>OY728162.1:332304447-342304447 GCA_963277665.1 Viscum album | reverse complement strand
CTTTTCTTCCCCCAAAAAGAGTGATATACCCTGTGTTTACATTTACACAAGTTTGCCCATTAACAGTTTATGTACTAAAATTTTGGTGGAAAATTGAATAATAAAAAAAATCCTTGATTAAATATATATTTCTTGATAATTTTATTATACCAACATCATCACCACCCATGTGTTAATTCCCATAGATTGAACAATTTTTGGTGGAGGAGAATGAAATTTTCCAATGTGGTTGGAATCCACTGTCTGCATGAGCTAAGTGATGATAGAGTATCCTTCATCCTCGACCTTATCACTATAAGGGATATCCATCCTAACATACATGCCAAATGATTTATTTTTTGGCATGATAGTGTAATTATTAATCTATTAACCCCTGAATAAACCACTGGATTTGTGAGTCACAACCAATGTAGTTGAGTGAACATGATTATGAACTCTCTTTACCTATCCAATAATATTAGTTTCATCTACTATTTTATTGATCATTTCCCACAGTTAATAAAAATTAAAAAATTTTACTTGATATAATGGACGGAAATATCCATATTTTCATGGTATATGTAGAATTAATTTGGTCATTCTTTAAATTTGATATGATCAGTGGGGAACTAATTATCCAAAACCAAGGAAAATTGATCTCTTGTTCATTCAGTACTCCCTATAAACCCAAGAAAAAAAAATCTCCATAGAGGAATCCAATTCTCTAAAACCCTCTATGAATGTAGCCATAATGAGAATAGATAATGTTTAGGAGGCCACATTTACTATAGGAACATTATCTAAACACCTCAATTCATTCAATTGAGTATTTGGTGGAGTAGATTCCCCTATACATGATGATTGTGAAGGCATACTTTTGAAGAAGACGGTTCATCCCCATGATCATTCGTACCATGATAATAAAACCCATCAGTTTCCTAGTAAGTAACTCTACTATGTTCCTCCCCTTCAGTATCACCCACTTAATGATTTATAATTTCAAGAACCCAACATGAATATATGTGCTAACAATTAATTCAGTTGATAGAGACCTAAATATAATGAATGTAATCATCAACTATACTAAGAAAGTATGTATATAAACTATTCTATGTAGAACATATACACCTATACCCATTTATAATAACATCAATCCCTTGAAGAATGATCCATATCCACCTAATGGGAATAGAAAATTTCCATGTATCCCATTCCATCTAGTCCATTGGATATATCTCCTATCATGTAAAAATAAGACATCATTGACATTATTCCGAAATATTCTAATCATTTATCATGTTTTTATGGATGAAGGAAACCTTTTATGAACATTGGAAATTTCCACTAGAATCAAAAAGTTAAATTCCCTTCATAGAGTAGTTCTAAATCAACTCTCTCAACTATGATAATTTGACATTAGCAAATGAGTGCCCCCCAATATATGTGGAAACAAGATTATACATTTTCAAACAATAAAAAAGTGGTAATGTTAGAGGATGAAAATATTCTTATAGAGGTTAAACTGGTCCATTAATTTCACTAGTTGTAGTATTAGTGGATTAACCTCACTTATATATGTCAACTACAACCTATATAAAAATGTAGAATTATTTTCAGATCTATGAATTCATATCCTCATATTTAGGCATCTATTGTGCGCTATAGAACATGGAATTTTCGAAAATGTCTCAAACAGGGTTTTCCACGACCAATCCACACAATCAAATGGTATAAAATTAGCAATACTAGGAATTCTCAATTTATCTGATTCATAGCCTCTAACTGTGCCACCAAAAAAATGTTTATAACCCTAAGTGTAGTACATGACTCAGACACCTATAGTAACTAGATACTAGGTAACATGTCTAGGAATGTCTATATTCAAACCATATGATGAACACTGAGTGTAACCATCCAACCATACTGATTAAAGATACTTTCTTCTAGGGTTATCCAATAATTGAAAACATCTATCTCTTATGGGTCATAAAATTAATAAACCATATTTCATAGAGATTATGAATATTTAATATGAAAAAAACACAAATCAAGTTTGAAAAGGGAATTTCCAATAAAGGATGAGGCTCCACTCTAATAATATTATACCTGATGATATGATTCTATTGGATGAGTTGGGAGTCCTCTTTACATCGACCAATTTTGAGGATGGTGGAATGAATTTTTTATACATATACTCTGGATTGGGTCCTTTCTGATCATCTAGATATCTAAAGGACATATTAATACCACCCTTGGTAATAGATAAAATGTTTTAGTATCTGGAATCGAACTTCTATGAAAATGTGTATTGATAATCCTACTCCAATGTGAAAAAACATGGGACATCGAGACTAACATATAAATTCACACAACCTTCATCTCATTTTGAAATTACATACTAACATTGATAGACCTAGATGGGCCATCCCTAACCCAATATGGAGTATCTTCTAACATGAATATCCTATTTCAATGACCATCCCAAATTATCATTTGTAGATTCCTTCCCCGTGATTGATTTATAGAAATTATTATCCAATTATAGAGCTAACCATTCTTCATCTAACAAAAATGTTAATAACCCAAAATGATCCCTATATATTGGCTTAATCAATTAAATATCCCCTTCTCTGAGGTTTTTTCTAGTCGAACATATTCATGTATGTTTATCCTAAAGAAAGGTTTATTTTTGGAGTGAGATACATGAATGGGGATATCATATAGTAATTAAAATGACATAGGGGTAGCATATCTAAAATAGGATGACCATGAATGATAAAATCTAAGAGATTTTAAAAAAAGTTTGATGTTGGAGAACACATAATTTTGTTCAATCCTAAATTAAATATATCATATATATATATATACATATCTCATAGAAAATGGTTGTAGCTTGAACATGATCAATTCTATTTGTTTGTAAGAAAATAAATTGATGGATTCCAAGAGAATACATATAAATTTCATCAAATTATTAAAATACACGTAGGAAAATAAATGTTATTAATAACATGTTGTGTATTTTTTGGACCACAAACTATTCAATTATTTACATGAACTCTCCCATCTCTATGTTAGAATTGTTTGAACACATGGAACAAAATTGTGCTCGTGGAGATACCAGTTCATAAGATTATTTAATTCTTTATAGGGAAGGATTCGGCTATAATGAGGTAATAATATGTGGTTGGAGTTGTATGAGAAGAGAATATAGTATGTTGAAGCGATAATAAAGAGCTTACAATAATGAAATCATCACTAAGTGAAAAATTAATCAGTCTAAAAACTATATAGTGGAAAGGGACCTCTTTTGGGTCCACATATAAATAATAGACTATTCCACCAGGTTGGGTTAATACCTTGGAATGGATCTTCTTAATAATGATCAAACCACCTAATCACGGGAGGAATTTTCTACATTATATGTTCACAAAAAAATTGTTTAGAACTATTTATGTAATTTCATATTTAGGGACCAAATTAATCAAGTGGGAATTATATTTAAGCTCAATAAATAAGGTTAATCCAAATGTAATCTGAATCCCTCCAATATAGCACACTCACTATGTAGGACCACTTCATTGTTTGGAATCCCCTAAATTAATATCTTTTTTCAGGACAGGCGTTCACTCGACCACCCCATGAATTATTTATATTTATTTTATGTGGAGTGGAACCCCCTCCACTGCACAAAATTTTTATTTGTGGTGTTGTGTGTGTGACCCATGTCCTGTTTTTTTTTGTTCATGGAACAATTAGGGTGTCCCTCATCCCATTGTAATAATAAAAATTCAGTGTGTATCATCATTCATTTTCCCCATATATCTTTAACTATTCTCTTCAGCAAACCATAATGGGAAAATGATTTATCTCATCACCTATAAATACCCAGTTCGTTTCCAATAGTGAATGACGGAGAACACATAGAAGAACTAGGATAAAAGTTGATATTGATAGATTCCTTGAAATATGTAATCCATTTACTAGGAAGGAAGAATTAATTCCCAGAAACTGATTTCATTAATGATTAGGGAAACATCTCAATTCTGAAATAGGGAACACTTGACCAATAATAATGGGAACACACCTTTGTGAAGGATAATCCCATTCTGATATCCCCATTAAACATATTAATAATAGTACATGAAATAGGGTATCATTAGGGTATTTATTATTCCACCCTCAAAACACCCCTCTTGTTTAGAATTTGGATTCATCTTTTACCCTAGTAAAACATTCAATATGATTCCCCTAAATTGAAAAAAAAATTAGGATGTCAATTGTAACACCTACTCTCTAACCATATGCAATATTGTAAAATTATCAGGCACACAAATGTGTATCCCTTTAGACTATAAAATCACATTAAAAAGGAAAACCACCACTAAACCACCCAAATAGTTGGTTTCCTCACGATTTTCTCAATAATGACTTCCCATTGTAACAAGGATCACACAACTTTGGGGATGTAGTAGGAGTCTCCCCGATTTAGGAATCATTACTCAATCACAATTTATTTCTTGAAATATGTCAAAAAAATTTCCATAAGCACGAATCTTATTTTTTTCAATTATAATATATTTATGTCCCAATTTTTTTCATATAAACAGTTATGTAAATGATAATGGTTAAGCCCAATCATCCATGTTTATTTCACTATTACAGCCTCACCTACATCCAATAGTGGATAAGGAGAAAATATTCTATATGGGAATACCTTGTGAAGAAATCCGTTTTCTAGTCTTATTAGATATCAATAATTACTGCCTTCCATATCCCCAACCACATACACATGTAGATGAGGAATGAATTTCACCCAATGGACATCCAATTCAGGTGTGTGTCCCACTTAGACATAATCATGGGACATGTAGCTCTTCTACTTTATATCATTTCTCACATTGAGAATGAATCACATGGTATTAGATATTAGTTTTGATTGTGTCACTAGTGTGTCCATGATATCTACTTGGCATCCACCAATGGTTTATTCCATAGATCATTATAAATAAATGGTGTTCGATTCATGTCCTAACAAGATAAGTATGATGCCACCTAGAGGTTCATAACCAAACCATTTAATCCACCACTCTTCTTATTGGGCCATATTCCTTTGGAGATCATACCCCTATTTTAAGTGACATAATTCTTTTAGGTCCTATTATTCCATCGTAATAATCCCATATACCTAGAAATTGTTTTAATCATAAATTTATATTCCTTGTAATATTTACCCAATATTGTCACACAATATTATATATCGGAGAATCTATAAAGGTATTATCATGAATAAGTCCCGCACAAAAATTCTCTAGGAACATCTCACCTAGACTTACGGTCCACATTAAACTAAATAGTATGGTTTGTTCCTTTTCACATGAACATAAAAGGTAAAAAGTGTTATGTTTTGTCTTAAAAAAAACCAAGATTATTATTCCTTTCACCAGGATATGTAAGAATCCCTTCTTCTAGGACCGATCCAATCATAAAAACAACACCCACTAACCCAGATGATGAAAAATTAGAGTCACTACAACATGTATAAAAATTAACATCACAAAATAATAATTAAAAAAACAGAGTACCTCTAGCACAAACAGATGATTTTCTCCAACACATGTCAATAATTAATTATTATCATAACTAAAACTACGACATCATAGTGATCCAAAAACATATCTTAAATCTATATGATATTCTAAGAGTATGGCATGATTCCCCAAAAAAAGTTTAATGAGCCCATCCTCTCATCCCCTTAAATAATGTGGGTTCATAATCATTGTTGGTAAAATACAAAATGATCACATAACTTTAAAATGTAGGTTTGTGGCCTATCATGGATGTGGGAATGATGGGGTGTTTTTAGTTTGATGATTTAACCATATTGGAGACCAGCTAAAAAACTCTAAAAAATAATAAATGGATATAATTAGAACCCAGAAAGAACTAAATTCCCATGAAGCACTATCAAGTCATTTATCCATCAATGAATATCATATCTGACGATCAATGGAGATATGAAATTGAATTTTATGGTGGATATAAAACCAATAATAATTTATTCTAGGTTTTTTTAAATTTTGTTTTATTTATTTTTTCATGATTTTGAGTTTAATCTGAATGTGTGATATTTTTATGACCAAATTACCCACCTCTCCGTGTCTTTGACTTGTTCATTTTAATTAATGAATTCTATTATCCTAACCTATCAAAACCTTATATGACAGCAAAATACCACCACTCCAAGATAGTATAAGGTTCCCAGACTATAGGTTTATATATACATCAGGCTTGTGTCCCTATAAACCATAGGCTTTCTAACAATGGTGAGGTCCAAAGGGGTTAGTATGGGGAGACGCATACCTCATGATCAGAGTATAAAACAGAAGTAAATAAAATTATATAGATAATATCATAAATTTCATTACAATTAACCATGTAATGTTTTGATAAATATATACATCCAATATGCATAACAATAAGTTATTAGTACATACATTCTTTATCCCGTGTTGGAGGATCTTACTCAACAAAAAGATAAAATTAATCAAATAGGGGCTAAGATCCCATCCTCCAATGGTGCTGAGTACTACCTGGTCCTATCAACAAACTATTTACCCTGATAGATGAACAATAAGAATAAATATTTGGCCATCCTGCGAACCTATAACCTATAATCATGTAGTAACTACTTGGGTACCCAAATTCCATGGTAGCCTAGATATTGTGTCAGTATAGCTTAGTAGGCTACCACCAATGACATACCAAAATATTACCTGACTAATATGTGGTTCATCCAGAGATACTCAAGTAACTAACAAAAAAAATTCATTGAAATTATTTATAATGAAGAAAATAAGAATAACCAATCCCAGGGGATGAATCTCCATAACATGGTACACACATTCATTGGGAAGCACCATGGTGTCTCTATGAATTCCTGGTTGACCATGCCAACCATCTCACAACTGATAAGAAAAATATACTACTCTATATTCTAAACCAATGTTCAAGGGAAATATACACATTCCTTGTGCCCTACATCCCCTAGGGGGATTTTTCATCCCTGGTTAACCATAAATATGATAATATCCTAGTAAAATTATTCAATCTAGTTAAATAATAAATATCATCATCACCCAAGGGCAGTGTTCACCATGGATAAACATAAATACCAGCATCCCTCAAGGGTTTAGTTCACCCCAAGTTAAATGTTACATGAAAATGAAAAAATTACCAGCATCTAAACATATCTAAGAATGAATATATAAATTATAAAGATATTTCCCTTTTCCATTCAAAATTTTTACAGTTATCTTTACCCCAAACAATTTATAGAAAATTAAAAATTCAATCCATCTCATATTTCACTACAACAGTTGAAACATTTATCTATTTAAAAAACACCATTTCCATTTAATAAATCAAAACCAATTAACTATTCAAAATTTCAAATAAAAACCAAAAATATAAATTTCAAATTAAATTTTAGAATATATTTATTACTCTTAAAATACGGTTGTTTTACTTTTTTTCAATAGCTAAAACAAATTCCATTTTTTAATGTTTGTGAAATTCTATTAGAAAACCTTCAATCAAACCAAACATTATTTTAAAACATTTGAAACATAATTTATGCAACATAAAAATTTAACTCATTCAAAGATGAAATTCACCCAAAAATCCTTGTAATTGGAATTTCTATTTCCTACAGTCTAATATATATATATATATGTAATTTAACATGGATAACCACAAATGAATAAATTTAAATTAAATTGGATATATCCAGATAGATATGAGTTGATCAAACCATAATGAGATTTTGTACATTCATGAAAGACTATGGTTTAATATAATGGGACAGTTAACATAGACTCATTGGATCCTAATGCTCTCATATTGGGTCTTGTTTTGAGAAGGAATAAATGATGTTGAAGAACCAAAAAACACCCTTAAAATACAGAATGACCTAGATAAATTGAGTAATAAATTATGAAGGAAAAGGAAACCAAGAGAGGAATTTATATAACTATAAGATTAATATATGGATTTATAATTTGATAGAAAATTATTGATTCAGGCAGTAATTTTGGGGGAACTACCATGGACGAGTACAAAATGGAATATGAGGATATCTATGGAAGCTACAAGAAAAATGGAAGAGGAAAGGGAGGAAACTCTTAATCGATGGAGTTTAAAATATACTAATACTTTATTTTTAATGGGTACGTGGTATGTCCACACATTTTGGAAGACTGTGGGACACCCTTGATCCCCTCACCTTCCCATGATCGGCCACCTCGAACAGTTACAATGCATGATTTGAAAAACCATGCACCAATGTTGTGAATCCCTTTTCAAATATATAGATAGTTTCATAGTTATCCTAGACCTACATAATAGATTAAATAATATAAGAATATTTTCATATTTATTTTTACTATTGAGAAATATAGTTAGCATGAGTTGTGTGCCGATCATGCACCCTAAGTGGCCTCTATAAACATGAAAACTCTTAATCATGAACCCATGATGCTTTTAAAAAACCACTAAAATCTTTCTGTAACATCACTAAAATCTTGAATTGGTTACTTTATAGTGATATAACAATTTAAAACCCTATCAAATTATAAATTCAAAATCTATCCCATCCATCGATTTGGAAATTCAAACTTTATTTGATTTCCAACTGGCCATAGAGGCATTAGATCTTATAATATCCCCAAAATATTTCTTTTATTCCCTGTGAATCCTTTTATTTTAATCCACCACACCTCTAGATCAACACTGATCATAAATCCAATGATAATAGACTATTACTATTTTTGAACACTCGACAAATGTTCAAGACACAACCATCAACTGATGGTGCTCAAACATCCAGAACCTGATCCCCCATGTTTCATCTAAAATAAGACTCGTATATGACAAATACCTAATCCCATATATCCTAATATAGAGATTTTGTCACAATTCGCTTACTATCAAAGCCTATGGTGGTCCCCACCACTGTATTTTCCATAAAACCACTAACATCAAACGATTTGAACCTCTACCGTAAGAATTATATATAAAAACACCACTCTCATGTCCCAGTGATGTTCTCATCATGGTTCCCAACTAACACGAAAACATTGGTTCCCATCCTGATAATCGAATCCCAACTATGTTTGGATACATGTCTACCATCCTTTCACAAGTAAGACACATACCATGTTTTCCTCAAAATCCCATTTTGATTCTCAAAATTGAAGAACCATTAAAAAAATTAAATTTGAGATGTTTTTTACATCAATCCATATCAATTTTTATACAAAAATAGTGGGTGAATAACTTATAGTTTAACTTCCATGAGAATTCATGGTTCCTCTAGTCAACATATTACAAAATTACCCAGTCAGAATGAATTTTGATATGGAAACCCAAGAACATAACCTATAAAATTCATCGATACCAAGTCTATGATGAAGACATCTGCCTCTTACAGATGATGGTTCACTCCCAATAATATAAATTTACTTAACCCACTTAATAAGTATAACCTCTAGGATCATGATGAAAAAAACATGTACAACTCCTACGAGCTAGTAATAGGGTCTTCAAAAACCATTGACTTCTTTATCTTGTTCAAACCTGAACTTTTTGACCACTCACCCCAATCTACCCAGGAATCCACATTTTACTACTAGGGTATCATAACTCAACCAAGTCCCAAAGCATTCGTAAACCGAATAATCTCATCAAACCATTATTACATCAAATAAGAGGGACTTGTAAACCAAAATCCACTACTACATCAGGGTTTCCCACTAAGAAGTCATGAACTAACATTCTTTTAGGATACACCACCACCAACCCTAATGATCTCATTGCTCAAGAAATAATATATTTAAAATAGAGTATTGAAAACTTATTTTACCTTTTCATGACCAACTAGCCCCAAGAACTGCCCTCACCCATCCCCCGACCTTAACAAAACAACGATTGATTATTCTTGAGAAATCTAACAAAATAACATAATTAAAATATGAAATTTGTAACAAATTATTACCACCATGATCTCATCAGAACTGAGGGTCATACGATCCCATTATAGCATTCATTAAACCTAGATTTGAGAAAAAATGTGTCATGTATTCCCAAAACATGTCTCATTTTCCGACTAAAGAATTTTACCTTGCGTTTTGGCTGGTCAAACCCATCAAACTCAAGGATCATTTGACACTCTATCAATTCTTCGTATCATTTACATGAGTCAATTCTAACAACACATCCACCCATAATATTGGGTTTCATTATAGTATTAGAATCATCTACCAAATATCTAAGAACCCTTGATCTATCAACCCCTTTTCGACACTAATTACCACACTGAGATAGTTTCCGAATAGTATGGCGAGGCATCCAAACACACATGTCCCTTAAAATCTGGCCATAGGGCCCATGCACAAGGGCTCATGGTGATTCCCTTAGGTAGATCCAATGAATTACCTTGTCCTTACCTAAAAAAACAATAGAAATATTCGTTCATAAATTACATATGATGAAGAATCTACCCACACCTAAATTATCCAAAACACCATAAATACCATCTTCACCCCTCATGCATTCACCATTGATCTCGAAATTTTAAATAATGAGATTATATGATGATTCACATCCAAATACCACTAGACTATCACACCTATCCCCATATTCTCGGTATCACATAACCACTTCACATGTGGGGCACTCCAATACTCTTACCAAAACACATGGCTCCCTAAACACCAAGTTCAAAAATTAACCCTAGTTCCAATAAACCCACATTATACTCCCACAACAACATAAACATAAGAAATGATAACAATTGATTGGTCCAATAGATAAACTTGAGGTTCACCAACCCATACAACTTTCATGAAACCATGATAAAATGAAATAACTCAAAACATCAAGGTCACACACCAACTACAAGCATAATGAGAACCACTTAACCATCCAATCTAATAAACCCATAATGGTCTCATAAATCATGTCACGGGAATAAACTCTCAGGTTACTTCTCTTTATATTCCAAAACTACCCATTCACATGGTTAGGTCACTACCACAAAGGGATACTCAACAGTAGTGTCCCTAATGGGTTGTCTATTATTCTTAATTGATTTTATTTAAAAAATTTACTATTTCAAAAACCCATACATTTAACTTTTTTGAATATTTTATTACCTAACATTTTAAGACTCTCAACTTATTAAATTTTTCATTCCATTGTATTGGGTAAATATAATTTCATTTACAAGTTATGAGTAAAACCACTATATATTTATCGAACATGCACATCATTTAACAAAAAGAATATTTATATAATTTATTACATTTTTTTATTATATATAATTAACATAACAATTTTTTATATTATATATGTACAAAACACTTATATTTAACACATATAAAAGACATAATTCACTTTAAATACCAACCTATTAAATACATAGGTTGATATAAGTGATTATCTAAAGTATGCTACAAATAGTAAATAAAAAATAGAACAAGTGAATCCCATGAATCTATGAACCACATGTAGCATACATATGAAATTCCAATCCAATATTTCTAGAATAAAGAATGAACATACAAAACCACTCCCTCGAAATCAAGAAAATAGAAAAAATCCGATATATCCATTACATCATACCGAATTATTCCTATCATGGTTGAATTTATTCGGTAAAAATGATAACCATGAAAAACAATACCCCCTAGAAACATATGTACCCCCACATGTTGGGATAAAGTCGCCCAATAACGATCTCATTTAAAAGACTTGGTTACATCATAGTATCATGTATACCACGTTCTAATAGTTAGGTGGATGAAAATTATTCTATAATATCACTTCGTAATTTCTTGATATGCCGAGATATTATTTGGTGCATGGATTGACAGTTTATACATGCCTCAACATTTCATTTCCATATAGAAAAGGGTTTTGAATAGTGGTAAGGGCCTACGGGGTTACAATTAGGATATTATTACTATACGATCAGAGTATAATTATAGAAGAAAATTATTTAACAGATTAAATCCATACATATAATAAAAACCAACCAGGACATGTGAGGAAAAATAAATACACCAATGATGTTCAATAATAAATTAATATGTGACACATATTGGGACCCTTGTGTGCATCTCATACTCAATAAATAAAAAATGAATTAAATTAAAACATCGGAAAATAACCCTTACTCAACTAGTTTTGTATCCAGTATAGTCCCGTCTCCCTACACTGGACTTTGCTAGGTGAAAAAAAGTCATCATCATCAGGCATCACATAGAAGCTATAACTAGAAATTATGTAGATAATGATTTGGTACCCAAGTGACATGCCAACACATGTAGGGTATAAATAAAATATAATACCCCACAACAAATAGTGTCCCTAAATATACATATCCTGGTAAAAAATCAACAAATTTTCTCATGTAAATAATTAAAAATATTTACTTTAAGATATTCAAAATTAGAAACAAAACAAATGAAAAAACCCATAGGCCAGGTCCACCCCATGAATAGTAAAAAATAATTTATCATGTGATGGGTTGTCTCCGAGTTTATTTGGTAAACCGTGAAAACCATGTAACTCATTGCCTAGATAAATATACTAATCCCTACGATAATATATTATCCTAGGGAAATATACCAATCATCGATACCCTCAGTATAGAGGGGGAAGTATTCACCATGAGTTAACTATAAATACCATCACCAACATGGGGTAATGTTCACATTGGGGTAACCATAAATACTAGCATTGCTCAGGGGTAGCATTTACCCCAGGATGAATATGAGTACTAGTGTCCCTCGAGGGAATAATTCACCAGGGGTTAACAATTACAATAAAATGAACCAAAATCTTGTATCTGGACATATAAAAAATTATTATACAAATCATAAACGAAAATACTATTTTTCTTTGTAACATAATTCAATTTCTATTAGACCAAGACATTACATGATCATTTACAAATTCTACCATCATAAATTTCATTCAAAAAGATAAAACATGAAACCATTTCTAAAATAAAAGTTCCAATTATGACAAAATAAATTAACCATTCCACATATACATTTTAAAACTAAACCATAATTTTATTTCCCAATACCTTTTCAATTCCAATTCAAAATGGTTTTTAGTATCCCAATATGATGGTTATAATTAATTTCAAGGGATAAAACAACTCCAAATAATTGATCATTTTGATATTTCATTTCAGAATAATTGTAACAGCCCAAGATTTTATAAAAAATATTCTTTTTAATTTTATTAATGTCTTGTGTTGTACGCTACACCAAAAGGAGCTTGCACAACACGCATCCTTGACTTGCCTTGCATTACACGCAATCGCGACCTTCCTCGATAGCGTGTGTAATACGCAATACCGAGTTTCACTAAACAACGATATGCTATTAAAATATTATTAAAACTAGCCAGTATGAATAGTAATAACCACTTTTTAAAATTCTGTAAATCTTATTTTTCAAAATGAACTTCATTTTTGGATTCGGAGTATCGAATTTAGCCTAAGGTGAAATTTTGGTACATTTCGGATAACTTTCATATTCTGATGAATAGTGAAAATTACTAAAAAACAACTTTTTAAATCGAAATAATTAATAGTGATAAATTATTAATTGGAGTAGTTTTAAAGTATATTTAGAATATATTTTTACAATTTAATACAATGTTGGTCATTGGATGTAATTGCACATTTAAACCAGACATAAACAAGTGTCAATCTTTTGATAGATATTGTTTCTTAAAAACACGCTATTTGTTTTAACAGCGGGATTTAATTATAAAATTAATTAATGCAACTTCTATGTTATGAATTTGGTAAAATATACTTCATTTTTGAATTCAGAATATGAAATATAGCTTAGGATGAAATTTTGGCATTTTTCTGAAAACCTTCATTTTTTGATGAATAGTGAAACTACTAAGTGGTAGTTAAAAAACTGAATTTTTCATAAAACATAATTTTACTTCTTCTGTGAATGGAATTTCAAAAATCCGAGAGACACGGTTGATGTAAGTAAGTAAAATGTGGTTCAATGAGATGAAAATAATTTTTGGTGAATAGTAACTTTTTACTTTTATTTACCACGGTTAAAAGTAAATAGGGTAATTAAGGGTAAGAATGATATTAATATTACCCTAAAACATGTCCTAATTCTATTGGATAAGTGTAATTCGACCAAAAACAACCTTATGAATAAAATATGACCATTTAGGCCCACTTGGATTAGATTAGGACATTTATTATTATTTAATTCAAAGAAGAGTTAAAAGAGTTAAAATCAAGGTTTATTTACTAAAACATTTTTAATATAGGGTTATACATAAGCTAAATTAGACTATAAATATTCATTAGAAATCTGAAAAGATTTCCCACATAATGGTATTTTATTTTTAATTTTTAGACATCAAATAAGTTAATTTATTTATGACACAAAGATGATGCAGTAATAATCTTAATAATGAAATATTGACATAATTGATGTTATAAACACCAAACTAAATATAATTTGAGACTTTTTATTAATTACACTAATTTTATTGGTTAATATGATATATTAGTGTTGATTTAATCAACTTGGTTCGAACATATAATTCTGTTATGACTTTCACAAAAATCATATATCAAATAGTGTCAAAATTGACACAAAATAGTTTTTAAATAAAATATTATATTATTAATTGTTATTTTATTCCTAAAAATCTAAGGTTCGGCCAAATGACTTAGATAAGGATATATATATTAATAATAAACAATGTTGGGTTCTTTTGGCATGTTATAGTATGTGTATTAACCATATAGTGAAAGAAAACAAAAAGACACGGTAAAAGTTAAATTATTTAACTTAGAGTTAAATCTAATTGATAAGGTTAAAATAATACACTAAACTTGTCTAAATCTTATTGGTTGATAGGATTTCGACCCATCCCCACTTTATCTTCGAAATAAGACCCTTTGGAACCATTATAAACCGATTTTGACTTTAATATAAAATAATATTTTGAGATATTCCTAAGGTGCCCCTCTCCTCCCTTATAAAAGGACACCTCCTCCCCCTCCTCCTCACACCAATTTGAGCACTCAAGCTCGGAAAACCCCTGACAAAATCTCTTCTACACTTCCCTAGCAACATCCTAGAGGTTCTGGTCTTCCTCAAAGACCAATTTTAGTTCCCTAAGAGGAGGTCTCCAAAAGGCGCTTCAAAGAAGAGGTAATTACCGTTACCAATTCTTTCATCTTTATTTCTTCTTCCACTTATTCTTCTTAGGTTGTTTCATTATGAAGTAATAACATCAGTATCACTCATATACTGATATGTTATTATAAGTATGAAACAACCCTATTTCACCATCTATCCATCCTACGGAAAAAGAAATCACCGCGCGTGCGTACGTATGGAATACCGTCTCCACGCCGTGGTGTAATCTATTTTCCACCACCACCTTACATGGATGGGTATAATGGTGTAAAGAATAACTATAAATAGTTATTACAACATCATATTGATTCTGATATATTGTATAATCCATTCCAATTCAATTCAATATTTATGGAAATGTTATCATCGCTCGTGCGTACGTACGGAATACCGTCTCCACGACGCGATGAGATTCATTCTCCATGTCAACCATTAAAGAATGATTATAAAGTATATATAAGAAATAATAATGAAATATATGAAATTATAAAGCTACTGGATTTATGTATATATATGTATGTCATCTACTTACTTCCATTCAAGACAATAAGGAAAGGAAAACAGCGTTCATGCATACGTACGGACTACCATCTCCATGAACGGTGTTTTTCATTTCAATTATCTATCTATTATATATATATATATATATATACTGAATATATATGATAGATAAATCATATTTTATATTCTGGAAGTAAGTAAATCATGATATAAGTAATAATAATGTCAAGAACAACAAGCCAGAACACCTACGATAAATGAAATGCTTTTACCCAAAACGCTTCTTTAACGTGGAATTTACAAAAGAACGGGTAATATAATGTCATAAGTGAACCATATATGATATAATAACAATGAATATGATTCTTTAATAAGTAAATGACATTATTTAAATCATTATACAGGAGGTTCGGACACTTACGAAGCAAATCAGACCTAAGGTAAGGGAAATATCGCAATCTCATTTTTATCCAAGATTGTTTTTACTTTGGAATTTACTGGGGTGTATTTTATCATCCACATCCATGTTCCCTAAATATGTAATATTGTTTCCATCCACTTACAATATTTTAAATCCAATTTTACCCTTCGGTGAGTTTTAGTAAAGAATATGAAAGGAATATTTTGCCGCTTTTTCGTACGAGGTACTTTTTGACTTTTCCGACAAAAGTACGAAGAATGTTTTTTTTAACTTATACGGCCTGAATGGATTTTTAAAACATTATTTCCAAGAAACTTCCTTTACTAGTTTTCAAGTTTATTTTTAATCAACTTCTTTTATTTTAAATTTGTATGACATGTTATGAAAGGAAAAATGTTTTTTAAGAAGAAAGGATATTTTCCTCAAGAATGGAGTTCAAGTATTTTATCAGAATTATTTTCCATCTAAGATAATAAAAGGGTTCTGTTTTTATCCCTATTATTACATTGGTTTGATTATGTTGTGATGGAAATATTTTTATGAATTCCTTTATCTTATATGAATTGTTTTATGATGTCATGTTGTTTAAGAATCCCATTTTTATTATATGGGTTATGCGATGAAGTATGATTTATGATTATGTGGCACACATAAGAAAGGATTCATTATAAGATGGGTGGGACCTATATCTCCCTCCAATGCATTGGGTAATGATTTCATATCTCATGAGATAGACAGGTCTGGAATGGTAGGTTATACCGGTTCAGTGAAACAGGACTGAAACGAGGGTTACTCGATTCAGAAAGGGACTTTGTCCACTAAGATAGTCTTGGCAATGAGTCTTGACTAACAAGAAATGATTCTCTATGATTATGTGTGTATTCCACAAAGATTAATGTTTTATGTTATGATTATTGGGATTTCATTTCACTACTATGATTTATTCCATGTTATGAAATTATACTCTCTTTTGCAGGTTAAGATTTCCAAAATGTTATGTTCTTATGAATACGATGTGATTGATTTTTCTTTTGTTTACCCTTACTGAGCATTTGAGCTCACCCTTTTATGTTTTCTTTTCCCCAGGATATAAAGAAAGGTTTTAGGTAAAAAAAGGGGAAGATCTTTATGGGAGATATTGAAGATCTTTCACCACGATTAGAAGATTACGTTCCGAGTTTCCAAAGACACTAAACTATTACGATTCTTGTGTGTGTGTTTTTGTTATGTACTAAGTATTCCGCAAATGTAATGTAATGTCCATGTAAGTCAGGCTTCGGGTCTCTACAGTTGGTATCAGAGGAAAGGTTTAGTCAACCTTTGGAAACTAGGATGTGAAAACGTTAGTGAGATCCCTAGAGATATTTCTACGGTATGTCTAGGGATGTCCCTAAGGTTAAGTATACGTATAGGTTATAGTACTAGAACTACGCTAACGATCATAGAATTAAACCTAAGATGTTAGATATTGAAGGTACTCCCCCTTTATTATGTTGTTTTCCCTAGCATGATTTTTGCCTCTCACACTATTTTTTTTGGGTTTTAGAAAATGGCTGGAAACAAGATGATTCACGATAATGGAGGATATGATGGACAATGGAATGATATTCTTCATAGTGAAATGGGATTTGGAAGTCCAAACATCATTATTATGCCGAATCAGCAATCTCATAATATGATCAATAAAGTAAAATTTGGTAAGTTTCCTGACTCGGCTAATAAGAGAAAGATGGAGTTTTATGATGATCATAGAGGAAAGAAAGTTCAATTTCCCCTATGTAAATCATGTGGGAAGAGGCATCAAGGAGAATGTTTCAAAGGAACTGGAAGATGCTTTGGGTGTGGAAAAGAAGGACACAAAGCAAGTAAGTGAAAAGGAAAAGGTTCAGTTAACACCATGGATGAGGATAATGGTATTGCTACGTCATCAACAATGGTTAAATGTTTTAAATGTGGAATGTACGGGCATTATGCAAACCAATGCCCTAAGGGAAAGTCTCATGAAGATAATCAGTATGGTCGTATGGGAAGTATTTATGTTGATGATGATGAAGAGACTACAAATGATATGTGAGATGAAAGAATTATTGAAGCTCAGTCAATGGTTTAAGAAGGTAGTGGAATGATTACATGTTTATCAAGTGTAATGTTGTACTATAGAATAAAAAGACATCTAAGGATTGTTAAACTGTTGTCTTTCCTTAAGTTTTGAAAGTTTATGATGAATGGTATGAGTAACAATGAAAGGTTATACAGATATTTTTTTGGAAAGTGGATGATATGCGCATAATGAAGGGATAAAGAGAATCTAATATGTTTGATAGTATTCATGAGCTCATGATTGATATAAGGACTAAGTGATATCATGGTTTGAGTATATAGAATTTTGAGGATTTTGGTATGTGGAAAGTGTTAACTTTAAACTGCATTCATGTTTTCACTAAGGTATTCAAGAGAATACATGATTAAGGCCTTTGAATGTTTGGAATGTGACCAACAAGACATATATATGGGGATTAACGATAGTATTAAATCTCTGCTAATCGTTTTCACTATATTATGAGAGTGGACTGCATTATTATGGATAAGCCTAAAGATTAGAATGGATTATGTTGGACATAAGTTAGTATTGTTTAAGGATAGAAGTTTTTTCGATATTATTGATGGGATGTTATAGTAATATAGTTTTAGAAAAAGGGACAACCTGCAGGACGGGCGACAGCCCATCGCGTCGGACAAGGTCGTAGGAATCGAACCCACAACCGAAGTGCGACTGGCCTTTATCTCCTACCACTGGCCTACAGGAAGTCCCTGTTTAGTAGAAACTAGTTTTATTATATTAAGCCGTATGATATATGAAGTATAAGTCCATTTTAGGAACAATATATGATTAATCTCACTATAGATCGACTTATGTATATAATTTTTGCTAACCTTTTGTTTGAGACAGATGGAATGACCCGTCATTCTATCACATGATTTGCTAACACTTCACAAATAACAAATTCAACTTCATTTATTTAAGAGATGAAGTTGAAATTGTTAAAGGAACGAACAACAATGAGGTTGTACCAACATAAAGTAAGTATTTATTCTAATTCAAATTCTTTAAATTTAGGGAAACGATCTTGAAAACCAAAAATGTTGTCCTAGTGATCTTATATCTGATGAATCAGTTGGTACCTTAGATAGTCACAAATTTATGGCTTTGTGATTACTGGCTTTTCCATAGCCATGTTCTCTACCACTCTCCATCAGAACATGATGGTTAGATTTTTCTTCCATATCCATATTTTCACCTATGTGGAAACCCAATGATTAGTTTATTTGGGTAACCGTTAGGTTTCATACTTTTGTTTTTAAAGATTGGGTTTGATATTCCTTTTTACGATGTGGGTTTCTATTAAAGAAACTTTCAAATAGTAAACCATTTATAACCCCAACGAATTTCGAGGGCGAAATTCATTTTAAGGGGGGTAGAATGTAACAGCCCAAGATTTTATAAAAAATATTCTTTTTAATTTTATTAATGTCTTGTGTTGTACGCTACACCAAAAGGAGCTTGCACAACATGCATCCTTGACTTGCCTTGCATTACACGCAATCGCGACCTTCCTCGATAGCGTGTGTAATACACAATACCGAGTTTCACTAAACAACGATATGCTATTAAAATATTATTAAAACTAGCCGGTATGAATAGTAATAACCACTTTTTAAAATTCTGTAAATCTTATTTTTCAAAATGAACTTCATTTTTGGATTCGGAGTATCGAATTTAGCCTAAGGTGAAATTTTGGTACATTTCGGATAACTTTCATATTCTGATGAATAGTGAAAATTACTAAAAACAACTTTTTTAATCGAAATAATTAATAGTGATAAATTATTAATTGGAGTAGTTTTAAAGTATATTTAGAATATATTTTTACAATTTAATACAATGTTGGTCATTGTATGTAATTGCACAATTAAACCAGACATAAACAAGCGTCAATCTTTTGATAGATATTGTTTCTTAAAAACACGCTATTTGTTTTAACAGCGGGAATTAATTATAAAATTAATTAATGCAACTTCTATGTTATGAATTTGGTAAAATAGACTTCATTTTTGAATTCGGAATATGAAATATAGCTTAGGATGAAATTTTGGCATTTTTCTGAAAACCATCATTTTTTGATGAATAGTGAAACTACTAAGTGGTAGTTAAAAAACTGAATTTTTCATAAAACATAATTTTACCGCTTCTGTGAATGGAATTTCAAAAATCCGAGAGACACGGTTGATGTCAGTAAGTAAAATGTGGTTCAATGAGATGAAAATAATTTTTGGTGAATAGTAACTTTTTACTTTTATTTACCACGGTTAAAAGTAAATAGGGTAATCAAGGGTAAGAATGATATTAATATTACCCTAAAACATGTCCTAATTCTATTGGATAAGTGTAATTCGACCAAAAACAACCTTATGAATAAAATATGACCATTTAGGCCCACTTGGATTAGATTAGGACATTTATTATTATTTAATTCAAAGAAGAGTTAAAAGAGTTAAAATCAAAGTTTATTTACTAAAACATTTTTAATATAGGGTTATACATAAGCTAAATTAGACTATAAATATTCATTAGAAATCTAAAAAGATTTCCCACATAATGGTATTTTAGTTGTAATTTTTAGACATCAAATAAGTTAATTTATTTATGACACAAAGATGATGCAGTAATAATCTTATTAATGAAATATTGACATAATTGATGTTATAAACACAAAACTAAATATAATTTGAGACTTTTTATGAATTCCACTAATTTTCTAGGTTAATATGATATATTAGTGTTGATTTAATCAACTTGTTTCGAACATATAATTCTGTTATGACTTTCACAAAAATCATATATCAAATAGTGTCAAAATTGACACAAAATAGTTGTTAAATCAAATATTATATTATTAATTGTTATTTTATTCCTAAAAATCTAAGGTTCGGCCAAATGACTTAGATAAGGATATATATATTAATAATAAACAATTTGGGGTTCGTTTGGCATGTTATAGTAAGTTTATTAACCATATAGTGAAAGAAAACAAAAAGACACGGTAAAAGTTAAATTATTTAACTTAGAGTTAAATCTAATTGATAAGGTTAAAATAATACCCTAAACTTGTCTAAATCTTATTGGTTGATAGGATTTCGACCCATCCCCACTTTAGCTTCGAAATAAGACCCTTTGGAACCATTATAAACCTATTTTGACTTTAATATAAAATAATATTTTGAGATATTTCTAAGGTGCCCCTCTCCTCCCTTATAAAAGGACACCTCCTCCCCCTCCTCCTCACACCAATTTGAGAACTCAAGCTCGTCCAACCCCTGTCAAAATCTCTTCTCCACTTCTCTAGAAACATCCTAGAGGTTCTGGTCTTCCTCAAAGACCAATTTTAGTTCCCTAAGAGGAGGTCTCCAAAAGGCGCTTCAAAGAAGAGGTAATTACCGTTACCAATTCTTTCATCTTTATTTCTTCTTCCACTTCTTCTTCTTAGGTTGTTTCATTATGAAGTAATAACATCAGTATCACTCATATACTGATATGTTATTATAAGTATGAAACAACCCTATTTCACCATCTATCCATCCTATGGAAAAAGAAATCACCGCGCGTGCGTACGTACGGAATACCGTCTCCACGCCGTGGTGTAATCTATTTTCCACCACCACCTTACATGGATGGGTATAATGGTGTAAAGAATAACTATAAATAGTTATTACAACGTCATATTAATTCTGATATATTGTATAATCCACTCCAATTCAATTCAATATTTATGGAAATGATATCATCGCTCGTGCGTACGTACGGAATACCGTCTCCACGACGCGATGAGATTCATTCTCCATGTTAACCATTAAAGAATGATTATAAAGTATATATAAGAAATAATAATGAAATATATGAAATTATAAAGCTACTGGATTTATGTATATATATGTATGTCATCTACTTACTTCCATTCAAGACAATAAGGAAAGGAAAACAGCGTTCATGCGTACGTACGGACTACCGTCTCCATGAACGGTGTTTTTCATTTCATTTATCTATCTGTTATATATATATACTGAATATATATGATATATAAATCATATTTTATATTCTGTAAGTAAGTAAATCATGATATAAGTAATAATAATGTCAATAACAACAAGTCAGAACACCTACGATAAATGAAACGATTTTACCCAAAACGCTTCTTTAACGTGGAATTTACAAAAGAACGGGTAATATAATGTCATAAGTGAACCATATATGATATCATAACAATGAATATGATTATGTAATAAGTAAATGACATTATTTAAATCATTATACAGGAGGTTCGGACACTTACAAATCAAATCGGACCTAAGGTAAGGGAAATATCGCAATCTCATTTTTATCCGAGATTGTTTTTTACTTTGGCATTTACTGGGGTGTATTTTATCATCCACATCCATGTTCCCTAAATATGTAATATTGTTTCCATCCACTTACAATAGTTTAAATCCAATTTTACCCTTCGGTGAGTTTTAGTAAAGAATATGAAAGGAATCTTTTGTCGCTTTTTCGTACGAGGTACTTTTTGACTTTTCCGACAAAAGTACGAAGAATGTTTTTTTAACTTATACGGTCTGAATGGATTTTTAAAACATTATTTCCAAGAAACTTCCTTTACTAGTTTTCAAGTATATTTTTAATCAACTTCTTTTATTTTAAATTCGTATGACATGCTATGAAAGGAAAAATGTTTTTTAAGAAGAAAGGATATTTTCCTCAAGAATGGAGTTCAAGTATTTTATCAGAATTAGTTTCCATCTAAGATAATAAAAGGGTTCTGTTTTTATCCCTATTATTACATTGGTTTGATTATGTTGTGATGGAAATATTTTTATGAATTCCTTTATCTTATATGAATTGTTTTATGATGTCATGTTGTTTAAGAATCCCATTTTTATTACATGGGTTATGCGATGAAGTATGATTTATGATTATGTGGCACACATAAGAAAGGATTCATTATAAGATGGGTGGGACCTATATCTCCCTCCAATGCATTGGGTAACGATTTCATATCTCATGAGATAGACAGGGCTGGAACGGTAGGTTATACCGGTTCAGTGAAACAGGACTGAAACGAGGGTTACTCGATTCAGAAAGGGACTTTGTCCACTAAGATAGTCTTGGCAATGAGTCTTGACTAAAAAGAAATGATTCTCTATGATTATGTGTGTATTCCACAAAGATTAATGTTTTATGTTATGATTATTGGGATTTCATTTCACTACTATGATTTATTCCATGTTATGAAATTATACTCTCTTTTGCAGGTTAAGATTTCCAAAATGTTATGTTCTTATTAATACGATGTGATTGATTTTTCTTTTGTTTACCCTTACTGAGCATTTGAGCTCACCCTTTTATGTTTTCTTTTCCCCAGGATATAAAGAAATGTTTTAGGTAAAAAAAGGGGAAGATCTTTATGGGAGATATTTAAGATCTTTCACCACGATTAGAAGATTACGTTCCGAGTTTCCAAAGACACTAAACTATTACTATCCTTGTGTGTGTGTTTTTGTTATGTACTAAGTATTCCGCAAATGTAATGTAATGTCCATGTAAGTCAGGCTTCGGGTCTCTACAATAATTAATCCAACCAATGTTTATTTTTAAAAGTTTGTAACATTTGTTAGGAATATTTATGCATTGAACTTCTTTAATGTGAAAATTTCCCCTAAATAATTATTCCTCGAATTTTCATTACCTAGGATACAAGGAATCAAAAAATGGAATTTACATAAGGAAACCTAAAAACAAATTCAATTAAATTGGATCAACCATGGTGCAACCATCTTGATATCACCGTAAATGCAGTAATTCGTTTATCTAATAATATGGGTTAATTTAAATTTACCTCTTAAGATAACCTCATAATATCCAACTCATTTTATATCATCTAATGAATTTTGTAGGAATGTTATATATCTAAGAACAAAATAAGAACATTAAAAACGAGGAATTATAATTTTAAAATCCCTCACCTGATAGCCACAATAACTTGTTCCTTATGAATGGTCCCCAAATGACCCCACGTACACCTCCCATTTTTCCAGAGGCTTCCGACTAGAAAAATGGGTCTAAAGGAAAACATTGGGAGACTATAGATACATACCATATTAAAGCCACAATATAAGTATCATCAGTAGGTAAAATAACCAACCATAATAATAAATAGACAACATATAACAAGTGTCAACAATAACTAGGTTGAACATTCTAAAGAAATATGATGAATACACTACATTTCAGTCAGGCATACAAATAAATATCAAAACATGAACTACCAAAATATCCAGAACATGGAACTAAGTCCCAACCCAGTCGTAACATCCCATGATCTAACACATCATCCCATGCACAATCCAAACACTAGGAATATTTGGAGAATTTGTACCGGAAAACATGTAGTGTCTTCTTAGGTACTCAAGGACAATGCTTTCCCTATAAGTGTGTGATTTAAACTTATTAGGCCACAAAAAATGTTTTTTAAAGAAATAACTATTCTATAAAAGAGTGTTTTTTGGTAATAAATTGAAAAAAATAATGAATGAAAAAAGAAATTAATAAAAAATTGAGGTAGTTACCAAATGACAAATTTACCCAATCTGTTATCAAGGGGAAACCAACAAACTGAACTAGCTCTGATCACACAAGGTTCCAAATGAATACAATAAATGGGTTAATACATTTAATAACAATGGGTAATCCACTAAACAAACCATGTTTCATCTTACCTCAGAGCTTTAGTCTGACACCCTAACCTTGGAGACCTTGCTGGGCCTTGGGAATCAATCTAGTTGAGTAGATATTGGGGTGACTCAGTCTATAATTTAGGAGAATAAGGTAAAAATATGACATAATAACTTGATAAATACATAAGTGGGGCCTAGAGCATTAATATATCCCCACTCATGGGATTAGAGCCTCAATTCAATATTACTGCACATAAAACACAACACTAATCCACATAAACATTCTTATTTAACCACTTCACCCATGTATGATTTAAAAATAATAAGTCATTTAGTAAATAAAATTATACCAAACACCACTTATGATAAATTAACAACAAGACAACAATTTACATCAATCTCATTTTAAAATCCATGAAAACACCCAAATCAAAATTAAACATTTAAAATCGCCTAGAATCCAACCCTAAAACTAGGATATTCCAATTTAAAAAACTAAAACATTACCCAAAGAATCATTTACATTTACAACCATATTTAATCTATTACTAATCCTTTCCACAAAAATGGTACTACACCACCCCTTTTTGTCATCAATAGAAACTTCATAATAAATTAAATTTACAAATTAATTTGAGTTATAAAAGTCATTATAAAATGTTACCCACTTTCAAAGCATCATTCTCTTCATTTATAAAAATAAAAAAAATACAATGCACATATTTTAAACCATTTATCAAAATAGGCCATGGAAATTCACAATATAAACATATAAAAAGATCAACCATCCCCCTAATAATCCCCATTCACTAAATCACAACTCCATCCAATTCAATCCAATAACATCTATAACTCAACATTCACCAATCTGGTTCACCATACTAAATGTTTTGGAACATGCAATGAATATCATTAAATTGGTCTCACATCATTGATAGACCGAAAGAGGTCTATAAATGATCTCACTCTTCAATTTAATCCCCAAAACAACACCCATAAACAAAATAAATATGAAATACCAAGGATGTGACATAGAATAAAAACATACACATTTAAAAAATCATAACTATGTGTAAAAATATTAAGGCTAACTACCTCATTCGCATTGAAAACATCTCGCCCAAAAGAAACAATTGATTCAAAGAAGAACACCCTCAAATAACATAGAGAATAACTCCTTATAAAACAAGGGATTAGAGCTCAAAAATGATATTAAAAAAGACGCAAAGTCTCTTCTAAGAAAAATGAAAGGATACAGAGTTGAAGGCATACCCCAAGCATGGATTCACAGAAGATGACACTAAAAATGCCTATGAATTGATGGATAATCATACCTTTGATGCATATGAGTTTTTGGTTCATCACCCAAGATGTTAGAGGTAGAATTGGGGGGACATTTGAGTTGGAACCCATAAATCTAGAGTGGGTGGGTGTATGGTAAAACCACCAATTTTAATAGCTCAGATGATTTGGCCACATGGTTGGCCAAACCATGTGCCAACATTGTGCCTCCTTCTATCCAAGAGGAGTTTGGGTTACACGGTTTCCTAGGAAGTCCGCATTGCTTGAAAACCCATGGGCTAGCCATGTGGGATGTCTCTTTCCAAGGCCACATGGTTTCATTATACCCATTACATGGTTTACAAACCATTTGCTTATCATCCTTGACCTACAAGGTTGTGGCGCATGATTAGTACTAACTGTGAACCAACTATGAAACATGCACTGGATGGATATTTATTCTCTCATTCATGTCTCGAACTCATATGAAACCCTCAAAACATCCTATACACTGATGAAACCATTCATTTAAAAAATAGTGTTTAAGAAAAATTTAAAAAGTACTAACATCCATGAATGATCATCATTTTAAAAACTCTCTACATTATTTTGGATCATCCTCGATCCATATTCTCAAGAATAACCAAGACACTAAGAAAAAAAGATTATCCATAGGTCCCAAAATTCAAAATCCATTTTTAATGCCTCCTCATAAAAACTGAGAAGGCTTTACCACAATCAAACAAAGAATGAGTCCAGCCCTGATGAGAATTCCAATAATGTGATCGATACCCATAAACATGAAGCTTCTCAAGGAAGAAAACACCACAAAATCACAATGACAACAACAAAAATAAGATATTATTTTACGAATCATTAACGAAACATCACAAAAATGGAAATCTAAAATAAATAAACTATGCTAGGAGGGAAAATCAGAACACTAATAGCTCAATCCTCTTCAGAACTCATCTCCCATATCGATTTTCAATATCTCACATAGGTTCAAAAATTCTAATGGTGACCTAAGCTCAGTGTAACCAATGGAACACGAAGATTCCCAACACATTTCATGACCTACATCGGTCCACAGCTCAAGGCATAATGACCTCATTCCACATCCAAAATCCCATATAACATAACCATCATAGGCGTCATCTTTAGGTACCCAATCATTAAAAAACCCAGCCAATGGTCACTGGAAAACCCAAATCACTAGGATAATGCTTAGTTTAGCCCATCCAACCCGTATCACAACACACAATATCAACATACCCCATTACCTCTATAGTGATCCCCACCATACACATTAGAAAACAATCACCACCTTCCAATTATGGTAATATCCACCATTTAAAATGTTCAATGGATCAATAACTCTCATTTTAAAATTACCAAAAATATTTCCCAACTCACTACACCCATAAATAAATGTGATCACCACCCATCACTAGAATCCAAATTTACTGGTGAAACCACAAGAAACATTCATGCATAAACTATCCATTAGAATACATTGAAAAAATATACCTCCCTTGAGTTTGATTTTGTTTTCTAAGACTCACTCACCATTAGAAACATCAAATTTTAGGTGGATCATAAATTTACACTCTTTTTCCTATCGACATGTTGTGTGGAACCATCCCCAAATAACATTTCCCAAAAAAACCAGACAAACCTATTTGAGCCCATGTATGGAAATTAATGAGGTTATACCACCAAGGTCCATTTCCTTTATCCCTTTTCAAGGAATTTCACACCCATCAATGACTCTAATATATGCATATAATATTTATTTTTAAAGCACAAAATGCCAAATATAGTTCTTTTTTAAATAAATGACCACATCCAAGGCCCCAATGGCCTTTCTAATGGAATCCAAACTTGTTCTTCATAAATTCTTACTATCACACCCATTCCACCACATCCAATCCCACATCAGATCAACTCATCCATGTCTAAAATATTGATCCCCAACTTTGTATTTCATTTTCACATCTTCTCCATGAAATTCCAACCACTATATATCATGATTTGATCAAAACATGAACCCAGAATCATGTATATAAACATCTCTTTTTTTAGGAAAAAATAAAACAAACACCAACTGCTAGTTGTTCTCATTTTTTGAGACGGGAATACAAGGAAATCATCGATATTGATCTATCCCAATGTCATAAATCTTAAATGGATGATCTTATACTTCCCACCATACATATCCACACATATAGATCCCTATGAAAATATCCACAAAGATCCTCTATATAGAACAAAAAAGGGTTCTAAAAATAAATCCATCTCTCTCTCAGCATACCCAGGAAAATGTAAAGATATATAGAATGATCATCACAAGATATAACTAATTTAAGAAATTTTCGATGAACTCCACCCTAACTATCCCTCATCGATGCCACTTCTCATCAGAGGCCACCTTAACCTACTGAGTTTTTTGGGCTTCCCTACCCCCAAATGTCTCCTAAAAAATCAATAACAACATATCAAATGGGGTTCCCAACCATAAATCATCACCACTTCATGAAAATTTTCTAAGAGGTCAGACACAATATCCCCTTTGGCTGAATTTTCATCTCCCCATCTGATTTCATCTAGCATGACCATGGTTATTTTCACAAAAAACACAATGACCACTACACTGATCTAGAATATAACTGCCTCATGCATGGAATGTGCTTCCCACTATGATCACATATTATAATGAAATATTATTATCCCAAGTAACATATTCACCCATATCCTATTGTATCATGTATTCCCAGTCCATGCCAAATATGGTCTTCATTAGAGTTCTTGAGGTCTCACAAATTCCATCAGTTACACCCTAAACCTATCTCAAGATAACACATGCCTCACATCACCATAGGTAGGCCAAAATGCCAACTGACACAACAACCCATGTCTTCATGATCCTCTACACTATCTGAATTGGGGGATTTTAAATGTCTCCCCAATTACCAAAACATTAAAAAAATAGACCCGACCATGTGACCACCCTCACCCTTGGTGAAATATCCATAACAAAATCATTCATCCATTATTTGATTAACCTTATCTTTTCGGCCCAAAATCAACACCATGGCCTCCATTAATTATCATCGCAATAGTTGCGTGAGACATCCAAATGACCTAGCCTTCATAAATCAATTATAGAACGAAACAGAAGAACTCAGTTGCCTCCTTGTGAAATATTTCCTGGAATAAACACGCACGTTTCCCAGAATTATGATATCACATACCATGCATCGATTACACCTCTAATTGAAACATATGTAATTTACATTTCGTATCACCATCCACACCAGTCTAATCCCCCATGAGGATACCCAAAATTTCCAAGGCTTCCCACTCATAACCAAAACTTGAGTAGCATATGAAAAACCATTGTCCTTTCCACATAACCCTCAAGGACAAACCTGTAATGAAAATCAACCTAGGTGTGCAACATTCATGTCCCAAAATGTACTCGAACACCACACACACCCAAATAGAACTAATAAGACCATATTACCTCTCTCATAGGTCACCATGATTATCAAATGATAACAAGTCCCTATAATAAAGTAACATCAAGAAAAGATACTAGAAATCTCTCCATGAAAAACAAATTATAACTCAAACGACTCACTACTAATGGGTAACACTCCCACCCCCAATCCAAAACACACTATGTATAAGGAACCCAAAAAATAATTTATACTAGGCATCACACCAAGGATATCCATACACACACGTTGGCCCGAAAAACCAAAAACCCAATCTAGGGTCCAAAAAAATACTTGAACGGTCACAAAATGAAATGGTTCCCACATTTGAATTACAGGAAAACATCTCATAACCCATGTATATGACCATTTAATGGAAAACACATGAAAAAATATTGTATTATACATCCAAACCCACATGGTCTCATGACCCATAAAAAAGGTCACATAATATCATACTCCCACTTCTTAAGACATCCATGAAAATGATCTCATCACAACACTAGGGATGACCACTAATAATGTTCTTATAAGTTTCATCATTTCCTATTTCCATTAATAAGATTTATATTACATTGAAAACACATGGTTACTCATTTAAAAACATTCCATATTCTAAAAAATAGAATTTAAATTTCAAAAACCTTTTTATTAACCCAACATTTCAAAATATAAGTTTTGTTAAAATTCATATTTATTGAAATTAAATTAATTAACTTTTCAATTAAGTATCATCAATCATAAATCACAAGAGTGAAGTATGCTACTAATACTAATGTCCAGTTGAATTTTAAATAAATGGAAATACAAGGATGTCCAATCAATCATATGTTCCTATCATTATACGTGAACTCACAGACCCAACCTTGTCATATAAGCCAAAGAGATAAAACCTAATCAATCCCAATAATCATATCAATGTTCACCAGTGGATGTGGAAGTGTCAACAAACCATAAAAGAAAAAAACAGAATATCAATTCCCACCCAGGGTAACATGGGTTTTCCTCAGACATGGGGATAGAGGTACTAAGTTATGAGATCTATTCCCATCCTCACAAATATCCTAGTCTCATATCAACCATTCACAAAGAGTTATAAGAAATACACAACCTTTGACACCACATTATAAAATACCCATCCAAATAGCCACTACTATTTGTTTCATAAGATGATTCACTACATGACTTCAAGAGTGCCTCCCCGTATGGAAGAGAATACTATCTAGCAGTGCTGGTCTAAAGAAAAATATGGAGATACTATACCCGCAAGTAAAGGAAAAACATATGTAATATAAATATATTAAATATCCGACTTATATAATAACTGGACATCTTTCAAAATGTTTTGGCAATAACCATGTGACCCATATTGTAACAATATGATGAACACAAAAAATAAATGTAATTTATTCAAATAAATTTCAAAACCAAAATTACTAAAATATCTTGAACATGGTCCCGAGTCTCAAGATGGTCCTAGACTCCCATGCTCTAACCCATCATCCCAAGCAAAAAAAAATCAGGTCTCTATCTTAAACATGTAATTGAAAAAATGTATCATTTTAATAGGCACCAATTTTCTATGGTGGCCCAATTAGGGTGGGTATGAAACTCAGTAATTCGCCACCAATAGTACCAAAAGAAATTGCATGTTTTAAAAAAATTATACAGGAAATCAAGTGTTGAAAAAACGGAAATAAATGAAATAAATCACGCAATAAAAAATTACTAAATAGAAACTTCATCATTTATGTTCTCAAGGGTCAAATAACAAATGGAACTAACTTTGGTCACAATAAGTGCCTAATAAAAAGCATAATGGGATACATACATTTAATCAAAAGTTGGAATTAACTAAAAACCACTTATAAAATTACCTCGGAGCCTTACCTCGATAATTAGACCATATCCATATGGTTAGGAAGCTTAGGGCCTCAGTCTAACATCCCAAACCATACCAACCATAGGAATTTAGAGACTTAGTCTGACATCCAAAATTTTGAAATATAGGTGGTCCAAGAGAATTATTCTATCCAACCCAAAACAACAGATCCCGAGTCCCCTAGTTAGGAGCATAAATCCTCAATCCATTATCCAAGATAATGAAATAAATCGATGGGACCTAGAGAAATAGTCTAGACCAACCTGTTTGATCAGAACTGTAGTATCATATCCCAAATCATATAACATAATATAAATCCATGTGTATAAGCTTCTTCCACAACTTAATTAATTTACCATTTACAAACAATTAATGATTTATAAAATTCACAGTATTTTAAATTCCCCCTTATGCCATATTAACAATTATACCCCAATTAACATCAATATCATTTAAAATTCCATGACAACACAAAAATAAAAATTAATCCTTTAAAATCATCTAGAATCCACCACTAAAACATTTTTCTTCAACATTGAAAAACTAAAACATCCCCCATGGAATTAATTCATATTTTCATCAAATTTCAAACAACTATTATGCAGTTTCAAAAAATGTTCTCTAACCCATTTTACATCACCATTTTATTCCTCATAATAGAACCCAATTTAAAATTACATTGATGTTAAAACCTCCTTTTATACCATTTACCATTTTGATAGAATAATTTTCACAATTTAAAACATTGTCCTGATGAAAATTTTTAAAACATATTTTAATCTATTTTTTTGATAAAACACAACGCCCATTCATAACACACACATATGAACAATTAAATCATACACATAACTAGGCCCAATCACTATATACCAAATAATTCTGATTCAAACCCCTAATTTCCACAACTCAGCATTTACCAATTCATTTAACTTCACTAAAATGGATAGTGTGCCCCATGAGTATCCCAAATTATTGCCTCACATCATTTATGGTCCCAAAGGGTGCCATGAATGGATTCCAACCTAAATTAATGGTTCATATCACAAACCATACCAAAAAACATTTAAACATATAGATTATGTTACTTATAAAAACAACATACACATATAAAACATCATGACTATGTGGAGAAACTTTATTATCACCTACCTCATTCTGGTAGACATCTGATCACCCAAAAGAAACCCTCAACTCAAAATAGAATTTCCTCAACACCACAGGGAAGATAAACATATAAAACAAGGGTTTATATTTTTTAAAGGGGTGGAAACCACATACCAATCCTCTTCTAAAAAATGGAAAGAAAAATAGTATAATAGAGACACAGGTCATTAATTCACAGAAATCATAACTCCAAATTACTATTAAAAAATGAGAATCTTCCATGGGATGTCTATGAGGTTTTGTATCATTACTGAAGCTACTAGAGGATTAGTAATAGATAAATTTGTAGTATAAATCATAAATACTAATAGAATATTCTAAATACATCCATTTTAATAGCCCACATTGGTTGGCCACAGAGGTAGCCAATATATGTTCTAATTGTTTGGCTTCCTATTTCCAAGAGGAGTGAAATTCATTCAGTTTCTTTGGAATCAATCATGGCTTGAAAAACTATGAGTTATTCATGTGGTAAAGAACTATCATATCCCATAATATTTCTTTCCTGTTATCCTTACACAGCTTCCAAACCATGCATATATCTTCCATGTACTGCATAGTAAAGGGACATGGTTACTAAAAATTGCGTGAAAATAGTGAAACATGCGTCAGATGGAAATTTCACACCTCTTTCACATCAGTAAATCCTGATACACCCACCAAAATTCCTATACAACAAAAAAAAATTCAATAACTCTAATAAATTGTGTTTTACTGATATTTATATAAGGAAACATTTCCATAAAATTTCATGATCTTACAACCCACCTAAAATAACTAAAAATTTAATAGGACAAGAGAAACTATAAAATAATAGTATAGGAATATTATACATTCCAGGGGATTTCCATTATGACAGAAGTTGATCAATTTTGACAATAAACAGTGGAGAACCACTATGTATGAGAGTGGAGGAGATAATAAGGAGGTGCATGGGAGATGTTTGAGAAAAGTGAGAGGAAATGGGGGAAACCCCTACTTAAAGTGTGAGGAAAAGATATGAGTTTACCTAAATTTTAACTGGTATATGATTTAGAAATAAATTATCATAATCTATGAAAAATCCTTGTTTCCAATACTATCCCATGAACAACAACCACACATTATTATGACACAAGGTTTGACAACACAATAACCATCTGTGTGAGACCTTCTCTACATCCATAGACACTTCCACGACTTTTCTAGACCTACCAAACTATTTGCATAATCCATGAATATAAGGCCCCGGCCTTAAACCTTACTTAATCTTGAGTTATTATAATATTACACCTTGATGATCTTTTCAGTTTTAGAGTTATAGAGAATTAGAACATAAATATTGAAATACATTCCACATTTAAAAAAAGCGGTTACATAAAAAAGAGTATTCATTTTTCCCATCAAAGGAAAAATATTTAAAATAAATCATGGATTCTTTCTTGAAACATCCTTGACACTATGTTAATATCATGTACCTTTCCCTTGTCATGTGAAAAACATTTCAAAAAAACTTGGGATGAGCATAAAAATCTCAGTAAAGGTTATAAAAATATGGAAAGGAAACATGAGTTCATATATAAATAAGAATGAAGTCATACTTTACCCAAAAAACATAGGAACATTAACATACCTCATCAAATAATGAATAAATCATAGAAATCATAAGACATAAAGGTAACTTGAGGCATTCATAACATACTTACCTAGGTAGTAACCCTCTTGGTTACGTTTGGAATACCCATCACAGTATATTCCCTAAATCTCTTTGGAGAAACCTTAACGTTTCACTCCTTCGCGTTACTCAATGCATTGGAGAGCTATATCGGGCTCACCCGCCCTTAGTTTATCACGAAACCACCCGTCTTCATAATAATTACCAAGAACCATAACATAATCGTATCACATAAAACATACATAAAGGAAACATAAAATTTCCACATTTCAATCACAAGTTATCAATAAAACACATTGATTTAATAAAAACATTATGAAAACAATTTTCAATACCAAAATAAAAGAAAATTAAAACATGGTATTTATTTTTCACTTAAACAAAGGTATGGCTTGTAGAGGAAGCCGAAACTCAAATAATGGTCACGGCGGAGGATAAGTCTTTGTCGCCGCATACGTATGACAAAAACAATCCCTTTTGTCGTTTAGTAAAATGCTTCATATAAAAAATATTCCTTTTGGATAAATGTAAAAGTCAAAGGGTTTTATACAATGTATAAAATAATGTTGTGTATAAAACAAAATATGCCTCAATGAAAGGATATTGAGACGAAGTCCCATACCTCGTATCTGACCTGACTTGATCATTCGTTAATCTCCTTAATAATAAACTTGAGTTAATTTCTACTTGTTTAAGAACCTTTTTCAAGTTCATTATTCCTTCTATATCACTTATTGACATGTTATAAACATTATGTAATCATTTATGTTAATAATGTTCGTTTTGTCGATATTTGGTTCTTAAGTCAAAAGTGGACTTCTTACAATTACATGATGTTTGTGTGGTCAAAGGTTCTTTATATCCAGAATGAAATTACTGATTTGGATATCATATATATCTAGCATATACATGTATTTATAATATCACATAATCATTTAGAGGTAAGAAATGAAATCCACCGTTCATGGAGACGGTAAGCCATACGTACACATGAACGCTACTTTCATTTCTATGTCATATTAATGCAATTAAAACTAAATGAGAGATATGTGTATTTTAATTACAGAATTATATTAATCATTTAGATTTAACATACATCATATATATCCATTATATATATGTACTTATAAAGTACATTATATTTGAGGATAAGAAATGAAATGCACCGTTCATGGAGACGGTAAGCCGTACGTACGCATGAACGCTACATTCATTTCTATCTAATACATTAACGGAAAGAAATAATAATGATATAAAGGTATATTATTATTCCAGTATAACATCATATATAATATCATAACTCCATCCTTTATATGTACCACATATGGTATTAACGAATCAAATCACTTTGAGGGGGCGGTAGTCCGCACTTCCTTAAATGAAGATATCACGTTTACCTATAATGGAAACCATAAAGGTATGCCCAAAATTAAAAATACATAAGATTAAGGAAAAAATAAACATATTATATATCATATATAAATATAGTGTCATATTAATGGCCACCTTTTAAGGTGTTAAAAGAATGTTGAACAATTATCGTTTCCGGAGGCAGCAATTCGCCATCCACAGAAACAGTATGTTCTTTAACCATTAGATGTAGGTGTGTGTAAGTGTAGCTCAAATCCTTCTTATAACAACATCCTAGTATATTTAAGATACTGGTTTTGTTACAAAAGAAAATAATAAAAAGAGTTTAGGGGGTTGGATAAGCAAAATTAAACAAAAGAACACAAGTGAAGACATTACCTTAAAATCGGGTAACTCCCATTGGATTGAGCTCAAAGGCTTCCTTGGGAAGACTTCTGCCCAAAGTGAGGCTTCAAGGAGTAATAGAGGGAAGTTGAGAGACAAAATGGTCAGGGTTTGGCCGAGTAAAAAGCTTTGGATGTGTGGTTAAGGAGGTAGAGGTGGGGGCCTTTTATAAGAGGAGAGGAGGGGCACTCTTGGAAAGTAAAGAAAAGTTACTTTATTTTAAAATGATTTTCGGATTCAAAAGGTCCCACATTGATATAATTCGAGGCTAAGGTGATAAGGGTTCGAAATCCACCCATACAATAGGTTTTGGACATGTGTAAGTCATATATATTACATTATCGTTTCATTTTATTTAAATCCATTATTAATGAGGTAATCGTTGCATCATCATGATGTCATAAATAATTTAATTTATATAATGTCTAAAAATTATAAAAAAATTATCATCATTTATTAAATCTTTTTAGATTTCAAATAAATATTTATAGTCAAAAATCTGACTTGTATAACCCTATTTAAAATTTTTTTTAGTAAAACATCTCATGTTTGTGTCATTTTTACATTAACATTAAAAAAATTTATTTATGTCATTTCCCAACAAAAGTGGCTCCATGGGGTCCTCAAGTCGACCCATGGCTTGTCTTGGTCAGCCATGACACATAAGATTAGGGTAGGACATGTTTCAAGACCATCTCATATTATTAAAACATTATTTTTACCTTAAACTACACTAATTACCTCTAATCACGATTAAGAACATAAAACTTACTATTCACCAAAAAATAATTTTAATCTCATTGAACCACTTTTTAATTCTTAATGACAACCATGTATGTCAGATTTTTGAAATTCAAAATACAGAGGTGAAAAAGTTTCATTTAAACGAAATATTTAGTTTCTTTAACTACCACTTAGTGGTTTCACTATTCATCAAAAATTGAAGTTTTTCCGAAAAATACCAAAACCTCCCCCTAAGATATATTTGATATTCCGAATTCAAAAATGATTTCTATTTTAAAAAATTAAAATCATATAAGTCACATTAATTAATTTAATAATTAATTCCCGTTGTCATGACAAATAGCGTGTTTTTATGAAACAATAAGTATCAAAAGATTGACACTAGTTTAAGCCCAATTTCAAAGTGAAATTGATTCCAATGACCACCATTGGATTAAATGGTAAAAATATATTCTAATTTCACTTAAAAACCAATTCAAAAGATAATATAACCATATAATTAAATTATATGAAAAAGCGGTTTTGATGTAAAATGCAGTATTTTTTCACTATTTATAAAAAAATGAACATTGTTAGAAAAATACCAAAAAATTATCCAATGTAAATTTCAATGTCCCAATCATAAATAATATGTTTCTTTTGAATAACATAGCTTATAAAATTTTCAAAAGATAGATTTAAAAATGGGTTTCCATCAAAAGGCAGTAAAACAATCTTTTAAAAATATTAGTGTATTTCATGCTTAATATTGGATTTATTTTAATTTTAAGCCTCTAAAACACTATCTAATTCGCTAATAGAGATAGATAAAAAAATATATTATTCATTACTTTCATGGGATGTTACATCATTCCCCCCTTTATAAAATTTCAACCCCATAATTTATTTACTTATCGAATAAGTGGGGGTATTTATCCCTCATTGCATTTTCAGATTCCCATGTTGCCTCTTCAATCAAGTGGTTTTTCCACAAAACCTTTAACTGATGAATCACCTTATTCTGTAACACTTTCTCCATGTGGTCAAGAATCTGGACCGGTTGATCCTCATAAGATAGGTTCTCTTCCAGCTAAACTACCTCTGGACTCAAAACATGAGATGGATCTGGAATGTACTTTCTCAGCATCAAAACATGAAAAACATTGGGTACCTGAGATAAACTCGGAGGTAAATCCACTCGGTATGCAACTGATCCACCTCTCTCTATAATTTCATATTGTCCAATGAACCTTGGACTCAGCTTTCCTATCCTACCAAATCACATCACACTTTTCCATGGCGAGACTTTGAGAAAAACATGATCACCTACCTCAAAAAATAGATCCTTCCTCTTGTTGTCCGCATAAATATTCTGCCTACTCTGAGCTGTTCTCATGTGTTTCTGTATCAGTTGAACATTTTCTGCCAACTCTTACACCAATTCTGGTCCCATCAGCTACCTTTCACCCACTTCATCCCAAAAAGCTGGAGTTCGACACCGCTTCCCATTTAATGCCTGAAATGGTGCCATCTGTATACTGGAATGAAAACTGTTATTATATGAAAATTCAACCAAAGAAATATGTTGGTCCCAAATTCCCTGATAATCCATAGATCAAGAACGTAGCATATCCTCCAATGTCTGAATTGTTCGTTCTGACTGACCATCTGATTGAGGATGAAAAGCTGTACTAAAATTTAATTTAGTACCCAATGACTCATGAAGGCCTTTCCAAAATTTAGAAGTGAACCCAGGATCACGATCAGATACAATGGATAGAGGAACTCCATGTAACCTGACTATCTCTTTAAGATACAAACGGGAAAGTTTATCTAGGGAAAAAGTATCTCATATAGCAAGGAAATGAGAAGATTTAGTCAAGCGATCAATAATAGCCCATATTTCATTATTACCTCGAGGGGTCTTCTGCAATCCCACAACGAAGTCCATGGATATATTCTCCCATTTCCACTCTGGCACTGGTAAAGGCTGAAGCATCCCTTTTGATAACTACCGCTCTGCTTTAACCTTTTGACAAGTCAAACACTTCACAGTAAAATCAGCAACATCTCTTTTCATTCCATCCCACCAGTAATACTCTCGCATATCTCTGTACATCTTAGTACTGCCAAGATGAACTAAAAATGGAGATCTATGAGCTTCACATAACAAATAACTCTTCAATTGTGAATCACAAGGAACACACAATCTCTTCCCAAATCTCAAAACGCAGTCACTATCAATGTTGAATTCATGCAACTTACCTTTCTGAACCATCTCTACCTTTTTCTACAACTCACTGTCTTGCTTCTGTGTTTGCTTGATTCTGTCTGATAGAGAAGATTTCACTGATACCTGAAACAAAACAGAAGAATATTCTGCACCAATAACTTTTATTCCAAATTTCATCAAATCCTTAACCAAAGGATCACGTTCCAAAGCAACATTGCTAATAAAGCATTACTTTTTCAACTCAAAGCATCAGCCACTTTATTTTCTTTTCTCGGATGGTAATTAATTGTACAATCATAATACTTGATTAATTCTAGCCATATCCTCTGTCTCGTGTTCAAATCATTTTGAGTGAATATATATTTTAAACTTTTGTGATCGTTATATATTTCACACTTTACTCCAAACAAATGATGCCTCCACATTTTTAAAGCGAAAACAACAACAGCTAATTCCAAATCATGTGTAGGTTGATTTACCTCATGAGTTTTCAACTCTCGTGAAGCATAAGCAATTACCAGATCATTCTGCATTTGGACACAACCATGTCCTTTCAATGATGCATCACTGTAGATAACAAACTCCACATTCCAGGAAGGTAGTGCCAAAACTGGAGCATTCACCAATCTTCTTTTCAATTCCTGAAAACAATCATCACATTCTTTTGTCCAGATAAACATAACACCCTTCCGAGTTATCTTAGTCATTGGACTAGATAACCGTGAAAAATTTCTAACAGAACATCGGTAATAGCCTGCCAAAGCAAGGAAACTACGAATCTCTGTTACATTTGTGGGTCTTGGCCATTCTTCAACAACCTTTGTTTTTTCAGGATCAACCGTTATCCCATCTTTCGAAACAATGTGACCAAGGAAAGAATTTTTTTGCAACCAAAACTCACACTTGCTGAATTTCCGATACAATTTCTTTTCTTTTAAGGTTTTCAAAATGACCCTTAAATGTTTTTCATGCTCCTCTTTACTTTTACAAAACACAAAAATATCGTCAATAAAAACAACCACCCTTTATCACCTGATTCAACTGAGCCATCACTGTAGTAAACTGCTCAATTATGATTCTAACCATCTCAGGATACTGATTTGAAAGGACATTTCCCTCTGAATGCCATCCTAGAAAAGTCGTCCTATTTCCCCAGTGAAAAACCATTCTTAACACAGAAAAATCATAGGAGAAGCATCATGGTAATCTTTAAATTCTATATCATTTCAATCATACCATAAATAAATTTATAATTTAAGAATTTTCTAACTCCTAAAGTTGTCTAAACCGACCTCTGATACCATCTATAAGGCTCTGGCCTTAAACCTTACTTAATCTTGATTTATTACAAGATTATACCTTGAGGATCTTTTCAGGATTAGAGATTTAGAGAATTAGAACATAAAACTTGCATTACATTCCACATTTAAATAAAGTGGTTACATAAAAGATAGTATTCATTTTTACCATCAATGGAAACATTTTAAAATAAAACATGGAATCTTTCTTCACACTTCCTTGATACTATCGCCATATCATGTACCTTTACCTTGTCCTATGAAAAACATTTCAAAAAAACTTGGGATGAGCATAAAAATCTCATTAAGGGTTATAAAAATATGGAAAGAAAACATGAGTTCATATATACATAAGAATGAAGTCATTCTTTACCCATAAAACATAGTCACTTTAACATACCTCATAAAATCATGAATAAATCATAGAAATCATAATACATAAAGGTAACTTGAGGCATTCATAACATTATTACGTTTGGAGTAACCCTCTTGGTTATGTTTGGAATACCTATCACAGTATATTCCCTAAATCTCTTCGGAGAAACCTTAACATTTCACTCCTTCACATTACCCAATGCATTGGAGAGCTATATCAGGCTCACTCGCCCTTAGTTTATCACGGAACCACTCGTCTTCATAATAATTCCCAATAACCATAACATAATCATATCACATAAATCATACATAAAGGAAACATAAAATTTCTAAATTCCAATCACAAGATATCAATAAAACACATTGATATAATAAAAACATTATGAAAACCATTTTCAATACCGAAATAAAATAAAAGTAAAACATGGTATTTATTTTTCTTTTAAAATAAGCTATGGCTTGTAGAGGAATTCGAAACTCAAATAATGGTCACGGCTGTAGAGAAGTCGTTGTTGCCGCATACGTACAACAAAAACATTCCCTTTTGTCGTTTAGTAAAACAATTCATATAAAAAAGATTCATTTTTGATAAACGTAAAAGTCAAAGGGGTTTATAAACCATATAAAAGAAGGTTGTGTATAAAACAAAATATGCCTCAATGAAAGGAGATTGAGACGAAGTCCCATACCTCGTATCCGACTTGACTAGATCGTTCTTTAATCTCCTGAATAATAAACATGAGTTAATTTATACTTGTTTAAGATCCTTTTTCAAGTTCATTATTCCTTTTATATCACTTATTTCTATGTTATAAACATTATGTAATCATTTATGTTAATAATGTTCGTTTTGTCGATATTTGGTTCTTAAGTCGAAAGTGGTCTTCTTACAATTACATGGTGTTCATGTGGTCAAAGGTTCTTTATATCCAGAGTGACATTCCTAATTTGGATATCATATATATCATATATATCTAGCACATACATGTATTTATAATATCACATAATCATTTAGAGGTAAGAAATGAAATGAACCGTTCATGGAGACGGTAAGCCGTACATACGCATGAACGCTACTTTCATTTCTATGTCATATTAATGGAATTAAAACTAAATGAGAGATATGTGTATTTTACTTCCAGAATTATATTAATCATTTAGATGTAACATACACCATATATAACCATTATATATATGTACTTATAATAGTACATTATATTTGGGGATAAGAAATGAAATGCACCGTTCATGGAGATGGTAAGCCGTACGTACGCATGAACGCTACTTTCATTTCAATATCATACTTTAATGGAAATAAATAATAATGATATAAAGGTATATTATAATTCCAGTATAACATCATATATAATATAATAACTCCATCCTTTATACGTACCACATATGCTATTAACGAATCAAATCACTTTGAGGGGGTGGTAGTCTGCACTTCCTTAAATGAAGATATCGCGTTTACCCATAATGGAAACCATAAAGGTATGCCAAAAATGAAAAATACAGAAGATTAAGGAAAACATAAACATATTATATATCATATATAAATATAGTGTCATCTTAATGGCCACCTTTGAAGGTGTTAAAATAATGTTGAACAATCATCGTTTCGGGAGGCAGCAATTCGCCATCCACGGAAATAGTATGATCTTTAACCATTAGATGTAGGTGTGTGTAAGTGTAGCTCTAATCATTCTTATAAAAACATCCTAATATATTGAAGATATTGTAGTTGTTACAAAATAAAATAATATAAAGAGTTTATTGGGTTGGAGAAGCAAAATAAAACAAAAGAACACAAGTGAAGACATTACCTTAAAATCGGGTAACTCCCTTTGGTTTGAGCTCAAAGGCTTCCTTGGGAAGACTTCTGACCAATGTGAGGCTTCAAGGAGTAAGAGAGGGAAGTGGATATATAAAATGGGCAGGGGTAGGCTAAGCCAAAGGCTTTGGAAGTGTGGGTAAGGAGGTAGAGGTGTGGGCCTTTTATAAGAGGGGAGGAGGGGCACTCTTGGAAAGTAAAGAAAAGTTACTTTATTTTAAAATGATTTTCGGATTCAAAAGGTCCCAAAACGATATAATTCAAGTTTAAGGTGAAAAGGGTTCTAAATCCACCCATACAATAGGTTTTGGACATGTGTAGGTCAAAGATATTACATTATCTTTTCATTTTATTTATATCTTTTATTAATGAGGTAATCGCTGCATCATCATGATGTCATAAATAATTTAATTTATTTAATGTCTAAAAATTATAAAAAAATGTCATGATTTAGGAAATAGTTTTGGATTTAAAATGAATATTTATAGTTAAAAATCTGACTTGTATAACCCTATTTAAAAATTGTTTTAGTAAAATATCTCTTGTTTGTGTCATTTTTACTTTAACATTAAATAAACAGTTATTTATGTCATTTCCCAACCAAAGTGGCTCCATGGGGTCCCCAAGTTGACCCAGGTCTTCTCTTGGTCGGCCATGACATATCCAATAAGGGTAGGACATGTGTCAAGCTCATCTCATATTATTAAAACATTATTTTTACCTTAAACTACACTAATTACCTCTAATCGTGATTAAGAACTTAAAAGTTACTATTCACCAAAAAATTATTTTAATCTCATTGAACCACATTTTACTTCTTAATGACAACCATTTATGTTGGATTTTTGAAATTCAAAACACAGAGGAGACAATGTTTCATTCAAATGAAAAATTCAATTTTTTAACTACCACTTAGTGGTTTCACTATTCATCAAAAATTGAAGTTTTTCAGAAAAATACCAAAACTTCACCCTAAGCTATATTTGATATTACGAATTCAAAAATTATGTCTATTTTACAAAATTCAATTCACATATGACAAATTAATTAATTTAATAATTAATTCTCGATGTCATGACAAATATCTTGTTTTTATGAAACAATAAGTATCAAAAGATTGACACTAGTTTAAGCCCAATTTCAAAGTGAAATTTATTCCAATGACCACCATTTGATTAAATGGTAAACATATATTCTAATTTCACTTCAAAACCAATTCAAAAGATAATATAACCATATAATTAAATTATATGAAAAAACAGTTTTGATGTAAAATGCAGTATTTTTTCACTATTTATAAAAAAATGAACATTGTCAGAAAAATACCAAAAAATTATCCAATGTAAATTTCAATGTACCAATAATAAATAATAAGTTTATTTTTTAAAAAATATCTTATCAATTTGTCACAATATAGAATTAAAAATGGTTTTCCATCAAAAGGAAATAAAACAATCTTTTAAAAATATTAGTGTATTACATGCTTAATATTGGATTTATTCTCATTTTATGCCTCTAAAACACTATCTAATTCACTAAAAGACATAGATAAAAATATCTATTATTCATTACTTACTTGGGATGTTACAATTAACCTTAGTATTTTGGGTCATACGAGTGGTTTTCATGAATATCACCAACCATATGACAATCTTTTGTGATATGATTCATGTATAAAAATATGATCTCAAAAACCATAACCCTCGAGACTTACTCGAAACCTCCAAATAATTCATGGAAATTCATTCCATTCCAAAATTATGTCCTTTAATGTGTTCTGAGATTATAAACATTACTCCGATTACCAATTTAAAATCTGTCACATCCACCAGTCTCTAAATTCAAACATTCTTTGACTTTTGAACACCCATATGGGCACTAGATAATACAATTACCATTAATGAAATATTTTTTTTAAATATTTATAATTTTAAATTTCACCAAAATTTATAATTTATAAAAATTTAATAAATTTTTCCACTAGTAAAACTAAAATAATGCATATATCAATTCAATTAAAATGTTTTTCTTATAGTTTAAGTCCCCCATCTTTGACCAGGATGACAATGGTTTTTTAGAATATAATAAAAATAATTTTATTTTTATTGTAATGAAAACATGGTTAGTTTTCATGTTTTAAATTCCTTGGTATACACCATGTTGCAATCTATTTATGTGTAAAACCACAACCATTTTGGTTTTAATCAATCTACATTAAGGATTTTATTTTTATAAAAAAATAATTTTTAACCGAGCTATGATGTAATAAAAAAATACAGTGTAGTATAACTAGATACATAAAAATGATCTTATAACAAAATATCAATAAAAAATATAACCATTCACACATGTGGAAATCTATTTGAGTAATTATTTTAAAAAACTTTGACAATTTGGTCCACCATTGTGGTTCCTATAACCAAAATATAATTTCGTATTAACCACAATATTTATGTATAAATGAATGATACACTGTTTTTCAGAAATTAAATTAAAAGACATTTTAATTAATCTATTTTATTGTATTATAACATTTATAAGGCTATATATATTTTTCATCTTATTTTTATCATGGTTTAGGATATTTCATGAACCAATTGTATTTTATTCATGCAACTGTACAGTCTCTGAAATTATCTATTGTATAGTTTCATGAGTAATTTTTAGAAAAAATAAAAAAATAAAGAGGTGGATCTAATGAAACTAATGGGTTATATATGAAACAACACATATCCTCTCAATAAATTAAACATCAAAAAAATATTAAACCACTGGATATCTCCATTTATTTTGACTTAAATAAATCATAAAAATAATGATTCACCTTTTTATAAGAATTTGATAAATATCCCTCATATGATATTGATATCAATCCTAAAAAATATTCCAATATACATCTTCTTGTATGGGTATATAGGGGCTGGTTTAATATCCAAACTTATGGGAAAGATTTTATCTTCCTCACAGTTTTCGAAAATTTTGATTAAAGAGGAAAAAAATAGTTATATAAATAGATAGATCTATTCATGATGATTTTTACAACATTCCAATCAACACAAAACACAAGAAATTAACAAATTTATATGTTCATTTAAGGTGAAACTTTATATTTAATAAATTTTTCTATATTTCATTAAAAAAAATTATAAAATTTTAACAAGATTCAAAAATGGTAGTTCTTATATTTTAACATCTAACTCATTATTTAATTTTCAAAAAATTAGTTTGGACATTTTAACCCCTTTTGATTATAATATATGATAGACAAAAAATTTAAATTGTTTGAAGAATGAGAAGAAGGTCTACAACTGTTATATCACATATCAAATAAAACTACAATGAAAAAAACCAACAATGTAGTGAATATCAACACATTATGGTGTATCTAAACACATATCCCACTCTTGTATAAAATAACACATTATGGAGGTTCTTTTAATGAAAATTTCTTACTCTAAAAACACATAGAAGGACCAAGGGATATATAGATAACCTAAGGGGTAAATTTGTGATCTGAGTCCAATTTTAATTATTTCTCCCATAAAATACACCATGAAAACATTTTATTATAGTGAAAGGATCACATGAAAATAAATAAAAATATGATAACAATTATATTTATATGTATTAATAAAATAATGTACACATATAAAGTTGATTACATAGCCAACACACTCTTTTTTTATCTTGTGGATATATATTTTTATTCACTGGTTTCTATGATACTACCCATGTAAGAATATTTTTATTACTATTGATAAAAGATGGGGATAAAGAAAGAATATGTTCATGGGAATTTACAGGTTAATAATATTACTAGTAAAATAGATTACCAATAAAAGACCATTGGATTTCATGATCTATTTCACCACTCCTTAGGTTCCTCTATTCTTATTGAAGTTGTCATCATTTTTCTTCTCTTAGTCATGATTATTTGGGAAAGATTTATACTCTCTAATTCATCATATCACCCATTAATATAGTTTCAAAGATAGTACATTAATATAGATAGTTAATATATTTATGTCATTCTCATCACGATTGATCGCTTGACGAATCTCCAGTCACATTATCTTACACAAAAGTCAAGTCCATTAAATTTTGAGTTAAGTACATATGAAATATAGATATTTTTTTATCTTAATGTCTCTATCCACTATTGAAAAATATTTTATTTAGATATATTGTTGGTCTATAATTTGGTAAATCATGATATAATTATTTATATCATGATGAATTATAATAAATCAAAACAAAATGTTATCATTTACAACAAAATATATTGTCAAAATAAATTCCTAAAATTTCAAACCAATAAATTTCAAATATTCCTAAAAAGACTCAAAATATCAATTAAATTCAAAAACATATTAATTAGAACATCGCACAATTTTTTTTCAAGAGTCAAATTCTTAGTAAATTTATAACTTTTAATTTTGGAATGGAAAATAAATGTATCTTATTGAGTAGTTAAAAACAAATTCCGAATGATACACTAGTATTATATGGTCAAATTATTGATACATGTACTTTACAACTACAGTATATTCCCTAAAATTACATCATAAATTTTATCCCACATTGACCCAAATTGTATCCATAATAGTTCTGTAAAATTTGATTAATGATGTCCATGAATGTCATAATAAAACATTCTTATTAGTGAATACATAATTTCAGCATGAGATAATTTCCATGGCCTCATAAACAAATCATAGTGAAACCGAAATTTATTGGAGGGTGATTAATTTCTTGTTACAAAATTTCTATCTAAATATCATTAGAGACAATATTACATTTTAATAATAAATATTAGAAGTGAAATAATTTTATAGATCAAATGATTTCATTTTTTTAATGAAAATATATAATTAATTTATATCAAAATAAATAATACTTCAATATATGTTTACTATGACATTATTTATTCTAACATGGAATTTAACAATTTTCTATCAAGAAAATGTGCTTTAACCTTCACCATTACACTCTAACTATAATAATACTTTGAAAACATTTTATCATAGCTTTAGAATAAATCATTATATTATTCTAAATTTGATCCATGATATTCCACCATCATTTTACCATCGTCAACTTGATAGGTATATAATATATCAAACATTATATTAGTAATAATAATGTCTACTCAAGATTACCAACAACACACATGTATGATATATATATATATATATAAGGTATTTTTGTGTGTCTTAAAATCATCATTGATAGAAAAATTGAGATCCACAGTCTTTCGTTGGTTTATAAATCCACCCCTGATGTTTTTATAATTTTTTTGAAGATCTACCAACCTTGGTAAGCTTATAATAAAATTACCCATGAAGTCAAATTCAATGATTTCTCTTCATTTATGACATGAGAATACATATTAAATTCATCAAAATCATTGATAACCCGTATATGTTACATAGAAATTCCTACAAATTTCATATTATTTATGATTCTAGAATATAATTGATCTTATCCATAAATATCCTCTAATCATTTCAAATACTGATGACCTCCTTAAAATCTCTACTCTCATATAGAATCCACCATGTTATAATAATGTAGATCAATCTCCTATAAGAACATTAATATCATCAATTTATATCAAATCCATAATTCATTAATGTCAATAATAATTATAATGAATCAAGTATGCAATTCATCTTAATGAAAATAATACGATCATCAAACAGCCTCCTCTAACAATCCAAAAATCATTTCACTATTCAATGACTTTTTGGATGATCAAAATTCTTATAAAACTACTTATTCTGATAAAACATATTTACTTTTTCTGAAAATTATAATAAATATATTTCAATCAATGAAAAATAATTTTCATAACTCCATTAATATCTTTCTAATCCACGGAAAATTCACACCTCATAACCATTCCATATAAATTTCCAAGTTTCCACTAACAAGACAACATTGGAACAAAAATTGTAGCACACTTTGAAATGACATGAATTATGAAATTAACCATAGTAATCCTAAGGAACCACTTCCATAGTAGTTCCTTGTCATAGCATATGCACATGAGGGGTAGTGTCCACCGTTTCATTTTTCCATATTTTGATGATCAAACCAAGAACCATATAATGTTTCATCACCATGATAAATGAAATTGAATCAACCCTAGATAAAATTAATCATGTAGAAAATTGAGAGAGATGTGATCAAAAAATATTGTTTATAATTAATTTAATTTGAAAAATAATTTCTTCCATGGATTTATTGCTTCGTTGACGAATCTGGCGACAGCTCTACAATGCAAGATTGTTGTGTTTTAGAAACCAAGTCTAGATTTCCAGTAACAGGGATAGACATGTGTTTTGGGAATCTCGAGACACCACTGAAGGAGTCTCTGAGTGCTCTCATAGATGATACATACATTTTTGTCCTCCTCCACTATCTCCTTGAGAATTGATTCAAAATCATTATCATTGATGTGGTAGAGGATTATTTCTCACCATTCATGGGGAACTTCTTTGAAAAGGGAAATCTATAGGCCCTAAAGGATCCTCCAAGATTAATTCTTCACAGTTAAATTATTTAAAGAAAAAAATTTCATAATAGGGTATTTATATTCATAGGGTTAAAATTAAAATATTTTACAAGTTCACTTATTATTAATTTAGTCCTATAAAAATCCCTACTGATATAATAATTGTAATATTTTTATTTATTGACATGCACTAAATAAGATAATTATAATTAAATATTATTTATTTAAATAATATTAAATATTTTATTTTCTCACCATGGCATTAAACTCAGTCCCCCATTACTCCATAATATTTATTGGGACTTGAATACTATCTTTATATTTATAAAATAAATATCACTTCATTATTCACCAAAAAATAAATATATTTTACATTCGCTAAATAGAAAATATATATTTATTAAATATTTCTCTCACAATATATTCTATATAATAACTGGTGATAGAATAATTTTATTAAGAATAAATGAATAAATATTAAAGAATGAATGAGAATAATATTTATTCATCCTGTTAAATAATAAATAATAATATATTATTTAACTATAATTATGGATTCACTTACTGTATGACCCTATAGACCTCTTTCATAGTATATTTAGGTGAAGCAGCCATATTTCCAATGTTAGTGTCTAGAAACATGCCAAGTAACCCATAGAGAAAGAAGTTAACGACATAATGACATGTCACCTCATACAGATTCTTACCATGTAATTTAATCACTTTATCCCAATTTCTCTAATCATGATGGATGCATGTGAATTCCATCAACTTATGTGCTCGATATAACATTATTTGAATTTTTGGATTTAGAAATTTATAATAGAATACTCTTTCCATGGATTTATTTAGGCTATATCATTTCCATCAATGGTCCTATGATATTTACTTATCTTAAAGAAAAGTACTGATAGATCCTTTCTCACATTATTCATTAATGAAATATTACTAGTGATGCATTCAATGAATCCAACCATGCCTCATACATATGTCATCAGAGTTTTACCATTATATATATATAAGTGTGTGAATCATAATACTCATTAATTGTAATCATAATGTCGAAGAACCAATAGACACATCCGTAGATAGGAACATCCAATGACACATATAAATGTGGGTTTTTTACTTGCGGGTCTCATTCTCATAATATCCTACAAGATATTACCATGGTTTTACTGTATGGGAACGTTTTTTATAGTCATAAGAGTCTCCAACACTAACATAATATATCATTTGTATCCCACAAATGATATCATCTTACTGTATAATATTTATTCAAGAATTGTGTCATTCCACATTTACATTGTCATCATAGTGGGAATTGCTATGTACTTTTTATGTGAAAACTACTCTCAGAACAGTATCATATACAATGTTACAAAAATTAAAATAATGATACGATAAATAGTATATTTATATTCATTAAAAGGAAAAAATTTTATTAAAAATTACTTAGTGGTTTGATATAGGGCATCCAACAAACTCCTAGTTGAACAAAATATTGTTGCTAAAAAACATCAGACTGATAGCTCTCACATGATACTCATGCTTCTAGGGAGATAAAATGCTAGTCGAGGGGTCTATTGTGTTCTCTTTTCTAGGTACTCTTCTAAATACCACTTCAACCATATTAAATAAGTCCCACAATAGGTGATAGTTTTGGTGTATATGCTTTATCCATTGGTGTGTCCTTGGCTCTTTTTCAAGATCCAGCACTACAGTGTTATCACAATACAATGTGATAGGGTCATTAATACTATGTACCACATCAAGATCAGGTAAAATGTTCCAAATCCAAATGGATTACATGGATGCCTCATTATCCAATATATACTCAGATTCCTCTATAGAATCAATGAATAATAGTATCATTGAACTCTATTATCTCGTAGATCCTCTGTTGAGATAGAAAAAATATATAGATTATGAATTTAGATCTGTTTGATCTGTTTCAAAAATATAATTAGTTTTACCTCAGATGAACAGCTTCCCATATCCACCACACAATAGTAACATATCTGTAGTTATTCTCTGATACGTATGGATAACCATAATATTATTCCAATCATGTTCTCCTATATCTTTTTGATATCAGACAACCATGCTCAATGCATGGGAATATAAAGTCTAGTATATAACTTATTATACATGATTAACACTATCATAGAAGATTATGGGATCTTACCCATTCCATTATTCTCAGGTTATGTTTAGAGAAACATTTTATTATAAATGCTTAAACAATAGAATATGAGAACTAATCCCCTATTGGATTGTTTAACACTAAATATCATAAGCATCTTGTAAATTTTAGTACTTTGACTTATTCAAATAATCATTTGGGATATATCACAAAATGATCCTGATCCCTATAATGTATGATTCTTCACCTAAGATCTTCATTAATAAAAAATTTTAACAAGTCTTGAATATATTTTATTAATGTTAAGTCATTTCCAATAGGTAGTATGTCATCAAGAAACAACACTCGTAAAATGACTGCATTCCAATTAAACCTATCTTAAACTCACGGCTCAAATTTATTATTAATGAAACCAAATTATTTTATGGATTCTTCTATTTTAATGTCCAATGGACTAAATGTTTTCTTCAATACATAAATGGATCTCTGAAACATTCAAATATTTTCTACATTAATAGGCATCACAAACTATTTTGATTACGTCATATAGACATCTTCCAGAATGTTCTCCTTATAGAATTCTATTTTAAAATCCATCTTCCAAATCTCAGATTCATGGTATAATTCTATATAATGTCTGGGTATAATGGATTTGATCAGGGAAACTAGATAAAAGGTTTCATTTTTGTCAATTCTTTATGTTTTTTAAACTTATTATCCACTAGAGTTTCTTTATAGGTACTTACTTTACCTTCCATGTCGTCCTTCCTCTAGATTACCCATTTGCATTCAACTAGCATTACATAAACTGGGGCATCAACCAGAACCAAAAATTGGTTCTAATACATTGAATCTATCGAATAATTCATATATTTTCTAAATATTCTAGCTTGAGTTCTCTATAATGCATATTTATAGGATACATTTTTTTCATTTTCAACCAATAATGAGTCACCATACCAAGTGTTCAAAAAACCATACCTCTATGGTTCTCTAACATCTCTTATACTCACTCATCAAACTATTGTTTTAGGAACTACTTCTTCCATGGGGACATGTGGAATCCTTTATTATACCAACTCTTGTGTTCCATGAGCATCAACTTTGTCTAAGTAATGATTTCTCCCACAATACATTATGCAGATGTGATCCCTATCAAGAAATATGGATTTTATGGAAAGAATAATTATTTAATCTAAGAGGATTTAAAGGTAGTATCCCTTTGTTTCCTCAGGATACCCTATAAAGACACACTTTTTACCATGACCTACTAGTTTGGTGCTAGATAATTACTTAACAAATGTGTCACAACCCCATACACTTGTATGCGATAAAATGGGTTTCATTCCACTCCACACCTCAAAGGTAATTACAATGTACAATTTAGTTCGTACCTAGTTTAATGTGTAATACATAGTTTTTAATGCATATCCCAGATGTATAATGGAATATCTACATGACTCATCATCGATATTTCCATGGCTAATAAGTTATGGTTCTTCCTTTCACTAACAACATTAGAATATGGTGTATAAGGTGGAGTGAGTTGAGATAGAATCCAAAATTCTCATAGAAAGTTAATGAAATGTTTGTTAAGATATTCACCACTTTGATTTGATTGATGTTTCTTTATCTTCTTACCACGAAGATTCTCTAAGTCGTTCTTGACTTCCATTAATGGAGTCAGACTTATACCTGAATAACTAGATATAGTTATATCGACATAAGTCATTATTAAATGATATGAAGTATGAATATCCATCTCAATATTGTATTAGAAATGGTCCACACACAATAGTGTGTACCATTCCTAGACATTATGTTTCCATTTAACACTGTCCACTGAATGGTTGTTTGGTCATTATTTATTGTGAACAAATATGACCTATATTAGGTGGTTTTATCTCAGAATATTATAAATATCTATCTTGATAGAAAATTATCAAAATCTTCTCATTTACATGACCACGATGTGCGTTCATATCTAGGTGTTATATGAGTCATGTGAACATGATTCATTATCAATTTACAACATGTGGGTTTAATAATATAATACACAAAGACTGTAATTTAAATGTGTCGAACAATAACATATGTTATCCTTATAAAAAACCAATTTTATTTATAAATTAGAAAATAAAAACATCTCTATCTAAACATGGAACCAAAATTATGTTCATGGTAACTGTAGGTACATAATAAAAATATGTTAAAACCAAAATCATTGCCATTAGTAACAAAAGGTGACAGTCAGCAATGGAAAGGAAAACTAGCCTTGATCTATTGGTTTCTCTCAAATCCACCTCTCCATTGGAAATCAACCGAAATCGGCATTGTTCCTATATTTTAATATATATGTGATCAATAAAAACTTTATATAATAACCAATGTATAGAAATGTAATGAATGCACTCGATAACGAATGAATATTTACCTTCCCCTTTTCTCTAAGGGTAGTTTCTCTCGAAGTGTCCGAACGTCCCACATGAAAAACACACAACCTCTTTTTCCTTTTCCAACATATGTATATTCTACTTTTTGGAAGGATGAATCTCGAGAGCTTTAGAATGTTTTTAAGTCATTTCCCCAATTTCCATTTCCATTATTTTCTTATTCACCATAAGGACTGTGGGTTTATCAGTCTTCATGTCCTTAACTACATGGAGAACCAAGGTCTTATCTTCCAAAAGAATCCTATACTTATTTTTCATATTGTAATTAATAATGATGATGGATGATGTTTTGGGTAGTGATAAAATATTGATATATATACAAAACTCACCTAGGAATTTAATCCATAAAATGTCCAGGGATTCAATATATCCAGTTATACTTACTGCATGAGGCACAGTTGGTGCTTACTCTCTATAAATAGATTTAAATGAATCATTAGTGATCTCATATCTCTCACGTCTCACATTCTGTTTATAGAGATCCTGAATTAGAGACACCATTCTATAGGCATATATATCGTCAGGTTTCTTTAAAATCTCATTGGACTTGGATGATAACATGAAAAATGGAACATCTATATCATCATTAAGATGTTTTTCATATAGAGACAATTTTTTTTCACTTTCATTTTTACCATTCGTTTCTAGAAAAGGTTCTTTTAGAACATATAATTTCTTTTCATGGATAAGGATGACATATATGTTCCTTTTCCATCATGTAAATAAATGCTAATGAGAAGGGTTTCATTATCATGTATAGATAACAATTATATGTTTGATCCCATTTTATTTTAAATTCTATAATAAAAGAAAATCTTAATTTTAGTAATTTATTTGATAAAATTTAGACAAATAAATAAATACTATATTTATTATTCTCATAATATTTTATTTAAACCTAGTTTTGAAGGTCCCCGGAACACCGTGTGTGGGGAGTGGTTAACTAGGGTGTCAACTTTTTCCTTTTCAATGTTATATTTATTGTTCCCACATTTGTAAGAAATTGTTAAATCATTAAAACAAATGAATTTAGCGAGATGACACATCAATTTTAATGGATGCACCGCAATGGTCTACATCCAAGGAGCATACACCGATAATGTGTCAGTCATACGAAAATCCACTAATTTTTACTACTTTGAGGATTATAAGATTTGTTCACAGTCATTATGATCCAGGAACAATTCCTTAACAACTCTTCTAGGACAGATCACTGCATCCCTCAAATTACTTCCCTTGAATCTCCTAGCTCACTACCTTACGAGAATTAAAACGCTATTTATCAACTTGAAGCCTGCTTCAATAGATTTACACAAAAGTCCTTATCTCTATTCAGCACGAGACAGTACATACATCGATGCCCTAAATTTTTTCACATGAAAGAACTGAACCACTGAACTGGATATTCATAACTTGAATTCATCCTACACTGACTATTGTGTGCAACAACTACACTATGCGTGCAAGATAATACTTTTGTGCACAAGAGTATCCATTGCGTGCTAGCTCTACTGTTGGCATGCAATATTTTCTTTTTGCATGGAATGATTTTGCATAGCTAAAACCTGTATGCACAACTTATCCTTTTATGTGAAACCACACTTTTATGGGAAACTTCACCTTTTATGTGATACTTCATCTTTTCTTTTCAACTACTACTTTTCCACACAACTACAGCTTTTGCACGCCACTTCCTTTTCACACAATGTTGATGTGAAACAGACCTCAGATTATTGCTAAGTATATAGCCATACCGAATGATGGGGGAAACCCCCTATTTATAGACGTCACCAAACCCCGTGCATAAAACACAACATGTCGCATGAAACCTCTCATTCTGTGCAAAATGCTTTTCTCACAAGAACCATTATCCATGAACAACACCAGATTTTTCACAGAGCTCATGCCTTTTCCATTTTTCATCATTCTGATCCCAAAACCCCTTTGGTGAAAAAAATAAAAAATGATTTCACTATTCCATTCAAAAAAATATAACACACATTCCATTCTTTTCATGCACTACTCCAATATTTCACGCACATTAATTTTTCAAGAACACATCTCTCAATTTCCGATTTTCTGGCCAAAAAATGTGGCAAACACAAGAAATAGAAGCCACCTTCACTACTGTTGTTCACTGGAACTATATGACACATTTTCAAGAAACAATTCTGAACATCTAATGCAGATTGAAAAAAACACCAACCATACTCAATTTAGATCATAGAACAGTCGTGGTTCCAAAAATCCCCCCCTTAGGGTTTGTTGGAAATTACCAGATAAATTCAATAGATCACCAGTCAGAAGAAAAACCTGAAATGCAAGAATCAACTCATCCAACACTATAATCCTATGTGAGAAATTCTCAATGAATAAAACAAGAGGGGAAAATTAAATGTGGTTCGTGCATTTTGGAAATATTAAAGATGCCAATGATCTTATCTTACTTTGTCACAGAAGCATTATATGACATGAATGTATTCCTTATCCTCCTAACATAGAATTATCATCATGTCATAGAAGAATTAAAAGTAGAATTTATTCCATCTCCTCCTATCATATAAATTTCAGTATGTTACAGAGTCATTACATGTCTAATTTATTTCTTCTCCGCCTATCACCGAATTCTCATCATGTCACCAAAGCATTACATGTCCATCACAAGTCCTGAATATATTCCTTCTCCCCCATAGAAAAAAACCCGAAGACCAGTATTTGTTCATTGTACATCTCAAATCACCCATAGATAGTATCTCCCCCATAAAACATCATCACATCCATAAACAGATTAAAAAAAATTAACATAAATGGGGAGAGATATATTTCTTAACATCATTATGCACTGGAAGGTGGCTGAACACCTACATTCAACCAATGTTTCCAAAACATAGCTATTGAAAGTGGGTTGGTCAGTATATCAGCCATTTTATCATCAGTTCCCAAATAAACCATTTTAATTACACCTAGTTCATCTTTTTTCCTTAATAATTTGATATCGGATTTCAATATGTTTTTTATGAGAATGTTCTACATTATTCTTTGTATGATAAATAGAACATTTGTTATCACCTCAAATCACCATTGTTTGTTTCAACTCATCACCAATATATTTTAGTTTTTTCTTCATCCATAGTAGTTAATTTAATTACTATATAACAAAGATAAACTCAGCTTCATCAGTACTAAGAGAATTATTTTTTGGATTCTTACTCAACCAGCCATCACATTTCTTCCCAATTTTGAATTTTGAACCACTTGAGGACTCTCTTTCCACAACATATCCAGCCTAGTTTTCATCAAACCAAGCATATAATTCATTTTCCCTTCCTACAGTAAAGTATCACCCATAATTATGATAACATTAAATTTACCTCATTATTATTAATACTGTTTTCATATGTTCTTCCTTCTAATTACTCTGAAATCGGGCCACTAAGAAAGTTTCTATGACAATATCAGGTCATGTCTCCCTTAGGTATAGTATGATTCAAATAATCCTCATGTATATTGTGGTATCTACATAGGTCTCATACTTATGAATTCCAAGTATGGTACCAACTGCAATCGTATTTGACAATGGTTTGGAGTCATGGATATTAAATTTATTTATCTGCCCTCTTGAATTCTTTACCTGAGAAATGAAAGTGTAATCCTTATTCAAAATCACCTACAACCCCGAGAAACATGTGATCTCCCCAACAATAAATATTTCAAATTTGGATTTCATGTGATTGGAAAATTCATCCAATGATTTTTGATTGATGCCACCAAATATAATGTTATCAACTGAAACAAGTACCATAAACTGATCTTTTAGAGAATTCTTCACATAGAGATTGTGATGTACTCATACTCTTCTTAAATTCATATTCATGAGATAAAACCCAGCCCGGACTAATAGTATCATGCTTCCTACATCAAACATAGAGGGCCTCTTTTAGTTTACAAACATTAGTTTCATCAGTTCCAAGTAGAAAACCCATTGGTTGTTTGATGCAGACTTCTTCTTTGAGAACACCATTCAAGAATGATGTATTGAAATCAATTTGATATAATTTATATCCTCTTTGGATATCCATAGCTATAAAAATCCTGATTGACTCTAGTATAGCCACTGGATAAATGTTTTATTCAACATCAACTCCTTCAATATATTAATATACTTTGCATACCTATTGTTCATTTTTATATAAAACATTCATGCTCATCAAATATGTTCTATAATATCCACTTTGTCTGAATCACAATGTGAACTTTGGGTCTCTTGACTGTATCCCATGTCTGATTCATTTCAATATGATCTATCTCTTCATTCAGAACATTCACCCATGATCCATTGTTTGTATCTTCTTCAAATGAGGAAGGTTCCACAACTGAAAAAATGGATATTTTCAATTATTCCTCATTCTCGTTGTTTGTGTGGGTACATTCCAATCCCCGACAATGTTGTATTAATCGTTTTATAATATTCAATTCCTCCATTTATATTCCACTGAATTCACTCTATCCATGGTTTCCTCTTAAAATTCATTTTTTGAGTCCACATCATGATGTGGCTTCTAATAATATTATACAGCTAACATTATTTATGTGTTTATATTTTCTCCATATTCAATTTTTTATTCATCTTCTATCATATAAGAATATGAATTCCTCGATGCATTCTTGGTTTTCTATTCAATGATCATAACATCGTTGCTTTCCACAATCCTTCCCAGGTGGTTGTTGAAACACTTATAGGATTTTATATTCATTGATTATCTATGGAAAATTATTTCACATTCATTGTCACTATACTTCCCATGATATCATTCTCTGTTTATAATGTAACATCTACTTCCAAAAACATGAATGTATTTCAATGAAGGATTCCTTTAATACCAAAATTCATATGGTTTTTTTGCCTCACCAATATAATTCCATGTTCGATTTTCAATCTACATTATAGCTTGAATGTACTCTTTCATGAAATGTCATGGAATTTGACTCTTAATAAACATAGTTCATTCCATGTTTTTCATCTATCTATTTATGCACTCAACAACTCCATTTTGTTGTGGTGTTCTCACAAAAGCTACCACATGTTGTATCCAATGCTTCTCTAGGAAATTTTCAAATTCAATGGATGTATATTACACTCAATTATCTGATCATAGTACATTGGTTATTCATACAGTATTACCATGAAGTCCAGCACTTTTCATTTCTTGCTTATAACCATTACACGTGAAATTCTACAGTAATCATCTATGAAAATGACAATGTAACATTCTCCATGAGTTCCACCAACATTTATTAGGCCACATAAATCTATATGAATGAGATCAAGAAGATGAGATGCCCTATTCCTCTTTGGATGATATGAACTACATACCAGCTTCCCTTGAATGAAATCATCAAAAGACTTTTCACATTCACACTTCAGGTTGTTAATGTCTTTGAAAATATTCAGTTTTGATATTTTCACCATGACTTGTTGATTTTTTTTCATCAATCTCTGATGCTAAAGGTTATTTTCATTCTCAATAGTCATGTAGAAAATGTTTTATATAATATAAACCATAAATAGGTTTCCTTCTATTTTACATCCCTTCATAATATAATTTCATGTCTTTCCATTGATAGAGAAGGTTTTCTAATTAAAAGTAACTATTAATCTAGAGACACAGAGTTTACTCATGCTGAGGATATTTTGAAGTTGGTAATCCTCATAAAAGAGTTCAGTTTTCATTATATATCCATTCGCTATTTCAATAATTCAACTGCATTTGATTTTAATAACTCCTTCATTACCAAATTATACAATTCCATCAACCCTCTTCTTGGCATCTCTTAGGTGGTCTGCATTACCTGTCATATGAGATGAACAATCAATATCAAGAATCTAGGTTTTCTTGCTTTTTTAGCTTTAAGGTCTACCTCTACGTGGTTGGATTTCTCATTTTTTTTCTTTTCATTCCCTAAGACATTGGATTGAGTGTTGGACACTAATGGAATTTCAATTTTCCCTTTTGTGTACATGGGATAATCATTGTCTAAACCATTATCTAGATGATAAATCCTATTTGTAAGTGAAACACTATCTTGTTGATGAGTCTTGACTTATATTGACTCTAGTATTAGATTTATGTATCCCTCCACTTCCTAAAATCGACAGCCTTCTGAAAAATAATAGAACAATGAAAACAATATCCACCAAAATTGTTTATTGGAAAAGAATTAGGATATGAGTTTATATCCATTATTAAATTGACATATATTCTCTATTAAAATAGCTTCTTTTCTCTTCTCAATAAAACATCGTATGGCCTAGATATCCACATAAATGACAATTCACTCGAGGAAATGTATTATCAATTTTATTTATCCTAAATCCTTCTTTCATGGGATAATAGATTGAAATCCTCTTATTCCAATAGGCTCGAGGATAGTCTTTAGTTCTTATTTTAGATTAAATTGGGGGTTTTTCACCACATGAGTTGATGTTTCCACATGACCCAAATTCTTCTTGCCTTTATTTAGGTCACATTTATTTGTAGTATTTGATGATTTAGCCTCACAACTGATTCCACTATTTACCATGTATTCAGGTCTTTGATCATTCAAAATATTATCAATCCATTAGAACCACGTTCCTCTCTCCCAAATAGATCAACATCTGAGAACCTCCCAAACTATATTTTTTCCATGATTCATTTTGAATTGATACACTCTCAATTTTTCACCTAAGAGATAAAACCTCATCTTCATAACCCTCAGCAGTCTTGGACTATTCTTCTAATCTAGAAGTGATGTCATTGTTGACCTTTTCATGCTCTTCAATTCCCAGCTTCAGATCCACTACATCAATAGTGCTTTCAAGGATTTTATACTGTATATTCACAATTTCTTTGAGTCATTCAATTACAGCTTTGATGTGATCAACATTTTTAGATGATTCTTCTACACTTGATTTCAACTTTTAGAAACTCTTACATTTAGCCTTAGTCTTATTGACAACATCCTTATGTTGCACCTTGGTTTTGGAATTAGTTGTCAAATGATTTTCTCCACCATTGTCTTCTTGATGGTTATAATTTTTCAACCATGGCCATCATGGATGCATGGTTTCCAGTGTTTAAATCGGGATCTTCTTCTTCATAGAATTCATTATAATTTTCTTCCTCTTCACAGAAAAAACTCTTCTTCGGTACATCATTTCTAGATTTGAATTCTCCCTTTTTTAAAAACCATTTCCGGGACATCTCTATTTTTTCAGCTTCAATATCTCCATCATCGATCTTTGTTTAGGACAAAGGGGAAATGTAACAATCTTTTCCAAAAAAAATAATGGTAAATGCAATTTCCCATTGAATTTCCATTTTACGTTTTGAAACATCTTGGAAATGAATGAAATAATTTCATTTTTTTTTTCTTCATCTTCACACCTAATATCTTTTAAAATTTTAAGTTTCTCCATGGATTTTAGGGTATTTTATTGGATCACTCGATTCGTAGCACCTTCTATTTTGAATCTAATTTTATATTCCACTAGGCTACTTAACAAATCATCCAGAGAAATTTTTGGAAGTTATCTTTCATCAACGGTTGAAACATTTGAATAGTATAAGGGTGGAAGGCTTGTCAATATTTTATTCACAATGACAATGTCTTTTATTTCATTGCCTAGACCCTAAAATGATCCATCCACTTTAGTAATTTTATTAAATAAGGTGTCTGCATTCTCATCTGGATGCATCTTTAGATAATAAAACCTATTGTGCTGGACATGCAGTTTCGCCAACATCACATTACTATCTCCTTCATAAATATTTTCATATTTATCCCAAAAGGACATTGTTGAGGTGAATATCATCACCATTAGATGGATCTGATCATAAGGGGATATAGTGAGGTAATTCCGCACTTTAGTATCTACATGAGTAATTATCCTATCTACATCAGTCATATCCATCCCTGTTTGAATAGTAACTTGAATTCCTTAGATAGTGTAAAATAGGACTTCCATTCCAAGGGATCTTATATGAGATCTCATTCTATTCATCCAAATATGAAAATTACTTCCATCAAAGAGGGTAATTCCCTTGAAAATGGATGAATTATCCATGATGGTATAAGACATATCAAAATCCTACAACCGCACTCTGATTCCACATGAAAGACCCTAAAACACCCTGAGAGGGGAGTGGTGAATCAGGGTGTCAACTTTTTTCCATTATAAAATTTTGGATCTTTTTTCCACATTGGTAAGAACATTATAAATATGTAAAACAAATGAAATAAGAAATATGAAACAACACTTTTACTTGGTTCACCACAAAGGGCTAGGTCTAAGGAGCATATGTCGACCGTTTTTCGGTCGTACGTAAATTAAATAATCCTTAATAGTTTTAGGATTACATGATTCTGTCACAATATCTCTATTTTGATCACACTGCCTTTAAAATGGATCAAGGATAACTCACTCTCTCTCTCGGATCACATCCCTTGACTCCCCTTAGCTCACTACCTTGATAGAAGAAAATCGTAGTTTATTAACTTGAGAGTCGCTTAAATATATTTTCACTGAAGTCTTTGTCTCTATTTAGCATGACACACTGCTTGATTAGATTTCTTGAATTGAGTCACATGAAGGAACTGAACCAGATATTTCAAACATGTATTCAGCCTCCACTGATAATTGCATGCAATAACTACCATGTGCACACATGATCTAACTTTTGAATGCAAGATCCACTATTGGCACGTAATATTTCCTTTTTTCATGGCTAGATTTAGTAAAACTACAACCATTATGTGAAACTTCTCCTTTTACATGAAACCACACCTTGTACAAGAAACATCACCTTGTACACACAACTTCACATTTTATCGACAACTTCTATTATTCCTTGCAACTCCAACTTTTCCATGCAACTACAACTTTTCTGTGCGACATCCTTTTCAAGCAATGTTTATGCTTAAAAGAGATTGGGTTTTCAATAATTCTACAGTCATAATGAATGAGGGTACCACCTCTTATTTATTGGAATAACCAACCCCTATGTGAAAAACCCATTGTGTCATGAAAAACCTCGCATTTTGCACGTAATAAATTTCACATAGGAACCGTTTTCTACAGACAACACCATATTTTTCCAACATCTCATGACTTTTCCATTTTCGGCATTATAATACCAAAACACATTTTTTGAAAATAAAACATTCCTTCTTTCACTATTCGGTTAAAAACCAATTTATCACACATTCCATGCTATTCACTCACAACTCCAATATTTCAGGCAGCTTCATTTTCCAAGAACACAACTCTCCATTTCTTGATTTTCTGGCACAAAAATTTGGAAAACAATGGAAAATATAACCACCTTCAGTACTGTTGTCCACTTGAACTCTATCATCCCTTTCCCAGAAAACATTCTGATCATCAAATGCATATTTAAAAAAAAACACAAACCATACACCATGTCATGCATAGAATGGTCGTGGTTCCATAAAATATCCCTCACCATTTTCTTAAGAATATCCTTTTAATTAGATATTCAAGTAGAACAAATCTATATTCACCTTATCATTACACAAAACATTAACCAATCGAGAAATAATAATTGTTTTAGATATGAATTTAGAATTCCAATTTCATTAACTAACAATTCTTTGATCTGCTGAGTGGACTCCACAATCATAAAATCATTAATTTAGATTTATTCAACCTGTTAATCCCAATTATACTTTTTTATTCTTTAACAGTCAACCTTGGATGTGAACCATGTTTAGTAAAACCAAAAATTCTTGTAATAATTCCCGTATAATTGAAAGAATCCCACCATTATTTGGTCATGTACATTGGACTATGGTTGATTCCAACATAAGTAATTGAAGGCTATACCGAGTTAATTTTTTACTGATTGATTTTATAATTTTCAAAATACAATTAATGTTTTTAAATTTATCAAAATCTTTTTAATATTAATTGGTATTATTTAAGGGATTAACCATGTCTTAGATACTATTGGTGTCTAAATCATTTTATTATTGTTCTATCATTCATTCTTGTTAATTTATTAATTATTGATCAGGAAAATACATGTATAATGAAATAACCATTAAAATAATAGTTATTAAATAATGTGTATGATCATGTTATTTTACTAATGTCTATTTTTTCTAGAAGTTGATAAAAAAACTATTATCATAGGTTAGAAACACATTGAACCAATTGATGTTTGTGTTTACACCTTTCAACTTTTCCACCTTTTTATTTCTTTGGATTAGTTTTTCCGCAACTCCGAACTTGAATATCCTCCACTATCATGGGAGATCCATCCCTTACATATTCCTTTTACTCACACAAAGGTGATAAGATAAAGGGGTTTACATAAATCTAACCATGGCCATGCAAGCCCAACATAATAACTAGGAGAGATGTCATATATGCCAACAATTTAATATGTTAATCTGTTAAATGAAACATATCACATACAATAGGTTTTGTCAGGATCATGATCATCTATATATATGAAAAAATTATGCATTTAAAAAAATGCATTCAATTAATAAACATTTTAATTTAATATAAATCATGCTATTAAAAATTAATTTTTATCTTTAATTAATCGAACCTTTTATATTAATTCTTATCTGAATTTCCTTGAGATTTTAATCCATTATAATTTTAAATATATTAAATAAATTAATTTAAATTTGACCTAGTACATAAATTTATATTGGAGGAATCATGGTGAATACCCATGAGATTCTACCAAAAATGTGTTGTACTCATATATTCTTTTACTCTTGTGACATATTTAACACATTACTTATCATGTCATTTCACAACACGTACTTCATATATTATTAAAAAAATTACATGATTTAATGATAATGTTTTATTCTTAAATTCTTGTAGAGTTACAAAATGTAATATGACTCATACATGATGTGTAGATATTAACATTACGTAGGTATTAGATATATATTATAAAATATATGTATTTCGAAAACCTATCACATGGCATGTCCTATATTTATGACCAGATGAAATTAAATGGGTCAGGGTATACGTAGTAAGATATGTAATTTTTAAATGTGTTTAATTTGGTAAAATTACACGACATATAGATTGGATCTACATGGCGTATATGTCTTTCACCATCTATCTGAGTTGGACGGCTAGGGACTCGACATGTGAAGTGTTCCTCATAAATATTTGGAGTACACGACATTTTGAATGTGCCACATTCCAGGTGAAGTCCTTGTTATATTGTCACCATTTTGGTGGAACATGTATGGAATACATGGACCATATCTAACCCAAAGGGATTACCCACGTGGTGCATTAATTGTGTAATTAATTTGGTAATTAAAGCATAATCTCAAATTTATTTCTGAATCAACCTTGATTTGTTTATTTTGACTACAAGTCATGTAACTATGGTTACTCTATGTGTATTCTAGTGCTGTCTGACCAAAATTCTTTGAAGCTCCGGATGAGTTCATCAATTATATTTTAATCATCAAATTAATAGTTTCCATTAGATCTATGGGAAATGATAGAGGAAGAAACAAAGATCACAATTAATATTAAATTAATGATTAACCATGAATTTAAGAACAAAATTTAAAATGAGGAAATCGTAAATTTTATTTAAATAATTAAAAAATTTATGTGCCCCTATAATATCACTAGTAGGTTTGGGCGATAGTGCAAGCATGGGATGGGTGGTTCCCCACATTTTTTTTCAGAACAAATGATCAATCCAAGATCAATAAAAATTTTAATGTCCATAATCAAAAAAATTTAATAAAATTTATACAACATTAATTCATCTAGAAACATAGATATATGAGATTAAAACTTTTTCATATAGTCAATTTAATTAAATAAATAATTACCTGTAAGAAATCATTTCATCATTGATAAATTTGCTGATAGATCCATTGTGAACCATTGTTTCATTGTAGAAACCATGTTTATATTTCTTCTTGAGGTGATTCACATCTGTTCCAGGATTCTAGATATGTTTCCGAAGGTTTCTTAGTGTGTTAGCATGGAAGATCCTTGAGCTTGTGTGGTTCGCCTTGATGGCCTCAATAATTGCTTCCAAAGCATTATCCTTGATCTAGTGGAAGAATATTTCCCTATGTTTATGGGATAATTCATGGATAAGGGATCTCTATAGACTTTAAAGGGTCCTAAAAGATTCATTGTGCACAAAAAAATAGGATAAGGAGAAAACAATTCTTAATTGTGTATTTATATTTCTAGGGTTAAAAAAAATTTACACAAGTTTACTAAATTTTTATTTAATTGTTGAAAAACTCCATGTAAAAAATAATAGTAATAAAATTATTTCTAAGCAACTGTTGATCTAACGAATTATAATAAAAAATTAATTAATTAAAGGATATTTAATATTGTTATTTCTCATCCAAAAAATGATTTTTTATCTTCTATTCCTCCACAATATTTAACATGGACTGAATAAGGTCATTTTATTTATTTATTAAATACAACTACATTATTAACCAATAAATTGATAAATATTATATTCACTAAATATAAAATAAATATATTTTAAATATTCTTCTCATAATATATTCTCTCCAATTACTAGTGATGAAATAAATGTGGTAAAGGATACATAAATAATTATTAAACCACTTATGGGAATAATATTTAGTCAACCTATTATGTAATATATAATAATATATTATTTAACTGAGATTCTGGATAAACTTAATGTGCGCCCTTCTAGACCAATTTCTCTATGGAATTAGGTGAAGTAGCCTGAAGTTCAAGGATAGTGTCTAATAACATTCAAAGAAACCCATAGAGAATGAATTAAAATCCACAATTACATGTCACATCATATAGATTCATTCCATTTAATATAATCCCTTTATCACAACATCTCTTATCGAGAAGGTTTCCTTCCAATTCCATCTACCTATGTTCTTGGTATCACTTTATTTGACATTCTAGAAATAAAACATATATATAGGACACATTGCACATGATTTTATTTTGGCTATATCATTTCCATCAATGGTCCTGAGATTTTGACACCTATTAAATTACAGAAAGGATAAATCCTTTCTCACATGATTCATTAATGAAATATTACTCATGAAACTCCTCACGCAACATTCCTTGTCGAGAACATATTTCATCACAGTTGTCATCAATACAACTATGTTCATGACTCATAATACTCATTAATAATAATATTAGTGTCTAAAGACCAATACACTCGTCTGTAGATAAGAACATCTATATGACCATATAAATATGGGTTTCCTACTTGGGGGGTCTTGTTCTCTTAATAACATAATCGATTTTACCAATGGCTTACACCATTAGAAGGTTCCTCAAAGTTGGATAAATCTACATCCCTGATAGGTTGTATCATTTGTGTCTCTCAAATGACATCATCCGGCTATGGGACATATATTCACGAATTGTATCATATTACTTTTGGATTGTCACCATAGAATGGAACGGCTATGACATTTTATTACTGCACCAACTCTTAGGACATTATAACATACTGTGTCACACAGACAAAAAATCATGATGTGATAAGTAGTTTATTAATATTCATTAAATGAATAAATTATTATCATAGATTATATTTATTTTTTTATAAGGAAAATAATCCAACATCCATGACATCTAATAAATGTAATTCTCTTGTAAGAAACTCAAAATTATGCTTAAATGAAAAAAAAATCCATCCCTTGACATCAAATAATCATATATTCCATCAATAACCATTAATAAATGAATTATGAAATGATTAAAATACACATTGTATTTATTCGATAATCATTTATGTAATATTTTTACCATGAAAATATGTGTTCATGACACAACTAAATACATCTCAATAAAACATGGTCATTTAAAATAAAAAATGGTTATTAATCACATAATTAAATGTGGATTTGGTATAATTAAATTTAAATGTAGTTAATAATGAGATGTGACATAAGGAATGTTATATGTGGGTTATTTATATTAAATAGTACCTATCATATAATTTAAAAATCAGGGGATAGGATATAATCACTCATATTAAATATAGAAACCAACTAAACTCACATATGATACTATAATGTTTATTTTAGTTAAACAAGTAACCACTATTATTCCCTAATGACTAATCCAGGAAGACACCCAGATGAATTCCAAAATAGATTTAAGTAACACTTTTTTTGTCCTATCAACAATAATATATGGAATTGTAGTGAACTGAATCTATGGTGTTGAAGTTTCCACTCCCCTTCATGTTTGGGAGTTCAATTTGAGTATGATATGAACTTGCAAATATGTGTGTAAATCAATGTCGTGTGGGTGTCATTCTCCACAACACCTTCACTAGGATAAGAACGATCATCATTATGTTATTGTGTAACTTACATCCCTCATTTTACATCACCCTCATAGTAAAACTCATGTAGTATTTAATATATTTCTAATGGCAGTGCAAAATTCCAAATTAACTTGACCACATGTGATAACTTCTTATATATTCACAATCATAGAGGAAATATTTTTTTGTCAAATGTATAATAATTGAATTAATAATAATTGAAGATAAAAAATGAGTATACAATTAATAATAATAACCAAAAAAGAAGATAGTACAACGAAAACATGAAGTCTCAAATATAAAATGATGTTTAGGTGAAGAGAATGATCATTAAATTTATTAATATACACAACTAAATCAGTTCTTGATCCTATATAATTTCTTCAAGATACAAACTTTCCCCATGGAATTCTCTGTATTATCTTATAATACTATTATACTCTACACAAGTACTCCACCTCCTTTATTTTGGATCATTTTTTATTTTTCAAACAGTATAATTTTTTTCAATATTTTGAAAATTAATTTGGTGCTGACAATTGTGTTATTTGTATGTACATCCTTTGATCATCATGTATCTTCCCCCAAAATTCATAATTTATTCGTGGAAGGTATATTTCTTCTCAACCGATGATCATTCCATATGGTTGTTTGTGGTATGATTTACCATATTTTTGTAATAAAATGAATAGAGACACTCTAATTTGTGTATTTCATTAATGTATCATGAGATGATATCCATGACAATCCATTCTTGTTATATGTCATACCCCTATTTTTGTGAGGTTATTGATTTTTTATGAGGGTCATACTAGTGTATTTATTTAAAAAAGATAATTTTCATGGGCATCATCTTTAGCCCGATAAAATTGTTTTAAGATGTAATGTAATATGGTCTTCTTGTGCTAATAATATAAAAATTTAATTTATTAGATAGTGTATCTATTTATATTATGCTTTCTAGAGTTTGAAATTTTAATTTCCAACTAATGACACTTGTGTGGCATCATGAGGAAACATTGGTAGCTGAATATAGTGTTAAGAGTGATCTTGAGGTTATGTTTTCCTGGTGAAGAATCATCCGTTGTGTTAATCTATTTTTCAAACATATGTGTATTGAAATGTGGAGTAAAGTTGATGGAATTCTTATTGATAATTGGGTTACCCTGATAAATTTTCATTGAAATGTTTCTTGTATTGTATAACCTATATCACATTAATAGATATTTTCGTCTTAGTGTTCCATGTCTGAGTACATATCCCTACTAGTTCCTTCTTAGTCTTCAATGACATACTCTATTGAAAGTCAACATATTTTTACACATATTTTCTAGGGTCATTTGGAATGAAATAACTTCTTTTAGGGTTAACAAGATACATTATTGTACAAGGAAATTAATGTAAGGATCATCTATAAATATATATTTTTTCCCTCGTGTAGCCTTAACCCTATAAATACATATATAAATGCTTTAGTAAATATTATTTTCAAACCAAATAATTAATGAATAAATTGATTAAATTAGTGTAAATTACATATTCTATGTACTAAAAATAATAAGATAAATGTAGTAATGTACGTAATTAATATGTATGAAAAATTAATTTCAATAATATTACAAATATTAATTGAACAATTCAGTATATCACTTACCTAAAATTTCAATTATGTGAACCGAAAAATTCTACCTATAAATATATAAAATTTATTTGAATGTTAAATCATCTCAACAAATACCAAAAATAATGGTAATATTTAGTGATAAATTCTGTAAAATCCCAATCTCTCTCACCTAATTGTTCTTTTAATTTATGATTAACCTCAAAATTAAATCAAATGATTTAAAATAAGATAATATTAAATATTAAAAATCTTTCAAACATAAGTAAATATTATTTTCTTAATTGTTCCCATAATATTTTGTTTCATTCCTAAAATCCACCATTTCCAAAATAAATTCAATAAAGATATAATCTATTGATTAATTCTAATAATATATAGTAAAATTTTAAGATTCTATGAGGGATTCTAATTTAAAACATACAAATTAGAATCCTTAATAATCCATTTTCTCCCATGAATGGGAACACACGCCCCCCTTTTTTTATTTTCTTTTAAATCCATTTTTTACAAAATTATTTTAAAGAAATAGATTCGTTTGGAAATCAACCATTAAAATAGTATGAATCCCCCCAAGATCATTGTAATAACCAAATTTGAATGAAACATGGGATAACAAAATTTCAATCTAAACATATAACGAATGAGTTCAGCTAAACAAATACTTAGTAATTTTAAGACCAGTCACAATTGGTGTTATTTTTGATAGTCGAGGTATGGAGGAAATATTAGAGAGTCATTTTTCGATTTATATTAAATCTTATATTTTTAATTTTTATTTTAACATAATTTTTTTAAACACATTCCCAATCTATATTGTAATATTTTATATTTATTTTGATAATTGTCTTAACCACTACATGTAATATTCAATTATGATTATCAATTAAAATAATGCTATGAAATGATTCACTTAAAAAACACATCATCTTTCAAAAGATATTGTTTATTATTTAAATTAACTAATTATGTTCACGTTAATAAACCTTTAATATTTTCATTTAATTTATATAAAATAAGATACACAATATAACAAATGTTGTTTAACTTATGAATTGTGCATCATGTATCAGTAAAATGTTTGATATTTCAAGTGATCAGCCAGTATTCCATTTTTCAACCAAATTTACTTAATTATGTTTGTTTTATTTATTTAGTTTGGTGGGGAATATTATTTATATAACAAATGAATTTAAAATCATGAATGTATTAAGAATAATAAGGTTAGTTTATTTACTCTCTTAGTGTAATAAATCTCTGCATCTTCAAATGGGATGGGTTTCTTCCACTCCAACATTTAGTGAATGTATAGGGACTTAAAATTATATGAAAGGATTTAAAATTCATGTATAATTTTTAAAAAAAAAAATTACCTAAATTGGGTAACTAAAAATAATTATAAATAAGATAAATAAATATTCTCAAACATTGGGATTCCTACTAATATGTAATTGGTTAATAGCATATATGAAAGCATTATTATGGAATTTTCCCCAATCATATGGTGGTATTGGAATCCACAAAAGGAACCAAAAAATGCAGGATTCCCCACCGCTCTTGAAATGATCACCTAACTTTTAGAGTTAAAGGACCTCTATTAGAGATCAACCAGGTCAAATTTTTTAATATAACACTATATTTTTGAAAATCCAATATAGTACAAAAATCATTAAACATCATCACTAATGATATACCCAGTGTGGAAGTATAATAAAGGTGGTGATGAAATGTGGGGGTCTTCATTACATGTCACACGAACCCCCCCAACCATTTGATATATTCATTAAATTTTTTAATTTTACTTCTTCTTTAATGAATCAAAGTCTATGTTTTTACATTTTTTCAGGGTCAAGATCCATCACACTCACTAAATTGATTTATAAAAGCATCATAAATAATATATAAGTTATTTTTCATGTAAATCCTCCAATGAATTCCCATTTACTTCAAAATAAAATATTAAATAGTGAAGTACATGAATAAGGTGAAGAATAAATTGATAGAGGAATAATCCCATCCATATGATATGATAATAATTTCTTATAAAATAATTTGAAGTTGACTTTTTTCTTATGATATTTTTATCTATAACTATTATATTGTTCTCATTTTTTATTCTCAAAAAACATATAACTCAAATTCCCAACCCTATCAATTAACCAAATGTGCATGATGAATGGTTATAGTCTTGAAGCTACCAATTCCTCTGAATATAAAAAGGGAAATTATAGAATAAAAAAATGAGTTACTAGGTTGTATGAAAAAAATAAAAATTTGAATCCAAGGTGCCTTTGGATTACATAAAATAAAAACCACATGGGATGATCTTTGAATTAGGTGAAATTTAATATATTTTAGTATTATAAAGTTTCATGAGTCTAACAATTCATAGCCGAAGTGGTAGTTCCCACTATTTTTATATTTTTATGTTAGAAATTTGGGATTCATACAAACTCACCTATGTCTCTATATTATTCATGTAAATGAAATTATCAACAACCTATATTATCCTATATATTCATTTCAAAGACACTAATATGAAATTATATCTATACTATTTTTCTATTTGGTGTTTCATATAATTAATAATTTAGGATAATGAAGAGAATGAAATCAATGGTGATAAATCTAGTACTTCCATCTCAACAAGGATGCATAGTTTGGGTTTTTCTTACCCTTGTAGATACAATTTTCAATCACACTTTCTTGGGTAGAACTCTATAAATTAAAATCAATAAGATACAAGGGACCTATCTCAGGTTCTTTTGAAAGTTACAACACTCATTTTACCTCTCCATTATAGTTCATTTTCATGATCCAATGAATAGATCCCCAACGGTAGTGAAATCTTCAACTCACATTCCATCAAGTACACACATTGGTTAACTAAAAAATATAATATATATATATGTATTATATTAAAACTATAAATCTTTTAATATAAATGAATAGAAATTTAACCAACATAAATATAAATAATCATAATAAATATGAAAAAATGACAATATAACCTAAAATTTCAACAATTATATATATAATTATGTGTATGGGAATATTATTTTCATTATATTCATTAATGTCCTCTATAAAATATACATCCTATACTTTTAAATTACATCTAACTATATAAATTATTCAGGGAAGAATCCTCTTGATATCATCTCACTCTTGTACTATGTTCGTTTATTATATTGGTTGACACATGATCATTATATCAATTATCCCTTGGTTTCCATTTAGTCAAGATGTAGTTAATTTGTTTGGTAGTATGTTATACGGTTTGGATATGTTTTAGTAGATGTTAGGATCACTTTTAGATTGATCAATATTCCCTTGATATTCTAGTATCATCCTCCAAAATTACGAACTAATTTGTAAAAATTATATTACATAGTGTATCACGATCAATCCATGTGGATGAGTTGTTTCCTCCTATTCTTATTTTGAGAACTGAATTGTATGTATATTCTTATTATAGTTCATGTTAGCCTCATAAAATATAGACGATATTCATGACCAGTCATCATTTTTTTAGGCCATTCCCTTTTCTTTTTTGAAGTTATGGAATGATTTAAAGGGTCAAACTAAACTATTTGAATGATCTTGAATATTTTCATGAGGTGTTGTATTGTAAATGTAACTCCATCTAAGGGTTTATTGCGAGATATCATTAATGTGATAAATACATGATATTTTATATTATTTCGAATGCATTGGTGATAATTCTATCTATATTTGAGTTTTAAATTTCATTAATGAAGGATATGTTCTCGAAATCCCATATGTTGTGTTATATAATATATGTATGGGGTTAAATAAGGCATCTATTATTTTCAAGGTATATCATATGCCCTATTTTATTCATATCATAATGTATTGGTATACTTATATCATACTACATACTTATCGATTTGATGGTTTGATTGGGATATATAATATGGAGTGGCCTATATTTGAAAGTTAAAAACCATATGTTAGAGGTTAACTGTCTAGATGAATTTCCACATAATGTGTCATTTGACTATGAATTCTTTAAGAAGGTATGAATGGATGGTCAATGCATTCTGGAAATCGTTGCAGGAATGAATTTGTTTCATTTACTCAATAATTATAAATCACGATAAATTTCATGTTAGATGAGGATCATCCATTAGTACTATTAAATATCCATTGGAATGCAATGGTTTCACATGAGCTTTCCTAAGTTGCATCTAAACCACTTTATCATTACCACCTTCCCATGAAACCAAATTATTTTATCATAGATGGACATGAGCACCATACGATCCTTATGAGGAAAGCTAGATTTTTTTAACAAATCCCATCTAATATAATTAATAACATTAAATATATAAAATATTAATTTTTTTCGTTTTCCATTATGAAATTAATTCAACAGTTTATAAATTTTTTCTAAATCATAAAAAATTGTATTTTGGGAAGTTGAATAAATTATAAAGAATATTATAATTCATTTAATATAAATTGTTTATAATTAATTATTTAAATGTTTATAAATCATTTAATTAAGAAATATCCAATAATATTAAATAGTTATTTTGAAATACATTTTTAATATTATATAGAATTCCATATAGTCAAGATAAAAAGTGTTTATATAGAATTTATTTAGTGAATTTATAATTTTTTCTAAATTACCAAATAACACCAAATATAATTTTTTATGCATTATTTATATGGTTCATAATTATGTAATTTAATTTTTTAACATTATGGTCTTTCTGAAAAAAATTAAAACCACATCAAAATGAGTTTCCAAGATTGATTTATCAATGGTATACAATATATATATATATATATATATATATATGATATTTGGATTATGTAAATAGTTTAAATAATTAATATTAGATTATTAAATATTTATAACTACTTTAGTACCATATATTTAAAGTGAAATTCCATATAATAAATAATATGATTGAGATAAAATAGAAAAATGAACATAATGTGTATATTTTCTAAATTATTGATTTTCTATAATGAATAGATAAAATAGATTTTAATTTCGAATTTTTTATAAATTTTTTTTCTCATTTTTATGTTTATGAATTATTCATTCATTAATATATTATATGATTTATTCATAATTATAATTTTCATTTAATTAATATGATTATACTTTATTTTTAATTTTTTGAAAAATTTTTAAGTGATTATCAAACATGAATTTGAGGTGTTACATTCTTGGTATGAAAATGGATTTTGTTTTTTTAAACCTTGAATTTGGATTTTATTGGGGTATGATATTGTACTTTCTATATAATTATGATTTATAAATTATAGGTGTTATAATTATGATAGTATATATATATATCTATTGAGTAATGTATCCCTGGGTAGAGTAACATTTCTTTGGAAAATCATTGGTTGGATGAATATTCATTATCTAGAAAAGTGGGGGTTGGATATATGTCGATAAAATAATACTCTTGTGGGGATTACTACTTTTATATTATTATAATCCTTTACAAAAGGGTTTCATTTACAATATTCATAAGTTAAATTTGGATATTAATAAATATAATTCAATTTAAATTTTTCTTAATAACATAGGATATGAGTTGTGTAAAAGGTATCTAATCAATATGATTTAATCATATAGATTTGTAGGAAGTTTTAAGATTGCGAAATAAATCATTAGAATAATTAATATGATATAATATTGTAATATTAAATAAAAATTTGAAAAAACTTCTTTTAGATTCCTTCCAAAGAAAACACATATCAAGACATAGATCACTCAACTAGGTAGGTTTGGAAAATGTTAGATTCCCATTGATTATCATGTTTATGGAGTTATGGGAATCGATAATCCTAATAATTACATAACCAAATCCTATAGTGATATTTTAGTTACACTAAACTGGGAATTCTAATTAGTTATGATAGTAGAGGAAGAGGGTTGGGCTTATCCATATCATGGAATGGATAAAGGGATATCTGATCAACAATCTAGGAATCGTATATTACATGATTTCAATCATTGCCTACCTAAATAAATAATTCATGAGAATAATTATAAATTAGAATCATTATGCATTGAAACCTAGATCCTAACCCACTAGTGGGTAAGATAAATTAAGAGGGGAATATCAATTTAGTGGCATCCCAATTAAAAAAGTCATTATTGATTGACTATATTATATTATATTCATCCGATTACATATTTTCGTATTGATGAACAAAATTATCCTCATTGAGAGTAAAGATCACATTAAACATTGAGTTAGAGACTCATAAAATAATAAACATCTGGGATTGGTTACCCAAAAAATGTTCATAAGTACGAATAATTCTATGTGTTTTTGAAAAACTATCATGAGGAACCAAAATATTTAAATTTATAAAAAATAATCTATATGCACATGAGAATAATAAATGGATTCACCGATGGTTTCAAAATAATTAAAGGAATAATACTATGTAAATTTACTCCCTATACATATACTAATCAGTATTGGGAATGTTATTGATTTTTTTCGTGAAATGAGAACCCATATGGCTTATTATTGTTAAGAAATTCATTTTTACCCTCTCTAGAATAATTTTTTTACAATATTATTTTGATTTAAACATTTTATTATTATTATTAATGTGTTGATGTCAGATAAACTAGGATTTTAATATCTATGTTTTGGTTGTGTATTAATAGTATAGCTATATAAAATATTGAATTAAAGGATAAAGAGTTAGTTGGAACTCATAAAAAAATTATACTTATTTCCAATCATGGTCATTGGCTGTTAATTTTATTGACAAGTAGGATTAAAGATTCTATAAGATTTCATTTTCTGGGAAACCTAAGGTGGTTTGTGAAACCATATGTAATGTACTAGTTAGGTTTCATTGTTATAAAAGATAATTATATATTTTTAATGGTATATGATAACAAATTCATACGTTATTAGTGTTATAAAAATACAAGTGTTTTTAATCCATGGATGAACTAATATGGATTATATTTTTTAATCAAGTGATATAGAAAAGTGGTGCTACATTAAAAATTTGAATGTAAGTAAATATATCATGCTCAGATGTATCTTCAGAAAGTTAATTCATAGTCATATGATTTACATTTTATGGAAATATAATGTATTTATTTATAATGATTATTTATGGAATATATTTGATGATACACATGTTATATGAATCATTGGAGTTTTAAATTTTGTTAATATGAATATGTGGATAAATTTTTTATCTAAGGAAAATGTGTTTATCCAAATGTTTGTTAAAATAAATTGAATTTATATTCCACCACCATTAGTGTCATATTTTGATGAATAATTCTTCATTCATGCAAAATCTCCAAACACCTAGAATTCCAAATATTTTATTGATAAAATGGTTTATTTCTTAAATATTCAAATTATGTTGAAATTTTTTGTTTTTCTAATCAAAAATGGGTTTTGAATCATGTAATTTTTTCTAAAGAGAACACAATTCCTAAGAGGATATTAGAATATTTATGGAAATTATGAATCTCAAAAGTAATAAAAAAAATATTGTAGTAGTTGAAACTCAACAAAAATTATATTTTATATCCTAAATATTCTACGATTTGTTGATAAAAAAATATTGTAACTTGTTATGTTAGAAAAAAAATATTTATAAAGATATTTTCTCTAGAAACTTTTCAATTAATGATGATGATGTACATAAAAGGAACAATAAATTGAATCTATAATTTATTAGCATTTTTAATTTTATAGTTGTCAGGTCGAGGAGTTTGAACATTTTCATGTTTTTGAAAATTATGAATATGAGTCATTATTTTTCCCATTATACATGAAATATCTCTTTCTAGATTTTACTAACTATAGAGTTTAGTGGGAGTGTTTTTTAGATAGTCACATACAATTATGACCTGAATTACATAGTGATATAATGAGTTTAACAAAATCCTATAATGAAATGCAGATATACGGATGATTTGGAGATAAATAATATGCAGTTTTTTTACATGTCCTTATTTATGTTTTTATGTATTATTATAGTATTTTAACAATATTAAAGGTATAATTATTATGAAAAATATAATATCCACTTTATCATTCATTTACATTGGCTGTAGTTTTTTATATATTAATATGAATTTCATAACGGTAATTGATAATTGACCTATCAAAGAATTACATTATGTTATCCATAACCATTTTCCATCATGATTTAATAAACTTTACGGTAAAATTTTAATTATTGAGTGAGTATTATTTTCATATCAAGATACTGAATATGTTAATGAGTAATAAAAAGAGTTTTTTCTAAATAACAAAAGATTTATAACAGATGAAGATTTACACACATTATCTTTCATATGATATGGGTGAATTTTTCATTATTGGAATCCCCAATACCTAAGGTTGGTGAGATACTACGAATTTCATTATTTATAATTTGATAAATATCTAATTTAATCCATGAGGATTAGTTAATCTGCTGGTGGTTGTGTATGTTTTTTATCACATCATCGATTAGAATTTAACAATGATTGTATTTGTCCACTTGTTTTATGACCATGAAATTTTAGAAATCTATTGGTGTTGAATAATGAAGTGAAAATCCTAACCTAGATAGAATATATGTTGTGCTTATCTCTTCAGTTATGGGGTATGTGAAGTGATCATCAATAAGATGAATGAAATCTGATGTTTTCAAAAATATAATTAGTCTATACAATGAGAATAAAAAATGAATGAGGTAGATATGTAATATTGACATATTCCATGTCCCATGGCCACTTTATGTCTTATAGAATAGAATCATATGGGAATGCATGCTGGTATATGATGTCACAGGTGGGAAAAGGTATAATGATACTTTTGATTGATGGATATCATAGTAGATCCCTTTATTCCATGATTAGTAGTTTTTATTTTCATAAGGCCTTTATTATCATACATTTATGGATTTAGTGATTCATATTTTATTTAAATTCAAAAAAGGATTATGGTCTCACCCATTATACATGACTAGATGGGGATTGATTTTGACTCAAATAGTTCCTCTAAACAATTATTAGAATTTATCTCAAATATATTTAGGTATTTGTTCATAAAGTATTAAATTTTATGTGAGGAAAGGTGAAGTTAATGATGAATTTTAGTTTTTTATAAGATATAAAAAGGATTTTTGGATATAATTTTCACATGTTATTTTATATGTAATAATATTATATGAAATGGAATAGTGTTTATGAGGGTTTAGTGTAAGTGTGAGATTTATGGATATATTCCCTAAAGCCTATATATTTTATTGTATGATATGTGTATATCAAAATTATTTCATTAGTGATTATGTTTGTATACCATGTGTTTGATTTTATGATTTTTATAAATCATGTTCAAAAATATATCATACTAATGCCTTATATATTGAAATATATGATTATGAAATGTCATATGGTATGACCAATAATTTGGAATGGAAAAACAAATTTTAATGGTTTACATTCTAGATGATATTCAATATAAAAACTTATTTGAATAATAATTTCATGTAATGAAACACTTTGGCATATGATGTATTCATTTAATAGTTTCAATAACATTTTAATAGTATTTATTCATTCATTGTAACACATGATGGAATTCTGGTATTTTGAGGTTGAACCTTGATGACTATAAAAGTATTTATCTAGGTGATGGTTTCATGTGAGTTTCCCTAATATTTAGAAAATCACTTTATTCTAATCTCAATCCTCCACGTTTAATTACTATATTTTATACTATTACATGATGTTCTTATAGATACTCCCTCCCATGAGATGGGATATTCAGGCTAATCCCATAGATACACCATGGAGAAGGGATGTGTGTTCGGTACCACTTATGATGTCAACTGACCATAGATAATGAAGATAGATTCAGTAGAATCATTGGTGAATGGTATGATGAAAAGTATTTTATTTTTCATGTTGCATAGTAATTTTTTACATCGCATGGTAGATCCTAGTTTGGGTTTTTTAATTCATTTCCACTTCCAGATTAAGCCCTACTATTTTTCGTGAAACCGAAACATTTCATCATGGACACCACCTATTAGGGATCATGAGGATACATCGGAGGTCAGGTATAGTTCCAAAATTGTGGTAAATGATACATTAGTGTTGATGTAATATTCATAATTGTGTCAACAAATATTTCCTAAAATCATAACATTTTAACATTGAGTACTTTGGAGGAACATAAAATCATATATTTAATTTCAATAATATTTTGGATGAGTGATGTATCATATGTTAGTTTGATTGTGTTGTGTCACTATCAAACACCTTATATTGTTCTCATTTGAAGTTATGCTGGACCACTATATCCTTTTTGTCATATCGACCACACTTTATTGGAGAATATCATACTCTGAGGTGTATTTACTCAAATCTATTTTCAGGGTAATGCCTTCTTTAGTTTTTTTCAAGACTACATTGGCTAAAAAACCTAATGCCAAGTCCCTTTAAAAAGGTAAATTTGTTTTATTCTAATTCATAACCTTATTAATACATAAATATATTTTTAGTCCAAATTAATAAAAATAAAAATAATTTAGGAAAAATTAGTATAATATAATGATTTAATATTAATTAAATATTTTATAAGATCAAAATCTAAAATTAAATGTAATTTAGTATGGATGTATTTTTTGAATGATTGTACTTGACATATGTTTAAGATGTGAACGAAAAATTTTCATTAAAGTGATTGTTTGCATTTTTTAGTATATGAAACCAAAAATGGTGAAAATCGATATAAACATAGGATTTTAAAATTAAAATCACTCAAATTGTGGAAAAAAATTATCAATTTCAAATGAATAATCAATAATCAAAAAACTAAATGATGTCCTTATAGACTCATAATGTCAATATCAACAATTAAACGAAATATTTGAAATATCTTCCTCATGATTCGTCATTTGGTGATTCTCGGAATGAAAATTAACAATTATTATTCATGGTAACCTGATTCACAATATGATCATTATCAAAACGATTCAAATGATAATTTACCTTCTCATAAAACAAAATCTATGCACCCTAGTGACACTATAATCTAGATAATACCTTCCATAACTAATCATGCGTATAATTTCCCAACTCATGATGTTAAACTAGATCCATCTTATTTGATGGGGAACTGAAAATCTTGGTACTATTATGTGGATGAATATTGAAATTTACATCCCACAATAGAGTAAATCTGAGAATATCTTTACAATTATCACTAAAAATTCCTACAAAATAGGCGAAAAATATTCACCTCTTGCCTATGTTTCTCCCTATTATAATCATGCATTATAGAAATAAATAAATATAAATAAATATTTTAATGTACCAGACAAAATACATCTCTCTCCGATAAAAACCAAATGATCCCTACATTCTCTAAATGAAAAAAATACATCTGTTAATACCATCCAAATGAGAATCATAAAATACACAAAGGAAGAAATACATGAATATAAGTATAATTTTCCATGTAAAGAAATATAATAAGAAGATAGTCGATATCACACGTATCATAAGAAAAATCATATGTCACTCGATCACATGGCTTTTGGAAGTTCGTCTATATAGTATCGTATAGATCATAACCTATTGAAGAACCCATTAATCAATATAGACATGTAATTTAAATCTTGTGAAATCATCTAGAAAATTAGTGGTCACATGACGACATCCACATAAGCTTCTCTAGGACACGTCAAATGTCAAATGGAGTATTCCTAAACAAATTTTAAAAATACTTATATCAAGAGGAAAATATCCAAAAGTTGGGATATTCTTGAGGGAATATTATATCATTCACCATTCCCTAGATGATCATATTGAAACCACATAATGTCTGCGACATGTCTACCACATCTAGCGAAATCCCACTACTATGTAATCCTCATCACGCGAAGGGCCCCAGACATGTACAAGTGTCCTTTCGATCCACCTATGACTTCATAAAGACCGAAAATGGTATTTTTGTAAGAACCCAGGTTTTTGGAACGGGTCAAAATCCCGACCCTGTTTAAATTTTAGACTTGTTTTTGAGGAAACTAGATTAAATGGGCAGTTTCTGGAAATTTCCAGACTACACGCCGTGTACTTTATGTACACACCCTGTATGTGTACGCGAGTGACCAGCCTTGTTCTCACCGAGGACATTCTATGTGGTGACTGGGTGGAATTTTCTTACTACAATGCATGTATTTTTGAACACGTCGTGTATACCCCTGACCGTGTGAGGCCACACATGGCGTCTAGGCTTGTTGGCCGAGTAGAACCAAGGACATGCCGTGTTCCCCTTGGACACGACGTGTAGTCTAGAAGGGTATAAAGGATACACATGGTGTGTGAGTACGTCGGTGAGGAAAAGAAGAGGAACCAAGTACATGCCGTGTACCCTTAGGTACATGCCATATACTCATGTCGGTAGGTTCAGAAAGTAAGTCGGTGGAATATTTCCATATTATGAACAATTAAATGAACTATACACGGTGTGAGTCTCACAGTACACGTTGTGTACTTTCATTATTTTTTTGATTAAAATGGATAGTAGCCTCTTATTGAGGAAGAACCTCATATCCTCTGCCCGGATACACAAACCATGTTGGCCGAACCTCTCTTCCCCTCCCGATCATCCATCCGAGACCCGATCCGAACTCCGATTAGTGCGTTGGAACCCCCTCGGTAAGGCCTCGATTCCTCTTTGGTCGTTTCATCTGATTTTCATTCAAGAATGATTTTTCGTCATTTGAACGGTATGGAATATATTGTAGATTTACTATGTTTTAGATCGAATTGGTGGGTGTTAGCGGAGGGGTAGCATCATGCGAGTCTCAGGTAGGTGGTGCAAACTTCATTTTGTGTTTTTGCGGTTTTTTGGGTAACGTGGCCTTCGCCGTGTTTTCAGGTATTTTGAGCGGGACCCGTTTTATCAGATTTTTCAAACTGTAATGCTTATGTGACCTCTAGGATGCTTTTGGGTATGCCCGGTTACCAGTTTGCGTGAGTAGGGTCGGGTGAGGGGTCGTTGCTCGTCAGGGCATTTTGGCTGGGGAATGCCAAAATGGCATTAACTGATATGTAAATGTTTTAAACTGTTAGTTTAATTTATTTATGTTTTATATAAATTGGGGATGCATTTGAGGCCTCAGTACTGTTATGGGACAACACCTGGTAGAGTTCAATTCAACTGTTTAGTTTGTTTTTTCAGTATATGTTTTTCATTTAAATATGTATATATGAAATTACTGGATTGCATCTGCTAGATCTTTTGGGTTGTGTTGGGCTTGGCCCGGTTACGCTTGAGTGATTATGATTATAGGTTGGGGATTTTCCTGGGTTACTTTGGGTGGTTTTGACCATAGGATTGGGTGTCATGAATATCGGCTTGAGGCAGTATGGCTGCCAGGTTGAGCATGGCCCGGGATACTAGGATGACGATGCCATCAGACATGAGCGACAAGGTTGCAGGGACAAGAGGTGTCAGACATGTTGGTGGCTTAGGACTATTTTGGTGATTACCGCTAACCGGGACTTTGAGTAGTGTTCACACAGAGATACTCCGTTATGAGGTGGTTTTGACCACTCGTGTGGGTAGAGGCCCCCGTAGTTGCAGTTAGGTATTTTGGTTGGGGGTCCTTGTCGTAGAAAGCCACTGGGAAGGTGAGGAGACTTTAGGGGATGGGCATGCCTTCGGGACATCGGTACTTGAGAAACAAGGTGTCAGGAGGCTCATGGTGCAGGGTTACTATTGATGGACGTGCCTTCAGGACGTCGGTAGTTGAGACACAATGTGTCAGGAGGCACGTGGTGTCGGGTTACTGTTTTTGGGATGCCTTCGGGACGTCCGTACATGAGACCCAAGGTGTCAGGAGGCACATGGTGTTGGGTTACTATTTTTGGGCGTGCCTTCGGGACGTCGGTACTGGAGACATGAGGTGTCATGTGGCACATGGTACCGGGTTACACGACATAGATTCCAGTATTGGTCGAAGCAAGTAATGCTCCATGGTGGCTGTTAAGCACCAATGGAGGTTGTGTTTAATTGTGCATTGTACTCTTTACTTCTTTTTTGAGAAATTCATAACTAATTAAACAAATATATTTGGTACGCACCGTGTTGTGGTATCCTACTTATATTTGTCTCACACCCTGCACGGGCCCTGCGGGATGTGTGCAGACTTTATGGATTTACGTGCAAGAAAGAGGCCAGCATCAGGAGATAGGATGCGTTATTTATTGCATGGAGATGTTATGGACCTTGAGGTCATGCCTAGCTGGGGTTTACTTTGTTTTGTTTAATTTTCTGTATCAGCATGCTTGTTGTAGCTACTATTGGTTAGCCATTGGCTCCATTTTTATATTCAGTTGTGTATGACTTTCTTTGGATGCATGTTTTACTGTTCAGTAGTAGTTACATGTTATCAGCATGCTGTTGTGTTTATTTCTGCTGCTGTTGTTAAATTTACTGCTTCCGCTGTTATCTATATTGATTTTCCTTCCGCTCTGTGGGTCTGGTTCAAGTCTGCTGAGTCTTTCTTTCTGCTTCATGTTTATTATTATTCTCGGACCATTACCCTTATTATGATCCTCCGAGTGGGTATAGCCACCCCACTATACCTAATAGACCCTCGCTACTAGTCAGTAGCCTTTGGCGTTCAGGGAGGTGCGCCTAAGGTAGTAAAACCTGACCCATTCGGCACTGTTCGGGTGGCTGGCCGGGTCTGGGATGTTACAATGTTGTATCAGAGGAGTTTTTGACACGGATTTATTAGCATCGCTTTACTGGCTATAAATGAGTTTTGGGACTTCTCTTTTTATTTCTGCTGGTTTTACTATTTGGGATATGGTAGACTGGAAGATAGTTTGTTACAGGGACTGGGTTTCTATCTTGTGCTTTGGTGCCTGCAGCCCCAGGTACGAGGGATGGACCAAGTTGGCATGGGTGGGAACTGCTGTTTGATTTTTCTCAGATTAAAGTTGATATGATTTCCACCTCAGTGGCTCACATGATGTGTGATGTTCTTGATTGTGATATGTGACCCTTGACCCGGTATGGTAAGGGAGAATTGGACCTTGGCCCGGTATGGCAAGGCAGGTTTCTTGGATTTTGATAGGCACATTTTAGTGTACTTCAATTTCATAATTGCACGTATTCGTTGTGAAGTGATAAGGCCATTTGAATGAAATATCAAATTCCATGATTTATATGCTTTAAAATGTGAATTGGTGAAATTCGTGATAGAACTGCTAGTTGTGAAAATGAGTATTCCATGCTTTATATTTTGTTGAATTGCATGTTGCAGGATACTAGGGTCTGACTCTTATGAGAGTAGGTATGTACTATGGCTGAGGAAGTGTAACTATCATGATTGGGCGACTCAGTCGTCGGTTTGAGACAATGTGAGTTGTCGGGGCGGGCATGGCCTGAGGTACCTTTTAGTACATGGATCTGTTGAGGGCGAATAAGGGGGCCATGAGGTCGGGATGCCGTGGGGCACGGGTTTCGGTGAGGGGGGAGTAAGGATAGTTGTTATGCACTGCCTCTTACTGCTTTCCTTATCTGCGTAGAATATATGATATATATATATATATGGGTTGTCTGACCATTTATGGTATTCAGTGGGTTACTCCTTCACGGTTCGATGGAGCGTCAGGCAGGAGATGATACAGTGCCCTAGGATCAGGGACATGATTCAGTACATGCAGAGCACGAGCTGCAGGTATAGGCTCAAGGATAGGAACAGGTTCAGGATCTAGTGCAGGCAGGACAACAGCCGGGTTTGGCATCGTTCGGGTCGTGGCTCGACGAGCAGCTCCAAGCTAGCCTGGTACCTGTCTTGCAGGGGATTGACGGAGGCCTGCAGGGGACGGCGCCTTCTATGGTGTATCTGATGTGGGAGTTCTATTCACAGTACCTTCCGCTTTTTCAGGGTGAGTGTGGTCCGCATGCTGCTGAGAACTGGATAGAGAGCATGCAGATGATCTTCGAGCAGCTCGAGACCCCTTCAGGGTAGAGGGTCAAACTAGCGACATTCATGATGAGAGGACCGACAAAGTGTTTGTGGGACTTACAGGTTTAGGCTCGTAGACATGAAGGACTAGCAAGGAAGGACTTCGAGGATACGTTATTTGAGAACTTCTATCCAGAGACACTGAGGGAAGAGAGAGCTCGAGAGTTCATGAGTCTTCATTAGGGAGACATGTCTGTTAAAGACTACGCATCTACTTTCATAGAGTTTTCTCTCTTTTCACCTGGTATGGTGAGCGATGACGCAACTAGGGTGAGGCCCTTTGAGGATGGCTTACGACACGCCATTCGGGTCTAGGTGAACATCTTCAGGCTGAGTTCCTTCTCTGAGGCAGTGAATCAGGAACTCATAGATGAGGGCAATGAGAGAGAAAAGTCTCTCTTGGGCAGGGCGACAGCTCTTGGTGATGGTTCAGACAGCCGGAAGCGAGGGCAGGATGAGTTCCAGCAGGTCAGTCAATCCCTGAGCTAGACCACCTCATGGTAGTTATTTGGTGATTTGCATCCATTGTGGACATCCAGGACATGTTCGGGCATAGTGTGATAGTCCCCCAATGGAGTGTCGGGCATGTGGATAGGACAAGCATCTGGAGAGTTTTTGCAGGCAGCCTTCTCAGATAGCCGGCAGGCAAGGATCAGGACAGACTGTAGCATCTGGAGTTGGTTCGGGTTCGGTACCAGTGGAGGGTAGTCGAGGTTCAGATATGCGCAGAAGTTGTGACAGAGACAATGGGACCCATCTAAGGGGTCAGTGGCTGGAGACTGGAGCAGCATCGGGAGGTCAGGCGTCAGGCAGCCGTGTTTCAGGCCAGGTTTACGCCATGGAGCTGCCAGAGGCTGAGAAGGTTGGTGATCTGATGATGGTTAGAGGTATACCGTAGTGTGTCCGTGATCTCCATGTTTCTTTTTTGACATGACATGCGGAGGCATGTTTGTTTTGAGTGCACATGGTTCACAGGATCTATGTGGACCGACTAGATGCTAGTCAGTGGGATTGGCACCATATTGGGTGCGTGATATATTCTATATATATGTATGAGATGTGTAGAATCAGGGCATCAAGGATGTGGGTTACATGAGGTTCTGAGGGCATCAGGGAATCGCGAATTCGGGTTACTTGAGGTGTCAAGGGCATCGGGGCATCACGGATGCGGGTTACCTGAGGTGTCGTGAGCATAGGGGCATTGTGGATGTAGGTTACTTGGGGTGATAGGCACCAGGACATCTTGGAGGCGGACACCGATGCATTGTGGGAGACGTTGGGTGTCGAGAGCGACATGTGAGCGCCAACAGGGTGCGGGGATGACGATGTGTCATAGATGGACTATGAATTTGGAAAAACAGGTTAGTAAACCTTGTTTACATTAATTTTTGTTTTGTTGAGATCGAGTAAGAAATTCCTAAGGTGGGGAGCCCCTTGAGGAATTTAGCCAGAACCATGGGACCAGGGTAGTCTAGGTTGTTTAACTGGGATGGGCATGTTCGATGCCATCTCCTGGTTTCTTTTGGTAGCTCTAGGATGAGCTACGTTAGGTTGGGGAGTTTATAAGAACCCGGGTTTTCGGAACGGGTCAAAATCCCGACCCTGTTTATATTTTTGACTTGTTTCCAGGGAAACTGGATTAAATGGGCAGTTTCGGGAAATTTCCAAACTACACGCCGTGTACTTTAAGTACATGCCATGTATGTGTAGGTGAGTGACCGACCATGTGCTCGCCGAGTACATGACATTTGGTGACCATGTATAATTTTCTTACTGCACGGCTTGTAGTTTTGAACACACCGTATATACCCCCGACTGTGTGAGGCCATACATGGTGTGTAGGCATGTTGGCTAGGTAAAACCAAGGACATTCCATGTTCCCCTTGGACACGTCGTGTAGTCTAGCCTTATATAGAGGATACACAGGGAATGTGAGTACATCAGTGAGGAAAGGAAGAGGAACCAAGTACCCACCATGTACCCTTAGGTACACACCGTGCACTCATGTTGGCAGGTTCGGAAAGTAAGTCGGTAGAATCTTGTTGTCTTATTAACAGATAAATGAACCATACATGGCATGTAGTCCCAAAGTAAACATCGTGTACTTTCTTTTTTTTCTAAAACGGGTAGTGGCCTCATATTGAGGCAGAACCTCATATCCTCCACCCGGATATGTGAACCAGGTTGGCCGAACCTATCTTCCCCTCCAGATCGTCCGTTCGAGACTCGATCCGAACTCCGATTAGAGCATTGGAACCACCTCAGTAAGGCCTCGGTTTTCCTTTGGCCGTTTCGTCAGATTTTCATTCTAGAAGGAGTTATAGGCATTTAACCAGTATTGAATCTTTTGTAGGTTTACCGCGTTTTAGACCGAATTGGAGGGTGTTACCGGAGGAGTAGCATCGTTCGAGTCTCAGGTAGGTGGTGAATACATCATTTTGTGTTTTTGAGGTTGTTTCGGTAACACGGCATTCAGTGCATTTTCAGGTATTTTGAGCGGGACCCGTTTTATCATCTCATTCGTATTTTAATTCTTATGGGACCTCTGGGATGCTTTTGGGTATGCCCAGTTACCAATTTGTGTGAGTAGGGCTGGGTGAGGGGTCGTTTCTCGTCGGGGCATTTTGGCTGGGGAAAGCCAAAATGGTTTTAACTGAAATGTTAATGTTATAAACTATTACTTTAATTTATTTTTGTTTTATATAAATTGGGGAGGCATTTAAGACCTCAGTGCTGGTATGGGACAACACCTGGTAGAGTGGAATTCAAATGTTTAGTTTTTTTTTCCGGTTTATGTTTTTTGTTTAAATATGTATATATGAAATTGATGGATTGCATCTGCTCGACCTTTTGGGTTGTTTTGGGATCGGCCCGGTTACGTTTGAATGATTTTGATCACAGGTTGGGGCTTTTCCCAGGTTACTTTGGGTGGTTTTGACCACAGGATTGGGCGTCACGGACGTCGGCTTGAGGAAGTACAACTGTTGGGTTGGGCATGGCCTATGATACTAGGATGGTGATGCCATCGGTCTTGAGTGAAATGGTCGCTAGGACACGAGGTGTCAGATGTGTCGGTGGCTTAGGACTATTTTGGTGATTACCGCTCACTGGGAGTTTGAGTAGTGTCCACACAGAGATACTCCGTGATGAGGTGGTTTTGACCACTCGTGTGGGTAGAGGACCCCGTAGTTGCAGTTATGTATTTTGGTTGGGGGTGCTTGCCGTAGAAAGCCATAGGAAAGCTGAGGAGCCTTCAGGGGATGGGTGTGCTTTCGGGACATCGGTACTTGAGACACAAGGTGTCAGGAGGCACATGGTGCTGGGTTACTATTGATGGATGTGCCTTTGGGACGTTTGTACATGAGAAACAAGGTGTCAAGAGGCACAGGGTGCTGGGTTACTATTTTTGGGCGTGCCTTCGGGACGTCGGTATGTGAGACACAAGGTGTAAGGAGGCACATGGTGCCAGGTTACCATTTTTGGGTGTGCCTTCGGGGCGTCGGTACTGGAGACATGAGGTGTCAGGTGGCACATGGTGCTGGGTTACACGATAGAGATTCAGGCGTTGGATGAAGCAGGGGACGCTACATGGTGTTTGTTGAGCACACGTGGAGGTTGTGTTTAATTGTGAATTGTATTGTTTACTACTTTTCTGAGAAATGCACAACTGCTTAAACACAAATATTTGGTACGCACCGTTGGGTGGTATCCTACTGAGACGTGTATCATACCCTGCACGGGCCCTTCGGGATATGCATGCAGAAATTATGGATTTACATGGAGGAAAAAGGCCAGCTTCAGAAGCTGGGCTGCATTATTTATTACATGGAGATGGTATGGACCTTGAGCTCATGCCTTGATAGGGTTTACATTGTTTTGTTTTCTTTTTTGTATCGGCATGCTTGTTGTAGCTACTGTTGGTTAGCCGTTGGCGCCCTTTTTATATTCAGTTGTGTATGACCTTCTTGGAATTCATGTTTTGTTGTTCCGTAGTAGTTACATGTTATCAGCATGGTATTGTGTTTATTTCCGATGTTGTTGTTATATTTACTGCTTCAACATTTATCTATATTGATTGTGCTTCTGCTCTGCGGGTCTGGTTCAAGTCTGCGATGTCTTTCCATCCGCTGCATATTAATTATTATTCTCAAACCAGTACCCTTATTATGATCCTCCGAGAAGGTATAGCCTCCCCACAGTACCTAAGAGACCCTCGCTACTAGTCGCCAGCCTTTACCATTCGGGGAGGTGCGCCTAAGGTAGTATCACCCAACCCGTTCGTCACTGTTCGAGTGGCTGGCCGGGTCCGTGATGTTACAATTTTCCATGAAATTATCAAACATATACATAGGACAATTTATTTTTCATGTGAATCATCACAAATAGATAGAGTGATTGTCTTCGACAACACTACATGAACCCACACAAGACCCCCAACCTTTGAAAAATAAATAAAGGAAATAAAATTGGAAATGATGAAAGCACTCATAGTCATAATATTTACCATAGGAAACCATGATTTCCATAGTGTGGTACCAGATGATCCCTTGACAAGCCATCCCAATTTCATGAAGGCCCTCGGAAAATTCATCCTTGTCTTATACGAAATAAATGATAATCCTAATGAGATCACTCTAAGGGCTTTAAATAGGTTCCATGATCTCAAGAAGGACCATGGAAATGAAATTATGATAATATAATTTTCCCATAGAATTTCCATGTTTGTAATAATGACAGAATTAATTGTCAATAATCCTAAAAATGGGTTGTTAAAGTGACAATGTTTCAGTTTCTGAAAATCATATGATTTCCCTAATGTGATCTGTGATCAGACCATGAGAAGATGCATGATGATAAATCAATCCACTGACTCCACCCTGTATTCATGTGATATGCACCCTAAAATGTTTTAAACAAGAAGGATTGTGAGGCCGATAAATCTCCCACCCCATCATAAAAAATGCACCACCACTACTATTCCTGGAATAGAGGGATGAACTATTGGATCCTCGAAATGGATCTAACATTTGGTATTTCCTAATGTGTATGATCTCATGACCGAAAAATAAACATATTAGGTATAACTAGGGATGATCTAGAGTAATTATGAAACATTCATAAAACATTTGTGAGATCCCTCACAGATCACACAAAGGACATCTGGCAGGTCACGTGAAAGACATCCCACATATTTTCTATGACATGTGAGACAGAAAATTTTAAAAAATACTTAAAAACTATATAGAATAGGTAATAAAAGGATGTAAAAGAATGTAGAATATGTGATAATTATGTGAAGATAATATATTATTATCTTCATTCACTTCATATGAACCAAATAGGTCACGAGAAACCTCTATGACAAGTCTCCCATGTCTTGAGATTCACTAATGGTATACCATATGGATCATGTAAAGTCCCATTGAAAAATTGGATCAAGTCACATGGAACCACCATGGTCATGCCATCCGAGACTTGTGAAACCCTTAGGGATTTCGATCGATTCCACACAATTTTCCTTCAGACAATTTCTCGACACATATGTCAAAACAAGTATATGTTTACCTATTCTCATAGTATCACTCTGTCATGTCATCTTATTCTCATGATTCCCTATAGGAACACCAACCAGATCACATGATAAGATCTAGGAATGATCATCACAGGTTAGGTATCACCCCCTAGATATGTCATATATATTGCCACTTGCAACAACCTCTAAATGTTTTAACCAACTTTATCGACGACATTAGGGAATTTCAGTTGGATCATGAGACACCCATAAGCATGTCATCTAAAATCATGTTATAGATTCTAGGACAATAACTTCAGGTCTTTCTATGTCAGCTAGTCAAGAACACCTTAAGCATGAAAAAACCTGCTGACATTCCATACATGTCTGTCTCATGGATAAAATAGTTGGTTCATTCTATTGACTTTTGAAATGTTAAGAAGACAACCACCAACATTTCATGCAGTCAATCATGGTGTGCCAAATGGAAAATCAATTCAAGATAAGAATACAAGAAGGCTGAGTCACATGGTAATCTGAGGAATATTTAACTTTGTCCATCATAAATGAGTAAGAGTGGATCATATTGGTAATGTCATTATATAATACCTAATCAACTATATTATGATTACTCAAATTACCACTCTAACCAGGATACATTTGACACCTCCCTATAGACTGGGCATTATATTAAAAATCCAAAGGGTACTCCCAACACATAATCCCAAAATCAAAATGTAATAAGACTGATCAAATTTCATTCCAATGTTTATCACGCAGAGCATAGATCACATGAGCTTAGGGAGAAACAATAATCATATCCTGCATGTTACATGACTCTATTAGTATAAGGGGGACCTCAATGAGTAAGCCTGGATCAGAGGCATAATAGGATATGTCACTTGTATAAGGTAAATTTTAATATATATGCCTCGAAAAATTAAACTACGAGGAATCCAAATCCTATCATAACTTGGATACATAGGTTTCCATCCAATGGCCGAAACTCGAATTAAATGAGAATCCAGTTAAGTATAATTCTTCTCGTTTCATCCACATTTCAATTATTAGGACCCAATTATTCCAATGTCTCCATTATATATACTCATCCTCTAATAGACTTAGAATTTAACTTAACTATGATGACTCTAATTAGTGCTATAACTCGGATTCATAGAACATATCCCTAAGTCCCAATCTCTAAATTAATCATTCTAAGGGGTTCCCCAGTATATATGTCTTGCGTCCATGTGTAGTGAGAATGATTACTTGTTAACATTTTTTATACACCGATCATTGCTTATGTGATATTAGGTATTTACAATAGCCATGTTACTCAAACCAAGAATCTCCAAGAGTTTGATAAATCATTGTACATAATTCCCAATGGGTGTAACAATATAAAAATCTACCATAATAGGTAATATACCTTAGGGATATTCCCAATGGAATTAAAAATTCATGATAACTCAGATTCCTACTATAACCATGTTATGTTGGACGTATCCTCGAGACCCAATCTCAAACTTCATGAGCCAATGTTCACTGACATATATATTTTCTACAGGACATCAAACTGGAAGGGATTAATGAACCACACTGTTTTTTATAATTTTAATAAGAAGAAAATTTTGGATTCCTCATAATGGAGCAATCCCCTCCTGGGAATATGAACCACCTATCTACATGAAGAAAATAAAAAAGTGCATGGTTTTTTGGATTCATCATATATGAAACTACTCATCATTCTAAAATGGATAAATAAAATCATATACATAATGATATATTCAAAATTGAGATCACATTTTTTTAATTCTATGTAAAAGGAGTTAGCACATTATCATTCTGTTAGGGAATCCGGTTCCATTTCAGGATTAGGAAGAGATTATAAACATATCATAAATCTATAAGAGTGTCCCGTAGAAGGAAAAAATTCCTCCCTAAAAGGTTTAGATTAGCATGAGCTCCCATCCTCTCGATAAATATTATTTCCTATGATTCATTAGGCCTGAAACCACAACATTAGAAACTACCATTGGAATGAAGATCAAAACTGAGTTATAGTCATGGGAACGTTGGGAGTTTCTGTTAAGAATGCAATATTTATCCAAACATAAATTATTTTAATGCACCTTTAAATCCAGCCATAGTCATAATAAACCATTTGGTTAACCCAAATGCACCTGGAGGTCATCTACTTATCATAAAAAAAATTGAATCCAACTTGAATCTCTTAACTGATAGAATGAATGAGTTATTATGAATCAAACCATTTTGTTTTCACACTATATTGGAAAATGGTAAACATGATGTGAATCTCTCAAATAATAGAATGATAATTCAAGAAAATGTGGACAAATTTCTATCCTTTAAATAAATGTTGATAAGCCTTCCATAAATATTTAATATGATCCCATGTAAAGGAATATACCATGAAATAAGTCCATCCTCACGTTAAAAAATCTACACAAGAAGAACATATGGATCTGGTATAAAAGGAAAATTATTATAACCATTCATATATGAAAGAGAACATAATAACCATGATATTTCACTAATTAGAGTCCATCTTTATTATGGTATATTTTTTCATTAGATAATACTCTCTTCAATAGTATCCAGATTTAAGATAATCTTATCATCCAAATACAATTCTAAAAATTAACATATGGCTATAACACCCGTTGGTCGCAAAATGATATCACCTTCCCGAAAGCATAACCATTGGGTAGAGTGCTTAGTGGTTTGGGAACAATATCAAATGTGGAGAAATCATGATCCACCAAGATTACCACATGGGTATCCAAGTACCAAATATTGAAATTTTGCATCGTCCATGGAATGTTGCAGCTAAAACAGTGGCCCATGTCGACACACCAAACTGCATAGGGAGATTATCCCTTGAGTTTGAAAAGAACCACCTTCTGTCTATAATAAATGTGGAACATGGAGACAATTACTGCTATATTATGGAATTGGGGTTTCCCAGTAGGGATCCTAGTAACCCTTATCTATAGAACCATCCCACCTATTCTCATTGTCTCCTACTAAGGGTGCCACTCGATGCCCTGCCAACTCGGATGCCCATGCACAGGAAAAAAGTATGACACATAGGGAAAGGAAGGTGCTAGATAACCATGAGTAGGATCATATCCATAACCTCGATGATGATAGTTGTTGGAATATTCCATTAATAAGCAACATATTGGTTTTTATCCTCACAAAATCAGAAAATTTTAGTTGGAATATTCCTATAGCATTCTTGGGAGAGGCACATATCCCTACCCCTATGCATGAAGAACAACATCATATTGTAGTTGCATGAGGGGGAAATATACAGAATCATATCCCAACTCTATTCAATGATGTCTAATAGTATATATGGGAGATAAAAATTGTATAGGATTATACCACTACAAAAACATTTCTAAAATTTCATTACATATTTGAAACAACTGAAGGACTCGACCGACATATTTCAAAACGAGTAAATCTATAGGGAAAAGAAAATATTCTTATCCCTATAGCCACAGAATATCAACACTCATATCATTATGAACTAGTTGCTTCACTATTGAAATAAAACATTATTTCTACCATCAAGAAGAATTATTGTCATATTCTAGTAAGGGAAAAGGTATCATACTGAAATCAAATTCCCAGTCTAACTTGGCCTCAACAGGTGAATAATGATTAGAGGGAAATTTTTGTTGAAATGAACCATGGTCAAACATCTATTGATAATATCTCCAATGGAAAAGGAAATCATCCCATTCCATTGACACATTCATATAGAGAGATGTCCAAAACCATAGATGCCTTTATAAAGAGAGGTTCTTGAAACATTGTGGACAACTACATATTTTTCCCAATAAACATCTATGATCACTCCAATCTACATAGTCGGCGACCTGTGGAAACATATTTTGTGCTCTAAGAGGATAGAGGCTCATGATTATGATGAAGAGTAGTAAAACATTAATATTTGTTGACAGTTAGCAAGAGAGATCCCCCTATCTTGTTATAGTCCCTCACAACTTCTTACTATGAGGACCCAAATGATCATTAAAATTATTTCATTCCATATATACACAAAAATATGTGGGATAATCATAAGTGACTAAAGGATAGACATATACCTTACATAGGGTATGAATATTACCTTTATATGATCAATAAAATATGTTGTCAGCTGGGTAAGGCCACCTAATTCGTATCCTAGAACCTGATAATGGAGGAGCATGAAAATCTAATACATAGTGGTTTTCCCCGCATCATAATAACATTATGATGACTGATTTCCAAAGAATCACCAGTTAAGAATATCCATAGATTAGAGGAATATTGATCCTTCCACATAACTATGTTCCTAGATATAATCTGGTATGACATAACATCTTGTAATGTCATAGTCTCTAGAAAAACCAGAGGTAGAGGTAATGTGAGATCCATTTAGCCAATACAGCAGAATTCATCTACATCAGTGTTGCATAGACATCATTAATAGTAGGATATGATATCTGAAGTTACTTTTAACTGGAACCTCAAATAAAAGTGAATTTGTTTCAAATACTTAATCTTATATTGTGATATACCAAAAAACTTCTCATTAATAGTGATTCACATCAGGGGATACCATCACACACATCTTCAACATGGGAATAGTTACACCACATCAAATGTTTAATAGTATAAGCCACCATGGGATATTTCTATAAGAGAACTCAACCCATAGATATTGGAGAATATTTACTACAACATCCATGTCTCATGTCATCTATTTCTAAGAGGATTTTGGGAATATCATAAGTAGTGGAAAATAAGCACTATCCCACTGTGATGGGGGAATTTTTATATCATTCATAATGAACATGATCATTATCCCTTGAGAGGTTAATTGGGAGATTAATAGGGATTATAGATCAACCCCATTCCATAAGGTTGGGGGAATTTATATATGAATGTATATCTCTATAGTCATCAAATTCCGGACATGAAACACTAGATCCTTCACAACATGATTAGTCAAATTCTATTGTGTCCTCAAATAACCCCCAATCCATATATTTTGGATAATTTTCACCAGCATCATCACCATGCATAAAATCCTTCCTCTCTAGATGGGGGTGTTAAAATTGATTGTTCGTATCCCATCCATCCATCCCGCCGCAAGACAAACCTCTACTATTAAGGGATCATTTAGAAAAAATGATTGAAAAATCCTATAAAGAAAATTTTCAATGACCAAGATAAGAGGAATGTAAAGAGAATGATATCATACCCTACTAGGGTCTCAAGACAAAATTTCCCAAAATTTATAGGGGTTAGAACAATGATAACTAATGAAGGATGTGAAGAATTATCATATTTCATCAAAAGGAATGGGACAACGACCATTTCATGATAAGACTCTATGAATGTTTTCACCATCAATATCATTGATATCATGGATCATGTGGAAAATGTATTGGTCCATAATAATAAAAATTAACCCTAAGAGGATAGTGATTTAGATGCAAAAACTGAGGCTACATGCCCATGGAACCAAAGAATGCACGAAAATCTGGCTCCTCGAAATATCAAGTTCACTCCTCTATAGTGAAACACATCCAATGAATACGGGAAAGATGTGGATACATCCCAATCACTACACATACAATTTGAGGTTTCTTCCATGGACGAATATTTATCATAATATGAAAATGTTATACAGTCTCTTAGAAAACTCCACAATTAGATAATTATAAAAAATATGCAAACATGATATAATCTACATGTAGAGATGATTATTCTCTTTAAAAAATTAGACCCTCTAGAAAAGTGGTATCTGATCTATATAGTATCTATGAATATATGAATCTATTCTACAAAAATGATGATATTTAAATTTATTACAACTTCCCAAGATTTTGGGGAAATACTCTCCCTCTACATGGAAATCATTCAATCGTAGTAAGAATTGAGAATCAATTAGAGATAATGGTAGGGCCCCATCATTAACCATCTCACCCCACTACACACCCTATAGATGGGATATGGATCAAAAATATATTCCCATAGAGAATATTTATATCATCAGGTCCCTAGATACTCGAATAGAATACATAGTTGAGTGACACAAACCTATGCAGCTTGAGTGGAAGAAAAATATCGGGTGGGGGATTATACATTCCCCCACCCATATTTAGAAATCCTATGTTTTCATCATTTGATGGTGGAGGTATCCTCGAAAAACCTATCACACACTTATTATCCCAATGTGGCTCGATGATGGGCCCTCGAGATAAGAATGTTGTGACAATGATGACATTTATTGTATAGACACTAACAGGTCCAACCTTTGTTTGGTACAACAGTTTGCTAGCATGATTCATTATGGGATTAGAGGACCATCATCATCAATTAATTTTTTAATTCAGCTACATTCTGAGGGGAAAAAAAGTTGACTAGAAAAGCTACAAACAATGCTGAAAATGGGAGGTTGCCTGACTTCATAGCCAGATGGAAAGATTTAATATATTCAAAAGACATTCATCTCTCTCATGAACAGTTGTTGGAACTATATACTAAAAATATATGGGATTATATGTAGTCATATCTTATCCCAAATAAGTATCTAATTAGGTTAAATGTGTTTTTTTGAAAAGCAACAATAATTTGAATATTCCATTGATCAAACATGATACAAATCGTGGCTGTTTACCTTAGTATAAGGGAAATTTATAGTATGTGAATAATATAAATATGCGACTCTCAAAATATCTAGATTCCCCATGTAAACACCTATAAAGGGCCAGAACCACCTTATACCTTTTGAAAAGTAGTGAAACCAAGAAATATCCATTGGATATAAGTACAGAGAAATGAGGGCCACTTGGGAGTTGAGGAACTAAAGAATAAATCATATTACATACAAAAAGAACATTTCCCCAAGTATTCATTAAAATCCATGGATAATAAACTACTAATGATACCATAGCCAAAGAATCCTAATGATGTAAACATCACTGAAAATCTTGACTACTTCCACTCACATAGGAGGAATTCTCATAATATCCTTGAATTATTCGTCTTCAAGGATGTCCATTAAGGTATGGTCAATTCCAGGAAAGTGGTGTTAGACAATTCATTCAGGACTATGTCATTCATTACTTTTTCCTAGTCAGAATAAGAGAATGATAGGTAGTAATATTTAACCAGACACAAGATATAGGATCAATAACTAGATGAACCGAATTTTTTTTGAATGATCTAATGGATCCCATAGAGCATATGTGAAAAGACCCCCAATAGCATCACCACTAAAGAAGGTGATATCAGATATATCCCCCAAAAGTGGGTTTGACCATCAGAATCACGATGAAAACGATGAGTATGAGTTTTATTCTACTCTAAAATAATATATAAGTCTTCCATATTTCCTCCCTATAACATCAGAATCACATGCACCACCATATCAACTAAGACCAGCATCCCATAAAGAGAACATATTTATTTCTTTCATGTTTATAAAAATAGAATAAAAATTATTCTATGTTGAATATGGAACATAATATGAGTTTCCCGGTCATATCTAGAGAACTAGAGGATGTATGTGTAGGAAATGGGGATACATGTGACAACACAGGCATGGTCAGACCTAATATTTCTATAAAGACATCACAGAGCACATATATGATGTTGATATCCATGGGAATGAACTCCATAAATTCTAGTGTTGATATTGATTCATCCTAGAACCATCTATCGATCATTTGTACCTATTTTTCTAGTATGACAACCTAGAGTGGGTTCAATTATCATACCATCCCATGCATAATTTAATGATTTAATGACACATTCAAGTAGTAGTAGATTATACCATAATTTATTCAGAAACACAAGGCCCAAACCCCTCAAATTCCTCAATTCCTAAACCACACATTAAAGAGAAACCCCACATCAAGAAGTACTGACCTCATTAACAGATGCATAACATTATAAAGTATCCATTTATTATCCTATCCAAGATCTCAATCATCTATGTTCTTCATCTTTCCAAAGAACTCAGATAGGAACTCTTTAAATATCTCCAAATACCACATGAATTTGATATAGAAGTCGCTGCATCTGAGGTCTATCGAATAAGGACCATATTGGCTAAATTACATTTCTATATCTCAGTCATATAGTATGATTAATAATAGTACATCCATGGATGCATTATAACCCCATATAATTCAGGTAGACTCAATAATGTTGATATCTAGAGTGATAGAATATAAAATGGCTCTGGGATCAATCTCATCCTGATTCTAACCCTCTAATGATTGGGACATAGTGATGAGGATTTTACTCCAAAAAACCAGACAATTCAATGTTATGATAATTGTGAGAAAACACCTATTGGGAAAATTAAACGGAAATATCTCATTTTGGATCCTAAATATGATGTTGTTTTTATGGATATTTAGAAAAACACCACATTCAATATTCTTCTCAGAAGGACTTGGTTCCATAGTGACATAGAGGTAACTTCAACACTCCCTTAATGTTTATAATACCCCATCAATGGAATGTTTATCATACTACATGTTTCAAGAGACCCCTTTGAGACTTGCAAGGCCACTTATGTTGATGTTCGATTTTGTAAAAGGGGAGTCTACCCTGGAATAATAGATGTGGATATATAGGATGAAACCCCCAAAATCATTGAAACCACCCCTCCAAATCATTGGAGTATACTATAAAGTTACTATATGATCTTCGTAAATCTTTTTGAGGTATTATAAATTGCCCCAAATTTCATGGCCCTTCTATCCCCAATGATAGAGTAAGATACAATCGGCTCCAGAATATCTCTACAACAAATCATGAAGAACGGGATAATAATGTCTCTTATCACTGACTCTATCACAGTGATAGTGATAGAGTTGTCCCCATATCACTGTCTCCTTGTGATAATGCTTCCACAGACTCAAAAGTCGATGATGTTAAGGGTGACCTTAGGAACGAACCTCTCGCATTGTTGGAATTTTTTTCCCCAACCATTGACCAGATCAAGAAGGTGAATTATTAAAAAATAATTCCATCAATACACATTAATTATTACTCAAATTCTCCTCAATTAGAAAGATATATACATTGTATTTATAAATAACAACTGATATATTTTCATAGGGAACTATGTAGAAATACCCACACTAAATCTAGATGAGTTTACACACCTTATCAGATATCACAATGAGAAATAAGGCTTCAAGAAAACATCCATAAGGATGAAACCCACTCATGAAATCAATATAAAGGTTGAGGTTTAATATCTTGTCAATTCCTACATTTTCTGTGAACTGAAATACCATGGATGGCTCACCACCATTATCACCATTAAGAAAAATAATGTGTACATTGGGGTTTTCATTGATTTTAAAGAGCTTAATCGAAACTACCATAAAAATAGATCCCATTTTCAATGATTGAAATATTTATTGATGCAATATATTTATTCTCAATACATTATTTAATTTATGGCTGTTCATTGTACAATATAATAAATATAGCCTCTAAAGGTGAAGAATCTACATCCCTTATAGAACCACAAGGAATGTCTTCCTTTCAGGTCTTGTACATTGGGATTATAAACACTGTCACTATATATCATTTTTAAATACATCATATCGTTAGTCTACTTGTTTGAATAATATTCTAGTCTTATGTCGAATATCTAGTGGTCAAATGCTAATAGTGATGTGATCAATGCACAAATCTTCAAACAGTATTTTAAAAAATTTGACAACACAGCAAAATGATGATTCCAGTAAAATGGAAATTTAGGGAAACATCATGGGTGTTTATTTTTTTTGTGGTATTAAAATATAGAATTGAGGTATACCCCAAGAATACTACACTTCTATTTTAGAAATGTAACCTAATGAAATCAAAAAAAAATTGCGGGATACAAAGGCACCAAGCCTACATTCAGTATTTCATCGCCAACTTCGCCCACAAAGCTCTCCCCTTAACCAGGTAGATGTGAAAGGAAACACCTCCAAATGGTTTGTGGAATTCCATGAATCCATTAAAATTCTCAATAATTATATACTAAACCAACCAGTTATAATGCCTTTGGTGGATGGGATGTAACTCATCTTCTATGTGGAAATAAAATAAGGCTCACTAGGTTCAAAACAATGATTGAAAAATGAAGTTTATAGAGGGAAAATACTCTAGGGATTTATCTAATTAGTTCTTGGTACTAAGACTTGATACTCTATTGTTAAAAATAACTACTTTAAACTAATCATATTAGTGAAAAATTTGAAGTATTACTTGCATCACCACAAACTCCATCTGGTCTCCCATATTGATCCACTCAAGTATATTGTTTGATATCCTATATTTAATTTTATTCTTTCTTATTGTTCATTCATTATACAACAATTTGGAATCCATTTTAGTTCACAATAATCAATTGTTGGGAAATACAGGGATTATTACCTCATAGAACATCTTTCCCCTGGAAATACAATGGTTGATACTGAGCATCTATATGAGAATGTATTATATTCATATGACCCTCCCCAAACATGAAATATGTATTTTTTGGTTCATATGTATGTAATATCGGAAAAAGTATTGACATATTGAAGGTAAATTAGGTTGTATTATGGATTTCATTTTCTCTCCCAAAACGCAGTCTTGACATAATATTTCCCACTATCTAAAGGCTACATAAAAAATGAGATGAATACCAATATGTCATCACTGGGTTGGAACAAGACCTTCCACTAAAAATGTCCTACCTTAATATCAAATGTGTTTCAGAGCTAATTATAAAGAATATGAATTTTGAATATTCTATCAAAATGGAAGAGTTTTCCCTTCTCACTCGCAATGTAAAGGTAATGATTTTAGTGTTCCCCTATGACCCCACATTAAATCGTGTTCCCCAATCACATAATGATCACATAGACACATTGGATAACACTTCCAGAGTCATGGGTAACCATGATCTCAAGGAAGAAATCATTAACACCAAAAATAGAATAATCACCAAAACAATTGAAATTTACGATAGAGATGAAATAATTTAGGTGAACACAACCCCAAATCATGATAAACTCAAATACAAAACTGTATGGATAGTTCCAAAAATTGGTAATATCTGAAATGGGACTTTCTCAATTTAAAGATTCCAAATTGAACAATTTTGGAGATTGGTTGTAAAATTGACCCTATAGGATGATCCAGATGAGAAGAAATATGGATTCATGTCATCGTGGAAGAATTTCATGTGGTCTCCTGAAATGATCATAATATTGGGAGCAGTCCCTCCAACAAAATTAAGAGGATGAGTTATTGCTGGAAAACAATTATATATGACTATATGGAAATCACCATGTAATTTCTTTCATTCCAGATTAATGTAAACACCATTGATCATCCCCCATAATTGCTTCATGTACATAAATATTCCTTGTCTTGTGTCGTTTGAGGAATGGATGTTGTGGGGTCTTATCCCATATACATAGTTAAGCAGGTCTAGAAAATCCTTACTCATTCCAACTTCCTTCCCAAATAGGATGAGAAAATACCCCTCAAAGAATTCAGGATGAAGAATATCATGAACTTCATAATGTTCCATATCATTACCAGTTTTGGGATCCCTCATACAATATTTTATAGAAAATGGTATTAAAAACTATTATATGGAGTTAAGGAAACTATACCTTTAGTACTATATCAAGTTAAATCACTCATCTCACTCATATGCAGTAAAAACTAGCCAATGGAAACCTTTGATAAGACTCTATAAAATAAAATCATTATTATAGTGAATAAGGAAACAATTAAAATACATTAAAATTCCAAAACAAAATGCTTCACATCTTGGTACTTACAGGATTCCGAGGTTTTGGTTACAATCCAAATTTTATACTTAAAAAAAATATTATATGAGAAATGAAAACATGGTAAGGATAAATTTCCTTGGGGAAGGAAATTTTTCCATATAGAATTAAAACATAGGGAAACAAGATTTTCAATAAGATAAGGTGTTTGTGATTTTCAAAACAAGAAGAAGTGGTAAATTTATAAGGAAACATTAATGACTTATCAATTTCCCCCTTGAATGAAGGAATAGAAAAGTCATAAGAAAAACCTTATTGACTCAACATAACTTACATTTCAAGCATACGTCAAAATTAAAATCAAAATTGAATTTAAGTCCATTATTGTAATTTGGATTCAATAAAAACCCCCAATGAAATATTCATTAAATAATTATAAAACTATTAATATTTTCGATAGCATGTCTTAATTTGGTGGTAGCGGGCTGGCATAGATGTTGGAACATAAAAATCCATTGATCTTGGAGATAATAAAATTCATAAAATTTGATAGAAGTGATTATCGAGGGTATCGATGGTATTCTGGAAATGATGGAATGACACGGTCAGAATGCATTCTAAAAAATAGATGGCATATTGAGTAAATTCTTTTGGTAGCTAGATAATGACGGTGTGAACAGTCTCATTTGTGAATATGGTGGACCAGTTTCAAATAGGGTAGTAACACTTGCGCATGTGTACATATGATGGTTGTGTAGAATAACTTCAAAAATATCCATGGATATAGGATTATGTGCCTTGTATTGGGTCCTCTATTTCCATTTGTTTCTTTATTAAATGTGTGGATCTATGGATTAGGGATATCCTAAGTGTTTCTTGGGGTTATGTTCAACTTAGGTTATTAAATGACTATGTAATGGGATACCTCTTCCTAGTATACTAAGAGGGATATTTTATATTTAATAAAAGTGGGGGAGGGGGGATTCCCTCTAATACGTAAAAAACATAATTTAAATGATATTAAAATTTATTTATCGAATCATTGTATTGATTTCCATCATCCCATAATGTTATCAATAAATGAATAATAATAGAATATTAATTTCATTAAATCAATATTTATATTCATGTAAATTGTGAATAAATTTATATTTCATTCACTTATCAGATAAATATAAAAATTATTACTATATTCAGTTATCTGGAGAATAAATAAATAATATTTTTATATATATTTGTAATAAATAAGATAAAATAAGTAATATATATTATTCATAACTTGGGTTATATTTTGACTGAACATAAGATCAATATAACATGAATAAATAATATTCTAGAAATATGGAATAAATTATTTATTAAACTATAGATACATGTAAATATAATGATTTTCTGGATATAAATATTGTTTTCCCCACAATTCTCTATTATTTTTGGCAGTAAGACCAACCCATATAGAAATAAAAACATCTAGTCGAACATCATGGCCCCATAAATAAATGTTAAGTCGTTACATCAACAAACTCATATGAATTCAAATTTATAGCTTCATGTTTTCTTTCAACAAATATCCCATCAAGATTGATGCATGATTCTATTATGGTAATGACATGATATTTCAACATATATTATCCGTAAATAAATATATTATGAATATCATGTATTGAAAAAAATGAATAGAAAACAATAATAACTTCGTTAAATTTTTAATAATAAATAAGAATCCTTAAAACTAATATTCTATAATATAAATTAATTCTACAGTATCAGAAAAACAATAAAATAGGTAAGAAGATTTGAAATCCAGAAAAATAAGTAAATTTTATGAATCTCATTCATCATAACATTGAAGGGAGGTAGATTCCCTATAGTTTCCCTTCTAAAATACCAAACCAAACTCGATCAATTATGGTTTGAGAAATAATGTATATTGGAGAACGTGGACATCATGGTGATTTATACAAGATCCCAGTTAGCTGAAGAATAACACAAAACTATATCTAGATCACACTTTATTAGTAGTTCATAGCTGAGGATCCTAAGGGGTAATATTTATAGAAATTCTGATTATATAAAAATATAATAAAATATTTATATTGAAATATAAATAATTTATTCACTCTAAAAATCATTTTTCTAATTAAAAATTACTTTTAAAATTTCATTTTCTTGAAAAACAAAATTTATTTCCAAATATTAAGTTTATATTGATTAAAATAATAAAATGTTATGTCCACACATCCATTATTTGTAATATATAATATATCAAATATATTTTTTCAATAAATGTACTTTTTTCATGACATTAAATGTTAAAAATAGAATGGTTAGAATGAATTATTTTTAATTTTAATATATAAAACTAGTTTTTGGATTTTTCATTATTATATTAATATAATGTGGATTTATGAGATTTTTATTAATTAGTCTTTTTTTAGTTGTATGTTAAAAAATAACGATTTTGTAATGTATTAAATTTTTAAAATTATTTTTCTATATGAATCTAGTGAATGATTTTGAAAACATTTTAATTAAATATTATATACTAGAAATCATAATAATTTTTTTTTAATATTATCTTATATTTATAAACCCAAACCCATGATTTTGAAAATTTATGTACCATTTTAATGAAAACTATCTTTTAATATTTCTATTTAAATAATAATTAAAATGATTTTTCATAAATTTTATTTTTAAATAAATACCCTTTTGTTGGTAATTATTATTTTAAAGTCATTGGAATGAATATAATATAAAATTATATCATATTTCTAAATTTCTTACTTAAAAATAATCATTTAGAAAGGATAAGATTTTATGCACCTCATCCGATGTCGTTATGATTAATTTTTCTTTAGAGAGAATCATAATATGATAAAATGATTATCAAATATAATATAATAATGTTTATGTTATTTTATATACCCAAATTTATTTTTATTTATATTTTTTGGATTATTAGTGTAAGGGATAATTTCAATTATAATGGTGATACAATTACATAAACAAATATTTATTTTATTTGAATCATTCGGTTTATAACAAATTAATTAAATTTAAGTCCATTAAATTAGTAATATAATTATGTTTAAAGAGATAAATATATATAATAAAACTAAATTTATTTGTAATCAATAATAAATTTAATAATAATCCAAAATATTAAAAATTTCATTTTTAAGTAAAAATGTTTTTTATAATCTAACTATTTCAATTTAAAAGATGGTTTTATAATATTTAAAAATTTAATTTTATTAATCAAATGTCATATTTTTTTCCATGATGCCTAATTATTTTCATAATTCTTATATTATATATTCAGTTACAACTTCCCTACTAAAGTAAAAAAAATAGTTACTAAGGTAAAAACTAAAATTGTAAAGGTTTTAAAACACTAGAAAAAGGCCAGAAACCACATAGTCATGTCTTCAAATGATTAATTGAAAGGATCCATGAACCAAAAACAATTCACACTTCCCATTTTTCATATTTCTTATCCATTGATTCTTGAAGAGTGAAATGATATAATTGATATGTAAAGGGTGTTTCCAAAACTACCATTTTCATCCCTTGTAAATGTATACCACTTTCATCCATAAATATAAAAAATATATATAGAAATCCTCCTTTAAAATCTATTCTTGTTCTCTCCCTAGAATCCTTCTCCACAACCCAAGTTCCTTTGTCATTCCGAGATAGCTTAATCCATCTGAATTCAAGAAAAAATAAATTTAAAAATCCAGTTTGCAAATAAGTGTTACCTCTTTCTCACAATTTTCTTCTTAATTTTAATCTTCTAAACATCTTACCACTAAAATAATATTATAAAATCAATATCAGTAAAATATTTATATATTGGTATATTATTGATAAAAGTTTTTTTATTTACATAACATCTTAACTCTCACATTATGCATCTTTTAAAAATTTTGTATTTTAAAGGGAACTATTAAATGACACAACACATATTAGGGGGTTTATTGAAGGACATGTAACGAGGATAAAAAATGGATACATGTTAAATTAATACAATGAATAAAGATTCTGGGATTTAGTCTATTTTGGGATTAACCCTATAAATCAATTTCATGATGTGAGACTGAAAAGTAGTGTTAAATTAAAATTCACAATGTGAATTGGGTTTTAGGGATTTTATGTTAATGAAACATGTTTTTTAATGTATTGGTTTTCCCAAAAATTCAAGTTGTAAAATCTTGATTCAAAAAATTAATGTAGCCATTTCTAGTATATTTAATTACCCATCTCATTTCCCTTTTATCATTCATATCCCATCATTCTGCTCTGAACCCATGGCTCTCTAAAATAAATTTTAGACTCTTATCTCTACTTTTGACTCCTAGCTTTAATGTGTGACCACTTGTTCAAACCTAGACATCCAATTCAGTAAGTTATTATTTTATCGTAAAAAATTATATCATCTCACCCTTGATGAAAATCAATTATATTTTGGACTTATTTTACTAATCTAATAGATTTAGCATGATTTGAAATTGGATTTTATGATACCTTATATAATTTTCATATATAACTATTGATTTGGATTACCTGAAATTCAATCACAATGCAAATTCTAGGTAACATATCCTAAATTTTAAAATGATCATGTATTAAAATTTTAGGTTTTTGTTCTTTCTTCCCCAATAAAAATGTTCTAAGTGCATTAAACATGGAATGTTTCTAGGATCTATTGGTGTTTGTAGACCTGAATTGTCACCCATTAATTGATTTTCATTATTTCACATGAGGATATAAGACATTGAATTTATAACATATATTATAAAATTTTTTTGAATGATTTATAACATGTGTCTATAATCCTAGAGTCCCTTGTTTGATATTTGATCTAGTGTGGTGTGAATGCATAGCTCTGTGAAACTTATTCATCTTTTGATTTCTAATTGGATGTATAGATATTATGATTTTTTATTTTATATGATGTTTGATCTATCATATATATCTTGAATCACACATTTATATTACAATGTATTTATTTTGACTGTGCAGGCTGAGCCTCATTGTTATTTTCCATAGGGGAATTTTTTAGACATCTTGTAAGCATGATTTGGGTTATCCCTTAAAGGAGAATATTCCATCCATTATTCATGAAAATTCCTTTGATAGAAATTTTTTAGGTGGATGTTCATTCTTTCTTTCATAATCATTTAGAATCAGGTATATCCAGTCTTCGAGGTATCTATATATGCTTATAATCATGTGATATATAGTTTTTTATATTTTTTCCATGTCAGATTCCATGGAACGAACTAGTATTTCTTATGAAATAATGATAAGGGTTTTATGGGGTGTCCACATGATTCTTGTACTCACTCCAAACTTTTGAATTTTGGAAAACATATATATTTCATGTTTAGGTATTCTGTTATGGGAAATGGCCATGTTATTGGTGGATGAGAAAGTTAGTATGAGGATGTAGAATATGATGGTTGGACCTCATGATATATGTTTCTACTTTTATTATTATCTTAACAGTTCAATGGATCCTTTGATTGGTTATGGTTTATTTACCTAACATTCGATACTAAAACTAACTAGTCATGCTTTGATTCATATTTTCATCTAGTTTTATAGTTATTCATTTACTAATTATTTATTTAGTCATATGTTTATCTCTTCCTTTATCAATCTATGATGACACATAGTATAGAGGGTGTAATATCCCCAAGCCCCCATCGATATACAATATCCTCTTGCTTATAGGGAGCCATAGATGTGGTCTTCTAGAATCCTAGACTTGGACTTGGTGGTTTATTATTCAGTGTTAAAATGGTATCATCAAGATAAGTTCACTTACTTTTTAATTATCCGTAAAATGATTTGGGATTGGGTAAATAATAGAGAGGGAGGTCTGGACATAAGAAGTGAAACTATATTAGTTCATGGATGTCATTTTATTAGGGACCTCGAACTTTCCATAAGTTGGGAAATTATATTTTTCAAATTTATGTTACCATTGATTAATTTCGCCTTGAGTGATGTATATAATGTTGATATTCTAATCTATTGAATTTGGTGTGTATTTATTCAGCATTATTGGCACATAGGTTCACATTATATATTTAATAACATCATCAATTAGATATATCCTAGATATATATATTCTAATTGAAATTGTGATATAGATAATGGCACATTATTTCCAGTATAATTTTATCCAACATTGTTTTATTCTATTCTTTAGTACACATGTTTATATCTGAATAATATACAACTACTAGTGGATTATATTAGGATTCTGGTAGTACATTGGGGTTTATTCCTTGTTCTTATGGGTATTCTATATTTTTGAACCATATTGTGAGAAATTGTGTGTGCCTGTGAACTATTAATGGTTTATTGTTCTTGACATTTTCTACCTTTTTAAGTTTTAATAAGGTTAGTTTTGGAATTTCAGGAACATCCAATGGATATCCATCTTGCATATCTTGTTTCAACACCTATTTAGTAGAAGGATACAACCAAAAAGTAAACCATAATTTATTAGGATGTTCAATCAATAGAATTGTTCCAACCATCAATCTTTTTATTTATACCTATACTGGTTAGTGGAAAACAAAGCGCCAGACTAGAAATGGTTGAAACAATACATGAATTTCAAATCCAGCACCCATATCCTACCTGGGAACTAAAGACCACCCTGATTTAGAGGACAATATATGATTGATAGAGGGACTTATCAACTTATTAGTGACATAAAAATGATCAGAAGGTCCTATTCACATCCTCTATGTTCAATGTGGACATACCGACCCAGGATTTTTATACATGGATATAACATCTTTCTTAGAGGAATATTCATTAAATCATTTATACAAATGCTTGAGGACTTTAATAGTTAAGTGCATATCGAATGTTGTAATGAGAAATTATTAATTAATGAAGAATCTTAAATTTTTTCCAAAAAGATATTATTATTTATTAGTACTTCATAAAATATTATCACTATAACTTGGGAAATGGAATCATATAAAATGGTGACTATAGTTGCACAGTAAGGGTAATAAATGGACATAAATGTGAATAACATAAAAATAATGGATGGAGAACATAATAATAAAATTTAAAAACCATTCCTTGTTTATCAAATTTCATAATATTGATTCATTGAATAAATATTTACATGACATGAATCAAATGGGAATTAATGAAGATTATCCATGAGAGAATAACATTTTCATAAGACATAGAATTGTGAAATATAAATTTTCATTGAAAATAATATGTCAATGTAACCAAAATAAAAATTTAAGATTATGGGATTAAACTATCCCCCTATATACGGCTTCAGGATTGGGCTAACTACCAATGGACCATATTTTTTAGGATTGGTCTAACCATTAACGTACCCCCATTTCTAAGCTTCGGCTAGCCACCTTTATAACAGCTTTTTCAAGATTGGTGTAGTTACCAATGTACTATATAAGATCATAGAATATTTATCACAACCCAATGAATTAGAAGGAAATTTAGGTCCCATCCATCTCATAATTGATACCATATTTGTGTGTTCCACAAGACCCTAAACATTCAACAGATCATAAAAAATTAAATGAAGTTGGGTTGAAATATATTCCATAAAAACATAACCTATAAAAAAATATATAGGTTTTATATTCATTTTATCAATTAATCATTGCATAAAATAAGAAAATAAGTGGGATTCAAAATAATATTGTCATAGTATGCCCCATGGAATAGAAATGGGGTTTATAAACATTAATTACTCTAATAATGATTTAGAGCTATATCCTTGGATCATCACCATAGTAAAGAAAAAGTAATATCTAATGATGTCATGTAATATACATAATGATTTTGAAATATTAAATGTCAAATATATTCTAGAAAATTGATTATCATTGAAAATCACTTTTTAGGAGATAACATTATAAAATATTTTGGAAATTCTTATCTTTTCAAATAAACATCAAAACATATAAATGATGATTTATATTTTATTTAAAACATTACTTAACTAAAGTACCTTTTCATTTTTGAAAAAAAAAATATTTAAAACATAAAACATCACAATAATATTTTCACATGTAAATTAAATTAAAAACATATAAAATAATCTTCAAAGAAAATAATTTCCAAAAAGGTGAGAAATTATAATTATTCAAAAAACACTAATAAAATTATTATCACATTTTTTGGTAATAGAGAAAAAGAAATCATTTTTAAAAATTACATGTAGATACAAATTAAATTTTATTTTTAAAAAATCAAGAATGGTTAAAAAGAAAATTAATTATTCATTTAAAAAAAATAAAATAATTCTGAAAAATATTTAAAACATGTTTTTGGAAGAAATTTTATTCTGGAAGTAAATGACATTTTTAATTAAAACCATCATTTTTGAACACTAGGGTTCATAAAGAGAAATAAATAATTGTAAAAATTCAATTCCCCTAAAATTGAAATAATATAATAAAATACATAGTTTCTCGAAATATCGATCATAATATATTATCATTCGAAATATGATCCTAAAAAATCTCGATAAATGATGAGATTGTAATAAAAAATCATTACATATTTGGTAACATTGAAAAATTATATCAATGTGAGAATATAAATTAATGAAACAAATAATATAATGATGGTAAATAAAATCATTTTATTATATGTAAAATTGGTTGTATATGCAACTCATAAGAGAAGATACGTGCATAACATAATTATACCTCTCAAAGAAGGAAAATCGAGACAAAAAATCGCATACCACAATAGTAAAATATTGAATAATAATCCTCAATAATGAATAAAATCAATTGAAAAAAAATAATAGGAAAATAAGAATATTCTTGATATAACATGTCAAATGATTAGTACATTTACCCCATAAATTAAATAGGTGGTGAATATGGCATAAGTATCTCAAAAATAAATGTGATACTTCAAAACCCCCTACATTAAGTCTTAATGTCCTTTTTACATTTTCAAAAATCATATAAAATTAATATATGTTTATTACAAATCTACTATATATTCATTATCTCTATCACACACACACACATATAGATATATATATATATATATATAGATATCATAACATATATTATTTACTTATGACCATTTATTACCCATTAATTATTAATTTCAAGTTAATGTCATGTTTGGTGTAATAATCGCTTAGTTTATCATTTATCATGATTTTTGATTTTTTGGACCTATCAATTTGACCATAATTTATTCATATACCCAATTAGAAACATTATATAAATATCAAATACATTTATTATATATGTACTTATAAAAATCTATAAACATTAGTGATAGAAAATGAAATACACTGTTCTTGGAGACCGTAAGTCGTACATATGCATGAAGAGTTGTTTCCATTTTATTTTTAATTTGAAATAAATAAAGATAAATAATCATTGCCAATAAATATTTTTTATGCAAACACACCTTATTACCTTCCATGTAAAGTTTTAATCAATCACATCGTTCATGAGGTTGTAGTCCATTGTACAAATTATGGACATTATTATATTCCAAAAAATGGAAAGTGGGTAGGTAAATGTGGCATATAATTATAAAATTATAATAATATCAAAAAAAAAAATAACAATAAAAATATATCCTCTTTTTTATATTTGGGAGGAGGTAATGGTAAAAAAAATGACATGAGTTTGCGAGATGATAGTCCTCCATACACACGAATGATGATTTTAACCCATTTAATGGAGGTGGATGTTATTTTAGGTGATCATATTAATGTAAAAATTCTAACAATATATTTAATATTAATCTTATTATATCACCATGTTATAATAAAAATTTATGGATGTAGAGGAAAAATAAAATAAAAATGCATGTTGTTGAATGTAACCTCTAATTCAGGTATTTATCTATGGTATGCACCATCATCCTTTCTAGGGTGGATGAATATCCAAAATATGGATTATTGAATTATTTTAAAGAATTTTGGATGTTATTGTTTCATGTTATGGTTGATCCAAATGGTATTAGAGGTGTAAATAAGTGAGGAGAGTGACATCCTTTTTATAAGTGATGACTGAAAATTTTGTTAATTCTCCAAAGAATTCCATAATTGGTTGTCACTCTCACATCATGTGGCTCATAAATTGATAAATAAAATAGGTTATAGAACATATGAAAGATACTCACCTGTAAGTGATACAACACGTTTTTTACATGTATTTTTTTAGAATTCTTGTTTTACTCAATTTTTCAAGTTTACTTTTCACCATGGTATGTATTTTTTTTATAATATGTAATTTATAATTAAATAAACAAATAAAATTAGATTTATTAGATAATTTATACAAAATGATTAATAATATTAAATATAATTTTAAAATATAAATAATTTGTGTGTGGAAAATTAATTGAATCACACAAAAATGTAAGATTAAGTAACTTGCATTAACTATAATAATGTTAATTAATTTATAACTATTTTTACTAATTATTTTTGAGAAAATTAAATTTCATCGATCATATAATATAAATTATTAATATTAATAATATTTAATTCAATTTTCAAATTCAACTCATAGATATGGAATGTTTTTATTTAAAATTAATCTCGCGGACATGATAATAAATCTCCTTTTCAAAGAGAAAATGTTAAAATGTTTATAATGTGTTTATATCAAAAATCGTTTTACATGTGATTCAAATTCATAAAATTAGATTTATAAATATATAATTGAACAAATTTTTCATTAAAAAAATTAAAAAAAAATCTATCGGATTGATTAATTTGAATGGAAAAAGGTTTTAATTTAAAAAATTCTTTTTCACTATTCATAAAAAAATTAAAATTTCCAAAAAATTATAGAAAATTTATTGTTAGATAAAACTAAATGTGTTACCCCATGAAACCATTCAAAATACCTAATATATGTACTAGAAGGTGGATCCAAATACACATATTCACAAATATAAATTATGTGTGATGACTTTGTAAGCCAAATGATTGGAAACCGTAATTACCTCAACATCATATATAAAGAAAAAACCTAATAGTTATGAGTACCTTTAAAAAAACAGAACAAAAAGTGAAAAATAATTCATCCTCAAATAATATTATCACTAAATCATATTCAAAACTATGTTTCGTATTTCTCATAATATCTCATTATGTATCGTTAATGTTGCTAAAATCCCATCATAAAAAACCCTCAAAAGGTGTATAAATGATTTTTACATGATGTTCAACCTTAAACACAAAAAACATGGATGGTATCCATAACCCTTTAGTTAATCCTATATGGATATATATATATATATATATCTTTAAGATAATTCAACATTTATCCCTTATATAAACCCTTATATTTTAAAATAATTATTTTCATTATAAGCATGAATTCATCCTATGCAAATAGAATTTAAAATTTAATGACATCATTCCGTAATCCATGTAGAGGGAGATGAGAACTAGAAATATCCCCAAATTTTGAATAATAATATGTTCATTTTACTTATTTCGTAAAAAATAAAATATTAAATCCCCAACTGACGAGGGGATTATTTGTGTGCCATATTTATCATGATTCACTGTAACTATCATGATCACATTATATTTACATTTTTCATTTGACTTTTCAAGTTTTTTGAATTGATCATAATTATTATCGCTTTTATTTGGGAACATTTTTTCATAATTATATATTTACATGAAATTGAAATACTGAAGTTTGGGAGGTGAATTCTATTGAGATTTCTAATAATTATCTGGCTTCTTCCCATTATCTAGGAATTTAGTCACATAATTAGGTTTCTTTACACACAAAAAACATTTTTTAGTCCACTTAAGAAAATTTCCTCCTTTCCTGTTAAATAAAATTTACAATAATAGAATGCTCATACTATTCTCTCCAAGGTTATTAGATTTTACTTTTAATTAGATTTTTCTTTTATTATCAAATCCCGGAGATTGAAACCTAACTACATCCTCCAATTTCCACTATGATAACACAGAAAAAATCCTTTAAAGGTAATGGTTTATATTATGATTAATTCCTTTTAGAGAATTCATTTTAAGATACTTATTAATTAATGAATGATACAATTAGGTTGTATGATGATACCAAAAGCATACCTTAGAAGGGAAATATAATTTCCCTCATAGATATGAACAGATTCATCATCCTTTTTCATTACATTAAGGTACTCCTTCTTATATTCTTTTATATATTACAAGGAAATTACTCATTGAAAAATAAGTTACCGATCTCATACTAATCCATGGAGTCAGTATTATCATATTAAATAATATTCAGTATATGATCACTCCATTTTTCTGCATCACCTTCCATGTGGTGGATTTCTGAAATGACTTTTTCATATTCAAAAAATATAAAATAGAAAAAAATATTTTCAACGGTGCTAATCCACTGTTCAGAAACTAATGGATCGGAATACCCACATTAATATGGAAGAATTTACCAAATGATGGACAAAATGGAGTTTGGTTTCATCCTTATATCTTTTGGATATCTTGACTGATTCATATCATTAAAATAATTTGTGAGAATGGAAAAAAAAATTGAATCCCATATTTCATAATCCATGGATGTTCAATAGATTATTTTGACACCCCAATGATTTTTAAATAAATTTAGTATTGAATAAAAGAAACACTAAGTCTTTATATAACACCACTTTGTGAGAAACTATACAATAAACATAATTTTTCCACCTATGTAATTGGAATTTCAGAAAACTAGCATACACTATTCTGTTCAGTAATATATTTAGAATCTGATTAGACAATCATAAAATTTTGTTATTAGTAAAATACCATTGTTAATAGTAATATTACCCGTTCGAAGAAGGTTGGGGAAGGAATACTCAAATCTGCTAAAGCCGGTGTCCAGAGGGTCTTCTTTTGGAAACATAGATTTTCATTCTATGGATTGGATGAAGGTGAGAAAGAAGTATTATAATGTTGTAATGCATTAGAAAAGCTCGGAATGGGAATCCATTATTGCAGAGGAAGCTTTTTACCAGGGATGTGGCGATTGGTGTAGTTTTTATGATATATTGTTGTCTCTTTGGCCATGTGATACATGTTTTCTATCCATTATTTATTTTTATAAATGGTCATGGGGATATCCTCTGACAGAGAATTTCTAGTATGGTGTGGGTGAATTTTTTGTATTTTCCGGAAATACTCAAATTTTTTGATGAATAGTAAAATATGGTAATTTACCGTATATATACATTATCAGTTAAATTCACTATTTCAAGCATCATGGTTGACGTAATAATAGTTGGTTCGAAATCACATTCACTTATTATTATTATGGGTCTCATGAATCACCAATAAAGGTATTATTGATGGAAATAATAATATAACGAATAATATATTCAAAAAACACCCCTCTCACCCACTATAACCCCCAACATCCTATTCTCTTCACTTCTCTAAAGCCTTGTTCCTCACATTAATTATGATTAGATCTGCTCCCAAATTCTTCTCCCAAGTCCAGTAGCACTTGGTCTCATAATAATTCCAAATACTCATCACTAATGTTGTTCTCAATGAGATAACCTGAAGAGGTAAATTCCTCTTTCCCTTTCATTTATATTGAGTTCCTTTCTTTTCTTTTTCACTCCTCATGCCCTTTTATCAAAATTTCATGATTACACTATTAACATACATATAAAATAATTTTGTTATGATATTGTATTAATTCATCATCATCACTCATTTCCCCTTATTTAATACTATAAATGAAAACACAATCTGAGATCTGTTTATTTATCACATTCCCGGACAATGGGTTTTGAATTTCTATTACCCTCTTCAATTCGGGTCGTGAAACAATTTTTATGGTTGAACCGTACAATAATATATGTATTATAACTTATTTAATGTTCTAGATGAGTTTTCAACAAATTATATTAATTTATAAAACAAAATGGGTTTTTTGTGATAAAAGACCTCCAATTAAGTCAACCAACTACCATTAATGTTTTAGAAAATGATTCATCTTAACTCTATATAGCCCATTAAATGTTATAACAATTTAATATTATCTATGTTAAAAAATAAAATAAAACATCTATTATATACAACCATTCTCATCTTACATGGTTATCCATGCATGTATTTAAGTAAACTAGTCATTAATACCATGTATGAAAATGCTCCCACATGATAACATTAAACCATTTAAACCAATTAAAAAGGGACAAGAATGAAAATAATAAGAGTATAATAAATTAATTACATAAATAAGTGGTTTTGAAAATATTAATTAATCACTATAATTTGTAAACAAAGGACACTAATATCATGTGAATAATACCATCAAACTTCAGGTAATGGTTTTCTACCCGATCATCCATTTTTATTTTGGTTACTCTTATTTTCTACTTACCTAAATTAAATTTTTATTTACTATTATGTACTCCTGATAAATTCATTTTAATTGTTCTATATATGTCCACTAACCAGAATCATACTTTCAAATAATGGGATTTATATTTTTTAAAAGGATATTTTTAAAATTCTTCACAAAATATCATCCCCATTCAAGGAAATTTCCCAAATGCATAGATATTTTCCAGGGAACACTATAATATATTTTTAGAAACCATTTTATTAATAAAATAATACATTTTTTTATTAAAATACTATCTTACTTCACTACTGGGTTTAGACAAAGTCTTTTCCAAACAAACTAATTGTTTCCAAGGAAAATAGTATTTATCTCACGAATTACTCGATGATTTTATAAGAGTATCATCAGATTTTTTAATAATATTTTTTATTATTGTTTATTATTGAGACTAAAATTTTATGATAACATCTAATATATTTATTTTAATTTTTTCTTATTATTTTTTATATAGATGTGTTATCTTAAAACCATTCACTAATTTACTCATAATGGTCAGTGTTTATGCATAATGTTCGTGGAACGTTATTTACATTTTATATGTTAGAATCAATATGAATGTATATGTGTTTTATGTTTATAATAATCATATCAGGAATAAAATCCACTTATAATGTGATGGGTGGGACCCTCTATATCCCCTTGATGCATCAATATGTCTCATAAGACAAACTATGGTCAGGGAACAAGGCCTTGAAAAAACAACTCTTTCTAGTCTTGGCAAGGGGAGTTTTTAGTATTATAATGATGTCTAACATTAAAAATTTCCTCATTATCAAACTATTATTTTAATGTTCATGTGGTTAATTGTCTAGTATACTTCCCATGAATTTTCATTTTTGTGGAAATATTTATTTATCTATTATTCTTCCTATAATGTGTTGATGTTTATTTTAAAAGAACATGTTTTTAGTTATTACCATACCTATTGTTAATGTTAACGATATTTTCTATTGTATTTTTTTCATTAATGATCATTTAATGTTACCCTTTTTCTTATGTTTCATTTTTCTAAGACATAAAGTTATATATTATTAATGACATGATCAGATAACCTAGGAGTTATGGATGTTGTCAACGGAATTTCTATATTGTATTTCCATACATGTTGTAATGTTGAAATTATGTATGTATATGGTTTTCCAAATGTAATAAACTATTTATTCCTTCATGATATAATAATCATGTAACCATGAAAATGTAATTAATTAAGTCATCAGCTCTAGGAAAATGGGGCTGATACATTACAGTTTGTATTAGAATAATTTTAGCAGAAAAAATCTAAACTAGATTTAGAAAAAAGAGATTTGGAAACAAAAAACTAAGATATAATTTTGGGATAACCAAATAATAATGTCCTGGATTTTTTGTAAGAAATATATTGTGTGGATCATTATAGGAAATTAATCCCTAAATGGATACTAAATGTGGATGTCGTTATGCCACATATGTACATAAGAGTAACAACTATGACAAGGAATTTTGGGCCTAACCTAGGGTATCCTAATACACGACAGCGGGCCTTATTGCTCACTGAGTTTGACACTTCCAGGTTATATTCCTAAGATAATTCATATTTTCGTTACAAGACATTATGAATGATTTAAATATAAATTTATTCTACAAGAAACTGTTTTTTAACATTTTGAGATTAGCTATGTATATGATTTCAATTTATTCTATGTAGTTTTTGACATTTAGAATATAGGTTATGATTCATAACCTAATATATTGTATTTTGTTATCTAGAAATAGTTACTAGAAAAAGCAAAGGTAACCACATGCATGTGCATATCCCATGTAAGAATTTCCCTATAATGCAAGATAATTATGTTATCAATAGTTCAACAAATTGTGCTGGGAATCAAATAATTATACTGAGACATATGATTCATTTTATGAATATTAACCATACCTATATAGAGCATCTAGATCCACAACATGGAGGAGCTATGTTAGATCTCATTATGCAACAATTGCCACTATAATTTAACGGGGATAAACCCCCATTCGTAGCGGAGCAATGGATATATTAATTATATATGATATTTCTCTCTTAGGGATGTACAAAATATAGAAGGATTTCATAGAGGTTTATCATCTATCGGGAGATCCAGATAAGTGGGGGTCTTCAATTCCAAAAAAAATCAATGATGAAGAAATATAAGAAATAGAATTAGAGTATTTTAGGGAAAATTTCAAATAAAAATACTTTCCTCTTGAACATTGAGTAGATATGGAAAAGAGGTTTTGGAATCTGAGGAAAACATATTATGATAATATTGCAATGTGTGAATCTAACATCAGAAGGTTAGTAATACATGTGATCAACTACATACATAATCCGAAGATAAGTGTTGATTAAAACTTGTGGTTGTTTAAAACCATTTCAATGAAGGAATCTAGTTTCCCAAATATTCTCATCACATGAAGAGATAGTCTCATGTGATATCAAGATTAAAAAAGAATTTTATATGTCTTATGATTTTATGGGGAAGCAAGAGAAGAAGAGGGCTACTAAAAACTCTAGAAATGTAAATATTGAAAGGAGGAAGAAGGTAAGGGTTGACCTTTCACCATGTGACAATGGTAGGAAAAGACACCCTGGTACATTCCTGAAGGTTCTGGGTGTGTGTTACTACTATGGTAGAAAAATACACATATCCCATGATTTTATGGATAATTATGAAGCCGCCAATGTTAAATTCTACCATTTCAAGGAGAGGGTACATTATAAAAATTATTGTTCTAGGTTCCATGGAAATGTTCCCCAAAGAAGGCCAATGGAGAAATACCAATCTTATATGACCATGACTACTGATATTGAAGTCCCTTATGATGTTATGGCATGTAATTTAATTGTTTCCACAATCTTAGACAATTCTATATTTGATTATATATCCTCACATTCATTCATATCTTCCCATTTGTCCATGAAATTTAGATATTTCCTATTTTATTTTATAAGGGGTTTGTCAGTAAAAACTCCTAAGGGAGGTTTCATTGAAATAAAGATATGTCAGGTATTCCACGTGGTTTCATATAAATGTTCTTTAACTACTGCTTTTATTATCATACACATGATTTAATGTGATATAATACTCATTATGGATTTAATTTGGAATAATGATGCAAAAATATATTGCATGAAAAAGTAGGATACAATTTTTGAGAATGATGTAGAATCACATATATATAGAGAAAAAAATGTCTCAATTTTATTCTTATATAGATCCACCCCTAGTGGCTTTGATGAATGCAATTATTGGGGAGGATGAGAAATAAATATCTATTTGTGTGGAAAAGAATATTCAAATTGATGATATAATAATTTTGAAAGACTGTATTCATTTATTTCCCAAAGTATTTACATGGTCAACCTTCCGAGCATGATGTTGATTTCTCTCCTAATTTAATTATAGGTTCAAGGCCTATATCAAATACTCCTTTAAGAATTTCCACAGTGGAATTACTAGAACTGAAGAAAACACTAGAGGAGTTGAGTGATAAAGGATTTATTCACCCTCCAATCTCCCCAAGGGGATCATGAGTTCTGTTCATTAAGAAGAATTTCTTATCTATGATGTTGTGCATTGACTACAACGAAATCAATGCTATAATAATAATGAAAAAGTGTCCCCTAACTCACATTGATGATTTATTTAATCAACCTCATGGAGCCTATTTTTTTCAAAGATTAACCTTCAATCTAGACATCATTAGTTATGAGGGATGAAGGGTGATATTCCTAAGAAAACATTTCAAACCAGGTAAGGGAATTATGAGTTACAATAATTCCTTTTAGACTGACTAATTCACCCTCTATTTTCATGGATTTATTGAAAATAGTATTCAAGGAATACCATGATGAATTTCTTGGGGTATTTAATGATGATATCTTTCTATGTTGAAAAAGATATAAATATCATGAATATCACGTGTTTTTACTCTGAAGTCTCTTAGAATAAATGAATTATATAGGATGTTTATAATGTGTGAATTTTGGCTTCAATATATTTCTTTTATTGTCTATATTTTCCATATAAATTGGAAATTTGTTGATCTTGTGATGAAAAAGACTATTCAGGAATAAAATACAACAACTAACATAACCAAGGTATATAATATTGTTGGATTAGGATGTAATTATCAGTATTTGTTTCTAGAACATCACCCAGTTAGCCAACCTATTGACCAAGAATACTCGTAAAGGGGTTTTTTTGTATGGAAATAATAATATGGGGAATTTTTATAAGAATTAAAGAGCAAATTAATAAATTTTGTGATCCTAAATCTACCATTGGGGAATGATGGGGTTATGAACTATATTAATTAATTAATGAAATAATATGGTTGTGTCCTCATGAATAAAATAGATTTATTTCATATGAATTATGGTATAATAAATTTCATGAACAAAACAATATTACTCGTGATCTTTAGATAGATGTTGTGATGTTTTCTCTAAAAATATGGAGACACAATCTCTGTGGTGAAATATGGGAGATATATATTGATCAAAATATTTTGAAATATATATTCTCACAGAACTAACTCTACACAATTAATAGGCGATGGATCATGCAACTCAATGATTATGATTTTTTCATACAATGCCACTCAGGAAAGGAAAATAAGATTGATGATGCGCTGAGAAGGAAGGATCATTGAGTTATAAAAAAATTAGGATTGAAAGTGATTTTATATTCATGGATCTAGTTAGGATGGACATGGTAAAAATCGAAGAAGGTGAAACATCGTTACTTTATAAATTGTTTTCCATAAAAACATTATTGGAAATAATTAAATGTGTCAGCCTAGTGATGGGAATCTTCAAAAGAAAATAAGTTTTATTGATGTGGTAAGTAGCAAGTTATAATATATGAAGATGAAATTATGAAATTTTAGAAGAGGCCATGTGTTTCCTCTATACCTTAATTAATAAGTTTGTTATTGGATGATATCTATAGGTCGAATATCTCTATACACACTGTTAGTACAGAAATGTATAGATATTTTAAGGAACATTTCTTGTGGGACAACATGAAGCCAGAAATTTCTGATTATGTATCATGATGTTTAGTTTTTAAAATGGTAAAGGATTTATGAAAAAATATTAGAGGAGTCACGCAACATCTACCTATTACAACATGGAAATGGGTTGACATAAACTTGTATTGTTTCACTATATTACCCAAAACATCACGAATGAATCATGAAATATGGGTAATTGTGGATCGACCAACCAAATCATTACATTTTCTCACTATAAGGGAATATTTCCCAATAGAGATCCTTGTACAACTCTATATCAATGATTATGTATGACTTCACCGAGAACCAATTTTGAAAGAGTCTAATTGAGTTCCTTGATTTACATAAAAATTCCATAAATATCTTCAGAATGATTTGGATACTGAGCTTCATTTGAGTACTAATAATCACCCTCAAACTGATGGGAAATCAAAAAGGATGCTACAAACTATAGAGGACATGTTTATAACATTCTCACATGATTTTCAAGGTATGCGGGATTAATATTTATCATTGGTGGAGTTTTCCTACAATAGTATTTTCGATTCAAAAATTGAAATGGCACCGTATGAATCATTGTATGTAATGAGATTTCATACACCAATATGTTGGGATAAAGTCTGTGAAAAAAAGATTCGGGGTCCATAGCATGTAGAGGAATCAACAGTGAAAATATGGAATATTTAAACCCATATCAAATTAGATCAAATCAGACAAAAGAGGTTTGTTAAATATTGAAGGAAGGATTTGGAATTTCATGAAGGATACCATATTTTATAGAATTTATCACCATTGATGGGTGTTATAAGATTTAGGAAGGGAAGGAAACTGAGACATAGGTACATTAGACCTTTTTAAATCATAGATAGAGTTGAAGATGTATCTTGTAATTTGGAAATACCACCAAGATTGTTTAAATTACACAACATGTTCTATGTCTCATTGTTGAGAAAGTACATGCTACAACCAACACATGTCTTCACTTATGAAGGTACAGAATTTGAACATGACATATCTTACTCGGAAGAGCCTATCCTAATTTTAGAAACTATGTAATAGCTGTTGGAGATATAAACAACATTACTGGTAATGATACATTTGAAAAATAATAAGATCGAAGCAGAAAAATGGGATCCTGAGGAGATTATGATGAAGTGCTACCCAAAACCTTTTTTGAGGTACCATTATATTTATACCATGGATGAAATTCTTGTAAATAAAAGTGAATGAAACACCCCAAGGATTTATAAATAAAATTAATATTGAATTCTTCAATCATTATGTCTATAAAAAAGACTGCTTTTTTATTACCTATCTAGTAAACATAATTTTTCCACCTCATTAATTTGAATTTCGAAAAACTGACATACAAGGTTGTGTTTAGTATGCTATTTAGTGTCTGATAAGACAAACTGAATTTTTGGTGAATAGTAATAGAACCATATGAATATTAATATGACCCTTATAAATAGTAAATCGTATTATTAATTTATTTCATTAAGGTTAAAATATAATTAGATCTTCATTAATTTTTGAAAGTGATATAAAACGAACTATAGTTTTAAAATTTATATTTTTTCAAAAAAAAAACATGAATTTTATAAAAAATAAATTAATATTATTTATAAAATTAATATAAAAAAAGAGTTAAATTTTTAGTTATACACATTGATAAATGGTTTGGGTAAATATTTTGTATTTTTCTGAAATACTCAAATTTTTTGTTAATATTAAAATACGGTAATAAACTATATATATGCATTATCAGTTAAATTCACATATCCTATTATAATGTCTCATGTATGCACAATTGGTTCAAAATACCATTAAAATTTTACTATTATTGGTCACATTAACCATTTCACTTTGGGGAAATAATAAACAAGTGAATAAGATATTCACACATCACCCCTTCTCGTCCACTACAAAATACCACACCCAACTCCATATTGTCCTCACTCTACTAATTCCATGATCCTTGCCTAAATTCTTAGAAAATATACTCCCATTCTCCTCCCCCACGTCCATCATCCCTTGGAGTCCTGGCGTACCCCATCCTCTCCCCTAAAGAGTCTCTCAAGGATGATAACATCAAGAGGTAAATTCTTATTTCAATTTCTTTTATTTCGAGTTCTTTTCTTTTATTTTTCATTCCTTTTCTCCTTTTATAAAAATGTTATGATAACTCTACTAACATACATGTACTAGAATTGTTTTATGGAAATGGAATAATTCATCATCATATCTCTTTTCACTTCTTTTATACTAAAGTAAAAATATCATACGAGTTGTGTTAATTTGACACATTCAGGGATAACTGGTTTTCAATTTCTATTAAAGTCTTCAATTCTTGTCGTGAAAGCCTTTTTATAGTTGAAAAAGATATTAGTATATGTAGTATAACATATAGAATGTTCTTTAATTTTTTACACATGATATTAATTTAAAAAACAAAATGGGTTCGTTGTGATCAGAAACCGCCAATTAAACCAAAAAATATCATTAACGTTTTATATAATGATTCATCTTCACTAAAAATAACCATATAAATTTTATAACCATGTTATATTATAGTTGATAAAATATAAAATAAACCTTTTTTTCATGACATCCATTTTCATATAAAATGGTTATCCTTTCATGTATATAAGTACACCAGGCATGAATACCATGGAAATAATGCTCCCAAAAAATAAAATTGAACATCTTAATCCCATAAAAAAGGCCATGAATAAAAATAATAAGGATACAATAAATAAATAAATTTAATAATAGGTTCACAAAATATTAATTAATTAATATAATTTGGTTATCCATGACCCTAATAGGAATTGAATAAAACCATTATAATTATGGTTAGGGTGTTCAACCCGAACCTCCATTTTTAGTTCAGACACTCTTGCTCTCTACATACCTGAATTAAATTACAATTTATTTTTCATGACCCAACCCTACCCAGGCTCGAGCCGCAACTACCCCAAGCCCGCCTATATAGTCCAGGGGCTGGCGACCAGTGCGAAATCCACAATAACTCGAGGATTCCTTTGCCTAAGTACATGTACACACACATGCAGCACACTCAATGTAAAAGTGCAGAGTAAAAGAAAAGACAAGTAAAGAAAAGGGAAACCGCTATATATAAACCACAAATTTGCAATGACCTATACAGTACAAAGTAAAAGCTGAAGGTAAACTGAAAAGAAAAGGGCAAAACACATGCCCCACCAGAAAAGTGCCACAACACGGCAACAGGTAAACAAAATAAACAGCTTGAAGGGCCCCCACCTGGGACCTGACCACGACCACCACACGCGGTCCAAGCTCCTGAACTCCTAAGCTTCAATGAAGTCATGACCAACCTGTATGTCCTCTGTAAGGGAAAACCAAGTGTGGGTAAATCCCAAGTAGGGGTGAGTATAAAAAAACTCAGTAGGATACCACGAAGGCTCGAGGGAGCAACAAAGGAGGTACTGAAGGGTGAGCAGTATAGCGAACAAGAAAAGTAAAGGAGTACAACCAATAGTGCAGTAAAGAGTAATAGTAGAGAGTCCACCTCAACCCAACAAGAGAAAGGAGATAGACTCGTCCAGACCCAAGGAGCTGGAAATGAAGAGATGATGAAATTCTCATCGAGTCTTCGCTACCTATAGCAGTACAGTAGACTCATCCAACAACGAGAAGCTTGACACGGAAAGCACGTGTCATTCCTCGTGCGTATTCACCTCTTCTAGAGGGAGAGTAACCAAACCCAAGTGGTGGTTACTATAACAAGTCATACACATATCCATATGCTAATACAAGAATCCAAAACAAGATCCTAAGCAGATCTCCATCTTGTAGCTCAGCCCAAGAAAGCGAGTCACCAACAGTCCCAGAAGTAAACACCATCGATGCCCAGCATCCCACATATCTTCCCCGAATTACAAGTCAAAGGGCTCAAATCACCGCACCTCGACACTATCCTCTTTGGGCGGCACTAACTCACCCGCAGATTTTTAGGTCACGTTACAAGGATATATCTCGGTGGGGAAAGCGCCCCTCGTACTTGAGAGTTCCGGTTTAAGTCAAACAACACCTCGTCACTACCCCGCAGTCGATAGGTCTCCTCAAAGTCAAGGTCGTTCCATCACTGACCCGTACAACCAACGGTCCCGCTTCGGTAATCACGGTGGAAAGCCATAGAATAGCCTAGTAGAAAGGACTGAGTCTGAAATACTAACGGGTGACCCAAAACCCATCGCTGATGGAGGGTAATTCATAATAAGATATCGGGTGACCCACTGCCCAGCATTGCTGGAGGGTAAACCCTAATACGTCATCAAGAGACCCACTACCCAGCCCTGTGGGAGGGTTGACCCAGAATAAGTTGACAGTCGACCCACTGACTAGCCCTACAGGAGGGTAGACCTGGAACAAGACGACAGCCGACCCACTTCCCAGCTGCGCTGGAGGGTATACCTAGAACGAGACGATAGGTGACACACTGCCCAGCCGCGCTAGAGGGTAGACATGGAATGAGATGACATGCGACCCACTGCCCAACCGTGCTGGAGGGTATAACCTCAAGAGTCGTCGGGTGACCCACTGCCCAATCTTTGCTGGAGGGTAAACCCTAAGTGGTTGTCGGGTGACCCACTGCCCAGTCTCTACTGAAGGGTAAACCATAGAAGTTAGTGAGCAACCCACGGCCCAGTCTCTACTGGAGGGTAAACCCGAAGAAGTCGATGAGAAACCCACCGCCCAGTCTCGGCTAGATGGTAAACCCGGAACTGCTCTGGCCATCCCTACTGGATGGTACAACACTGGCCAACAGGACTGGGAGTGGGTATCGTGCAACCACCCCACTCCAGCACAAAACCAGGGGAAACTACTCAACCCTGCTGGTCTAAACTATCGTGAAAATGAGGATGCTCTATGTTATGAGAGGACAAAGGTACTTAAAGCAGAACACGACACGCACATGGGGCCCACACGATGTGTGGCCCCAAGTCAACTCCCAACCAAGCAAAAACGTTCTCAGGCACATACTACATCATGTACCTCCAAGCATTCCCGTATACTCCCAGATTATAACACATCTTTATCCCAAAGGCTATCATGCACACGACACCCAACGTCCGCACGAAGGGAAAAAACATAATTCGCCAACCTCCTTCCTCCATGGCTCTAGCACGCCCAACCACATATCTTCAAACATCAACTCCACTCACACGGGAGTGAACATGACCACACACAAAGGGTTCTCTTCTGAAAACAGCATGAAGAACCACAATCTGAGCACCTTTCTTGCTTCCACATTAAATATGATCACGCATAAGTATCTGATCGCCCGAACAATTTACACCATTGTAATCCTCATGGAAAAACACACGAGATAGACTACTTACTCGCCCAAAACGGTCAACTAGTGAAAAAGGTACAATTCACCATAACCAACCCGTGTGGGGCCCACCACAAGATCCCGCAACTGAACAAACGAATCACACCACTGTGTTCCCCTCGAAAAAAAACATGGGATTGACAACTCAATTTCCCAAAATGGTCAGCTGGTGAAAAAGGTATTATTCACCATAGTCGGGTCAGGTGGGACCCACAACACATTCCCGAAAAAGGACGGGTGAACTGCACCATCGCAATGCTCTCCGAAAAACACATCAAAAGCACTACTCATTTGAGTGGAAAAGATATCCGAAGAAAAAGATGCTTTCCGGCACACCGCAAACGAGCGGTGCTTCGTGGGACCTGCAACCCGGTCTCGAAACTCAATGAACAGATTGCACCATTGCGATCCTCTCAAAAAAGTACACAAGCTCGACTAATCATTTGTCCAAAATGGATACCTGGTGATAATGCTGGAAATCACCGTCGATTCCCGAAACGGCTCTCGTGGGGCCCGCACCAATGTGCGGAATTAAAGCGAGCGGATTGCACCATAGCAATCCACTTGGAAAAACACCAAGAATCAACAGCTCGCACACCCCGAATGGATGTCGGATGAAGAAGTCGTTAAACGCAGCTCGCAGCTCAAAAGACAGGTCGTGGGGCCCATGCCTCAACTCTGGCTTTAACGCCCGAAACCACCCTGGAAAGCTTCGCACAAGCGCCAGAGTCCCAATGCCACTGATGGCACTCAAAATAGACATCAGACGCGTCCACACCATCAAAAACAAGATCCCCCGAAAAAATGTCAATTCACTTAAAGATGGGGTGCACCTCCGTGGCCCCTTGTTTCTGTAATTAAAAATTCCAGAAACCATCTCAAAAACATTGTCTTGACACGAGCTCTGCGCTGCCGCAGACGGCGCACGAAACCGACTCCCGGTTTATGATTTATTAAAGTATAAATCATTTTATAATAATAATAATAATAATATATAATAATTATTATTATTATTATAACCTTATTATTATTATTATTAATATTATTGTTTTAACCAAAAACCAGACCGGTCATTCGGTCGGTCTTCTTCCTCGTCAAGAATAGGACCCGCATTTGCGGGTCCTCTGTCTCCCAACCTAGGTCCAAAGACCCCGGTCTTCTCCAGCGACAACTGGCCAAAGGCCGGTCCGCCATGCTCTGTGTCCGGCGCCTGCAGCCGACGACTGTCGCGGCGACGCCGCCTGGCGGCTTCGCCCCGCCATCCGCGCCTCGCTGCGCTCGACCGTCGACGCTCCGCCGAACCCCTCCGCTCGACCCTGACGCCACATGCTCCGCTCAACCGTGAGCCCTCACCTCACCCTGGAGCAAGCCATTGTTCGAGCTTTCCCACAGTGCCTGCCGCTGCCTGAGCCATGGCCGCTGCCGCCTCACGCTGCTGCCGAACCGCCGAAACCCCCAAAAAACTGTCCAAAAAGCTCCAAACCACCAGAAAACCAGCAAAGTTGGCCGAACCGTTGCGGCAGCTCGGGACTTGGTATTGAAATACGAAACAAGCATCGGAAAGAGCATAAAATATAATACGCATTCATGTGGTTTGTTCAAAAATCCCATAGAAAGCTGACGTGATTAATCAGGCTCAAAGTAGGTGTGGGGAGAATAAAATGAAAACGACAAATCCTACCTTGTTGGGCTTCGCCCGACGCTTCCCGTCGCGCCTCGCCGGATCTGTCGTGCCTCACCAGAGTTGGTGGAGGAGATGTTGTCTTCTTGATTGAACTCATTCTTCCAGGAGGTTCCAAAGAGAGGGGAGGTGGAGAGGGTTTGTTTAAATAGAGAAATAAATTAATAAAAAAATACAATTAATTTAATCCCTAAATTTTAACCCGCATCTGAAACTCCTGACGGGGTCGAGGCTAAGCCTCCCCTAGGGTAAACACCACTGTCAAAGCACAACAGTAGTCTCAGAATTTTATTCCGAGATTCTGTTCAAAAGTTATTAAACTCAATGCCCGATGCCTCCAAATTACGAAAACGCCCCTAAGGCCATTTTCCACTTACGGCCCGCGCCCACAATACTTATACCCCTCCAATGGTAAACAGAATGCTCCAAACTCAATGGTGCCCTTGGTATTCCAATTTGAGCCACCGTTTAAGAGATACTTGAGTTAAGCCGTTAAAAGAATAAATTAATTATTTAATTTATCCATTCCACGCTATGATAGCGAGCGAGGGGTCCACACGTCCCGTGCTGACATGTTTTATGTCGTTCATAGGGTAAACACCCCATTTCAGACCCATCCATAGACTCAGATCTCTGATCCGGATCATCGTTTAGGAGTTATCCCATTTATTTGGTGTTCATAGTGTGAAAGCACTGAAAATTTAATTCCGGCAACACCTGGGTTCGAAAATGCACGCCTTTTGAGGGCACTGCTCTGCAATAATATCAAGAATATTCCAATGTCCTTTGCAGCAAAAAACAGGGTTCTTAAGTCATTCCCTCTTTCAAGCTTTTCATCCACGAAAAGCATAACCATGGAACAACTCAGGGTACTAAGCCTACACCTGGCTCTCCCGGACCCAGAAGAACTCTTGCACAGCCCCGCGTCACCGCACACAGAACAAAGGATTTGATCTGTTCACGTGAGGTATGCCATTTCCGATGACGAGCATATAATCATGCACACATCTACATAGGTGAGTCACGCGGGAGATTCTATGGACCCAAACCTGCCTTTGGGGTTAGGGCAGGGCGATAGGGGACCTCGCCATCCCTTTGCACAGTCTTAACGATCCGAAGGACCTCGTGGGTAGATCACCTCCCCTAACTAACCTCTGTGTCACAAACCGTGACTGGAATCACCGCCTGCACCCTGGACAAGCCCTGGTGATTACCTCCTTTAGAATATCCCTATGGTGAAACACCCATGGATATCTGGCCGCGCAAGGTTTCACCATCGATTTCTCACTACCAAGACTTGCTCGGAGAGCGAAGGAGTCAACATTATTGACTAATGAAAAGTTCATACACCTTTTTACCTTACCAACACCATGCTATGCCGACACCCCGCATCACCTGCCTTTCACCTCATGCTCCACAGGATCATAGAAATCCAAAGCTCGCGGCTATCCGTGGTCCCATCTGTCAGCTCCCCGAGCCTGGAATGAACTGCCTAGTGGTGATGGGAAACCTCGTAAGGTTTTCCTATACTTCAATATCCTCCCGCTCTTCTACTAGCACCACCTCTCTGGTTACTACTCCGACCATGGCGTTGCCTCCGTCGTGGGGGTGAAACTGCTTCTTTCCAAAAGCTCTCTGCATTCCTGGTCAGGCAGTCTCGTGCCAGGTGACCTTGCTCGTCACAAGCATATCACTGACTCTTTTCGGGCTGCACTGGGGCCCTTCGGTGCCACTATGGTGTACGTCCATGCCCTTGAGTCCCATTATAGGAAATCCACATGCGTCAAGTTTCTGGATGACGACGCCCGCTAGCTGCAGCAGACATCTCGGCTCCAACATGCCTGCTCCCACAACCAACTCTAGAACGTGACAGGAAGTTCTCTGTCACAAGAGCCTATTCTAGCACCCCGGCATATGTGGAAATTCCCAAGGGTACCATGAAAACACAAATCTCTCAGTGGATACCCTTCTCAAACTTCCGCGCTCAGAGGTTATCATCATGGACCATGTCCTAGTAAAAGCATGCATGGACTGCGAGACTAGTCGCGTACTCGGCCACCATCATCCCTCCCTGCTTAAACTGCAGGAGCTCCTGAATCCGAACAGAGCATTAGTAAGAGGGAAAAAACACCTCACGAAATGACAAAAGAAAGTCTCCCAATGAAAGTGACGACTCGTCAAGAGACTAACTCACCAGACTCCACCAATTCCATGATGCACCACAGAAAAGGTTTGCGGATAAAGCCACCATAAGACCTACCGGTGTCTGCACATGCCCAAAAAGGCAAACCATTGTCTCCAGCCAAACCTCTGTTGCCTGAAGGTCTAGCTCACTACTGAACCTCAGTGGTCCCTGTTGATGAAACTCGCGGAGCGCGCTCAACCTGCACTCAAACTCAGCCTGCTCTGCTGAAGCTATATACTGCTCAACAGTTAGGGGGTGCTGCTACCAGCCCACCCGGAGAAAGGGGCTCGCATGATGGGTCCTGTACTGTGGCCTCTTAGCTCACAGGGTTGTCATCAGGAACCAAAGCTGGTATCCTGGATGGCTGTCTTCGTGGAGACACCCTGAATATGATCAAGGAGTGCTGCGGTCAGATGAGCATATATGTATATACCAATAACAACGATGGGGAGCTGACTCAAGAAGGACAGTCAAGACTCAATCCTATGTGATGCACAAAACAAATTTTCCCGGCAAAGAGGGTATCAGCATGCTGAGTCGACAAGTGGGTTATCAATGTCCTGGTGAATGGATACATCGGCCGCCACACCATCACTGGACTCCCTGGCCAGAGAGCCGCTCTCGAGACACGTTAAAACTGTTGCCCTAAATCCCAACCAATTCCTTTTTAGGGACTTCTGCACAATGTCCCAAGGAACTAACCACCTCTAATACCACTTTGTCACGACCTGAACCTGCCCGGGATCGAGCCGCAACTACCCCAAGCCCGCCTCCATTGGCCAGGGGCTGGCGACCAGTGCCAAATGCACAATATCTCAGGGAGGCCTTTTCCTAAGAACCTGAACACACACACGCAACACACTCAATGAAAAATTGCAGTGTAAAAGAAAATAAAATTAAAGAAAAGGGAAACCACTGTATATAAACCACAAATGTGCATCGGCCTCTACAGTACAAAGTAAAAGCTGAAGGTAAAATGAAAAGAAAAGGAAAAAACACGCACCCAACAAGAAAAGTGCCACAACCCAGAAATAGGTAATTAAAAGAAACATCTGGAAGGGTCCCCCACCTGGGACCTGACCATGGCCACCACACGTGGTCCAAGCTCCAAAACTCCTAAGCTCCACTAAGTCACGACCAACCTGTCTGTCATCTGTAAGGGCACACCAGGTGCGGGAAAATCCCCAGCAGGGGTGAGTATAAAAATACTCAGTAGGATACCCTGAAGGCTAGAGGGATCAAAAAAGGAGGTACCGAAGGGTGAGAAGTAGAGCGAACAAGAAAAGTAAAGGAGTATAAGAAAGAGTGCAGTAAAGAGTAACAGTAGAGAGTCCCGCTCAACCCAACAAGAGAAATGTGATAAACCCGTCCAGACACAAGGAGATGGAAACAGTGAGAAGATGAACTTATCGTCGAGTCTTTGCTACCTATAGTAGGAGAGTAGACTCGTCCAACTACGTGAAGCTAGACACGGAAAGAACGTGGCACACCCCGTACGTCTTTACCTCTCCTAGAGGGAGAGTAACCAAACCCAAGGGGTGGATACTAGAATAAGGAATACACATATCCATATTCTTATACAAGAAACCCAAACAAAATTGTAAGGGGATCTCTATCCCGTAGCTCCGCCCATGAAAGTGAGTCGCCAATAGTCCCTGAAGTAAACACCATAGATGCCCAGCATCCCACACTTCTACCCCGAACTACAAGTCATGTGGCTCAAATCACCGCACCTCGACACAATCTGCTTTGGGCGGCAATGACTCGACCGCACGATTTTAGGTCGCGTCACAAGTACGCGTCTCGGTGGGGAAAGTGCCCCTCATACTTGAGAGTTCCGGGTTATGTCAAACCACACCTCGTCACTGCCTCTTAGTCGAGAGGTCTCTTAAAAGTCAATGTTGTTCCATCACTGACTCGTACAACCAAGGGTCATGCTCCGGTAATCACGGAGGAAAGCCACATACTAGCCTAGAAGAAAGGACTGAGTCTGAAATACCAATGGGTGACCCACTGCCCATCCCTACTAAAGGGTAATCCATAATAAGATATCAGGTGACCCACTGCCTAGCCCTGCTAGAGGGTAAACCATAATACGTCATCAGCCGACTCACTGCCCAGCCCTGTTGGAGGGTAGACCCGGAATAAGTCGACAGGTGACCCACTTCCCAGCCCTGCTAGAGGGTAGACCTGGAACATGATGACAGGTGACCCACTTCTCATCCGCGCTGGAGGGTAGACATGGAACGAGACGAAAGGCGACCCACTGCCCAGCCACACTAGATGGTATACCTGGAACGAGACGACAGGCGACCCACAGCCCAGCCGCACTGGAGGGTAGACCCTCAAGAGTCGTCGAGTGACCCACTGCCCAGTCTGTGCTTGAGGGTAAACCCTAAGTTGTCGTCGGGTGACCCACTTCCTAGTCTCTGCTGGAGGGTAAACCCTATAAGTTAGTGAGAAACCCACTGTCCATTCTCTACTGGAGGGTAAACCTGGAACTACTTTGGCCATCCGTACTGGATGGTACAACACTAGCCAATATAACACAGAGTGGGTATCATGCAAACACCCAACTCCAGTAAAAAACCAGGAGAAACTACTCCACCCTGCAGTTCTAAACCATCGTGAACAGGAGGACCCTCTATGTCGCGAGAGGTCAAATGTAGGCAAAGCAGAACACATCACGCACATGGGGCCCACACAACGTGTGGCCCCAAGTCAACTCTCAACCATGAACAAACGTTCTCAGGAACATACTACATCATTTAACTCGAAGCATTCCCGTATACTCCCAGATTATACCACATCTCTAGCCCAAAGGCTATCATGCACCCGACACCCAACGTCCTCGCGAAGGGAGAAATGTAATTCACCAACATGCTTCCTCCATAGAAACAGCACGGCCAACCACATCTCTTCAAACCTCAACTCCACTCACACGGGAGTGAACGCGATCACACACCAAGGGTTCGCTTCTGAAAACAGAAAGAAGAACCACCATTGGAGCACCTTTCATGCTTCCATGTTAAATAAGATCATGCAGGAGGCTCCTCTCGCCTGAACAGTTTACATCACTGTAATCCTATTGGAAAAAACATGCGAGATAGACTACTTACTCGCCCGAAACGGTCAACCGGTGAAAGAGTTACTATTCACATTAACCAACCCGTGTGGGGCCCACCCCAAGATCCCGCAACTGAACAAACAGATCACACCACGATGATCCCCTTATAAAAACACATGGGATTGACTACTCAATCGCCTATAATGGTCACCTGGTGAAAAAAGTACTCTTCACCGTTGCCAGGTCGGGTGGGACCCACACCACACTCTCGAAAAAGGTCGAGCGAACTGCGCCATCGCAATGCTCTCGGAAAAACATGTGAAAATAACTACTCAATTAAGTGGAACGGATATCCGGAGAAAAAGAAGCATTCTGGCACACCGTGCACGAGCGGTGCTTCGTGGGACCCACAACCCGGCCCCAAAACTCAATGAACGGATCGTACCGTTGCGATCCTCTCAAAAAATTACACAAGTTCGACTAATCACTTGTCCAAAATGGATACCCGGTGATAATGCTGGAAATCACCGTCGATTCCTGAAACGGATCTCATGGGGCCCGCACCAGCATGCAGAATTAAAGCGGGAAGATTGCATCATTGCAATCCCCTTGGAAAAACATCCAGAATCGACAGCTCGCACGCCCCGAACGGACGCCCGATGAGGAATTCTCTAAATGCTACTCACAGCTCAAAAGACGGGCTATGGGTCCCACGCCTCAACTCCGACTTTAACACCCAAAACCACCTTGGAAAGCTTCGCCCCGGCGCCAGGGTCCCAACGCTGCTGACGATGCTCAAAACGGACGTTAGACACGTCCACGCCATCCAAAACATGATCCCCCAGAAAAACGTCAAGTCACTTAAAGACGTGTCGTGCCTCCGAGGCCTCTTGTTTTGGGAATTAAAAATTCCCCAAAACATCTCAAAAACATCGTCTTGACACGAGCTACACGCTGCCGCAGACGGCGCACGAAACCGACTCCCGATTTATGATTTATTAAATTATAAATCATTTTATAATAATAATATATTATTGTTATTATAACATTATTAATATTATTTTTTTTAATTTTTTTGACTTTTTTTTACCTAAAACCAGTACGGCCATTCGGCCGATCTTCTTCCACATCAAGAACAGGACCCGCATTTGCAGGTCCTCTATCTTCCAACCGGGGTCCAAAGTCCCCGGTCTTCTCTGATGACGACCGGCCAAAGGCCGGTCCGCCCGTGCTCCGCGCCCGGCGCCTACAACCGATGACCGCTGTGACGCTGCCACTTGGCCGCTTCACCCAGCCGTCCACGCCTCGCTGCGCTCGACCGCCGCCCCCTCCGCTCGACCCCGAAGCCGCCTGCTCCGCTCAACCGCGAGCCCGCACCTCGCCCTAGAGCCAACTGTTGTACTAGCTTGCCCACAGCGCCTCCCGCTGCCTGAGCCAAGGCCGCCACCGCCTCACGCTGCTGTCGAACCGCCAGAACCCAAAAAAAACTTGCCGGAATACTCCAAACCACCGGAAGACCCGCAAACTTCATCGGACCGTTGCGGGCAGCTCGGGACTCGGAATTGAAATTCGAAAGAAGCGTCGAAAAGAGAATAAAATATACTACGCATTCATGTGCTTTGTTATAAAATCCCAAACCAAACCGACATGATTAATCAGTCTCAGAGTAGGTGCGGGGTGAATAAAACAAAAACGACAAATCCTACCCTGTTGGGCTTCACCCGACGCTTCCCGCCGCGCCTCGCCTGATCTATCGCGCCTCACCAGAGTTGGTGGAGGAGAGGAGATCTCCTTGATTGAGCTCCTTCTTCCAGGAAGTTCCAAAGGGAGGGGAGGATGGGAGGGTTTGTTTTAATAGATAATTAAATAAAAAAAAATTAATTAATTTAATCCCTAAATTTTAACCCTCATCCGAAACTCCCGATGGGGTCAAGGTTAAGCCAACCCTAGGGTAAACACCACCTCTTGAGCCCAAAGGTTGTCTCGAAATTTGATTCCGAGCTTCTGTTCAAATGTTATTAAACACAACGCCTGAGGACGCCAAATTATGAAAACACCCATAGGGCCATTTTTCATTGACGGCCCGCACCCAAAAAACTTATATCCCTCCTAGGGTAAACAGCACACTCTAAAGTCAACAGTGCCCTTGGTTTTCCAATCCGAGCAACCGTTTAAGAGATACATGAGTTAATCCATTAAACAAATAAATTAATTTTTTAGTTTATCTATTCCACGCTCAGATAGCGAGCGTGGGGTCCAAACGTCCCACGACGACATATTTTATATCGTTCCAATGGTAAAAACCCCATTTTGGACCCATCCGTACACTCAGATCTCTGATCGTGATCACCATTTAGGAGTTATCCCATTTATTTGGCTTTCCTAGTGTGAACGCACTGAAAATTTAATTCCGGCCACAACGGGTCTCAGAATCGCACGTCGTTTGAGGGCGCTGCTATGGAATAATATCACGAATATTCCAAAGTCCATTGCAGCCAAAAAAGGGTTCTTACATAATTCATATGTACTACTCATAAATTATGTATTAATTTTCTTCATATATGAGCCAAATATATTCCTACTTTTATTAGGGGGGACTTATTTATTTTAAAAGGTGCTTTAAGAATTTATTCTAGAAATACAATTCTGATTGAAGGGAGTTTCTAAAATTCTTATCTATTTTCATGGGCACAACATCATATGTCTTTAGGAACCATTATCTTTCTAAAATAAGAAATTTTATTATAGAAATACCTTCTTATGTCACTTTGGGATTGATAAAAAAATTCCCATATAACTCTTCTTTTCAAAATGAAAAAGTATTTATATAAATAATTACTCAATGATTTTACAAGACTATCCTCATCTGTTTCAATTCACATGATGATTATTATGTTTTATGGGGACTAATATTTTGTTATATAATATATCATAATTTTTTTTTATGGTTGATTATTTTATAGACTGTGGATATTCTATCTTATAACTGTTCATCAAATTTCTCAAAATGGTTAGAGTTTTCTATTAATGTTTAGGGAATGATATTTTCCTTCCATATGATAGTTTCAATGTGAATATATATGTTATTTATGTGTATCCCCATTTATATAAGTAACGCATCGGAAAACTAAAGTAATAAGGGGGCCTTCTATAGCCCCTCAATGCATATGTAGGTTTAATAAGACAAACTATGGTATTTTCACGAGTCCTTCATAAAATGGTTATTTATGGTCTTTGAACGAGGCCTTAACGGTATGATTATGATGTCCAGAATTATGCAATCCATTATTATGAGTTTATTAATCGAATTTTCATGTGGATAGTCAACTATTAGAGTACAAATTATTATGATTTATTATGTAATAATTCATTTAGGTCTTATTCCTACTATAATGTGTTCAAGATTATTTTCATAGGCATGTGTTTTTAGTTATTTACCATACCTGATGTTATTTTTTATGATATCATGTGATGTATTTCATTAAATTACTAAGAATAGTATCTAAACCCTTTTCTTATGTTTAATTTTTCTAGGACATGAATATGTATATTATGAATGAAATGCGAGGATAACCTAGTAGTTAAGGATGTTTTCAAAGGAAATTATATATTGTATTTCTATTAAAGTTGTAATGATAAACTTATGTATGTTTTTGTTTTTACAAAACTACTAAACAATTCGTTCCTTTGGGATTTGAATTTTCTGTAATCATGAAAATTTAATGAATTATAGAATTAGCTCTGAATGACTAGGGTTGGGTCATTACATTGATTATTTCATTTTTCATCGCACTCACCATTAACAAAATTCCATTGTGTTATATCAATTGACTGAAACCTAAATCATATAGTGGTAAAAACTAATAATTGTGAGGGAACACACATCATGTAAAATCACTTATAGGGTTCGTAAATCACAACACATTCTTTTAGATCTAGGACTCGTAGGATTAGTTTTAGTTTTCCATTTTAATTAATTATATATATATACATTATGAATTTTTGATAATAGTTTTTGACATTCAAAATAATATCCCTTGGGAGTGTAAAACTGGGTCTGCATTCAGGCCAATTTTAATGCACTAGGTGATGATTGATTCCACCTAAAATCACACTTTTTATGATTTATTACCCATAAGTACCTTTATGCTTGATCTAAATCAACATATAATATCAAGATAGGGATGTAATTAAATATATACAACATTCTTTATCCTTTAATAATATTGGTAGATGTTTTACTATACATTGACTCGTCTTTAAGGAAATCCTTAGATGCATCCCGTTATATTTCCTTATTTATATCCCTAGTGATATCACTAATGTTTTCCCCTCCTAGTTTCCAAAGGCTATCTTATTATTTCCTATGATAACAACAGTAATAGTATAATATTCTATTCTATAGATATCACATCATTTTAGATGAATATTCCTTACATTACAATAACACATTACTGAAAACTAAAATGATTTAGTGACATTGGAATCATGGAATGAAGTATTCATAATTAATAGAATATATTCAATCTTCCCCAAAAACATCCACCCCTTTAGTACTCATAATTTAGAAATGTTCTTTATAACATTGAGAAAGGTAACCTAAAAAAGGGTGATCTCATATTATCAGTAAGGGTAATAAAGGGAGATACAAATGTATAACATTAAAATTAGGGTAAGATCACATGATAATAACATTTTAAAATTAGAAAACACATTTCAAAGATCATAATCATGAGTAATTCAATAAAAACATTAAATACATGAACCCTAAGGGACTCAAATAACATGATCAATATGAGAATAAAATTATAATAATACATATAGCTTTTCAATATATATAATCATTGAAATTTTTATATTAAGCCTACCCACCAATACATTTATAACATTTTTTGGGTTGGGATAAACACCCATGTACCTGCTTGGGGATTGCGTTATCCACCCATATACCCAATATTTTAGGATGGGGATAACCACTAATAAACTATCATTTTTGGAATTTGGATAGCCACCCATGTAATCACATTTTTGAGCATTGTTAGGAACCCTAGTAACTATTGAGATCACATAACATCAATCAATAACAATTTAATTAGTGGAAGATATAGGTCACATCCATTTCATATTGAATACCATATTTTTTTGTTTCGTGACATCATAAACATTCAATATACCATAAACCATGAATGGAACCAAATTTAACAAAAAATTAATAATATCATAAACATTGTAAAACAGACAAGTTTTAGAATGATTTAATAATTTCATCATAGAATAACCCATTAAAGGAATTGGGGTTCAGAAATATTTTATCAGCATACAACCTATGGATGAAAAACATGTTTTATAAATAAAACCCATTTAGAGAAATAATATGAATGGTATCTTTATATCATATCCCCATAAAGAATAAGTAAGATAAATTTTTTTTATCTTAGTTGAATAATTATTTAAAAAGACTACTTATTACATTCCTCGAGGAAAATAAATTTTCATTGAAAATCACTTTTAAAAACATAAATTTATAAAATATTGTATTGGAAATCATTTTCATTTAATATATACTTGAAAAATTGTAAATAAATAATTTAAAGTCCATCAAACCATTTTTTGATAAAAATAATAAATCTTTTTTGAAAAGATATGTTTTTATTGTTTTGTAAAATAATTCAATTTAAAAGTAATGTTTAAAAAATATAAAAGAAAATAATTGGAAAAAAATGATCATTATGGTGGGATATTTTTTTCATGTCATACATGTTACGAAAGATATTTCTTTCACATATTTTTTAAACACCAAAGATGAATTTTTATAAAAACCTGTAATATCATTTTATAAATAAAATTTAAAAAAAACATGGGTAAAAATGTATTTAATAAAAAAAATTATATATATATATAAATTTCTAATTTTTTTTATAAAATATTATTTTGTAAGAATATAGTTATTTGGTAGAAAATATTTTCTTAATTACATTCTTCTTGAACTATTTACTACAAGAAGAGAGGAAAATGAAGGTAAACATTTTATTCTAATAAAATAGTCAATGGGTAATAAATATAAGGAGATTCATGACATATGTATCACAGTATTATATCATTGTACGCATGATTATAAAAATCTAGATAAATGATTCCATTGTAACATAAATTCAATGCCACTTTGATAACGTTGAAACATATAAAACATTATGAAATATCATTTAATGAAACATAAAATATCATAATGATAAATAAAATCATATTATTAATTTTTAATTGGATTTTATATGAACCATGTAAAATAAGATATGTACATTATAAAATCACATGTCTCAATGATGTAATATCAGGAAAAAATACCATACCAAATTATTAATCCTTTAAAATATTATCTATAATAAAGAATAAAATAAAATTAAGCATTAAATATCATATATATAGGTATATCCGTGATATAAAAGTTCAACTGGGAAATATATACAACAAATATAAGAAATATTTATTTAATATGACATAATTACCTCAAAAATAAATGTGTGACTAGAAATCAACTTTTCATAAGTATTGCATTCTTTGATACACATTCAATGAAACCTTATAATAAATATATGTTTATTATAAATATATTATAGTAAAATATATATATATATATATCATTCCATATGTGATTCACTTATTACATTTTATTAGCTGTTTATTAACAATTCCTTGTTAATGTCTCATTTCCGGTTATAACCATTTGTATTTTGTATGGCTTCTGATTTATTATTATTTCTCCAATTAATTTGATCAGGATATAATCATCTTAATAATTCTGACCATGATATTAATATAATATATATATATATATATATTTTAAATTTACTTACAGTAATCCATAATATATATATGTAGAAAATGAAATACACAGTTCATGGATATGGTATGTTGTGTGTAAGCATCGATTCCATTTAAATTTTAATTTTAGATATAAATAAAGATAGAAAAAAATATATATTATAATTATAGAATAACATTTATTTAATATATATCACACATTTTCATTAAAAATATATTTATTACCTTTTATAAAATATGTGAATGAATCAGATCATTTCACAAGGTAGTAGTCCACTGTACTCACGAGCGACATTATCCTATTCCTATTAAATAAAAAGAATGAATGTGTGTGTCCTAAAATAATTCTTGAAATAAAATAATATCATATATATATATAATATATAAATAATAAATCAATCAATATTTATAGCCTTGAATGGCGGTAATGGAAAAAATGAATGACATCTTTTTGTGAGGTCGAAATCCTTCGTAAACCAGAACGATGACTTTTTCACCGATTTTATGGAAGTCAAAATGGTAATAGAAAATGGAATTAAAATAATATCATATAATTATATAAAATATATTTATTTTTTATATAATAATTGTTTCAGAAAAATTTAATGAGGTGGATGAAGAAATAAAACAAAAAATTACCATTGATGAATGATACCTCTTCTTTGGGTTTGATACTTAGATTCATTAAAATACATTACAAGAATTAATTTCTATCCCAAATAAGTCATCTATAATTATAGGAGTAAATTTTAAATGTCATAGAGGTATGGGTTTGTTTATAAAAATGAAATTATAGGTTTGAATAAGTTATGGGAGTGAAGTAACTTTTATAATTGAGGAGGAGTGTCATTTCAGTAAATACCCACACATATTCAATAATGGGAGGTAAATATCACCTCTTGTGAACCAAAAATTGATAAATAATGGTGCTTAATTATTATATGGATAATTAAAAACTAAATAACAAAAAACATGTTTGAAACAATCCATTATTTATAATTTTAGTTTTACTAACTTTTACAATTTCAATTTTCTCCATGGTAACTAGTTTATTTAACATAGATCATTTATCCTTAAACCGTAAAATTAAATTAATCATATTATATAATTTATACTAACTAAATATCAATATATTATATATTTTATTAAACATAATTCATATGTGTGGGGAAAATTTATCTCAAGATAAGTGCACGTGACCTGAAAAACCAGATTTTAATCATAAACGAGGTAATAAATTTTTATTTTTTTTCACTTATAATTATGGGTAGAAATCCAGTTAAACCTATAAGATAATATAAATTATTAACATTTCAAATATTTTTTCCTTTTCTATAAAACCAATTAAACAATTTAAAATATTTTAATTTTAAATTAACCCTCTAAATGTGACGAGAAAGCGAGGTTTCAAAGAGAAAATGTTCGAAAACTTACATCATTTTCTTATAAAAATAAAATGTGAAAATTATTACAATTACCTAAATTATATTAATAAATATATAATTGAAATTATTTTTCATTAAAACCAATTTAAAGTATTTTTTTTTAATAATTAAAATAAAAATCTAGTTTTCAATTACATTTTAGTATATATCAATATTCATAAAAAATTTAATAATTTCATAAAATTAAAAAAAAATAACCATCTCTTAATATTGATATTATTATTATAATTTTTTTCTTTTATCAAATTCATTTTTTTTAAACTTCCATTAATTATTTTCTTTATTTTGAATAAAACCAAATAAAAACATTTTTTTGAGAAAATTTATTTTTAAAACATGTATAGACATATTTAAAAATTGAGTTCCTTATGAAAAATATTATTTCATTAATGAAAACTATTATAATTAATATTTTAAATTTAGTTATTTAAATTCATATCCCTATGATTAACATCCAGTTTTAATAGGATCATCTTAATAATATTAGTAATATGCCACAATTTTGTTACAACACTGTGTCAAGGGTAACCGAAACTAATCCCAGTATTTTATGTAACAAATGTCTAACTCATTATTTCATGTAATGAAATATATCATGTAAATTTAATATATTCCAAAAAAAATTCATAAAAACAAAGGGTGTTACAGATGATATGGAATTAGGTGGGATGTCAAGGTTGAGGCTGGTAGATGGGAAGGAATAACATGAATGACCTTTAGAGATTATATATTCAAGGAGTTATCCCCTGATTCACTAAACATAGATCATTTATATGAGATCATGGAACTACAATTGGGGTCTATGATAGTGTCTTCTAATTTGGTATGATATATATAGTTTATTTTCATTCCTCCACTTCTAGTGTTAAATGAGGCATTGTAATACAGACGGTCTCTTTTTAGAATTCTTCTATAAAAGAGGAATCAAGGAAAAATAATATATATAATTAACTATATTTTAGTGATACAAATTTTAATTATTATAGGGTAGGTTAGGAAGGAGGAAAATTATGTTTTTCTTCTTCCAAATATTAGTGGTCTATTGGGTGACTTATCCGAAACACTTCTAGTTGATGATTCTGGGAGAAAGAAGAGGATGTTTGATGATGGGAATCTGGTGACTAGTCTGTAGTCAATGAAAAAATGATCATCTATGACTCCTTATTTAGGGATTTAACTTTCTATGTTATATAATTGTTGGTGGAAAGGACACTTTCTTAAGGACTATCATATTTCTTTGATGAAATTGAAACAATGAGTTAACTCTTTTCATAGATAAAGTTTAATTCCATGGATTCGTAGCTTGAAATGGATAAATCAGTCCATGATGCGTTCATAAGATCCAAAAATAGGTTTATACCACTACAGGTAAGAAAAGGAAGTGACTCATGAGCCTTCAAGGGAATATATAGTGGTGAATTACAATGTCTATTCTGTTTCTCAGGATTTGTTTAATGGTATAGAGGGAACTTCCTAATTTCATTTTATGAGCCTAATATCTTTTTCATTATCTGTTAATTTTTTTTTGAACCAAGATAATCCTATTCATTAAAATATACTCAATTGGTTTTTGGGATAGATATACCAATTATATTATCTACCAATATTTTGGAAATTGATAAATCCATGTGAAATAATGTGTACTATATACAAATATATCCACACTATTTGATATTAATTACTATATTTGACCATGTATAGAGATTTAATATTCTATGTATGGTTTTTTTGACTTTATACTTTTCATGGAATGGTTGAAAATTTTTCATACACATATGAATTTTTATTGTAGAATAGTGAACATTCCATCACCTAAGGAGTAAATGTTTGTGATAATTAGTTAATAGGATGTTGAGGTAGGAATAATGGGACCAAACTCTAGTGTGAGAGAATTATTTTCAATATAATTGGTGGGAATGTTCTTGATAGTGAATTAAGCTATGACTCCCTCCATTTCCCTTCAAAGGTTCTCTTGAATCAAGAATTCATTCTAGAGGATTTCATAATGTTACATACACACATGGGATTATAATTTTCTATCAAAAAAGTATCAAGATAACAACCCAAATTTATTCCATGGTATCTCATGACACCATTTTAGTTTTATGACATTAATGTGAATCTGGGTGACTCATAAAAAGAAGGATTTGTCATACATTGAACTTCCCACATGGGTTCTCTGGTGTTGTTCTCCAAGAAGGCAGACTATAGTCTTCATCAATGTGTGGACTACAAAAAAGTTAAATTAAATCACTATGATAAATATCTAAATATTTCAATGAATATTTTAAATGATTCATTATTTTTTTGGGAGACCAATAATTTTTTATGATTGATCTGTGATTTGAAAAACAGCATCTTTATGTTAGAGGGGAACACATCCAAAATAGAGCATTTAGGATTTATTTTTGGTTGTATGAGTATATAATTATGCCCTTTGAACTAATGAATGATCCAATTGTGTTCATGGATCTCATCAAAAAGATCATTCATCCTTAAATTTATTCCTTTATCATTATCTTAAATGATTAAATCCACTCATATTCAAATCATTAGGGATCATATTTTAGGAACCTAGATTTTATGATAATTATACTTTCATAACATATAAAATATAAGAATTACATGAATTTTATGTTTTGGATACATGTGGTGTTCTTTTTTGGTAATGTTATTTCTCAGGAATGGAATAATTTTATCCAAAAAAGACGATGACATGATTTCTGAGTAATACCAAAGGAATGTGTTTGTGAAATAATTTTTATTTGGAATGGCTAAGAACTATAGATGATTCATTCAGTAAATATACAAAAACCCCATGAAAGTGCATAAAAAGATTTGAGTATAGTAAAAATGGATTGATCGGTGGGAATAAGGATTCATCGAGTTAACTAAAAGGATTATTAAAGCCAGGATATTGACATTTCCTAATCCCAGAATTACTAATACCATTTATAGTGGTATATCAAGTGTTTTTATAGGTTCTATTCTAATGTCGGATTTTATGGTAATAATTTATAGGTCAAGTCAGTTGTGATCCCATCTTTTGAACTAAAATACTCATGACAACAAGTTAGAATCTAGTGTCCATGCAACAAAATATTATATAGACTACCCCATTGGTGAGAAATTATTAATATATATATATATATATACCACAATAGTTTGTTGTATAGTTTCTCTCATTGAGATCCATAATCTCTATAAGAGGATTTATATATAGTAATTATAGATGTATGAATTTATGATAAAGTGTTCTCATGAAAAAGGAAATGTAGTAATAGATACTCTGAGAAGGAAAATGCAGGTGGTGAGAGAATAGACATCACATATTGAATGGATGTTATAGAATTCATAAAATCCAAGAATTTGGGGGTTGCTAAGGATATAGTGGTAGTAGTTTTTTCACCCTTTGTGAAAAAATACTCATTTGTAGAATGAGTGAATTGTAATTATAATATTGATATAGAGTTTATCATGATGCATGGGATGTTGACAATAAGTTAATCTGATTCTGGTTGGGATCCATAAATATATGGAGTGATTCTAGTTCATTGATGATTGATAGCTCCATCATCTCTGAGAGAGTATCTGATGAAAAAATCTGATGAATTTTAGTTGTAATTTCACTGAGGGGTGAACGAAATATATCAAGATCTCATGATTTAATTCATTTGGAATGATAGGAAGAGAGACTTTGTAAGATTTTTTTTCCCATTGACTGACTTGTCATTAGATCAAGGCCTAGAATTATATAAAACGATGGTTTCTATAGATACCTATATATCATTTATATATGTGATATGAGGTGAAAAAACACAATTTGGGAGGGTTTTCTAGGACCTTGAGAGGATGAGAAACAATTTGGGCGGTTATGGTATACCAACACAGAACACATACTCTAAAAATTGTTGCTAATAACATATACATTATATATCAATCATTCATTTTTATATTTTTACCTCTATTATATTTAATTAAAATAGTAGAACATCAAAATTAAAACATTGATCACTTGCGTTATCAAGGAACATTTTAGTATAGTGTTTTAGAGAATTACAAAAAAATGTGACATAAATTTTAATGAGATGTTAAATGAGAATTTTTCTATTTTATAATAGATTTTCATATTTCACATTAATTCACCATTTTATATTTGATTACACTTTTGGTAATAATTTTATCATACTCATTATTTATAACATAGATAAAAAAATATAAGAAGGGTGAGGTCAAATGATCAGTTAGGGTTTAGATAATCAGTAGTAATTGAATTCCATCTATGAGAATAAGAATTAAATAAGGGAATGATTACATAATGATAGTGAATGAGATAATACATAAATAACTCATATCCAACAACACCAATAACAATATATATGAAAAAATGAAAATGGAATGAATCATCATAATCAATAATCATGGTCCATGTGATAACAATTTTGATCATAAGAAACATTATAAACCCATATTATGAAATTAAATCTTATAATTGTAACTTAGTGAATCATATTCATAAAACCCTTTTAATATGAATACCCATATGAATGAATTCCAATATAATCATTCCATTATACATTGGAGTTCAATATTTGTGGATTCACAATAAAAGATATGACATGATCACCTGATGTGATCTTCGATACACCATCATTTATGATGAAATGGGATCAACCATTGCTATATGGGACACCGAATAATATAACATGTTACTATCTCACTCTAGGATATATGGGTAGCCCCATCATATAAGCGGTAACGGTGTAACCCAATGCTTTCTGGGACTCCCCATCATGTAAGTCATAATTGCCTCACCCCAAACTATCTTGGTCACCCAATCTTATAATATGTCCAAGAACCACAACATGAACAAATTAAAAAGAGCTTTAACAATTAAACTAATATAAAATCAGTTTTCTTTTATTACCTGATTACACCTAAAAATTGTAATGGGATTCATTTCAGTCACTATAAATGATGATAAACACCTGTAAAATGAATAGGTTGCATAATAATATATTCAAAACATGATAAAACTTTGTAATATAAATTTGTATCTTATAAAACTCATTGAACCGTGATTAATCCATGAAAAATTAATAGGTATTCTAATAATCACATAGAAAAATGATTAACCAATGGAAAAGAAACGAGTTCTAAGGATAAATTTGAAACAATCATAATCTATTGTGGAAAATAATGATGATTGAATCAATAAAAAATATCCTCATTGGAAAATATGTTATAATATAGGTATTTAATTTAATCAATCTAAATACCTTGAAAATGTCATTTATAACATTCTTTAGGGAAATATCGTTTCATCATTAATTCACATCTTATAAGAAAAATCATTTTAAAAATTCACTCATTAAAAAACAATGAAAGATTAATAAAAGATCAATAAAAATTATTTAATATATTTAATAAATAAAATATCCTTTCTTGTTTGAAATCAATTTTTAAAAAATTATTGAAGATATTTTAAAAAACATGGTTTTGAATGAAAAAAGATTTATGGACGAAAATAAAAATGAAGTCTAATATTCATAAAAATAAACCTCTCCATTTTTATAAAAAAATGATTGAAAAGGGTATTTTTTCATAAATATATATTTAATATTCAAATTACATAAAACCTATACTTATTTTTAAGATATGTATCATAGGGTCTCATCAATAGAAGTAGAATCATAACCAATCTTGATAAATTATGATATTATAACATCGAACTCTTATCTCTTTCGGAACATTGAATCAAAAGCACCATGAAAGAATAATATTAAATAAAAAATAGTATATCTCTATAATAATTAATTACATGACATAACTTTTTAATGTTCCGTTATATATACCTCATAAATGAAGGTAGGTTTGTAACATAATATAGGTCTCAAAGAAGGAAAATTGAGAAAAAAAATCACATACCACATTAGTAATATTGAAACAACAAATGAAAATAAATAGAGATACTAAAATCAACATTTAAATCCCAATAAATTTAATTATATGAATCATAAAATAACTTCATGGGAATTGCATACACCTCAAATAAATAATAAGTGTTGAATATGGTATATATCTCCTAGAAATAAAAGTGAGATGTAAATAACATACCATGAGTCCAAAAGGTAATGTATGTTTGTATCATTAGGGATAATAAAATTATGTTAATTATTTACGTTTTTAGAAGCTATTTATAGTTTATTATTACTCTTATATTTCTTATATAAATTTTATATATGAATACTTATTCAATAAATCTTCTGTCAGAAGATTTGAACATATTCAGCTTATGTACCAAAAACAACGTAGGTTGGTTGACTAGGGTCAAATAAGTAATTATATAAAAATATAAAAATAATAAAAAGTATAAAATAATAATATTTAAACATCAATTATAAATTTTCAACTAATATTAATTATGGTTTTGATAAATGAAATAATGTTACAATCTTGGAGATGGTAAGTGTACACACGTATGAGTAACTTTTCAATTTTTTCAAAGATAGTTATGGACATGAGGTAAGTATTATATTATCTAAATAATTGATAATAATATAACTAATACTATATTATTTAATTATATATACTTATATGTAAAATTATTTTTGATCTGTTGGTGAAAAAAAGAATCACATCGCTTCGAGGAGGCGTTAGTCCACACATCGATGAACTACGTTATCATTTTTCAAAGTGTGGAAAGGTAAAAATAATAAGACATGTTTTTTTAAAAAAAATAATAAAATGTTATTAATTTCATAAATATTCAATTTATATGAGATGCATTTATCATAATTTTTCCTATTACATTCCATGTATTATTTTAGAGAAAAAAAATCACATCACTTCACGAGGTATTGACTTGCTGTACAAATCAGCGACGTTATCACCTCCCTTAAGTTATGTAACAGAAAATAATATATGTGATAAAATATATTCATAGGTTAATTATATTAAAAATAATATTTATAAACATTAAATTTATCATTATACCCAACCATTTAAGGAGGTAATGGAAAAACGAATGAGATCGTTTCACGAGGGAGTATTCTGTCATACACATGAATGATGATTTCAAAACTTTTTTGATTGAATTTTATGATGTTTTATGTCATACCCATAACATATAAAATATTTGAATATTTATGATACTAGGGTTATTATATCATCCAGGTATAAGATACAATCAATTTGAAAAGAAAGAAATAAATTAAAATTTCTTATTGACGAACGACACTTTATCTTTAGGTAAATCAAATTGGTAATCCAAAATCTCCTTAATTGGATGTATTAATAGACAAATTAAGGATTATATGATGATATTATGGTATTTTAGAAGTTATTAGGGAGGTGTTTTGATGATAAAAATTTATTTACATTTGGGGGTATTTGAGGGGAGTGAATTCCCATTTGTAATTGATGAGCAGTGACAGTTTTGAGAATGCCCAAAAGTATTAACTATTAAGAGGTTTACCATCTCCCATGTAGATAGAAATTGGAATAATAAATGGATGAATTATATTTTATAAACCCAAATCCACCACAAAAAAAGAGTAATATAATTTTTATCATTTGGTTCGATAGTATTTAAGGTTTATCAATTTCATCCTTTTTGTTTTTTCCACCAGAACCAGTTTTCTATCAAATGTATTTTTCACATATAGAAAAACTAAATTGATTTTTATTTAAAATTTATTTAAAATGATTCTAATTATGATATATATTTCTTGGAAATTAAATACCATGGGGTTTGGAAATTATCATTAATAGAATCCCATGTAATCCACAAAAAAAATACCTTAACCCTAACCACGCTAACAATGTTTTTAATATTTATCAGTGAATATGTTACTTATAAAAGATTATATAAAGAGCCATAAAATTAAAGTAAATGTTTTTCTTAATTTTCTTTGGTATTTTACATGAACGTAGTTTCTGACGGCAATTGATTCCGAGGCCCGGTGTGCCCGGAATTTCTATCCGAAGTATAGCTCGGGTACGTTCAGTGAACGAAAGAGCGGGAATTTTTAACTTTTGAACTGGTGCTCAGAATCGAATTTTGAGGGCACCGATGGAACCGTAGCATCGGTAATTGCTTAGGAACGCCATTTCCGAAGTTGCGTTTACACGAGTGAAGTTGTTAGTTTATGGGGAAGGTAAAATAAAATTTATGCAACAGTTTTAGTTTTACATTAAGTGGTTTATGCTTTGGGTGGAAGTTGGGTAACTACCCAACTTCCCAAGGGAGGTTATGAGGGTGGTGGGGCCCACACGAACCCCACCCCTTCACATTCTTAAACCCCATCAACTCTCCATTATGGATGACAACTTTTCATGAATTAATTAAGTGGAATTAATTCAAACTCATGAAATTAAAAAGTTTATGTTATGTTAATTAAATAAGAGACGAACTTATTTTATTTGTGGTTGGAACCTTGTTGTGTGAACTTTGGGAGAAAAGCCAAGGAACTTGAGGAACTTCTTCTTCTTCGACAAAGAACGCGAAGAACACATCGGTCTCTGACGATGAACGTCGAGTTCTCGGAAACCGATTACACGACGCCATGAACCGCGATGCCGTCAACATATTCTTTCATGACATCTCTTCCTATGACGAATCCTCATTCGACGAACCTCCGTTCAAGCTCGCACGAAGTAGGGGTTATTTTATTTTGTTCATGAATTCTACCTTGTCGTTCTTCGTGGAAATATGACCAATTGCTATCGATTAATGAGAGGGGGCTGGACCGCACAAACATGGCCGACCCTCTTCCATTTTTCCATGTTATTGTTTCTAATGTGGTTGGAACGAAAATGGCATGGTGCCGTAGAACCGCGCGGGATCATGTGGCAAGGAATGCGCGGCTCCGTCGCGCTGCACCGTGAAATTGAACCAAGTCACGGCGCCGCCGCGCCGCGCCGGAAAACCACAAAAGCACTGCGGCCGGAGAGGGGTCGTGGCGTAGAGGTGCGGCGTCGTTGTGCCGCACCGGATGAAGGAAGTCTGCGGCCGGTACCGAGCCGCGACGGAGCATGGGAAACGGCGGCCGGAAATGGGCCGCCGGCGTCGGAGTAGGACTGGCTGCCGGAAATGGGCCGCCGGCGTCGGAGCGGGGAGGGGACCGGCCGTCGCCGGTCCCATGGCGGCAGAAACCGGCCGGCCGGGGCGGGCCGGCCGGACAAGAGAAATGTCGGGGGTTCAAACCCCCGGTCGGCCAGCTAGCGGCCCGCATTAATGGGGGCCGCGGTAACAAAACTCGGGGGGCAGCCCCCCCCCCCCACGCAAACTGAACAGCTCGGTCATTCGGCCGAGCCAGCTGGCGCCGCGCGCCAGTGTGCCGGGCCGCCCCCGAGTTGCGCCAGCCAGGCCGGGCTGCGCCCAGTCAGGCCGACCCAGGGGGTCTCGGGCCGGGTCGGTCTGGGCCCGATACCCCTGTTTTCAAACCATTTTGGGTCCTTTGCCCATATCTCGGGCTACGGACCTCCGATCGACACACCGTCAGTGGCGATGCGATACTTGGATCGAGTCGGTCGTTTCGGTATATCGCACTCAAGGTTTTGGAGAACTTTGGGTCCAGCCGAGTTGATTCGTACATGAAACAAACCGGGCCCTCGGAGCGGAAATGCTTATAACGTGAGTTCCGGAGGTCCGATTGACGTGCCGTCAACTTGGTTGGATTCATCATAGTGAGACGAATCTTTAGGATTACTCCGACCTAGGTTTGGACGCAGGTGGCGTATGGTCAGGTTGGTTTTGACTTAAAAACCAACTGGGCAACTGGGATGAAAAAGCCAATAACTCTCAGATCGGGCGTCCGATTGACGCGCCGTCTGCGACGTTGAGTTCCTGTTGACGATACGATACATTTGGATACATCAACTCTGGACTTTGTGTCAGTTGATGTATCTACCTCTCGGCTCGTGGAGCGGACCCTTCTGAACGAGCTTGCTGTGTGTGGGGACCCTAGTGCTGGCTGGGACTGTACAAAGATCCTCAGTGGATTAGACGGTGACGACTACAGCACTCATCCATCCTATGTGGATCAGTGCTAACGATCCTATGTGTGTCTGATCCTGTGTGGGTCAGCGCTTAGCGGTTCTGTGTGAGCCAGCGCCTACAGATCCTGTGTGGGTCTGATCCTGTGTGGGTCTTTGCGGGGGTTAGTAACCTATCAATCCTCTGTGGGTCAGATCATTTGTGGTTCATTGTGGGGGTTAGTACCTATCAATCCTTTGTGAGTCCGACGACTTAGATGAATCAGTGGAAATATCTAATCATCTCTATCGTCATACGAAGAAGTATACCTATGTGAGCTGAATCCTATTTTGCTTTCCTTTATGGATTGTGTTGTGCTATCCTGTGTGGATTATGTTTTCCTTTCCTTTGTGGATTGTGTTCAGTTATCCTGTGTGGATTACGTTTTTCTTTCCTTTGTGGTCTGGGTTGTACTTGGGCTCAGATATTGGAGCCGAACGAGAATTGATGACTTAGGTATATGTATGGGCATATATGTAAGTAGTGTCGGATGTTACTTCATGATTGTATCCTTCCTTTGTGGATTATCCTTGGTGGATTCAGGTAGACCTACGGGGGTCTCGGGATCCCTAATGAGTAGCTTATACTCACCCCTTCACGGGATATGCCTGCACTACGTTGTTTTGGTTGCAGACGACGGACAGCGTTGATCTTCGTTGAGGCTTGCAGAGCAGGACGGTACCTGGAGGTGGACCACTGGGCGAGACGTACTCCGAGCAGACGGCTGGACCCGAGGAGCATAGGAGGCTATCTATACTCACCCTTCATGTTGGATTTCCAATGGAAAGCTCGGCGTTGTGGCTTTACTTTTCAGTTGTTGTTTTTTCCATCAAGTTGTTCTTTACTTTCAGTTTGAGTTTGTATACTGGCCCACTTACTTTTCCACACTTACTGTTGTAGCAGCTTTTCCTTAGTGTTTACTTCTACTACTTTCTTTCTCTGTGGTGTTTGTTTACTTTACAAAGGCAATTCGTTCCTTTTTTATTGGGAATTTACGCCTTCGTGCTAGTCACCAGCCCATTGCCTATGGAAGGAGGGATTGGGGTAGTCACGACACGGGCCCCGAGGAAGGGTCGTGACAAATTGGTATTAGAGGAGTTCAGTTCTACCACAGAACCTGGGACTCTGATCTTTTTCTATGTGAAGAAATAGTGTTAAGCATATTGGGTGTGGTTATCAGTCCAGGGAGTCCAGTGTTGGTGCGGCGGCCGACGTATCCGTACACCAGGACCCTGAATTCTGATTTCCGACATAGTGCATGAAAACATTGATCGCATGTGTGATTCAAGTTATCTTTGTGATTACTTTGTGTCAGCTCACCAGGTATACTGTTCTGACCGTGGCGCACCTGTTTCCATTTCAGGATGGCCCCACGACGGCAGCCAACTAGGGTTCCGAGAGTTATGTGTGATGATAGCCCACCGAGTGATGAGGCCTCGGTGGAGGGCCCTTTGATAGCTGAGGCACCGGCGGTACCTCTACCCGCCGAGTCACCGATGCCTCCAGCCCTAGATGATAACGATGCATGTCGCCTTAGTGCAATGCATGAGTTCCAGCACCAGCGACCGCCCAGGTTCCACGGGGAGACGGACTCCCAGGCAGCCGAGGATTGGCTGGAGGTAGTGGTGAGAGTTTTCTTGTTAGTGAGAACACCAGCATACCTCATGATGATCCTCGCAGCGAGCCTACTGCACACGAAAGCAGGAAGATGGTGGAGCTTGATTCTCCAGGTTCACGATGAGGCATCTCTCCTCTGGACGGACTTTGAGAGCCTCTTCCGCTCGGAGTTCGTCCAGGCCACCCTCCGTGCGGTGCGCATCCAGGAGATTCTTCACCTGCGGCAGGGCAGCATGACGGTCGCCCAGTACTCGGTGAGATTTACCAATCTCTCGCTCTACTCGACAGACATGGTACGGGACCCATTCTTTCAGGCCCGGACCTTTGAGCAGGGATTGAGACATGAGATTAGGTCATCGTTGATCTCCCTCAGCATTCCGACTTAGGAAGGTGTACTGGAGCGAGCCCTTTTGATCGAGAGCTTTCTTGTTGAGCCTTCATCAGCATTGAGACCCACCGCAGGGCGGCACGTAGCAGAGTCTTCTGTAGCAGGCAGTCGATGGATGACTCATGGGTCCAGGCAGACCAAACCCTCAGGAAGAAGACCTCAGGACACTGGCTCCGCAGTGCAGGGCACACAGCGTGGATCCAGTCTTTCGAGAAGCAGGCAATGCTACTCATGTGGCGGGCAAGGCCACATGGCTCGTGACTGCCCGACCCGCCGTACCGAGGAGCAGCTGACGGTTGAGGGGCCACCCAGGCAGAGGAAGAGGGTCGACCGTGGCAGTCTGCAGGGAGCAGGTGGATGAGGCAGAGGATCTGACCGAGCAGCAGGTGGTGGGAGACGCTTTGAGGCTCTACCACCACCGACACCAGGAGGTCCACCTCGACAAGAGGGAGCTTGTGGGCAGAGATAGGCACAGCTCCAGGCAGCGGAAGCCTATGACCACGGCATGCCCGAGATGATTCGAGGTACTATCTATGTATAATATACCCTTGCTGTAGTCCTTATAGACACAAGAGCGAGTCACTTTTTCATAGCCGCTGCCCTTGTTCGGAGCTCGGAGATTCAGACAGAGCCGTTGGCTCGATCCTTACGGCTAGAGACACCTACGGGAGCAGACTCGACGATTACGCACTAGTTCCGGTAGTGTGAGCTTACTATAAGAGGCGAGTGCTTTGGCTGGGATCTTCTTCTAGCGGCGTCGAAGCCTTACGACGTCATCTTGGGGATGGATTGGTTATCTACAGTCCATGCTCAGATTGACTGTATTAGGAACAAGGTGTGATGTGTACGCACTGATGGGAGAAGGTTCACCTTCACCGGCTAGAAGGGAGCCTTCGCAGCACAGGATGGACTCTCGCAGAGGAGAGGACATCCCATCACTCATCAGTTGGCTAGCCTCATCCTAGGAGCAGTTGATGTGCAGAGTCTTAGTTTTCCTGCAGTGGTGGATCAGTATGTGAACGTTTTTCCCAACGACGTTCCAGGGCTACCTCCTCGCAGAGAGGTCGAATTTTATATTGACCTGTACTCCGGGATAGCCCCAATATCAACTCCAGCATATTGGATGGCCCCCTCCAAGCTTCGAGAGCTATGGGTACAGTTGGAGTACTTGCAGGGTAAGGGGTTCATCTGATCCAGTGTTTCACTGTGGGCTTCCCCGATTTTGTTCGCCAAGAAGGTGGATGGGAGCTTGCAACTTCGTGTCGACTATCGTCACCTGAACCAGGTGACAGTGAGGAAAAAGTATACGCTACTGAGGATTGATGACCTCTTCGATCAGCTCAAGGGAGCACAGTGGTTCTTAAAGATAGACCTCAGGTCAGGCTATCATCAGCTCAGAGTTCGGGATGAGGACGTGTAGAAGATGGCCTTCAGGTGTCGGTATGGCCACTATGAGTTCTTGGTTATTCCATTCGGCATAACCAATGCTCCAGCAGTGTTCATGGCCCTTATGAACAGGTTATTTCAGGCATACCTCGATTGATTTGTTGTGGTCTTCATCGACGACATTTTGATTTACTCGACCAGCGAGGAGGAGCACGCCTAGCACTTGCGGGTTGTACTAGACACAATCCGAGTGCACCAGCTTTATGGTAAGCTCTCGAAGTGCTAGTTCTGGATACGTGAGGTCCACTTCTTGGGACACGTCATCTCTGAGGCAGGAGTTTCAGTGGATCCTACGAAGATCGAGGTAGTTCTAGCTTGGGAGCCACCCAGGAGCGTGACGGAGGTGCGGAGTTTCTTGGGACTAGCTTGATACTACCGTAAATTTGTGATAGACTTCTACAGAGTTTTCGAACCACTCTCAGCTTTGACGAAGAATGGGAAACCCTTTTTGTGGTCAGACAGATGTCAGCAGAGCTTCCAAGAGCTAAGACAGAGATTGACCATTGCACCTATCATGAGGTTTCCTGAGGAGGGAGTAGGGTACGTAGTCTACTGCGATGCATCACGGACCGGACTCGGATGTGTCCTGATGCAGGAGCGGGCTGTGATCTCCTATGGATCACATTAGTTGAGGTCGCATGGGTAGAACTACGCTACCCATGACTTGGATTTAGCAGTAGTGGTCTTCGCTCTGAAGACATGGCGGCACTACCTGATGGGTGAGCGCTTTATAGTCTTTTCTGACCATCAGAGTCTCAGGTATATCTTCTCTCAGAAGGACCTGAACCTGAGACAGCAACGATGGCTCGAGTTCCTCCAGGACTGTGACTTTGAGATAGTCTATACTCCTGGGAAGTGGAACGTGGTAGACGATGCTCTCAGCAGGAGGACAGGCATTCAGCTACTTGAGGAGGCGACAGAGCATCTATCCACTTCACAGATATCCTTCGTGGATAGAGATGGAGCAGCCTTACTTCAGTCTCTCACAGTCACCCCTCCACTATTGCAGCGGGTCAGAGAGGCACAGCATGGGGAAACTGACTGTGAGACGTGGCGTGCACAGATATCCTCATGACAGGCACCTGATGGTTTCTCCTTCGGAGCAGAGCATGACATCTTTTTCAGAGGACATACCTTGGTACCAGTTGCATTATCGGGGGGAGGTTCTGAGAGAGTTCCACACTTCTCCTTTGGCAGTACATCCTGGAGAGTTGAATATGTTCCCAGACCTCAGACGACAGCACTAGTGGCCAGGCATGAAGAAAGCTATGGAAGATTTCGTTTCTCAATGCCGCACCTGCCAGCAGGTGAAGGCAGGGCATCATGTACCAGCAGGCTTGGTACAGCCCTTGGAGGTCCCAGAGTAGAAGTGGGACGGGATATCTATGGACTTCGTTACCGGACTTCCACGCACTTCCAGAGGTCACGACTCCATTTGGGTGATTGTCGACCGACACGCCAAGTCAGCTCACTTCTTAACCATCATAGAGAAGGGATCAGTGGAGAGATTGGGACGTATCTACATTCAATAGATTGTGCGGCTTCATGGTGTGTCATCATCTATTGTCTCCGATCGAGATCCTCGCTTTACTTTCGGTATTTGGAAGGGGTTGGAGGAGGTGTTCGGGACACATCTACATCTGAGCACTACCTTTCACCCTCAGACGGATGGTCAGACGGAGAGGACCATTCATAATCTCGAGGACATGCTCCGCGCATGTGTCCTCTACTTTGGCCATAGCTGGGAGGACCACCTACCCTTGGTGGAGTTCGCGTACAACAACAGTTACCACTCCACCATTGGGATGGAACCATACGAGGTGTTGTACGACTGACCTTGTAGATCTCTTTTGTGCTGGGTAGACCCTGGGGAGTCAGCACTTGTGGGACCAGAGATTGTCCAGGCCATGACATAGAAGGTCCAGGTCATCCAAGAGCGGATGAGGATAGCTCAGAGCCAGCAGAAGTCTTATGCTGACAGGAGGTGGAGGCCACAAGAGTTCGAGGATGGCGACCACGTCTTCTTGTGTGTCTCACCTCGATGTGGATTAGGGATATTTGGCCAAGGCGGCAAGTTGTCTCCATGCTTCATCGGACCCTTCCAGGTCTTCAGCCGGATTAGCGAGGTGGCTTATCGCATGGCTCTACCACCTATGTTGCACCGGGTGCACGACGTCTTCCACGTATCTCAGCTGAGGAGATACGTGCACGATGCGACGCATATCATTGAACATGGGGGTAGATGTTGATGATGGGGTGAATTTTATTGGAGGTTCCAGTGGAGATCGAGGATCGACAGGAGCGGGTCCTACGTGGACGGTCGATTCCTCTAGTGCGCATCAGATGACAGCATGGGAACCTACAGGAGAGCACTTGGGAGCGGGAGGCTCAGATGCGTGCTCAGTACCCACGTATGTTTCCCTAGCTTATGATGTATCTTTACGGGGACGTAATGCCCTAAGGTGGGAGTAATGTAAAGACCCATAAAATTCAAGGAAATTTTTTTCTTAATTTTATTTGGGATTTTACATGAACGCAGTTTCTGACAGCACTTGATTCTGAGGCCCGGTGTGCCCGGAATTTCTATCCGAATTTTATCTCGGGTACATTCAGTGAATGAAGGAGCGGGAATTTCTAACTTTTGAACCGGTGCTCGGAATCGAATTCCGAGGGCACCGATGGAACCGCAGCGCCGGTAAGTTCTTAGGAACACCATTTTCGGAGTTGCGTTTACATGAGAGAAGTTGTTAATTTATGGGGAAGGTAAAATAAAATTTATGAAACTATTTTATTTTTACTTTAAGTGGTTTATGCTTTGGGTGGAAGTTGGGTAACTACCCAACATCCCAAGGGAGGTTATGAAGGTGGTGGGGCCCACACAAACCCCAACCCTTCACATTCTTAAACCCCCTCAACTCGCCATTATGGAAGAAAAATTGTCATGAATTAATTAAGTGGAATTAATTCAAACTCTTGAAATTCAAAAGTTTATGTTATGATAATAAAATAAGAGATGAACATATTTTATTTGTGGTTGGAACCTTGTTGTGTGAACTTTGGGAGAAAAGCCAAGGAACTTGAGAAACTTCTTTGTCTTCGACGAAGAACGTGAAGAACACATCGGTCTCCGACGAAGAACGCAGACTTCTCGGAAACCGATTACACGATGCCGTGAACCGCGACGCCGTCAACGTCTTCTCTCACGATGTCTCTTCCCATGACGAATCCTCATTCGATGAACCTCTGTTCAAGCTCGCACGAGGTAGGGGTTATTTTATTTTCTTCATGAATTCTACCTTGTCGTTCTTCATGGAAATATGACCAATTTCTATCGATTAATGAGAGGGGGTCGGGCCGTACAAACACGGCCGACCCTCCTCCCGTTTCCATGTTATTAGTTCTAATGTGGTTGGAACGGAAATGGCGTGGTGCCGTCGCACCGCGCAGGATCGGGCGGCAAGGAATGCGTGGCGCCGTCGCGCCGAACCGTGAAATTGAACCAAGTCGCGGCGCTGTCACGCCGCGCTGGAGAACCGCAAAAGCACCACGGCCGGAGAGGGGCCGCGGCATAGGGGTGCGGCGCCGTCGCGCTGTACCGGAAGAATGAAGGCTGTGGCTAGTACCGGGCTGCAACGGAGCATGGGAAACGACGACCGGAAATGGGCCGCCGGCGTCGGAGCAGGACCGGTGGTCGGAAACGGGCCGTCGGCGTCGGAGCAGGGAGGGGACCGGCCATCGCCGGTCCCGTGGTGGCAGAAACCGGCCGGCCAGGGCGGGCCGGCCGGATAGGAGAAAAGCCGGGGGTTCAAACCACCGACCGGCCAGCTAGCAGCCTCCAATAAGGGGGTCCGCAGTTACAAAACACAGGGGGAAGCGCCCCCCCCCCCCCCCCCCCACCGCAAACTGAACAGCCCGACCATTCTGCCGATCCAGCTGGCGCCAGGCGCCAGTGGGCCCGGCCTCCAGGCCGGGCGCCGAGCCAGGTCGGGCCACGCCCGGCCGGGCCGACCCAGGGGGTCTCGGGATGGGTCGGTCCGGGCCCGAGACCCCCGTTTTCGGACCCTTTTGGGTCTTTTTACCATATCTCGGGTTCCAAACCTTCGATTGACGCACCGTAAGCAGTGATGTGATCCTTAGATCATGGAGGCCGTTTTAATATATCGCACTCTAGGTTTCAGAGAACTATGGGTCTGGCCGGGTTGGTTCTTACAGGAAACCAACCGGGCCCTCGGAGCGGAAACGCTTATAACTTGAGTTCCGGACGTCAGATTGACGTGCCTTCGACTTGGTTGGATTCCTCTTAGTGATACGGATCTTTTGGCTTACTCCGCCAGAGTTTTGGATGCAGGTGGAGTACGGTCGGGTTGGATTTGACTTAAAAAACAACTGGGCCCCTGGGACGAAAAAGCCAATAACTCTCAGACCGGGCGTCCGATTGACGCGCCGTCTGCGACGTTGAGTTCCTGTTGACGATATGGATGTTTTGGATACATCAACCCCGGACATTGTGTCAGTTGATGTATCAGCCTCTTGGCTCGTGGAGCGGACCCTTCCGAACGAGCTTGCGGTGTGCGGGGACCCTAGTGATGGCCGCGTTTGCGACTGTGACGACGACGACTATACGTAGATCCTCAGTGGATTCGACGGTGATGACTATAGCACTCAGCGATCCTTTTTGGATCAGTGCTACCGATCCTGTGTGGGTCCGATTCTATGTGGGTCAGCGCTCAGCTGTTCTGTGTTAGCCATCCCCTACAGATCATGTGTGGGTCTGATCCTATGTGGGTCTTTGCGGGGGTTAGTTACCTATCGATCCTTTGTGGGTCAGATCTTTTGTGGGTCATTGCGGGGGTTAGTACCTATCGATCCTTTGTGGTTCCGACGACTTAGATGAATCAGTGGCAATATCTGATCAACTCTATCGTCATACGAAGAAATATACCTGTGTGAGCTGAATCATGTTTTTCTTTCCTTTGTGGATTGTGGTGTGCTATCCTGTGTGGATTACGTTTTTCTTTCCATCGTGGATTGTGTTGAGCTATCCTGTATGGATTACGTTTTGGATTCCTTTGTGGTCTGGGTTGTACATGGGATCAGATATTGGAGCTGAACGAGAATTGATGACTTAGGTATATGTATGGGAATATACCTAAGTAGTGTCAGATGTTACTTCGTGATTGTATCCTTCCTTTGTGGATTATCCTTTGTGGATTCTGGGAGACCTACGGGGGTCTCGGGGTCCCTACTGATTAGTTTATACTCACCCCTGCATGGGCTATTCCCGCACTACGTTGTGTTGGTTGTAGATGATGGACAACGTTGATCGTGGTTGAGGCTTCCGGAGCAGGACGATACCTGGAGGTGGACCACTGGTCGGGACGTACATGGAGCGGACGGCTGGACCCGAGGAGCAGAGGATGCTATCTGTACTCACCCTTCTGGTGGGATTTCAAGTGGACAGCTCGGCGTTGCATCTTTACTTTCCAGTTGCAGTTTTTCCCTTCTAGTTGTACATTACTTTTAGTTTGGGTTTGTATACTGGCCCACATACTTTTCTGCACTTACTGTTGTACCAGCTTTTCCTTAGTATTTACTTCTACTGCTTGTTTGCTCTGTGGTGTTTGTTTACTTTACAAAGGCAATGTATTCCCTTTTTATCGGGAATTTACCCCTTGGTGCTAGTCGCCAGCCCCTGGCCTATGGAACGCGGGCTTGGGGTAGTCAGGACACGGGCCCCGAGGATGGGTCGTGACAAATTGGTATCAGAGGAGTTCAGTTCTACCACAGAACATGGGACTATGATCTTTTTCTATGTGAAGCGATAGTTTTAAGCGTATTGGGTGTGGTTATCAGTCCAGGGAGTCCAGTGTTGGTGCGGCGGCTGACGTATCCGTACACCAGGACCCTGACTTCTGATTTCCGACTTAATGCATGAAAACATTTATTGCATGTGTGATTAATGTTTTCTTTGTGATTACTTTGTGTCAGCTCACCAGGTATACTATTCTGACCATGGAGCAGCTGTTTCCTTTTTAGTATGACCCCACGATGGCAGCCAGCTAGGGTTCTGAGAGTTGTGTGTGACGACAGCCCACCGAGCGACGAGGCCTCGGTGCAGGGCCCTTTGACAACTGAGGCACCGGCGGTACGTCTACCCACCGAGCCACCGATGTTTCTATCCCTAGCCGCTGACGATGCACGTCACCTTAGTGCACTGCACGAGTTGCAGCGCCAGTGACCGCCCATGTTCCACGGGGAGACAGAACCCCAGGCAGTCGAGGATTGGCTGGAGGTAGTGGTGAGAGTTTTCAGGTTAGTGAGGACACCAGCAGACCACATGGTGATCCTCACAGCGAGCCTACTGCATGTGGCAGCAAGAAGATGGTGGAGCCTGATGCTCCAGGTGCACGATGAGGCATCTCTCCTCTAGACAAACTTTGTGAGCCTCTTCCGCTCGGAGTCCATCCCGGCCACCCTCAATGCAGTGCGCATCCAGGAGCTTCTTCAGCTCCGGCAGGGCATCATGACGGTCGCCCAGTACTCGGCGAGATTTACCGATCTCTCGCGCTACTCGATAGACATGGTACGAGACCCATTCTTCTGGACCCGGACCTTTGAGTAGGGATTGACACATGAGATCCGGGCATCGCTGATCTCCCTCAGCATTCTGACTCAGGCAGGAGTACTGGAGCGAGTCCTTTTGATCGAGATCTTTCTTTCTGAGCCTTCATCAGTGCTGAGACCCATTGCAGGGAAACATGTAGCAGAGTCTTCTACAGAAGGCAGTCGACGGATGACTCATGGGTCCAGGAAGACCAAACCCTCAGGCAGAATACCTCCGGACGCTGGCTCAGCAGTGCGAGGCACACAACACGGAGCCAGACTTTCGAGAGGCAGGGAGTGCTACTCATGTGGCGGGCAGGGCCACATGGATCGTGACCGCCTGACCCGCCGTGCCGAGGAGTAGTATACGGTTGAGGGGACACCCAGGCAGAGGCATAGGGTCGACCGTGGCGGTCCGCATGGAGCATGCGGATGAGGCAGTGGAGCTGGCCAAGCAGCAGGTGGTGGGCGACGCTTTGAGGCTCTACCCCCACCACCACCTGGAGGTCCACCCCGACCATAGGGAGCTGGCGGGCAGAGACAGGTACAGCTCCAGGAAACGGAGGCCTATGACCACGGCGCGCCCTAGATGATTCGAGGTACTATCTTTGTCTATTCCACCCATGTTGAAGTTCTTATAGACACAAGTGCGAGTCACTCTTTCATAGCCACTGCCCTTGTTCGGAGCTCGGAGATTTCGACAGAGCCGTTGGCTCGATCCTTACGGCTAGAGACTTCTACAGGAGCAGAATCGACGATTACGCACTGGTGCCGGCAGTGTGAGATCACTCTAGGAGGTGATAGCATCGGCTGGGATCATCTTGTAGCAGCTTCGAGGCCTTACGACGTCTTCTTGGGCATGGATTGGTTATCTACAGTCCATGCTTAGATTGACTATATTAGGCGCAAGGTGCGATGTGTACGCACCGACGGGAGCAGCTTCACCTTCACCGGCGAGAAGGGAGCCTTCGCAGCACAGGATGGACTCTCACAGAAGAGAGGAGAATCCATCACTCATCAGTTGGCTAGCCTCATCCTAGGAGAAGTTGACGTGCGGAGTCCTAGTTTTCTTACAGTGGTGGATCAGTATTCGGACGTTTTTCTCGACAAAGTTACAGGGATACCTCCTCATAGAGAGGTAGACTTTTATATTGACCTGTACCCCGGGACAACCCCTATATCGACTATAGCATATTTGATGGCCCTCGCCGAGCATCGAGAGCTATGGGTACAGTTGGAGGACCTGCAGGGCAAGGGGTTCATCTGACCCAGTGTTTCACCCTGGGCTTCCCCGATTTGGTTCACCAAGAAGGCGGGTGGGAGCATGTGACTTTGTGTCGACTATCATCACCTGAACCAAGTGACAGTGAGGAACAAGTATCCTCTACCGAGGATTGATGACCTCTTCGATCATATCAAGGGAGCACGGGGGTTCTCAAAGATAGACCTCAGGTCAGGCTATCATCAGCTCTGAGTTCGGAACGAGGACGTGTAGAGGATGTCCTTCAGGTGTCGTTATGGCCACTATTAGTTCTTGGTTATGCCATTTTGCGTAACCAATGCTCCAACAGTGTTTATGGACCTCATGAACATGATATTTCAGCCATACCTCGATCGATTTGTCATGGTCTTCATCGACAACATTTTGATTTACTCGACCACTGAGGAGGAGCACGCCTACCAATTGCGGGTTGTACTAGACACACTCCGAGAGAACCAGCTTTATGGTAAGCTCTCGAAGTGCCAGTCTGGATACGTGAGGTCCACTTCTTGGGACACGTCATCTCTAAAGTGGGATTTGCAGTGGATCCTGCGAAGATCGAGGCGGTGCTAGCTTGGGAGCCACCCAGGAGCGTGACGGAGGTGCGGAGTTTCTTAGGACTAGATGGATACTATCGAAGATTTGTGCCAGAATTCTCCAGAGTTGCGGCACCACTCTCAGCTTTGATGAAGAAGGGGAAACCCATTTTGTGGTCAGACAGATGTCAGCAGAGCTTCCAGGAGCTGAGATAGAGTTTTACTATTGCACCTATATTGAGCTTTCTTGAGGAGGGGGTAGGGTACATAGTCTACTGCGATGCATCAGGGACCGGACTCGGATGTTTCCTAATGCAGGAGCGTACTGTGATCGCCTATGGATCACGATAGTTGAGGCCTCATGAGAAGAACTATGCTACCCATGACCTGGAGTTAGCAGTAGTGGTCTTCGCTTTGAAGACATGGTGACACTACCTGATGGGTGAGAACTTTACAGTCTATTATGACCCTCAGAGTCTCAGGTACATCTTCTCTCAGAAGGACCTGAACCTGAGAAAACGATGATGGCTCGAGTTCCTCCTGGACTATGACTTTGCGATAGTCTATACTCCAAGGAAGTGGAACTTGGTAGCCGATGCTCTCAGCAGGAGGACGGGCATTCAGCTACTTGAGGAGGCGACAGAGCAGATAGCCTCTTTGCAGATATCCTTCGTGGATAGAGATGGAGCAGCCTTCCTTCAGTCTCTCACAATCACCTCTCCACTACTGCAGCGGGTCAAAGAGGCACAGACTGGGGATGCTGGCTGTGAGACGCGGCGTGCATAGATATCCTCAGGACATGCACCTGATGGTTTCTCCTTTGGAGTAGAGCACGACATCCTTTTCAGAGGACGTACCATGGTACCGGTTTCATTACGGGGGGAGGTGTTGAGGGACTTTCAGACTTCTCCTTTGGCGGTACATCCTAGAGTGGCGAAGATGTACCAGGACCTCAGACGACAGCACTCGTGGTCGGGCATGAAGAATGGTGTGGCAGAGTTCTTTTCTCAATGCCTCACCTGCCAGCAGGTGAAGGCAGAGCATCAGGCACCAATAGGCTTGGTACATCCCTTGGAGGTCCCAGAGTGGAAGTGGGATGGGATATCTATGGAATTTGTTACCAGACTTCCATGCACATCCAGAGGTCACGACTCCATTTGGGTGATTGTCGACCGACTCACCAAGTCGGCTCACTTATTACCCATCAAAGAGCAGGGATCAGTGGAGAGCTTGGGATTTCTCTACGTTCAGGAGATTGTGAAGCTTCATGGTTTTCCATCATCTATCGACTCCGATAGAGATGCTCTCTTTACATCCAGGGTTTGGAAGGGGTTGGAGGAGGCGTTCGGGACGCAGCTACGTCTAAGCACTACCTTTCACCCTCAGACGGATGGTCAGACGGAGAGGACCATTCAGACTCTCGAGGACATGCTCCGCTCATGTGTCCTTGACATTGGTCACAGCTAGGAGGACCACCTACCCTTGGTGGAGTTCGCGTACAACAACAGTTACCACTCCACCATCGGGATGGCACCATACGAGGCGTTGTACGGACGACCTTGCAGATCTCCTTTGTGTTGGACAGACCCTGGGGAGTCAGCACTTTTGGGACCAGAGATTTTCCAGGCCATGACAGAGAAGTTCCATGTCATCCAGGAGCGGATGAGGACAGCTCAGAGCCGGCAAAATTCTTATACTGACAAAAGGCGGAGGCCACTAGAGTTCGAGGATGGAGACCACGTCTTCTTTCGTGTCTCCCCTTAACGTGGATTACGGAGATTTGGCCAAGGCGGAAAGTTGTCTCCACGCTTTATCGGATCCTTCCAGGTCCTCAGCAGGATTGGAGAGGTGGCTTATCGCCTGGCTCTACCACCTCAGTTGCACCGGGTGCCCGACGTCTTCCACATATCTCAGCTCAGGATATACATGCATGACCCGACGCATATCATTGACCATGGAGAGATAGACGTTGATGATGGGGTGACTTTTACGGAGGCTCCAGTTGAGATCGAGGATCGACAGGAGCAGGTCCTATGTGGATGGACGATTCCTCTACTGCGTATCAGATGGCAGCACGAGAACCTCCAGGAGAGCTCTTGGGAGCGGGGGGCTCTGATATGTGCTCAGTACCCTCATTTGTTTCCCTGGCTTATGATGTATCTTTAAGGGGACGTAAAGCCCTGAGATGGTAGTAATGTAAAGACCCGTATAATTGAAGGAAATGTTTTTCTTAATGTTCTTTGGGATTTTACATGGGCACAGTTTCTGACGGCACATGATTCCGAGGCCCGGTGTGCTAGGAATTTCTATCCGAAGTTTAGCTCGGGTACGTTCAGTGAACGAACGAGCGGAAATTTCAAACTTTTTAACTGGTGCTCGGAATCAAATTCTGAGGGCACCGATGGAACCACAGCGGTGGTAATTTCTTAGGAACGCCATTTCCGGAGTTGCGTTTACATGAGAGAAGTTGTTAATTTATGGGGATGGTAAAATAAAATTTATGCAACAATTTTATTTTTACATTAAGTGGTTTATGCTTTGGGTGGAAGTTGGGTAACTACACAACTTCCCAAGGGAGGTTATGAGAGTGGTGGGGCCCACACAAACCCCACCCCTTCACATTATTAAACCCCCTCAACTCACCATTATGGATGAAAACCTGTCATGAATTAATTTAGTGGAATTAATTAAACTCTTGAAATTCAAAAGTTTATGTTATGTTAATAAAATACGAGATGAACTTATTTTATTTGTAGTTGGAACCTTCTTGTGTGAACTATGGGAGAAAATCCATGGAACATGAGGAACTTCTTCGTCTTCGATGAAGAACGCGAATAATACATCGGTCTCCGACGAAGAACACCGAGTTCTCAGAAACCGATTACGCGACGCCGTGAACCGCGATGCCGTCAACGTCTTCTTTCACAATGTCTCTTCCCACGACGAATCTTCATTCAACGAACCTCCATTCAAGCTCGCACGAGGTAGGGGTTATTTTATTTTGTTCATGAATTCTACCTTGTCGTTCATCATGGAAATACGACCAATTTCTATCAATTAACGAGAGGTGGTCGGACCGCACAAACACGGCCGACCCTCCTCCCTTTTCAATGTTATTATTTCTAATGTGGTTGGAACAGAAATGGTGTGGTGCCGTCGCACCGCACGTGATCGTGCGGCAAGGAATGCATGGTGCCGTCGCGCCACACCATGAAATTGAACCAAGTCGCGGCACCGTCGCGCCGCACCGGAGAACAACAAAAGCACCGCGGCCGGAGAGGGGTCGTGGCGTAGGGGTGCGGCGTCGTCGCGCCGCACCGGACGAATGAAGGCCGCGGCCGGGCGCCGATCCGGGCCTGGACGCGACCAGTCCGGGCTGGGCCACGCCAGCTGGGCCGACCCAGGGGGTCTCAGGTCGGGTCGGTCCGGCCCCAAACCCCCGTTTTCGGACCCTTTTGGGTCTTTTTCCCATCTCTCGGGCTACGAACCTCCGATCGACGCACCATCAGCGGAGATGCGATCCTTGGATCAGGAAGGGCGTTTCGGTATATCAGACTCAAGGTTTCGGAGAACATTGGGTCTGGAAGGGTTGGTTCGTACACGAAACCAATCGGGCCCTCGGAGCAGAAACACTTATAACTTCAGTTCCGGATATCCGATTAACGTTCCGTCGACTTGGTTGGATTCCTATTAGTGAGGAGGATCTTTTGGATTACTCTGCCAGAGGTTTGGATGCAGGTGGAGTACGGTCGGGTTGGTTTTGAATTGAAAACCAACCGGGACCTTGGGACGAAAAATCCAATAACTCTCAAACCGGTTGTCCAATTGACACGCCGTCTGCGACGTTGAGTTCCTGTTGATGATATGGAACTTTTGGATACATCAACTCCGGACTTTGTGTCAGTTGATGTATCATCCTCTCGGCTCGTGGAGCGGACCCTTCCGAACGAGCTTGTGGTGTACGGGGACCCTAGTGCTGGCTGCGTTTCTGACTGTGACGATGACGACTGTACAGAGATACTCAGTGGATTCGACGGCGAAGACTATAGAACTGAGCGATCCTATGTGGATCAGTCCTACCAATCCTGTGTGGGTCCGATCCTGTGTGGGTCAGTGCTCAACGGTTCTGTGTGAGCCAGCGCCTACAGATCCTGTGTGGGTCCGATCCTGTGTGGGTCTTTGCGGGGGTTAGTTACCTATCAATCCTTTGTGGGTCAGATCCTTTGTGGGTCATTGCGGGGGTTAGTAACTCTCGATCATTTGTGGGTCCGACGACTTAGATGAATCAGTGGCAATATCGGATCATCTCTATCGTTATACGAAAAGTATACCAGTGTGAGCTGAATCCTGTTTTGCTTTCCTTTGTGGATTGTGTTGTTCTATCCTGTGTGGATTACATTTTTCATTCCTTTGTGTATTATGTTGAGCTATCCTGTGTGGATTACGTTTTTCTTTCCTTTGTGGTCTGGGTTGTACTTGGGCTCAGATATTGGAGCTAAATGAGAATTGATGACTTAGGTATATGTATGGGAATATACCTAAGTAGTGTCGGATGTTACTTCGTGATTGTATCCTTCCTTTGTGGATTATCCTTTGTGGATTCTGGGAGACCTACGGGGGTCTCGGGGTCCCTACTGAGTAGCTTATACTCAACCCTGCATGGGCTATGCCCACACTACGTTGTGTTGGTTGCAGATGACGGACATCGTTGATCGTGGTTGGGGATTTCGGAGCAGGACAGTACCTGGAGGTGGACCACTGGGCGGGACATACTAGGAGCGGACGGCTGGACCCGAGGAGCAGAGGAGGCTATCTGTACTCACCCTTCAGGTGGGATTTCCATTGGACAGCTTGGCGTTGCGGCTTTACTTTTCAGTTGCTATGTTCCCTTCCAGTTGTACTTTACATTCAGTTTGGGTTTGTATACTGGCCCACTTACATTTCCTCACATACTGTTGTACCAGATTTTTCTTAGTTTTTACATCTACTGCTTTCCTGCTCTGTGGTTTTTGTTTACTTTACAAAGGCAATGCCTTCCATTTTTATCAGGAATTTACGCCTTGGTGCTAGTCGCCAGCCCCTGGCCTATGGAAGGTGGGCTTGGGGTAGTCACGGCACGGTCCCCGAGGACGGGTCGTGACAGATAAATATTACCCTGAATGGAAAGTATTTTCTATTAATTTAAATATAATTATAACCAGAAAGAATATAACATTTCTTATAATTTTAAATCATTAAATAAAATATAATCTATTTTAAAATAACAATAATGTCAATTTTTTCATTATATATTTAATTTGAATGTATGAATATAAATAAATAATTGGAATTTGAATATTTTAATTTAAAAAAAACATTAATATGATATATTAATCTAAAAAATTAATTTAAGAAAATAAATCAAAAAATTTACTTAACTTTTAATATTGTTATTGTCATTTATTTTAGTTAATTATTTAATATATAATTACTATAGTGGAATTTCATAAGAATTTTAATTGTATAATTCATATCTAATAATTAAATATATGTTTTCATTAAAAAATAATAATTTATATTATAATAAAATATGTATAACTAGACCAATATTTTTTCCAATCCGAAACCATTACAGATATTAAAGTTAAGGAAGGTTCCATTAATGTCTTTTCCGATATGTAACATTTTATAGGGGTCACTCTTATGGAATAATGTCCCAATAACTCATAGAAATATAAATTAATGAGGGTAAGGGTCCAAATTTAGATAGAAAAGTGTTTTGGAGAATTAGATAGGATATTTTTCACCATATGTTCTATTTTTAACCACTACGTAGAATCTTTTTTGTTTTAATCACTGTAATTGATCATAATTGTTTTTAGAAATCATTATGGTCAAAAATAAAGTTCAAATTTTTAGATAAAATAATTTTTTTTATTACTAATAATTAATAGATTTGGTCAAACTAAATGAACATTAATGACATAATTTAATTAAAATTAATCCCATAGAGGTGGTGAGAAAGCATTGTTTGAAACTAAAAACCTGAAAACATTTACAATGTTTTTATTTCCAATTTAAATATTAATTTATCCAGAAAGTAAAAATAGGATTAATAGATTTAATATTTTACTAATTATACATTAAAACAAATTGAAATTACAATTTATCTTGGAAATAATGTTTTGTGAAAAGGAACTTTTCAATTAAAAATAAATTTTTTTACATTTTATCAAAAAATAAATCTTTTTTAAAAATTTTAAATATTTCACGCAAGATAATTTTTATATAAATATATCAAAAATGAATTTTACATTTTTAATTAATAATTATTAAATTGTTAAAAAATAGATTTATGAAATGTGCACTATAAAAATTTGACAAAACTGTTATTTAAGAAAATGAATTTTAAGTCTATATTGGATTTATTTTAATCTACAATCTTGAAAAGAAATAGAATGAATGTTAAAACTTATTTTTAATATATTGAATATAAATTTTATTAATATAATCCATGAAAGTGTGATTTTTCTAATTTATCTCCATAAAACACAGTTATGCATATTGAAATAGTTTTCCATAAAAATATATACTTTTATTTGAAAAAGACAATTATTTATTTATAATCAATTAGTGTTAAAGTAATTCATTATATAAACATGTTTAAAACAAATTTTCTGAATTTAGTAACTATTATTCATACACTCAATTCAAACATCTTAGAGATAACTAACATTATAAACAATATACTTTAGTTCTGTAAAACATAATCTTTTGTATAACAGAATCTCTGGAAGAATATAATTATTGTGTTTATCATATGATAACAAAGTGTTTCCTAACTATTATTATAAGTAATATACTATTTTTCATTTAAAAAACATAGTGTGTTTTATCCTCCCCCACTTTAATAATTTCTGACCTTATTATTTTTATTTTATATCAGTAATCAAAGCATGGATATTTGAAAATAATTTATTTTTGAACCAAAATTGTAAAATACGATATTAAAAAATCCTATTGATAATAGTGAATGCGATTTATAATGTTCATAAAAAATAATACATAATTATTTTTTTCAAAATGATAACATAGTTTGGACTAGAAGAAAGGTGTAAATTATTATATAGCATGATTGAGGTCCTTAATCATAAGAAAGTGGCAGATCAATTTAATATTAAGAACACAAGAACGATCAATCTATGATGATTTAAATGATCATATATTCATCACAATTGAAGGTGTTGGGATAATAATTATTCTTTAGAGTCCCTTATCATATAGATTAGTAATTCGCATGAAATACATTCTAAGAGAATATTAAAATATACATACATGATGGGAATAATTTCATCCTTTAGTCAATTTACACCACAATATCATATTTTTCTTCAATTATGTGTATTAAATATGAGTTTTTTCATTCATTAAGCTCAAAAATAAAATTACAAATACCATATAAATATAAAAGTGATAACATTATATTAATCATATCTTTAAACATTATAAAAAACCCAAATTATAAGATGGTAAAATTATTACCTAAATGAGTAAAACATCATACATTAGTCTGAATGTTTCAACAGTAATACCTAATGGTCGAAAAAAATCAATATATATATTATTATTTTTAAAATTATTCAATAATTTATTGACTATGTTTGAAACTCTTTAATTAGAAGTATTTGATCATATATTTTTTAAGATAAATATACTATTATTATTTAAATAAAATCCCATATATTTAAGAGATAAACATTAATAATAAATGGAAAAAGAAAATTTAATACTAACCAGGACATCACATAGACCATTGGTGGGCACAAAACCCCTATCATCATTTGTTAATGGGTTTATACCCCACCACCATTAAAAAATCTACAGGTTTTCACCATATATAATTCCCCATTTTTACTTTTAAAATAAAAAACAATCTCCTCCAAAATAAATATTCATGTTGATCCTATGGTTTACAACTATAAAAAACTAATAAAATGTCTCCAAAAATTTCATTAATCGCTTCATGATTTCATCACATAAAATATTAAAGAGTTTTCTAGGTTATTAAACTTATGATCATACACAATCTTATAGACCAGTGATGGTATTCATAACTCTAATGACAACATCCCATGAAAAAATCCCAATCTCTAATTTTATCTAATCCTTCCCTTTGATAAAAAAATATAACAACCCTAAACCCACAACAAAGATTTGGTGAATAAATCATAAATTTTACATTTTTTATTTCATGAAAATAATTGTGACAAATTTTTTTACCTTAAATCAATACAAAATAAAAATGAAAAATGGGATTTATTAAATTATCAGGGATATTTTGGTTTAGAGTTTTGTATAATTAATAAAAACTATAAAATAGTCCCCTCATGCTCGGTGTAGGTGGTAAGAGTGGGGAGGGGTGTGGGTGTGGTCGAATTCTTAAATCCCCATTCCAAAATTATATCTGTATATTTTTTTGTATAGTGTGTGACATTCATTTTTGTATCAAATTTTAATATAGGATAAACATTTCAAATGACCATAAATGTGAATTCCTCATTTATAACCTATCTTTTATTATTTAACATTTCGCCATCATTATCCAAATGACATACCTTTTGGACATAATTTTTTCATACTCATTATTTATTACATGGTGAAAAAGAATCATATGATGAGTAAGCTAAAATTATCATCATGGGTAGAAATAATAATTATAAATAGAATATAATCAATGTGGATAATAAATGAATAAGTTTATGGAGTCATAATTAGAGTATATATGTAAATCGTGAAATAAATCATACACATAAATACTTATATAACCAAATATGAATAAATTGAAATGAAAAGTGTCATCATAATCAACAATCATAACCAATTTGATATCAATATTGATAATAAGAAACATTATAAACCCATAGAATGAAATTAAAACAGTTTTTAGAAACATGGAAAATCATATTCATAAAACCCTTTCCAACCCCATTGAATTAGAAAAACCATATTTTCAACATCTAATATATTTATTATCCAATGCATTGAAGTTCTATCTATTTTTACCTATCGTATAGGTTATATATAACCAGCTTAGATGACACTATCTGGACCACTGCATAGTATATTATGTAACATTATCACCTGAAACTATTTTAACTTCCCCATCATATATGATAAATTGATTTCACGTGATGATCTCTAGTCCTCCCCATTGTATAAGTTGTAATAGGATCACACAATGTTATCTGGCCCCCCATTGTATATTCTATAAAGAGATAACGATGTGCTATCTATGATTCGACATCGTATAGGATTTCCAATAGCACTAGCATGAATAAAATACATATATTTTTCATTATAAAACATCTAGAAACAATATTTAATAATTTATATATTCATTATCCTATGTATAATAAACTAGTTTTATATCAATATCTTTGAAAAATGATTAACCCATGGAAATGGAACCTGTTCTAGAATAATGTATTTGAAACATTATTAAACTAGGGAAATAAAATGGTTTTCTTATCAATATATTTAAAACGTGATTAACAGATAAAAAAGAAACAATTTTCATATGAATAACATTGAAACATGATTAACCCATGTAAAATAAATGGGTTCCAATACAATATCATAGAAACAATCATAATCTATTGAGATATTATTGAGGATGGTATTACTAAAGAATTGCTCCATTGGAGAATATGCAATAGTAATGTTTTTTATAGTGATGAATGTAAATACCATTAAATGATTATTGAAGAAAATTTTGAGGGAAATTTACTTTTCATTTTGAAAATATCTTTTGAAAATATAAAATATTTTGAACATTATTTTCGTTGAAAATAAACCTGAAAACAAACAAAAAAAGATTTATATTTTTTGGAATCATTTCATGAGGAAAATAATCATTCAGATTTAAAAAAAAATCAATCATTTTTTATAAACTTTTTAGAAATATTTTTTAGAATAAAATAGATTTCTTTCTGAAGTTTGGAATGAAGTCAGATTGTATTTAAAATACATTGTCAATTATTCTAAATTACAAAGAGGATAATGACGCTATTATTAAATTAAAATATAATTAACAACCATAAGATAATAAAATTTATGAGTTTATTAATATATGGATCATAAGGGCACATCATTATACACATAATTATAAATAGCTTAGATAAAAGAGGATATTATAACATAAAAATCATACCAATTATGTATCGTTGAATCATAATACAAATGAATGAATTAAATTAAACAAAACATATAAAATAATAAAAAAATATTAGATCCATTATATAATATATAAAAGTGTAATTATATACACCTTGTAAAATAAAATAGGTTTACAACATAACATGTGTCAAAGAAAGAAAATTAACATAAAAACTAGTTACCGGTCTAATAACATTGAAACCATAATGCCCAAGAAAGAGAGATCCAAAAATGGTGGTGGAAATCCCAGAAAATTAATTAGAATATTCATTAAATATATTCATGGGTATTCTATTCACCACACAACAAAAAGAGGCGGTGAATATGAAATATTTTTCCAATATATGAAATTCAGATGAGAAAAAAACACATACCTTCACTCTGAATTGTAACATGTTTCATTGCCTTCAGGAATAATAAAAATATGTTAATGAATTCATTTCTTGATATTCTTTCAGTAGTTTATTATATCATTACATCACTTATTATTATGTTATATATCATTACTTCATTATCGTACTTTAGGTCAGATGTTTTGAACAAATTCAGCTTGTTTTAAAAAATGATATAGGTGGGTTAATTATGGTTAAAGTGGTTAATATATTAAAATATGTTGAATAATAATAATGAAATAATTTTTGTATTAAAAATCCCATTATATATTTTTTAACCCTTAAAGAAATATGGTAATAAAAAGTGAATTGGTGTTATGATCATGGAGACATTAGGTCATATGTACGTATGAGTAATGTTACCACTTTTCCATGATCATTTTAGAATGAAGGTATATAATGTTTCATATTTACATGATTGTAATAAAATCATAAATAATATATAATTAAACTATATATACTTATGTAAGGGCTTGCACCTCTTTGGTCCATTCCATTGAGAAAATCAGGTGTTTGAGGGGTTTCGGGATGTTAAGGTGTCTAATCCCCAACACATTTCCAAATTTCAAGTTCTCGGAACATTGTAACGATAGCCTTATGTGAATAGTTTCATTGGTAACCTTAGGTGAATAGTAAAATGGTGGCCTTATTGGAATAGTGTCATCGGTACCCTTAGGTGAACATTGACATCTCTAGCCTTAGGTGAACAGTGCAATGGTAGCCTTTTGCGAATAATGCCATGGTATCCTTATATAAATTGTGTCGTCGGTAACCTTTGGTGAGCAGTGCGATGATAACCTTACATGAAAAGTGTCATCAGTCACCTTATGTGAACAGTGCCATTGGTAGCATTAGGTGAATAGTGCAACATTAGCCTTATGTGAACAGTGTCAATAGTAACCTTAGATGAACAGTGTCATCGGTATCCTTAGGTGAATAGTGCAACGGTAACCTTATGTGAATAGTGAAATTGTAGCCTTATGTGAACAATGTCATCAGTAACCTTAGATGAACAGTGTTATCTATTGCCTTAGGTGAATAGTGTAATGGTTGCCTTAGGTGAACAATGTCATCGGTAACCTTTGGTGAATAGTGTCATCGGTAGCCTTAGCTGAACAGTGCAACAATAACCTTATGTGAAAAGTGTCATCGGAAACCTTAGGCAAACAGTGTAATCGATAGCCTTAGGTGAACAATGCAATGGTTTCCTTATATAAAGAGTGTCATCAGAAACCATTGGTGAACAGTTCTTTGGTGAGGTTTCAACGATAGCCGCTTTGCCATATTTTGAGTTCATGAATAGTGTTCCCAAAATGCAGAGGTTCCAATGGCAGCCTCCTCCCTTTGCCAAATTTTTTGTTTGTGAACAGTGTTCCTAGCTTCTTTCAATTTCACCCTTTTAACATTTCCTTTGTCATAAAATGCCTTTAATGCCTTTTTTTAAGTCCTCTAAGGCTGATTCAAATTCCATAACTCCTATATTGAATTACCTATATCTCGGGATTATTTTACATGGTCAAACCATGTGGTTTTATGTGATCCTCTTTTAATGAAAAAATTGAGCGTATCTTAAACCACTACTCCATTAATCCTTCTAAAGGGATGATATATTTTCCTCCCTAGTTCTATATCTGTGTTCTTGGTTGTTAGATAATCAAACCATTTATTCCACCTTGTAAGGGTTTTGAAATAAAACCTTCCTCCTTGGATTGGTTCCCCTCTATTTTGATGCAACCAAGAAATATTGATCAATCTTCGATATAATGTATGACCTATCGTTATTATTTTGGGTTCATATCCTTCTTATTCTCCTTTCCCATTTATTGAATGCTATCTCTATATTCCTAATGTGATTTTCGTGGGTGTTGACTAGTGTGGTGGTGTCTCTGCATCCTAGGGTGGATACAGTTGTCATAGGGGGAGGAGATCATAACCCGTTGTGTGGGTCGTTCTCATAAAAAGAGCATGAAGAACAGTTTGAGGTTAGGGGAATCATTGCTTCTCTTTTCATTTACGTGCAACTCAATAGTTTGAATGTTTTATCCCAATGGATCACAATGGAATTGACATAATAAATATTTGAACCAAATAAATAAATTGATATCAATCATATGTTATTCCCTCTTGTTTTCCAAGGTAGGGTGATATCTATGCTTTATTTTTTAGCTATTCATTATTAATGGAAATTGGTAAAGAACATAAACTAGTATTAGTTGATAATTGATTGAAAAAAAATAAATATGCATATAAATGAATTCGGTTTTTCTTGTTGAAATTTGATATTAATCAAATTGGTACGGTAAGAATGATTAATCAATTTGTGATAGCTTACTATTTAGGTTTCTTGAAGATGGAAACTACAAATAATAAATCAGTTAATCCAAGATGGATTAAAGAACTTGTTAATTGATGAATGAAAATCCCTTATAGGGTTCTGAGTAACCCTCTTGTTTGATTAAAAGGCATGATCCCAATAGATATGTTGGTTGTTTTCCTACTACTTGTGTTGTGATGTGAGCCTGGAAGGCTGTAGCGATTTGTGGGGGCAAGGAGGCCTACTAGTTGTGGCAGCAGTTGATTCCTATAGTGGCGAGATGCATCGGTTTATGAAATTTATTGTCAGAGAGGACATCAAGGATGATGAAGAGGGTTGGATGTGATTGTTTGGATGCTTTCTAATTATTTTGTTTTTCATCTTCATTACATTCCCCACTGCTCAAGGAAGCTGGTCTTTCATACCATTCTTCTAAAATGGGTGATGACAAGTGGGGTATTCCATAGGATTTCTATGTTTAGCTTCTCAAGGAAGGATGAACCTTCCATCTTTCTATAGGTTGCAATGACTCGATTGGTAGTTCATATACGCACCGTGTTGACCCCCCCCCCCCCTTGTGTTTTCAAGCATATAATTTTTATCATTATTTCCTGGGAATATGAAAAAGTAATGATGTAAATAAATAATTGAATAAACCATATTTTCTGAAGGGGTTGGAGCATGGTGGGAAGCAATGCTAAGGTTAAAAATTAAAGGCACAGTGGAATTTGGGTGTGATTCTAATGAAATATAATGTAGAAACTGATAATGGTTAATTAGTGTTTAATGAAATATTTAACATAAAGTGAAACTAAAAAAAAGAATAATGTATTGTAATTAATATCATTAAATGGTTGTGTGCTTAGTGGATACCTAGTCTTTGAAGTGGCAGTCGAGGGTCCGATAGACATTGGTTGCAGTTTTTTCATAGACTAGATTATGCCCATAATGTGGTTGTGATCTATTGTATATTCTATAATTTTTATGTTTTTTTATGCTACTCCATCCTATCAGGTAGGGAAACTGACACCCTGGGGATTCTGAGCCGTGGGGGGTGTCTTCCCAAACATTACAGTGGTATGATGGATGGTTGACTACCCCCTTTGGCCCCAATCTCTTTCCCTGGTAGTTACATGTGCTGGTGGTCACATCGGTTAGTTTTCACCATATATGCGTGTAGAGAGAAGTAATGGCTTGTTGTTATTCACACACATATTTTCTGGATACAATTTGCATGGAATACTATTGGTGTAACATGTATCAGATGTGATGGCATGAGGATCCTTACATAGTGTATGGGTTGTAATGTCTTGATGTATAATAACCTACATATGAAACACATTATACATGCATTGGTGGCTCGTAGAAACTACCTGGTTACTATGATTATTCATACTTGGCAGTTTTGATGTACAAGAAGCTTGTTGTGGTGCTTCGCTCAGGTGTATGAAGGAATTCCTTTTGGGAGAGAGATTCTTAGGACGTGCGATGTTGGAGAAAATGGAAAACCAGAGGGGAAGTAGTAGCGGGGTACCATTAATAATCTATATTATTTTATATACTCTTTTTTGAGTTACTTTGTGAGAGTATCCCTAGTGAGACTGGGAACATATTATATCTTTTTTAGGTGACGAATTAGTTTCACTTGTTGTTCAATGTGATTTAGCATATTTTCTTTATTTTTCGCGATAGGCTTCGGGGGGGATCCTACTGAGTATACTGTTATAACAACCTTATGTAGATATAAACTATTTTTCATGTCAGTTGTAGCAGGTTGAAGATCAAGCTAGTTTCTACTAGCTTGGGGTTGCTGGAGCTGTTCTGGCTTGTGGTTGCAGATGTTTTTACTTTAATTTGTGTAATTGATGTTTTTTCCCTTTCAGTTATAGTATTTTTCATGACATTTAATATTTCCACTTGGGATTTCTTTTATAATTCTATCAGAGTTACAATTTGTTAGTGTCTATCTTATCTCTCTCTTCCACATGTGTTCTCTTAGCGGGTAATGCCTCCCATTTGTTTGTTTACTATACCCTTATTGATTTTCTCCAACTCGAGGCCTACTAAAGGCGGGACTCTGGGGTCATTATCTCCCATCTCACATTGTTGGCTTAGGAGGCGAACACATTGTGGGGAGGGGGTCATGACACAGTGGTATCAATTGTCTCGTTGGGAGATAGGATGGTGTTTGGTGTTAGGCTTAGGTGAGGTTGCATGGGTCGGTAGGGCAACAGTGTCAATCACGTTTAGCATGTGATGTATACACTGAAGACTGGTCGATATATAAGAGTTTAGGGACCCCTATGATTTAATGTTCAGAACATTAGGTTTACAATGGACACTAAATGAGATGATATTAGTTGTAGGGTAGAGAACTTGGAATGGATCCTACATCATTTTCTTTTGTTCTTGTGTTTAAATTGGAAGACCATGGGAAAGGGTAACATAAAATGAATAAAATTAATCAATTAATTAATTTATGGTTAGTCTTTCATATTACAGTCTTAGGAGCTCTATGTATCTGATATTTTGCAGGTATGGATCTAGGTCTTCTTCCTCATCAGGATTGCGTAGAATATTTCTGACAGGCTATGCTTGCAGATCACAACATTGTAGAGGATGACGACGACAACACTTGGGGGAGGACACTCTGATATTTCCAGCGCAAGAGTTTACATAGGTATGAGGGTTCTATTTCAGATGCAGTCGCAGAATAATGTTTGGAGGAGGTCGAGATTGGATTCATTTCAATCCGTGCTCGAATGGAGAACTGAGTGTGTTTGTATGTGACGATGCTACAAGCAATATTGAGGTAGTGGTGGTTCTTATTCTTCAATGATTGCAAGGAGTCAGTGATATCATAGAGGAGTTCCAAGAAAAGTATAGAGTCGAGTTACTTTCTTTGACGGTATTGGTGTCCATTATCTAAGATCTCATTATCCTTCGACAGGGGAGCTCCACTGTGCGAGAGTTTGGAATCAGTTTCCCAAACCTTTTATGATAATATTTAGATCAGATGCCCGATGAGGAGGCCCGAGCGAGGCATTTCAAGGAGGCTTTTCATCCAGAGATCCAAATCCATGTCAACCGATTTATTCTAAAGAAATATCTTGAGGTGCTACCAAGGGAAGAGGTCATCGAGAGGTCATTGAATAGAATTGGATTATCACGAAAGGGGAGTTTTCATTATTCCCAATGAAGCAGAGTTGGGGTTCGAGGTTCCAAATTTTCCGGCCGGAAGCGTTTCCGTTCAGCCGGGGGTAGGTCTCAGCCCTCACCATATCGTTTCTTTGGGGGAATGATATGGCATGACTATTCTAAGGGATTAGGTATGGATTTTTTCAATGGTGACTGTGGTCATCAGCATCAAAATTGCCCGAGCTTTCAGAGAAGTCATGATGCACAAAGTTTTCGCTTCAGGTTCCTCCATTGAGGTAGTTCCAGTTGAAGTAGTAGAAGCAGGATGCACTAGATTTAGATCAGAAGAGGGTAGATGTGGTAGGTAGATGAAATCCTTGTAATGCTACTCGTTCTTAGAGATCAGAACATGGTCAAGGTGGTGGTCATCATCAGGGTCTCAGAGGGCATGGAGGAGGTCATGGTCAACTTCATGCATTAACATTGCCAGCTCCAGGAAATCCAGACATCGTTTGAGGTACACATGGCTTGTTTTCTACATTGATGTATGACTTGATTAATTCAGGAGATACACAAACCTTCATATCACCTACCTGTGTCCATGCTTTGGGACTTGATTTAGAGAGGCTTCCAATGCCATAGTCATTGACTACGCTAGTTGGAGGTCGAGCTGACTTGTTTGAAGTTTGTAGAGACTGTGATCTAGTTTTGGGACAACACAGCTCTTGGGTAGATTTACTATGTTTATGAATACAACCATATGATGTCATACTTAGAATTGATTGGTTGTATTCGGTGCAGGCTATCATGGATTGCATCAGGAGTTATTTTGTGTTGTTCGATGCAGATAGAGTGCCAGTGGTGTTCGTTGGCGAGCAAGGCCCTCGGATGGATCCATGACATGTTCTGTCCTTATCATCTATGATTTCTGAGCTGATGTTGTGTGCTTTAGAGGTTTCACATTTGACGTTTCCTAGGGTCAAAGAAGAGTACCCTGATGTCTTTCCAGAAGAGGTTTTAGCATCACCACCTCGATGAGAGATCATGTTTGGAATCGAGATACAACACAGAGAATCTATTATCTCTCTGTCACCTTATAGGATGTCCCCTTATATGTTATGATAGTTACTTATACATCTTGATTCTCTATTACAGTGCAGTTTTGTTCGGCCGAGTGTGTCACCATGGGGTGCACTAGTTGATTTCGTGATGAAGGATGACTGAAGTTTGCAGTTGTGTGTTGATTATCGTCGCTTAAACAAAGTAAAAGTGATGAATCAATATCATCTTCTTCATATTGATAATTTATTAAATCAAATAAAGGGTGAAATTTGGTTGTCAAAGATGGACTTGCAGTCAGGATATCATCAGATCCATGTGAAGGATGAGGATATCCCAAAGACCGCTTTTTGTTGTCATTTTGGGCAGTGTGAGTTCGTTGTAATGACATTTAGCATGAAAAATGATCAAGTTGTGTTCAGGGGATTGTTGAATGATGTGTTTCATGATTTCCAAGAAGTTTTCTTGGAGGTTTTCATTGATGTCATCCTTGTGTACTCCATGTCTGACGAGGAGCATGAAAAGCATCTAGAGTCCATTTTGGGAGTTCTTTATCAACATCAGCTATTTGGGAAGTTGTCAAAGTGTGATTTTTGTGCTCGAGAATTTTGTTTCTTGGGGAATGTTGGGTCCCAACATGGAGTAGTTGTGGATCCATTGAAGATATAAGTAGTTGTGTTTTGGGAATCCCCCAAGACAGTGTAATATGTATGGAGTTTATGTGGTTCGTAGGCTACTACAAGAGGTTCGTAGCCGATTTATCACAATCTTAGACTCCTATGACAGCTTTGACCAAGAAAGATCAAGAATTTATATAGATCTATCAGTGTCCCGATTCTTTCGAGTATCAAATGCAACAATTATTAAGTGCTATATTTCATTGTCTTCCTGCTGAGGGAGTTCAGTTTGATGTATTTTGCAATGCTTCGCATCTAGGGTTTGGATGTGTTCTAATGCAGCAAAGATCAATTGTTTCTTATGGGTCACGGTAGTTGTGTCCCCATGAAAGTAACTATTCCACCCAAGATCATGAGTTGGTAATCATGGTCTTTGCTCTAATTTTTTGGATACATTACCATATTGGAGAGCGCATTGTGGTGTTCACTGATAATAAGAGCCTAAAATATGTTTTCTACTAGTGTGACATAAACTTGAGACAATGTCGGTAGCTGGAGTTCATACCGGAATACAACATTGAAATATAATATACAACTAGAAAGGGGATTGTTGAAGCTGATGCGCTGAGCCGAAATTCATGTGATAATGAAGTGCATTAATCATGTGATTATTGGAGAGTAATGGAAGAACTGGATGCTTTACATCTTGATATAGGAGAAGTTTGGGTTAGAGGTTTTTTTTTAGATGACGATGCAGTCATCTCTGGTGTAGTAGGGGGAAGAGTCTCATTTGGTGGATCTTGAGGTGGAGGTCTGGAAAGACTGAGTTGTTTGTGGTGGGCCCTTGATGGTTGGTGTAAGGATGAACAACATTATGTTTTGTATCAGGAAAGGATTTTTGTTTCATTGACGAATCATGAAATAGTTCCTAGAGAGTTGCATAGTTCTCCTTTAGCAGTACATCCAAGCTTGGCAACGATGTATCGAGCCTTGAGGATCTAGTTTTGGTGGCTTGGGAGGAAGCGTGTAGTTGCGGTGTTTGTGTCTCGATTTTTAGTCTGCCAGAATATGAAGGAAGAACATCAAGTTCCTGGTGGTCTACTCCAGCCGTTAGATGTTTCTTAGTGGAAGTGGGAGGACATATAATTGAAATTTGTTACGGGTTTACCTCGAGCTATAGGAGGTCATGATTCTATTTGGAAGGTAGTGGAACATTTTTTGAAATCATCCCAATTTATAGTAATCATGGATTCGAGCTCAGTGGATGTTTTGTCGAGGCAGTATCTGGAGGAAGTGGTGAGACATCGTGGAATCCCAAGGATGATTATTTCTGATCGAGATCCTCATTTTACCTCTACGGTGTGTAGTGGTCTCCTGCATGATTTTGGTTCTCATCTATGCCTTTGCACTACTTTTCATCCTCAAATGGATGGTCAGACAGAGCGAACTGTCCATACTCATGAAGAAGTTTTACGCTCTTGTGTTCTTGGTTTTGGAGGTTCATGGATGAGGAGCATACCCTTGATGGAGTTCTCTTAAAACAATAGTTTTCGCTCCACTATCGGTAAGGCACCAATTGAAGCCTTATATGGCCGACCATGCGACTCTACATTGCGATGGACTAGGTTTAGAGTGTTAGAAACTCTCAGACCTGAACTAGTAAGGAATACAATAGAGATGGTTCAGGCGATTCTTGAGAAGATAAAGATAGTGAAAAATCATCCGAAATCAAATTCTGGTCAAAGGTGGATCCCCTTCTAGTTTGATGTCAGGGATCACATGTTTCGGAAGGGGACTCCTCGTTGTGGGAAACAAAGGATTGTTATTTTTGGGCCTTTTGAGATTTTAGATCATGTTGGACCAGTGGAGTATCGAGTAGAACTTCCCCCATAGATGAGTTGGATACATGATGTTTTCCATGTATCACAGATCCGTCATTATCCTCATGATGAATCTCACATCATTGGTGGTGGAGAGATCAATGATGATGATGATGAAACCTTTGAAGAGTAGCATGTAGAGATCTAGAATCGAAAATAGAAGGTATTGTGAGAGCCTTATATCCCATTGGTTCGTGTCTTATAGTGACACGGTGGTGTAGATGAGAGTACCTGGGAACACGAGTCATAGATATGTGCTCAGTACGAATAGTTTTTTGATGTTTAACACATTTCATGTAACGATGTTCGCATTGTGGTTGTTGACTATTCATATTTTTTAGATGGATTTCTTTGGTTATTATATGTGGCTTGTTGTCTTTTAAGAGGTATATCGATTTGTGGTTGTTCAAAAAAAAATTCTATTCCCTTTTAGGTTGGGTTTTAATTGTCAAGAATGAGAATGTTTTGAGAGGTATCTGATTTAATGGATTGGACCTCTATGGTCCATTCCTTATGTGAATAGTGTCATCAGTAACCTTAGGTGAATGGTGCAATGGTAGTGTTATGTAAACAGTGTCTTCAATAACCTTAGGTGAATAGCGTCATGTGTAGCCTTTGGTGAGTAGTGTAATAGTAGCCTTATGTGAACAGTGTCATCAGTAACTTTGGGTGAATAGTGTCATCAGTAATATTAGGTGAACAATGCAATGGTAACCTTTGTGAACTGTGTTATCAGTAATTATAGATGAACAGTGCCATCAGTAACTTTAGGTGAACAGTTCAACGGTAGCCTTATGTAAACAGTGTCATCTATAACCTTAGGTGAACAGTGTCATTGGTTGCATTAGGTGAACAGTGCATCGATAACCTTATTTGAATTGTGCAATGGTTGCCTTATGTGAATAGTGTCATTGGTAACATTAGGTGAACAGTGTCGTGTGTAGCATTAGGTGAACAGTGCAACGGTAGCCTTATGTGAACAGTGTGATCAACTACTTTAGCTGAACAGTGTAATCGGTAACCTTTGGTGAATTGTGAAATGGTAGCCTTATGTGAATAGTTTCATCAAAAACCTAAGGTGAAAAGTGAAACAGTGAAGTTCCAATAGTAGCCTTTTTACTATGCCAAATCGTGAGTTTTTGAACAATATTTCTCTAATGGTGAGGTTCCAACAGTACCAACATTCTTTTTCCAAATTTTGAGTTCATCAACAACTTTTCCATCTTCTAATAGTTTCACCCCTTTAACATTTCATTTGATATAAAATTCATTTAAAGACTTGTTTTATGGACTCCAAGGCTAATTCAAATTACATACCTCCTATGTTAATTTCCCTAACGACTGAAATACTTTAACTTGGTTAAAACCATGTGGTTTAATGTGATATTCTTTTATGGTAAAATCTAGTGTATCTTAAACCAATACATTGTTAATCCTTCTAAAGGGATGATATATCTTCCTCCCTAGTTTTTCCTCCTTATACTCAGCTGTGAGATGCCCAAACCATTCATTCCATCCCACATGAGTTGTACAATCAAACATTCCTCCTTGGATTAATTCCCCTCTATTTTGATGCAACTAAGCAGTATCGATCAATCATCGATATAAGGTATGATCTATCATCATTCTTTTGGGTTCATCTCCTTATGTTTCACCTTTCCCTTTTATGGAATTCTATCTCCATATTCCTAGTGGGCTTTTCATGGGTGTTGACCAGTGTGGTGTTTTCTTTGTATCCTCGAGTGGATACAATTGTTATAGGGGAGTACATCGTAACCTGTTTTGTGGCTTGTTCTCATATAAAGAATTTCAAGAACCTTTGGTGATTAGGGATCTGTTTCCTCTCTTTTCATTTACGAGAAACTATATAGAAAACATATATTATCCCACTTGACCACAATGGAATTGACATAATAGATACTTGATCCTGATAAATAAATTGATATCAACCGTATGTTATTGCCTCTTGTTTTTCTAGATAGTGTGATATTTATACATTCATCATTTAGTTGTTTGTTCTTGATAGAAATTGGTAAATAACGTAAACCAGAAATAATTGATAATTGTTTGAATAAAAATAGAGGCATGTAAATGAATCTGGTTCTTATTGATGTAATTAGATGTTTATCAAATTGGTATGGTGATAATGATTATTCATATTGGGATAGCTTAATGTTAGATTTCCCAAAGTTGGAGCCTACGAATAATAAATCAGTTAATCCAATATGAATTACAGAACTGGTTGATTGATGAATGAAAATCCCTTTTAGGGTTCAGAGTTACCCTCATGATTGTTTAAGGACCAAGATCCCATTAATATTATGGTTTTTTTCTTATTTCTTATGTTGTGATGTGACCCTTTAGGTCTGTTTTTGATATGTGGGGGCAGGGAGGCCTACTAGTTGTGGCAAGAGTTGATACCTAAAGTAGGGAGATGCATCGGTTTACACATGTGGGTGTTAGGGTGGCCACCCGGTAAGATGAAACGAGTTGGATGTGAATATTTGGATGCTTGATGATTCTTTGGTTGTTTATCTACATTACATTCCACACTGCTCAAGGCATATGGTCTTGCTTACCTTTCTTCTGAAAGTGGTGAAGAGGCATGATGTATGCCACATGCTTTCCATGTTTAGCTTCTCAAGGGAGGATGGGTCTATGCTCTTTCTATAGGTGGGAAAGACTCGATGGGTAGTACATCTGCTCACCGTGTTTAGCCCGCATCTGTTTAGTAAAATAGATTTTTTTTTTCAAGAATGCCATTGAATATTAGAAAGTAATGTTGTAAATAAATAATTTAATAAATTATGTTAACCCAAGGGGTTGGAGCTTGGTGGGATGCAATTCTAATGATACAATTTAAAGGGACAGTGGAAATTGGGTGTGATTCTAATGAAATATAATTTGGAAATTGAAAAGGGTTAATTATTATTTAATGAATTAATTAATGTAATGTGAAACTGATAAATGGAATGAAGTAATGTATTTAATCTATTTAAATTTTTGGGTGCTTATAGGATACCTAGTCTGAGAAGTGGAAGCTGAGTGTCTAAGAGACATTAGCTATAGTTGTGTCTAAGATAAGGTTATGACCATAGTGTGGTTATGAAAAATAGTATATTATGTACTTTTTGTGTTTCTATAAACTACTCCACCCCATCAGTTAGGGAAACTGAAACCCCATGGATTCTTACCCCTGATGGGTGTTTCCCCAACATTCTGGTGGGAGGATGGAGGGCAGACTACCCACTTTGGCCCCAAATTCTTCTCTGGGTAGTTTTTTGTGATGTTTGGCACATCAGCTATTTTTCTCCATATATGTGCGTAGATGACTATAATGGCTTGTGGTTCTTCACACACATATATTATGGATATAGTTTCTCATGGACTAATATCTTTGTTACGTGTATTGGTTGTGATGGCTTGAGCATCGTTACTTGGTGTATGGGATGTAATGTCTTGATGTATAATACCCAAAATATGATACCTGTTATATGACTTGTGATGGCTCCCAAAAACTACAAGGTAAATTTTCATATGTGGATATGGTGGTTTTGTTGCCCATGGTTCAGGTTGTGGTGCTTCTCCCAGGTCTCTGTGGCAGGCCTTTTAGGAGAGAGATGCTTAGGACATGTGACATTGGGAAAAAGAGGAAAACTAGTGGGGAAGTTGTAATGAGGTACCCTTTATATTCTATATTATATTATATACTCTTGTATGCATTAATTTATGAGATTATCCATGGTGAGGTTAGGAAATTAGTATAATTGTTTAGGTGATGAGTTAGTTTCACATGTTGTTCACTGTGCTTTTAGCATGCTTTCGTAACATTTTCACGAAAGGGTTCGGTGAAGATTCTACTGAGTATACTATTATACTCACCCTATGTATATATAAACTATTTCTCAGGTCACATAGAGTAGGTTGGAGAACATGATGGTGTCTATTAGCTTGGGGTTGATATTGTTTTTACATTATTTTGGGTATTTGCAGTTTCCCCCTTCAGTTGTAGTAGTTTTCGTGGCATTACATATTTGTACTTGTGATTTTATTTATATTGTTGTATGATTTATATTTGGTTTGTGTTTCTCTTATATCTCTCTTTTCCATGTGTTCTCTTAGAGGGTAATGCCTCCTATTTTTTGTTTTACAATACCCTCGGAGCTATTCTACAACCCGGGGCCTACAGGAGGTAGGACCCGTGGGTCATTATCTCCCTTCTCACATTGTTATCCTAGGAGGGGTACACATAGTGGATAGGGGGTCCTGACAACTTATGAATAAAATAATAATTATTTTTATAGAGTAAAAAGAATAACATTGCTATGAAGATGTGGTAGCCACACATCCACCAATGATGCTATCATTTTATTAGTAAGTGAAAGGTTAAAAATAAATTGATATATGATATTTAAATAATGTTAAATATTTCATGAATATCAATAATATTTAATTTATATCACAAATATTTATCATATTTAACCTTATTATCTTCCATCTAACGTGTTAGTTAAATACAAATCACATAATTTTATGAGGTTTTAGTCCACCGTATACACGAATGACACTATCATATCAAGTATGGAATGTAAAATAAATGGTAATATATATTATAAAGACCATTAAGTAGTCTTAGTTGTTACACTTATCATGGGAAAATATTGTTATATAGATGATACTGATGTTTTCTAATCTTCATGGTATAAGAAGAATTGATGAAGTTGTGAAAGAAATAAAAAATATTCTCATTAATTAACATTACATTTTTATTGGGTAACTATTTTTGGTTTTCAACAATGTACATAATTTGTTTTATTTTTACCCTAATTAACACTTCTATAATGAGAAGGTGGAATATTATAAGTCACCTGGGTAGGTCTTGGATGATCCAAATGTCTTTAGAGGTGTGAATAAGTTCGAGGAGTGAATATCCTTTTACTAGGGAGGAGGTGTGACATTCATGTAAATACCCAAATTAATTCACTATTTGGATGCCTCTCTAACAACATGAGGATATCAAATCGATTAAAAATCGATTACATGGTTTATTTGGTATATAAAATCCACCAAAAAATAATAATAATAGCATTATTATGATTTTTTTCCATACCTTTTATGTTTAATAAATTTAATATGTTTCTCATTACAATAGTAACAAGTTTTACAACCTCCAAAATTTAGCCTTTAAGATGAAATTAAAGGGAGATTTGTTAAAAAGGGCTGATTGATTCCAAATATTATGTCTAATTTAGTAAATAAAAATACAATTCATTTTTGGAAATTAATTTTAACAAAAGTGTATGTAACATTTAAAATAAATTATATCCTTAACCATGCTAACAATGTATTTACTATTAATGGCCAATATGTTAACTATAATAGGTCAGTTGTTCCATAAATTCAATATATTCCATATTTTTTAATAGTTAAAAATAACTTCAAGAAATATAATATTTTTAGTAAATTGAAATATTTTTAAAAATACAATTTATTATAAAATAACATTCATGTAAATTTTGACATTATTTATTACATTTGAATGTAAAAATATAAGAAAAAGATAAAATTTAAATTTATTAACTTCCACCCCATGTAACATGATATATTCATCTGAAAAATTACTGTAACACAATAATTCATTCAATTTATATTACATTTAATAATTTTTGTATCATTTATTTTAGTTATTTGATAACTAAGTAATTTTTATGTTGGTATTTTTTAGTCATTTTGAGTACCAAATTTAAATATAAAATTTAAAGATAAATTTATATGATAATAAAAAATCAATTTTATTGGAAATAATATATATAACTGAAATATTGTCTTTTTCCCCAATCCAAAATCATTATAGATATTAATGTCTAGGAACGTACATTTATAGTAATTTTCTTCACTTAAATTACTATATAGGTATCATCTATGGAATAGTATACTAATAAAATATAAAAATAAACTTTATGGTGATGAGGGTCAATATATATAAATCTAATTGATGTTTGAAAAACTATTAGTTCCTTTGAAAACATATATTTTGTGTCTAACCACTATGTTAACCCATTTTACCTAAATCACTATAATTAACTTCAATTGCATTCACTTATAAATATAGGAAAAATTGTGTTTATAATATTAGATAATATAAATTATAGTAAATCCAAATATGGATCCCTCTTCCAAATATAAATAACATATTTTGTATAATTTTTATTATAATTAATCCAAGAGATATGATGATGAAACAATTCCTTGAAGTGGAAATGTTCAAAATTTCACAATGTTTTGATATCCAATTTCAATATAAAATTGATCTTAATGATATTAATTGGATTAATATATTTACAGTTCAATGAAATACACTTTGAAAACAATTTTTAATATAATATAAATCTACAAATGATTTAGGTAAAAATATTGTATTCAATTTAAATCTAGTATTTTTAACATGTCATCATAAAATGAATCTTTTGAAAACAAATCTCGAAAATTAACCCCAAGCTTATTTAGAAATTATTATTACAAAAAATTATTTTTGTCTAGTATAAATATATTTAAAAAAATATAGTTTTAAAATAAGTGCAACATAAAATGGTCACAAATACTATTTTTATAATAATATAATATTTAATACCAAAATTGGTTTTATTTTTTTATATTGTCTAGAAACGAGATAGGATGAATATGAGAAAAACATATTTTGAATATATTAGTTTTAAATATCATTAATATGATCTATAAATAGTTATCTACATAATTTAATAGTATAAAATTAACCTGTTCTCATTTAATTAGTTTTTTAGAAGAATATGACCATTTTTCAGAACAGTTTTATTTTCATTTCTAATTAATTGGTCACCAAATAATTCATTATATATACATGCGTAAATAATATTTTCATTTTTTAGATAGTCTTTTAAATAACCCTCATTCAAATAGAATGGTGATAATTGTCTTATTAAATATTAATATAAATAATATGATGTCGTTCGGTAAATATCAATCACGCATATAACACAAGAGAACGAGGAAATATTTTCTTCCATGGATCATAAGATAAATTACTATTTCAAAACATTTTTGCTATCAAACATATATATATTCTATTTTAAAAACCCAATGTGTTACATATGGAGATTTTGTATAAGGTATCTCACTTCATAACTATTTAGGGGACGATCATTGCGTAGGAGATATGAATGATCTATTTTTAATAGATCAGGTAATGTCATAGAGATCTATTGAGTGCAATGTAAGAGATATATAACCAATTTACCTAAGGATTATTGTAATTATTATAGAAGGTTATTGGTACCCATATGATGATGGGTATGAACATTCATCCTTAGCCTGACATATAATCATGGATAATGATCCAAAAAATTTATAGTCTATGGTTTGAGGATGTATTTTGGTTTTTAGATTCAGATGTGATGATCATTTGGCTTTGGTATATGTATCCTACTTTAAAAAAACAAGTATTTTATTAATATGGATCTATTTAAAGCTATTTATCATTTTCATTATCCACCACCTTTCTACCTATATGCGATATGTGCCCATCAGTTGTTAGGTCGACTATAGTAGACGAGTACTCAGATTAGGTTTAGTTTATTTTTATATGGTTTTCAAAATAGACATCAATATTATGATGACTATTGGAGATTAACATAAGATTTCATAGTGGGAGAATAGGTTTTCTTGGAGATGTCCCCTTGGTTGGTGAATATTCATTTGAGGATGGAAGAAATGTTTCTGAAATTCTATGTTGAGTCATTTGATATATTCCAATGTATAGTGATGGTGAGATTTTGGTTGAACCCCGTCTATGGTATCATGGATTTCAATATGGATTCCACGTGTCACTGATTTGAAGTACGATCACGATCCTGATCATGTTCTCACCTTCATGGATGTTGAGATAATAATTGATGAAATTTTTTTAAATAGACTTGTTCGAATGGTGTACTAATGTGAAAGGTGATAAAAGTTAAAACCATTCACTTGGTTTTTTTATGAATGTTAATAAAAATAAATTCGAAATAATTGTTGCACCCAGATAATAATATTAGAGAGTAGTGGATTGAATAATTATAGCATAACTATATGGATACATTTAAAGGACAATAATTTATTAGTTTAAGAGATCTATTTGTTCCTCAATATCAAGTTATTTCATGTTTTTAATTTCTTTATGTGATTAATGGTTTAATTAAACTGGTTGGGTATTTATATGGGTGACTTGAGAAGGAAATGTATCAAGGTTAGAAATTGACTATAAGATAACATCATGTCCTGAATGGAAATTCAAAAAATACATATATTATATTATATACCCCTTGAGTGAATTTTTTGATTCAAAACATCAAATTCAAATTCACGACATTAATGAGGTTTTTTGGATTATATGATTTGCTAACCTGTTATTTTAAAATAAATTATTCCGAGAATTAACTATGAATATCCTTGATTCGTACATTGAATATAGTCGATTCTATAATTTGTATTCTCCAAATGATGTTATATTTTCCCATAAATTTCTCTTCTAACTTCTATAATAAATATTCTCTATGAATGAGATATTTAGCTATTCTATCCCCTTCTGACACCTCTCTATGACCCCTGAACACTCTTTTGATCCTGTGAATCAATTCTGGTAAGTTATTCATTGATTGTGATCAATTAGATATTCTAATAATTTAGAAAAATCAATTATATCTTCAACATCATGGTTAAATATAGTAGGTTTTGAATGATATAATGAGGGTTTTAATGATGTTGACAAAATCAATATATGAATTCGAGGATTTGGGTTTTGAAAACGGATTACACTATGATTATTGTAAATAGTTGATCCTCCTGGAAAATTTGATTGCGTCCTACCCTTTTTTTTGTTTTTCTCATCTACTTCCTTAATCCTAGAGTTTTAAAAATATCAAACCAAGAATTATTATAGGATCCAGTGGTGCTTATAGATTCTCATGGTGACCCCTTCCTTGGTCGTCATTGTTTCACTTAAGGTATGATTCTGTGGACATTAGAACATGTTTTATATGGCTTACTAGAATGTCATTTGGTGAGTTTATGGTCTTGGGGAACTATTTTTTATGATTTTTTACATGTAGTATTTGTATCCATAAGAGAAATATTTTTTATTTCCCCCATGTGAATCATTCTAGTTATGATTATTTTTTATTTATTGTGGTCTCTAGCCTATCATTTGAACCTAGTATCATATTTATATATTTTTTCTATGATTCAGTTGTATATTTAGGTTGAGCCTCAAAGAATACTCACTCTCATGGGATGTATCAAAAATAGTGCTCGAATGATTTGGGAAATCGTATCAAAAAAGGATATAGCATTAATTTTTTAGAATATCTCATCAATTGAAATGTGCTAAGAGGATATTCATTATTTTTATATAATGGTGTCAAATATAGTAGATGTGGTCTCTCAAGACCTGAATTGGGTCCTTTATAATGTTATATAATATTTTTTATATTTTATCTTTATATATATTAATGGAATGCACCTATATTTCTTATGCACATAATATATGTGCCACTAGGGGTGCCATAAAAATTTTTGGACTCATTCCCAACTCTAAAATTTTAGTGAACTTGTAGATTTGTTGCTTAAGAATCTAGTTAAGGGAAAGGTCCACATGAGGAATTATTGAACAACTAATTTGGAAGATATGGAAAACATTAAATGGACTATATAATGGAATATTTTAGCATAACTATTGAATGAGCCATACAATGGATGATTTTATTTGTTTTGGTTTACTTTCTAGAAATGAAAAATTGACACAACATGGGATGTGTTTTATTTATATTTTCTTCTAAATCTAATGATTATTTGTTTTTTAATATTTACTAATTTATTTTTTATTTCATTATTTAACAAATGTTTATGTAACCTGATACCAATGGAATAGTATCCCCCACATTGTTCAATTGGCCCTCTCTTCTAATCAAAAACCTATTTCATATGGGAAGGCACACATGATTTCATGTATAATTCATGGTCCATAACCAATGGTTTGGATTAGGGTGTCATAACTCATTCATTTCCACTTATTAAAATAAAATATCATCGATATTTGATTACACAAACTACCGCCTCCTCCAAGTGTCATCATTGTTTTCGTCAACAACATTAATGGATGGTTTTAATGGTGGTAATGATGAAACGATATGATATATATCATATAAATATATTTATAAATTACCAATTTATTATAAACCTTAATTTACATTCACTCATTGAGAAATCTGAGTGTTAATCTTGCATACATGTATATTTCCACCACTAGGATGAAACAATTTTGAATTTTGAATTTTATTTTTTTAGATTATATAAAAATACTAAATTATAGTTCAATATTAAAAAAAATTATATTTATTCTTCTATTTTTGGGGCACTACATATAAATAAATTCCTATTTACCTATACCGTCCAATCGAGTTGATATGTAATCTTGTTTTGGTCAGTTTAAGAACCTATAAGAACAATGATTTACATTATGATATTGAATGGATATGTAAATATGATATTAATTATTACTATGATATATTAATAAAATTATTTTAATATATTGTTATTTAATTATTATATTATTCATTTAAAATATTATTAATTTTTCGTATTCATTCACTAAATCACTGAAATAATTCTTTACGAATTGGAATTTTACATAAAGGTACAAAAGAACATATGGAAATGAATAAAAAAAATTATAAATCTATATATAATATATGTATATATCAAATGATATATCATAATGAGAATGGGATGAAATTATTGGTGATGATGTCAACCTTATTAAATATTTTCCCAATAGTTAATGTTATTAAAACCTGATGGGAATAAAAAAATCATTAGTTTATTCATGATAAATAATGTAAATAAGGTCTATAAAAGGGAATATTAATGAATAATGTTCTAAAATAGGATATAAATTTATGTTTTATTTTTTTAAAGGAGTTTATATTTTCATCAACTATGAAAAGAATCATGGTAAGGGTTTTGTCTTATTTTTCATTCATTGAGACATGTTTATGTTGTAAACCATGTTCAAATTATTATTACGTACATACTACCACCTTTTAATTTTTAGATTATAATTTTACTATATTATAGGATATCTAATGTTCAATTTCATGTAATATTTCCAATGGAATTTTTGTTAATTTTTTTTAAAATTTATAGGGTTTTGTTTTATCATATATAATTCTAGTGGGACATGGTTTCATATTTTTCAACAATTAATCCTTGAAGTGATTTTGATACTCCCGTATTAATTTTATGTATGATAAATTTCCTTCTGTAAAAAATAAATAAGTTCCATTTCATGGAATCCCTCTCTTATTCAAATGATTCTTCAGATACCATTATTGTAAGTGTTTTTTGACTCAAATTAGAATCCATTGTGGAATGATTAATCTATACATCATGATTTATTTTAAATTGTGTGAATAATTACAAAATAAATTTTTATATTCTTATTTTATTATATTTCTTAACATTAAATTCATGATTTCATATTTGACCTCCCATGGGGGTTTCATTCAAAATATGCAATAGTTTTATGGAGTTCTTATAGATCAATTATCTTACATCACCCATCTTATTCTATTTTATTTCATTATTGATGTTTTTTAAAACCTTATTATTTTTATATATATAACAACTATGTGTTGAAATTACTATTCAAACATCATTATCAATCCTCAGTGATTTTAATGGTCATTAAAATAAATTTTTATGAATGAAGCGAGTTTCCTATAATCTATTTTTTTCTTAGATTCCATTATTTTTTAGTTCACACTTTGATTCAATTTTCTCGAGTGGAAAGTGAAATTTTTTAATCTATAAATATAATTTTACTCACCTTGTTGTCTTTTAAAGAAAATATCTTTTTATTATTTAAATTCAATTAGTTTTCCTGAATTTTTCATAAAGTTTCAAAATGTTATTCTATTTTTTTAAAAAAATCCTTTATCAACAACATTAAAATATTTTTTTGATAAAATATAATCATTTTTAATGTTAAATTATCTAATATTATTTAAAATTTAAAAAAATTCAATGCCTTTCCCTTCCTCATTTTCAAATATTGAAATTTTTTTCATGCCTCCATTATTAAAATTTATCATTAAAAGTAAATGTTTTTAAGGTACTTTAAACCCAAATTTTTTTAAAAATTATTTCACCTCAATGGAATTTTAAACGAATCAATATAAAATATTTTTATAAGTAATTCCACATACCTTTTCCAAAAAAATTATATTGATAATAATTTACACTTAAATATTTATAATATTGTTTACAAAATTTTTGTGAAGAAATGTATTTTTTCTATCCAATTCTACATCCAAGTTTTATCTTCCATAAAGTGATGTTATGGTCATGAAATATATCTAATTAAGTTATGGATCAATTTCTGGATGTAATATTTTGATATTATATGTTTTATTATATTCATGTTTTGTGATAATTTTATTAAAACAAATTATTTTTCCATGGGTTACTTGTGATATTATGAGGATCAATTTTAAGAGGAACACATGATAATGTATGTTTATAGGTGGAGTCCTGAATTATTATCCAATGAATTGGTTTCAGATAATATTTCATGAGATAGTCATGTATGAAGAAAATGATTTTTTACCTATGTGGGAATTTGAGGGGCTTGTTCCAATTTTTATCCATGGAAATAATTTCTTTGTTCATAAAGGTGTGGGAATAATGAGTTTTCTCATATGGGGATTCCAATAATTATGGTTATTTCAAACCCTTAATTTTATTATACAGTTATTAAACAGTTATATGTTGTTTATCATGTTATTATTTTTTTAATGTTAATTTATTTTTCATCTAGTGCCATGTATTTATGATTATGTATCTTTATGTATTCTAAACCATTTTTTCATGTTCATATGTTATATGTTTAGTTTTAAATTCTTCATTAATTATAATTTTATTATATAATGATTTTGAAACATGTTTTACGATATTCATCAGAGAGAATAAATTCATGTGTTATGATATTTGTGTCTCCCTCACATTATCCATGTATATTGTCTATTACTCTATGATATATTCTACCCAAGATGGGTGTTTGTGTTCTCCCATTTTTAGGTTTCCTATATATAGATTATGAAGATGACTATGAAATCTGAGATATAAAAATGGTTCTAGATATTCATAATTATGGTTAAATGATGTTAAGAGTAACGAAATAAAATGTTTTCATATGTAATCTCTAACAAACTAAATTATTTTATCTGTAGGTTTTGTGACTCGTTCTAGAATTTGTAATTTAAATAACATATTATTTGTGTAATTTTTTTATGTTTTATTAGTCAAATAAATTTGTATTAGTGTAGGGTCTAGTTATTATTAACATTATTCTAGTTATTTTTTAAATTATTTGAAATAATTTAAAGATTAGTTTATTTATTTGTTGGATTTTTTTAGATATAAAGAGTGAAAACTATATATAATATTCTATGTATAGGATGATATCCATAAAATTAGAAATGTATTGAGTATATTTATTTTCTATCAGTGCATCGATGTCCATATAAAACACATGGATATGGTTTTGGAATAGATTCACAAATCTATAATAACCCTGAGAAATTTTTTCAAGTACATATACGCCATCAATATGGTTCATGGTGAGTGTTATTCAAATAAGGATAAATACCCTATGGTCGGAGTGGTTGAATTAGTGTGTGAGAAAATAAATCAATTTTTTATTTTGATCTTGTTTTTTCATTGAAAAATCCCTTCTCCCATCGTTCCATATAATAGAATAAATGGGAATTGAAACATGCATTAAATATAATAATTTTACATGGTTCCCTTGAAATTGGAGACATATAAGAAAAATAAACATGAAATGTGATGATATTAAAAATTATTCAAATATCATTTTTGTATCAAGTTTTGGAGTGGACTCATTATCCCTCCTAGTTAAAAACCAATCACAATTTTAATGCTCCCATCTCTCTCAACTGATGAGTTCTCACTACAACTTCAGTATATTCTAATTTTTTTCACCTAAATCAATATGGATTTAATATTATTTAGTGCATCATGTAGCAAAAATATCATCCACATGATAAATACATCTTAACCATAGTATTTTTGGGCAAATCATGGTGGTTCGTGTCAGATCCACATTTGTGAAACCATATTGGAACATTCACGAACTCCCCAATTATTCAAGAAGCATTTAAAACCCCAAAAAATAATTTCCATTAAATAAAATAATAAATGTTTCTAAAACATTTTAACCATTCAAAAAAATATTCCTTCACAAAGACAGTATCCTTATGAATCTTTCCTATAAGGAAATATTTCATAAAACTCTTTGAAATAATCGAAGAATTAGGAATTTTGATAAGGTCTCCGCTCATAAGCATTTTGGGGGCATCATCCTGTTTAGAAAAAATATTCTCACATTTAATAAAATATCAAGAAATTAACCACCTATTCATGAAATGTTTTATACATATTCATGATACGTATTGTGCACTTAATCCAAAACTCCAAGGGGATATGATTTGGTTGATCAAATTACCTATAGAATTAATTTTGAAGGATTGAATTCCATGTTAAAATGAGGTATTAAGTTAAAGATTTATGGTAAACCAACATATATTGACATACATAAAACTAATATTCAAATATATATAATTAAAGGAACAATAAGGGAACTTGTAAATGTAAAAGAATAAAGAATTTTGATATTTAATTCATTTAATGGTCATGAAAATACCCCTATGTTGTTAATGTTTATTCATTAATTCTAAACTCTTGGATATTTATAATGGATGAAACGAGAATGAAATATAGGTACATGGAATAATGATAAGATTTTCTCATTGAAAAACACACCAGAATGAGATCTAGAAAGAGATTCCTTGTGATTATACCAAACCATCTGTCATGGGATGTGATAAAACATTTTTACAAATTCAATGCCTAAAAAATTAATAAATGGAATGATGGTATCTCAAGAAAATCCAAGTGACCAAGATGGTGAAAGAAAGAAAAAATCCAATTTCTCATATTTAAAATTTTTGGATAAGAACACCAAGGGAATTATCTTAAATGATGAGGAAGACACTTTACGTAATGAAAATTAGTTTATCGAGCATCATACAAACATATGAGAATGAAATGATAATTTAACACAATGGTAATAAAAAAATCAAAGGGAACAAAAATGATTGGATTTCTTAGGTGATGAAATATTATACATTACCCATTCCACTGTCATAATTTTAAGGAGGATATCAATGAATAACATAAAGAAACTCCATTACCAAGTGAACCATGTGAATCTTAATCAATGTGTTTATATGAGTTTGATTGTGATAAATAAATCCCCACATTTGATTTATGTATATGGGATCATTTTTTATTTCAATCTATGTTTCCATGTTTTCTATCTTATTGTATCACCCTGCTATTTTTTATAATGTAAAATATATTGTTTCATAATGGTTTCGTTTAAAAATATATATTTTTTATAATATAAATCATAGTATATATTTGTTTGATGTATTTTACATAATAGATTATCAATTTTATCATAAAATCCCAAATCGCAATATACGGTATGTTTACCAATAAAGTCATCCTTATTGAAAAAAATGAATGGTAACAGAGAAAATAACCATAGGACACCACATAAATATTTTGATGGGAAAAAATTCCACAAGGTAAAATTGTAGTATTTTTTGGATTATTATGGTTTTGGAAAATTTGGGTTTATAATGTCAGTTGTTGAGTTCCGAATAGATTGTTGATTAGGTATATTAAGAATAGTCAAAGAAAAAGGAATGGATGATCTATAATTCATTCATGATGTAATATATCATTAAGAAGGTATTCAAGGTCATAAAGGTTTGGTTTTGTGAATGTGTGGAGGATCATGAATGTGTGAAGGAAAGATGGTAACTCTCCACAATAATAAAAAACATCTAAAATTGAATTGTTTCCCTAGTGCTTCATGAAAATAGGTAGATTCTTAAATGATGTTTCTAATCATTATGAAATGGTAGCGGTGAGGATTTAAATCTTCATGAAAGTGTGGAACAACCAATAACATGTCATTTAGCCCCCTCATTCATGTAGAAGACTCTGTATTGACAATCCAAAGGCACTAAATGTATTAATGTGATTCAAGAAGGCTTTTCTTATCAAAAAACGTTCAATGAAATGATGTTTGTTAAGGCTACAAAACCCAACTGGAAGTTGTAATCATCATAGAAGAATTGATTTCGTATAAGGCTATATAAGATGACAAAAATTAATGGGCATCATGAATTTATTGTTCTTTGTGAAGGATATATTAGATTAAAAAAATTTGGTTTAATTGTAAAGGTTTTCTAAAAATTGTGAACGTTGTAGAGTTTTTGAATTAATTGTATTCTCGTTAGGAATTTGGACATTTCAAGAAGGTTGTGTGAGATCTAAGAATGTTGTGAGCATCGTGATTGTATTGAGAAGGGATTTCCCAATAAATATTTGGTAAGATGAAATCCATCAAGTTGATAAAATTTTAGTCATATGATACACTAAGATTGCTGTATTGTAGAATGATTATTGTGGTCAAATGAATATTTTTTTGGAGTAGAATTCAAAACTATTTCGCTAATAGGGAACTGATATTTAAAATTGATATCTGTTGGAAACTGTGAGTAATATTTTGTCTACAACAAACATTATAACAAAAGAGTTCATTATTGGATTTGGTATATAGTCACATTTCCTTTTTATATTAATTGGAAGTATCCCAGAGCATGAGAACCAAGTAAAATATCCAGTTTTTGTGCATGCTATAGTTTATAGTCGCACATTTAATTGATAAATAGAGAGAATAGTGGTTTGTTTAATGATTAAACAATATCAGAAAGGGAAGTATTTTAAAACTATCATACCCAAATTCAACCACATCTTAGGGTATTCAACAAATATAAGATAACAATAGGTATTAGAGTGAGGTTTATTTCATTGTACTTATCTAAGGGGTTCAAATGGAGGCTATCCATAATAAAGGAGTTTATATATTCGATGGAAACAATTTAAAATTTGGGATGAATTAGATTAATCCCATATTCCAATAATTAGTTATGGATGTGTTTATAATTCAAATGGATGGTATTTTTTCTAGTATGGATAGTAGATGTTTATCAAATTATCAATATAGGGAATTTTTTGTAGATGAGAAGGGACTCATTTATTTAGAGATATCCCAATCCAATGAAATCAATATGAAGTTAATTTTTTGTAAACCATCACATGATATACTGTAAAGGTTATTAAATATTTATGGGGTGGCTCAAAATTTAGAGAAGAAAAGGTGCATGTTCTATAAAACGAGTTTAAGGATATGAGAATACACCATAATGATTCTATAGATTCATTCATTGACCATGTTAATGTTACTATGGAAGACATGCATGGTATCATAATTTTTTATGATTTAATGATTTTTATGTGAATCTTGACACAACATCCTCATCAATTCAATTGATAAGTTTCTATTATGGAAGAAAATTTACCAAAGGAGATGACATCAGATAGTTTATATATTATAAATATATAATATAGGATTAAAAATGATGGTATTGACTCTATGAAATAATATAATTTTAAAGTGGTTGTATTCAAGTCCAAGAAGAAGCTCACCCTTGAGGATAGATAAGAATAATAAGATAAGGATATGGATGAGTTGATTTCACTACATTACTCAAATCTAAAACATAGGAAACGAAATATCAATGGGAATATTCCCACTTAATTGATTTCGATGTGGATGGGTTGGAAATATTATATTCTAGTTCCTCAAGAATGTTCCAAAAAATAATGTGGATGAAATTGAAATTCCCAAAAACAAGTCTTCAAACTATGTGAATGATATGGAAAAGTTGAAAATAAATTTATTCAAATAGACGAATTTTTTTCATAAGAATATGATGGTTTTGAAGAATATAATGATAATAATATGGAGGAATACAAAGATCAGGGGAAAAATTCAATTATAAATGGTGTAGGTACCTCTCAAAAAAAGTTAGAAGGAAAAAATGATGAATAATAAATTGAAGAAAGTATTTATATTCTGGATGAATTATAATATTTTCTTGAGTAGATAGATGTTTTTTGAGAAAAAAGAAATTTCAGGTAGAGTGGATTGTGATATAAAATATATATGAAACACCATGAAGAATAGAAGTATGATAATATGGACAAAAATGAAAAGATTTATTCTAGAATGCATGATTACTCAGAAATAGATTGTATGCAAAATATCAATGTATAAAAATGGAAAAGGGTGATATATATTTTTAATAACACCACAGAAGATGAAATAAATAATTTTTAAGAACATGAAAAGGATGTCTTATTACTTCAATGATAAGTTAAGGATAAAGAAAAATTATTACCTCCTGATATGAAAATTTGAAAGCATATCATTTGGGGACAGAGAATATTAATATGGATCATAGAGGTCAAACAGAACAAAAGAAATATAAAATGACAAATTTCAAAGATATTATAGGGCTAGATTCAAAATAGAAAAATTTTATGATTGATATCAAAACCAAAGTACCAAATACATGGTTAAAAATTGAATTGGGAATAAATCAGAATCTGAAGACTCATAGACCCCAATAATGAACTATGACTAAAATATTATATAAGAATACACATCATATTAGGTGTGATTATTGTTGAATGATGGGAAATTTTCAAAAAGTGTGGTCTATAAAAAAAGTACCCAAGGGAATAAAAGTAATAATAGATGACACATATAGTTAAATATTCTATAAATCATTTTGATGGATGCAATTTTAGTTGTGAAGGATTAAGACACATGTCTATAAATTGATGATCCATAATGAAGAGGAATATTCCAAAGAAACTTGAATGTGATCTTATATAGTATATTAATGTATAATCAAATGATATGAAAAACAATATTTTTCCATATATGAAATATGAATTTGGTCAATCATACTCTAAGGAAGATCATGAACATCTGTCCAAAATAGGTCTGAAATAAAAAAATTGATAAAAAAGAAAATAATTTTGCTACTATTGTTTTTATAGATTTATCTCAATGAATAAGATAATTTGGGTCTATGTATCCTTGAAATTTAGTTCTCATTCCATATGACTATAATGAAGGATATTCTTATAGGAATCAAATATGATAAGGAAGGTGTTGTCAAATTTGTAAATGAAGAAGGCCTGAAGATTATTGGCTTTAGAAAATTAAAATTTGGGAGACTATAATTAATATGTGACAATTTATTAGTTGTTTATGGTATCAATGACATATATCATTATGCCAGTCAACTATGTTTCCTGGGGAATTATTCAAGGAATTTTAAAAAGATATGTATTTTCATGGAAAGAGATGGATTAATTTTACAATAGTTAAAAATAATGAATGGGAATCATTACCTTGTGTTTGAAGATGAAGATATGTGATTTTAATCTAGAGATGAATAAAATAATTTGTCATATAAAATGAATATTCATCTATTTCTACTATATTTGGAATATCTAGTCAAATGTGATACATCTTGAGATCCCCCAATCTATTGTGTGGTCATACTCACATTTACGATTCTTGTAAACAAATGATGATTATCATAAATACATAACTGGGTAATGTAGATAATTCAAACAGAGTGCTTCAATTGGGTTATGCAAATGTTTGTGTACCAATATCACTATGATCAAATTATGGTAATAGAAATTATTTTATTTTCATTGATTATTTCCGTTTTATGTGATGGGTATTTTTAATTCCCTACATGTTTGATGTTTTCTGTTGTATAAAACATAATAAGAGGGAGATCTGAGTGTCTATTTGAATAGAGTATTTAAATTCTTTGTATCGATAATGGTTCAAAATTCACAAATATCCATGTGAAAATTTATCTTATGAAATATAGGATAAGGAATCACAATGGTAAAAACTCAACAAAATGGAGTGTTTTAGAAGATAAATAAAATCATAAAAAAATGTGGAATGATCTATAATTTTTGAAAAGGACATACCCGAGATATTATAGAAGGAAGAAATCCTGGAATTGTTCTATATATCAAATAGGGATCCATTTCATTTGAATAGATAAAAAACATTGTACAAGATATTACACAGAATGTGTCCATCATTAAAATACATTCAAATCATTGGATAAAAAAAATTAATCTCAATAATGAATGACATAGATAATTTGAATCAGATATAGATGTGGGGATATTTCATACATGTTCGGGATAAGTAAATTTTTATTAATTCTCCATCCATAGGTTGGGAAATGTAGTTGAAATAATTTATATCATTGTAGTAGAGTATTAAAAAAATAGTCAATAATATATTGAGTAATTTTATTGTGAATGTGATAAGTGGGTAAGGAAATCATGTGGGGGAGAAGAGGAAAATAATGATTTAGAAGATGATATTGATGATGTGAAGGAGGGATATAAATATATATTTTCATGGAAGTTGAAGTGATCAAATGAAATTTATATTCAAAATATCATTAGTGACAAGGAAGCACTAGCTCAAACATAATGAATGAAGCCTTTAGAGTAGAAATATTTCTTATATGAGGTAGTGAGTAAATGTTTTGAGGAAGAAGCTGGAGATGGAATCTAGGTTCTGGAACTGAATGATGATATTGATCACATTTAGAAGAATCATACATAGGATATTATTTTTGAGACAAATAGATATGAATTTTATTGAGTCCAAATGGTTCTTAACATAAAGATGAATGAATATGGTACAATTATTTAAAATAAAGAATGACTAGTGTTAAATGTGTGATCATAAATAGAGGGAATCAATTTTGATAAAACATTTCCACATATTTTGATGCTATATATAATTAGATCACTCTTTACCATAATAGTGCAAATAAATTTTAATGTTACCATGATGGATGCTAGGTTTTCAATTATAAATTGTGTTAGGTAAGAATATGTGTATTTAGAGCATCCAGATAGTTTTATGATTCATGAATTTTAGAAAATGGTTTATCAGTAGTGAAAGGAGCCATATGGGTTAATGAAATCACTATGATCCTGGTATTTAGGTCTCTAGTCATTTTTTATGAAGCATTATTTTCAGAATAGTGGTGTTTATTACCATATTTATGTAAAAAAGACACTAATCAAATGATAATGAATCTAGTTTATGATGATGACCTAATATTTGGTGGAATAGATAATGATTAGAGAAAAATGATCTTCTAATTCCTGAAAAGTGAATTTGAAATGTCGATGATTAGTGAACTAAACTTTTTCTATACACTATAGGTGACACAAAGTATGAATGGACCATTTATTTTACATTCAAATAATGGAAGGTGGTTCAAAGTACACATGGAATGGATATTTCAAAGAAGATAAAGACTCAGGTTGTTACCCAGAATAAACTATCTTGAAGTGATGACGGAAAATCAATTAATTACACAAAATAATGAAATATCAATGGAATTATATTTTAATTAATTTTTAATAAAGTAGATATTATTTTTCCACGTGCAAAGTATCATAATATCAAATAAATCTCAATAAAATAACCTCATATGTAGTGAAAATAATATTGTGGTGTTTCAAGGTTATAGTGGATTTCATCTTTCGCTAACATGACAAATCTCATAAACAGTTTTTGGGTTACACAAATGAAGATCGGGTTGGTTGAGAAGATGATAGAAAATCAATTTCAGGTGGTGTATTCTATCATGACATATTGGGTATTTCATTTATACTAAATAAACAATATAGAATTATATTGATAACTATACAAGATAAATATAATGCATTCACACAAGATTGCACAAAGTTATTTTTTATGAAGAAGATTCTTGATGGATGGGAGTTGATGTCAATTCTACTATCATAATCAATTTTTTATAATTCATGTTATATAAATCATAGAAAAATGTAGTGTCTCACTCATGGATGAAGTGAATTGAAATAATGTGTCATATTATCAAGGAGAACGTGGAGAAAAGGAATGTTAAGTTAGAGTATGTGCCTACATAACAATAGGTTTTATTCATTTTGATAAAACACAGTACCCAAAAAAGCATGCGACCATACTCGATTGTCTATTGGAGTTCATTTGATGCCCAAAACATGAACAAGCATTGATATGGGAGACCCACTCACTTAGGTATGATGTGTTTTACCCCATTTTCTAATATTTTTTCATTACCCTATGCCAAATCACAAAGAATAAACCTTTGGATTTGTTTGTTAAGGGGGAGAAGTTGTGGCTAAAAATGGTGAGAAATGTATTAATCAATATAAGGGGAGACGAATATTGGGATATAAGTGAAGAAATTGTATTTTTTTAATCTGATGATGCTATAGATGATCAATCAAACGTTATATATCCCAATATATTAGGTTCATTATGTATGTAGTTGACTGTTTTTGGAATGAATTGATTCATTGATGAACTTCTCAGGCTACTCTTATTTCACATGATAACCATGGATCATATTGAATTGGAATGTGTGTTGATTAAATAATTTATTTCTATCTAATCCACAAGAAGAAAATTTTGGATGAAAATGGATGAATCATTAAAAACGTATCAAAAAGTGATATTTATCAAGAAACCAAAAGGGGGAGATTTCTAGGAAAAGTCTTCACGGTAAAATTTTATAGTTTTTATATTGAATTTGTTTTTTGAAAATGTATGATTCCATGGTTAGTAGGGTTTTTATAGATATATTGTTGACACAATATCTAAACAATGATCAATGACAAAGTATTGGATTCCCTAGAAGAGGGTCCTTGAATTGCATATACATAGTGGAATTGTTTTCCAATGACTACCAAAATGTTCGAGTCTACAATATAGATGTTGTACAATCATCATGAAATTTTCTTTCCATGATTTCCTCAAATCAATATTTATATGGAATGGATTTCATTAAGATTTGTGATTCACAATTTAATTTTTCTTTCCCAAGTCTTTCTGTGTTAAAAATGGTGGGTTTTGAAAATGTGTGTAGTATATAGAATGTCAGATAGAAAAATTATAACAATCTAAAACAATGATAAGATTCATTAATTGTGAAATTTCTATTGTGCATCATGTAAATAGGGATCCCCATGAACGAGATTGTTGAGCTTCTCTAAATGGTGTTGGAATGGTTGGAATCATCGTGAAAGGGAGGAAACACATATAAATAAGCATATACCACCCCCATTTTTGTATAGAAGTCCTTTATGAAAATCCAATGGGGTTAACATCACAAAAGTTATCCTTGAGGGTTTTTCATGAGAAAAAGTTAATGATGAAAGGAATTTAACAAATTCAATAAGATGCTGACTGATGTTTGTAATAATAATTAATGTATTGAATTTTGTGATCACTATATAAAACAACTAAAACTTTTGAACAATGAGAAATTTATGAGCTTCACAAAGCATATTTGAGCTTTAGAGAAAAAAATTTTGATTCATGAAGGCTATGTGAGCTTTATGGAAGAAATTGGGTATCCGAAATTTGTTTATTCTATTAATAAACTGGGAAGTTTAGTGAATTTAGTATGATCTTTATGAATGAATTGATAATTGGAATAGTATTGAGGAGGGAATTACTTGAAAATATATTATATGATAGTATTCATCATGTGAATGAAAGTGTAAGATAATTATGCACAATGTGAGGTATAACTAATATTTATTCTAATAGAAAAACAATTATTCTGGAGGATTAGTGATTAAACCTTTGTTGAGGGAGAAGTGAGCATTCAAATAGTAATTGGTTTTAAACGAGGAAGAAGATTGAGTCCAATCCAACCATTATAAAAGTAGTGTGATTTAATGTATTTGGTATATAGCCACAACTCCTTTCTAATCCCCTTTTAGATGGCCCAATGTGTATGAACCAAGTGAAATTGAGTTGTCTTGTGAATTATTTAATTTATTCTCATTAATTTTTAAATTAAATAGAGAGAAGTGTGTTTTTTTGTAAAAAAAATAATCTAAAGGGATTTTAGTTTTGAAATTTCATACCCTAATTCACCCCCACTCTCTTGGTATAAAAAAATTTAGACTAACATATTTTAATTTCATAATAATATTAGATGACAATAATAGATATTCTTTATTTCCATCATTTACTTACCCACCACCATGTATGTCTCATGATGATTTTAGAATGGTTGAAAGCCGCATTACATTGGTGGATGTAAAAAACAACCCACTACTACCATAGATAATGACATAAGACACGATACTTTGTAATGAAGGGGAAATTCCATCGAGTGTTGTTAACGATGGGAGTTGTAAGACAATAAATATTGATTTTATAAAACATCTAAGCCTATTTGATATGAGTTAAAAAAAATTAGTGTTCTGGAAGGCCCAATTTGGACACATAAAATTCCACTTTGAGAGGATTTGGGGAGGCTCTCAACACCCGTATAACATTACCTAAGAAAATTTAATGGATATGCTATTGTAAGTGTTTTTGATGCACGAGAAAAAAGAGGGGGTAGGTTATATATTAAACATAGAAATATATTCTATGGATAAGTAATCTAGGAAATTAGTTTTTTTATTGAGGATGGATAATTTTAAAAGGTACAAGAGGGGTCTGAATATATCATCAATAATCTTAATAAAGAGGATCATAATTCTTTATCAAATTCATCATTCATCCTACACTATTCATTTTCTCTACCATGTTGAGGAATCATGGGATATGAGATATAGATGTGTTTGGTGTACAAATTATATAAATTAGAAATCAAGATTTTTCTCTTTAAGAAACATTACGATGATATTTACTATAGGATCGAACTATGATCTTAATGGAAAATAAAATAAGACTTAAAATGAAATGAAGAGATGTAACTAACTCAAATTTTTAGGAAAAAACATAAATTTTGGAATTATTCTTATTAAAATTAAATTGATATGATTGATACCACATTATGAAATTAAATATTGATTCACCTTACTGATATACATATCTATTATTTATTACAATGTTATAATAAAAATTATAAGGATACAATCCATTTATGGGAGGATAGTTTAGCGATATGATATTTCAATATATATTATCACTAAATAAATATTTTTAATTATTTGATTGACTCAAAAAAAAACAAATGTGAAAAAAATATCATCCTTGAAATATTTTGAATAATATATATGAGAATTAAAAGATTAATTTTCTAGTATAAATATATGTAATAATATCAGAAAACCAAGAAATGAACAATAATGAGATGACATATATAAGTAGAACTATTACTTATGAATCCCATTTATCTAAACTGAGATGGGAGGTAGGATCACTAGGTTTTTCCATTGACCAATTCGAGGCCAAACTCAATATATAAAAATTGGACTAAAGTCTTATATGGAAAATGTTTAATCTCATTGTGATTTCTAGAAGATCTTTGTTAGTAATATTACTACCCGAAATCGAAATGAGAGATTACTTGTTTCTTAGGTATTACATGGGGATCATAAAGGTTTTAGAATTTTAAAATAATATTATATCACAATATAATAAAATATCTATATATATATATATCATGAATTCATGTACTCTATAATATTTTTTCTAAGAACACAATATATTTTATAATTTTTTTAAGAAAAATGAATTTTATTCTAGGAAACTATTATTACAATAATTGACTACTAACATGATATGCTAACCCTAGAATAATTAGTAATATTAAATACACCAAAAAGAGTTTTTATATGAAAATAGTTTTCTGCAAATTTTTTATAAAACATATTTTTTATAAAGTTTTATCACTGAATTTAAAAGAATCGTCATCATTTTTTTATTTATCATGGTTCTATTTTCAAAAGAAAATTATTTTTAATAAATAATTTATTATTAGGTGAATAGTAAATAAATCGAATTATATTAATATCGTCATATTTATGAAATTATTTAATAATATGAATACACTGAATGTTAAAGTAATGTTTTTTTGTAAATATTATATTATATATTGTATAATAAATCATTTTAAAATAAAATATTATAAAAATACTCATTCTTAATATTTGGAAAAAAATTGTAGCATTATATTTAAAAAAATCAAATATTTTGGTGAATTAATTTGAGAATATTGAATCATTTTTTTATTTCATTTATTGTGAAGAAATAATTTTATTTATAACGATTTTCATTAATTCATTTTAATCATTATCATTTCTAATTCTATCCTATTCATAAATATTTTTCTCCAAAAAAATCATTTTTCTAAAAATTTACCTTTTATGTGTCAGATGTTCTCTCTTTATCATTACAATATGAACACATAGAAATATAATTTTATAATTTTTTTATATTTAGGACAAAAATTATAATTTTATTTGATATGGTCATTATCAATTTTAGGTATAACATTTAGATAGTTTAGATTAATTTTAATAATCATCATAATGGTGAAACAAATATATCTAAAATTACTTCTTTTATAATTATCAATCAAATTATAAATATTAAAATAAATTAAAATCATTCAAATAATTATTCTAACATGATTTTTAAACACATAAATTAATATTTTAACCCTTAATTGGTTATCAATACTAAATAATATTAAAGATCCATAAGGGTGAAAATGTAATTTACCTAATTATATAGTTTTTGTATAAATTATATTATTAAATTTAAAAAGAAACATTATTATATTTAGAAGTTTAGGTGTATTTAATAGATGTTACATTTAGTTCAATATAACCATATTTTGTTAATAAATGTTATTTATGTATTTATTAATAATCTAATTTCAATAATAAAATATAGTTTCTTATGTGAAATATAAAAAGGAAAAGTTCATAAAACCTAATATAGTAGACATAATCTACACAAAGATTTTCTAGAAAAGAATGATGGATAGGATACTGGACCAAAAACTTATTTAAACATCACTTTTTATAAATTTTGAAACAATTTACCCTTAAAAAGTGAAAAGATGTAATGGAAATGTAAAGGGTGCATCCAAAACTAACATTATCTTTTATTATAAAAGGATACCACATCCACTGTCCTGAATAAACACTTCACCTTATAATTCATACATGAAACTCTTACAATTTTACCTCATTATAGTCATATCACACTAACATTATCTCCTGGTCACTCATATTTATCATAATCTCTTTAATTTCAATGTAACAACTAAAGAAAAAACCAAGTCTCATACAAAAGTTCAATCTCATTCTTAAGTTTTTATTCTTAATATAATACATCAAAATATAATATGAAAATAATAATATCACTATTTAACTATAATTAATTTTTTTATGTTTTTTATATTTTTCTCAAACCATAGTTATTCCTTTTCCATCCAAAAATAATGGAAGAACGTTATTAGTGTGTTGTGTAGACAACCGCTTCCACGATGCGATGTCATTTTTTTCCATTACCACAATAAATAACGTATTATGGTTTATAAGGATGAATATATATGACATATATCATGTAATTATTATTAATCAATAACAATTTCATCTCTACATATGCCCCCTCTCACAAGTTAATAATCTAGAACGCTAATATTGCATATGTGCATATCTCCACGTCCACAAATAAAACATATATCATTGTTTATCTAGATTTTATTACATTTTCTAAAAATTATGAATATATTTAAACATTCAAAAAAAAATATTATTATTCTTCTATTATAATGATATTATTTTAAAAATAAACACCTCATGAAAAATACTCTATAATATAGTTAATGTGTGTTCTTGTTTGGGTCGGTTTGACCACCTATAAGAAAAATGAATTAAAACATATTTAAAATTATGATGAGAAAATTTAAAATATCATTATTAAAATATATATATATATATATATATATTATTATTTCATTCATGAAATATTATATCAATTATAGAAAAAATTATTAAATTAGAATTTTCATCCATGAAAGCCATAAAAATAAGATAATATCATTTCAGTTTTCATATAACATAACCTAAACACATATTAAATGGAATAAAAAATTCTAAAAAATAATTAGTTATATATTTACTAACAAAAAATAATATATAACAATAAATATATTTTTATGAAATTATAGTTGATTATTTCAACATTACTGAACTTGTACAAAACTATTATGAATTTTGACATCCAATGATAATTATATGATATTCTTCATTAATGTACCCATCATAAATAATTACAAAATATTGTTCTAAATGGAAATTAAATGTTTCAATGTTATGAAATATAATATTAATTAATATATATTTTATTCATGAGGATATAGTGTAACCAATCATGAAATGAAACAAGTTATCTGTAGATCCCATATAGATGTATGTGGACATTATGGTGGAGTTTTGAATTAGTGTACCAGATTTTTTATCATATTTTAATTTAATTAAATTAACCCTTATAATATTGATCCTCTAATCTGGATAATATGCATGGATTTAAATGTTCTATCAATTATCAGATACACATGAAATATAGATAATAATTGAAACAAAAACACATGAATATTTTTACAATGTTTAGTACAAAGGCCAACTCTTTATCATGATCTACCTGTAGTTGATTCATTGATTATCTTATAACTATTAAATTTTAGTTATTTAAAGTTTTTGGAATTGGAACAAAATGATTAGGATTGATGTAAAAAATCTTTCTAAGTTAGTGGCATTAATTATACTAGTACCAGTAGTGTTTAATGGAATTATTTATACAGGCACATACATTTTTTCACATATATTAAATAATCATCAGAAAAACATAACCATATTAAAATAGATATCATAAAATCATGTGAGTAATTATTTAAAATAAATAAAAGTCTTAAAATGATGTTGATTCAACAATATTATATGCGAATTGGGATAATTTTCTTCCTCAAGTGGATAATACAACACCCACTTCATTACATTTTTAGGATGATAAAATGATGAATTTATCAATTCATTTGACGTTGAATTATTCCTCGCTATATAGAGTTCATTGATGAATTCTATTTTAGTCAATGAAAATCCATGAATCAATCTAATATAATAATTTCTATAACTAACTAACTTTCACAAACTCAATCCACTTCATTCATGTATACTTCTTTCATGGGTGTTGCATGAAATTTTTAATCAAAACCCTAGAAAAAATTTCATCTTTATTGTTATTATATATATGTTCTTCCAAGTAATGTTTGGGTTAGATTTTTAATGTGATTCATAACATATTCCATTGATCATGCACTATCCAATGTATTCTTCCAATCTTCACATGAAACAGTACTTACACATCACACAATCATGTTATAATTTGACCAAATATTTCATGCTCCTTGAAAGTTATTCAAGAAATTTATGCTTATAATCTATCCAAATTTTGTTTCTTATTTCAATCCTAGTATTCAAACAGACACACACTATACACCTTCTTGTACACAATGAATAAATTTTTCTATCACTTCATCAAGAAACCCATGTGTGATGGAATTTGATAAAAAAATATATATAAATATGATTCCATAAAAAATTCATGAAATCTTGCATGTTGTGCGTGGTTTTTTTATTTCTCACAAACTAGGGAGAATGTATATAAGGGTATCAATTGACATAAAATTGAATCCTATAATAGGTTATTTAAAAAGCGTTCTTGTGTGTTATAGACAAGTCATATTATTGATAAATTCTCATCCATTATGAAATTGGAGATGAAATGAAACTTCACCTCCGGAAACAAGGTTTAATTCTCTGGTTTTCAGAAAGTGAAATATATTCCATGATTGAAAACAACAAGATTTTCTAGAAATTATTTTTTAGAGGTTATTAAATAAACCATTGTTCATGGTATAAACTCCACATTTTAAGCCACATCAAGATTCTTCAAAAAATATCATGTTGAGGAATATCTCAATTCACCTGATTTGTTTGGGTTTATTCTTATCTATAAAAAAATCTTCGTTCCATGGAATATTACAAGTGGTTATATACTCTCATTCATCCAAAGGGGATATAATTGTCCTCACTTATCTTGAATCATGAATTCCACATTTATCTAAATGGTCTCTTTTAACTCATGTATGAATTATCCCAAGAGAATAATTATTTTATTTCATGGTTTGTAATATTAATATTGCAGTCATGACATTGGGTCCATTAAAGCCACTGAATTCACCTGATATTGTCACTAGGGATGTCTTTTGGATTTTTTTCAGCTCAATCAGAGCACACTACATGAAGATATCACTGTCAAGATCCATTATATGTTTAAGATGACATATTGATCAAACAACCATGATAAAATATATCAGAATCCAAATGTTATATTCATAAATTATGTGATTTTTTAATATCATTGTTGTTTATTCTTCCCACATCGATCTTCACTTTGTGCTATTTTATTTTATATCAATCAAGTCAAGTGGAGAGGGGCTTAGAAATCCTAGATCCCTTATATTACATCCCATTTCAATATCTCATTTCCACAATTACTCTACACATGGTGGTTCCATATTTTCATCCAGGAACTATTTTTCTGTCCTAACACACATAGACCCATGTGGTAGAGTCATACACACACCCATATTGAATACCCATTAGCCAGGGCTACACTCATGGTTGTGGATGACCTCCGGGTCTTAAATTTTCGTTGGTTCCATTCATCATGGGATTTATAATGGGGTTGTACAACGTTTTTTGAAGGACCCATATATTATAGTTTGTATATACTATGTATAAAATATAAATCTACCCATATGCCCTAGTTAATCCCATAACCAAATTCAATGCCTCATTAAATTTTTCCTCTTCATCTTTTCATCATGAAAGTCAATATTTGAATTTGATTTTTCAATTAAAAAATCCTCATGTAATAACATTAATATTTCATGGATTTCAATTATCATCATCATGAAATATATAATTTCTTTTTAAAGGATCATTCAATTATTCTTTGACACGATCTTAAAAATATCATGTAGTTATAATTCAATTGCGTATCCATTAAACAATTTTTCATTGAATTATTCATATCATCAAGAAAATTAATATATTCATGGTCTTAACTAATATTAAATAATGAAAAAAAGCATGTCGAACATGTTATAAAAATTTAAGATCACTTCCAAAATCATCAGAATTTTAAGTTATATTCACAATGAACGACATCTAATTCTATTTTATAAATTCATAACCATTATCCAAAAATAATCACCAATCATGGAGAATTTTCTTGCGAATTGACAACCAATGAGTAAATAATAATTATCCAAGAATCATCACATTGATAAAGAAGAATTTTATTATTAAATGATATCTATTAAATCCTTACAATTCTACAAGAATCATCACCAACCTTCTTAAATATTCCTCAATCCACATTCCACCATTTTCAATCCATGATAAATCATTAATAATATAAGAATTCATTATAAATTTACATTTGATTCCTTTTTGTATATTCAAAAAAACACAACCAATCTAATCCACCATACACATGGAATTTATAATCTCCCCATTTGGGATTGTTTTCAAATACCACTTTCTAAATGTTAATGTCTATTCTACCCATTGTTGACAATAAATGTAAAAGATTAATATAGGGGTTCATTTCTTTTTTTCAAGGCATTTGGAAATTAATTCTCCTTTTATTAAAGTTGAAATTTTCTATAGGGAACACTTAGAAAAGGTCATCTAGTCGTTCTACTCTTAGTCTTCTTTAGAAAACCATTTGTAGAAAAAAATAGTTATTAACAATGTTAACTTTTCTATACATTAACTACCATGAGTGTGAAATAATTATCATATCATATATATCCATCAATGAAGGGTATATATTAAAAAAAATTAAAGTTTTATACTATCCTTCCCACTTTAGTAAATAAAATATAGATTTCAAGAGAAATAACATTTTACTTCCCATATCCATGAAATTAGTAATTAACACACACACTCAATTGATGGAAATGTTTTTTATAATAAAAAATCGAAATATGTGTAATTTTGTAACATGTATTTAAAAACTATATATAGATAACATGAATTTTTTGATATTCACGAAATAATCCTTTATATCATATAATTTATGTTTTATCCCACTCAATGAGATAACTCCATTAAAATTATCCTAGTGGATAATTTCATTATTGAGTCTGCGATATATTGATGTTTATAATCCACCATTTTATAATAATTAATTTTTTTAATATATCTTGAATAATTATGTCAAATTATTGTTTTCCGCATATTTCACTCATTTACCATGTTGAGAATTAACATCACCATAAATATCGTTCAATGTAAAAAAAATTAATACACAAAAATGAGGAAAAAATATGGAACACTTGAGAGATCCCCAATAGGTAAAATAGGGTAAAACATTTCATCTCATACTAGAAATTACTTTCCTTGAAGCTCTGATTTCTCTGGTACACTTCATGATTATTTCAAGATAACATTTTAAATTTTATATCTTGCATTAACACAATGGAAACTATACTTCCATTCACCTTAATCTTGTGAGGATTTGTTCCCTCACTTATTCTAGTTGTGTAGTAGCTTTACCTGGGATTAGTTTTTTATTATCATCATCTCCCTTTGAGCTTGTATAACAGTTATTAAAGGATCGATACAAAGTCTTACACTCTTTGGTGATAAACCTATGGTTGATTAAAAAATTATCCATTCCCTATTTCTATATTTTGATTACACATTCTGAGAATAAGAACACAATTTTTAGGAAGTAAATCATCTTCTTGAGTTAGTGGGGTTATGGAATCTAATACTAAAAGTCTTTAGCAACATTTCTTGTTCCAAAACCATAAGTTATCTTAAATATATTATATAATAATCTTTACATGATCTCTCTACTAATATAGATGTATTTTGATTGAGTTAATAATCATTTTTCAACTATAGGTCATTGAAATATACTAAATATACAATATTATATTCACATAGGCCAACTAATAATCACTAAGTGTAAGATAAAACATCCACATCACTTTTTAGTTAAAATGAAAATTTGATTAATTTATTAATACATTTTCATGAGGAAATCAATTTTGATATATTAAGATATTAGATACACACTCTTTCATTCCAAAATGATCATAACCTCAATCTAAAATAATATTTTATGCATGAAACAAAATAATAGAAACTCAATTCACGTATTTCACGTATACTTCATGCATGGATGTTTCATGAACTTCTTAAGAAAACCATAGCACACAAAATTAATCATTATTATTATTATATGTGTATTATTCAATGTTATGTTTGTGTTAAATCTTTTAGGTTGTTTTTATAATGTTAATTACCTCATGAACTATCTAGTTTCATCTATCAATATTCATAGAACACATTACATACACATCAAACATTCAAGATCTCATATTTATGAACATTTAATGTACTATAAAACTACTTCTCAAAAGGTGTGTTTATAATCTGTCTAATTAATTTAAATTATTGAAAAACATGTATGGACACTATAATAACCTGAATCCGGAGACACTCAACTGATGCCCCGTACTCGGTTCGCCACATGACCTCAAGTGTGTTTCCCCAAATGCCAGAGGCTTCTGACTAGTAGCAAGGGCCTTGGTGAGTCATTGGGGAAACCATGCCCTCATTTGGTAAAGTATACAAGGGAAAGTAAATAACAATCAATAGAAGAAGCAGTAAATAGAATAAAACAACTGAAAATAAACAAAAGATGCCATGTATACTATAATAATGATGCAGTATGGTACTTGTATCTATGGAAAGCAGTTACAAAGAAATGTGCTGAAATAAAACTGAAACCAAAGTACTAAATGGAAACAGCAAACTTTAGAAGCATCGCAAGCCCAAGATCGGTCACATGATCTCCAGATCTAACCCGCAATCAATTACCTGAAGATGAAGGGCCACAGTCCCTATCCAAACCCACAACCAAATAACCTTTTTGGACCGAAAAGAAGGACCCAAACAGGGTGTGAGACTAGTCCCAGTAGGCAACCACCACATGATCTGTGCCCAACTGTCAGTGACCAATATAGAAAAGGTAATAGAAATAAATGGAGTAGAGGAACAGAAGTATAATAAAGTAAAAAATACAAAAAATATCTTTCCACATTCATTTATTAATTTAATTCAATCATTAAATTATCAACCAAGGAATCTAGCAAATAGCTCTATATTCCCATGTTATAGCAAGTAACACAACATGTATCTCAGCAGACTACTTAAACAACAAGCAGTATAAAAACCAATCTTGTTTTTTGGATTGGTGGACTCATCACAACCAACACAACAATATTCACACTGACTCTCTGGGTGGCTCATACTGGCAGAACCCTCTAGTAAAGTAATCATACAAAGGAACAGACACTCTGGGAATCTCTCACTGTCAATTCCCCTGTGGTCTGGTAACGATAGTTATAGACTCTCTAAGAAAGCACTTACATCTAATTCCGCCTGTAGTCTTGATACGTAACTAAGGAAACTCTGAGGAAGAACAATGTCCAGTTACCATAGGTCATGTGAATGATACTAGTTTATAATAGACTCTCTATGGAATCCCATAATCATTAATTCTCTCTTTATCCTACCGCACTAGGTTCAAACAACCCTGAGCGGCGTCGTCGTGTGTAATCGACTGTCAGCAGCCCTAATTAAGTTCAAAAAAATACTTGGATAATAGTTAAAATTCATAAAAAGAATATAAATAGTAGGAAAAACATGCAATCAATTATATCAAGGTAGGCTATCAATGCAACAAGGTCTTCCTCACAGGCAACCTAAGACAAACATTGATAAACAACCAAAACAAGGAAAAACACCCATGGGGTGGTCCTCAAACATGAAAACAAGCAATAATTATTCATCTAATAGCCCCAAGTAAAGATGGAATCTAAGGAAGATAATAATACATGATCAAAAACCTAACTTGAGATACCAGAAACATGGGAATCTGAAACTTTTTCACAAAAACTCAAAGACATTCAACGTAGGGCAACAAACCACCTACCTTGATCCTAAGAGATCGATATACTTGAACCCCGACATGTGAATCATCCTAGAACAGAGTAGATCTGCAAAAATTTCGAAAACGTTCAACATTAGATACCTCTCATAAGGGACATAATGATGAATCATGGACAATGAATAACCAAGAACTCAATGTTGTGACTCTATTTCACTCGACGGTGTTTGATTCAGATAGCCGGTGATAGATTGGTGGCTCGGAAAAGATCTGTGGTCGTACCCTCACTCTTGGTCGAAGAAGCTAGAGAAGAAGACGTTTTTGGGGTTAAGACGTGACCCCGATATATTTAAATAAAAAAAATAAAGTACAAGGCCGGTACTTTTGGAGTACACGGCGTGTACTACGCTTTTCTGTACTCCTCATTATGTGGCCCCCACATCACCCCTACAAGGCCATGTGTGTGGCAATGACACGGCCAGCACATGGCCTCAAGCAGAGTCAATTTACACGGTGTGTACTCATATAGAATATGGCGTGTACTTTGAAAATTTCTATATTCTCCTCTTTTCCCCAAAAATGGCCAGAAAGAAAAAACATACCTGAAAAGAATGTCCGGGTTCTTACAAACATCCCCCCATAAAGAAATTCGTCCCCAAATTTCCATAGCATGGTGCAGAAGAAGAAACCTCGAAAAACTCTGGCCACTATGATTGCATATCGGACTCCCTTTTCCAAGTCTCGTCCTGTACACGGCCGTGCGACAATAGCACCAATACAAGAAGAATAGACTGACCAAAGAGTACCTTTGCACTACGATCAACAATCCTTATAGGATGCTCCTCAAACGATGCATCCTGCTCCAGATCAACCTCCTTAGGTTGAAAACAAGAGACGAGTATGATAAATAGCATCAAACCTGAGAAAAATGGATGATGTCGCACATATCCTGGTCCCTCTGAGGTAACTGCAACCTATAAGAAACAATCCTGACTCTCTCTAGAACCTCTAATGGCCTGACGTTTCTCGGTGAAAGCTTTCCCTATCTCCTGATCCTCTTGTGTCCCAACCTCGAGGTAACACGTAGTAAAACTTTATCTCTGACCTTTAACTCCAAAGTTCATCTTTTCTAATTAGAAAAGGATTTCTATCAAGATTGTGCAGTATCCATCCTCTTTCGAATCAACTCTACCCGTTCTATGGTCTCCTGAACAAGGCGAGGTCCCACCATAGCTTCCTCTCCTACCTCCAGCCAACATAAGTGTGATCAGCACAGAATACCGTACAAAGCCTCGTATAGGGCCATCTGAATAGTTGCATGAAAACTATTATTTTATGAGAACTCCACTAGAGTTATATGTCACTCCCAAGAACCTCTAAAATCCAGGATGAATTCTCGTAGCATGTCCTCAAGCACCGGAATCATGTGCTCTGACTGGCCATCTGTTTGGGGATGGTAAGCTATACTCAGAAGTACATGTGTACCCAAATCCTATAGCATCCCTCGCTAGAAATGTGACATGAAGAAGTCATACCTTTACGAAATGATAGTACTCAGAACCCATGCAAGCGTACAATCTCACATATGTACAACAGTCTAAGCTCATCAACACCGAAGGTCTCCTTAATCGGCAAGAAGTGAGAACCGTCATGTGCCTGTCAATGATAACCCATACCGCGTCATTTCCTCGAGGCGATCTCAGTAACCCTATCACGAAGTACATCACGACATCATTCCACTTCCACTTGGGAATGGGTAGCTGCTGTAAAATCCCTACTGGTTGCTGGCGCTCCGCCTTCACCAGCTGACAAGTGGGACACCACATGACAAAACCAGCAACATCCCTCTTCATACCTTGCCACCAATACTGGTGGTGTTGATCACGATACATCTTGGTGATGCCAGGATGAACTGCCCAAACAGATGAAAGAATGTCTTGCATCAGCTCCTCGCGTATATCTGCTGGCACCCATACACGTCCCTAGAAGCGCAAGATCTCACCCTCGCCTACGGTTCATCCGGAAAGTGGGTCATATCCTGACACGCTTTCCTATAGGACTAGGCCTTCAGAATCCGATAGCTGACTCATTCGAACTCGATCAATAAGGGTAGAGGTAACAGCTATAGAATAAAGAAATATTTTTTCCTTTCTATCGTGCACCTCCAAATGCATTTCAGAGAACGGGGCCATGAGATGCCAGTCGTTGTTGGCCTCCTGAACTGCCTGCATCTATGTCATCCTCCTTAGTGCGTCTGGCACAACATTGCCTTTCCCAGGTATATATGAAAGCTCTAAATCAAAATACTGTAGGTACTCAACCCACCTACGCTGTCTCAGATTCAAGTCATGTTGGGTGAAGATATACTTGAGTCTCTTTTCGCCAGTATATACCACAAATTTGTGTCCCAAAAGATAATGTCTCCACCAATGAAAACCATGAACAAGGGTGGCCAACTCCAGGTCGTGCATAGGATATCTCCTCTCATGTGGCCTAAACTTTCGAGATCCATATGCAACAACATGATCCTCCTATATAAGCACTGCTCCATGCCCGATGCGAGATGCATCATAGAAAACTGTATAACTCTTTCCCGGTTCTAACAAAACTAGAATAATTGCGGAAGTCAGTTTCCCCTTTAGCTCATGAAAGACAGAATCACAGGCTTCAGACCAAACATACTTCACCCCTTCTTATTAAATCCCATCAATCACGCTGCAAAGAGTGAGAAGTCTTGTACAAACTGCCTGTAGTAGCCAACTAGCCCTAAAAAACTTCATACCTCAAATACATTCCTCTGCTTCTCCCAGGTGACTACTGATCTAACCTTCTCTGGGTATATTGATAATCCTATCTCTGAGATGAAATGACCTGGGAAGTGAATTTCATCCATCAAAAAGTGGCACTTTGAGAGCATAACATATAACTGATGCTCCCTCAGTGTAATAAAAAGTATCTTAATATGGGTAGCATGGTCGTGTTGAGTGTGAGAGTACATGAATATATCATCCAAGAAACCCACCACAAAGGAATAAAAGCATGGATGGAAAACTCTATTAATCAGCGCCATGAAAACTACTTTCGAGTTTGTGAGACCGAACAAAATAACCAAATACTCATACAGACCATACCTGCTCCAGAAAGCTGCAAGAGGTATATCAGATGGTATGACGCGCAACTGATGATATCTGGATCTCATGTTAGTATTTGAGAACACTCGGGCTCCACTAAGCTAATCAAGGATAAAATATATCTGTGGATATGAATATTAGTTCTTGACATTAAACTGGTTTAGCTTATGATTATCCACACAAAGCCTAAGGGTGTTTTATACCTACATCGCAAATTAGGACAGGCGAACCCCTAGGAGAAGTACTGGGTTAGATAAAACCATTTTCCTGAAGCTTCTCCAACTGATGCTTGAGCTCCTACAACTCACTTTTAGCCATTGAATAAGGAGGAATGGACACTAGTGCCACTCCTAGCACATGCTGAATAGATAAGTCTACCTCATTCTCCAGAGAAAAACCAAAAAATTCTTCTGTAAAAACATCGTTAAAGAGATTAACCACTAGAGGAAAATCTATCTGAGAAGTCCCCTGGTCATCCAAATATAAGCTGTAAATCTGGTCCGTAACACCGCCCAACCCATGATGCTCTTATTCAGCTTTGCTCGCCTGGACATCCCATTTTCCCTTGTAAAGAAACGATAAGCCCACTGGTGATGTGAAACTCACCTACGACAATAGAAATCGACAAAGTCCTGTAAAGGAACTAACCAGTCTATCTTGAGAATGAAATCATCGCCAGTCATCTCCAAAACATAGAGACTCCATGAAAAACGACACCCACCAACCACAAGGGGGAATTCTAAGCACTAACGCACGCTAGCGGTTCTAATTCCCAAGGGAGTTTCTAGCTTCACCATATCCTCCGAAGTATAAATTGAAAGTATAAGGATTTCCCCAGTATGTAGAGAAATAAATATTTGAGAATATCTGGTATCAAAAAGTCCAGAGGATAAAACTAAGGCTACATAAAACGTACCTTGAACTGTAGAAGGTCCCAGATCATGCTCTTGATGAATCTGTTATACCAAAAAATTCTCGCCTATAACGCAGCCCTATGTAGAAGCCTAATATCCCTAAGCTAACCATTCCTAAGCCTAACCACTACATCCATGTCCTCTACCCTGGCCTGAATGTCCTAGTGAACTCCAGCCCCTAGTCTGATGTGAAAATGGTAATCCTTCTCCTGTACATAGAGTCGAAACGGATCCTCCTTCACTAGTTTCTGGAAAGTGACCCTTGCAGAAACACTACAAGTGACCCATCTAGTCGTAAGATCGGCACTCCAATGGGTCTCTCGGGAACTGAGGATTATTATTCCTATTTATTCCACACTGATAGCTCACCACTTGGTTGCGAGAGGAAAGATCTCATCTTCCATAAGGAATACCACGCTTCCTTGGGTCACCTCGTGTAGACTCTCGGTGGCTCTTCTTGCTGTCTACCTGAAATAAATCGTCCCAGGATGCTGAACTACCCTGGTCCACAACTCTAGTATCCCTCATGTTTTTCTCCGTGATAAGCTCTAGGTTGACTATCAGATTAATATAAGTCAACTGGAGACGTTCACCTGCATCTGATGTCCGGTCTGAGTCCTTCCTCAAAATTCCTTGCTAAAAATAGCTCGTCATTCCCCATAATGGGAGTGATATATCGTAACTCTGTGAAGAGAGAGGAATACTCCATAACTGTGAGAGTACCTTGCTGCAGGTTCATGAACACTCTTGCTCTATCTGCCCTCAGCATCACTGGGTAAAGGTAATCGTAGAACATACACTGGAACTCATCCCAAGCCATAGCATGTTGGAGCCATGCCTGAGAAACCACAACCCACCATCTCATGGAGGAATCTCGTAGCATATAATTCACGGGCTTCACTATCCTCTCTAGAGGCATCTCCAGGTGCTTGAAGATGGATAGCATGGCTTCTAGCCCTGACTCTGCAGCCTGTGGTTCTCTATCCCCTGTGAACGTGGGAGGATGTTGCTGGTGAAAAACCCACGTCAACTCTACCATAGATGGGGCAGGATTCTGAGATCCCTAGAAGGTCTACATGAATCTCATGAAACCCTCTCTGAACTGAGCATCGGCAGTAGTGTCTAGAATCGTTGTAGGTTCCATGTCCGGAACAATAGGCGGAACTACATGTAGTCTTTGATCTGCCGTATCAAGCGTACGGTCACTGCCTTGTTCCTGACGTGCAAGAGGAGGATGTCATGGTTCCATAGATCTGAAAGTTCAAAAGTATACATAAGATTCAGGATTAACAAGGTCAGAAAAACTGAAAGTACAAAAAGGAACAAAGTTGCAACTTAAGAGAGTAAAACAGAACAGGAGAGAAAAACTCTAAAATTTGGGGAAAATATGACTACATGGTGTGGACTACCACTACATGACGTGTTTCCTGAAATTTTTCCCTAGGCATGTACCTTATCCATAAATTGTTTTTTAAACCACCCAACTACATGGTGTGTTCTCCAACTACACGGCGTGTAATAGCCCCTTTTCTTCCTACATGGTTACTTCTACATGGCTAGGAACACATACTGTCCCAACGAGAAACTACACGACATGTTTTTACACTACACGGCATGTCCGTAATATTTTTCCCCTGTCTATGTCGTTAGTCACACGGACTGGTACACGGAACACTACAACATGACATGTCAACATTGTACATGGCGTGTTTCCCTGCGGATTTCCCAACCCATGTATTCAGCTACATGACTAGGTCACATAGCCGACACTACAAGGTGTGTTCCAGACGGACATGACATGTACTTGAAAGAAATTCCAGGACTTTGGTTTTCGTGACACAGCCAGATACCCAAGTCATAGTACAGGGCATGTAAACTAGTACACGATTTGTTTCTACAATAACTTTCACAACCCTGTGTCCCTGCCAATATAGTCAGCGCCATGACTAAAAACTACACGACGTGTATTCATAAAGTACATGCCATGTATTCTATGTTTTTCCAGAACGTAGCCTCAGAACTGCACTAGAGCCCCGAAAACATAGAAAAACAAACGTTAAGGTTCCATATCCCAATCCTTTGGGGCCCATACTCCCCGCGATTCAATTATTCGTATCATAATAATGCATATAACAAGTAAACAGTGTAACAAAATCACGCTCCACCAAATTCTGATCCTCAAGGGCCCATAACACATATACGACCAAATTTAGGGGTCAATGATAATGATTCTCTAAACAAAAAATAACCTATCAACATAGAAAATATTTTATCACAGCTGTTATCACAACAGCATGCATAGTCTATCACAAATTCTGTCACAACAGCATGCAATTTATAATGCAATCTTGGTGGCATGGAAAAATGCATGAAATGTGATTTTATAACAAGTGCCTATATGATTCATCATATGGAATACCCTAATCTCATTGGGTTGAAACAAAATAGAACCACAATCATATAAAAAGTAACATCACAAAACAAGTGCACCACCCAACTGTGAAATCAAGTAAACTGTAACATTTGCAAAACTCTAAAATTGCAATATTCGAGGTAACCTGGATTTTTCCCCGTAAACGGGATCTAGAAATCCTGAGCATAGCTATTTACCATTTACCTATTCTTTCCTATCCCTGTATAATGTCCCTAAAAAGTACATCAATAGAAAATAAAAGAAAAGAACCTCATTTGATAACACATTGTAACAACCCAAATCCAGAGCCACTCAAATGGTGCCCCGTACCCAGTTTTCCACATGACCTCAAGTGTGTTTACAAAAATTCCAGAGGCTTCCGACTAGCAGCAAGGGCCTTGGTGATTCATTGGGGAAAATATGCCCTCATTTGGTAAAGTATACAAGGGAAAGGAAATAACGGTCAATAGTGGAAGAAGTAAACAACATACAACAACTGAATCTAAACAACGGAAGCAATGTATAATATAATAATGATGCAGCATGGTACTTGTATCTATGGAAAACATTAACAAAGAAGTGTTCTGAAATACAACTAAAACCAAAGTACAAAACATAAAAAGTAAACTCTAGTAGCATCGCAAGCCCATGCTCGGTCCCATGCTCTCCAGCTCTAACAATCAATCATGTTCCTGAAGTAGATGGGCCACAATCTCTATCCACACCTACAACTATATAACCTATTTGGGCTGAAATGTAGGACCCAAATAGGTTGTGAGAGCAGTCCTAGTAGGCAACCACCACAAGATTTGTGCCATACTGTCTGTGAGAAATATAACAAAGTTAATGGAAGTAAATGCAGCAGTGAAATAGAAATACACTAAAGTAAACAATAAAACAAATATCCATTAACATTCATATATTAACTTAATTCTATCATTAAATTATCAACCAAGGAATCTAGAAAACAACTCTATATTCCCTAAGCATATCAAGTAACACAACACGTATCTCCACAGACTACCTAAACAACAAGCATTACAAAACCCAAGCTCATTCTTTAGTTTGGTGGACTCATCACAACCAACCAGACAATATTCACTCTGACTCTCTTGGTGGATCATACTAGCAGACCCTCTTGTCATGTAATCATACAAAGGCACAGACACTCTGGGAAGCTCTCACCATCAATTCCCTTGTGGTCTGGTAACAATAGCTATAGACTCTCCGAGGAAGCACTTACGTCTTATTCCCCCAAGAGTCTCGATACGTAACTAAGGAATCTTTGAGGAATCAAAAAGTTCAATACCCATAGGTCCTGCGAACTATACTAATTTATTACAAACTCCCTAGAGAAGCCCTTAATCATGAATTTTTCATTTTGTCTACCGCACCAGGTTCGAACAGCCCTGAGCAGCCTAGTCGTGTGTAATAGACTAAAATCAGCCCTAAGTAAGTTCAAAAACTACTTGGATAATAGCTACAATGCATCAAATGCATATAAATAGTAGGAAAAACATGCAATAAATTATATCAAGGCAGGAAATCAATGCCACAAGGTCTGCCTCACAGGCAACCTAAGCCAAATGGCGATAAACAACCAAAACAAGGGAAAACACACATGGGGTGATCCTCAAACATGGAAACAAGAAATCATTATTCATCTAATAGCCTCAAGTATACAATAAATATAAGGAAGATAATAATATAGGATCAAAACCCTAATCTAAGATACCAGAAACATGGGAATCCAAAACATTTTCACAAAAACTCAAAGTCATTCAATGTAGGGCAACAAACCACCTACCTCGATCCTAGGAGATCGATTTACTTGAACCTCGGCCTCTGAATCAGCCTAAAAAGGAGTAGATCTGCAAAAACATCTTAAAATTTCATCATTAGATAATTCTCATAATGGAAATAATCTTAAAATGTGTCCAATGAAGAACCAAGAACTCACCGCTGCGATTCTGTTGCACCCAACGATGTTCGATTTGGATAACCAGTGACAGATTGGTGGTCCAGAGAAGATCTGCAGTCGTACCCTCTCCCATTTTCAATGAAGCTAGATAAGAAGATGTTTTTGGTGTTAAGACGTGACCCCATTCTGTTTAACTAAAAAAATAATGTACACTGCATGTACTTTTGTAGTACACGACGTGTACTAGGCTTTTCCATAATCCGCATTAAGCAGCCTCCACATCACCCCTGCATGGCCGTGTGTGTTACCATTACACTTCTAGTACATGTCCTTGAGTGGAATCAATGTACACATCATCTACTCATAAAGTACAAAGCGTGTACTTTGAAAATTTCCATATTCTATTATTTTTCCAAAAAAATGACCAGAAATGAAAAACATGCCTGAAAAGAAGGTCCAGGTTCTTACACAAATTTTATTCCTTCTATAATAAAAATAAATAAATCAAACTATCACTTTTTAATAACCATTTTCATTTTTTCTTTTATGAATCGACTTCTCAAAAATATACTACCTTCCCCCACATACGTAGTATCATGCATGTTAAGCATTGTATTTTCTTTCATGAAAACCTGTATGGAAACAAGTAAGTGTGTTAGATACCTTAAAATGGATTTTTAGAATAGTTTATTCATGGTTCCTACAACATTATTAGAAAAAAATGATAGGATCACATTATTATCCTCCATCATGTAATAAGAACCGCACAAAAACTCTTCCTCATGAAACAATGTTTTACATACTCTTTGTTTTTCAGGAAACTAGTTTTATCTATCATGAATCACCAACATAGTTTGAGAGTTCATATACTTTTTATGTCATGAATTTCATCTCCTATAATTTTATAAAATAAACATTTAATGTTGTGTTAGGATCATACAAATTATACGGTGTTGATGCAAATCTTGTTTCACCTTATCTGTTTGGGGTTATTGAAGTGCATTCTGAATATAATGGAACATGCCCATTAATACATGTGGTGATATACTCTGGTACATTCGATGTGGATTGTATACTCATAAATTATCACAAACATATAACACTCCAATTATATGAATATCCTCCTTAATCCCACATATGCATATGTACTAGAGTAATTTTGGGTTATTTTCATTCTTACAAGATAAATAATGAATGCATGACTTTGTTCCGGCTTGATTAATATCATATGAATGAAATTACCACTAGATATGTCAGTCAATTTTCATCTGATCAATCGAATCTCACTACCTAAATAAATTACCATAAAAAGATGCGGAGGTTGAAAATGATCGACATCTAAACTGAATGTCCATGATAAAATAGATGAGATGATGAATGTTATAAGTGTAACCTGTGTGACACAAGAACAATAAAAATATTATCCATCCAACAAAAATCCAAAAATGATTATCCATTATGGTATTGTAGACGCAGAAAAATGATCCAATCCAAGAAAATGGGTCCTTTCGGACAAAGAGAAGGCATATTTCGACTCGACAATTTATTATGGGAGGGGCGGAAGTGCTATGTAAAATATCCAAGAGTTGCATCTAAAAAAATTCTCTCATACGCAAAAAACAATATGATCTGAGGGATATTTTTGTGACATTGCACAATCATTTGTGTCGTCAACCCAAGAACGCGGTCTTTCACGCTGGGCACCCGGGTGCTCATTCCTTCATGCCACCAACCTGGGCATGCATTCTTTTGTACTGTCCAACATCTTCACAGAAGCTTGGTCCCCAAACACCTATAAATAGAATGAAACCCCTTCGAATTCAGATGGCTGACGAATCTAAAGTTCCCCCAACCCCATGCATGAAATCAACCAATTCAGCAAAGAAAAAAATGGCTTTTAGGTATGGGATTTTTCGCGACTGTTTTACTTGGGGCCCTCCATCACGCAGGACCATTCGTGTGAAACCCTCACCCAAATACCATTATGTCGTGGCCCTTACATGAAATCCATTGAGGGAAATTAATTTCCCTTACGTGATTTATTTCCATTTTGTGAAAATATAGACCAGTTCTTGCGTGAAACTTCTATCACTTTCGTGCCCAACCTTTCACACAATCCCTTTAGGTTGTGTGAAAAACCTCATCTCCCTTTCACATGAAAAAATCTCCGATTTCACACGCACCCGATCACTTTCATGGAACTATTCCAATTGCACATAAATTGGGAACACCCCTAACCAATTGTGCACAAACCTCCAGGACCACTCCTCGGCCATTTCTGCTCTAGTGCACCATTTACAGAAGAGACTCCCTTTTTTCATGTACCTTATTTTGCACATGTTCGACGTCCCTCTTCTGAAAATCATTTTTAGGCGCATCTTGAACCCAAAAGATCTACATCACACCCTATTTTATTGTGCTAATGTTTTGATTTTCATAAAGTAATTTGAATGTCCCTTGGGTGATACTGCCTGTTTCATTGCTTCGCCTCATGATTATTTGCATAAGAACACTAACGGCTATTGTTTCTTCGCATATCCATGATAACATGGACCCCCATTGGGATCACCCCATGACACCCCCTAGCCACGGAATAGCTGGACCCTTCCCTTCACCAAGGTGCAGATGGTGCCAGTTATGTAATTCCTAGGGGTGCGTAGTGAACCCATCTCTTCCGAGATGCATTACTTTAAAATACCAAGCTCTCTCGTCCTCTGCACATGACATTAAACTGTGACCTCCCCCACATGAGTCGTACACTGGGTTCTCCACCTTGGAAATTCTGCACGCCCATTGGCCTCCACAAGAGTGTGACCATTCCACATATAGAATGAGATCATCTTTATTGGGGTGGCGTTTGTTACCGGGGAAAGGGAAACCACCATGGTGTAAACCCTTTGTCTTCTCATAGGAGGAGGTACCCCGACTCCTCCTATACTATTCTTCACCGAAGTCCAAAGAGGGGGGATGGGAATCGGAACCTATAGAGACCCTATCCTTTTACACATAAAATTTCCTGATTTTAATCATAATTCATCAGCAGAGTACAAGCCAAGGATCATTAAGTCTAGTGTCATGGAATACTAGGTACATATTTCACAAAACATGGGGCTAAAAACAATTCTTTATTTAATCTTCAGAATGTGCTCCAAACTTCCTTTGAGCCCTTACATCTGGATATGGTACCCTGGGGAACACATGAACAAAGGGATGATCTAAAAATCCTATTAAGGGAATGAAAATAAGAATAAACTTTAACAACATGGGTTAGGAGGCTCGACATAATTATATTGGAAGCATGGAACATATGGAATCATAACATATAAACATGGGATCATAAAAACAAGGAATAAAATAATCACTGGATCATATAAGAATGCGATTATAAAAGAATAGTTTCATATAGAGGTTTAATCAACCTTAAACATGTCTTTAGTACGAGTTAAGTCTAACTGCCAATCACGTTTCCCATAGTAGCACAAGCCAAGGCTAACCGCTCGGACGGTTTTCCCATAATATTCTCACCAGTCATTAAATTTACCCAATGAATTGGAGCCTTATCTAGGATCACCCATATATGATTATTCATGTATATTCTTTCCACATAAATAATCTCACATAATCAATCATACATAAACATGACAGTACCCAAGGAAAGAAATAGGCACTCAATCGCATCCCAAAGCATAATAAAAAGGGACATACCATACAAGCGTTCATAAAAGAAAGGAATTAAATCAATAATTGACATTAATAATGTATAAATTCATAAATCATGAAAAGAGATAACAAACTGAAGTGGTAAAATGTAATAATAGTTTTTAGGAATCTTCGAGTCAAAACATCTTAGTGCGGTTTAAGAAAACATCGAATGTCTCTTATAACGAAAAGCGGTATTTTTTTTATTGAGAGAGAAGTAAACCAGGAGGGTTGTCATAATAATAGACTGATTTTATATAGAAAAATGTGACTTAAAAGAGAGGATAGAGTACACTTGATAATAGGAAATAATTAGGGATGTTCCTTTAAAACGGGTTCACTTATCAGGAAGTAATGAGAAAAGAAATACGTAAAAGAATTCATATCTCAGAAAGAGAGTGATGAAAGAGTATTGATAAATAAACTTGGAACATGTACATGACATTTAGATTATGAAAATAAAAAAGATAAGATAATATCATTTTGTTGGAATGGTAGATAAGACAACCCGAAGGAATAAAAGAGGTTAGGGTAGAATTCTTTACGAATTATCGGCATGGTATCAGGAGTACATAAGGGTGATTAGTGAGAGAGGGAAGGGAATTATCATCACATATACATAAATAGGTCAGTATGGGAGAGGTGTGAAATCATACCACATAATTAATAATTACACACAACATGTCCTAACATAGTGAACAATCATGAATAAGAGTGAAATTGAGAGGATCCCTTAGCTTAAGTATGTTGGTGTTCTCCACTCGATAATAATGACCTGAACAGTCAAAATAGGTTTGTTAATCAATATTTCTATAACCTTATATAATTTTAGAATATTTAGTATAACCTTTTTATGTTCATTTATACCCATTTTGATTGATTACAAGGTTCAATTTCATTGTTCGGGTCTGTTTGTTCCATTTGTTGTAATGATCGGTTCAATTGTATTTAGGTTCAAATAAATTGTAAGATTAAAGTGGTTGTCAAGAATTGAATTTATATAACATTAGTAAAAATCCAGTAGGTTCCATGGTTAATATTCATTTGGTTAATTATATTTAAAGATAACTTTTACATTAAACATTAATGATAAACAGTTGAAACAATTTTAATGATTTTGCCCATAATTGACATGTTTTGTATTATTGTTTTATATCATTAGTGTATGAGGATTACAGAACCTCAAATATGACATATAACATATATAATAATCTAGTTCAACCATAACATAAATGGTTTCATTACCAGAAATAAATGAATTTGAAAACACATTATCCAAGATGTTGGTAATTTGAGACATCTCAGACGATGTTTTAATTCTAGAACGTGAGGGAGTGGAGGAGAAGCATGATGCTTTAAATTTTCCATAAACATGATTAGAATCCAGAATAAATGAGATTCTGGAGCTTTCATTCCTTTTGGATAAGGGAAGGGGATGAGTGTATAAGAAAAGAAAGGAAATGAAAACAAAACACTTGAAAACGAAAGAGGGTTCTTACCCTTTGATCTCCTCTCTTTGAGACACTTCTTGGGGGGCTTTGATTTTGGTCTTCTGAAAAGTGAAGAAAGCCTAGGACGTGGGGAAGGATCTTGGGTATAGATTTTTTCATAATTTATTGAAGCCTAGTATCTTGAGAGGAGTGGAGAAAAGAGGGAGAGAAGGGGGGTTTTATTGTGGAGGAGAGAGGGGTTTTTTTAATATAAAATTCATTAGTTTTTTAATTCCTCCCACGACAAGTAATAGTGAGACTTCCATGACCAAAAATATTAATTATATAATTTAATCCCGAACCATGTGGGATTACATCAGCAGAACATCACACATGACTCAATTAATCCATTATTTAGCATTTATTGTGAATTATCGGTTTCTACTATTCATAAAAAAAATCAAGTATTTCAGATAAATCCCAAAACTTCACCCAAACCGTTTTTGACGTGTAGGATCCAAAAATGATGTCCATTTTTCAAAAATAATTTTCTAAATATGATTATTTCAATATTTAATTAAAATAAAAATTTATTATCAAAAACTAGTTTTAAAACATTCATTAACTTATTCTAAAATATTGTTTTATCATACTTCCAACTTGAATATTTTTTATATACCACCATAGGTGAGGTTAATATTCATTAGGGTATATCAATATTCATAAGTGTATGTTACTATTCATTAGTGTAGGTAACTATTCTCCAAAAAATTATTTTTGTTTTATTAAACTCCAAAAAACATCTTGAACACAACAGTGTATGCCATATTTTCAAAATTCCAAACACAGAAGTGGAAAACTTATGTTTAAAGGTCACTTATCACTTAGTAGTTCATTATGTTGTGTTTTCATGTGGTTTTATGACATAAATATAAGAACAAAGTTTCCATTGAAAAACTTTGGGTTGTTATTCTTCCCCCCTTAATAAATTTCTCCCTCAAAAATTCATTTTACATTCTAGGAAAAAAACAGATCCGGGTACTTTTCCTTCATTGCTTCCTCCAGTTCCCATGTCACCTCTTCATACTTATGGTTTCTCCATAGTAAATTGACCAGATGAGTAGTCTTGTTACGTAGTACTTTGTCTATACGATCCAAGATCTTCACTGGTTGCTCCTCATAGGAAAGGTCATCCTTCAATTGTACCACCTCTGAAGAGAGTACATGTGAAGGTTTTGGTATGTACTTCCTTAAGAGGGATACATGAAATAAATCGTGTACTTTCTACATGGTAGGTGGAAGTTCTAGTAAATAGGCCACAACTCCAACTCGATCAAGCATCTAGAAGGGGCCAATGTACATGGGACTTATCTTCCCTTTCTTCCCGAACCTCATGACCTTCTTCCACGGAGATATGCGTAGAAATACCATGTCTCCAACTTTGAACTCAAGCTCTCGTCAACAGTTATCTTCATAACTCTTCTATTGACTTTGGGCTACCTTGATATGTTGCTGAGTTGTTTTCACCTTCACCACCATTTCCTCGACCATTTCAGGTCCTAGCAGCTTACGCTCACCAACATCAACCCAACATGCCGGTGTTATGCACCTTTTCCCATAAAGGGATTCATATGGTTCCATTTGGATGCTCGAGTGGAAACTTTTATTATAGGAGAATTCAACTAGTAGAAGATGTTTGTCCCATCCTCCTTTGAATTTCATAGAACATGCTCTCAACATGTCTTCCAGTGTCTGAATAGTTTACTCAGACTGGCCATCAGTTTGAGGATGATAGGCCATAATGTAGTTTAGTTATGTGCTCGGAGCATGCTAGAGACTTTTCCAAAACAATGAGGTGAATATTGGATCACGGTCGGATACAATAGATAGGGGTACTCCATGCATCCTTACCAATTCTTTTATGTAAATCTGTGCAAGTTGATCCAATGAGAAGTCCTCTCGAATTGTAATAAAGTGAGATGTATTCATAAGATGATCCACAACGACCCATATAGCATTGTTTGCTCTAGATGTCCTTGGAAGTCCAGTGACAAACTCCATGGTAATGTTATCCCACTTTCATGCTGGTATGGGCTGTGGTTGAATCATCTCCTATGACTTTTGTCTCTCAGCCTTTACATGCTGACATACAAGGCACTTTGATGTATACCCAGCAATCTCCCTTTTCATATTGTCCCGCCAAAAGTTTTCTCAGAGATCAGGATACATCATTGTTCTCCGTGGGTGGATAGAGAAAGTTGAGCTATGTGAATCATTCAATATATCCTTCTTTATATCTAGATCAGATGGTACACACAATCATGTCCCAAATATTACAACTCCTTCCTCATCAATTTTGAAATAAGAGGATTTCCCATTTTTAATAGCTTCCACCTTTTTTTGAATTTCCACATCTTCTCTTTGAGCATCCATTATTATCCCCAGGAGGGATGGTTGAGAAATCATTTGTTAAATGATTGATGATGTTCCTATCTTAATGATTCCCATGTCAATTCTTTTCAAATATATGAAGATTGGATCCTTTTCAATTATCATCATTGATAAAGATGATGGATCTTTTCTACATAGAGCATTTTCCACCTTGTTTTCCTTACCAGGATGGTAGTGGATTGAGTAGTCATAATCCTTGATGAGCTCTATCCATCATCGATGGAGCATATTAAGCTCTTTCTATGTGAATATATACTTTAGACTCTTATGGTCAGTATATATCTCACATTTATCCCCATAGAGGTAATGCCGCTATATTTTCAGGGCAAAGATCACTGCCGCTAACTGCATATCATGCATTGTATAGTTTTGCTCATGGATTTTCAGCTGCCTTAAGGCATAGGTTGTAACTTTATCATTTTTCATTAGCACACAACCTAAGACCTTCTTTGAAGCATCACTATACACCACAAAGAGTTCCCCACTGGCAGGGAGTGTGGGTACTGGCGCAGTGATAATCCTCTTTTTCATGTCCTTGAAATAGTCTTCACATTCCGTTGTCCAGACAAACATTACTCCCTTCCATGTCAGCCTGGTTATTGGGTTTGACAGTCGTGAAATGTTCTTCATGAATCGTCGATAATACCCAGTGAGACCCAAAAAGCTATGGATCTACATTACAGAAGTTGGCATGGGCCACTCTCCAATTGCCTTTGTCTTGGAAGGGTCCACATATATCCCTTTGCTAGTGATAACATTCCCCAGGAATGACAATTCCTCCATCAAGAAATCACATTTACTGTACTTTGCATACAACTTCTTCCTTCGCAAGGTATTTAACACAGTTTTCAAATGCTCCTCATGTCCCCCCTTTCTCTTGGAGTATATCAGAATATCATCAATAAAGACCACCACAAATTTGTGGAGGTAATATCCAAAGACTCTATTCATTAAATCCATGAAAATTGCTGGAGTATTAGTCAGTCTGAAGGGAATCACTATGAACTCATAGTGTTCATATCTCATTTGAAAGGCAGTCAGGGGAATATCTTCCTTCCTCACTATTAGTTGGTGATATCCTGACCCAAGTTCCACCATAGAGAAATAATGGGCCCCACATAGCTGGTTGAATAAGTCATTTATCCATAGAAGGGGATACTTTTTCATTATCATGATTTTATTGAGCTCACGATAATCAAGGTAGAGGTGCATTGATCCATCCTTCTTCTTGACGAAGAGGACTGGGGCACCCCACGGTGAAGCACTCAGGTGTAAAAAACCCTTCTCCATATTATCTTGTAACTGCTTCTTCAACTCTTCCATGTCTATGGTGGCCATTCTATTAGGTTTCTTTAAGATTGGCAGAGATCCAGGGATAAGTTCGATTGAGAACTCAACCTCTCTGTCTAGAGGAAGACAAGACAACTCCCCAAAGAATACATCTATGTAATCCCTCGTGATGGGCATGTCTTCAAGCCTGATTGTCTCCTTTGTCTCAATCATTTGACTTAGATATGATTGTTCCCAAGGAAGCAGTATCTACACATGAGATGAAGATTCTAAAGGAGATTAATCTTCCCCCTTACACTTGTAATGAATCATAGGATGCTTCAGGATGTGAAAAATGATACCCCTTTCACGACAGTTGATGTTGTCCTTGTACAAAGATATCCAATCCATCCCCAAGATAGCATGAAACTCCACTAAAGTAAGTATGACCAGATTGGCTGGGAGGTTCAGTCCACAAACGTTAACCAGGGAGGAGTTGTAAACCATGGCCTCAACAATTTCACCATTCGTTGTTCTCATAAGTAACTTTTCCTCCAAATTTTGAGGTGGTGTTTGAATAGTTCTACTATACTTGAAAGATATGAAAGAATGTGTGGAACCAAAATCAAATAGTACATTCTCTTTTCTTGAATTAATAACAAGTGTACCTGTCACCACATCATTTTCGGGCTCCACCTCAACAATAGTGATGGCATAATCCTTTCCTTGTTTCCTTGGAGGATCTTGGTGATTGCCTCCGACAACCCTCGGCTTAGGTCAATTGTTCACATAATGACCAAGGTCCCTACAGTTATAACACTGAACCGCAGGCTGAGTGTTGATCTGAACCTTCCTTTCTTCTTCAACATTAGCGATATTTTTCATATCCCTTTGGCAGTTCTTGTCCAGATGACCAAACTTTCAAAATTTTATGTAGTTCTTGGTTTCCTTCAGACAGTTACCAGGATGCTTCTTCCCACAATTTTTGCAAAGGGGGAAGTTAGGATTCTTTCCATCATAGGATTTGTTTGATGAAACACCCATGTTGTATTCCATTTTCCGCTTCATGTCTCTGGGCCCATGAGACCACTGAGAGTCTCCAATCTCCATTTCCACCTTGAGGGCACAACAGACAATGTCATCGTAACTATCGAGATCTTGAATCTCCAACGCTTTTCATAGACTCGGCTTTAGTCCGCTAAAGAAGCAATCCACCTTGCATTCGGTGTTCATGACAATGCCAGAGGCATACCTTGCAAGCCTTGTAAACTTTTCTTCATATGCCCCGATGGACTCATCTTCCTTCTGCCTGAGTCTGAGTATCTCTCTTTCCATCTTGATACGGAGGGTTTGAGGAAAATATTTGTTGAAAAACATCATCTCGGATTCCTCCCAATCTATGGAATCGATTTTCTCTTGGGACATTGTATTCTTGATTAGTTCTCACCACTGATCAGCTTCCCCATCAAAATGATAGGATGCCAGTATCACCTCCTCTTATTCTGAGCACTGTAGGACGGAGAATATTTTTTCAATGGAGTTAATACATTGTTCCGTGAGGAGGGGATCAGAATATCCGCTATACATGGGAGGCCTTTTCCGCATGAAGGATTCCATGACAACGTGCTCTTTCCATGGAGGAGGAGGACGTTCCCCTAGGTTCATGTTATTATTCATAACTTGACCCAACTGAGCAAGTACTGCCCTGAAATTTTGAGCACCCGATTCCATCACCTATGTCATATCATTAGGGCAATCATCAGATTGCCTATCACATTGGTTGTTGGTACGCGTTCTTCTATTTCCCGACATTAACTAAGAGAAAGAACATATAATTAGAGGTATCTAATACTTAGCTATTGAGCATAAATGGAAAATTTGAACTTGAAAGGATAAACTTATAATTAATAATTATATCCTAACTTATGATTCCTTAGGATAAATCTAGGTTAACCTCAATTTATTTGTTAACTTATATTCTTAGGGGATTTTTTTCCCTTAATAATGGCTTTTACTAAGCTCTTGAATCTACCAAATCATATCCCCCGGGAGTGTCATAACCAAGAGTGCAACAAGACCCATTGTCGGCACCAGTTCCCGTTTGAGTCTAGCTCAAAGCGGTGTTTTCAGTTTTACCCCTAAGATACTTATGTGCCAGACCTGCCTCTACCTGCTCGTATCCAAACAGGGATGTATTTTCTTGATAAACCACCTACTCAATACTCTCCAAAATTTGGGAATGTTTTCTAATACTTAGTCTTATCCTTAAGGTTATCACTAAGGTGATCTATTCCTAATCTCCAAATATAACTAAACCATCCTATGATACCAACTATAGTGACCCTATCCTTTTACACATAACATTTCATGATTTTAAACATAGTTCATCATCATAGTACAAGCCAAGGATCGTTAGGTCTAGAGTCTTGGAAGACTAGGTACATATATCACAAAACATGGGGCTAAAAACACTTCTTTATTTAATCTTTAGAATGAGATCCTAACTTCCATTGAGCCCTTACATCTGGATAGGGTACCCTGTGGAACACATGAACAAAGGGATGAGGTAAAAATTCCAGTAAGGGAAATAACATAAGATTAAACTATAAGCACATGAGTTAGGAGGCTTGACATAATCATATTGGAAGCATGGAACATATGGAATCATAACATATTAACATGGGATCATAAAAACGTGGAATAAAATAATCATGGGATCATATAAGCATGATATTATATAATCATAGTTTCATAGAGAGGTGGTAGCAACTCTAAACATGACTTTAGTACGAGTCAAGGCTAACCACCAATCTCATTTCCCATGGTAGCACAAGCCAAGGCTAACCGCCCAGACCGTTTTCCCATAATCATCTCATGAGACATTAACTTTACCCAATGAATTGGAGTGATATATGGTCACACCCATCTAAGGATATTCATGTATACTCTTTCCACATAAATAATCTCACATAATCAATCATACATAAACATGAGAGTACCCAAGGAATGAAATGGGCACACAATCGCATCATGAAGCATAATAAAAAGGGACATAACATACAAGCATCCATGAAAAAAGGAATGAAATCATAAATAGACACTAATAATTTATAAAGGCATAAATCCTAACAAGAGATAACAAACTAAATTGATAACATGTAAAAATAGTTTTTAGGAATCTTTGAGTCAAAACATTTCAATGCGGTTTAAGAAAACATCACATATATATTAAAATGAAAAGAGACATAATATATTTTTATAAAAACAGAAGTAAACCAGGAGGGGTTTCATAATAAAAGACTCATTTTATATAGACCAAGGTGACTAAAAACATATGATAGAGTACACATGATAATAGGAAAGAATTCGGGAAGTTCCACTAAAACAGGTTCACTTATCGGGAAGTAATGAGGAGAGAAACACATAAAAGCATTCATATCCCCGAAATAGTGTTATTAAAGAGTATTGATAAATAAACATGGAACATGTACACAAAATTTATAGTATGCACATGAAAAGATAAGATAACATCATTTTGGTAGAATGGTAGATAAGACAGCCTGAAGGAATAAAAGAGGTTCGGTGTAACAGCCCAAGATTTTATGAAAATATTCTTTTTAATTTCACTAATGTCTTGTGTTGTACGCTACACCAAAAGGATCATGCACAACACGCATGCTTGACTTGCCTTGCATTACACGCAATCGCGACCTTCCTCGATAGCATGTGTAATACGAAATACCGAGTTTCACTAAACAACGATATGCTATTAAAATATTATTAAAACTAGCCGTTATGAATAGTAATAAACAATTTTTGAAATTTTGTAAATCTTATTTTTCAAAATGGTCTTCATTTTTGGATTCGAAATATCGAAATTAGCTTAGGGTGAAATTTTGGTAATTTTCGGATAACTTTCATATTTTGATGAATAGTGAAAATTACTAAATTTTAGTTAGAAACAAATTTTTAAATCAAAATAATTAATAGTGATAAATTATTAATTTGAGTGGTTTTAAAGTATATTTAGAATATATTTTTACAATTTAATACAATGTTGGTCATTGGATGTAATCTCACATTTAAACCAGACATAAACAAGTGTCAATCTTTTGATAGATATTGTTTCTTAAAAACACGCTATTTGTTTTAACAGCGGGATTTAATAATAAAATTAATTAATGCAACTTCTATGTTATGAATTTGGTAAAATAGACTTCATTTTTTAATTCGGAATATGAAATATAGTTTAGGATAAAATTTTGGCATTGTTCTGAAAAACATCAATTTTTGATGAATAATGAAACTACTAAGTGGTAGTTAAAAAAACTGAATTTTTCATAAAACATAATTTTACCGCTTCTGTGAATGGAATTTCAAAAATCCTAGAGACATGGTTGATGTCAGTAAGTAAAATTTGGTTCAATGAGATGAAAATAATTTTTGGTGAATAGTAACTTTTTACTTTTATTTACCACGGTTAAAAGTAAATAGGGTAATTAAGGGTAAAAATGATATTATTATTACGCTAACACATGTTCTAATTCTATTGGACAAGTGTAATTCGACCAAAAACAATCTTAGGAATAAAATATGACCACTTAGGCCCGCTTGGATTAGATTAGGACATTTATTATTAATTTATTTAAAAAAGGGTTAAAATAGTTACAATCTATGTTTAATAAGTAAAAAAATTAATATGGGGTTATACATAAGATAAATTCGACTATAAATATTCATTAGAAAGATAAAAAGATTTCCTACATAATGGTATTTTAGTTGTAATTTTTAGACATCAAATAATGTAATTTATTTATGTCACAAAGCTGATGCAGTAATTATCTTATTAATGAAATATTGACATAATTGATGTTATAAACACCAAAATAAATGTAATATGAGACTTTTTATGAATTACACTAATTTTATAGGTTACTATGATATATTATTGTTGATTTAATGAACTTGGTTCGAACATATAATTCTGTTATGACTTTCACAAAAATCATATATCAAATAGTGTCTAAATTGACACAAAATAGTTTTTAAATAAAATATTATATTATTAATTGTTATTTTATTCTTAAAAATCTATGGTTCGACCAAATGACTTAGATAAGGATATATATATTAATAATACACAATTTGGGCTTCGTTTGGCATGTAATAGTAATTTTATTAACCATATAGTGTAAGGAAACAAAAAGACACGGTAAAAGTTAAATTATTTAACTTAGAGTTAAATCTAATTGATAAGGTTAATATAATAACCTAAACTTGTCTAAATCCTATTGGTTGATATTATTTCGACCCATAACCACTTTATCTTCGAAATAATACCCTTTGGAACCATTATAAACCGATTTTGACTTTAATATAAAATAATATTTTGAGATATTCCTAAGGTGCCCCTCTCCTCCCTTATAAAAGGGCACCTCCTCCCCATCCTCCTCACACCAATTTGAGCACTCAAGCTCGGCCAACCCCTGAAAAAATCCCTTCTCCACTTCCATAGAATAATCCTAGATGTTCTTCTCTTCTTCAAAGACCAATATTAGTTCCCTATGTGGAGGATTCAAAGAGGTGTTCCAAAGAAGAGGTAATATCCATTACCGATCTTTTCAATTTCTTTCTTCTTCAACTTCTTCTTCTTCAGTTGTTTCATGATAAAGTAATAACATCAGTATTACTTACATACTGATATTTTATTATAAATATGAAACAACCCTAATTCACCTTTTATCCATCCTACGGAAAAATGAAATCACCGCGCGTGCGTACGTACGGAATACCGTCTCCACGCTGTGGTGTAATCTATTTTCCACCACCACCTTACAAGGATGGGTATAATGGTGTAATGAGTAACTATTTATGATTATTATAAAGTAATATTGATACTGAAATAATATATATAATACAATACAATTCCACGATCATAGGAACGATATCATCACTCGTGCGTACGTACGGAATACCGTCTCCACGATGTGATGCGACCCGTTCTACATGATCATCATTACATAGTGATTATATAAATGAATTGAATGAATAAATATTATATATGTTACACTAATACCATTCTGTATATAAGGTATCTATAACCTTAAAAGAAGAATAAGAATCTATTCGGCAAAACACGCATAAGAACAAAAGGCAATAAAGACCCGAGTAACAAGTAACAATGAAATATTACTAACAAGAAGCTAAGAATATGACCATATATGATATCATATCAATATGTATGATTCTGGAATAAGTCAATAACATTATTTAAACCATTATACATGAGCTTCGGACACGTACAAAGCAAATCATACCTAAGGTAAGGGAAATATCACAATCTCACTTTTATCCGAGATTGTTTTTACTTTGGTAATTACGGGGGTGTATTTTATCAGCCACATCCATGTTCCCTCAATATGTAATATTATTTCCATCCTTCTACAATAGTTTATATCCAATTTTAACCTTAGTTTAGTTTTTTTAAATGATATGAAAGGAACCTTTTGTCATTTTTCGTACGATGTACTTTTTGACTTTTCCGAAAAAAGTACGAAGAATGTTTTTTTAACTTATACGACAAGAATGGATTTTTAAAACATTATTTCCAAGAATCTTACTTTATAAGTTTTCAAGTTTATTTTTAATCAACATCTTTTATTTTATAATTGTATGACATTTGAAGAAAAGAAAAGTGTTTTTGAAGAAGAAAGGATATTTTTCTCAAGAATGGAGTTCAAATGTTTTATCAAAATTATTTTCCATCTAAGATAATATAGGGTTCTGTTTTTATCCCTATTATTACAATGATTTGATTATGTTTTGAGGAAATTATTTTTATGAAGTCATTTACCTTATATTATTTGTTTTATGATGTCATGATGTTTCAAGAATCCCATTATTATTACATGTGTTATGCGATGATGTATGATTTATGATTATGTGGCACACATAAGGAAGGATTCATTATAAGATGGGTGGGACCTATATCTCCCTCCAATGAATTGGGTAAAGATTTTATATCTCATGAGATAGACATGGCTGGAATGGTAGGTTATACCGGTTCAGTGAAGCAGGACTAAAACGAGGGTGACTCGGTTTAGAAATGGACTTTGTCCACTAAGATAGTCTTGGCTATGAGTCTTGACTAACAAGAAATGATTCTCTATGATTATGTGTGTATGCCAAAAAGTTTCGTGTTTTAGGTTGTGATTATTGGGATTACATTTCACTTCTATTATTTATCCCATGTTATGATATTATGAGCTCTTTTGCAGGTTAAGATTTCCAAAAGCTATATTCTTATGTATATGATGTGATTGATATTTCTTTTATTTACCCTTACTGAGCATTTGAGCTCACCCTTTTATGTTTTATTTTCCCCAGGATATAATGAAAGGTTTTAGGGAAAAAAGAAGATCTTTATGGGAGATATTGAAGATCTTTCACCACGATTAGAAGATTACGTTCCGAGTTTCCAAAGACACTAAACAATTACAATCCTTGTGTGTGTGTTTTTTGTTATGTACTAAGTATTCCGCAAAAGTAATGTAATGTTAATGTACGTTAAGCTTCAGGTCTCTACAGTTGGTATCAGAGGAAAGGTTTAGTCAACCTTTGGAAACTAGGATGCAAAAACGTTAGTGAGATCCCAAGAGATATTTCTAAGTTATGTCTAGGGATGTCCCTAAGGTTAAGTATACGTATAGGTTATAGTGCTAGAACTACGCTAACGATCATAGAATTAAACCTAAGATGTTAGATATTGAAGGTACTCCCCCTTTATTATGTTGTTTTCCCCAGCATGATTTTTTCCTCTCACACTATTCTTTTTGGGTTTTAGACGATGGCTGGAACCCGAAGGAACCGTGTTGATCAATGCAATGGAAAATGCAATGATTGTCCTCCCGAACAAACAAATGTTATGGGAGATGGAGTGAAAAATATTATTGCTATCCTTACACAAGCTATGAATCATTTTGGACATCCAAATGAGAAGAGAAGGGAGCAATATTCTATTGAGTCCTTCATGAGGCAACGTCCAACTTCTTTCAGTAGGACTTCCGATCCACTTATTGCTGAACAATGGATCAGTACCACTGAAAAGATATTTTCAGTTTTTCAATGTTCTGAACATGATAAAGTCATCTTAGCAGTATATCGTTTGGAAGGTGAAGCTGATCAATGGTGGAATCTTATCAAGAATACGAGGCCAAGAGATTAAATTAAGTCCATGGAATGGGACGAGTTTAAGAACTTGTTTTTCAGTAAGTACTTCCCTCGTATTCTACGAAAAAAGATGGAAAAGGAGTTTCTTGAGCTGAAACAGAAGGATGATGAATCTGTTGGTATATACGAAGCGAATTTTACAAGACTTGCAAGGTATGCATCTGGCATTATCATCCAACCTGAAAGTAAAGTTGATCGATTTTTCAGTGGCTTAAAACCAAGTCTTCGAAGGGAATTAGCTATAAGAGACTTTAGTTGCTATGAAGAAATTGTGCGTTGTGCTATCAAGGTAGAAATGGAAGTTGGTGTTACATATCCATCTCATGGTTTTGACAAGAAACGAAATATGGAGTTCAAGGAGAAATCTCAGAATAATGGTGAAAAGAAGATGAATGTTTCCTTATGCACAAAGTGTGGAAAGAAGCATGGTGGAGATTGTCTTAAAGGGACTAGAAAATGCTTTAAGTGTGGAAAAGAAGGTCATCGAGCAGCTGAGTGTCGAAGTAATGGAAAAAGGGTTTCTAATGATGTGAATAAAGAAAACACTGCAGAGAACGCACCACCAACACTTCAATGCTTCAAGTGCAAGGAAATGGGGAATTATGCTAATAAATGCCCTAATCCAAGGGTTAGTGATGATCGACATGAGCAACCGCTTAAGGAAAAGGACAAAGGGAAGTCACATGCGATCACTATTGGCAATGTTGAATATGACAACGATGTGGTGGAATGATTAAGTGTTTATGTAATGGGATTCCAAAATAATGTTGTATCATGGAATATTGGAATATTTATGTATTGGTCTAATGTGGTATTCAAAGTGATTGAGATATTATGCGCATAATGAAGGGAAAATGAGAAAATGAAATGTTTAACAGTATTCATGAGCACATGACTGATATAAGGAGAAGGTTATATCATGGTTCGAGTATATAGAATTTTTGGATTTTGGTATGTGGAAGGTGTTAACTTTTAACTTCATTCATGTTTTCACTAAGGTATTCAAGAGAATACATGATTAAGGCCTTTGAATGTTTGGAATGTGACCAACAAGACATATCTTATTATATGTGGGGATCAACGACAGTATTAAATCTCTGGTAATCATTGTCACTATATTATGAGAGTGGACTGCAGTATTATGGATATGCCTAAAGATTAGAATGGATTATGTTGGACATAAGTTAGTATTGTTTAAGGATAGAAGATTTTCGATATTATTGATGGGATGTTATAGTAACGTAGTTTTAAAAAAAGGACAACCCGCAGGACGGGCGACAGCCCATCGCGTCGGACAAGGATGTGGGAATCAAACCCACAATCGAAGTGCGACTGGCCTTTATCGCCTACCACTGGCCTACAAGAAGTCCATGTTTAGTAGAAACTAGTTTTATTATATTAAGCAGTATGATATATGAAGTATAAGTCCATTTTAGGAACCATATATGATTAATAACTTTTGCTAACATTTTGTTTGAGACAGATGGAATGACCCGTCATTTTATCACATGATCTGCTAACACTTCACGAATAACAAATTCAACTTCATTTATTTAAGAGATGAAGTGGAAATTGTTCAAGGCCCGAATAACAGTGACATTGTACCAAAATAAAGTAAGTATTTATTTTAATTCAAATTCTTCAACTTTAGGGAAACAATCTTGAAAACCAAAAATGTTGTCCTAGTGATCTTATATCTGATGAATCAGATGGTACCTTAGATCATCACAAATTTATGGCTTTGTGATTGCTGGATTTTCCATAGCCATGTTCTCTACAACTCCCCATCAGAACATGATGGTTAGATTTCTCTTCCATGTCCATATTTTCACCTATGTGGAAACCCAGTGATTAGTTTATTTGGGTAACCGTTAAGTTTCATACTTTTGTTTTTAAATATTGGTTTTGGTATTCATTTTTACGATGTGGGTTTCTATTAAAGAAACTTTCGAATAGTAAACTATTTATAACCCCGACGAATTTTGAGGGCGAAATTCATTTTAAGGGGGGTAGAATGTAACAGCCCAAGATTTTATGAAAAATATTCTTTTTAATTTCACTAATGTCTTGTGTTGTACGCTACACCAAAAGGAACTTTCACAACATGCATCCGTGACTTGCCTTGCATTACACGCAATCGCGACCTTCCTCGATAGTGTGTGTAATACGAAATACCGAGTTTCACTAAACAACGATATGCTATTAAAATATTATTAAAACTAGCCGTTATGAATAGTAATAACCACTTTTTGAAATTTTGTAAATTTTATTTTTCAAAATGGACTTCATTTTTGGATTCGGAATATCGAAATTAGCTTAGGGTGAAATTTTGGTAATTTTCGGATAACTTTCATATTTTGATGAATAGTGAAAATTACTAAATTTTAGTTAAAAACAACTTTTTCAATCGAAATAATTAATAGTGATAAATTATTAATTTGAGTGGTTTTAAAGTATATTTAGAATATATTTTTACAATTTAATACAATGTTGGTCATTGGATGTAATCTCACATTTAAACCAGACATAAACAAGTGGCAATCTTTTGATAGATATTGTTCCTTAAAAACACGCTATTTGTTTTAACAACGGGATTTAATTATTAAATTAATTAATGTAACTTCTATGTTTTGAATTTGGTAAAATAGACTTCATTTTTGAATTCGTAATATGAAATATAGTTTAGGATGAAATTTTGGCATTGTTCTGAAAAACATCAATTTTTGATGAATAGTGAAACTACTAAGTGGTAGTTAAAAAAACTGAATTTTTCATAAAACATAATTTCACCGCTTCTGTGAATGGAATTTCAAAAATCCGAGAGACACGGTTGATTTTAGTAAGTAAAATGTGGTTCAATGAGATGAAAATAATTTTTGGTGAATAATAACTTTTTACTTTTATTTACCATGGTTAAAAGTAAATAGGGCAATTAAGGGTAAAAATGATATTATTATTACCCTAACACATGTTCTAATTCTATTGGAAAAGTGTAATTCGACCAAAAACAATATTAGGAATAACATATGACCACTTAGGCCCACTTGGATTAGATTAGGACATTTATTATTAATTTATTTAAATAAGGGTTAAAATAGTTAAAATCTAAGTTTAACAAGTAAAACATTTTTAATATGGGGTTATACATAAGATAAATTTTACTATAAATATTCATCAGAAATCAAAAAAGATTTCCTACATAATGGTATTTTATTTGTAATTTTTAGAATTCAAATAATTTAATTTATTCATGTCAAAATGCTGATGCAGTAATTATCTTATTAATGAAATATTGACATAATTGATGTTATAAACACCAAAATAAATGTAATTTGAGACTTTTTATGAATTACACTAATTTTATAGGTTACTATGATATATTAGTGTTGATTTAATCAACTTGTGTTGGACATATAATTCTGTTATGACTTTCAAAAAAATCATATATCAAATAGTGTCAAAATTGACACGAAATAGTTTTTAAATCAAATATTATATTATTAATTGTTATTTTATTCCTAAAAATATAAGGATGTCCAAATGACTTATATAAGGATATATATATTAATAATAAACAATTTGGGGTTAGTTTGTCATGTTATAGTAAGTGTATTAACCATATAGTGTAAGAAAACAAAAAGACACGGTAAAAGTTAAATTATTTAACTTAGAGTTAAATCTAATTGATAAGGTTAAAATAATAACCTAAACTTATCTAAATCCAATTGGTTGATAGGGTTTCTACCAATAACCACTTTAGCTTCGAAATAAGACCCTTTGGAACCATTATAAACCGATTTTCACTTTAATATAAAATAATATTTTGAGATATTCATAAGGTGCCCCTCTCCTCCCTTATAAAAGGGCACCTCCTCCTCCTCCTCCTCACACCAATATGAGCACTCAAGATCTTCCAACCCCAGAAAAAATCCCTTCTCCACTTCCCTAGAATAATCCTAGAGGTCCTTATCTTCTTCAAAGACCAATATTAGTTCCCTAAGTGGAGGATTCAAAGAGGTGTTCCAAAGAAGAGGTAATATCCATTACCGATCTTTTCAATTTCATTCTTCATCAAATTCTTCTTATTTAGTTGTTTCATGATAAAGTAATAACATAAGTATTACTTACATACTGATATGTTATTATAAATATGAAACAACCCTAATTAACCTTCTATCCATCCTACGGAAAAATGAAATCACCGCGCGTGCGTACGTACGGAATACCGTCTCCACGCCGTGGTGTAATCTATTTTCCACCACCACCTTACAAGGATGGGTATAATGGTGTAATGAGTAACTATTTATTATTATTATAAAGTAATATTGATACTGAAATAATATATATATACTCCAATACAATTCCACGATCATACGAACGATATCATCACTCGTGCGTACGTACGGAATACCGTCTCCACGATGTGATGCGACTCGTTCTACATGCTCATCATTACATAGTAATTATATAAATGAATTGAATGAATAAATATGATATATGTTACACTAATACCATTCTGGATATAAGGTATCTATAACCTTAAAAGAAGAATAAGAATCTATTCGGCAAAACACGCATAAGAACAAAAGGCAATAAAGTCCCGAGTAACAAGTAACAATGAAATATTACTAACAAGAAGCTAAGAATATGACCATATATGATATCATATCAATATGTATGATTCTGGAATAAGTCAATAACATTATTTAAACCATTATACAGGATTTTCAGACACGTACAAAGCAAATCGAACCTCAGGTAAGGGAAATATCACAATCTCACTTTTATCCGAGATTGTTTTTACTTTGGTAATTACTGGGGTGTATTTTATCATCCACATTCATGTTCCCTCAATATGTAATATTATTTCCATCCTTCTACAATAGTTTATATCCAATTTTACCCTTCGGTAAGTTTTTTGTAAAAGATATGAAAGGAATCTTTTGTCCTTTTTCGTACGAGGTACTTTTTGACTTTTCCGACAAAAGTACGAAGAAAGTTTTTTTAACTTATACGGAAAGAATGGATTTTTAAAACATTATTTCCAAGAATATTCCTTTATAATTTTTCATGTTTATTTTTAATCAACTTCTTTTAGTTTATAATTGTATGACATTTTAAGAAAAGAAAAGTTTTTTTGAAGAAGAAAGGATATTTTCCTCAAGAATGGAGTTCAAATGTTTTATCAAAATTATTTTCCATCTAAGATAATATAGGGTTCTGTTTTTATCCCTATTATTACAATGATTTGATTATGTTTTGAGGGAATTATTTTTATGAAGTCATTTACCTTATATGATTTGTTTAATGATGTCATGATGTTTCAAGAATCCCATTTTTGTTACATGTGTTATGCGATGATGTATGATTTATGATTATGTGGCACACATAATAAAGGATTCATTATAAGATGGGTGGGACCTATATCTCCCTCTAATGTATTGGGTAAAGATTTTATATCTCATGAGATAGACATGGCTGGAATGGTAGGTTATACCAGTTCAGTGAAACAGGACTGAAACGAGGATGACTCGGTTCAGAAATGGACTTTGTCCACTAAGATAGTCTTGGCTATGAGTCTTGACTAACAAGAAATGATTCTCTATGATTATGTGTGTATTCCACAATGTTTCATGTTTTAAGTTGTGATTATTGGGATTACATTTCACTTCTATGATTTATCCCATGTTATGATATTATGAGCTCTTTTGCAGGTTAAGATTTCCAAAAGTTATATTCTTATGTATATGATGTGATTGATATTTCTTTTATTTACCCTTACTGAGCATTTGATCTCACCCTTTTATGTTTTCTTTTCCCCAGGATATAAAGAATGGTTTTAGAAAAAAATGATCTTTATGGGTGATATTGAAGATCTTTCACCACGATTAGAAGATTATGTTCCAAGTTTCCAAAGACAGTAAACTATTATGATCCTTATGTGTTTGTTTTTTATTATGTACTAAGTATTCCGCAAAAGTAATGTAATGTTCATGTACGTTAAGCTTCGGGTCTCTACATTCGAGTAGAATTATTTATGAATTATCGGCATGGTATCAGAAGTACTTAAAGGGTATTAGTGAGAGAGGGAAGGGAATTATCCTCACATATAAATAAATATGGAAAAATGGGGGAGGTGCGGAATCATACCCCATAATTAATAATTACACAAAACATGTCCAAACATAGTGAACAATCTTGAATAAGAGTAATATTGAGAGGATCCCTTACCTTAGGTCTGTTGGTGTTCTCCACTCGATAATAATGACCTGAATAGTCAAATTAGGTTTGTTAATAAATAGTTCAAAAACCTTATCTAATTGTAAAAGATTCAGTATATCCTTTTTAAGATCATTTATACCCATTTTGATTGATTATAAGGTTCAATTTCATTGTTCGGGTCCGTTTGTTTCATTTGTTTTAATGATCGGTTCAATTGTATTTAGGTTCAAATAAATTGTAAGATGAAATTGGTTGTCCATAATTGATGTTATATAACATTAGTGGACATATAGTTGGTTACATGGTTATAATTCATTTGGTTACTTAGAGTGAAAGAGAACCTTTATATTAAACATTAATGAAAAAACACTTGAATCAATTTTAATAATTTTGTGTTATTGTTTTATATCATGAGTTTATGTGGACTAAATAACCTTAAATAGAAAATATAACATATATTATAATCTGGTTAAACCATAACAAAAGTGGTTTCATGAACATAAATAACAAATTTGAAAACACATTATCCAAGATGTTGGTAATTTGAAACGTCTCAGACGATGATTAAATTCTAGAACGTGAGGGAGAGGAGGAGAAGTATGATGCTTGAAATTTTCCATAAACATGATTAGCATCCATAATTTATGATATTCTAGAGCTTTCATGCCTTTTGGATAAGGTAAAGGGAAGAGCGTATTAGAAAACAAAAGAAGTGAAAACAAAACACTTGAAAACGAAAGAGGGTTCTTACCCTTTGATCTCCTCTCCTTGAGACTCCTCTTGGGGGATTTGATTTTGGTCTTTTGGAAAAAACAGCTAGCTTTGGAAGTGGGTAAGGATCTTGGGGAGAGATTTGGGAAGAATTTAGAGAATGCTAGTAGCTTGAGAGGAGTGGATAAAAGAGGGAGTGAATGGGGGGTTTTATAGTGGTGGAGAGAGGGGTTTTCTTAATATAAAATTCATTAGTTTATTAATTCATCCCAAGATAAGGAATAGTGAGTCTTCCATGACCAAAAATATTAATTTTATAATTTAATCCCGAACCAAGTGGGATTAAATCAGCAGAACATCACACATGACTCAATTAATCCATTATTTAGCATTTATTGTGAATTATTGGTTTCTACTATTCATAAAAAATTCAAGTATTTCAGAAAAATCGCAAAACTTCACCCAAACCATTTTTCGATGTGTAGAATCCAAAAATGAAGTCCATTTTCCAAAATAATTTTCTAAATATGATTATTTTAATATTTAATTAAAATAATAATTTATTATCAAAACTAGTTTTAAAACCTTCATTAACTTATTCTAAAATATCAGTTTATCGTACTTCCAACATGAATATTATTTCTATACCACCATAGGTGAGGTTACTATTCATTAGGGTATATAAATATTCATAAGGGTATGTTAATAATCATTAGGGTTGGTTACTATTCACCAAAAAATTATTTTTGTTTTATTAGACTCAAAAAACATCTTGAACACAACCGTGTATGCAGGATTTTCAAAATTCCAAACACAAAAGTGACAAAATTATGTTTAAAGATCACTTATCACTTAGTAGTTCATTATGTTGTGCATTAATTTGGTTTTATGACATAAATATAAGAAGGGAATTTCCATTGAAAACCATTGGGTCGTTATAGAGACTTCCTTTCATTGGTACCACATCCATCCCCCATTGGGCCTTATCGTCACCCGGGCCTCCACCCTGGAGTAAGTCCTAGTCTCTATCTTCCTGGGGCTGCTCCATGCATAATCCCCTATTTCAACTTTGTGCCATTCCACTTGTAAGACCATGTTTCCATTCTTCCCCTCTAATCATGCGTAATCCCCATTCCACTTCCCACAGACGCACCTTTCACAACATGGTCGTCAGGTCTTTGCTGCCTCTAGTTTCTCACACCAATCATGAGTCACATGGGCTTAGAGTAAGCATCAACAATGACATCCTCTTTGAGAAGCCTAGAGTTTAAGCCCCAAAATCCTTCTCAAACTATGTGGACATTGATCCTTACCATGGTAAGGTACATAGGAAGCCTCCCAGAGGTTCAATCCCAACACCCATTCATTCCGACCCCCTTCAGGTTGGTTCACCAAACCCCTCCTGAACTATGTGGACGTTGATCCTTGAAAATAAAAGGTACTTAAGAGGCCTCCCTGAGGTTGTAGAAAAATAACCATTTATCCTGACTCCCTTAATGTCATTTCACCTACATAACATCAGGAACTATGTGGGATTTGAACCCTGTTGACTAGACATGGTACGTAGAAAGCCCCTCCTGAAGTTTATCCCCTTTCAGCAGTAAGCCATTGTCAGCCACATCAGTGGTAAGCCATTGGAAACCCAATCAGCGGTAAGATGTTTTCAAGACCAATATCACAGTCATCCTCATGGTCGCTCCATATCATTACCCCTCCACTTCACTTAACCAACTTTTATCCATCTTGATTCTTACTCGGGCAACCACATCCTGGTGAGATCATGCCAATTCATCCCTTCACTACTCTTAGAAGTAACCAGGTAAGTAAATATGTGTTATCCCTGACATCAGTGTTCCCTTTAGGGGTTGCAACCATCTGATCCACTCTATTCAGTGTTCCGATCAGTTTTATCTATCTCTGCTAGATGTTAAACTCTCAGCATACCATATGTTAAAAAGGGGAAGCTGAGAAAAACATCAGATACAAGCCTATGGAATATAATTCCTCGCATTCAACATGGGGTTCCTCGAGCGTCCGCGCCATCAAGAAGCCCTATAATAAGGGGTATAATCCCAGAAGCACTATTGGTTCAACATCATAAAACTCCAGTGATTTCCAACATGAATACTCCCCTAAACAAAGGTTGCTACCCTGGATGGACCCCTCGAAATGTCCTGATAGAAGTAGTGTAATTAACTAGCATCCATGATGTTATGATGTTGGGAAGAGGATCAAAAACAACATATTAAGTCTATAAGGGAGGCCTAGACTGCGTGATGTGTTTCGATGAGAAATCCACGAATGGAAGAACCGACATCCCATAATCCTGTTTCGATCAAGGAGAAAATGTCTCTGAACATGTGATGGATGTCACCCACCTTTGGAAATCTGGAATGTGGGGAAACAAATAGAGTCTTCATCCTCAAATCAAACGAATGCTTGTGTGCCCTGAAGAAAGCGTTGGAAATAGAAATGGTGATCCTAATGTGAATGTATTCTTCTCAATGTAGAGTTTAGTATCATTTTAGACATCAGTGGACTAGTGTGTCACCAGATCTAGTATTCTAGTGGTGGGTCCCACCAAGAAAATAGTGGCCTGCCATGAAACGCACCCGATGTTGGGGAAGTCAAAACATTGGGAATCTTAGTCTATGACATTGTCAGCGTGGATCCCTCTTACCATCCATGGAAGACAGAATGACTTTGAGGAACTAGACATCGATTTATTTGTTTCAGCAGTAATGGTTCAATCTACCTTCCTTTTAGGAACAAAACTAATGCACCAGGAGACCGATCACCACACTCCCACCAATGCATGGGTAGGGGTAACGCCAATGAGGCAACCCTGTGTGGCTCTTCCACTTCTGCAATGACCTCCACCACTACAACTATTGGGTCTTCGCACCCTATCTCTCCTTCTAAATTCATCCAGTGAAGGGTGATCAACATCTTTGTACGCTGGTACGAGGAGTAGAGAATTATCCCGAATCGAGATATGGCCTACCATGATCTAGTGGCATCTATGCCTCATCACTATCACCACCCCAAGGGATCCACAGGGTGCCACTATTCCCCACTCCAACACACGATCATTTCCGAAGCCTCTCCCTGGAACACCTCGACGACTCTCTCCCCTATGCCATCGATGTAGGGGATTTTTGGGCTAGCTCAGCCGACATCCTGTTTTAGGGTCCCTCACCAGGCTGTGCCATTGCAACCACCAGGTCCCTGAAGATGAAGAGAAGGTAAGCTATGTACCTGAACCACCGGCCCTGTACCGTCTTACAATATTCCATCGTCAGGTGCAAGCTGTAGAGGACGACCGCCAAGGGGCGTCAACGTTAGCAGCTACAGTGGCTCGAGCCAATGCCGACCAGTATCATCATCCCCCTATGTATACTAAGAATGGGAACATAAATACACCACACGGATCGAAGCCCCAACCAGCCCATGGGAAGGTTGGGTTGACTCTCGTTGTTGCCATCATAGGCAGTGGCCTTCGTAGACCAATCTGCCGCAACAACACCGAGTACGGGGGTCCTCCTCGTACTTCCACCATGGAAAGTTAGGGTCCTCCCCACTTACAGGATCAACATGGAGGTCTGCTCCATGCATCCTTAAATCAAAATGAGGGTCTTCCCCACGACATAAACACTCAATATGGGAGTCTCCCATGTTCTCATTACCTCGGATATGGAGTCATTCCTCCTGCCATAGACCGTCGGAGCGGATTGTTGCGAATCTGGTCACTCTCCCACATGGGAGCCCACCCCATGTTCCTGTATCAGCGGGCGAAAGTCCTCCATTTCTAGGAAATCAGAAGTGTGGATGTCATCTTCACTTCACTAATGCCCAGCACGGAGGTCCTACCTGTGTTCGGCTCGACCAGTAAGAGGACCTTCCTCACCCTGATGTCACCATGGGAAATAAGAATGGAGGTCCAACCGGTGCTCTTGTCTACTCCAATGGAGGTCCTAACCACTCTAGAACTTCTCGTGGAGGTCCTCCTCGTCTCCCCTTTGATATCTATCTAGGTTCTCCTCGCACCGCGACTTACTCAGGCGAGAGTTCTACCTGTCCCAAAACCTGTATGGAATGAGGACCTCCTCATGCCAAGAATCTACCCTATCCTGAAGAACCACCCAGGGTAGGAGGGTAGGTTATCGCCGCCATAAAACGAGTGCTGAGAAGATTCAGATGGAAATAGTACTAGTTTGTTTCTTGGACTCTCAATCAGAGTATGACTCGGTGATGAAACCATCCCCTATGTCCTCTGTGTCAAGGGTCGGGGCAGGATTGAAGCACATCAGCCTAGTACTCCTGGAATCTGATGTCCACAGGATTCCCACCTCCCTCCGTAGGTATATACAGGAGGAAAAAAATTTGGAAACCCTGCAGGTTAGGGTTGTGCAATCCCACCATCGTCACCAGAAGCACTCTCTACCTCGACTAGAGATCACGAAGATCTATTATCAGGAAAAATAGTGGATGAGCAGTACCATTGTCCATCTCATGTATCCCTACTCAATACACCCAGAACTAGGACCATCATCCCGTCCTATCGTGATTTTGTGGCTAAGTTGCTACACTCTTCAGAGGACAGCCTGAGATGCGGCAGTTTTTCAGCTCACTCGCCGTATTCTCCATTGGCCAACCTATCATCCCTATTGTCTGTTTTAGTACCGGTACTGGTTCCTCAGCCACCTCCGGTTGACCAGCGGGGAAATGAAGTGCCAAACCCTTAATGATAGCCAAGGATCTCATAGAATATCCTCATAGCGGACTGCTTCCCTAAAATGTTTTGGCCAGTGGCAGCGCCGAATTACTGTGCACCAGAGTCCCTCAACCCGGAGGAAGTTGAGTGTTTCCATCAAATCATCTGGGTGATGCACTTCATCCTTCATCACCAGTGAGTGGATTATTTGAAGAGACAAGTGAATTTTTATGACATTGGTGAGAAATGTTGTCTGGTTGATCTGTCTGCACTCCCTATGGCTCAGCCCCCTGAATCGCCAGGCCGCTATAAGGCCCTCCAGCAAATATGTGTCCAATGATTCATGGTACTTCGCAAGATTATCAAAGAGGCTTCCTCCCAAGTTCAGATCCATGGCTGGGGAAATATACATCCATCCTCTTCAGTCCTATCAGGCGGTAGGCTGACCTTCTAGATGATACCGAGGACCTACCGCCGGGTAGAGCTACGGTCAACATGGACGGCCTATCAGAAAAGGAGAATGAGGTAGAGCTCCTTGATGGGGAATTACCCCTAAAATAGTTCCACATGTATTGGATCCTTTAGGGAGGGTTACTCACAATAGAGGAGCCTACTAGGTCTCCCCACACCCACTGAGGCATTAGTCCTTATATGGAATCACGGTATGGGTAAAGAGAATATCAAAGCTTCCAAAATCTATAACCCATCTGGCTTAGTACAGAAGACAGAAGAAGACACAGAAAAAGACATGTTGGATCAACAACTTGCTAAATATAAGAATATGGTCTACGACCTCCTGGATGAACATGTTATAGACCAATGACCGGACTATGGCGATACATAGCCTGGGCCGCAGGGTCAGGTACAACTTCCGCTTGGTGAACTACCCCTGGGTGACCCTAAACATACTGCCCATGTAGACAGGGATAAGTCTGGAGCTTACGGAATGAGGGAGTGGTATGTTTCTCCAAATCCTCATGAACGGCCAAATAACCCTCGACACCATGCTCGGGCTCCCCCAGATGCCCCATAGGTCATTCCACCAGATGCCACATGAGCCTCTGGGACACCATATCATGTTGAAGAACCCACCAACACATTGGTAGTTTGGGATCCTTGTCAAGATAAGAACCCCCGACCAGAGGATTCAATGGCAGCCCTCGTTGCCCGCCTCAAGGCATTAGAAACACGAATGTTGGCACTCCCACCTGATAGAAATCCATATCTAGTGTGGGTGGATGATATGTATAGTGACCTATCATTTTCTTACGTTATTATCATATAATGTTTTTGTTAAACAACATAATATTATTACACATAGAGGTTCCAACGGTTTAGTGTCTTGGGAAAACTATGACCATATATAAAAATTACAACATCAAGCATAAAAATTTATTCAATTTATTCTTCTCTAGCTTATTATTGGCACATGACCTCTCCATAATAAATGCAGCCACCTGAAGATATACATCAAAATGGGTGAGAATGAAGCCCAATAAGGGGAAAAATTAGAACAAAATATCACAGGGTGAGCATAATCATAACATATGCAAAAGATCATGAACATAAACATAAGCATAAATATAAGACTTGAAAGGTGGAAATGCATAAAAATGAAACATCATGTCTTAGTTGTTAACTAACACAGATACTTGTGAAATAAGATATCATTTTGTTACATCATTTAACATTTACTCATTAGATTCAAAACCTTACCCAATGCATTGGAGCGCTATATAATTCTGGGTGCACCTTTCACATTAAAACATTCATATTGCGCTATATAGTTCTAGGCACATCTATCACATCATAAAATTATCCTTATCATGCATGACACATAGAACATATATCAATAATTAACATAACTATCCCATGTAATTGAATGGGATTCATCTCATAATAACACCTTCATAAAATTTGGGTTCCCAAAAGATAGATGGAATAACATACATGATACAAGAACCATCAAACTTGAATGAGAGGTAAACGGTGAGTTCTTAAAAGAAGAGTTCTTTTGGAAAACCTTTTTTTGACATAAACATCAGTATAAAACATGTATATCCATGAAAATGTATGTTGATGATGAAAAAATAATTTCTAAGGTGACCATACTAAATATGGAGTGAAAGAGGGAGAATCCGAATAAAAAAAATTGTGTTCTATTTTTTCCCCTTACCTTGTATTTGAACACTTCCTTCACTTTAATGTCCTATATAATGACATTAGATTCATTAATTATTAATTAATGTACCTTTTGTACTTGAATATAGTTCACTATGGTTTCATAAAGTTATTTTATGTGCCTTTGGATGAGTTATAGAGTTTAAAAACATTGTTCGAGAATGTGTGTTTTTATTGTTTTTCTAGAGTGTTTCACATGTATTCATGAATTGATGTTCGTGTAGAACATGGGTAAATATACAGAACTGATATTACATGTTATTTATAATATTACTAGGGTTTTAATGATCTTTTAATGAATTATGTTATATACCATGTGGATGAATCATTAGATAGGAATTTAATGACGATTGTTTGGGTTAATTTGGAGGTTTTTCTACCACAGCGAACTTGTTTGGATTAATAATTTAGTAATATGTATATAATTTAGTTCCAAACATTATATAGGAAATAATACAGATAACATATTCTGTTTCATTCATTAATATGTTTTCATGACCAGATCTGATGGTAGACATGAAGATAGAAAACATGTCGTTCTTGAAGGTGATAGATTAATACCTCATGAGCAATGTTTTCTTTTATAAAATAAATGGAAGAAAAGAAGGGGGTTGGATGGTATAATATCCAATTAGAATCATAAAATTCCATTATATTTATGATACTATAGTAACCATGCCATTTTGACAAAGGTAGGTGGGGAGATAATAAGAAAATAACTTGAAATTGAATGGAATTTAAAGGAAAAAAGAGAAAAATTACCTCTTGAATCCTCCTCATGATATCCACCTTAAGGGGAATAATAATGATACATTGATGATACCAGAAGAATTTGGATGTGGGTTAGGGGCTAGAATAGATGCTTGTGTAGGGATTAGACAAGTCCTGAATCTTGAGAAGTGTGAGGAAATGATGGTATGAAGGGAGAGGGGTTTTCTTAATATAAAATTAATTAATTAATTTTTTTCTCCACAATACAAGGTATAGTGAGTCTTCCATTACCAAGAATAGTAATTTTATATCATAATCTTGAACCTTGTGGGTTTACATCATTAGAACATCATACATGACTCTATAATTAACTTATTTAGCTTATTTTGTAAATTACGATTTTTCACTATTCATAACAAATTCAAGTATTTCAGAAAAAACCCAGAACATCACCCCAACCATTTTTCGACGTGTAGAATCCAAAAATGAAGTCCATTTTTTAAAATTGTATTCTAAATATGATTAATTTAATATTTATTTAAAATATTAATTTACTTGAAAAATAGAGTTTTTAAAATTAAAAATTATTTTAAAATGCTTTCAAAAATTACGTAGGGTCTTATAAAATTATCTAAAAACATGATGACATAGATTTTAGAATTTATGAACACATTTTACGAAAATAAATTTTATTTTAAATTTATTAATTAATTATAATTATTTATTTATGACTTATAAAAATACTGAAACGTTTATTATGGTCAAATTGTCACATTCTAAGATGCGTAATTTTTTTATTTTATTCATGGGTGAGGGTACTCTTATTTTGGATGATTTTCTATTCATAAGGGTAATACTACTATTCATAAGGTTAGGTACTATTCATAAGGGTAGGTTACTATACACTAAGAATTAAGTTTTTTTATTGGACCCCAAAAATCATCTTTAACACAGCCATGTATGTCGGATTTTCGAAATTTCAAACACAGAAGTGACAAACTTATGTTTAAAGGTCACATAGCATGTAGTAGGTTGTTATGTTGTGTTTTCATGGGATTGTTTCATATATTTTTAAGAAGGTAATTTCCTTTGAAAAACATTCGGTGATTACATTCTTCCCCCCTTATTAAATTTTGTCCCGTAAGATTCACTGTACACTAACAGGTTAGGGTTCTTCTCCATCATCACCTCCTCTGGTTCTCAAGTAGCTCCTTCAAACTTATGGTTCCTTCAAAACACATTGACAAGGTGGGTGGACTTGTTGCATATAACCTTATCTCTCTGGTCCAGAATCTCTACCAGATGCTCTTCATAAGAGAGATCATCTTCCAATTGTAGAATCTCTGAGTTTAATACATGTGAGGGATCAATTATGTACTTCATCAGGAGTGATATGTGAAAAAACATCCTGAACCTGAGCCATATTCTGTGGAAGTGAAGGACGATAGGCCACAGATCCTATGCGGTCATCGATTTCAAAGGGGGAAATTTACCTTGGGCTTAGCTTCCCTTTCTTCGGACGTCACATGACTCTCTTCCATTGTGATATTAGGAGGAATACTTTATCTCCAACATCAAACTCCAAGTCCCTTAGACGGTTTTTAGCATAGCTCTTTTGCCGACTCTTAGAAACATTGATGTGTTTCTGGATGACTTGAACTGTCTCTGTCATCACATAAACAAGATCGAGTCCAAGTAGATTTCTTTCTCTGTATTCATCCCAATAGGTTGGAGTTCTACATCTCTTTCCCTACAAAGCTTCATATGTATCCATCTAAATACTCGAGTGGAAGCAATTGTTATATGAGAACTCTACCAATGTGAGATGCTAATAACATCCACCTTTTAATTCTAGAGAGTATGCTCTTATCATATCTTCAAGATTCTTAATAGTCCTTTTAGATTGGCCATCAGTTTGGGGATAATAGGCCATGGTGTAATTTAATTTTTTACTCAAAGCATGTTGAAGGCTCCTCCCGAATTTAGATTTGAACCTTGGATCATGGTTAGGGAGAATTGAGAGTGGAACACCATCTAGTCTCACCACTTCGTTCACATATATCTTTTCATGTTTTTCAAGCGTGAGATATTCTTGAATAGTGATAGATTGGGCAGTCTTATTGAGTCAATCAACCATAACCCATATCGCAATATTTCCCTTTGACGTCTTTGAGAGACCCATGTCAAAGTCCATAGTAACATTTTCTCATTTCCTCATGGGTATAGGAAATGGTTGCATCATCTCTTTAGACTTTTTTCACTCTGCATTAACATGCTAACATACCAAGCACCTTGATATATATTATACAATCTCTTTATTTCTATTATCCCACAAGAAGTGTTCTCGAAGATCACGGTACATCTTGGTGTGACCATGATGGATAGAGAATGTTGAGATATGTGTATTTTCCAACAGATATTTCCTTATTGAGGATGATTCAGGCACACAAACATGCATTCCAAACCAAATCAAACCATCATCATTGATATGGAAGTTGTTCAACATCCATTCCTTTACATAATTCTTCATATTTTGTATCTCCACATCACCGCTTTGTGCTTGCTTAATCTTCCCTTAGATGGATGGTTGCGCAATCGATTGGGCAAGGTAGGATGTATCCCCTATCTGTATGATTTCAAAATTCATCCTATGCATATCCAAGAAGATAGGGCCTTTCTCAATCCACATCATGGATAGAGTAGTAGTTTTTTTTTCTGCTTAGAGAATCAGGTACCTTGTTCTCCTTTCAAGGATGATAGTGAATAGAGAAATCGTAATCCCTAATTAGATCTAACCATATCATTTGATGCATGTTGAGCTATTTTTGTGTGAATATATACTTTAGGACATTCTTGTCGGTGTATATGTCACACATCTCACCATAAAGGTAGTGGCACCATATTTTCATGGGAAAAATCATAGTTTCCAGCTCTAGATCATGCATCAGCTAGTTCTACTCATGGATATTTAATTTTCATGAGGCATATTCTATCACATTTGCATTTTTCATGGGTACACAACCCAAGCATTTCATTGAAGCATCACTGTATATCACAAAAATTTCTCCAATTTTCGGTAGTGTGAGTACAAATGCAGTGATCAGTCCTTTCTTTAGCTCCTTGATGCTTCCCTCACATTCTTCCGTTAAGACATACTTTACCCCTTTCTATATTATCAAAGTTAGAGGGCTTGAAAATCATGGTATGATTCCCACAAAACATTGGTAGTACCTAGATAATACAATAAAACTACAGATTTGTGACCCTAGAGGGACTAGGCCATTCCTTTATCGCATTTTTTTTGAAGGATCCACAAAAATTTCCTCACTTGTGGTCACATATCCCAAGAAAATGACTTTCATTATCGGAAGGTAACACTTTATAAACATGGTATAAAACATCTCCTTCACAATGTCTTTTACACAAGTCTTATATGTTATTCATGTTCCTCCTTTCACTTGTAATAGATGAGAATATCATCAATAAACACTACAAAAAAATTTTCAAGGTAGTTTCTGAAGAATCTATTCATCAAATCCATGAATATTTCAAGGGAATTAGAATGTACGAAGGGAATCACTAGAAACTCATTGTGCCCATACCTTGTACAGGAGACATTCTATTGAATATTCCCCCTTTTCACCTTTAGCTGATGATATCCTGAATGAACATCCACCATTGAATAGTATTTATCTTCACATAATGAATCGAATAGATATTCAATCCTTAGAAGAGGATACTTGTTCTTTATGGTGATCTGGTAGAGTTTCTGATAATCGATACCCAACCGCATTGTTCCATCCTTCTTCTTCAAAAAGAGCACTGGCGTACCCCAATGTTATGCAATAGGGAATATGAACCCTTTGTCCATATTCTATTGCAACTTCATCATTAACTCCCCCAATTCGATAGGAGACATCCTATATAGACACTTTGAAATATGAGTTGCTCTGAGTATGTGTTCAATTGAAAACTCTACCTCACATTATGGGGTAATTTTAGGCAACTCTTCGAGAAATACCTCACTGTATTCCTTCACGATGGGAATTTCCACAAGGCTGGCACCTTCCATTGACTCAACCATTTGGGTGAGGTATGATTCTTCATAGGTAATAAACACCCACACAGATGAAGGATTTATCAAAGGAGATTCATGATATTCTTTTCATATTTAGTGGGTCATGAGACAGTTCAGAATATGAAATGATATTTCCTTTTCCTGACAGTTAATATGTGCTCTATATAACGAGATCCAATCCATTCACATTATAGCATTGAATTACACAATGGGAAGTATTACAAGATTCACTGGATAAATCCTCCCACATAAACCAATAGGGGAAGAGTCAAACACTTGGGTTGCAATGATTTCACCACTTGGTGTTTTTAGAAATATATCTATTTCATGGTTTTGAGGATTCTATTTTATAGTTCTAGAAAACTTTTAAGAGATAAAGGAATGCGTAGAACCAAAATCAAATAATAATTTTCCATTCTTGAGTGAATAAGAAGTGTAAATTTTACGAATAATTATCTTTCTCCACTTATCTTATAGTGATGGCACAATACTTCTCCTGTTCCTTTGGATTTGGTGGCTTCTAACGCTTATTACCCTTGAGAACACAAGGTTTAGTGCACTAGCTTGCATAATTCCATATCACCCTATAGTTGTATCATTGAACCGTGAGTGGTTCTATCTTTTCTTCCGCCACGTTATCCTTCCTTTTTATGTCTTTTCTACACTCTTGATCATGGTTTCCTTCTTTCCCACACTTGAAGCATTTCATGATCCTTTCGAGGTAGTTCCCATGCTTCAACATCCAATATTTTTTTCATGTGGGTCGTTGAGTTTTCTTCCAACCATTAACAATAGATCCTTCGGCTTGAAAATCCATCTTTCGTTTCATATCACCATATCCATGGGACAATTCTCCAAACTCCATCACCACATTGATATCACATAGAACAAAATCTTCATAACCCCCAATGTCGGTAATTGCAAGAGTTTTTCGAAGGTGTGGTTTTAATCCACTAAAGAATCTATCAGTTTTGCTATCATTATTGATAACAAATCCTGAATCGTACCTTGAAAGCCTAGTCAACTTCACTTTGTAGATTTTGTCAGATTCTCCTTCTTTTTTCTTGAGCTCTTTGAGTTCTCTATCTATCTTTATGCAAAGAGTTCTTGTAAAATACTTGTTAATAATCATTAACTTAAAGTCTTCTCATTCCATCACTTCAATTTCATCCCGTGGATTGGTGTTCTTAATAAAATCCCACCATGGATCAGCATCCCCATCTAGATGATAAATGGCTAGAGTCACCTTCTCTGTCATATAATAGTGAAGAACAAAAAATATCTTCTCCATGAAGTTGACCTACTGTTTTGCAACTAGTAGATCAGAAGATCCACTAAATATTGGTGGTGGTTGCCTCATAAAACATTATATAGCTAGTTGACCCTATTTGGTGAAGGATAATGTTACCCATTATTATGGTTATTGTTCCTATCTTGAGATAATTTGGTAATCATCACCATAAGGTTTTGAACACCACCTCCCAAATCAATGGGGATGTCGTTCGGGCAATCGTTGCATTGGCCCCTGCACGAGTTATTGGCCTAGTTTCTCGTGGTACCAACCAGTTTATAAAATAGAAATGGATAGAAAAAAACATAATTCAACAATTCATGAATAAAATATTCATTTAAACAATTTATACTAAAATAATAGCATGTTATATTCCTATGTAATATTCTTGTGTGCATGTTTTTATTTAGTCTCATGCTAGAAGTTTTTTCTAGGGTTCATTAATCATAATTCCCAAATTAAGAAAACCTTTCTTCTGATACCAAATATAGAGACCCATACTTTTCATACATTACAATTACATCATTTTGAAGATAAAAATAATAATAATAATACACATATAGGATCAAAAGGTTTAGTGTCTTGGGAAAACTAGGACCATACATATCAATTACAACATCGAGTATAAATTTTTATTCAACTTATTCTTCCCTAGATTCTTACTGGAACATTAACTCTCCTAAGTAAATGTATCCACCTAAGTATATACATAAAAATGGGTGATCTAGAATCCCAATAAGGGTACAGATAGGAATAATATAGCATGGGGTGAGTATTATCATAACATAGGAAAAGGATCTTTATCATAAGATGAAGCATAAACATAAGACTTGAAATGTGGCAATACATAAAAATGAAACATCATGTCTTAGTGGTTAACTACCTCACATACATGTGAAAAAATCTATAATCTTTGTCAAATAATTTTACATTTAGTCAAGAGATTCATCACATTACCCAATTCATTGGAGCGCTGTATAATTTCGGGCACTCTCGTCACATTTAACCATTCATATTGCGCTATATATTTCTGGGCGCACCTGTCACAAAAAAAACCTTATAATTATCATGCATTCCACAAAAAACATATATCAATAATGAACATAACAATTCCATGTAATTTATTGGGTTTCATCTCATAAGAACACATTCTTAAACTTTGGGTTCCCAAAAGAAAGAGGGAATAACATACTTGATACTATAACCATCAACCTTGAATGAGAGCTAAAAGATGAGTTCATAAAAGAAGTGTTCTTTTGGAAAACATTTTGATATACATAAACTTCAGTAGAATACATTTATAAACCATAAATGTTATGATTATGATGAAAAAATTATTTTTAAGGAGTTACCATAACAAATTTGGAGGGAAAGAGGGAGAACCTGAAAAAAGAAAATTGGGTTCTAGATTTCCCCTTACCTTGTATCTGAACTCTTATTACACTTTCATGTCCTTTATAATGACATTAGATTAATTAATTTACAATTAAAGAACCATGTTTAAATTAATATAGTTCATTATGGTTTCATTATGTTATTTTATTGTCCTTTTTATTAGTTATATGTTTAAAACATAGTTCGGGAATGTTTGTCTTTATGGTTTCTCTTGATCATTTCACATGTATTCATGAATTGAAGTTCATGTAGAACACATGTAAACATCCCAAAGTGATATTACATGTTATTAATGATAATACAGGATTTTAAATGATCTTATAATGAATTATGTTAGATACCATGTGGATGAATCAATATATTTGGAATTTAATGATGATCGTTTCGGGTTAATTTGGGCGGTTTTCTCGACCACACCAAACATGTTTCGATTAATAATTTAGTAATATTTATATAATTTTATTCCAGAATTTCAAATAGGACTTAATACAATTAAAATATTTTGGTTCCACCATAAAAATGGTTTCATGACCATATCTGAAGGTAGAAATGAAAAAAAGAAAACATGTCGTTCATGAAGGTGATGGATTAACACCACACGAACAACATATTCTTTTATAAAATAAATGGAATAGGAGAAGGGGTTTGGATGGTATAATATCAAATTAGTATAATAAAATTGAATTATATGTATGATACAATATTTAAAATACCATTTGGACAAAAAAATTTGGGAAGAGAATAAGAAAAGAACATGAAATTGAAAGGAATTTAAAGGAAAAAAGAAGAGAAATTACCTATGGAATCCTCCTCTTGAGAACCTTCATAAGGGGCCTAATCCTGGTATTTTCATGATACCATAAACTTTTTTACAAGGGTGAGGGGCTAGAAAAGATTCATGGGTAATGTTTAGTCAAACCTTGAAGCTTCAGAGGTGTGAGGAAATGAGGGTGTGTAGGGGAGAGGGGTTTTCTAAACAGAAAATTAATTTATATATTATTTCTCCACAAGACAAGGAATGGTGAGTCTTACATGACCAAGAATAGTAATTCTATAATATAATACCAAACCAAGTTGTATTACATCATCATAACATCATACAATACTCTATAATTAACTTATTTAACTTATTTTGTAAATTTTGGTATTTCGCCATTCCTCAAAAATTCAAGTATTTCAGAAAAATCCCAAAATTTCATCCCACACATTTTTCAACGTTTATAATCCAAAAATGAAGTAAATTTTTCATAAATAATTTTCTAAATAATACTAAATTAATATTTAATTAAAATCACAATTTACAAAAAAAATACTATTGTAATATTAAAACTGATTTTATAATGTTTTCATAAATTACGCAGGGTCTTATAAAATTATCTAATAACTAAAGGACATAGATTTGTTAATTTATGAACACATTTTGGGAAAATACATTTTCTTTTAAATTAATTAATTAATTAATTATAATTATTTATTTATGACTTACAAAAATACAAAAACGTTTAATGTGGTCAAATTTTCACTTTCTAAGATGTCTAAATTTTATTTAATTATTAATGGGTAAGGTTACACTTATTTTGGAAAATTTACGTTTCATTAGGGTCGTACTACTATTCATATGGGTAGGTTACTATTCATAATGGTTGGTTACTATTCACTAAGAATAATGTTTTCCTTATTGGACCCCAAAAATCATCTTGAACACAACCATGGATGTCGGATTTTTAAAATTCCAAACCCAAAAGTGACAAATTTATGTTTAATGGTCACTTAGAACTTAGTAGATCATTATTTTGTGTTTTCTGGTTATTTTATGACATATTTTTAGAAGATAATTTCCATTTAAAAACATTAGATAATTACAATATTCCAGCACCCCTGGGTTATGGGAATCTCCCATTTTCCCCCTTCAATGGGACAGGGGACCCGCCGCAGCTCCTGGGCCACTTCATCTTAAGGTGTGGGCCCAGGTTGGGAACCCAACATAGAAGGAATCCACCAAAATCCAATGTTTTGTGTAGACAGTAGAAGGATCTGCGTTCGTCTGGTATAGCCAGCTCTGCATCGGATCAGTAGCTGACTGGGATGACTCCGTAGGCAATTCCTCTACCAGCTCAGTTCCACCACACAGAAGACTAGTATGGAAGATCTCTTCAAGTGCAAGAAGAGGCCTGGTGAGTGCGTTGCAGACTTTTTCACCTAGTGGAAAGGGCTCATTTACTCCCTTGACATGTCACTGACTTAAGAGTAATTGCGGATGATGTGCATATGGAATGGAAAGACGGAACTAGCTCCCTCTTTGATCACCCATAATTACCCTGGGGGATTCTGAGACTTCTATGAAATGTCCTAGAACCTAGAGGAAGCCCTACAAAAGGATAAGAAGGCATGTTTGTTGCCTCCCACAATCCCATTGATAAGGCCAACAGAGCTGATCCCACCATAGTGGCCAAAATAGAGGCCCCCCTGTAACTAGAATTGTTACCTGTGGAGACAGCTCTACGGCCTCGCAGAGGCCCTCCACCTTAGGTGCAGCCTCCGGCCCTGCAGCGCCCACCTCAGAATTGGTAGTTTCCACTGCATAATGATAAATTGCAGCCTAGGTGAAGTAACCAAGTGCTACCACCTTGGCAGGCTCCGCCAGCTCCTCATCAGGGTCAATCTCCAAGTACCCCTTCCTGGATATGAGAAACAAGACCTACTCTTTTAATGAGACTCATGTCCCCGGTTACATTCGCAGTACCTTGGAGCTGGGGATTGAACATTTTCTTGAGTGTAGATGTCTATAATAGGTGAACCACACTAATATGACTAATTACTACCCTTATCACCAGAACCTGGTGCACACTGTCAAATAGAGTTATGTGTTTAAATAATATCTCAACGACTAGGCAGATAACAACATAGTTCGGTTAGGCCCACCCCCGACACAGGTGGCGTGTATCTTCATGAGGCGAGAAAGTAGAAATGATAGTAAGGGAGAGTGGAATTAGATTTCCAGTCATGGATACCAGATGTATGATGACATGGTGGCTCGTAAAATGGTTGCTCGTTCCCTTGGTGTCATCTGTGCAAGCCAGAATCATCCAGAGCCTCCAGAAGTCTCTGCAACTACTTCTGCATTGTCATCTCATCCATCCTCTTCCCAGAATAGAAAATACAGGTGGTGCAAGGCGAAACAATGTCCCCCACCAGTGCCATCATAATCCAATAATCTCGGAAACTTCATTCCCCCAGAGATGGCGATACCTCTTAGAATCCGCCCAGTAGTGGTTGAATCTTGAAGTGATAGTCAGGGGTCTGGCTTCGTTATTACCATAGTTCTCGTAAACCCTTACATGACTCCTGACGATGTGGAGTTACATGCAGACCCTCCCAACATCCCCAGTCGTCGTCAGCGTCGACGGAGCCGTGGCTATATGGGCCATCGGAGTACATCGTTCAACACGTCTAGCCAGGCTGTGAATGATATTGAAACCAGGAAGCAGGCTTAGCTTAGAGCTCAGCAAACACAACCTTCTCATATGGGGACATCAGGTCCATACTCACCACCATTTGTGTTACTGGATCATGTAGATCTGCTCATACCTCACCGCAACTAGCTATGCCCCGCTATAGGCTAGTCTTAGTAATTTTTTTCTCCAACAGTAGTCACTCCGAAGGATTCCACTAGTGAGTATCAGGATATTCCTAGAACCAGGCAGCTATCGGTCTTGTCTATAAGGCCCACCATACCTCCTGTCATAGAGAGACATCTTGTAAGCATAAGTTCCCACCTGGCATGGAAGTATGATTTTTTAAAACATCATTCTATCATTCCAGCAAAGATCTCTATCTTTTAGGCTCTTCGTCTGTCGTCAGACATGCGTGAGGCCCTCACTGAGGCTTTAAATAGCCCCCCCAATTTGAGATGGAAGTATCAGCTGTAGAAGCCTTCCATGTAGAAGTAATAAAGAATTATGAATGACTGACCATCATATCGTTCTATGGATATGATGAAGGCTCTCCCGTACTGTGGCACATTCACCAACTGTACATCACCGACTATTTCAATAGAGTGGTGGTTTGATGCTGCCTTGTCGACACGGGCTCTGGGATCAACCAAATCCCAACTCCAACAATGTGAAAACTAGGATTTTATAAAGATGATCTGAGCATGTCTCACCAATGAATCTAAGGTTATGATAGGATGGAAGAGACACCAGTCAGCAAGATCTGCTTGAGGACCCAATTTGGTGGCCTAGTCGCCTACACTGAATTTATGGTTGTCTCTGAGGACACGACCTACAATGCGTTGATAGGCATCCCATGGCTCCACTTTCATGCATCAGTTCCCCCATCATATCACTAGTGCCTCAAATAATTCTTCAATGGTCGATAGGGAATGCTTCATGGTTCCAAATCTCCCTTTTCTTCATGAGATCCCCACTATCTGGATCCCGACTACTAAAAGTGCAAGGACAAGCAAATTCAGACCAACACGATTGAGCATGCCACAGCTTCGACCAACCCATGTATAGATCTAGATGATGCATACGACTTTCCAGCCCACCAATTGGAGGCTATAACCCCTAACATGGGGCAATTCTTCTTTTTGTCTAGAACGACGATGAAGCACATTCCCATGTCTAAGAAATGGGTGAAAATCACCATATACTTCTATAAAAATCAGGTTCAGGTGATCCCAGACCCTCTAACACCCATAATATATTGGGATGTCCACCCCATGGAAGCAACAATATGACATACATTCTTGTTCCACCGTGCTGGAATTAACTGCCTCAAGACGACATGCCACTATTTCTTCGATATCACCATGTGTGGCCCCTTGGGCCGAAGTCCAGATTGGATCAGATCGATATTTGTTTTCACTAGGGTTGCGGTAGCCTAGGATTCACTCGATGTAGAATCCACTGCCTCTCAATATAGTACCAGCCTCCCATTAGGATCTGCCGACTCAGAAGAAACTCCTCCCACTAAGGATCTCTCCTCCATATGTGAAGAAGAGGATTTAGAGGATGCTCCTACCACCATTGAAGATGGTGTCTCTGCCATAGTTGATGAATTTCTGTAGGTGAACCTCGGTAGCGAGGTGGACTAGAGACCCACATTGATTAGTGCCGCCACACCCCCTGTGGAGAAACAACGGTACGTAGACATCCATAAAGAACACCATGATGTGTTTTCCTAGAGTTATAACAAGATGCCAGAACTAGATCCTCAGGTAGTCGTCCACCGCCTCGGTCTCCCGGAAAATCATCACAAGTTCAGGAAACATCCCATAAAGATGAAACCTTCTAACAATTCCATGGTTGAGGAAGAAGATGATAAGCTCATCAGAGCCTACTATGTTAAGGTTGTCTAGTACCCCAAATGGCTAGCCAACATTGTTCCAGTCAGGAAGAAGAACAGACAAATCAGAGTCTTCATCGACATCCGGGATCTCAACCATCACTGTCCAAAGTATAATTTTACCCATCATATGATAGAAATATTAATTGATGCCACATCTAGGTTCCAATTACTCACTTTAATGGATGAGTACTTGGGGTACAAATAGATCTAAATGGCCCCTGAGGATGAGGAGTTTATAGCCTTTAGGGAAACACAAGGCACTTTCTGTTACCAGGTCATGACCTTTGGCTTAAATAATGCAAGGGAAACCTATCAACATGCAATTTATTGATTTTTTATCCTATCCATGGGAAATTGGTGGATTGTTATATGGAAGATCTATTGGTCAAATCTCTCCAGTGCCAGGACCATCTCAAAGACATCAAGAAAGTGTTCGGCTTCCATTATTCATATCACCTAAAGACGAAAACATTGAAGTGCACCTTCTAGGTCACCTCTGTAATGTTTCTAAAAATCGTTGTCAGATACTGGGGCATTGAGATTGACTAGGAGAAGATCAAGGCCATCCCCAGAGCAATATCCGAGAGCATCAAGGATTACAAGGCCACTTAGTCTACATACGCCGATTGATTGCGAATCTGGATGGAAGGTGTATGCCCTTTTGTTAGCTCCTGAAGAAAGGAACAATTTATGTGTGGGATGAATAATTTCAATATTCATTTGAGGAAATCAAGAAATATCTACTCTAGCTTATGGTCTTAATGCCAATAGTTTCTAAAAAACATCTAGTCCTTTTTGTGACCACCCTGGAACGATCTCTCAGTGCCCTTCTCACCCAGAAGAACAATGAGGGGACAGAGAAAAACTATTACTACCTCAGCTACATGATCCTCGAAATGGAGACTAGATACTCCCCTCTTGAAATGAGCTACCTTGCACTGGTATTCGCAGTACAGAAGTTGCGACATTACCATGACATACAGCTCATGTGCCGAGTAGATCCACAAAAGTACATCTTGAACAATTCCATGTTGACAGGCTATCTAGCTCTATGGGTTGTAATCCTCCAGCAGTTCGACATTAGGTTTGTCCCTCAGATAGCTATTATGGGGCACACATTGGCAGAATTACTTACTACCCATCTGACTTCAGCTGACCATTCCCTCGACTTCAATTTCCCCGATGAGGTGATCCTCTTGGTAGATCAATCCATGTTGTACTGGCATATGCACTTTAATGGTGATTCCCAATGCCCCACCGATAGGATTCTCAATGATCCTAGACTCAAAATAGTAGGCTTGGGTATCACCTTTATTTCACTGACACAAGCAATTCAGCAATAATCATTCCGTCTGTCAGAAGGCTTCCCCAACAATGAGGCGGAGTATTAGGGTCTCATCACTGGCCTCGAGCTGGCCATTGTGATTCATTTTCCTCATTTACATGTGAAAGGGGATTCTGAACTAGTAATCAAAAAGATTAATGGTGACTATTTCGTCAATAATTTTGAGCTCGTACCATTTTTTGAGCATCCACTCCAGCTAATGGTACAGTAACCATCTCGTCCATATGTTATTTATGTCCCTTTGTCTCAGAACGGTCGGGCTGATTCCTTGGCCAGCCTAGCTGCATCACTTGTAGGGATCAAAGAGGTTGATCTGATTATCCATGTGGAAGACCAAAGATTCATTTCTCCTATCACCCAAGATGATGATGAAAGTTCACTGGTAAGCCAAATTACCGTTGACGCCTCCACATAAGTACCCCCGGGTCCCCAGGATGTACTGATTGAAGTGACTCCTGATTCGTGAACCTTCTTTGTCAAGTATCTCCAAAACGGTCATCTCCTAGCAGATCAGGTTGAGTGTGAGTAAATATGATGCCACACATTAGTGTTCACCCTCCATGATGGTCCTGGTCAGGAGAAGATCCTCTACAAGCACAATATTGATGGGGTTATCCTCCACTACATTAAAGTATTCGAGATTTATCAGTTCACGCAAGAGGTTCATGATGGTTTATACATGGCTCATCAGACTGGGCCAAAGCTATCTCACCAAATCTACAGATTGGGGTACTTTTGGCCCTCCATGATCCATTACTGCATCATGTTCTCCGAGAGGTTCCTTGCATTCTAAAGTCATGTTAACATCATTCATCGACCACCAGAGCCTCTCCACTCTACAATGTTCTCTTAGCCATTTGCATTATGGGGACTCGATGTTGTTGGACCTTACCCCTCGGCGATAGCTCTCCAGTGTTTGTTCATCCTGACTACTTCATATTTTCTCTCCAAGTGGGTAGAGGTAGTTTTTATCAACATGTTCAAGGTTCGTGTCATCATTGAATTCGGGTCCTCTAACATCATCTACTGATTTGGAATCCCTCACGATGTCCTCACTGATAACGGCACGAAAATCCGAGAAGATCAGCTAAAGATATTGTATTCTAAGTAAATCATCTGTTCTAACCATACCTCCCGCTAAAAAGTGCAATAAAATGGTTAGATTGAGGCGTTCTACAAGACCCTATCTAACATTTTGCTAATAATGTTTGGTTAGAATAGGAGTAGTTGGTCGAACAACTCCCCAATGCCCTCGGGCCTTATTGAAAGATGACTCGTAATTCCTCCTAGGTGACCTCATATTCCCTGGTGTATGGAACATAGGCTATCCTACCCATCGAGATTCAGTTGCCCCCATTATGCATATATGTCTACAATCAGAAAGCGCCAGATAAAGAAGGTGGAATCCATCGGGCTAAGCTATAAGTGCTTGACGAGAGTAGGCCTTGGGACTTGCACAATCTGGAAGGCCACCGGAACAATTTATCATGAGCATTCAACATGAGAGTTTGCCTCCACTCCTTCTTGCAAGGTGACTTGTTATTGGCCCTCAAGACACCAATGATAGAAGAATGGAAATAACCCAAGATGGAGCCCAAATGGGAAGGACCTTTCATTGTTCACAAGGTTTAATCTAATGGATCATACTCCCAGGATACCCTGGATGATGAGCATATAACTCCTCCCCCAATTCTATGTACCTCAAGAAATAATTTGCTCGAGAAATCAATGTTCCTGCATGAACCTAAACTACCAAGTCCGGCATGAACCTAAACTGCTTGTCCCACAAGACCTTATACAACCATGTATCGCATGATATTAAATAGTATATCTTCCTGCAAGACGTTAAATTTTACCCCTCAAGATCTATTTATGGCTTGATTCCCATCTTCATGGTAGGACCGACTGAACATATTTTCTTCGGGTCCAGCCCCACATCATGGAAATCTCCCCATCATTTTGGCCCCTTGGCCTACGTTCTTCCAAGATATGTTTATACGGTGTGGTATGGGTTGGTGTCCCCATTCATAATTGGTTTACAATAACCACGCCTCATTCTTCTCTCTCCTGAGTGGATTTCTCTCCCTTTCCATATACTCAACTTTTTGAGTCGACTACCTCTCTGATGGGTCCCTCGACTGTCTTCGATGATTCTCCATTGTGCTAAAGAGTAATCTGTTCCATCACCTAGAGTTTCAAATTCAATCCAGATATGTTCTCACCCACCTTCAAGGATTCATGTTTCCTTCATTATGGCTTCCATCATCTTTCACATCCGAAGGGACCCCCAAATGGCATGGATTCTTGGACCAATTTCTTTCTTACCACAATCTTCCAATGAAATAATGGGTTTTGAACAAAAAGGTAATATAAGTCCCGCGTTGAAAATGTTGTCCACAGTCGACACTCATTTTTTGTTCCAATTTCAGGTCACATAATATGGATAATGTGTTTCGAACATGGTCCATAGTGAACCTCCATCATCACACCAACCTCATTCATCCCAAAATTCTAGTCACATGATTCACATCATTTTCCACCTAATCATGTCCAAGTGGAATGTGGAAACTCTAGGTGTTATCCTATAGTGCGTGTTTGCATGTTTGGAGGTCAAATCTATGATAGGGCATTATTCGGGGCCCTGCACAGACATTCCCATTACGCGCAATCCATGTATTGTGAAGACCTCCTCCTCCCTTATTTCCTACACCGAGTTCAACTCACGTAGGCTTACGGATTGGACCAAGGTCTATGCCTATTCGGAAGAATTATGCTTCTCCGTGGTCTGAGATATAAGACCTTAAACTAATATCTCTTTATGGTTACTTTCTAATAATATGACTTTTCAAGATTAGACCCTTATTAGACTACATTGCATGGTGCGTGTTGGATTATGCCCTCATTCCTGCCAGGTTTGCAATAGTCTCTCCATGTATTCCACTTTCTAGGAGTTAGTTCGTCCTACTTCATGTCCCACATGACCTTAAAAGGTACAATCAAGTACTACGTGTGTGTCATGATTCCCATCCCCATGGGATACATAAGAACACCTAAAAATATAGTCTTAGGATGTAGCTCAGCTGAGATTTAGCCTCTCCTATCCCATATCCTCTCTCCTTTTCGAGTCCCTCGGCCAGAGGTTTCTCTCTCAAAATCACCCGCGGTGTGACATGGACCTCTTCCTCATTCATGTTGGGTATTATTTATCACACCGTGCACATTCCCCTCATAAACATCCTCTTTCATATATACTTCCAGGCCATATGACGTTAAACTATGTCACCTGGTCACATCACATGTCCCTAAACTATGACATTATCATCCTAGCCACATGATGAAAAACGGAACTGCATTGTGGTGTCCTCACTCGATGGGACATCATTTTTGGTATCAGTCACACACCATACCATTTGTCAAAACCCACTAATATCTAGATTCATGTGGATATTCATATATATATTCTATCTTGTGTCTATAGCTTCAGAAAAAAAATAACAACACTCATTCATCCTAAAGGACAAACACGATCTATCAAATACCGCTTCTTTTGGTGCTAGGTCCAGACCTGCAAAACCTAGCTCTGTTATCTTACTATTCCACCCCTATAACTATGTGTGGCATGATCCCTATACTCATGGGGTACATAGGAACGCCTTTTCACTTTGTCTCATGCCCATGCTAAATTTTTTTGGGTCCCTCGACCTGAAACCTCCCCTACGAAGCGCACAGAGATCTGGACTCCAGGTCCTCATTCACATCGGGTTGTATAATTACATCACAGTGTATCTCCTGCATTTCCTACCATCCATGGTCTGAGATATACGGCCATAAACTAAGACCACTCCACGTCATTTCTACAAGACGTTAAACTTCACCACATCTTCTAGAACTATGTTTGTCTTGATTCCCAACCTCATGGGATATGTAGGAATGCCCGGGCATCTTGTCTCTGGGTCCAGCCCTTGGAATCTACAATCATGCCCCCCTCTTTTTCGGCCTCATGGATTGAAACCTTATGGGAACAATTGGTGTGACATGTACCTTTCATATTCTAATTCACGTTGGTTTTTGTAACAGCTACACCATGTGCCTCCCATGTTTTTATCAGATTTCTAGGAGCCTAAACTGAGTTCTCTCTATGTGAACTGCGCATCACGTTTGGTGATTTTTCCACCATGTGCACAGTCCATTAAATCATTTACCCCCTAATTTTCCACCATAGGTCCTTTAGTTGGAAGCCTGTGACCCTAGGACCCTAGTCCTAGGGAAGGTACTCAACCCCCTATATTTGATACGTCATATTGTTTTACTCAGATGCATTTTCACAAAGAGCTTGAGGTGTGAAGTTTTTCTGGGACTTTCCTTTCATTCCATGTCCTAAATTCAATGAGCCTGTTATTTGGATCCTCATCATCGTCCTCATCTGAAGGGACACCCATCACGACCTATTATCAAGATTCCTCGACTCACCTACCATCTTGGGGAAACATCTTTAACGTCCCTGAACGAAATTTGTGATAGGTCCCATGTTTTGATCATGGTCAGCGGTCAACGCTCATATATCTATCCAAATATCAGGCTAACGCGATATGGATTCTATGATTTGAACACACTCAAAAAAATCTGCCTTCATCAATCCACCATAATTGTTTTCACTAACTAGAGCATCAGGAATCACATATTACAACTTTCTTATGTTAAAGTGGAATTATGGCATAATAATATTTACTTCTTCGTGCATCAAGGTGCTTCACATAGATGGGTTATCATCATTGGGATGGCGTTCACCGAGCATCCCCTTTCTCCTAAAATTCTCATTTTAGTGTTACGAAATTCCCACCACTACTCATTGATTCCCACATCGAGTACGACTCACACAGGGTTAATAGTTTTGGTATGATGTGTACCGGTGTAGCCATGCCACACATTCCCTTCATCGTCCCACATGACCTTAAACTATGCTCTTTGAACTATATTTTATTATTGATTCTCATATTTATGGGGTACATAGCGAGGCCCAGGCATCTTGCCTTGGGCCCAGCCTCAGGGTTATTAACCCTCCTAGCCCCTTGGGCCTAATCATGGTCTAGACAGTATGACCTTTAAACTATGTGTGCCATCTTTACCATATGACGCAAAACTAAATGTCCTTCCATGTCCTTACCAAAGAAGACATGTTCAAAGGCATGTTTGATCCATGACCGTACAGTTATTCCCACACAATTTGTTTCCACCACGGTGGGGTAATGTCATGAGTGTTGGGTTCGGTTCGTACAAACCACCACTCCAAACTCCACGCTTTTCCTTTTCTTTATTCGAACCCTCATCCTACTTCACATCTAAAAGATCCCCCTTACAGTATGGATTCTCGGCCTATGACTCACCTAGTATCCTAGGACAATGTTCTGGAAGACTAATGGATGACATTCTGAGTCAGGCCCTGTGTTTCGAACATGGTTGGAGGTCGTTCCTCGTTTGTTATCCCCGTTTCAGGCCAATGAAATACGAATATTGTGTTTCGAACATGGTCAACTATTATCGTTTATTGTCATTCCCGCCATTAGTATTCCAAATATGGGGAATTGTGATTCGCACATTCCAATACCCTATTTCTGGATTAATTATAACGCCTCTGACTTTACCCTACTATTGCGCTAGAACACGTTGGAAGGAAGGCATGTCGATTGTTATGACGTCCTCATCCTATAATCGTGCCTCTCCCATTTCATTCCAAAAATATGATTTGGTGGTTCAAAACTCAAATGCCCAAAGCATGGTTGGAACTACCACATTCAGAAGAATAAATAGTGCGCCCTTGATTAACACAATGGGCAAGACCAACATGAGCATTGGAATGGATTGTTATTTATTTGATGATTGTTTTTGAAATGCATTGAACCAAATGAAAAAGTAAATAAATATATTATAACATGTAGTTTAGAACATGTGGTAGGAAAAAGAATTGAGTTTATGAGTTCAACTAAAACAAGGCCCTTAAGGATCAGCATCTGGGATAGATCACTCTAGCGCCTCTAGCTTTTGGCTTGTGGCCTCCATGATTGCCTCCCACCCCCTGAGAACCCCCTCATCATCAGCATCCACAGAGCGCAGTTCACTAACACAAGCCTATGCATGTGATTGTTCAGTATGAAGTGAAGTCATTTGGTGACCCACGTCAACTAGCTACTCTTAGGCATCTCCCAATTAGGCCCTCAATTTCTCAGTAATCTTAGAACTGTTTGAAATTAATACCTCCTTTTCTTTTTCTTTTTCTTTAAGGTGTCAGACATCTTGTTCCACCATTAGGAATGCTTGGTTACTCCCTAACTCATTCTGACTCCATGAATCATTGGATCATTGGACACTCTCATGTAGCTTCTCATCCTTGTAGCCATAGACTGTCGAATAATGATTTTGAGCATCCGCCCCTCTGGCACAGAAAAATCATAGATAGGTGTGGAGTGATCCCATTCATTTTATCCATTCTGTAAGAGGAAAACCATTAATGCTCTTGATAAAGTTCCACCCACTGTGCCACATCATATGTCTCTCATTGGTCATCTCTGAATCATAATCATCAATCTCCTCAGGATATGAAGGCCGATAGTCGGGGAAAGAAACCAAGAGATCAATGATAGGGTATTATTTGGGTATTCATCCCAAGGGGTTAGGCAATTCAACACCTGGGCATCCATCCTCCCTCACCTCATTTTTGGCAGCTCCAATTCAAACATCAACCCCTCCCTAGAGTTAATGTCACTAATATCCATGGATCTTTGCTCACAAATTTCTCGGTCCAGATCTGTTGGGAAAGTGTGCCCTGAATAGACCAACATATTTACCATAGAATCACTCGTGGATGGTCTGGATTAGGTGGCATGACAATCCTCAAATGCCATTATTACTACCAGAATAATGAATTCCTTGATCAGATGTGTTCTATAATAGCCAATACAAGCATTAAAGTGATAAATCTTACAAGAATTTAGTGCATCGGCCTCTAGTTTTCCCTCCACCATAGGAGCAGTCACGATAGGGAATCCCTCAGCACTCGTTGTCCCAATAATGGGTGTCAGCTCCACAAATTGTTTTGTATGTACTTACTTCCCCCCTTTGGATAGAGGTTTTTTTTTCTGGACCAGTATGCACCTGATATGGAACAAGAAATCTGATTGATATTACAAAAACAAAGAGAGAAGATTAAAAGGGGAGGGGAAGATGGATAATGAATGAGGCATACCTCAAGTAGCTTAGTTATGTCAACATTAGAGCCAACAATCTCGAAACTCTCCCAAAGGCTCCCTTGGTGGGATGTCCCCTGAGACCCTCCACCGCCATGATCCTCTTCAGATTCCCCCACATCATCATCCTCTTCTTCTTCCCCCTCCTCTTCAGATTCATGTCCCTCTGACTCCTTGTCAGTGTCGTCATCCTCGGAAAACCCCTTTTCTAGATCATGATCCTTGCCAAGCATTACCTCTACTGAGAAAGGAGTTTCTTCATGCTAACCTTGTTGATGTGTATATGCATCCATGACCATCATGTATTTGTGCCATCTTTGGAAGTTCACCCAGTCATAAACCTAGATAAGTTCAACCTCTGGTAGTTGGATTCCATGTCGTACTATCTTTTCCCATAGGGCTTCGATGCCCATCGACTGTCATAGGGTCAACATGGCTGACCACTGGGCCGCGAAGACTGCATCATCGGAAGGATGAAGCAGATACCTTATTTGTTTCCCAGGAAGCTCCTTGACCTCTCCATGAGCCCCTCACCCCCTAGACGACGAGGGAATGACCACTCCAGGAGACATTCCCACAGCTGTAGTCCCGGCCTGTGTGGGCACAATTGCCAAAATTTCTTTCAGAATTTTCCCCCAACTTCACCCTATCTCATCTATTTCCACCCATGTTATACACTTTCTATCTTGAGCTGCCGAACTCACTTCCACAAAGCCCTTCAGAGTATGCTATGTCCCAATGTTCAACATATTCTTTTCGCAGGCCAATATGAACTCTGATGGGGGGAAGTGTAGTAAAGTCACCAGAACCATGAATTGTGAACATCAGCAATGTATGGAGAAGAATTATAGGGTGCCTCTCCTCCCAGACAACTGTATACATATTCTTCAGCATCCGATGGAGGCATCCGAACTGCCTAGAATGTATTGACAGCACGCATGGCTCACAAAGGATCTTCCCATCAACCCGAGACACAACCACCCCACCTCTGATGATCTGGAAGTATTCCTTTACTCTAGAGAACCTTTCCCATTTCCTATCAATTGTCCATTTGGAGTGGTGGATGGAATAAAAATAAAATTGGCATGATTTATGATTCTGATCCTCACCCCCTCCTCATTGAGCGTCAACGGCATGACCTAGATAATATTCTGCAAGGAAAGTCAAAGGTCGTTCCCCGGAGGATGAATAGAGATTGGAAAGGTTTATATGTTATAATGAGCCATGATCTAGCCATGATGGATCTGGAAGGGTCCACAGATCCTCCTTGGTGATCCCCCTCTCGAATTGCACCTCATAATGGAGTATAAATGGGCTAACATAGGGACTCCACGATTGAACCATGGATTTGTGGCCATGATGCCAGCCATCACCAATGTCCACGGATGAAATCCCATCGTTCTGTCCCTCATTGGTAGGATCCACCCACTCAAGAAGGCTGCATGATATCTGGTGTAATAGACGATGGGGTTCCAAATCGCAATTTTTCTAAAGCCCCATGATTGATATTCCCCCGGCTCCCGGATCTTCTAGTACAATCTTCTTTTAGTCCTATGTGCCATGGTCAGACAACGTCTCCCTCACCCCGACATATTGACATCCGAATCTCTTTGAAGAAAAAACTAAACCATTTTGTGTAGGCCTTGTCCTTTAAAAAATCATTTACCCCAGCCTCTCTTTAGCTAGCTCCAACAGATGACATGTTAAGATGGGGGTTCGTGATCTCTCTCCCCATATGTTCTTTTTCGGAGGGAATTCATTGTATTGGTGCCCATCCAAATGGATACCCCCAATGAAATGAATGTCTCAAAGGATAATTAAAACTTCCCCATGGTGAATATGGATGGTATTGGTATCGAGGGACCATTGGATAAACAAATCTTTCCTGATTTCATGCTGACAGTTGAAATGAAACTACGACGTCCACACCACCTCAGATAATCCAATGTGCTGCAGTACGGCCCAAAACTGGTCACACGTCTTGAACACCCAATACACACGGGCCAATTCCCTTGTAAAATTTCCTCCAGACCGCAGGTCCCAATCCTACTTGCAGCCTTTGTTTTGGTCAGTGAAACTATGTCGTAAAGTACTTGTGCAGTGAACCGGAGATTCCTCTAGGACTAGGTCACTTACCAAAATAGTTCTAGTCATTGGGTAGTGGATTTAAACAACCATATGTATGGTTTCTCTAGTATGATGGCCTTTTTAGGGATATTATACCGACGGAGGTCATTCTTGTTGGACACCCATGACCAGGGTGTGTCGAATTCAAATCCTGACATAGGTACCTCCTCCAAAATACCAAAGTCGTATATTGGTAAGTTGTCAAACATCACATTCTCCATTTGGGTGGGGTCAACATGTGGAATAGATTTAAGTTTTTGGATACAATCGTTAGCAACCCATAAAACTCATGATAGGCCACCATATCAACCCTTCGAGTGGTGAATGTTTCTTCTCTCACAACATCATCCTGATTAGCAGCCATCATCTTCCATCAAAGTCCAAAAGAGTCTTCACAAAAAGAAGGCTACAACATGTGAAAAATCAGAGGGTGGCATGAAATAAATGAGGCCGCAACGTGAAAAAATATGGTCTTGCGCATTAAAAAAATGTCCATACACGGAGAATTACGCAACATGGATTTTTTTCACGCAAGGAAATGAAATTTTTCGCATGGGAGACCTCATGAGTTATCACGCGAGAAAAATCCATATGGGATGAGGGGATCGCAAGGTTTTTTATTGGCATGGAACTGGGTTTTTCCACGTGTGAAAAATGGTTTTCATTCAATTTCGATCTTTTATGCACCGATTATTTTTTGGTGCACACCAACACCAGGAGGATGTGCATCTCGGCATTTACCTAAGAATCTGACCTTTCTGTTTCCTTGCTATTCCGATTCCGAGGGGCGGAATTTTTAGATGCTGAAAAACAATCCATTCCTATAAAATGGGTCTTTTCAGAAAAAGTGAACGCATATTTCGACTTGGCGATCTATTCCGGAAGGGCCGGAAGGTCCACACAAAAAATCCAAGAGGTGTAAGAAAAAACATCTCTCTCCCATGGAAAACTGCAAGATTTGATAGATATTTCTATGGCGGTGTGCAATATATCGCCCCACTGACCCGTGCACACAGTCTTTCACACTGGCCACCCTGGCACACATTCTTTTTCACCAATGACCCTGGAACACATTCTATAGCACCGGCTGACTTCTTCGCGGACAGAAGGGCCCCAAACACCTATAAATAAATGTATACCCCTTCAACTGTGAACAACTGATGAATCTGAACCACCTATTGTGCACAAAATCAAACTTTACAATGCACAAAAAATAGATTTTAGGTACAGGATTTTTCACGATAGGTTTCAAAGAGGTCTACCTTTGTGCAAAACCACTCGGATAAAACCCATTCCCAAATCCATTTATGTCATGGCCCTTGCACGCAATCCCCTTCCCTTTCACACAATCTATTACATGAAATTCATTTCCGTTGCACACAATTAATTTCCCTTGAACGTGATTCTTTTCCTTTGCGTGCAAATGTCCACTGGTTATTGCACACAACTGCTCTGACTTGCATGCCCAACCTTGCACGCAATTACTTTAGTTTTCACGCAAAGCCTCGGATCCCCTTCATGTGCATATATCTCCAATTGCATGCACAACTGGTCTCTTTCGTGCAACTGTTCCAATGGAACATCAATAGCATGAAAACCTCTCTAATTGTGTGCAAACCTCTGGGACCACTCCCCCATCCATTTCCGTGCAAGTGTTCCATTTGTTCACAAGCATCCCTCCTTGTGCGTACTTTATTTTTCTTGTGTTCAATGTCCCTCTTCTCCAAATCATATTTCTTCTCCTATTTTGCACAAAATACTTACATCACACCATCTTTTCTCATACGACCTTATAGGTTTGCACGAAGCAATTTCAAATTCGCTTGGACGATAATGCTGGTTGTGTTGCTTCACCTCAGGATTCTTCACATAAGCATGATAACATCTATTTTTTCTTTGCATAGCCAAGCTATCGTAGAACACTAATTGGACCACATCACGACACCCCCCAGCCACGGCATTTCCAGACCCTTCCCATCACCAAGGTGTAGAGTGTTATGGTTATGTAAGCCCTAGGGGTGTGGAGTGTACACACCTCGTCTGAGCTGCAGGATGTTAAACTTCCAAGAACACTCATCCTCAATACATGACGCTAAAATATGACCTATCCTACTGTGTCGTATGCATGGTTCCCCACCTTTGAAATTTTGCATACCCACTGGTCTCCAAGGGAGTGTGACCATTCTTCATATGGAATGAGATCTTCTTTATTGGAGCAACATTTGTCCATGGGGAAAGGGAAACCACCTTGTTGTAAGCCACATCTTTTCTCACAGGAGGTGGCACCCCCTCTCTTCCTATCTCTTCCTAGATGAAGACCATGGGATGGGCACCAGATCCCTCCTTTCATCGGTGCCAAATAACTCTAACATGGGGCCATATATCATCCCAGGCCTCCACCCAAGAGTAAGTCCCTCTCTCCATCTTCTTGGCGTTTCACCATGCATATTACCCTATTTTTTATTTGGGGTGTTCCATGCGTAAGCCCCTATTTCCATATTGGGCTGCTAATCCTTCATAAGCCCCATTCCACTTCCAACAGACACACCTTTTGTTTCATAGTCGTCAGGTATTTGCTGCCTCTTGTTTCTCACACCGAGCATGAGTCACATTGTCTTAGAGTAAGAATCGACAATGACATCCTCTTTGGGCAGCGTAGAGTGTAATCCCAAATAACCTTCGCGAACTACTTGGACTTTGATCCCTTCAATGGAAATGTACATAGGAAGCCTCCCTGAGGTTCATACACCACACCTGGTCTTTCGGTCCCCCTTCACATCGGTTCACCAAACCCCTCCCAAACAATATGGACATTGATACCTACAATGTTAAGGTTCGTAGGATGCCTCCATGAGGTTCAATCCCAACAACCATTGGTCCCAACTCCTTTCACGTCAGTTCACCAACATAACATCCGGAACAACAAGGGATTTGATCTCTGTCTCCTAGACAGGGTATGTTGGAAGCCTCCCTGAGGTTCATCCCATTTCTGCAGTAAGCCTTTGTAAGCCTCATTAGCGGTAATCCATTGGAACCCCAATCTAGCCTAATCCTTTGTCAATCCTAATGTCGCCATTGTCCTCATAGTGGCTCCATCTCATTACCCCTCCACTTCACATAACCATCTTTTATCCATATTGATTATTACCTAGGTCACCATATCCTGATGAGATCATGCCAATTCATCCCTTCACTACTCCTAGCAGTAACTGGGTAACTAACTACATGTTATCCCCGACAGCAGTGTTCCATCCAGGGGTTTCACCCATCTGATCCAATCTAGAAATTGTTCCGATTAGTCTGATCTGTCTCTGCTAGACATTAAACTCGCAGTATACCATAAGTTAAACTTGGAAAGATGATAAAAACCTCAGATTCATTCCAATGACACATAAATCCCTATATTTGACTAGGGATTCCTGAGGATTTCATGCCCTTGAGAAGCCATATAATAAGGGGAAGAAACTCAGATTCATTAGTGTTCCAGTGTCCAGACATGCTAGTGGGGTCCAACGTGACTACTCCCCTGACTGAAGGTTGCTACCCTAGATGGACACCATGGAATTTCCTGATAAAGGAAATGTAATTAGTCGACGTCTATAAAGATATGACATAAGGAATAGATTCACGAACAACATTTTAAGTCTATAAGGGAGACCCGGACTATGTGATGAGTTTCAAGGAGGAATCCACGAAAGGAAGAACTGACATCCCATCATCCCATTTTGATCAAGGAGTACACGTCCCTGAACAAGTGACAGATGTCGCCCGCCTTTTGAATGTGGGAACATGGGGCAACAAACTGCTTCGTCATCCTCAAATCAGACGGACGCATGCACACCCTTGCGAATGATTCTGAAATAGGTATATCAATCAAGGAATGTGGCTAGTGTCTCAAAAATCCCAAACCACCGCTTGCTGACTCTCCTTGCAGTTGTGCCACCCTACATGGTGGTGCCCCATTTGTTCCCATGCACTAATTGGTTTTCTGGATACATAAATTCCTATGTTTCATACTTCTATTACCACCCATTCCGCCTTATGGTTAGCTGTGGATACTCCCTTGGGAGTAGTTGACCTCCAGTTCTCACATGTTTCAGTGATAAGTTCTGTCTAGGAATTTCAACTGGGTTGGAACATATATATTTTTTATTATGGACCCATATAATATACACATCGAAATAACAGCTATAAAATATAATTAAAACCTTATTCCATGTTAATGCTGCCACTAAATTCTAAGACTCCTTAAATTACTTCGTTTCATATATTTATAATGAAAGTAAATATATTCTTGGTCTTTATCAATTAAAAACTAATATATTAATGACATTAATATTTTATAGCATTCATTTATCTTAGTCATGTGATATATAATTTCTTTGTTCATGGATGCATAAATTATTCTTTGAAAAAAAATCTAAATCATCATTAAATAATATTTTCATTTCATGGCCATTAATAAATTCCTCAAATTATTCATATCATCATGTAAATTCATAATTTCATTGCCTTCTCTACTATTGAACCGTATAAAAACAAATCCTAGCACATGTAATAAACATTTAAGATTAATTAAATAATTTCCAAAGATAGAAGGATGTTTTTCCATGAATATCATCCAATACCAGTAGATAAAACCATACAAACTATCATCACATACTCACTTCAAATAGAGAATTGTATTATGAAATCAAAACCAATGTGTCTGTAACAATTCTCCATGAATCATCCCACCATGACTTGAGAATTTTCCTAGAACGTTATATCCAATCAATCTATAACAATTCTCCAAGAATCGTTTCCAACCTTCTTAACTATTTCTGAAACATCATTCTATCTTTCTCAATCCTTGATTAATCACTAATCGTAGAGGAATTCCTCACACATTTAATTTTCATTCCTTTTTATATATTGAAATCAAACCTAAACACACTCATTAACTACTAACATCAGATTTTTAGTAAGGGGTTATTTAACATATTCAATTCATTGAGACATGTTTATATTATACATGATATTCAAATATTTATGGTGTAATTTCAACCCCATTGTAATTATCAAATAATTATTATCATATATTTTATTATATTCAATGTTAAATTTTAAGTTATCTTTACCATGAGGTTTTTGTTTAAAATATTCAAAATATATAAGAATTTGTGGTCTCATGTTAATATTCATTGAGAAAAAATTTCATGTTTTCCATATATTTTCTATTATTTCGGTTTTATACTTCCCTATTAGTTTCATGTTTGATTAATATCATTAATTTAATTATATTTTATTTTCCATTTTATGTTATCCATTTATTTTTTTATTATATTCTTAAAATACCATTATCCTCGGTATTTTATTGTCTCATATTTAAATCCCTAGAGGATCAATTCATCTAAACGTCATCATTGATTTTATATAGCATGAATAATTCCATATTACCATTTTGTTTCATGAAATTATTATATTTCATGATATTAAATGTTTTATTTTTTTATTATAAGATTTTTGGGTTTAATATTTTAATGTTATAAGGGCTTTAAGGAGTTACTACAACTCAATTCTCATTCTTCAATCATAATCACTCATATTTGTCTATAAAATAACTTGATCTATCTATTCATATCCATGATGATTTATTTATGTATTACATATTAATTACAAAGAATATAATTCTTCAAAATTAATTTTCTTCCCCTATGATTTTAATATTCTATTAAAATTAGTCATTTAAATGAATAATTCCTATAGCATTTAATAGATTTTTTCCTTCAATGTTCATATTTTTACTTCTCATCGAAGTTATAATTTCCCAAGTGGAAAATATTTTTTATCTAATATTATCCCTTTATTCAAAATATTCCATTTTGAAGAAATTATTTTTTAACATTTTAATGATTTGGGATTTCAACACGGATAATTTGACATGTGAAATATGTTTTTCTACATTTTTGAAATAATTTTTTATCATCTAATCAATAGTTTTTTATAACATTTATGACATTTTATGTTTACTAACTGAAATAGTAATTTTAATGATAATTTTATCAATTAGTTTTTACTTCCCCATTTTAAAACATTAAATCATTTTCTTGTTACCATTATTAAATGTTCTTTGAAATAATATATGGTATTTAAACTATTTTCACTTATCCTTTTCAAATATTTTTTTGTATTTACAAGGTTATTATATTTTGAACACATTATAATATGTTTTTTCTAATTTATTCTATTTACATTATCAAAAAATTTGTTTTAAAGGTAATTTAAACATCATCTATTATAATTATGGTTAAAAGGGATTTGTGAAAAGCTTTTTATTTTTTAATATTTTTTTTTCAAGGTTTATATTCCATGAAGTGATATTATAATAATAACTTATATGTTATTATGTAATGGATAATTTTGGGGAATAATATTTTTAAATCTTATGATTTCTTAAATTCTTGTAATGTGATAATTTTATGAAACCCAATTATTTTTCTGTGAGTTATTTAAGATATTATGATAATATAATTTAAGTAGCACACATACATATAATTGATTATGGGTAGAAACATATATCTTCCTCCAGTGCATTGGATTATGATTATAACTCAAGGGATAGTTAGGAATAGATCTAATGAGCTTTTTCACACTATAATGAGCATGACGACTTCTCTCAAATTTTCGTGAATGGACGAAATGATTATATTAACAAGTTTATTGGAATAATGTGTTTTCTCATACAAGTTTTCTTGTTCCTATGCTAATTCCACACTGTCAAATTATTTATCAAGTTTTATAAAATTTACATGTTTTACCAGGTTATTACATTATTAAATATGCATTCCATCTCTATAAATTCCATGTTATCATAAATTTTCCATTTAAAGTATTGCACACTTTTTTTTCATGTACACATGTTATATATTTTATACATTATTTTTCATTAATGATCCTATTATAATTTATTTTTCTCTAATAAGTTTTATTATTTTAGTCTATGTTGGTGTGATCATGTACTATGATATTTATGCATCCCCTGAATTCTATTTCATGTTTATGATCTGTTACTCTATAATATGTTTTCATTTATTATAAAATTGAGCTCTCCCCTTTATTATGTTTCCAATAACCATGTTATGAATTTTCTTTAAATGAATTAGAAATTTTGGAAATTGTATTGAGGATATTTATTATGTTAAAATATTTAGAATTGTAATAAAATTAGATGAATATGTCCAAATGTCCATGACACTAAACCATACAGTCTTTCGGAAATTCTACTTCTCGTGAGAAATATTATTTAAATAATGGGATTATTATACTATTTAATTAATGTTTATCTGGGATCACTTCAGTTATCATTCATTCTATGTTATATATATTTCATTTAATTTCTATGAAAAAATAATATGATAGCTACCATGTGATGAATTTTACTTTAAAACTATTATTTATGTTAAAGGGAGAAAGATATCATCTTCCATAACAAAGAATGGAAAAATTATTTATTTTTCATCAAACAGGTTTTATTCTTAACATGATAAAATTAGTGAAAACGAATTCAATTTTAGGTAATACATCCTTGGTCTTAATCGTGAATCATTGTACAAGAATCTTGATACACATTAATTATGATCTTAATTAAATTGTATAACAAACACAATTATATATAGATACTTCCAATATAAAATTAAAAAAATATTATTTTTATTAGCATCTCCATCCTCATAACCTACCTTCTCTATGATTAAAATGTGGAAACATTATGAGATGATGTAACAAAGTTTCTATTCTCCAAAAAAATGATATATATACATAATCTATGTCTAATTATTATGGTTTTTTAAATCATAATACATACTATTTAAGAATATTTCCATAAAATCTTCATGTAAAAATTAAACTATAAACTACTATAAATATTTTATATAAAACATTATTTCAATATATCATCAAATTAATGTTATATATAATACAAAACACTATATAGTAATGACAATAAATGTATAAATACAATATCCAATAAATAATATTAGAAAAAAATTTATTATTACAGAACCAATTACAACACCAATCTCAACCTTGAGGCCCTTAAAATGATATAATTTTATGTAAGGTTCATAGTAAAAAATTAGTATATGGTACTCCATGTAACTCCACTATATCAATGATAAAAAAATGTTCATTTCATATTGTAAAATTATTTTTATTGAAAAAATGGGTTATTTGAATAACAGATCACTAATATTATGTATAAAATTATTTCCTCAGATGGATTTTTGTTAACAAACAATAGTGTACATAGAAATGTCATATAAAATTTTAAAAATAATATGAAGTATCTTAAATAAAATTGACAGAATTTAATTATTAAACATCACATTTTTTAAGGAGAGAAAATGAGACATGAATTTGAAGATGAAATTCTTTATCTATAGATAATAATATTATCTATTGAGATTTTTTGGACATCTTAGTGTCACTGTGATCATCATCCAAAATAATATTATTACTATATTACAAAACTTACATATGAAAGGATTGATGTGCTATCAATCTCCTTAAAAAATATATATATTTCGAGACTATGTCCAATCATCCATGGTCTCTCCATTATTTATAAATTATATATTATGATATTACTCTATATCAATTACTATCTCCTTATGAATTCAATTTTCTAAAATGGTTTAACTTGCACTATATCCAATAATAAATAATACATCGCTAATTCTATATCTATAATTATATAATAGAAAACTCCATCAATTGACACTCTTATTAATATACTTTCATTGAATGTTTTGAGAAATTATTTATATGATAATAATCGATTATGTTTCACTTACCCATGGTATAATAAATATAAAACATGATGTTTTAAATATTATCTACCATGTGTCTCTACCAAATATTTCTATATTTTAGGGATATGATAGACTTTTGGCTCTTATCATCTAATTATACATAAAAATAATCATTAAAAGGTAGTTCTTATATTTTATCGAGGCATGTATCATGAAAAGTAAATCTGTGTAATCGGTGGGTAGTTTCATTCATAATGGTAGAATTTGAGAAATACATAGGCCACTACATGATTGTGTTACATTAATACACACCATGTACTAATAACTACGACATAAAAATACATAATTTAACCCTTATTGAGCTCATAATGGATTGGGAAAGGATCATATGTTAGTCAATTATTCAACTTATCAAAGGATCTAATTAATATATAAATACGTTCAAAATTCAATCCCTTTCATGTTTATGACATCCATGGAGGGACCATATTATAAACTTATTCCAAAAACCACGTGTAATATTATTATATAACCTAGAAACATATAATTTCACATAAATTCATATGAAAATCCATGGTTATCACTAACTTGATCTTCTCAAGTCTTATATAAATTCATTTTCATTTATAAAATGACAAAGGAACATAACATAGTAATTCCAAAACTAGAATTTACATATGTTTGAAAATAGATGTTGATTCTTTAAAGCCCCCATCACAATATCAAGATATAACATTACATCATATTTAATATTGGAATAAACCCAGATATCATCCAACATATGATAAAATCTTAAACATAACCAAGGAAGATATTATTTATCATCCCGATGAATACTATAAGAGAAATCATGTGTCTGATAGGTATAATGATTTATGTATTTTGCTTCCATCATTGTCACATGTATTCATTAATAAGATCTTGGTTATTACATGTGGTATTCTAGAGTATTAAAATGAGATAAAGGGTTGAAAATGTCAATTTTTTAGGAAACAAGCCAGGTGCATGGTTATGGAACAAAATTATTCATAACTATGTGGTATTAGTGAGCTATGGATATATGATATCTCGATATTGTTTTCCTAGTTCGAGCATGGTTAGTCAAACCATGTTATATTCTTGGTGAACAGTGAGGTGTCAAATGGTTTTATATCAATTTTTACAAACATTACAATCCATATCCGTAATACATTTCCTCTTCTTCTACGATGGATAGAGACCACACACTTATGCCCTGTGGTTTGCCTAACTTTATAGCTTAATTGTTCTAAACCATCTAAAGATTAAAAAATATATAAATTAACCATTTTACCATATATTTTTTATGTCTAATATCCTTCTAATCCTCATTATGCTCTACCTAAAACTTCCCTAACTAATTAGAGGATTCCCTATTGTCTTCTAGGTGATTTATCTTCACTCTTGGTGGATATCTCATGGTATGTTCGATTTTTTGGTGAAGATTCATCATCTTTTTCATAGATCCATATTATACATCTCATTCTCTTGCATCATTAGAACCTGAATGGGCTGTGTATTCTATATAAACAAAAATTTATGAGGTTTTGTTACTATTTATTTTTTATCTTGAAATTTGAGGAACCGATCTACTCTTTCCTATTTAATTTTATTAAGGTGAATAGTTTCCATCAGTGATTAAGGTAGGAGTATCTATAAATAAGTTTTACTCATTAATATCTATGTTTTTATAAAATATATTATAGGTTATTCAATTAATTTTTTTATTGATTATAATTTTATTTTATTGAGATGATTTTTAAAAGGGGTTTTAATTAAAAATTTATTGTTCCATACCAATTGATTGACGAATGTATTAAATAGAAGTTTGTTGTAATTTTTTAAATAGTTAAATAGGTTATTATTATTTATGGAAAATATTTTATAAAAAATTACTGTAGTTTTGTAATCGTTTTTTAGAAAACATTGCACATTGGATAACCTTGCGTACATCGAGAAATAGATATGTCAATTTATTGAAAATAATTACAAAAGAAAACATTTTTTCACATTAGTGTGTGTGATAGCACTAGAGGGTTTGTTGGTATGATCCAAATTATGCATTTATTAGGATATTTTATTCATGTGTAGAATGTATTCCCATAGGATAGATCCGAAATGGTTTGTTCTGGAATTTATACATGGTTTTGAACATGATGGTGTATTTCATTGTTATATTTATACATGCTTATCTTATGGTGAAAATGTTGGTTGATTTTACTATGTATTAATTATATATCAAATGTACTTATATTAAACATTCTTATTTGAATATGAATGAAATTTAAATTAAAAATATGGGATGGTTTTCAAAATGATTTGATCTCGTGAATATTCTTTTTTATATGGATATGGGTAAAACTTATAACTAATTATTTATTGATATTAGAAATTCTATAGACTATTTTGTTTAATTATACTTCGATATATGATTATACCACATGTTTACATCAATAATGTTTTAGTTTTTTATTGATGGACATGGATAAATGGAAGTTCATTGTGTAGAATGCAGACTTCTATTTTTTTATGCCATAGTGGTGGGATGGTATGGTTGTTATCAATGGTCACATAGATACATGGTTAATATTATATTATTATTTTTATATTATTGGTATAGCCTTTATTATTGATGTAGTGTGCCTCATGGATCATAATTGTTTCTCCCATTATATAATCTATTTCATTTGCTTTTCTAGGATTTACATGAGACATGATTGATTATTTATCTGTGGTGAGCCACCATGAGGGACTAATATAGTTGGTCAGGTCTAGGTCATTCCAAAATGGTATCAATGGGAATATCAAAAATTAAGTTTTATGATAATTTATAGGTTTGGTATTATGTATTTTTAATATTAATGTTTGGGACTTTAAAATTTTGGTATTATGTATTTGTGGGGAGAGGGGGGGAGGGGTTGTTGGCCAACCCATATCTGTTTCAGAACAAAAGTTATAAAAATTATTTTTCTATTTTTTCCATTCACAAGACATGGTGATTGAGGTTATTTGAAGAAACTAGATTTGGGGTTTACATAAAATAAAATGTTACTTTTTAATGGTCTTTTTATTTATTTATAGACTTCATGAGTGGTCAAAATTATTATTTTCTTAAATCATTAATGTAGATTTCTGGGAGTTTGTATTATTATTTGGGAATTTGATCTTCATATTATTTGTTATTTTATTGTGTTTATCAAAAAAAATTCATATAAGAGATCTTATAAATTTATGTATAGAAACTATGATATGGGGTTTTTAGGAAAATCTTGTCATGGAACCTTAATTGGTGGAAGATTTAATTCACACTATTCAGACTATTGTTCAAGAAGGTGATGTAAACCTGAGATAGAAAATAGATCCAAGATTCGGATTTACTAAACCAAATCCACCAATATCCCATAATATAAATGGTTCCCAAGAATATGTCCAATGGATTTAGTAGATAGATATGATATTTATATTTATAAAAACACATTAGGGATCAATTGTGTGTTTTCCACATATAGGATTGGAGGAATAGAATGAAATTAGTGAGATGTTATTATGTAAGCTATGTTTGTTGAGGATCCTACATGATATTCCATGAAGATAAAATTCAATAAATATGTTTATCCTAAAATTATTTTAGTGGAAATGACAATGAAAAGTTTACCTATTGTGAAAGGGGATCATACAATAAGGGATTATTCCACATGTTTTGTGGATCTAGTGTAGTTAGTACCTAATCATATTAGCAATTTTTAGAATATGTCTTCGATATCTAAAATGGGTATAACAAATCATATTCAATTGTTATTGATTATATTATGACTATTTAATTAATTTTATTTAGTTGATAATTAATCTACATATGAGGCGGAAATAGATGGCCATATAGGGTTACAGAGAGATTTTGCTGGTGCGTTTGTTAGAAATTGCATGCCTCCATACTATGAAGGGAAACAAAAAGGTAGATACTTTTATAGAGGTCCAATTTTAAGTGTTTCATGAGGAAAATAACTATATATATAATATTCTAGGGGAATTATTGGTCATACCAAGCCTAATTATACGATATATTCCAAAACTTGTTATCACTATGGACAATATGGTCATCTAAGTATTTTTTTCAATGATTTCCTAATAGAGTATTGAAATATCTACCACCACTATGATTTCAAAGACTTGTACTGGTTCTTACATGGTTGGTGTGTCCTATCCTGATATTGAGGAGGATGATCTTGTGGATATGGGATCCCAAGGAGTAGCTAATTCTCTTTTTTCATTATGGGGAATTATATGCGCTAGATGAATTTGATGCATGGAAGACATATGTTTATGGTATGAGGTTTATTTCCACATCTGTGGTTCTTGCATTATTTCATACAAGTGTTACTCATTATATAATATCATTAATGTTGTTATGTTCATCATAAATATATTTATTTCATTTACCATTCTTGTCGGTTATTTCCATGCATTTCGGAATGTGATTTGAGAAGGTTTCAAAAGCCCTATGGGACAGATGATGGTAACTGACTTTGATGTAGTGTGGGAATTCACAGTCCTTGTTCTTGATTCCTTCGACCTGAATACTGGAATATATTTCATGATGTTTTTAAAAGACCATATTGACTATTAAATTCATTGATTTTAGTTTTATCACATGGGGGGGAAACACATGCGTTTTAGTGTGTGTGGGACACTTGATCAAGAAGGTCCGGGACTATGTTTCATTATTATGTGTGGTTTCATCCTAGTTTATGAAGATGGTCCTTGGTCCATTTGATCCTTTATTGGTAGTATGATTCTATTTTTGGTGTGTTTAGTCACTCAAACTTCTCATAAATTAATATTACATCTATTAATATGAATATTCAATATATTTCAAAAAAACACACCACATGACTTTATAGGTTTAGTTTCATTGGAGACTAGATTTATTGTTTTCTTATTTCATGAATGGTCTTCAATATATCCTAGAATGATTTTCCTATTTAGCATTATCCAAATAAATACCCTACATAAAAAAATTATTCATATCATGGGAAAAGGGAACATATGAATGGGAGAGGTTAGATGAACAGTATGGGTAGATGATGGAAATGTCAAAATTACATGATAATTTGATTATCAAAATATGAATATAAAATTTTAAAACCATACAAGACCAAGCATAGGTAAAAAACAGAATTCATGGAATAAATATCGATTCTTAAAAAGATATAAATCATATTGTATCAGATAACATGAACAATAATTGTGTAATATTGGCATAATAAAAAGATTAATAGTATACACATTAGAATATAAAATCAATTACATAGTATTTCAATGAACATTTCTAAGAATATCATTTCATAATGGTTTTAATACCAAACTGATTTTGGTATTCAAGGTCCCCCCGCCTACAATAATAGTGGAAAAAATCCATTATATAATTGGGTTATGTAAACATTATATTTCTATTTATCTCATGACATTACAATAATTATTAAATAAAATGGAGGGAGATATTTTCCTCACCAATCCTTAGTTATAAAATTACCAAAATATTTGGTTACAACATATCTACTATACCACTAATGAAAATAATACATCTTTGTTAAAAATGTTCATAAAAATTTCATCATATCAAAACCCATGAAACAAGATATATTTCACAATTTTTCATCATAAAATAATCTATTGAAAATAAAAATTCTCCCATAATCATTTCCACATTTCATAATAACATATCCAATGGAAAAGAATAGTATTTCATGAGAATTTTATCATATTATAACCTGTGTAATTGATATCAGTTTCATATACATCATTTCAGTATATACATAAACCATTTAAGGAATGAATAATATTGGTATCCATGGATCATATCCATAGTAAATAATAACTAACACCAAAGGATTTCATCATTGTTGTAAAATGGCTTTGAAAGATCACATAGAAAATTTAATAAGTAAAATAGAATTTCCCCTATGAATAATAGTTTTTAAAACATACACCATTTTAATTACCAGGGAAACTAATAAATTAATATTTAGAAAATATTGAAAACATTGTTCAGAGGATAATAAAAATTATTTTAATAATAAAATTATAAAATTAGAAATTCATAAAATATTTTGAAAATAAATTTATTTGAAAATATCCTTGGAAATCTATGTCAGAATGTTTAATAACATTTATGGTAATGACAATAGAAAATATAATCCTTGCCATACACATTAAAATAAAAATCCTTTAATATTTTTAGTAAAATACTAATAGGAATAGTTTTTAAAAAGTCACCATGATTCCATTATAAACATTTAAAAAAAAGTAAAACATGGGTAAAAATGTATTTATAAATCTTTTTTGTAATTTTACATATTGTTTTTTAAAACATTATATATGAAGTAAACATATTTTCCATTGAATGGGAAATAAGGTTTCATTTAAAAAAATAGTTGGATCTTTTGAGAACATAAATATTGGAAAATGAAGGGAAAACATGCACTCACATGAAATTACTAGAGTGTAGGAATGTTATGAATTTCATGACAAATATATCAGGAGATTCTATTGTCTCAGTCATAAATATAAACATAAATTTTTTTCATAAATGATCAGACTATTTCAGAAAACACTTACAACTTTGGTAACATTGAATAGTAAAAACCCATTAATGAATACTAACTAATGTAACTTAAAATATCATGAGAATAAATTAATTACTGATACTAAAATTTAATGGATTATATATACACCCCATTAATTATTAAGGGTTCATAATATAACTTATGTCCCAAAAATTCTAATTAATATAAATATCCCTTATTGCTCTATATCATTACAACAGCAAACCCCTTGAAATATAGATCCTAAATTAGATATGTAAATACCCATATTTTTATGTGGAATCTTTATAAAATAAAGTCATTTGGTGTATATAGGTGATATAAAATAATGATATGGTGAATATAGCATGTGTCTTACCTCAGTAAAAAGTGAGACGGAAATCCATTACCGTAAGTATTGAAAACCTTTATACAATTTTGAAAATAATTTATAATTAATATATATTTCTTAAAAACAAATTACAAAACCATAATCATACTAATCATAAAAAAATTGATATACTTATGACTTTTCAATAATAGTTTATTAACAATTCCTTATTAAAATTACATTTTATGTAATAAATTTTATTTCATCTGTGTTTTGATTTATAATTTTTAGTCCTATTATGTTGATAACGGTTTTATCATATATATATTATTATCCAAGATATAAATTATATATATATATATTATATAATATTTCATTATAATAATTCACATGGTTTAGAGATAAAAAATATCATAAACCATTCCTGGTGATGTTAAGACATACGTATTCATGGAGATATATAAATAATATATTATCATTATATAATAATTTACATCTAAAATATATAACATTTTATTATTTAATATTTTTCTTATTACCTTCTATTTAAAATGTATGTGAAAAATGAATCACGTCACATCTCGAGGTGGTTCCCTCCATACACACGGACTACATTTGTGTATCCCCATATAATATAAAATAAGAAACAATATGTGATATAATAATCTATGATATATAAATATATTAAAAATATAATTTGTTTTCATTTAATTCGTCCTTATTTCCATCGATGTAAATCATAAATAAATAAAACATCACATTGGTTCATGAGGCGATAGTCTTCCATTTACATGATAGACATTATTCATTCCCAAAGGGAAGGATGTATTAAGGTTAATGTTATTTTGTTATTATATATATAGGAATATTATAAATATCAAATTCAAACATCATATCTATCATTATATTGATATGTGAAATATTGAAACGAAATAATATAACATCAATTCTCCAGGATGAAGTCTTCCATACACACAAATAATGATTTCATATTCCATTTGATGATATTGGAGACGTTTTTATATAATTTACCTAAAATAAAACCTTTTAATTATATTTATGATATTTAGGTTAATTTATTGTCAAGTATTAATAATAAATGTTTGAGGTTGAGTAAGAAAAAAATAAAAATATTAGTTATATATGTTACCACTTTTTTGGAATTATTTTTTTGGTTTTCAAAAAAATCATTCCTAGGCAAGACTTAAAAAAATTATAAGTTGGATACATGGGGGTATTTTATAAGTGACATTATTGGAACACTATAATATTTTTAAATGAAAAATGTCTACCATTGTTTTTCACACTTTATAAGGATAAAAAGTAGGGAAATATAGAGCCATAGATATTATAAGGTCAAAATATATCCCTGAAATGGGTGCCTGATTTGTTTCTAGGTCATTTATACCTTATCCTTTTTTGTTTAGCCCCTTAGTAAATGCACTTTCCCTTAAACCATGGTAATTAGTTTTTTCTTCTTATAATACTAAGGATGGTATCATATTATTCTTATCTTATTATAAAATAAAAATTTATACGATTTTAATTATGGAATAAATTTTTCAAAATTATATTCATAGAGGTCGAAAAATTTGTGTTTAAATTAAACAAGAAGATGTGATGAGAAATTTGGTTTCAAAAATAGATAATGTTCAAACATATAAAAAATTTTCATATAAAAGTAAATATTAAATTGATTTCTATAACCACAATTTAATTTATATAAATATAATTGAACTATTTTTAGTTTTTAATACCATATTAAAATAATTTTTATGTATTTTACATCCTTAAAATAATTTATTTTTCCTAAATGAAATCTAGTATTTTTTCAGCATTCATTGATATAATTAATCTTTATAAAAATATAAACAATTTAGAGTAAGATAACTTTTATATATTGGTTTTAAAATACAGGTTTATGTTTTAATTTTTATTTTTGAAATTGGAAAAAATTTATAATTACAATAAATCAGAAAAGTTTGTGTAAAAAACTATTTAGAAAAATATAGTTTTATGTGTAAAATTGGATTTACATTATCCATAAACTAGAAATCACATAATATGAATGTTAAATATTCTATAGAATATAGAATACATAAATATCATTGATATTTTTCAAAAAAAGTTATATCATTAATTTGGTGATGTGAAGCACTTCTGTGTACATAAAAGTGGATTTTTTCAAAGGGATTTTCATTATTTTAATTGGTTTTTTTAATTTATAAATAATTGGTGAACAAGTAAATAATTTTATAAACATGATTAAGAAAAATATTTTAATAATTGATCTAATCAAATACATAACAAGTACCAAAAAGGATATAATTTAAATATCAAATAAAATAATAATATTATAATATAATGTCACATTTCATTAAAACTCTATGTTCAATGTAACTCAATCAAGTATAAAAATTTATTTTATTTGAAACCAATTTTTCATAAAATAAAAGGATGTTACATTATACCCCTATAAATTATTTTAATTATCCCAATTTCATCATGTTCCTAGCAATAAAGGGTTTATCATTTAAAAGTCCTTTTATAGGAAACTAATAACATAAAAATTGTTAATAAAAATTTATCTTAAAGAGACAGAAAGGGATGTGCAAAGGTGATCTAAAATAAAAATCAAACAAGTTAAATTACGATAAAATTTGTGGCATGTGAAAACATATACATGGAATAAAAATTAACAATACAATACCAATGAAAATTGAAAGACAACATGGTTAGGAGAACATTAAAAACCAAAAAAGTAATAATGTTTTTATAACTAAAAAATATATTTATTCTTAATAAATTAATTTAAATGTTCAAAATTTTATTTCATGATAATTTTTTAATATTTCATAGAATTTTTATTAGAAAATATAATTACTTCATTTAAATGCACTTGATATCATCAGTATTATCCTTTTGTCATACCTCAATCAATTTACACCTGACTTCATAATTTAAGAGATGAATTTCTCATTATTAAAATAGTATCAAATAATAAAATAAATAAAATACGGAGAATTATTTTTTTATCTCTAGTAATTATAAAAAAATTGTTATTAGAAGTTATCCAACAATAATGAATCTTTATATTGTAAAATAATAATTTAATCTATAATGCCTTATATAATATTAAACATAAACAAATCAATAAATATTTAACCTTATGAACCATAAAAAATACAAAATTTATAAATAATGTAATTAAGTTTCCCAAAAATCAAATTATATTTAATCCCCCAAATATGATTAATTAACTTTCACTGTTCATACTCTAAATATATGAATACCATGGTAATATATTATCATGAAAATTGGTAATAACCACAATTAAATTAATGAACATCTTGAAATAAATCATGATTCAAATTCCATAAATAAACCATATATTATTGAATATAGTCATTATATATTGTAATTATATACACCTCATCAATGATATAATAAACCACATTTTTAATAAATCATTTCTCAGTTCCATGTTCATAAATACTATACAATTTAATTTATCATTATGAATCATATCATTATCCAAACTATACATAATTATATCAACACCAGTAATATATTATGTCTCTTATTCCCATAATAATGTATTTTATATAAAATATCACCTTGCAATTACATCTCTTTTCTTGGAAATTATTAACATCAAACATACTGCTCAAAATTCGTAATGAAAAACTTTTATTGAAAATTACTTATATATTTTACAATTCCTAAATTATTATAAATGAACCTTTCCGTCATCAAACATAATTCTTTGGTTTTATCGTCATATTACATAGTAAATCCTTTCATTCAAAAGAAATTTGTAGTCCATTAATTATATAAAAAGTTTTACTTGCACCTTCATGATGATCATATTTTCTTTATCTTTCCAACTACAACATCAATATTTATAATTATGATACTTTCCAAATTTATAAAATTAATCTATTGATGATCCCTTAGGGAAACCACTATTATCATCAACTGTTTTAACCAATATTTTCCTTTTTTTCATATATAATTACTTGAGTTATATTTTTATTTTACCAACATGAAACATATTCTCATACATTTGAAACATTTCCATGAGTGATTCTTCAAACATTTTTTACATATAATGTACTAATTTCCATTTATTCTATGTCATCCACCACCATAGATCTTAGAAAACTGTATCTTTATCTTCATTGGTGAGACGAAGAGTTGGTTGAGGTGAATATTTTTAATTGTATATCTAGATAATATATTTGGAATAATCACAATATCCTTCTCTCTGGTCATCATCCCATTTGGTTTCTAATTAACACATTGTCTATCACAGTCTTTGTTAATACATGTCCCTAAAATTAGCAAAATTAATGAAATCAAAATGAAATATGTGAGAAACTATAAACATAGTGTGAAAACAAAATAATCATGAAATATTACCTATAGAATGTCTAATCAATGACACATTTTATCAATTTAGCATACCATAGGATGAACCTACATCCATTCATGGTCATTATTAGAATCCTTAATGATGGTTCATAAAGAGTTTATGAGATTCCTAAGCATATATCATAAAAGAGTTAAAACATGAGAGATGAAAGGACCATTTTAATGCACTAGGTGATTATCATTTCAAGATAAATATTCCATTTATTTAGTTGTTACAAATATTTACCTTTCATCTAGAGCTACATCATGTTTTTGTATCCAGACCTGTATTCAATTTCATTGAACCACTTTTCATATCCATTACCTAATTTTGAGGAAATTTTTCAACACATTGACTCATTCTTTGACATTCCAATATAAAAATCTATAGATAAATCCCCAATGTTTTCTCATTGTTATTTCCAAGGGGAAATTAAATCCATCTTCTAATACCAACTAAAGCGGTCTGGAATTAATTTTATGGTCTATAATTGATAATGACCAAAGAAATATGTTTATAGCTACACCCTCTTGGTGGAAAAAACAACATCCCTAGTGGAATACATTTCCTTAATAAAACCTTGCGCAAAGAACCATGATTCGTAAAAAATAGACATGCGAGTTCCCAGGGATTAGACTCCCTCGCTTCCTCAAATAGAAACCAAATAAACCCAAACCTCTATTACAAAAATATTACATCTTTGTATACGAATATTAAACAAATTTCATAAACAAAAACCCAAGGAACATATATGTTCAATGTGTTTGGAGACTAGATGCATACTATTATTATATCATAAATGGACTTCGATGAATCCCACAAATATCCTCCCATTTATTACACTCTATAAAAAAACCCTACATTGAACCTTTATTCACAACCTGGGGAATGGAAACCAAATAAATGTTGAAGAAAAATTTCCAGTATGGGGAAATAAGGAATATCAATATATGAAAATGTGAATATCATTTAAAAAAATTGAATTTCATATCATAGATCATAAAAATGAGTCATAGTTTAAGGAAGGGATGTTCCGAAGACATGATTCAGAATGGGATCATATAACATGAGCAATAAGTATATTACATTAGGACAAGACATATAAATGTGGAATGCACATAAGAATATAAAATAATTTAATTAGTATTTAAAGGCTAATTTCCTAGAATATAATAGTATAATTGGTTCACTCTCCAATCCATTATAGTAGTCATGGTTTACTCTTATGAGTGTCAAAGTGGATGTAGTTCCCAACTGAACTGGGTTTAATCCACATTCTATTCAATTTTATATATTGAGATATCAATCCTTACCCAATGCATTAGAGGGAGATATTTTTCAAACCATTCCACGATTTTAACATGAACACTATCCTTAGATACAATGTAACCACCATCATATAATGAAAATCACACATATATTTTCCACAATATTATAAAGAGTTATGCATATCAGAACTCATGAAAATAAATGAGTTTCATAATACTTTCATTATATCATATCATGTGGGAAAAATAGGACTTTTAATCGTTTTAAAATTTTGTCATAGCATATCACATGGAATAAGAAGTAGGTTTCAAAAGAGTTTTATCACAGGATAACCTAGGGAAGAGAAATGGGGTTTTAACATATTATAATCATAAATGAAAACAATTTAGAAAACTAATAAATATTAAATCCATGGATAAAGTCTGTAGAAAATAATAACTAAAAAATTGATGTCATCATACTTGAAAAATTATTTTGAATGACCACTTTGAACATTTATGGAGGAGAACAGACTTTCCACATTAAAATTTTTTTTAAAACAAAATTCATGTTCAAAAAACATTATTATAAAATATCCACGGAAAATATAATGTATACACTAAAAATAATTTTAAAAATTTCATTACGAATATATTCATTCAATTAATATCATAATTTTCAAAAAATTTATTCGTAAAATTATTTCGGTTTCTTTTATTTTTGAGAATAATTATTTATATTAATATATAAATATTTAAAAAAATTGGTTTTCATGAAAGAAAAAAATATCATTCATGTCATACCTTTAAAAACAATGATTATTTTCATATTTTTCTAAAATATAAATGTGATTTGTTTTGAAATTACATGGAGATTCCTTAAAAACATTTTCTAAAAATTTAAAAAATGGAAAAATTTTATTTTACTAATCATTTGTATAATTTAAAAAGAAATTTTGAAAACTATTTCTAAACTTGACTTTGGAGGCAAAAGGATTTTCAACCTTAGATAAATAAAGAAGGTTTCCATTAAATACATTATTTGGAACTATTGAGCACAAAAAGGAGAGGAATATGATTCAAAAATTATTCTAAATAAATAAACTTATTATATTAAAATTTATGAGTTTCTTGAGAAATATTTTATATTATTTTTTCAATAAATTCATAATCATAAACAATCATGATTAAAGATGATATTCAATAATAAAACTATTTCCAATGGGGAAACTATGAATTATAATAACAATAAAATAATAACATTCAATGAAAAAATAGCATGAATATAAGTAAACTCATGATAATACACGTCAAAGTGTTGTCTGCATACCTAATTAATGTTAATCAAGTCATAATATAACATGTGACCTAAAGAAGAAATACTGAGACAAAAATCCATTATTAGTTTCGTAACGTTTAAAATGTAAACCCAATTAATTTGAGATTATAAAATTGATATATAAATCCAAATATTTTTCAGTAGAATCAAAAAAAATATATTATGGAAATTATATACACCACATAAATGAACGAGGTGGTGAATATGATAGGATTATCTTATAAGTAAATAGGTGAAACTGTAATACCTTAACATAAGACATAAATTCCATCATATACTTTCAAAACCCTTTCATAAACAATTTATTTTAATTATAAATATTATAAATATCCATAATCATATTTATCATACCATTTTTTATTTAATTATTCCATTTCATTACCTTTTTTTATCACAATTCCTTTTTACAATTACATTTTGAGTATAAATTACATTATTTCACGTCAGTTTTGTTATGTTATTTTTAGTCCTATTACATTGATATTGAGTCAAAAATATATAAAATTATAACAATTATAATAATATCATTTGTAATCAGTGTATATTTATTTATTGTAATTCATCAATGTTATTGATAGAAAATGAAATGCATCATTCATGGAGACTGTTGGTCGTACAAATGCATGATCTTTCTTTCCTTTTTAAAGAAGTAACAAGGTTAATATGGATAAATAACATGTATCCATTACAGAATAATTTTTATATCATATATATAACATATTTATATGAGAGCCTATCCTTATACCATTAAATTTAAAGCATACATAAAAATTGAATCACATCGCTTCACGAGAAAGTAGTCATCCAAACACACAAACAACATTATCATATCTCCCAATGATTGGATTGTACGATGGAATACACAATATAACAACCCCATATAAATAATTATAATACAAATAGAATAATTATACATTTATTCCATCTTTATTACCATCTAGGTAAAAAATTAAATGACCATCACATCGATTCGTGAGGCGGTAGTTCGCCACACACAGGAGCGAAATTATTGTTTTTAGAATGGTTAGGAGGTAAGAATTAATATTTGTTATTATAATATTAGAGGTATAATAATATCAAAAATATCATATATAAAAACTATATCTATAATTATTTTTACCCATGAGATGTGGTGATGAGAATCAAATAACATTATTTTATGAGGCAACAGTCTGCAATACACATGAACAGTGCTTTCGAATCACATTTGAGGGAAGTGGATATGGTTATAGGTTATGACCCAATCATAAAAAAATATTTTTTGTAGATGACATTCTAATTATTATATCATAATGGTTTAATAATAATTTATAGAGGTGTAGGAATAAATTTTAAAATTCCCTGTGAGGGATATTAGCACATCATTGGAAAACATCTTTTGGATTTCACACTAAGACATTGCAGGATGGTTTAAAAAAAACTAAGGATTATATAATGATATTTGTGACGTATTTTTGTTATTTGGCCATGTATTTCACAATATAATGTGTTCTTAAGTGTGAAGATGAGGGGAGATGTGGTGGCCTTTTATATGTGAGGTGAGTAACACACTTGTAGTTTTTTAAAATAAAAAGGTTCACCCACATTTTTCTTAAGAAAAATGATATAAAATGGAGAAATATTAGGCCATAAATTTTATTATCCTATATATGGTTAGATAATTGTTTTTGGATAATATTCAAGAACATTTTAGAATTTACATTTTTAGTTTAACCCATGGTGAACCCATTTTCAACTTATTTATTGAAATGAATTATTTCTACCTTTATTGTTCATAATTGTAAAAAATAATGATTATATTAATAAAAAAGATAAGTTATTATGATTCCAAATATGAAAAAAATTTCAAAATCTATTAAATGATGTGGAAGAAATTATATAAAAATTAAACTTTGAGACAAGAAAAGAAAGTAGTTTTCGAAAGATAATGTCTATAGAAGTATAAAAAGTTATTATATAACAATTCAATTTTTAATTTAATATAATTACCTATATTTTTTTATATATTTATAATTTAAGTAATTTTACTTTAAAACGATATGAAACTGAATATTAAGTCTTTAAATGCATTCAAGAATTGACAATTCATAATAAAAACTAGTATTTTTAACTATTTATAGAAAATATTACATTGTTATAAATATATCTATAATTAAGACCAAGATAATTTTGAAATGCTAATTTTTGAAAAATATTTCTTAAATTAAATTTCATATTTGTGTTTATAGTTAATTTTAAAATTATTATGAAGATGAAAGTAAAATGTTTTTTAGAAAATTATATCTTTTAAGTGTAAAATCAAGTTTTTTTATCCAATACATTGAAACAATACAATATCAATGTTTCATATTACATTGAATATGTAATATATATTTCATTAATATAATTTACCAAGTGTGACTAATTAAATGTATTGATATAAAAAAATTATCTCATAAATATAGTTTTTAGGGATAGATCTTTTTTAATATCACAGGGTTCTTATTTTCATTTCTAATTAATTGGTCATCAATGAATGAATTATATACACATTATTAATCCAAATATTTTAATTATTTTGTTAACATATTTATTCCTTCGATTATAAATTCTATGTGATAAATGTTGTATCATATAATAATAGTTATTACTATGTTGAGTTAAATTAAAAATTAGTGTTCCATGTAATAAAATATATAAACATTTTTTTATTTATATGAAAAAATGTGATTTTTTTTGTGTTTCTATTTGAGTACCCTGTGTACTTTCTTGTTTATGTTTCCATTTTACCTCTTGAAAGATCAAATAAAACTATAAATTTATTTATTGTATAAAACTGTCGTAGCATGAGGATGACTGGATGGTATAAATTGATGGAGAAGAGTCACGGTGGATGGTGTGCTGCTGTTGGTCTAGATATGGCCTTGAGAATTGGTCACATGGGAGATGTTTTGACAGTAAGAAGGGGTGAGGATGGTGATAATTTTGACATTGAGAGGAATTTGGGTGTGTCTGGTGTGGATATTCTATTGAGCAGGTTTCTCAGGTGGGAGAACCTTTAAATGGCAGTGCAGTAGTGGAAGAGATAGTGGCATCAGCTCTCATGAAGGGGTGGTCCGAGAGCCTTTAACTGGAAGTGTAGTGGTGGAGGAGTTGATGACAATAGTTCTACTACAGGGGATGATCCGGGATGGTGCTGATGTGGTTCCTCTGTGATATTTTTGTATGAAAGAGATGATGGGTATCCGGGTGGTAGACTCTATTACTGGCTATGTAGTGGTGGAGGAGCACAAAGAACCAACCATATTGTAGGGGGTGAATCGAGATGCTGCTACTTCGGGTACTTCTGGAAAGGCTTTGGCTAAGGAAACAAGGAATAATAGCCCTGAGATCAATGTGTAGGGTAATCCTATAATGTAGGTGGAGAATAGGCCCCAGGAACCAATAGTTAAGCAATATTTTCAGTATTTAAAGTGTGACATTGGTCTTGTAAATGCAGATACAGTGGGGAATTCATTGTCTTTCAACTCCTTGCGTTCGTAGCTTGTGATTGATATTATTCTAGAATTGGTTGTTCCTATCTCAGGGAATTTTGATTCCTATGTTCATGAAGGGAAAGATGATGATGTAGGAGGAATAGTGATCACGGTCTCTACAAGAAATACATTCCTAGAACTAGAAAATGAGGAAGAATTACATGAATATAAGAATGATGCAAGGTAAGAAGGCAGCCTCTTATAGCTTGTTGTTTCTCTGATTGATGTTGCAACCAGTGAAGAAATACATAACCTGGTAAATCATCCACAATGCCTTTCTATAGTTGACGTCAATAGTCAAGTCTAGAAAAAGTGTGGATTGGAGGAGGGTTTCTAGTAGTAAAAATCCTGGGAAGAGGGGGTGAAATCTCAGACAGTGACAAGGAAAAGGATAATGATGTGGCATAACCTTCCTACGATGATGTTGTTCAGGGTGAAAAGAGGATGTTGCACAGGGATGAAGATGCTAATACTGGCCCACCCCAGTGAAGACCAACGAAATATTATTCTTATCATCCAAGGTCAGTGTATGCCAAATCTTCTATTAGGATGGAATATTGGGATATGTAGTCCACGAGGGACTTTCTAGCATTGGAGTAGCTGAATCTTCGAAGGAAATATTCCAAGGTACTTAAGATCTATGAAATCTCATATTGAGAAATAGATACTGTAGAGGGAATAATCTCTAATGGGGGTGGTGACGGGTATGATTATTATGATATGTAGTTTTTTCTATCTTATTGCACTTTCTTAATGCCTTTTCTTTTATTAAAAAATGGTCAGAGGCATGCCTTTGAATGAGAATTTTTGTTATTCATTATCTGATGACCATTTATATGCCATCTTATTAAATGGAACCTAATGAGACGATGAAACATAATTTCAATCTTTCTATCTTGGAGGATATGGTATTTATTCATCATAGCATGTCACCTGAGGTCTTTGTTTTCTACTATACTATTATGTTCGATGGGATCATCAAACTTTCTTGTATTATTAGAAAGAAAATTGGCTGATCATTAATAATCAATATCCCTATCCATAATTTATGATCTCTTTGATCATCTTAAAATAGATCCTTATATTTAAAAGAATGAAAATTTAATAGTATATCATCATTTTATAGTACATGATGTGGATATAAATAAGATTGTATTCATGAGTTGGATTGGGGACTTAGATTATCTGGTTATATCATTTGGTATCAATAGTTATACTAGAGTGTTTATAGAATTGATTAATCAATTATTTCACTAGTTCATGGACTATTTTTTTATAATTTCATTTATGATACATATTTATCCTTTAAGTAAAGTGAGGAAATAATGGACTATTTTGATGTCATCCTTAAAAGCATTAGGGAACATCATCTATATGTAAAGAATTCCAATTACAACATTTAGATCCATGACATGATATTTTTGGTCATGTTATTTCTGATACAGAAATCCCAGTGGATCCAAAATAGATACTGGTTGTGATTTCCCAGGAGAAACCTAGAAATGTGTTTGACACTTATATCTTGTTGGTATTGGAAAGTAATTACATATGTATTACTCAATACATTTCTGGGATCAGATATCCAATGACAATTTTTAGCCACAATGGTGAAAAAGTAAAAGGGAATAAAAAATATCAATGAGCTATTGAGAAAATGAAGGTTATCATGACTTGAGAGCAAGTTATATTTCTTCCGGAACCGATTTCATGATATTATGTTTTTCCTAATGATTTTATTACGGGTAGAATGTGTGTCTTTATGTAAGGGAAGAAGGTGTGGGAATGTAGATCTCACAAGTAACACCCTCTTGGGAATAACTACCCAACCCACATTATTTATCTAGAAAAAGTTATGCATGAACACAAAACATGGCATTAATATATAATTGGATATTAGTTTATAATAAAATTTGATCATAAGAGACTGAAGTATATTTTCACATATAAGGATATTAAATTGTGGGGTAGACATTTATTTGATTATATCCATACCATTGAATTTTATTTTTATTATATCTCATGAAAGGGAAAGTGGTTTATGATGACTTGAGTAATTAATTACCACCAGAAGACGTAAAATAATCTACAGTGGATTGGTTTCTGATTAGTTTTTACCATTTTGATGCGCTTGAAAGTGAAGGAGGTTAGTAATAAGGTGTTCCAAGCTTCAGTGAATATTGATTAGTCATTGGATGAGTGAGTTTGGAATTATTCTATAGGAGAAAGTGATTTAGTAATATTAAAATATGTAAGGAGTCCATAGGTTGGTGGTCTCAGTATCCCTTTAGTGATTTCTATTTCCAAAATTGGTTTCTTGATCCAATATCTCTAAGGAAGAAATTGATAGACTACAGACACAAGTCTTACTAGTATATATACCATTAGGAAACCTATATGTATCATGATATATGATTTCAATATTGGTTGTCGTGGATGAGATTACTGATTAATGATTTCATGTCCTAGTGCTTTTGTTGGCAGAGGGTTAAGGAAAAGAACAAGATACATATAGGTTTATTAAAACCATTTCCCATTCTTGTAGATATGTGTGATTAAATTTCCATCATCATTATATTTTTCTTTTCAAGGACTCCTAGATAGAGGTATTTGATTTCGGTGGTCATTTATCATCTTATGAAATCAGATAATTTCGTTCATATTATAGTGAAAACAATGGTGGAACAAATGAGAGACTTCAATGCCTAGGCCAAATCAAGACATAATATGGTTCCCTCATAGATGTTATCTTATCGGGACATGAGGTCAAAATCTTTGTTTTGGAAGGATTTTCAATAGGTGATTGGTTCCCAATTAAAATTCTACATGATGTATCATCTGTAAATAGATGAGTCGTTATATAGTGTTATTCAGGTTTGTGAGGATATTCTATGGTCCTATTTGATTGATTTTAGTAGTTCCTAGAAATATAATTTTTTATGGTCATATTAAACAATAACAATAGTACTCAATAATCCATAAATATTTATACATTTTAATCATTTTATTGGTGGTGTAAGAACCCGGTTCTTATTTTGAGGTACATGCTTCTTCTTTTTCCTTTTCCTTAAGTGTTTTAGAGAAAATATGGAAAATGGGGAAAAATTGTAAATTTCGAAACTACACGCCATGTACTTTGTCCACACGCCACGTACTTTTGCCTGTGTTGGGATGATTACATGGGGCTGGTAGCCTTGTCGGCGACGAGGGGTATAGGAACCGACTACACGCCGTGTAGTGGTACCTTACATGCTGTGTAATCAGTCGACAGACTTGAATAGTAAGGTGATGGAGTCGCCACCAGCTGGGAGACAGTACACTCCGTGTATTCCGGAGTACATGCCGTGTACTCAGGTCGACGAGTGAACAGTTTGGTGGTGCCACCAAATGAATAGTTAAATGAAAGAAGTACACGTCGTGTACTCAGATGTACACACAGTGTACTTTGTTTTTTATCTTAAAACAGGTAGTAGCTTCCTCATTTGGCAGAGGAGACTCTTGAACCGTTTTGGAGGCAAAGGAGGAGGCCGGATCTTTGAAGATCCACTGGGCATTTTTCTGGAATCCGTTTCAGCTTCGGACGATTTCGTTGGAACCACACGGGTATGCCCTCTCCTCTCCTGGTGTCGTTCTTACCAATTATTTCTCCAACGTAAGTTATTTACATTTGTTTGGTTTTTGTTCTTCATCAGATCTACGCCATTCTTGGGCGTTTTTGGAGTCAGTGTTCATGTATAATGCTTGTTGGCATATAAGGTAGGTGGATTGGTGTAAATTTCCAATTGTCATGCGTTGTTGTGCGTTTTGTGCCACGAACCCATGTTTGGGTGTTGTGTGGCTTAGGCCGTTGCTATATTTAATGCCTAGAATTGCATAGGTGATTAAATTGTGATAATAAAATGCTGGTTGGGATCGTTGCTTGGATCCAGAACCACCACAGGGGTGTGTTCCACTGTTTAGCTTTTTGGCCAGGATAACCGAGGGTATGCCTTTAATGTAGTAATTGTCGAATTACCTTGAGACAATTGCCTGTTTACTACATTTTAATATGTTATGCATGACCCGGTTACCTGTTTAACCTGAGGGCGTTGTTGTGACTAGTCTGAGGGCGTGACTGTTTTAGCCTACGGGCGACGTTCTATTTCGCCTGAGGGAAACCTTTCGTGCCTGAGGGCTTGACATATGTGCTCGAGGGTGACACTTCCTACGCCTGAGAGAAATTTCTTTTACGCCTGAGGGAAATACCTGCTGGTTGGATTCTGTATGGCTTGAGGGAAAGCCTGAGGGTGTGGTTACTATTTTAGCCTGAGGGCACGGTACTGGTTTTCCTGAGGGCTTGGTGCTGTTGAGCACACAAATATTACTAAATTAAAGGAATTAAATGATTAATAAAATAGATATTTAACTGTTAAGTTAGTTACATTTGAGTACTTTTTAGTTTATTGCATTTTACTACTTCACACTTGTTACATGTTTTACACACAGTTGAGCACGAGCCTTTGGTGGGTGCCTAATGAGATATATTTCTCACACCCGGTTTGGGTTACGCTTTTCGACCCAAACAGATTACTTTGTTGCAGGTGTAGATAGGGGAAAGAGTCCCTATACAGGTACTTGACTGTATCTGGGTAGTAGAAGGGCATGGGACCGATCCTAGGCTCGCGATGCTACTGCCAACTGTTTTTCTTGTTTTTTTGTACTGTATTTATGTATAACATGTTATGGCTATTTTCATAGAACTTGAAACATGTATCATCATCACTTATATATTGTTGGTTATATCCACTGCTGTAGTTATTTCAGTTGTGTATGTTTACAGCTTCCGCTGTCGTTTTATGTTTATTTTGTATTCCGCTATGCCACTCTTTGACAAATGAGGGCATATTTTCCCCACTATCAGACATGGGCCCTCGCTGCTAGTCGGTAGCCTCTGGCGTTTGGGTAAATGTGCTTGAGGTCACGTGGCGAATCGGGCATGGGGCACCCATTGCGTGGCACCTGGGAACGGGTCATTACAAAGTTTTACCAGAGGAGTTTATTTTCATTGACTTACTATTTGGAGCTATAGTCAGGGATAATACGGAATGGTACTTGGTAATAAGATGTGCCCGGGCGTAGCTAACCCGTGTACAGGGAAAAGAAAGCCTACCTTGTATTTTACATTCTTTTTATTTTGCAATTTTCCGGTTGATATTTTTTCACCGTTGGGTGACGCACATTGAGATTGTGCAGTTTATATTTTATCTATGGGTTCTATTTAGTTGCAACCCGATGCTATGAGGGTATGCCGTCTCATGCATCATATAGGCACATGCTAGAAATCACATGCCATGCATAGTTTCCATGTCATGTAGGTGCATTTAAATTTGCATGTTGTTGTGATAGTTGTTGTGCTAGTAAAGCATGCTGTTGTGATAGCTTCTTGATAAATACATGCCTGATGATATGGTATTTTTGTTTGATCTTGTTTATAGAATGGAGGCCAAACTTTTGTTTTTGAGTAGTATGGGCCCCCATTGATCGGAATTTGGTGGATTATTGACTGGTTATTGGTTATAACACATATAAGATGTCGAACTTTGATTCATGGGGAGTATGGGCCCCCACGGGTCAGAATTTGACACCTAGGTGTTAGTTTCAGTATTTTCAGGGTTCTGGGGAATTTTCTGAGGCATACTGTCTGGAAAACCCAGAATACACGCCATGTAGGACCTCATACATGCCGTTTGTGTTCTTCTGTTTGGGAAGAAAAATGAACATGTTGAGTACATGTCGTGTAACATGAGTACACTCCGTGTAGTCTTTTTCTGTGTCACAAACCGTGTGGGTGGTGACACGGGGTAGGGAAGAGCTTGGGTAAAACATGTCGTGTAGTTTTTGTGCATGCCGTGTAGTTTGACCTGGAGTCCGGACTTGTAACTAACAACACGGGTCGGTGAACTCCTTGACAGAACACGCCCTGTCACTTATAGACACGCCATGTAGTGTGACCTGGGGACTCGGCCATGTAACTAACAACACAATACAGTGTCACCTTTCCCTGAACACGCCATGAAGTATTGTTTGAGGATAGACCGTGTGGAGTTAGCCGTGTGGCTGGGAAATAGGATGGTGTACACGCCGTGTGCGGGTCTAACACGCCATGTAGTTGTAAGCTGAGTAGTTGTCCATGTCACAGACGACACGGGAAGTTTGAAAATAACACCATACATACCGTGTAGATATTGTACGCGCAGTGTAGTTTTGTTGAACGGATGTCGTGTGGCTTAGCTGTGTAGAAGGACCCGGGCAGGGGAAGGAAAGTCAAGTACACGCCGTGTAGTCATTGTACATGTTGTGTAGTCTTGTTTGGAAAATTTTCCAATGCCTTCTTCCTCTTGTTCCTTTGTGGTTGTTGATGCTTCTTTCCGTCAAAGAGTCTAACGACTGAAAAAAAAGAAATACCTTAGTCCAAAGTGATTCATCCTTTGAAGAAACATCAAAAATCGACAACGGGATGAAAAAGGAGAACATTTCCCATAGGTCGCGCAAGTTCCCTCATGGTCGCGCAAGTACACTTGCGCGCCTCCTAGTGGTCGTGCCAGACTACTTGCACGACGCCTTATGGTCGTGAAAGTGACTTGCGCGACCTAAAGTGATAACCGCCCGGTAACCGCCCAGGGTCTTCTTTTGCCAATAAATAGACCCTGTGGGCCCCCCATTCGAGAGGATTTTTTTTCAGAAACTCAGATTGAAGCTCCCGACGCCCAAGTCTCTTCTCAAAGCTTCCGGAACACTTCTAAGGTAATTTCTTACCTAGAACGGAAGATCTAAAGAGAAGAAGGAAGGCCAAAGTGTTGAAACTCACAAACACTTACGCACCACCTTATTCCTTCAATAGAACATGCGCGCCCCTTTTTTTTGAAGAACCTCAAGAGGATTCTAAAGGCTTTAATAAAGAGTCGCTCAAGTATTCTAATGCTGGTTGAAAATCGTGAAAGTACCCCTCATGTCGCGCAAGTATAGTTGCGCGATCAATACTTGCGCGCCGCCGCAATACTTGCGCGCCATTAAAGACTTGCGTGCCCCTACCTTGTTGGGTTCCCATCTTGCCCATTTTACCCCTCTTATGCCATTAAACCTTTCCTTTTCAAGATTAAGTCTTCAAGACACTCTTCAAAGCCATTTATGGAATGATTTCTTGATTTGACTTCCTTATCTGAAAGGAATTCTGTGGAATATCTCTCAAAACCTAGTGATTTAAATATCCTTATATCACTAAATATGGAGAGTTCATTCATTCAACCTCATCCTTTAAGATGAGAGAATCCTTAACCTGGGTCTCCTTTTTTTGAAACAAGTCCCAGTTATAATCTTGGGCTTCCTTTTCAGGAATAAGCCCCAAGTCCCCTAATTTCTCTTTAAGGAGTCCTAATTTACCCTTGATTTGGGTTTCCTTTTTAGGATTAAAACCCAATCATAAGTCCCCTCCTAACTTGGGCATCCTATTTAGGAGTATAAACCAAGATTAGAGTATTCAAATCTCCATGAAGCACATATACCTTTATGGACCCTGTTCATGGATTTTCTCCATAAAAGTGAATCCTAAACCTTCATCTATCTGGGCAGTCATACATACATAAGCCCCAAACCATTTCTTATGATTGCATCTTTCATGGCACAATTGTCTAATTTTTTACTAATACCTCTTGTTTCTCACACCGAGCATGACTCACGTGAGCATAAAGTGTAAAAGTAATTATGACATCCTTCTTTGAGCCATCAATCATAAACGTCATACTCCCTTACTCAAACTACGTGGGTTCTGATTCCTTTTCCAAAAAATGGATACGTAGGTAGCCCATTTATGGTTTCTATCCCAACTTTAAAATAATCCATGTCCTTCTGAATGAAGATAAACTTCAAGTGCCCCACTGAGTGGCTTTAAAACCAGCCTGGTCATCATAATGACCAAGAGACTTTTATAAATGTTTTTGAAGGATACCATTGACTAAGAATCTCTAAATAGATATAGATGATTCTCTATTGATGAAGAACCACGAATACATATAAAAGATCCTCTAAATTTCTTACATATTTAATCATTGACTGTTAAACTGAAGGAAAGATCATTTTATACTTGGTAATGTAATAAGGATTCACGAACATAACTTAAATCTATAAAGAGAGTCCCAGAGTAGACAATAATTCCCCTCAAAAAGGTGTGATGAGTCCGACCTCCCATCCTCTCGACCAATGCAAATTCCTAAGCCTCATTATCCCACAAGCTAATGAGCGCCTACCTTTAGAAAGTAGGTCCAAACGGATGTGGAATCATTGGATGTTTCCGGTTCTACGAAAAAACCCGTTAGAAAATGATCAGAATGTTTGAATCTCCTATCCAGGAGGTCATCCCCGAATTCCGTGCGAAACAAAAAATGGTGAACCCGACGTGAATCCTTACCCAAGTTAAAGTGATGTTCTTCTTATTTGTTAGGCCCCTTGGGCTAACAAAGCAATCAATGACATGTACTCATCCAAAAGAAGTAGTGGCCAGATTCATCTTGATTATGTCTGTTATATGGAACAGGCACTCTTTTCTCAAGATCTTCTGCAAAATGGATTTCCTTAAATTCACCCCTGTAAATACTACTGCTGCAAACACCTCTACTGTGAGGTCTAATGCTGTGAAAACCAATGCTGCTACTCCTGCTGGAACGTCGTCCGCTCTGAGGATGTCATCACCAACTCATCGTCTTCAACGCTGGGTTTCTAATGAACTGGTTAAGGAGTACGGTCATAACGGTACAATCCCAACTCTGGAGGCCGCTCGTCAAGCCCTCCAAGTTAACAACTCTACCTGGTCGTTCGGACAATGGCGGCCAGCGATCAAGAATCAGACGGTGCTGACTACCATCTCCAACCGTTTCGGGTCATTATCCCCGAAACGCAATTTCCATTCACTCCCTTACTCTGAGGAAGTGAATGAGAAGGTCCCGCATGGCCTTAATTCAAAAAGACAGGAGTCCTTCCCGAGGGATCCCATCAACAATCGCTGCCAGACTCATGCAGTAGTGCGCCCTCAACATGATGAGGGTACCGACTCCAGGCATTCAGCTCAGGTTCCTCGAACCCGGGCAGGCAAGATGAACCGCCAAAGACGAAATCCAGTTAACAATGGGCAGGTTGTCATCCCTGCCATCTCCAGAGAAGTCCACCGACCTAACTTGGTGGCAAGTAACGAGCAGACACAATCACCTGTCCGTTTTAATTCCGCTGTCCAGCAGACTCGTCTGGCAGCATCACGCCAATCCTGCCAGGCAATTCCGATGGAGTACTATAGGCAGGAACATACACCTACTTATACATCACCATTTAGTCAGCAGGCTCGTCTGACTACATATGATGGATCTCATCAACCGCGTTTGGCGAAGTCTAATCAGCAGGCACATACACCTGCTAATACTAATCAAGCCTTCCAACAGTCTTGCTTGGTAGCGCATGGAGAAGTCAGTCAGAAAGCCCCGACGACAAACAAGAGGCAGACTCAACTCTCCGCCTCCACACTTGAGTACTGTCAGGATTCACTGACAGGAAAAGGAGGACAGGAGCAGGCACATACACCTACTCCAAACCCGGAATGGACGTATATCCCCGTTCCAGTGGCTGAAGTCACCAAACATATTTTATCAATGGTGAAAGAGCAGAAGCAAATTCCTGCTCATATTCTGGATGCTTTCCCGGATATCATAACAGCTTCAGCATCATCTTGGGGATAGACACATAAATCTATCCCTAGCAGTGGAGTGACACATCAACGATTCACTCTGGAACAGACACACACATCTGTTCCAGTCAAAGAGGGTCATGGGGCATACTTACCCATATCATACGGACAACCAAGTCAGGCACATACACCTGATTTGAGTGGAGATCGTCAGCCTAACTTGACCATCTTTCCTGATCAGGCACATACACCTGCTCAGAGTAACCACTTTCTTCAACAAGTGGTTTCCAAAGCGAGTAAGAAGGCATCTATGAAAAAGATCCGCCCAACACAGTCATGAGATCAAAGGCCAATATATAACAAGGCCTTGCTCGATGCTGGAGTTCTTGAAGCCCTCAGACATTTATCTGTCGGAATTCAAGATTCTACTCCCTCAGTTCCCAATAACGGGAACATTAATTCTGAAGGTCTTCAACAGACACTTCCTCATGAAGGCTTGTTTCATGAAAATTCGGTCAATCTTGAAGCTTCTTCTTCAGATGAGAGCCACAGGAACCCTCTGTGTGGTCAGAAGACCAAGGAGCAAGAGATATCATCTTTTTCTGTAACCCATTATGGTGGTCCTCCCCATGATGATGAATTTCTCTGTGAAAGTCCTCTCCGCAGTAGTGATTCACATTGCCTGGAAAATACTCTAGTGGACAATGTAGTGCCGAGAAAGCCCTCTTATCTTGAGGCACTTGAAAATGCGAAACCAGTCATGTATGATGCTTTATCGCTAACAAGTGAAATAATTTATCAATCAGAAGATAGCCCATGGTGTAGGTCATTCTCCGAACCACCCCTAAGTCATGCATCTTCTAGTTTGACCAATGATCTCTCTACCAATCTTGTTGAATCCGATGAAGCAACAAAGAAAAAAAACTCTGGTCAAAACAGGTAGAAGAATATTCATTTAATGATAAAGAGGAAATGATGAACATGAGGAAAAAACTGGCAAAAGGTGAAGTACCAGTCATGTTTTGGCCTTTGGCTGACTCCCAGTACGACATTCCAAAGATGTTGACGGATGATGGAATCCATGATATTCGTCTCAACATATGGAAAACTATTTGTCAATTAAAGAAGAAGGTATTATCTTATGATGAATATGAAAATCATCTTAAGATAATAGAATGGCTACAACATCAGATTGATTTGGCATCTCTATCAGTCTCTCAGTATCCGAAGTCTGAAAAACAACAGAGAACCCTTCAACGTTCATGCCTTGGCGCACTAAGAAAATTGCGTCAGTTAATTGCCAATGATCCATCTGATGTTCATATCAGAGGATGGGGTGTTCACGGAGCACTACATTTCACAGTGCTTTCCAGTCAGAAAAGCCTGCCGAAAATGTTCTCATGCAATGTTATTGCCCATTGCCGGCCACAGTCAATGGGCTTTGTTCATAATCAAAAGCTTGCTCAAGAACAGGCTTCAACTAGTTCCTCTCAAAATCAAGCATATAGAGAACAAGTTGTTGAATTTATCCTACATAAAGCAGGCGAGAATATTTCACAAGCCTCTCGTATGGAGAAAACTCGTCATCAAATGACAGAAGTCTTGGAAATCATCCAACGATCTGTTGAACCAGGTGATGAAAGTGGATACAGGTTAATGCATCCAGCTAATTTCCGAACTATGATTCGCAAGATCAAGAGATCTTTTAAGAAGATCTCAGACATAGCATGTCAAGAGCCACCCCAACTTGTCATACTGGGGACTTCTCTAACCCAACCCTTAGAGTCAACAAATGGGATTCGAGGAGTTGAGCAGAATCAGCAGAAACATCCCCAGTTCATGAGACTGGGGACTCTTTCAAATCATCAATCCCCTTCTCAGAGAATGTCAGTCTTTTCTCGATTAGGGAAGGAGCCCCAAGAGGAACGAAGAGCCAAATTATCAGGAGATTCCATCCAAATTATAGCTCGTCAAGAAATTCATAAAGGATTGAATCAACAAAAGGCAATGTCTCATCAAAGATATGAAAGAAGACAATATCACAGAAATGTTGATAGAAGGTATGCGATTCATTATGAATCAATCAATGTCATCAATGTCGTTGTTGTTAATCCACCAGAGGAGACTCACTCAGGGGACTCAGATGAAGAGTGTCCTACTCAAGAAAATGTACGCACCGATACAAATGAAGAAGGTTTATGTACACGAAGTCAAAGGATTACTCAGAACCTAGGTAATCCACTTCCCTCACTCCAAAAGGTATCGAGCAAAGGGAAGGGAAAGAATCAGGTTACATATCCTTCCTCTGGAGAAGGTCAGTCACTCTAATTAGAGAAAAGGTTTTCACAACAGGAGGAAGAAATGAAATAATTAAGAAGAATGAATGAAAAACTACTTCAGAGTAGTCTTCTTCTTAAGAATGCTGCAGTTTGACAGCTGAAGGAATTTGATGCAGTTACTGAGATGGATCAAGAATATCCTCCTTTATCAGTACACCCTCAGATGTCTAATCTCGTGGGTCAAGCGCAACAATGGTTGGCAGTGCTACCATCAGTTGCAGCACCATCCACCACGTCTGTCCAAGCTCCATTCATTGCACCTACCCAAAACCAAGTTCAACCTGATGTTTCTCAAAAGTTAATAACTACTATTGAGTCATTAACAGCTCATTTAGAAACTATGGAAGGGAAACGGCCACAAGTTCAACCTGAAAAGAATTTTTACCCTGAATGGGTAGATTCAATTTCTCCTCCATCCAGTTTTGGAAACCCTGTTTTCCCTTCTTTTAATGGATCAGGCGACCCTGAACAACATTTGACGCATTACGTGTCTTGTTGTGATCCTATGATGGGAACTCCAGAGTAGCAAGAATCAGTGAAACTCAGATGCTTCGTGCGAACCTTGCAAGGACCAGATTTTGTCGGGTATACAAGCTTGCAATCCCGGTCAATCATCGGATGGGAGGATCTTCGTCAAAAATTCCTTCTCCAGTTCAGCTCAACTTTGCCAAAAACGACAGTTTTCGATCCTACAAACTGTAAGCAAAGGGAGAATGAAAGAGTCTCTGATTTCATTGCTCGCTGGAAGGGATTAATGTATTCCCTGAGTTTAGCACTCCCTCAGGATGAATTGTTGCCAATCTGTGTGGCAAATTTGCATGATGAATTTCGCACGCCATTGATCCCTGTGAAATACACAGAAGGGTTTCGAGACCTTATTTCAATCGCTCAGGAGATTGAAGATTCCCTTATACAGGCTAAGGTTAAATCTCGTGTAATTCCATCAGCTCCAGGAAGAAGAATGGGTAAAGAAGAAACTACTACAGTTATACTTAAACAAGCACCTGTACCTATTTCTACTTCAAAACCTTCATCTTCTCGAAGGACTCCACCTCCTGAACGCCAACAACAAAGGCCGTTTCTTCCAAATGATCAAAGAGATCAACGACAAAAACAATTTGAGGATATGAAGAGTAAAACATACTCTTTCAGAAGTGATCAAGTTCCTGGTTACTTCATTTCAGCTCTGGAAAATAATTTGGTTCAATTACCAGTGCCCAAGAGGCCAAACAAGGAAGGAGATGAAGACTGTCCCAATTATTGTCCCTTTCATCAAATGTTGGGACATCCCATCAAGGAGTGTTTTGTCTTTAAAGACCTCCTAAAAAAGATGGTCGACTTGGGACAAGTCAAATTGAAGGGTTCTTCAGCTCATGTAGTGTGTGTTACCGCTACAGATCCAGAGGAAGGAGGCAAGTGGCAGGAAGTCAGAAGCAAAACTGCGCAAAAATATGATGATTGGATGGTCAGACAGACAATCAATCGGACCCATGCCATTTTGTGAACACAATTGAAGAAGCCAGTTGTGTATCCTACAAAAGCTACAGTGAAGCCTCCATCAAAAGACAAATCCTCAAAAGGGCAGCGCAATTCAAAGAAGAAAGAGGAATCAGAAGACGATGAGTATGTATCGAGGCCTAAGTTGTCTTTGATTCTGGAAGATTTCATGCCATCTACTTCAAAGCAATGGGCACCGCCCCATCAAACGGCACAGCCTAAACAGGCTAGTCAGGCAGGGTCTTTATCAGACGAAGAGTTAATCTTCGGTTCTGTTAATATGATTCAATTAATAGATCCATATTCCAGTCTTGATGAGCCTGAATTCCCTGTATCAAATAAGGGAATCAGAGGAAGTCCTAGAGGTTCAGGATACAGGGGAAGACGTGGATCTTTCCGAAGCCACTACTCCAATTCTACCCCTGCTAGCACTGTGTATGCAGCAGAAACTCATGGTAGAGCCCTTCAGCGAGCTCAAAAAGAACAAGCAAGTTCTTCTGCCAATGGCCAACTCAGTTTTGGCACAGTTATTTTGGAAGACCGATTAAAGGTTCCATCTTCTTTATCTCAGCAAGTAAATGGATCTAATCAGTCTAATCTTCCAAAACCAAGGATGTTTCCAACTTCTATCCCAATACAAGATGCATCATCTTCCAAAGCATCTGCTTCCAAGGTACCTGCTAAAACTCATATTCCTGTTGGGAAATGCATACCTCTAGATCAAAAGTATGATATATTGAAACACTTGTCCCAAGTACCAGCCATGTTATCAATTTTGGATGCTTTGAATATGTCAAAAGATCTTCGGGAAGCACTCATCGATGCTTTGTCAAGTCCTCAAGAGTTTGAAGCTGAAATTGTTACAGCTGAAGTCTATCACATAGAGAATAATCCTGCAGAATGACATGCAGTGACATCTTTTACTGATAAAGATGAAGATGATGTTGTGCATGGGCACATAAAACCTTCGTACTTATCTGGAAAAGTCAATGGTGTAGATATCCGAAGAGTTTTTATTGACAATAGTTCAGGAGTCAACCTCATGCCCATTCGTACACTTTGTCGATTGGGCCTCACGGAATCTGATTTATCTCCTTCTACCATGATGTTACAAGGATATGATAAAAATGAACAAGAACCACTAGGCGAAGTTAAACTTAGAACCCTGTTTGGAGATCTTGTATCCAATTCGGATTTCAGGATTGTTGATCAAGACTCAGCTTTCAACGACTTTCTTGGAAGACCCTGGCTACATCAGCATGCAACTATTCCTTCATCATACCATCAATGTCTCAAATACTGTTTCAATGGTCAAGTTGGAACATTGTATGGTGATAAGGACCCGTTCAAGACATGTGAGTCTCAATACATTGAGGCAGAATTTTATCACATGAAGGGAAGAGAAAAATCTACAATGAAGGAAATTACCAAAATTAATGCTCCATATGGTTTGGAGAAAATTCCAATAAATCCATTTACACATGTGAGTACAGATTATGTGTTAGCTATAAGTGAAATTGAAAAAATAGGCCAAAATCAAAATACTCTTATGGAAAGATCCATAATGTCAATTACGGAAATTGAGCCAGACAACATGGGAGAAATTGGTAACCTACCAAACAATGATGAAAGCATAAGTGGTGACGTTTTCATTTCATCTACTGAAGTCCAACAAGTCTAAACTTCTCCAATCAGGCTAGAAGAAGTTAAAGCAACACTTGCGGTGAATAATGATGTCGATTCTCAGTCCATCAACTCTTCTTTATTTCCCAAAGAAGGCCCTTTATCATCAATAGGGTCGGAAATGGAAGCTTCTTCTTCAAAATGTGAAAATTTTGACATCTATTATGATCATGAGAATTTTATTTTGTCATCTACTATGCAAGTAGAAATGGAAGAAATAGCACATAATGAAGAGGAAGAGGAAGGTCTTAGAGATTCTCCTCCAGCATTTGAAGAGGGTATCTCTACCACTGTGGATGAACTCAGAGAAATAAATCTGGGTACAGAGAAAGATCCACGCCCCACTTTAATTAGTGCATCCATGACCCTTGAAGAGAAAAAGATGTATATTTATTTTCTAAAGCAAAATAAAGATATTTTTTCTTGGAACTATACAGAAATGTCTAGGCTTGATCCTGATATTTCTACTCATCATTTGAGTTTACCAAAAGAACATCGAGGATTTAAGCAAGCCGCGAGAAGAACACACCCAACTTATGCTTCCAAAATTGAAGCTGAAGTGGATAAGCTGATCAAAGCTATCTTCGTCAGAGAAGTTCAGTATCCCAAGTGGTTGGCTAATATTGTCCCTGTAAAGAAAAAGAACGGACAAATTAGGGTTTGCATCGATTTTAGATATCTTAATCGGTATTTTCCTAAATATGATTTCCCAATTCCGATTACAGAACTCTTAATTGATGCGACGACTGGTTATGAAGTACCCTCCTTCATGGATGGATATTCCAAATATAATCAGATCCGAATGGCCCCAGAAGATGAGGAATCTACAGCTTTCAGAGCTCCTCAAGGTGTGTTTTGTTACCGGGTGATTCCCTTTGGTTTAAAGAATGCAGGTGCAACATATCAACGCGCCATGCATCGTATCTTCAAACCTTTCTTAGGGATGTTTGTTGAGTGCTATGTGGATGATTTGGTAGTTAAATCCATACAACGTTCTAATCACTTGGCTGATTTGGAATTCATATTCCACAAACATCGACAACATAATTTGAAGATGAACCCCTTAAAATGTGCTTTTGGGGTAACCTCAGGAAAATCCCTTGGCTTTGTTGTACGCCATCGTGGTATTGAAGTCGATCCCGAGAAGACCAAATCAATACTTGGTATGTCACCTCCTCAGAATTTGAAAGAATTAAGAGTACTTCAAGGACACTTAGCCTATATTCGGCGTTTCATCGCCAATTTGGCAGGCAAAAGTTTACCCTTTACCAAATTATTGAAAAAAGTAGTCACTTACCAGTGGACTGAATAATGTCAAGAAGCATTTGATGTTCTCATGAAATACCTCTTGAGTCCACCAGTACTCATGCCACCTGTTGAAGGTTGACCACTTATCCTCTATGTGACAGCCCTAGAGCGATCATTGGGTGCCTTTGTCGCTCACAAGAATGATGCTGGGAATGAAAATGGCCTCTACTATCTCAGTATAACTATGCTTGAAGCAGAAACCCGGTATTCAAGTATTGAGAAGTGCTGCCTAGAATTAATCTTTGTAGTTCAGAAACTGAGACACTACTTGAAACATCACGAGATCCAATTGGTATCTCGCAATAATCCGCTCAAATTCATCCTTAGTCGTCCAATGCTTACATGACGTCTAGCAAGGTGGGCAGTTAGTTTGCAACAATTTGACATTCAGTATGTGTCTCAAAAGGAAATAAAGGGCCAAGCTCTGGCTGATTTCCTGGCTGAACATCCTTCCATGGAAGACACGTCTTCAGATATTGAACTCCCTGATGAGGTAGTTTTCTCTATTCAAGAGAATCCTCAAACATGGGAAATGTATTTTTGATGGTTCTTCCAGAAGTCCAATAAGGAAGAAAATGGAAAATCCTAAATTCAACAAAGTTGGTTTAGGAATTGTGCTCATTTCTCCAGATAGAGCAGTGTTACCTTATTCCTTTTTATTGTGGGAAGGTGGTACTAATAATGAAGCTGAATACCAAGCTCTTATTATAGGCTTGGAGTTAGCGCTCCAAGCACAAGTGAATCACTTAAAAGTGAAAGGTGATTCAGACCTGGTAATCAAACAAGTCAATGGGGATTATGCCATCAGAAAAGAAGAATTAATCCCTTTGTATGATTACGTCAGAGATTTAATGGCGGAATTCCATTCAGTACCGACATTTTCTTATGTCCCAAGATCACAAAATGCTCAAGCTGATGCACTGGCTAATATAGCCACAGCTCTAGCAGATCCAAATCGGGACGAGACAACCATCAGTATTGCCCACCGTCGTGCAATTTCACCTTATGTTCAAGCCAGAACAGAGGAAATTAATGAAATTAGTCCCATTCCTGAACCGTATGGTCATACTACAGGATGGATGTCACCTATCAGGGAATACCTTCAAAATGGAACACTTCCACCTGATAGGGATGAGAAAGAACAAATCCGGCGACGTGTGGTCAATTTTACTCTTTAGGATAGCCCAAACCACCTCGAGAAAATTCTCTACAAACGTGGTTTTGATGGAGTTCTCTTCAGATGCATTGATAGTGAAGAGACAATGGATTTCATGAACGAAGTGCATGCATGAGTCTGTGGTGACCACCAGTCTGGACATAGATTTTCTGATCAAATTCGAAGGCTTGGATACTTTTGGCCTTCAATGATACAAGATTGTGTTGATTTCACAAAGAAGTGTCATTCATGTCAAGTATATGACAAATTCATTCATCAACCTCTAGAGTTGCTTCATACAGCTAAATACTCATGGCCATTTTCCACATGGAGAATGGATGTGGTGGGACCTTACCCTTCAGCTACGGCCAAGCAGTTTAAGTACATTCTTACTGCTACTGATTTGTTTTCCAAATGGGCAGAGGCAGTACCACTCAAAGAAGTCAGTTCTAAATGCATTGTTAGCTTCATCAAGTCTAACATCATTACTAGATTTGGTATCCCTCATACCATATTGACGGACAACAGCACCAACTTCTGTTCTTCTGAGGTGATGAAATTGTATCAAGAATACAACATTAAATCCAACCATTCCTTTCGGTATCATGCGGCAGCCAATGGACAAATAGAATCCTTTAACAAGACTCTTTCAAATATACTGCAAAAGATGGTGGATAAAGATAAGAGGTCATGGCCTGATAAACTCTTTCATGCTTTATGGGCTTATCGGACTACCACCCGCAATGCAACGCAGTCAACTCCATATTCGTTGGTATATGGAACAGATGCAGTCTTGCCAATTGAAGTTCAATTTCCCTCACTTAGAGTATCCATTTGTGATCATTTATCTATAGATGAGCAATCCCAAAAGCGATTGAATGAATTGGAATCGTTAGATGAGAAAAGATTGTGCACTTTGCACCACTTGGAAATCTATCAGAATCGAATAGCACGAGCTTTTAACAAAAAAATTCGTCTTCGATCATTCATTCAAGGAGAATTGGTATTAGTTCTCAGAACACCAATTATACCAGGAAAGAAGCCTCCCAAGCTTGTACCAAAATGGGAAGGACCTTATTCAATACATAAGGTCTACTCCAATGGAGCTTATTAATTAATCTCAATGGATGGAGAACTCATCACGACTCCAACCAATGCCAGATTTCTGAAGAAATATTTTGTATAAACACAAAATATGGTCCCCAGAACCAAGACTCTTACAATTGGTTTATACAGCAATGGTCCAGTATGACCTTAAACTGCAACAACGTCCAACATGACGTTAAACTGTAGGAAAGTACCTTACGTCCGGAAAGACGTTAAACTACATAAGCACTTAATAGTCTAGTATGACATTAAACTTCACCATTCACGGTTCATTCATATGACCTTAAACTATTCGCACTTTCGTCCAACATGACGTTAAACTGTAGAAAAGAAGATGTCCCCGCAACATGACACTAAACTGTGCAGCACCATTTCGTCCTTGCTATATGACATTAAAATATACATCAATGGTCCAGTATGACCTTAAACTGAAACATTGTCCCACACGATGTTAAACTGTGAAAAAGTTCCCTAAACCGTCTAGCATGACCTTAAACTACATCTTCCCTGGTCCATGCATATAACCATAAACTATTTGCAAGTCCCTTACGTCCAGCAAGATGTTAAATTGTGACGTCCTAACTACATGACACTAAACTGTATAAAATTCCCTTACGTCTGGAAAGACGTTAAACTATATATGTAGAGACCCGTAGCCTGACGTACATGGACATTACATTACATTTGCGGAATACTTAGTACATAACAAAAACACACACTAAAGGATCGTAATAGTTTAGTGTCTTTGGAAACTCGGAACGTAATCTTCTAATCGTGGTGAAAGTTCTTCAATATCTCCCATAAAGGTCATCCCTTTTTTTTTACCTAAAACCTTTCTTTATATCCTGGGGAAATGAAAACATAAAAGGGTGAGCTCAAATGCTCAGTAAGGGTAAACAAAAGAAATATCAATCACATAATTTTCATAAGAACATAACTTTTTTGGAAATCTTAACCTGCAAAAGAGAGCATAATTTCATAACATGGGATAAATCATAGTAGTGAAATGAAATCATAACTTAAAACGTTACTCATTGTGGCATACACACATAATCATAGAGAATCATTTCTTGTTAGTCAAGACTCATTGCCAAGACTATCTTAGTGGACAAAGTCCCTTTCTGAATCGAGTAATCCTCGTTTCAGTCCTGTTTCACTGAACCGGTATAACCTACCATTCCAGCCATGTCTATCTCATGAGATATAAAATCTTTACCCAATGCATTGGAGGGAGATATAGGTCCCCCCATCTCATAATGAAACCATTCTTATGTGTGCCACAAAATCATAAATCATACATCATTGCATAACCCATGTAATAAAAATGGGATTCTTAAACAACATGACATCATAAAACCATTCATATAAGATAAAGGAATTCATAAACATAATTCCATCACAACATAGTCAAATCAATGTAAAAATATGGATAGAAACAGAACCCTTTATTATCTTAGATGGAAAATAATTTTAATAAAACACTTGAAATGAATTCTTGAGGAAAATATCCTTTCTTCTTCAAAATCAATTTCTTTTCACAAAACATCATACAATTTTAAAAGAAAGAGATTTTATTAAAAATAGTCATGAAATATTTTGGAGGAAGGTTCATGAAAATAAGGCTTTATAAAACCGTAAAAATCCGTTCGTGCCGTATAAGTTAAAACAAACATTCTTCTCGTACTTTTGTCGGAAAAGTCAAAAAGTACCTCGTATAAAAAAAACGAAAAAAGATTCCTTTCATATCTTTTACTAAAAACTCACCGAAGGGTAAAATTGGATTTAAACAATTGTAGGTGTGTGGAAATAATATTACATATTTAAGAAACTTGGATTTGGATGATAAAATACACCCCAGTAAATACCAAAGTATAAACAATCTCGGATAAAAATGAGATTGTGATATTTCCCTTACCTTAGGTCCGATTTGCTTCGTATGTGTCCGAACCTCCTGTATAATGATTTAAATAATGTCATTGACTTATTACAGAATCATATTCATTGTTATGATATCATATATGGTTCACTTATGACATTATATTACCCGTTCTTTTGTAAATTCCATGTTAAAGAAGCGTTTTGGGTAAAATCATTTCATTTATCGTAGGTGTTTTGACTTGTTGTTCTTGACATCATTATTACTTATATCATGATTTACTTACTTCCAGAATATAAAATATGATTTATATATCATATATATATTCAGTATATATATATATATAATAGGTAGATAAATAAAATGAAAAACACCGTTCATGGAGACGGTAGTCCGTACGTACGCATGAACGCTGTTTTCCTTTCCTTATTGTCTTGAAATGGAAGTAAGTAGATGACATACATATGTATATATATACATAAATCCAGTAGCTTTATAATGTCATATATTTCATTATTATTTCTTATATGTACATTATAATCATTCTTAAATGGTTAACATGGAGAATGAATCTCATCGCGTCGTGGAGACGGTATTCCGTACGTACGCACGAGCGATGATATCATTTCTATAAATATTGAATTGAATTGGAGTGGATTATACAATATATCAGAATCAATATGATGTTTTAATAACTATGTATAGTTATTCTTTACACCATTATACCCATCCATGTAAGGTGGTGGTGGAAAATAGATTACACCACGGCGTGGAGACGGTATTCCGTACGTACGCACGCACAGTGATTTCTTTTTCCGTAGGATGGATAGATGGTGAAATAGGGTTGTTTCATACTTATAATAACATATCAGTATATGAGTGATACTGATGTTATTACTTCATAATTAAACAACCTAAGAAGAATAAGTGGAAGAAGAAATAAAGATGAAAGAATTGGTAACGGTAATTACCTCTTCTTTGAAGTGCCTCTTTGAGACCTCCTCTTAGGGCACTAAAATTGGTCTTTGAGGAAGACCAGAACCTCTTGGATGTTTCTAGGGAAGTGGAGAGGAGAAATCGGCAGGGGTTGGCCGAGCTTGAGTGCTCAAATTGGTGTGAGGAGGAGGGGGAGGAGGTGTCCTTTTATAAGGGAGGAGAGGGGCACCTTAGGAATACCTCAAAATATTATTTTATATTAAAGTCAAAATCGGTTTATAATGGTTCCAAAGGGTCTTATTTCTAAGCAAAAGTGGGGATGGGTCGAAATCCTATCAACAAATAGGATTTAGACAAGTTTGGGGTATTATTTTAACCTTATCAATTAGATTTAACTCTAAGTTAATTAATTTAACTTTTACCGTGTCTTTTTGTTTTTCTTTCACTATATGGTTAATACACTTACTATAACATGCCAAAAGAACCCCAAATTGTTTATTATTAATATATATATCCTTATCTAAGTCATTTGGCCGAACCTTAGATTTTTAGGAATAAAATAACAATTAATAATATAATATTTGATTTAAAAACTATTTTGTGTCAATTTTGACACTATTTGATATATGATTTTTGTGAAAGTCATATCAGAATTATATGTTCGAACCAAGTTGATTAAATCAACACTAATATATCATAGTAACCTAGAAAATTAGTGTAATTCATAAAAAGTCTTAAATTACATTTATTTTGGTATTTATATTATCAATTATGTGAATATTTCATTAATAAGATAATTACTGCATCATCTTTGTGTCATAAATAAATTAAATTATTTGATGTCTAAAAATTACAAATAAAATACCATCATGTAGGAAATCTTTTTAGCTTTCTAATGAATATTTAAAATCTAATTTATCTTATGTATAACCCCATATTAAAAATTATTTACTTATTAAACTTTGATTTTAACTATTTTAACCCTTCTTTAAATAAATTAATAATAAATGTCCTAATCTAATCCAAGTGGGCCTAAATGGTCATATTTTATTCCTAAGTTTGTTTTTGGTCGAATTACACTTGTCCAATAGAATTAGGACATGTGTTAGGGTAATATTAATATCATATTTACCCTTAGTTACCCTATTTACTATTAACCGTGGTAAAAAAAAGTAAAAAGTTACTATTCACCAAAAAATTATTTTCATCTCATTGAACCACATTTTAGTCCTTGATATTAACCGTGTCTCTCGGATTTTCGAAATTTCATTCACAGAAGCGGTAAAATTAAGTTTTATGCAAAATTCAGTTTTTTAACCTACCACTTAGTAGTTTCACTATTCATCAAAAATTGATGTTTTTCAGAACAATGCCAAAATTTCATCCCAAGCTATATTTCATATTCCAAATTCAAAAATGAAGTCTATTTTACCAAATTCATAACATAAAAGTTGCATTAATTAATTTTATAATTAAATCCCGCTGTTAAAACAAATAGCATGTTTTTTAAGAAACAATATCTATCAAAAGATTGACACTTGTTTATGTCTAGTTTAAATGTGAAATTACATCCAATGACCAACATTTTATTAAATTGTAAAAATATATTCTAAATATACTTTAAAACCACTCAAATTAATGATATATCACTATTAATTATTTCGATTAAAAAAGTTGTTTTTAATTATAATTTAGTAATTTTCACTATTCATCAAAATATGAAAGTTATCCGAAAATCACCAAAATTTCAACCTAAGCTAATTTCGATATTCCGAATCCAAAAATGAAGTTCATTTTGAAAAATAAGATTTATAGAATTTTAAAAAGTTGTTATTACTATTCATAACGGGTAGTTTTAATAATATTTTAATAGCATATCGTTGTTTAGTGAAACTCGGTATTGCGTATTACACACGCTATCGAGGAAGGTCGCGATTGCGTGTAATGCAAGGCAAGTCAGGGATGCGTGTTGTGCAAGCTCCTTTTGGTGTAGCGTACAACACAAGACATTAGTGAAATAAAAAAGAATATTTTTCATAAAATCTCGGGCTGTTACATTCTACCCCCCTTAAAATGAATTTCGCCCTCGAAATTCGTCGGGGTTATAAATGGTTTACTATTCGAAAGTTTCTTTAATAGAAACCCACATCGTAAAAGGGAATACCAAAACTTGGCTTTAAAAACTAAAGTATGAAATGTAACGATTACCCAAATAAACTAATCACTGGGTTTCCACATAGGTGAAAATATGGATATGGAAGAGAAATCTAACCATCATGTTCTGATGGAGAGTGGTAGAGAACATGGCTATGGATAAGGCAGTAATCACAAATCCATAGATTTGTGATGATATAAGGTACCATCTTATTCATCAGGTATAAGATCACTAGGACGACATTTTTGGTTTTCAAGATCATTTCCCTAAAGTTGAAAATTTGAATTAGAATAAATACTTACTTTATTTTGGTACAATCTCACTGTTGTTCGTGCCTTGAACAATTTCCACTTCATCTCTTAAATAAATGAAGTTGAATTTGTCATTCATGAAGTGTTAGAAGATCATGTGATAGAATGACGGGTCATTCCATCTGTCTCAAACAAAAGATTAGCAAAAATTATATGCATAAGTCGATCTATAGTGAGATTAATCATATATGGTTCCTAAAATGGACTTATACTTCATATATCATACTGCTTAATATAATAAAACTAGTTTCTACTAAACAGGGACTTCCTGTAGGTCAGTGGTAGGCGATAAAGGCCAGTCGCACTTCGGTTGTGGGTTCGATTCCTACAGCCTTGTCCGAAGCGAGGGGCTGTCGCCCGTCCTGCAGGTTGTCCCTTTTTCTAAAACTACGTTACTATAACATCCCATCAATAATATCGAAAATCTTATATCCTTAAACAATACTAACTTATGTCCAACATAATCCAGTCTAATCTTTAGGCTTATACATAATACTGCAGTCCACTCTCATAATATAGTGACATCGATTACCAGAGATTTAATACTGTCGTTGATCCCCACATATCATAAGATATGTCTTGTTGGTCACATTCCAAACATTCAAAGACCTTAATCGTGTATTCTCTTGAATACCTTAGTGAAAACATGAGTGCAGTTAAAAGTTAACACTTTCCACATACCAAAATCCTCAAAATTATTTATACTCAAACCATGATATCACTTAGTCCTTATATCAATCATGAGCTCATGAATACTATCAAACATTTAATTTTCTCCTTATCCCTTTATTATGCGCATATCATCTAAATTCCAAAAATATCTGAATAACCTTTCATGGATACTAGTAACATTAATCATACACTTTCAAAACACAAGGAAAGACAACAGTGTAACAATCCATAGATGTCTCTTTATTCCAAAATTACACATGATAAACATGTAATCATTCCACTACATTCTCAAACCATTGACCGAGCTTCAAAAATTCTTTCATCTCACATATCATTTGTAGTCTCTTCATCATCATCCACATAAATACTACCCATATGACCATACTGATTCTCTTCATGAGTCTTTCCCTTAGGGCATTTGTTTGCATAATGCCCATACATTCCACATTTAAAACACTTAACCATTTTTGATGTCGTAGCAATACCATTATCCTCATCCATGGTGTTAACCGACCCTTTTCCTTTTCACTTACTTGCTTTGTGTCCTTCTTTTCCACACCCAAAGCATCTTCCAGTTCCCTTGAAACATTCTCCTTGATGCCTCTTCCCACATGATTTACATAGGGGAAATTGAACTTTCTTTCCTCTATGATCATCATGGAACTCCATCTTTCTCTTATTAGTCGAGTCAGGAAACTTACCAAATTTTACTTTATTGATCATGTTGTGAGATTGCTGATTCGGCATAATAGTGATGTTTGGAAATCCAAATCCCATTTCATTTGGTTGCTCATGAAGAATATCATTCCATTGTCCATCATATCCTCCATTATTGTGAATCATCTTGTTTCCAGCCATTTTCTAAAACCCAAACAGAATAGTGTTAGATGCAAAAATCGTAATAAAGGGGGAGTAACTTAAATATCTATCATCTTTGGTTTAATCTAATATCGTTACCATAGTTCTAGAACTATATCCTATACGTATACTTATCCTTAGGGGCATCCCTAGACATACCTTAGAAATATCTCTAGGGATCTCACTAACGTTTTCGCATCCTAGTTTCCAAAGGTTGACTAAACCTTTCCTCTGATACCAATTGTAGAGATCCGTAGCCTGACGTACATGGACATTACATTACATTTGCGGAATACTTAGTACATAACAAAAACACACACTAAAGGATCGTAATAGTTTAGTGTCTTTGGAAACTCGGAACGTAATCTTCTAATCGTGGTGAAAGTTCTTCAATATCTCCCATAAAGGTCATCCCTTTTTTTTTACCTAAAACCTTTCTTTATATCCTGGGGAAAAGAAAACATAAAAGGGTGAGCTCAAATGCTCAGTAAGGGTAAACAAAAGAAATATCAATCACATAATTTTCATAAGAACATAACTTTTTTGGAAATCTTAACCTGCAAAAGAGAGCATAATTTCATAACATGGGATAAATCATAGTAGTGAAATGAAATCATAACCTAAAACGTTACTCATTGTGGCATACACACATAATCATAGAGAATCATTTCTTGTTAGTCAAGACTCATTGCCAAGACTATCTTAGTGGACAAAGTCCCTTTCTGAATCGAGTAATCCTCGTTTCAGTCCTGTTTCACTGAACCGGTATAACCTACCATTCCAGCCATGTCTATCTCATGAGATATAAAATCTTTACCCAATGCATTGGAGGGAGATATAGGTCCCACCCATCTCATAATGAAACCATTCTTATGTGTGCCACAAAATCATAAATCATACATCATTGCATAACCCATGTAATAAAAATGGGATTCTTAAACAACATGACATCATAAAACCATTCATATAAGATAAAGGAATTCATAAACATAATTCCATCACAACATAGTCAAATCAATGTAAAAATATGGATAGAAACAGAACCCTTTATTATCTTAGATGGAAAATAATTTTGATAAAACACTTGAAATGAATTCTTGAGGAAAATATCCTTTCTTCTTCAAAATCAATTTCTTTTCACAAAACATCATACAATTTTAAAAGAAAGAGATTTTATTAAAAATAGTCATGAAATATTTTGGAGGAAGGTTCATGAAAATAAGGCTTTATAAAACCGTAAAAATCCGTTCGTTCCGTATAAGTTAAAACAAACATTCTTCTCGTACTTTTGTCGGAAAAGTCAAAAAGTACCTCGTATAAAAAAAACGACAAAAGATTCCTTTCATATCTTTTACTAAAAACTCACCGAAGGGTAAAATTGGATTTAAAAAATTGTAGGTGGGTGGAAATAATATTACATATTTAAGAAACTTGGATTTGGATGATAAAATACACCCCAGTAAATACCAAAGTATAAACAATCTCGGATAAAAATGAGATTGTGATATTTCCCTTACCTTAGGTCCGATTTGCTTCGTATGTGTCCGGACATCCTGTATAATGATTTAAATAATGTCATTGACTTATTACAGAATCATATTCATTGTTATGATATCATATATGGTTCACTTATGACATTATATTACCCGTTCTTTTGTAAATTCCATGTTAAAGAAGCGTTTTGGGTAAAATCATTTCATTTATCGTAGGTGTTTTGACTTGTTGTTCTTGACATAATTATTACTTATATCATGATTTACTTACTTCCAGAATATAAAATATGATTTATATATCATATATATATTCAGTATATATATATATATAATAGGTAGATAAATAAAATGAAAAACACCGTTCATGGAGACGGTAGTCCGTACGTACGCATGAACGCTGTTTTCCTTTCCATATTGTCTTGAAATGGAAGTAAGTAGATGACATACATATGTATATATATACATAAATCCAGTAGCTTTATAATGTCATATATTTCATTATTATTTCTTATATATACATTATAATCATTCTTAAATGGTTAACATGGAGAATGAATCTCATCGCGTCGTGGAGACGGTATTCCGTACGTACGCACGAGCGATAATATCATTTCTATAAATATTGAATTGAATTGGAGTGGATTATACAATATATCAGAATCAATATGATGTTTTAATAACTATGTATAGTTATTCTTTACACCATTATACCCATCCATGTAAGGTGGTGGTGGAAAATAGATTACACCACGGCGTGGAGACGGTATTCCGTACGTACGCACGCGCGGTGATTTCTTTTTCCGTAGGATGGATAGATGGTGAAATAGGGTTGTTTAATACTTATAATAACATATCAGTATATGAGTGATACTGATGTTATTACTTCATAATGAAACAACCTAAGAAGAATAAGTGGAAGAAGAAATAAAGATGAAAGAATTGGTAACGGTAATTACCTCTTCTTTGAAGTGCCTCTTTGAGACCTCCTCTTAGGGCACTAAAATTGGTCTTTGAGGAAGACCAGAACCTCTAGGATGTTTATAAGGAAGTGGAGAGGAGAAATTGGCAGGGGTTGGCCGAGCTTGAGTGCTCAAATTGGTGTGAGGAGGAGGGGGAGGAGGTGTCCTTTTATAAGGGAGGAGAGGGGCACCTTAGGAATACCTCAAAATATTATTTTATATTAAAGTCAAAATCGGTTTATAATGGTTCCAAAGGGTCTTATTTCTAAGCAAAAGTGGGGATGGGTCGAAATCCTATCAACCTATAGGATTTAGACAAGTTTGGGGTATTATTTTAACCTTATCAATTAGATTTAACTCTAAGTTAATTAATTTAACTTTTACCGTGTCTTTTTGTTTTTCTTTCACTATATGGTTAATACACTTACTATAACATGCCAAACGAACCCCAAATTGTTTATTATTAATATATATATCTTTATCTAAGTCATTTGGCAGAACCTTAGATTTTTAGGAATAAAATAACAATTAATAATATAATATTTGATTTAAAAACTATTTTGTGTCAATTTTGACACTATTTGATATATGATTTTTGTGAAAGTCATAATAGAATTATATGTTCGAACCAAGTTGATTAAATCAACACTAATATATTATAGTAACCTAGAAAATTAGTGTAATTCATAAAAAGTCTTAAATTACATTTATTTTGGTATTTATATTATCAATTATGTGAATATTTCATTAATAAGATAATTACTGCATCATCTTTGTGTCATAAATAAATTAAATTATTTGATGTCTACAAATTACAAATAAAATACCATCATGTAGGAAATCTTTTTAGCTTTCTAATGAATATTTACAATCTAATTTATCTTATGTATAACCCCATATTAAAAATGATTTACTTATTAAACTTTGATTTTAACTATTTTAACCCTTCTTTAAATAAATTAATAATAAATGTCCTAATCTAATCCAAGTGGGCCTAAATGGTCATATTTTATTCCTAAGTTTGTTTTCGGTCGAATTACACTTGTCCAATAGAATTAGGACATGTGTTAGGGTAATATTAATATCATATTTACCCTTAGTTACCCTATTTACTATTAACCGTGGTAAAAAAAAGTAAAAAGTTACTATTCACCAAAAAATTATTTTCATCTCATTGAACCACATTTTAGTCCTTGATATTAACCGTGTCTCTCGGATTTTCGAAATTCCATTCACAGAAGCGGTAAAATTATGTTTTATGCAAAATTCAGTTTTTTAACCTACCACTTAGTAGTTTCACTATTCATCAAAAATTGATGTTTTTCAGAACAATGCCAAAATTTCATCCCAAGCTATATTTCATATTCCAAATTCAAAAATGAAGTCTATTTTACCAAATTCATAACATAAAAGTTGCATTAATTAATTTTATAATTAAATCCCGCTGTTAAAACAAATTGCATGTTTTTTAAGAAACAATATCTATCAAAAGATTGACACTTGTTTATGTCTAGTTTAAATGTGAAATTACATCCAATGACCAACATTGTATTAAATTGTAAAAATATATTCTAAATATACTTTAAAACCACTCAAATTAATGATATATCACTATTAATTATTTCGATTAAAAAAGTTGTTTTTAATTATAATTTAGTAATTTTAATTATTCATCAAAATATGAAAGTTATCCGAAAATCACCAAAATTTCAACCTAAGCTAATTTCGATATTCCGAATCCAAAAATGAAGTTCATTTTGAAAAATAAGATTTATAGAATTTTAAAAAGTGGTTATTACTATTCATAACGGGTAGTTTTAATAATATTTTAATAGCATATCGTTGTTTAGTGAAACTCGGTATTGCGTATTACACACGCTATCGAGGAAGGTCGCGATTGCGTGTAATGCAAGGCAAGTCAAGGATGCGTGTTGTGCAAGCTCCTTTTGGTGTATCGTACAACACAAGACATTAGTGAAATAAAAAAGAATATTTTTCATAAAATCTCGGGCTGTTACAATATAATCTCAAAGGTCCAGTAGGACCTTAAAATGCAACAACGTCCAACATGACGTTAAACTATAGAAAATTCCCTTACGTCCGGAAAGACGTTAAACTACATAAGCACTTAATAGTCCAGTATGACATTAAAATGTACCATTCACGGTCCATGAATTTGACCTTAAACTATTCACACTTTCGTCCAACATGACGTTAAACTGTAGAAAAGAAGATGTCCCCGCAACATGACACTAAACTGTGCAGCACCATTTCGTCCTTGCTATATGAAATTAAACTATACATCAATGGTCTAGTGTGACCTTAAACTGCAACTTTGTCCCACACGACGTTAAACTGTGAAAACGTTCCCTAAACCGTCCAGCATGACCTTAAACTGCATCTTCCCTGGTCCATGCATATAACCATAAACTATTTGCAAGTCCCTTACGTCAAGAAAGACGTTAAACTGTGACGTCCTAACTACATGACGCTAAACTGTATAATAGTCCCTTACGTCTAGAAAGACGTTAAACTATATAATCTCAAAGGTCCAGCATGACATTAAACTACACCATTCACGGTCCCCGCATATGACCTTAAACTATTCGCACTTTCGTCCGACATGACGTTAAAATGGTAAACTCTTTTGTCCTTACTTCATGACATTAAACTGCACAATCCCCCTTTCGTCCAATATGACGTTAAACTGTATTGTCCCCACCGTCCTAACTACATGACGCTAAACTGTACAGAAAATCCTTGATATGTCCTACATGACATTAAACTGTTATTTTGTCCCTGCTACATGACACTAAACTATGCATCACCAATAGTCCTAACTGCAAGACTTTAAACTGCATAGTCCCTGGATATGTCCTACATGACATTAAACTGTGCATCGTTAAGGTTGTCATTACCTCTTGTTTCTCACACCGAGTATGACTCACGTGAGCTTAGAGAAAACCTCAACCATAACACTCTCTTTGGGCCGCTAACCATGTGTAAGTCCCGAAAACATTTTTATTAGATCATTGTCCCCAAGAACAACTTGATCATTAATTCATTCTTTAATTGAACTACACAGACTTTGATCCTTGCCCTCCAGGATGGGTATGTAGGAAACCTCCAAGGGTTCAATCCCAAAAACAATCTCTTCACATCGGTTCATCACCATCTCATATGATGTTGATTCATGAAACCGCTCCTAGAATCAATATCTTTACATTGATTCACTTTCTTCCTTGTTATATGACGTTAAACTATACAAAACTTTTGTCCGGTACAGCAATAAACTACAATATTCTTTGATTTCATCATTTGAGAAGGAACCATTATTGATATTGATTTTTTTTCAATCATGTTTCATTTCAAAAGAATACGTGCATACATGGTAATACCTAAACTTTTTATCTCATGTTAAACCATCATTGCACTAAAGTCCCCTTTCACCCTTCACATGTACGAACCAAATTTGTACAAAGGGTAGTTCTAGAACTACATGGACTTGATTCCCATCATTATGGGATACGTAGGAACATTCGAGTATCCCTCGAATCCAGTCCCAAGTCTTTTGGGCCTAACCCCAAATTTCACATTCAGTCCCTTGGCTGAAAAGTCCTCATGAAAACACACACTGTGTATTCATTATTATGGTCCGAATTCTATGACCCTAAACTAAGATCTCTCATACTTTCTTCCAGCACGACGTTAAAATGCATTTCAAGAACTACGTATGGCTTTATTCTCATTCTTATGAGATACGTAGTGAAGTCCAAAATTTCAATTCAGGACCCAGCCACAACATGATTATGGTTATCATTGACCTATGTATCTCTATATACATTGGACAATACCCATATTTATGTGTTATAATCCTAACCTTAAATATTTTCAGATCTTCATAACCCTTTTCAGGACTTTTAGTCACAAAAATGTCAAACTTCTGAGAATTCTTTTGCCTGACTATGCAGCACGTGCCCATAGGTGGCCTTGCATAAACAGTCTACATAACAGACTTGTCAGCCGAACGATGCTATTTATTTGACCATGCAGCCAATGCCCTTAGGTGGATCTGCATATTTTAACCCCCTAATGGGTTTGTTAAATGATGGTAACTTCATTCTTGGGAAGAATTCCTCTTTTGTCCTAATTTGTCTTAAACGATAGTATGTAGGGATCCACAAAAAATAGCCATCCTTAACATATTTGTCCCATATCCTTTTTCATGATCTGAAAGTATTAAAGTCTATGGTTTATTCTTCTTCCCTACGTTTGGGTCAGACCTTCGTAGGAGTGATATTCATCCAGTTCTTCGATAATCTTTTCTGGAAATATCTTCTCCATATTCAAGTACCTCTTTCCATACAGCAAACTCTATACTTTAGATAATTTGAATATCCATAAATGTTCACTGGCTTTTAGCACTTGGAAAGTAAATATCTGAGAGTTATTTTGCCTGACTATGCAGCACGTGCCCATAGGTGGCCTTGCATAAACAGTCCACATAACAGACTTGTTAGCCAAAAGATGCTATTTATTTTACCATGCAGCCAATGCCCTTAGGTGGCCCTGCATATTTCAACCCCCTAACGGGTTTTGTCAAATAATAGTAACTTCATTCTTGGAAACTACTTCTTCTAATGCCTTTTAGCTCTTTTTCATATCATTCCTCAGATTCAAATATTCTTAAGCCATAGTTTACATATTTTCCCTCATACTTGAGTATGGTACTGTGTTTTCAGATGAGTTGTCAAGGAATTGAGTCAATTCTAATCCATTTCGGTTAAAGCTATTCCGACCATAATCATTAGCCTTTGTATGTCCGACATGCATGACTTTAAACTACCAGATTTCTTGTTTTTATTTTCACCTCAGAGTCAAATCCTCTTTTCTCTCCAGATCCAACTCTGAGGGGGGACTTTTGTTGATGCTCCTTTCCGTCACAGAGTCTAACGACTAAAAAAAAGAAATACCTTATTCCAAAGTGATTCATCCTTTGAAGAAACATCAAAAATCGACAAAGGGATGAACAAGGAGAACATTTCCCATAGGTCGCGCAAGTTCCCTCATGGTCGCGCAAGTACACTTGCGCGCTGCCTTGTGGTCGTGCAAGTCTTCTTGCGCGACGCCTTATGGTCGTGCAAGTGACTTGCGCGACCTAAAGTGATAACCGCCCGGTAACCGCCCATGGTCTTCTTTTGCCTATAAATAGACCATGTGGGCCCCCATTCAAGTGGATTTTTTTTTCAGAAACTCCTATTGAATCTCCTGACGCCCAAGTCTCTTCTCAAAGCTTTAGGAACACTTCTAAGGTAATTTCGTACCTATAACGGAAGATCTAAAGAGAAGAAGGAAGGCCAAAGTGTTGAAACTCACCAACACTTGTGCACCGCCTTATTCCTTCAATAGAACTTGCACATCCCTTTTTTTGAAGAACCTCAAGAGGATTCTAAAGGCTTTAAGAAAGAGTCTCTCATGTATTCTAATGCTGGTGGAAAATCGCGCAAGTACCCCTCATGTCTCGCAAGTATACTTGTGTGATCAATACTTGCGCGCCACTGCAATAATTGCGCGCCTTTCAATACTTGTGCGCCCCTACCTTGTTGGGTGCCCATCTTTCCCATTTTACCCCTCTTAAGCCATTACACCATTCCTTTTCAAGATTCAGTCTTCAAGACACTCTTCAAATCCATTTATGGCATGATTTCTTGATTTGACTTCCTTATCTGAAAGGAATTCTGTGGAATATCTCTCAAAACCTAGTGATTTAAATATCCTTATGTCACTAAATATGGAGAGTTCATTCATTCAACCTCATCCTTTAAGATGATAGAATCCTTAACCTGGGTATCATTTTTTAGGAATAAGTCCCAGTTATAATCTTGGGCTTCCTTTTCAGGAATATGCCCCAAGTCCCCTAATTTCTCTTTAACCAGTCCTAATTTACCCTTGATTTGGGTTTCCTTTTTAGGAGTAAAACCCAATCATAAGTCCCCTCCTAACTTGGGCATCCTCCTTAGGAGTAATCCCCAAGATTAGAGTATTCAAATCTCCATGAATCACATATACCTTTATGGACCCTGTTCATGGATTTTCTCCCTAAAAGTGAATCCTAAACCTTCATCTATCTGGGCAGTCATACATACATAAGCCCCAAACCATTTCTTATGATTGCATCTTTCATGGCACAATTGTCTAATTTTTTTCCAATACCTCTTGTTTCTCACACCGAGCATGACTCACGTGAGCTTAGAGTGTAAAACTAATTATGACATCCTTCTTTGAGCCATCAATCATAAGCATCATACTCCCTTACTCGAACTACGTGGGTTCTGATTCCTTTTCCAAAACAAAGGATACGTTGGTAGCCCATTTATGGGTTCGATCCCAACTTTGAAATAATCCATGTCCTTTTAAATGACGATAAACTTCAAGTGCCCCACTTAGTGGCTTTAAAACCAGCCTGGTCATCATAATGACCAAGAGACTTTTATAAATGTTTTTGAAGGATACCATTGACTAAGAATCTCTAAATAGATACAGATGATTCTCTATTGATAAAGAACCTCGAATACATTTAAAATATCCTCTAAATTTCTTACATATTTAATCATTGATTGTTAAACTGAAGGAAAGCTCATTTTATAATTGGTAATGTAATAAGGATTCACGAAAAAAACATAAATCTATAAAGAGAGTCCCTGAGTAGAAAATAATTCCCCTCAAAAAGGTGTGATGAGTCCGACCTCCCATCCTCTCGACCAATGATAATTCCTAAGCCTCATTATCCCACAAGCTAACGAGCGCCTACCTTTGGAAAGTAGGTCCAAACGGATGTGGAATCATTGGATGTTTCCGGTTCTACGAACAAACCCGTTAGAAACCGATTGGAACGTTTGAATCTCCTATCCAGGAGGTCATCCCCGAATTCCGTGCGAAACAGTGGTTCCTTCACCTTTAGCCCTAATAATCTTGAATCTAAGGCGTGCTTTTGACCCTGTAATGTCATGTTGCCGAGATGACCATGAGTTGTTCTCCAGGAGAGAGACGACGATTATACTCCGGAGATGGTGGGCCATGGGCTACCAGTTGATCCACCAGCAGAGCCAGATGAGGCACCAGCTGCTATGCCGGACATAGGCGCAGAGGCGCAGTTCTGTGGAGGCTTTATGCGGTTCATGCAGACCTTTCAGAGAGCACCGCAGGCTGCTATATCTATGGATGAGCTGACTCGTATCATTCAGTAGTAGTATCCGCCTATGTTTTCAGGGGATGGCGGACTACAGGCTGCGGAGTCTGGTCTAGGATCGATGCAAACAATTTTTGAGGACTTGGAGATGCCTCCAGGGCAGAGGGTCATTCTCACGACTTACATGTCGCGTGATTCCGCCAAGAGGTAGTGGGATGTTACCACCCAGGCAGATCATCATAGAGTCATGGCATGGGAAGATTTTCAGGTAGTCTTCTATGACATATTCTTTCCCGAGACGCAGAGGGTAGATAGAGCTCGATAGTTCATGAATCTACAGCAGGTCTCCTTGTCAGTGATGGACTATTCTGCTCGTTTTACAGAGATTCAGCGTTTTGCACCCGTGCTAGTGGGTGATGAGACGTTGAGAGCCAGACATTTTGAGGATGGTCTTCATTATGTCATCCGAGTACTGGTGAATGTTTTCATGTTGCCTACTGTACATGAGATTGTGAACCAGGCTTCTATTACAGAGAGGAACCTGCGGGAATCATGTGGTGTGGGCCAGGGCAGTTCAGCACCAGTTACTGATACTATTTCTACTGGAAAATGGAAGAGACAGATAGAATTATCTCAGGGTGGCAGTACCAGCCAGGAAGTGTATTCAGGTGACCCGATCAGGTGCTACCAGTGTGGAAGAGAGGGACACAAGAGACCTCAGTGTCCACGAGACCCAGTTGAGTGCCAAGGTTGCCGAAAGATGGGTCATCTGCAGCGCTTTTGCAGGTCATTTCTACCAGTGGCTAGTGAGAGGGGTTATGTGCAGACTCTGTGTGCTGGAGCAGGACCAGTGGCTTCTTACTCGTCAGGGAACTGGAATATGTCAGGGCGTACAGGAAGAGATGGTGGTCGTTGTCGTGGTATCCAAACACTACAATCTCAGAGGCAGTAGAGCGGGGCAACTCATGGTAGCCAGGCTGTGTCGCAGGGCCGCGACATTGGGCAGGCATATGCAGTGCAACAGACCCAGCAGGAGCCGGATCCCGGACCTTCGACAGCCAGAGGTACTATTTTAGTAGCTTCTGTCTTATCTTCAGTGCTTTTTTATACGGGTGCTACACATAGTTTCATATCTGTATCCGTTGTGGAGAGCCTTGGGCTCTGTGTTTCTACTTATTCTGTTATCATGATGCTAGAAACTCCGTTGGGGACTAGGACGACGAGTGTGCGTCAGTGCAAGGAGTGCCTCCTTGAGGTTGGTGGGTGTCACTTCCTTTGGGACCTCTATGTCCCAGAGAGGACAAGCTATGACGTCATTCTCGGGATGGACTGGTTGGTTCCCTTTCAAGCCATTGTAGACTTCTATCGTCGTAGGGTGCGTTTCATGTCACCAGAGGGCAGAGAGTTTCTATACAAAGGCGAATGGGATGTTCAGGCGAGTCGAGTTGGACCAGAGCATCGTGGGCGAGGTGGAGTCATAGCCCAGATTGCGAGATTATATCTGGACGAACAGGGGACTTGTCAAGTGGATTTCCCTCCTGTTGTTGATCATTTCAGGGATGTCTTCCCAGACGACTTTTCAGGCATTCCTCGGGAGTGAGAGGTGGATGTCTCTATCGAGCCTGAGCCAGGAGCAGCACTGGTGTCCATTCCTCCTTAGAGGATGGCCATGCCTGAGTTGCAGGAGCTCAAGAGGCAGTTAGAGTAGTTACAGGAAAAGGGAATTATCCAACCTAGTACTTCTCTTTGGGGTTCTCCACTCCTTTTTGCGAAAAAGGTAGAAGGTACCCTAAGACTTTGCGTGGATTATCGGAAGTTGAACCAGTTGACGGATAAGAACCCATATCCCTTTCCGAGGATTGATGATATTTTTGATCAACTTTATGGATCATGATTGTTCTCGAAGATTGACTTGAGATCCAGATATCATCAGTTGCGAGTTAGACCATCTGATATACCACTCACAACTTTCAGGAGTAGGTATGGTCTATACGAGTACTTGGTTATGCTGTTCGGACTCACGAACGTGCCAGTGGTTTTCATGGCTCTGATGAATCATGTGTTCCATCCGTATCTTGATTCTTTTGTGGTAGTATTCGTGGAAGACATCTTGGTGTACTCTCACACTTGACACGACTATGACACCCATCTTGATATCGAATTGAGTACACTAAGAGAGCATCGACTATATGCTAAGCTCTCAAATTTCCACTTTTGGATGGACAAGATTCACTTCCTGGGTCACATTATCTCAGAGGCAGGAGTTGCAGTAGACCCAGAGAAGGTGAGAGTAGTAGTTTTCTGGGAGTAGCCTATGAACATGTTTGAGATATGTAGTTTCATAGGGCTGGATGGTTACTATAGTCGCTTCATACATAACTTCTCCCGCTTAGAAGCACCATTGACAGATCTCACTAAGAAGGGTGTGAAGTTCGATTGGCCAGAAGCTTGCGAGGCAGCTTTTCAGGACCTTAAAGGAAGGTTGACATCAACACTAATGCTGATACTCCCAGAGAAGGGGAAGAGCTATACAGTTTACTGTGATGCACCGGGGATTGGGCTAGGAGCTGTTTTGATGTAGGGTGACCGAATTTTTGCGTATGGGTCTCGGCAGTTGAAACTACATGAGCAGAACTACCTGACGCATGATCTTGAGTTGGATGCAGTTGTGCATGCGTTGCACTGTTGGAGACATTGTCTATTGGGAGAGAATTTTGTGGTTTTAACCAACCATAAAAGCCTCAAGTTTATCTTTACTTAGCGTGAGCTGAATCTGAGGCAGAGAAGGTGGGTTGAGTACCTACAGTCCTTCGATTTTGAGCTTACCTATACACCTGGTAAAGGTAATGCAGTAGCTAATGCACTGAACAGGAAGACTCAGATACAGGAAGTGCAAGAGGCCAGTAGTGAGAGGGATATTATGTCTTTGTTCTCTGAGATGCATCTGGTGGTGCATGACAGTCAGGGACTGACTTATCTTTCCTTGTTAGCTATGACTTCTACCCTCCTGGACAAAGTGAGGATGAGGTAGCTATCGGTTTCAGAAGGCCTAGTTCTACGGGAGTCGGCGGCATGTGGGGACCCTTCTCCTGGTTGGATGGTAGGAGATGATGAGGTTTTGCATTTCCATGGATGGGTATGGGTTCCAGGGGATATACGTGAGGAGATGATGTTGGAGTTTCATGCTTCAGCTTGGGCAGTTCATCCCGGGGTTACCAAGATGTACCGTGACTTGAGGCATCAGTACTGGTGGTCGGGTATGAAGAGAGAGATATCTGGTTTTGTGATGAGGTGTTCCACCTGTCAACAGGTGAAGGTAGAGCACCAGAGGCCAGCTATGATGTTACATCAGTTGCCCATTCCAGAGTGGAAATGGGATGATGTCGAAAAGGATTTTTTGATGGGATTGATGGGGTCACCTAGAGGCAATGACGTCGTGTGGTTTGTTGTGGACAGAATCACGAATGTAGGTCACTTCTTTCCGATCAAGGAGACCTTCGGAGTTAACGAGCTTGGACGGCTGTATATCCGAGAGATCATCCGTCTTCATGGGGTCCCTCGTTCATTGTTTCAGATAGGGACGCCCAGTTTACATCTCGTTGCTGGAAGAGAATTCAGAGGGCGCTGGGTACACATGTGCTTTTGAGCACAACATACCACCCTCAGACCGATGGCCAGTCAGAGCGTACGATATAGGTGCTTGAGGACAAGCTGTGTGTATGCGTCCTAGACTTTGGGGGCTCTTGGGAGAAGCATATACCCTTAGTCGAGTTTTCCTATAACAATAGTTTTCAGGCAACTGTTGAGATGGCACCATACGAGGCTTTATATGGTAGGCCACGCCGATCACCATTGTGCTGGTTAGAGGTAGGTGAGGTAGCTTTACTGGGGCCACAGCTCGTGCAGGATACATCTGAGCAGGTCCAGTTGATTTGGAAGTGGATGGCTACCGCGAAGTCTCCTCAAAAGTCTTATGCTGATCGCCGCAGATGACCTTTGGAGTTCGTGGTTGGGGATTAGTTTTTCTTGCATGTTTCGCCGAGGCTGGGACGCAAGCGGATCAGGAGACAGGGTAAGCTTTCACCGAGGTATGTGGGGCCATTTGAGATTATGGAGTGATTCGGGCTGGTTGCCTATCGGTTGCAGTTACCGCAGGGGTACCGAGCCATGACCGGCGTCTTCCACATGTCTCAGTTGCATCGCTACCATGCAGACCCATCTCACACCTTTCAGCCAGTGGAGGTTTAGCTTCAGTATGATGCGTCCTTTGAGGATCATCTGATTCATATTATAGACAAGAGCACAGAGGTTCTTCGAGGCCAGTCAGTTCCTCTTGTACGGGTGCTAGGGCAGCATGGCTGAGTGCAGGACGAGACCTAGGAGCGGGAGGCCGACGTACGTGCACAATGGCCAGATCTATTCTGAGATTTATCTTCGCCTCCCTTGGAAGGGAAATTCGGGGACGAATTGCTATAAAGGGGGAAGTTTTTAAGAACCCAGTTCTTATTTTGAGGTATGAGCTGCTTCATTTTCCATTTCCTTATGTGTTTTTGAGAAAATATGGAAAATGGGAAAAAAATACTAAATTATGAAACTACACGCCATGTACTTTTTCCACACACTGTGTACATCTGGCCGTGTTGGGATGATTACATGGGGGGTGTAGCCTTGTCAGCGACGAGGGGTGTAGGAACCAAATACACTTCGTGTATTGGTACCTTACACGTCGTGTAGTCAGTCGGAAGGCTTGAACAGTAAGGCGATGGAGTCGCCGCTAGCAGGGAAATAGTACATGCCGTGTACTCTAGAGTACATGCCATGTACTCAGGTCGACGGGTGAATAGTGTGGTGATGCCACTAAATGAACAGTAAAATGAATGAAGTACACACCGTGTACTCAAGAGTATATGACATGTAATTTGTTTTTTCGGATTTAAATAGGCAGTAACCTCCTCATTTGGAAGAGGAGACTCTTGAACCATTTTGGAGCTAACAGAGGAGGCCAGATCTTTGAAGATCCACCGAGCATTCGTTGGGAATCCGTTTCGGATTCAGACGATTTCGTTGGAACCACATGGGTAATCCCTCTCCTCTCCGGGTGCCTTTCTTACCAATTTTTTCCCTAACGTAAGTTATTTAAATTTGTTTGGTTTTTGTTCTATGTCAGATCTACGCCATTCATGGGTGTTTCTGGAGTCGGTGTTCGTGTATAACGATTGTTGGCGTATAAGGTAGGTGGTTTGGTGTAAATTTCTAACTGTCATGCATTTTTGTGCATTTTGTGCCACAAACCCATGTTGGGGTGTCGTGTGGATGAGGATGTTGCTATATTTAATTCCTATAATTGCATAGGTGATTAAATTGTGATAATAAAATTCTGGTTGGGATCGTTGCTTGGATCTGGAACCACCACATGGGTGTGTTCCACTGTTTAGCCATTTGGCCAGGATACCCGAGGGTATGCCTTTAATGTAGTAATTTTCAAATTGCCTTGAGAGGAATTTCATTTTTACTCCATTTTAATATGTTGGTCAGGACCTGGTTACCTGTTTATCCTGAGGGTGTTGTTGTGATTTGCCGGAGGGCATGACTATTTTAGCCTACGACCGACATTCTATTTCGCGTGAGGAAAACATTTCGTGCCTGAGGGCTTGACATTTGTGCTTGAGGGCGACACTTACTACACCTGAGGGAAATTTCTATTACGCCTGAGGGAAATACATGTGGGTTGGATTCTGTATGGCCTGAGGACAATCCTGAGGGTGTGGTTACTATTTTAGCCTGAGGGCACGGTCCTGGTTGGCCTGAGGGCTTGGTGCTATTGAGCACAAAAATATTACTAAATTAATGTAATTAAATGATTAATAAAATGAAAATTTAACTGTTAAGTTAGTTACTTTTGAGTACTTCTTAGTTTATTTCATTTTACTACTGCACACTTGTTGCATGTTTTACACACAGTTGAGCACGGGACTTTGGTGGGTGCCTACGAAGATATATTTCTCAAACCCTGTTTGGGTCACACTTTTTGGCCCAAACAGATTACATTTATGTAGGTATAGATATGGGAAAGAGTCCCTATACAGGTACTTTACTATTGCTCAGGAGTAGGAGGGCATGGGACCGAGCCTAGCTGATGATGCCGAAGCCAGCTGTTTTTCTTGTTTTGCTGTACTCTGTATTTTGTTTTACATACTGATGTATAAAATGTACTGGCTGTTTTCTTAGAACGTGAAACATGTAGCATCATAACTTATATACTGTTGGTTATATCCACTGCTGTAGTTATTTCAGTTGTGTATGTTTACTGATTCCACTGTTGTTGTATGCTTATTTTTTATTCCGTTGCTCTACACTTTGACAAATGAGGGAATAGTTTCCCCACTATCAGACCTGGGCCCTCGCTGCTAGTCGGCAGCCTTTGGTGTTTGGGGAAATGCACTTGAGGTCACGTGGTGAACTGGGCTCGGGGCACTCGTTGCATGTCACCCGGGTCTGGGTCATTACAGGTGGATAGATAGACATCAATTTTTCTAAGGATAGTTGGGATAATGATTCTTAGTTATATCAAGACTTGTTTAGGAGATGATTGAAAGGTTTCGGTTGATGTGGAAGATATTTTTAATGTTATAGAGTCATTATAAATCATATGTGGACCGTCTTCATCAGCCTATAGATTTTGAAGTTGGTTATTGAGTTTTTCGTGATGTTTCTGCTCACATGGGACACCATCCGTTGGATAAGCATTATAAATTGGCACCACGGAGGGGACCCATTGTGATTATGGAGAATCATGAAAATGGGGAATTTTAGTTGTAATTATCATATCATTTGATATTATTTCATTTTGTTCTTCACATATTGTAGCTAAGGTGGTATCAACGATATCCATTCCATGTTATTTAATAGGAATATATTGATCTAATGCCTGAAACCACTATAGTTGAGAAAATTGATTATATTCTTCATCAGCAAGATATGGTATGGTGTGGTAAAAAAATTCACGCATTCTATGTAATGTGTAAGTGCATATTGAATTGCTATGAGATATGGGAGTAGGAATATCTGATGAGGAATTAATGGAATTGTCTTTTTGTGATTTTTGAATTTCAATGAATTTATATATATATATATAAATCAATTATAGTAGAGAGAACTGTGACACCCTAGGAAACACATGTATGCTATAATTTACATTAGGTTAGATCATGGGGTTTTTCTACTGGTTTATAGTGAAAGTGGGTTGAAAATGAAAACTTTTCCATAAAACATCCCAAATTAATGATTAATCAACTCATTTAGTAATAACCATGATGTAATTTTTGGCATTCCTCTCTGATGTTATATTTTTCTTGACACTATTTGATTATATTTAGTTAAAGTGTTTGAAATTATAGGTGAACTGTGAGGGTTCAGGGTGAATTTACTATGGTTTCTAATGGTCAATGCATAGTTTTTCCAAACTATATAGTGAATCTCTTGGAGAATATGTCCCTTATTTTACAATTGAAACATTCCATTAATGGTAGGTTCTTGGTTTTCTAACCGTGATGACTAACTGGGTTCCCCTATGAACCATTACAAAATATTAAATCAACCTCCAATATTTGTTCTTTTTTTGTATAATATTTTCTTAATCCTCTTTCAGCATACTGTAAACCTTCCCAAGAAATATATATGAATCTTTATTTGGATTCCAGATAATTGACCATCATTCTCAATGGATCTCTACATCTATGATCAGTTATTATTTTAGTTACCTCTTCCATTCATAAATACATTCTAAATATCTCCATTCTTAGTCACATAAGAACCAGAATGGGATATGGATAGGTCATCTATGGAATTTGATAGTGTTTTATTTTTTTCTCAATTTGACCTAGGATCACTAGGGCCCAACCAACTATTTCTCGATCCTCTTTTAGAAAAGTGATTTGTCTCTCTTTGTTCTGAGGTAGGTTTCTCTATAATAATTGATAACTCATGAATATATTTATGTTCAAATAAATTCATTTTTTTCAATGAAATTTGTTAGTTTTTTAGAATTTTGTTGTTTAAGGGGATTAATGTTTTTAAAAGTGTTTTTCCTTAAAAATAAATTGTTTCCCACCAAGAGTTCGATAAAATTATTAAATGGAGATTCTGTTTCACAAAAGGATTTTCAAGTATTAAATTTTTTCTTCCTTATAATAAAATTATATTATTAATTGTGATCAATATTTTGAAATATTTTTTGGATGACAAATCATATTGGGTCACCTTGGGTACATCATGAAATTGGATTGTTAATTTTATTCATGTTATACTTCTAGAGGTTATGTGTCACTTTACTGTATGTTGTGCTATTAGAGTTTTTTTGATTGATCAACCAAATTCATGGATTATGGATTTCCTTTCATGTATAGAATTTATTCCATTAGATTCTATCCCAAATGGTTTCCTCATTGGTTTATACTTGGTTTTTCACATTATGGTGTATTTCATGGTTATTTTCTTGTATGTTTATCCTATGGTGTATCCATAGTTTGATTTGATTATTTTTTTCATACTATATCAAGTGTCCTTGTCATAATCCTATATATGTGTTTATGAATGGATTTTTTTGAAATCTAACTGATGATTTATAAAATTATTTTATCTCATTATAATTCTTTTTACTTTTTATTTATTTTAAATATATTGATAAGTCTTTCATGATATTATACATTCTAGAGATTACTTATTGATATCCAACAGTTATTTTTCTCTAACCCTACTCTTTCAATTGGGTAGGTGTAGATGTTTTAAAGCCTTAATTAAAGGGAATATAATTTTTTAGAATTCGAACATCTCATTTTGTCATCACCTTGGTAGAGGGATGGTTTGGTGGTGATGGATGGTTACATGGAAACCTATTCATCCTTGTCATGTTTTATTATAATTTTGATTTAGGATTTCATATTGATTTCATGTGACTCGTGTTTTTTTTTTACTTTTCGTTATGATATATTCAAATTTATTCTTTTCTAGGTTTTACAAGATACATGTATGGTTATTTATATTCTATCAGTCCACCTTTTGAGACTCATCTAGTTTCCCTGAGTGAACTAGATAATTCTATAATTACTATATATATCATCAATGGTTGTATATATAATATCAAACATTTTTATCCAAAATTGGTAATATGTAAGCGTGATAATTATAATATAATAAATATTATTTATAATGAGTTTGTATAAAGGATCACTGATCTGAAGAAATGAGAAATATATTATGACTGTCACCAGGTAATCCTTCATTAATCAAGAAAAACAAAGATACTTTAATTACACAATGAAATATAAATCCCTTTCCTTAAAAATCATCCTGGTTGAATATTATTTCATTCAATTCATTCATGTCTATTTGATATAAACTTTAAAAAACAACACATTCACCATGAAGTATATAAATGAAAATTCAAACTCTAACTTTTTTGGAATTCATGACAAATCACCATGAAATTATTCTGGAAACCTATATATGACCACATGAAGTCAATCACCATAAAAACCCTTGGTTGAATCTATAAAAAATATAAAAACTTGTAATTGATAGTTATAATATACAAACGAATGTTAACATCTTCATATGATCTTGGATCACACTCAGCAAAGAATATGCTAGTGTTTGCAAAAGGAAAATAAAACTGGGAAATCCAAGGATAAAATTTGATAGTATATCTAGTTATGATCACCCAATCAATAAAAAATTGTGTTCATCGACATATATATCAAGATTAATTAAATACCATAATGCCTCAATATCATTGGTCACTTTATAATGAATAGTTTAATTGAAAAGATTCTCATTCTAATTTTTCAAGGGAGTATTGATATAAATCACACAATGAATTAAATCCCCCTGAACACACAATTGACTAGAAATTTTGGATTATATAAATATAGTAATGTAACAGTGTAAAATAAATAAAAATAAATAATTTAATTAATATACGTCATACCTTAAACCATTTAGAGCATGAATTTTGATTGTTTAGGATCATGTTATAATATATATAGAAACCCATATTCTGGTCTACAATAAGGCTTACTTCTATATTGGCATTTAACCTTCATCAAAATTCATTATTACCATATTTTTTAATGGGTACCATCCCCCATAGATATATTAAATTGCATTTATAGATTTTGGAAAAGTGAGTACCAATTTTGTTTACCTGAGTAAGTGGAATGTTTTATAATTTTACATAGTGGAAGATTCATCCACACCAATTGAATGACTTTCTATTCTTATATAATTATAGTTTATAATTACTGATATTCTGAAATTGGAGGCATGTAAAATATCTATACGATGATGAATTATAATGATTGAGTTATATGACCCATCAATTATAAACATTTCCCCTATATAGACCCCTCAAACATCCAATTATGATTAGAACTACTATGTCTTAAAATCTATAGAGGTAAATAACTACTATGCAATTCATTTATTTATGTTGGTATGAACCAAAACAACATAATGACCAATTATACATATAGAGGATGAAGGAAGGGAACATCGTTAGATTAGATATATTTTCTCAAGCCTACAGAATATATAAGATCATTGATAGTTTTATCTGAGATAGGACTGAGTGTGTAAAAACCATTTCATGAAATATTGTCAGCATATTTCATCTTTATATGATCCCCTTAAGGAAGACCAACTAATTCCCCTTCAATAACAATCTTCATTGTTTTAATATATTTTTATTTATTGAACATATCTCTCAAATAAATATACTTAAGGATGTTACACATCTTGTATTCCAAAACTCACTCCCTCTATTCATGGATTAATCCAATCAACATATAAGTGATGAATTTTTTTTTGTAATTCATAGGTGTATCATAATTGATTTTTGCTTCATTTATCCACTCCTCAATTTCATCATAACCATAATCATAATGGTTGTGGGGAAATGTTTTTAGATAATTTATAAGAATTATCCCCCATTTGATATTGATTTCAAATCCTAACCATTCTCATGGAATCGATGGTTTGAAAGTTATAATTAATAAGGTTTGGTTTTATAATAGAATTTCCTTTCATAATGTTACTATTTCTTCCTCTATATAGTTCATTAGTGACCTACAATGAGAAAATATCTATAGTAACATGAATTATAAAACTATGCTAAAAGAGAATTAATATTTTTTAAATATATAAATGGCATTACAATTCATCAGATTTACATAAATACACATTTCAAACCATTTTAATTTAATATAAACTACTAATAAAAAATAATATAACAAATTTGATATCCTTTGAAATTAAAAAATCACAACATCATTAGATATACATTGATGTATAGTCTAGCTACAGGAATTACAAACTACAAAACAATCATTTGAAATCCCAATAGAACTATATAGTACAAGATGCATAAATTCTGAATAGTGTACAACACTATTATCTATTACTTTTCACTATGCATTCATATCCAATCTCACTCCAAATCATTGATTTTTCTTAGAATATCTCATATGACTACTATGCAAAATATATTAATATTTATTAGGTTCAAAAGAACTAATAATAATTGAAAATAAATGATTAAATTCATGATACATAACTTATCCACCCATTCTAACTCAATGCATTGAACAATAATGAGGTAGTCAAGATTTATCTTATACCAACCCCTTGAGTTTTATTGATATTAGGTCTATGCTATATTTGCCTCAAAAATAAAAAGTGCATGAAATCCTTTTTAGGGAAAATTGGACCAATTCAGGAAATCATATAACCTGGTATGGCTTATTAAGAATCCCAAAAAATATTTTTTTCTCTATAGGAAGGTAAAAATTTATGATGGAATAAAAAATAAACATTTTTAAATTATTTTACCCTCTAAATACTAATAAAAAACATCAGTATCGTACTAGGTATTTTAATTGAAGTATCTATAAAGTGTAAATTAATTATAAATAGTAAATAATTTTCCAATTATAAATCCAATTTATAATGTAATAAATAATATAAACTATGTAAAAAATCATTATGTGAATTAGAAAAAATATTTTAATCACCCCAAACCAACACTCTAGGATCTGGTTCTAAAAAAATTTCAATATTAATTATATGTATTTATATTTACTAATTATTCAATAATCCCAAAATATCAAAGAATAGAATATTAAATAAATAAGAAAAAATTGCAGGAAAATACTATACATGTTTAGTTATTTTAAACATAACTTGTATATTTACATGATTCCATAGTTTTTTATCATACACAATACACTTTCTTGATTATATATTTTGGAAACCATAAGATTAGGGTGATGTGAAATGATCAAAAATGGTATTAAAAGGAATTATATCTATTTGTGGGTAAATCTGCGATAAATATGGTTTAGTAAAAATATAAATATGTTATAGATAATATATAATCTTAATACTGGAACAATAAAGAAAATATTCATAAAACATAAATAACACAGATTATAGGATAACATTATGTTATAAATGATATCACGGAGTACAATATTCCATCATAGAAAATATGAATGAACATATAATAAATGAAGAATAGAACATCATTATAGATTATAAAGTTAATGGATATTACCATTTTCAATGTATCAGAATCATACAAATTTGGTGGAAGACCGCCTATGAGAAAAACAGAAGTCATAATATCATTATGGATCTGGTCTCATGGCTACTAATGATAGCATTTTATTTTTATGGATCCAATGGTTTGGATACTACAATTAATATGAAATCTAAATGGTTTTGATAAATAGAATCAAAAAATTACCAATGTATCTAAATGAATCATATAATAAAGAAACAATCCATACCATGGAATAATACTAAAACTATATACATTGTATATACAATGTTGAATCAGTTCACAATGTAAGTATTTTTAACCAGACCCAACCTCTAATGAAATATCTAGTTAAAATAACATAACATAAAATATATACATTCAGGGGATCACTAATTTAAAATAGTCATATTTATTATACACATTTTATATTAACTCATAAGTTATAAATATGGGTTTAAATATTGTAAACCCCTTGTTAATTGATGGTAATCATTTTAAGGTAAATACTTCTCAATCAGAATGTGAGAGTATATAGTATTCACACGATATATAATCTAATGACCCAAGGATTTATAAATGTAAATTAATTCTTATTATTATTTCATATGATAAAATTAAATGAAATCAAAAGGAACTAATAAGTACTATGCGACCTTAAAAAATAATTTTCACACTTCGGTGTTTTGAATTTCGAAAATCTAACTTATACGGTTGTGTTTAGTAATACGTTAGGGGTTCAGTAAGAAAAACAAAATTTTGGTGATTTTTATAATACCCTTATGAATAGTAATGTAACCCTTTTGAACAGTGATATAACCTAATGAATAGTATAAATACCAATGATAGTATATAAATATGATTTATGTGAAAGAATGATGTCGCTATATTTTGGAATATGTAAATAAACGTTTTAAAATTATTGTTTTTTGAGTAAATTGTGATTTTAGTTAAATGTTAAACAAATAATATATTCAAAATTATTTTTCAAAAATGTATTTCATTTTTTTATTCTACATGTCGTAAAAAAATTGTGGTTATTTTTTTGGATTTTTCTAAAATACGTGATTTTTTTTGGAATAGTAAAATACAATAACTTAGGATTTATGCTTAATACATGAATTATGATGTCATCAACAAATGTATGGCAGAGGTAAGGCTGTTATCTCGAACTCACATGAACACATATTTGATTTTGGTCTTGGAACCATCACTATTTAGGGTCTTTAGGGAAAATAAAAAACCAAGGAATTAAATATTACGAAAACTGTCATCCCATGCACTGTAAATGCCTCCTACCCTTACCTCCACTCATCACTCCTATGAAGCAGTGTTCATTTCCTAAATTATTCCCAAATATCCCTCCATGAACCCTCCCCATGTCCAACATCCCTCGGTATCCAAAAAAGGAAAAATCCTCCCCTCTTAAGAGGCCCTCAAGGAAGTTAGATTCAAGAGGTAAATTCCTCTTTTCAATTATTTTACATTCTTTTCAAGTTATTTTTGTAAATTTTTTAGACTTAATTCTCCTCATCAAAATGTTTTGAAATATATAGTACCTTACATGTACTGTAATTTATTTATGATAATGGAATAATTTATTATAATATCTCTTTTACTTTTGTTTATTTTAGTAGTAAAAGACCATCTGATATGTGTTAAATTACCACATTGAAGGATAATGCATTCTCAATTTAATTTACCATGTCCATTTATGTTCATGAAACCATTCTCACTGGTAATCCAAACCATAATATATGTATTATGTATCATATATGGTTTGGTAATCCTTTGGTAAATTTGTTATTTATTTATAAAATAAAACATGTTAATTGTGGCAAAAAAACAACCAATTAACCCAAAAGGTTATCACAAAAGTTTTATATAATGATTTGAATTCACTCTATGTAACCAGATTAAATTTACAACCATGTAATTTCCTGGATGTTTTCTAATGTCATATAACTTGAAATCTTGACAACCACCTTCATCTTATATGTTTATCCGAACATGAATATATGTGAACCAATCACAAAAACCATGTAAGAAAACAGAACTGACCAATGAAATTGAACCTCATAACCAATTGAAAAGGAAATGAATGAACTTAAAAAGTTTATAATAAATCATTTAATTTTAGAATATATTTGTTAATTGTTAATTAATGAACATAATTAGACTACTCAGTTCATTGATATCAAGGGGAGAACACCATCGATCTTAAGGTAAGGGATCCTTTCTATTTCACATTTATTCAAGATTATCCTCTATGTTTTTCCCTTTTATGTGTAATTTATATTTATGAGGTATGATTATGCACCTCCCACATATTATTCTCGTTAATTTTAAATGATGAGAAACCCTATTCAATATCATTAATCCCTCCTATGTTCCCATAATACCATGACGATATTCCATAAGGGATTTAACCCAACCCTCCTTTATTCCTTATGGTTTTATTATCTTTATCATTATGTAAATGAGTTTAACTATTCTCCATATGTTCATCTTTTAAATTCAATTTGAATTTTATAGACTCTTGTATCAATTTCCATTCATTACTATCTTTCAGGGATACACATGTTTTTATGTGATTTTCTCCTCAATAGATCCCGATAAGCAAACATAATTTGAGAGAACATCACAGATTCTTACAAAAATATAAAGTTAACTGTATATTAGGTTTTAAAACACCATTTTCTTTATAAAATAACTCTATATATTGTGATAATATTATTTGTTCACTTGTGGTTTTTTATAGAGGATTGTTCCCTTTTCAATTTTAAAGTCTCTATTGTATTTTTCTTAAAACAGCTCAAAAATGATTTTATGCTAAAATTTGTTGAATTCTTTTCTTAAATGTGGTCAATTATAGTTGAAATCACATTCCATGATAAATTTGTATTTTATTTTTGGAATTTACATGTATATTTTAGTTCCTTTTTTTGTGGACACTTTTAAGAAACGTCCATTTTTATGCTTTATGGCATGATTGTGGTACCCAATTCTTTCCATTGGTAACCCATATGATTATATAATATTGATAATGTATGATTACTTATTTTCAAAACATATTCATGAAATGTTAAGATGTGTGTTACTTGATAGACTTCCAATGAATTGGGAAAAGTTAACTCTCATGAGTTGATATGTGTGACAGTCTTGGCCATTAGCCTTGGCTTGTGATACTATGTCAAATGATCTTTCCTCGACTCATACTAAATTTATGTTTTATGTTTATACCAAATTTCTTTGATTCTATGTTTATAAAATTCCATGTTAAAATGCTAACATTCTTTATGTACATTACATTTTATATCATCATGTCATCCATTCAATAATTTGTACTAATTATTTGTTCTTATAGATATTACGTTACTAGGATATTTATCTCATACCTTCATTCATGTGTTACCCAGGTTACCCTAGGCATGATGTTTGAGCACAAATGAAGTCAAGAGATCAATTTGATGATTATATAAAGAATTTATTTTAGTCCCATGATTGTAGTTTTATGTAGATAGTCTTCAAAGACATTCGACTTCCCCATACATGGCTTTCACTCTGAATTATAATTATGCATAAAATAATTTAAATTAATTTAAAATTCTACGGTCTCTATAGTGGGTATCAGAGGATGATTTAGTTACTGTTGGGGGTTAGGAATAGAGCACCTTTGTGAGATGTTAAGGATGATATTACGTATAAGAGAATATATTAAATTTTGGTATGTATATAGTATGTGGTTTATCAAAAAAAATATCTCGATCTAGATACGAGTAGGTAGAGGTGGCTCAGGCACAAATATACAAAGGAGTGAAAATGCTGATAATGAGTTTTCGGCATGGCGAGTGACCTAATACACGTCAATGGTCCTTGAAACACATTTTTTTACAATCCTAGGGGATATTCCTCGATAAATTCCAGAGCTTAGTACAAACCATTATTATAGTAAAAATCCCATAATATATAAGTTAAAAAATAGATCAAGGATAAATTATATTTAAAATTAATGAATCATAGGTTAGGATATACTTAACCATTACAAGTTTAACCTTATATGTTCAAATGTTAAATTTTTTTATTGAATAAAATTATATGTAAGCCATCTAATTGTATGTTTTTTCTTAATAAATGGAGGGATATTGCAAAAAATGTTCCAATATCCAATGTGATAGGCAACGTGAACATTTCTCTAATGATATTCCTAATATAATGGGAACAGGTGCTCCAAATATCATGAAATTACTTTCTCTGCTGGCTAATGTTGTTGATAATTACATAAATAATGTGGAAAACCCTCTTACTCTATAGAAAGAGAAACATTCCACACAACCCATCTTGTGTAAAATGTCTCTGATGTTTATCGGATCTTCTAATCTTCTCCTCATAGAAAATGGAATATCTCCATTAAAAATATATTCTCTTTTACCCAGTATTTAGAAGATGAAAAATTCATTCTGGAGGACTATCGTTTTGATGGGGAAGCAAATATGTGGTGGACGCAGATCAATAATATGAATCCCTTAGAAGAAATTTATTCCATGGATTCAGTGGAATTCAAGAGGATGTTTTCTAATAATTATTTTCCTCGAACCCTCCATCAGAAGATAATAATAGAGTTCATCGGTCTCAAGTAAAATGAAAATGGTTCCATCATAGAGTATGAAGAAAACATTAGAAGGTGTGCATGATACTCCTCTGGATTTTTCATGAACACCAAAAGGAAGGTGGACCGCTTCCTTAGAAGGATAAATCCAAGTATAAGAAAGAGGTTGGTGATCTAAGACTTCGATTGTTACAAGGAGAGTGTCCATTTTTTCACCAAGGATGAAATAAAGAATAGAGACAATCAGTGGTCTCCAGGGACTGATGACAACAAGCAGAAAATGGAGAACAACATGGTTGGTTAAAAAAAACAATGGATCTTTAAATTCTTGTGCCTTGAAAATATGGAAAAATAAAAATGAAAACATTAAAAAAATCTTCTAATCCACTTTTAAGGCTTCATCAAACTATCATCTAATGTAGAATTTCTGCATCTCATAACTGGGAGACTTAAATCAAAGGAATGGGTGAGCAGAAGGCCAGTAATGGTAAACAAGGGAATCAATTTACTTGTGATATTAAAAGGAACTTGAAAAAGAACATAAAGACATGAGAAGTGGAAGTAAGGGAATATCATAATGAAAATAACATTAATCTAAACTTGAATATTTGGCTATATCAATTAATTTATACATTCTTGATCATATCGCCATGGTTCATCCACAAGGTGTCAAAAAAATTACCATTGTTATTCGCCAAGGTATCGTGAAACTCGTCATCTCTAGAGATTAAATTCATTACCCAATGCATTGGAGTGATATCAGGGTGCACCCTTAATATTACATTATTTTTATGTGATCTACATCGATTATAAAAATAAATTTCATAAATAACCCCAAAATAATAAAATAAATGAGTTTCATATCAAAATCATGATGTTTTAAAAAGTTCTTAAAAATAATATCATTATGTAATTTATAACACATGGAAAGGGAGTGACGGTTATATGTATGTCAATTATATAATCAAATAGATATATTTTATTTATTGAAGAATACCCCTTGTGTAACACCCCAAGCTTCTACGGTACGTTTCCCTTCGAATAATGCGATAGCGTGTGTTGTACGCAACCTCGAGTTCTAACACACACCACAACTAATTAAACTAGCCGTTGTGAATAGTAATACCTACTTTTTGAAATCATATATATTTTATATTTCAAAATGGGCTTCATTTTTGGATTCGGAATATCGAAATTAGCCTAGGGTGAAATTTTGGTACTTTTCGGATAACTTTTATATTGTGATGAATAGTGAAAATTACTAAATTTTAATTAAAAACAACTTTTTTAATCAAAATAATTAATATTGATAAATTATGAATTTGAGTGGTTTTAAAGTATATTTAGAATATATTTTTACCATTCAATTTAATGTTTTCCATTGGACATAATTTTACAATTAAACCGAACATAAACAAGTGTCAATCTTTTGATAGTTATTATCTCTTAAAAACACGATTTTTGTTTTGACAGCGGGAATTAATTTTAAATTAATTTCTGCCACTTCTGTGTTTTGAATTTGGAAAAATGGATTACATATTTGGAATCAGGATTTCCAAATTATGTAAATAGGTAACTTTCATTTTTACACATTTTGAATAATTACTGCGGTAAATATTTTATTTACCATGGTTAAGGGTAAATCCGGTAAATAAGGGTTAAAAAAATAATATTATAATAATACTAAATTACCCTAAAACGTGTCCTAACCCTATTGGTTGATACATGGTCGACCATGGGAATCTTTGGGTCGATTTTGGGACCCCATGGATCCACATGTAAGTGATAATGACACTTTATTTTAATTAAGTTAAAATGAATACAAAAATGACATAAGCATATATCTTTTAGCAAAACAATTGTTACATAGGGTTATATATGTTGGATTTTAGATTATAAATATTAATTATAAATATAAAAAGATTTCATACATATTGATATTTTATTTATAATTTTTAGACATTAAATAATTTATTTTATTTATGACACAATGATGATGCAGTAATTTCTAAAATAGTGAAAAATTAAAATAATTGATATTATAAATACCCAAATAAATATAATATGAAACCTTTAATGAATTAAACTAATTTTATAGGATAATATGATATATTAGGAGTTATTTAATTGACTTTTTTCGAAGTAATCAATCTGTTATGAGTTTCACAAAAATCAACTATTGAATAGTGTCAAAATTGACATAAAAGAGTTCTTAAAACAAATATTATATTATTAATTGATATTAAAATTTTAAAATCTAAGGTTCGGCCAAGAGACTTATATAATGATAGGATCATCATTAATGGACCACTTGGGGGTCTATTTTATGTATATGGTAAGTCTATTAACCATATAATATAAAAATACAAAGAGACATTGTAAAAGTGAAACTAATTAACTTAGAGTTAATACTTAAAGATAAGGTTAATATAAGTACCCAAACCTGTCTAAATTCTATTGGTTGAGTTGTTTTCGACCTATCCCCACCTTAACCTTTGAATAGTCAATTTTGGAGCCATTAGAAACCGAATATGAATTTATTATAAATTAATATTTCTAGCTTTTCCAAAGGTGCCCCTCACCCCTCTTATAAAAAGGCACTCCTCCTTCTCATTTCTTCACACCTCTAAAGCCTTTTGGTTCGGCAAAACTCTGCCCAAATACTCTCCCAACATCCCTCAATACAACCTAGAGGCCTTAGTTTGATCATAAAGCCAACCTAAGGAGCCATTTTGATCAAATCAAAAGGAAGAACCCGAAGAAGAGGTAATGATTTCACCACCCTTTTCTAAGTTCATTTCTTCTTCCACTTCTTCTTCCTTTGTTCATACCATTCTAAAATAATAACTCCAGTATCTCACATATACTGTGATGTTATTATAAATATGGTACAACCATATTCATTATCCTATCCACCCTTTGAATAACATGTCACCATACGTGCGTACGTACGGCTTACCGTCTCCATGTCGTGGTGTAATTGTTATTCAATATAATATTATTTGGATGGGTATAATAATGATGTGTAACTCATGTAAATAATAAATCTAACATGTTAATGATTCTTTATGATATACCATCCATTTATATATTATTTTAATATCAAAAGAATGATATTGTCACTCGTGCGTACGTACGGACTACCGTCTCCACGAACGCGATGAGATTCATTCTCCATCGTATCCATTCAAGTATAATTTGATGATTTAAAAAATGATGTTTAAGGACTTGATATCATTCTGGATATGAATAATATACAACCTATCCTTTACATACATGTCTTACGTAACAAAACATACAAAAGAAAACAAGTAAGTTAACACCCGAAACAACAATAATACTAAGATATTATTATCAAATCAATATTAAAAGATCATATATGATATCATATTAATGTATATGATTCTTGTATAATTTAATAACAATTATTTCACCATTATACAGGAGGTTAACCTACCACAACCAAGGAAAAGTACAAGGTAAGGGATTTTTCTTATCTCACATTCAATTCCGTGAGATTTCCATTATTCGCCACTAAATTATTGAAAGTGGTGTATTGTGTACTGGCATTTGATATATATTATCATATTCATGTTATTCTGTAAATAATTTGGTGGTTATTAACTTTTTGCCATATGACTCAGTTGATTAACGTGGTAAGGGGTTTTCATCTCACTCCTTATTCCCGTGAGATTCATGCCATATTGCCACCATTACCTTTTGTGTGGTGTATGTACTGCCCATAATTATATCCTTTGTGTAATACACTCTAATTTATGTGTACTTACATATTCATTGTATGATACCTCTTTCATGGGTTGTATGTTTCATAAGTTAACAAACTGGTAAGGGTTATTTCACAATCTCTTCATTATCTGAGGTTGTATTATACATAATAATCTACTGGGATCTCTTTATCATCCACATCCATGTTTCTTTGAAATGTATTTCAAAACATTTTTACTATTTACAAGAATATGGGTTAAAGTCATTTATACCCTTGTTTAACTTTTTATAAGAGGTTTATAAAGGAATCTTTCCGTCGTTTTCAAAACAAGGTCCTTTTTAACCTTTTCGACTGAATTGAGGTAAGAATGTTTTTTTTAACTTATACGGCGGGTGCAGTTATTTTCCACCGTTATAAAATCGTCAAAGCTTCCCTTAAAAGCTTATAAGATTATTTTCAAAAAAAATGTTTGATTTTATATGGATCTTAAATGATTTCAAAATAAAAGGAGATATTTCTTTAAAAAGAATTTTGATTTCATCTATGTCAACATCCTTTGATGGATTTTAAGATTATTTGAAGTTGATTTATTATGATACAAAACTTCTATATTGTATTTAAGGTTTTGTGATATGTTTGACTATGGATGTGCTATTTTTATACCATTCATAGTTTATGGTGAAATTATTGACATTTCGTATGCTAGTTTTAATACGAATGTTTATGTTATGTTTAAACCTTTTCATATGGGAATGCATTGGACTTAATAAGTGACGGGTGGAGCCCGCTATAGCTCCTCGATGCATCAGTAGGTCTCATGAGACAAACTAGTGTCTTAGCACAAGGCCTTGACAAAATCTTATTTGTAGTCTTGGCACGAGGCCTTGGCTATGTGGTTATGATAGTCTGGCATTATGCATTCCGACATTATGAAAGTGTTTATTGATATTGCATGTGATTATTCGATTAGTAGAATATCCATGTGAACAAGTAAATGGCATTATTTTATTTTACTTTTGCCATACTATGTTGAAGTTCAATTTTAAAAGGCTTTTGTTTTAGTAATTCATTGCCTTAAATGTTTATGCTTATTTTGAATGTTCCGCTATATTGTTATCCTTACTGGGCATTTGAGCTCACCCCTTTTCTATGTTTTATTTTTCCCAGGTAGTGAAGAAGTAATTTATGAATGACTTGCAGGGATATTATGAGGGGTTAATAGTGTGGATATGAAGACTTTGTTGTTGTAGTAGTTTTTCACTTTGAAATGTAATGTAAAACTTTATGATTATATCTAGTGTTTCCAAGGCTACTAAACCAATCGGTCTTTCGGGATTTGATCTTTCTTGTGATCATGCCAATGTTATGTAATAATGCACCGACTCTGGGTAGCTGGGGTCGGGGCGTTACAGTTGGTATCAGAGGAAGTTTAGTACAAACCTTGGAAACTAGATTTAGATAAACTCTGATTAGAGCACGTAGACCTAAGATGAACTTTGAGGATTAGTATAGAAGAACTTCCTTGAATTTTGGTATTGTAGAGATTTTGTGAGTTTTCCGAACAATACATCCCTGTCTGGATACGAGCAGGTAGAGGCGGCTCTGGCACAGATGTACCTAGGGGTAAAACCCGAAAACACCGCTTTGAGCTAGACTCGAACGGGAACTGGTGCACGACAACGGGCCTTGCTGCACTCTTGGTTACGACACTCCCGGGGGATATGCTTAGGATAACTCTCACTATCTTTACAAATCATTATGAAGGGTTTATGAGTATATACTTCCTTAAAGAAAAAATTTTTATGATTATGGATTATATCCATAAATAGTTCAATTTATGTTAAGTGTTTTATAAGTATGGGATTATGTATTTTGATTCATAAACTGATCTAGTTTATGCCATTGTTTAGAAATGGCGCCTAGTGGAAGAAATGGAAACCGTATCAATGCGCGCACTCCATGTAGGGATTGCTCTCCTGCTCAAGATAATTATAGTGGGGCTGGTGATGCAACTGGTGCCGATCAGCTAATCACCATACTGGGACAACTTACTCAGGTTATGAATAATAACCTTACCCGTATGGAGCACCCTGATCCGCAGAGTGGAGGATCAATGTTAGATCGATTCATGAGGCAACAACCACCAACGTTCAATGGGAGTACAAATCCCTTAGTAGCTGAGAAATGGATAAATTCCCTAGAGAAAATATTTCAGGCTTTGGGGAGCAGTGAAAGGGAGAAAGTTATCATGGCAGTTTACCGCCTCACTGGAGATACTGATCAATGGTGGTCATTGATTCAAAACATGAAGGAAGATGATGAAGTATCAAATATGGAATGGAGGGAGTTCAAAGATCTGTTTTTAGAAAAATACTTCCCTCGCGACCATCGAGCAGATATGGAAAGGCAATTTCTGAGTCTGAGACAAAAGGAGGATGAGAATGTCACAAAGTATGAGGCTAACTTTACAAGGTTAGCGAGGTATGCTGGAGATTATATTCGCAACCCAAGAAGTAAGATTGATCGTTTCTTTGATGGGTTAAAACCATTTCTCCGTCGAGCATTAGTCTCACAATCCTTTTCATCGTACGAAGACATTGTCTCATGTGCTATAAAGACCGAAAAGGAATTCTCTAAGTCTTATGACTTTAAAGCAAAGCAAGAGAAGAAGAGACCTGCTGATCAATCTGGGAATGGAAATAAAGGGAAGAAGGGAAAGGTTGAATATCCATCTTGTGGTAAATGCGGGAAGAAACATCCTGGTACTTGCTTGAAGGGAATGGGAGTCTGTTACAAGTGTGGTGAAAAAGGCCACCAAGCTCATGATTGCAAGGGGAAGAAGGAAGCTACCAACATTCAGTGCTACAATTGTAGGGAGATGGGGCATTATGCAAATTCATGTCCTAAGCGTCAGGAGAACTTACCTCAGAAAAGGCCAAGGGATCAAGGCCAGGCTTATGCTATCACTACTGCTGAGGTAGAAGCTCCGAAAGACGTGGTGGCAGGTAATTTAATGGTTTCCTCAAGTTTAGCAAATGCATTATTTGATTCTGGATCATCGCATTGTTTCATATCTTCCCAGTTTGCTAAGAAAATTAGATATTTCCAATTTGATTTAATAAGGGAGTTGTCAGTTAAAACTCCTAAGGGAAGTATCGTTGCAACAATGTTTTGTGAATCAGTCCCCATTAGAGTACATAAATTTTCTTTATCTGCTGATCTCATCGTCATACCTATGATTGAGTTTGATATAATCCTCGGTATGGACTGGCTTTCAGACTATGATGCGAAGATTTATTGTAAGAAGAAAGAGGTTACGATTCTTGATGATAATGATAAGGAACTCCTTATCTTTAGAGCAGAATCATCACCACATAATTCTTATTTAGATCCACCCCTAGTAGCTCAACTTAATTCAATTATTGGGGAGGAAGAGAATGAAATAACTGTCGGTGAGGAAAGGAATGTTAAAATAGAGGATTTACTTGTTGTGAAAGAATTTGTAGATGTATTTCCGGAAGATTTACCTGGACATCCTCCAGAACGAGAAGTTGAGTTTTCCATTGATTTGATTCCTGGATCAAGGCCTATATCGAAGACCCCTTATAGAATGGCCACTGTAGAATTAGTTGAACTAAAGAAACAACTAGAGGAACTGAGTAATAAGGGATTTATTCGCCCTAGTGTTTCTCCATGGGGAGCCCCTATTCTTTTTGTTAAAAAGAAAGATGGATCTATGAGGTTATGTATCGACTATAGGGAGATCAATGCTATAACGATAAAGAACAAGTATCCCCTACCTCGTATTGATGATTTATTTGACCAACTGCATGGAGCTCAATACTTTTCAAAGATTGACCTTCGATCTGGATACCATCAGTTATGTGTGAAGAAGGAAGACATTCCGAAAACAGCATTTCGAACCAGGTACGGGCATTACGAGTTTACTGTAATGCCGTTTGGATTGACTAATGCACCCTCTGTATTCATGGATCTAATGAATAGAGTTTTCAAGGAGTATCTCGATGAATTTGTGGTGGTATTTATTGATGATATCTTGGTATACTCCAAAACCTACGAAGATCATGAAAATCACTTGCGCATTATCTTGAAGACTCTGAGGAGGCATGAATTATATGGGAAGTTTAGCAAGTGTGAATTCTGGCTTCAGGAGATTTCTTTTCTTGGCCATATTGTCTCTAAATATGGAATCTCTGTTGATCCTTTTAAGACCAAGGCAATCCATGAATGGCCAGCACCTACGAGTATAACTGAGGTACGTAGTTTTATTGGTTTGACAAGTTATTATCGATGTTTCGTCCAGAATTTTGCCCGATTGGCTAACCCATTAACGAAGCTCACACGTAAAGGGGTTAAATTTGTTTGGACAAAAGAGTGTGAAGAATGTTTCGAAGAACTGAAGATAAGATTAGTCAATTCTCCTATATTGACTCTACCATCGGGGAATGATGGGTTCGTTATTTATAGTGATGCATCAAAGAAGGGACTTGGCTGTGTCCTTATGCAGAATGATAGAGTTATTGCCTATGCATCACGACAGTTGAAGATTCATGAACAAAACTATCCTACTCATGATCTTGAGTTAGCAGCTGTGATATTTGCTTTGAAGATATGGAGGCACTACCTCTATGGGGAAAAATGTGAGATTTATACTGATCACAAGAGTTTGAAGTATATTTTCTCACAAAAAGAACTCAACATGAGGCAAAGGAGATGGCTTTAATTACTCAAGGATTATGATTTTACGATACACTACCACCCGGGGAAAGTAAACAAGGTGGCAGATGCTTTGAGCAGAAAATACCATGGAGTTTTGAACATGATGAGAATTGAAAGGGATCCAATTTTCATGGATCTAGAGAAGATGGACATGGGAATAACCAGGGAAGGTGAAACATCAATGCTTTTTCAAATGGTTGCCAAACCATCTTTACTAGAAAGGATTAAGAGTTCTCAGACCGATGATGAAGAATTTCAGAAGAAGATTAAAGCTGTGAATGATGGGAGATTGAGAGACTTTGTGTATGAAGACGGGATTTTGAAATTCGGGAAGAGACTTTGTGTTCCTGATTTACCTGATCTAAAAAGGGAATTGCTGGATGATGCTCATAGTTCCAATTTCTCTATACACCCTGGGAGCACCAAAATGTATAGAGATTTGAAGGAACATTTTTGGTGGGACAACATGAAGAGGGAGATTGCTGATTTTGTGTCAAGATGTATGGTTTGTCAACAAGTGAAAGCTGGAAGGCAACAGCCTGGAGGAGTCATGCAACCTCTTCCCATACCAGAGTGGAAATGGGACAACATTACGATGGACTTTGTCATGGGGATACCAAAGACTCCTAGAAGGAATGATGCAATATGAGTTATTGTTGATCGTCTTACCAAGTCAGCACATTTTCTTGCTATAAGAGAAGATCTACCCCTGGAACGTCTAGAAAGACTATATATTAATGAAGTTGTGAGAATTCATGGAGTACCCTTATCAATTGTTTCTGATCGTGATCCCCGTTTTACTTCAAGATTCTGGAAAAGTCTTCAGAAATCCCTGGATACTAAACTTTATTTGAGCACTGCTTACCACCCTCAGACAGACGGACAATCAGAACGGACTATTCAAACCTTAGAAGACATGTTGAGATCTTGCTCACTTGACTTTCAGGGTATGTGGGATCAATATTTACCTCTGGTAGAATTTTCCTATAACAATAGCTTCCATTCGAGTATTCAGATGTCACCATATAAAGCGTTATATGGAAAGAGATGTCGTACACCAACCTGTTGGGATGATGTTGGTGAAAGAATACTTGTAGGCCCAGAACTAGTGGAGGAAACGGTGGAAAAGGTGAAGGTAATCCAAAATCACATCAAAGCAGCTCAAAGTAGGCAGAAGAGCTATGCCGATAATCGAAGGAAGGATTTGGAATTTCAAGTCGGTGATCATGTTTTCCTGAAGGTATCTCCGTGGAAGGGAGTCATACGTTTTGGTAAGAAAGGTAAATTGAGTCCCAGGTACATCGGACCTTTCGAAATTCTATAACGAATTGGGGCTGTAGCTTACCGATTGGCAATGCCGCCAAGTCTCTCCAAAGTTCACGATGTGTTCCACGTATCTCTGTTGAGAAAATACATGCCTGACCCAACGCATGTACTCACCTATGAGGAATTAGAACTGGAACCTGATCTTTCCTATTGTGAAGAGCCCGTCAGGATTCTTGATACAAGAGAACAAGTACTGAGAAACCGGACGATGCGTCTGGTAAAAGTTTTGTGGAGAAACCATAAGATGGAAGAGGCAACGTGGGAACCCGAGTAACTTATGATGAAGAACCACCCGAGTCTTTTTATGCAGTAATACCCTAGAAATTGCGAGGACGCAATTATTTGAAGGAGGGTAGAATGTAACACCCTAAGCTTCTACGGTACGTTTCCCTTCGAATAATGCGATAGCGTGTGTTGTACGCAACCTCGAGTTCTAACACACACCACAACTAATTAAACTAGCCGTTGTGAATAGTAATACCTACTTTTTGAAATCAAATATATTTTATATTTCAAAATGGACTTCATTTTTGGATTCGGAATATCGAAATTAGCCTAGGGTGAAATTTTGGTACTTTTCGGATAACTTTTATATTTTGATGAATAGTGAAAATTACTAAATTTTAATTAAAAACAACTTTTTTAATCAAACTAATTAATATTGATAAATTATGAATTTGAGTGGTTTTAAAGTATATTTAGAATATATTTTTACCATTCAATTTAATGTTTGCCATTGGACATAATTTTACAATTAAACCGAACATAAACAAGTGTCAATCTTTTGATAGTTATTATCTCTTAAAAACACGCTTTTTGTTTTGACAGCGGGAATTAATTTTAAATTAATTTCTGCCACTTCTGTGTTTTGAATTTGGAAAGATGGATTACATATTTGGAATCAGGATGTCCAAATTATGTAAATAGGTAACTTTCATTTTTACACATTTTGAATAATTACTGCGGTAAATATTTTATTTACCATGGTTAAGGGTAAATCCGGTAAATAAGGGTTAAAAAAATAATATTATAATAATACTAAATTACCCTAAAACGTGTCTTAACCCTATTGGTTGATACATGGTCGACCATGGGCATCTTTGGGTCGATTTTGGGACCCCATGGATCCACTTGTAAGTGATAATGACACTTTATTTTAATTAAGTTAAAATGAATACAAAAATGACATAAGCATATATCTTTTAGAAAAACAATTGTTACATAGGGTTATATATGTTGGATTTTAGATTATAAATATTCATTATAAAGATAAAAAGATTTCCTACATATTTATATTTTATTTATAATTTTTAGACATTAAATAATTTATTTTATTTATGACACAATGATGATGCAGTAATTTCTAAAATAGTGAAAAATTAAAATAATTGATATTATAAATACCCAAATAAATATAATATGAAACCTTTAATGAATTAAACTAATTTTATAGGATAATATGATATATTAGGAGTGATGTAATTGACTTTTTTCGAAGTAATCAATCTGTTATGAGTTTCACAAAAATCAACTATTGAATAGTGTCAAAATTGACATAAAAGAGTTCTTAAAAAAAATATTATATTATTAATTGATATTTAACTTTTAAAATCTAAGGTTCGGCCAAGAGACTTATATAATGATAGGATCATCATTAATGGACCACTTGGGGGTCGCTTGTATGTATATGGTAAGTCTATTAACCATATAATATAAAAATACAAAGAGACATTGTAAAAGTGAAACTAATTAACTTAGAGTTAATAATTAATGATAAGGTTAATATAAGTACCCAAACCTGTCTAAATTCTATTGGTTGAGTTGTTTTCGACCTATCCCCACCTTAACCTTTGAATAGTCAATTTTGGAGCCATTATAAACCGAATATGAATTTATTATAAATTAATATTTCTAGCTTTTCCAAAGGTGCCCCTCACCCCTCTTATAAAAAGGCACTCCTCCTTCTCATTTCTTCACACCTCTAAAGCCTTTTGGTTCGGCCAAACTCTACCCAAATACTCTCCCAACATCCCTCAATACAACCTAGAGGCCTTAGTTTGATCAGAAAGCCAACCTAAGGAGCACTTTTGATCAAATCAAAAGGAAGAACCCGAAGAAGAGGTAATGATTTCACCACCCTTTTCTAAGTTCATTTCTTCTTCCACTTCTTCTTCCTTTGTTCTTACCATTCTAAAATAATAACTCCAGTATATCACATATACTGTGATGTTATTATAAATATGGTACAACCATATTCATTATCCTATCCACCCTTTGAATAACATGTCACCATACGTGCGTACGTACGGCTTACCGTCTCCACGTCGTGGTGTAATTGTTATTCAATATAATATTATTTGGATGGGTATAATAATGATGTGTAACTCATGTAAATAATACATCTAACATGTTAATGATTCTTTATGATATACCATCCATTTATATATTATTTTAATATCAAAATAATGATATTGTCGCTCGTGCGTACGTACGGACTACCGTCTCCACGAACGCGATGAGATTCATTCTCCATCGTATCCATTCAAGTATACTTTGATGATTTAAAAAATGATGTTTAAGGACTTGATATAATTCTGGATATGAATAATATACAACCTATCCTTTACATACATGTCTTACGTAACAAAACATACAAAAGAAAACAAGTAAGTTAACACCCGAAACAACGATAATACTAAGATATTATTATCAAATCAATATTAAAAGATCATATATGATATCATATTAATGTATATGATTCTTGTATAATTTAATAACAATTATTTCACCATTATACAGGAGGTTAACCTACCAAAACCAAGGAAAAGTACAAGGTAAGGGATTTTTCTTATCTCACATTCAATTCCGTGAGATTTCCATTATTCGCCACTAAATTATTGAAAGTGGTGTATTGTGTACTGGCATTTGATATATATTATCATATTCATGTTATTCTGTAAATAATTTGGTGGTTATTAACTTTTTTCCATACGACTCAGTTGATTAACGTGGTAAGGGGTTTTCATCTCGCTCCTTATTCCCGTGAGATTCATGCCATATTGCCACCATTACCTTTTGTGTGGTGTATGTACTGCCCATAATTATATCCTTTGTGTAATACACTCTAATTTATGTGTACTTACATATTCATTGTATGATACCTCTTTCATGGGTTGTATGTTTCATAAGTTAACAAACTGGTATGGGTTATTTCACAATCTCTTCATTATCCGAGGTTGTATTATACGTAATAATCTACTGGGATCTCTTTATCATCCACATCCATGTTTCTTTGAAATGTATTTCAAAACATTTTTACTATTTACAAGAATATGGGTTAAAGTCATTTATACCCTTTTTTGACTTTTTATAAGAGGTTTATAAAGGAATCTTTACGTCCTTTTCAAAACAAGGTCCTTTTTAACCTTTTCGACTGAATTGAGGTAAGAATTTTTTTTTTAACTTATACGGCGGGTGCGGTTATTTTCCGTCGTTATAAAATCGTCAAAGCTTCCCTTAAAAGCTTATAAGATTATTTTCAAAAAAAATGTTTGATTTTATATGGATCTTAAATGATTTCAAAATAAAAGGAGATATTTCTTTAAAAAGAATTTTGATTTCATCTATGTCAACATCCTTTGATGGATTTTAAGATTATTTGAAGTTGATTTATTATGATACAAAACTTCTATATTTTATTTAAGGTTTTGTGATATGTTTGACTACGGATGTGCTATTTTTATACCATTCATAGTTTATGGTGAAATTATTGACATTTCGTATGCTAGTTTTAATACGAATGTTTATGTTATGTTTAAACCTTTTCATATGGGAATGCATTGGACTTAATAAGTGACGGGTGGAGCCCGCTATAGCTCCTCGATGCATCGGTAGGTCTCATGAGACAAACTAGTGTCTTGGCACAAGGCCTTGACAAAATCTTATTTGTAGTCTTGGCACGAGGCCTTGGCTATGTGGTTATGATAGTCTGGCATTATGCATTCCAACATTATGAAAGTGGTTATTGATATTGCATGTGATTATTCGATTAGTAGAATATCCATGTGAACAAGTAAATGGAATTATTTCATTTTACTTTTGCCATACTATGTTGAAGTTCAATTTTAAAAGGCTTTTGTTTTAGTAATTCATTGCCTTAAATGTTTATGCTTATTTTGAATGTTCCGCTATATTGTTATCCTTACTAGGCATTTGAGCTCACCCCTTTTCTATGTTTTATTTTTCCCAGGTAGTGAAGAAGTAATTTATGAATGACTTGCAGGGATATTATGAGGGGTTAATAGTGTGAATATGAAGACTTTGTTGTTGTAGTAGTATTTCACTTTGAAATGTAATGTAAAACTTTATGATTATATCTAGTGTTTCCAAGGCTACTAAACCAATCGGTCTTTTGGGATTTGATCTTTCTTGTGATCATGCCAATGTTATGTAATAATGCACAGACTCTGGGTAGCTGGGGTCGGGGCATTACACCTTGTAATGAAAATAGAATTAGGTAATCACATAAATAATCCAAGGTAATTTCTTGAGAAAAAACAGAGAGATTTTGAGACTAACTTTCTCCGGACTAATGGCTATATAACTCGGTTTTATAAAGCAATAAAAAGAGAGGGGAAATGATAATACACTCAGAAGTAACTCATAATAAAATATATGTACAGAATAAAATATAAATAGGAACATGGTATAGACATTTGAATGACATACCACTTTAAAAGTAATCTTCAAAGAAAAGAGAATATGAGATTTATTTTTTGGAAAATTTGACACCCTAACAACGTCACATAAAATTTCAGAAAATATGTTGATTAGATAGGAAAGGGTATGTCATAATTTTTACAACAAATTGAGAGAAATAATTATATAATAGAACATACCCCACATAAAAAATGGAATCTATAAGAAATAACATAAAAGAAGTAATGACTTAAAAGCGTAGGGTGAAAGGTTCCCTTACCATGAAGAGTGACTTCGAAAGTGTAATGGTTGTCACCATGGGGATTGAGGGAACCTTGGAAGGGCTCCTTGGGAGGTAAAGTGACCATATATTAGTAGATAAGGATTTTGGAATGAACATAACGAGGGAATGGAATGGTATTTTTAGAAAAAGTGAGAGAATATTTGATTAATATCCAAGGGACACATCATTGGTGGTATTTGTCAAACCAGGGGCTTTCCCATGGTATTTTCCCATGGTATTGGGCACTTGTGACACTATAGAAAATACCATACTATTTACATGTCTATAGAATGATTACATAATTATTACATCATTGATTATTTCATTAAGCTCATGGAAACTCAAAATAGTATTTTCACTATTCATCAAAAAAACAAATCATTTTGTAAAAATTTCATAAAATCACCCTAACCTAAAATCAATTCTCCGAATTTAAAAAAAAAATTATTAAAAAAATTTTCTATTTATTTTTAGATTATTTTTAAATAAATTCATTATTTATTTAAAAAAACAACCCTACAACTACAACTTTTTTTTAACATTGATAAAAAGTAATCCAGGGCCCATAAAATTATTGTATAACCCTCTGTAAAGAAATTAAAAATTTAGGATTACATTTTATTAAAATAAATTTCCATTTTAAACAATAAAATTAATTATAAAATTTTAAATAAAATATTTATGACATAAAAATTTACCAAAACATATACTATGAACATTTTTTCACATTCAAGATGTCTAAATTGTATTTATTCCATTATGGGTGATATTTCTATTTATATGGATGATTTACTAATCATTACTATACATAAGGGTATGTTACTATTCATACATTACTATTTACTAAAAATCAAGTTGATCATACTAGACTATTAATTTATTACTGACCAAAATTTTAGAATATCATTTTTTTAAATCATTTCACATTATTAATTATTTAATGTTTACATGAATATTTTAAAATACCCTTTTCCAAAAACTAATCAATAATATTAATCCTATTTTTATCTGAACATTAGAAAATCACAATTTTACCATAATAAAAAATAACAATTTTATTTATACCAATGGATTACAAAAAGTATCTAAGACCTCGTTACATAGCCCCTTATAATACCTGCATAGGACCTAAGTGTTTGGTGTTCTATGATGATAGAATATTGGGTAGCTCGGACAACATTTTCCAAGTGGTGATTTCTATTAGCTTGAACATCCCCCTTAGTAAATTCCATTCACGCTTCACATGTTGAAGCTCTTCGTGAGTTTGGTCTGAAGAAAATCCCAGAGATTCCACCACCTTCCCAATCTCTAACATATGAGTTTCGTACGACCCGAGTATACAGGATGAGGCCATTGAATATTTTTTCTATATTAATTAAATATTGTAACCACTTTGTGTATAAGGTGGTATTTGTTGTCAATAGTTGTCAATGAAGATCTAAATGAAGGAGATCAAGAAGTACTCCAATGAAGTGGAGGAATGGTAATTCAAACGATTGTTGTACTGATCAGAAGTTCAAAGAACATGTGTCAATGGTGATACATTGTTTACAACACTGAACAATGTGAGGTGTAATCCATCTGAGGATGATTAAAGAAGAATGTGGTTTTTGGATGAAGACCATGTAATTCCACTTTATTGGATGAGAACCATGGGTTTTGATGAAGACCATGATGTTCCTCATTATTGCATGAGAACCATGTGTTATTGATGAATACCATGCAATTACTCATGATTTTGTGAGAACCATGCAAGAGTCTTCTTGACGAATTGAATCATATGGTTTTCATGAAGGAGATCATGAAGGTTGATGAAGAAGACAATGTGCAAATGATTGGAATTCTAAGATGGTCGTGTGGGGATTGGAATTCTAAGATAGCCATGCACATCACATTATCATAGAAGGTTAAGATTCTAATGTTATGCCTTTAAAGAATACATATCACAATAGTGGAGTTTGTGATAAAATAAGAAGAGTTGCTAAAGGATACAGATCACCAAGAAGAAGTGCTCTTGAGGTGATCATGCTTGTTGACAAAGCAAACATGTGACATACAAATTTGTTGACAAAGGAGATTCCATGGTGGCAGGTCGAGTTCAAGGACTATGGATAATGATCCATGTTTTATTCAAGAAACATCGACAAAGGAATGGATGAACTATAGGCGGTACAAAAAGAACAAATACAAGTGACCTGGGCGTCATGAAGAGACTTGTGTGCCGATGCCTATAAGTCTTGGGAACTTGCACACCTGTTGTTTTTCAAGATCAGAAACTCAATATATGGAAAAGGAAGGAGGGTCGCGCAAGTTTGGAAGTTGGTCACGCAAGTGATTTGCAGGGGAAGAGATCTGGGTGCCGTGACTTGTGCACCGTGGGGAGGCTTGTGTGCCATCGCGTAGAGGGTTCCAAATGCCTATAAATACTAGACCACCCCTCCTCATTTCTCATGGAGTTAAACACTTTGAAAATCCGAGCTCCCGTCGCGTAGGTGTGGAAGTCACGCAAGTAGTGAGTGGTCGCGCAGGTGGACTTGCGCGCCAGTGTTTGAAGCTGTGCGCCGGTTGTTGGTTGCGCGCCCAAGGCAGTTTGGGCGAGAAAGGAAGTGAGTCGCACAGGTTAGAAGTTGAGGAAGGCAGTGTCGTGCAAGTGGTTTGGTGATAACTGCGTGCCAGTTTAGACCTGCGCGCCGTGCTCTTACACTACGTATTGGGACTTGCGCGCCAGGCTTAGTGAAGTGCGCGAGGTGTTGTTGGAGATCACCCCTCTTTGTAGAGATGCATTAAACCCATAAGATTTCATGATACCTTCGGTGCAATAGATTATGTATTCATTTACAAAGAAGTAAGAACATTGAACAATTTGGTTCTTTGATGAGAAGTGGTTCTGCACACACATGACCAGGGTTTAACACCCTCGTTGTGCTTTGAAGAAAAGAAGAATAGTTCATGAAACTAAACCCAGATATGGACAAAATGAGGGGATTATTTCAATAATCTCAGGTGCCAGTATTGGGTATCAAAGGATGAGAAGAAGAAGATATAGTGCATTCAGTTATTGCAGTAAAGTAGAAGGTTGAATACAAAAGAGCATAAACTCAGGACTCTGATGCAAGAAAAGTCTCATGATGAAAAGGAGACAAAGACTTCAATGCAAATCTATTGAAGAGACCTTGACGTATATAAACTGAGTGGGACTTCACCAATGGAAACAAGCCAGGGGGAGTCAACGGGAGTGACTCGAGGGACATAGTGAGCTATCCTGAACCTTTTTTAAAGACAGCGATCCTGGGACAGAATGACTGTTCCCGAACCATTGTAATCCACAACTAGTGATGATTAGTATAATTTGGTACGACCGAAAACTTGTTAGTGTATGCTCCTTGGACGTAGCCCTTAGTGGTGAACCATGTAAAATTCTTGTGTTATCTCTTTGCATGTGAATGTTTCATTGCTGATCATATCCATCATTCAGGTTTAAGTAGTTCCTACCAACGTGGGAACAAGATCCACAACTTTAAGAAGAAAAAGTTGACACCCTGATTCAACCCTCCCCTCTTAGGGTGTCCCTAGGTCCTACAAGTGGTATCAGAGGGAGGTTGATGTATGTTGGATATTCTCCAGTAATTCTATTCAGAAGAGGATTTGAGTTTCTTTCCTAAATTCAACAATGAGGAGTAGTCTTTGAGAAGATTCAGTAATTTCTGAGAAGAAGTCTACATCTATCAAGACCATAACAAATAGGAAAAATAAAGAGAGGAAGCAGCTAAAGAAGTCCCTCACATCCAACGAAGATGCAATGTCTTATTCTCCATGCCATTCCAATAATGAAGAAATATCAGTCTTGGAAGGTATCGAGCATGTGGATCAGAATACTTCTGGAGGAAATGATGATATCCCTAATTCAAGCTTTCAGTAAAAACTCAAAACATATTTTCATGATAATTCTAAAGAAAGGGTTGCTATTATTTGTAGCCTATTCCAATCTATGCATGTTGAGATCACTCGATTAGAAAATGAAGCTGACAATTTGGAAAAGGGTTTGGAAAGAAAAGTTATGGAAAGTATGAAGCTCACCAAACATGTGAATGTCTTTGAAGAGAAAGAGGAAGTCAATACGACTATAAAAGAAAAGATCCATGCCCTTGAAGTTGAGCTGATGAAGAGAAAATAAGTCAAGAGTTTTTGTTTGGAAGAAACTTCCATGAAATTCATGGAACATGACTTTTTGTTAGAAAACAAAGTTAAGATGCATGAAGATGAGGTTGAATGAATGAAGAAGACTTGTGAAGAGAAGATAATCATGATTGAAGATCAGAAGATCATCCTCAGTAATAAGGGTCAAAAATTGGAAGCCTAGTTGACCAAGATTGAGAATACACATATTGAGACTGCACAAAAGAATGAAATGAGTGAATCTTGTACTCAATCTTTGTTGGAGGAATCTAAAGATGAAATACCTCTAACATGTGACAAGAAGATTATGACAACTCTTGATTATCTACATCACGAATCAGCTGCTGCTGGTACTCAAAGCTCACTAGAGGATTCTATTGTCTAAAGACCTCCAACATGTGATAAGAAGATCACGACTTCACTCATTGATCTATCACAAGAAACTGAGAAAGTGAAGGTACCATCCAAACCATCTTGTACTCATGCTTCTAAATACATTCCTATAATCAGTTCAGGGTGGAAGAACAGTTCTAAACAATTATGGATGTGGAAAGGTGAAAAGAAGAGACCTTACACCATGGATAGGGTGGACGAGAAGAAAAAGGAGGAAGTTGGTTCCCAAAATAGAGAACAAAAGATTAAGAAGAAGGCCCAATAACCTCATACAGAAGATAAAAAAAGAAATGATTTGTGGGTCAATGTTGGTGCTGCAACAGATTTGGGCATTGTGCGCTGGATTGTTGGTACAATCCCATTAATGTAAAAGCACAAATAAAGCCCGTGTCTAAAGAAAGAAATCTAGAGAAGAAGAAGAAACATATGGAGGTCCAGAAGCATCTGTTTACAGCAAACAGATTTATAATTCTTGATAACATCTGTGATGTATGCAACGGCAGTGGTCACAAGAATGATGCATTCCTATGTCAACAGATATCCAGAGCTGATATGAATAGAAGACCACACAAGCCAGCTATGAACTAAGAATATTCCTTGGGAATAAATCAGAAGAATATTGTGAACACACATTTCTCGAAGAACATCTCATGTAGGGAAGGTGAGAAGACCCGGGATTTTAGATCCATGAAATTGAAGGGTCATTAATCCAAAAGAAACACTATGTGGGATGAAACTCAAATGAACCCATGTGGATGACCCAAACTAGCTGCAACAGTTCCAAATGACATTTTGGTCATCTGGCCCGAAGATTTGAAAAGAATGAAGAAAATTGAAGTTGGAAAATCCAAGGATGGTGACAATGGAAAAGAAAAACTATCACATGATGAAGACACAGTGCATGATATATTTCAAACCAAGAGAAACACTGGTGTCAAAGAAGTTCTGTGTGAGAGATGCATGAAATCTGGTCACATTGCAAAAGGTTTCCTAACCTTAATACCAGATCAAGAAGCAGCCCTTAAGAGGAGTAAGAATGTATCATTCATGATGGATGTTAAGTAGAACAATCCCCCACCCAAAGTAGAGAGAATGTGAAGAAAGCCATGTCACATCAACAGATGTCAGAACATATGTTCAAATGTGCAGGCATGAAGACTGGAGTGAATAGAAGAACTTGGTTGAGAAAAGAACCTCAACCATGAAACACATGTTGATGAAGAAAGAGGAACCACATTATTCCCTTATTCAATTGTGTATTTTATTTGTGCTAATAATGCAGGAAATTTAAGGTGAAGAATGCTCTCAAGGGGAGAACCATAGATGTAGTGAATGCTGTCAACTCGTGATAGCCAAGCTAATGAAGTTTCCAACCTTAGTAGATTCTTCAATTGATATTCAAATATTGAGATTATGAAGGATCTCTCTTGATGAAGATGATGAGGAGAGTTTCCCTTGAGGGGGAGAAAAATGAAGAAGCTTCCAAAATAATTGTTTCAATCATTATCATCTCCAACTGGACTCAAATGTAGTTACTCTGTGAATATCATAAAGAACATATCAATGGAGAAGGTATTCCATTTCTCAATCTCTATCCCTTGGTTACTCAAATCAAAGATCATTCTACAAAGGGTGAGTAACTGAATTGATCAGTGACATAAGAAGAATGGATGTGCCCCAAGGTCACTAATCCTGCCGATTGCACTTGAATGTTTTTGATCTGTTTGTTGTTGTGAGTGAAGGAGTATCAGGTTGATTATTCCCTATCAAATTTGATTTTCTTAGACCTGAAATAGAAGTGGTAAACCCTTGAAAACAAAATACATGAGTTCTCATCTCATGTTGGTATCATGATCTATGAATAATGGATAACCTTGTTGACTTAATCAAATCCTCTTGTTTTCTACATCGAGTATTACTCAAGTAGACATAGAGTGAAATGATAAATGATACATTACTTAAGTATGGATTGATACCCTCCCTACGATGCACTTTGAATTTGTTGTCAATAAGGGGGAGAGAAAGTGAAATGAATGTTTGAAAAGAAAAGTTGATTGAAGAGAAGATTCTCATTTTCACATTGAAAAATTCATTTCAAAAGATGTATAAGGTATTGAAAACAAAATACAAAGGGGGATATTCTTGGAACCACTTTGTTTATGAGGTTGTATTTGTTTTCAATAGTTGTCAACGAAGATCAAAATGAAGGAGATCAAGAAGTACTCCAATGAAGTGGAGGAATGGTAATTCATATGATTATTGTAATGATCATAAGTTCAAAGAACATGTGTCAATGGTGATACATTGTTTTCAACACTAAATAATGTGAGGTGTAATCCATCTGATGATGATTAAAGAAGAATGGGGTTTTTGGATGAAGACCATGCAATTCCACCTTATTAAATGAGAACCATGGGTTTTGATGAAGACTTGGGGCCCAGATAGATAGAGGGATTTAACCTCATGGAGGCATCCAACATACATTGCCTTGGAAAGGATCAAATTCCACGTAGTTCAGGATGGTGGTGGGGCTTACACTCGAGGTTTCCCAAGTTTTTGGTGAACCTATGTGAAGGGGGGTTGGAGGGACAAATGGATGTTGGGATTAAACTTCAAGGAGGCTTACTACGTACCCTACATTGGCAAGGATCAAAGGCCACATAGTTCTGGTAGGAATGGGTCTTACAACCTAGGATTCCCCATGTTTTTGGTGAACTGACATGACAATGGTATGAACGGCCTTGTGTTAGTCTAGAACCTTAGGGAGGCTTCCTACGTACCTTTCTTTGGCAAGGATAAAAGACCACGTAGTTCATGGGGGCATTTGGGGCTTATGCTATGAGGTAGCCCAAGGGGTTGGTTAACCAACATGAAATGGGGTTAGAGCAACCAATGGGTAGTGGGATTGATCCTCATGGAGCCTTCCCATGTACCTTGCCTTAGCAAGGATCAACGACCACGTAGTTCAGGTAGTATTCGGACTACACTCTAGGATGTCCAAATAGGATTTCATAGTCGATGCTTGCTCTAACCCAAGTGTTTCATGCTCGATGTAAGAAACAAGAGGCAGTAAGGACCTAATAATCACAGTGCAATGGTGCGTCCGTGGAGGGTGGTGAATTAGGATTAAGTAATTAATTTTCATGTGTGCTACTATGGAGCAGCAATAGTGGATGGGGCTTACGTAAGGAAGCTACCCGGGTGCCACTATAGAGCATCATGGGTGAATGGGGCTTACACAAGGAAGCTACCCATATGCCGTGATGGAGCGGCAATAGTCGATGGGGTTTATGGATGGAAGCTAGTAGGGTGCCGCTATGGAGCGGTAATGGTGAATGGGGCTTACGCAAGGAAGCTACCCGTATGTCGCAATGTAGCGACAATATTAGATGGGGCTTAAGAAAAGAAGCTGCTCGGGTGCTGTTGTGGAGCGGCAATGGTGAATGGGACTTATGTAAAGAAGCCACCCCACGTGCTTCCATGGAGTGAAAATAATGGATGGGGATTACGCAAGGAAGCTGCCTAGGATGCCTTCCTCATGTCTGGCCATGAGGGCATCCAAACCCTCTTGTGGGATGAGGAATTCGCTATTGTGCTAGTGCATAAGAGGTATAATGCCAAGGGTGTTGCAATCAGTACGAACAAAGGGTGATGAAAAGTGTGAATCACATTCCCGTCATTTGGAACAAAATGAGGGTGGCATGACGAAAAAGTATAACTTTTGACCGTGTTTGAAACACAACATCCATATCCCATTAGCATGAATTAGGGATAAACAAATTAAGGTTGACTACTACCCGTGTTCGAAACACAGGACCTGACTCGAATTGTTGTCCAATGTATTTTGGGGCGTTGGACCAGGATGGTAGGTGAGCCTCTGTGGCATGGGACCAGTCCGTTAGACGGTCCCTTCAGAAATGGAAGTGTATAATGATCCCAATGAAGGAAATGAAAAGCGTGAGGTAGAGTGATCGAATTTATGAACGTATTCCAACACTCTTGAAATTACGGCACTATATTCATGGAATTAGGAATCATATACTTGGAGCATAAGGACTCTCTTGTTTGGAGCAAGAGGCATCCTATATTTGGAACATAGGGTAAACTATAGTTTAGAGTCATGTAGAGAGGGTTGTTGGCATCTCATGATTGAAGCCTAAGGCATATCTTGATTGGAGCAAGAGGCGTCCTATGTTTGGAAAATAGGGTACACTACAATTTAGAGTCATGTAGAGAGGACTATTATCATCCTATTCTTGGAGCACAAGGACTCTCTTATATTGAGTTAGAGGCATCCTATTTGGCATATAGGGTGGAATACAGTTTATATTCAAATAGAGGGGACTGGTGAAAACTCATGCTTCGAGCATATAAGGCATCTATTTTTTAGAGAAAGAGGGATCCTATGTTTGGAAGATAGGGTACACTACAGTTTAGAGCTACGTAGAGAGGACTGTTAGCATCCTTTGATTAGAGCACAAGGCATCTCTCATATTGAGTAAGAGGCATCCTATGTTTGGCACAAAGGGTAGACTACAGTTTATAGTCATGTAGAGAGGACTATTGGAATCTCATGCTTGGTTCACAACGCATACCTTATATAGAGTAAGAGGCATCCTATAATTGTCATATATGGTTCACTATAGTTTAATGTCATATAGATATGACTATTAGGCATAAGGTGCCTAACAATGGTTGGTGTTGGGACTCACACAAGGGAGGCCCTTTCTGGTTCAACCTGGCATATGAGCCAAGTGATTGGGTTTGAATGAGTTACTTGTGGAATGGTTCAACTCAAGGTACTCGGGGAATTGATGATGAGAATCTCAACTGGCGATATGGGAATGAACCAAGAGGAATATATCGTCTCAAGGTGTTTTAGGGTGTGAAGAGGAGTATCTCAAATCATGGTATTCCATAGGTGGATGGTGGATGCACATAAGGGCGCAATGGAAAATGCCGAGGTCCCAGCCAGAAAATTTCACGGTGCGACACATCATTTAATTGGAATCAGTGACGGTAGAAAAGGGACTGGCCTGGAGGGCCGAGACCACAGCCAGACAGTGACTTTGATTGGGGATGAGGGTGGCGCAGCCCCCACGGTATGGACTATCAGGCGTGAAGGTAAGAGCCTCACAAACGATAGGCTTTTGCGAAGTAGCTTTGCGGAGCAAAGGGGAGCATGGAAAATGGAGTCTCATAGAGCATGGACTAACGGAGCATGGTCTCGTGGAGTAGCATCACGAAGGAAGCTACTCGCGTAGCGTGGACTCGTGGAGTAGCATCGCGAAGGATGCTTCTTGCAGAGCATGGACTCGTAGAGCAGCTACGTGAATGAAGCTGCTCATGGAGAATGGGCTTGCAGAGCCTCTTCGCTAAGGAAAGTGGAGCTCTGTGAACTGGGAGATCGTCCGCCCAAGGGGTGGAGTCACCATCTGGCGAATGGGGGTGAGCTGGGTATTTATAGGCAAGCGACATCACAAAATGGATCTCACTCGCCATAGAGATGGAGATTGCTCCATGGCGGGTTCGTGAATGTCAAAGGGATTAGGTGAGTCGTCCCACCATTGTGACTAGCGGTTGGTCGCGAACGTTAAATGGGCTCGCGGAGCTGTCCCACCTCCTAGCTTCATGGGGGGTCACGAATGTCAAAGGGGTTCACAGAGAATCTACCTCCATGCTTCAAGGTGGGTCTCTGTGGATGGTTGCGAATGTAAATGGGGTTTGTGTAGCATCCCGCATTCTTACTTCACGATGGGGCTCTGTAATCACGGAGGGGGCTTCACGAATGGGCTTCACGAACAAGTTGTCCATCCAAACTTCAAATTTCCATAACTCCTAATATATAACTTCGTTCAGGCCCTACGAACTACCTAATCGAAGCTTGCGAAACGGGCTACAGTCTTGGATAATGTATCGAAGCATCTAGAAAATTTTGGGGAAGAGTATTTATGTGTCAAAAAAATCCACATCTAAGAACGGGGTTCAACGAGGACGAGGAGGGTGAGGCGGACTGTGTTCCGAGGAAAAGATTGAGGAAAACACATGCCTGAAGGTCTATTATACCTCGTTCTCATTGATAAAAATATCCAAATAAATCTTTAATCCTGTGTGAGACATGCTTAGTGAGGGAAATAAGAGATAATAGGATCTCCTGTATGAGAATGTTAAACACCAGAAGGTATGAGGGGATCATCATGGGACATCAATCACCATTTGGGAGAATCCTAAAAGAAAGAGGGGTCATAGCTGGAGAACATGGATCTATGGATAGCCGAAATACTTCTCCCACTGTGCTCTAGTGCATGAGTGGGGTAACAACATGGGTTTTAGAATCAATCCGAAAAGAGGGGAGTGGAAGGTATGAATCATAATAACCAAAATCCAGAACACTATGTGGGTCAAGTGTCAATGATGGATAACTATTAACCATGTTCGAAACACAATATCATTATTTCATTATCCTGAAATGGAGATGACAAAATGTGGAACGACCATTGACCATGTTCGAAACATGGGGCCTGACTCAAAATGATACCCATTAGTCTTCCAGAACATTAGACCAGGATAGTAGGCGAGCCATAGGCCGAGCATCCAGACTGTTAGGGGGTTCTTTTACACATGAAAGAGGATGAGGTTCCGAATTAAGGGCATGCAAAGCATGTAGTGTGGAATGACAGGTTTTTCAAAGAGAGTCAAACACTCTTGAAATCACACCACCGTGGCGGAAACACATTAGGTTGGAATATCTGTTTAATCAGGGACCAAACATACTTCCGACTAGGACCTCTCTCATAATGACCTAGAATGATCTGTTTTTTTACGTCATAACAATAAGGATGATAGAAATGTAGTTTAAACGTCACATAGTGAGGATGGTGCACATAGTTTAAAGGTCATACTGTATGGACCAGGGTTAACAATTTAATGTCACTGTAAATGGACGGTAGGCTCCTAGTTTAAGGTCACAGAGATTGGATTGTGATAGGGTCCAAGGGGCCAAGAAGGATAATGACCCTGGGGCTGGGCTCGATGCAGAATTTCATGGGCATCTCTATGTATCCCATAAATATTAGAATCAATCCATACGTAGTTATTGAAGCACAATGTAGTCATATTCCAACACTGATAGGTGAAATAATCTCTAGTAAGGGATCTGGTGCATCCCATGACTAACATGGGGAATTCTGAACTTGTTCATGTTAGAACCATAGTTTTGTGTCATGCGTTGAGGACATATGGACTCCTATAGATTAACATCACATGATAGGATGAGGGGTGAATGGGAAGATCAAAAGAATGGAGTATGAGGTGTGGTAGCTATAAACCTGAAGTGAATGAGGACGTGGTCTGGATCACACCACATATCCCGGTAGGAAAATCTTCAGGTTAGGGGGCCAAGAGTGAAAATTAGGTTGGGCCAAAATAAAAGTGGCTAGGCGTTCATACGTACCCCATGAGGTTGGGAATCAAGCCATACATAGTTCTGAGAGTGCAGTTTAACGTGATATGGGATGAAGGGCAAGGTTGTTCCTGTATACATCCTTCCAGAACTACTAATACCACGTGAGTCGTGCTCGATGTTGGAATGAAGTAGTGGTGGGACTTTCCTGATGTAGGAAGGAACATGTTTGGGGCGAGGGGATGCTAGGTGAATAGAGTCCCACTAATTCAGACCCGCCTACATAGCGCACCTAGATGCGTGATGTTTTAAAGCCATGTATGTTGGAATTCCACAAGAACATAAAGAAGTGGATGTATGTGAATCATGATGCTCGAGATCTGGACCGCAATGATGGTGGCATGACGATTGGGGAAAACTATTAATAATGTTTGAATCACAGTATCCATATCGTGTTAGCCTAGATTGGGGAAAGACAAATGAGGGTCGACTGCTGACCATGTTCGAAACACATGACATATCACAAATTTCATACGATATCTTTAGGGACGTTGGCCCGAAACTGTTGGTGAGTCGAGGTGGCATGAGACCTTTTTGTGAAGGGGGTCCCTTCTAATGTGTAAGTGGTTTTGGATCCAAATAATGGGCTCATAATTCATATATATGGGAAGAGGGGAATTCCCCCATGAAAATTCCACACTACGGGCTCGTTGTCAAAACACATCTGAATACGACTATAAGACGTATCAGATAGAGGGAGTTGAGTCCCTTCCCCCAAGGACAAGGGTCTTGGGGTCGCATGCTTTCAACTTAAGGTCCTAGGGGGACCATTATGGGAGATCAATTTAATAGACTATGCATATGGTGGTGAATTATCGAAACATGACGCATCATTCCCACAGGGAGATCTTAGTTTAGGGTCACAGAGCTCGGACCAGGTGGGGAGAAGATGGGGGACACACATGTTGCAGAATTTTCAAAACCCGACGTGAATGAGGACCCATGAGATAATCACTACACTACATGTTCCTCAGAGAGTTTGTGTCGAGGGGCTGAAAGGGAGGGGACATGATTTTGGATTTCTGTGGCTGGACCCAAAGACATGATTCCTAGGCGTTGCTATGTATCCCACAAGGATATGATTCAAGGTATACGTATTTCTGGAAGAGATCTTATTTTATTGTCTTAGAGCTCAGACCATAGAGTAGAGAAATCCTTCCATGTTTGTATAGACCTCAACCCTATCCCTAAGCCCACTTTAGTCAACATCAATGTGGAAAACTAAGGTGGAAGAGGTTTTTTTCAATACATTGAACGCACTCCATTGGTTAGATGGTGCGAATCCTTGAATGATGACTTTACCACAACTTTTGTCCCCCAAATGTGCCAATGTGCATATAGGGATAGTTCCAGGAATGTTGAAATTTTATTTGGACATGATGATGTGGAGAAGGATGTGAGTCAGGTAACCAACATTCAATGCTTGAAGGTATGGCATGAAGATGGAGGATAACAGTTGATCGTGTTAAAAACATAGAATCCATATCACATTATCCTGGAATGGGAACAAAAAATGAGTATCGACGACTTCCCAAATTCGCAATGCGGTACTGGTATCAATTTGTTTCTCAGAACCCTTGAGGAAATTGGCTCGTAATGGTAGGAGGGCCCTTGGGCCGAGAATCCATGACATTCGGGGGTCCCCATGGATGTGAAAGGTGATTGAATCCCTAATGAAGGGGAACACGAAGACTGAGAAATGGTTGAATTCATGTCCGGGTAGAATCTGACATTCTAGGTTCTAATCCAGAGTACCATTGGGAAAATTGGGGAATCACAAAAGATGATTGGGGGGATCTTCTTGAGAGAAGTTGACTTGATAGGATGAGTATAGAACAAGGGGATGAAGAACTCTCAGGAGAAGGAGGTAAATGGAGTGGTCATTACAAACAAGATGTGAATGAGGACATAGTCACATACCACACCATATACTCCTCTCCCTGGGAAATGGTAGGCCAAGGGTCCCAGATAATAAGGAGATCTCTAAGAGACTGGGATGGACCCGAAGTCTAGACATTCAGGTGGTCCTATGAATACCATAAGGATGGGAATCAAGCCACGCATAGTTCATGAAGGAGGTCATGTGTAGTTTATTGTCATGCAGTAAGGACGCAAATGAGTAAGATGCCAAAAACAAGGGAGGTGTATGGCGCGGAGAGTGACCTGATGTGAATGAGGACATAGTACCATACCACAATGCACAATCTCAGTAGAGAACTTGGGAAAGGGTGCCGGAAATGCTGAGGGGCATGAGGCAGGGCCTCAGACGGAAAGTCCCGACCAGCTTACAGTTTGACATCTTGTAGTGAGGACGAAGGATATCTTAGTTTAGGGTCATAGATCTCGAACCGTATATGCCTTGTTTAATGTCATATAAATGGGATAGATAGGGTGAATCGTCATGCTTATAGAATACCACAATGAAGCAATGATAATTGAGGAGAACTGTTGACCAGGTACGCAACACAATATTCGCCCTCATGTGACATGAATTTGGGGAATGTAATTGAGCATCAACCATTGACCATATTCATAAAATGACACTCGATGAATTTTCCACCCACAATCCTCGAGGAAATAAGCCCATGATAGTAGGAGATCACTTGGGCCGAGAATCCATGCCATTCAGGGGGGGGGGGATTCTTGATATAGAGGAAGACACGAACCCAAAAGAAGGGTCATGTCAAGCATGGCAGGGCCTATGCTCATAGGATGAATGTTAAATGAAGGAAGGTACATCTTTAGGGGATATGTGTGATGTAGAAAAATAGACCGACAAGAATGAGGACATAGATTCCACACCACATTGCACAATCCTAGATGAAAGATTGGTCCAAGGGCCTGAAAAGGCCAAGGGACCGGAGGCTGGGCCTTGGATGGGATGTTCCAGCCTGTATGCATTTTATTTTCAAGAGGAAAAAATGATGAGTGGTTTTACATCCTTCAATTGGGACATATCACATAGTTTATCATAGTGTGATATGGATGGTTGTGATCATAGTTTAAGGTCATTGAGCTCGGACCGTTTTGCAGTTTATTGTCATACAAGACAAATGCTAAGTGATTTTGTGTCCTTTATTTGGGATAGATCACATAGTTTAACGTCATGTGATATCAGTAGTTGTGATCATAGTTTATGGTCATAGATCTCAGACCATTTTGCAGTTTATTGCCATGCATGATGATAATGTGCAGTTTAACGTCATGACGGACGATGATGCAGTTTAACATCACACAGGACGATGATGACCAGTTTAAAGTCATGTAGGTCGATAATCAGTAGTTTTACGTCATGGAGGATAAAGATGAATAGTTTAACATCATGAAGGATGGTGATTCATTTTATTGTCGTGCAGGATGATAATGAACAGTTTAATGTCATGACGAACCTAGATGAACAGTTTAACATCATGTAGGACGATGATGTAGTCTAATGTCATGAAAGATGATAATGATCAGTTTAACATCATGACAGACGAAGATGAAGAATTTAACATCATGTAGGATGATTATATAGTTTAAATCCATGAAGGATGATAATGAGCAGCTTTACGTCATGACGGACAAAGGTGAACAGTTTAACATCATGCAAAACGATGATGTCGTTTAATGTCATGCAAGACAATAATGAATAGTTTAATGTCTTAAAAGATGAAGATGAATAGTTTAACGTCATGATGGACAATGATGCATTTTAATATCATGAAAGACGATAATGATCAGTTTAATGTCATGACTAACAAGGATGATCAATTTAACGTCATGCATGATGATGATGAGTACTTTAACATCATGACGAATGAAGATGAACAATTTAATGTCATGCAGGATGATGATGTAGTTTAATGTCAACCATGACGATAATGAGCAGTTTAACGTCATGAAAGAAAAAGATGAACCATTTAACATCATACAAGACGATGATGTAGTTTATTGGCATGGATGACGATAATGAACAGTTTAATGTCATGACAGATGAAGATGAATAGTTTAACGTCATGTGGGACAATGATGCAGTTTAATGTCATGCATGAAGATAATGATATGTTTAACGTCATGATAGAAGAATATGTACATTTAAAATTATACAGGGCGATGATGCGGTTTAATGTCATGCGGGATGATAATGAGCAGTTCATCGTCTTGACTGATGATGATTGTTATGCAGTTTAACGCCGTGTAACTAGGACATGGTTGTCACACATTTTAACATCATGAAACTGGGATGTAGTTGTCACGTAGTTTAACTTCATGAACCTATGAGATGAAACCACAAGGATTGTGTCGGTAGAGGGATGGTCATCTCAACCCCATTTTGTGGGGTTATAATGAGGGGGAAAACTATATGATAGAATTTATTTACAATTCCTCGATCAAACGCATGGATGTTCATTGTGTGTGAGCTGGGATACCTCACAATAAACCTTCCACAAGCTTGTTTCAAGGCCACAGGGTGGAACTCCGTCATTGATGAAATGTAGTAGTTGGGATGACATAGAGTGTCATAAGGGTAGTAGGGATGACAACAAGGACTTAGATCGGAGGGGATATGAAGCCAGGATTATCGGTATGATGGGGAAATGGAGCCCAGAAGGTGTGTAATCCTGGAGCGTCGGTACGATATGGGCGATGAGGCCCTGCATGGCCTCTTAAGGAAGAGTGGTCGGTGATGAGCTGATGGAGTCGGCTGGCGGAGGCCACCTGCACGCCCTCTTGAGGCGGTGGCGTCGTCGATGAGCCGATGGAGTCGGGTTACGGATGCCACCTGCACACCCTCTTGAGGCAGCAGAGTCAACGAGGAGCCGAAGGAGTCTGGTTGTGGATGTCACCTATGAAGACTCTTAAAGAGGCGTAGTCGGTGAGGATATGATGGATTCAGGTGGCGGATGCCACCTTCACGGCCTTTTGAGGCAAAGAAGTCAGCAAGGATCTGATGGATTTGGGTGGGGGATTGCACTAGTGCGGCCTATTGATGTAGCAGAGTTGGTGAGGAGCCGATGGAGTCGGGTGTCAGATTTTACCTACATATCCTCTTGAGGTGGAAGAGTCAGCGAAGAGCCGATGGAGTCGGGTGGCGGTTGCCAGCTTCCTGCACTCATGAGGCGGTGGAGTCAGTGTGGAGCAGAAGGATTTGGGTGGCGGATGCCACCTGCACGCCCTCTTGAGGTGGAAGAGTGGGCGAGGAGCCGATGGAGTCGGGGGCGGATGCCCCCTGTGTGGTATCTTGAGGCGGTTTGGTCAGTCATAGGCTGATGGAGTCAGGTGTTAGATGCCACCGGCGCGCCCTATTGAGGAGGCGACGGTGGTGAGGAGCTGATGGAGTCGAGTGGTGGATGCCACCTATGCGCCCTCTTGAGGCAGCGAAGTTGGTGAGAATCCGATTGAGATGGGTGGAAGATGCCAACTGTGCAACCTCATGCGGTGACATAGTCGGCGAAGAGCTGATAGAGTTTTTTGGTAGATGCCACCTGCGCACCCTATGAAGGTGGTGACGTCGGAAGGAGCCGATGGAGTCCGGGGTGTATGCCCCCTGCACAGCCTCTTAAGGATGTGTGGTCAGCGAGGAGACGATGGAGTCGGGTGGCGGATGCCACATGCGCGACCACTTCATGCGGCAGAGTCGGTGAGGAGCTGATGGAGTCGGGTGGGGGAAGTCACCTACACACCCTCTTGAGGCGGCATCGTCAGCAAGGAGATGATGGAGTCAGGTGGCAGATACCACATGTGCGGCTTCATCAGGCGGCAGATTCAGTGAGGAGGTGAATGAGTTAGGTGGCAGATGCCACATGTGCTGCCTCTTTAGGTGGCGGAGTCGGTGAGCAGCCGATGGAGGCAGGTGGCGGATGCCACCTACGTGACCCCTGGAGGGGCAGAGTCGACGAGGAGGTTATGGACCTGGGTGGCGGATGCCACCTGCGTGGCCTCTTGAGGTGGCAGAGTCGACAAGGATCCCATGGAGTTGGGTCGAAGATGCCAACTACCGGCCCTCTTGAGGCGGCAGAGTCGGTGAGGAGCCGATGTATTCGGGTGGGGATGCCACCTGCATACCCTCATCAGGTGGAAGAATCTTCGAGGAGCCGATGAAGTCGGTTGGCGGATGCCACCTGCGCACCCTCTTGAGGTGGCGGTGTCAGCGAGGAGCTGATGCTGTTGGGCGAGGATCTCCCCTACGTGGCCTCTTGAGGAGGCGTGGTCGGGGGGGGGGGGGAGTCGATGGAGTTGGGTGGCGGATGCCACGTGTGTGCACTTTTTAGGTGGTGGCGTCGGTGAGGAGATGATGGAGTCGGGTGGCTGATGCCACCTGCACCCCCTCTTGAGGTGACATAGTTGGCGATGAACCTATGGAGTCGGGTGGTGGATGCTACACGCGTTGCCTCTTCAGGCGGTGGAGTCTGCGAGGAGCTGATGGAGTCGGGTGGCGGATACCACAAGCGCACCCTCTTAATGTGGCAGAGTCGGCATGGAGTTGATGGAGTTGGGTGGCAGATTCCACCTGTGATACCTCTTGAGGTGATGGAGTCGGTGAGGAGCTGACAGAGTTAGGGCGAAGATGCCACATGCGTGCACTCATGAGGCGGTGGAGTCAGCAAGGAGCCTATGGAGTCGGGGGCGGATGCCTCCTGCATAGCCTCTTGAGGCGGCGTGGTCGGTGAGGAGCTGATGGAGTCAGGAGGCAAATTCCACCCGCGTGCCCTCTTATGGTAGCGGAGTCAGCATGGATCAGAAGGAGTTGGTTGGCGGATGCCACCTTCGTGCCCTATTGAGGAGGCCGAGTCGGCGAAGAGTTGATGGATTCGGGAGGCGGATGCCACCTGTGTGGCCTCTATTGGTGGAAAATTTAGGGAGGAGCCAATGGAGTCGGGTGGCGGATGCCACCTACGTGGCCTCTTGAGGCGCAGAAGTCAGCGAGGAGACAATGGAGTTAGGTTGACGATGCCACCTGTGTGCCCTCTTGAGGAAACAAAGTCAGTGAGGAGTTGATGGAGTCGGGGGAAGATGCCCCCTGTGCGGCCTCTTTAGGTGGTGTGGTCGGCAAGGAGCCAATGGAGTCGGGTGACAGATTCCACCTATGCGGCCACATAAGGCGGTGAAGTTAGTGAAAAGCTAATGGTGTCGGGTGGCGGATGACACCTGCAGGAGGTGGAGTTGGCGGGGAGCCATTGGAGTCAGGTTGTTGATGCCACCTGCGCGGCCTCTTGAGGTGGCGTGGTAAGTGAGGTGCCGATGGAGTCGGGTGGCAGATGCCACCTGTGTGCCCTAATGTGGCGGTGTGGTCTCCAAGGATCCGATGGAATCGGGTGGCAGATTCCACATGTGCGTCCTCATGACGCAGAAACGTCGGTGAGAAGCTGATGGAGTTGGGATGTGGATGCCACCTACACTGCCTCTCCAGGCGGCAGAGTCGGCGAGGAGAAGATGGAGTCAGGTGGGGGATGCCACTTGCGCAGCCTGTTGAGGTGACTGAGTCGGTGAGGAGTTGAGGGAGTCAGGTGGAAGATGCGACATGCGCGGCCTCTTGAGGGTGTAGAGTCTGTGAGGAGCGGATGGAGCCGGGTGGCAGATGCCACCTGTGCAGCCTCATGAGGCAGTGGAGTCGGCCAGGAGCTAATGGATCATAATCTTCACAATCCTGATGTTACTCATCCTCCCTCATATGGGGGAGAGGGGATTCACATGGGTGAGGAGCAGATGGAGTCTGGTGGTGGATTCCACATGTGTACCCTCTTGAGGTGGAAGAGTCAATGAAGAGCTGATGGAGTTGGGGGTGGATGCCCCCTGCGCAGCCTCTTGAGGCAGTGTGGTCGGTGAATAGCCCTTGGAGTCGGGTGGCATATGCCACCTATGCACCCTATTGAGGTAGCGACGTCGGCGAGGAGACGATAAAGTAGGGTGGCAGATTCCACCTACGCGCCCACTTGAGGCGACCGAGTCGGTGAGGAGCCGATGGAGTCGGGTGGCGGATGCCACCTACGCGCCCTCTTAAGGTGGCAGAGTCAGCGAGAAGCCAATGGAGTCAGGTGGCGGATTCCACCTACGCACCCTCTTGAGGAAGAGGAGTCAGCGAGGAGCCGATAAAGTATGGTGGCATATGCCACTAGCGCACCCTCTTGAGGAGGGGGAGTCGTGAGGAGCTGATAGAGTCACGTGAGGATGCCCCCTGCACAACCTCTTGAGGTGGCGTGGTTGGCGACGAGCTGATTGAGTTGGGTGGCGGATGCCACCTGCATGCCCTCTTGAGGTGGCGGCGTTGTCGAGGAGCTGATGGAGTCGAGTGGTGGATGCCACCTGTGCGTCCTCATGGGAAGGTGGAGTCGGCGAGGAGCCTATGAAGTCGGTTAGAGGATGCCCCCTGCCCGGCCTCTTGAGGCGCAGGAGTCGGTGAGGAGCCGATGGAGTTGGGGGAAGATGCCCCCTGCATGGTCTCTTGAGGTGGTGTGTTCGGTGAGGATCCGATGGAGTCCGGTGGTGGATGCCACCTGCGCGCCCTCTTGTGGCGGCAGAGTCAGTGGGGAGCCGATGGAGTCACGGGTGAATGCCACCTTCGCACCCTATTGAGGCTACAGAGTTGGCGAGTAGCCAATGGTGTTGGGTGGCGGATGCCACATGCGCGGCCTCTTCAGGAGGCGGAGTTGGTGAGGATCCGATGGAGTCAGAAAGGGGATGCCACCTGCACGACCTCTTGAGAAGGCAAAGTCTGCAAGGAGCTGATGGAGTCAGGTGGCAGACGCCACCTGCGCGGCCTCTTGAGGCAGCAGAGTCGATGAGGAGCCAATGGAGTTGGGTGGGAGATGCCACCTGCGCACCATCTTGAGGTGGTAGAGTCGTCGAGGATCCGAAGGATTCTGTTGGGGATGCCACCGGCACACCCTCTTTAGGTTGTGGAGTCGGTGAGGAGCTGATGGAGTCGGGTGGTGGATGCCACCTGTACACCCTCTTGAGGCAGCCGAGTCGGTGAGGAGATAATGGAGTCGGGGGTGGATGCCCACCGCGCGACCTCTTGAGGATGAATGGTCGGGGAGGAGCCGATGGAGTCGGGTGGAGGATGCCACCTACGTGCCCTCTTGAGGTGGCCGAGTCGGCGAGGAACCGATGGAGTTAGGTGGAAGATTTCACCTGAATGGCCTCTCCAAGTGGCAGAGTCCTCGAGGAGCAGATGGAGTCAGATGTTAGAATCCACCGGCGTGCCCTCTTGAGGCGGTGGAGTCGGCGAGGAGGCAATGTAGTGGGGTGACTGATGCCACCTACGCTCCCTCTTAAGGCGGAGGAGTCAGCGAGGAGCCGATGCAGTCGGGTGGCGGATGCCACCTGCAAGCTCTGTTGATGCGGCAAAGTCTATGAGGAGACGATGGAGTCTGGGGAGTATTCCCCCTGCGCAGCCTCTTGAGGTGGCGTGGTTGGCAAGTAGCCGATGGATTCGGGTGACGGATGCCACCTCTGCGACCTCTGGAGGCGGAAGAGTCGACTTGGAGCTGAAGAAGTCGGGTGGATGATGCCACCCACACGCCCTCTTGAGACGGTGGAGTCGGCGAGGAGCTGATGGAGTTGGGCGGTGGATGCCACCTCCACGGACTCTTGAGGCAGCGAGGAGCCAATGGAGTCGGGTGGCAGATACCACCTATGTGGCCTCTTGAGGCGACGAATTCGGTGAGGAGCATATGGATTCGGGTGGCGGATTTCACCTGCATGCCCTCTTGAGGCGGCAGACTCAGCGAGGAGCCTATAGAGTCAGGGGAAGATGCCCCCTTCATGGCCTCTTGAGGCGGTGTGGTCGGTGAGGAGACGATGGAGTCGGGTGGCGGTTGCCACCTCAGCGGCCTCTTCTGGTGGCGGAGTCGGTGAGGAGCCGATGGAGTCGGGTGGCGGATGCCACCTGCGGGAGGAGAAGGCGGTGAAGATCTGATGGAGTCGGGTGGCGGATGCCACCTGCGCGGCCTCTTGAGGCGGCGGGGTCGGCGAGGTGCTGATGGAGTCATGGGTGGATGGCACCTATGCTCTCTCTTGAGGCATCATGGTCGGTGATGAGCTGATAGAGTCAGGTGGCAGCTTCCACCTTCGCACCGTCTTGAGGCGGTGGAGTCAACAAGGAGCCGATAGAGTCGGGTGGCGGATGCAACCAGTGAGGCCTCTTGAGGCGGTGGAGTTGGCGAGGAACCGATGGAGTCGGGTGGTGGATGCCACCTGCGAGGCCTCTTGAGGCAGCAGGGTTAGCGAGGACCCGATGGAGTTGGGGGATGAGGCACCCTGCACGGCCTCTTGAGGCAGCGTGATCAGAGAGGAACCGATGGAGTTGGGTGGCGAATTCCACCTATCCGACCTCTTGAGACGGAAGAGTTGGCGGGGAGACGATGAGTTCGGGTGGGGGATGCCACAGGCGAGGCCTCATGAGGAGACATAGTGGGGGGGGGATCCAATGGAGTTGGGTGACAGATGCAACTGTGCGGCCTCTTGAGTCAGCGGAGTCAGCGAGGAGTCGATGGAGTCTGGTGGAAGATGCCACCTGCACGGCCTCTTGAGGCAGCGAAGTCGGCCAGGAGCCGATGGAACATAGTCTTCACACACCCGATGTTACTCATCCTCCCACATATGAGGTAGAGGGGATTCCCAGGTGCAATTCCTCAATTTTCCCGATATATTTGGTCTACATGCTATTAAAATAGAAGAAATTCATGTCAGGTTCACCATTTTTGTTTCCGATGATTTCATCGGGGTGCATGCATCCATATCTTTTGGGGGGATGGAGGCACTTTTTGTTGCCCCACATTCCCTCTTTCCAAAGGCGGGTGACATCTATTCCTTTTTCATGGACGTTTTCTCCATAATCAAAATGGGATGATTGGACGTCAGTTCTTCATTCCATGGATTCCACCTCGGAACTCGTTACCCAGTTCGGGTCTCCCTTAATGATTAAGTCTTGGTTCATGAATCTCATTCCCAATGCCATATATTTTTGGACGCTGGTTAATTACACTACTTCCATCAGGACATTCCATTGGGTCTTGAAATGGTAGCAACCTTCGGTGAGAGTAGATGAAAACATCAGGCTAGTCAGGGCATCTCTGGATGTGTTGACATTGGGGAACCTTTATTCTTCCTAAGAGGGCATATGAAGGGTGCATAACTCAAGGAATCCCACGTCGAATGAGGGGAATCATCTTCCATATCGTGTATCTGAGGTTTTCCTCAGCTTCCCAAGTTTAACATAGGGTATGCCACGTGTTTAACAACTAGTAGAGATGGTTACGGAAAAGGTGTGTCTTAAAAGGTTTTCCTCAATCATCTCATGTTTATCATGAGGCAGGCCGCGAGTTTAAAATCTGGAGAAGATAGTTACGCCATAGGTGTGTATTCTGAGTCTTTCCTCAGTCATATCATGTTTATCACGAGGTATGCCTCGAGTTTAACATCGTGCAGAGATGGAATGAGGGTGATCAAAAAGTCTCATATAGACATATCATATTGTTACATCTCTAGGAGGGAGAACATGGAAGGTTTACCTGCTGGATGGATTAGAACACTTGATAAGATCATACCAAAGATGGTGTGTCCTATAAAGGGTATATGTTACACCGGGTTGGATGATCTGGACACTATAGAAGGTGGATCAGGGAGTGTTCACCCAAGAATGGGGGAACACCATGTTTTACCATTGATTGGGATTGAAACTCATGGAGGATTCCTATGTACCCTGTGTAGATGAGAGGGATCAAATCCCCCGTAGTTATATGGGGTGATGAATTGGGGTGTACACAAAGGACAATGACGTGGAGTCATGGTGGGGATTATGGATGAATTTCATCCCAAGTACTGCTAGGATCAGTGAGGAGTTTGATGGAATGATCCATTTGATATGTGGCGGCCTAGGTGTGAATCATGATGGATGATTGAGAGTTGAATGTAATTGAGGGAGATTGATATGGGAACATTGTGAAGGTGACAGTAGTGATGGTCTTGATCCTTGAAGAGACTTCTTACGTATCCTCTTAACAGGGAATCAAATTCCTCATAGTTCGGTGGGACGGTGGGACACTTGAGGAGGTGGCCTGTGAGAATGGATACATGGATGGGACCCGGAGGATATAGAACCTCTAGGATTGGGAATGATGTTCCCAGAACACATGGGATCAAGGGATTGATTGATATGAGACATGGTTGTTGGTCTTGAACCTCATGGAGGATTCCTATGTATCTCTGTGCTTGGGAATCAATGTTCGCGTATTTAATCTGAAGACGAATTACCATCAATTGGTGACTTCAACGCCGTACCGCAGAATGATGTTGAAAACGAAATGCCACTTAATGCGGAAACAACAGCTTACCGCTGATGGGGGGAACAACAGCTTACCGCCGACTGTGGTCCACAATTTAATGTCATGCAAGACGAGGGTGAACCAATGTGAAATAAGACCGGGGGCCTAGATAGACAGGGGGCATGAACCTCAGGGAGGCTTCATATGTACCCTGCCTTGGAAAGGATCAAAAACCACGTTGTTCGAGATTGGTGGTGGGGCTTACACTATAGGATTCCCAAGGTGTTGGTGAACCGACATGAAGGGGGGTCAGAGCAACCAATGAATGGTGGGATTTAACCGCAGGGAGGCTTCCTACATACCCTTACTTGGAAAGGATCAAAGACCACATAGTTCTGGTAGTATTGGGGCTCACACTCTAGGCTTCCCAGGGTGTTTAGTGAACCGACATGAAGATAGTCGTAACAACCGGGTGTTGGGCTTGAACGTCAAGGAGTCTTCCTACGTAACTTGCACATCAAGGATGAAATACCACATAGTTAATGGGGACATTAGGGGCGTACATTCAGAGGTCCCCAAGGGGTTGGTGAACCAATTTGAATGGGGTCAGAGCGACCAATGGGTGGTGGTTTTAAAATCATGGAGGATTCCTATGTACCTTTCCTTAGAAAGGATCAATTACCACGTAGTTCAAGTAGTATTGGGGATTACACTCTGGTCTACACAGAGAGGATGTCATGGTCGATTGTTACTCTAAGACCACGTGAGTCATGCTCGGTGTGAAAAACCAGAGGCTGCAATGAACTGACGATCACATCACAAAGGTGCATCCATGAAGTGTGGTGAATGTGGCTTATGCAAGAAAGCTTCCTGTGTGCCACTATGGAGCGACAATAGTGGATGGGGAATAAGCAAGGAAGCTATTCGGCTGTCGCTAAGGAGCAGTAATGGTGGATGAGGATTATGCAAGGAAGCTACCCATATGCCGTGATGGGGAGACAATAGTAGATGGGGCTTACACAAGAAAGATGCCTAGGTTCCGCAATGGAGCAGAAATGGTAAATGGGGCTTATGCAAGGAAGCTATCTATATGCCGCGATGGAGATCCAATAGTGGATGGGGATTAGCTAAAGAGCTGCCCGGGTGCCGCTATGGAGTGGCAATGGTGTATGGGGCTTACACAAGGAAGCTACCCATATGTCGTGATGGAGTGGAAATAATATATGGGACTAACGTAAGGAAGATGCTTGAGTTCCATTATTGAGAAACAATGGTGAATGGGTCTTACGCAATGAAGCCACCCGTGTTCCTCTATGGAGCGGAAATAGTGGATGGGGCTTACACAAGGAAGATGCCCGGGATGTCTTTCTCATGTCTGGTCATGAGGGCATCCTAACCCACTAGTGGGTTTAGGTCTTCTCCTTTGCACTACTGCAAAAGAGGGATAATTCCAAGGGAATTGGAATCAGTCCGAAAAAAGGGTGATGAAAAGTTTGAATCACATGCTCAACATTCGGAACACAAGGAGGGTGGCATGGCGATGAAGGATAACTGTTGACAGTGTTCAAAACATTGCATCCATATCATGTTTTCATGAAATGGGGACAAACAAAAGAGGGTTGAATACTGACCGTGCTTGAAACACATGACCTGACATCAAGTGTTGTTCAATGTCTTTCAGGGAGCTGGCTCAGGGCAGTAGGTGAGCCAATGCGGCATGGGACCAGGTTGTTAGCGGGTCCCTTCGGACATGGAAATGGATGAAGATCCAAATGAAGGACATGATCAGCATGAGGTGGAGTGATGGAATGTTTTAAAGGATTACAACGCTCTTGAAATTATGCCACTATAGTCATGGAATTAATCATCAAATTCTTGGAGCATTTGACATCTCTTGTTTGGAGAAATAGGCATCATATGTTTGGAACATAGGGTACATTACAGTTTAGAGTCTTGTAGAGACGACTGTTGGTATCTCATGCTTGGAGAATAAGGAATCTCTTGTTTAGAGCAAGAGGCATCCTATGTTTTGGAAAATAGGGTACACTACATTTCAGAGTCATGTAGAGAGGACTGTTAGAATCCTATTCTTGGAGAATAATACATATCTTATATTGAGTAAGTGGAATCCTATGTTTGGTACATAGGGTCGACTACAGTTTATAGTCATGTAGAGAGGACTATTGGGATCTCATTCTTGGAGTATAAGACATCTCTTGTTTGAAGCAAAGAGGCGTCCCATATTTGGAACATAGGGTATACTATAGTTTAGAGTCATATAGAGAGAACTATTAGCATACTATGCTTGGTTCACAAGGCATCTCCTATATTGAGTAAGAGGCATCCTATGTTTTTCACCTAGGGTGGACTACAGTTTGTAGTCATATAGAGAAGACTATTGGAATCTCATTCATGGAGCACAAGGCATAACATATATTGAGTAAGAGGCACCCAATACTTGTCATATAGGGTTAACTATAGTTTAATGTCATATAGATAAGACTATTAGGAATATGGCGCCTAACAATGGTTTTTGTTGGTACTTACACAAGGGGGCCCTATCTGGTTCAACATGGCATACGAGCCATGTGATAGGGTTTGGATGAGTTACTTGAGGAATGGATCAACTCAAGGTACTTGGGGAATTTCTGATGAGAATCTCAACTGACGATATGGGAAAATAACTAAGGCAAAATTTTTGAATCAAGGTGATTCATGTTGTGGAGATGATTATCTCAAATCACGGTATTCCGTAGGTGGAATGTGGATGTGCATAAGGGCGCAATGGAAAATGCCGATGCGCCGGCCCAAAAATTGCACGGTGTGACTCTCGATTTTTCATGGGGGTAAGTGACAGTACCAAAGGGACCGGCCCGGAGGTGCGGGACCGTAGCCAGACAGTGACCCCGAGCAGGGGTGCGTGGGGGGGGGGGGGGGGGGAAGCCCCGACGTTATTGACCGATGGGCATGAAGGGAAGAGCCTCAGAAATGATAGGTCTTCATGAAGTAGCTTCACATAGAAAAGGGGATCATGGAAAACAGGGTCTCATGGACCATGTTATCGAGGAGCATGGTCTCACAGAACAGCATCATGAAGGAAGATCCTCACGGAGCAGTATCGTGAAGGTAGGTGATCATAGAGCATGGAATCACGGAGAAACTATGTGAAGGAAGCTGCTCACGGAGCATGGGCTCATGGAGCCGCTTCGCAAAGGAAAGAGGAGCTTCACGAACTGGGAGATCTTCCGCCCAAGGGGCTGAGTCACCGTCCGACAAATGGGGGAGAGATTGGTATATATAAGCAAGGGGAGATAGGAAGATGAGCTTTCTTGGAGTGAATATAGATCTTGCTCTGCGGCGGGTTCGCAAAGGTCAAAGGGATTCAGGGAGTCGTCCCACCTCCTTACTTCGTAGTGGGTCACGAACGTCAAAAGGGCTCGCGGAGCTATCACACCTCCTTGCTTCATGGAGGGTCTTCACAGCGGGTCGTAAACTTTAAAGGGGTTCACAGAAAATCTCACCTCCTTGCTTCACGGCGGGTCTGTATCGCGGGTCATGAACTTAAAAGGGATTTTCATAGCATCCCGCCTCCTTATGTCACGGAGGGGCATCGCGATCTCCGAGGGGGATTCGCGTATGGGCTTCACGAACCTGTTTTACATCCCAACATCAATTGTCTATAACTCTTAATATGTAACTCAGTTCGGGCCCTATGACCTACCAAATCAAAGCTTGCAAAATGGGATACGATCATGGATCATGTATGGAAGCCTCTGGAATGTTTTGCGAACACATTTTCCAGTGTCATCTATTGACCAAACATATTCCCTGGGAGTGTCAAATTAGGAGTGCAGCAAGGCCCGTTTTCATGTACCATGATACCCCGGGTCAAACCCAAATCTCCTTTTTATAGTTTTCACTCCTAGGTATATCTATGCTAGATCCACACCCACTGGTTCGTATCCATGCATAGATTTATTTCTTTGAAAACAACTTAATAAATATTTCACCAAAATACAAGGTAGTCATCCTATATTTAAACATTTCAATATGGTTCTTCCAAAAGATTTCATAGTCTAAATTCCATAAATAACTATACTATCTTTGGATACCAACTATGGAATCCCACCATTTTATTACATTACTTTTCATTACATTTTACATACATAGGATCTTTAAAGTCTAGTGTCTTGGAAATCATGAACAATATACAAGAAAACATTAAACATTATTTTAATCCACTTGTAAGGATTCTGGACAAGTTTATACTATATTAAATTATTTCATCTCATATACTAGATACATTCATCCATGGAATGGGTGAGCAGAAGGCCCAGTAAGTGTGAACAAGGGAATTACTTTTCTTGTGATATCAAAATGATCTTGTTGGAGAACCTAAAGGCCTAAGCAGTGGAAGTAGAGGCATATCATAAAGAAAAGAACATGAATAATAACTTCAATATTCAGATAAAATATTTAATTTATACATTCATGAAAATACCACCAAGGTTCATCCCAAAGGTTTCATAAAAATTAACCAAGGTTATTCACTAAGGTATCGTGAAACTTGTCATCTCTAGAGAATAAATTTTTTTCCCAATGCATTGGAGCCCTATCATGGCACATCATTAATATGTATTTATTTTCATGTGATCCACATAAATCATAATAAAAAAATTCAGAAATAACCAATAGAGAATAAATGAAATGGGTATCATATCAAAATCGCTATGTTTTAAAAAGTTCTTAAAATTAAGATCATTTTTTCAGTTATAACCCATAGAAAGGTAGTAAAGGTCATATGTATGTCAATTATAGAATCAAATAGATTAGTTTTATTTGTTTATGAATAAATATAGTAAGTAAAATATATTTGTTTATTCACATATATAACACATGATAATTTCATGAGAAAAAATGAGTGATTTTGAGACGAAATTTCTGCAGTGTAACGACTATATATCATGGTATTAGAAAAAAATAAAAAGAGAGGTTACAAGGATAAAACACTGAGAAATTACTCATAATAAAATATTGGGACAGAGTAAAATATAAATAATAACATTTTATGGATATTGGAATGATATACCACGGGAAATAGAAACTTGAACGAAAAGTGAAGATGCGATTTCTTTTATGAAAATTTGACAGCATATCATTGCCCTCTAACATTTCAGAAAATTAGTTTATGAGAGAAAAATGGGTATCTAATCATTTTTACACCAAATTGGAAAAAATATTTCTATAGTAGAACATACCCCCACATAAAAAAATGGAAACAAGAAGACATAAAATAGAAGAAGTCATGACATAAAAGAGGAGGGCAAAAAGATCCATTACCCTGAAGAGTGACTTTGAAAGCTCGAAGGATGGGACTGTGGGGGATAGAGGGAACAATGGAAGATCTAATAGGTTAATAAAGAACCCATTTATTTGTTTATGATTATTTTTGAATGAATGTAATGAGGGAATGGCTTGGTATTTATAGCAAAAGTGAGGGAATATTTAATTAATTTCCTAGGCACGCCACATCGGTGGTGTTTGAAAAACAATGGGATTGAACATGGTATTGTCGCATGGTTTTGGACACTTGGGACCCCTCATATCATATAATACTATTCACAATTCAACCATAATTATTACATCATTAATGATGTCGTTAAACACACTGAAACTGAAAACTGTATTTTCACTATCCACCAAAAAACAAAACATTTTATAAAAATCTATTAAACTCACCCTAACCTAAAATCAATGATCTGAATTCAAAAATAAAATATATTTTATTAAAAAATATATCAAAATATATTTAATTTATTTTTTTATATAAAATCACCATTTAATCAAAACAAACAACTCTAAAACTCTATCTTTTTTTGTAACACCTTCAAAAAGTAATCATGGTCCCATAAAATAATCATATAACCATCAGAAAATAATGTAACAATTTATGAAAACATTTTATGAAAATAAATTTCCATTTTGAATTATTTAATTAATTATATAATTTTAAATAAAATATTTATTACATATGAAAATACCAAAATCATATACTATGAACATTTTTTCACTTTTAAGATGTATAAATTATATTTATACATTACGAGGTAAAGTTTCTATTGTTTTGGCCTATTTACTATTCATTATAATTCATATGGGTATGCTACTATTCAAACATTACTATTTACTATTAAACAAGTTGATGTTATTAGAGTCTAAATTTCCTACTAATCATAACTGTAGAAGACCATTTTTTAAAAATCATTTCATAGTATTAATTATTTAAGGTATACATGAATATTTTAAAAGTACCATTTTCCAATAATTCATCAATTATATTCATCCTATATTTATCATGAGCTTTGAAAATCAAACATTTTACCATAATAAGAAATAAAAAATTTTATTTATAACAAGGTATTACAAATAGTATCCACGGCCTCATTACATTGCCCCTTATAACACATACATTAGAACTAAGTGTAAGGCGTGCTATGGTGATATAATCTTGGGTATCTTGGACAACATTGCCTGAGTGGTGATTTCCATCAGCTTGAACTTCTCCCTTAGGTGATTCAGTTCAAGCTTCACATGTTGAAGCTCAGTTGGGGCTTGGTCTAGAGAAAAGATCAGAGAAGCTACCTCCTTCCCATGTTCGGACAGATGGGCTTCGTATTGACCGAGTCTTCTAGATGAGGCCATGAACTCATCTTTCTATATTAATAAATCAAGATCACATGTTTTATAAACAATAATTGTAATGTTAAGAGTTTAGTTTTTCTACATTCATGTTGGCTAAGGATCATATAATATTCAAAACCCAACAATATCACATCATTAATTAAAGGATATTGTTTTGAGGATTATAAAATGAAATAATAAAAAAATTTAGGAAAAAAATATTATTAAAAATTTCGAGTCATTACAGGAACTATCATTCTTATGATATGTTATCACTAATAAAGGGTTATTTGTGGACCCTTCCAAGACAACAAAAACTGAATATTGGCCTAGGACAACATCTGTAACGAAGATCTGTGGATTTCATGGTCTACCTGTGTATTATCAATGATTTGTGAATAACTTTTCAAGATTATCAAATCCAATGACCAAGCTAACATTGAAGGGAGTAATGTTATTATAGACTCAAGAATGTAAAAACTATTTCAAGGAGTAGAAAAGGAGGCTTACAACTGTTCCCTTAATAACACTCCCAATATGTAGAGAACTCATTGTGGTGTATAGTGATGCATCAGATAAGGGGTTAGGATTTTTTCTAATGAAAAATTATAAAGTGATATCCCACGCCTCTAAGGAGCTGAAACACCATGAGAAAAACTATATGATACAAGATCTCAAGTTGACAGTTGTGATATTTTTGTTGAAAATTAGGTGGCATTATATCCATGGGGAGATGTGTGAGATATATAATGATCCCAAGAGTATAAAATATATATTCACATATAATGATCTTAATTTGTGCCAATTATGTTTTATAGGGCTCATCAAGGATTATGACTACTCAATCCAGTATAATCACGATAAGGCAAACAAGGTGGTGAATGCTCAGTATAAAGGATCCTGAATATTTATCAATGTATAGAATTGAAAAGGTTCTATTCTTCATAGATTTGCAGAGGGTAGACATGGGAGTCCTTAAGGGAGGAACATCATCAATCCTTTCTCAAATTATTTCTAAGCCATCCCTCATAGAGAAAATAATGAATCCTCAAAAAAGATGTGGAAATTCTAAAAAAGTGTGGAAGCTATTAAAAATTTGAAATCCTATATTTTCATGATTGATGAGGATTTAATTGTATGTTTGGGTCATGATTATGTGTACCATCCAATAAATAGATAAAGAAGGGGCTTCTAAATGACACACATATCACAACCTTCTCTATTCAACCACGAAGCAGAAAGATGTATCAAGATCTCTGAGAGAAATTTTGGAGGGACAATATGAAGAAGGAGATTGTTGAATATACATCAATGATCCTATTATGTTAAGATGTAATGGATGAAATAAAAATTTCTACGGGGGCGATGCAACCACTACCCATTCCAACATTGATGTGGGATAACATCACCATGGACATTGTCAATGTACTTCCATGGACATCTAGAGGAATCAATTCTATATTGGTCATTGTTATCGTCTTACAAAGATAGCTCACATTATCATGAATCGATAGGACATATCATTGGATCAACATGCATGGATATATATCAAAGATGTGGTAAGTCTACATGGTGTACCACTATCTATAGTATCCGATCAAGATTCTTGATTCACCTCAAAGTTATGGGAAAGTATTTAGAATTATCTAAGCACTGAACTGAACATTAGTAAGGCCTATCATCTTCAAACTGAAGGCCAATCATAGTCTCATAATTAGACACTAGAAGATATTTTCTGATCATGCTATATAGACTTCAAGAGAGGATGATACTAACACCTTCAACTAGTTTAACTCATATACAATAATAGTTCCCCCTCGTGCATCTGAATATCACCATACTATGCACTTCATGGGAAAATATTCTAAACACTAGCATGTTGGGATGAAGTCGGGGAGCGTAAGCTGCTAGAAACTACAATGTTAGAAGAAAATGTAAAAAAGGTAAAAACCATTCAACATCACATCAAGGAATCTCAAAGTCGATAAAAGGTTTATGCAAAGATTCATCAATGAGACCCTGTTTTCATGGTTGGAGAGAAGTCTTTCTATGAATATCTCCATTAATGAATGTCAGGAGGATTGGAGAAAAAGTGATGTTCTGTCACTGGTACATTGGCCACTTCGATATTCTTGATCGTTTTGGGGGTGTTGTCCATAGACTAGAACTTCCACCTAACAATGCTATAGTACATGACGTCTTCAATGAATCCCTATTAAAGAGGTACATAATAGATACTTCACAGTTACTCTCTTTTGAGGTGGTGCATTTAGAGGATGATATTTCTTATAAGGAGAATTTAGTGATGATCATTGATCATAGTGATAAAGTATTATGTAATAAGACTACTCACCAGGTCAATGTACTATAGGGGAACCTTAAGTATGAAGATGTATAATGGGAAATGGATTAGGCAATGGGGGAAAACTACCAACACCTGTTTATGTCTTAGAATGAATATAGAAATTTTGAGGGAGAAATTTCATACGGGGGAATAATGTAAGGACCCAATTTGTTATAAATTGAAATTAAATTCTTATGATTATGTCATACGATCACATTAAATTACAACAGAATGAACTACTATGTACTATGCGACCTTTAAACCAAATTTTGACACTTCTATGTTTTGAATTTCGAAAATATCAAATACACAGTTGTGTTCAGTAATATGTTTGCAATCCGATAATAAATAATTAATTTTTTTGGGAATAGCAACAAACCCTTATGAATGTCCATGGATATTTTATTTTCATTATTTCATGAATACTTTTTTGATATACCCATTTCTTATGCTTTATGACATGAGTGTGGTACCCAATTATTTCCTTGGGTAACCCATATGTTTATGTAAGATTGATTATGTAGAATTATTTATGTGGAAAACGTATTAATTAAAAGTTAGTATGGGTGCACCTAGATAGCACTCCAATTCATTGGGTAATGTTATGTCTCATGAAAAGTTATGTTTGATTGTCTTAGTGGTTATCATTTGCTTGTTCTACTATGTGAAACAGTGATGGTTCTTGGACTCGACTCGTACTAAATTCATGTTTTATGTGTCATGCACAATTCTAAGATTCTAGGTTTATATGATTCCATGTGTACATGATAATGTTCCACATGTAAATTCTTTTTTATATAATCATTTCATTCTTTCTATTCTATGTTCTAATTCATTGTTTTTATGGTTATTCCCTTACTAGGGTTTTTTCCTCATCCCTTTGATTATGTATTCCCAATGGTACCTTATGTTGACGTTCCATCATAATGGATGTTAGTATTTCAATTTGAAGATTAAACAACTATCTTTTTTTGAGTCACATGTTTTTATTTTTATAAACATAGTAATCAAATACCCTAAACATCATGATCCTTGGACTGTACTCAAATGTATAATAATGCTTAAAATCATGTAATGTTTTGTAAAAGGCAAGGGTTGCTATAGAGTATACATTAATGTATACCTTTACATTATTATTTTCAAGGAATCCCATGAATATATATTCAATGTATATTTTTAAGATTTTATCATATTAGGATAAACCAAGTACGTGATTCTATCAGGTATATGGTTAAGAATTCACTAGACATGTGATATTTCTATCACTATATAATAAAACGTTGTAGTAAATGTTTTTTTTCGTATTAGTGGTGGCTTAAAACATTAGAAACTCAATCAATATTTGTTGTTTAAACCACTAAATATTTATCTATCAATGATAAATTAATTTAAATTTGTATATAATTTAATGTGGTTTAATGAAGTGTTTTATTTTGGTTTTTGGGATTTTTAGATGCGTTTTCAGTCAAATTAAAAGTGGAGAAAAATTATGTACTATTATGTTATTTTTTTATTATTTTATTTCAAATAGTAAAACTATAATATCCTTTGAATTAAATATTAATGAATCAAATAATAATAAAAAAATGATAATATATATAGCAACAATTTATACAAACCAACAATAAAATTTTAAAATTACAGATATATAGATATATATATATGTTTATAAAAATCATAGAACATATAATGTTACTAAATTTAAACAAATTAATTACATATAATATAAAATAAAACAAACAACATAAATTTACAAAATGCATCCATCTCTTGATAGTCTACATTTATAGTGACAGATACACTTCATGCAAAGATGTTAAATCTTATATGATTTATATTCATTACATAAAGTAATGATCCACAAAAAAATCATTAATTTATGTTATGTTTGGACTCATGGATATTGAAATAACTAGTTCATAAGTGTAAAATATCATCTTTCAATAAAATATTTAAAACTATAACCCCTATTAGAAATAACATACTTAATACCTTTCATCCTAACTAGGGGAAAATGAATCATAATAGCGGATGAGATTTGATGCATAGTAAGGGTAAATAAGGAAGAGATTAATGATCACTAATATATAACATGAACATAAGGGGTATGAGAACATGGTAAAAAAATTTGAGAACCATATCCTATATATAATATATCTTAATCATGAGTTATGAAATAAAAATTGGAAGTTTATAATAAATTAATCATAATGTAATAAAATAAGATAATCCATGATACCATAAAATTATCATAAGAAATATATTTATGGTATACAAATAATTATCAAAAATAATTATCAATGTAATCAATGTATACATCCAATAATGTTATAGTGTATCCTGATTAATCCTCAATATATCTTTGTAGTCATGGTTCACTCACAAGACTATTATAGTGGATATATTCCCTTACTGAACAGGATCCACTCACCATTCTATTACTATTTTTCTAATGATATATCAATAATTACCCAATAAATTAGAGGTATACATAATTCCATTACCACTCATCATATATTAAAAATAAAATATATATGTGACAAAATATCATAAAAAATCAACATATAAGAACTTCTAAAAAGTAATTGCTTTGATAAACATTTCCAAATATCATAAGCCATAGAAAAGAAGTGGGATTCATAAAAATTATTCCCTCATACACATAGACCATCTGATAAATTAACAAAGATTCTATAATTGGATAATTTACCTAGTAAATAATAAGTTGAATTAGGTTTTGTTTTTTTAAATAAATATTAATATACTTACAATATCATTAAAGCATTATTGAGTAACAAACCATTTCCACATGAAGAATTACAATTCATAAAGTAAAAAAATCATAAAATACTCTGACTATCATGTTCCTTAAAAATATCCTTGTAAAAATAAGGATGAATCATTACGATAATCAATTTTTATTTTGGTTGGAAATTATATTCATTTCATATAATTAAAATGAAATCACTCATTTTATATTCATATAAAAAATGAAAAAGTATATATTTCCTAAAATGATAATAATATTCCATTAATTTTATTAAAAGATCCCAAACATGTATAGAAATTACATTAATAATCAAAAAGGAATAATAAGCATACTTAAGGAATTTTTAGAAAAATGATATTGTGTAAAATAATTTTTTGATCGAATAATGAAATAAGTATGATTTTCCTTTTAGTTGAGGTTTTGTTTAGTGTAATGCACCCCATAATCCTAAATCCAATGTTTATGTTTCAAATCACATTAGGCACAAGATACTATAGAATCACTATACTGCTATTATAATAGAGTCAAAACTATTTCACTGGAAACACTATAGTGGTGAGGGTAATATAGAATTAATTTTAGCAGTGATGGAACTGTGTAAGGACCTGACACCAGTTTCATTGAGCCTATGCCTTATGTGATTACATTGTCCAAGAAACATGGAATAATCATCCTGAAGGACTGATTATTTTGTTATTATTTGTTACAAGATTCATACAAAAGATAAACATTACAATATGAAAAGAAATAGAACATAGAAACTCTTTAGACAATTTACATAACTTCTAGGTTATTTCTGTATGTCATTCATAATAAACATCTTCATGTCCTGAAAAAATGAATCTTAATAAAAAAAATGAGCTAAAATTCTTATTAAGGGTAAATAATACATCATAAGAAAACAAAAACATTAGACATGGTGAATAATTGAAAACACATGCCTCTAAAAATAAACATGAACATAATATGGAAGAAAAATGAGTTGAGTAAATATTTCCATAACATAACATAATCATGGGTATTTTACTATTCAAATAACCACATATAACATCAATTCTATTTTCATAATGAGGGAATAAATAATGCGGGACAACGTAACCGCACCTTCAATGCTTTGTGCCAAGACCATAAGAAATAATTTGGTCAAGAACATGTGACATGGTCGTAGTTTGTCCCATGAGACCCAATAATGCACCAGGGGGCTATTGTGGTCCCCACCCAACACATATTTTGTCTAATTCATTCCTCATATGAACGTGGATAATTATAAACAACATATACATTCATATTGAAATTAATATATGAAATGTAAATATCGTTCCCTGAATATTAAGCATAAACAAAAACCATTCAGAGTAAATTGGAGAATGGGTTTAAGACAGAACATCCACATCCAAAGTAATTGTAAACAATTAAATTAACATTGGTAGAAGAAGAATTGTCCTACTAATCCCAATAATACATCAAAATCAATAACTGTGTTGAAATAGATGAAGATATTAAAATAAAATCTTTGAGTAAATCTTGAGATAAATACTATTTTTCTTGGAAAAGAAGAGTTCTTTTGGAAGAATAACTATTTATAATAATAAGTTTTGTAAGATATTATTTTCATAATAAAATTAGTGAATTTATAATTATAATTGTCTCCAAAAACAGCTTATATAGTGCCCTTTAAAATAGGTAAGAATTAAAGAAATTCTCTTGGACTCAGCTTGTATTAGGGAAAAAATTTCGAATGTTCCTTTTAAAATTTGTAACCATCCATAAAATAAGGAAATATTTTTTTAAACCTATATATAACCCACAGACATAATATATTATGATTAAATAATAATACAAAAGATTTTCATTAATGTAATAGACAATAAAAGTAAGCCGAATGAAAATGGATGTTCTGGTGAAAAAACCCTTACCTTAAATATGTATGTGTTCCGATCCTGAAGTTAATGTCATGGAATAAGAAATTATACTTATTAATATCGTATTTCATATCCTATTGGAAATGTATTTATTTTATCATAATCATGTTTAGTTAATTTTTTTCCTTTATTGTTATGTTATTATATTGAATTTCTTCGTTCTGCAGTGTTTGTTTTCTTTATTTTCCTAAACGGTTCACTTGTTATTAATTAATGGTGTTAATGTGGAGTGGATGTAAATCTCTATAATTGAATTTAAATATTTTTTATGATAATCCAAAGGTGTTATTTGTCTTTTATATAACTTGGATACAAGGAATGTGGATGAATTATTATATAGAACATTAATGATAACTTTTTCAGTTAATTTGTCGGTTCTGATTACAATGAACTCATTTTACATTATAACATAATACCTTTTTTTCAAAGGGATTACATAACCTTAAATTGGGTATATTAAATATATAATAATCTGGTTCAAACATAAGAATAATTTTTTGATGACTATAATTGAAAATGATAATATAAATCAAAATCCCATTCTTCTTGAATGTGGTAAAGTACCACATCTCAAATGGTGTTTTGCTACTAGTATAAAGAATGTAAAAGGAAGATATGATGATAAATTATTCTAGTATCGAGAAAAAATTATAGTACATTTATGGTATAGGATTCATCACAACATTTTGATAAGGATAGGTAATAATAGAAAAAGAAAACAAATAAACTAAAAAGGAATGACAAAGAACTAAAAAAGAGGAATTTACCTCTTGAACCAAACTTCCTTGAGATCCTCCTTAAGGGCACTGGTTTTGGACTTTTTATGAGACCAATGCTTTCTAGACGTGGGAGAGGAGGTTGGGAGGATATTTAGACAGAATTTTGGGAATGGAAATGGCTTGAGCAGAGTGAATAGAATGGGGAGTGAGAGGGAGTTTTTATATTGTTGGAGAAGAGGGTTTTCATAATTTTTCAAACATTAGTTTTTTAATTTCCCCCAAGACATGAAATTTTGATTATTCCATAAACTAGAATAGAAATTATTTCATATGAGTTCTTACCAAGTGTGATTACATCACTTGTGATGTCATGAATATTGTATTTAACTGATAATTTGTATATATTGTATTTTACCATATTTCACTAATCATAAAAAAAATCTAATTTTTTCAGTATAATACCAAAAACTCACCAAAACCATTTTTTTACATGTATAATCCAAAAAAAAAGTACATTTTTCTAAAACAATTTTATAAATATGAATAATATAATATTTAATTAAAATAATTTTTTTTCTAAAAACAACAGTTTTAAAACATTTCTTTACTTAATCCAAAGCTTAGGTATATCGTACATAAAATTGAATATTATTTATATACTATCATAGGTAAGGTTACTATCCATTAGTGTGTATCACTATTCATAAGGGTATGTTAGTATTCATAAGGGCCGGTTACAATTCACAAAAAAATTATGTTTTTCTTAGCAGAATCCACATAACTTATTGATCGCAACCATGTACATCAGATTTTCAAAATATACCTCACAAAAGTGAAATAAATATGTTTAAAGGTTACATAGAACTTAATAGTTCATAATGAAATATTTATAATATATGAGTTTCTATTGAAAAATATTGGGTCTTTAAATTCTCCCCTCTTTATAAAACTTTTATCCTCAATATTCAAAAAAATGTTACCTAAAAAGATTCGAGTATATCTTTAGTATAAGCACCTTAAGATCCCATGTTACATATTCCATATTATGGATCCACCAAAGAACCATTACTAGAAAAGCATTTCGATTTCTCAGTACTTTTTCTCTAGTATCATTAATCTTGATAGAATATTCATAATAAGACAAATCAGGTTCATATTCTATTTCTTCATAGGTGAGTACATGTGATGGGTCTGGCATGAATTTTCTTTACATTGACACGTGGAACACATTGAGAACATTGGAGATACTTAGTGGTATTTCCAAATGGTATGCTACAGCTCCAATTTGATCCAAAATTTCAAAAGTGTTGATGTACCTACGACATAATTATCCCTTTTAACAGAATCGTATAATATGCTTCCATGGTAATACATTAAGGAAAACATGATCTCCTACATAAAATTCCAAATCATTCCTTCTATTATCAGCATTAGTAATTTCCTACATTGAGCTGTTTTGATATGGGTTTGTATAATCTTCTCCTTTTCAACTGTTTCTTCAACATGTTATGGGCCAACGAGATTTCATTCACCAGCGTCATCCCAACATGTTGGTGTATGGAATTTCTTTCCATATAATGCTTTATACGGTGCCATCTAAATACTTGAATGGAAGCTATTGTTATAGTAAAATTCTAGGAGAGGTAAATACTGATCCCACAAGATTTGAATTTCAAGTGAACAAGACATAAACATGTATTCTAATGTTTCTATAGTCCGTTCTGATTGTCCATCAATTTGTGGGTCGTAGGCAGTGCACAAATGAAGATTGGTATCTAGGTCCTTCTAAAGACTTTTCCAAATTGTGATGTATAATGGGTATCATGATTAGAAGGAAATGATAAGGGTACACTATAATGTATTACAAGTTCATTTATATATAGTCTTGCTAAATGTTCAAGTCGTAAATCTTTTCGAATAGACAAAAATTTGCTGATTTTGTAAGACGATAAACAATGACCAATATCAAATCATTTTTCTTGGTGTCTTTGTTAGACCCATGACAAAGCCCATTATAATATCATCCCATTTCCAAAAAAGAATTTGAAGGGGTTGCATGACTCCTCCCAGACATTGTCTTCCATCTTTCACCTGTTGACAAACCAAACAGCTCGAAACATAATCATAAATCTCCCTCTTCATGTTTTCCCACCAAAAATGTACCATTAGATCTTTATACATCTTTCTGTTACAATGGTGTATAATGAAATTAGAGCTGTGAGCATAATCCAATAGTTACCTCTTTAGCTCAAGAATAACAGGAACACAATGCCTCTTTCCAAATTTCAAAATGCCACCCTCTTATGTGAAGTTAATCAACATACCATCATTTATAGCTTGAATATTCTTTTGAAACTCCTCATCATCAGCCTAATAACTTTTTATCCTTCCCCGTAAAGAATTTTTGGAAACTATTTGAAAAATTAGGGATGTCTTACATTACTTGATAATTCCCATATCCATATTTACTAAATCCAGGAACAAAAGATCCCTTTAAACACTTATCTTCTTCACAATTCGATGATCCTTTCGGCTCAATGATTCGGCTACCTTATTTTCAATCCCTGGTTGGTAGATTATTGTGAAATCATAATATTTGAATTGCTTAATACATCTCCTTTGTCTCATGTTATGTTCTTTTTTTGATAATATATATTTCAAACTCTAATGATCTATATATATTTCACATTATTCACTATAGAGGTTATGTTTCCAAATCAATATAGCGACGATTAACACTGAAAACTCATGATTATAAGATTGATAGTTTTTTAAGGAATTTTTAGCTGCCTAGATTCATAGGGAATCACATGATCATTTTGCATTAGGAAACAACCACGTCCTTTCTTTGATTCATCGCTATGGGTATGAAACCCAGCATTCACAGATGGTGGGGTTAATATTAGATCATTTACATAACCATCTCTTCAATTCATTAAAAAATTCTTCACATTAATTGGTATGTGCAAACATAAACCCTTTTCGTGTGACCTTGGTATTTGGGTTTGCTAAACGGGTGAATTTCTGAATGAAATGTCGATAGTAACCCACTAAAATAATAAAACTATGTACCCCAGTTACATTTGTTTGTGTAGGACATTCATGAACAACATTTTTCATTATAGGATCTATAAATATTCCATCATTAGATACAATTTGGCCCAGAATGGAATCTTATTGGAGCCAAAAATCACACATGCTAAACTTCACATATATTTTTTTTCCTAAGTGTCTTCAAGAATAGTGCACAAGTGATTTGCATGATCATCGTGGATTTTGGATTATACTAGGATATCATTAATAAACCCCAACACCATGTCATCAATATATTCATCGAAAACTCTATTCACTAGATCCCATAAAATATATGCTACATTAATTAGTCCAAAAGGAACTACTGTAAACTTGTAATGCTCATACCTGGTTCAGAATGCTATTTTTGGAATTTCTTTTTTCGTCACAAGCAACAGATAATATCCAGTTCAAAGATCAATCATTGAAAAATATTGGGCTCTAGGAATTCGATCAAATAACTCATCAATTTTTTACAGAGGCTACTTATTATTTATTAAAATAGCACTGATTTCTCTAAAATCAATGCACAACCTCATGTATCCATCATTATTCTTGACAAAGTGGACCGAGGATCCCCATGGAGAAACAATGGATCGAATAAATCTATTATCAATAAATTCCTCATGTTGTTTATTTAGTTACACTAACTCCACAGTGGCCATTCTATAAGGGGTCTTTGATATGGGCCTTTAACCATGAATTAAGTCAATGTAAAACACATTTTCCCGCTCTAGATGTTGTCCATGTAATTCCTATGGAAAGCCGTTAACATATTCTTGTACATTAGGTACATCCTCTATATGTACATTCAACTTCTCATCCATATGTATTTCATTCCCATCCTCTATAGTATTTTAATTCTGTAGAGATACTGGGGTCAGATCTATATGAGAATCAAAAGGGAGAGGTTTATGCTCTATAAATAATGGATTCTACACCATTCTCAAAGATTGTAAATTTTTTGTTCTTGCAATAGTCATTTGTATCATAATTTGATAGCCAATTCATAAAAAGATTTATTTCATAGTCATCCATTGGTATGTCAATAATCTTAGCATCTAACGCATGTTTATGTGTCATCAGGGGGACTAATCGACTCACATTTGTTTCAATGCTACATCCACTTGGGGTTTTGACTGATAACTCCACTATTAAATCAAATTGGACATATCTAATTTTCTTGTCAACATATGATAAAATAAATGAATGTGACGATCTAGAATCAAATAACGTATTGGACAAGCTAGATGAAATGATCCATGTACTTTCCACCACTTCGTTATAAACTTCAACCTCTGTGGTTGTGACCGCATAAGCTTGGCCTTTTCCCCTGGCCTTTTTTGGGGAAAATTTACCTAAATCTTATGATATTCATGTGCATAATTTCCCATCTCCCTGCAATTTCATCACAAAACATTGGTAGCTTTTTTACTCCCCTTATAATCAAAATATAGGTCGCCTTTTCCTCTATAGTTGTAACAGACTCCCATTTCCTTCAGGTAGGTGCTAGGGGTTTTCTTCCCACAATTCTTGCATGATGGAAAATCAACTCTTCCATTCTTCCCAATTTCCATATTTCCTTTCCCAGTGTTTTTATCAACCCGCTTCTTCTCTTACTTTTCTATAAATTCATAAGACCTAGATAATTCCTTTTCTATCTTGATAGCACATGAAACTATGTCTTCATATGATGAGAAATTATGGGAGACTAAATCCCTTAGGAGTAATGGTTTCAAACCATCAAATTAAAGATAATATTTTTTCCGTGGATTATTAATATAGTCCACATCATGCCTTACTAGCCTTGTAATGTTGGATTCATACATGGAAACATTTTAATCCTCCTTCTGCATAAAATTCATTAATTTCTTCTCCATATCTGCTTGCTATTTAGGAAGAAAATAATTTTCTAGAAGATTTCCTTCAAATCCCTCCATTCCATCTCTTATATTTATTCCTCCTCCTTTGTGTTTTGGATTAACAAACACCCATGATCTGCCTCACTAGTTATATGATAAACTTCAATGACAACATTATCTCTTTCGTTACATCCCAATGTGAGAAATGTCTACTCTAGGGAATATATCCACTACTCTACAACAAATGGATTTATAGTCCCATTGAATGATGGACGTTTTTGTTGCATAAAGCAAGCTATCATAGCTCCTCCATATGGTGGATCCAGATCTTCCATACATGTATGGTCATTATTCATAACTAGAGTAATTTTTCCTAGTATTGTTAAATGTGTCTATGCACGGGTCACACCACCAGAACCAACATCATTACCTTGCATCGGTGGATAATCCCTTCAGGGGACATGCAAATTCGTTTAGTTTTTATTCATTCCACTAGGCACTATTTCTATATAATGGCATACAATTGATTAGGGAATGAATAATAATGTATAATCTCATATTAGAAAAATACTTTGCAAAAATAAAATATCTACGAATTGCTAATTTCATAATTGTGAACATGGTATTTTAGAGGAAAAATTTACATTTAAACCCTTCAAAATGGATTGTAATTAAAATGAGAATTATCCTAAGAATATCCCCCAGGAGTGTTATAACCAAGAGTGTAGTAAGGCATGTTGTCGTGTATCAGGATAACCCAGGTCAATCATGAAACTCCTTGATAGAGCATTCACTCCTAGGTACATCTGTTCCTGAGCCACCACTACCTCATCTTATCTAGACGGGGATGTATTGCTTAAAATATCCACAAAATCTATTTTGTAACATAATACTATGATATTATAGTATGTTTAACCTGAAAAACTATCCTAGGTACTCTTCCTTAATATACGTTTTCTAAATCTAGTTTCCATGTTTTCTATGAAACTACCTTTGATACCAACTATAATGACCCAACCCTAGTTTCCAGAGTCAATTCCTTATTTGATCAAATTGGCATTCAAACAAGGAATAATCATCCCAAAGGACAGAGTAGTTTATTATTATTTGAAATTACATTCATACATTTGTAAAAAATTACAACTTGGAAATAAATACAACATAGAAGCTCCTTAGACTATATCCATAACTCCCAGGTTATTTCAGAATTTCATTCATAATAAAAACCTTCATGTAATGTGAATATGAAACATAATAAATGGGAGAGATCAAATGATCTGTAAGGCTAAAAAATACAACAGATGTTAATAAAAACATTATAAATGGTGATTTATTGAAACCACATGCCTCTAAAAATAAACATGAACATAATATGGAAGAAAAATGTGCTGACTAAATATTGCCATAACATAAAATAATCATGTGTATTATTCTGTTTGAATAAACACATGAACTTTCTACACTATTTTCATAATGTGGGAATGTATAATGCAGGACAACAAAACCATATCGTCAAGGCCTCATGCCAAGACTATAAGTAATCATTTTTTCAAGGCCTTGTTCCTTGACCGTAGATTGCCTCATGAGACCTACCGATGCACCGAGGGGATATAAGGTTCCATAAATGGCACTTAATATGTCCAATGAATTCTTAATATGAATTAGGAGAAATATAAACAACATATACATTCATACTGACTTTAATATATGAAATAAAAATAACATTCCCTGTACATAAAGCTTAAACACTAACCATTCAGAGTAAATTGGGGAATGGATTTAAGATAGGACATCCACAAAAAAAGTAATCATAAAACATTAAATTAAATATGGTATATGATAACATTTTCTATTAATCTAAATATTATATAATAATCAATAAGAGTCTTGAAATTGATGAAGATACACTTATAAAATCATCATGTAAATCTTGAGATAAATACACTTTCACTAGGAATAGAAGAGTTCATTTGGAAAAATATTTTTATAAAACCAGAAATGAAGTAAGATATTATTTTCATAATAAAATTATTAATTTTATAAATATAATGTGTTCCAAAAAATAGATTATAGAGTGCCCTAGAAAATATGTCAGAATTAGAGAAATTCCCTTGGTCTGGGATTGTATTTGTGAAATAATTTCAAATGTTCCTTTTAAAGAATTTAACCATATATAATATAAGGAATGATAATGGTTTTTAAACATATATATAAACCACAAAAATAGTTTTTTAGGAGTACATAATAATAAAAAATAGTTTCATTGATGTAAAAGACAATATAAGTAACCCGAATGAAAATAAAAGTTTGGGTGAAAAAATTCTTACCTTAATTATAAAGGTGTTCTGTTCTTGAACATAAGCTCCTATAATATGAAATTATAATTATTAATAACTTATTTAATATCCTATTAGACATAAACTTATTTTATCATAATCATTTTTAGTTCATTTATTCCCTTATTGATAAGTTTTTATATTGAATTTCATCATTATGCAGTGTTCATTTTCTTTATTTTCATAAATGACTCATTTGTTCTTAAATAATGGAGATCTTGTGGAATGGATATAAATCACCACAATTGAATTCTCATATTATCTATGATTATCCATAGGTTTTATTGGTCTTTATATAACTTGGTTACATGGCATAAGGATGAATTATTTTATAGACCTTTAATGATAACTATTTCGTTTAATTTGTGGGTTTTGATTACAAAGAACTGATTTTCTTTTATAACATAGTAAAATTTGTACAAAAGGATTTAAAAACCATACATAGGGTATATTAAATATATAAAAATATAGTTCAACCATAACAAGAATGTTTTTATGACCAGAAGTATGAATGATAATTGAAATATAAAGCCTGTCGTCCGAGAATGAGGTAAATTGAAACATCTCGGATGGTGTTCTTGCTACTAGTAGAATGAATGTAAAAGAAATAGATGATGATAAATTATTCCAATATCATGAAAACATTATAGTACATGTACGTTACTTGATTCATCACATCATTTTAATTAATAAAGGTAATAATATAACAAACAAATTAACATGAATGGAAAGACAAAGAATTAAAAAAATGGGAATTTACCTCTGGAACCAAACATTCTTGGGAGCCTCCACAAGGGAAGGGTATTAGTCTTTTTATGAACCAGAGGATTTCTGGATACGGGAGAAATGGTTGGGTGGATATTTTTATAGAACATTCATATGGCACAAAGATTGTGAGGAGTGAAGAGAAGGGGGAGGGAGATGGGGTTTTATATGGGAGGAGATGAGAGTTGTCATAATTTTTTCATCACTAGTTTAATAATTTACCTCTTGACCATCAGTATTAAAGATTAAATGACCAAGAATAGTAATACATTCTTATGAGTTCGATCCATGTGGGCTTACATCACTTGTGATGTCCTGAATAGTGTATTTATCAGATAATTTGTATATACAGTATTTTACCGTATTCTACTGTTCATGAAAAAATCGGGCTTTTCAATAAATTATATACAATTCACCCTAACCATTTTTTGATATGTAGAATAAAAAAATTAATTCCATTTTTCAAAAATAATTTCATAAATATGATTAATTTCATATTTAAATAAAATAATATTTTATTCTTAAAACAACAATTTTAAAATATTTATTTACGTATTCCAGAGCATAGGTATATCGTACTTCCAGTTTAATATTATTTATATATTATAAGAGGCAAGGTTAATATTCGTTAGGGTATATTAAAATTCATAAGCGTATGTTACAATTCACAAGGGTCAGTTACTATTCACTAAAAAAATAATTTTAACTTATCGGACTCCACATATCTCGCTGATCACAACTGTGTTTGTCTGATTTTCGAAATTCACATCACAAAATTGAAAAAATTATCTCTAAAGGTTACATAGAACATAATAGTTCATTATGACATATTTATAAGAAATTAATTTCCATTGAAAAATATTGGGTCATTACAAACTGTATTTTCTAGGGATATAGAGTAGTACTATTAACCAAATGGGCCTTTGGGCCATAATAGGCCTTCATGCCTATAATTTGTGATTTTAAGCCATGGGTTCTATGGGATATACTGTTCTTGTATTTAATTCCATCTTAACCTATGGATCACGTAACGTGACTCCCCTTACCAAATTTTAAAATATATTATTCGATTTAAAAAACTGATGGCTTGGTCTAATAAATTTCTTAAACAAATTTCATTTTCCATGAAATTTTTATTCAGTCTTCGGTGTACTTATGGTGATAAATATTTACAAAAACGTGTATTTTCAATAAACTAAAATATGAGAAGATATTTCATGATATTATTGATTTTTATATAATAATATTTGATCATGGATAACATTGTAAACAATAATCCCAATAAACAATGAGATTGCAACATAGATCACTTACCTCATAGGTAACATTGGATATTTAAGATCTATGAAATAATAAATTAAAATTAATAATTACATATCATTAAAATTAGGATAATAATAATATATCAAATAAAACGGTATTATATTAAGCTCATAAAAGAAGATAGGTTCACAACATAACCTATGCTCCAAGAAAGAAAATTTTAGATGATAAACCCTTACATTGAGTTCCACATTCAAAAAATACCTATAGCCTAAAGTACAATAATATTAAATTTATTATAATTTTATTTCACTTAATTTTACATTTAATGTAATATATGAAACCATTATAATATTTCTACAATAGTTTATTTATAATTATTTTCTAAAACAGCCATTTTTCTTGTGTTGACTATTTCATTTGTCATAAGAATTTCCATTTTTTATTTACAGTACTTGTACTTTGACCATGGTTCCATTATATCCTTAATTTCAATCATTTTATAAATATCCCAAATATTAATTATATACATATTTATAGCACTTATTGAATTACAAATACAGAGAAAATGAATTACACCATTCATAAAGATGGTAGTCTATATATACCCATGAACACGGTTTTCACTATTTGTTTGGTGGAATGAAAGAATCGTAAATATTAAATAATTATTTAAGACTTATTATTTTTTCATACATATCATATATGTATTCCTAAAAACATACCTTATTTTTATCCATGTAATATGTATAACAAATCGCATCACGTCATGGATGTGGTTGTCAACATGTATGAGTGAGAAACATTATTATTTACCAATAGAATACAAGGTAAGAAGGATGATTTAATATTGTATTATAGAATTATCATTATTTCATAAGTATAAAAAAATAATTAAACCATCGTAATAACTAGACATGAAATATTGTGACGAAAAATGAATGGAATCACTATCTGGAAACCGTAATTTGAACATGTGAATGTACGATAATCTCACAGATCATTTGGTAAGATGGAGGGTGGATAATAATGATTACTTAAAAATTATAATATTTAATTATACATAATATACATAAATTACTATTTTTTGTCAATATTAATGATTTAGATGATTTAAAGATGTAGTAAAAATAAGGTGATTAGTTAAGGCGGTTAACTAATCTTTAAATAACCCATTTAGATATCATCTTAACAGTATTAGTTTTGTTTCTTTGAGAAGTAAAAACCTATATAATATGTATATTAATGTAAATAAGTTATTTTTTGGTTATTTTTTTGTTCTATAATTCTCAGTGTTTTTTGAAGATGAGATTATAATGGGGCCCTTTTATAATTGATGGTAGGGGATCCATTGGTATGTCCTAAACAATTAAAATATATTAAATATATTATATTGAAAAAATAAGCCAAATGGATACATATTTGAATATAATGTAGGATCGGGTTGAAATATAATCTACCAAAAAATTATTTTTATTGGTGCCATTTTAATCCATATCATTTTAATTAACCTCAAGGTTAACTAATTTTAAACTTTACCATAGTAACACTATTTTTTATCTAAATGTTTTATAATTTTACATATAATGTAAAAAATGTTTCATAAATTTCCATTGGAAAAAATATCTGACCATATATTATCCATCCGTTCCTTTTTAACTATTTTTAATATTTTTATATTATTTTTAAAACTATTATTTTGATAATAGATCATAAATCTTATTTATAAAAAAAATCAATTAATTTGACAAACAATTATAAATAAAATGTGGAATAAAAATATAATCGCATTAAATATACATAATATTTTATTTTAATATTAATTTTTGGAACACTACAAATCACTCAAACTATAATACTTTTAATATTTTTAAAATCATTTGTTATTTTTTAATTGAATAAACAATGTATTAGTTTTGGAAAAGAATTTCTAATAATTAGTTAATCACTTAAACTTAGATTCAAATTACCATCCTCAATATAATATCATTATTTAAAAAATATATATCTACATTATATCATAATTTTTTACCTATGTTTACAAATAAAATATATTTAATACAATGAGAGTGTTATTTTGTATATATTTTTGCCTTCATTATTATACAGTTTATTTTCTTGGAAAATTGTCCTATAAAAAACATACCCCTTGTATAATGTTTCATTGGTTTTATTAAAATCATCTAATATTAATTAATATGTCAAATTATGGCCATATCAATAAGATTTTTCCTAGATTAACCCGATTTACCCTTTATCGAGGTATTATATTTTACCATAGTTACAATTAATATTGACCAAAAAGAAAAAGCGCAATTTTTACAAAATTTACTCTCCAAATTTAAAAATATGGAATCAATTTTATCAAGTTCAATAAATATATTGTACATAAAATTATTTTTTGAATGAATGAAATTTTTTTTATAAATAGAATTTTTTTAAAAAGATTATTTTTAAGTCTAAAAATGTTTTTATTTGCATAAAATCCATTTAAAATAACCTTTGTGGATTATTTTTAATCATAATAATCTAATGAAATTTAAAAACTTATCTAAAATAGAACTTAACTATATAAATACATTAAAAAATTCAATTTTTAACATACGTTAACAATTTTCACTATTCATTGAAAAATCAAACTTTTCATAAAAATAAAAAAACATAACCCTAAAAAAAGAGATATTTTAAAATAAAAATTCTTAATTTTTTTTATCAAATTGTAATTATAAATGTTTTATAAAATAATTTTAATATTCCCTCAAAAATAAAAATAATTCTAATTTTTTTGAAGACAAATTTTTGAAGATAGAAAATGTATATTATACTTCATTTTTAAGCAATAATTAATACACTTTTAAATTTATCAAACAATATATATATATATAATTCATAATTCAGTTATTAATATTCATACCCACCAATTCAACAACTATGTTATAATATTCATATTTAAAAAATAACATGTCATGGTTGGTTTATGCTCAGTGTTTCATACTGTATATTCCATGAAACATTATGTACTTCAATAAAAAATATTTGGGAGTTACATAATCACCACCTTTAAGATGTTTCATCCCCAAAATTTTATTATATTCTCAGTAATCAATAAATTGATATTTTGAAAATATATTCTTCAAAAAACAACACAAAAAATTATGTTAAAAGATCCCCTCTTATAATGAGGGAAATAGAAATATGAATATCATTTGGAATAACACAAAAAATGGTTTCAAAATTTGTGATAATTTTTTAGATGTGAAAATACAGTCATGGAAGAGAGTAGTAATTCTCAAGGACTGATATATTATGATAGAGAATATGGAATGGATAAATTTTACAAACAAATAATAAATCATTGATGGGTGAAAACAACATCTATTCATTTGAAATGAAGTATAGAGGGAAAAAATTCCTATGATTATTTTCCTAGAATTTTGGAATTCCATTGTCATCTTGACAAGGAACATAAAGAAATAAACTTACATGATAATTATAATATAATCATTTAATCAATTTGTTCCACAATCACATCTAATCAACCAAATTTTGTGTATTCAAGATGAATTTTTATTGCTCCAAATGATCAAAAATAATCTTTTAACATACTAAAAATGTTTATCAATATATTATTGTGGAATTATTGCATTAATAAAAACCAAAAATTAGTTTTCACAAGATAAGATATTTCCCAAAATAAATAGACATTTAAATGAAAAAAATATTATATTAATCTATAAATCCTTAATAATGATACCCATGGTTCATATCAATAAATAATCATATATACTATATTACTATAATAACCTCAAAATTAAATTCTTTCTTTTCAACTAAATTGTTATTTCATACTCTTCATATTATAAATTCATAAATTTTATTTTATATTCCCAAATAATAATTAATGTCATATGAGTTACATATTCATCACCCTAATGGAAATTACCCAAAAATATTATTAATCACCATAATAAATAACTATATAATAATTAATTGTAGTGAAAAACAAAATTTTTATTTAATAAATTTAGAAACTGACCTAAAAGGTACCACATAAATTAACCATAAATATCTCATAAATTATCATCATATCAATTAATTTCATTTCAATCCCTAGGATATATATTTTACAGTATCATGTAGACCATAATTAACATAACACTACATTAATCTAAAGGTTTATTTAAAAATCAAAAGTGTATTCATACTAAAACATTGAAAAGTATTAAAATATATTTCAAATATAATATCTTAATTCATTAAAAGGGTTTGAAGGTCCTTATGAACATAAGATCAACAATAAAAATTATAATCCCATGATAGTATCCATAAATTTTAATTTAATATATAAAAAAAATAGAAATCTATCTTTCATCAAATCATTACCCAATTTATTGGTCTCCAATACTATCCCATTAATTTCAATCATCACATTATCCCAAATAATCATTATAACCATAAAAAATAAAATTTCTTAGTTAACAAAACAATTCAAGATATGTTTTCAAATTCCAAAATGAAACTATTATATGACAATCCATATATGTTTCAGGAATCTTATATCCAAAATATCATTAATATAATTATTGAATCTCAATTCATAAAACCTATCAAAAAATTGAATAAAAATGAGGGAATATAATAGTTCATTTCATTTTATAGAAGATAACACAAGGATTAGAGTATTACCTCTGATAATGCTCATATTACACACACATGAGACACAGAAAAATAAGCATAACCATATGTTAGCCTTGATTATATTCCATAAAACTATGAATTTTTCATGGAAATTAATTTCTCTATTCCGTTTCATTACTCCTAGAAATCATATTTTAATTCCACATTGACATTACTATTACTACTTCTCCCCAAAATCTTGATATATAGTAAGCATAATCTTGTTTCCACTATAGACATCATTAAAATACTTCATTCTCTAATTAATTGTGTTAGGAAACTAATCAATTATAAGTTGTTAATTATATAATGGGATATTTTATTTGGTAGAATTATATGGTTTCCCAATCCACAACCAATTTGTTTGGTTTCTCCTTAGGACTATCATTCCATTATTTTTCAGTATTACCCCAAATCATCCAAAATATATTAATAGACTAAACCAATAGTATAATTTGAATAATAATAATAATAATAATGAATCAAAAAAACTCATTCCTTCTATATTTAAATAACAAAATACTCTTCCCAATCTATGAAACATTCAGTTTAACCATGTTTATCCATGATTATTTCTAATGAAAAATTATCTTGTCTAATAAAAGGGAATATCTATATGGTTCTCAATAACGATTTCTCATCCTAGTTTCCAAAGTTCAACTGAAAATTACTCTAATGTGAACTATAATACCCTTAATTTTCATACATATATGTTATATCTCATATGATTATTATTCATTACAAAACATAATGACCCACCTAAAAATAATATTGGTCTAGTATCATTGGAAACATGGATACATAATAGAATGGTTTATATGTGGAATACACATATCCCAATAAAATCACCAAAAATGGAATCATAATAGACATATCAGGCCCAATACATTTTTTTCCTAACCATAGGAATGTTAAAAAAATAAAAAGTGATATCATATGCTCAGTAAGGGTAACGAAGGGAGATATTAGCATTTATTAAAACCTAACATGAGCATATGGGTAATATAACATGATAACAACATTTAAATATCATTAAATTTATATAAAATAACATAATATTGAGTAATGACATAAGACATGATATTTCATAAGACATAAATAATAATGGAGTTAATTAATATGATATATGAGTCTATAATATGGGTATAAGACAAACATTTCTAGCCTGTAAATAAGTTCAGAAAATCATATATATAGTTCTAATTTATGACTTCCATTACATTCATAGTGGATTTGTTGTCACACTAAAAACCATCGTAGTAGTTAATTTTCAAATAGAATACTATCATATAAGGTAGAATCTCTTCCTGAACTATGATCACTCTCTATTACAGTCTTGTTTAAATCATGAGATATCAATCTTTTAAAAATTAATTTTATTGAGATATAATTATTGGACCACCTACCACATAATAAAATTAATAATTTTCTTTTTACTAAATGATAAAACATTTATAATATATGAACCCATGAAAATAAATGTGTTTCATAATAATTTCATCATTATATTACTCGTGGAAAATAAATGGGTTTTATAAAAATTTCATCATTTAATCTTATAATAACCCATGTGTAAAAATATAATACTATTTATTTAGTAATCCAACACATAAATTATGTAGCGAAATAATATGGATGGTATTGTTGGATAATTTCCCCACTACAGAATAATTCAAATTTCTATTTTTGTCATTTGATGAAAATAAATACTGTTACATGACCATTAAAACAATACTGAAGAAAATACCCATTACATTTTGAATGTTACTAATAAAATACTTATAATTCAATAATATTATTAAAATATATTTATGTAAAAATATAGTGGGAAAATTATAATAAAATCATTAATGTATTTCCTATTTATGAAAATGGGAAATTGCATTCAAGAATTGCAAGTTAAAAAAACCTATTGGTATTTCTATAAAAAGAAAAAATGTAAAATGTATGAAAAAAATATGAAAATTTCTTTGAAATAATTTTTCTAAAATATTAATATGTATATAATTACATTAAACAATCATATTTTAATAGTAGATAACAAATTTATAATATCTTTAGAAATATTTTATAAGGAGGAAATTGATTTTCTAATCGAAGAGGGAAATAATTTTTTTTTCCATAAAACAATACTATATTTCCCGTGATTAAGTAATTTGAAAAAATCAAATGGTAATCAAGTATTTTAATGAAATTAACAGAATATAATAAATTTCATGAGTTTATTGGGTGCTAATTCATACCATTTCAACATGGTTGAGTCCTAAAAAATATGAATACTAGTAAAAGTGGTTTCCTTGAACCTGGAAATTGGTAAAAATAAAACCAGAAGAATAATAAGAAAAAATGATCAAATGAGATGATGTTGTGAAGGAAGGTTCGGGTCCGCATAGTAAAAATTGCTACAGAAACCACTACACTACATGTCGTTCCACCACTATATAAAACACCCTAACAATGAAATCGTTTGTAGGTTGAGTTGTTATCACTGTCAATTGAAAACAAAACAATGTCATATGTGGGGAAGAAAGGTGAATCCCAACAATGAAAATGACTATCCCCCATGATAAAAATTGATTGTGGGACTAGATGGTACAAACAATGCTTGAAAATAAAACCAAGTCACATATGGGTTTCTAGGGTTATTTCCTCCCCTATAAATTACATATGATACAATCAACATCATTTGCGGCCTGGGTAATCCTACTGGGGATCCCACAAATGAAGCCCCATGATCCACCATTAATGACCAGCAATATTGGTACATAGTCCCTCAGATATTTTATATAAGAACCACTATTGGAATTGAAGGATTACTGTAGGATGGAGTGACAATAATGAGATACAAAAAATAAAACCCATGAGACAAATTGAAAGAGAGTAATCAATTACCCAAATGTAAACCTGCAACATAAAATTATAAATAAAATTAGCAAGGAAGGTGGTCAGAGGCGAGCCCCTGAACATTTATTAAAATAAAGAAAAGTGCAGAAAATGCGCAAACCAAACCAACAGCACCCAAACCAACATTCAAAATTTAAAACATCAAAAGGAAACAGGGCCTCGAACATCACCCCATCAGCCAGCTCATCCCCTTGTTCCACGAACCCACGTCACCGCCTCGAATCACGCACCCTTGAAACCAGCAGCACCTCGAACCGCACCCCGCCTCGAAACCATGCGAGACGACCGGAGAAACCTATCCGAACCGTCGGCGAGCTTCACCGGCGTTCATCCACCGACACAGAGAAGGAGATCACATCAACACGTACCATCTGCCGTGCAGGTCGTCGGAGAGGATGACGGACAAGACCGGATTGCCACGCGCCACCATTCACCGGGGAAAGCGGCAGAGCCGTCGACGGAACCACCGCATTCCCCGCAAGAAACATCAGCAAGGACGCCGGAGTAGGACCCGACCCCACCATTGTCGGTACAAACCATCCTCGTCGACTCTAGTGAAGAGAAATGAACATGACCAGAAAATCCACCTCCCGACGTCGCCTTCATCAGCACGAACCAAGGAAAAAGCCCAGCGCCGCCATCCGAGATCACCAAGAAAGCAACGCCCGACCTCCAAACACCCAGATCAGAGGCCGAAGTGAAGATTCCGTACCGTCAGGCTAGGGACTCCGGCGTAGAATCAACACCGAGTCGCGAAGACCCCGGTGCACGCAAGAAGAGTCGATGTAGGGCCGAGCCGAAAAGAAATCCCACCTCAAATCTCCGAACCAGGGAAGAAGACGCGTAGCTCCGAGATGAGGGAGGCGGCGCGAGCGAACCCTAGACGGACGCGGTTCCCCTTACGGGCTCATCCCATCTCCTCTTATAAATAAAATTAAAATCATCATATATTTCCACTATAATAAATCCCCTTTGCAGACACCATTCTATTAAGCATAAATGGTAGTCTATTTTCTAGACAAGAACCCCACATAAGAAAACATTATGCAGGTAGATCTCATCCCCATGTAGCGTAACACTATGTGGGATGAACTTAGCATAGTATAGCAATACGCTGCATAGAAAAAACCAATATGTGCATAGAAAAATTTTATGTAGATGAAACTCAGGTTTACATAGCATAATATTACATGGATAGTATCCCGTTAAACGTAGAAACATGGTACTCTAAGTAAACCCCACCCCACATAAAATCCAACTACATTGAATATGGAATCATATAGTATTTTACTCTGCACATACCTTCACTAACTTTAGTCATATAATCAAGGACCACCATGGTCCCATTATAAACTTGTACAATGGTATCAGGTCGATGCCAATTAAAAAGCTATGTGAAATGTAAGATCAGATTATCATCCACATCACCGGGCAACAACGAGTCCATATACCCATTGCATGAATGTTGTGTGTGTAACTTACTCAACAAGGTGGACCTTTAAATGTCTTCAGGTATTAATTACCATGTTAATGGGGGTTATAAACTAGGAGATACCCAAATGAACCACCTCATTACAGGTATTGAGGGTAACCACTTCCCTTTCCTTCCATGGGGTCTGGTGCTTGTCACTACACCCTTCCCCAAGAACCAACAGGGCATCCCTCCTTGGGTAATACCCTAGCATTTCATATTAAAGAAATCACAATGACTCCTCATTTCCATCACAATAAGTATCATGATGGGTTACTAGAGGTGACTATCCCAATTACCAAAATTAAAGATGATTCATGGACACTTAAAGCCCTCTCTCATTCCCATTTGTCTCCAATATCCTCCCACCAAGAAAATAATTTGTGTGATATCTAGATCTAATAATTCTACATGTCTCTCATGCTGAGCAGTAATTGTGTGGTATTAGAGGTTAAAAATTATAAAATTATTGGAATTATCTGAAAAACACATTTGGAATCTTATATGGTATAATCCTTAATCAATCCCAATGTGAATCATTCTGAGTCTAAGCCCTAATCATGTCCCCTCAAATGTGTCCTGTTAAGTTGCACAAAAATAAATACGTTATTTATTCCCTCATGAGAATACATAGGAAACCTATATTATGGGTTCGATCTTGACAAAAAAAAATTATTTCTTAGTAGATAATATAATACTGAAGAGTGTGTCACCATGTGGGTTAAACCAGCATCATCCTAACGAATGAGAAAAGAATATACAACCCATCCATAAAAATTTACCATTAATGGAAATCGTAGGATATATTCAAATAACCTTATAAATTGGTAACCAAGAATACATAAAGATTATTCCATACTCATTCATATTTATAATTGATCGCCAGCTCCACGTGATCTGTATTATACATACATTGGAGTGAAAAAATAATTCAAAACCATATATTAAATATATTATTGAGTCCCAGAATAGGAAAAAATTCCCACCAAATTGGTGTGATGGTCCTTATTTCCCATACTCTTGAATAATGTAAATTTTTATGTGTCATTGTCCATGTTCTTCGATTAAATCCTTCATTGGAATGTAGGTCCCTGAGTTTTCTTAGAAATGAGAGACATTGAGAGTTTCTTTCTGCACAAACAAATCATGTTGGTGACTGTTGGGATGTAGACAAAACAACATAAATGATTTTACAAAAATTAACCATCTAAAATCAATATCCAAACCTACAAATTTCAATTGGAAACTAAAATAAGGAACATAATCATAAATAATACAGATATATAATTAAATAGCAACATTAAACATTTACAGATTTTGTAACATATGAATTTTAGGTCCCATGAAATAATAAGACCAACTGAAATATAAATTATTATGATAATGGGGATAATAATTTTATAAAATTGAATAGTCATTACAAAACATAATAAAATAATACTGTATCATAAAATAACTTATGTCACAAGGATGATAATTTTAAACGATAAACCATTACCATGAGTTCCACTAACATAGATAGTGATTTAGTATCCTAAATAATAAATTTGAATTCATAATAATTTTAAACCAGAGTGAATTATATAATTAAAATATTTCATATGATCCAATTATTGTATTTTATCACAATTTTATTAATAATTTTATTTATTAAAATCATCATTTTCGGGTGCTAACTATTTTATTTATCCTAAGAATTGTGATTAGGTATTTACAGTTTGTGTACTATAATAATAGTTCTATATTCTCTATATTTTTAGTCATGATTAAAATACCCAATCCATTATATAAATATTTATAAGCATTAGTAATAGATAAATATTATGAAATTATGTACAACATTAATGGAGATTATATGCCATATATATGAATGGACTTTGTATTGATTTTTCGACTAGTGAAATTATATAAAGATAAATAACAAATCTACTTTATACAATAAATATTATATAATATTTATTTTATAAATTCATTAAATACGTCATTATTATCATATAATAAAAATAAAAAAACATATCACATAGGTAAATGGAGGTTGTGGTTTACACATACACACAAGAAACATTAGTATTTTCTAATGGATTTAATGGTAAGAAGGTCAATATAATATTATAATTCCTTAGCTATAATTTCCTCATAATTATAATATATAAACATTAAAATTATAATAATTACCATCGATGAATTATATTATTGTAAAATTAATTGTATCTCTATATGGAGACGATAAGCCGAATTTATGCCTATCGATAATTACACTTCCAATTTGATGTGAAATAGAGTTGATAATAGTGAATTAACAACCGTAATGATTTTTTAATTTATTTATGAATATTAATTTATAATTTTATGATAGATTATAGACATATAGGGGAGGTAATGAAAATGTAATAATAGAATGTTATTCGTTAATGTGATTACCCCATCTTAGAATGAACTACTTTAGATCTCTTCATAAGGATCCTAGGGATGGTATTTTGGGAAGACGAGAACCTCATGATTGTGGAAATGGAAGTGGAGATAGTATTTTGGTATTGTATGACCGATACAGAAGGATCAATGTGGTGTATTAAAGATAAAATATTGGTTGTATTTAATAATTTAATGATAACACACTCTCGGGATTTCGAAAAAGAAAAAAATAAAATAATTTCATTCTCTATAAAAATGTAAAAAAATGGATAGAGATAAAATTATAATTCAGTATGGGGTCAAAATCCCATAAAAAATAAATTTTGGATAGGTTTTTATATCATGAAAAAATTATTTTTATGATTAAATTCGTTGATATTTAATTTTAACCTCAAATATGATAACATATTTTTCAACTTAAAGGGTAATAATTTTACTTATATAGTAATTTTTTTTTTCATAAATGACAATGATATAAATATTTTTCCATATATAATCCACCTTTTACTATTTTAGTATATTAATTGTATTTAAATAATTTAATAACTTATGTTTTCATAAAAAAATCATTAATTTCAATTTTGAAACAATTAATTAATTTGAGTTAAATTGAATAAATAAAAAATATGGAAATTGAATATTATAATGATACACATAAATATTATGTCTTAGCTATCTTCTAAATTCATTGAAAAATATAAATCACTAAAATTATATTACCTTTGATATTTTCAAAATTATTCTTTTTATTTTCCAATTAATTGAATAAATATTGTATTAGTGTTACACTAGAATTAAAAATATTTATTTAATAAAAATAAAATTCAATAAATTTTAAATAATGAATATAATTTCTTTATTAAAACAATATATATTTATATTTTTTATTTACTTTATTTTCTCCTTATGCTAACATAGAAAATTTATATTATAACTAAAATAGTGTCATTTTATTACATTATTTTCATTAAATATTATATTCGACATTTTTATGGAAATGTGTCCTCTAAAAAATTCAAATCATTAATAATTTTATGTTGGTTCAAATAAATTCATCAAATAAGAATTCATATAAAAAATTATGGCCTTATTATTTAGTTTTAGACTATATTCACTCGATTTACCCTTTATTGACATGATAGATTTTACCACGCCTACTATTCATTTTGACTAAAAATAAAATGGGCATATTTAATATATTTTATCCTCGTAATTATGACTATGGAATACATTTTATAAAATTTAATACCTAAATGTGGTAGAAAATAATTTAATAATTAGTGTACAAAACGGGAGGAAATCCGCATTTTAGAAAAAATATCTTATTTAGTACCAAATTGTTTTGATACAAAATTGAAGTATAAAATTCATTAAAAAGACAATAATTAGATTATATATAATGAAAATTATGTAATGAAATTATTAAATTTATAAAAATTAAAATTTTACCTTATAAATAACTTCTGTGAAAATAAAGTTTTTAATAAAAATCAATTTTATTTACTATACATTGAAAAATTACACTTTTAAAAAAAATCTGAAATTTTCACTAAAAGAAAATATTTATATAATGATTTGAAAATATATATCATTTTTATCAGATAAAAAATCTAAATATTTTATAAATTAACTATACTGTTAACTCATAAAGAGTAATAAATATCAATTTTTTATAAAAAAACATATTTGTAAGGAATAAATGTATTTTCTTGAAATGGAGTAATTAATTCCATATAATTAAACAATATATATTTATTAATTAGGACATATATATATATATATTGGTATATATATTTAATAATTCTGTTAATCTTATACAAACCCTCTAGTTCAACGAATATGTTATAATTTTCAAATATAAATAATAATATTATTTGGCTAGTTTATTCTTAGTGTTGTGTATCGTATACATTATCATAGATAATTCATCTTTAAAAAAATTTCATGGAGTTAGTACATAATTATAATAAAATATTTCAAGGAATCTATTGTAATATACTTACAGAATAATTACAACATATACCCTCAACCCATTACGTCCATTGTTGCACCTCCAATACATTCAACTACCACTCTAGCTAGGAATATAATATGTGAAACTGAAACATTAATCTATCCATATCTACTACATCCAACAACCTCGATAGGTAGTCTCATCATATGTGATGTTGATTGTATCATCTTTAAATCAACTAAAATAAAATAATATTATAAATCATAAAAATGAGAATAATAAATATAAAAGATAATTGAATTGATGATAATGTTTTCCCATACCATGGAACAATAATCCATCACGACGTTCTTCTCAAGATATAAATAGATCAAAATGGTCAGCCTCAAACCTAATACCAACACATATCATAAATAACTAAAAATAAAACATTTTTAAAAATAATCATTAAATTTGGATAGGAAAAATATAAATTAGTAATTTTTATATAACATTTTTTACATTGTTAATTAATAATATGAAAATAAATCATATGAAAAATGATCTCATCCCTCATATCAAAAATTAAATAAAGATATAGAAATTTATTAGGAAATAAATCCTCAAAAAAACATAGAAATATTAAATTTACATATCTAATATTTGAATCAACTATTGTAACTCAAAAATGGAAGAGTTTATAACAATCAATAAAATTTTATACAGATGATCAATGTGCTCTAAATGACTCATATAAGGTATTAGTAATGGATTTAAACTAAACTAATACATACATTTCTATAATCATAAAACAACCATTTAGATATGATTTCATTTAAATCCAATGTATGTTTCTTGTTTTTTAGCCCCTAATATTTATTTTTAGTGAAATAGTATATTCAAAAACTATATATTGATTTTATCTTGAGAACATTGAACATTGTTTTTAAATGTTGACTCCTTATATATGTTAATAATAGTTGTAAGATAGTTTCTTGGGATTTCACATCCAAATGAATGTTTTTCTATTACTTTGTTTATTAGATACTTTTTAGAGTTTTATGACACTAGAAATGTATTCTATATCATCTTAGGAAGGCACTACAGTGATTGATATGGTTTCAATGAAAATTGTTTTAAAATTATATTACCATTTGATTGACAATTTCACACTACTCTGTTGTTTTTTCTTTGTTCTAACCCTTAAATTCCTGTTTTTTAATTATTTGATATATTTTAAAACTATATGATCAATCATTATAAGGATAAAAAATTCTTTATTGATGTGTAATCTACTCGTACATGTCAAAAATATTTCATGTATACTTTTCTTAGTATTTAACACAAATATGGTTTAGTGTACTTGGTTTTGACTATTATATATATGTTTCTTTGTTTTAATGGAAAAAATTAATTATGAACATACTGAGTGAAAAACCACATAACTTTTATTAGTATCAGTACTTATGATATAGAAAAGAACTATATAAGATTTTTCAAATTTTTCATGTGAAATCAAGGACATTTTCATGCTTTTGACAATAATAATTTTTTAACAAAACATGATATCATTGAGAACTTATCAAAAAGTAATTTTGACCAAACCACATGAATGATATAAATAACTTTTTATCTTATCATTAAAAATTTATAGAACTGTAGTTTCACTATGATTCCATGCTAATCTGAGGTATTTTTTTGTTGTTTTTAATATTACATGAATGTTTTTTTTGAATTAAAAAAATCAATTTAATGAATTATTGAGAACATAACATGTTGGTTTGATGTTCTATATTATTTTACACAACAATAGATATTTTGTTATTGTTTTATAATTATTTCCCAAAAAATATATGAGCCTTTATTTTTTTATCCTTAAATTGCCAATATATATATTTAAAAACACTAAAAATGTTTTTTATCATCCTACAAAAACTTATTCTTAGATTGATATATAGTAGTTCCTATATTTTATAAATAGATATGTGTTCATTTTCTAATCTGTTACTCCAATTTGAGGTTGTTTTCATTGGTTTTATACTTTATTACTTGTATTTAAATACATTGATATCTTCTAAAACTACTTATTAATAAATTCCAATCAAACCACATATCAGATTGATGTTATAGATACTAGTACATGTCATTGATAATTCAAAAATAAACTTTCTATAATTTTATACCAATATATGGGATTTATATATTTTTTTAATAATAAAATCATGTTAAAGAGATTTAAACCCCTAAAAATATATTTATAGTCACCCTAATAAATTTAATACTCAGGTCGATGTGAATTCAATTCCTATAATTCAAAAATTAATATACATTAATTATAATTTTATATCATGGAAATACAAGGTAGTTTTCTGGTTTAGACCCACTGAGACATTTTTTATATACATCCACAGTATTAAAAATTTCTTATTAATCCATTTTGATGATACCACAGATTATATTAGTGTGTTATTTTTACACAATGAAATGACTGATAGATAGTTTTCCTAGGGATTACACATATATGTGGTTACATTCACTAGTTTTGACCATAAAATTAATATTTAAGGGATTTAAAATTAAAACATTTGTCTACAGATGTCATGAAAATTCAGAAAATTGGTAGGCAGAGAAAATAAGTTTAGATAATTAATATAATTATGTTTTTTTGTCGCATAATATCTCAAGATTATGTGTTCCTTTTCTATGATGTTGACCATTGACGAGATGTTTTTGATTTATAAAATTCAAAAAAATCATTTTTACTTTAATGGTAAACCATAACACCATTTTATTTTTTATTAGTTCCTACATTATTTAAATAAATCTATAGTGATCATCCATAATTGCAATCTAATCTGATGTTAATTTTTTTGACCCCCTAATACACATTTTAAAGACAATGATATATACGAAAAAAAATTCATTTTTTCATTTTTAGAACACCACACATCATATTGCTGTTATAATTAATCTTATGTATCAAACATGAATAAATGTTATTTTCATAATATTTCCTCCAAATATGAGGCCATTCATTGTGTTTTCAATAATTTAATTCAAATTTTAGAATTATAAAACACAAAAAATTTATGTACACACATCTTAAGAAATTCACAACAATTATTATAGTTGTTTCAGTTATTTCATTTCAATAATATTTTAATGCTCATTTTTTGAATATTTAAACATAATGAAAGGACATTTTCTTGGTTTTGAAATCCCGACCTAAATTTTTATAGAGTTTCATTTCATCAATAATAGTTTACTCACACATTTGTTGCACATTACACATAACATTGACATTCCATCAATTCATAGAATAAAAAAATATCTAATAATAGTTTAAATAACATATTGAAATAATAAGTGATCATCGTATAATATGTTTTATTACATTCATGTTTTATTTTTAACAAAGATGAAAAATTATTTCACAAACATCCCAAGCACACAAAATATCATTTTATTGTTCTAAATATTCTTACACATTTAAATTAACTAGAAATAAAATTTTCCTTGATTTCACATCATTTTGTAGATCTTTTTTTATTTTGACAATTACAGGTATATTTTCATGTTAAAAAAACAAAAAAATTATTTTATTCCATCCTGATAAATCCATAACTCTTATTGACCTCACATATGTTCTTTATATTTCCAAAACCATTCTACGATCATTTTCCTATGTTTTCACTAAAATATGATGTCATTTTCATGGGTTTTCCACATATCAAATTTTTATACACTCTGATACAATTAAAGACATACTATTGAGTCATTTAAATCACACCACATTTTATATTGACGTTCAATTTTTTTATACATTCCATATAAATTTGAGATAACATTTTTATGATTTCATGCCAATGAGTGATCATTCGCTACTTTTTTTATAACACCTATGATTTATAGTTCAAAATCATTGAAATATAACTTTATTGAAATTAATATAAAACCACAACATGGATTTATGTTGTATTTAATTTCTTTTTAAATAACAATATTTGGTCATAACCATATCATTTCACGAAAATATGTTGTTATAGGGCCGGTTTTGACACCATAACAGACATGTTTACAGACAATTATATTATTAAAAACTTCATAATAAGTAATTTCAATCCCAATATAAAAACTATTGAAAATTATTCTAATAGTACACATAAAAATAGATTCATTTAATTTTATTTATGATTGTAGGAAAATTAGGGGCTATTTCTTTTTGTTTTGAACATTACATGCATATTTTAGTGTTTCATAATACAAGAAATGAATTTATGGTCATCCTAAGCACATCATATATCAATTTTATAGTCCATCTACTGATATACATGCAGTTTTTCCAATGATTTCACTTTATCCCATAGGATTTTTAATGGATTGGAAAATTACAGGCTTGTTTTTTCATTATTATAATACTAAAAATGTGTTTTCTATCATATCATCAAACAAAAAACGTTAATATAATTGTGTTAAGTTACTATATTCCAAAAATATGTAAAATTCTGTTTTATAATTATTTACCTTTGATATATGGATATTTTTATAGTTTTAAGCTAAAATAGAATGTTTTTTAAAACATAGATATAATTTAAATTTTTTATTGAGTAATTCTAAGAAAATGAAACATAATATTGATGTTATATATTCTCAAAAATTTGAAAAATAATACAAAAAATACAATTGATTTTAAACCAATTTAAGGTCCCTCTCTAGTATTTTTAAAATCAAACATTTGTTTTATAGTTTTAAAAAACAAATAATTAATTTATGAACATCATAGGAGAAACACCACATCGATTTATGTGGAATTTGATTCAAAAATTTTAAAATAAATATTCAGTTATTATAATATGATTTCAAAAAAATATGAGGTTTATCATGGTTTTGACCCTATGATGCATGTTTTTATATCTATGTTTTCAACTTTTTTTATTATTTACTTATTTGTATCAAAAAAATAAATATATATGAAAATAACATTAATAAAAAATACTAACCAAAATTACTAATATAGAATACTCAGATCACATTACACTAACTCCTTATCATAGAAATGGCCTCATCGAGAAACAATATCATTATAACAACAAAGAAAACAATCATTTAAAAATGTTATGGGTTGAGTTCGGAATTTACCTTTATAGTATGAGTTTGGATAAAAGTAATTTATTTTAAGATAATTCTTTTGAACCATGTGGATATAAAAACTATATAAATTTCCATTGTTGAATGTCATTGATCCCATTATTACCAATATAATTCTTGTTCTTAGTCATTTTTATTTCATTCTTAAAATTTTCCTTTGTGATTCCAGATCAATGCGACTACTTGAACTCCCAGTAAGTGGTTTATCAATAATAGATGGCACAAAACTACAAAAAAATGATGTAGTAGGCACATAATCCATCCCAACACCTAATACATTCTGAAGATTTAGTTTCTTTAAAATAATTATAGCTTAAACGTTTAGGGATTTTTCTGATTATCATCCATGGTCTTCATCCCATGCTTCATTAATTTTAACATGTTAAAAAAGAAATATTATTAATTATTTTATGTAATTTCAAAACATCATAATATAATATATTTTATTAAATTATTAATAGTTAATTTTTATATTGATGAATTATTATTAAATGGTAATGAAATTTATATAATCTAGTGTATTTGGATTGTTTTTTCATGGGTCGACCATCATGATTTCGATGAAATGTAAGCCACATACTATATCATAGAAGTAGGAGACAGAAGTCATGAGAATTTCTAAAAAATGGAATAAATCATTTTAAAAAAATACATATTTATAATAATAAAAATATAAATTACAATGTATAAAACCAAATAATGATTTTTATTTTTCATGAATAAGGATGGGACTTAGAGATGCGAGGAAAGAAATATTTTTTCGATTTGTTGTATTATATATATATAATACTGACATTAAAACAGTAATGAACCATTTTTATGTTGTAATGTTATAGTAAAATATTAGATACATCAAGAGAAATATAATTTTTAATATCAATAGAAAAACTATTATGACCACAAGACACTCCTTCAAAAACATTCCAATAGATAATTCATGTTCTCAATGAATTGTCAATAAACTCATATAATAATCTCAACAAAAAGCCTCTCCGTTTCATTCCCAAATTGATCATAGTCTATTGGACTCAAATGGAGTTACATAAATTGAAATCAAAATTAATGAATAAAAAAAATAATAAATTTTATTTATATTAATATATTTTCTCATTAATTTAAAAGTAGTCATTAATTAATATTAAATTAGTATTACATGTTATTCCCTTAGACCTGTAGTCCTTGTTCTAGTTCCTTAAATACATACTTTACATATTTGATAAAATAATAACAATAGATTATTGGATATTACTATCCCATAATTAAAAACATAATGAAAATAATGAATTAAATTCATCCCTATAACCTTTTAGGATTGGAGATTTATAGAATTATAGAAAATCATAATATAACAAATCCCATATCTTTATCAACTAATGATTATTTTTTACACTATGTATAGTGCTTCAAAATCAATTATAATTCCTCAATATCTCCAAAAGTGCTGCAAATATTGAATTATTCTTGTCCAGTCATGTGTAATAGTTTTTACCATAACCTAGCGAAATTTATACTAATGAAGTGGTGAGATGAAACACTCAATAAGGGAAAGCATAAAAATGAGTTTGTCATGGGATAAATATGGATTAAATATTATATCGGGATCATATAATAATAAATAATTCCACAATCAAATAAAATTGAAATCATAATATATCCATGGATAGAAATAAAAATAAATACATAAAATGGGGAATAGTAACTGAATTATTGGCGATGTAATCCATGATGAACTACAAAAAAATATATATCAGCGGTTGATTTTATAGGGTTAATGAACATCCCCCTCTAAAATAAATTCAAAGGAGGATGTACACAAACCCCTTATAATCATCAAATATAGATGGGATTCACAACCCCGTCATCTTTTGAAGCATTAATTATTTAATATTTTCTTTGATTCTAGAAGTTGTTATGTCAAAAGAACAATTAACTTAATAAAAAGTGGCACTATATTTTCAGTTGGATTTTTGAGGTTATATATATATATATATATTCATTTATATATTATAAGCTGGTTGAACACACTCTAATGCATGATATTAAAGGCTGTTCATAAACTACCATAAATCCATTTGATTAGAGGGGGTTTAACCCCACATAATGTTTTTTATTTTATAAAATATGTCTCAAATAAATTCAAATTTTATAATATATATGTGTGTATTGACATGTTTATATATATATATATATTACATAATCACATTATATAAAGGTATTTACATTCCTTATAAACATATATATATATATATATATAATGACATTATATAAATAATTTATATAAATAGTTATACATATAACAAAAATGTTTACATATATAAATATTGGTATAAAAAATATATTGTAATTATAAAAATATTTATTAAAATATATATTTTTTATATATTATTTTGTAACTACTATAAATTTATATAATGAATTTTATTATAGATATATTATATTACATATATTATTGATTTATATTTATGTATAATTAAATTTATATTATATTATGTACACAAATATATAAAATGCAGAAAAAATTATATATATATATATATTATATTTTTTTATTATATATTACATTATAAATATTTTATTGTTTATAAATATATTTATATTACATAATTATATATATATATATACTATTTATAAAATTGATTATAAATTTATTTACAATATATATATATCATGTAATTATAGTATATATTTCTAATTATATGAATGATTTTATTTTTTTGGCTGTATATACATGTGTATAAATTATATAATAAAAATGTGTAAAATTTCATATATAAATATATAATATAAATGTATTTAATATAATATTTGTATAATATAATTCATTAAATTATTAAATTTATAATATTTATAAAACCAACAATTAATTGTTTTAGTTAAAAAATTATTTAATAATAATAATAAATAATATTATAATTGTTACAGAAATATACATATATATGTACATAAAAATATTTATGTTACTGTATATATTAAAATTATGTTATATTTATTAAGATTTTATCAATATATAAATACACACACATAGACAATGATAAATGTATAAATATATATTTATATTTTTTATATATACATATAATATATATATATAAAAATATATATTATACAAAAATATATATTATTTGAATATATTATACAACAATATATTATATATACCCAAATATATTATTTTTATTTTTATTTATATACAAATATATATATATATATATGTACTAATTTTTTGTGTAAGAACATATATCATACAAGGTATAAATAAATATACTATGTTGAATATATAATAACAAAACCCATCCATCTCAGTTGGATAAGGTGATTTGATACACGTAACCAGTTTCGGCTTCAAACCCTATTAGTGGTGATTTTTTTCATCTTCACCCAAGGACGTGGGATACAGCTTCGCATGCATGAGTCTTTCTGCTGTCTGTCGAGGTGTCATGGTGTTTGTCGGAGGAGGGTGTGGTGTTTTTTGTGGTAAATGGGTCCCACAAGGTTTGTTAGGGGGTGGGAGGTGGGATGTCAGGTGTTCCCCACAAGGCGTTAGGCAGTTCCCCATGGGGGTTAGTTTGGGTGTCAGGGGGTTCCCCATGGGGCGTTAGTGGTTGGGTCTCAGGGCTTGTTTAGGGGTTCCCCAAAGGGGTGTCAGTTGTCAGGGGGTGTTTCCTCAGGGGTTCTCCAGGGGGTGTCTTGTTGCTTGTTGGGGGAGGGGGTCACGATGAGACGCCTAAGGATGTGAGGGGGTCCAATGTGGTGTCCTGTGGTTGGGGCAGGCACATTGGGGTCTAGAAAAAATTATGGAATATATATAAAGATAGGGTTGATTTGTTGAGGTGGTATTATAACTGCACCTAATTTGTTGTTTTTGATTCAATTAGTGGTGGTTCTAACCACCCATGAATGAAAATTTTAATTAAGCGTTCTTAGAACCACCCCAAATTGACCGAATTATGGTATCCTTTTGGTGAAATGAGAGGGGGATCAAACACCCTCTAATTAAAGACCCACTAATCAATACCTCATTTTACTAGTGCGTGCACAAAACCACATCTAATTAGACTATGCTGGAAATTTTTTGATGAATCTTGGTTACAATCACTAAATATTTTAGAAGCGGTTATAACCCCTTTTGATTGAAATTTACACCCCCAATAATCACTGCAATTTTTTTTTGTTATTCCTGAAATCATGATCTTATTGTCAAAGCCTCACCCTAGAAATCATTCTTGTTATCAAAGCCCAACACAATACACCATTTTTTTTCAAGCCCACAGTCAAGACATGTTAATGAATATTTTAGGAATATACCAATACCAATACATGTTATTCCCATGATACATAATAATACATCGAGGGATGATAAAATTCCAGGACCCACCCATCACTTGTTTAAGTCTAATGCTTTCAGAATATGCGATAATGAGTAAAAATTACATATGAAACTTGTCAAGAAATAATTCTTTTTAAAATAAAAATTTAATTAAATCCAATACACTTCCATGTTTCAATAAATGGGATAACATCATAATTCATCTAGACAATGAATTTGTATGTTTAAAAATTAAAAATATTACTAGTTAATAATTGTCTATATTGGAATAAAAAAACATGGATTCAAAATACATTCCAAATAAATAATTTGTATACTTTTTTCCAAAATTATCTAATATAACAACATATAATGCAAAGGGTAATAATTATTTCCATAATTTTTCTAACCAATTTATGTTAGGAATCTCGGTGAACACACTTTATTAAATTAAAAGGAATGTAATGTATTCATAAAAAAATTATATTACTATAAAAATTATGAATATTCACAGTGGAGGGATAGAATAGAAAAAAAATATGTGATAGATCATAAAATTGATACAAAATAATGTCACACAATCCTTCTAGATAGTGAAGATGGATTGTTTTGAATGAATATATCATCGTTATAACAAATGAATCTTATTAAATTGTCATCATAGAGGGAAAACATCGAAAAATTTGATTCTTAAAATAGAATCACAAAATAATGGAACATGAATAGAATTTTTTGATATTGTGAGTTCAATCCCATAGATTGTATTTATTTATATTTTTATTTGAGGACAATTTAGTAAAAATACCTTATATGATTTTAAATCCATTTGAATATGAAAAGGAAAATGGAGGTGAAAATAAAAATTAAATATTAGAAAAAATTATTATTGATGTAAAATACATACTAAAATTCCACTATAGAAAGGGATATTTGAAATGGTTAATTGAATTATTTTAATTATTTTACATTACAAAAGAATATTTAATAACAAATCATGAATATGACATAACTATTCATATATGAAATTTGGATTTTAATATAAATAATTTTACAATGAATGTAATCATTTTAATACTTTGATATTACTTTCTTTAAATACCCATAATGTAAAAAGTGTAATTAAACATTATTTGTATTAATAATTAATATTTCTAAATTCAGATTAAAAAGAAAATAAAATAAAATAAATGCTATGAGAACCCAATTATGGAAGAATGAAATTCAACCTATAACTTTATAACTTGGGAAAAGTATATCTAAGCTATCAATATCTTGTATATGAAATGTACTCCATAATATAAGAAATATTAAACACAGATTAATGTGTGTGGGTGTAAATCTATATAAAATAATGACATAATACTAAATATTATAGTCAATGGGTGAATGCGCCAAAAATATATAAAATAAAATCACGATGATGATTAGAACATAATAAATGAAAGATTATTTAAAAAAATTCTTACTATTGGGGTTACTATTGTATCAACAAAATTTAGATTATTGGTATATGATTTTTTATAGTATAACATGAGAAAAATTAAAATTTATGATAGAAATAATTCAACGGGAATTACCTAAACCATACAAGGAAAACATAATCTATAAAATGTTTTATGACATAATGAATCGGAATTGAGACGACCAATATCATTACATTTTATCATAGAATCCATGAACACAATATAAAATCTTTTATAGAAAACAGATCTATCTTAAAAATTTATTTTAAAACCATACACATATCTTCTCCATTTATAGTCTTTATTTACAAATATCCTATAGGTAATACCCCAAAATTTCATAGTAAGTTATTTTCTTTAATTCAATAGCTTTTGTTACACACACCACCATGTTTGAGCGCACCACGAATTACAAAACTAGCCATTAAAAAGAAGATATGAAAATTATGAACTTAATTTTGAACATAATATAATCCTTATAATTTTATAATCCATATTACGAGTTTCTTAGATATAATTGAAAAAACAAATTAATTTTTTTTTCAGATAAAAGAAGTATTTGTTAAAAAAATGCAATTTAACAGCCTTTTAAGGGAGACCTTTTTGAAATACAATATTTGAAACATTTATATTTAAAATTAAACAAAATATGCTTCTTATTTAAAATTTTGAGATAAGAATTTAGTTTTTGTAAATTTTTGGTGTTTTTCTGAAAACATTCATATTTGGGTGAATAGAGAAAAATACAAAATTTTAACTGAAAACAACTTTTTTCATCAAAATATATTGTAGTGTAAAATTATATATTTTAATTTTTTGGAATTATAAATAGATTATATTCTTTCCATTTAATACAATGTTATTCATTGGAAATAATTTCACTTTGAAATTGATCCGAAACACGTTTCAATTTTTTTGTTATTATTTCATAGAAACACGCTTTTTGGTTTTGACAACGGGAATTAATTTTAAATTAATAAATGAAACTACAATGTATTGAATTTAGTGAAATAGAATTAATTTTTGAATTCATAATATCAAAATTAGATTAGGGTGAAATTTTGATATTTTTATGAAAATATTCAATTTTTGATGAATAGTGAAAATCAATCGATTATCAATTAAAACCGACTTTTTGTTTAAATAATTGATTATTTTACTTAACTTTATTTTAATTAAAAATAGATATATAATAACTATATCTATTCAATATAATTAATTGGAGTAATTTTATAATAAAATTTGTTGTATAAAATTTTATTGAACTTATTACACTCTTTTAACCACCTCCTATTAGCATTTGAAAATTTACGTAAAACATAATTTACCCCTTATGTGAGTTAAATTTCAGAAATCCAAGAGAAAATTTTGATACAATTAAGGAAAATGTTGTTCAATAAGATGAAAATAATTTTTTGTGAATAGAAACTTTTTACTTTTTTACTATGGTTAAAAGTAAATAGGGTAATTAAGGGTAAAAATGATATTATTATTACCCTAAAATATGTCCTATTTCTATTGGATAACTGTAATTCGACCAAAATCAACCTTAGGAATAAAATATTATCCTTTAGGTCCACATTAATTAGATTCGAACATTTATTATTATTTAATTCGAAGAACATTTAAAAGTGATAAATTCCATATTTAATAACAAAGCCATTTTTAATATATATATACACATTATATAAAATAGACAATAAATATTCATTAGAAAGATAAAAATATTTCATACATAATTGTATTTTATTTATATTTTTTATAAATTAAATAATTTAATTTATTTATGACACAATGATGATGTAGTAATTACCTAATTGATGAAATATTAAAATAATTGATATTATAGATATCTAAATAATTGTTATTTGAGACATTTTATGAATTAAAATATTTTCCTAGTTAATAAGAGATTTCTGGGTTGGTTAGATGAATTTGGTTGACGTAATAATGCATCTAGTAATTTAAGAAAAACAAAATAGGAAATAGAGTCAAAATTGACATTAAAGAGTTTTTAAAAAAAATATTATATTATTAGTTGATATTATATTCCTAAAAATCAACAATTAGGAAAAAATACATATATAATGATAGGTGAATCATTAATGAACCACTTGGGGTTATCTTAAGAGTTTATAGTAAGTTTATTAACCATATAACATAAAAATAAATAGAGGCATAAAAAATGTCAAACTATTTAACTAAGAGTTAAATCTAAAAGATAATGTAAATATTTGAGACCCAAACCACTATATAACCTTTTGGATGAGTGGTTTTCGAACCATACAAACCTTATAAATTTATTAATTCATTTTCGAGCCAATGGAAACCAAAAATTATTTTATTAAAAAATAATATTTCAATCTTTTCTTAAGGTGCCTCTCACTCCTCTTATAAAATGGCACTTCCCCATCTCAATAATTTATAGCTTCAAATCTGTTAGGCTCGGCCAAAAACTAAACAAATATCCTGCCAACTCTCCTTCCTTCATCATATAGGCCTTTCTTTAGTCATAAATCCAAACTAAGGAGCGCTTTGGATCAAATCAAAAGGAAGAACCCAAAGAAGATGTAAATATTTCATCACCTCTTTCATGTTCTTTTCTTCTTCCCCTTCCTCATTAGTGGTTGTTTCTAATATAAAATAATAACTCCAGTATCTTATATATACTATTATGATATAATAAATATGGTATAAAAATATTCATTATTTTATCTATCCTATGAATGACATGTCACCATATGTGTGTACGTACGACATACCGTCTCCACGTCGTGGTTTAATTTGTTATTCAAACACTTCATCATTTGTATGGGTATAAAACTGTGTATAAATGATTAAAATAATAAATATAACATGATAATTATTCTTTATATATGATATTCCATCCAATTATATATGATTTTAATATCAAAATAATGATATTGTCACTTGTGCGTATGTACGGAATACCATCTCCACGAACGCGATGAGATTTATTCTCCATCATATCCATTCAAGACTAATTTTCAGTTGATGATTAAAGAAATAGTTTAAATACTTGATATCATTCTGCATATGAATAAGATACATCCCATCCATAACAAATATGACTCACATGACAAAGAATATAATGAAAAACGAATCAGTTAACACCAGAAACAGTGATACTACTAAAATATTTTTAACAAATAAATATTAGAGGATCATATATGATATCATATTTATGTATATAGTCCATTTATAATTTAATAACAATTATTTAACTATTATACCAGAGGATAAAATACCCTATACCAAGGAAAAGTATAAGTAAGGGGTTTCTTATCTCACTTTTAATTCTCTGGGATATCTATTGCTTTCCACTTATTTATTGCATGTGGTGTATTGTGTACTTCAATTTGATATATATTATCATTAATATAATTATATTAATCATAATCAGTGATCCATTTGGTGGTTATTATCTTTTGGTTATACAACTTGATTGATTACAACGATGTAAGGGTTTTTCATCTCACTTTTCATTCCCGTGAGATTCATGCTATATTGGCCACTATTTCATTTTGTGTAGCGTATGTACTGTACAAGATTGTATTCTTAGTGTAATATACATTAATTTATGAGTATTTACATATTCATTGTACGATACTTCTTTCATGTGTTGTATGTTGTTGGGGCGCGGAGCCCGGCGCCGCAGCGGAAGTCGTGGTTGCAGAAAACATAGGAGAGGAGAAAAGATTTCACCCGAAGGCTTTTTATCACCCGAAGGAATTTTACACATCACACCCAAATGCCTTTTACACATCACACCCGAAGGCCTTTTTTACAACACAACACCAACACCATGAGCATACCATTTTTTCCGTACCGCCGATCATCGCAACCGGGACACGCCTCTTGATCTCCGCAACCAAGAGGACTTTCGATACATGGCACCGTCATCGTCAGCGTCTTCGATCATCGTCGTCGTTGACACACCATCATCGTCGGCGTCATCACCTCTTCTTCATTCGCACCATCGTCTTTGCTTCGCACTGCTTACCGCAAATGCGGCAACCCCTTCACCGCTCTCTCTTGGTGGCTACATCATTGCCAGCCCACATTCCAAAACATGCTACCGCATCTTCTTATATAGACACCCAACCCATATCTCCATTAATGCGGTCAAAATCCGTTATTCCATCATTAATTCCACCAATTAATATTGGAATTAACTCTTCATTAATGTTGGGAGAAAATCCTCCATTAATGTTGAGAAAATCCAACCATTAATATTTTATCTCTCCTCATTATTTAAATTTTAAATCAATTAACTCTCAACAATCTCCACCTTGATTTAAAATTCAAATACTCCAAAGTCATCTCCACCATCTGGGCCTCTGTGATCGCCAACTCCACCATGCTCTGAATGTCACCCAATGAACGGAACACGCCGCATGACACCTGCGGCCAAGAAAACTTTCGATATTCCAGCAACACTGCTGATACCACCGCCATTTTCCGAGGACATCCAAGTCATAGATAAGCTGCTCCACCAGATTCCTGTCACCATGTTCTCCTCTCCTATGTTTTCTGCAACGACGACTTCCGCTGCGGCACCGGGCTCCGCGCCCCAACAGTGGTATCAGAGGGATTGGTTGAAGTCCTCGGTTGCAGAACATGGTGACAGGAATCTGGTGGAGCAGCTTATCTATGACTTGGATGTCCTCGGAAAATGGAGGCGGTATCAGCAGTGTTGCTGGAATATCGAAAGTCTTCTTGGCCGCAGGTGTCATGCGGCGTGTTCCGTTCATTGGGTGACATTCAGAGCATGGTGGAGTTGGCGATCACAGAGGCCCAGATGGTGGAGATGACTTTGGAGTATTTGAATTTTAAATCATGGTGGAGATTGTTGGGAGTTAATTGATTTAAAATTTAAATAATGAGGAGAGATAAAATATTAATGGTTGGATTTTCTCAACATTAATAGAGGATTTTCTCCCAACATTAATGAAGAGTTAATTCCAATATTAATTGGTGGAATTAATGATGGAATAACGAATGTTGACCGCATTAATGGAGATATGGGTTGGGTGTCTATATAAGAAGATGCGGTAGCATGTTTTGGAATGTGGGCTGGCAATGATGTAGCCACCAAGAGAGAGCGGTGAAGGGGTTGCCGCATTTGCGGTAAGCGGTGCGAAGCAAAGACGATGGTGCGAATGAAGAAGAGGTGATGACGCCGACGATGATGGCGTGTCAACGACGACGATGATCGAAGACGCCGACGATGACGGTGCCATGTATCGAAAGTCCTCTTGGTTGCGGAGATCAAGCGGCGTGTCCCGGTTGCAATGATCGGCGGTACGGACAAAATGGTATGCTCATGGTGTCGGTGTTGTGTTGTAAAAAAGGCCTTCGGGTGTGATGTGTAAAAGGCATTTGGGTGTGATGTGTAAAATTCCTTCGGGTGATAAAAAGCCTTCGGGTGAAATCTTCTCCTCTCTCATGTGTTTCTGCAACGACGACTTCCGCTACGGCGTCGGGCTCCGAGCCCCAACAGTATGTTTCATAAGTTACCAAATCGATAAGGGATTTTCAAAATTCAACATCCACTCAGTGAGATTTACGCATACTGCATTAATTATTTTACTCCATGATTATATGTGAAATCACTATTTATTATTTATGTAGTAACTTACACTACCTTTGTGTGGATATATTTTTGATACACATAATCACTCCATTGATAATTTCTCAAGTCATTGAGATAAACTTGATCTTAACACAATTTCCATTCATTGAGTTAAACATCTAATTTATTTGTGTTGTTTTTATAAGAATATATTTGAATGTACATTGATTGATATACACTAAATATAAAACAATATTGAGTGTATTTATATTTTTCACAAAAAAATTATTTCATTGATTTATCCTTTATCCGAGGATACTGTCTTTATAAGGGATTTCATCCCTATTTACATTCCTTTGAGACTTTTTTGTTGTCATTCCCCAATTCAATTTTATATGGAGTTTTTACTACCCTTTTTCATAGTCTATAATGAAATACTTTATGCACATGGTATTATAAGGTTTTTATTACATCAATAATTTTTATTCACGCGTCTCTCATTTGGATAGTAACACTAACTAAAATTCCATTTTAAATGTTTTAAAATTTTATTCTCTTAATCCTTTTCCATTAATGTCCAAGATTTAAAAATGGTTTTAAGGTTTTATTTATAGGGACATAAATGTTTATAATTAAAATTTCTTTTAAAAGTTGTAAAGTGGTACGACACACTTTTATTCAATAATCTATTTTTAAATAGTTTCATGACAAATACTGTGACTTTTAAATTTTTTCAAGAAAAAAGGGGGATATTTTACTCAAATAGTAATGATGATTATTTTCATCTATGTAAATATACTTCATTATTCTTGATGGAGTTAAATATGTTACAATACAATCTTCTATATTTTATTGAATAAGTAATGTTTGACTGTGGATGTGCTATTTTTATACCATTCATGGTTTGTGGATAAATTATTGACATTTCATATGCTAGTTTTAATACGAATGTATATGTTATGCTTCAAACTCTTCATATTTGTAATTCATTGGACATAGTATGTGACGGGTGGATCCCTCTATAGCTCCTCGATGCATCGGTATGTCTAATGATACAAACTAGTGTCTTGGCACAAGGCCTTAACAAAATCATATTTGTATTTTTCGCAGAAGGCCTTGACTATGTTGTTATGAAGTTTGGCCTTATTCATTCCATAATTATTAAAGTTTATATTGATATTGAATGTGATTATTAGACTAGTACAATATCCATTTGAATAAGTAAATGACATTACTTTATTTTACATTTTCCATGTTATGCATATGTTCATGTTTATAAGAATGTTGTTTTAGTCTTATACATTGACTTAAATATTTATGCTTATTTATGAATGATTAGGCTTTAGTGTTTTCCTTACTGAGTATCTCAGCTCACCCCTTTCTATGTTTTATTTTTCCCTGGATGCGAAGAAGTATATTATGACTGACCTGCAGGGATAGTCTATCAGAATTCAATGTTGTCTATGGAAATATTGTTGTTGTAGTTTTCCATTTTATGATGTAGTGTAAACCTTATGAGTTTATCTAGTGCTTACAAGGCTACTAAAATAATTTTTATTTAGATAATTGATCTTTTGTGATCATTCCAATGATACGTAGTAATGCACCGACTATGGGATTTTGGGGTTGGGGAGTTACCGTTGGTATCAGAGGGAGGTTTAGTACAAACCATGGAATCTAGAATTAGATAAAATCTGATTAGAGCAAATTATTTAAGATAGTAATTGATGATTGGTATAGATGAAATTCATTAAATTTTGGTATTTTAGAGATTATGTGGGATTTCTAAACAATATATCCCTGTCTAGAAAATGCAAGTAGAGGCGGCTCTAGAACAGATGTACCTAGGAGTGACAACTCCGACAAAGAGTTTTGGGCTTGACCCGGGGTATCTTGGTACACGACAATGGGCATTGCTTCACTCTTGTTTATGAAACTCCCTAGGGATATTCTTATGATAATTCACATTCTCTTTATATACCGATTTGAAGGATTTTAATATAAGATTATAATAAATAACCGTCATTAATTATAAGGTGTTTCAGATTGAAAATAAGGTGTTAGTATATTCTTTAAATCATTTTATGACTCAAACTAGGATTTCTTGTGTTAGACAATGGCTGGATTCAAAGGAAGTCATAGTAACATTGAACATGATGTATAAGGTGAGAATAGTGGGGGAAATGAGCAACAGAATGGAATTTCGATAGTGGTTAAAGATATCGTGTTCATGTAAAATCATTTTTCCCAAAATATGATCAACACCATATATTTTAACCAACTCCGAGACTAAACAAAGAAGAGAAAGGCAATGAATTATAAGATATCTAGTAGTGGAGACCATGGAGAAAAGAAATATCAATTCCCACTATGTGGGAAATGTGGTAGGAGACAAATAGGTAAGTGTTTTAATGGAACAAATAAATTATTTTTGTTTGGGAAAGAAGGATACAAAGTAATGAATTGCCGAGGAAAAATGATGATTACTATGGAATAAAATAAAAATTATCTCACGAATCCATTTATAGTCATTTTCCATAAATGTAATAGACCTTGACATTACCCGAGTGAATGCCCTGTTCTATAGGATATCCCCTTGGTCATGGAAGAACCTATGTGGAAATAAATGGATGGTAAAATGTATAAAAGTATTATTGCTCTTTGTTGATGGGATTACTTTGGATGACTTTTCTCTTATCTGTAACCCTTCAGTTTATTTTGTGAAAATGCTATTTTATGAAGAATATGTTTTTCTATTGATGATATAGTTATAAATAAACATTTGGGTTTATATGATCCTCGAATTTGAGGTAATTACATGTTAATACATTTTGGGATCAAAATGTGAGGTGTTAGATAAAATTTGTGGTGAAATTATGTTATAGTTGTTTTGAGGAATTTGTCTCAGTTTAGGAAGATTATAAAATACAGTTTTTGAAAAAGGACAACATGTATACCATGTGACAACCCATCACGTTGGAAAAAGTAGCATGAATAGAACCCACCACCATAGTGCAATTTGGATTTAACGCCTAACATTGGACTCTTTGAAGTCCCAGGTTAGTGTGACTAATTGTTTTTAGTTATATGATCTTAATGATCAATAATAAGTTTATTTGGGATCTGATTTCTTATCAAATGTATATCCTTAGTATAGGAAAATGATTTTGGGATTAAGTGATAAATGTTATTTTTCAAGACATTCATTCTGTTAGGAATACTATATGCCTATAGAAAATAGAATTAAATGGGATTTCATTTTAAAAGTAATACTGTATTTTTATCTATGTTTTTATTGTGTATTTATAGAGATTTGGTTTATTTATAGAAATGGTTAACCTATCATAGAGAATATGTGATTATGTTAATTAATATTAAGTATGTGACTTTAAGATTACTCAATGTTATTTGGAAATACAATTTAACGTTGAAGACGGCGTAATAAAATTCTTCAATGTTTTGTGTTTCGATATAAGTTTGGATTATAATGATGGATTTTAAAGACAATTGTTTATTGAATGGTATTTATTGAACTTTGGGTATTTTTGGTTTAATTTTAGAAATTTTGATAGGTATTTTGATCTCTAATAGATTATCCTTTTTGGGGATCACCGGATCTTGTACTAACCATTTTGGTTTAGGATAATCTCTAAAGACAAGGAAATATAAATAGTTTATCCTTGGTGAATTATGCGATTCTATAGAAATTGATTCTAGCACTTCAGGTATGAGCAAGTCAATTTGAATACTCATAATTTGAAAAAAATGATTTAGGTGTAGAAATTAATTATGTTATGAAACACTACATATAAATTATGTATATATCTTTATGTTATTATTCAATCTCATAAATAAATTCCACAACATTATGATATTTAACATAAAACAAAAAACATATCTATTTAATTTTTCTACTAGGAAACTAAATAACATTTATCTCATCACAAATTTATGGTTTTATTATTTTTAACATTCTCTTAATAATGTTTTATATCACTCTCCACCAGAACATGACACTTATTTAATCTTCCATATTCATGATTTACTACATGGGATTCTATTGTGGGTTATCCTGAGTGACCTTTGTACTTCTCTTTCATTCTATTAAAGATATAGTTTTCTTGAATATTTTTACAATGTGGGACTTTCAATAATGTTCCCAAGAACAATTTTAAAATTACAAGGACACAATTTCCAATATAATGGAATAATGTACAACCCCAACCTTTCATAGTAAGTTATTTCCATTAATTAGATGGATTTCACTACACACAACATTGAGATTGAGCGCACCACGACTTACCAAATTAACCATTCAAAATTGGTTATTAATTGTATTAACTAAATTTTTAACATAATATAATAAATATAATTTTAGAATCCATATTATGATTTTCTTATAAATAAAGAAAAAAAAAGAAATTAATTTTTTTAAATAAAAGAAGAATTTTTTAAAAAATGCAACTTTACCGCCTTTTAATGGAGAACCTTTTTAAATCCAATATTTGAATATTTTATATGTTCAATTTGAAAAAATTAACTTCTCCTTTATAATCGGGACAAATGAATTTAGTTTAAATAAATATTTGCTATTTTTCTGATAACTTTCATATTTCGTTGAATAGTGAAAAATACTATATTTTAACTGAAAAATACTTTTTTAATCAAAATAATTTTTATTGTAAAATTATATATTTTAATGGTTTGGAAGTATGAAAAGATTATATTAGAACCATTTAATACAATGTTATTCATTGGAAATAATTTCACTTTGAAATTGAACATAAACACGTATCGATCTTCTGTTAGTTATAATTTCTTAAAAACACGCTTTTTTATTTTGACAATGGAAATTAATTTTAAATTAATAATAAAAACTTATATGTTTTTAATTTGGTAAAATAGATGTAATTTTTGAACTCATAATATCAAAATTATCATAGTGTTAAATTTTGGTATTTTTCTGAAAACATTCAATTTTTGAAGAATATTGAAAAACACTGCGTTATAGTTTAAAACCGACTTCTTATTTAAATAATTAGTTATTTTTTTAAAATTTATTTTAAGTCAAAATAGATATATAATACCTATATAAGTTCAATATAATTCATTGGAGTAATTTCATAATAAAATTTGATGTATAAAATTTTATTAAACTTTTTACCGTATTTTTCCCACCTCCTAGAAGCATTTTCCAATTTACATAAAACATAATTTTTCCTCTTATATTAGTTAAATTTAAAAAATCCAAAATACATGGTCAATTTCTATAAGTAAAATGTGGTTCAATAAGATGAAAATAATTTTTTGGTGAATAGTAACTTTTTACTTTTATTTACCACGGTTAAAAGTATATTGGGTAATTAAGGATAAAAATGATATTATTATTACCGTAACAAATGTCCTAATTCAATTGGTTAAGTGTAATTTGAATAAACGGAAACTAAAGAAAAAATATGATCCTTTAGGTCCATTTGGATTAGTTTAGGGCATTTATTATTATTTAATTCACGGAGGAGTAAAAAGTGTTAAATTCAATATTTAATAACTAAACCATTTTTAATATAGGGCTAAACATAAGATAAATTTGCCTATAAATATTAATTATAAATATAAAAATATTTACTAAATAACGGTATTTTATTTATATATTTTATACATTATATAATTTAATTTATTTATTACACAATGATGATGTAGTAATTACCTAATTAATGAAATATTAAAATAAATGATATTATAAATATCCAAATAAATGTAATTTGAGACTTTTTAGGAATTCCTAGAATTTTCTATGTTAATATGACATGTTATGGTTGGTTAAATGATTTTTTTGATGTTATTATGCGGTAATAAATTTTGAAAAAACAAAATACCAAATAGTGTCAAAAATGAAATAAATGGGTTTTTTTAAAAATATATAATATTATTAATTGATATTATATTCCTAAAAATATATTGTTTGGACACACGACATATATAATGATAGGTGTATTATTAATGGACGACTTCAGGTTCTCTTGGATGTTTATTTTATGTTTATTAAACATATAATATAAAAATACAATGAGACATGGTAACTGTCAAACTATTTAACTAAGAGTTAAATCTAAAAGATAAAATAATATAGTTACCCAAACTAATATAAAACCTATTAGTTGAGTGGTTTTATACACTTAACCACCTTATACTTCAAATAATTCATATTAGAGTCATTGGAAATCGAAAATTATTTTATTATAAAATAATATTTCAATCTTTTCCTATGGTGCCTCTCACTCTTCGTAAAAAAGGAAACATACCCTTACCTCAAATTGAAATAATAAATGCAGTTAGCCTCTTTCAAAATCTACCCAAATATCATCCCAACTATCCTCCCTTTATCCTAGAGGCCTTACATTAGTCAGAAATCCAACCTAATGATCCTTTTTGATCAAATCAAAAGGAAGAACCCGAAGAAGAGGTATATATTTAATCACCTCTTTCAAGATATTTTCTTCTTCAACATACTCTTTATTTGTTGTTTATTTTCTTAAATAATAACTCCAATATCTTCAATATACAGTGATTTTATTATAAATATGGTACAACAATATTCATTATTTTATCCATCCTATGAATGACATGTCACCATACATGCATAAGTACGACTTACCATCTCCACGTTGTGGTGTAGTTTGTTATTCAAACACTTCATCATTTGGATGGGTTTAATAATGAGTATAAATTATGAAAATAAAAAATATAACATTATAATGATTCTTTATATATGATATTACATCCAATTATATATGATTTTTATATCAAAATAATGATATTATCGCTCGTGTGTACGTAGAGAATACCGTCTCCACGAACATGATGAGATTCATTCCCCATCGTATCCATTCCAGACTAATTTTCATTTGATTAATAAAAATAATTTTTAAATACTTGATATAATTCTGAATATGAATAAGATTCATCCCATCCATAACAAATATGACTCACATAGCAAACAATATAAAGGAAAACGAATCAGTTAACACCTAAAATGATGATACAACTAAAATATTATTAACAAAGCAATATTGGAGGATTATATATGATATAATCTTTATGTATATAGTTCATGTATAATATAATAACAATTGTTTAACTATTATACATGAGTTTAACTTCCCTCGACCAAGGAAAAGTACAAGTAAGGGGTTTCTTATCTCACATTTAATTCCATGAGATTTCCATTATTCGCCACTTATTTATAGCATGTGATGTATTTTGTACTTACATTTGATATATATTATTATGATTATATATATATTAATGGAATTATGTGATCCATTTGGTGGTTATTAAATTTTTTACATATGACTCGATTGATTAAAACAAATTCATGGATTTTCATCTCACTTTTTATTCCAGTGAGATTAATGCAATATTGAACACTATTTAATTTTCTCTGGCGTATGTACTTTCCATGATAGTATTATTGGTGTAATAAAATTTAATTTATGAGTATTTAAATCTTCATTTCATTATCCTTCTTTCATGGGGTGTATGTTTCATATGTTACCAAATCAGTAAGGGAATTTTCAAATTTCAATTTCAAATCTGTGGGCATTACACACACTTCAATGATTATTTTACTCCATGATTATGTGTAGAATCACTATTTATTATCTATTTAGTAATTTCAACATCAATTTTTGTGAATATGGTTTTGATACACATAATCACTCCATTGATAAATTCTCAAGTCATTGACATAAACTTGATCTTAACCCAATTCATATTCTTTGAGTTAGACATCCAAGTCATTGGTGTTGTTTTTACAAGAATATGTGTGAATGTACTCTAATTGATTTACACTGAATATCCAATCATATTGAGTGTATTTATATTTGTCACACATAATTATGCCATTTATTTATCCCTTATCTAAGGATACTATCTTTATAATGGATTTCAACTAAACTTACGTTCCATTGAGACTTCTTTGTTGTTATGCACCAATTCACTTTTATATGGTGTATATACTGTCCTTTGACATAGTATATAATGAAATTCTTTATTGTCATGGAATTATAATGTTTTTATTACCAAAATTATTTTTATTCAAGCCTCTCTCATTTGGATAGTAACTCTAACTAAAGTACCACCGTAAATATTTTACAAATTTATTCTTATAAATATATCTCATTAATTTCCATGATTTATAAATGGTTTTATGGTTTTATTTATATGGATATTAATGTTTTAAAATTAAAATTCCTTTTAAATGTTCAAATTGGAATGCGATACATTGATTCAGAAATCTATTTTAAAGGGTTTCTTGACAGATAGTGTGACATTTAAATGTTTTCAAGAAATAGGGGGATATTTCTCTCAAATAGTTTTGATGATTATTTTCATCTATGTCAATATAATTCATTATTCTCTATTGAGGTTAACATGTTACAATAAAATATTCCATATTTTATTGAATGAGTGATGTTTGACTTTGGATGTGCTATTTTTATATCATTCATTGTTTTTGGATAAAGTATTTACATTTCATATGCTAGTTTTAATTTGAATGTTTATGTAATGTTTAGAAATTTTTATATGAGGAATGAATTGGACTAATAAGTAATGGGTGGAGCCCTGTATATCTCCTCTATGCATCAGTAGGTTTCATGAGACAAACTAGGGTCTTGGCACAAGGCCTTGATGAAATCTTATTTGTAGTATTGTCACAATGCCTTTACTATGTGGTTATGAATTCTGGAATTATACATTACATCATTATGAAAGTGGCTATTGATATTTCACGTGATTATTATTCTAGTAGAATATCAATGGGAATAAGTAAATTACATTATTTTATTTTATCTTTTTTATATTATTCTACAGTTCAAACTTAAATGGATTTTGTTTTAGTATTATTCATTAACTTAAATGTTTATTCATATTTTTGAATTATTCAACAATATTGTTATCTTTACTGAGCATCTGAGATCACCCATTTCGATGTTTTATATTTCCCAGGATGAAACAAAGTATATAATGACTGACCTGTAGAGATAGTCTATGGGATCTCAGTGTTGTCTATGGAAATAATGATGTTGTAGATTTCCATTTTATGATGTAATGTAATCCTTAAGAATGTATCTAGTACTTCCAAGTATACTAAACTAATCGGTCTTTCAAGACATGATATTTTGTGATCATACCAATGATACGTAACAATGTACCGACTCTTGGCTTCTATGGTCGGGGCATTACACTATATGTGAATTATACTAACTTATTGGGACTTTAAAATGTCAGGTGTTAGTAATCCAAATCATTTCCAACTAGTTACATAAAAATAGTATTAAAACTATTTCTCAAAACAATGTTAATAATATAGGGATCATTAATGATACATTATTTTATTTTCCATGGTACTTATATTGGTATAATTTTATTTCATTGTATTTTTTTACATACATGATAATGAAGTTGATGATGAAATTTTTTTAGTGATACTTAATGAACGAAAATATTTTTCAAAAATAATTAATTTAATTCTAATTTTACCCATTATAAAAAATAAAATATTTATTTACATATTTATTTCATATTATACTAGTAATTAAAATACCATAGTCATCCATGAGAAAAAATCATAATAGTTTTCAAGTATGCGGCTAAACTGACCAAAACCAGAATATACAATGATTAATGAATGAGTATGTGGTGTTTTATTTGTAATATCATAAGTCATAAATAATAATTATATTATCTACTATTAATTACAAAGATATATAAAATTTGAAGGATGTAGAGGAATAATTAATGTATATGAAAATAATACATAATATTAATAATAGATTTTTTTTACCGTACACTTGTTTTAAATGATTGCATTAATAATGATAATTTCATTAATATGTTCCCCATATTATGACATCAAAACCTTATTAATAATAAAAATAATAATATTTATCCATTATATACATTCTTAGGACCATCCATGTTTGGATGTATATAAAAACATATTGAATCATTCCATATAGTTGGTAGTATGCGCATACACATGGATTATTAATTGTTTTCATAGAATTGGATAAATAAATATAATGTTTTATCATTTGAGAATTTTTGATAAGTTATATATTTCATTATTATATGTTAAATTCTATTTTCAATTTTCCTCGATAAGAAATAGAGAAAAATAAACACATTTTATTATGGATGTAGTAGTCCACACATATACATGAATTGTTTTTTATATTTATAAATGTATGTGGGGAATTTTGGTTAATGGTTATTATATTAGAATAAGAAAATTATGTATATAAACAATAAAAATACCACCACATACATTTTTAACTATAATTTTAATGTTAGGATAGAAAGGAAATAAATTTTTTTAAAATGATTTCTTATATTGTGATCATTATATTCCTTAGATAATTACATAGAAATAGATGTTTTAGGATAATATCATGTGATAAGAATCAAAACGATGAATAATTAATTAATGTTTAAATAAAAATGGTTGGGTTTTTGGAGGAAGAAATTCAGTGGTATTGAAGTAGTGATGAGATGCCCCTTTTATAATTGACAATTGGTGACATTTTTCTGAATACCCATAACATTTTAATAATATGAAATATACAGATATGTTGATCATAAAATGTTGAATAATGTATTAAGGAATATAAAAGGAAAACAATATTCTAAAAAAGATATCATTAAAAAAATTAACATGTTTTTAACCTTTTCACTATATTAAACCCATTTTATCCAAATTAATGCTTATCATAGTAACTCGGTTTTTCCAAAATAATTTATCATTTATGAATAAAAATAAAATGGGCCTTATTATAAAAAATTTATAAAATTATTAAAAACATTAAATAATTTTTTTGATTAAATTTTTAAAATTTATATCATATATTTTTTATATATTGAATCTAACATTTATTAAAAACATTTTTATTGATAAAAATATTACTTTTGATTTAACATATTAAATATTGGTTCATAATTATAATAAATATTATAATATTTATAATATCACTTTAAAATAACTTTTTTGGTTGAGAAAAGTTTTTAAAATTTATATAAAAAAAATTCATTCTACTAATTTCATTATTTCATGCTATTTGTAAAAATGTTATATTTCACTATTCACCTTAAAATCAATCCTTTAAGGAAAGTACCCAATACTATTTTCATGAAATTATTAACATTATTTATTGAAAAATAATTTTATTTTCTAAAATTTAATATTCTAAAATTTTGGAATTTATGAATTATATAAAAATATGAAATATAATGAAAAACAGTGTTCATAGGGAAAATGATTATTTAGAACTCAATTTATTCTTTTTATTGTTTCATGCCACTTAATAATTATTGTTATATACTTCTTAATATCCATATATATTACCATAAATTAATCACAACCATCATGTGAGAAAAAAATATCATATAAAAGGAAACATTTTTGAGAAATACATTTCAATGCTTAAAATGGTCTTATTTCCATTTTAAGTAAAAAGGAAATGAAATCATTTGAAAAGTAACCATTACTATATATGTTTCATAATGTTGTAACTCATATTCATTTCATCTAAATCAATTTTTATTTTTCAATGACCATATTAAAATATATATATATTATTTAAATATATTTTAGTTTCGTTTAGGTTTGGTGTTTCATGTGTAGAATGTTATTGACCACATTTGTTTCTTTATGTGTCATCATATATTAAAGTCTAAAAGTGTTAAATTAAATTTATTTGGTTTTCAAACACCCCATTTTTATAATATATTATAACATGTCTCCAATCCTTATAATTAATTGTAAGACTCAATATCTCGCAATAACACATCTCAATAATATATCCATAGACTCTAAAAACATCACGTGTTGTCACCCCAAACTCTTCAAATGTTATGAAAAATTAAAATTCATTAATGTTCTATTTCTAATTATATCAGCCATGATTTTTGACCTGAGAGAGTTTGACATTCTCTTTGACACACATTGATCCCTGCATTACTTCCTTCCAATGGAGGATTGAATCCATCGCCTCATCAACGATGTATGGTCCTTGATCAAAATGGGATGACGGGATATTAGTTCCTCCATTCGTTGATTCCTCCATGGAGATTATTACCGTTTATATGTGTCCCTTAATTATTCAGGCATTGTTCATGAAAACCTTAAAAGATCCATCTCTTCGTGTAAGCCATATAATTATGCTGCCTCTTTCAGGATATTCGAAGGGGTCTGGTCGGGGAAGCAATCTTTGGTCTAGGAAGTAGTCATGTTGGGCATCACTGGTGAGTATGGATGCTGGAACCTTGGTACACCTGAAATTTACCTTATTAATGGGATTCTCAAGGGTGCGTAAGCCTGAGGAATCCCACATTAAATACAAGGAAAATTATGAAAACTGAATTTCTTCAATTTTTTCCATTGCATCACATGTTTAACATGAGGTACGTCGTAAGTTTAACATCTAGTGGATATGGATCAGACTGATCAAAAAACTAATAATAGTGGATCATATGGATATTACCCTATTAGGGATAACCTATAAATTTAGACATATGGGGGGATTAAGAGGCCCAATAAGGATAGACATAGGATGGCGTGTCCCAAAAAAGAGAAGGTTCCACACCATAAAGAATGATCGGAACACTGCAAAGGACCGATCCGAGAAGGTTTGCGCCAACAATGTGGACACCAAGGTTTATCACTGGTTGGGATTGAACTTCAGAGAGGCTTCCTGGGTATATTATCTATAAGATAGAGATCAAAACCACATAGTTTGAAGGGGGTGACGAATCCGGGTTTACAAAAATGAAAAACCCTGAAGACATGATGGGTCATGCACATGGTTAACAACCCAGGTGTTTCTAGAAGAAGTAATTGGATGGTTAGGGATTATGCATTGTTAGCATCCCAAATGGATGGCCTGTGTTCAGTGAGATGTGGTGCCTAAGGTAAAATTATGATGGACGATGGTTGATTTGGTGATGTGTATGTGATTAATGGGATGGAACCAGCGTGAAGATGATGATGGTGTTGGTCTTGAACCTCGATAAGGCTTGAAACGTACCCCTATTGGGAGGAATCAAGGTCCACATAGTTCAAGGGAGCGTGGCATAGAATCTGGGAGTACACCAAGGACAAAGACTTATATACATGATTGGGATTACACATGGTTATCATCCCATCACAAGAGGGGAATTCATGGTTGTAGGAGTATGGTAAAGTTCGGTATTATGCATAGTTAGTATCATGGTTGTATCCGAACAACTCAGAGAGGAAGATCCAGAAGATGCATCCCAAATGGGATACTTTTACATCATAAGGGAACATCATTTGGGATGGAGTAAAAGAGTTTACCATCTTTTGTGGATGGAAATCATGGTGGCTTCTAAGGCATCCTAGGTTCTAGGAATCAAGACCTATGTAGTTCATAGAGGCATACAGTTCAACATCATGTTGGGCGAAGGTGAACCGATGTGAAATGAACATATGAGAAGGATTATTAGGTGTGAAGGGATTGAAACATCAATGATGCTTCATACTTATCCCAGTAGATGGGAATCAAAGTCAATGTAGATCAGTAAGGTATTGTTTAATTTCATGCAAGTAGAGGGGTGTGGGACATACATGTGGTTAGTGGCCTGGGAGGATTTCATGGTTTCTACATTCTCAAATCCCATGTGAGTTATGATCTGTGTGAAAAAAGGTAGTATCAGACATGATGATCGTGTGGAAATTTTTTTTCCATGAGGGATGAAGAATGGGGATTTCAAATGGTTAGTGGCCTGAGAGGATGTAGATTGGGACATATTATATTATGGAAGCCCAAGGAAGATGACCTGGTGTATGAGGAGGATATGGACATTGTTGAGGGAACATCCAATCAATGTTTTTCAGGAATTAAGTAAGGACTTCTTGAGGTGCACATGGAGACAAAGCCCAAAGTGAGAGATAGGGGGATCATTGATACTCGTTCCCCTTAGATTTCTCCCATTACTCCCACACCTGAAGTAGCACAAAATTTTACATCGTATGTTAGGTAAGAGGGTACATTGCAGTTTAATGCTGTCCTCTTGAATGAGGATGACTAAATCCTCACCCTGTGGACTAACATAACTTGAACTTACGCACACTTGGTAGAATTAATGAACATGATATTCAAGAAAAATGGTGTGGAGGAGTTTTTATGTGAGGGAATCACTTTATAATGGCTATGAAAATAAGAAATAGTCTATAGCATGCCAATGCGAAGATGGATAGGGTAGGGAAACCCAATATGAAACACTACTGGAGGAACCACGAAATAAAATCACACAAGGTTAGAGGGTCTTAAATTATAAGGCCATGGAAGGCCATGGGGATCAATATGAAGAGCATTGTAATGGAAATACACGTTGTAGATAAAAGGTGCTTCATGATGGAATGGGGATCCGTGAATGAATGAGGAATCACGAAGGAAGGATATTTATGGAGTGGAGCTACACCATAGAAGCGATATATTTATTGGGATAGTTCTCTATGAAAGATTAATGCTTCTAGGAACCTCGATCAACCCTAATGGGATCACTCCTTTATGAATGGAGAAATAATTCTCAAAGATCAAATGTACTATAGGTGGGGGCCATGAAGATCCAAATGAGGTATGACTCATAATTATCATGTACATTGGGAGATCTCTATTCTGGCTAATGAAAAAAATCATGAAACATGAGATGTCAAGGTGAATGGTCAGAGTAACAATTGTTTGAGTGGTGCGTCGGAATTCTATTTATAGTCAATAGTGGTCAGTTGAATTCATGGTGCTCTCCTTAAAGAACAATAGGGGGAGTAATGAAAAAGTGACCCCGTGAATTATATACTTTCATTGTGGATCACAAAGGAAATGTGAAGCAGTGGAGGAAATATATTCATTATGGATAGAAAAGGAAAATGAATGTCGTTGGGGAGATACATTTTTTGTGGATCGCGAAGGAAAAGTGACATCATGGAGGAGATACGTTCATGGTGGATCATGAAGGAATTGTGACACTACAGATGACATATGTTTGTGGTTAATCATGAAACAATTTTTAATTCCATGGAGGAGATACGTTCACTATTTAACGTGAAGAAAAAGGGAGGTTGTATAATAGATATGTTCTCTATAGATTGCGAAGGAAAAGTGATGGCGTAGATAAGATACATTGATGGACAATCACAAAGGAAAAGTGAAACCATGTTGGAGATACCTTTATTGTGAATCATGAAAGATATTTGTGTAAGAGATTCACAAAATAGACCCCTTTCATGATTCATGAAAGATTCAATGGCCATTTGGGTGCATGATTTTTCAGCACAAACCTTCCATCCCTCGGAATGGGAGCTGAGGGAAGACATGGTCATATTCTGAGAGTAAGTTGTGGAAAACACATAATGGATCACAAATCATGATAGAGAAGGATGTAGGGAGGATTGTTCCATGAAGCACTGTTGGCCAGAGGCCACTGCAAATTGTGGGCGAGGTTCACCACGAAGGGTGAGACTGAGGTATCTTATAAATTGGGCCAGAGTGCCCTTTTGTCTGTACCTAGATCTCTGTGAATGAGTACACTATTTCTCACCTTCTCAAGGATATACACAGTACATACCTGACTATGTGATTTAGGATCTACGGTTTGGTTATCCCAGAACGCTTTTCACTGAACTAGCACATCACGAACCACTACTTATTTGCGATGAAGGCTGATATAAAGGCTACACTGCATCCTAATTTTCTATAAACCACATCTAAAAAATATATAATCAATACATCTGCAAGAAAAAAAATTAAATATTTCTTATTTCCTAGGCTAGTGTCTACTAGGGTTTCTACTCATCAGGTTTTTCATAATGTCATCGTGTAGGAAGAAATGGAAAACAACCTCAAAGAGGAGAGTACGACTTGCATACTTGTGACCTTGTATCGTTCATGATGCTATTTTCAGATTTTCATAAGGTATAACTTATATTATAGATACATTAATAATAACAATTTTTCTAGTGTGATGATTTCTTCATTCTAGAGGAAGGAATATATGATCCAGCCTACTGGTTCAAGAGAACATAAGGACAATATTAGTGGTATAGGGCTATAAAAGGCCACATAAAGAAGGATCATACCATTGCCATATCACACATCCTCTATTATAATGAAAAAACATCATATGTATTAAAATTTTGGAAGAAACATTCCCACCTTATAAAAAAAATAAGGAAAGGCTTGGCAGTTTATAGAAGGACTTGATAAATAGAAGGGATATGCGAAAGGGAGATAAATTCTTTGATGAGTGGGCTTGGGCCTACTGGTAGTATGTGTCCAATGATGAGTTCAAGAATGAACTGAAGCTTGTATGAAGCACCATGGGATTTATAATTTTAGGTTTCTAAACTGAGGCATCTCATACCACAACTACTAACCTGGTTTTCACTAGATACCATCACATTCCACAAGTTTCACATAGGGGATTGTATCATCCACTGGAATTTTTATCAGATCTCTGGCCTACTATTTTTAAGTGGGACGTATGAATATCTCCTCCATTCAATGAATTACTAGGAGGATTTCGAACATATTACTCCTTTGGAAAAGGAATTATTGAACCTGGTGTCTAGAACATATGACGAATAGATAAACAACCGAGACATCCACTTTAAATAGTGGTCCAATTAATTTCTAATCATTCTCTCTGAGGGAGCGCTGACATCAAGGAAACTATTAACAAGTCCCCCACCTACCCAAGGGGTTCTTAGAGAGGCAAAATGGTTCTTACTAGAAGATCATGGACGATATCCAGTATAAAATATAGGGATAAAACATCGAGGATGAATGATAACCAATAGTCTGGCTGGTTGGATTTATCTCATCACTAACATGTGGATGGAAGATTCTAGTATGGGACGTGAACATGGAGGCATGGCTGAGATCATTTATCATAGTGTGGAATATAGCCATGAAAATAGGCATCAACATGGTAATCTTAATGCTAGAAAATATATTTCAACTATTTCGACACATCAGTGAAGGAAAGAGGTCATTGAACATCTATTATCCCATTCATTTCCTTTATATATAGTTCACAACACACTTGGTAGGATATGAATACCAAAATCCCATCACTGCACCTAGGATACAATCTCGACCATCGATTCTGTTTAATGTGGGGAGCTCCCCAATCAAGCTAGGTATGACAGTTATGATGAAGAATATTATGCAACGCAACCATTTCCAATTCAATGCATTCCCCCTTCCAACATGAGCATACATTTGAATAAGGAATATAAAACATAGATAAGCATTCATATCTAAATCCCACCTGTATAGGGGTTTTGGTAGTGTGGGTGGATTTCAAACCCATATGCAAACCATATACTGCACACCAGTTTGCAAGACAATTTAGATGTATGCAGAGGTAGACTCTGAAGGTGTATATGGGGGTGCATCATGTGAAACACCCATGTGTGATGAGGAAAATGTGGCTAATGTTCAAACTGGGGGATTTAACAATGTGGAATGTTCTTCCACTACCCACTTCTTCATTTGGGTTAATCCAAGAATATGCACCATGTTGGGTAGCTATACTCCCATATTAATTGTTTTAGAAGCCAGTAATCGGTGCTAGTAATGAAGTGGTCCCCATGCATTGAATTTGGGACCGAACGGTAGTGTGGAGAAATTGTTAGGATGGTCTTGACATACTTCGTGGTTATGATGCTACAAAAGTGATCATAGTGGGCCTCAAACTAGTGATGGTTGTGGGTGATGAAGGTGTGGTGGTACTACCAGACCTATTAGCCCCGACTAGGATTTCCTGTGAAAGAGGATAAATGTCAAATGGATTCCACAAGAGGCCTACTAAGGCTCCATTAAATCATGTACATCATGTGTTGAATCCCCATAATTTCGTTTCCATGAACACCTTGAATGATTGGGAATTTTGAGAAAAATTCCTCCACTTTGATGGCATATGGGAAAACACGAACAATCACTAGATGGAGTTGTGGAAAATCAGAGTCGCAACATCTAGCTTCAATGCGGACCCAATTTTGGGAAGTAGTTATGTATATGAACTAGAGGATTTGGTGTACTCCCAAGGAATTGCGTGGGAACTAACTTGATAAGTGAGGGGGTTGTTCGGAAAACATTACCCACCAATGTTGCCGGATTCTCAGTTAGAAGACAAATTCCCCCTTCCCAACAACTCAGATAGTTATTTTGGTGAATATTTAGACATGTAAGAACATAAAAATGGTTAAAAGGATATATCTTCTATGTGAGGATCTCTAAAAGACGGTGTAATCATGACCTAATAAGACTTCTTTGGTAATATTGGTTACACCAATTGAAGTATGGTATAATTCATCCCTGATCCATTTTCAATATCACTTCATCATAGATCCTCAAACAACATCTACATCTATTGGAGGAACATGTGAAATTTTTCAGTATTGTTAGTGATGATGACATGAAAATGAGTGTGGATGACCAGACATTAGGACTTGAATTTAGAGAAACAATAGATGCAGAATTAAACTATGTTGGGGAGGTAGTGGAAGCATCTCCAGAACCCTCCGATCCATCCGACATATAAGGGGGATCATGCCTTAGAATTTTTGGTTTGAAAATCTATAAGAGAGAACAATATTTTAAACATCGTATGTATCCCACCTCCTAAAGCTACATATGTTTATTTGTTCAATAAAAATGACTACGACAACCCATATATATATAGTTATTATAATGATGGGTGATTGGATAGTACAGATGGCTAGAGGACCCAAAGTCCCTTTACTGAGAGGGGTGTTGGTCTATACGTAATTTAGTCCTTATGATAGCCATGTTATGGTTCCTGCTGTCCGATCAATCGTGATGTCCTCTGAAGCCATTGGTGGGGTAGAATTTGGATCTTGCTAGGATGACATCATTGAGGTAGAATCATGTGATGATGAACAATCAGAAAATTTGGTTCCTAATTATATGGATGAAATGCCTAATGAGGATGCTTCTACTGAGCTCCTGAATGCATTTCCCCAGTATGAACCGGATGATCCCTTTGAGATGAATGAATCTGTTTTAGATTTATATGAAGATATCTGAATGTCCCGACACTGAGCATGGAATATGATCAAGTGCTTCCTCAACGAGGTTCTATAATCAATGTTGGTAGGCTGAATTGGATTACTTCGCACATGGCTATGAGATATATGTGTTGTAGGGGTAGATGCACAACATCCGTACACATTAGTTCAATACTACCTTAAAATGATGATCCATGAATGTAGTCAACACCTAGATGCCTAGTTCTACTAAAAGAAGTCCAAAAATAACCAGAAACATCAAGAGTCGATCCAACGATCCAAAAAATCAATGGTTAAATGAGAAATAATTTCAAATTAATCAATACATAGTTGGGGCACACTGAAAAAATGAAGGCCCAATATGAGGAAGTGTAAGAAATAATTTAATAGCTAAACTGTCAATTGGAAGAAAATCAATTTTAACAAGACCTAACCAAGATTAGAGCTAACAAGAATCAATCGACGACTATTGATAAGGGGGAAGAGCTCAATAAGAATTAATAAAACATTGAAGCTACATTCAAGAGAGTGGTAAAATTAAATCATTCCACTGAGGGAGTGGATCTATAAGGTCTTTGTTTTGGCCAAGCTAAGACATTCATTATTTGCCTACCAACCAGTTTAAACTAGATGTATGGACATATTTATTACTTGTGTTCATTATTACATCTCGATCATATTTTTGGAGAATATAAAGGTGAATCCTAAAGCTCATGTGGGTCGTGCCCAGTGTGAGAAATAAGGGATGACCATAAAACAACCTACATTGAATGATAGTGTTAGTTATTCATCAAATAATTAGGGTCTACAATAACTAATAGGGAAAATTGAACATTTAAGTAGAGTGATGCTATGACTGGGTAATAAGGATCCTGAAGTATCCATCTTTCCCTTCCAAATGTGTGCTAATTCATGAGAGGGGCAATGCCTAGGGTATTATAATCAATACAAACAATGATGAATGAAAATTATAAATATTGAGAACCAAAATATTTAACCCAATGATGGCTGTATGATGATGAAGGACAACTATTGACCGTATTCAAAACACAATATCCATATCACATTTTCCTAAAATTGGGACAAAACAATGATTGCCTACCACTGACTAAATTTGAAAAGAAGAGGTATAACATGAAATTTCATTATATTTCTTCCTTAACATTGTCCCAAGATAGTAGGGGAGACAAAATGGATTGGGACCAAACCATTATGGGGTTCCTTCAGATGTGAAATATGATGAGGATCCAACTAAATGGCATGCAAAGCGTGGTGATGTAGTGATGATATATTTCATTGGATTCCAACACTCATGAAATTATGCCACCACATCGCAGACACAATGGATGGGTGAAATGGTTATAACTAAGATCAAACATATTTCTAAACAAGACCTCTCTAGAGAGGACCTATAATATATTACAGTTGAAGGTAATAGAAACATAGTTTAACATCATACAGTTTGGACGATCTATGGAATAGTCTAATATCATATGACTGGGACATTGCACATAGTATATGTTCATACATAAAGGACCTAAAAAAATTGTTTAATGTTATGTTACATAGAGTAGGGGATCATTGATTAAGGTCATAGAGTTCCCACCATTTTAGGGATATGGGGCTACGATATATAATGGAACTAAGGCTGGGCCTGAGGAAAAATCTATGGGAATTCCTATGTATCCTACCCAGGAAAGAATAATGCCGAATTTATTTATTTAATTCCATGTTGTTTAATGTCATGTGGTTAGAGTGTTTTTGTTGTTACATAGTTTATTGTCATATGATTGGGACATGCACACCCAAAAGGAAACATGTGTCATGTGGTACATAACCCAATGTGGATAAGGAAAAAAAATACCACACCACATCACACTTTCTTGAAAGGGAACCTTGGATCAAATAGACAAAAAAAGAGAAATAATGGAGAGGTTCTTCGCAAATTCAGTGATCATTGAATTTGTATATATCACATAAGAATGGTAATTATGCATCATATAGTTCTCACAGGAATGCATTGAAACTGGAAAATTCCAAAGAGGGAGATAAATTTTGATGAGAGGAAACTTGAGGTTGTTACATAGTACAATTTCATGTGATATTGGACACTAATGATCTTAGTTTATGGTTATGGGGTTCATACCATCTTACGAAGGAAATATTTAGTGGTGGAACCATAAAGTAACCTAATGTGAATGATGACCAATGAAGTCCATACCACATCACACAGTCCTTGGGGAATACATAACATATTGTTTATGGTCATAAGGAATGGACCATGAAGTGAGAACTCCAATGAAAAGATGTGTAACGTGGTGTCAGATAGAACCCTGAGACAAATAAGGACCAAATAGGTCCACATTGAACCAAAGATTCATGTGGGGGCATGAACTCAAAGTTTATGGTTATAGAGTTTGGACCATCAAAAGGAGTGAATGTGTAGTGGTGGTGCATAATGTAACCTAATGTTAATGAGGAACAAATAAGTCCATACCACATCACACATTCCTTAGTTGAAAGGTCGTATTCAATATAAGTTCATAAGAATAGGATAATAAAGTGAGACCTCTAAAGAGAAAATGTGTATCAAAATGTTTGATAACAACCCAATATGAATGAGGACCAAAGAGGTCTACAACACAAAACATATTCCCATTAGACATGAATTTCTAGATTTATTTCAAAGAGTTCATACCATATCAAGGAATAAATATGTAGTTTTGACTCTAGAAGGTAACCAGTTATAAATGCGTAGCAAATAATTTCATACGACATTACACATTCATAAGGTAAAACCCCACTCATAGTTTAAGTTCATAAGTCTTGTACAATGGAGTGATACCCCTGAAAGAAAAAAATCTGTTCCATGGTGTTAGAATGAAACCTAACATGAACGAGGAAAAAAGTGGTCTTCACCACGTCACATATTCCCCTTAGACATGATCTCTTAGTTTAAGTTCACAATGTTCAGACCATACTGTGGTAGAATATTTCATGAAAGTATATACCATATTAATATCCTCTAATCATATGTGATCAATGCACAGTGTGGGAATAAATGGGTCAAGAATATCATTAAAACACATGGAAGCACACAACAGAGGAATACAAATTTGGATTTAAGGGCAACCCCACAACATTGGTCTTTCCTCTCAATGAGTATAGGTTAATGGAGAGACTTCACTTTGTTTATTGATGTTCCATAAGGGAATAAGGATGTGAGAAGGAAAGTGAATCAAAATATCGATATTTGGAATCAAATGGGATTTGAATAATTATATAGGTTAACTATTGACCGTATTCGAATCACATTATTCATATTGTGTGGCCTAAGATGGGAGTAAATAATTTGAGGGTCGATTGAAGACCATATTCAAAATATTGGTGGAACCTATCACAAGATTCGTTTTAGGATATTGTGGGACATTGGACTAGAATGGTAGGTTAACTTTAAGGACAGAAATCCATACCATTTTGGGGTCTTCTTGGAAGTGAAATATTACAGTGTCCAAAATAAGGGGACCCATGAAAAAAGGAGGTGGAATGAGAGAATTTTCATGAAGAATACAATACTCTATGTCCCTTACAATAATGTATCTAAGCCCACTAATGAGAAAAATTTTATGTAGGGATTATATTAAGGGAAGATGACTAGATAGGATGAGTAGAGGAAAGATAAAATATAGGTGGATGAACCTGTGAAGAACCTAGAGAGAAAATTCTTAGGCATTTATATACTTCCTACAAGGGTAATAATCAAGACATACATTGTTCTGAAATTTCAAGCATTTTAAATTTATGTGTTAATGACTGATGATGTGAATGATATCTCCAAGAGGATACACACAACATGGTAAAATAAACATGACATGAATGGGAAAGAATAAATCCACACCACATCACACACACCCAAGAGAAAACTCACCCCAAAGGTCCTAAATGAAGGATTCATGACTGAATATAATTTTGTTTAATATCATGGAACACATAGGGTAATTTTCCCTTTTAGTTATGATAAAATGAACAAAAATTATATACAGTTTATTCTCATATACTCAAGATATTGCATTTTAACATCATTAAGGATAGGTGATATCTTAGTTTAAGGTCATAGAACAAGGACCACATGGGAATGGTCAAATGACTTAAAAAGGTCCGGGGACCTAAGGCTGGACCAAAGGTCAAAATGTTTGGGAATTCATATGTATCATGTGAGGGATAGAATCAAGCCACATGCACTTCAAAAAGTATTTTATATTTAATGTAATGTTGTAATGAGGTAGGATGTAAATGTTCTATCAAATGGGGTAAGGGTGTGTCTTTTTTGAACCCTATGTGGATGAGGAAAAAAGGGGGTCCACACCATACCATGATTATTGCTAGAGGGATCCTAGGACAAATGGACAGAAAGTGATGTAATGATTTGTGTTTCCTAGGGATGGACCCAATGTCAAAATTTTTGAGCAGTCTTAAATATTATGTGAGAGAAGGAATCAATCCACATGTAGTTCTAAAGGGTCAGGCAGTTTACCATCATATGGTAAGGATGAAATAGTAGTTTAATGTTTTGTGGGAAACAAGAAATAGAATTGGGGCGTTATAATGTGTATATGCCATGTGGAGATGAAAAAACCTATCATGAGTGGGGACCAAAGAGGTATCATACCACACCACGCATCTCCATAGGAAAACATTGTTATTGAACATGGGGGCTAGGCCTGAAGACTAAATTTTTGGGTATTCCTACGTCTTCTAGGTGGATTGAATCATGAAAAATATAGTTCATATATGTCATATTGCTAAACATCACGTGGTATGTATGGATACATAGTTTAACATCATGTAGTATAGTGATGTGAGGCTGTTTTATGTCATGCATCATGGATGTGAAAAATGAGAGCTCCCAAAGGGGGAAGTAGATGGTGAAGATGATAAAAAACCAATGTGAATAGGAGACAATGTGGCCTCATGCCACACCATGTAATCCAAGTAAACATATGCCATTAGGATGAATGAATGAAATTATTTTTGGTACCAATATTTTACCCAATGAAAACATGTTTGGGAATTCATAAGTATCTTGTGAGGGAAGGAATCAAGACATGCATAGTTATGAATGGATGTGTAGTTTTACATAATGTGTTATGGATATTGTATGGGAGGATGATTTCTCTCATGGAAGGTACATTGTGAAGTAGTTCCGATGTGAATGTGGAAAAAATAATCCAACAAAACACAACGTACTTCCACAGGGGAACCTTGGAAAAGAAGTGACACCCTCTCCAATGAAGAAGTCGACGCGCTACAAAATTTATCATCATGGGACTAGGAATAAATGATAGTTTACCTTAATAGAGGATGATGTAGTTTAACATCAGACAAGAAAAATGTGGTGGTTAGTTTTATGTCCTACACCTTGGACATGGATAAGTAATTTAACATCATACAAGATGTTTTCTTATAGTTTCACGTCATGTAGGATGGTGATTCTAGGAATTTTTATATCATGTATCTAGGATAACAGTGTCCTCACATGAATTAATTCACGAGTAGTTTCGAATTAGTTGGATGAATAATTCTCTCACCTTCCATGTTGACCATAGAGTATGCACTGTTGGGATAAATCTTATGAATAATGCAGGGTCCCTACCACTTGGGATCCAAAATTGGTGGATTCCTACTAGGTATCATTGGTGTCCTCAAATACATTACTGTGTAAACATTGAGGAAAGGATGAATGAAATTTATTTAAAATTTTAGTTATCTGATTAGGGTGCCTCTCCATATTGAGAAAGCCCTAGAGTGTATTCTCATCGAGGGATTGATGTTCAGACAGATAGACTTCTTTCAAATTTTTTCTGATGGCTGCTAATCACAGAAAACTCTGCGGAGAAATGGTAACTGAATCTCAATGGGCAGGACAACATCTTTCCCCTAATCTAGTTAATATTGGGTCACCAAGGTGTAATTTCAAGTCACCGCCCAATATGCCTAGAGTACATTTGGGAACATGTCCTATTTTTTATGATTGAGCATCATTAGAAATATATTATATAGGGTCTTGTTTAGTAACTCTGTCATCCCATTTTCAGGTCCTTGATAGTCATATGTCTGGTAAGACCAGATATTGTACATGTTGTACAGTTCTTCAGCATGGCTGCCCAAAAGATGGTACAATTATTAGGGATAATGGAATAAAGAACTCTAAATTAGGGAATTATATTGTAGATCATAAACCAAATAATATAATTGGTCATGACATCTTTGAGAAGTATCGCATTGTACCACATAGAGAAGAAATAAATGGTGTCCCAAATAAACCTCCAATAGATAGATATTTCCGATGGTTAGGGTCCCCTGAAATTGATTCGCAAATTATTAAATGGACAGTAGTACATAGTAGTAATGAGGAGATCTGATGGGTGATGGAAATAATTTCTAATAGATTTAGTACACGTGGCACCTTTTCGTTATGTTGATACATTAATCGTCCACGGTGGGATAGTAGTATCCATATCTTCAAATCTTGTGAGAATTATTGAAGCCTTCCTGATGAGCTCCACTGGATCCGGCTTAGAAATTCTTCATGATGTGGGGCATCTCTTTTCCTTGGATTCAATGGATGATAACTACATTGAAGATACATTTTTAGTGGATATACTCATGGTTGGGACCACTCTGGATGGTGAAATGTACTACACACTGATGAATTTCACTAACGTTTGGCTTGGTCAATCAAGAGATTACCATGTTGGGGATACAGAGAAAAGGGTCTCTTCCAACTAGGGGACTCTTCATCTATGGTGGAGGGATGTGGAAGTCCTCATTTGGAGGCATTTGTGGCACTTCGACTTACCTACTAGGTATCTTCATCGTTTGAGTTGACCAGTGCAATGGAAATTTGATGCACCCCATGGATAATCAGTTCATCCTACCCGAGCTTATGAGTGATGCGGAAATCCTGAACAGTGCATAGTCTCCATCATTATATGACTGAGTAACATGAGTGACCTCTAGTAAATAAGGGAACTTGGGAATCACCAAGAGAGTACACTATATGAGGGGAAAAAGCTCTGAATTCCTATCAATTTAGTCACCATTGAAATGATTGATAACCAACTCCGAATCCCCCATCACATGTAGGTGGGGAAAATCAATATCAATATCTTGATCTAGACTAGTTATATGGGTCTGATACTCTGACGCATTATTGGAGCACACTTATGACCATAAGAATGAGTAAGGACAGACAACCTGTGTAGTCCGGATGAAGACAATGCACATGGCCACCCTATTGAGATTGGGATCATTGAGCCTTCTGCCATGGGATTTTGGGAAGAACCATCGTTGTACAATTGACATCATGATATGGCCTGGTCCACTGATATGATGGTATCATCTGGATATTCATGTTCTAGATACTACTCTGTGGGTGCTAGATGGGCGGGAAGGGAATCAACCAATGCATGAACTATGAAATCATTAGGTTAGATAATTAGGTTGTCGAACATCTATAGGATCAATAACCACTGATCTAGTTAACCTATAAATATTTGGTGATTTAGAATATTCTTTAGTGGATCCACATAGAAAACCAGTTGTATCTCGTGACGCTGCAGATAATTCCATAGCTTATGTACTATAAAGACTATCACGAGGTTACTCTTTTCATTATACAAATAAATTATCCTTGTGTTGAGGAGCATACGACTGAGATAGTTTAAACTATTATTTTTTCCTTCATTATCTTTCAAGGAGTGTAGGGCACAAAGGGATCATTCTATGGCTGGCATATAATAGACTAATGTCATTTCAAATATGGGTGGCATCTGAACAAGAGGATGTAGAAGGTACTACCTGATATCCTAAATAGAAGTCTATAATTCTACATTCCCATGGTATATAGAACTATTCATCATGATCTCAGAGAAGGTTTTTCATTTTCTATCTATATTCACATTGAATCAGTTTATGTAGGCTAAGTGTCCTTGGAAACCTTAGAGCTCTCGAACGTTACTTAGAAGAGGCATATGTCTGATATCTTTGATCTTATAAGTATTGATCTCGATGCGTCTATATATAATGACAATTTTGAGGAACATGCCATCAGTATTCCCCAAGTTACTGTTCACGGAGTTTAGAATTTTATGGTTGGATCAGAGGAAGATAAAAAAATTCTAAATCTATCTGAGATGGCCATGACATAGGGATTTTACCAAAAAAGCATTCACATTAAATTCCAATCGCATTCTGAGGTTTAATTTGAATATTCAGTGCATAGCACACCGATAGGTGGATCAAACCAATATCAAAATGAATGGAATTACCTAGTTCAAAGGGTACCATTTAGTGATCCTATGGTTGTGTAATCATTCTACTATAGGGAAATAACAATTTCATGGTATCTATAATTCCCATCAAAGAATGAGAGTGCATGGAATCTAGTGGCGGTGTCAATCAAAAAATCTATTACAAAAAAAGTAAGAACATATTTCCGGAAATATAATATGAGGTCCTAAAAGTAAATACTAATTCTAATCTATATTTTCTTCTTCCTATTAAGAATGATATTGTCCAACCACCAAGGGTACTAGACTTCCTTGATTAAGTTGTATTTGATGAGACTATGAAATTCTCTTATTCCCATGGTGTTTTGAGAAGGGTGCATCTTTCTAGGAGATTTTTTGAACCTACGATGACTTATCGAGAGACAAAGGTGGTGGAAAATGACCTGATGATCCAATCCTAGCATCCCATCATAACTCTAGAAAAATACATCCTGATGCTGCTTTATGAAATCCACATACTCATACTTCTATTCAAAAGGTACATCTTCACAGATCAATATTGGTCTCAGATTTTTTAGTACCGAGATTCACTTAGATAAACTCCTCAATAGTAAAATATACACCTTCCGCAAAGGAGAGTGGAGAGTCTCCCAAATCCTCTTCATTATCCATTGTGAGAGGATCATTGGTGTGGGTTAATTATTCCAAGATAGATGAACCTAATGGAATGTTGGTACCGACCTAGGGAGTGGAGTAAGCTTCATTAAGAGACTCTTGTAACACAGAAACCACAAAGATAAAGGTTTTCGATCAGATTCCATCTATCCTTCATCCTAGGGGGACTCACATGATAATATCAAAGAAATAGCGGTGTATCTACTTCAGTCGGTTCAACCTGGTCATGAAAAATAATAATGTATGGTGTATTGTTCTTCAAATGGGGCAAACAACCTGATACCTTATAGGGCTAAGACACTCTAGTATGATTTGAGCCTGATTCATGTATGAATACAAAGTGAAATTACAATGATCCTTGTATCTGGTAAGACATTTCACTTTCTTCCCTGAGAAAAAAATCCAATGACCTTTGTATAGGATGGAGGCCTCTAGGTGGGGAATCGGTAGAATGAAATCATTTTCCATGTATATCCATGGGTCAGCCACAGTAGTGGAGGGTTGGCCCCCATTTTCCTGATTATGTTTTTACCTTCCCTAATAATTGTCAACATTGAAATAATAGGATTCCTCAGAGGAAAACGTAGATGTTCACTCTAGATTACACCAACTCTACCATTATTAGAGTACACGATGATGTGGTGATACAAAGAGTGAACTTCTGCATATAGATAGAGCTAATGTCTACCCATCAAGGCATTTTAGGCATTTTCCTGTGAGACCACCATGAATTTAGTGTGGGAAATAATGCAAAAAAAATAGGTATCCAAACTAATCGTTCCACATAGTCTCTTATCTGTCTTGACATAATCATGAATTTTATGATTTGTGAGATCTGTATCTACTTCAGACACCCCCCAAATTACAGAGCGTCCGGGTTGGGATGAGATTGATATCTGAACCTTTTTAAAAGAGTCAATAGTGGAATTACACATCATTATACTATCCAATGATGTATAATAGATGAATATTTCCTTGTATGGTAGAACCTACATCTTCTCTAAGAATGGGATAATGGATTGTCACTATGAATGCTGAACTTCCTCAGTATAAAAAGCATCTGAAGCTTCTACCTTTGTTTCAAACTGGAGGTGGATTCTCAAAAACACTATGAGGGATTCACAAATACATTCAAATAAATGGGGATCCATGAGGATCGAAATCATTGAATAAATGCTGTAAATATTTTTAATTACATCACACTTCTGCATTAGGTGCACATTTCTACTACTAGGTAGTTTCTATAATACCAAAGATATGATATGTACTACAATTCACATCATCATAATCTTGGAGGTTCATGGAATATCCCAATTTTGACCAACTAAATCAAGAAAACATAACTATTTTTTATTACCTGATGGTTGAGGTATGACCACAACTGTGTGTGGCATGTCATACCATGATCATGACAGCTGTTCCAGATCAAGAAACCAAAACGAAAGTGGTTTTAATTCTTTTGAGAAAGGATGAGATTACTTCATATGATGAGATATATATTGAGTTTTCTATATTATCTAGCTGGAATGCACAACATAGCAGGATGAGTACTTCATATATCCAAGGCATTGTCGATGAATTCCTCAACTAGGGAAATTATAAGGATCTCCTAGTGTTTCTCGTGAGTATGAACAATGTAAGGGTCTCCCATCTCAATGATATTACATGATTCATGGTTTTATGATCACAAGAAGAATCTTATAATGTTTCTCGGTTCCAAGGGGTGACTCCCATATATAGGGGCACAAAATCACCAAGATTGTGGGATGGATTCGACACCAGTGGAAGATTTAGTGTTCCATCTCACCATTGGGACCTGCCCTTCAGGGAGGTAGGAGGCTGAGATATGGATGTTGTAGTAACCACTAATTGAGGATCGAAAGCTTTGGATTTCAACAGATAATATATAGAGGCACATATAATACCATGGGTATGAGTGACAAACTTGAGATCCGTTCAGTTGTCATAATTTTGAGACTCACGGTTGGAGACCTGTTTCCATTTACCCTTTCTTTTATTATCCTCCCTCGTAGAGACACCTTCCACCTAAGTTGAGGAAGCTCCCATTTTCAATATCGTTATCATCCTAGTCATGGAGGCACAAATTGAAACAATATAACTAATTGATATTATGTCCATGGAACTGGTGATATGGTCAGTAACAAGGGTGATCAGTGAGATCATCCTCATGAGGTCACGCCCATTCCAAAGATGGCTGGAATCTCTAATCTAAGAAATTATATTAATTTATAGTTACTTGAGTCATACCAATTGAGTAAAACTAGTTTCTTTATTATAGAAATGGTATTTTGGTAGCATGACATTGAAATGGGGGTGGATCCTAATAAAGAGGTCGAATTATATTTTATCACCTAGGTGGTGGTGGTTAATTACACTATGGTGACTGATGCTTTTGAGGTGGGCGATGCTGAAAAATGAGGATGAGCCTGAGGGTAGGGACCTCATCATGGCTAGGGTGGTGTCTATTCTAGAAACAACTCTAGTGCCATGGGGGAAATTACCTTTTTAATGACTACAGTATTGTCCTTTGCTTATATTCATGAAGGAGTTGTGGGAGGCATGGAGCATGTCTACTTGAATTGATATAGGGATTCCTTTAGTTGTTGAGCCTTTTCAGAAAAACTAAAAAATACACAAGTGATTTTCTGATTGTTAAGGAAGGGGACCAGTCTAGTCTTCACATTCACCACACAATTTTAGTAGCTACTATCGAGTAAGTGGCCTGTTGAGTTAATATATAAGTCATTTCCACCAATGAAAAAGCCTACAATGTGCTCATATGAAATGTTATTTAAAAGGAATAAGTCAGTGATACTAGCCATCCAAGTGATGGACATTATCAAAAACAAAAAATGCATGCGAAGATCCTCCCAACTGGCTGTGGACCCCCTGGGTAGCTGGTCGTACCTAAAAAACATGGTCCCTTTTAGTGTTTGTTCAAAGCACTATAGCATGGAAGCCTCTTGTTGCATTGGAGTTCAATGTACACATCCACACATTGAGATAATGTGGTTACAATGATATAGGTGGGTTCATGTCCCATATATGGGGGAGAAAGATGGATTTCCACTGACTAATGTGCTGCCATGTCTTCTACTCATATCAGATATGGCTTAATATCTGGTGGGATCACCACCTATCACGCGTCAAGAGACTCAAGGTGAGTGATGATATGGGTCATCGAATTTTCCTCTAAGGGGTTATTGTATTGTAGTGGATCCATAAACACTAGTTAATTAGAGAGTTATTCAAAATGATATGTTGGCCCATCATCTTATGGAGAAACTGGCGAAATGACCCCAGGAGCTTCTAGAGGGATTACCTATAGAGAAATTTGAGGTCCCACGAGTGGAACAACCTACAAAGCCGGGTCTCATAGAATATTCTAATGCATCTCAAGATGATATGGTGATTCATATCATGTCCAATTTCTATAAACTATGTCTTCTATACTATCATGATATACAATGTTGCTAAGATCAGAGGATGGAATCTCGCATGTGGGAACATGTACCTTCCCCTTATACCCCGGTGGAGGGAAATTGGTATCATACCAGGGATCACGATAGTCTGTTCACCAAACCAATACATGTTTTGAAAGAAGATAATCAATAAATCTTTTCTATTCTTCATGAATTTGGATAAATGTGGCCTTTTGAAAATCATCATCTATCCATCGAGATAAGCCATGATGGTCAGAGGGATTAAAAGTCCTAATGTGTCCATTACCCTTGTTGTGGTCCCAGATGAGGGGCAATCACTCAACAGGGTCTGCAATAAAAAGTAAACTCCATTCATAATGATTTAAAATTTATGGTGGGATCTAAAATATGTGGCATGCCTCAGGGTGTAGGTTCTCTACAATGAGTCATATTTTAGTATCCTTCTCTGTGAGGTCATACGATTTTACTACTATTGCGTTGGGGGGAATGTCGTTGATATCACCTAGTTGATCTAGTATACATAATATAGGATTTAAGTGACGAGGATATACATCCCCTAGTTATGGATCAAATTTTTTAGACATACACCCTTAATAATTATATGGATCACAATGTAGCTCAAAACACATCATTTGGATTAGTCTAGTGGTAACCGGGTGATGTAGAATTTTGAACCATAAGTAGAACAACTAACTCATCAAGGTGGAATTTCTAGACTATGTCATCATATATCTCCATGTTTTTTTATAATACATTTGATGATTAAGGATATGGATGTGCATAATCCATAGGGTTTGTCATAAGCACATCACTTCATCTGGGGAGAGAAACTCTAGAAAGATGATGTCTAAAGTACCCATTAACCAAAATATTTCTAGAAGATGGTCCTCCTTGAGAATGTCCCAAAACTCATTTGTTCGGCATCAAGATTCATCTATTTATTTCCCCATTCCTAAACAGGGGGTGGATATATAACTAGTAGTAGTACTATGATGGACCATTGTGGTGGATGACTATCTTATGGAGAGACTGCTGTGTAGGCTGACAAGATGCTACATAACGTTTCATCTCTAGGAGGTGGTACTGACTGCATTATCATATCTCTATAGGATAGAGTTTTTACCATCACTTTATGTTAGAAGTTAGAGACTACTGGAGATGTATCTAGGTGTTCCTCATCATCTACATGCCCCCAGAACAGCTCCATGTAATCTAATGTCAAGGAAAAGAGTGGTAGATATGATCATAGAGAATATTTCCTGGAATTTTCATAAAAAGGATCCATATTTTCCTCCCCTAGTGTGTACCTATAGAGGATCTCTAGGATTTGGTGTAATTCCCTTTCTAGAAGCACCATGCTATTATACATGGTTCCTTCCCCAGATATTGATATAAAGCATCGGGGTGAAGGATCCATCATCAAATCATAGTCTTATTTAGAGTCTGAAAAGACAAAAATATTTATAACGATCTATAACTACACAAGATTCTTCCTTTGGTGGTGACTATTCTCTCTTCTTCCCTGGGACGGTTCCTCAAGGTAGGGTAAATATTAGACACTAGGAGGAACTCAATAAGAGATTGTTCTAGAGTAGAGATGGAAAATTCCAAAACTGGATTAACAATGGGATATATTTCATGCTAGATGTCATCAGATTAGGAAGGGAATCCACACTCAATTCTGATAAGGAAATTGGAAGGGCCTCTATGTTGGATGAGAGAGTGGAGAAAACATCCCCTTTGGTGTTCTGGTGTGTGAGAAGAACTTGTGTAGATGTTTAATGGAACAAGGGGAGGACATCCATGAAGAGTGAATGATTCACATGGAAGACCTATGTGGTTTGTAGTACTGGAGAGTGGAGGGCCTCCGCTAGATCTTGTAAGGACATGTGGAGGGCCTACATTTCGACCGCCTGTAGCATGAAAAGGATGTTCATGCCAGTTGGTAGTGGAACAATGTGGAGGGTATCTGTATGGATCAAATTGGACATGCAAAGGACATATCTATTGATGGGTCACTAGGTGATGAGGACCTTCATATTAAAAAACTAAAATATGGGAAAACTCTCCATACCTAGGATTATGTGAACGGTGAGGTCCTCTATCTATGAAATCAATAAGGTGGGTAGAAACATTGACGATACCTATTAAGAAAGAATGGGGAGGACCAAATTAATTAGTGTGATAGTAGGGATGACCTCTACTATAACAGTAAATGGTAAAATGAGGACCTTAGTACTAGATATAGACATCACTGGTTGGATCGTGATAGATTCTTCATTTGATGGTGACAAGAATAGTTATCCTATCATTCCAATGGGGTTGATGGGGTTTTAATCCCAATCAGACATTTTGGTTCCCCTAATATTTAATAACAAGAATGTGATTGTATGCATTAGTGGTGGCATGGGTCACTAATGGTCTATAATATGGCATCGTATGATTAGAATCTTCCCGATCATTCATTGAACATTGATGTCTAGTCATCCGAGTTTTGGATGAAGATGAAGAGGTATTGGACACTTGTTCTTTGGCATGAGTGACTTGATAGTGGTGTTGATGTGGCCTAGTGGGAACCCTCACAAGTGGATACCTTGAAAAATTCATTGCCAGGATGACATGAACAACCCTTAACTCATCGTCATAGGATAGAAAATAATATGATCAATCTAGGGAGAATCTCCTAAAACGGATGGATGTTAGACTGGGGAGATGCAGTCCCATGCATAGCCCTTGAGTCCGTCAGTGGTAGTGAGGCACGATAGTATCAATGTCTTGGAGACACATATACATCATTTGGATGAACCCTTTCTATTTTTATCCTTGAATAATAGTATCAATAACCCGCTTATGGATAAACATTGATGGGAAGATAGGGCGTGGGAACCTGGTAGCTATGGTTGGGGAAAATGTCATAGAGGAGGTGGAGATATATAAGTGGCCACATTAGAATATCCCTTTACCCAATTTTTTTGGGAGGGAGGAGACCTGTTTCTTGTATCATGGGTCCTGTAAAGTAGAAGGTTTCAGATATCAATATAGTATGATGGAAAGAAGTACCCAGTGTCCCAACATTGTTCATTCTTCCATTTTGAGATAAAGAGGTCCAGGCTATTGATGTCGTAGACCAAAAAGCACAATGATTAACTACAAAAAAATGTAGTGAGTTCCATGTCGCACCCACTATTTTATTTGGTGGGACCTAGCAGTGGATGGCCATATCTAGTGACATTCTTATCTACTGATGTCTCGAACACTACTAATTCCCATAGTTGAAGGATAATATAATAACGTTGGGTTGATTATATCTATTTTTTCTCTTTGCGTTGGGGTGTGCCACCTGAGAACATTTTACATTCAATTTTCCATACATTGTACCCCACATTAGCTCTTTCCAATGTCTACTAGCATCCATCACCTCTTTGGCAAAGTCAAATGCATGATAAAAATTGGATGATGATATTTAATTTCCTCCATCCATGGATTCCCCTGCATAGATCATCACCTAGTCCATGAATTCAATAATGATTAAAACATTTTTTGTGAAACCCTTTCTTATTAATTTTCATCATAGACACTAGTATGTTTGGATTCTTATATCAGGACATTCAAAGGTGTCATGTTGGGGTGGTAACCTCTAGTCAATAAATTAGTCACGTTGGGAAATTTTGGATTGTCTAGATATTGGATCCCTGGTAAAACTGAAATCTACCTAAATATAGGGATTATAAATGGCATAGAAGCCTAAGGAATCCCACATTAAATGTGGGGAATATTATTCCAAAGTCATGTCTCTACGTTCTTCCTCATATTCTCATGTTTAACACATGGTATGACACAAGTTTAACATTTAGAGGAGACAAATCAGACCGATCAGAACATTAACAAGAGGAGATTGGATGGATAAGCCCCTAGGAGGGAGAACCTGGATGGTTTTCTAGATGGGGGGATCAAGATACCCAGTGCGGATGGACCAGTGATGGTGTGACCCAAAAAGAAATGGTTTCAAACCATAAAGGCTGATTGGACCATGATAATGGGTGGATCAGAGAAGGTGGGTCCCATAAAAGGGGACACCATGGTTTATAGTTGGTTGAAATGGATCATCATAGAGGCTTTCTATGTACCATGTAAAGAATAAATGGATGAAAACCAATGTAGTTCAAAGGGGGTTGATGAATTATTGTATACAGAATGGAAAACAACCCTGATAAATGTTTTAGTAATGCATGGTTAGTAACCCAAGTTATACTAGAAGCATTAATTTGATGGATGGGGCTTATGCATGCATAACTACCTAAATGGATGGAATAGGCTCATCGGGATGTGGAAGCCATGGTATTATTGTGATGTATGATGGATGATTTGGTGAAGTGGATGACATTAACGGTATGGAAACGATGCGAGGATGATAGTTGGTTGGGCTTAATCCTCAGGGAGGCTTCCTACATATCCATGTGGTTGGGAGTCATTTTCCACATAATTCAAGTTGATGTGGGAATAGTATTAGGGCCTACACAAAAGGAATCAACTTGAGGACATGTTGAGGCCTACACATGGTTATCATCCCATCCCAAGAGGGGAACTCTTGGTTGGAGGAGTATGGTAATTTATGGGGCTTAGGAATGGTTAGATGCCCCTAGTGGATGAGAAAACCAAAAAGAAGAAGATCTTGGAGATGTGTCCCAAAAAGGGCATGTATCGCATCAAGTGGGTATATCCATTGCGAGGGTGTGCCAAAGATTACTAAAGGACGGGGTTTGACCTCAGATAGGGTGCATATGTATCCATGTGGAAGGGAATCAAGGCTTTCCTAGTTTATAGGAGCATAAAATTTCATGTCATGTGGGGCAAAGGTAAAAAGACACAAAATTACTAGAATGGCTAGATTATGAGGAGTGAGGGGCATGCACATTCAAAGAGGATTCATATGTGTACCAATTTATTGGATTTAACTTCCATGTAGTTTTTGGAGGTGTAGTTTAACATCGTATGGGACAAGGAGCCTGGGGTTTGCGCATGGTTTGTGTCCTGAGAGGATATTATTTTCCCTTCATTCTTTAATCCCATGTGATTCATTCTCAGTGGGGGGGAAATAAGAGGTAGTGGAAGACCTAAAAATCGTGTCACAACGGTGCGACCATGAGGTATGAGGTATGGGGTATATGCATGGTTAGTGGCCCCGGAGGATGGAGATTAGGACAAACTCATAGAGGGAATCTTGAGAAGGGTGAACTGATATCCGAATAGGGTACGTCCATCGTGTAGGGAACACCCTATTATAGTTTCATGGGGCTTAAATGAAGACTTCCAGAGGCATACATTGAGAAAAAATTTAAAGGGATAAACAAAGCATGAGATCTCTATTTCTCATTCACGATTGAGTTCCCCCATTACTCCTAGTCATACAGAAATTAATAGTTTAATGTCATGTGTATTGGATGATGGTGCTTGGCAGTTCGACATTCTGTATCTCAGACTGGGAAGACATAATCCTCACCCATTGGAATTATATATATTGTTCCAACCGACACATTGGGGATGGAAGACACAAGAAATGATAGAAAATAATGGGATGGAGGAGTGGTCACTCAAGGGAATCATTATATCATGGATATGAGATGAAGAAATGGCTATTTGAATATACAATGAAACATAATGTGTGGAAAGGCTATATGAATCCCCCCTCAATGTACACATAAATCACATCGCCCAAGCCTAGAGAGATATATGAAAAAATGGTTTGTGAGTCCACAAAGCTCAATAAAAAGATCTTTATTATGGAAAGGTGCTTCATGGAGTAAAGGTTCATCATAAATGAATAGGGATCCATGAAGGAATGGGTATTAAAAAAGGAAGGACTTTGGTGGAGCAGCGATTCACCATAGCATAGTGGTCTTTATTTGGAGAGAGTTCCATGAGAACATAAATCTTCGCTGAGCCTCAAGACACCTGATGGTGATCCATCCTCAATGAAGGGAGAAGTCCATCATAAATGGAATCACTACCATAAGGGGCCATGAATAAATAAAGGAAGTATGGATCACAATACACATGTACATTGGGTGATCCAAATTCGGGTTCACAAAGAGCATCGTGAAATGGGAGATGGGAAGGAGAAAGGTCAAAGTAAAAATATATTGAAAGGGGGTGTGACTTCTCTTTATAGAAAAATGATGTCCGTGTAATTCAAGGGACTCACCAAAAAAACTGGGGTGTCATGAAGAAAAATTGATGTCAGAGAAGAGATATGTTCGAGGTGCATCACAAAGGAAACATGACACCATATAGAAGTTACAATCCTGGAGGATCATGATGTAAATGTGATATCATAGGGTTGATATGTTCAAAATGGATCATAAAGGAACTGTGATGTTATAGAGGAGACATGTTTGTGGTGGATCATGATGAATAATTGATGTCATGACAGAGATAAATTTGTAGTAGATCATGAAGAAAAAAGGACGCCATGGGGGAGATATGTTAGCAAAAGATCATGAAGGGATAGAGAAGTCAAGGAGGATATACATTTATTGTGTATCACAATGGAAAAGTAAATCTTTGGAGGAGATACATTTGTAGTGGATCACGAAGGATCTCTATGGCAGACCTTTGTGAAACAAACCCATTTTGAAGATTATTTAAAGATTATATGGGAATTCAGGTGAACGATTGTTTAGTTGAAACATGTCCCAATCATATATGTTGTTCATATTTTTATCACTTTTGTTATTATCATTATCTATTTGGAACATCCACTGAACAAATATAACAAATATTTTTTTACAATAACATACACACAAATAGTTGTAGCCCCCCAATATCTCATAAATGAAGGATTGACCAACTTCTCAAACATCATAGGGGAATCATAAAGTTATCAACCAATAAATTATTGGGAATATAATGTCTCACTAAAAGTAAATTGAATAGTGAAATCATGGATATCTACTAAATGTGACAATAGAGGTGATGTGCTTTGGGATTATGATAAGCTGGGATGTACAATATTATTTGTTCAGGGAATTAATAAATTTCAAATGGATTTTATATATTTGAATAAATATAAAAATAAAATTTTAAAAAAATTTGAATAATTTACATATTTACGAAACAATTATATATGAGAAATTAAAATATAGTTTCAATAAAAATTCATATTTTTTTGTTTTCATCATTATTTTTTCATTATTATTGATGTCCATTTTGTAGATTACTTATTTATTTTATCCTTCAATATAAGGATATACTATTTCAATGTCTTTAATGAGAAACTATTGAACACATTGTGATTGATTAGGTTCACTGTCATAAAATATAAATTGGGCTTCATCACTCATTTCAATTAAGATGGTATGTTTTAGGTTTAAAAAAAAATATTATACACTATAATCCACATAACAAACAATATTTTCATTTAAATATTGGATTAATTTATCATGATATTCCCAATCACTAGTATGGGTCACACTAGATAAATAGAATGAAATAATATGTAATAAATATTTCATATTCTGTTTTCAATGTTAACCCACATTCATTAGAATGAGATAACTAAAAATAAAACTTAATAATTTAATTCACTAATTTAAACATAATTTCCATCAGATCCCAACATAGAAAGCATAAATAAAACACTATTTATGGTTTTCAAGACTTCATCATTCTAAATTTTTGAATACCTGATTCCATGAATATTTTAGGATTCAAATATCTTAGCCTACCATTGAATACTTCTTGTAACATACACCAAACCACTTGAAATTAATCATCATTTCCAATAATCATTACATATACCAGAAAATATAATGTATAAAATTTATCATAGACAAAATTAAAAAATGATTAATAATATGACATGAATATGTACCTACAAGATGAGATAACCATTCAACAATAACATTCATGAGATATTTTATTCATTAAAAATAATTTTTTTCAACCCTTTAGTTAATATAGGTTTTTAATCTGAAATATTATAAAATGATTCTGAAATAATGTAATTTAGTAGAATATATCTATTTTTATTAAGTAACTCTAATTTAGTAAGTGTTAGATTTCATCCCATGATAACTAATTATCATATAGTTTAAAATATCATTGACATTTTTTCTAATTGAGAAGTATTTGAGATGTTATCAACATGTTCAATATGATGGAATCTAGTATCTATTACATCCAATTACCTATTAAATAATTTCATAAACTCCTTGACTATGTAACCACAAGTAAGAGTTCCTATGGGAATTTTGTTACTCCTTACATAGGTATTCAAATTATATAATCATATAATGGAAAAATGTAATAAAATTATTAAAATTATTTCAAAAAAAATTTATAAATCATTTTTCATCCATAAAAATAGATATTACATTAACAGACATCTAAATTGGATAAACAAATTGGCAATCTGTTAATCTTTTATTTTAATCTTCCTCAACTAAATTGGTAGTCAATTAAATCATTATAGTGAAACATTAAGTGGTAAAAACATCTCCATATGAGAACGTATAAACATAATTTTTTGTTTCCATTTTCCATGCTCAGTTAAAAATAGATATTTTTTTTTCAAAAATATCTCAAAATAAGTTTCACAACTCTTCTAGAACTGATGATATCTTTTGGGCAACATATTACACAAATACAAGTGTTTTAACTTCTCAATTAGAATATGTGATTAATGACATTTCAATCCATGTAACAATAACTGTTCTAACTAAACAAATCTAGAAATATTACTTTAATTTCCATCAATAAAATTTATATTAAATAATTATAGAAGAAATTATATTTCTCAGGGTTTTCCAATGATTAAAATTTATAAGGATATATTACAATATAACATTCCTATAAAAAATACTTTGTATTCATTGATACCATGTTCATATGAGAAATATGTTGACCCTTCAATATACCATTCTCATTAAACAAAAATAATAATATTCATATATATGTTATTCTAAACTAAAATTACATTATGATTTTAATAATGGAAAATAAATTCCTTAAAAGTTATTTATAAATATATAATCATTTTCATCCATTATTGAGTTCCAACTAATGCAGAAATTATACTATATACCATTTTCTCCATTCATTAAACTGATTAAATTTTCCAAATTCCAAACCCATTATCATTAATTGACCTAATATTTTGAAATTTTAAATTGATTTATAGTCATTATCAGTTTAATATTTCTATTTAATTGTTTCTTATTATTTCAAATTCTTTGAGATTCATCGTGAAATCAAAGATGAAATATAAAAAATAATTTTATTCTATTAAGTTGTCATTAACTTTCATCATAAAAATTATTAAATGGAAATCATAATGTGTATGCGTTTTCCAACATGATATGTTCCCATTCAATAAAATAGTCAAATTTTACACAATAAATCATCACGAGTTTTGAATAATTTTCTAACCAAGGCATTAAATGATTTTAATAAAATCAGCCCATAGTTTATGTAATTCATTTATTAGATCCCACAAGTATAAATAAATTCAGTTTTCATGCACTATCAATCCATAAAAAACCATTTAAATAATGAAATATATACAACACAAACATATATGAATGTAATATACCATATTTTTCCTTGTGCATCTCTCTTTGAGTTTTTTGTTGATCCTTGATGGATATGTCTTATTTAAATCCAGAGGTACTTGTTTGGGAAAATTTTATAAATATATAGGATGTATGTTTTTTTATATTAATGGAATTTGTGTATGGTAATTTTAAATGAGTTTATCAAGGTTTTACAGGGTGTGGAAGGAATTAGAGGTTCTTTAAGTCCTTATGTAGAAACTGGGTTAAAATATCTGATGAGCATTTACATGCCATGTACATGTTACATGAAAATGAACTTCTTCTTGAAACCATTCATAAATTATTCATAACATGAGGAAGATACATGTTATGGACTTAATTTTTGACATTTAAATTTTGATAGGGGTAAATATAATCTTGAGGTGATGATTTTATCGACACATCTCACTAATTGAGAAATGCATTAAGAGAAAGGGTTACACATATTTTTATTCCAATGAACTACTGTTATTATGTGGCAAGAAAATATGATTATATTTTTAATTTGGTGTATCCCCTCCTCTCTCATCCATAGGATGAATTTCATGTGATTTTGGTGTCTCCTCTTCCATTATTGATGACCTATTTTAACATATGATCCCTAGTGAGTTGTTTTCATAATTTTACCTCACTCTTCCCATTCATGTAGTGGAATATTTAAACTATAGTTTAATTTTTTTAAATGTGAAATTCTGTTAACTGGGATTTAGTCATTGATCTCCATCACCTTTTTGTCTATTAGTGTTTCCCAATTCAGATAAAACTAAATACTAGGTTAATGTTAGGGAGTCTTAAACTGACCTAATAGTCTTTTTAATTTAGATGTATATGAAATATTGAGATTTCACACACCTAACAAGAACACTAATAGATTTAATTATCAATTAATGTTATATCATGGAATTATATATTGGTTTTTTCCATCTTTATTCAATTGTTCATGTCACTTAGCTTATGGGTAACCATTTAATGAGTGAACCCTTTAAGTAATAATAAATTCCATATTGGTTTAATGTATATTTGTCACAAAATGAGATTCATTTTTTTTCTTAATATATATTCAAAATGGAAATTTTTTTATATAAGTTTATATGTTGATAAATTTATAAAAATGTAAGGTTTAATTGAAAGATAAATGCTAATTTTCATAAAAAACTGTTGATCAATTTGATGTGGTATTTTGATATTATTATTTCTATGACACTTGTTTTGGTTGCATATATAATGCTTATATTGTGAGGGATTCACCCAGTGCAATGATGTAATGCATAAAATAGATGTTATATACTCAGTCCCATACTATAATGATAATATTGAGCAGCATCTACCTAGTCCCATGATGTAATGCTTATATAGATCAGTCTCTACAGAGTCCTGTTCTATACATCATTTTTTGAGTGAGATCTACCTTGTCCCATTCTATAATTCATATACTGAGTGTTCTCTGGAAATCCCCATATTGTAATGCTTACATTGAATGGGCTATGCCCAGTCCCGTGCTCAAATGGTTATATAAGGGGATCATCATAGATTTTTTGAATTTTCCATCGATATTTGGTTATTAGTTGGAATGGTAAGGCTACATGAAAAAAAGTTATTATATCATGGTGCCAAAGTAGGGTTATTGTTTCTATGCATTAATTAATTAAATAATAAATATTTTAATAATTATTACATGCTATAATTATCAGGATGACTATGTTTAGACATGGGGGTGTCGACCAACTTAGTTTTAGTCACACCATATTGGGCCACCATTTTGTGAGTGAGAAAATTACATGGATGTATGTTTGGAAAATAGAATGGGGAATTTTTAATAATTTGTTTAATTCCCGATGGGTAGGAGATCAAATATTAGTCCAACATGGGGTGGGGATTAAATCATTTTGGGTTTTTGATGTCATACAATCCTTTTATTTGTTTATTGTAATTTTGAAATTACATATTGATCATCCTATTATTACATGATTTATTATTATTGGAAATGGGTAACTTCTTTTACTTCTCAATTGTATGATATACTATTTCCACTCTGTTGTTAATATGATATTTATTAATAGTTCATTTACCAAATGTAATTTAACTCTTTACTATAGCGTATATACTCCCCAGTATATTAATCACACCATACTTCTAGTCAGTAGTATCTACTATACTAGGAGGAACAATTGAGGTCCTATAACCAATATTATTTGGCCACATAAGATAGTTTCAGATATGGCGACATTACAAAGTGGTATTATAAGGGAATGGTTTTTATTTTCTATTTCATTTCTATTTTTTAATAAAAGAAAGGAATGTATGATTTTCTGAGACTTGATAATGAAATTTTTCATGGGGTATCTAACACATATATAGGGGGAAATCATAATTCCTATGGTTGGGATTATTTCTTATACTCTATTCCTTTTATAGTTGATGTTACTTATCTTTGGGTTATTCTCATGTTGTGTTATGTTACTATTTATCATGACTTATACTATTTGGTTGGTAGGGTGTTAAATGAGTATGCATTCATCATGGATGGTACATAGGTATATATATTTGTATTTATTGTTCATTATAGGGACATATTTATTTCATGTGATATATACATGTCTATATGAAATATGATTGGAGATTACAATTATATATGATAATTGACAGTAAACTATGGATAATTTATGATAAAAAATATAGAAGCCTTATCATGAGAGCTAGAAGAAATGGTTGTCTATTATTGTCTCATGATAAGGTTGACCTTGTTTTTATATCCAATTTTATAAGGAGTGTGATTGTTTTTTATATAATATACCTCATCTTCACTATGGAGTTGAGATTTAGGATAGTGAAAATTAGTATTATCCTAGAACATCGATGATGGATATTCCTTTAGCATGTGATGATAATATTGATGTTATGCATTGAAATCGAGTATAGAGGGTCATGTGATCCATGGAACGTGAGACAATCCACATCATCACTTTGTTTTCAATGATGATGAGATATTTCCAACTTCAATATCTACCTACATCCACTGGGGAGGGAGGACCCTAGGTAGATGGATTCTGGATTGAATTATAAAAATAATCTATAAATAGATTGATACAAATATTGATAAGATGCTGAATATTTCTATGTATATTTTATATGGACATGCCATGAATTATTAGGAAATTATAGACTAGGCTTGTATGTAAGAGGATTTATCTTGGATAGAAATAGTGGTGAATTTCTAGAGCTACTTCTATATTGAAGAATTGAGGTATGAGAAGGTTCACGAGTTCATACACATGACACATGAGGGTATTTCGGTGAAGAACAATTCCAAACATTTCACCAACATAAAAAATGTTTCACCATCCTTGGAAGCTAATGTGATCTCCCAAATGAGATTTTTTTAGGATTAAATTCACTATGAGATTATGGAATATACAGAAATCTTATGTCGATATTGTTTTATGGATGTGTTGAATCCAGAAATCATCACATATGGGAATATGATTGTGGTAATGAGATTAAACCATGCTATTTTGGTTGGGAGAACTAGGATTTCATATTTTGTTTGAATGAAAAATTAATCTGATTATTTTCACAACAAAAATAATGTGATGTGTAGTCTGTGAAGTGGGAACCCATATTGGGACCATATTCTATTTTAGTTCATTCATTGATGAATGTTGGGAAACATGAGGGCTCAGTGTCCCTACCCATCATTGGAGTGTCATTCTTTAGGTTGTATAATCCTCCTTTAGAGTTTTTGTAGTCTAATATAATAGTTGAGTAGTTTAATGGGACCCAGTTAGGTGTGGAAGTCTATGAAGGACTCATAAACTACTCAATATATATGTACCTAGAGTTTGAATGGGATTTAAGGTTGATTTTGAGGACACTGTACCCCAGTGAAAGAGAGGCAGTTTTAGGTAGAAGCAATAACTTAAGGGAGTCATTGTGGATTACTAGGAATAGTGGATAGTCAGTTGCACATTATATAGTCTACTCTGAATATTGAAGATTTCATACCATCTACCATCATTGGTTAAATTATTTCACCATCTACCAAATATTGAATATTTTTATATTGGATATTCACATTCATTTTTATCATATCATTTTGATAATGGTTTAGGATTTGATGAGGAAATATCTGCTAGTCTAATTACCAACGATACACAACATAGAGTGTGTTTAGTGGAAATTTTTTTTAAATCATGTTATCCAATGATTAGAGGGAAAAAATTCATGAGGGAACCATTCATGTTGAAAATGGATGGTTTCAATTTGATTCTTGGTGTGTTTTTATTAGTCATACACAAAGATCATATTGACTATTACTAGAGGAGGGTTTGTTTTCTTTCTCTATATAGATATAACTATTATTAGTGGGGTGATTGGTATCTTCATGCTTTTCATCTTGAGAAATTTTTTGTTTATATTGGATTGTATCATTGCTCAAAAAGCTATAATTTCTAGAGACGATGGTGGAATTCATGAATATTCTTCTCTTATATAGGTAGAACATTTTTATGATGTATTCCCTAATGAGCTATAAATATTACAATCTAAGAAAAATAATGTGCTCATGGTCAATTTAGTGTCGGGAGAAGAGCATGTTTTTAACACGCCTTATAAGATAAAACAAATAGAGAGTAAGGATATTAATGTATAGTTGGATGATCTGGATTCCAAGGGTTTCATACGACATAGTACATCTCTATAGGGTCATATGGGGTTCTCCCAAATATGATATTTTCACCATGAAGGATAATTGTACCTTGAGTATGTGTGTGTATTATTGGAGATTCAACAAAATGATAAATAATAAATCATATAATATTCCATGTATCGATGATCTCTTCAATCGGATGAGTGGTTTAATGATTTTTTATAGAACAATTTACAATATAAATATGATTAGTTTAGTGTGAGCCCTTTTGACTTATGTCAAACTTCTTTTAGGTGTAGGTCTGGTTTGTATGAGCTTTTAGTGAATCAATTTCGGTGATCAATACATTTGAAGTATTCATGGTCTTGAAGAATTAAATCATTCTCCATTTTCTTAATGGGGATTTTGTTGTTTTTAGTCAATGACATAGTAGTATACTCTCAGTCAGAAGATGATAATGCAAAAAAATATTACCATTACCTTGATTAGATTGAGAGACTATCATATTTACTCCAAGCTAACCAAATGTTGTTTATGGATTAATATGATTACCTTCTTAGGCCATTTTATCTAATTGGAGGAGTATATTCAAACATAGAGAAGGTAACAACCATGATATATTTGGAGAATCCCAAGAATGTCTTTGTGATTTGGAGATTTTGGGTTTAAAAAATCATTATCAGTGGTTTATTTAGGTCCTCTCCCATCTAGAAGCACCCATGTCTTGGATGAGGAAGAAGGTTGTTATGTTTGATTGGTCGAATGCATGAAAGAGTTATTTTTATAAGACGAAAGGTAGGTTGACCTCATAAACTATACTCAATTTACCATTTCATGTTAAATGATATATTGTGTAGAATGACACCCCAGAAGATAGATTCAGAGTAGTTCTGATGTTTGAGGATCGATTGGTTTCTTATGGCTCCAGAAATCTGGGACCAGAAGATAGGAATTTCCATACTCATGGTATATATATAACTATGGTGGTACATGACCTGTGGTTATGTAGACATTATCTTATGAGAAAATGATTTGTGGGATACATAAATAATAATAGATTCATGTACAAGTACTCATACAGGGACTTAGAACATTTTTAAAGGATGTGGGTAAAGTATATATAGTTTTTCTACATTGAGATGGATTGTATAAAAGGAATGGTAAATGGGTTTTCAATTGATTTTTGTCAGAATATATAGATAGATGTTGTATGAAAGTCTTGTGATGAGTGATGGATAATTAAAATTATTTTTTTCATTAATATATATATTCAAGAGTCTATAGGATGAGTATCTCAAGCTTCAACCTCATGTATTCCTACTCTTATTGATCCGATCATGATATATTATTATTTTTGATCCAGAGGGAACAGGCTTCAAAATTAAATTAAATGATTGGTATATACCATCTAGATGGTCTTTTGGAAAAGAAAATTCAATTCTTTTGTGTAGAAAGGTATGCGATTTTATTGTTCTTGTTGGATGATTTGAAAAGAGTTTCATGCTTCTACATGGGAGGTATATCAATGTCTACAAATGATGATCTAGGAACTTTATAGGCACGATAGGTGATCTGTAATGATGACATATGTAGCATGATTTTGGGACAGATGTTTCACATGTCAATAGATAAAATATTATCATCAAAGGGAAGATATGATTTTAAGCCCTTTCCCATTAGTGAGTTGAAATGGGATTACATCACTATAGATTTGTTTTATATTATTAACTAGGAAAACCCATAAAAAAGATGTATTGTGGGTGGTCATGGATAAACAGATGAATGATTACTACTTCTTTCAAATCAAAGAGCCCTTCACCATTAATGATCTAAGTAATATCTATATTCTTTAGATAGTTATATTGAATAATGTTCAAAGGAGTATCATTCTAGATAGAGATCATCATTTTACATAAAATTATTTAAGGGTATTAATAAGGATATATGATGAATGGTTTATTTGAGCACTTACTATCACCCTTAGATCAACGGTCAATCTGAGGAGACTATTCAGGTTCTAGAGGAAACGCTATGTGTCAGTGTTATGGATTTTTTTCATTCATGGGTGGAATATATGTCACTCATTAATATTACATATAATAATTTCTGCCCAAAAACAATATATGTATAACCATTCATGGAATTTTATAATTTCTTATCCCATTAGACTCTATTGGCAAACGGTAGGTGAGGCTATGCATTTCATGTTAAGTCTCGTGTAGGTGACTTATGCGCCAGTGTAGTTCACAAGAAGGTTATTGTTGACCACAAATTGATGGCAGAAATCACCCAATAACCCTATGAGATGACTTATGGAGGTTATTTTTGTTCATGATTTTTTCAATTGGGTGTCACTTAGGTTTGAGAAATTCCATATCTTGAAATTGGGAAATATTGTGGGCTGGTTTTTTGGGTCATTTTATATTGTGGAAATGATAAGTCTAGTGGTGTACCGATTATCCCTTCTACAATGCTATCATCCCATTCTTGACATGTGTAATGTGTCATAGCTTTATAGATGTTATCATATCCCTTCTCATGTGTTATAAATTTAGGCTATAGAACCTAGTGATGATACTTCCTTTGAGGAGCATCCAATATAGATTGTAGACCATAGAGGGAGATATCACCAGGGTATGACTATAACAATTTTTTGAGTGAATTGGCTTCATGGTTGTGTTCTGGAATATACCTAAGAGAGGGAGATCGATATCCAACCACATTTTCCATACATGTTCACCAAGATACCACATTAATTCTTACAGTATCTTAGAGAATATGTATTTTATAGGGTGGAAGTTCTAATATCACATATTTTAATAGGGTTCCCCCTCTTTATTTTATTCATTGGACATTGTTGTTCCATAATCATTCAATGATTGAGAGCATTTGTTGGTGAAAATGACATAATTTATAGGGATATTTTTTTTAATTAATGGATTCTATGTGAGAGTTTTTTTAGTGGGTTTAAGAGGGTTTTAATTGGTATAGAAGGCTTTGGAGGTTGTTTGGGTCCTTATGTGAAAACTAGGCTGAAATCTATCATTGCAATATTCAAACATTGTGTACATGTTACACGATGTATAAATTCCACCATACATTGGTCATGAAATTCTTTATGATTATAAATGGTTATTCAAAAGATACTCAATTCAAATCATGTAAATATCAGTTAGGATAAATATTTACCTAAGGCGATGGGTTTTTCACTATATCTCTTTAATTGGGAAATACACATCATGAGAGGGCTAACACATTGTATCCCTCAATCTAAGGGGTTTAAGTCGTATGAATATTTGATTATTTAATCCATTCATTTCATACACTCCTATCCTAACCCTATGACAAATTCTAGGCGATTTTGGTGTCTCTTATCCCATTCTATACATCCTATTTTCACATATAATCCCTATTGAGTATATTTTCATAGGCTTAACCCTCACTTTTATTGCTCTATGATTTTGTGGTGGAATTATTCAGATGTAGTCTGATATGGTTCAATATAAAAGTTTTGTGATTTTGGTTTTCTTCATTGATCTCCATATCCTTTGTTTCCATCAGAATTTCCCATTGTTGGTATTGTTATATTGCCAGTTAAATTTTAAGATTATAAATAAAGCCCAATGGTTTGTTTACTATGAAGTGTATGTAATATAATTATTACAGTATTTTAATGTGGACTCTAATTTATTTATTCATAGATTAATGGTATGTCGTGGATTGGAATATTTTTTTGGATTCCTTTGTATTCAATTGTTGTTGCGACTTAAATTATGGAATCATTTTGGGTGAGATAACACATTTATTAATAATTAATAGTCCAATGAGAGATAACTGTAATTATAGGGCCTATGAGAATCTTATGAATAAGAAAAATTTGATGGATGATCTTATTCGGAAACAGGAGCGTTTTAATCATGAAAAATCTTGTGTCAAATGGCTTCATGAGGGAGATAAAAATACAACTTATTTCCATGATTGTAATAAAGAGAGGAGGAGGGTGGCTAATAAGAAAATTCTTTTGGAAGATGGATCCTTCTCGGGTGATAGGGATGTGATTGGTTCTTTGGATTTTTCTTTCTTTAAAAATCTCTTTGCTGATCCTAATAGGCCAATGGATTAAGATGTGTTTAGTAAGACATGATAATTTTGTGTTTACAAGATATAGAATCATGATGGAAGTGGGGTTTTTATATGGATTTTGATAAATAGAAATATAATGATATTTTAATTGAATGATAAATGGTAATTTTCATAATTAACTATTGAACCACACGATGTGACATTATGATATCATAATTTCTATGACATGAATTTCTAGTCATGCATTAGTGATTATTTTGATTAGGTCTTTATGAGTCTCATATATTAATACTAATATTGGAAAATATTGGCTCAGTTCCATGAGGAAAGTATTATATAGAGTGGGATCTAACCAGTCCCTTACTGTAATGCCTATATTTAGAGAGCTCTACCATGTCCCATGATGTAAGGCATATATTCAGAGGAAACTACCTAGTCCCAGGCTAAAATGATTATATTGACTATGATATTCCTAGTCCCATGTGATAAAGCTTATATTGAGTTCTATTGTCCTAGTACAATGATGAAATTATTATATTGTGGGATCCCCATATTGTTTTATTTTAACATGGATCTTTGGTTGTTGGTTAGCTAGGTTGTGCTAGATGTGCAGATATATTATGGAATGGGTTTGTTGCGGTTTTTTTAATATAATATATAAATTTATTAATCAAAAAACTACTTTATAACTTATTTAATACACTTATTATCTGAATGGTTATGTTTAGTCATGGTGGTATCGACTTACTGACTACTACTAACAACCTACTCGGGCCACCATTTGGTACCCACGAAGATTTTATCGATACATGTTTTGACAAGGGAAAAGACCTTATTTATGATTTTTTGCATACTACATTGGATATATATTGAATATGGGTCTGACATGGTGTTCAGGTCTAGTGTCTTTAATGTTTATCTAGTGTTAGTGCATCCTATCAAATTTTTTATTTTAGTTTTACAATATAAAGATGGTAAAATTTCATTATGGGGTTTATTATTATCATATTATTTTTACCTTATTTTACTTCCTAGTTTATTGATATACTATTTTATCTATGTATTTACACTGATATTTATAATTATTTTACTATTCCACTATAATGTAACTCTGCTCTAGGTGGTAGAGTATCACCACTATATTCATCACACCCCACTACTAATTAGTAGCCTCTGGCATACAGGGAGGTGTGAATGAGGTCTCGCAACCTACTTAATTTGGCCACATTAGAGAGTGTCTGATCAGGGGCCATTATAATGGTGTTATATCTTAGTTTAATAAATGAACTATACATATTCTATAATTCGTAATTAATTTACAAAAGTGTTAAACTGTCACAATCAAATCCAAAACACACATTAATAGTATCCAAATGATAACATATATATAATGTTTCAAAGACCGTACATATCATTTAATATTTTGGATATCCCATTAATATTTCATTCATTTATTCTTACTAACACATCATATCATATGTGGGTTTAAAGAAAATGATTAATCTTTGAAAGCATGGATTCATAGTTTACTAACATAATACCATCATGTGAGTTTTATTATTATATTTATTCCTAATATTATTTTATTTTCCCCCCATTAATTCTCCTTGATTTCTATATACATTTATGAAATTTTATGTATTATTATTCCTTTGACTCCTCTACTTAATAGATTAAAAAATAATAATAGAACACATTAATTTTTATACAATCGCAAAAATTATTTTTTTATTGTTTTCCTTCTCTTGAATAATGATTTTGTCATTAAAGAATCGCCATGTGAATCATATATCAACTCAGAAATCATAGAAATATATTTATCATTATCACCAGAGTGATACATGAAATATTAAAACATTTCTAAAAATTACATCTTTGAATGATTAGTACACTCTTAATAAAATTATTCACATACAAATTCAATAAATTGATAAAATTAATTTATGTTACTCATTGATGATATGCAAAATATTAACTTAAATAAGATAGACCATAGGATCTATTGATATTTTAGAATCTCTTTCAGTGTATCAAAAAAAATATAAATGTCTCATTTATCATGTTTCAAGCTAAATTCTCCTCCACTGGTCCCCTTTTGGTTTACATAACATTATTGACACTTCATTAAGATTCCACAACATTTTATTATCAATCCAAAATCAAACATTAATGTTGGTAAAAAATATATTTAAAAATTAAGAGTTCATATAGTTCATTTCAATTTAACCATTGCATCAATTTAAAATATTGGTAGATTATGTTTATTATATTATCTGGTGATCGATTTTTAATTCCACAGTCTACAAATTCTTCCAATGCCTTAGTATAATGAGGTTTGTTTTAGGGTAATTTCTTCCATCTATTATCTATGTTCATTATGTTACCAATATTATCCCTATAAATTAAAAAAATACATAAACAATGAATCAATAATTCTCAATTAATTATTAAATTCACTATATAAAATAACACTCTTCAATAAAATTGTACTCCATTGAATTTTATATTTAAATTTATATATTAAGAAAAAATTAAAATAATAGATAACATACGTAAAATTATTTTAAAAAGTATATGTTAGTCTATATTAAAATGAATAATTGAGATTTTCAAACCGTCAAATAGTACCTAATAAATAAATTGTTGGATATCATGGGATGAGGTTGGAAGGGATAGGGATTTCAAGTTAGAAAGGAGAGGGATGCGACCCGTATAAATTATACTTAGGTGAGTGTTGAAATATTAGACTTCTAGAAATATATTGGATTAGGTTTAAGGCTCGGGTGAGTAGGATAGATGTTCAGAGGGTTATGATTGTGGGGATAAGGGGGTCATAATTTGGGTGTAACAGTCTAGGTGATATGGGATACGGGGTCCACTGATTGGGGTTTGGGTTCATGGATTGCGTAGTCAATGGGAACCATTGTGTTTATGAGTGGTTTTAGTGGTGGTGGAGGGGGTGGATGTTATTAGGATTTTACGATAAATTATTTGGATGTTTATCAGAATCACCATTAAATATTGGTATAATTATTTTTTTCAATATATAGTAGCATTCATTAGATATGAATCCAAAAAATTACACGAATTCACCCTTTTATTATACTTTATCATAATCCATATAGAATGAGTGACCCCCACACTAACCCAAAATTACCACTTAGAGTCACATGTCATCAACCCAACTCCATTATGACACATGAAGTATGTAATAATAAGAATTATGATAATGATAGAATTAAATGGGAACCAATTGGTGGAAAATGTTATAATCAGGAATGGATGATATAATTCTCAAAAAATGTAGTCATTTACCAATGCATTCCAAAATAATTCATTTCATTAACATCATAGATGAATATTATCTTAGTTAAAGATGATTAGTTCATGGAGATCTTTCTATCATGTATTTTTTCTAAATAAATGAATAAAGGTAATACCTGAATAATATAATATTAATATTAGATATAAAAGGTGATAATGAACTATATATATGAATATATAATCATATAAAATTACATTTTAAAAATAATTATGAAAAAATAAATATATTAAATGAGTTAAAAATGGATACGTATATTTTAATTAGTTATGGTATAGATATTTGTAAAATGTTTAAGATGTGGTTTTACATGATCTGTTGTGGATAAAATTTAAAATATATTATGGTAACATAGAAAATAATTATTGAAGAATATTAAGAATCATTCTAGAATAATATTAAATTATATGATATTATTAATAAAAAAGTGCATAAATAAAAAAAACATCATCGTGGAAATGACTTTAGAAAAGCGTACGGTGAGAGTGAATTAATACTCTCTCATGATGAAACAATTTAAAAGATAATTAAATTTTATATTATATATAAATATATATATTCATTGAAATTGGGATGGTAGATTAGTGGTTAAAACACCACATAAATTGGTAGGAAAACCATGATAATATCCTTGTGGATGAATATTTTAAGGTTATTTTATTAATAATGTAGATGTTCTATAGATGATACTATTTTTTATAATATCTTATAGAAACTATTCATCTGATTTGATCATTCTGGCCAATATTTTTTGGAATATGGTCAAAAGGGCCTTTATTCCATCATTGGCCTTCCGGTCAAATAGAATGGGGTTCTCCTCAAGTCATCAGTTCATTTTATTGTAGGAAACATGACCATGAATTAGTTTAGGGTATACCACATCAGAGCGGGCCTCGGAAGATGATTTTAATAATGTTTAGGCCACTTAAACATTGCTAACAGGATTGGAAGAATGATATGGTGTGAAAATTGTCATTAGTACCAGGAAACCCACAACATTATCGAGTGAAATTTTTGTCAGTTATCCATATAATGTAAGGATCATTGTGGCTTCAATGATGTAGATTTGTAGGAGGGGATTTTCCAAGGGTATTGAGGTCTTCAGACCATTGGCTCATGTATTAGAGCATGTGCTTCTATGACACTAGGACATATACAAGACCTTATGAGTTTGGGGAATACAGGTAATTTATGAGGTCCCATTCAATCCAGATAAAAATATGCAATATTAATAAATTAATAAAAACTACAATAACATTAGGATAGGGTTAATATATGGATAAAATCACGTGAAATTATAATTTAAAGAACATGGAAAAAAATAATTTATATTTTAAAAAGCCTAAAAAAGAATATATTCCTTTACATCCGCATGGTAATGAAATATGAAAGGGGATTAATTAGATCATTTTAATAATATATCATCTAAAATATACCAATGTTGTGATTATATATTGTAAATATGTGTTTATCATCATACAGAAATGAGGTTTTAAATCAAATAAAAAATATAATTAGAAAAAATGTGTATAAGATTTAATCCCTCACTTCTACATAATTAATAATAAATAAATTAATTATAATGAAATATAATGAATATAAAATTGTTTAAAATTCATATAAGAGATGATAATATTATTTAATTATAATAATATAATCACATGAAATGTTATTTAAAATGATATTATAAGTGAATAATTATAATTTTAATTGAAGAGCGATAAATAGAAACCCCTACCTTAGTTGATATTACTGGCTCATATATAACCCTTTAAAAAACCAAAACTCTTAATGATTAAATAGGTATCCATAAGAGATACTCCTTAATTGAAATATTTATATGTAAGTATATATTTTTGTGTGTAATAAAATAATAAGAGGGGGTATTTGATGGGGTTATTAGTGGAATATTATAGAATTAATTAGTCAATGATTTATAATTACTTGATATCATATTTTCAAAGAAACCCATTTGTCCCCATTAACCCCATACTACTCTACTATAATTTTTAGTTAAAACATTAGGTCATGATAACCAATTTTTTTAAATTTTGTCATGTATAAATATGTCTGATGTGAAATTTACTAGTTAATTAAATACATCACTATTTCATATAGTATTATTCTAATTTTACTATAAATTTAAAACATTTATCCCATTAGTAAATTTTGATGTCCTTATTTGAATTTTTTAATTAGTTATGTCATATTTATCTTATAATATTTTTAATTTTTTCATTTACGTAAATACTAGTCAAAAAAAATTTCATGTGATGAGAATTATTCAGAATAGAAACACTGTTATTTTAATGATTGTATTATGTTAATAATTACTCTCATGTCCTAATATTATACCCATTTTGTTATATTAATCCACCATATATATATAATTAATTTCCAATTATAATAATAAATACTTTAGAAAATATTATTTCAGTGAAAATAATATACCATAACCATTATAGATATGTTTTAGATTTTCAAAAATATGCTCATATAATTTTTTATTATTTTATAAATTCGATAAAAAATTTAAGAATTAAAATAAATGTCGTATAATTTTATAGACGTTTCATAGAATATACTTATGTTTTAAAATAAATATCGAACCATTTAATTTAACGTATGTTGTGGATGAAATTTTAGATTGCAATGAATATTTATATAAAATCATAATATGTTTCATTGTTTATATCATAACTAATATATATATATTAAGAAATTAAAAATTATATTCCAAATAATCACTACAATTAAAAGGATTATATGAAATTTAAATGATTAATAGGTAAAATGATGTTATCCAGGAGTCACAAAATTATTAAAAGATAATTTGTAAAATTATTTTCTGAAATAATTATATTCATGATAATATATTTATAATTTCATTTTGATGAATTGACTAATAAAAAAAATTTATAATGACAAAAATAACATTATCGGAGGACAAATAAATAATCATTAGTAAATTTATGTAGAATATATATATATTATAGGTATAGAATTATAAAATCATAATATCAAGATACAATATATTTTATTAATGTTAAAATAATTTCTTAATATCATTTATTTATTTTGTGTTGGGTACATTTGTCTTCAAAAAAAAGAGAATGACTAATTTTTTAAGAAAAAAATTTGTTACACGAGTCTAAAAGATTTTATTTTATGATGATCTTTTTTAAAAAGGTATCACAAATAATATTAAAATTCATCTAAGTATGTTAGATTATTATTAATTCATTTTTTGGAAATCCTATCCATAACTGTGATGTATCCCCAGTAAGAAATAGTTTTTATGATGTTTTGATAAAATATGATTGAATGATATTCAATCCATTGTGCTGTGAGTTTACATGATTGGTAAATCACTCCACTTCATATATCATTGACCATTGTGGTGGAGTCACTTTCAAGCCAACTGTAGTCACATCCCTTATGTCTACTAAAAATAATACATATGTAGCACAGTTAATTATAACCTCCATAAACGAGGAAAAGCTACAAGAATCAAAGAAATGTACAAGGTCCATTCCGATGTGGTCAAAAAAATGGAACCACAACATGCAGGTCCCGTGTAACCTTTTGGGGACCCATCCAATTTATCTTTATCCATCCTTGAAAATGATATTTGTAGTAGTTCTAAAAAATAATGTTGGTTTCTAGAAACTGCATACAATGACAACCATTCTCATAACCATGAAATTTCGGACAGTGTGGTAGAATTGTTCATATCGAATATTGTTGTCTTATTTGGCTATTTTGCTGATGAAAACAAAAGAAGAGTGAAAAGAAAAATTATTCTATCTATTCATATTTGAGTTTCATCCATTCCATAAGAGGTGATTTATTTCAGTAATAACTTCCAGTTGACATTCTTGATCTGAGGAGTGGGATGTATAGTGGTATAATACAAAAATACATAAGTGAGGCTACAAATATCTAGTATTTGGTTTTTGAAAATATCAAGTAATTTTATCTAGAGGGACGAGGAAGTAGCTCTTGAAAAAAATAAGTGTGTTGCATATCATGTTTTTTGATTATAGATTCTATACCTATATCATATTAAAATTCCAAACTATTGCAATTATTTATCAGTATGAAATATTTTGTGAGCAATCCTCTAAGTCGAGGTCAATATTGAAGGATTGATCCAGGGATTAAATTTTTTTATTCAAGTTGAAATCATTATTAGAGTCCAAATTTTAACTACAAAAATTCATTGACTCAAAAATTCCATTATGGGAACATTTACATATCAGACATTCGCTATTATGATAAAAATCATAATTATTAATTAGGTTAATACAATCATAAAACATCTCCATATAAGGTAGGGACAGGTAATCATGTATGAACATATTAGTGTCCATTTGAATATTCTATGAATAAACTATAGAAGTAAAATGAGTATCCGTCAAATTATCAAGAAAAATGGTAAGGAATGACACCCTACTATCAATCCATCTAGAATTATACCTTATGTTGATAAATTAGGATGCTATGGAATCAAAAATAGAAAATTCCATGTATTAAGTTATTTCACATTTCATATTTTCAATAAATATTTCTTGAAGAATATTAAGATCCATCAAGTCACTGTTGATAATATTCTAAGTGAACAAGTGTTGAAAGGGTTCATCAAATCAGTAAATGTTTTTGATTACTAGAAAAATAGTATATTGGGGCTTGCAACATTGGATCCAAGGGACATTGACCTTTTTATTTTTATGATTGGAACCACTCCAAAAAATATTCATGATTCATGCATTGAAGTGATTGATAAAAGGTTTAGTAAATTTATAAATCAAAATGGAATAGACTATTTTAGATATAATGGAATTTTTAACCAAGAATATCCTACCAACCATTGACAGAACCTTCCATTTCTAGGATGGATTTATTTTTCTATTTGATAAGAAATCCCAAAAAAGTAAATATATCAAGTGTTCCCCAAAATAAATAAACACCAAGGAAATGAATGATAACAAATTCTTCTTTAATTTGAAACTTTAATAATAGAAGATATATTTATGCAGTTGAAATTCCTTTTCCAAAATATATAAAATACTTATTCTAATTAATAGTAATACTCAAAACATCTTCCTCATAGGAGAGATACCATTTCTAATATCAAATATATCATTTACCAAATTTTAAAAATGATCGTGTTGTCATCATAGAGATTGTAGGTCACATCAAAATGATTCATTAATGAATTAATGGGTATACACATTCCTTTCCCTATTATGTGAGTGAACATGCATCTGAGATAATATTCTGTTATTGGAATGGTATGGAAGAAAGAGGGACATTCAAACTAACTCTCCATGAACATTTAAAATATCTCTCTAGAGAACCATTTATGAACTCTCAAATACGAAGGCATTTAAAGAGAACATTAAAAAATTTAACAAAAAAACACCATGGAAGACAATGTGAAGATTAAAATTATATATAAAACCCCAATACCTAGTGTCAAAGGATTTTCTGATTTTCATCTAGAGGTAGAAACTACCACCTATATTTATTTTATTAGGTAGAATGAAAAATTCACATGCAATACCAGGGAAATGTTGGATTATTCTACCTTTCACAGAACTATGATGATTCAAAGAGACAATTTTATTATCAATTATGGTATTTCTATTGCAAAAGAATTTTTTAATAAATTTTTCGCTTGTGTTGGTGAGTGAAATGGGTCTAAAAAGGTTTATCTCAAACACATTTTCATCACAGGGAATAAGACTGTATAATTGGTCCTTAGGACTATTTAGAAAAATACATATATAAAATATAGATCCAACTAACCTCTAAACTTTTAATTGAATGAAATCATTATAACTAAGTGATTAATGAATTTTTAAAACCATATTTTCTCGGAGAACAATCATGATTACGATTGATGAATTTTTTTTTATCTCAATGCCAAGAAGTATGATGGTATGTCAATTTTTATCCTCATCTCTAACCATGTTTGTACTGTTTCCATTATCAATGACCTTATGGGTAAAAATATAATCAGAAACTGACTCTTTAATATAAATAATTCTATCATCTTCTTTTAACAGGGTTAGGGGTATACAATCAGTCCAAACTATTTGGAGTGTATTATGTAATTTTGTATTCCTACCCCACCCTTTATCCATATGAATTAGAAAATTTCTTTTTCATAATATGTATTTGATTTAGAGTAAGGAAGTAAACTGTGGATAATTCTTTATTTCTTACTAAATATTGTCCCATAAATATAAAATTAAATATTGATATTTATTCAGAATAAGGTTATATTCAAGTGAGACAATCTCATTTTCCATCATAATGAAAATTCTAATTGAACCATATAATAAAATAAAACATAAAAAACATCATCATCATGAAACATGAGAAAGCATCATTATATCAATGGTTGGATTTTCAAAAATCAAAAACCTATTTTGCAAAAATATTGTGTGAATTCTAGGAATTATTAATTATGAAAATGAATATTGTATTAATATTTCTCTAGGGATAGGAAAGTTTAAAATAAAAAGTAATAGTTTTAGAAACCATTCAATTATTATGACTTTTATACAAGGTTTATTTTCTCTAAAGAAGAATAATTCCATTCCAATTTCTCCCTTCAATGGATGATTTGATCTTAATTCAAGATATATTGAAGTTATAACCCCCCATCATTTCACTAGGAAATAACATTTCATTGAAATTACCAGGAATAATCCAAGAGTTTTGGATTCTATGATTGATGACATCCATGTTTTTCAAAATCCTACAATTTTCATCATATTTGTTTCTAGAAAAATTAGAACATAATATATTCCCATTAGATATTTAATATTCATAGGTAATCATTTGATTATCAAAAATGATGCTAGAATAATCACTGAGAGAAGCATGAGAAAAGTCCCACAGAGTAAAAACATTACCAAATTTAATATTTCGTCCAATCATAATGCATCATATATTTTATAGACTAGCAACCACGTGATAAAAACACTTTTTGAGTTCATTAATTACAATATGCTTAAGATTATTTTTTAAAAAAAATATGTGTCTGAATATGGAAGTATAATAATTTTCCACTCTTTGACATTTTGTGAATAATGTACTCATTTCAACATATATTTGGGGTAGAAGGCCATTTTTTCTTACCTTATACTCCATTTATTGTTTATATTTTATTTCTATGAGAGAAATTTTAGTATCCTTATTAGGAGTTCGGGTATAATATGTATGGATTGAAACAACTGGGTTTTCATTACTACTTTGATCATCATCTTTTCATGATATAGTACTTCCTAACCTATTAACGTATCTTATGAACATTCAATAAAATAATTAATTTAAATATTCACATATTGATAAATTGGTCATATATAAGTGCCATCCAAGACTTTACTATCATCTGATGATGTAGTATCATATAAACAATTCTAGTTTGAGGTAGATCTACCAATAGGGGTATTAAATTCCTCTGTTAGAGGAGTGATCTCAAGATTTGAATCATTGAAGGACACCTCCACAATATCTGATTGTTGGTTAACTATTTTATTATCAATGTCATCCATAATAGGAAGAGCTATAAAAATAGAAGATGACTATTGATATTTTTTAGTTATATTACCCTTATAAAAATCAGCATGAGGGTTAACACTTCAATAAAATTGAATTGGTTTAGAATCATTCCTCCTATTGTGATATGAAGGTTCTGGATCAGTGTAAGATTTAATTGAAGTGATAAAATTCATAATCTTAAGGGAAAGAGAAATAGTTATGTTTTTCTCTTTTACATATTTTTCTTCTTCCTCAATAGGGATGACATATGATTTTATGTTATTCGGGTTCATAGAATTCATAATATTTTGTTTCTTAATCCATTTTTAAGAATCATTTTCTTCGATTGGTCCCCCTTATAAATAAAAATTTCATTTTATTTCTTATTTCACTTCAAATATTTCCATGAATTTTCATTATGAGGTTGTTTCTCCGATTTCTTCAAAACTATTCAATTAGTGAAGGCGTGCCTGATAGTTTTTTCACACATCACAATATGGACGCTTGTATTCTTTCTATACCCTAACATCAACCTTTTAATCATAAAAAATGACGTTAATGATATATGAATGATTTTAATCAATGTTTTACACAATTGAGATTCTAGAATGGTGACCAAGATCCCCAATTAGAGTTCCATGGTCTAATTTCATTAGAATTACAATATAGGACACTATATCATTTAGTATATTCAGAGGACAAAAAACTAGTTCGATCCATGAAGTCTGATTCAAATCAGAGTTGGGACTTCTTTTAGAAAAGATAATAAACATGATATGTACATCCAAAACCACCAAAATCATGGGATTTAGGTTAATATATTTTGAAATGTATGTTGTGATAAAATCATACTTCCATCCTATGATGATGTAGAAATATCATTTTCCAATCGTAACTAATCATCAATTTCAAAATCCTTATTACTATGAAATAGTGGATTTTAAAACATCATTGTACCTTGTATTATCCTCTTTCGGGAATATAATTATCCTATGAAATGAAAATTTTCACATTTCAAGTTATTTTGGAAGGGAATTAGGGTATATAATCATTAAAACTCCCCATCTCCTTTATATTTTAGCTTGGGTGGTTTAGGTAAGGCCACATTCAAGAGATCCGAACCATGATGTGAATCATAAAACAAGAAATCTTTGGATTTGAAAAAATTAAAATCATTATTTCTTTTATCAACACCTATGTAATTCTCCTTTAATTCATCAGGGACCACCACTTAAAAATATCCTTCCCATTCTGGTTTGAATGAGTCGTTGGGTTATGGAAAAACAATATGATCGAAGAAGAATTATCTTGATGAATCCTATAATTAGAAACATGTTCCTTCTTAAGAGTCGTGGTTGTGTATCTAGAAACCATATCATAGGAATCAAGATGTGGTTTATTTTAGTTTGTATTTATATATGTGATTCATAATGATATATAGATGAATATATAGAATGGTTTCACATAATGAGTATATAATGATAATTTTACTAGAATTTATTCCCGTAAGTCATGTAATAAATTTTGATTCCATGTTACCTAATATTATCGTTAATATAATACTAAATTCATGTTTCTTTTATATATTTATTAAAATACACTATTCTTCCAAAGAACTATAATTCTTATCGGTGAAACATTTACCAGATACTCTGGAATATGATATTAATTAATATATTTTTACTTCTATTATTTATGTATATAAAAATACTTATTTTATGATTATATACATATATAGAAATGAATTATACCTAATAAATATTAAAATGATAGTCGATTATATTTAAATCCAATTTAACTATATTAATAATATATTTTAAAAAATATAAATGTGTTAAGTAAATTTGTACATATGTTTATCTTATCACATTTACGTCTATAAAACTCATCTAAAATCATTTCCTTTACTTCAATAATAAAAATAAAACAAACTAATCATAATCCAAATATATGATAATGGAATATGATGGAAAATTTATATAGTAAAAAAATTGGATTCCATATTCCACCCTTTATTAAATTTCTCTCTTGGAAATTTATCTCTTGGATGGAAAACACGTAAATATGTCTCTACTAACAAATGTTAATTATTATAAATGATAATGACCAAAGAAACATCTATATATGATATAATACTAGTCAAATTAATATATCTCTCAAAATTATCATATGTTATTATTTAGATTCAACTATTTTTGAAAAATAAGACTCATTTTTGTAAAATAATAGCCACATTGATGATGTAGTTGTTATAGAATGTTTATAATCCACCTTGGATAAACATAGTATCATGAAATGATATTCTATTTGAAATGAGATTTTATTATCTTGAAAATTTATATAAGAACTCTTTGGAGGGAGCTGATCAATTCCTAATATTCCATTAAAATATTCCAATGTAAAAATATCTTAATTTTATAACATATAACCCAAAAATAATATTTAGTGAATATTAATATAGCTTTGAAGAAATCTTTTCATCACTAGGTTTATTCATTGACCAGATAATATCTAAAAATTTATCTTATCAATCAATATAATTATCAATATTATATTAGTGAATAAATATAATTAGATTCAAATAAGCCTTTCATTGTTCATAAATATAAGTTAAGGGAACCTGCCACAAATTTATCTTTCATGATTGAATCCAACTATAATGTTTGGATAAACACTTTCTCACACCCTTGTATCAAGTGGTTTATCATAAAAACATACATAGTAACATTTTTAGGATAATTTGATTTTATTTTGACCTAATTCCACATTATGTAATGATTAAACTTTTATAGGTTCATAATAAAAAAAGTTCTTTACATAATGATTTTAACCATAATTTTCATGTTTATTATGATGTTTTTTCATCATGGAATCTCGTACCATACCTAAAATATGAATATATTTTGATATTTGACCCACATTAGTAAAATTTATGGAATTCAATTTTCATTCCTCAATGATCTTTATAAATAGATATTTCATGAAACTACAGTTTTCAATTCAAGGATTCATTTTGATTATTTTCATGCTTACATTTATTAATATAAATATTAACTGGAGATAATCAAGTACACACAAAAATAGGATGTTCCATACCATATCATAGTCTATTTGGAAATTTTTGTGAGATTTTTTAAAATTTACCATTATTTTTGGTGTATAATATGTTCTTTTAAATACCTTATAATTATAAAAATAAAACAATTCAATATAAATAAAAATTTGAATAATCATTTATTTTATAAAAACAAATCAATAATAAATTTTTTAACACTGTGAATCCTTTAATTGAAGCTAAATTAATTTATATTTTATCCTTTTATAACTCATAACCTAAAACTAAAATCACAATATGTTCTATCTGAGTTAATAGAAAAATGATTTTTTTAACATTAATACCCATGATATTTGATGGGTCATTAGTGAAATCCATTCATTGGATACTTTTTCACCATTATACATTCTAATTAGATCATTTCATAACCAATACTAAAAAAAAATTAAAAAGAATAAATCTTGGTCCTATGTTGATAAAAATAATATTCAAATGTTTTAATTGTGAAATTTAAATACCAAAACAATTATACCAATTTAAATCAACTAATGATATCCTATCTGGCTTCCATCCAAAACATTAAATATAATTAAGATCCCCTCTGATACAAAATATTTCAACCCATACGTATATTCCGTCATCTAATTCTAAAAACCTCAAACCATTCATTATGTAAATTAAATTTTTTTAGAAATGAACAACTCATAAAATATATATGTTAGTTATTTTCAAAACTATGACATAATACGTGAAAATAATAAACCATCATAAATTATTTTAATCATCTCTATGATATAGTCAGGATTCATTAATTTATTTATCAACTATTATATTATTTTTTCCTAGGTATTTATGAAAACATACGAAATGGTTGGGATAATACACCCAATAAGGGTTTGAAAATAAATTGAAGGGTTTTGAGTAATAATATATCATATCAATTTTTAGGACACAATATTTTAGTGATCCACATCATTGCTGTATATGAAATTTTAGAGGATATGTTATTTTTGATATCTAGAGATTGGTTTTCTTTCAAGATTTGGTATTATGATCATAATCACGGGAGTTATAAAATTATTAGGGTAAGTTTTTACACATTCAATGGTGTTTTATTTGTTAGTTGGAGATTTTTCTGGATATTGGAAGAGTCAAACCTGAATAGAATATGATGTTTTTCTATAACTGCACCCTCATATTGTGATGGATGAAGGTTTTACTATTATGGGTGCCACCATGAGATTAAGAACTCATGTTGTCCAGAGGGGAATTTTTTTGGGAAATTAAATTTCAAATTAGTGGGGTGAAAAAAATATTATTATGTTCTGGTCGAGGAGGATTCCATATCCAAGGGCATGGTAGTGTTACAAGTGTTTTTTATAACTAAAATATTATGTAATAGGGGCCAACATATGTAGGAAATGAGGATCACATTGTGAAAAAATGAATCACATCCTTATTATTCCCCATAGATATTGGGATTGGTGAGCCTTTACGTATGGGTATAAAGATACATACATTTCATCTAGAAATTATTAAGTACCTAAACATTATGTATTATTGGTGTAAATCTTACATATGACATTATTTTACCTAAAAACCATTACATACAAGTGGTGTAAACCTTATGTATTGTGTATGGAAACCATAAAATGCTGGGTTTCGAAAAAAATGTACCCCCTTACTGCCAATGTGTCAAACCCATAACTATTGGTCTCGTGGTCCTTATTATATAACCATATAATCCCTTATGTTTTTCATGATCAATATTTTATGGATGTATCATTCGAGAAACCTCACTCATGCCCTTTTGAATTTTCTTCGGGGAAGGATAGTCATCTCATGCCTCATAGGGTTCTTCCATAATAGTTTCTGAAGATTTGTTCCACAATAGTAGGGTAGTTCCATAATGTTAGGGAAAGGGAGATATTTGCCTCCTTGAAGGGGGATTCCACACAGTGATTATCTAGAGAAAAACATATTTGTTCTTGACTAAGATTGGTTCCCCACACTATGAATAAATTGGACACATGTTGAGGGTAACCCTAAATAATTTTTATGAGATGAGATATATGGTCATGCAGTAACACATGACCTGAATATTTTTTCTAAAAAATTTAATAAATAGATGATCATTATATTAAGATAATATATTAGACATTCCACATGTTCCCTATTGAATTTTTTTATCCCTCATATCATTTTCATTATTATGTTCTTCGAGTTAGATCTTATCCAATCTATAAGAGTATCACATGTTTTCATTATACTCAATCTCAATTGATGATTTCCCCCAAATAGCAGCACTTCATATACCTTTCTATTTTATAGGATAACAGTTTTTGTGAATGGTAATGTGTATTTTTCATTATTTACATAGATTTATTGATTTTAATCATCTGGGAAAGTGTCAAGTAATGATACTCTTCCAGAATAATCTTACATGATTAATGTATATAATCTATTTTGTAAAACCCCATATGAGTGTTTTTATATACATTTAAATAATGTTACATAGATTGGGTTCATGTTTTTGAATAAGGGGAAATATGGGAACATGATTATTAGGCAGGCTTATGTTAAACCATTGAATAGTTACTCAAGTTTTCCATGTATATGTTTATATTAGATAGATTCAAAATGTTTGGGCCAACTATGGGGAATGATGTCGATACTTTCATAAGGGTTCTCAAAGTGTTCATATAATTTTAGATGATTAATTTTTTACATGGGTTGGGTTTTAGTGATTGAATTAAAGGTGTAGAAAGTATTGGCATTAGTTAACTATTCTAGTTGTTGTGGGGATGAGGAAATTTGGTGAGAAAGGATATCGAAATATTATTCGATCTTTAGCTCTCATTATGATTGATGGTTGAATAGTTGAATGTGAATATAACAGTAGTGGTAAAAGAATTTCCATAGGATTGATGTGTGATTAGGTTATAGATGATAGTAATCATTATATTTATTTGCGCTACACAACAATTGATAATTATAGGGAGGATGTGATATATAAAGATGATTGATCCTGAGGGAGTGATATGAAAATATTATATTTGTAGAGATATATATAGGGAATATCTATAAATCCTTTCTATTGTGAATATTTTATTCTATGGAATATTAGAGTGTGATTACAGGTAGTTTGTGGGTGTAAATATTGTAGAGTAGTGTTATGAAAATGATAGTGTGATTAGTGAGACATAACATGGTGTGGTTGGTTACTATCCTTGTTCTAAGGATGAAGAATGCACTACATGTAATTATTTGAGACACTGAGGAGTAATATGTTTATATAGTGAGAGGTATATTGTGGGGGTAAATTTGTGTATGACTAGTGTTGTATCATATTCTATTATTTCAAGTCCATGTTGGGGATGTTGTGTTGTATGTGTTATCTTGAATTGGGGCAGTTGGGGTGTGTATAAGAAAAATGGGTGCTTGGAAGGGGACTGTCTGGCATTAATGTGAACCTTACTAGACAATATTGAGATGTTTCTAATGAAAAGGATGAGTCTCGGAGACCATAAAATCATTGAGTATAGATATGCTATCTAGGTCCTCATAGTTTCTTGATTTATAGCTATGTGATTATCTATGGGACCTACCACATGTTTATGTGAATATAATTATGAAGGAGGACTAATATTGATATTCCATCCTCATATTAATTTTTGTAATTCACGACATGTATGTGATCAACCATGTGACTATCTTCATGATAATGTGGTTTTGGATCACATAGATGGTAGACTATTGGGATTCCGTCATTAAACAAACATTGATAATTCTTGAAATATATCCTCATCCCATGCTAATTACTTTAGCAATTTTTTTTTTGGGTAGTTAATTATGTATTTTCTCTCCTTATACAATTTATGATTTTTATTAGTTGATTAATGATAAGTCTATGGGAACTCATCTAAAAAGGATTTTTTGATCAGTATGAGAGGTAGTTTATAGAGATACCCACAAAATATTTCTCATTTTAGATGATGAGATATGTTATTTCACCAAAATTGTGACGAAATGTGCATTCATCGGGATATGAGACATGGAGTAAGACAATACACTATGTGAGAAAATAGTGGTTATGATGTGATTTATGAACCTACCCAAAGTGACAATGTAGTGTTCATAATGAGAGATATAACCATCATTTGAGATAGAGTGTAGTAGTCATGGTCTTCTATATGACATCATGATGAGTAATATGTTAGAGGATAGACATATGGTATAAAACAAGGTATGAGAACTCACCCTATGTGAGTGGGTATTGACATGGACCCTATGCTAGATGGTATTGGATTAGGAGGTTAGACTGGATATGAGATATAAGAATGGTATGGGAGACCACTATGAGTGATATAGTAGTGGTCGAGACAGAATTGTGTGATGTTATCCAATTGAAAATACAAGAGTCTAGTAATGTGTAAAGAGATGGATTCTCCATCTAACATGGGATGAATCATTCGAGTTCATGTGATAAGGAATCCAAGTTCGTCCTTGATAACCTAACATAGAAATAAAGACCCTACTATTCTTAAATTACTTTTACATCATTTTAATGTTAAACACCATAAAAAAATTACACAATGAGGATCCAATGTTTTACTATCATGGAATAACTAGGACCATACATAACAATGAAAACATAAAACATAAACATTTATTCAATTCATTCTTCTCTAGCTTCTTATTAACCCTTTAATTATTCTTAGTACAAGTATTCAACTGAGCATATACATCTAAAAAGGGTGATTGGAAATCACAGTAAGAGGATACGAACACGATAAAATAAAAAATGGGTTGATAATAATCATTATCATCAAAACATTGGAATAAAATCATAAACATGATAGGATGAATTAATAAAATTTATTTAGTGTGGGAATGTATAAAAATGAAACCTTATGACCTAGTGGTTAACAAACACACATAGTTATGAAAAAATATTTCATTACGTTCATGAATAATTAATTTTACTAATGAGGTTCTTCACATTACAAAATGTATTGGAGTTCTATATAAATCTAGGTGCACCTGTCACAACATAACATTTTCGTTTCTCAATATAATTACGGGCGCACCCGTCACATCAGAACATTTACATTATCATTCTTGCCACATGAAACATTTATCTATTTTGAAAAAAAAATCCCATGTAAAGGAATGAGTATCACTTCATAAAGAATTATTTCATAAACATTAGGTTCCCAAATGAAACAAGGAATAACATTCTTGAAAAAAAGCACCATCAACCATGAGTGGGAAGTAAAATGTGCATTTTTTAAAGAAGAATTTTTTTGGGAAACATTGTGTATAGAATACATTTTATTGAAACACATTTATATCCCAAAATGTATGATAATTATTAATAAAGGATTTTTAATGGATAAGTATACTAAAAATGTAGTGAAGTATTGAAAACAATAAGAAATTAAGGTTGGTTCTAGATTTCCACATTCCCTGTATCCGAAAACATTAATCACTTTAATGTCATGTGGAATGACTTTATATTAATTAATTGACTATTTAAAAAAAATTTATCCAAAAAATTTATTCTTTGTTGATTCATTATGTTTTTACGGTCCTTTTGATGAGTTATAGTGTTTAAATTTATTTTCCGAGAGTGTTCTTTTTTATAGTTTTCATGAATGAATCACTTATACACGTGGATGGAATTTAATGTAGACCATGTATAAAAATCCGAAATTTCTATTACATTTTATAAATGGTCATCCCTGATATTAAATTATGTTATAATTATTTTTAATATATATATAAGGATGAACCGTTTGATAAAAGTTAACGATGAACATTTTAGGTTAATTTTAGTGTATTTGGATTACAATGAACATGTTTTTTTATAATTTAGTAATATGTATAAAAGTATTTTCCAAAATATGAAAGTTGTTAAAACATATATCATAAAATATTTTTTCAACCATTTAATGTTTCTATTAACAAACATAATGTCGTTGAAGAAAAATAAAGTTTCATCACCTTTGAAGATGGTAAATTGACACATCACGGGCATTAGTTTTATTTTAAAAAACTGGAGAGAGAGAGAGAGAGGAGTTTAGTGGATAGTATTTATTTAACATGAAATAATACAATTATATAAATCATACTAGGGTTCTCATTAAATTTTTATTAGATAATACAAGGATAAGAGAACAAAATAAATGAAATTTGAAAAGAAATTGAATTAAAAGAGGGAGAGAAATTACCTCTTGATTATATCTACATTGTGAGCCTCTTTAGGAGGGATGTTTTGGTGTTTTAATGAGACCAATGGCTACTAAATATCTAGGAGTATCATGGGATAATCTTCAAGTATAATCTAGAGTAGTGAAAATTCTAGAGAGGTGTGAGCAAATGTGTTTGTGAGGGGTGGTATTTATAGTGGGGGTAGAGTGGTGTTCTAAATATTTAATTCATTTGATTATTAATTTCTCTCGTGCAAAAAAATTGTGATAATACCATGAATAAGATCTGCAAAGAGGGTATGTTAGTTTAAACCAGTTTCCATTTACATCTTCCATGACACAAGTATTTTGATGAAATTCATTTATTTAGCATATTTTCTGAATTTTAGAATTTCATTATTCACCTAAAATTAATGTATTCTAGAAAAATATTATAAAGTCACCCTAAAATTTTTTAGATGTGTATAATTAAAATATGAACTCAATTTTATGAAAATAATTATCTAAATAAGAGTAATCTAATTTCTAATTTAAATTATAATTTATATGAAAATACAAATTTTTAAATTACAAATTCTTTTATAACACTTAGAAAAATTAATTAAGGTCTCAGAAAACATTCATATAATAATAATACATCAAAATAATAGTTTTTTAAAATTTTATGAAAATGAATTTTCTTTTAAATTATTAAATTATTCCTTAAATATTCACAAATTAATAAAATACCAACACTATAAAATACTTATATCATATTATCACATATAGGATTGTTTTATTTTATTTATACTATCATTGGCATTATTTTTATTCCCTTTGTCTATCTACTATTCATAAGTGTTGTATTACAATTTATAAGGGTAACATTACTATTTATAAGGATATGTTACTATTCACCAAAAAACTAGTTTGTCATATCAGACTCCAAAATGATTACTGATCGCAACCGTGTATGAAATATTTTTGAAATTCAGATTACAGAATGTAAAAAGTTATATTTAAAGGACACAGAAACATTAGTTTTCACCAAATCATGATGTGGAATTGGGTTTCCTAATGTGATTTTATTTGATTATATTATATCGAATTACTACAATAAAAGATAAATTGCATTAATAAAATTTTGTGTCATTAAATTATTCCCCCCTTTTTACATTTCAGCCTTGAAATTTCATTTTACTTAAAATGATGAGGGTAATTCTACCTCATCGCATCCCGGGGTTCCCAATTTTTTTCTTCATACTCATGTTTCCGACAAAAAACATTTAAAATTTTGGTTTTCTAGTATTGTATAACCTTATCTCTCTAGTTATGAAAATTTACTAGTTTCACCTCATACGAGTGATCATCTTCCTGATGTACCACCACTGAGTTTAGTACATGTGAGGGATAAAGTATGTACATTATCAAGAGTGATATGTTAAACACATCATGAAATGGAGACATATCTGGTGTACGTGAATGATGATGGGTCATGGATCCTCTGTGGTCAAGGACCTCAAAGGGGACAATGTACCTTTTTCTTAACATCCCTTTTATTACAAACCACATGAATCACTTCCATGAAGATATCTAAAGGAAGACTTTATCTCAAACGTCAAACTCCACCTCCCTTTGATGATTGTCTAAATATCACTTTCTCTATCATATTTTTCACAAGATTTGGTCCAAGTTTCTTTTTTTCTCCAACGTCATCACAACAGGTTGGAGTTTTACATCTATTTCAATACAAATCATTGTATGGAGCCATCTGATTACTCAAGTGGACTATATTATTGTATGAGAACTCAACGAACGAGAGATGGTGATACGATACTCCCTTTAATTACTATGAGAATACTCCTAGAATATCCTTGAGTATCTCAATAGTACTTTCATATTGGACATCAGATTGGGGGTGATAGGTTGGGCTAGAATTCAAATATGTACTCAAGTCTAGTTAATGACTCCTCTTGAATTTATATGTGAACCTTGGATCATGATCAGAGAAAAGCAAGAGTGTAACACCATTCAGTCTCCCCAGTTACCTCACACATATATTTGAATGATGTTCAATGGAGATATCTTCCTAAATTGTGACATAGTGGGAAGTCATGGTGATTCATTCCACAAATACCCATATTACAATATTTAATTTGAATATATTTGGGAGACCCATGAAAATGACCATAGGAACATTCTATTTTTTCCATATGGGTATAAGAAAGGGTTTTATAATCCATTTGGACTTCATTCACTCTTCATTAACTTGCTGACATATCAAGAACCTAGAGATATACTTAGAAATTGACTTCTTCATGTTTTCCCTGCAAAAGAGTTCTGTGAGATCATGATATGTCATGGTGTTACTTGGATTGATATAGAATGGTGAGGTATGTCAATTATCAAATAGATCCTTGATTATCCGAGGTGAGGAACACACACAAGGCCTTGTTCTATACCCAATCACACCGTTATCATTGATATGGAAATCATCATGATTCCCATCCATATCTACCTTCACGATCTTTTGTAACACCAGGTCATCAATTTGTGCCTTTTCAATATTATATTTGATAGATGATTGTGAAATAATTTTGGCAATATTTTATGGATTCACTTCACTAAATATTTAAAAATCCATCCTTTTCATATCAATGAATATAAGATCTTTCTTAATCCATCAAATTTATAGAGTAGAAGTTTCTTTTCTACTAAGAGCATGAACTACCATATTCACCATTCCAAGATGATAGTGAATAGTGAAATCATAGTCTTTGATTATCTTTATTCATATCTATTGATTTATGTTGAGTTTCTATTTTTTAAAAATATAATTTTGGCCCTTATGATCAGTATATATGTCACACATCTCACCATAGAGGTTGTGCCACCTGATTTTCATACTAAAAATCAATGTTGCTACCACTAGATCATGGTTCAGGATGTTTTTATCATGGATCTTCAACTGCATTAAGGCGTAGGATGTCACATTATCATTTTTCAAGAGTGTAGAACTTCAGTAATTTTTTGAAGTATCACTGTATATCACTAAAAATTCTCCAGTTTTTGATAATGTGAGTACAAGTGCAGTGATCGACCTTCTATTTAAATCCTTGATGCATTCCTATCATTCTTCCATCTATAAATACTTTTCCCATTTCCTTTTTATACAAGTTATCGAGATTTATCAATATGACGAAACTCTCCAAATAACATAGAATTACCTAGATAATCCATGGAAACTACTTATTTATATGACACTTTAGGTTTTTGTCCATTCCTCAGACACCTTTGTTTTTGAAGGGTCCACATAAATTCCCTCAACTATGACAACTTTTCATGCACCTGACATACTGTATCAAAAAGCCTCACTTGCTGAACTCAATTTACATATTATCCTTTATTAATTTCCCCATCATAAACCATATATATTCTTAATTTTCATCATTTCTCTTGGTGTAGATGTTAATATCATCAATAAATAATACCACTAATTTTTTGACCTAACGTCTAAAGAATGGATTCATCAAATCCAAGATAATTGAAGGGGAATTAATACTTAAGAAGTTAATCACTTGAATATCATAGTTCTGATACCTTTCATGGAAGGAAGTGTTCATAATATCTTCCTTCATCACCATTAACTGATGGTATCATGAAAAAATATCCTCCTTTGAGAAGTATTGTGAACCCTGAAACTGATCGAACAAGTCAAACATCATTGGTAGAGGATGATTTTTCATTATGGTGATCTTGTTTAGTTCCTAATAATGAATACATAGCCACACTGAAACATCCTTCTACTTCAAAAAGGGTGCTGGCTCAACCCAAGGTGATGCACTAGGGACTATGAACCCTTTTTCCAAATAATGTTGTCACTGTGTCTTTAACTCCTATAGTTCGATATAATCCATCCAACATGGATAGTATGTGAAAGGAGTAGATACAAGTATGATTTAAATGGAGAAATATACCTTCAAATCTAGGGAAATTATTGGTAGGTATTCAGGAAATACATCATTTTATTCCCTCATGATGGGAATTTATGCTAGCTTGACACTTTCCATTTACTCAAAAATCTGAGTGAGATATTTTTCATCACAGGGAATCAAAACCCACATTTTTGATAAATTATTCAATGGATATTCCTGATTATCCATGAATATATAGAAGAGTATGGGATGGTTAGTAATATTAAAATATATTTCCTTTTCTTGACTGTTGATGTGTGCACTCAATAACAAGAGCTAATAAATTCCAATTAGAAATCAAATTCTCCCAATCGTAGTCTTACAAGATTCACTTGATGAATATTCCCACATAAGCTAATAGGAGAAGAGTACAACATATGGGTTTATGTGAGTTCACAACTATGTGTTTTTACTGATATCACTACCTCACGGTTTTAGGTATTTTATTAAATTGTTCTAGAAAACAAGAATGATAAAAATGAATGCAAAGAACCATAATCAAATAATACTTTTTCCATTTATTACGGAATAGGAATTATAACATTTACCAAATCATTTTCTTTGGTCAACTTATGTAGTAGTGATTGAATGATCCTTCTTTGTTAAATTAGATTTGGTGACTTTTGGCGTTGATTTCCCATGAGGTCTCAATGATTAGTGTATTGGATTCAATATTGAACTTTCTCTATAAAATTTTTGCATTGGGCCATGGGTGATTATACTATTTACTCCCCCACATTCTCTTTACATGTCATTTATTTTCGATATTCAGGATCTTGGTGATGTTCATTCCTACACATGAAACATTTCCCCACCACATTGATCCTATTACATTGATGCCTCTTCACACAGTTATTACATCTAGGTGGTTGATTTTTCGTTCCACATTTCTCATTAGATCTTCTAGCATGAAAATATATCTTTTATTTGTTATCAAAATAGCTTTAGTACTATTAACCAAACACTATCTCCACTTTGAGACCACATCAATCCACTTCTTCATAACAACCAAAGTCTTAATTTGTGATAGACTTTAGAATTTGTGGTTTTAAACCACAAAGGAAAATATTTATTTTTCAATCATTGTTGATAATAAACCCCTAAGAGTACCATGAATTCCTAGTAGAAATTTCATCATAGGGCATGAAAGATTATCCATCATTTTTCATTAGCTCATTGAATTCTCTCTTCAACATCATATGAAGATTCCTGAGCAATACATTTTATGAAACATTATTTTATTTTTTCCCACTATATCTCTTCAATTTCATCACTCAACATAGTATTCTTAATCATGTACTACCATTTTAAGTCTCCCTATAGAGATGATAAATAGCTGGAGTCACCTTCTCCATCTTTGAACAATGAATCATAGAAAATATATTCTCTGTCAAGTTGACAAATGGTTCTTTTACTAGTGGATTAGAGGATCCAATAATCATCTGTGTTTGTTGCCACAATAAACCCTCAATATTCCGTAGCTCCCTCTATGGTGAAAGAGGATGTTCCAAAATATTTTTGTAATTAATCATTACCTAAGGAAACTCAGTAAGAACCACCATGATGTTTTCAAATCTTCCTCTAAATGTGTTGATAACGCTATTCAGGTAATCACAGCATTGTCCATCACATGAATTATTGGCTTGGTTTCTCCTACATCCCACTATTTTCTAAAACAAAAAGGTTATTTGAAAACAGAAGTCAACATGTCGTGAATAAATAATTTGTTCATTTTTAAAATTAACTATCAAATCATATCTTATGGGGTCCCAATGTTTAGAAGAGCATCATGGGTTCTTACATATACATAGTCTCATAATAGAGTTTTCAATAAGAATCTCTAATTATAATTCTCAATTTAACTAAATTGTCTTCTGATAGTTACTATTTCAACCCTACAATTATTAAATTACTTTAAAATCCATTTAATGATAAAAAACATAAAAACATTACACAAAAAGGATACAATGGTTTATTTTTATAGGATATGTAGATCCATAATGGTCATTTACAACATAAAACCTAATCCTTTATTTAATTCTATCTTATCTAGATTATTATTGACCCTTGAATTCTTCATTGTATAACTAGTCCCGTGATGATATATTTATAAAAGGGGTGATATAATATCCCATTAAGAGGATAAGAACATGAGACAATACAACATGGTGTGTGATTAATCATCATCACCATAACATATAAATTGTATCATACACATTATTGTACGAATTAATGAAAGACATTTCATTTTGTAATGCCTAAAAATAAAACCTTATGTTTTAGTGGTTCACTACCACACATAGTTTTGAGAACATATTGCACCATTTTCAATCATATTTCACTTTAAAAATGAGATTTTCTCATTTTCTAATGAATTTGAGTGCTATATAATTCTGTGTGCACCCGTCATATCATTACATTTTATTGGTACAATATAAATCTGATCACACTCGTCATGTCATAATATTTAAATCATCAAAAATTGCACATGGAACATAAATAAATATTGAACATAAAAAATGACTTTTAAATGAATGGGTTTTACATAAAAAATCATATATTCATAAATTCTGGGTTCCAAAATGATGGTTCGATTATTATACTTGATAGAAGCACTGACTACTTTGAGTGGGAAGTAAAATATTTTCTTTTGAAAGTATAGTTTTTTTTTTGGAAAGACTTTAGTTTGACATAAACTATATCGGAACACATGTATATCCAAAAAAGATTTAAAAATTATGGAGAAATTATTTTAAAGGAATAACCACACTGAAAATAGTGGGAAAGAGGGAAAACCATAGACATAATTTTGGGTTCGAGAATTCCCCTAACCTTGTATCCAAACGCATACATCACATAAATGTACCATATAATGATATTAGATTCATTAATTAAAAATTTTGTTACAATTTTAAAATAATATGGTTCATTAGGGTTTCATTTTGTTTTTTGGTCCTTTTGATTAGTTATAGAGTTTAAATTCCCTGTTCGGGAGTGTTCTTTTCAATGTATTCATGAATTTCTCACCTGTACACATGAAATGATATTCTTGTAGAACATGGAATAACAAACATATATGAAATTAAATGATATTAATAGTCTTATTGGATTCTCAATTATATTATAATAAATTTTTATACATACCATGAAGATGAATCAATAGATAAAATTTAATGTTTTTTGTTTTAGGTGAATGTTTTTTGTTTTTGGATCATGAAGAATTTGTTTTGTTTTATCATTTAATATTATATATAAAATTTTTTATAGAACATAAATGTGATTAAATCATACATATTAAAATATTTTTTCATCCATTTAAGAGGATTGTTGACCTCGATGATGTCATTTGATGAAAATGAAATCACATCACATACAACGAGGGAACATTGACACATCACGGGAAATGAATTCATTTTTAAAAATATAATATAGAGGGGAGAAGATTAATTAATAATTTTATATTAACATGGTATAATAACATTAAATCAATTATACTGGAGTAATAATTATATTTTGATATTAGAAGATGAGTATATGAGAAGAGAATAAATGAAATTTGGAATGAGATAGAAAGAAAATAGATTGTGAAATTACCTATTGAATATATCTTTATTGGGGGACCCTTTAGAGGAGTGGTTTTGGTATTTTTACGAGACCAAAGAACCCTGGACGTGGGGGAGGATCATAGGAAGATATTTTAGTAGAACATGGATTTGGAACAAAACGTTTGTTGTGTGTTGAAATGAGCTTGTGGGGGTGGTATTTATAGTGGAGTGGAGAGGGGTTTTCTCAATATTTAATTCATTTTTGTATTAATTTCCCTCAAGAAAAGAAATAGTGATGAATCCATGACTAAATAAATTATATAGGGAATGTGAGTTCAAACCAATTTTTATTTACATCTTTCATGACTCATGAATGTTGCAAAAATTCAGTTATATTCTATATATTATAAATTATAGAATTTCACTATTCTCCAAAAAATAATGTATTTTGTAAAAAAGAAATAATTCACACGAAGAATTTTTTGACATGTAGATTTCAAAAATGAACACAATTTTGTGAAAATAATTTTCTAAATATGATTACATTTATTTCTAATTAAAATCACAATTAACATGAAAAATAAAATGTTTAAAATTAAAAATTCTTTTTTTAAAAACATTGAAAAATTAACTAAAGTCTCATAAAACTATAATATAATCAAAAAAAATCAAAATACTAGTTTATGAATACATTTTATGAAAATATGTAATCATTTAAATTATTAAATTAAACATTAATTGTTCATGATGTAAACAAAATCCAACACTCTAATATAATTATATCATATTGTCACATATATGATGGATAATGCTTATTTATACTATCATTTGTAGGGTTCTCATTCAATTCTCCAATATACTATTCATAAAGATCATATTAATATTCAAAAGGTTAATATTAATATTCATAAGGGAATGTTACTATTTACTGAAAATTATCTTTTTCCTATCAGACTCCAAACATCTTACTGATTGCAACTGTGTATATCAGATTTTCAAAAACTAAATAATATAATTTGAAAAATAATGTTTAAAGGACACATAGAATTTATAATTTCATTTAATCATCACATTAAATAATGTTCCTATTGTGATTTTATGTGATTATACTATATGAAATTACTAAAATAATGGATAAATTTCTTTGATAAATGTTTTTATCATTACAATAAAAGCATTTTTTGTTTATATTGATGGTTGATATATTTTACCATACACGATTACAATAGATTGAATTGTTTATATAAGGGAAACATGTTTATACCCTATCTGTTTCTATGGTCAACCACTGAATGGGCACCCAGGTTCATGTAAAAACATTATTTTCCAATTTTAGGATACATTTAATATGATGAATATTAGAAGAGTATCTTGATGGGATTTGGGAGAATTTTCAAAGGAGGGAAATTGGTTCTAGTTGCTTCTCCACTAATTTTTTTTCCTATTTATTTTATATTTGTCAAAAATTAGTGATCATAGATATATGTATGTATAATGGGAATGGTTTTTATTATTTCTGATACCAGTTATTATTTACTTATTATTTATTTTTTTCTTTAGCTTTAATGTCATACTCTTTATTGGATGTTATATATTGATTCTATAATTTATATACACAAGGTTGTTATAGTATTGTGATAATGGCCTCCCATGTTTCTTATATAATCTCATTTCTACAGAAAACCTCATTCACATTGGTATACACCACTAAGTTCTTGTGGTGCTCCATTAGTAGTTTTATATAGTAAATTTTAGTCCATTAATTACAAAATGGTATGAGTAATGTTGTTGTTTTCATTACTATTTGGGACTCATATACGAAGGTTTTATGTGTTGTAAAAGATTGGGATGGACATATATTATTTTTCATTATTAACCCCTTCATAAGTAATTTCTAACGTAGTGGGTAAAATATTATTGTTACAATATATTTAATATTATGATTATGACATTGATTAATAAATGTTACTATTTGTTAGTTGATATTTATTATCATATTATTAACCCGAGATAGAATGTTCTTCTGTGTTCATATATAATACTCGGCATTGATTTATAGATTATTTTTTCATGAATTCTTGTTGTTGGTAAATGGTTTCCAAAAAATTATTTTGTTTTTAAAACAGAAAAAAATTATTTTAAAATGAATCTTTATAAAATGGATCACAAATAATTAAATCATGAGAAATAACACCTTTGAAATTTTCTCCATTATGTTATTTTTCCCATTAATTAATTGATACCATTATTTAAATTTTCATTAGTTTTTTGATGTTATTATAGTTATACTCATGATTAAAAACATCCCTAAAGTAAGTATGTATAAATATGATGGTCTCTATGATGTGATCAACATATTTGATTACAGTTAAACAATGAGACATTTTGGATAATTTAGTTCAATTGAGTAGGTTGATATTTTTATGGTGATACTATTGTGGGATAGTTGTGTGTCTCTCTAAAGAGTGAGCAGAAAGGGTCATTGGGTTAGGGATCCTAATTTTTCATATGATGTTATCTGTTATGGTGATCTAGTATGGTCAGGTGCATCATTATTTTTCATGATGTAAAGTGGTAGAGACTTGATATTGTGATAGGTTCATGGTAAGATAATACCTAGGTTAGGATGATCATGGTATGAATTCAATATAATTTATAATGCTCCAGCATAGTGGGTTTGCTTGCCAAAATTGTTTTGGTTTGGGATTGGTTATTTTTGGAATGATGGAACCATGAGTGATTCATAAGGTTTAGGTTTGTCCCATTTATTTTGGTATCTTTTATTTGGATCATTTTTTATGTTTTTAATCCAATGTTGATTTGGGATTTAAATTTGATCATATTTTAAAGGGCCATAGAATGAAATACATTTTGATTCCTAGAATTTATTTTATTGTAATGGGGTAGCATTCTTGAAAATGTATGTTTTGGTATGCCATTGGATTTTTTCCATATCATTTTGAAGGAACATAGGACATGGGATGGTAATGGGTCATTAGTGAATTACTATTATTTAAAGATCTAGGAAGTGAGTATCAATGGATAATTGAAACCATCTCTTGGAATGTTATGTTTTTTGGGGACTCTATCCAATGGGTTGTTACTTGATGAAATTACCCTGGGGGATTGTCTATTATATGTCATTATAAATATATATAGTTATTTCATGATGTGAAATATAGTCATGTATCATGATGGTTTCTTCAAAAATGTTATCAGGTACTTGGTGGATTGTGGGAGTCCTCTATGGTATGTATGTAATACCACTGTGAGGTGGAGAATTTTGTAGCAAATAAATGATCATATCACTGGTCCAGTAATATGATGTGTGACTTCAATGTGGTTGATCACCATCCATAGATAATGTCTTATGGGGATATTTTGGATACTGAAATGGATTACTATACACAATATAGGAGGAATGTGGTATAATTATGGAAGTTATTATAAAATTTGATTTAGTTGTTAGGGTATATTGTTATGATGAGTGTTTTTTCATGGATATGAATGATTTGCCATCAGGGGTTGGTATTTTCCGTTGATCGGTGGGGACAACTGTTGTTTGGTCAGATAAAGTTGGGATATTTTTTCTATTAACTATATGAGACTCATACCAATTGAATGAGGTCTAACATTGGAAGTTTTTATGAAAGTATTATGTGAAGAAAATATTGATAATATTCTGGTGCATTGGTATCATTCTTATAGTTGGCTAACTATATGGAAAATTCTATAGGGGGAGAGTCACACCATCTCTTAGAGTGTGGCTCATAAGTTTAATTAATAGAAATGTTATTTACAACATAATTAGGTATAATAAATTGTTTCTAAATTAGAGATAATGTTTTATGGACAATGGATGCATGCAAAGTAAACATTTAAGTGTTTTTGAAGGATACCCATGGGAAATTATAAAAAAATATTATAAAAGACTAGGGAATAGTCATAATCACATGTGAGAAATGGAATATGATTCTAATTTTTTTTGATAATGTATCAGTAAATAATATAAAATTCTTCTTTTGAATCATGATTCTTATTGTGGGATGTTTCTAAGGATGCTAATTGTTAAAGGTTGTTAAATTCCATGTAAATATTAATTTTTGATCTCTAGAGTGGATGAATTTCCCGAATTGGGATCATATAATAATTATAGGAGTTATAATATATTTATGATATGTTTTGACACGTCCTAGTGTGTTTCGGTTTTACTATAGCGCATTGGGTGGATGTTAAGGGAGTTTTATCTTATGTGGTGTAGTAATATTACTATAGGTGGAACCTTACTCTATGACAGATAATTGATGAACTCGTTGGGATACAACTATCATAATTAATCCATATAATTCTAGGAGTTCAAAAAGATGAATCAGAAATTATGACCTAGTGGGATCCATGTTTAATAGTATCAGATTTTCATGAACCATGAAAAAAGTATGAGCATTATGGTGTTGTGGGTGTTGTTATCTCTCACAAGGGTTAAATTTCAGGGGCAGTGAGGAATACATTATTGAAATGGGTATCACTTCATGGTGATAACCCTTATGGATTTGATATGTTAATCCTTTACATTTGAGTTTAGAAAGAAAATTTTTCCACATATATATTCTTAAGTATTTATCCTTTATGTTTTAGTGGTTTATCACTTTCGTAAGAAATTTCATGAAATTGATACCTTTACATATCAATGGCATAACCCTTACATATTGGGTTTGAAAACGTTTACATGTTGGGTTTGGTAATCCTTACATCTTATATTTTATTTTAGGTGTTAAATTTTCATTTAATGGGTATATAAACAATAATTTATTGGTTTGGAGAATGCTCTATATTGAACCCTAAAACCCATATGTATTAAGTCCTTATGTTTGACCTTTTTGAGATAATACATGTGTATAATCTATGATCCTTTTATTATTCTATTTATAAATTATGTGAGGGGTCGAATATACACGTCATGATACCTACACCTATTCTACAATGGTTAACAATGGATCATGACACAATATGAGGGAAAATCTGAAAGGATAGGCAATGGGATAAACTTTTCACTATTACTGAAGTTTCTATAATTTGATGGACAAGGGAATAATTTCTATAGATATCCCTGAATAGATGCTTCACAATATATCTATATTTTCTATTCTATGGGTGTGTACCAAAATGGTCGTTGCATAATAACCTATATGTTAACAATATAATATAGGTTATGGATTTTTCTTATAAAAAATTATTTATATATGGTATTAATACCAATTTAAATTAATCTTAAATTACACATTTTCCTAGAAGTCCCTGCCAATCCATTGGAAACATTTCATTTTTCTAATATTTGAGTTATATATTCCCTATTTTATAATAGTTTTTATTTATTTCCTTCTATGGGATATCTATTACCATGTTTTATCAGCCCCTTTTAGAATTAAATGATTTTTATTTTTATTTCTTAGACTACACTAATTATGGAAAATTATGTATATTTTCTGATCTTTTTAAATATTTAATTATTGTGGTTTGTTTGGATTGAAAAATCCAAATATATTTACAACCAATCTTTTTAAAAACATGGTATTGGTGGTCCCTTTAATATAAAACATTTGTTTGTCTTCATGAACATGTAATTTATGTGGCTGGTATTAGGTTTTGGTTACATACTTAGTGTTATGGAGACACTAGGATGATGAGATATTATTATGATATGAAATTAAAAAATGACACAAGTGTACTAATAAATAATTCTGATTTAGGATATTTTTTCTAGATATTACACGTAAGGGGCAGAACATCTATGATTTCATTACATAAATTAAATTAGTCTTGGATCACAAGATGATTAGTGTTCAGAATGTGGTATGTTATCATGATTAAATTAAGGGTTTCCTTGTGTATGGACCATGTGAAATTATACTTATTGGTGTTATTTCTTGGGGAATATTTCGGTGGGGGGACTATAGAAATAGTGTTGAAACCATAGATCACTTTAAGAGGGATAGAAATGGTGTTAAAAGTGAGTCTAAAATCTCTTACATGACACTGAGAAATATATTTATGGGTCATTATCTCATGAGGGAGGGTAATCACACATTTTGGGTGTTCGATGTGGTTATTTATGATTGTAAAGAGAGGATATGGAAACTCTATAGTGGGTGGTTCAAAGGGAGAAGGATGAGAATGTGAGATGGGTTGGGAAAACTAGAGAATAGTTTAATGTGGATTTGATGGTGTGAAGGTATTATTCCATGGGTGAATAGAGTGTTATTTTTATAGTTTATGGGTGGAATTTTTATAGGGGAATTTTTATATGATAAACGACTATCAAGTGATATACCTTAGGTTGGGATTAGTATCTAGACATGTGATAGAGATGTAGTGCACATTATCAGTTTCTCAGTATAATCTTACGAGGGTGTGTATTTTCTAGGTAAAAGGCTTGGTGAATAGTTATAGTTAGGTATGACCTATGGGATATGATATGATGGTATGGATGGTTAGGGAAGGTGATATAGATCTTTATGTTCTATCATCAAGTTGAGAGATATGCATGGGGTGATTATCATAGTTCTAGGATGCAGCTTATATCCCATGGTTGTTTTTTTAATCATGATCATATGGTGATATTGTAAAAGGCTGGGACGAATCTTTGAATCCTAAGGATACTGGTGTGCTGTGACATCTCCTAGGTTTCCATATTTTATTAATTTATGCATATGTTATTATGCATGGATTAGTTATATAGTTAGTGTGGTATATCTCATATAGTGTTTAATCATTCAACATTTCCTCCTTATTGTGATTTTAAAATTTCATGATATATTTCTCATTTTCGATGGGATATAAATCAATATTGTTAATTTAGATCATGTGGATTGTTAAATATTATGATTACCTCCTCAAAACATTTTTTATAATTTGTAATATTTATGTGATAATCCAATAAATATATCTTTTGTGATTTTTTTTTGGAATGTGTGGGATTTTAGCTATTGAGATTCCATCCTCTAACTATTTTTGATACGGACTTGTGTTTTTTGGAACATCCACAGAACCATACTGAGACATTATTGTTTATATTATATGATAACATGGTAATAAATACTCTCAAATTATATTTCATATTTGACATGATGAGATAGAATAACTTTCCCCAAGTGAGAGGGTGTATATATGCGATGTGATGTGATATGTGGTGTTAGAAAATTCTCTTAATATGATGGAATTTTTAATGATTTCATTTATTATCATACCATGAGTGAGTGGGTAGTGCTCATTACGTGATATGAGTAATTTCCCTAAGCAATAGGGTAGGGGTTTTGGTATTATATGAGACGTCATCCTATGTATTAGGGTGGAGGTTATCAATGTGGTATGTGCCACAGTACAAGGCAACACACTATGTGGGAAGTTGTAGGAATAGACCCCCCCAATGTGAGAGGGTATTGGTCCAGAATGTGTGATTTTATTTGGGATCAAGTATTTCTATAGTTTCCTTCATTGATTGAATGGGCAGTTTTCATGTCATAATTGTGGGATACTATATATGTGATAGGGAATAATTATTGTTTGGTGATATAGTATATATTATTCATTGAAATTTGAAGTAAATAGGTGAGGTCTACTATTAAGGTTTCGTTGTTATCTCCCAATGACCAGACATGGATTCATGCATGATTTACATAAATTGATTATTATTTTATATATACATGAATACATTTTATTTGATTTAATATATAAGATGAAATTTGTGGGAAATATCAAGTTTTATTCATAGTCCCTATATAGAAACCCCAATTCTCATGTAGGGTTTGGGTTTAACTTTTTGTTGGTAGGAAGTATGGGGAATTTTAGTAGAGTAACTTGATGGATTTTGAGATTTTGGTCTAAAAACGGACATGAGTTGTAGTTAATTCCCCACTGTTTTTATTCCTATTAAGCTTGCACCTGTCAGCCAATGGGAGAACCATAATATATATATATATATGTTCCTCATGGGTATTATTACCATTATTTCATTTTTATATTAACTTGTTATGTATGGTTTATAATTTTTTTAATTACATACACATTATCTGAGGATAGATGTAGATTCATTGATGTACCTGCAATTGTTTGTTATGGTACCATGATTATAGTCTCCCAACATAACTTTTAGAGGGTAGCTACTAATATATACCCTCTGGCATATGGGAAGGGGTGCCCGTGGTCTAGTGGATGTTTGGCTATTGTACAACCTGAGTGATTTTAGTTAGCGAGATACCAATACTAACATGGGATAGATCATCAATGAGAATATTACATAAATAATAATGTAAATCGTCACTGTACATTCTGAATAAAAATTATAGAATAGAATCAGGGAATAAAATATATCATGTTCTATAATAATACTTCATAGAACATATGAAATAACAAGTAATACTTGATCACTGGAACATCATTATAGATCTGATGTGTGACCCATTACGATTAAAATAGTATCATGAATATTGAAATGTGGTCAAATACTGTTGAGGACACTGATATTTTCCATTGTATTGTTATGGACTCAATTACATTGAAATTAACATTACAATGATGTTAATATTGTTATGATGGAATTTATTATACAATTAACAATTTATCATAATTGACCATATGGAATGGATACAACCATTACCATGGTATATTAATTACTTTAATATAATGGACAATACCAATATCATGGTATCATAATCACCCAATTAATATAATATCACCAATGATTAACCTTTAACAAATTTTTTTGGAAGGATTTTTATCTAGTCTTAACCTTCTAATAATATATATGGTCTATGATACATAATTTGAAAAATATATTCAATAGATCGTAAAGATAAAAAATTAAAAATTTAGATCCACATTTTAAATTAACATATGGATAAGGAATATTTGTTTAGATATAAGAAATCTGTAGTCAAATTATCATAATCATTTCTATGAAATAATTTTCAATGAAATTATGGGATTATAGGTTATTAAAAGTGTAAATTATATGTTAATATAAACTTTTATATGATGGTTTTGAAAGATATATATGAATTTACCTTCACAAAAAGTTTTTATGGTGCCACCGAGTAGGACAAACCAATGAAAATATAATATCTTATTAGTAGTATACAATTCATAAAATTAGTTACAATCAATAGACATACAAAGATAGATACACCATCACTAACACAGAATTACACATTCAAACTTTATATGGTTGACATTCATCCACAAAGACACATATATTTTTTGATGATAAGTATTTTTCTTGTGACATAATTACATGGGAAGTAATTGGTAGTAAAAAATATAATAAATAATTGTTGATATGATAGAAAGACAATGGTTTTGATGTATAAATACCATCAAATAGATTTATTCTGAGTACATCAAAGATTTATAGTAAAATAAGAAATATATCATGGTTAAAGAGGTCATTTTTGATTGGAAATGGATTATGATAAAGGGATATTGAGAAGAAATAGATAATATAACAATGAAAACCGATAAATGGGATGATTATATAATATATATTTGATTATATAATATATATTTGATTATATAATAAATGAAAATGATATTTACAAAATGTGTATAATAAATTAATGATAATATGAAATGAAATATAAGTAAATATAAATATTTTACTTTTAAATGTGTATATGTTTTGAAAAACGGTATAATTATTTTTATTAGATTTTATATGACCAAAAATTATATTATTATTATATATAAGGAAACAATATAATCCCCAAAAAATGGGAGATTTAAATGATGGTTCCCTATTGAATAATATCTTAAAAAGAGGAAGAAATAATTTTTTAAAGATGCCATATAATAATAAAAATAAATACCTTGGATTTGGATCCCTTTGTTTTCTATAGAATCTACTTCATGGTAACCTCCCCCTCTATATGTGGTCAACAGTGATACCTAAAGATATTATTTTACTAAAATTTATCACTAATTAAATAGAATCCGATAGACATATATCCTTTTCATTTAAAAACACAAACAATATAATAGAATCTAATTCCACATAAAAAAATTATGATATTATAAATCCATCTGAGAGGATGAGAAGGTTCTATTAATCAAACAACTCCCTTAATAATGTAACGAATATTTAGTAATCATTGAATCTTAATATAAAAAGAACATATTATAACACACACTCAATCCAGTTGAACAATTAAATACTTACATTATCATCTTTAGACCCCTACAAGGTAGGGTCAATTTAACACATATCCATGTCTTCCATTGACCCCATTGTACCAAATTATAAAAAGAAACGGTGGGAAAATTTAACTTATTAGAGTAGATGGAAGCCACCATTAGTAAGAGGTTGGAGCTTTTCAACCTAATACTTCATGCGAACTGACAAATAAATAGAAAATGACATTTTTGATTCCATTTGCGTAACACCAACCCCCCAAAGATACCAACACACCAAAATAATGAAAATAATGTGTACCTTGATATCCACACCTTGTTGGTCTATCCATAGAACCATTATTATAAGAAGATGAGGAGGGTTTCACCACCCCTAATAAAACCATAATCTTGACCTAGTTAATTCATGATTCCATTTGTCCCATCTATTTTATAAACAATGTGCAAAATATTTTCCATGTTCATTGATTCACAATAGCTACATCGTGATGAAATTGAAATGTCACTCATCTAAACATTATACGCAGTTGGAAATTTTGGATTCCTCCAACACCAAATAAATAACAAACTCTATTGGAACCTACATAAAACATACCCCTTCGTCTGATTTATCCTATAAATTATATATGTGAAGAATACTACAATAGTCTCGAAAACTGAAATTCCTAGTGGGTGATCATGACATGATTATTTTATCAAGTTCATAATTTGTATAATATTATTTTGTTAGATTTTAATTTTTTTTTGAAATTCAGGGGACTAATAAATCCTAGAGAACACCATGATTTCCTAAATAGAAGTATTAGTGCTGAACACCCTGAAAGTAAAGAGAATCAGTTGCCCGATTCTCTTCGCAGTAATTGAGGTCTCTTCATCCCACTAAAGATCAATCACCTACTTCTGCCACTACAAATGTATGATTAAGTATTTAGAAAGGCATGAAATTATAATATTAAATTTGACCTTGTGTTTTGAATATTCTAAATATATATTCCACATTAACCATTAACTTAGTGAATTCACATCAATTATGTGATATTCTTCCCTGTCTACATTGAATGATTGGTTTCCAACATGATACTATGATTTTTCCTTCCTTCAGCTAATGGATTGTACAATCTATTACAGGACACCAAATGAAACATCGAGACTAATAGTTTTCACTTATAATGTCTGTTATGGATGTTTCAATCAAAATTATTATCAAATTTTGGAATTTGATAATTGACAACATATGAATAACTAAGATGTTAAAACACTATTAAACAGAATAATTCATCAAAAAATGAAATTAATAAATAATTGTATTTGTATTTCATTACCATGATAGGGATGATGATATCCTAGATTAAGTCCTACCAAATTCATTCATTAGATATAGGTTCAATTATTTACACCAATGGTATATATGTAATATACATGCCCAATTTTTATTCAATGTTTCTACTGCATCATAAGATGAACTAGTTAGAGGTAAACACATTTCTCTTCTATAATTGATCTTTTAGAAGATCCATTTTGTATATTATTACATTATTTTATTGGGCTTGCTAACTGAATTTTTTTTATAACATTAATGAAAAGTATCTTTATATAAAAAAAACATAAGATGAGATACATGTAATTTCCTAGAAATACTACTAATCATAATTTTCATTTATTCCTCTAAGATGCAATGGATATTCCTTATAAGGGCCTCTTACATGAGGATGAAAATTTTGGGTTATATAAGTTCACCGTGGATTAATCCTGAATATAATTTATTGAATCCAATACCATTTAGCATTATGAAAATGGATATCTATAGTTAAGCATATCATCTAAAACATAGGTCGCTAACAAATTCTCTCTAACAAAAATTTTCCCACGATAATAATTGTGAACTCTATTTCAGTAGATCATATTCTTATTCCATGTCCATAGTAACCCTAATTTATAAGGGGATAATTTTATTTTTGAGGTCATCCATTATCCCTGTTTTCTAATCCTCACACCCCTTTTATAATCTAACATTGTTTAAACACATGTTTCTATTTTGAGACCATCCTTGTATTTGTAAAAATGATGCTTCTATTTATAATTAATGAAAAAAAATTATATGAAACATTACAGTGGAAGATATGACTATATTAATTAACAATAGAGGGGTCCTTAATTTATGGAATTAGAACCACCTCGGATGCAATTGAAACCATTTTGAGCCCTGAAGAACTAATGAAGTCTCAAACTACATCGCATAGAAGATCCATGATAACATCCCAAGAATACACATAAATTCATATAGGAAATAAATTCAAGAAAAGTGCACCATAGATGGGGTCTATCATTTTTCATATTCAGATTCCACTGCATTATGAAATATCTGACAAAGAAGACATTATGGTAGCCTCATTGCTATTATTTGTAGCTAGGAAATACCCCCCTCTTGATTGAACATCCAATCCCTTGATGAACCAGATGATGTATCCAATTCTTTTTAATCCTTTTGAGTGTAATACCACATCATCAAACATGGACCCTAAGGTTTTTCATAAATCTATGTATTTTCTCAGTCTGAGAGGTATTTTTCTTCAAGGGGAGTGGGTGACTCCATTGATAATTATATTTCCCCTGAAAATATGTTGATTCATATCTATTCTGAGTGAAGGTTCCAGAAATAAATTATTCTAAAATAGAGAGCTCTCTAGACATTATTTTAATCCCTAGGGTAGATGATGAAGAATGTATTGGTCCTAGTCACTCTTAGACATATATAAGGGAATGTCATGGAGATTATTTTTCCTCAATAATGAAATGAAGAATTAAATGAGAAAGGGATAAATTGGTATCTTGGATAGCTTATTGTCTGTTAAGGCATATATTTTATCATGCCATAAGAAATCCAAACCTATTATTAAATAATTTTGGAAATTAGATTGAATGTTCAAAGAATAAGAGATTATGAAAAATTATTTTTATTCATAGTAAACTGTATCATTCATAATAATTTACTTATTCTCTTAGGATCTGAAATCATGTTGATCATTTTCCATCCTTCAGCAATTGTATGGATATATCCAAATGAATTTAATAAATTCCATGCACCATTCACATTAGCATTTTCTGAAAATTGTCATTTTAGTGGAATTTATCGAGGATTATCAACATAATATATCTTCTAAAATCTATATATGAGGATCAAAGATTATCTTCTCATTAATATATAATATTTACAAAGATGGATAGATAATGGAGAAATGGAACCATCTTATCTTGTTTCAACCTAGGTCATTAACCAAGTTAGTAGCGGGTCTTCAACACCATAATAAAAGAATAAAGAAATAGTGGAGGGGTGACCTTATATGATGTATCAATGAATTATTTAATTGGATTCGTAGTTTCTAAGGGCCTCTTAGACTTGGGATACATCAGGAGCAAGTTCTCATTGTTGAATAATATGAAAGGGAACATCAAAATTTTTAGTAGTTTTGATAAATCCATCTCCTAAATTTAACTAATCAAAGCCTATGTAATGGAAATTGTTATTTAAGTAACAATGTATCATTTGGACCACCCTCCAGAAATTTTATTATTCAATATCAATGAAAACATTGATATTTTTTTCTCTAATTTAATGAAGTGGATGAGGTTTGATGATATATCACTGATGAAATATAAAATACATGATAATAGAAATGAATTTTAATCATTTCCTTATATGGAAATCTATTTTTTTATATTTTTAATATAAAACACAATATTTTTAAATGAATAGAAGATGACATAATTTCATTTGGAAACAAAAAGAAGAAGATCAGAACCAAAAACCAATGTAGAGATGTGAATTGATAATATGGAATAATGAGAATGAATTGGAACTATATCATTAGAAATAAAACATAATTATTATAATATAGTATATTATAGGGACATATTCATATTTAATAAATGTATAAAATATATTGTAACAAAAATATTAAAATTTAAAATGGAAAGAACATGAATAAGAATCTTTTTCAAGGAACCGACATTGTAAAGAGGTTAAAATAAATTGAATTAATAATATTTCATGAAAAATATAATAAATATATAATTAAATAAGGTAAATAAAATTATATTATCTAATTAAATGGTTGTTTAAATAAAAATTAAATAAAATTTATTATAATTTTGAATGTATGGAGATGGATAAATAATACCTACATCAGCATAATGATGACTAAGAAAATGGATATAATGAGAATTAACTAATAATATATCAATTAAAATTCACTAAATTTATTATTATATTTATTAAATTGAATAATATTGTCTTATAAAATTGAATATCAAAATATATTACAATAGAATTATTAGGATTGAAAATATAAATTATTAGAACATCTAATATTATATTTTTATTTAAAAGAATAAAAACCCCATAACTTTTTAAAATGATTCAATATTAATGCCTCCCAAAAATTTATATTTATAGAGAGATAGATTTTTTATGTAGGAAATTGAATACAAGACTCGTATTTATAGGTTTATTTAGTGAAATTGTGGGAATTTCTTTTCCATAAATCATTATTATTATTTTATAAAACGGAGATTACAAAACATCATAGGGTTCTAAATAATAGAGACAAAGTACACCCCGTATAATAATATAGACTCCTCTTGGGGAAACGATCCATGGTTATTAAATAGAATAATATGAGAATTATGGGTAGTAGTAGAGGGAATGTATTCGTCCACCAGACTACCTTCATGCCACGTATAGATGAGCATTGTGTTATTGGAAAGGAAATGTTTTCACTTGTGGATAAAATAGGAGATTGGCCAGGGAGTGAAGGATTTTCCATTTAGAGAGCTCCATATGATTTTAGATTCCATCTCCACTATTAGTAGTAGTATGTTTCTTGAATGAAAAATCTTGAACCTGCTGAGTATAGCCATGGCCTTTGCCTTTAAAGAATCACATCCCCCATAATAATCAATAAAGGCCCATTGAACTGAACTTGATGAGTCTCTACCAACTTCCCCTCCAAATTAATCTATTTAATTAATATCTATTAGTGTTGGGTTTCAAACCATAATGCGATACCATCAATCCCAGTGGCCTAACTACAAAGATCATGGTGGGTCGAAGTGTTGTACACATGCCGATTAACTGTTGATATATGGAGCAACCTCCTAGAGATCTAGGATACTTTTAAGATCTGATACACGTAATATTGGCATAAAAGTAATTTCAAGCATGATTGGGAGTGACTTGTGTGATGATACTAGTTTTTCACATGCCACAAGATCTATCAGCCCACTCTCCTATATTTTATTCCTATTGGTTCCATGAAACTATTATTAAATGAAATCATCCAAATAGATTGTCACCCCAGGTCAACGTGTGTATTTTCCATCCTCACCCCATAAAACACATTTCCACTCACATTGTAGGAAGTGTTGGGCTAGGAGCACATTTTGTTGGGACAATGCATTAATGACATTTTGAGGCTAGGTGCACACCTTTACACTTTTGTGAAGTTCTACACTACAAACATAGTTCCCCAATAACCATGGTAACAAAAAATATAATGGTTAGTGTAATAATTCTATCAATTGAATTAACATGGGGAAATTTTAAAATTCTTACAAATGTTTTCTGTCAAATATAACATATTTTACAATATTACATCATTTTCACAACATTTTACTATTTTTATACAAAATTACCAAATCTCTCCTCTTAACTAATTTTATTTTTAAAATTATAATAATTAAATCCATTTTATAAAATTTATGTTGTAATAATTTTAAATATATCATTTATTATAATACATGTGTATTTTTTTCGTACAAAGGACTTTTTTGAAACAGCTAAATTTTTATTCCAAAGACCACATTCCATTATAATTAATAACTTATCCATATATGAATTTAATTTAATTATTAACAGAATATAAATATAGTAAACATATTTCATAAATAATAATAGAAACTTTTTAAAATAATATTAAAATGAAAAAAATATGACATATCCTTTTAGAATATTTTCTTATGTTTCAAAAATATGCATATAGAATTTTGTATTAGTTTATCAATAGGATAAATATCATTTAAACAATAAATTAATAATTATTTAATGTTATAAATACAGTATAAATTACACTTATAGTTAAAAAATAATATTTAACCATTTATTTTATCACACGAATCAAATGAAATTTCATATAATGTTAAATATTTAAATTCTAACTTAATATGTTACCCTGAATATATCACTATAAAACTTGAACATTACTATGTGAAAAATTTGAATCATATTGATTAATTAATATAAAATAATATATATATATATTAAAAACTATAAATATATATAACATACTTTTCACTGAATCATGAATTCAATAGAAGATATAGTTTAAAACCATTTTAGGAAATTATCTTTATTCTCAATATTTGTAAAATTTAATTATGATACATATATTAATAGATATTATATATCAAAAATAAATATAATATTACCATTCTATACATATTAATTCATCATATTTTATATGAAAATTTTTATAAACATTATAAATATTGAATTATAAACTCATTGTTTTAAGAAGAAATAGATTTTCATTTGATGTGAAAATTTTGCGTCATAAAAACCTCAATCAATATTTTCCCTTTTAATGTAGAATAGTGGTGACAACATGGTTGTCTCTCGTGGAGGTTGTAGATCGTTTTCTAAAACTATCACTTTTGTTATTTTTCCGGAAAAAAATGGGTATTTTATTAACAATATGAAAATTAAATTTGAATTTTATAATAAAGTGAAAAAATTTTAAACGAAGGATAAATTGGGTTTGAAATCAGGATTACAAACAGTGGTCGCAGACAAGCATCACCCTCTCTGACACTCCTCTCTTCCTTGTATATAAAAAATATCTCTTAATCTAAATTTATAAATGTACCACCAAGGACCCCCAGGTGTACACTTAAATTTGAATAGACATAATATTAAGACTTCAATATGGTTGTGTCCCGCCTATATATGTGAATCAATAACATAAGACCTCCACGTAATTGAACGAAATTGAATTCTCTATGTTCAATGGAAAGACCTCAATACAAAATTTTAAGTAGAGAGATCAATTGTTCTACTTTATAGATGGAATAACGATACAAAAAATTAGTTGAAAATATATTTATGAAATAAATAATCCATATTCATTCAAAAATATATGTTCAAGTGAAATTAAAAAAGATATTACACATTAAAATCAAAACTCGGATGAGAGTGTCCATCGGGTGTCATCATCCGCAACAACTTTCTGCTTAGCCTTGCATCTCTTGAGAATCCTTCATATACTCTATTGAATCCTCAAAGCATGTAATATTCTTAAGGTTCTCAATGTCCACCTTCCCCTTTTCTCTCCTAATTCTACTCCCTTTGTGACAGATTGTGTGGTGATGAATGGAATTCCATTTAGAGGTAGGAGCTCCTCTCCTTTTATAGGCAGATTTTATCATCCAAAATTTGTCCCGTTTTTTGACCCATTATGTGGCCGATTCACAAGTGAACTCCTTCAGATATCTTGTTCTTTAATGTGTTTTCCATCCACCCTAAATATTTCATATTCAATGGACACGCCTATAATGAGTTATGATTTTTTATTGTTGATGATGTTTTATGGATGAAGCTTTCATGAATCTAAATTCAAAATTATGTCATTCAATGGATTCCATAATGTATTTGAAACACGATTAAATTAAATTTTGAAAGAAAATTGGTGTCCTCGTTCATAACCAAGTAGAATCCCAACATTTGGGGGTGTTTAGGCTAATTTATGTTCCCACTACTAAGGCGGTGTCCACACAGTCCGCTCGGAAAAATGGTCAACTTCATTGATTTGTTTGGGCCTCAAGATGCATGAATCTGACCCTAGTCCGGAAGACAATGATGATGGAAATAAAAAAGTGATAAAAAAATAAAATCACAAAATTTGGAAATATATTTTATGTGAAATAACCAAAATACCTCTGTGATAAAAATCAGTTAAAAATACATTATTATGCAATTTAAACTTGTTATCCCAAAACACACTCTAAATAAAATATTGTTACAAATAAAATCAAGTTGTTAAATTGGTGATTTTTAAGTCATTTAAATAGAAATTAAAATAGTGAAAATATTATCACTATCAATTCCCCCACACTTGGCTCTAGGAATCCTAGACAGGTGAGCACAAAATCAAGAAAAATAAAACAAATACCAATGGAGTTTACCAATTTTCCACAAATAATTAAAAAGATATCATGCCTCATTAAAGAAAAATATTTAAAATTCTATCGTCATATCATTCAATCCATTTACACTTCTTTTGTCTTATCATGAACTCAACGAACTTACCTCTCATTTATTTTTTCTCACCACACAATATAGATTCGTAACAAGGATTTTTTCATCAAACTCATGAAATAATTTCAACAGGCTTGATAAATTTAAACATCTCCACCCGATGCGGGCCAAGAACATATGATTATAATGATTTATTTACAATGTTTTTATGTGGTTTGGTGTTGGTAGGATTTAAATGTGAATAATTATGTGGCTGAATAAAAAGGATTTGACTCTTTTTGAAGAAGAAATGCATGATTCTAATTCTCACTCTAGTGTGGTCTCGTCCGGGTTATCCTATGAAAAATAATCAGTTCCGATCATCTATTTTCCATAAATATTTCACCAGAAAATATTACATTTTTTTAAAAGCTCTAGATAAGGAAGAACTTATTTCTATTTCGACCTTGAGACATGCCCAGATTCATTTCATTTGAGAGCTCCATATAGGCATAGCTCCATTTCATTTGTAATCTTTAGATAGGCACAACTATTAGGAAAATATATTCTAGTATCACAAATATATCTTCAATGTTTGAATGTCTTCCCAATGAAACACCAAATGAGGTATCACATCACAAGTATTCCTCTCCCCCACACATAAGTTCAACTAGATTATGCACTAATACTTCCAAAGCTGGTTGGAAAGGGAAATATGGATTGTAATGTGGATAATATAATAGGATATACATTGATAATGAGAGCTCAAGAAAGATCAAATGTTCAAGGAAGGCCGAAAAAATGGATAATCATGAAAAACGGTTCTCCAATATCCAAACAAATGCCTCAATTATTTTAATCACAAGTATCTCTGCCCTCATGTTTTGATAGGAATAAATCATGTTCTAGTTTAAAAAAACACGAATTGGTTCTCTCAAAAAAGAGGTGAATGTGAAGAAGATGTAAAAATGGGTCCATAGGCATCACAATAATGATAATTTTAATTATAAAATCAGTGATATGTGTCATGATATTTAAATACCAGTGGTCATTTCAAGAATTTTTCACATTTATGAACTTGAAACAATACCATTTTCATCATTCGTTTAAGTTTAGATTCAAAGGATAAATTGTTTCACTCCTTGGAATGACTTTAAAAAGAAATTCATGAAATTACATAACTTTTTTTTGAACAGGAAAAAATTGAAATGAAAATACGTACAATTTGAAAAAGAAACATGCAAAAAATGGAAAGAAAATTTGAGAAGAAGAAAAACAAATTATTTCAAATGAGAAGTCATAAAAACCTAATGTACCCAGCATTGTGCCTCCCCCCACAATTATAATATGAAATGTATTCATTGTGTTGCAAATTTAATTGCACATGAAATTTAAGAAATTAAATATATAACAAGAATAAAAGAGAAGGAAAGACACAACATGTCTTGGTTTTTCATCACGTTTCTTCATCAAGAATCTGATTGCAGAATGATCGGTGAAAACAATCACCTTAGATCCCATCAAATAACATCTAAATTTTCCATTAACAATGTCAACGACCAACAGTTATTTCTCAGCTATTGTGTAGTGTTATTGGAATTGATCTTGAGTTTGGGAGGCATATGAAATCACATGATATTTCTTTTCTATCCTTTGACTGAATACTTCCACAAAAGAAAAGTCAGATGCATTGGTCCTGATTTCAAAGGGAATGTCCCATTTCGGTGGTTAAACAATGGGAGGGGTTATCAGTTATTGATTCAGCACATGAAATGGATTTACACAATTCTCATCAAAGGGAATTGAGACATCTTTTTGGAGTAATATGGACAATGGAAGTACAATCGTACTGAAATCTTTAATGAATCTCTTATAAAATCCAGCATTCCCAAGGAAGTATCTATCTTCTCTCACAGTTTTTTGGTATTGTAATGAAGAAATGACCTCAACATTGGATTTATCAACTTGAATTCCATCATGGGACACAACATGTCCAAGAAACATCCATTTATCAACCACAAAATGGAATTTTCATAATTTAGTACAAGGTTATATTCAATGCATGTTTCTAAGACACGTGCCAAGATTTTCAAACAACATTCAAAAGATGATCCATACAGAGTGAAATCATCCATAAAAAGATCCATGAAGGTTTCTAAAAATTCTGAGAAGATGATTATCAAACACTATTGAAAAGTTCCTGGGGAATTACATAAACAAAAGGGCATCCTTCTGTATGAAAAATATCCAAATGGGCATGTGAAGGTATTTATCTCTTGATCCTCTGGTAAAATGTGAATTTGAAAATAACTAGAGAATCCTTCAAAAAACAACAGGGGGTTTTCCCATCTAGTCTTTTGAGGGATTGATCAAGGAATGGTAATGGGATGCGGTCTTTCCTTGTAACCAAATTGGGTTTCCTCTATTCATTGCACATTCTCAATTTCTTTGGAAGCCTTATGTGAACAAGATCACCTAATTCATTCATTGAGATTGTAAAGACACCTTTTTAGAAAAAACATGGACTGGACTTAACCATTGACTATCAGATGTGCGAAAAATAATTATAGCTACCAGTAGGTTGGTTACTTCTTTTTTCACAACCTCCAAAAGTGTTTGGTTAAGTCTTCTTTGAAATTTTTGTTACAGTATGGCATTCTACTGCAGTAATATTCTGTGCATGAATACCGAGGGACTTATTCCTTTTTGATTAGAGAAGTTCCATCCTATGGCTTCCTTGTGGGACTTGAGAACATCTAAAAATTGGTTTTCCTAGACTTTTGACAAATCTTTTGAGATAATTACAGGGAATTGTTCATTATGAACTAGGAAGGCATGCATGAGGTTATCCGAAAGGGGTTTCAATTATAACTTAGGTGGGTTGGTTTCATTGATTACATGGAACTGTTCAGTAGTTATATTGTTTAGTGAAGATCCATGTTCATCATGGTGATCTCATTCCAGGATCTCAAAAAAAATCATGTGAAAAATTGGAATCATCTCCTGGGATATCACTAACACATTCAGTGGTTTCTAGATATTCATCTTCATCAATGATTAGATATTCAGACTTAACATCCCAATACTCTTCATAGTTTTTAATTTCATCATCATTTTGATCTAATTCTCCATCATACAAATTTACGTCTTTTTCCATATCAGTTGGTATGTCATCACAGAAAAAAATAGGTAACATAGCAGAGGAAAACCAATTAGTCATGTTTACATGGGGAGATGAATGATCCTTAATTGGGTGGTTCATTGAATGAAAAAAGATGAAATGAATAACATCTCCTCTAAATTCCAGTGAATGTGTTCCCTTGTGAACATTGATGATTTCTTTCTTCGTTTTTAGAAATGGTCTCCCTAGGATGAGGGGAGCATGTGTGATCAACCAGTCATCTTCCATATACAAAACATATAAGTCAATATGAAAAATATTTTCTCTCACATGAATGAGAACATCCACTCTAACTCCAGCAGGCTAAGGGGTACTTCAGTTGGAAACTTGAATGATAAATCTAGTGGGATTCAAGTCTCCAACTAGAAGAGATGAGTAGACAGAATGGGGAATTACATTGATAGAGGCCCCTAGATAAAGCATGTTATATTTGAATTCAGAATTCTTAATTGTACTTGGAATGGTAAATGTCACAAGGTCGTTACACTTAACAGGAAGTGCATTTTTAATTATGGATGAAACATTGCTTCATAAGTTTTAATTTTCACTTCCTTTGAACTTCCTCTTGTTGGTACACATGTCTTTCAAAAACTTATCAAACCATGGATTTTGTTTTATAACTACGATTAATGGAATATTGACTTCCACATTCAATAATGTTTCCAAATCCTATTAATCCAATTCATTTTCAGCCCTTGACATTGGTGGTGGTTCAGACCTTGGATAAGGACGTGGAGGTTTGAATGTTTCTGGGGTGTTCTGAGTATGTTTTGAAAAAACATAAGGACCAGACAACCTCTTCAAATAATTCATCATTAGTTCAAACAAAATATCATCCTTTGACTTTGAGGTTCTACTAATTTCAGATTCATCGGCATTTTCATCAATGGAAGGATTTTTATCATCAATGTTGGCAACATGTTTGATATTCTCGATTTGAGGGTTCTTCAATTTTGTGCCACTCTTAAGTTCAATTGCAATCAAATTTTCCATCCCATAATTCCTTTGATTTACTTGTAGTTGTGAGGGTAAAACACCACTAATTTTATTTTTTGTGCAATTAATACCAGAGGCAAGTTGACCGACTTGATTCATCAAGGTATTAATTTCGTTATCTTGTTATTTTGAGATATATTTTAGTCCTTTTATTTCCTCTTATTGTTTCCTCATTTCTTCTATGAGGTTCCTATTAGAGTTTTGAGTTAGAGGGGTAGGCTGATATTTTCTTCTATAATGAGAATTGACTTGCTCATGGAAATATATTTTTTGATAATTACTTCATTCTCCATAGAATAATCCTCATGGTTTGTTCAGTATAAGATAAACTTTCATTTGAGTTGTTTTTCCATCCCTGATTGATTTTTTTTTTGTTTTGAAATAAATTTTTTTGTTTGATTGAAATGGTCTTCCAGGAAAAACTGCATTGCAGTTATTAAGAGGTTCTTGCATTTTCGGGCATAGGTTACTAAAATTTTCATTTGAAGAAGAAATCCAATACTGGACATGTAGTTGGAAATCCGATTCATGTTTGGATTGGGATGGTGAGTTCTTAGACAACATCATTGACCTTACCACGGTGGTAAGATTAGATAGTTGACTTGAAATTGTGTTATTTTCGAGACTAGTATTAAGGAATTCTTGTGCAGCAAGGACATGTAAAAGGCCGCTTGTTCCAAATTTATGGACATTCTGGTACATGTTTGCAACTAGAATCCTAGCAGCAGTTAGAGTCCTATCAACTAAAGCACCACCTATAACAACATTGATCATACATCTATCAGTGAGACACAATCCTTCAAAAAAGTATTGAATGATATGCTAGTCACTAATTTGAAGATTGGGGAATCTAAAACAAAGATGTTTCAACCTTTACCAGTATTCGTGAGGTTTTTCTCCTTATGTCTGCCTAATTCAACAAATCTCATTTCGAATGGAGGCAGTCCTAGATGAAGGGAAATTTTTTTCAATGAAAATATTTTTAATTCATTACATTTTCTAATCAAGGTTGTGTGAGAATAGAAAAACCATTCCTCAGGAACTCCATATATAGAAAAAGGAAACCACCTTAGGTTCATTTGATCAGCATCGACTCCATGATGTTTCATGTTGACACATAAGTATCTAAATTCTTAGAGGTGTTTGGGTGGGACTTCACTGAGAAACCCATTGAATTTGGGAAACTAGTGGATGAAACTGGAATTGATTTCAAATCCAGCAGGGTCATCAATGTTCTCTATATAATTCTCTTTATGTTCATCAGAGGATGAAGCCAGTTCATTCAATGTTATATTTTTAGCCTTTTGGATTTCAGTTTCAACTATTTCCCACCTAGGTGTGTTGGTGGATGATTTAAAACATTCAACTTGGGGATTAATAGCTCTTACCATAGTGTGAAAAGTTTTATCAATTTTGGTATCCAAAGGTATCAAGTTTGGGTCAGATGTTCAGGTCCTGTAAGAAAACAATAAAATAAAATCAACTCAAGCAACCTCCCCAACAACAACGCCAGTTTATGTGAGAATTTTTGTGTTGTAAAAACATCAATAAATATTTTCCCTTTTAATGTATCAAAATGGTGACAAACGGGTGGTCTCTCAAGGAGGTTGCAGATCGAGTTTCAGAACTGTTAGTTATGTTATTTTTGCAGAAATAAAATTGGGGATTTGATTAACAATATGAAAATAAAATTTGAATTAATAATAAAGTGAAATAATTTTAAAGGAAAGATAATGTGGGATTGAAATTTGGATTAAAAATAGTGGTCGCAAACAAGCTTTACCCTCTCGGAAACTCGCTTCTTCCATGTATATAAAAAATATCACTTAATTTAAATTCCTAAATATACCCCTAAGGACCCCGAAGTGTAAAATAAAATTCGAATAGAAATCATATTAATACTTCAATATGATTGTGGTCCCACCTATAAAAATGACTAAATTACTTAATGTCATCTATGTAATTGAAGCTAATTGAATTCTCTATGCTCAATGGCAAGACATCAAAAAATTATTTTAAATAGAGAAATAAATTGTTATACTTTATAGATGGAGAAAAGATCAAAAAAAATATGTTGAAAATATATTTAAGAATTAAACCATCCAGATTCATTCAAAAAATTATGTTCAAGAGAAATTCAAAAAATGATTACACATTAAATCAAAACTCATAATAAAGTGTCCATCAGGTGTCGCCGTCCACAACAAATTTCCACTTTGCCTTGCATCACTTGAAAAGCCTTCATAATCTCTATTGAATCCTCGAAGGATTTAATCTCTTATGGTTCTCTATCTCCACCTTCACCTTTGCTCTCTCAAACCTACTGCCTTTGTGACGGATGGTGTGGTGATTAATGGAATTTCATTTAGAGTTAGGAGCTTCTCTTCTTTTATAAGAATATTTCATCTTCCTAATGTTGTCATGTTTTTAACCCCTTAATTGGCCAATTCACGCGTGGACCCCTTCATAAATGTTGTTTATAAATGTTTTTTCTGCCCCCTCCACATTTTGGATTCCATGGACATTCCAATAATGAGTTATGATTTTTTATTGTTGATGACTTTTTCTGGATGAAGCTTCTAGAAAACTTCTTTCAAAATGAAGTCATTCAATGGCCGCAATAATGGATTCAAAATGTAATGAAATTAAATGTGTGAGTGTGAATTGGAGTCCTTGTCCATATCCATGTAGACTCCCATCATTTGGGGGTGTTTAGACCTATTTGTGTTTCCACTACTGAGGTAGGGTCCACGCTGTTCACCCAAAAAATTGTCAAAATCATTGATTTTTTGGGCCTCAAGATGCATGAATATGACCCTGGTCATGGAGACAAAGATGATGGCAATAGAATAAGTGTTTAAAAAAATTAATCACAAAATTTTGAATTATTGTTTTTGCAAAATGAACAACATTCCTCTGTGATAAAAATCTATTAAAACTCTAGAATTATACAATTTAAACTTTTTAACCCCAAACCAACTCTAAATCCAAAATTATTTCAAATAATATCAAATTGGTAAATTTGTAATGTTTAAATCATATAAATATACATTAAAAATAGTGGAAATATTATCTATATCATCATTCCATGAATGAAAATTATTAATATCAATTAATTATGTATAAAATTTATAATGATATGTAAATATATATCGAAAATTATTAAACATAATGAATAAATAATTATAATTTAAATTAAACATATAATAAAATCCATATAACAATTATAGATTCCATTTACCTTAAACTAGCTTCTTTCACTATGTTTTTCTTATTTTAGTATTCAGTAGTTATGTAATGTTCATTGTTATTTATTTTTTTATGGTATGTACTTAATTTTTTATCTGTATAATTGTATATTGAGGATGATAATATTCATACTAGGTTTTTGGTGGAGGTCATGATTAGTTATTTCCAAAGGTTCATAGGATCTCTTATCTAGTATTTTTTGAGAGAAATGGCTCCTATTTTTATGGATCACTGATGATGGTATGAATCTTGGTTTTGAGGAATTTAAAGTGTTATTTATAATTCAATTTGTGTACATGGTGTGAGTTCCCAATTTTTTTGTCTTGATTTCTTTGGTTTTCATTGATTTTACCATGTTACACACTTATGAATGGATTGAAGAGGTTCTCCAATATTTTGGTCGATCCGTTTTGGGTCAGCCAGTGTTTATATTTTTATATTATATTATGGTCGATTCAATACTCTAGATGGGTCCTAGTATTTATCTTCACTACTGACATGCATGAATGAAAACAAGAACCTTTAATGTAACACTTTCATCATATTGGATACTATATGGCCTCCATGAATTGGTGAGACATAGTTTCTTTTTGGTGTATGGAATCAAGTACCAGTATGATTGAATTTTCTCTAACGTCAAGGAACATTTTACTGACCACAATTAATTTTTGACTGTCAATGGTAATTTTAAGTGAATGTAAAAGATAATTTTTTTTTGTTTCAAATATTTTTCTCATATATTATTTATAGATTAATTATTTTTCCAAAGTATCATACATGTTATCTAACCAATTTTTACTAGTCTATATTCAAGGATAGATTGTTCATGAACATTTATATATTGAATTTATGTCTAGAAATTAATTATTTTATAATTCCATTAATATAAAGGAGTTCTAATCCATGTTTAAAATTTTAATGGATGTGAATGATATTTCAATTCTATTTAATTTTATGAATTATTACTATAATTAAAATTTAAATATGTTTAGTGTATATGGAAACATATTTATATTATCATATATATATCTATAGAACTCATCTAAAATTGTTTTCATTACATTTATTATTTTTATGAACATAACTATTTATAATCCTCATTTATGTAAAATAAAACGAAATGAGAAAAATAATTTATAAAAAATAAATAGTGTTGTGAAAATTATAAAGTTAAATGTCACATTAAATGTTTTAAAAGAGAAAAAAATGTGAGGAAATGACAGATTATTCATGTATAAGATATATTCTAAAAATAATAATTAATTAAAAAAACTATTAAGGAGCTACCTCCATGTGACAGGATGTCACCACCAAATTGGAATTATCATTAATATAACAAGTATCCAACTAAGGAACGTCACTAAAAAAGATGATCCCATTATATGAATTAGAGAAGACAAATTCATCATGCACATGAGGATATGCGTATCGTAATAGCTAATTCTTAGTAAGATTACATGTTAAGTCATTGAAATATATTTTATATTATTATCACAGAAATTTAGTTTGGAATATATTTAAAAAATACAATTATTATATTTGAATGTATGGGAAAATAAATAAAATTATACATTATCCTTTCAAAACAATTTTACATTGATGAAAAATACTTATAAACATTATATGTAGGAATAAAATGATAACTCGTCAATATAAAAAATAAAATTAATCACAGAATAATTTAAATAATTTCATGTAAAAATATCCCTGCACCCATTGTTAAAATATATTACAATATTAAATAGAACAATGTATTAACCCATGATTACATCCAATGGACCCATGTTTCATCCTAACATCTTTATACTCATCTGAAATCAATCAACTATATATGTCCTGAACTAAATTCCAGGGACAATAGATAGTGTGTAATCATTACTTGTTAAACACATGTTCTTGATGTCATACATAAATGCACATAACTCCCATGTAAACCCACTAGATCAGCAACACAATAAAACTAATAAAATAAATTAATGTAACCAATAATCTCAAATCCCAAAGAGATCCATCAGACAAGCCATTTATCCATTCCATCCAACAATTATCAAAATAAAATTCAACCATTTATAACAATTACATCAAGAGGAATATTAAAATAGAGATAATCGATAATAAACAATGATATTAATAATTCTGAAAATGCATTTTTAAATTAAAAAATAGTTTAATAAATTATAATCATCATCATAAAAGTAAAAAATAATTTTTAAGACATTAATAATTTCATATAAACAATGAAATACCTCAAATAAATTTTTTAATTTCTTGCGTGTATACAATTTTTTATTTTAAATCGACCACTTGAATATCATTGAAAACCCTTTTATGTAAAACTATATTTATATATATGAAAATATAAAATTATTATAATTTCATTATGAATTATTTTTATATGAAATAATTTTATTTAGAAAATCATTTAGAAATCCCAATCACCAATATTATTTTAAATAAAAATATTCACATTTACATTCCCACATAAAATAAATTGAAATGATGAACCTTCATTGAATAATGGATGATTATACTAATATTAGAGCCTTGTGATAGATAAAAGTCAAAATATCATGATTAAGATACCCTAACATTCGGTTCAACCACCCATGGCTAGCTTTGAGTAGGAAAATGGACACGGATATGAGAATAAATGGGATGAAGAAAAGTGATGTTACAAAGAGGATATTAGCATGGGAGACCACATGAGAACTAAAGAGGAGCATCAATGTGATATAATGAAGAAACCATCTCATTATATCTTTTGATATATTACCATTAATCCCCAAAATAATCCTTAAATGCCATTACATGCACACATATGGACTACCCATCGATAATCCAATTCTAATTCCTTAATTGGGCTATATACCTATTAAGTCATGTATCATCCCTGAATTTTTATATAGGGTTCACCTTGAAATAAATTCTATGTAATATATAGATATTAATATATTAAAGAACAAACATAAGTAAATAATTTTTTATAAAAAAAATATTAAACACATGAATTTTTTTTCGAAAAAATAGATTTTATAATAGATTATTTATTAGAATTTATAAATTCTAATTTAAAAAAATATAATGTATTTTAAAGAATATTATTATATAAATTGCGTGTTATTGTTAAATATAATATTATTATAATTTATATTTACCAAATTTATCGATTAAATTAAAGTAACATTTCTTATAATAAAATAGTAATATCAATGAAATAATTAACTATTAGAGTTACAAATTTAAGTATTCATGTCTTAACATAAACTATTTATTAAAAAATACTTTTAATGAAATATTTATTTTAATATGAGTATTAAAATTTTTATAATTTATAATTTATTAATGAAAATATTTGAATAATCGTTAATAAATTGATTATCCATATGATATAAATGATGATACAATCCTTTTTATGGAAAATAAATATTTATTCATAAATCTATTTTTATGTATGCAATGTACTTTAACTTAATAATATATATTAAACACTATTATTGACTAATTGAAATTTAATTTATTTATAATATGCACCATATATAAATGAAAAATCATTTAATTTTTATTATATGGTAAAAAATGATTAAATTTGTTTTTATTAATTAAGATGCTTTTTTAACCCATTTTATGCAATAGCTGTGGTGTTATAAAAAACAAATTTTATCACTTGTAGAAATTTTATATTCTAAAATTGATATTTTAAAGTGGAATATATTTTCTAATAAATTTAAATTAATTTAAATCCTAAAATAATAAACATAGTTAATTGTTTGTCACCATAGTGATGGTTAAAATATGGTAAAGTAGTTAAACTCCTTGTTATAATGACAAAAAAATACAATAAAACATCAATATAATTTATTTTATGACTATAATATCATATAAAATATATCATCATTATAAATTTTATAATTTTTTCATGTTTCCATTGATAATGGAATATAATTTATTTAATTATAAGAGTATATACAATAGTTATACCCCTCACACTTATTAAAGGACCCCTCTTATACAGACCTCAAAGGACACCATTAAATAAAATTATACTTTATTAACTACCAATATCCTCTTATTCATAGTCTTTTGATAAATTTGGAACATCTAGTCCTATAAATATGTCCTAAAATATTCATTTCAATGAGGTCATTAATGAGTAAATTTATTCTCTCAATGTATTAATTATCTTCACGTTGATTTTTATTACATATATTATTCATATTTGTCATAGAAGATATTATTTTTCACATTAATTATTTTTGAAACAATTTAAATTATGTAAAATTGATTATATCATTATTAAGTGCCATGTTCTTACTCATTCGGTCATTATAACATGCTCCTGATTGGGCAACTTTTACCAGTACATGAACAATTCTATAATGTATATGTCATTCATGATTTAGATATGTTATATAATTGTAATATTATTTAAATATAATTAATTTAATATTACTAATTATTATTTAATAGTCATATAAATATTTATATTCAGTAATGAAATCAATTATTTTTATGGAATCAAAATTTATAAAATTTAATATTTTAAATATTTATATGAGAATTTTCACAATATATTCAATAAAAATACAATTATAGACTATGAATATATAAATCACATACCCTAATTCATCATGAACATTATATATATGATTAATCCATGAAAAAGTTGATGGGACTACAACTTCTTATTCTGAATACTCATAGAAAACCTAATAGTGATCACACAAATATAAACATTAAAATTGTTTTTACTAAATGTGAAATGAAATATTATAATTTATTTTATTTAGAAAAATATATATAAATATAATTATAATATTTATTTCTAATGGAAATAAAATTTTAATATTGGATGTTAGAGTATGCTAGACTATGAAGAAGTGTGAGGTAATCCTTTTTTATATCTACACACACTTCATTGAGAAATGATTCAAATTTAATTCCAAATTTCATTTATATTTATTATATATATCATATATTCAATATTATATCATGGATATTTTTATACTCATGGTATTTTATTTTATTTTTCATGTTACTTATTTCTAGGTGTTTGGTTTTTAAAAGCTGAAAAGTCTATTAATTAAAATCATTGTTTTAAAATTTTATAAGGCCTTTTTCCCAAATCTTTCTATTCCAAATGAATATTTTTATATTGTTTATAGAATATTATTCTATATACCCTTATAATTTATTGAGTTATTTTCAATAAATTTTAAAAAATATTTATATTGGTTTTAAAATGAATAATTTTAATGTTTTATAAATTGTTCAGTACATTTTACAATGTTTATAATAGTGTGAGATACATAAATTAAATTTTCCACTATCATGATTATTATTAATTATTAAGATTCACATTATTGTCTCCCTCGGGTTTCAATGAAAATAAAATCCCATTTTTATATGTTTATTTCATTTCATTTAAATTATTCAAAAGAAACTTATATTTCCTATTGGTTTTAGAGTTTATTTATCATCTAAAGATAAATTTTTATTAACCATGTTAAAATCCTTTAATTTTTCATATGATTATTTAGTGATATGTTCTAATTTAACTATCCACCACAATTATATTGATTTAATCCAATTATTTTTTATATATCTTTTCACGAAACCAATTTATTCCCCCTGGATAATTAATCATTGATAGAAATAATAATTTTTTATGATCTTGTGGAAGACATATGTAATGTATTAATTTTTTTGATTGGTGTGTCCATAATAATATTTCCATTCAATTCGAAATAATATTCTTTATATCACATGACATTATATTCAAGAGATTGTCTTGTGGATCCCATCCACAATGAGATTCATTACAGAATTTTATAAAGGGCATAGGGAGTAAACCCATTCCTCTTTGGGGATCTATTTACAATGTTGGGATGGTATTGGTAGTTATTCATTATAAAATAAGTTATTTTATAGGACTATGTATGTTTCATGTCATTATTTAATATTATTATTCCTATATTATTCTATCATGGCTGAAGAATATTGACTTACAACTCATTATTTTTCACTCTTATGATTCCATTATTATTTTATGCCAATATATTATGTACATTATTATGATTTATGATTGAAAACATTTTGGGTATTTTTTCATGATCACGTACATTAACTATTTTCTTATACTTATATTCATATATTATTCTCACTTTTGATGTTTGATTACTATATAAAATTTTTACACATGTTGAGCATTTCTTCTCACCCATTATTATGTATCTATGTCTTTATGTTATAAAAAAGCGTATTATGTATCATATGTATAGAAGGGTAATATATTTTAGGATGAATTTTGTTGTGTTTTGAACAATGGTTTAAAAATAATATGATAATTTTTCTAATATCAAAATTGAAATAACCCACAAGATTTTGGGTTGTTAATTATTACAATGTGTATTGAATATTCATCTATAATTATGTGATGTTCATGTATGTTATGCTCAAGTTTCCAAAAGTCCTCATTTCATTATAGGTGATATTCCATAGGATAACGAACATACCCTCTCTTGCTTCATTATCAACAAACGTGATATACCACAAAGATCATTCCATGCATAAGTCCCACTCTATCGATTTTGAGGATCCTTTCTCATAATAGTCCTAAATGTATATATTTAAAATACATAACATATTTCCAAAATACACAATGATATTCTACATGGTTCAATTATATCACACATCCATTGGCCATGAAACCTAAGAAACATGGTACTTTATTATTATTATCCAATATATATAGGATTCAATAAGGAGGTTTAATATTTATACCCCTTCAGTCATAGAGTTATAAACAGAAAAATAACATCCATTAGTTATGGATGAATGACTACAAAATGTTTCAAATTTTTCCTTGTCACATTTCATTAAATGGTATCACGTCTCCCATTAAATGGAACCAAAATATATGATTTATGGTTATATTTAATGGTAATAATATGAATACACTATCATGGGATTGAAAATAACATCATCACAAAAAATTTTCCTTGGATTAAAATAAAATATATATTACTCTGGAATGCAGCATTAAAAAAATATAGAAATTTATAAATGGAATATATAGATCATATAATATATATAGATATTAAAATTGATGAATTATATTACTTGATAACATTAAGGGTGGTATCCAATCAATCAGATGAATTTGGGAAGGATTATTAAATATATATTAATTATTTAATAGAGTACTAGAGAAAAAAACTCTCTATAAATGGGTGAGACGATCATATCCCCCTATACTATCAACTAATTAAAGAACTAAACCATCAATGATAAATCCATAGTGACATTATATATTATGATTAGAAGATTATATACCCATATGGTTCACATGTGAATATGGTTAAATCAGAAACATTATGGTGAACCTAAAATAAACTCTACACCCATGAAGGAGATCGATCAACTATGCTCCTTTTCATGAGATATTGCACAAATAGATTTCCTCTCTGTGATATTCAACTATATAAACCCATTTATATAACACAGCAATCCAAATATGGAATCATCTACTATACCATATCATGATATGTTTATGAGATGCAATGGAAGCTATTGTGAACGTACCCATGATACATATATTCATTTGTTAATATGACCATTATGATAATTAGATGGAGGAACAGATATGAACTCATAATCAAAAGGCATGTTGTCACAAACCTAGTGAACTAGGTTGAAGGTACCTAATTCCCTAGTGAAGGATTACCACATACATAGTGTCATTCTAATATTGGATGTGTCATGGGAGATCCTCCGTGTGATGATGCTTGGAGGACTATCCTATAACAACATGTGATTTTATGATTTATTTTTTTTGAATTTATATTTTATATTTATATTTATTATTTATCTAAAAACTAAAAATATATTTTTATTAAGTTACTATGTGAATCATTCCTTTCACTTGATTCCTTCTTTTTTTGCGTTACAGGAACCACTGACAAGTCATATGTTTCTCTCAAAACTAATATTCTATAGAGCATCATTTTATTATTATAATTATATAAATGAGATAACATTCAACATGATTTTATAAATATAATATGATTAGTAATAAATACTATTGATATATTTTTTATAATTGTTTTGAATAAATAAAATATATTGATAATGAATGAATGTTTTTTGGTAAGGTTCTTATATGTTTAAAAATAAAATTTAAATATCCTCAATGAAAATAAACAAAATTAATTTCTGAAAGAGTTATAAATTTATTTTGATAAAATTAACATCAATTTTTAGTTTAGAAATTATAAATTAGGAGAGGGTAATGTTTTGGTATTTTTCTTTTGTTTTTTATGAATAGTAAAAAATACTATATTTTAATTCAATACTATTTTGTCATCTATTTTACTTATAAGTATAAATTAATGTTGAAATTGGATTAAATAATTTATTAGATTATTTTTTATCAAATATTTCAATTTTTCATTCAGACTAATGTCTCTTTATACTTTTGTATAAAATCAAATATATCTTTTGAATGTTTTTATGTTAAAACAAAACAATGTAAAGCCAACATCAAGTTTAATTTAAAATTAATTTATAACAATTATATAATTATTAATTTTAAAATATTGATTCCATAATTAACATAATACAAATATATTTTTTCATTTATGTACAACATAGTTTTTTTCCAAAATGATTAGTGAATGTGGTTAAAATTAATTACAACGATTATGGAAAAAATTAGGTTAAATAAGAATTTAAGACCCAAAATGTCCTAGAAACTTGTCAAAAAACCAAAATTTTAAAATATTCGTCAATTAACCATATAGAATTTATTTTTTTGTCGTTTTTATGACTTTTGTTAGGTACAAACGTTTGTAAACATGAATGTTTTTGAAAAAAATGCCAAGATTTCATTTCCCTTCCCTTTAAAAAGCTACAACCTCTCTATCTTCTTAAAACCTCTAAAACCACTTATGATTACCTAATATCATCAAAATACACTTCCCAAAATCACTCAATTATTCCTTGAATCCTATAAAATTTCATAAATAAATCAAATGATGCATTTTAGTACAAATTAAATAGAGTTACCCGATTAAGATGTAACACCTTCTCTCAAACTCCATTCATTTATTTTTTTCTCCACACACTCTAATATAATTATTATATGATTGTATTAAAACAATTTAATATTAAAAATAATAGGGTCTATTTATTTTGTTGTTTCTTACACTTACAAACACATCCATCAAATTGGAAAGGAATATATTGTTTATGTGTATGGTGAACTATCACCTCACTAAATGATGATTGTTCATTTTTACATTAACACCAGTCAAGATAAATATAATGAATTAAAAACATTTTATATATTTTATATATTATATATATTATTTATTTAGGATTATTTATTCCTTTTTTAACTTCCATATTTTCACATTCCTTTTTCGGTAAATATGATAATTACGTTTGACAAAGTGTGGACTACTGCCCTCAAAGTGATGTATTTCGTTCACACACTACATAGAATGTATTAAGGATAGATTTAGTGAAATTACATGATATATATAAAATTATAAATCTAGATAAATTATATTATATACATATATACCGATATTTTATTCTCTGTCATTCTTGAAATATGAAAATAAAAATAGAAACAATGTTCATCCGTACACAGAACTTATTGTCTCCATGCACGATGTATTCTATTTCATATTTTTATATTTTTTAGACTATTTTAATACATATATACTGAAAACATTTATATTAATATATCTATTTACATTATAGAAATTATGATATAAGTATAAGGACCAATGATTTAACAAAATTAAACAAATGTGAAGAACAAAGAAAATATTACCCGAGGTGAAACCTTAACATAAGATTCAAAATAAGTGGGTAATATATGGTAGTAATCAAACCATATTTTGTATTATATATATATATATATATAATACAATAATTTTATAATATATTTATACTGAATTTAATTTTTTCATATATGTGTTTTAGATGAGTATGAATAGAGTCAAGACACAAGGTAAGAGAATTAAATCTCATTATTATTTCATTGATATACATGATTTACTCACCTCCCATTCATTTTTTGTGCCTTTTATACTTCTATATATATATTATATGATTATTAGAATTACCTTTATGGGTATTTAAATATACATTAAATATTTTTTCTTTATTGATGTTTATATTTCAAAATCTATCGATTCAGTAAAGTAAGTTTGTCCCAATTTTTTTCCTTGAGTCACATGCATTGTAATGAACCACTATGTTCCCATGAGGGGTACACAATTACATTGGGATTGTTGTATCATGAATTTTATTAGTTTAATAATAGTTTAGAATTCATGTAATTTCATTTTATTAACTATAGAGTTTGGCCCAAAGATACCAAGTGGTAAGATTTTATCGAAACAATCTCATCACTTTTCAACATTTTTTATGTTTATTACTACATTGAGTAATTATTATAATACATCTTGTAAAAAACTGTTTAATATTTTTCAACTAATTCTTCCTGATAAATTCACATATTTGTAAAATATTTCCACAATTTTATATATAATATATTTAAGAATAAATTTTTATGAAATCCCCACATCAACTCCTCTTCAGTAAGATATCTATGATAGTTAAAAACAATATTTTATAAAAAGGGTTTCCAAGAATATTTTTATATAACACTAAAACATTTAAAATTAATTTTTACCCTTTTTTATTTTTTTAAATTTTAAACAGAATCTTATTGTCACTTTCTGAATGAGTAATTTTTCTGACGTTTTTACCATGAAAAACAAATGTTCTTTTGACCTTGTTCGACATGTATAGATTTACCAATCTTCAATTCATTGTGCATTATATTTCATGTTTAAAAGGTAAATTTTTAAAGAAATTTTTAAAAAATATATTTTCAAGGGTGTGGTTTCCAAAATGTTTTCAATATTATTTTAAAAGTTTATAATGAAAATTGGGTTAAAAAGGATTTATGTTTTAAATAGTCTTTTGCAAAGAAGAAGAGATTTTTACGTTATAAAATGTTTTCAATATATCCTTCCATGTTATCTTCTATTTAAGATAAACTATTTTTATGTTACCTATTCCCTTATATTATGTGATTCAAATGTTCTATTCATATTCATTTTTGAATGGATTGTGTTTTTATTGACGGATTCATAAGACAGACTTTTCACTTCCACAAGATTAATAATTTTGAAACATGTTTCTTTTAATGGGTTATGCATTCATGTTGTGATTATGAAATCTATAACTTTTCATATATTATGATGTCATGAAATTTTAATGATACCCATTTAATTTCACGGGTAATTATTTGATGTTTATAAATCCAATATCCTTTTATGTCTAATGAAATAATTAAATTTTTGTTATATTGTGGGACACTATGAATGATTTTATTATGAGATATGTTGGGCCTATATGTCCTCCTAATGCATTGGTTAATGATATGTTGTATATGATCTCAAAGCGTACATGGGTTGTAACCCATGAAAAAAAATGTCAAATAGGTTTTAGCACAAGACTAAAAACAAGAAGGTACATGGGTTCTAGATAAAGCATAAAAGTAAGAGGGAACAAGTGTGGTAGCCCAAGCCCAAAAACAAGAAGGTTCATCAGTTTTAACCCAATAACAAATAAAAAAAGGTACCTGGGTTTTATCACATTCCTAAACATTAGAAGGTACATGGGTTGTAGTTAAATCTTTAATGTAAGAGGGTACACATGTTGTTGTCCAAGCCTGAAAACAAGAAGGTGCACCAGTTGAAGCCCAATCCCAAAAATATGAAGGTAAATGTGTTATAACACTATTATAAAATTAATAGGTTTCATGGGTTTTTGTCCCAACCCCGAAGTAGGTACACGTGTCATATACCCAGGATAACGTGTTATAAAGGTATTGGTAGTTATCCTTGACATATAATGTTATATTCTTATATGAATGACTAAAATTCAATGTAATTGTTTCTAGTTGTGATTTCTAGGATCCTGATGTTAATTTTCGTATGATTAATTTGATTTTAACTACCAATATTCATCACACAACTAATGTTTATGTTGTCTTATATGAAGGGAATGATATTATAATGTTAAGATCTCAATATAATACCCCTATATCATGTTCATGATTAAATGTCTCCCTTTTTTAACCTTAATGATCATATAAGATAACCCATTATTATGTTTACATCAATTTCTTATGAAGATATAATAAATATGTCTAAGAGTGGTTATAGTCTTCATGAACATATTGGGTGAAAATTTAGCTCTATTATGTACTAGTATTTATGTTTCCATGTTTCCAATAGAACTAATCTAATATAGTATTTTGGAATCTATTTGTAAAATGTTTGTAAGTATTTCACAAAAGTTCTATATTGTTAACATATGTAAAAATTGGGTAGATGTAGTTTGTATAAGAGTTAATGTGTAGTTATACATTGGAATCTAGGATGAGACAACCTTATTGAGAACCCTAAGGAAATTTATATGGATAAGTCTAAGGATAATATAATGTTTAGGAATATTTCATGGAATTTTGGTAAAGGATCAAGTGATTGGTTTTCCCGAATTACAAATCTATCTTTATACAACATCTAGATTTTGCACTATCACATATGTAGCATGGGGTAACAACTCCAAAAATATGTTTCGACCAAGGCTTGGGATAATCTAGTAAATGAACACAAGCCATGATGAACATTTGGATGGACAATATGGAAGCATATGATTTTGGAATTAACAATGTCATCCTAAACAATCTTGAAGGTTTTTAGTAGGTAATTACTATTAATAAACTATGATAAACCTAATATTTTATAGATTAAGAAGGATTTATAGTTTATAAATCTTATAAAAGAGTTTTCATGATTATTTTTTTCATCTGTATGATAATTTTTTTACTATATTCATTTGGATTTAATCAATGGTTAAAACTAGATGGAACCACGATAATGGTGATTGTGATGAAAAATGAAATGAATGTTCTTCTGGGGATTTGAATTATTTGGGAGATGTAATGATAAAAACGATTTTATGATCAAAATGATCTGTCAATCTATGAATCAAGATGAAATTCCAAATGACCAATGGAGTGAATGACGTTCAATTTCATCCCTAATGAGGAAACATCCAGCTTATTTCAGTGGGTCTTCTGATCCAGTTATTGATGAACACTGGATCTATTCCACTAAAATGATATTATTTATTCCCAAGGATTTTGATCATGAGAGAGTAATTTTGGATGTTTATTGATTTGAAGATGTAGAATAACCATGGAGGAATCTACTGAAGAATACATAGAAGAAATATGAAATTGAATCCATGGATTGGAATGAGTATAATAACATATTCATCAATAAGATCTTTTTACATATTCTTTTAATTAGATGGAAAATGAGTTACGTGAGTTGATAAAAAAGATGATTATTTTTTTGGTCCCTATGAGGATAATTTTAGAAGAATTTTAGGGTACTCTTTTGGAATTATCATCCAACCAGAAAATAAGGTTGATAGGTTCTTCAATGGCTTGAATCCATTTCTATGAAGGGTGGTGGCCATAAGATAATTGTTTAGCTAGGAAGAGATTGTTGGTTGTGAAATAAATTTTTCAATGGAGGTTAGAGTAATGTATCATTCTCATGGTTTTAACAAGGATATGAATATAGAGTTAAAATGACCATAAACAAATCAATTAGATAAGTATATGAGCCTCACATTTTGCTCTATTTATATAATGATTCATGGTGTAATTGTATTAATAGAACTAGTAATTGTTTTATGTTATGGAAGGAAGGACATCGAGCAGCTGAATGATGAATTGATTAGATAACTTTATATAATTATGCATACGAATCTACAAAATTCACCTCCTAAACTTTAGTGTTTCAATTGTAGGGTGTTTGTGCATTTCTACACAAAGTGAAAAAATCCATATTTTTATAATTTTGTTCATTCCCAACAACATCCAACGGAAAAAGGGAAAATAGGAAGAATATTTCCTCACAACGAATGTGCTGAACTATAATAATTGTGTAACTCCGTAATGGGGAATTTCATGTGGGGTTTTTGTAAAAATAATTTCTATGAAAATCTTATGTATCCTTTATTGGAACATTTTATGAGTCTAAGAATTGGTTATATTTCTGTTGATTAATTTTGGATTAATAAAATCGCATTGATTTTATAAAATTCAAATGATGAACCTCTTATTCCAAAAATATGTTTTATTTAAGAGAATAGCATTTTTAATGAATACTGGATGAAATTTTTATCTAAAGAAAACATGTCTTTCAAAATGGATATTAGGGAATGAATATCATTAACATGTTTTGCAGAGAACATATAATTATGGTATTCACATGTTCAATATGTGATGACACATGGGGGAATAATATTAACCAAATTTCAGTATCTTCGCATACTTTTTTGGATTTTCATCTTTCAAAAGGGTTATAAGGTTTAGAATTCATGAAATTTTACATCAATCATAAGATAATGTATTAATTTATTGTAATTTTATTGAAAAAACCATTGTTAAAAAGATATTTAGTAAATAACCATATTTCTTGGATGTCCATATTATTTTGAAAATGATATTAATGTGGTTTTAGAAAAGTACATTATTTATTTTGGGTGGCATCCAATGATTTAGAGTGATGCCAAGGGTCCTGAACCCTTGACCGATGGATGATAAGGGTTTAACACATACCACTGTCTTACATGATTTCCTAGTTAAGGTGTAATTATTTTTTATATTTAATTAATCATGATGAAATTGTTCTATTAATTTTTATGTTTATATATTAATGTATTAACCAACTTGATATTTATGAATAGTTATTGATAAATTGTTAATATTTTCAATTTTTATGGGCTTTATGATATTAAAAAATTGTATTTTATCAATTTTTTCATCAAATTTAATTTATGTATGTCTATTAAAAGAAATAATAGTTTAATTAGATATTTATAAAATCATCACTAATGAATGATTTTTTTATATAAATATATCAAGTTGGTATATTTAAATATATTCTTGGTCAATAAAAGAATTTAAAACTATTAGTATAATAATCAAAATAAACTATGAGGTCCTAATACCATTATATAATTGAACGGATGACCTTTTATATCATCAAATATTAATGAATTAGAAGCCCTGATCTTTTCTTTGATCATTCACTTGTTTGTGATTGAGGTCCGAAATCAATCCCAATAAATATATATTCTTTTGAATTAAATCAAATCTTCACCCTAAACTATGTTCTCTTATGTGGAAACCTAGTTATATTTTACTTTGGTTAATCATTTTCTTTCCATGTTTCCCTTTCTAATAGTATTTTTAGTATCCATTTTTATAATATGGGTTTCTCTGAATGAAATATTCAAGTATTAATCATTTGATAAAACAAAAAAAAACTGAAAATACATTTTAAGAGGCGTATAATGTATTATGCTAAGATTTTGTGAATTATTTTTTTCAAATTAATTTATTATGTTGATATTTTTAATTTCACACATCACTAAAAATAGATTTTTTATTATTAAATCTATAATTTATAAATTCTTTTTACATGAAACTTAGTTCTCTTGCGCTACACATAACACCATCTTGGTGTACATTACATACATCACTATGTTTCTATGAATCATAATTTTATAATTATAATTTTTTATATTTGATAATTTAAACATAGTCATTAATCGTATTAATATGAGTAGTAATAATTAAATTTAAAATATTTTACATAATTGTTTTTCTAAGTAAAATATGTTGATAATAAAGGATATAATATTTAATAATGTCCTTATATGTTTAAAAATTCTATTTTAATGTCCTTCAGTGAGAAAAATAAAATTAAATTTAGACACATTTATAAATTTAAATTTATATTAAAATAATAATTTTTGAATTTATAATGTTGATATTATTTTAGGGAAATTTTATTGAAATTTTATAAGAAACCTAATGTTTGGATGAATAGTGAACTTACCAGATTTTAATTCAAATATTAAAATTTTTATAATTTATTTATAAGGTAAAATAATATTTTAAATTGGTTTCAATGTTTTATTAGATAATATTTGTTTCAATTAATACAATTTAGTTCACTGATACAAATATCTCTTTAATCATTGTTATAAAAACATTGAAAGCATTTGAATGTTTTTACTTTAAAACCCTGCATAGTGGACATGACTGCCGGATTACTTTTAAATTAATTTCAACCAAATATGTGATTATAATTAATAAAATTGGATTAAATATATTTTTAACATAAAATTTTAATTTATAATAATGTTAAATTACTTTTTTACCAAAAGAGCAGTGAATGAGATTAAAATTTATTATAATGTATAAGAGAAAAATTAGGTTAACATTTTCTTAACGACCCAATATAACCTAGAAACATTTCAAGAACCCATTTTCAAGACCCTAGTCTTCTATGAACCATATATACATGAGTTTTTTTTTGTTTGGTGTAACTTTTTTTAGGTAAAAACATTGGTACACCGAACTAGTTCTCATGAATACAAAGTGTGTCCTTTCCAATCCCTATTAAATTATACTAGCTCTCCCTCTTATTTAAACCCGAAAAAAACATAGTAGTGAAAAATATCAATCCAAAACACATTAAAATATTCCTATATTCCTCATTAAATCCCCCCATTTTGTATAATGTAATCTATGGAATACATTTGGTACAAAGAAAAAGGATAACACAATTAAGTGGTAACATCTTCTCTCAAGATCCTTTAACTTATTTTCTTCATCTACCCACTCCATTCTCCTTAATACATAATATTATACAAAAAAAATTATCATAAATAAAATAATACGTCATTATTATATAGTTTATACCAACAATTAAACACATATCAATATATTGGGTAATGAACATACAATGTTTACACCGAACGATCGCCTCACTGAAAACTGATTGTTCATTTTTCCATTACCACCACTCTAGGTGTTAATTATGATGGAAACACATATTATTTATTTTATTTATTTTTTAATTGTTTTTATTTATTAATATTTCAAAAGGTATCATTTTTATATTCCATTTGGTGTAAATATGATAATTTCATTGGAGAATGTGTGGACCACCGTCTCCTTAAAGCGACAGGACTTGTTCACACACTACATGGAATATATTATGGTTGTATTTAGTGGTATTTTATTATTTATATAGAATTATAATTATACATTAATGATATAACATACATATATGTACAAAAAACAAATACACAAATATTTATTTATTCCATTCTATCAATACGATAATAAAAATAGAAACAACATTTATCCATACAAACGACTTACCATCTCCCTGAACGATGTATTCCGGTTATTACTTATATATTATATATAATATTAAAATAAAAATATAATAAAAATATATTTTATTTAAATAATTTTTTATATTCTGAAAATCATGATATAAGTATTAGGACCAGTGATATAACCAATTAAGTCTCATATAAATAACAAAGAGAGTATTATCCGAAGAGAAACATTAACATAGGATTGTTAACATGTGTGTAATATAAGGTCATAATGAAACCATATACGGTATTATATATATAATATATTTATGAGAAAACATTTATAAAACATGTATATTTATAATAAAGTTTCATTGAACGTGTATGATGAGAATCAAGAGATAAGGTAAGGGAATTTCATCTCACATTTTATTTCAATGAGATACATGCTTACTCAGCCACCATTAATATTTAATGGTGGGTAGACATTCCATTGATGTATTATATTATTATTTTTCATTATTTTATTGGTATTTAAAAAACCATTTTATGAAAATTCTCTCATGGGGGTAATGTTTCAAAATTTACCAAATCAGTAAAGTAATATTGTTACAATTTTCCTTCCTCGGGTCACATGCCATGTTATTCACACGTATTTTTCCATGAGAAGTTCATGCTTCCTTTGAAATGTTATATCCCAAATCTTATTATTTTTATGATTTATTATGCTTCATTTAGATTAATTTTATAAAATATAAAGTATATTCAAATGTTATAATGTGGTAAGAGTATAATGAAGTAATCTCATCACTTTTTCGAGATTATTTATGTTTATGCCTCATTTGTTGAAATATTAGGAACCATTTCCTAAAAAAACCAATATTATTATCCTCTTGTTATTATGGATATATTAATGTATTGGAACCATTTTTATACTCTTTGGTACAAAATATAGTTAAGAAGGTGTTTTTTATAAAATCCCAACATTACACAATCTCATCGCATGAAAATGGGTTCATTAAAAACAATGTTTTCTAAAAAGGATTTTCAATAATATTATACAATTATCCTAAAATATTTTATATAACTTTTTACATTATTCATTTTAATAATTTTTTTAATGAAATATTCTAGTCTCTTTTTGAAATATTCTTTTCTTTTGAAATATTACTTTTCAAAAAGAATATTCATTTTATTGCATACGGCATTTATTGATTTACATATCATAAATTCATTAAAGATTTATACTCATGAATAAAAGGTTATTTTCTAATAAATATTATTAAATTTTCTTTCAAAGTAAATCGATTTAAAAAAATTTCCAAGATTATTTTATAATTTTTAATGGAAATGGTTTTCAAAATGTTTGATGTTTTAAATATCCCTTTTCAATGAAGAAACTATATTTAATTCAATAAATATTTTCAAAATACCCTTAAATTATTTTCCCATATTTTATAAAATTAATGGGTATTAATTATCCCCTTATAATAAATCATATATTTAATCCATTCATATTATTTCTTGAATGGTATATGTTTTGATGGAATGATTCTTAAGAATCGTGTTTCAATTCCATGGTTTTTATTCTTTCTAAGCCATGTTATTTCCATGGGTTAGGATTAATGAAGTTTTTATGAAACTTATATCATTCCATAGGCTATGTTGTGATGTAATTTTAGTGATTCTAATTTTATTTCTTGATTTATTATTTGATTTTTATAAAACAAATATCTATATATGGGTTACCATATGATGAAAACATTATTATTTTGTGGTACATTTATGACTGATTTTATTATGAGATAGTTGGGAAATATATCTACATCCAATGCATTAGTTAATTATAAGTTTTTTATAAGCACAAAGGGTATATGTATTGTATCCCATCCAAAAACAAATATGGATCATGGGGGTTTTCCCAAGCCTAAAAACAAGATGGTACATGGGTTATAGCCAAAGACAGAAAGTAAGAGGTTACATGGGATGTTAGTCAAGATCAAAAGAAAATAGGTACATAGGAAGTATCTCAATCTAGTAATTAAGATGTTAAATGGGTTTTATACCAATCTTAAAAATAAGGAATTAAATGGGTTGTGACTGATGATTAAAAATAAGAGGGTACATGGGTGTTTCCCAATCACAAAAACAATAATGTGCCTGGGTTTTAGCCTACTAAAAAAATGGTATATTTGTTGTAGCTCTATACTAAAATTAAGAGGGTACACAGGTTGTTAGCCAATGTATTATGCATCTACAAAGGTTGTATAGCATTCTTAACAAGTTATAAAGGACTTGGTAGATAGCCTTAGCATAAGATGTGATATTATTATATGAATGAAAAAATAATATGTCTTATTCATTGGTTATGATTTCATGTATTGTGTTATTTATTTCGTTATGATTTAGGTCTTATGAACTACCACGATTTATCCCATTACTCATGTTTATGATATTTTATATGAAGGGTATTATCTTCTAATGTTATGATCACTTTCAAATACACCTATGATAATGTTTCGGCTTACATGTTCACATTTTTTACAATTACTGAGCATATAATATCACCCATTTTGGGTCTATATCCCAAGTTATGAAGATATATTATATATGTCTAAGAGGGGTGCTAGTTTTGGAGAAACTAGTGGGAGAAAATATATCAAGAAGATGAATCATTTTTTGTGTGTGCATTTTTCCAAAGGAACTAATCTTTTATGGTCTATGGGAATCCATTTGTAGTTTTTTTTATTTATTACATTAAATTTATTTATTTTTTATTTATTTCACTATTGGGTCACTATATATCCCATTAATGTAGCACCTCAGTGAATCCAATGGAACCCATCGCTTTATCAAGACGCACCAGGATCCTATCTTCAGAGTGGGATAACAGCTTCTTACATTATTGTTGTAATATAGAGGATGGAATCATATATATATATAAAAATAACAAAATGTTTCCTAGAAAAAATACTAATAGTTTTATCCATTGTCAAAAATTAACCCCAATTTATTCTATGATATAATAGGGAGGAAACCCATGAAATTATAGACTAGGCTTACTAGGATTGTTAATTCATAAGGAGGTCATTCCATGGGATACTTACCATAAATTTTAAAGAATAAGACATTATTTCAATTTTGATTAATGGATCCCATAAAAATATTTTTATTGTGACTATGAATAATTATATTATTCCAACTTATAACTTATAGGAAAGTGAATACATCCTTGTAGTGGTAGATGACACCCATCAACATATTACGTAAACTATTATGGATACTTCTTTTTTAGGTTCCCATCAACAATAAGAATGATCACTTATATATCAATATAAAAACTCATATGTGGGCCCATATTCTCACTCGAATTAAGGATGTGCATCATCCTTCCCCATTAAGAATGAGAACTATATATATTATTATATCGTCGTTCCTATTAGAATTCATTATCATATCTTGGTAGTGACTCTAGGATAGGCTCATATCCCTTCCCCCACTACTATATTTCACTAATATATCTAGAAATTCAATTGGATATAGGTTAATATCCATACATACTACATAGGAAATGAATAACATATACTGAAAACCATTCTATAACATGAATATATCACAAAACACATGCATGTATGCCATTAATATAGCCTGGTCAAGCCCATTGATGTGAAATTCTATGTTTTTATCATCAGTTAGGAAGCATATTGTAATATTTATATAGTGTCTATAGACTTGAACGAGAATCATATTCTCATTCCTTATAATACTCGTCAATCACATTGTCATACCATGAACACCATCCAGGGACGTTGTCGTAATCATTTGTTGTAAAATGATATATTTGATAAATATTTTTCAATTTAAAAACACTTATGATGATGTTTGATGAATATGTTAATTTATTGACTGTATTAGTGATGGATGTAGGAAAATCAACATTCACCATGAAATTTTGTTCTAGGAAAATACAGGGTCCATATAAAATAATGATAATACATTAGAATATATTTTAAAAACATGTGTAGGTAGAATGTCATCAAAATAAAAAATTGAGAATACCCCTTGCTAGAAGACTATAGTAAGGCTGACATAATGTGGAAATGTGTTCCATGAGTAGGTTCAGAATTGAGAATAATATTAGTGCGATAACTAGTTTTGGTCTTCATCATTTTGGTTAGTGCATATTAATAATGTAGAGGGGTTATACTAGATAAGGCATGTAGTGTGAGGATGCACCACTGGAGAATAATGAACCATTGTTTCCACATTCAATCTTATGAAGAATTAGTTTTACTAAGAAAACCATGATGTAGGATTTGAAAAATGTAATTAAATTTTACAATTATGAATTGGATAAATAATGATTAAATAACCATATATGTTACAATTTAGTTATTAATAAATTTAATGTGGGTTCATGGAGACGAATCCATGCCATGGAGAATAGAATAATGATTATGATGGTTATCAAATGATGAACAACATTATACTACATGATAGAGATAACTGTTTAAAATTGAAATATTGTGTGCATAGAATATGGAGTATCACTAAGCGTTTATTGAGTCATTGTTTCTTGGTGGGTCAATTTTCAAGAGATTTGGAGAAAATGGAAAATTTGTAGATGGTAGACACAATGACAAGGATGTATCCATTTTTAAAAGAAAAAATCCATGTGATAAATGGGGAGGCTCCCTATAATGATTTTGACAGCTGTCATATTATTTATGTGAATGAAATTGATCTATAATATGGGTGATAAAAATAAGAAAATATAATGAAAAAATTCTTGGAGGAATTCAAGTTGAGAATTAGGAAATATATGGTTGGTGCAAAATGGATAATTTAGAATGGTGTATAATGTGTTTGGGGAGTTTCATAATTAAGAACTAACAATAGTATGGTTTTTATTGAAACCCTCCAATATCATTATATAATTGTTTAGATAATGTAATATTATGATTCATATAATAGAATGTATGGAGTAAAATATACCAATCTAACATGTGGTTACTGGGTGATTTTATTGACACATTATGATCAAACTTGTGCCATTTTTATTTAATGATTTTTTAATGATCATTTGATATATATAGTTTTTAAATAATAAAAATGAATATATTAAATATTTGAGAAACATAAAGCATCAGAGAAAATTTAATACCTTATTTTTTTGTATATAAATATTCTAATGAACATAACCTGATATAGAAAATTTAAGAGTATTAAAAAACCATCAATATATTGGAATTATTATTTTCATGAGAAGTAAATGTATGAGATATTTCTAAATTATTTTTTATTTATTATGTAACGCCCCGACCCTAGTTGCCCAGAGTCGGTGCATTATTACATAACATTGGCATGATCACAAGAAGATAAAATCTCGAAAGACCGATTGGTTTATTAGCCTTGGAAACACTAGATATATTCATAAGTTTTACATTACATCATAAAATGAAAAACTACTACAACAACATAATTTATCCATAATCCACACTCATATCCCCACATAATATCCCTGCAGGTCATTCATAACTTACTTCTTCACTTCCTGGGAAAAATAAAGCATAGAAAAGGGGTGAGCTCAAATGCCCAGTAAGGATAACAATATAGCGGAAACTTTCATCAATAAGAATAAACATTTAAGGCAATGTATAACTAAAACAAAAGCCTTTTAAACATGAACTTTCAACATGGTATGGCATAAATAAAATGAAATAATGCCATTTACTTATTCACATGGATATTCTACTAATCGAATAATCACATGCAAAAATCAATAACCACTTTCATAATGTTGGAATGCATAATGCCAGACTATCATAACCACATAGCCAAGGCCTCGTGCCAAGACTACAAATAAGATTTTGTCAAGGACTTGTGCCAAGACACTAGTTTGTCTCATGAGACCTACCGATGCATCGAGGAGCTATAGCGGGCTCCACCCGTCACTTATTAAGTCCAATGCATTCCCATATGAAAAGGTTTAAACATAACATAAACATTCGTATTAAAACTAACATACGAAATGTCAATAATTTCACCATAAACTATGAATGGTATAAAAATAGCACATCCATAGTCAAAAATATCACAAAACCTTCAATACAATATAGAAGTTTTGTATCATAATAAATCAACTTCAAATAATCTTAAAATCCATCAAAGGATGTTGACATAGATGAAATCAAAATTCTTTTTAAAGAAATATCTCTTTTTATTTTGAAATCATTTAAGATCCATATAAAATAAAACATTTTCTTTGAAAATATTCTTATAAGCTTGTAAGGAAAGCTTTGAAGATTTTATAACGGCGTAAAATAACCGCACCCGCCGTATAAGTTAAAAAAAACATTCTTACCTCAATTCTGTCGAAAAGGTTAAAAAGGACCTTGTTTTGAAAACGACGGAAATATTCCTTTATAAACCACTTATAAAAGTCAAAAAGGGTATGACATAAACTCATATTTTAGTAAATAGTAAATTTTTTTTGAAATACATTTTTAAGAAACATGGATGTGGATGATAAAGAGATCCCAGTAGATTATTACGTATAAACAACCTCGGATAATGAAGAGATCGTGAAATAACCCTTACCTTGTACTTTTCCTTTGTTGGGGTAGGTTAACCTCCTGTATAATGGTGAAATAATTGTTATTAAATTATACAAGAATCATATACATTAATATGATATCATATATGATCTTTCAATATTGATTTGATAATAATATCTTAGTATTATCGCTGTTTCGGTTGTGAACTTACTTGTTTGCTTTTGTATGTTTTGTTACCTAAGACATGTTTGTAAAGGATAAGTTGTATATTATTTAAATCCAGAATGGTATCAAGTCCTTAAACATCATTTTTAAATCATCAAATGATAATTATACTTGAATGGATACGATGGAGAATGAATCTCATCGCGTTCGTGGAGACGGTAGTCCGTACGTACACACGAACGCTACTTCCATTTAATTTTTATTTTAAAAGAATCGAATAAAAATGATACATAGGTATATTTCTATTCCAGTATAATATTATATTTTATACATGTTACTTAAGTTCATTAACACCATCCTTTATACGTTCCATGTGTGGTATGAACGAGTCATATCATTTTAAGGGGGCGGTAGTCCGCACTTCCTCAAATGAAATTATCGTATGTATATACAACATGAAACGAATAATGGTATGAAATAAAATGGAATTACCGAAGCTTATATATAAAATATATATCATTAATATCATATTTAATTACAGTGCCATCATAATGGCCACCATGAGAGGCGGTAAGATGTATTTGAACAATCATCGTTTCGTGAGGCGTTAGTTTTCCATCCACAGAAACATTATGTTCATCATCCATTAGATGGAGTTTTGTGTATGTGTAGTTTGAATCCTTCTTATAACAACATCCTAGTATATTGAAGATACTGGTGTTGTTACAAAAGAAAGGAAATAAAAAGAGTTTGGGTGTTGAAGAAGCAAAATAAATGAAAATAATTTAAGAGAAATCGTTACCTTTAATTTAGGTAACTCACTTTGGTTGGAACCAAAGGACATCTTGAAATGCTTTCTGCCTAAGGGGAAGCTTCAAGGAGGAGGATAGGGATGTGGGGAGCTTAGTTGGGCAGAGTTTGGACGAGCCAAGTGGCTTGAGAGGTGTGAGGAATGAGTAGAACTGGTCTCCTTTTATAAGGGAGAGGAGGGGCTCTTTAGGAAAGAGTGATAGTATTACTTTATAATATAATTATACTCGGTTTATAATGGTCCAAAAATCATTGAGGTCGAAGATAAGATGACTCATATTCTAAATAACATCAACCAATAAGAATTGGACAGGTTTTAGATAACATTTTAATCATTATAATCTTATTTATTTAAATGATTTATTAATGAGGTAAACATTGCATCATTATTGTGTCATTAATAATTTAAATTATTTGATGTATAAAAATTATAAATAAAATATCATTATGTAGGAAATCTTTTTAGCTTTCTAATGAATATTTATAATCGAAAATCCAACATGTATAACCTTATGTAAAAATTGTTCTTCTAAAAGATGTAAGCTTATGCCATTTTTATTTTTATTTTAACTTTATAAAGTGTCCCTACCACATACAAGTGGCTCTAAGGGGTCCCCAAATTGACCCAAGGATGCCCATGGTCGGGTATGTGTACACCAATAAGGTTAGGACACGTTTTAGGGTAATTTTGTATTATTATAATATTATTTTTTAACCCTTATTTACCGGATTTACCCTTTAACGATGGTAAATAAAATATTTACCGCAGTAATTATTCAAAATGTGTAAAAATAAAAGTTAACTATTTACATAATTTGGACATCCTGATTCCAAATATGGAATCCATTTTCTTAAATTCAAAACACAGAAGTGGCAGAAATTAATTTAAAATTAATTCCCGCTGTCAAAACAAAAAGCGTGTTTTTAAGAGATAATAACTATCAAAAGATTGACACTTGTTTATGTTCGGTTTAATTGTAAAATTATGTCCAATGATAAACATTTAATTGAATGATAAAAATATATTTTAAAACCACTCAAATTCATAATTTATCACTATTAATTGTTTTGATTAAAAAAGTTGTTTTTAATTAAAATTTAGAAATTTTCACTATTCATCAAAATATGAAAGTTATCCGAAATGTACCAAAATTTCACCCTAGGCTAATTTTGATATTCCGAATCCAAAAATGAAGTCCATTTTCAAATATAATATATATATAATTTCAAAAAGTAGGTATTACTATTCATAATGACTAGTTTGATTGGTTGTGGTGTGTGTTAAAACTCAAGGTTGCGTACAACACACGCTACTGTATTATTCAAAGAAAGTGTACCGTGGAAGCTTGGGATGTTTCATTTTAAATTTTTGATGTCCCCATTTAGTCAAAAAGTTTAAAATATTGTATTTAAAAAGGGTTCACTATTAAAAGTTGATAAAATTGCAATACTGAAAATGAATTTGTTCTTGCATTATATCTAAGAAACTCATAATATGGATTCTAAAATTATAAGGATTATATAAAGTTTAAAATTTAGATAATACTATTCATAAACTCTTTTGAATGGATTTCTTTTTGTAAGTCATGGTGTGATTGAACTCAGTGTTGCGTGTAGTGCAAGTTATTGAATTATTTTGAAGAAATAACACACTATGAAATCATGGGGTGTTACATTCTCCCCTCCTTCAATAAATTGCGTCCTCGCAATTTGAAATTGTTCTTCGAAAATAAAAGGTTGAAAATAGAAAATATATTTGTGGGAAAACCCACATCGGAAATTGGGTTACTAAAATTTAGTCTTAATATGAGGAAAAGAGAAATGAAATGGTCACCACCAAATTATGATCTCGATTAGGAGAACATTGGTGGAAATTAGAGACATATAATTGGTGGAAAAACGTAAATATTTATAGATAGTGATTGAGGTCATCAATCACAAACAAGTAAAAAATTGAGGTCCTTAAATTCATCAATCTATGATGATTTGAAATACCATCGGTTCAACAAAACATAGGGTATTAGGATAACACATTTTTGACGTTTCAAAATATCTTAGTTGAAATCCCACATCGAAAAATGAATTAATGAGGCCTCTATTTAAAATAAAGAGTCGAAAGTATGAAGATTACTGAAAATAACACATACTGGGGTTCCATGTAGGAAAATATGGATATGGAAGAAAAATCTAACCATCAATTATCTGATGGAGAGTGGTAGAGAACATGGCTATGAAAAGGCCATCAATCCCAAAGCCATAAATTAGTGATGATTTAAGGTACCATCTAGGAAAACATTTTTGTTCTAAGTTGGTTTTCTTAATATTGAGGAATTTATTTATGAGATTGGCTGAGATCATAAGGATATATACTTACTTTATAATTAGAGTTTTATCCATTAATAAATTTCTACCACAAACTCATCTTTCACTCTAAAAGATAATAAAATGTAAAAAAATTCTATTTACACTATTCGTATAGGGTTCCAAAATAAACGAATTTATAATTCATCTACAATATCTTTTAATAAAAACTACATTATTTAATCCAGGACATCTCATGGGCCAGTGGTAGGTGATACACCATTGTCGCCCTTCGGTTGCGGGTTCATGTCTCGCAGCCTTGCCGGACGCGACGGGTTGCCGCCGGACCTCCGGGTTGTCCTTTTATGGCAATACAAAATAATCCAAACTAGAACTATCCAAAATACTTCTGTCCAAACTCATAGTCCAACATTTATAAGGAAGGTAAGCATAATGTAGATTCTTTTTACCCCGTAATAGCATATGAATACCTTCATCATGTATTCTTTTAATACACTGAAACATCCTGAATTACCATATTCCTTATTGATTACATTCATGCTCCCTTATTCCATATAGAATGATGGATATACTTCATTAATCCAAAAATGTTTTAAACCCCAACAATGATGGAATATACAAATCATTAATCAGTTCCAAGGTAGTCAAGAATATCCAATATAATTTATCCAAAACAATCATGTATTATTCCAAAATCACTACCTCGGTATCAAAACTATATTAGGGTTTATCATTCTCTCAACCATATATTTTCCAAAAATTTATCCTGCTATTGAGTCACTTTTCTTTGTTCCACACAATCTCAAGTCCTTAATGAAATAGTACTGTAGTACAATCCTTATATACTCCGTAATTATTATAACAAGTACATTGTTGATACAACACTCAATTGACATAATCAACATAAGAACTCTAATTATTCCTCTTCATCTGTGGTAGTATCATAACTTGATTATTATCCAATAACATCATTTGCGGCATAGTCTGATGACTGGGACATAGGTTCGCGTAGTGTCCAAACTCCTTGCAAATGAAGCATTGTACATTTAAAACCATTTTCTTACCCTTGCAGTCACGTACTTTGTGCGCTTTTCCTCCACACTTATAACAAACTCCCATTCCATTCAGGAAAGTTCCAGGGTGTTTCTTTCCACAGTTACCACATATGGGAAAATTCTTCTTTTCCCTCTTCCCTTTATCCATCTTTCTCTCTTCCATCCTTTTCTTCTCTTGCTTCCCTTCAAAGCCATGGGACTCAGTAAACTCTTTACTTATCTTACCAACACATGATATTATTTCTTCATATGATGATAATACATGGGAGAATATTTCTCTTATAAATTCTAGCTTAAGACCATGAAAGATATGATCCTTCCTTCTCTTTGGATCATGTGCATTTCTGGAGCTCTCATTCCTTCTACTGGGCACCATTTCTAAACAATGGCATACACTAGATCAGTTTATGAATCAAAATACATAATCCCATACTTATAAAACACTTAACATAAATTGAACTATTTATGGATATAATCCATAATCATAAGAATGTTTCCTTTGAGGACGTATATACTCATAAACCCTTCATAATGATTTGTAAAGAAAAATTAGAGTTATCCTAAGAATATCCCCCGGGAGTGTCGTAACCAAGAGTACAACAAGGCCCATTGTCGTGCACCAGTTCCCGTTCGAGTCTAGCTCAAAGCGGTGTTTTCGGGTTTTACCCCTAGGTACATCTGTGCCAGAGCCGCCTCTACCTGCTCGTATCCAGACAGGGATGTATTGCTCAGAAAACTCACAAAATCTCTACAATACCAAAATTCTAGGAAGTTCATCTATACTAATCCTCAAAGTTCATCTTAGGTCTACGTGCTCTAATCAGAGTTTATCTAAATCTAGCTTCCAAGGTTTGTACTAAACTTCCTCTGATACCAACTGTAACGCCCCGACCCTAGTTTCCCAGAGTCGGTGCATTATTACATAACATTGGCATGATCACAAGAAGATCAAATCTCGAAAGGCAGATTGGTTTAGTAGCCTTGGAAACACTAGATATATTCATAAGTTTTACATTACATCATAACATGAAAAACTACTACAACAACATAATGTCTCCATAATCCACACTCATATCCCCACATAATATCCTTGCAGGTCATTCATAACTTACTTCTTCACTTCCTGGGAAAAATAAAACACAGAAAAGGGGTGAGCTCAAATGCCCAGTAAGGATAACAATATAGCGGAAACTTTCATCAATAAGAATAAACATTTAAGGCAATGTATAACTAAAACAAAAGCCTTTTAAACATGAACTTTCAACATGGTATGGAATAAATAAAATGAAATAATTCCATTTACTTATTCACATAGATATTCTACTAATCGAATAATCACATGCAAAAATCAATAACCACTTTCATAATGTTGGAATGCATAATGCCAGACTATCATAACCACATAGCCAAGGCCTCGTGCCAAGACTACAAATAAGATTTTGTCAAGGCCTTGTGCCAAGACACTAGTTTGTCTCATGAGACCTACCGATGCATCGAGGAGCTATAGCGGGCTCCACCCGTCACTTATTAAGTCCAATGCATTCCCATATGAAAAGGTTTAAACATAACATAAACATTCGTATTAAAACTAGCATATGAAATGTCAATAATTTCACCATAAACTATGAATGGTATAAAAATAGCACATCCATAGTCAAACATATCACAAAACCTTCAATACAATATAGAAGTTTTGTATCATAATAAATCAACTTCAAATAATCTTAAAATCCATCAAAGGATGTTGACATAGATGAAATCAAAATTCTTTTTAAAGAAATATCTACATTTATTTTGAAATCATTTAAGATCCATATAAAATAAAACATTTTCTTTGAAAATATTCTTATAAGCTTGTAAGGAAAGATTTGAAGATTTTATAACGGCGTAAAATAACCGCACCCACCGTATAAGTTAAAAAAACATTCTTACCTCAATTCTGTCGAAAAGGTTAAAAAGGACCTTGTTTTGAAAACGACGGAAAGATTCCTTTATAAACCACTTATAAAAGTCAAAAAGGGTATGACTTTAACTCATATTTTAGTAAATAGTAAAAATGTTTTGAAATACATTTTTAAGAAACATGGATGTGGATGATAAAGAGATCCCAGTAGATTATTACGTATAAACAACCTCGGATAATGAAGAGATTGTGAAATAACCCTTACCTTGTACTTTTCCTTGGTTGGGGTAGGTTAACCACCTGTATAATGGTGAAATAATTGTTATTAAATTATACAAGAATCATATACATTAATATGATATCATATATGGTATTTCAATATTGATTTGATAATAATATCTTAGTATTATCGCTGTTTCGGGTGTGAACTTACTTGTTTGCTTTTGTATGTTTTGTTACGTAAGACATGTTTGTAAAGGATAAGTTGTATATTATTTAAATCCAGAATGGTATCGAGTCCTTAAACATCATTTTTAAATCATAAAATGATAATTATACTTGAATGGATACGATGAGGAATGAATCTCATCGCGTTCGTGGAGATGGTAGTCCGTACGTACGCACGAACGCTACTTCCATTTAATTTTTATTTTAAAAGAATCGAATACAAATGATACATAGGTATATTTCTATTCCAGTATAATATAATATTTTATACATGTTACTTAAGTTCATTAACACCATCCTTTATACGTTCCATGTGTGGTATGAACGAGTCATATCATTTTAAGGGGGCGGTAGTCCGCACTTCCTCAAATGAAATTATCGTATGTATATACAACATGAAACGAATAATGGTATGAAATAAAATGGAATTACAGAAGCTTATATATAAAATATATATCATTAATATCATATTTAATTACAGTCCCATCATAATGGCCACCATGAGAGGCGGTAAGATGTATTTGAACAATCATCGTTTCGTGAGGCGTTAGTTTGCCATCCACAGAAACATTATGTTCATCATCCATTAGATGGAGTTGTGTGTATGTGTAGTTTGAATCCATATTATAACAACATCCTAGTATATTGAAGATACTGGTGTTGTTACAAAAGAAAGGAAATAAAAAGAGTTTGGGGGTTGAAGAAGCAAAATAAATGAAAATAATTTAAGAGAAATCGTTACCTTTAATTTAGGTAACTCACTTTGGTTGGAACCAAAGGACTTCTTGAAATGCTTTATGCCTAAGGGGAAGCTTCAAGGAGGAGGAGAGGGATGTGGGGAGCTTAGTTGGGAAGAGTTTGGACGAGCCAAGTGGCTTGAGAGGTGTGAGGAATGAGTAGAAGTGGTCTCCTTTTATAAGGGAGAGGAGGGGCTCTTTAGGAAAGAGTGAAAGTATTACTTTATAATATAATTATATTCGGTTTATAATGGTCCAAAAATCATTGAGGTCTAAGATAAGATGACTCATGTTCTAAATAACATCAACCAATAAGAATTGGACAGGTTTTAGGTAATATTTTAATCATTATAATCTTATTTATTTAAATGATTTATTAATGAGGTAAACGTTAAATCATTATTGTGTCATTAATAATTTAAATTATTTGATGTCTAAAAATTATAAATAAAATATAATTATGTAGGAAATCTTTTTAGATTTCTAATGAATATTTATAATCGAAAATCCCACATGTATAACCCTATGTAAAAATTGTTCTTCTAAAAGATGTAAGCTTATGCCATTTTTATTTTTATTTTAACTTTATAAAGTGTCCCTACCACATACAAGTGGCTCCAAGGGGTCCCCAAATTGACCCAAGGATGCCCATGGTCGGGTATGTGTCCACCAATAAGTTTAGGACACGTTTTAGGGTAATTTTGTATTATTATAATATTATTTTTTAACCCTTATTTACCGGATTTACCCTTTAACCATGGTAAATAAAATATTTACCGCAGTAATTATTCAAAATGTGTAAAAATAAAAGTTACCTATTTACATAATTTGGACATCATGATTCCAAATATGGAATCCATTTTCCTAAATTCAAAACACAGAAGTGGCAGAAATTAATTTAAAATTAATTCCCGCTGTCAAAACAAAAAGCGTGTTTTTAAGAGATAATAACTATCAAAAGATTAACACTTGTTTATGTTCGGTTTTATTGTAAAATTATGTCCAATGATAAACATTAAATTGAATGATAAAAATATATTTTAAAACCACTAAAATTCATAATTTATCACTATTAATTATTTTGATTAAAAAAGTTGTTTTTAATTAAAATTTAGAAATTTTCACTATTCATCAAAATATGAAAGTTATACGAAATGTACCAAAATTTCACCCTAGGCTAATTTTGAACTTCCGAATCCAAAAATGAAGTCCATTTTCAAATATAAAATATATATAATTTCAAAAAGTAGGTATTACTATTCATAATGACTAGTTTGATTGGTTGTGGTGTGTGTTAAAACTCAAGGTTGCGTACAACACACGCTACTGTATTATTCAAAGAAAGTGTACCGTGGAAGCTTGGGATGTTTCATTTTAAATTTTTGATGTCCCCATTTAGTCAAAAATTTTAATATATTGTATTTAAAAAGGGTTCACTATTAAAAGTTGATAAAAGTGCAATACTGAAAATGAATTTGTTCTTGCATTATATCTAAGAAACTCATAATATGGATTCTAAAATTATAAGGATTATATAAAGTTTAAAATTTAGATAATACTATTCATAAACTCTTTTGAATGGATTTTTTTTGTAAGTCATGGTGTGATTGAACTCGGTGTTGCGTGTAGTGCAAGTTATTGAATTATTTTGAAGAAATAACACACTATGAAATCTTGGGGTGTTACATATTATCTCCAAGAAATTTGTAAAGATATAAGAATATTGATTTCCCGTGGATTATAGGTGTCTCTTTAGAAATCATTTTTATCAATCATAGTTCATTGTTATAATCCTTGATACATCAACTCATTATACGAGTGTGGTTCGAGTGTAGTACCTTGTTGGGATCCATATAAAACCATCATATACCAAATATATTTTCTGTATTCAAATAACATTTCTATATGAATATGGAAATGTTAATGTTGTTATCTATAACACAAGAATAATATTTACTATGAATTAAAGTTTCTTTTAAGACTCTAAGCCACCCATTTTTTGGGGGTGAGAAGGGAATATGGGTATGATAAGTGGTACTCGAGTCACAAGGCATTTAATTATGAATTTATTCATAGGATCGATGCAGATACGGAGAACATGGTCAATGAAAAATGGGTTATATTAACTATAGGATATAACATTCATTTATGGAATAATTACATTAGATTAAAACTAAAATCACATTGTAATGTTGTTTTCAATACCTCATTACATAGAATACATGTCAATGACACCATAGTAATGTCAACGAATGATTCATATTATAATCATTCTAATATTGATGTAATGGATCAAAATAAAGTATTTGATTCATCATCAGACTAGATATTTATGAATATGATGGCTTTTATATCATTGAAATAATTTTATTATATTAAATATGATAATATTAGAGTATAATCTAATGTGGAAGAAGATATGTTTTAAGTGTATCACTATAAACTTATCGAAACGACTATGAGACCAAATAAAAATGTTGATTCTTGGTTTTAACGACTCATAAATGTTTTTAGAGCCATTTGGGGACTTTTAAATAAGATGAATGATATTAAAAAAATTAAAATGTTTTTTATAACATTTACACCCCATTATAATTGCATGGTTTTATCCCTTGATGAATTATAAATTACATAAATTTCACTCAGTTATCTTTATAGAAATCTAATGACTTATAAAGTGAGAGTATAGTCAATGATTATATCTACCCAATATGTAGAAGAGATTTCATTAAAATTCTGATAAAATATTGAGATTCAAGAACCATGAAACCATGATGAAGATTTTAGTTATGAATTTCTATCACTTTTCACATGAATACTCAAGTGTGAAAAATATGATATGAACGTAAATTACCATTTTATGGTTTTAATAATTAACATGTTGTGACTCTCATTGAATGATTCCTGATGAAGGTGGAAATTATAATTAAAGAAGAGGTAACATAAACATAATAGAAATTATTTCTTATGATACAAAACATTTATTTTGTAAATTAAATTGGAAATACTGTTAAAAAAATGAATTTTATAAATAAAAAAGAAGAATAATAAAAATTATAAATTAAGGATAATTAAGTCAAGTTCATATCATATGTAGAATATATTATGAATATAAATAGAAGAGGAAACACGTAGAGATTTTAGAAACACAATTAACATGATGGTTTAGTTTAATATTGAATGAAATCATAATGACATTGGCCTTGAGTACTAGAAAAATAAAAAATTTGGTGGGTTGGTGGAAGAATCAATAGTATATGTTGATCAACCTAAATATAAAATTTCTTTATTATAGAAGATATTCAGAAAACATGAGGACTATAAAAATTAATATAATTAGGTGATTGATATAAATGATGAATAATAATGATAGTGTTTTGAACTCCCAAAGAATAATTTGTATCTTTGTGAAAAAAGTTTTCTGGTTAAAGTAGTTGAGGATGCTAATAAGAAGAAATTTTAAAATAATTATTACTGGTGACATTGTAGATAAGAAGAGAAGCTAATATCAATGTATGAAACATAATATTTAATAAGATTGTATCTACACATTCTCATAGTGTGATTAATATATTTCAGGATACTCTATTTTTTCATGTGAAATCAAAATCATTTGAAGTAGAAAAGTACGAGTCATGGGTCAATGATATAAAAGCCGAGTTTTTCCAAATTGAGGTAAAATATAATTTGGTGTTTATTTATGTACTAAAAATTAACAATTCTATAGGAAAAAAGTGTATTCCATATAAAAAAATCTGGGATTTGATTGGTGATTTGAAATAATGAATGGATTCTTTCCATAGTATATTGTCCAAACTTTTTAATTCACGTCTTTTAATGTAATTCCATAAAAAATCTTACTTAAATTACTTCAGAGGATCTTTTGATCAATAGTTTATTGGAAAATTTGTACACTATACATTAATTTCCCAAGTAAAACATAGACAAAATCATTATATAATCCTTATAGATGACTACATTATTAATCCTTATTAGGTCACTTCACTACATGTAATATCCTTGTTACATACAAAATTTGAAAAGGTTGATCATATATATGAGTAAGGGAAAAAAATGAAACATGAAATTAACGGTCAAAATGGATAAAAATTTGGTACAACATGAGAGAATAATCATATTTTCTTGATAACTGACAATGAAAATTTTATATTACATAAAAACGAGAGATTCACAACCATATCACCATGTTTTTTCACAACTATATTATAGAACATAATTTACAAGGTTATTCACTATGGTATTATAAAACATATAATATATAGAGATTAATTATTTACAAATTTCATTAGAGTGTGATCAAATCACAACATTCATTTATCTTCATATTTGTGAGCCACATTGGTCATAATAAATCATTTCATCAATTATCTAGGGAGAATAAAGAATGAGTTTCTTATATAACCTATGAGTACGTAAGTACTTAAAGCCTTGGACATTACATCGTTTTTGTAGCAGCCCAAGATTTTATAAAAAATATTCTTTTTAATTTTATTAATGTCTTGTGTTGTACGCTACACAAAAAGGAGCTTGCACAACACACATCCTTGACTTGCCTTGCATTACACGCAATCGTGACCTTCCTCGATAGCGTGTGTAATACGCAATACCGAGTTTCACTAAACAACGATATGCTATTAAAATATTATTAAAACTAGCCGGTATGAATAGTAATAACCACTTTTTAAAATTCTGTAAATCTTATTTTTCAAAATGAACTTCATTTTTGGATTCGGAGTATCGAATTTAGCCTAAGGTGAAATTTTAGTACATTTCGGATAACTTTCATATTCTGATGAATAGTGAAAATTTCTAAATTATAATTAAAAAACAACTTTTTTAATCGAAATAATTATTAGTGATAAATTATTAATTGGAGTAGTTTTAAAGTATATTTAGAATATATTTTTACAATTTAATACAATGTTGGTCATTGGATGTAATTGCACATTTAAACCAGACATAAACAAGTGTCAATCTTTTGATAGATGTTGTTTCTTAAAAACACGCTATTTGTTTTAACAGTTGGATTTAATTATAAAATTAATTAATGAAACTTCTATGTTATGAATTTGGTAAAATAGACTTCATTTTTGAATTCGGAATATGAAATATAGCTTAGGATGAAATTTTGGCATTTTTCTGAAAACCTTCATTTTTTGATGAATAGTGAAACTACTAAGTGGTAGTTAAAAAAACTGAATTTTTCATAAAACTTAATTTTACCGCTTCTGTGAATGGAATTTCAAAAATCCGAGAGACACGGTTGATGTCAGTAAGTAAAATGTGGTTCAATGAGATGAAAATAATTTTTTGTGAATAGTAACTTTTTACTTTTATTTACCACGGTTAAAAGTAAATAGGGTAATTAAGGGTAAGAATGATATTAATATTACCCTAACACATGTCCTAATTCTATTGGACAAGTGTATATCGACCAAAAACAACCTTAAGTGTAAAATATTATCATTTAGGCCCACTTGGATTAGATTAGGACATTTATTATTATTTAATTCAAAGAAGAGTTAAAAGAGTTAAAATCAAAGTTTATTCACTAAAACATTTTTAATATGGGGTTATACATAAGATAAATTCGACTATAAATATTCATTAGAAAGATAAAAAGATTTCATATATAATGATATTTTATTTATAATTTTTAGACTTTAAATAAATTAATTTATTTATGACACAACGATGATGTAGTAATTAGCCTTTTAAGGGAATATTAACATAATTGATGTTATAAATACTCAAATTAATGTAATTTGAGACTTTTTATGAATTCCACTAATTTTATAGGTTACTATGATATATTAGTGTTGATTTAATAAACTTGTTTCGAACATATAATTCTGTTATGACTTTCAAAAAAATCATATATCAAATAGTGTCAAAATTGACACAAAATAGTTTTTAAATCAAATATTATATTATTAATTGTTATTTTATTCCTAAAAATCTAAGGTTCGGCCAAATGACTTATATAAGGATATATATATTAATAATAAACAATTTGGGGTTCGTTTGGCATGTTATAGTAAGTGTATTAACCATATAGTGAAAGAAAACAAAAAGACACGGTAAAAGTTAAATTATTTAACTTAGAGTTAAATCTAATTGATAAGGTTAAAATAAGAACCTAAACTTGTCTAAATCCTATTGGTTGATAGTATTTAGACCCATCCCCACTTTAGTTTCGAGATAAGACCCTTTGGAACCATTATAAACCGATTTTTACTTTAATATAAAATAATATTTTGAGATATTCCTAAGGTGCCCCTCTCCTCCCTTATAAAAGGGCACCTCCTCCCCCTCCTCCCCACACCAATTTGAGCACTCAAGCTCGGCCAACCCCTGCCATGTTCCCTTTTCCACTTCCCTAGAAACATCCTAGAGGTTCTGGTCTTCCTCAAAGACCAATTTTAGTGCCCTAAGAGGAGGTCTCAAAGAGGCGCTTCAAAGAAGAGGTAATTACCGTTACCAATTCTTTCATCTTTATTTCTTCTTCCACTTCTTCTTCTTAGGTTGTTTCATTATGAAGTAATAACATCAGTATTACTCATATACTGATATGTTATTATAAGTATGAAACAACCCTATTTCACAATCTATCCATCCTACGGAAAAAGAAATCACCGCGCGTGCGTACGTACGGAATACCGTCTCCACGCCGTGGTGTAATCTATTTTCCACCACCACCTTACATGGATGGGTATAATGGTGTAAAGAATAACTATACATAGTTATTACAACATCATATTGATTCTGATATATTGTATAATCCACTCCAATTCAGTTCAATATTTATGGAAATGATATCATCGCTCGTGCGTACGTAAGGAATACCGTCTCCACGACGCGATGAGATTCATTCTCCATGTTAACCAATTTAAGAATGATTATAAAGTATATATAAGAAATAATAATGAAATATATGACATTATAAAGCTACTGGATTTATGTATATATATATGTATGTCATCTACTTACTTCCATTTCAAGACAATAAGGAAAGTAAAACAGCGCTCATGCGTACGTACGGATTACCGTCTCCATGAGCGGTGTTTTTCATTTCATTTATCTATCTATTATATATATATATACTGAATATATATGATATATAAATCATATTTTATATTCTGGAAGTAAGTAAATCATGATATAAGTAATAATAATTTCAAGAACATCAAGTCAAAACACCTACGATAAATGAAACGATTTTACCCAAAACGCTTCTTTAACATAGAATTTACATGAGAACGGGTAATATAAAGTCATAAGTGAACCATATATGATATCATAAAAAAGAATATGATTCTGTAATAAGTCAATGACATTATTTAAATCATTATACAGGAGGTTTGGACACATACGAAGCAAATCGGACCTAAGGTAAGGGAAATATCACAATCTCATTTTTATCCGAGATTGTTTATTCGTAAGTATTTACTGGGGTGTATTTTATCATCCACATCCATGTTTCAGCAATATGTAATATTATTTCCATCCACCTACAATTGTTTAAATCCATTTTTACCTTTTGGTGAGTTTTTAGTAATATGTATGAAAGGAATCTTTTGTCGTTTTTCGTACGAGGTACTTTTTGACTTTTCCGACAAAAGTACGAAGAATGTTTTTTTTAACTTATACGACATGAATGGATTTTTAAAAAATTATTTCCAAGAAGCTTCCTTTACAAGTTTTCAAGTTTATTTTTAATCATCTTCTTTTATTTTAAAGTCATATGACATGTTATGAAAGGAAAAATGTTTTTGAAGTAGAAAGGATATTTTCCTCAAGAATGGAGTTCAAGTATTTTATCAAAATTATTTTCCATATAAGATAATAAAAGTGTTATATTTTTATCCCTATTATTAAATGGATTTGATTATGTTGTGATGGAAATATTTTTATGAATTCCTTTATCTTATATAAATTGTTTTATGATGTCATGTTGTTTAAGAATTCCATTTTTATTACATGGGTTACGCTATGATGTATGGTTTATGATTATGTGGAACACATAAGAAAGGATTCATTATGAGATGGGTGGGACCTATATCTCCCTCCAATGCATTGGGTAAAGATTTTATATCTCATGAGATAGACAGGGTTGGAACGGTAGGTTATACCGGTTCAGTGAAACAGGACTGAAACGAGGGTTACTCGATTCAGAAAGGGACTTTGTCCACTAAGATAGTCTTGGAAATTAGTCCTGACTAACAAGAAATGATTCTCTATGATTATGTGTGTATGACACAAAGTTTCATGTTTTAAGTTATGATTATTGTGATTACATTTCACTGCCATGATTTATCCCAGGTTATGAAATTACGCTCTCTTTTACAGGTTATGATTTCCAAAATGTTATGTTCTTATGAATATGATGTGATTGATATTTCTTTTGTTTACCCTTACTGAGCATTTGAGCTCACCCTTTTATGTTTTCTTTTCCCCAGGATATAAAGAAAGGTTTTAGGTAAAAAAAGGGAAGATCTTTATGGGAGATATTGAAGATCTTTCACCACGATTAGAAGATTACGTTCTGAGTTTCCAAAGACACTAAACTATTACGATCCTTGTGTGTGTGTTTTTTGTTATGTACTAAGTATTCCGCAAAAGTAATGTAAATTCAATGTACGTCAGGCTACGGGTCTCTACAGTTTTTAACCAAGAAGAATAAATTTGTGTTTCATAAATTTAAATACCATAATAATAAATCTCTCTTACATCTAGGTGAATACCAATGTATTAGGATGGAGATTGAGTATTCAAAATATAAGAATAAAATCAATTTTTTAGTAAGATAATTAACAATATGGAATAAAGAATGGTATAATGGGAGGGAACACATTACTACCATTTCTAGAAAACTATTTTTCAGTAATGTTACAATATGAAAATGGTATGAAAAAACTCTAATTCATAACTTACAAAACATACTGCAATAGAGGTACTTGAATGGAAATTGGAAAAGGTAGAATTGCATTTCAGTAAATATTATATTCCACGAACACAAGGATTACAAATTTTGACCTTAAAGACACATTAGAGGGACTACTTGGGATGTGAAAACACCACAATTGATGGGTAATAGATTTATAGTAGAGGGGAATTGTGCTATTGGTGGGTATTTATAGTAAAATAAGTTGAATTATTCAATAAATTATATATATATATAGGTCTAGGAATTCTCAATTGTAAAAAATAAAAAACTAATGGTTTATCTAGAGTTAGTGTTCATTTTTTTTGGAATTTATGTCATTATTAATATATTTTAATCCATTATAACCAAAATACATTTTTCAAATTATATTGGATATGAAAAATAAAATTTTATACAAAATATTTTCATCAAAACCATAATTTCTATTTCAGTCTTCAGAAAGTCATTTATAGATTTGAAAATTAATAAAAAATAGTAAAAATAAAAAATATTAATAAAATAAGATATTTAATTATCATGGATTCTATATAAATAATTTTTTAAACAATTATTAAACATATATGATTTCAGAAATCATAACAAAAATAAAAATCAATATTTTTACAATTCATTATTAAATATTGTATTTTTAAAAATTACATAAATTCCTACCCAACCTAAACAAAACATTCTAATTAAAAATATAATTTCTTATTTTAACCTTTTAATTTTATCAATATGATAATTTATTATTAAAATTATAAATAAATTATTATTGTAAAATAACAGTTTTTACAAAGTATTCATCTTTCTAGATGTTATCAAACTCTGCAATGAAATTATAAAAATATATAATCATTATTAACAACATAAATAAGGTTTTAGATAAATGTTAAAAGAAATTTAATATTATTATTAATGTATAAATTATAAAAGTGTGTTTATTTTTCTTAGAATGCTATTAAGATTTATTTGTATTTAATAATATATTTCTCAAATTTATATTTCATTCACCTATATTTAATTAAATCAAATAATACGGATAATGGAAATGAGGATGTAACTAGTTAATTTATATATGGAAATTAATCATTTTTTATACTAAGTTATAAATAAATAAACCATTATTATTACATGATACACTATAATGATAAGGTGTCTGGTGGTTGTTGTTTCATGGGGGTGTTATAGAAATAATTGACCAAGTAGTGATGTATCATAACATTAATTTCGACCATAGTCACTTTTTGTATACCCTCACATATTAGAGATCATATTATGATTTTTTTAGTTGAAAAAAGTGACTCATCCACCATCCCATTTTAAAACATATGGGGTTCATAATGCATGACTCTACTGGTTGAGGCCATCACTTTTCACTTCTTAATGAACTATAAAATATCATTACCATTAATAAAAAGTACTTATCATAATAATTTCATTTACAATTGTCATAGGGATTAATAATCATATAGTAAAATGGTTATAATGACCAATAGTAAAGTTGAGAAATATTCATTTTGACCAACAATCATGTTGACCAATGACCATATCTGAATGGTAGCACTTCTGATTTCATCATATATATATATATATATATATATATATATATTTAATCTAACATCAATATTTTATAGTTCATTCCAAAATGTTTTATAATTCAATTTTTATTTTCTATTATATTCCTAATCATTCATTTCCTCTTTTTAAATTTTCATGACATATTTAATTTTTTTGGTAGAGTTTGATCATATAGATTATATTATTCAATGGTCATTATTTTTTGTTTTTATATCATTGTACTTGTCTTATCCATTATAATTGGTGATATTAAATGAAATTTATATTTCAATGTAATAGTTTTTTAATGTACTTGTATTTTGAAATATAAAATATAATTTATTTTTAGTAATCATCGAATAAACTTGTACACAATCACACAAAGTATACATGCATGTGGAATGAATTGTTGTGGATGAACCCATTATATTGGAAGAACAAAAATGTTTATTAGACCGATAAATATATAATGTTCAGAATCGATCAAATGGATTACAAGATATCATTATTGAATGATATTTTCAAATAATATGATTACATTAAACTACTTGACCATTTTATTTTTTAGGAAAATTAATCAATTAAATATAGTTTGAAGATGGAGTATTATGGTTTGAAAAATGTCACCAGGAATAATTTTCTTGGATGGGTACATTCATAAAGAATAATTAATACATAAAAAGAGGACTTGGTTAAAATTTTTGTAAAGATTATAATAAGGAAGAATAATTCATGGTTCTCATCTATATTGGTGAAAAATTTACAGATAAAGAACTATAATTCTATCAAAGATTCTACCAAAATGAAGAGATCATAGTTTAAAATATTTATGATTGAGGAGGATATGTTTTTATTGGGACTATTGTTATCTATAAAGGGATATATAAATATATTTTTTCATAATAAATATATATTTTAGATTCTCAATGGGTTATTGGATTCAACACCAATTATGGTTAGAACAAAGATTGGAAAACTTGAGGATGAGAAATATATTAATCAAACACTTTACTGATGGATGATAATTTGTTTGTTTCATCTCATCCCATCAAGACTAGATATATTATTTTCAACAAGTGTAGTTACCATTTATCCAATATATCCCATGGAAGAGTTTATTTTCCTTATAAGAATGATCATGAGGTATAATTGGAGAGAACATTATTAGTATTTAAGGTATCATGAATGGTATAATATATTATTTTATGTATACTCAGATGTGGTTTGGGGTATAGATATTTATTGTAAAAAATACATAAATGGAGGAGATTTTTTTATCATGAATACATTGTATTGGAAGAATTAATAAAATGTAAGTAAAAGACCTCATAGTATGACTTTAGTAGAATATATTTTAGCTACAATGTTATGAATAAAACTAGCAATTATGTAGCAATAATAATAATATTGAGTAAAGGATGTGATTCCTCTAATGAATATTCATTATGATACTAAAAGATATATATAGACAATGAGAAGTGTGATACAGTAATTATGATCATATAATATAGATATACCATATTAGTTTACTATATAAAACTTTTTCCATGACATGATCAATCTAGATCATGTGGGTATAAAAAATAAGTGTTATATATAAACACAAAGACATAAATATGATTGAAAATAATAAGATAAACCATATCATTCAACAAAATTTCTTATCTTGGATTATTTTAGATTCTAAAAACTCCCCAATTTATATATTTTTTCATCTATAATGTGTTTTACCATTTATAAAATATATTTTAATTGGTATACCAAAAATTGGGACACACTATCTAAGAGGATTTATAAATAAATAGATTCCTTACATGAGATCATAAACAACATTATAGAATTCTTAATCGTTCATTTATTTCCTATAAATTTTATAAGTCATGTAAGAGTAGAGAAATTATAGAAATATAACTTATTATTACATAGAGTAGTGTCAATGTCAAAGAGGTGTGACATTAAAATCCACAAAACCAGAGAACCCATTGATTTTAATTGTGAAATGGAGAGAAATAGTGAAGAGGAAAATATAAATATGTATTTTAGGGGAATTTAAATATATGAAACTATAAATTTAATGAACTAAAAAACATATAATGAATCACTTTTGAATAAATAAAAGGATTGTAAAATTAAAAGAAATATAGTGTATTAAAAAATTAAAAGAAAAATATTCTATCAACCGAAGGTTATTATATTTTGACTTATTTTCAATTTATAAATATAAAGATACATTTAAAGAATAATGAATCTAGTGAGATGTTGGTAAGAAGATTTTTTATGGATGCAGGCACCACAACATTCACTATACCCAAGTGATCTTGGTAAATCCATTGAAAAAAAAGAAAATATAAAGAACTAAATATAACAAAATAGATGGAGGATTTTACAAAAATGAATAATAGTATGAAACCCCAATCCACCACCCACTTCAATGCTATCTTAATGATGTAATAAGATATATGACCATGATGAGCAGGAATTTGTAGAGGGGTGTAATTAGTAGTGCGGGAAAATGCTACGACATCCATTTCATTTTTAATGTAAGGTAATGATATAAGAGATAGTGTCTGTTGTGCGAGGTTTCACTACAAGATGATAATGTTCAATCGATGATGTATCCCATCTTATTATGTAGTAGTTTTACAAATGAAATTTCGATGTTTAATTCTATGTATGGAATAATTTTACCATTTAAAAATAGGTAAATAATGAGTAATATTATGTGGTGGTAATGATGGAGGTCTTATGTATTTATAAGAATGTTCCCAATGAAGTGGACACAACATAGATTATAGAACCATTAATGCGGTGTTTTAAAATAGAGAATTATTTTTTACCACTCAATGGAGCACTGCATTTCACAATGGGGACTTAACTTTGTAGAATAATGAGATTCACTATGTTAATTTTGAGTGTCCATAACATGGAAGTTTTTTGTCAAGGCTTTAGATATCATGTAAATAATGGGCATTGTCTAAGGGGAATTCATGGATGTAACCATTTTCAATATACAATCTACATGCGAGAAAAATGATGTCTCATTATGGGGTTTGTGATAGTCATGGTATAAATCATTCTAATGTAATCAATATCTTATATGGATGATAAAAATGGATGATTCTAATGAACAATGTCATATATAAAGGCGTGTAAGGAATTTCAATTTTTGGAGATTGGGGAACATAGGAATCTGAGTGAGGGGGTCTAGTATTAGATATAATTTCATATGGATTTTGTAATATGTCATGGATAATGTGGATAAATTCAATGAACATAATATTAATGTTTAGATACCTTTATATCATGATTTTTATTTCTGAATGAATATAGAAAGCCACCGAATCAATAAGTAGTAAGTAAATAATTTTGAAGATCTATTTTGTGTCTACGTGAGGGATATTATTTTCAATTTATTGAAGGGATTATTATTTATATAATTTTTAGGTAACAGTGATTCATATATCAAATATATGGGATAAAAGTATATGAGAAAATTAAAGTCCCATGTTTTAAATAAGTAATCCAAATTTAACATTAGTCCCTGATATAGAAATTGAACCACATTTACAACAACCTAACTATATCGGTAAATCATGAGAAATAATTGAAATAAATATTTATATAACATATTTTTATTCCAAACATGAAACTTCTTGTCAAGAAGAAAAATAAAATGATGTTAACTTAGATTAGTAGTGTTTTTTTCATAACATTTTTAATATTAAGAGTGCATCATGTTAATCCTTATTACATAAAATCACAATTGGTATATGTTTCTTATACCTTACAATTAATGTGATCCATGTATAACATAAATTCCTTTAATTATTTTATGTTTCGAAATATCATATATATATATATATATGAATAGGGATAAGTTTGATTTTTTCATCATCACATGAGAACAAGATTATAACGGTCTGGAATTATTTCTAATGGATTATAATTGATCCCTATCTGGGTAGTCCATGGGCGGTTACACCCCCTGGGTGGGACACACCACCATCCCCAATGGCAGTTATTTCCTTATGAATCCCTTGGGCGGAGAGCCATGCTTCGTCCAATGCTCACATGTGAGAGTTCCCAAGGATTGGATACATTCCTACCTCCTTAGCCTCTGATACCAACTGTAGAGACCCAAAACATAACATAAATAGACATTACATTACTTTTGGGGAATACATAATACATAAAAAAAACAGACACACAAGGACTGTAATAGTTTAGTGTCTTTGGAAACTTGGGATATAATTATCAAATCACGGTGAATGATCTTCAAAATCTCCCATAAAGATCTTCCTTTTTTTCTCTTACCTAAAACATTTCTTTAATTCCTTGGGAAAAGAAAACATATAAAAGGTGAGCTCAAATGCTCAGTAAGGGTAATCATGGAGAAAATAAAAGAAATCATATACATTTTAAAAAATAAAATGTACATAATGTTTAAACATCAAAATCTTGAGCAATGACATAAAACATGGCAGTATGTAAGGCATAGATCATAAAGAAACATTAATCATGAAAATTAGACTGGGAATAAAACATGGAATTGTGGAAACAATTAATCACATGATATTATTTCGATAGTAGCCAAGGCATTGCTGCCAAGACCATCTTAGTGGACAAAGTCCCTTTCAGAATCGAGTTCACTCCTCATTCCTGTACCGTAACACAGAACTAGATTAACTTATCATCCAGACATTTCTATCTCATGAGATATAAATCTTTACCCAATTAATTGGAGGGAGATATAGTTCCCATCCATCTCATAATGAAATCATTCTTACTTGTGCCACAACATAAACATTAATCATTCATCATAACCCAATGAATAAAAATGGGGTTCAAAAACATCTTCCCATCATAACATAATCAATATAAAACAAATGGATATCATTTCATCATAAGAAAAATGAAACCATTTAAATCATAGAGATATTATACATGAAACATACACATATGAAATAATGTCATTTTATATGGAAAATGGTTTTGATAAAACACTTGAAAAGAATTCATCATGTAAATATACATTCTTCATAATAATATTTTTCTTTTCAAAAAATGCCATGAAATTTCAAAAGAAAATGATTTGGTTGAAAAAAGTCATGAAATCTTTTAGAGTAAGCTTCATAAAAATAAGGCTTTATAAAACCGTAAAAATCCTTTCATGCCGTAGAAGTTAAAAAATATTCTTCTCCTACTTTTGTTAGAAATGTCAAAAAGTACCACGTATGGAAAACAAAAGAAAGATTCCTTACATACCGTGTAGTAAAAATAAAAAATGGGTAAAAAGGACATTAGAAATACATGAAACCATTTTTAGAAAATAGGTACATGGATGATAAATATAACCCTAGTAAATACTTACAAATAAACAATCTCAGATAAAAACACGATTGGAAAAGTTATCCCTTACCTTATGTCCAATTTCTTCCGTATGTGTTCGAGACTCTTGTATAGTGGGTTTAAACATATTATTAACTTTTAACAGAACAATATCAATATTTATGATATCATATATGATTTACTAATGACATTATTTTATCCGTTTATTTTTCAATTCCATGTTAAAGCAGCGTTTTGGGTAAAATCATTTCATTTATCGTCCGTGTTATGACTTGTAATTATTAATATTGTTACTTAGATCATGATTTATTAATTACAGAATATAAAACAATATTTTTATATAATATATATTCTAAATATACATATATATAATATATTGATAAATTGAAATGAAATACAAAATTCATGGAGACGGTAGGCCGTGCGTACGCATGAACGTTGTTTTCCTTTACTTATTGACTTGAATGGAACTAAGTAAATAACATATGGATAAATACAGTAGCATTATTATGTTATATATAAAATTATTATTCAATATATATAATTTATAATCATTTTTTAATAGTTAACATGGAGATTGAATCTCATCATGTCGTGGAGACGGTAATCTGTACGTACGCACGAGCAATGATACCGTTCCCATAATTATTGAATCGAATTTTAGTGGATGATATAATATCTAATAATCAGTATGATGTTATAATATCAATATATAGTTATTTTTACACCATTATACCCATCCAAGTAAGGTGTTGGTGGAAAACCTGATTACACCATGGCGTGGAGACGGTATTCCGTACGCACGCATGTGCGGTGATTTCATTTTCTGTAGGATGGATAGAAGGTGATATAGTTTTTTTTCATATTTATAATAACATATAAGTATATAAGTAATACTGATGTTATTACTTTATAATTAAACAACTAAATAATAAGAAGTTGAAGAAGAATGAAACTTTAATGAGTCAGTAGAAGAGATTACCTCTTCCTCGACGCACCTCATTTAAACTTTTTCTTAGGCCACTAGAGATGGTATTTTGAGAAGACATGATTAACTATGATATAAATAGAGATGTTGAAAAGAGTAATTTGAAGGGTTTGACTGAGCTTCAAGGCTAAGAAGGGTGTTAAGAGAAGAGGGAAGGGGTGCCCTTTTTATAAGTGAGGAGAGGGGCACCATTGGAAAAACATAAAATATTATCTTATAATAAAGTCATATTCGGTTTATAATAGCTCAAACTTGATTTATTTAGAAGATAAAGTGGGTATGGTTCAAAATACTCTCAACTAATAGGTTTTAGAAAAGTATAGGTTACTATTTTAACCTTATCATTTAGATATAACACTATGTTAAATAGTTTGTCTTTTACCATGTCTTCTTGTTTTCTTACACTATAAACTTACTATAACAAGCCAAAGAAACCCCAAGTGGTTAATTATTAATATATACAACCATATATATGTCATTTTTTTGATCCTTAGATTTTTATGGATATAATAACAATTAATAATATAATATTTGTTTTAAAAACTATTTTATGTCAATTTTGACACTATTTCAAAATTGATTTTTGTGAAAATCATAACAACATTATTAGTTCAAAAAATGTTAATTTAATAAATAATAACATGTCATATTAACTTTCAAAATAATTTTAATTCATAAAAATTCTCAAATTACATTTATTTGGATATTTATAACATCAATTATGTTAATATTTCGTTAATAAGTTAATTACTCCATCTTCATTGTGTCATAAATAAATTAACTTATTTAATGTTTAAAAATTATAAATAAAATACCATTATGTAGGAAATATTTTTATATTTATAATGAATATTTATAGTCGAATTTATTTTATGTATAACCCTATATTAATATTGTTTTAGTTATTAAACATTTATTTTATTTATTTTAACTCTTCTTTAAATAAAATAATAATAAGTGTCCTAATCTAATCCAACTGGACCTAGAGGGTAATATTTTATTTATAATGCTTTTTTTGTAGAATTTCACTTATATAATAGAATTAGGACATGTGTAAGGGTAATAATAATATCATTTTTACCCTTAATTACCCTATTTACTTTTAATTGTGGTAAATAAAAGTAAAAAGTTACTATTCAAAAAAAATTATTTTATCTTATTGAACCACATTTTACTCCTTGATATCAAACGTGTCTATTTTATTTTTTAAATTACACTCGTAGAAGCATAAAAATTATGTTTTAGGTAAAATTTCAAATTCTCCTAGGAGGTGGATAAAAGACGGTGACAAGTTCAATAAAATTTTTATATATCTAAATTTATTATAAAATGAATTACGTTGAACTTATGTAGGTATTATGTATCCATTTTGACCTAAAATAAATTTAAATAAAATAAATAATTATTTAAATAAAAATTCGATTTTTAAATAGTAACCCAGTGTTTTCACTATTCATAAAAAATTGAATGTTTGTAGAAAAATAACAAAAATTTACCCTAGGATAATTTTGATATTCCGAATCCAAAAATGAAGTCCATTTTGAAAGATAAAATTTATAAAATTTCAGAAAGTGTGTATAACTATTCATAACAGCGAGTTCATAATAATATTATAATAATATCGCGTTTAGTGAAACTCGGTATTGCGTACTACACACTCTATCGAAGAAAGTCTTGATTGCGTGTAATGTAAGCCAAGTCAAGGATGCATGTAGTGAATGATTTGTTTCATGTTGCATATAACACAATCAAAACTTATTTAATTTATACATTAAACAAAATCTATACTTAATGTTGCATTGAATAATTTCCACAAGATGAACTTGAAATTGTGTGTAACACGAGCCAAGATTTGTGTTGTGTATACTACATGCTAATACGGTGTTGCGTATAATACAAGATAATCATACTGTAGTGTATAATATAAGACATCGAAGAAATTAAAAATAATATTTCTTATAAAATCTTGGGGTGTTACATTCTACCCCCCCTTAAAATGAATTTCTCCCTCGAAATTCGTCAGTGTTATAAATCGTTTACTACTTGAAAGTTTCATTCATAGAAACCAACATCGTAAAAAGGAATAATAAATCATTATTTTAAAAAGGAGCATGAGAAACATACTGGATACCCAAATATACTCATCATTGGGTTTCCACATAGGAGAAAATAAGTGAAAATATGGATATGGAAGAGAAATCTAACCAACATGTTTAAATAAAGAGTGGTTGAGAACATGTATATGAAAGAAGCCAAAAATTATAAAGCCATAAATTTCTGATGATGTAAGGTACCATCTGATTCATCATATATGAGGGCACTAGGACACAATTTTTAGTTTTCTAGATAATTTCACTAAAGATAATGAAATTTGAATTAGAAGAAATAAATTCTTAATTTTGGTACAATCTCACCATTGGACATTTCTGGGAAAATTTCTAATTCATCTCTTCAATAAAGGAAGTTGAAGTTTTCATTCGTGTAGTGTTAGAAGGTCATGTGATAGAATGACGGGTCATTCCATCTGTCTCAAACAAAAGGTTAGCAAAAGTTATCAAATATACATAAGTCTATCTATTGTGAGATTAATAATATATGGTTCCTAAAATGGACTTATACAACATATATCAAAATTCTTAATATACTAAAACTAGTTTCTACTAACTAGTGATTTTCTGTAGGCCAGTGGTAGGTGATAAAGTCATGTCTCACATCGGTTTTGGGTTCGATTCCTGCATCCTTGTCCGACACGATGGGTTGTTGCCCGTCCTACGAGTTGTCCTTTTTCTAAAACTATACTATTATAACATTCCAAAAATAATATCTAAAAAATGTTCTATCCTTAAACAATACTATCTAATGTCCAACAAAATATATTTCAAATGTTTAGGCTTATCCAAAATACTTCTGTCCAAGATCAGAGTATAAAGAAAATAATCACCAGAAATGTCTTCTGCCGAGCATGTGAATACCATCATTTATCCTCCATATATCATACATTATATCATGTTGGTCAAATTAAAAACATGTGAATACCTTAATAATGTATTCTATTGGAAAATGAATACCCATTGATCCTTTGTGAAAACATGAATGCTGTCAAAATTTAACACTTTCCACATACCAAAATCCCAAAATTTCTATATACTCAAAGCATGATATAACTTCTTCATTATATCAGTCATGAGCTCGTTTCATTTTTTATTTATCGCTTCATTATGCGCATATGATATTCCTTCTACAAATATTTCAATCAATTTTCATGGTTACCGGTACCATATAATAATTTAAAACCAATAAATAGATATTCCAAAATTCCACGATACCATAAATGAGATTCGATGATACTTTTTTGAAATCCCATTACATAAACACTTAATCATTACACAACATCATTTTCATAATCAACATCACAAATAGTGATCGCATGTGACTTCCATTTATCCTTTTCCTTAGGAGGTTTCTCACATTGATCATCATTAACCCTTGGATTAGGGAATTGATTAGCAAAATGCCCCATTTCCTTACACGTGAAGTATTGAATTGTTGGTGGTGAGTTCTTTGCATCCTTTTCTATATTCACATCATTAGAAACCCTTTTTCCATTACTTCGACAATCAATTGCTTGATGACCTTCTTTTCCACACTTAAAACATTTTCTAGTCCATTTAATAAAATCTCCACCATGCTTTTTTCCAGACATTGAGCATAAATAAACATTCATCTTCTTTTCAACATTGTTTTGAGATTTTTCCTTGAACTCTATCATTCGTTTCTTATTAATACCATGAGATGGATATATAACACCAACTTCCATTTCTACCTTGATATACAACACAAAATTAATTCATAGCTACTGATGTATTTTATAGATAATGCCCTTTGAAGGCTTGGTTTTAAGCCACTGAAGAATCGATCAACTTTACGTTCATGTTGGATGATAAAGCTAGATGCATACCTTGAAAGCCTTGTAAAATGCGCTTTGTATATACCAACAGATTCTTCATCCTTTTTCTTAAGCTCAAGGAAATCCTTTTCCATCATTGTTTGAAGAATACGAGGTAAGTACTTACTGAAAAACAAGTTCTTGAACACATCCCATTCCAATGATTTAATTTCATCTTGGGGCCTTGTATTCTTAATTAGAGTACACCATTGATCTGCTTCACCTTCTATATGGTAAATAGAAAGAATTAATTTTTCATGTTCCGAACTGCGAAGTATGTAAAATATATTTTCAATGGTACTGATCCATTGTTCAGTAACAAGTGGATCAAAAGACCCACTGAAAGAAGGTGGATGTTGCCTCATGAAGGACTCAATAGAATATTGTGCCCTTCTATGATCATTTGGAAGTCCAGAATGATTCATAGCTTGTGTAAGTATAGAAATAATATTTTTCACTACATCTCCCCAGAAATTGGTTTGTTTAGGAGGAGAATCATTTCATTGTCCCTTACATTGATCAACACGATTCTTTCGGGTTCTAGCCATCGTCTAAAACCCAAAAAGAATAGCGTGAGAGACAAAAATCATGTTTGGGAAAACAATATAATAAAGGGGGAATAACTTCAATATCTAACATCTTAGGATTAATTCTATGATCGTTACCATAATTTTGTGATTATTACCTATACGTATAATTAGCCTTTGGGACATCCCAAGACATTCCATAGAAATATCTATAGGGAACTCACTAAAGTTTTCACAACTTAGTTTCAAAAGGATGACTAAACCATTCCTCTGATACCAAAGATAACGGTCATGAATTATTTCTAGTGGACTATAATTGATACCTATATGGGCACTCCATGGGCGGCTACACCCCCTGGGCTGGACACATCACCATCCCCAGTGGCATCCATTTCCTCATGAAGCCCTTGGACTGAGAGCCATGCTTCGTCCAATACTCACATGTGAGAGTTCCCAAGGATCGGATACATTCCTACCTCCCTTTTCCTCTGATACCAACTACAGAGACCCAAATAATGACGTACATAGATATTAAATTAATTTTTTCGGAATACTTAATACATAAAAAAATAGACACACAAGAACTGGAATAGTTTAGTGTCTTTGGAAACTCGTGATATAATATTTTAATGGTGGTTAAAGATCTTCAAAATCTCCCCTAATGATCTTCCCTTTTTTTCTCTTACCTAAAACCTTTCTTTAAATCCTGGGGAAAAGAAAATATATAAAGTGTGAGATCAAATTCTCAGTAAGTGTAAACATGGATAAAATAAAACAAATCATATACATTTGAACAAAAATACTTGAACATAATGTTTAAACATAAAAATCTTGAGCAATGACATAAAACCTGGCAGCATGTAATGCATATATCATAAAGACACCTTAATCATGATAAAATAGCATGGGAAAAAAACATGGAATTCTGGAAACCATTAATCACATGATATGATTTCCATAGTATCCAAGGCATTGCTGCCAAGATCATCTTCGTGGGCAAAGTCCCTTTCTGAATCGTGTTCACTCCTCGTTCCAGTCTTGTAACACTGAAACAGATTAACATACCATTCCATCCATGTCTATATCATGAGATATAAATCTTTACCTAATGAATTAGAGGGAGATATAGGTCTCACCCATCTCATAATGAAATCATTCTTACTTGTGCCACAACATAAACATAAATCATTCATCATAACCCATAGAATAAAAATGGTTTTCATAAACATCATCCCATTATAACATAATCCATATAAAACAAATGGATATCATTTCATCATAAAAAAAATGAAACCATGTTAATCATAGTGATATTATACTTGAAACATACACTTATGAAATAATGTCATCTTAGATGGAAAATGATTTTTATAAAACACTTGAAAATAATACTTGAGGAAAATATCCTTTATTCTTAAAAATAATTTTCTTTTCACAAAATTCCATGATATTTTAAAGAAAATTATTTTGTTGAAAATAGTTATGAAATCATGTAAATTAATCTTCATAAAAATAAGGCGCTATAAAATTGTAAAAATTTGTTCATGCTTTATAAGTTAAAAAAATATTCTTCTCGTACTTTTTCCAGAAAAGTCAATAAGTACATCGTATGGTAAACAAAAAAATTATTCCATACATACCATGATGTAAAATTTAAAAATGGGTAAAAATTTGTTTAAACATACATGAAACCATTTTTAGAAAACATGAAAATGGATGATAAATATAACTCCAATAAATACTTACGAATAAATAATCTCAGATAAATACATGATTGGAAAAGTTATCCCTTACCTTATGTCCAATTTCTTCCATATGTGTCCGAGACTCCTGTATAGTGGGTTTAAAAATATTATTAACTTGTAACAAAACCATAATAATATTTAATATATCATATAATATTTACATACTACTTTATATTATCCGTTCATTTATCAATTCCATGTTAAAGCAGCATTTTGGGTAAAATCGTTTCATTTATTGTCAGTGTTTTGACTTGTAATTATTAATATGATTACATAGATCATGATTACATAATTACATAATATAAAACATGATTTATATATAATATATATTCAGAATATACATATATATAATATATATATAAATGGAAATGAAATACACCGTTCATGGAGATGGTAGGTCGTACGTACGCATAAACGCTATTTTCCTTTCCTTATTGACTTTAATGGAAGTAAGTAAATAACATATGCATAAATCCAGTATCATTATTATGTTATATATACCATTATTATTCATTATATATACTTTATAATCATTCTTTAATGGTTAACATGGAGATTGAATCTCATCACGTCGTGGAGACGGTAATCCGTACGTACGCACGAGCGATGATATCGTTCCCATAATTATTTAATGTAATATGAGTGGATGATATAATATTTCATAATCAGTATAATGTTATAATATACATATATAGTTATTTTTTACACCATTATTCCTATCCAAGTAAGGTAGTGGTGGAAAAACTGATTACACCACGGCGTGGAGACGGTATTCCGTACGTACGCACGCGCGATGATTTCATTCTCCGTAGGAAGGATAGATGGTGAAATAGGGTTGTTTCATATTTATAATAACATATCAGTATATAATTAATAATGATGTTATTAGTTTATAATGAAACCAAAAAAGAAGAGGATGTATAAGAAGAAATAAATTTGAAAGAGTCAATATAAGAGATTACCTCATCCTCGATGGACCTTTTTTTAACTTCATCTTAGGGCACAAGAGTTGGTCTTTTGAGATGACCATAACATATATTATATAACTAGATAGTTTGAAAAGTTAAATTGGAAGGTTTTGGTCTAGCTTCAATGCTCAAAAGGGTGAGAAGAGAAGAGGGAAGGGGTTCCCTTTTTATAAGGGAGGAGAGGGGCACCTTTGAAAAAACTTAACATATTATTTGATAATAAAGTAATATTTGGTTCACAATAGCTCAAAATTGATTTATTTCGAAGCTAAAAAGGGTATGGGTCGAAATACTGTCAACCAATAACTTTTATAAATGTTTAGGTTACTATTTTAACCTTATCGTTTAGATTTAACTCTATGTTAAATAATTTAACTTTTACCGTGTCTTCTTGTTTTCTTACACTATTAACTTACTATAACAAGAAAAACAAACCTCAAGTGGATGATTATTAATATATATAACTATATCAAAGTCATTTGGCCTATCCTTATATGTTTAGGAATATAATAACAATTAATAATATAATATATGTTTTAAAAACTATTTCTGCCAGTTTTGACACTATTTGGTAATTGATTTTTGTGACAAACATAACAACATGATTAGTTCGAAAAAAATAAATTGAATCAATACTAACATGTCTTATTAACCCAGAAAATTAGTGTGATTTATAAAAAGTCTCAAATTACATGTATTTGGATATTTATAACATCTATTATGTTAATATTTCATTAATATGGTAATTAATGCATCATTATCGTGTCATAAATAAATTAACATATTTAATGTATAAAAATTATAAATTAAATACCATTATGTAGGAAATATTTTTAGCTTTCTAATTAATAATTATAGTCGAATTTTTCTTATGTATAACACTATATTAAAAAAAATTAGTGATTAAACATTGAATTTAACTATTTTTACTCTTTTTTAAATAAAATAATAATAAGTGTCATAATCTAATCCAAGTAGACCTAAAGGGTAATATTTCATTCCTAATTCTTTTTTTGGTCTAATTACACTAATCCAATAGAATTTATATTTTTTTTGGGGTAATAATATTATTATTTTTCCCCTTAATTACCCAATTTAATTTTAACCATGTTAAATAAACGTAAATAGTTACTCTTCACAAAAAATTATTTTTATCTTATTGAACCACAGTTTACTCCTTGATTTTAACTGTTTCTCTTGGATTTTCGAAATTCCACTCATAGAAGCGGTAGAATTATGTTTTATATAAATTTTCAAATTCTCCTAGGAGGTGGGTAAAAGACGGTGAGAAGTTCAATAAAATTTTTATATATCTAAAATTAATATAAAATGACTCAAATGAATTGAATTAATCTTATATAGTTATTATGTATCCACATTGACCTAAAATCAATTTAAATAAAATAAATAATTATTTAAATAAAAAATATGTTTTAAATATTAACCCAGTGTTTTCACGACTCATCAGAAATTGAAATTTTTCAGAAAAATACCAAAAATTCACCCTATGCATATTTTGATATTCCGAATCGAAAAATTATGTCCATTTTGAAAGATAAAATTTATAAAATTTCAAAAAGTTGGTATTACTATTCGTAACGGTAAGTTCATAATAATATTATAATAATATCTCATTTAGTGAAACTTGGTATTGCGTATTACACATAGTATCGAAGAAAGTCTTGATTGCGTGTAATATAAGCCAAGTCAGGGCTGCGTGTAGTGAAGGATCTGTTTCGTTTTGTGTATAAAATAATCAAAACTTATTTCATTTATACATTAAACAAAATCTATACTTAGTGTTGTGTAAAATAATTTCCACAAAATGAACTTGAAATTCTGTGTAACACGCGCCAAGAATAGTGTTGCGTATACTATAATCTAATACGGTGTTGGATATAGTACAAGATAATCTTGGTGTAGTGTATAATAGAATACATTAATGAAATTAAAAATAATATTTCTTATCAAATATTGGGTTGTTACAAAGATCTAGTAAGAGATAACGAATATTTTTACACCATAATTCACTCACTCAGATAGTAAGTGGTTACATCAATGAAATAGAAGTCATCATCATATTATTATGGAATACAACGGGTATCGTAAAAGGACTCATACACAAAAGGGTTATTTCCCTTATTGTGTGAATACAAGCATGACCAAGGTCAGGGTCATTGGTCTCTGACCATGAATATCTAGTGAAACAAATTGATAGAATCACATAAATTTGGAGAAATCCCCTTCCCTAGTGAATGAGGATATTAATAAATATTTTAAAAATATTTTAACGGTGGATCAATATTCTAAAAATTCACCAAAAAAAGATAATACAAATACATTCATTATGGTTATCCTTATACCACCATAATCATGAGTTCTAGGGATAATCCACTGAGTACCCTCTATGAAGATTGAAAATCAATGATTTCATTCAATGGATATCCTTTGAAGAAAAGCTATTTGGGTCCTACATATAGATTTAGATCCATTTTAAGGATGCAATCAATTTTATAGTTCATTATATACTAGTTACCATGATGTTCTTTCAATTTGTAAGGAAACTAATCACCCTGATGGTACTTATAAGGGTTGGTGTTGAAATAATTCTTACTACAACTGAAAATCTTTCCCAATTTGAGTTCATCATCATAATGGAAAATCAAGTTGTGAAACTAGATCCTCTTTTCATAGTTCTCATTGTAACTATCATCCTCAAAATTATGTATCTACATGGCATGAAGGTCCTCTCAGTTTCATCATTATACCAAACATAACTGTATACCAAGAGCCATATAAGAATTTTCCACCCACAATAATAATATCCTTTCATTAATCAGTAGTGGTCCATCCTTATAAATGGTTGATTTGAGGTGATGGACCTCAAACTTTCTTCCCCTGGACCATAAAGCATTTGATAAGACGTCATAGTTTCCAATTAATCCTAATATTCATGATAAAAGTGTGGAAATATGTCCATTATATTCAGATCATGAAATGGAATCTCATTTTAAAGAACATGAATCTTATATGTTCATTTGGAAAGAACTAATTGAATTAAATATGATGTCCTTGTTTTGTTCCATTTCCACTCCCTTGTATGAAATTTTTGAGTCACAAATAGAAGAAAGAACACATTACCTTTACATTAACTGGTGGGAAAATTTTTACCGTGTCCAGGAGAAATATCACCATTATGTGTAGTATTCCAATCACATCATGAGGTTGAGAGATAAATCATATAAAGATGACTTATATGGAATATTACTTTAATTTAAAAAATTATTACAATAGTGTGAGATCACACACTATTACCCCATAAATGTTGTAGGAAAGCATCACTGGGTATTCAGTTAACCACCACATAATTTTCAAGGTTGATAGTCAGGTGAATATTAAGTGCTACACATTAGTCCATTCAATAAAAAATGATTCTTTAGAGGAAGGAAAAATAAATTTCCATCCCCATTGGAAAATCAATGGGGAAAAGATTCACATATTCTAGGTATTCCATCCAACTAAATAATATTATCCTTATATATCATAAATATAGTACTGTATGGGATAATACCATCAATATATTATTTCATCAAGCATCCATGAAGGAAAAACAAGACTCTCATTAAGGAAATCAAATACCACTACTATAAAGATACACCTATCTATGATCTACTCACACTCAAAATGGTCACTAAATATTGAACAACATGTAGTGAAATCATGAAAATAAAAAAATCCCATTACTACAACATATTTAGTTGCGTTATAAAAGCAATCCCTTTTTATATAGCATGGGTAATTTTTATCTTATCCTTTACCAAAAATACCCTTATTTCCTTAAAAAATCAATTCAACTATGGTGATAGATCCGAAAAAACCCATATCATAGTTTTGGTGTAAATATTAACCATTCTTCTCTAGGAATTATAGTCTTCTATGGAATGGTAGGAAATTCAATACAAATTCACTCATAGTTTCTCCCGCAAAATTATCCACTTTAATGACAATGGATGTTTTCAAGAAAAAATAAGCAGGATTCTAGCAAGAACACACTCTACCAATCACTTATAGACTATCATTACTGAGGGGATGTGAATCCTCATAGGGCCATAATCCAAAATGGTCCACGTATAAGGTGAATATAAATGGGAATCATGATTTTATTCTCAATGTATTTTTAGTGGATTAAAATTCCCCATATAAATATAAGATAGTTTGGGATATTAATACCAATATGTGATTCACTCCCATGAACGTTTTTAGTATCAACCCCATAGATAATTTAGGGAATAATGGTCACATGAAAATTGTGGTTAGGAAATAATTGTTCAAAATTAGTTTAGAATGGATGTTTGTGAAGAATGTGTTCATACATGGAATCAAATGTAGGATCATGGTTAGGTATTTCCTTCAAATATACTATTACAAGACACTCAATGTACTTCATCTAAATTCAAAGGGAATGTGGTGGCTATATCAATAACCAGTCTTCCACAAGAGGTAATTGTATGACCTCTTATCAAGTAAAGTATTTTCAAATATAACTTTGATATAGGTAAATTAAAATGAATTAATTCCTTATTCTTTATGGTAAATATTCCTATTGAGTAAAACTAACACATGAGGGGAAATATTTCTCCTTTAATTAACCACCTTAAACAATATATATATTTTCTTCTAAAAAGAGTAGAGTCAATCTATCATAGTATCAACAAGTCTATAAACCTTATTATATAATCCATATGGCCAGAGATGAGTGTGAATTCCCTCTACTATGCTTAAAGTAATAATAATTTATTAAAATCTGTCCTAGTTAATATAAAATTGATTTCTAGATGATGGAACATGAATGTCAGCCATATTAAACTCTATTCACATCCTATTATCAAGCATTATCCTAGAATAAATTTACACTTGATCTCATCGACTTTATCCACTCCCTTGTTAATTTAATAAAATCCATGGAAGTGTGGCACATAATAGTATAGCCAATGAGAAATCAATACAATGATTTAGTGGATGTAACTTCTAATTTTCATAATAGTTTTAATCATAGTTGTTTCTTCATTGAAGACACAATAGAACTAAAAAGACCTGACCCACATTTCTTCATTATTATGCTCCATGATGGGAACAATAAAAAAAAATCGTAAAATCAGAGACACTTTTTAAAAATTATGTAGGAAGAAAAATTCAATCTTTATACTAACATACATGTGTGGTTTGAAATAATATAGGAATACCTCTATTGATAATTCATCTACTAATTAATCTCTATATTAGGAAATATTAGGATTCATAATATCTAAAATTCTAAGACCCATAAAAATATGAGGTGAAATTCATTCACTACAATATGGATAGGCTTAAGTTACACCCTAATTAAGAAACTGTCACATATATATATCAACTGGTTGTTTATATAAAGAATGTTCGATATGATTTTTCACCAAAAGTTATTCAAATAAAATATCTTGGGGGAGTTCATATATTTTAAAAACCTATTAGAGTATTCCTTATGAAAATATAATGGTAAATATATGAAAAAACTAATTATAGAGGTCATGATTACATTTAAAAATAATAATAGTGACTGTTATCCTCAAAATAGAAAGATTTCCAACTTGAGTCCCAATTCCATCCAAATATCATGTGGTGAATACTTAAAAAATTAAAATTGTTGTATTATTAGACAACTTAGTATTTTAATAATGAATTAATTTGTATTATGTTTTCATATTAAAAGAATAACATTTTCTCCTTTCAAAGAGGGAATGATTTAGGATACATCATTTCTTCTATCGAAAAAAGCATTCTCAAACTATCAGAGGATATGAAATACAATGAAGTTAGTCTCAATGAACACCCTTATAATTTCTCCATCCATCATATTTTGGGGCTTAAAATATATGAATTATTCATCTATTAGGATATACTCTAAATATGGTGGATTCCAAGTTGGAGAAATTGGGTAACCCATGATATTGGTCACTTATTTCTCTATAATCTTCCTTAGTATTATGATAAAGTGATACATGTTCCTAATAGAGTAACATATATGATTTATGGCTAGATTAATAGATAATCAGTCACCCTAGAACACACCATACTCATGGATCAATGAAAATAACACTTTGTTCCCCCATATATACCTATGATATCTGATATAAGGTCTACATAATAATAATCATATAAAATCCAATGAAAGCATTAATATATAATGATTAAACACAAGGAAGATATCTTTTCAATAACTAATATTATCCAAACCCTTTCAAACTTCTTTTCACCATAATTGGGAGGATGTGATCTATTATAACATATGAGATAGTGGGAAGAACTCCATAAAATGGAATTTTCATCATATTTACAGTCAAATATGAATTCAATAATTATATAATTTTGTATTTTCCTTTAAATGAGGTGGAGGATACATATGAATCTTGTTTCCTGATCCAAAATTGAGTAATACACTATAGATTTTTAGTGGGGTAGGATGAATGATTTCATAGTGGACCATAAAATTCTGTAACTATTCCTATTAAAGATGTATACCCAATTTAATCTCAATGTAAAACACACCAATTCACCCAAAAATATCCCCAATATAGTAAAAAACCATACTGAACTACATCAAATGTAGTCATATTAGAAGTTAAATTTGAAGGCATAAACTTTTCTAATCAATATCAATATTTTTGTCGGATAAGACAATACAACCAGAAAATTAAATTAATTCCCCAAATTTCAAATCAAGAACATGATTCATCTATAAATGTAGCTTTAATTTGTAAGAATTATTACATGTAAATAACCCACAAAATGATGAGTATGACCATTATAGAATAATATGATATCATAAAATAACAATCAACTTTCATTTATAAACTCTAAATTTTGGAGTCACTTTACCTCTCAATGGATCTCTTGGAGACTATAACAAGGGACCTTTTATGGACTCTATATACTGAGGATTAAATCACTATGGATAAGATTTACTTTCTAGAAACAGTTTTAGATGAATACCATATATTCATTTCTATCCTGAACATGTCTGGGAAGCTTCCATACATGGGCACATTAGACATAGGTACATATATACAATGCTAGATGATGTTGATATATTTTAATACCCAATGGATAATATTACTAGAATCACCCTAATAATTGTTTGGACACTATGATTATTTGGTTACAATGAGACTAACTCAACCTCGTCCATATTTACAAATCAAGGGTACGATTAGAGTGAGAAAAAACATTTTGGTAAAATTAAACATTGTACCAAATTTTTAGATCTCCTTTATAACTCCAAATTTATCATGGTGAATCAAAATAGAACCATAATCATCTTGTTAGGATGTAGATGAACTACTTTTCTCTTGGAATTTCCTTCATCATACAATGAGTTCCTCAAATACTCTATTAAAGTAATAGTTAGTGTACTATACAATGATATTTCTCCCATTAGTTCACGTTAATCCAAATATTTTACATAATATTATAATATAGGGAGGGGAGAAGTTGGTGGAAATAATTACATTCATATAGATAAGGAATTCTAAATATTCAATACATATAAACCTTTACTATGAACTTATTTAACACTATAGAGGTTTTGAAGATCATTAGTTAATGTTATATATTATCATTGGTCATATAGATAAGAATCCCATTTAAATAAAATTATCCTGAGGAATGAGAATATTTTTTTTTAACATTAGGTCTGTTTCATTAGATGAACTTGATCAACATAAAGAGGAATGTGATACAAAAAAAGAATATAATTCCCCATATTATGTTATGGGTCTCATAAATTACCATCAAATATACACAACCAACGTTATAATGGTAGAATAATATGAATAATACGATCTCAAATATTCCACTCAATAATTTTATAAATGTGTATCTTCTACTATCTATGATAAAAATGTAATCATTATAGTTGTGGATAATGATCCAATACTAAAATTGATTTTTTCACTATGTTTTATGAAGAACCAAAAAACATAAATCCCTGATAAACAGCTAAATGTATCCATGTGAATGTATATATAAATTCTTGGATTATATACAGATGTGGATAAACATTACATTCTTCTACTGGATATTCACCATGGTTATAAATAGGTGTTACAAATGGAGAATCATACCCATTCATCCTAAGTGGATGAAAATGTGAATGAGATCATTAAGTTCAACATTATTTTGTATTTTAAATACCCAAAGTGTCTCTCTATTTTTTTCCCATCATGAAAAATAACCAAAAATTAGAGATTGCATAAATTTTTGGGATCTCATTTGGAACATCCCAAAAGATGATTTCCCACCACCAATCATTGAATTCTTAATAAATATGTGAAATGAAATTTAATACCTATAATTTATGAATATATATTTATTCTATTAAAAAATATAAATGATCCTTAATGATGATGTGGCTGCTACCATCAAGGGACACTAAGGGGTATATTTCCCAAATGTAATTTATTTCAAATTGAAGAACGTTGGTAATACATACTAACATTCAATAAACTATAACATCATAACCCATCTAGGGAAGATTAAGGAATGTGTTAAGCTTAATATAGATGCAAATTAAATAAAAAACCATTAAAAGTTTATTATTCTTGAAATAATTTGATGAAAACTATAAAAACACATGTTTGATATATATCCATAGAAGTGTTTGTTTAATGTAGACTTATTAAAAGTATTTTTCATCCTGTTATGAAACCATTGAATCACTAACAAATCCAAAAAATACTAGGGAGATACTTTTTATGGATACACATTTACACCTCTACGATTTTAGGGGAATCCATATTTTATTTTTCTTATATAGGATGTTTTATCTCCATCCCTACAAGAATATCCCCACATTTAAAAATAATAACAAAGAATGTGGTCACCTATTAGTGGAATCAGGATTTTTTTGAATAAAATTAATGATACGATGATGTATATCCCGCAAAAATAAGATTTGATGCATCATATTGAATTAAATAATCCTATCATATGTGTGTTTACCCAAGAGAGATCTGTTGTATCCCCTAAATATAATAAGAATATGAATGCATGTAAAACATTATCTACTATCGCAATACAATAATGTTGGATATTGAGAATAAATATTTGGAGAAATAGAATAATTTACTACATATGTTATTTTAATAAAGAAGCAAATATAAAACTTGTTTCCCCATATTGTCCATTTTTTATCATGTTACCCTTCCCAAACACATCTTTATACAGATGATATTAACTCCGTGTATGGGATGGGGGATGGTTATTTTGTAACAATTTTAAATCTATTTTATGTCTCAAATGGAAATCAAAGGGTAACTATCTATAGTTTCCACATAGAACACAATACAGTATAATTTTAATAATTAAATATCGAGATATTTTTTCCTGACCTTTCTCCCATGATTATTGTTTTCTAAAAATTTTACATATTGCCTCAAACATGCCTCTATGTACCCTAGAGATTGCTGACTAGGAGCGAGGGTGTGTAGAATCATATACATTATACTAAAACCTCAAGAGTATTGTGTGGATGAACTGAATGATAATATGAATAAAAAAATCATAATAAAATAAAAACCATCTGTAAAATAAATGAACCATTCAACTATAAATACACACTAAAATAAACAATACCCAATTTCATATAAGAAATGATGAAAATAATGTCACATTAATATACCAAAAATGATGATATGAGGGAGATAGAGAATGATATATTTACAAAATATTGAAAAAAACAAGTAAACACCAAAATTCTATTATCAATAGTATCTCGAGTATATAATTGGTCCCCTTCCCCTGTACTATATCCCTACACATTCAATTAGGATTCCATTACTAGAGACTTCTAATTTTCCCATGTTGTTATCTTGAAGTATATCTAGGTGGTAATTAGTGGAATAAATAGGTTTTTAGATATACTCAAAAGGCCATCACCAATAGTGTCTATAGTAAACATTCAATTTATATAAGATGGTGTTTTGTTCGGATATAATGGTAAAAAAGGATTTTAATGACATGTAATGCAATCCAGTCTGAAACACATGCTATTACATGAATTATAAAAATGATTAATAACAATATAAAAAGGAAAAAAATAGTTATGGTTCATGCAAAAATGTCATGTATAAATTAACTAAAAATAATTGAATAATAATATATCCTACTATATGGGACAATACCACATGGTAAAAACCATGAATACTTCATCGAGTCCATAGAGCTCATCAATAAAAAACTCACTTCAATGTATACCTACATGTTCCAAGACCCGGGGGCCTATCGTTTTGGACACCTCATTGATTACATAGATAATAACTATATAAAAAATGGAAAATTATTGGGTGGATCCCAATGAGAGTGTTTAAGATAGTGCATGAAAACATGATCCATGATAATAGTCTGAGGCTTCTAAGATATAATATGTAAACATGTCACTGGTTCTATACCATATTAACCATTATCAATGTTATATATATATAATAATTCAAAGTTATAACACCAAAAAATCCTATAATAATAACATTATATTAAATAGAGTATAAGAGAAAAAAACATAAAAACTAAACAACCCACATAATATATTTAATTTATTTTACTCCCTTTGATTTCTTTTTGAACACGCAATAGAAATTCTAAATGAACTGTCATATAGTATAGTGTAATAACATAAATATTAAATGTATAGTAATGAATATTATATATAAATAAAATAAAGTTATATGGTTTAAAAAATATATATATAATTAAATATATATAAATTTATTATAAATAAATTAATAATTATTTGACATAAAAATAAATGATTTCTAAAATGTAATTTTTTAAAAAAAATTCTTTCACTGCTTTTTGTGCACATTGGATAAAATTAATTTCTAATTTTTTTAAATTTTATAAGAAAAAATTTATTTAATTTTTTTTTAATACTAATACTTTAATTATCATTGTTTGATATTTTTTAAATGTTTGGGAATGTTTCATTTTTCACTGAATAGTGAAAAATTATGATTTGTATTTCAAAATTTCCATTTAATTTAAACTACTAATGAAGATAAATTATTTTAAAATTGGTTTTAATATAAAATTATTAATATAATATTATAATAAATAAAATTTAGGATATTATAATCACTTTCATGTTGAATATTTCATTAAAACGATCAATACTCAAGGGAATTTTCTTCTTGAAAACACGTTTTTTCATTGCATCTTCATGTTTTATTTCAGAAAAAAATTCATATTAGGGAATTTAGTTTTTAATAATTTTATCAATATTTATAATAATTATTATTTATAATTTAAAATATTTCATATAAATTTTTACTATAATGATTATTTATAAATATAAAACATAATAACTACGGTTATGGTAAAAAATGGGTCCACCGAGTGTTAAACGAAAACAATAATGTACAAAATAGCCAAAAACTATTTCTAAATTCTATTATATGTAAATATTTATAAATTTTCCTAATGATCTATTTTGAAGAATTTTGGTATGTGAATGATTTTGTTAATCCTTTTTTATTTAAAATTTACACTTGTTTCACTCATCTCACTTATAAAAGGACACCAACTCTCATATTTTCCACATGTTCAAACTATTTTCATTCAGCCAACAACTTACCAAATCACTTTAAATATTATAGGCACTCATATTTTTCATCTGTTTTTGTTTATAGATACATTTTATGAAAACTCTAGGTATAATAATAATGTGGTGGTTCTATAAGTTGTATAATTCTATACATCTCCTCTTCCTTCAAAGTAGGATACCATAATGTCACTCATCTGTACCTTGGACTACCACTTTACAAATTGATGTTACACATTTTCCATAAAAACCTATCAAATTTCGTTATGATGAGGGATATATATATATATATATATATGATATTTGTATCATTATTTAACATCTATATTCATTATATAAAATATTTATTTTTTACATTCCTCTCCATAGGGGATAAGATAATTTCACTCGTGTGTGTATCATACTACCGCCTCACAATGTGACATGGTTGACTTATCATTAAGGCGTTACATGGAAGGTCATAAGGATAAATTTTACCTATATATGTGAAATTAATGAAATAATTTTAATATTAATGACATATTCAAATATTATAAAATATAACATATCATTTCATTTCTTACATTTTTACTCAATGGAAGATCGTAACTTCGTTCATGTATATGTGGACTACTGCCTTCATATAGAAATGTGATTCTATCTTCATCAAAACAACATAATTGTTATATATATATATATATTTAAAGAAAAAATATAATGTTTGTTTTATTGTTATCAATATTTAATGATATAATATTACATAACTCCTTTCTATAGTGATCATTAAAAAATGGAAACATTACGCATGCTTACATATAGAATACCGTCACCATGATTGTAACACAATTAATTTATCAAAATAAAAATTCCAAATTGTTACTAAAAGAATAATTGAAATAAAACTATGATAATTATTTAATTATTATTATTCAAAATGTGTTGAAATAATTAACCCCTTTTCAAATATTCATTCAATCAAAGTCATCATTAATATATAATTCTAATACAATACAAACACCCAATATAATATTGAATGATTATTTGATTGTATATTAAATTTTAATAAGTGAAATAAAAGGAATTAAAAACATTAAATATTTTGTTATTAAATAAAATAAATGAGGTAATTTTTTATTATATAAAATAAATAACATATTTGATGAATCATAATCATGGTATGAGACTTCATCTCAATTTATCTTCATCAATGATAATTGTAATGTGATGCCTCTAATTTTTTTTATATAATTTGTATTAAATAAATTTTAAATATAATATCATGATTCTTTATTAATTCATGTTATTTCAGGATTCAATTTTATTTATATAATCCGAGGATATTTTTGCATAAAATTTACTAAGTGGTAATGAATTTCGAAACTCAATTTATATTCATTGGGTAATTTTACTTATTCATTTAAAAGTTACAAAGTGGTAAACCGTTTCGTAACTTAATTTATATTCATTGGGTAATATTATTAATTCATTTTATTTGAAATTCATTGATTGTGTGTGTAATTACCTTCTGACAATATTATACTCTATTTTAAATATTGTTATGTTTATTTAAATTTGATATAGATGATAAATTCATTTAATAATTTTACGTCCGAAATCATTTTTATTCCAGAACCATGGTTTATAAAAAAAATTCAGTTTTTATCCTTTTTCTAGTTATTTCTAATGAGAATTATTTTAATTATTTTAATTTTTTTAAAAAATAATATTTATATAAATTTAAAAACAATACCCTCTTAGATTTTACCGAAAATGTGAATGGAATATTTGTTTTATTATACTCAGAACCAATTAAATTATATGTTTTAAAGACAACTATATGTTTCAAAAATTATATTATATTTTTAAATTATATTTCCTATGAAATATATTTTATAAATTTTTTGTGAATATTTTTTTCTAAAATGATTGTAAATTCAAAAAAAATCACAAGAATATTTTTCATGATATTTTTATGGTATTTATATTTATTAGTGAAATAAAACCTTTTTTGTACTTACGATACACATAATATATAATGTATTCACACCATCCATTTATTTTATTTGGATGGTTTATGACAATTTTTACCATGGAATGTATTGTTATTTTCTTTCTTTATTAATTTTTAGTCATTAACATTCCATTGAAATATTCACATTCCTATTATCATTAGATATTAAATTTCGTCTAAATATCTTTATTAACAATAGGATTATATTTATTCCTTATACCATATATCATTTATAATTATGATGTTATAAATTGAAATTTATTTTTTGGGTGGGGAAATATTTATAAATTTTAATTTTATAAAAATTCATTTTCCTAAAGAACATTATTAAAAAATTAAGTTTATTATTCAATATATGGAGAAAAGTATTGACATGTAGTGACTAGAGAGTCTAGTGAATATATTTCCCTAAGATTCATCAATATTCTTATGATGTGAATATGTATGATGGAATTAAAAGGGTTTATACATTTATTTTTAAACAATATTATGAATGTTATAGAAGTTAGTGGTGTTAGTATCTCGAGATCATAAAATAATTTATTTAATAATTTAATTTATAAATATTTCAATTAATTATATAAATGTATTTTTAATGAAATTATATCTAGATGCATATCATTATCAATTTAGTTATTAAATGGGATGTTTTTCATATATTTACTATTCCACATTGACTTTTCATTATCCATTTATGATATTCGTGATATTAATTATGTGGAATAAGTTTTTTAGTTATATATCATTCTATATTGAATATGATTGTCTAGTTATTCAAAAATATTGTTTTTTAGTAATTTACCAAGGCATGTTGATTTATATTATGGATTTTTGATAGATTCTATTGTATTTAACACCTAATGATAATTTGATGTCACCCTTATTTGGATTATGTTCTCGAAAATCCATGATAAATTTTATGACGGATATGTAGGGATATACAACGGGGAGCAACACTATTCTATAAAAAATTATTTTTTAATTTTTTTTCAAATTTAATACATGAATCGTTTATGTGACTAGTTTACCAACACTATTAAACTATTTTTTCATTTAGAATGTGAGTATATGTATCTTATGATAATGTAATAAAGTAGGAAATCATCAACAGGTACTAGGGTCAAGGTATTTATAGTTTGTATCATTGGAAGATAAGCATAAACATGGGAAATTAGATTTAGGTAAAACATAAATTAGGGACTATAATTCAATGATATATTTTCTAGATAAAAATACACGGAATTCATAAAAACATGATAAAGAATCAGTTATATGATTTTTCTATTACAAAAATACATTTATAAATACTACAAGTGGACTTGTTTCTTTAACAGTTGTACCCAGGGTTAGTTACTCAAAATAAGGTGAATTTTACATGGAATAATCATCACTTGGTGTATGAATATATGATTTATTACATAAAAGGAGTGAAACTCCTGTGAAATATTATTTTGATATTTCACATGTTCTTTACAAACCATTATTGATGATTTATATAGGGGATGAATATTAGTGAAAAATGTTTAAACTATAATTCCTTATATTATGAAAATTATTCATGATTTAAACATACCATATATGATTATAAAATGTCCCCCATATGAATATTGTTTCCCATACTATGTTTTTTGGTTTTATAAAGTGGATGAATCCATAAGGAATCATGTTTTTATTTTACATGAAGAAGAATATAGTGATTATGAGAATCCCAATGGGGTGATGATAGGAGTGAAAAATATTGTGATTATACCTAATTAGTTAGCCTAAAATATGATTAACTACCAACACCATAACCAACTCTATGAGTCAATCACTAAGAGATGGATAGGGTTTTGAAATAGCTCTAGTGTTGTGGAATGGATTTAATTAAGGCTAAATTTCCATCATTTGATAAATATGTAAATAAAAACACAAGAATATTTCTTAATGGAAAAAAGAAACTGATTTAAAAGGGGAAAATAAGGGAATGAAAAAACAATTTAATGAGTAAAATTAAGAGAATGATGGAAGGAAATAAATATCACCCTAGAGTTTCATATGATTGGAGTTGTCTTAAATGTGGGGAACATTAGAATTATCCAAGTCAGTCACATTATCTATTGGTTAACCAATAGACCAAGAAAGAACCTTTGTTGAGATAAAATGAATGGATTATTTATGTCGTGGGATTCATGAAAAAAAATTTAGTTTTTCAGAAAATCATATTTTTGATATAAGGATATTGTATCATATAGGGATTGATTATAATTTTAGAATCATATATGTCTTCATTCACATAATTGTTAGTGATAACAACATGGGATTATTAGTATAATGTTAGTCATAAGTTCAATGTCTTCATACCCATTTCTAAATGTTTTGTGTTAGGAATATAACATGAATAAGAATATTTTGGAAAACATTTAATGGCAGAAAAACAATTGTTTTATTATATTAAAATATTATTTGAGGAAGAGTGACATTACATATTAGAAATAAAATTATTGGTATTATAAAAATTTATGTTTTATAATATCTTTTATGTTTTAGTATTTATGGATCATCACAATCTGAGAACATTATTGGAATTATATTAACATAGTTTTGAGAAATAGAAAACTTGTTCTATTTGGAGAAGGCCTTGAACCCAAATCCAAATGATAATAAGGGGTTTTATCTAATCACATACCCATTTAAGGAATTAGTTAATACGTCATTCGTTTCAGTTAAATTACTAAAACAATATGTATTATATATGAGCTAGCGGAGTGAATTTTAATGTTTACAGATTTATTTATTTTATTGGATAACTATTGATAACTATATTGGTTTGGGAAAATATTTACAAACATGCAGAATTTATTTACACACTTTTATAGATCTTATGATATGTAAAAAGTTAATTCATTTTCATCAGGTAAAAAAAACTTTTTGGATATTAATTTCATGGAGTATGATATGAAATGGAAATTGATAAAAGCACCACAAAAGGAGGAAACCATTTTTATAATATATAGACATATAAATTATGTATTCTTCATATATTCTAGGATAATGAAAGAATTCATCAACATTAGGAAATAAATATTTATAAACATTACCCTATTAAATTTATATATGACAAATAAAACAGAATTTCAAATCATCAAAAATTTATGTTATATGGTTCTTTACTTTATCTTGATCATTCACATAATTTTGATCAATGACCTCTACCATTATATATAATTATTTATTCATTTATTATATTTCAATATTCTCACCTGGCACCAATGTTTTCCTACTTAAATTTTTTTTATGTTTTCTTCCTTATGGCCAGTTTACATTATTTTATCACTTGTGATGTGTATTATTTAAGAACCTTTTTTATGTTCATATTTTTAATAAATGAATTTTAACATATCAAACACATGATTTTTTGAGTGCCAGATCAAATTATAGAGAATCAATTTATTTAATGTGGGGAGAATTAAATAACCTAAAATTAATAAATAATAAAATTACAGTTGATAGAATATATGACAATAGAAACTTTTATTAAACAAAATATGAAATATATTTCTTTAAATTTTATCTCTTCAATTTCTTGTGAATCACGCAATACCGAGTCCAGATGAACTGCAATAATGTATTCCATTATAACCTAGAAATTAAATTAGTTGTTATAAATAGTACAAACTATATAATTAAAATAATATATTTCATAAATGATTAAAATAATTTATTTTAATATATATTAAATTTAAATAAAATATTAATCGTCTGATAGAAAAATAAATTTTTTCAAAAAAACTATTTATTTTTTAGGAAAATAGTTTCCTCGCTCCATGAAAACATATGATAAAATTAATTTTCAAGATATTTATAATATTTATTTGATATAATAAAATTCAATTTTTACATAGTTAAATCAAAATCATATTAATGTTGATTTTTCTGATTTCTCTAACATGATTCATTGTTTTGGTGAAGAGTATAGAATACAAATATTTATTTCAAAACTGCATTTTCATATAATTTATTTTTAAATTTAAATTATATTTTAAATTTTTTTGAAGTAAAATTAGTTCAATTATCTTATAATAAAAAATATCTCATTTTAATAAATTTAATATTTATTTCTTATGTGAAAACCGTCCATACATAGGATAATTTTCATCTAGAAAACATTATTTTTCCATGTTTATTTGAGTTTTGATTTAAATTAAAAATTAAAAATTATTTGAAGTGATTTATTTAAATGTATTAGACATTTTTTTATATTTTATAACATTTTTTAAAAAAAATTTATAATAATTAAAAGTGAGGCCCATAAAAATTAACTAGCATAGTTATTGATAAGATGAGTTTTCTATTGGTAAAAATAAAATATTAATTGATAAAATGTCATAAGTAATTGTACAAAATATATTTTTTGGAAATATATCAACCGTATAAAATTTAATTTTCTATAATACTCTAATTTTTACCCATTTTTATTCTACAAAAATATGGGTTCACAGTTTTTTTCAAAAACTACAAGCCTACAATTCACCTCACTTATAAATCCCTCCCACTTATCTCTCTTATTGACACATTAAAAAAAAATTTGATTTGGCCAATTCCAACCAAAATATAATTAAAATTTCTATAAAATCGTATTAGAAGAAATTTTTGGTCATGAATCCATTTTATTGATAGATTATGTATTATCCAAATGAGTTGGCATGAGATTATGTAAAATTTAAAACTATTCATAATTATTTCAATTTACCTTCCACCACATTATAATATTATTCATTTATTAATATATGAAAACAATATTCTATAAAATAATATATGATTTTATTTTTTCAATATAAGTACCTTTATCCCCCTTCTATTTCATGAAATGGCTAACAATAATGTCGCTTTTGTGTACAATGGACTACCACCTCAAGAACAGATGTTACATGTTTTCCATCAACACCTCTCATGGATGGGTCTAATGATGGATTTAATGTATATGAAATATTTTAATTACATAATTATATATACGTATTCATAATATCATATTTATATTTTCCTTCTACTCTTAAAGTGAAACCAAAAAATCCCTCTTGTTTAAGGTTCACTATAACCTCATGAAATGTTGTGATTCATTTCTCACTAGTTCTTTTCATGGAAGTTAATAAAGAAACTTTTAATGAATATATGTTATATAAATGTCATATTTATTTTATTCATGAAAAATTTATTATTCATAATTTATAATATATTATACTATTACTTATCTTGTCACTCAACAGAAGATGATAACACCATTCATGTAAGTGTCGACTACCATCGTCACGAAGCGATGTAACTGTTTTTTCATCACCACACCATAGTGATGATATATAAATACATATATACATACATATATATATATATATACGCATGTATAAATAAATATAACTCTATTTATTATATTATTATAATTATTTAATGATAAAATTATAATTACTTTTCTCGATATAGACTGTTGAAAAATGGAATTGTTACTCTTCCGTACATACACCCTACCATCTCCATGATTGTAACATATATTATTTATCAAGAAATTATTTATCGACTAATATCAAAAGTATAAATAATGAATAAATACGAACATTATTTCATTATTATTATTCCATATATGTTTAACTGGTTATATCATAGACAAATATTCCACCCATCTATGTATTATTTGACACATAATTAAAATATCATCGAAATAGATGACACAAGCATAATTGAATTAGTAAAATTATATGACATCATAATAAGTGAAAATAAAGGACTTAATTCATTGAAACATTTTTTTATGTATATATGAAATTACTATATAATTATTTTTTTGGAAGATAAATGATGTATTTGATGAGTCAGACTCAAGATAAATGACTTATTCTCAATTTCTCCTCATTAAGGTAAGCAATAATGTGATGCTCTTAATTTATTGTATAAGGTTTACATGATTTACCTATAAAATTATATTTAATCATTCATTTAAAACTCTATGTATTTTTTTTAAAATTTTATTTATTTAAACCAAATTTATATTGAGTCAAAAGATTTCATGAGTTAAAATTTTTTGTAAATCAAATCCATTACATTTGGTTATTTACTTATTCACATTACTTTTAATTATATGATTATGTGTGTAATGAATTTTTTGTTTATTATGTAGTATTTAAATTTATTTTTTTTTTATTTTTATTGTATGCACATAATATATTCAATGGGTAATCCTCACATTAATGTTATAACCTTGGTTAGGTTTTATTTCACAACACCACTTTAATTTATATTGATTGTACCTGAGTTACCATTGAATTATTTTATTTGATATTTTTAAAATCAACCACATTAATTTTTTTTCATGTTTTTATTCGAGATCTTTTTCATGAAATATTATAATTTTCATACTTTTTTACTTAATATAAATGATTTATTTTTTAATAAAAATCCAAATTTTTTCACTCATCGAAAAGAAATTCATTTTCTTCTATATCCATTATTTATAAATTTGTTTTAAAATGATTTTTAATATTTTAAAAATAATTTAATATATATATATTTACCCATTTTCATTTTTTTAATATTTTTAATGTATTATTCTGTTCATCTTCAAAATAAGTCCAATTAGGTTATATGGAAAAAGTCAAAGGACTAGTTGGTTTAACATAATCAACATGTATGGAATTTTCTGACATTAGGACCAATAAAATCGATACAACATTATTTTTAATTATCAATGGTTATTTTCAGGGAAATATAATTTCGAAATGTATTTTAAATGCTAGTGTTAAAATAATTTTCAATGATAAAAGGTTATTTTCCTTTAGAATTTGGAAATGACATTTTTATGGTATTTCCATTAATCAATTTCATGAATCCTTTATTTTATTCTTGATCCAATGGGGATATGTTTGATTGAGATCATATGAATTCTTTATGTGGTTGGATTATATTATTTTGACCAAGGAAATTATTTACATTATCTTCCTTGATATTTTTTTAGTCAATAATCTTCCGTTGAAACATTTACATTCCTATGATAATAAAAAATTATATTTCCCAGGAATATGAAAATTATTAGTCTTGAATATATATATTTCTTAAATTTTGTACCTTTTATACATAAAATATTCAATATTGAATGTTATGTTTTGGGGAGAAATGTAGATAAATTTGTATTCAATATGGATATTTAATGATAAAACACTTTGATCATGAATTAAATTGATTATTCTATATATCCGAATTCCATGGACTTGAACTAATGGGTGGGGGAGAGATTATATATCCCCTCTAAGCATCAGTAGTCTCATGAGGAAAACCATTAATATAACATTATGTTTGATCATACCTATTGTTTCAAACTATCTAGCGATTGGTTTTGATGAAAGATATATTATGTGATTGAGAACACGATATTAAAAAATTAGAAATTTTCATCATAAAAATTTTTGTTATTATTATCTCTGATATTTTCAAAATGATATTATCAAAGAATGAATTATATTTTTAGTTAATTTATTAAATTCCTTCTATTTTTTGATATTTAACATTCCATATTTATTTTTCCTTATCTAGTTATGAAATTCTTTATATTCGTTAAATGCAATATTTTTTCAGTAATTTACATTTCCTTTTTGGTTATGATATTCATTTAATTTAAATGTAATTTATTTTTATTTATATACCATTCCATGTTGATTTTTCTTATTGATTCATGATAGGTTCCACATTAAATAAACATTACATGTAATTTTATCGTACCCATATATTATTTCCTTTACCCAATATACAAAATGTGTATTATGATTGATATGAAATGATATTCTAGAAGGAATAATTCTACCATTGAAAAAAATAATTTTCAATTGGTACAATCAGATGTAATATTAAAATCATGTATGTATCAATTTTACCAGTACCACTAAATATCTGGTACTTCAGGATGCATTTACTTGTATCTTATATTTATTTAATAACATAAGACACATTATCTAGGATACTTGTGTTGGGGATTGTACGAGGGCCACATTAATGTTCACTACATTTATCATTTGAATTCTTCATAATAATATCATTATCCATTTTAGGTATATCAGACATGGTGGGAGACCATGTTAGTATTTATGGCATTAATAACATCCATTTATGGATTTATAGAATTGATCAAGGTTCATTTTATTGTCCATGTGTTTTTTTCCATAGAATTTACCATATTAAATTCTATAATTATTTCACAAACAATTGATGATAATGATGGTTATGTAATATTTTATGCCACTTAAGTAATAAATTACATAATTTTATATAATATATGGGATTATCCATTGCATTTCACAACTCCCATTTCAAAAAATTACCTTACCCCATTCATTATTAACTGATATGTCATTAAACATTGTTTTCAACCTTTAACAATTCATTTTATTTATATTTAGATCCAATAAAAATGGCCTAATTAAATCAGACCATTTGTTGTGTAAACAAGATTTATAAAATGATATCACCTAATGGGTGGTTCAGAATGTGGTTGGAAAACATTAACCACTCATATAGGTCTTTTTTAGTATTTAAATTAAGGTTTAAGAATCTAATTCATGGGTCAATTAATTTATGGAGAAACACATGGATGGTATGATATGTGAAATTATTATACAAGCTATTAAAAGCCCAATCATTTATGGAAAAATGTGTAGACCACCTATCGTAGTTGAGTTTTACATTCCCCATCATTATCAACCTTTATATTCGGATAAAATGGTATCAATCAAAAAAGTAGTGAAACCCCTGAAGATAGGGAATATTAAATCATATATTTTTATTGTTCTATATAATAAGAGGAATGATATAAATAAGGATGCAACGTTTATGTTATAATGATATGTTTACAATGAGATTATGAATGAGAGTTTTTGAAAACATACAGTAGAGATCCAAATAAATATAGATGAGAAGGAGAGGAAAATCTCCATCCATTACTACCAGATGGGAGGAGTAAGGATAGATAAGGGGTGCTTCCCCTTTAAAATGATCCATTATATATTCATTACATGAATAGAATTTTCAATGTGTATGACATGGGGTTTACATTTCTACCATGAAAAAGTAGTTCACATCATGAATAATATTCATGACAAGGATTTAATTCTTCTCCTATATAAAATTCATGTGGTATAGACAGATCAATTCAGACATGAATTTCATTACGGCCCTGAATGGATTTCATTTCATGAATTTTATTCACATTTTAAATTGGTTATATAACAAAGCTCAAGCACACTGCTTCCATTCCAGCCAAATGTAAACTGACCGGTCTATAGGATTTGTTATGTGGGTAAAGATAAAAAAGTCATACTTGATAAGGGTTAAACCAAATTTAATAGGATTCTACCTCTCAGAAAGGGTAGTACATTACTCCATCCTCTCCATAAAATAATTGATTTTATTTCCCATTATGAGGGTGGTAGTATATCATATGAGAATCAAAGTAGGCACTAAGCATGCACATCATCCTTCTACTCCTATTTCTCATCCTATAAATGGTCATACTACCATAATACCCATACACGATCAAATGATCATCCTCATAAGGACATTATCTTTCCACTTAATGTTTCATATAATATTCTCCTTTATAGAAACATCTTCCTCCAAATAAACTTTATCCGAATGAATTATTTGAGATGAGTATAAATAATAATGATGAACCTGAGAAACATGGATTATGGCATTAATGGATTAGTACATCTATGGTAACAAAAAATCAATAGAATATCATCTAGAATCTATCTATAATCTTAAATGACGTTATTTAAAAGAGTAAAAAGATTACCCTATATATTAATACATCTTTACCCCAATCATGGAGAAATACAAAATAAATCAAAGTCCCCATCTTGAACTATAGTGTTCTATAGTGGTGATCGACATTAGACATTTTATTATACTCAGTTGAATTTATATTATTCCTGGTATGTAGTTTTTTGAACTCTCTTAAATTACATGAGGTCCCCATAGCACTTCCTCTCCTAACTCTAACAAAAAAAGTGGTGAATGAAATGACCAACCATTTAAATACTCATAAGAAACAATCATTTGTATGTTGGAAAGTGTTATTTTAAATGAAATCCACGAGAGGTATGTTTTTATCCCATGAAACACTAGAATGAATGGTTCATGGTTAAATATGTCCTCTAGCACATATATTGTTTGATAATACTTCCCAATTATCTGTGATTTGGAAAAATATTTCCCAACTATATATTTATTTTTCTCATATGTACCTATGAAACCATTTCCCTCTACTGCCCCTTCCAAAACCATGATGTAAAATGGGAATATCCAATCAATATGATAGTACATAGAACCCTTAATGTCATATTATCAATATGATATGTAGCACTATCTAATCAACTAACAAGGTCTCTATTATAGATAGGAAGTGAGAATCCATTATCAATACTTCCATGATTTTCCAAACTATGAAATATCCTTAAGGTAACAATGTTAACCCCATTATAATGTCCATAAGGAATTCCTCTCATTTCCCCTCCAGGACACATAATGAATGTACTTTCTGTTCTGGTCATTAATGATATTCAACCACCTATTGATTGGGGGAACAATGTGTAATAAATCCATAAATCTCTATTTGCATCATCGACCACCAATATAATGTTTTCATGTAACGATACATCATCATATGGCCATGATATGCTACCCTAGAAGAATAATGTTGCTGTCAGATCATCTCCTATCAAATATATTGATGAACCAAAAAATGAACATGAATGAGAAAGTCCATGTACATGTCAATGAAAAAACCATGTACTGGTTCATTTCTTTAAACACTCTCTCATAAGACCATTCCCTTAGTATAAAAAATATGTATCCTCGAAAAACAATTCAAAATTAAGAAGGTCACTCATAACGATGTGTCTATAGATTTTATATGGAGGTCCTTAGAATTTATTTGCATATCTGAAAATAGGTCCATCATCATTCACTCATTATTGGCCTCCTAAACTACTTGTCCCTATGTCTACTAACATAATGCATCATCAATGGAATTTACATTCCCAAGTGTATATGCAAGATCAATGTCAAATAACTGTTGATGTTAATCTAATTTACCCTCTTAGGATTAAATTGATAATGTTTAAATATATACATGAGGTGTTTTTGGTCATTTTATGCCACAAAAGTACATACACGTAGTCAATGACTCCAAATATTCATGGAATGATGCATTACTTCCAATATAATATCGTGTGTCAGGTAATTCTGATCATAAGGCCTTGACATTAGCGAGCCTCATGCCAAAACACAATGTACATTCATTATGATGGCTCTTAAACCAATACATGAATCATTATAGTAATGCACAATGTCTCTTCGATGCTCTATAAAATTGGATCCACAATAATGTAAATCACAATTCAATCACCTAAAAGGATTTCTGTCATGATTTGGAAAAACTAAAATTTAAACCATTCATGTTCAAGCTTTGAATGGTTCTAGAAGTCATGTGAAATTCCTGATTAAGATAAATTTATTACCCACTCTCCACAAGATCCTCGTTTTATCAAATAATTTCATTTGATGATACCATGAAACAATGTCTCTAAACATGTCCCAGTTAACTAATAAATTTTTATATGTGATTATATGACAATATAATTGGATATTATCAATCCAAAAGTAGTATTTGGGGAGATTAGAATAAAAAAAGTGCATTTTCAGTGTTCTCAAAATGGTATCATGATGTTGGGATTGTTCATGTTAACTATGTGAGTACACTGATATGTCGTCCGTGAATACTACAAAAAAATTAATCTAGATACAGGCGTAAAACGAGAATCATAAAATCTAGGAATATTGAATGTGTAATCGTGAGACTAAAAAATGTGAGAATATACACGTGAAATTCATATAATCTATGAAATTATAATGCATGTGGTATATCTGATGATATGTGATTCAAATTATTGTATCCATACAAAAAATAGATGATAGAGAAAACCCTCAATCCTTATAGTTGGTCAATGTGGTCATCTATATGTGGAATTCGTTTCAAATTCTTATATTTTAATATGGTTCGACCAATGGTAATCCACACAGGACCAGATTGTACCATTTTCATTGATGTAGAAAAGGATAGCCGAAACCCATGAGGATGTATTGAGTAATATGAACCCCTTAGCTTTTATGTCCTACAACTACCTCTTGATCTCCTAAAACTCATTATTAATAGTAATATTAGAAAAGAAGGATATTGATGCTACTCTAAGAAGTAGGAAAATTATAAACTGTTAGTATTTTTCAATACATAGTCAATAAAATTGTTCAGGGAGAAAATCACGAAAATAAATTACTATATGAGGGATATCATCCAATAATGTATTATACAAATCCATATAAAGGATAGAAATCTAAGATGTTAATCCACCCAACCCACTATTCTTTGGTCCATCACTAATTTTCAAGATATTCCATTCAGTATGGATAATATAAGTACACCATATTGTGATGTGAAATATACCATATGATGATACAAATATATATAATCATGATAAATAACGAACCAGTCTATCATGAGAATGGTGTCAAAATCTATCATCCTGAGAAAAAATAAGTCCCACAAGAAATGATACCCACAGATCACATCGGTCCATTCCATTAACTGGTGTACACACTGTAATTGAATACTCAATAGATTATTTAGCATCATCATGAAACACATACACTATCTCTTAATTACAATATTCTTAATAACCAATATAGATATAAAGGAATGAGATGTTCCTATATTAAACAGAGTATAAATTATTGTACGTAATACTAAAATAATATCTTTAACCATGGATATCGAGTTGGTATTCTCATTAGGATTGACTATAATACACATATCATTCCTGATATCTAGTCATACAATATTTCATGAATGTACAGGGATGGGCCGCACAATATGCTTTGTGAATGTTTAGTCTGGATCCCTAGACATGACCATCTCCTTGGAATATATGATCTGGAGTGCTCATCCTCGGTTTTCACAGAGTTGTTGACCCTTCTACATCATGTGAAGCTAGTCTGGAAACTCTTACACTATTAATAGGTGGAAACGTCTTACCAAATCTATGATGATGTCCTATCATATTTCATTTGGTAAAGTTAGTTGATGATCTAACGATTTAGGGTTTTATATATCTGATTATCAAAATGATGAAGGAAAATGTAGATTTCCAAGAACATTCTTGGACTACTACTACCATTATATGAAAACCCCACAAAAAACTTCATATCATATGTTTCATTTCTTTATAGTATATGATACAAACTTACCTTGCTCACAATACTACCTTTCTCTGGCCACACACTATAACCAAATTCTGATTCACTATTAGAGTGATGGTAGTTAAACAATACATGTTGACCTATGATAATATAACATTACTAAGACCATAAATAAACAAAATATCCAAGTATAACTCACCACCTTAATGGATAGGTATAAAAATAGTGGGCTAAATGAAATTAGTAGAGTATTCCATAATTTATTATGTTCTATGACAATGGATAAAAATATATATTGCTATATCAGTCTGTAACATCTCAAGAACGAAATAATCATAGAGGTCCATATAAAAATCTATCCCAAATATATAAATATTTAAATACTTTTGGATAATAATGTCCCTAAATCATTTTCTAAAATCATATAGCATATATGTAATGAGAATCAACCTCATCGTATGAGGTGTATCCAAAATATAAAAGATATATAGCATGTATTCCATCCATAAATCCACAATGTATGAATCTCCATCACCTAAAAATGTAGTCAAACACTACTATTATAATTCCTACATCCACTCTACCATTGTATAACCAGGTAATGGGGCTCCAGGGATAGACTACATGAAAAAAAACTAATTAATATTGGGCATCAGTTCACAGATCATATAGAGTAGGAGGTATTATATGTGGAACTTCATGAGGTAATATTGGTGGCCCATGGCCCACCACATCTTGTGTATGGGCATCACCACCCACATAGAACATGAATTAATTACACTGTGGTGGAATAATAGTAAACATTCCAAGAAATTCCTCATAAAATATTTCATAAGGAATAGATCTCAAAAATAGGATAGGATGAGTGAAATCTTGCCTATATATGCATCACACATTTCAGACCACTTCTAAATCATTGTCTAGGGTGTATATATGATCCTTAGGAGTAATAAGAGAAACTAAATATTACCTACTACACTGATCTTGTGAGGTTCACATTCTTTTTTTCATGTTCAAGTTTAGGTATATGATGTGTCCATTTCACATTTTAGATGAAAAAACCTTGAATTTTGAATTTGAATAACCATTAAATGGATAAAATTTCATTCATATTTTATGATTAAAGTGTTTTTAAAAAATTATATACATAACAGTAATGTTAGATTAGTTACCATCCTAAATTTATAGAGTATATACATTATAATGTGAAACTGGCACGCCATGTACCAACAACTAGACTTTTATATTAGGCTTAATAAAGCAGTAGTTCATATATGATAGCATGATTATATTAATTACCGTTACAAATTTAAAAAGTTCCATACACAATATAAATCATTATTTATACACATTTAATCACAACCACATATGTTTCACCCCATGCGATCAATGATCCATGGACCAATCATTGCATAAATGGTTAATAAAGGTTCCACCAACATGCTTGATGAGGAAATCATTTAGGTTAATATTGAAACATTAATACACAATCATATATCAAAAATTGTAAAAATAACTCTATCATAGATCAATAATAACAATAATGATTGAAACAATCACATACATATTTTATATATGTAATCATATTGAATATATACCTTAACATGGTATAAATGTTTTCATGGAATATAATAAAGTAGTTATACATTAAAATTAACATGGAATAGTATATAAATAACATGTGTATCACTATGTGACATAAATTATTAATGAGTCCAATGACTCATTTGTGTAACGAACTAAGGGTAAAAGTGAATCCATATAAATAATAATAAATTCATCATATCATGTTCATCAACTTATGATGAAATCAAAATATCGTTAAAAGGCTGGATTAAGAAAAAAAATTATATTCATAGTATATTTGGACTTTCTATAAATTTTTGTTAGTTACTCCTCAATATAATCTCATTACTAAATTAAAACACATTTCATGTCTCAAATATGATAAAATGAAAAGTAATAAAAAATATTAAATGTTGTTCTGATACAAAATTATTTTTTTCTAACATGGGAAACTCGTAACAATAGTGGAACTAGTGGCAAAATATCCTCAAGTGCACCTACTCATATTCAAAAGGCTTTTAAATTGTAGTATGGGTTTCTAAGTGGATGGTGGGGACACAATTCCCTCACGATTAGAGTGTAGAACAAAAAAACCTTAATAGAAAAAAAAATTGAAGTCTAATACATAAATTAGTAGTAGAAGAATTTGAAAACCATTCCATTATAAATATAGACTAGCTTAAAAAATAAAAATTTTCATATGAAAATTAATTTTGATCTTGGCACGTCGATAAAAAAATAATACGCAACAATGGAAAAAAAGAAACAAGTATATACATCACGCTATTAAATAATGTGAAAAATAGAAAAATCTATCTCAACTAGTATTGTGGCCATAGGTACTAACAAATACTCCTATAGTCCTTCTATGATAATCATTCTAACTTATTTTAGATATATCCCTTCTCTTAATTCATTTTCCTTCTTATATGGGTGAATCTTGGGACTCTCATTGATGGATTACATTTTGCTATAAGTTGAAATAATGTTTGGTGATTTATATTTGTTTGAATTAATGGAGTTTGGGTAGAAATTTGTTAGTGTATATGTGTTTTCCCCATGTTTAGAGAAAATCCATGTTGGATTGGAGTTTTATATTGAATAATTGACTTCTCATAGTGAACATGAGAAAAAAATTCATATTAATGGGATCACTCACCCAATGATGTATCCATAGAATAATCAATGATTCTGGTATACAACACGAATTGATTACATGTGGTTTATTTGGTTCATATCATGAATTACTAAAAAATGGGTTACTGTGAAAATGATTTAATGTGTTTCTATGTTTTCAACCATTGTGGATTACATGAAATTTAATGGGATTAAATTCTATTTAAATATAATAGTTTCTTCTTTTAGGCTGTTATATCAGTTATTTTTGGTTTAATTCATTCACATGAACATTTCATCATCACCATGGAACTCTCCCAACTGAGTTTGGGGGCCTCTGATCAATACAAATCACATTGTTCAGTTATTGAACTCCATTATGGTTGGTTTGGATCTCTTCTGGTGAGTAATCCCTCATGACTGGTTTTTTCCACTGATCATGGTAGTGTTTCTACATTGAATTATTGGATATATTCATCATTGTTTAATATTATTATTGATTATTTCTTTATTCTATGTGTGATATTCCAATAGAGGGTAAAATTTGGGTTGTATGTGGTGCGGAATTCATGTTCCTTGAGGATGGGTTTTTTCTTCTTCCCTACCAACTTCTCTTCCAATTAAAACAATTTTTAGGTGTGTGGATTGAATCTAGGGTCATTGTTTTTGTCCCTATGTACATTCTTATAATTGTATATGGTAGCGTGAGTGCTCCATCAATTTGAGGAATGGGGTTCCATCTCAACCATATGTTTCATGAACTTCATATTTCTAATTATGATAAACTTTTTTGTAAATGAAATGGAATGAATGAATGATTGGATTGTGTTTGTGGAAATTGATATTATTTATCCTATGGTTTTACATTATTTTGGTAAAATATAATTCCATTTTCAAAGAAATGTGAAATGGATTACTGAGATGGTGTTCAAATAATGGTTTTTATTTAATGTTTTTAAAAATAGAGTAAATTATTAGACTTGGGTATCAGGGTGGAAGGTGTAGTAATATGTATCCTCTATTCATCGAGGATTGAGTTAGGGGTTTTTTCCACTGGACCAAAGGATTTTTGTTTTGGGGACATGATAGATGAAATGGGGGTTCCCTTTTTGAGGAATTCTACTACTCTCAAGATTAAATGAATATATAAAGAATAGTGCTGCATGTGAATGTCTATTTCAAGGTATGAGAGTCCTTTCTCGCCTGGCCTCTAATAATCCATATCATGGTGTTACATTTTCTTTGGTCTTGTAATATTTTCTCTATTACATACATGGATATGATTTGGCATGTGATAGATGATTTTCCTTGATTTCCTTTGTATTATTTGATATATGTATATGAAATAAATTGAAACTATTTTACCCATTTTATTTGTACTGGATTTAGTTACCTAGAACCAACATCTGTGTACTTTATGATAAATTATATTTTTTTATATTAATAATATCATTAACACATCATGGATGTTATTATATATACCATAGTATGTGATGAAGTCTTATGGTTAACTGTCAAGCTACGAGGTCATAATAGTTTCCCGCTATGATGAGAACCTATAAGTGAAATGATACTATTTTTTAATATATAATCTATAGAGAGATGATATCATTTGAGGGAATCAAATGATAATTTATATGCTAGATGGATACTCATAGGTTGTGTAACACACATTCTCATGGTTTACACCCACGTTAATATCCATTGTATGGTATCATCAAAACAAGACCCTCCAATAAGAAATCCACATTTAGTTTTTTCATGGGATGTTCCTATATGAAGATGTGTTTATTGATACATATAACCTAAAATTATTATTTATGTGAAGTGTAAGTCATGTACATTGATGCATTGATGAGAAATATGATCATATTTGTTTGTGGTAAGGTAGGATATGTTTTGTGCATCACAAGTAAAATCTCATTAATGCATTTTGTGAGAATGAATTTTTCTTTTATTATCCTTAGTGGATGTTGATGTCTTTGCCCATTTGATGAAAATGATATAGAAAAAATAAATCCATGTACATGTTGTTCAATAAAAATATATGACTTCTAGGAAGTCAAATAAAAATTCATTTATCACACGAGTTGATGGCAACACTGTGCAACCTGCTTGATTAGAGATATCATTAAAATGAGATTATGTTACAAGGTAAATATTCATATGAGGTATTATATAATTTCATTATTTACATATTACTTTGTAGGTTCTTGGGCATTTTCCAAAACACTAAACACGGAAATTATACTTCTTCACTTACTGTTATTGAGAATGTGGCATGGAGGGTCGCACACTAAGGGTATATAGACTCTGAGTTGAATAATATATATTAATATTTATTATTCAACAATTTCAAAAAATATTATTTTTTCTCGCATGCTGACTTTTTTTATGTTTTCTTGATTATATATATACTTTAACTTGTTATATGAGAGAATATATTTTGAGCATAATATTTAATAAATATTTTTTTAATTTATTAAATATGATATTTAATCATTTATTGCAAAATAATGGATTGATATTTATTTATTAATTAAATATTAATTAAACAGGGAACAACACATTTTGTAGTGGAATAGTGGGCCATGTTTTTCAGTATGTTGAGAAATATTATATATTGAATAATATTTGATTAAATTACATTTAATTTTATTCATATTTCAATCACATGTTAATGAAATAATAATAATAATATAATATTTGAAATTGGGTTCCACCAGGGAATAAATAAGTAATTAAAGGGAATATATAAACATATTTATTTCTAAAACCTATTATAAATGAAACCTATTATATTTATTTTCCAAGTAATCCAAAGTTTTTCATGCACAACGAAAGTTGGATAGAACCCTCTCAAGCCCTAGAGACATTATGATACAAGAATTATCTCATGAACAAAGAGTTATCTTCCTCCACCCCACTCTCCAGTCAATAGATAACTTGGAGAACACATTGGAGGTCATTTATTTCCATCAACCGTGAAAGTTGCAAAAAATTGGATCTTCCATTGTAGCACATAGAGATTCCTACAGAGATGTATGAATATTACTCAAACACGTGTGGATCATCGATGGATTGAATCTACTATTGAATCCAACAATACAATGACCATATAATGTTGATCTGTTGTCAAATATAATAATGAATAAATAATTCCTAAAATATAATTATTTAATTGATTATATTAATTATAAAAATATATATATTTATCCTCTCTTTGGTTTTGTTATTTTATACATTTCCTGTTTTGTTTAAGTTAATTCCACTAATGATAAAAATTGTTATCGTATAGATTATTGATTAGGAATATATCCTGGAATAATTGAAATTTAGGCATGTCTCATTTCATTCTATCAATACACCCTAAACCAACAGGTAGCATCAGAATGATCGCATAATTATTTATAATCATTTAAAAAAAATTATATATTTAACAAATTTTCATTTAGTTTAATAATGAATTTTAATCATTGTTTTATTCCAAATTGCGAGATCTACATATTTATATATTGTTTCTCATAGAAATAATCAAATCAATAAATTTTACAAATGAAGTAAAATAGATGATCTCATATGGGGGTGCTGAGGATTTTGTCTGGATAATATATGAGAACACACAGTTTCACTGTAGTTAGATATTGTGTACCAGTGTCCAACAAACTAGAAATTAACTCGGAATTAATTCATATCATTTGTATTGATTCCACATGGTGAATTTAATATCTTTCACTATGTGGTCATTAGGATAGTCACATGCAAGGTCAGATGGAGTAAACACTGTGTAGCCCACATACATTATGTGTATTCCATCAATGTCACAATTATGGTATTTATTTCCTTACAAGACCTACTTGACCAGTGACCATGTAACATGGAGACCACACACTGTGTATCCCTATATACACAAAGTGTACTCCAATGTTTCTCAGGAAAAATTAATCCAAGTGTCCCATGGTGTGTTACTCATATATATGGCGAGAGATGCATATTACATGTATCTCTCATGTACATTCCAAGGACTTATACAAAATAATGAAAAAATTATTACATTATGTAATATTTATTGACATTTGTGTTTTTTATCCTTATGATTATAGTAAATTCCATGTGTTGGGATTTAAAATATATATAAATGCATAATTAATTTTTATGTTGTGTTTCTATATTCATGTCATGTGTGAGTGTGATGATTGATATTACTCTATGTGAATTGATGAACAACATGTTACAGAAAAATCATGTAATTCATGAAATCATTATTATGATAGTACACATCATGAATGTATGTAATAATTCATGTATTCTATATGTCAAAAGAGTAATTGGTATATGACTATAATACATGTTGGGTAGATTTATATGGGTATTCCCTATGTGTCCTCTACGGTAAATCTATGCACATAGTCAATTTAAAATATATTTTTATTTTTTAAAATGTCTTGTAGATGAGAATATCATGTTAATTAATATGAGAATTAATATAATTGAATTGATTAAATAAATAAGATAAATAACTGATTCACGAGTGATTATAATATGTAATAATGATTAATAATTTAATTTAATTTTACTTAAATGTGTAATTTTTTCATGCATGTGGATGATCACAAGTGTATAGATGATCATGTTATCTAATAGGTTTTTTTAATTAATTATTAAATTAAAATTTTTTCATTATTCCTTCACACCACTAATTTTTAAGGGAATGTTTTCCAATCATATCATTTAGGTAAAACAATTTCCACTATAATTAATGGGATTAAATGTATATGTAATGGATGGGACTCTCAATCTATTAGAGGTGGATCATGTTTATAGATAAGGCTAAACCAATCTAATTGTGATTTATAGGTAGACGTGTGGAAATATTTCTAATGAATGGAAATTGGTTTAAGGTTTTCTTTCCAAGGAAATTGATCAATTGATCAATTTATAGATAATCTAAACATTCTTAAAATTTCATGATCATACCACAAAATCATTCTACATATATAATATTCTATGGTTATTTTATTATTGTTGTTTTCCACAATCACATGAATTAATGAATTAAAAAGAATATAATATTTAACTAAAATTTATTAAATTAGGCATAAAATTATATAAGACATGGATAAAAAATTATATAACTTTAATTATTATTAGAAAGCATATGATGAAGATAGAAATTTCAAATATTCATATAAGAGATAAAGTCCATCAATTAAATATTAATTTGGAATAGGCTTTCACTACATTAGTTAAATTTGTAAAATAGTTAAAGGATATTGACCAACCAAATCTATGTACATTCAATTATCGATAAATTCTATCATGATGTTTTTGGTTGACATAAATTAGTTCACACAAAGGATTAACAATAAAATAATTTAATGGTGTAATTATGAGGAAAGGGTTGTGGAATTCCAATTTATGGTTTCCAGATTGGGGAGTCTACTCAACAGATCAAGGAATAGTGAGATAATACAGTTAGCATACATAATAGCTAACTAAAATAATAAACATTTCTAGATAACCCATATTTGGGGTAATGAGAAGATAAATGGATAATTACCACTAGAATGTCCGAGAAGAGGGATATTATGATGCCAATGGAAAGGGATAATCGGTTACAGTAAAATAGTGGGAGATTAAAAAATATAAGAACTGTTTATTCATATAAATTTTGTCAAATAATGTACTAAATATTATTTGATCTTATTTTCAGAAACATTAATGAAATGACCTCAAACAAAACACACTAATCAATACATTAGAATGAAAACATTCTCACTAGAACAAATTTACAATTGTGGAAAAGGTGCTTATGCATTATCATTCACCTAGAAAGAAAATTTTATGTGTAGGAGGAACATTTTCCTGATATTCTTCGTAATACGGCTTGTGATATAGAGTTAAATATCCATGAAAAATATTTGATTGATTCCTCATATGTTCAATGTTTTATTCTATAATCTAGGACCAATGATATTTTGAAGCAACATGAGGACATTGATACATATAGAATAAGGTCTCACATTTGGAATATCTATTAATTTAATGTGAGACTAGAGAGATACAAGATATATAATGCTTTTTTTACATATAATCATTAAGATTCCATTCAAGAGAAGCCTCATATAGTCAATATTATTAGTAACCTTTTACTCAAATACATCATAGGGATTAACTTTTCGAATTATTTTTATACTCATCACACACATTAATCACTTCATAAGACCGTATGTGTTTTACTTATTATTTATAAATTGATCGATAATGACAATATTCTTTCATAAATTCATACTTCGATTAACCATGTGGAAAAGTGCATGGGGCAGGATAAAGCTGTGGTCCTTTTGGTGAATAAAACAATATGGAACAAGGAAAAGTTTCATATGACTCATAACATGTCTAAAGCTCACATGAACCAACCATATTAGAAGAAGAAGATTTAAAGGTAGTGTATTTAAAATAATTAAGTTTGTTTTTCAGGTGGAAATATAGTCCAATGGAATAGAAATTTCACCATGACACAAGGGGAATCTAACAATATATTTTCTATCGTGTGTACTCTTTCAAAATATTCACATTGGGTATTTGATATACATTTCTTTTCTAACATCTTTATAAAAATATTGGAACCAAGTAGATTTTGAAATATTACATGAGGCTAGGATGGTTTTAGGGAAACTAAGGGTGAATTACTAGTTTCTATAGCCATTAAGGAAAACCACCTTTCATTTCCAATGGTAATGTATTTTATTTTTAAATATTGTTATTATGTACCAACAGTTACCATAAACATAATTTCTTGTACCATGCCCGTATGTTTATTGGTGTATTTTTTTTGTTCAGAAATAAATATTGTTTCATTTATAATGTCAACATATTTTAGTATATAACTCATTTAAATAACTAAATTTATATATAAAATTAAAAAACCAATGTTTTTACAATAGTTAACTAATCATGTTCAGATGACTCATATATTATCCAGCTATGGAATCAACATCTTGTTCATTTAAAAGATATTTATTTGCAAAATATCATTTAAGATAGTTATTTAGACACATATAACCAAAAACCTCCAAAAACGTTTCATTCTAATTTATATGGAATAATGACTAAACTTGCATTCAATGGAAATGGTGAAAGGGAAACAAAGCTTCTATTATTTTTCCACAATGATTTGTATGAATCATTTATAGTATAACATGGATTTGGGTATTTTTTTCATCATAATATGTAATGATGGCTTGTGTATATATGGTTATGTATACATGATGTGATATAAATCAGAGTTCTATTATTGATTAACAGTAATAAGGAATGAAGTAGATAATCCACATTAATAGATAATAATGATTATTTGATAGGGTAACGGTTGTGAATATATTATTCAAGAGTTTATATAAACTTCTTAATATAGTTTTTGACTCTATATCAACTCACTCTTCATTATAATCCATAGTGGACTGGTGCTTGTTAATGGAGAAACTGTGCCTTATTATAGATGGTAAGGTCAATGACTAGACATTTAGATCATCGAATTCCTTTTGGGGATTTGAATTTAAAACTATGGAATACACATTAAACTAAATTATAAATAAATTAGATAACATAATTAAATTTTATTAGTTTTGGGGTATGAATATTGGTTCACTGCATACATGTGTGTTTGGTTATGAGGTATTTCTTCATGACTTCTTAGGAAATAAATTATAAACATGGAGCACACAGTGTATCATTATAATGTATCCTAAATAAATACACGTATACTACATTTTTAAACCCCTATACAATAATTTTACATTGAAAAAAAATACTTTTTTATTGAGACGGTGCATATCATCATAAGTGATAGTGGGAGTATGATTGACAATAATGAAGTTGATTCTCATGAGACACAAGAGTTCGTATAGGAACAAATTACATTGGTCACCATGGAAGAAGTAGTAACTAAAACAAAAGTATTGTGTATAAGAATAATAAATTTAAGATAACCATATACTTATGGTTTTGTAGTCATGGAGTATGGTGAGTCATTATTGGTTGAAAATATTAACTCAATCTCTAACAAAGAAGTATCAGGTACCTCAAAAGCAGCATGATGTTTCGAAGCCATGAATTCTGAAATGGAATCATCTAGCAGAACCAATTTTGGTTTGGTTGATGTGATATATGATGTAAATCCCATAGGCTAAAAATGGGTAATGAAGAGAGAACTAGAAAAAGAAGGTAATTTAAATTCCTATAAAACAAGGCTGCTGGATAAGGGGATAAAACAATCTAACGAAATTGACGATAATGAAACATTTTCCCCAGTTTCCATGTTTATTTCCATAAAAATTAATCTTTATATAGAAACATACCCTAATAATGGGAATTTTCTTATTTATAACAAAACTAAATTCATTAATGGGAGCCTTCATGAAAATGAATATATAAAACAACTTGAAGGGTTTGTGATTCAAGGTGATGCTAAAAATAATTTCATGTCATAGATATCCATTTATGAATTTAAGAAATAATGTAATCCATACATTATTTGACTCAATTAAGATTAAAAATAATATAGATTCCTTATGAAAAAATGTGAGAGAAGTGTTTAAATGATGTTTAGTGGAAATATGCTTGTAATCCTAGTAGTATATGTTTTGAAATATTACCGATGGGAAACAACATATATATCTTGCAGTCTATTACAGACTATTTAAAAAAGTTTTACTCCATGAATGAATTAAGTGAAGTAGCCAATATTCGAGTGATGATGATAATTTGTGATAGATACAAGATGCATCATGGTCTTGGTATAAGTAAATATATTGAATATAAACTAAGGAGTTGTATTAGGAAAAATACCAGTTGTACAGGTTCTAGAGTCACATGAATTAAAAATTTAAATGAAATTATGTCCTTATTAAAAAATGTAAAATAAATGATTGTGTATGATCCCATATGATTTAGATATGGGATAAATCTTTTCTTCCATGTTATGTATGACACTTGTTGCTTCCTTTCCATTTATCATGGTAGGAGGATATCAAAATGATCAGAGATAAAAATATAGGTTATCAGTTATGAGTATCCAAATGTATTTGAGAATAACTAAGGATATTTTCATTGTTCATGGTGGAGATGAGGGGATATTCATCAAGGGTTATCCTGATAATATTTTTGATAAATTATAGAATGATCTGATGTCATAATAAGGATTTGTTTTTTGTCTCAAATGAGGAGTTGTGAACTAGAAGAGTTAAATGTATCAGGTTTTCATTTATTCTTTTGAGGTGTTTGTGTACATAAAATGTTATTCTGTGGCCATGTAATCAATTGGGATATAAAGCTTTTTACAAAATCTTGATTTGTTACCTACAATTATAACCCTATCACATTGTATTACTGTAATACTACATTGATGGATCATTAAAAATATACAATGTCACACAAATTAAATAAATATATACTCGTGATGTATTGGCTCCTGATATATTTTTTTCATAGGGGTAATGTTTTATTAAAAATAATACCCACAGATGATAACGTGGTGGAACACTTCCCTAAAATCCTATCTCACTAAAAGTGTGAGTATCTTGTGACAGCTAACAGACTAAAGATTGTATGTAGTTTTATTTAATGAAGTTGGGATACTATTAGAGTTGGTTCCCAAAAAACATCTATGTACTTTATTATTATTATTATTCATAGTTATGAATTTTAATAAACACATTATAACATTATTAGTTTCCTTTTTTGTATCATAGATTGTTGAATTTTTATAAGAGTAGCTTTCATGCAAAAAAGGTCATGGTAGTTCCCCACAGTGGTTAGAACCCATAAATTCCTTGAATATATTCATAACTGTATGTTATAAATACATATTATATCCATTTATGGACAAAAATATTATAGGCTCCCAATGGTAGTGACTCTTTAGATATTGATCCACCTTCTTAGGATGTACGCCCTTAGTAATTAGTAGTGTGTTATATTATGAGGACACGCCACGCTACCAGGAAATCCACATTTATATGTTTCATTATATTTTCCTATATGTTTAAATTTGTATTTATCCTTAACATTATTATTATTTTTGATGATTATTATATGTTTTGTACTTTGATAAATTAATGAAAACCATTATCACAAATATTCTCGATGAGGTAGTTTACCTTGTGTGTGTCATGAGTTATATTTCATTGATGAATAATGGAAGATATTATTTTTCCATTCTATTTGTTAATAAGTGTTCATGTCTCATTCTCTTTTATGGATGTGATATAGCCTAAATAAATCCCAGTCCTTGGTGTTCAGTAGGCCAGTTTTATTTTTTAGAAGTCAAAGATTGAGTCATTGAGCACATATGTTGATAGCACCATTGTGGAACCTTCTTGATTATGGATATCATGATACATGGATTATATTACATAGTAAGTGTATGTATGAGGTATAATGTCATTACGAAATTAAATGATTTATCTAAGGGTTCATTGTCATTTTCTAGATGCTAAAACAAGATTTAGGATGCTTCATCGAATGCCACAAAAAATGAGGTCATGAGGGTCACTCACTAATTATATCTTGGATATTAGTTAAATAATACATATTATTATATATTATTTGAAAATATGATTAAATAATATTCCCATACATGGTTTAATAATTATTCAGGTTTGGATTATCAGATTTATACCATCAACTATTACTCATGAGAAGATAGTGTGAGATGAATATTTTATAAATATTTAATTTCAATTTAATGAATATAATATTAATTTATTTAATAGTAATTAATTTAGTGATATTTATTTAGTAAATAAATTTATATTATTCAAGGACTGAAAATTTTTAAGATCAATTGAGGACCGTGTTCTTAAATCTGGTAACAAAAAAAATATATTTAATATTATTTTATAAAATAATGTTTAATATAATTCCCATGTAAAGAGCATTTCATTATAATATTTTTATTATTAGAACAATATTAGACATGGGGTTCCTCGAGGGTTTAAATAAATATTAAAGGTAAATTTTAAAAATATTTATTTCTAAACCTTTTATGTATTCAAACCAAATTATATGATTTTTGGAAGATATACAATTCATTTATTGTTGTGAATAATGAATGCTGGAGAAAATCCTCTTAATGTTGTAAAGAGATCCCTCTCCAAGAACACTCCCAAAAATGGAGAGTGTTCTTCCTCATCCTCCAACTCTATATTATTGATATATCAATGATTATTATTTGAACATAATTCTTAAGGAGATCAATGGTGAATGAAAGAAGTGATTGTATCTTCAGTGCCAGCATCCAAATATTCCAATGGTGATGTTCATATATTTTTGGAATACGCAAGGATCACCACAAGGATTAATATACAATTGAATCCTAAAAAAATTACCATATAATGTTTATTTATTTTCATATCCATCAAATAATTAATAATTCATTCATGGTAATTCGATAATTCGTTAAATAAATTGTAAATAATAATTGATGATCTTATTTCCGTTATCATGTGTTTTATCTATTGTGTGTTTTCAATGATTAAATTCCAATGATCATTGCATCTATTTTTATTCCGATATCATATTAATCATCAATGGGAAATGAAATCATTGTTTTTCAAGATCCATCGTACATATCCAATGTTCTCATAACCAACAATATGGAAATTGGAAAAAAGGGAAAATTTATGTTTTTGAATTCTTTTGATATAAAAACTGTAAACTATTTATCATTCCATTTTTTCATTAAATGTTAACTATGGTCACATTTTTGTATATAGGATTTTTGTAAAAACCCTATGTTGTATCATAATGATCCTATTATCTCGCAACATACACAACCCTTTTGTGGTTCATAGGACATTATATGTTATTTGATGCAGGGAAATGCAAGGGGCCATAGTGGGATTGTGAGGGTTTCTGTTAGATGAGTTAGTTAGCTTGTGGTGAGATAGTGGTAGTTTTCTTGTGCAATAAAATTGAGTAGTTGTCTTACTTTTTATTTAAAATTATATGAATCATATTCTTTGTTGTCTTATCCTGGTTGATTTTTGGTGCATCGTTTGATTTCTTCTTTTTGTAATGGAATATATTTAATTCATTATTCATATATATCCTTGTAATATATATATATATATGATATGTTTTTTTCTTCAGTTTGGGAAAAATAATTTCATTTTATTGTTATAGATTCCCATGTTATAGTCACTAACCCATGGGGATCAGTAAAACAATTCTATTATGTAGTAATTCAGGTTGGTTACTAGTTTGATATGGTATTTTGGTTGAAATTATCACTGTTTTGTATCAATATTGTACAAACATCATGATTCCACTATTGATTTTTTTTTCTAAAATGGAGATATAATTTTTAGGACATGATAGATTATTTATTGTTTTTTCATATCTAGATATTATTGTGGGGATACTCAGGTAACTCCAGGACGTTTGGTTGTTTTTCTCTTATTTTGAGTAAATGATCAATATAGTTGTAATTTTTTATGGATGAATTGTTTGAATTGATATCATTATACAACTTGATAGTTTTGTCTATTTTTGTATGCATCACTATGAATTCAAAGAGTGTTCCATGGTTTTCTCAAGAGGTTGAAGTAGATAATTTTCAATGTAATATTCCTTTAGATAAGAATCCTATTGATGTTATTGGTCATCCCATTCGTGCTATTGGCCAGAATTTAACATAGGCCCCAAGAAAAGTTATTGATGTAACACTAGAAGCCAGAAAAATCATGTATAGATCATTAGAGTTCTTTCATACTAACACACCATCCATTAATGGTATGAATAAACCTCATGAATAATAGGAATATCATGACGATATAAATCAGAACATAAACCTATTTAATAAAACTATGTGTATCAAGGTGAGGTGTATGGAATTCTTACTTTAGGGGTATAACATGTTATGGTGGGATTACATGGTATTGAAGGATGTTCATGGGGGTTCGATAGGATTGGTTTTAAGATTATCATCTTACAAAAAATTTTTCCAGAGTCACTGATGATAGAAAAGTAATGTAATTCCTCTATTTATTGTTGGGTGAGAATTTTTCTTGGCATAATCCAATCGTATTTTTTGATATGATTCAGTTTTTATAAGAGGTATAAAATAAATACCAAATGAAGGATAAGATATACATATTTGGATTGTTATTGGATATCAGTTGCAAGTATTTACAATAATTCTTTCAATCTTTGATAATATGGTAGACATATCTATGAATGAAAAGATGAATATAGAAGGAAATGTTTTTTATTCTAACACTTCTCTTAAGCACAATGGATGCTTCAGTAATGTATATGGGAAAAACTGGAAGGGGTAGGAACTTTAAAATAATCATTTTCAAAGATTTTAGTGGACGTCCTCTTCCAAACCTTTAGTTATAACTGGTATGGTTCCCTTACATGTAATCAGTGTGGAATTGTTAGAAACGACCAAAATTCATCTCTTTATGATGCAAGGATGAAAAAAAATAAAATTGAGTATAATGGATATCTTCATCATTTCTATTTGGATATGTATATGAATAATTATATTAAAGTAACATCAACTCCAATGGATTCTAGGGTGTAGTCATATGATTCATAGAATACAGGGCTCTATCAACAGTTCTCATTAGTGATGCACCTTCACGTAGTATATGAGCATGAAGTGGTGGTAGATGTGGGTCCAATGGTGGAGGGAGATGCAATATTTATTGAATATTCAGAAACATTTTTCATATGTAATACGGGTACTTCCAATGATATAATATATTTCCATTTTATGATGTGATTTAACTTCTAATATAGAATATATAATTTTTTATGAAGTTAAAAGAACCACATGAGATGATAAATTATAATGTTTTTCATTTTCCTTTTTATTCTCCAATGTTTTATAATGAAAAATAAATATGGTTATTTTCATTCTCGATTTATATATGTTTTATTTAATCTTTATGATGGATTGGTGTGTTACTCATCATGGTGTGTTTGATTTTTATCAGTGGAAGGTCTCCTTTGTTGAATTCAATGGGATCCCACATGTGTTTTAAGGAGAGTGGGTTATTAGGTCTATTTATAAAGGAACATCCATATAAGAGATCATCTATTTTTTGTCTGCTATATAATATAATTCTTATGAGGTGTCATATGTAATTTATCATCCTATTGTATTTTGGGACTTTCCAGAAGATTTTCAAGATAGTTTATCTAGTATGTCTCTAGAGTGGTACGTAGAGATCATGAATGATATGGTTCCGGGTATGTGGATACATTTGAAACCCTTTTATCTTATAGCACGAACAATGTTGAATGATCATGATATTCAATTGGATGACCATTTCTCTAAGGGTTGTTTCACCATTGGGTTTCACCATAGGCTACCCTGGTACTGTTTTTCATGAAGGAGGATGGTTCAATTTAATTGACTTTGGATTATCAGAAGTTGAACCAAGTGATGGTTAGGAATAATTATCCTTTTCCTTATATAGTTTATTTTATTGGTCATTTAATGGGGGAAATGTGGGTTTTGATGAATGGCCTATAGTCAGGGTATCATTATCTCAGAACATGGGATCCTAGAATTCCATTGATGGATTTCAAGAGAAGATATAGAGATTACAAATTTCTAATGATGTTTTTATCAGAATATTACCCATTCATTTTTAAGGATTTGATAAATTAGATATTCCCTCAGAACATTGAATCTTTTTTGTCTTATTCAGGGTTCTTATTTTAGTTTATTCGATATCTGATCATATGTACGTTCTCCATTTGATTTTGGTTCTAAAAATCACGAGGAGTAACCATTTCAATGTAAATCATTCAAAATGAAATTTTATTATTCAAGAAGTGTTTTTCATATAGAACATGGTCTCTAAGCATGGATTATTTGTCAGTCCAGATAATTTGAGTATTTATTATCTTGGGAAGGGAAATATAATAACTTTCAGAGTCATTTCATCATTTCCCTTAATAGATTTTATCAATAGTTCTTCATGTATTTTTAATTGTTTTAATTACCTTTGACTTCTATTACTAGTAAAAGTGGGACATTAATATGGTAATTAATGTGAATACCTTATTTAAAAAATCTAAAATTAATTCTTACATTAGCTCCTATTGATTACCATACCTGACCCTATTAATGTGATGTAGTTTTATATGGTGCTTCCAGTGATGGTTTTGGGTTTCATTATTATATACTATGATCCTATTTTGGATTATTATATCGGCCTCAACATCACATACATTGATATTACACCATTTTTTTAAAATAGTTCATACATTATAGATACTGATTCCGAAAGACTATATTATTTTAGTGACCATGGAAGCTTGGTAAGATAAAAATAGGTTTCAAAACACATATACATCTTCGACCACATTTTTATTCCTAAATTGAAACCTTTTTTAAATACCATACAAAATAACTTTATACATATCGTGGGAAAATGATAACATAAGAAAAAGGATGAACTCGGATGGTTAGTAATGGTAATGAAGGGAGGTCCATAAGAAAAACCATGAGTGTATGTGTATGTGAACATGATGAAAAAATTATAAGATCATAACCTACATGTAAAATATCATAAATAAGAATCATGTAATAAATATTTTAATTTAATGAGAATTGAATAATGAAGGAATCATTTGTATAATCCATGAAATCCTTACATGGAATAGGTCAGTAAACTTGTGTAACTCACATTGACATGTAACATCATTCCCTATAAGTCAAGGAGTATTTCTAAAATTTAATAGGGATAGTAGTGGGGAATACATCAACTTGGAGGGACACACCACTATCTCCATTCACAATCCTTGCATTATAACTGATCTTTTTCCCCATACCCTCCAATGTATCGGGTTTCCTAATAATCCCTCATGGATCAAACCCGTAGACTTGAATACCATCATTATCTCAAGATATATAAATCATTACCCAATAAATTATATGGAGATGTATGTCCCACAAGTCATATAATAAAAACTTACATATGTGTGCCAAAATAAAATAAAACATATTATATCTCTAGTAAAGAAATAAGTTTCATAAATAATTCTTCAAAAATAACTCATGGAAAATAAATTGGTTTCAGAAATATCATTCCATCTTATAAAAAAAGAGAAATAATAAAATAGGAATGGTATCAATATATAGTATCCCCAATAAAACATATGTATCATCAAATAATGTTGCCTTGGATAGAAAATGATTTCGATAGATCACTCGAAAAAATTCATGAGGAAAATCTCATTTCCTTTTTGAAAGTGAAATTTTAAATCAAAAAACATTTATCAAAAAGTTTCTATTGAAAATAATCTATAAAAAAATAATGGAACCATTTCAAACAATTTTAAACAACTTGATGATATTTTCCAATAAAATTGGAGTATCATCATTTAAAACACATTTAATAATTTTTTAGAGAACATAGTTTTAAAGGAACAAAAACATCCAATGGGTGAGAGAATTACATTATATGAAACATATAATATCATATATATAATGGTATTCACAATAAAACATGTCAATGGTAAGCATATATAGCTAATAAAATAATATTGTTTCATAACATAACATGTGACTTGATAAAGGAAAATGGAGATAAAAATTTGTTACGGATTTGATAAATTTTGAATCGTATAGTCCATTAATCATATATCATCAAATTTACATGTAAATAAACATAAATATTATCTATTAGTATCATATAATTAATTAAATTTTATTATATACACCACATATAACGAACATTAATTGTTTAAGCTATGTGTCTTAAAAATAAAAGTGAGACAAAAATACCATATTACTTGAGTAACATTAGAATCATGAACCCCATGAAAAAAAAATAAGTTAAATATTTTAATATCATTAAATAATTTCTATGAATTTTATAAAATTTTATAGGTAGTTATATACACCCAAAATAAGCAGGTGGTGAGTATGGCATGTTTCTCACCAAAATTAAAAGTGAGATGAAATTCTATTACATATGTCTTGAATATATTCATACTCATAAAAAATCCCGTATAATAAATATAAATTTACTATCATTATATTAATAAATCATATTATGTTATATAATTTCATAAATGATTAAATTATGATTTCATAATACCCAATTATTAACAGTACTATGCTAAAGAAGCTTTTTGTGAAATAACCTGTTTGTTTATCGTATGTGTTTTAACTTGTTCTTCTTGATACGCTTACCTAAATTATGATATTATTATTTAACTAATTTAAATCATGAAATTAATATCATATATATTCAATATTTTAATATTTACAATTATATATAAACAATATAAATTTGATATGTAATATACTAATTATGGGTACGGTGGGCTATTTTTATGCATTAACGTTATTTAAATTTAATTATCATTTTTAATAAAATAATATAAATAAAATTTAAGTATATATATAATAATTAATGTATAATTATAACAACATATATCATAAAATTTTACTACACCTATAATCAACACGTTACCTATTGTGTGTGAATGAATCTCATCGCTTTGAGTAGGTGGTAGTCCATACATTCACAAACGATTGAATCGTATTTGAAAAAAATGGAAAGAGTGAAAGTATTTATGATTAAGTAATTACATATTCATAAATTATTATTAAATATCCTAAAAATGATTTTCCATCAAAATTTCCATCCATGAGGTGGTGGTAAATGAGAAATGATATACATCATTTCATGAGGTGCTAGTTCTCCGTACAAAAGAACTATAAGTTAATTGTCCATTATATATAAGTGTGTATGAGTGTATGGAGAAAACATATAAAAAACCTTATCTATATATTTTGTATAATTATGTCATTATATAAAAATTAAATAAAATATTAAAGGTGTTTAGGGATGAAATTTTACCAAAACGTTTATTGATGAATGTTACCTCTTCCTTGGGTATCTCCTTTTGATTTTTTCAAAAAGACTATTTTGGAAATATTTCATCAAATATTAATGAATATTAAAATATTTTTGGGATATAGATATTATATTTTGGTATAGATTTGTTGAATTAAATAGGTTCTGAAGTGGGTATACAAGAGAAGTATATGTTATCTTTTTATAGTAGATGAGAGGAGAACTTTTAGAATTTATCGAAATATTAATTTTTATTAAAATCAATCCCAATTCGAATACCATAAAATTCAATATATTTAATTACACTATCTGGAAATGTTTTAATTTAATCAACAATTATATTTTATACATGTTTTGTTGAAATTATAAACAATTTAATTTTTAGTAACCCTTAGTTTAACCATCTCGATTTTAACTACCGTAACAATGTTTTTAACACTACGAGAAATTAATTTTTACATATAAGTGTCACATGGTCCAAAAATTTAAAAATAAATATATTTTATTCCATTTGAATCCACCTTGCCATTATTTAATAAATTAATTATTTTTAAATAATTTATTAAATGTTTATTTTCTTAACATATCATAAGTGTAAATTTTTACAATATTCAGAAGCTTTACATTCATAAAAATCACAAAGTTAGCTTACTTTAAACCAATTCACTTAATACAACACTAACATGTCATATTAATCTAAATTTTTTTATCACCTTAATGAAGTCAAATAATATTAAATATAATATTTACAATATCATTTAATTGATTATTTCATTAACTGAATCATTACGTCATCATAATTTTGTAATTATTTCTAATAATTATATCGTAACTAAAAATTAAAAATCAATTTCTATAATGTATATTATCATTTTAGATTCCATAAGAATATATATGGCCAAAATTATATTTTATTTAAAAAACTATAAATATTAATATCCATAATAAAAGTAAGAGTGTGATATTTTTTCACTCCTTTAGATTTTAATATCATTGAAGTAATTTTCTTGGAAAATGGACTATTTAATTATTCATGTTCTATTATTATGTGTTACAGGTAGAAATAAAATCATCCAACATAATATGGGAAATTTTTAGGGTAGTTCTATAATATATATTATATTATTTCAATCCTTAATTACCCGATTTACCCTTAAATATCGTATTAAAAATTACTAAAGAATCTATTCATATTGTCGAAATATAAAAGGAACATATTTAATAATTTTAGTAAAATATGATTGAAAATATAGTTCCATTTTTCCTAATTAAATAAAGTTAATTTTTATAAAATAATTAAAATTTAATCACGATTATGGAATGAAAAAATGTGTTTTCAAGTAAAATTTTTCAAAAGATTTCCACATTTTCTATCGAAATTCAACAAGAAATATCTTCCAATGAACTAAATTGTTTAAAAGGATATAAATTTTATTTAATGATATAAATAAACCAAAAATATTTATAGTTAAACACTATAATATATTTTAATGAAAAAGATGTTTTCAATTAAAATTATGCATTTTCCATAATTCAAATAAACATGAATCTTATAAAAAACATATGAAAAATTCATCCATAATTTTTTTATATCATTGATCTAAATGAATAACATTATTTTTTCATATAAAAACAATAATTTTTTAAAAATATATTTTCATAATTTTTTATTATTTAAATGATGGAAAAAATTCTTATTCATAAATATACTTATTTTAAACATAAAATTAGATTTTTAATAATAACATGTCTAGAAAATAAATAAGTTTAATTTTGAATGTAATATATAATATTATGTATATCATTAATATAATTCAACAAGAGTTTTTTTATTTATTTTTATAAAACACACTATTTTTTCATTTAAATAATTTTTTAGAAAAAAAGCTTTTTCTTTTAATTAAAGAAGGGGATTGCAATATTTTATAATTAATTGGTCAAATAATTATATATAGATTTGTAAAAAATAATTTCATAAATCATTTAATCATCTTATTAACCTTCACTCTTATTTATAGGTTATGATTATATAGTTTAAATAATTATAGTAATAAAAATTTGTTTTGTAGAAACTCGTTATTTCATGTAAATTGAGCTAAGTCGGTGTTGTGTATACCCAATATTAACATGGTAGTGAATATAACATAAGAAATACATAGTGATTTTGGTCAAAAAATATATTTTTAGTGTTTTGTGAGGTTTTATTATTAAAAAAAATTAATTCAACGATAATTATTTCACAAAATCATGGAGTGCTACATTAGACTCCTATTAAAATGATTTTCTCCCACAAAATTCTCTAGGTTATCAAAAGATTAACTCTTCAATGTTACTTGAATAGAAATCCACATCATAAAAATTAATACTAAAACATATATTCAAAAATGGAATGTTAAAAATGTAATTGTTACATAGAGTAACTCATAAATGGTTTCCATATAGGAGAACATTGTTGGGAAGTGAAAACATGGACATTGAAAATAAAACTAACTGTATAGTTCTGATGGTGAGTGATAAAAACATGGTTCATAGAAAGTTAACAATCCCAAATCCATAACCTAGAGATGATTGAAATAAATTATTGATATCATCATAAATGATGATAATATGAAATCATTTTAATTTAATACCCATTTTCAACAAGTCGAAGGATTTTATTGAGAATATATACATACTTAATAAGAAAACCTCACCATTTGTTATGAATTTATGAATCTGAACGTTGTATCTTATTTCAATAAACGAAGGGTAGTTTTTCATTCCTAACACATTATCAGATCATGAGATCCATAAATATAATGATAGGACATTCCACCAATCTTTATCACCACAAAAAAGTTAGCACATGTTATCCAATATTTACAAATACATATATTTTTATATAAAACAATAATATATAAAACTACATCCAATGTTTAACAAAACCCATTCCATAAATAGTTTACCTTATTAACCTTCATAAATATTAATGTCTAAAATATTTTAATATGGTTTCTATTTTAATCAAAAATAAAATATCATTGACCCCCTTAGTGATATAAATTAGATATTGTTAGTCACATACCACTCTTGGGAATATCTTCATCATGTATTCCCTTGAAATATCTAAATTTCCTTAAAACCTTATTGAAAAAATGAATTATTCTTTGTTCCAAATTGTATTGGATGTTTTCCTTATGTTACAAAAGATTTAAACATCTTCTATTATAGGAGAAACAACTTTTCAAAAAATAGTAAATTAGTTCCATGGAAATCAGTTACGTCCAATTTTATAAAACAATAACATTATCACCAAATCATGCACATGTTAATGGTTATCCCTCCATTAATAAAGTGTTGTAATAATATTTCTCCTTATTAATTGAATAACATTTCATGGTTACCAATACTATTCAGCATATGGTCTGAAATACATATAAAATATCATGGAAGAGAAAGATGGGTTTTCATTATTCATTAATACCATAAAATTACTTCTATAACATTATTTTTTAATTACATTATATAAATAATCAATCATTACAAAACTGCATTTCCATACTCCACAACACTAATTGCGATACATGTGATCTACCTCTTTCTTTAGCTTTATTAGGTTTCTAAAAACAATCATCTTCATTAACCCTTGGATTTGTGCAATGGATATCATAATAAATATTTTCTATAAACTTTAAGAATTAATGTTTGGGAGGTAAATTTTTTGTATAATTTCCTCCAATAGAATCATTATCCATCATTTTCCCTATCACTTTAGTAGCCAATTTCCAGATAAACTTATTTCCCATAATTGTAATTTTTAAAAATCCACTAAATATTGTCTCCATCATGTTTCATTCCACATGTTGAGAAATTGTATACACTCAAACTCATTTATCCATTGATTTTTTATATTATTTTAAAATAACTTTTCAATTTCTGTCATAACATTGCTATTGATATGTAACACTAATATCCATTTTCACATCGATTGAAAAACACACAATGTATTCATTTCTACTAAACTCCATTATATATAACACCCTTAGGATATGTGGTTTCATGAAATTAATAATTAGATCAACTAGACTTTTAGATATGATGATAATGATAGAAGTATACCTTGAAAGTCATATATTTGTTTTTTCATAGGTACCGATGGATTTATCATGACTTTTTATGATCATGGAAATATTTTTCCATATTCATTCATTATATATGAGGAAGTTAAATACATAAAAATACCCACTTAAACTCATCCCATTCCATGGATTAAATTTCTTATTGTTACCTAATTTTCGTTGTAATATTCCACCAATAATGGGTTCTAAATTCCCAATAGTAAACAACTAAAATAACCTTTACATATTCCAAAAACTAATTGATGGAAAATAACTTTTTAGTGGTACTGATATATTTTTCAAAAATAAGTTGATTAGAATCCCCACTAAATTAATGTTGTTGTTTTTACATAAAGGACTCAACATTAGGATGCTCCCTCTTATTATAATTTGGATCAATATAATGAATCATAGATTGTGAAATTATATTGATAAGTTTTATAATTACATCCCACTTAAAATGTGGTTTCTCAAGTGGAAAATCATTGCATTTCGCATCACATCCATCATGAAGAAGGTTCCTTCGGGTTCTATCAATTTACTAAAACATAAAAGAATAGTTTGATAACTTGTAATTATAGTGGTAGAACTACATAATAATGGGATATGACTTATATTATTTTAATATATGAAACCATAGTATTAATCCAAAGTTATTAACAATTATTGGGAAACAACATGGATTGAATAATATACATAGACATATCCTTAGAGACATACCTAGACATATTCTTAGAAATATACCTACTGATCTCACTAAACATTTCTCATACTTGTTTTTTAAGGTCCATTAATCCAATTATCTAATAAGAAATATAATTTCCTTCGATTGGAATATATTTACATCACATAACTTTTTTAGAACATTTCAAAAATTACACAAACAGTCACCCAAAGAACGTACTTGATTAGTTCATTTGGAAACATAGAAACATAAAAAAAATGTTCATAACACCAATACTACATCATTCAGATATTTATTAATAAATTTACCACGTTTTTCAAATATCTATCATAATATCTTTCTCTGTAACCTAGGGAAAAGAAAAAAAAATGGGTGAGCTTTGATGCTCAGTAATGTTAAAAATGGAGAAATGTAAGCATAAACACGAGCCCAAGGGATTGAAAACCAAATCATAATATTAGAATAGAATACCCTGGTTATCAAATATGATAATCATGTGTCATGAAATATATATTTCTAGTCTATAAGACATGAATCCCAAGGAGGTAAATATAACAATCCCTTAAATAATAACAGGGAATAAAACATGGAATTTTTAGTAGAAACCTAAACACATAATATCATTCCATATAATTCAAGGTTCATTTCAAAAACATAATATGGATATTCCTGGTGACTAAACCAATTGGGTAGGACACACCACAATCCCCATGCATAGAATGTTTCTTATAAGGTATCATGATTCCCCATAATCCAATAGTTTATTGTGTTTCACCATAATAAATTGTGGATTAAGCCCATTGACTTGACTCCCTCAATTATGACATGAAATATAAATATATTCCTAATTAATTAGAAGGATATATTGGTCCCACCCATCACATAATGTAAATATTAAATATGTGTTCCATAAATACATTAATTGTATCAAAAATCATTTAAATAAATGATATTTGTATACACTTCATCATAATATAACACATAGAAATGAAATATGTTCCAAATATAACATTACCTCATATACATAAAAAATTATCTAATCAATAGGAATTGAATCATTCAATCACATCCCTAGTAATTCATAAGTATCATCAAATGATGTTTTCTTATATGGAAAATTATTTTTACAGATCAGTTGAAATAATTCTTGAGGAAATTATCATTTCAAGTTTCAAATGAACTTTAAAAATTATTCAACATTTAACTATCATTTTTCATTAAACATTAACTAAAAGAATATAATTTAATCTTTGAAAACCATTTTAAACATTTCTTAAATAATTTATCAACTAAAATACATAAAATATCTTTTAAAACACTTTTATCTATTTTTGGAGGGCATTGTTTTTAGGGAACACATATGTCAGACAAAAGATTGAATAACAATTAATAAAACATATAATACATTGAAAATATGTATATTCATGATACCAAATATAAAATGAAATTATATACACCTCTTAAAATCATATTGGTGAAAAATATAACATGTTCCTCAATGAAGGAAAATTAAGACAAAATTCTATTACTAATTTGGTAACTATTAAACCGTAAACCACATGAAAGAGATATCAACAAATAGATAAGTTAGTACCAATAAATGATCATAATAATGGTCATAAAAGTAAATCATTGTCATTATATTAACTAAATAATTGAAAAAATTAATGTAAATGGAATGTGTCTCATATAAATTAATGTATGACAAATCCCCCTTACTACTTAAGTATAATTAAAATCAGAAACCCTTCAAATAATAATATAAAATAATTGTTTTATTATACATTATTTAAGTAATTGTTTTATATAATGTACCATATTTCTTTATATACACTAAAAATATATTTGGGTGGTGAAAATGGAATATAACTAATGGAAATAAAATGTGGGATGAAATTCACTTACATTCTTTCTTGACTCTCATCATACTAAAAAAACAACATATAAAATAAATATAACATTATTATAAATATATTATGGAACCATATTTAGTTATTACATACCATATAAGATTTAATTATTACCACATACTTCCTGGTTATTAACAGTTCCATTATAAAGCATTGTTTTATTTAATAATAAAATTGTTTATCGTAACTATTTTTAATTTTTATTATTTATCATCTTACTTATATAATTACAAACATATTTCCAAAAAATAAAATATGATATAAATATCATACATATTCAGTATATAAAAATTTATAATAATATTTAACATTATACTTATAAAATTTAATACCCCATTTATGGAGATAATAGGACCTACGTAGACATGAACATTGATTCGATTTAATTACCATTTAGGAATAAAAATGTAAATTACATATATGTATATATTATAGTTATAGTGTAATTATTATTTCTCATATATGATAATATTTTACCAAAATCATCCTTGATAGTTTCCATTTAGTGAGTAAATGAATCTAATCGCATTGTGTAGGCAGTAGTCCACACGTCCACAAATAAAGTTAGCATATTTAAAAAAATTGATATCATGAAGGTATGTGTTATATAATAATTAAAGAATCATACATAAATAATAAATACCATATATATAATATAAAATATTATTATCATTAAATATTTCCAACAATGAGAAGTCGTAATGAAAAAATGAACAAAATTGTTTCGTCAGGCAGTTTCTCACCGTACCGAAGAACGGTAAGTGTTTTGCCCATTTTATGGATGTTTTTGTGAGTGTTGGTTGAAATTTTTAAATTAAAAAATATCAGATTATTTAGGGTACTTATATTATCATATAAATAAAAAATTAATATTAATTAAGGTTTTTAAGGAAGAAAGTAAACGAAGTCATTTCTTAATGAATGTTACCTCTTCATTGAGTATTTTCTTTTTATTCGCACAAAAGCCCTATTTTTGTCATATTTCTAGGTAAAGTTATAGATTTGATTATAAATGAAGTGATATTTTTATGATATTTAGATAGTTTTTGGTAGAACCAATTAGGTTCTAAAGCGTCAAAAAATAGAATTTCAGGGCCCCTTTATAAGAGAGGTAAGGGAAACTTTTAAAATTTCACAAAATATTAATTTATAATAAAATAAATATAGGCTTGAATGCCAAAAAAAATATATTTTTTAAAATAAAATATATAATATAGTTTTAATATCATCATCCAATATAATGTAGACATGTTTTGGTGTCACTTTAAACCTCATCATTTTGATTAAACCATAGTTAAGCTATGCTAATTTTAACTATAGTAACATGGTTTTTAGTATTAAGAGGATGTACTTTTTGAATATAAATTTTCAATAGGATAATAAGGAAAAAAAAATAAATGTTATTTTATACCATACCTAATTACATTTTTGTTTTTTAATATATTTTTGATTTGTAAGTAATTTAAAATTTTATTATTTTCATGAAATATAATAAGTGTCAATATTTTCACTTTTCCTAACATTGACATTATAAATTTACGTCCATTAAGATTACATTAAAGAAATCTAATACACCAATATCATGTCATATTCACCCCAAAAATAATGTATCCCTTTAATTATTTCATATTAAATTTATTGTAATATATATAATATCATTTATTTGATTGTTTCATCAATTGAATCATTACTACATAATTATTTTGTAATTACTTATGATAATTATATCTTAACAAAAAATACAAAATAAATCTATATGAGGCATAAAAACATTTCATCTTCTTTAATAATATATATAGTCGATAATATCTTCTTTTGGAAACCATATTAAAAATATGTTACATAATAATGTAAGTGTGTCTAATTTGGTCACTCCATTGATCATTAATAATATTTAATCATTTACATGGAATGATTCCATAGAAATATTTAATTTTGATACATATATATTAATGGTCTAATTATCATCATCCAATAATATTTGGGATGTGATAGGTTATTTTTATAATATTATTTCCTTCTGTAATTAACGGATTTACCCTGAACTGTGGTAATAAAAATTAATAATTTTTATATTCAAATTGTCAAAAAATAAAAGTCACATATTTAATAAATTATATAATATTTAATTCCAAATATGGAATTGATTTTTCATAATTAAAAAACATAATTTTATGGGAATTTATTAATAATTAGTCACGTTGATGAAAGTACAAAACATGTTTTTAATGTAAATCCATTGAAAATATTTACATGTATTTTATATAAAATTTCATTGTAAAATTGATTCTAATGACCAATGTTTAATTACATGATTAATTTTTTATTTAATGATACATTAGAAGTAATCAATTAAATAATTAATAACTATAAATAATTTTCACGAAATTGTTGGTTTCAAATACATTTTCTTATGTATCACTATTCATTAAAACATGAAACTTACCATAAAAATAGCAGAATTAAGAATATTTATACTTTCATAATATAATTTCAAATAACAACTGAAAATTTTCATATAAGAATTATAATTTTTAAAAAAATTATATTTAAAATTGGTTCTCTATTAATTTGAGGAAAACATTATTTTTAGAAAAAACATCTTTTAATTGTGAAATTGGATTTGGTATTATATCTTTACGATAAAAAAATATTATTGTTAAAAATTAAATTGAATATATATATCATTAATGTGATTCATAAAGTGTAATTGTTTTTAATTATTGTTATAAACAATAGATGTGTGCATTTAAATAGTTTTCCAGAAAAACACTTCATATTATATTTAAAAGGTTTTTACATTAACTAATAATAAATAGGTCAATAGATTATACATACATGTGTAATATTTAATTTAAAAATTAATTTAATCCTATTTGTAGAAAACAATCTAATTTCTAGGTCTAATTTTTCTATTTAAATAATTACAATATTTAAATGGAGTTTCGTTGAATCGTAATGTTCCTGTAATGGAAGCCAAACCAGTGTTGTGTCTCGTGCCATATTGACTTTGTAGTGAGTAAAATTCCATCCAAACATACCGATTTTGTATAAAATAATCTATAAAATGTCTTTTAAAAAGAAAAAAAATCGAAAAAAAATAATTTACAAAATTCTTAGGGTGTTATACTTATGATTCTCATAAGCCTCAACGATCTGATAAGAATTAATACACTTATGATTTAGATATATCTATGATTATTTATTTGTATATTTGCAATATACACTATCATTTGTGGGATATTTTCATATTATTTTATAAACATAAGTGTCTCAGATATATCACTTATCAGTAAGACATCAATGTTTTATTATGTTAGTGTGTGGAATTAGTTCTGACGTTTATCTTTGAAATTTCCTACACCACCAGTAATGGTAATTTCATTGCTGTTGATGTTAGTAATAAATTTCCATTGTAGGCTATTCCATAATAAAGGTATGATTATAATCGAACAGGAATCTTCACTCAGTTTATCCATGATACTAGGGAGTGTGTTTCATTTTAATAATTGAATAGTGAATTATTTGCATGGTATGTCATGGTTCATTCATAAAAAAACTATAAAGATGAATCATGAAAAATAGATAGAGTTTTTATTGTGTAGGAATAATTTGTGGCCTTTTTGATTATGTATCCCAATGATAGACCATCCAACAGATAAATACATAGTATCTAAAAATACTTCATTGATTCATAATATTAATGTTATTATTTGTAAATATATGAGGTGTCTATGAAATTCTTTATTTTACTACCATTGGCTCCTATATGGAGGAGTTTTATCTTGGTGGTGATTGATCAGTTCACAATTTTGTCTTATTTCATTTCGATCAAGGACACCACATAAGTAGAAAAGTTGGGAATCCTATATGTATAAGAGATTTTTATCATTAATGGAGTTTCATTTCCTATTTATTTGTATGATTATCCTTGGTTTACTTATAGGTTTTGGAGGAGTCTCTAAGAGGCGATGGAAACATAGGTTAGGATGAGTACAATTAAGTATCTATAGTTAGATGGTTAAATAAATATTTATATTTTGATCATGAAGGATATACGTCATGCTTGTGTCTAGATTTTTTTTCATTGATATTGGGATATACTTTTTACAAAATTTGATTTTTATTATAACAATAGTACATATTCATCGATCAAAATGGTTTATTTTGGGGCTTTGTATGGAACCCCTTGCCGGTGACCTATATTTTTGGGAATAGTTGGGTGAAGCATCATTGGTGGGACAGAGTCTGGTATTGGAGACGTCAATGAATATTTGGGAAATGTTTTTGGAGTCTAGTTATAGTGCATAGTCAACATAAATTATTATTCAGAGAAATAGTGTCATCCTTTGGTGTTTTCCATAGGTGATCTGGTTTTCTTGAATATTTTTCCTTAGTTGGGATACCATCATCATGGAAAGCATGGAATGGTGGGTTCATGATTTGTTTGATAGTTTGAGTCCATTGACCAGATTGGAATGGTTAATTATCAATATTAATTTACCATTTATTTGAAAGAAATTCTTGAAACTTTCTACATATCAGTACTAAAGAAATATCATCATGATACCTCTAATCTTAAGAAATTGGTTGATTTTGAGTTAGATCTAGATGTATATTTTGTCGGGAATCCAATGAATATCTTTTAATATAATGTGAATATCATTCATGTGGATTTTATTCCATTGTTCAGAGTGTTATGGAGACACAGTTTATATTCTCCAGAGACTTCGTAGAACGATTCATTGATTAGGGAGCAATGTAATCGCCACTTTTCTAGAAATCATTCCTTCAAATGAAATCTCAGGGTTTTAAATTCATATAGTGTGTAGTTTGTAACAACACATTAATTTTATTTAGTTATATCGATTCTCCTTATTTATTCCAATTCAATTTAGGTGAGTCTTGGGTATTTGAAGGATAAGAGGAGTTTTCTAGGAAAATGACATCATGTTCATGTCTGTATATTTATTTAAATTAACAGTGTCTAGTTAAAAATAATTTTCTGACTTTGTAGGTTGTCCTTGAGTTCATATAACTTCCATACCAGTATGGAGTTTTCTGCTAAAAACATTAATTTTTCTCATTCTCTATGAGAAATAAGTTTCATGTTATGTGATTATGTATTATGCAATGTATATTGGGAAGAATCACGGAGTTTGGTAAAAAACATTAATAGATTATCTGTATTATATATAGTTCATATCATGCATTGGTATAAATCAATTTTATCTAACAAATGTACACATTTCTAATCATTTCTACCTTTGTTTATTACACAACGTTTAGTGGGAATATAATATATGTAAATAATTTGTTTTGTGCTTCTAAGTAATTGTATGAGAGAATTTGGGTTCTATTCCTCTGGAGGAAATTTGTTTGTCAACCTATGAGCTCTATATTCATATATTGGGGACATTTGATCCATCAAAATCACTAAATTCATCAATTTATCTCCATTATAGTTAGGTTTCTTCTATCCCAGTGAGTAATCATTTATGCTTCCCTATTGCCTTTTATCATAGCAACACTATTTATTTGAGTTATTAGATATATTGATTATAAGAAAGATATCCATTCAATTGGATATGGTGAGGAGTTCAAGATTAATTATTTATGGATTTGTTTTCTTCTTATCTGATGATCATTACTCTTTTTGAACCAATTTTTAGATGTGTGGATTGAATCTAGGTGTATATTTGTTGTCCTTTGGTAATTTCATGATTTTGGAACAAATATTGGGTGTGTGGGATATGATATTGAGGTACCAGGTTCTATTTCTATCATATATTGGATGAAATACCTTTCACTAGTATTGAGAAAAAAAATATAAATAAAATGGAATTATAGATTATTCTATTTTTGTGTGTATGTGGAAATTAATTTTTTCTAAATGATTATTTTTCTATTGTAATGGTAGAAAAAATATATTTTTTGAAATCATTATGAGGTGAATTTATAAAATGGTTTTCAAATCGTTGTTTCAATGGAATGTTTTGGTAAATAGAGAATATGGTAAGCCACCTGTTTTTATCTATAAGGGTTAGTAATTTTCCTCATCCATTATTCTGGGGGTTTACTCATGGGTTTTTCTTCTATTCCCAAGCCCTATTGTTCTAGGTAATTGATAGACCTATTTGGTGGTTCACATTTTAGTGTGTTCCTATCTCTATATATTTTATGCATATATCAATAGGTTTAATGTACATGATATTATTTGTTTAACTATCAGTGTCCTAGCAATCAGGACATATAATGATCCATTGATTGATGCTACCTATACTTTTGGATTATACATTTTTATCATGTACTACTATGGAAATAATATGATATCTGACTTATTAGTTATAATAATTTTATATGTATTCTATGATATATGTAAATTATATTATTTGAAACTATTTTACATGGACCTATTTGAAAATTTGTAAATAAGAAAATGTATTTTTTCCATGATTTTGATATTAAAACTAAAATCTATTTATTATTCCTACTTTTTTTAATACATGGGAATATTCAAATTATTATACAGACACATTTTATTTATCATCTTGTTTGCATCCTATTGAGCATGTGAGTTCACTTATTTTTCATCCCAGTAGTGATGAATAGAACTTTTTATGTCTTTCTATTCTGGGAAGGGAAGGGTGAAGTGGTGAGGTCACGATGTTTTTATCAGTTCAGTCTGGGTAGCTGGTGGTGAGATAGTGGGAGGTTTCCCACTCTATCAAATGGTGAATTTAGTTTCATATTTATTTCTATTTATGATTGGTATGTTTTTAATACTTTGGGTTGCATCTAATCTGATGTATTCTTGCCATTATGAAATATAATTATTTACTTCGACGTACCTATTTATTAAATATATATGCAATCATTTTTCTTATGGTTGGTAGAATTAATTCTATCTAGAAATTTTTTATTCTCTAAAGCTAGTTTCCCGATAGCGAGGATCGAGAATATCGTTTTGTTATGTGGAAATTTTGGTTGGGTACCAATTTGAGAGGTTATTCATGTTGGTTCCATCACCCTATCCTCACATAATGATTTATGCATAATAAACTAGACATTTTCCATTAACCCTATGTAAAATAACGATATTTTTTTAGGTACCAATTAGTGATCGGAGCAATATGTGAGATATACTCAGTAGGCCACCACCAACGGTTTCTATAAAAAATCATCTGTATACAGAAATTGTAAAGTTGTGTGTATATATAATAGTAATTATGGCTTTAAATGAAATGTGATGAAACCTAATATGAAAAAAAATTATAATAAGTTGACTATTGAAGGTCGATAATAATATAAATATGAAATGAAATATCTATGACTTTCTATGACATATCATCTATCAATAATTTATGGATTGCATCTAAGAGTCAAGTATTAGAACTAAAAGGTCCATGACCAGGGATAAAGGCCAAGGTATACTTAATGATTAATAAGATATCATCTCTATAAAAATCAATAAAATTTAAACCAACATGTTAAATGAACATATTTTCCATCCCATGGGTTTCATCCATAATTCATTATAGCTCATTCATATAAAACTCAATAAATAATTTGGTGGAGTCCAAGGAGAATGTTTGAGGTGGTCCAAGAATTCACTGTTCAATGTAACACTCCATGTAATCCAATATATAAAATTTAAATAGTTCATTGATACTATACCATATCACACCCTATTATTGTGAAATCTATAATAATGTAAGGCACAATGTCAGTGTTTATTACTTTAATCATTTTAATTAAAAATATTCATTTATTTAAATATTTAATGTAAATGTGATAAGGTGGGAGGCCCTGATTGTGTCCATTAATTTAATAAATTCCAACAATTTAATAAAAAAGGTATTATCAAGTCCAGTTTTTATCCATGACATTTTATTATAGAATTTTTCTTATTCAATTATTTTTTTATTGCACAAAAAAGTGATATAACTACCCTACTCTTTTATTAAAAACATAAGCATGAATTGATACATAAACTCTTTACTTGATACAACATAGAAGATTGAGAGGTATAGTGTATTTGGGACTTTGGAACATTACATTGAAGCTTGTAATATAAAACAAGCAACATCTTTATTGAGAGCAACCATTACATGACCACTACATTCCCACACACAAAGCATTGTGTGGGATGACCCGAAGACATGCATAAGAAAGGGGAGAGCTATAAATCCCACTAAATGACTAAACATGTAATTACATGATGTATACAATACTTGTTAAAAAATAGGAATATAATTGGATAACAAGAGAAACCTAAAGGCATGATAAAGTTTGGTAATCATAACATGGAAATGCGGGAACAATACTTAACATGGAATTAGCATGAGAAAAGGATCATTCCACAAGGAGCATGAGTAAACACTAATTGCACATGAATCATGAGTAAACACTCATTTCACATGAATTATAATCAGTAATCACTCATTTCACATGCTGTATCATGATATTATACTTTACCCAATGCATTGGAGCGCTATCCGGGCACACTATACATAAACATTTCATTTCAGGAATAGGTGTGCCACATGGATCATAAAACATGGAATCAATCAACATCATAAGTTATTACATGATTAATTAAGGTAGAATAAATACATAAATGTACCATTAATTATGTATATGTTCTTAAAGTTGAATACACTTAATAGAGACATGGGTATTATATTCACTACACAATGATCTTGGCATGGAAAAATGCAGTGCAATTTCGGCAGCATAAAGGCATGACAAAAGGAATCTTGAAAATGGTTTATGAGAGAGAAATGAGTTTCTAATCATATGTACATGAAATGGAATGTAAGGGGGTCATATAGATACATTTCCCAAAAAAAATGTAATTGAATTTAGATGCATAATGCAAAAGAATTATTTGGATGTAAAAGAGGAGAGATAAATCCCTCACTGATTTTCGGCATGGAAACGAGTGTACATGGGAATGATTAATGAGACATGAAGGGGTATCCCATCATCCAAAAATATTTAGGGATGTATGTGGTATTTTTTAAATCATACCCCAATATTTATTATTGAAAATAAATGAGAATAACAATATTTAGAAATAGGGATAAAAAGATAAATGTAGGAATCCTTTTCTTGGAAGGGTGATCCCAATGTCTTCGGAGAGGCTTCAGAGAAAATTATTAGAAACTTGGGGCACCTATTGAGGATTATAGAGAGAGTAGGTCTGAGTTTGGTTGAACTTAAAAGGCATTGAGTTAATTTGAAGTGCGGGCATGGGTGGATTTATATAAGAATGGAGATGGAATTCATTATTATTTAGGTTTGGGACACCTCACATTAATCTAATCAAAACCACTAACCATCACATTGTTATTTCCCATGGTTTTTCACAAAGGAGAGTATAAAATTATATTTTATAATGAAAATGGACAATCTTCTTAATATAATAGGGTAGTTTATGTGGAGGTTATTCACACTTTCATGAAAATGCATTTAAAAGGTGAAAATGTTTTATAACTCTTGGAGTGACCAATAATATTTTCTAAAATAAATCAATCAAACCTAAAATCACATTATTTTATAGGAAAAACAAATACTGGACAAACATTGGTTTATAGTATTTTATTATATCACTATTGGGTTATTAAGATGTCATAAAACACATTATATATTTAAATGGTAATTAATTTTACACAATTATTCGACTCTCAGAAAATTATGAAAAATCTACCATTTGATAATTTCGACATCCTGATTCCAAAATTAATATTCATTTTATCTATATAATTTTATAGGTTTGTGAATTTTTATTTTTAAAATAAAAATTGACATATATCGAAAATTCATGAGTTTTGACAAAAACAGTTTTCAAACCATAATGTAAATTACAATTGCATTCAAAAAAATTTATGATTATTTATATTAAAAAAGTAATTTGTTAATAATAATATTAATATTTTATGAAAATATTATTTAATTCAAAAAATCATTAATTCCCCAAAATATATTTTTAAGTTGAATATTAACAAACATATATATTTGTGCATTAAAAACTATTTACAAGGTGACAATAATAAAAAGAAAGAATATTCTATAGACCATAATAATGTACATATTCATAGTGCTAGGGTCTCATTACATAACCCCTTATAACACCTGTATAATAATGATGTGTAAGGTGTGTGATGGTGACAGACTCTTGGGGTGGCTCAGGTAACATCACTCAGGTGGTAATCTCTATTTACTTGTACTTCTACCGTAGTCGGTTCCACTCAAGCGTGACGTGTTCAAGCTAGGCTTGGGCTTGGTCAAGAGTGAAGCCTAATGATGCCAACTCCTTTATATGCTCCAACAAATGGGCTTTGTACGAGGAAAGTCTACATGATGAGGTCATCACTACCTTTGTCTGAGTAAATTTGATTTGTTAAATCCCTATATTGATACTAATAATGTGATCATTGTTCAATGACTCTATTACAATTGATCACAATTCATAACATTATTTTATATTCTTGAAACAAAAAACCAATGAAGATCACATTTTATATAACCATAATAATAAATTTAATTATATCAAGATAAATTTCAATTAATAATTGTTTGGTTCGTTACAATCTTCCCCCATAAGAAATATCACCATTGAAATTTCCATTTACCACACTAAAATAGGTGTGGGTAACACTGCTTCATCATATCCATCGATTCCCACATCACTTCTTTAAACTTGTGGTTTGGCCACAACACCTTGATGATGGGCATTGTCTTATTTTGTAGAACTATTTCAATACGATCAATGATCTTCACTGGTTTCTCCTCCTAAGAAAGATCATCCTCAAGTTGTCCTCCCTCTAAAGAGTGTACATGTGAAAGGTCTAGTATTTACTTTATTAATAGGGATACATGAAAGACGTCATATACTTTTTACGTGGTAGGTGGAAGTGCTATTCGATAGGTCATAGCCCCAATACGATCAAGACTCTCGAAGGGGCCAATGTACATAGGATTTAACTTCCCTTTCTTTCAAAACCTCAAGACCTTCTATGGAAATATGTATAGAAATACCATGCCTCCAACTTTATACTCAAGGTCTTGTTGACAATTAATTGCATAACTAGTTTTTCAACTTAGGGCCTCCATGATATGATGTTGAATGGTTTTCACCTTCTCCTCCATTTCATCGACCATTTATGGTCCTAGAAGCTTACACTCACCAACTTCATCCCAACATGCCATCATTCGACACCTTGTCCCATAAAAGGCTTCATAAAGTGCCATTCTGATTCTTGAGATGAAACAATTATTGTAGGAGAATTCATCTAGTGGAAGATGTTGGTCCACAATCCATTGATGTACATAGAATTAGATGATAACATATCCTCAGGGTCTGAATAGTTCACTCAGATTGGCCATCAGTTTGAGGATGATAGGTCGTACTAAAGTTCATCTCAGTATCCATAGCATGTTTAAGACTCTTCCAAAACATAGATGTGAATCTTGGATCTCGATCGGATATAATCGATAGTGGAACCCCATGCAGCCTTACCACATCTATGATATATATAAATTCTAGTTGAGCCAATGAGAATTCCTCCCAAATTGAAATGAAGTGTGAAGACTTTATAAGACATCCCACCACAACCCAGATTGCATTGTTGCCTTTAGATGACTTCGGATGTCCGGTGACAAAGTCCATGGTGTTGTTCTCCCATTTCTATGCTGGTATGGGCAATGGTTTCATCATATCCTTATACTTATATCACTCAGGATTCACTTCTTGAAACATGTGGCATTTTTTTTAAATTCATCGATATACTTCTTCATATTATCCCACCAATAATTCTCTCAGATATCTCAATACATCATTATGTTTCCTGGGTGAATAGAGAAATTTAAACTATGTGCATCATCCAAAATTTCCTTCTTCATCTAGGAACTTGATGGAACACATAGTATTTTACATAATCTCACAATTCCTTTTTCACTAACACTGAACTCAGAGTATTTACCTCTTATATTATCTTACACATTCTTTTTAATTCCCACATCATACTTTTGAGCATCCATTTACCTTTAAATAAGAGATGGTTCAACAATCATTTGTTAAAGGATTTATGATGTTCCCTTTTTATGATTCCCATGTCCATCTTGATCAAATCGAAGAAGATTGGATCCTTCTCATTTCTCATCAGTGATATAATTGTTGGGTCCTTTGTACATAGATAAACAGACACCTTGTTCGCCTTCCGAGGGTGGTAATGGATTGAGAAGTCATAGTCATTGATCAACTTTAACCATCTTCGTTGGTGCATGTTCAACTCATTCTATGTGAATATATACATGAGGATTTTTTGGTCCAGATATATTACACACTTCTCCCAAAAGGGATAATACCACGAAATTTTTAAAGTGAAGATCACTGCCGCCAACTCCAAATAATGTGTTGGATAATATTGCTCCTGAAATTTAAATTTCCATAAAGAATATTTAATGATATTTTCATTTTGCATCAACACACAACCCATTCCCATCTTCGATGCATCACTAAATACCAAAAATATTTCACCAATTGTGGGTAATGCTAGCACGAGAACAGTGATAAGACACCTTTTTAGCTCCTTGAATCTTTTTTCACATTCATCACTCCAATAAAACATTACACCCTTACGAGTTATCTTGGAATGAGGGTTGGAAAATCATCATAAATTTCTCACATGTCATCGATAATATCCAGCTAATGTTAAGAAGGTACAGTAATCTGATACCGATGATAGACTTGACCATCCTACTATTTCAGCTATCTTGGAAGGGTCTATAAATATCCCATTGGTTGTGATAATATATCCCAATAATGAGACCTCTCCCAACCAGAACACAAAATTTCTATACTTTTCATAGAGGTTATCATTATGCAAGGTTTCTAGTACAATTCATAGATGCTCCCGATGATCCTCCATTGTTTTAGAGTATATCAGAATATCATCTATAAAGACTACATTAATTTTGTCATGGTAATCCATAAATACTCAATTCAAAAGTCCAATATGATTTCTAGATAATTAGAGAGTCCAAAAGTAATTAATATGAATTCATAGTGCCCTTATCTAGTTCGAAAATAATTCTTGGGGACATCTTCTTTCTTCACCCTTACTTGATAATATCCTAACTGCAAATCCACCTTAGAGAACTATTTTTATCCTTGTAGTTGATTGAAAAAGTCTTTGATTCGTGGGATAGGATACTTGTTCTTTATCATGATTTTGATAATCTCACCATTATTGATGCAAAGGTGCATTGAACCATCATTATTGATGATGAAGAGGATTGGTGCCCCCAAGGTGAAGAAATTTGGCGAACAAACCCTTTATCGAGATTCTCTTGTAGTTTTTACTTCAGCACCACAACCTCCACAACAACTATTCTATATAAAGTCATGGATATCTAAAATTCCCCATGTATAAGATCAATTGAGAATTCCACATATCTTTTAGAAACAAGACCAAGCAATTCCTTGGGAAACACTTCATCGAATTACCTCAAAATAGGAATGTATTCATGGAAGGTTTTCTCTATAGACTCAATCATCTGAGCTAGATATTCTTTCTCCTAGGGAAGTAATATCTATCCTTGAGATGATGGAGCTATGTAAGATTCAACTTCCTCCTTGCACTGGTATAGAATCGGGGGTTGATTTTCCATACAGAGAGTGATATCCCTCTCATGGAAATTTATGTTGGCTCTATATAAGGAAATCCGATCCATGCAATGAATTGCATAAAATTCCACTATTGGGAGTATGAAAAGGATCATTGGGAAATTAAATCCAAAAATTATGATAGAGTAGGAGTTATATTTATAGGACTCAATGATTTCCACATTTGTAGTACACACCGACAACATTACATCCATGATATTTTGTGGTGATGGTATTGTTCTACTAAAAATTTGGGATATAAAATAATTCATAGAACATAAATAAAAAAATAAATTCTCTATTCATGAATGAATATCAAGCGTAACTATCACCACATCGTTGTCGGGGTTCATTTAGGCCGTACAGATGGTAAAATCTTTCCCGTACTCCCATGGAGGTTGTTGGTTTCCTCTGAAAACCCTTGGCATAGGGAACTGATTTTCAGGATTCCTCTTTTCGTTGTAGTAGTTGAAATGAACAAATCATTGAGGTTCAAATAGAGTATTCCTATCCTATGTAGTAGCCATGGGTTTTTCTAGCTAGCAGTTAATACCTAGGTTCCCTTATCTTCCAAACATAAATCATTTTTTCGTCCCCATCATGAAATTTATAGGGTGCTTCTTTATAATCCTTTTGCATGTGGGGTGCTGGATCTTCATAGCACCTTGGGATATATCTATTAGACCACCATCATTGAAGTCCCCCTTAATCTTCTTATCCCCATGATACCCCTAATATGCTGCGATCTTCATTAAGATTTTTAGGGCTCATCAGACAATTTCCTCATAGCTGTCGAAATCACCCTCCGCCCGTGCTTTCCGTAGGTTAGTTTTTATCCCACCATAGAAAAGATCAACCTTGCATTAGTGGGTAACAACAAATATATAGGCATATAAAGAAATACGTGTGATTTTTTCCACTTACGCTATGATAGATTTATCGTCTTTTTTCTTGAGGGAAGGAAATTCTCTTTCCATCTAAGGTTGGAGGTTTCACAGAAAATATTTATCAAAAAACAACTTTTGGAAATCCTTCCATTCCAGTGCCTCGATATCCTACTCAGGCTATATATTTTTGATCAATGCCGACCATTGATCAGCTTCACCCTTCATACGATAAGCCGCAAGAATAACCTTCTCTTGTAAATATCATTGAAGGATGGAGAAGATAATTTCAGTGGAGTTTATCCATTGTTAGGCGATTGAGGGATCAAACGATCCATTAAAAGTAGGAGGTCGTTGTCTCATGAAGCTATGCATAGAGACTTGTTATTTCATAGAGGGGTTGAATGTTATTCTTGGCCCATTTTTCTATTCAAATCATGATTTAACTGAGAGAGAAGTGTGGAAAAGTTTGCAATTCCCGCCCCATCATATTGGGCGTCCCATTACACATTCATCACATTGATCTTTACATCATTCGCATTCTTAAGTCCTCCTATTACCGGCCATTGGCTAGAATAAAAGGAATGATAGGGGTAACACATAAAGGGTAATCCAGGGACAAAACTGATGACTTATACATAAAATTTTCTTCCTTAACTTATGAATCCAAAGGCTTCAATCTATTCCATTCATGATTTACATTATAAAATATATTCTTAGCGGAATTTTTTTAATTCCCTTAATAAGGGTTCATACAATGATTGTGAATTTACTGATGTATATCCCCCGGGAGTGTTGTAAACAAGAGTGAAGTAAGGCCTGTTGTCATGCACCAGTTCACGTTTGAGTCTAGCACAAAGCGTTGTGTTCAGGATTTACCCCTGGGATACATCTATGTTAGAGTCACCTCTACCTGCTCTTATGCAAACAAGGATGTATTTTATTGATAAACCACTTACTCAAAACTCAAAAATACATAGGGATGTTTTTATTATACATATTCTTGTCTCAAAGTCTTCACTAGGTTTTTCAATTTATGACCCCTAAAATAACAGAACCTATCTTCCAATACCAACTATGTCAACCCTTCTCTTTTATAACAAACTCAAAAATTATTTATTACATAAAATCGTCTCTTAATAAAACATGGGAGTTTTAGAGGTATAGTGTCTTTGGAGATTAGGAACATTACATAATATCATAGAACAAAAAACAAACAACATATCTATTGATAAAATCCATTACATGACCACTACATTCCCTTGTACTTATCATTGCATGGGATAACCAGAGGACATGCATAGGAAAAGGGTGATCTATAAAGCCCATTATGGGAATAAACATGGAATAACATGATGAATAAAATACATGTTAGACTATAGGAATATCATTGGAGCACAGTAGAAACATAAATTCATTATAAAGCATAATAATCATAACATGGAAATTTGGCAACAACCCTTAACAAGGAAATAACTTGAGCCAAGACTCACTGAACATGGAGCATGAGTAAACCCTCATTTCTTCTGATGAATGAATAAACCCCTATTTCATTTTATTTAGCATGAGTCGAAAATCATTTCACATGACTTATCATGATACTATAGATTACCCAATGCATTCGGGCACTATCCAGGCGCACCCTACTTGAACATTTCATTTTAGGCATAGGTGTGCCACATGGATCATATAACATGGAATAAATTAACATAATAAGTTAGTAAACAATTAATTAAGGTGGAAAAAATACATAAAAGTACCATTTAATATGTATGTGTTCATAAATCTGAATTCCCTTGGTAGAGACAAGGGTATTATATTCACTACACAGTGATCTTGGGTTGGAAAAATTCAGTGTAATTTAGGCAGCACAAAGGCATGACATAAGGAATCTTCAAAATGGTTGATGAGAGATAAATGGTTATATCATCATATGTAAAAGAAATGGAATTTAAGGGGGTTATATAGATTCATGTCCCAAAAAACTTAATGGAATTTAGATTCATAATACAAAATAATTACTTAGATGTAAAAGAGGAGAGAGAAATCCCTCACAGAATTTATTCATGGTTACAAGTTTACATGGGAGGCATAAATGAGAGATAAAGGGGTCTACCATCATCCAAAAATAAAGTGGGTGTTATGGTGGAATTGAGAAATCATACCCCAACATTTATAATTTTAAATAAAAAGGGCATAATAATAATAAGAAACTTGGATAAAAAGAGAAAATTTGCAATCCCTTACATAGAAGTGCGATCCCAAAGGCTTGTGAGAAGCTTGAGAGATGATTATTGGAAACACGGGGCACATTATGAAGATTAAAGAGATATTAGGTTAGGTTTGGTTCTAACTCCAATGTATTTGATTCAGGAGGATGCTGGAGCTAGGGTGGGTTTATATAGGAAAAGTGAGAGAATTTTTATTATTTAGGTTTGGGAAACCTCACATTAAACTAATCAAAACCACTAAACATGCCTTGGTTTTTTCCCATTCTTTTGGAAAAAGGGGATTGGAAAAAAATTATAAATAAAATGGATGATCTTTTTTAAATAATAGGGTCGCTTATGTGGATGAGAGTCACACTTTTATGGAAATTCATTTAAACAGTGAAAATAATTTATCACTCTTGGAGGGTCTGCAAAACTTTTATAAAATAAATAAAAAAAACCTAAAACCACATTATTTTAATGTAAAAACATATATTGGCTGAACATAATTTTGATAGTATTTTATTACATCACTATTGTGTCATACATGATGTCATAAAACATATTATATATTTAAATGGTAATTAATTTTTACAAAAAATAATTACTGTATTAGAATATTATGCACAATTCATCATTGGAAAATTTCAATGTCCTGATTCCAAAATTAATATTAATTTTATCTAAATAATTTTCTAAATATGTATTTTTTTACTTGTAAAATAAAAACTGGCATTTATAAAAAATTCAGGTGTTTTGAAAAAAACAACTTTCATACCTTAATAAAAATTTCAAGTGTATTCATAAAATTATATGATAATTTATATTTAAAAAAAAGTAATTTTTTAATAATAATAAAATTTTATTAAAATAAAATTTAATTAAAAAATACATTAATTCATCAAAATAGAATTTTAAGTTGAATACTAAATAAAATACAATTTGTGCTTTAAAAACTATTAAAAAGGTAACAATAAAAACATGATTGTATATTATTTATACAAAAATAATATACGTAGTCATAGTTCTAGGGTCTTATTACATAACACCCTATAACAAATGCATAAGACCGAAGGGTAAGGTGTGAAATGGTGACAGACTCTTTGTGTGGCTCGGGTTACATTGCTCAGGTGGTAATCTCTATTAACTTCCACATACCCCATAGTCGATTCCGCTCATGCCTAATATGTTAATTCTCAGATAGGGCTTGGTCATGTGCTAAGACCAATGATTCCACCTCCATTCTATGCTCTGAAAAATGGGCTTCGTACAGGGCATGTCAATTGGATGTGACCACCACTTCCTTTGTTTGAGTAAATTGGATGTATTGAAGCCCTATATTTATACTAATCATGTCATCGCTATTCAATGACTATATTAGAAACCGTCCCAATTCATAATAGTAATTTAAAATCTATAAACATAAAACCAATGAAGTTCACATTTTATATAACCATAATAATACATTTAATTAGATCAAGAGGAATTTCCATTAATTAATGTTTGGGTCGTTGCCGGTGTTGAGGTGGTGGTTTATGTTAGAGTTAATGCTAATTCAAAATTCAATTACAAAATAAATAAAGATCCAATGGATTTTATATTCCATTCCATAACTCCAATTTCAATCCATTTTATTACACATTCCATTTATAATGGAACTGGTTCAGAACAAGTTACTCAAACTATAATAGTAATTTAAATTATATTTGGCCCCAATTTTTAAATGGAGAGACTAAATCACCTCACGTTTGTTGTATACAAGATTTATAAAATTAACCCACATAGAGATTGAATTTTTTGGGGGTTTAAAACCATAAAAAATCATATAGGTGTAATAACTTGTTTTAATTAAGGTTTAACATCAAATTTATGGGTATATTAATTTATATAGAATTTCCTGGAAGGTACAGTGTGTGGAACTATGACGCAAGCTATAAAACTGTAAACACCTGTAAATTTAATGGAAAATTTATTCTTAAATTATATGGGATTTTACGAGTATGTAGTTCTTCATGGCACCTGATTCCGAGGCCCGGAGAGCCCAAAATCAAATTCTGAGGTTTAGCTTAGGTACCTTCGGTAAACGAACGAGCGAGTTTTGCTATCTTTTGAACTGTTTCTTGGAATTGAAATCCAAGGGAACTAATGAAACTGCAGTGGCGGTAATTTCTTAAGAGGACCTTTCCCGAAGTTGCCTTTTCTGGGGAGGAGTTGTAGAAAAATGTGTTGATTAAATGAAGAGTAAAATAAAATTGTGTTACAATTTTATTTCTTTTCAATGTGTTTTAATACTATGAGTGGATGTTGGGGTGGGACCCTCTAGACACTAACCACCCTTGAGTGGTTAAAGGTGAGGTGGGGCACACACAAGCCCAACACATCACATTCCCTAACTCCTCAAAAGCCTTCATAAGTTATGTAACTCTCCTACATTAATTATTGCAATCTAAATAACTAACTAATTAGAAAACTTATGTTTAATTAATTAAGTGAGTTGTTTTTGAATTTTGTATTTTTAAATGCATTCCATGCTTTAATAAAATATGGGTGGACTTGATTTATTTGGGTGTTGGCACATTGTGTTGGGCTTGGGAGGAGAAAGAACATCCTCTTCTTTATTAAAGAACGCGGAGAATGCCAAACCACCTTGGATTTCGTTTTCTCGACATTGATTGAGTGACATCATTATCCCGCGACAACTTCAATGGAACAACGAAAGCTTTTCCTTCCTTCATCAAGTGATCATCCTTCTTTATTTGATATAGGGTTAAAATTCATTATTGGTGAATTAAGATTATGCTTTGAATTAACATTGACGTATATCATTTAATTTTTCCAATTGTTACCAACGTAACAGGAAGAAATCGTACCTCAAAAACATGACTGAATCTTCTCCCCTTCTCTTGTATATTAAAAAATGTGTTTGAAGCAAAGACGGAACGGTGCCTTTGCACCGCACTGGAATGAAGAAGACCGTGGCTGGAGTGGGCCGCGGCGGTGGAGCGCAGCTCCATTGTGCCGTGCGAGAGAGGCCGAAGGAGGTCGTCACGGTGCCATTCCAGGCGAATGGAAGTCGGGACATAGGCCACGACGGTTTAATAGGAGGCGGCCGGGCTCGGCAGGCCACTGGCACACCAGGAAGCGGGACCCGCGGGGGTTCCCGCGGTAGCGCACCGGCTGACCATTACATCCGGCCGTTTTCGGGAAGACCGGGGGTTACAACCCCCGACCATCAGGCATGGGAGTTCCCCATCGAGAGGGGGATGCTATTTCAAAACAAGGTCCCCCCTTCACGTCCCACTCGGCCACGAGCCGATCCATGCCCGCGCTAGACTGGACCGCCCACGCCGGGCCGGGCCGCCCACGCCGGGCCGGGCAGCCAGCGCCAGGCCGGGCTGCGCCGGCTGGGCCGCGCTATTCCCAACTGGGTCGGACCTAGACGCGGGTCGGGTCGACCCAGGGGGTATTGGGCCAGGTCAGACCAGTCCCACACCCCCTATTTTCGGGCAGTTTTGTTCAAACACCCATATCCTAGGCTATGAAACTCAGATCGGCGCATCGTCAGTTGCGTTGGGATACTTGGAAAGAGAAAGTCATTTTGGTATATTACACTCAGTTACGTGGGTTCGACAATGATGGTTACTGTACGTGGATCCTATGTGGTTTCGACAGTGACAACTTCTGTACTTGGATCCTACGTGGGTTCGGTAGGGGAGATGATTCAGAGGCTACATCTATCATCTCAACCATTCTTCGTGAGTATTATACATGTGTGAGCTAAGTCTTGACTTTAAATCTATATATTCGATATGATTGACTTGCTTTCCATTGTGGATTGGGACGTACCTTCTTTTGTGGATTGAGTTATACATTCTTGTGTGGACTGGGTTGTACTTGCGCTCATGAGTTGGAGCAGAACTGGAATTGTTGACTTAGGTATATGTATGTGCATATACCTAAGTAGAGTTAGTTGATACTTCGTGATTGTTTCTATTCATTTTGGTTTATCCTTTTTGGATTCTGGGAGACCTTCGGGAGACTCAGGGTCCCTACTGAGTATCGTTTACTCACCACTGAACGGGCTACGCCCGCACTACGTTGTATTGGTCACAGACGACGGATAATGCTAGTCGTGGCTGAGTCTTGTGGAGAATAATGGTACCCGGAGGTGGTCTATCAGGTGGGATGTACACGGAGAGAACGGATGGACCTGAGGAACCGAAGAGACTGTCTGTACTCACCCTTCAGGTGGGACTTCCAGACGACGATGTCGCGGTTGATGCTTTACTTTTCAGTTGTTGTACATTCTTTTCAGTGGTACTTGACTTTCAGTTGGGTTTCTATACTGGCCCCTTTACATTCCATCACTTACATGTGTATTCAGTTTACATAGTTTTTACTTCAGTTTGTGTACTCTATGGTGATTTTTTTTCTTTTATAATGGAAATGCCTTCCCTTTTATCAGGATTTACACCTTTGGTGCTAGTCACCAGCCCCTGGCCTATGGAAGGCAGGCTTGAGGTAGTCACAGCACGGGCCTCGAGGACGGGTATTGACAAATTGGTATTAGAGGAGTCGGTTCTACTGTATAACTCAGGACTCTGATAATTTCTTATGTGTGAATCAATAGTGTTTAGGGTATTGAGTGTGGTTATTAGTCCAGGGTGTCTGGTGTTGGTGCGGAAGCCGACATATCAAAACACCAGGACCCTGACTTCAGATTTCTGACTCAATGCATGAAAACATTGATTGCATGTGTGTTTCAAAGTTTTCATTGTGATTAAATTGTGTCAGTACACCATGTATAGTGTATTAACCTTGGTGCACCTGTTTTATTTTAGGATGGCCCCATGATGGCAGCCAGCAAGGGTTCCGAGTTTTGTGTGAGACTGCGGCCCACCGAGTGACGAGGCCTCGGTGCAGGGCCCCATTACCGCGGAGGCACCTGTGGTTACTCTACCTGCCGAGCCAACGATGCCACCATCCCTAGCAGTTGAGAGTGCACATCACCTGAGTGCACTGAACGGGTTTCAGCATTAGAGATGGCTCAGGTTCTGTGGGGAGATGGACCCTCAGGCGACCGAGGTTTGGCTGGAGGCAGTCGTTCGAGTCTTCATGTTGGTAGGGACACAAGCAGACCTCATGGTGATACTTGGGGCGAGTCTCCTGTACGCGGAAGCACGTATATGGTGGAGCATGATGCTCCAGGTGCACAAAAAGGCATCTCTTCATTGGACAGACATCGAGATCCTCTTTTGCTCAGAGTTCGTACCCGCCACCCTTCGTGCGGTCCACATTCAAGAGTTACGACAACTGAGGTAGGGAAGCATGTCAGTCGCTCAGTACTCAGTGAGGTTTACCGATCTCTCATGCTGCTCCACAGACATGGTATGGGACCCATGCTTCTAGGCCTGGAAAATCGAGCAGGGACTGTGGCATGAGATCAAGGCATCGATGATCTTCATCCGCATTCTGACACAGGCAGGAGTACTGGAGTCAGCCCTTCTTATGGAGAGATTCCTTACTGACCCTACGCCAGTAGCGAGGCCTACCACAGGGCAAAATATAGCAGAGTCTTCTGCAGCTGGCAGTAGACATACGTCATAGAGGTCCAAGAGGACCAGACCATCAGGTGGGCGACATCAAGATACTGGCTCGGAGGTGCGGGGAACATGTAGCAGAGCCAGTCATATGAGAAGAAGACAATGCTATGCATGCGGCGGGATGTGCTACATGGCTCGTGACTGCCTGGCTTACCATGTAGATGAGCAGCAGACATTTGAGGGACCAACTAGGCAGAGGCATAGTTTCGAACGTGGCAGTCCGCAGGGAGCAGGCGGACGAGGTAGAGGAGCTAGTCGAGTGGCAGGTGGTGGAGGATGCTTCAGGGCTCCACCACCACCACCACCAGGAGGTCCACCCCGACCACAAGGAGCTGGAGGATAGAGGTAGGCTAAAATTTAGGCAATAGAGGCCTACGACCACGAAGCACATGAGATGATTCGATGTAATATATTTGTCTACTCCCCCTTTGCTGAAGTTCTTATAGACATAGGAGTGAGTCATTCTTTCATTGTCGCTGCCCTTGTTCGGAGATCAGAGATTCCGACAAAGCTTTTGGCTCGATCTTTATGGCTAGAGACTCCTACGGGAGCATACTCGATGATTACACACTGGTTCCGATAGTGTGATCTTACTCTTGGAGGTGAGAGCTTCGGCTGGGATCTTCTTGTAGCGGTGTCGAGGCCCTAAGACGTCATCTTGGGCATGGATTGGCTATCTACGGTCCATGCTTAGATCGATTGTATTAGGCCCAAGGTGCGATGTTTCTTCACCGATGGGAGCCGGTTCACTTTCACCGGCGAGAAGGGAGACTTTGCAGCGCAGGATAGACTGACACAGAGGAGAGGATAGCCGATCAACGATCAGTTGGCTAGTCTCATCCTAGGAGCAGTTTATGTGGGAAGTCCGAGTTTTCCTGTTGTGGTGGATCAGTATGCAGACGTTTTTCTTGACAACATTCCAGGACTACCTTCTCGCAGAGAGGTAGAATTCTATATTGACATGTACCCCGGGATAGCCCGATATCTACTCCAGCATATCTGATGGCTCCCGCTGAGCTTTCAGAACTACGGGTATAGTTGGAGGACTTGCAGGGAAAGGGATTCATTCGACCCTGTGTTTTACCCTGGGCTTCCCAGATTTTTTTCGCCAAGAAGGCGGACGTGAGCTTGTGACTTTGTGTCGATTACCGTCAGATGAACCAGGTGACCGTGAAGAACAAGTATCTGCTTCCGAGGATTGACGACCTCTTTCATCAGCTCAAGGGAGCACGATGGTTCTTGATGATAGACATTAGGTTAGGGTATGATCAGCTCAGAGATCAAGATGAAGATGTGCCGAAGACAGCCTTTAGGTGTTGGTATGGCCACTATGAGTTCCTAGTTATGACTTTCGGACTAACCAATACTGCAGCAGTGTTCATGAGTCTCATGAAAATGATATTCCATCCTTACTTTGGTCGATTTTTCATAGTCTGCATCGACGACATATTGATTTACTCAACTACTGAGTTGGATCATGCCTACCACATGCGGGTTGTACTGGATACACTCCAAGAGAACCAGCTTTATGGTAAACTCTCAAAGTGATAGTTTTGGATTCGAGATGTCCACTTCTTAGGGTATGTCATCTCTAAGGTGGGAGTTACTGTGGATCCTGCGAAGATCGAGACAGTGCAAGATTGGGAGCCACCCAGGAGTGTGACGGAGGTGCAGAGCTTCCTAGGTCTGGAAGGGTACTATCAGAGATTTGTGCACGAATTCTCCATAGTTGCAGCACCACTCTCAGCTTTGATGAAGATGTAGAAACCCTTTGTGTGTTCTGATAGATGTCAGCATAGCTTCTAGGAGCTGAGACAGATATTGACCAGTGCACCCATCTTGAGTATACCGGAGGAGGGAGTAGGGTACATAGTTCACTGCGATGCGTTAGGGATCGGAATCGGGTGTGTCCTGATGCAGGTGTAGACAGTGATCACCAATGGATCATGACAGTTGAGGCAGCATGAGCAGAACTAAGCTACCCATGACCTAGAGTTAGCAGCAGTGGTATTCGCCCTAAATATATGGCATCACTATCTGATGGGTGAGTGCTTTACAGTCTATTCTGAACACCAGAGTCTCAGGTACATCTTCTCACAGAAGGACCTGAACATGAGACAATGGTGATGGATCGAGTTCCTCCAAGACTATGACATTGAGATAGTCTATACTCTTAGAAAGGGAAACGTAGTAGCTGATTCTATCAGTAGGAGGACGAGTATCCAGTTACTTGGAGAGGCGATAGATCTTCTAGCCACATTGCAGATATCCTTTGTGGATAGAGATGGGGCAGCCTTTCTATAGTCGCTCATAGGCATTCCACCACTTCTTCAGTGGGTCAGAGAGGCACAAAATGGGGGTGTTGACTATGAGGTGCGATATACACATATATCCTCAAGATAGGCACCTGATGGATTCTCTGTAGGAGGAGATCACGTCGTCCTTTTTAGAGGACGTACCATGGTACCAGTTGCATTACAGGAGGAGGTGCTAAGAGATTTTCACATTTTCCCTTTAGAGGTACATCCATAAGTGGTGAAGATGTACTAGGATCTCAGACGGCAACACTGAGGGCCATGTATAAAAAAGGTTGTGGTAGAGTTCGTTTCATGATGCCTCACATTCCAGTAGGTGAAGGCGGAGCACCAGGTACCAGCATGCTTGGTACATCCCTTGGTGGTTTCAGAGTGGAAGTGGGACGAGATATCCAGGGATTTCGTGACTGGGCTTCCTTGTACATCTAGAGGAAATGACTCCATTTGGGTTATTGTTTACCGACTCACCAAGTTGGCCCATTTTATACCTTTCAGAGAGCAGGGCTCAGTGGAGAGCTTGGAATTCCTCTACGTTCAGGATATTGTACGGCTTCATGGTGTGACATCATATATCATCTCTGATCGAGTCGCTCGCTTTACTTCTCAGCTTTGGAAGGGGTTGCAGGTGGTGTTTGGGACGCAGCAACTCCTGAGCGCCGCCTTTCACCCTCAGACGAATGCCCAGACAGAGAGGACCATTCAAACTGTTTAGGACATGCTCCGATCATGTGTCCCCGACTTTTTTCGCAGCTAGGAGGATCATCTTCCTTTGGTGGAGTTTGTGTACAACAGCAGATACCACTCCACCATCGTGATGGAACCATACGAGGCATTGTACGGCCGACCTGGCAGATCTCCTCTTTGCTAAACAGACCCTGGGGAGTCAGCACTTGTAGGACCATAGATGGTCCCGACCATGATAAAGAAGGTGCATATCATCTAATAGTGGATGAGGACTTCCCAGAGCCAACATAAGTCCAATGCTGATAGGAGGCGGAGGCCACTAGAGTTAGAGGATGGCGACCATGTTTTTTTAATGGTCTCACCTCGATGTGGATTACGAAATTTGGCTGGGGCGACAAGTTATATCCACACTTCATCAGACCATTCCAGGTTCTCAGCGTGATTGGTGAGGTCTCTTATCGCATGGCTCTTCCACCTCAGTTGAATCAGGTGCACGACGTCTTCCATGTATTACAGAAGAAGAAATATGTGCACGACCTGACACATATCATTGATCACGGGGAGCTGGACATAGATGATGGGGTGAAATTTGTGGAGGTTCTAGTAGAGATCGAGGATCAACCGGAGCGGGTCCTACGTGGATGGTTGATACCTTTAGTGTGCATCAGGTGCCAGCACGGGAACCTCCAGGAGAGCATATGGGAGCGGGAGGTTCAGATTCTTGCTCAGTACCCTCTTTTCATTCCCTAGTTTGTGATGTATCTTTATGGGGACATAAATCCCTGAAGTGGGAGTAATGTAAAGCCCTGTAAATTTCATTGAATTTTTTTTCATAAATCATTTGGGATATTACAAGTATGTAGATTCTTGACGGCACCTAATTCCGAGGCTCGGAGAGCCCGGAATCAATTTCCGAAGTTTTGCTCAGGTACGTTTAATAAACAAATGAGTGAGTTTTTCTATCATTTGAACCAGTGCACAGAACTGAAGTCCGAGAGCTCCGATGAAACCGAAGGGGCGGTAATTTCATAAGAGGACTTTTTCCAAAGATGTGTTTTCTCGGGAGAAGTTGTAGAAAAATGTCTGGATTAAATGAAGAGTAAAATAATTTTTTTTAAAATATTAATTTTTTCAAAGTGGTTTAATCCTAGGTGTATAAGATGGGGTGGGACCCACTAGATACTAACCACCCTTGTGTTGATAAAGGTGAGGTGGGGCCCACACGAGCCCAACCCCTCACATTCCCTAACTCCTCTAAACCCCTCATAAGTTATGTAACTCTACCAAATTAATTCATGCCAACTAAACATCTTATTAATTAGACAACATAAGATTAATTAATTATGTGAGTTGTTTTCAAATTTTTTATTTTTAAATAGATTCCATGATTTAATAAAATATGGGTGGACTTATTTTATTTTGGGGTTGGCTCGATGTGTGGGGCTTGGGAAGAGAAATCACTTAATCTTCTTCATTAAAGAACGCGAAGAACGCCGATGCCAACCTCAACTTCCTTTTTCTCGACGTTGATGGAGCGATGTCGTCATTAAGTGGCAACGTCAACGGAACAACCAAAGATTTTCATTCCTTCGTCAAGAAATCAACCTTCTTGATTTGATGTAGGGGTTAAATTCATTATTGGTTAATTAAGATTGTTCTTTGAATTAACGTTGACGTATCTTGTTTAATTTTTCCAATTGATACCAACGTAACGGGAGGAAATCATACCACACAAACACATCTGATTATCCTCCGCGTCTCTATTCTTTTATCAATGGCGTTTGAGGAGAAGACGGAACAATGTCATTTCACCATGTGGGAAAGATGAGGACTGCGGCCGGAGCGGGCCGCGACGGTGGAGCGCGGCGCCATCGAGCCATGTCGGAGAGGCCGAAGGAGGCCACAACCAAGAGCGGGCCGTGGTGGAGGAGTGTGGTGTTGTCGTGCCGTGCCGGAGCACCGAGGGGCCACGATCGGAGCGGGCCACGGCAGAGGGCCGCGGCGCCATCGCGCCGTGCCGGAGGGATGGAAGTCGCGTCCTTAGGAAGGGGCGGTTCGGCAGGAGGCGGCCGGGCTCGGCGGGCCTCCAACACACCAGGAGGCAGGACCCATGGGGGGTCCCGTGAGAGCTCACCGGCCGGCCATTACTGCCGGACGTTTTTGGGAAGACCGGGGGTTACAACCATAGGCCAACATGCAAGGGTGGGCCCCAACAAAGGTGTCCACCGTTTCAAAACAAGGTCCCCCCCCCCTTCGCATCCCGCTCGACCATGAGCCGAGCCACGCCTGCACTGGGTCGGACCACCCACACCGGGTTGGGCCGCCCGCGCTGGTTCGGGCCGCCAGCGCCGGGTCGGGCCACGCCGATAGGGTCAGGCCATGCCCAATTGGGCTGGACCTAGAGCGGGGTTGGGTCGACCCGGTTCAGGCCGTCCAAGGGGGTATTAGTCAGGGTCGGACCGGGCCCAAACCCCCCATTTTCGGGCAGTTTTGTTCAAACGCCCATATCATGGGCTACAGACCTACGATCAACGCACCATCAGTTTCGATGGGATCCTTTGAACGAGAAGTTCATTTCGGTATATTATACTCAAGTTTTTGGAGAAATTTGGGTATGGCCGGGTTGGTTCGAACACAAAACCAACCGGGCCCTCGGAGCAGCAACGCTTATAACTCGAGCTCCGGACGTCTGATTGACGTGTCGTCAACTTTGTTGGATTCCTCTTAGTGAGATGGTTCATTCGGATTACTTCACTCGTGGTTTGGACGCATCTAGAGTACGAATTGGTTGGTTTTATCTTAAAAACCAACCAGGCCCCTGGGACAAAAAACCCACTAACTCTCAGACTGGGTGTCTGATTTACGCGCCATCTGTCATGTTGAGTTCCTATAGATGAGACCGAACTTTGTGATACATCAACTTTGGACTTTGTGGCAGTTGATTTATCGACCCCCTTGGCTCATGGAGCGGACCCTCCTGGAATCGAGCATGCGGTGTGTGGTAATCCTAGAGCTGGCTGCGACTGCAACGACGATGACGACTGTACTTGGATCTTACGTGGGTTTGGCAGTGAGGAAGGCTGTACTTGGATCCTCTGTGGGTTCGGCAGTGATGAAGACTCTACATGGATCCTATGTGTGTTCGACAACGATGGTTACTATACATTGATCCTATGTGGGTTCAGCCGCGACGACTTCTGTACTTGGATCCTATGTGTGTTCGGAAGGGGAGATGATTCAGAGGATACATCTATCATCTCTACCCCTCTTCGTGAGTAGTATACCTATGTGATCTGAGTCTTGAATTTCAATCTAAATTTTCGATATGATTGACTTTCTTTCCTGTGTGGATTTGGATGTACATTCTTGTGTGGATTGAGTTATACTTTCCTCTGTGGACTGGGTTGTACTTGATCTCATGAGTTGGAGGAGAACTGGAATTGATGAATTAAGTATATGTATGGTCATATACCTAAGTAGAGTTGGTCGATACTTCTTGATTGTATCTTTTCATTGTGTTTTATCCTTTTTGGATTCTGGTAGACCTTCGGATGTATCAGGGTCCCTACTGAGTATCGTGTACTCACCCCTATATGGGCTACTCCCGCACTATGTTGTGTTGGTTGCAGACGACGAACATCGTTGATCGTGGTTGAGGCTTGTGGAGCAGGATGGTACTTAGAGGTGGTCTATCAGGTTGGATGTACACAAAGTGAATGGCCGAACCCGAGGAGACGATGAGACTGTCTATACTCACCCTTCAGGTGGGAGTTCCGGAGGACAACTTCGTGGTTGGTACTTTGCTTTTCAGTTGTTGTACTTTTTTTAGTTGTACTGCACTTTCAGTTGGGTTTTTATACTAGCCCATTTACATTCCATCACTTACTTGTGTATTCAGTTTACTTAGTGTTTACTTCAGTTTGCGTACTTTTTGTTGTTTTGTATTCTCTTATAAATGCAGTGCCTTTTATCAGGATTTAGGCCTTTTGTGCTAGTCTCCATTCCCTGGCCTATGGAAGGCGGGCTTGGGGTAGTCACAGCATGGGCCCCGAGGACGGGTCATGAAACAATCATCCAAACATTTAGGAAATATTAATAATACACCTAGAGTATGTGCGTATTACTCTACGAGTCCATTTATTGCCATTATCATGGGCTAGAATAAGAGAAATCAACAAAATATAAATAACCTTATAAAATAGAACATATTATCTTACAAAACATTTCTTTTCTATAAAAATTAGATAAGTACATGAATGACGGAATCAGTGTATAAGTCATAATGATACAATTACATAGAGATGAATGAAGAGTGCATCAGATGTCAGTTAGTGTAGATCCAAAGGAATCTGGGTGGGGATGAGAGGATATATCCATTCATATTTGTTGTAATAGAGGTGTATTTAGGATAAACGAGGGGTTATTTCCATTTAAAAATGACCAGGATGTATTCATGATGAGAATGGAATTCACATCATGAATAACATGGTATTATATTTTCTCTTGGAATGAATGAGTGTACATGGTGTATAGGATTCATAAGGTGAATTTAATTCACATACTATATAAAATTAATGGGGTCTATCTATATCAATTAATATCATGAATTTCATTCACATCATGAATCTAACTAACATCATTTATTGCATTAATGACCAATATTAGTACAATATCGAGTCTCTATCCTCTTCATTATTTTTTCCAATGATTAACTAGATTTTAGAAAATCATGGTCACTAGGGTTTTCTCCAAAAAGATAAACTTAATGTTGTTATAACTTAATTTATTATAATATTCAAATCTCTGATAATATTTGAGGCTATAGAGATCCCTAAAAAATTAATTTTCTTCATCCATGAACCTTCCCAAATATGGGATATGATTAATGATGGTGGATCCAAAAACTTGATACAATGATGAATTAAATATATATTAGTTAATTTTATTAATGTTTTTATTGAATTTATATCCCTAGAAGGTAGTTAATCCATATTCATTCCTAATTTCAGTTGGTTTCACCAACAATGAAGTCGAATACTAATCACTCTTTTTCATCTTTTATCTATCTTTGTAGATATTTATGGAATTCTAAAACCCAAATGGTTGTTCATGTTATCTAATCATGATGATAAGTTTTCAATATTCCTTTACGAAGGAAGAATTGATCCCCATGCTTTATTATGAATTAGTTTTAATTGGAATATCCCCCTATTAGCCAGTACTATCTCATATCTTAAATTCAAAAAATACGCTTGTTGATGCATTAGATAATGAAGCTATAACCCTGGAATATTCGAACCATGTTAAAAAATCATTCCCATTATTCACTATTGGGTGGTCTCAACATTCATTAGCAATTATATAGAGTATATCAATGAAATCCACACATATCCTAGCCATGGAGATCATATATCATCACTGACTAGAGCTACAATTGGATGGCTTTTATTAATAATATAATACATACAAATCTAAATTCCTCTGCCTAACAATTCTAATAAAGAGTAAATTAATAGATAGGAAGTGGATTTCATCATTTATAATTGATCTAATCTCAAAAATTCAACTGATATAATGTATTTGGTGTGTTAATACTAATATTAATTTATGAATGGGAGGCCGTTATTGTAATATGAAAATTTAATGTGGACACCAACAATGTCCAGTAGTCAGAAGAAATTTTATTTATTAAATCAATAGAAATTTATATTTTTTGGCCACCAATGATGAAAGAGTGCATAGGGTTAATAAAGATATTCCAAGCTGGTTACATACATTACAAAATGAACAATAAACCACAAAAACTAAAGCACCCAACCAAAGACACATGGCCATTTTCCATGTCTAGAATATATTTTATAGAGTTATATCTCGTGATACAAAAGGGCTGTTCAGATATGTCCTAATGGAGACCAGGTTCATCTCTATGTTAAAGGTGGCTATATCGCTAGAGGAGGTATAAAAAAGGGCTCTCATCAATTTCATAATGTGTAATATAACAAACATGTTTTTTGTCTGTCACACAATATCAATGAAAAATCCCCAATTCTACACTTTTTAATTGAAGAGTATGTATAAGAAGTATAATATCCAATCCATCATCAATCTCATAATCATATAGCTGTAAATAAATAGATTGAGTCAAAATATAAAACCCAATATTTAATCATTGTGTAGAAAATTGAAAAATAATATAATTAAATTATAGGCCAAAAAAATGTTGTATGCATTTTTGATGTATAAGACTATGAACCACATTACTACAAATTTAACTCCACATTCTAATCTATATAGGTTAATGGTTTTCCTTCCCAATAATTTCCATGCACCTTCTATTTAAATAACCATATGAAATCAAAAATATGAACATGAATAGTCCCAAAAACCAGGTAATGAGTTATATTGGATCAATGATAAAAGGTTAGACACATTTCAAAAACATTATATCCTTTATAAAAAAGTTATATAATAATTCAATAAAATCGTATTTCACCGTTGATTCGTCGTTGGATACTTAATATTATCTTTTATGAATTATATGATATCATTAATAAAAAATTATGGAATAATAGTGGATGGAGCCCAACATAATACATAAATCCAACTCTGGTGGAACGTAATTTTTGATCATTATGGATGAAGAGTGCATCACTCCTTCCTACAATGAACAATTTCATATGAAATAAATTTCATAAGGTGTTGTTGTTTTTACATAGTCCAAGATTTAACAGAATAATGTATATAATTTCTAGTATATTTATTGTGAATCTAAACTATATGGACCCATTTCAAATCAATAAACCAAAAACAACATAACATCATCATTCTTGCAAAATGATTTAAAATTTCATGACCAACATCTTCATCACATGGACTTTAACATGATAAGAAAATATCTATCCCATATATTAAAAAAAACTATAGAGTTCTATCCAATATGAACCAATGATTTAATATTTCACCATAATTTTTATTTAAATAGAAGTAATATGGATTGATTATATAATCATGAGATAATATTCCTTAGATATTTTCTTTCCATATTTAAATTTTCATGACCTAGTGGTATGTTTCCCATAACATATAACATGAATACATCCCATATATATATATAAAATATATGATTCTTCATTCATGTCACATAATGAAATGTCATAATGCCTAAATCCCCCATCCTAGGAATGAACTAATAATCCTTTCCCATGCCTAGTTAATCCAGTGTGATGATACCTTTACCAATTTAGATCTAGCATCATTCATCATTATTTAAATAAGGAGAAAATACATTTAAACTCTTTTCCCCTATAAATGATCTATATTTTTTTGAAATACAATGAAAAATAATGTGATACGTGATTCATGTTTTCATGAGATCAATAGTGGTGAATAGATCTCTTATTATGGTCCTTACCAAAAAACATAAACAATCCAACACATATATATATAATTATTTAATATTTTTTATCCATGTTGGGTTTCTTAATATGAAATCATTGGTATAAATCTATCGCCATCATTCCCCTACACATAAGACTTAATTTTTAATAGTCTTCCATATATAAACTCTATGTGGTTTGTATGTAGCCCAATGTTTTTGCGTTGTATGTGTTTTCAAGTAATGTAAAAATGGAGAAGAGGATTTATTGATGTTTGGGTAGAGATCCGATGAAATTTTTTTATTGTAGTAAGTATATATATATTGAATGAATTTTCATAAAATTATGTATTTGATGTTTGTTTCAATTATATATACATACATATTGATTTCATTCTTTCGGTTTTTTTGAAATATATTTAATGTAAAAGGATGGATAAATATTACAGTTAAATAGTGATGAGATAATGAAAAAATATATTTCAATATTATATTTATGATGAATTACTGATTAAAAAGGATAAAAAATGCGATGATATAAATTGATCTTGTAAAGATCCTAACCCTAGAAGAAATGTATCAGTTACATACTTTATTACATTGGAATGATTCTACTTTATCAAATCATGATAGACTGAATATTTGATATGTTCTAGAGAACAAAAGACATACATGTTAACAATTTTTTATTTTTAATAGAAAATAAAACATGATAAGTTACAAAATATAATAAACTTTATCCTATAAAACACATTAAAATATATCTTCATCAAAACCATGGAAAGGAATAAAATTAGGGTAAGATCAAATGATAATTAAGGGATAGATATAGTAGAAGAAATGAGGAATTGATAATCTTAATTAACATGGAGAGGTAGATATCTAAATATAAATTAAATTCATAATAACTGGGAAATCATATGTAGATAAGACATAATAAATATGATAAGGTAAAGAAATAAATACACATTTCATTAATCAATAAATACAGAATGAAATGCTTCCATAGAAAATGACATAGAAAAAATCTCATGGATAGTAATAATAACTGAATTATCAATGAAAGAGATTCTTAATTATTGGGCCCGATTTTTTCCCATGAATATGATTCGTTTACCTTCAAAACCATTTACATCACATCATAAAACATACCTGAAAAAACCCATTTATTTTGTCCCACTAATTTGTATAATTAGACTATGGATGCATAGAGGGGATTTATTTAAACGGTACCGTACCTGTGTCTTTCCGAACAATAGAATTCCTCATATATTGAATAATCGATTTATTTCATAAACAATGATCCTTATCATCAAGTATCCACATATGATTAATGAAAAATATAATTTAATAATTCTTTAGTAAAAAAAATAACATTAAAATGAAATATCATATGTAGAAATGGTAAATTAATATAGGGGAAAAATAACTATCACTAAATTATATGGATATTTTTTATAAATATAAGTTGTAATGAAAAATTATTAGAATAATGTTATTTTCTTAAGAGAATGTAAACAATGACAAACAAAATTGATATTGTATAATAAATACCACAATAGGGTAATTTTTATGTCCAACAAACTTGGAGGAGATAATTTAAAATGAAATGAAAATACCATAATGAAAAAAGTATTTATGATATTATATGTCAAAAGGATGTATATAAAACTCAAAAAATTGAACAGGTATATATTAAAAAATAAATCTCAATAGAATTAAAATTGAGATGAAATCCCATTCCTTATGCTTTATTTTTGGTGATCTCTCTTTAACATCCAATGTAATGGTTTTATTCATAAAAATAAATTATACCTATAACATATTAAAATTTAAAATTCTTATATAATCTTTTTATAACATAGAACTATTTAAAAAAGATGGTCTTCTGACTGACCTATAAATATGGTTTATAAACAGTTGGTAAAAGTCATTCTATACCAACCATTTATAATAACCAATTATATATGGTATTTTACTGAATTATATACCAATTTTTATATATATCTATATATATAAATATTTGAATATTGGATAAATGTTTTAATGGTTTCACAATAGTTTTTCAAACCCGTTGGTATAAATTCATGTTAAGAAAAAATATCCCTACTTAACATTGAAGTGTTTCTAGGATGATTTTTTTACTAATGATTATGTTTCCTAGTTTACTTGTGGGGTTTTAAATTTTTATGGCACAATATGTTAAATAATATCAAATACAAATTAATGGATTCTATAAGGGTGGTACATAATGTTGTGTATACATGGTTTCTTAATTTTCCAATATTTTCCTATATTTTTATGTCCAATACTATTAGGATGTCTCAGCCATCATGAAATATTGATATGCATGTATAACTCTTCAAAATATGGTAATGTAATTATTTTTTTATATATTTTGGTTTCATAAATGTAAGGTGTTTTGAAAATGTATTCAGTGTCGTGAAGGCTAGGTCTCGTGAAGGTGTGGAGCATTATGATTACAAAATAGAGACATGGTAACACTATGTGACTACAAGAATCATAAAACATTGAATGCATGATAAAAATACAGTAATTATCCATGGATATGAGAATCATTATGAATTGGAAAAAATTTCTGGTGCTTTGAGAAGGCATGGAGGTTCATAAAGAAGTTTAGAGAGCTTTCTAAAAAGTTTATTACAATGATTGATGTTTCTTGAATTGGAGTAAATTCCTATAAATTGGAATCTACCCCCATAATAAATTTAGACAAAGACATAAAAAAGATTCTATATATCGGAATTCACAAATAGAATTCTTGAAAGTTGTTATGGAGAAAATGTCTACAAATAAATGATATTAATAAAGTTAATCAAAACTCGATGAAATTGTAGATGTTGATGAAGATTTTATAAGTTGATAGAAATATGTACATTTCACAAAGGTATTAGATCATCATGACGGGTCTCTAATATTTTTGAATCGAATGATCTTTGTGAAGGCTAATAATGCTTTGCTAAAGGAAGGTTCTTTGTTAATGTTGTTTATGTTTCATGAAATGAAAGAGATTCACCAATGTTATTTGAGCATAATTAAAGCGATGAGCATTGAAAAAAATCAGTGAGTATCGTGAATGAATTAAAAAAAGTATTTTTGACTAAAATTGAGGCAATTTGATATCAATAAAGTCTATGAATGTAGAATATCAACAAAGCATCTTCCCATAAGTGAGTATGTATTCATTATTTCTAATGAAGGGTCCTCCATGCCCATATACTCTATGAGATTCCATTAAAAAGGAGCGATAATATGAAGTGGAATATGGTGATCCGGTCCACTATAAGTGATCCTTCAATGGAAATATTGAGGGAGTGAACCTTGGTATGAATTGAGTTATCCCTAAACATTGTAAATCTATTGAGGTTGGGCACAAATTGATCTATCTCATACCTCATTTTGGATGTGAGATGTTTTGGATCTTGTAAATCAATAAATAATAATTATATAATCTTTGTATATTTCACAGTGAGGTTGAACCATGTAAAAAATCTTGTTTGATTGATCTTGGTCTCATACTTCACATTCAATTCATCAACATCAAATAAATAAGAAAATAATAAGATCTGCATAAACGCATAAGGTGAAATCATGTGACCCTTAAAAATTTTATTTCAATATCCAATGGAGGATGAATAATTTTGAAAATATTATACAATGAATTATTCAAACCCCCTCAAGGTATTTAATACCCTTTTGTCCATAAAACATGCAATGAAAGAAATCAGTTTTGTTTATCCGATTTGTTTCATTTTACTTGGTTTAGATGATTGTTGAAATTAATTTTTCAATCATATCATATCAAATTGTTCCATAGAAGAAGAAATATATTTCGCGATGAATAATAATTCTAGTGGAATTCATTAGTGTGGATGTGCCTATGGAAATATTAGGATCCAGTTAAAAGAAACCTACATCATATCATTCTTGGATAATATTTATTCATTCAAGGATACTATTTTAAATATTTAATAACCTGACATGAAAAATTATGTTGGATCATCCGATGATAAAGAAATTATTATACGACCATGAAATATTTTATTGACAAGAAAAGGGAATTACATCATAAATTTGAAGTGAAAAATATATCTCAAGATATTCATATCCATGTACATGAAATTATGGTCTATAACATAAAAGGATTAAATAATATGATTATTAATTTGGCTACTAATATAAGAACAAATAATGATTCTGATGATGGATAACTATATAAGATCTATACAATGATTGATGAAATGATTTCTAATGACCATGGAATGCATTAAAACTCCAAAGAAATATATATTTATGAAGCCAAAAATGATGATCTTTCTCCATAGCAACATGAACTATTTTAGGAGTGCAAAATTATATAGTTGGAGAATGCATGATGTAATGATTATATTTCTCTGATAAAATATAAAATTAGGGAGAAACTAACAAGATAGATAAGAAATCCCATGAATTTAAAGATGATATTGCTAGTGGGACGACTCTCAAAATAGAACATAATGCTCCACATGAATTTTTTGAAATTATGATTCAGAAATGAAAAGATTAACTAGAATTAGTGATGAAAGAAGTGGGGAAATATAATTCCAATGAAAATAACAAATTGATGGATTCTTTTGATTTACTATTTGACTATCATTCTGAAGGAAATATATAAACAAAATGGAAATATTCCTTTTCTAAGTGGAAACATGAACATATTGTCTCTTAAAAATGGATAATCTTTTAAAGAAAATATGTTATTGGATATAATAATCCCTCTCCCATGTATTAGAGGAAAAATATACATGATCAGTTTTGAAAACATAAAAATTACATTATGTGATGGAAATATACCTAAAAACACATATTAAATAATATATAACTACATGTGCAATATATTTTTGATGAATGATCATATTTATGTTTATTTAATATAAAATTGAAATATATTTCATAATCCTAATATAGTTATATTTCTAAAACTGAGAATAAGAAGGAAAGTCTTGAAAATTATCAATGGAACACCTCTGAGTTAATGTATCAATTAGAAGATATATTTGTGGAAGAATGGAACATAGCATGATTATGGGTCAAGAATCATGAGGTTTTAATGTCATAAGAAGAATAACTCTAGACTCATCAAAATATTAGCTAATAAATGATGACATGAGGTATATATTTAATAGGATATGTTATATATATTCTAATCAGGGTATTTTGAAAATATACTATAGTAGAATGAAATAAGGGAAGGAAAGTGATCTCTAAATAAGATCACAAACACCAGTGCTATATAATGAGAATGTATATACTAAAATACGAAATGAGAAGTTAAAAAATAATTTTATAGTCTCAAAGGAAATATAGGGATCTCAATGAAATGTATATTGATAAACATCACTATTAATCTCAAAAGATATCTCTTGTATATAATTTGTAATAATTTAAAATAAAAATGATGTTTCTACTATAACTATGTTTATGAATAATATTCATTTATTGAAGAAAACATCACTAGATTGAAAAACTATGGTGAATCAGAAAACTAATAAAATTAAATGAATAAATAATTTCGATCAAAAATCATACATCATGTAAAAAATCATGAAGTGAATGAATAAAAGTGATCCATCAAATATGGGAATAAGGAAGGTCAAACAATCAGGGAAGAGATACCTTCAAAGAGAAAGAAAAATGATAATTGTAATTTTGGTATAGCATCAAAGAATGAAATTTTTACCAATGGTTTTAAACCCCAAATAGTGAAAAACACCAAGCCCAAAAAATATTCTTATCAAACTAATTTTATTCATAATGGTAATGAATTCTTTTTTATATGGACATTGTAGTTAAAGTTGAATGGGAAATAGAAATAAACATAAAAAGATTACAACGCTTTGTAAGAATGTATCAAAGGGTGGATCCATTAGGATTGCCCATAGTACTCTTCATGAAGATTCAATTGGTACCACTCATTTATAGTCTTAAAGGTCAAATATCTATTGGATGTTGTGATGAATTAAATTGGAGATAAAATTCATGGGGCTTTTATTCTAAATGGGAACTAGTGCATCAACGTGAATAGAGATACATTCAATAATATCAATATGATCCCTTTATGTTCAAATATGGTATCAAATTCTACCATTTGAATCATTCCTTATTTAAAAGTTTTTTTCCACTAAGAGAATACTAATGAGGGAAAAAGTAGAGACACTAAACTATATCATGATCATCTATTTGTTTCTAAAAACGTGGTATCAACTGACATTTTTCATTATACCAAGAATCTATAATGGAAGATCAACAATATTTGTAATAAGTGGCTCCCCTATTATGAAGAGTAATTCAAAATTTCAATTCATATCAATAATCAGAATTAATGATTAATATTATTCTAAACGTAGAGGTTATAAAATATATTATTACAAGACTAAAAAATAAGAATTTAAATTTGTCAAAAGGAGTATTTCTATGAAAAGTTAAATTAATATTAGAGAATTATACCAAACAAAAAATGATAAATGTGAATATGGATCTCCTAGATAGATGATATTTTTGTTGATGAATCATTTTCATCTATTGAAAAGAAATATACAAAAAGATTATTATTTTTCCATAGTAGTGAAACTGTGGTTCAATGCTTTCCAAATTGATATCATGTCAAAATATCTAAATTATGTTCTAGAAGAAGACGTTTATATGGAGTATCCAGATAGTATTCCTATTCAGGAAGAGGTGATTTTTTTTGATGTATAATGAAATATATAGGTTGAATCAAGCACCAAGATCATGGTATACAATACTCTCTCAGTTTTTAAAGATTCATTGTTTTATGTTTTGGGGAGTTTATTAAAATCTCTATGTAAACAATGATTGTAATTAGTGGATGATTGTTATGGGGAATGTCTATGTTATATTATTTTTTTGATCAAATGAATCATAGTGAAAAGGGTTCATAGAATTCTTGAAAAATGATTTTAAATGTAAATGATTAGTGAAATGATGCAGTTAATTGTTTTACAAATGACACATGGAAGGAATAAAACATTCATTTATAAATCTAAAAATGATAAGGTGGTTTTAATAATATGAAAAATGGATAATTATAATGAAAGGATGACCCAAGTGATTAAATTTATGAAACAATCATGGGATGATGATGATAATATAGTTTATGTCATAGAATAATGTAAAATAATTGGTATTATATTGTACATGATTCTTAACATACCATATATTATTTTTCAATATTCCAAGAATCATGTTATCACATAAATCCGAAATAAAGACACATACTTGAAACACTAAATACTTCATAATATAAAGGGAATATTGTATTTTGGATTTATAAAAAATGAAAAATAACATCAAGAGTTTATGGGAGATATTGATTTATATTGGGTTTGATAATCATATGATACAAAATAAATTTCATCTTGTAAGATGTTACAATTGATAATGCAATACCATGATAATATGGGAGTAGTAAAGAAGTAAAATTTCAGAATAAATTGTGATACTTAAATTTCTATAAAACATAGGATATTTACATTCCATCACTCAAGTAGAAAGAAAATCTAAATTAGTTATCCATTAATAAAGGAGAAGGTGGAGCATGGTCTTGTAATGTTGTTGTATTCACCTATAGAACTATAGGTTGTAGATATTCAAACAAAGGCCTTACCCAAAGATGAATATGAATTTTTTCTACTATAAATTTGAGTTCAGTAATATAACCACACATGAAAATTTTTGGATGTGGTACCCCTATCCCCGAGGTATGGTCTTTTTTCCCTATTGTGTCGATCTATGTTATTTACCCTATGGCAGACTACAAAAAAATTACCTACATGTACCTTGAAAAAGGGGTAGAATATTTCTCAATAAAATGTAGATAAAAATGACTTATAAAAGATAAGGGTAGAGTCTTATATGGAAGTAGTGAAGAGTGGGTGTTTTGGAATATAATGATGCAAAATATGAATGATAAAAGGTTATATATCAAAAATTATGAGGTTTGTGATGAATATTGTTGAATATTTTGGAATGGGGTCATTCATATATAAATTTTTCATGAGACCCTTTTTTATCATGTTGATCATTTATCATGTAGACTTAGAGTGTGTGTTGAGTAAATCTATGATCAATATATGAATCTAAAGAAGAATATATTGGTATAATATGGAAAAATATTTAATGATGTACCAAAATGCGCCGAGTTTTCAACAATCAAAAAGTGAGATAAATTTGAAAAACAATTCCTCAAGGAATCTTTTCAGTTTTTTTGGGTTGATTGTGTCTTTTGAAAAATAAGTCATCTAAGGTCAGTTATGGTGTTCAAAATTGACTTTTAAGACAATATATTTAAATAGGTCAAAGATAACAGAATAGATGCTTTGGGGACTCTAATGAATGTTGTGTATAAAATGTGGTTCCATTTCACTCCGATTTAAAAAATTTAGTGTTCCAAACATTATAAGATGGATTAATCAATGGGAAAGTCGCATTTCCATTAATTGTTCACAAAAACATGGAAAGTGAAAGAGTTTCATGAATACTTACCTTTTGTGGAGGTAATGATATTATCAAGATCATTTGATGTCATGGAGTATGGGTTTCATGAATGTGTGGAGCATCGTGAAGATACGATTGAAAGAAGGTAACTCTCTATGACCATGAGAATCTTTGCATCATGAAAAAGTTATTGATGGATAGTGATTCTCTTCGACTATGAAAAACTCTATAAACCAAAAAATATCATTTGTTCTTTGTGAATACATTGTGGTTTCTAAAAATGTTTGGAGTGATTTGAAAAAAGGTTATGACATGGTTATATGATTCTAGAGTAGGAGGTAATGACTATAAATAGATGTTTAACCCCATTGAAATGAAGCTAATTACTAAATGAATATTTAAAAGCTTCAAGTCAACTATGGGGATTTGTGAAGTTTGTTCTTCAAAAAAATTTCATGAATAAATGATGTTTGTGAAGGATATGAAAGCTGACTAAAATTATTGAATTTCTCAACGGCTGTATTAGCTGAATCAAAGTTGTGAGATTCATGAATGATTTTAGAGTCATGAAGTCTTAGTGGGATTTATGAAAGGAAGGTTCATTGAGAAGGTTGTTTGAGCGTTATGAAGGAGTATAGATTCACGATATCAAGTGATCATTGTAAAAGTATTTATACAGTATTTCCTAGTAAAATGAAGGTAAAGTCATATTTTTCATGTTTAAGAATGTGGTACATCATATGATAATCTATCACGGATTTATTATTTATTAATTATTTCTAATGAATGGACTTACATGTCCAAAAACATTGTGTGAATCTATTCCAATGTAGTGATAAATGGAAGTGGAAGAAGGATATCCAATCAACTGGATATGATCCATCAACATAAATATTTAGGGTGTTTCCCTCAGAAGAAATGAGAAATCCCCAAAAACATTATAATGGTAGTGTGACTAGGAATAAAAGTTATATAGTCTTAACATCATTTTTTTAGTGAGCCTTAGTGGATTTGGTACATCGGTACATTTTTTTCGAATTCACATTGAATGTATCCTATAATGAGTAAAAGTGATTTTAATATTAAATTTATTATACTTCAACACATGTTTTACTTTCAATGAATAAATATCAGATAATTAAATAAAGAAAAAGGTTAGTATAGTCAATTAATATCAATTAACATGACCCTTATAATTTAGAGGTCAAGATCCAATTGGTCAGAAATATTGTTCAAAATAATATATATAACCTAATTCTACCCTCCTCTTCAGGGTATCTAAGACCCTGTTGGGATGAAAAATTCTAATAACTAATGATTTAAAAAAAATTATATTGAGTTCCCCCGAATTCCACCATGGGATGCACCTTCTCAAATCAGAAATCCATCCACATTATTCCATATAAGAAGTTTCATCTCATTCCCTATGCATGGAGATTCATCATTAGTTTAACTCTTCATTATGATTATCTTCATAATCAAATTAATGAGTTAAAAACCATTCATATATTCTATCATAATCGTTTTCCATTTTATCTATGTAGAAAACACTGACTAATAACATTTAATTTTCTTTCCCATCAATAGAAATCTATCATCCCTTATGGTTTTTTAAATGATTATTATTGAACATAAAATTGGTATGTTCCAAAATAAATAATATCATACTTAAAACATCATTTTACATTATTTTCATGATCTAAAAGAATAGAAATTTTTATTTTTTAGATTCTATATTCATTTAAGGAAGGTCTTTATTATTAATATTTGTTGTTTAATTTTATAATAAATCTATTTGTGTGTGATATATTTTTTAATTTCAATTAATCTCTAAATATATATAAATCTAATATGAACCTATTATTTTTCATGACATATATATGAGGTTACCATGTAATTATATATTATAGTACCTTGATTAGTGACATTATTTGATGGTTATGAAATTAATAATTTCAATGTTTTGATTAAATAATTTAAATTATACATTTCCTATCTCACAAAAAACCATGCATAGAAAACTATATTATACATCATGAATAACATGAATCTTATTCCATATAGACATATTTTATTTGAATGGATCACAAATAAAATATGAAAAAACCCCTCCCACTCTATGAAGATCAAATAATTATGATTTTTTTCTACATTTTTTATCAAATTTCCTTATAGAAATGTTTCATCACACAGAATCATTTATTTAAGTATAACTAGATAAATGGATCTCTTATGAAAGCCTCCCATTATTCCATGGTTGAACATTAGTTAGTAAAATATGAATTTAATAAAACAACATATATTAAGATATGTGAAAATTATTTAGAAAATAAATTGAAAAAATAATATTATACACAATAGTACTTATATACTATACAAAATAACTTATTCAGTAACTTTCTAGTTATTGTATAATAAATAAATATGAAAAAACCCATTTTAAGAAACCCAATTCTAATATTGTCCCCATATAACAATTTAATTAATTTTCGGCACATTGTCATTAAATTGTTCAATTAATCCGAATTTTATTTCATACACACATTGTTCAAATTATTCTCAATCATTATGTCACACATAATTTTAATTTATATCTTCCAATACATTATAAATTTAGTCTATTTTAAAAACTTTATCACACTTTCACACAACATCACAAAAATAGAAAATGTGAATTTTATAAGAGTAAAAATAATAATAATTACAAACCTACATCTGTGTAGTAATGTGTATAGTTATTACTCATTGATTAAATGGAAATATATATCATGGTTCTATATTTATTTTATATTGTTTTATATATAGTATTTTGTTTTATTTTAAATTTTAATTCTTATATAGACTAATGTGTCAATTATGGTTTCATATAATTTGAACAATTGTCATTTACTTGAATATACTTTTTATTTTACATCGATCTTATTTAATAACTTTTAACACATGACATATAAATTTTTTTATTAATTAATATAAAATGGAAGATGAAAATGATCCAATCACTGTTAAATTTCAAAACAATTTATAGTTGTTTCAACATTTTTCATTTAATAATAATTTAGATGGTGGTCATAAGAAATACCTATGTTATAATCGTGTTGGATGACATTAGTTAGGTCTGGAAGAGGTGGAATACCATATAACCAAAAATGGTTATCCAAAAATATACTATGTATATTATCATAATGAAAAAAATCAATATAAAATTATTTTTGATCAGAATAAGATGACCAAAATAGGGAATTTTTTTGATGACATGTTATATATTTTTTACCGCGAGAAAAAATGGATGTGGACCTTAGAAAAATTAATATGAGGACACATGATGAATATAATGAAAAAATATGAGGTTTATATTTTAAAAAAAATAAATTATTCTACCACTAATCTCATATATTGGCATTGTGGTGAAGTGAAAAACATAGATTTTTTATCCAATATGTTAATTTGAAATCCATTTATGGGATTTGTAATACTTTGATCGATTATAATCTCACCTAATTAATGCTATTACTTATTGATCATGTAGATATTACCTTAGAAAATTTAATGGTATGGTTGTTAGTTAATGAACATGGGTTTTACAAAAACCAAATTCATGATTTTCATAAGGATTTCACTTTAATTGGGGATCAAACTGCTAATTGAAATTATTTTTTGAAATGTGAAACATAACAATGGAAACCAAATCTGGATGGAACACCGTCATGTGTTCCACATAATATAAAGTGGAACTCTCTATCGATTCCCAGACTCCAAAATCATTTCATGTATGATGAAATGACATAAAAAATGTGCTCACATGATTCCATGAATGAGAAGTATAATAATGACTTTGTAATTCCTAAATATGAATGTCCACCATGGAAATTAGACACCTGATATCTTGATTCTTTTAGACAGTGCATGTAATTTGAGGTTAGGACTATAATGAGATGGATTTGATCTACCAGGTAAGATTTATACATTGTATATCACATGAACCATTTTATACACATTGAGAACCCTCCTCCATTGATGTACAAGAAAAAAACTTTTATTTTCACCAGTATACTCCTATCTAGGACATTTTATCCTTGAAATGATATAAATGCATACATGAAACAGTTAATAAAATTTCTGAATTATCTTAAGAATAAGGGTGTCTGAACATATGATTCATGATAGAGAGACATATTTCTAATGCACTCTTAGATTATTTGGAATATAAATTATTTTCATGATTATGAAATGATATATAGAGAGTGTGTGAAGGGAAAACACTCATTTTCTATTTTTTCTGAAGAAATAAAAATATAAAAGACTTAAATATCACTGTAGTTTAGTTTTTATGGGATAATATGAATTATTTCCCATTGATCATCCATAGTGGAATTGTCATCGATGGTTTGAAAATATAATGGAGTCCGACAATCCGACACAATGTATGTCAAAAACAAATGAGATTAATGAATTTCAAGAGGTCAGTATTTCATTTAGGATTGGACAAATAAGAAATAGAACGGATAATAATGTATCCAATGAAACCAATTACATTTTAAAGAATAAAATTATCTTATTTGAGTTTCATTATTATTCAATCAAATTTTTATATAATTTATAAGACATAGTAATTATTTTAAAAAATTTAATATATTAAGTTAATATAATGATAATTTCATGGGAATGAAAAAAGATGATTGAATATTTCAACATTACTTTGTGGATTTGGGTATCATTCCAAAATTTTATATTTGTGTATTAGAGAAAATAAATGGAATGTAGCATGTTCTTTTTCTATGATGAACCCTTCATAAAAAATAAAATTATTGATATACTAGAACTAATTAATGATCATTAGGGCTATTTAATCAATATATCCAAGAATGTCTATAAAAGAGAGATAAAGATGAAATCAGTGTGGACTCGTGATTACCACATACTTCTCAATGAAATTATTCTAAAATAAATCAATTATTTACTATCCTACAATATAAGGGAGGAAGTTATATATTTTTTCCATTTTAATAGAGGTATTTGTGATATGATGTATTCCATATCTATTTGACAAATTTTTCTTAAGAGGGACCATTTATTTTGTGTGATTTTCAGAAAATACTTCCACCATAAATATTCACACGAATAATCAATGTATTTATCTGATGTGACTAAGATATGGAATAGTCTAACAGGAAATAAATAGGATTATTGTGAGAAAATTGTATGTAGTTTTTCATCACATCTATAAAAATGTGGAATTCATTAATCTTATACTTTAAACCCAATAAGAATTAAAGAGAATGAGATGGAACATCACACATATTTATAACTATGATTACTTAGATGGCTACATTATGAACATATATTGACCATGTATATGTTATATCATCTCATTTAATTCTATATACATGCTATACTACTTCTATTATTTTAAGAAGGGAACATACACAAATCAAAAATAGAAAGCATCATTCTTTATCTTTACAAAGGATATATAATTTTCATATGAAATAGTTTTATGCCTTATTTAAATTGAAGGAATAAATATTACTATGATAATGTTTAAAATTAAATATTTAGTTATTTTTAATTTTCAATTATATATTTGTTATTGAGATTTCAACTATCTTTTTCAATTAGTAAGTAAGATATTTGTATTTTGGACTTAATAATGTGTTTCCTAAATACAAATAAATTGTGATAAATGTGTAAGATTTTATAATCACCAAATAAGCAATTCTCATGATAATACAATATGATGTTATTATTGTAACAACCACAATAAACTCTTATGCAAGTTTATCAGATATTAGAATTCGATTTGAAACTGTATCTTATTATGGAGTCATTGAGAAAATACTAATATTGTATTATTTATCTCATCAATGAGTCACTAGTTTTAAATGAAATTGTTTTTTTGTGATTGGACATGGAACACTGTAGATGGGTTTGGATTATATGTTCTTGTTATGACTCACACTGTTCTACAAATGACACATATATTTACCTCAATGGAGAAACACATTTTTTAAGAGAAAGATCATCCATGACCAAAACATGGTGTCATTATTTAAGCAATAGAAATAAATATTTTTATGATGATGATGAAGAAATTGAAACCATCCCTGCTCCCATTGGACATGATAAATTTATTATTTATGATGACTTCAATAGTTTACTTTTTAAATTTGATTGTGAACCTGAAGTTGTAGTGAGAAATATATAGAATCATCAATCTATGTTCTCAATAATTTGGGTATGGGTCAATATTGGTTGTTATGATTTGTACAATTCAAAGTTTAGTACTACTGATTATAAATATTATGAAACCAATATTACATTGAATTTCATTTTTAAATATTTAATTGAAATGTTTTAGAACCTGCCAATCTAATAATAGTTAAATAATTAAATGGGAACAAAACCAAGAAAGATAGAGTTAAAAAGTTTAAACTAATTATAATGATAATTAAAATCAAAAAAATAATAACCTAACATATAAAATCAAAGAATTACCTATCCAAAAATATGAACCAAATAACCTAACCCAAAAAAATTGATAAGTGACCTAATCAACTGACCAACATGAAAAAATATCCTATAAAATTAAAGTAGATGAAATAGAAAATAGATGTAAACAATATCATAAAAATGTTAATATGATAGTTTTATTATATTTATTTTTATATGATATGAATTTTATTAATTAACATTATTCCTACTAAATATAAATTTATTTTCTTATATTACTACATATCCTTTCTTTTGATTGATAGTTTTTATTTATTAATTGCTTCATGTAAAATTCTTTTCCTATTTCTATTACACATTAATTATGACATTAGAATTAATTATATATCTTTTTTAGATTCAAGAAATGTAAATCAGTAAAGATATATAAATGAAAATGATGATTGAAAATAATAATTGAATGAGAGATATGTGATTCCATCACATGGGGCCCTTGTGAGTATTTTAATTCAAATATAAATATACATAACATATAATGACATGTAATTAATTATTTTTTTATATTTTAATATGGATCCACCACCAAAGAGATAATTATTGTCTGATAACAATAGTGGTACCGGTTTTCATCCAACAGATGATTGAGGGTGGTTTTAGGGATACACAAACCACACGATATACCTGGTCATAACCTTTCCCATCATATAATATAACATATAGGACAACTTCTTATACTATATTGTTATTATAAGAACCCATATATTTAGTCCAACTAAGTTTCCCCACAATTTTCATTTGAACCTCATCACTTTTACTTACCATATCTGATGACGTCTTCTACTAACCGCCCATATTATACACCTCTTTATATTTTTTTGGGTATATTATTTTCCTTCTATTTCTTTCTCCACAACAATTAATTTTCATTCTCATTTTAGTTATACTATAAAACTATTCTAATCCACCTGATTATTAATTGGGTCACACTCCTTCTTTATAGTCTTACTATATTTCAGAGCCTATGAAGCCAGAGGAAACCACTTATTAGATGACAGTAGGTGTATTTATTGAACCCTAATAATTTTTTTTGATCATAATTTATTTTTATTATAAGATACATTGATATAATATATATTTTATTCTAATATAGATCATCCACTATTCAGTGTGGCATTAAACACGTGATTGTGGTGTGTAACTGAAGTACGTAGCTGATGATTGAGTATAATTAGGGCAATAAAATTATTAAAAAAAATTGTGTGATAATGTAAGAGTTTTATAGTGATTTATCCAAATACACTTTCATCATTCCTACTAGGACACCCACTTAGAGACCCCAACCAAATAAAGTAAATGATAGTGACTGTGTAAAAATATGTGTAAGAAAATTAATTTTAATTAACTTTATATTATTATTTTATTTATATGAAATAATATATTGTTGTTACCATTGTTATAATTTTATCAATAGAGAGGTTTTAAGAAGAGCACGACTCAATGAATTAGTTAATCAATGGAGAGATTATAAGATTGTGTTGTATAGTTGATGGCAAGGCAGATTTGGGACATATTTATTGGCTAAAACTATCATTGATTAATATATATTAGAACATTATAGATAATGGATTGTTTTTTATGTTTACTATGTTTCTGTTATAGATAAAATTTGAGGTTTTATAATGAAACATACCATTATATGATTTAATAGTTTTGTGTGTATTATTGAAAATTCATTTTTCAAGAAGCGTCATAATGAAATTCTAAAAACAAGGATGCAATAAAATATCTTCACACTTTGAGAAGAAAAGGATTTCGAAATATGAGAGTATGCAGAGATGACATACTTGTATAATTTTTATATTTTAATAAATTATGGAAATAAAATTTAATAAATTTTTTATTATAATGATTCATAAGAGATTTTAGTTGTATATATATATATATTGATTAATTATATTGTTTGGGATTTTTAAAATTTATATTTATTATAGGGAACTATAAAATGGGGTTTAACATAGAATATTATAATTTTTAATATAATATAACCTCTTAATCATGTGTGAATGTCATATGTGTTAGTTACGATACAATGTGAAATAGAGTCTCGTGTTTCTTATGGGGTAATTGAGAAATAGTTGGTGGGGAATGGTTATGATAAATCATAGTGATAACAAACATAAATAAACAATTTATGAACCTAAAATAATTTAGAAATTTAATTTATTAGAATAATTGAAAATGAACATGCTGAAAAAAAATAAAACACACCATCTATCAATAAATCATTTACATATATTCTTGATGATGATTTCATAAAATTAACTAATATATTCAGGCTTTATAAGGTAAACCACCAACATTGAAATTTTAAAATAACCGTAAAATGAACACAATTATTAATCAAAACTGTCTTTAAAATCACAATTTCGAATGGATTTATGTTCAAACAGTCCTTTGAAATAAATATAGTACTCTAACACATATCGCATAGATTATCATGAGTTTTTAGGTAAAACTCTCTTGAAAACCTCTGATAAAATTTGACTTCTTCATTATATGGATTTCGTTATTTGTCTTTATTACTTTTTCATTCATTTTACCTCTACACATCATTTAATTTATAAATGGTCTAGATAAATGATCATGTATTCTTTAGTAGCATGGTCATATTGATTGGGGCATTAAAATGGTATATCATGAATATCCACCACCAAACCAATTCTTCATTTTCATTCATGGATTGATTATTAATTATTAAATAAAATATATTAATCATTACAAGAAGTAAAGTATTTTTTGAAATAATTATACTCATTTCTCAATCTTCAATAATATAATTATCTTTTTATTTTGCTGAAACATTAACTATAACCTTCTTGGTTGTGTAATTATTAAAAGAATATTTTTTTATATCACCCATGGAATCATTACATTTAATTATTCTCATATTCCAGTTTTTTAAATTTATCTAAACTATAATTGTTATTTCATTCATTAATGAACGAGACAAGAATGAATCAATAAAAAACTACATTTTATTTCTTTTTTCTACAAAATATATCCATTCACCCTTGTTTTTTGAGGAAAAGGGATTTTTATCCATAATTTTTGTACATTGAATCCCTTTATCCATATTCACATTGGTTTAATATTTTATTGTACTCTATTGGATTATATATTATTTAACAAATTGGTACTATGATGAAAAATATTTTACCGCTCCATAAGTCACTGAAAAATATTAATTTTATTTTAATTTAAATATGGTGTCATATGAATCAATAGTTTTTAAATATAAACACTATTTTTTTAGTTATGAATCGGTAACAACATCTAATACACTTGATCACTTCTTCCAAATATTAAACTATAGAATCCCCATTAAATTTTATCATCCACATCTGTTTTGATTTTGAATCATACTCTATACTTACACCTACTGTAATCATAAAAGAAATTATAGGATATATGGTAAATTTATTATATTATAATGATAGATATTAATCAATTGATGATATCATAATATTTATTCTATAGGATAAATGTATTTTAATAAAAAATAAAAAAAACACATAAAACATAGAATTTCACACCAATATTATAGAGATCATCACACCGACACATCATTAAATACACAATTTATGTAAGTGTTTTTCCTCTCAAACCAATCTTTTAATATTATTATAAAATCATTATACGGAAAATAATTTTCTCAAAACAAAAACAATATAAAAAAATTATACCAATAATAAACTAAAATCTATATACATTGGATATTAATTTTTATCACAATTATTAAAAGTGAACAAAACTAATTCCTCATTTAGAAATAAATCATTTTCCATGTTTATTCAACTAAATAATTTCATCAATAATTAAATCATTTAAAATATATATTTTACAATTAACCTATATAATTCAAAAAATTAATGATAGTTACAAAAATTTTTGTCACTCAAAAACAAAAATAGAATGTGAATCTAAATAAAAATATTAATATTTTACAATTGTACTAATTTCCCATTATGAAAAACATAGATGAAATTATGTGATAATTAAATACTGCACTTATAATATTTAAAAATAAGTAAATAAATAAAATAAGTATGTTCTCAAAATAAAACAAAAATCAAAATATGCAATGGGAATGTGACTGTAGATCCTCTAATAATACAAAGAATCAATATTACAAAAAAAAATTTGAATAGAGAATATTAGAATAAGAAAGGTAATAAAGCTAATAAAATTATTATAAAATTATGGTTTTATTTAATTAATCACTAATAAAGAATTAATGTTACCTACAAAATAAATATATTCTGTAATGTAGAATTGATTTAAATACACAAATCTTAAATGATAAATAGAGTGTTTCTGAGAGTCAATGTTCATAAAAAATAATCACCAAAAGAAAAATAATGATTTGATTTCCAAAATCCATCCGACAAGGTACATTAGGTATATATGTTTTTCAAACTAAACAAGAAATAATATCATATAAAATACCATTAACATGTCAACATTCCAAATTATTATTTTAGAAAAATAATTATATATAATTAATGATAACTCAAAAAAACTATTTAAAATTTAACAACCAACAACAATATGATCTACTGTTATTAATTAAATAATAGATAAATTTATCACCTATGAACAAAATTCCATAACATTAACCATTTTTATCACATGAAATTATTATTAAAATCTAGATAATTAAATTTTCACATCATAAATTCAATTAAAATAAACATTATAAAACATGTAATTCCAAATAAGGACTCCATTAAATCATATAAATCATTTTATTCCACAACATTCATAATTCCATATATTATTCTATGAAAAATTAGACATGATTTCCCATGTATTTTCATTATCAATCAATAAGAAAAAATTTTGTCACATCCCTCATTAATTTATTTTCAAATGTCATATCAAACAATCAGATACAATAAATTAAATTATCAAATAAACTATAACACACTAGAGTAAGGAAATATATGCTCAATGATGTTCATAAACACATTATTCATGCAATGTGACTATTCGTCACAAGGATTAGAATCTTCATTCCCACTCTAATTACCAAATATCACAAATCCTCTATGAAATAATCAAACAGGGAATTAAAACATAAAAGAAACTAATCATCTTTTTTATTTACCTAAACCATAACAAAAATAACATAAACACTATATTAATTTAACAAAAAGCCTGTATATCTTTATAAAAGATAAAATTTTAATTTTACATTCACTAATTCTAACTAAAAAATACCATTATTTAACTAAATTAACAATTGAAAAAACTATTTCTGGTTCCTTGTGAAAAATATATAACACCAATTTCGACTATACGCTATCATGAAAATCCATGAAATAAAAATATATCATGATTTTTTCTATTTTATCCCATTAAAATTTAATCCTTGATAAATAGAAAAAAAATTACAATCATATCTATCATACATTTAAACATTCCATTTTACCATATTATATATGTATATAACCTTGTTTATTTTTTTAAGAAACAAAATTCCATTTCTATTATTCTATCATTACATATCAAATATATTCATAGAAAAAATATATAATAAAATCCATAGTTATATTAAACCTTAATTTAATTTATAAAATCATTATTTAATCATATTATAAATTCACACATTTTATTATATAAAATTTAATTTCTTAACCAACTCATATAAAGTTAGAAAAAAGTAGTAAATCATTATATAAAATCGTATCTCATCATTTAAGTATATCCATTTTAGTTTAGTATTGAAATTAATTATTACTAAACTATTTTAAATTGTTGTTTTTTATATTCTGATACCAAATAAGGGGATGTTTTGTAAATTGGAGGATGCGATCCTTGAGAATTTCTTTACTTGGGAAGCAATACAAATAATGGAAGCATCGTAAATTAACAGAAACAATGGAAAATTAAAATTTTTTCATATTAGATTTCTACTTTTAATATTTATTTTGTTATTAAATAGTCCATTATATTTGTAATATTGTGTTTTTGAGGCCCTTTATGATAACAAATATGACATCTTTGGGACAAACGATGATTTACATTTGGTTTTGGGAGATGAAAAACATGTAAGATTATGATTTCATCCAAGGAAAATTATTCTACCAAGAAAATTATGTCACACATTATGTTCCAATTATTGTAGCACATAGTTGCAAACAACTTATTATATAGGCTCAGGTTGAGGCATAAGATTTCAAATAATGTTCATATAAGAGCATAAATGATGTCTAAGGTCAAATAAATAATTTATATAATTATTGTAAGCATTATTCTATTAACATACACTAGATAACTCCATATATTGTGATTCATTTATTTCGATGTTGAGTACAATATATTTCGGAAAGAGTGGTTGTTATATTGGTTGTCAGGATGATTATATTCAAAAATATGATGATGTTTCATGTTTTGGAGAAGATGATGTTAAGCATGCTGGTGAAGATGATGACAAGGATTATGGTCATGATAACTATAATGATGGTTATGGTGAGGAGGTAGAGACAAATTATTTATAGTTTTAACTAACATTTACGAAATTTTTGGTTTTGTGATTATTTTTGAATAAATCTATGTGATGCATTGAATGTGTATTGTAAATAGTTAAATGAATTAATTTTCTTGGTGATATCATTATTTGTAAATTGGTTTGTGGAATTTTCTGTAAATTTTTAATGATTTTTCTGATAGTAATAATGGTTTAAAAACATTGGTATGTCCAAAGATTCCAACATCACCTTATCTCCCATTTTTTAAAAAAAATTCTTTACTATAATTGTTACTGGTGTTAGCAGCCATGTTTTTTTAGTATATTTTAACATTTTATGTTTTCCCTCATAATTTCATCATGGAATAATAATCTATAAAATTTAAACCAAGATCTAAATATCATATATATTAATTATATATGCATTTATATTATAATATAAATTTGGGTTGTAGGATATAAAATCCATTGTACAAGGAGATGACAGACGTTATGTACACATTGACATTATTTACACATTCATTAAATAATAAATGAAAGAAAACTAAATTATATACATATTATTATTATAGTTTATTTTTTTCATATATATATAGTATTATTATTAAATAAATCCATAATACATTCCATTTATAGAGTGAATGAATCAAAATGCTTTGTGATGTGGTAGTCTTCCATATAGGTGAGTTACATTGTTGTACTCCCAAAAAAACAATACATTATTTTATGTGTGATATAATAAATATAGAATCCGAATAATAAAAAAAATTTCATTAATATTAAATATAAACAATATTTATACATGTATTCCCAGTATTGATATGCGGTAATGTAATAATAAATGAAATTGTTTCGTGAGGCTGTTGTCCAACACACACATGAATTAGGATTTCATAATTCATTTGATGTATGTGTATGTGGTTTAATGTCATATACATAACCTAAGAAAAGATAAGTATATATAATATAATTTTATTACTATAAAATAAAGGTATAATCTTAATTTAAGGAGGATGAAAGGAAAATAACATTAGGCTTTTAGAAGAATATTACATATTTGTCAGGTATTATTATTGGGTATTCATTAGAACCTTCAATGGTTTTATTTCACCAAAAGAATAATGCATATAGGATATTGTGAGGGTATTTGGGAAGTTATTTTACAAGGGATTGGATGAACTAATAATTATTTAATATGTGTAGTGGAGGCGGGATGGGGAGGCCTTGTATAATTGGGGGTGAGTGGCACACTAGTACAATTTTAAACTAGAAAATTCCAAAAATGTATTTTCTTGGTTCCAATAATTGACATATATCAATAATAGGTTGTATAATAAGAATATATGGGTATGAAATGGGTATTAAACAAGTTTCTAGGTCATTTTCTATTTATTATTAATGCTTAGCCATTTTTGTAAAATTGTATTTTCCTTAATCAATGCAATCAATTTTAATCATTTTTTTAATAACTATGGTAAAAAAATAATTTTCCATTATTATAATAGTAATTTATTTTGGAAAAAAATATGTAATTCATTTTCATAAATTAAATTCAATGAAATTAAATAATTTAATTTAAAATTAATCCCATAGACGTTATGGGAGATATTGTTTTTTAATTGAAATTTGTTAAAAGTTTAGAATGTTTTCATATCAAATGTTTTTATAAAAATGAATACGTTAAAATAAAATAGATTAATAGGTGTACGGTTATAGTATTTTTTATTTAAACCCGCTTAAAAATAATTTATAATTTTAATTTATTTAGATGAAAAATCTGTTTTAAATTAAAATATAGTATATTTCACCATTCATCAAAAAATATAAATTTCAAAAAAATATGAAAAATACACCAAAAGATAATTTTAAAGTTATGATATCAAAAATATTTTTTCAAATAAAATTTTCCAGATTTTAAAATTTTAATTTTAAAACACATGTTCCATTAAATTGAAAAAAATTATTCTTTTAGAAAAATATAATTTTTAAGCATAAAATTTGAATTTTTATTACCCTACACCTGTCAAATATATTATATATATATGAAATATATTTATTTTATATATAATGCTTAAATTTATTTATAATCATTCACTAATATTAATTAATTATTTAATTAATATTAGATGCCTTTGGGATCATAACTACATTTCCATTATATTCAACATGTTATTAAATTCGTTTCAAATTACATGGTAACTCTTGAATTTATTTTAGATTTGGATAAACCGTATCTCTTAATAATATAATTAATCATATTCGTATTCTCTGATTTAATAGCTATATTATAACTATAACAATATTTTTATAAAATTTCACATTTTATTCAAAATTAGTGTTCTATGTAATGCATGCTAAAATCATGGTTCTATGTAAACAATGCTATATATTTTATTGAATGTACCACTATATAAACTTGATGTCTCTAGTTATATAATATATTTCAGAGAATTCATTTATCTAATTATAAATGTACAATAATTTCTCAATATTTCATATCCCCTTCTTTGCATGATGTTTCACGTCATATAAAATATTCCATAAAATGTTATTCTTATAAAATTCCTAGTTTTTACATTGTCACCGCATTAAAAAATTGAATCCTTGAAATTTAGAATTGATATTAGTAACCAATGGTTTTATATTTTATATTTATATTATTGAAACCCACATCATTAATTTTTTTTTATACAATCCTATTAATATGATAGAAAACAAATTACAAAAGATAGCTAGAATAATCACATAACTAGGATTCCAAAAGGAAAAATAGATATTGGAAATGAAAAACATGACATGTAAGAGAAAAATAATAACAAAATATTTTGACAGAGTGGTAGATAACATTTTTATGGAAGATTCATTTTCTAAGAGACCATAAAAAATATGTGTGAAAATGTTCATTTATATAATATGAAATGATGATAATAGGTATAATTTTTTGTTTCTATACCCTTTTCCTAGAGTTGTGAAATTTTATCACTAAATAAGAATATATGAAAATACATTTACATGATATGTTTCTTCTGTATAATTTCTTTTTCCATTGTTAAAAAATTTCAAATTAATCCCCTAAACAATGAAATGAATATCAACAAATGCACTATTTTTTCGGAAGCACTAATTATATCTTTTAATATATTTTATGATATATAAACGTGTAAATTTTTTTTCTAACTATCAATATCCATTTTTTAAAACCAATATGGTTAGTAAACGTTATTTGAATTTCATAAATCATCAAATAGTGAAGTAATACAATATTCTCTAAAACATAATCCAATGATTAACTTAAAATATTTCAAAATTTGTTAACTTTATTATCCTTCTATAATATTATGATACAAAACAGTAGATTAGTTACAAAAAAATTATATCTTCAAATTTTCATTACTATATCTATCGACCCTTTATCCAAACATAATTATATCATCAACATGAATATATTATCGTTTACCTTTCCCAAAACCATGTGTTTTCCAAAGAGTTCAACTTTATAAAAAATCACTTCACATTGTTCCATTAAATCTATTATCTAAAATCCTTATTGATATAGTACTACAATATAATCATTATATTTTCTAAAAATTATTATGATGGGAATATCAATAGTAAAATACATTGAATTTTATTTTGGGAAACAAACATGATATAACATGTTTAATTTTACTTATTTTTTTTAAATATCATATTATTGACCTTGATCCCTTAACAACATATATGGAATATTCCCGTGATGCTTGGAGAATTTATATTTAAAATACCACATATACTTACAGTTTATACACTAAATAATTTTGTTTTCTTTCGCTCCTTTTCATAATATTCCATAGTGACCATTTTATCTGAACTTATAATAATGTACCAATCCATTAAAAAAATTCCCAAGGTCATTATTTACATAGTTATCACATGTGAAAAAATACATTATTCCATTATTCTATTTATCTGTTATTTTTTATGTCATCCCCATTTTCCTATTACACACCATAAAATCCATAATAATTGGTTAATTTTTCCCTGTCCTGATAGCACAACATATTATTTTATCTTATGAAGAATCATTTCAAGAGACATATTACATTCAAATACCTTGCATGATTCTTTCAAAGAAGTTATCAAAATTACAATCTATGTTGAGTATGTGATCCTCAGAATACATAGATAACCATATAAAGGTAGCTTCATAATATGTAACCCATTATTCTGTCATTTGTGTCTATATAAGGAACTTTATCTTCATCTATGTTTTGATCTCACAAGATGGATGTTTTTTTAATAATTTTTCCTTGAAATTTGTAAGTTGCATGAGTTCTATTTCCACATTGTCTTCTGTAATCAGGATCAATGACTACTACTTATCAGCATCGACTCTAAGATAATAAACAACACGATAAGTTATTTCCGTTTCACCACATCTAAATTTTTTAAATAACTTCTCCTAAGACTTAATCAATTTCATGGATACCATTCAATTAGTGGTCCCACAAAATTATGTGGACTTATGTCTCATAATGTGATGAATAATATGGGATTCTTTGTATGGAATAGTTTTCTCCTTTGGGTAAGGGTTATTTTTAATTTCTTAATTATGATTCCATAATATATCTATAGTTAACATTTTTCCAATACCAACTAAATCAGCGTCATTAATACTGATACTTCTACATAGTTCATGAGTATTAATTCCATTCTTGTGTCTAGGACCCATTTCTAAACAATGTAATACACTATATTAGATAATAAAAATATGTAAAATAATTTTTTATCTCAAAACTAGTGAAATAATTACCATAGATTAAAAACACTACTGAAACTAATCTCATAATAATATAATTGGTATCTTTGGGGATGTATTTACTTTAAAATATGTCATAATTGTTTGTAATTGTTTTTTAAATTATCTTGAGTATTTACCCTATGAGTGAAAATATTTTCCATAGTATGTCATGTTTCTTATACAAGGTTATGTTGGGTAAATCCTAATAAGATAGTTTTAGAGTTTTACACCAAGTTACATCAATTCTAGAACTGTGTAAACTTTTACTATCATTATAGGGATGCCTGAAAAGGAAGAACAACATAATATATATCGTACCAAAACATTAGGTTTTTATTCTATACATATCCTCAATGTGTGTGTTAGATTTTCATTCACTATTATATGATTACCTATATCTAGTCCTCATTGTTTCTACTATCCTTTTCCTAATACCATCTATAATGACCCCAACCCCAAATGTTCAGGTCCAGTTCCACACATTATTACATTATAATGATTAAAAATAATAAAATAGGTAATGACCGATCAGTTTATATGTTTTAGAGAACTGCTTACATACATGATACCCATTTTACATGAGGAATATGAAATAAAACATAAAACATAACAAAATCTGATAAAAAGCATCCTTGAAAACTCATTCAATGATCATTTCATCATAATATTAGGTAAAAAAATAACATTGAGACCAAATAACCAGTATTTTTTTTATATAAGAAGAAAAATATAATCAATAAGTATAATTATCATATTAAGGTAGATAACATAAAAAAATCCCTAAAAATAACTTGACAATCATAGTGACATAAGTTTGAATCAATATGTCAATGTATGTATCCAAAAATAGATTCCCTTTAATCAATAAAAAGAGAATAAAATGAATTAAAAAAAATTTCATTAAAACAATATCATTGATAATAGTAATAACTGAATTATCAATGATGTAAATTCTTAATTAATTGATTCAATGTTTTCCAGGTTGAAGGTACATTTAAATTCAAAACATTTCACATGGTATTTTAAATTATACAAGGTTTAAACCCATATAATTTTACTGACTACATCATCTCATGAGTCTACAAATGCATTGAGGGGAATGGGACAATAATTTGGTCCTACGGGCCATTTAATGGGCTATATTCTCACTCGTCCTTAAAGCTATGTAATGGGTCCCCTTCTACCCGGTAAAAGATTTCTTTAGTTTTCTTTAGTAATAAATGAGGCTTCATCTCCAACATTTAAAAAATCATAGAAATATTTCAATATATCCATAGATAATAAAATAACATTTGAAGTAAATAACTTAATAAATAATTGTATATGGTTTATGAAATAAACATATAAACCAAAAAATATTAATATTTAAGTGAAATTTTATTTCCAATGAAAAATGATTACAATATATTTGTTGTTGTAAGGGAATTTTTACAATTACCATAAAAATTTATTGAATAATAACTTTTACCACAGGGTAATTTTCTAGTCAAATCGCCTTGGATAAGATAATTAAAAAAGAAAATTAATATAACCTGAATAATTATGTATTTTTAATATTAAATTTAAAAGGGATAGTATATACACCAGGTAAATGAAAATCGGTTCATTATAATAAATAAGTGTTAATGGAATGAAAATTAATACGAAATCCATTACATTAAAATTCTTTTGGGGAGAAAACTCTTTAAAATTACATATAAAAGTTTTAATAATATTATTATCTTATAAAAATCCATATAAATATTTATAATATAATACATTATCCTTTTTTAAAGTCTTCTAAACCATTTTATATATATATTTCATTATTTCATTATCTCAACAATTAATTTCCATGATTTTCTACTATATTTTGACTTGTAATGCTCCCCTGTTACGAAAATCATGGAATCATGAATTATTGAATTTAAAAGATGATATAAATATCATATATAAAAATGATAATTTATTTATAGTAATATACAATGATTTGGTGAATAAAATGAAATTACATTTTCATGGAAACTGAAGGTCATATATATGCTAGGGAACTATTTCCATTTTCATATAATCTCAAGATAAAGAAAATTAATATATATATATATATATATATATTAATTATAGTATAATTTTCATGAACAATATATATCATATTTTTATTACACCCATCCTCAATACATTCAATTAAATTGTGAATGAATCACATCACATTTTGAGGCCGTACTCCTCCATTCACACGAGTAACGTTGTCTTATTCCCATAAAATGGAATCATTACGTTATGTGTGATATATTAATTTTATATGAATAATAAAATCGTAATTATAATAAATATAAGATATATAAATATTATATACATCATTATTCCCAACAATTAATGGTGTTAATGGAGAAACAAATGACATCGGTTCATGAGGCGGTAGTCTATCGTACTTCAGAATGATGATATTGAAACCAATTGGAATGAAGTCTATGTGGTTTTAGGATTTAAACATAACATATCACAATATAATTATATATAATATAATGATGTTTTTATATATGTATAATATAATAGTAATTGACGGAGGTGTAAAAATAACAGAAAAAAAAAAAGATTTTAGAAGAACAGTTAACTCTACCTTATGAAAGCTCCTTAGGATTGAAAAAAAATATCAATGGTTTTATTTATACAAAAAATATTCATATAGAATGCTATAATAGATTTTGGTAATAGAATTTTGAAGTTATTTTATGATCCAAATAGGTTTTAAGGGGCATAGTGGAGAGGATAGGAGAAGGCCTTTTATTAGTGGGGTGAGAGGCACACTCATAAAATTTTTAAAGGGAGAATTACTCCAACGTTATTTCCTTGTAATATATATTCCATAATATACCTATGTAGATCCTTTTAGTCATATGGTATATATATTTCAATCCAATGGGTGTTGCAAATGGTTGTAGGTCATTTTTCCCTTATGTTTAATGGTTAGTCCTTTGGTAAACTTTTTTTTCTCTCAATGTCATTGATTAATTTTAACTATTTTCCTGAATATATTTGTTCAGAAATTAAATTAAACATATTATAGATTATATATTATAATTATAAAAACATGGAATCCTTTATTTCAAATAAAAGTCAATAATTTTTTCGAATATAATATAAAATTAACCCCTCAGACGCAATGAGAAAATGAGGGTTTGAAGTGAAAATGTTAAAATGTTTACAATGATTTTATATAAAAATCAAATTTAAAATTATTAAAATGTCATGATTTTAAATAAAAGGAATATAATTTTACAATATTTAATCATTAATCAACGATAAATATAATTTATCATTATAATTTATCTATGCGAAAAAATAGTTTTAAATTAAAATCCAATATTTTTTAATATATTTCAAAAAATAAATTTTCTCATAAAAAAATATATAATGAAATCACCCTAATAAAATTAATATATTAATATTTATAAATTATTATTATTGTTCAAATAATATTTATAAATTCATTATAATTTAGTTTTAATAAAACTCTTACAATAAGTGGCTAAAGAATTTCCTTTTAGGAAAATATTATTTTTTTAAGAAAATTAGATTTGATTTAATCTGATTCCATGAAAGTATGTTTTTGGAATGATAAAAAATTAATTTAATATATAATATATAAATTTTTTTATGATCTCTCAATAATAGTAATTAATTTATAAAAAATTCCTTTGGGCGTATAAAAATATTTCCATTTTATTGAATTGGTTTTAATATTGTTTTATAATTAATAGGACAATAGTGAGTTCCTATTTTTTTGTGTAAATAATATTTATTTGCAAGATAGTTAGTGATATTTATACCCTCCAACTTAGTATAATGTTTTTAACTAAAATATTATATGATATAATATCTCACATTTCATTTAAAATCGACATTGTATGTAACACCAGCCAAACTTAATCTTCCATATAGACCAAGGAAAACATTATGTTACTAGTAACTAATTCTATGCTCAGAATTGAGTATAATATATTATATTGACGAGATATAATTTTCCTAATTATAAATATATAATAATGTATTTTTATGTCAATGTCCCTTATACACATGATGTTGCATGTCATACATGCTATTGAATAAAATGTTATTCTTCTAGATTTATATGTTGTTAAAGAGTTTCTATATAGAACTGTTATTATATGGGGGGAATTATTTTAGTACAAAGAATAAATATTCCATTATCTAACCATCTCAAATTTCAATAAGATTTTCCTCCATATTATAATCCCATCTAAAATCACATATGTGGAGATATCTTACAATGTCTATGAGGTGAGGTTGAGTAAATGGAGGGTAATAAAAATATACATGTAGGAAAATGGATCTATAGTTCATGGATGATAGATATTCGTAGTCTCTCATGTGTGGGGTTCAATGGGAGGTCATAGGGTAAGAAGAGATACATTATCATTCTTATTATGGTTGACTAACTGAGCATATTGTATTTTACATTTGTCCTTCCATGATGGAAACATTGGTTGGGGTAATGTTTCATGCATGATCTATTTATATTAATAAACAGACGCAAAATATTTCAGTCATTACCATTATGAATGATAATAGTTTTTATATATCAATTGAACCATAGGATTTATAACAATACAAAAGGATGATTTAATGAACAAGCATGCATGAAACAAACATTCGATATAGTGACTGTGATCACACAAAACACATAGTTACAATATATGAATTAATGTAACAATTTTATCCATGGTATGATAAATTACTAAAAATTGTTATGATCATCTGACTGTATTCCTTATTGTAGGTCATGTGACCACAAAACTTCCCTTAAATCAAATGACCTTATGTATCACAATCAATAAAATGGTTTATGTTTTATTGATTCAGATGATGCAAAGTTATGTTTTATTAAATTGAAAAAATAGGATGATCCTTTTATATATATTCTTTTATAAAAAAATGGAGAATAATTGTTGTGATGTTTAAGAGAAGTTGAGGATATTTACATGTAAATGTAATTTCTACTTTATTCTAGATATATAACGACATTTCATTATTGTGTAAGGGTCATGTATAAACAGAAGAACCTATATAAAGACAGGGAAAATGTGATATATGGGTTAATAACTAATGTGCATAGGTATTTCTTCTTAATCACATTCAATTTAAAGGCCCCTCTATATGTTTCCTTTGATTCATAATGTTATCTTCTAAATTTACATTGGATAACACATGTAAATCATTATCAGTGATCTATGTAAGTGTAAATGAAAATATAAAATAATGGACAATATAATAAAGATGAAACTAGTAGAAATGTTATTCAGTGAAAAATAATTATCATGATACTCTTGTAATAACAAGTTTTCTTCTTGTAATAAAAAATAATTTTTTTCATGTAGTTTTCAACAATGACCGAGTCATATTATTAATTAACATTTTTAATGTTCGGGAATTCCATGTAATTTTTTATAAATTATAGGGGATTATTTTGAGTTCCAACACACAGAAAGAACATAGTTCTGTGGCCCGGTGAGCCCGAAATAGTTGTTTCAGCTTTTTTAAATGATAATTAAAATCTCAGTCTTGTGTTATAACAGAAGATTCTAAATGGGTTCCCAAATTAATAATAATAGGGAAGAGTTGCATCCAGAACCACGAAATTACCTATAAATTGGAATAACAGCAATAACCATCGATTGGGGGAAAAGGTTAATTTCTAGCCCTTTTAAAAATAATATAATATGAACTTAAATAAATTAAACATTAATGTTTAATTTATCCAAATGTTTTTTTCAACATGACAAGGAAATTGTTTCATTTAACAAATGAAAAAGTGTAACGTCAATGACTCTACGTAATAGAAACACTGATTCGCTTTTTCCACATAATTACATAGCGATGATATAAGTTAATTGGAGGATCTTGGTTTCAGTCCTTGGAAATCATGGTGGTAATTTATTAGAGAATAGAGAGCATTGACAAATGGCTGATGATGACAGATCAACGAATGGGTTCAGACCAAAGTTTGTAGGCTTAAAGTTTGACTAATTTTGGATTATCCTGTCATTAGTGATTTATCCAAACCGAATATGGGTGTCTATTTAATTAGTTTCCTTTCCAAATTTCTACCACACCACAATGAGCATAAATCATTCAATGAACAAAATGAATCATTGGTCATTCATGCTAAATGTGGGATGAGTTGATTATTGTATGATTTGTAGGGTATAAATTTGGATGGATAACCCCTTTCTATTCTTTCTTTATAATGGGATGAAAAAGGTAGAATATATAATGATAGAGTCTATCCATCGAGTATTCTAGTTGATTTTTCATAATCTCATTTCGGTGTTTTCGGCAATGCAGGTCACATAGAAAATTCAAGAACTTGAGAAGCGATATAATGACATGAGGACTTTAGAACACCTTTTGGATTGAAATAATGGACCACCGGACATGACCCAGTGGCTCACATAAGTTACTACCATTATGCTAGTTCTGGCGGTGGTGGCCAGTGGGTGGAAGCACGCATCCACGGTGGGCAGCAGCAGTGAGTTGGCCCAATGAATCGGCTTTGGGTGGGGATTTGGGCCACCAACAACAACTCGCGTCGGGTGTGAGTGGAAGGGAATGGAGGGCTACGGTCCTCCTGGACCCCAACGGTGGAACATGCAGTGACTGCAGGGTGGATGGAGACATGGGGCACCAGCCGCGTCTCGGCAGGAGTAGGCTGACCAGCTCACAGTGGGCGGGGGCAGGATAATGGGGCCACAATGTGCGGCCCAACAGGCCAAACATGAGGTATCCCAGTGGGCCGAACCTGAGGCCCAGTGGGACATACCTTTGGCCGATGAAGTCAAACCTGTGGCCTAGCCGGCCAGGGTTGGGATCAGCATTCCAGATCGGATTCGGTCGGGTCAGACCCTGTTCTGGTCAGCAAACTTGGGTCTTATCGGCTGACACGGGTAGTCATGAGCCAAATCCGTTCACCAACAAAACCTGTACCAAACCCGACCTGTGACAAGGCCCGAAGGGCAATCCTTTTCTCCATAGGATATTAAAAGTTCTCGGGAATCATATATTTTGGTTTAGAAATATAAAAAAAGGCCCAAATAAACATAAAAGCCTCATCAAAATAGCCCCAAGGACTCCACACAACAAGGGGTCACCACCCATAAGCAATCTCCACAACGTCGCACCATGGAAGGGAACTAACAACCGGAACCGCCATCACCCAAGTCATTTCCTTTACCCATGTCAGACAAGATAAATTCGACTTACACCCTTGGGGTGTAAGTAGGGTGTCTTCCTAAGACCAATAGGATACCATGAAGAGATTCCCTATAGTAGGCAATACATGATAAAAAGCATGCAAGTTTTGATAAGAAAGAAGTGGTGGAAATTGATTATAAAGAATGAAATATTTAACTGAAAACTGTTTTAAAAGGGAATTTTCTTGGAGTAAGGAAATTTCAATACAAAATATAATCTACTGTATTTTACACTCAAAACTACCATATTCTAATGATAAATATGAAAGAGTCAATGAAGACTAATCGCTAGAACATCCCTAGGCACTAGTTAGTCTCGAGCCCCATGTACATCATAACTCGGAGTAAATTAACTATATAAAAATTCATTCTCATTCACGATCTACTAGTATGGAACATTATCATATCCTAGTAGTTCTCCATACTCATCAATATAGCTTTGAGTATTGTATTTATCCATTATTCTCAGGGAATCGGGGATAAATCCGCTTTAGATAACTAGAAAACTAGTACATATTCTCCACTAGATCCCTGTGGTTCCCCCTTTGTGGTAAAACCATTATCTCATGATTTGAAAATCCATTGTCACATAAACACAACAGTTATGGTCATAATAAACTCAAAATAATAGCTACACATTTTTTTCACCTCTTACACCACTCAATTAATCCTTTACGATTTCAAAAAAACAACTTCACAAAATTTAACAATGTTTTACACACAAAATACCCTTAAACCCACACTTTTAACACCATTTTCATACACATAATCTCCGAAAAATTATATTCAGCACCCAAAAAATATATATAAACCCATTATATGAGTTATAAAACAAACCCATTAGGAATAACATAAAAGAGACATGTAAAACACCATATTTAACACAAAATTGGTTCCAAAAAATAATTTCCTTAACTAACACCAAGAAAAACAAATTTCATAACAAGTATAATGAAGGATATGTGTGATAAAAATTAAAATTAAGAAAATATAATGCATCTTTCATTGAATATTCATGGAATCACATATGACAATTGGCAAAACCATGGAATCGTTGTGTCAAAGTTAAAATGCACCACCTACGCACCGCAACAGACCTATATCAAGTCTAAAACCACATGAATAGGCCCATATACCCTATTTCATACCCTATTATCAAATAACTACATTCTAGGAGTTATAAATTTCTTGAAGAAATGGACGAAATCCTAAAAAAAATGGGATGATAAGGATATGAGATCCAAATACTAAAGGTATTCTGAAGAAATTTCCCAAAGTACGCTAGTATATAAATTTCCAAATAGCCAAAAAATGAATGTGAGGTTTTTATAAGGCTTAAGAGATCATGTGAGAACTGAAATGGTGGGAAATGTGTAATCATTTAAGGAGTTATCGAGGAAACTATTCACGTCATCAAATCTGGATGATTTGAGGAATCATAAACAGTTCTTCCCAAATTCATTATTCAAATAATCTTAAAAAAGGGGGAAATATAATGGGGGAACACATAGGGTTAGTGGTCATGGGTGAGAGTTATAACCACCGAAAAGGCATAACAATTTAACAAGATATTAAATAAATAAATATTATTTTAAATCTGGATATGAGCTTCCTAGGTGTCCTAGTTCCTTAAATAAAAACTCAAATACACCATCATTATGGATTTATAAAGGTTCTAAATTGATAATGTTGTGTTAATAGATCATGGGAGTGCATTTTCGAAGATTAATTCATGAAAAATGTTGTAAAATTAATGAGTTATAAAAGAAAAACAATATCTTTTTAAATTTGGAAATGGGCTCACGGGTTGGCACAAATCATGGAAACTCACCTGTTCCTCCAAATATTCATGGGAAAACCCCACAACGAAGAACAAATGGAATGTAAATGATATTTACCTTTAAAATAAGTCATTTATGAGACAAATCTCCCAACTATGAAAGACATTACACTACAGAATGTCAACCTGCAGTTTAATTGGAAAACCCGAATGGGTACTCCTTTTCATCCCACAAATTCTTCTCCAATGTATCATGTGTATAATTTCCATGATTCCAAAGAACCCATACCAATGGAATATACTTTTCCTGAGTAACCTTTTCATGAAGTCCACTATTCGCACTAACTACTCCTAAAAAGTTAAATCCAACTCCATATCCAACTCAACAAAATTCGTTACCTGGGATGGATCTCGGTTGTATTTCTTCAACTAGGAAACATGGAAGATGTCATGGATGGATGTCAACTGAGAATTTAAGCCCAACCTATATTCCACCTTTCCAATATTCTTGTTGATCTCAAAAGGTATGATATAATTCATCATCAACATCAATTTCTTTCCCAATCGATGATGGCCCTGACGATGGGAAACATTGAAGAACACCCATTCACCCACAAAATAACCTTAGTTCTTGACTCCTCTTTCCAAATTATGATTTATGGAGACTCTGAGCCATCAATAAGTGATTCCGGATCCAGATGACCTTCTCAAATGTTTCATGCACTCGACTTGGCTCCAGTAGGGAGGTAAGGTAAACCTCATCCCAACACAGGGTGTACTGAAATTGCTGACCATAGAGAGCCTCTAAAGTATCCTTTCAAATCGATGATTTTTATCTATTATTATAAAGAAACCAAAAAAAAATATAAAATGGCTATCCCAATAACCTCCAATTCCTATAACACCTACATGTAGGAAGTCCCCCAACATCTAATTCACCCACTCTGTATGGCCGTCTATTTGAGGATGGTATATCATGCTCATCTTAATTTGAGACCCCAAGGCCTTCTTATGTCGATCCCAAAAGTATGAATTGAAATTGGGGTCTCTATCTGAGACAACTGCAGACGGAACACCATGGATCCTTACCATCTTCTGAAGATACAAACGACCCAAATCATCCACTTTAGTTGTATCTCTAATAGGAATGATGTGGTATTATTTTCTAAAATGATCAATCACCACCCAACTAAAATTCATACCTAGAGGTGTAAGAGGGAATCCAACAATGATGTCCGTGGAGACCTTATGCCACGTCCTGTTAGGAATGGGTAATAGCTAGAGAAACTGTAGGGCCTTAGATGCACTTATTTCACCTGTTGGCATGTGTAGCATCTCAACACGATGTCCGTGAAGTCTCATCACATACCCGACAACCATAATTACCGACAGACATCATAATACATATTGGTTACACACTGTTTGACAGCCCATAGAGACTTGTGTCTATCATCCATTGCAACCTTCCTCTGAGATAACAACACTACTGAACATCCTTTGAAGTATAGGATACCCCTAAGAGATGATGACCAATCAGAAGATGTACCCCTACCACGAGGAATCTTATTCGATAGAGGAAAAATCTCATCACGAGGTTGTTCCCACTAAATTAGCTCCACCAGAGAAGGAGTCAACTGAAATCTATTCAAGAATGCACCCCCATTTTTCTCCTTGGTCTCCACATGTATGTGGAAATGTGTGACATCAGAGTCTAGTTATAACTGGAATTTCTAAAATCCAGTATTAGTACTCCTATTCATCTGGTGTCGGCCACAATGATACATGTTCATGGGGTATAGAAAATGTCAATTTTGATCCCCTGTAAGTACTCGATCTAATGATGTTGCCTCATGTTGAGGGACTTCTGCGAGACTATGTAGTTCCAACTTTTGTGATTATAGTAGACCAAACACATCTCCATAAAGAGTTAGTAATTCCAATTCTTCGAAGCATGCATCCTAGCTGCTAACTCTAAGTCGTGGGTTGGGTAATGTTTTTTGTGTGGTCATAGATGGCGAGAGCCATATGCCACCACATGATCATCCTGCATAAGCATGCACCGAAGACCCATATTTGAAGCTTCACAATATACCACATACCCTAATACAGTGTCTACAAAAATTATAACATTGGTGGTTTCAACTGCATCGTTAGATCCTTGAAGGATACGAGACATTATGGTCCCCATAAAAACTTCTCCCCTTTCCAGCTGAGTGTGTTCATCGGTGAAGTAAACCATGAGAAATACTAAAAAAAACCACCATTAATAAATAGACAGGATAAGGAAACTCCTAATATTGAAAATTTTAATCAGATCCTCCCATGACATAACTTCAATACTCAACTCAGGTTCCATAGAAACCCCATGCATTGGGATCACAAGCCTCATAAAATTAACCTCCTTGATCCAGAAAGAGTTTTTGGACTACATTTCATAAAGATGATTGTTTCCTTTGGAATTGGGGATAACCTTATTGATTTATGGTTCAAACATTCGAAGCGGATTCTAACGGGTTTGTCCATATAATAGGAAACATCCAATGAATCTGTATCCATTTGCACCTACTTTCCAAATGTAGGTGCTCATTAGTTGTGAACTGATGAGGCTAAATAATTTGCATTGGTTGATAGGATGAGAGGTCAGAATCATCACACATTTTTTAGTGAAATTATTGTCAACTAAGGGACTCTCGATATAGATTTAAGTTATGTTCATGAATTCTTATTACATTACCGAGTTTAAAATGATATTTCCCTTAGATCTAACAATCAATGATTGATATGTAGGAAATATAGAGAATCTCTTATTGATATTTGAGGTTCTTCCTTGAAGAGAATCATATATATTTATAAGAGATTAATAGTTAATGGTATCCTTCAATATATAAAAGTCTCTTGGTCATTATGATGACCATACTAGTTTTGAAGCCACTCAGTGGGGCACTTGAATTTTACTGTCATTTAGAAGGACAAGGATTATTTCAGAGTTGGGATCATACACGCAGATGGGCTACCTATGTATCCTTTTTTGGAAAAGGAATCAAAACCCACGTAGTTCGAGTAACGGAGTATGATGTTTATATATGATTTATGGCTCAAAGAAAGATGTCATAATTACTTTTACACTCTAAGCTCACGTGAGTAATGCTCGGTGTGGGAATCAAGAGGCATTGGTAAAAACAGAAAACTGTGCCATCATGAAAAATGATGTGGGGTTGTATATGTATTACTACCCAAATAGATGAAGATTCGGATTAATATCAGGGAAGAAACCCAGGAACAAGGTCCATAAAGGTATATGCACATCATGGTGTTTTGGATACTCTAACTTGGGGCCTACTCCTGAGGAAGATTCTCAAATTAGGAGGGGACTTATGATTGGGTTTTACTCATGATAAGGAAGTCCAAATCAAAAGTAAATTAAGACTGTTTAAGAGAAATTATGAATCGGACTTACTCCTAAAGAGGAGGCCGAGGTTAAAGGATTTTAGAAATGGGGTTTACTCCTAAGGAGGAGGCCCAGGTTAAGGGGCTTGGGGCATACTCATAAAGGGGATTCCCATATTTGTAGGCTTTGAGACTGGGGCTTACTCGTAAGGAGGATGCCCGGATTTGGAAATTATAAATGGGGCTTACTCCTAAGAAGGATTCTCGGGTTAGGAAATTATGATTGGTGCTTAATCCTAAGGAGGATTCCCAAATTAAGAGAACATGGACTAGGGATTACTCCAGAAAAGGGGGCACAGGTTAAGGATTCTCATCGTAAAGTATGAGGTTGAATGAATGAAATCTCTGAACATAGTGACATGAAGATGTGTAAATCACTAGGTTTTAAGAGATGTTTTACAGAATTTATTTCAGATAATGAATCCAACAAGTAAATCATGTCATGAATGAATTTGGATAGAGTTCTGATGTCATAATCTTGAAGAGGATGAGTGGATAGGTATAAGAGAGGTGAAATAGGCAGGAGGGGCACCCAAAAAGAAGGTGGTGCGCAAGTCCTGCGTTGCCATGAAAGTTCTGGTCGTGCAAGTAGACTTGCTCGACACAGGGGTAATTGCGAGACAGTCAACCAATAGGGTAATACTTGGGAGAGACATGGATAAAGCGCTTAGTACTATCCCTAGAGGCTTTTTGAAGAGGGGAGCACATGTCCTATTGGAGCTATAAGGTAACACACAAGTGTGTTCATTTCCCTTTAAGGGTTGGCCACATAGGCGTGCAAGTGTTGATTAGTTTCATCACTTAGTCCTTACTCCCCATCTTTAGATCTTATATTCTAGGTAATAAATTACCTTATAAGTGATCGGAAGCTTTGAGAAGAGAATAGGGCACTGAGAGCTCAAATCTGAGTTTCTGGAAATTTTCCTCCTTGAAATGGGGGCCCACATGGGGTATTAATAGGCTAGAGAAGACCATGGGAGAAATTCAAAGAGGGTGAGCAAGTCACCTATGCAACCATTGGGTGGCCCGCATGTATACTTGTGCAACCTTGGAGGAATGATCATGACCCAAGTGCATTTAAATCATTGTTCATACCTCTGTCAATTTTTTATGTTTCTTCAAAGGATGAATGACGTTGGGTTCAAGGTATTTACTCTTTTCAGTGGATAGACTCTGTGAAGAAAAAGGAGCATCAACAAAAGTTCCCCCTCATAGTTTAATCCGAAATAAATGAGGATGTCACTCTGAGGAAAGAATAAAATCCAAGGAAACTTCGGCGCACAAGCGTTGAGAGCGTAGAGAGCGGCGCGCAAGTGTGGAGTCGCACAGGCGTCGGTGCAGGTGGTTGCGCGCGCAGGCTTTAGGCACACAGGGTTGAGGCCTAGCCTATATATATGGCCATTTCTCACGCAACACACCGGATTTCATAATTTCTAGCTCTCACCATGAAAGTTACTCTTTTTTCTGCGATTTCTTTGTTGTCACGTTGCTATCATGGTATTTGGATTTTCACGGTGATACTTGCGTGTAACACCTGAGATTTTTATAAGAAATAGTTTGTTTTTATGTTATATACATCATCAATGGAATCTTTTACTACATACAACACTATAATGTCTTTCTTTACATGCAATTGTGACCTTCCTCGATATATTGTGTTGTATGTATTACCGAGTTTCACTAAAAATTGATAAGCTATTAAAATATAATTAAGACATGTTGTTATGAATAAAAATACCAAATTTTTGAAATTTTATAAATTTTATCTTTCAAAAGGGACTTCATTATTGGATTCAAAATATCAAAATTAGGCTTGGGTGAAATTTTGGTATTTTTCTAAAAACTATTAATTTTTTATGAATAGTGAAAACACTAGGTTACATTAAAAAACCGACTTTTTATTTAAATAATTATTTATTTTATTTAAATTTATTTTAGGTCAAAATTGAAACACAATACCTATATATGTTCAATGTAATTCATTGAAGTCATTTTATAATAATTTTAGATATATAAAAATTTTATTGAACTTTTCACCGTCTTTTACCCACCTCCTAGGAGAATTTGAAAATTTTCATAAAACATAATTTTACCACTTCTGTGAGTGGAATTTCAAAAATCAGAGAGACACAGTTAATATCAAGGAGTAAAATGTGGTTCAATAAGGAATGAATAATTCTTTGGTGAATAGTATCTTTTTATTTTTTTACCACGGTCAAAAGTAATCAGGGTAATTAAGGGTAAAAATGATATTTTTATTACCCTAACACATGTCCTTATTCTATTGGATAAGTTTAATTCGACCAAAACAACATTAGGAATAAAATATGACCATTTATAACCACATGGATAAGATTTGAACATTTATTATTATTTTATTTAAAGAAGCTTTAAAATTGTTAAAATCAATGTTTAATAAATAAAACCTTTTTAATATAGGGTTATACATGAGATAATTTCTAATATAAATATTCATTATAAAGCTAATAAGATTTCCTACATAATGGTATTTTATTTTTAATTTTTACACATTATATAAGTTAATTTATTTTTGACATAATGATGATGCAGTAATTACATTATTAAAGAAATATTAACATAATTGATGTTCTAAATACACAAATAAATGTAATTTGAGGCTTTTTTATAAATTAAAATAATTTTATAAATTAATATGACATGTTAGTATTGATTTAATTAAAATTTATAGAACTAATAATATTGTTATGATTTTCACCAACATCAATTGCCAAATAGTGTCAAAATTGACATAAAATAGTTTTTAAAACAAATATTATATTATTAATTGTTATATTATTCATAAAAATCTAAGGATTGGCCAAATTACTTAGATAGTGTTATATATATTAATAATGAACAACATGGGGTTCTTTTGGCTTGTTATAGTAGGTTTATTAACCTTATAGTGTAAGAAAACAAGAATACATATAAAAGTAAAATTATTTAACATAAAGTTAAATCTAAATGATAAGGTTAAAATAATAACCAAAACATGTATAAATTCTATTGGATGAGAATATTTCGATCCATCCCTGCATTATCTTCAGAATAAATCAATTTTGAGCTATTAAAAATAGAATATGACTGTATAATAAAATAATATTTTTAGTTTTTCCAAAGGTTCCCCTCTCCTTCCTTATAAAGGGGCACCTCCTAACTCTCCTCCTCACACCGCATTGAGCCTTAAAGATCATCCAAACCCTGCCAAATTATCTTCTCAACTTACCTATTAACATCCTAGAGGTCCTGGTCTTCTTCAAAGACCATCATTAGTGCCCTAAGTGGAGGTTAAGAAGAGGCACTTCAAAGAAGAGGTAATGTCTGTTACCGATTCGTTCAACATTATTTCTTCTTCTACTTCCTCTTATTTAGTTGTTTCATTATGAAGTAATAACATCAGTATAACTCATATACTGATATATTATTAAAAAATTTAAACAACCTTATTTTACCTTCTATCCATCCTACGGAAAACGAAATCACCGTGTGTGCGTACGTACAAAATACCATCTCCACGTCGTGGTGTAAGATGTTTTCCGCCACCACCTTACATGGATGAGAATAATGGTGTAAATAATAACTATATATGATTATTGTAAAGTGACATTGATTCTTAAATAGTATAAATACACTTCAATACAATTCCATGATCATGGGAATGATATAATCGTTCATGCATACGTACAGCCTACCGTCTCCATGATGTGAAGCGGCTCGTTCTACATGATCTTCATTGAATAATGATTATATAAATGAATTCAATGAATAAATATGAAATATATTAAACTAATAACATTATATATATGAGGTATTTATATCATAAATATAATAATAAGAATTTATTCAACCAAACATGCAAAAGAACAAAATGTAATAAACACCCGAATAACAAGTAGCAATGAAATATTACTAATACGAAGCTAAGAATAAGACCATATATGATATCATAACAATGAGTATGATTCCGTAATAAGTCAATAAAATTATTTAAATCATTATACAGGTGGTTCGGACACGTGGGAAGAAAATAGGACCTATGGTACGGGAAAATCTCGCAATCTCGTTTTTATCCAAGATTGATTATACTTCAGAATTTACTAGGGAATATTTATCATCCACATACATGTTTTTTCAATATGTAATATTATACTCCTACAATTGTTTAAATCTAATTTTACCCATTTGTGAGTTTTTAGTAAAATATATGAAAGGAATCTTTTGTCGTTTATAGTACGAGGTACTTTTTGTCTTTTTCGGCCAATGTACGAGAAGAATGTTCTTTTTAATTTATACGTCTTGAATGGATTTTTTTTATTTCATAGAACATTATTTCCATGAATCTTCCTTTATAAGTTTTCAAGATTATTTTTAATCAACTTCTTTTAGTTTAAAATTTTATGACATGTTAAGAAAGGAAAAATGTTTATAAAGTAGAAAGGATATTTTCTTCAAGAATGGAGTTCAAGAATTTTATCAAAATTATTTTCCAACTAAGATAATATAGGGATCCATTTTTATCCCTATTTTTTACATTGATTTGATTATGATATGATGAAATTATTTTTAATAAGTCCTTTTATCTTGTATGATTTATGTTATGATGGCATGATGTTTAAGAATCCCATTTTTATTACATGGGTTATGCTATGATGTCTGATTTATGATCTTGTGGAACACATAAGAATAGAATCATTATGAGATGAATGGGACCTATATATCCCTCAATGCATTGGGTAAAGATTTATATCTCATGATATACACATGGCTGGAATGGAAGGTTAATCCGGTTCAGTGAAACAAGACTGAAATGAGGAGTGAACTCGGTTCAGAAATGGACTTTGTCTACTTAGATAGTCTTGGAAATGAGTCTTGACTAATAAGAAATTATTCTCTATAATTATTTATGTATGACACCATGTTTCATGTTTTATGTTATAATTATTTGGATTACATTTCCCTATTATTATTGATCCCATGTCATTATATTATGATCTCTTTTGTAGGATAAGTTTTTCAAAATGTTATGTTCTTAAGAATATGATATGATTGATATTTCTTTTGATTACCCTTACTGAGCATTTGATCTCACCCTTTTGTATGTTTTCTTTTCCCCAGTTCTGGAAGAAGGGTATTAAGTAGAATATTCCAAATGTGACTCTAGATATGATGAAATAAATGGGAGACAACATAGATGATTTATGAACCAGTTGTTTATATTTCCCAGTTTCTGAAGACACTATACCTAATTGGCCCTTTAATGGTTTTGTTATATGTTGTAATATGTATGATTCAATTCTGAAGTAATAACAATGTATGTAGTGTATGGTTCATTATAGTTGGTATTATAGGAAAGTTATATTTATCCTTTGAAAACTAGGATGTGAAAACCTTTGTTTGAACCATAAAGATATATCTAATCATGGAACACAATCTTAGTGTTTGAGAAATGGAAATTAATAACCAATGATAAGACCTTATGTGAAAAATTTTATTCTTGATTATGTGGTTTTCTGATTATAATTAGTATTTCTCACTCTATTCTTCTTGGTTTTAGTCAATGGATGGAACCTAAAGGAATCATGTTAATGAGGAATGTGATGGGAAATGAAATGATTTTCCCCCTTAGAAACCAAAAATTATGGGAGATGGAATGAAAAATCTTGTATCCATGCTCACACAACCTTCACAATCTATTAATCATGAAGGAATTCCAAACAAGCAAATGAAGGACAAACATTCTGTTGAATCCTTCATGAGACAGTGTCCACCCTCATTCAGCGGGTCTACTGATCCATTAGTTGCTGAACAATGGATCATTACTACTAAAAAGTTATTTTCAGTTCTTTAATGTTCTAAACATGAAAAAGTCATCTTAGTAGTGTATCCTTTGGAAGGTGATGCTGATCAATGATGGAATCTTATCAAGAATACAAGGAAAAGAGATGAAATTGAGTCCATTGAATGGGATGAGTTAAAAAACTTATTTTTCAATAAGTAATTCCCTCGTATTCTTCGAACAAAGATGGAGAAGGAGTTTTTTTAACTAAAGAAAAATAATGATGAATCTGTTGGTACCTACGAAGAAAATTTTACAAGACTTGAAACGTACGCTTCTGGGATTATTATCGAACCTAAGAGTAAGATCGATCAATTCTTTAGTGGCTTAAAACCAAGTCTTTGAAGGGCGTTATCCATAAGGGAATTCAGTATCTACGAGGAAATTGTTCGATGTGCTCTCAATGTTGAGATGAAGATTGGAGTAACCCATCAATCATATGGGTTTGATAAGAAGAGGAAAATGGAATTCGAAGAAAAATCTAAAGACCACACTGAAAAGAAGATGAGTTTTCCCTTATGCTCAAAGTGTGGAAGGAAACATGGAGGGTGTTTTCTTAAAGGGACAAGTAAATGTATCAAATGTGGAAAAGAAGGTCATCATGCATTTGAATTCCGCAATGATGGGAAGAAGATGTCTAGTGATGGGAACAAAGAAAATGATATACATAGTGCATCTACAATACTTCAATGTTACAAGTGCAAGGAAATGGGGCATTATGCTAATCAATGCCCTAATCCAGGGGTTGTTGATGATGATCGATGTCAACAAACTCGTAAGGCTAAAGACAAAGGAATGTCACATGAAATTTCTATCAGCGATATGGAGTATGATAACAAAGTGGTAAAAGGTACACTTACCATCCACTCTAAAGTAGAAAATGTTTTGTTTGATTTTGGATCCTCCCACTCTTTTATTTCTGATGAATTTTCTAAGGGTATCGCCATATTACCTCAACAATTAGATGTTGAGTAAGCTGTGACAACCCCTAATGGAACAACAATCACATCAAAAGTTTATAATTCTTCACTGATTGAAGTATGTGGGAAAGTTCTACCTGAAAATCTTGTGATCCTTGATATAGTGGAATTTTATGCGATTCTTAGCATGGATTGGATTTCTTTATATGTATCTCATATCAATTACCAACGAAGAGATGTCAAATTTCATATTCCAGATCAATCTATGCTCGTCTAACGATGCAAGGATGAACATAACCTTCTAGTGCAAATTTCATCCATCCTAAGGGTCTTGATTCCACTAAATGAATTTTATTTGCCTCAAATGGTTGGAGAGAATCTCATGATTAAGAATATTCCCATTGTATGGGAGTTTTATGATGTCTTTCTGGAGGAATTTTCGGGTCTTCCACCAAATCGTGATGTTGAGTTTTCAATAGAACTCGTACCAGGTACCTTGCCTATTTCAAAGACACCTTATAGAATGCCACCAATTGTGTTGCAGGACTTGACGAAGCAACTCCAAGAGAATCTTGATAAGGGATAATTACACCCTAGTGCATCACCTTGGGTACCACATGTTCGGTTTGTTAAAAAGAACGATGGATCATTGAGACTCTACATTGATTATCGAGAACATAACAAGATCACTATCAAGAAAAAATATCATCTCCCACGAATTGATGAATTATTTGACCAACTATGTGGAGCTAAATACTTTTCCCAGATTGATCTTCGTTCAGGGTATCATCAATTAAGCGTCAAAAGGGAGGATATACCCAAGATGACCTTCTGTACAAGGTATGGACACTATGAATTTATAGTGACAACATTTGGTCTTACTAATACTCCTGCTATCTTCATGGATCTAATGAATAGAGTCTTTTGAGAATATCTTGATCAGTTTCTGGTATTCTTTATAGATGATATTCTTTTCTATTCAAAGAGCAAGGAAGAACATGAAGATCACTTGAGAATTGTACCGAAGACCCTGAGAAAGGAGAAGCTTTATTCCAAATTTACCAATTGTGAATTTTGGATTCAAAAAGTTACACTTTTGGGTCACATAATCTCAAAAGAGCGGATATCTCTGGATCCAGCAAAAAAAAATTATCAAAATATGGTCGAGACCAACAACAGTAATTGAGATCCGATGTTTTCTTGTTTTGGATGGATATTATCAACATTTTGTGAAATAGTTTTCACGATTATCTAACCCAATCACCATATTGACTCGGAACGAAGTTAAGTTTGTTTGGACATTGGAATGTGAAGAGAATTTCAAGGAGTTAAAAAAGAAGGTTATCTAGTGCACCTGTTCTCACTCTGAATTGTAGAGGGGAAAGGTTTTTGATCTACAATAATTCATCCAAGAAGGAATTGGGGTGTTTTCTAATGAAAAACGATACGGTGATAGGTTATGCCTCATGAAAGTTGAAAATACATGAGCAAAATTACCCACCTCATGATTTGGAGTTAGCTGCAGAAATATTTTCATTAATGATTTGGAGGCATTCTCTTTACGGAGAAAGGTGTGATATTTATACTGATCATAAAATTTTAAAGTATATTTTCACACAAAAGGAGATGAATATGCACCAATGAAGATGGTTGGAGCTGATTAAGGATTAAAACTGCTCAATTCATTACCACCATGGGAATGCAAACAAGGTGGAAGATGCATTAAGATGACAATACCATGATATCTTATCCATGATGAGTATCACAAAAGATGCAATATTTATGGATTTACAAAGGATGGAGCATGGAATTATAATGGAATTGGGAAATCCTATCATTCTCAAATGAATGTTCAACCAACTATACAAGTGAAGATTAAGGAGGCATAGAAAGAAGATATAGAGTTACAAAAGAAGGTGAGAAATGTTCTTAAATTCCTCCTTGATTGTGATGGGATAATAATGTTCAGAAATCGGGTTTGTGTTCCTACCATAATAGAATTAAAGAAGGAGTTGCTGGATGAGGCTCATAGTTCTTCATTCTCTATTCACCTTATAAGCACGAAGATGTATACGGACCTGAAAGAGTACTTCTAGTGGGATGGCATGAAAAGTGATGTTGGTAAATATGTCTCTTGATGCTTGGTTTGTCAGCATGTTAATGCTGGGAGACATAAGTCTAATGGGATGTTACAACCATTACACATAACCGAATTGAAATGGGAAAACATAACTATGTAATTTGTCACCGGAATTCCTAAAAAATCCAAACTCAATAATGCTATCTGGGTCATAGTTGATCATCTTACAATGTCGGCACACTTCATTGCTATTAGAGAAGATTTCTCTCTGGATCAGCTTTCCAGGATATATGTAAAGGAAGTGGTAAGATTGCATGGAGTACCACTTTCCATTATATCTGATCGGGATCCGAGGTTTACCTCAATGGTTTGATGAATTCTTCAACATACTCTGGATATAGAGTTGAGTTTCAGCACTGCTTATCGTCCTCAGACAGATGGTCAGTCTGAGAAGACAATTCAAACTCTAGAAGATATGTTGAGAGCTTTCTCTATGGATTTGAAAGGAGTTTGGGATCAACACCTATCTTTTGTGGAATTTTCATATAATAATAGATTTCACTCCATTATTAAGATTTCTCCTTATGAAGCTCTCTATGAAAAGAAATGCAGGACTCCAACTTGAGGGATGATGTTGGGGAAAGAAAGCTATTAGGACCTAATCTTGTTGATGATGTGGCAGAAAAGGTCTGATCTATTAAAAAACACATAAGAGATGCTCATACTCGACAAAAAAGTTATGCTAATAACCAAAGAAAAGTCCTAGAGTTTGAAGTGGGTGATAATGTGTTCTTACAGATATCTCCTTGGAAGAGAGTAATGAGATTTGGAAATAAGGGAAAGTTGATCCCTAGGTGTATCTGTCCTTTTGAAATACTGGATCGTGTAGGGAAGGTATCTTACCGATTGCCACTTCCACAAAATCTCTCTCATGTTCATGATGTGTTCCATGTATCTCCCCTGAGAAAGTACATACCTGATCCTTCACATGTACTCAGCTCAGAAGTTGTACCGCTGAAACAAGATCTTTCTTATGAATAATAGCCGATAGAGATTCTGGATCATAGCAAAAAAGTTCAACGGAAAAAGACCAATCTCTTGGTGAAAGTTTTATTGAGGAATAACTAATTAGAAGAAGCTACATGGGAGGTTGAGGATATGATGAGGGAGAGCTATCATCATCTGTTAGTTACAAAGCGACAAATTTCAATGGTGAAATTAATTTTAAGGGGGGTTGAATGTAACACCAGAGATTTTTATGAGAAATATTTTGTTTTTATGTTATATAAATCATCAAAGGAATCTTTCACTACACACAACACCAGCTCGGCATACTTTACACACAATCACGACCTTCCTCGATAGCTTGTGTGGTATGCAATACTGAGTTTCACTAAACAATGATATGCTATTAAAGTATTATTAAAACTAGCCGTTGTGAATAGTCATACCCACTTTTTGAAATTTTATAAATTTTATCCTTCAAAATGGACTTCATTTTTGGATTTGGAATATTGAAATTAGCCTAGGGTAATTTTTTTGTATTTTTATGAAAACATTCAATTTTTGATGTAAAGTAAAACCACTAGGTTACTATTCAAAAACCGACTTTATATTCAAATAATTATTTATTTTATTTAAATTTATTTTAGTTCAAAACTGAATCATAATACCTATATAAGTTCACTGTAATTCATTGGAGTCATTTTATAATAATTTTAGATATATAAAAATTTTATTGAACTTTTCACTGTCTTTTACCCACCTCCTAGGAGAATTTGAAAATTTACATAAAACTCAATTTTACCGCTTCTGTGAGTGGAATTTCAAAAATCATAGTGACACGGTTAATATCAAGGAGTAATGTGTGGTTCAAGAATATAAAAATAATTTTTGGTGAATAGTAACATTTTATTTTTTTACCACAGTTAAAAGTAAATAGGGTGATTGAGGTTAAAAATGATATTATTATTAACCTTAAACATGTCCTAATTAAATTGAATAAGTTTAATTCGACCCAAAACCACCTTAGGAACAAAATATGACCATTTTGGTTCACTTGGAATAGATTAGGACATTTATTATTATTTTATTTAAAAATGTGTTAAAATAGTTAAAATCAATGTTTAAAAACTAAAACATTTTTAATATCGGGTTATACATAAAAATATTTCAACTATAAATATTCATTAGAAATATAAAACGATTTCCTACGTAATGGTATTTTATTCGTAATTTTTAGACATTACATAAGTTAATTTATTTTTGACACATTGATGATGCAATAATTACCTTATTAATGAAATTTTAAAAATATCGATGTTATAAATAACCAAATAAATGTAATTTGAGACTTTTTATAAATTAAACTAATTTTATTGGCTAATATGACATGTTAGAATTTATTTAAGTAACTTTTTTGAACTAATAACACTTTTATGATTTTTATAAAAATCAATTACCATATAGTGTCAAAATTGACATAAAATAGTTTCTAAAACAAATATTATACTATTAATTGGTATATTATTTCTAAAAATGTAATTTTTGACTGAATGACTTAGCTAAAGTTATATATATTAATAATGAACCACTTGGGGTTCGTTTGGATCGTTATAGTATGTTTATTAACCTTATAGTGTAAGAAAACTAGAATACACGGTGACAGTAAAATTATTTAACTTAAAGTTAAATCTAAATTATAAGGTTAAAATAGAGACCTAAACTTGTCTAAATTCTAGTAGATGAGTTGATTTAGACCCATCCCCACCTTATCTTCGATATAAATCAATTTTAAGCTATTAAAAACCAAATATGACTTTATAATAAAATAATATCTTTAGTTTTTCCAAAGGTGTCCCTCTCGTCCTTTATAAAAGGGCACCTCCTCCATCCCCTCCTCACCCCACTTTGAGTCTTCAAGCTCAGAAAAAACCTGATAATTTATCTTATAAACATCCCTAGAAACATCCCAGAGGTCCTGGTCTTCTTCGAAGACCATTTTAATGCCCTAAGAGGAGGTTAAGAAGAGGCGCTTCAAAGAAGAGGTAATGTCTGTTACCGATTCATTCAACTTTATTTCTTCTTCTACTTCCTCTTATTTAGTTGTTTCATTATGAATTAATAAAATCAGTATCCCACATATACTGATATGTTATTATAAATATGAAACAAACCTATTTCACCTTCTATCCATCTTACAGAAAATGAAATCATCGTGCGTGCGTACGTACGGAATACGGTCTCCACGTCGTGGTGTAATCTGTTTTCCACCACCACCTTACTTGGATGGGTATAATGGTTTAAAGAATAACTATATATGATTATTGAAAAGTGATATTGATTCTGAAATATTATAAATACACTTCAATACCATTCCACGATCATGGGAATGATATAATCACTCGTGTGTATGTACGACCTACTATCTCCACGATGTGATGCGACTCGTTCTACATGATCTTCATTGCATAATGATTATATAAAAGGATTTAATGAATAAATATGATATATATTACAGTAATACCATCTTGTAAATGAGTTATCTATAACCTAGAAATAAGAATAAAAATTTATTCGACAAAACACGCATAAGAACAAAAATCAATAAACACCCGAATAACAAGTAGCAATGAATTATTACTATCAAGAACCTAACAATATGAAAATATATGATATAATAACAATTATTATGTTTCATTAATAAGTCAATAACATTATTTAAGTCATTATACAGGAGTTTCGGACACATACGAAGCAAATCAAGACCTATGGTAAGGGAAAATATCGCAATCTCATTTTTATCCGAGATTATTTATACTTCAAAATTTACTGGGGAATATTTATCATCCACATCCATGTTTCATAAATATGTAATATTATCCTCCTAAAATTGTTTAAATCCAATTTTACCCATTAGCGAGTTTTTAGTAAAATATATAAAAGGAGTCTTTTGTCGTTTTTAGTACGTGGTACTTTTTGACTTTTTCGGCCAAAGTACGTGAAGAATGTTTATTTAGATTATACTTATTGAATGGATTTTTATGATTTCATAGAACATTATATACATGAATCTTCCTTTATAAGTTTTCAAGTTTATTTTTAATAAACTTCTTTTAGTATAAAATTTTATGACATGTTAAGAAAGGAAACATGTTTTTAACGTAGAAATGATATTTTCCTCAAAAATGGAGTTCATGAATTTTATCAAAATTATTTTCCAACTAAGATAATATAGGGTTCTATTTCTATCACTATTTTTACATTGATTTGATTATGTTATTATGGAATTATTTTTATGAAGTCCTTTTATATTATATGATTTATGTTATGATAGAATGGTGTTTAAGAATCCCATTTTTATTACATAGGTTATGCTAGGATGTATGATTTATGATCTTGTGGAACACATAAGAATGGTATCATTTTGAGATGGGTGGGACATATATCTCCCACCAATGAATTGGGTAATGATTTATATCTCATGAGATAAACATGTATTGAACGGCAGGTTAACCGGTTTAGTGAAACAAGACTGAAACGAGGAGTGAACTCGGTTCTGAAATGGAATTTGTCCGCTAAGAGAGTATTGGAAATGAGTCTCGATTAGTAAAAAATTATTCTCTATGATTATGTGTGTATGAAAAAAAAGTTTCATATTTTATGTTATGATTATTTGTATTAAATTTCACTATAATGATTGATCCCATGTCTTTATATTACGATCCGTTTTGCAGGATAATATTCTCAAAATATTATGTTCTTAAGAATATGATATGATTGATATTTCTTTTGTTTACCTTTACTGAGCATTTGAGCTCACCCTTTTGTATGTTTTCTTTTCCCCAGGTCTGGAAGAAGGGTATTAAGTAGAATATGCCAAAAGGGACTCTAGATATGATGAAATAAATGGGAGTCAACGTAGATGATTTATGAACCAGTTGTTTATGTTTCCCAGTTTCTAAAGACAATATATCTATATGGTTATTTCATGGTTTTGTTATATGTTGTAATAAGTATGCTTCCATTCTGAACTAATAACAATGTATGTAAAGTATGGGACGTTATATTGCATGCCAAAAACTTGAGCGACACATCCATACTTGCGCACAAAAATTAGACTTGTGAAACTTAATACCTTTTCCATTTTCTCTAATTTCATCACAAATTTTATAAAAAATCAACCCATTTAAGATATAATTTATTCAACTTTTGTGCAGATTCAATGGCTCCCAAGAGAGTCGGAATGGCTGATGAACTGGCTCGCAAGCGAATTGATGATATAATGAGTATCATTGGCCATGATTACTATACCATCTACGACAGCACTCTCCCAGATTTGGCCAAGTACCTGAAAAAGTATCATCGTGATTTCCCACAAATAATCTATCTACCGTTGTATGGCTATGGTCATCTGTGAGAAGTTACCATTCCAGAGGCCAAGAAATATCTCCCGATTTCTTGGTTTCAGAATTATAACAATTTTTCATCATAAAATATCTCTTGTGGAGGAGAATTTATAAATGTTGGAACAGTGGATAAGGCTCATATGATGCATTATAGCCCTTGTACACCAGATCTAAAACCTCACAAGCCCGAGCTACAAACACATTGTTATCCTTCAATCTTCCAAAATTCTCAGATAGATTAATCCAAAGGATGGAAGAAGATATGGGACTTCCGTCCTGGAGGGGGTGTGAAGCCAACATGGATGTGTTTATACTGGGAACGACTAACCTCTGCAGAGTTTGTCGAGGATTTGAATGGATTTGTGATATATTAATTTGTCTTGGCTGGGAAAACATTTGTTTACATGCATGATAACTTCATGCCGGAGATACCTGGCCATTGGAGCCCAGAAACTAATTCTTTCCATCCGACTCATGGAGATGTTGGCATCGTCATGTGGGATGTCCAAAATATCTCAAGGGCTCCAATTTTAGGTGATATGTATGACGAATTTATCCCTCCCAAGGTGACATGGAATGATTCAGACAAGACTCCGGTTTTAGCTCAGGAATTATTTAAATTCTTCCACAAGCTCAAGAGTTCACAGACCTCCTTAACTCATTATAGAAAGGATATTCATCCATAAGAGTGGATGAATATGTTTCTTATTGAGAATAAGGATAAGGAGCCGAAGGAGAAGGAATCAAAGGATAAGAGATCGAAGGATAAGGGGTCCAAGAAGAAGAGGCACACTCATCCTACCACTTTCCCCATAATTGAGAAGAGGGGTTCTCCTAGCACATTAAGGCCGACCCTAGATGTAGGGGAATTTGAGAAGTGTGGATATGAGGTGAATTAGAGGATCCAAAAAAAGACTCTTCTGGTTAGATTTTTTCCATATGGCTCAGTGTTTATCTCTTGCCACCCAGGGACTCGAAGGGAGGCGTCAGGCCAGAGACCTTCGTTATTGCGACCATGTTGGCCGCAGAAATAATGGTTGGGTTAGATACCCCCATTTTAGCAATTATTCACAAGAGCATACTCCATGTCTTCATGGGTAAGTCTCCTTTGAGAATAGTCGGAACATTTCAATTTTTGTGGGGATGGATCACCACTCATTTCAAGATATATAATGTAAAAAATGGAGTATAAATCCCCAGAAGTTCTTTCAGGCCGTCAGTGCTAGAAATCTCTTGAATTTCTCCAATAGATCTCAATTCTTATGAAATGAAGGTGAGGCTGAGCATGTATAAGTAATATAACTTCTTTCCTTATTGAAAACCACCAACCAAGCAGTTTTTTGATGATGGAACATCCAGTTTGGAATTAAGGGCATACATGCTGGCCTGCGGAGATGGTGTGCTGGTTTCTAGGATTGACAGAGAGATTATATGCGAGGCCTATGCTCCATATAGATTTTCACGTTAATTCAAGTGTTTAATATAACGACCCATACTTTACATACATTGTTATTACTTCAAAATTTAAGCGTACTTATTACAACATATAACAAAACCATGAATGGAACGTATAGGTATAGTGTCTTTAGAAACTGGGAAACATAAACAACTAGTTCATTAAGAGTCTACACTGTATACCATTTATTTCATCATATCTATAGTCCCTTTTGGCATATCTTACTTAATAAGATTTTTCCTGACTTGGGGAAAGAAAAAATACAAAAGGGTGTTCTCAAATGCTCAGTAAGGGTAAACAAAAGAAATATCAATCACATCATATTCATAAGAACATAACATTTTGGAAATCTTAACCTGCAAAAGAGAGCATAAATTTCATAACATGGGATAAATCATAGTAGTGAAATGAAATCTCAATAATCATATAATAAAACATGAAACTTTGTGGAATACACACATAATCATAGAGAATCATTTCTTATTAGTCAACACTCATTGCCAAGACTTTCTTAGTGGACAAAGTCCATTTCTGAACAGAGTTCACTCCTTGTTTCAGTCCTACTTCACTGAACCGGTTTAACCTACCGTTCCAGCCATGTCTATATCATGAGATATAAAATCTTTACCCAATGCATTGGAGGGAGATATAGGTCCTACCCAACTCATAATGATACCATTCTTATGTGTTCCACAAAATCATAAACCATACATCATAGCATATCCCATGTAATAAAAATTGGAATCTTAAACATCGTGAAATCATAAAACAATTCATATAAGATAAGGGAATTCATAAAAATATTTCCATCACAACATAATCAGATCAATGTAATAATAGGGATAGAAACAGAACCCTATATTATCTTAGAAGGAAAATAATTTTGATAAAACACTTGAACTCCATTCTTGAGGAAAATATACTTTCTACTTCAAAAACATTTTTCCTTTCTTAAAATGTCATAAAATTCTAAACTAAAACTAGTAAATTAAAAATAAAATTGAAAACATGTAAGGGAATTTTCTTGGAAATAATGTTTTAAAAATACATTGCAGCCGTATAAGTTAAAAAAACATTCTTCTAATACTTTTGTCGGAAAAGTCAAAAAGTACCTCGTACGAATAACGACAAAAGATTCTTTTCATATCATTTACTAAAAAACTCACCAGAGGGTAAAATTGGATTTAAACAATTTTAGGTGGATGGAAAAATATTACATATTTAGGAAACATGTATGTGGATGATAAAATACACCCCAGTAAATTTTGATGTATAAACAATATCGGATAAAAATTGAGATTGCGAGATTTTCCCTTACCTTATGTCTGATTTTCTTCGTAAGTGTCCGAACCTCCTGTATAATGATTTAAATAATGTTATTGACTTATTTCAGAATCATAATTATTGTTATGATATCATATATGGTTATATTCTTATCTTCTTATTAGTAATATTTCATTACTACTTGTTTTTCGGGTGTTTATTACTTTTTGTTCTTATGTGTGTTTGTCGAATAAATTCTTAATCTTCTCTTTAGGTTATAGATACATAATTTCCAGAATGGTATTATTGTAATATATATCATATTAATTCATTAAATCCATTTATATAATCATTATGCAATGAATATCATGTAGAATGAATCGCATCACATCGTGGAGACAGTATTCTGTACGTACGCATGAGCAATGAATATCGTTCCCATGATCGTGGAATTGTATTGGAGTGTATGTATACTATTTCTGAATCAATAACACTTTACAATAATCATATATATTCATTATTTTCACCCTTATACCCATCCAAGTATGGTGGTGGTGGAAAATAGATTACACCACGGCGTGGAGACGGTATTCCGTACGTACGCACGCGCGATGATTTCGTTTTCCGTAGGATGGATAAGAGGTGAAATAGGGTTGTTTCATATTTATAGTAACATATCAGTATATGAGTGATACGGATGTTAATAACTCATAATTAAACAACTAAAGAAGAGGGAGTAGAATAATAATGGAACTTGAAGAAAATGGTAGAAGGTGTTACCTCTTTCTCGAAGTGCCTCCTTTACGCTTTCTCTTAAGGCACTAGAGTTGGTCTTTTTGATAAGACTAGTACCTCTAGTAGGTTTATAAGGATTTGGGGAAGTGAAATGGGAAGGGGTTGTCTGAGCTTGAAGTCTCAAATTGGTGTGAGGAAGAGAGGGAGGAGGTGCCCTTTTATAAGGGAGGAGAGGGGCACCTTTGGAAATATAAGAAATATTAGTTTATATTAAATCCCAACCCCACATAAAAACTTCCAAAATGACTCATATCAGAATCTTAGATGAGATTGGTTTGTAATCTCATCAACAAATAAAATTTAGACATGTTATGAATTTATTTTAAACCTTATCAACTTGATTTTCCTTATTTGTCAATTTAATTTTATTTGTGGTAATAATATTCTAAATTTTAAATTATGATAAATAATTACATATGTGTTGTGAATTTTCCATTATTTGACACTTAATGACATTTTAGACCATATAAATTTTAATTTAATATTTTTAAATAATTTTGTGATTTTTAAACATTTTTATAATATGTTATTTTTATAAAGTAACAATAGTGTCAATTTTGACACTATTCATTTATTAGAATTTAAATAAAATATATACAGAAGATATGTTTGAAATAAAAGATTTAATAGATTAATAAAATGTCATATGTATCTTGTAAATTAGTGTAACACATTAAATAGTTCATATAATATTTATTTTAATATTTTTAAAACAATTTGTTTTCTATAATAATTAATAAAATAATTTCAACATCACTATTGTGTCATAATTAATGATAACTATTTAATCGCTAAAAATTCTAAATAAATTCCTATAATGTAGATAATTGTAGTAGCTTTTTGGAGACTATTCATGTTTGAAGTTTCATTAAGTTTATCACCAAATTAAAATTATTATACTTATAAGATTTAAGAAATTGACATGTTGTCACATTCATTGGTTTAAATAATAATTAAATTATTTTCAAAGAAAAATGTCCATTAAATGAATCTAATCTGACCCTTAGGTGATATGGGTCTACTTTTAGTCATAAAATAGGATTTTGGCAGGTGTTAGTGTAATTATATAATCTTATATTTACCCTTAATTACCCGATTTACCTTTAACTATGGTAAATAAAATTTACCATAGTTACTATTCATAATGAACAAAAATAAAAAGTTGTCTATTAACATAATTTTGTCCCTCTGATTCTGAATATGGATTCCATTTTTGAAAATTCAAAACATATAAGTTGCAGTAATTATTTAAAAATAAATCCCGCTGTTAAGAAAACAGGTTATAGAAGTTAAAATACTGCCAAAGATTGAAATGTTTTTACCTATGAATTCAATGTGAAATTAATTCTAATGACATAAATTATATTAAATGGTAAAAATATAATCTATTTATACTTTAAAACCATTCAATATTATAATTTATCCATATAAATTATCTCAAAGAAAAAAGTTGTTTTTAATTAAAAATTAGCGTATTTTTACTATTCATCAAAATATGAAAGTTATCAGAAAAATATCAAAAATTTATCCAAAGTAAATTTTTATACCCTGATTCAAAAGAAGAATTTTATTTTGTCAAATTGAACTTATAAAAATGTCAAAAACTTGATTTGTTGTGGGTGCGTCATCAAAAGGCGGCAAAACTGTATTTTTTGAAAAATATTTCTTTTATCAAAAAAACTGATTTTTCTTTTATACCTCATTCTAGAAAATGTATAAGTTGAATTAAAATGTTATAAAATTCAATATTCAGTTAGTACTATTCATAACGGCTAGTTTTAATAATATTTTAATAGCATATCGTTGTTTAGTGAAACTCGGTATTGCGTACGACACAAGATATCGAGGAAGGCTGCAGTTGCGTGTAAAGTAATCCAAGCTAGTGTTGTGTATAGTGAAAGATTCCTTTGATAATTTATATAACATAAAAACAAAATATTTCTCATAAAATTATCCGGTGTTACATTCTACCCCCCTTAAAATGAATTTCGCCCTCGAAATTTGTCACTCTGTAACAAACAGATGAGGATACCTCTCCCTCATCATATCCTCAAGCTCTCATGTAGCTTCTTATAATTGGTGGTTCCTCAATAAAACTTTCTCCAAGAATGTGGTATTGTTTCGTAGGACTTTTTCTCTATATCCCAGAATCTCCATCGGCTGTTCTTCATAAGAATGATCTTGCTCTAGTGGTATAACTTCTGAGTTGAGTACATGTGAAGGGTCAGGTATGTAATTTCTTGGGAGAGATACATGGAACACAGCGTGTACTTGAGAGAGATTCGGGGGAAGCGCCAATCGATAATCTACCTTCCCAAAACGATCCAATATTTCGAAAGGACTGATATATCTAGGGCTCAACATCCCCTTCTTTCCAAATCTCATGACCCTCTTCAAGGGAGATATTCGTAAGAACACTTTATCTCCCACTTCAAACTCTAGGTCTTTTCTTCGGTTGTCGGCATAACGTTTCTGTCGACTCTGAGCTGCTCTTATGTGTTTTTGAATAGATCTGACCTTTTCTTCCATTTCTTCAACGTGATTAGGTCCTAATAGCTTTCTTTCCCAAACTTCATCCCAGCAAGTTGGAGTCCTCCATTTCTTTCCAAAGAGTGCTTCATAAAGAGACATCAAAATACTGGAGTGAAAGCTATTATTATAAGAAAATTCCACCAAAGGTAGGTGTTGATCCTAACCACCTTTGAAATCCATAGAGCAATCTCTCAAAATATATTCTAGAGTTTGAATTGTTTTCTCAGACTTACCATCTGTCTGAGGATGATAAGTAGTGATGAAACTCAACTCTGTATCCGGAGTATGCTGAAGTCTTCGCCATAAGATCGAGGTAAATCTCAGATCCCGATCAGATATAATAGAATGTGGTACTCCATGCAATCTTACCACTTCCTTTACATATATCCTGGCAAGCTGATCAAGAGAGAAATTCTCTCTAATAGCAATGATGTGTGTAAACTTTGTAAGACGATCAACTATGACCCAGATAGCATTATTGATTTTGGATGTTTTAGGAAGTGATGTGACAAAGTCCATAGTGATGTTTTCCCATTTCCATTCGGGTATGGGTAATGGCTTTAAAATCCGCTTAGACTTTTGTCTCTCAACATTAACTTGATGACAAACCAAGCATCGAGGGACATATTCAGCAGCATCTCTTTTCATGCCATCCCACCAGAAGTACTCTTTCAGGTCCCTATACATCTTCGTGATTCCAGGATGAATAGAGAATGAAGAAATATGAGCCTCATCTAGCAGCTCCTTCTTTAATTCGGGGATGGGAGGAACACAAACCCGATTCTTGAACATTATTATCCCACCACAATCAAGGTTGAATTCAGGAACATTTCTCACCTTCTTTTGTAACTCTACATATTATTTCTGTGACTCTTTAATCTTCACATGTATAGATGGTTGAACATTCATTTGAGAAAGATACGATTTTACCCCTTCCATTATAATTCCAAGATCCATCCTTTGTAAATCCATAAATATTGGATCTTTTGTGATCCTCATCATGGATAAACTGGCATGTTCTTGTCGACTTAATCCATCCTCCACCTTGTTTGCTTTCCCAGGGTGGTAATGAATTGAGCAGTCATAATCCTTAATCATCTCTAACCATCTTCTTTGACGCATATTCATCTCCTTTTTTGTGAAAATATACTTTAAACTTTTATGATCAGTATAAATATATCACCATTCATCATAAAGGTAATGCCTCCAAATCTTTATTGCAAATATTACCGTAGATAGCTCCAAATTGTGAGTTGGGTAATTTTGCTCATGGATTTTCAACTGTCGTGAGGCATAAGCTATCACCATATCATTTTGCATGAGAACACATCCCAGTCCCTTCTTGGATGCATCACTGTATATCACAAACCTTTCTCCACTACAAGGATGTGTGAGTACAGGTGCACTGGATAACCTTCTTTTCAAATCCTTGAAATTCACTTCACATTCGTCCGTCCACACGAACTTAACTCCTTTTCAAGTCAACCTAGTTAGTGGATTATATAACCGTGAAAAGACTTTCACAAAACGTCGATAATATCCAGCCAAATAAGGAAAACTTCAAATCTCACTTACTGTTGTTGGTCTCGACCATCTTTTGATAACCACTATTTTTGCTGGATCCATAGATATCCACTCTTTTGAGATTATGTGACCCAAAAATTCAACTTTTTGAAGACAAAATTCACAATTGGTAAATTTTTCATAAAGCTTCTCCTTTCTTAGGGTCTTCAATATAATTCTCAAGTGATCTTCATGTTCTTCCTTGCTCTTTGAATAGACAAGAATATCGTCCATAAAGACTACCAAATAATGATCAAGGTAGTCTCTAAGGACTCTATTCACTAGATCCCTGAAGATAATAGGGGCATTAATAAGACCAAATGGCACCACTATAAATTCATAGTTTTCATACCTTGTACGGAAAGCCGTATTTGGTATATCCTTCTTTTTGACCCTTAATTGATGATACCCTGAACGAAGATCAATCTTGGAAAAGAATCGAGCTCCGTGTAGTTGGTCGAATAGGTCATAATTGTGTCGGATAGGATATTTGTTCTTGATAGTGATCTTGTTAAGTTCTCGATAATAAATGCAGAGTCTCTTTAATCCATCTTTCTTCTTAACAAACAGAACTGGTGCTCACCAAGGTGACGCACTAGGGCGTATGAATCCCTTATCAAGATTCTCTTTGAGTTGCTTCTTCAATTCCTGCAACTCAATTGGGGCCATTCTATATGGTGTCTTTGAAATAGGAAAAGCACCCGGTACGAGTTCTATTGAAAACTAAACTTCACGATTTCGTGGAAGACCCGAAAATTCCTCTGGAAAGACATCATAAAACTCTCATACAATGTTAATATTCTTAATTGTGAGTCTCTCACCAACCATTTGAGATAAATAACCTTCATTAAGTGGAATCAAGACCCATAACATGGATGAAATTTCCACTGGAAGGTTATGTTCATCCTTGCATCGATAGATGATCATAGATTGATCTGGAATATGAAATGTGACTTACCTTATTTGGCAATTGATATGAGCTCCATATAAAGAAAGCCAATCCATGACAAGAATCACATCAAATTACACTATAGGAAGGATCACAAGATATGCAGGAAGCACATTCCCACAAACTTCAATCGGGGAAGAATTATAAACTTTTGATGTGACTGTTGTGCCATTACGTGTTGTCACAGCTAACTCAACATCTAATTTTTGAGTTAATACGGTGATACCCTTAGAAAAATATTCAGAAATAAAAGAGTGGGTGGATCCAGAATCAAATAATACATTTGCTACTTTAGAGTGGATGATAAGTGTACCTTTCACCACATCGTTATCATACTCCACATCGCTGATAGAAATTGCATGTGACTTTTATTTTTCTTTAGCCTTAAGATTTTTTTGATGTCGATCATCATCAAAAACCCTTGGATTAGGGCATTTATTGGCATAATGTCCCATCTTCTTGAACTTGAATCATTGAAGTGTAGTAGCTTCATTCTGTGTGTCCCTTCCTTTGTTTGCATCATTAGACATCTTCTTCCCATCATTACGGCATCAAATGCCCGATGACCTTCCTTTCCACATTTGAAACATTTACTTGCCCCTTTAAGACAACTCCCTCCATGTTTATTTCCACACAATGAGCATAAGGGAATGTTCATCTTCTTTTCAGGGTGCTCTTTCGATTTTCCTTTGAATTCCATTTTCCTCTTCTTATCAAACCCATATGACTGATGGGTTACTCCAATATCTATCTCGACTTTGAGATCACATTGAACGATTTAATCATAGCTATTGAAGTCCCTTATGGCTAACGCCCTTTGAAGAATTTGTTTTAAGCCACTAAAGAATCGATTGATCATACTCTCAGGTTGGAAAATAATACCAGAAGCGTACCTTCAATGTCTTGTAAAATTTGCTTCCTAGCTACAAACAAATTCATCATTATTTTTCTTCAGTTCATGAAACACTTTCCCCATCTTTGTTTGGAGAATAGGAGGGAAGTACTTATTGAAAAATAAGTTCTTGAACTCCTCCAATTCCATGGACTCAATTTCATCCCTTTTCCTCGTATTCTTAATAAGATTCCACCATTGATCAGCATCTCTTTCCAAACGATACACTGCTAGGATGAATTTATCATTTTCAGAACATTGATGAACTAAAAATATCTTTTCAGTAGTACTAATCCATTGTTCAGCAACTAATGGATCAATAGACCCGCTGAAAGAAGGTGGACGCTGCCTCATGAAGGATTCAACAAAATTTTTATCATTTCTTTGCTCGTTTGGAAGTCCTGCATGATTCATAGCTTGAGAAAGTTGTGTGAGCATGGCTACAATATTTTTTCATTCCATCTCCCATAACGTTTGGTTTCTCCGGGGGACAATCATTCCATTGCTCGTCGCATTCCGCATTAACATGGTTCTTTCGTGTTCCAACCATTGACTAAAAACAAGAAGAATAGTGTGACAAACACTAATTATAATAGGAAAACCACATAATCAAGAATAAAATGTCACACTTATGGTCATATCCTAGGTTAATCATGGTCATTTCTAAAACACTAATATTGTGTTCTATTATTATAATTTTCCTTAGGTTTCTTACTAAGGCTTTCACATCCTAGTTTCCAAAGTTTTATTATACCTTTCCTCTAATACCAACTATAACGACCCATACATTAGATACATTTTTATTACTTCAAAATTGAAGCTTACTTATTACAATGTATAACAAAACCATGAAAGTACCATATAGGTATAATGTATTGAGAAACTAGGAAACATAAACAACTGGTTCATAAAGCGTCTACACTGTCTCCCATTTATTTCATCATATCTATAGTCCCTTTTGGCATATCTTACTTAATAAGCTTCTTCCTGACCTGGGGAAAGAAAACATACAAAAGGGTGAGCTCAAATGCTCAGTAAGGGTAAAAAAAAGAAATATCAATCACATCATACTCATAAGAACATAACATTTTGGAAATCTTAACCTGCAAAAGAGAGCTTAAATTTCATAACATGGGATAAATCATAGTAGTGAAATGGAATCCCAATAATTATAATTTAAAACATGAAACTTTGTGGAATACACACATAATCATAGAGAATCATTTCTTATTAGTCAAGACCTATTTCCAAGACTATCTTAGTGGACAAAGTCCATTTTTGAACTGATTTCACTCGTCATTTCAGTCCTATTTCACTGAACCGGTTTAACCTGCCGTTCTAGCCATGTATATCTCATGAGATATAAAATCATTACCAAATTAATTGGAAGGAGATATAGGTCCCACCCATCTCATAATGATACCATTCTTATGCGTTCCACAGAATCTTAAACCATACATCATAGCATAACCCATGTAATAAAAATTGGAATCTTAAACATCGTGACATCATAAAACAATTCATATAAGATAAAGGAATTCATAAAAATATTTCCATCACAACATAATCAAATAAATGTAATAATAGGGATAGAAATAGAACCCTATAATATCTTAGATGGAAAATAATTTTTATAAAACACTTGAACTCTATTCTTGAGGAAAATATCCTTTCTACTTCAAAAACATTTTTCCTTTATTAACATGTCATAAAATTCTAAAATAAATGATGTAGATTAAAAATAAACTTGAAAACATGTAAGGGAAGATTCTTGGAAATAATTATTTAAAAATACATTCCTGACGTATAAGTTAAAAAACATTCTTCTCGTACTTTTGTCGAAATGGTCAAAAAGTACCTCGTACGAAAAATGACAAAAGATTCCATTCATATCTTTTACTAAAAAACTCACCGAAGGGTAAAATTGGATTTAAACAATTTTAGGTGGATGGAAGAATATTACATATTGAGGAAACATGGATGTGGATTATAAAATACACCCCAGTAAATTCTGAAGTATAAACAATCTCAGATCAAAATTGAGATTGCGAGATTTTCCCTTACCTTAAGTCCGATTTTCTTTGTAAGTGTCTGAACCTATTGTATAATGATTTAAATAATGTTATTGACTTATTCCATAATCATACATATTTTTATGATATCATATATGGTCATATTCTTAGCTTCTTATTATTAATATTTCACTACTACTAGTTATTCGAGTGTTTATTACTTTTTGTTCTTATGCATGTTTGTCGAATAAATTATTATTCTTCCCTTTAGGTTATAGATACCTCATTTACAGAATGTTATTAGTGTAATATATATCATATTAATTCATTAAATTCATTTATATAATCATTTTTCAATGAAGATCATGTAGAACGAATCGCATCATATCGTGGAGACGGTATTCCGTACATATGCACGAGCGATGATATCGTTCCCATGATCGTGGAATTGTATTGGAGTGTATGTATACTATTTCAGAATCAATACCACTTTAAAATAATAATATATATTCATTACTATCACCCTTATACCCATCCAAGTAAGGTGGTGGTAGAAAATAGATTACACCACGACGTGGAGACGGTATTCCGTATGTACGCACGCGCGATGATTTCATTTTCCGTAGGATGGATAAGAGGTGAAATAGGGTTGTTTCATATTTATAATAGCATATCAGTATATGAGAGATACTTCTGTTATTACATCATAATGAAAAAACAAAAGAAGATGGAGTAGAAGAAGAATGGAACTTGAAGAAAACGGTAGAAGGTATTACCTCTTTCTCGAAGTTCCTCCTTTAAGCTTTCTCTTAAGGCACTAGAGTTAGTATTTTGATAAGACCAATACCTATAGTAGGTTTTGAAAGAAGTGGGTAAGTTAAATGGGCAGGGTTTGGCCGAGCATGAATGCTCAAATTGGTGTGAGGAAGATAGGGAGGATGTGCCCTTTTATAAGGGAGGAGAGGGGCACCTTTGGAAATATAAGAAATATTAGTTTATATTAAATCCCAACCCCACATAAAAACATAAAAAATGACTCATATCCAAATATTAGATTATATAGGGTTGTAATCTCATCAACCAATAATATTTAGACATGTTAGGAAATTATTTTAAACATTATCAACTTGATTTATCCATATTTATCAATTTAATTTTATTTGTGGTAATAATATTCTAAATTTTAAATTATTATAAATATTTACATTTGTGTTGTGAAATTTCCATAACATGAAACTTTATGACATTTTCTACCATATAGATTTTAATTTATAATTGTTAAATATTTTTGTGATTTTTAACCAATTTTATAATATGTTATTTTTATAAAATAACAATAGTGCCAATTTTGAAAATATTCATTTATTTGAATTTAAATAAAATATATATAGAAGATATGTTCGAAATAAAAGCTTTAATAGAATCATAAAATGTCATATATTTCTAGAAAATTATTTTATCACATTAAATATTTCATATAATATTTATTTTAATATTTTTAAAACAATTTATTTGATATTTTAATTAATAATATAATTTCAACATAACTATTGTTTCATAATTAATGATAATTATTTAATCCATAAAAATTATAAATAAATTCCTATGATGTAGATAATTGTAGTATATTTCTGGAGACTATTCATGTTTTATGTGTCATTAATTTTATCACCAAATTAAAATTATTATACTTATAAGATTTAAGAAAGTGACAGGTTGTCACATTCATTGGTTTTAATAATAATTAAATTATTTTCATGGAAAAAAGTCTATTAAATGAATCTAATCCGACCCTTAGGTGATATGGGTCGACTTTTAGTCATACAACAGGATTTTGGAAGGTGTTAGGGTAATTTTATAATATTATATTTACCCTTAATTACCAGATTTACATTTAACTGTGGTAAATAAAATTTACCGTAGTTACTATTCACAATGCCAAAAAATAAAAGGTAGTCTGTTAACATAATTTGGACCCTCTGATTCTGAATATCGAATCCATTTTTAAAAATTCAAAACATATAAGTTGCAGTAATTAATTTAAAATAAATCCCGTTGTTAAGAAAACAGGTTTTAGAAGTTAAAACATTGCCAAAGATTGAAATATTTTCACCTACGAATTCAATGTGAAATTAATTCTAATTACATAAATTATATTAAATGGTAAAAATATATTCTATTTATACTTTATAACCATTGAATATTATAATTTATCCATATAAATTATCTTAATGAAAAAAGTTGTTTTTAATTAAAAATTAGCGTATTTTTACTATTCATCAAAATATGAAAGTTATCATAAAAATATCAAAAATTTATCCAAAGTATATTTTTATACCCTTATTCAAAAGAAGAATTTTATTTTGTCAAATTGAACTTATAAACATGTCAAAAACTAGATTTACTATGGGTGCGCCATCAAAAGGCGGCAAAACTGTATTTTTTGAAAAATATTTCTTTTATCCAAAAAAATAATTTTTCTTTTATACCTCATTCTAGAAAATTTTTAAGTTGAATTAAAATGTTATAAAATTCAAAATTCAGTTAGTACTATTCATAATGGCTATTTTTAATAATATTTTAATAGCATATCGTTGTTTAGTGAAACTCGGTATTGCGTACAACACAAGCTATTGAGGAAGGTCGTGGTTGCGTGTAAAGAAAGCCAAGCTAGTGTTGTGTGTAGTGAAATATTCATTTGATGATTTATATAACATAAAAAACAAAATATTTCTCATAAAAGTCTCAGATGTTACATTTAAAGCAAACTATTGTATCTCCCCCGATGCATGTCAGGTTAGAGCAACATCCAATGGTTTCCCGACAACTATGGTTGCTGACATCTAGGGAGAAGACTGGGGCAGTGTTTGATCTACCAGTTGATAAAGCGGCAAATAATTTTACTACATGGTATTCCAAAAACTGGATACCATCATACCTTAAAGGGGTGCTGAATCACCAGGTTTATCTGGTGGGGAAAAGGAAGAGAACTATAGAGAAAGAAACCCTTCCTCAGAAAGATGATGCTTCCCCACCTGAAGCTGATTCGCCGGATTCCTCATCTAGGACTGGCTCACTGGATTCCCAAGATGGGGATAATGAGGCAAAACAAGTGTCAATGTGGCCTCGTGCCTGATATAATCCTCCAGTCAGAATCAAAAGACCCACTCCATCAACTCCTAGTGAGTTAGTTCCTTGCGTAAATTTAATCGCCATTACATTATAGAGAAAAAAGTCTTATTTTATTATTCACTATCTGTAGTTGTAGGAGATGGGAAGAAGATGAAGTTAAAGATTGTAGGACCATCCTCGCAGCTTTCTGGTACACATACTAAATATCTATGACCAGAGGTTGTCCAGACATGGGAGAGTTTATACTGCGGTGTTGAAACTACCTAGGTGGATTTGTGCGAGGGGATACACCTCCCTAGAATAGGGAATCTTCTGGCTTCTATAGATATCTGTTACAAGGATAACCCCTATGAAGTGCGGGATTACATCAGAGAGCTTTAAATTCTCATATATTCCACCAATTATTCAATTCCTATCACCAAAATGGTGAAGGAAATGATTGTTCATAGTGCCACTTATGGGACTGGTGGTTCTGGAGATGAGGATTGGCACGATAATGTGGATCCTTAAGATGTATGTAAATTTTATTATTTTATTTGCAACTTGATTTTAGTCAAATCATTTTTACTCAAGGAATTTATTTTCTTCATCCTGTAGCTTGCAAAGAAATGAACTAATGAGGTTCTTTAACCATAGTATAGCCCTAGTGGTACTGCCATCGGGACTGCGGCTGAATCTCTTCGCGAGTCAGGCGAGATATCTCAAGGCCAGGAAGATATGGATAAGGAGGTGGATATGGATTTCCATTCTCCAATTCAAGTTTCTATAAGGACACTGCCGACAGTCCCAAAAATCCAAAGAAGCAATGGCATCGATGGAGGAACTCCACAGCTAAATGCTTCATTAGTAGTGGTATATCCTTCGGATAATCATGAGTCTTAACCCATGAAATGATTTCTCATACTTTTTGAGATTTTAGAGGCTTCATCAATTTCCCCAATGAGGGAGAGAAAGTACCCTCCTTTGAGGACCACATAGGGTACTGGTGAACAATCACAAGTTTTGGCTGACTTGGCTTCTCCTGGAGATGATCCAGCATCTATTCCCAGTATCTCTCATGCTGCTCTTGCAAGAAGAGAAGAACCTGCTTCTGGTAAGTTATCAATGCATCATAAAATGTTGAATGAAACATCGATAGACTTCCATTCTTTTATACCTTTGGTTCAACCCCTGCACTTGAGATTTTTGCGGCTATTTCAACTGACACCACTCTTTTATCTGAAGATGTTTTTCAGGGTCAGAGACCGCAGGATGAAGGTCACCAAGAAGACATACCAAATGCTCCCATTGGTTAGATTAACAAGGAATTTTAGATAAAATTGGATGAAATGATGGGAGTGGGTGAATATTTTGAGTATTTTTTAGACAATGTTAACTTAACATGTAATTTAGAAGATTATGGACGTGAGTTTTATCCTTCATCCTATTAAAAATAACATCTTATTACATGTCAAATCATGATCGGTTCAAAAATGCAGCTCTATCTGAGCAAGATGCTGAACTACCAATGACTGAAGGGGGTACATAAAACCCTACTATTGCAGAGACATTAGCGCAAGTGGAGCTGAACCATGAAGATCTTCCTAAAAATCACCCTAAAAATCATGTTGAGGCTAGGAAAGATTGGGAGGATCCTTCTCAAGTTACTGATCTATCATTGGGTAAGGGATAACAATATTTGCGATTGTACTTAATTTTCAAGATATCCAATTAACTTTTTTTATCCTTTGAAACTTACCAAATATTTCAAATGATTATGCAGGGCCATCAATTTCAATTCCCAGATCTAGAGGTGAATCCTCAGCCTCCACCCCAACGGGAATTGAAAGCGAAGAAGCACGGGTCAGGGGGGAAGGAGCAGAACATGGCACTTCCCTAAGTGCATTAATCCCAGATTATATTCCCCCCCTGTGATTGTGATGTTGAGTCGGATCCAGAAGTACAAAAAGTGATCCAATTTTCACGATGAAAGGCATAGAAAAATATATGGAAAATCATATTTGATGTGACTCTTGAAGAGATATCATTAAAGATCCCATGAATGTCATCCATGTTTGTTATGCTAGGACTTGGAGGTATTGGATATCAAATGATCCATAATGCGGTAAAAGGAGTCATCTTAAGGAGGGAGTAGGAGAAAAAGTGCAGTGAAGATTTAACCAGGGTGAAGTTGTCAGCCAATATCAGTGAATTTGAGGTTGTGGCATCCCTAGTTGAGGCTGACTATACTGCCAAGATGAAGGAGATGAAGTATAAGATCAAATATAAAGTCTTCCATCAGATGCACATTCAAAAACAGTTAGATGCTATTAATCAGGAACATGACCAACTCAATAATTCGTTGGATGGTGCTCAAGAAAACGGGATTAAAGCCATTGTGGATTCCATGAAAGCACTCCATCAGTCTGAAAAATGTGAAGTTGGTCAAGTGCATGAACTTCAAGTGGATGATGATGAAACTCAGGATGTTGTACATCAAGTGAAGACTTATGTTGAAAGCCTTTTGTAATTCCCAGAGAAGAGAAGAGAATCTAGTCTATGGATGTCCTTATAATTCTTGTGCATCAAATGGAAATACACATTCATTTTCAGTCATCTATGCACGCATTTTTCCGCTACCTGATTTAAATTTTTACTTAAGCCAATGGTCCTAGTAAGCATAGTTTGACATTATCTAGGATTACTATAAATAACCATACAAACATTGAATCTTTTAATTTCTAAATATTACCTAAATCGTGCAAAATGTATGTTCAGTGAGCTGGAACTTGACTTTTGTTCAGAGTTCCCATGTCTTTTGTGGGAAGTTTAAAGTCATACACGTCGAACATAAAAAAGTCTAATGTTTAAGGTCGAAACAGTTTTGACCGAATGGATTAAAATTTATTGAATTCCTTGAAAATTTATCAGAAAAAATATTACCACACTCAAGTATGAGAAAAAATCTATAAACTATGACTTAAGAAATTTTGAATCTAAGGGATGACATAGAAAATGACTAAAAGGCATTAGAAGAAGTATTTCCCAAGAATGAAGTTACCACTATTTAACAAACCCGTTAAGGGGTTGAATTATGCAGGGCCACCTAAGGGAATTGGCTGCATAGTCAAATAATTGTATATATTAGCTGAAAAGTCTGTTATGTAGACTGTTTATGCAAGGCCTCCTAAGGGAACATACTCTATAGTCAGGAAAAAGAACTCTAATAAATTTATTTTCTACTGCTAAAAAACCAGTGAAGGTTTTTGGGGATTAAAATATTCCAAAGCATAGGGTTTCCTGTATGAAGAGAGGTACATGAATATGGAGAAGATATTTCCAAACAAGATTGTCTATGAACTGGATGAATGTCACTCCCACGAATGTCTAACCCAAACTTAGAGATGGGAAATATAAACCATAGACTTGAATACATTCAGATCATGAAAAGGAACATGGGACACATGTGTTGAGGATGACTATTTTCTGTGGATCCGTACATATTGTTGATAAGACGAATAAGGAAAAAAGCGGCCTTCTTCCGAATAATGATGTTACCATTATTTAACAAACCCGTTTGGGGGTTGAATTATGCAGGGCCACCTAAGGGAATTGGCTTCATAGACAAATAATAGTCTCTTTTAGCTGACAAGTCTATTATGTGGACTATTTATGCAAGGCCACATAAGGGAAGGTGCTGCATAGTTAGGAAAAAGAACTCTCAGAAATTGTACATTTTGTGACTAGAAGTTGAGAAAAGGGTTTTGAAGATCTGAAAATAATTAATGTCAGGATTATGACACATAAAAATTGGTACTGTCCAATGTATGTAAAGATACACATATCAATGCTAACCATAATAATGTGGTGGCTGGGTCCTGAATTGATATGTTAGACTTCACTACATATCCCATAAGGATGGGAATGAAGTCGTACTTAGTTCTTGAAATACAGTTTAACGACATGTGGGATGAATGTGTAATAGATCGTAGTTTAGGGTCATCGAACTCGGACCCTCATAAGAAATACACAGTGTGTGTTTTCATAGGGACTTTTCAGGCAGGAGAATGAAAGTGGAATTTGGGGTTAGGCCCAAAAGTCTTTGGGATGGATTCGAGGGACACATGAATGTTACTATGTATACCATAAGGATGGTAATCAAGCCCACGTAGTTCTAGAAATACCCTTTGTACAGATTTAGTTTGTACAAGTGAAGGGTGAAAGGGGACTTTAGTGCAATGATGGTTTGACCAAAGATAAAAGGTTTAGGCATTTCCATGTATGCACGTAGTCTTTAGAATATAACATGATTGGAAATCAATGTAAATAATGATTCCCTCTCAGGTGAAGGTATCAAAGGATGTTGTAGTTTATTATAATATAATACAAAGGTGTTGTACAGTTTAACGTTGTATAGAAAGGACAAAGGTGAACAAATTTAAAGATATTGATTCTGAAAGTGGCTTCATGAATAAACATCGTATGAGATGGAGGTGAACCGATGTTAAGATATTGCTTTTGGGGTTGATCCTCGAGAGGTTTCCTACGTACCTAGCCTAGAAGGAAAGGATCAAAGTCCGCATAGTTCAATTAAATAATAAATTAGTAATCAAGTTGTTTTTGAGAACAACGACCTAAAATGGTGTTGGGACATGCACATGGTTAGCGGCCCAGAGAGGGTGTTATGGTTGAAGTTTACTATAAGCACACGTGATTCATACTCGGTGTGAGAAACAAGAGGCAAAAACAACCTTAACGATGCACAGTTTAAAGTCATGTATGACATATGAAGGGACTATGCAGTTTAAAGTCTTACAGTAAGGACTATTGGTGCTGCATAGTTTAGTGTCATGTAGTAGGGACAATACAGTTTAACATCATGTTGGACGAAAAGGGGACTGTTCAGTTTAATGTCATGTAGTAAGGACAAAAGAGGACATAGTTTAATGTCATGTTGGACGTATTAGGGACTTTTTCATAGTATAACGTCATGTTGGACGATGGTGGAAAATAGTTTAAGGTCATATGCATGGACCATAATGGTGTAGTTTAACATCTTTCTATACAATGGTGCTAATAGATTAAGGTCATATGCATAGACCATAATGGTGCAGTTTAACGTCTTGCTGGACATTAACTCATGCAAATAGTTTAAGGTCATATGTATGGATCATTGGATATGCAGTTTAACGTCGCATATGATAAAAGTAATACAAATAGTTTAATGTCATATGCATGGACCGTGGATGATGATGTAGTTTATCATCTTGCTGGACGTAAGGGACTTCTGTACAGTTTAGCATCATGTAGTTAGGACGTCACAGTTTAACGTCATGTTGGACATAAGTGCCAATAGATTATGGTCATATGCATGGTTCGTAACTAATGTTGTAGTTTAACGTCTTGCTGGACAATATGAAATTTCAATAGTTCAAGGTCGTATGCATGAACTGTTCATGTATTTTGTGTTTATACAAATAACTTCTTCAGAAATAAGGCATTGGTTGGAGTAGTGATGAGTTCTCCATCCATTGAGATTAAAGAATAAGCTCCATTGGAGTAGACATTATTTATTGAATAAGGTCCTTCACATTTTTAATCAAGCTTGGGGGGTTTCTTTCCTAGTATCATTGGATTTCTGAGAACCAATACCAATTATCACTGAACGAATGAGTGATGATGAACTTTTTTGTTGATAGCTCGTGCTATTCGATTCTGATATACTTCAAAGTTGTGCAGGGTGCACAATATTTTCTCATCTAAAAATTCCAATTCATCCAATCACATTTTATATTGTTCATATATAGAATAATGATCACAAATGGCTACTCTGAGTGAGTTTAGTTGAACCTCAATTGGCAAGACATGTTCTGTTCAATATTCCAATGAATATGGAGTTGACTGTGTTTCAGTGCGGGTGGTCGTTCGATAAGCCCATAAAGCATTAAAGCATTTATTAGCCCATGATTTCATATCTTTATCCACCATCTTTTTTAGTATGTTTGAAATAGTTTTTTTTAAAGATTATATCTAGCCATTGGCCGCTGCATGATACCGAAAGGAATGATTGAATTTAATGTTGTATTCTTGATACAACTTCCTCACCTCTGATGAACAAAATTTGGTGCCATTGTTCGTAAATATGGTATGAGGGACACCAAATATGGTAATGATGTTAGACTTGATGAAGCTAAAAATGCATTTATAACTGACTTCTTTGAGGGGTATTACCTCTGCCCATTTGGAAAAGAATTTAGTAGTAGAAAGAATGTACTTAAACTGGTTGGATGTAGCCGAAGGATAAGTTCCCACTACATCCATTCCCCATGTGTAAAATGGCCACGATTATTTAGCTATATGAAGCAACTCTTAGGGTTGATGAATGAAGCTGTCATGTACTTGGAAAAAAAGACACTTCTTTGTGAAATCAACACAATCTTGTATCATTAAAATAACAAAAATATCCAAGCCTTCGGATTTGATCACATAGTCTAGGTCAAGACTGATGGGCACTACAGACTCATGCAGGTACTTATTTCATGACAACAATTGTCTCTTCACCATCAATACATATGAAAAAAACTCCATCAAAACTACGCATGTATAGAATTTTCTCTAGGTGATCTGGGCTCTCAAAAAGAGTGAAATTGACCACACATCTCTGGACTTGTTCTTTCCCGGCTCAATCAGGTGGAAGTGTTCCATTTTAAAGGTATTTCGTGATAGGTGTCATCAATCCTATTGTATGACCATATGGTTGAGATATGGGACTAATTTCATTGATTTCCTCTGTTCTGAATTGAACATAAGGTGAAATTGTATGATGGAGGGCAATACTGATGGTTGTCTCATCCTGATTTGGATCATCCAGAGCTGTGTCTTTATTAGCCAGTGCCTTAGCATGGGCATTTTTTGATCTTGGGACATAAGAAAATGTCTGTTCAGAAGGAAAATCTTCCTTTAACTCTTTGACGTAATCATACAAAGGGATTAGTTCTTCTTTTCTGATTTCTTAATCCCCATTTACTTGTTTGATTACCAAGTCTGAATAATCGTTCACATTTAAGTGACTCACTTGTGCCTGAAGCGCCAAATCCAATCCTGCAATAAGATATTGGTATTCCACTTCATTATTTGTACCGCCTCCCAACAATGAGAACGAATAAGGTAACACTTCCTTTTCCGGGGAAATGATTACAATTCATATCCCAACATTGTTGAATTTAGGATTTCCATTTTCCTCCCTGTTCGACATCTGGATGCACCATAAAATTACATTTACCATTTTTGAAGACTTTCATGAATATATAATTCTTCCTCATCAAGGAGATCAAAATTTGAAGATGTGTCTTCTAGTGAAGGGTGTTCAGCCACGAAATCAGCCAGAGCATGTCCCTTTATTGCCTTTTGAGACACATATTTAATATCAAATTGATGCAAAATAACTGCCCAACTTTCCAGACGTCCTGTAAGCATTGGACGACTAAGGATGAATTTGAGCGGGTTATGGTGAGATACCAATTGGCACTCATGATTTTGCAGGTAGTGTCTCAATTTTTCAACTACAAAGATTAATTCTAAGCAGTACATCTCAATATTTGAGTATCGGGTTTCTGCTTCAAGCATAGTCCGACTGAGATTGTAGAGGCTGTTTTCATTCCCATCATCATTATCTTGAGCAAGAAAGGCACCCAATGATTGCACTAGAGCTGTCACATTGAGGATAAGTTGTCTTCCATCAATAGGTGGAATTAGCATCGGTGGAATCAAGGTATAATTCTTGAGAATATCGAATGCTTCTTGACATTCTTTAGTCCACTGGTATGTGAATAGATTCTCCATCAATTTGGTGAAAAGTAAACCTTTTCCTGCCAAATCCGCATTGAAACATGGAATATTGGACATGTGTCCTTGAAGTCCTCTCAATTCCATTAAATTTTGAAGAGGTTACATACCAAGGATTGACTTTGTCTTCTCAAGATCGACTTCGATACCACGATGGTATACAAAAAAGCCAATAAATTTCACTGAGGTTACCCCATAAGCACATTTAATGTGGTTCATCTTGAAATTAGGTTGCTGATGTTTTTGGAAGATGATTTCCAAATCAGCCAAGTAATTAGAACGTTCATTGAATTTAAACACCAAATCGTTCAAATAAAATTCAATAAACTTCCCTAAAAGGGTTTGAAGATATGATGCACGGCACGCTGATATGTTGTGCCAACATTCTTTAGGCCAAAGGAAATTACTCGATAGGAATACACACCCTGAGGGGCTCTGAAGGCTGTAGATTCTTCATCTTCTGGAGACTTTCGGATTTGATTATATCCAGAATATCCATCCATGAAGGAAAGTTCTTCATAGCCAGCTGGTGAATCAATTAAGAGTTCTGTAATTGGTACTAGGAAATCATCCTTAGGACAATGTCGATTAAGATCTATGAAATAAATTAAAACTCTAATTTTCCAATTATTATTTTTCACTGTGATAATATTATCCAACCATTTGGGATATTGAACTTCTCTAGCGAAGTTAGCTTTGATAAACGTATCCACTTCAGCCTAAATTTTGGAAGCATAGGTAGGGTGTGTTCTTCTAGCATCTTGATTGAATCCTCAATGTTCTTATGGAAAACCCTATCGATGAGTGGAAGCAACAAGATCAAGCCCTGTAATCTATGTATAGTTCCAAGAAAATATATCTTGATTTATCATTAGAAAGGTAATATATATCTCTTGCTCTTCAAGAGTCATAAAAACACTAATTAAAGTGGGGGTGGATCTTCTTTTGAACCCAGATTTATTTCTCTGAGATCATTCATGGTTGTAGAGATACCCTCTTCAAATGATGGAGGTGAATCCCTGTGATCTTCTTCTCCTTCTTCAAAATGTGTTATTTCTTCTATTCCTACTTTCCTAGTAGATGACGAAGCAGAATTTTCATGATCAGAAGAGTGGTTAAAATTTGAACATCTTGAAGAAGAAGTTTCCATTTCCGACCTGATGGATGATGAAGGGTCTTCTTTGGGTAATAAAGAAGAGATGATAGATTGATAATCGACATAATCGTTTACCTCTGACATTGTTATAACTTTTTCTGGATAGATTCGGAAACTATAGATTTTCTGGATTTTAGCAGATTAAATGAAGACATATCTATTTGAGCTTTCATAATAGCTTAGTGGATCACAACTTTCTCCCATGTTGTTTGGCTTGATTTTCGTAATTGACATTATGGAAGTTTCCATAAGACTATTTTGATTTTCGTCTATCCTATCAATTTGACTGATAAGAAACACATAATCTATACTCACATGTGTAAATGGGTTTACTGGAATCTTTTCCAAACCATATGGAGCATCAAATTCGGTAATCTCCCTTGTTGTAGATTTCTCATTTCCCTTCATTTGATAAAATTCCACCTCAATGTATTGAGATTCACATGTCTTGATCATGGATTTATCACCATACAATGTCACAATTTTACCATCGAAACAATATTTGAGACATTGATGGTATGATGAAGGGATAACCGCATGTTGATGTAGCCACTGTCTACCAAGAAATATGTTGATGGCTATGTCTTGATCAACAACCATGAAATCGGAATTGGATACAAGATCTCCAAACTAAGTTCCGAGTGTAATCCCAACCAGTGGTTCTTGTTCATTTTTAACATATCCTTGTAACATCAATGTAGAAGGAGATAAATCAGATTCTCTGAGGCCCAATCGACGTATTGTACGAATGGGGATGAGGTTGACTCTTGAACCATTATCAATGATAACTCTTCAGACGCAAACACCATTGACCTTTATAGATAAGTACAAAGGTCTAATATGTCCATGCACGACATCATATTCATCTTCATCAATAAAAGATATCACTGCATGGCATTCTGCAGGATTATTCTCTACATGGGAGACTTCAGCTGCAGCAATTTCAGTTTCAAACTCTTGAGGACTTGACAAAGCCTCGATGAGTGCCTCCCGATGATCCTTTGATAAATTCAAATAATCCAAAATTTATAACTTGGATGGTATTTGGGCCAAGTGTTTCAATACATAATACTTTTGATCCAAAGGTCTACGTTTCCCAATAGAAACATGAGGTTTCATAGGTGCCTTAGAAGTTGATGCTTTGGAAGTTGATGAATCTTGTACTGGGATAGGAGTTGGTAATACTCTTAGCTTCGAATGATTAGACTGATTAGGTCTATTTACTTGATGAGAAGAAGATGGTGGGACCTCCAACCGATCTTCCAGAAAAATTGTGCCAGGACTGAATCTGCCTTGTGTAGAAGAACATTCTGGTTCTTGTTGAGCTCATTGAAGGGCTCTGCCATGAGTTTCTGCCACATACACAGTTCCAGCAGGGGTAGAATTGGAATAGTGTCCCCTAAAATATCCACGACTTCCCCTATATCCTAAGCCTCTAGAACTTCCTCTGATTCCTTTATTTGATACAGGAAACTCGGGCTCATCAAAATCGAAACTGCAACTGGCATATGGATCTGTTAATTGAATCATATTAACAGAATCGAAGATCAACTCTTCATCTGATGAAGACTCTGCCTGATTAGCCTCTTTAGGCTGTTCCGTTTGGGGGGGCGGTGCCCAGTTCTTTGAAGTAGATGTCATAAAATCTTCCAGAGTCAAAGACAACATGGGATTTGACTTGATTTAATCTTCTTATGATTGTTAATCTTTCTTGGAATTATGCCACCCTTTTTAGGATTCTACCTTTAATGAAGAGGGTTTTGTTGTGGCATTCATGGAAGAAGACACAATTGGGTTCTTCAATTTCATTCGCAAAATGGCATGAGTTCAGTTGATCATTTTTCTGACCATCTAATCATCATATTTTTGCTCATTTTTGTTCTTGACTTCTTCCCACATGCCTTCTTCCTCTGGATCTGTAGTAGTAACACATGATACCTCAGTTGAAGAACCTTTTAGTTTGACTTGTCTAAAGTCGACCATTTTTTGCAGGAGGTCCCTGAATACATAACACTCCTTAATGGGATGCCCCAACTTCTGATGAAATAGGAAATAGTTGGGACTATCTTCATCTCCTTCCTTTTTTGGCCTCTTGGGCCTTGACAATTGATCCAAATTATTTTCCAGAGCCGAAATGTAGTAACCGGGAACTTGTTCATTTCGGAAAGAGTAAGAATTGCTCTTTATATCCTCAAATTGTTTCTTTCTTTGATATCTTTGATAATCATGACGAAACGGCCTCTATTGTTGGTGCACAGGAGGTGGAGCCTGTCGAGAAGATGGTGTTTTTGAAGTAGAAGCTGGTACATGTGATTTTTTTTGCATAACTGTAGCAGTCTTTGCTTTACCCATTCTCCTTCCTCGAGCTGATGGAATTATACGAGCATTATCCTTAGTCTTTATAAGAGAATCTTCAATCTGTTTAGTGATTTATGTAAGGTCTCGAAACCCTCCTATGTATTTCACAGGGTTCAATGTTGTGTGAAGCACATCACTTAAATTTTCCAAACAGATTGGAAACAATTCCTCTCGAGGGAGTGCTATGCTCCGGGAATAAGTTAATCCCTTCTAGTGAGAAATGAAATCTGAAACCCTTTCATTATATCTTTTAATAAAATTTTTAAGATCAAATACTATTGCCTTTGGAAATGTTGAGCTGAACTGAAGAAGAAATCTTTGGCGGAGATCCTCCCTTTCTGTAATTGACTGGGATTGCAAGCTTGTGTACCAGACAAAATCAGGCCCTTGTAATGACTGTAAAAAACACTTTAGCTAAACATCTTCTTGTTGCGGAGGGGTTCCCTATAGAGACCCGTATCTTGACGTACATGGACATTACATTACATTTGTGGAATACTTAGTACATAACAAAAACACACACTAAAGGATCGTAATAGTTTAGTGTCTTTGGAAACTCAGAACGTAATCTTCTAATCGTGGTGAGAGTTCTTCAATATCTCCCATAAAGGTCATCCCTTTTTTTTTTACCTAAAACCTTTCTTTATATCCTGGGGAAAAGAAAACATAAAAGGGTGAGCTCAAATGTTCAGTAAGGGTAAACAAAAGAAATATCAATCACATAATTTTCATAAGAACATAACTTTTTTGGAAATCTTAACCTGCAAAAGAGAGCATAATTTCATAACATGGGATAAATCATAGTAGTGAAATGAAATCATAACTTAAAACATTACTCATTGTGGCATACACACATAATCATAGAGAATCATTTCTTGTTAGTCAAGACTCATTGCCAAGACTATCTTAGTGGACAAAGTCCCTTTCTGAATCGAGTAATCCTCGTTTCAGTCCTGTTTCACTGAACCGGTATAACCTACCATTCCAGCCATGTCTATCTCATGAGATATAAAATCTTTACCCAATGCATTGGAGGGAGATATAGGTCCCACCAATCTCTTAATGAATCCTTTCTTATGTGTGCCACAAAATCATAAATCATACATCATTGCATCACCCATGTAATAAAAATGGGATTCTTAAACAACATGACATCATAAAACCATTCATATAAGATAAAGGAATTCATAAACATAATTCCATCACAACATAGTCAAATCAATGTAAAAATATGGATAGAAACAGAACCCTTTATTATCTTAGATGGAAAATAATTTTGATAAAACACTTGAAATGAATTCTTGAGGAAAATATCCTTTCTTCTTCAAAATCAATTTCTTTTCACAAAACATCATACAATTTTAAAAGAAAGAGATTTTATTAAAAATAGTCATGAAATATTTAGGAGGAAGTTTCATGAAAATAAGGCTTTATAAAACCGTAAAAATCCGTTCGTGCCGTATAAGTTAAAAAAAACATTCTTCGTACTTTTGTCGGAAAAGTCAAAAAGTACCTCGTACGAAAAACGACAAAAGATTCCTTTCATATCATTTACTAAAAACTCACCGAAGGGTAAAATTGGATTTAAACAATTGTAGGTTGTTGTAAATAACATTACATATTGAGGAAACATGGATGTGGATGATAAAATATACCCCAGTAAATTTCAAAGTACAAACAATCTCGGATAAAAATGAGATTGTGATATTTCCCTTACCTTAGGTCCAATTTGCTTCGTATGTGTCCGAACCTCCTGTATAATGATTTAAATAATGTCATTGACTTATTACAGAATCATATTCATTGTTATGATATCATATATGGTTCACTTATGACATTATATTACCCGTTCTTTTGTAAATTCCATGTTAAAGAAGCGTTTTGGGTAAAATCGTTTCATTTATCGTAGGTGTTTTGACTTGTTGTTCTTGACATCATTATTACATATATCATGATTTACTTGCTTCCAGAATATAAAATATGATTTATATATCATATATATTCAGTATATATATATATATAATAGATAGATAAATAAAATGAAAAACACCGTTCATGGAGACGGTAGTCCGTACGTACGCATGAACGCTGTTTTTCTTTCCTTATTGTCTTGAAATGGAAGTAAGTAGATGACATACATATGTATATATATATACATAAATCCAGTAGCTTTATAATGTCATGTATTTCATTATTATTTCTTATATATACATTATAATCATTCTTAAATGGTTAACATGGAGAATGAATCTCATCGCGTCGTGGAGACGGTATTCCGTACGTACGCACGAGCGATGATATCATTTCTATAAATATTGAATTGAATTGGAGTGGATTATAAAATATATCAGAATCAATATGATGTTGTAATAACTATGTATAGTTATTCTTTACACCATTATACCCATCCTTGTAAGGTGGTGGTGGAAAATAGATTACACCACGGCGTGGAGACGGTATTCCGTACGTACGCACGCGCGGTGATTTCTTTTTCCGTAGGATGGATAGATGGTGAAATAGGGTTGTTTCGTACTTATAATAACATATCAGTATATGAGTGATACTGATGTTATTACTTCATAATGAAACAACCTAAGAAGAAGAAGTGGAAGAAGAAATAAAGATGAAAGAATTGGTAACGGTAATTACCTCTTCTTTGAAGTGCCTCTTTGAGACCTCCTCTTAGGGCACTAGAATTGGTCTTTGAGGAAGACCAGAACCTCTAGGATGTTGCTAGGGAAGTGTAGAAGGGATTTTGGCAGGGGTTGGCCGAGCTTGAGTGCTCAAATTGGTGTGAGGAGGAGGGGGAGGAGGTGTCCTTTTATAAGGGAGGAGAGGGGCACCTTAGGAATTCTTAAAAATATTAATTTATAATAAATATAACCCCACTTAAAAACCTCCAAAAATGACTCATATTCGAAGCTTATATGAGATAGGGTTGTAATCTCATCAACCAATCAAATTTATACATGTTTGGATCTTATTTTAAACCTTATCAATTAGATTTAACTCTAAGTTAAATAATTTAACTTTTACCGTGTCTTTTTGTTTTCTTTCACTATATGGTTAATAAACTTACTATAACATGCCAAACGAACCCCAAATTGTATATTATTAATACATATATCCTTATCTAAGTCATTTGGCCGAACCTTAGATTTTTAGGAATAAAATAACAATTAATAATATAATATTTGATTTAAAAACCATTTTGTGTCAATTTTGACACTATTTGATATATGATTTTTTTGAAAGTCATAAAAGAATTATATATTCGAACCAAGTTGATTAAATCAACACTAATATATCAGAGTAACCTAGAAAATTAGTGGAATTCATAAAAAGTCTCAAATTACATTTATTTTGGTGTTTATAACATCAATTATGTCAATATTTCATTAAAAAGATAATTACTGCATCATCGTTGTGTCATAAATAAATTAAATTATTTGATGTCTAAAAATTACAAATAAAATATCATCATGTAGGAAATCTTTTTAGCTTTCTAATGAATATTTAAAATCGAATTTATCTTATGTATAACCCCATATTAAAAATGATTTACTTGTTAAACTTTGATTTTAACTATTTTAACCCTTCTTTAAATAAATTAATAATAAATGTCCTAATCTAATCCAAGTGGGCCTAAATGGTCATATTTTATTCCTAAGTTTGTTTTTGGTCGAAATACACTTGTCCAATAGAATTAGGACATGTGTTAGGGTAATAATAATATCATCTTTACCCTTAATTACCCTATTTACTTTTAACCGTGGTAAAAAAAAGTAAAAAGTTACTATTCACCAAAAATTATTTTCATCTCATTGAACCACATTTTAGTCCTTGATATTAACCGTGTCTATCGGATTTTCGAAATTCCATTCACAGAAGCGGTAAAATTAAGTTTTATGCAAAATTCAGTTTTTAACCTACCACTTAGTGGTTTCACTATTCATCAAAAATTGAAGGTTTTCAGAAAAATGCCAAAATTTCATCCTAAGCTATATTTCATATTCCGAATTCAAAAATGAAATCTATTTAACCAAATTCATAACATAGAAGTTGCGTTAATTAATTTTATAATTAAATCCCGCTGTTAAAACAAATAACGTGTTTTTAAGAAACAATATCTATCAAAAGATTGACACTTGATTATGTCTGGTTTAAATGTGAAATTACATTCAATGACCAACATTGTATTAAATTGTAAAAATATATTCTAAATATACTTTAAAACCACTCAAATTAATAATTTATCACTATTAATTATTTCGATTAAAAAAAGTTGTTTTTAATTATAATTTAGTAATTTTCACTATTCATTAGAATATGAAAGTTATCCGAAAAGTACCAAAATTTCACCTTAGGCTAAATTAGATACTCCGAATCCAAAAATGAATTCCATTTTGAAAAATAAAATTTACAAAATTTCCAAAAAGTGGTTATTACTATTCATAATGGCTATTTTTAATAATATTTTAATAGCATATCGTTGTTTCGTGAAACTCAGTATTGCGTACTACATACGCTATCGAGGAAGGTCGCGATTGTGTGTAACGGAAGGAAAGTCAAGGATGCGTATTGTGAAAGCTTCTTTTGTTGTAGCGTACAACAGAAGACATTAATGAAATTAAAAAGAATATTTTTCATAAAATCTTGGGGCGTTACATTCTACCCCCCTTAAAATGAATTTCGCCCTCGAAATTCGTCGGGGTTATAAATGGTTTACTATTCAAAATTTTCTTTGATAGAAACCCACATCGTAAAAAGGAACACCAAAACATGGCTTTAAAAACTAAAGTATGAAATGTAACGATTACCCAAATATACTAATCACTGGGTTTCCACATAGGTGAAAATATGGATATGGAAGAAAAATCTAACCATCATGTTCTGATGGAGAGTGGTAGAGAACATGGCTATGGAAAAGCCAGTAATCACAAATCCATAGATTTGTGATGATATAAGGTACCATCTGATTCATCAGGTATAAGATCACTAGGACAACATTTTTGGTTTTCAAGATCATTTCCCTAAAGTTGAAAATTTGCTTAGAATAAATACTTACTTTATTTTGGTAAAATATCACTTTTGTTCGTGCCTTGAACAATTTCTACTTCATCTCTTAAATAAATGAAGTTGAATTTGTTATTCGTGATGTGTTAGCAGATCATGTGATAGAATGACAGGTCATTCCATCTGTCTCAAACAAAAGGTTAGCAAAACTTATATACATAAGTCGATCTATAGTGAGATTAATCATATATGGTTCCTAAAATGGACTTATACTTCATATATCATACTGCTTAATATAATAAAACTAGTTTCTACTAAACAGGGACTTCCTGTAGGTCAGTGGTAGGCGATAAAGGCCAGTCGCACTTCGGTTGTGGGTTCGATTCCCACAGCCTTGTCCGAAGCGATGGGCTGTCGCCCGTCCTGCAGGTTGTCCTTTTTCCAAAACTACTATAACATCCCATCAATAATATCGTCCAACACAATTCATTCCAATCTTTAGGCTTATCCATAATACTGCAGTCCACTCTCATAACATAGTGAAAACAATTACCAGAGATTTAATATCATCGTTGATCCCCATATATCATAAGATATGTTTTTTTGTCACATTCCAAACATTCAAAGTCCTTAATCATGTATACTCTTGAATACCCATTGAACCTTAGTGAAAACTTGAATGCAGTTAAAAGTTAACACTTTACACATACCAAAATCCTCAAAATTATTTATACTCAAACCATGATATCACTTAGTCCTTATATCAATCATGAGCTCATGAATACTATTAAACATTTCATTTTCTCGTCTTCATTATGCGCATATCATCTTATTTCCAAAAAAAAAATATCTCAATCACTTTGAATACCACATCAATAAATATTGCAATACTCAATGATACAACATTATTTTGGAATCCCATTACATAAACACTTAATCATTCCACCACATCGTTGTCATATTCAACATTGCCAATAGTGATCGCATGTGATTTCCCTTTGTCCTTTGCCTTCAGTGGTTGCTCATGTTGATCATCACTAACCCTTGGATTAGGGCAATTATTAGCATAATGCCCCATTTCCTTGCACTTGAAGCATTGAAGTATTGGCGGTGCGTTCTCTGCAGTGTTTGCTTTATCATTAGAAACCCTTTTTCCATTACTTCGACACTCAGCTGCTCGATGACCTTCTTTTCCACACTTAAAACATTTTCTAGTCCCTTTTAGACAATCTCCACCATGCTTCTTTCCACACTTTGTGCATAAGGAAACATTCATCTTCTTTTCACCATTATTCTGAGATTTCTCCTTGAACTCCATCTTTCGTTTCTTGTCAAAACCATGAGATGGATATGTAACACCAACTTCCATTTCTACCTTGATAGCACAACGCACAATTTCTTCATAGCTACTGAAATCTCTTATAGCTAATGCCCTTCGAAGACTTGGTTTTAAGCCACTGAAAAATCGATCAACTTTACTTTCAGGTTGGATGATAATTCCAGAAGCATACCTTGCAAGTCTTGTAAAATTTGCTTCATAGGTACCAACAGATTCATCGTCCCTTTGCTTCAGTTCAAGAAACTCTTTCTCCATCTTTGTTCGAAGAATACGAGGGAAGTACTTATTGAAAAATAAGTTCTTGAACTCGTCCCATTCCATAGACTCAATTTCATCCCTTTGCCTTGTATTCTTAATAAGATTCCACCATTGATCAGCATCTCCTTCCAAACGATACACTGCTAGGATGACTTTATCATGTTCAGAACATTGAAGAACTGAAAATATCTTTTCAGTAGTACTAATCCATTGTTCAGCAACTAATGGATCAGTAGACCCACTGAAAGAAGGTGGACGCTGCCTCATGAAGGATTCAACAGAATGTTGCTCCTTCCTTTGCTCGTTTGGAAGTCCTGCATGATTCATAGCTTGAGAAAGTTGTGTGAGCATGGCTACAAGATTTTGCATTCCAGCTCCTATATCGTTTGGTTGCTCAGGGGTACAATCATTGCATTGCCCATCACATTCCGCATTAACACGGTTCCTTCGGGTTCCAGCCATCGTCTAAAACCCCAAAAGAATTGTGTGAGAGGCAAAAATCATGCTAGGGAAAAAAACATAATAAAGGGTTAGTACCCTCAATATCTAACATCTTAGGTTAAATTCGAAGATCGTTAGCGTAATTCTAGGACTATAACCTATACGTATACTTAACCTTAGAGACATCCCTAGACATACCTTAGAAATATCTCTAGGGATCTCACTAAAGTTCTCGCATCCTAGTTTCCAAAGGTTGACTAAACCTTTCCTCTGATACCAACTGTAGAGACCCGTATCTTGACGTACATGGACATTACATTACATTTGCGGAATACTTAGTACATAACAAAAACACACACTAAAGGATCGTAATAGTTTAGTGTCTTTGGAAACTCGGAACGTAATCTTCTAATCGTGGTGAGAGTTCTTCAATATCTCCCATAAAGGTCATCCATTTTTTTTTTACCTAAAACCTTTCTTTATATCCTGGGGAAAAGAAAACATAAAAGGGTGAGCTCAAATTCTCAGTAAGGGTAAACAAAAGAAATATCAATCACATAATTTTCATAAGAACATAACTTTTTTGGAAATCATAACCTGCAAAAGAGAGCATAATTTCATAACATGGGATAAATCATAGTAGTGAAATGAAATCATAACTTAAAACATTACTCATTGTGGCATACACACATAATCATAGAGAATCATTTCTTGTTAGTCAAGACTCATTGCCAAGACTATCTTAGTGGACAAAGTCCCTTTCTAAATCGAGTAATCCTCGTTTCAGTCCTGTTTCACTGAACCGGTATAACCTACCATTCCAGCCATGTCTATCTCATGAGATATGAAATCTTTACCCAATGCATTGGAGGGAGATATAGGTCCCACCCATCTCTTAATGAATCCTTTCTTATGTGTGCCACAAAATCATAAATCATACATCATTGCATCACCCATGTAATAAAAATGGGATTCTTAAACAACATGACATCATAAAACCATTCATATAAGATAAAGGAATTCATAAACATAATTCCATCACAACATAGTCAAATCAATGTAAAAATATGTATAGAAACAGAACCCTTTATTATCTTAGATGGAAAATAATTTTGATAAAACACTTGAAATGAATTCTTGAGGAAAATATCCTTTCTTCTTCAAAATCAATTTCTTTTCACAAAACATCATACAATTTTAAAAGAAAGAGATTTTATTAAAAATAGTCATGAAATATTTAGGAGGAAGTTTCATGAAAATAAGGCTTTATAAAACCGTAAAAATCCGTTCGTGCCGTATAAGTTAAAAAAAAACATTCTTCGTACTTTTGTCGGAAAAGTCAAAAAGTACCTCGTACGAAAAACGACAAAAGATTCCTTTCATATCATTTACTAAAAACTCACCGAAGGGTAAAATTGGATTTAAACAATTGTAGGTTGTTGTAAATAACATTACATATTGAGGAAACATGGATGTGGATGATAAAATATACCCCAGTAAATTTCAAAGTACAAACAATCTCGGATAAAAATGAGATTGTGATATTTCCCTTACCTTAGGTCCAATTTGCTTCGTATGTGTCCGAACCTCCTGTATAATGATTTAAATAATGTAATTGACTTATTACAGAATCATATTCATTGTTATGATATCATATATTGTTCACTTATGACATTATATTACCCGTTCTTTTGTAAATTCCATGTTAAAGAAGCGTTTTGGGTAAAATCGTTTCATTTATCGTAGGTGTTTTGACTTGTTGTTCTTGACATCATTATTACTTATATCATGATTTACTTACTTCCAGAATATAAAATATGATTTATATATCATATATATTCAGTATATATATATATATAATAGATAGATAAATAAAATGAAAAACACCGTTCATGGAGACGGTAGTCCGTACGTACGCATGAACGCTGTTTTTCTTTCCTTATTGTCTTGAAATGGAAGTAAGTAGATGACATACATATGTATATATATATACATAAATCCAGTAGCTTTATAATGTCATGTATTTCATTATTATTTCTTATATATACATTATAATCATTCTTAAATGGTTAACATGGAGAATGAATCTCATCGCGTCGTGGAGACGGTATTCCGTACGTACGCACGAGCGATGATATCATTTCTATAAATATTGAATTGAATTGGATTGGATTATAAAATATATCAGAATCAATATGATGTTGTAATAACTATGTATAGTTATTCTTTACACCATTATACCCATCCTTGTAAGGTGGTGGTGGAAAATAGATTACACCACGGCGTGGAGACGGTATTCCGTACGTACGCACGCGCGGTGATTTCTTTTTCCGTAGGATGGATAGATGGTGAAATAGGGTTGTTTCGTACTTATAATAACATATCAGTATATGAGTGATACTGATGTTATTACTTCATAATGAAACAACCTAAGAAGAAGAAGTGGAAGAAGAAATAAAGATGAAAGAATTGGTAACGGTAATTACCTCTTCTTTGAAGTGCCTCTTTGAGACCTCCTCTTAGGGCACTAGAATTGGTCTTTGAGGAAGACCAGAACCTCTAGGATGTTGCTAGGGAAGTGGAGAAGGGATTTTGGCAGGGGTTGGCCGAGCTTGAGTGCTCAAATTGGTGTGAGGAGGAGGGGGAGGAGGTGTCCTTTTATAAGGGAGGAGAGGGGCACCTTAGGAATTCTTAAAAATATTAATTTATAATAAATATAACCCCACTTAAAAACCTCCAAAAATGACTCATATTCGAAGCTTAGATGAGATAGGGTTGTAATCTCATCAACCAATCAAATTTATACATGTTTGGATCTTATTTTAAACCTTATCAATTAGATTTAACTCTAAGTTAAATAATTTAACTTTTACCGTGTCTTTTTGTTTTCTTTCACTATATGGTTAATACACTTACTATAACATGCCAAACGAACCCCAAATTGTATATTATTAATACATATATCCTTATCTAAGTCATTTGGCCGAACCTTAGATTTTTAGGAATAAAATAACAATTAATAATATAATATTTGATTTAAAAACCATTTTGTGTCAATTTTGACACTATTTGATATATGATTTTTTTGAAAGTCATAAAAGAATTATATATTCGAACCAAGTTGATTAAATCAACACTAATATATCAGAGTAACCTAGAAAATTAGTGGAATTCATAAAAAGTCTCAAATTACATTTATTTTGGTGTTTATAACATCAATTATGTCAATATTTCATTAAAAAGATAATTACTGCATCATCGTTGTGTCATAAATAAATTAAATTATTTGATGTCTAAAAATTACAAATAAAATATCATCATGTAGGAAATATTTTTAGCTTTCTAATGAATATTTACAATCGAATTTATCTTATGTATAACCCCATATTAAAAATGATTTACTTGTTAAACATTGATTTTAACTATTTTAACCCTATTTTAAATAAATTAATAATAAATGTCCTAATCTAATCCAAGTGGGCCTAAATGGTCATATTTTATTCCTAAGTTTGTTTTTGGTCGAAATACACTTGTCCAATAGAATTAGGACATGTGTTAGGGTAATAATAATATCATCTTTACCCTTAATTACCCTATTTACTTTTAACCGTGGTAAAAAAAAGTAAAAAGTTACTATTCACCAAAAATTATTTTCATCTCATTGAACCACATTTTAGTCCTTGATATTAACCGTGTCTGTCGGATTTTCGAAATTCCATTCACAGAAGCGGTAAAATTAAGTTTTATGCAAAATTCAGTTTTTAACCTACCACTTAGTGGTTTCACTATTCATTAAAAATTGAAGGTTTTCAGAAAAATGCCAAAATTTCATCCTAAGCTATATTTCATATTCCGAATTCAAAAATGAAATCTATTTAACCAAATTCATAACATAGAAGTTGCGTTAATTAATTTTATAATTAAATCCCGCTGTTAAAACAAATAACGTGTTTTTAAGAAACAATATCTATCAAAAGATTGACACTTGATTATGTCTGGTTTAAATGTGAAATTACATTCAATGACCAACATTGTATTAAATTGTAAAAATATATTCTAAATATACTTTAAAACCACTCAAATTAATAATTTATCACTATTAATTATTTCGATTAAAAAAAGTTGTTTTTAATTATAATTTAGTAATTTTCACTATTCATTAGAATATGAAAGTTATCCGAAAAGTACCAAAATTTCACCTTAGGCTAAATTAGATACTCCGAATCCAAAAATGAATTCCATTTTGAAAAATAAAATTTACAAAATTTCCAAAAAGTGGTTATTACTATTCATAACGGCTATTTTTAATAATATTTTAATAGCATATCGTTGTTTCGTGAAACTCAGTATTGCGTACTACATACGCTATCGAGGAAGGTCGCGATTGCGTGTAACGGAAGGAAAGTCAAGGATGCGTATTGTGAAAGCTTCTTTTGTTGTAGCGTACAACACAAGACATTAATGAAATTAAAAAGAATATTTTTCATAAAATCTTGGGGCGTTACATTCTACCCCCCTTAAAATGAATTTCGCCCTCGAAATTCGTCGGGGTTATAAATGGTTTACTATTCAAAATTTTCTTTGATAGAAACCCACATCGTAAAAATGAACACCAAAACATGGCTTTAAAAACTAAAGTATGAAATGTAACGATTACCCAAATATACTAATCACTGGGTTTCCACATAGGTGAAAATATGGATATGGAAGAAAAATCTAACCATCATGTTCTGATGGAGAGTGGTAGAGAACATGGCTATGGAAAAGCCAGTAATCACAAATCCATAGATTTGTGATGATATAAGGTACCATCTGATTCATCAGGTATAAGATCACTAGGACAACATTTTTGGTTTTCAAGATCATTTCCCTAAAGTTGAAAATTTGCTTAGAATAAATACTTACTTTATTTTGGTAAAATATCACTTTTGTTCGTGCCTTGAACAATTTCTACTTCATCTCTTAAATAAATGAAGTTGAATTTGTTATTCGTGATGTGTTAGCAGATCATGTGATAGAATGACAGGTCATTCCATCTGTCTCAAACAAAAGGTTAGCAAAACTTATATACATAAGTCGATCTATAGTGAGATTAATCATATATGGTTCCTAAAATGGACTTATACTTCATATATCATACTGCTTAGTATAATAAAACTAGTTTCTACTAAACAGGGACTTCCTGTAGGTCAGTGGTAGGCGATAAAGGCCAGTCGCACTTCGGTTGTGGGTTCGATTCCCACAGCCTTGTCCGAAGCGATGGGCTGTCGCCCGTCCTGCAGGTTGTCCTTTTTCCAAAACTACTATAACATCCCATCAATAATATCGTCCAACACAATCCATTCCAATCTTTAGGCTTATCCATAATACTTCAGTCCACTCTCATAACATAGTGAAAACAATTACCAGAGATTTAATATCATCGTTGATCCCCATATATCATAAGATATGTTTTTTTTGTCACATTCCAAACATTCAAAGTCCTTAATCATGTATACTCTTGAATACCCATTGAACCTTAGTGAAAACTTGAATGCAGTTAAAAGTTAACACTTTACACATACCAAAATCCTCAAAATTATTTATACTCAAACCATGATATCACTTAGTCCTTATATCAATCATGAGCTCATGAATACTATTAAACATTTCATTTTCTCGTCTTCATTATGCGCATATCATCTTATTTCCAAAAAAAAAATATCTCAATCACTTTGAATACCACATCAATAAATATTGCAATACTCAATGATACAACATTATTTTGGAATCCCATTACATAAACACTTAATCATTCCACCACATCGTTGTCATATTCAACATTGCCAATAGTGATCGCATGTGATTTCCCTTTGTCCTTTGCCTTCAGTGGTTGCTCATGTTGATCATCACTAACCCTTGGATTAGGGCAATTATTAGCATAATGCCCCATTTCCTTGCACTTGAAGCATTGAAGTATTGGCGGTGCGTTCTCTGCAGTGTTTGCTTTATCATTAGAAACCCTTTTTCCATTACTTCGACACTCACCTGCTCGATGACCTTCTTTTCCACACTTAAAACATTTTCTAGTCCCTTTTAGACAATCTCCACCATGCTTCTTTCCACACTTTGTGCATAAGGAAACATTCATCTTCTTTTCACCATTATTCTGAGATTTCTCCTTGAACTCCATCTTTCGTTTCTTGTCAAAACCATGAGATGGATATGTAACACCAACTTCCATTTCTACCTTGATAGCACAACGCACAATTTCTTCATAGCTACTGAAATCTCTTATAGCTAATGCCCTTCGAAGACTTGGTTTTAAGCCACTGAAAAATCGATCAACTTTACTTTCAGGTTGGATGATAATTCCAGAAGCATACCTTGCAAGTCTTGTAAAATTTGCTTCATAGGTACCAACAGATTCATCGTCCCTTTGCTTCAGTTCAAGAAACTCTTTCTCCATCTTTGTTCGAAGAATACGAGGGAAGTACTTATTGAAAAATAAGTTCTTGAACTCGTCCCATTCCATAGACTCAATTTCATCCCTTTGCCTTGTATTCTTAATAAGATTCCACCATTGATCAGCATCTCCTTCCAAACGATACACTGCTAGGATGACTTTATCATGTTCAGAACATTGAAGAACTGAAAATATCTTTTCAGTAGTACTAATCCATTGTTCAGCAACTAATGGATCAGTAGACCCACTGAAAGAAGGTGGACGCTGCCTCATGAAGGATTCAACAGAATGTTGCTCCTTCCTTTGCTCGTTTGGAAGTCCTGCATGATTCATAGCTTGAGAAAGTTGTGTGAGCATGGCTACAAGATTTTGCATTCCAGCTCCTATATCGTTTGGTTGCTCAGGGGTACAATCATTGCATTGCCCATCACATTCCGCATTAACACGGTTCCTTCGGGTTCCAGCCATCGTCTAAAACCCCAAAAGAATTGTGTGAGAGGCAAAAATCATGCTAGGGAAAACAACATAATAAAGGGTTAGTACCCTCAATATCTAACATCTTAGGTTAAATTCGAAGATCGTTAGCGTAATTCTAGGACTATAACCTATACGTATACTTAACCTTAGAGACATCCCTAGACATACCTTAGAAATATCTCTAGGGATCTCACTAAAGTTCTCGCATCCTAGTTTCCAATGGTTGACTAAACCTTTCCTCTGATACCAACTGTAGAGACCCGTATCTTGACGTACATGGACATTACATTACATTTGCGGAATACTTAGTACATAACAAAAACACACACTAAAGGATCGTAATAGTTTAGTGTCTTTGGAAACTCGGAACGTAATCTTCTAATCGTGGTGAGAGTTCTTCAATATCTCCCATAAAGGTCATCCCTTTTTTTTTTACCTAAAACCTTTCTTTATATCCTGGGGAAAAGAAAACATAAAAGGGTGAGCTCAAATTCTCAGTAAGGGTAAACAAAAGAAATATCAATCACATAATTTTCATAAGAACATAACTTTTTTGGAAATCTTAACCTGCAAAAGAGAGCATAATTTCATAACATGGGATAAATCATAGTAGTGAAATGAAATCATAACTTAAAACATTACTCATTGTGGCATACACACATAATCATAGAGAATCATTTCTTGTTAGTCAAGACTCATTGCCAAGACTATCTTAGTGGACAAAGTCCCTTTCTAAATCGAGTAATCCTCGTTTCAGTCCTGTTTCACTGAACCGGTATAACCTACCATTCCATCCATGTCTATCTCATGAGATATAAAATCTTTACCCAATGCATTGGAGGGAGATATAGGTCCCACCCATCTCTTAATGAATCCTTTCTTATGTGTGCCACAAAATCATAAATCATACATCATTGCATCACCCATGTAATAAAAATGGGATTCTTAAACAACATGACATCATAAAACCATTCATATAAGATAAAGGAATTCATAAACATAATTCCATCACAACATAGTCAAATCAATGTAAAAATATGGATAGAAACAAAACCCTTTATTATCTTAGATGGAAAATAATTTTGATAAAACACTTGAAATGAATTCTTGAGGAAAATATCCTTTCTTCTTCAAAATCAATTTCTTTTCACAAAACATCATACAATTTTAAAAGAAAGAGATTTTATTAAAAATAGTCATGAAATATTTAGGAGGATGTTTCATGAAAATAAGTCTTTATAAAACCGTAAAAATCCGTTCGTGCCGTATAAGTTAAAAAAAACATTCTTCGTACTTTTGTCGGAAAAGTCAAAAAGTACCTCGTACGAAAAACGACAAAAGATTCCTTTCATATCATTTACTAAAAACTCACCGAAGGGTAAAATTGGATTTAAACAATTGTAGGTTGTTGTAAATAACATTACATATTGAGGAAACATGGATGTGGATGATAAAATATACCCCAGTAAATTTCAAAGTACAAACAATCTCGGATAAAAATGAGATTGTGATATTTCCCTTACCTTAGGTCCAATTTGCTTCGTATGTGTCCGAACCTCCTGTATAATGATTTAAATAATGTCATTGACTTATTACAGAATCATATTCATTGTTATGATATCATATATGGTTCACTTATGACATTATATTACCCGTTCTTTTGTAAATTCCATGTTAAAGAAGCGTTTTGGGTAAAATCGTTTCATTTATCGTAGGTGTTTTGACTTGTTGTTCTTGACATCATTATTACTTATATCATGATTTACTTACTTCCAGAATATAAAATATGATTTATATATCATATATATTCAGTATATATATATATATAATAGATAGATAAATAAAATGAAAAACACCGTTCATGGAGACGGTAGTCCGTACGTACGCATGAACGCTGTTTTTCTTTCCTTATTGTCTTGAAATGGAAGTAAGTAGATGACATACATATGTATATATATATACATAAATCCAGTAGCTTTATAATGTCATGTATTTCATTATTATTTCTTATATATACATTATAATCATTCTTAAATGGTTAACATGGAGAATGAATCTCATCGCGTCGTGGAGACGGTATTCCGTACGTACGCACGAGCGATGATATCATTTCTATAAATATTGAATTGAATTGGATTGGATTATAAAATATATCAGAATCAATATGATGTTGTAATAACTATTTATAGTTATTCTTTACACCATTATACCCATCCTTGTAAGGTGGTGGTGGAAAATAGATTACACCACGGCGTGGAGACGGTATTCCGTACGTACGCACGCGCGGTGATTTCTTTTTCCGTAGGATGGATAGATGGTGAAATAGGGTTGTTTCGTACTTATAATAACATATCAGTATATGAGTGATACTGATGTTATTACTTCATAATGAAACAACCTAAGAAGAAGAAGTGGAAGAAGAAATAAAGATGAAAGAATTGGTAACGGTAATTACCTCTTCTTTGAAGTGCCTCTTTGAGACCTCCTCTTAGGGCACTAGAATTGGTCTTTGAGGAAGACCAGAACCTCTAGGATGTTGCTATGGAAGTGGAGAAGGGATTTTGGCAGGGGTTGGCCGAGCTTGAGTGCTCAAATTGGTGTGAGGAGGAGGGGGAGGAGGTGTCCTTTTATAAGGGAGGAGAGGGGCACCTTAGGAATTCTTAAAAATATTAATTTATAATAAATATAACCCCACTTAAAAACCTCCAAAAATGACTCATATTCGAAGCTTAGATGAGATAGGGTTGTAATCTCATCAACCAATCAAATTTATACATGTTTGGATCTTATTTTAAACCTTATCAATTAGATTTAACTCTAAGTTAAATAATTTAACTTTTACCGTGTCTTTTTGTTTTCTTTCACTATATGGTTAATACACTTACTATAACATGCCAAACGAACCCCAAATTGTATATTATTAATACATATATCCTTATCTAAGTCATTTGGCCGAACCTTAGATTTTTAGGAATAAAATAACAATTAATAATATAATATTTGATTTAAAAACCATTTTGTGTCAATTTTGACACTATTTGATATATGATTTTTTTGAAAGTCATAAAAGAATTATATATTCGAACCAAATTGATTAAATCAACACTAATATATCAGAGTAACCTAGAAAATTAGTGGAATTCATAAAAAGTCTCAAATTACATTTATTTTGGTGTTTATAACATCAATTATGTCAATATTTCATTAAAAAGATAATTACTGCATCATCGTTGTGTCATAAATAAATTAAATTATTTGATGTCTAAAAATTACAAATAAAATACCATCATGTAGGAAATCGTTTTAGCTTTCTAATGAATATTTACAATCGAATTTATCTTATGTATAACCCCATATTAAAAATTATTTACTTGTTAAACTTTGATTTTAACTATTTTAACCCTTCTTTAAATAAATTAATAATAAATGTCCTAATCTAATCCAAGAGGGCCTAAATGGTCATATTTTATTCCTAAGTTTGTTTTTGGTCGAAATAAACTTGTCCAATAGAATTAGGACATGTGTTAGGGTAATAATAAAATCATCTTTACCCTTAATTACCCTATTTACTTTTAACCGTGGTAAAAAAAAGTAAAAAGTTACTATTCACCAAAAATTATTTTCATCTCATTGAACCACATTTTAGTCCTTGATATTAACCGTGTCTGTCGGATTTTCGAAATTCCATTCACAGAAGCGGTAAAATTAAGTTTTATGCAAAATTCAGTTTTTAACCTACCACTTAGTGGTTTCACTATTCATCAAAAATTGAAGGTTTTCAGAAAAATGCCAAAATTTCATCCTAATCTATATTTCATATTCCGAATTCAAAAATGAAATCTATTTAACCAAATTCATAAAATAGAAGTTGCATTAATTAATTTTATAATTAAATCCCGCTGTTAAAACAAATAGCGTGTTTTTAAGAAACAATATCTATCAAAAGATTGACACTTGATTATGTCTGGTTTAAATGTGAAATTACATTCAATGACCAACATTGTATTAAATTGTAAAAATATATTCTAAATATACTTTAAAACCACTCAAATTAATAATTTATCACTATTAATTATTTAGATTAAAAAAAGTTGTTTTTAATTATAATTTAGTAATTTTCACTATTCATTAGAATATGAAAGTTATCCGAAAAGTACCAAAATTTCACCTTAGGCTAAATTCGATACTCCGAATCCAAAAATGAATTCCATTTTGAAAAATAGAATTTACAAAATTTCCAAAAAGTGGTTATTACTATTCATAACGGCTATTTTTAATAATATTTTAATAGCATATCGTTGTTTCGTGAAACTCAGTATTGCGTACTACATACGCTATCGAGGAAGGTCGCGATTGCGTGTAACGGAAGGAAAGTCAAGGATGCATATTGTGAAAGCTTCTTTTGTTGTAGCGTACAACACAAGACATTAATGAAATTAAAAAGAATATTTTTCATAAAATCTTGGGGCGTTACATTCCCATCATTGGATCACAATGAGAAACAAAATTTGTTAAGTGTTTCTCTTGGTCTCCCAAACCATTAATGATTGGGAATGTGGTACTTGAAAAATTTGATAGGGGAGGAATTGCATCAACCCACTCAGGGTAAGCTCTCTTTTCTGGTTGAATTTGAGAATGCTTTCCCTCCATTTCTTACAGCCGTGCTATTGATGACTCAATAGTAGTTATTATCTTTTGAGAAACATCCGGTAGATCTTGGTCCTGAACAGGTGCAATGACTAGAGCTGGTAAAAATGTAGTGGCTAGTACTGCAACTGATAGTAGCACTGTCGATTATTGTTGCACTTGACCCATAGGATTAGACCTGTGAGAGTGTAATGGTAGTGGAGGATATTCTTGATCCATCTCAGTAGCCGTAACAAATTCCCTTGGCTAACTAACACCAACACACTTAGGAGTAAGACTACCTTGAAGTAATTTTATGTTCAACCTCCTCAATTCCTTCATTTCATCCAATTGTTGTGAAAATATTTTCTCTAGTGAGAGCAATTGGCCTTCTCTAGAGGAATGGTATGTAACCTGATTCTTTCCTTTCCCCTTATTGGTCACCTTTTAAAGAGGGGGTACTGAGTTACTTGAAGGATTACCTAGGTTATGAGTAATCCTTTGATTTCATGTACGAACACCTTCTTCATTTGTGTCGGTGCATACAACTTCTTGAGAAGGACCCTCTTCATATGATCCCTCTGAGTGAGCCTCATCTGGTGGATCAGCAATGACAACATTGATTACATTGATTGATGCATAACACATTGCATCCCTTCTATTGGCACTTCTTCGATATTGTCTTCTTCCATGTCCTTGATGAGACATTCCTTTTGTTGATTCGATCCGTCAGGAACTTTTTGAAGAACAATTATTTGAAGGGAATCTACTGATAATTAGTCTCTTCGTTCCTCTTGAGGATTCTTTCCCAATCGAGAGAAGACTGATATTCTCTGAGGGAGGGATTGGGGATTTGAAAATTTCCCCATTCCGGTGGACTAGGTTTGTTCTTGGTCAACTCCTTGAATCCTATTTGTTGATTGTGAGGGATGGGTTAAAAGAGTCCCCAGTGTGGCAATCTGGGGTGGTTCTTGACATGCTATATCTGAGAATTTATTGAAATCTCTCCTGATCTTGCGGACATTAGTCCGGAAATTTGCTGGATGCATAAATATGCATCCACTTTTATCACCTGGCTCAAAAGACCATTGGATTATTTTTGACACTTTTGTCACTTGATGATGTGCCTGCTCCAAACGAGAGGCATTTTCAATTTTCTTGTTTGCTTGATACAGGAGTAATTCAAAAACTTTTTCTCTATATACTTGATTGTGAGAGAACTAGTTGAGGCCTGTTCTTGGGATAGCTATTTATTAGAAACAAAACCCATTGACTGCAGCAAGCCACGGGAAATAACATTGCATGATACCATTTTCAACGGGATTTTCTGACTGGAGAGTACAATGAAATGTAGTGCTCCATGAACACCCCATCCCCTGATATGAATACCAAATGGGTCATTCGAAATTAACTGGTGAAATCTTCTTAGTGCACCAAGGCATGAATGTTGAAGGGATCTCTGCTATTTTCAGCCTTCAGATATCGATAAACTGAGAGAGATGCCAAATCAATTTGGCGTTGTAACCCTTCTATTATCTTGACATGATTTGTATATTCATCATAAGATAATATTTTATTTTTCAACTGAAAAAGAGTTTTCCATATGTTGAGAAGAGTATCAAGAATTCCATTATCCGTCAATATTTCTGGAATGTCATATTGAGAATCTGCCAAAGGCCAAAACATAACTGGAATCCCACCATTCGCCAGTTGTTTTATCAAGTTCAATACTTCCTCTTTATCATTAAATGAAGATTCTTTTAACTGATTAGACAAGAGCTGGTGATACCATGCTACTTCATCGGATTCAACAAGATTTGTGGAGAATTCACTGATTAAACTAGAATAAGAATGACCCATGGGTGATTCAGATAATGACCTACACCCCAAGCTATCTTCTGATTGAGAAAGTGTTTCACCTAATAGTGGTAAAGCATCAGACATGACTTGCTTCAAATTTTCAAGTGCTTCAAGATAATAGGGCTTTCCCGTCACTACATTTTCTGTTGGAGAATTTTCCATGCTATGTGAATCACTACTACAGAAAGGACTTTCGAAGATAAATTCATCATCATGGGGAGGACCACCATGGTGGGATACATCCAAAGATGAAACATTTTGCTCCTTGGTTTTCTGGCCACACAGAGGGTTCTTGTGGCTCTAATGTGACGATGAATCTTCGGGATCGACAAAATCATCATGAAGCAAGCCTTCATGAGGAAGTATCTGATGCAGAACTTCAGAATTAATGTTCACACTATTGGGAAGTGAAAGTGTATAATTTTGAGTTGCAACAGATAATTGTATGAGTGCATAAAAAACTCTAGAATCGAGTAAGGCCTTATTACAGATTGACCCTTGATTTCATTACTGTGCTGGGTGGATCTTATTCTTAGATGCCTTTTTACTCACTATGGAAACCACATGTTGATGAAAGTGTTCATTATGGGCAGGTGTATGTGCCTTCTTAGGAGAAATAATCAGGTTAGTCTGATTATCTCCACTCAAATCAGGTGAATGTGCCTGACTTGGCTGTACGTATGATATGGGGGAGTACGCCCCGCAACCCTCTTGGACTGGAATAGATGTATGTGTCTATTATGAAGTGATCTGTTGACATGTCACTCCACTAGCAGGGATAGATTTATGTGTCTTTCCCTAAGATCACTACCACAAAAACATTTTTTTTCAGCGCCCCCCCCCCCCTTTATCAGCGCTAACGACAAAGTGCAGATAAAGGGGGTGCCTTTATCAGCACTCAAAAAAAGCGTTGATAAAGGGTGCCTTTATCAGTGCTAAAAAAGTACTGATAAATGCACCCCATTATCAGCGAATTTTTTAGCGCTGATAATGGGTCCCCCCATTTATCAGCTCTTTTCTAAGAATTGATAAAGGGACCCCCTTTATCAGTGCTTGTTTAGTAGCACTGATAAAGGGGGGGGGGCTTTATCAGCGCTTTTTTTAAAAGCGCTGATAAAGGATCGAATTCAAAAAATAATTTAAAAAATTTATTAATATATTAATATCTTAATATAGTTATTTTGATATAAATATTATATTAAATTATTAAATATATTTTATATAAGTATAAATATAAATTTACCCATATAATATACATAATATATAAGATATTTAGTGACAATGGATTATAAGATAATAATATAAATATTTTTAATTAATAATTTGATAATTATTATGGAGTAATAGTCATTTAATAACAATTTGAAGACTAAACAAATAAAAAAAATTAAAAAAAGATCCAAAATATGTTGAAAACGCAACTCAAACTTCAAACGGCCATAATTTTTGATCTGGGTGTCCGTTTGAGCTCTACCACATATCAAATCGAAGCCTGTGACGAGCTCTACATCGCTATAACTAGGAGAATCCCCGATCAAGGGATTTTGAAGGCCAAAAGTGGACCAAAAGGCCTCCAAAACTGAGTTTTTTGTCGGGGTACCCTGATTTTTTAACATTTTGTGGATTTTCAGCCTCATTTAAGGGGGGTATTATTGGATTTTATTGGTGGGAACTGAATTTATTCCAAGGTATTAAATTTATATTGATATTATATCTTTTAAATTTTATCATTTTTTATAATTCAATGCTATTTATAATCATATATATAACAATATATACATATTTTATATATATTCACACCTAAAAATTTAATTATAAATATAAATAATATAATATATATGAATGTAAAATATATTAGCTTTATATAAATAATAACTAACATCCATTTTATTTAAAATACAAATATATGAATATTTATATACCTATATATTAATCTAACTATATATATATATTATTCTAGCTATATATATATTAATATAATAATTATATATATTAATATAACTATATATATATATTAGTATTAATATAAATATATATATTAATATCACTATAAATATATATATTAATATCACTATATATATATTAATATAACTATATATATATATTAATATATCTATATATATATTAATATAACAATATATATGTCAATATAACTCTATATATTAATATAAATTTATATTACCATATGAATAAATATAACTATATATATAGATATATATTAATATAACTATATATATATATATATTAATATAACTATATATAGATATTAATATAACTATATATATATATATTAATATAAATACATATATATAATAATATAACTATATATATATATATTAAAATATAACCTTATATATATTAATATAAATATATATTACTATACAAAGAAACAAAACTAAATATATAAATATATATATAGAGATATCTTGAATTGGTATACAATTCAAAATAGAGTAGTGGTAAAGGCTTAGACGCGCAGGGGGAGGTCTCGAGTTCAAATCATGGTAGAGGTAGGGGTGCGCGCGCATGGGGGAATATGGGAGAAAGCACTGTTAAAGGGTGAAGGTGGTGCATGGGGCACTGTACAAGGGCATGAATGCACTATAAAAGGCGGGGCTCAAGTGCTATAAAAGACCCCCCCGATTGGCAGTATTTTGTTAATTTTTTTTAATTTTTTTTTAAATTTTTTTAGTTTTTTAATTTTTTTTACCTTTTATCAGTGCTTTTAAAAAAATCACTGATAAAGGAAGCGCTGATATAGGGGTCTTTTATCGGCGCTAAAACAAAGCGCTAATAAAGGTCCCTTTTATGAGTGCTTTGTTTTAGCACTGATAAAAGGGGCCTTTATCAGTGCTTTTTAGAGCATTGATAAAAGGGACCCCCCCCCCCCCCCCTTTATCCTCACTGGATTTATCAGTGCTTTTTCTAGCCCTGATAAATGGCATTTTTAGCGTTGATAAAATCCATATTTATAGTAGTGGATGCTGCTAAAACTGTTATAATATCCTGGCAGGAATCCATAATATGGCTAGAGATTTTCTTATTCTCTTTCACCATTGATAGAATGTGTTGGTAGAATTAAGAGGCTGGAGTAGGGATATATGCCCATTACATTCTTGGAGTAGGCGTATGCGCCTGATCCTATCCCCCTTTTCCTGTCAGTGAATTCTGACCGTACTCATGTGTGGGGGCAGAGAGTTGAGTCTGCCTTTTTTTTTTGTCGTCGGAGCATTCCGACTGACTTCTCTGAATGCTACAAAATGATACTGTTGGTAGACATGATCAATAATAGCAGTTTTATGTTCCTGATAAATGCACTCCATCAAACGTTGTTGACAAGCTTCCTTCAATACTGACAGACGAGGCTGCTGGCATGATTGATGAGTGTAAGCAGGTGTATGTATCTTTTTACCAGTTTCCAAAACATTGGATTGGTGGGCTCCATCACGTGTAGCCAGACGAGCCTGCTGACTAGCCTATGATTTATAAATAGGTGTATGTTCCTATCTGTAGTACTCTACCATAATTGCATGGCGGGATTGGCGTGTTGGTGTCAGACGAGTCTGCTGGACAACGAGATTAAAATGCACAGGTGTGTGTGCCTTCTTGTTTCTTGCCACCATGTTAGGTTGGTGAACTTCTCCGGAAATGGCAGAGATAAGAACCTGATCACTATTAACCAGTTTTCTTCTGTGGTGGTTCGTCTTACCTACTCGGGTTCGAGGAACCTGAGACGAACGCCTGGAGACGATAACCTCATCATGTTGTGGGGCACTGCCGTATGAGTTCGGTGGCGATTGTTGGTGGGAGCTCTCAGTAAGGACTCCTATTTCCATGAATTGAGGCCCTGAGCAGCCTTCTCATTCACCTCCTTAGAATATGGGAGGGAATAATTGTTGCATTCTGGGGATAACAACCGGAAACGGTTGGAGACGGTGGTTTGCACCGTGTGCTTTTTGATCACTGGTCGCCGCTGTCCAGACGACCAGGGTGATTTGTTCACTTGGAGGGCTTGTCGAGCATCCTCTAGAGATGGAGTGGTATCATGTTGATGGTACTCATTAACCAGCACATTCGATACCCGGTGTTGAAGACACTGACTAGGTGATGTCTCCCTTAGAGCGGACGACGATCCAGCAGGAGTAGCAGCAGATGCCTTCACAACAGAGGCATTCACTGTAGAGGTATTCACAGGTGTGAATTTAAGAGAATCCATTCTTGTAATGACAAAGATCTTGGAAAAGAGTGCATGTTTGATATAACAAACACAATCAGGATAAGTTCGCCAGCTACATCTTTTGGATGAGAACATATGTTATTGATTGCTTTGTTGGCCCTCTAATTTAGTTTAAATAAGGGCTTAAAAATAAGTAAAACATCATTTTTTCTTGGTTAAGGATTCACGTTCGGTTCACCATTTTATATTTCCTATGGAATTTGGGATGACCTTATTGATTTAAGGTTCAAACATTCCAAGTGGTTTCTAACGTGTCTGTTCATAGAACCAGAAACATCTAATGATTCCATATCCATTTGGACCTAATTTCCAAAGGTAGGTTCTCATTAGTTGTGAACTGATGATGCTTAATAATTTTCATTGGTGGAGAGGATGGGAGGTCGGACTCATCACACATTTTTTAGGGGAATCATTGTCTACTCCAGGACTCTCTTTATAGATTTAAGTTATGTTCATGAATCCTTAATACATTACCAAGTATAAAATGAGCTTTCCTTTAGTTCTAACAATCAATGATTGATATGTAATAAATTTAGAGAATCTTTTATATGTATTCAAGGTTCTTCATTGATATAGATTCATTTGTATTTATTAGATATTATTAGTCAATGGTATAATTAAATACACAAAAGTAACTTGGTCATTATGATAACCATACTGGTTATAAAGCCTCTTAGTGGGGAACTTGAATTTTATTGTCATACAGAAGGACATGGATTATTTAAGAGTTGGGATAGTACCCGCAGATGGGCTACCTATGTATCCATTGTTTTTGAAAAGGAATGAGAACCCACATAGTTCGAGTAAGGGAGTATGATGTTTATGTTTGATTTATGGATCAATGAAATATGTCATAATTACTTTTACACTCTAAGCTCACGCGAGTCAAGATCGATGTGAGAAACAAGAGGTATTGGTAAACCCAAAAAATTGTGCCATCATGAGAAATGATGTGGGGCTTATGTATGTATGACTGCCCAAATAGATAAAGATTAAGATTTACATCAGGGGAGAAACCCGAGAACAAGGTCTATAAAGGTATATGTACTTCATGGAGATTTGGATACACTAACTTGGGGCTTACTCCTGAGGAAGATGCTCAAATTAAGAGGGGACTTATGATTGTGTTTTTCTATTATTAAGGAAGTCCAAATCAAAATTAAATTAAGAATGGTTAAGATAAATTATGACTGGGACTTACTCCTAAGGAGGAGGCCCGAGTTAAAGGATTTGAGAATTGGGGTTTACTCCTAAGGAGGAGGCCCAGGATAAGGGACTTGGGGATTACTCCTAAGGAGGATGCACATATTTGTAGACTTTGAGACTGGGGATTAATCCAAAAGAGGATGCCCAGATTTGGAAATTATGACTAGGGCTTATTCCTAAGGAGGATGTCCAAGTTAGGAAATTATGATTGTGGCTTACTCTTAAGTAGAATTCCCAAATTGAGAGAAATCATACTGGGGATTACTCCTGAAAAGGGGGCCCAGTTTAAGTATTCTCATCATAACGGATGAGGTTGAATGAATGAAATCTTTGACCTTAGTGACATGAAGATATGAAAATCACTACATTTTAAGAGGTGTTCCATATAATTTCTTTTAGATAAGGAATCCAACAAGGAAATCATTTCATGAATGACTTTGGAGAGAGTTATGAAGGCTTAATATTGAAGAGGATGAGTGGATAGGAATAATAGAGGTGAAATAGGTATGAGGGGCACCAAAAAAGAAGGTGGCACGCAAGTCCTGCGTGGGCGTGCAAGTCCTGGTCGTGCAATTATACTTGCGCGACACATGGGTACTTGCACGATAGTCAACCCTTAGGGTAATACTTGGGAGAGACTTTGCTCAAGCCCTTAGTACTATCCCATGAGGCTACCAGAATAGGGTAGCACAAGTTCAATAGGAGGGATAAGGTGGTGTGCATGTGTTGACATTTACCTTAAGGGATGGCCACTTAGGCGCCCAAGTGTTGATGAGTTTCAACACATAGGACTTACTCACCCTATTTAGATCTTCCGTTTTAGGTAATAAATTACCTTATAAGTGTTCGACAGCTTTGAGAAGAGACTATGATTCCGGGAGCTCAAATATGTGTTTCTGAAATTTTTTCCTCCTCGAAATGGGGGTCCCACAGGGGGTATTTATAGGCTGGAGAAGACCCTGAGAGAAATTCAAAGATGGTGTGCAAGTCACCTGCACGACCACTGGGCGATACACAAGTATACTTGTGCAACCTTGGTGGAACATGCGCAACCCAAGTGCATTTGAATCTTTGTTCATGCCTTTTTCAATTTTTTATGTTTCTTAAAAGGATGAATCACTTTGGGTTTAAGGTATTTCCCCTTTTCAGTGGTTAGAATATGTGAAGAAAAAGGAGCATCAACAATTATGCTCCCAAAAAATGCCCAAAATTACCCGCAGGTGATGCTCATGTTCCTCCTTATATCGCGAATAATCTTGAATGTCATCCAAAAATACCATGATAAAAAAATAAAGATAATGATAGAACACCATCATCAGGAGTTCAATAATGACCGCTAGAGCATCGGTAAATCTAATGGGGATGACCATGTACTCGATGTGGTGGTACCTTCATCAGAAGGATGTCTTTGGAATATTTTCTCCTTTCACCCTGTGTTCATGATATCCTGAACAAATGTCAACATTAGAAAACCAAATTTTCCCCTTCAACATATTTAATAAGTCATCTACTAGGGTAAAATGATAATTTTTCATGATTTTTACCCTATTAAGCTTATAGAAGTCAACAAACACCTTGAAGGATCTATCATCCTTTTCAAGAAAAACACAAAAGAGGCTCAAGGAGAGATGCTCAGTAAAATGAATCATTAGGATTATAAGTATTCTAGTTGCGTCATTAATTTCCTCAGCATGGTGGGGGCCATGTGATATGAGGGAAGAGATATCGATTGTGTTCCCAGTGCCAAATCAATTGAGAACACAACATCTTACTATGGGAGAAAACATGAATAATCATCAGGAAATACATCAAGAAACTCATAAACTAAAAATGTTAGTACACCTTCAAGAGAATGAAAATCTTTCACTCTCATGAGTGATGATAACTAAAAAATAGGATCTCCAAAATCTAAAAGTGGAGGTCCTGAAAAACTTGACTGAGTATCACAATCCCCCTAAAAACCTGATGACCCCCATTAGGTACTGTGAAACGGACCCACATAATATAGAAACTAGTGATCTCCTAAAAGTGAACTATCCAATCATTTCCAAGTATTAGGTCAAATAAATCCATATCTATGTCCAAGATGTCCCACTCCATCTCAACCCCTTACACGAAAAGAGCACATGATGACCCAATGATACCCTGCTCCTTCTTCTTTCCTAGCGATGCAACCAATTTCATCACAAAAGATTACAACTTGGTTGGGAAATTTAGTGTGTCCACAAAACATGAAGAAATGATTGAAATAGAGGAATTTATATTGAAATGAGAGGCAATTATAGAAGATTCAATAAAAATGGAACCTCGAACTTTCGATGGCCCCACCTCTGATCCAGCTAGTCCCAAATCCACCGCATAGAGATTTCTAGTCTCTTAGTGAGGATGACTACTAGTATATGGATTCTCCCAAAACTGGTTCTACCAAAACATGACCCAGCCCTACCACCACAACCTCCAAATCGATATCCCCATTTCTTTGACAACTCTGACTGAGATGGAACTCGTCTTAAAGCCACTGATCATTCCCCACACTGAAGTGGACGTACCACCACAAAAAAGTGCTTAATGTGACCCATAACACCACAATTATAATAGGGATTCATTGTAAATGGGAATTTTGGATGGATGTTGTCCAACTCCCCATACTGGTGGTATACGTCAGATCTCACATCAGAAGCCAGAGATGAAATCTTCCTTGAAGAGTGGAAAAAACTACCACCTCCATTCAAACCCTACTATTCTCAATTCCTTTTCTACTATGAATAGATTCCACATACCACTACTAATATTGCCCTAGATAAAACATCCCTCCTCATTCAGTAAATATCAACCATACAAGTTCAGTCTACCACCTCATCATAGGTCCTCATCTTAAACATGAATTCTGTGAGTATTTATCTTGTTGTATGTCTTTCTCAAACCTATACGAATTCGCATGTGCATTAGATACTATTTTAGAAGCATACCAAACCAACTAAGTGGAACAGTTTGCATTCCCCACCACATAAATGTCTCCTTAAACAAGATCCATGAACACTTCAGATCCTTCATTGGAAAAGACTTCAAGGCAGTACAATTCATTGAATATGACATTGAAATATCTCTAGTGAATCTTCCCGTTCTTTATAGAAGGAAATATATATTTCCAGAACCTGCAGTTGGGACCCTACAATAGAAAATATGAACATATCACCCCACCCTCCTTGGGTGAGTCTAAAAACTCGGACATGTGCTCGATATTTTGGAGTCATTCCTCTCCTTCCTAGGGATATATAATACCTCATAAATTAAGAGGATGGGTTTTTAATAACTCATGTGACTTATCCATCCTAGAAATAGTCTCAACCTCTCTAACAAGAGCTGTAATAGGATCTAGTCCCTATCCTAGATCCTGGAAATCTCAAACCACAGCCTCTTCTAGACTCTCATCAAGTGTTGAGAGAGAACACTCTCAGCATTCCTCCCGTGGGTACATTAGAGATATCACGGGAGGCATGTTTCTACAAAAAAAATAGACACAGGAAAAAAATAATTAACAAAATTCAGAAAATTTCATCAATAACATCATATATAAATAATCCAAACACATTACAATAATAAAATAAACAACTACCCACCCCAACCTGATGTCCACATGTAGTCATCATCCCACACGACTCTCCAATAAGTGAAGTCAAACAAAAAAAATCCAATATCCAATGGTGAATCGAGGTCTTCTAAGAGAGGTTTGGGACAATAACCAAACTCATATCCATAACTCTGACTCCCTACAATCCTAACTCATGTCTATCTTGTCTCATCCCAAAATAATAATATATCCCAAAAACATTAACCTAAAATAATATCATTTTTCACAAACCAAATCAGGTCGCCAAAAAATCTGGCAAAAAACCTAGCCCATGATAAGGATAAAAGGGGGTTACCTATCCCCATGGTCTTTCAAAAGTTATTGGGTATCATAGATTTTGTTTTGGTAATGATTTCCCAAATTATATATACATAAACCATAAAATAATCATTCAACTGAATCTAGAAATTAATGCAAAAAAGATTTAATATATACCCATAATTGAATTAATAGTTTTGAACATATAACAATATTTCAAATTACACATAATTGTAGCATAAAAATATCCCCATGTACTCCCCTTGATAAGGGTTCATCACCCATAAGCCATCTCCACAACGCCACACCGTGGAAGGGAACTACCGACCCGAACCACCATCACCCAAGGACTTCTCATTACCTATGTAAAACATGATCAAGCATACAGATAACCAAGGAGAGTATGTATTCTACGAGACTAACCAGAATAGTATAACACTATTATATTCCATTGAGTAACTAATATATGATAAAACAAATGTTGGTTTTGATAAGCAAGTGGTGGTGGAAATAATTTCAAAAGAATAAAATTTGTAAATGAAAACCGTTTTCAGAGGGAATTTTCCAAGAGTGAGAAAATTCAAATAAAACATGTATAATACTATATTTTCATGCCAAAACCACCATATTCCATTGATAAATATACATTATTCAACGAGGAATAATCTCGTGAACACCCCTAGGCACTAGTTAGTCTGGGGCCCTATGTACCTCGTACCTCGATTTAATGTAACCCTAGAAAAATCCATTATCATGCATGATCCACTAGTAGTGAACACAACCATAACCTAATGGTTCCAAATAAAAATAAATATTTTTTTGTTACTATTTTCGTTCTCCAATTTTCATAGTGAAACAGGTATAAAACTGATCCGGATCACTAGCGTACTAGTACATATCTTCCCTCATAGATACTCTGGCTTCCACCTTTGATCCTTAACCATTATCTAATGATACCAAAAGAAATTACCACATAAAAAGGTCATTTATGTTGTAAATAAAATCAAAATAGTAGTTACACATTCTTTTCACCAGTTACACGACTCAATAAAACCTTTAGGAATTCAATAAAATGACATCAGAAAATTTAATAATGTTTTGCACCCAAAATCCCTTAAAAACCCCACATATAACACAATTTCTATACCAATATTTACCAAAAATAATTTTCAACACCCAAAAAATGTCTATAAAATCATTACATGAGTAATAAAACAACCCCAATTTGCATAAAATGAAATAGACATGTAAAACACCCAATTTAACACAAAATTGGTATGAAAAAAGAAATTTCTTAACAAACCTCACTAAAACAAAATTTTACAGCATGTATAATGAAGGAGAAGTGTGATAAAAATGGAAATGAATAACAAATAATAGATATATAATTTATTATACATAGAATAAGCTTCTACATGTGTCAAACCCCTTGGATCTTTGTGTGGAAGTTCAATCGCACGACCTCCACACCACAAGAGACTTAGATCATGCCTAAAACCATAATAATAGACCATGAAACCCAAAATCCAATCTTACTTTCGAATCCCTACTTGATTTAAATTATAAACATCCAGACTAAATGGATAAAACCCTATGAAATTGGATGAAACCCTAAGGAAATGTGAGGAGGAAGAAAGGAGATCCACATACATTGGGTATCTTGAAAATCACCCAACATACACTAGTAGAAGAATTTCAAAATATCCATAACTGCAATAGAGGATTTAATAAGCCCGAGGAGTTCATGTGGGAACTATAATGGGGGGAGATATTAAAATTTTAATGGGTTATGAAGGAAATAAGTTACCTATTAACATCCCGACGATTTGAGAATGCCTAAGATGTTCTTCCCAAATTTGTGGTACATATTAGCTCCAAAGAAGGGAAAAGAGAATATGAGAGTTCCTAGGGTCAATTGACATGGGTGAGAGTTAGAATCACCAAAAAATGATTTAAAATGAATAATCTATTAAATAATCTATTTTAAAAAAAACATGAAATGGCCTTCCCGGATGGACTAGTACCTTAAATAAAATCCAAAATCCACCATAATTATGGATTACTAAATGGTCCAAATTGATATGGTGGTGTTAATAGTTCAGGGGTTTCCATTTTGGAAATCAAATGAGTATAAAATATATAATAATTAATTATTTATAAAAGAAACAAAATTGGTTATTATATTTGGAATTGGGCTTACGGTTTGGCCAAAATCAAGAAAACTCGCCATTTCTTCCATAAAGCATTGGAAAATCCGACCAAAAAATAAAGAATGGAAATTAAATGAAATGTTACTATTAAATAAATCTGAGATGTGAAATTGGTTTGGTCGGTGATCCTAGTGTCTATTATGATAGGGTCGGTCCAACTGAGTCATCCCGGACCCAAACCAAACTAGCTTCCTTTCAGTAAAACAGTCAAAACATGTAAACCATACGTCTGTTGACCATACATTTGTGGCATTTGGACTCTTGCAATGAGGTGGTACTTATGGAAAACACTACTTGATTTTTTTCTATATTTATCTTTTACTAATGGATTAATGAGTAGATTCTCCCAAATTCAAGCATGTTATGAGAGGAGCATAGTGGACCTGATGAAGAGAAGTATTAAAACAGACCTTAGTGGTCTGGTAGAAGACTTGTAGCTGAGCGGACCTCAGTGGGCCGACTGAAAAGAACTAGATTAACGGACCATGGTGGCCCGATTGATGAGCAATAACCGAGAAGACTATAGTGGCCTGGAAGACGATCAGAATCCAAGCGGAACACTGTGGCCATAAATAAGAGCAGTAACCATGTGGAACATAGGGTCCCAATAGACAAGTAATATTCGAGTGGACCTCATTGTCCTGGTAGACTAGCGGACCTGAGTGATTCATTGGGAATGAGTCTCTCAACAATGCATGGTATTCCAGCTTAATTACTAATAATAATAGTTTCTATATGTTAGTTTGTATCTGTGTGAAGTTCCATTTTCATCATGTGTACTTTTACTTTGAGTTATTCCGTTGTGGTTTGGGGGGTTCAACTGAGTATTTTGTTGCTCACCCATACACGAGCTTCAACTGCACATGTGGTGTTTTGTGCATATGATCGACATTATTATGGAGACCTTGTTGGTCCATTAAGAGGATGTTCTTTGTGAGATCATACTGGTGATTCATACCCCTATTACTTCTACATCTACTCTACATCTACCTTTGAGGTAGGTTTTTTTTTAAGATGGGTTTACAGTGACCATTTAATTTTCTTGTTTTCAGCTTTCCTTTATTTGGAATGTATTTTTTCCATCTTACCTTAATCTTGTACTATTTTATACTCAGTTTTTTTCTTAATGGCATGCATTTTTTCTTTTTCAGCATTTAGGGATAGTTTTGTGAGTGTGATAGAGCACAAGTACTCGAATAATGCCTCCCACATGGAGGATAATGCCTTCAGGGCTATTCGAGAGCCCCGAGCCTTTAAGGGGAATGCATGGGGTAGTCGCAGAATGGGCCCCGTGGGATGGTTCATGAAAAATTGTTATCAAAGGTGGTTAGTCCTACATTAAATAATAAGATTCGTTGTTTTTTGTATTATGATAAAAATGATAAATGTTTCAAGTTAGACATTCTGGATTAGAGAATCCAGTGTTGTTGTTGTGGTTGACATATCCATACAGGAGGACCCAGTGTTCTACTTAGTGACTCAGTACATGAAACCATAGGTTACATGTAACATATAGGATTTTGAGTGTCTCTACATGTCCTTATTGAGAGATATAACCAGGTATAACCTATTGATTATGGTTCATCTTGATTTATTTTAGGATGTTAATATTCAAACATCTGGTGATGGTTCTAGTGTCTGACCATGAGGATGGTATGCCCAATGATTTGGCATCTCTATAGGGACATGTAATGAAGATAGACCCACAGGAAGGTGCACCAACGTTTCCACCCCACATTGGTCAGTAGTTTCTACCAGCGCTAACGGTAAAGGATGCAAATAGACTTAGTTCCATAGGCATACACTATCCCATAGGTGGTAGATGATTTAATAAATGTGGTTATGCGAGTCTTCCTTATCCTGGAGACACCTCTCGACCAGATTGAAATCTTATGTGTGAGCCTTCATTGGGGCCCAATGGGGGAATAATGGAGCCTCATGATCAAGAGACTCTATAAGGTGACCCTCACCTAGATAGACATTCCGATACTCATTAGATATGAGTTCTTTTCAGCGATGTTACGCCCAATTTGCATACAAGAGCTACTGCACCTATAGTAGTGTGGCATGATAGTAGGAGAGAACTCAATGAGATTCACTGAGCTACCTCACTACTCTACAATCATGGTGCAAAACCCATTCTTCATTGATCCACCTAAAGAGAAGGAACTATGTCGGGAGATCAGGGCATCCATGGTATCACATAGCATCCCACTCTGGTTGGGGTGTTGGAACGATCCCAACGAATGTAGATATTCATAGGGGAGCTGGAGCTAGCACAATGAGCTACCATTAGACACCAGGTGGTGGATTCTTCAGTTGTGGGTAGAAGGTAGAAACCATGGGGCCCAAGAAAGCTATACATATCGATGGATGACCTAGGATGAAGGGTTGGCGGTATAATACCAACATGGGGAGGGAGTCATTATAGAGGTTTGGTTTTCCACTCATGCGGAATGCATAGGCACATGGTTCATGATTTCTCAACTCACCACATAGATGAACCAAAGTTGGTTGAGAAACCACTGAGGTAGAATTAGAGGATCGAGCAAGGGGGTCTGTAGGGTGACTTACAAGAATGGAGAACATGTTGATAGTAGACGGTGGACTTGGGTATGAAGTGCAACCACCAAAACCCAATTGTTTCCCACCATGGGCTTCGAGATAATGTGGAAAGGGGGGAGGGAAACTTTAGGATATGGAGGCCTGTGACTGATGTACTCTAGAGATGATTAGAGGTATGATCAGTGTCTTCTCCATCTTTTATACATTTCATATAGACACAGGTTCCAATCACTCATTCATTTCCATATACATTGTTCTGGGCTCATAGATTCAGGGTTAGCAGTTGGATCAATCCTTACTATTAGAAAATACAATGGGATGTGATTCAACGATTATAAACTATTTCTTGTAGTGTGATTTTACACTATGAGTTGAGGGATTCAGGTGTGATCTCCTTATTGTGGGGTCTAAGCCACACGATTTCATCCTTGGTGTGGACTGATTATCCACCACTCATGCTCAGATCGACTGCATTAGATGAAAAGTGTAGTGTGTATATTAGTATGGGAACAAGTTTTCCTTCACCGGTGAGAAGGGATATCTTACAGTACAGACATACTTTCTTGGAGGAGGGTGATGCTGATCACTCCCTAGTTTGCTACCCTCACCCTCGGTGTAGTGGACGACAAGAGTCCTCACTTTCTAATAATGGTGAATGAGTATGATGACATCTTTCCTGAAGATGTTCCATTATCACCTCCTCAAAGAGAGGTAGAATTATCAATTGATATATACCCCGATACAACACCGATTTCCACACCATCATGTTGGATGGATACTACAGAGCTTTGTGAGTTGAAGTTATAGATAGAGGATTTTTAGGAGAAAGTCTTTGTGAGACCCTGCATTTTAATGTGGTAAGGACTAGTTTTATTTTCCAATATGGTACGAAGGATTTTGAGGTTTTTCATATAATTTTGTTGGCTTAACTAGGTGACCATGAAGAACAAGTATCCAATTCTAATGATTGATGTGATATTCGATTAGCTGAATGGAGTGTGATGGTTCCCAAAGATAGACCCCCGATTTGGCTGTCACCAACTCCATGAGTTGGATGAGGATGTGCTGAAGTCAAACTTCAGATATCGGTATGGCCACTATGAGTTCGTGGTGATTCCTTTTGGGATGACTAATGTTATTGTAGGGTTCATGGGACTTGTGAAAATGATCTTCTCACCTTTTCCATGATTGGGATTTCAGGGTCTTCATTGATGACATACTATTGTTCTTAGTGTATGAGGGGGGGCAGGCTAGAGACCCACGAATAGTCCAATATACACACCAAGTTCACTATCTTTATAGGAATATCTCAAAGATTCATTTATGGATTCAGAGTTCCACCTCCTTGGATATGTCCTTTTGGAGGCTGGAGTTACCATGCATCCAACTTAGATAAAAGCAGTTCTTTCTTGGAATCCACCGAGGATCCTGACTGAGGTACGATGATTATTGGATTTGGATGGTTACTACCAGAGGATAATTCCCAGATTTTCTAGGGTAGAGGCCCCATTATCATCATTGAAACTAAAGGGAAAACACTTCACCTTTATGAATAAGTTCATGAAAAGATTCATTGAGATAAGGTGGAGACTTATGTGGGCCCCCATCATGAAACAACTTGATGATGGCATTGGGTATGTAGTTTCTGTGACTCATCAGGGATCAGAATGGGTTGTTTCATGATTTAGGAGAAATCAGTGATCAAATATGGTTCATAGAAGTAGAGGTTTCATGAGAAAAACTATGCGACTTATGACCTGGATCTAGCATTTGGGGTCTTTACTTTGAACATGTGGAGACACTACCAGATGGGTGAGCAGTTTACTGTTTACACCAACCACAGTAGTAAAAGGTATATATTATTATAGAAGTACATAAACATGAGGTAGAAAAAATGGCCACAGATCCTCTTGGACTATGACATTATGATAGATTATACTTCTGGGAAGGGGAACATGATATCAGACACGCTTAGTATGAGATCCGGTTTCCAATTTCTGAGTGAGGCATCAGTATAGTTAGTCACAACGTAGATACCCTTCATGGACGATGATGGTGCCTTTTACCATTAGTCAATGACTGTCACTCCACCACTATTACAGAAAGTTAGGGAAGAAAAGCTCTTGGATGTTGACTATGAGACACCAAAAGCTCTGTAATCTTTAGAACACTCTCCTGATGGGTATTTGATTGGTGGGGAGCACATAATCCTTTTTAAAGGACATACTTTTGTTCCAGTTGAGTCATGTGAGGAGGATCTGAAGGATTTCCACACCTCCTTTTTGGTTGTAAATCCAGGAGTGGATATGATCTACCAGGAACTCTAACATCAATATAAGTGTCCAGGGATGAAGAAGGTAGAGGCAGAGTTATTTTTACAGTGTCCCAACTCTCAGTATTTAATGGTGAAGCAATTGGACCCAATAGGTTTGACTCATCCACATGAGTATCTATAGTTGAATTTGGATTGTATATCGATGGACTTCATGATAGGATTACGCAATAAAACTAGTGGAATGATACCATATATGTGATTATTGACCATCTCACTATGTCATCTCACTTCGTACACATCTAGGAGTAGGGTTAAATAAAGGGATTCAGATTCCTCTACGTGCATGAGATAGTTAAACTCCATGGGATCCCATCAGTGATTGACTCGGATCGAGACACACACTTTAAACCCCATAAGTGCAGGGAATTCAGGTGGTGTTCGAGGCTAAGATTCATTTGAGAATAACTTTTCACCCCGAGATGGATGTTTAGACAGAGAGGAGTACCCATGTTTTGGAGGACATGCTTTATCTTGTACCTTGGACATTGGTAGCACTTCATAGGATCACCTACCCCTGGTAGAGTTCATGTACCGCAAGAACTACCACTCCACAATTGGTATGGAACCATTTAAGGAACATTACAGGTGACCGTGAAGATCACTTTTATGCAAGACAGACCATGGGGAGTCAGTACTCCGGGGTCCAAAGTAGGTATGGGCTACCACCAAGAAGCTATAGGTCATGCAAGAGTAGATGAGGACTACATAGATCATGAATAAATCTTATGTCGATAGGAGACGAATGCCCTTGTATTTTGAGGATGGATACCATGTATTCCTTTGGGTCTCACATTGATGGGGATTGTAGAGATTTTTCTTGGATGAAAAGCTATATCCGAGATTCGTCAGCCCTTTTCAAATTTTGTGTAGATATGGAAAGGTGGTGTACCTCATAATTCCCCCCCCCATAGATTCACCAACTACATATTATCTTCAATGAATCACAACTGATGAGGTACATTCATGATCAATCTCACATCATTGTATTGGGAGAGTTGGATATCGAGGATGGGGAAATGTTTGTGGAGTTCCTGATAGAGATTGAGGATCGATAAGATAAGATCCTTTTTGGATGGTTGATTACTAGGATTCTCAGTCAATGGCCGCATGATAATCTCTAGGAGTTCCTTTTGGAGATGGAGTCTCATATCCATGGTCAGTACCCCCATTTGATTTTTAGCCATTTTTTTGGCTTACGATGGTGTAAATCCAAAATTGTGGGGGTAATGTAATGTTCCAGAATTCCATATATTTTTTTGTTATATGAGATTATATTAATACTAGACACATAGATGAAACTAGATTTCGAGGCCCAGTTAGCCCAAAGTAGTTTTGTGAACTTTTTTGTGTTAATAAAAATAGATCATGTTCGCAGTATTGCCGCTTCTAAACTAGTGCCCATATTTAATATCCCAGGGGACCACTGGGTCCAAAATGATGTCATTACTTATAAATGTAACTAACCTAAACTGGCCCATGTTGAGAAAGAAAGAAATTTTTTGGGTGTTTAAGAAATAAAATAAAATAATGTACAATGAAAAAAATATTAAAGTTTATTTTATTCAAACATTCACTATACCATAATGGGGAAAATGATTAATTTAATAAATGAAACAACATTACATCAGTGACTCAACATAGAAGAAATGAAGAATCGTGTTCTCCACATACTTACATAGTAAGGATACAAAGTCATTAGAATATCATGGTTCCATTTTGTTTGATTCCTTGGAGTAAATTGGCTGGAGAACGACAAGCACTGAGAAATGAAGAACAAAGATGGATAAACAAACGGGTTCAGAAAAAACATAAACAATTTCCTAAGTGATGAACACATGATTCACCATTAATTAGAGATTGATAAAAAACCAAGTAGTGATCCTATTTAATTACTATTCTCTCCCAGTTACTAAAACTACATAATTAGTGCGAATAATTTTAGTGAATGTAATTATTCACGGAGCACAGATGTTTTTTTCGAAATGGGTTGATTATTGTGTGATTTAAGGGTAGAAATTAGGGTGATTATCCCCTCCCCATTTTTTCTTCTCTAGGAATGAAATAAGGCCAAATAAACAAGGCCAATGTCTGTCCCTTGGGTGTTCAGGGTTATTTTAACTGACATAGTTCTAGTTGTTTCAAAAATCAAGGTCGAAAAGAGGATTTGTGACCACGAAAAGAGAAAGAAAGACCAGAGGACAATAAAGAAGATTTTGGGTCCGAAAACGGACCATCGGAGTAGACCTGGTGGCCTATGGAATGGACCATCAGCATCACGTGGTGGCATGAACCGATGGTGTACTATGACATTGAGGTGGACAATGGCATCGACTATGAGCTGTGATCCGGGAATCCGATGATGACCAACAGTGAGAATGACCAGATGTGCATTCCACACTGTAGTACCTATCCAGAGGGACTTGGTCCTCCTTGACCATAATAGTGGACCCTAAAACGATAATAGGGTGGAGGGGGACACTGGGTTCTAGCCATGTCTATGCCAGAGTAGGTCGGCTGACTCACAGTATGATGAGTAGAAGGATGCATTCCACATTGGGAGACTCAGTCGGTTAGAGCAGTATCCTAACTGGCCCAGGCCTGGACCATCGAACTAGGTTGGATCCGGGTCGGGTAACACCTGGGATTGGTTGGTGGACCTGGGATGGATCGGAGGACCTTGGTCAGGTCAAACAAGACCCAAACCCCATATTTTCCATTTCAGTAAAACGATCATACCTTGAAAATTGTTTTTCTGGATAACTATCAATTTAGGGCATTTGGACCCTCATGTCAAGGCGGTCATTTGACATACTACAACTGAGTTTCTGTGGCAATTTATGTATGAGTGATGGATTGAGTCGTATATTCACCTAGAATCAATCTCAATATGTGTGAACCTTAGTGGCCCAGTAGATGAGTAGTAGTAGAGAAGACCTCAGTGTCCCAACAAATGAGGAGTATCCCAGCAGACCATAGTGTCCTGACATAAGATTAGTATATGATCAGAACACAGTGTCTCTAAAGAAAAGATGTATTTGAGTGGTCCATAGTGTCCAAAAAGGCATGATGTAGCTGAGAAGATCTCTGTGGCCAGGTAGACAAGTAGTATCCATGCAAACCTCAATATCCTGATAGAAGATTAGTAGGCGAGCACACCTGAGTGGCCAGACCGATGAGCAGTAGCTGAGCGGACCTTAGTGTCTTGGTAGAGGAGAAATAGTCAAGTAGTCTTCAGTGTCCCAGTAGATGAGCAGTAGTCAAGTGGAACTGAGTTTCCCGGTAGACGAGTAGACCTAAGTTACTCATCTTAAATGAGCCCCTTATAGTACAAAATGATCTAGCTGGATGACTAATAATCTTCTATTCTGTACTATAGTTATACCTATTTGATATTTACTTTTCGTTGTGTTTACACTTCCTAGTTTATATTCCTTTTTGTCTTGGGGGTCCATATTGATTGTTGTGTTACTCACCCCTACACATGCTTCACCGCACATGTCGTGAATTGTTCATATGATCAACACTTTGATGGAGACCTTGGAGGTCCAGGACTAGGCTATTCCAGATGAGATCAGACAAGCAAGGCACACTCCTATGGCTTCCAAAAGCTACTCTATAGCTAACCTTCCATTCTGTTTTTCTATAGATGGATTTATATAGACCTATTTACTTTCTTATATTCATCTTGTCTTTGTTAGGCTTGTATTTGGGACCATTAACATTCAAATCTTACCTTTTTTACGCTCAGTGGTTTTCTTAGGGCCATGCATGTTTTCATTTTCAGAATTTAGGGCTAGGGATGTGAGTTTTACTATGTACATGTACTATGTTAATGCCTCCCACTTGTAGGATAACACCTTCAGCACATGTCCCCAATCCCTGGACTTTGGGAGGTGGGTTGGGGTAGTCTCGGCATAGACCCCAGGCGATTGGTCCAGAAGACATTTTAATATAAAACAACATATTTTTATAATTTAATTAATTATTATTGTATGTATTTCATTATTCATAGGTATTGTGGAAGGATTTTAAGTTTGATAAAATAGATGGAAAATAGATGAATATAGTGAGTTGAAAATGCGGCATGACATCTAATTTTTAAAGAAAAAATAATGTGATTTGATGATATATATGATGGAAAACAATGAAGGGTAAATTAATGTACCATATTTGAAGTATGATTGTGAAGAACCAGTTTAATTATTGGTGGAAGAAGCTGGGAAAAATAATAAGGCATGATTTATGTCATTCACATAGTCTAAACAAAAGGTATACTAAATTAGAATCTAAGAAGTGAAACATGAAATCAGAAGATTCACTTCCCAACATGATGCACATTCAGAAAAGTATTTATGTTGAAAAAAATATCTTATGGGTCAATATATAGAGGATTTGATAACCCCCCACACACACATTTCACATTGTCATGTCTAATTACAAGATGAGAAACATTTATACATACCCAAAAGGGCACAAATTAGCACAATTAGTGGGGAAGATGAAATTTTTATCCCATGGACCCCCATGATTAAATTTTGAATCATTTATAAAAACTTTTTATTAAAGGTTGGGGCCGAAGCCTCATTTTATTATTAAAGAAAAGCAAAGACCTCTTTAACTGGGTAGAGGGAGACCCATTACATAGCCCGAAGGCCCAGTGGGAATTTAGCCCATTACATGACCCGTAGGCCCATTTTTTTTGCTCAAATCCCATTCTGTGAATAATAATCCTACAGTACCCACCCTTCTACAGTACTGCACAGTACCCGGCGCTGCTATAGTGCTCTGCCGCCGCTACAGTGACATGCCGTCACTACAGTGCCCGCTATTGCTACTGTGTCACCGCTGCTACAGTACGATATAGTACTGCTACAGTAACCTGCGCCCAATGGGTTTTGAACCCCCATTATTCATGTAGATTTATAAAACCTATTTTGTTACATTGATGGATTCCTAAAAAAAATCCTAGGTCAGATGAAAAATGAATCTGTACCCAAGGATCTACTGATTTGTTAGACAATATAGATTATGATATTTTAGGATATCATTCTTTTCCATTTATTGTATTCTTTTACCATGTAATTCTTTATTCATTTTTTATAATATTTTCTTCTATTACTTTTTCCAATAACTAAATCTATCTCTTCCAAGTATGATATTATATTCCCAATCATCTCTCATTCCAAAATGACCTCTGTTCACTTTTTCAAAAAGGAATGTGACTAACCTCAGGCTTGTCCCAAAAGAAGATTTTTTGTTTTTTACTATTATTATACATTTAAATCATTAATTATATTTTTATTTTAGTGGTTGATGAATGTTATAAAAATTGGTGCGATGAACTTCCATTATGACATGAATATTGAATTCATTCCCACTACATAATGAGGGAGGAGACCGTTTGTTGTCATTAAGAGGCATCATAGGAAACTAAAATTCCCACCAAAGATAGTTTCTAGAACTCCATTTACAATGCGATAAGACATTAAAATGGAATATAAAAATAATATATAATTAATCAACCCCTATATCAAATCTTGGGTCCATGGCCATTTATCTCTAATATAGTTGTGAATGTATTCACATCTGAAATATGGATAGTTTATCTGTAAATTGATCCATTTTCATAAAACCAAAACCCTTTGATTTCAATAATTAAAAAAATAAAAAATGGATCTGACTAGGATAATATTTATTTGTGATTGAACTGCCGGTGATTCTCCACTATAGAGATGAAACTGGTCAGCTTCCTTTCTACATTAAGAAAAGAAAATTACTTTTTTTACCATATAACAGCTATAAATGAAGTACCAGACAATAATCCATTTCATTCATGCATATATAAATATATTAAATAAAAATACATGTGAGTAGAAATCAAGAGTATTACTTCATGTACAAGTATTCGTAGTGAAGGATGATGAAAAGAGTTGAAGTGATTAATAAATTCATCAAACTGAGTTTTGAAGTCCATAGTACAAGTAATAATTTTTTCTTGTAATCACGTTTCACATATATATGTTAATAATCATATTGAGGAAAATAAATAGTGTTCATTGAATACAATCTATTTTACAATTAAAAACATTGTATTATACATACATGTTGATTTACCTCTAAAATGGACTTCGCAACAAAAAGATGAATGAAATGTAGACGAATGATTGATAAAGAAGATATGATAATTTTTCAAGTCTATTTATTATTATGTTATGTTATGGAATAAATTTATTAAATTAGTAATTATGAAGTCCATCTATGATATTATATGATTTTTTACTATTGACTGTTATGGAGATTTTAAGATAAAAATAATATTATAATTCTCAAAATACATTAATGATATAAAAACGGAATATGAGCCCATAACCATGGTAATTATTAACTCATATATTCATCCATGTCAAATATGTTTATTGGATATAGGTTCCCTATAATTATTCTTTTTAGAAGTGTTTTTGTGCGATATGGATAAAATGGTAGACATAATATTATTATATTTGAATAAATTATTCATATTAATGAATTTGGAGAAAATAAAACATCCAATTTTTATTTTCGTGCTCTATTGGAAAATAATAAAAATATGTATGATATATTATATGAATATGATATTATAATGATGTTTCAAAGATCTAGAAGAGAGATTTTCACCACAGTTTTCATAGGAAAATAGATTAGATGATTTGTGAATGTGAGTTTCTGTTCCTATAGAACGTTAGTGGAAGAATAATTTCTAGTATATCTATTTTTTGTTATATAGAAGAAGAAGAGTATTTCAGTTGAGTTGAAAATACAAATAGAATAAGTGACCTTATAATGAAAAAAATATGATTAAGAATTATGAATCAATATGTTGAGAATAATGAAGTAATATTAATTAATGTAGAATATTTTTTCGAAACTTTGAGATCAGTTATAAAGGTAAATGATGTACCATAGTGTGGGATACATTAAATCAAGATTCATTGGATTCACATATCTGTACTATCAGGTGACTATAGTGTAACAGTGTTAGGGTTTTACCCAGGGTTGTGGGAAAATGGGTTTTACTAGATTACAGCATGGATTGACCTTCCTATTCAAAACGATGATCATTATAAATTCTTGTGCCTCATTTTTGTCCAGTTTTATGTTCTATATGAAAGAATTAATGTTATAAGACCTAAATGGAGTGATCTATTCACTGAAAAGGTACAGAGCTAAAATGAAAAATGGAATAAAAATAAACAAATTACTAAAATTTTCATACACCACATCAACTTCCCTTTATGTGGTTCACATCCCAAACAATTATATTTAATTTGTATGAGTGATTAGTTCACCATAGATTTAATTATATTATTTTAAGATGTTTTTTTCTATAAATATTCTATACATTTTTTCCAATTTATAATTTAGTGTATTTTTGAAGAAGATTTGACTATTTCTAATCAAAATTAAATTTAAACTAAAATTTTTATGAATAATAAATATAATGAGAGATGAATGTAAAATAAGTTATCTATCAGATCAAAATAATTAAATGTTTTCATATCAAAATGAAATGATAAATTATCTATCTTGAATGGAGTAGAACTGATGGTTTTGGTTAACTATGTTACTCTAAGTGTTTCTACAAAAAAATGATTAAGGATTATATGTGATAACTATGAATTTAGTGGTCTTCATAATAATACCCCATAGATGTGGAACCATGTGAAAGAGATCATATGTCAAAAATTATATCTATTAATGAATTTGAGGATATTTTTAATGGATTTTGAAAATAATATGTTTCTATAATTTTTTGAAACCATGAATTCATATTAAATGAGATCAACCATCTTTATATATAGGAAATTAATGGAGAAATATATTTGTGAAAAATTATTGACCTATATAAATATATCAATTAAGTTAGGGCCTTTGAAGATGTGAATTTTGAGCCTGAAGGTATGATTACATTGTTTTTAGATGATTATCTTAATATAATCAATCCTTATTTTTTGGTCACTAATAGGTATTAAAACTAGAACCATGAAAGAGTAGACAATAATAAAAACATCATTGAATTGAAGAATGAAAAATTGGAATTAATATCACATAGGATCATGATCTTGACACATTATCATAATATAAGAATATAATTCATGATAAAGAAGTTCGAATAAATAATATTGAATCGAAATAAATGATAAATTATATTGATAATGAAAATTTAATGGTCAACATAAGATTCCAAGAGCTTGTGATTAAAATTGAATATTTTCATAGTACAATTTTTATATCCTTCAAACAACCTTATGGAGGAATCATTCCATGTAGAGAATGTTATAAGGGGTAATGTGGTGTTAAAAAATTTCCATTATATTGAAATAATACCTTTAAATTATCTAATTATTATTAATATACTATATTGGAAGAGGTAGTTTCAATTCTATTTTACAATTATTTTCATAAAAGTTGCACGTTGTATGTATACATTTAAAAACAATATCAATACAAATATAATTGATAAAAAATATTTATATTCCAAGAACCATATCTATTGTGTATCAATAAATTTTTAGTATTGAATCTTCACTAATAAGATAACACTTTGTAGTTTAAAATACCTTCCAAAACAACATGTTCATTAGTCTTCAAATTATAGATAGAAGTTATTATATAATAGAAGATCATGTTTTATTGCTAATTTTTGGGGATGTAATAGGTGTGGTAATTATGCCACATATTATAGGTATAATCCAATAAAATCAAAAATTTTATAAATGTACATTTGAAAGGGTAGAAACTTTGTTGGTGGAAAACAATAACATATAAAAAAGATTTCATGTTCGAACAAATTCATACCACATGAAGTTTTTTATGATGTTCCTAAAGTTATTGGTCAAAATAATAGTGATTGATCATCTTTGTATATATCAAATTAAATTAGTTATATATGTTGGAAAGGAAAAACTATTTTCCATACATGGAAAAGAAATTTAATGTAACCATAAATATAAATACTCCTATGAAAAGTACAAATAATATTGATGGTTTATCCTTGGGTAATAAACCATGAATTTTGAATAGATTACATCATATTAATGGAATGATGAGAGTAAATGAACTCATATGTATCCATGTGGAGAATCTAGCATGTGTTCCAATTTACCTAATTAAAGTTAGTAATTTTTATTAGAGATTTTATAATATTAAGGAAGATAAGAGAATCACATGAAAGATGTAGTGACAAAGGAGATTGATAAATTCCTAATTAAGAACACAAATTTCATGAGATAATTTAAAAAATTAATACTACTATGTTAATTGAAATTTTGATTAGTGATTAAATGAATATGAACATAATACTATATGATTTTTAACCATTTTTCCTGTATAAGAATATTCCCTTAAAAGAATCATAAACACATTATGAATGAAGGATTATTTAAAGAAATGTTCTCCACATAAATATGATAATGAGGTAAAGAGTATAATTTTTCCAAGAACATTATTAGATTTTATGACAACATGTAGTTTCATGAAAAGATTAATAAAATGGTTGAGAATATACTCTCAACCGTTCTATACACATTGAATTTAATGGTGTTCTCACCTTATTTCCTTAACATTGTGTCTTTATTATTTGAACATATAAGGTTGGGAATTGAATTGGGAATAATGGTCTTAGATAGAGGTCCCAATAAGATGACAAGGATATAAAAATTTATAAAAATTAGATGCAGAAACAACTCTCTTTTATTTTTTTCCACGTTTTTATCTTAAACGTAAATCATAAAAATGAATCATCCTTTATAAACAATTATAAATTTTAAAATAATTATTTTATCATGAAGAAGATCTATTTTTATAGGATCTAGAGTTTAAATAATTTAGTTTAGTATTATAAGAGATTAACCAATATAATTATTAAGGGGACTATATCCTTAAATGGGGTACAATTGATGTATGATGAAGAAGCTATGATAAATATTTTTTTCAAATAAATCTGATTATTAAAGACAATTATTTAATTATTAAAATAGAATACTATAACATTTCAAGTGAAAATTGTGTCATTATAAAATCTTCTAGTGGATTAATTTTTAAAACATTCCATATTTAAATACATAATAAAATATGACTTAGAATTTATCCATGTGTCTTGTATAGAAAAATTAAAATGTTTCTTGAATCATTATACGAATAAATTGTGATAATTTGAATATCAAAAAAAAGAATTTGATATAATATCTAATAACCAATGGGGAATTCATAAAAAAAATATATAACATAGATGAAAGATACCACTATCCAACATAATTTTGTCTTATTGTCATATAACCTCATTTATTGGGAATTTATACCCACTAAAAATACACAGAATCATGGGAACCTTCCATAGTGATATATAAATTCACCAGCGATCATATATTCCAATCTTCGCATATAACCATATGTATTCATGATGTGTTAAAACATTTCTATTTTTTAAGAGATCCAATCAATATTTTTAAAATATTTTCCAAGTAAACATTATTTTAATACATTCCTACTTTTTTCAAAACAAAATTACACATCATTACCACACCACATCTATGTGATTTCAAGGACTTAATCATCATATAAATTTATGAAATAAATAAAATTTAATCATTTAAATTCATTCCTGTAGCATTTTAGGTTTCTTATTTTATAGGAAAATGACAATAATAAAGTCATGTGTTTTTATACTAATGATCTTTTTCCATATATATAAACACATTTCTAATAAATAAAATGAATTCAATATCTTACAGATATAATAATAATAATATACCCATGTATACCCCTCTCACATTTTCCTTTTCTATTAAAACATGTTAAATTGATACATAATAGAGAGTTGATCCTAGTTTCTCAGTAAGGGTAAAAATATGAGATAATAATAACATATAATAATTTAGCATAAAATTTTAAAAAATGTGTAATAAATACAAATACGAAAAATTATAACCAACATAGAATATATCATAAATTATAGAATATGATTTTTCATAATATTAGGAATGAATAAAAAGTGTATGGACACAAAGAAAATAAAAAACATTCATAAAATAATTCCCTAGAACATTGAAAAGAATGGAGTACAATAAAAAACATACTATTTATTATCATTTTAAATTTGTATTCCTTTCTACATATTCATATATAAAATTTTAAGTAGATGTAAATTCCTTCACACTCATCCTTTTTGAACCTAGCAACTCACAATCATTTCTCAAGAAATCTCTTAATCATTAGATATAATCCATTACCCAAAATGTCCAGGGATATTCCGGTACCACCAAATTAATAATCCCTATAATTTTATGTCACGTAAGAAACCATCATATCCAAAAATAACCAATAAAATGAAAATAGTTTTTTAACATTTCCAGTAAATCAAATAATGAACACATGTAAAAAATGGGATTCATTGAACAATTAATAAAGAACCTAGTTGTATAAATTATGTTTCCTAGGGTTTCATGTAATGGAATAATTAAAAATTCTATATTAAATTATGACATGATAAATATAAGAAAAATAAATTGGTATCCAATGTCATCAATTTACATTGTAGGTATATAATATTCATTCAAGATAAAAAATAATATAGTATTTACACTATATATATATATTGAATATATTGATAAGAGAATAATTCTCCTCAATAAAGAGATATATAAAATCTTGGTGAATTCTCTTCAATCGATAGTATCAACAAAAAGGTATCAATATATGAAATAATGTTTATGTAAAATTATGATTATACAAAAAAAATATTTTATTATAAAAAGTTAGTGATGGATATTTTATTCAAATTAGAGGAAATTTCATAATTAATCAATATGAAAGAAGGTTTATGTAATCTATTGAAAGAACATCCTTAATGAGAAATATCATATTTCCATTGACAATTCCATAAAGGAGATATTTTGTAAATATATGATAAAAATAATTATTCATCATGAAATTATTAAAATGTAGAGGGATATTTTAAAAAAAACACCATGGGGGAAAAATTTGTGTTATGAAATAATTTTTTAAAAGAAAACATTTTAAACTTATTAAAAAATCTTGATGTTACAGGAGGACTAAAAACATATTTTTCAAAAGATGAAGTTAAAAAATTGACAACATTTAACTATTAAATTTATAAATTTATTTCTATAAAAAAATAAATATTTTAAAAAGTTATTTTGGGTGGAAAATATTTTGAAATACCTTTTTTTCAACCCATTTCTTAAAAAGAGTATTACATTTCACCGTTTTCAAATTGGGAAATAGTGTTATTAAATATATAGAAAATTATCCGTATATTCCATCACAAAATTAAATGATACCATTAGTGTAATGAAATATATAGACATGAAACAATGATATAATTAAAATATAGATGTTTAATCATAATAACATTATACAATTTGGATTTAGAAAAAGCATGTGGGATTACTAGAACAAAAAGAGTAATTCTCTAAATAATGTTAAATGAAACAATTTATCAATCATATAGGAATCACAATAAAAATGATAATTAATATTGATTTTCACCATGAAAAATAAAACATGATTTTTAAAAAACATGTACTTAGGAATTCAAATTTGAGAAAAAAAACCCTTCCACATGAGGTGATTTTAAAGAAAACCCCATTAAATGTGTTAGAATTTAATTCAAATCCAATCAACATGAATAAGATTTAGTCCATGATAGAATAAAAATATATGTAGAAGATAAAATGGTACAAATAAATTACGTACATGATAAATAACATGTCCTAATGAGTTGAATTTTGGGTGAAAACCCTTATAGTGTTTTCCTACAAGATCAAACACACTCTATTCACAATTAAAACAAATATAAATATCTTGATTAAATATTTTAGATAATTTACCATATACATATCCTTTTTAATATTCATTTTTAATTTTTCCATATATTAATATTATTATATTGTCACTTATCTTTCAATTTCAGGTGTGGGTAATCTTTACAATTTTGTACAGGTTTCATATGAGACTATTTAGTGTTAATTCTTCCAAAAAATTATATATTAAAAAAATCATTTAATAGTTTTTATTTTGTGATTTATATTGATTTATTATTTTTAAATTTTCTTCCATGAGTAATTTAGTAATTATCGTACCATATGAAATCAGTAATTAGCATTATCTAGTGTTTTCAAACCTAAAAATGGTGTTTTTCTAATTAACATGTTAAATATTAATTAATAAATCCCAAAAAGAATGAATAATAAATTCATATTTATAAAATATTAATAAATTAATCATGTATTTATAATCACCCATGATATAATTTAATATAATGTTTACGTATGTGGTCAAACTGTGCAAACGTGAGCATTCAATGAATAATGGATGATGTTGTGGTCATTATGTTACAATATCAATATATCATTAAAGTTATGAAAAATTATGTGTTTTTTTATGAAGATATAATATAATTATAAAAGATTTATAAGAATAAAAAATGTATATGAATATATAATACAATTTTATTTAATCATTTTTTTCTTTGTACAGGAGTTTTTAATGAATAAATTTTTGGTAATCAAATGTTGAAAATATCATTAATATGCTGTAAAATTTTTCATAAAAGATAATTAATGATATCTAAATTATAAAATTTATCCTTCAAAACAATCGTCATTAACATTCATTTTGGGGGTGATGAAATGAATAACTAAAATTTATCATTTCATTGAGTCTATAGTCCACATGTACGCGTTGTTGATGATTTCTTTTTCCATAAAATAGAAGAATTTGTTAATTTTGTTCAATAGTTATGATTCTAAAATATTTCATAAATATTTCAAATATATATTATCATAACATTTATGAAAATCCATATAATTATTTTTTGTAAAAAATATATTGTATCATGGAGGCGATATTTTATAGCACACACTATTCACATTTTTATATATATTATTGGAAAATGGGGATTTGTTTCATGATTGGGACATGTTTAACATAAAAACAATATAATATAAATGATATATATTTTATAACATTATTATGGTTAAATGAAATGGAACAATGAATAAACGACTATAAAAAATTATAGAAAATAAAGAGAAGCTAAGAATTTATACCTCCCTTTAATGATTATTGTCTTTATAAAGGGGAGTAAAACAATTAGGATGGTATTTTAAAAATTAAAATACTCATTAATTTGGATATAATCTTTGATTATAGGATTGATTAGATTTTTGGGATAAAATAACATGCTATTGGAGTGAGGGTCACAGATGAGATGAGTGCCCCTTTATAATTTAAAAGGAGGGACATTTTTTTAAATACCAAAATCTATACTAAAATGGGAAGTTAGATTAAAGGTATGTGACTATAAAATTGATAAATAATGGAGTGGATTGTTGATATCATCAAAAATCACTACCAAAGTTCTAGTAGAATCATGTTTTAACCTGTTAGGCCATTTACCTGTACGATTACTCATTTTCTTCATTTTTGTTTTCACCCCAGTAACTAGTTTCTGCCAAGGTAATTAATCCATTATTGAAAAGAATAAAATATTACATAATATTTATTTCGAAATATTTATCAAGAATTTTAAATCCTGATTATCTTATTTTTTAATGTAAAAAATGAATTTAATTATAAAAAATGTATAATATATAAAAATAATTTTTTAAAAAAGAATACATAAATAATATAATGTCTAGTAAACAAAATAATAATTCTTAAAGGTAATACACAACATATAAAATAATTATTTGGTATTTTAAAAATGTTTATTGAATTTACAACTCATAATTATTTACAAATAATTTCATAAGAGTAATTTTATTCACAAAACAAATTATTATTAAATATACAACTTAATTTGATATTTTACTATAAGTTGAAAAAAATATTTGTAATATTATTTTGAGATTATAAATTAATAAATGTTTTATATATAATTTATGTTATAAAATTTATATATTTAGTTTTTAAATTTATATAAAAATATGATGAAAAGATATTTATAATAAATAGTTTATTCTTAAACGTCTAATTTATTTACAATTATTTCATAAAAAAATTAAATTAATAAAATATTGAAATACTTTTTTAAAAACACATACTAATAAACATTTTCCATATTTTTCAACACATTATTACTTAAAAATCAATCATATAAAAAGACAAAGAGTTGTTCGTGCCTCAAACATGTATTCTAAAATAGTTATTTTCAATATATATAACCATTTACTAGAATAAATTTCAATAGATATTGATGCAATTTCTTATATATTTCATAACTATAAAAGTGTAACTACTAATGAACGATCTTTAAATATTCACTTCACATATTCATAAACACATTAAATCAATATAACTCACTAATGAATTTATCTCATAGTATGATGATTTTATTTGAATAAAGATATTTTCCTCACTATCTTATGTATATTTATGAATGTATACTTTCCCACAAAAAAAAATAAATACTATTTTTCTTTACAATTTATGTATTTTAACAAATTCAATTATAATAAAATGTTGTTCTTTGATACAAACCATTATCACCTTTTCCATCATAGTGATGTTTCAAAAATATAATAAAATAAAAATCACTATAACAAAATATTAAATAATATGATTGAAAAAATATTAAAATACAATCTTAACACATCTTCTCAAATGACATATTCTTTTAAAACATTGAAACGTTCCTTAAAATATGTCATACGTGGCTAATACTATAACTCTCTTTGTTATATATAGGATATTTGAAATTGTGTATAACGATACATATAAACATAATCAACTTATGTAACTCATAAAAAACCATTAAATGTTGTTCATAGTGGTCATATGATCAAACCAAGAATATTCCCCCCAGAGTGCCTACCTAGGGTTGTAGTTAAGAATCTTTGTTATGAATGAGGTCACATTTATGTTAATACCAAAAAAACCCTCTTAGAGATTTTCAAACCTATATCAATGGTTTAAGAGAGTAAATATGCATTCCATTTTCTAGATAGTGATATATTTTCATGTAAATTAATACAACATCTACTTTTCCAAAATTTGAGGATGTGGTACTATACATAAATATTTACCTTATACTATTGCATAACATTTCCAAAAAAGTTCTCTTATATTAATCCCTAGAATACTACTATAATATAACCAAGAGGTTACATAAAACTTTTAAATTACAATAGATCATAAATTATCATCCTTTGATGACATTTCAAACTCCTAGTTTATCCTCATCTGATATGATCCTAATCGCCAGTGTCATTTATAACATTCCTTAATTCAAAATATGGTTTTCTATATATAATGATATTTTAATTACATTTCATAATTAAAATTATTCCATTAAAATAAATTCTGAAGACAATTTAGATTTATATTTGGAGAGAATTTGGGAAAAAACAAAACTAATGTCCTTCAAATAATGATTTTTCCCACTATATAAGAAATATATTAATAATGTTGAATTCATTAATATAATTGAATTTTTTCTCCAGGTATACCCTAATGGACACCTCATATATCTCTTCATTATAACATAGTTAAATATAAATATAATAAATTATTGACCTTATATTCTAAATAATGGGTAACAAAAAAATAAAAAAACAAATATTTTAAGTGATATTAATATGATAATTTGTGAATATTCAAGATACATATAAAAATTAATAAACAACAAATAATATATCATAAATCATGGAATATGTCTAGGAATTCCATATAAAATGAGTCAAAAGTGTTTCTATACATGATTAATAAAAATAAAAAATAAATCATGAGCTACAAAACATATGAAATAAAGGGGAACAATAAGAATCATTGAATTTCTTATCATTATGATCCAGTTATATGACATCTTGTCAACATGTAAAACTGTGAACGTAGAAAAAATCCATGAAACTATCCCTTTGTGAACCTAAGTACTCAATATATTGTTGAAAGACAATTTATATATCATTATACATAATTCATTACCCAATAAATTGGATTTTGATATTTTTATGACCAATCTTTTGATCAATACATTTTTATTCCACATGAAAAGTAATGGACATGTCATAACAAAAAATACACAACTATTCACATTTAAAATTGATATATAAAGGACCCATGAAAAAAATTGGCATTATTGAATAAATACTAATGAAACCAGGTATAGAAAATGGGTTTTCGAGGGATTCACAAAATGAAATAATTAATAATTTTATCAGTAATCATAACATGATAGGACCAATGAAAAATAAATTGGTATCTTATAGAATTCTGTAATTTTGTAGATAAATAATATTCAATAATTATTATTAAAAACTTATATTAATAAAATATAGATAAGGAATATATAGTTAAGATAATTATTCATCCTAATCAATTGATATATGGAATCTAGGTGATATCCCTCTAATAAAATAAATCAATAATTTTGGTTTCATTGATTTAAGTAATTAGAAGACACATTATAGTTATTTAATGAAATCATTAGGGAGGAGAAAGTTAGTCTGGGTAAATTTCTCTATTGTATATGTAAATTAATAAATTAATTAATAAATAGATTGTTAGTTGTTAGTCTTGGAAAAACATCCTTAATCAATAATAAGATATCTCAAAAGATAATGACATTAATAAGAAGCAATTTTTTGATGTTTTAGAAAGAACCTATTTTGGAATAATATATATCCTTGAACATTTAAAATAAATTTAAAAGATACAATTTTATAATATTTGAGAAAAAATAATTTTATTTTTAGAAATAATGTAAATATGGAGATATTGTTTCAATTAATATTCCATGGTGGAAAAAATATTTGTTTCTAAGAAAAGGTTTAAATAATTTTTTTATAATATTCAGAGAATGAATAATTTATGGGTAAATTTTTTAAATTAAATAATATAACATTAATATGCATCTATTAAAACATTTTCATCTAAAAAATAATCATTATTATAGTTTCTTTGAGATACAATAATGATTATATAATAAAATGGGGTAGAAAATATTTAGAAATTCATTATTTTAAAACTCTCACTGTAAATAGAGTCTGAGATTTAAATTTTTCAATGGGGTAAAGAGAATTATTATACTCATAAAAAATATATATTATATAATTTCAAAATATATAGTTGGATATTAGTATGATGAAAAATATGGATTGTAAAAAAGAACCAATTGATTGATGGAGGTTATTTTATTGAATTTGTTTAATATTTGTCTGAGAGAAAAATCAAGATCGAATCCTTGAATCAAAAGATACATTATCCCAAGGAAATAAATGATAAAATAATTTAATATAATATAATTATGAAAAAATATAAATGGTTAGGTATTTTTTCTTAGTAGAAGAGAACATGGTGTATAATACAAACATGTTAAAAGAAATTGAAATTCAAGAAAAAGATCCCTTACTTCATGAAAAGGTTATTAATTTAAACCTATTGATAAAGGGCGATTTAAATTTAACATAAAATGCTTATAGTAAATAGAATTTCATGATATATTATCTGAATTATGAATAAATTAAAAAACTAAAAATAAAATTTGTATTAGACAAAATGTCTTATAGAGAGGAATTTTATATAGAAGACCATAAACTTACTTCCCCTCTTAGTCAAACACAACATATGCTCATACTTTACTAATATAAATATCTTAGTCAAATATTTAATAATTTTTTTTAAATAAATAACATTTTATAAACTTCTTTTATAATTATTCAATGAATTTATATTTGTTAGTTGTTAGCAATTTTTAATATCTTGTGCAGTTATTCATTGTCATTTATAATTAGTTACATGAAAGTGCTTTCAATATTTTTGTTATTCCAAATAATACCATTACCAAATCATTAACATTACTATAATGGATGGTTTATAATGGTTTTAGAATTTTAAATTTTGGTTCATGAGTAGTATAGTATTTATTCTTGATGATAAAATCAATAATAATCATTTATCAGCATTTTATAACATATGAGGTCTGATTTTAACATTAATGAGTTAAATATTTATGTGTCCTATGTTGGATAAAAAATATTTAAATATTAATATCATATTAAACAATAAAAAAAATTTTTATAACCAATCATGATATAATTTCAATGTCATTTTTTAGTAAGTGTCCAATTAAACCCAAACCTGAACACAACATGATTAACAGATGATTCTAAAGAGATTAAGATACAATATTATTATATTATAAGATCAATGATAAAATTTAATATTTACTTGTGTGATATAAAATAATTATAAATGAATTTTAAGGATATCTAATAGAAATGTTAATATTATAATATTTGAGTTATTAATTTTCATGTCATTACACTTGTTTAGGATTGTTAAATTTATGGTAATTTTTTTTGATAATATCATTAATAGGAAATCTAGTATTCCAAAATATTACCATTATTATATAATTGAAATATTATATTTACACTAAATCATTTATCATAATTATTCATTTGGGGATTCAATGAAATGAAAAATAAATTTTGATCATTCGGTGGAAGTGGTTGTCCATACATGTAAATAGTTAGAGATTTTGATTTCAAAATAATGGGAGAAATAAATAATATAGTTTATACATTCATAATATAAATATATTTAACATAAATGGACATTATATATGGAATATTCTATTAGGACCAACATTTTAAGGTGGTGAAGGGAAATGAAATATGTTGCTTCGTGAATTAGATAGTTTCCACAATGTATGATTCAAATTTTCATTTTTATTTATGGAAAGGTGATGCTTTTTTATATTTGTAACATTATTAAAATTACATCAAAGAAAAATAATTTTTTTTTCTTTTTATGATGTAGTAATGAAATTTTAGGAATAATAAAAGATCATAAAAAAATTATAAAATATTTTGAAGTTTGGAATTAATACCTCTCCTCATCGATTGTAGTCTTTGAGAAGGTAATTATATCATTTAGGTGTGTTATTTTGTGACGTCAACAAAATTATAATGGTATATATATGTTTAAAAATATGGTTTGGTATAGTTTTTCCTAAAATATGGGGGTTTTGTTATGAGTTGATGTTAGGAGATGGGTACACATTTTATAATTGAGAGGGAGTGACTTTTTTTGAAAATACCCAAAATATATTCAATAATGGGAAGTTAATATCATAGAATATAACTATAAATAGATAAATAATGGTTTATAGAATATATTAGGACAATCATGACCTTCATGATTCAAATAGAAACATTTTTTTGATCTTTTTAGGCAACTTACCACTAGGGTTACTCACCTTTACCTTTGTTGTTTTCCCCACAGTAATATATTCCTTTATAATTCATATAAAATGGTGATTATTATAAAATTTGTACATAATGATACCAAATTTAAAATCAAAATTTTAATTCAACTTTAAGATTTGATTTTTTTAAATACTAAATATCAAATATTTTTTGAAATATATAAGATAAATACTACATTGCCAGATAAATTAAATTTAACATTTTTAAAATTTTATAATCACACATAAAATAAATATTTGGTATTAAAATATTATTTAATTAATTAAATATAAATAAATATTCATTAATAATTTCACAAATTCATGTTATTTGTAAAAATGGTGTTTGCACTACTAAATGAGAAGTCAAACTTTATTGAAAATTAATGAAAATTAACACTATGTTAATTTTGAAATTATGAATTCAAATTTTTTTTAATTTTAAATAAATATAAAATGATAATATTTTTTTCTTATTTAATATATTTAATATTTCTAATTTGAATAAAAATTGTTTTTATTGAAAAAGGACTTCTTGAAAATATATTATATTAAATATTATTATTTATAAATTTCAATAAAAATTAATTTTGATTTAATTTTTTAAATTAGTTATTATAATAACCATTTAATTATGAGAAAGTTAATGAATTTAAGTAACTTAATATACCCTATTTAATGTGGTTCTTGAAAAGGTATCTTTTTTGTAAAATATTAATCAATACAGAATAATAATATTTAATTATTTGATTTGATTATTATTCTTTTAAATAATAATGATTATATTATTCATGTTTTTTTAATATTTCATTTTTTTGGGGTTTCGTGGGAGTTTAGAGTTGTGTGTGATAAAAATATTATAAATATCATTAATTTAAAATGTCACAATTCGTTGGTCATTACATTACACATTTAAAACCAATATGTTTCTCATAATCATAAATAAATAAATTTCAAAATTTTCAATTTGTATCAGGATTGTTTCAACTAGAACCCCGATTTTTAGAAAAAGTTTCAGTGATCATCGAAATTCAAATTCAACATTAAGGAAATTAAATTCATCAATTTCACAATAAAAAATAAAATAGGTCAAAGAACCGAAGGCATAACAAGGGATCGACTATATGATAGATAAGAGTTCATTAAACATGATGAAAAAATGTAACACCCCATGCTTCCACAATACGTTTCCCTTTTAATAATGTAATGGTTTGCACTTTACACAACATCTATATTCTAACACACTACTACCAAACAAACTCGTCGTTATGAATTGTAAAATCCACTTTTCATAATATTATGAATTTTATTTTTCAAATTGGACTTAATTTTTTAATTCGGAATAGAAAAAATTTCATAGGGTGAATTTTTGGTATTTTTCTAAAAACATTTAATTTTTTATTAATAGGGAAAAAACTACATTATTGGTTAAAACTGACTTTTTATTTAAAATATTATTTATAATATTTAAATTTATTTTAGGTGAAATTAGAAACATAATACCTATATATGATCAATGTTATTCATTGGAGTCATTTTATATTATGTTTAGATATATAAATATTTTATTGAACTTTTTACCATCTTTTACACACCTCCTAAGAGAATTTGAAAATTTTCATAAAACATATTTTTACCGATCGAATTATATTTATCCAATATAATTAGGACATCAGTTATGGTGATGTAGTAATTACCTTATTAATGAAAGATTAAAATAATTGATATTATAAATTTCCAATGAAATATAATTTGAGACATTTTATGAATAAAACTAATTTTATAAATTAATAGGACTTTTTGGGGTTGATTTAATAATTTTTTTCGAAGCAATCATTCTTTTATGATTTTCTCAAAAAGTAAATACTATATAGTGTCAAAATTGACATAATTGAGTTTTTAAAACTAATACTATATTATTAATTGATATAATATTCCTAAAAATATAAGGTTCATCCATAGAACAGAAATAAGGTTATATATATTAATAATAAACCACTTGGGTTTCTCTTGTCTTATTAGAGTTTATATATTAACCATATATTATAAAAATACAAAGAGAAATGGTAAATGTCAAACTATTTAACTTAGAGATAAATCTGAAAGATATGTTTAATATAGTGACCTGAACCTATCTAAAATCTATTAGTTGAGTGTTTTGAGACCCATACCCACCTTATCCTATAAATAAATCATTTTTGATCCATTAGAAACAGAAAATGATTTTAATATAAAATAATATTTCATTATTTCCTAAAGTGACCCTCACCTCCCTTATAAAAGGGTACTTCCCCTTATCTTAATTTCACACCTCCAAATCCATTTTTCTAGGAAACATCCAACCTAAATATCTTCCCAACATTTCTTCTTTCATCCTAGATTCCTTCCTTTTTTCAAAAATCCATTCTATGGATCACTTTTGATCAAATCAAAAGGAAGAACCTAAGAAATAGATAAATATTTCATCCCCTCTTTCATGATCTTTTTTCTTCCACTTTCTCTTTATTTGTTTTTTCCATTCTAAAATAGTAACTAAAATATATTATATTTACTGTGATGTTATTTTAAAAATGGTATGACCATATTCATTATTCTATCCATCATATGAATGAAAACGTCACCATACATGCGTACGTATGGCTTACAGTCTCCACGTCGGGGTGTAGTTTGTTATTCAAACACACCATTATTTGGACATGTATAATAATAAGTATAACTGATGTAAATAATAAATATAACATGATATTGATACTGTATATATGATATACTATCCAATTAAATACAATTTCACCTTCAATATAATGATATTTTCACTCGTGCGTACGTACAGATTAACGTCTCCACGAACGTGATGAGATTCATTCCACATCATAATCCTTTAAGAATAATTATCTTTTTATGATTAAAAATAATGTTTAAGAACATAATATCAATCTATATGTGAAGCGAATTCCTCCTATCCATAGGAAACCTGGCTTATGTAACTGATCATATAAATCAAAACATATCAGTTGACACCCGAAACAATGATACAAATAAAATATTATTAATAATGCAATAGTAGAGGATAATATATGGTATCATATTTATGTATATATTACTTGTATACTTTAATAACAATATTATAACTATTATTCTGGAATTTAACGTACCCTCTACCATTGAAATGTACAAGGTATGGGTTAATTCTAAAATCTGTTCATTATCAAAGGTTCTTTTTACATGAGTATCTACTAGGACCTATTTATCATCCACATCCATGTTTCAAAAAAAATATTTTCAAAAGGAATATTTTATGGTTTTATGGAATGAAATATTTAACTTGATCTTCATTTTAAATAGTTTAAATATTTATTCTTCTAAATCATTATCATTAATGTTCAGGTTTCCAAAATGGTTTTAATGACTTAATTATATGGACATGAATATTTTTAAAATGTTAATTCCTTTCAAAGATTCAATGTTGTATGAGACACTTTTATTCAAAAATTTATTTAAATATATTCTTTCTATATTGTGTGACGTTTAAATGTTTTTATGAAAAAGGGATATTTCTCTCAAAGTGTTTTACAAATCATTTTCATCTATGTCAACATCATTTGATGAATTTTAAGATTATTTGAATATGTTTTTTTATGATACAAATATTCCATATTATGTTTATGGTTTTCTGATATGATTGATAGTTGATGTGTTATTTTTGTACCAGTCATGGTTTATAGGTAAATTATTGACATTTCATATGGATGTTTTAATACGAATGATTATGTTATGTTTAAACCTTTTCATATGAGGAATGCATTGGACTTAGTAAGTGACACGTGGGGCTCCCTATAGATCCTCATTGCATCAGTAGGTATCATGTGAAAAACTAGTGTCTTGGCACATGGACTTGAAAAAATCATATTTGTATTATTGGCACAAGGCCTTAACTTTTTGGTTATGAAGTATAGCATTATTCATTCCATCATTATGAAAGTTTCTACATATATTCCATGTGATTATTAATGTAGTAGAATATGAATGTGAATAAGTAATTGGAATTACTTGATTTCAACTTTTCCATATTATGATAATGTTTCAGTTTAACAGGATTTGGTTTTAGCCTTATACATTTTCTAAAATGTTTATTCTTATTTATGAATGTTTTCATTATATTTTTATCCTTATTGAGCATCGGAGATCGCCCCTTTCTATGTTTTATTTTTCCCAGGATGTGAAGAGGTATTTTATGGTTGACCAGTAGGGATAGGCTATGTATATAAGTGTGTTCATAAGGGAAGAAATGTTGTTGATGTATTTATTTAATGATGAATTTTAAAACTTATTAATGTATCGAGTACTTCCAAAGCTACTAAACTGATCGGTCTTTCAGAACATGATTCCTTGTATCATGCCAATGTTATGTAACAATGCACCAACCCTTGGTAACTAGGGTTGGGGTATTACAGTTGGTATCATAGAAATTTTTTTACAAACCTTGGAAGCTAGATTTATAAATACACTAATTAGAGAACATTACCCTTATATAGACATTGAGTATCATTATAGAATAACTTACTAGAATTTTGTTAATGTAGAAATTTTGTGAGTTTTCCATGATATACATCTCTGTCTAGTTACAAGAAGGTAGAGGCAGCTCTGAAATTGATGTACCTAGGGGTAAAAACTGAGAACACTGCTTTGAGCTAGACTTGAATGGGAACTGGTGCTCGAAAACGGTTCTTGCTGCACTCTTGGTTATGACACTCACTGGGGATATGCTTATGATAATTCTCATTTTCATTATAAAACAATATGAATGATTTATGATTATATAATTCCTCAAAAGAAAACATTTTTTTATGAGTATAGATTATGTCCCCAATCTTTTCAATTTTTATTTAGTGTTTTAGAAGTTCTGAATTATGTTTTGTGATTCATAAACTACTCTATTGTATTCCATTTTTTAGATTAATTATAGTGACCATGGGACTAATTATCGAAAAGTTAATTGTAGGATATTATTTTTTAGTCAATGTTAGAATGAAATGTTTAAGGTGTAATTTATCCATAGAGTGTTGTGCGTGATCCCATTCTATAAGTGAAGAAGAGGAATGTTTTTGGAAGACCCTTTACACATCCAAAATATCAATAAAATATTCCTTTTCCGTTGTATAAAAAAATTGAAAAACAATTGAGTGTGGAGTATTTATGGGATAATAATTCCATAACTAATACTTTTAATACATGTTTGTAACATTCTTTAGGACTTTTTCTCTAGGAATTTACATTTTATCATTTTTATTTCTTACCATGTTAACTAGTTTTTAACTATATTACTTGTATTTTATTTCAAAAATTTAAGATAACCCATATTAAAAAACCGACGTTTCAAATATAAATTTATTCTTATTTTAATCTATTTAAATTTATAAATACGCTAAAATTAACTTTTAAATTAAATTATATAATATGTAAAAACATTTTTTATAGAAATATTACATTCAACCAATATGTGTACTTTAATATTATTTTTTATTGATTACCTGTTTAATCAGTTTTAATATTCATATATATAGGATTAATCATACTAATAGAGTAACAATTTAAATTATATCAATTTGATTTATTAAATAAACAATACATTATATTAAAAAATATTTTAATTTTTTAACCTTTTATAAAGAAAAATACTACTAATCATACAAATATTAAATTTATCACAAATAATAAAAATGAACTTGTTAAACAATATTTATATTTGGATGTAGAGTTAAAAAAAATTATATTTAAAATATGATGATGTCTAATTTTTAATTTATAATTGTAAAAATAGTTCTTAATGTTAAATATTATATTCATTTAATAGTGTTAAGCATCAAAATTTTAAGTTGAAAATTGTATATTCAAATTAATTATATTATATTACAAATATAATTATTTTTTTATTTTTTATTAATCTATTAATTCCAACTGGTTTTATAAAAGTCAAATTTGTTATCATATTCAGTATTTTTACAATTCACCTGAAAATGAATATTTTTGAAAAATCAAAATATTAATATTTAAATAATATATGTATAAAAAATTGATAAATGAATTTTATTTTATAAAAATAAATACTAAAATTCATATATTTATCTTTAAAATAAGCTATAAATAATAACTAAAATATCATTTTTTAGAAAAATACATTTTTTATAATTATTTGTTATTTATATTATTTAAAATAAATTTAAAACATTAAATATATTAATATAATAGTTCATATTTAATAAAATTACAGATTCATCTTATTTTAAAAAAATAAAAATTCATAAATAAAATAGTTTTTGGAAAATAAATTAAACTTGTATAGTTAATATAGTTTAGGAAATACATTTATATATTAATTTATATTTTAAAATTTAATTTTTACAAATCCAGTGATAATAAAATAATTATTTGAATATTATATATACTACATAATAAATTTTAATTTCAATATTCATACCTAATTTTTAGATATAAATATTTATAATATTTTAATATAATATTTTTATTCAAATTATATAATTTTAAATTTACTACATTACAATACATAAATTTAGTATACCTATTTGATATATAACAAATAACTATATTTGTAATGTTCATAATTAAAAAAATATTTCATTCCTATATGTCATATTACTACCATTATTTCATCAACAATTATCAATTCCAAAGTGTACATATTTGATCCAACAACATGCTTCCTCTTTTATTATTATCATTTCTAAAATGTCATTTATGATATAAGCGACCCAGATATAATATATATACTGGTATTAACATTAAAAACATAGGAAAAATATATTTTCATTATTATAATTCAATACATTATTTTTAGTTTTCTCTAACCATTTGATCCTTGATTCTATTGTTATGCAGTATTGAGACTCACAATGAAAAAAATTATTCTAATAAGTACTCATAATTATCCTTTAACATACTATAATATGTTGATGTAAAATTTTATATCATTATTATAAATAATTTTTTTCTTCTATATGAAGGGAACAAATAAAATTCCATAATTGCATTAAATTTATCAAGGAATAATAATAATATTTTCATAACATTATTTCTTGTAAACATTAATTTTTCGATAAAACAATACATACACTAGAATGATAATATTATTAATTAAAAATATACTCATCTAGTCATTGATTTTATATTATTATAAGTCATTTTAGTCACAAACGACTAGGTGGAACAAGATAGAAGTCTAATACATGTAATTATTAAGTTGATGATCAACGTTCCTCAATACATATCTTTTTCACTTCTAAATTATGTAGTTGGGATTACATTGGATTTCTCTTATAACCTAGGACATGGAAATTTTTTATACCAATAATCCTTATTAGCCATTAAATTATGAAATTGAGTTAGGAAATGAGCACATTTTTTCACACATATGGAATTGAACACTAAGTGGTGCTTTTGGATACACAGAATCCAATTTCATCGTTATAACCAACCACACTATATTCCTATGATGTTTTTATTCACAATGACCACATTTTGAATAGTTAAAGGCATTTTAATTCTAGGTGGGTAAATATAATTGGTGAATCCTCCAGCCATTTTGATATATAGGTTGTAAAATATACATTAATTCATTATCTTGGTTTCATAAATATTCACAATCCACTATCCTTCTCTTATTTAAGGAACACTGTTTTTAATTAACATTACATTGTTAATCTTGTTTCATGGAAATTAAATTTGTAAAACCAATATATTTATTAGTCTATATCCCATTATAAGGGGTAGATTGTTGAGGTAATCCATAAATTGTCCCTAAAACCAAGTGTAAAATTAAATTATTATTTTATCTTTTTGTGAAGAAAATATAACGTCATATAAGTATTTACACAATCAATAAAATGAAATGGATTTAATAATAAAATCATTTACCCTTTTAAATCAATATGTTCTCTTGTAATTCATTTTGTTCATACTATATCAATTTAATTTTAACATCAATTTCATTGTGTTGGGTTATTCTATAAATCTAATTCTAGAATCAAAATGTAAGTACAAACCCTATAAATAATTGTTGTTTAGAAATATTATATGATCAGCTAATGAATATTCAATGAGAGTTTCTAGACAGGTGTGTAGTTGTAGATCATTCATCATATATGAGAGTGATGAATGATTCAATTATCAACAATCCATTTTTAGGGAGATTACACCTAGGTGAATTTTTTCCATATCCACCTCCACGTTAAATTATCCATACAATGATGTATTAAATGAAATTTCACATAATCTCAAATTTACCAAAATAATGCGATACAGTTATATACTTATCTTAATCCCTTAAAATTCTTCCTTGGATTTTCACTATGTTTCTTTCGTCCTAATGTACAAAAATCAAAAAACATTAATTTGATAAAAACATTAGTGACCTATGGCATAATCACATAAAATATCATTATTCTTAGCATTCATTTCAAAAAAATATTATCAAAGCATCTAGAGGTGTAGTTTCTTTGGAATATTAGTCATAAAAATACACCACCATAAAAATAATAACATTAAATTTATTTAAAACCCCAAAGATTGATTTGAACCCTGATAAATCATCAAAATCAACCTAGGATGTATTGGTGAAATTTGAAAAGGAAAAGTGTGAGAAATAAATCTTATTAAATGAAAAAACCTGTAAATAAATAAATACATGAAAGTTTAGAGTCATAAAATGATATTATAAATAGAATGATCACTAGAATAGATATATATATCATTTAAGTCATATCATAAGATAATTAACATTTGGAACCTAAATAAAACATGATATCATAAACATATATCAAGGGTCACTCAAAATTCCATGATCATAATGTGGAAAAATTCCCATGGTAAATGATGTTCACACCATAAACATATACATTACATCTCATGTGATATAATGAGTTAAACAATTCATTATAAAGTCATATTATTATGTCTTTACCCATTACATAAATTAAAATCAGTAATGTGTTTGAAAAATGATAATATATACCATACATAAATAATAAACATAATCAAACCCATGAAAGGAAGTGGGTTTCAAACTTATGATTCAGAGAATAACCAGAGGATAAAAAATAATGATTCCCAATGGAATAATTAATTAAATAATTAATTTTTTCATATATGAAAAATTAAATATAGGTCTCGATCTTTATGTACCGATATATAGATTTCATGAGATGCATCGTGGAAAACAATTTAAAAATACCACATTACTTAATATTTATAAACGTAATAAGGAATTTTTTAAAAGAAAAATTTAATATATTATAATATATAATAAAAATTTAACAAAGTGGGTTATCTAAAAAATATTTATAGTCTTTATAGGAAACACATTGTTCTATGAAAATTTTATGGGGGAATGTCTTGATACGAGATGGGGAATATGAAAATTCACTTTAACTAAGTTTAATTAAAAGTACTAATTTTAAATGGAACTAAAACATTTATAACCTCAATAATGGGATAGATTTATAACTAGGTATATAAGTAATGGTAATATATTCAAAAAATTTAATAGTTACCAAAATGAAATATTTCATTAAAGGTACATTGACAGATAATGTGTAACTGAATATTCACAAATGAGGTATGATAGATGTATCTAAAACTCATATAAGAAACCCTCATTTTAAAATACCATTATTAAAATAACTCATTATAAAAGATTTATGATGAAAATTAATTTTGAATTCAGAATAAGGGAATTACGATTACCCATGACATAATCCAAAATTATTCTTCAAATTAAAAGGGAGAAATTTCATGGAAAGGATAATTATGGAAAAGGGGAGGAAAAATATCATTTAAGTGGAAGAGTATATTTACAAACATGGATATATTTTCATTAAGTGTTATATCTCATTAATGAGAAATATTTTAATAAAAATTTATTCTAAAAATATATTAATAGGTATATAATTTGAAAATTAAGATAAAACTATAAGAGAAAAATTATAACTCAAGAAAGATGATTGACTTATGAGATACCAAATATATTTTAGGTAATAAATCATTAATAGACCATATTAATTAATGGATTATATTTATGTGTTATGTAGGAAATTATTTATGAAATTATATGTTAAGTGAGTTGTAGTTGCACCAGAAAAATAATTATTGGGTCATAATATCAATGAATTCCTCAATGAATGGTGTTTGAGATGGTAACCTTTTGGCTGAATAAACTTTCTAATAATACCACATTAGAGAGAGTAAGGTTGAATTTTAATCTCAAATTCATTTCATAATAGTAATCTTGTATATTTTATATCCAATTGGTAGTGTAAAATCAATTTAAATGAAATTAGTTGTAATGAATCAAATATATCTAAAAGAATGAATTTTTGAAAGGAAACCCTTTACCCTCATCTAAATGTTCTCAACAGTTTCACATAAATTCATGAATAATTAAATTATTTTAATTATATATATTCCAAAAAACCTTATTTTTCCATATTTAATTTTCTAATGTTCCTGCATTTTATTTTAGTGCTTATTTTAAATACAATTTTTTCTAACCCTATTAACTCATGGTTGTTCGATAAATTTCATTGCTACTCATTTAAATCAATTAGTTATATAAAATAAAATATGTCTCCAAGACAAAAATTTTGAGATGAAAACCTTCACTATAGTCTGAATGTTCTCAAACATTTCACGTAAATTCATGAAAAAATATAATATTTTCATTATATATATTCCCAAAAACCCTATTTGTCCATATTTAATTTTCTAATGTTCATTAATTTTCTTTTAGTGCTTATTTTAAAAAAAAATTACATCATTTACTAATGGATGTTAAGTGAATTTATTTGGTACTCCTTATGCATGATGATAAAGTTCAAACAAATTATAAAATAGTTTCATATTTTATATAATATTAATTGTGTTATGGGAATATTTTTTATATATTGAAAACATTTTTTGTGAAAACCATTATGGGTGGTGATTATAAATGACATTAATTGCTCATGAAAGAGGTAGTCCAAACATATGCCTTATTAATTTAACAATTTAGTAATGAAATATAGGGAAATAATATAAATAAATGATTTGAAATTACATAATTATTTTTATATTATATATATATCATATTTATTAATCCATTATATCCTTTTTTGGCAACTATGAATTGTGGTGAAGAAAAAAAATACCTCACATTGTTTAGTGGGTTGTCCACAGAACACACTAATAACAATTTTGTATTTTATAGAGGATGAGGTAGAATAATGTATGGATCATAATATAAAATAATAAAATATATTGTAACAACGATACTTAATCCATTAAGTATCCTTTTATATAAGATATTTGGAAAATTATTTTTAGGGAGATAATATTTTGAATAATGTAATACATTTATTAGAGACTTGATATTTTTTATAAATTTATGTGGAAGTGACGATATAATATAGCATCAAAAAGAAATGGAATTAAGGTGAAGAAAATGAATATCATAAGACATATTTTTGGATGATTTGGATTTAAATGTTTAATGGGATGTGTAACAATTGAGTGGTGGAATTGATCCCCTTTTATAATTGAAGAAAATGTATCTTTTAACAATACTATTTACACTTACTAGATATCAAAATAGAAATCATTTTTTGAATGACTAAATAATATTATAATAATGGATTATAGATTGATATTTTGTTTAAAAATACTCAAACAATAATTTATACTCATGTTTCAAATAATTTTCTAGATTTGACTATAGGTTTTAATATTTTCACATTTTGATTTTCACCATGGTAACTTGTTTTGAAGTAAGATGTTTTTATAATATTTTAAAAACAAAAGGACACCTATTTTGCCTATACTGTTATTTCTAACCTAAATATTATCTAAATTTACTATAATTTAGTTTCTAATTATGAAAATATATACTTTTAAATTAACATTTTTAATATATTAAAAACTATTTAGGTACAAATATGACGTTTAACCATTATATGTTTTTTAATATTATTTAATATTGATTACTAATTCAATGATTGTTAATATGTATTTATATATATAGGTTTTAACATAATATTAGTGTTATAATTTGAATAATATAACTTTTATGATTAAATTAAAATTACATGATATTAATAAAATATTTCTTTTATGAAAAAATTGTTTTACACAATACACATTAATTAATACTGATTATACTAATATTATAATTATTCCTGAAAAGAAAAATAAATATGTTAAAAAATATTTACAATTTGAAATAAAAAAAGAAATTCATTTTCTTATATTCAATTTTTAAGAGGGAATATTTATAATTTTTTATATGGCAACATAAAAAATAGTTTCCATTGTTAAATAATAAATTAATTTAGAAACTTCTGAACATGTGTTTTATAAATTCCACATAGTATTTTAATTTAATTTAAGCAAATTATTAAATATATATCTGTACAATAAAATATTTTCTTGAACTCTTTATTAATTACTTTATTATTAAAGTGATCGTCTCTACCAAATCATTTCTTTTATTATTCATCAATATATTTAATAGTTTAGAAAAATATAATAAATTCATCACAGGAAAATATCGATAAATTGAATTTAATAAATGGATGTTATTTTACAAATTTATTCTTCCAAAATTTATATATTTTTCATTCTAAAAATATTTGAATTTTATATAAAAATTATTTTCTTAAAATATATCATTTTTAATCATTAAGTGTTTTAAATATTATTTTATATCAATATATAATTTTAATGATGAAAAAATATTCGTTTACGTAAAATATTATTTTATTGTCTGATTTAGTTTATATTTAAGGCTTTAAAATATTTAATAAAATAATTATTTGAATAGAAATAAAAATTTTATACTAAATAAACATTAAAAAAATCCATTAATTTTTTTTAAATCTAAATATCAATTTATTATACTCTATTAATATTTAAATAGTTATTTATATTTTATATATACAACATATCATATTTTACTAATAATATTAATAGTTAATTCATAAATATATTTATTTATATTATCTTAATATAATTATTTTAATTGTTAGTTATATTATTTTAAACATAGAATTTAATAGACTTTTTTATATAAGAAAAATAACCATATTTGAAAGGATTATATTTTCAATGGAATTTTTTCATTCAAATATACAATTGTACTAATGTTATTTCATTGACTTTTCTCATATTCATAGTTTCCATTTAAGATATGGAAAAATTCTTTCTCCATTAATGATATTTTTTCTCAAAATAGGTTTTTCAATAATAATCGTGGTTCATAAAATTTATTATGTTACATTGGATTTTATAGATCAAAATATATTATTCCTTTAAATTTTCTACACCTTTTAATCATTTAATTTTTAATATATGTAGTCATCTATGATGTGTAATAATCCATTTTATATGACATGTGCTTTCAAATAGCTTCATTGTAATGTTCCAATATAAATGAATAATGTGTTGTTAATTTGATTATTATCTTGTGTTTTCCACTATATACTCTATTATTAAGATTATTAAATAATATATAATTATTTTGTATTATTTTGTGGAAAAATTGTTTTATCCTCAAATATGGGGTATTAACGTTCATATTTAGAGGGTGTTGTTCCTAATGATTTTTTACCAATAAAAATGTGAATTTTATGTGAATCACATTAAAAAAATTCATTATAATAGATCAAAAATTAAAAATATGAACCCTATTAACAATATGTACAGGTATGTTCAGACATATAATATGGGTAATATTCATGCAGTTTATATTATATTCCTAGAAATAATTTTTTCCTGTTCTAATCAACCCCAATTTTGAGTTGTGGGAAATTTTATACTACCTACAAATGTTTGGTAATCAATTTAAAAATTTATCTAATTTTATAATATTTGGGAAAATATCGAAAACTAAATTTCACCATAGATGGATAATTCCTGAAAGGATGTTCCTTCATGATCGTATAGTAGGTTCACATAAGAATTCTTCATATGGTGGTCTGATGTGAACAATTATGGTTGTATGGTTCCTTCATGAACAAAATTTTGTGAGGTTAAATTATAAAGATCCTCTATTTTTTAATGCATCTTTCATGATCTTGTATTCCTTTTCCATTAAATGTTTCCTCTATGAATGGAGTTTTTTTAGTCCATGGAATTAAAATAATTAGTGTCTGTAGAGGTCATGATGATCACAAGATTCATATATATGAACTTATATCTAGGAACCTTATAAAATATTTCCTCTAAATATATATAGGATCATTCAGGAAATGGATAATGAGGATACCCTTATTTTCCTTGGGATATCATTCAATGATATCCCATAGGAATTTCTTGAGCTAAATTTTAAGATGATAAATATTTTTCCTTACTTCTGTAGGATTTATTCAGATTTTACAATGTGAACTCCTTCACAACGCACTCCCCAGAAACATCTTCATAGTTATCCATTATAGATCAAATACCAGAATCACTATTAAGATAGGTCCATTCATGGAGAGATATTGTCAGATATCCATTCATTTAAATCCTCTAGAAACCACGAATACTTTAATTATATCCCTTTCCATGAACCATAAGTGTTTTTAAAAAATTTCAATTTAATATTGTAATGTTCAATTATATAGTAAATATGAGATTACATTCTTTGTCCTTTGACAACAAATCATCTGACCCAGGTATGGTCACTTCGCCAAGAATCCCACCTATGGTTAACTGAGCCTCATTTGAATCAATGCATTCACTTAGGTCATATATGTAGTCTGAGTCGATCTAACTAAATTTATTAGTTATCTGTTCACGAGGATAAAGAGTTTAAATTTCTATTTCTGTGAGGCCACTTTTATGACTTTTAGAGAGACTTGGTCAGGCTATACATAATAATGTTCTCCCCAAATATAATATAATTCCTTCATAATGAGGGTTCCTTACATGGGGATTTTGGTGAAACCATACATGGATTATGATTTTGATGTTACTAAGCCCATATACAGCATCTGATCATCCTAATCATATAGTGGGAATATTTATTCATCTTAGTGATCAAGTTACATATTTGGGTCCTCTTACCCGGTGTATTCGCTACAACTCATTATCTCTTAAGTCACCTAGAAGGTAAGTAATATTTATGTAACACATGAATAATCTAAAAAAATACCCTTATTATTCCAAGGTATATCCAAGGCCTCTAGTCTTATATATGATGTAAATCCTACCACATTAAGATGTTTTCCCAATTAGTTTATTCATCCTATTATGTCTTAATTTCATTGTACTGGAGGAGGACATCCGTACCTCATGTCCACTGATTCGTAACCCCCAACCCATTCATCTTTAGGTTATTTTTATAGTGATTCCTCATTCGATGAGTGTAAAAATTACATATTATCATAACTGTAAATTCTCTTATTTCATTACCAATAAATAGAATAAAATATAGAATTATATCTATGAATAAATAACAAAATGACCATTTAAGATCATTTTGTGAGTTTTCTCAATATATTAATTTAAACTAAATAGAATATATCATTACTACATGATAATAAACTGAAAGTCTATTCTTTTCATTGGACCTCAAAATATTATACATGAATTATTTTTGATTTGATTTTTGTTAACCAAGATATAGAGAAATCAAATTTTATTGTCAGACCCAACAACATATTGGTCTTGGATTCAGGAACATAAATTAAACATCACAGGGTAATACATTCATGACCTTAAATGGCGCCACATTAGTCATTGTCACATAGACTTAAAGGAAATGAAAATTTCATAATATGTGACATTTAACTTTGTATGTTTTGATTCCCTTAACATTTAATCATAGGAAACAACTCTCATAAACTAGAATCCCACATCAAAATAGTTACCTTCTCCTGTATAGTGATAAATTTTAGTTTTCCCAGCTATGTGAAATTAAACCATATTAGACTAATCATGTAAAATAATGATATAGAACCTATGATACAAATATATGTTCACATAAAAAGATGGTTTTAATTAATTAAATTCATCATGGTATCTAATACTATATTTGGATTACAGAATGATTCATGGATTATTTATCAATATTTTTTAGATTCTAGCAGTGTGAAATAATAATCCTCAATAGGTTGAGAATAGCCTGACCTTCCATCCTCTCAAACAATTCACAACAAAAATAATCAATGGTAAACATATATTTATCACCCACAATTATAAGGGATGTCTTCACAAACTCACGACGTGTAAGAATCGGATTAAAACAAACCACATTTCTAGGAAATTATACTTTATTCAATCCATTTGAATTTTTTTTTCTATGAAATTTAATCATACAAAATATGGGTATGTTACTACATGGTGTCATCTATGTTATTTTATAACATGTCAATTGGATGATATTGTTTATGTTATATCATATAAATGAATACTTTATATTATATATATATGAAAAGTGATGTAGGTGGATCTTTTATTTAATTAGGAAAATATCTGGACTTATAATCTGCCTCAATAATTCTAAAATAAAAATCCAAATATTATGTTACACAAAAGAGTAGTTTGTAATAAATATAAATCTATAAATACAATCATTTTTTATCTGATCATCTTCATCAAATATTAACGAGTAAAAAATAAAATATTTTTACTTGTGGAGGAGATTAGTAACATATTATTATCATAATTATTATACATATAACTTCTTAAATCCACATTAGACCTAGTCTGAAGAAAATGAATTCCAATTTTAAATCATTAATTCATTAAAAAAATAGACACTAATGGGTGGAAGAATTTAAAATCAAATTGTAGGTAAATTATTTCTATTACATTCTTTATTAACCAAGGATTCCATAATATATTTAAATCATATATAATAAAAAAAATGACAAAAAATATTTATATACACCATTCAATAATGAATATAAAAAATAAATGTACTTCACTAGGAAGAATAAAATATAGTTGTATAGTGATGATACCATATCCTATGTGGAATTATGTATTATTGTATATCATATGACTTTATATTTTATATTGCATGCCTGAGGTATATGGATTGAATATTTATACTAAAATATAATGGAATGATAGGAATGATATTAAACAATATATTTTTATCAGATAAAGTGAGGTTCCTTATGTCACAAAAAATTAGATCTTCTTCCACTCTACCACTCTAAAAAATTTATCTCTTAAAAAAATATAAAATTTTAGTCCCATAGGATGAATCATTGGGAGGTTTCAAATTAATAGTAAAATATTCATAGTAATCATTTTTATTTTAATGAAAATATAAATTTGGGATTATGTAGTGATTAAAAAAACTAAGAACAAATTAATTAACTTAATGAAATTAGATATTAAATATTATTAAAAGAACAAAAATGGAGTTTGTAAACCATATTTCAATATATTAGTGGAATATTAGTTTTAATCCCATAGTAACTCCTTTCATAGTAATTTAATAAATTTATATTATATTATTTAATAATTAATATCCAAATATCTCTAAGTGAACACCTAAATCTTCTTAAATATATTACCAAGAACTCATTATGGGTGTTTATACTATTATTTATGTGATTTAAAAACTCAAAAAACACCACTGAATAATACCTTATAAAACTCAATATTCATAATGGAATGACCTTACAATATAATTTTTAAAAGATATCATGGTAACTATAAAGAAATAAATTAAAAAATAAGAAATAATATAGAGGATAAAATATTTTTGTACAAAAAGAAACCTTATTCATTTAAAAAAATTAGTCCATTAAAATTCAAAAAGACAGTGAAATATATAGAAAAAAGGTATTCCAAATAGATCTCTACATATATATCCTCATGGAATTTCATAATAAAATGGTATATATACTCTTATATTCCTTCATTTTCCACAACTACTACCAAAATGTGAGAATACTATGGAAAAAATATATGAAAAAGCCTTCATACAATGATGAAAACCAACATGCACCTCAATCTGGGTAACTCTTTATTACCCTATAAATAGAGGGACAATACTTTAAATTCAAATGAAACCTTTAGATCATTCCTTTAGAACCATTATAAACAAAAAATATCTCTAAAACCTCTTCTAGGTGGTAGAAACAACTATTCCAACATCACACCAATGAACACTATATTCTTATGTGAAACATGCATTTATTTCTCAATTGTATCACCCCTTTAATTTTTACCCTTAATATACCTTACTAAATGAATCCGTGTTGGAATGATAAATTCTTTTAGAATGAAATATTAATCTATTCATTCCCATATAAAATATCATATCATTTATTTTAACTTTACACATCTATCATTCCCTTGATGCATCCCATGATTATATACCTTTATGTAGCATCACGATCATAACCATGTCATATAAGTGGATATCGCGAGTTAAATTACTTCTAAAAAATCAAAAAGTAAAAAATTTTAAAATCTCTTAGGCCACATATGAAATACATTTAGTATGAATTTATATATTATATAAAATATATTCGTAAAAATTTTGGGATTCTAAAAGTTATATGATCAAGAAAATATCCACACAGGTGTTTAGGATTTAAAAAAGTAAATGATCATATAAGGCTAACCGAAAACATAAAAATTTAAAAAAAATAGCAATGTTAATTATCATACAGGGATGAATAATATACTATAGGTACTGAAAAATCTTATCCTACTTTTATTTTAGAAATATAAAATGTCATAGGAGGTGAGACAAATATATAATGACAAAGAGGAGAAATATTATATAAAATTCAAGACATAGCCAAAATTAATCATTTAGATCAAAAAAATATTAAATTTAACAAAATAATAGATAATGACATGTATTGATAAATAAATTCCATAAATGAATTAAAACAATTAAAAATATTTACGTAATACATTATCACAATATTTTCTAAAATAATAACAAGAACATAAAAATAATGAAATCTACTAAAAATATAAAATTGGTTGAGATTTAATCATTACAATTCGAATAAAATGTTGTGAAAATATCATCAATATAAAATTCTCCAAATGCAAGCCTTGGACTATTATATGATTGAGAATTAAAAATCATATAAATTAATGTTTAAACACATGCCAATGAGATATACCTATTTAAAAATAATGAAGAAAATTATATCATTCATCCTTGATAACTAACATTTAAACTCATATATTATGTTCATTAAATCTATTTTCACTTCATTTATCTTTCCATACATGAAAACCAATTTCCTCATATTAATATTCTCTCATCACACAAATGTATATTTTTAGTAATGTTTTTATCATCCAAATTCTTAAGAGGGACAAAAATATATTGATTTGGTCCATCATCTCCCCCAAACATCTTCAATTAAAAATTTTATCCTGAGAAATTTTTTAGTATTGTTTATAGGTTGTTGGTTTTTTGGATTTAGATGTGAAAATGTATAAAATATAATAAAGGCGATTTTTCCATTTTTAATGAAAAATACGTGATCTAGTTTACTCTCAATAATGACTCTACATTACTCATCTTGGAATTTAATCAAATATATCACATTAATAAACATATGGTAAATTCAACACATTTCACAATGCTGAAGAAAAAAAATTATTCCCTCTACAAGTATATTATAACAACAATATCCATCTTCTTTAAAATAAAAAATTCATCATAAAATTGTTATGTTTAATTTTATATAAGATAATTTAGATATTATATTATTTGTGTGAATTTCAAATCCCACTACTGAATGATTAATATTATTTTCAATTTGGAAAAATTTGGTTTTTTTCTATAAAATCACCATCATAATATTTTTTCCCTAATTAGGTTTCTATAATTTTTCCCAACATAATATTATTGAGTTTAATAGTATAATATCTTCACAAAAAATCACAAATATCAATTTTCATTATAGGGATTTTTAAAATCATAAATAAATACCAATAAATTCCCTCCCCCATAATTACATTAATGAAATCATGTTTTTTTTACTTCATGTTAAGGTTGGATAAGAAATAATTCTTGTAATATATCTAGAAAAAAAGACATCCATTGAACCTAATAGCACAAAACTCTAAAATTTATATTTATATTGAATAAAAATATTCACTAGAACTTTTGGGAGTTAAAATAAAATTATTTTATCAATCATTTTCAAAACATGTACCTCAATATCGTAGTTTTAATTTGAACCCTAGTTAGTTATAGTTAAACTCGAATGATTTGGTACTATAGAGAAATAATGTTCCTGTGAATAATATGATAAAATGGAATATTATCACTTTAAAATATTGATATAAATGTTTTGAAATTGTGCAATGTCATGTGGGTCTAAATTTGAAATCCTTTTCATATTATTCCAAAATTCATAATCTAGAACCAAAGCCATCTAAAAATTCATTTAAATTTAGTTCTATTTGTTAAATTTGTTCACCAATTACAGATGGTTGTAAAATTTATATAGAATAAAATTTTATCCTCACAAATTTCAAAAACAATACATTAAATTAGAAAAAGTAACCCCAAATGTCAATGAAATCCAACAAAAAGAATGAAAACTACAAACAATATACACAAAATTTTAAAATAAAAAAGATGTTCCTCCCCAATACTTATTTCATATAATTTATTTTTATGAAAATTTTATTATAAGAGAAATAAAAATCATAAATTATTGAAGGAACAATAAAAAATTAGGGAGGAATGACAAAACACAATGTTTAATTGTACTTAGCACATTTATGGCAAACAGAATCACTAAGTGGCTCTTAAAAAACTATTCAAAGTACCTACAATCAGGGTCAATTTACTATGAAATGTGTATATTATTTGGGGGTTTTATCTTGAAAATATATAAATAAACAAAATAATAGAATAATAATGGAACCTGATCCTTTTGAATCAAATTAATATAAAAATATCTTTAATATGGAGAAAAATATCAAAAATATTATTTAAATATATAAATATTTTATTACATATCCTTTCTTCATAAAATTATTTAATTCTTTATGTATATAACATAACACTTTCATAATAATTATTACTATTTTTCTCCTGAAAAAACATGCTTCCATTTCCTTCATTAATTATAGATAATAGATTCATGTTATATATTATTATATCCCAAAAATAATTTTTTTATTACATATATAGGTGCAAAAAATTCCCATATAAAAATATAAAAGGTAATATTTCAATTTTTTTAAATAATTTATATATTCTCGTAGCACATCAACAAATCTCAAAAACTACTCTTTTGTATTTGTGTTTATAACTTTCTATAAATTAATATTATTTTCCCTTATTTACAATTCATGCCTTCCATTTTTTATGTGTGATTTGGGAAAACAACACTATGATTGACTATATATTTACTCAAATTAAATTATAATGCCTCATTATAAAAAAGGGTAACATGATCAGTCATTATAAAAATTTGTAATCCAAATCATGAAAAAAAAATCATTTAAATTGTATTTTATCATGAAAATGGTCTTAAAATATAGATGATAGTTTTTTATCTTAATCTTAAAATACTTTATGGGTTTGAAAATAACTTGAGATTCCAATAAGAAAAAGTATTGAATTTTATTATAAAATATCTATTGAAATTTATCACGGAATATACATGTAAAATTGTATTTTATAGTCCCTAAATTTTGTTTTCTATAATGTACATATATCCTTCATTTATTTTAAAGTCTAAAAGTTGAAATATTTCTTAATTAAATTTTTTTATTAAATAAACTATTGATAGGGAAAACATTTGTGGGACTTAACCATATATTATATATGATGGGAAATATAATTCCATATTTCAAATATATGGTGACTCTTTTTAAAAAAAACACTTTCAAAATTATGCTCAATCATTATTTAAGTTATCCAATAATATTTGTATTCACCTTCAATTATGTTCTATTAATGAAAGTGTAAAAATATATTCCATTTAAATTAGTTAAATTACATACTTAATATTCATTATGTTATTTGTGTACTCATTAAAGTTAGTTTTCCTGGTCTTCTAATGAATTATCAGAAAAATTTAGATAATTTTTATAACTATCTTTTAATACAGATCTTCTTATTTTCTAGAAATATTTTATACTCAAATATACTTGGGGATTTTCATTGGTCAACGATGACTCATGTAAATTAAAAACATCAATTCCAGATTCATATTCATTAAATGAATGTATATATTTTACATTCATGTTAGTGATCGAATGTTGTACAACAATTAGTATACATGTGTTAAATTTTGACGAATATCCATGCATAAAATAATTTGAGAGATATAAAATTTTGACTTCAAAAATCTAAATTTTTTAGAATTAAAAATTTGTTTGACTGTAAAAATTATTTGTGACTTTGAAAAAAAATATAGTAGGTTCAATAGATCTCATGTTTACATTGGATTTAAAAAAAATTGAAACTAATAAAAATATATCTATAACATTTTATATAGTATTAATTTTTATTAATAAATAGTTTCAATGTTTACACATTTCATACATGAACTATGTTTTTTATATATTCTGGACATATTAGTAAATTTTTATTTTGTTTTGTAGAATCCATTAGTGATTCATTATACGAATATACCAAAAGAATATTTTTAAAAAAAGATTCAATAATATAAAATTGTAATGTTTAATGATTCATTATTCGGTGATTAATGAATTGATATATATTTAAATGAACTAATTATCTAACATATTTTAGATTTAAGTATCAATTTTAGAAATTAGAGATAACATTAGATGTTTCAAAATAATGTTCAACTAATAATGAGAGGTTCATCAATATTAAATGAAACAAATTTTATTATAAAAATAATCAATTAAGTTAAAAATAATTTCAAAAAGCCATAATAGAACATCTTCAATAACTCTAGCTGGCTTATGTGGTGATTTTTTTGGTAAGATAAAAAACAAAATCATTAGATTTTATCTCTCTTACTTGTTTATTTTAATAAAAAAATGGGTCATGACATTAATAGAAATTCTTACGTTAAGCATGAAAACCTAGAATTAACATTACCTTATGGTTTGTAGAATGGTGAATATCTATGGATCATTATATTTATCTAGAAAATCATATTTTATAATAGAAGACGTATTCTTCTCTATATTCCCTTTCCCCCTCAATGGAAATTCATAGTATTGGATTATAGTTTGTTTCCAAATATATTCATACTTTTGTATTTTATTCAAATCCCTAGGTAAAGGAATATTTACTTCATCATTCAAAAATGTGACTATCAATTCATTATCCAACACTTTTTTTGCATTTTTTCACTCTATGTTCTCTCCAATGATAGAGAATTAGTGGTTTCTATAGTATTTAATCATTTTAAACAAATAACCTGGAAATAATTTTTAAATATTTATAGGTTGTTTTAATTATGTATTATTCTTTTGAAATTATTTTTTCCCACAAAATGTTTTGAAATATCACTGAGTTTCCTAGAAGGTTAATTTTCTCTAGTGGGATCCAATCATAGTGAGAAATATGTGAAAGACTACTCAATAAAATTTTATATATAAAAAGACTCATCATTTTTTGTTTGGGTATTTTTTATGTTGGATTAGATAACTAGTTTAATATCCCTATTATTTCTCATTTCCTTTATTAGTATGATTAAAATGAGGTAGCTAGGGAAATCCTCCACAGATATGATTTATTATTCTACTATCATAAATAGTGAGTTGAACAATTTATGCTATTAAAGAATTTATCATGGTTTTTTAATTGTAGAATTTTGTCAATGTTTTTATGGTTTTATATATGTTGATTATGAAAAAATTACCTTATATAATAAGGATTAGCTTTATCACTAATGTTTCTTTTTTGATAAATACTAGAATCATGTTGAAAAATATAGGTAGTTATTCAGGGAATCTAACTATGTTTTTAGAATAATGATTCTATATATGGTTGATGTTTTAGTTAGGTTAAAATGATATTTTCTGGGTTGCTTGAAATGGATATCTATGAAAAAATCAATAAAATTTTCATAAGGATTCCGTATTTGAGGTAATTTATCACTAAAAAAATCATTAGAAGAATAAATTCTACAATGATCATTCCATTGAAAAGATTTTTCAGGTTTGGGATGGGGTTTTGGGGTGTTAAAAATCTATTTTGACCTTACAATAATGTTAATATCAATTATATGGCATGAAATAATTTAGTTTCCAAAAATTGAAAAGGGGATTTATGGAAAATATTATACATGTATATTCCATCTAGTGAAAACTGTTGATCATTTTTGGACACGTTAACAATAAAATCTTAACCCATAGTTGGTGTTTTATCCCCTAAATCACCCCAATATAATAATATATCATACTCCCATAAATAAGAAAAAGGTCCTTCATTAAAATATTAAAACAAATATCACTAGTATTCATGCATATATATTTTTTGTGCTTCATTATTAAGATATATTTATTTACTAATGAAATTAGTTTAAGAAGAAGGGAAAAATTTTCTAAGGAAATTTTTATTTAATTAATTAAAATATATAATCAATGTTGAATTTAAATACAAAAACAATCCTTGGAAAATAATTCACAAGGAATAGGGAAATATCTCGATTTCATTTGATATATATTGACATCTTTTGGTTGTGGGTTAATGCAATGACAACCAAAATTGTAATGTTCTTTATGTTTTAACTCACAATGAAGTCTGATGAATTTTAGATATTGGTTAATCAAAATAGATTTAAATTTTTTGCATATATGTGCATCGAGATATTCTCTAATGGGTTTTTATTATATTCAGTAGATGTGCTTGATTTCTTATGTGTTCTACTTCTAACAATTATTATTTGAAGTTAAAAAATATTTATTCTTATTTTATTAGTTGTGGAAACCCAACTAAATATAATAATACATAACAAATGATGCTATAAAATGTTAATTTCAGTCAATTATGATATCTAAATTTTACACATTCATATTAGAATGTATATAAATTGAAAAGAAGAATTAATGTAACATAAAAACAATATTTGTAATAATATTCATTTTAATGACAGTATTTCAATCATGTTTCTCATTCAATAATTTATTCCCATAATGATTTTAGAATTATAGAACATCGATTTGTCTCTCAATGTGGTGTTAAATTAATTTTCCAAATGTCTCTTATTTTTACAATTTTAAAATAAATTATAAATTATGGATTTTCTGGAGTTTGAAAAAAGATAAGACCCAAAAAATTCAGAATGATATTTGAGATATAATATTTTCAAAAAAAGAAGAAATGTGAAATCGTAACTTTAAAACAGTATTAATGGGCTAGTACTAATCCTTCAGCAAATTCCTTCATCCTATTAATTTTGGAATATCTAATAGTAATTTTGAATTCTAACACAAAGAACATGGGGTGATCACCTAAATGTTCCTTAACTTCATACAATGTAAATGGTATGTGTGTTAGTCATCTTATGAACGTGATTTAAAACTCAATGATATTAATGAAATTCAACATATAAGAATAATCTATGCCTAATGTAATGACCATTAATATGGTAATTACATATATTGAATGACAATTATATATATATAAATTTAAAATACAATAAAAATATAGAAGAAATAGTATTTTATAAATAAAATAAAAAATTATTCATAAAAAATATCTATAAATACACAAAAAGTCATAATGAAATACATATACTTTCAGAATACTATCCTTGGACATCAAAAGAAATATTTGGTATGTTGTTTATCGATAAAAATATAAATCAACTCAAATAATTATTTCATCAACTTGGATATAATATATTTATGTGTATTATTAGTAATAAATATATAGCCAACCCCAATACCACTGTCACTACCCCCTATACCTCTATCTTTATTCCACTTTATTAGCATGAAAAAAGATAGAAAATGTTTTCAATGTGAAGAAATCCTCCTATTAACTCATCAACAATATTTATTCATGTGAAGAAACAATCACCAACATTTTCCAACTGGAAACAACAACTAATTATTTTTCACATGGATGTAAAATCTATCCCCAGGCACACGGGGTATTTATTTCTCAATTGAATCATCTAAAAAGTTTTAGCCTCACTTATCACATATTTAATGATACCACATGGCTCATCCAAGGTCTTATAGTGTCAAATAGTTTTATTTTAATAACAATAAATAGTAGCAGATACACCAGTTGAACCATCAACTTATATCATGACCATTACACATACATGGATTTTTAACATTTACATAACACTATAGTCATAAATGTAGTGCATCAATGGCCACATTGAGCATAATTACTCTTAAAAATTCATGATGTATAAAATATTAAAACATTATATTCATTTTATGAATTTTAGGTCATATAATATAATAATTCATATGAAATGAATTCGTAAATATCGTATGTTTCCAAACGACATCTGATCAGGAATAAGTCATTTAAGAGTTATTTATTTGACTTATTTAAACTCTATAAAAGAAATTTAAATTAAAAAAATTCCAAAACATTAACTATGTAAATTATAATCTATATATTAATATTTCTTGTGAGGTAGTGAAAACAACTTATGAGCATAGAATATTCAACAAGTAAAATATCTTATGAAGTTATAAAATATCCTATAAGGGAGAACACAAAAACCTGTTAAATTACAAACTATGAAAAAATGTATCATTTCAAACACAATTTTTCCCATTGATAAAAGTAATGACTTGGGTTGATATGTAATAAAATTGTTGAAAACGCATAATGAAATATAGTACATTTTCAAACTAATTCTTAAAATATACCGAAGAAATAGAAAATTGGTGTTTTGTAGCGACAAATGTCAATATAGTTTGGATTTAATGTTTGAAATAAAAATAATATTTAATAAAATCATGGAATCTATTAGAAAAAATATGCAATTAAGTGTTTATGATTTATTTATATCATCCCCCTAATAAACTAAACCCTATGAAACTTATTTATATGTTCATATTATATCACATAATATATTCCCAGTTGTGAAAAAATTCTAAAACTCTTTTCAATTTATTCCAAGAAATTATAGATTTGAAATCATATAACATTTGTAATTATGTTTAAATATTTTCTTTAATAATAAATCATTTTATGAAAAATTATTTCTAATACTATTTTAATTTTTAACAATGATAGTGATTTTGAATCCATTATTTATGACCATAAAAAAATATTAATCTCCATAAAATAATTATTTTTACTCTGAATATAAATGGGAAATAACATGATATCTAGTAGGCACATGTATCACTATACAAGATTGAATCATATGTATATCATTAAATTATGAAAATTAACCAAATCGATTTCTTAAGAAAACACATATGACTATGATACACGAAACATGTCAATATCATATACCACTTCCAAACAATTATCAACTATCCAACAAAAAAACTAACTAAAATGAATAAATTCATCACATTTCATTCATTAAATATATGATCACTTCACATTAAACATAAAAATGTCTATATCCTTTATTGATTTAACCCTACTGATGACCCAAATATTATACTTATTATACATTAGAGAAAATGCCATCTTTTTTTAAGAAAAACCCTCTCAATGATTAGTAATGTGACCGATAAACTTTTAATTCTCACAAGCATAAGGTTGTGGTAATAAATACATATTGTGATTGTTCATAATCATCATTATTTAGTTGTATTATTTGATATAGATTCATATATAACATATACCCAACGAATCCCATTTAAATTATAAATATAACTTATTATGATATAATCAAGAGATTCAAACAATAATGTATGTCACACTCATGTCTCATGAGCGTGGTATGTTTTTACAGATGGTGTATGTCCAAAAATATAACAAGACAATTTTCCAAAACTACTGTCACAAGATATAATGTGATTATATTAAAATAATAAATAAATCATTTTAATGAATATAACATACCATTTAATAATGGAAAATTTTTACTACTCTAGATAAATAGGACTCCTTTAGGAAAATAAATGAATTTTTTTTTCTAAAGTTATTTACTTTTTCTGTAAATCATCAAGAGCTATTCTTGTGAGGATTTATAATTTACCATATAGATTTACATTTTTTTATTAAATTATAAATTATAAATATTGGGCATCGAATATGAAATATCTCTACTTGTATTCTCAGATTCCACCTCTACTTATCTAGGTATTGTTATATAAAATCTCCATGGATTCTCCATGATTTGAATAAAAACCTAAATCATTTCACGAACTCCATTTTAATTATAACATTTTATTTATATATTATTAACTAAATAAAAATAGTCAATGGATTTTTTTATTCATCTATTATTACATTTTAGATGCATAATAGGTATCCATTTATTATATCATGTTTGTCAAATGATTTCTATAAATGGAGAAGTTAATATGATAGTATGAAATATACAATATTGTATACATATCACACCCTTCTATATATGCATATTTCCTCCAGTGATAAGAGATAGTCAAGTGTATCACACCAAGTGATATAAACATAACATATATAAAAATGTAATATTTAATATTGTTATTAGACAATAATGAAACTTTTTATACATCCAATTTTTCTCAAAATATGTTCTAACAACATACCCAAACACAATTAATTTTTTTCAGACATAAAGATAATATAGGAACTTTTTTATAGTATATTTATCTTTCATAGGGTACCTTATTAACCTTATTTAATATATATCAACATAAAAATTAAACCATTTAATAAAAATAAATCTATATATGAAATTTATTATTGTATACTCAGTGGATCAATCCATGAAATGAGTTACACATGTGTTTGAGGAGTTATCTTTATATCTTTACATAATATCCTACGAAGACTAAAATTAATATCTCATCACCAAACATGACACTACATCATTATAATTCAACAAGGATAAATTTTAGACTTATATCTAAGCATTTAATAATAATTTCACTTCCACGATAAAAAATTCTTCCATAAATTCATGATAATTTTGAAATGCATTTTTATAAATTAATATATTTTTATAATATTTAAACTATTTTAATAATGTTAATAAAATACACATGTGTAATCATATGTATCAAAACATAATTTATCATGATGAACTTAATGACCCCATGTTTTACTAATTTAAATAGTTTTATTACAACATGTAATATCTCTGTGTAACTACTTCAACATCATCTTGTATTGATCTGAAAAAATATCCCAACCACAAAAATTATTAGTGATATCATATCCAAGAATAAATAAATTTTAAATAATGTGATATAATAATTCTTAATTTTTATTTTTAATAGTTTTCCTTTCTATCCAAGTATCTTAACTTCATAATATGAAATATATTGTTATTTTAACCTTATTTATTCATAAAAATAGTTAAAACAATTCATTTTATAATTAAATCAATATTTAGGATTATTGGTATTATAAAAAATTTCAACTCTTATCTTAAGACTTAATTCAAATAATAACATATATAATAAATTATTTTAAATTACATTATATATACTAGTATTGAAATTAAAATTATAATAAATGGGTTTCTCAAAAAAATATGTCTCTAACATTTATTTGTTTTTTTGAATTTCAACTTCTTCAAGATCATTACTAAATCCAATCAACCTCTTAGAAAATATATATAACAAATATATTATCTTTATTATAAACAAATACAATAACTATAAAAACCATATGCATGTAATTTTATTTTATTGGGATGAAAAATTTCCAAATCATATATCAAATGAAATTATTGCATCATGTGTAATTTTATATTTAGATAAACAATACAAAAAAGTATATTTAAAATACAAAACATTCACAATTTATAATCATGATCATTATTTGGATCTCATATAATTTAAAAATAATTTCAACAAAGTATTACTTTTTGATATTTTTTATTGACTTGATAATATATTATAATCCATTTAGTTAAAAAAAATATTCCATTAAAGACATTAGTTTACAGAAAGTTTTTATTTTACCACACAAAATAAAATGAAAAAACTAAACAAAACATTGATTTATTATTTAAAAAATATCATTGTTTGAAGGGATGAACCTTTCATTATCCCTCATATGTTAATCAATAGCTTACTTCACTAATTAATTATCTTTTTGAAACCTATGTTCCTATACTAAAGAATTATATGATATATTTTTTCGACATATACCATTTAAAAAAATTGATCTTTAACATTAATTCCAAACATTTACTCATTATGTTATTTTTGAATTATTTTTATTTATATTAGGAATCTATTTTCCTATATTATCATTTTGGGTATGGAAATATTTAATATCACGAACCATCCCAGGATGCTATCTATCCCAACTCCTAACCTGGTCCTCAACATGGACCGATGGGTGTTCCTGATCCCCATAGGCTAGAAACTATTTCCATGCATTGAAGTCAGTACAAGTGGGAATAATTTTGCCCCAAACATAACCAGTATCAATTATGTAAACATAAAAAATCACAAATCCAACAACTCAATATCATGTAAATAAGCCAATTAATTTAGTTACTAGATATAATAGAAAAAACTATATACTAAATACTAAACTTTGATAATGTACCACTATCATGATTTTTGTGTGACCTCATGTTGACCACCTTTTATAAGAAAAAACTACTCCAATAGCCACCTAGATCAATGGAACCCAAGAAGAAGGTGGACCTACAAAACAACTCTGGTCTACTGACACCTAGTTGTATAAGTAAGGTATGAGATGAGAAACATAGTAGGTAATCACCATAGATTCCAACTATTTCCTCTCCAAAAGCATTCATTTAAAAATATTTTTTAATTTATTTATTAAAATATTGTTTTCACATTAAAAAATCACTTTTTATCATTTCCTAAAAAAATCACCAACATCACCTTTATTTTTAAAACAAGGGAACCATTTAGAAAAGAAAAACCCAAAATAAGAAGATACCGGGATATGCTGAAAAATAAATAAACTATACAAGATGAAAAATTAGATACAACAAGAATTAAATAAGAAGATTTAAATAACAAACATGAGTGATCCTAAACATCCATAGAGAGACCCCTTAAAGTACTCAATTCAGAACAGCCTTCCATAGTATGGTGAATTTCCTAATTCTATAACGAAGTAGCCACCCTCAACTGACCAATCCAGCAGTGTAGCCCCCCTGGCCCCCTGTGATCTAGGGGTACCAACCTGCCTAATCAGGGTTGGGAATATTCAGTTAGTCGATCATCTAAAAGTCACCAAGGAACCCACAATAGTATTATATCATGTTTGTGGTAGGCCCTCACATGCTTGGAGCACCTCACCTGTCATCACCACACATGTCTAACCAAAAAACTGACACCACTATATGATAACACATGAATTGGAATCCCCCATATATAAGTTCCCAATATATATATACAAATAATGTCATACAAGGTGCCAAATGTGCCATCACATCATTAAAACATTTAAATTGTCCCCTTGAAAGCAAACAAACTTAAAAAAAGGCCCTTGAGTTTACATATACAAATACATTTTCCAAAAAAACATCAAACATCATTGCCATTCAATGAGAAATACCCCTCTCACAAAGAATATTCTAAATAGGTATTTACACTAACCTCCACCAAGATACATATCAAATAGCAAACGACCATTAACCTCTTCAATCACTCCCAAGGCTTCTTTATATGACTACAGGGAAAATTTTTAAGGAACATCATTATAATTATATTTAAAATCACAAAAGGAAACACTTTCCCACATTTGGAAAACATAGTACCATTTGGAGATAAAGGATGGAAGATAGAATGTAAAAATTTTAAGGGATTGGAGTTTTAGGGTACTTCTTTCATTTGAATTCGCATCCATGTGTGCACCTTCTACACCCAAGGATGTAACATCATCCAACAGAACCCTCTATGATTACAGGAATCTCTTTTTGAAATCATATTCAAAAACACCACTTCCTTTCTAAATCATACCCAACCATTCCATTTAGATGTAAAAGATAGAACAACCCCTATAAAATACCATATATTACCAAATAAAATAGAAAATTCAAAATGAAAACTAACAACATTTTCATAACATAATGGGGGAAATTTTCACAAAATAGTTAATTTTATTCTAAATGAACACAAGGAATTTCATTAAACACCCTAAGTGCCATTACCTTAGGAAAAATTTAATAATTTCCCCAAAACCCTATTTTTCGTAAATTATACTAAAATGAAATAACCAAAATGATTTATCAATACGTATAATTGAGGTTTGAATCACATTTAATATCTAATTGGAAACATTAAAGCATCAATGGATTGTGGAGGAAAGCAAAAAGATTGAAACACCAACCCTAACGGTGTGCGAATGGAATGAAACCTTCGGAGAGGAGACATCTAAGCCTCACATACCCTTCAAAAACCATATATCCAAGTTAAAACCCACCCATATAGAAACCCTAGCCATTAGGGATTATTAAACTAAGAAAATAACAAAAAAACCAAATAGTAGTGAGTATAGAATAGAAAGAAGACAGAAATGGAAAAAACCCTAAAACCGTTCCTAGGAATAAATGGAAGAGGATCACAGAGGGAGGAGGATCCGTGGGAATGTATTTTTGGGACCCCTAGGTACACCAAATATGACCAAGGGGGAGGAGACGACTTGAGTTAGGATAATATAGGTGGAGAGATAGAGAAGAAATTTTCATATTTTTAATGACCTGGAACAACATCACGGTTTGGCTGCACTATTTACCAAACCGTGTGCCAACCGTTAGGTAGCCACAACAGAAGTAGGTACCAACCATAAAACTAAGCCACACGGTTTGTACGAGCATGTGAAAACTATGTGGTTTCTTATGTCCACTTCATTGATTAGACACATGGCTTCCTAGGTTTACAGGTATGGTTTCATCTAACTATGTTGTGATCGTGCATATGTTGAAAAAGCCACATCAACTCCCAAAATTAAAACGTTTGACCGAGAATCAATGCGAAAATCATCGATAAAGATACAAGAACAATGAATGGATAAGTATACAAGGATGGGTTTGACAATTACTCCCATCACAATCACTTTCTTCCCCTGTAAAGTCACCATGATGAATGATAACAAAAACATGAAACAATGTGACATCAAAACCGAATGAAAACCCGGAAACTCAGGCTAAACATTCTCTCCACAAGTAACACCTAACATATCTATATGAAACAAAATCATAAAAATGAAGAGGGAATATGATATGGTTCTCCAAAACTTAACAACTCAACCAGAGAATGAACTTCATAACTAAAAAAAACAATAAGAAAATAAATTCTAAATCCACCACCAAGAGATCCGGAAAATCATGATCCCAAAAAAAATCAAATTACCCATACTTACCAAACAACACCTTCAACACAACTGAGAACTTGAGGACATCTAACCCAAACTCATACTACCATCTCCACACAACCCAACTACACCGGAAGGAAACACAACATACCAAGATACAAGGATGAGAGAATCCATTACAAAAACTAAAAAACACTCTCAAATTTGAAGACTAAAACACTATGAAATCGAAGAATTCACATGTCAATCAAAGAATTCAAACATAAAGGGAGAGTAAAAAAATGAAAATAAACATAATCAAAAACCAAAAGAACAATCCATTAATTAAACAATATTAAAATACCTCCAAATGAGCACAAATAAAATCAAAACCTGAATTTACCCACATAAGGGTTAAAGATACTCCATGAATAATGAAAGATTCAAGAGGCCACATTCAAATGGAAGAAATTATTCAGATTATGCAAGAATAATTTCATATAATTTTTACAATGGGATGATATAATGACAACAACTACCAAAATAAAATGAGTAAAAATTAAGTGTTCCTATATCAACCTAAGACAAAAACTAGGCCATAGTCTTCCACATCCCCTGGAAACTCGTGACTGCATGTGAGCATCACTCTGAGTCCTATGGTTGCAACCCTAATGACTCAAGAATATACTTCCACATAGTTAAGAGACAATGTCCTATGATCATAACCTCTACATCAAGAAACACTTCCTACTAAACTTATCTAGGTGACATATGTGGACATTTTGATGTCACGTCATCAGATGAATGAGACAGGACTGCTTCAAATGCCCGAATCTACCACACTAGTGGCACACACGCGAATAATATGATGAACTGAATTTAAAACCAAAGAAGATGACTCCATAGGTACATGTTTCCCCCATCATGTACTCCTTTCTTAATGGTAAATCTTTACGAATAATGAGAGATGCAAAAATTACAACTGTCTATGCTCCAAAAAACTGACTCACCGTGGAAAGATTCATATAGTAACTTCTTGAAATGAAGATACATAGAAGAAAGGAATCGCTCCATGATCTCTAGATAAAATCCACTAATGAAATGGAAATAATTCAACAGATGTTGTGATTCCACCTCCATGGAAAGTTAAACCAACTCCTTAAATTTGTCAATATAGGCCTTCACCATCCATTATACTTTTTGAATAGACATGATCTCCTACCTCTTGTCCATCTTTACATCCACATGTATGAACCATCAGATGATGATAGACATAAAAATGTCCAATTTCATCCCATAATGTAATGAGAATAGGGAGAAGAAATCTCATTCATCCGAAGTTGGAACCACAATAAACCCTAAAATAGCACAAACCGTAAATCCCTCATGAGTTCCCCAAATCTTGAAGATGAGTTGCGTACCTCTTCAATCCACTACACTACCTCTAACGGACCTCAATCACACCAAATCGTAGAAACACTCATGGAGAATAAAAACTAGCCATGGATCCTTATTGGAATTAGAGACCTTTCTAGGGGGCATATTCAGAATAATGAAAAATACCAAAATCAAAACCAATAGTAAACCAAAGGATGATCTAAATCAACACATCAGTATAAAAACAACTGCTTTAGAATCCAAAAAAATGTAGAATTAACCAAAATACTTCTTTTCAAAATGGAACATTTCTATTTAAATTTCCAAACTGTATTCATTCATGGCCACATTCTACATATTAAAGCCATTCTTTTAAATAAAAATATTTTATGAAACTATTTTCTTCATTCAAATTTACTTTAGAAAAATAAGGCCAAGCCACTAATTTTAATCACCCACCTATGGAATCACATAAATTTTCTAAGCATTTTTCACTCATTTCGTTTCATACATTCCATAATTAACTTTCCACATATATAAGCTCACATGTTAAAATGTTCATAAATAATAGAAAATGTTACTCTCACCATTACATTTCCAAAACCCAAAAATACACCGAATTTCAAATCCAAAATATTTTACTCTAATTGTTTTTTCTAATTAAAATCCATTTGAAATAAATCATTTTCATTTCATAAATAATTTCATTTTTCAAAAACATACATACACTAAATCAATCCAAGAGAAGACACCCCTTTCACTAACCCCCCCAGAATATGGAACTCGTGTCTATGCCTAACTTAGAAACATGGTAGTGTGCCATGTCCAATGTATGAAATAACACTATGAGGAACTTAAATCATGAATTTGGACTCTACGTGGGTCACTTCTCCGTTAGATATGACAAAAAAGAATAGGATATAACCTATTTTCATCCATGAATCCAAAACTAAAATAGAAGACTCAATCTCTAAACTACCCTTAGTAACTCAGGTATCATCATCAGTGGTTGTGACCAAGAACTAACCGAAAACCTACCTGATGTGCCCAAAGAAATCTGAAAATTCATCTATTTGACACCCCAAATACCTAGAACCACCATTGATACAATGTTTTAATGAACCAACCTACGATGTCGTCTGGCCCAACACCCGACCTAGTCCACGACATGGCCTGAAGGGCATTCCTGATCCCCACTGAATAGAAACTAGTTATGGGTTTATAATATAATACTAGTGGGAATGATTTCTTCCAAAACATTACTACGATCAACAAAATAAAAATAGAAAACAACAAACATAATAAATTAATCTCATATAAATACGAAAACTGATTAAATTAAAAGATACAACTAAAAAATGTAAAATTAAATACAAAACTATGACAAAACACCATTGACATGATCTTAATGTCACCTAATGGTCACCAGCATCAATAATACAAAAATGATCCAAGAGCCAGCATGAACCAAAGAACCTAAAAATAATGTTAAACTTCAAAACAGCTCGGGTCTATGAACATCGAGCGGTAAAATTAGATTGTGATATGAGCATATCAATAGGTAATCATCAGATGATCCATCTATTTCGATTTCGGAAAAAATTCTGTACACACTATCTTATTTTACAATTATTAATTTGTGGTTTTCAAAATTATAAATTATAAACACATTTTGTCAATTTTCCCATAAATATCACCTACAAACCATTATTTTCAAAACATGGGTACCATTTCAAAATCAAAACCCAAACCAAAAATAAACCATGTTATGCTGAAAAATAAATAAGCAGCGCAGGAAAAAAAATTAAATATATCATAATATAATCAATAAGATATAAATGGAAACCATTTTATATCATAAAAATCCATACAGTGAACCGTGGATGTACTCAGTTCAGAACCACCTAGCGTAATATGGTGAAGATCATATGTATATAACCAATTGGACACCCTCAGCTTACCAATGCAGTGGAAAAGACCACTTCGCCCCTCCATAGTCCAGGGGTTACCATCCCCTCTAATTGGGGTTGGAAGGATACCATTACTCTATTCTATAAAAGATTCATGTTAACCCATTTTGGTAATCTACTGTATAAGTGGCAGGCCCTCGCATGTGTTACTCACTGCACCTACCATCACTACCCTTTCCTAACCATAAAATGGCCACCACTATATGGTAACCCATAAGTTGAAATAACTCCTATAGATGTTCCTACTATATACATACAAATCAAATCATACCGGATTCCATCCAAGTTATCACATAATTATAACATTTAAATCATCACCTTAAATATATGAAAAATACCATATAGGCCCTTGAGTTTACACATCCAAATAAATTTTCCCCAAATCAATTCAAAATACATTTCCCCCCAATGTGAAATCCAACTCTCACTAATAATTTTCGAAACTGACGATTACACCAACATCCACCCTTAGATATCACAAGTGTCAATCAGTCAATACCATTTTCAATCACTCTCCAATAATTTCTTCTAGGATAACGTTGATAATCATTAAGAAACTCAAGTAGAATTGAACTTTTAAAAACTAAAAGAAACTCTTTACCTCATTTTGAATTCATATATCCATTCAGATAGAAAGGAAGGGATAATGATAATTTTTTAAGGAAAATATGTTTTAGGGTGCTACCTCTATCTGAATACACATTAATGAGTGTTCCTTGTGCACCAATGGATGTTCCAACATCAAAATGAAACATATATTTGGCCAGAATCCCTTTTGAAATCATTTTAAAAACAACACTATTTTATAAACCAAATCCAACCATCACATTTAGGTGAAATGGCAGGAACAACCCCTTCTCAAGCAATAAAATTACCAAATAAATCATACAGTGCCAAATGAAAAAATAACCATATAATAAAATAATGGAGCTATAAATATTATAAAACAAACAATTTGATTCTGTATGAACAAATGGAATTTCATCAAATGCCATTAGAGTAATGAACCTAGGCATAATTAAAGAAATTCTTATAAAATATATTTTTAGTAAATTATACTAAAAGGAAATCACCATAAAAATATATCCATAAGAATTATAATTGTTATAATCACATTTAATAATTAATTTTAAACATGCAAAAAATCAATGGGTAATTACAGAAGTAAAAAAAGATGGAAAATCCGACCTAGATGGTATACAAATGTAATGATCCCTTTGAAGAGGAGATATCTGAGCTCTGTAGACCCTTTGAACTCCATATATCAAAGGGAAATTGTACCCAAAAACAAATCATCGCCATTAGGTTTCAAAAAAACAAGAAAAACAAAATAGAATACTGAACAATAAAGAGACCAGAAGTGAATGAAGAAGAAAATATCAAAAAACCCTTAAAGCATACCTTGGAATCAAATGAGGTGCATCATGGAGGGTGGAGGAGCCACGAGAAATGGGTTTCAAGACCAGTTAGTGCGCTAAATTTGAAAAAGGAGGAGGGGGATCAGGTTAGGATAAAATAGGGGGAGAGTGAAAATAGGGTTTCATGTTATTAATGACCTGACATGACTGCAGGTTTTGGGTGCAGGGTTTAATATATCATGCGACAATCGTGCAGTAGCAATTGCCTATGCAGGGATCGATTGCACCATTAGGCCTCACAATTGATGAGACTGTGTGAAAACAATGGGGCTTCTTCTTTCCACTATCTGTATTGGTTTCAATGTTACCTGGGATGACCATCATGGTATTACTAAGCTTCGAGTGACTGTACGTAGGCTAAAAAATCCACCAGAACTCTCATATTTCAAAATTATGACCTGGACTCAACCCGAACCTCATTATGAAATATCCAATACAATGGAAAGGAAAAAATAAATATGTATCTTAGGATATAGTTTGAAATTTAACTTCATTTATGACAAATTATTTTTGATTTAATGAAAACTAATTTATCAGTCTATAACCTTTATTTTTATACCTCTATCTAAAAATATATTCATTTCCTTTTTGTACCATTTTCTTCAAACATTAGATTATTCATCCCTTATATTTCTCAGTAACCATCAATATATTATTGATATTAGTTAGAATATTATTAAAATAATATATTTTATTTCTAACTAGGAATAAATTAAATCTATATTTAAATGATACATAATAATGGTTATATCTATAAGAATCCTGGGTGGTGTCCCTAATCTCTCACAGTTCATCTTGTACCAAATCATATTGAGAAATTGAGTGGGAAATGATTTAACTAGGGGATAAAGGAATAATTAAAGGGGAATTTAAAATGTATATTTGAATTTGATAATTCTAAATCTAAATAAATGAAACCGAGATTATTTAATTAATCTATAATACAACATTTATTATTAATTATTCAAATCAATCAATAATATCAATGAATTTTTTTCAAATTATTTCATTCTCATTGCTGACATAACTAATTTTAACACCAATTGAATAAATTGTTTAATTACTTATATAATCTAAATGAGTATTCCAATTTCAATGTTCACATGTGATATACAGGGATTTATGAATATTTACTTTAATATTTGTGGTGTTATCATAAGGAGACATGGTTATTTAAAATATGTAATTTTTCATGTATGTTTATATATATTTTTTCTCTTTATTTAGATATTTTGATATGTGGAGAAATATTTTTCAATTTCTTTATATATATTTAATGTAAATTTATATAAATGTGAATCGATAAAAAATGAATTATTTTTTATATATGAAAAGTTTTATGTTTATAAAATGACCTAAAAATAATCATTTACAAAAAACTAATTTACACACCCACATCATTCCTTAAAATAACATATATATTTAGTAATTTATATTTATTATGTGAGAAATAAATCCAATACCACTTCATGAAATAATTAAAAAACTATTGAATGTGATATGTAACTATATATGATGTTGGTATTTTTATTTTCTCACTCATACCATTTTAGTGTCATAGTGTTTTGATCTTCTTGTAATAATTTCGAGGGAAATGATCAAGGAATTATTGGTATTTATTCATCAATATCTCTATTTTTAGTCAGTGCCTCATTATATAGATTTATTTTTATTAAATATATTCCTCTAGAGGTATTACTCAAATATATTTTACTGGAAATGTTTCTCTGGAGTTTGTCTGTAAGGACCCCGGTTCTGGGGTGCCTATGGGGATTGATGTACTAAAAATTTATTACAATTAGTTACAATTATACATCACGTACCATACTACAGAAGATTGTGAGGCTCAAGATTCTGGGAAACCTGCTGCTTCTGAAAAACTTCTTTAGTACAATTCTATGCCTGAAAATTTTAAAACAAAAATGTAGGGTGAGAAAAATATGCACAGTAAGGGGTTTTAAAACCATTAAAGAAAGTTCATTCTCAAATCAGTCATTTTGAAGATGATAAAACACTTCATTAAAAAAGGCATCAAATTCTTCTTAAAACATGTCAATATTACATTCTTGAAACCACTTACACAGAAAATGGGTACTTTTTTAAAATAAAAATCAAAGAAGATATAAATCAGAGAGCGCAAGCATGGAATGAATAGATGATGCATAATTTACAACAAGATTTTTTTAGTTCTAAAAGACTGTTTGTAAGAAGGGATAACATTCATATCATGACTCATTGGTATATAATGTTCTTATAACAACATACCACATGTGTTAATGTTCATATATCATAATCTCATTCTCATAGACAACGTAAGTTTACCACTAGGGGATGTTCTGTTAGTTGAACTATCCCCTGGTTGACCATTTATCATCACATGCAGAGGGAATGTATAATGCCAGACATTGTCAGGACCTTGTGTCAAGACCATAAAACATACATAACACGGGTCCAGGCTAACCGCCCATCCCGTTTCCATGGTAGCACAAGCCAAGGCTAACCGCCCAGACCATCGCACATAACGTCTCATGAGATTCTTCCTTTACCCAATGCATTGGAGTTCTGTATAATTCCAGGTGCACCCGTCCATAATCATTTAAGTCCAATACATCTCTCACATATGTTGACGTAGTCTTTCATTCATAGGGTCTTATTCTTACATTCATTACTCATAATCCCTTTTCACATGTGTTTCCATAGTTAGGGAAGAATAGTGCAAACATTAAAAAAACTAAGTCATAAGTATTAACATAAAAAATTTTACGCATTAGATAATAACATAACAATTGAAAGTAGGGGCTTAATGGTAACCTTAAAATTAACATAAAAACATTAACACTTAAAACACCATAATCCAAAGTTAAAAAAATGACGTCGTTCATATTTAATACACATGTTGATAAATGGGCGTGGTGGAAGTTTATTTAAAACTGTGTGAACACACATATATTTACACGGTCAAAAATACATAAAATGATGGATGATTAGAGTTGCCACATGAGGTGATAAATTATGAAATCCTTAAAATTATTATATCGTGGAAACTAAATACTTAAGGAAACACATTTGGCATTAAATATTTTGATTAACATGTCATCGAAGTAAATAAATTTTTGTTAACTGCTAACATTCATGCAACAAGATTAACATTGGATAATAAATAACCAGATAATATATAACCATAAATTCATAGTTCAACTCTTTAAAACATGCCGAAACTCATTCTTTAAAGTATAAATTACATCGACGATACATGCTAGAATAACTGTGCAGATTAAGCCAGTTCACTGGTGCAACATACATATCGGCTTAGAAACCATTAAATTTATTAGAATCTTATATGTTTCAAAACATAAACTAAGTCCTGATAATTATTAATTGAATCAGGGTTTTGGAGAACTGCAGTTATAAATACACATTCACCTGAACACATGTCAATGTTTAAGGGGTTCAGGCCACACATTTTCACAAATAAACATGAATTGTCAAAAATGATGATCAATGAAATTTTCAGTTGGAAGAACTATTTTTATATCAAACTTATCCTTAAAATCCATCATATTTAAAAAAATTTCTAAAAATAATTTTGGTATTATTCTTGAAATAATAATATTTATGGGTAAATATAATTTTAATAAATCGTCATGTTATACTGTGATAAATATTAAAACAAATAATCAAGATCATCCCTTATGTTCGCACATAGATATACATATAAATCTATTTAATCACATGTACATATATATCTAAATGCTTTATATACTTGTTTAATCATACATGTTCATAAAATTACCTAAAATCTCCATTTTTCAAAAGGCAGAGTGAAGAAAATGTTGTATACATATAAAAGAAATGTGTATACATTCATATATCATCTTATATATATATATGTATATATACATACATATATATACATGAAGTGTATACATGTGTATGAAAACACCAGAACCGAAGTAAAATAATGCCCAAGAGATTCATTTACCCCAGTTTGGTTCTCCATACAGAAAGTGGGAAGATGATATGAACTATTCTTAAGCCCTTATATAATTATATATACACATATGCATAAGTATATATATATATATAACCGTTTATATTCACCAAAGCAGATGAAATTAAAACAAAAATATCTCCCTTACTCTGTTTCGATTCTCCGTATAGGAAGGGGAAGATGGGTATAAATCGGTTCATATGGTCGTGTATATATATCTATATACATTTATAAAAAAAAGTGTATATAAATATGTATAACCATCGAAATTGAAGGAAAACGATACCAAGGAGTTTCCCTTACCTTCTCTTTGAGAGGAGAAGAATATGCAAGAGATCGAGTTGGCGGTCGAAGATCCAAAAAAGCCCGAAGCGACCCCTAACTCTCATTGGTGAGATCTGGAGTTTACAAGTAGGGCATCTCCTTGAGCGAAGACGTTGACGGGGGGTATCAGAGGCCGGGGTAGTGCCTAAAACGTGGATAGAAGGGGCGGAAACCGGGTCTACCACCGACCTAGATGAAGAAAAAATAGCCTACACTGGTGGTTGGCGTGCGCGACGAAGAAGAAGAAGACGCGGGGAACAGAGATCCAGAAAAATGAAGAAATGGCCCGGATCAATCTGGAATTCTGATCAAACGGCCCAAGCACGGTGCATCTTTAAAAATAATGGACGACTGCGATGGAAGGGGGAGGATCGGATGGCCAAGAAACGACGCAGTGAAAAAAAAAACGCAGGTCTCACCCCCCTGCATTTTCTTATTTTTTTTAAACAACAATACTTTTAATTTTTTTATACTTATTATATGAACATTATTATTATTAAGCTAAAATTATTAATCACATTTATTTTTTTAAGAAAGATCAATAGTCTTTTAATACACATGTTCATTAATTAATTCTCCCCTATCAATAGCATATTTTAATTTTCCATTATTGACTTATATATACTAATTTTCCTAATTTCTATAATTTAAGAATTATATTAATGTTATTAATACAATTAGACATTTAACATAACCACATTAATAATTATTTTCAAATTCACAATGAAGAGTGCATTGATTTAAATATTAACATTATGAAACAAATTTCGTAAATGAAATCATAACTTTCCATCATTTCAAAAATTTTAATTATATAAAGGTCAAATAAACATTTGCATTATTATTATTACTAATTTTAAATTTAGGGGTAAGTATAATACATTTAACATGATGTTTGACATAGCATAAATATAAATATAAATATATATATATATATATAACACAAGAGTTGGCACAAAAATTTTCATAGACTAAAAATAAATCCCACCAGATTCAATATAGTTATTCATATAAGAAATATTTACTTTCTCAAGCTAAAACATGTATAATAAATAGTGGAAAAATAATAATATTAATTCCCACTATTTTTCATTATAAAAAAAATATTTCTAATATTATTCACATTTTGGAAAAACAAAAAATTAAATTAGATATATTATCATTATTATTGTTGTTGTTTAATATAACATTAATCAAAAAAACATAATTAATATTTTTGAACCTTTCGGGGAAATTCAACTCTTAGCTTCAACGGTCCAATTGAAAAAATTAAAACATTAGAGGATAAGTGGATCATGGGGGAGCCAACAGCTATATTTATAGTCGTTAGTGTCTAACGGTTGGATATGTGTTCTATAAAAAACCCGGTCTCGGGTTATCCCACACACAAGGCGACTAAAGAAGAAATAGGAGGAGATGGTTCGATTTATTCCTTTGGTACTCAGTATGGCTGTGGTGGCTTTGACCATCCTTATGTTATTTTTGATGGATGCCAAAGACCCATATCACCTTCTCGGGGTTCTTGTGGTTTAAAGCGGACTTCCTATAATTTCAATTGGTTTTTTAGTTGGAATATTTGGTTATCTAAGATTCTTGTTTGATCGCTGTTATTTGTAGTTACCAAAGTGTTACTCATTTTAATAAAATAGCCTTTCATTCATTTTGTTGCGTTTTCTCTATTTTATTGTTACTATTATTATTATTATTATTTTTATAAGATGGTTTTTTGTTCGATTAATGGATGACGTTATAATATAAACTTTCCATTGCTCGAAACACAGTTTCTTGGGTCGTTACATTATTTCCCCCTTCAAAGAATTGTTTCCTTGGAATTATATTCATATAAGGAAAACAGAAACCCCAGTTGTACAACATTACCGAAACAGGAGATCCGGATCAGTTAACAGAATACCCTAAGTGGTACATAGTTCTTCCATTTCCCTAACCCAGATGCACATTGAGTAGTATGTCTTGAACTCCTTCTTGTGTATACCGCACACAAGATTCCAAAGTGAGGCTCATGCGGTGAAATTCTCAGAAACATCTGAGTGGAAGAATCCCATGATAACCCTCCAAACTACACGACACTGGAGGTATTCAAGAGGGATGATGCGGTTGAGGAGAATGATGTTTTAAGACTTGGAACGTAATGGCTGCACTGAGGTGGCCATCCTGGGCAGCTATGAGGAAGCACGCTCTGGCAGAAAAGTTTTACGCCAGAGAAAAAATCTGAAAGAGACCCTCGTAGTATCTTCCCCTTCGCCTATAACAGGGGAGTTGGGCAGTGGCGATGAGATGAAAAGCATTGTAATCCCCCAGAAACGAACGAAGAATATCAGGACAGTTCGCTAAGTCAAGAAGACGTTGACATGACCCTCGCAAGTGGAGAAAAGATGGATAATCCACCATGCATGTTCTGATCATAATAACCTCTACTAACTCATCAGGTAGTGATGAGATGTTCATTTGACCATCCATTTGAATAAAAAACATTCGAAAAAAAACACTTAACAACACTGATAAGGTAGAGACAGGAATGGAAACATGAAACATTCATTTACATATAAGTTTACAGATCAAAGCTTGAGATTACTAAATGAACACCACAAAGAGAGGAAAAACTCCCTAACTCTTAAAACCACACCAAAGATGAATAGATGGGGTTAAACTCATGGTAACATCTATGACGTCATTGGAGTTTATCATGAGGGGTATGGAGGTGGGAAACATCATTATACACCTCTTTCCTAAGAGACAGTCGGGTGCACTCATCTTTCAACACCCCCAAAGTCCATTAACTGGCCCCAGAAGCCATAGTGATAAATCTAACACAGGTAGGCCGCTCTGACGTCTCCAGTAGAAACTACTTCTTAGAAGGGGTTATCGAGCATCATGCCATATTCCTCGCCAGTCGTGAACACTCGGAAGAGTACCTCGTGGTACCTTCCCTGACGTGCATAAGAGGGGAATTGGGTTGTAATCATTATGAGGTAATCCATTCCCAACCCCTGGTGTATACTAACAACTCTAGGAGAGTATAACAAATCATACAGGTGCTTACATGACATGCTAATTTGGGCATAATTAAGAATGTTCTCATAGGTAGCTAGAGATATAATGATCTCTAGAGCTTTAGTGGGAAGTGATTGTAAATCGGTAGATACATTTTCATCAGCCATCTGAAAGTTTCAACATAATTATTTAGTCAATCATAGTTTTATATTTACACTACCTGGTTTTCCATATTTACCTAAACCCATCCTCTGATACCAACTCTAAGGACACCGGTTCCCGGGTGCCTAAGAGGCATGATGTACTAAAACTTTATTACAATTAGTTACAATAATACATCGTGTCCCATACGACAGAAGATCGTGAGGCTCAGGATTCTTGGAAACCAGCTGCTTCTAAAAAAAATCTTTAGTACAAATCCATGCCTGAAAATTTTAAAACAAAAACGTAGGGTGAGAAAAATATACCCAGTAAGGGGTTTTAAAATGTTTAAATAAAGTTCTTTCTCAAACCAGTCATTTTGAAGATGATAAAACACATCACTAAAAAAAAGGCATCATCTTTTTCTTAAAACATGTCAATCTTAAATTCTTGAAACCACTTACACAGAAAAGAGGTTGTTTCTTAAAATAAACATCAAAGAAGACATAAATCAGAGAGCGCAGTCATGGGAATAATAGTTGATTCATAATTTATAACAAGATTTCATTAGTTCTAAAAGATTGTGTGTAAGAAGGGATGACATTCATATCATGACTCATTGGCACATAATGTTCTTATAAGAACATTCCAGATGTGTTAAAGTTCATATATCATAATATCATTCTCATAGTTAATGGATGTTTACAACTAGGGGATAATATGTTAGTTGAACTATCCCCTGGTTGGCCATTTATCATCACATGCGGAGGGAATGTATAATGCCAGACTTTGTCAAGACCTTGCGTCAAGACCATAAAACATACTTAATACGGGTCAAGGCTAACCGCCCATCCCGTTTCCATGGTAGCACAAGACAAGGCTAACCTCCAAGACCATCGCACATAACGTCTCATGAGACTCTTCCTTTACCCAATGCATTGGTGCGCTGTATAATTCCGGGCGCACCCGTCCATAATCATTTAAGTCCAATACATCCCTCACATATTTTGACGTGGTATTACATTCATAGGGTCTCATTATTACTTTCATTACTCATAATCCCTTTTCACATGTGATTCCAAAGTCAGGGAAGAACAATGAAAACATTAATAAAAACTGAGTCATATGTAATAACATAAAAATCCGTACACATTAGATAATAACTCATCAATTGAAAGAAGGGGCATAATGGTAACCTTAAAATGAACATAAACACTTGAACACTTAAAACACCATTATAACAAGTTAAAAAAAATGAGGTCGTTCATATTTAATACACATGTTGATAAATGGGTGTGGTTGAAGTTTATTTAAAACTGTGCGAACACACATATATTTACACAGTCAATAGTACATAAAATGATAGATGATTAGGGATTCCACATGAGGTTATAAATGATGACATCCTTAAAATTATTATATCATGGAAATTAAATATATATGGAAACACATTTGGCATTAAATATTGTGATTAACATGTCATCGAACTAAATAAATTTTCATTAACTGCTAACATTCATGAAGCATGATTAACATTGGATAAGAAATAACCTGATAATATAACCCCATAAATTCATAGTTCATCAATTTAAAACATGCCAAAACTCATTCTTTAAAATTATAAACTACATCGAGGGTACATGCTAGAATAACTGTGCAGATTAATCTAGTTCACTGGTGCAACATACATATCGTCTTAGCATCCATTAAAATTATTAGAATCTTATATGTGTGAAAATATAAACTAAGTGCTGATAATTATTAATTGAATCAGGGTTATGGAAAAATGAACTTATAAATATACATTCACTTGACCACATGTAAATGTTTAAGGGGTTCACGCCACATATTTTCATAAAAATGCATGAATTGTCAAAATGATGATAAATGAAATTTTTAGTTGGATGTACTATTTTTATATTAAACTTATCCTTAAAATCCATCATAAAAATAAACATGTATATAAATAATTTTGGTATTATTCTTGAAATAATAGTCTTAATGGGTAAATATAATTTTAACAACTCATCATGTTATATTGCGATGAATGTTAAAACAATTAATCAAGCTCGTCCATTATGCTCGCACATAGATGTACATATACATCTATATAATCACATGTACATATATATCTAAATGCTTCATATACTTGTATAATCTTACATGTTCATAAAATTACCCGAAATATCCATTTTTCATAAGGTAGAGTAATACAAAGGTTGTATACATATAATATAAATGTGTATACATGCATATATCGTCTTATATATATATGTATGTATATATATACATATATGTACATGAAGTGTACAAATCTATATGCAAACACCAGAACCAAAGTAAAATAAAGCCCAAGAGTTTCCTTTACCCCATTTTGGTTCTCCATACAGGAAGTGAGAAGCTGATATAAACGGTTCTTAATCCGTTATATAATTATATATAAACATATGCAAAAGTATATATATAGCCGTGTATATTCACCAAAGCAGATGAAATTAAAACAAGAAGATCTCCCTTACTCTGGTTCGATTCTCCGTACAGGAAGGGGAAGAAGGGTATAAATCGGTTCATATGGTCTTGTATATATATCTATATATATTAATATAAACGATACCAATGACATTACCTTACCATTACATGGAGAGGAGAAGACGATGCAAGAGATCGAGTTTTTGGTTGAAGATCCATGAATGCCCGAAGCAACCCTCCCCTCTCCTCGGTGAGATCCAGAGCTTACAAGTAGGGAATCTCCTTGAGCGATTACATTGAAGGGGGGGTATCTGAGGCCGAGGTGGTGCCTAACCCGTGGAAATAAGATGCCGAAACTCGGTTTACCACCAACCTAGATGAAGAAAAAAAATGGCCTACACTGCTGGTTGGTGTGTGCGACGAAGAAGAAGAAGACACAGGGAATAGAGATCCAGAAAAAGAAAAAAACCTCCTAGATCAATCTGGGATTCTGATCGAATGGCCTAGGCATGCCGTGGCATTAAAAAGAACGGATGACCGCGATGTAAGGGGGAGGATCGGATGGCCAAGATGCGACGTGGTGAGAAAAACGTGCGCCTCACCCCCAACAACAATACATTTAAATTTTTTTGTTATACTTATTATATGATATTTATTATTATTAACCTAGAATTATTAATCACTTTTATTATTTTAAGAAAGGTCAATAGTCTTTTAATACACATGTGAATTAATTAATTCACCCCTATCAAAAACATATTTTTATTTTCCTTTATTGACTTATATATACTAATTATATTAATTTCTATAATTAATGATTGATATTAATGTTATTAATACATTTATACATTTAACATAACATCATTAATAATTATTTTAAAACTCACAATTAAGAGTGCATTGATGTAAATATTAACATTATGAAACAAATTTCATAAATGAAATCAGAACATGACATCATTTCATAACTGTTAATTATAAAAAGGTCAAATAAACATTTTCATTATTATTGTTACTCATTTTAAATTTATGGGTAATTATAATACATTTAAGTTGAATTTTGATGTAGCATATATATATATACATATATATATATAACCCAAGAGTTTTCACACAAATTTTTATAGACTAAAAATAAATCCCACCAGATTCAATATAGTTATTCATAAAATAAATATTTACTTGCTCAAGTTAAAACGTGTATAATAAATATATGAAAAATAATAATATTAATTACCAATATTTTTTTTTATAAAAAAATAATTCTCATATGATTCACATTTTGGGAAAACAAACAATTAAAAAAGCTATATTATCATTATTATTGTTGTTGTTTAATAAAACATTAATCAAATAACATAATTAATCTTTTTAAACCTTTTGGGGGTATTCAACTCTTAGCTTCAACGATCCAATTGAAAATTAAATCATTATTGGATATGTGGATCATGGGGGATCCAATGGCTATATTTATAGACATTATTGTCTAATGGTCGGATATGAGTTCTATAAAAAACCAGGTCTCATGGTATCCCACACATAGGGTGACTGAAGAAGAAAGATGAAGAGATGGTTCGAGTTATTTCTTTGGTGCTCGGTATGACTGCGGTGGCTTCAGCCATACTTAAGTTTGTTTTGATTGATGCCAAAGAACCCTATCGCCTTCTCGGGGATCTTTTGGTTTTAAGCATTCTTCCTGTAATTTTAATCGGGTTTTAAGTTGGAATCTTTGGTTAGCTAAGCTTCTTGTTTGATCACTGTGAGTTGTAGTTACCAAAGTGTTCCACATTTGAATAACAGATCCTTTCATTAATTTTGATCTGTTTTCTCTATTTTATTGTTACTATTTTATTTAATGATTTTTTTGATTAATGGATGACATTGTAATATAAACTTTCCATTACTAAAAAACACAGTTTCTTGTGTCGTTACATTGTCTTCCCTTGCCAATCATAATGTTATTAAAATACAAATTTTTGGAATCATCTTATATGGATTTTATTACTACCATAAATTTTATAATGTAACTAGTTTGTAGTATATTTAGTTGTGGTTAAACAAAATCTGTCCATAAATAATTTTCCATAGGAGAAATGTGGTTGAATTTTTAAATTAGGAAATGTTCTTCCTACTGGACTCTATAATTTTACGTGAATCAAAATGGTTACGTTAGTAATTATTAATGAGTATAATTTTCCCATTCATTGTATCATAGATGATGGATTTATATTATCTTGTAAATGGGGAGGAAATTAATTTTTTCATGGAAGGAATTCATGATTTTAGTCCCCATGGTTATGGATTAAAACTATGATACAACTTCACTTATTTTGATCTATGTTCTCCATCATGTATCGATGATTCCATTTAAACTATGATGATATCTATGATTTTTCATCCCCTCTATGTAATATATAATAGTTTTATTTATTAATTTAACAATTTTGAGAGATTATATGATATATGTGTCCCATATATAAATATATATTTTTTGTTGTTAAAGAAACTGGTGCTTTTAAGGATCTTATTTTTAGAACCATTATAATTCTCTAATCTTGGGATCTAATTATAATGTATATTTTTTTGATATGGAGTTGATGTAATACACCTTATTTATTATCTATAAGGTTGAATCCATCTACTATGTCATCTTGATTTTGATCCCCAGTTTCAATTAGGTGAATCATGATCTCAATCATTCCACTAACTAATTTTTATAGTGTGTATTTTTTTGTTATATTTTTTGATGATTGTTATTTATATTTTTTCCTATGTGTATATTTTTTTATATTTTTTGGAGCTCCAAAAATTTTTCACTTTCTTATTTCCATTTATATGAGATAGTATTTTAGAGAGGGATTGGTTTTCTTGGGTCCCCACTGATGTCTGGTTTGTGAATTAGAGGTCTGAGTGTGGATTAAATGATTTTTTACCACTACTAGACATCAAGGATAATGATATATGTTATATTTAGTTTGGTGTTAATGTTATAGATTCTATTTGGTTTTTTTATTGTGGATTCTGTCATGGTCCAATGAAGTTATGGTTTTACTAAAATTGTTTCACCACTGGGGTTTCAATGAGTAATGGATGTTGTCTACATCAACTTTATAGGTTGAAGATGAAAGTATTTGAGAATATATATTGTATTATATGATGATGATGGAATGGACATCATGGTTTGATAATGGGTTTCTTTATCAGTAGTTTTCATTAGGTGTGGTTTACATTATCTACCTAGTTTAAGTCTTAGGCTATTGGTTTTTAGTGTTGGGCCAATTTTTTGGGGGACGTTTTTTCTCTTAACAAATTCTTCCATATTATTTAGGTGTACGATTGATTTTAAATGTGTGTTATTTCCACTTTATATCATTTATTTTTTTATATTTATTCGTTAAAATATATTTTTTATTTTCATCTCACTTTATGTATTTGGATTTTTTTCCCTAGCTGATCATGAGAACCGAGTAGTTTATAGGTGGGAATTAAGTTTATTTTTTTATCACGTTTCCTGTACTTATTGAATACCTGGTATAATGTTTCACCTTTTTAAAAATATTCCCCATGGTACATTAACTCTTTTTGAACTCTTGAAGAAAAATCATGTCACAAACTATATTATCTTTATGTTTTCTCAATAAAAGGTGATGTATTTACTTATAAATCAAAGGATAACATGTAAATACATTGAGATAAAAATTAATACACACTTATTATAAATAAGAATAATGTTTTACGTTATTATAATTAATATAACTGAAATAAAAATAATCAGATAAAATTGAAATGGTATAATTTTTACCCTTGAATTCTACTAAAAATAACGAGATATTAGATACACTTAATGTGAGAATCTCAATGTCAATTCCATAGTGATAATATGTCCTTAACATTAATAAAGAGAAGTATCTATAAAAAATAATGGAATATATATATAATGATGTTTTTCTTCAATGAAACCCTTTCTTGGTATTCCATAATTGAGTATAATCTGTTTTTTATACTATATCATATTAAGGTGAATAGATACAAATTATATTAGAATTTTTACTTTATTTATCTTTATTTTAATTACTAAGATGAACCTGTTAGTAAAAATCATTATCATAAATATAAATCATAACACTTCTATCGTAAAAAACTGAGAATTTGATTTAATTTCATAACATAATATGGAAAAAATATATATTTTTTAATCAATTAATGCCACACTATTCATGATACCCCAAACACATGGTATTCTATAAATAACATAAATATAATTTTTTTATCAAGAATTAATTTATAAATATCATCATACAAGATGGTAATGATCTCACATTCATGGAAAAATGTGTATAATCATGGATAAGAACACCCAATAAAAAAATAAAGCTTTTTGAGATCTAATTTAGGGGATCTTCCACATGACCACATATATTATAAACCACAAACTATTAATATAACGATAAAATGATTCATTCCTATAACACCTAATCACACTATAGTTACACATCATCTATGTTTTTCTAGATTAATGTATCTTGAACAGAATACATAGTCAATAATATAATCATATAATCTAGAGGTTCTTATTATATAATGGAATTTCCCTAACCTATTGTTATTGAAAATAATTCTCATGGAGTATTAAAATGGAAATAAAATATGTGAAAAGAATAAAAATTTATGTATTATATTAAATACATGACTTAGTAATTAAAATTACCTATCATATTTGGTTCAGGTACAGCAACTCAAAAGGCACCCTTGGTCATATTGAAGAGAACATGATCTATATATACTTGGAATATCATAGTTATATACTATTCCTAGTAACACATTTTGAAATTATTTTTCATCATTGTAGAATTTGTATTCTATTTTTTCATTAATATTTTATGATCCATGTAAACTATATTCAACCACAATACTATAAGAGAATAAATTGATATCTAATTATTAAATTAATTTTCCTTTTAATAAATTTTTTACTTGGTACCAAAAAATGAAATTTCACTAAGATAAAAAATTATTAAAAAAATAGAATTATTATAAAATTTCAATAAATATCTATAATGATTATAACATTTAGTTTCTCCATTGTGATAATTTATCTAAAAGAAATGTGCAATTCTATATTCATATAAATTTAATCTAGAAAAAATCATTTATCATAATATTATCAGTTATTATAATGAATCAATAAATATTTTTATTTAATATACTCCAAAAAATGATATCATTTTTAGAATATTTTTATTACTTGATGAAGATCAATTCCAAATATAATTTGGGCTTTCATATTCATTTCCCAAATTTTTTAAATTTAGTGAAAAATCATATTACTTATATATTATAATACACAATGAGAGAAATCATTCTCAAGTGCATCTCTTCATGTGATATTCTCATAAAAACTATTGCATCACTACATATAACTCATATTTTAACATATATGGGTTAACATATTAGATTTTCTCATCTAATGTGTAAATTATTATGCAAATATCCAAATCATAAATGAAACATACATTAATTAATGAATGGGAATGTATACATTTTTATAAATTTAACAAAATGATGCATTTATATAATCTAAAACTGTCATTATATGAATATATTCAGAACAAAAGGGAAATATATATATTTATATATATAAGTTAATCTAATTATATGATAAAACATTAGAACCTCAAATGACCTAATGTTTTTATTATTTTAACTATCCTATTAAAACAAACTATATAAATAGTTAAAATATATGTCAACTTGTAACTTATAATACAACATCTTAAATCTTCCTATCCAATAGAACCTCCCATTATAATATTTATTAAGATATTTTATATTAGATAATGTGTTTGGATAGTAGTGATATTAAGGTTGGTGATCATTATATTCAATATTTGAAATAATATTCAAAATAAATTCATAATAAACTTCCATTTTCAATGGTTATATTTTCTAAAATAATAAATAATTAGAATATGTTTAGTTCATTTCATCATTAATATCCATTGGAATTTTCAAATCAACTATATTAACATAAAATTTTACATTAAGATAGATCATTCATTTTGTTACTTCTATTTATTTAATAGTTATAAAAATATTTTTATTTTTAAAAAATATAAATAATACCATTTAATATCATTTTAATCACTTAGTATAACTATTTAATATAGTTTGGGGACTTTCAGTTGATTATGAATGGTATTTTCATATTTTTATGACTAGTGCTTATTTTAATTAGTCCAAACCATGTTTATGTACCAATCGATTCATCCTCTATCATATGAACATTTCTTATTTGATAATTATAAACTTAAATAATTTCATAATTTACTTATACTAAATTATTCAAATATAAATTTATTCATCACTAATATAAATTATAGTGAAAAGATATCAGGCCACAGAATGGAATACTGAGCACATGGGGGGTGGGGGTGAACAACGGTATGTCAAATTAAAAAAAACTCCATTTAATATGGTATTGTGTCTAAATACCCGGATTTATTGTGGGAATATGTTTTATTAAATACTTGTTAATTTTCTGATTCTACAATTTATGACAGTGCTTGATTCTGGGGCCCGGGGTGTCTGGATTCAATTTCTAATATTTCTTTTGGGCAAATTTAATAAATGTACGAGTGAGATTTAATATCTTTTGAACCGGGGCTCAGAATTTAAATCTGAGGCCACCATTAAACTCATGGAATCAGTGATTTCATAGTAATACCTTCACCGCAGTTGCGTTTTAACGAGAGTGGAAGATAGTTTTGGGGGTTTCTAAATAAAAATAAATAAAAATAAGACTTAACTTATTTTTATTTGTTTTTTGTTAAAACCTCAAAGGGGAGGTTGGAGGTTGGGGACACCACACCCCAACCTCCCATGGGAGGTTATGGTGGTGGGGTCCACCTGAGCATAACTTCTTATGAGATGATGTTATTAGGTGGGGCCCACACGATCTCTGTAACTCCTTGGACACCCTTAAACTCCTTAGAACCCCCAATTAAATTGGTGAGCCTCTTCACCTTCCCCGTCCAATTAATGAGCCAACTCCACCCATTTAATTACATTATGTAACTTAATAAATTTGAATCATTTTTAATTCATTATACAAACATTATAATAAGATATTATATGTTATTTTTGTGGCGTTGGCAGCATTTTTGTTGTTAGGATTAAGGAGAGGAAAGAACTTGGTGGAGCCATTTCTCTCCAACGAAGAACCACCGAAGAATGAAGAACATCGTCTTCTTCATTCTTCAACCCAGGCATGAATGGGAAGCATCACTGCCCAGGAATAACGTCGATGACATCATCTCGGCTCATCTTCTCTGAATACTTCCTCATTTGACGATGACGGAATGACGCCGCCATCCCACGACTTCGTCAACTTCACCAAAATTGAGGTAGGGGGATTTTATGTGTTTCTATACCCGTTCTACGTCGTTGAAGTTAGGGTTTGAGAATCACCAATTTCTATCACCGTAACGAGGGGGGCTCATGACGCATGAACACGAACCTACCCTCTCCCCTTTTCTTGTTCTTGATTGATGATGATGGAGGTGGTACATGCGGTGACGTCGACAAAGTCAGGGAACAAAGGTAACACAATATGCGGCCTCTGCGAACCTGGCCGCCCCTGCGGCAACACGATGTGCTACCCCAGCCCCGGCGCACTGCCCCGACGTGTAGTACACACAGCCTGCCCGCATGCCCTGCACACTCCCCAGTTCCGCTGGCGCCACCGGAGGCCTACCCGTCCCCTTCCGGCAGCCTGCCCAGTGACCCGCACCATGTCAGCGGCCTGCCCGTCACCCCGGCGCGCTTCTTAGCACCCCGACTGGTTGGCCCGTCTCCTGGCGGTTGCCTTCCCGGAACACTCGGATCCTGCCGATGGCCATCCCAGCACTCCGGTTCCCTACCTAGCATCCCTACAGCCCCATGCCGCGGTCTGCGTGGCGCCTCGGCGCGCTGCCCGCACCTGGGCGCGCTGCCCGATGCCCTGCACGGCGCCCCAAAGCCCTACCCAGTGCACCCACGGCCTTCCCGATCCCAGATGGCCTGCCCGCGCCCCTCGCAGCCTACCGCTGGCCTCCCGGATGCCGTCCTCCCGAGCCATGCTTCTCGGGGTGTTGGCCGAATCTGCCCCGGTCTTCGGGCTGAGCCGCCTGCGTGGAGACATCCTGGCCAAACCGCCCTCGTAGTCCGCTGGGCCAAGCCCAATGAACCGTGACTGAAATAGAGGACTAACCTGACCAACGAGCTGGGTCAAACCTATCAGGTTAGTCCGAGTTGACCCAGAACTGGTTGTCTCAGACAGGGTTGGCCCGATTCGGTCTGACTGGGTCGGACCGGACCTGGGCCCAATATCGTCCCTTTGATTACTTTGGTCATATCTTTGGCACCAGACACGCATTTGATGAACCGTCAGTGGCACTTGTAATCAGGATTAGAGACGGTCCCTTTGAGAATACCCCACTGGAGTTTATGGAATAGATTAGATACTATCAGGGTGGTTCGTACAAAAATCCAACCAGGCCCCCGGGACATAAAGGCTAATAACTAACAGACCAAGCATCTGATTGATGTGCCGCATGTTTCATTGAGACCCATATGATGTGGTGGACAATGAGATACTTTTTTGTGGATATTCACAACAGTTTTAGTATTTCCTAGTAGATCATGGAGATGATCCTTCCAGTGACGAGAAGACAGAGTGCAAAGACCTAGTAGCTGACATAGCTGACGATTCGATGACCGATTTGACTTGGAGTGATTCGACTAGCCCAGTGGGGAGCACCTTGTATTTGGTGGCAGACCTGCGGTACTAGATAGAAGGAGTACCTCTACAAGAAATTAAGGGGAGCACCTGGTATTTGGTGGAAGACCCACAACAGAGGAGCACCTGGTATTTTGTGGCAGACCCACGGTACTCGACAGGAGGAGTACCTCAGCAGTCCAAGGATACTGAGAAGCGCCTTGGTATTGTGACATGACCATTGTTATTGATAGAGAAGGAGTTATCCGGTAGCCATGGATTCGATAATGAAAATCTTGGTTTGAGCTCTGTCAACAACATTTCTATTTTCCTCATGTTTGAGATGGGCTACTAGATAACATAGGTATATGTATGGGAATATAACTATGTAATGGTTATCCGTTGATTCATTCTTTTTGACTTATCCTCGTTTTATTTTGTTATAACTTTAGGGTCTCGAGGTCTCTACTGAGTATCGTTATACTCACCCTACACGGGCTATGACTGCACCTCATTGTGTTGGATGCAAATGACAGATAGCACTGACTGAGGTGGAGAGTACGAGGACTAGACAGTACCCGAATGTGGACCTCACGACGAGTCGATACCTGGAGGAGATGGATGGACGTGGAGCGCTGAGGGGTCTATCTGTACCTACCATTCAGGTGGGATCCATGTTGGATGATCGAGGATCTTCTAGACACTTTCAAGCTATTTGTGTTTTATTTGTACATGTTTTGTGTTTTCCTTGTATTTTACAGTAGGGCTTCTATTTCCTCCCCCCTTTACATTCATCACTACCTTTGTATTTAGTTATTGTTTGTGTTTTTCATCCAGTTGTGTACTCTTATTATGAGTGTCAACTTTTTATAAAGCCAATTCCTTCCCAGCTAAGGGATTTACGCCTTTGGTGATATTCGCTAGCCCCTAGCCTATGGATGTCAGGCTTTGGGTAGTCACGACATGGGTCCCGAGGACGGGTCGTGAAAAATTGGTATCAGAGGTTTCGGTTATACCATAGAACATAGGACTCTGATATTTATTTTCTATGAATAAATATTATTAAGGGTACCGAGTGTGGTTTTCAGTTCAGGGAGTCCAATGTTGGTGCGGCGACCGACTTTTTTGTAAACCAGGACCCTAACTACTTATTTTCGACTTAGGGAAACAAAACCTTGATTAGGTGTGTGTTTCAAACGTTTTTCTTTATGTCACCTCAACTAGATCATCTAACCAGGTATAATCATTTGACTGTGTTGCATTTGTTTCTTTCAGGATGCCTTCCCTGTGGATGACCAATAAGATCCCTGAGAGTTGTATTCACTGATATCCCTCCAGAAGGATGAGTCCATAGTGTAGGGCCCCTTTCTAGTGGAGGCACTAGTGGTACCACCACCCATTGGGCCACGGATTCCACCATCCATAGCTGCAGATGATGCACGCTGCTTGAGCGCGCTGCACGAGTTCCACCGCCAGAGGCCTCCCATGTTCTGGGGAAAGGCGGACACACAGGTGACTGAGGATTAGCTGGAGGTTGTGGCGAGAGTCTCCAGGTTAGTAGGGACACCAGCAGACTACATGGTGATCCTTACAGATTGCCTCCTTCAGGTAGCAGTATGCAGATGGTGGGACCTAATGCTTTGGGTCCATGACGAGGCGATGATACTCTGGGCAGACTTCGAGATCCTGTTCCAGGTGGAGTTTATCCCAACCACCCATTGTGCGGTGCAGATACAGGTGTTAATTCATCTGCAGGAGGGCAGTATGATAGCAGTGTAATACTCAGCGAGGTTCACCAACCTCTTGCACTACACCACTGATATGGTATGAGACACATTCTTCAGGGCCCGAACCTTAGAGAAGAGGATCAGGAAAGTGATCAGAGCTCTGATGATATCCCTCCGAATTACGATGTCGGCAGGAGTGTTGGAGCGAGCCCTCCTAGTGGAGAGTGTCCTTGTATAGTAGTTTCCAGTAGCGAGACCCACCACTAGCTGACACGCAGCGGAGACTTCTGCAGATGGCAGTGGACGGATGAATCATAGTTCTAAGAGGACCATAACTACAGGTGGACGCCTGCATGAATCAAGATCGGATGTGCGAGGCACCCGGAGTGGAGACAGAGCCAAACTTTCTAGGAGCGGAAAATTTTACTCATGCGGCAGGTAGGGTCACATGAAACGTAACTGTCCGACCAGCCATATAGACAATCATCAGCCAGTTTAACGGCCTCCTAGGTAGAGGCATAGATATTATTGGGGCAGTCCTCAGGGCACATGTGGACATGGTAGAGGAGCTAGTTTAGTAGCTGGCGGTGGGAGACGTTTTGAGGTGTTGCCACCACCAGCACCAGAAGGACCACCCCGACCACAAGGAGCTGGCAGACAGGTGAGAGCTCAGCTTCAGGAAGCTGAAGCATACAACCATGCCCCTACGGAGATGATTCGAGGTATGATCTGTGTCTACTCCACCTTATCTACAGTTCTTATAGACACAGGTTCCAGTCACTCTTTTATTTCCACATCTCTCGTTCGGAGCTCGGAGATTCTGACAGAGCCGTTGCCTCGATCCTTATGGCTAGAGACTCCTACGAGAGCAGACTCGATGGTTAAGAACTGGTGCTGGCAGTGTGATCTTACTCTAGGAGGTGAGATCTTCAACTGGGATCTCCTCATAGTTGCGTCGAGGCCTTTCGACTTCATCTTGGGTATGAACTTGTTATCAACGTTCCATGCTTAGATCGACTGTATTAGGCGCAAAGTGCGGTGTGTCCCCTTGGATGGGACCAGGATCACCTTAACCAGTGAGAAGGGACCATTGGTAGTACAAGATGGACTTTCTCGAAGGAGGGTGCAGCCTATCACTCACCCGTTGCCTTGCCTTACACTCGGAGCAGTTGATGTGGAGAGTCCGACTTATCCTATAGTGATGGACCAATGCACATATGTTTTCCCTGACAATGTTCCAGGACTACCTCTTCCCAAATAGGTGGACTTATACATTGTCCTTTACCCTGGGATGACACTGATATCTACTCCACCATATCGGAAGGCTCTCGCTGAACTTCATGAGCTGTGGGTACAGTTGGAGGACTTATAGTGGAAGGGATTTATCTGGCCTAGTGTTTCTCCATGGGCAGCCTCGATTCTATTCACCAAGTAGGCGGACAAGAGCTTGAGGCTCTGTGTCGACTACCATCGCCTGAACCAAGTGACTATGAATAACAAGTACCCACTTGATGTCCTTTTTGATCAGCTCAAGGGAGCACAATGCTTCTTGATGATATAACTCAGATCAGGCTATCACCAGCTCAGAGTTTGAGACGAAGATGTGCAGAAGAAAGCCTTCAGGTGTAATTGTGGCCACTATAAGTTCTTGGTTATTCCCTTTTTCATAACCAATGATACATTAGGGTTCATTAGTCTCATGAATAGGATCTTACAGCCTTACCTCGATCTCTTTTTCATTGTCTTCTTCAATGACATACTGATCTACTCAACTATTGAGGAGGAGAATGCCTACCATTTTCAGGTCGTACTGGATACACTCCGATAGCACTAGATTTATGGTATGTTTTCAAAGTTCCAGTTTTAGATTTGATTGGTTCACTTCTTGGGACATGTCATCTCGGAGGATGGAGTTCTAGTAAATCTTGCTAAGATTGAGGCAATGCTATCATGGAAGCCACTGAGGAGTGTGATGGAGTTATGAAGTTTTTTGGCCTAGGCTGGATACTATCAAAGATTCATTCTAGACTTCTCCAGAGTTGGAACACCACTATCAGCCTTGACGAAGAAGGAGAAACCCTTCGTGTTGTCGGAGATATGCCAGCAGAGCTTTCAAGAGACGTGGTAGAGGCTGAATAGTGCCAACATTTTTAGGCTTCTAGAGGAAAATGTAGGTTACGTAGTGTACTGCGACGCCTCAAGAACCAGAATTCAGTGTGTCCTGATGCAGGAGCGAGCAGTGATCGCTTATGGTTCACGACAGTTGAGAATACACAAGAAGAACTATGCTATCCATGACATGGAGTTAGTAGCAGTGGACTTCACCTTGAAGATGTGGCTGCACTATCCGATGGGAGAATGATTTACCATGTATTCTGATCATTAGAGTCTCATGAATATCTTCTATCAGAAGGACATGAACTTAAGAAAATGGGGATGTAATGAGTTACTCTAGGACTATGACATTGAGATAGTCTATACTCATGGAAAGGGGAATTTTTTTTGCGAATGCGCTCATCAGGAGGACTAGTATTCATCTTCTAGGAGTGGAGATAGAGCAGATGGATGCTTTACAAATATCCTTTGTGGATAGAGATAGAGTAGCCTATCTATAGTCACTTACAGTAACTCCTCTACTTATTCATCAATTCATGGAGTCATAGTGTGGGGACGCTGACTGCGAGACAAAACATGCTCAAATATCCACAGGGCAAGCGCCTGATGGATTTTATGAAGGTGGGGAGCACGTCATCCTATTTAGAGGATATACCCTAGTTCCAGTTTCACTTCCAGAGGTGGTGTTGAGGGAGTACCACACATCCCCTCTAGTGGTACATCCAGGAGTGGTGAAGATGTAGCAGGACCATCAATAACAGCAATGGTTGCCAGGTATAAAGAAGGCAGTAGCAGAGTTTGTCTCACGGTGCCTCACCTTTCTGCAAGTGATGGCAGAGCACAAGGTACCAACATTCATGGTATACCACTTATAAGTCCCATAGAGGAATGGGGATGGGATATCCATGGAACTCATGATGGGAATTCCATGTACATCCATGAGTCACGACTCGATATGGGTGATCGTTTGACGACTCACCAAGTCATCCCACTTCCTACCGATCAGAGAGTAGGGTTTAGTAGAGAACATGGGATTCCACTATGTACAAGAGATAATATGTTTTTCATGGAGTACCTTCTTCTATAATCTTTGACCATGACACACGCTTTACTTCTCAGCTATGGAATGGGTTACATGAGGCTTTCGGAACACATCTTCGTCTGAGCACCACATTCCATCCTCAGATTGATGGTCAGAGCAAGCCGACCATCCAGACCCTCGAGTGCATGCTTCGTGATTTTGTTATCGATATCAGTCATAGCTGGGAGGACCATATACCATTGGTACAGGTTTCCTACAACAACAGATATCACTCCACCATAGGTATGGAACCTTTCGAGGTGTTATACGGTTTACCTTGTAGATCACCACTGTGCTGGACAGACCCTGGGGAGTCATCACTAGTGGGACTAGGGATGGTATAGGATACGATGGAGAAGGTCCATATCATCCAGGAGCAGATGAGGACTTCATATAGAAGACATAAGTCATATTCTTACAAGATACGGAGAACTCTGGAGTTTGAGGATAGTGACCACGTCTTCCTACGGGTCTCACCTCAATGATGTCTACAAAGATTTGGCAGAGGCGGAAAGATATCTCCAAAGTTAATCAGACCTTTCCAGGTCCTCAGTAGAGTATGTGGGGTGGATTACCACTTAGTCCTTCCCCCTCAGTTGAACTGGTTTCACGATGTCTTCCACGTATCTCAGCTGAGGAGATACGTGCACGACCCATCCCACATCATCGACCATGAGGAGAAGGGCATCGATGACGGGGTGATATTCAAGGAGGTTCTAGTGGAGATTGAGGATCGACGGGAGTGGGTCCTACGTTTATGGTCGATACCTCTGGTGCATGTCTGTTGGCTGGCCGGGAACATCCATGAGAGCACATGGGAGCAGGAGCCTCAGATTCATGCTCAATACACCCATTTATTCTGTTAGTTCCAGTTGTAGCTTACGCGGATGTAATTCCCTGAGGTGGGGAGAATTTAAAGACTTGGAATTTCTATAGAATTTTTTTTCTTAAATACATTATACTTTTACGAGTCCTAATTTTCTAACGGTGCTTGATTCTAAGGCCCGGTGTGTCCGAAATCAATTTATACAGTTTTTTTCGGGTATGTTATGTAAACATACAAGAGTGATTTTATATCATTATAACCAGTGCTTGGAATTGAAATTTTAGGGCACCGTTGACCTTGTAACATCAGTGATTTCTTAGTAATACCATCACTACAGTTGCGTTTTAAGGAGAGTGGATGATAGTTTACGGGGTTCTTAAATAAAATTAAATAAAAATAAGACTAAAATTATTTTTTTTCTTAGTGGTTAAAACCTCCAATGGGAGGTTTGAGCAGGTGGACACCACACCCTAACCTACCATGGGAGGTTATGGTGGTAGGGCACACCCATGCATAACCTTCCTTGGGTGGATGTTATTAGGTGGGGCCCACTCGATCTCCTTAACTCCTTTAACCCCATAAAACCTTTTGGAACCCGTAGTTAAATTGGTGAGCCTCTTTACCTTCCCCCTCAAATTATGAATCCAACTTCACCCATTTAATTATGTGATGTAACTTAATTAATTTGAATCATGTCTAATTCATTATGCCAACATTATAATAAGATGATATATTTTATTATTATGGGGTTGGCATAATTTTTGTTGGGAGGATTAAGGAGAGGAAAGAGCTCGGTGGAGCCATTTCTCTACAACGAAGAACCACCAAAGAATGAATAACATTGTCTTCTTACTTCTTCAACCCGGGCAAGAATGGGAAGCATCACAACCCACGAAGAATGGCGACGACGTAATCTTGACTCGTCTTCTCCGAAATCTTCCTCTGCCGACAACGACGGAACGACGCTGCCTTCCCGCGATTCCATCAACATCACCGAACTCGAGGTAGGTTGATTTGATTTGTTTCTATACCTGTTCTACATAGTTGAAGATATGGTTTGAGAATCTACAATTTCTATCACTGTAACGAGGGGGGCCCAGGCCGCACGAACATGGACCGCCCCTATCCCATTTTCTTGTTCTTGATTTTTGACGATGGAGGTGGTCCCCGCGGAACCTCGACGTGCTCCCCCACGCCCTGGTGTGCTGCCTCAACGTGCTGTCTGCTTCCTCATGCGCTACCCCAACGTGTTTCACGTGCTGCCTGCCTGCGTCCCCTGCATGCTGCCCGGCTCCACCGTCACCCCTGACGGCCTACCTGGCCCCTGCCTACAGCCTACCCGGTGCCCCTGCATGCTGCCAGCGGTCTACACGGCACCCCGAAGTGCTACCTGGTGCCTCCAACAGCCTGCCTGGCCCCTGCCATTGGCCTACTCGGCACCACTGCGCCCAGCCGTTGGCATGCTCGTCCCCAGCTAGGGGCATGCCCGGCTCTGCGGCGGCCTTCCCGCTGTCCCTACAGCCACCTATCACGGTTTTCCCGGTGACCCGGAGCACTGCCCTTGCCCAAGCACGGTGCCCGACGCCCCGACTCCCTGCCGGGTGCAACCACATCATACTAGAAGACCAGCTGTCCTACACGCACCCCGCACGGGCTACCGCTAGCCTCCTCGCAACCGACCTCTTGGGCCGCACCCCTCGTGTTGTTTGATGAACTGGCCCCTGCCTTCTAGCTGTGCCACCTGTGTGGTGGCATCCGGGACAAGGCACCCTCGTAGTGCTCTAGGCCGGGCCCAATGGACTAGGCCTGACATAGCCGGCAGACCCGCCCAACGGGATGGGTCAGACCCATCTAGTCTGTCCGAGTTGACCCAGACTGGGTTGTCTCATACTGGGTTGGGCTGAGTCGGTCTGACAGGGTCGGACCAAACCCTGTCCCACTACCAATCCTATGCTTACTTTGGCCTTATCTATGGCACCAGATGTCTGTTTGATGAAACGTTAGCAACGCTTGTAATCTTTATGAGAGATGGTCTCTATGAGAATACCCCACTGGATTTCAGGGTATAGTTGAGATATGGTTGGGTTGGTTCGTACACGATTCCAACCAGCCCCCTGAGACTAAAATGATAATAACTCACAGACTGGGAATCCAATTGACGCGCCTCCTATTGCATTAAGACCCCTATGATGTTTCATATATTTGTGATACTTCTTAGTGGAAATTATCTACAGTTAGATTATTGACTAGTAGCTCATTGAGCAGATGCTTCCAGTGATGAGCAAACAGAGTGCAGCGACCTAATAGATGACAGAACTGATGACTGCTTGACTGATTTGACTCAGAGTGATTCTACTAGCCTAGTGGGGATCACCTGGTACTTGTAAGTAGACCCCTAGGATAGGATATCATGGTATTTTGTGGCAGACCCATGGTACACAACAAGAGGAGTTCCTCTGTAGGATATTAGGGGGAGCACGTGGTATTTGGCTGCAGACCCACAACTGAGGAGCGACTTGTGTTTGGCGGAAGACCCGCATTAATAAATAGGAGAAGTACCTCAGAGGTCCAAGAGTAGTGAGAAGCGCTTTGGTTTCGCGACAGTCCCACTGTTCTCGACAGAGGAGGATTTCTCCGGCAGTCGTGGTTTCGATAATGAAAATCCTGATTTAAGCTGATTCAATAACCTTTTTTTTCCACTTTATTGAGAGGGGTTACAATATAACTTAGGTATATGTATGTGTATATACCTAAGTAATGTTAATCTGTTTATTCATACTTTTTATCTTATCCTTGTTGGATTTTGTGAGAGATTGAGTGTCTCGGGGTCCCTACTGAGTATGTTTATTTTCACCGCTGCATGGGCTATGCCCGAACATCGTTGTATTGGATGTAGACAACGGAAAGCACTGACTGAGACAGAGTATATGGGGATTGGATAGTACCTAGAGGTGGACCTCACGACGAGTCGGTTCTGAGAGGAGACAGACGAATGTGGAGCGCTGAGGAGACTATCTGTACATACCTTTCTGTTAGGATTCATGGTGGATGATTCAGGAGCTACTAGACACCTTCAAGCTGTTTTTATTTTAGTTGTACTTGTTTAGTCTTGTCCTTGTACTTTACTATTGGGCCTGTATTTCCTGCCCCCTTTACATTTAGCACTACCTTTGTATTTAGCTTAACATAGTGTTTTTCTTCCACTTGTGTACTCTGATTCTGTGTGTCTACTTTTTATAAAGGCAATGACTTCCCAGCTTAGGGATTTATGCCTTTTGTGCTAGCCACCAGCCCCTGTCCTATAGAAGGTGGGCTTGGGGTAGTCATGGCATGGGTCCCGATGGGTCGTGACATTGTGTTTATGATTAGTTGTGGTATTCCGATTTTATTCCCCTTTGACTCATAAAAATAATATGATGACACAAATTATAGAAAGGGTTAAAAATATATATATTATGTCCATGGAGAATATATGTAACAATAGACTAGTGTACATACGTTTCTATTAACTATTTTCAATTTATGAGTGAATTAACTATCCACAGAAGGTTCGTTATGCTAATCAAGAAGAGATAACTTCTCAAAAAAATTAGATCACTGCAAATTACAAGAATGTGTATTTTAGAATATATAATCAATAAAAAATTAGAATATATATATATCTATATATAAATTTGTAACATAGTCTGACCAGGTTATGTGAATAATCATATAAGTTTCAAAAGTGGTTTTCCAATGGTAATATGGTTATTAGATGAAATAACATATATAAATGTTTTGAAAAGTTTTTAGAAAGTTTTAATGAATTTGGAGTTTATTTAAATAATGATGAAATAATATATCATAAATATCATTGTTACAACAGAATTATTTTTAATTTATTTAACTGATATAATAAATACATATTACATCATAATGTCAAAAAATTCAATAATTAGTTTTATGTGAGTTCAAGGTTAGAAAAAATGGTTCGATACAAATTATTACAGTTGATGGATTACACTATAACAGTAATACATAATAGATAAAAAGGATCATGTTGTTATATATGCATATTAATATATATATAAATTATGGACCATGATTTAGAGGTTTTCAAATAATTTGACAAAACACGACTGTGATATGGGGAGATAAATGATTTCAAGGATAAATTTTCATCATTGTTTTTTATGGTAGTGAAATCATGCTGACATTTGAGGCTATAGATTTATATATAATAATACATTATTATATAATGATATGAATGATTAAATAATTGATATAATAAAAATGATTAACTCCATAGTGAAGTGTTTTATGGCATGATTTGTTAGATAACTATAAATGTTAAAAGAATGAATATTTTCAAAAATATAAAAAGATTATTGATTAATATGAGATTTGACATGATTATTTAAGATATTTCATAAATACTCGTTATTTTTTTATTGGTTGCACAATATGTTGGAGATTTTTTTGAACAAAATAAATGAATCATTCAAATATTTAGTGAATATTTGATTGTGGAATTAAGGGAGAATGCCCAAAGATAGAGGAAAAATATATCAATCATCAATTTTAAATATATTATTTTATAATATTAAAATAACAAAAAAATTATTGAAGATGTTTATTTAATAATTCATATGGAGATAAATATAAACACTTATATTATTTCAATGGTATTGAGTGTTTCTTTGATCATTCATTGTTCAAACCCTATTATTTTTATTCATGATTCATGTACATATAAACATTAGTAATGATGAAATAATATTTTGTAATTCTAGTATTATATTTTCATTGAGTCCTAAAATTTGTAATCAAATGATATTATGTTTGTTAATTCTTATTATATTGACACATTTTTTTATTAATTACTTATATACATATCATATTTTTTATGAATTAAATGAAATTTTTCTGTAACATTTATTTAACTAATTTACATGTATATTATATATAGATATCTTTGATTTTATAAATTTTAATATGCTTATTAACATGGGAATTTTTTTCAATGTGAAAAAATATACCACCCAGTTCAACACACTTATTATGGCGATTTGGGAACATATTGTTAAAACATGATGTATTAGAACAAAAAGTTTATCATTTATAGAATCTAACACATAGATATAATTCTTGTGGAGAAAATTTCAACAAAAAAATGTAATTAATAATTATGAGGGTTATGATTAATCTTTTTTGAAGAAAAATATGACATCACCTCAGTAATCATTTAGGTGCGACGTTTTCTCTGATGGAATGCATGGAATATAAGTATATGATAATTTTATATTTTCATTAATATAATTTGATCGTAAAATAATCCATGAATGTTTAATGGAATAAAACAATATATTCATAACACTCTCAAAAATTTCATGATAGATATGAGCTATACATATATATAGAAAATTTTGGATAGGTTTGCTTGTATGTATATAAAGATGATAAAATGTCAATGGGGGATAATCTAAATTTCTTTCCTAATAATATTTATATATATATGTCGTATTGAAAACATAAATGGATTATTTAACTATATCCTTGATGTTATTTGATTAATTATATGTAATGGTGATAAAATAAAAGATACAGATATAATAAGGAAACTATTTAGATGAATCACAAAATTATACAATACAATGGGCTTATCACTTAATGAAAATAACATGGAAGGCCATAATCATGATTATTTTTAAAGTGTCTTGGTGGATTATGAAATAAGGAATGAACCTTGAGAGATTAAAAATTATTCATCTAATTATATAAAATTTATGGTAAAGGATAATGTGAAACCAGTTATAATTTTGGACATGATGAAAATTTTAGTGAGGCGTTTCATTTAATGGTTCTAACAATTTTTGTCATTGAAAAGGCATATATTATGGAAAACCAATATTATAATTTTTTTAAATTTTGTATAAGTTATGTATCATTTTAGTGATTTAATTTAGGATTCAATATAGCTATGTTGAGGATTCTATGGAGGAAATATAGTTAGGATGAAATGTTTGAGTCACCAAAAAATGATAAAATGATGTCCCCCTAGAAGAAACATAATGTTTGGATATGATACCAGGAATAAGTTTTTGTGGAAGAGTTTGTTGTGTAATGAAATGAAATGTGGATATTTTTTTAAACAAATATGAAAATTAAATGTAGTTTAGATTAAAAATATTCTATGATGGAAATTTTAAGAGAAAAATAAAGTTGAAAAATAAAGTTGATTTTGTTTAGAAGGTGTGGTTGATCCCATAGTTGAACCTGAATGAATTATAAATTAGATGGATATTTGAAAGAGGAATAATAGAAATATTTTTCGACAGTTTACATTAAATTCATAGTATATTAACAAAATCAAATCTAAAAAGAAATATATTAAGAAGGATGTAGATGATTTAATTGTTGTGTAAGAAAAAATGGATAACGGATTGACATGAAGAAAAAAAATAAAATAACAAGACAAGAAAATTATTTAACATTAGAATTATATTAACAAATAAGGGAGAAGGATTTAAGATCATGATGAAGTGTTGTTTGACATAAATAAAAATCTAGAAACTAAACACAAATCATGAATAATTATGAAAAATATTTTTTCTAGGAATTTTCTAGATATGGTGGTTATTGATAGAGCTAAAAAAGAGTATTTTTTTGTAAAATATTTTTGTTCATCAATATAAAAAATCTATATAAATGAATAAAATTTAATTTCAAGGTGATTCATCTAAAATTATAAAAAATATATTGATTAATAAAATGATGAAAGAAGATGAACATTACTCTGTAAGTGAATCATATGTGTCTATTTAAAAAAGAGATATTAAGATGTAATAAATGTGTACATATAAAAAGTCAAAAAATTTACCACTAATGAAATATTTATTTTATAAATAATTTGGATACATAATGTTTCACATCATAAATTTGTTTTTATTTGTTATTAATTATCATTTTTCATTTCTTATGGACCTAATTGTTATCTAGATGATTTCCATTGATTGAGGTGTTGGGGGTGTGTCTTTATTGGAATATGTGAGTGTTGAAAAAAAACAATAGCAAGAAAAGCTACAGTTAGTCCACAAGCTATCCAATGACAGCTACTAGGTAGTTGTTAGAATGGTCTCGGATAACCCATGCTAAAGGGAATCCACCATAAAGTTAGTGACCACCATCTATTTAGTTGTTTGTAGTTGTAGAATGTCTAAATTATAGCTACAACCATCTTCAAGCTTGCTGGTTCCCACATTTTTCAATGCAATTTTTCACTAAAAACCATATTTTAGTTCATATATTTCGACTATTGACCTATAAGTGGTCTATAAAAACCTATTAGATTTTCTATGGAGTTATTTACACTTCCAATAAGAAAATAATGTAGATTGATGTTTTAACAGATTTGGTGATCCTTGTTTGGGATGTATATCTTTATTTTAGTGTTGGATCCACTCTATGTTAATTTTTATCAAACATGTGGTATAATAAAGACATCATAATTTATTTCATCCATGATTCTATTTTGATTTTATATAGATCCATTGTGTAATTGAGAAGTTTATTATCTTCATTCATCATGGTTCACTCAATGTGAAACGTTTTGGTATGTGATTCCAATCATTTGTTTTAAAAAAATTTAATTTTGTATTTGACATTGGGAATTGATGGTTTTGGGATATTCATTTTTTATTATATCATGTGATTATTCTTGGACTTTTTTTGTAACATCCTAAATCATACTATTCAAATACGGTAATTATTTTACTATATTGGATAAAATATATTGAATCTGTTTCCACCCGACCCTACCTGGGCTCGAGCCGCAACAACCTCAAGCCCGCCTCCATGTGTCAGGGGCTGGACACAAGCACCAAAGGCTAAACAAATCGGGGAGGCCTTTACCAGATTACCTGTACACACACATGTATCCCACTCAATGCCGAAGTGAAGAGTAAAAGGAAAAGTAAAGTACTAACTACTATAAAAAACCACAAAAGTGCATAGATGTCTGAACAGTACAAAGTAAAAGTAGAAGGTAAACTGAAAAGAAAAAGGGAAAAAAATGAACCCAACCCGAAAAGTGCCAAAAACCGGCAATAGGTAATCAAATGTAAACAGGTGGGAGAGTCCCACACCTGGAACCCGACTATGACCACCACATGCGGTCCACACTCCTGAACTCCTAAGCTCCACTGAAGTCACGACCAACCTGTCTGTCATCTGCAAGGGCACACCATGTGCGGCAAATACCCAAGTAGGGGTGAGTATAAAAATGCTTAGTATGATGACCCGAAGGCTCAAGGGAGCAAAAAAATAAGTACTGAAGAAGTTAGTAGTAGATTGAACTGGGAAAAGTAAAGGATAATAACCATGAGTGTAGTAAAGAGTACAACTCAACCAAACAAGAAAAGGGAGTAGACTCGTCCAAACACAAGGAACTAAAAATGGTGAGAAGTTGAACTTCTCGTTGAGTCTTCGCTACCTATAGAAGAGAGAAGATTCATCCAACCCATAAAATCTAGACACGGAAATAACGTGACATACCCCGTGCGTCTTTGCCTGTCCTAGAAGGAGAGAAACCAAAACCCATGAAGTGGGTACTAGAACAAGGTATACATACATATATTCTCTTTCAAGAAACCCAAACAGGACTGTAAGGGGATCTCTATACTATAGCTCAGCCCAAGAATGTGAGTAGCCAATAGTCCCATAAGTAAACACTATTGATTCCCATTATCCCTACGTCTGCCCCGAACTGCATGTTAGGGGGCTCAAATCACCACACCTTGACATTATCCGCTTTGGGCGGCACTGGCTCACCTACACGGTTTTAGGTCGAATAACAATGATGTGTCTCAGTGGGGAAAGAGACCCTCGTACTGGAGAGTTCTGGGGGAGAATCAATCCATACCTTGTAACTGTCACATAGTCGAGAGGTATTCTCAAAGTCGACGGGTTCCCGCTACCCAGCCCTGCAAAATGGTAATCCACTGGAGGGAGACCCAAAACCACTCTTTCCATCCCTGATGGATGGTACCCCACAGGTCATCCCTACTAGATGGTACAGCACTGGCCATCCCTACTGGATGGTACCTCATTGGCCATCTCTGCTTGATGGTATACCACTGGTTACCAGAACACGTCGCAAAAGATTGCGGAAAGACGATATGATCTCGATACACAGTGTAACACCCCGAGATTTTATGAAAAATATTCTTTTTTATTTCATTGATGTATTGTGTTGTATGATACACCAAAATTATCTTGTACTGTATACAACACCATATTAGATTATATTATACACAAACACTATTCTTGGCTTATGTTCCACGCAAGAGCGATATTCCGCAATAACGTGTGTTTTACGCAATACTGAGTTTCACTAAACAACGATATATTGTTAAAATATTATTAATAACTAGCCATTATGAATAGTAGTAACTAAATTATTAATTTTATGACATTATAATTCATCTTAAAAAATTTATAGAACAATATATGAGAACAAAATAAATGGGTTGGGTAAAATACGAATGTTTCAAAAAAAGCAGTTTTGCCTCATTTTGATGGCGCAACCACATTGAATTTAGCTTTTAACATATTTATAATTGAAATTTTACAAAATAAAATTCTTCTTTTGAATATGGATATAAAAATTTACTTTGGATAATTTTTTGATATTTTTCCGATAAGTTTCTTATTTTGTTGAATAGTAAAAATACGCTAAATTTTAATTTTAAAAAACATTTTTCATGAAGATAATTTATATGGTTAAATTATAATATTTAATACTTTTAAAGTATAAATAGAATATATTTTTGCCATTTAATATAATTTAAGTCAATAGCTTTAATTTTACACTGAATTCATAAGAAAAAACATTTTATTCTTTTGCAAAGACTAAACTTTTAAAAACAGCTTTCTCAACAACGGGATTAATTTTAAAATAAATACATCAACTTTTGTGTTTTGAATTTGGAAAATTGGATTCCATATTTGGAATCAGTAGGTACAAATTATGTTAATAAATACTTTGTATTTTTAGGCATTATGAATAGTCACTACGGTAAATTTTATTTACTATAGTTAAAGGTAAATCAGGTAATTAATGGTAAATATAATATTATAGAATTACACTAACACATTCCTTGATATAATTGGATGGTTATATTTTTTTCCTAGATTACACTTCGGTTGAAATGGAATCTAATGGAACCCACTTGTATCTGATTAAGACCTTTTATTTATATTATTTAAAGGAATGTGAAATATATCTTACTCACACCTTAGTAATTAGATTATTTATAATATTAGGATATAAAAAATATAAATTTGATTATAAATACCACTTTGAAATCTAAATGGTTTTTTGTTATCATGGTAATTTATTTGTAATTATTAAGAAATATTTTATTACCTTAATATCTTATACATTAATGATGTAGAAATTACTTATTTAGTGAAAAATCAATACTAGAGTTTTTATTAAAATAACAATAACTATAAAAAGGACCAGAAACATGAAAAACATTATTGGACTAGTATATATATACCCTATGCATCCAAGGGACGATTTGTGGACCATTTGGAGCCTTATAAAACTGATTAGGACATTTATATTATTTTATTATAAAAGATGTCAAAGATATCACCTTCATAATTTAATAAATTTAACAATTTAAATGTTGTGATTTTAAGATGATATATTCGAGTAAACATATTATTATGAAAGTTACTATATTTATCTTCATTATAAGATTTTATTTTTAATTTCTATAACAATAATAATTTATTTAAATTATTTTAAAAAATTAATGTAGTAATGGTTTTATTAAGAGAAATACCAAATAAATGGTTTTATAAATATTAAAATAATCATTATGTGAACTAATTAAAGTTCTAAAAAAATTTTGTAGAGGCATATGACATGTTAGGAATCCATTAATCATTTTGGTTCCAATATATCCTCTATTTGGATTTTTTTTAAATTAAAATAAATGATTATTTTCAAAATTAAAACTATTGTTATTTTATAAAAATAACATATTATTAAATTGTTCAAAGAATCACAAAAATATATTAAAATTATAAATTAAAATTTTTATGGTTAATAATGTCATAAATTATTAAATTATGGACAATTCACCACACAGAAGTAATTATTTATAACAATTCAAAATTTAGAATCTTATTACCACAAATAAGATTAAATAAATTAAATAAGGATAAATCAAGTTGATAAGGATTAAAATAAATTTCCAACATGACTAAATTTTATTGTTTCATGAGACTAAAACCCTATTTTAACTAATATTCAAATATGAGTCATTTTCGGAGGTTTTTATGTGGGGTTTAAATTTTTTTATAAATTATTATTTTTGAGGTTTCCAATGGTGCCCCTCTCCTCCCTTGTAAAAGGGCACCTCCTCCCTCTCCTCTTCACTAAAACTTGATCCTTCATTCTTGGCCAAAACCTACCAATTTTTCTTCTCAACCTCTCTAGTTATATTATATAGGTTCAGGTCATTTCAAAATACCATGTCTTGTGCCTTAAGAGAAGCTTAAAATATGTGTGTCGAAGAAGAGGTAATCTCTTGTACCGATTCTTTCTAGTTTCATTCTGCTTCAACTTTTCTTCTATAGTTTTTTCATTGTAAAGTAATATAATAATTATCCCTAATATACTTATATGATATTATAAATATGAAACAACCCCATTTAACCTCTTATCCATCATACTGAAAATGAAATCATCGCGCGTGTGTACGTACGGAATATCGTCTCCACGCCATGTGGTGATCAGTTTTCCCACCATCCCCTTATTTGGATGGGTATAATGGTGTAATGAATAACTGTATATGGTTATTATAACATCATAAATATTCTGAGATATTATATCATCCACTCCAATTCCATTAAATAACTAAGGGAATGATATCATCGCTCGTGCGTACGTACGGACTACCGTCACCACAAACAGGATGAGATTCATTTTCCATGATTAACCCTTAAAGTATTATTATAAAGTATATATAATAAATAATCATGAATGTTATTACATAATAATTATACTGGTATTATGTATATATATGTTTCATTTACTTAATTCCATTTAATTCAATAAGGAAACGAAAACGGCGTTCATGCGTACGTACGACCTACAGTCTCCATAAACGGTGTATTTCATTAAATTTATCAATTTATCATATATATTTATATGCTGAATATATATTATATATAAATTACTTTATACATTCTGGAATTAAGTAAATCAGGATATAAGTAATAATATCAAGAACAACAAGTCGAAACACGTACGATAAATGAAACGATTTTACCACAAACACTGATTTAACATGGAATTTTCAATAGAACGAGTAATATAAAGTCATAAGTGAACCATATATGATATCGTAACAATTAATATGATTATATAATAATTCAATGACATTATTTGAATCATTATACAGGAGGTTCAGATACATACGAATCATATCAGACATAAGGTAAGAGATAACTTTTCTAATCTCCTTTTTATCCAAGACTGTTAATTCCTAAGTATTTACTTGGGTTATATTTATCATCCATGTCCCTATTTTCGAAAACGGTTTCAGATATTTTTAAAGTTCTTTTTACCCATTTTTTACTTTTACTACATGTTATGTAAGGAATCTTTCTTTTGTTTACCATATGAGGTGATTTTTCACTTTCCCTGCAAAAGTACGAGAAGAATGTTTTTTTAACCTATACAACATGAATAGATTTTTAAGATTTCATAACACATAATTTTCATTTATATTCCACTACAATTTTTCATGGTTATTTTCAATAAAATCATTTCCTTTTAAAATTGTGTTTAATTTTGTGAAAAAAATTGATTTTGAAGAAGAAAAGATATTTTCCTCAAGAATTCATTTCAAGTGTCATATCAAAACTAATTTCCATCTAAGATGACATTATTTAGCATGTTTATGTTTCTAGTATAATGTCTCTATTATTTACATGGTGTGATTTTTCATATGATGACATGATATCCATTTGTTTTTGTATGGATTATGTGATGATGGGATGATGTTTATGAAACCAATTTTATTCTTTGGGTTATGATTAATGATTTATGTTTATGTTGAGGAACACGTCAAAATGATTTCATTATGAGATGGGTGGGACCTATATCTCCCTCCAATTCTTTGGGTAAAGATTTATATCTCATGAGATAGACATCGATGGAATGTCAAGTTAATCTGGTTCAGTGATACAAGACTGGAATGAGGAGTGAACTCAATTCAGTAAGGGACATTGTCCACTAAAATGGTCTTGGCAGCAATGCCTTGGCTACTATGGAAATAATATCATGTGCTTAATGGTTTTCAAAAATTACATTTTTTATTCCCATGCTATTGTATCATGATTGACGTTTCATTATGATCTATGCCCTATGTACTTCCATTTTTTATGTCATTGTTCAATATTTTGATGTTTAAAAATTATGTTCATGTTTTTTAGTTCAAATGTATATGATTTGTTTTATTTTATATTGGCTTACCCTTAATAATAATTTGAGCTCATGCTTTATATGTTTTCTTTTCCTTAGGATTTAATGAAAATATTTAGATAAGAAATCAAAAGGGGAAGATCGTTATGGGAGATGTTGATGATCTTTCACAATGATTAGAAAATTATGTTCCGGGTTTCCAAAGACACTAAACGATTACGGTCCATTACTGTTGGTTTTTGTTATGTATTATTTATTCCGCAAAAGTAATTTAATGTCCATGTACATCATGTTTGGGGTCTCTACAGTTGGTATCATAGGAAAGGTTTATTCTACCTTTGGAAACTAGGATATGAGAACATTAGTGTGATCCTTAGAGATATTTCTAATGTATGTCTAGGGATGTCCCTAAGGTTAAGTATAAGTATAAGTTATAGTCCTAGAATTATGGTAATGAAATTAGAATTAATCCTTAGATGATATATATTGAAGGCACACCCCCTTTATTATGTTGTTTTCCGTAGCATGATTTTTGCATCTCGCACTATTTTTTTGGGTTTTATAAGATGGCTATAACCTGAAGGGACCGTGTTGATCAATGTAATGAAAAATGAAATGATTTTCCTTCTGAAAAACCCAATGTAATGGGATATGGAGTGAAAAATCTTGTTGATATACATACAAAAGCTACGAATCATTCTGGACTTCCAAATGAGCAGAGAAGGAAACAATATTCTATTGAGTCCTTCATGAGGAAACATCCACCTTCTTTCAGTGGGTCTTCTTATACACTTTTTCTTGAATAATGGATTAGTACCATTGAAAATATATTTTCAATACTTTGCTGTTAAGAGAATGAAAAAGTCATTTTTTCTATTTACTGAATAAAAGTTGAAGCAGACAAGTGGTGGACTCTAGTTTAAAATACAAGGACCCAATAAGAAATTGAATCCATGGAATAGAACGAGTTACAGAACTTTTTTTTCAAAAAGTACTTCCCTTGTATTCATCGAACAAAGATGTAAAAGGATTTTGTTGAGAATAAGAAAAATTATGATGAATCTGTTGGTATATACGAAGTAAATTTTACAAGTCTTGCAAGGTATGAATCTGGATTTATCATCCAACCTGAAAGTAAAGATGATCGATTCTTTAGTGGCTTAAAACCAGGTCATCGAAGCGCATTAGCTATAAGAGACATCAGTAGCTATGAAGAAATTGTGTGTTGTGATATCAAGGTAGAACTGTAAGTTGGAGTTACATATCCATGTCATGGTTTTGACAAGAAACGAAAGATAGAGTTCAAGGAAAAATCTCAGAACAATGGTGAAAAGAAGATGAAAGTTACTTTATGCTCAAAGTGTGGAAAAAACAATGGTGGAGATTTCCTAAAAGCTAATAGAAAATGTTTTAAGTGTGGAAATGAATTTCATAGATTAGTTGAGTGTCGAGGTTATGGGAAATAGGTAGCTAATGATGTGAATATAGAAAAGACTACAGATAATGCACCACCAACACTTCAATTCTTCAAGTGCAAGTAAATGGGTCATTATGCTAATCAATGCCCTAATCCAGGGGTTAATGATGATCTACGTGAGAAACCTTTTAAGGAAATGGATAACGGGAAATCACATGCAATCACTATTTGTGACGTTGAGTATGAAAATGATTTTGTGTAATAATTAAGTGTTTATGTAATTGTATTTCAATATACTATCATGGAATCTCATTTATGTTATCGTTGAATTTTGGAATATCTATGTATTGGTTTTCAAAAATTATATGGTACTGGTAACCATGATATGTGATTGAAATAATTTTAGAAAGAAGGTGATATGCGCATAATGAAGGGATAAAGAAAAATTGAAATGAGCTCATGACTGATATAATGACAAAGTTGTATTATGGTTTGATAATATAGAAATTTTGGGATTTTGGTATGTGGAACGTGTTAAATTTTAACAGCATTCATGTTTTCACTAAGGTTCAATGGGTATTAATTTTTCAAGAGAACACATGATTAAGTTATTCACATGTTTGGAATGTTACCAACAAGATATATCATATGATATATGGGGGATAAATTATGGTATTCACATGATCGGTAGATGACATTTCTAGTAATTGTTTTCTTTATACTATGAGCCTGGACAAAAGTATTTTAGATAAGCGTAAATATTGGAATGGATTATGTTGGAAAAATATAGTATTGTTTAAGGATAGAACATTATTAGATATTATTTATGGGATGTTATAATAATGTAGTATTGGAAAATGGACAACCTGTAGGATGGGCGACAACCCGTCGCGCCGGACATGGCTGTAGGAATCGAACCCACAACCGAAGTGCAAAAGGCCATTATCTCCTACCACTAGCCTACAGGTAGTCCCTGGATAGTAATACTAGTTATATTTTATTAAGCAGTATTATATATGAAGTATTAGTCCATTTTTGGAATCATGTATGATTAAACTCACCATAGATGGACTTAGGTATATTTTATAACTTTTTCTAACCTTTTGTTTGAGACAGATGGAATGACCCATAATTTTATCGCATGGTATGATAACACTTTAGGGAAGAAAAATTCAACTACATTTCATTAATAGATGATATGTAAATTGTTAAAGGCACAAAAAACAACGAGATTGTACCAAAATCATGTATGAATTTCTTTTAATTATTTATCATCAATAGGGAAATGATCTTGAAAACCAAAAATGTTGTCCTAGTGTCTTGAAATCCAATGAATCAGATGGTACATTATATCATCACAAATTAATGGCTTTGTGATTGTTGGGTTTTTCATAGCCATGTTCTCTCCCACTCACCATCAGATCTTGATAGTCAGATTTCACTTCCATATCAATATTTTCACCTATCATCTCCTATGTGGAAAGCCAGTGATGAATTAATTTATGTAACCATTATGTTTAATACTTCACATTTGAAAATAAATATTTAGTATTCCTTTTTATTATGTGGGTTTCTATTAATGAAACTTTCAAGTATTAAACCATTTATAACCCCGACGAATTTCAAGGGCGAAATTAATTTTAATGGAGGTAGAATGTAACACACCGATATTTTATGAGAAATATTCTTTTTATTTCATTGATGTATTGTGTTGTACACAACATAAAAATTATCATGTTCTATATACAACACTGTATTAGCTTATATTATATGCAAACACTATTCTTGGCTCCTGTTGCACGCAAGAGAAACCTTCTTCAATAGCGTGTGTGGTACGCAATACTGAGTTTCACTAAACACCGATATATGGTTATAATATTATTAATAAGTATCCATTATGAACATTAGTAACTAAATTTTGAATTTTATGACATTATAATTCATCTTACACATTTTATAGAACATGGTATGAGAATAAATTAAAATTTTCAGGTAAAATAAGGAATTTTTAAAAAATGTAGTTTTTTCCCTTTTGATGGTGCGCCCACATTAATTTTAGTTTTTGACATAATTATAAGTTTAATGTGAAAAAAATTCTTCATTTGAATCAGGATTTAAAATTATACTTTGGATAAATTATTGATATTTTTCTGATAAGTTTCTTATTCTGATGAATAGTAACAATTTGCTAATTTTTTATTAAAAATAACATTTTCATCGAGATAATTTATTTAGTTATATTATAATATTTAAGGGATTTAAAGAATAAATATAATATATTTTTACCATTTAATATAATTTATGTCATTATGATTAATTTTACATTGAATATATAAGTAAAAACATTTCAATCTTCTGCAACGTTTTAACTTTTAAAACCAGTTTTCTCAACTGCGGGATTAATTTTAAATTAAATATTGCAACTTTTGTGTTTTTAATTTGAAAAATTTGATTCCATATTTGTAATAAGTATGTACAAATTATGTTAATAAGATTATTTTTATTTTTAGGCATTTTGAATAGTAACTAAGAAAAACTTTATTTACCATAGTTAAAGGTAAATCAGGTAATTAAGGGTAAATACAATATTATAGAATTACCCTAGAACTTGTCTTAATATAGTTGGATGATTATATTTTTCCCTAAATTACATTTGGGTCGAAATGGAATCTAATAGAACCCACTTTTATTTTATTAAGACCTTTTAATTATTTTATTTAAAGGAAAGTGAAATATGTCTCACTCAAACATTAATAAATAGATTATTTTCAATATTAGGCTATATAGAATATAAATTAGATTATAAATTATCATTTGAAATATAAAAGGGTTTTCTTTGTCATTGTAATTTATTTGTACTTTTTACGAAATATTTATTTACCTTAATATCTTATACATTAATGATGTAGAAATTATTTATTTAGTTAAAAATCAATAATATAGTTTTTACTAAAATAACAATACTGAGAAAAAGCACCGAAAACATGACCAAACAGTATTTTTCTAGTATATATATACCCTAATCATCTAAGGGCCGATTTGTGGACCATTAAGAGATTTATACAACCGATTAAGATATTTGTATTATTTTATTATAAATGATGCCAAAGATGTCACCTTCATAATGTAATAGATATAACAATTTAAATGATGTGATTTTAAGATGATAAATTCGAGTAAAAATATTATTATGAAAGGTATTATATTTATCTTAATCATATGATTTTATTTTTTATTTCTATACAACTAATAAGTATATTAAATTATTATACAAAAATGATATTGTAATTGTTTTATTAAGAAAAATATCAAATAAATGGTTTTATAACTATTAAAATAAACATTATGAGAACTAATTAATGTTCTACAAAAAATTTCTAGAGACTTATGTAATTTTTGGATTCTATTAAACATTTTGGTTCGAATATATCCTCTATGTGGATTTTATTTAAATTCAAATAAATGAATAGTGTCAAAATTAACACTGTTGTTATTTTTTAAAAATAACATATTATTATATGGTTTAAAAATCAAAAAAATATTTAAAAATTATAAATTAAAATTTATATGGTCCAAAATGACGTAAATTAACCAATTATGGACAATTCTCAACACATAAGTAATTATTTATAGTAATTTAAAAATATAGAATCTTATTACCACAAATAAGATTAAATAAATTAAATAAGGATAAATCAAGTTGATAAGGTTTTAAAAAATTTCCAACATGTATAAATTTTATTTTTTATTATATTACAAACCTATATCATCTAATCTTCGTATATGAGTAATTTTTTGAGGTTTTTATGTGGGGTTTTAATTTTTATAAATTAATATTTTTGAGGGTTCCAAAGGTGCCCCTCTCCTCTCTTATAAAAGAGAACCTCCTCCCTCTCCACTTCACAACAACGTGAACCTTCATGCTCGTCCAAAACCTACCAATTTCTCTTCTCAACCTATCTAGTTATACTATAGTGGTACAGGTCTTCTAAAAATACCATTTCTATTTCCTTAAGAGGAATCTTAAAAGAGATGTGTCGAAAAAGAGGTAATCTCTTCTACCGATTCTTTCAAGTTTCTTTCTTCTTTAACATCTTCTTCATTATTTGTTTCAATGTAAAGTAATAAAATAATAATCACTAAAATACTAATATGATATTATATATATGAAACAACCCCATTTAACCTTTTATCCATCCTGTAGAAAACAAAATCACGGCACGTGCGTACGTACAAAATACCGTCTCCACGCCGTGGTGTAATCAGTTTTCCCACCACCACATTACATGGATGGGTATAATGGTGTAATGAATAACTATATATGGTTATTATAACATCATAATAATTATGAGATTTATATAATCCACTCCAATTTTATTAAATAATTAAGGGAATGATATCACCGCTCGTGTGTACGTACGGACTACCGTATCCACGAATGCAATTAGATTCGTTTTCCATGATTAACCATTAAATTATTATTATGAAGTATATATAATAAATAATCATGAATGATATTAAATAATAATGATACAGGATTTCATTACATATATGTATCATTTACTGAATTCCATTTAATTCAATAAGGAAACGAAAATAGCGTTCATGCATACGTACAACCTACAGTCTCAATGAATGGTGTATTTCATTCCATTTATCGATCAATCCTATATATTTATATTCTTAATAAATATTATATATATATCATGTTTTAAATTCTGGAATTATGTAAATCGGGATATAAGTAATAATATCAAGAACAAAAAGTCGAAACATGTACGATAAATGAAATGATTTTACCCAAAACACTGCTTTAACATTGAATTTACAAAATAACGGGTAATATCAGTTCATTAGTGAACCATATATGATATAATAACAATGAATATGATTTTATAATAACTCAATGACATTATCTGAATCATTATACAGGTGGTTCGGATACATACGAAGCATATCAGACAAAAGGTAAAGGATAACTTTTCCAATCTTGTTTTTATCCAAGATTGTTTATTCATAAGTATTTACTATGGTTATATTTATCAATCCTGACCCTGTTTTCTAAAAATATTTTCAGGTATGTTTAAATCCCCTTTTACCCATTTTTGACTTTTACTACATGTTATGTAAGGAATCTTTCTTTGGTTTACCCTATGACATTCTTTTTCAATTTTCCGGCAAAAGTACAGGAAGAATGTTTTTTTATCTTATATGACATGAACGGGTTTTAACGCTTTCATAATGCCTAATTTTCATGAATATTCCTCTACATGTTTTCATGGTTATTATCAATAAAATCCTTTTCTTTTAAAATTTTGTGGCATTTTTTCAATATAAAATGATTTTGAAGAAGAAAGGATATTTTCGTCATGAATTCATTTCAAGTGTTTTATCAAAACTATTTTCCATCTAAGATGACATTATTTAGAATGTTTATGTTTCAAGTATAATTCCCCTCTTATTTACATGGTGTTATTTTTCTTTTGATGAAATTATATCCATTTTTTATATTAATTATGTGATGATCAGATGATGTTTACGAAACCCATTTCATTCTTTGGGTTATGATTAATGATTTATGTTCATGTTTTTGCACACGTAAGAATGATTTCATTATGATATGGGTGGGACCTATATCTACCTCCAATTAATTGGGTAAAGATTTATATCTCATGTGATAGTCATGGATAGAAGGGAAAGTTAATTTGGTTCAATGATACATGACTTGAATGAGGAGTGAACTCGATCCAGTAAGGGACTTTGTCCCCTAAGATAGTCTTGGCAGTAATGCCTTGGCTACTATGGAAATCATATCAAGTGATTAATGGTTTTCCATAGTTACATTTTTTATTCCAATGATATTTTATCATGATTGATGTTTTATTATGATTTATGCCTTACATACATCCATGTTTTATGTCATTGCTCAATATTTTGATGTTTAAAAAGTATGTTCATGTTTTTAAGTTCAAATGTATTGATTTGTTTTATTTTCTCCAGGCTTACCCTTACTGAGTATTTGAGCTCACCCTTCATATTTTATCTTTTCCCCATGATTTAAAGAAAATTTTTAGGTATGAAAACAAAAGGGGAAGATCTTTATAGGTGATGTAGAAGATCATTCACCATGATTATAAGATTATGTTCAAAGATTCCCAAGACACTAAATTATTATGGTCCTTGAGTATTGGTTTTTGTTTGTATTAAGTATTCCGCAAAAGTGATGGAATCTCCATGTATGTCAAGTTTGGGGTATCTACACACTGCTAGGGAGACTGCGCCCTTGGCTCACTGGGGGCTCCTTACCATAATGGAAACAACCTCCTGGGTAGAGAATCAGGGCCCGTGTAATGTGTTGGTCAACCCTATACCCAAAGAACTCTACAAGGGTACACGAAGGGATGTGAGGATCTCCCCAGGCCTCTCAGGGAGATCATGCTCTAATCCGCTGATTCGCTGTCGAAGCGGACTAAGAGAACTCTTTCCAAAAAGTGGGAAAAAACCCACACTGTATGAACACACATAGTCATAAACGATGCCGTTGTCCGGTAAAAAGGGGCACAACACTGAAAAACCCCTTAGCTGAAAGAACAGGGGATCCAAAACAACTCTGCCAGTCAAACCATTGAGAACAGATGGACCATCTACGTCGTGAGTGGTCAAAGGTATGTAAAGAAGAATACAGCGCACACATGGGTCCCACATGATGTGTGGCCCAAACTCATCTACAAACCAAGTGCACAAACATTATCTAGTATAGACTACAACATCTAACTCCATTCATTCCTACATACTCCCAGAGTAAACCACATTGCCAGCCCAAGGGCTATCATGCACACGACAAGCAATGCCAATGCAAAAAGGAGCAAACATAACATCGCCAACCTACTTCCTCCACGGCCCTAGCACGGCCAACCACATATATTTACACATCAACATCACTCACATGAGAGTGAGTACGATCTCATGCCAAGGGTTCTCTTCCGAACATAGAAAGAAGAACTGCAACTGGAGCACCTTTCATACTTCCAGATATGAGATCTCAAAAGAGAAACCGTACATCCAAATAGATTGTAAAATTCTAATAATCATGGAAAAACTTTCGAGAATGACTATTTAGTCACCTACAATAGACATCTGAAGAAGAAGTCGACCAACACCAATTTACGCCCGAATAGCGTCCCGTGGTCCCGAGCCTCAGTCCCGAACAGTCGGGCGCATTGCAACATTGTGATCTCATAGAAAAGAAACGTCAAAAGGACTTCTCACATGCATAGAACGGATGACTAGGGAAAAATATGCATTCCGCCGCACCACATCGGAGATGTGCTTCATGGGACCCACATATCTGTCCCAAAGCGCAATGAACAGATCACACCGTTGTGATCCTCTCAAAAAAGTACACAAGATTGACTAACCACTTGTCCAAAATGGACCCCATGGGGCCCACACAATCGTGCAGAATTAAAGCGGGCATATTGCACCATTGTAATTACCTTATAAAGACACCCAAAAACTCTTTGGACATCGTCAAAAGACTATGGTTGCCTCGGAACTCAGATTTCAAATATGAAAAGGGTAGTGGAAATCTCATAAAATAAGCTACGCAATAATCAACATTTCTAATAATTTAAATATAAATTTCATGCTGAGATTAAATCTTGATGTAGATGAGATAATTGAGAAAAAAACGCACGATCCTACCTCTTGGGCATAGCCCGACGCTTCGCAATGATCCACTGGAGCCTTGAACCAACATGGGGAGGAGATGAAGGAGGAGGCGAGCTTCCATGTGGGTTCTTCCGCTAGGAGTTGCAAATGGAGGAGGGGTTGGAGTGGGTTTGGCTTAAGTAGAGACTTAAAATAAAAATTAATTTAATTGATTTTTATTAATCACCCACAAAAGGACCCACCTCTGAAACTCTCGATGAGGTCGAGGGTAAGCCTCTCTTAGGGTAAAACCCACCTCCCGAGAAAAACAACTTTCATGGAATTTTAATCCGAGCCTCCATTCGAAATTAAAAAAATTAAACATCTGAAGCTGCTAAATTATGAAAACACCCATGGCAGCATTTTTCACAGAAGTCCCGCACTCGTGAATGTTACATCCCTCTTAGGGAAAACGTCATGTTCTGAACTCAATGGTGCTCTCGAGTTTTTCATCCGAGCAACCGTTTAATGGACACCTGAGTTTATCCATTAAACGAATAAATTATTTATTTTATTTATCTATTTAACGTTCCGTTAATGGGAGAGGGGTCCTAACATCCCGTGTCGACATGATTTATGTCGTTCATAGGTTAAACACCCCATTACGGTCCCATATATACTCTCAGATTTAGGATCCGAATTATTTTTTAAGAGTTATCCCATTTATTTGGTGGTCCTAGTGTGAACGCACTGAAAATTTAATTCTGGCCACACCGTGTCTCAGAATCGCACTCCATATGAAGGCACTGCTCTGGAATAACATCAAAAATATTCCATTGTCTTTTATAGAAAAAAAGGGTCTTAAATCATTCCCTCATTCATGATTTTCATCCCCTAAAAGAAAAACTAGGGAACATCTTAGGGTACTAATCCCACACCTAGCTCTCTCGTACCCAGAAGAACTCTTGCACAGTCCTACGTCACCGTACACAGACCAATGGATTTGATCTTCTCATGCATGGTCTTCCATTTCTGATGAAATGCTTAAGAGCACGGACAATTCTTCTCGGTTGAGTCACGTGGGAGATTATATGCACCCATACCAGCCGTTGGGATTAGGGAAAGGCAGTAGGAAACCACACCATCCCTTCAAACGATCTTAATTAGCCCGAAGGCCCTTGGGGCTAGCTTACCTCCACGGATGAACCCCTACGTCGCACACCACGACTGGAATCACCATTTAGACCTGGGATGAAGCATGGTGATTCCCTCCTTTAGAATATCCATATGGTAAGACATCCATGGATATCCGATCACGCAAGGTTTCACAGTCAATGTCCCGCAACCAATACTCTCTCACAAACTTGGAAAGAAAAGTAGTTAACACCATAAACTAAAGAAAAAGGTCCCACACCTTTTAACATACCAACACTGGGTTACATCAACACCCTACGCCACCTTGGTAACAACTCAAACAAGGAGCAGGGAGAAAAATCATTTCACACATAGAGTCTAACAATTCTACTGCAAGAAGTAGAAAAGCTGTAGAGCGTACCTCTTATCACCTCACACTCTGTAGGATCGTAGAAATCCAAAGATCGCGGTTGTCTGTGGTCCCAAATTTCAGCTCTTGGAGCTTGACATGGACTGCCTGGTGGTGATGTGAAGACCTTGTAAAGCCGTCCCCCACTACCAGCTCATCCCGCTCCTCTGATAAACCCACCTCTTTGGGTGCTACTCCGATCACTGCGTTGCCTCTGCCATGGTGGTGCACCTGCTGCCTGCCCGATGTTCTCAGCGTGCCTGGCCAGGCAGTCTCTTTCCATGTGACTTCACCCATTTCAAGCATAGCACCAACACTCTCTGGGTTGCACTGGTGCCCTCCGGCGCCACAATGGTGTACGACCACTCCCTTGAGACTGGTTATCGGAAAACCACCTGCGTCGAGGTTCTTTATACTTATGCCCGCTTGCTGTGATAGACGTCTACGCTCCATCGTGTCTACTACCACCACCAACTGTAGAGCATGACAGGAAACTCTCTGTCACCCGCACCTTCTCTAACACCCCAACATATGTGGAAATTCTCAAGGGTACTATGACAGTATGAATCTCTCTATGGGGACCCTGCTCAATCTTCCATGATCAAAAGTTGTTGTCATGGACCAAGTTCCGGAAAAAGTATGCACGGTCTGCAAAACTAGTCACATACTTAGTCACCATCATCCCTCCCTGCCAAAACTGCTGGAGCTCCTGGATCGGAGTGGAGCATAGGAAGGAGCCGTAAAACACATCACGAAAAAATAGCTGAATGTCACCCCACGAAAGAGAAGAATCGTCAAGAAACTAAGTCACCAGACTCCACCAACTCCTAGCTGCTTTGTGAAAAAGTTTGGCGGCCAAATCCACCATCAGATCTATTGGCATATGCACAATTATAAATAGTCAAACCACTGTCTCGAGACAAACCTCTACTGCCTGAGGGTCTGGCATGCCACTGATCCACAGTGGTCTCTGTCGCTGGAACTCATGGAGCGCGCTAAACTCGTGCTCAAGCTTAGTCTACTATGCTGAAGCTGTACACTGCTCACCTGGCGGGGGTGTTGATACTGGCCCACCCAAAAAAAGGGACTCGCATGATGTGTCCTGGACTGAGGCCTCGTCTCTCATAAGGAAATCATTTTGAACCAAAGCTGGAATCCATGCTGGCTATCTTCGTGGAGAAATTTTTAATGTTATCAAGGAGTTTCGTGGCCAGATGAACATATATGTATATAATAGTAAAAAAATGGGGAGATAAATCAAGAACGACATTCAAAGAATCAATCATATTTAATGCATAAAAAAAATTTCCCCACAACAAGTGTCTCAGCATGCCGAGTCGATAAGTGGGTTATCAGGGTCCTAGTGAATGGATACGTCGGCTTCCGCACCATCACTGGACTCCCTTGCCTGAGAGCCGCTCTCGAGACACATTGACATTGTTTCCCTAAATCCCACCAATTCTTTTTTAGGTATATCCGATCAACGTCCCATGGAACGGACATCCTCTGATACTACTTTGTCACGGCCCAACCCTACCCGGGCTCGAGCTGAACTACCCCAAGCCCACCTCCACAGGCTAGAGGCTGGAGACTAGTGCCGAAGGATAAATAACTCTAGGAGGCCATTACCGAAGTACCTGTACACACACACATCCCACTCAATGAAGAAGTGCAGAGTAAAAGTAAATGTAAAGTAATATCTTCTATAAACAACCACAAAGGTGCACTGACCTCTAAGCATTATAATGTAAAAGATAAATGGAAAATAAAAATAAAAATGGAAAAACACGTGCCCAACAAGAAAAGTTCCACAACCCAGAAAAAAGTAATCAAAAGTAAATATATGGGAGAGTCCCACACCTGGAACCCTACTATGATCACCGCACGTGGTCCAAGCTCATGAACTCCTAAGATCGACTGAATTCACGACCAACCTATCTGTTTTCTTCATGGTCACACCAAGTGTGGGAAAATCCCAATTAGGGATGAGTATAAAAATACTCCATAGGATTCCCCAATGTCTCGAAAGATTAACAAAAGAGGTACTGAAGAGGTGAGAAATAGATCATACAGGGAAAAGTAATGGAGTATAACCTAGAGTGCAGTAAAGAGTACAACTCAACCCAATAAGTATAAGGGAGTAGACTCTTCCAAATGCAAGGAGCTATAAATAGTGGGAATATGAACTTATCTCCGAGTATTTTCTACCTATAGCATGTGAGTAGACATGTCCAACCATGAGAAGCTAGAAACGGATAGAATGTGGCATACCCCGAGCGTCTTCGCCTCTCCTGAAAGGAGAGTAACCAAACCCTAAGAAGTGGGTACTAGAACAAGGTATACATACAAATATGATCTATAAATAAACTTGAACAAGATCGTAAGGGGATCTCCATCCCATAACTCAGCCCAAGAAAGTGAGTAGCCAAAATTTCCAGAAGTTAACACCATTGATGCCCAGTATCCGTACCCCTTCCCCGTACTGCATGTCCAGGGGCCCAAATCACCGCACCATGACACTATCATCATTGGGCGGCACTAACTCACCCGCACGGTTTATGTCGCATCACAGGGATGCGTCTCAGTGAGGAAATATCCCCTCATACATTAGAGTTCTGGTGGAGCGTCAGGCCACACCTCATCACTGTCACATAGTCGTCAGGTCTTCTCAAAGTTGATGGCTTCCCGCTGCCCACCCCTACAAAATGGTAATCCACTGGAGGGATACCCGGAACCACTCTGGACATCCCTGCTAGATGGTAACCCACTGGACATCCCTGCTGGATGGTACACCACTGGCCATCCCTGGTGGATAGTACCTCACTAGCCATCCTTATAGGATGGTTCACCATTGCTAACTAGAACACGTAGAAAAATATCGTGGAAGAAAGATATGATCTCGATGCACAGCTAGGGAGTCTGCGCCCAGGGCTCACAGGGGGCTTCTTGCACTACTAGAAACAACCTCTTGGGTAGATGATCGGGGCCCGCATATTGTGTTGGTCACCCCTATACCCAATGAACTCTACCAGGGTACACGAAGGGATGTGAGGATCTCTCCATGCCTCTCAGGGCGATCATACTCCAATCCACTGGGTCACTGTCGAAGCAGACCGAGACAACTCACTCCAGAAGGTGGGAAAAAACCCACACTATACGAACGCACATAGTCGTAATAGATTACGCAGTCTGGTGAAAAGAAGAACAACACTGAAAACCCCCTCAGCTGAAAGAACATGGGACCCAAAACAACTCTTCCAGGAATACCATTGAGAACAGAAGGACCCTCTACACCGCGAGAGGTCAAAGGTACGTAAAGAAGTACACGACGCACACATGGGTCCCACACAACGTGTGTCCCAACCTCATCTCCAAACGAAGTGCAAAAACGTTCTCAGTTACAGAATACCACATGTGCCTCCATGCATTCCCGTATACTCCCAGAGTATATCACATTGCCAGCCCAAGGGTTATCGTGCACACGACACCCAATGTCAACGCAAAAAGGTACAAACAAAACATCGCCAACCCGCTTCCTCCACGTCCCTAGCATTTCCAACAATGTCTCTTTACACATCAACTTCACTCACATGAGAGAGAAAACGATCTCAGGACAAGGGTTCGCTTCCGAACACATACTGAAGAACCGCCACCAGAGCACCTTTCACACTTCCACGTATGAGATCTCAAAAGAGACTCCACACATACAAATGGATCATACCATTGTAATCCAAGTAGAAAAACAGGCTAGAATGACTATTTACTCGCCTCCAATAGACATCTGACGAAGAATTCGACCAACACTTCTTTATAGAGAAACGACATCCCGTGGCCCCAAGCCTCGGTCCCGAACAGTCGGGTGCATCTCACCATTGAAATATCCTCGGAAAGACACATCAAAAGGACTGCTCACTTTCATGGAACATATGACTAGAGAAAAATATGCATTCTACTGCACCACACATGAGTGGTACTTCATTGGACCCGCATCTCACTCCCAAAGCGCAACGAACGGATCACATAGTTGCGATCCTCTCAAAAAAGTACACAAGATTGACTAACCACTTGTCCAAAATGGGCACCCGGTGATAAACAATGAAATCACCACCAACTCCCAAAAGAGACCCCATGGGGCCCACACCATCATGCATAATTAATGTGGGAAGATTGCGCTATTGCAATGCCCTCGAAAAAACACCCAAAACTCCCCAGACTTTGTCGGAAGACTACGGTGGCCTAAGAACTCGGATTTCGAATCCAAAAAAGTCAGTGGAATGATCGGAAAATAAGCTACACAATTATGGGATTTTATGCAAATTTAAACAGATATTTCCTGCAGTGATTAAAGCTCGAAGAAGATGCGATAATTGAGAAATAAACGCACGATCCTACCTCTTGGGCATAGCCCGACGCTTCGCAACAATCTTCCAGGGCCCTGCACCACCTTGGTGAGGAGAAGAATATGGAGGGGAGCTTCCTTGAGTGTTCTTCCTCCAGGAGGTGAAAATGGAGGAGGGATGGGAGTGGGTTTGGATTAAGTAGAGTCTTAAAATAAAAATTAATTTAATTAGTTTTTATTAATAACCCACGAAAGGACCCACCTCCAAAACTCTCGACAGGGTCAAGGATAAGACCCCCCTTGGGTAAACAATACCTCCTAAGAACAACGGAGGTCTCGGAATTTTAATCCAAGCCTGCGTTCCAATGTTATAAAATTTATCATCTAAAGGCGCTAAATTAAGAAAACGCCCCTGGTAGCATTTTTCAAAAAAGGCCTGCGCCCGTGAATGTTACACCCCTCTTAAGGTAAACGGAACATTCCAGACTCAATGGTTCCCTCAGTTTCCTATCCGAGAAACTGTTTAAGAGATACCTGAGTTTTACCATTAAATGAATAAATTGCTTATTTTATTTATCCATTTCATGTTCCATTAACGAGCACGGGGTCCTAACGTCCCGTGCTGACATTCTTTATGTCATTTTTAGGTTAAACAACCCATTTTAGATCCAAACGTACTCTCAAATTAATGATCTGAATTAGCATTTAAGAGTTATCCCATTTATTTGTCATACCTAGTGTGAATGCAGTGAAAATTTAATTCCAGCCCCATTGGGGCTCGGAATCGCACGCCGTATGAAGGCACTCCTCAGGAATAACATCAAGAATTTTCCAAAGTCTTTTATAGAAAAAACTGGGTTCTTACAGAATCACATCTTAAAGGCCAAAATAGTTTTTTAGTATTGATAGACTATATAAATGAATATAACATTAGATATGATAAAATTAAATAGAAAACAGTAATTCCTTTGAAAAAATTATCATTTCTAGTAATTATTTTATTTCATTCATATATCACTAATTCATATCATTTGTAAAGGAAAACGTATTTAATGGTGAGATCAGATGATCAATATGTGAAATATTATAATAAAAGCTCTAATAAAGTAAATAAAACATTAATAATATGGTCAATATAAACAATAAAAAAATATTCCATATAACTATTACAATAATAGTTGAAGATATCCCTGGTTAACATAATAACATAGATAATCAAATGGAAAAAATACTAGTTTCACATTTTTAGAATGAATAATTTGGGTCATCAGACTATTTCCATCAGGGCCTTATGACTAGAAACCAAACATAAATATGTACAAAATATTCCAAATACCAAAAATAATTTGTCTCATTAGACCTAATAAGGCATCAATGGGTTGTAGTAGGATACTACTATTTCTTAATAATTTTAATGTATTACTCATATGAAAGGGGTGAAACATATTCCATGTATAAAATTGATCTTTTAAAACTAGTATAAAAAATGTAAATAATTTTACAAAACAATAAAAATATCATAATACTTTTAGGCTAGTATGGATAATTGATTTAAATTATTTCATCCCCATTAAATAAAAATATTCCCCATTAAATTATTTTGGTGTATAAATATACTTTAAAATTATCAATGGATGATTTCATGAAAAAAATAAAATTCTCATATTGAAATCACTTATTAAAAAAAACTACAAAATTACTAGATATTAAATACAATGATTTATGTTAAATAAAAATTTTAAAATATGAAAAATGGTTTCTAATAAATTTTCCTTCATGATGATAAATAATTTTACACCTGTTGTATAAGTTAAAATAATCCACTCATTTCAAACATTGTTAAAAAATGTCAAAAATTACATCTTTTAGAAAATAAAATAAAATATTATGAATAATAAATCTTGTAAATATTTATATTTGGAAAAAAAATTTAATATATCATTTTTAAGTGTAAATTTATTATTTAAAACCTTTTAAGGAATGAATATTAAATGATGAAAAATATTCTCAACTATGTATAACTATAAATCATGCTTCATTAAAAAAGTTATTGTTGTATCTTGAGTATGTAATGAGAAAATAATAGAAGGGAAATCATAATTTTTTTATGTAAATAATGTAAGAAATATATTGGTTTTAAGATAGAACTATAAAATAATTCCCTAAATAGAAATATAATCTTCCCGAATAGGGAGTTCATTTTGAAATAATCCATTTTGTTTGGTCTAATTTTATTTATATATAATTTTAACCTATTTTATAATAAAATAAAATTTATAAAAACTCTATAAAAGAAAAATATAAATAATTATAATCAAAAATAATATCCAACTATAATATTTCAATAGGATTTTATTGATAATTCTTTTTTTAAATTATCCTTTCTGAGTATTAACAATTTTATTTTTCATGTATGTTTCAGTTTCTTAGTATTGGTAACCATATAATGCTCATTGATCTATCATATGTAGGATGTTAATCATGATATAAAAATAATATATTTATTATATAAATATTTGTAACTATTAATTAAATATAGATGCGAATAATGAATCATATCAACCAAGTGAGTTCGTAGTCTACACCTTCACATGAGAAAAATTATAATTTTTTAACAACTTGAAGATTAAGAAGATAAATAGTATAATATTATTCATGAAGAATAATTATTTCCAACTTAACATATAAAATTATCAATTTAATATTTATACCAATATATGTAATGTGGTGATGAATAATGAATTACACATCTACGTACATAAGGTAAGCTATACGTACACACAAGTGAAATTTTCACTTTTTATTTGATGGAAATGAGATGGGAAATAGTTGTTCCATAGTAATAAAAAATAATGACTATATTGATGTTAATATATTTATTATTTCATTATGGTTATAAAATTTTTTGAAGAATTTTAATAAAAAATTTGTTTGAAAGATTCGATAAATACGATTGCCTCTTCATTGAATTATCTCATTTAGACCTTTTATTAGTTGACCAAGTGTTGGTCCCTTAGGAAGACAAAAAACACTAAAAATGTATATAAATAGTTTTAGAATATATTTTGGTAGTTTTATGTAGATTTAATAGGACCTCAGTTGTGTATATAAAAGAGTAAAGGTGGTACCTTTTATATAAAATGAAAGGACACACATTGAATTAAAAAAAGATTTAAATGTAATAAATTCATTTTCATACGCATTTTTAACTATATGGATGTAATAATGAATTCAATATTTCATATTTTTTAACTTATTTAATCCAATAAATATTGTATATTTTCAAGTTGTATTTTAAACCATATCTTTTGGTTTAACCACTTTATTATAAAAAATTAATCTCAACCACAGTAATAAACTAATCAAACTGAATGTGTTATAAATTTATATATAAGGTAATAATTTATTCATAAATGGAAAAGGGAAATTTTTTAATGAAATATATCATCACCCTTTTACAACTTCATTATTTTTATAATATTTATGTAATCCAGTAAAAAATTATTTCTATAAAATATCTTTATTAACAATTTGATGATTACAACTTAATTTGACCAAAAACATTGGAAAATATACAATTTGATTATAATCCATTAAAATATCACTAATATGTTATTTTTATCTATTTAATTATATAAAAAACTATACCTCATTCAGATCATATTACTTTTCAGATTTTTAAAATCATTTATTTTATTTTTATTAATTAAATAACTATATTGTCTGTGTTTTGGAATAATTTAAGTTTGTTACACAATCACAAAAACTTATGAAAATAATATCTAATTAAATTATTTTTATTAATATAAAAATTAACATCAATATTGATCCACATATTTCTTTTATCCCTATATTAAAACATAAGAGATATTTAAAAGTATGAGAGTGACATTTTGTTTTTTAATTTTCATTGAATTTTATAAAAGTTATTTTCAATGAACTATTCCACTTAAATAACTAAATATCCTTACTAAAGTGATATAGGTATAATTAAATTAATTCAATTATAATTAATATAAAATATTTTTTAATTAACAGAATATCTTAACCTTGGGTAACTGAATTTATCATTTATTAAGTGGATAAATTTTACCAAGGTGACAATCCATAATGAGAAAATAAAGGGCTCTATTTAAAAAAAATTTACATCCATATTAAAAATATGATATTCATTTTTCATTATTCAATTCAAATAATTAGTTTAAATTATTATATTAATAAAATTTGAAATACAAACAAAAATTTCCAAAAAAATCTATTTATGTCAATAATCATTTTTATACCAAATTAAAAAATAAAATCAATTCCAATGAAAATTATTCTGTTTTTTTAATGATTTAAGAGAAATAATTTTACTTTTAAATAAATTTATATTAATATTTAACTTTGTGATTTCGTGAAAAATATTACATTTTTTATTGAGAAGATTTATTTTTCACATTTCAATAGAAAATTGTTTATTTATGAAAAATTAAACAATTTATCAATTAGTAAATTTTGATATTCTGATTTCATAAATGAAATAAATTTTTAAAAATTAAACTTATAAAATTTATTAATTATTTAATAAAACAGTGTGCATTAATAAATTTTTTGTTATAAATAAGAACATACTATAATTGAATCTCAGGTGTCACATTCATCACATCTACAAAAATTTAATCCTTGAAATTTGAAGAAATTCCCATCATGAATTGTTATGGGTAGTTATTCATAATAATTTATTGAGTTTAGAACATGAAATTTTCATTATAATTATTTTTCTAAAGTACATTTATGTTAAAGTCATTCCATTCCTCAATACATGTTCTGTAATGTTAAAAATATAGATTGGATCTTCAGTTTATGTTTAATCATGTTTCCATTATATTTCATTAGGGGTGATAACCAGTGGTGGATATGGAATGTAATTATGTAATAAAAAAGTTTTGAATCTATAATTTATATAATAATTGTTAGGTAGAACTTCCAAAAGTATGCCATGGATCAAATTGATTCCGAAATTCAATGTGGCCCAATATACCATGATCTATTTTTTTCTTTCTCACTAAACATTACTATAACCGTCCAATTGGAAAATTTAAATAAAACATGATCTCCCATTTTAAATTATTAATAATTCCATCAATTATTACCACATACCTTTTACATACATTAATCTAGTTTAATTTGTGTTTGAATAGGCATTTCCTTTTTCATTGTCTCTAATATAATATTTCTCTCTATAAGCTTCATTTCAGCAACTACGTCCCAAAAATTTGTAGCATGAAATCTCTGCTAATATAATAATTCATATAAGGCCATTTGAATACATAAATGTATGATAATTTTAAATTAAAAAATAATTGAATATAAATATTTTTCCTCTGTACAATGAAATTCGTGTGATAATAACCTCAACAAATCTTTCAATGTTTGGATAGTTCTTTTATAATATATATCTATTCAAGGGTGATTGGTAGTGCTTCAATGAATCTCATTATACATAAAATTATGATTTTTTGTAGGATTTTGATCTATATCATGGATCAGAATCACAAAATAATGAAATTGGTTCTCCTTAAATTATTATAACATCATTACTATACAGTATATCAAGTCACGCAAGAGATAAATATTCTCTTAAAACATTGAAAAGAGAATATTTTGAAAGAAAATCAATATTAACCAATATTTTACCATTGTTTCTAGGATTTATTTGCAATATAGAAAAAATTTCCATAGTGATGTCAGATAATTTAATATTGGAATAGGTAGGGGTTGTATTAATCCTCTTTGATGACATCTATTAACCTTCACCTTTTGAGAAAACAAAAATCACAAAAAAAATTATCAACAACTTCCCTCTTAAAATTATCTCACCAAAAAGGTACCTTAAAATCGTTATAGATAATTGTTCTATTATGGGTTATACAAAAATTAAATATTTGAGAATAATTTAATAATTCCCTTTTCAACATAGGCATTGATGGAATGTAGAGAGGCTATCCAGATTTCATAGAACAATATTTGAATATTACTTCTACAAATTTCTCACGACATTGATTTTCTTTTGAATATTATCATCTTCACATTGGTATCTTTTTTTCGTTTCCTATAATTATTGTTTGCTAACCATTTATCAATGTATTGATATTTTTATGTCTTTACTAATTTCCATATATATATTCACTAAATCCATTAACATTAAATCCATTTGTATCCTTATTTGTTCATGATTACATGGTATTTTTTACACAGTGAATCGTTTAAATTAATTACCATCCATAGGTGTTATAGTATTATGAAATCATAAACCTTAATTAGATGTATCCATTGACCTTTAAACATTTTGATTTATTTTTAGGAAAATATGTATTCAAAACACATGAGATCTGGATATTTCTAACATTTTTAGCATGAAGATATTGTCTCTATATCCTCAAAACATATATTATGACATCCAACCCACGATTGTGTCATGGATAGTTTTATTCATGATTCATAAACCCCATTTTGTTCTTTCACAATAGCTTTATAATTCAATATAATGATCAATACAACTCCTTTCTATGATGAATCACTATTAATAAAAAATCTTGTAATTCATGATGGTAGTGTAAAAATTGATGTATTCACCAATATCCTCATAATTGTTTTAAACAATTCACCCCATTCATCTTCCTATATGAATAAAAATACTTAATAAAAATGTTTTTAATGAGGTATCCAATTGTGAAATTATTTTTAATAAATTTCAGATAATGTGCTATTAATATAATTAATCTGCATACATTAGTTATGTCCATTTTCAAAGGCAATTGTTTGGATTCGTTTTCTTAGAAGGATCAATTGGAATTATAATATAGTTGGAATACTAACAAGAATATAATCATTCAAAATGAATGAAATTACACATTTTGAATTTCCTATAAAAATTATTTAATCAAAAAGTATAATGAATGGTACTAAAGTGATTCATATGGTCCCCACATCTCTTATATAATCAAATATAATCCTGATAAATACCAAAAAAATTTGAATATATTTTTTGAATAATATCTTTATTATATGAAATCAAATAAATATTGGCCTATCCAAATGGAATTACCTTAAATTCATAATTTCCATACAATGTATGAAATATTATTGTCAAAGTATCATCTTTATTTACATATAAATAATGATACCCGTAACCAATAAATATTAAAAAAATATTTTTATACTTTAAATTAATATAATAATTCATCAATGAGAGGAAAATAAAAAAATTTCATTATATTAATATCGTTGATTTCAACACAATAAATTTGTGACCTCAAAGATACATCATTCTTCAAAATTAAAATGACATGGTCTATCCATGTTGATAGACTGAAGATTATCAATCCCTATTTACACCACTCTTATAGTTATTTATTCAATCCCACTAAGCCCACAATGTTTGTTCTTTAAAAAATATTTGATCAGGGCCTTTCAAAATTAAATCAATAAAAATAAAAATCAACTTCACATTATGGTGGGTGTTTAGGTTATTACATAGGAATGAAATTAACATATTCTTAAATTATATGTAAATCATAAATTTATATCATCATGATTTATTATGTTCCACTAAGAGGGGGATAATTAGTGGTTAACACATTTATTTGAAATCAGTAAAAATTAATTCAACCTCATGAACTTGTTGAGGTTCTTGATACACTCTTTCATATCTCTCTATCTCATCTCTTTTAACATAATATTAATAGAGAGATACTGAAAAAATTTTGTTATGGTTCAGATTAAAATTCATACTCTATTCTATGTTGGTTATACCCTAAGCATGGATTCTCCACTATAATCATATTTATGTGACTGAAATGTTATATGTAAAAATTGGTTATATGCCATAGTAATAAATCATTTAGTTGTATATAGTTATACCTCCCCTCATTTATCTCCAAATCTTCTCCTTATTTGGTTCTACCCCCCAAGTGTTTCATTCTCTCTTCTACAGTTCAGAGGATTCTTAAGAACCAGATAAAATTGAAGACTTCACCTTGTAATAATAATAGATTCACTACTGGATGATCTGTTAATATTCCTCTGAAAGCATAATAGATCATATATTTTCTTGTACACATCAAGAACCTTTGTAGATTTCTAGTGTTTGTCAAATATGTATAATAACTTATTTTTTATTAGTTAACTTAGTGAAACGACGTGTTAGTTGATTGTTCATTCTGATTATGTTATGGAAACTATTGGAGGTGTTCCTGAGATGAAAACAAATTCGTCTTATATCATATATATAAGAATGTATCGGGAACTCCGAATGATATCCAATGTTGTACATATTTCTCATCACCTGCATGCACATATTGAAAAAAACAATAGTTTATTGGGTCGCAATATATTAACTGATTAAATTTCATCATTTAAATCTTCATCTAAATGTGATTATGAAAATTTATTTTAATTAATAAAATAAATATTAATACCTAAATGATGGTTGTAATATATTTTATGATTTCTTTAAATACCCTAAAAACTATGGGTACTATTTTACTAATTTTGAATATCCCATAATCCATGGATATTATTTTAAAATAAGTTTTCATAATAATAGCTGAATGGGTTTGGTATTTAAATTCCACTTCCCATTAATAATGGAAAATAAACCACTACCAAGCATAGTATGCTTGAATATCAAAATATGATGATCATTACAACAGTTTAAGGTAGTGTCTCAAGTAACACAAATACATAGATTATTAATTTCTTCTCACACAAAATAAAATGACTTCATATATTGGACTACATGCATGTAGATTCTTTTATAATACCAAATGATTTTAGATAACATGATAAAAACACCTACAATATTTGGATAATTTTATGCTCATGATGTATATATGTATCTTCATGCACCATAAATATGTCATTCCATTAATTAAATAATGATTTAATCAAATAAAATTTATCATTACCTTTACATGGTTTATTCATTTTTAATTCCCATGGAAGATTACCAAAATGACCACATCATAATAATCCGAGAGATTCAAATTGTAGGTTTATTATTATTCTAGTGGTATAAGCAAATAATCAACATCTCGGCCTCCATGTTCATCACTTTCATGCCACTACAACCCATATTAATTTGGTATAAAATAATGTAAGTGTAACTACAAGCATGTCTACTCATCAGGGACATACATCATGTATTTATAATTTATTCATGTCTTGTGAAGTCCTAGTTTCGAAAATTAATATTCATGGATCAGGATCGTTCTTTTCATGACATGGTGGATTGAATATACAGAAAATATTAACAAGGTTCTTGAATGGATAAAACGATAGTTAATCATCCTTGATCATGTGTTAAAATATCAAATTGAATTAATTCCATGATACATGTGTTTCAAACATAGAGAAAGATACTTTCATGAATACACCCAAGATCATCAGTGAAAGATCATGATCGTTTTCTTGATCATACAGTCTAGATCAGTGCGATCATATGATGTGTGTTTTATACGGATCTTTTTAGATGAGGAACAATACCTTTAATTAGTTGACCCGAATTTCTCCACGGCTCATAATTCAAATCTATTATTAACCAACATGATCTTTTATCTTAGTAGAAGTGCAAATCAAGGTCCACTACCAAAATCCAATAGCACTAACCCATGTTGGATCACTCTGTTGTCATTCATCCCCACTCATTTTCACTTCTGCTACTATCCCCATGCATTATATATGATTTATAATGTGGGTCTTCCCCTCTTCTTCCTATGAGATATCCTAGTCTGATTCCCATGAGGGTGGTAGATACTAGTCCCACAAATATCCTTAGTTAACCCCATATTACACATTATTGTGGGTTGGATATGTTTTTATATGATTCTAAAATAAATAAAGAGAACATTTTGTATTTATGTAATATAAATCATTAAAAAAATTATTTCTAAATGATATTAAACACCATTGTAAAAAAACAGTCTTTATTGGAAAATATTATCTACTTTCTAACGCAACAAATCACCATTCATGGTTATTAAATATTATTCTTCTTGAAAAATAAAATTTTCATGGACAATATTCATCATCATCTTGTAGAAAGATAATTTTCATTAGTGACACAGTCTTTTGCAACATAATATCACTCCTAAAATTATTTGATTAAAAATATCAAGTTGAAATGTCTATGTCTGACATCTAATTCCATAAAATGATTCCATAAAAATTCTCCAGGCATCAAAACTGCATATTCAACCACATATTGTCTCATATAAATAAATGAATCATTTGGGAATAACAATATCCTCATTCATCTTTCATTGTAAATATTTTCCCAAATCATAATATTAAATATGTATGAACATCAATTCTAATCCCAGTTATGGACAATCAAATGAAAATGATATTTATGGTGTCTTTTCATTTCTAAATTCATCTCAAATGTTTATATATTTATTTTAAAAGATAGGGAAAACATCACATAATACTACAACAATATAATTATTCAAATAAACTATATGTCTAAATGATCTAAAACTATATTAAAATAAGACTGAATTTATGATGTTTTTCTATGTCATCTATAATATATTATGAAATATGATCAAGCCCATAGTTTCACAATTATCAAAATAGGGAACATATTTATTATAAAAATAAAAAATCCAAGAAAAACATTAAAACAATATAAAAAATTCAGTTTTACATGAATAAGTACATATTTTTTACATTTTCCAATCAACCAAGACCCCCCAATTAATATACATATGGAAAAGTTGATTTACACATCATCATCATCATGGAAATTAATTAGGTACATTATGAAAAACACATCCCCTTTAATTCCATACTTTTTATGTAAAAAAATAAATTAATATAGGATAGGGAGGAACCGTTTGTTTTCTAAAAAAATAAATTAGAATAAGTTGTTCCTCTTAATCTGGAATTATTCTGCATAGACACATAATCTTCACATGGATGACCACTATTTTACTATTGATGTTCTTTTTCCATTCACAGCATAGGGAATATCTTCTCGAGTCCTTTTTTTTTCATTTCATTGATGTGTGACCCTTATTAATATAATATCCACAATCTTCTTTGAATCCTTTTTATATATTTTGTTTTGGTTGCATAAATGATTTTATAGTAACAATATCTCTCCTTTTTGTGAAAATTCTTTTAATAGTACTATTCTTATGATCACATTTTATGCTTGATTTGTCACATTATTTTCTTAACTTCTTTCCCATTTTTGTGGTCTTCTCTTCATATTATCAAATTATTTTTGAATGCTTTGTATATACTAAGTTTATTCTTAAAAATTACCACTTATGGTGGAATTTATACAGAAATCATCTGATAATTTCATTTTCTACAGATTTACCTTCTCTAGTGCAGATCTACTATATTATTGAGTTTTTACCCCTTGAAGGAAATATTTCTAATATTTTCATAATTTGAATTTTTTTTTCATCAATACAATTCTTTGTGCCCTAATCTCCAGAAACTATAACAATAGAAAATGGACCTTCTTATATTCTTTTGTGGTGTATTTGTACCAGGTGTCATATATTTTAAACCATATTTATTTCGAGCCAAACCAGCACTCATTTTCACATCTATATGGGGAGAGATCACTAACATGTTTGTTTTAATCCACTATTGATGTGTTACAATCATCAATATTTTTACCATCTATATATTCCAGATTCTTGTTTAAAATATGCACCAATACAGGAAACAAAATTTGTAAAAAAGAATGTATCATGGTTAGGGGATAATATTTTATTGTAGAATGTTTCCATTTTATAAAAGGATTATATAATAATAATAATTTTATTATGATAATAAAATGAAAAATTTGGTGGAATCATTTCTTCGTCTATCTATTTGGGATGTTCTACTTTGGGGTTATTCCTGATTCTTTAATCTAACCTCTAGCTCTAAACACATCATGATGTCGAATTGTTTCTCAATAAAAACAAATCTCATTATATACTTCCTATATTATATTAGTTTTTTCAAGACCTTAATAATGGTGTACTTGGAGCCACAACTACCAAAATCCCACCAAATATGCTAGGGGATGGAAATAATTACCAAAATTCAAACCTAAATTGGAGGCCTTTACCTCACTAACTGTACTAACACACCCAACCAACTCAATGAAAAAGATCATTGGAATAATAATAAAAGGTGAAATAGATAGAATGTAAACCATGTATAAAAACCCTATAATATGTATAATAGTACGACAGTACAAATAGAAATGTAAAAGTGAAAAATAAGAACCAAACCAAAAATTCATCCCAACCAAAAAAACAGGAAAAGTAAAGTGTTGAGAGATCCTATCTCCTGATCTCCTAGCTATGTCCTCTAAATTTGGTCCATAATAACAAGTATCCCTATGATCCTATGACGTCACCACCTACTTTTCTATCATATTCATAATACATGATATGTGAGGGGAAATACCAGGAAGGTGTGAGTATCTACAAATAATGTAAGAAACGCAGAAACCTGAAGGGGGAGCATTAAGTGATACAACATGAATGAAATATAGTATATAGTAGACATGATTCAAAACAGAATGAAATTGAATAGTTAAACCCAATCCAAGAGTGTGTAACCACATCCAATCATATGAGGATTAACACAGTGTGTAGATAATCTTCTAGAAAAGTGTTTGATATCCATATCTATAGATAAATCTAAACCAATCTAGAGAATATAAAGATGTAAAAAATGGGTAATACATAATGAATCTTCACATCTCCTGGAAATAGAAAAAACAAATCCATGGGGTTGACAGAATATATATATATATATATATATAGTATGAGAAAAATGAAACTAAAATAAGAGGGTAAGGGGATCTACATATCATATCTTGAACAATTAAGAAGAGTAGACTACATTTCTAATTGATCGATCAATGATTCCATGTTTATCTATAACGTGACTAGATGTTATTTACCATGTAAAATCACACCATATCAATGTTACCCATTGTCAAGGGGGCACAATCTCGATGTATAATAAACATGTCCAGGTACAACAGGATTCTTTAACTTAGCCAGTCAATCAAGGACCCATGCCCTACCAAACAATAGTGATATATCCTAAAAGTCATTGAGGTCCCATTCCTCATCTCTACTTGAGGGTTCCACTCAGATGTTGTTGAGGAATGACTACCCATCCCTACTAGAGGGTACCACATAGATGTTTTTGAAGACCTACTTCCCAGATATAATTGAGGGCACCATTATGAAGTCATTGAGGACCCACTACCAATCACTATTGGAGGGTACCACTTGGATGTGGTCGAGGACCCACTTCCCCACAAAACTAGAGTTTACCACTCAAAAATCATTATAGACTCACTAACCAACACTATTAGAGTGTTCCACATGGACATATTTACAAACAAACATCCTAGTTCTACTTTAGGGTACCACTTATAATTTTTTTGACGACCCAATACCCATATCTGCTAGAGAGAACCACTCCAAATACATCTTGTGATACTGTATGGTCACAACAATCATTGATAATTTTGTAACCAATAATCAATTCTAAAACATAACATATCATAGAAAAAAATTGACACTGAAGGGCTCAATCATGTATTAAGAGAAAAAACACTTTGTATATGCTACTTGTGTGAAAAAATCTAAGTTAAAATGAATGAGATATGAAACCGTGAAGTTTTCTAAAAATGAACTAATTGGTATATTTTGTGTGAGGGAACACACATGGTGTGTGTACCCACTATTCCAACTTATCGTATCCCTATAAGTACACTTCTTTCTAACCATGTAAGAGCACATGGTGTATAAGGGTGCATACTTGGAATTCACTTTCCACTTGGAGTCCCTCCATTTTTCTTTTCATTGTATGTGTATCTATCCCCTTGACAAGGTAATTTTACCGGTGTTGTTGTACTTTTGTATAGGGCCATGTTCTCGGAAATGTACATCCACATGGGATCCCACCTATGTGATCCACTAAACATATTTTCTATCAAGAGATGAGGTACACAGTGTGTAAGAGGGCTACATGTTGTACCATCCATATAATCTCCTAAAACCCTAGCCACCCTAGATATTATGTACATGCAATGTTTCCATCTCATTACATGGAATGTAGTTATTTATTCCAAAAAATTGCATATTAACTTTTCACAGGTTAAATATTTCGATTTTTCATTGAATGTGGCCTATAATATTCCCCAATAATGGAGCTGGCCAAGGATAAATGATTCTTTCCATCATTTGTTGGAAATTTAAGGTCATATTTCATGGGGGAGGGGCTTCCTCAAACCCTTACATCATTGATACTTTATACATCAAGGATCAAGCCTCTGATAGTTTAAATAATTATCCAAAACAAGTAAACATCCTAGATATAGCCTTGTTCCATAGATATTTCTCTCCTTCTTGAAACTATTGTGATTTCGGGGGTTCAATCGGGATCAGTGCCATCTATAAAATTTGAACCATCACCACAGGGTCCAACAGGTGATGAAAGAAAAGAAATCAAGGATGGAAATCATAAGAATCAATTTTTAATCAATTTTTTTCTCAATATTCGTGGCCAATGATCAAGAGCAAGGATCTTAGGTTAGAAATCAACTGAAATAAATCTATTTAATTGATACCATGGAACATGTAAATGATTTAATAAGAACATATACAATACATGGATCAATCTATGTACTAAAAAAATTAAAAGAGGCATGAATCAAAAATTGATGTGCCTTACTGTTTGATTAGATTGTTCATTATTGAAGAATGATCTCATCAATGATAGAATGATTTAACTGCATCAACTACATCTTGATCTTCTATGATCAAGAGATTCATATTTATCTAAGGTGATTATCGAAAAAATGGAGAAGGAGAAGCTCTCAACAGATCCTAGGATTATGAGGCTAAACCTGTAACAATCTCCCTGATAGTATATACATAAATATATTTTTTAGGTTAAAAATAATTAAATAATTTATTAATCCAATAGATGTACCACCAACAAGATATATGTTTCTATTCCCCATGCCAAATAATCTTATTCGTCCCTTGGGTTAAAAAATTATACAGGATCAATTTTGGTATCTGATTTATAACATGAGTTCCCTTTTTAGATTTAACATTTTTTTATTTAAGAATTGTGTGGGGGTGGTATGAAATATAATTATTATTTTTATAAAAATAATCTTGATAACATCTGATCTCAGAATCACATATCTTCCTATATCCTAACCCTATATATAACATATTAATATATTAACATCTTAAATGAAAACAAATGAGTCTCTAAATCAAAAAATATTTCACTTTTTTCATCAAAAAAAGAAAAATTAACTGAAAAACATAGGATACTAAGCCCACATATAGCTCTACCACTGCCAGTAACTCTTTTGAATGTTCATTTGTTTCTATAATTCAAGGTCCAAGGAGATGGTATAACCATAAAGGGTACTCTCCTATCAATCCTTGATTTCTACTAAGTAATATGAAAATGTGGCTCTAACTGAGATGTTCATCTCTGCCCAGTAGATTATCTGCATGGGGTCATGCATGTATCTCCTCAGTTGTGACACATGGTCGATGTTGTGCATACACTACAATTGTGGGGGTCGAGCATGGTCGTAAGAATCATTGACCACCCATTACACACTCTTGAATAGAAAAATGAACCTTGATTATAGAATGTCTCCTTACCCAAAATTCGTCAATCATTATTGTTGGAAGACACATAAGAAATATTTTACTCCCTTCTCGAACTCCAAGGGCCTATAATGGGGATCTAAATAATATTTATTCCTTCTCAAGTTCATCCTCATCCTCTTACAGATGATCTGGACCTTCTATGTTGTCCCTATACCATATATGTCTCCATAAGATATGCCTCATAGATCACTATCCAACTCAAGGATAACCAAAGGAGTCTCCCGTACATGGCCTCAAAATTTGTTCTTCCAATCTTAGAGTGGTTTCTATTATTTTATGGAAACACTACCATGGGAAATTGATCCTCCAAGATCCATCCAATGTTTAACATGAAAGCCCATTGAATATCCTCCTACACATGAATATTAGACCCAGTATTCCCTTCATTCGTGGGTTGAATGAATTTACTCCTCCTCATTTGGTTCCTAAATTCATCATACATGACTTTCCAAAATCATGTTGAACACTGCATTTCCATGATAAGAGATAATCATTGATGGATCCCCGTGATTGTAAAAAATTAATCACTTTTATAACAACCCCAAAGTATACACCAAACTCTCATCACTAATACAACGAAATTATGATGAAATTTTTAGTATGTAAATTATCACCTTGTTTTTTTCATATCCCTTCACTATGCATGAAATCTTTATGAAACATTCCATGGATATGCGATGTCACTTCCAATATGGGATCTCTGGGGATACAATAAACCTGCTAGAATAGTGTGCACATCCTTCACCTGATGATAGGTGAGGAACCAAGAGATAAACTCAGCTACACCTATATCTAAATATACATCAGGTGATTACCCCATGTATATCTAGTCATGTAATATCTTCCAATTTATTTCTCTCTATTTACAATTCCCAAATTCTCAAGAAGAAGAGGATTTAACAACTCAACCACAGAAAACATGTACCCTCTTTCTCCACCGAACTCTGCTACAAGTTGGATGACTACTATGAATCTTCTTACAGTATTCAATCATGAGACAACCTATTATGGGAATATGATACTATATTTTCAATGAATAGAGTATAGACTATCTCTAAGTCAAACTTTTATTGAAACTCCAACCATTGTTGTTGCCTTGGTGTCAAGTCTCTCCGTGTAAAGATGTACCTAAGTCTCTCCTGGTCTGAGTAATTCAAAAACTAATCCCCCAAATGTTAGTACCTCCACATACACATGGTGAAGACTACTACTGCCCAATCTAGGTCATGATTCATATTTTTTTTCTCAAGGGGTCTCTACTACCTCAACCTCTATGTGATAATTTCCTACAATAGCATCAACATTTAGTAGATACTACCTCTAGATGAATCATAAAACACTATAAACATCATAACTTCCTATAGTAGTCTCAGCATAGGATCACTCATCAACCTCAGTCTCAACTCCTAAATGGCCCTCAAGAACTACTCATATTAGGTAAATATATGCCAATTTATCATCAATTCATTCAAAAGTGATTTGACTATAAGGAATTATTCCAAAATCCTCTTATAGTACCCTACCAAGATATGTAGTCTCTGCACCTATAACTCACTCTAGAGTGGCTCCCAATAGAGAACTACTTAAATATTTACTAGGTCAATAGAAAATCAATTCTCAAAGATGACATTCCATTAAAAGATATCCTTATGAATCTAGAACCAGAACATCAAGAGGTTCCCATAAATCTATTACTCTAGATAAAAAAATCAAGAAACATCTATAATGTATCTTCATGAACCTCATCTGATGTTTAGTAAATGAGTATTTCATCAATGAAGAAGACTAAAAACTGGTCAAAATACATCTAGAATATTCATCTCATCAAATACATGAACATAGTGGGGGAACTTATCCCACTAAAAGAAATCACAAGTAACTCATAGTGTCTATGGTGTTGTCGGAATGCCTATTTTGGAATATCATCATCGTTCACCCTAAAATGGGGGTAGATGGACTAGATATCGGTATTCAAGAACAATCTAATAGCTCAAAACTATTCAATATGGAACTAAAACCTTGTAAAGGTATTTTTTTTATTATAATTTCATTTTTTGATGATGGTAATATATGTAGAGATGCAAGCTCCCACCCATCATATTCACAAACAATGCTAGAGCTTCCATGTGAGACATTTTGGGTCTAATGAATCCGTTCTCTTAATTGTCCTATAACTACAACAAAAACACCAACATCTCTATTGGATCCATTAAATATGCCATAGAAAATATTAGTTTGGTTCCAAGATGCATGTCAATTAAAACACCATCAACCATCTCTAAAGTATTACCAAAATATTCTAATGGAAGAAAAATATATAATCCTCCACAACTGAAGGAATCGTGATTCCTTCATAGCATAGTAACCTAAGGTCTATACATTCTAAATATTTGGTGATGGGTTTTCTCCATGGCTCATAGTTTTCACTGGTCCTATCATGAGATATATCACACCCTTAAAGGATAATCTCATCCCCTCAGTACGGAGGCATCCAATTCATCGGTGGTGATAGTAAATTTGCATGTAGTACATGGATTGAAACTCCATACCCAAGCATACTACATATGTAAAACCCCAACCCCAGTTACCCAGAGTCAGTCCATTATTACATAACATTGGCATGATCACAAAATATCAAGTCTCTAAAGACCGATTAGTTTAGTATCCCTATAAATAGTAGATATATTCATAAGTCTTACATTATACCATAAAGTGAAAAAACTACAACAACATCTTGTCTTAATATCCCCTCATACTATCCTTGTAGTTCATTCATAAATTACTTCTTCACATCCTGAGAAAAATTAAAACATTGAAAGGGGTGAGCTCAGATGCTCAGTAAGTATAACAATATAGCAGAAAACATTCATAACCAAACCCAAACATTTAACGAAATGTATAACTAAAACAAAAGCCTTTTAAACATGAACTCCGGCATAATATGGAAAAGATAAAATAAAATAATTCCATTCGTTTATTCACAAGGATATTATACTAGTCAAATAATCACATGCAATATCAATAACAACTTTCATAATTATGGAATGCATAATGTCAAACTATCATAACCACATATCCAAGGCCTCGTGCCAAGACTACAAATAAGATTTGGTCAGGGACTCTTTCTAAGACACTAGTTTGTCTCATGAGACCTACCAAATGCATAGAAGAGCTATAGCGGGCTCCACCCATCAGTTATTAAGTCCAATGCATTCCTCAAATGAATAGGTTTAAACATAATATAAACATTCGTATTAAAACTGGCATATGAAGTGTCAATACTTTCTCCATAAACCCTGAATAGAATAAAAAAACACACCCACAGTCAAACATATAAAAAACCGTCAATACAATATGGAAGTTTTGAATCAATATAAATCAACTTCAAATAACCTTAAAATACATCAATGGATGTTGAATAGATGAAATCAAAACTCATTGAGAGAATTTTTTGTGAAATCATTTAAAAGTCACATATTTGTAAAAGAAAACAATTATATTGGAAATATTCTTATAATATTATAAGGAAAGATTCAACAATTTTATAATGGTGGAAAATAGCCACACCCACCGTATAAGTTAAAAAAGACATTCATACCTTATTTTTGTACAAAATGTCAAAAAAATACCTTGTTTGGAAAATGACTGAATGATTCCATTACAAAACATATAAGGTCAAATAAGGGTATAAATGAATTTAACACATTGTCCAATATATTTTAAAAACGTTTTGGAAGACATTTTTAAGAAACATGGATGTGGATGATAAAGTGGTCCCAGTAGATAATTACATATGAACAACCTTGAATAATGAAGTGGTTGTAGAATTAACCCTTACCTCGTGTCCAACATGACTCGATCGTTCTTTAATCTCCTGAATAATAATCTAGATTTAATATCTACTTCGTTAAGATCCTTTTTCAAGTTCATTATTCCTTTTATATCACTTATTACCATGTTATGAACATTATGTATCATTTAAGTTAATAACAGTCGTTTTATCGACCTTTGGTACTTGAGTCAACAATAACGTTCTTATAATTACATGTTGTTCATATGGTAAAATATCCACTATCTCCATAATTAAATTCATCATATAGATATCATATTTAAAATATATATCCAGTATATACTTGCATTTATAATATTACATAACATTTATAGGTAAGAAATGAAATCCACCGTTCATGGAGACGGTAAGCCGTACGTACGCATTAAAGCTACTTTAATTTCAATTTAATATTTAATGGAATGAAATAATAATGATATAAAGGTATATTATAATTCCAATATGATATATAATATCATATAACTCCTTCCTTGATACGTCCAACATATGGCATTAACGATTCAAATCACTTTAAGGGTGCGGTAGTCCGCAATTTCAAAAATAAAATTATCGTGTTAACCCATAATGGAAACCATAAAGGTATGTCATAAATGAAAAATAAAAAAGCATAAGGAAAACATAAACTTCATATATATCATATATAAATATAGTGTCATCTTAATGGCCACCATGAAAGGTGTTAAAAGAAGACTTGACAATCATCGTTTCGTAAGGCAGTAATTCGCTACCCACATAAACAGTAAGTTCTTTAACCATTAGACGGAGGTGTGTGTAAGTGTAAATCAAATCCTTCTCATCACAACATCCTAGTATATTGAATATACTGTTGGTGTAACAATATAATAGAATAATAAGGATTTAAGGGGTTGGATAAGTAAAATGAAACAAAAGACCATAAGAGAAGACATTACCTTAAAATCGGGTAACTCTTTTTGATTGGGCCAAAGGCTTCTTGGGAAGATTTCTGCCTAAAGTGAGGATTCTAGGAGTAAGACAGTGATGTTTAGAGAGTATTTGGGTAGAGTTTGGCAGAGCCAAATGTATTTGATGATGTGAATAAGGTTGTAGAAGTGGGGTCCTTTTATAATAGGAGAGGAGGGGCTCTTTGGGAATGATCAAAATGTAACTTTATTTTGAAATTCTTTACAGATTTTAAAGGTCCCAAAATGATATAGTTCAACGATAAGGCGGTAATGGTTCTCAATCCACCCATCCAATAGGCTTTAGAGAAGTGTATGTCTTATATTGTACCTTATCATTTAATTTTATTTAAATCATTCATTAATGAGGTAATCACTGCACCATCATGGTGTAATAAATAAATTTATTTTTTTAATGTCTCAAAATTATAAAAAAATACAATGATGTAGGAAATATTTTTATTTTTAAAATGACTATTTATAGTCTCTGATATAATTTATGTAGGCAAAATTAAAATTTCCTTACTTAGGTGTTACATACTTTTGTTATATTTTCATTTATTTAAAAAACAATATCATAAAATCTCACTATCACACAAAAGTGATTCCATGGGGTCTCTAAGTTGTCACAAGGCATCCCATGGTCGTCCATGACACAAAAATATCATTAGGACACATTTTGGGGACATTTTATATTATTATGATATTATTTAATTACCCTTAACTACCCGATTACTAATTAATCATGATAATTAAAGATAATTGTCATTGTTACTATTCATAATGTCCAGAAAAAAAAGAGTATTAATCAAATAATTTGGACCTTTTGATTCTAAATATGGAGTATGTTCTACCAAATTACAATCACAGTAATTGCAGTAATTAATTTAAAATTAATTCCCGTTGTCAAAACCAAAGACGAGTTTTTAAAAAGTAAAATCTATCAAAATATTGACTTGTTTTTAAATAAAATTGAAAAGTGAAATTACTTCCAATGAACAAAATTTTATTAAGTGATAAAAATATAATCCAATTATACTTTAAAACCAATAAACATAACAATCTAAATATATAAATATATTCGATTAAAATGCAGTTTTGAATTAAAATACAACATTTTTTACTATTCATTAAAAAAATGAACATTATCAGAAAAATATCAAAAATTCAACTTAGGTTAATTTCAATATTCCAAATCCAAAAACGAAGTCAATTTTGAATGAAAAAATCTATAAAATTTCAATAAGCGGGTATTACTGTTCATAATGGCTACCTTGATTTGTTGCGGTGTGTTAGAATCTCGAACTTGCGTACAATGCACGCTATCGCATTATTGAAAGAAAAGCATTACATGGATTATTGTGGTGTTAAATTCTCCATTCCTTCAATAAATTTCATCCTCACAATTTGAAAATGTTCTTTGAAATTAAAAGGTTGAAATTAGAAAATACTATTGTGGAAAACCCATATCGGAAATAGGGTTAATAAAATTATAACTTTAAAAGAAAGAAAGATATGTACAAAGGTCACCGGAGATAGCCCACACTAGGATTATACGAAAACATGGATATAGAGGAGAAAGAAACCATCAAGGTCTGATAGAGATTTGTAGAAAATAGTATTAGGAGAATGTTAACTACAAGAAAATCACAAACTTGTGATTAGTTAAATGGTCATTGATTCCCTAGTAGGAAAAGATAACCAACAAAATTTTTGTTTTAAGTTACCATTCATAAATGTGCAGAATTGAATTAGGAGATTTACTAAGAACATAATTAAATATACTTACTTGTCATGTAGACTTTCATTCTTTAATAAATTTTTACCATAGACCCATCTTTCACTCCAAAAGGTAATAGAACTCAAAAATATTGTATTTACCCTAATTGTATAATGTTTAAAATATTAACACATACCATTTAGATTAGGAAAACTATTTTGTAATAACCAGGACTTCATGTAGGCTAGTGGTAGGTAATAAATGCATGTCACACTATGGATGTGGGTTCTATTCCTGTAGCTTTGTCCGATGTGACGGGTTATCCCCCAACCTGCAGGTTGTCATTTTCCTAAAACTATAGTATTATAATATTCCAAAAATAATCTTCAGAAATGATTTAACCTTAAACAATACTATCCAAATTTCAACATAATGCATTCCAAAATTTATAGTTATCTAAAATACCTCTATCTAGACTTTCTCTAAAAGGTCTCTAAATTCCAAAATCATATGTAACATCAGATTCCCCAAACAATGTAAAGTTTATCTTATTGTCACATAATAAAAATATGATTACCTTCATCATTTTAAAACCTTAATGAAAACAACAAGTACTAGAGTACAATCCTTATAAATATCACATTATTCTTATAACAATAATATAGTTCTTGAGTCCAAAAACACAAAGACAACAATTATTCAACTTCATCTTTAGTAACTGCAAAATCTTGGGCTTCCTCCCTTGGCCTTTTCCGAGGTAACTTTCCTTGGAACTTAGGGAATTAATTTTAATAATACCCCATTTATCTACAATTGTATCATTCAACATTGATAGCCTCTTTCTTTCCCTTGAAATCACGAGCCTCATGACCTTTTTCTCTATATTTATAACAAAATCTCATTCCTTTTATGCAAGTACCAGGGTGATTCTTTCCACAATTATCGCATGATAGAAAATACTTATTTCCCTTTTTACCATTATCTGTATCTTGTTCCACTATTCTCTTCTTCTCTTTCTTTACATTATTTTCATAAGATTTTGATAATTCCTTTTCTGTCTTGATAGTACACGAGTCTGTATCTTCGTACGTTGAGAAAGATTGTGATACTAAAGCTCGATGTAAAAATGGTTTTAACCCATCAAAGAAATGATCAATTTTAATTCTTGGGTTACTTATATTATCTTCAGCATGCCTCTTTAACCTTGTAAAGTTAGACTCATACTTTTCAACATTCTCGTCCTCCTTTTGCCTCAGACTCAGAAATTGTCTTTCCATTTCTCCTTGATGGTCATGAGGAAAGTATTTTTCTAAGAAAATTTCATTAAACTCTCTCCATTACATACTTGATACTTCTTCATCTTCCTTTTCATTTTGAATCAATGCCCCCCATTGATCAGCATCTCCATTGAGGCGGTAAACTGCCATGACAACTTTTTCCCTTTCACTCCTCCCTAAAGCCTGAAATATTTTTTCTAGGGAATGTATCCATTTCTCAGCTACTAATGTATTTGTGCCCCCATTAAATTTTGGTCATACTTGATTCATTAATTAGCCTATCATTGATCCTCAACGTTGCGGATTAGGGTGATCCATACGAGTAATGTTATTTTTCATAACCTGAGTGAGTTGTCCCAGTATTGTGATAAGCTGATCAGCACCAATTGTATCATCAACTCCACTGTAAATATCCTGAGCAAGTGGGAAATCCCTACATGGAGTGAGTGAATTGATATGGTTTCCATTACTTCCTCTAGGCACCATTTCTAAAAAATTTCGTAAACTAAATTAGTTTATGAATTGAAATACGTAAAAACAAACATGAAAAAAACCTAACATAAATTGAACAGTTTATGGATATAATCCATAATCATAAAAATCTTTTCATTGAAGATGTATATACTCATAAACCCTTATTAATGGTTTATAATGAAATAGTGAACTATCCTATGAATATCCCCCTGGAGTGTCGTAACCAAGAGTGCGGCAAGGCCCGTTGTCGTGCACCAGTTCTCATTCGAGTCTAGCTCAAAGCGGTGTTTTTAGTTTTTACCCCTAGGTACATATATGCCAGAGCCACCTATACCAACTCAATTCTAGAATAGGATGTATTGCTCGGAAAACTCACAAAATCTCTACAATACCATATTTTTAGGATGTTCTTCTATACAAATTTTGAAAGACTATGTTAGGGATATGTTCTCTAATCAGAGTTTATCTAAATCTAGCTTCCAAGGATAGTACTAAAATGCCTCTAATACCAAATATAACGCCTCGACCCCAGTTATCCAGAATCGGTGCATTATTACATAACATTGGCATGATCACAAAAGATCAAGTATCGAACGACCGATTAGTTTAGTAGCCTTGGAAACACTAGATATATACATAAGTATTACATTAAATCATAATGTGAAAAAAACTACAACAAAATCATGTCTTCATATCCCCTCATATATCCTTGCATGTCATTCGTAAAATAATTCTTCACATCCTAGAAAAAATTCAATCATTGAAAGAGGTGATCTCAAATGCTCAGTAAGGATAACAATATAGCAGAAAACATTCATTAATAAACATATATATTTAAGGCAATGTATAACTAAAAGATAAGCCTTCTAACATTGAACTCCAGCATAATATGGCAAATATAAAATGAAATAATGCCATTTTTTTATTCACATGGATATTCTACTAGTCGAATAATCACATGCAATATCAATAACCACTTTCATAATGATGGAATGCATAATGCCAGGCTATCATAACCACATATCCAAGGCCTCATGCCAAGACTACAAATAATATTTTTTCAAGGCCTCATGCCAAGACACTAGTTTGTCTCATGAGAACTACCGATGCATCAAGAAGCTATATCGGGCTGCACCCATCACTTATTATGTCTAATTCAATCCTAATATGAATAGTTTTAAACATAATAAAAACATTCGTATTAAAACTAGCATACGAAATCTCAACACTTTCTCCATAAACCATGAATGGTATAAAAAATAAAACATCCACAGTCAAACATATAAAAAATCCTTCAATACAATATGGAAGTTTTGAATCCTAATAAATGAACATCAAGTAAGCTTAATATCCATCAAACTATGTTGACATAGATAAAATCAAAACTATTTGAGAGAAATATTTTTTTTGAAATCAATTAAAAGTCACATAATTGTAAAATAAAATATGTACATTGGAAATATTCTAATAAGCTTTTAAGGGATGCTTCAACGATTTTATAATGGCGGAAAATATCTGCACCAGCCGTATAAGTCAAAAATACATTCTTACATTAATTTTTTCAAAAATGCCAAAAGGTACATTGATTGGAAAATGACGGAAAGATTCCTTTCAAAAACATATAAGGTAAAATAAGGGTATAAATGACATTAAACAATTTTTCCATAAATAGTAAAAATGTTTTACAATAAATTTGTAAGAAACATGGATTTGGATGATAAATAGGTCCCAGTAGATAATTACATATGAACAACCTTGAATAATGAAGAGGTTGTATAATTAACCCTTACCTCGTGTCCGACTTGAATCGAACGTTCTTTAATATCCGGAATATTAAAATAGAGTTAATATATACTTTCTTAAGAACTTTTTTCAAGTTCATTATTCTTTCTTATATCACTTATTACCATGTTATGAACATTATGTATTCCTTTAAGTTAATAACAGTTGTTTTGTCGATCTTTGGTACTTGAGTCAACAATAAAATTATTATAATAACATGTTGTTCATGTGGTAAAAAATACTTTACCTAAAGAATTATATTCATGATATAGATATCATATATATCATATATATTCAGTATATACATGCATTTATAATATTACATAACTTTTATAGGTAAGAAATGAAATGTATTATTCATGGAGATGGTAAGCTGTACGTACAAATGAGCGCTACTTTCATTTCTATTTTATATTTAATGGAATGAAATCATAATGATATAAGGGTATATTATAATTCCAATATGATATATAATATCATTTAACTCCTTCCTTTATACGTCCCACATATGGAATTAACTATTCAAATCACTTTGAGGGGGCGGTAGTCTGCACTTCCTAAAATGAAATTATCGTTCTTACCCATAATGAAAACCATAAAGGTATGCCCTAATTGAAAAAATAAAGAATAATAAGGAAAAAATAATCATATTATATATCATATATAAATATAGTGACATATTAATGGTCACCATGAACTATGTTAAATGAAGATTGAACAATCATCGTTTCGTGAGCCAGTAATTCACCCCCAACAGAAACAATACGTTATTTTACCATTATATGGAGGTGTGTGGGTGTTTAAATCAAATAATTCTCATAAATGAATCCTAGTATATTTATTATACTGGTTTTGTTACAAAATAATGGGACAAAAAGGGTTTAAGGGGATGGATAAGATAAATAAAACAAAAGAACAAAAGAAAAGAGATTACCTAAAAATGGGTAACTCTTTTTGATTTGATTAAAAGGCTTCCTTGGGAAGACTTCTACCTAAAGTGAGGCTTATAAAAGTAATTGAGGGAATTTTAGAGAGTATTTGGGTAGAGTTTGGTTGAGCCAAATGTCTTTGATGGTGTGAATAAGGTGGTAGAGGTGGGGGCCTTTTATAAGAGAAGAGGAGGGGCTCTTTTGGAATGATTGAAATGTTACTTTATTATGAAATGATTTTAGGGTTTTAAAGGTCCCAAAATGATATATTTAATGTATAAGGTGATAAGGGTTCTAAAAAAACACATAAAATAATCTTTAGACAGGTTTATGTCTTAGATTTTACCTTATCTTTAATATTATTTAAATCGATCATTAATGAGGTAATCACTGCATCATCATGGTGTCATTAATAAATTTATTTATTTAATGTCTAAAAATTATAAAAAAATACCATAATGTAGGAAATATTTTTAGATTTACAATTAATATTTATAGTCTAATATATCATTTATTTAGAAAAAATTAAAATTGTTTTACTTAGGTGTTACTTACTTTTGTTATATTTTCATTTCCTTAAAAATAATAGGACAAAATGTCACTATCCCACAAAAGTGATTCCATGGGGACACTAAGATAGAACAAGGAATACCATGGTCGGCCATGACACAACCAATTTTATTAGGACACATTTTGGGATCATTTTATATTATTATGATATTATTTCATTACCCTAAACTACCCGATTACTAATTAATCATTATAATTAAAGATAATTGTCATCATTAATATTCATAATGTACAACAAAAAAAGAATCATAATTACATTATATGGAACATATGGTTCCAAATATGGAGTCTGTATTTCCAACTTCCGAACACAGAAATTTCAGTAATTAATTTGAAAATAATTCACGTTGTCAAAACCAAAGACATGTTTTTAAGAAGTAAAATCTATCAAAAGATTGACTTGTTTTTACATCCAATTGAAAAGTGAAATTACTTCCAATGAACAAAATTGTATTAAGTGATAAAAACGTAATTTAATTATACAATAAAACCAATTAAAATTACAATATATCTATATAAATAAATTGTATGAAAATGTAGTTTTGAATTAAAATACATCATTTTTCACTATTCATTAAAAAATGAACATTATCAGAAAAATACCAAAAATTCATCTTAGGATAATTTCGATATTAAGAATACAAAATTTTAGTCAATTTTGAATGATAAATTTTATAAAATTTCAAAAAGTGGGTATTACTATTCATAATGGTTACATTGATTGGTTGTAGTGTGTTAGAATCCCGAACTTGCATACAATGCAAGTTATTTCATTCTTGAAAAAGAAGCATACCATGGAAGCTTGGGTGTTACAACATAGGATTAAATCGTGAGGGAAAATTTGTACCAAAGGAATCCCTCTCCACCATGTAATAACTCTCACATCCAAAATATAAATGAAACAGAATAAGTGTTCACTCTTGGAACCTCAAGACAATGTTATTGGGATAGCTCCTCAACTAGGATGTCCAGTTATCACGCCATAGTAGAGATATTGAAACATGTGTATAAAAATAAAGAATCAATATTATAATAAACACATACCATACCTCTAATAGTCTCATATGTTTTGAGGTCATAAGCCTACAAATCATGAAGCCACCCATAAACCCGGATGCAAGGTCCCTCAGCCTGACGTGGGACACTGGGTGGGGGTGATAGATGAATATAAAATTTTATTCTAGTACCCATTTCTCATCCTGCTCCTCCTCCAACTCCTCCTCCCTAGGGATCATCATGTACTTTACTGGGAGACCCCAGATCATGAAACTGCCTCTATCATGTTTTTCCATCAGCTACCTTCCTTTTCTCCTCAGAATATATGGTATGAAATATACATTCTATGTAAAATCTCCAATTAAAATCATAGAACTAAACCTCTCTTGGCAGCTATAGTGATATGTGTTGTCCTTGTACAACACAAACATCTGTCTGAGTCTAATTACAAAAAGGACCACATGTTCTAAGATCCCATCGACTTGAAACCACTAGCTAATTTAGAAGAATCAGCTCTTTGATGACCACTACTACCTCCAACTACTTTGCGTCCTGTTGATTGAAATATCTCTGTCACTAGAACCCTCTCCAGAACCCCGAAGTTAGTTTGGATGTGAATGTGTACCAGACTGGCACATAGCTCTATGGTTTCCTAGCTCAAACATCTATGCTCTGAAGTATCCATTGTCGATCATGCTAAGGGAGTACCTGGTATGGTCTTTGAACATCTCTGCATACTCTACCACCATCATTATACCAAAATAAATCTCTAGATTCTCCTAAATCGTAATATAACACATGAATGAGGGGTAGTACTCCTCAAAAAATATGTGTTGGATATAGGTTCATGAGAGTGTCAACTCCTCATGAATCAATGTAATATGGCTCTACCAATGACCAAATTTTCTTCAGAAAAATATATTTTCTAATGCAACAACCTAATCATTTGTGTTTAGAATGATCTTGATGATAGAGAACATTAAATATATAAAATCTTCTTCAAGTTGAGGATTAATCTTGCTATGGAACCTTAGCATCCTATGTTGTGGTAAATTACCGAGCATGCTAAGCCTCTTCACATCCTCATCATACACCCATGTAACAATCTTTTAATCAATAGGTAGAGGTGTTTTTACCACCCCCATATGGGAAGAAACTCACAAGATGAACCATGAAATAAGGCCTCATTGTTCATTAGATCTTTTTTATGATTACAATGATATATTCCTTCTACCTATCATCACGGACAAATACTTATAATTATCAAAATGTATAAAAGTTAGAAATACATATATATATATATATATATAATGGGTATTTGACTCATAATGTATAGTCAACGACTCAATCTTATATTATTCATGTACCATTGATCTCTATAACCAATATCTCTATATGCCATTTTGAAAAGTTGGTACATAACATCCTCATCAGTGGATATGTCGATAGCCTTCCCCATCATTGTACTCCCTTGCATGAGAGCTGCACTCAAGACATTTTGACATTATTTCAATAATTCGAACCAAATTCTCAAAATGAGACTACTACAAAAAATATCTTATGGAATGCACTTCTGTGATACCATTCTATCATGATCCAAACCATGTCAGGGCTTAAGCCACAACTATCCTAAGAATGCCTCCATAGGCTTGGGGGTGGGGAAAATAAATGAAATTTGTAGCCGAAATGGGAGGAATTTTCATAATTAACTATACACATGTACTCGACCATGTCAATTAATAAGTACATAGGAATAATAAAGAAAATATTTAATAGATTGAAAATAAACCATGCATATAATACCTATAGGTTATACAATAGTACGACTATAAAAACTAAAATTTTAAGGGAAAAAACACCCAACAAAAAATATTTCCCAACCCGAGAAAACTGAAAATGTTAACTGCTCAGAGAGCTCAGCTTCTTATCTACCAGCTATGACCACCGTTTGTGGTCCATAGAACCCATCATCCCTATGCTCCTCTAAAGTCAATGTTGACTTTTCAATCATCAACAAAATACATGAGATATGTAGTAAAATCCCATATTGGGGTAAATATATACATACTGAGTATGTCTCCCTAAAAGATAAAGGGGGGAAATAATAGATACCATAGGAAAAACTAAAATTAGATAGTACACAAGATGAAAGATACAGTGAAAGAGAATAGCTCACCCCAAACCAAAAGAAAATAACCACTTCAATCTATAGTGGCATCAACACTTTGAGTACATGGACTACATGTTGAGACCACTCCACCCATATCCAGAGAGAAAACACATCCAACCATGATAATATAAACACCAAAAGCACCTAGCATATTTTGATCATTATTGTCTCTCATTAAAAGAGAGTTATCAAATACAACATGAGGATACAAAGGAATATAAATTTATGATCAGTCCAAAGAAACCCAAAAGAGAGATTAAGGTAATCCCAATATAACATATCATCCCAATAATAAGTATATCCTATAGTTTAAAATGGTCTATCAATAATTCACAGCATCCCATGTATCATCCAAAATGTAACCATCCAGGTAAGACCATGCCTCATCACTATGCCTCATAGTCAAGGGGGGATAAAGTAGAAGTATAGGACACATGTTCTAGTAAAACAAAAGGGTTCCACCCTGATATTTGATGGATGAACCTTTCTCTATCCAACAAAAGGGTTCCATCCATGAAGTCATCCAGGACCCACTACCTAGCTCTATTCAAGGGTCACACATGGAAGTCATTGAGGACCCACTACCCTGCACTATCAGAGGGTGACACTCTGATACCTTTGAGGACCAACTACACCGCTCCACTAAAGGGTACCACTCAAAATTCTTCATGGACCCACTACCATGATCTATTGGCGTGTACCACTATGATGTCATGGAGGACCCACTGCCAATCTCCGTTGGAGGGTACCTCTGAAAATATGTTAAGGACCCACATCCAAGATCTAATTGAGGATACCATTCAAAAGTCATTGAGGATACACTACCATACTATACTAGATGGAACCACTAAGATGTCATTGAGTACCAACTACCTAGATTTACTAGGGGTACCACTCGGATGTCATCAGGTGACCCTGTGCGGCCACTGTTGTTGTGGAGAATCAACTAACCAAGCATTATTCTGGTAACATTCCGCTTCATATCCAAAAATCTAAAATAGAGCGAACAGTAAAATTTGAAAAAAAAATCATAGGTTAATCTATTTTCCAGCAAAACTTGGTGTTCAAACTAGGCTTTTATAGACCCACAATGTTTCCAAAATATTAACCAAGGGATACACAACATGTGAGGGGACCCACATGATGTGTGGTCCTGCTCAACCACAAGGCCATTTCCAAAGAGTTACATATAAAACCATCCATTTAGGTACATAAAATATGTAGGGGTATACACAACATGCCCTACCCACTTGGGATATCACCCATGTTCTTGTTTGTGTTCTTTTATCTAGTCCCATATCTATGTAACTTTCCCTAAGTTTGTGAAATTAAGTACACTGCCATTTATTACAGATTTGGATCCCACCTATGTGATCCACCACATAGCTCATCCATCTAGGAAAGAGGTACATGGATTGTAAGAGGGATATATGTTTCTTAATCCTTATGACTTCTTGAATCCCATGATAATACAACCAAGGGGCTACATATTGTGTGTTCTAAAATATACACTGTTTATAGTCAGTTTTTTCACATAAACACGGATCTTCTTCCATTGCATTGAATCTATCTATATTAATTCTAATAAAGCCTCAATTATTCATGAACATAGTGGATCTGGCCAGGGATAATAGATTTCATCCATCGTTTGTCGAAAATCAGATAATGTCATCCATTAGGGGGACCATCATCCAAACCCTATTCCATTGATCCTTATTCCTTCAAATATATGGGCTCTGATCATTGACATGATCATTCTAAACCTATAAAAATCCTATATACATCCTTGTTCTAATGATTTTTTCCTCATTCATATATCATTTGTGATTCTAGGGATCATATTCTGCTTGGAACAACCCTGTAATGTTGAACATGGACCATAGGGTCCAACCAGTGACAAATCCAAAAAACTCAATATTAAAATCATAATAAAAAATAATTAATTGCTGGGGTATATGTATTATTGGAAAATGATCAATAACAGGGATTTCATGATAGAAAAAAATGAAATAAATCAATCTAATTGATACCTGTGAACATAAAAAGGCTTCAATTGGATTATATCCAAGACAATGAACAATTTTTTCTATCGATTTAATGAAAATGTGATTAATACAAAAATTTATGAGTAAAAATTAGATATTTTATTATTTCCATCTGATAATTTTCTCAGAAATTATTGAATAATTTCATATCATTCTTTTAGTATTGATCTTATTTTATTCAAAATTTTTCCATCGTCGAATTTTATTTTCCAATGAAGGAAGAAGGAAAATATCTCGATAGATTTTAGAATTAGGAGGATAACCCCGGGATAATTTACATTGTACAACATTTTTAAACAATTAATTTAGTTTAAAATGATATAATTAATTGAATTATTAATTAAATTATCCATTAAACATAAAACAAATGATTAAGATGCCTAAAAACCCCACACTGACTAAACATAGGCCACTCATAAGATAAAACACACATTCTAGTATCAATTGTGGTCTTAGATTTATGATTCAAAATTCAATTCAAGACTTTCAAAATATTCATCAATAACTATGTCTGTGTAATATAAAACATATTTAATAATTCTTTAAAATTAATTTTGAGAACATCGGGCCTCGGAATCAAATGTCATCTTATCACCTTGATCTGAATATATATATATATATATATTAAATTCATTCAAGGATTCAATAACATGATCTCTTCAAATTAATTCATTAAATATACATATACTTTTTAGTACTATAGAAATTAATCTTCCATATCCTTTAACTAATTATTCCGGACATGTATGGAAACATTGTCATATCTTACATGTTCATGGACATATTTTTAACGAATAATTCCAGAAACAATTTTCACATATGAATATCATTATTGTTCGTATTCATTATTAATAATGAATTTATCCAGATCTTATAATTGGTCTATGTGAGTGAATAGCTTTTAAAAATCTTACATAGTGTATCTTCCCATTATTCATCATCTACTTTGAGCTATGATTCCTTAAAAAGAAGTCCCTTTATGCCTATAATAATATATTTTACCACTTATTTGGGAACATTCAAAAGATAATATTAAAAAATGTAATCCATATCACTAAGTGGATCATCATCATCACATATTCAATAGTATTCATATGAATAATAATAATTGATAAAATTATTGAATGTTGTAACATTAATATTACATCTAATATGAGGTGTGCCATGATTTACAATGAGATTCTTCTTGAACTTCATAACTTGTATTTTATTTCAATTATTCTGTGTCTTGGAAGAAGACATCATCTAATTTATCAATATCATTTTAGGAAATATGAATATCCTAATGACTCTATTGGATCTTCATAAGTGACCTACACTCTAATATCCCTTTCAAAGACCCATAATTGAATAGGTTCCACTTAGATGGGGGAAGGGTGGGTTAGTGATACACCTGGTTTTATGAGTTCCATTTCATTGAATTTAACTTCTTTGAACATGTCATGGTTCATGATCCGTTGTGTGATGTCTCTTAATATCACCTCATCTACATAAATTATAAAAGGGAGATCCTCGAATTATAATTATATGGTTTAGTTGTGAATTCCTACTCCATTACATGTGGTTTATACCACCCAACATGGATTCGTTACTACAATCCTCTTTGAGTAATTACAATGGTTTAGGTAGAAACTAGTTATAACCCCCCAATAATCAATCCTATAGTGGATTCTGAATATACCCCCAACAATCCAACTATTCATACTCAATTGGTTATATCCCCAACAATCTCCTACTACCTACTCCAAGTGAGAGGCTTCTTATTCTCTGGCTCCAACCAATGAATCCACCATTCATAAATGGTTCATTAACTGTGTGATGATTAGTGGACCTTCATCCATGGGATTTCTTGATAACAATTTCCTATCACTCTTTATGAACATCCATATTTTTTTGTTCTTCCTCATATATTTTTGATAACCTATTCATGAACAATTATATATGCATGGAAAAGCTCTATTTGATAATTCCTTCTAACGAAGTCTCAGACTCAATTGAAAGTGTGCAAGAGATCCATCCAAACTCTTATTCTCTCATTGATATAATAATTAATCGATATATATAAATTATATTCCAAAGATATGCACATTTTTTATCACCAGGATGCACATATCTATAATAAACTATTTTACGTGGGATACCACTAAATTACATGATTTAAATTCGTTAAATAAATACACTTTTAAATGTTTTTATGAATAATTATATTTATTCCCACATTATAAATAAATACCAAAATGGTGTGCCTATTATATTTTATGGTCATTTTAAATACTTCAAAAATTAAAGGTATTATTTTAATCATTTTTAGTTACCCATAAATATTGAGTATTATTTTATCACGCACACTCATTTGAATACCATAATGGGTTAATTATTTTAATTATTTATCTCTAATGTATTGTAAAAAAAATATGCATCTCACTATCATATGCATGGATTTAAAGTCATGTAGCTCATCATAGATGTTTAATTCATTATCAATAATACCAAAGAGACTCATTCTATTCATTTTTACTCTTGAAAACAAAATCCACCATAGATCTCTATCCATATGAATATATCATTATTTAAAATAACCAAGGAGTTTGGGTAACTGATTATAACCACTAATGTGGTATTAAAATGATCTGAGTATCATAATAGAAGCCTATATCTTTATTCACTCAAATGATATCAGGTCCTATTTTTTTACACTTTATAAACAAATACATATTTTAATAACCTTCACAAGGTTTATTCATTTTATAATACCCATGGAATCTTATCAACATGGACTCAAAAAATTTACTAGAGATAATTAGGTTCAACGTTTATTATTTTTGACAGCGTATATGATTTTTTTAATTCTCAGCCACTATGTTGTTCGCTTTCATGCCTCTTCAACCCATTTTAATTCATTCTACATGCATTATTGCTTAATTTAATATATTCCAACTCATTATGGTCACATAAAAAGTATTTATCCTTCATCAACAAGTTCTGAAGTCTCAGTTTCATTAGGTTATTGTCATGGATTGAGATCCGTCTTTTCATTCCTAAGAGACCATGAATATCAAACGTAATGTGTACATGGATCTCACATGGATCAAATAAATTGATTCATCCTTGATCATGGGAAAATATTTTAAACTAAATTGAACCCATGATCATAATGGTTAATATATGGTGCATGATCCTACTTTTCTGAATCCTGAGATAATTGATGGAAGAAGATGATTGTGATATTGATTGTTTTGGTGAAATCAGTGTGGTTGGAAATCCCAGATTTTGTACATATCTTTGTAAATGAGGAACATTAACTTCAATATATTGTCCCAAATTTTCCCATGGAATATAATGAAGCTCCATTATTAATCAACACATTCCATTATTAATAAATAAGTGTGTACCGAGGTATAATCATTATCCTCTACTGGAACCAACATATAATGATTTTTTCTATTTACATTCTACACCACTTGGTACTTCCACCAATTATACTACCATACACTCATTAGGTCCATTTCACATTGGACCACTACTCTACTACTCATGGGTTGATCTGTGCCTACTCTAAGGGGCATGGTAGACCATAGTCTCATATCTCAATTGGTCAAACCTATCCCGGTTAGGATTGGTGGATAGATCATTTTTTTATATTAATATACAATAAATACGTTGCATTGTTTTTATGTATAGCATATTATTCGAATACATAGTTTTTTCCAAACCCCCTAAAATGAATTTTTACAACTTTTGTTATTTTTCATGGTAAAATTAATTTACTTCCTCATGAAATAAAACACCGTTCCTGGTTTCCTTTTATTGTTTTCCATGAAAATATACATTTTCAAAAAAAATTATTCCTCATATTGTACTAAAATATTTCATTACTCAAAAAATTTGTTTGGAAATTAAGATCACTTCAAAATTCAACTTGGAATGGGAGCTGGAAATGCCCAAGAGTGGTATCAAATTCCTAAAATTAAATCCAAAACAATTCTCTTGGCATTAGAACTTCATATTCACTCTCATATTTACTCATTGATAAAAAATTCTTCATTTTGACATAAAAATAAATTGGAATATTAACCATTATATACATAGATTGTGACTACTCTTCTTCACTAACAATATCATTTAGAAGAGATACTACTTGGGGATATATATATTTCTAACCTCATAAAGTCCCCCCTATAATGTTAATGAATTATATATCCTCTTCAAGAATATTTTTTTCCTTTTATTTGTAATTTTTTTTTCATTATATTTTTAATGAAAATCCATTCCTTGGATTATATCAAAATCAACAGTATATAAAATAAAAAAGTCTAAAAATTGGGAATGATTATGTGTCCTAACTTAAACTAACTAACACATATTTAAGTAAGTGAGACATCCAATGAGATTCTTGATAGAATACTCTATTACTATGGTTGAAGGGAAATATATAATTTTCTTAAAATAAATGGAAGATATAAAAGAGATAAATTAATCAAAAATCAAACAAATAATTTTCAAAATTCAAGCCCATGATTAAATTAATTAACACCATATCACTAGAAACGTCATAATTTTTTATAGTTATCACATAAGCCAAGACATCCCCTCATCTAATGAAAATAACCTAGTTTTTGGGAAAAATCATTCTTATCATTACACATTTTCCAATAGTTAAAGAATTTAACATTCTATGTTTCGTTCTTACACTTTTAATCAGCAGAATTGTGACCCTTTTGTCTAATGTTGAAACAAAATATCTTTTCAAACAAGAATTTAATGTGCAATTTTTTTCATATTTAGTATAATTTATAAATTCCACGCTTCCCTTCTTCCCTTTTCCCTCATTCCATTTTCTTGATTTCTCAACCACCATCTTCTAAATTATATTTCCTTCTAAGGAATAATACGTGGAAAATTCTTTTACTATCTTGATACAACATGAGACTATATCCATGTATAATTAGAAGGTTTGGGAGATTGGTACCCTTCTAATGAAAGAATTTAAATTATTAAAATAAATGATAAATCATAGTCTTCAAATTTTGTACTTAGCCTACAGATATCCACGATATAATTTTTAAATAGTCTTTATACTTGGAAAAAATTCCATCTTCTATTTTTCATAGACTTATAAATTATCTCACCGAATATGCTCATTACTCACATAGAAAATATGTTTTCACGAAATATAGAATAAAATATTTCCACGCCGTATTAATTTTTTACTCCTCATCCTTGATGTTTTGAATCAATGACTATCATTGATATACATCACCCATGAGATAATAAACATCCATGAAGAATTTTTCCTTTTCATTATATTCAAAAGACAAAAATATCTTCCTTAAGGATCTATACATTTCATTGCAACAAATAGATTTCTATTACCCCTAAAATATAGAGGTTATTGATACATAATATTTTCAAATATTGTTGTACCACATTCTAGATTTTTGGACTACTATGTATGAGAAAGGTTTTCGGTTATAACCGGACTCAACTACACTAGTATCTCTTTATCTTGGTCAATTCCAGTTTTACTGCCAATTGCATTGAATTTTTCATATCCTTAACCTATAAGTAAATACCTACATAGATATTATGAATTTATATTGTTTACATTATATTCACTGGGATGTATTTCTAAAAAAATTATTAAACTATACTGTATCATAACATTATAAATAATTAAATATAATTATTAAAAAAGTAAAATAGTTTAAATAATAATGTGAATACATTCATATATACTATTAAAATTTCAAGGTTTATATCTTTTTAAATATTATATATATTTTAAAATATCACATATTTTTTAAATGAAATGTTAATTATTTCAATGATAATTTCTATGAGTGTCAAAATATGTGTGATGTAATTTCACACTCATCATGAAAAAGATTAATAATCATGATATACTGGAGAAAAATATTTCGGGGGTATTACAGTTAGATACATAGGATCCAAAAATAACATCAACATATACTACCCATAATACTATGTAGTGTTTGGAAATGAACAATTTATATACTATAAGTTTATGATATTATATTATAATTTGACATATCATGAGAGTTTCTCAAAGGGATATGTTACAAAATTTATGTTTTAAATAATCTGGTTCCTGAGGATTCTAATAAACTTACTCTAATTCAAGGTGTCACACCAACAATCCAGTACCCCAAACACATTAAAAATTTTACTTTATTGTAAAAAACACAAGGAAACACATATTTAAGGACCAATTTGTTTATTAATATTAATATATGAGATAAATAAATGATTCTCAAATTACATATGAATGAATTAAATGTATTATAATAATTATTATTATAACATTATTATTCCTTCTAACAAATCATTAATTTCATTCATAGACACCTTATTTGTATCTTGTGAAAAATATATATATTAAAGGATGAGGATAGATTATTATTAAGCTAAATATTACAATAATTTTTCTTCATAATGGTAATATAACATGAGTAATATAGGGATGATAACAAATCATATAATTCAAATAACTAATATTATAAAAGTGTAATAAATAAATAAATAAAATAATAATATAAATAATCACAGGGATTATAGTAACTAGTTTAATTATGATGTAATTCCTAATTTCTAACATAACTTCTTTTCCATCATATATTTATGTCAATACAATATTTATAGACATGTGAAACATATTCCATATACCCACACTTGATTATCTCATGTGACCTATTAATGAATTTTACATATATAGACCAGTGTAACGTATTCCATATACCGACATTGGTCTCAAAAGAGTACATCCAATGTAAATAATAATACTCACCAATGAATATTGACATAGATGATATATTTCAAAAATATCACATTATTATTTCATATGTAAAATAAAAAATTCATTTCGAAATAACCTATTAAATTATATAAAAATATCATAAAAAATTAAAAAAATTATGATTTGAAATAATCATTAATCAGTAGAAAATAAATATTCAAAATATTGACTAGTCATGATAGTGGTAAATTATATCCAAGCAGTATTAATTAAGGGAAAAAATGCATTACACACTTTTGTAGAAATGTTCAAAATGAGAATCATTCATAAAATATGAAAATATTTATTTTAGACAATTTTTAAAAAATTTAAACATGGGGAAAATGTTTTTAATAAATAATTAGACAATATTAAAAATATTAATTCAATATTTTATTTTAAAATATAGATATTGAAGAAAAATATATCATACTGAGTTATAAATCAAAGTTATCATTACATAAAAATATATTTTATATTATATAATTAAGGAGTTTAAAATGGAAGGAGGGAATATAAATTATATAAATAAACATATTATTATTTAATTACTAAATAATTAATCCAATTTTGAATTAAACATAGACAATCCTGAATAATGTTGTAATTATGAGATCAACAATTACCTCTAGTCCTAATTGCTTTGTAATAACATTTATCCTCTTATATAATAAATGAAAATTTATTATAATTAAATAATATGACCATATAAATAGTTTTAATACCATATACGATCTGCTTATAAAATTCCAATTCTCATTTATTAAAATAATCCTTTTTGACTGTTAAATGTTTCATTTGTTAGGTTTGTTTCAGTTCGGTAGTTTCAGTACTCACACATTTCTCATGGTTATATCATCTATATAATGTTACTCAAGAAAGAAAAATAGTATATATTAATTATATATATAATTTGGATCATCCTTGAATGATGACATGAAAAATGAATCAATTCGTTTTATGTAGGTCGTAGTCTACATGTACGGATGAGTAACATTATAATTTTTAATGAGGTGAATAGTTAGAAGGAAGATATGATATTATTATTAAAAAAGGAATTATTATTTTATAAATAACCTATAAATTCAATTGGTAAATTATTATTATAATCAATTTTATGTGGTGATGAAAAATGAATTACATAGTTATGTGGAGATGGTAAATTTTATGTGCACACTAGTAAAGATTTCTCTTTTATTAGGATAGAAATGAGATGGAAATTTGTTTATCCATAATTACAATAACATATCAGAATATTTATAACAAAAAAGTTATTTTTTTATAAAATTTAAAATTTATTTAAATGATTTTTAAGAATAAATAAATTTGAAACAGTCTGTAAAAATGATTACCACTTCTTCAAAAGTGATCCATTAAGCCATATCTTAAGGGACCTAAGATTGGTCTCTTATGAAGAAAATCATCTAAAAATATTTCAATATTACTTGGAGAGGTTTTGGAGGCTTAATTTCAAGTTAATATGCTTTATTTTGTGCATATAAGTGATTAGAGGTTGTTCCTTTTTATAGGGAACAAAAGGATACACATGGAATTAATTAACCAATTTAGATATAATAAGTTAATTTACATGTGAATGTGGAAACATATGACCCAAATAAATAATATAATATAGGATAGTATTTTTATCACTTAAATAAGTAAAATTTGAATAGTTATATGTTGTATTTTAACCCATAACTATTGGTTTAACCCCCTTTTTAAACAATTAAAACCATAACTGAAGTAAAAAAAAGTCAATAATAAATGTAATAATTTTATTTATAAGTAAATTATATGTTATAAATGAATAAGGGAGAACATTTTGAACAATATATTATCCCTCCTGACCTATTTTAATATTTCCATAATTTTAAATTAATTTTATAAAATAGTATATTTCGAAAGAATCATAAATGTCATTTTTTTCACTATTCATAAAATTTGACATTAAAAATGCATAAAAATATGGGAATAAAATATAATACTGTAAAATCAATAATATGTAATATTCATATATAAAATTCACATAACACTATAAATTCTTAGATTATATTACTTTTAATGTTTTTAAATTAATGTATTTTATTTTTTTGCTGATTGAAGAAATATTTTGTTTGTGTTTTGTAAGAATTTATGTTAATTATATAATAACATAAAATTATAATTATATTATTAATATGAAACTAATTTCATTATTCTCAAAATAACCACCCATATTTATTCTCTCCATTCTCTTATCCATATGTGATGACATGATAGATATTTAAAAGTAAAAGAGTGGCATTTTTTATTTTTCATTGCATTAAAAACTATATAGGTCATTTTCAGGGAATAATTTACTCTTATATTACTATATATAAAACCTCAGAAAACAGTAGTAAAATCATATTCATATAATAATTAATTGGATGAAAAATGGTGTCCTTAACACTTAGTTTTATCCTTGGTTAACCCGATTTATGTGTTGTCGTGCTGAATTTTTTTTCAATTGTTACGATTCATAGTGACTAAAAAAATTGTACATATTTTAAGTGATTATACCTATTTATTATATTTTTTTAATGAAATATTTATGATTTATTTTCTATAAGTGAATGAAATTAATTTATGATTTAAATTTAAAATGTACAAAAAAATAGTTTTTAGTAAAAACAACGTTTATGTATATAAATGTTTTCTTAATAAATTCAACCGAAAATTGTTAACAGTGAACATGATAGGATAATTATGGATATAAGAGAAAAAAATAAAAAAAATAAAACTATAATTTATTAATACAGATTCTTGAATGATGAAATGTAGTATTAAATAAAAATAGTATTTTTCACTATACACTATAAAATAATTTAGATTTGAAAAATTAAAAACTCTAAACCTTTGAAAAATTTAATTATAATTATTTCAAAAATGATATTTATTTACAAAAATTACATTTATCAATTTTATAATTATTTTGTAAAATAGTGTTCATTTTTATATTTTATCATTAAAAGAAATAAATACCATAACTGAATAACATGTTTTACATGTGGAACTTATTTTTGTTTTATAATAGAATTTTTTTAGTTCGGGGGATCAATAAAATGGATTTTTTGTATAAAAAATAATTATTGACCATTTAATTTTTTTTAAAAGATAATCAAATGATTTATAATTCTAGATAAGTAGAAATTTTGGTTATCTGTTTGAAAATTTATTTTCTCTATTTGTTTTTAAAATGAAATTTTGGTTTAAGGAACCCTCGGTTTATTACATGAATGATTTCAAATAATAAAATTGGTTTGAATGGTGAAAATCGAATTCCTAAAATAGTGCACAATATAAATCTTGACTTGATTTTAAATGAAAATGAATAATCCCTATGCATGGTTTGTGGAACATGGAAACATGGGTTACTTATGAGGATGATTGAATTGAGGCATGCAATCTATGCATATTTTTTGTTTCCATAAATGGGTACATCATTACAAGAATAATAAAATTATTTTATATGTAATGAGACAAATATTGGAGTATAATCGTACAACAAATTCCAATTTTCAATGTTTATAATACACACTATGTGGTCCTTGGTTCACTGAGGTTGTGTAAGGATCCTAATTAATATGTACCAATTGAATACTATGAAATATTATTAATATCTAATCTCATTGGTAAATAGTTTTATTCATTTTTTCATATTTAATTTTTTTTAAAATTATTATAATTTATTGAAATGCTTTTTTAAATGTGATTTGAAAATTATTTAATATGGAATGTTTTTGTAAAAAAATTAAAATGGGTGAGATTCCATGTGTTGATATAATTTTTGAAAATGTATTTATTTACCTTACAATTATAATATTAGAATATAGTATAGTGAACAAGTACTTTGATACACTGATAATAAATAATTTTATATGAGTATTTATTTCATTAAAAAAGACATGATAGATGGAATTAATAGTTTATTTCCATTGGGAACTTGGAACACAATCTTTCTAATTCCTGAAAGATCTTCAATATCAGACGTAATGATATTTCAATTATATAATATTCATAGAAATAACTTATTGAATACAATTCATCATAACCTATGTAATGTAACGATAATAATGGGTGTGATTAGATGCTCGGTAAGGGTAAACCATGGATATATGTAAGAATAACCTAAGAGTAAGGGTATATGAGAATTAACATAACATTTGAAAACTATAACATTTAAATAATACAATTTAATCCTGAGTTAGAGTATAAGGGTAGGATGTTTATAAGAAACTAATTAGTAATGAGTACTTGAACATGATCCATGATAGAAAAAAATTGGCATATGTCAGAGATTTTAAACAAACACAAAAGCATATAAAATATTTTTTAAAGGATACCCACATTGTAATTCATAAAATGTTGAACATGGTATAAACACCCATGTACCTTCTTAGGGCTTGGTATGACCTATGTTTTTCCATCTTTCGGGCATGGGATAACTACACATATACCCTTTGATGTCATACAACATTAATAATATAACAATTCATTTGATTGGGATATAGGTCCCACAAATATCAAAATAAGAATAAAAAATATATGTTCCACAAGATCATAAAATATTCATCATATCACAACTCAGGAAATTAAATGGGATTCATAAATATTTCTTCATATCATAACCTATGTAAAAGTATATGTTTCATAACTATTTTTTATATTTTATCCTATGCAAAACAATTACACAATATAATAATTTTATCATGGTATAACCCATGGAATAAAAATATGTTTCATAAAACATTAAATTTTAAAAAAACCATTATGATAAATAATAATAATGTTATCCTAGTATAATATCCCAATTAAGACATATAGAACATTAAAAAATGTCATCCTTGAAGGGAAATTATTGTAAATTCTCATTTAGAACATTTCTTGTGGAAAATATCCTTTCTAAATGAAAAATATTTTTTAAAACATAATATATTTTTTAAAAATTTGTAATTGAAAATAACATTGGAATAATAAAAAGTATTCTCCAAATAAAATAGTGGTCATCTAATGTAATACATTCTCCACTTCCATATTCTTGTTTATTATTTCTTCAATTTATAAAATCTTTATCCTCCTTATCTATATGGGATCCGTAACATCAATGGAAGCTTTACACACTTTAATCCAAACAATATGGTTCTAATGCCTTGAAATATCATTTGTAAAATATAGAATCTTTCATGTCTCGGGCTTATTAAATGACTGATATCACATTTTTTTGCCACATCATTGATCTATGTAGGTGTAAAACATATGTTTCCAACATGGTCAACAGTTTTTCCTTCTCATCATTCATTTCCCAATTACAACCCTTGATAGTAAGGACACTATCTACACTCATGATACATCTTTAAGTGTGTCAATTTAACACCTTTATTGCTTTATTATTCAAAAAATGATAACTCTACACCAATCCGGGTCACTCAAACCGATCATGGATCACATGAGTTTAAAAGCTGGGAGGGAGTTTTCCTAATGGAAGGTTATGACGCACATGTTCCACATTTAACTAGACTTTATTTACAAAATCATGGATCTTAATTCCATGCATCATGACATTAAACAATGTGCATATAACCCTAGTAATGGGTCAGGTGTAACAAGGACTCCATGACCGACAATTCTCATCATATTTCCACTCTATCATGATACACATTTTTCTTCTGCTGAATTAATCTATTGTTCTAAACTCTATGAACATAATCTTGGTGCCAGTGTCTAAGAATCATGACCCATGTATCTTGTCCTTGAACAATATACTAGTATTTTAGAATATATTATACTTGTTAGGGAACCAATGAATTTTAATTCATGTCTAGTTACCTATCCCCTCATCCAAAAACATTCTGTCAAGAATTGAATCCCATGGTCCAAGCATCATGAACATAAAATCTATGTGACTCGATCTAGAATATTTGTCATGGTATAGGGATATCTAGTAATATCATTCCATTTTTTTAATCCATCTAGCATCATAAGAAACTTTTTAGAGCTAGCTTCATAATGACCAAGCATTATGGAGTTTAAATAATTTATACATTATGGTCAAAGATCTATGAATATAAACTATGATTCATGATCCATGAATTATGACTATTTACTATTTTTAACCATATGGGTTATGCATTACAACCTTAAGCTATTTGTATCTTCTTGGTCATCCCTGGATTACCATAAACTGCAAAAGAAAGTTTCACAAACCCCTATCCGGTTGAAAACCCATAGGGGAATCCTTTGTAAGTGTAAAAATATTCCACTTGTACACTTCAATGTATTGGGAAAAATAAATAAACATTGATAAATTGGTACAAAGCTAACGAGGACCCAAGACTAAACATGGAATAAACATGGTTTCACACATCAATCCCAAGTGTTTGGGAAAATATTATAGACATATATTAAGTTCCATTTCCCTAATGATATCCTCTAGAGGTATTCCTGTTTTTTTCCTCTCACATACCCTCCCACCATAGTTGGATGGAATTAATCATGTTGTTGTACATTTCATTCCCAAAAGACACTAGACTACGATATGAACAACCTAATCACATGATGATAATTAAGAAGATGTATTATCCTCACCATATTCCAATAAATAAAATATTAATAAACTTCACAGTATGATTCTAAACTGTATTTTCATCATCTCTGATAAATTATGTAAATCTATAATGTATCTTAGGACCTCACATGATAAGCCCCTTTCCCACTTTGGTGATGGTCACCTAATGGGCCTTGTATTTTCTTTGACGGTCGCTTGACATCCAAGATGAATATCCCCCTAGAAGATGAGTCTAATTTTTGTTAGACTCCTACACCAATTTTTTTTCCCAAATACGCATTTTTAAAGTTCCTATAGTGTCGCATAACATTTTACTATCCATCCATGTAAACTTCAAGATATTTGTCTCTATATATTTGAATCCCCACCATCATTCATGTCTAAATGGGCCTCTTAATTACAATGGTTCCTAGACACACATTATCACGAACCATCTTATGTAAATATTCCAAAGGAATTTATAGGAAATTTTGAGATAGTTCCCATGTTATGAAAATGGTCTTCATTCAACCCTCATTTGTTTTTAAAAATATGTGGTAAAACGATAACGGATCATGCATTTCAAACATGTTATTTAGTTATCCATCATCATCATCATGTTTCCACCATTGTATTAATAATTCATGGTGTGATGATTCACTCTCTTCATCACTTCAATTTGATTAGGTATAATTCAATTCCCCATAGAATTAACCCATTTGTTCACTAGTGCACATTCAGAAAGAAGTTCAGTTGTTTTGAAAGCTCAATGATTTTATAACAAAATTCTCATTCAAGACAGTAATGGTGGTCAGTAAATGAATCCATACGTCAAGTGTTTGGTACACACATATGAAGGAGTAATATTGGGTTTATTCCTTTTGTCCCTTTCCCAGCATGACTAATGTGGGTTTAAGAATTGATTTTCCATTTTCTTTTTAATATGATCAGAGATGAAGAAAAAAAACTATTAAAGAAAATATAGTATATTAAAACACCCCATATAATCTTATGGATTATCATCCACATTTTGGGGCCTCCCCTATATTTTAGGATAAGAAAAAAATCCATAAGATTCATCCCTAATATTTAGAACATGAGATTAGAGAGACTCTGTAGAGTAGCCTCCGTAGTCCACTACAACTCCACTAGGTAATTTTCTTCCTCCTTTGTGATTGGATGAACCTATTCTTCCTTGATAATCAATTGATTATGCTTGTTTTGAAACATACCCACCAGGGATTCTACCTCCACCTCCCTATACATAACCCATGTCAACTGATCCTTTCGCGAGAAAATTACAACTGCTTGAGCAGTGAAGATGGTTTTATGTACTTTCTCATGCTCCTCCATATGATCAATCTTCTACTCACCTTTGTGAATCACCTGAGTTCCAAAATGATACTTTTATTATTAGTGATTTCAAACTCATGCCACTCAACAAGAACCCTTTCGATGTCAAATTCATGAGCTTGTTTATAGAGGCCACTATCTTCCACCCTGCCAACCCCCAAGTTGACTAACTAATAGATGATTGATTCCACATGGTTTGGAAGATCAAATAGTGGATTTTGGGGGATGAAATAATGCACACAGTTACATAACTTTGGTATAATGACTTTTTCTTTTCAAAAATTTCCAATATAAATTCATTGATATCCCCATGTAGTGCAAGATTTTACTTGGGGAAGACTTCAAACACATCAGTGGTAGGTTCATCTCTATGTAGGTCCTTTGGTGGGTTGATCCCCATGTCTAGGGAAATATAATCTTCTACAAACCCCTCACACATAGTGGAATACCTATTTCCCACTTATGGAACTTTCAACACAGAATTTTTCACCACATTCTTCTAAACAACCTATGTCCATTGAACCTTCTTGAACCCCTTCATCATGGACTTTGATTAAATTTCTATCATTGATGGTCCTTTTGGGATATACATGTTCATCACAGCCTCCCAAATCATCTCGGTTGCAGGCATTATTTTTTTCCTACCCCATAAAGGCTTTAACTCCACTAGTAACCTCATGTGGCACTTCAACGGTAGGATCACCTTATAAAACCTGATAAACCATCTTTGTTAAAGGAATATACTAATATATCACTACTTAGTTATGATCAATCATCTCCAAAGTTTTATTATATACAAAATATCTTGAACTACCATTTATAGAACAGGTTTATCCAAACATTACTTATCAAAATAAATACATGAAATAAATGAAAAATAGTGAATCAAGCATACAATAATGGTACAATATGATATTAAAATAATTAAAATAAACATGATATACCGCTATAAATAGATCTAACCTTTTATTTGATTCCACAGTTGCAGACACTAATTCAATTATTGGTTGTCACATGTGACCACAGCGTTGAGGAGGGGATCCACACTCACCCCCTCTATGATTGTGTCTCCCTTTCACATTAGGTGAGGTTCACTCTAAAGCATCCCACAACCCCTATTATAAACAGTTATTTCAAAATTTAAAATGGATTTTTCTTGAAATATGAAAGATTGGGTAATATAAAAAAAATGAGAAAACTAATTTCTTAATAAATGGTAGGATTTTTATACCATCAGGTGTCTTCATATGCATTTATTCATTAAGAATCCTATAATCCTCTTTTATTGATTGTAATAGCAACCAACTGGCCAATAGGATTACTCAATGTTGAAGGAATTCCTACCAGTACCATTACATGGTCGGTCAAGGGTTTCTCAAAGTAGCGAGTCTAGGAAAAATCATCCAAAATCACCTTTTATTTCATCACCTCAGTGTGGGAAACATTGAAGCTGACCCTGTTTTGATGTAATCATTTTAGGAATATCCTCTAGGGGTAAAGAAACATCCATATCCTATGAATATAGGTGAACTGTTTGTGGAATGTCTAACTTTTATTAGTGTTGGAAAAAATAGTGCCATTGGGAGCATTCCAGAAGTGTAGTCGATTCACCAAACATTATAAATGTGCCCTATAGACATCGCCATTCGGTCTTCATTCCTCTCAAATCCACTTACCAAGGAGTGTTAATAATGTTAACACTCCCCTCCTCATAATTTGTTACCATGAAGGACCATAAATTGTCAGCTCTATAGTCAATGTTAAACCCATCAGACTGACTCTACCAATGCGATGTTACTTACCATAAGATCACCATAAACCATATGTTTGGGGTAACCAAACATCATTATCTTCAAATTTTACTCAACACCTCATCATTCCCACATAATATTCACTCACAATATATTGAACATATTCTTGTATGATACAATAATCTGTGGTGAGTGTATAAAACACATTTCTTCCATTGTGATCTTAAAACACAAACATGTATTATCTCTATCTATGTTCATGTGGTTTAATTCAAAATGTAATCCCAGGAAAACTGAAGGGTGGGTTATTTTATTAATCATAATAACCTCACAATGATGTGTGATGTGTACGAATCAAAAATCAACTTCCATTCTAGCCTTACAACCACTAATCCGCCCCAAAATTACATGAGATAATACAATTTTCTAAGGCCCCCCTTCCTTATTCAGTCATCATTATCTTTGGGAGAGGAAATGGTTGAAAAAAAAAGTGGTATGTTAGCTTGATCCTTCCTAGCATATACACTAAGCTCATGTTGAGTGGGTGACACTTGTGTATGTTCAGGATTGTCTACTAGATATATGTCATGGTTGGATAGATTATGTTAGGATATTCATATCCCCCCATGTATATGGAAACCCCATGATATAGGTAGTGTAAGGGCCCACAAAACAGAGGGGATTTTTCAACTTGCTGATTTGGCGCAACACATCGTATTACTAATCAAGACAATGACTGCTAGGTAGATGTGTGTCCCATCGCCAGTATCACCTCGATGATGAGGTTAATTGGTGTCACCCCAATGTGAACATCCCATTATAATATCATCCTTCCAGAAATTAATTTGATGATAAATCCTATAACCCTTACCATATAACCCCAAATATTCACATTGTATTACCACAACTTCCATTTAATTCCCACTAGTATCCCCCAATATGAATTCCCCTCGCCTCGATAGTTTTACTCTATACATCAATGTGGCCTTTGGGTATCCTTTCTAATAGTTCATTCAAAAATGATGTTAAAATTTTCTTTAAAGGGATATCCTTGATCCATTGGATGTGGACATTCGTCCCTTGAGACAATAATAATAACACCCCTAATATAGATGAAATATTCCCTTATTCCTCCAATATATTATATTTTGGGATGAGTACATTATACATATTCACTTAGATGGATATCATAGAATTATAGTAGACATCCCATGAGCTGAAACCGACCTCACCATAGTGGAGATGGATTACGTTGGTCTTGAGTGACCACATTCTCAATATATCGAACGTAATGTCATGGTAATGGATGGCATGGAACTGTGAGGAAGATTCCACCTCATAAATATTATCCCACTTTATCTCCCTCATAAATTCATGATAGGATCAGAATACAAATAATTATTATGCCCATTAATCTATAAATTTTACACACTAGCGCCGGTCTCGATCCATTGTCCAGCACCTGATATGGTTTCTCAAACATATCTTGAGAATATTCTCATAATGGGGGATATATTAATCTGCCTTTAATGCCTCCATAAATACAATTTCTATGTAGTTCTGTGGGATTTATTTATTAATATATGCATGATACTTCATAATTTGGCGAATAATATTCATGTGATGCAGGTTTTATCAATGTGTCATCTTAAACAAGAAGGTGATATTATCTCCATCAATACTAGGATGAACACATCATCCATAATCCTAAAACTATACAATAGTAGCCTATTGTACAATGGGTATTCATGCTAATCCTATTTCAGTAATGTAGTGAGATTTTTATGATTTCACTCAGTCATAAAGCTATCTCCAGTCATGATGTTTCAATCCATATCCCTTAATCTGTAAGTGAACTATTCATAAACATTGGTGCACAATTTATCTGATAGTGAGAAATTGTTTACGAACACCTTTGAAATGGATGCTTCATTGAGGTATATTTGAGATAATAGATGTCAGGTAAGTGTTCAATGCCTGAAGGTATATTCAATAAAATTACATTAGATTCTAGTTTCATGAGTGGTTGTGATAAAAAACACAAAAATCTCTTGGAGATGTTGTGTTATCCAAAAAATAGGTCATTTTCCCAACCATTCCAAAAATCTCACGTGCCTATTAGGGACTACACCCTTATTTTTAGTCATAGGGTTACTCTGATTTTCATGTATAGATCTCACTAATTACAAATTTTCTACATATTACTCTCTTGATATGACCCCCTCTCCCTTTTAACACATAATTATCTTATATATTTAATGATGATAAAAATCATAATAAAGTGTTTTCCAAAGAATGAGAGTGTAAGTACTTATCTTGAGAAATTACTTCACTAATTATGATTATGATTTATTATTGTTTTTGGCACAAAGTGGAACATGGAGCTCTTTGGGAACCATTGGAATATACATAATAAAGGATTTTGTGTGTAACACCACAAGGGATTTTCTATTTTTTCTCATGAGGCAGTGGAAATAAATTTTTTAGTTTAATCTTGAAAAACTGGTTATAGGACATTGTATATTTAAAATTCACTTTTTGACATAGTTATCTTTATTGTTCAGGTTATTTATTCCAATAGGATAGTGCCTGATTTTTTCCATTCGAAATGGTTTCACTTGTGTAACATGTTTTATATTATCGCATATGTATCCTATGTATTTTTTACCATAGAAATTTTAAATACACCATTTTATATGGGATTCCATTTTTTAAATGATTTATATTCTTAAAAATTCATCTTTTTTAACATGGTTGTTTTGATTATTTCACCCATTTATTATTCTTGACTATTTTCATATTCTTGTGGATCTTAATTTTGAATGTTTTCAAAAGAATCCAAATTAATATTTTTATGATGGTCTTTGTAAGGAAATTGGATTATAAACATGTACTTTCTTAAATATTTAGCTACCAATTTCAGGTAGTCTAACATAATAGAGATTCATTTGTGGAATCTAGATTTGTTTTTCACTCACACAAAAAATTATTCATTGGTCAGTTGTTAACATTGTTTTTTAGGACTCATGTAAATGGAAGGATTCCTTTTAGTTCTTTGGATTCTCTATGTTTTCATTGCCTTCTTTGAGAGAATCATTATAGAAAAAGGATGGTAATGTATTGGTTGTGATTTTCATCATCTTTTCTACCTTTAGGTTTATCCATTTTGATTGAATTTCTTTTATCATGGATGTGTGTGATTTTTAGACATTGAACAATATTGGTACATATAATTTTAGATATTCATGAGACCAGTTTGTATATTTTGTTGACCATCTCCTAGTGGATTTCCTTCTTCGGTGGTGTGTAAGTTGACATGGAATGGTTCATTATAATTTTAGTGGATGATAAAAATTCAAAACTGGGTAATGAAATTAAACATAAGGATTTTGGTATTTATAGTCATAGAAAGTAGAAATATTATATATCATTGAGCACTAAATAATCTGGATACAAAGAGACCACTTAATCGAGTTCCTAACTATCATGGATAAAGAAACAAATTGATGATACTATAATTAAAGTGAAATATCCCATTTTTATTAGGTATGATAACTATAATTCTATGAATATAAAGAAATATTATATCAATAATTCTAGAATAATTCAAATAAAATATATTTATCACTTTATAATTGATAATTTTGATCAATCTATGGTGAAATTTGAGTCATGGTATACATAAAGCCAATGTCCTGTTATCGTGAAGATAAACATCCCTATAGAATAATCTGTTTTGAATTAGTTCGGTTTCTCAGTTCAAAAATACCCATTCATTTATTTAGTCTGGAGTAAGGACCCCTAATACCCTATAATATTTTTGGTTCCACTTATCAAGTGGTAACTTTGTCTTATTGTTCATGGAATGGAATATAATCCCACAAGGTTTAATTAACTAAATAAATAACTCACTTTTATGTGCTTCCATGGAATATTTCTCCTAGTTCATTAAGAAAATATTATATATAAATAAATATTATTTTAATGGATGATATATTATTAAATGAGGTTTTGGGGATATATTTTCTTATTGAAAATGTGGGATCCATCCCATGTTAATATAGAGTGTGGACGAATTAATTTCTGAATGGCTATGCCACAACCCTTGTATCTTTTAATTCATTATATTCAAAATATAAACAATATTTTATAGTTTTTAACACACATAACAACACAAAAAAATGAACCATGATAAACAATAGAAATTTTAATATTTAAATGTGACGGTTATCACATAATAATTAGTGTAGTGGGTATGAATAAAAATAATAATATTATATGATAAAATACATATAATTTTTCCTTAGTGAAAAATATTTGATTAACTCTTAATAAATAAAAATTCAATATTGAATTTTAAAAAATAATAACATTTTATGTTAAATGATCGAGTTTTCATTGTGTTTTTCAATATTAATTATCTTATTCACTTATAAAAATAATATTTTGATGAAATATAGTGTTATAAAATTTTAAACTTTTTGTTAACCATTCATATATTGATAATAAATTAGTTATAAGTGAAGATAATATCATTTGAATTTGAAACATAATATTTTTTTTCAGAAAATTATTTTTATGTGAACAATGTTTCTTTATGTAAATTAATTAACATAATAATGATTCACGAATGGTTTAAATTTAATATATATATATATATATTATAAAGAAAAATATGTTAACATTCATGAAGTAGTTTTTACTAAGTAGAGAATAGGAATAAAAAAAATATTCTTAGAATGCATTTTCTAAGAAAACATATTTTAAATTTTTGTGCACATATGTTATAATTAATTTCTTCCATTTTTTCTTATTTAATCTTTTAAAAAGGATCATATATTATTTATATTCATAACTGATATTATAAAATAATTCCAACTTAATTTCATGTCACAATGAATCGTATTCATGGTAGAATTTTAAAACATCAATAAAGGACAAAAGTTGTTAATTATGTAATTAGGTATCAAAATATATCAAAAACGTTACTTTATTTACATTTATGTGTATATTGTGAATGAAAATTATAATACCAATTGATAATATGGATATTTTTTTCCATTTTATTTGATAAATTACTTTTTATATTTTAATTTAAATAATAAATAGAAATTATCATTGTTTTTCTTTTAATATTTCTCATATAATTTAGTAATAGTAAAATGATGTTATAATCCATTATAAATAAATATTTGTAATATTAATAAATTTATTTAATGATATTAATTATTTTAATCAATGGTAAAAGTATAATCACCTAAAAAACTTATGCAGAGATGATGCAACACATGTGCATGTAGTTGAAAAATCAATGTAAATATAATAATAATATTAAAAGAGATGTGTTTAAGATAATTTAAATCCATTCATGAATTCTAAAGATTTAAATGAATGTTATTATGTATTTCAAATATTTAAATTCTATCTCTATGGTAATCATGATGTTTTTTAAGTAAACTTTTGTGAATATTCTTTAAAATGACTCTAATGATATTTTATATCCCAATATGTTTGATTAATTACTTTCATAATATTAAAACTATTATATTTTTCAATAAAATTGTCACTTTTCTATAATATCAAAACATTTCACTTATTTACCACTAAATCATTTATAATGAAAATTTTTACCCTTAAAATGATGTATCATTTAACACAAAAAATTTAAAAGGGGTAAAGAGGGGTTAATAAAAAAAGATAAGAGATAAAATGACCAATGATATTTGTGTAAATCATATTGGATGAATGAATTTATACTATATCCCATCAAAAATTTTCAATGGATATATTTGGATACTCTTCTCCATTAATGTTAACTTATACTATAATGAGTATTATAATAATTTCAAGTGTGACACTCCCCTAAAAAAAATAAAGGACACCATATCTCCAATGTTAAACACACCAGGAGAGCCATTTATTTCACCCAATATTATCCCATAAACCAAAAAAAATTTATGACCCTTATACTATAGGTTAGAATCTTAATAAAATTCCAGTAAATTTATCCATGAGGTGTTTCTCAAAGGAGAATACTTGAAGAAGATATATTTTTTCTTACAGAACTTTTTCTTGATTCACTATCGTTAAAATACCAAAAATATTACTTATATATATGAATATCATTATATTGGAATATTTCGTATTTTTAGATATTGTTTTGAAAATTCTAAAACCATTTTCTCTCTCCTTTGTAATTAATGGATGATAAAAACAATGCTCATACATACATATAAATTAATTTATCCTTGAAGAAATGTATTTTATTTTTTTATCATAGTCACTCTTGGATATTTAAATAGATATATTTACTGTATATATAAAATTTTTCGGGTATTTATTTAATTATATAAATATAATATATAATATAACTTATTATCTTTCTATCATTTTTAAAATGATTACATCACTAATGCATATGTTTAGACTACTACCTCTACCAAGATAAGTGATTCTATATAAATTTTCCCATTACAAAGATTATATTAAGGATTCATTTAATTATTATTTATGAGATATATAATATAATAATTATTCATAAATTTATTATTATAAAATAACTTCCTGTCATTCCCACCGTAGTAAATCCAAAACACCGCCTTGTGTTAATGTTTGTACTATCGCGTACATAAAGTGATGTTTTTCATTTTTCATAACAATATTATATTAATTTTTGAAAAAAACAATTATAATGTATAAATATTATAGTAATTAGTTTATTAATATTTTTTATATGATGAATACATGACTACGATGTAGGGATAGGAATAGGAAATCCAAAACCTGTTTGGAAAATGAAACAATGATCAAGTATAATAATGATTTTAAGAAGGCATAATTAATAAAGGAGTAATTAGAAATTATAAATGAGTTATATTTGGTAATATGATTATTAATATAGTTCTTGATTTAATTTTTTTCAAACCAAAATTTATTGTGTAGGAGGTTAACACCCATTATGAAAAATGTCAAGACAAGAGTTAAGTGTTTCATGTATCACATTTATTTATGTATTCATATTCCATATTCACCACATGATATTTGGTGGATATATATTTCCAGTGAATGTATTTTATTATGAATTTAGTTATTAATAATGGGATTTTAAAATAAAACTAATGTATTGCATTCAGGATGATTTGATTCAGATTTTAATAAATTTTTATGTGTTCTTCATCTCAATATTGTTTTCATGAGGAATGATTCATGTTATCCAAATATTTTTAATTATATGGTGAATATGATTCTACATTTAATTTTAATATCATTAATTTATTTTTATTCATATAATTTAATATATAATTTTATGTTTTTAATTCAATTTATTTATTATGATAAAGTTACCATGGAAGCAAGGGTTTTTCTTACATTCACTTATTTTTATCAGATATGTTAAATTTTTATTTACATTTATTAAACAATCAATATCCAATACACCATATTATTTTATTATCATCTACTTATTTATACAAGTTTCATGTATTTGTATCATTTTGACCCCTGTGGTATTTAAAATTAAAAATAAACATTTTTTTAAAAAAATTATTACCATATATCTTATTTTTAGTCTGGGAGTATAACAACCCAGAACCTACATTCACATGTACTATGCCAAAATTATTGACATTACATTACCTAATTTGATTCCAATATTTTTTATCCAAATTTTCCATCTAATAATTACAACATCAAAAGGAAATCATAGATCACATACATTATTAAGGACCTTTTGGATTTATAGTTTTATAAAATTGGTACAAAAGCCATCATAAAAAATTCAAAAGTTTCCAAATGAACATTTCTCCCTTTTAGACCTATTGGTCTTACATCATATTAGGTCATCAATATCATACTTTTGAACTCTTTTATAGCCATAAATCATTTAGTATAATTCTTCACTATATATTGAATGTAAAACATAATAAGGCTGATCTCAATTTCCCAATAAGGGAAAACATAATCATTAACAAATTAATACCATCATTGAACCTAATAAGAGAATAAGGTTTTGATGACATAATAAAAATGCATGAGTATAATATATAAATACCAATATCCATCAATACATGAATTGTCAAACAAGAAAAAATGGTAAAAGCAAGATACATCATAATTAATATTCCAATTCTATGTGATATCAATATAAATGATTTCAAAAATTATACACCCTTATATGGAAAAGATAAAACATGTTGATATCTAGAAACACCATGTTAGTGATTTCACGACCAAAAAATTTATTAATGAAAATTATTCATGATGTAATTAAATATATTATGATGTAAAATGGTTATATATCATGTTTTCTTCTTTTTTTGGATTTAAAAATATAGTTAAAAATTGTTACTATTCCTAATATTTCCTTAAATAGTGATCACATGATTAGTATAAATATAGAGCTTTAAAAAATAAAATTTACTTAGAAAAATGGATGGATGAACCCATCTAGTAGAATTGCTTCATATGAAGCCCATTTTATAGTGTTCAAAAATGAGGTGGCATCACTGGGCTTCACTCTTGACAATACCCAATCTGAGCATTAACACATTAAGCTCGAACAGAACCGCATATGGGAGAAGTCGAAGTGGATAGAGATTACCACCCAAGAAATGTTATCTGAGCCTCCATAATGATTGTCACCATCTCACACCTAACCCTTCGGTATTATGCATATGTTATAGGGGGTTATGTAATATGACCCTAGAACTATTATTGTGTCCATTATTTTTTAATATAATAAATAATAAAAATTCATTTTATTATAGTTACTTTGTAAATAGTTTTTAAAGAACAAATAGTATTTTTATTTTATATTTAATTAATAAATTTATTTTTATTAATTAATTGGTTTTTAATTAAATAATATTTTTAAAAAGTATTTTTAAAAAATTTGTTTAATATAAATGATAGTATAATTTTTATGAATACAATTGTAATATTTATTAAGCATGGAAATCCTTTTTAAAAAAAAAACAATGAATTTTCGATAAAAGTCAATTATTATTTTAAAATTATAAATTACCATAATTAAAAAATTATTTATATAAAATCGATATAATTTTTGGAATCTGGATGTCAAATTTATCCAACGGTGGAATTTTCATAATTTTCTGAGATAGTCGAATTTTTGGGTAAAAATTATATACATTTAAAATATAAATAGTGTTTTATGATATCATAATGACCCAACAGTGATGTAATAAAATACTATAAATTGTATTTTTGGCCAATATATTTTTTATATTTAATATAATGTGATTTTATAATTTTTTTGATTAATTTTATGGTGCCTTAGTAGACCCACCAAGAATAATAAAACATTGAAACTTTTTAAATTGATTTCTTTGGGAGTGTGACTCACATCCACATAAGAAAGCCAAATATTATAATAATTTCAATCATTGGAGTTATACAATAAATTTTTCAACTCCATTTGGTAAAATCCATGGTCAAAAATCATGGGATGGTTTGTTCTTTTGATTAGTTTAATCTCTAGTGTCTAAAACCTAAATGATAAAGAATTCTCTCTCTTTCCCTATATAAACCAACCCATTCTTCCACTTCCTCTTCACTAAAATCCTTTTGAGCTCGACCAAAATCTTCCATAAACTCTCTATAATCCATCAAAGGTGACCCATGCTCCCAAGAATCTTCTCTCAAGCCTCTCCGAAGCCTTTGAGATCACACTTCCATGTAAGGGATTTCTTCTTTTCTCGTTTTATGTCCAAATTTAATTAAGTTGTTATGCCCATTTATATTCAATTAAAAATGTTGGGGCATAATTTCACACATCCCTATAATTACCTACTTATTTTTGAATGATTAGAGTCCCCTTTCTCTATCATTAATTCCTCCCATGAACATCTGTTACCTTGCTGAAAATTCGTAAGGTATTTCTCTCTCCTTATTCACATTAAAACAATTACTTTGTATTGTCAATCTAAATTTCATTACATATCTTGATACATGTATCGATACGACCCCCGTACTTTCCAATTCATTTACATATTTTTAGAAACCCCTTTATCTCTCATCAACCATTTTTATAAATTCTTATGACACACCATTATGCTACTGAAATTGCAACGTGATTTTCCAATCCTAAGACATTATATAGTGAATAACATTCACTTTTATCTATCATGGGTATTTACCTTTATGCACATTTAGATATTGATTATATAGTTTCATTTATGAAATTTACATTTCTTTATCATGGAATAAATGATGATGTTTAATGAATCCTTATTATATGATCTTGTGGAAAACTTATGCACGTAAGGAAATGATTAGGAAGACGGCGCCCTGATAGCGCTCAAGTGAATTTGGAAATGATCATTATCGTGTATGTAAAGTGTGATGAGGGTTTAATCGAACTATTTTAAGTTAAATTATGTTTTAATCATTCCCCATGTGAAAGGATCCTTGTATGACTCTAAGATCATGTTAAATGATGTTTCCACATTTACACGTTATGATAATCCTGTTGTATCATGCCTTTATGTTCATGTTTCTATGTTGCTCCATAGATATTGTTATGGCCTAACACATATTGTATTCTTCATGTTATGCCCTGTTTACTCTTTCTCTGGGCTTTATAGATCACTTTTTTTATTCATGCCCTCGTGTTTTCACATGCAATGCTAAGTATGAAGGAATGTGTTTGGTCATGTAAAATAAGATTTAAATAAAGTTGTGTATTTCATGTATTATGTTGATATTTAATGTTCCTAAGACCCAGAGAAACTATACCACTCTATAATCTATGTTTTATCAATTGAATCATTTATGTAATAAATTAGGTTTAATTGTGAAATACAGAGCAGGGTAGTTTTAATTGGTTTTAGAGGATAGGTTTGGTTATTTTTGAGATTCGGATTTTAAAATCCTAGTGATGTCAAAAGGGAAAACACTAAGAAAAATAAATACATCCCTAAATTTTAGTGAGTATTGAGTAAGTGGATTATCAAGAAAATACATCCATGTACGTATATGAGCTGGTAGAGGCGGATCTAGCCCAGATATATCTAGGGGTAAAACCCGAAAACAACGCATTGAGCTAGACTCGAATGGGAAAGGCTGCACAACAATAGGCCTTGCTGCACTCTTAATTAAGACACTCCTAGGGGATATTATTTGGTAAATTCATAAGCTTAGTATGATCCATTATTATGGGAATAAAAAATTCCCCTATTAATTTATTTTTGGAATTAGATCATGTATAACATAGATTGAAGGCTATAAATTCCCAAGTTAGAAAAAATGTAATTTATATGTTATATATATTTTTATTTGGATTACCCATTATGTGTTACCCCTAAATTTGCTTTTATTCTAGTAAATGACCGCTAATAGGAGGACTCATGCTTAAAACAAATGAGATGATAATTGTGAAGACTGTTCTAATGATATGCCCAATGTAACGACCCGAATCCAGAGCCCCTCCACTGGTGCCCCGTACCCGGTTCACCAAATGTCCTCAAGCGCGTTTCCCCAAATGCCAGAGGCTGCCGACTAGCAGTGAGGTCCTCGGTGAGTCAGTGGGGAAACAATGCCCTCATTTGGTAAGGTATATAAGATTAGGAAACAACAATAAACAGCGAAAGCAGTAAACAACATGCATAACAACAGAAACCAAATAGCGGAAGCAATGAAGATATATAACAATGATGACAATAATGCAGCAGGTACATGTATCTATGGAAGGCAGCAAACAAAACAACATGCTGTAATACAACTATAACCAAGTGCAAAAGAAAAACAAAGAAATATCCTCAGCATCGCGAGCCACGACTCGGTCCCATGATCCCCAACTCTAGTGCAATCAAGAACCTGAAGTAGAACGGTGCTTTCCCTTATCTATACCTGCCGCAACATAGTCTGCTTGGGCCCAAAAGCATGGACCAAATAGTGTGCGAGATACAATCCCATTAGGAAATCACCCAAAGATTTGTGCCTAACAGTGAATGAATACATGGCAGAAAATAAACAAGAAGCAGTAAACAGGAAAGCATAAGCAGCTACAATCCATAGTTCTAACAAGTAAATTACACAATTAAGAAACCAACAACATGAAGAAAACAGGTAACCCTCGGGGTAGCTCTCATAGCCTAACCCATATAGTTCAACCTATAGTACTAGCAACCCAATGGGAGGCACACACAGTCTCACCCCTCTGGTTCAGCTACATAATTAAGCAGACTCTCTCGGGAAGCACTCATCGTCAATTCCCCCTATAGTCACGTATCGTGCTAAAGGATCTCTGGGGAAGCACTCAATGCCAATTCCCCCTGTGGCCCACGTCGAGGATCTATAGACTCTCTGGGGAAGCACTCAACTTCAATTCCCCCTATAGTCTCTCGTCGTAATTAAAAGACACTATGGAGAATACCTTCCGTAAATTCTCCCTTTGGTCCACTACTCTAGGTTCTCATAGTCCTGAGTGAATGATAAAACATTCTCAATGCATGTACATCATCCATGTAAACCTCAAGAACTAGTTGGCTATCAACTAAGGCTCAGCAACATAACAAGGTAGCAGTTCCACTATCCTACAACTAAGCATGGCAACTGGAAAAACGCCAAACATGCAGAACAAGCATAGCAAACATCCAAAGTACAGTAAAGCTACCATAATCACATGAAAAAACATCTACTCTATAAATCATGTAAATCAGGAAATACAACAAAGTAAAAACCAGAACACGCAATACCCCATTCAAGGGTAATAGTGTAAATCACACAAAATATTCATCAACTTTCTACGGAAAGTCACAAACCACCTACCTCGATCCTAGGAGATCGATATACGTGAACCTCAATGAAATATTCCTCCTAGAATGATGAAGACTTGAGATAATTCACAAAAACTTCATCCCAAGATAACATCGAAATGAGTAGGAATCAAGAAACAAGGCTAAATCAGAAGGAAGAACTCACCGCTACGATTTCAACGCAATCGTTCGTGCTTGAATCGGAGAACAGACGGTGAAGTGGGAGCCCGTCAAAGATCCGGTCGTACGGTCGCTCTTGGACGAATGAAATCTAGAGGAGAAGATGATTTGGGGGGTTAGGCATGACCCTGGTCTGTTTAATGAAAAAAATAAAGTACCCGGCGTGCACTTCTGGAGTACATGGCGTGTACTTCAATTTTTCGGTACTCAGAATTAACCGGCCTCCACCTCAGCCCTATACACTGTGTGTGTGGCCCGGGCACAACCAACGCATGGCTTCGAGCTGGGGAAGAGTATGCGGTGGGTACTCAGAATGTACATGGCGTGTACTTCTGAAATTTCCAAATAAATTATTTTCCTTAAAAACACCAGAAAAAGAGAAAACATTCCTGAACGAAGGTCCGAGTTCTTACAATCTTCCCCCCTTAAAGAAATTTGTCCCTGGATTTCCCTAACAAGGTAGAGAAGAAGAAACCCTGAACAGCTCCGACCAATGTGATTGTATATCGACCTACCTCTCCCAGGTCTTGTCCTGTACTAACCCGTGCCGCCATAGCACTCATACCAGAGGAACAAACCGCCCGCGGAGAAACTTCATATTGTGATAAAAAATGCGGATAGGATGTTCCTCGATCGATGAATCTGCTTCAATCTCGACTTCCTCAGGATGGAAGACATCAGAGGGGTATGAAAAGTAACGCTAGAGCTGAGAGACATGGAAGACGTCGTGCATGGCCCGATACTTCTGAGGTAGCTGCAACCGATTGGCAACATGCCCAACTCTCTCCGAGACCTCAAACGGCCCGGCGTACCATGGCGAAAGCTTACCCTGTCTCTGAATCCTTTTGTGTCCCAACCTCGGTGCGACACATCGGAAAACCTGATCACTGACCTCGAACTCCATAGTTTGTCTCCACTGATAAGCATAAGACTTCCGCCAGGACTATGTTGTAGCCATCCTCTTCCGAATCAGCTCTATTTGCTCTGTAGTCTCCTGTACAAGATGAGGTCCGAGCAAAGATGCCTCTCCTGCCTCCAGCATGCATAAGGGTGATCGGGATGGCCTACCGTACAAAGCCTCATATAGTACCATTTGAATGGTCTCCTAAAAAATGTTGTTGTAGGCAAACTCCACCAGAGGAATATTCTTCTCCCAAGAACCTCCAATGTCTAGAATGAATGCTCGGAGCATATCCTCAAGCACCTGGATCGTGTGCTCGGACTGGACATCAGTCTGGGGATGGTATGTTGTACTCAAATGTACCTATGTACCCAAGTCCTTCTGAAGTCCCTACCAGAACCGAGAGGTAAAACGCGCATCCTTGTCTAAAACAATAGAGCGTGGAACTCCATGAAGACGAATGATCTCTCTGATGTAATGTCGTCCCAGATTATCGACACTAATGGTCTCCTTGATGGGAAAGAATTGAGAAACCTTCGTAAGCCTGTCGATGACGACCCAAACAACATCGTTTCCACAAGGCAATATCGACAACCCGTTTACGAATTCCATCGCCAAATCATTCCACTTCCACTCCGTAATGGGTAACTGCTGTAAAATCCCCACTGGTCACTGATGTTCTGCTTTCACCTGCTAAAAAGTAGATCATCACATTATGGAACTAGAAACATCCTTCTTCATACATGGCCAATAGTATTGGCGATGAATGTCCCGATACATCTTGGTGATGCAAGGATGAACTGCCCAAACAGAGGAACAGAAATCCCGCATCATCTCCTCACGTAGGTCTACGGGCACCCATACACATCCCTGGAAATGCAAGATCTCATCCTCACCCACTGTCCATCCAAGAAGAGGGTCCTCTCTTGACAAACTCTCCCGTAGGACTAACCCTTCTATGCTTGATAGCTGCCTCATCCATACCCGATCAAGTCTCATGGAGGTAACAACTATAGAAGAAAGGAAGGTCTGTCCCTGTCTGTCGTGCACCTCCAGATGAATCTCATAGAATAGAGACATCAGCTGCCACTCACTACTAGCCTTATGAACTTCCTAAAACTAAGTTCTTCTGCTCAACACATCTACCACGACATTTCCCTTTCACGGTTTGTAGGAAAGCTCAAAATCAAAGGACTGAAGATACGCGGCCCACCTGCACTGCCTCAGATTCAGATCACACTGGGTGAAGATATACTTGAGACTCTTATGGTCAGTGAAGACCACAAATTGCTCTCCCAGATGATAGTGTATCCAACAGCGCAAGGCATGAACAACAACAGCTAACTCCAAATAGTTCTTAGGGTAGTTCCTCTCATGTGGCCTCATCTTCCGAGACCCGTACGCAACGACTCCATATCCCTACATAAGCACAGCTCCCAACCCGATACCTGAAGCATCACAGTAAATAGTGTATCTCTTGACTGGCTCCGAAAAGACTAGTATCAGTGCTGATATCCACCTCCCTTTTAGCTCCTAAAATGATGACTCACAAGAATCTGACCATGAGAACTTCACCCCCTTCTTTGTCAGTCTCGTCAAAGGTGATTCAAGGTGCGAAAAGTCATGAATGAAGAATCTGTAGTATCCAGACAACCCTTGGAAGCTTCATATCTTAAAAATGTTCTTCAGCTGCTCCCAGGAATCTACAACTCTCATTTTCTCTGGGTCCCCATATACTCCTGCCTCTGAGATGACGTGAACCAAGAAGTGAATCTGATCCATCCAAAAGTGGCACTTTGAGTGTTTGGCATAAAGCCGATGCTATCTCAGTGTACTCAGAACGATATCAAGATGTGTGGCATGGTCGTGTCGAGTGTGATAGTACACCATGATATCGTCCACAGAGACCACAAAGAAGGAGTACAAGTAAGGATGGAACACTCGGTTCAGTAATGCCATGAAAACTGCAGGCGTGTTCATGAGACCGAACGACATGACTATATACTCGTATAGACCATACCTACTCTTGAAGGCTGTCAGAGGTATATCTGATGGTCTAACATGCAACTGATGATATCCGGACCTCAAGTCGATCTTCGAGAACACTCGGGTTCCTTGAAGCTGATTGAAAAGGTCATCAATCATCGGCAAGGGATATCGGTTCTTGACAGTCAACTGGTTCAGCTTCCGATAATCCACACAAAGCCAAAGGGTACCATTTGCCTTCTTCAGAAACAGAACTGGAGAACCCTAAGGAGAAGTACTGGGTCGAATGAAACCCTTAGCCTGTAGCACCTCCAACTATTTTTTGAGCTCCTGCAACTCAGGTGTAGCCATCCTATAGGGAGGAATGGACATCAGTGCCGCTCCTGGTACGAGCTCAATAGAAAAGTCTACCTCACGCTCCGATGGAAAACCTGAAAAGTCCTTTGGAAAGACATCCCTGAAGCAATCCACCACTGGAGGGAAGTCCAACTGTGAAGTACCCTGATCATCAAGGTAAAGGCTAGAAATCTCGACTGTCACCCATCCTAGCCCAAGATGCTTGAGTCCCGCCGACTCGCCCGAACGTCCCATTCGCCTCTATGAAGGAAAGATAAACCCTCTAGTGAAATGAAACTGACTCTGCAGCGATAACAGTCAAAGACTGCCTAGAAGGGTATCAACCAGTTAATGCCGAGGATGAAATCATACCCTGTCATCTCTAGGACATAAAGATCCCACATGAAGTGACACCCTGCCACCTCGATAGGGAACTCTCTACACTAGCGTACATTATATGTCCTTATTCCCAAAGGTGTGTCTAGTGTCAACGAGTCGACAGAAGAAAAGATGCAGTGTCCAAGGATCTCCTCAGCGGAAACAGAGATAAAACTATGCGTAGCACTAGTATCGAAAAGGGATGAAGATAAAACTGAGGCTACTAGAATCATACCTCGAACAATAGAAGTGCCAGGATCCTGCTCATGATAAGTCTGCTCCACAGGGAAAGACTAGACCATGTCGTAGCCTTGCGCCCCTGGCTGGCCACTCTAGGCTAAACCTCCCTGCTAGTGCTAATGAACTGGGGGCTGACTGCCAAGGCCTCGACCTCCACCTCAGCCCGAATGGCTGGAAGAACTCCAGTTCCCCAACTGGTGAGAAACTGGTGGTTCTTCTCTTGAACGAGGTGTCATGGAAGAACCCCGGTCACCAGCTGCTGGTGAGAAAACCTGGCAGAAATGCTGAAGGTGACCAATCATGCCGCAATATCGGCACTCCATGGGGTCCCTCTGGAACTGCGGCCTCGTGTGCCCTGTCTGTCCACACTAATAACATGTCACCTGGCTGCCTGATGATGCATCTCGGTTCCTCGAATCACCATGCGTAGGCTCCCTACGGCGCTTCTTGCTGTCATCTGGAGGATGGCTAACTCTGGAAGCAGAACCGCCCTATCTTGCAGCACTAGAGTCTCTCATATTGCGCTCTACATTAAATGCCTGATTGATGATGGAAGTAATGGAAGTCAGCTAGACGATGTTCACCTACGAGCGGATTTCCCACCTGAGTCCATCCTCAAACTTCCTCGCCAAGAACACCCAGCTCAGTGAAATGAAAGGAATACTCCATGATAGATAGAGTACCCTACTCTATTCTCATGAACACCCGAGCTCAATCGTCCCTCAGGGTCTCCTGGTAGAAGTAGTCGTAGAACACGCGCTGGATCCCCTCCCAAGACATATCCTGCTGTTGACCCGCTTGTGAGATCACGTCCCACCACCTCTTGGCAGAGTCTCAGAGCATGTAGGTGGCGAGCTTGACCCGCCTCTATGGAGGTGTCTCCAGATGGTCAAAGATAGTCAGCATGGCTTCCATCCATGACTCTGCAGCCTGAGGTCCTCCCTCCCCCGAGAACGTGGGAGGGTGCTGCTTCTGGAAGACCCGCGTCAATTCTGTCATAGATGAGGCAGGAGGCGGTGCTCTCTAGAGGGCCTGAATCCTCCTCATGAAACCTTCCCTAAACTGCACATCCATGCCCGAAACTGGTACAACAACCGGTTCCAAGGCTGGCTTAGCTAGGGGATCGGTAGGAAGTCCCTGATCAGCCATGTCTGGCATCTGATCACTGCCTGATAACAGACGTAAGACCGGAGAATGTCTCGGAGGAATAACTCTAAAAGATCAAAAATCACACCATAGATCATGAAAACAAGGACAAAGAACACAAGGTTACAAAATGGGAATAGGGGAAGAAAAACACAAAAGTTTACAAAACTCGATTACACGACATGTATAAAACTACACGGAGAGTATTCTAAAGCTATATACATGGGCGTGTACTCCTGCCCCACAAGTCATGTAACACCTTAAACTACACGTCGTGTTGACCCCAACACACGGAATGTACAAGAAAACTAATCCCATGCCCGAGTCAATTTACACGGCTAACGCACACGATCTGACTTAACCCGAGACTACACGGCGTGTTCTAAACAAACACAGTGTGTACAAGACAAGGCTTCGACGGCCCATGTTGTTGAGAACACGGCTGTCTACACAGCTGGACCATACACTATGTGTTCCGAACAAACATGGCATGTATATGTGAAGGAGACATCATCCCGTGTTGTTCGTGACACGGTCGGGTACCTGGGAAAGACTACACAGCGTGTTTCGCACAAAAACGGTGTGTGGAACGGAAGGTAACGTCGGCCCGTGTTGATCGTGACATGGCCGGTACCTGAACAAGACAACATGACGTGTTCCCTATGGACACGGCGTGTTCTACCCAAGCCTCCCTCACCCGTGTTGTTAGTGACACAGCCGGGTACATGGCTCTGAACCTACATGACATGCACATACCATATACGGCGTATTCCTAATGTTACGTCATTACACCGTGTTTCTGCTCACACGGTCTATGTCACGGCCTAAAAAATACATGGCATGTATCGAAAAATTACAGGCTGTGTATTATGGGTTTTTGTTGGATGTAGCTCAGAAACTGCACCAAATTCTAGAAACACTAAATACAAGGTGAAAAAGTTCCAAATTCCGATCTGTGAGGGCCCATGACACCTCAAGAACCAAAGTTTGGCGTTCACTTTAAACAAATAACAAAACAAACAGTTTTCTAACATAACAACAGAGAATCTATCAAGCAACTATCACAACAGAATGCATAATTTACAAAAGGTATACCACAACAGCATGCAATCGCTAATGCACCCTAGATGGCATGGCAAGAATGCATGGCATGTGATTTCTACAAGTGTCTATATGATGTATGAGATGGAATACCCTCATCTCATCAGGTTGCGACAGAATTATAACCACAATATCAAAACAGTAATAGCACAATCCATGTGAATCACGCTAGGTGAAATCAGATAAACTATAAAATCTCAAAACCAGAAAACTGCAATTAATGAGGTAGTATGGCCTTTCCATGTACATGGTTTATCTTCTCCCGAGCATAGCTTAATTCCAAGTACCGAATCCTTCCTATCCCTGGATAAAGTATCCAAACAGTAAAGTAAGAGAAAAGAACCCCTTTGACACCACTTTGTAACGACCTGAATTCGGAGCCCCTCCACTGGTGCCCCATACCTGGTGCGCCACATGATCTCAAGCACATTTCCCCAAATGCCAGAGGCTGCCAACTAGCATTGAGGGACTTGGTGAGTCAGTGGGGAAACTATGCCCTCATTTTGTATGGTGTACAAGATGAGGAAACAAAAATAAACAGTGGAAGCAGTAAACATCATTCATAACAATAGAAACCAAACAGCAGAAGCAATGCAGATATATAATAATGATGACAATAATGCATCAGGTACAAGTATCTATGGAAAGCAGCAAACACAAGAATGTGCTGGAATACAACTGAAACCAAGTGCAAAAGAAATACAAAGAAATATCCTCACCATCGCGAGCCACGACTCAGTCCCATGCTCCCCAGCCCCAGTGCAATCGAGAACGTAATGTAGAAGGGCGCTTTCCCTTATCTATACCTACAACAACATAGTCTTCTTGGGCCCAAAATCATGTCCCAACAGGGTCTGAGATACAATCCCAGTATGAAATCACCTAATGATTTGTCCCTAACAGTCAATGAATACTTGGTAGTAAATAAATAAGAAGCAGTAAATAGGAAAGCACAAGCACCTACAATCCACAGTTCTAACAAGTAAAGTACAAAAGTAAGAAATCAACAACAAGAAGAAAACAAGTAACCCTCTAGGTATCTCTCACAGCCTATCCTCTATGGTTCAACCTATAGTACTAGCAACCCTATAGGAGGCACACACAGTCTCTCCCCTCTGGTTCAGCTATGTAATTAAGCAGACTCTCTGGGGAAGCACTCACCATCAATTCCCCCAATAGTCTCATATCGTGCTAAAGGATCTCTGGGGAAGAAATAAACGTCAACTCCACCTGTTTCTTGCATCGAGGATCTACAGACTCTTTGGGGAAGCACTCAATGTCAATTCCCCCTACAGTCTCGCATCGTAATTAAAATAAACTCTGGTGAAGCCCTTATGTAAATTCTCTCTTTTGTATGCTACTCTAGGTTATCACAGTCCGGAGTGAAAGATAAAACATGCTCAGTGCACGCACATCTTCCATGTAAACCTCAAGAACTACTTGGATATCAACTAAGGCTCAGCATCGTAACAAGGTAGCAGTTCCACTATCCTACGACTAAGCATGGCAACTAGAAAAACGCAAAACATGCCGAAAAAGAATAGAAAACATCCAAAGTATAGTAAAGCTACCATAATCAAAGGCAAAACATCTACTCTAGAAATCAAACAATGCAGGCAACACAACAAAGCCAAAACAGGAACACACAATACCCTATTCAAGGGTATTGGTGGAAATTGCACAAAATATTCATCAACTTTCTACAGAAAGGCACAAACCACCTACCTCGATCCTAAGAGATCGATATACGTGAACCTCAATGACATATTCCTCCTAGAACGACGAAGATCTGAGAAAACACACAAAAAGTTCATCCCATGATAACTTGGAAACAAGGAGGAATCAAGAAACAAGACTAAAGCTGAAGGTAGAACTCACCGCTGCGATTCCAATGCAATCGTCCGTGCTTGAATCGGAGAACGGATGGCGAGGCGGGAACCCATCGAAGATCTGGTCGTACGGTCACTCTCTGATTGACGAAATCTGGAAAAGAAGATGATTTATGGGGTTAAGAATGACCCCGATCCGTCAAATGAAAAAAAGTACACGGCGTGTACTTTTTGAGTACACGACGTGTACTTCAATTTTTCCGTATTACGAATTAACCGGCCTCCACCTTAGCCTGACACACCGTGTGTGTGTCCCAGGCATGGAAATCACACGTCTTCGAGTCGGGGAAGAGTACACGACGTGTACTCAGAAAGAACACAACATGTAATTCAAAAATTTCTAGAAAACTTCTTTTCCTTAAAAACTCCAGAAAATGGGACAACATACATGAACGAAGGTCCGTGTTCTTACACCCAATTCAATGGGAGTGGGAATCATAAATTTTGAATTGATACTCTCTAATTTAACTCAAGTATTGAATAGAAATTTTGTTTAATTGAAATACTCAAGCCCCCCCCCCATGAATGCACATGTCTTAATCAAGTTCTTCCTGAGATAAAGGCCTCCTACTTTTAATAGATCACTTGATCCCTTAATCGCCAAACAATGGATCTACTCTATTGAGAAGATCTTCCTCATCCATCAATGTTCAAAACAATTGAAGGTTCTTCTGGATTATTATCATATGGTTGCTGAAGATGATCAATGGTGGACATTGATAAAAAATATGGATCTTGGGGAAGATATCAAGGCTTTGAAATAGAAAGATTTTTGGAAAAATAAATTGGACAAATATTTTCCTCGTACCCTTTAACATAAGATGGAAATGGAATTCTTTCCCCTAAAAAAATATTATGAATCTGTTGGAGCATATGAGGAATGAAAATCTCAAGGACGGCATGATATGCCTCCTTCTTTGTCGTTACTCCCGAATTCAAGGTTGACCACTTCCTTGGTGGGATAAAACCATGCATACAAAATTCCCTAGCGATCTGTGACTTTGAGAGCTATGAGGAAATTTTCTGATGTGCCCTCAATTTCAAAATGGAGATCGATAAATATTAGGGATATCATGGGGATAAGAATATTAAAGTGGAAATCAATTATTGAAGTCCGATGGATAAATCTAATGGTTCTATGAAAATCGTTTACCCCACTTCCCAAAGGTGCGGAAAGAGAACCTCAGAAAATTCATGAAGGGGTCGATGAAATGTTTTAGTGTGGAAGAGAAGGGCCCTGACCAGTAACTGTCAAAAAGAAATACAAGCAGTTGTGATAGAGAAGAGGAATGATACATTAAACCATAAATTCATTGTTAAATTCTTAAAATATAATTAAATATGGTACTTTGCAAACTAGTTCCCTAACCCAAGGGTTTCAGAGGAAACCAATAACCAAAAAGGCAGCAAGGGTGAGATTTTTCCATCACTACAGCTGAAGTGAACCCTAAAAATGAAATGGTGATAGGTATTCATGTTATTAATTCAAGAATATGGAATATTATTTTTGATTTAGGATGTATTCATTCTTTTATATCCCAAATTGTTTGTAGAACAATCCCAACACCACCAAAAAATCAGGATAGTAATGATGTTGGTTAGAATGGTAAATGGAGATATCATTGTGTCCCCTAAATATAACTCATCCTCTATCATTATTTGTGGATTAAAATTCCTGGAAAACTTTTTCATACTCCATTTCATGGAATTTTATACAATTCTTGGATTTGATTAACATACCATATAGAGAGCTGAAATAAATTTCAATAAGTGGGAAATCACTCTCCATATAGAGAATCGAACCCCATTTCTGTACAAGTTAAAGGAGGAGGATGAATCTACTTTAGCACAATCATCTCAAGTGTGGTTATTATTTCCCTATGAGCACACATATCTAGCTTAGATGATTGAGTCTATGGAAGAAACCATCCTTGATGACATGCCTATTGAGATGGAATTTGTTGAAGTGTTTCCGGAGTAATCACATGGTCTTACTCATAGAAGAGATGTTGAATTATAAATTGATCTAATACCTGGGGAATTTCCAATATCCAAGACTACATATCGAATTGATTTTGTAGTGCTTGAGGAGCTAAATAATCAACTACAGAAGAATCTGGATAAAGGGTTTTTACAACCATGCGGTTCTCTATGGGGTGCACCATTCCTTTTTCATCAAGAAGAAGGATGGGTCAATGGGCCTTTTAAATGATTATCATGATATCAAAAAAATAATGATAAAGAAAAATTATCCACTTCAATGAATTAAGGGATTGTTAGATCAGCTTTGTGGAGCACACCACTTCTCCAAGGTCGATTTGCAGTTGGGATATTACTGAGAAATGGTGATGAGATAGGATATCCACAAGACTACTTTTCATACAAGGTACATCCACTATGAATTCATTTTAATTCCTATAATACAAAATAATTCTCCAAAAATCGTCATGGACATGATGAGTAGAGTATATAGAGATTACCTCGACATATTTGTGGTAGTCATTATAGACGATATTATAATATACTCCAAAACCATGGAGGAGCATGATGATCTTCTAAGCATGGTACTAGAGACCTAGCGAAAGGATAATCTCTATGAAAAGTACAGAATGTGTGAGTTCTGGTTGAATGAGGTATCATTATATGTTCATATCATCACAATCAATTGGATATTTTTGGATCCCTCAAAGATAGTTTTAATTGAGGGATGTACAAATATAACATCGGTGACACATATCTGTAGCTTCATGGGGTTAGCTAGATATTATCGCCGAATTATGATAAATTTCTAACCATTGTCAATCCCTCTATACAATATAACTCAGAAGGGATTCTGGTTTTCATGGAGGGATGAATGTGAAGAGAGATTCAAGGATTATAAAAGGAGTCTTATCACTATTCCCATTCTCACATTACCCACAAGTGGAGAACATTTTTTGGTATTCAATGATGCTTAAGTGAAGGGATTATGCTATGTGTTGTTGACAAATGACACAGTCAAATCCTATGATTCATGGAAAATGAAAGTTCATGAGAAAAACTATCCAACACATGATCTGAAGTTGTCTTCTGTAATATTCTCTTAAAAAATTTCACAACATTACCTCTTTGGGGATAAGTGTAAAATATAAATGGACCACACCAGCCTCATGTATATATTCACAAAGAAAGAGTTGAATATTCCCCAATGAAGATGGTTATAGTTGATACAAGACTATATCTGATAAATACATTACCACCATTGGAATGAGAACAAGGTGGCAGATGATCAAATTTGAAAGGACCCATGAATTCTATCATTGATGATAATGAAAAGGATAAAATCTTCTTAGATTTTATGAAGATGTATATGGGAATCATCAAGTATGGAACATCTTCCATCCTTTGAAAAATGATTTCTCAATTGTCTATTTTGAAAAGGATAAAGGATAATCAAAAAATGATGTGGGAAATCATAATAAAGTGGAAGGTATCAAAAATTCAAAATCCTCATAGTTCAATGTTAATGCGGAATGAATTGTGAGATTTGGGATGAGACTATATGTTCCATCAAATGTAGTGTTAAAGAATGAACTTTTGGACGACGTACATGGCTCCAAATTCTCCCTTCACGGAGGAAAAATAAAATTTATTGAGATATCCAACAGTTTTATTGGTGGGATAACATTTAGAAGGAGATTGTTCAGTATAAATCAATGTGCTTGGTATGTTACCAAATGACGGCTGAGAAGAATAAGTCTAAGGGGATGATGCAACCATTAACCATACATGCATGGAAATGGGAGAAAATCACCATGGATGTTTCCAATAGACATCCTAAGACATCCAAATGAAACAATTCTATCTGGGTTGTTTTGGAGTGTCTTACCAAGACTACACACTTCATTAAAATCTGAGAGAATTTCTCATGGGATCAACTAGAACAGATATATATCAGATAAGCGGTAAGGCTTCCTGGAGTACCACTATAGATTGTAGCTGATTGATATCCAAGATTCACCTCTATGGTTTCGAAGAGTATTCAGCATGCTCAAGATACAAAGATTAACTTCAGTATGGCTTATCATCCTCAAACTGATGGTTAATATGAGTGTACTATCCAAACACTTGATGACATATTGAGAGCATGCTTTATGGACTTTGAAGGATGATGGAATCAACATCTTCCTATAGTTGAGTACTCTTAAAACAACAGTTTTTAGTTAAGAATCCAAATGGATCCTTATGAAGCCCAATATGGGAAGATGTTCAAAACACTAGCATGTTGGGATGATGTTGGGGAGAGAAAAATCCTTGGTCTAGAAATGGTCGAAGAATTAGTTGAGAAGGTTAAGACTATCTAGCAGCACGTTAAAGTTGCTCAGTGTCAAAAAAAGAGTTATACTGATAATCATTGACGAGACCTAGAGTTTAATGTATAAGACATGTTATTCCTAAAAATGTCCCTGTGAAAAAGTGTTATGATATTTTTGATTAAGGGAAATCTTAGTCCAAGTTAAATCATCTCTTTTGAGATCCTTGATCACATTGGAGCAGTGGAATATTGACTAGAACTCCAACACAACCTATCTCATTTACAATAAGTATTCCATGTATCACTCTTGAGGATGTACATACCTGAACCATCTTATGTAATCAATCCCAATGTGGTACAAATGGAGAATTACCTCTCCTATAAAGATAATCCTTTAAAGATCATAGATCATAGTGAAAAAGTTATATGAAATAACACAATGCCCCTCATCAAGGTGTTGTGGTGAAACCACATGTTTGAAGAAGAAACATGGGAATCATAGGATGTAATGATGCATAGTTACATGCATCAGTTTCAGTGTGGTAAAAGGAAATTTAAAGAGTGAAATTGTTTAGGGGGGAGGATTGTAATGACCCATACATTTACTAATAAAAATTCATCTAGATTTAATTAAATGACTTATTATGTAAAATAGTAAAATAACATATGCACTTTTTTGGTTTTTGATTTCAAAATACCATAAATAATTTTTATCATTGCTAATATAGTTGTCGAATATGGATCACATGATTAGTTTAATAATAGGTCTTTAACAAATCTAATTTACACATACAAAGGAAGTGATGGCCTCATCCAGTAGAATTGCTCTACACGAAGCCCATTTCTCAGATCTCGGGAAGGCAGTGGCATCCCTAGTCTTCACTTCTAACCAATCCCAATCCTAGATTAAACATGTTATGCTTGAACATAACCAACTATGGGAGAAGTATATGTTTATAGTGATTAACACCTGAACGATGTTATCGGAGCCTCCCTAAGAGACTATCACTATTGCACACATACCCTTCTGTCTTATGCGGGTGATGTAAGGGGTTATTTAATAATACCCTAGAACTATGATTATGTGAGTTATTGTTTTATAGAACATAAGATATACATTAATTTTATTATTGTAACTATGTGAATAGTTTTTAAATCACAAATAGTTTTTTAGTTAATATTCAATTATAAAATATATTTTGATGAATTCATGGATTATTGAATTATAAAATATTTTAATAAAATATTATTTCTAAATTTATTATTATTAAATATAATTTATCATATAATTTTTATGAAATAAATTGTAATTTTTATGAAGGTTTCAAACCCGTTTTTCCAAAACCCATGAATTTTTGATAAATGTCAGTTTTTATATTAAAATAAAAAATGACATAGTTAAAAAATTATTTAGATAAAATGGATATTATTTTTGGAATATGGATGTTGAATTTATCCATTGGTGAAATTTTTATAATTTTATGAGATTGTTGAATTTTTGGGTAAAAAATTAATAATGTTTAAATATATTATGTGTTTAATGACATCATAATGACCCAATAGTGATGTAATGATATACTATAAATTAGATTTTGGCCAATATTTCATTATCTATAAAAAATGAGATTTTATATTTCTTTGATTATTTTTATGGTTCCTTAGTGGACCAACCAAGACTTATAAAACATTTTATCTTTTTAAATTGATTTCCTTGGGAGTATGACTCCCCTCCACATAATCAAGCATAATATTATAATATGTTCTTCCATTTTACATATAAATTATTTTTATCACTCCACTATTCATGAAAAATATTTTCAAAATCCATGGTATGGTTTGTGGTTTTGATTAGTATAATGTGTAGTGCCCAAAACCTTATTAATAAAGAATTCCCTCTCTTTTCATGTATAAACCCACCCGTGATCCCATTTCCTCTAACCTAAAATCATTTGGAGATAGAACAAACTCTTTCCTACTATATATATAATACTTTCATGGTGCCTCAAGTTTTCAAGAAGCCTCTCTCAATCCTCTCCCAATCCTTTTGGACCACACATCCACGTAAGGGATTTCTTCCTTTCTCAGTTTTTGCCCAAATTTACTTATGTTTTTATGCCTATTTATTTTAAATTAAAAATTTTGGGGTATGATTTCTCACATCCCCTATCCATTTATCCTTATATTTCAATAGTGAGATACCCATTTATCTCTCATTAATGACTCCCATGAACACTTTTTACCATGCTGAAATTTCATTAGGGGTTTCTCTCTTCTCATTCACATTCAAGTAATTAAATTGTATTATGAATTTAAATTCCATTTCATATATTGGAAAATTTATCTATATTACCCCATTAATTTATAATTAATTTATATATGATGATACACCTATTTCTATCTCATCAATAATTTTTATAAATTCATTTGACACACTGTTATGCTGCCGAAATTGTACCATGATTTTCCATGGAAAAGTCGTTGTGTAGTGAATACCTTGAACATTTCTCTATGAAGGGTATTCATCATTAAAAACATTTAATTATTTATTAGAGAGTTTCATTTATTAATTAATCATTACCTTATCATGGAATAAATGATGATTTTTAATGAATCTCTGGTATATGATCTATGTGGAACACTAATGCATGAAATTAAATGACTAAGAAGGGTTCCCCCGGATAGTGCACTGATTAATTGGGTAAAGATTAGTATCATGATACATCAAGTGAAATTAAGGGTACTCATGTTAATTAAAGTTAACATAGGGTTTACTCATTCACCTTGTGTAATGAGACATCACTCATCCTAAGATCAAGTTAAATGTTGATGCCACATTTCCACGTTATGATAATCATGTTATATCATGAATTTATGTTCATGTTTCTCTTATTCTATATTTATATCCTTGTGTCCTAACATATATTATATTATTCATTTTATTCCATGATTACTCCCTCACTGGGGCTTATAACACACCCTATTTTTGTGTATTTCCTCAGGTTATCCCATATAATGCTAAGTACGAAGGAATTTGTTTCGACATGTAAAATAAGTTTTCAATAATGATGGGTATTTCATGTTTAATGTTGTTGTGTAATGTTCCTTTGACCCAAAAAATCTATTCCTTGATATCTTCTATGTTGTATCAAGTGAATATTTTAGGTAACAAGTTATGTTTAATTGTGAAATAAAGATAATGCTTGTAATCATTGAACCCTAACATAAACCTTCTAGAACCCTTAAAAATTTAATAACCATGTGTATGACTTCAAATATAATTATCAATAGAAAATTATCATAATAGAATTCATCTAAGAGATATCTAGTTGCACCCATTATATGTGATATAATGGTCACATCCTATTTTATTTGGGAGGATCTATCATTTTCAATTTGAAACAATAAAATACAAAGGGAACTCATAAAAACTAATTGCAAACCCTATAATTCTTTTCAAAATATTATTAACATGTGGAATGGAAACATGATCCACCAAAATATCTTTCAAATAATTTTAAACTGTGTGAATAAAAAATGGTTCATAGCAATCTAATTTAAATGTTGTTAATATACGGAAAAGAAACTACTTCAAAGAAAAACTCCAAAAAAACATGATTAACCCCTAAAAAAGAAATGGGTTACAGAACAATTTCTTTGAATCATTATTAACTTTGGGAAAAGAAATAGGTTCCTTAAAAATATATTTGATACAATATTAAGAAGTGTAAATGAAAGGGGTTTCATACCAATGTAATTAAAAAATGGTTATCCTAAGGAAATGAAACAGGATCCATAATATTATCTTTGAAACGTGGTAAAAATGTGGATAAGAAATGGATTCCGTGCTAATCTATTGGGAATATGGTTAATGAATGAAAAGTAAATGTGTTCCATAATAATCTCTTTGAAAAAATATTAATCCTTCCAAAAAATAATTAGAATTGTATCAATAAAAAATATAAATATTTTATTATAAGTAAACATAAGGGATTTTAGGTTTTATGAATCTAAATACCATAAAAAGATCATTAATTTTTTTTAGAAAAAAAAACATCAATCATTCCAGTGTGTCCCACACCACAATTGAATCAAAACCCCCAGGAAAAAGTGACATTAAATAAAAATGTTACTATCGTAATAATTATAATATTATTGATATATCAAGATAATTTATAATTATATAATCCAAATACAATTACTTTGGTGTATATAAAATCTATCTAATAAGGAATATTTTGACAAAATCCATTACCGATGTGGTAACATTGAAACTATAAACCCCCTGAATGATAAATAAAAAAAAGGTTATGTATATGAAATAAAATTAATTATAAAAAATAGAATTAATTCATGTGTAGTATATGAACCATATAGAAAAAATAAGTTATGAATATGGCATAAGTATTGAAAATATAAAAGTGGGATAAGAAATCCTCGTACAATTCTGGTAACATCTAAATCAGAAACCCCAAAAGTAATAATCATAAAATAAAACATTTAAATAACAGGAATATAAAATAATTAATGATATAATATATCTTAATTTTTAGTATATACATCACATAGAAAAATTATGTGGTGAATATGAAATTTATCCCCCAAATAATAAAAAGTGAGATAAAAATCAATTACCATGACACTAATACATAATGTTTATCCTTTACCATTATAAATAAGAAATATATGTTAATAATTTAGTTTCATGAGAACCTTTTCCTTTGTTTATTAATAACTTCACTTCATTTAAAAACATATTATATATAATTACATAATCAAGTAGGTAGAAGGTGGTTGTTTTTTCTATAATCATCTTATGTATGAAAAATGACTTTGGAGGGTCCATTAAGTTAATGATGCCATTTTTTAAACATATACATACAAACAATCATGAATTAGTTATCAAAATTATATGTGTATTATAATTATAAAATTAATCATGATGTGTGGTTAAAAATAATGATCCACTGTTATAAAAATGGGGATTGTAGGCCGTATATACGCATGAGTAACATTCCCATTTTTCAGTGAAATTGTGGAATTGAGGTAAGTAACATTTATCATTACATAATTATATTTATATATGAAAAAATATATTATTTAATAATATCTACTCATATATTGAATTCTTGTGATTTAAAAGGAATCAAATCACTTCGAGGATGAAGTAGTCAACACGTCCACAAATGATGTTATCACTTTATATGTGTGTGAAATGGAAAGAAAAAATAGATTTATTTTTTTTCATAAAAAAAGTATTTCATGAATTTCCTAATTATTTCATATATGTCATATTTTTTTAACCCATATTTATTACATTCACTGTAAAGTGTTAACATAACACTTCAATTTAAAAAGATGGTAGTCCACACGTCTACAAATGATTTTATCGTATTCCCAAAAAATAGAAATCATGATGTTATGTGTTATATATTTATTAAATAAGTATAACTAAATTATAAATATTGAATATATCATATATAAATTGTATTTTCACAATTATTCCTAGCCATAATAGGTGGTAAAGGAAAAACCAACAACATTGTTTAGCATGGTTATACTTCACTGTAAACATGACCCCAGATTTCGTTACTTATTGGATGGAAGTGTGTAATGGTATGGGTAGAACATGTATGCTAAATAAATCTTGGTATATTGATTAGAAGTAGGTTTTCATATAGTAATAATCATGAAAACCATTTCATACACGAATAAAAATACAAAATTTCTCGTCGGAAAATGTTACATATTTTCAAGTAACTTCTATTAATTTACAAAAGGACTTCCATGGTTTTCTTCTATACCAAGATGAGTCTAGTAGGATGAAATAATATATTTAGGTATATTATTTGTGCTTGGATTTTATCATACTATGGGATTTATAGGGTTGAGTATGTTAGTATGATTAATGCCTTTTTATAGTAGAGGGGAGTGGCATTCTTGTAAATATAAGTAGGTAAAATCAATTTGGAGGACTTCCCTACATAATGTTCCTCAAATAATTCAAGAAGTTGATTCATAGTTTGAATATAGTATAAATATGTAAATAAATGTTTTTTGTACATGTTATTTGGTCATTTATCACCTTAAGATTATAGTTCAACTACTTAGTAAATTCATTTTCACCATAGTTATTGTAAATAATTTAAAATAATTTCCACAATTTTATTGCTAGAAAATATTTTTAAATTACTCGAAATTATATATATTTTTTAATTAAATTTTTGGAATATATTTTCAATATTTTAATCTCAGATGTGGTATAATTTGATTTATAATTAATACATCATACTTGATAATGAAATATGTTTTTAAAGAAAAATGCTCAAGAGATTGAATTCTTTTTATATCTGATTTCAATGTGAAATTGATTCCAATGATATAAATAGTATTAAAATATCTAAACTTGATATATTTATACTCTAAAACCAATTGTGAATATAATTAATAATATAAATTATTTAGAAGAAATAATCGTTTTCAATTAAAATCAATTATTTCTCACTTTGTATCAAAACATAAAATTCCAGAGTAAAATACCAAGAATTATCCCAAATTAAATATTGATATTATTATTTGAAAATTAATTTTTATTATGACATTTAAATTTTATAAAATTTTCAAAATTTATTTTTAAAACAAGTCTTCAACTAAAATGCGGTAAAACTACCTTTTAGGAAAATAGACTATTTTAGGATTAAAAGTTGTTATATTCTTCTCTTCTCTCTATAAAATATATTTAATTAATTTATAAAATATTGGATTAATATATAAAAATAAAATTTATTTAATACAATTCAGTAATCAAAATTAATTTAAATCATTTGGATAAAATTCCCCTATAAAAAAAACAGTTTTTCATAAAAACAAATATTTTATATTCAGTTGGTTTTTTCATTTATAATTAATTATTAACAAAAGGATTAATAATATAATCTTGTTTAAACTATATATTCATTATCCTTTTAATCATATCAATTTCTGCCATTCCAATTGATAGGTGGTAAATATTTTGTAAAATTAGTAAAGCTGGTATTATATTGTTTCTTATATGACTCAGCCTTGCGTGTAATACTAGTTATCAAAGAAAGTCATTGTTATATTAAATAAGGATTATGAATTTTGTTATATATAATTAAAGATAAATTATTCCTTTCTATTAGAGAATATATCCATGAATTTAAATTAATTTTAATCGGATACATTTCATAAAAATTTGGGATGTCACATCCTACCCCCATTAAAATAAATTTACCCTCATAATTCATCATTGTTATCAAAGGATTTGAATTTTTAGAATTAATTTATTGAACCCCATCTTACAAATGGTAAGTAATGCATCATCCTAGAAAATGGAATGTTGGAAACATAAAGGTCATTATAATTTATAAATATCTATGATTCCCCATATAGATAACATATGTGGTAATGGTGAAAAGGTTTAAATAATAATAATGATTGATTGAGGTCTTTGATAAAAAAACAAGTAAATGATCAATGGGAGTTTAAGGATCCTGAAAAAATATATCTATGATGATCTAAAAGATTTTCATTTTATCATAATTGATGGTACTATGTTAAAATTTTTAATTCAATATCTTTTTTAACAAAGATAAATAATTCTTTTACAATTTAGACCAATCATTAAAAATGATAGATACATAATTAATAAGTTTAATATAATCCAATTATCAATTTAAACAAGAATATATTATTATCTACAAAAGATGGGTATTTGAGATGAATTTTTAATTCCGGAAGAATAAAATCGTCCATTTAAATACCACATAACCTAAAAAGGGACATTTTAGCTATTCCACCTGTCATTAGACATTAACCAAAACTCAACTGGTTATAAAAAAGTAATATAATTCAAAAATATTTAAACCATCATATGATATAGTAATATTCAAAAGTTATATCAAATGTTGAACCAACTTTATTCAACATATACATATGATTAAAATTATTCACACATTCACTTACCAAGTTTGAAAAAAAAGATTAGATGGATTTGATAAAATATTCTTCCATTATAAATATTTCATTAAACCTCAAATAAAATCCCATGTGCTTATACAATAATATTTACCTGAAAAAACAAATTCTGCTAACCAGGACATTGTGTAGGCTAGTGGTAGTGTGTAAAACATTTATCGTCCTCTAGTCATGGGTTCAACCCCACCGCCTAGCTAGATGCATTCGAGTTTCACCCCACATACTAGTCTCCACTTTTTTATCCTAACAAATATTTCCTCCCTAAAATAACTTCATATAGATCCTAGGGGTTACAATTACCTAATCCAAAAAAACATATCTAAATATGTCATTAATAGCATCAAATTTTAACAGTATAAAACCCAAAAATGGTTTCCTATAATCTTAAAAATATAATCATCTTTAATATCAAATATCTATGAAGAAATCCATAACCTATAATATAACCTCACATGAAAACATAAAAAAATGTTATCTAAAATGACCATTGATACCAAATATAATATACTAGAACCCACATAAATAGATATTGTGCTGATAACCATATCATTACATTACTTTATTTGATGATGATAATTATGACCCAATTTTTTTATCTAAAAAATTATACATTAAAATGAAAACATGGACTACTTTAATTTTTAATGTCCATTTATATTTAGTATTTTGGTGGATTATAAAAAAATCCTACATAAAAAATCACAAGATATCAAAGGAACATTTATCCCCCTTGACCTAGTTTTTCATATTTTATATTTGGTAATAATCTTCATCATTGTGAAAATATTATAGAACTAAATAATTAAATTCATTTCATTATAAATTGGGGAAATAAAAAAATAATAGGTTTGAGAAAAGATTCCCTATAAGGGAAACCAAAAACAATAACAAATGAAAGTCATCTGTGAACATATGAAGAGAATAAGGGTATGATAAAATCATCGAAATTCATGATTATAACATATAAATATTCATACCCATCAATACCTTGATCATAAATCATATAAATGTAGGAATAGAATTAGATATCAAAATAAATAACCCAAATCTATGTGATATCAATCCAGTTCATTATAAATGTTATACACCCAATGCAAGAATAGATAAACCATGTCGGTATCTTATAACATCATCACATTGAACCCAAACAGAACTATTAAAAATTTTAATAACCACACATGTGAATTCTAATATAATTATCTGAAAAATTAATAATTACCAAATGCATCATAGTGTTGCCAGGGTGCACCCATTATTTGATTTATTACAGTCCTACACCATGCTATATGGGTAAACCAATCATTTACACTGTCATTGAACCGAATAAATTAAAAAACCATACATACTAATTGAAAACCCCATATTCATTTTAAAAACACAATTAAGTTGTGTAATGAAAACCTGTTCTATAATAATCTATGTGAAACATGGTTATCCCGTATAAGAGAAACTGGTTCCATAATAATCTCTTGGAATCATCATTAAACCATTGAAAATAAATTCGTTCCATAAATATCTCTTTGAAATAAGATTAACATATGGAAAAAATGGGGTTTCATTAATGTCTCTTTCAAACATGTATAACCTTTGGAAAAGAAATATGTTCCACTAATATCTCTTTTAAACATGTTTAACCTATGGATAAGAAATAGGTTCCACAATAATCCTTTTGAAACATGGTAAAACCATGGAAATTAAATGGCTTCCAAAACAATCTATTTGAAAAATATTTAATACTTCAATAAGATAATTTGGATGGAATCAATAAAAAATATCCCAAATGGAGCATAGTACCCAAAAAGGGTTATTGGAATTAATTAAAGGAAATACCATTAAAATATTATTAATTCAATTCTGAGGAAAATGATATTTATACTTTACAATGTGTCACATTCCCCTTTTAAACATTTGAATCATAAACCCCATGAGGAAATGACATTTAATGAAACATGTAATATACAGAGAATATATAGATTCATGAAATATCATGTCAAATGATATGTATATACACCACATAAATGATTATAGGTATTTAACATAGAAAATATCTCAAAAAGGAAAATAATGATGAAAATCCAATACATATTTGGTAACATTAAAACTGTAAACCCAATAAAATAGATAAAATAAGATTGATATTTAAATCCCCATAAATTAAAATATAATAATAAAAAATACATTATTGGGTAGATTTTACACCACTAAACAAATATAATTGGCAAATATAGTATATATTTCACTTAAATAAAACTTAGATAAAAATCACTGAGTAATTGTTGTAACTTCTGAATCAGAAGCCAAAAAAATAATCATCATCAACTAAAACATTTAAATAAAATCAAGATAAAATTATTAATGATATAATATATCAAAATTGGATGTATATACACCACAAAAAATAATTATGTGGTGAATATTACATTTATATTACAATTTTAAAAAGTGAGATGAAAAATGTTTCCTTTAGTGTGATTTCATCATGTTTTTGCTTCATATTTCATAATAATAAAATTATATTAATGATTTACATTATGTAGAATCTTTTCAAAGTTTATTATATCTTTTAATTAACTTCAAATCATGTTATATATAATTAATTAATCAAATTTTCTTGATGTTGGATGTTTTGAGAATATTGATCTTATATATCAAAACTGACAATGGTTGGTCCACTAAGATCAATTAGGTCCTTATTTGAAAAAATAAAAAGTAATAATAATAAAATAATTATTACATTTTTTATCAATTAATATATTAAAATAAAGCAATAATATTAATTATGAAAAATGAAACAATGTTACAATCAGGGACACTGTAGGTCATATGTACACATGTGTAACGTTCCCATTTTCCAATGCTCATTATTGAAATGTGGTAAGTAACATTAATATTAACATATATATTATTATATATTAAATATTATATTATTTACTCATATATAAAAACATATATAATTCCTTTTATGTTAAAGGAACCGCATCTCATCGAGGAGACAGTAGTCCACACGTCCGTGAATGACATTGTCACTTTTTTAGTGTGTAAAAAGACAAAAAAATATATTATATTTCCTAAAAAACAATAATCTCATGAATATAATAATGATATATTTTTAACCTATCTTAAATAAATTCCATTTAATTTTTTCATGCATGAAATCACATCGAGGAGGTGGTAGTCCACACATCCACATAAAATGTTATTATGTTCCCACAAATTGGATAACAAGATGTTATGTGTTATATGATAATTAAAAAAGTTTTAGGAATTAAAAATATCATATGTAAAATATAGAAACATTATTTACATTATAATTACCAACCATAAAATGTGTTATATTAAAAATGAATGACATTTTTTCCTGAAGCGGTAATTCACCATACACACGTAATCTGATTTCATTACTCATTTGATTAAATATTGAATATTTAAATATAGGAAAAATAATATAAAAACATATAATTTTATTTATATTACTGGTGTAAATGTGCAATAGTTATAAAAAAATGTAATGGGTGTATATATAAATAAAACAAAAGATTTAATTAAAAATGTTACATATTCATCTAGAAACTCCATTTGTTTTTCCCAAAAGAGCATCCTCAGTTTTCTTCCAAACCAATGTGAGTCTTATAGGATGATATTTTTTATTATGGGATATTGGTTGGGTAGGGTTTCGATAATTCCAATTCCATTATAGGTGTGAAGGGGGAGTGGATTTTTTGTAAATATAAAAAGTTAAACAATTTTGGGGAGTCTCTCATAAATAATTTTGGACCAATAATGAACCAAATTAGATAAATAGCGGTTTTAATATTCATACATGTCCATTAAATAAGTTTTGGATGAGTTTATAGGTTATTTTTTCACTTAAGGGTAATGTTTAACCACTAAGTAAAGTCCTTTTACCTTAATCGCAGAAATTAATTATCATTTTATTCATGAATAGTTTTTGTTAAATAATATTTATACCATAAAATAAATTATTAATTATTTTTTCCAAATATGGAATCCATTTTTCTAAATTATACTCACAGAAGTGGAAAAATGTAATTTAAAATTAATCCCACGGATGGGACATGACTGCATGTTTTTAATGTGAAAAGGTCAAAAAGATAGAAATGTTTTTTAAATCAAATTTCATTGGGAAATTAATTTTAATGAAAGAAATTGTATAAAATTCAATAATATTGATCTATCTATAAATTATAACCAATTTAAAACACAACTTAACACTATAAAATATTCATATGAAAACTCTATTATCACATGAAATCCAATATTTTTTACTATTAATAAAAACATTAATCTCAGAAAAATACCAAAAATAATACAAAATTAAATTTTGATATTACTATTAAAAATAAGGCTTATTTCTTCAAATAAAATTTATAAAATTTATAAAATTTACTATTGAAAATATCCTTCCAATAAATGGAGATTAAATTACCTTTAAAAATAGATACATTATGCTTAAAATTATATTTATTTATATATAATTAATACAAAATATATTGGAGGAATTAAAAAATTTATTACAAAAAAATTTAAATTTAATTAGGATTATTAACTAATAATTTTTTATTTAATTTATTAATACGAAACACCTCATTGTGCATAAAAATATTTTTTCATAAAAATGCATCTTATATATTCAATTTCTTTTTATTTTCTTATATAGTTAACTAGAAACTAAATGACTCATTATATAAAGATTTAATGACATATATTACTAATATATTTAATTATACTCATTTCCTCCATTCTACTGGCTTTGTGACTAATATTATGTTAAAGAAATAATATTAATAGCGAATTGTTGTCCTATAAGAAAAATAATTGTGAGTAACATGAGTTATTGGATAAACTCAATTATACATGAAATGAAATATAAAATTAAATTTACGATATCAAATAAAATAAAATAATTTGATTGAATATATTTAATAAAATATCACGATGTTAGATGAAGTGTTTCTATACCATGTCTATGTTCTTAGAAATAGTTTATAGAAGACTTCATATATAAATATTTTTTAGAAAGTTTATTTTTAGAACTTTTGAATTCATTTAATAATTACTAAAATGAATCCTTCATAATTATTCTTATCATACAATCTTTAAAATGTTTACAATAGTGTGAAAAAATGTTTACTTTTAACATATCTTTTAATCTAATCTTCCCCAACTCTAATCTATAATCTATGATCATAATCATTGTGAAGGTATTTTCTTTTAATTTTTTTTAAATCCCCTTTTTTGGTAAAGGAATTGTTTCCCAAGTTCTTTAGAGGATTTGGGGTTTCTCGGGGGATCAAGACATGAAATAAAGGAAACCCATTCCAACATTTACAAGGAAAACTATTGGCACATGACTTGACCATGGTTATGTAATCAACTTAAGGTGGGAAGTGAAGTTATTTAGTTTTTCACAATGGCATACCGCACGGTTGGTGCATGATTTAGAAACCATGTGGGTCTCCCCGTGTAAATGTGAAACCCAAATCCCCTAAGGTAGTGTCTTGAACAGCCTATTCACATAGTTTTGAAAATTATCTGGCAAAATCATACACCCCTATACGACATGGAAAAATTATAGTTTTCCCATTTTTGGTTTTTAACACTCTGCCATATTTTCCTCCAATTCTCAACCTCTCAACCGTGGTAATTAATGTAATCCTTAAATTCTTTTTAAGGGTGGTTCTCCTTGTATTTTTTCCCATTTGGACTATTTTTGGCCGCAAATAAAGGATCTGGGTTAGTCTAGACCTCTAATTTCATATAATTTCTTGAGTAGGGCTTGTATCTTTAGTGGTCTTAATCTGAATCACAAAAAAGATATTTTTCAAGTGGAATCTAGGTTAATTCTTCAAGGTATAATTGAATATGGATCTTATGATTAATTCCATAGTGTGTTCATCAATGGATTTTAGTTATATTGTCTACTTGTTATATCCCATAGTTTTTATGAGTATTGGTTCATATAAACATCTATTCGTTCATTTCATTACTGTGTTATTGGTTCTGTTAATGAGTTTTTCTAATGTGGGGGTTGAAATGAAAAATATATCCCTCCATAGTCCTCATGGGATTGATAGAGGATGTGAGGACCAATTTTGGGATACCCACATGCTAAACCATCCTTCCTGACATTGGATAGATTAAGTTTTATGGAAATATTGACATGTGATTAAATAAAACCCTTGAGGAACATTTTTAATGCTCAATTTGTTGATTAACAAGGAAAATCTATAGTTGTTCTATAGATGGTTAACAGATAAGGTATTTCTTGTCATAACATGATAAATCATTAAGTGAAATTCAATGTGAATGTTTTAAATGGTTTGTGATTTATAGTTTAAATGAATAAGGGGGTTCATACATCTGAAATGTTAGATGAGTAATGTGATTAAATATGAGGTAATTTTTGAATATGTTACATTGGTTGATATATGGAAACTATTGAATATGGTAAATGAGTTTAGGCCTAGGAAATGGAAATTTGGCTAAATGGAAATGTAATGTAAATGGTAATGTGATAATGGGTCATGGAATAATATTTTACCCAATGTTGAGTTGGATGTACTATGTTGGTTATATATATTATTGAAAATGTGGTTGTGATTTTGTTTGTACGATGAATTTGACATATATATATATATAATCATGGACACATGTAATTGTGTGGGATAAAGGACTAAGGCTCCTCTCACATGTTCAGTTAGACTAATGCTCTAACCCCACCCAATAATGCATATGTTAGGGAGTATGACTAATTATTTATTCCCAGAAAGGATTCATTTTATATGATTACATTGAAGGATGATCCAAAGTAAGATGTGATTTGTTTATCCCTAGTGAGATGTAGGCCTGCCATATTTTCTTATGCTTAATGCTAATGACCAAAACCCTAGCGTAAATACTGTAAATGGAAAATTACATGGACACATGATGGTAATAGAAAAATTAACTAAGATTATGTAAATGATCAAATTAGACTAGTGTAATAAAATGTTAAAGTAAATATGGTTATTTAGAGTCACCCAAATTTTCTTTTATTTAAATTTCAATTATTCTGTATTTTTATTCAATATATTTTTAGACTAGATATTGGTAGACACCCTTTTTGGGGGCCTACTGAGTTTTTCTCACACCCTACTTAGGCAGATGTTGGGTACATGAGATGATTTCATGACAGTTGGTCAGGACAAGGAAAAATTCCCAGTGTTTAGGAGTTAGTCGGGCTTGGGATGTGCATGGATGATGTTTTAGACATGGGGTTAAGAAATTTTTGAGGATTTTGTAGATTTCATTTATTTTTGGTTTTGTTTAGTTTTCACATTTATCATTTTATGACATACTTTATATTGGATATGGTATTTACCTATATTTGAGAGATGATAGTTATGCATGTTCATTGATTATTATAAAAGTATTCTACTATTTTATTTATTTTGATGCTATGGATTACACTAAAAAAGAGATTATTGTTATAACATGTTGTCTATTAGACCCTCGCTACAATTCAGTGACCTCTGGCATACTGGGAGCTGCACTTGAGGTCATGTAGTGACCGGCCTCAGAGAACCAGTTTAGTGGCTCCCGATATGTGGATATTACAAAGTGTTATCATTGAAGGTCAATTATTAGGTATTATTATTTTTGAGGTTATAAATTCATGTGGGATCTATCATGCCTCAATAATGAGCTGATTATTTAGAGTATTTGACCCATGAATGATGGAAGGACCCAAGTCACCTAGGGTGGGATTTATATATCCTGATGTTCTTTGTAACATTTTATAATATTTCACTATTGAGTGATGATCTTGTTATGTGATATGATAGTTTCATGATACTTTTATAGTGTCCAGAATCACCTGGGGTTGTGCATTCATGCATCATCTTGGAACATACATATGTATGTTACATGCATCATTGTAGGAACACTCATGTGATGGTTCTGTGGGTCATAAAGGGTATATTTCATTTGAATGTTGTGAAATTAATGAAGATTGTGTATAATAAAATGACGTGAATGCATAAAAAGAGAAATTTAATAATAAAAATGGTTAATAAATTATGCTTATATAATGTTGAAATGGGTCATAATTATAGCTGTGGGAAGTTGTTAAATGGTAAATGGGACTAGGAGGAAGGGTTCATGTTTTAGGTATGGAATGATTCTGAAATTCCCAATGTGATTTGTATAACCATTTATGTTGGCTAACTCATGTAATCTATGGCCTCGATAGTAATGGTCATGGTTTGTGTTTTGGAAGTAATGATTACATGTGGTATAGTGTATACAATAGGTTATTTGTGGCCAATAAAGAGCAATATTTTTTTGTTAACATTGAAATCATTGTATTATGTGTTCTGAGATATGTACATGAAATTTGTAAGAGAATTACACCATGATGAAATGTGTTAGTTGAGTGGAAAGATTATTTCACCGAGAATGTTCTGTTGTATGTGGAGTAATAAAATATGGAGATACATGGAAAAGGGGGATAATAATATTTTTTTGAGAACTTCACTCAAATGATTTAAAGAAGACCTGGGTGGGTTGTGACAAGGATGTTTGAGTTGAATGGGGAGTTTTATCAATAAAACCATCCTCCATTTTCATGAGTGGAAGGGCCTGAGGCTAATAAGTTCTAGATATATTTTATCCAGATGATTTAGGATCACATCGATGCCACTGTAGAGAAGATGGTCAAGTTAGAAACCTGTATGCTTCAGGGTTAGGAAAAGCGTTGGTGGGATTTTTTGGTTCTAAATCATAAATATAATAGTTTTGTTGGATGTATTTTATAGATATGTTTCTGGAATACTTTTATCCTAAAACCTTGTGGCGAGAAAAGGCTATTATTTTTATGAGGTTGACATAGGGGTCCATGACAGTCAAGGAATATTCCAGTTATTTCACTGACATGTAATTGTTTTTTCCAACTATGGTGAGAGATTAGGTTTCAACAACGAGAATTTTTCAAAAAGAACGTAGGTATGAGATCAGGTTATAGGTCACTATCTATCCTTTGAATATACGTATATAATGGGGTGGATCAATTCCTCATATTAGAAGGAACCCGCATGGAGGATTATAGATGTATACATGAGGATTATGTTTGGAGAAGTAGTGGGGTGTTAGTTGATGGTAGGAACTGCATCTTCAATAGTTTTAAGCCATCCATTGGTGGACACAGAAGCTATAAACAGGAACCATTCTCTCAGATTAGTGAATGAGATATCTATTATCACTTTGGAATTGAAAGATGTGTTCATAGTAAGTGTTCCCAACAACCAATTGAGTGTCTAGCAAGAGACAGATTTTAGCATGTGTTAAGGTTCTAGAGGAACCAATTATAGACAATAAATTATTGAGGTACAAGACCTGTGAAACATATAGGAAGCGTGTTAGTTACCCCATACCAAGAACATAGTGGGACTTTGACCGGTCGTACCGGCTGAGGCAGCAAACATGGAACTCCTAGGAGAGATCATCCATATAATAGTGCATGTACATCACCCAGAACTCATGTCGAAACCTATGGTATGTGTATAGGTAAGGTTAATGGATTCCAGTCTATACTTGTAGGTGGCAAGTATGGACCTTTAGCTATTTTAGGTACAATTAATATTAATTCAATACATTGTATTGCTTCATTTGATATTGGAGCATCACATTAATTTATTTATATAGTGTTGTTGTTCGTGTTGTGTCTAATAGTATAACATTTTAGTTGGATTTTGTTGATTGAAACACCTTTAGGGGTTAGTGTTGAAGATATCATAAAATATAAATGTTGAGCTAAGGATGTTGGTTGGTACCTCTTATTGTGGGACTTCTTCATGCTTGAAAAGACTAGTTTTTTTTAATTTTGAGAATGTTTTGGTTGGTATTATACGATGCCCATATTGATTTATACCATTATAGGGTAACATTCACATCTCTAAAGGATTATACATATATCTTTCATGGAGACTGGGATGTTTGGGAAGGTCATGCTGGGCCAGTTTGTCAGTAGTCAGGTGAACTCACAACCCAAGATGAATGTGTCATTAATGATGATGGGGGAGTGGAGTATACTATCGTTCCTCCCATGGTGTATTATTTTTAGGACTTATTTCCATTTTATTTTTCATAGCTTCCACATGATAAGGATGTTTATTTTACAATAGAGTTACTTTTTGGGGCTGGTCTGACTTCCATTCCTCTGTATAGAATCGATTTGGTAGAAGTTTATGAGATTTAGAAAAAATTGGGGTAACTAGAGAACAAAGAGTTTGTACATCATAGAACATCACCATGGAGATCTCTACTTCTATTTCCCAATAATGTTGATGGAAAGTTTCGGTTAGGTGTGTATTATAAGAAGTTGAACCAAATGATTATTATTTATAGATACACTCTTCATCGTATTGATGATATGTTTGACTAGTGAATAGGTGCTTCAATTTTTTTATAATATTGATTTGGGATCTGTGTATCATCTATTGAGGGTGAGACCTTCTGACGTACCATATACAACACTCAAGAGTAGGTAATTTTGTAGGAGTTTTTAGCGATGTCCTTCTGGTTATCTAATGCAACAGCTCTGTTTTGGGCCTTGAGAAGCCAAATATTTCATCTATATCTGGATCATCTCACAGTTTTCTTTTTTGATGACATATTTGTGAACTTTATAACTCTTAACGATCATACCAAACATATTGGGATCGTCCTGAGTAAACTAAAAGAGAATAATCTTTGCACCATGCAATCAAAATTTCATTTTTGAACTGATAAGTTACAATTCATTGGTCATGTCATCTATTTGGTTGGTGTGTAGGTGGATTTAGGGAAGGTGTAGGTCGTTTTGTCTTGGGAACAACTAGGCAGTGTTCATTATGTTCAGATTTTTATTGGTTTAAATGGTTATTAAAGGAGTATCATTAAATATTTCACACATTTGGAAGCACCCATATTAGTATTAAGAAAGAAAGGATTTAATTTTTTTTGTGTTCTGTGGCAAGTGAGGATACATTCCAAGAGTTGAAGATGTTGTTGACAAGAACACCAATAATGATCCTACCCGAGTAAGGTAAGGGGTACACCATGTTCTGTTATGTGTACGGTGCTAGACTTAGTGAAATTTTTATTTAGGATGACTAATTTGTAGCCTACGGGTCATGGTAGTAGAGGGATCAGGAAATAAATTTCCCTACTCATGACCTTGATTTAGAGGTTATGGTATATGCCTTAATGTTTTGGATGCATTACTTACTGGAAGAGAGTTTCACAGTGTTTATAAATCATAGAATCCTTAATTACATATTATCTCATTTAAATTTTAACCTTTGGTAGTAAATATCGATCGAATATATGTAGTTTTATGAATTTGAGATGGTTTATACACCAGTAAATGTAAATAGTGTCATAGATTCTTTAAGTTAGAAAAATCAAATTCACATTGTTCAGGAGTCCATATCTGAGGGGGGTTGATGGAGTTGTTTTTTGACATGCACCTTGAGGTTTAGGATGGGCAAAAGATGATGAATCTTGTGTCCATATTAGTTGAGTATGTTCTCATGAGCTTTTTTTTGGATAGTCACCTTGAGGATTTAAAATGTTTGGAGATTAAAGAAACTCATAAATGTGGGAAGTTTCCTTTGAGTTTTTTTGAAGTTATTGATAGTGTTCGATGTGTTTGTTATCATTTTTGTTGTGCCAATGGGTATATAGGGAGAGTTGGTACATGATTCCAATCAATAAATGTGGTATGTTCATCAAGGTTTGACAAAGATGTAGCATGATCTTCTTATGAAGTATTAATGGATGAGTATAAAGAAGGAGGTTTCACGTTTTGTGGCATAGTGACTTACCTGTCAACAGGTGATGGTAATGCATCAAAACTTATGTAGTTTGTTACAAAAAATTTCCTATTTTAAAATAGAAGTGGGACAAGGTAATGATGGATTTAATGGTGGGTCCTTTGAGGACACCTCAACAAATGATGTTGTCTAGGTGGTTTTGGATTGGTTGACTAAATTGTCTCATTTCATTCTGATCCAGAACACTTTCTCCATTAATTGGTTGGGTGAGTTATATGTTCGGGAGAGAGTTTAGTTTCATGGTGTACCACAGAATATCATTTAATTTCATGATCCATGATTCACATCACACTTCTTTCAAGGATTAGAAAAGTTTCTTGGTACCCAAGATTTGTTTGTTTCGGATTTTTACCCATAAGCCTATGGACAGTCTGATCATATGATCCAGGTGTTAGAGGATATGTTGAGGGATTGTTTCCAAGATTTCGCTGTTTTGTGGGAAAACACATTTCCATTTTTTAGTTTTCCTATAACAATAGTTGTCATCCTAAAATTCAGATGGAATTGTTTTTTGAAATCTATAAGAGAACATTTAGATTTATTTCGTGATGGTTAGAAGATGTATAATTTGATATATTGGTACTAATTCTCATGCAGGATACATTGGAAACGATTCTTTTTATTCCAAAACATATGAAAATGGATCAGAGTAGGTAAAAGAAATATACATATCAGAATCATATATCTCTTGAGTTTTTAGATGGTGATAGTGTGTTTCATTGGGTTTCGCATGGTTGGGTCCCTATAGACTTCAGATATAGGTAAATTTAACACCCAAGTATGTGGGGTTTTTTGAGATCGTGTAAAGGATTGGGTCTATGGTATATTGATTGGATCTTCTAGAGTGATATAATGGTACACATGATATTTGACTATTCAGAGCATAAGTAGTATCGCCTCGATCCTTCTCATGTGGTTAACTTTGATACTGAGGTTGATGCATCATTTGAGAAGTATATGATTCATATAGTGGATATGGAAGGAATGTATTGGGTGGAAATCGTGGGCCTTCATTTCATGTCCTGTGGAATCATAAAAATGTTCTAGAAGAAACATGGAATGATAATTAGTTATTTGTGACTAGTGGCCCAACCACATTGCTTCAGAGACTCAGTGAATCTTGGCCAGAAAAAGGAATAAATCATGCATGTATCCATCTAAAATATTTTACTTCAATGGAGTTTATTTTTATTTCATTGTTTTTTCTCAGAACTCTCTTCACTTCAAAATGGATTTCATCAAGTCAACATCTATGATATTCTAAACTACTGCTCAAGCTGGATCCTCATAAATGGGATGGACGTTATCACCCACCCAGCATCTTCAACGATAGGTCTCCAACTTTCTAGTAAAGAAATACTGTCAGCACAGTACCATTCTAACTTTGGAGGCATGCCTTAAGCCCACCAGGTCAATATCAATCCTCGATTATCTAGCCAATGACGATAGATGATTTAGAAGAAAATGGTACCAACTACCATTTTCTACCATTTCGGGTCCTTATCCCTAGAACACAACTACCAGTACCTCCCATACTAGAGGGAGGTGAGTCAAGGGGTCACTCAGGTCCTCAATTCAAGAATACATAAATCCTTCCTGAGGACTCCCACCAACAGTTGCCACCAGCAGAATTGAGTTGTATTGAACACCCAAAATGGTGGGGGTGTTTCGTTTGGATGTTCGATCCAGGACTCTCAGACCCGAGCATGCAAGACGAACCACCTGCCACAATGTCTGGTCAACAGGGAGCCAGTTCTAACCTCTTCCCCCTATAGAGATGTCCATAAATCTAATTTGATGGAAAACGTTGAGCGGGAACATACACTCATTCATCCTATTTTTGTTTTCAACAGAATCATCTAGACGAATCCCACCAATCCCATAAATTAAACCTAGTGGAGTACTATGAATAGGCACATACACCTTCTTACATGTAATCAGCCAGTAAGGAGGCTCATTTGAAATCATTTAGAGAATCCCACCAATCAAATGTGATGGAGACTGGTAAATAATAACATACACCTACTTATGTTCACCAATTCTACCAGGATACTCATTTTCTAGTATTGAAGGATGTTTATCAACAATACATTAAGGTAAATAGCCCGCAAGCACATACACCTACAGGAGTTCATCAAACCTTCCAACAATCTTAATTGGCAGCACTCGGAGAAGTCAGTCGGAAAGCTCTGACGACAAATCTTGGGCATACCCAACTCGCTGCCCCCATGCATGAGTATTTTTAATACCCATTCACAAGAAAATAAGGACAAGAGAAAGAAAATAAACCTAATCCAGATATAGAATGGATGTATATCCCCATTTCGGCCACTGAAGTCACCAAACCTATCTTATCAATGGTAAAAAGGAATAAGAAAATCCCAGTCCATATTCAAGAATCGTTCCAAGATATTATAACAACTACTTCAGCGGTACCAAGGGAACAGACACATAAATTGGTCCCCACACATGGGATGACACATTGGCATGCCATACTGGAGTAGATACAAACCTCTGTTACAGTCCAAGAGGGTCATGGCACATACTCCCCCATATCATACTGGTAAGAAAATCGTGAACATACACCCTTTCCAATTGGACTTAATACATATGTTTCGGTAACCAATCCATGACAGACACACACAGCTACCCATGATAAACACTTCTCATTGAAATTGTCCCCAACTATGTGTAAATTAATATCCAAAAATAAATCTCATCAATCACATTTATAAAATCAATATTCAAGCTGTAATATGGATCCTCTTAATGCTGGAGTTCATTAATCCCTCAGACATTTATTTGTTACAACTTAATATCATATCCTCTGATTACCAAATTATGGGAGGGGTAGTAATAATTCTAAATTAACTTAATATAAACTTCACCATGAAGGCTTGTTCTAAAAGAATCTATTAATATAGAGGGCCTATCGTTGGATGAGAACCACGACAACCCTCCATGTGGCCAGAAGACCATGGAGCAAGAGGATTCATCCCGTGCTGTAATCAACCCCAGTGTTCTTCCCCTAGTTGTAATATTATACCAAATTCTTCTCCATAGTAGTATATCTCTTTTTCAAGATAATTCTATTATTGATAATGCAGCAATGATAAAGCCCTCCTATCTTTAGTCACTAGAAAATACATGGCCAGTCATGCGTGAGGCCTTGTCATTTACAGGTGACACACGTTCTTAGCCAGAAAAATCTTAAGGGAATAGTCATTCTTCGAACCTCCCTTGTGTAATTTTCTTTCTAATATAGAGCATCGACATTGGTCATACCATGTGATGAAATATAATGTAAGAGATGATGATGATATGATGAACATGAGAAAACTATTGGATAATGGAGAAATGCTAGTCTTGTTTTGGCCTTGGTAAAATCCTTAGTATAACATTCAAAAATTGATGGAATTAGATTGAATTCAAGATATAAACCTCAACATATGGATGATTATTCATTATTTCAAATCCAATGTATTACCATTTGGTGAATATCAAAATCATGTAAAGGTAATATAAGGGTTGCAACACCAAATTGACATGGAATCTCTCTTAGTTTCCCAACATCCAAAGTATGAAAAGAAGTAGAGAACCTTTCATAATGTATGCCTCAATGATCTAAAGAGGCTACACCAATTAATTTCAGAAACCACATATGGTGTTTCTATCAAAGGATGGGGTGCATATCGATGATTGCATTTAACTGAACTCAGATGTCAACAATGTCCGCCAAATGTGGTCTCATGCAATGTTTTTTTCCCATGGTCGCATTCTATCAATAGATTTTGTATATAATCGAATGCATGATCAGGAAAAAGACTCAACTAGTTCTCATCAGGGTCAGGCCCCACGAAAAAAAATTGATGAGTTACTTTTAAATCCGGTATATGAGAATCTTGAGCTGGCACCCCGCTAAAGGGATGTGAGCAGTCAAAGAATTCAAATTTATGAAATAACACAACAATATTCTAAAACAGCTGATTTGAGTGGTTGTCTGATAGTGAACCTAGATAATGCCCGAACCAAAATTAATAAAATCATAAGTTAAATTGAATGAATTCTAGCAATAGTAGTTCAAGAATCGCCCTTACTTTCAAGGATGGGGGATCAGTTAATTCAACATTCAAATAAATTGAACAATGTTCATAAATTTGATGATGAAGAACATGAACAACCCCAACCTACATGGCTGGGGGCTTTTCACATCTCAATTTCCCTCCTCCACAGAATGCATTTTTCTCCTGATTAGGGAAGAAGCCAAAAAGAGACCAAATAACTCAACCTTTTCAGGATTCCCTTTGAGTTACTATTCGTCAAACAGATTCTGGGAATCCATAATATAAGTGAATAAAGTCTCATGGAAGATACAGAAAGAGATGATCTTAAAAAAGATACTAATAGAATGATATAAATGAATTATGCATTAGTAAATCTCATTAGAACCATTGTAGGTGAACCTTTAGAAAAGGATTCCAGTTTAGGGGAATCAGAACATGAAGTTCTTGTTCAAAATATGGTATCCACTAATGCAAATGAAGAAGGTGAACATACCAGAAATCAGAGGCCTACCCATAATCTTGGTATGACTTCAAATAACCAACACCCACCCATTTTAAAGGCATCTATAAAGGGTTATGGTAGTAGTCATATTGCATATTACTATTCCACTAGATAAGGATAATATCATTCACTTTAAGAGATATTTTCACATCAAGAAGAGGGAATGAAAGAGTTGAAAAGACTCACTACATAGTTACATCCAATCCGCATTTCTGCATGACATACTTCCTAGGAGGGTCCTCAACTTGTACAACCTGTATGACCTCCTCAACAATGAGGATTTTTAATAACTACAGATGCAGATAATGAATTAACTCTATTGGGTACAAAACAAAGATATGACAAAACACATACTAATAGCACAGATCCCATGTGTTATCCAAGGAAAATACCAGCACCACCACCAGTGATTTTATCAGTTCATGCACCAGATCAAGCCCCAATTGATGTACTTTCAAAGGATCCATCCCATCTGGATATTCCCTAGATTCTTTTTAACACAATTGAGTCATTAAAAACGTTATTCTAAGCCATTGAAGAAAGACATGCACCAGTTCAACCAGAAAATAATTCTAACCCTGAATGGGTGGACATAATTCCTCCCACAAAAACTTTTGTGAATACTACCTTCCATGTATTTAACAGTTGAGGAGATCCTAAAAACACTTGAAACATTTGGTTTCACATTGTGACCCTATTATGGGGACTACTCAACAATAAGAGGCAGTAAAACATAGATGTTTTTTGCAATCACTACAGGGATTAGTTTTTGTTTGGTACACACATTTTCAATCTATATCAATTAATGGATGGGAATATCTTCATCATAAATTCCTTCATAATATCAGCTAAACATTACTAAAGATTACCATTTTTTATCATACCTTTTTAAAAACAAATGTACAAATAAATAGTTTCATATTTAATTGCATAATGGAAAGGATTAACATATTCCTTAATTATGGAACTCCCTAAAGAATTGATTCTACCAATTTTTGTGGAAAATATAAAGGATGAGTTATGCACACCAATAATCCCTATAAAATAAACAGGAGGGTTTTGATACCTTACTTAAATTTTTCATGAAATAGAATATTTTATTATAGATACTGAGACTAAAACTCATGTAATTCCATCGGCTCTTGGAATGAGAATGAGGAATGAAGAGACTGCTGCCATTATACCCAAGCAAGCACTTGTACCTGCTCCCACTTCAAACCCTTCATCTTGTCGAAGTGATCTAGCTCTAGAGACTCAACAAAAATGACCACCTCTTCAAGATGATGAAAGATATCAAATGAAGAAACATTTTGGGGGTTTAAAAGATAATTTTATTCCTTCCAGAAAGAAAAAGATCCAAGTTACATAATATCAACTCTAAAAAAACTTATATTTTTAGTTTCCAAGGCTATACAAATCAAAAAAATAATGAAAATATGATCTTCTAAATTATTTTCCCTTTCATCAGATGTTGGAGCCTCAAATTCAGAAGTGTTTTGTTTTCAAAGACCTTCTGCAAAAAATGATAGACACTGGACAGGTGAAACTAAAATGTTTTTCAGCCTAAGTAGCATCTATTATTGTTACTGATCCATAACAAGAAGGTTAATGGAAAGAAGTCAAAAGAAAAATGTGCAGAATTATTAAGGATGGATGATAAAGAAGACGACCAATAAACTCATTCCATTTTATGTAAACAGTTGAAACAAACAATTGTGTCTTCTGACACTCCTCCAACAGAAAGAAAACCTTAATCAAAATATCCGTCTTAAAAAGGTAGTCCATAAAGAAGAAACATGATCATAAGGACAAATATAAATCATAATAATATGATCTCGTGTCAAAGAAAAAGTTGTCCTTGAACTTGGATGATTTCATTGCATATGATTCAAAAGCCCAAGAATAGCCCCGCTAAACAGCAGAACCCAAACTAACCTATCAGGCAATGTCTTCATCAGAAGAAGAGTTTATCTTTGTTTCTGTCAACATTATTCACATAACAGATCATTTTATCAATGGGGATTCAGAATAAAATGATTTGGAATTCCTTGTACATAATTGGGAAACCAGATGAAAAGGCCAAGGTCGAGGATATAACAGAAGTTGTGGGAATTCAAGAAACAACTATTTAAACTCTACCCCTACTTGAACCATATATGCGGAAAAAACTCGTGGAATATCCCTTCAACAGGCTCAACAAGAAGTAGGATTTTCATCCATGCAAGATAGAATCGGTTCTAACATGATTATTTTGGAGGACCGATTAGAAGACACACCATCATCCTCTCTACAAGTAGATAGACCTAGTCAATATAGTCTTACAAATCAATGAGTATTTCCAGCTTCTAATCAAACATAGGTTACATCTACGTCAGAAGTATCGACTTCTAAGGCACCTGCAAAGCCACATCTCAATGATGGGATACACAAACATAGAGATGAAAATTATGATGTCTTGAAATAACTGGGCTATATACCGACTATATTATCAATTATTTATGACATGAATTTTTCAAAAGATATTCAAGAAGAACTTATTGATGATTTTTCAAGTCTTCGAGAGTTTGAAATAGAAGTTGTTGGTGCTGAAGTTTACCGTATAGAGAATGATCCAGGAGAATGTCATGAAGTCAAATCTTTTACAAATAGAGATGAAGATGTTGTTGTACTTGGACAAATAATACCTTTGTATTTATCTAGCAAGGTCAATGGCATACTCATCTAATTTTTTCTCATTAATAATGGCTCTGGAGTCGACCTCATTCCTATTCATACACTATGTCGGTTGGTCCTGACTAAATCTGATTTACCTATGTCCTCTTTAATGTTGCAAGGGTATGAAAATAATGAACAATAACCACTAGGTAATATTACACTTAGAACTCATTTTGGATATCCTGTTTCTTATTCATATTTAATGGTTGTTCTCTAGGATACAAACTTCAACATTTTACTTGGAAGGTCTTGGATATACCAACATGCAGCCATACCTTCCTCATACGACCAATGTCTTAAATACCGTTTCAACGGTCAAATTGGGATGTTGAATGGTGACAAAGATCCTTTCAAAATTTGTGAATCTCAATACATTGAGGAAGATTTTTATCATAAAAACTATAATGAGATCCATGAAAAAGGAGACAACCAGAGTAAATTCTCCAAATAGTTTCTAAATGATTCCCGAAAATCCATTCATTAATTTTATTATAGTTTATGTATTGCCCATCAATCAAATTGAAATGGTAAAACCAAATCTAACTACTCATCCAGTGAATTATATAATGTCAATTATAGAAACTGAGCCTAACAACATTGGAGAAACTATTGATTCCCCAAATAGTGATGGATGTTTAAATAGTTATGTCTTCATTTAATCCAATAAACTACTACTAGTATCTACTTATTGAATCATGATATTAGAATTTTTAGCAATGGTAATGGAAGACAAAAATGTTGATTCCCAATCCATCATTTCCTCTTTATTACCCCAGAAAGATCAATCATTACCAGTAGGGTTATATATAGTGTCTTCTTCTTTAGGATGTTAAAAATGGACTCCCCCCTGGAGACAATATGTTTTTACTCATCATATAATATTCAAGTAAAAATAGAATAGGTAACACATAATGAAGAGGAAGAGGTGTATACTTGATTTATAAAGAAACATTGAGATATATTTTCTTGGATTTATATAGAAATTATTTGTCCTAATCTCGATGTAGCCACTCATCATTTGAGTTTCCTGAAGAACATCATTGATTCAAGCATGCAGAATGATGAAAACACCAAACTCATGCCTTTAAAATGGATGTTGGAGTTGATAAGATTATAAAGGATAAATTTTTCATGTAGGTTCAATATCCCAAATGGCTGGCCAACATTGTCTCGGTGAAAAAGAATAATGGGAAAATCAGAGATTACATTGATTTTAGAGATCTTAACCGGTATTTTCCTAAGGATGATTTTCCAGTTCTAGTCACAAATCATTTAATTGATGAAATAACTGGCTATGAGACTCTTTCTTTCAGGGATGGTTGCACTGGGTATAATCAAATCGGTATGGCCCTAAAGGATGAATAATCTATATCCTTTGGATCCCATCAAGGTTTGTTTTTCTATTGGGTATTTCCATCTAGATTAAATAATGTATGAGAAACATATCGACGTGTCATGCACCATATCTTCAAACCCTTTGTAGGGAAATTTTTTGAATGTTATGTGGATGATTTGGTGGTAAAATCCAAACAATGTTCCAATCACATGGCTGGTCTGGAGATCAGATTCAATAATATTTGGCAACACAATTTGATGATGAACCCCTCGAAATGTGCTTTCGAGGTATCCTCAGAAAAGATCCTTGGATTCACTAGGAGACTTTGTGGTATTGAAGTTGATCCTGAGAAAACAAAATCAATTATTTTCATTTCACATCCATGAAATTTGAATGAATTAAGAGGACTCGATGTAAATTTGGTCTATATTAGGCATTCTATCACCAATTTGGTAAGCATGTTTTTCCCTTTCACCAGATTACTGAAGAAGGGATTCACTTATAAATAGATTGGAGACTAATTTGATGCATTTGATACCCTCAAGAAATATCTCTCCAGTCCACTTGAATTAATTCCACCTTTTGAAGGAAGATCACTTATTCTCTATAAAATATCATTAGAGATATCACTGGGTCCCTTCCTTTCCCAAAACAATGATGCTGGAAATGAAAATCACTTTTACTATCTAAGTCAAACTATGGTTGATGCAAAAACTTGGTATTCAAGTATTGAAAAGTGTTGTGTAACATTAATCATTACAGTGAAAACATTGAGGCACTTCTTACTACCACTTGAGGACCAATTGGTGTCTTGTAGTAACCCTCTCAAATTAATCCATAGTTTTCCTATGCATACAGGGCATCTAGCTTGGTGGGTGATTATTCTGCAATAGTTTGATATCTATTTTGTGACTCTAAAGGCAATAAAAGGCCATGTTCTGGATGACTTACTTACTGAACATCCAAATATGGAAGATACATCATTAATTATAGAACTTATTGATTAAGAGGTCTTCTATATTCAAGATAATTCCCAAACGTTGGAGATGTACTTTGATGGTTCCTTTAGAAGTCCAACAGGGAAGAGAATGGAAAACCCTACACTCAAAAAAGTTAGGTTAGGAATTTTTTTGTATTTCCTGATAAAAGGTAGTGTCGCCTTACTCCTTCTTATTTTTAGAATGTGGTACCAAAAATGATGCAGAATAACAAGATCTCATCACATGATTGGAATTGTCCCTTTACGTGTAATTGAATCACTTAAAAGAGAAAGGTGATTCAAAATTAATAATCAAGAAAATAAATGGGTAATGTTCTATTTGAAAAGATAAATTATTCCCTTCGTGTGATTATGTCATAGGGTTAATGACTTAATTATCCTTAGATCCAACATTATCTTATGTCCCTCGATCACAAAATGCCCATGCTAACACCCTGGCTAATGCAGCTACAACCCTGGAAGATCAAAATATGGATGAGACAATCATTATCATAACCCATCATAGTGTGCTCTAACCTTTCGTTCAACCAAGCATAGAAAAAATTAATGATATTAGCCCTATTTATGAACTATATGGTCATACCATGGGATGGAGTACACCCATAATAGAATATCAACAAAATGGGGTACTTTCACCAGATAGGGATTAAAAAGAATAGATCTAAGGACGAGCAGATAATTTTAATCGTTATAGTAGTCCAGAACACCATAAGATCCTTTAAAAACGAGTCCTTTATGGATTCATCCTCATATTTATTGATGGATAAGAGACTACAACAATCAAGAATGAAGTGCATTACAGATTTTGTGGTGCCCATCAGTCTGTCATAGAATCCCTTATCAGATCTAAAGGCTTGGATACTTCTGGCCTTCAATGATGCAGGATTGTACAGATTTCACTAAGAAATTCCATCCCTCCCAAGTGCATGATAACTTCATTTATAAACACCCATAGTTATTAAATATATCTAAATACTCTTGGACATTTTCCACATGGGGAATGGATGTAGTAGGGCCTTATCCTCTAGCTATAGCTAAGCAGTTCATGTATATTCATACTGCTGCTGACTTCTTCTCTAAATGGGCTGATGCAACCTATCAAATAAGTCATAGGAAAAAGCATTTTCGGTTTCATCAAATCTGGCATCATTATTAGATGTGGGGTCCCTCATACAATCATTATGGACAATGCCACCAATTTTGGTTCAACTGAGGTAAAAAAGTTATATCAAGAAAAATATATCAAATAAAACCATTCATCTTGCAATCATGAAGCGGCCAATTGATAGATATAAGCCTTCAATAAGACCCTATAAAATATACTCTAGAATATGGTGGATAATGATTAGAAATCATGTTTTAATAAAAAAAATTAATGCTATATGGGACGATCAGATAACTACCCATATGGCCACCCAAGAAACTCTCTTTTTAATGGTATACATAATAGGAGTAGTTATTCAAATTAAAATGAAATTTCCTTCTCTTAGAGTTGAAATCTGTGACCAGTTGTCTATAGATGAGAGGTCTCAGAAATAGTTTGATGAGATGGACCCGTTAGAAGAAAAAAGATGGCATACTTTTCATCACATGGAAATCTACCAGAAAAGTATAGTGTAAGATTTAAACAAGAAATATCACCTCCATTTATTTCGTCAATGATAATTGTTATTGGTCTTCATTACTCAAATGATACCGAGCAAAAAACCAAAAAATCTTGAGAAAAACTCAGAAGGACCTTTTTCTAAACATAAGGATTACTGAAATGGAGCTTATTCCCTTATCGTAATGGATAGAGAACATATTATAACTCGAACCAATGCCAAATTATTAAAGAAATTATTCGTGTAGTTGTATGCATTTGTCCGGATTGCAAGACTTAAAACTACAGTGCCCCTGATGTCCATACTACAAGACATAGAATTGCATAGTACAAAGTCCTAGTTGCAAGACATTAAAATGCGTAACAGCCATAAGAATCCATGTAGTAGGCCATTAAAATGCATAACATCTTCGTCTTTGTCGCACAATGTTAAACAACTTGACGCCACTTGTCCTCGTTACAAGACACTAAACTGTATGGTTAACATCTTCTCTATTTGACATTAAGAGTTTCCATAAGCAAGCATCATGGACATAATTGCTACTCCATAGTTCCACAGGAGTCCCTATATTCCCTATGTTTGAGTTAGATCAGTTTAGGGACCTTATTTCAATATCTACGTGTGGCTTGATACTCATCTATATGAGATAAGTAGAGATGCCTGGATCTCCAAACTTGGGACCAACTACAACCCAATTTTTTCCCTCTTTATTCTCTTTTATATGAACTAGATCTATATAGAGTAATATTTTAAGATACATGATATGATGTTCATACTATCTTGTGTCTTAAATTTAATAATTCTTCTAGAATGTGTTATGGCCCCCTATCCCCAATGTCAAACTCGATTGGTGTGGGAAATAATTTTTTAAAGAACTACCGATGGATTAATTGTAATATTTATGAGGTGGGTAGATATGCCTAGATCATCAATCCTTGGCCCAACCAGGATAAATAACACAAAACCCATTATTCCTTATATTGGAAACAATCCTTCTTAGGGAATGTTTAATGAACTACGTATGAGTTGATTTTTTCCCTTAGTAAGACACATAGTGACTCTTGGGTTTTAACCCTTTGTCTAGATGCAACCAGTCATTTTTTTACATCGGTTCATCTTCGTCCTTACCGTATGATGTTAAACACCATGGGAATCTAACAACAATATTCGTCACATGTGTCACTTTTCTATTATTGAAGAACCCTTTACTATTCATTTTTTCTTGCACCGATAATAGCTCATGTGGGCTTATGAATTGAGTAAAATGATTATTTATATAAAGGAGGTGTCTCAATTTCATTTGGGGTTATCAATGTCTTCACTACATGACTTAAAATGCACAACATAATGTCATTACTTCATGAAATTAAACTACATTATAAAATGTAAATTCAAATGGAAAAAAGAACATATCCAATTTACATATTAGTTAGATATTTGTAAAGGATTTCAGATTCATGGACAATATTGATTCAAATATTTTTTATGTGCATTGTGCACAACACCCTTTTGTATTTCACACTCATAATCCTAAATATTTTTCAGATCCTCATAATATTTCTTATGGGTTCTGATGATTGAATTTCTAACACCTTAGAGCTCTTTTGATTGACTATGCTACAAGTACCCTTATGTGGACTTGCATAAGTTTCCTACATAACAGGTCTTCCAGTCAAAAGATGCCACTATTTGGCTATGCAGTATATTCCCCAGTTGGCCCTGCATAATACAACCCCCATAACGGGTTCGAAAAATGATAGGAATTTCATTCTTGGTTATAGTATCTTTGACCCCTTCAAACATTGATGATAATATACAACAATATTTATTTTTAAATATCGTTCATGTATATTTGTCCTATTACCTCTCTCTCGATCTGAAAGTCCTCAAGACTATGGTTTACATATTCCCCACTCCATGTGTTCAAATAAATATGAAATAACATTGGATTCACTTGGCCACATATCATATATCTTTTCCATTTCTGGTCCTAGTTGTATGACCAAAAAATATAGACACCAAAACGCTTACATTGGGTTACACCTTCATAAAAGTCTCATTCCTCTGATTCTTTGGAAATTTTGGTTAGAAATATCCACTCATTGTTTAGGTACCTTTTTCTATAAATCAATCTCTATGATTTTTAAAATTTAATCTCCATAAACATCCTTTGATTTTTAGAAATAGTAAAATGTCAAACTTCTGAGAGCTCTTTTTCCTGACTATGAAGTACGATCCCTTAGGTGGCCTTGCATAAGGTTCCTACATAACAAGTCTTTTTGTCAACAGATTCCACTATTTGGATTTTCTACATATTCCCTAGTTGGACCTACTTATTATATCCCTAAAACGGGTTTGTAAAATAATGGTATGTTCATTCTTGGAAAAGTCTTCTTCTAATTCCTTTATCCATTTTCTCAATATCATTCTTCAGATATAGAAATTCCCCAATCATATTTTACAACATTACCTTCCATACCTAAATATGGTAATATGTTTACAAACAAATTTTCATGAAATTGGGAAATTCTCAAACCTTTGGTCAAAGATAAAGACCTTAAATTAAATCCATATAATTTCCTCAATACATGATTTAAAACTGCATAGTATAATGTCCTCATGACATGACATAAAATCGAACAGTACAATGTCCTCTTTACATGACGTAAAACTGCACAGTACAACGTCATCACTGGATGACTTAATACTACAACATTCAATCTCTTCACTGCATGACTTAAAATATCATTGCATTATATCAGAAATTCCTCTTTCTGATAAATTCCAACCATTCTTCATACAAAAAATTTATATAGAATTGGATATCATTGTCATGACATATGTCGGCCTAAAAATGATTATTTATTCTTAAAACCATTTTCCTTGCTAAAACCACCCACTATAGTCATGAGTCACCCAAACTTTATTTTTCTTTATCTATCAGAAGTAAAATGATAAATTATTGAGATCTCTTTTGCATGACGAGGCAGAATGTGTCCTTAGGTGGCCTTGAATATGTTTCCTACATAATCAGTCATTCAATACAAAGATTCCACTATTGGGCTATGAAAAATATGTTCCAGCTGGCCCTGTATAATATCACCCCATTAAGGGTTTTTCAAATACTTGTAACATAGTTCTCAGAAAAGACCCCCTTAATGTTGATACAAGTTTTAAATTTCATAACCATAAAAATCATGGCTCTAGATTCCCCATGGAAATATTGAAATAATATTCAAGAAAGTCTTAGCCACCAAGTCTTTTTTGGGATTTAATTTCAAAATTTATGGTCAATGATGTTCGACCTTAAACACATTCCATATATAGTCCAACCACATGACTCTAAACTGCCAACACCAAAAGGTGTAGTACTCACCATACTGAAAACACATGAATTGAATTTTAAAAAAAGTCAATTCGTAGCTCACAAAACATACATTTTTTATGATTTAGGTAATATTGATCAATAAAAAAAGATAAATTATATGATGTATGTAGGGTTGTCTATATGACCCTAGATATAGTAAATCTATACTCTCTAATCCATACACCTTTGGAAAAAATTTGATCATCCTTCCAAACATGAAGTAGCTCCAAATATAACAATATTATGTTTTAATGCATCAAAGTGCCATACATTTTCAATAAAACAATATTTTTTATGTTTTGAAAAAATCAAATTCTATGGGGGGATTTTCTAGACACATTTAAAAGTCTTCCATGAACATTTATGTTGAGTGAAGACATGATTCAAATAGAAACAAAAAAGGTAAATTATGGGAAAAATGTTTTCACCAAAAAGGAAAAAGATGTAGCCTAGATTTCTATATTCTAAAATACCTCCTCATACTTTTGGCTAAGTGGAATTATTTTTTAATCTAGGTGAAAGCAGTGGATTTACATGATCGATGATGAAAAGGTATCGACAAATTAAATTCAATATCCGAGTTTTATCTAAGAATACTAAGTTAATTAACCAACTGAAGATGTGTACGACTATTCAAGATCTTCAAATTGACAGGTTTATGAGCCCAAATAGACTTATAGATCAAAAGTTACAGCACTTAGAAGATGGATAAATTTAACGAAAGTACATATGTGTAGGACCTACATGGGGAACCAATGCGGTAATATGATTTTTACACCCCTGCGTGGAATACCTACTTGGAGGACCAACATAGAGGACTTGAACAGACAACATCCATTCGACCATGTCCTCAACATTCCTATAAATAGGTCTCCTGGGCTCCCCATTTCACGAACTGAAAATTTTGAATGATTCCCAGAAGCTCCCATAACGTATCTATTTTTCCAATATCCCTCAATTTATATCAAGTAGCTCCCTAAAGTATGTGAGAAGAGATATTTAAATTGGATAATCATATTTTGACAGTATTTACACAATTTGTACATAGGTTTTTGTTGTCCTATGTGTAACACATTCTTCAGTCTCCATACACACCTATATGAAATTCCTGCGCGCCACACTTGCACGACATACCTGTGTTGTATACCTGTGTGGTACATCAACGTGGAGTACCTACGTGGCACACATGCACGAGGTACCTACGTAGCAAGGCATGGTATAAATCCTACATACAAACTCAAGAACACTCTTTATAAAATATCATGGTATGGTGTCTCCTTCTTTGGATCCATTATCTAAAAGGGACTAAGTTGAAGAATCCACCAAAACATCCTTACATATCAATCCATTGGGAATAAATTTATCATGTCTCTTATTTGGGTTTGTATATTCGCAGTCATAGGATTCAAATATTTGTTTTTTAATGGAGTTAGGGTTGAAGGAGTGTCTATGGGTTTGTATATCCACATTCACTTGGACCTTTCTCCCAGAAACAGTGCTAGGATGTTCCCAGTTTGGAGGAGATTTTTGTCCTGGCCTCTCCCTTCTAGAAGAGACAACTCGAAACCTTATGTATCAAGTAGGGAAGGTACGGTTCATAGCTACTTATCTTAATTTTGACCAATGGAGAGGTCTCCCTCCCCTACTAGGATAAATTTTAAAGGCAAACATCCGGGTATAATCCCCCATATTTTCTTGTAGGAAGAATCATCATTGCTTTTTCTCTTTTCTTCGGTGAAAAATACCACAGGACACATGGGAACAAGGACTCTCGTTACACTTTCCCTCTCCTGTAGAACTTTTTCCCTATGGTCATCCATCCTGGTGTAAGCCCCTTTCCTTTATCCCTTACTCCTTTCATTGGACCCCTGTTCTATGAAAAGTGAATAAAGAAAGGGCTCATCGCCTTACCCACTTCTCAGGCCAACTCACCTTCATTTCTATAGATGATGCACCATTTTCCACTTCAAGAGGAGGAAAGTTTCATGCATTGTTTTTGAATATTTCACATGTTCTTATTTCTCACACCGATAATGACCCTTGTGGGATTATAGATTCACGATGATTACAACAAGTTCACAAACACCCTAATGAAAGAACTACAAGAACTCTGATTCTTGTTCATACCAGGATACGTAGGAAGCCCTTTTTGGGCCCAAGCACACTAGATATCCTCTTCAGGAATCTAACTATGATTACCTTAATATGGGCATCCTCCTTAGGAATAAGACAAAAATTAATCCCCTATGTCATCAATTCATCCTTTTCATTATGTAAGCCCAAACTAATTTCCCTCAATGAACTATAATCTCCTATAGGAGTAATTGATCTACGGGGGCTTTGATTCCCATCCACATGGGATTTGTAGAAATCCTACTTGAGGTTCAAACCCAAAATTTCAAAATCCACCATGTTTTCTTTGGGCCATATTCCCAACAGGGTATAATCTTACATGGAAACCCATATCCTTCCAAATTCATTGGGTTGTTTCTGCATAAGTCCCATACCAAACTCTAACTAAGAACTATTTGATTAGATTTACTTACCACATGAAATTAAACTATATGGTTAGGTGGTTATCACATGACCTTGAAAGTAATGATATGTCCATTAAGAGTCACCAAACTACTAGGGTTTTGATTCATTTTACAAGGACGTGTAGGGAACCCATTTCATTGGTACGATACCAATATCCAAACACGCTTCTATCTCCCTGGATGACAATAAATTCCAGAGTGCCCTGCTGAGTGGAATAAAAAAATAGTATCATCATAATAATGATTAATAGAGTTTTTAAATAGTATAGTAGAGGATAACATTGATTGAGAACCTCAAATACATGCGGATATTTCCATTACTAAAGAACCTTGAATGCATTATGAGGATTCTAAATTTTACACATGTTAATAAGTGATTTTAAATTCAAATGTAAAATTATGTAACGATTGGTGAATTAATAACGATTCATGAAGAATATCATAAATTCACAAAAATAGTTTCAGAGTAGACAATAATTCCCCCCAAAATGTTGTGATGAGTCTAGCCTCCCATCCTCTCGACCAATATACCATCCTTTGTATCGTAATGTTCAAACATAATGAACACCTACCTTGGGAAAGTAGGTCCCCTTTGGATAAAGAACATTTGGATGTTTTCGGTTCCAAGAATAATTATAATGGATACCTCCTGGAAGCAGTGATTCTTAACACAAGAACACATGTTTCGAGGAACTACGAAAAAATGTTAAATGAAATATTTTTAGGGAAATAATTCATAACAAAAAATGAATTAGTAATATAAATTATATTTTTATTTTATATTTTCATAAAATAATAAATGAATGTTCTCTTATTCTACCTATCCTAAGAATCTCTTAAGAAATAGGGTGTAAAAATTAATTTTACAAATGGTTTAAAATACCTCTATGGAACAAAAATATAATGAAAAATAATAAAATTGTTTGTAATGAATAATAATAGTCATTGAATTGAGATATACATTAAAATCATAAAGGATATGAAATATTTGTGATGATTTTTTATATAAATCCACCAATATTCTGTTGTAATATTTTATAAAAACTGTATTCTTATTCTAATATTTATATATCCACCAATTCTAATATTTATATATCCACCAATATAGTAATAAAAATAAACGTCACATTCAATTTCATAAACAAAAAGTTTAATTTTTTTATAAAATATAAGGAATTAAAAACATTTTATTATTGAAACATCTTAACGATAAATGTTTATAATTTTTCAATATTTCACAATTTTATTTATTATTCATATTATTATATAGGAGAATAAAAATACAAAATTATAATTATAATATAACTTCAATTAAATTTTTAAACTAAAATTTTGATTATATTTTTTAAATTCTAATATTATCCTTAACTGAATTCCATTAAAAAATAAGAACTCAGTTATCCTCCCATAAATTCCATCATTCTAGATTTTCATCAATATATGACCTTATCATATTATTTAATTTTAGAACGTAAATAAATTACCTAGTTGTATTTAACCATGATTTTATTTTTTTCTCATCTATATATATTATCTTAATTTTTTTTCATTGATAGATAATTAAAAAATTATTTTTCTATTAACCATGCTTTCATAATTATAATTGAATAAAAATATATCTTATTAATATACTAAAACATATAATATTCATCCTAAAAAATATTTATACACATATTTCGAAATTTATTCAGTGTATCTATAGATTTTAGTAGCATTCCATTCCTATTATCTCTCTTATTAATATAATTATTCTTCTAAACAAATCAATTATTTTCATTTATTTAATATATAAAATTTTAATATTTTATTTCTTCACGGATTATAGTTCAGTTACAGCTTCAACACAAGAAAAATACATAGAATCATGCTAAAACATAATATTACCTATAATTTTATCCTTAGTTTCTTCAATGATTTAAAACTACTCTATGACGATGTATTTTATTTTTATGCATATTCATCCAATATCGATAGGTTTGGTAACCCATCCATTAATATTTCACCAATATTATATATTATTTATTCTTCTAGACATTGTTAGGTGGGTTGTAAATCTCATCCTTCATTTGATATCATTCTTTATTGTTTGTCAATTTATTGATAATCCTAATCCATTTTTACACCCACGATTATATGGGCTGTCATGATGTATATAAATTAACGACCCAAAATAAAAATTTACTATGTTCTTTATATGAGGGAATTTAATTAAAATTAAAATAAATAGATCATAAATGATTGTCTTCCAAATATATCAAACCTAGGATTATACTAAATATACAAGTCCTTCCCATCATTCAATGAACATTGATTTACCTTAGCTCCTTTTTATTCCAAAATAGAATAATTTTTAGAATTTAATATTACTCATAAAAAAACCATAAATACTATGTGATTCTATATTTAATGTATGAGTTTAATGTGATAAAAAATAGTAACTTATTGCATGAAAATATATATTATATGTGAATATGATTGATAAAAATGATTAAAAAACTAATTTTATTGAACTATGAAATTTGAAGGATGACATCAGAAAAATTGGTTCAATTAGATTTTTATTGGTTTTCTAGTTTTATATTGTACTAGTGATGTCACCTAAAGGATAAATTCATCATCTTTAATGGTGGAATTATTCTTGTGAATTTTGGAAATACATTACTGATCTAGGTTCAAGGATTTTCACATAACCTAGAACAAATAATACAACTAGTTAGTAGTCCAAATTAGTAATATATTTTCAGTCATATTAGGGATAGAACCTCCCTTAATTGAGGTTACATTGGGTCATGTTCCATAAAATTACCCTCTATAACAAAATATCATCGATGGAAACAATATTGGCTTGAAGTTCCCTACTAGTATATACAAACTGAATATTTATACAATATATAATAGTAGTAACAGATGTGTAATAGGAATTATTTATGACTATTAGTGTCCAGTTGTGTTATAATATAGTATAATTTATTTGCATTAATACTCATTTTTCACAGATGCATGAGAATGTCAAATCAAGACCTCCCACAATAAGTAGAAGAGCATCCAACTGGAGATAATGGAAATGGGTTCAACCTTATCAGCCATGATCTTATATTTACCACATTAAAATCATTATTCAATAATTTATATTTTAATGATTTTAAAGATATTTATATATTAGAGTAAAATTATATAATAGACATTGTTTGAGGTACACAAGTCAGTTTAAATACTAACTTTAAAAGGGGGGCATATATCATTACGAGAAAGTATTCTAATTTCACACACCCCTTCCTCATTACTGTGTAGATGTTGGGTGTAAAAATTCTATAGGTTTTCTCTAATTTACAACAAATTAATTTCCTTTCATCAAGGATTTTGACTCTACATAAAAAATTATATTAATGGGATGTAATATTACTTGGATTTTATAAATCAATGAAAATTTTATGAATGAGACTTTAATGATTATATTGAATAATATTTTTTTATCAAAATTGAATCAAAAAATACATTATTTTGTAATTTTATTTATAATTACTAAATTATAATTTATATATGATAAATTAATTTACTTAGTTTTTAAATTTGGTGATACAAACCCATATTTAGGTAAAACATAGTAAAACACATTTCATTGTTGACTACAGTTTTACAATGCTAGTTTATGTATTAAATATTAAATCATCAATAAATAAATTCTTATCATGCGTAATGAAATAAGAAATGATATAGTGAAATACTCTAATGTATAAAACTAATAAGATTCAACATTAGAAAACTAATATTTAAATAAATAAATCATTCATTATTATGAATCAGAAACCAGGGTTTCTGCCACTAATATTTTATGAAGAACAAAAGGATTGATCCTTGTAAAACATCAATTTGAGAAATAAAAACCGAAAACTACTTTATAATAATAATATTCAATCTCCAAGAACATACAACATAAATATCTCCCTCTTGATATTGATGTCCTCCCATTAATCCAAGGACTTCTTTTATAAATAAATTTCATCATTATATCATACTCTATATCCCTTATCTTTTCATATTTAATTGGTATATAAATACCTAAAAATACGCCATAAATGTCAATTTGGATTTACCAAGTATCTATTGAAATGTTATATCAAAATTTCAAATTATTATTGATAAAAAAAATAATTTTTTTTCCAGAACTTCCAAATCCAATAGATATTATTATCAACCATGTACTTATCACTCATAGTTATTTTTAAAACTCTCCAGCTCAATATTTATTCTTCAGTAACCACAATTTCTTATTCAATTTTTTTCATGTAGTTTTCATCTTCACATCTAAAAATCATGTGAATTGTGGTGTAACCATGATTAAAATATCTCATGGATTATCCTTGTTTCATCATCAACCATGATGAACTCCATATCACTCATGTTACTTCACTTTTTTTCTATCTTTCCATTTGACAGATGACTTCTAAAAAATGAATAATTTTGTCCCTAGGATTTTTTCCTAATAATATATAAATTCTTATTTACCATGTCTCAAGCTAACCATGTAGATTTATATAACAACCTGAAATTTTAATATATGATTACCTTACAATAATTCAATTTTTTTGAGGGAATTCTCCACACAAAACATAAAACTAAAATGAAATTGTGATGTATTATAATGAATGATTAAATATTAAGTATGATCTCAAAAATATAGCCACTTAACTAGTAGTAATTAATAAGATTAGTTTTTTTATGAAATACTAAATGAAATTATAGAATGGATACTCATAATATGTATGAAATTCAATTAGTATATCTAAATAAAATAATAAGACCTTTTTATACATAAAAATATATTTTCCAAATTTTTTGGGTATTTCATAAAAAGTATAAATAATATTATTATTATATAATAAAACATATTTAAAATATTAATAACATATTTCATTTAAATTAATTAGTTATCGATGGTTAATAAGAATAAATAATTCTTTAAACTTTAAAATATATTTCTAACATGAATAGTTTTCCACTCTATTTTGGCATTCTATTTAAATATTGAATAATAAAAGCATAGATATTTAATTTTAAAAAATGGAATTAAAATTTGGATTAATCATAATAATTTAATTTTACGATGATTGTTATTTGTTTTTCTAAAACAAATATATTTTAAAAAAAATTAAAATTATTTTGTCTAAAAATAACAAGAATAATATGAAATTATTAGTATATAAAAATATATTTTAATTCATTAATTATTTTTATTTTACTACATATTTATTTTATATTGAATTATATAATTTTAAAATTATGGTTTTAATTTATAAACCAATATTTTTTATTTTTGATCTTAAAAAAATTCCTCAAACTTTGTTTTCAAAAAATTATACATTCCTATTTTAAAATTATTTTTATCACTTTTATAAGTTTATACAAATGAAATGGATTTATAATTTAGAATTATTTGGCCTAAATTATGTATCCAGAACCATTTTATATTTACAAATACTTTTTTTGTTACCTCATGAAAAAACTAGTCGACATGTAAAAGAAAAAACTATAGATGTAATAATTAAATGGGTTAAAAGAATGAAAAATGATATAAAAGTATATAAATTAGTGCATGAGGTATGGCCAAAACTTATATCTTCCCTAATACATTATTTCAAATTATTTTCAAAAAATATTTTTAGGATGTTATCCCTAAAAATTAATATGAAATATTTAAAAAAATCCATTCTATCAAATTATAAATGATGTCTCTAGTCACCGATTCATGGAAATACTAAAAATTAGGTTTCCAACTACCACTCCTACCATTCCAGATTCCCATAATATACAATTACACTATCTTCAGATTTTTATAAAAGGATATTTTCGTATGATTTCCTTTTCCAATAGATTTTCCATGGAAATCATAATGTTCTCAATGTGAATATTGTTTATTAACATAACCAATCTATTTTATATTATTTTCTTTTCCAATTATTGTTTTGAAATCCCAACTTAACTATATCATCATTTATTAAATAATTAATTACATTATGATATTTAATTAATCATTAATTACATTTTCCCTTTATTATTATGTAAAATGGAACATTAATTCAAGGGTTGTGAGAACCACTCTCTCCATGAGGCAAAGTGTTTTTCCTTCAAAACATTAAAATGATTGATTAAAATGAGTATTTAATAAATTATTAATATTTTTATATCATTTTTAAAACTATGATATAAACCATATTAATTAGTCATGTTCTATAGAAAATGAAACCATATACCATGTGTATGTGAGGACTACCACCTTAATTTAATGATTGATTTTTTTCCACACCACCATATATGAATGGTTATGAGGATATGATTAAATGGATAATATGATTTTAATGATGTCATTGTGATTCTGTTATGAAAATTTGGATAACCTAGTAAAGATAATATCAAAAAACTATTTTCATTATTTAAAATGTATATAAAAAGAAATCCGAAATGAAAATGATCTCTTATTTCTATGAAATTACATACTATAACGTATCATATAATTATAATACATTAAAATTACATTTTATCAGCCTAATAAAAACTTGTTATGATAATTATACTTCAATTATAATTATATAACAATTAATCCACTTCATAATCATCCAATAGTCATAGTAGGTTAATGTTTGAGTCAGTTTAAACACCTATATGAACAATATAAATAATTTATACCCTAAATGACTTTGAGAGAAAAGTTACATGAATAATACGATATTCATATATAAATAATTAGTTTTTGATATATTTTATTAATATAATCATTTAAATTAAGAGATAATAAACCATCATTCATTATTTAAGAATCATTAAAACATGATCATCACCGGTTTCGTCAATAGTTTTTCTAAAACAAAGTATCAGGAAATGAAATCGTAGGTTTTTAAACTATTATGGAAACGTTTTTGAGTACATTAAATAATATTATAATTATTTAAATTGAAAAAATAATAGATACAATCATCTATTTTATGGAAATATTTAAAAAAATAAAGATTACTTACACCCAGTGTTGAAAATCAGTAAAAACCAAGAAATATTTATATCATGACACCCTAACCTGAAACTACTATAGTATTTTTTATCATTGATCCATATAATTTTTTTTGTTATCCTTGGGTGATTTCCCCCAGAATTTAGAGTTATGATGTGGGCATGGTTAGATATTGGTTAGAATAAACCATATAGGAGCTATCCCCAAGCCATTTGGCCTTTAGAAGAAGCACCCCCAGCACTGCACTATTAGAAACAGAAGTTTAAGGACCCTACTAAATATTTGTGAATCCTAAAAATGATTCTAAATGGACTTAAATGGTTTGGTGTTAAATTTATAATACCATGTTCCCAAAACATTATTGCCACTTCATGAGGGGGGAGATATATCCGTAGGGTTGGTACATAGTCTGGAAGACCATGTAACCACACCATGCGGCCTTCACAGGACCATTAAAAAGTGTTTTCATACCAATTATCCTTACGGAATTTTTTCCAAATCAACCCTTTCATCGTCTATTCAGTTCTGTAATGAAAAAGGGCACCCAAACCTCTATTCAATCCTTGAATCTCCTCTATTTATTCTACGTACGCTTCCTAAGAATATTTTCTTTACTTCCTCAAATTACCCTTTTGTACTCTTTTTTATTTGTTCTCTCATCATAGTGTTCTATTTTGTATGAAAAATATAGTACATAGTGTTATGTTGTTCTATATTTTCTTTTAGACTTGGGTGTGAGTTTTGTTTCTTATTCTGGGGTATTCCTTATTCTAGGGTGTCATGGAGTCCACCCATTGTTGATTTAGTTTTTTCTATCCATTTATACCAATAAACATACCATATGATTCTAGATCTCTCCTAAATGAATTCAAATTTTTTAATGCTTATGGGTTTTTATGATTATATTATATTACTTTCAATAATAGTGGTTTTATAGGGAATGTTGTTTTCAATGGATTTTACATAGTATGACTAAATTTACATATTATATATGTATGTAATGTGTTCAAAAAAATACATGTGAAAATTTTGAAGGATTTTGGTGTTCTAAAATATTTTTTTCCCACGTGGGTGTTCGATTAACATATGATAGGATGTGTAATTGTGATTTTGTAGGAGTTTTGGACTCATTAGGGATTGGGTTCTTATGTGATACCTCTTGTGTTCTTGTAATTCATACTTGTGAATATTTAATTAAACATTTTCTGTTCAAAAGGATTTCCATGTATATGATGGTATGATAAGTGACCATTCATATATTAATGAAGTGTATTGATAAATTTGAATATTCATAGCAAGGGTAATTTCAAAATAATGTTAATTATACTGTAACATTCGTTTACCTCCAATGTTATGAAAATTTATATTTTTTTCAAAGGGATTCATTGATTTAAAATATATCCCATGTGAGGTTTCAAAATGGTTTTTTACAATACTCTATTGAATAGACTACTTGACATCTTGGAAATGTATTAATGAAATTACCTTGGTTTTGGAATTGGATTTGGAAAAATGTGTTTCCCTTGAAATGGGTTTTGGATATCAAACCCTATAACCAATTTATTATAATAGAATTGTTCTTGGAAATTATCTTAGACCTCTCATGATGTGCATGATAGTTTCTAAAAATTGAAACTCTTTTTGTTTTTTGGGAAACCTAATGGTTTTCCTCCAGTTACAGTGGTCCTATATATGGTTGGTGTTAGGGGGTTGTCAATGAATACATGTTTTCTCTTTATTAGTGCCATGTTCCTGATAAAATACTCACATTACATTGGTATAATTTTAATTGAATCATAGTCATTATTTAAAGGGTTGAGAGATAGATACTATTTAGATCCTGATTTTATAGACTAGATCCCCTGTGATGGGTTAATGGACATGGTGGGAGTGCCACTGGTGTTAGGTGACTAGAACAACCAGGCTGGTAATAGACTATTAAAAACATCATATTATAGAAAAAGGTTTTGAATCATGTTTATCTTGGTTCTCCGGTAGATATATTAATGATATTTCCATGACTATTATCTTTATTATTGTATTTTTGTAGCACTCTACTCTCTTGTTCTGTTTATTATACCATCCTATACTGGTTATTGTTTCTTTTCATTTTCAATTTACCTTACATTATAACAAGATCCTAATGTCCGGTTATACTTCTTTGGGTTATTCATTTACTTAATTTGGGATTTCTAATTGGTATTGGATTGTCATGATAGGTTTTGAAATGGATATTTTTTTTATAATATGTCCATAAATGATTTGTTTTCAAAATAAGATTTTGGGAATGATGTGTTAAATTGTTTTAAATTATAAAAACCAATTCTTCAAATATATTTGAAAACATGAGTTTATGGACTATTTTAGGAAAGGACATGTACAGATTTTGTGGTTCTTAATTCAAATGTTATTTTATCCTCACATCCTACTTCTTCCAATCATTTTCCGTTGATCAGGGTTATTTTGCGTGTTCATGTTCTTATTCAGGTATTCCAATTGAGTATGTTGGTTTTTTGGATGGTGGTGACCAAGACATCCCACAATGACCATGATATATCTAGTTTTGTTTTAGTATTTTTTTTAAAAAATAATTGATCATATATATGTGTTATTTATTATTAATGATTTATGTATTCTAGTCATACAAAATACACTATTTCATTTTACATTGAGCATTTTTTTCTGAAACTGTCCCCAATGGTTCATAAGTGATTCCCAGATTCATTTCTCTGGTATGTGTGGAATGGGGATTCTTGTAGCGACTTAGATTTTTCCCTGTCAGACTATAGAATATTACTAAAAATAATTCCGGAGCTAAGCATAGAGACAACATGCGATTCTGAGACCTAGTGTTCCCGAAATAAATTTTATAAATCTATTAAGTATTTGTTACTATGAATGTGGATGAAATGGGTAATCTCTCAATTGGTAGCTTATATCATCAATCTGAGTGCACAATCTCGTCTGGAGTGTGTCATTTACCCTAAGAGGGGTTAACTGGTGTGATTGCGGGCCTTCTATCGAAAAACATTTCAATGAGGTTTTGTAAGTAAATTAAATTTATTTAGTATTTATGTTAGATCAAATAACATATTAAAGGAGCGTCAAATCCAATTTTGGGGTCTGCAGTTCGGTTCTGAACATCATTTTTACCTTAGGTATGATATAATTTAAGTCTATGTCGGGTGTCGAGTTGGAGGCATGTCGAGCAAGGGTGTTAAGAAGATATTTTTTAATTAAATTAAAAAAAATCTCGTCCCCCTACTACCAATCACTATGAATTAACAAGCCCCCTTCCCACTCTTCCATCAACCAATCAACACACCACATGAGGCCATTTTTGACACAGATCATCGAAGGATCAATATTTAACATGTCACAAGTTTTTTTCTACAACAGAAGCTTAGATAATCTTCCATGAGGTAGGTGATTTTGAGTTTTATGACTGATCCCTATTTATGGATTGTTTTATCCATCATATAATGTTTTGGTGGACCTGTCTATGTGGATCAAGTACCAAGGTCTCTGGAACATGTATCAGATTAAATTTTGTACCACTAGATTGTTCCCAGGGGTTTTTTGGTGGTGATGGAACATAGGTCCTGCAAGGGTGGGTTCTGGCGATGCGGGAGGCAGATGGGTGTAGTACGATGATGGAATTTTGTGGGGTGAGGGGGCACAATTTGTGGTCGCGTGGAGGAGGATGAAGGATGGGGTGGCAAGGGGTTCCAGGGCGGGAGTGCAGCGAAGTCCCAGAGGATGCTGGCAGGTTCCATGGTTGGATGACATGGTTGGGCCACCCTCCAGCTGAGTGAGTCAGACCGTCTAGTCCAGGCAGTCTCAGCAAGTTCAGGTTATGATTTATTTGTAAAAACCTCCCCATATCTCTCAATTCATTGGTCCATTTTTCATTCCATCTGTGTCCACATGACCATCTATTCATGATAGAACTTTTGATGCTAATTTTTGTAACTTTTGAGTGGGAATTGATTCTCAGTGGTATGAAACGTCAAAAAATAATAATAATATTTTAATTATTATTATTTTGTTATTATTGAATCCGAAGTGTCTTTTGCATCCAATGTATGATTGATCCACTGTCAGTGGAGTTACGACTCCAACATAAAAGAGGAAATTTCAATACTGATTTATAGTGACGAAATAGAAATTGTGGTGTATGACTTGTTATCCATGTTTTAGGAGTTTATATAAAAAAGATCATTTTTCATGTGTCAATTTTGAAAAAAATGACTAGTTGATCCCATGTGTTTTTTTGAGATGACCTCAACAGCTTTATTTGTTTGATGTGTTTCAGGATTTTCCTGTGGGCCCCATGAGGGCCCATTGTGTTGAATTTTACAATATTCACCCGTTGTCTGTTTTGGTGTGAAAATAGAATATTTTTCATATATTTTCGATAAGAATAAAATGGTGGATATAGTATTTTACTAGGATACATGGTGTAATGTTGATATCATGTGGGATAATTGGGATAATGATGCTGACTATTTGGGTTTTGTGGGACCCCTGGAAATTTTTATGATGTTATGACTGGCTTGGTTTAGTTGTTTCCCCTAGTCTCAGATGGTGGCGTTGCGAATACCTTGGTTGAGCCCCCCCCCATCTCCTTTCGCTTTTGAGGGAATAAGTATAATGTTTTCTTCATCGAACTATGACCATTCTTTGACAGCTTTGCATATGTGCAGTGTAGTGGTAGTCTCTTATCATGTTTGGGAGTAGGTTCACACTTCGTGGAGGGGTTCTCCCTAATATTGATAGGGAGAGGGATCACATTTCCACATTATGGAGTGAGTTGTCTCATTCCGCTTCGACTGAAAACTCATCAGATTTGGAACACATATCGCCTCGATGGGTCATGTGTGAACTTCATGTCCCTTTTTGTTTCCCTAGGGAAGTTATCAGAATCAGTGTGACAAATATTTATTATATAACCAATCTTCTACCAATGATGTTCCATTAAGAGATGCTTCCCTTGTGATCCCTAGGAGCTTAACCTCTAGTTGTGAAATAATATCTAATCTGTCATATTTCAAGGGTGTCTTTCCACGAGTAACCAAGTAGGGATTGTCGAATCGTCATGACTGACAGTACACAGGTGATGTTATCCAATCTGATCAATATGATCAACATGGTGTTGAATTGGGTTCGTAATGTTTCAACAACATAGTTTGGAATTGGTGTGACCAACTCCACACTGGAATTAATCCTCTACTCGGTGAGTTATTACACATTCTGGTTATTTTGTGATAAAAATTTCTATATACATTGTTCTATATTGGGTTTAATGTCCACATGTAGACCCTATTTGAGATCAAAAACATGAGGAGTTGGATGTAGTTTAGTCACCCAGTGACTTATTCGGCGATGTTGTTCGTCGAGTGTGCTCTCACGGGTAGGTAACACGAGGTTTGGATGAGTTGTGTTGTTTTTATATTTTACTAATAAAGTGGAATCTATTTACGTAGATCAACCTGGTGTGGTGGTGTTGGCTCATCAACTATGGGTTGTAGATGTTTCTTCCATCGGGATTTATTTGCCACTAGGGATGGTTGTACTTTTGCTGTTTGTTCTCCAAGGAAAGTCTCTACCTACGCCTACAGTCAGAGCACTTTTCTATCTATGAGGTTGGTACCTCATGAGACTGGTGCGGGTGATGTTCTAGAACCTTGAGTCATTTACCGTTCATAGTCTATATTCGGGACCATGGGACAAGGATCCATGTATATCATGGGGTGTTCTTGGTGTCCTAGTGGAATGTTTAATTTTATTGACATGTTAGGAATGTTGAGAAGACTAGCTGGGTATTTCTGGGGATCATCTCAAGATGGAGCTCCCCTCTTGTTTTGGTTCCCTCATGCTATTCTAACCTTACTAATTCCTATTAGTTACTCTCTTTTTGGTTTTGTATATTGGAGATCCTACTGAGTATTCTTATACTCACCCCTACAAGGGATTTTCCTAAAAATGTCTTTTATATTGGGAAAACCATATGTCTTTCAATGGAGTCCCAGTTGGACCTGGAGTAGGTAGGGCATAATAGCTAGACTAACTAGGGGTTTCAAAGAGCTTTTTTGGGGAGTTTATAGTTGGTTTTTAGACATTGACCCCCTCCTTCAAAGATGGTTTGATGCTTTTACAGTTTTCTTTTGGTGGGCGCTATTTTTTACATTTTTGTACGTCTTTTGTACTCTTGTTTGAGATAGATGTATGAATTTATTTTTCTTCTCACTCTTTATAGATATATCTACACAGTTTCATGGAGGTGTATGTGGGTGTGTGGGTGTGTGCGTATAGGTGACTTAGGCTAAGGCTTCCCATGGGTGTTATAGCCAACTTTGTGCTGGTTGCCAGCCCCAAGCCTTTTGGTGGTGGGCTTTGGGAGGCGCTGCTCAAGACCATTGGGTCGGGTCATGATAGATTGGTATTAGAGTAGGTTCTACCTTTGGAAACTTATAGAATAGTTGGACTATTTTTATATTAGATTGGGTTACATAGATTCCGTTTTAGGATGTTTCGAGTTCATCATTGAGGCCATGAACTCTAGTGTTGGTACGGGTGGATGACATATCCATACACCAAGACACTGATAAACTATCTTTCGACATAGTAAATTAGGAAATTTTTTGTAGGGGAATTATGGACATGCATCGTATAAGACTAGGTTTTGTCTTTCTTATGTCTTTCTTGAGTCATCTCCCCATAAATTCTCTTTGGTCATGGTACATCTTAAAATTATTCTAGATGTGTCCATGATGGTAGAATTCAAGGTTTAAACATATGGGTTTGGTGTAAATCATAATGAATGACGAGGTCTCTATGACGGGACATGGTCACGAGGAATGTTCCCTTTTGGTTGTACCATTGGTGGAGCCACTACCTGTTGAGCAGCGTGTAGAACAACTTCCGATGGTTTAGATGTATGGATACTGTCAGACCGAGCTATGTATTTCTCTATTGGTGTTGGGGTTTTTTGATGTATCTTCTACTAAATAATGAATTTTTTTCCATCCCCCATTGAGACACATTTTTGTGATGCGATGAAAATGGTGTGGGCGATTCAGTACCAACCAAAGTGGACAGTTTCAATGTGTGGTTTTTGAGTCCCTTTGACTTATGTAGATGAGGAATGGGAGTGTGTTGGTATTAATGGGCCTGATAAGTCCTAGTGTGAGTGTCTTGGAAGGCCTTTGTTTTTTTTTTCCCTCACATGATCGGCGTGAGCCTGTACACAGGATGCTCGAGGATGTTGTTATGTGGTACGTTGTGGATTTGAATTTACAGGAGGGATGAACATATCCCCCACTAAGATGCATCCTTTAGGCAAAATAAGAGAATTTACCACTGAGTTAGTGCTTCCAAAATTTGATAGTATCATCATGTGGTGGATGCGTTCATTCGACCTGTGAGTTCGAGGACAGTTTCATGCATCAGTGGTGGATTATTAAGGTCATGTAAGACCTAATGTGTCTTCTTGGGAAACCCTGTGTGTTCTCCATGTGGTGGAGACATCTTCATTGAGGTGTTGATGTTTCTTTGGGGTCTCGTGTGATGGGATATCTAGTGGACATGGATTTTCTTTATGGTGGGGAGTATGTCAACCTTCATATGTTTGAAGATGGTACCATTCATGAGGAGAGATTGGGTGATGAGGGAGTCTCTTTTCCTTATAATCATATTGGCGTTATAAGAGACAATATATTGCTAGTTGAGATCTATTTGGTTCTCATTTGGGGACATAGTAGACCGATGAAGGTGGTCCTGGGAGTTTAGTGATAAGGTATCATGTTTAGTTGGATCTTGTTGAGGGTTCAGAGCGTTAGCTGGGGCATTAGGCGAACTACGATGTTTGTAAACTCTCTCTTATGTTTCTAGTGAAGTGGTTCTTTCTGGTGTGTCTATGTTATATCATAGGAATCATTAGTGAACTTTCTAGTGTGGGAGTCCCATTAGAGAGCTAAATTACATTCCCTTGTTCCAAGGATTTTACTTTTCAGGGATGCAAATACTTAATATGGGGAGGATGTAGCTACATTAATTTTTTCTTCCTAGACCTTAGAATATTACTATAAATAAATCTAGATCGTGGAATAGAGATGGATGATATTCCAAGGATTATTTTTCATGCATTAAATTTTATTAAAATATCAAGTATTATTTTATAATGCACGAGGCTAAAATGGGTTATCACTAAAATGGTAGGACAGATCAAAAATCAGAGATAAATTTTGCCTATAGAGCATGTGGTTTTCCCTAGTAGGGGTATTACATTTGTTAGTCGGGGCCTTCTATAGAAAACCTGATCGAGGAAAATTTCGTAAATTAATTAAATTAATTTTTTTTGGATGTCATCTCAAATATCCTCTAAACGATGTCTCGGATTGGATTTTTGAGTTCATGATTGAGTTCATAACACTATGTTTACCCTAGGCACGAAAAAATTTTATTCACGTTGAGTGTTGGGTCGGAGGTATGTTGAGCTGGGGTGTCAAGTAGGTATTTTGTTTTAATTAAATTTAAAAAATATCTTCTCCTTCTTATTCCAATTGATGGGCGTGATTTAGTCCTCATCCCCATCTTCCTTCAACGAACCAAGGTGTAGTAGGAGGTAGTTTTTGATGATGCCCATCGATAGATCATGCTTCATCGCATCACAATCACCATTCTACAACCACAAAATTATGGATATTCCAATAACTTGTGTATTTTTAGAATTAATATTTATCCATATTTATGCTTCGTTTTTACTATCTAATTTTTTTAGAGGCTATGTCTCCGTAGATGAGGTTCCATGGGTTCTGGAAGTTGTCTCAATATAATTTTTGGAGCACTGGATTGATCTTGGTGGTCCAATAAAGGTGGTGGTGCATGGGTCTAGTGGTAGTTATTTCTGGTGTGGTGGGAGGTGACCAGGTGTACTGTGGTGGTAGAATCCAATGGGGGTCACAAAGGTGCGACAACCGTCAGTGGTGGTACGGAGGAGGCTGACAGGTTGGGGCAGCAGTGCGGGGAGCGCCTGGTGGCAGTGCGGTTGGGAGTATGTAGAGGACAGCATGAACTACGGTGGTCTGGCATGGCTGGGCCGCAGTCCGGAGGAGAAAGACGAACCGACTGTCTTGGGCCAGTCAATGCAGCGGGACCAGTTTGGGCAAGGGTTTTTTATAAAAAAAACTCATATCTCTCAATTTAGGGGTCCATTTCACATGAATTATATGGAAACATGAACCTTGCATTGAGGTAGTCCTTTTGAGGCCACATTAAATACATATTGAGTCCAGATCTATTATCGGTGGTACGGAACGTCCAATAAAACAATAAATCATATGTATCTTTTGCGTCTGATTCCGATTAACCCAACGTCGGCAGTGTTTCGACCCAAGAATAAATTTGGATATTTTGATAGTAATATTAGGCGCTAAAACTGAAATCAGAATGCGGGCCCCATGAAGCATGTTTTGGGAATTTGTTGTGAAATGTTTTCTTTTTTAACGGGTGTCCTTTTTGAAATAATTAGTAGTCAATACCATGTATCTTTTTAAGAGGATCTTAACGGTGTCATCTGTTTTATGTGTTCTATGATATAGGCATGGGCCCCATGAGAACCTGTTATAGTGAGTAGTGCATTTTTCAACGGTTGTCTATTTGGGGAAAGTAAATAGCTTATTATGCTTGTTTTCTCCTATAGAACATGATGGTTTCCATGGTTTGAGTTTAGGATAGATTTTGTGCGTGTGATGTCATGTGGGTCGCAGTGGTTAGTGGAGTTGTCTAGTAAGGTTGTGTGGGACCCCAGTGTCTATACGATGATGTTAATACTAGAACGGTTTAGTGGTTCCCCTAGTCTTGGATGGCAGCATTATGACATGACGGGTTTAGTGGCCCCCCTGGTCCTTTCTGGTCGAGGGTTTCTGTATCATGTCCCCTTCACCGAACTGTGACCCATCTTTGTCTACATTACCTAAATGCAGAATAGTGGTACTCCATTACCATGTTAGGTATAAGATTCACATTTCATTGAGTGTTTCTTCCCTACAATGCTATGAAGTGTGCTCCCTCATTCAAGAGTGAGTTTTCTCAATCCACATTGATAGAAGTCTCTGTGCACTTGGGGCATATATCACCCCGAGGGGCCTGACATGATCCTCACATCCCATCGTGTTTCCCTAGTGGAGTTCTTGGAATTGGTGTTACCATTATATACGTAGGAATTGATCCTCTACCTATGATTTTTCTATATGTAATGGAGCCCTTGTGAGCACTATGAGATGCCTCACTAGTTGTGTGTTGATATAAATTCTTTTGGATTTATGTGGCGTGTTTCTAAAAGTACCATGCATGGTTTCTAATACTGTTGTGACAAAAAATAAGCAAGAAATGATCCCCTATCATAGTGATATGATATCAGGGGTTTCGAATCGGGCTCATAATGTTTCCTCAGATTATTTGAGAATAGGTATGACTAACTCTACAAGGGTTTTGATCCTATTCTAGGTGATTGTTTCCTGATTCAGGTTGTTTCACAATACCCCATGCTATGTATGGTGTTCCAGCTAGGGTTTTGTGTCCCCCAGCGGACCCTGGGTGGGATACCCAACCAGATCTGTTTTATGTTGTTTATTCCTCAGGTGACTTTATCCTTCAAATTGTATTTTATTAACGATATTTTAGATTGGAATAACTTGGGGTTTTCGAGTTGTTTCATTTGTATGGTTTACTGATCGATTGGAATCTCTCAGTTGAGTTCCAATCGGGTTGGTGGGGTTGGCTCATTGGATCACTGGATTCAGGTTTTCAATTACTTCCACTGTTGTTCCACATTCCATCGGGGATGGTTGTTCTCTTATTGTGTGTCCTTAGATGTAGGTTTCTACCTTCACCTTGAGTTAGATAACTTTTCTGTCTATGAGGTCAGTTCCTCATGAGACTGGTGCGAGTGTTTCATTGGAACCATGAGTGATTTACCTTTTATAGTTTATGCTTGGGACTATGATAGTTGTAGATGTGTGTATCTCTGTGTGTTCTGGGTCCCCCATGGAATTTTATTTTATTGAAATTATAGGGACGTCAAGCTATCTAGTCGAGTTTTGTGGAAAATTGTCTTGATATAGAGCTTCTCCCTCATTTAGGTTCACTTGGGCTGTTTCAAGCTTACTGATTCCTATTAGATACTGCCTTTTTGGATTGTTATTTTGTGGTTCATGATGATTATTATTAAAATCATCCATATACAGGCATTTCTCACACATGTATTGTGTCCTGTGTCTCCTGCAGACCACAGGTCCTTCGACGGAGTCCTAGTCGAACCCAGAGAAGGCAAAGCGTAGTAGCAAGACTAACTCGTGTTTTCACAAGGACATAGCCATGGAGAATATAAGTGTGTCTTTTAATGTGATCCCCCCTTTCAGAGTTGGTTGGATGTTCTTTTAATTTTATTTTTTGGGTCCCAGTTTTTTCTCATTTTGTGCTTCTATTTTACTCTAGTTTAGGATAGATGTACGCATGTATATTTCTTTGCTGTTTTTATATAAATCTTGACACAATTTGGCAGAGGTGTATCTAGGTGCGTGCATATTGGTTCCTTAGGCTATGGCCCCCCATTTGTGTGATAGCCCACTCAACACATGCCTCCAACCCCTGGCCTATTGGAGGCAGTCTTGGGGAGTCTAACTTGAGCTCGTTGGGCCAGGTCGTGATAATTTTATATAGGATTTTTCATGGACTGGTTGATGTTTTTTGTTGAGGTTCAGCCTTGGATAGTCAATGTAAATATGGTATTGGATAAACCCTATGTTATTTGTTTATCCTAGTAGACTGATAATATGTTATTGGAGGATCTCGAAGAGGCCATGAGATAGATTCATATCACCAAAACTCTAGAAGAAAATTTAGAATCTAGGGACAGTTGGGTGGAGTATTTATTTTTTCCTTTTGGGATTATCATATTGATTCCATGTTTGGTTTAATGTGTATTTTTGGATTTGTATGATTAAAATAGATGTGAACTAGTGTAACATTGTGAGATTATATTGCATAGAGGATAATTTCGAGCCTGACTAAACTATTTTTTATGCTTCTCAACATAGTTTCTATCATTTAACACGATCTTATAAATTAAGAGGCCAAGTCTAGTATTGACACTAGTCCACAATTCCAAATGTTTTGATGCGATTAGTGTTATTGTCTTGATTATTGTTTTGGTATTAGACTTCAAAATTAATATCAATTATATTAATTTTTAATCTTTATTTAGGATTCTATTCTAATTAGATGTATTGTTTCTATGGGAAATTTAAATTTCTATTTTGGATTTTAAAAGTGGAAATGATAGACTTAACATTACCTAATAATAATCAGATTACAGAAATTATTTTTTTGGAATTAAAATGGTTTTGAATTCAAATTGAGATTTTTTTAGGGTTCTTTCGGATTTTTTGTTGTGATGTTATGGTTTATGATCTTGATATCTTAGTTTTATGTTTTCCTTCAGTTGTGTTTTGGGTGAGTTTCAGTTAAATGTTGATCTTGTTTATGTGTTTTTGTTATGACACAAAGAAATTTTCAAATGGTTTTGATATGTATCTACCTATTTTTGACTATATCTAAACACCTAGTGGAGTGGTGGGGTCAATTTATTCTCATTTATTGATGGGTTTCGATGGTATCTGAGATATTCTTGAGGATATGGGGTGGAAAGTGGAAATTGAATGGATTCTGAAGTCCTTGGTAAACATTTATGCCTAGAGTGTGTTAGTTTTCTAGTGTTTATTTATGGGATATAGTTTGGTAAAATGGAATTTGACCACACCATTCTATTTTCATATTAATATGAAGTGGGAAATCATCAAGACCACATTCAACCAATATTTTATAACTAAGGAGTAGAAGATGAAGAATGTGATAGAGATCATTGGAATCATGAAAGTCAATATATAGTGAAAGAGAATGTTGAAAACATCAATGATCTAGTACATGTTTCATAATAAGTAAATTCTAATAATATATTGAATGATTATTTTTTGTTAGGTCTTGGTATAGTGATTAGGGATTATGTTCTCTCATATTGGAAAGTCATATTATGAATTTTTCTAGAAGAGGGGTTCCAATAAAATATTTTTTTAGAAGGTAAAATAGGTTTGTTGGATTTTCAATATATCATAAGGCTCAAGATGGTTTCCTATCCACCAAGTAATAAAAATGAAGGAACCCTTAATGGAGAATCCATCAATGTCAGTTTATAATTATTATTGAAAGGTTCACTCACTCATTTTCTTCCATCATGGTCAGATTAGTAACTATATTGCATCTCTTAATGATGCTTTGACGATTTTCATCCATTTGGTCAGCTAGGATATCTTTAGAAATTTTTCAAGGTGATACCTTATTCGGAGGAATTGAATCCCAATCCAATTATGAATCATATAATCATTTATTCTATGAGATCATGAGATCATGCTCAGATTTATTACATTATCTTTCTATTCATTGATTTTTCTTTGTTTTTTATCAAGGATCATCTTGATATATGGTTTTTTGATAAAAATGTTCTAGTTTAGAGGTGAATTTTTTTAATATATGAATATTGGACCAGTCCATTATTTTGATTTATTTCCCAAGGTTGGTTGGTCCTCATGTTGGTTTTCTCTAACATGAGGCTTGTATGAAAATGGTGGGGAGACCCAAACAGGTTCTCTTCATGATTATCTCGTAGACCTCTTATATGTGAACTACAGAGTTGATGAATCACATTTTTCATTCTAGTTTATTAAACTTTTGGTTTTTATTTATTGGATTCATTTATATTTAGTATAAGTTTGGATGTTTCATTCATGAGGGCTATCATTTAGGTTCAGTTATCAAGTTTGGTTTTTTTTTCATTTTAGATTGAGAGTCCTAGGTTTACTCATTGGCTTTATGTGGTTAATTCATAGGGGTATAATTTATTATGGTGTTTTATATTGTCACAACCTGACCAAAAACTACTACATCAATTTATTTATCTTTGATTCCTAGATTGTTATACTTTTCCTAGGGTTTTTTCCTAAGAAAAATAATTTTTTATGATGGAGGGTGGTTCAAAGTTGGTTTACAGTTAGGTAAAACTATGATACCTAAGGAAGAATAATTGAGGCCTATACATGGTTAGTGGAATCTTTAGGCCCCCCAAAAGGTCATGAAACATAGGAAAGAAGCGCTGTGGGCCAACACAGTCAAGTGAATAGTTAATTAAAACATATGACTGTAAGAGTGAAAACTCTTCTAGATGGGGAAAATGAACCCTCATGGTGGGAACATGATGTGGTATACCTTTTAGCCAAAACATGAGGCCATTCCATGTTAGTCAAAATTAGTATTTTATAATTTTTTACTTCAATATTTTTAACAAAAATAAACCCCTCTCCTCCCCCATTTTCCAATGGAATATGGAGGGGCTCTGAAACACTAATTTTATTTTTTACTCATCAATCATGGAAGCTCCTATCTGGATTATAGGTTAGTTTAATTTATATTTTGACTGGATTTCAACCTCTTCTCCTATCCTCATCTTCTTTTCATGTTTTCTTTTGGTTGGGTCCTTATTTTTCAAAACCCTAGATGATAGAGAATGATTAAAGGCTTTGTTTTCTATTGTTTTACGGTGTGAGGGTTTTCTTATTATCTTAAATTTTCCCTCTTCCAGTGTTTTGTTTTGTTAACACACCATTGAGGCTTATTTCACTATCAATTTACTTTCTAAAACACAACATGTTATTCGTGAGATAAACTAAAATAATTTTAAAGAGTTTATTAATTATTTTGGTCTATTATGATGAAATTATATGGCATTCTATATTAAAGGTTTTATGGGATAAGTGTTTCGAAGATGATTTCCCACAATATGCCTGTATATACTGAATTTATATTTATATAATACCTTTGGGAAAATGATAATTGGACTTTAAAATTGATTTGGGTGTTGAAAAATTATTTTTTTCTTTTTTTGCACTTTTATGAACTCTGTTATATAAAGTGGAATTTTACATTATTAGGGTTTTTTTTCAAAAATATTGATTTTATTCTTTATGTGAAGTCCCTCTTATAACATTTATATTCAATATAGTGCTTCATCAATTGAAAAATTTACATTAATATGTATTTCTATGTGTATAATTTTATGATATGTTTATATCCATATGATCACAAGTCATATATATTGTGTGTGTGTGTGTTTGTGTGTGTGTGCATTCATAATGTTGGTGAATATAAATGAAATTTCTTTTTCCTAAAGCCCTATCACTACGCATATATTTTATAAATTTTTAATATTATCCAATTGTTTTACTATATTTTAACTCTCTCCAAAATGATGTTTCAATTTTTTTCCAAGACTCTCTTGAGAGGCCTTTTTGGAACCTAGTGATTCTTTTGGACAATTACGTTGTTTTCTTAATAATAATTGTGCAAGAAAAATGTTTCTATAATAATACAACCATAATAACTACAAATTATAGTTTTTTCCTACTAAAATTCACATTATTTAAATTTTGAGGATATTTTTTCTCTAGAGTTTTAGATAATTATTTCAAAATCTTACATAATATACCCATACATTACAAGTGGACACTTATAATCTGTATGCATTTTTCCACCAATGGAAACCCTATTAAAATAATACATGTTTTATTTTCAATAATTTTTTTTAAAACTAATATTGACCTCATCCATGTCCATACACTTCCTTATAATCCTATGAAATTTATTTTTTATCATGGGATGAGATCAAAAAGCTCTGAAATGTACATAATGAAAGAAAATCATTAGTCTTGGGAAAATATGAGAACCCAAATAATTTAAACCCATATATTGAATGTAGAATGATTATATGAAATACATTAATTGGACATGAGAAAAAAACCTAATGTTTACTCAAATAAAAATATTAAAACCCATAATAATAAATTTAATCCTCTTTTGGTGACTTAGAGCATCATATTTATAAACCCCTTACAAAACCCTTTTAATTTAAATAATTATATGATTTTATTCAAAATTTTCCATTACCAAATGAATTGGAGCTCTATCTAGGAAAATAGGTAATTTAAGATACTATTGTATTACATAGTGCAATTACGGAACCCCATGGTATGATGTAATATTCTTACCTTGTGTTATCTAATCCACCCCATGTTAAACATTGACAAGCTTACTTGGTGCTATGTGGTCCACCATATGTTATGTTGTAATGGTATTTATCGGGGTTATATGATCCACCTAATTTTTAATTCACAAATATGATAAAATGAATAAATATTTTTTATGACACCACTTTTTTTAACATATGTCATTTAAACCCCCTTTTTAACACATATGAAATCACTTCTAGATATCAAAATACCAATTCCTTTTTAAAAACTACTTCTAATATCACAACATTGAAAACATCATAAGGAAACCATTTTATGAACATAACCATGGAAAATTATAAAAGAACCACAAAATCATTAAATGATATTGATGCTAGGAAAATCAAATCATTCCATATAAGTAAATAATCATTATTTTGGAATATTCTAAAAATAACATTCAAATCTTCTTTTTTTTAAAAACATCCCTTAACTAGAGTCTGATTTTTCACATATCTCATTTATATTTATGAATAATAATATTATGTTAAATTTTTTATTTCTTGATAACATATTCATGTTTCAATTAATTCTATAAAACCTATTACTAGGTTCTAACAATTATATATTTATTTTTGTTCACATTATACATCTTGATGATATTGGGTACTTGAGTCCAAAATAAACTTGGTATGATATCAATATTAAAATTGTCAATTAGTCCATCATATCTTGAATAATATTAATTAAATAATAATATAATTTTAACATCATCTATAATTAAAAAACTTAAATTAAAAATTGTTATGAAAAATGAAATGTATTACAATCATGGAGACGGTTGGAAATACAAATAAGAAACGTTTCCATTTCCAATGATAAATATAAAAAGTAGGTAAGTATTAATTTAACATTATATACTAGTAATAATATAATTAATATCATAATAATCATCTAAATTTACTTATTTATCTCATTCATGTTATGTGTTGATGATTAATGAATCACATCACTTCGTGGAGGTGATAATTTACAGGTATGCATGAATGACACTATCAAATTCCTGTGCATGGATAGGTAAGAATGTAAATGATATATTACCTTTCAATCAAGATAAATATTTCATGAATATATTCATTTTCTAAAAATTATAACTAGTCTTCAAACATGGTATTGAGAAGTGAATTACATCGGTTCATGAAGTGGTTGTCCTCTGTACACATGAACGATTAATTATTTTGCCATTTAATGGAAGTGTAGAAAGATATAGGTCATGCCACTGAGATAATAACATCATATTATATTAAGGACAGTTGGTTATTTTTATTATCATTGTTGAATAAGATTTTATGTGTGTGTAATAATAAACAAAATAGAAATTCTAGATTAAGAAGGACGCACATTCTTTAGAAATATTTTGTTTATTAACACCTCCAGACCACAATGATGAGTGTTATGCCTAAAATGAGGACTCTAGAATGAGGGGAGATATAATAGAAATGTATTTTCTAGGGATTTGGAAAACAAATAGTTATGGAAATGTAAATAAATTAAAAGAATATGTTCCCTTTTATAAGTATAGGGATACACACACTTTTCATTTCATAAAATAATAAATTAATATAATCAAAATTTTGATTTCTAAAATGCACTAAATGTATAAATATATAATATGGGATGATTATGGGTGTAAATCACATTTTTCAATAAAATTATATAATTTTATTTTAAATATTTATCCTTATATATTGGTTTTAACCCTTATTGCACTAATTTAATTCAAACCGTGACAATACGGCTTTTTAACCTTTAAAGGTAAATATATTTATAATAAAATGCCAAACAACCCGTAAAAAGTCATATATGAAATTTATAACCAAATCCAAATAATTTTTCCATGTATAATATTTTTAGTAATTTTATGTCATTAAATAAAATATTATTTATTTTCAAATATCATTAATGACAATCCGAATACTATTCATAACATATAATTTTAAAAATATAAAAAGAACAAGATAAATTTGAAAATAATATTTTAATAAATCATTAGTATACAAAATTAATAAATTAAATTCTTTTATAATAATAATTATCTCAATTTATATTTATTTTACTATTTTTGATATCATTTACTTTATTTTCCATTAATTGAATAATTACACCATTACCATTGTGTTAGAATTTATGGTATATATTTCATCACTAAAAATTATAAAAAAAAAATTATGTAGATAAATTTTCTAGAATTAAAATTGATATTTATAGTTGAATATATATTATTAATAAAATTTGATTTGAAATTATATTGTAATAAAAAATATGAGTTTGACATCTTTGAATTTTCTTTATATAAAATATTAAAAATTTGATACTCTCATCCATGTTGTATCAAAATGTTGTAATTTTTACCGCTGAATGATTATGGTTGAATATAAATCATCGAAAAAAATGATTGTGTTGTGGTAACTTTATATTATGTATTAAATTTTACCATTAATTTCCTTATTTACCCTTTATTGTGGTAATAAAAATTACTAATGTTACTATTCATATTGGAAATTTTTTTGTTTTTTTCTAAATATTGAAATTATAATTCAAAATATGAAACCCATTTTTCAAATTTAAATACATATATGTTTCAGAATTTAATTTTAAATTAAACATGGAAAATACAATGAGAAATTTTTTTTTGAATAAATGCCACTTTTAAAAATTAAATGTTTTTATAATAAATTGAATAATAAAATCCATTAAAAATCCATATATATATTATTTTAAATAATATATAACTAATTAATATTTAAAATAATCCAAAACATATTTTCAACAATGTAAATAATAGAAAAATATAATTTTAAATAAAAACTTCATTTTTTCACTATTGATTGAAAAAATTAATATATGTATAATATTATAAAAATTTCACAAGAGAAAAGTTGTGATAATATTTTTTCAAAAATTATCATAATTTTCAAAGAAAATTCTAAAATTTTCATTAAATTTTTATATTATTCAGAAAAAAATATATAAAAATAATATCTAAAGAAAATATTTTCCTATGAATAGAATGAACTTGATAAATTATAATACATATTTACAATTTATTTATTAATAAAATTTCAATAATTTTGATCATTATATATTTTAATGTTTCTGTAATATAATTCATTCATTCCAATTTAATTGGATGGTTATAACGATCACATTTAAATAATATGATTATAATGTTTATTTAACCTCCTTGTTACAAATCATTTTGTTAAAGAGATTAATTTTCTTTAACTTAGGATGCCACATTCTAATCCATTTTTGTAAAAAAATCTCTCTCAATTTTGCATTCATGTTCATAAACAAGGGTTCGAGCATTCACTTTATCTTTATTGAAATCCCATATCAAAAAAATTGATTAGTATAACATTCACTTAATAAGAGAGAAATGAATGTACAATGGACACATTAGATAATACATACTATGTTTCCATGAATGAAAACACAGAAAGGGAAGAGAAAACTAACTCACATACATATATAGAAAGTGATAGAGAATAGGGTCATGAGAAAGTTGACCATCAAAAAACAATATATCTGGAATGGGTTTAAAATACCATTTATTTCCCTATTATAAAAGTAAATAGGTAATGTTTTTATTTCATGTGCCTTTTTATAGTAGTATAGGAATTCCATTTAAATCTCAGAACATAACTAAATACAGTTATGTGACATGTAAAATGCCATCCTTTATTTATTTTCCACAACAAACTCATCTATTTCTCCAAACAATGGGTATGACATTATCACACCAGAAGTACTATTATTAACCTCTATGGATCATAAAATACGCAAAAGAAAAAATATATATTCCTTATTAATTTATGAATTATCCAAAACTCAAATGATTAAGAAAATTTAATATAATTAAAAAAACTATTATTTGATGAAAAACTAATTCTATCATAAAAACTCAATTGTGACACCCAATGTTCATCACAGATCATTCAAAAAATAACTAACCTTAAAATTCATCAAAAACAATCTAACTAAGATTGAAACCCAATAATCAAAATGAATTTGATAATATCATCTTCCAAGATAAATTTTATTATTTTCCTCCAAATGAAATAATACAATCATAATGTCTCATACCAATAATAAATATCCATACAAGTATTAATGATAAACGAACCATTTTTATTAATAAACTAAATCTCTATAAATCCACAATAAAATAATATATTATTCTAAAATAAAATTCATCCTTTATTATTCAATTAATGATCCATAATATTATCATTATCATAGTCATATAGGGTTCCCAAAATAATGATCATCTTCCAAAATAACCATAATCACTTAATAACTATATCATTTCCTAATCTCATGGTTATCTATTTGATAAAATATATATTCCAAAAATAAATGTATCCATTATCCATAATATAATTTAAATAAATAAAAACAATTTTTTAATAATTATTCCATCATGTCATCAAGTGATAGGTGACACATCCCTATCAGCCTTTGGTTGAGAGTTCAAAACTCACAGACCAACCTTATGTAATGATTTTTCACTTTGTATATGGGTTATACATATATATATATATTATAATTCTTATAAAATTCCATAAATCTGAGAAATAATATGAAAAATATTAACAATATGTGTTAACATTATATGTATAACCCATATACAAAGTGAAAACTCATTACATAAGGTTGGTCTGTGAGTTTTGAACTCTCAACCAAAGGCTGATAGGGATGTGTCACCTATCACTTGATGACATGATGGAATAAAAAAATGTATCAACCATAATTACATCAAAAATTAATATAGCAAAAAAACAGTTTTTCAATTTAAAATTTCATAACATAAATGCTCGGATGTGGTTTCTAAGGCACTATTATATGATTAAAAATAAAATTATAAACCCATGATGATATAAATAACTCTAATGACAAAATCCAAATATCATAATTTATCTAAATTGTCCTCTAATACCAACTATAATGACCTGGACATAAAACTAAATTATACTAATAATTTTAAAATTACAAATCACTTTATTCTATTAATGATATTTTCATTATAAAGTTTTATAGAGTTAGGAAAAACAAAAACATAGTAAACCATAAATTACATGTGGAAAATTATATTCATTAACAATTTTTTTCACCAAATCAAACCCATTTTAAATAAATCATACTTTATTTCGTGACATTTCATAATAAATTTCATCTTAACCTTATCCTTTTCCTTACACTTCTTTAAAATCTTGTGAATTTATTTTTGATGTGGTATGAGCACCAAAAAATATCACTATGGTATATAATGAAGGAAAACTATTAGTCTATTGAAGAATATGAAAACCCAGACAACATTTAACTTAATATTCAATGTTCATGGAGTATATGAAATAAAACATTTCCACATGAAAAAGAAACACAAATTTTCTTCAAATAAAATCATTAAAACCCATAACAATAAATTAAATACTATTTTGTTCACATAGAGCTTCATATTAAGATTCCAATTAAAATAAATAAATTGGATTTACCATTTGGAAATTTTTAAAAAATTTCATTAACCATTGCTTTAGAGAACTATCTGGGTGGAAACATTATTTCAGCTATTATGGGCTTAACAAAGGCTGTATGGGAGACCCATTTTAATTGTAATAACCACATTTAAGACATATACAATTTAAATTATCTAGTAAATTCGAGAAATAGAATGTTGAACCCATTGATTAAGCTATTACGGACTTATCCTAGTCTATTTGGGCTACCCCATGTTAATTTGTAATGAGCTTATACAGCTCTATCAGGTCCAACCAATGTTATGTTATAACAACCATTCCCAAAACTATTTGGGACACCCCATGTATAATTCAAAAGTATAATATAATAAATAAAATACAATTTTAATTTTTAATTTTTTATCATAAATAATTTAAAAATCTCCTTTCATCTCATATGAAAATTGATTTTGTATATTAAAATACCCTTTCCTTTTTAAAAACGGAATTTAAAATTTAATCACTACACACATCATAATGAAATTTTATATATATATATGATAATATTTATAGAAGAATCATAATATCATCACATAATCAAGACAGTGTGAAAATATGATCATGCCAAATAAAAAACATTCTTTTTTAAATTTTTAAAAAGAAACATTATAAGAAGATTTTTCATATGAAAGTACAGTACCTCGAGTATAATTTTTGATGTATCTAATTTATCTTGTAGAATAATAAACTAATATTAATTAATTACATTCATGAGATAACTTTTCATGTTAATTATTCTTTTATATAACATATTATCATGCTATAATAATTAATTAAATAGTTAATATCATGTTAGACATTTTGGTAATATTTTGTACAAGAGTCCAAAATTACATTGAGATGTTGTCTATAGTCAAATTTCTAAATTTTCCATTATATAAAAAAATAATATTCATGAAATTATCATTATTTATATATATAAAGTAAACATTTATATCAATATATTAATTTTTTTTGTAAAATGAATCATGTTACAATCATGGTGGTGGTAGGCTATACACATGAACAACATATCCATTTTTCAATAATCATTACGTAAAGAAGGTAAGTGTTAATTTATAATTCCTAAATTATTTTAATATAATTAATATCATATTAATAATTTTAATGTACATAGAATATCATTCAAGACATGTGGTGCTGGAAAATGTATCTCATCGCTTTGTGGAGATGATCATTCACATGTACGCATGAATGATGTTACCATTTTTCTACGAATTTAAAGGTAAGAAGATAAATGATATGTTATCATTTCATAATGAAAAATATTTTATGAATATAAACAAAAATTCACTTATTGTAATTATTCTTTTTCGATGGTAATGGAAAACAAATTACATTAGTTTGTGAGATGGTAGGCCATCGTAAACATGATCGATTAAGTATTTTTCAATTTGGTGGGATGGGTTTAGGATATTGGTAATGATACTAAGATATTAAAATATATTTATGTGTATGATACTTAATTTATTATTTTACCATGGTCTAATAATATCTGTAGGATGGGGAAGAATAATAAATATTGAAATGATCGACTAAAAACGATACATCTTCATTAGAAATCCATTGTTAATTAACACCTTATGATCACTAAGGTTTATGTTCATCATAAAAAATTCCACCATAATTTGGGAATCCATTTTATAAAGCTATTGGGACCGTTATTTTAGGGAAAAATAGGTATTGAAGTGTGAACAAATTGGAAGAAGAGGTTCCCTTTTATATGTTAGGGGAGGGAACTCTAGGCATTTATCAAAATATTAAATTAATTTAAATTTCCAAATGTCACCAAACATATATTTATTTATGTTTATATGATTATGGGTCAAAATATATTCATAAAATAAAAATTATATATGTTTTGACTAAATATATACTGTTATATTCTTGTATTAAACCCTAATTTACCTTATTTAATTCTTTCTATGAGTGGGTGTATTTTTATTATATAATAGTTAATATAGTAATTATAAAATTCCAAACGACCCATAATTGATTCATGGTTGAAATTTTAAAACCATATACAAATACATTGGTCAAATATTATATTTTTATGAATTTTATATCACTTAATAATGTATTTTTTTTATTATCATTATTTTAATCTTTGAATGTATTTGGAACATTCTCTTTTAAAAATTACATAACAAGAAGATAAATTAAAAAAACAATTTTAATGCATCCTTAAAATGTCTATATAATCTATAAAATTTATTTAAACATTAATTATCTGAGGTAATATCAATTTTAATATTTTTAAATTCATTTAAATGATTTTTACATTATTTTAATACTAACTCCATTAGAATTGTGTCTGTATTTATCACAGTTATTTCAATAATGTGAATTATAAATAAATTAAAATGATGTTGATAAATCATTTTTTTCCAATTACTATTTATCATTCATGATATAAATTCAATAAAAACATATTAATATATATATATATATTAAAAATGTGAGTATGACATCTTTAACTTTTCATTAATGAAAATTTTATAAATGTTATAATATAATTTATGTGGATTATAGTGAATATTATTTTTATCCTTTTATGATTATGGTAAAATATAAAAAACAAAATAGAATTTTCGAAGTATTTATGGTCATTTTCTACTCCTTATCACTTTATTTTTACCTTAATTACCCAATTTACCATTTACCATATTAAAATCAAATTACTAAATTTACGAATCATATTGGAAAAAGTGACATTTTAATATATTTGGAAATTTTTATTTCAAAAATGGAATCATTTTTTTAAAATTAAAATCATAGAATTTTCTTAATTTAATTTAAAACAAAACTGGTATAATACAAATGAAAAATAAATTTTGGAAAAATTCCATTTCAAAACAAAATTTTTTTTTATAATGAACACATGTATAAAATACATTCAATAAAAAATAATTAGATTATTTTAAATATAACATTTCTTATGAAAATTTAAAACTAATCCAATCATATTTTTATCATAAAAATAATAGAAATATATAATCTATATATATACTAAAGCAGTAATTTTCATGGACACGTGTCACACCCACAACAACTCACTCCATCCACCCATATCCATCTACCCGCAATCCATCGCATTGCCCTGCATCCCCCATGCGAGTTTCCTCCACCGCTACCACTGTTTCAAACCCTCCGTAGGTCTATCTTCGTCTTCATTACACAATTCCATCGAAAACGACAACTCAATTCAAAAAAATTGGGCCGTATCTCCCTATTACATCTTTCAATATTCCAATCTCTACCCGGTCACTCCTGCACCACATTATCTCCATTTCTATAGAACTCCACCTCATCGCGACTTCTCTCTTACGATTCAACGGTTCGAAAATCTCTGTTGTTGTTGCTTCATCATCGTCCCACATCTTCACCATGATAGATCTATGAAATCTATGGTCAGCCCTGATTTTCACCACACCACCTACACCTTGACTTATATCCAAAAACTAGGGTTTCAGAAGCCTCTACAATCAGATCCTGAAATATAGGGTTTCAAGTCCTTCTTGGTCGGTTACCAGGTCTCCATCCCCGTGGATGTGCTATAATTTCACCGTTAACAGTCCTGGTGAACACCCTTCAACATCTACACAGACCCTATTACAGTCAATGATACCTTATCCTGAGAGACTATGGATCTATATCTATGAAACATGTATGTTCTCTTGAAAACATTGAAATAATTGATCTTTCCTTTTCTTCACAGATTTAACCAACAGGTAGACATTTTACCTAATTGGAGATTCAACCTGTTTAAGATGGATCCCACATATGGTAGTTTTTCTTTCATAAAATCACTTACATTATCCTCCATTTCAATGTTTCACATTTCTCTCTATTCATACCTAATTTATATGCATAAATATGATACATCTACATTCACAAACCAGTAAATAGGGATCCACGACGTTCAGTCTTCCACCATTTTTATACGATTGTATGTCTTCTCTGACCCTAGAGACCTAGCACCAAGAAAAAGGTATGTTCTTCTCAATTTATAAAAATTTTTCCCTTATCTACATGATTTACTAATTTTAGTTTAATAGTACATTTTCAAACAATATTTTTATACAACACCTATTCTAATTCACCATTTACGGATTGTGCTTCTTCTGCTTGGCCATGCTTACATGATCATTTTATTCTATTGATGATATTGATTTATTCTGAAACATTAAAGAATCCAAAAAATTAGTAATTCTTAAATTATAATATTCAATATAAAATTTTCTAGTTTCATTCATGAAGATTTTAGGTTTTGTTCATTGATGTTCTTTAAAATGTCATAGAATATATGCATAGTGGACTAACTCTTTCCTCAACTCTAATTTTTTAATTTAAGTAAATTCATATAAAATTCCACTACTATTATATAATACATCTGCATTCATGAATAATAAATTATATATTCACTTCATTCAGTCTACCACCATTACTATAGAACTTTCATTCCTCACAAACCATATAGATCCAGAGCTCAAAAAAAGGTGTGTTCAATCATATTCAGTTTTAGTGTTCTGGTGTTTATGATTTATATAAACAATGTGTTTCCTATTGGAATATTACCATATGTTTCTTATATTTATTTGAATATAAACTAACACCTATAATGTTTTATAGTATTATAGTTTTCCACAAAAAATGAAACAATCTTATATTATAGACTGATGCCTTGAGTGGAAGGTGCATTAATTATCTCGCACGTTCATGGGCTAAATAAATATTCAAAGAAATTTTTTTATTTAGCTATTTTCTGTTATATATGATCCAATGATCTCATCCCACAACTTCCTTTTATTGACCGATACACTAAATTTTGAGGAGTGGTTCCTTTCCAGCCCATTGAAGACTTTTCATCCTGGAATATATAAAATTAACAAATTAAGTAGATGATATAAAATATAAAGAGATCTCAACCTGATACTGAAGTCCTACACAAGAGAGCATATAAGGTGCTCCTTTCACTGACTTCATGATTTTTATGAATGAAAAATAATCATGTAATGTTTTCAGTATATTTTATGGTATGGGTCAACTAAGATAATTACATCTTCGAAAACTAAGGAATGATTTTTGTGTACTATAAGGAATAGATATTATTTTTGGTTATTCACAACAACATACATTCGAGTGTACCCAAATTTTATTCCATTGGTTTTTTTCTCAGATTTTTAGTTCATCTTGTGTATTTCATATCCACTATTCACATTCTAGTTTACCCATATTTTATTTTAATAGTTTCTATATACATGTAAACTAAAAATATTCTGTTGTGTATAAGTTCACATACATCAATACCATTTTAGATCAGGTATTTACCAATTCACTACTTGTAAACCAGCCAACCATATGAACTTGTTTCATAGATTTTTGAAAATGGCTCCATATTTATGTATTATACTTCACAGTTTAGTATTTGACCATTCATAAACAGATTCAATAATATAAATTCACTTTGCATCAAGCATATACTCTTGTGGAATTACAAATTTATCAAATTTGGGGTTTACATTATCAATGTACATTACATTCACTATAAATTCCACTGTGAATAATTTGATTTCATTGCACACCTTGAAAATTAAATGTAATGTCAAAAATATCAACATGTCTTCTTTGTCAAACTCTAGATATGCATGGTTACATCTGATGAAATATATGAAAGAACAATTTAAATTGAATAAATTTTTCTTATATTTACAATTTATTTTATATTTTAGAATGAATTTAGATATTTTAAAAACATACAATGGTATTATATTTTAGAAACAAATAACTTTTGAATGGAAAATTTGTACACTATTTATTTTTTTCTACTGAATATGTCATTAAAATTATTTTTTTAGTTCTAAACTAATGTACAATTGTTTTTCATTGAAGTTGTTCTATGTTATTTCAATTAGACATCCCAATTCAATTTTTTTAAAATTATCATTTTAATATTTTTTTTACATTTCTTAATTTTAGAAATTTATATCATATTTTATGAATTTTTAGGTAAGTGGCATTATTAATGGTTCTGGTGACTTTGGATTATGATCTAACAATTATTCCTTCTCTAAAAAGCATATAAGCCGACCATATGCATCTACCACCATTCCACTGAAATGGTGTGGGATGAAAATGAAAAAATCCCAGAAGACCAGTCAGTCTCTAGAGTCTCTTAAACTAGAGTGAGAGGTCATCATTGAGGATGCGTAGCCAACTACTATCCTAACTAGGTCGGATGTTGCTCCAACACCAACAGATAATGTCACATTTAATTTTGGTGAGAAGCTTAATGTTACATTAATATTTGTTGGTGGAGTGAGTAATTTTAATGTTGATGGGATATTTTCTATCCAGATCTTTTATAAGGAGGATGCACATATCCGAATTCAGGTGGAATCTGGAAAATATCAAGGATCCAATTAAAGGAACACCTAAAGATCATCAAGGTATTGTATACCAATGAATATATTCTAGGACTAAAAGATCTTTACACGATGTTTCCTTTTTACCGTGTAGGAAATTGTGTTGGCTTTTTAATGTGGAAAACAAAGACTAAAGATGAGACAATTGTAACTCTTATAATCAACTATTGGGCCTTGATGTCCTGGAATGAAACATATCTGACAACCTAGTCTGAGGCATCAACATCTTTTGAATGCCTAATGTACTAGTTTCTATACCACTTACAGCTCTTCAAGATGCACCAAATGTCTGGAATATTTATTTGCAGTAGAGGAATGACTCAAAAAATATTGTTTCTGAATAGTCAATCTTATTGATTGATGACTCTTACCTCAGTAGATCTGTAATTTTAGTTTTTCCTCCAGAAGATTCATGATTCTTCTTCCGGATTTTGCTGTGATTTAATGCCACAATCACATTTAGTGAATTTATGTTTGTTGGAGTGCTTTCCATGAAAGGAAGAGCTCCACCAAGTACTCACAGAGGACATAGTTGTTCACTGGGAGCCACATATTTGCGTAATGGGAAATCAAATATGAACCTGGTGGAATTGGTCTCCCTTGTGTTACAGTGATGTTTGTTCATGATGGTATCCCTTTTTTTAAAGGTTTCAGTTTTATTTTGATTTCTCTTTGTTATATAAATGTATGGATGAACAGGGTAAGGTACTATATGAAAAAACATTATAAAACTTGCTTAGAACACCTATTCTGATTTATATTTATATGTGTTGTTTCCTGTCCAAAATATATTTTCTTACTTCTTCAGTTCCACAACATGCAGTCAAGGAAGGTTATCCTAAAAAATTTTGTTGAATGATTCTTAAAGCCCCCTTCGTTCTTAATGTCGTGCCGAATGTTGTAATACTTTCTAAGATGGCTTCTGAATCAAAAAAATGGTTGGTTTCAAATTCTTCCACATAAATCCGCGAGGTACCCTCTTGTCTCTTTCAATAACTGAAATCATTAACCTGAAATTTACTTATATTTGATTTAACCACCAGTAGTTACTATTATATTGAAGAGAAATAGTCTATTAAAACACTATTTATCATAGAATCTAATTTTGTGGTAATTAGTTCAAGAATTCATGTAGGTACTTTAATTTTTTGTGACAATACCATTGTCATAAAGTGCAGACATTGTTGTCGGGAGAAATAATAGATGACATTCTCATGGAGAGTCCATGGCTTTGCGCATCGTGCCAATGAAGAATAGATAGTGAGGTCTCACTGAAATTTATTTCTCCTATGAAGAGGTTCATTCTCTTCTCACTTATCTGGGTTATATGATTCTTGGTATATTTATCAAGTATATAACGTTGATTTATTTTTTGAGATAAACCCTGGAATCGATTAGTTCTTAATATTTTAATGTGGGACATTTGAACTCCTACATGTGATCTTCTGTTTCATAGTTGAAATTGAATACTATGGGAAACTCTAACCTTTTTCACTAAATCATTTTCTTAAAACCAAAAGAACAACACTCTTTACCTTGTGAAAATAAAAATCAACATTCAATCTATCTTCATCTATTTCTTTTATTTTATTTCATGTCAGTCAGCTCTTATAAAGTGTTTGTTGAAGCTATTTTTCATGTGTGATTATCTAAATTTAGGGATAATTATATTATTAAGAGTATATATTTATTTATTGTACTTATATGTTACCTTTTTTTGATAGGTGGATGGTGTATGGAATTCATGGAAGATATGAAATACTGAAAGAGAGAACTAACATTTACAAGTATTCAATTTTTAATTATAATTTTTACAGAACTCTTTTGTCTAAACATAACTTTTTTTGGAATCTATTGATATAGATTAATTTATTTCTCACTATGGATTCCAAATGAGAATAATTTTTTTTGTTGGATTTACCATGTTCATGAGGGAATTCGAGTGGATGTTTGCGACCACGAAAGCCAATGTGTGAGTGTTATTTTTTGGAGAAATATTCCAAATGTATGAACCATTCATCAATTTTGTTTCTTATTACATTGATATTATAGATGATTCTATGTCAATATAATTGATCAATATATTTTATTAATTACACTATCAGAGGTTCAATATACACCAATGACTCATAAATATTCATGGAGAAGAACTCACGAGGTATTCATATTATTTATGTAATTTACAATATAGGTTTTTATTCATGGATTATACCATGATTCCATTACCAACTAATAATCTTATAATTGGAATATTTAGGTATTATTATAGACATACCAACCTATATATATACATAGAGAGTGTTAAAATATCATTTGAAATTAAATCAAGAGTTTGTGGTAATATTTTCTATCATAAAGTGAAATTTATTTATGATGATGATAGGTCAAAAATATGAACTTTCAACTAAATTACCATTCAAAGACACCGCACTAAATGCAACCATGTTTCCTACTAATCTTCACCCCTACATCTTTGCAATCCTATCCACCCTCTCCAGTCAAAATCTAGAAACATTGAAACTGTCTCTAGGTTTCCTTCCATCATTTATCATAATCCCACCTCTCACCTCCACCTCTGCCCTAACCTCTACCTTCTGTTTCATCTACGTCGTTATATATACCTCTTCCATTCCATCATGTTCTATCTACATAACAATTAATCTTTACTTCATTACCTTCAATCATTGGTATCCTATTAACATCATTATCATCGTTTTATTCTAAACATTATATTTAGTACAACAATAATACAATTATTTTTGAATGAAACAAAACCATATGATTTGAATGAAAAATTAATAGTCCCATGCATTTTCACGGGTAGAGTAATAGTTGTTTATAATAATCAATATTTCAACTATTTATTGAAAAATAAAAAATTTTAGAAAATTATCCCAATTTCACCATCCAGAAATTTTCAAAAGATGATTTCCAAAATTAATTTCATATTATGAAATATATTTTATCATTTCACAAGAAATTAATTATTTTAATTGAATATAAAAATCAATAAAACTCATTTTTGTAGAAAATATGGTTTGATGTATAAAATGAATTTACTAAATAAACCAATAATTATTTAAAAATAATGAATTAATAAATTATCAAGGAGTATGGAAATGATATATTTCATAAAAACATTAATATTATTAACCAATTATAATTTAATGGATAGGTTATTAAAATCATGTTTAAATAATCATATTTTTTTTGTTTGTTTAAGCTTGGTGTTGAATATCATTATGCTATGAAACATGCTATTTTATTTTAAAAACATGGGATGTTATAGTTTCCCCATAAATTGCGTCTCATTCCATATGATAAGGCTTCTTTGGTACCATGAGTCATTTCATGGAAAATGGATTTGAACTCTCCTGATGTGTCAGCTAATATTGAATATCTAAAATGTTTTCAATTTGATGGAAACCCACATATATGTACTTCAGTTAGAGAGGTTCTCTTCATGAATGGTTTTGAGGACTGGGAAAGGCATATCTCATATCATACTAGTAAGTATCAAGCATGTGATAACCTCATCACTATTCCCTTACACTATTTTCATGGGATCCTTGATATTATTTTGAGGATTGAATGATATTTACTATCTATCCCCATGTGAGATGTAGTAGATCCTCAATTGTATGAGAACAATAATGGTGGATGTCACACTTTTTTTAGTAGAGTATCAGATCCAATTTTTTGATATATTTAAGATAACATTATACTCCAGTTGTTGGTTATTAGCCTAGTATATCTAGGGTCATCTATAGGGATTTTAATCAACCATAAAATAAAATCAAATGGGGTTTCATATTAAGATTATCCCAAACATGATTATTATCTAGGCACATCTTGGTAAGTGGGAGAGTAGGGGATTAAAATTTTTATCTTGTTAAAAGAATATCATTAGAGTCCAATTTGTTTGTAATTTTTTTATTTTTACATGGATATATTTGAATTGATCTTGGAAATGGATTAGTTAGTTACTTACAAGGCTACTATTGATTGTTGAACATGAGTTGAAAAGACTATATTTCCTGATGAGATAGTGGATCTCTGTAATGGTGAAAATAATTTGAGTTCAAAAAAATTTGTACATTATCACTAACTGTCAAAACTATTTCTTATTAATCACCAGCAGTCGCTTTTCTGGAAAATGTCACAAATGTGATAAGAGAAATTTCAACGATTTGGCACTAAAATATATATTTATTTCCCAAATATTTCACTATTTTCCACCTGAAATGGATGTGTAATATTTTATCAATATTCTTCTTTAAAAAACCCTTATATAACTTCCTTCATAATTAATGATGCCAAAAAGATTAAAATAATTTAATGACAAATAGAAAAAACTATAAATTAAATGAGTCATAATACAATGTACATTATCATAATATAATCTAATTATTTCATTAAATAATACATACGATTCATGCAACACCCTGGCGTTTGAAAATAATATTTTGGTTGATATTGTATACAACTTGAAACACTAAGCATAAATGAACCCTGAAATATTATTATTTCATGAAATTTATATCATATATATATAATTGGGTGTATTAATTAAATTAAATAAATTATGAAATATATAAAAATATATATATGTAATAACTAATGAAAATTAAAAGATAAATTCAAAGGAAATAGGCACTTAATATTTACAAATTTTGTTTAATTATTAAAAATATATATTCTTCAACAATATTTTTTTATTGATTTCATATGATATAATATTATAATTAATTCTATTAAAATTTAAAAACATTATTTGATTAAAATAATATCAATCTTATAACCTGAATATCAAATTTTCATTAGGTTTATTTTTTTTTGTTTATTTATGAAAACATTAACATTCTAGTTAATAGTGAATAATACTTAATTTTTTAAATTTATATTTGTTTCATGAACTAAATAAGTAAAATTATATATTAAAATATATTCAAAATAAAAAAATCTCTTATATTCTTATTAATAATATTACTTTATTTGCAATCAATTTTATGATTTAATTGTGTATAAAAGGTTATACTGAAAAAATAATTTCCCTTAAACCATTTTTCATTTTGTTTTGGGTTATTATCATAAATTAATTCATTCCACTAATATAAGTAAAATATTGAAAAATATATTACATTTTATAAATTACATGTTCTATATTTTATTAATACTTCTTTTTTAGTTTTCATCAATATATATAGTAACCTTAGTAAATGATTGTCACCGTAGTAAAGGTAAAATGGGTAAATTAGTGTCAAAACTAATGTGATAAGTCATAAAATAATTATAAGAAAGAATATATTTCATTTTTTGTGTATATTAATTATCTAATAATATAAAATTAAAAAATACGTTTTTATATTTAACATTGATTTACAGCATTATAATATTTACGCTAATGATAAAGTAAAAAAATCACTTTCCTTATTTGCAGATCAATAATCTTTTATTACATGGATTAAAATGACTTATGTTTATAATTAAATGTTTATTTAAGATATTAATAATATTTTATATCATTTTTATTTTAAAAAAAATTATTGATGATGTTTTTCTGTTAAATTCCTACGCAATGTCGACACAATACTTGTGGATGGAGTAAAAAACCAATTAAATGAATTTTAAAAACACTAAATATAATCTTTTTTGGGATAAAATAATGTTTCAGGTAAATTTTGAATATTAATATATAATATTAATGAGATTTTAAATATTTATATTGAAATTAAGCTTGATTCATGTTGTTTAGAAAATTGAAATATGTTAATAGTTCTTAAAATGATATTAATAGTAATTTTTGTTAAATATATTTTATTAAATTATTTAAAAATCATTAAAATATTCAAATAGGAAAATTAAGAATATTAATGCTCTGGTATTTCATACTTTTTCCATTTATATGATAATTTGTACCTTATACATAAAATTATAACCCATTAATGTTGAAAAGGTCATTACCACTATAATGTTTCAAATTGGTTAACCAAGGTGTTAAACTCAAAGTTGATGTTTAAAATGTTACCAAATTCTACATAAAGATTATTATATGATGATAATTTTTTCATGTGACGACATTTTAAGATTTAATTTCTATTTTTTTATTGTATACATTAGAATGAAATTAACTATATTTAAATATGTTTTGTAATTCCATGGTCATCATTTCCCTCCTTTATAAATGGGACACCCCTTGTAATGGCACGGAACCCTCCGGTCCATTAATCTGTGAAAATGTGGTGTTGAAGGTGTTCCGAGAGGTCAAGGTGACTTATCCCCAACACATTGCCAAATTTCCAGTTCTGTGAAAAGTGTTTCTTGTTTTAGGAACAGTATCAGTAGGTGGATAGTGTTTCCAGAATGGTAACCTTCTAACGGTGACCTTATAATGGTAGACTTGAATAGTGTTTCCATAATGGTAACCTTCTAAAGGTGACCTTATAACTGTAGATTTGAACAGTTTATCCAGAACGGTGAGGTTTAATGGTGAGCTTTTCATTCCTTTGCCAAATCTTGAGTATGTGTACAGTGTTTCCAGCTTCCTACAGTATCGCCACTTTGACGTTTCCTTTGACATAAAATACCTTTAAAGCCTTATTTTAAAAATTGTTAAGGCCAGTTCAAATGCCATAAGTCCAATATTAATTATTCCTATGGCTCGGGATGTTTTACTTGGTCAAACCATGTGGGTTAATGCGATCTGATTTTAATGGGGAATTAAACGTATCTTAAACTATCACCCCAATAAATCGTAAAAAATGGATGAGATATCATTCTCCATTATTCTTTCTCTTTGTTCTCACCTAAGAGACACTAGAACCATTCAATCATTCCCGTAGGATTTTCACAATCAAACCCTAATCCTATGATTGGAACGTCTATATTTTTGATGCAACCGAGATGTGTCATCAATCTTCCATATAAGTTTTCGCAAGGGAAGGATTATGACCCATTGTGTGGATAAAGAACTTCCATAACTCTTCGAGGTAGGGGATTCGTGGCTTCTCTAGTTGTTTATGGCAAACATATAGTTAGCATGATTTAGACCTTTGGATCATAATGAAATTGACCTAATTAAATACATGAACTGGATTTAAAGAATGGGTTTGATCGCATGTTGTTCCTTTGTACCGTGAAAATGGTATGCCTCATCTTTTTCTAGATAGAGTGATATCTATGCTTGATTTGATTAGTTGTTCATTCTTTATGGAAGTCGATAAAGAACGTAAACCCGGAAATAATTGATAATTAATTGGATAAAGATAAATAGGCATGTGAATGAATCCGGTTGTTACCGTTGTTGTAGTTGTTCTAATTTGATGATAATTGAATCGTCATAGTAAGCATGTTAAATATTTTGTGATAGCTTACTAATTAGTTGTTCCGATATTCGATCCTATAGATTGAATCTGTTAATTCAATATGGATTAAAGAATCTCTTGTTTGATAATTTCTAAAAGGGGTCTGAGTTACCCTCGTATTTGTTAAAGGGACAAGAGCCCATGGTTGTGATTTGTGTTTTCCTGCTTCCTGTGATGTAATGTGAGCCTGGATGGCTTTTGTGATATGTGCAGGCATGTGGACTTGTGGTTGTGGCAGTGGATGATGCCAAGGGTGGCGAGATGCATCAGCTTATGCATGTGGGTGTCGGGGAGGACACCAAGGATGATGGTATGGGATGAATGTGATGGCTGGATGTTGGTTTGTTTGTTTGGTTATTTATCTTCTTTACTTTTCCACACTGCTCAAGGAAGCTGGTCTTGCTTACCCACCTTCCGAAGGAGGCGAAGACACGCGGGGTATGCCACATGCTTTCCGTTTTAGCCTCTCGAGGGAGAATGAGTCTATGCTCTTACTATTGGTGGCAAAGACTCGACTGGTAGTATATATACTCACCATGTTGAGCCCCCATTGTGTTTATTAGCAAAGGATTCCTTTATAGAATGCCTGGGAATATGGTAAAGTAATTCTGTAATTAATGTTTGATTTAATGGTGATAATCCACGGGGAGGGAAAAACTATAATTTAAAGGAGATGTGAATCTTAAAAGGTGCAGTTGTTTTTTTGAGTGTGATGCCAATTCAGTTTAATGTGGAATTGTTCATGGTTAATTAATGTTTCAAGAATTAATTAACTAAAAATGGAACTGATAAAATGAATATGGAGTAATCTAATAAATCTCTTCAAATGTTTGTGTGCTTATTGGATACGTAGTCTTAGATGTAGCTGTCCGGAGTCTGAGAGACGTTAGCTGCAGATGTATCTAAGACAAGGTAATTCACATAGTGTGGAAGTGAGTTATATATATATTCTATAATTTTTCTGTTTCTATATGCTACTCCTCCCTGTCGGTAAGGGAAGCTGACACCCTGGGGATTCTGAGCCCTAGGGGGTGTTTTCCCCAGCATTCTGATGGGAGGTCGAATGGCTGACTACCCCCTTTAGCCCAGCTCTCTTTTCTTGGTAGATACATGTGCCAACAAGCAAAACAGTTAGTTTCCCCATATTTGTGTGTAGAGGGATGTAATGGATTGTGGTTATTTCACACACATATATTCTGGATATAGTATCCTATGGACTACTATAGGTGTAATGTGTATAGGATGTGATGGTTTGAGGATCCCTACTCAGTGTATGGGCTATAATGGCTTGAGGTATAATTCCTGATGTATGATACACGTTATGTGGGCTGTGGTGGCTCCCAGAACTTACCTGGTTACTTTTGGTTTTGAGGAGAGTGTGATGCTTTTCCAAGGGTTCTACGTGATAGCCTTGTGGTGCATGAGGTGCATTTTGTGGAGCTTAGCCCAGGTGTCTACGGGCAAGCCTATGGAGAGAGATCCACATGACGTATGTCGTTGGGGAAAAGTGGAAAACCAGTGGGGAAGTAGTAGCGGGGTACACTTGATATTCTTTACTATATGCTATATTTCTGTATGCATTACTTGGTGAGAGTATCCATGGTGAGGTTGGGAACTTAGTATACCTGTTTAGGTGACGACTTAGTTTCACTTATTGTTCACTGTGCTTTATCATGCTTTATTTACTTTTTCATGAGAGGATTGGGGAGGATCCTACTGAGTATACTGTTATACTCACCCTATGTATATATAAACTGTTTTTTAGGTCACTTAGAGCAGGTTGGTGATCATGTTGGTTACTACTAGCTTGTGGTTGGAGGAGCTATTCGGGCTTCTGGTCGTTGCCATTTTACTTTCTTTTGGGTACTTTTAGTTTCCCCTTTCAGTTGTAGAACTTTTTCATGACATTTCATATATTTACTTGGGTTTCTTTAATATTTCATTTCTGATTTGTAGTTGATTGGTGTCTATCTTATCTCTCTCTTCCGCATGTGTTCTCTTAGAGGGTAATGCCTCCCATTTATGTGTTTACTATACCCTCGGTGCTAGTCTCCAACCCGGGGCCTACTGGAGGCAGGACTTGGGGGTCATTATCTTCTATCTCACATTTCTGTCCCAGGAGGGGTACACTTTGTGGGGAGGGGATCGTGACAGAGTGGTATCAGGGGTATGGTTGAGGGATAGGATGAAATTTGGAGTTAAGAATAGGTGAGGATGCATGGGAAGGTAGGGAAACAATGTCATTAATGTTTAGCAAGTGGGTTAAACACTGGAAACCGATAGAGACATAGGAGTATAGGGACTCCTATGATCAGTTTCAAGGACCTTTACATATACGATGGCTACTAAACAATGTGATACTAGTTGCAGGGTAGAGACCTAGGAACGGATCATGCATCGTTCTTATTTGCGCCTGTGTTTGAATGGGTAGACCTTGGGATATGTTAACCATAAATTAATAAAAGAAAACAATTAATTTATTAATGTTGAGTCTTCCATATTCCAGGCTTAGGAGCACTAACTGTTGTTATTTTACAGGTATGGATCCAGGTCGACGTCCTCGTTAGGGTTGCGCAGAAGATTTCTAGTAGGTTGTTCTAGCAGATCGCTACTGGGTAGAGGTTGACGACGATGACACCTGGAGGAAGACACTCCGAGAGTTTCAGTGCCAGAGTCTACAGAAGTACGAGGGATCTGTTTTATATGTAGTCGCAAAAGACTGGTTGTAGGAGGTCGAGATATTATTTAGTTCTATTCATGCATGGATGGAACAATGGGTGTCCATGGTTGTGATGATGCTACGTGGAGCAGTAAGGCAGTGGTGGTTCTTGTTCCTCGGGGATCGTGAGGAGTCAGCGATCTCATGGGAGGTGTTTCGAGATAGGTTTAGAGTCGAGTTTCTTTCTTCGACTACGAAGGCATCTAGTCTCCAGGCGCTTCTTAACCTTCGACAGGGGAGCTCTAGTGTTCTAGAGTTTGGAATCTGTTTTAGGAACCTTCTACGATATGTTTCAGACGTATTACCAGATGAGGAGGTCGTGGTGAGGCATTTTGAGGAGGCTTTTCATCCAGAGATCCAGCGCCAGGTCACCCCATGTATTCTAAATCCATATCTTGAGCTGCTGGTGAGGGAAGATGTTGTTGAGAGGACTTTGGCGTGGACCAGATCATCACGAGAGAGGATTCATCATGATTCCTCACGAATAAAAGTTGTGGTCTGGGTATCCAGGATTTCAGGGTAGAAGAGTTTCCGTTCACCTGGGGGTAGGTCCCAGCCCTTCCCATCACGTTTATCCAGAGTTAGAAACTATTAGACCTATGCCAAGGGATAAGGTGCTTGTTTTTCTTGTGGTGGTCGTTGTCATCAGCAGCGGGAGTGCCCCACTTTTCCGAGCAGTCATCGTGTACCGGGCACTCCTCTCCAGGTTCCTCTGTTGAGGCAGTTCCAGCTGAGCTAGTAGCAGCAGGTTGCACCAGCTTTAGATCACCATATGGTTGATGGAGTTGGCAAAGGATATCCCCACGACGCTCCATGTCCTCATAGAGTAGAGTCCGGTTGTGGTGGTGGTCGTCATCAGGGTCAGAGAGGTAGTGGAGGAGGTCGTGGTCAGCTTCATGCTCTAGCGCTGCCAGCCCCAGGCGAGCCAGATGTTGTTCGAGGTACCCTTTTCGTGTTTTATACCTTGGTGTATGCCATGGTTGATTCAGGAGAAAGACACTCCTTCAAATCACATACCCTTTTCAATGCACTGGGACTTGAGGTAGAGAGGCTTCCAGTGCCCTTGGCATTGACTACGCCAGTTGGAGGTCGAGCCGACTTGTTTGAAGTATGTAGCGACTGTGAGCTAGTGTTGGGGAAACTCCGCTCTTTGGGAGATTTCCAATGTTTACGAATACAACCATTTGATATCATACTCGGCATGGATTGGTTGTATTCGGTGCAGGCTATTGTGGATTTCTACAGGAATAAGGTCATTTTTTTGATGCAGATGGAGAGAAAGTGGTGTTTGTTGGTGAGCGAGATCCTCGTATGGGTCATAGACGAGTTCCATCCTTATCATCCATAATGGTTGAGATTATTCTGAGTTATTCAGAGGTTCAGCAGTTGGCGTTTTCAAGGGTCGTAGAGGAGTACCCTGACGTCTTCCCAGAAGAGGTTATAGCCTTACCCGCTCAACGAGAGATCGAGTTGGGGATCGAGATACAGCCAAGAGCGTCTCCTATCTCTATGTCTCAGTATAGGATGTACCCTTTTGAGTTACAAGAGCTAAGTATTCATATTGATGGTCTATTGTAGTGCGGTTTTGTTCGGCCAAGTGTGTCACCGTGGGGTGTTCCAGTTTTGTTTGTGAAAAAGGCTGACAGCAGTTTGCGGTTGTGTGTCAATTATCGTCGATTAAACAAAGTGACAATAAAGAACTGCTATCCTCTCCCACAGATTGATGACTTATTTGATCAACTGAAGGGGGCAAGTTGGTTCTCAAAGATAGACATGCGGTCAGGATATCATCAAATGCGTGTAAAGGATGAGGATATCCCGAAGACTGCTTTCCGTTGTCGTCATGGTCATTATGCGTTTGTTATAATGCCATTCGGTGAGACGAATGCTCCAACTGTTTTCATGGGGTTGATGAATGTTGTGTTCTATGAATTCCTGGACAAGATTTTTTTTGTTTTCATCGACAACATCCTTCTGTACTCCACATCTGAAGAGGAGCACACAGAGAATCTACGAGCTGTTTTAGGAGTTCTTTGCCAACATCAGTTGTTTGGGAAGTTGTCAAAGTGTGAGTTTTGGGCTCGAGAAGTTCGTTTATTGGGGAATGTTGTGTCCCAATAGAGAGTAGTTGTGGATCCGTTGATGATAGAAGCAGTAGTGTCTTGGGAAGCCCCGAAGACCGTGTCAGAGGTGCGAAGTTTCCTTGGTCTCGTAGGCTATTATATGAGGTTTGTAGCCAATTTTTCCCGAGTTGTGACTCCTCTAACAGCTTTGACCAAGAAGGATCAAGAATTCATATGGACTGATCAGTGTCAGGAATCTTTTGATTATCTAAAGGAGAAGTTGGTGAGTGCTCCAGTCCTTTATCTTCCAACGGAGGGAGTCTAGTTTGATGTTTTCTGTGATGCTTCCCATCTGGGGCTAGGCTATGTTCTCATGAAGTAGAGGTCAGTTGTTTATTATGGGTCTCGGTAGTTGCGTCCCCATGAATGAAACTATGCCACCCATGATCTTGAGTTGGCAGCCGTGGTGTATGCTCTGAATTTGTGGTGACATTACCTCATTGGTGAGCACTTTGTGGTTTTCACCGATCATAAGAGTTTGAGGTATGTTTTCTCCCAATGTGACTTGAACGTGAGGCACCATTGGTGGATGGAGTTCTTGTAGGAATACGACTTTGAAATATTATATACACCTAGAAAAGGGAATGTTGTAGCTGATGAACTGAGCCGAATGTCACGTAATGATGATGTGTGTGAATGTGGTGATTCCTGGAGAGTAATGGAGGAAATGTCAGCTTTACATATTGATATGGAATAAGTTGGGGGTAGAGGTTGTCTTTTCCGGATGACGGTGCAGTCACCCCTAATGCAGAAGGTGGAAGAGTGTCAGTTGGGTGATCTTGTGGTGGAAGTTTGGAGAGACAAAGTTGTTTGTGGCGAGGCCCCTGATGGATGGTCGGAGGATTAACAACACTGAGAGTTGTATCATGGCAGGATTTTTGTTCCCTTGGCGATGCACAAGACGGTTCTCTGAGAGTTCCATAGTTCACCCTTGGCAGTACTTTGTGGTGTGACAAAGATGTACCGATCTTCGAGGAGTCAGTTTTGGTGGCCTAGGCTAAAGCGTGTGGTTGCAGAGTGTGTGTCTCGATGTTTAGTCTGCCAGAAAGTGAAGTCCGAACACTGTGTTCCTTGTGGTCTTCTCCAGAAATTAGAGATTCCTCAGTGTAAGTGGGAGGACATCTCAATGGACTTTGTTATAGGTTTACCTCGAGCTCCGGGAGGACATGAAGCTATATGGGTAGGTGTTTGGTCCCCGTTCCTTTTTTTCTCTTTAGGTTGGTTTTTAATTCCCTAGGATAAGAATGTTTTATGAGTTATCTGATGTAATGGCCCGAACCTCTCCAGTCCATTACATTGTGAAAATGTGGTGTTGGAGGTGTTCTAGGAGGTCAATGTGACTTATCCCCAACACTTAGCCAAATTTCAAGTTCTGTGAATAGTATTTCCAGTTTTATGAACAGTATCGGTAGGTGAACAGTGTTTCCAGAATGGTAACCTTCTAACGGTGACCTTATAACGGTATAAATGAATAGTGTTTCTAGAATGATAACCTTCTAACGGTGACCTTATAATGGTAGTCTTGAACAGTTTTTCCAGAACGGTAACCTTCTAACGGTGACCTTATAACGGTTGACTTGAACAGTGTTTCCAGAATGGTGAGGTCTAACAGTGACCTTTTCTTTCCTTTTCCAAATCTTGAGTATGTGAGCAGTGTTTCCAGCTTCCTACAATTTCTCCCCTTTGACATTTCATTTATCTAAAATTACATTTAAAGCCATATTGTAAGAACTCTTAAGGCTAATTAAAATGCCATAAATCTTATTTTAATTATTCCTGTGGCTCGGGATGTTTTACTCGGTCAAACTGCGTGGGTTAATGCGATCCACTTTTAATGGGGAATTATACGTATATTAAAATGTCACCCATTAAATCTTCAAAAAGGGATGAGATATCATTCTCCCTTGTTCTTCTTCTTTGTTCTCGGCTAAGAGACACTAGAACCGTTCAATAATTCCCATATAAGTTTCACAATCAAACCCTAATCCTCCAATTGGTTCATCTCTATTTTGGATGCAATCGAGTTGCGTCATCAATCTTCCATATAAGATGTCGCGAGAGAAGGATTGTGACCCATTGCGTGGATAAATAACATCGATAACTTTTCAAGTTAGGGGATTCATGGCTTCCCTAGTTGTTTATTCCAATCATAGAGTTAGCATGATTTAGTCCTTTGGATCATAATGAAATTAAACAAATTAAATACTTGAACTGGATTTAAAGAATTGGTTTGATCTCATGTTGTTTCTTTGTACCATGATAATGGTATTCCACATGTTTTTCTAGATAGAGTGATATGTATGCTTGCTTTAATTTTTTAATCGTTCCTAATCAAAATTGATTAAGAACGTAAAGCCGAGATTAATTGATAATTAATTGGCTAATGATAAAGAGGCATGTGAATGAATCTGGTTGTTGTCATTGTTGTAGTTGTTCTAATTTGATGATAATTGAATTGTCATAGTAAGCATGTTAAATCTTTTGTGATAGCTTACTGATTAAATTTTCAGAAATTGGAACATACGGATTAAATCTGTTAATTCAATATGTACTAATGAATCACTTGTTTGATAATTTTGAAAAGGGTTCTGAGTTACCCACTTGTTTGTTGAAGGTCCAAGAACCCATGGTTCTGATTGTTGTTTTCCTACGGCTTGTGATGTAATGTGAGCACGGATGGCTGTTGTGATATGTGGATGCATGGGGACTTGTGGTTGTGGTAATGGATGACGCCTGGAGTGGTGAGATGCATCAGCTTATGCATGTGGGTGTCTGGGAGGATACCAAGGATAATGGTATGGGATGAATGTGATGGCTGGATGATTGTGGATTTGTTTGGTTGTTTATCTTCTTTACTTTTCCCCATTGCTCAAGGTAGCCGGTCTTGCTTACCCTCATTCCGAAGGGGGCGAAGACACGCGGGGTATGCCACATGATTTCCGTGTTTAGCCTCACAAGGGAGAATGGGTCTATGATATTGATATAGGCGGCAAAGACTCGATAGTTAGTATATCTACTCACCATGTTGATCCCCATTTGTGTTTAGTAGAATATGATTCCTTTATATAATGCTTGGGAATATGGGAAAGTTATTATGTAATGAATGTTTGATTAAATGGTGATAATCCATGGGGAGGGAGAAACTATAATTTAAAGGTGACGTGGATCAAAAAGGAGTAGTTGTTTTTTTGAATGTGATTCCAATTCTTTTTACTGGGGAATTTTTCATGGTTAATTAATGTTTCAAGAATTAATTAACGTACAATGGAACTGATAAAATGAGAATGGATTAATCTAATAAATCTCTTCAAATATTTTTGTGATTATAGGATACCTAGTCTTAGAAGTAGTAGCCTGGAGTCTGAGAGACGTTAGCTGCAGATGTATCTAAGACTAGGTAATGCCCATAATGTGGATGTGAGATATATATATATTTTTTACTTTTTGTGTTTCTATACGCTACTCCACCCTGTTGGTAAGGGCAACTGACACCCCGTGGATTCTGAGCCCTTGGGGGTGTTTCCCCAACATTCTGATGGGAGGTCAAATGGCTGACTACCCCCTTTGGGCCCGCTCTCTTCTCTTGGTAGATACATGTGACAACATGCACAACATTTAGTTTCCCCATATATGTGTGTAGAGGGTTGTAATGGTTTGTGGTTATTTCACACACATATATTCTGGATATAGTATCATATGGACTACTATAGGTGTAACGTGTATAGTTTGTGATGGATTGATGATCCCTACTCAGTGTGTGGGCTATAATGGCTTGAGGTATAATACCAGAGGTATGATACACATTATGCGGGCTGTGGTGGCTCCCGGAACTTACCTGGTTACTTTTGGTTGTGAGGATGGTGTGGTGCTTCACCCAGGTGTCTGCGGGCGAGCCTTGTGGTGCATGAGGTGCAGATTTTGGAGCTTAGCCCAGGTGTCTGCAGGCAAGCCTTTGCAGAGAGATGCACAAGATGTATGTCATTGGGGCAAAGAGGAAAACTGGTGGGGATGTAGTAGCAGGGTACCCAAGATATTCTTTACTATATTCTATATTCTTGTATGTGTTACTTGGTGAGAGTATCCATGGTGAGATTGGGAACATAGTATACCTGTTTAGGTGATGAGTTAGTATCACTTATTGTTCACTGTGATTTAGCATGATTTCTTTACATTTGCATGAGAGGCTTGGGGATGATCCTACTGAGTATACTGTTATACTCACCATATGTATATATAAACTGTTTTCTTCAGGTCACGTGGTGCAGGATGGAGATCAAGCTGGTTACTACTAGCTTGTGGTGGGAGGATATGTTCGGTCTTGTGGTCGTTGCTATTTTAATTTCTTTTGGGTACTTTTAGTTTCCCCTTTCAGTTGTAGTACTTTTTCATGAAATTTAATATATGTATGTGGGTTTCTTTTATATTTCAGTTCTGAGTTGGAGTTGATTGGTTTCTATCTTATCTCTCTCTTCCGCATGTGTTCTCTTAGAGGGCAATGCCTCTGATTTTGTGTTTATTATACCCTCGGTGCTAGTCGCCAACCCGGGGCCTACTGGAGGCGGCACTCGGGGGTCATTATCTTCCTTCTCACATTGTCGGCCCGGGAGGGGTACACTTTGTGGGGAGGGGTCGTGACACCCCTTCTTTCATTTTGATAGACTACAATGAGCCATATATCTAAACAAAAATCGTCCCCAATATCATTCAACCTTCCCAATCCATTATTTTGAGGATATTTCATACTTAATGGACCATTAACATGGTCCTTATATATATATATATATATATATATATATATATATATATATATATATATATGAGGCCTACAGAAGAAGATGTAACCTTCCTACTAGACCTCTTTCAATTTATTTGTTTTTCTAACTCATCTAAATATATGTTATTCATAATAAAATAAAAAATTACATAACATTATTATAAATAATTTTTATTATGATTATTTAACAACCATTATCCACCCCTCCATCAAATTATAAGTGAAAATATCGCTAATTAATCTGTGTGGACTACAACCTCCCGGTACAGATACAGTTCATTTTCCATCACAATAATTCATGGATGTTGAATATAATTGGTTTAAATTTTATATATTATATTTATAGAATAATTATTATTAATTTATTATAATATCATATTAAAATTATTTGCTTCATATCCATTAAAAAATGATGACCTCACTCGTGTATACATGTGGACTACCACCTCCCAAAAGCGATGTTATTTTTTCTTCAATACTTGTTAAAGTGAATGGTATAAAATATATACTTAAGGAATATATTAGATATATAAGATATAATAATGATTCTATAATGGTAAATTACTAATTATCATTCAGGTTTTCAAACTTTTGAAGACTAAAAATAGCGTTTAAGCATACAAACTGCTTGTCGTCACCATGAGCGATGTAATCCATTTTTATATCACTACTATTTATGGATGAGTAAATATATATATATATAATTATTATAAATATTATTTATATCATTATAAACATTAAATAGATAATTTAACTATGATAAAATTATAAATAAATTTATATCTTAACTGAAATATTCATGGTAAATGAAATTGTTATTACTTGGAGCATTGATATTAAAAAAGCATTGTTAATACACAAGGTATAAAATGTAATATAAAAATAATATATGGTTCTTATTTATATAATTATTTTTCAATAATATATATATATATATTAAATTATATTTAGTTTAAAATTTTTTTGAATCTATACGATGTGATACAAGACTATAGCTAATGGTTTTTTTTCTCGATTTTATTTGTGTAGTGGGAGATAATATATTTATATTATGAATAATTTTATTAAGAATTAATTTTTACAAATGGGCTAAAAATTTTATGTTCTATCAATTATTTTTTATAATTTAATGAAAATTCATTAAATAAGATGCAATATTTTTATATGGAATGTATGGGTAAAAATAGTTGGTATCATATTAAAGTTTAATAAATATTTGGAAATTTGGATTAGAGAACATTGGAAAAAAATTTGGGATATGTGTATGTAATTGATAAGATTTTATAGTTATTTTATATAAATATTATATGTTTTTCCTAGCAATACATATTTATATGGAAACTAAAAGTGGTTACAGATTTAAAAATATTAATCTAGGGGTAATAATCCAAAAAAGTATGGCTAAAGTATATTTCATTCATCATTCTACTACATGGTTATTGTCTCCATACTATGCACCTTTATTGAGACTCGTGGGGGATATACCTAGGTCAAATCACATTTTTTCTATGATCCATTTTGAAGGATTTGAATAGAGGACAACCAAGGATGGCATTGGTTAAAACAATGGTGTCCTATATTGAATAGAGGGTATCGATATTTTGAAAAAACATGAATGGATTTGAATTAATATATTATTCCTCACATTTACAATTTTTACTGATACTATATATTTTTATATATGTGAATTCCTAGAATATGAAGGATTCACGTTAATGTTGAGTTTTATGGATAACTGAATTTTCTTTCTTATGAGGAACCAAATGAAATGTGAGAAAGAATGAGAACCCATGTGATTATTCATAATTATATATCTCTTTAAATGATAAAAAATATCAAATTGGGATAATTTTCCTACACAAATAAAAAGAGATAATAAAGATTCATGAAGTCCATTGATTGATTAAGATTTAAATTCATTCATGTCAATTATGTGGGAAGAAGTAATGAGGGAGAATATATATACGAATAATGAAATGTTTTGTGTCTGGATAATATGGGCATAAAAAATTAATTTCTAATTAAAATGAAGAGTTATAGAGAGAGATATGAAGCTCATCACAAGGTACTATTAATTGATCAATGTATTTTTTTTGTGGAGAACAGGGGTATTATATGATCTAATGATGAATTAATGGGTTTACTCATTGACCTATGAAATAACTATGTTATTCCTATCATTGATTTTAATGGATGGGTATGGATATAATAATTTTTTAAGAAGTTTTTTATTAATTATATTTAGGATATAATAAAATATAATGGTTTTTTGTGACTAGTACATTCCATACAGATATATTACATCTTAATAGATTAACATTCAATGAATTTTATAAAAACACACATGATGACCATAAAGAGTTGGTTTAATTAGAGACTAGATAAAAAATATTATTATTTTATAATATATCCCCAATATATACTATAAATATTTTACCATTTATTTATATTCATATAAATACCTTACATAATCCAATCATTATAACCGAGTGTAATAAAACACAAGAAATGGTGGAAACGGATTTTTGGTAAGGGTTAAAAGGGTTGATATTAATAAATGATCATATGAAATCATAAGATAAGAATAGTGTTATGATACCATGAATGTTAATTATAAAGTTCAAAAGAAATATCATGGATCCTAAAAATGTTCAATGCTATAAAACATTATCATTTCTCAAGATATTTATCATAATATTGATAAATCATCATAAATTATTCATGAACCATAAGTTTAATTAGTATAAGTGCAGAAACCATCATAAGTATTGTAAAATCCTAGGTAAATAAAGAGTAAGACATTTTCATATTTATTAATATTTGTGAATTAAATATTAATTATACTTCAAAGGGGATTCTATGTTCGATTGTGTACCAGACACACAATAATGGGTTTTTCGGAAATCTCATATTGCGCACAAGGCAGAGTCATACAGAAAAATAAAAATAAAATATTGTTTTAAATGGTAGTCAACGCCTAGTCATTGTATTGGAGAGAATGAATAGAACTAACAAATATATGATTATAAATGTTTATTTAAAATCTTTAGATTTCTTTAATAAATTTTAGAGCCTTAAAATAAGAATTAATCAGATTTTAACAATGGAATACTCTAATATTCATTAAAAAGGAAATTTACCACCTTTTGATAGAGAACCCTATTAAAATCTATTTTTTCTCACATTTATATATTCTGTTTGAATAAAATTAAAATTCTTCTTTAGACATGGGACCTCAAAAAATACTTTGGATGAAATTTTGGTATTTTCCTAATAATGTAGAATTTTTATGAATAATTTAAAATACTGTATTTTAATTCAAAACTACATTTTAATCTAATTAAATTGTATAGTGAAATATTTTTATTAGTTTTAAAATTTAATTAGAATAAAGTTTTACTATTTAATCCAATGGTGGTCATTAGATGTAAATTCACGTAGAAAATCGACATAAACAAGTGTCAATATTTTGATAGTTATTATTTAATATAAACACGCTTTCCAGATTTGAAGAAGGTAACTAATTTAAAATTAATTAATGAAACCAATATGTTTTTATTTTGGTAAAATATACATCATTTTTTAATTCATAATATCAAAATTATCTTTGAGGAAAATATTGGTATTTTTTAGAAAACGTTCAATTTTTTTGAATAGAGAACTACACTACATGGTAGTTAAAAAAACCCATTTTTAATCTATATAATTTTTACTCCTATGAATTAAATTTGAAAAGCCTGAAATACATGGTTCTCCTCAGTAAGTAATATGTGGTTCAATTTTATGAAAATAATTTTTCATGAAAAGTAACTTTTTATTTTTTTACCGTGGTTAGAGGTAAATAGGGTACTTCATGTTAAAAATAATATTATAATTATATAAAATTTCCTCAACACTTGTCCTAAACTTATTGGATGAGTAATGGCTGACCAATACAATCCCTTGGATATATTTTTTTTCTTTTAAAACCTTTTGTCTATGATAATGACATTAATAAATATTTATTTAAAGTATGAAATAATAATATCATAAACATGTGTTATTTTTCCAAAATAAATGTTGGGTTATATAATTGATATCTTCAACTATAAATATTAAATAATAATTTAAAATTATTTCATACATCATGGTATTATATTTATAATTTTTAGATATTAAATAAATATATTTTATTATGACACAATGCTGATGCAGTAATTGCTTCAATAATAAAGAATTAAAATAAATGAATTTGTAAATATTTAAATAAATGTATGTTGAATCTTTTTATGCCATACGCGAAATTTATAGATTATGATGACTTGTTATCTTTGAATTATTGATGTTTTGTAGAAATAGTCAAGTTGGTTTAGATTTTTTAAAAAGGCTTGATATGAATAGTATTAAAATTGATATAAAAGAGTTTTTAAATCAATAGAGGTTTTATTAAATGATAAAATAGTCCTAAAAATCTAAAATTCTTCCAAATGACATATATATTGTTAAAAATTTCATTAATGATCCATTATTGGTTTCTTGGTTATTTATACTAAATATATTAACCATATTGTATGGATATATACTAGGACATGGTAAAAGTAAAATAAGCTAACAAAGGATTTAATAATAAAGATAACGATTAAAAAATATTCAAAACTTGTCTAGTTCTTATGGGATGATTTTATTTAAACATATATATTCCTTATCTTTGAATTAAATTATACTTCGAAATTTTCATACAGAAAATCATTTTATAATAAAATTAAATTTTCAATCATTTCCAAAGACCCCCTCTTCTCTCTTATAAGAGCACACAACCTATAACCTATTAAACATTCCTCTCAAGGCCATGAATCATCCAAAATGTGGCTAAATAATCTATCAAGATCCCTATCTTTCTCATAGAAGACTTACTTTTGGCAGAAAGGCACTTCAAGAAAGCCTATTGGTTCAAACCAAAGAGAGTTATCTGATTTAAAGGTAACATCATCCCTCAAGTTATCTTATTTTATATTACTTATTCACTATCTATGATATTATAATTAATTGTTTACATAAAAACCAGTATCATCAATATAAAATGATTTTTTTTATGATAATGATTCAAACTACACTTACAGATACCTATATCGAATGGATACAAACATATTGTTTCTGTGTACGGTGAACTACTGCCTCACGAAATGATGATTGTTCGATTATCTTGTACCGCCTCTCATAGTTGGCATTAGGATGGTAATGTATTTATGTGTGAGATATATAATATCTATATTGTATTTATGCTTCTTAATTTTTCATTTAGCATAACTGTATGGTTTCCATAATAGGTAAATACGATAATTTCATTTGAGGATATGCGGACTACCGGCCCCTCAAGGTGATTTGACTCATTAAGGCCATATATAGAACATATAAAGGTGGTAGTTACGGATTTTATATATGATATTATACTAGACTTATAATATAACTATTTATCATTAGGTTTTAAATTCTATTAAATATGAAATATAAATTATTGTAGCGTTCGTGAATATATACATCTTACCGTCTCCAAGAATGGTGTATTTGATTTCTTTTATCCAAATTTTATGTACTAATATAAGTACTGGATATAAATAATATATATATAGGATATATATGATATCTAAAATGTGTATAAATTTATAGAGATAATGGAATTTTGACCACATGGACAACATTAAATTATAAGAAGTTCATGTTTGACTCAAGTACCAAATATCGACAAAATGACTGTTATTAACTTAAATGATTATGTAATGATACTAATAAGTATTATAAAAGGAATAATAAACATTAAAAAATTTCTTATTTATGAATAAATTATATTTAGTTTATTATTATGGATATTAAAGAACGAATGATTCAGGTTGGACATGAGGTAATGGACTTCTTCTCAATCTCCATTCATTGAGGAATATTTTTATTTTTACACAACGTTCTTTTATACGGTGTATAAAAACCATTGAATTATTATTTCATTCAAATGGCAATATTTTTCTATAAAGTGTTGTACTAAACGTCAAAAAGGGAATGTTTTTCTTTAATGTTCATAGTGACAATGACCATTCCGCTGTCGTGGGCGTTACATGATATTTGGATTCCTTAAGAAGCAGTAATGCTTATTAAAGGAAAATAACTACCATATACTCTTTTAGGTTTTTTGGTATTGGAAATGGGTTTTATAATGGATTGGATATGTCAATATATATTTAAATTATATATTCTTATTGAAATGTGGAAATTTTATTTTTCTTTTACTTTATTTTTATGTGTTATGAATATGATATGATTCATGGGAATTATTTTTATATACAGGTGGTTCCTTGATAAACATATGGTGGGTGAGCCTAAGATATCTCTCCAAAGCATTTGGTAACACGATGGAGGTAAACCTTACTATTTCAACTAAGATTTATTTTTGAATATATTGTCAATGGTTTTCCAAACATATCTCCTGAAAATGTAGTGAAAGCTACAATGGTAGTTTGATATGGATTCCACAAGTTACCATTATGATTAATGATTTCTATGTGTTATTCATAAAATATTATGATTTCATTAGGTATGTAAAAGAGCTTATGTTTTGTATGTATTGATGGACTGATGATTTATTTATTTATATTATAAACCTTTCTAAGATTTTCATGCACATCACAAGTTTTTTTGATATTATATTCATAGGATATGGGGAAGGGAAAGAGAAATGAAGAACTAAAGAATATTTTTATAAATAAAAGAACCCTTGTTTTCTTTTAATAGTTATTATTTTATGATAAAAATGGATAATGAGTAGACGTTTCTAGTTTTTAAAAACTGATATGTAATGTAATAGTTATGGATTAATTCCCAAAATCACTATACCTAAAAAGATCCTCAATGTGAATTATTAACTTAATTCATGATTACAATATGTTTAAGGCTGGGTCCTTATATTTGGAATAAATAGTCGGGTTAGATAAATTTAGAAGTTAGGATATTCTAAAATTAATATCCATAAATTAATTAATGTTATGATGGAAAAGATATAGCTTTTAATGATTACAATGTTTCTTCACCTAAAATATTTATTTGTTCATAATTGGTTTTTGTTGAGGAAACAGGGCATCTATGATGGGATGACATCAGTAGGAAAACAACCTTCCAAATCAGCAACCTGAGATGGTCGTAACTAGAACTAAATAGTTTATTATAGTGATGGCATAATTGAATCATTCTATAAATGGTGGTGGTATCCATGCATAAGATCCGCCAGATCCGCCACTGAGTAAAATTTCAGTAGTGGAGCATTTCATGTGGCAACATCCACCATCCTTCAAGGGATCATTTAATCCTGTTATAACTGAAGGGTGGATTAATGAAATGGAAATTATTTTTAATGTCATGGGTTTTTCAGAACATCAAAATTTTATTCTTTCTATTTATGGTTTTTAAGGTGAAATCGATAAGTAGTGGTCGATGGTGGAAAATATCAAGGATTGTGTGGAGGTTGATTCTATTGATTTAGATAAATTCAAAGGAATGTTTCTGGAGATGTTTTTTTCCTATGGTGGTTCGCATTTGGATGGAAAAACAATCCATGTAATTGAGGCTGGGAGATGATTTATATGCTACTTATGAACAAAAAATCACTAGATTGGAAAGGTATGCTCCAAATTTCATAGTTGATCTTGATAGATAAATAAACCATTTTTACTCTGGATTAAAGCCAATTTATTGAAGGGCTTTCTCTTCATATGAGTTATAATATTATGAATAACTTGCCCGATGTGTGGAGAAGGTGGAAATGGAGATTGTTGATGATCAGGTGTTCTTTTAAAAATAATATAATAATATGTAGAGGTGACATATGAAGGGAAATAAAACTTCCAAAAAGTATGATGGTAAGAAAATTATGTTTACTATTTTTGAACATTGTTGTTAAAAGCACACTGGGGAATGTATTTTGAATTCTGGTAAGTGATACTGATGTGGTAAAATTGTGCATAAGGCTCACAATTTCAATGAAAAAGAGAAGGGAAATTATAAGAAAAAATATGATTTATAGATAGAAAAAAGTTTAAAGTGCTATTAAATAGGTCATTATGAAAACGAGTATCCAATAAAGAACTAAATTGAGGGAAAGAAGTCGGACAAAAATCCGAAAGGGGTGATGAAATCCTTCTAAACTACATCAGCAGATATTGGGCCATCATATAATGTAGTATCAGGTAAACTCTTAGTTAATTTAGATTCTGTCGGTGTGTTGTTTCATTTTGGATTACACATTCTTTCATTTTTGGAATCTTTTCTTGTAAAATTGGAATTCCATCTCAATATATGAATCCTGAACATATGGTAAAAACACCCGGAGGAAATTTTGATACTAAAAGAAATTATTTGTAACTTCATATCATAGTGGGAATAAAGAATCTACCTGCTAACCTTACTGTGTTGCCTCTAGTAGTGTTTCGTTTTATTTTTGGTATGGATTGGATTTCTATATATTATGATAAGATTTAATGTAGAGCTAAAGAGGGTTCTTTTAAGAATGAGTTTCAGTTTCTGTACATGAATGAACCCTTAATTTTGATAAAATATCAGGATGCTAAGAAAATAGTTAAATGTGGAAATGAATGTTACCTTATGTATATTGTTGAAAAAAAAGATACAGTTCAGATTAATGATGTTCCATTGGTAAATGAGTATCATGATGTTATTCTGGATGAGTTGTTTGGTATATACCTGATCGGGAAGTTGAATTTACTATTTTCTTAGTTCCTGGTTCTAATTCAATATCCAAACACCCTTATTGGATGGCTAAAATTGAACATTTAGAGCTAAATAAGAAATTGTGAGAGTTATTAGATAAAGGTTTCATTCAACATAGAACATCACCATGGGGATTTTTTTTCATGTTTGATAAATGAATGATAGTTCAACGAGACTGTGCATTGACTACATATAATTGAATAACATCATTGTTAAGAACTTGTATCCTTTTATTGATATCGATGATTTGTTTGATCAGCTCCAGGGAGCTCAGTATTTTTCAATGATTGACTTGAGGATGGGGTACCATCTAATGAAAGTAAATGAAGAAGCACTTATGAATACCAATTTTTGTACTAGATATTTCCGTTATGAATTTGTAGTTATGCCTTTTGGGTTAACCAATTCACCTTCTGTATTCATGGATATTATGAATTAAATTTCCATGGGATATTGGATAAGTTTTATGTTTTGTATATTATTGATTTTTTGGTTTATTTTAAAACTAATGAGTAAAATTAAATTCATTTTTTGTTTGACTTGAAAAACATAAAATAAATGAAACTGTACGAGAAATTCATCAAGTGTTAGTTTTGGTATTAAAAAATTTCATTCCTTGGTTACATTGAATCAAAAAATGGCATAATAGTTGATCCAACTAAAAAAAAGTTGTTGAAGAATGGCCAAGTCCAACAAATATTATCGAGATCCACAGTTTTCATGGTTTATCATGTAATTAACAGATGATTGTTGAATTTTTTTCCCAGTTATCTAGCCCAATGACTAAGTTAACTCAAAATGCTGTTATGTTCATTTGGAAAAAAGAATGTGATGATTATTTTAAGAAATTGAAAAGAAGATTGGTGAATGCTCCCATTTTGGCACTACCTTCCAGTGATGGTGAATTAGTTATCAATATTGATGTTTTGTTGAAAGTTCATGGTTGTGTCCTAATGCAGAATTATTAGGTAATTTATTATGCTTAATGTCAGTTGAAATCTCATTAGTTAAATAAACTGTGACATGATTTGGAATTAGTTGTTGTGTTTTTTTCTTTAAAATTTGGAGGCATCATTTGTATGGAGTAAAATAAAAAATATATACTGACCACAAAATTTTGAGGTTTATATTTACTCAAAAATAGTTTAACTTGATACATATGCGATGGCTAGAATTAATCATGGTTTATGATTGCACGGTACATTACTATTCAGGGACTGGAAAATAATGTGGTTGATTCTTTGAGTCGGAAAATTAAATCAACATTAACTATGTTATGTTTGGAACAAGATACATTGGTTTATGATTTGATGAACTTTAGAAAAGAAATTTTTGGTGTAGGAGATCCCTTTATTTTGTTTTAGTTGTTATTGAAATCATCTCTATCAAAAAAAATTAAGCCAGCATAGAAAGCAGATAGTGAGTTGTAGAAAAATGCTGAATTGGTTCAGAAGGGTAGGTTGCTTGATTTTAATTTTTATAATGATTTGATTTTTAGATTTTGGAAGAGATTTTGGGTTCCTTGTGATTCACAGTTGAAGAAAGATTTATTTTGCGATGCTTATAGATCTCCATTTTCAGTTCATCTGATTAGTACTAAATGTACCATGATCATCAGGATTATTATTGGTGGGATTGAATGAAAAGATGTATTGATGACTTTACTATGATGTGTTTGACTTGACAACATTCTAAAGCACAGTTGTAGTTACCGAAAGGGATGATTCATCCTATAGCAGTTCTCATGTTGAAATCAGAATAAATATCCATGGACCACATTAGTGGACTACCAAAGACATCTCATGGTAATAATGTAATATGAGTTATTGTTGATAGATTGACTAAATCTTCTCATTTACATCATATTCAAGATATATTGACTATAGATCAACATTTTCAGTTTTATCTTAAATTGACAGTCTGTTTGATTGGATTTTCCCTCTCTGTTGTATATAATCATGATCCCAGTTTTAATTTTATCTTTTAGGATGGCCTTCAGAAGTCATTGGGTATTGAATTAAATTTTCTTATAGCTTTTCATTCTCAATCAGATGTGTAGTCAGAACAAAAAGTTCAGACATTGGAAGATATTTTGATTACTTCATCAATGAATTACCAGAGAAGTTGGGAACAATAACTTTATTTGGTTGAATTTTTTTTATAAGAACTGTTTTCATTCCTGTGTACAGATGATACCATTTGAGGCATTGTATGGAAAGCGATGTCGAACTCTAGCATTTTGGGATGAAGTTGTTGAAAGGAAACCGATGGGACCCGAATTGGTAGAAGAGATGGTAGAAAATTATCAGTTTATTCAGAATCACATGTGAACAGCTTAGAGCATTCAGGAAAGTTATGCAGATAACCATAGAAAGGATACTTCTTTTGAGGTGGTCATCATGTCTTTCTCAAAGTTTCTCCATTGAAAAAAGTGATTCATTTTGGAATGAAGGTAAAGTTGAGTCTGAGGTTTATTGGACCCTATGAAATCCTAGAGAATGTTGGATCACTTTCCTATAGAGTGGATTTACCTCTATGTTTATCCTAGGTAAATAATTCTTTTCATGTTTCAATGTTGAAAAATCATATGCCAGATCTATCTCAGGTTTTTTTCCCATAGGTAGTTCAGTTGAAATAGAATCTCTCTTTAGTGGAACAACCAGTCAATAATATTGACCAAAGAGAGCAAGTGTTGTGGAATAATGTAATTAGTCAGGTAATGGTTTTGTGGAAAACCCGCAATGTTGAAGAGGAAATGTGGGAATCTGAAATTTCTATGAGGTATAAAAACCCACACTTATTTGAAAAGAGAATAAAAATGCAAGGAAAAAATTTACAAAAGTGGGGAACAATGTAACATCCTAGGTAAAAAAAGAGTAACACATTTTTATATTTATTAATATTTTTGAATTAAATATTTATTTAACATTAAATGGGACACTGTGTGAGATGGAGTACCCAACACACAATAATGAGTTTCTCTGAAATCTCATGTTGCACACAAGGATGAGTCATATTGAAAAATATTAATATAATATTATTTTAAATGGTAGTTAACGCCTAAGAGTTTTATTGGAAAGAATGAACAAAACAAACTGAAATATTGTTATACATGTTTGTTAAATGTCTTTAAATTTATCCGATAAATTTCATATCCATAAAATAAAAATGTATCTAATTTAAAGTATGATATACTGTAATATAATTTAAAAGGTCAATTTACCACCTTTTGATGGTGAACCCTATTAACATCTATTTTTTTTTCACATTGATATGTTTTATATGACAAAATAAAATTTTCATGAGACTTGGGACCTCAAAATTTACATTGTTTGAAATTTTTTTATTTTTCAAATAATTTTAATTTGTAATGAATAGTGAAAAACATTGCATTTTAATTCACAACTATACTTCAATATATTTTATTTATGTAGTTATAATATTTTATTGTTTTTAAAGTTTAATTGGAATTTTTTTTACAATTTAATCAAATTTTGGTCGTTGGAAAAAATATTTCCTTGAAATTGTATATAAACAAGTGTCCATCTATTGATATTTATTATTTCATAGAAACACACTTTCTAGTTTTGAAAACAGAAATAAATTTTAAAATAATTAATGAAACATATTTGTTTTTAATTTTCTAAAATAGGCATCAATTTTGAATTTATAATTTCAAAATTAACTTTGGGTGATTTTTTGGTATGTTTCTGAAAATGTTCAATTTTGTATAAATTGTGAAAAAACACTACATAGTAGTTCAAAACTGAATTTTTCATTTAAACGAAATTTTAAATCTTTTTTGAATTGAATTTAAAATATCCAACATATATGGTTGTTGTAACGCCTCGACCCCAGATACCCAGAATCGGTGAATTATTTTAATACATTGGAATGATTACAAGGAATCAAGTCCTGAAGGACCGATCAGTTTAGCAGTCTTGGAAAAATAGATCACATACATGAATGTTACATTTGCACTTTAAGACATACAAAACAACATAAATAATATTTGTGAATGCCATTATTCCCTTGGCTTAACCCAGCATATCAATCACACTAATCTTGTTCGATTCTTGGGAAAGAATACATAGAAAGGGGTGAGCTCAAATGCTCAGAAAGGGTAAGCAATATAGCATAAAATTTCAAAAAATAAGCATAAAAATTTATGGAAATATATAAAACTAAAACAAAAGCCTTTTAAACTTGATCTTCAGCATAATATGGCAGAAATAAAATGAAATAATGCCATTTACTTATTCACATGGATATTCTACTAATCGAATAATAACATGCAATATCACTAACAACTTTCATAATGATGGAATGCATAATTCCAGAATATCATAACCACATAGCCAAGACCTCGTGCCAAGACTACAAATAATATTTTTCCAAGGCCTTCTGCCAAGACAGTAGTTTTTCTCATGAGACCTACCGATGCATCGAGGAGCTATAGCGGGCTCCACTTGTCACTTATTAAGTCCAATGCATTCCCATATGAAAAGGTTCAAACATAACATAAACATTCGTATTAAAACTAGCATATGAAATGTAAATACTTCATCCATAAACCACGAATGGTATAAGAATAACACATCAATAGTAAAACACATCACAAAAACTTCAAAACAATATGGATGTTTTGTATCATAAAAAATCAACATTAAATAAACATAAAATTCATCAAAGGATGTTGACATATATTAAATCAAATCTTTTTGAGAGAAATATCTCTTTTTTTAAAATCATTTAAAAGTCACACATTTATTAAGTAAGTAATTTAAAAGAGATTTTTGAATCAAAGTGTCCCATACAACTTCGATACTTTTGAAAAGAAATATCATTTCAAAACATTCATGTGCATATAAATAAATCCATAAAATCATTTTGAAAACATGGACATTAATTAAAAATATTTAGAAAGATAAATATTTAAAACATTTAAAATTCTGATTTTGATAAAGAGTACCTTTCAGAGATTCTTAAAATATTCATTTTGAAATCATTTAAAAGTCACATAATTATAAAATAAACCATTTACTTCGAAAATATACTTATAAGCTTGTAAGGGATGCTTCGAATATTTTATAACGACAGAAAATAACCGCACCGGCCGTATAAGTTTAAAAATATATTCTTACCGTAAATTTGTTGAAATGGTTAAAAAGTACCTTGTTTGGAAAATGACGGAAAGATTCCTTTCAAAACACATAAGGGTATAAAAGAATTTAACCAATTGTCTAGTGAATAATAAAAAAGTTTTTAAATACATTTTTACGGAACATGGATGTGGATGATAAAGAAATCCCAGTATATTATTACATATAAACATCCTCGGATAATGAAGAGATTGCGAAATAAACCCTTACCAATTTGGTAACTTAAGAAACATATATACCATGAAAAAGGTATCATAAAATGAATATGTAAATACATATAAATTAAAGTGTATTACACAAAAAATAAAATTATGGGTAGTACATACACAACACAAAAGGTAATAGTGGCAATATGGCATGAATCTCTAGGGAATAAGGAGTGAGATGAAAACCCCTTACCTTGCACTTTCCTTTAGTCGATGATACGTTTAACCACCTCTTCTTCGGGTTCTTCCTTTTGATTTGATCAAAAGGGGTCCATAGGATGGATTTATGACTAAAAGAAGTCCTCTATGTTGAAGTGAGGGATGTTGAGAGAGTAATTGGGCAGAGTTTGGCCGATCTAAAAGGCTTTGAAGGTGTGAGTTAATGAGAAGGGAGAGTGGACTTTTATAAGAGGGGTGAAGGGAACCTTTGGAAAAGCTAGAAATATTATTTTATAATAAAATCATATTCGGTTTCTAATGGCTCCAAAGTGGATTATTTAAATTTTAATGTGGGTATGGATCGAAAACCACTCAACCAATAGAATTTAGACAGGTTTGGGTTACTAAATTAACATTATCTTTAAGTATTAACTCTTAGTTAATTAGATTCACTTTTACAATGTCTCTTTGTATTTTTATATGATATGGTTAATAAAAATACTATATACATCCAAGAGACCCCCAAGTGGTCCATTAATGATACACCTATCATGATATAATTCTCTTGGCTGAACCGTAGATTTTTAGGAATTTAATATCAATTAATAATATAATATTTGTTTTAAAAACTCTTTTATGTAAATTTTGACACTATTCCATAATTGATTTTTGTAAAAATCATAACAGAATGATTACTTAGAATGAAGTTAATTAAATTAATACTAACATGTCATATTTACCTATAAAATTATTGTAATTCATAAAAAGTCTCAAATTATATTTATTTGGGTATTTATAATATCAATTATTCTAATTTTTCATTAATGATGTAATTACTGCATCATCATTGTGTCATAAATAAATTAAATTATCTAATGTTTAAATATTATAAATAAGATATCATAATGTATGAAATTGTATTATCTTTCTAATGAATATTTAAAATGGAATTTATCTTATGTATAACAATATATTAAATATGATTTAGTAAATAAACATTGATTTTAACTCTTTTAAATCTTAATTAAATTAAATAATAATAAATGTCTTAATCTAATCCAAGAAGACCTAAATGATAATAGTTTATTACTAAGGTAGTTATTGGTCGAGATATACTTGTCTAAAAGAATTAGGACATGATTTAGGGTAATATTAACATCATTTTTAACCTTAATTATCCTATTTACTTTAAACTGTGGTAAATAAAAGTAAAAAAGATACTATTCACCAAAAAATTATTTCCATCTCATTAAACCACATTTTACTAATTAATATTAACCGTGTCTCTTGGATTTTCGAAATTACATTCACAAAAGCAGTAAAATTATGTTTTATGAAAAAATTCTGTTTTTTAACTACCACTTAGTGGTTTCACTATTCATCAAAATTGAAGTTTTTCAGAACAATGCCAAAATTTTACCCTAAGCTATAATTGATATTCTGAATTCAAAAATTATGTATATTTTACAAAATTCCAATCATATAAGTTGTAATAATTAATTTTATAATTAATTCACGCTTTTACAACAAATAGCGTGTTTTTATGAAACAATATATATCAAAAGATTGACAATTGTTTATGTCCAATTTCAAAGTGAATTTAATTATAATGAACACCATTGGATAAAATGGTAAAACTATATTCTAATTTTACTTTAAAACCACTAAATAATATAATTTATCACTATAAATTATTTTGATTAAAAAAGTTGTTTTTATGTATTTTTCAATATTCATAAAAATTGGATGTTCTCAGAAAAATACCAAAAATTAATATTAAGATAATTTCAATATTCCAAAATCAAAAATGAAGTCCATTTTGAGAGATAAAATTTCTAAAATTTTAAAAAGTTGGTTTTACTATTCATAATGGATATTTGATTGGTCGCGGTGTGTGTTAAAACTCGAAGTTGCGTACAACACACGCTACTGTATTATTCAAAGAGAAGTGTATCATGGAAGCTCAGGGTGTTACATTCTCCCCTCCTTCAATTAATTGTGTCCTCTCAATTTGATATTGTTCTTTGAAAATAAAAGTTGAAAATAGAAAATATCTTTGTGGAAAAATCCACATCGGATATTTGGTTAATAAAATTTAGTCTTAACAATATGAAAAGAGAAATGAAATGGTCACTAGATAATTATGATCTCGATTAGGAGGACATTGGTGGCAATTATAGACATATAATTGGAGGAAGAACGTAAATATTTACAGGTATTGATTGAGGTCATCAATCACAAACAAGTTTAAAATTGAGGTACTTAAATTCATCAAACTATCATGATTTAAAATACCATCTGTTCAACAAAACATAAGGTATTAGGATAACACATTTTTGACATTTCAAAATATCTTAGTTGAAATCACACATCGATAAATGAATTAATGAAGCCTCTATTTAAAATCAAGAGTGGAATGTATAAAGATTACCGAAAATAACACATACTAGGGTTCCATGTAGGAAAATATGGATATGGAAGAGAAATATAACCATCAATTATCTGATGGAGAGTGGTAGAGAACATGGATATGAAAAGGCCAACATTCCCAAATCCATAAATTAGTGATGATCTAATGTACCATCTAGGACAAAATTTTTGTTCTAAGTTCCTTTTATTAATGTTGAGGAATTTATTTATGAGATTGGCTAAGATCATAAGGATATTTACTTACATTATAATTAGATTTTTATCCATTTATAAATTTCTACCACAAACTCATCTTTCACCCCAAAACAAAATACAACTCAAAAATACTCTATTTATCCTAATCATATAGGGTTCCAAATATAATGAAATTATAATTCACATATCAGACCCATTATGTAAAAAAACTACCTTATACCATCCATGAACTTCATGTAGCACAATGGTAGGCGATAAATCCCAATTCCACTATGGTTGTGGGTTCGATTCCTGCACCTTTGTCCGACACAACGGGTCGTCACATGGTCTACGTTTTGTCCTTTTATAAATATCCAAAAAATAACCTTTCAAACATAATCCATTCCAACCATAAGACTTATCCAAAATACTATTATCCAAACTCACAGTCCAAAATTTACAAGGAAGTTAAACATAATGAGGATCCTTTTTTCTAGGTAATAACATGTAAATGCCTTCCTCATATATTCTTTTACAACACCGTAACATCCTGAATTACCAAAATCAACCATCTCTTATTCCAAAATAACTACCTCAATATTGTGACCATATTAAGGTTTATCTTTCCTTTAACCGTTTAATTTCCAAAAAAAATTAATTTGCTATAGAGTCACTTTTCTTAGTACCATAAAATCTCAAATCCCTAATTAAATTGTACTGCAGTACAATCCTTATTTATTTCCAGAATATAATTGAGACAACACTTAAATGAAATAATTCTAAAATAACAACATAAGAACACTAGTCATTCATCTTCATCTATGTTAGTATCATAACATGATTATTATCCAATATCATCATTTGCGGCATAGTCCGATGACTAAGACATTGGTTTCGTAGTGTCCAAACTCCTTGAAAATGAAGCATTGTAAATTTGAAACCATTTTCTTACCCTTGCAGTCACGTACATTGTGCCCTTTTCCTCCGCACTTATAACAAACTCCAATTTATTTTAGCCAAGTTCCAGGGTGTTTCTTCCCACAGTTATCACATATGGAAAAATTATACTTTTCCCTCTTCCCTTTATCCATCTTTCTCTCTTCCATCTTTTTCTTCTCTTTCTTCCCTTCAAATCCATAGGACTCCGAGATTTCTTTACTCATCTTATCAACACATGATATTATTTCTTCATATGATGATAATACATGGGAAACTATTTCCCTTCTAAATTCTAGCTTAGGACCACGAAAGATTTGATCCTTATTACTCTTTGGATCATACGTATTACGGGAGTTCACATCCCTTCTACTAGGCACCATTTCTATACAATAGCATAAACTAGTTCAGTTTATGAATTGCAATGAATAATTATCAAACTTGTAAAATACCTAACAAAAATTTAACAGTTTATGGATATAATCCATAATCATAAAAATGTTTTCTTTGAGTAAGTATATACTCATAATACCTATATAATGCTTTGTAAAGAAAATGATAATTATCCTAAGCATATCCACCGAGAGTGTCGTAACCAAGAGTGAAGCAAGGCCCGTTGTCATGCACCAGTTCCCATTCGAGTCTAGCTCAAAGAGGTATTTTTGGGTTTTACCTCTAGGTACATATGTGCCAGAGCCTCCTCTACCTGCTCGTATCCATACATGGATGTATTGCTCGAAAAACTCACAAAATCTCTACAATACCGAAATTCTAGGAAGATTTTCTATAATAATCCTCAAAGTCTATCTTAGGGATATGTGCTCTAATCAGAGTTTATATAAATCTAATTTCTTAGGATATTGCTAAACTTACTCTGATACCAACTATAAAGCCTCGACCCCAGTTACCCAGAGTCGGTGCATTATTTTAATACAATGGAATGATTACAAGGAATCACGTCCCGATAGACCGATCAGTTTAGCAGTCTTGGAAAAATAAATCACATACATGAATGTTACATTTTAACTTTAAGACGTACAAAACAACTTGAATAATCTTTATAAACGCCATTATTCACTTGGCTTAACCCTGCATATCAATCACATTACACTTCTTGGAATCCTGGGAAAAATAAAACAAAGAAAGGGGTGAGCTCAAATGCTCAGTAAGGGTAATAAATACATCGTAAACTTTCACAAATAAGCACAAACATTTAAAGAAAAGTATAAAACTAAAAAAAATCCTTTTAAACTTGAACTTCAGCATAATATGGCAGAAATAAAATGAAATAATTCCATTTACTTATTCACATGGATATTATACTAATCAAATAATCACATGCAATATCACTAACCACATTCATAATGATGGAATGCATAATGCCAGACTATCATAACCACATAGACAAGGCCTCATTCCAAGACTACAAATAAGATTTTTCTAAGGCCTTGTTCCAAGACACTAGTTTGTCTCATGAGACCTACCGATGCATCGAGGAGCTATATTAGGCTCCACCAGTAACTTATTAAGTCCAATGCATTCCCATATGAAAAGGTTCAAACATAACATAAACATTCGTATTAAAACTAGAATATGAAATGTAAATACTTCATCCATAAACCATGAATGGTATAAGAATAACACATCCACAGTAAAACACATCACAAAAACATCAAAACAATATAGAAGTTTTGTATCATAACAAATCAACTACAAATAAACATAAAATCCATTAAAGGATGTTGACATAGATGAAATAAAAACTATTTGAGATAAATATCTCTTTTTTTGAAATCATTTAAAAGTCACACATTTATTAAGTAATTTAAAAGAGTTTTTTGAATCAAAGTGTCCCATACCACTTGGAAAATTTTGAAAAGAAATATCATTTCAAAACATTCATGTCCATATAAATGAATATTTAAAATCATTTTGAAATCATGGACATTAATTTAAAATATTTAGAAAGATAAATCTTTAAAACAGTTAAAATTATGATTTGGATAAAGAGTACCTTTCCGAAATTATTAAAATATTCATTTTGAAATCATTTAAAAGTCACATAATTATAATATAAAACATTTACATTGAACATATACTTATAAGCTTGTAAGGGATGCTTCAAAAAATTTATAATGGTGGAAAATAACCGCGCCCAACGTATATGATTAAAATTACATTCTTACCATAAATTTGTTGAAAAGGTTAAAAAGTACCTTGTTTGGAAAATGACAGAAAGATTCCTTTCAAAACACATAAGAGTATAAATGACTTTAACCCATTGTCTAGTGAATAGTAAAAATGTTTTTAAATACATTTTTAAGGAACATGGATGTGGACGATAAGGAAATCCCAGTAGATTATTACGTATAATCAACTTCGGATAATGAAGAGATTGTGAAATAAACCCTTACCAATTTGGTAACTTACGAAACATAAAACCCATGAAAGAGGTATCATAAAATGATTATGTAAATACACAAAAATTAAAGTGTATTACACAATGAATACAATTATGGGCAGTAAATACACCACACAAAAGGTAATAGTGGCAATATGGCATGAATCTCATGGGAATAAGGAGTGATATGGAAACCCCTTACCTTGCACTTTCCTTTAGTCGAGGGTACGTTTAACCTCCTCTTCTTCGGGTTCTTCCTTTTGATTTGATCAAAAGGGATACTTAAGATGTATTTCTGACTAAAAAAAGGCTTATAGGATTAAGTGAGGGAATTTGAGAGAGTATTTGGGAAGAGGATGGCTGAACCAAAAGGCTTTGAAGGTGTGAGTTAATGAGAAGGAGAATGCCCTTTTATAAGAGGGGTGAGGGGCACCTTTGGAAAAGCAAGAAATATTTTTTTATAATAAATTCATATTCGGTTTTTAAGGGATCCAAAGTGGATTATTTAAAGGTTAAGGTGGGTATGGGTCAAAAACCACTCAACCAATAGAATTTAGACAGGTTTGGGTACCTTGGTAACCTTATCTTTAAGTTTTAACTCTTAGTTAATTAGTTTCACTTTTACAATGTCTCTTTTTATTTTTATATTATATGGTTAATAAACATATTATATACATCCAAGATACCCTCAAGTGGCCCATTAATAATACACCTATCATGATATAAGCTTCTTGACTGATCCTTAGATATTTACGAATTTAATATCAATTAATAATATATTATTTGTTTTAAAAAATCTTTTATGTCAATTTTGACACTATTCAATAATTGATTTTTGTAAAAATCATAACATTATTATTACTTCGAACAAAGTTAAATAAATAAATCCTAACATGTCATATTAATCTAAAAAATTAGTGTAATTCATAAAAAGTCTCATATTATATTTATTTGGGTATTTATAATATCAATTATTCTAATTTTTCATTAATTAGGTAATTAATGTATCATCATTGTGCCATAAATAAATTAAATTATTTAACGTTTAAAAATTATAAATAAACTATAATTATGTAGGAAATTTTTTTATCTTTCTAATGAATATTTACAATCGAATTTATCATATGTATAACACTATATTAAAAATGTTTTAATAAATAAACTTTGATTTTAACTCTTTTAACTCTTCATTGAATTAAATAATAATAAATGTTCTAATCTAATCCAAGTGGACCTAAATGATAATATTTTATTACTAAGGTTGTTTTGGATTGAGATAAACTTGTACCATTGAATTAGGACATGTGTTAGGGTAATATTAATATCATTTATACCCTTAATTACCCTGTTTACTTTTAACCATGGAAAATAAAAGTAAAAAGTTACTATTCACCAAAAAAATTATTTTCATCTCATTGAACCACATTTTACTAATTGATATTAACCATGTTTCTCGGATTTTAGAAATTTCATTCACAGAATCGGTAAAATTATGTTTTATGAAAAATTCAGTTTTTTAACTATCACTTAGTGGTTTCACTATTCATCAAAAATTGATGTTTTTCAGAACAATGCCAAAATTTCACACTAAGCTATAATTGATATTCCGAATTCAAAAATGATGTCTATTTTACAAACATCCAAACATATAAGTTGAATTAATTAATTTTATAATTAATTCCCGCTGTTACAACAAATAGCGTGTTTTTAAGAAACAATATATATCAAAAGATTGACAATTATTTGTGTCCAATTTCAAAGGGAAATTAATTCTAACGAACACCATTGGATAAAATGGTAAAAATATATTCTAATTATACTTTAAAACCATTAAATAATATAATTTATCACTATAAATTATTTTTATTAAAAAAGTTGTTTTTACGTATTTTTCACTATTCATAAAAATTGGAAGTTCTCAGAAAAATACCAAAAATTCATCTTAGGCTAATTTCGATATTCCAAATCCGAAAATGAAGTCCATTTTGAGAGATAAAATTTCTTAAATTTTAAAATGTATGTATTACTATTCATTACAGCTACTTTGATTGGTCGTGGTTTGTGTTAGAACTCGAAGTTGCGTACAACACAAGCTTCAATATTATTCAAAGAGAAGCGTACCATGGAAGATCGGGGTGTTACAGTTGTCATCAGTATGTAAAATTTGGTTTAACACTATGAATTTTTTTTGTTGAATAGTAACATTGGAATCTAATTTACCGAGTTTAACGATAATAGAGTAATTCAAGGTAAAAAATAAAATTATAAAATTATAAAATTAACTTATCACTATTCCCAACCATATTTGATGAGTAATGAATGACCATGTCAATCCATGGGTTATAATTTTGACCTTTGAAATCCTTTTGTGTAAGATAATGACATTAATAACTTTTTATTTAATGTAAAAAAAATTATATAAAGATGTATTTTTTTAGAAAATAATTTTTATGTGGGATTATATAATTTAAATATTCCACTATAAATAGTCATTAAAAATATAAAAATATTTCCCACATCATGGTAATTTATTTCAAATTTTTATAAATTAAATAAATAAATTTAATTATTACACGACGGTGATACAATAATTGCTTCATTAATAATGGATTCAAATAAATGATATTTTCAATATTAACAAAAATTATTTTGAACATTTTTATGTCATCCAACAATTTTATAGAATATTATGACTTGTAATATTATATTTAATTAATGTTTTTCTAAATAATCAAGTTGGATTGGATTTTTAAAAAAGTCATGATATGAATAGTATTAAAATTTATATAAAAGCACTTTTAAATCAATTAGAGTTTTATTAAATGATAAAATAGTCCTAAATATCTTAGATTCGTCCAAATTACATATATGATGTTTTAAATATTCATTAATTAACCATTTTGGGTGTCTTGTTTTTTTATAGAAAATATTTAAACCATATAGTATGAATATATAAGAGGACATAGTAAAAGTCAAATAAGTTAACAAAGGGTTAAATAAGAAAGATAAGGATTAAAAAATATCCAAAACCTATCCAATTATTATTGAATGATTTTAAATCTATTTATATGCACCTTATATTCAAATTAAATAAATTTTAGACTTTTTTAAATTGAAAATAATTTTATAATAAAATAATTTTTTCAATCTTTCAAAAGATACCATCATCCCCCTTATAAAAGGCCACCATATCTAACCCATTAAACACACCTCTCAAGCCCCTTGGATCATCCAAAATCTTCCCAAATAATCTAAAAAGATCCATATTACTCATAAGAGTATTAATTTCTTCATAAATGCAGTTTGAATAAACCAATTGGTTCAAACCAAAGGTAGTTACCTGATTTAAAGGAAACCTCTTCCCTCAAGCTCTCTTCTTTTATTTTCATTCATCATTCTCTATACTCTTCTTATTCTTATTTTGCATAATAATACCTGTATCATAAATATACTATGTTTTTAATTAAAATTATTCAAACTACACTTACCCACACATCCATCTAATGGATACATACATATTGGTTTTTTGCATGACGAACTGATGCCTCACGAAATGATTATTGTTCGATTATCTCCTACCACCTCTCTTGGTGTCCATTATGATGGTGTTGTCTTTATATGTGATATATATTATATTTATATTGCCTCTACACTTCTGAATTTTTCATTTATATCATACCTTTATGGTTTCTATAATGGGTAATTAGGATAATTTCATATGAGAAAGTGCGGACTACCTCCCCCTCAAAGTGATATTACTCATTCATACCATATATGGAATGTATAAATGGTGGATTTAATGAAGTTATATATGATATTATACTAGAATTATAATATCCCTATGTATCATTAGGTTTTCATTCCATTAAATATGAAATAGAAATGAAAGGAGCGATAATGCATACGTACGACTTACCATCTCCAAGAACAGTGTATTTCATTTCTTATATCCAAATCTTTTGTACTATTATAAATAATGAATATAAATACAAGATATAAATGATATATATGATATCTAAATCATGAATATCATTCTGGAGTTAATTGACTTTTGACCACATGAACAAATTTTAATGATAAGTATTTCATTTTTGACTCAATTACCAAATATCGACAAAACAACTGTTATTAACATAAATGAGTATGTCATGTTTATAACGTGGTAATAAGTAATAAAAATGGAATATTAATCCTGTAAAATGTTCTTAAGAAATTATAAATTATCCTTAGTTTATTATTCCTGAGATTAAAAAATGAATGATTCAAGTTGGACACAAGTAAGGGACTTCGTCTCAATCTCCTTTCATTGAGGCATATTTTTATTTATACACGAATCTCTTTTTATATGGTGTATAAAACCATGGAATTTTAATTTCATTCAATTGGAATATTTTTCAATGAATCATTTTACTAAATGAAAATAATCAAATGTTTATTTTTATCATGCACAGTGACAATGACCTTTCTTCCGCCGTGATCGTTATTTGATATTTGGATTCCATAACAAGTTGTAATGTTTTTAAAAGGAAAATAAATACCATATACACTTTTATGTATTTTTGTATTGAAAATGGTTTTGATAAGGGTTTGGTTATGTCAATATATGTTTAAATTATATATTGTTATTGAAATGTGGATATGTTATTTTTCATTTATGTTTGTTTTTTGTTATGAATATGTTATGGTTATTGGGCATTGTTTACATTTACGGGTGGTGCATGATAATCCTAGGGCTGGTGACCCCTAGAGAGCTCTCCAATTAATTGGTTAAATTGATGGAGGTAAACGTTAATGTATCTCATATGAGATTTAGGGAATATATGATGATGTGTATTCCAAACGTTACTCCACACGTAGCTATGAAATCTACAATGTAAGTTTGATATGGATTCCATAAGATGCCTTTATAATTTATAATTTCAATGTATTATTCATAAAATCTTTTAATATCTTGAGGTATGTAAAAGATATTTTGTTTTGTATGTATTTATGGACTATTTATTTCTTTATTTTATAACCCTTGCTGAGATATTTATGTTCATCCAATGTTTTTTTGAAATTTTTGTCACTGAATATAAGGTAGGAAAAAAGAAAAGAATAATTCAAAAAGATTTTTATCAACAAAATAACTCTTTTTTCTTTTATGATATTATATTTTATGAAAAAATAGATACTAACTAGATGTCTCTAGTTGGTAATAATTGAGATGTAATGTAATAGTTATGGTCTAATTCTATAAATCTCTAAAACTCAAAAGATCTTCAATGTGAATTATTAAATTACTTCAAGGTTACGAAATGTTTAATGATGGGTCCTTATAAGTATAGAAAAAACATCATTTTTTAATGATACCTTATGAGACTATAAAATTATTGTGCCTAAATTATCCATACCTATTTTAAATATCCTAACCAATACGGAATAAACACTAATTTACCATAGTGTATCAACCACATAGACTAGTTTCTTATAAGAGATAATGGGCATTGGCTTTCTTGTTGTAGAGGATCAAGAACATCTACATTTTTCCAATAATTATGTCATGTGATAAAAAATATTAACCAATATATTTTTTGGATATATAATTCTGATATAACCCATCTCATTATGAAAAAACATATATATGATTTCGATAAGATTAATTAACATTCATCATATCATTTTATCCAAAACCATTAAAAGAGAAATGGTTTCATAAAAATTTCATCAATACATCATGTCTTGAACCATGGAAAATAAATTGGTTTTTTCAGCACCTAATTACCAATGATCATAAAACATAAAAAGAAATAATAATTATAGTACAATTTGATTGTATCCCTGTTAAATAATTAAAAAAACACAATAGTATTTTTTCCATTATAAATATAAATTTAATTTATAAATCATTAGAACAATATTGGGGAAAATATCAATTCCACTATAAAAATTAATTTTTGAAATATAAAAATTTCTAAAATTTTAAAAGAATCATTTTCTTTTAAAGGTACCCTGAAAAAAATTAATGGAATATTTAAATCATTGACTGGTATTGTTTGTGGGAAATATCGTTCATGTCATACTGGTATAAACAATCATTTCATCAAAAAATTTAGTAAAATTTCATGTTTCCTTTTTTGGAAAATGAAACAATGTTTACTTTTAAATTTTTTTTACAACAATAAAAAAGTGCCAAAATTATTTTAATAAAACATTTGAGATTAATAAAAAAAATTCTATAAAAACGTTTTACAAAACAGGGACATATAAGAGAATATATTTTCAACAAAATATAAAAATAATGTAGATATTTTTTAATACCATGTTTTATTATATTTCGTTCATAATGTGAGTAAAATTAAAGGAAACATGTCTTCTATAGAATTAATAAATGGATAAGAAAATTTATGAATTTCATGAGAGGTTGATCAAAATATTTCATCATTAAGAGAATAATAAAAAACAATAACTGATAAATAATGTGATTATTATATATAATCCTTTCTAAAGAAAAATTATCTTTTTACTCATAAAAGGAAAACATCATAGATGAAAAAAAATTCCACACCAACTCATGAGGGATTGAAATGATAAAGAACCAGTGCATCACCCTTAATGATTAACTTTCAATCATTATGTAAGGATCCCAAAATGATATATAAAACCAATATATTGATAAGAAATCTTTTTTTGGATAATTCATCAGAAAAACAGTTCCCCTACCACTAGGTATTACCAACTTGAATACCCCAACTAACCTTAAATTTGTAGTTCCTAATAAGGTAAGAAAACTACCATTGTGGATTCTCTTTCAATTTAATTAACCGTACTTGCACAAACAAATATAATTCAACCTTATAAATATGGATATTGGATAGTTATAATAGAATATGTCTAGTGGGCACCGATCTAACCTCCATTCTAGTAAAATTACCTATTTCATAAATCGATCAGAAGACTATAAGAACTAATATGTTATTTTTTCTCACCAGCCCACCTCTTATCATATCAGCAGCAATAAACAAGCCATCCACATTTAATTAAAGACCTATATTGGGAGTATTCCCTCAACCAATATTCCTAGATTACCACATCAAGCCACCAACTTCATGAAAGACCCTAGGAGAAGCCTTATAAGGGAATCAAAACTTATCTCATCTTTTAATATTGCCCAGAGTTCTTCCACAAGCACCATCACCTGAACCTCAATAAAGATAGATGAATGTTTTTTTCCATATAATTCCATGTTAGTGTGTCAAAAATAGGTCCTTCAAGTCCATAACATTATCCAAAATCTCTACCCCTAGCTGGATCGCTTTCTGAAACAAAGCCTCAAGAACATATTACACTGAATCCCCCCACTTCTAATGTCTTAAACGATCACATGAATTCCAAAATTTCTTTTTCTCAATCACTATAAAGAAATAATTTCCATATGGTATCCATTTTAGTCCTTTCAGAACACTATCATCGTGAAGCCATGTCAATATCATTCTATTGCACATTCTCATCTGTCAAGAGTACATCGATCCTCGTTCACCTATCCTTTAAATTAATCTTACATGGTATCTACCTACAATAATATTTTAATTCCCATTCATATTAACCAATTATATAATCTGCCATATGTTTTAATTTATAACCACTGAATTTTCATAAATTTTATCATGAAAAACTATATCAGTCTGGTTTATCAACAAATATAAAACTCCTAAAAACCTTCATTGGCTCTTTATCAAGGATAGAATCGAGGATGGAAGGGTACCTTATCAAATATTTAAATGAATATTTTGGAATCTATAATCCTAGATATAAATCCATTTCTAAATCCTAGTTCATCTTAAAAAAATTAATATCACGGAAACCCACAATAATTTAGAATTTCTCTTACAACTCTACCATATGATCAAACAAGTTCCATGAAAGATTCGATATTCACATGATTTGGGATTCCCAATCCCTAAATCCCTTAGCATTATTTTCTATTATATGGATATTTAAATCCTCCTAAATCTAATAATAATAATAATCATAAAATGCATTCATGGTTATTATATACATCACAAAAAATAAATAGCATTTCAATATTTCATGTGTCATAAATAAATAAAAGTGATACTCAAATCCCTTACCTCATGTTTTGAATTTCATCACACACATTTGAATAACCTTTATAATAAAAATATTATTAATAAAAATATATTAATTAACCGTAATAATATTTTTTCATTCCGTATATGATATATTATAAAATTTTATAAATATTTTGTTAACCTTTTTTTTAAATCACCATTTTATGTGATAACTGCTTTATTTTTCACATATCTATAGGTTTGATAGTACCAATAATTGTTCATTGATCAATGTTCCATCATATTAAAAACATTAATCATGGTATATATATCATAAGTATTCATTATAAACATATTTATTTTCATCAATAAAATATAGAAACATAAAAATGGATTATAATGTATTGGAGATAGTAGGTCATTTTTTATGCATGATCGTTTTATCCTTTTTCATGAAGGATGAATTGAAATAAAGTTAAATAATAAATCACCATTTAATTTTTATTATTAAATTGTAGATATCTTATTTATTCAATGAGTATATCCTTTTTAAAATCCATGTTCATATAAAATTGAAACATACCACATCAATTCATGGAGATGGAGTCCACACTTATGGACGAGCAACATTATTTCTTTCCTATAGAATAGAACGTAAGAATTTTTCTATGTTTTTATAGTTGAAAAATTCTATTTATGTCATTAATATTCTATATATAAATTAATTCCATCATTAACTCTAACCATTAGAGGAAGTGATGGAAAACGAATTCCTTCAGTATGTGAGGTGGTGGTCTGTCATAAACATGAATGAGGGTTTTGTTTCCCATTTAATAGAAGAGGAAATGGAAACATGTTATTAAATAAACACAAAACATGTTATTATAATATAGATAATTCTATAATTATATCATAACAGAACCAAAATATTATAAAGATATGGATTAAGAAATAAAATGAAAACACATGGGTGAGAACTATAACTCTTCTTTACATAACATCTTTTCGATTATTACTAAATCATTTATAAAAATTTTTCAGACTAAAAAACCCAATTGGACATTGGGAGTAATGTATGGAATAAATTTGTTTAAGGACTTTATGAACAATAATTCTTTAGAAGGATGAATATCTGAGTATTGTGGGTTCCCATTTTAATGTAGGGGAGAGGTCACACAATGAAACAACATGGGAGTTTCTTAAAAGAATCCAAAATGTAAAATTCATTCCCAGGAAAAATGAATTCCAATGGTCATGTATTAGAAGGTGGAAAAGTATATTTTTTTTATTGAAATTCAATTGTATTTATAGAAATTAACAATTGCCAAGGTACACTTTTATTTTCTTTTAACCCCAAGGTAAACGTGTTTTAACACTAACTACAGTAATTAAATTTTATTATTTTTATAATTAATTAATCCCAAAAGGATGTTTACCATATTATAAAATATTACTAACGTTAATTAAAATTTTTGATTCCTTTTTTACCAAATAAAATTAATAGATATTTCTTCATTAAATTTAAAATTAATCCTCTATTTATGATGAAAATCAATTTTCAAAATTAATGATTTCAAAAGTGTATAGTAATTTCATCGAAAAAATGAATATAAAATTGATTCAAATGAAATAAATGGAATAATACTAATATAATTAGAGTAATTTTAATTTTAATCCACTTTTAATATAATTTCGAACCTCAAATATTTTATAAACGAAAAGGTGGTTTTCAATAATAAAGTTTTTTCACAATTTGATGAAAAACCTTTACCTCTTTATAAAATTATCAAGAAATAACCAGAAGATAATTTTACATGTTGATTTAAAAAAGTAAATTACATTTTTCAAATTATTTTTATCAATGTATAAGGAAATGTTATTATAATTATTTATAAAAATATATTTAAAATCATATTTGATGAAAAATGTATTTTTTAAGCATATAAAGGCGTTAGTAAAAATAATGTTATTATTTTTTGATATATTTTTCTATCAAAAAAATATACAATTAATATGAAACACAATAATTTCTATTCATACATCCATTTAAATTTATATTTTATCATGTTCGTGATTAAATAATAATATTAATAGTATGTTATGGTCAGTTAAAACACGGTGTTTCATGTATCGTAAGCTATCGATGATATTAGATTTATTTGAGATTTTTTAAATCTATTTGTAATACTGTATACCTGACATAAAAAAACTCACCCTAAAAATTAGATCACATTGATCCAAAAAACTGAGGATACTTCTTCCACATCACATCCTTAGGTTCCCATGTTTTTCTTCAAAACTGTAATTCCCCTAGAAAACATTATCCATATGATTATTCTTGTTTTTAGCACATTATATCTAAAATAATATGATTTTACTAGTTTTTAATCATAGGATATATAATAATCTAGTTTTATGATCATTGATTTTAATAAATATGATCAGTCAAGTATGTGTTTCCTCAAAAGGGTTACATGGAGCATATCATGAACACAATAGAGGATCGGTTGGAGTTACCAAAGATTAACTCCAGTACGTAATCACTAATATATCATGAAGAGACCAAATTCCAAGGTATTATAATTAAATTCATCCTAAATATGAAAAAAATATTCCACAGAGAAATTCATAGAAATAGCTTCTCAACAACTTCAATAACCAAACTACTCTAATGATTACCATCATAAAGTTTTTCATCGACTCTATGTTGTCCATGTGTGTTACTGAATGGACCTGACCTTCGATAAAAGTTATTCAGTTTGATCATGTCCTAATAGTTCTCATTTTACGAATTAAAACAAGTATTTTGGGGATCTAATCATATTTCCATATATGGATCCAAAAATAGAAATCTTAATGTTTGAGTGAAAGATATTAATGTATAAAAGCACAACTAGATAATGGTGGTTTTTCGAACCATTATATAAATCCATTGAAAATGATCTCAGTATATAGTCTACGGTTTTAATGGTTATCTCAGACTTGCCTTATTTTTTAGGATGATACACAATGATGGAACACAATTATGTATCAAGTGTTTGTTGAAGACATCACTCGAATATAGAGGTAAACCTCATATTTAGATCATATATAATAAAATGGTGTGCTCCATGTAGTATAAACACTTATTTGATATATATCATATAAAAATAATCTATATAGAAATATTCTATAATATAAATGACGTGTTAGGACTTTATAAGGTGATTAATTACTACCTATATAGATACATGTCCTTTAGAAATTATAGGAAGAGTGAAAAAAATCCATGGTGATTTTTTACATTTTCTATTTTGGTATGGTTAATGGTTGTGAGATGCCCATAAAGGTGGGAGAGGATGCACCCATAAAGGTCTCTTGACCTAGGGTTTCCTCTCGCCGCGACCAGCTCCTTCACTGTGGACGGCGCGACGATTCCTTCTCGCGCATGGTGGGTTAGTGGGGGATCTTCGTTGTAGTGCGGCTTTGTGGTCTTCTCTTAGGATATAGAGATACTCTATGGGCTTCTGTGGCTGCTGGTTCAGATCTGCGTGTGTAAGACCAGTTCCTGTTGACGAGATACTCTTTGGAGCGCTCCTGGCTCAGATCTCGGCACCTCTCAGTTGTCATGTGGTGTTTTTTTCATGTTTGAGGGCCGCGCTCATGCGTCGGTGGTTTTAGGGTTCTGCCTCCTCTCAAGTGAGTTCGTTGGGGTTTCGTTGTGCCTAATACAGTTGATTTGCCTGGTGGCGGAAAAATCAGCAGTTCATTGGGGTTGTTTTTCTTCTTTTCTTCCTCATGGCCACTATTGAAGGTTTTCTAGGTTCATTTCTGTGAATCAAATTTCCTGTTTAGTTTTTTTTTCGGTGAGATGATATGTGTCTAGTTCCGGGTGTTCTTCGTTCCTAGAATCGATGATTGTGGCCTTTTGTTATGGTTGACTCGCAGTCGATGATGTTGGCACTCCGGTGGATGGCCGGTTGGTTTTCGTCTGGGATTTGGTAATGATGATGGGATGCTGGTACGTCAGGGGGCATGGCTAGAGGCGACTCGCCGCTCGAGGTTTCACGACTGATGTGTTTTGGTGATGGGTTCGATGCAGTACTAGTTTGAATTTCAAAATTGGGCTCTATTATTTTTTTGGACTCTTGAAACATTTTGATATTTGTTATTTCCATAGTTGGTATGGTTTTCATTGGACTGTCTGTGAGGTTTCCACTTAGCCATAAAGAGGGTTTTAAAAATACAAAAAATGTATTTGGAGGGTTGTGACATACCCATAAAAAGGATCCTCTGAGACATAAATATATTACATTCAAATAACCTAGATATAAACTTTTAAATATCCATCTCCATTCCATCCCACAAAAATTACACTTCTGGATCTCTATTATGGTTTTACATCCAAGATAACTATTGAATGGAGAACTATTAGCTTCCTACAACTTATCTTTTCTAAAATAGGGATTGGATAAAACACAACATTGGTTCCAAAACAATATCATTCCATCATAATCTAGGTTAATATCTACATCATTTCTAACCTTCTTTGACAACTCTATATCATCCTTCTATGCTTCATTATCTGTCACCTGGATGGATGGTTGAGAATTACAATGAGAAATATATGATCATTTCACTTTTTTTCATGATATCAGGATATATATTTGAATATAATAAAATATTAGATCATTTTCAACCACATTGTAAGTAAGCTAGTATGATCCTTTTGACTCAAAAAATTCTCCACCATGTTTTCAATCTCACTGTTGTAATATATTGGGAAATGATAATCATTATCTTTCTTTAACTATCCTTTATAGAGAATAATGAAATCAAAATATTGTAATATAATATATAATGATTTATGGTCAATATATATATATATTACACTGATTTATATAAAGATAATTTCCTCAAATATTAAATGAAAACTTATAACAGTAAACACCAAATCATGAGCTCTGGAACTGTGTATTATTAACATCCAATATTATTGAGGCATAATCTATAAAAATATCATTCTTCTTGAGAAATAATCCAATTACATTCTTTTATGTGTCACTATATATTATAAACCCTTCTCTGATGTTATTTTCATTAAGAATATGTGTGTTGACTAACCACCTCTTTCATTCATATAAATATTATAAACACTTTTTTCCAAGGAAACATGGACCCCTTTTGAGTTAAAATAGTGAATTAATAGGGAAATCATTATAAATTCCCTACAACCCATCAATACTATCTATCCAAACTTTCAAAAGTTCATATTTTAGTAACAATGGTTGGTCTGGGATGATGTTCATTAGCCTTAGTCTTTGATTTATCCACAAATATACCCTTTCATAAGATTATATGACCTAATGATTAAACATTCTATACCCAATAATCAAACTTAGTAAATTTTTAAAATAATTTATCCATATTTAGGGTGTTTAGTATAACCTCGGGTGATCATTAGGTTCTTAGTTTATCACTAAATAGATAATGATAGCATCAATAAAGACTACCAAAAATTGGACAATGTAATCTTGTAACAACCCGAGATTTTATGAGAATTATTTTTTCTAATTTCATTGATGTCTTGTGTTATATGCTACACCAAAATTAGCTTGTGCTATACAGAACACTGTATTACCTTGTAGTATACGCAAAACTATTCTTGGCTCGTGTTACACACAATTTTAAGTTAATTTTGTAAAAATTATTCTATGAAACACTATGTATTGATTTTGTTTAATGTTTAAATGAAGTATGTTTTTAATATGTTATATGAAACAAAAAAGGGATATCGCACTACACACATCCATGACCTGACTTGCATTACACGCAATCACAGCCATCCTTGATAGCGTGTGTAGCATGCAATACCGGGTTTCACTAAACAAAGCCATATTGTTATAATATTATTATGAACTAGCCATTATGAAAATTATTAACTACATTTTGAATGTTATAACATTATTATTCTTCTTAACATTTTATAAACATTGTGTGAGAACAAAATAAATTTTTCGAGTAAAATTAGTATTTTTTTTAAAATGCAGTTTTAACGCCTTTTGATGGCACACCCAATTTAAATCTAGTTTTTGACATTTTTATATGTTCAATTTGACAAAAAAATATTCTTATTTGGAATCAAGATATAAAAATTTACTTTGGATAAATTTTTCATATTATTCTGATAACATTCATATTTTAATGAATAGTAAAAACACACTATATTTTAATTAAAAACCACTTTTTTCATCGTAATAATTTATATGGATAAATAATAATATTTAATGGGTTTAAAGTATAAACAGAATATATTTTTACCATTTAATATACTTTAATTCATTTGAATTTATTTTACATTTAATTCATAGGTAAAATCATTAAAATCTTTTGCAATGTTTTAACTTTTAAAACGCGTTTTCTTAATAATGGGATTAACTTTAAATTGATTTATACAACTTATGTGATTTGAATTTCGAAAAATGGATTCCATATTTGGAATCAGTGGGTCCAAATTATGTTAATAAGCCACTTTTTATTTTTAGTCATTATGAATAGTAACTACGGTAAATTTTATTTACCCTAATTAAAGGTAAATCGATGTAATTAAGGATAAATATAATATAATAAAATTACTCTAAAAATTGTCCTAATATAATTGGATGATTATATTTTACCCTAAATCATACTTGGGTTCAAATGGAATCTAATGTAACCCACTTGTATTTGATTAAGACCTTTTATTTTGTTTATTTAAAGTAAAGTTAAATGTCTCACTCAAAATTTAATAATTATATTATGTTTAATATACATAGTTATACCAAACATAAATTTGATTATAAATACTATTTTGAAAGATAAAATGTTTTTATTTATCATGATAATATATTTTTAATTTTTAATAAATTTTTTATTACCTTAAAATCTTATACATTAATGATGTCGAAATTATTTATTTAGTGAAGAAATCAATAATATAGATTTTATTAAAATAATAATACCTATCAAAAGGACCAGAAACTTGACCAAACATTATTTTTTGAGTATATATATTCTCTAATCATCCACGGGTCTATATTTTGACCATTTGGAGCCTTATAAAACTTATTAGGACAATTATTTTATTTTCTTTTAAGTGATGTCAATGATGTCACCTTCATAATTTAATAAATATAACATTTTAAATGTTGTGATTTTAATATTATAAATTCGAGTAAAAATATTATTATGAAAGGTATTATATTTATCTACATCATAGTATTTATTTTTAATTTTTAGGCAACTAATAATTATATTAAATAATTATATAAAAATGATGTAGTAATTGTTTTATTAAGATAAATATCTAAAAAATGGTTTTATAAATATTAAAATAAAAATTATATGAACTAATTAATGTTCTCCAAAAATTTTCTAGATGAATATAACATGTTAGGAATATATTAAACATTTTGGTTTGAATATGTCCTCTGTGGATTTTATTGAAATTCAAATAATTGAATAGTGTCAAAATTAACATTATCATTATTTTATAAAAACAATAGATTATCAAATAGATTAAAAATCACATAAATATTTAAAAAGTATAAATTGAAATTTACACCATCTAAAATTCCATTATGTACCCAATTTTGTATTATTCACAACACATAAGTAATTATTTATAACAATTTAAAATTTAGAATATTATTACCACAAATAAGATTAAATAAAGTAAATAAGGATAAATCAAATTGATAAAGATTAAAAAACAATTCCCAAAATGTCTGAATGTTATTGGATGATGATATTAAAACCCTATACCATCTCATATTCGGATTTAAGTCCATTTTGGATGCTTTTCTGTGGTTTTTGAATTTATTATAAATCAATATTTCTTATGTTTCCAAAGGATCCCCACTCCTCATTTATAAAAGGGCTCCTCCTCCATCTCCTCTTCACAAAAACATTATCCTTTTAGCTCATCCAAACCTAGAAAATTTCTCCTTTACACTTCCCTAGAAACACTCTGGAGGTTCTGGTCTTCTCAAAAGACCAACTCTAATCCCTTAAGAGGAAGCTTAAAGGTGGTGCGTCAAAGAAGAGGTAATCTCTTCTACCGATTCTTTCAAGTTTCATTCTTTTTCAACTTCACCTTCTTTAGTTTTTTCATTATAAAGAAATAAAATAAGTATCAATAATATACTTAGATGATATTATAAATATGAAACAACCCCGTTTCGCCTTCTATCCATCCTATGGAAAACGAAATCATTGTGCGTGCGTACGTACGGAATACCATCTCCACGCCGTGGGGTAATTAGATATTCCACCACCACCTTACTCGGATGGTTATAATTGTGTAAATAATAACTATATGAGGTTATTATAACATCATAATGATTATGAGATATTATATCATCCACTCCAATTCTATTCAACAACTATGAGAATGATATCATCGCTCGTTCATACGTATGGAGTACCGTCTCCACGAATGCGATGAAATTCGTTTTCCATGATTAACCATTCATGTATGATTATAAAGTATATATATAATAAATAATCATGAAACATACTAAATAATAATGATACTGGATTTATGTACATATATGTATCATTTACATAATTTCATTCAATTCAATAAGTAAACAAAAACAGCGTTCATGCGTACATATGACCAACCGTCTCCATGAACGGTGTATTTCATTCCATTTGTCAATCTGTCACATATATTTATATACTGAAAATATATTATATATTAATCATGTTTTACATTCTATAATTAAGTAAAACAGGATATAAGTAATAATTTCAAGAACAACAAATCGAAACACGTATGATAAATGAAATGATTTTACCCAAAATGCTAATTTAACATGGAATTTATAAATGAACAGGTAATATAAAGTCCTAAATGAACCATATATGATATCATAACAATGAATATGATTCTATAATAATCCAATCACATTATTTATATCATTATACAGGAGGTTCAGATGCATACAATGTAAGTCAGACATAAGGTAAGGGATAATTTTGCAATATCATTTTTATCTGAGATTGATTATACGTTTGTATTTACTAGGTTTATATTTGTCATCCATGCCCATAAAAATGTTTTTCATAAAGTGTTTAACATTCTTACATGTATGTTAAAATTCATTTTGACCCCTATTTGACTTTTACATTTTGTTATGGAATGAATCTTTGTTTTGTTTACCACACGAGGACCTTTTTTACGTTTCTGGAAAAAGTACGAGGAGAATGTTTTTTTAACTTATATTAAGTGAATGGATTTTTATGGTTTGATAATTTATTTTGTTAATGAATATTACTCTACAAGATTTCATGACTATTTTCAAAAAAATCTTTTCGTTTAAAATTTTAAGGCGTTTTGTGAAAAGAAAATGATTTGAAAGAAGAAAGGATATTTTCCTCACGAATTTTTTTCAAGTGTTTTACCAAAACCATTTTACATATTAAATGATATTATTTCATATTTGTATGTTTCAAGTATAATATATCTATGATTTAAATGTTTTTTATTTTCTTATTATGAAACAATATCCATTTGTTTTATACGGATTATGTTATGATGGGATTATGTAAATGAAATCCATTTTTATTATTTGGGTTATGTTGAATGATTTATGTTATATCACAAGTAATAATGATTTCATTATGAGATGGTGGAGACCTATATATCCCTGGAATTCATTGGGTAAATATTTATATCTCAAAATATATACATTGCTAGAATGGAATGTTAATCTGGTTCAGTGATACAGGACTGAAATGAGGAGTGAACTCAATTCAGAATGGGAATTTGTCCACTATGATAGTCTTGTAAGAAACTCCTTGGCTACTATGGAAATCATATCATGTTATTAATTGTTTTCCACAGTTACATTTTTTATTCCCATGGTATTTTATCATGATTTATGTTCCTTTATGACCTATGCCTTACCTACTTCCAAGATATATTTCACAACTCAAGATTTTGATTTGTAAACTATATGTTCTTGTTTTGAAGTTCAAATGTATATGGTTTGTTTTATTTTTCACACTTCTAACCCTTACTATGAATTTTATCTCACCCTTTATATTTTTTCTTTTCCCCAGGATATAAATAAATGTTTTAGGTAAGAAAAAAAGGGAAGATCTTTATGGGAGATGTTGAAGATCATTCACCAAGATTTGAAGATTATATTTTGAGTCTCGAAAGACACTTAACTATTATGGTCCTTTGGTGTCAGTTTTTGTTATGTATTAGGTATTCTGCAAAAGTAATGTAATGTTCATGTACGTCAAGTTTGGGGTCTCTATAGTAGGCATCAGAGGAAGAATTAGTTAACCTTTGGAATCTAGGATGCGAAAACTTTTGTGAGATCCCTAGAGATATTTCTAAGATATTTATAGGGTTGTCTCTAAGGTTATGTATAAGTATATGTTATAGTCCTAGAATTACGGTAACAATATTAGAGTTAAACCTAAGATGATAGATATTGAAGGTAATCCCCCTTCATTATGTTGTTTTCCCTATCATGATTTTTGCCTCTCACACTAGTCTTTTTGGGCTTTAGACGATGGTTGGAACCTGAAGGAACTGTTTTGATCAATGTAATGGAAAATGAACTGATTTTCCTCCTGAACAAACCATTGTTATGGGAGATATAGTGAAAAATCTTATTGCTATATTTACACAAGCTATGAATGATTTTGGAATTACAAATGTGCAGAGAAGGGAACAATATTCTATATATTCCTTCATGAGGAAACATCCACCTTCTTTTAGTGGGTCTTCTAATCCACTTGTGGCTTAATAATGGATCAGTACCATTAAAAAGATATTTTCTATACTTCATTGTTCAGAACATGAAAAAGTCATTCTGGCTATTTACCGTTTAGAAGGTGAAGCACATTAATGGTGGATTCTAATTAATAATACGAGGCCTTGAGATGAAATTTAATACATGGAATGGGATTATTTCAAGAACGAATTTTTCAATAAGTACTTCCCTCGTATCCTTCGAAAAAAGACAAAAAAAGAGTTCCATGAGCTTAATAAAAAGGATGATGAATTTGTTGGTATATACAAATCAAATTTTACAAGGCTTGCAAGGTATGCATCTTGATTTATCATCCAACGTCAAAGTAATGTTGACCGATTCTTCAGTGTCTTATATCAAAGTCTTTGAAGGGAATTAGCTATAAGAGACTTCAGTAGCTATGAAAAAATTGTGTGTTTTGCTATAAAGGTAGAACTGGAAGTTGGTGTTACATATCCATCTCATGTTTTTGACAAGAAACAAAATATGTAGTTAAAGGAAAAATATGAGAACAGTGGTGAAAAGAAGATTAATGTTACATTATGCTCAAAGTGTTGAAAGAAGAATGGTGGAGATTACCTAAAAGGTACTGGAAAATGTTTTCAGTGTGGAAAAGAAGATCATCGAGTAGTTGAGTGTCTATGTAATGGGAAAAAGGTAGCTAATGATGTCAATAGATAAAAGACTACATAGGAATCTCCCCCAACACTTCAATGCTTCAAGTGCAAAGAAATGGGGCATTATACTAATCAAAGCCCTAATCCAAGGGTTAATGATGATCGACGTGAGAAACCTCTTAAGTCAAATGATAAAGGGAGGTCTCATGCAATCACTATTTGTGATGTTGAGTATGAAAATGATTTTGTGGAATGATTACATTTTTATGTAATGGGATTTCAAAATAGTATCATGGAATCTCATTTATGGTATCGTGGAATTTTGGAATATCTATGTATTGGTTTTAAATAATTATTTGGTACCGGTAACCATAAAAAGATATTGTAATATTTTTGGAAAGAAGATGATATGCACATAAGGAATGGATAAAAATAAAATGAAATGAGCTCATGACTGATATCATGGTTTGAGTATATAGAAATTTTGGGATTTGTATATGGAAAGAGTTAACTTTTTACAGCATTCATGTTTTCACTAAGGTTCAATGGGTATTCATTTTTCAAGAGAATACATGAGTAATGTATTCACATATTTGTAATGTGACCAACAAGATATATCGTATGATATATGGGGGATAAATGATGATATTCACATGCTCGGTTGATGAAATTTCTAGTACTTGTCTTCTTTACACTATGAGCTTGGACAAAAATATTTTAGATAAGTCTAAATATTGGAATGGATTATGTAGGACATGAGTTAGGATTGTTTAAGGATAGAATAATCTTCGATATGATAATAATGTATTTTTAGAAAAAGGACAACCTGCAGGATGAACGGCAACTCATCGCATCTGACAAGGCTATGTGAATCAAACCCACAACTGATGAGTGACAGGCCTTTATCGCCTACCACTGGACTAAATGAAGTCCCTTGTTAGTAGAAACAAGTTTTATTTTATTAAGTTGTATGATAGATGAAGTATAAGTCCATTTTTGGAATCATATATGATTAACCTCACCATAAATGGACTTATGTATATTTGATATCATTTTCTATCCTTTTTTTGAGAAAGATGGAATGACCCATCATTCAATCACATGATCTGCTAACACTTCAATAATGACACATTCAACTTCATTTCTTTAAGAGATAAAGTGGAAATTGTTCAAGGCACAAACAACGGTGATATTGTACTGAAATTAAGTAAGTATTTCTTCTAATTCAAAATCATTAACTTTAGAGAAATGATAATGAAAACCAAAAATGTTTTCCTAGTGTCTTCATATCTGATGAATTAGATTGTACCGTAGATCATCACAAATTTGTGGTTTTGTGGTTATAGAATTTTTCATCTCCATGTTCTCTACCACTCTCCATCAGAACTTGATGGTACGATTTCTCTTCCATCTTCATATTTTGACCTATGTTCACCTATGTGGGAACCCAAGTGATGAGATACTTTGGGTATCCATTTTTTTCTAACATTCATTTTCTAAAATTATGTTTTAGTATTCTTTTTTATGATGTGGGTTTCTATTAAAGAAACATTGAAGTAGTACACCATTTATAATCCCGACGAATTTTGAGGAAGAAATTCATTTTAAGGAGGGTAGAATGTAACAGCCCGAGATTTTATGAGAATTATTCTTTTTAATTTCATTTATGTCTTGTGTTTTACGCTACACCCAAATTATCTTGTGTTATACGCAACACCGTATTAGCTAGCAGTATAGGCAACACTATTCTTGGCTCGTGTTACACACAATTTTATGTTCGTTTTTTAAAAATTATTCTACACAACATTAAGTATAGATTTTTTAATGTATAAATGAAATATGTTTTGATTATGTTATACACAACAAAAAAGGGAGCATGAACTACACACAGCCTTGTCTTGGCTTGCATTACACTCAATCGCGACCTTCCTTGATAGCGTGTGTAGTACGCAATACCAGGTTTCACTAAACAACGACATATTGTTATAATATTATTATGAACTTTCCTTTATGAATAGTATTAACTACATTTTGAATTTTATAACATTATTATTCATCTTACACATTTTTAAGAACAACGTGTGAGAACAAAAGTAAATTAAGTATTTTTTTAAATGCAGTTTTGCAGCCTTTTGAGGGAGCACCCACATTAAATACTGTTTTGGACATGTTTATAATATAAATTTAACAAAATAAAATTCTTATTTTGAATCATGATATAATAATTTACTTTGGATAAATTTTTCATATTATTCTGATAACTTTCATATTTTAATGAATAGTAAAAACACGCTATATTTTAATTAAATACAACTTTTTTCATCATAATAATGTATATTGTTAAATTATAATATTTAATGGTTTTAAATTATAAATATAATTTATTTTTACCTCTTAATATAATGTATGACATTAGCATTGATTTTACATTGAACTCATAGGTAAAATCTTTTCAATCTTTTGCAATGTTTTAACTTTTAAAACTCGTTTTCTTAACAATGGGATTAATTTTAAATTATTTTCTGCAACTCATGTTATTTGAATTTGGAAAAATGGATACCGTGATTGGAATCAGTAGGTCCAAGTTATGGTAAAAAGCTACTTTTTATTTTTAGTCATTATGAATAGTAACTACAGTAAATTTTATTTACCATGGTTGAAGGTAAATCGAGGTAATTAAGGGTTAATATAATATTATAAAATTACTCTAACACATGTACTAATATAATTGGATGATTATACTGTACCCAAAATCATACTTGGTTTGAAATGGAATATAATGTAACCCACTTGTATTTGATTAAGACCTTTTATTTAGTTTATTTAAAGGAAAAAAGAAATGTCTCACTCAAACATTAATAATTAGATTCTTTTTAATATATAGTTTTACAGAATATAATCTCAATTACAAATACTCATTTGAAAGCTAAACTGTAATTCTTTATCATGGAAATTTATTTGTAATTTTTAATAAATTTTTTATTACCTTAAAATATTATAAATTAATGATGTAGAAATTATTTATTTAGTGAAAAATCAATAATATTGTTTTTATTAAAATGATAATACCTATCAAAAGGACCAGAAACATGACCAAACATTATTTCTAGAGGATATCTATACCCTAATCATCCATGGGTAGATTTTTGGGCTATTTGAAGCCTTATAAAACAGATTAGGACATTAATATTATATTATTTTAAATGATGTCAAAGATGCCACCTTCATAATTTAATAAATCTTACAATTTAAATGTTGTGATTTTAAGATGATAAATTCAAGTAAAAATATTATTACGAAATTTATTATTTTTATCTGCATCATAGGATTTTATTTTTAATTTATATCAAAATAATAAGTATATAAAATTATTATACAAAAATGATGTAGTAATTGTTTTATTAAGATAAATATCTAATAAATGGTTTTTTGAATATTAAAATAAACATTATATGAACTAATTAATGTTCTCCAAAAATATTCTATATGAATATGACATTTTAAGAATCTATTAAATGTTTTTGTTGGAATGTATCCTCTATGAGCATTTTAATTAAATTCACATAAATGAATAGTGAAAAATTTAACATTATTGTTATTTTATAAAAATAACATATTATTAAATTGTTTAAAAATCCCATAAATATTTAAAAATTATAAATTGAAATTTATACGGTCTAAAATATCATAAATTACCTAATTATAGATAATTCACAACACATAAGTAATTATTTATTACCAATTAAAATCTAGAATATTATCACCACAAATAATATAAAGTAAATTAAATAAGGATAAATCAAATTGATTAGGTTAAAAATAAATTCCCATCATCTATAATTGTTATTAGATGATGAGATTACAACCCTATATCATCTCGTATTCGGATTTAAGTAATTTTTGGAGGTTTTTATGTGGGGTTTAAATTTATTATAAATTAATATTTCTTATGTTTCCAAAGGTGATCTCTCCTCCCTTATAAAAGGGAACCTCTCCCCTCTCCTCTTCAGAACACCTTGAGCCTTCATTCTTGGCCAACCACTGCCCATTTATCTCCTCCACTTCCATATAAACATTCTAGAGGTTCTGGTCTTCTCAAAAGACCAACTCTAGTTCCTTAAGAGGTAGCTTAAAGGAGGTGCGTCGAAGAAGAGGTAATCTCTTCTACTGATTCTTTCAAGTTTCATTCTTTTTCAACTTCATCTTATCTAGTTGTTTAATTGTAATGATATAAAATAAGAATCAATCAAATACTGATATGATATTATAAATATGAAACAACCCCAATTCACCTTCTATTTATCCAAAGAAAAACTAAATCACTGCATGTGTCTACATACGGAATACCATCTTTTTGCTGTGGTGTAATTTGTTTTTACACCACCTCCTTACATGGATGGGTATAATGATGTAAATAGTAACTATATATGGTTATTAAAACAACATACTAATTCTGAGATATTATATCATCCACTCCAATTCTATTCAATAATTATGGGAAGGATATCATCGCTCGTGCGTACGTACGAACAACCGTCTCCACGAACGCGTTTAAATTCATTTTCCATGATTAACCATTCAGGTATGATTATAAAGTATATATATAATAAATAAACATGAAAGATAGTACATAATGATGATATTGTATTTATGTACATATATGTTTCATTTACATAATTTCATTCAATTCAATAAGGAAACGAAAACAGTGTTCATGCGTACGTATGACCTACCGTCTCCATGAACGCTGAATTTTATTCCATTTATCGATATATCATATATATATTTATAAACTGAAAATATGTTATATCTAAATCATGTTTTACATTCTTTAATTAAGTAAAGCAGGATATAATTAAAAATACCATGAACAAAAAATCAAAACACGTACGATAAATGAAACGATTTTACCCAAAACTCTACTTTAAAATGGAATTTACAAAAGAAAGGGTATGATAAAGTCATAAGTGAGCCACATATGTTAGAATAACAATGAATATGATTCATTAATATGTCAATGACATTATTTAAATCATTATACAGGAGTTTTGGATACATAAAAAGCATATCAGACATATTGTAAGGGATAATTTTTCAATCTCATTTTTATCTGAGACTAATTATACGTAAGTATTTACTAGGGTTATATTTTTCATCCATGTCCATAAAAATGTTTTTCATAAAGTTTTTTATATTATTACAAGTCTATTTAAATTCATGTTTACCCCACTGGGACTTTAACATTTTTTTATGGAATGAATCATAGTTTTTTATCATACGGGGACCTTTTTGACTTTTCCGATAAAAGTACGAGGAAAATGTTTTTTTAAATTGTATTGCATGAATGGATTTTTACAGTTTCTTAATGCCTTTTCTTCATGAATATTAGTCTAAAATATTTCATTAATATTTTCAACAAAATCGTTTTCTTTTAAAATTGGATGGAATTTTGTAAAAAGAAATGATTTTAAAGAAGGAAGTATATTTTCCTAAAGAATTATTGCCAAGTGTTTTATCAAAACCATTTTCCATATAAGATGATATTATTTCATATGTGAATGTTTCTAGTATAATATCTCTATGATTTACATGGTTTCACTTTTCTAATGATAAAACGATATCCATTTGTTTTTTTATGGATTATGTTATGATGGGATGATGTTAATGAAACCCATTTTTATTCTTTGGGGTATGATGAATGATTTATGTTTGTGGAAAAAGTAAGAATTATTTCATTATGAGATGGGTGGGACCTATATCTCCCTCCAATTCATTTTTTAATGATTTATATCTCATGATATATTCATGATAGGAATGGTATGTTAATCTGGTTCAGAGATACTGGACTGAAATGAGGAGTGAACTCTATTCAGAATGGGAATTTTTCCGCTAAGATGGTCTTGGCAGCAATTCCATGGCTACCATGGAAATCATATAATGTGCTTAATGGTTTTCCTCATTTACATGTTTTATTCCAATGCTATTTTATCGTGATTGATGTTCTATTATGACCAATTCCTTATATACTGCCACGATTTATTTCACAACTCAATATTTTGATGTGTAAACATTATGTTCATGTTTTGAAGTTCAAATGTATATGGTATGTTTTATTTTTCTCTGTGCTTACCCATACTGTGTTTTTTAGCTCACCCTTTATATTTTTTCGTTTTCCAAGGATATTAATAAAGGTTTTAGGTATGAAAAAAATGGAAGATCGTTATGGGAGATGTTGAAGATCTTTCACCAAGATTTGAAGTTTATATTCCGAGTTTCCAAAGATACTAAACTATTACGGTCCTTTGGTGTCAGTTTTTTTTATATATTAGGTATTCCGAAAAAGTAATTTAATTTCCATTTATATAAATATTTGATCACTAAAATCACTAAAGCCTATATTTATTAAATCCATGATGATATTGGGTGAATATGTAAGATGAAGTATAATCACTATATATTCATAGTATCTATACATTGGTACGGAAGGGAATCTGAAAGGATGATTGTACAAGAAATTTCTGAAGTTTCATACAAAAATGGTATGGAATTCACATACAGTCAGGTGGAAGAATATCACATGAAACATGGGATAAGGAATCAGGTTTTAACAGTAAGAACTCCCCATCAGAATGGAGTAGTTGAAAGAAGAAATTGGAGCATCAACAACATGGCCAAAACAATACTTATTGAAAAAGGCCTATCAGAGAAGTTTTAGAAGGAAGCAGTATTGACATCAGTCTAAATTTCTAATAGGTATCTTTTGTGTCCGAAAGAAGGAAAGACACCGTTTGAAATGTGGTACGGAAAGAACCCAATAGTGAAATAGTTTCGATTATTTGTAAGTAAGTGCTTCATTCTCAACAAATAAAAGCATAAGAAGATTGAATCATATGGAGATGAGGGAATATTTCATGGCTACTCCTACAAAAGAAATGAATAAAAATGATTTAACAAGAGGCTGGGAAAAGTAGTTGAGATAAATGACGTCACTATTGTTGAAATTGAAGAGAATATTCAATAGCACAATGAATAGTTTCTTGATGAATGTGATGAAGAGTGTAGTAACACAGGAGGAGCCAAAGTGAAGGATGTTGACTTATAAGAAGACACTAATGATGAATAAGAAATTGTCAAGCATGTGTCTGCAAGGAATCCAAAGAGCTGAGCTGAAATTAACAGGAAGAATATCATTGGTGACCAGATAGCTCCAGTTCAGACTAGAATAATGAAGTCACTGCAGTAGACATCTTTCATATCTCAGGTGGAGCCGAAATGCTTTGCTGATGCAGCTGAAGATGAAAATTGGGTTCAGGTTATGAATTAAGAGCTTGATCAGATTGAGAAGAACCAGCCATGGGAGACTGTTTTGAGACTAGCAGATTAGAATGTCATCGAGACTAAATGGTTATTTCACAACAAGATGAGTGAATATGGCATAGTGGTTTGAACCAAACTGCAATTAGTGTTTAATGGATACTCCCAGATAGAGGGAATATATTTTTATGAGACATTTGAATCAGTTTCAAGGCTGGAGACTATCAGATAATTCCTAGCCATTGTAGTGCAACAGAAATTTAAAGTGTTCCAGATGGATGTCAAATATGCATTCTTGAATGGAGTTCTAGAAGAGGAGTTTTATATTGAGTAGTTTGATGGTTTTCTCATTCATGAGTATGAAAACAAGGTTTCTAGACTAAAGAAGGTGTTTTATGGGATGAAACAAGCACCAAGAGCAAGGCACTCATGGCTTGATCAATACATGAAGAATCGTGGTTCCCAGCGTTGGAGAGTTGATTACAATATCTATTTCAGCAACGAGAGTAATCAAAGGATGATGGTGTTGGTTTATGTCGATGATATGACAACCCTGCTTTTTATTAAAACATAAGCATGATTTATTACATAAAACATCACTTGATACAACAAAGAAGATCGAGTGGTTTAGTGTCTTTGGGGCTTAGGATCAATACATAAATACTTGAAACATGAAATACAACATCTTTATTGAAAACTTCCTTTACATGACTACTATATTCCCTCGTACATAGCATTACATTGGATAACATGAGGACATGCATAAGAAAAGAGTGAGATATAATGCCCAGTAAGGGAATACACATGGAATAACATGAGGAGTACAATACATGTAAGACATTAGGAATATCAATAGAGAACAAGATAAACATGAACATAAAATCTTGATAAAGCATGATAATCATAACATGGAAATGTGACAACAACACTTAACATGGAATTAGCATGAGCCATGGCTCATTGCACATGGAGCATGAGTAAATCCTCATCACCCATGAAGCAAGAGTAAAACCTCATTGCACTTGAATTAGCATGAGTCAACACTCATTGCACATGACTTATCATGATACTATACTTTACCCAATGCATTGGAGCGCTATAAGGGTGAAACCTTTGTAAACATTTAATTTCATGTATAAGTGTGCCACATGGGTCATAAAACACTGAATCATAAAACATAATCATTTATTCTATGATAAAGGAATGCAGAATTAATACATGAAAATTTATAATCAATAAGTAAATGTGCATAATGGTGAATACCCTTGATGGAGAAATGGGCATGGTATTCACTACAAAATGGCATTGGCTTAGAAAATCGGTGCAATTTCGGTAGCGTAACGCCGTGACATAAGAATTCATAAAAATGGCCGATGAGAGAGAAAGGGGTGTCTCATCATATTTAAATGAAATGGACAGTAAGGGTGTCATATAGATACATGTCTAAACAATTGTAATGGAATTTAGATTCATGATACAAAAGTATTCCTTTAATGTAAAAGAGGAGAGAGAAGTTCCTTTCGGAATTTTGGCATAGTAACGGGTGTACATGGGAGGAATTTAATGAAGGATTAATGGGTATCCCATCATTCAAACAATAAACGGGCAGTATGGGGGAGGTGTGAAACCATACCCCAGCATTTATAATTGAAATTAAAAGGGCATAACCATATGATGAAAATTGGAAAAAAAAGATAAAGGATGAAAAAACCTTACTTGGAAGTGTGCTTCCAAAGGTTAGAGAGAGGCTTTTGAGAGGCTTATATGGAGCTTGGGAATTCTAGAGAGTGTAGTGAAGATGTTGATCGAACTCCAAAGGTTTTGAGTGAGGAGGAAGTTGGAGCTTGGGTGGGTTTATATAGGAAAGGTGAGGGAATTCTTTATTATTTAGGTTTGGGACCCCTTATATAAAATTAATCCAAACCACAAACCGTCCCATTGTTTTTGCCGATGGCTTTTTGAAAAGGGAAGAGAAAAACAATATTTTATAAGTCCAATTTCTGAACTTCCTAAAATAATAGGGTTGCTTATGTGGAGGTGAGTCATACTCCCATGGAAATTAATTTAAAAAGACAAGGATTTTAACAAGTCTTAAAGGGTCCATTAATGCTTTGAAAAGTAAGTCAAAAAACCCCAAAATCACATTATTTTAATGTTAAAACATATATTGGCCTAACATAAAGCTTATCTTATTTTATTACATTACTATTGGGTGATTATGATGTCATAAAACACATTATATATTTAAATAGTATTTAATTTTTACCCAAAAAATTGACTATCTCTGAAAGTTATGAAAAATTCACCATTGGACAATTTTGATGTCTTGATTCCATAAATAAAATTTATTTTATCCAAAATAATTTCTAAATATGTTAATTTTTACTTTTAAAAAAAACCGACATTTGTCGAAAATTCACGAGTTTTGACCAAAATGGCTTTGAAACCTTAATAACATTTTTAATTGCATTCATAAAATTATAAGATCATTTATATTTAATATAAATTAATTTAATAATAATAATAATATTTTATTAAAATATTATTTAATTCAAAAATCCCTTAAATTAATAAAATAGGATTCTTAATTAAATAATAACTAAAAATACTATTTGTACTTTAAAAACTATTTACAATGTGTTAATGATGACAAGAACATATATAAATTATTATATACCAAAAATAATGTAAATGAATATAGTACTACCAATTTGTTACATAACCCCTTCAAACAGCTGCATAAGACCTATGGGTAAGGTGTGCGATGGTGACAGACTCTTAGGATGGCTCGGATAACATCGCTCGAGTGGTAATTTCTATCAACTTCCACTTATCCCTTAGACTGTCCCGTTCGAGCATGACATGATGATGCTCATCTTGGGTGTGGTAAAGAGAGAAGCCCAATGATTCCATCCCCTCTCCGATCTCCGAAAAATGGGCTTCGTATGGAGAAATTCTACTGGATGAGGTCATCGCTTCTTTTGTCTGAGTAAATTGGATTTGTTAAATCCCTATATTTATACTAATCATGTGATCACTGTTCAATGGCTATATTAGCAATGGTACAAAATTCTTAACATAAAACCAAAGATGTTTAAATTTTATATAAACATAAAGAGACATTTAATTAGATCAAGAGGGATTTCCATTAATGAAACTTTGGGTCATTACAATATCCCCCCCTTATGAAATTTGTCACTCGAAATTTTCCTTTTCCCTTACTAAAAATGATGTGGGTAACTCAGCTTCATCATTTCCTCCGATTCCCAAGTCGCTTACTCAAACTTGTGGTTTCTCCACAACACCTTGATGAGGGGAATTGTCTTATTTCATATAAGTATTTCTCTACGATAAAATATCTTCACTAGTTTTTCCTCATAAGAAAGATCATCTTCCAATTGTACCACCTCAGAAGAGAGTACATGTGAAAGGTCCAGTATGTACTTCCTTAAGAAGTATACATGAAACACATCATGTCCATTGGCCATGGTAGGTGGATGCGCTAGTCGATAACACACAGCCCTGACATGATCAATAATCTCAAAGGGGCCGATGTACCTAGGACTTAACTTCCCTTTCTTTCCAAACCTAATGAAATTCATCCATGGAGATATGTGTAGAAAACCCATGTTTCCAACTTTAAACTCAAGGTCTCGTTGATGATTATCTGCATAACTCTTCTATCGACTTTGGGATGCCTTGATATGCCGCTGAATGGTTTTCACCTTCTCCACCATTTCCTTGAACATTTCTGGTCTAATTAGCTTACATTCACCATCCACATCCTAATATGTCGGTGTTCTGCACCTTTTCCCAAAAAGGGCTTTATAGGAGCCATTTGGATGCTTGAGTGTAAACTATTATTATAAGAGAACTCAACCAGAAGAAGATGATGATCTCATCCTCCATTAAAGTCCATTGAAAATCATCTCAACATATTCTCAAGTGCTTGGATATCCCACTCGGATTGGCCATCAGTTTGAGGATGATAGGCCGTACTAATGTTCAGTTCAGTACTCAGAGCATGTTGAAGATTCTTCCAAAACATAGAGGTGAATCTTGGATCTCGATCAGAAACAATAGATAGTGGTACTCCATGCACCCATACCACTTCCATGATATATATCTGTGCTAGTTGATCCAATGAAAAATCCTATCGAATAGAAATGTAGTGTGCAGTCTCTGTAAGATGATCCACAACAACCCAGATTGCATTGTTTCCTTTGGATGTCCTTGGCAGTCTGTTTAAAAAGTCCATGGTGATGTTCTCCTATTTCCATTCTGGTATGGGAAATTGTTCCATCATCCCCATAGACTTCTACCTCTCAACCTTAAATTTCTGACACACGAGCCACTTTAATGTATATTCAGCAATCTCCTTCTTCATATTATCCCACCAAAAGTTTTCTCGGAGATCTCGATACATCTTTGTCCTCCCTGGGTGAATATAGAAATTTGAACTATCTGCATCATCCAAAAGTTCCTTCTTCATCTCTAGACTTGATGGAACACATATTCTTTTCCCAAACCGCACAATTCCTTCTTCATTAACATTAAACTCTGAGGATTTTCAGTTTTTTGATAGCTTCCAATTATTCTTGAGTTCCCACATTATCCTTTTGAGCATCCTTTAACCATTCCAAAAGAGATGGTTGAGCAATCATTTGTGAAAGGATTGATGATGTTCCCTTATTTATGATTCCCATTTCCATCTTCATCAAGTCTAAGAAGATTGGATCCTTCTCAATTCTCATCATTCATAGAATCGATGGGTCCTTTATACTTTGGGCATCTTCCACCTTGTTCACTTTCCCAGGGTGGTAATGTATTGAATAGTCATAATCCATAATGAGCTCAATCCATCTTCTCTAGCACATATTAATCTCTTTCTGTGTGAATATATATTTAAGGCTCTTGTGGTCAATATATATCTCACCTTTCTCCCCATAGAGATAATGCCTCCATATTTTCAAGGCAATGATCACCACTTCCAACTCTAGATCATGCATTGGATAGTTTCTCTCATGGATGTTTAACTATCTTGAGGCACAAGATATCACTTTATCATTATGCATATGTACACTACCTAAGACTTTCTTTAACGCATCATGGAATACCTCAAAAAGATCCCCACTTGTGGGTTAAGTGAGCACGGGCGCAGTGATAAGCCTCCTTTTCAAATCCATGATTTTTTGTTTGCATTCATCACTCCAAGTAAAATTTAATCCCTTTCAAGTTAGCTTGGAAAGAGGGTTGGAAAATCGTGAGAAAATTCTCACAAATCGTCGATAATATCCACCTAACCCCAAGAAGCTACAGATATCTGTTACCGATGTCGGCCTCGTCCATCCCTCAATTGCATCAGTTTTGGAGGGATCCATAGATATCCCATTTATTGTGATGATATGGCCCAAGAGTGAGACCTCCTTCAACACGAACTCACACTTGTTGTACATTTAATATAGATTCTCCTTGTGAAATGTCTCTAGTATAGTTCTTAAATCCTCCTCATGATCCTCCGTGGTTTTGGAGTATATTAGAATATCATCTATAAAGACTATAACAAAATTGTGCTCCAAGAAGCTGATAGAACAAGTCATAATTTTGTGGGAGAGGATACTTTTTCTTTATCGTGATTTTTTTAAGTTCACGATAATCGATGCAAAGCCGCGTTGACACATACTTCTTCTTTACGAAGAGGACTGGTTCACCCCATGGTGAAGAACTTGGGCGTATAAACCCTTTATCCAGATTCTCTTATAGTTGTTTATTCATGTCTTCAAGCTCTACAACAGCCATTCTATATGGAGTCTGGTATATTGGTAAATCCCTAGGTACATCTTCAATTGAGAATTCAACATCTCTTTTAGGCGAAAGACTAGATAGTTCCTCGGGAAACACTTCTGAAAATTCCCTCACAATAGGCATTTCATCAAGGATGGTTTCTTCCTTGGACTTAATCATCTGAGCCAGATACTCGTGCTCATAGGGCAGTAATATCCACGCTTGAGATGATGGAGCTAAAGTAGATTCATCTTCATCCTTACACTTGTAAAGAATCAAGGTTCGATTCTCAATATGGAGTGTGATTTCCCTCTCCCGACAATTTATGTTGGCTCTATATAAGGAATCTAATCCATGCCATGAATTGCATTAGATTCCACCAGAGGGAGTATGATGAGGTTCGCTGGGAAAAAAATCCAAAGATTATAACAGGGGAGGACTTATATTCATAGGATGCAATGACTTCCCCATTTTCCGTACTCACCTACATCTTTACTTCCATGATTTGTGGTGGTGCTGGGATTGTTCTACTAAACTTTCGTTATATAAAAGAATTCATAAAAACTGAATCAAAAAGTATGTTCTCTATTCTTGAATGAATAACTAGAGTAACTGCCACCACTTCATTGTCGGGGTTTATTTCGGTCGAAGTGATGGAAAAATCTATTCTTTTCTACCTTGGAGGTTGTTGGTTGCCTCTGAAAACCCATGGATTAGGGCACTGATTTGAAAAATGACCTGGTTCGTTGAATTTGTAGCATTTAACAACGCATTGAGGTTCGAACGGAGCGTTCCTATCCTTTGTCGCAGTCACTGGTCTTTCTTGCCGATAGTTAATAGCTAGGTTCCCTTCTGTTCCACACTTGAAACATTTCCTCGTCCCCTTAAGGCAATTTCCAGGGTGCTTCATTCTACACTTTTGGAAAGTAGGGTGATGGATCTTCTTAGAATCATTGGATTTATCCATCGGACCACCAGCATTGAAGTTCACCTTATGCTTCTTATCTCCATGATATCCGTGAGATTCTCCGATCTCCATTTTGACCTTTAGGGAATATCGGACAACTTCCTCATAGATGTCGAAGTCACGGATCGCCAATGTTTTCTGCAGGCTAGGCTTAAGCCCACCAAATAAGCGGTCAACATATCATTCGGGGGTAATGACAAAGACGAAAGCATATTGTAAAAGCCATCTGATGTTTTCATCGTACGCTTCAATAGATTCTTCATCTTTGTTCTTGAGGTAAAGGAATTCCCTTTCCATCTTAAGCTAGAGGGTGCGCAGAAAATATTTATCTAAAAACATCTTCCAGAAATTCTTCCATTCCAATGCCTCGATCTCCTCCTCAGGCTTCATATTTTTGATCAACATCCACCATTTATCAGCATCACCCTCCATATGATAACCCGCCAGGAGAAAATTCTCTTGATCAGAACACTGAAGGATGGAGAAGATCTTTTCAATGGAGTGTATCCACTGTTCAGCGATCGTGTGATCAGATGATCCACTAAAATTAGGAGGCCTTTGTCTCATGAAGATCTCGATAGAGACTTTTTCTTTCTTAGGGGGGTTTAAAAGTTCCTCTTGACCTGTGTTTTTATTCAAAACTTGAGTTAGCTGAGAGAGATGCATGACAAGGTTCGTGATTCCTGCTCCCATTGGATTGGGCATCTCATTAGTACAGTCATCACACTGATCTTCACATCGGTTGTTAGCCTGAGTCCTCCTATTACAGGCCATTGACTGGATTAAAAGGAAAGTTATGGGTAACACATAAAGGGTAATCCAAAGACAAAAGTTGATGACTTATAAATAATCTTTTCTTTCGTTAACTCATGAGTCTATAGGATTCAATCAAGGCTATTCATGATCTACTTTCTAACATATATTCTTAAGGGAATTTTTTAATTCCCTTAATAAGGGTTCATATTAAGCTTGTTAATTTATCAAAACATATTCCCTGGGAGTTTCATAACAAAGAGTGCATCAAGGCCCATTGTCATGCACCAATTCTCGTTCAAGTCTAGCTCAATGCGGTGTTTTTGGGTTTTACCCCTAGGATACATCTGCGCCAGAGCCGGCTCTACCTACTCGTATCTAGACAATGATGTATTTTCTTGATAAACCACTTAATCAATACTCAGAAAAACATAGGGATGCTTTTATTATACTTAGTCTTGTCTTTAAGGCTTTACTAGGTATTTCTAATCATAATCAAAAAAATAACTAAACCTATCCTCTGATACCAACTATGACAACCCTGTTTTTTATTACAATTTAAACATGATTTATTACATAAAACATCACTTGATAAAACAAATTATATCAATTGGTTTAGTTTATTTGGGGCTTAGTATCATTACATAAATACTTGAATCATGGAAGACAACATCTTCATTGAAAACCACCTTTACATGACCACTACATTCCCTCATACTTATCATTGCATGGGATAACATGAGGACATGCAAAAGAAAAGTGTGAGCAATAAATCCCAGTAAGGGAATACACATGGAATAAAATGAGGAGTAAAATACATGTTATACATTAGGCATATCAATAGAGAACAATAGAAACAAGAACATAAAGTCATGATAAAGCATGATAATCATAACATGGAAATGTGGCAACAACACTTAACATGGAATTAGCATGAGCCAAGGCTCATTGCACATAGAGAATGAGTAAATCCCCATTTCACATGAAGCACGAGTAATCCCTCAGTGCACTTGAATTAGAATGATTAAACACTCATTGCACCTGAAATATCATGATACTATACTTTACCCAATGCCTTGAAGCGCTATAAGGGCACACCCTTCTTAAACATTTCATTTCATGCAAATGTGTGCCACATGGATTATAAAACATTGATTCATTAAACACAATCATTTATTACATGATAAAGTAATGTGAAATTAATACACGAAACATTATAATCAATAAGTAAATGTGCATAAAGGTGAATACCCTTGATGGAGAAATGGACATGGTATTCACTACACAATGGCATTGGATTAGAAAATCGGTGCAATTTCGGCAGCGTAACAGCATTACATAAGAATTCATAAAAATAGTTGATGAGATAGAAAGGGGTGTCTCGTAATATTTACATGAAATTTACATTACGGGGATCATATAGATTCATGTCCAAACAATTGTATTGAAATTTAGATTAATGATACAAAAGTATTGCTTGAATGCAAAAGATGAGAGAGAAGTTCCTTTCGGAATTTCGACATAGTAACAGGTGTACATGCTAAGCATTTAATGAGATGGAAATTGGTCTCACATCCCTAAAAAAATGAGAGGGATGTATGGGGTAGTTGTGAAACCATACCCCAGCATTTATAATTGAAATTAAAAGGGAATAACAATTTGATGAAAAATGGAAAAAAAAGAGAAAGGAAGAAAAACACTTACTTGGATGTGTGCTTCTAAAGGCTAGAGAGAGGCATGTGAGAGGCTTCATGGGAGCTTGGGGACTCTAGAGAAATTAAGGAAAAGTTTGGATGAACTTCAAAGGCTTTGAGTGAGGAGGAAGTGGGATATTGGTTGGGTTTATATAGGAAAGGTGAGGGGATTCTTTATTATTTAGGTTTGGGACCCCTTATATTAAATTAATCCAAACCACAAACCATCCCATGATTTGTGCCCATGGTTTTTGGAAAATGGAAGAGGATATCAATATTTTTAAATTCCAAAGTCTGATCGTCTTTAAATAATAGGGTTGCTTATGTGGAGGTGAGTCACACTCCCATGAAAATTAATTTAAAAAGACAAGGTGTTTAATACGTCTTGAAGGGTCCATTAATGCTTTGAAAAGTAAGTCAAACAAACCCAAAATCACATTAGTTTATTGTTAAAACATATATTGGCCGAAAGTAAATCTTATATTAGTTTATTACATCACTATTGGGTCATTATGATGTCATAAACAAATTATATATTTAAACAGTATTAAATTTTTACCCAAAATAATTGACTGTCTCAGAAAATTATGAAAAATTCACCGTTGGATAATTTAGACGTCCTGATTCCAGAAATAAAATTTATATTATCTAAATAACTTTCTAAATATTTTAATTTTAATATTTAAAATAAAAACCGATGTTTATCGAAAATTCACGGGCTTTGACAAAAATGGCTTTCAAACCAAAATAAAAATTATAATTGCATTCATAAATTTATAAGATCATTTATATTTAATAAAAATTAATTTAATAATATTAATAATATATTAAAATATTATGTAATTAAAAAATCCCTTAATTTAATAAAATATAATTCTAAATTAAATAATAACTAAAAATACTATTTGTACTGTAAAAACTATTTACAATGTATCAATGACGACAAGAATGTATATACATTATTATATAACAAAAATAGTGTACATGAACATATTACTATAGATTTGATACATAATCCCTTAAAATAGCCACATAATACCTAAGGGTAAGGTGTGTGATGGTGACCGACTCTTGGGGTGGCTCGGATAACATCGCTTGAGTGGTAATTACTATCAACTGCCACTTCTACCATAGACGGTCCCGTTCGAGCATGACATGATGATGCTTATCTTGGGCTTGGTCAAGAGTGAAGCCCAAGGATGCAACCTATTTTCTGAGCTCTTACAAATGGGCTTTGTATAGAGAAATTCTACTGGATGAGGCCATCGCTTATTTTGTTTGAGTAAATTGGATTTGTTAAAGCCCTATATTTATACTAATCATGTGATCACTGTTCAACGACTATATTAGAAACGGTCTAAATTCATAACATAAAACCAATGAAGTTTATATTTTATATAAATATAAAGAGTCATTTAATTAGATCGATAGGGATTTCCATTAATGAATCATTGGGTCGTTACAGATGACATAATATTTGGAAGATCAGATGAACCTCAATGTAGAGTGATTTACGATTTCATGAAAACTATGATTGAAATGTAAGTGATTGGAGAGATAACGTTTTCCTTGGTCTAAAGGTGACATAAGGAATGAATGGAAAATTCATTTTTCAATCCAAATATTACACGGAGGTTTTTAAAAGATTTGTAATGGAAAATTCCAAGGAGATGAAGAGTCCAGTTTCTCCCCGGATGAAATGGTCTAAATATGAGGATGGAAAGGAAGTTAATATCTTAGAATACAGGAAAATTATTAGACGTTTTTGTACTTGACTGCAACAAGGCCTGATATAGTTTTCACCACATGCCATGCAGCGAGGTATTAGAGTAATCCAAATGAAAGACACATGCTTGAAGTGAATAGAATAATTCTGTATATCAAGGGCATGGTGGACTTCGACTTGACATATAATGGAAAATATCATATAGAGTTATTGGGATATTATGATACCGATTGGGCCGATTCAATAGATGATAGGAAATCATCATATGGAGGTGTATTCTATCTTAGTGGACTATTTACTTCTAGGTTATGTAAGAAGTAGGATTTCATTTAATTAAGCACCACAGAAGCTAAGTATATTATGACCACTCAAGATTGAATACAATTATTATAGATGAAGCAGCATATTGAAGATATGGGAGTTGAAGTGAAGTCACTGATCTGAATCCAGTGCGATAACTCAAGTGCTAACAATCATAGAAAAAATATCATCCACCATTCAAGGAAAAATCACATTGAGATAATGTATCATTTTATCATGGATATGGTTGAGCAGGGAATTGTGAAGTTAGAGTATGTGCCTACAATGCTACAAGTTGCAGAAAATCTGAGAAATGCCATACCCAAGGATGCTTTTGAGAGACATCGACTGGATTTGGGAGTTCAGTCAACTCCCAACGCTTGAAACAATGTGGATGTGGAACCCCCCCCCCCCCTCTCTCTAAGGTATGATGTGGGATTTTCCCTAAAGTGATGATATGATTTCTCTACTCTGTTATAGACTGCAAAGGGGTGACCTTGGGGTTCATTGACAAAGGGGGAAAAATAGTGATTGTTCAAGGGGTAGAGAGTGTGTTAATTTGATATATCGTGATTGATATGGGGAGAAGGTGACAAATGGAGAAAAGAGATAGGGGGAGAATATTAAATCCAAATATGCTAGAAGTGATCGATAAAAGAATTGATATCAAGACAGCTGAGGATCATGATAAAAGAAGATAAATGGTGATGTAATGTGGTAATAATATTTCCAAAAATTGGTATCAGTTTGGTGTGAACAGTGGGTGTCACAGTTGAAGTGATTCATTGATGAACTTTTCATTTACTCTTGTTTCTCACGCCGAGCATTGTTTATGTGGGCTTAGAGTATGTGTTGAGTAATCCTTGATCGCTATCGGAATCACAATAAGAGAATGGTGGCTGAATAATTGAAGATTTGTCTTTTTATGGAAGGTTGTAAACAAACCCAAAGGGCGAGATTGTTGGGAAAAAATCCCTCAAGGTATCATTGAATAATTTTTGAGGTGATTGTGTTGGTTGACAAAGTGGACATCCGGGTTGTGATTGTTGATGAAGAAAACCATGATGTAAAAATTTATTGAAAAAGGGGATTTCATGGTTTCATGTCATCTTCAAGTGTTGTGGTTAACGATACACGTTTTAATCAAGAATTTCGATAAAGGAATGGATGATCTAGATGCGGTACAAAAAGAGCAAGTACAAGGTTGAACTGTTTTCCAGTGTTTCCAAATTTGTGGGCCTGAAAATCGACGAATAGAGAAAAGTGGTTTTGGAAAAGGTACATACGAATCATTTCCTTGAAGGAGAGGAAACTTGTGCACCATATTTTATTCAAGATCAGAGCAGAAAAATTTGGCAAAGGGAAATGGGGAGCCCATGTTTTAGGGGTGGTCGCGCAAGTGACTTGCGCGGTAGAGACTTGCGTGCCAAGACTTATGCGCCCAGAGGAAACTTGTGTACCATCATGCAGGGTTTCCAAATGAATATAAATAGAGTTTGAACCCTCCTTATTCAAGAAGATTTCAATTCTCAAAGAAAATAATAGCTCTCGTCGCGAAGGTGTGGTGGTCGCGTAAGTGGTGGTGTGGTCGCGCAAGTAGAAGTTGCGCTCTAGTTGTTTGTTGTGCATCAAGAGTTGTTTGGGAATGAAATGAAGGGAGTTTCCCAAGTTTTTATTTGAAGAAAGGGGTTTCACGCAAGTGGTTTGGTGACACTTGTGCGCCAGGTTTTGAAGAAGCGCGACTGTTGAAGGTTGCACGCCAAAATTCGTTTGGGAATAAAAATGGTGTCAGTCACGGAAGTTTGATGTTGAAGAAGCTAGCGTCGTGCAAGTTGTTGAGGTAAACATACGTTCCAGTTTCAACTTTTGTGCCGATACTTGAACTCCATCTTGGAGAAGGGATCTAGGAATGGTTGAAGCACGATAGTGATTCGGGGTTGCATGGAAGCAGGAAGATTTCCTGATACCTTTGGTGCAAAGTGAGATTTATCTACGGGTGAATTTTGGACTTCAACAGAGCATCTACATACAACAGAGGATATATCCATTAATGATAATGAAGAGAACCACAGTTTTATAAAATGTGATTGGATACATTCTAGATCATTTAGCAATGGAAGAGGAAGAAGGTGATCCTCTCCACTAACAGTGATACTGAAAGAGAGAGACATGGAGTGACCCTTGGGAAAGCAATGAGCATACCCTAAACATTATAACGATAGTGATACTAGTAATGGAAGTGATCTATCCTAAACATTGTAAATAGAAGTGCACTTTTAGAGGATTTGATACATCGGCACATCGCCGGTGTATGATCCTTGGATGTAGCCCAGTGAGGGTGAACCATGTAAAAATATTTGTGTCTTGTGCAAGCTTTAGTTTTTTAATATACTTTGCTACAGAAAAGAGAGAGAATGGTGTCTTTCTTAACAATGAGACAATATCAATAGGGGCAGTTCTTTTAATCTGTCATATCCTGATTCACCCCCCCCCCTCTTAGGGAATCTAACCTAGTGGACATAGCATTAATTAAATTTGTCGGAACATGATTTGTTAAACCATGCATCATGACCATGTGACATGAATTAATATATCTAAAAACTAGATTTATATTCCATTTTCTATCAAAAACTTTAAATTCTCCCTCATTGTCTTATGATCTCAAACATATGAGTTTCACTATTTATTATTAGAATCATCTCTTCCCATGATACTTGTTTTCAATAGATCAAAGACTTTTGGGTCTATGAGAATAAATTTATGATCTATTTTGTCACCACTATTATCTCTTATTTAAATTTTTATTTCTTGAATTGTTTTTTGTTTTTGATGAGAAATATATTTATTAATTTTAATGAAATTAACTTTTTTATCCTGTTTCTAGATAATTCATTGTGTTCTACTTCAATTTCATCACCCATTGGGAGGTAGCTAGATTCTCTCTCTTCTACACCATTTCTATATCATGATGTCTTGATTATTTATATTTTTTTATTAGATATCGATGATAATTAGTTTGATTTCATTTTTGCAACCCCATTTTTTGATATCTTGGTATCCTTGGAATGTGAATAATTTTTTGGAAAAACACTTTGATTGATGGTTTTAAATTATAGTTTTTGTTTAACATAATAATGATGTTTGAAAAAAAACATTAAAGGGGAGAAATTATTTCTATGAAATGAATTGTTTTGTGATCTTTCATACAATGGTGATGGGTATTCATATTTTCATTATGTGTGGAATTAAATTTATTTTCATGGAATTAGGTTCTAGAGTGATGGAATCTGTAAAATGGTCACATATTGATGAATTGATGGATCCACGAGTAACCTCTCAAGAGAATGGGACTTTCACCAAGCATGAATCTATTTATGAAAAATATTATGAGTCTTTTGTATTCAAAGTTGAATAAAATTATACATTATTTTTTTCTTTAAATTTTTATTTTTTAAATTGGTAGATTATTTTTATGTTCCTTTATTTTTTAATATATTTTAAAACTTTACCTAATGTGCTCTTGTATAATTTGAATGGGATAAAAATTATCTAACGAAAATACATAGGTGTATGATTAATCAAACCCTTTACATAAACCTTGTTGCATATACATAAGTATTTACTTTTAATACATGTAATGGAAATGTATCTGATTTCTCATGTTGAGCATCTTGATGCTACTTTCTTATGATAATGGTCGAGACAAGGAGTTTTCTTATTGATTAGTTCATGTGATGTCACATAAATTTTGTAGCATCAATATATCCTTTAGTCTTCAGTTGGATGTCATGTTTCACATATGTTGGAACTATGATATTGTTGTTTTATAGGTATAACATTTTGTTTTATCATATATATTTCATGAATCATATAGTTTACCTTGGTTAATATTATAATTTTTATAGTTTTAGTTTATTTAAAGGTAAATCACCCCCTCCCCCAACACTTTATTAATCCCATGGAATTTATTTCAATCGTTTTGTGTACATAGTACAACACCTATGGTTAGTGGCCCCTCAGCTTTTTCCAAGATAGTGGTTATGTTAATAAGTGACAAAATAACACCTTTAAACTATATGTTTTTCTCTCATGATGTAAATTCAACAAAAAATTATTCTCATTTACAATTGGATTGGATAATTTATATCTGGGATACACTATTTATCCCATAAAAAGTCTCAAATAATATTATACTTGTCCCCACCAGTAACAAAAAGAATTTATACTAAATTGAAAAATATCATGGTATGTTATATTATCTTTATAAAAAATAGAACATATTAATTTGATCCTTTATTAATATACAATTAAAAACATACTCACAAATTAATCCAAATTAATTTCTCATCTACAACATCAAACAATAGATCTCATTCTTCTGGTAACACTACATGCATAACTCCATAATTTTAGGCACTTCATCTTTGGTTCTAAATAATATATATATTCTTCCCTTTTATCAATAAATTAATTCATTATTACATGTATGATTGTAATATCATTAATATATCATCTTTTTTAGTGTTAAATAATATCAAGTGTTGTTCATTCTAAATGAAATTCCATTATTATGTAGGTAAAGAAGACAACCATATTAGATCAGGTCCGGTGCCTTAATATATTACACTAGTAAAATATACAAGAAACCACATGACAATATACCAATTAGTTTAGAATATTTGGAAAACCATAAATATAAATAAGTTTTACACTAATAATTGAATGTAAAAACAACATAAAAACATCATTGGAAACATTTATAATCTTATCAATTAACCCTGCAAGTATTTCTTAATAAACATCATTGTATCATAGGGAAAAAAATTAGAATGGGGTGTTCCTAGATGCTCTGTAAGGCTATGAAATATAGTTGAAGCTATCATAAAAAATAATTCTTTGGTGAATAACTAAAAAATTATGTTCAATCATAGACATCAACAAAATATTATAGGATTGAAAACTGATTAAATATTCTATAAATAATTACAAATCAGGGAAATGTAACCATGGATATTCTATTAGTAGAATAATCACATGAATTTTATATTACTATTATCATAATAAGTTAACTCATAATTCCAAACATCTGAAACCTACAATTGGGCCCTTATAAAAAATGAAAATAAATGGTTATGGCCTCAACTATATCTTTATCAAAAAATAGATGGGCAAGGAATCAGTAAATTCTTTATTTATTTATCTCATAAGACCTATGAATACATCAAGGGGATAATGCAAACCTCATACGTCTCTTAATATGTCAAATTCAGTCCTTGTATTAATGGGTTCAGACATAATTAACATATACATAAAATATTTTATAGATTTCCACAATCTATAAACAAAATCACTAACTATTCTTAGTAGTATGATGAAAGGTATCAAGATAGAATATCCACAACTGATCATAAACCATTTTAAAAAATATGTTTTATGATAATAATATACGATAAATCTCATTAAAAATATTATTTAAAATATATTTTGATAGAGATTAAAATTCTCTAATAAAATCATCAAGGAATTCCTGATATCAATACCTTCTTTAATTTCCAAAGAAGATTTCTTTTAGAAAAGTAATTTTTATTTGTTATAATTGTTTGTATAATACCAGAAAAAAATATAGTTTTTCATGGAAAAATTATTTATTTTATAAAAATAATGGTTTCATAGAATATATTAGGGAATGTAATTGTAAATGGATATAGAATCAAGAAGTCCCATTAAATCCATCTTGTTTATCAGGAAGGGTTGAGAAGGGAATGTTGTGAAACATGCATTTCCCAAAAGAATAATGATAAAATATTTTAGATACATGATTTTATAAAATATACATATAATTTAAAATATGTTTATAAAATTAATGAAGAATTAAATCTATGTAAAGATATAGAAAGCATAACCCGAATTTAAAATGGAGGTTCGGGAAGAAACCCATACATTTATTCCAAAAGTGTCCTTCACCTCTAATTAATGTGTTGGATATTGAAATTTGATTCATTAATAATTTACTTTAGAACCTACAAACAATTTATTCAATTTATTATAATTTTATTATGTTCATCTATGTTTGTTTTGACGAGTTATAAATTAAATTTCGTCATTTGGGAGGGTTCTCTTCCTCGGTATTCATGATCAATTTACTTTTACACACATAGGAAAGATCATGTAAAATTAAAATAGTTTTTCATAATTGATATGGAATGTTATTAATAATAGTATTGAACATTAATTGATTATATAAATATTTTTGATATTTTGGGTGAGGATGAATCATTATACAAGAAGTTAATGATAATCTTTTTGATTATTTGGGTGTTTTTTTTATCATCAATTTTTTTTTTGTTTCATTAGTTAACATTATTTATAAATAATAGTTTCAGAACATTATATATGATTTAAAAAATATACAAAAAACGTTTTTAAACATAAAAATTGATTTATGGCCATTCTTGGAGATAGAAATGAATAGAAAATTTATCATCCACGGAGGCGATAAATCGACACCTCATAGACGACCTTTTCGTCCTTATAATAAAATAGAAAAAGGACAATAGATGTGATGGTGGATATTTAATTGACATAATGTCATTTAATTATAAAAAATAATCTATATATATATTTTCATTTTGTATAGGGTAGTTTAGGTAATGATAAGTAATGAAATTGAAATGAAAATAGATGAAAATAAAAAGGATTTTTACCTCTTGAATTCTTCCCCATGAGAACCTCCTTAAGGGGAATGGATTTGGTCTTTTGTTGAGACTAAAGGGTCTTGGACAAGGGGTAGGGTATTGTGAATATTATTCGTCCAAAATATTACCAATCATGAATCATTGAATGTGTGGGGATAGGAAGTGGTGAGGGTGATATTTATAGTTGAAGAGAGGGGTGTTTTTTGGAATATTTTATTCATTTTTCTGTTATTATGTCTCAGGACTTAGAAATGTTTGAAAATTATCTCTAAATATTTTATAATAATTATTTATTGTTTGAAATTATGGGATTAATTCATCCATTCATCATATATGACTCAATAATTCATGTATTTACTAAATAGTGAAAATTTTCATATTTCACTATTCACAGAAAATTCCACTATTTTAGAAAAATCCCAAATGTCACCATAATATTTTTTCATCATGTATAATAAAAAATTAACATAATTTTATGAAAATAGTTTTCTAATTATGATATATTTAATTTTTTAAAAAATTCTTCATTTATTTTAAAAATTCTGATTTTAAAATTAAAACTGATTTTATAAGAATTTGAAATATTAATTAATTTCTCATAAAATAATATTAAAATAAAAGGAAATCAAAATATTCATTTATGAGTCTATTTTAAAAATATATATTTTCTTTTAAATCATTATATTAATTATAAAATTGAAATTAAATATTTATGACTTACAGTAATACAAACACATAATTTATTATTTCTATGATACTTATTTACTTATTCCATGACATAAATATAGTATGTTTTATTTATTATATGCCTACATTTTATTTAAACATTCATAGGTGAAGTTAATATTTTATTGGTCAAATTAATTTTACCAATGGTCATATTACTATTCTAGTTCTCATAGTTAATATTATATTAGGTTTTTAAATTCGGTGTTGTGTGAAGCCTAAACTATCAAAGATGTTAAATTTAAAGAGGAATAACATAAAATATTAGGATTTTACATTATCCCCTTCAAAAACAATTATCATCGATATTTATAGAATGTCATCTCATAAAAATATTTGGGAAATTAATCATCATAAATTCTACTAGTTCCCATGTTTCCACTTTAATTTTATAATATTTTTGAAGTTACTTTACTAGTAGATTCATCTGATTCCTCAACACTAACTCACTTGTTTCCAGAATCATGATATGGTCTTCATTTTAAGATAAATCAAGTACCAATTCCATCCCTTCAGAAGTGAGGACACATGTTTTTTCTAGTGAGTACTTCATTATCAAAGATATATAGAAACCATTGTGTACATTAGAAAGGCTAGGGGGAATCACCATATGAAAAGTCACATCCCAGATACCTTCAAGAAAACATGATCACCAATTTCAAATTCCACATCCTTCCATAGATTATCAGTATATATCTTTCTTCAACATTGAGATTCATTGATATGGGACTTAATATTATTTACCTTTATTGTTTTTTCCTCTACAATCACTATGCCTACAATCTTCTTTACAAAAAGTTCATCCCTATAAGTTAGTGTACAACATATATTTTCATACAATGCTTCATATAGTTCCATTTAAATACTTGAATGAAAACTGTTGTTGAAGGAAAACTTGACCTTAGGTAAATACTGATCCCACATGACTTCAAAGTCAATTTAACATGATCTAAACATTTCTTCAAAAGTTTGGAGTGTCCTTTCTAACTACCCATCAATCTGAGGGAGATAAGAATAACTCAATAAAAGCTCGATGTCTAAATATTTCTGAAGAATTTTCCATAATTTGTATGTAAATCAAGGATCATGATTAGAAAAAATTGAAATATGTGAAACATGAAGTCTTAAAAATTCATTAATATAGAGTCATACAAGGAACTATAGTGAAAACCCCTCTCATACAATAAGGAAATGTTCATATTTAGAAAATCAATCAATAATTCCCCATGTTTAACCATTCTTTCTTGGGGTTTTAGTAATTCTATAACAAAATCCATAGTAATTTCATCAAATTTACATATAGTAATAGGCAAAAAAATTTATGTCTCCTCTATAATTTTGTTTTTCATCCTTCACCTATTGATACACTAATCATTTAAATACATAATCAGAAATTTATCACTTCATATTATACCATCAGAAATGTTCCTTCAAATATATTAGCTTATTAGCTATACTAGGGTGTATATTGAAATTTGATCTATGGGAATCAACTGATAAATCCCTTTTTATCTCAGGTATATAGGGAACAAAAAGCCTCTTCCCAAATTTTATTATTCCATCATCATACACAATGTTTGTCAACCTACCATCCTTCACAGATTTAATTTTCCTTAGAAAATTTAAAAATTTAGAATAATAACATTTAATCCTTTCTAACAAAATTGTTTAGGAAACCAATTTAAATAGTAGATATGTTTTACCTTTCCTTGTAATTTTGATGTCCATATTCACTAGATCCATTAATTTATGACCCCTTTTAATCCTTATTTTGTTTAGAAACCAATGATACATTATTCTCAATGAATGTTCTACCTCATTTTCCTTCTAAGCGTGATAGTGTATTGAATAATCATAATCCTAGAGCATCTCAAGCAATCATATCATCATCATGTTATGTTTTATCAAGGAGAATACATATTTCAAAATCATTTCATCAAAATATATCTCATATATTTCACCATAAGGATAGTGAATCCATATCATAAGTGCATAGATTAAGTATTATAACTCAAGATCATGTGTTGGATAGTAATGTTCATGATTTTTATATAACTTGATTTATATTAAATAACTCTATCATTTTGTATAAGGAAAAACAAATTCTTTTCATTGACGCATCACTATATATCACAAAGCAACCATTTTTTAATTGTAGAGTCAAGATCAAATAATTCATTAATCTCATCTTAAATTCATCAAAAAAATCGTCACATAAAATGTTCCAGACTAACTTAACGCATTTATGAGTAAACATGGTTAACATGTAACATAATTGGGAAATATATTGAATGAAATTCTGATAGAAATCTAATAAACCAATGAATCTACATACCTCAGTTATGTTCATTAGAAAATTCCAATACTATAATACATTTTCCTTCTTATGATCAATTTATATTCAATGCTTATAGAAAATATGTCCATTAAAATAATATATTTGAAACCCGAATTCACGCTTTATAAAATAACCATATAACTCGTTTATTATCAGAGTCTACAAAATATCCCACATGAGGATCTCATGGTCCTCATAGATTTTTTAATATATCATTATATCATCAATAAATAGTGCAAAAAAATCATCAAAATATTCCTTTAACACTAAATTCATTAGATCCATAAAAATAAGGGGTTTTTCTGTCAGTCCAAATGGCATTACTATAATCTCCTAATGTCCATAACATTATCGAAATGTTGTATTTGAAATATATTCCTTCCTCGCATGAAATTGATGATATCTATATCAATCTTCAATCTTCAAAAAATATTGTCATCTATGAATATAGATACCCTCTATTTTCATTCATTTACATTACATTACTTTTTTAGAATAGTTAATAAAAAACCAAAACAAACTCTCATTGACTATATTTGTTTGCTGCCTTTGGAAATATAGATACATAAACACAGGTACATAAGTGATTTAGATTATATTTAACTAGTTTCGTCTAGACTATCACCCTTCATTGACACATCAAATATAATACATATCTTCATAAGGTGGATAAAAGGAAAAATAAAATTGGGTGAGGTTGGATTCACAGTGAGGTCAAACATGGGAGAAATATAAACATAATCAAGATCATATGAGTACGAGAACATTACTATTTCCGACGCTTTCGCTGGGGCGCGCGAATCCGTCCGTCCACGGAGGAGGACGCGCGGCGCTTGTTGCCCCTCATTCCCACTTTCCAAAGGTGGGCGGCATTCTCTCCTTATTCAGGGACGTCTGCTCCTTGATCGAAATCGGATGATGGGATGTCGGTTCTTCCTTCTGGGGATTCCTCCTCAGAACTCGTCACCTAGTCTGGGTCTCCCACATAGATTTAATACGTAGTTCTTGAAACTCTACCCAGTGCCATGTTTCAATGGACACCGATTAATTACACTGCTTCTGTCGGGACATTCCAAAGGGTTCGGTCAGGGCAGCAACCTTCAGTCGGGGGAGTAGTCACGTTGAGGCCTCAGTAGCTTGTCTGAATGCTGGGGAACCTGGCATGTCTGTCTACTATCCCTGGTCATAGGGCTTCTCGAGGGCATAGAAGCCTGATGCATCCCACATCGAGCGCGGGGAATTATATGTCATAGACACATATCTGAGGTTTTCCTCAGCTTCCCGCTCTTAACACAGGGTACGACGCGAGCTTAACGTCCAGCGGAGATGGATCAACCCAACTGGAGAATTATATAGGATAGATCGGATTGAGGGATTCCCTTTGAAGGTATGTCGATACCGGGGCCAGCCCATGGGCGGCTGTGAAGAGGAGCATACCGACATGGTCGCACCGAGATCTGATGGTCCAGGCGAGAATCAGGATGGGTGATAGGTGGATGAATGGAGTGGAGGGGGAGTGAAATGGGACCATCGTAGGGGCGATGGTGAAGTTGGGCTTGAGCATTGAAGAGGATTCCTACGTACCATGCCTTGACATGGATCAAAGTCCGCGTAGTTCGGAATGGTGCCGGTAAACTGACGTGAAGGTGGACCTTGGCCCGATGAATGTCTTCAGTGAACCAACATGATGGTGGACCTTGGTACGATGGGTATCGTCAGCGTACCGACGTGAAGGTGGACCTTGGTCCGATGGGAGATGGGCTTGAGAATCGTGGAGGCTTCCTACGTACAATGCCTTGACATGGATCAAATACCACGTAGTTCAAAGGGTTTCATCGGCAAACCGACATGAAAGTAGACCCGAGGGTCCACTAGTGGTGGGCTTGAACCTTGGGAAGGCTTCCTACGTACCATGCCTTGACATGGATGAAAGACCTCGTAGTTCAAAGGATTGATGGAATACAGTTTAACGTCATGTAGGACCATAGTGAACCCAGACGTGAATAAACGATGAGCGGTGGGTGTCGGCGAACCGACGTAAATGAGGGACCTTGGTCCGATGGGAGATGGCCTTGAACCTCTGGGAGGATTCCGATGTACCATGCCTTGAAATGGATCAAAGTCCTCATAGTTCGGATTGAAAATGGGGACTTGGCATAACGACAAGGAGACGTTATGGGCCGATAATTGTTGGGCCTGAACCTCGGGGAGGCTTCCTACGTACCATGCCTTGACACGGTTCAAAGTCCTCGTAGTTTGGGTTGTGGAATACAGTTTAATCGTCATGCGGGACGGGGGTGAACCGACGTGAATGAGGTTGGAACGACCGGATGGTGGTTTTGAACCTCATAGAGGCTTCCTACGTACCATGCCTTGACATGGATCAAAGACCTCATAGTTCAGGTTAGTCACAATGGCTTGCCGTCAGACTAGGATGCAGTTTAAAGTCATGCTGGATGAAGGTAGAACTCGACATGAATTATGATGGGTGTGCTTGAACCTCAGTAAGGCTTCCTACGTACCATGCCTTGACATGGATCAAAGAAGTCATAGTTCATATGGGTCTTTGTCGGTGAACCAACGTGAAGGTGGACCTTGGTCCAATGAGTGGTGGGCTTGAAGCTCTGGAAGGCTTCCTACGTACCATGCCTTGACATGGATCAAACACCTCGTAGTTCAGGTGGGAATGGGTGTGCAGTTTAATGTCATACGAGACAGGGGGGCATACAGTTTAACGTCATGCTGGACGAGGGTGAAACTCGACGTGAATAAATGACCGAGAAATGTGGCTTGATCCTCATGGAGGCTTCCTACGTACCATGCCTTGACACGGATCAATGTCCTCATAGTTCTCTATGGGTGGGGGTCATGGTCGGTGCTCACTCTAAGCCCACGTGAGTCATGCTCGGTGTGAGAAACAAGAGGTTGCAAGGACCTGACGATCACGTCACGAAGGATGCGTCCGTGAGAAGTGAAGAGGGGCTTACGCATTAGGCGGCCCATGGTGCTGGGACATACTCCAGGATGGAGGCCCAGAGTGCGACAAAGCGCAGCGAAAGAGGGATTTGGGACCAATGATGGGAGGTGACTCGTTCCCTATCACGCCCTCCGCTGACCATGGTAGTGGGGATGTACAGAGATGCAAGGGTGCAGCCATCCATTGGGGAACTAGGGTCTCCCTTCTCTTGAGAACATACGCCACTCCAATAAGGTGGATATCATCCCTTGTGGATGGGTGATTCCACTCCTGTGGAGACGAGTGGCGTAAAAAATGTTCGAGCTAGGGGGACCCTTCGTGAGAGGCACAAGGTCGGGTCACAGTTTAACGTCATGTGTTGAGGACGTGGTGCTTGGCAGTTTAACTTCCTGTAGCTCGGATGAGGTGGGTTCACTCCGAACCCCTAGGACATACATAATCGGTACCCTCTGGTCCTTGGGAAAGGGAAGGTACCAATAAGGCCATGGTCAAGGGGGGTTGTGGAACGAACCGTCAAGCGTTCTACATTAGCGTGGCTATGTGACGAAACAATAGCCGTTAGTGTGCCTATGCGAAGAAGCATTAGGCGAAGCAACGCTACGGGTGGTATTGTCCATGGGACTTTGAAATCACATCGTGCAAACCTGGAGGTTCGCACGAGAGGAGGAATTTCTAAGCAAATGAGTGTGATTCACGAAGTGTAGTGCCTTGGCCTTAGCATGGGGCATATGTTTGAGTGGAAGGTGCTTCGCGAAGTGGAACAGTGTTCGCGGAGCACTGCCTCGCGAAGAAGGGGTGCCTCACGAAGCAGGGTCCTGCGAAGCAGTGTGCTTCGCGATGTGTAGTGATCCTACCTTAGCATAGGGATCACTAGTACAGGTTGGGTGTTTCACAAAGCATAAATGCTCCGCGGCTGCCAGGGCTCCCTTGGGAATCCCCTTCCTTCGCGAATACCCTTGATCTTCGCGAAGGGCATCCCTCTCGGAATAGGGGCTTAAACGAGACAAAGCAGAGGTGTCTCGTGAAGTAGAAGTACCTCGCGGAGCTCACGATTCCCGGGGCAAAGAGTGCTTCGTGATTCGGGGGAGGAGAAGCTCAATGGTCGGATTGTACATCTTCGGGACTCAGGGGGAGTTCAGTATTTATAGGGAAGGGGTGCCGCGAAGTAGACCTCGTGCGCCGCCTTAGGTGCTTCGCGGCGTTCTCGCGAACGTCAACATCGTCCACGAAGGGTTACCGACTCTGGAGCTTCACGTTGGGCTCGCGAACGTCAAAGGAGTTCGCAGATACTTACCGCCTCTAGAGCTTGGCGGAGTGCTCACGAACGTCAAATGCGTTCGCGGAGAATTACCGCCACAGGAGATTCGCGGCGGGCTCGCGAACGTCAAATGCGTTCCTGGAGAATTACCGCATCTGGAGCTTCGTGGTGGGATCACGAACGTCAAATGATTTAGCGTAGAATTACCTCCTCTGGAGCTTCGTGAGGCCGCGATGGTCGGGGTTATTCGTGTCGGTACTTCGCGACGGTGCTTCGCGTCGGTGCTTCGTGAGGCAGCGTGCCAGCCTTCATTTTCATTCCTCCCTTTCATACAATATTTTGGCACCAACAAATACCTCCCATCAGACATGGATCCGTGGAGGGAGAAGGGTCGATGTCTGAGGGAAAATCGCCAAAATTGTCGGTGGTTCGCGATGCGGCTTCGCGACGGGGGGCCCGCGGTGCTGCCTAGGGCCACATATCCGGACGTGCCGCGATGCTCCGTGTGGGTGAGGTGCGCCGGGATGCTCCGGGGTCGCCGCCTATAAATAGAGGGGATCGACCTCTTTTGTCCCTGTGACTTCCTTGTATTTTTGTGCTCTTGACTTCGCGAAGCTCCGCGTACTCCACGACAGCCCTCCGCAAATCGAGCTTCGCGGCGAACCGTGGGTCTCCGACTCCGTGTCCACGCCAAGAGAACTTCTGCTTGTCAGCATGGGCCAGACTTCGGGGCTTGGTCTCGCGACCGACCTTCGCGATCGGGCTTCGCGATCTAGCTTCTCAATCCATCTTCGCGATCCGTTCTGAAAAAAATTATTTTCTGAGGGCTGGAATTGTAATGGCCCATCAAGATGATGTATTGGGGGTGCTTGCAGATGCTGCTCGTCGGGATGAGATGGCCAACTGTACAGGCCTGGGGGAGATGGTCCGAAGCCACTCGGACCACACTTTTTTGAAAGATCAGCTATCAGAGGGTCAAACGGATTATCCGCAGTGCAAGAAGATTCCATTGTACAGCTTCAGGTTGAGGGGTGACGTCTTGATCCCTGAGGCGAGTAGGGACGAACCAGCTTGCTGGTTCAGGATCACACCATGCCAGCACCAATGGTTCAGGGTGGCCGATGGTCATGCAAAGGAGAACTTCACACCCGTCAATGCTGACTGTATCTACAACCATGTGAACGATATTGACGGGAGGCCATTGCAACAAGAGACGTCCCCTCCTCTCTACCGTACCATGCTGAAGGCGGATTTGCAGGATTCGAATAAAGGATGGTCTGATGAGTGGGACCTGCGCCAGGGTGGCAACTTCACTAATGAATGGGCTTGGGCCTACTGGGTAGGTGCCTCATGAAAGGAGTTTGGGGTCTAGCTGAGGAGGGTGGGGTTGTATGAGGCGGAATGGGCCTCCAAATTCCACATTTACCAACCAAATCAACTGATGCCGGAACTGCTGAGCAGATGGTCGTCTAGGACCAATACCTTTCACCTGCATCACGGGGAGGTGGGCATCAGCCTGTGGGATGTCCACCATATTTCTGAGGTTCTGATCTTGGGGGCCATGTATGATGAGTTCCTCCCCATCATCAGCGCGTGGGAGGATACGGAGCAAATGCCACGACTGGCGTCCGCGCTGACGGCACTCGTCCCAGGAGAGGACAAGGTGGCAGTGAGGGATGTCCACTTTAGGAGATGGTTCAAATGCTTCCTGAATTTCCCAGAGAATCGAGAGTTCCCTCTGAGGCCTCAAACTTGTCCAAGGGCAGCCCAAAGGGGCAAGGGGCACTCGTATTGGCAGGTCTTGGAGGACAACCAATGGAAGACTTGGGGTTTCAGTGTCAGCACTGAACAACAGCCGATAGTCAGGCTGGCGGCATTCATCGCGGCTCTCATCTGTGGTTGGATCCTACCGGTGAGGGATACAAGCATGGGGGTGCGGCCCAGCTCATTTATTATGGCGTCCATGTTGGCCATGGGGCAGCAGATAAATCTGGGGATTCTGATGCTCACCAAACTGTACAAAATGATGCGGCACATTAGCGAGGGCAAGAAGCCTCCAAGGATATGCGGTCCTTTCCACCTCCTGTATGGGTGGATCGCATCGCACATCAGGGGGATTTACGAGTATCCAAACCCTATTTCTCCACCGGGATCGAATTTCTGCCCCACCATCCTGAACGCGCTTAGGAGCTTCCCATTCAAACTAGTCGTGCCGATGGTAGTAAATTGGGTGTGGAGGGAAGATGAGTTTAATTTCCATCCGTTCCCATTGACGACAGGGATACTTATTGATTACTGGAGGGGGGCGGAAGAACATCGGGCTTACCTCCTGGCCTTTCAATGTGGAGTTTTGGTGGCACAGATAGATCGTGAGGCACTCTGCGAACCGTATACCCCGCATCGGTTTGCGAGGCAGTTCCGGTGCCTCCAGCGGCTGACCCCGCAGGTCTACTCGGAGGTGCATTACGAGGAGCACCTGTGTGTGTTGAGGCAGTTGTGGCTCATGTTCACACGGGAAGATGGGAAGATGCAGATTGCATTGCCTCCATCAACCACCGCTTTCGGATTGGTGAGGGAGTATGCCATCAGTTGGGAGGCTACTTACCCAGGGGAGATGCTGAAGCAACCAACTATCCGGGTCAGTGACGATGGGCCTCCCCTATCCCGAGGTCGGGGTCGGAGGGCAGCTAGGGCTGCTCGCGGTAGCGGGGCTGCCATGGCAGCGAGACCCGCACCGGCCGAGGGTATGGAAGCAGCGGTGGATCCGGTGATTTCGGAAGAGAAGGGTCATCCGGAGGGGCAGCCACTGAGGGGATTTCTTAGGATATCCACTCAGACTTCGGGGAAGCACCTGCGTCATATCGACATGGAAGGGATGTCGTCTCTCTGGAAGCTTTGGACATTGGGATGTCAACCGGAAATTCCTCAGTCCACCCAAGATATGGGCCCACCTGAATCGCCTCGGTATGTAATTACCGGGCATAGGCCCTGTTCGAGCTGGATTCATGTCGTCTCCGGCGGAGGCATAACAGTACCTAGACGAGCTGGAGGATTACGTCCACTCCAGTGGTGTCCCTCGTCCAATGATAGAACAGGTGTGGGTACTGTTGAATCAGACGATCCCCCCACAGTTATCGGCTGCTGATCTAAGGGAGCGCTTCCCCATGCCGGAAGAATCAGAGGACTCCTCTCGGGAGGATGAGGTTGGAGGAGGGAGCCCGTTGGAGGAGGGCGAGGTCGGAGATCAGGGCTCAGATTCCGACGACTTCTCGGAGGCTCTCGAGGTAGCATTCCGAACTTCTTTACTTACGATCTGTTCTTGGGTCACTATGGACTTCTCACCGATGCTTGAGACTTGCAGGAGGAACTTGTTCGCAGGCCTCGTTCTCGCTACTTGGCGGGTAATGATGCGGGACCTTCAGAACCTGCGCCTATGGCTACGTCCATTTCCGCGTCTGGTGGGACCAAAGCACCCGAGGTGGCTCCTCCGGAATCCCTAGACCTTCCAACAGTATACGGAGGGCGTCGTCTCGGGGTCCCGTCTGTACCGGATAAAGAGCAGCGCCATGAGGTCGATCTCCATATGTATCCTCTACTGGTCTCCTCGTTGTCACATGTAGACCATGCCAACTAACGTTTATGTCCCTCTCTGTCGTACAGTTCTTCGACTGGCTTGGGCTGCTGCGGCATGACTGGTCGGGATGTCTGGTGGCGTTCCTCCTAGGGGCATGCCGATGATGGTGGCGATAGTCCCCCCATCTCCTCAAGCTGCGACACACATCATCACTGGAGGAACCACCAGCAGGGCCATACTCGAAGTCATTGAGGTGGACTCAGAGGAAGAGGATCAACCGGTCGGTCCCGGTCTTGTCACACCTGCTTCTGTGCCAGGTGCCGTAATGGATTCAACACCGGATGTTGATCCTGCCGAGGATTTTCTGAGGGTGTATCCTGCGAACGAGCCTGCCAATCACGCAGACTGGGACGAAACGACCTCCGATGAGGAAGACAGTAGCATAGTCTGCCGACGGTCGTGGAAGCTGATCACGCGCTTCATCAAGGACACCCCCCAAGCACAATGGCTGGCCGAAATGGATAGACTCCGCTCACGGTTGCGCGAACTGTGCGCTGGGGGAGTAGATGCCCAACTTCCTCACGCACTCATCCGAGATCTTATGGCTAAGAAGATCCGGGAGCATGATCGTGGGATCAGCCTGGGATGGCAGCAGAGGAAGGAGACCAACATCAAGAATCTCTAGGAGGCTGAAGGTGAGGTCCAACAGATGTAGACCCGGGCAGACGAGCTTTCAGCCTCTATTGATGCACAATCTGAGTTGGTCTCACGGTTGAAGGCCCATCTGGAAGAGGCAGAAGAGCATATGAGGCAGACCTCTGGAAAGATGGCTGTCGTTCAAGCTGGCGTAGAGAAGGCCAAAGCCAGGATTGACAAATTGTGCCCCGCCACTACTGAGGAGGAGCGGGAGCTATGTCAGTGGCAGCAAGACTTGGATTCCACAAGCCAATGGGTGGCGGAGCTACAACGCACTTTTGACGGGGTGAACCCGTCCATGGGGGGAGTCGACCCCCGGGTATTGTAACAAACCCAAAAACCCTTTATTAGTACTTTCGTGCTTCAAATTTTTCTTCTTTATTTGTTTTGAATGTCATAGCGCGCACGATTTCCACTATTTGAATTTCCTTGTTACATCTCTACAATGTTTGCGGGACGTTCGGTGACAATTCCCCAAGGCCACGTGGGTCGAGCCCGACGTGAGAAACAGGAGATAGTTGCCCTATCATCCCACCTAACATAGGAGTGGGGATCATGTTCCGGGCATCCGAGATCTAGATTACCTGTCCGGATTTCTGAAAGACAAGAGAGACTTGATCGGAGAAGGAACTTTCAGGATAGCCGAATTACAGTTTCTTCAGCGTGATCTTATGCACGAACGGGGAAATGCCAAGGGCGCTGAAATCGATCCAAACAGATGAAAACAGGAAGTTTGAATCACGATACCCATGATTCAGAACACTGTGGGGATGGCATGACAATAATGGACAACTGTTAACCTTGGAGGAGAAGCGGTATCCTTACTGTGTTAGCCTGTAATGGGGAAAACGAATGAGGGTCAACTATTGACCATGTTCGAAACACGGGACCATGTCACAAATGTTGTTGATCAATCCATCGGGATGTTGGCCCAGGACAGTTGGCGGACCATAGGTCAGACATCCATACTATTAGGGGGTCCTTCCAGACATGACCAGTCTTCTAGAACGTTGGCCCAGGATGGTAGGTGAGTCAATGTGGCATGGGACCAGGCCGTTAGTGGGTCCCTTCAAACATTAAAGGGGAATAGGGTCTGAATAAGGGGCACGCAAAGCATGGAACATGGAGGGATGGATTGTCCGAACAGAATCTAACACATAGGTAGTTACACCACTGTGGTGGGAGTACACCATATGGGTCCATTGGTTCGATCATGGATCATTCCTTCTTTCAGACAAGGCCTCTCTGGCGAGGGGATCTGTCACTTCCCAATGGGATCTTGGGGCATCCTGAACTTGTTCCGGGTAGAACCGCTGTTTAGTGTCGTGCGTTGAGGACACATGAACTCCTATAGTTTAACTTCATACGATAGGACGTAGAATAGAAGGGAAGATCCCAGGGAACGTGTGGTGCAGTAAATTTGAAACCGACGTGAATGAGGACTTGGAGTCCAAATCACACCACGTGCTCCTAGATGAAACTCTTCAGGTCGAGGGACTAAGAGTGAGGATTAAGCTAGGCCCGAAGTAGAGTGTCTGGGTGTTCCTACGTACCCCCTGAGGATGGTAATCAAGCCATACGTAGTTCTGGAAGTGTAGTTTAACATCATGTGAGATGAGGAGCAGCCCGACCGTGTTGGTACACATCATTCCAAAACTACTAAGCCCGCGTGAGTCGTGCTCGATGTGGGAAACAAGCATTAGTGGTGGGAATTTCCCGACACAACAAGGGGCAGGATAGCGAAAAGGGATGCTCGGTGAATATCGGCCCAATAACAATAACACGATCATTTAACACACCTAGATGCGCGAAGAGAAAGAGCCAAGTATTATGGAATTCCACCTGAACATGAGGGAGTGGAAACGTGTGAATCATGGAACTCGAGATTCAGATCACGATGATGGCGGTGTGACGATGGAGGATAACTGCTGAGCATTTTCGCAACACAGCGTCCATATCGCGTTAGCCTAGAATGGGGACAGACAAATGAGGGTTGACCGTTGACCATTTAAGAAACACGGGACCATGTCACAAATGTTGTCAAATATTCGTAGGGACGTTGGCCCGAAACCATTGGAGGTCCCTTAGGTTTAGCATTCATGGAGATCCCTTAAGCCTAGTATCCATGTCTTCCGAGGGTCCTTTTGGATGTGGAAGAGTATGAGGATCCAAATAGCGAGCTCACAAAGCTTGGTCATGGGACGAGGGGAATGTCCCTGTGAAAAACCCACACTTCGGGCTCTTTGTCAAAACACATCTGAATACGGAAATGAGACATATTAGATAGAGGGAACAGATTCCTTTCCCATAGGGAGATCTTAGTTTAGGGTCGTAGAATTCGGACCATGGATGAGAGGAGACATAAGAGGCACATGGTGGAGTAACCCAAAAAACTGGCGTGAATGGGAATAGGGGGTGTGTGTGGTGCGATGAACAACCTGACGTGAATGAGGACGTAATCCCATATCACATCGCACGACCCTTTTGGGAGAGGTTTTATGGTAAAGGGACCGAAAGAGAAAGTTAGGCTGGGCCCGTGGGGAAGTGTCTATGCGCTCCTACGTATCTCATAAGGATGAGAATCAAGCCTCACGTAGTTCTTGATGGATCTTATAACATGAATGGGTAAAAGGAGCAGGGGACACATGGAATCAAGACCTGACGTGAAAGATGACCTAAGCCCTACTTACCATGCGTTCTTTTGGGAAATGCTCGAGTCGTGGGACCGAACACACATGTTAGGCTGGGCCCGCGGGGAAGTACCCGGGAACTCTTACGTATCTCATAAGGATGAGAATCAAGCCATACATAGTTCTGATGAGGTGACATGGTATGATACGAGTGTTGGGGGAAAGGGGGAGTGTGGGCGTGGCCCTTGCCCTAAAAGAAGTGAAATTTGATAAATCCTGTTTGTTCTTTAAGGTGAATGGTTTTTTTTGTGAAGCGACATGCCTAGAATAGTAGATCGTGATGTAGCCATAAGGATCAAGCCGTGATGGGCGTTGACAAATGGCATGGCACGTGACCAATACCCGATGTGATGTCCTCTACAACGAGGTCACCACAATGCGGTGCCGTTTTTCTTCGTGCGGCCAGGACGATGATGTCACAGTTTAGGGTCGTATGATGGGACCAAGCATGCATTTTATCATCATGCAGCGCAGACGTAGCAGAGATGATGCTAGGCGGGGAGCGTGTGTAGTGTTATAAAACACAATTGATGGAGTCATGATCCCACATCACATTTTACGCCATTCGGAGCGGGAGACCTTAGGACGAGGGACCTATATAGAGGTAAGAGGTGAAAAAGGGGGAGAGACTAGCTCCCTTAATGCGTTGTACCCGAAGACAGGGCGTTCGGGCGGTCCTACGTATCCCATGAGGATGGGAATCAAGCCAGATGTAGTTCTGAAGGGTGCCTTTTAATGTCATGCTGGACAAGGAATGGGAGGGCTAGCCCTCAGAACGGGGGTGCACATGGTGCATCCATTGCAAACCCGACGTGAATGTGGACATAATCACGCACTATGCCACGCGGTCCCGTAGTCAGGGTCCTGAAGGCAGGACCAGAGAGGTGAACTTGCTGAACTCAAGCTGGACCCAAAGAAAAGGGGTCTGGTCATTCATACGTATCCTATCAAGATAGGAATCAAGGTGAACGTAGTTCCAGATGAGAATCTTAGTTTATGGTCTTAGATCTCGGACCGTGAATGGTGACAACTTCCCGAGTAAGAACATATGTCAACTCGATCCCTAAGCCCACCTAAGATAAACTCGGTGTGGGAAACAAGGGGGGGAAGATCCTTATCGCAATACTTGGGGTGCCCATCGAAGGGGAGTCAGCAGAGAGCCCCGAAGGACACCTTTGACGCGGCTTCTTCCCCCAATGCGCAGGCGTCCACAGAGGAAAAGTACCAAGAGTTCTGAGATTCTAGTTGGACACAGTGAAGTGATGAAGGGTGTGAATTGTGTACCCGACATTTTGGGCTTAATGGATTGGTGTGGAGATAGAGGAAAACTGTTAACCATGGGGGAAACACAGCGTCCATATCGTGTTAGCCTGAGGTGGGAACAACAAACGAGCATCGACCGCTGACCACATTCGCAATGCATGATTTTTTCGATTTGTTGTCCGAAATCCTCGGGGGCGTTGGCCCGTAACGGTAGGAGAGCCCTTGGGCGTAGTATCCAGGACGTTCTTGGGGGTCCCTCCGGGTGTGAAAGATGATGGAAGCCCTGATGCAGGGATACACAAAGCTTGGAAAGCGAGTGCGAATGTGTCTGAGTAAAGCTTGGTATTCCAGGTAATAAACTATAGTACTCTTAGGCACATTGGTGAACCGCCGAAAAGGGATCGACAAAACAGCTCAGTAGAGAGAGGTACATGGCGTGGTTATTACGGGACCGATGTGAATGAGGACATAGTCCCACACCACACCATATAATCCCCTCATGGAGGAAGGAGAGGCCAAGGGGCCAAGATGGGATGAAGAATCCCGAGAGATGGGGCTGGACCCGAATCTTGGACATTCAGGTGGTCCTACGTATCCCATGAGGATGGGAATCAAGCCACATGTAGTTCTGTAAATGTAGTTTAACGTCATACGGTAAGAGAAGGGGGGTAATATACCCCTAAACAAGGGAGGTGTGTGGCATGGCGAAGAAGCCGACGTGAATGAGGACATATTCCCACACCACACCGTACACTCCTATAAGAGAGGACCTGGGTCGTGGCCTTGAAAGGCCAAGGGGCATGATGGTTAGGCATTGGTCAGGAAGGCCTGACCTGCTTGTAGTTTAACGTCTTTAAATGAGGACGAGGGTCGGGGACCCGAGGAGGCCCTGGGGCCCGAGGCTGGGCCTCGTAAGGGAAGGTGTACGGCATTGTACATGATCCCGGCGTGAATTAGGATGTAGTCCTACACCACACTATACACCATAGGTAAGAGGTTGGGTGGAGGGGACCGAGAAGGTCAGGGGGCCTAAGGTCAGGATTCAGGAAGGCCTGATGGGTCCACAGTTTAACGTCTTACATGGGGACGGGGGTTGGGGACCTGAGGAGGCCAAGGGGCCTGAGGCTGGGCCTCATAAGGGAAGGAGTACGACATGGTACATGATCCAGACGTGAATGAGGACGTAGTCCTACACCACACCGTACATCCCCATGGGGAATCGGGGTTGTGGGCCTGATCGCTAGCACCACCCGGGGGAAGTTTGTCACCTCGGGATGGGGCAGAACGAATCCATGCACTCGATGTCTGGGACATCTTGGGGTGGACCCGAAGATCCAGGACACCGTTGACCATGTTCTAAACACAACGTTCCTATGGGGACCTGATATGGGAGCAAAAAATGAGCGTCGACCACTGACCAAATTTGCAACGCGTGACTTGTATCGGCTTGTTGCTTGAAAACCCTCGGGGGCGTTGGCCCGTAACGGTAGGAGAGCTCTTGGGAATTGTATCCAGGCCATTCTTGGGGGTCCCTCTGGGTGTGAAAAATGATGGAATCGCAGTCATGGAGTGGGTGATGCATAGCTGTATCCATCCACGAAAGAGGCAAACATCTCCATGGGGGATGTGCAGCCGGGTCGAGGCTTGCTCGATGTGAGTTGGGGAAAAAGTGTGCACCCTGCCATGTCTTGACCCGAGGGGAAGATTTTGGCTTTTGGTCTGGGTCAATAGATGAAATGTTCGAGCGTTCTTATGTATCTCATGAGGATGTGAATCAATCCAAACGTAGTTCTTGAAGGCCATGCAGTTTAGCGTCATGTGGTGAGGACGTGGGAGGATAGAAGAACGGGTGTGGGCACATGGTGCGACCCTTACAATCCTTGTGTGAGCGGGGTTGTATGAGCGGGGCTAATAAATCCTACTCCCTTCTACACAAATATTATCCAAGGAATCTATTCCTAGGGGGGATAGTGGAAGAGAAAATCTTGGGGATGGGCTTAGGACAAGGCGTCTGAGTGTTCCTACGTATCCCATTGAAATGGGAATCAAGCCACACGTATTTCTTGAAATGCAGTTTAACGTCATGCAGGACGAGGAGAATCTCATTTGAGGATACATAAGGTATGGAAAGAAATCCGATGTGAATGAGGACGTAATCCCGCACCATACCTCACAATCCCGCCAGAGGGTAAGTCGGGGAAAACCAAGGGGCCTGAGGCCGTACCGCGGTCAGGGAGACCTGACCAGCTTGTGGTTTAACATCTCGTGGTGAAGATGGGGGGGCCAGGGGCCCAAGGAGGCCAAGGGGCCTGAGGCTGTGCCTCGGTCCGGAAGGCCTGACTGGCTTGCAGTTTAACGTCTTGCACTAAGGACGGGGGGGCCGGGGCCCGAGGAGGCCAAGGGGCCTGAGGTTGAGCCTCGGTCAGGAAGGCCTGACTGGCATGTAGTTTAACGTCTTGTAGTAAGGACAGAGATGCAGTTTAAGGTCGTCCGGGACCATCTCACAGTTTAGGGTCGTGTAGGACCCTTTCGCCCTAGGCAAAGTATCGTTTGAGGAATTTGGCATTGGTGGGATGGGTTATACGATCCTCATCCTTGGTCACCAATGAGTATGCTCCATTAGGGTAAACCTTATGGATGATATACGGCCCTTCCCATTTGGGTTCTAATTTGGGCGGTTTCCTACCGGGAATCATTGGCGCTCGAAGGGCCAGTAGCTGGTCGGCTTGTAGAAAAGAGTGGAGACGAACCTTCTTGTTGAAGGCCCTTGCTATCTTATCATGATGCCTTTCCAGATTATGCAGGGCACGAAGCCGGTTCTCGTCCAGTGGTTCAAATTCAGCTAGACGGATCTCGACTACCCCATATGATGTATGGTGATCATAAACTGCAGTGCGTAACGACGGCAGTTGGATCTCAATGGGTAGGACGACCTCAGCTCCATACACCAGGGAATATGGGGTCACCTGGGTAGAGTTGCGAGTCGTCGTCCGGTAAGCCCAGAGGGCGTTGGGGAGCATGTTCAGCCAACTTTTCTTGTTCTGACCAACCATCTTCTGCAGAATGTTAGAGAGGGTCTTGTTGAATGCCTCGATCTGTCCATTTGTCTGCACGTGGTAGCGGGAGGTATGGTTTGACCGGATGTCGTACTTGGCATACAATTTCATTAGTTCCGCCGCTCGGAAGATGGTGTCATTATCGGTGAGGACGGCGTGAGGGACTCCAAACCAGTGGATAATATTGGAGCTCACAAAGTCAATGATGGAACGGGCCTTGACCTCTTTGAGCGGAACTGCTTCTGCCCACTTGGAGAAGAAATCTATAGCAGTCAGGATGAACCTATACTGGTGGGCTGTTGCCAGTGGATACAGTCCCACTATATCAAGTCCCCATACCGCAAATAGCCAAGAGTACTTGGTGGGGTGAAGGGGCTCCGGCTGCCGATGCAGGAAGTTGGCGTGAACTTGGCATGTGTGGCATCTCTTGGCATACCCAATACAATCGTGGATCATAGAGGGACAAAAGTACCCTAACCTCTGTATTTGATGGGACAGCTTCGGTCCAGCTTGATGGGCGCCACAGGAACCGGCGTGAACCTCTTGCATAACTTGGGGTATCTCTACTCCTTGGATGCAACAGAGGAGGGCACAATCGAAACTCCACTTATAAAGGATATGTTCAAGACTAGGGCCACTCTGGAGGGTAAATTGCAGCGCACGGTGTCGAATTCGCTCGCACTCGGCCCGGTCATCCGGGAGGCAACCATTTTGGAGATACTCGACAAACGGTGCCCTGCAGTCGGGATTGGCTTCAACCACTACGTCTGACAAACCTGGGACCCCTGACGTGGAGGGTCCGGTAGTGATATGACTTACCCGCAAGCCATCATTATCCTCTTGGGTGACGGGGGCAATGACTCTCTGGTGTGCCACATGTATGATCAAATCATCTTGCTCAGGTTCTGTGAGCGACACAGCTAAGACAAACAGGGCGTCTGCTTGGCCGTTCTGCGACCGGGGGACATGGGTAACCTCTGGTCGAGAAGATAACTAGGCCATTAGGCGGAGGGTGTACTCTAGCAACGGTGCAAGCTCCGGCTTCCTGACGACGTATTCGCCATTATCCTGTTTGATTACTAGATCGGAATCTCCCTTCACATGTAGATGGGGCACATGGATCTCAAGGGCCAACTCAAGGCCGGTGATGAGAGCCTGGTACTCTGCCTCGTTGTTCGTACAGCCTTCTGAAAACAGAAATGAGTATGGAAGGACGGTCTACGCCGGGGTAATGAAGACAATACCCATGCCCACTCTATTGAGCTTAGGGTCGTTGAGCCTCCTACTGGTGGGGCTCCAGGAGGAACCGTCGAAATGAATTTTCCGACACAAGACAACATGATCGACTGAGAGGATCGTCCCATCAGGGAAATCTAGGTCCAAGGATTGATCCGCGGAGGTTGGATGGGCAGCTAAAAAGTATGCCAATGCATGTCCCTTAAAGACCTTCTGAGGTATGAACCTGATATCAAAATGTGGGAGAATCACTGCCCACCATTCTAGTCGGCCAGTCAGCATGGGGCGGTTCGGAATGTACTTCAGTGGGTCTACCCGGGAGACTAATTGCACCTCATGGTGCTGCAGGTAATGTCGCAACTTCTGCACGGCGAAGATGAGTGCAAGGCAGCTCTTTTTGACAGGGGAGTATCGGACCTCCGTATCGAGAAGCATGCGACTGAGATAATAGAGACTGTTCTAAGTACCCTCGTTATTCTTCCGGGCGAGCAGTGCACCGAGGGATCTTTCCAGGGTGGTCACGTAAAGGACCATTGGCTTTCCGGAGATAGGCGACATCAAGACTGGAGGTTAGAGAAGATACTGCTTGATTTCCTCGAAGGCGGTCCGACACTCCTCATCCCATTCGTAGGCGGCACCCTTCTTCATGTGCTGGGAAAAGGGCTTACACTTCCTGGCCAGATTGGCGATGAATTGGCGTATATAGGCTAAGTGGCCTTGAAGGCCTCGATGTTCCCGAATGTTGCTCGGGGGAGGCATTTGGATGATGGCCTTGATCTTCTCCTGGTCGCTCTCGATACCTCGGTATCTGACAACAAAGCCTAGAAACTTCCCAGAGGTGACCCTGAAAGCACACTTCAACGGGTTCTTCTTCAGGTGACGAGAATGGAGGAAACTGAACACTTTCTCAAGGTCTTTGAGATGGTCTTGGCGCTGACATGATTTGACTACGAGGTCATCCACGTAGCATTCCACCAATTTCCCAAGAATCGGCTTGAATATGCGATGCAAGGCCCTCTGATAAGTGGCACCTGCATTTTTAAAACCGAATGGCATAACCTGGTAGCATAAGGTACCTTGGGAAGCCCTGAAGGTAGTGGACTCCTCGTCTTTGGGGGCCATCCAGTTCTGGTTGTACCCGGAATACCCATCCATAAAAGAGAGATCTTGGAACCCAGCAGTGGCGTCAATCAATAACTTTGTCACCGGGAGTGGGAAGTCATCCTTTGGGCAGTGGCGATTAAGATCGTGGAAGTCGATGCAGACTCTAATCTGCCCATTCTTCTTCCTGACTGGCACAATTTTGGAAATCCACTTGGGGTAATGGAACTCCTTAACGAAGTTGGCTTTGATTAGCTTGTCATCTTCGGCCTCAACCATAGCACCATGAGAAGGGTTCATCTTCCTGGGAGGCAGCTTAAACCCATGATGTTTTTCCGGGAGCCCAGACGGTGAACGACTACCTAGGGATCTAGTCCTGGCATATTGTTGTAACTCCAAGAAAACACATCATGGTGCTGTTTGAGGAAGTCTACGTACTGCTGCCGCTCCTCGATGGACATGGCTGCACTGATCAATGTGGGTTTCAGATCTTCCTCGATACCAAGGTTCACCTGTACCAGTTCATCAATCGTGTTAGAGACACCTTCTTCAAAGTCGGGGGGAGCATCCTCCAGGTCTTCCTCTACACCCGTGGGGGGATTTCCCGCGACGGGAGGTACTTCTGGGCTATCAAAGCCTGAGGGGCAGCTGGTGCCGGCTCAGGTAGCAGCGGTCATCACATCAGGAGAGTAACTTTCCATTGAGACCATAACAATGAAGACAGTCGACCCTATCCCATCTAGTCTTCGGCCTAAGGGACCACGTTTGATAATATCAAAGCAGTGGTGACATGTCGGCCTGAGTCGGTGGATTCCAGCCCGGCGGAAGAAACACGTATGGCATACCGCCGTTGTCATAAGCTTTACATTCTGGTACCGTACAGGGGTATGAGGTTCTGGGATGACATGAGCCTGGTTGATGTAGGAGTACGAGGTGATTTTTCGCCGTCTCCTGGACACGGGAACATGCCTTCCTTGTGTACCCGAAACAACAAAACATTGCCCCATGTCGGGGGTCGTGGCCTCCAACCGGTGGATCGGGAGGATGTAGGCGTCATACATGCTTCCCCAGGGATCACTTGTGACCGGGGCGGGTTCATCCTCACTTACTAGGATTTTCTTATCCTTACTTTTGTAATAACCTGCATCCAGATAGCGGGCCTCACAAGAAGCGAATGGGGACACGTCTCCTTGGAGCACGCCTAATCGACCGTTGAGCGAGTACTTGAGGCACTGGTGATGCGACGAAGGGACCGCCACATGCAGATGGATCCATGTCCTACCCATCAATGCATTGTAGGTGGTGTCCTGAGAGACGAACATGAACTCAGTGCTGGAAATTAAGCAACCGAACTGAGTCTTTAGGCGGATCATGCCGACTGGGGTTTGCTCGGTCCTATCATACCCCTGGATTCTGAGGTCAGAGGGAGTTAAATCACCTTTAGATAGACCCAGCTTTCGCAACGTCCGGGTCGGAATTAGATTGATTCTGGAACCCGTGTCAACGAGGCAGCGGCGGACATCCACGCCATTGAAGTGGCCAGTGATGTACAGCGGGTGAATGTGCCCCTGTAGAGGAGGGTCCTCATCTTTACTGGAGAACGAGATAACCACCTGACATTTGGCATCTTCACTCTTCTCGGTATGGAAGGCTTCTACAGCTGCCACCTCCGTCTCAAACTGGAGGTGGCTCCTTAGGGCCTCGGCAACTGCCTCGCGCATTTCAGATGACAGGAGAAGGGCCTCGAGGATATAAAGCCTTACCGGAATGCCGGCCAGGTGCTTCAGGAAATCATACTTTCGTGCCAAACGCGAACCTCTTCTTACAGGAGGTCGTTCAGCATTTAGAGGCATAGCGGGTCCTGCTAGTTGAACAGGCGATCAGGTAGTACTAGGTACATCTTGATGCCTACTAGTAGAAGCCTAGAGAGTAGTCACTGGACAAGGATTGGGTAGCAGAGGCTGTCCTGTAGCTGGGAAAGACTGATTTTGATACGAACGAGGCAGCAATCCCTGATCTAGTAGCACGAACGACAGTGGAGGTAGAGCGGAGGGCGTTACATGGGGTTGCGTGCGCTGAGCTCTGCGCTGAACCTGCTACCTGGTCTCAGTAGCATGCACGTCTTGACTGAAAGTGCCTGCTGACGTACATCGATGAACGGCACGGTTGCGATTCCGCTGACGTTGACGTCGACTGGAAACGTTGGGGAGGTTTGCCTGGCGCTCCCCCTCGCCGGGAGTCATATAGGGCTTTACCAGCTCCAAGGTGTTAACCGAAGAATACCCCTGGCTGTCGCTCGAGGAGTCATCCACCGCTGGGCGGATTTTGGGAGGAATACCCATTTCAGGGGGCATAAAGTCACCGAGAGAGCAGGATGACGACATCAACGGCGGTGCGCATTGCTTCTTCTTGTGTCGCCGATGCTTGCCCTTTTGGGAAGAGGTCGACTGTGAAGTCGATGTGGGGGTACCAGATACATCTTCTAAAGGTTCTAGCTACTTCAGTCGTGCCCAGATGATACCATGGGCATGGACGATGGTTTATCGAGCCATCCAGTCTTCGTATTTCCTAGATCCGCGGTTGTGAACCTGCTGCCACTCGCCTTCGCTGTCGCTACCAATCTCTGACCCTGCAAAGACACCCGCCACTCGCGCTGGTGCTGGGTCCAACTTGACTATGTTTTTGTTGACCTGGTCTTGAAGACAGTCTTTAAACACATATCATTTATTGAGATTGTGCCCCAGAATCCGATGATAAGGGCAGTAGTTGGGGTGATCGTTGAGATTCTCCTCTGTCGGCCTTCTGCACTCAGGCAGAAGCACAATCCCTTGCTCTAGGGCACTTCAGATGTAGACAGGGACCTGATTTTCGTTGAATGAATAAGTCTGGTGACTTCTTTCCAGATAGGGGGCCCTGGGGGCCTGGCCCTGTCGAGGGGGCGGAGGGGCCTGCCGAGGAGGCGGCGCCAGATTGTCTCGCCTAGGTGGCAGTGGCGCATTGCATGGGGGAACCTGTCGGTTCTTAGGTGGTCGCTGCTGGGCAGGAGCCTATGCTTGAGGTGGAGGACCTCCGTGGGGTTGTGGGGATGATTCCGCCGAAATTAATTCCAGCTGCCTCGGGGCTTCGACTTGGGCCACCACGGCGGGTTCATCCCTGGCGGTCCTCCTGGCCGGGATCATGGGGGGCAACAAACGTGCCTGACTAGCCTGTTGTAGGGCTTCTTCAAGGCGCTGAGCCTTATCTGAGAAATCTATGAAACCACCAGGGTAGTTCTGGGTAATTAGGGAGGGTACCTGCTCTGTCTTGACGTTCCCCACACACATCATCAGTAATTGCTCATGAGTCAGTGGCATATCGAGGGAATACGTAAGTCCCTTCCACTGGGCGATGAAATCTGCGACTCGCTCATCAAGCCTTTGCTTGCACTTGAAGAGGTCTGCAATGCTGGTCTTTCGCGTGGTGGAACTGAACTGGTACAGGAACTGCCAGTGGAGGTCCTCCCAACCGGTCACCGATCCGATAGGGAGCTGGTTGTACCAGACAAATGCTGGACCTTATAATGTCTGCACGAAACACCGGAGTTTAGTTGCTTCTTGCTGAGCTGAGGTCCCTAGCATGGGAACACACCTGGAAGAAAAATGTTCCATGTGCTGGGGCGAGTCCCCTGTCCCGTTGAAAGGCGAGAAAGTGTGGTTCCCAAAACCCTGAGGTGATGGCATATCATCTACCCACACGGGATACGGCTTGCCATCCGGTGGGACTGCCACCTATCGCGCTTCAAACGCTTCGAGGCAGGCTGTGGGTGCCGCAATAATATCATCCGGGTGGGGGTCCCTGTCTTGACGGGGATCTCTAACCACAAGTGGATTTCCAGGTTCTTCAACATGGTAGACGGCTTCGGCCACTCGTGGATCAACTGGCGGAACGACCTGCGAGCCAACTGGGAGAACCCGGACTGGGTTCTTCATATTGCCCCGTCACTTGGGAGGGTTTGGCGAGACGTACCGTGCCCTATTGCAGTAAGTTCCGGATTCTGCCCTGTCTGCGGCAGTAGCATGATCAGGGTTTCCCGGAGGCATCTCACCGGGGGGAACTTTTCCTGCCCCTGCTGCCCCGGCCTGGGATTACCATAGTCGGGTCGCCGCTCTGCAGTGCGCTCAGCTAAGAGTTCGTCAACCAACCACTTCTTCTCAGCAATATGGTGGCGTAACATGGACTTCGCGAGATCTTCTTCCATTTTCTGCGCAGAGGCAGACGGGTCGAAGTTCTTGACAGTTCCGACGTGCTCCTTACCCTTGCTGGTGTTTCGACCAAGTAACAACGACTCGTTGGGTACGGGGAGGCCTAGCAGGTTCCTCTACTAACGGGTAACCCTCCCTGATGGGTCCAGCAATGGTGGTACGCCCTTGGGTGGTAAGTATCCATCAAGGAATTCAAGCTCGTCTTCCTTGTCCACGACATCAGCCATGTGGACTGCGACCCCTCTCGAGGGCATGTCCTCGATGTCGCATAATTAATAGGACTGCCTCCAGATAGGGTCGAAGAGGAGAGTGGTGTAGTGTCCCCAACCACGGACTTGCACATGGGGGTAGCTTCCCTGATGATTCTGCGGAGTACATTGAAACGCTGAACACATTTCTATTGAAGGGCGCTCTGGCGGCCTGGCGACTCAGGGTGTTGGGCCACAAGGAGTGCTGCCACATCGATCTGGCGGCATTTCTCGCCGATTTCTTCGAAGTGCTCTCTACTTCTGGGGTACACCACCCGTTCATAGAGAAGTCGGAAGTGTGTCACCCATAGGGTTTGACAAAATAAACCCACATCTTCAGGGGTAAGAGATTCTGGCACGCGAAAATTCAGCGCTGCTATCGGCCAGAGCATTTCCGGGAAGTAATCCGCTACAAGAATACTCCAGAACTTCCAGGGCTCGGACTCAGGGTCTGGCCCTGTGTTTCCGCACTCGTCAACCGGGGGCAGCTGAGGGACCGGTAGCGGTACCGAGGAGAACCTCTGGGATAACAAACTTGGCGGTGGAGAATACGGCGAGCGAGCTAACTGGCCGCCGAATTCTGGGCCATCCTCTGAAGAGTAAGGTGACCTGGCCACGATGTCACGATACGAGGGGCTGATAGCCACAGCTTCCGGAACAGGAGTCGCAGCTCCCGGTGAAAGGTCGTGTCGTCGCTCTACCGCCGTTGGCCCCCAAAATAACTCTCGGTGACCTCTGGTAGAGGTAGAGGGCGCTTCGGGTGACGATGGCGATGATTGCACGGTTGAGACCTGCGAAATTTCCATGATTTATTCCTCCTGGATGTACCTGTGGAGAGATATGGGAATCTGGTGGACATCATATTCCGGGAGAATGAGGCTAACGTGTCTGGTTCCTGCCCCAGTCCTTGATACAGAGGAGCGAGGAGAAGGTTCCATTGCTGAGTCGCATTCCGCCTCCGAGTCGGAGAAGCGGGTAGGTTTGATCTCCACCGAGGCCTTGACATGACTCTTCTTGTGGCAGCGACGACCCGCTCTCCTGCCCCAGGGTGGCTCTTCGGGACAGGGTTGATCCCTATCAGGCAGTCTCGGGGCGGTGTTGGCGTCATGGCGGAGAGGGCCCCCACTCGAGATAGGCGAATTGCGAGGGGCACCAGGGCAAATGTCGAATGGTACATGGGGAGGACCTCCATGGACAACACCCATGTGGGCAGAGCATCTATTTGAATTGGCAGAAGCATGAGGAGGACCACCATGGTCGATGCGAACGGAGCGCAGCTGACCATCACTCCTCGAGTTGCTGGGGCGAGGATGACCTTCACCAGTTGCAGAGAGGATGTAGGGAGGGCCCCCACGTTGGAGAAGGATCAGATGGATGGTGCCTTCAGATCGGCAGTCGGGGGAAGGAGGATGGACTCCATACCCTGTATAGTGGGCACGAGAAAGGTTTCCACGCAGAGCTTCATTGCTTCTGGGCAGGTCTTCCTTCAGGATGGGGGTAGCACGAGGCATACCTCCATGATGAACTGAGGAGCGGGGAAGGCCCATGCTCTGCGGAGTAGTGGTACGGGGAGGGCCTCCGTACGGGGTGACATCACCGCGGGTTAGTTCGCGGCGATCACCACTTGGGCCTGCAACCCGGAGAGTCAACCCAGCCTGCCCGTGGGGCGGTTGGGGTCTCAATCCAAGTTGGGTGAAGGAGTGCCCCTACTTAGTGTATGCAGGGGCTTCATGATGCATGTCAGTGGTGGCTCGGGCCACTATAGCTGTCGACGTCAATGTGCCTGGGCGAGCGTCCTCAGCCCGGGCCCGACACTAACGTCGGGTCAGGCGAGCTGGTGTAGGTGGTGCAGGGGCATGGCCTGCCTGCTCTTCCTGTGGAGTCGGACAGTGGTGCTGACACGGCCAGACGGGAGATCTCGCCTGGAGCCCTTGGGATGGGACCCTGAGTGGGCTGAGTCGGACGACGCCCACCTCATTAGCGTAAGGCGAGGAGTCGTCAAGGAATTCCGGGGACAGGCTCCCGAAACGGTTTAACGTTTCGGTGGGGAGCATGGGCTCCCTACGTTTCCTATTAGGGCGGCGTTGACAGTGGGGCCTGGAGGCCTCGAGTTCAAAGCGGGCCATATCCCTAGTTGGGATGACCCCTTCCTCCTCGTACCTGCGCACGAGGTTGTTGATCACCCTTCACTGGATGACCTTTGATGGGGAAAGGGGATGTGGGCGCCCCGTATTCCGCGATGTGGCAGCCGTCGTGGTGGTAGCGGCGCCATGTGGGGTGGCTGTGGCGATGTTGCCCCTGCCCCTGCGTAGGCGAGCGGGTGGTGATCGCGTCTCTGTAATAGGAACTTGGTTTCTGAGAAATGAAGGGATCAACTCATCAGCACCGAGAGGGAAGAGGATTGACAACCAGTGCCCCAGCGTCCTTCTATTCTCCACATCTATAAGAAGGATCCACGCCAACACGCTGCAGAACGGAGTGCCCCACGTTCTACTGCCCTGACTTCCGGTGAGTTTCACAACAGGCCCGCTATTTGCATGGCGGGACCAGGCATCAGATATCTGGATCCGGTGACACGTCAACCTACTGGTGTCTCGAACGCTACTAATCTCCATATTGAGGAGAAGAAGTTCACGTCGGGTTCACCATTTCTGTTTCCGACGCTTTCACCGGGGTGCACGCATCCATCCGTTCGCGGGGGAGGACGCGCGGCACTTGTTGCCCCGCATTCCCACTTTCCAAAGGTGGGTGGCATTCGCTCCTTATTCAGGGACGTCTGATCCTTGATCGAAACAGGATGATGGGATGTCCGTTCTTCCTTCTGGGGATTCCTCCTCAGAACTCGTCACCTAGTCCGGGTCTCCCTCATAGATTTAATACCTAGTTCGTGAAACTTTTCCCAGTTCCATTTTTCCATGGACGCCGGTTAATTACACTGCTTCTGTCAGGACATTCCAAAGGGTCCTGTCAGGGCAGCAACCTTCAGTCGGGGGAGTAGTCACGTTGAGGCATCAGTAGCATGTCTGGATGCTGGGGAACCTGGCATGTCTGTCTATTATCCCTAGTCAAAGGGATTCTTGAGGGCGTGGAAGCCCGAGGCATCCCACATCGAGCGCGGGGAATTATATGTCATAGACACATATCTGATGTTTTCCTCAGCTTCCCGTGCTTAACACAGGGTACGCCGCGAGTTTAACGTCCAGCAGAGATGGATCAACCCAACCGGAGCATTAGCTAGGATAGATCAGATTGAGGGATTCCCCTAGAAGGGATTCCAATACCGGGGCCAACCCATGGGCGGCTGTGAAGAGGAGCGTACCGACATTGTCTCACCGAGATCTGATGGTCCGGGCGAGAATCGGGATGAGTGAAAGGTGGATGAATGGAGTGGAGGGGGAGTGAAATGGGACCATCGCAGGGGCGACGGTGAAGTTGGGCTTGAGACATGAAGAGGCTTCCTACGTACCATGCCTTGACATGGATCAAAGTCCGCGTAGTTCTGAATGGTTCCGGTAAACCGACGTGAAGGTGGACCTTGGCCCGATGAATATCTTCAGCGAACCAACGTGAAGGTGGACCTGGGTCCGATGGCTTTCGTCAGCGTACCGACGTGAAGGTGGACCTTGGTCCGATGGGAGATGGGCTTGAGCCTCGGGGAGGCTTCCTACGAACCATGCCTTGACATGGATAAAAGACCACGTATTTCAAAGGGTTTCATCGGTAACCTGACGTGAAAGTAGACCCGAGGGTCCACTAGAGGTGGGCTTGAACCTTGGGAAGGTTTCCTACGTACCATGCCTTGGCATGGATCAAAGTCCTCGTAGTTCAAAGGATTGATGGAATAAAGTTTAACGTCATGCAGGATGATAGTGAACCCTGACGTGAATAAACGACGAGCGGTGGGTGTCGGCGAACCGACGTAAATGAGGGAACCCGGTCTGATGGGAGATGGCCTTGAAACTCTGGGAGGATTCCTACGTACCATGCCTTGACATGGTTCAAAGTCCTTGTAGTTCCGATTGAAAATAGGGACTTGGCACGCCGACAAGGAGACGGTATGGGCCAATAATTGTTGGGCCTGAACCTCCGGGAGGCTTCCTACGTACCATGCCTTGACACGGATCAAAGTCCTCATAGTTCGGGTTGTGGAATACAGTTTAATCGTCATGCGGGATGGGGTTGAACCGACGTGAATGAGGTTGGAACGACCTGATGGTGGGTTTGAACCTCGTAGAGGCTTCCTACGTACCATGCCTTGACATGGATCAAAGACCTTGTAGTTCGGATTAGTTACAACGGCTTGCCGTCAGACTAGGATGTAGTTTAATGTCATGTTGTACGAAGGTAGAACTCGACGTGAATTATGATGGGTGGGCTTGAACTTCAGGAAGGCTTCCTACATACCATGCATTGACATGGATCAATGACCTCGTAGTTCATATGGGGCTTTGTCGGCGAACTAACGTGATGGTGGACCTTGGTCCAATGAGTGGTGGGCTTGAACCTCTGGAAGGCTTATTACGTACCATGACTTGACATGGATCAAAGACCTCGTAGTTCATGTGGGAATGGGTGTGCAATTTAATGTTATACGGTACAAGGGGGGGCATACAGTTTAACGTCATGCTGGACGAGGGCGAAACTCGATGTGAATGAACGACCGAGCAATGTGGCTTGAACCTCATGGAGGATTCCTATGTACCAAGCCTTGACACAGATCAAAGTACTCGTAGTTCTCTATGGGTGGGGGTCAGGGTCGGTGCTCACTCTAAGCCCACGTGATTCATGCTAGGTGTGAGAAACAAGAGGTTGCAAGGACCTGACGATCACGTCGCGAAGGATGCGTCCGTGAGAAGCGAAGAGGGGCTTACGCGTTAGGCGGCCCATGGTTCTGGGACTTACTCCAGGATGGAGGCCCAGAGTGTGACAAAGCACAGCGAAATAAGGATTTGGGACAATGATGGGAGGTGCCTCGTTCCCTATCACGCCCTCCACTGACCTTGGTAGTGGGGAAGTATGAAGATGCAGGGGTGCAGCCATCCATTGGGGAACTAGGGTCGCCCTTCTCTTGAGAACATACGCCACTACAATAAGGAGGTTATCATCCCTTGTGGATGGGTGATTCCACTCCTGTGGAGACGAGGGACGTAAAAAATGTTCGATCTAGGGGACCCTTCTTAAGAGGCACGAGGTCAGGTCACAGTTTAACGTCATGCGTTGAGGACATGGTTCTTGGCAGTTTAACGTCCTGCAGCTCGGACGAGGTGAGTTCACTCCGAACCCCTAGGACTTACATAACTGGTACCCTCTGGTCCTTGGGGAAGGGAAGCTACCAGTAAGGCCATGGTCAAAGGGGGTTGTGGAACGAACCATCAAGGGGTCCACGTTAGCGTGTCTATTCTAAGAAGCAATAGCCATTAGCGTGCCTATGCAAATAATCATTAGGCAAAGCAACGCTATGGGTGGTATTGTCCATGAGACTTTGAAATCACATCGTGTAAACCTGGAGGGTCGCACGGGAAGAGGAATTGCTAAGAAAAGGAGTGTTATTCACGAAGTGGAGTGCCTTGGCCTTAGCATGGGGCATATGTGTGAGTTGAAGGTGCTTCGCGAAGTGGATCAGTGTTCGCGGAGCACTGCCTCATGAAGAAGGGGTGCCTCGCGAAGCAGGGTCCTGCGAAGCAGTGTGCTTTGCGATGTGTAGCGATCCTGCCTTAGCATAGGGATCACTAGTACAGGTTGGGTGTTTCGCGAAGCATAAATGCTCTGCGGCTGCCCGGGTTCCCTTGGGAATCCCCTTCCTTAGCGAATGCCCTTGAGCTTCGCGAAGGGAATCCCTCTCGGAAGAGGGGCTTAAAAGAAGACAAAGAAGAGGCGTCTCGTGAAGTAGAAGTACCTCGCGGAGTTCATGATTCCCGGGGCAAAAGTGCATCACGATTCGGGAGAGGAGAAGCCGAAAGGTTGGATTGTCCGTCTTCAGAACTCAGGGGGAGTCCAATATGTATAGGGAAGGGGCGCCGCGAAGCAGACCTCGCGCACTGCCTCAGGTGCTTCGCGGCGTGCTCGCGAATGTCAACGTCGTCCGCGGAGGGTTACCACCTCTGGAGATTCGCAGCGGGCTCACGAAAGTCAAATGCATTCGCGGAGACTTACCGCCTCTAGAGCTTGGTGGAGGACTCGCGAACGTCAAATGCATTCGCAGAGAATTACCGCCTCAGGAGCTTCGCGGCGGGATCGCGAACGTCAAATGCGTTCGCGGAGAATTACTCCCTCTGGAGCTTCGCGAGGCCGCGATGATCGGGGTTCTTCGCGTCGGTCCTTCGCGACGGTGTTTCATGGTGGTGCTTCGTGAGGCAGCGTTGCTTCAGTGTTGTGTGGAGCCTAAACTATCGAAGATGTTAAATTTTAAGAGGAATAACATAAAATAGTATGGTTTTACATTATCCCCTTCAAAAAAATTTATCATCGATATTTATAGAATGTCATCTCATAAAAATATTTGAGAATTTAATCATTACAAATTCCTCTAGTTCCCATGTTTCCACTTTAATTTTATAATTTTTTTTATGTTACTTTACTAGTAGATTCATCTGATTCCTCAACACTAACTCACTTGTTTCCAGAATCATGATATGGTCTTCATTTTAAGATAAATCAGGTACCAATTCTATCCCTTTAGAAGTGAGGACACATGTTTTTTCTAGTGAGTACTTCCTTAACAAAGATATATAGAAAACATTGTGTAAATTAGAAAGGCTAGGGGGAATCACCATATGATAAGTCACATCCGAAATTATCTCCCAGATTTCAAAAGGTCCAATATACCTAGGTCTAGGATTCCCATTCATTCCAAATCATATAACACCCATCCATGGAGATACCTTCAAGAAAACATGATCACAAATTTCAAATTCCACATCCTTCCATAGATTATGAGTATATATCTTTTCTCTACATTGAGATTCATTGATATGGGACTTAATATTATTTACCTTTATTGTTTTTTCCTATACAATCACTATGCCTACAAGCTTCTTTACTCCAATTTCATCCGTATAAGTTAGTGTACAACATATATTTCCATACAATGCTTCATATAGTTACATTTAAATACTTGAATGAAAACTGTTGTTGTGGGAAAACTCAACCTTAGGTAAATACTGATCCCACATGACTTCAAAGTCAATTTAACATGATCTAAACATGTCTTCAAAAGTTTGGATTGTCCTTTCTAACTACCCATCTATCTGAGGGAGATAAGAATAACTCAATAAAATCTCGATGTCTAAATATTTCTGAAGAATTTTCCATAATTTGGATGTAAATCGAGGGTCATGATTAGAAACAATTGAAATATGTGAACCATGAAGTCTTAAAAATTCATTAATATAGAGTCATACAAGGAACAATAGTGAAACCACCTCTCATACAACAAGGAAATGTTCATATTTAGAAAATCAATCAATAAGTTCCCATGTTTAACCATTCTTTCATGGGGTTTTAGTAATTCTATAACAAAATCCATAGTAATTTCATCACATTTATATGTAGTAATACGCATATTTTTTATGTCTCCTCTATAATTTTGACTTTCATCCTTCACCTATTCATACACTAATCATTTAAATACATAATCAAAAATTTATCACTTCATATTATACCATCAGAAAAGATCCTTCAAATATATTAACTTATTAGTGATACTAGGGTCTATATTGAAATTTGATCTATGGGAATCATATGATAAATCCCTTTTTATCTTAGGTATAGAGGGAACAAAAATCCTCTTCCCAAATTTTATTATTCCATCATCATACACAATGTTTTTCAACCTACCATCCTTCACAGATTTAATTTTCCTTAGAAAATTTACAAATTTAGAATAATAACATTTAATCCTTTCTAATAAAAATATTTAGGAATATAATTTAAATAGTATATATGTTTTACCTTCCCTTGTAATTTTGATGTCCATATTCACTAGATCTATTAATTTATGAGCCCTTTTAATCCTTATTTTGTTTAGAACCCAATGATACATTACTCTCAATGAATGTTCTACCTCATTTTCCTTCTAAGGGTGATAGTGTATTGAATAATAATAATCCTAGAGAATCTCAAGCAATCATCTCTTCATCATGTTATGTTCTATCTAGGAGAATACATATTTCAAAATCATTTCATCAAAATATATCTCACATATTTCACCATAGGGATAGTGAATCCATATCATAAGTGCATAGATTAAGTATTATAACTCAAGATCATGTGTTGGATAGTAATGTTCATGATTTTTATACAACTTGATGTATATGAAATAACTCTATTGTTTTGTATAAGGAAAAACAAATTCTTTTCATTGATGCATCACTATATATCACAAATCCTCCATTTTTTAATTGTAGATTCAAGATCAGATAATTCATTAATCTCTTCTTAAATTCATCAAAAAAATCATCACATAAAATGCTCCAGACTAACTTAATGCATTTATGAGTAAACATAGTTAACATGTAACATAAATGGGAAATATATTGAATGAAATGCTGATAGAAATATAATAAACCAGTGAACCTACATACCTCAGTTATGATCATTATAAAAGTCCAATAATAGAATACATTTTCCTTCTTAGGATCAATTTATATTCAATCCTTATAGAAAATATGTCCATTAAAATAAAATACTTGAAACCCGAATTCACGCTTGATAAAATAACCATATAACTCCTTTATTATCAGAGTCTACAGAATATCCCACATGAGGATCTCATGGTCCCCATAGATTTTTTAATTTATCATTATATCATCAATAAATACTGCTAAAAAATCATCAAAATTTTCCTTTAACACTAAATTCATTAGATCCATACAAATAGAGGGGTTTTCTGTCAGTCCAAATGGAATTACTATAAACTCCTAATGTCCATAACATGATCGAAATGTTGTCTTTGGAATACATTATTTCCTCGCATGAAATTGATGATATCTATATCAACATTCAATATTCAAAAAATATTGTCATCTATGAATATAGATACCCTCTATTTTCATTCATTTACATTACATTACTTTTTTAGAATAGTTAATACAAAACCAAAACAAACTCTCATTGACTATATTTGTTTGCTGCCTTTGGAAACATAGATACATAAACACAGGTACATAAGTGATTTAGATTATATTTAACTAGTTTCATCTGGACTACCACCCTTCATAGACACATCATATATAATACATATCTTCATAACGTGGACAAAACGAAAAAAAAAATTGGGTGAGGTTGGATTCACAGTGATGGTAAACATGGGAGAAATATAAACATAATCAAGATCATATGTGCACGAGAACATTACCATGAAAATATAAGATCATTAATTGAATATCAAAAATCATAAACATGAATCAAGTAATTTATATTTTCAGTTTATAAGACATGAATCATAAGGAAATAAAGAACATGATCCATGAAATCATAACATAGAAATAAAACATGGAATGGTGGGAGACACGTATGAATATAATAATTATTTCCATAGTACTCAATTCATCTTTACCAAGTATCTATTGGTATTATGGGTTCACATCCCATAACAAATTGTTATTCATGGTTCACTCCCATAACCATCTTAGTTGAAAAAGACCTTTATGTTTATCTCGTGAGATATAAAATTTTACCAAATACATTGGAGGGAGATATAGGTCCCAACCATATCATAATGAAATTATAGATACTTGTGCCACAATATAATAAAAAATGATTTCATAAGACATTAAATTTAATGGGTTTCATTGTCATGTAATCATATCATACCCTTTGGAAAAAAGAGAGGTTTAATAATAGTTTCATCAAAGTATAACCCATGAAAATAGGTTGGTTTCATAACAATAAAACACGTGGAATATAAATAGATTTTTTTTAAAATAATTCCAATAAAAAACATTATGATAATGAATATTAATGGATTATTTGAATTATTTTCAACAATTACTTGAGTATCACCAATGTATTACATCCTAGATGGTACATAATTTGAAAATATCTTTTCAAAACATTTCTTCAGGAAAATATTCTTTCTTCATCGAAAAAGTTTTCATATATAAAAATTCTAAATAATATTAAACAAAAATATTGTAGTTATAAATAAAATTTAATTCATATATGAGAATCCTCAAGGCATTATAATGACATGAAATATAAAATGTCCATTTACGACATATGAGTTAAAAATCATTATTCTCGTACTTTTTCTAGAAAAGTCAAAAAGTACCTTGTTACTAAATTGATAAAATATTCATTTAAAACTATTTATTAAGAATTTATAAAATGGAATAAATGAATTTAAATAATTACATATGAATAATAAGAATATTTTGATATATATTTTTAGGAATCACAGCCATTGATGATAAATATTCCCCATCAGATACTTACATATAAAAAACACGAATAATAAAAACATTGTGAAAATAACCCAAATGTTAGGTTTGATTTTCTTCATAAGTTTCTAAAACTAATATATAATATATTAATGAATTTTATTAAAAAATTATATAACAATATTCATATTATATCATATATAATCTTATTATCACCTATTTGTTAATAATATTTCATTATTACCCTTATTTCCAGTGTTAACCAGTTACTTTTCTTATGTATGTTTTAAGTTATAAGTCATAGTTTATGTGTATAGGATATATTTTTATCATTTTAATAACCCCAAAAAGGTAATATGGTTGTTACATAACCATAATAAAATATAATCCTAGATTTGATACTGTGTTTATTATTTTTTATTTCTAATAAAAAATTATGAAGAAGTAGAATAAGAAACACTTTTGAGAGAGTTAGTAAAGGATATTACCCCTTGTTTTGTGTGATCTCTCTAAATCTTCTCTCATGGACACAAGAGTTGGTCATTTGAGAGGAACAAGACCTCTAGATCATGTATATGTATTTTAGGAGGTGAAATTGGAAAGGTTTTGTTAATATATAAGGCACATGGTTGTGCAAGTTAGTGAGGGATGAGTTTCCTTTTTATAAGAGAGGGGCGGAGCACTCTTGGAAATCCTCAAAATATTGAATTAATATAAATTTATTTTTGTTTTAAAATAGCTCCAAAATGAGTAATTTAAAATATAATATGAATATAGGTATGAATACTCTCAATAAATTATTTTAATAATTGTTTCTGTCACAATATAAACCTTATCTTTTTTCATTATGAATTAGATAAACCCATTAAGTCTTACCATGGCAACATGGATTTTCACTTTTTATGCTAAATATAGTTATTAGAAAACGTAAAAGGAAACCCAAATGTATAATAGATGAAATAATTTAAATTATTATAATAATTATTCAGAGTTAAATTTTTGTATATGTTTTATATCGTTTAATAATATATTTTTATTTTAAAATATCATTTATGTTAATTTTGATATTATTCATTATTTTTTCTTTTTAGAAATTGCATAACTATGTGATAACTTCAAAACAACACGTATAATATATCACAAAAGTTTATAATTTATATATATAATTATTTTATTTCATCAATTATGTAGAATTATAATTATTTTTATATTTGTAACATCATTTATTTTCAATTTTCATTAATTACAAAATTACTTCATCATTATTATGCATGAAATTAATATAATTATTTATTCTATATAAATTAAAATTAAATTATCATGATGAAAATAAAAATTTTATATTTAAAATTACTATTTATAGTATATGTTTCATCATATATAACCTAATATTAAAAAACATGTAGTTATTAAAATTCGAATATCACATCATTTACTCTTATTAAAATAAAATATAATAAATGTCACACTCTAACCCAAGTGGCTTAAAAATTTTATAATTTTTAAAAAAATGATGATTTCGATCGAAAAACACTCTCCCAATACATTTATTATAAGAGATAGTGTAATTTTAAAATATTATAATATTATTTGTATCATTAATTACCTGATTTACCAATAACCGTGGTAAAAAACAATTTACTAAAGTTACAATTTATAATGCCCAAAAATTATATAAATTAATTTACATAATTTAGACTATAGAATTTAAAATATAGTATCCATTTTTCAAAATTTAAACCTATAATTTATAGTAATTAATTTAAAAATTAGTCACGTTCGTGGGGTGATAAAATATTTTATTAAATCTAAAACAAGCCAAAGATTGAAAAAAAATTATATCTAAATTCAATGTAAAATTTATTTCAATGACATATACTAGATTAAGTGGTTAAAATTTAATCTAATTATAATTTAAAACTAATCAAAAATATAATTTAACAATATAAATTATTTCATTGAAAAAGTTTGTTTTCAATTTAAAATTTGTATTTATTTTTTCTATTCATCATAACCATAAACATATTAGAAAAATTGAAAAAAATATAAAAACAAAGTAAATTTTTATATTATTCTTGAAAATAAGAATTTTATTTTTTTCAAATATAATATATAAAAGTGTAAAAATTTAATTTAAAATGGGTTATCCATTAAAAGGTGAAAAAATTTCCCTTTTGAAAAAAGTAGGTTCTTATGCATGTAATTGGGTTAGTTGTTATCTTATGCCTATACTATTTATTTGATAAATATAAAAAATATTTTGTTTAATATGTAATATATATATTTAATCAATATCATTCACAAATTGAAATTTATTTAATTTAAAAAAATTACTTTGGGAGAATAATAATATTTCCTTAATATTCAGTTGTTATATATTTTGGTTTCTAATTTATTATTAACCGAGGAATTCTAATTTCCATATTGTAGATAATACTATTTATTCTTGATAATTTAATATTTATGTTATTATATTATTTAAATACTAATAAAATTATGTTTTTTAGAAACATACTGTTTCATTTAGTGAAAATTTATCTTGGTGTACTGTATAACATTAGACATCAATGAAATTTAATTTATTTGGGAAAAATTCATAAAAACTCAGGGTGTTAAATTCTCCCCCCCACTTAAAATCAATTTCACTTGTGAAATTATTCATTCCAAAACATCCAACTGAATATACTTATGCCTCATCATATCCTCAACATCCCATAATGATTCCTTTAACTGGTGATTTCTCCACAAATCTTTGACCCGGTGAGTGGTCTCATTTTGGATAACTTTCTCTATACAATCGATCATTTCAGCTCATAATTCTTCATAAGAGATATCCTAGTCCAATGTTATTCCCTCTAAGTTTATTATATTTCATGTTTCTAATAATTTCTTCCTCAATATAAGTTCATAGAGAACATCTTAGACAAGAATGTTATTTGGAGGATGTGACAAGCAATAGGCAACTATATCGATACGATCATGATTTTAATGCGTAAAAATATATCAAGGGCTTAGATTCACATTATTCTAAAATCTCATAACCTTATTTGTGATGGAAATTCATAGAGACACCTTCTCACAAACTTTAAATTCACGATTATTCTATATGTTATCAGCATAATGTTTTTCTAACATTGTGCGACATTAATATGTTACTGAATGGTTCTAACATTCTCAACCATCCCTTTATAGATCTCAAGACCCAATAGCATTATTTATCCAACTTCATCCTATCATGTTGAAGATCTACATAGCTTCACATATATGACTTCATAGGGATACATTTGAATGCTTGAGTGAAATTTGTTGCTATAAGAGAACTCAACTAGAGGAGGTGTTGATCCCAACCAACATTGAAATCCAGAGAATGAGATCCCAACATCTCTTATAAGGTTTGAATAGTTCTTTCAGACTACACATCTGTATAAGGATTATAATAAAAGATGAAAATCAATTAATTATCAAGTACGTTTTGAGAACTTATCTAGATTTTTTTGGTAAACCTCAGATCCCAATTTGATAAAATAGATTGTGGTACTCCATGAAACCTTACAACTTCGTTAATGTATAACCTTGAAGGACGATCTTGCGAGAAGTATTTTTGGATTGAAATTAAGGGTGTTGACATAGTAAGGTGATCAAATACAACCCATATAGCAATAAACACTTTTGATTTTTTGGGGATTCCAATGAAAAAATCTATGGTGATGTTCTCCCATTTCCATACTAGTACGGGTAATGGATGAATCATCCCTTTAGATTTTTTTTGCAGTCAATCATAACTTTTTGGAATAACAATCCTAGAGAAAAAAAATTGGAATATAACTCTTGATTCCACCACATGAGAAGTATTAATTAAATTAATTTATTCGACTTAATACATTGAGGATTAATAATGAATGTATATCTATGTTCTTCCTCTAACTGTTCCCTCTTCAAATCTGAATTGGATGGAACACAAGAACGGTTCCTAAACCATATCATTTCATATTGATCATGGTTATACTTTGGAAAATTTCTAACATTATTTTCTATCTCCAAATCTTAATTATGTGATACTTTAATATTCACCAGGATATAGGGTTGAACATTTAATTTAATGAGATATGGGTTTTCACCGTCCTTTAGGATTTCTAATTTCATCCGTTGAAAATCACGAAATTTTTGATCTTTTGTGATCCCCATCATGGATAATATAGCATGAAACCGTAGAATAAAAGCTTTAACCACCTTGTTTTCTATCCTTGGGTAGTAATGTATTGAGCATTCGTAATCCTTTATCAGTTATGACTATCTTATATAGTGCATGTTCATATGATTCTGCATGAATTCATATGTCTGGTATTTATGATCCATAAATATATCACAATTTTCACTATAAAGATAATTCCTCTATATATTTTATGAAAAATTTACCACAACTAACTACAAATCATGATTTGGGAAATTTTGATCATGAATCCTCATCTATTTCAACAGATAAACGATAACATTTTTTCATATGAACACATCACTAACCTTTCTTGGATGTGTAACTATTGTTTACAAACCCTTAACCACTACAATGTAATGTAAGTACATTTGCATTGGCTAACCTTCCATTTAGTTTGCTGAATGTTTCTGCACAATATATATCTATAGAAACAAGGAACCCTTCCGAGTTATCTTATTCATAATATTAGATATTTGTGAGAAATGTTGAAAAAATCATCAATAATATCCAATTAAACCAAGAATGATATGGATCTCAGTAGCAGTGGTTAGATTAGACCAATAATCCATAGCCTATATATTTTATGGATCTACCGTTATACCAACTCTTGAGATTATGTGACCCAAAAATGAATCATTTTACTATCAAAATTCACACATAGTAAATATTAAAAATAGTCTCTCATTCCTTAGGGTCTTTAGAAAAATTATCAAGTTGTCGTCATGCTCTTATTTTCTATTTTAATACATAATAATATCATCTATAATGACAACCTCTAACTCATAAAGTTTATTTTTAAAGACTATATTAATCAAATTCATGAATATTAAAGTGTAATTACTAAGACTATAATAAATAACTATGTATTCATAGTGAACATACACTGAATGGAATATTGTCTAGTGTATATTCTCCTTCTTGACCCCCAATTAATGATATCTATAACAAAGATGAATCATGGTAATGAATTGAGATCTGTATAGTTGATCAAACAAATCATCAATATGAGGATAATGATTATTTTTAATCATTTTGATCTTGTTCAACTCTAAATAATAAATTCCAAGCCACATTGATCAAAATATATTCTTCACAAAAAGATTAGGTTCACCCCAAGGTGGCACACATGGCTGAATAAATCACTTTTCCGTGTTTTCTGGGACTTCCTTATTCAATTACTACAAATCAATCGTGGTCATTCTATAAGGATTCATCAAAATTGGTGTAGAACGAGGTATGATCTCAATAGATAATTCCAATTCACATTGTTTGGGAAGAGGATAAAATTATTCTTGAAATATATCAAAAAAAATAAGAACAATAGGCATATGATTGATGTCAATTTTCTCGGCAACCATTTGAGATAAAAAACCATTATGAATGGAAATTAATACCCATACACTTGATTTAATCCCCATATGATGTTTATGTTTATCATCACATTGATAAACCATCATAGTTTTGTTTGAAATATTAAAAATAACTTTTCTTCATTAAAAATTGATATGGGATTCATAAAGAGAATGTCAATCCATGCATAGGATGATAGAAAATTACACCAGAGGAATATTGATAATATTTTTAGGAAATATATTCCCATAAACATCAACAAGAGATGAATAATATACTTAATCAGCAATCGTCATTCCATTAATGGTTTTCACTGTTAATTACACATATACTATTTTTTGGAATCTTAACACCCTTATAAAATTAATTAGATATGGAATAGTGGTTATATCTAGAATCAAATAAGACATTAGAAGTTATATAGTATATGGTAGGTTTACCTTTAACCACGTCTTTATCTCATACCACATAAAAAATAGTGATAGCATTAGATTTCCCCTTGTACCTCAGCTTATGATTTTGTTGAAATCCATCATAATCACTATCCCTTGCATTTGGGATTTGGTTAAAATAATTCTCATTGTTTTTACACATATAGAACTGAAGCAAGGGAGGTGCATTTTGTGACACATTCTATATATTCAAAATATTTTTTGACTTTTTCTCATCACATCCTCAATCAAAATCCCAATGACCTTCCTTTCCACATTAAAAACATTTATTATACTAATATGACAATTTCCTCAATGTTTTATCCCACACATAGAGAATAAATTAAATATCCTCATTTTCTCTTCTTGGTTATTATATTTCCCTATAATCTCTATCAAATTATTCTTTCCCAAACCGTGATATTATTATGTGACTCCAGCCTCCATTTTAACCTTGATTGTATAGTGCATGATCTCTTCATAGAACCAAAATTCTCTTATGGAAAACACCCTTTAGAGACATGGATTTAATCCAGTAAAAAACCTATTGACAATCCATTTATGTTAAATGATATTTCCCAAAGCATACCTCATAAGTCCCAAAAAATTAACCATATTTGTACTGAAAAATTCATCATCCCTATGCCTCAGCCCAGAAAACTATTTCTCCATCTCAATACTATGAATGTGAAGAAAATACTTATTGAAAAATATGTTCTTGACCTCATCCTAATCAATGGATATAATTTCATCTTGTTACCTCATATTATTAATTAGTGCCCACCACTGGTCCACATCCTCGTTTAACTAATGAACAACAAGATTAACATCTCATGATGTGAAACGTAGAGAACATTGAATATCATTTAAGTAGTACAGATCCATTGTTCATCAATAAGGGGATCAAGAGATCCACTATCAGAAGGGTAGAATCTAGATATGAAACACTCAATAGAATTTTGTTCCCTCTATTGGTCACTTGTAAGTCCATCATGACTCATAGCTTTAGAAAGTTGGGTGAGCCTAAAAACATTATTTGGAATATAAGCGTCCATATAATTTGGTTTCTCAAGATGAAAAATCATTTTATTGTCCAATATAATTGTTATTAAAACAATTTTTTGGGGTTCCATCCATTGAAAAAAAATCAAAATGAATTGTACAAGAAGAATTTTTCATAGTGAGGAACCATATAATCTAGAAAAAAACGTATAGGATGTCTTAATTTATAACATTATTTAATATATTCCACCTCCGATTAATCCTAGTTTATTCATAGGGAACTGATATTTAAATCCTTCATGGTGGTTCGAGAAGTGATTGTTAATTTCCAAATCATATCTCTCAGGAATGTAAAACTAGGTGTGTAGTACGGTCCATTTTCATATACCGGGTTACAATCAAGTCAAGGAGGACACACTGTGTGGGAGTTATTACCTCTAGGTACATATGTATCCAAGACACATCCACTTGTAGCATTCAAATAGGTATGAATATCTTGGAAACAACTCACTCAATACTTTAGCAAAATTCTAGGACATTTTCCTATACTTTACACACCATAATAATTGTCCATAGACATGTCCTTAGGACTCACACTAAGGTATTTTCATCTTAGTTTCCAAAGGTTAACCAAACTTTTTCTCTGATACATTCTATAGAGAAGATGGATTTTCATAAATTAAAATTACATTACTTTTGTGGATTACATAACACATTACACTATAAAATGACAAAAGAATATATTACTCTAGCTTCTTTATAAATAAGGAAAAATAAACACTGGTACATATGTGATCCAAATTATCTCCCATTAAGTTATTATTGACCAGAACCATTCATAGACACATCAAAAATAATACAAATCTTCATTACCTAGATGAAAGGAAACATAAAAAGGGGGGAGGACAGATGCTTAGTAATGTTAAAAAAGGGAAATATGTAAACATAATCATGAGAATTAGGGTATGAGAAAATTATCTTATAAATAGAAGATCATATATTTCATATAAAAGATCATAAACAGGAATCATGGAATATGGATTAGAATTTCATAATACATGAATCATAAGGAAATAAAGATCATGATCCATGAAAGCATAATATGGGAATAAAACATGGAACATTAGAATACACATAAGTATATAATAATTATTTCCATAGTTGTAAAGGTATCCATACCAAGGTCATCATGGAAGTATGGTTTCACTTCCCATACCATCATGGTTTTCATTGTTCAGTTACATTACCATCATTGTGAAAAATTACCTTATGTCTATCTCATGAGATCTAAATAATTACCCAATACAATGGAGGGAGATATTGGCACCACCCATCAAATAATGAAATTATACATACTTTTGTGACAATATCAGGAAGAATCATATTGTAACCTTGTAGGATTTACATATAGATGTATATGCTCAATTATAATAGAGGGGTGAATTTTATTTTTAAAAATGATCATTTTTAAGCCTAAATTAAAATATAAGTTTAACAAAGTTAAAAACGGTGAATTAACAAGCCCTCTTTAGTTCTTAATAAAAACATAATTTGATGGGCATAATTATACTTTTAAACAACCTAAACTTAATCAAAATTTTCATTAAGAATCATATGTAGGTTTATCATGGGGAAAGATTATACCTTAAAGAATATTGAATATTATTTATTATAGTATACAAGTATAATAATATATAATCAAGTTATAATTTATTTCTTTAACAAAATAAAGTAGAAATAAAACTTGTAAAAAATCATGTAAACAAGTAGAAAAATCATTTAACCCAAAGATAATGGTATAAAACAACATTGGATATTGGTCCCCCAATTTATATATTCATGACATTATTTTTTACACATATTATGGTAAGCCCACGATAAGACTATTGGAGTCTGTCTTGCTATCCCTGCGATCCCTCAAACATTAAGGTAGTCAGAAAATCTGTCTTCCTATCTTCTGAAGCCTTCTAACATTAAGGTATTCATGACCTCTATCTTCATATCCCTAGAAGCCTTCGAACATTGAGGTAGTCGGAACCTCTCTCTTCATATCCCCGTAAGACCATGATTGTATACAGCAACAATCGAAGTTGAACTAGGCTGAACAATTTGTTCTCAACTGAACAAGATATTCTCAAATAATACAAATCATGTAATTGTATCTCTATAGAAATATATTCACATAATCACATCATTTAATAACTTTATCTCTCTTAAAAATTTCAAATGGCTCACGTTTTTATAGGTGACAATACCATTGATCATCTCCGCCCCCAACTGTCATATTTTTCCTTGAATTTTGGACGTACCTATATACGTGTCAGTCATCCAATTATTTGTTTTAAAACATATTACACAAAATTATATCATGTTAGAATAAATTTCGTAACATTAGAATTCCTAATAAAAAATAATATGTAAGGATGAACAATATCATATTTATGAATCCAGGATATGGTAAAATTGAAACAATATGTATGGAATTTTTGTAATTTTTAAAAATATGTATAATAGTAATATAGGGATGATAGAATTCAGATTCTAATAATATGAACAATCAATTTTTTTTAAAATATAGATATTTGGAGTCTGAATTCAGAGGAATTTGGAATTTGAATTCTGAGTAATTTGAGGTCTGAATTTGGAGGAATTCAGACTATGAATTATGTGGAATTTGGAGACTTAATTTTGAGGAATTTGGAGTCAGAATTCAATGTAATTTGGAGTCTTATTTATATGAAATTTAGAGTGATAATTATAGGGATTTTGGAGTCAAAATTTTATATAATTTGAATTATGATTTTTAGAGAATTCAGGGTATGAATTTTAAAATTTTTAGAGTTTGAATTTTAGAGAATTCGGAGTCTAGATTTCATAGAATTCAATGTCTAGAATTAGTAAGGCTCAGAATCTAAGGAACTGTAAGATTCTTGGTTTTAGATAAGAATGTTATTATTCTTATTGAAATTAGATCTAATAAAAAATAATTAAGCATAGATAAGAGGAATGTTAAGGTTGATGAAAATAAATTTATTTATATAAAAAAAATTTCTTTAAGAAAATTATTCATAGAGAATGATAAATTTCCATAAGAAAATGTGTTAATGGTTTTCAAAATATAAAAGAATTGATATGTCATAAGGGAACTTATTGACTTAATAGTGTCCCCATTTTTGGGATTCACAAATAACCATTTGGGAAAAAATATTTTTAATGAGGTTTTTGCTTATTGAAAATTAAAAGAAATACATATCACCTTTTAATTATGATATAAGTTAAATACGACTAACTCCAGCTTAGGTTTGAAATCTCTAATGATTGTATTATTATTTTTCATAGAGAAATTACTTCTTATTTCTTTCTAATATAATATTTGAGTAAATTACCCTTACTTATTCTACCCCTTTCATATGGAATTATATTATATTGATTTATTATTTATTTGATCATTATTTTCTCATCCTTTGTAATTTTACAAATAGAATTTAAAGAAAAAAAATGAACCTGAAATGTTAGAAATATACAAGGAAAAAATGGATGTAAAAATCATTATAATTGGAAAAAAAATTACACGGAGAATATAAAAAAAGATTAGATTTAATGGAAAATAATTCTTCTTCTACTCTTATGGAATCATATTTTTCAGGGTGGTTTTCAGCTTCATCAACTCTTTATGATCATCTTAAAATATCTTGGGTAGTTGATCCTGATCCTGATTCTTCATCTCGAGATCATTTGATGGTTATTCATGGGACTATTGAATTTTGTCTTGACTCATTAAAACTTCTTCTTACTATTTTAGCTTTTCTTACAACTCTTATTTGAGTTCACTTTTTCATTTTAAATTGACAGAAACTAAATTCAGTTTTCAACATATATCCATATCCTCTTAAATCCATGTATCTTATCATGATTGAGATTTTTTGATATATTTTTTGTATTTTTATGCATGGTCTCATATGACTTATCAAAAACATCCTTTATTGAATCTTTTATATCATCCTTGTTTTTTAGTTTACCAATTATTGTCTTACAACATTTGGTTTTTTCCATAAAAGATCTCCTCTGAGCATCATAGACAATGTGAAATGTCTGGAATTCCACTTCAAGATTGATTTATTTTTTCATAAGCATGATTATTGAATCCATTTTTTTATTGAAAGTATACTGATTAAACATACATTTCAAATCAATACTTGGAAATAAAGGAATTGAGTTAAACATCTTTTTCAAATATTGAACAAAAAATATTGACCCGAGGAAGGTGAAGATTTGGATGCCGATACCCTCACTAGTGATGAAACATTATCTTTCTATTGATAATTCCTCTTAGATGTATTAAAAACATATTTCATAGAGATTCTATCAACATATTTTCTAGGTGAAACATCAACCATTTATTTCCCTTTGTCTTCTATTGATCGTTCCTTCTCAACTTTCGATATCACATTCTCACTATCAGAGACCTAGATTATATTATCATCATCAATATCATATTTATCAGCACCTTGAATAACTTCTTTAGGATGAATAAAATCACTACTTCTTCTATCATCATAAGTATTTTTATCAACCTCATCATGTGAATCTTCATCTTTTACTTGTGAGTTTATTTTTATATTCAACATGGGATGTTATAATCAACAACTACTCTGATCGGATTTACTTTTCATGGTATTCTTCCAACATTTTTATTATATATTCACTTTCATCTTCTTATTCTATTTCTTATTCTTGTTAGTCTACTTATTCTTCAACAATGGTTTCTAGTATTGAAAATATATTTCCTGGAGTTTCTATAAGAACTAATTATTGTAAGAAGGATTTTGGTACCTGGATTTTTTGAGAGTATTTCTATATATATTTTAAAAAGTCATTGATAATTTTGGCTTCTGAAATCCTATTTTTCATCTTTTCCTTTTTAGCATTCATCACATGATCTTCTGCTACCTGAATCTTCATGGCCATATCATTCACAAGATTTAAACCACAAAATGCATCTCCTTCCATATTCTTCTTCTTTTTCACTCTACACTTGGCTTCCTCTTTTTCAAAACAGTTATTTTGCTTTTTTGGATTTGGTGGAGAAGACTGAGTCTCTAGAATGTATGCATTTTCTTTTGATTCTAGTTCTTTCACTATTCTATTCTTCAGTGTTTTCATGGATGTTTCACCTACTTCTACTTTCTTTCTCAAAGCTTGAATTTCACTTCCAAAAAGATCATATAACTTTCCCGACATGATATTGAAACCAATTTTAACCTCTTTATAGTGTCATCAACCAATAACATAATCATAAAGTTTCTAGGTTTTGAAATGTAAGGAATTTTGAAGGATCCTAGACAAGATAAATGATCTTCAACATGATCGTTAGATACATGATAAACTGAGACCTCAGGGTTCCATTTTTGATATTATTGATTGTTATGAGAATGTACTTGATAATATTACCTTTCATATATTTACCAAGAAATCTATCATAATACTATCACACGTCTTGAGGGAATACTTATCTATATTTCTCGTAATTAGAAAACCTTACAACACAATGCTACCAAACAGTAGTTGGTTATATGGTGATTGATATTGGGTGACTTAACTCCTTTGAGTCCTAATTACTCAATTGTGTTAACCGGATAAAAATGTCCTTCCTCATCTGGAAACATGGGAGGAAAAAATATATATTCTTCTTCTTAAGGAATACCCAGAATTCTTAAGGCCATATTGAATGGTAAAGAATAATTTTTTCCAAATCACTTGAAGGAAAATATTTCTCTTCCTCTTTGTTCATAAAATTGAAAGTATCATATAATTTAATATGTTGATCAGGATTAATCAGATTCTTATTCTTCATCTTGGAAACCCAAATACTTTCCCAACAATTTTTTTTATAAAATTAGAGATCAGAGAATTATACTTTAAAAAAACATTGCTAAACCAACCTTTCTCTATAAATTTATAAATATTTGAGTTCCTTGTTGGAGGTCATCTGATTTTGCGAGGAAACATCAAAAGGCATTCGAAATTTGAGGAAACATAGAAAAACTGAATGGATAATTTTTAGAGCCATAGAGCTTCATCACAATGTCAATTGAATACCTGATGTGGGACAAATAAATGGGTCCTTTATATAGGATTCATATTAGTGGATCAAATTGTTGAATGAATCTAATGGTTGACAATTTTTTTTATTATATGATTATTGATATGAATACAAAAGAAGGTTTTGAAGGTTCTTATCTTTTGAGGTTTTATGGAAAAGTAATATATAAGAAAATTAAATGTTATAAGGTTTTTCATAAAACAAGATACACATACTGATAAGTAAAAATACAATTTCAATGATTTTTGTAAGGAAACAATCCTTACGAAGTGGTTAGAAATAATTGAAAATATTGAAAAGGTTTTTATGAATAACTATGATTCCATAAATTTTAATTAAGGAAATAAGAAAAAAAATTAGGTTCCCAAAATATTAATAAGGAAATGAAATAATTAAGCTTCTGAAAATATTATTAATGAAAATGAAAAAATAAGTTCCCAAAAAAACAAAGAACTTTTTGAAACATTAAATAAAATATTCATCCTATGAAAATGAGTTTATTAATGTGAGGATATGGATTTAAAAAAATAAATATAAATGATAATCTTGCATTTATTATTCCTGAAATATATAATTTATTGAAATCTATCGAAGGGAAAATATTTTATAAAAATGTATGAAATTTGATATTGTTTTTCGATAAATTTAATAATGATATCTCGCTTAAGTGTGTGATCCCTATGAATATAATTCCTGATATCTATGTGCTTTTCCTGATAGTGATTTGAGGGGTTTTTTCTTTGGGAAATGGATCTTTTATAATCACAAAATATTTATGTTTTGGTAAAACTCATGGCATAGTCTATGTGTATGTGTTGCATTCACAACACTTGGGAACAACAACATACATGATCTTCATATTCAACACTTCCAATGGAAAGTAATATTGAGTGTTACAAATTGCCTGACCAAGAAATCAATGAGTCTCCTAAGAAATATCAAGATCCAGATGTACTTTTCATATCCATTCTACATCCAACAAAATCATCATCTTTAGTGTTTTATGAAATAAAATTATTTCTAGAAGAATTAAAAAGACATAAACGCATAGTTCCCTTTAAATAGAGAAAAATTTATTTAACTTATTTTAAGTGAGATTACTTTGGATTGGATTGATATTTATCATGTAAATATTCTGAAAAAATTATGTTTGGAAGACTATACATTAAGTATATTAACCTTCCTATCATAACTCTAAACGATGTTTGATAAACTGGTTTCCCAGCTACATCATGATCAAGATAGTTTGAGGTACCGATTAGAGTACTTATACTTGTATTTTTGTCATATCTATACTTTTTAGGAAGGTATTTAATATTATTATATTCGATATATAGGATTCTTCTGGTTTTTTTGAAATTTGAAAACCATGGAAAAATTTTAAGTCACCCATCAAACTCATTTTAATGTCATAATTTATAAGATTCACAAATGAATCAATTAAAGATTTCTGATTTAATCCGAATATAATTTCATAAACTTAAATATGAACAATCAAAAAAATTTTCTTATCTTTATTTATAAAAATTATTGGATCACCAGTTCCCTTATCATATTCATTTTGTAAGGAAAATATTGTAATTCTATCATACCAGATTCTAGGAGCTTTATTAAGTCTATATAAATATTTTTTATGATTGAAAAAATGTTCAAGATGTTTTGTTTCATAAAAACCAGGTGGTTGTTCAACTTAAACGTCCTCTTGATCTTATATTTTAAGAAAATCACACTTCACATCCATTTATAAAATTTTGAAATTAACGAATTCTTGAAATTCTAGTAGAATACTAATAGATTAATTTCTTGTTATTAGGGTGTAGGTTTCTTCATTGTTTATTCCTTCTTGATGATTATAGCCTTTATCAACTAATATAATTTTTTTCTTAAAATGCTTACATTTTCATCAAATTTAGTTTTGATGACTTATTTTACTCCAATTATATATTTTTCATTAGGCCTTTTAACTAAGGTCCAGACTTTGTTCCTTATGAAATAATTTAGATCATCTTTCATTTTTTATTCCAGTCATCATCACCTAAAGCTTCATCAGTTCTATTTGGTTCTAATTTGTAATGGAATGAAATATTTTTTACTTTATTTATTAATGAAATTCTAGTCTTTACAAGTATATTTACATTACCAATAATACTATCACTGGGGGATTCTTAATAAACAACATATTTGGGTTTTTTAAAACCTTTTCATCTGCATAAGGTAGAAAATATTCTTTGTTAAATACTTCAGAATCATTTTCTTGATTATTTTCCTTATTAGAGTAATCTTCCATCAATTTTTGATGATCCATTTTTTGAAAAAACATTTGAAGATGAAGGTTTGGCTTATTTAAAAATCAAATGATTGGATGCATCAAATTAAGCATTTATTATTTATTAATTAGTACAAGATATTTTTTTTAAAATAATAATAAGACTTAGAGGTGGTGGAATAGACTAAGAAAATTCCATCATCAGAATTTGCTGAGAATCTATGTTATTTATCTTTAGTATTCACTAGGAATACCATTTATCCATTTATTTTAAAGTAAGAAACAATAGTTCTTTGATCTGTCCACAATTCATAAGGTGTTTTATTATGAAGAGACCTGATTAAAACTCAATATATAGTAAATAAAGTAGTACTAAGAGATTCATCCCAACAATGTTTAGTAATATAATATTCCCTCAACATGGTTCTAGTTATCTCTTGAAGATTTAGTTTTGTTCATTCAATAAAACCATTTTTTTTGTATTCCTTAGATCATATAAGTTATGAATAATAACTTTCTTACTAATTCTATTTTCAAAATCCGATTTTTGAGAATCTTTCCCATGATCACTATGAAAAGTTATCAAGGGAAATTTTTTCTCATTTTTAATGTTTGATGAAAAAAGAATTTATAAAATAAAAGGCTTCAGATTTATTTTCTAGAAAATTTAACCATGTAAGTCTTGTGTAATCATTAACTAAAAATATAAATTGTATTTTCCTCTAATACATCCAATTTTTATTAGACTGAAAAGTCCTATTTGAACTAACTGTAATGAATCATATGTTTAGACTTGAATGATTGATTTAAACGTTGATTTAGGTTTCTTGCCACATTTACAAGGAATGTAAACATTTGAAGAATCAAATATAAGCTCTCATAGATCCTTAAAAATCATTTTCTTTGATATTTTTCATAGGATCCTAAGGTCACAGTGTCCAAGTATTCTATGCCATTACCAATATTGATCTTCTATTGCACTAAATCAAGGTATTTCATGGCTCCTATGGTCTTCTATGTTTAGTGTATAAACATTCTCATGCTTTTGGGATGATAGAATGAACTCAAACATGGAATTGTGTACGAAGAATTTGTCATTCCTAAAATTCCCAAGGTAACCTTCATCACATAACTGTCTTAAACTGATAAGGTTGTTCTTAAGACCCTTATAAAAAAACAATTGAAATTAATGCTTTTCCAAAAAGAACAAAGTTACTTATAAACATATTTATATGTGATATTTATCTCCGAAATTTACTTTTCCTCTTTTCATCATGATAATATTTCCAATGATGTTTCTTTTACCAATCATAATCCCGGAACATCCAATCTATGTATACCATGTATTAATGATGGAACACCCTTTATTTTCTAGAAAATAAAAAAGTTAGACTTTTGGAATTGTTTCCCTCAGAATCTGTGGATGACCGCCTTGATTGAAGGTTCAAACATTCCGATCGGTTTCTAATGGGTTTGTTCGTAGAACCGAAAACATCCAATGATTCCACATCCATTCGGGCCTACTTTCCAAAGGTAGGTGCTCTTTGGTTTGTGGACTGATGAGGATTAGTAATTTTCATTGGTCTAGATGATGGGAGGTCGGACTCATCGCACCTTTTTGAGGGGAATTATTGTCTACTCTGGGACTCTCTTTATATATTTATGTTATGTTCATGAATCATTATTACATTACCTAGTATAAAATGAGCTTTCCTTCAGATCTGAAAATCAATGATTAAATATGTAGGAAATTTAGAGAATCATTTTTATGTATTCGAGGTTCTTCATCGATAGAGAATCATCTATATTTATTAGAGATTCTTGGTCAATGGTTCCCATCGACACATTCATATAGAAGTCTCATGGTCATTATGATGACCATGCTGGTTTTAAAGACACTCATTGGGGAACTTGACGTTTATTGTCATTCAGAAGGACATGGATTATTTTAGAGTTGGGATCGAACCCGTAGACAGGATACCTACGTATCCTTTGTTTAGAAAAGGAATCTGAACCCACGTAGTTTTAGTAAGGGAGTATGATGTTTATGATTGATGGCTCAAAGAAGGATGTCACAATTACTTTTACAATCTATGCTCATGTGAGTCATTCTCGGTGTAAGAAACAAGAGGTATTGGTAAAAATTAAACAATTGTGCCATGAGAGATGCAATCATAAGAAATAATGTGGGGCTTATGTATGTATCACTTCGAAGATAAATGAACGTTAGGATTTAGTTTAGGGAAGAAATCTAGGAACAGGGTCCATAAAGGTATATGTGCTTCATGGAGATTTTGAATACTCTAACTTGGGGCTTACTCCTGAAAAGGATTCCCAAATTAGGAGACGACTTATGATTGTGTTTTACCCCTGAAAAAGATTTCCAGATGAAAGGTAAATTAGGACTGGTTAAGAGAAATTAAGACTGGGGCTTACTCCTGAAAAGGAGGCCCAGGTCAAGGATTAAGGTTTGGGGCTTACTCCTGAGGAGGATTCCCAAATTAAGAGACTGGGGATTACTCCTAAGGAGGATGCCCAGATTTGGGAATTTTAAGAATTGGGGCTTACTCCTAAGGAAGATGCCCATGTTAAGAATTATGAATGGGGTATACTCCTAAGGAGGATGCCCAAACTTGAGACTGGGGCTTACACCTGAAAATGAAGCCTAGGTTAGGGGATATGGGTCTTACTCCTAAGAGGATTCCCATATTAGAGGACTTATGACTGGGGATTATTCCTGAAAATGAGACCCAGGTCAAGGATTCTCTCATCTTAATGGATGAGGATGAATGAATGAAATCTCAATCTTTAGTGACATAAAGATGTGTAAATCACTAGGTTTTGAGAAATATTCCATAGAATTCCTTTTAGATAAGGAAGTCAAATCAAGAAATCATGCCATAAATGGCTTTGGTGAGTTTCTTGATGATTGAATCTTGAATAGGAAAGGTGTAATGGCTTAAGAGGGGTGAAATGGGCAAGAAAGGCACCCAACAAGGCATGGGAACACAAGTCCTAGCAGGCACGCAAGTACTACGTGGGCGTGCATGTTTTGGTCGCACAGGTTTATGCCTATGCGACGCATGATGTACTTGCGCGACAGTTAACCAGCAGGGTAATACTTGAATGACTCTTCATTAAAGCCTTTAGAATCCTCTTTAGGTTCTTGCAGAAGTGGGGCGCGGAAGATCTATTGATGGAGTAAGGTGGCGCACAAGTGTGGCCCTTTTCCCTTAAGGGCTGGACACTTAGGCATGCAAGTGTTGATGAGTTTCAACACTTAGGCCTTCCTCCCCCTCTTTAGATCTTCCGTTCAAGGTACAAAATTACCTTAGAATTGTTTTGGAAGCTTTGAGAAGAGACTAGGGCGCCAAGAGCTCAAATATGAGTTTCTGGAAAAAATCATCCTTAAATGGGGGGCCCACAAGGACTATTTATAGGCAGGAGAAGACCCCGGGCGGTTATCACTTAGGTTGCGCAAGTCACTTGCATGACCATAATGCGTCGCGCAAGTTGACTTGCGCAACTATGTGGAAACATGCACGACTTATGGTAAATATTCTTCTTGTTCGTTCCTTTGTCGATTTTTGATATTTTCTTCAAAGGATGAATCAATTTGTGCTATGTCATTTCCCTTTACATTCCTTTGGACTCTATGATGAAAAAGGAGCGTCAAAAAAAGTCCCCCCTCAGAGTTGGATCCGAAAGAAATGAGGAATTGACTCTGAGGAAATTGAAGACATAAAAAGTAAAGGTGGCGCACAAGTCATGATGGCGCAGAAGGTGACGCGCAAGTGCGCATCGCGTTGGAATACGGCCCTTGATCACACAAGGTAAGGCACGCAGGGTCCGGGCCGCGTCAATAAATAGAGGGCCTCACATCCATACAAGCATCTGAATTTACGGACTTCATACCTTCGAGATCTCGCCACGTAGGTCACCTTAGCCGTGCAGGTTGTTCTGTTTTCTGGTGTTTTCCTTGATGTCGCGCTACTGTATAGGTATTTGTACTTGTGCGGTTTATACATGCGCGTCAATAACTAGCGCGACACACAAACACTTGCGCGTCATGTTTAGACTTGCGCGCCTTAATGCCTTAGCCATTTTTTTTGAATTCTTTCTCAATTTTTATGAAAAATAAACCCATTTAAGAGTTTAATTTATTCAACTTTTGTGCAGATTCAATGGCACCAAAAGGAATTAAAACGTCTGATGAACTGTCTAGAGAGTGGATTGATGTCTGCAAGGAGTCAATGTTCCAGATGCAAAGAACTATACACCTGAAATGCAGCTGCTCTGCTACTCCTTCATTTCGGTTATGCTATGCATTAATAGCAACAACAATGGTGTGAACATTCAAATTCTTCATCCATGTAATTTCCTTGCAGATATGAAAATTTCAAACCCATGGGCTGAAATTTTTTCCACCGTCGGTTGGTGGAGAGAAGAAAAACATGGTATTAGAGAAATATATGAAAAGATTACTCTCTCCAAATGGCTCTTTATTTCTAATGCTCCATTCTCAAATCCATGTATCCATCTTCCATGTCTCTTGGATAGAAAAAGAGCCACTGTTTGATCAGCAGAAAATTTTCTCAAACCGCACTCAAGAACATCCATTTACAATTGTCCCAAGAAGAGCTGGTATCACATCATCTCTTATTGTATCCAGTTGAATGAATGAATTCCAAGTGATTGCTGATGAAGCTCGGGGTGCCGTAAATCAAATGAAGAGTTATGTTGAAGGCCTCTTTTAATTATTGAAAAAGAGACGAGACTCCAATCTTTGGATGTCCTTCCAAATTTTGTGCATCAATGAAAAACACTTTCACTTTCACTCATTTGTACCTACATTCTCTTTTTCTATATGCTTTAGATTTTACCTAAACCAATGGGCCTAGTAAACATAGTTTGATTTTTACTAGGATTAATGTAAATAACCCTTCAAACTTCGAACCTTTTAATTTCTCAATGTTACCTAAATCATACAAAAATGTATGTTTAGTGAGCTGGGAACTTGACTTTTATTCAATTTTCCCCTGTCTTTTGTGGGCAGTTTAAAGTCATGCACGTCAGACATACAAAGGGCTAATGTTTAAGGTCGAAATCGCTTTGACCGAAATTGATTAGAATTGACTCAATTACTTGAAAATTCATCTGAAAACATATTACCATACTCAAGTATGAGGGAAAATATGTAAGCTATGACATAAGAATATTTGAATCCGAGGAGTGATATGAAAAAGAGATAAAAGGCATTAGAAGAAGTAGTTTCCTAGAATGAAGTTACCATTATTTAACAAACCCGTTAGGAGGTTGAATTATGCAGGGCCACCTAAGGTCATTGGCTGCATAGATAAATAAAATAGTTTCTTTTGGCTAACAAGTCTATTATGTAGACTATTTATGCAAGGCCACCTATGGGTACGTGCTGCATATCCAGGAAAGAGAACTCTCAGAAATTTACTTCCCTAGTGCTAAAAGCAGGTGAATGCTTATGGAGATTCAAATATTTCAATGTATAGAGTTTGTTTTATGGAAATAGGTACTTGAAATATGGAGAAAATATTTCCAAACAAAATTATAGAAGAACTGGATGAATATCACTCCTACAAAGGTCTTACCCAAATGTAGGGAAGGAGAATATAAACCATAGACTTGAATACATTAAGATCATGAAAAAGTATATGGGGAAAATATGTTAAGGATGGCTATTTTTGTGGATCCCTATATACTGTCATTTAAGACAAATAATGACAAAAGAGGCATTATTCTCAAGAATTTAGTTACCATTATCCGACAAACCCATTAGGGGGTTGAATTATATAGGGCCACATAAGGTAATTGGTTTCATAGTCAAATAATAGTATCTTTTGGCTAACATGTCTGTTAGGTAGTCTATTTATGCATGGCCACCTATGGGCACGTGCTGCATAGTCAGGCAAAAAGAACTCTCAGAAACTTAACATTTTTGTGACTAGAAGTAATGAAAAGGGTTATGAGGATCTGAAAATATTTAAGGTTAGGATTATGACACATAAATATGGGTATTGTAAAATGTATACAAAGATACATAGATCAATGCTAACCATAATCATGTTGTGGCTGGGTCTTGAATTGAAATGTTGGACTTCACTACATATCTTATAAAGATGAGAATCAAGCCATATGTAGTTCTTAAACTAAAGTTTAATGTCGTGTGGGAAAAACGGATTAGAGATCATAGTTTAGGGTAATAGATCTTTGACCATTGTAAGAAATACATAGTGTGTGTTTTCAGGGGGACAATTTAGCCAAGGGACTGAAAGTGGAATCTGGGGTTAGGCCCAAAGACTTGGGACTAGATTCGAGGGACACTCGAACGATCCTACTTATCCCATAAGGATGGGAATCAAGCCCACGTTGTTCTAGAACTACCCTTTGTACAAATTTGGTTCATACATGTGAAGGGTGAAATGGGAAATTAGTGCAATGATGGTTTAACCCAAGATAAAAGGTTTGGGTGTTTCCATGTATGTACATGGTCATTGAAATGAAACATGATTGAAAAAATCAATGAAAATAATGGTTCCCTATCAGGTGAGGATATCAAATAAATTTGTAGTTTATTTTCATACTGGACAAAAGTGTTTTATATTTTAACGTCGTATAACATGGATGAAAGTGAACAAATGTAAAGATATTGATTCTAAGGGCGGTTTCATGAATTATCATCGTATGAGATGGAGATGAACCGATGCGAAGAGATTAGTTTTGGGCATGAACCTTGGGAGGTTTCCTACATACCTAGCCTAGAAGGCAAGGATCAAAGTCCGTGTAGATCAATTAAATAATGAATTAATGATCAAGTTGTTCTTGGGGACAATGACCTAAAAAATGATGTTAGGACTAACACATGGTTAGCGGCCCAGAGAGAGTGTTATGGTTGTGTTTTTCTCTAATCTCACATGAGTCATACTCGGTGTGAGAAACAAGAGGTAACAACAACCTTAACGATGCATAGTTTAATGTCTTGTAGGACATATGAAGGGACTATGCAGTTTAAAGTCATGCAGTTAGGAATATTGGTGCTGCATAGATTAGTGTCATGTAACAGGGAAAAAATATAGGTTAATGTCATGTAGGACATATCATGTACTTTCTGTACAATTTAGCATCATGTAGTTAGGAATATGGGGACAATAGAGTTTAACGACATGTTGGACGAAAGGGGGGACTATGCAGTTTAATGTCATGTAGTGAGGACAAAAGAGTGCACCATTTTAACGTCATGTTGGACACATCGGGGATTTTTTTCCACAGTTTAACGGCATGTTGGACGAAAAAGGGATGATACAGTTTAGCGTCATGTTTGACAAAAGTGCTAATAGTTTAAGGTCATATTCATGGACCATGGATGGTGAAGTTTAATGTCATGCTGGACGGTGGTGTAGTTTAAAGTCATACAGGACCTTTTATGATAATGTACTTTAACGTCTTTTCGGATGTAAGGGACTTTTATACAGTTTAGCGTCATGTAGTTAGGACGTCATAGTTTAACATCTTTCTAGAAGTAAGGGACTTGCAAATAGTTTATGGTTATATGCATGGACCATGGATGATGCAGTTTAAGGTCATACATGACCTAGTTGCAGTTTAAGGTCATACTGTACCATTTAAGGAACTTTTTCATAGTTTAAGGTCGTGTGGGATGAATGTACAAATATTTTAAGGTCATATGTATGGACCGCTTCTATATATATTAATGTCATATAGCAAGGACGAACTAGTGCCACATAGTTTAGTGTCATGTTTTAGGGACAAAATACTTACTTTTCTGTTTATACAAAATACTTCTTCAAAAATATGGAATTGGTTGGAGTAGTGATGAGTTCTCCATCCATTGATATTAATGAATAAGCTCAATTGGAATAGACCATATGTATTGAATAAGGTCCTTCCCATTTTGGTTCACGTTTGGGAGGTTTTTTTCCTGGTACCATTGGAGTTCTGAGAACTAATACCAATTCTCCCTGAGTGAATGAACGAAGAACTTTTTTGTTAAAAGCTCATGCTATTCGATTCTGATAGACTTCCAAGTGGTGAAAAGTGCACATTCTTTTCTCATTTAACCATTACAATTCATTCAGTCTCTTTTGAGATTGCTCATCTGTAGATGACTGATCGCAAATCGCTACTCTGAGTGAGGGTAGTTGAACTTCAATGGGCAAGACAGCTTCTGTTCCATATACCAATGAATATGGAGTTGACCGAATTGCAGTGCGGGTGGTAGTTCGATAAGACCATAATGCATGAAAGAGTTTATCAGGCCATGACCTCTTATCTTTATTCACCATCTTTTGTAGTATATTTGATAGAGTTTTGTTAAAGGCTTCTGTCTGGCTGTTGGCCGCAGCATGATACCGAGATGAATGGTTGGATTTGATGTTTTATTCTGGATACAATTTCTTCACCTCGTATGAACAGAAATTGGTGCCATTATCCGTCAATATGGTATGAGGGGCACCAAATCTGGTAATGATGTTAGACTTGATGAATATAACAATGAATTTATAACTGACATCCTTGAGAGGTATTGTCTCTACCCATTTGGAAAAGAAGTCACTAGTAGTAAGAATGTACTTAAACTACATGGCCGTAGCCGGAGGGTAAGGTCCCACCACCTCCATTCCCCATGTGGAAAATGTCCATGACTATTTAGCTGTATGAAGCAACTCTGAAGGTTGATGAATTAAGTTGGCATGTACTTGACATGAATGACACTTATTTGTGAAATTGACACAATCTTGTATCATTGAAGGCCAAAAATATCCAAGCCTTTGAATCTGATCAGACAGTCTATGTCCAGACTTGTGGGCACCACAGACTCCTACATTCACTTCGTTTATGACAACAATTATCTCTTCACCATCAATGAATCTGAAGAGAACTCCATCAAAACCACGTTTGTAGAGAATTTTTTCTAGGTAATATGGGCTATCATAAAGAGTAAAATTTACCACACGTCGCTGGATATGTTCATTCTCACCTCTATCAGGTGGAAGTATTCCATTATAAAGGTATTTCCCGATAGGTGACATACATACTATAGTATGACCATAAAGTTCAGGAATGGGACAAATTTCATTAATTTCCTCTGTCCTAATTCGAACATAAGGTGAAATTGCACGACGGGGGGAAATACTGATGGTTTTCTCGTCCCAATTTGGATCTGCCAGAGCTATGGCTATATTAGCCAATGCATCAAATTGAGCATTTTGTGATCTTGGGACATAAGAAAATGTTGGTTCCAAAGGGAATTCCGCCATTAACTCTCTGACATAATCATACAAGAGGATTAGTTCTTCTTTTCTGATGGCATAATACCCATTGACTTGTTTGATTACCGGGTCTGAATAACCCTTCACCTTTAAGTTATTCATTTTTCTTGAAGCGCTAATTCCAAGCCTTCAATAAGAGCTTGGTATTCGGCTTCATTATTGGTACCACCTTCCCACAATAAAAAGGAATAAGGTAACAAGACCTTTTCTAGAGAAATGAGCACAATTCCTAAGACAACATTGTTGAATTTAGGATTTTCCATTTGCCTCCCTGTTGGACTTCTGGAAGCACCATCAAAATACATTTCTCATACATGAGGACCTTATTGAATAGAGAAGAATTCCTCATCAGGGAGTTCAATATCTAAAGATGTGTCTTCCACTGAAGGTTGTTCAGCTAGGAAATCTGCCAGATCTTGGACCTTTATCGCCTTTTGAGACACGTACTAAATATTGAATTGCTGCAAAATAACTTCCCACCTTGCCAGACGACTTGTAAGCATTGAACGACTTGGGATAAATTTGAGTGGGTTGTTGAGAGATACCAATTGGTCCTCATGATGTTTTCAGGTAGTGTCTCAACTTTTGAACTGCAAAGATTTATGCCAGGTAGCCCTTCTCAATACTTGAATATCGGGTTTCTACTTCAAGCATGGTTCGACTGAGATAGTAGAGGATGTTTTTATTCCCAGCATCATTCTTTTGAGCAAAAAAGGTACATAATGATCACTCTAGAGATGTCACATAGAGGATATGTGGTCTTCCTTCAACAGGTGGCATGAGTACTGGTGGACTCAAGTGGTATTTCTTGAGAATATCGAATTCTTCTTGACATTATTCAGTCCACTGGTAAGTGACTCACTTCTTCATCAATTACGTGAAGGGTAAACTTTTACCTGCTAAATTGACGATGAAACGCCGAATATAGGCTAAGTGTCCTTGAAGTCCTCTTAATTCTTTCAAATTTTGAGGAGGTGAAATACCAAGGATTGACTTGGTCTTATCCCGATCGACTTCAATACCATGATGGCGTACATCAATGCTGAGAAATTTTACTGAGGTTACCCCAAAAGAACATTTTAAGGAGTTCATCTTCAAATTATGTTGTCGAAGATTGCAGAATATGATTTCCAAATAATCCAAGTGATTAGTACGTTGTTTGGATTTAACTACCAAATTGTCTACATAGCATTCAAAAAACTTCCCTAAGAAGGGTTTGAAGATACAATTCATGGCGCGCTGATATATTGCACCTGCATTCTTTAAGCCAAAGGGAATTACCCGATAACAAAACACACCCTGAGGGGCTCTAAAGGCTGTAGATTTCTCATCTTCTGGGGACATTCGGATCTGATTATATCTAGAATATCAATCCATGAAGGAAAGTGCTTCATAGCCAGCTGTTGCATCAATTAGAAGTTCTGTAATCGAAACTGGGAAATCATCCTTAGGACAATGCCGATTAAGATCTATGAAATCGATGCAAACTCTAATTTTCCATTATTTTTCTTTATAGGGACAATATTAGCCAACCATTTGGGATATTTAACTTCTCTGATGAAGTTATCTTTGATAAGCTTATCCACTTCAGCTTCAATTTTTGGAATCATAATTTGGGTGTGTTCTTCTCACGACTTTCTTAAATCCTCGATGTTCTTCTGGTAAACCCAAATGATGAGTAGCAACATCAGGATCAAGCCCATGAATTTTTGTGTAGTTCCAAGAAAAAATATATCTATTTTGATTTAGAATAGAAATATACATCTCTTGCTCTTCAAGGGTCACGGCCGCACTGATTAAAGTGGGGCGTGGATCTTCCTTTGTACCCAGATTTATTTCTCTGAGTTCATCCACAGTTGTGGAGATACCCTCTTCAAATGCTGGATGAGCATCTTTGAGATCTTCCTCTTCTTCTTCTTCATGTGTTATTTCTTCCATTTCTACTTGCATAGTTGATGAAAAAGAAGAATTTTCATGATCAGAAGAGATGTCAAATTTTTCACATTTTGAAGAGGAAGTTTCCACTTTTGACCATATTGATGATGAAGAGTTTACATTGGGTAATAAAGAGGAAATGATGGATTGAGAATCGACATCATTGTTCACCTCTGATGTTTCTATAACTCCTTCTTGCCTAATTGGAGAAGTATATATTTGTTGGATTTCAGAAGATGAAATGAAGACGTCACCATTTTTGCTTTCATTACTGCTTGGTGGGTTTCCAATTTCTCCCTTGTTGTCTGGCTCGATTGCCGTAATTGACATTGTGGGTCTTTCCATAAGAGTATTTTGATTTGGGTCTATCTTGTCAATTTGACTGATAGGCAACACATAATCTGTACTCACATGTGTAAATGGATTTAATGGAATTTTTTCCAAACCATATTGAGCATTAACTTTGTTAATATCCTTTGTTATGTATTTCTCCCTTTGCTTCATGTAATAGAATTCCGACTCAATGTATTGAGACTCACATGTCTTGACCGGGGCCTTATCACCATACAACATCCCAACATGACCATCAAAACAATATTTGAGACATTGATGGTATGAATAAGGGATAGCCGCATGTTGATGTAGCCAGGGTCTTCCAAGAAAAATGTTGAAGGCTGAGTCTTGATCAACAACCATGAAATCTGAATTGGATACAATATATCTCCAAACTGAGTTCTGAGTGTAACTTCACCCAGTGGTTCTTGTTCTTTTTTATCAAATCCCGATAGCATCATGGTGGAGGGAGAAAAATTAGATTCAGTGAGGCCCAATCGACGAAGTATACAAATGGGCATGAGGTTGACTCCGGAACCATTGTCAATGAATGATCTTCGAACATCCATGCCATTGAACTTGCTAGACAAGTACAATGGTCTGATATGCCCATGCACAACATCATCATCATCTTTATCAGTAAAAGATATTATTTCATGGAATTCTGCAGGATTATTCTCTATATGATATACTTCACCTGCAGCAATTTCAGTTTCAAACTCTTGAGGTCTTGACAAAGGCTTGATGAGTGCTTCCTGAAGATCTTTTGACAGATTCGAATAATCCTGAATTGATAACTTGGATGGTACTTGGGCCAAGTGTTTCAATATATCATACTTTTGATCCAAAGGTCTGTGTTTCCCAACAAGAATATGTGGTTTAGCAGGTACCTTTGAAGCAGATGCTTTGGAAGTTGATGCATCTTGTATTGGGATAAGCGTTGGAAACATCCTTGGTTTTGGAATATTAGACCGATTAGATCCATTTACTTTCTGAGAGGATGAAGATGGAACCTTCAATTGGTCTTCCAAAATAACTATGTCAGGACTGAATTTTCTATTGGTAGAAGAAGTTTCTTGTTCTTGGTGAGCTCGCTGAAGGGCTCTGCCACGAGTTTCTGCTGCGTACACAGTTCTAGATGGGGTTGAATTGGAATAGTGTCTTCTGAAAGATCCATGTCTTCCCCTGTATCCTGATCCCCTAGAACTTCCTCTGATTCCTCTATTTGATACAGGGAATTCAGGCTCATTGAAATAGAAACTATGACTGTCATATGGATCTGTTAATTGAATCATATTAACAGAAACAAAGATTAACTCTTCGTCTGATGAAGACTCTTCCTGATTAGCCTGTTTAGGCTATGCCGTTTGGTGGGGCGGTGCACGTGGCTTTGAAGTAGATGGCATGAAGTCCGCCAAAGTCAAAGACAACTTAGGCTTTGACACATACTCATCTTCTTCTGATTCTTTTTCTTTTATTGAATCATGCTATTTCATTGAGGAATTTCCCTCTGACGAAGAGGGTTTTGCCACAACATTCATGGTAGAAGACCCGATTGGTTTATTTAATTGTGCTCCCAAAATAGCATGAGTTCGATTGAATCTTTTTCTGACCATCCAATCATCATACTTTTGTGCATTTTTTCTTTTGACTTACTGCCATTCATCTTCCTCTTCTAGAACTGTGGTAGTGACACATGCTACTTGGGCTGAGGAGCCTTTCAATGTGAGCTGTCCCGACTCTACCATCTTTTGTAGGAGGTCTTTGAAAACAAAACACTCCTGGATGGGATGCCCCAACATTTTATGAAAAGGGAAATAATTAGGACGGTCTTCATCTCCTTTCTTGTTTGGCCTCTTGGGTATTGGAAATTGAACCAATTTTTTTTCTAGAGACGAAATGAAATAACCAAGAACATGTTCATTTTGGAAAGAGTATGTTTTTCTCTTCAGATCCACAAATTGTTTTCATCTTTCATCTTTTTGGTCATCTAGACAACATGGCCTTTGTTGTTGGCACTCAGAAGGATGATCCCTTCAAGAAGATGATGGTTTTGAGGTAGAAATAGGTACAGGTGCTTGTTTATGCATAACTGTAGCAGTTTCTGCTTTACCCATTCTCCTTCCTAGAACTGATGGAATTATATGAGATTTAGCCTTAGCCTGTATAAGGGAATCTTCAATCTGCTGAGCGATTGAAGTAAGGTCTCGAAACCCTCCTATGTATTTCACAGGGATTAATGGAGTGAGTAATTAGTCATGCAGATTTTCCACACAGATTGGAAACAATTCTTCTTGAGGGAGTGCTAAACTCAAGGAATATGTTAATCCCTTCCAGCGATAAATGAAATCAGAGACACTTGAGTTCTACCTTTTCTTACAATTTGTAAGATTGAAAACTGTTGTCTTTGGAAAAGTTGAGATGAACTGAAGGAGGAGTTTTTGGTGAATATCCTCCCATCCAGTAATTGACCGGGATTGCAAGCTTGTATACCAAACAAAAGCTGGTCCTTGAAAGGTTCGCACGATGAATCTGAGTTTCACTGCTTCTTGCTGGTCCGGAGTTCCCATCATAGGATCACAACAAGACAAGTAATGCATCAAATGTTGTTCAGGATGACCTGATCCATTCAAAATAGGGAATACAAGGTTCCCAAAACTGGATGGACGAGAAATTGAATCTACCCATTCAGGGTAAACATTCTTTTCTGGTTGAACTTGTGCACACTTCCCTTCCATAGTTTCTAAGTGAGCTGTTAATGACCCAATAGTAGTTATTAACTTTTGAGAAACATCCGGTTGAACTTGGACTTGGGTAGGTGCAATGAATTGAGCTTGGACAGATGCAGAGATTGGTGCTGCAACTGATGGTAGCACTGCCAACTGTTGTTGCACTTGTCTCGTAGGATTAGACCTGTAAGGGTGTACTGATAGAGGAGGATATTCCTGATCCATCTCAGTAGCTGCAACAAATTCCCTTGGGTGACTGACTCCAGCATGCTCACAAAGAAGACTACCCTGAAGTAGTTCTGCATTCAACCTCCTTAATTCTTTCATTTCTTCCTCCTGTTGTGCAAACCTCTGCTCTAGTGTGAGTGATTGACCTTCTCCAGAGGAAGGATATGTAACCTGGTTCTTTCCCTACCCTTTATTGGATCCATTTTGGGGAGTTTGAAGTGGGTTACTTGAAGGATTACCTAAGTTTTGAGTAATCCTTTGTCTTCATGTACGCACACCTCCTTCATTTGTGTCGGTGCGTACATCTTCTTGAGCAGGAACCTCTTCATCTGAGTCCCCTGAGTGAGCCTCATATGGTGGATCAACAACAATGGAATTGATGCAATTGATTTATGCATAACTCATCGCATCCCTTCTATCAGAATTTCTGTGATATTGTCTTCTTCCGTGTCATTGATGAGACATTTCCTTTTGTTGATTCAATCCCTCGGGAACTTCTTGATGAACCGTAATTTGGAGGGAATCTCCTGATAATTTCGTTCTTCGTTCCTCTTGAGGTTTCTTCCCCAATCGAGAAAAGAACGACGTTATCTGAGGAGGGGATTGATGATTTTAAAAATTCACCAGTCTAGTGGACTGGGGTTGTTCCTGCTATTCCCCCTCAACTCCCCGAATCTTTTTGTTGATTCTGAGGGTTGGTTTAAAAGAGTCCCCAGTCTGGCGAGCTAGGGTGGTTCTTGACATGCTATGTCTGAGCCTTTCTTGAAAGTCCTCCTGATCTTATGAACCATAGTCTAGAAATTAGCTGGATTCATTAATCTCTATCCACTTTTATTACCTGGTTCAAAAGACCGTTGGAAGATTTTCGACACTTCTGTCATTTGGTGACGTGCTTTCTCCAAATGAGAGGCATGTTCAATATTCTCTATTGCTTGATGCAAGAGTAATTCAACAACTTGTTCTTTGTATTCTTGATTTTGAGAGGAACTAGTTGAAGCTTGTTCTTGGGCAAGTTTTTGATTACAAAGAAAGCCCATTGACTATGGTCGGCCATGGGAAATAACATTGCATGATACAATTTTCGGCGGGCATTGCGGACTAGAGAGCACCGTGAAATGCAGTGCGCCATGAACACCTCATCCTCTGACACGAATACCAGAAGGGGAATTGGCAATTAACTGACTCAATCTTCTTAGTGTGCCAAGGCATGAACGTTGAAGGGCTCTCTACTGCTTTTCAGCCTTCGGATATCGAGAGATTGTTAGGGATGCCAAATCAATCTGACATTGTAATCTTTCTATTATCTTAAGATGATTTTCATATTGATCATAAGATAATACTTTCTTTTTTAACTAACAAAGAGTTTTCCATATGTTGAGACGAATATCATGAATTTCATCTTCCGTCAAAATTTCTGGAATATTATACTGAGAGTCAGCCAGAGGCCAAAACATAACTAGCACTTCACCTTTCGCCAGTTGGTTTCTCATATTCAGTATTTCCTCTTTATCATTTGATGATGATTCTTCTACCTGATTTGACTATATTTGGTGTTTCCTTGTTTCTTCATTGGAATCGACAGGATTGGTATAGAAATCATTGATCAAACTAGAAGATGCATGACTTAGGGGTGGTTCAGAGAATGACCTACACCCTGGGCTATCTTCTGATTTAGAAAGTATTTCACCTACTAGCAATGAAACTTCAGACATGACTGGTTTCACATTTGCAAGTGCCTCAAGATAAGATCTCTTTCTCGGAACTACATTGTCCACTGGAGCATTTTATGGGCAATGTGCATCACTACTGCGGAGAGGACTTTCGCAGCGAAATTCATCATCATGGGAGGACCACCATAATGGGTTACATCAAAATATGTGATCTCTTTCTCCTTGGTCTTCTGACCACACAGAGGGTTCCTGTGGCTCTCATCTGAACATGAAGCTTTGAGATCGGCCGAATTGTCATGAAGAAAGCCTTCATGAGGAAGTGTCTGTTGAAGACCATTAGAATTAATGTTCCCACTATTGGGAACTGAGGGAGTAGAATCTTGAATTCCAACAGATAATTGTCTGATGGATTTATGAACTCCAGCATCGAGCAAGGCCTTATTAGATATTGGCTCTTGATCTTCTGACTATGCTGGGCAGGTATCTTTCTTAGATTCTTCTTAATCGCCTTGGAAACCACTTGATGACGAAAGTGGCTGTTCTGAGTAGGTGTATGTGCCTGATCAGGAATGATGGTCAGGTTAGGCTGACGATCTCCTCTCAAATTAGGTGTATGTTCCTGACTTGGTTGTCTGTATGATATGGGGGAGTATGCCCCATAACCCTCTTGGACTAAAACAGATGTGTATGTATGTTCCGGAGTAAATTGTTGATGTATCACTCCACTAGTAGGGATAGATTTATGTGTCTTTCCCTGAGATTCCGCTGAAGTTGTTATAATATCCTGGCAGGCATCCATAATATGAGCAGAGATTTGCTTCTGCACTTTCACCATTGATATAATATTATTGTTGACTTCAGCTACCGGAACAGGAATATATGTCCCTTCCAGGCTTGGAGCAGGTGTATGTGCCTACCCGTGTCCTCCTTTTCCTGTCAGTGAATCCAGATAGTACTCAAGTGTCAGGGCAGAGAGTTGAGTCTGCCTCTTATTTGTTTTCAGGGCTTTCCGACTAACTTCTCTGAATTCTACCAAGCGAGACTGTTGGTAGACTTGACTATTATTAACAGGTGTATGTGCCTGCTGATTTGAACTTCTCCAAATGTGGTTGACGAGATCCATCATATGTAGTCAGACGAGCCTGCTGACTAGCTGATGATGTATAAATAGGTGTATGTTCCTGCCTATAGTACTCTGCTGGAATTGCCAAGCGGGATTGGCGTGATGCTGCCAGACGAGTCTACTGGACAGCAGAATTAAAACGGGCAAGTGTATGCGCCTTCTCGTTGCTTTCCACCAAGTTAGGTTGGTGGACTTCTCCGGAGATGGAAGATATGAGAACCTACTCACTGTTCACCGGATTCCTCCTCTAGTTGTTCATCATTCTTGCTCGGGTTCGAGGAACCTGAGCTGAATTCCTGGAGTCGGTACACTCATCATGTTGAGGGTGCACTTCCACACGAGTCTGGCAGCGATTGTTGGTGGGATCCCTTAGGAAGGACTCATGTCTGTTTGAATTAAGTTCCCGAGGGACCTGCTCATTCACCTCCCCAACATAAAGGACCGAATGGTGATTGCGTTTCGCGGATAACGACCCGAAATGGTTGGAGACTGTAGTCAGCACCGCCCGCTTCTTGATCACTGGTCATCGTTGTCCGGACGAACGATATGAGTTGTTTACTTGGAGGGATTGTCGGGCAGCCTCCAGAGTTGGGATGGTACCATGTTGACAGTACTCCTTAACCAGTGCGTTTGATACCCAGCGTTGAAGACACTGCGTAGGTGATATCGTCCTAAGAGTGGATGATGATCCAGCAGGAGTAGCAGCAGTGGCATTTGCAGCAGCAGTATTCACAGGTGTGAAAATGAGAGCATCCATTCTATAAATGCATCAAATTCTTATAAAAAGAGGGCATGTTTGATATAACATACGTAATCAAGATAAATTCAGCCACTACATCTTTTGGATGAGCACATATGTCAATGATTGTATTTGATGGCCCTCTCATTGAGTTTTAAATAGGGGCCTAAGAAATGGGTAAAACATTATTTTAACTTGGTTAAGGATTCACGTCAGGTTCACCATTTTTGTTTCCCTCGGAATCCGGGGATGAACGCCTTGATGGAAGGTTCAAACATTCCGATCAGTTTCTAACGAGTTTGTTCGTAGAACTGGAAACATCCAATGATTCCACATCCATTCGGAGCGACATTCCAAAGGTAGGTGCACATTGTCTTGTGGACTGATGAGGCTTAGTAATTTGCATTGGTCGAGATGATGGGAGGTCGGCCTGATCACACATTTTAGAGGGGAATTATTGTCTACTCCGGGACTCTCTTTATAGATTTAAGTTATGTTTGTGAATCCTTATTACATTACCATGTATAAAATGATATTTCCTTCAGATCTGAAAATCAATGATTAAATATGTAGGAAATTTAGAGAATCTTTTGTATGTATTCGAGGTTCTTCATCGATAGAGAATCATCTGTATTTATTAGAGATTCTTGTTCAATGGTACCCTTCGACACATTTATATAGAAGTCTCTTGGTCATTATGATGACCATGCTGGTTTTAAAGCCACTCAGTGGGGAACATGACTTTTATTGTCATTCATAAGGACATGGATTATTTTAGGGTTGAGATCGAACAAGTAGACGAGCTACCTATGTATCCTTTGTTTAGAAAAGGAATTAGAACCCACGTAGTTTGAGTAAGGGAGTATGACATTTATTATTGATGGCTCAAAGACGGATGTCACAATTAATTTTACACTCTAAGCTCACGTGAGTCATGCTCGATGTGAGAAACAAGAGGTATTGGTAAAAATTAGACAATTGTTCCATGAAAGATGAAATCGTAAGAAATAATGTGGGGGTTATGTATGTATGACAGCCCAGATAAATGAAGGTTAGGATTTACATTAGGGAAGAAATCCAGAAACATGATCCATAAAGGTATATGTGATTCATGGAGATTTTTAATACTCTAAATTAGGGATTACTCGTGAAAAGGAGGCCCAAATTAGGAGAAGACTTATGATTGGGTTTTACTCCTGAAAGGGAATCCCAGATCAATGGTAAATTAGGACTGGTTAAGAGAAATTAACAGTGGGGGTTACATCTAAAAAGGATGCCCAAGTCAAGGATTAAGGATTGGGGCTTACTCCTGAGGAGGATGCCCAAATTAGGAGACTGGGGCTTACTCCTAATGAGGATGCCCAGATTTGGGAATTTTATGAATTGGGGCTTAATCTTAAGTAAGATGCCCAAGTTAAGAATTATGACTAGGGCTTACTCCTAAGGAGGATGCCCAAACTTGAGACTGTGGATTACTCCTAAAAATGAAGCCTAGGTTAGGGGATTTGGGACATAATCCAAAGAGGATGCCCATATAAGAGGACTTATGAATGGGGATTATTCTAGAAAAGGAGACCTTGGATAAGGATTCGCTCATCTTAAATGATGCGGTTGAATGAATGAAATCTCAATATTTAGTGACATAATGATGTGTAAATCACTAGTTTTTGAGAGATATTCCACAGAATTCCTTTCAGATAAGGATGTCTAATCAAGAAATCATGCCATAAATTACATTGGAGAGTGTCTTGATTACTGAATATTGAATGGAAAGGTGTAATGGCTTAAGAGGGGTGAAATGGAAAAGAAAGGCACCCAACAAGGCAGGGGCGCACAAGTCCTAGCAGGCGCTCTTGTACTACATGGGCGCGCAAGTTTTGGTGGCGCAGGTATACGCCTGCGCGACACATGATGTACTTGCGCAACAGTTAACTAGCGGGATAATACTTGAGTTAATCTTCATTAAAGCCTTTATAATCCTCTTGACGTTCTTCCATAAGTGGGGCACACAAGATCTATTGAAGGAGTAAGGCGGCGCACAAGTGTAGACCTTTTCCATTAAGGGCTGGCCACTCAGGCGCGCAAGTGTTGATGAGTTTCAACACTTAGGCCTTCCTCTCCATATTTAGATCTTCCATTCTAGGTAAGAAATTACCTTATAAGTGTTTCGGAACCTTTGAGAATAGACTAGGGTGCCGGGAGCTCAAATCTGAGTTTCTGGAAAAAAATCCACCTCAAATGGGGGGCCCACAGGGTCTATTTATAGGCAGGAGAAAACCTCGGGCGGTTATCACTTAGGTCGCACAAGTCACTTGCGCGACCATAATGCGTCGCGCAAGTGGACTTGCACGACTATGGGGAAACATGAGCGACTTATGGGCAATCTTCTTCTTGTTCATCCCTTTGTCGATTTTTGACATTTTTTTCCAAGGATGAATCAATTTGTGCTAAGTCATTTCCCTTTAGGTTCCTTTGGACTCTATGATGAAAAAGGAGCGTCAACAGGAATCTATGATTTCATGGATCTAGAATTGTTAGAAAGTAAAATTTTATGTTTCCACATTTTTGTGGAAGAATAAGCTTTATGAAACCCTAGGGATGGGAGTTTTTTAAAAGAACAAATTTTCTCCCAATTTCCACCACATTTACACTTAGTGAACAAAGGATCTCTTTGGGGAATAATATTTATAACTAAAAATAGATGTTGAATGGGTATAAACAAATCCTGAATAATTACTAAGGGAATGAATTTGTGAATACATTTTATCAAATTATTTCCTACGAGTGGTGAAATTTGAAAAAAGTTTCTTTAAGGAAAATATTTTGTATTTTAGTCTGATGACAAAAATCTAATCCTCGAAATCATTAGCATTAAAACCTAATTTATTCACTGAATCATTTTTCGTAGAAATAATATTTTCACGATCCTTATAATTTTTATCCTTCTAATAATTATCTACCATATGGTTTTTAAAAACATTTTCAGAATCAAGAGTTTTTTTCAATGTCTTTAGAAAGATCTGATACTTCTTTTGTTAAAATAGAAATTATAGATTTTTCTTCCACTATCTTTTTTTTATATTATAGTTCTCATTGTCATGTAATTTTTCATATTTAGAAACTTATTAAAATAAAGGTAAGGTATTATCTTCTCTTGAAGAAGAATCTTCATCTGAAGACTCGTAATATTCTCCATAAAGAAAATCTACATTTAAATAAATATTTGTTAACAATTCAGCATTGTGGACCTTAGCCATAAGAAAATTATTTTATATAGTTAATCTAGCTATAAGAATAATATTCTTCTGACCAGAAGATTCTTATTCCTAATATTCATTTGAAGAGTCACCACCACTAGCACTCTATGTGTCATAGCCTCCAGGAATTTATTGGCCTTTGACCTAGTTTCCCTTTCTAGAGACCTGGATTTAGATTCATTAGTAAAAGAAATGCTTCCATTAACATTCTTAATCTTATTAAAATTTTAATGTCTTTTCATTTTCATTTCATAAAGAAGAAGAGTTCCCAAAAACTGATCAAGAGTTATTTGTAATACTTTATTGTTTTCATCAATAGATAGCTTTTTTATATTCCCAATCATTGGGCATAATATCAATTATTTTTCCTAGAATAAAATCATCATCATGTCCTTTTTATCCAATATATTGAAGACTATTGATGTTGGTCATAATATTTTTTTACATTAAAAATAGGTTCTCTAAAAGGACATATAAATCCATGATATCATCAATTAATAAAGCTCTTTTAGTTTATATCACTTTTGATGTTACAAAGTGTGTAACTTCTTATTTCTTCAAAATGCTATTAGTAGATTCACAAAAGGATATTTGACTATAGATATTCTTATTCATAGAACACAAACGAGTGTTTCACACCTTGTATTATAGTTGATATTCTTCTTCCTCTTGATTTTTAAATGTAATGATTTCATTGTTAGTAATCTTGTATTCAACATTGATCATAAAATAATTACCCACTCCAGTGTTAATGATAAAAGTATTTATCCTATGTCTCTAGTATTTATAATCGTTACTATAAAAAATTGGTTGTCCTGTAGGATTTAGGTTGTCTATTGAACCCGCATTCATTCCTGCAATTCATATAAGAAAATAATTTTTCAGAAAAATGATTGGTAAAAAAAGGTTATAAATAAAATGTCTATAAGGAAAATTTTATAAAAATAAAAGAGAAAGTAAGGATGAGAATGAAAATTTGAGAAAAAAAATAGATAAAGAAAAATGATATTGGAAAATAAAAATTTTAGATTCATGCTCTAATTCCAATTTTCGGATTGAAATATTGATGTAGATTCTCAATTACAAGAGGGGGTGAGTTGTATGTTTGAATTTTTTTCTTTTTATGCATAAAAGGAAATCAATGATTAATAATGTTAAAAAAAGTGAATTCACAAACCCTCTATTTTTCATAATCAAAAAGATAATTGGAAGGTCCCATGTCCAATTTTAAATAACCTAAAATTAAAAAAGGTTATCGTTAAGAAACATAAGTTAATCTTAGGGAAATATTCTACCTTAAAGCAGATATAATAAAATTTATTAGACTGTACAATTATAAGAATGTTATAAATTCGTTATTTAACAAAATAGAGAAGAAATAAGACTTGTAATAAGTAATGTAAACAGGTAGAAAATATTTTAACCCAATGAAATGGGTTTCCAAAAACCTTGGATAAAAGTCTTATGATTTATAATTTCAAAATTTATGTCAGGCCCACAACAGGGCAATCCCTTGATAAGAATATCATAGTATATATTATTATCCCCACAAGCCGTCGAACATTTAGGTAGCCAGAACCATTATATTCTTATACTAGAAGACATATAACATTAAGGTAGTTGGCATGTTTGTCTTCCTATCCCCAAAAGCCATCGATCATTAGGGTAGTCAGTACATATTTCTTTCTATCTCTACAATCCCATGATTGTATATGGCAATAATTAGAGTCACATAAAGATGAAAAACTTATTCATAGATTAACAAGATATTCGGAAATCACACAAAGCATGAGTGTCTCTCTCTCTAGATATCACTATATGGAATCAGAAAGTGTATTCACTAGATCTCTCTCACCACTTTCAAATGACTATGGTATTTATAAGAGAAAATCCCAACGGATTTATCATCCCCCAATGGTCATATTTTCCCATAAATTTTTGTGTGGGGGACTATAAACGTGTCACTCAACCAACTATTAGTTTCGAAAGAGATTACACGACATCGTTTCATGAGTTAAGAACATGGAAAACATCATCATTCTTAAGAAACAATAATATATAAGAAAAAAATTATCATTTTAATGAAACTAGGGTCCAATAAACTTGAAAAAGTTTGTTAGGAAATTAATGTTACATTAACAAATATGAATAATCATAATCTAGGAAAAATAGAATTTAGAGTCTAAAAATACTAACAATTGGATTCTAAAAAATATGGGTATTCAAAGTCTGAATACATAGTAATTCAAATACTGAATTATAAGGAATTATGAGTCTGAATTCTGAGAAGTAAAAATATGGATTCTAAGGAATTCAAAATCTGAATTCAGAGGAATTCAGAGTCTAAATTTCAGAGAATTTAGAGCTTGAATTTTAGAGAATTTGGAGTGTGATTTTTAGATAATTCAGTGTCTGAATTTTAGCAAAATCAGAGTCCACATTCTAGAGAATTATGATTTTGAATTTTAGAAAATATGGAGTCTAACTTTCATAGAATTTGGAGATTGGATTTCATAGAATTTAGAGCTTTAAAATATTGAGACTTAGTATCTATGGAATGGTAAGATTATATAGAATTAAATAAGGATCTGATTATTCTTAAATAAATTCGATCTTATAAAAAATTAATTAAGATTTAAAATAAGGATTGTTATAGTTTAAAAAAATAATTTTCCATATAAAACTAATTTTTTTTTTATAATAATAATTCATAGAGAAATATAATTTTCCTTAAGAAAATGTGTTTTTGATTTTCAAAACATAATGGAATAGAAAAGTAATTAGAGAAATTATTGACTAAAAACACCATGAAATTAAATCATTATCCTAAAAATGTAATTATTTCATGAACTATGGAAAATAGATAGGTTTCATTCTCATTACATCAATAAATAACTCAAGAAAAGAAGTGGGATTCATTATAATAAAACTTGTGGAAGTGAAAATGATTACATAAATATCATGGAAATAAACTTAAACTACTCAATTAAATAATATGAATGGATTCATTGGATTATTTCCAAAATATACTTGAGTTACACAAATGGATGTAAACATAGATGAAAAATAATTTGAAAAGATCTTATAAAAACCTTTCGTTAGGAATATATCTTCTATTCATTGAAATCATTTTCATTTATAAAAACTTCATGAAATATTGAATTAAAAAAATTTCAATAAAAATATCCTTTAATTAATATAAGGGAATCCTCATGAAATTATGCTGTCTTGAAATTGAAAAAAAATATGTCGTATAAGTTAAAAAACATTATTCTCATAGTTTTTCCAGAAAAAAAAGTCAAAAAGTACCTCATTAGAAAAATGTAAAAAATGTCTATCAAGCCATTTAATAAAAAGATATACTAGGGTAAAAATGACTTTGAAAACTATTAAATATTAATATGAATATTTTGACATAAAATATTATGAAATATGTACATAGATGATACAATTTCCCAATCAGATGCTGATGTATAAACAATCATGAATAAAAAGTAGATTGTGAAATTAACCCTTACCATAGGTTTGATTTACATTGTGCATATCTGAAACTCTTATATGATGAATTATATAATTTCTTTAACTTATTATAGTACCATATTCATATTATATCATATATGATCATTTTATCATTGATTTTTTAAAAATATTACATTACTACTATTCTTTTGGGTGTTAACCGCTTCCTTTTCTTATTCATGTTTTGTCCTTTATGTCTTATTTTATGAGGATAATATATAATTATTTAATATAAAAAATAAAAATAAAGTAATATATAATATCTTTATGCAGTATATACATTTATATAATCAATTTTTATTGGTTATCATGGAAAATTAATCGCATCACATTGTGGATACTGTTGGCCATACATATGCATTCTAGTCGATGTCATTCCCGTAATTATGAAATCGTATAAGAGTGGATGGAATATATTTTGTTCCAAAATCAATATCAGGTAATAATTAGGATATATATTCATTATACCCATACCTTTAATGTAGTGATGAAAAAATATATTACACCATGGTCTGGAGATGGTTGGTCGTACGTACCCACACATGGGGATTTTATTTTTCTTTGGGTAGATAAAATGTGGATTATGGTTATTACATAATAATAGTAAAAACATATCACCACATCTTTGATACTGTGGATACTAATTTACAATGTAAAACACATGTGAATATGACATATAATAATAAATACTCTTGAGAGAGTCAGTAAAAGTGAACACCAATTCTTCGGTGATCTCCCTATAGATCTTCTCTTAGGGACACAAGAGTTGGTTTTTGCAGATGACAAGAATCTCAAATAGTATTATAAAGATGACTGGAGGAGAAATTGGATGGGTTTTTTAAATATAAGGCTCATGGTACTGTGAGTATGTGATCTAAAAGGTGTCTTTTTATAATTGAGCAGAGGGTGACTCTTGAAAATCTAAAAATATTAAATTAATAAAAATTGATTTCTAATTTCTAATAGCTCCGAGTGGGATATTTCAAAGATAAGATAAGGATAGGTCAAAATCTTCTCAAATGGTTAATTTTAAACATGTTTAGGTCACAATATTAATTGTATCAATTGGATTTAATCCTTTGTTTAACCCTTTAACTCTTACCGTGACAACATGGACTTTTACACTTTATGGAAAATATATTTACAATAAAATGTCAAAAGAACCCTAAAAAGATCACTGATGACATATCTAAAATTATTAAAATTATATGGAAAACATTTATATTTTTATAAATTTTAAATCATTTAATAATATATTATTTATTTTAAAATACTAGTTATGTCAATTTTGATACTATTAATTATTTTTCTTTTTTAAAAAATCAATACAATATGATAACATCAATCCAACAGGTATAATGTATCACTAAAATGAATATAATTTCTATAAAATTCATGGGTTTCAGTAATTATGTCATATTAAATTTATTTTAATATTTATAATATCATTTATTTTATATTTTAATTAATTAAACAATTAATACATAATTATTATTCAAGAATTTTATTAAATTATTTATTCTATATAAATAAAAATTAAAATATCATGATTAATATTAATACATTAAATTTCAAATTAATAGTTATAGTCTAATTTATATTTTTATGACCCTCTATTTAAAATGGATTATTTATTAAAATTAGAATATGATATCTTTTATTCTTCTTAAAAAAATATTATAAAAGTCATAATCTTACTAAAGTGTCTTAAGAAGGTTATAATTTTGGCCAAAGCATGATTTTGGTTGAAATAGACTCATCTAATGAATTTTGGATAAGTATTATTAAATTTTTATAATATTATAATATTATTTTTTCCATCAATTACCAGATTTACCCTTAACTATTGTAAATAAAAAATTTCTAAAGTTAGTCTTCATAATGCCAAAAAAAAATTAAAATAATTTTGAACAAAGGTTTAAAAATAAGTGATCCATTTTTTAAAATTCAAATCATATAAGTTTCAGTAATTAAATTAAAATTTAACCCAATTGGTGGTGTGAGAAAACGAATTATTAATGTAAAATCATTCCAAAGATTGAAACCTTTTTATATGTAAATTCAATTTAAAATTTCATCCATTGACCAAAATTATAATAAATGATAAATTTTTAATCTAATTATGATTTATAACCAATGAAGAATATAAATTAACATTACAATTTATTTTGAAGAATTTTTTTTAATTAACATTTTTTATTATATTCATCATATCATGAATTATATCAGAAAAATACTAAAAATTAATCCAGGGTAAATTTTTATATTAATATTTAATATAATAATGTTATTTTTTCACGTAGAATATATAAAAGTGAAAAAAATTGAATTTAAAATTTTTACCCTATTAAAAGGTGATAAAATTACCATTTTGAAAAATATAGGTTTTATGCAAGTAATTGGGCTTATTCATATCTTATTCTTAAAAAATCTATGGGATAAATATCAAAAATATGTGGTTGAATATATAACATATATATTTAATTAATTTTATTCACTTATTTTAATTTATTTAATATCATGAAAATGTGTTTCATAGAATAAGAATATTTTCTTTATATTAAATTGTTATAAATTTTAATTATTAATTAATTGGTAACCAATGAATTCAAATTTTCATAAGTTATTTAATACCATTCGTACCCTCAAATTTAAAAAATGGGTTATTATATAATTAAAATAATAATAAATAAATGGGTTTTAGAAGCACAGTGTTGTATGTAAAGTAAACTAATCCAGAGTTGTGTGTAGTGGAAGCTTAAAATTGTGTAGCGTATAAAACAATATTTCAAAATAATTTAATTTATCTGAAAAAAATTCATAAAAACTAAAGTTGTTTCAGTGAACATGATCAAATAAATCATCAATGTGAGGTAGATATTACTTTTTCTATATTGTATTATCATTTGTATTTATATAGTCAATGATGAACCTCATTGATCCATATTTCTTCTTTACAATAAAAACATGGTCTCACAGTGGAGAAACAATAGGGAAGATAAATCCCTTATGAATCAATTTTATTAATTTTTTCTTCATCTCCACTAGTTCAATATTGTACATTCATTAAGGAGTCTTTGATATTGTCATTACATCATGGATTAAATCAATAGAGGACACAACATCCCGATCATGAGGATGTCTATGTAAATCCTCTAGAAATACATCAAAGTATTCATGCACAGTACGTAAATCTTCAATTTGAAGATTTATTTCCTCGTCCATATATTATCTTTTATCTTCTTCCCCATTAAATCCATTCAGAAGAGTTACGGGAGTTGGATCCATATATGACTCAAATGATGATGTCTCTACTATAGGGAAAATAAATAACCAACTATAGTCATGAATCATAATTCCCTTATCCTTGCATTATTTTTTAATTTATATTTTAAAAGAAAATCCATACTAAAGAATATATTAAAATAAACCATAGGTATGATCACAAAATCATCAACTAGAGAAAATATATGTATCATAATAGGAACCTCTCGATACTTCTCTATTGCAATAATGATTCCACTTGGAGTCCTTATTAACAAATAACATATTATGGTTAATTGAAAATATCTTATTTTTAAAGAAAACGGTGATGAAATAAAGGAATATGATGATCTAGAATCAAATAAATATTCAGCTAAATTTTAGTAGATGATTAAACAACATTCTGCTACTTCATTAGGATCTTTAACATAAACAATTATGATCCCAGAAACATGGTCATGCCCCCTTTTCCTTTTCAGGGGTAGGATTACTTGATGCTTCAGACACTCATTTTCATTGTGTCACATATCCTTAAAATGTTAGTATTAAACATCCTAGATTCTTTCAATACATTGAATTCATGATCTTGCTGGCCTTTCTCTCCACACATGTAGAAAACTCATTTTTCTTTTAAGAAAACACTATGGTCTTTCCTTCCACAAGTATGACATGTAGAAAAATTACACTTTTTCTTCATCCCAAAATACATTACTTTCCCAACCACCCTTTTCTTTTCTTTTTTCCTCTTAATGTCATAAGACATAGAGAATTATTTATTTATCTTTAGAGCACATGAGATTTTATCTTCGTATGTTGAAAAAATTTGGGACACAATAATAATTTGGATGAATGGTTTTAAATAATTAAAGACTTGATCAATCATACAACTTGGATTATGAATGATGCCTCCAGATATCCTTGCTAACCTTGCAATGTTGGATTCATAAATTGAAAGATTTTCATTATATTTCTGTCACAGAATCAAAAATTTCATCTCTATATCTGCTCACTATTTTCGAGGGAAATATTTCTCCAATAAAACTTCCTTAAAATATGTTCATTCCATATTTTCAATTTCATCCTCCCCCATTGTGTTTTGAATCAACGATCATCACTAATCAAAATATCAGGAGAGATGATAAACATCCATGATAACCTTAACCATTTCATTACTTCCTAAAGTGGGAAATATCATCTCAATGGAATCTATTCACTACTCAGTTACAAATGGTTTTGTAATCACATAGAATGATGGAGGTTATTGTATCAGGAAGTGGTATAAGATTATTAATTCACATTCTGGATCAGGATTCTCTATACGGGTAAGGTTATTCTTTATATCCAATGTCATCTATCATTGTATAGTTATATGTTTTTTATCTCTAGTTATAGCTATAGCTCTATCATAATTATCTTTCACAGAGGGTAAATCCCTACATGGGATATACACGTTGATATAGTTTTTATTCCATTCAATAAACATAATTTATAAATAATTTCATACGCTAAATTATGTAATAAATTATTATACATAATTTGAAAATTGATAAAACATTATATAAATTGAAAAATTTAAGATTAGATACTCTCCTAATCATAATCATGGTTTTTTGGGGACATATTATCTATAAAATACTTCATTATTTTTCTTAAATAAAATATTAATTGACCTATGAATATCACATGATATTTTCATACTATGTGTGTAGTAAATCCCATTTTAATGTACCAGGTTAAAACAAGTAAGGCCCTACACAACTTGTCATGTTTTTTCCCGTAAGTACATCTGGACCAGAACCGCATCAACTTATAGTATCTAGATTGGGAATTATTGCTAAGAAGACTCACATAATGTCTACCTTACAAAAATTATAGGATATTAGTCTATTATTATTATAAATGTTTATCATAGTTTTATGTTCCCTTATCTATATTTTCTATATCTAATCTCTAATATTTCTACTAAAATATCTCAGATATCAAATTTAAAGACCCCAACTACAATAGCATATGGCTGATGCATTAATTTATTTCATTGGTACTATAAAAAATTTCACATCCTGAAGGACCAAATAGTTTTATTGATTTGGATTACTAGATACTTTAATAAGTTCTAAATTATAACATTAATGTAAAAACAACATATAAAATCCATTAGTAACATCCTTAAACTTCTAGATTATCCATTTATGTCATTCATAATAAACATTTTTGCATCCTGGGGAAAATAAAACATAATAAAGGGGTGATATTAGATATTAAGTAATGGTAATAAATACAGAATAAGCTATAAGAATAATAATAAATTGTATATAACTAAAAACACATGAATATGAATCATATTATTGACCATATTATGGAAGGAGTGAATGCTAATTAAATAATTCCATAAATAATTTCATGAGAATGAAACTTAACCATGGATATTCTACTAGTTTAATAATCTCATGAATTATCAATTACTGATATCATAATAAGGTAATTCATAATTTCATAACCCTGAAACAAACAATTAAGGCATTGTAAAATACATTTTAAAATAAATGGTTGAGGCCTTGGAAAAATCCATATATAATAATAAATGTCCAAGGTCTCTTCCATATCCATATATATTTTTATCTCAAGAGACCTACCTATAAATTGAAGGGATATAGTGAGCCCTGCATATAACAAAATAATTCCAATTCATTCCTCATATGAATAGTAAGAAAAATAATTATACTATAGATTTGAAATATAAATAACATTCCCCAATATGTAAACAAAATCACTAAAAATTCTAGGTATTATGGTGAATGCTATCAAGATAGTACATACATAGTAAAACTAATAATAAAATATTTAATTAAATATTCTGTATTATAATCATATGATATAAATCTCGATAAATCAAAATATCTAATAGAGGTGTAGAAATAGATGAAAATTCTCTAATAAAACCGACATGTAATTCTTCAGAAAAATACCGTTTTTCAATTTTCAAATAAGAGTTATTTCTTAAAAAAAACATTTCCCATAATTTTTTGTATAATCCAAAAAGGAAAAAATATATTTTTGTCATGAAAAAATAGAGATTTTAGGAAAATAATGGTGTCTTAAAACATATTATTAATGGTAAATGAATTTTTTTATGAAATGGAAATGTTCCCTTCAATCTGTATTGCTATTTAGGAAGGACGTATAAGGGAGCCTTGTAAAACATGTATTTAATGATAACATAAAGATAAAATGATCTATATACATGATAAATGAACATATAAATAGAATTTAGAATAATTATAAAAAAATAAGAATTAAATTGGGGTCAAGAAAGAGAAATCATAACTCAAACATAAAATATAGGTTCGGGAAAAACCCTTTTCATATGTCTCAATGTGTTATGCACTTGTGCTTCATGTCCTGAATAATGAAAGTATATTAATTAATAATAAATTTTATAAACTATTCCATATGTATATGATTTGTTATAATTTTATTATCTTCATGTATGATATTTCTGAGGAGTCATGTGATTAAAATTTGTCATTGGGGAGTGGTCATTTCTTCAGTTTTCATGAATGGTTTACTTTTATACCCATATGGAAGACCATGTAAATTAATATAGTTTCCTAGAATTGAAACTATATGTAATTAATGATTTTATTAATGATATTATTAATGAATAAACTGTTATATAAGTCATTTTGTTATTTTGAGAGACGATGAATCATTTGATATGATGTCAGTGGTAATTGTTTAGATTATTTTGTTAACTTTCTAATCATTACTAACTATTTTTGTTTCAAAAATTATTATTATGTATATATAATTGTCCCATAACATTATATAAGATTTAATACATATATTATTATTATTTTAATCTTAAAAATGTAGTTATGACTAGTATAGAAGGAAGAAATGAAAAATGAATTTTTTTCCCTGAAGGCGGTAAATTGGCACATCACAGACAACGTTTTCATCTTTAATATATAAAGAAAATAAGAATATAATTGACCGGGGGTTTCTGTTGTAATATTAAAATTATAGTATATAAAATTTTATGGAGTTATGATTTAACTTTTAATAAGGTAGGTGAGGTAAGGTTATGAAAATAATTGGAAAATAAAAGATATGAAAAGAAAGAGGATTTTAACCTCATGAATTCTTATCCTTGAGAAATTCCTTAAGGGGGTTGATTTTAATCTTATATTTTCAAAAAGGATCATGTACATGGTTTAGGGTCCTTGTAATAGTATTGGGAATAAATTGGACATGTCCAAATTCATGGAAGGTGTGTGGAGAAGAGGTGGTGAGTGGTTATATTTATCGTTGAGGGGAGGGGTGTTTTTTAAATATTTTATTCATTTGTTCATTATTTGGGATCAAGACTATTAGTTGATTAATCATTATATGTAGATATATGAGAATAATAAATTATTGTTAGATATTATAGGCTTACATCATCTATACATCATCTCTGTATCATTAATCTATGCATTTTTTAAATAAGGTAAATTAACGTATTTAACTGTTCATCAAATAATCAAAACTTTTAGAAAAAACCCAAAAATTAACCCTAACAATATTTCAATGCCTATAATTATAAAATAAAATCATTTTTATGAAAATATATTTATTAATATGAGAAATTTAATTTTTGAATAAAATAATAATTTAGTCCAAATAAGCCAACATTAAAATTATAACTGATTTTATTAAACTTTGTAACATTAATTAAGGTCTTGTAAAATTATATTACAATAATAGGAAAACAAAATATTAAATTTTTAGTATATTTTATTAAATTATATATTATTTTAAACAATTATATTGATTATAAAATTTCCATTATATTTTTTTACTTACTAAAATTCATATACATAAATTATCATTTTTAAAACATTTACATAAATATCACTTGATATAAATATACCATATTTTAATTTATATGATATGTCACGCCCGGACTTTATTGAGGTATACGTTTAATTTTAAATTTTTATTTCATAAATTAATTGCCGGTTTATTTAAATTATTCGGTTGTTTCATGAGCTGACCCTGGTTTGGGTTGCCCGTTGGGGTAACGGTGCGCGCGCACGGGCCTTACGCAGCTCGGCGCACGAGTAGGGGATGGGCAAGGCCATGCATCTTTTCCTTTTTCAACGCACGGTGCCCCTTGCACGGACGAATCAAATGGAAGATGTGAACTTTTATTATTATTTAAATTATTATTATTATCATTGATACTACTACTATTATTATTATTATTAATGTTATGCTTTAATTATTGATATTATTATCTTTATAATTATTATGGTATTATTATTATTATTACTAATATATTATTATTATTGTTATGCGGTTACTATTATTAAGATTTTGATAATTATTATTACTAATAATATTATTATTTCTAATGTTATTATGATATTTAATATTATTATATTATATTAATTTGTTTAACTTTTCCCCCCATGTCAAACCCTAGCCGCCGCCACCCTTTCTCTCTTTTTTTTTTATTTTATTTCATTTCTCTCCCTTCTCTTCTTATTCTTTTCTTCTTCTCTCCTTCTTCCGCTCGGCCTCACCCTCACGCCGCACCTCCTGCATCCGCGCTCCCCTCTCCCCACACTTCTTCTTCCTCCCTCCCCTCTCTCCGCTCTTTTCCTCCTCCACCCCAGCCACGTCCCTCCAGAATTTTCCTCTGCCGTGCCGCTCCTGCACCTCCCGCCGGACCTACATCGGCCACGCCTCCACCTCGGCCGACCTGCCGCTCCCCTTGTACCCCCAGCCGGCGCAACCCCCTGCTGATTTTCTTCTCTCCTTCTTCTATTCTTCTTCTTCTCCTATTCTTCTTCTCTTCTTCTCCTTCTTCTCCTCTTCCTCTTCTCTCATTCTTCTTCCCTTTCTTTTTCTTCCTCTTCTTCCCCTGTCGGCGCTCTCTCCCTCACCCGCTCACCCGCACCTTCCGCCGGACCACTCCCCTGCCTCTTCTTCTTCTCTTCTTCTTCTTCTCTTCTTCTCTTCTTCTTCTCCTCTTCCTCTTCTCTCCTTCTTCTTCCCTTTCTTTTTCTTCCTCTTCCTCCCCGTTCCGGCGCCCCTGTTCGGCACCTCCTCCCGCGCAGGTCTGTTTTTCTTTCTTTTTATTTTATTTTATTTTATTATTTTAAGTTATCTAATTAGATATTATGTTTTATTTTGTTATTATTATTGATATGTTATTTATTATATCATTACTATAAATATTAATATGTTATTATTGTGATTATGTAAATAATAATAACAATAATAATATTATATTATTATTATTATTATTATTATTATTATTATTATTATTATATTATTATTATTATTAATATTATTATCATATTACTATTATTATTATTATTTTAATAATACTATTATTATTATACTACTATTGTTATTATTATTATTATTATTATTATGCTATTATTATTATTAATATTAATATTATTGTTATTATTATTATTTATAATAATTATTATTACTACTATTATTATTGCTATTGTTACTATATTATTATTATTATTATATTATGTTATTATTATTATTATTATTATTATTATTATTATGTTATCGCTATTATTATTATCGTCATTATTATTATTGTTAACATTTTTGCTGAACCCGTTGAGCGTTATGCTATTTTTAGGACCTGGTTGACGGCTCAAGACAGTGTGACCGCGGCGCAACTGGAGTCTTGTGTCGTGTCTTTTTCCGCGCCCGTTTGAGGTAGGTGATTCCACACTCAATTATCTTTTGGCGATCTTTTGCATGCTGGTTTAATTTTTCATCACCCTGCTGATTAGTTTTCATATTGACAATTAGTTTTAATTATTTTTTTCTAAATGTGCATTCTAATTTTCCAGTGGACTATTTATGTGGTGCAAGTCCTTTTCTTTTATTGCGGAAACTCACTTTGGCGTTTTATTATTAATTGCAAACTGTGTAGTGTGGTTTATGTTTTTTTTAAAGAGCAAAAAGAAAAAAAGAGGTTTTGGTGTGTGTGTGTGGTTTTTCAAAAGGGATATCAGTGTGCAGGTGACACGTTTGGCTCTAAGTGATAATGTGACATACTATATGAACTTTGATATTTATGTGAGCACAAGGAGGGAATCCGGGGTATTAGGTGGGGAGACTGGGACTAGTGAGCTAGTGTTCCGGAGATGACCTGACCCGGTTTCACTGGCAGGTTTGACGACTGCAACACTAACTAAACATATGATATCTGAGGGTCGTGTCCTTCTAAGCCATGTGTTCTGAGGGTCGTGGCCTTCTAAGCCACGTGTTCTGAGGGTCGTGGCCTTCTAAGCCACGCTATCTGAGGGTCGTGGCCGCCTAAGCAACGTTTCACCGAGACACGACGTTCTAGGATCCCACTAGTTCTAGTACCCATAGGGGCTTTCCCATCCCTTGGTGCCACCAGTTACCTTGCGTGCATGCTGATACGTGATATGTCCCTTGAACTGCTATAATAATGTGTTTATCTTGAACTGCCTTTCTTTTAAATCATTTTATGAAAACCATTTTCTTTTGCACTTCCTTCTATCTTTATTTCAGCATTGCAATTGGTTGTCTTTTGATAGTTGTGCGTGGAATCTTTTATTGGTGATATCTGGCTGGGCGATTGCTCACACCCTACTTACACCCTTGGGTGTAAGTAGACTTGTTTACTTCTGATACATATAGGGGTCCAGCTTTTGGGAGCAGTGGTTCAGGTTGTTAGCAGAACTATCTACGTGGTGTTTTGGTGGTGGTCTAGAGGCGGTGTCCTTACACCGGGTGACAGTCCTTAGGTTGGTTTTTGGTTATCCTGTTTTGGTGTTATTTGGGTTTTGAGTACTTGTGAACCAAAAACATGTTTGGTTATCTACATGTTTGACTGTAACCTTTATCTCTATTTGGTTTACTTTGGTTGGCTGCTTTACATTTATTCACTCGGGTAAATCGTTCCCAAGGTTTATTTTGATACTCGGGAACTTGTGCCAGCCCGTGGGGATCGGGAACGCCCTTCGGGCCTTGCCGCGGGCCGGGTTGGGCGTCGGTTCGGATGGAGACCCGATTCGGTTCGTGACAAAATGGTATCAGAGGGAGGTTTTGTTGGTGGTTTATGTTATTTGGGATGAGTTGGGTTATACTTGAGTTGGGTCTGTCGGGGCTCAGAATTCATGTTGCGAGTAGAGTGCCTGGCCAGCACGCCTCGTGACAGATACTGAGTCACCATGGGATGTCAGGGTGCTTGTTTCACTTTCTTTCTGGGTGGGACGTGTAGGCTGCAGACTGTGCGTGGACACCCGATAAGGAAAATAAAGCTTTTATATGGATATGTTTTTGCATGATTGGTTTATTGATGAATAATTATCTTGTTTAAAAAAAATTCCCTTTTTATTGATGGTTTCCTTTCTTGATTGCTGCCCTTTTTCAGTAAGATGCCCCCTGGAGAGTTCCCATGCATCCACGGGAGGAAGCCGGAGAGTGTTCTCCCGCGCCGCTTGATCAGAGATTTTTAGAGGCGATGGTCCGAGCCGTTCAGGCTCTAGGACAAGGGGCGACTCCTGCCCCGGCCCCTGTTCCAGCTAGAGGGGAAGATTTTGGCTCCAGGAAGGATAGAGCTCAGGAGTTTCTGAGGAGGAAACCTCCTTCTTTCCGAGGTGGTTCAGAACCTCAGGAGGCAGAGGAGTGGCTTGAGAAGATAGAACGCGTGTTCGATTTCCTTTACACGCCTGAGGAAGTCAGGGTGAAGTGTGCCTCGTTCCAGCTGGAAGGTTCTAGTCGCAAATAGTGGGAATCAGTGGTCCAGGCTGGGAAGCATGAGCACATGAGCTGGAAGGATTTCAAGGGTCTCTTCAATGATCAGTATTGTCTAGAGTTCGTAGCCTATGCTAGATCTCGGGAGTTCATGGAGCTATCGCAGGGGAATCAGCCAGTGATGGAGTATGCAAATCGCTTTGCTGAACTGGTACGGTACGCACCTGAGATAGTTTTGAGCAAATTCTTGAAGGCTCGGAAGTTTGAGAAGGGCCTTTGACCAGAAATTCACCCCCAGGTTTTCTTGTTCAAGATGAAGACTTGTGCTGAGGTGGTCGATCGTGCTTGTATGGCCGAGATTGACTAGAAGGGAATGTCGGGGTTTTCTGGATCAGTGTCAGGGCTTGGCAGTGGCAGTTCATCTGAGAAGAAGAGGAAGCGTGATGAGCAATTGAAAAATGGTGATGGCAGCTCAGGTCATCCTGCCAGGCAGTTTTCATCTGGGGATTCTGGTGCAGGGTCCGTTGTGTGCCATCAGTGCAAAAGGGCAGGGCACATCCGACCTGTTTGTCCATACCCTCCGAGACCATGCCATGGATGTGGAGTGGTGGGACATCTACATCGCTTCTGTAGGACTGCACGCCCTTATCAGAGTGGGGCTGGATCAGTGGCTTCTAGAGGGGTATCAGTTCAGTCAGAGCCGACCAGGACGACAGGATCTTAGTTTGGTGGGCGTGGTGGTAGGACCAGATCGTCTTCAGGGCAAAGCCATATCAGGGAAGAGCATCAGGCGAGCGGTTGTTCTCAGGAGGGGACCAGGCAACTGCATGCTGTGGATCAGGCACCAGCGGGATCTGATGCAGGGCCCTCGACGGTTCAAGGTACTATTCTGGTTGCATCTTCTATAGCTGCAGTTTTATTTGATACTGGCGCTTCAGTTTCATTCATATCTGCTCGTTTTGTGAATCTGTTGAACCTACCAACCGAGTTGTTGTCATTTGCTATGGAGTTGGTAAAGCCGTTGGGGAAAAATAGGGAGTAAGGCCTTAAGTGTCGATCATGCGCACTCTCTGTGTTGGGTGTCGAGATGGAATGGGATTTCTTGGTCCTTGACATGGACCTATTTGATGTGATCCTCGGTATGGACTGGCTGGTGCGCTTCCAGGCGCACATTGATTGCTATCAACGCCGAGTCAGCTTTACAGCACCAGATGGGCCTCCTCAGCTATTTCACGGAGAATGGGATCCTCAGTCGGGACGTGCGGGAACTCCACTCCCTGAGCTTGGAAAAATTTCTTATCAGTTATCGTCGCTCGCGCTGGAGGATGATGGTGGTATTTCACAGGGCGGGTTACCTCGTGTAGTGGATGAGTTCCCAGAGGTTTTCCCAGATAATTTTTCTGGCTTACCCTCAGAGCGAGAAGTGGAGTTCTCGATTGATTTGGCGCCTGGAACACAGCCTATATCTCTTCCCTCATATCGCATGGCCCCCACCGAATTGAGGGAATTAAAGATACAACTGGACGATTTGGAATCCAAAGGATTCATTCGCCCGAGCATCTCTCCTTGGGCCGCACCGTTTTTATTCGCAAAGAAGGCCGATGGAACCCTTCGGTTGTTCATTGATTACCGGAAGTTGAACAAGGTAACCATCAAGAATAAATACCCTTTGCCTCGGATTGATGATTTGTTTGACCAGCTGAAGGGGGAAAAGTGGTTCTCCATGATTGATTTGTGTATGGGATACCACCAGCTCAGGGTGAGAGAAGCAGATATCCCAAAGACGGCTTTCCAAAGCAGGTACGGTCACTTCGAGTACTTGGTCATGCCTTTCGGACTGACAAATGCTCCTGTAGTTTTCATGGCGCTCATGAATTGGGTGTTCAAACAATATCTGGACTCATTTGTCGTGGTATTCATGGATGACATCCTGGTCTACTATGGATCTGAGGAGGAGCATGAGCATCACCTACGTGTTGTTTTGGGCACTTTGCGGGATCACCGCCTGTATGCCAAACTCTCGAAGTGCACTTTCTGGATCAGGGAAGTGATGTTTCTGGGGCATGTCGTCTCAGAACAAGGGGTTTCAGTGGATCCCGAAAAGATCAGAGCAGTTATGTCTTGGGAGCAGCCGAGAAATGTGTTTGAGATCAGGAGTTTTCTGGGCTTGGCTGGTAATTACAGGCGCTTTGTCTGGGACTTCTCGCGGCTTTCCTCCCCCATGACCGCACTCACCCAGAAAGGGGTGATGTTTGAGTGGAGCCAACAGTGCCAGACATCTTTTGAGGAGCTGAAGCGACGGTTTACCACCGCACCTATGTTGACCTTACCGGAGTTAGGAAATGGATATGTGGTGTACTGTGATGCGTCAGGTACGGGCCTTGGATGTGTGCTAATTCAGGATGACCATGTGGTGGCTTATGGTTCTCGCCAACTCCGGCCGCATGAGAAGAAATATCCGACTCACGACTTAGAGTTGGCGGCAGTGATGCATGCTTTGAAGACATGGAGCCACTATCTTTTTGGGGAGAAGTTTGAGGTCTATTCTGACCACAAGAGCCTGGCCTATATTTTCTCTCAGAGGGATCTCAATTTGAGGCAGCGCCGCTGGGTCGAGTACCTACAGGGTTTCGATTTTGATATTGTCTGTACCCCTGGCAAGGGTAATGTGGTAGCTGACGCATTGAGAAGAAAAGTACCAGTGCAGGCATTGAAGAAGTCCAGCGATGAGTGGACTTTGATGGGGCTCTTCGCCCAGTTGCATTTGGAGAGCAGGGAGCACAGTGGAGGTACCTTCTTGGCTAGCATCCAGTTGACTCCTGACCTTCTAGAGTTGATTCAGCAGGAGCAGCCTGGTGATGAGTTTTTTCAGCGATCTATGCAATTTCTTCATGGTGGGGAGACTCCTTCTGATTGGTCTTTGTCTTCCCAGAGGGTCATATGCTTCAAGGGCCGTGCTGTAGTGCCGTTGTCTCTGCGAAAGGTGGTGATGCAGGATAGCCGCCAATCTCAGTGGGCCGTCCATCCTGGTACCACCAAGATGTACTACGATGTTCGCCGTCAGTTCTGGTGGCCAGGTATGAGATGAGACATAGCCGACTTCGTATCCCGATGTTACACTTGCCAGCAAGTGATACCAGAACATCAGAGACCATCTGGCCTACTCCAGCCATTACCCATTCCTACCTGGAAGTGGGACGGGGTCTCCATGGACTTCATCATTGGCATGCCTCGTACACCTCGAGGGAGGAATGCTATCTGGGTGGTGATTGACCATTTGACTAAGTCTTCTCACTTTATTCAGATCAGAGATACATCGAAGGTAGAGGAACTGGGCCGCTTGTATGTTCAGGAGGTGGTCATACTTCATGGTGTGCCGTCGGCAGTTTTTTCTGACAGGGACCCCCGCTTTACATCACGGTTTTGGGGAGGCCTCCAGAAGGCTTTGGGGTCGCAGATTAATATGAGCACGACATACCATCCGCAGACCGATGGCCAGACGGAGCGGGCGAATCAGATTCTGGAAGACATGCTCCGAGCCTGTGTGCTAGATTTTGGAGGCTCATGGGATAGCCATTTGGGGCTGGTTGAGTTTTCTTACAATAACATTTACCAGTCTTCCATCAGAATGGCATCCTTTGAGGTGCTCTATGGCCGGCCTTGTCGGTCTCCTTTGTGTTGGGATGAGGTAGGAGAAGCCTCGCTCTTGGGACCGAGTCTTGTTCAGGAGACGTCTGAGAAGGTCAAGCTGATTAGGCAGTGATTGTTGACAGATCAAAGTCTCCACATGTCTTATGCAGATCAGAGGCGGCGGGACCTTGAGTTTTCAGTGGGGGACAGAGTGTTTCCTGAAAGTGGCCCCTCGCTTGGGTCACCGTCGTTTGGGGAAATAGGGGAAGCTGACACCAAGATATGTCGGACCTTTCGAGATTCTTGAGCGGATTGTCAAGGTGGCATACAGGATAACTTTTCCCTCGTAGTTGAAGTCGATTCACGACGTATTTCATGTCTCCCAACTAAAGAAGTACAACCCCGACCCGTCGCATGTGCTGAATAGGGAGGAGCTGGAGATAGAGTCTAACTTGTCTGTGGTCGAGCGACTAGTGCGTCTAGTGGATTCTCGGGAAAAGGTGTTGCGTGGAAATTCCATTCCTCTGGTGCGTGTTCTTTGGCAGCACGGGAATTAATAACACGAGACTTGGGAGTGGAAGTCATGGGTTGAGCAGGAGTACCCATTTCTATTCTCTGATCAGGCTTTGATCTGACTTTCCGAGGGCGGAAAGTTTTCATGGTTGGGAGAACTATCACGCCCGGACTTTATTGAGGTATACGTTTAATTTTCAATTTTTATTTCATAAATTAATTGCCGGTTTATTTAAATTATTCGGTTGAATCATGAGCCGAACCTGGTTTCGGTTGCCCGTTGGGGTAACGGTGCACGCGCGCGGGCCTTACGCCGCTCGGCGCACGGGTAGGGGATGGGCAAGGCCATGCAGCTTTTCCTTTTTCAACGCACGATGCCCCTTGCACGGATGAATCAAATGGCAGATGTGAACTTTTATTATTATTTAAATTATTATTATTATCATTGATACTACTACTATTATTATTATTATTAATGTTATGCTTTTATTATTGTTATTATTATCTTTATAATTATTATGATATTATTATTATTATTGCTAATATATTATTATTATTGTAATGCGGTTACTATTATTAAGATTTTGATAATTATTATTACAAATAATATTATTATTTCTAATGTTATTATGATATTTAATATTATTATATTATATTAATTTGTTTAACTTTTTTTCAACCATTTCAAACCCTAGCTGCCGCCACCCTTTCTCTCTCTTTTTTTATTTTATTTTATTTCATTTCTCTCCCTTCTCTTCTTATTCTTTTCTTCCTCTCTCCTTCCGCTCGGCCTCACCCTCACGCTGCACCTCCTGCATCCGCGCTCCCCTCTCCCCACTCTTCTTCTTCCTCCCTCCCCGCTCTCCACTCTTTTCCTCCTCCACCCCAGCCACGTCCCTCCAGACTTTTCCTCTGCCGCGCCGCTCCTACACCTCCCGCCGGACCTACATCGGCCACGCCTCCACCTCGGCCAACCTGCTGCTCCCCTTGCACCCCCAGCTGGCGCAACCCCCTGCTGCTTTTCTTCTCTCCTTCTTCTATTCTTCTTCTTCTCCTATTCTTCTTCTCTTCTTCTCCTTCTTCTCCTCTTCCTCTTCTCTTCTTCTTCTTCCCTTTCTTTTTCTTCCTCTTCTTCCCCTGCCGGCGCTCTCTCCCTCACCCGCTCACCCGCACCTTCCGCCAGACCACGCCCCGACCTCTTCTTCTTCTCTTCTTCTTCTTTTCTTCTTCTCTTATTCTTCTCCTCTTCCTCTTCTCTCCTTCTTCTTCCCTTTCTTTTTCTTCCTCTTCTTCCCCGTTCCGGTGCCCCTGTTCGGCACCTCCTCCCGCGCAGTTCTGTTTTTTTTATTTATTTTATTTTATTATTTTAAGTTATCTAATTAGATATTATGTTTTCTTTTGTTATTATTATTAATATGTTATTTATTATATCATTAATATAAATATTAATATGTAATTATTGTGATTATGTAAATAATAATAATAATATTATTATTATATTATTATTATTATTATTATTATTATTGTTATTATTATTATTATATTATTATTGTTATTAATATTATTATCTTATTATTATTATTATTATTATTATTATGTTAATAATACTATTATTATTATTATTATTAATATTATTGTTATTATTATTATATATAATTATTAATATTACTACAATTATTATTGCTATTGTTATTATATTATTATTATTATTCTATTATGTTATTATTATTATTATTATTATTATGTTATCGCTATTATTATTATCGTCATTATTATTATTGTTAACATTTTTGCTGAACCTGTTGAGCGTTATGCTATTTTTAGGACCTGGTTGACGGCTCAAGACGGTGCGACCGCGGCGCAACTGGAGTCTTGCGTCGTGTCTTTTTCCGCGCCCATTTGAGGTAGGTGATTCCACACTCAATTATCTTTTGGCGATCTTTTGCATGCTGGTTTAATTTTTCATCACCCTGCTGATTAGTTTTCATATTGAAAATTAGTTTTAATTCTTTTTTTCTAAATGCGCATTCTAATTTTCCAGTGGACTATTTATGTGGTGCAAGTCCTTTTATTTTATTGCAGAAACTCACTTTGGCTGTTTATTATTAATTGCAAACTGTGTAGTGTGGTTTAAGTTTTTTTTAAAGAAGAAAAAGAAAAAAAGAGGTTTTGGTGTGTGTGTGTGGTTTTTCAAAAGGGATATCAGTGCACAGGTGACATGTTTGGCTCTAAGTGATAATGTGACATACTATATGAACTTTGATCTCTAGGTGAGCAGAAGGAGGGAAGCCGAGGTATTAGGTGGGGAGACTGGGACTAGTGAGCTAGTGTTCCGGAGATGACCCGACTCGGTTTCACTGGCAGGTTTGACGACTGCAACACTAACTAAACATATGATATCTAAGGGTCGTGGCCTTCTAAGCCACGTGTTCTGAGGGTCGTGGCCTTCTAAGCCACATGTTCTGAGGGTCGTGGCCTTCTAAGCCACGTTATCTGAGGGTCGTGGCCGCCTAAGCCACGTTTCACCGAGACACGACATTCTAGGATCCCACTAGTTCTAGTACCCATAGGGCCTTTCCCATCCCTTGGTGCCACCAGTTAACTTGCATGCATGCTGATACGTGATATGTCACTTGAACTGCTATCCTAATGTGTTTATCTTGAACTGCCTTTCTTTTAAATCATTTTATGAAAACCATTTTCTTTTGCACTTCCTTCTATCTTTATTTCAGCATTGCAATTGGTTGTCTTTTGATAGTTGTGCGTGGAATATTTTATTGGTGATATCTTGCTGGGCGATTGCTCACACCCTACTTACACCCTTGGGTGTAAGTAGACTTGTTTACTTCTGATACAGGTAAGGGTCCAGCTTTTGGGAGCAGTGGTTCAGGTTGTTAGCAGGACTATCTACGTGGCGTTTTGGTGGTGGCCTAGAGGTGGTGTCCTTACACCGGCCGACAGTCCTTAGGTTGGTTTTTAGTTATCTTGTTTTGGTGTTATTTGGGTTTTGAGTACCTGTGAACCAAAAACCTGTTTGGTTATCTACATGTTTGACTGTAACCTTTATCTCTGTTTGGTTTACTTTGGTTGGGTGATTTACATTTATTCACTCAGGTAAATCGTTCCCAAGGTTTATTTTGATACCCGTGCACTTGTGCCAGCCCGTGGGGATCGGGAACGCCCTTCGGGCCTTGCCGCAGGCCGGGTCGGGCGTCGGTTCGGATGGCGACCCGATTCGGTTCATGACATGTTACCTAAATTATATTAATAATTTCACAATTCAAGTTACTATTATATTAGAAATATTATTATTTTTAATGGTCACATTAGTATTCCTATGGTCATATTTAATAGTATATTGTAGTTTTAAATTTAGTGTCGTGTGAATCATAAACAATAGAACCTATTAAATTTTAAAATTAGTATACCATAAAATATTGGGGTGTTACAATAATGACAACCCTATTAAAATATAATAGAATAATGTGTTATTCTAAACTATAATTCATGCACTTGATTCAATATTTTTCAGACTGTATCTAGAATCCCTTAATTATTTCAGGATCATTAGTATTTGTTAATTCTTCTGTAAATCTTTGCTAGAATCATGGACATTCATTCAATAATATTTTCCATTTAGACATCCATATTTGAATAATAATATTTTATTTCACATTAAAATGAATTAACTTAGTATCTTATTATTATCTTACTTATAGACATTCAATTTGTTGTCTTTTAGTCCTACCTCTATTTTTAGGAAAGTTTATCTCTTGTATTCATCAATTTTTCAATCAAATTATAAAATAATTATTCAAAAAAATGCAAATATTCTATTTGCATATATATTTGATGAAATTTATTCATTAACACCTTAGTATAATTTTTTATCATCTAAAATTTCATTCTTTTGGGATTCCAGTTCAATGAATTAGATTAACCATTAATCTCATTATGTATCATCCAACTCAAAAATCCACTTATTGACAGGTTAATTAGAAATTAAATATTTTGAAATTCATCCCTTATTATCAATTAATGAAACCATTAAAATATTATATATAAACATGAAGTGATTTTATTCATGATATCACACATGGTTGGTATTTTTTTTCTTTTGTTGACCAAGTATCAAATATCTCATGAACTAAAACATATTTTAGAACATTCACATTATATTCTTGTTCTACTAATCTCACTTTTTATATATTCATTGATTTCGTTTTTAAGATTTTTCAACAGTATACAACTTCATATTTTTGTCTTCCAATTTTTGATTATCATAACATTTGATCAATTCGACATTAATCGTAGTTTATTTTATGAAAAAACAATGTTCTTCCATTAATTAAATAATACACGTTTTTTAGGATTTTTTTCCAAATTATTTGTATATATTTATATTCACACAACCTCTATATCTATTTTTGTATTCTATGATATGTTCTTTCTTCCCCTAATTATAACATCGATTCATTGAACCATGATTATCCTTTTGGAGAAACGATCTGTTGCTTTTAATTAATGTTTATGGACTTCTTAAAAGCCTACAGATCTAGACCTCTAAAAATAACATCATCATCATAGAAATTTTATTACAACCAAAAAGAAAAATCAATGACCCATCTTTCTTCTAACAAAAAATAAAAAAATTTATAATCCAAGGATACCTTTTCCATCATTGTATAACAAAATAAAATCAATATTTATGAAGGATATAATTTAGAACCTATATAAAAACTAATTACAAATCCAAAATAATTAATATACATTAAATGAAATCCAAAAATCAATTATAATAATATTATAATGATATAAAATAATGTCAATAATTACGTATGATAATAATATAATTAAATTAAATTAAATATAAATAACTATTTAATATTTCATAAATGCTACACTGAATTATTAAAAAAAATACAAATTATAAATGTGTAAAATTTACAAATAACATTCAAATAAATTTGAATTAAAAAATAAAATATTTTAAATTTTTCATAAAAAAATACTCATTGTATTTTTATAAACATGCTGGTTCCATGAACGTAATATGTTTACAGTAATTATAAACATGTGAAAACACCTTTATGTCACCACAAAACCCTAAAAAATAAAATAAACAATAAAAATATATTAATGTTATAATATCATAAAATATAAGACAGATATTTATAGTACTATATAATAAAGTGGAATATAAATTTAACTATCCCAATAGTATGTCAAAAATAATAAATTTCACAGAGACACCTACCAATTTATTATAAAGATGAAACCAAACTATAAAATATGACAATGGGATGACCATGGGGGTAATCAACACCACCTATGAACCAATAAAAACAGGGTTTAAAAAATCATCACCTTTTATTTGTCTACAATATCCCTATAGAGTGAGTATTATTAAGTAATAATAGGTGAGAAGAAAAATAAAGGTGAAGAGAAGAAAAATAAGGATCCTACATTGAGAGACCATGAGAGATTCAAGAATGGAAGCCTATAGAACCTTAGAGAAGCAGAGTTGTAGTTATATAGGGATCCCCTTGGTCTATTTTAATTAAAATTAAATTGAAAATAAGTCAAAATTTTTTAGAATTTAGGAATAAAAAAATTAGATAGAAAATATTTATTTGTGTAATCATCATGTTAGGCTACTCAGTTAGTTAAATTGTACATCATCTATAAAAACTCTCTAAACATCTTAGAACAAACCATATAGCTGAGCCAATTTTTTAATTAAATAATTCCCTTTCCATGTGTGGGACATTATTAGTGAATTTACAATATTTATGGTTGCGGTGAAAATTTATTATTAACCATGCATCAACCATGTGACATGTTTCAGGTAAATTTTTTAAAGAAAATTTATAAAAATTATTCCATAAAATTCGAGGAAATTATTATTATGAATTATAATAAATAAACGCGATGTTAGGGTTTCACGCCATTATAAAACAAAATCCAGTGTTAGGATTAAGAAAAAATCAGTTCATATAGAAATGTCATAAAACATATTAAACCAACAATTACTCCTTATAAAACACAATCTAGGATTTTTTTATCCACATAGTTAGATAAGAGTTATGGAACCTATTTTTTCATATGAATTCACTCTATTGGACTACTAATAAAATTGTGATAAAACCCTAGGAAACCCAAATACTTTTGAACATGTTTTTTCCTCTACTATACCAAATTTCATATCTAGTCTATCTATAGTATTTTAAAGTTATATTTTAAAATGAACCTACCTTCCGTTAAGTTGCTTGTAAAAACACATATGAATTGAAAATACATAGCCATGTATAGATATCCAAGAGAATATTATCCATTTTGTCAATTTTAATGAATATTGAATAAGATTCACGATTAAGGAATACAGAAATGGGACAATCTAATACCCATACATGTACACAAATCATATAAAAAATAATCGTACATCTTCCTTATAACATATTAACCTAGGATTATAATGATGTAGAAGATTCCCTATAAATGGAACACCTATAATCATCTATGTAAGAACATCCAGACTATGATTTCAATTTTAACCATCTACATCCTTAACTCTATCATGTTATATCGTAATTTTCAAAATCCATATCTCTTCATATAAATGTCTGTTTACTTACTTTTTTTGTTCGATGTTTATTTTGGTAAGTTATTTGGGTAAATTCATATATGAAATAATGAATTTATAACTAATTTTATGTAATTAAAGGAAAATAAATTATATCCCCAAACCAATGATATCTTACTCTATTTCCCTTTCAAATGTGTGGTGATTTATGTATCATTGAGAAGAATAAATTTTAAATGATCTAGAAGATTGAAGGTATTTGTACATAAATAGTTATATCCACTTATAAAATTTATCAAAAAATATATAAGAAGTAAAATATAACTATAATTTCAATCTTTAATAAAATATAAATTCTATTTATTTCACTAAATCTATTATTTTACGGATTAAAGACTTATCCATCTGTTGCAACTCATATAATCATGAATGCTTGGAATCCAACATAGATCATAGATTATTTTCTTATAGGACTATTGTTTCATCCCTTATCACAATGATATATATTTTTTAGGATACCTATAGTAGTTAATTCTTGAAAAATAATAATTAAATTACATGATATTCTAAAATGATTGAATTCTATAAAATGACATCCTAGATATTTGAATATCTATTTTAATCATGTCTAATATTTTAAATATTTCACTCTAAGGAAATATAAAAAATGGTATTATAATTTACATATACAAGCTATACCTTCTACACTTATACCCACTCTCATGCATCTAATATTTTATAGACCATAGTTTGAAATATACCATAGTCAAGCCTACTGACCCACATGATTAAAATCTTAGAGTGTAGACAACCTATTTGGATACCTTAGTAATATTGTGGTGATTAAGAAATCATGGTGTGGATATTAAATTATGAATTACATATTACTACCCTATATAAAGATGTATCTTTCCTATAAAACTCAGAATAATCCCCAAATTTCATCGCATACATTGATACCTAGATTCATATAGGAAATGAGGCCCCAAATATCACCTTTCATGTTCCATAACCCACATGTGATGTTTTCTAAAATGTTGTCTAAAAATTCATCATGGATGGTGGTGGTTTTTATAAATTCCATTTATAACAAATAGAATTGTTAATTCTGAAGAATTACATTTTACACAAAAATATATATATTTGATACTAAATTAATCGACACAAGAGACTTGTTCTTAGTATTCCTTATTTGAAAGATATCAGTTTAACCTCATTGTGGTTTACGGGGAAAATATTAATACAATTTTTTATCTCTTTCATGACAAGGGGGATAATGTCTATCTGAGGGTAAATTCCAATTGAATATATGATGAACAGTGGGATCAATGGTTTTTAGATTTTCTTATAAATTTCTACTATTATTTCACCATTTAATCTATGGTATGAATTACAGTCTATGATAATGTAAAACTATTAAATGAAGAATAATACATGATTATAAATGCATAATTATATAATTTTAATGACGGAGGATTTGTTTTATTTTTTGTAAGATTAGACCATTATTTCAAATCCCATTCCAAAAGTCACTCTTCCTATAGAGGAGGGATACCCATGAGTAAAATATGGATTCTTCAATAGGTTCTCTCTATAGAGACTTGGTTTTTTCCATTTAAGACTTTGGAATAATTATATATATATTTCCAGAGCCATGTACTAAGACAACGTGCAATTATGAGGCCCGATGTGCCTAGGATAAATTATAAAAATTAATATTAAGTGTTATTATACTATTCATATGAAGAATATGTGATATCACTTAAACCATTAATAAGATAATAAATATAAGACCACAGTTCATTCAGAAACGCGATGCATACCTTATTCATGACATAATGCATGTTAGCATGGGATGTTCAGACCCCTCGCTCGTTAACATTATGTAAATGGATGAATTAATTTATTAAATCATTCAATTATTAGCTCAAAAACAAATAACACTCAAATAGTAACTGGGATTGGAAATCTAAGTCCATGGTTGTGTATAGAGCTTTTTTTTTACCCAAGGAGAGATATAAGCTTTCTCAGTGCATGCCTTTTGTAAAAAAAGTCCTGAAGGGAATAACTGTAAATAAAATAATTAAATTAAATTGTTTTTATGAAACACTACATTGAATAAAATAAAAATGGAGACTAGATGTTGAAATCCTAGACCGCCGTTGAGTACATAGAGTTGTATTTACCCTAGGGGTGACCTTAGTTGAGAGGGAATTTGAGATTCTGATTTTGCTGCTGTCGGCAGTTTTCTATAAATAGGGAATTATGGAAATGAGCAGGGTTAGTTCATTTTCCATCTTGGACAATGCAGCTCTGGCCGATGGTGATTCGACGTTCAAATTTCATCAGACCGTAACAAAAATTCATATGCTTATAGACCATGGAATAGTAAATGCAACGAAGGATTCTGATTTGAGGTAGTATTTCAAGTTCAGAATCTGTAGCCCCCGGTTAAATATTTTGTCATTAAAAATATTTTCTTTTTGTTATCGCTACTATGGAATCCATTTTCAATGGACAAATGAACAACGAACATCATCTATTTAAATTTATAATTTCTCGTTCATCGTGTTTTTCATGTATTTCATCAACCTACTTTTCGTCTAACCAAATGATCGACGAATCAAGAAGCAAGTAATAGGTTTGCGAAGCTCTCAACCCAAGGAGTCTAGATCTATGCTCAAGTTTGAGTTTCGAGCGCCTGGGGAAGTGTAGCGGTGAGCGGAAGTAGCGGTTTCATTTCGTGAAGCTGAAATGATGAAATATCATCAATCAGAGGCATTAAATTTAATGGTCTCATCCAAAAGATTCTAGATATGGACCCAGATTGCATTTTATACCACTAGAGTGACTATGGTGGTCTTTGTATGTTTTCCAGGTGATTTTAGGCATCTCCGACCATTTTCTGATATCCTCGAAATCATTTTAGCAGATTACTGGAAGTATGGGGCTGTGGTATTCAGCAAGGGGGCAGCGGTACAACATGCACTCTAGTGACAGTCCGACCAGACTAGTTTTGGGCCGTTTAACCCCCCGTATCATTAAAATCGTGTGTCTGATTTGTGTTCCGTCTACGACCACAAGACCCTTGTTTCAAGGTGGACCTTTTGTGGCTACATTGAGGACATTTACATTCATGATCTATTAACAAGGGCATTAAATGTTCTTTTGAATAATAATAATAATATTGTTATTATTCGAGAAACTTGTATCGGACCATACGTCTACATATGACGTCTGATTGACAGGTTGTTAAAGGAATTGTGACAATAGAGATGAGGCAGACATTTCATGTTCAAATTGGGGTTATTAAATAGAAAAAATTGCGTGGGCCCCACAAATCATATTTCATTCATTTGTGGTGGAATGTGACTTTTTCACTGGGTACCCATTTTAGATGATCATGTATTCGATCTTGTGTGTTTTCTTGTGAGGATCAAAATGGTGCATTTCACCTGATTTTATTCGGGGATGAGTCATGGGCCCCATATGATTCCATTTAGAGTGTGATATAGTTCTTTACAACTTCTTCATCAGATTTCCATTTGGGGAATGTGAATAGTATACCTTGCGTGTTTTTCCGGATCGATTATAATGTTGCAATCCATTTGGATGACCAAAGACTTTTTGTGATCGGTAGTGATTGAGAACGGACTGGATATTTGAGGTGAAAATATTTTTTTCACTTTGGGTATATTTGGGATGAATGACTATCTGATCTTGTTTGTTTTTCTATGGGGATCACAGAGGCATGATCCCCATGACTTGGCTCAGGATCGAGGTGCGGACTCTAAGGGGAACTGTTTGCATATAGCGCTAGGGGATGCACCTTCTGCCTGAGGAGTCCATTTCAAACAAATGAATAGTTGATCCTATGAGATTTTCCGCAAGGATCACAACAGTTTGATCTATTTGAATGTGTGGACCCTTATTCACAATATCTTTTTAAATGTGGAAACATGAAAGGAGTATCAATGGAAGATTATTTTGACATGTTTGAAGAGAATCCATGGATTAGGTCATCCTTGACTCATGTGAGAGTAAAGAACATGTATAAAGAGTTATGATCAACGTTCTAGGACTATTCGATGAGGCATGTCGTCTAACCTATGATTCTGAACCTCCGACATAGTGACGAGCATTGTGCACTCATTGGATTTGTGACTATTGTTTCGTGTACTCGAGGAGTACCATGACAAGTTGTGGAACATGTTCACCCTTTTTGGGACTCAAAAATGGATAAGTACACAACCAAGTGATGAGGAGGGGCCACACATCGTGTAGGCCTCACTTGCGATGTGTACCATGATGAATGTTCTACCTCTTGTATCTCTTTCTTCCAAACATGGATTTGGCCTGTGAGCATCCTATCCCAAGTGTTTCTTTACATAGGATGTGATTGTTCCCAATATAGTTCCTTTTGAGGTATTATGTGAGATGTTTCGAGTGTGATGATTATTTGAGTCGATGCTTGATAATGAATGTTATGGAAGTGATGTTTTTTAAATCACCAGAGAAATCTCAGTTTACCCTCCAGCAATGTGGGACAGTGGTGTTCACTATTCTCTTTCAGGCTTACCATTCAACGATTTTAGGGAAATCTTTTTCACTGTTATATTATGGGCTTACCCTTCAGTGAGTTTGGGAAGTGAAAATCTCCAGTTACTCTTTTAGGGTTTACCCTCTAGCACAACTGGGCAGTGGCATTTGCTGATCTCTTTCAAGGCTAACCCTCCAGTGAAGATGGGCATTGGCATTCGTTGATCACTTTTAGAGCTTACCCTCCAGAGCAGCTAGGCGGTGTTGTTCACCAATGAATTTTATAAGTATATCCTCCAACTGGGATGGACCGTGGGTGAATAAAATTGTGACATGATCTATTGACTGTGTGGCATAGTGAAAGGACGTACTTTACGTGACATTGAACTCTTGATAAAGCGGGGCGCTTTCCCCACCCTGATGTATCCTTGCAACATGACCTAAAACCATGAAGGTGAGATAGAACTTCCCAACGAGGATAATATCAAGGTGTGATGATTGAGCCCCTTTGACTAGCAGTTCCAGGAAGGTGTGTGGGATGCTGGGCATCGATGGTGTTTTCTTCTAAAATTGTTGGCAACTCTTTTCTTGGGCGGAGCTAGTGATATAGATATCCCTTTACTCTCATTTGGGTTCCTTTGGTTGAGATTATATATATATATATATATTATTTTTCATACCCACTCCTTGAGAATTGGTTAATCTCCTTCTAGGAGAGGCGAAGACATGCTAGGTATAACAAGTGATTTCCATTTCTAGCTTGTCATGGTTGGAAGAATCTACTCTCCTATAGTAGGTAGTGAAGACACAATGAGAAGTTCATATTCTCACCATTTCTATATCCTCATTATTGGGTGAGAATACATCACTTATTGGTTGGGTGGATTTTTACTCTTGTATAGTACTATGTTCTATCTACTTCTTCCATCTTCAGTGCCTCACTCGCTAATCTCTTGAGCCTTCAGGGTATCCTACTTATTATTTTTATACTCAACTATGCTTTGACATTGTCCGCACTCAGTGTGCCCTTTCATATGATAGAGAGGTCGTTCGTGACATCAGATGATTATAGGGAAATGGGGTTCTTTGACTGCATACAGTGGTCATTGCTTGGGATCCAGGAGCGGGGCTCTTAGCTATTTTACTCTTCTACCTATTGTCGGGTTGTGGCACTTTTCTGGTAGAGTGTGTATTTTTTTCCTTTCCCTTTCAGTTTACTTCTCTGTAGTTTTATTGATTATAGGTAAATTAATTTTTTATATATATAGTACTCTTGTATCCTGTTTTCATTTCCTTATACACTTTTGCATTGATTTGGTTGCATGTGTGTGTACAGGTACTTAGGCAAAGGCCTCCCCGAGTTTGTTATGCCTTCAGCGATAGACGCCAACCCCTGGCCTATGGAGGTGGGTTTGGGGTAGTTACGACATGATCCCTAGTATGAGTTGGGTCATGACACTCTCACACTTAAATTGGTTATGAATGATGTGAATATATATTTCCTGGTCATTCTTTGTTCAAAAAATAAGCATCCTAGACATAATCTGTATATTAGAACGAAGGATATTAGAATGTGTATCTACCCAAAAATGGTGTTGAGTCTCCCTTATAAAAGAGTTTGTTTTAATTCCAATACAGGTTGACACTTGGAAGGACAATAAGGGGTTTATTATATATATCCATAGTTAAAAAATTCTATGTGTAGTACCAACAATTGTCAACATGATACCAATAATGATCCTCGATCATATTATTTTACCCTTATGCATTGTATTTATGATAATCATGTGGTGATGATGTGTCAGTTACTTCTAATTATTAAGAATGAGTAGTGTTTAATGAATATTTTATGATTTCCTTCCATGTTTGAAAAAAAGAATGAATTACCTATTCAAGTTAATAATTAAAGGATTATTTATTTTGGAAACTATATAATTCCCTTATAATAAAGAAATCCTTATGATTCATATTTTTCTAATTAGAAATAAATTAAACCATAGATTCCATCACTATGAAATGAAATTGAGAATCAATTAAATGAGCATGTAATTAAATATTAGTTGGAATGATAATGAATATGGCCATAGGATTTCAACTCCCATTCAAAAATAATCACATGGGTATTATATAGTGAGTTATCCATCCAATTATTATATGTATTCCATTCCAAAAATTACATGGTGTTTGATAGAATGGTTTATTTTAATTTCGGATTGTAGAGGAGGAACATGGATCATGATATCTCAAACACTTATTCAGTTGGGAATCATCTATTGTATTATGATAGATTATTACTTTTATTTGATAGATCTTTCCTTCTCTTAACTACCAAGATACATCATCCCAATCCTCCCCTTTTTGACTATGTGGTTCTATTATTGTGGAACCTTTTCCTCTAGGGATCCATGCCATTTAATATCACAGTTGGGTATGAATAAACCCTTCATTCACATAGTCAAAAGAAATGTCCCATGTATATATTTTTAAGTAAGAGTGAATAGGATCTAAATATATTTATGCATCGTCATCAACAATAATTTTTGTAAAACCCTTGGGGGTTTTGGGAGTTTTTCAACCTGAAATAATTTTTTTAATGATCACAAATAATTTATTATCTATTTATATTGTTCCATGTTGAATCAGGGGTTTCTCTTTTGTTTTGGTTTTGTTTTTTCTTCATATAAATTTTTTCTTCCATTGGATATATTCGAAATATGATCAAAGGGAGATATTCAATGTTTTATGCCATTGTCAACATTTGATACACAATGTAGTACCACCAGATAATATTTGTCATGATAAGAGACTTCTATTCTAGTGTGATTCCATTATATAGAAGGTAGATGAGCAGAAAAAATTTGGTAGAATATTTTTGAAAGAAGCAAACATTATCTAGGACACCGACTACCTTTTTGAGTCTACTGCGTATCCATTGAGATTAAAATTATATTCTTATGGTGGATTTACTGTGGTAATAAATTTTCATATTCAAGTCTTTAATTCCACGGATTGATTGATTGGACACCTAGACCCTAAAAATTCTATATAGGTGGGGGGAGGCTTAAATAATAATTATAACATAGTGTTCATCATAGGATACACTTCTTCATTTTATATTCCTTCTCAATATCTAAAAAACATTAATGTTCAATCTTCATATTCTAATTATAAATAAGAAAAGTGCGAACATTCAATGAAGAAATAGTGATAAATGGGACCCAACCAAGGCGATGATCTTTATCATCTATCATCAAGCACAATCACGAATATTTTAATTAATTTTAATCATTTTACTTTATTGTGATTTCATCATCTTCTATTTATCCTTTGATTGTTTTTTGAATACCTCTTGCCTTCTAGTCTCTCATTTGTAATTTCTCTCCCTCTCTCACCTTCTCTCTATTTATTCTATTCTAGAAACATTATAGAGAAAATTCTAATAGTTTTTCCAAAAAAAAACTATCTTTTCCATTGTTATCATATTTGGTTTATTATATTCTAATTCAAATTATAGGTATTCTTGGTTTGATACATTGTTATCACTAAAAATATCGTTTCCTGTTTTTTTAGTTTTCCATTTAAATGAAAGGGTCGTATGTGGTTCTTCATTATTATAAAAATTAATGGATTATAAACCCTCTAAGTCATTATCAAGGGGATGAGGTGTAGTGGTATCTTGTGGTACAATTACAAAACACCATTATCAGAATGTCCCATTTCTATTTACATTATGGATTAACATTCGATATTAACATTCTGCATCTCATTCAAATATTTTCTTGTTTTTATTTCAAAAATTCAATACATCGATATTATCACATGATTAAATTCAATTTATGTATCATTTATATCATTGACTTATTCTGTCACATTATACATAAAATGAAATTATCCCCTCAAAATATTCATAACCTCTAACCCAAAAATCGGTATCAAATGACACCATTAATATTCAAATAATTTCCAATTTAAAGTATGAATTTTTATGTCAACTCATTATAATTTAAAAGATAATATTTTTGATGGAACTAATTATTCATATTAGAGAACTCACATTAATTTATTTCTTTACTGATTTTTGGAATCATATTTTCAAAATTGAAATGTATGTTTATAATCATACAAATGAACAATAAGATAAATAGTCTGAATGGACCGAAGGCATTTTTTTTATTAATTTTTTGTTAATATCTATTTTAAGAACTGAAAGGGAACCCTTACATGGCCCGTAGGCTTTGTGACATTACATGACCCTTAGGTATTTGAGGAAAACATCTACACTATATCTATATAGAACTTCTCATACACTGTGTTTACAACATGATGTTAGCTCTCCAACATTGCATGGTTTCTCAGCTAGGCATCTCATGCAGGAAAATGTTGGTCCCAATGGAAATTTACATACCCTCTCATTCTTCTAATTTGATTTATCTACACTAGTGAAAGCTCCTTATCTGAAAACTTTTCAGGAATATACTCTTTATAGAGTCTTCCTAGTCCATTTAAATGCAACCCCACGTGGCCCAAAGTCCCTGAGGTGGCTTGAAGTCCTAGAGGTGTCTTTCAGGGCTTGAAGTGATGTGTTATGAGTGATATACAAAATTTATATAACACTATCAATCGAAATTTATAAAATTAAAAGAAAAGAATATTTCCAATTAATATCTGTAATTTTGTACTTTGGATGAATCTTAACCATCAAGTGATTAGTGTCCATGATGCTTAATAGAACATCTCGAGGAAGGAAACAATGTCGGTACTCCCATATATCACTCTCCTTCTCATTACTCTTCTAAAACCAATTATTATTGCACTTATTCATTCTCAATAACAGTAACCTAAAAAGATCCTATAAAAAAATTATTTAAAATGTATTCTAATTCCAAAACACTTATTCATAAATATAAGAAATTTAAAAGTAAAAAAATAATTATTTAAAAAATGTATGATTTTATTTTAAAATTAAAAAATCAACCCATTGTTGATGTTTCAAAAACTAAAATAAAATATCTCAAAATATCACTTCTAATTATTACCCAATGTGAAAAAAATATTTATATAATCATTTCCTCTCATTACATTAAAAGTGATTATAAATGTGTTTTGGTTTATTCAAATAAAAATAAAACATTTACAAAAACCAGTACTTTTGTGAATGGTATTTCTCAAAATAAAATATTAATTTTCTTTCATAATTACATTCATCTTATATATGATTGAAATTGAAAAGATTCTAGATATGGAAGGACTATTTTTAAAAATATTTCAAAATAATTTTATAAATTTTTTACCCCCAAATCATTTCATGCATATGTTTGTGATATAAATTCTTTTCCTTTCCCATTTCAAATTTTTATGTCTAGGTAGGAAACAAAAGTAATATTTTTTATATTAAAGGTATTCACTATATTTTTTATTAATCATTCATTTTGGGGTCATACAAAAAAAGGATGATCCAACTCAAAGAAGGATATAATAAAAATGGAAAATTGATGGAAGAAATATCTAAAATAGAAAAATTAGAATCTATTTTTTTTATATTTTATGTATTTTACAAATGGGTCATTTTAATGATATTTTATTTTTATTAGCTCTCTTTTTCAAGAATTTTCTAATGTTTTATCATAGGATTAAGAATATTCTATCATTTATATAATTTTTATCTATATGGATCCATGTTTTTAATTTTGTATCTCATTTTTATAAAAGCATGATACCTTTTAATCCACTTGCTTTAATTTGAATATATTTTCATAGTAGAAAGTTATATATTGTTATTTTATAATGTTTTAATAAATTTATATAATTTTATGATATATCTACTTCCCTCATACTTGTAAGTTAGTTTTTGATAATCTCAAAGGTGGAAATATTTTTTTGGAACAATAATATAAAAGTAAGTATTCTTCAAATAATAAACCGTAAATGGGGAGAACATTGTTCCAAAATGTAAAATGTGGATAAATAGTAACATATTTATTTGATAAAATAATTCCTTTTATATTTTTCTTTATTATTTTTTTACTTATATATCAAGTGTTCATGATCATCAAAAAAGGTAAGATTGTGGGACACAGAAGAATAATTATTTGAATGATCATAATCTACCTATTTTTTATAAGATGTATCAATTTGATTTTTTGGTTTTTCATTTATTTATAGAGAGTTTTTATGGTAGTAAGTAATAAATAAATTTGATTACTTAAAAATGAATCAATGACCATTAATGTGTTGTGTAGTAGGCAACATTGGCTACCCTAAGAAGAGACACTAGATATATAGTGGTATGATGAGCATACTCTCTACCAGAAAGAGTCCACCAACAATCTGGTGGAGGTGAACTAGCTAGATGGTTCGGGATGATCACAGTTAAAAACCTATAGGTATTTAATGGGATTTTATGTGGAGGTTATTGATTATCAATTGGAATTGAAACTTCTTGTCCTGGGTTGTATTTATTATGGTCATAAAGTGTCCAATTTGGGACATTAATGGATTGAAGCAATTAATTATACCCCAAATCACAATGGATGCTATAAAATAAGGATTTTGGGGTCCCCAATCTAACAAAAAAATTATTCATGTGAAATTATAAGTTATATTTCACATATTGTAAATATATAAATTTTTTTCAAACATCCATCATCTCCTCCCAATTTCAACGATTAATAGTGTGACAATTTAGACTAGAAATTGTAATGGATTATGGGAACCATTAAAATCCATAATAATTATTGAATATCATCAAGAACAATTAATATTAATTTGAATCATTCGTTATTTATGTCTTATTATTCATTCTTAATATTCTATTGAAACATTATTTAGTTTTTTTAATTACACTCCCTTAGATTATCTATATTTATTTTATTTTAGTGAGATTAGTGACCACGTCGTAACTCATTTTCAAAATTTAAAATCACCACTTTTCCCCATTTTGATTATTGGATTCATACATTCCCATTAAAAAGTGATGCATTATTTTTTATCTTGTTTCCCATTTAAACCATTGGTTTTTATTTTTTCTTAAAATGAATTCTACATCTTTGGTTCTCCATTACCATTAAAAAAATGGGTTATACACCCTATCATGTCCCTTTATGGGAAAAAATGTAGGGGTACCTATGGAAACTATTTATAAACCCCATTATCAATGATCATGTTGTCTATTTACTTTTTTAATTAATTTACCTCGTCTTTTGTACATAATATCCATGATTTTGTGACAATAATGCATTACAATGATATTATTGAAGGATTTTATTTCATTATTGCATCATGTATATAACTAAATTGTTTTTTAAATTTAATTATAAAAAAAATCACCCCCCATATTTCCATAATCATGGACCTTATACGATTGTAAAATATGGTGGTTTGGCAAGATCATTATAATTTAAATAATTTTATAAAAAAATTATTAAGGTAAATATGTTTCATATATTTCATTTCCATTAATTTGGGTCAATGAAACCATCCCTAAAACATATTATATATAAAATTTATTATTTTATAATTGGGTCATCATCATGGTAAACATTGGTTTTTAATTCACCATACAACAGGATATTGAACTATGAGTAATAACCATATGTGTCCACAATCTCTATAAAAAACATGCATTATAGGAAAATTATATTTATATTTAAATATCACGGTATAAAATATGATCTATGGATGCGTGCAAGTTTTAGAAATTACAGAAATTAATGTCTTCTAAAATTCAACCCATGACTATCTGAAATGTCTTGATGATGTAAAATATTACCTTCCATTATAAAACTCTCTCCAGTATCACGAAATATTATTCTTGAATAGGTACTTCTATATTCATGTTTTTACCATATGAAATAATTGAAATCATGATACATGTATCCTATCGATATATTGTTATTTGAATCATGAACTATTAGTTGGTATCAAAAAAAACATCAATGATCATGTTGTCTACTAATTCCCCAGTTATAATGGTTATTTATTCCCTATAGTGAATTAATGGTTTTACCATTGAAGTTTTCTTCTAAAATAATTTGAATCATTATCTAAATATTATGTCGATATGATACAGAGGTTCCATTTCCATGGTAGTATGTGTAGTTCTGAATTATTGGTTGGTGCGAGCAAGGATCTTCTAATTATCCATCTAGATTGATAATGGTGTAAAAAATAATCTTATATATCCCCTATGGCGAGTGTTCACATAATTTTATAAACATCCAACAAGATTATTCCATCTTCATCATCAAAAATTAGAACACTTTATTCTATGAGATTCAATATCCTAATAAATAAAATATTATGTGTCAATAACAACATACAGAGGAGTGTGAGACCATAAAATCCTTATAAATTCCCACATATTTCAATTATACTATGAATTCAATAGATATCCAGTGAAAATTGTATTCTTAGGACCAATTACATTTAATCCCAGTCCCTAGGAATAGATCCAAAATGAAATTCTATACTAAATTTTTATCAAAAATGAGGAGTTTAAATATCGATATATTTCTATTAACATTAATGATATTACAAAAAATATAATTGGATATATTTATGATTTTCTACAAAACATTTCATGTATTTTTATGTGAATAATGGGTTTTTTATAAGGAGTCATTTTTTAAAATGAACTATTTACATGGGGTGTTAATATCTAATGGTTGGATGATACATCAATAAAGAGAAGAAACCCATTTAAGGAAAATTCGTTTCCTTGTGGTTATTTCCTAAAACCAAACGCAAAAGAAATCACCAGCACTTAATGATTCTTATTGATTGGCAAATGTTTTGTGTGATCAGTAGAATCATTAATTTGTTACTACTAGTTTGTTAAAAGAATTCATACAAAAAAGTCATGTTCATAAAAAAATATTGAAAAAATTAAAAGAATTCATACAAATCATATAATCCATATGAAAAATTTTGTTTACATAATATTATATTATTGGGAAAATCACTTTTCCAACAAATGGAAAATATTTGAATCAACTATTCCAAATGTGGAGAATATGAATGGTTTTTCATATAATCCTTGACTATCATAAAATAATAAATATTTCATATTATAGTTAAATTCATAAAGGATATAACCCTAGGTTTTTAGGTGTATCACCATTTCAGTTTCATTAATTTTTGGATCAAAATTGGTGTTTTTAGTTACCATGTAAATGATAAAATGTTCTGTTCATGGACATGAGGATTGTTCAGAATGATTGTGTGGGTCCTTTGGTTGAAAAAATAAGGATAATATGGCTATTTCATAATATTCGGGTAATGTATCAAGAATATGAATTTAATATTTTTGGGTAGAGGGGACTTCTAGGCCCAATTCATAATCCTAATGGACTTATAAGAAAACTATTTAGTTAGGTTTTGGTTCCACATATTGACTTTTTAGATACTTTTATAGCCTCCTTAAACACAAATTAATTCTCTAAATCATCTTTTGGTGACTCTGGGGATTCTTTTGTGGGTAATTAGGGCGTTAAAATTAGGGAAAAATCTGATTCTATCTATATTTAATCTTATTAGTCTTGAATATAATGTGTGATCTTAATGATTCCTTAGGTTTTTGGATCAATATTATATCATTATACCTTTCTATTATTGAGTCAATAAGGATTCCTTATGACATTCATTCCTTCTTGTTTTGAAAATCATAAACACTCTATCTTATGTAAAATTTCTTTTCCCCTATGTTTTATATTCATAAGGAAAATTTCATTCCCCAAGGAATTTTATCGTTACCATGTTTTAATTTTTCATATTATAATCTAAATAATTTTCCTTCTATGTATAAAATTGGGGTTTGTAATAAAATCATCAGAATATTATAAATACCGAGATATAGAGCATTCTGTTTTCAGGATCTGAATTCAGGTTATGAATTCTCTAATTTCAGACCCCGAAACCTTATGACTTCGAACTCTGAATTCTATGAATTCAGAAATCGAAGTTTTTGTGTTTAGATTAAGAATTCTAGGAATTCAGACATGGAACATTCTGAGTTTTGACTCCTAATTCTCTGAATTTAGACTCCAAACCTTCTGATTCTAGACTCTGAATTATCTGAATTCAGACTCCAAACATTATGATTTCAGTCTTCAAATTCTTATCAACTCATACACCGAATTCTTATCAAATCAGATTCCATATTTCCTTGAAATTATGACTTTGGAATTCTAAAGAAATCATGTTCTGAATTTTTTTGAAGACTAAATCTGAATTCCTTGAATTATAGACACAGAATGGTTTTTTGGTTGGAATCTAAAATTTTATTTTGGCTAACAATTTAAAATACAGATCTGGGAAAGAAACCATATTTTTTCTTACTTATGTTTTAGTTATAGAATGATATCATGCTTTCTGTTTCTAACCAACCATTGTTTGAGTGATATGTGTATAGGTCCCTCTGTAATTCAAGTAAAAATATGTTCATTGGTGGAGGGATCCGACCATTGAATATGTGCCTATAAACATGAGCTCATTTAAAAGAGCTCACGTCTTTGGTGAACTATTATTTAACTCTAGAGATTACATGCTGCTGATGTGATTTCTAGAGATAGACTTTCATGCTTTGTGCATACTGATCATCTTTTTCAAAATTCCTCCGTGCGACTATGAAGTATGTTGAGTACATTCGAGGGCTTCCGGGGATAGGAAGATAGAGGTTCCAACTACCTTGATGATTGAGGGATTGTGGGGATAGAAAGAAAGATTCGGATATTCATATCAAGGGCTTAACCTGGTGTGGGTAAGAAAAACATTCTTGAATGTACAAATCTAGGGACCTTTATCCAATATTTATGGATACCCTTCTCATTGGGTTAAAATATTTACTACTTGTTACTTGTATTATTTCATGTTTTCTGCTACATTTTGGTTGTTCAGGAAAGTATAACTCTCTTATACATTCTTATACTTGTACTCTGAATTGTAAGATTCTATATGCTTTAATGTAGAATTTTAATCTTTTTAAAATTTTCTTATGATTCCTTTCAGGAACCACATTTTCGTAATCAAGCATGTTTTTATAACTAAGAGGTCCTATGAATTTTCCATTTTTTACTTTGTTAAATATTACCATCTTTAAAAGTTACAAATGAATTTTCTAAAGTATACAACTCATCCCCACCCCCTCTTGTATGTTGACTATCTAAATCATTATTTCTATACTAAAATAAGTATCATTTCAATCGTATATTTGGCATTAGAGCATGTAAATGAAATACATATATTCACAAATAATTTTTCATGCTCTAGTTTTCATGGTTCTATATTTTCCTTTCTTAGGATATTTTTTCCCTTGTTTACATACATTTATTTCTGACAAGTTTGTGTGGAAAACTTTTCTATATGATGGCAAGATTGAATGTCAGTTCAATTGAAAATCTTAATCCTACTAGACCACCTATTTTTGATCGGAATGATGATGAATATTGGAGATATCATATTAATACATTTGTTTTTAACACTAGAGTGGACAACATCGATATGCTTACTGGAGATTACAAGATTCCAGATAAGGATGTCAGAACTTTTACTAATCAAGAGAAGTCAAAATATCAACAAAACTATAAGGTACACAATATTTTGTTGTGTTCAATGACTAGTAATATATATAGCCAGATTTCTTCTTGTGAAACCGAAAATAGTATTTGGAAGAATCTTTAAGCAACACACTTCGGAACGTCCAATGTTATTGAAACTATAAGTGTTATTCTTAGATCTAAGTACCGTGGTTTTTTATTTACTTATGGTGAACCTATTTTTAGTGTACAACATAGATTTATGGCTATTGTCAATATCTAACAGTATATGGGTGAAAATGGTTTGGATGATGAGGCACTTGTTGAAAAGATTATAGACATCATTCCAATTGAGTGGGAATCAAAGAGAACATCTATAGATAATAATTGGAAGCCTCACAGATTACTCTTGATGAGCATTTTAAACTCTTCTTTAACATGAGGCTAGAATTAAGAGAGATGATGAAAATGTTATGAAAGAGAATGTGAATGTAATTGTTTCTTTTAAAACCACTTCTAATCATATGAAATCCATGATTCTTGAGAGCGTTACAAGATCTAAATCTCATAAGGTTGTTATACAATCCAAATCTAGTGGAATTGATTCCTCATAAAATGAATTAGAAAATATATCTCGAACAATGTACAAGATTGTTCGACATAAGAACTTTAAATATAGAAAAAAGAAGAAAGAAAGTAAGGACAAAAAATATTCTAATTTCACTTTTTATGAATGTAAAAGACAATGAAATATAAGACCGGATTGTCATATTATTAAAAAAAATAATATAAAGGAAAAGAATTCTGAGCAGAATATAAAGATGTATTAAATTGCTAAAGCTATGAATGTTTTCAATGCTAATGACAAATGTATTGTTAGTTGTGGAGACTATTATGAATAATCCTCAAATAATGTATCTTATATACAGAAGAATCTTTCTCTAATATCCAGAATACCTATTGAAAATCATTGTTTAATGCAAAGGTGCACAATACTGAGTCCATCACCAGTGTATCCTTGAATGCTAATTATAGGGATAGTAAATAATATGGATCCTTAGATGAAGAATGTTTTTATGATGAAGATAATACTTTACCTACCTATGAAGAAGTCTGTAGGTTTTCTATGCTCCTTGAGAATGAAAATTCTAAATTCAAGAAATAGAATGATATGGTAAACGCTAGGATTTCTATTCTTACTAAGGAAATATTAGATCTTTCTAAAGATCTTGATAAGAAAATACTTTTTTTTCAAAGTATTTCAAAAAATCATTGACGATGTTAATACTGAGAAGGATAAAATTTATAAGGATCTAGAAAATGTAATTTCTATGAAAAATATTTTCAATCTTAACTCTAGTACTAAGACTGATGTTTTTGAGGATAAGAACATAGTTATTAGACAAAATTCAGAAATATTTTCCATGAGGATGTGTTTGTCAAACATTACATTTAGGTAAGGAATTTTTTTTATAAAATGTATTTCCAAATTCGACCTTTAAGGTATAATACTGGTATTTGTTATAAAATTTCAAAAGATTATTTTTAGAAACTATTGTTTTGTTCTTCAAAGTGCTCCATTTTGCACAAAGTGTCAATGGGGTGGGCATTGGGGAAATAATTGTTCCTCAAACACAACTCAGTCTTTAGGTTTTCAAAAATCATGTATTACAAAGACAATGTGTGAACCTAAAATTTTCCTTTTTAAAGTTTCTAGATCCATGAAAGTTTGGATTCCAAAAGTCTAACATTTTTATTTTTAGGAAAATAAATAAAGTACCAACAGTAATACTTGGTACATGGATAGTGGATGTTCCCGATATATGACTGGTAACAAAAATGTTTTTGAAAAGGTTATCAAGATGAAAGGAGGAAAATTAACTTTCAGAGATAATGCTATGGGACAAATTATTGGTATATGTAACATTGTTCTTCTTAAAAAACATTGATTTCAAATGTTTTATTTCTTAAGTGTCTTAAACACAACCTTGTTAGAATATGTCAATTATGTGATGACGGTTACCTTGTGGATTTTAGGAATGACAAGTTCTTAGTACACAATTCCAAGGATGATTTTATTCTTTCTTCCCATAGGCAATAAAATGTATACACACTAAACATAGAAGACCTTTGGTACCAAGATGTACCTTTCCTTAGTGAAACAGAAGATCATTCTTGGTTGTGGCATAGATGGTTAGGACACTGTAACCATAAGAGACATTGCGAACTCTCTTCTAAATGAATTGTTAAGGAATCATTGGGGCATAGATTTGATTCTAAAAAAGTATGTTATCCTTTTCAGTATGGAAATAAACATAAATCATGTATTAAATCAGTTGGTGAAGTCTCAACTACTGATGAATTAGAGTTAGTGAATATGGATATTTTTCTTCCAACTCAAACTGGAAGCATTGGAAGGAAATGTTATGTATTTTTATGAGTTTATAATTACACTAGATTTACGTGGGTCTATTTTATAGAAAATATATCTAAATCTTTTTCTTATTTCAAAACTGTTAGGGCCCAAGTTAAAAATGATAAAACCTTCCATTAATAACTATTCAAAGTGATCATGGAGGTGAATTTAAAAATTCTTATTTTGAATGTTTTTGTAGTAGAAAAGGCATTACTCATAACTTCTCAGCACCCAGAATACCTGAACCAAATGGTGTTGTTGAAAGTAGAAATAGAATTATTCCGGAGATAACAAGTACCATGTTGAGTGAATATTCGGTAGCCAAACATTTTTGGGTTGGAGCTATAAGTACTACTTGTTATACTGTAAATCATTTTTTGATTATAACTTTTCTTAATAAAACTCCTTATGAGTTATGGAATTATAGAAAACCTAGACTTTACTACTTAAAGGTTTTTGGTTGCAAGGTATTCATTCTGACTACTAAAGATAATCTACAAAAATTCAAACCTAAATCAGATGAAGGAATTTTTGTAGGCTACTCTAAAACTTCAAAGACTTATAGAGTTTTCAATAAAAATACCCGTACTATTGAAGAAACAGTAAATGTTAAATTCGATGAAACTCATCCAATTTTTTAAATAAACTCAACCTATATCTTCATATATGTGTTCCAAAACTAATTGTCAACCTTCGTTAAAATATCCTTTTGAAAAGTAAAATGTTTAAGAAAATATTTTTAAAGAATTTACCCTAGAAAAATTTCTACCCTATGTTGATGAACAGTTTTTATAAAAACCAAAACAGTTGTTTCTAACGAATCATCATAGTGATAGTATCATTGGTGATGTAAATAAACCTGTAAGGACGAGACGTTCTTTATGGAATGAAATAGAACATCTAGAATTTTTTTCCCAATTAGAACAAAAAATCACTGATGAAGCATTAGGTGATGATGATTGGATAAAATATATGCAAGATAAGCTAAATTAATTCTAAAGGAATATAGTCTAGACCTTGGTTGAAAGACCTAAGGAAACATCTGTTATTAGATTAAAATGGGTCTACTTAAATAAATGTGATGAAAATGGAATCATAGTAAGAAATAAAGAAAGATTAGTTTCAAAAGGCTATAATAAACAAGAAGGAATACACTATGAAGAAACATATGATCTAGTAGCTATACATGAATCTATTCATATTCTACTATCCTTTATAGCATTCAACACTTTAAAAAAAATTCAAATGGATGTTAATTGTGTTTTCCTTAATATCATTGTTCATGAGAATGTTTTTGTTGAAAAACCTTCTGGTTTTTTATTTTGAAAACATCCTAATCATTTTTAAAAACATTCCAATTAGTTTTATGGACTTAAGAAATCCCCTCAAACTTGGTATGATAGACTTACATGATTTCTGCTTGAAAATAATTAAGTTATGGGAAATGATTATTCAACCATTTGATAAATAATGATAAGAAAAAAGTTTTTATTGATCAAATTTATTTTGATGCCATTATATTTGGTTCAAATCTGTAATCTATAACTGATTCCATTATGGGTCTAATAAAATCTGAGATGGAAATGAGTATAATGTGTGATTTAACATTTTTTTCATGGTTTTAAAATTTCTCAAAAAACAGAAGGGATCTATATATCCCAATATAATTATATTAAGGATCTTTATAAAAAGTGTAGATATGAAAATACTAAGAGTATAAGTACTCCCATGGGAGCCTCAAATTCACTTGATCTTGATGATGATGGGAAACCAGTAGATCAAACATCTTTTAGAGGTATGATAGGATGTCTATTTTATGTGATAGCTATTCATCTAGACTTAATGTTTTTAGTATTCTAATTTGAAAGATATCAATCCAATCCTATGAAATGTTATTGAAAGGCAGTGAAAATATTTTTCGCTAATTAAAGGGATCCATGGATTTAGGACTCTTTTACACTTCTGGAAATGATTTTGTTTTGAAAGGTTTTTCAAATTCTAATTTTGGTGGATTTTGAATGGAAATGAAATGTACATCCAAAACATTTCATTTCATAGGAGATTCATTAGATTCTTGGTCATGAAAAAAGAAGCATTCAGTAGCACTTTCTAGTGCAGAAGCTAAATATGTAGCAGTTGGAAGTTGTTGTGCTCAAGTGTTGTGGATGGAACACACAGTAATAGACTATGGTATGGGTTTTAGTAAAACAAATATTCTATATGATAATACTAGTTTCATTTCCTTTAGTAAAAACCATGCACATCACTCTCGTGTAAAACACATAGATATTAGGCGTCACTTTCTTAGGAATCACACACAACAAGAAGATATCATTCTTTAAATTATCGGAACACAAGATCAACCTGTAGATATTTTCATAAAATCAATACCCTGTGATAGATTTGAATACATTAAATAGAAGATAGGAATTATAATCGTAAGGTAATATTCCATGGTAACTTCTTGTTGGAAACTATCTCCTTATAGAAACAACCTCTTTTTTATAGGGGCGGTACATTTTCTTGTAAGTTAGTTCAAAAAATTTTCTTAATGAAGATATTTTTTAGTTCAAAAAAATTTGTAATGGGAATTCTTAGTAGTTTTTTTTGTAATAAAAATTTTCATAGTTATATATTTCATAATCAAGATTTCTGTACATAAAATTTTGGTAATGGAGAATTTCATATTAAAAACTTTTGTAATCAAAATTTTTAGAATCTAATTTTCTTCAAGAAGAATTTACCTCAATATGAATAATCTTCCTAGCAATCCTAAAGGCATGTTTCCTTTCATAAATTTCCATAATAATATTTTACATGTGGGTATTTTAATCTATTTTTAAATTTTAGAATTTATTTTTTCTTAAATTCAAATGTTTTTCTTAAAAACCCTCAAAAGATCGGATTCTATAAAAATATCCTTCCGGCTATCATTTAAACCATCAAATCTGATTAGATGGATTTTCAACTATTGGATTGACTATGGAAGCTGAACCTCCACCTGAAAAAACTATATAAAGAACCCCCGATAGTTGTTCCACATCGAAACATTATCTCATTCGTGCGGAAGATTTTTCCTCCTACAAAATCACATTCAAAACTTCTCAGATCATTCATACTTACAAATTTCATCTGAAGTATCCCATCAGAAAGATATGGAAACTGTTAAAAAAATCAATAAATGGCTGATATACAGAGAATGGGTAGTGGATCTGATGTTTTTCACGATGTCTGATTCTATAATCTCAAAGAATATAAAGCTGAATGGGTGGGAAAGTGTTTTCCTTTAAAAACCACAATATTAGGATTTGGTATATATGTATTTGTTTATAGAAATCTATGATTTGGTAATTTTCTTCAAGGAAGAAGGCAGAAGTAAGTTTTCTTTCAAGTGTTCTGGAAAGACATATTCATTTTCTTACACCAAGTCTATAAGCTTGGTTGGTATTCCTTTTGACGGGGAAGATGATTTTTGTTCTCATAAGTTGCCTAATTTTCATGGAAGTTTTTATTAGGTGAATGCCATGGCGTTCCTTGGTCTCTTAGAAGTAAAGACGCAGAATATTCTTCACCTGACTACAAATTATCAGATTCATGAATTTTGGGTTCAAGGAATCATCATACCGAGAAAATGAGACAGGGATAATTGGAAGAAATGTGATATATACATTCTGGAGTTTGTGGTAAACCTAAGAATGATAAACTTGGTTAATCATATCTTGGTTACAACTGTGAACATAATGAATTGAAATATGAAGACATAGATTATTATGTATCTTGACATTCTTTGAAAGATGATTCTTAAATATCTAGAATCCTTCAAAATTCCTTGAAAATCTATGTCAAGAAATTGCAAAGTCATGTTGCTAAGTGATGACACCTTGAAAATGATGAAAATTGGGTTTTCCAAAGAATCCGAAGAATTTTATGATTTTACTAAGGAGGAATATAAAGCACCTTCAATGAAATAGGAGGTGTATAAGACCTCTAAAAATTGTGGAAGGAAGAGAAAGTTGAAGGATGTGGAAGAGAAGGGAAAACCCCAGTGGATACGGAAACCCAATCCGCTCCACCAAAGCCAAAAAAACAAAAATCCTATCCTGATGAAGATGTAGCAAAGTGGAGAGAATACAAGAAAAAATAGAAAGAAGTAGCGCCTATGTTTGTATTGGACCGTAATTAAGAAAAATATTTAGGGTAGAAAGAAGCTGAAGAACTTGACAAGAAATATAAATAAAATAAGCAGAAGAAAAAGTTGTCTGAGGAAGATATAGTCCAATCACTTCTAAAGGCTACGAAGAAAGCTTCAAACAATTTTCTGGTACTAGAATCCTTCCTAATAGAACCATTACTAGAGACTTTGGGAAAGATCTTTTTAATTACAAAATAACATCAAGAAGAAGTAACAGACGAAAAAGAAGTAAAAGAAGAAGAAGAAGGATGTGGTGATACTGAAGATTTGATAAAGAAAGTAGAGGAATTTCATGAGAAGGAAATCCCTTCTATGAAATTATCTTTCTGAACCTATCAAGACGAATCATAAAAACATTCCAATCCTATTACATATAAAGAGAAGGATGATGATTAGATAGAAAACCCATCTGATGAATAAATAATCTATAATGATTTCATTCACCAAGAGGATGTTGAGGCAGGAGAAGAAATGAATGAATTTGATGAAGACAAAACCTTTCAACTATCTGACCGTGAACATGAATCTCCCGATCAGGATGAAGTCATTCTGAAGGATAATAAGTGAAAATATATAGTTTTTGATACACCTACCAAGGATGTGGTAATGAATAATGATGATGGTGGTTCTTAAAAGACGAATGTTGCTGAGTATGAAAAAGAAACCTCACCAAGGAAAATCTCATATTCAGAATCGTTCCCTCTTGGACATGATTTTTTAGTCCAGTCTTTGAAAACGATTGTTAGAACTATCCCTACATTTTCCTATATAGAATCAATATGATAGATGCTTCAACACACCTTAAATGAAAAATCATATTCAGTATTCATTGTTATAGATAAGTGTGTCAATCTTGCGACAGATTTCAAAAACTTTTTCATAAACTACGAATCCCAAAAAAGATCTTTCAAGAAGATGAACAGCTTGTCAAAGAAAACAATAGAATAGATTATAATAATTGATGACTTCCAAGAAAGTTTCAAGGATTCATTTGATACTAATGATGTGAAGATCAATGATCTCACAAATAGCATTGAGGGAAAACTAACTTTCGAACAAAACTATCAGATGCAAGAAGTCAAATATCTGAATGGGAAGTTATATTCAGTTTCTCAAATATCAAATAGGTAAATAGATATTAGAATATAACATGAGGAAAACTTTTCTAATCAAGAAGAAGTTCTAATGGGGCAGGCAGAATCTCTTATGGCTCAGGAAGAAAAAAATAAAATCCTTAGAGAAGAAAACATAAGATTAGGATCAGCTTCTCAAACGTGCAGAGGAAGATAACAAAAAACTCAAGAAGATGAAAACAATAGCAATGAAGTTGATGCTAAAGGAAAAGGAAGGATAATCTTGTTCAATTATGATATTTTTTTTTATTTCAAACATGTATACTTTTTTCTAATCCTAATGAAATTTTTCGTTTCTCATCTTTTGGTTATTTACCACTAATATTTCATGTACCATATTTTCTTTTCCATTCCATTTAATCCTTTTTGATAAACACAAAGGGGGAGAAAGTAATTTTTAAAAATGAATACAAAGTAAAAGAAGAAATTTCCCTAAGTAAGGGGGAGTTCATCTAAGGGGGAGTTCTTATCAAATAATATTTTCGTATGAAATAAAATTCTAAGTCTCAATCTGAAAATCAAGAATACGATCCTAAGTGTATCCAAAGACTAAGGGAGAGTTAGTCGTATTTATCTTTTCCCATGTGTTAAGGGAGATATGTTTTATTTTCAAAGTCATGAAAAATATTTCCCAAGTCCTTATATTGTTTTTTGTAAGGATGTTTGTGCTTTCCAAAAGGGGGAGATTGATGAGTAAATAAGGTTTTCTTAGGACTTTTTCATTCCTTCTTGATTTAAAAATCAAAAACACTATATCTTAAGGAAATTTTTTTCCCATATATTTTACATTCATATGGAAATTTTCCTTCCCCAATAAAATATATCCTTACCCTGCCTTCATTTTTCATATTATAATCTAACTCATTTTTCTTCTAAGTATAAAAATTGGTTTCATCACTAAAACCATGGAATATTATATATACATAGATATTGAACATTATATTTTCAGAATCTGAATTTAGGTTATGAATTCTATGAATTTAGACTCCATAACTTTCATATTTTAGACTCCGAATTCTTTGAATTCAGACTCTGAACATTCTGAGTTCAGATTCCAAATTCTCTGAATTCAGACACCAAACATTTTGAGTTCAGACTCTGAATTCTCTAAATTTAGACTCCGGCCTTTCTGAGTTAAGACTCTGAATTCATGGAATTCAGAATCTGGGCATTCTAATTTCAGACCCCGAATTTCAATGAATTCAGACCCCAAATTATTATGAATTCTAACTCCAAATTTCCTTGAAATTCATGCTCTAGAATTCTATGTAATTAAGCTTCCGAATTATTTTGAAGATATAATCCAAATATCCATGTATTATATACACTGAATAGTTTTATGGTTAGATTATAATCATTTATATTTCCTTACATTCCAAAAAATAGATTTGGTTAAAAAACCATATTTTTTCTTACTATAGTTTTAGTCATAAAACGATTTCATTCTTTTGGTTTCTAACCAACCATTGTTTGAGTGACAAATGTATAGGTCTATCTGATATTCCTAGAAAAATAGGACTGTTGGAGGAGGGAGACGACCCTTGAACATGTGCCTATAAATAGGGGCTCATTTGAAAGATCTCACAACATTGATGAACTTTTCTACAACTCTAGTGATTAAATTCTGTTGATGTGATTTCTAGAGATATACTTTCATGATTTTTATGTACGTAACATCTTGTTCATAATTTCGTTGTGTGACTCTAAATGTTGCTGAGTACATTCGATGGCTTCAAGGGATAGGAAGACAGAGGTGCAAACAGCCTTGAATTTTGAGGTCTTCGGGGGATAGCAAGATAGATTCTGATATTTGTATTGAGGGCTTACCCTGGTGTGGGTAAGATTGACTTTCTTGAATTTCTAAATCAAGGGAATTTTATCCAAGGTTGTTGGATACCCTTATATTTGGGTTAAAAGATTTACTACTTGTTACATGTATTGTTTCATGTTTTCAACTGCATTTTGGTTTTTGATAAATGTATAACTATCATATAATTTCATATAATTTTACAATGATTTGTAAGATTATATATGCTTTAAGGAACAATCATTATCTTTTTAAAATTTTCATAAGTTTCATTTATGGAACCAGATTTCCTAAATCATGAATGTTTGCAGAACTAAGAGGTCTTGTGAATTTAACTTGTTTTACTTTGTTAAACATTACAATCTTTAAATGGTCCAAAGTAATTTTTAATGTATAAATCCCCCCCTCTTGTATATCGAGCATCAACATCATTATTTTGATACTAAATCAGTATCATTTTTATATTACATCTATTCCACTCCCCTTAGAAATGCATTCTGTTATATTGGATCTATATATTCAAAATTATGGGTTTCAAATCATTAATTCATAAATTATGGTAATATGTTCTGTTTATGAGAGATTAAATCATTAGATAGTGGTTATTGACACCATATCAATAACGTTGATGAATTTATGCGATTTTTAGATAAAGTATGTGAATATTATTCTCTATTTTAAATATTATTATTATTTTTAATGTTATTTATGTTATTTTTTTGAAATTTTCTTGTTCTACATCTATATTGAATATTTTTCAAAAAATTATTTTATAAAATTGATTTCTTCTAAAAAAGTAGTATTTTGATTTTGGGCTATTATATCAAACTATTGTATATTATATTAAAAATGATAATTTATAGATAACATGGAATTTGTTATCTTGATTTTGAAAAATTATGGATTTTTTATTTCAAGGTATATTTTTTAAGAATGTAAATTATTTTTGAATATTTTTTGATAATGATATAATAAACTGTCGATAATTGTTTCGAATATCTAAATGGACAACATAATTATGTTAAGAGGGATATTCCATATCAAAAATCATGTGGATGAGGAGTGTCAATAATTTTAGATAAAATTTTATCAGAGATGATTTATATTGTGTGTATAAAATGATAATTGTTGGAACTTTATGGTAATTGTTTAATATTGATAATATCTATTATAAGTTTCAACATCTGATCTTGACTTGTGAGGAAAAATAATATCATGGGGTGGTTTTCTTGTATTTTTATTCTGAAAAAGAAATTACATGAAAATTTACACTATTTTGAATGATGAAAAAATATGTTCAATGGAAATGACAACATAATATAGAATCATTCTATCATTGGATTTCATGATAATGATATCGGAAAACCTTTCTAAATATTTATGAACACACCCTTAATTTCACATCTCAATATTTGTGTGTGTCTCTCAATGTTTTACCTAATGATTTAGGGAAGGGGAATGTTTTATTTCCATAGGTGATAGTTCATAAGAGTATTTTTAGGGTTGATGTAGCAATGTAAAATAAATAAACAAATGGAAATAGAATATCCACATTATATAGGCATCATCTACATTACTAGGTTGTGTTAGGATAGGGATTTCATCAATGTTATTTCTTCTAAAATATATTTATATTAATTTTAATAAAATACAACATTGTTTTAATATTTGTTTCTTGGATTTTGGTTGAAACTGTTAATTAATATCTCATTTAGTTGTATCATTCATTTAGGGAAAATATTTCTCCAACGATTCTATTTATTTATAAAAAATAGTTTCTGTTGTGGGTTGGTTAAGGAATTAACATGGTTCTTTGTGGAAATATAAACTTTGGAATTTTCATTAAGGATCATGAGTCCATGTCATGAAAATAATGGTAATAAATCATGGTTTTAATGTTTTAGTAATTCCAATTAAGATATTAGTGGTAATTAGGATGTTTAAAACATAATGTTAACCTCTAAAATTATAATATTTAAACCCCTTCTAGAATGACTTGTGTCTTATTGGATTTTGGGTTGGAAATTTTATCATTAAGTCCCTTATTGGTCATAGTTATTGTTTCAATATAGGATTATACGTCCATGGTGGTTTGGGATTGGTATTCTGTTCTTGCATCATGATTGGTATTTGTAAGGATTATATATATATGGATTGTATTTTTTTAACAAAAAATTCATTCCTAAATATGATTAAAATGTATTTTGAGAATGTTTCAATTTTTTAAGGAATTTTTTAATATTCATTATGACCAAATTCATGGAATTTTATGGAAATAAATATAATTTTATTATTTCCACTTAGATGTATAATTGAATTATGTGTTTTAGAGCTTTTGGTTTGGTAGGTAATTTTTCTATATAGTTTCCAGTGTGAATTTTTTAATTTTTTTAATGAAATCATAGATATGACTCTATATAGAGATCATATTCATGAGGATTATGATGGATCTAAAAATGTGTCTAGTATTATTGATCTCTTAAACTCACTAGTCTAAGTCATCATTGATTTTGATAGGGAAGTAAATAATGATCAACCAAAGGATGTGGATCATTATCCAAGGTTCTAGAAGTAAAATAATCATATATTTAGGGGCGATGTTGGAGTATAAAAAGATGATTATTTTTTTAAAAGGATCAACATAATAATCATGTTTATTTTTAAACATTTGATGTCTATTTTTTAATTTTATACTGAAAGATTTTTTTTGAATCTCATAAATTTTGGTTTATGGATAAGGAAGGAAAGTTTCATGAGAATCTAACATAAATTGTATTATATAGGATTGATCATTCATACTATTTGTAAATATTTAATACACAAAATAAATGTAGTTTTCAAATATATATATGTAGAATATTATAGTGTTTGATTTTAATTTTCATTTAATTCATTTAATTCATTTTCTTCTCTACTTTGTCACAATGATAGTCTCAAGGAATGAATGTTTGATATGATACATTGAATGTAAATTCAATCGAGGGTGATCCTGTTTGAAATTATTAACTATGCATGGGTGGTGAATAATTAAGTGATAAAATAGGTGGATATGGTGTAAAAAATGTTTGAAAATGATTTCTTCCATAGTAAAAATGCTTGTAATAAGTTATCTAGTTTGAATAGTTGGCATCATGAAGATTCTTAGTGTGGTGAAAATAAATGAATATATATAATAATGTATTTATATAAACATTGAATATATATTAAGCATTGCCAATATTTAATCTTCATTCACATGATGCAGTACTATCTAAATGAATCTAGCATGTGTCAACAATGTAAGAATATTAGGAATTTTAAAAATTTTCACAATTATTACTATTGATAATATGGTGTTGGATGTTCCAACTATTTATATGAATCATGGATTTCTATATTGAATTATAATTAAGTAAAATGTTATTAATAGAAAATGGTCAAAAATAATAGTTAATAGGTTTAGGCTGAAATAATCATCGATTTATTTTAGTTATGGAGAATGAACTAAAGGAGATTGAGGAAAAACATACCATAATGATAGGTAGTGATAATCCAACAAATTTTATATACTTTTCTATAATTTATTCATAGTTTTTCATTTTATTATATGATAATTCAAGTGTTATGCGTCTAATTTTTCATTAATAAAAACATCATAGGTTTTCAAGAATGAAAAGGTGTAAAAAGTGACAAACTAGAGAAGTACAAATCATGATGACGAAGTTTACATTGTGTACATAAGTATCATAGCCTATCCCAAGCTGTAAAGCAAAGTCATGACCATGCCATTAATCCAGAATGAAAAATCTACTACATGTCATGTCCAGACATTCCACGTCATGACACCAGTCAAACCGGTTAGAAATAAAGTCATGAGGATTCCATGCAAAAGCCAGCCACACAAAGAGTACATGTGGTGAACCACTTCTAAACGTCTTGTACCTTGTCAAATATCCTTATCCGCGAGAACCGCGTGCCATGCTAGACATCGAGAGGAAAATGTTGTTGATCAAGGGTACATGTTGTGTACTATAGGTACACATCATGACCAAGAATTCCTATATAAGAAATTTTGTAACAAGGTATTTAAGAACAACAAAAAATACCTCTTCCTTCTCCCCACTCAATCCCCTATGATCCACTCTTACCATTTTCCCTTTTTAAACCCAATATCGTCATAATTTTTACATTTGTTTTGATTCAAGATCCATTGATCTTAAATTCTTCAACACCAACTTTTCGTTGTCCCAGGATTAAAATTCAATTCACATTTCTGTATAAAGAATGAAATATATATTAATTTATAATTAAGTTATTCATGTTTTTTAATTTTCATCCTAGAATCTCCTTTTTTATAATTCTGATAAGCATTATTTATCTTGTTAATTTAGTTGTTCTATTATCCCTAAGAAATAGCTAAATTTTTTAGGTGTAGGTATCAAGATAAATGTATCTAAATAATTAAATACACCTTAAATTCAAGACATGGAAATTACAATTGATGTAGTGACTAGGATATTTATTCAAGGTCTATCCTATTTATGTGAACATCCCTCACCTTGGGACAATAAAAAAACCTTATCATAATCAGTGAAGAATGTGTTACTACCTCTAGATTATGAAGATATATTCCATAAATCATCCAAACATAATGCACTTAGGATTTATCTATCTCATATCCATGGAATAGCTAATCCCACGGTCCGACTAGGGTGTTAAGTCCAATGTCCACTAGTGACCCATGTATTCATTACATAATAATACATAGGATCTTTCCAATGTTATAATTAAAGACAATCCATCACCTAGATACTCCACATGATCACAACCCCTTGTTTATCATTAGAATCCATTACAAAATAGAACATAGACCAAAATTCCATTCAATGGTATTCTAGGAAGGACTCTCTTATAGGTTTAGAAACCAGATCCTCTAGAAATTTAATTGTCGTCTCCTTATAGATTTGACCATGTACTCCCAATAGACTTTGTATTATTAGTCATAGAATATAGAATCCCACCTTTTTATCACATAAACATTCATTAAATTTTACAAAACCAAGGATATTTAAGGTTTAGTGTCTTGGAAACTATGAACTTAAAATATGAAAACATAAAACAATCCTCTTAAACACTTGAAAGGATTCTCCTTATGTTCATCCTTGGTTCATAACTGCATCTCATTACCTGGGGACATACATCAAAAGAAATGGTGAGTAGAAGGCCCATTAAGGGAAACAAGGGGAAACATTTAACATGAGAACTTGAGATACATCAACAATGTCATTAAAAAGAAATTTAAGGAATGAGAATGAAATCATGAGGAATATCATAATAAAAATAACATATTTAATAACTTGAAGATGTTGTTACAACATTTAACAGAGACAATCATTTTCGTTTCACTGAGGTCCATCCCCAAGGTGTCATTAAAAATTACCAAGGTTATTCACCAAGGCGTCGTTAAAAATGGACATCTCTAGAGATTAAGTCTTTACCAAATGCATTTGAGTGCTATCAGGGAGCACCCTTAATTTTTCTTTATTATCATGTGAGACACATATATCATCATCAATAATTTAATAAAAACCCATATAGCATAAATGAAATGGGTTTCATTTCATAATCATAACGTTTAAAAAACTGCTTTAAAGAGGTGATCTTTATGTCACTTTAAACCCACGGAAAGGGAAAGTGGGTCTCATGTAGGTGAATCCCAGAATTTAAAATAGATCGTTTTGGTATAGATGTGAATACCCCTTTATAATAAAGATCTTTGAGTATTCACTTAATAAAATAAATGAATTTGAGAATAAGAGAGAGTCATTTTGAGACTGAAATTCCGCGGTATAACAGCTATGTTACGAGGTTTTAGAAAACATCGAAAAGTGAGGGGACATTTGTCACCCACTCATGAATGATCCATAAAACAGTAGGGGGAAAAATATAAAGGATTTAAGAACATGGTAATGAAATTTTAATGATATACCATATGAAATGAAGAAAATGAAAAGAAGGAAAACATAAGATTTCTCTTATGAAAATTTGGCAGCTTAACGGTGTCACTTAAACATCAAAAAATGAATTGAAGAGATCAAATAGGGTATCTGATCATCTTAACATGAAATATCATTATGATAGATATAGATATCATACTCCAACATAATAAAAAGGAACTTGAAAGACTTGACATGAAAGTAGAACATTGAAAAATGATAAAGGTGAACGAATCCCTTAAAAATTCGCCAGCCTAACGACGTCACCCTAACATCAACAAAAATGAATTGACGAGATCAAATAGGGTCTCTCATCATATGAACATAAAAGATCAGTATGACAGAAATGGAGATCATACCCAAACATAATAAAAGGAATATGAAAGACTTGACCTGAAAGTAGAACTTTAAAAAATGAGAACGGTGAATGAATCCCTTAAAAATTCGGCAGCCGAACGACAGCACTTAAACATTATTAAAATGAATTTATTAGAGAATGTGGGGGTCTCTAATCATATGAAAATGAAATGTTATGTAAGAAAAATATATAAATGAACATCAAACAACATAAGATCATGGAGCATAAAAGAAATGACTTAAAAGAGATTATTTGAAAAGAAATAGAGAGTTTGGATCCCTTACCTTAAAAAAAACTCTTAAAACTCAATGGCTGGGACCTTGAGGGCATGGGGAAACCTTGGGAGGACTCCCTCGGAGGTAATGAGACCACAGATTCGTTGGGGGAGAGTTGGGAGTTGAATGGATGAGAGGATGGCTTGGTATTTATATGGAAAGTAAGGGGACAAGGCATTAATGGCCAAAGGGACACGTCATTGGTTGTTTTGGCAAAACCATAGGCTTGACCATGGTATTTTTCCATGGTATTGGCCACATGGGACACCTCATAACTTATATTACTATTCATAAGTCGACCATATTGATTACATACATAATACATCATTTAATGATGTCATTAAACACACGTAACTTAAAAACTGTATTTTCAATATTCATCAAAAATTCAACTTTTTGAGAAAAATACAAAAACTTCACCTTAAGAAAATATCGATTCTTTTATTTAAAATTGAACTAAATTTTATAAAAATAATTTTCTATATATTTTATGTTTAATTTTTAAATAAAAACAATATTCACCGAAAATTCATTTTTTTCAGAAAAATCTCCAAAAATTACCTTAACATAATATCGATGCTCTGAGTTAAAAAATGAAATCCATTTTATAAAAATAATTTTCTAAATAATTTTAATATAATTTTTAATTAAAGAACACTATTCACCCGAAAAAACTAATACTTGAATAATAATTTATGAAACCATTATTTAACCATTTTATTTAATCACATTACTTAATCAATGAGCCTAGATTATATTAATACATTCTTTAAGTGAGATTACTAATCCATTTGTTCACATTACTAATCCTAAGCATAAAATCACTATTCAAAATTTACTATTCATCAAAAATTAAGTTGATCCTATCAGACATTATATTTCTTGCTGAACATAATTGTAGAAGACAATTTTTTGAAAATCATTACACATTTTTAATTATTTAAGGTTTACATAAACATTTTTTTAAAATATCCTTTCTATAAAATTCACCCAAAATATGCATACTATATTTATTCAAACATTTGAAACATCATAAACTTCATCATAAGAAGAAATAAATATTTTTATTTAATACAAAGGATTACACAAGGAAGTTACAGCCTCCTTACATAAAACCTTATCACACTAGCATATGACCTAAGTGTAAGGTGTGATAAGTTGTGAGAATCTGAGGGTGGCTCAGCCAACAACGCACGTGATGTAATTTATATCAGTTTGAACTTCTCGTTAAGGAGATTCTGTTATAGCTTCATATGATGAAGTTCGGCTTGGGTTTGTCCAGAGAAAATCCCAGTGGTGCTACCTCCTTCCCATGTTTTGTTATATGGGCTTCGATCGGTCCAAGACTACAAGCTGAGGCCATTGAATCTTCTTTCTATAATAATTAACCATGATCACTTGTATTTAGAGACAATAATCGAAAGGTTTAGTTTACAGCAGTCATATTGACCAATGGTCATATAACAGTCAAAACCCATTGGTCTCATTTTAATTATACACATGTTATCAAATGAAACAGTTGTGTTGTGTATAAAAAAAAGAAAAAAACACACAAAATTAGGAAACAAGATTTATTCAAATCTTCTGGACGTTAAAATCTTCCCCTCTTAAGAAAATTCTTCCTCGCAATTTTTAAAAATTGGGTTTTGAAATTTCATTGAAAGTCCCACATCAGAAAAGGAGTCAGTAGAACTATTACTTTAAAAGAATGAAAGGAAAGTACAAAGGTCACCGGAGTTAACCCACAGTAGGATTCCATATAGGAAACCATGGACATAGAGGAGAAAACAAAGGGTCATGTTCTAAGGGAGAGTGGTAGAAAACATTATTAGGAGAAAGTTAACCACAAGAAAATCCCAAACATATTATGTGTGTAAATGGTGTTTGATTACTTGTAGGAAACGTAAACCAACAACGTTAGTTTTTTACGTTCCTTTTCATAATTTTGAAGAATTATTTTTCTACATAGAACAAAAACACAAGGATATATACCTATCATCAAGTATAGATTCATCCTTTAATAAGTTTATACCAAAACTAATCTTATCTCCAAACAATGAGCATTCAAAAACACGTGGTCTCATCAAAACACAAGAATCGTCTTCTTGAGAGTCACGTAATCCACAAAAGATTAACTATCAATTTCTTGTATCTTTAAACTTTATAAAAAAACTGAAAGGGTTAGATAAAACCACTCTTCAAAAATAAAGAATCCCATAAGAAGGGAAACTACTTTTTAATCTTCAATGTTCCATGGTACTACCCAAATTTCATCATAGACCATTCCATAAATAACTGTGCTTAAAATTCCTCAAAATAAACAAAACTAAGATTGAAACCCAATTATAAGAATTATCTCATAACATAGACTTCCTATATAGACTTAATCGTTCATCTCCAAACAACATCAACCACTGTTATCATCTTATAAAAAAAGTAACTAACCTAATCACATTTTCCCCAAGATAGGTTAATCATTTCCATATGTAACCTAATTTACTATAAGTTTGCCTTAAATTCATCGACTCGTCAAAATATAAGTCAACCTTTACTCCTCAAAACAAATACCATAGTAATCTATTTCCCTCGACCAAATAGGGTTCCCAAAATAGTGAACTTCTTCCAAAATAATTATCATCATTTAATTCCCTAATCATACTATTTTTAAGAAGAACAGCTTCACTACATCAACTTGTGGTACATAACAATAGTTTTTTTCCTTAATGATATAAAATCATCTTAGGTAGTGACTCTATGATCTTAGAAAACATAAACGATATGCTCATAGAGCATGAAATAAAATAAAACATGATATAGACAATTATTTTGAAGAAGTTACATGTACTTTAGTCATCATGATCCATCTCAGCATATGACTTTCATTGTTACCATGTCTTCGAAGATTGTTGATTCTCATCATGCTTCTCACCCATTACAAGAGAGCATTGCCTTGAATAATGACTAACTTCTCCGTTTTTACAACATTAAAATGTATAAGGTACATTAGATCGAACCTTGTCTCCATTAATCACATTATCCATTTTTATAAAGCAATTGGATACTTTATTCCCTATCTTCCCACACTTAAAACATATCCTGGTTCCTTTGTGACATTCTCCTTGGTGCCTCTTCCCACACTTTTTTCCAAAAAAAATTTGGTGTTCTTTCCCTTATCAACTTTTTCAGATGAACATCCTTGAGACTTTTTCTTCTTCTTCCTTGATGAATTTAGGCATTCAACTAGCTACCAATTATTAATTGTGATTTTTGATAGCTGGTTTGGCATAATCACAATATGTTAAACTTGCTATTTCGTCATCTTTGTCACATTAATAGGGCAATCGTCACATTTCCAATCACATTGGTTGTTGGGACATGCTCTTCCATTTTCCTCCATTATCTAAGAAAAGAACGAATAATTAGGGGGCTTAAATACATAGCCAATAATCATGAAAAGTAAACTTAATGCATAGAAGGATAAACTTGTAGAAGAAATGTATACCCTAACTTGTGATCCCCGAGTTCCCAATCAAGGTTATCCATGATCATATATTCTTATGTGAATCATTATTTTATTCTATCTTTGTTTCTTTAATAATGATTCATACTATGCTTATGAATTTACCAAAGCATATCCTCCGAGAGTGTCGTATCCAAGAGTGCAGGAAGGCCCTTTGTCATGTACCAGTTCCCGTTTAAGTCTAGCTCAAAGAGGTGTTTTTGGGTTTTACCCCTATGTACATCTGTGCTAGAGCCAACTCTACCAGCTTGTATCTAGACAAGGATGTATTTTCTTGGCAACCCCTTACTAATTACTAACCAAAATACCCGGACTATTTCCTATATTTAAACATTTATATAGGGGTCTTCCTAAATTTTTCATATCCTAATTTCCAAAAATAACTAAACCATCCATTAATACCAACTATAGAATCCCACCTTTTTATCACATAAACTTTGATTACATTTTACAAAAGTGAGGATCTTTATGGTTTAGTGTATTGGAAAACTGGAACATAAATCATGAAAACATAAAACATTCTTCTTAAACACTTGAAAGGATTATCCTTATGTTCATCCTAGGTTCATTAGTGAATCTAATAACCTGGGGACATACATCAAAATAAAGGGTGAGAAGAAGGCCCAGTAAGGGAAACAAGGGGAAACATTAAACATGTGAACTTGAGACACATCAACAATGTAATGAAAAAAGAACATTAAGGAATGAGAAAGAAATCATGAGGCATATCATAATAAAAATAACGTATTTCATAACTTGAAGATGTGTCCACGACATTAAAAATATACAATCATTTCCATTTCACCAAGTTCCATCCCCATGGTGCCATTAAAATTTACCAAGGTTATTCACCAAGGCGTCGTAAAAAATGGTTATCTCTAGAGATTAAGTCATTACCCAATGTATTAAAGCGCTATCGGGGATCACCCTTAAATTTCCTTTATTATCATGTGAGACACATATATCATCATAAATTATTTCATAAGAAACCCATATAGCATAAAGGAAATGGGTTTCATTTCATAATCATAACGTTTAAAAAACTGATTTAAAGACGTTATCATTATGTCACTTTAAACCCACGGAAAGGGAAAGCGGGCATCATGTAGGTAAATCCCAGAATTTAAAATAGAACATTTTGGTATATATGTGAATACACCTTTAAAATAAAGATCTTTGAGTACTCACTTAATAATATAAATGAATTTTAGAATAAAAGAGAGACATTTTGAGAGAGAAATTCTGCGGCATAACTGCTATGTTATGAGGTTTTAGAAAACATTGAAAAGAGAGGGGACATGGGTCACCCACTCATAAATGATCCATAAAATAGTAGGGGGGCCGAATATAAAGGATTTAAGAACATGTTAATGAAATTTTAATGATATACCATAAGAAATTACGAACATGAAAGGAAGACAAAAATAAGATTTCTCAACTGAAAATTTGGCAGCCTAACGGGGTCACTTAAACATCAAAAAATGAATTGAAGAGATCTAATAGGGTCTCTCATCATATGAAAAAAAATATATGTACGATATATATATAGAGCATACCCAAAAATAATAAAAAGTAGCATTAAAGTCTTGACATGATAGTATAACTTTGAAATATGAGAAAGGTGAACGAATCCCTTAAAAATTCGGCAGCCTAACGACGTCACCCAAAGTTCAACAAAAATTAATTGATGAGATAAAATAGGGTCTCTAATCACATTAACATAAAAGATCAGTTTGATATATATAGAGATCATACCCCAACATAATAAAATTGAACCTGAAAGACTTGACATGAAAGTAGAACTTTGAAAAATGAGAAAGGTGAACGAATCCCTTAAACATTCGGCAGCCTAACGACGCCACTTGAACATTCTTAAAATTAATTGATGAGAGAAATATGGGTTCTATCATCATATGAACATGAAAACGGAAGTATGAGGAAATTAAAATAACAAACTCCAACATAAGATCATGGATCATAAAAGAAATGACTTAAAAGAGAGTATTTGAAAAGAAAGAGAGAGTTTGGATCCCTTACCTTAAAACGTAATTTTTAAAACTCAATGGTTGCAACCTTGAGGTCTTGGGGGAACCTTGGGAGGACCACTTTGGAGGTAATGGGACAAGAGCTTCGTTGGGGGAGAGTTGGGAGTCGAATGGATGAGAGGATGGCTTGGTATTTATAGGGAAAGTGAGGGGACAAGGCATTAATGGCGAAAGGACACCTCATTTGTTGTTTTAGAAAAACCATGGGCTTTCCCATGGTATTTTCCCATGGTATTGGCCACTTGGGACACCTCATACCTTATCTTACTATTCATAAGTCGACCATATTCATTACATAATTAATACATCATTTAATGATGTCATTAAACACTCGTAACATAAAAACTGTATTTCCACTATTCATCGAAAATTCAACTTGCTCAGAAATATACAAAAATTTTACTTTAACCAATTATAGATGCTCTTATTTTACAAATGAACTCCATTTTATAAAAATAATATTATAAATATTTTTAATTTAATTTTTAAATAAATACACTATTCACCGAAAAATCATGTTTTTCAGAAAAATCCCCAAAAATAAACTTAACATAATAACGATGCTCAGAGTTAAAAAATGAAATCCATTTTATAAAAATAATTTTCTAATTAATCTTATTTTAACTTTTAATTAAAAACACTATTCACCTGAAAAAACTAGTACTTGACTCATAATTTATGAAACTGTTATTTAACCATTCTATTGAATCACATTACTTAATCAAGGTGTCTAGATTATATTAATACTTTCTTTAAGTGAGATTACTAATCTATTTTGTCACATAACTAATACTAAGAATAAAATTACTATTCATAATTTACTATTCATCAAAAATTATGTTGATCTTATTAGACTATAAATTTTGTACTGAACATAATTGTAGAAGACCATTTTTTGAAAATCATTACACATTTTTAATTAATTAAGGTTTACATAATCATGTTTTTTTAAATATCCTTTCTCTAAAATTCACCAAATATATGCATACTATATTTATCAGGAAATTTGAAAATTCATAAACTTCATCATAAGAAGAAATCGAAAATTTTATTTAAAACAAAGGATTACACAAGGAAGTTATGGTCTCCATACATGGAACCTTAACACACCAGCATAAGACCTAAGTGTAAGGTGTGCTAAGTTGAGTGAATCCGAGGGTGGCTCGACCAACATCGCACGAGTAGTAATTTCTATCAGTTTGAAATTCTCGCGAAGGATATTCCATTCTAGCTTCACATGATGAAGTTCGACATAGGTTTGGTCAAGAGAAAAGCCCAGTGGTGCTACCTTCTTCCCGAGTTCTATTAGATGGGCTTCGATCGATTCAAGACTTCTAGGTGAGGCCATCAAATCATCATTCTATAATAATTAACCAAGATCACTTGTATTTAGAGACAATAATCAAATCTTATAGTTTTTAGCAGTCATATTGGCCAATAGTCATATAACAGTCAAAACCCAACGGTCTCATTTTAATTATACTCATGTTATCAAATGAATCAGTTTTGTTGAGTATAACAAATAAAATAACTGACAAAATTAAGAAACAAGATTTATTCAAAATTTTGGGTCATTACAGTCTTTCACCCTTAAGAAATTGCATCCTTGCAATTTTTAAAAATTGGGTTTTGAAATTTCATTGAAAGTCCCAAACAGAAAAAGGAGTCTATAAAACAATTACTTTAAAAGAATGAAATGGAAGAACAAAGGTCACCCGAGGTAACCCACACTAGGATTACATGTAGGTAAACATAGACATGGAGGAGAAAACAAAGGGTCATGTTATGAGGGAGAGTGATAGAAAACATGATTAGGGGAAAGTTAACCAGAAGCAAACCACAAACTTATGATCTGTGTAAACAGTCTTTGATTAACTAGTAGGAAACGTAACCCAACAACACTTTTGTTTTACGTTTCTTTTCATAATTTTGAGGAATTAATTTACTACATAGATCAAAATCATAAGGAAATATACCTACCTTCTAGTAGAGTTTTGTCCTTTAATAAGTTTCTACAAAAACTAATCCTTTCTCCAAACGATGATCATTCAAAAATACTTGGTCACATAAAAACACAAGAATCGTCTTCTTGAGAGTCATGTAATCCACAAATGATTAACTATCAATTTCTTCTATCTTTAAACATTATACACAAAATAGAAAGGGTAATATAAAACAACTCTTCAAAAAAATGAATCGCATAGCAAGGGAAAATACTTTTAAATCTTCAAAGTTGCATGGTACTACCCAAAGTTCATCATAGACCATTCCATAATTAATTGTCCTTAAAATTCATCAAAATAAACCAAACTATGACTGAAACCCAATTATACGAACGATCTCATAACAAAGTCTTCCAAGATAGACTTTATCGTTCATCTCCGAACAACATCAACCACTATTATCATCTTATAACAAAAATAACTAACCTAATCACATTTTCCCCAAGATAGGTTAATCATTTCCATATGTAACCTAAATAACTATAAGTCCGCCTTAAATTCATTGATTCACCAAAATATATGCCAACATTTACTCCTCGAATAAAATACCATAGTAATCTATTTACCTCAATCAAATAGGGTTCCCTAAATAGTGAACGTCTTCCAAAATAATAATCATCTTTTAATCCCCTAATCACCCTTTTTTTAAGAAGAACATCTTCACTACATCAACATGTGGTAGATAATAATAGATGTTTTCCGTAATGATATAAAATCATCTTAGGTAGTGACTCGATGATCTTTGAAAACTTAAAAGATATGATCATATAGCACGAACTAAAATACAACATGATATAGACAATAATTGTGAAGAAGTTACATGTACATCAGTTATCATGATCCATCTCAGCATATGACTTGCATTGTTGCCTTGTACTCAAAGATTTTTGATGCTCATCATGCTTCTCACCCATTCAAAGAGAGAATTTCCATGGATAGTGAATAACTTCTCCACATTTATGACATAGAAATGTATAAAGAACATTAGATCAAACCATATCTCAATTCATCAAATTATCCATTTTTTAAAGCAATTGGATACTTTAGGCCCAATATTCCACCACTTAAAACATCTCCCGGTTCTTTTGTGACATTCTCCTTGGAGCCTCTTCGAACACTTTTTTCGAAAAAGAAATTTGGTCTTCATTCTGTTATCAACATTATCAGATGAACATCCTTGAGACTTTGTCTTCTTCTTCCTTGATGAATTTGGGCATTCAACTAGAAACCAATTATTAAATGTGATTTTTGATAGCTAGTTTGGCATAATAACAATATGTTCAACTTGATCTTTCGTCATCTCTGTCACATTAATAGGGCACTCATCACATTTCCTATCACATTGGTTGTTTGTACATGCTCTTCTATTTCCCACCATTAACTAAGAAAGGAACGTATAATTTGGGGGCTTGAATACTTAGCCAATAATCATGAAAAGGAAACTTAAAGCATAGAATGATAAACTTGTAGAAGAAAAGTATACCCAATATTTTCATCCCCTAGGTCCCAATCTAGGTTATCCATGATCATATATTCTTATGTGAATCATTATTTTATTTTATCTGTGTTCCTTTAATAATGGTTCGTACTAAGCTTATGAATTTACCAAAGTGTATCCCCTGGGAGTGTCGTAACCAAGAGTGCAGCAAGGCCCATTGTCATGTACCAGTTCCTGTTCGAGTCTAGATCAAAGCGGTGTTTTCATGCTTTACCACTATCTACATATGTGCTAGAGCCACCTCTACCTACTCGTATCCAGACAAGGATTTATTTGCTTGGAAACCCCTTACTAAATACTCACGATAATACCAGGAATATTTCCTATATTTAATCTCTTCTATAGGGTTATTACTAATGTTTTCATATACTAATTTCAAAAAATAACTAAACCATCCTTTGATACCAACTATGGAAACCCGCCTTTTTATCACATAAAATTTCATTACATTTTACAAAACCGAGGATCTTTAAGGTTTAGTGTATTGGAAACCATGAACATAAAACATGAAAACATAAAGTATTCATATTAAACACTTGAAAGGAAACTACATATGTTCATCCTAGGTTCATTACTACATCTCATAACCTGGGAACATACATCAAAAGAAAGGGTGAGTAGAAGGCCCGGTAAGGGAAACAAGGGGAAACATTTAACATGTGATCTTGAGATACATCAACAATGTCATGAAAATGATTTTTAAGGCATGAGAAAGAAATCATGAGGCATATCATAATAAAAATAACATATTTTATAACTTGAAGATTTGGCTACAACATTTAACATATACAACAATTTTTGTTTCAGCAAGGTCCCTACCCGAGGTGTCATTAAAAATTCCCAAGGTTATTCACCAAAGCATCGTTAAAAATTGGTCATCTCTAGAGATTAAGGCATTACCCAATACATTGGAGCGCTATCAGGGCACAACATTAATTTTCATTATTATCATGTGAGACAAATATATCATCATCAATAATTTCATAAGAAATCTATATAGCATAAAAGAAATGGGTTTCATTTCATAATCATTGCGTTTTAAAAACTGGTTTAAAGACGTGATCTTTATGTCACTTTAAACCCATGGAAATGGAAAGTGGGTATCATGTAGGTAAATCCAATAATATAAAATAGTAAATTTTGGTATATATTTGAATACAACTTTAGAAGAAAGATATTTTAGTACTCACTTAATAAAATAAATGAATTTTAGAATAAGAGAGAGACATTGTGAGACGGAAATTCTGCGGCATAACAGCTATGTTGCGAGGTTTTAGAATACATTTAAAATATAGGGAACATGGGTCACCCACTCATAAATGATCCATAAAACAGTATGGGGACAGAATATAAAGTATTTAATAACATGGTAGTGAAATTTGAATGATATACCATATGAAATGACGAACATGATAAGAAGAGAAAAATAAGATATCTCTTATGAAAATTCGGCAGCCTAACGGTGTCACTTAAACATCAAAAAATCAATTTACGAGACCAAATAGTGTATCACATCATATGAAAATAAAATATAAGTATGATAGATATATAGATAATACCCCAACATAATAAAACGAAACATAAAAGACTTGACATGAATGTAGAACATTGAAAAATGAGAAAGGTGAACGAATCCCTTAAAAATTCAGCAGCCTAACGACGTCACCCAAACATCAACAAAAATGAATTGATGAGATAAAATAGGTTCTCTAATCATATGAACATAAAAGTTAAGTATTATAGTTATAGAGATCATACACCAAAATAATAAAAAGGAACTTGAAAGACTTGACATGAAAGTAGAACATTGAAAAATGAAAAAGGTGAACGAATCCCTTAAAAATTCGGCAGCCTAACGACGCATCTTAAACATTATTAAAATTAATTGATGATAGAAAGATGGGTTATCTAAAAATATGAACATGAAAAGGTATGTAAGAGTAATATTAAATAACATCCTCCAACATAATATCATGGAGCATAAAAGAAATGACTTAAAAGATAGTATTTGAAAAGAAAGAGAGTTTGGATCCCTTACCTTAAAATGTAACTCATAAAATTGAATGTTTGGGACCGTGAGGGATTTGGGGAGCCTTGGGAGGACTCATTGAGAGGTAATGATACCAGAGATTTTTTGGGGGAGTGTTGGGAGTCGAATGGATGAGAGGATGGCTTGGTATTTATAGGGAAAGTGAGGGGATAAGGCATTAATGGCCAAGGGACACCTCATTGGTTGTTTTGGAAAAACCATGGGCTTGACCATGGTATTTGCCCATGGTATTGTCCAATTGGGACACCTAATACCTTATCTTAATATTCATAAGTCTACCATATTGATTACATACTTAATACATCATTTAATGATGTCATTAAACACCCGTAACTTAAAAACAATATTTTCACTATTCATCGAAAATTCAACTTTCTCAGAAAAATACAAAACTTTCACTCTAACCAAATATCAATTCTCTGATTTCAAAAATGAACTCCATTTTGAAAAAAATAATTTTCTAAATATTTTAAATTTAATTTTTAAATAAATACACAATTCAACGAAAATTCAAATTTTTCAAAAAAAATCCCCAAAAATTACATTAACATAATATCGATGCCCTAAGTTCAAAAATAAAATCCATTTTATAAAAATATTTTTCTAAATATTTTTAATTTAATTTTTAAATTAAAAACACCATTCACCCGAAAAAACAAATACTTGACTAATAATTTATGAAACTGTTATTTAACCATTTTATTGTATCACATTACTTATTCAAGGTCCCTAGATTATATTAATACATTCTTTAAGTGAGATTACTAATACATTTGTTTACATTACTAATCCAAAGAATAAAATAACAATTCATAATTTACTATTCATAAAAAATTATTTTGATCTTATTAGACTCTAAATTTCGTACTGAGCATAATTGTAGCAGTAATTTTTTTGAAAATCATTACACATTTATAATTATTTAAGGTTTACATAAACATTTTTAAAAAATATAGTTTCTCTAAAATTCACCAAAAATATGCATACAATATTTATCTGGACATTTGAAAATTCATAAACATCATCATAAGAAGAAATCAAAAATTTTATTTAAATCAAAGGATTACACAAGAAAGTTATGGTCTCTATACATAGCACCTTATCACACAAGTATATGACCTAAGTGTAAGGTGTGATAAGGTGAGAGAATCCGAGGGAGGCTCAGCCAACATCGCACGAGTAGTAATTTCTATCAGTTTTAACATCTCGCAAAGGAGATTCTGTTCTAGCTTCACACAATGAAGTTCTACTTGGGTTTGGTCCAGATAAAAGCCCACTGGTCTTAAATCCTTACCAAGTTCTGTTAGATGGGCTTTGATCGGTCCAAGACTACTGGGTGAGGCCATCAAATCTTCTTTCTATAATAATTAAATAAGATCACTTGTATGTACAGACAATAATTGAATCTTTTATTTTCCAGGAGTCATATTGACCAATGGTCATATAATAGTCAAAACCCAATAGTCTCATTTTAATTATAATAGTGTTATCAAATGAAGAAGTTTTGTTGAGTATAAAAAAATAAAATAACACACAAAACTAGGAAATAATATTTATTCAAAATTTCGGGTCGTTACAGATAATGTTTGGGAAAAATTAGAAATCATAATTTGATAAACGTAGGAGGGATTAATTACACAACCCATTAAAGCCCATCAAAATTTTGACATCATTTTTGAGGTGGCACGACCGTTTCGTAGAAGAAATCTGGTTTTCATAGGATGTCGTTTTACCCTTCCCTCACCCTTTTTTCTGTCATTTATTTCTTGATTCCCCTGCAACTTTTCATTCAACTTCAGGGCATGTACCAAGGTCCCATGACCCGATCAAGCACCCTTGAATCCAAAGAACCATTGGTCTTAGATCCTGAGATCGAAAGGTATCCACTTTCATTGTGCCTCTCAAAAATATCTATGCAACATCTCAGTGTGGGATCTGACCCTCCAAATCATCAAATCCTACTGGGAGAACACCTGATTCACCTTGAGAAGACCATCATGGATTATGTCTTTCCACCAATCCATAGTGAGATTCTAAGAAGTGTTCACCCACCAATTCATGCCCATACCATTGAAATCAAGCCTAGACTCATACATATGATCCAAAACATGGGAAAATTCAGTGGCCTTTAGTGTGAAGACCCATATGAAACATGGGATACCTTATGCAGCCCGGATGTTTCTAATGGCATGATCAGACTTTGAGTCTGTACTTTATAATTAAAAGATAAAGCTAAAGATTTTCTAATGATCACGAGTCAATCAAGACTTGGAAAGATCTTGAAAAAAAAATCTCGATAAATACATTCCACTAATCTGAAACTGGAAACTCTGAAATGACATTCAGATATTTGTAGAAGTAGATGGAGAATCCACATGGGAAGCAAGGGATCAATTAAAAGAGATCATGTGGAAATGTCAACATCACATACATGACACATGGATTCAAATGAAAACCTTTTTTCATGGCCTCCAACCAGTGGCACGAACAATTGTCGATGATACCAGTAATGGATGTTTAATGTTCAAAACACTTGACAGTGGAAGATAATTTTTTTATGATGTATCCCATAATTCCAGTCTGTGGAAAACTGACCATGGACCACCACAACATGGAATCCACAAAGTTGATCAGACCACATTTTTATCAGTGCATGTCAATGTGCTAACCAAGAAGATTTATTTATTTCAACCACACAAACCCTTCTAACCCCATTCATGGAGATCTAGTCATGTGATATGTGTGGTATACTGTACTAGTATCAACACTGAAAATAAGGATATAATGCACCATAAGATTGTAATAATGTAAATTATAATAAAAAAAGTCAACCATTTCAGAAACAACAATAGCCACTATTTTTTAGTAGAGGCATGCACAGTTGCAGCCTCAGAACAATAGAGGATATTTTCAAGAGTGTATTAGTATATCATAGATATGAAAAAATGGGCCACTAGGGTATCCCCCAATGAACCCTGAATGAGACCAAAATAGTTGAAATATCCTCATAAACCCATTATGATACCCCAACGACAACAATTTCCATTTGCACATCCAAGACTACACATCCACCTCCACCACTGCAAAGTATTATAGAGAACCTCCTGACATCCTTCATTCAAAATTTAGATCAAAGGATGACCACACAGGAGTCAGAAATGGAATATTAGCTAGCATCATTTAGAAACATGAAGATGAAAATGATGAAGATCTCAAAACCATATCTGAAATATTACCAGCTACTTTACACAGTAACACCGAGACATACCAATGAGAGGATTCTTAGGTTGTAGTGCTAAGGAGTGTAAAGTTATTATATTTCCATGAGTAAAAGGAAATAAGGCCACACGATTGAACCCAATCTATAACTAGAAAAATTTGAATCAATACTCGATGAGAATGTTCATGGACCCAATAAACTGAAGGGACCAATTTATGTAGCCCCACCTCTATACAGGACAACTAATCCCTTTCTGAAAAGAGCGAGGAAAGGTTGGATGGTGGCTTTATTCCAATGGTACTTCAAAATGTTAAAATAATTTCATATCAATAATCCTTTTGTTGTGGTAATTTCAAAAATGCATGTTTATGTGAAATTTATCCAAGACATGATATCAAACAAGATAAATATATAAGATCTCATATTATCTCATTAAATGAACAATTCTCTACTATTGTACAGTGAAAAACCCCACCAAAGATGAGATATCCAATAATCTTTTCAATTCATTGTGCAATAGCAAATTTAAAATTGGGAAGATTGCTCTTTGATCATGGATCCATCATTAACATGATACTGATGAGTGTTTTCCAAAAACTAGGACTCCATGAACGTAAGACAACAATATTAGCCTTCATGTTAGTCGATTGTTCAGTTAAGTACCCATGGTATATTCTTAATGATTTTCTGGTTAATGTCATAAAATAAATTTTCCCAGAAAACATTATAGTTTTAGACCTGGAAGAGGAAGGATATGTCTTGATCCTTCTAAAAAGACACTTCTTAGTAATAGGGATGTCCTTTATTAATGTTAACCAAGGAAGTATCATATTCAGTGTTTGAGAAGAATGATTGTATTTAATCTGATAAAGGTTACACAACATTCAGATGATATGGTTGACCATCGCACCATCTCTCTCGCTCAGAATGGAGCGGAGTACATGGATATTGGGGAAGATAATGGTGATTCAGGTTCAGAAAAGGGATAATTCTATGACTTCAAGGAATTTAGCTTTATTGAACAACATACCAAGGACACCATGCCACCATTTATCCCATATATCATTCATCTAAACAAGTTGGAATTGAAACCATTACCCAGTATGTTGATTTAATCATACTTATGAGTTTCATTCTCTATACCCATCATTATGAACTTGAATAAATCTCTATATATGGATGAAAAACTGGTTTATGTCCTAAAAATATGAAAATTATCAATTTTCTCTGGGTGGCAAATATTAAGGGAATCATTCCTTTTGAGTGAACCCACTATATTTTACTCAAAGAATACTCAAAACCCATTAGATAAATTTAGAGGTGTCCCACACAGCCAATGAAGGAGGTTGTCAAGAGGGAAGTGTGGAAGCTTATGGATACTAGAATAATCCTTCCTATCTCATATAGTGAATGGGTGAGTCCCCTCTAAGTCATTACAAAAAAGGGAGGACTCAATGTAGAAATGAGAGATGATTATGGACACATTTCAATACAAACCATCACTATATCGAGAGTTTTAATCTATTACAGATGTTTGATGGTAGCAAAAATGAATGGAAAATTTCCCTTACCTTTAAAGGATCAAATTATTGAGAGGCTAATGGGACATGATTTCTACTTTTTCCTGGATGGCTATTCAGGAAAGAATGATATTTCAGTAGACCCCACTAACTGAAAAAAAACACCATCACCTTACCCTTCGATAGTTTTTCCTATAGACACATGTCATTCAGTATGTGAAAATCACTAGTGACATTCCATATATACATGACACACATATTCCATGATAAGGTTGAATAATTTGAAAAAATATTCATGGATGATTTCTCCTTCTATGGAAGATCATTTCATATCTATATATGAAATTTAGATGTCATTCTCCAATTCTATGTTGATGAAATCATTGTTTATAATGGGAAAGAATGTCACTTAATGGGGTATAGAGGAATTCATATGTGACACAAATTCTATAAAAAGGCATTGAGGTTGATCCAACAAATATTGAAGTCATCAAGGATCTTCCAGAACTGTAAATCGTAAAAGGGATTAGAAGTTTCCTTAGGAATGATGGATTCTACATATGATTTGTAAAATATTTCTATAAAGTCTCGTATTCATTGAAAAATATATTTTCAAATGATATTCCTTTTTAATTCAATTATTACTTCTGAAAATCTATTAAAACACTATAAAATAATGTGATTGCATCTCTAGTTATTATTACACCAAATGTGGAAAAGAAGTTTGAGCTAATTTGCTATGTCAGCAACCTTTATATAGGATATGTGCTCGAACAATGTATTGAAAACATATTCTACTCAATCTAATATGCTAGACACACACTGAAGGAAGATCAGATCAATTATACGAATATGGAGAAGGATATCCAAGTTATCATATATGGATTTGAAAGGTTTTCTTTATGCCTCATTGAATCTGAAGTCATTATCTTAATAGACCATGCCTCCCTTCAATCCCAGATGCAAAAGAAAGAAGAAAATCCAAGATTGATATGCTGGATTCTATTTTTTCATGAATTCTACAATGTAATCAAGGACACCAAGGGGACATGAAATTTCATTACTGACCACCACTCATGATTATTAATGACCATAACAAAATAAGTCATCGAGACTGATATTGATGTACATTTTCCAAATGATACATTGTCTAGTGTCAAAACACAGCCTTGGTTCATTGATATGGCCAACTATCTTTCCAAAGGATATCTCCTTCATGACCACTCATACCAACAACTCCAAAAGTTTTTTTCAAATACCAAACAATTTATTTTGGACGAGCCATTGCTATTAAAGCATTATGCTGATGGCCATTAACAATGCTCCATATTGGATGAAAATATACAAAATTTCATCAAAATGTGTCACAGGTCGCCAACTGGCGACTAACATAGACCAGAGTGCAAAATGGAAAATATTATATAAGGAAGATTTTTCTCGCTCACATTTTCATTATGATGCTAGGGGATTCTATCATCAATGTGATAGATGTGAAAGAATGAGGAGCAATAGTTAAAGAACTTAGATGCCACAAATCCACATTCTGAATGTTGAAATTCTGGAATTCTAGGGTATTGAATTTATGGATCCATTCCCCTCGTCACATTGCAGGAATTAAATTATAGTTGAAGTATACTATCTTTCCATGTGGGATGAAATTGAATCCGTAACACATTACCAGAAATGTTAGTCAATAATTTTTTTCAAAATAAATTTTTTTCACGTTTTTAATTTCCATGGCTACTCTTTAGTGGTTGCAGAACACATTTCTCAAATAAACCAGTATGAAAAATTCTTAAAAAATTTGGCATTCGTGACAACACTTGAAGCCCCTATCACCCAAAACTAAGCGGGCAAGTTGAGTTGTAAAATAAGGAGGTGAAAAAGTATTATAAAAGACTTCCAATGCCAGTAGAAGTTATTAGAGCCTGAAATTATATGATGCAATGTGGGAATAATGAACTACGTATAAAATACATATAGGCACCACCTCAAATAGACTGGTTTGCGGTAAACCGTGTCATCTTCTGGTGGAATTGGAACATCGTTCATTCTGTGAAATAAAAAAGAGTAATCTGGATTTAGAAATGTTAGGACATGAATAGTTATTAGAATTAACCATGTTAGAAGTGATAAGGAAAAATTTGTATGAAAATTCAAGGATTTATGTGGAAAAAATAGAAACGTTGCACGACTAATGAATTTCTAGATGTACCTTCATTCCAAGGAATAAGGTTTTAATATTTAATTCATGATTAAAACTATTCCCAGGGAAGATTAAGTCCACACGTTCTGGTCCTTTTGAGGTTGGCCGAATTTTTACTTATAGAACAATCCATATTCAAGGTGAGAGAGATCCACCCATCAATGTAAATGGTTAAAGGCTGAATTTCATGTAGGAACTGTTACCTGAAGGATGTGTCCTCATCCTTAGGTTCTACAAAACTTAAAATGATCCATGTATCTAACATAGAAGGAAGTGTTTACATGGAGGAATCCATGGTTATGAACACTTTAGGAAAGATAGATTAGGATTTTTAATGACTACTCTACAGTTTAAATGAAGATGAAGTATGGAAGAAATAGATAAATTGGGCATACCATAGATATGTACACATTGTGTACCTCATGTTCACGACGTGAACCTATTTATCCACTAAAAAATTAAATAGAACTCTAATTCATGAAATGGCTGAGTATTACACGTTGTGGACTCTTTATGTTCAATTTTATAAAATTGCAAGTCATGACCCGCAACATCACAACCTACGGCTTCTTCCCTTTATGTCGCATTTCCCTACATTGTTCCTTCATCCCACGAAACCCCAACCCTCTCTCCCTCCCTCACTATTGTGACACCCCACCATCTCCCTCTCCCACAATATCGCACAACCCAACACCTTCCCTCCCCTTCACCATTGTGTACCCCAACCCCCTCCCACACCAACTGTCATGTTCCACAACCCCTTCTACTCCAATGGAATGAGAAAAATGACCACAACCCCCATACACTACTTATTCCTCCTCCTCATCTTCACCATTTGATGAAAAGACCACATCCATGCATCTGTGGACCACCGTAGATGAACTTTCTGCACCAGCATCTGCTCACACACCACCATCCCTCAGATGCAGTCCAACACCAACACATCATCCAGTGACGAGGACCTACATATGCACCCCATATTATGTTTCTCCAATGCAATGCTCCGCGTTAATCTTATCAGACTAAAGGAAAACCCATTTGACCATGTAAGACCTTGAACATGAGGATTCTCTCCCATTTGAGTGTCATAGATGCTATCACTAACCTCCTCAAGGTTATACACATTAGCACCATTGTAGAGATCTATGCCGTGACATAGAAGAAGTTATTTCTAGAGTTTTTTGACACCATTTTTATGGGTGTCGGCAATATTCATTTCATCCAAGGTGGCTTCCCACACTATTTTTCATTTACTGAGTTTGGGTTCTTGATTGGAATTTATACCGAGGAGTTTTTCATTTAAGACATTTATCTGATGCTTCATCTCCATAAACCTTGTGAAATCTCTATGCAGTAATGAACTACGATATCCTGCAACCCACAATCACATCACAACCCAGGCATCACCAAATCCACTCAGTTGTGGGGTCCATCATTATTAATCTAGCATAGAGCCTAGGTATATGGCTTGTTTTTCTAGATTGAATGTCATGGCAGGATCAACCCCGTCGATGTGCTAATTATTATAATAGGCATGGTCAACCCACCCATCAACATGGATACCATGTTTGCTCAGTACTACAGAAACCTCAAAACGTGGACATGTGGCACACTCATGGGTGGATATTTAATCACCCACCAGACTAGGTACCTAGTCATTTTACACACCTTGCATACCCTCACCTTCATTGGACCACTGAATCTAATTAATCTTGTTCTCCTTCACAATATGAATATGCTACTCATGTAGGGATACTTATATTTCTGGGCACCATGCTTCTAGGATCTGAGCCCTTAGGAAGAGAATGATGGAGCAGTAATAGACCCACTAGACCATCCCCCACTTCAACCACCACCCCACCTCCACCCAGACCATCCTCTAGAATTACTACCACCCCACCTACTACCCATCCAACCCCTGTGGAATTATGGAGACTCCAGTAGTGTATCCTGATGAATCATATCCAGATCACTACCCATCTACATATCCTCTCCATCGATCCTCATTAATTTACCCATCTCTTTCACCCACCACAGCTGGCCCATCATCTTCCACTATTCTACCACGCCCTTCTGGTTAGCTGGACCTTCCCCCCGATCTCACCAACCCTATCGACCAGAAGGATTTTATTGTGGAGAAGTCCTGATGGGGAAAGGGAGTTTCCACTTAGATCCTTACCAAGGTACCATTCATTGAATCAAATTCTATACCCATGGCCCCTATATGGATCAGTACCTCACCACCACCCTCCCCGGCCCAGTTTCCCATCAGCACCACCCCTCCATCCTCTACTATTGTTGATACTGACACAGATACCCCATATAGGTGCTCAATACATTGGGAAAAGGGATGATGCTCGAGGACATTTTTGGCACAGGTCTATGATCTGAATTTGATTTATCTTTTGGGATTTTTGGGACCATTCCATTTACTTTTAAGTGTTATATTTTTATCGTTTTTCCCACCCTTCTGAATACTTTTTGATATCTATATATACTTGGGGTTTCATTTATAAATTATATTGTGTTTTTATTTTCATTTATTTTTTTATATTGTCAATCTCCTCAGAATCATATGCCATCCATGATGGTCCATCCCTTCTAGCTGTCTTAGAAAAAAGGGTACTCCAGAAAGTCACCGATGTTTCCCGACCACTTCACAAGCTATATTTTGACAATAAAAAATTGAAGAATCATTTGTCCAATTATTCCATTCTTATCAAACTTCATCCATACTCAAATTGGTCCACACAAATTAATCAACCCACCAATGATACCACACAATCATGTAGGCAAAACCTCTAGTAGTTGTAAAAGGCGGAGGGGCAACTGAACTAGTGGACCTTCTGACAACAATCATCATCCACATGTCTAGCGGAAAACATTTATTTAGCACTTTATCGGAGGAAACCCATAGTACATTTATTTTATTTTTATGTTATCAGGGCCATGTATTTTTCATTTACATTTAAATCTTCAATTTTCATCGTTCAGGAAGCTACGTTGTAAAAATAATAACAGTTTAAATACAATGCCTATCCCACTTTCTCACTCTATATTACTTCTTGTTTTCTATGTTATTCAATAGGTTTATACAGGTAAACTAACATTTTTTATCTAGTGTAGGATTTTCACTTCTTTCACTATTTCAGGTACATTGGATTTTCATGCTATGATAGCTTAAACACCCCTCATGGAATACCACTTATATCATGGATCTCTCAATTATCTATTATTTTAATTTTTCCTAAAATGTCATTTAAAATACTTAAAAAACATAAAATCCAAAAAGCAACTTCCATAACACTCCCACAAAAATTCTATTGACAGTGGGGACACTATCTCTTTCTAATAGGGGGGGGGGGGTCTTATAATAGTTTTACTGATGATACAGTTGAATTTTTATTGTTCTCAATTTTCTATGAGTCATTTTTCTTAGTAATAAGCCTAGTTTAAACCTGAGAATCATTATTCCCTTATAATTAAAGAATAATTTAAGTGGAAAAGTTTCAAGGACACTATTTCACTATTACATAGATTTGTTTATAACGATTTCTCTATTTAAGAAAATAATTCAAATTAAAAATATTCTAAATAATGACTAATCGACCTATTACATAGGATTTAGGCCCTTTATGATTTCCAAATAGTTCTTGAGTCTCACTACCCAAGAGGACTCTATTCCTTCAACATCTAACTCTTATCTGAAAATATTTCTTGAGAGATACCTTGGGAATGTAGACAGACTAGAACATGCACTGACATCTTATCAAAATTATTACTGAACAAGTATGGATATAAAACGATTGAAGAATTATTTGATAGACACTTTCCTTAACCCCCCCTGACATCTGTCCTTGGTTTATACCATATTTTCCATGAATGTACTATTAGAATAAAGTAATTCCAATCCTATTTCCCTTCACATCCTACTCAAGTACAATGCTTATGGATATCTTTGAACCTGTGTAGGGGAGACATTTATAGAACATTGGAATCAACCAATTTTAGATATGTACGATGTGCTCAGCTAACAATGTGGTTATGATCAATATACAATTTTTTGTAACTCATACATATTCTGTTATTTTTTAAAATATAAAAAGAACGAAAGAATTGATATGTGTTGTGCACTATTAGGGTAAAAAATCACTATTCTTCTTAGTGATGAATCCCTCAAAGTTTAATAAGTGGTTAGGTGATCGATGTGGGATCTATCCTTGGCATGTCCTTAAAAAAACTAATGCAAAGAAAAATAAAAATTAATGGAACAGAATCAGTTTTGAATACATATTTGATACAATTATAGATCCGACCTAAGCTAATGGAATATGGATTGGACCGGTCAGCAGGAGGAACATAATCACACTGGTTCTTGCAACTATTCATTGTAATTTAGAGCCTAACCTCATTTTTAGCTGATTTTCATATTTTACCCACCTACCCAAAATTGCAGAGTTATCAGATTCTAATTGCTTAAAGCCCTCAAGATGAATATTATGCTTTTCATTATATAGTGGAGATGATAAAATCATTATAATCATTTGGTTAAGAATTACATTTTCCACCATGGGTTATGAGAGAAACCACTGGTGAGTTAGAATACAATTGGGCATATAACCTAAGGAACAATTAATATATTATTATTAAAAGACTATAAATTATTTGAAAAAATAGACTATGATGAATGACTAACATTCAATACAGGTTTAATTCTGAAAATTGACTTTTATCTACATACACCTAATTTTAATTTCATTTATATAATGAATAATTATTGCATTGAAAATTTATTATCCATCATGAAATCATTGTTGATACTTATTTCTCATGGACATGAAATAGTTCATGTGTGAGGGGATTTGATAAGCTTAATTTATATATATAATTTTACAACATTTCTTCATAGTTTTTCATTTAATTATTTGATAATTCACGTTGTATGTCTCTATTTTTTAAGAATAAAAACTTCATATGTTTTCATGAATGAAATGGAAGAAAAAGTGCCAAACTAGCCAAGTACCCATAATGATGATGAGGTTAATCCCATGTACCTAATGATCATAGCCCAACCCAAGCCCTGAATCAATGTTGTGACCATGTCATGAATCCAGAAAAAAAAGCTACTACATTTTTTGTCTAGACTGCTCACGTCAGGACACTAGTCAAACTGGTTAGCAAGAAATCCACAATGATTCCAAGGAAAATCCAGGAAGATAAATAGTATATGTCGTGATCCACTTCTACAGGTCATGTACCTAGTCATACATCCCTATCCATGAAAACCACATGCCACACTTGATTTCTAGATGAAAATGATATGGATCGAGTGTACATGTTGGGCACCATAGGTACACATCATGACCATAAATGAATACATAGGCAGTGGAGTGGCAGGGATTTTAAGAACAAAAAAAAGAGCACTTCCTTTTCCCCTCTCAATCTCGTATGATCCATTCTTACTTTTTTCCCTTTTAAACCCCAATTACTTCAGATTTTTCACTTTGTTTTATTCACGAGTCCTGGAACTTACATTCATCAACACCTTATTTTCCCCATTCCACATATAAAATACAATTCTTATTTTTTATCTCTAGTAAGTAATTCAGTTTAATTCATAATTCTCTTATACATGTTTTCTCTCTATCATCCTATAATCCCCTTCTTTTATAATTATGTTAATCCTTATTTATTTATTTTATTTTATTGTTCCACTATCCCTAATCAGTAAGTTAATTTCATAGGTGTAGGGATCAAGATCGATATATATACATAATTAAATGCACCTTTATGTCTAAACAAGGAAATTCTAATAGATGTATTAACTAAAATATTAATTCAAGATCTACCCCATTTGTGTGAATGTACCTGACCATGGGACTATCAAACAAATAACCATATCCAATTTTGTGTAGACAGAGATATGGGCACTAGATTGAGAAGATTTATTCCATAAAGAAACCAAACATAATTCACTTGGGATATAATTATCACCAGACCACAAAATTGCTACCTACTATGTAGTGCTAGGAGGCTAAAACAAAATAAAACTAGTGACCCCTATTTTCTTCACAAAATAAGACATATGATCTTTCCTAGGTTACAATTAAAGGACATATGTCACCCATATACTCAACAGGATTCAGAACCCTCGTTTATAAATTAATTTCATCCCAAAATAGATCATAGAACAAACTGCAAAATAAGATATTTCTAGAATGGACTACCTTATAGGATTAGAAACCAGATCCTCTAGAAAGTTAAAAGCAGTCTCCATATGGATTCTACCTCATACCCCACAACACTACATCTAATTAGTTAGTGACAGTTTTGAAAAAATTTACAAATTCATTTTTGACTCACACTAGAGGAAGTAACGAAACAACCCTGCAAAGTCCATCTAGTACCATGAATATTTATAATATAATAGTCTATATTTTTTTATATTGGTTAATTTCAGGTATCACTATTAGTATGAGTAGTGGATCGGTTAACTATGAATATGAAACTGTTGTAATATACCTTATATATTTATATGTCTCTGGGGAAAATGGTATAATGAATGCTTAAGTGGGCTTCCAACACAATTTTTATCGGTGATGTAGAAACATCATGTTATATTTCACTTCTATAGATTAACAATTAAAATATCATAATTGTGATTGATTTTATGGTGAGGTTTAAATTCTGTGTTGACTAATATCATCAAAAAGAGTAATTTACTTTACTAGAAAGGAATGTTCAAAAATCATTAAGGGGGTGAAATATTAATTATAATATGGAAATTTGGGTTAATAAATATTATATAAATTTAAAATTTTAATTAACTCGTTTAGTTCTTTGATTATACGAATCTAGGATTCAACAATAGTTTCTTGTAGTGGTGAAATCTTTTAATGGTTTTTTTCTGATTGTTTATTAATATTTTCTCTAGAGATACAAATGGTGTTATATATTTACATTATTAATATGATTTTTCAAATGTTATCACCATTGTATAATATGGTTTTTTATAGCTAAATCATAAAAATATTCAATTGGTTAATTTAATGTGAAGGAATTTATTCAATTGAATTTGTAACTTTGACATTACTAGTTATATTCATTAATAAATCCAACAGATTTTGGTTGTGATTTTTAACTGGTTGTTGAATTAGGTGACGGTTAAGAATAAAAACTCTCTACCATGTAGAGAAATTAATTTTATAATTTTTAAAAAAAATTTGGTTTTTGAATATCAATATGGAAATAGGATATCAATTATTATGGGTGAAAGAGAATGACATTCTAAAAAATTAGGATCTGGTATAGGCTCTATGAGTTTATAGTATTTCCATTTCAGAATAGTAATGGTCATTTTATTTAATTTCATTTAATAATCATATCTTCCATAAATAAGTTAAATTATTTCATTGGGTGTTTGTGGTGTATATTCTAAATATTTATAGCTCAGGGTAGGATCAAATAAGGCTTTTAAGGTCTATACTAGAGATATTATACTATAACAAGTTACATGAAAATAATTTCAAATTTAATTTTTGATATAACAGAGTGAAGTTATTAGAAAAAATATAATTTAAATAGGGTTTAATATGGGACACAGATGATGTTAATGGAATGATGTGTGGGATCATCCTAAAAAATTATTTGATATTTTTTGTTTCCTTGGATATTCAAGTTATTTCTTATGCTTCATTCAAAATTTTTTTTGATTTGATCCTCTGATAATAGAATTTAATCAAAAGGGAGTTAAATTTGAGTGAGATAATATGTTATAGAGTGTTATATATAAATTTAAATTTCATTTTAATGATAATCATTATTGATCCTTGGGATGTATTTTCAATGTTCTTTTAAAAATATAATTCCATATTGTGATACAGGATAATGTAACGATATAATTTGGTGATTATTGGATTTATATTATTATTTCCCCTTAAAAGGAACAATCCTAATAAGATATATTTTTTATAGTTCTCTCCAATTAATTGATGAGTTAGAGACATTACATGTCAGATGAAATATTCATGATTCATTCAGGTAATATGAGTCTAAGGAATACATTATCCCAGTTGAATTTGGTCATGATGCAATGAAGGTGGGTGGAGTATCATTATACATGATCTCATGTTGTATTATACCTCAATTAAGGGAAATTTGGTATCATTTTCCTTATGTAAAAATACATATGTAGTAAAATAATAAGTATATTTATGGTAACTCATGGCATTGATGGAGTATTTTTTTATCTAAGAATGTGAGAAGAGAAAATATTTAATATTGAATCATATTAATGCCAATTATTTACTTTTGGAATGATTAATTATGGATAAAATTATCAATATTAAATAAAAAAAATTTAATGATACCTTATATATTGAGAAACATTAGAAGTATGGTCTCCAACAGTTGAATCAACCACATTAATTTTTAGATGGAGCAGTGGTTCCCTTGATTTTGATGAAGTAAATTATGATGGTGTTTCATTACTTCAAATGGATAGTTCATCATGTAGTAAAAAATATATATCATAATGTTATACAATATTTATGGTGTGTATAGAAGAAGTGGGTCATGGTTGATTACCTCTCTAAGTGATTGACTTGCTAGAAGCTGAACATGGAGCATACATGAATTATGGTAATTTTATCAATTTTTTATGATATGTTAAAACTATGAAGACATTCAAATTTTATTAATGGTCTATTTACCATATTCATCATAATATATTTATATAATATATGTTTTTTATCAACTACCAAATCCAATCAACTTTATGCCTATTTTTTAAAAAGTTATCAGTAGAGGACATAAATAAGCCTTATATGGAGGAGATGGTTAGGATTCACGAGATTCCATAATCAATCATGTAAGATAGAGATCCTGAATTTACATTGATTGGAGGGTGGTATTGAAGGTGATTTTTATTTAACTAACGAAGAGTATATCACATTTCCCTTATATAAATAAATAATTGAAATAGACTATACAAACCATTCCAGACATGCTTTAGGATTATGTGCTAGAATGTTGAGATCGTGATATCATCGTTTTTCCTTTGTGGAGGTTTTATTTACTTATAGGAATCTGGAATTAATTTTAATGGATTCAATTTAAGTATTATATTAAATACTACTTATATCATCACTATTCTAGGATGAAGTTGGAGAAAGATATTTTTGGTGACCTATATTATTTTAGGAGAAAATGAATTGAGTTCATCTAACCCCGAAGGGATTATTGTCGACTCAAACATGGTTCAATTATTATGCTAATCAACACCATATTTCATTTGAGCTTCATGTTGTATATTGAGACTTTTTATAGGAGTTTCCGTAACTAGGCCACTAATGTATTATTATTTATGGTAACATGGAACCCTATTATGTTGGTCTATTTGAGGACATTGAATAAATCGAATTCATTTTTTATAATTTATAGATTCTTTCAATTAATGATATTGTTCTAAACGTTTTGTTGGTATTCCATCAATGTATGTACCAACCATATCAATCTATATATGTGAGGTCTAGATATCCTAGTGCATTGTTTCATGGATTTTCAATCAAGACCATGAATTTTTGTTTTATAAAAATAAGGACATATATGGTCTCATAAATGGTATTAGAAAATATATATGCTAAACATGCATTCCTGATTGAAATTGGTTTTTATTATTTTAAAATAATTGATAATCCTATCGAATCCATTATTTACTACATGTCTTAGATTTGGATTACACAATTGAATATTGGAAATAAAATTTATTTTACTAAATTGAATGATAATGTCACTGCCACTAGAATTGATGGGATCAATATAAATAATATTGTTTGATATTAATGAACTTGAATATTATTTGATCTATTTTCACCCACTTTTTTAATCAATCCTTAAAGATCTATCTTGTTTGATTAGATCTTGAGGGTTTAAATTATTCATTTTCCATCATTAATAGAAGAATCATGATATTATGAAATTTTTTATTCATTTCAATGAGATATATTTATTTACAAAATCCTAGGGTTTTAAACCCTGGTTATATCTTCATGTCATATTAAATACTATTCCAAATACAATAATAATTCTTCTTCATCATAGGAAACATAAAATATGTATTATGTAACCAATATATAATTGATAAATAAACTAAATGTTAAATATTAACATTTAAATAATCATACATTTTTTCTTTCATTTATAAATTATGTTTCATTTGATTAAATATATAAGAAATAGATGGAATATAGATTGTATGTGTATGGGTGAATTTTTACAAACTATGTAAATGGATATAAATACATGTGTTGATAATCTAGAGTAACTTCAAATGAAAATGGGTTTTCTATAGGTATATAATAAACAACAAATTATATACCCTTATGAATACTTAAAAAAATTAGTTCAACGCCCAAATCACAAAACTAAATCCAACACACACAAAATCATATAATAAAAGGAAAACTATATATATGAAATAAAAATGGGTTTATATGGTTAATATTTTCACTCTATATACATGAGAGCACAATATAAATATTATCTTTCATTTGATGTATAAATATTACAATTCAAGTGAATTTTTAGGCATAAGGTTTACTAAGAAAGGTTACTTTTTAGAAACCATTTAAATGAGTTCCTTTTACCTTTATATTGTATGTCCCACCTGATCATCCAGTTTCACCAACCCCCTATATTCCCAATCATAAATTCCTTATGTTGTGAAACAAATGATTTCTTATAACATTACACAACTTGTCCTATGAACACTAATAACCAAACAGTGTTCCTATGCCTCAAAAATTCCAACAAACTATAGATAAATAATAATTTAAATGTATACATGGTTCATCTACTGATGATATCACCCATAGGACACACCGTAAACCTGGCAGCACAAAAAACCAAATGAACTAACCAACTGCTGTATATCTATTTATAGAACAACCTCCAAATAAACCACCCAATATCTCATATTATTGAATTTAGTGAAGAAAATATGATAATCCAAAAACAAATCCTTATAGAGACTTCACAATTTTAAAAATATCACACTTGAAGACTATTTAAAGGATTCCAATCAATCATTCACCCCTATTGGTTAATGTAGTGATATTTATCCATCTTTATCGCTATTCAAACTATCCCCACTGAGGTAGAGTGTTTCCTAATACATTCTTGGACTAACATTTTCGTGAACATATTAGATGGGTTTTTTATTCTAGTAATATTTTTTATCTTCATCTCCACATCTTCTTAAAACATACCAATATAATGGTACTCAAGATTGATATATTTACTCTTCTCATGAATAACTAAAGTCCTAAACTATATATAAAATCATTTAAAATCACAATATATTTTTTCAATTTCCTCGACCTTACTATGGTGTACCACCTTAATAAATGATTTTTAACATAATCTCATTACAAAATATTACTTTAACATCTTTAAAGGACATTTTATGGTTTAATATCTTGGAAACTAGGTTAATAATATATGAATTATATAAATAAAAATGAAACAAAAACATTATATAATCCCCAAAAAGACTCTATTATTATTCCATTTTAGGTAACCTAACTCTATATGGCATCATGGGGACATAAATTAATATAAAATGGGATAAAATCCAATAATGGATAAAAAAGAAAATGAACCATGGTCAACTAACATGGATAAAAAATGCGGAAAAATATTAGATAATAATTATTTATAACATGTTAATATATATAGAACATAAATATTATTTATTGATAAGAATATCACCAAGGTTAAATTCAAAGGATTCAGAAAACATATCTCCAAGGATATTCATCGAGGTATCGTAAAACATGTAATCTATAAAGATTAATAGTTTACCCAATTAATATTATTGCTATCATAAACACTATTAATAGGTATTAATTCAAATGTTCCATATTTATTGATAAAAATTTATTTTATCAATGATCATTTTTGTATAAATAATGGGTTTCATATATAATCATTGTGTATGTATGATTTTAAATACTTGAACTTTTCATTATTTTTAACCCTGGAGAAGGAAATGTGGACTTCCTACATGGAAATAACAAATCAATGAATTATAATTACAAATATATGAATTCCATTTAATAAAAATATGTTTGGGTATTCATAATATAAAAATGGTGGAATGGAAGATAAACATATGATTTTAATACAATAATTAATATGAAATGTGGTTAATGGAATGATATTTACAGATAGATAATTAAATTATCTCATTCATAGGTAAGTATATTGATATTAACAGAATTAACATAATCACATGATAATTTAATAAATTTAATATTATACGACTACCTATAATAGAAGTACATGGATAAAAATGGAGACAGAGAGAATCCCATACCATGGGGGGAATCTTCTTAAAGCTTGAAGAGATTTCCATTGAACAACATAAACTCATTAAAAAGGATTTATATATGTAAAATGAGAGGAAATTCATGATAAATATCATTTTAGTGGATGAAATTGGGTGGATTGGTGGGTATATATAACAAATCTGGGAGGAATGTTAGTTGATATATAAATGTAAGCATTATAAATATAGGTTGTAAAAAATATAAGTCATTTGTATTACCCATGGTATTAGATTATGGTTTATGAAATTTAGAAGGTGTTTATTGAAATAATTTAGTTTTAGAAATAAAAACAAACATTTTATATTACTTTTGGAATGAGTAAAAAATAAATTTTTATTAGACTCTTTCATAGAAATAAATTATCATTAAAATAACTTATTTTATCAAAAAGATGTATTTTAATTATATATTTTGAAAAAATAAAAGAAATTTTTTGGTATCCTAAAATATATCTATCATAATCATAATATATTAATTTGTATTTTTTAAAATAATATAATATTTTAAATGGGACTGTAGATATGATTTTTTCATTTCAAAAGTTAATATTATACCTTATAATACTAATGTCTAGAATCATAACCCATTATTAAACTGATGTATTCCATAAGGGTTAGATTTATGATGTTGCTGCTTTCATGGGGTGGCTATGATGACATTGATCTTGTGGGGTACCACCTAACTTGATCTTTTCTCATTGTCTATTCAACTCCAGCCTCACTTACTGATGCTCTACATTGGCTTGGTCATGGGTAAACCCCATTGATTCTTCCTCCCTAACATGTTCTAAAAAATGGGATTCAAAAGGCATTATGATACTAGTTTAGGTCACTCTTTCTCTATTATTCTATAGTTATCAATCATCATTACCCATTATATAAACCAATTCCAATGGTTATGAATCCCATTTTTCCTATAATCCCATGGTCATATTGACCACTAGTCATATTGGATAATGGCCAGGAAATGCTTATATCTTAATGGTCATGTTTCACATTAAACATGATGCATATACATATCCATTCTCATAGTCTGTGATTTTTTTACATTACACATATGGTCTCTATACTTACCATGATAGCCTCTATAATATTTCTATTTAATATATTTATTTCAACTATTTTTATAGCTATGTCGATCTTTATTAGATAATTCAATCCTATGCATTTTTTTATTAGTATGTGTATATTTCAATTTCATTAAAAGCACATTAATATTACTAGTTTTATTGTCAATACTAATTTATGATATGTAAGGAAATATAGAAGTCATTTTATTCACTTTTATTGTAACATATAATTAAATAGAAACTATGACACATTGGTTCTTTTATTACAAAATGTTTCGTGTCATTACATTCTCTCCACTTAAGAAATATCTCCCTTGAAATTTGTGTCCTTACATAAAATAAACTGGTTTATTTATCATTCATCAATTGATTGTTATCCCATGTTTCTTATTTTAACTTGTTATTTATCCAAATTACTTTCCTGAGTTGGTGAATATTTTTTTTCAACACATGATCCCTTCTATCAAGAATCAGGTTCAGTTATTAAGTCCCATTTTCTAGATGAATCCCTGGGTGGGGTATGATGAATTATTGTATTTTTGTGGATTATATTCCATTTTAATTAAATATATTAATCATGTTAATTTTCTATATAAAATAATTATTATTTCTCAATCTCACCTAATGTGAAATTGGAATATAAGTAAGAGTATCACACAATAATTACAAGGTTCTATATAGAACCCTAATTCTTATTACATTGGCTAGACCCCAAACACAAATTATTCAATATCAATCATGTTATTATAATAATATAAAGTCACGTTTTGATAAAATTTTATTCCCACAATGTTCCTCTACCTCTATAGTCCACTAGAAGATAAAAATAACTTTAATAAGGAATATATAGAAAATACATATATTCTTCGTCTCAGTGATTTATTAAGCATTACATATGAATACAATTTTCTTCTGTGAGAAGATGATTCAAAAAATCTACACATATAATTAGTCAATATATTCAAAATTAATGGTATTGAGACTCTTCTATTAATATAGTTTGCTCAATATTCATCTCATATTCTTTCTCCTCGTTACATGTGTTGTGTCTGCACAAAACATTCAATAAAAAATTATTATCAAGAATTGAACATTCTTTTCTTTCTCACATTTATTAATATATACGAAGCCGATATCAAGTATATAAATAAACATTTATTATAGTGTTAACTCTTTCTATAATTCATGGAAATCCAACTATCATTAATAGTATGTACTTTCCTAATCTTCAATTTAGAAATTAAAGCCTTTATTGTACCTTTATTTACTCTGAGTATAATTTTATGTCAAATGTAGAATAATAATACCATATATAAATTCTCAATCCAACACTTGATAGTCTTCATTATTCTTCTCCTTAATCATGCAACATATATTTATCAAATATTATGTAATGTTATCTTCACATTAATTATCTCATAAATGATGATAATTACTTCATGATACATTTCATTGATGTATTTTCAAAAAAAACTTCACAATTATTTCATTAACACTATATTATCATGAGTATTATTCTTATTATTTAACAATTAAAAACCCATAATAACTTCACACTAATTCCAAAGAAATTATTCCTCAAATACTTCAATAATTTTTTATATTAAATATCCAATGAATTTAGGTATTCTCTATCCTTATTTATGATGTTAAGCGATGAATGAATTATCATTATTTTCCCAACTCATGAATTCAATGAGCATGAATTATGAATTTTATGAATGCATTGAACATATAGTATGATTTATGATTTATATAGCTTCTTCATTCATCATTAAATTTATATATTCATTAAGTGTTTCTTAATTTATAAAAAAATTCACATACCAATGGTATGCATGAATTTTCATCTAACATTTTGGAATGAGTCTTGGGATCCTATATTCATGGAAGTCGGTGTGCATTAAATTCAAATGACATCAGCTTATCAAAACTGGTTCAAACCTAGCATATATATCAAGATAATGAAATGTTCATATAATAATCATATTATAAGCATTCATGTAAAACTATAGTGTTTCCCCAAGTATATGTAGGGTCATAATCCAACATGGGACATTTCTCTTCAACCACACGATGCACAACACTATATACCATATTCTCGATTCCCAACACACACATAGAATAAAAATATGCATGCAATATTAGTTCATAAATTAATGAATTATATCATGTTTTTACATGAAATAACTATATTATATTTGTAGTATCTCAATTTAAACACATGGTCTGTTGTTACCTATTTGTTTGGTTAGTTCACTGATGATCAGGTGGTCACTAGGGGTGATATCAAAGAGATGATCATATTTCAATTATCAATTCCATTCTATTGATAAAATTCTATGAATAATTTTTAATGCATTAACAATGATTTTTATAGGCATAGTCCCACAAAAAACATCTCATTGATTGGGCTCAATTGTATAAGTGGACATGTTCTTTACCCTTATCAATTGAGAGTATCTATGTCCACTCTAGGAACACTCTATAATCAGTACATTCTTGAAACCTATTCCAACATAATTCCCCTATGAACTATGTTAAAACATATTCTTTTTCATGTTGATCACACACTATGCCTACCTGTATAGAAACTATACCACTATAATTCCTGCTTAGGATGACCAGGATGTTGTTTAATGCATATGGTAGTCCATGGTTTGACATGTGTAGTTGAGATTTGTCATTGGTGGTCTATATTCTATCCAATTTTTAAGGTAAATTACAACCCAAATCTGTATAGTGAACAATATTTAATTAACATGAATATCAAATGTATTAAAAATAATTATAATCTATACATCATCAAGAAAAGTATTATTTTTCATGCACTTCCCAATTATTTTCCAAAAATTTATATTTCTTAATAAAAATAAATATTTTCATGATCTTCTCCTCAAAAATCATTCACTATTATAAATAGTGAGATGATAGAAACATCCCCTTTAAACATTTTAAAAGAGAGTAAAAAAAGTTGAAAAAACAAAAGATAAACAATGATAATTTCTAAAGCATGTCCTCCAATTCCATTAAATGAATCCATAACAATCCTCAATGCATGATAACATTATCTCTACTCACCAAAAACATATCACCTCATTGAAAACAAATTCAACACATGGGAAAAAATTATACCCTTTTATATTTTGTTTCCAATGTACATTCTCATCATTTATGTCAGCATGTGTGCTTAAATATTTTTTTCTTCCTTTTTCACAATCAATTTCAATGAGTAATAAGGATTACCTCTCGTCGGTTTTTTTTCAAGTAACTCTGTAATCTATTACCATTTTCTAAGAAAATTTTGAAACTAAATGATTTGATAAGAAATAATAATTTAGTCGGTCTACTCTATGTCTATGTGGGTTAACATGAGGTATAAAGAAAGATATAGATAACCAATTTTCTCTATGTAGTCTATAAACTACCATTCATGTCATATCATTATCAGAACAAACTTATTTCTCAAATGTTATCTGTATAAAATAGATTTATCAAGAAATAATCAATAATATAAACATTATATACCACATTAGAATATTTAATTGTAAGATATGTAATTATTATTTCTAAATCATTTTTACCAATCAGCTCTCTCCTTATAATATATGTTTAAAAATATCATGGCATAGTAATAAGAGTGTGATTAGAATAAATTAACACTCTTGTTTGGAAATATATCTACAATTTCCCAATTCACTAGAATATAGTAATGATATATTCATTCCAATGTTTCTCACCCATAGGGGATTCACTCCCCATCTTCAATTATAAGGTAGTTGGTAGAATCCATGGGCAGGAATATATTCATGTTATCTAAAATTGATAGAGTCAAAATTCTCCTTCAATTACCTTCATGTTATCACAAATCACATAAAATAATATTGAACAAGGAAGTACCCTTGGATTTATACAAAATAACATCCCTAAATAGATATTCTTATTAATCTAGGATATTAATTTCCAATATTATCATAATATGTTTTCTATAGACTCTTCTATATGTTTTTGGTATCATCTATTTGATAATATTTGTTCATACCTTGAACTTCTTCTTTATGTGTAAAATATTCTTCCAATTATGTCTTCGAAATCATCAAGTATTATGTTGTCGGTATCTTCTTATAAATTATCTCTTATCCTATTAATGCTACTCATGTTCCTTAATCCACTGTTGGTTTTTCTTATTCAAATAATTATTTATCAAATTTTAATTGAATTTGACAATAAACATTCAATTATCCCTTAACATTTAGTATATATGTAGAATATTTCGGAAACATAAAAATATTTTTTTTGAATCCTTTACCCTTTAATAGATCAAGAAAAATCTCTTTACAACATTTTCATGAATACCTCATACTTATGCCCTACTAAATTGTAAATGTCATAAACATCATCCAAAATTTGAAAATGATTGAATTGAGGATTGTGGTCTAGATTTGGTCATTGATTTTCTCATCTGATATTTTTTTCACATGGTCATTGAAACCCCCCATTGGTTCTTGCCTATTTCCAAGGAAATGCATATTAATCCATCGAGGATATTCACAATATCCATGTTTTCCATAATAGTAGAAAAACCCTCAAAACAATGATCTTCTTATCTGATTACTATTGTGTCCAGATTAATTTTAATGGTATTATGATGCAATATTTTCCTTATTTTTTTCTAAAGGGAAAATTTTTTCATTGATTCCCCTGTTTTTTTATTGTGAAGAGTGTTACTCAATAACTTTTTATTTCTATCCTTTTAAATATTATTTTTAGGCCTGCATTAATAGTTATAACATATCTATCTTGAGAATTTAAAAAAATAGATTTTATGTGATAGTTGGAATGATTTATCTCATAAACATAAGATGATTATCCAAAAAAACTACTTATTTATAGAAGTATTATTTATAATTACTAAACTAATTTTGGGCTATGACACATATGGATTGTCTTTCAAACAATTCTTATTATTTATCAGTCATCTTGTCTACATGATCACTTTCCATTTGTTTAATATTAGTATCCATAAAATTATTATATTTAATCTCATTAATATTGGTATCTTAAATGTTTAATTTATATTCCATATAATTATCCACCATTTAATTTTCTTTCTAAATATTATCAATTTATTTCTATAGAAATTTTATTTATCCCACAAAAAATAAAAATTATTTATTTAACTCGAACTCCAGTATTGAGTTTTCTTGTCCATCACCACTACTAATTGATGATTTAGATTATTTATTTATATGTGAAAATAATATAATATCATTATCTTAAGAATAACTTGTCAGTGAAACTTTCTTTTCATTTATTGTCAAATACATCATCCTTCTAATAAAGAAATTATTTTCTTATTTTCCAATTTGTATTTGTGAATTATCTCATCATTTGTTTATGATTTGGATTCTTCAACCTTCATCATTGGAAAATTTTAAGAAAATTACCAGATTCCCCATCGTTCTAACACTTTAGTATATTCATACTCATACCCTTCCACATTCACCTTTGAATAGTTTTTGTATAAGATAAAAACATTGACTGAAGTCTTCAACATCCATGTCATTATATGAGTCACCTGATTCAATAATCGGTTCTTATATATATTTTACATTTTATATTTATTTGAATGAAATTTAATAATTTTCATTCTTACAAAATAATGTAATTTTAGTCATATGATAATAAATTATAATGTTTTGTATTTCATTGTGAGGAATATCATCTCTATCTTTTGTGGATGAAATTTTTGAATCAAAACAGTCTTGAAAATTCCTCACCATCTTTCGAACAATGATTGAATCTTCATTCCTCTCACAAAAACCCTAGATGTTTCTTATAGTATAATTGAATATTATAAATAATTCATGCATTTTACCATCATCATCCATCTATATGTATTCATGTTGGATCCTCATGACTTTTTTCATGGATTCTTTGATTTGAAGATAATTATCTCATAATTTGTATCTGATTTACTTGGAATTCTAGAGATGCAGGACATTTGTGTCGAACTACAATAAGAGAGACATTAGGATAAAATTATTATTATTTACATAGAAATTATTATTGATATTGTCAACTTGATTCAAATACACACTTTCGAAAATGAGTTTAAACCCAAATATTGCAGCATCTCTCACTTCTTGGCCATGTGATAGGAGGTAGGGTAGCATCGTATTTCTCTAGTTATGATAATTACTCCCGTATAATGATTAAATATCTCTTATATTTACCTATTTATAATCATCCATCTCTCAGATTTATCCCTGGATTATTTAGACAGAACCTACCTCTAATACAACATAAAGTTCCCAGGGCAGGATGAATCATTGAGAGGGGATTAACTCAGTGGTTTCTTTTTTTTTTTCTAATTCATCCTCTCAAAATTTTTAGTTTTCTCAATCTGCTCAATATTATCACTCAATTTGACCTCATGTGCAGTTGTAATATTAAATAGAGAATCATAGAGTATTTACCAGGTTTAACATAAAATCATACTTTGTATAGATTTAGTTAAACATCTCAAATACATGTTCTTTAATATCAAACACGTGATTACAACCACAAAGAATCCAAATATAATTAACTTGGATTACAAATATGTTACTTCACTTAAAATTCTATTGGAATCTAAAACGTTTCTTCTATAATGATGATAAATCTAAAAAATATCTTCTTCCACTCATTGGTTTCTTCAGAAACACTTGGGAATACAATCTCCCTCCTTGAGTAGATGGACTAAAAGTTATACACATGCACATCATTAAGAGTTTTTTCATTACTGGTCTAAATATTCATATCAAGTTCTTATATGATTCTCATTATCATTTGTTTCTTTTTCATCGATATAAATTTTGTATCAAATCATAGACTCTCTTACAAACCCTTAATAAATAGTGGTGGCCTTTATCATCTTTAGCTATAATTTCTGATAAAGGTTCCCTTTATCAACTCAAAATAAATGTGTTGGTAAAGCATTTTATTTATGAGTGCTTAAAAAGAACATATAAAGGGTATCCTTGTTCAATAATTAAAAATGAGTACATATAAAGACCACTCTTCATGAGTTCTATTTTTAAACACTGAAAAGGATACCCTTTATTAGCCCTTTTATTTTTCACTCATAATGGGAGGCCTTTATGAGTGCTATTTTTTAAATTTGAGAATTGTTTTTCTTGTTTGTCTTCATTCCACATCAAACATTTTCTTTGTTCTTTAATCCCATTTTAAGGATTGAAATTCCACAATCATAGTCTTACATGGTTGTAGGGGGTCAGAACCTACATACACTATACCACACATGGGTCACATGGTCCAACCCATACATGTGTCGAACCACCTAACCGATTACCAAACCCATCATATATACATCATGCATCGAACGTAGGAGCCTCTACATATCATGATAACCCATCCCCACCCCCACCCCTATATTGTTTATTCTCATGTAAAAAAGTATATAAAATTTTCAAATTGTAAATTTATAAATAAAATAAAATAATTAAAATTTTAAAAATTTAAAATTTATTAAATTAAATAAAAATAAAAACAATTAGTAATGAAATAATTATTAGTAGAAATGAAAGTTACTATATAAATATATAAATTATAAATAGCAATAAATAGTATATATTAAATATAAATATATAAATTGAATAAAAAGTAATAATTAAACAAATAAAAATTGAAAATGAATAAATTTTAAAAATTCTAATTTTATTAATGAAACTATTTTTAATATATATATATATATATATTATAAATACTAATAAATGGTATATATAAAATATAAATATATAAAATGAATAAATTTTAGTTATTCATAAAATAAAAATTAAAAATGAATTAATTTTAAAAAAATAAAAAAAATTATTGATGAAATCATTAATAATGACACTGAATAAACTATATATATATATATATATATATTAATTAAAAATAGTAATAATTATTTTATATTAAATATTAGTATATAAACAGAATTGAATTTAATAATAGAATAAATATAAATTAAAAATGAATAAATTTAAAAATAATAAAAAAAATGAAATAGTTATTAATAAAAATGAATACATTTTATATATAAATACACACACTCTATCACCATTTATTAATTTTAAATTATATATATATATATACTTTTATATTTTTATTATTCTTTAAATTTATTCATAATGAAATTATTATTTCAAATATTGAGATGTATATTGATATATATATATAAATACAATTAATTTATTTATATATATATATGTTAAATTGGTTTAAAATGTTATTTATTTAACAATTATTAAAGTTTATTCATTTTTAATATTTATTTATGTTTATTTATTTAAATTCAATATATTTATAATCGATAAATTTAATTCATTTTTTAGTTTTCTTTAATATATATTATTTATAACCATTTAGTATTTATAGAGTTTATTAATTATTAATATTATTTATTATTCATTAATAATTAATATTTTTTATATTTTTTATATTTATTCATTCTGAATTTTACTTTGTATAATATTTTGGTAATTTTATCAAGTTTTTAATATTTATTTATACATGTTTATTTATTATACTTTTAATATTTTTAATATGTTTTTATTTTATATATATTTATATTCAACTTCATTTTGACATATATTAATTTTAATTTTATTATTAATCTATATAACTAAATACATATTTATATTTTTTTAATATTTATTCAATCTAAATTTTTTTAAGTATTAAAATTTATTATTTTTTAACTTTTTATATTTATTATAAATTAGTTTTATTTATTGACTAATAATGATACACTTGTTTTACTTTTCTTTATAATTTAATCAGCTTTAATGTTTTTTATTTACATATTTTCTTAATATAAAAAATTTTAGTATCTATTTATATATATTTATTAACAAAAATTTTAGGTTTTTAATATGGATATATGTTACGTATTTTAAATGTACTCATTTTATATTATATTATATTATCATTTTTAATTTTTTAATAATTTATATAATTAAAAGAAGTTGTTGTTTTTTAAAACATTTTTTAATTCTGTTCTTTTTAATTATAAATTATCACTCCTTTTTGACAATCATTCATTTAATATTATCTATTAAATAATAACATTAATAAATTCTAAATTTTGTAATTATATATTAATATTTAATATATATATTCATTTAATATTATTTTAATGTAGTTTATGTTGTTTTTATTTGTGATTTCCAAATAATGCTGATAAATATAAGTTTTTTATCACTAACATATTTCTATATTTTTTTAATAAATTGAATTTATAATTAAAGCTATCATTTTTAAAAATATTTTGAAATTGTATTCATTTCTAATTATTCAATTTCACTTGTTTTTAAAAAAAATAATTTTTTTATAAATAATTAATTTTCTATTAAAATAATTATATTCAATATATTTAAATAATAAATATATTTTTATATTTAAATACTAATAAATATATTTATAATTATATAAATTCATTTATAATTAATTAAATATTTTGAGAAATATATTAACAAATATATATATTTATAAATAAATTTATAAATATATATCTACAATTATATTTATAGATACATCATTACAGTTCTTTTAATATAAATAGAATTATATAAATAATTAATTAATAATTATTATATTTATTTATATTTATTTATAAATACATATTTAAAATTCATTAAATATAATTATAATTATATAAATATTAACTTATTATTCTATAGAGGCATATATATTTATTATTATATAAAGTTATTTTTTTTATGAGTTTTATTAATATTATTAAAAATTAATTATATAGTTATTTATCAGTTCTTCTATAGCCCTCATATAGATATATTTCTATAAGTGTTAAAAATGCACTAATAAAAACCATCTTTATCATCCCAAAAAATTAGCGTTGATAAAATTTATATTTTATAGTGCTAAAGCAGTGTTGATAAATATAGGTTTTGTCATCTACTTTTTTTATCACTTAAAGGCCTTATTTATCAGTGCTTTCTAGAAACTGCTTTTTCAACCGTTATGATCTTTTAAATATAACCCTAACAGGTTTCCTCATCTCTCACATCATTCAAGATCTTGTGGAACTGAATCGTTGTTGTCACTCCCCCCCAAACATCTGAGACAAATCATAAAATTGAAAAAACAAGGTATGCGACATGTGATCTTTCATTCAATATCTTTCATTATTTTATCATTATTTGTTCTTGTAAGAACCCAATTCTTTCTTATGGTACAAAATATTTTACGTTCCATCAATCATCATTTGTAATTTATGATGAAGGACTGATTTGAGATTTCTTTGAGGTCATGGGGGTATTAGGGGTGTCTGGGACATGTTTGGATCCTGGAACTCATCTTGTGGGATTAAAATAACCTTGCAAATGGTTATTAGAAATTGTGATGGGCTTCCCACCCTGTTACGAATAATCATGTGAGGCTAGACAATGAGTGGGAGGAGTTATCATGGTTTGATAAACCATGTGACTGGAGGCACACGATCATGAGGTTAGGTCTGCAATTTTAAATGTGGGATGAGACACTATTTGTGTCTGGTTAGTCAAACTGTGCATGAAAACTGTGTGGGGGTTCCCCTTTCTTATAGAAAAGGGTTTACGTTTGGCATACAGTTTTTGGAAACTGTGTAAAAAACTCATGTATCCTACGAATTCTTGGTAATTTACCAAATTTATTAATTAAATCTTATATTTAATATAATTTCCTTATTCTCTCACATTGGACATCTGTTGTATTTTGAGAGCACATCTTGGAAGACCAAACATGGAATCGAGAGATCTCTTCCTTCTCATATCATAATCAGACCTCGCCAATCTCATTTTTTCCACAACGATGAGTTCAAAATTAATTGTCTATCATTACTCTTTTTTTTTGTATCAACTATACTATTTTGGTTCTAGATCATATGCCCTAATTTCATATCATTTGTTCATTCATTGAGATTCTCCATATCTGAGATGAATCAGTAGTAGATAATGGACTATCAGTCTACTGCGAACTTATTGTTGGTGGTTTCATTCCATTACATCAAATCTGAGTTGTTTATATATATATATATATTCCATTATTTACTTCTCACAATTACATTATTGAAACACATGAAATGGAATTTAATCGTTGAATTGAATTGATATGTGACACCTACATAGTTAACATAAGTACGTGATAAATGTAGAAACATTAAGAACATTGAATGGAACCACCCCTTGGTTTTTTTCCTTATCTAATTGGATCACCATCAGTGCCTTTTGAACTTGGATACCGTTAAGGTTCTCTAATTCCCCTTTACATAGGAATTTTAATATTGAATTGTCAATTACAATGGAAATGAATTATAATTTGGGTTTTCATTTTAACCATAATATGAGTTGTAAATTAAATCGATAATGAAATGGAAGTGGAAGCCATGTATCTAAAATAATTCCATTTATTTGTTGATTTATTGTGATATACCCTTATAATTTAGTTCTTGTGTGAGTTAAATTGACGCTAATCCTTTTAATTTTATCTTATGACTTGAGTCACATTCTAAGGTGTCTTTTACATGAAATTCTCTTGGTGATGACCTTGACATAGTAAATGAAATTGATTGAATATTATTGAATTCCTTGGGTGACACAAGGGTTATAATATAAATGACACAAATGAACTCATTTGGCATCTACCTTACGTATTATTTAGTGACAATTTTACTCTTTATAGGTGCTTGCACGGACAAACTCATGGTGGGATGACGGTTATAGGCCTGTGTGATACTTGGACTCCTTATGGGTTTCCATGTTTGAACTCAAATTATTGTTGATTATATATGCCATGGGTGAAACATGGGATGCCATAGAACACCTCTAATGAAAGACTCATTTTTTTGGTGATGTTATATCACACCCAAAGTGATAAAAAATTTCCAATGAGGAATTCCTAGGACGAGCTTGTAGGGTGTCAGTTCAGGATATTCCTAGAACGATACCTAGATTCCAAATTATTAATTCCAAGGATCAAAATAATTTCATAATTAAATAAATAAATTAAATTATTATATGATGCATCTTCCAAGACCACAACACAAGGTTGGATTCTGTCAGATACTTATACTATAATGATGGATTTATTTGGAAACTCTTGATCACTTCATTACGGGGGACACAAGGATATTCCCCAGGTCCCGAGACATATTAATTGAATGAACCTAATTATAAATTGATACATGTATGAATTTGAATTCATTGACTTTGTGGTTTACGTCGAAGTAGGTAGTAGAGGTAGGGTGTCCATGGGAACATAGCCCATTATATATTATCTACTTTCTGTACATCCTTTAAATATTTGATTACATCATGCACACTATTATTATTATATATTCACTTACTGTATGGAAAAAGTACTTTGGATGGTTACCAACTGGGATTGTATCTCACACCCTATTTGAACAATTTATCGGTACCAAATAATACAATATGATTGCAATTATGGACATGGGAAAGCACCATGCTACTGGTTCTTGATTACTACATAGAATCAGGGGAGAACATGACTGATCTGAAGCTTGTGATGCTATCTAGGATAATATTTGTCCTTTTCTACTTTTGTATATGTATTTTACTAATTCCATGTTTTCCTATTTTTTTTGTATAGACATATAAAAATATATCATTATCATCTTTATGTGATATTAAATTTTCTATTGATTGTTAATATCTATTTGGATGTTGTCTATTATCTTCTCAATTTACTAATTTTGTTATTTATCTATTATTGGATATATATTGTGCTTCCCTCTGGTAATGAGGTCATAGTCTCCACATAGACACACACTAGTCCATCACTACTAGTCAGAATCCTTTATGATTTTTGGGAGATGTCTTTGAGGCCTTTTGGTGGAATGGGCTCTGGACACCTTTCAATGGAATCCATTTTTGGTACATTGCAAAGTGGCATCAGATCCATATATTATGGTTTATTATTTAGAAACAATATATATGAATAAAAAGGTATTGTAATTTTGTAATGAGTTGTTCCTAAGAATAGCTAACACACGTATAGGGAAACACCAAAATTCCTTGAATGAAAATGTTGTTTTCTATATTTTTACTATTATAGTTTATTTGATTCCATAATTGGGTGATGAATTTTAAATGTGATGTTATTATTATTATGATTGGGTTTTATTTTGTTTCAACATGATGAGATGAAGGTATTCCATCTCATGAATCATTTCTGGAATATTACAAGATTCACATTGCATGCATTATGCCATACCATATAGGATGTATTAATCGATTTTAGGATATTTTTATATGTTACATGATTTATATACCTATTTTTTATTAATATTGTGTGTTGGGAATTGGATATGTTGGTTGGTACATAGAGTGTCTTCCATAACATAAGATGTTTTTTTCAAATTAAGATACAACAGAAACAACACGATGCTAATTATGGAGGATTGAGTCATGGACCATGAGTCGGATGGACTAGAATATGTTAGGAAGAGAATTAGGTTGACACCATATTTTTGTTCATGAGGATTATGGGCCTTTATGATATGTAATTTTTTATCTATCTAGTTCAACCATTTAAAATGAAATGTGAGATATAGTAATTTAAAATGATAATAAAATGTAAAATGAAAATGTTTATAGTCGAGAACATGAAAAAGTAACGACCATAGTAGTAGGCTACAGGTTGTATCTATTTTTTACATTTTATTTGTATGATTCCCAGACCGGTCTTCAAGAGTATGTAGAGGGGTTTCTTCTTATATAAAAATACTTATACTTATCATATTTCAATATCTGAACATTTAGTTTTAATCCTTAATGATGTTATTTTATGAGGTGTGTGTTTGGTATTGTAGATACATGCCACCATGATGACCTCCAGTCGTACACTAAGAGTGTGGTGACTACCACACTCTAAATCTAGTAGGACATGGTCTACTAGTGGATCCACCTATGGTGCTACCTATGAAAATAATAGTTATACCGGACACAGCTGTTGTGTTACTTTTCTATGAAGGCCTCATGTGATTCATACAGACCATTCTGGAGGCATTATGACCTACCCCAACTATTTCAGAGTTGATTTTTGAGTTCCATTACCATCATCCAACATTTATTTTACGGGATGGAAGACCACGATACATGGAGTCATGGAAAGAAGAAATGTAATCTATTACTAATCATTTAAATATGCTTCTTGAGAGTATGGTAAAGCTCATTAAAACTATGATGCATGATTCCTCCATGAGATGGTGGGTTGTCATTACGTAGTTGGATCCTCATTGGGAGTTGGATTGTAGGGATTTTATTATGTTCTTATATGATTAATTCTATCCCGAGATCTAATGGAATGATAGAGCCTGATATTTCAATCCCCTAGAGTAGGTAGTGTTATCAGTTATAGATTATTCATCCCGTTTTATAGATCTAAATCACTTAGTGGTTATTCAGATGGATGGCTAGTTATCTAATACAACTCGATTCGAAGATGGTCTCATGTATGATATATTATCATGGGCGAATATATTTTGGTTGACTACCATTTTTTTAATATTAAATACAGAACTTATAACATTTCCTACCCTAAAAGAGGTCGGGCGTACTATCTAGGGTGGTTTGGCACCTATATCTGATACTACATCAACCAGAGAATGAAGCATAATCTGGAGCATCCATGAGGTGATATTAACTTCCATTTCACATAAATTAGAAGCCATGTGAGGTGACACTACTGTTTTAGAGCAAGACATGTTAGATATTAGTGAACAAGAGACCTAGTTGAGTGTTTATCCTATAGAAAGATGGTCCATCTACAATGTTTTGTAGATATATTCCGCTGAAAGCTAGTGTGAGAGTGTATGCACTAACTCCACATAAAAGAGTGGGTTCAATAACTTCTCATTATTTGGGAACATAGAGTTAAACCAAAAAATTAGGCTGTGGTGGTGATTATGGTCATGGTTGTCAGAACCCATACATATAGTGACAAGAGAGCAGATCTACTCACATTAGTCAGGTTGTATCACCAGGTTGCGTATCAGGATAGATAAATAATATGCAACTGACCCATGGGGAGAATAATCATAGTACAACTAATACGATAGGTTCTATTCTAGTAGACATTACATTATCATCTTCTCTTTTTAATAAAATCTTTTCTAATTTTTTATATGATTTATCTTTGTAGATATCCTTGGAATTGTTGTTCAATGTTTGCATGGATTTATTTTGTTTGAATGTTTTTTTGGGGATTAGAACTGATGATGTACCCCAGTTTCGATTGTTACCCCTTTATATTGGTGGGTGCTAATTCTTATGGGACTACTTTTTCCTAGATATGATAGGTTTCGACGACATTCTCTAGATGGATAGGTTGGTTCCCTTTCATGCTTTCATTTATTATTATCATCAAAGAGTTTATTTGTCACACATATGCTGAGATTTCCCCTGTGGAGATGTCTATTGTTCTAAATAAATAATGTTTTATGTAAAGGAAATAATTTATGTGTTTAAAAAGTAATTATACAAATATTATTGTTTAGATAATAATATTTTTATTGTTAATAATTATTAGTAATACTATCATTATTTATAATTTTTATTAATATAATTAAAAATAAATTTGTATTAATATCTTTTTTATTTAAAATGAAATGCATGAAATTATCACTATTTGTATAATTGTAATTATTATCCATAATATTCAATTTTTTTTTTTATTATAATAATTATGAATGTTATTTTTTTATTTATTAGTAGTATTTAATGAAAAAATAGAGGAGAACCTAGCACTACCCACCCCCCTCCCCATCCATGCACACACAGCCCCCCAGCCTTTCTCCTCTCTCATTTCCTTCATGCCCTCACTGCACTTCCGGCCTCACACTACACATTCCCAGACTCACCCCTCTGAGCCCTCACTACACTCCTGGCCACACCCCTCCATGCATGAACACACTACCGTCCATCCATCCCTTCTGTTCTCCAAGCTCCCCTCACCACTCCGGCATATAGTTTCACCCCTTCCACCAGCTGACCTTCCATTATCGGCCCTCAACTCTAGCATCTAGCAGCGACGCGAGGCCTCCCACCCTTACTACATCTCTCTTATGTGTTTTGAACCCCCTACACTAGTTTGGGTTTTTTTTCAATCCTTCTTTTGAATTTTTATTAAATTTGGATAAATCCTAATACAACGGGTTGTAATTATCATGTTCATCTTGTTGTTTAGGGTGTGAGGCTAGACTATGAGGTATTTTTCTATCTCCCTTCAAAGATTCCTCACTTTCACACATAATTACGGCCGGTGAATCATAATTTTCCATTTTGATTATGTCCATTTAATTTTTGAGTATTTATAATAAAATATTTCATTAGAATCCCACCTTATAAATACATCCGGTTAATCTTCTATTGTATTTTCATTTTAATTGGTTTTTCTAAAAATAGTTTTGAATTATTTTCCACCTTTATGTTTTTATATGGTTATGGAAACTATGTTCTTTGTATTTCAAATGTTGTATTGATAATGTTTTAAACATGACACACAACTTTGTGATACTCTTCAATATTTTACCGTGGTGTTTCTACTTTGTATAATTTTTTTAATCTGTTTGCATAATTTTATATTAAATTTGTTTATTTTTTTTATAGAATTTCTATTATGATATTTCGGTTACATTTGAAATTATTTATGAATTATTTTTCCTTGCTGTAATTTTTTTGTGAAATTTGGTTATCATGTTTAAAAAATAGTTAATAAATAGGTTGGGTTTTTATATAATTGTTTATAAACTGGTTGGTTTGTTTGTATAATTGTTCTTAAATGGTTTGTTATATTTTACTAGGTTCCTTTTTTTTTGGAAATATGTAAATTTGGAAAAATTCATGAATTTTTTTTGTTTGTTGTTTTTGGTTTTACCACATTGTAACATGGAATTAGTTCTAAAAATGATTTAAAAGGGGGGTTTTTGGATTAAATGGGATTTTTCTGAGTTCTCTTAATTATGTTAATGGTTGGTACTGATTTCAATGAAATTGGAGTCCTCGTGGAAATAGTTTTGAAATGTCATCCTGGTTGTAGACGATCCATTAAATGTGGGCACATCCATGGGTGCACTAGGTGCACACATGGATGTGCCCTCAAATAAAGATGGCACCCTTAAAATATTGTTTTCTGAAAACCTTGGTTTTCTAAATGATTTTTGTTTCCAAAATACGGTTTGGTTCTTTGTGTTTAGTTTATGAAAGGATTGATTTGTAATCTAAAAGCTTGTTTTCGTTTGTGCTTTAGTGTGTGTTTCGATGAATTTTAGGCTCAAGGGGTTGTTTGTCTATTTTAAAAGATTTAGCATTTTCATTAAGAGTTAGAATGGTTTTACTAAAATTAAATTGGATAAAATGGACTTAAAGGCTGGTTTGGGTCTTCCAACTCATGGGTGAAGATGTGTTAATTTTTACAATGGGTTGTTTTTTTAAATTTTTTGTGACTTATCAGAGTTTTAAATGTATTTATAAAATGGTTTTGATATGTACATGAAGTGACGACCCAGTTCGCACCTTGTGTGATACAAAAAATACATCTATTTCATATATATAAAGTGGTCACATTTATAAGAGGGATATCCATTTATGGGTTATCATATTGGGTAATTATGTTTGGGGTAGGCAAGTATTGTAACATCAGGTAAGACGAGTCACGTGTACAAGGGCCTCATACTTACACAGTATTACTACCACCATGGGTTCTTAGGTGAGTTTTAGTTGACCAAGTGATGGTTACATTCGGGCCCAAATTAGATAGGTTATTACCACCTAGAGTTTTAGACAGACCAGGAGGGATGTGCCACTAGTGAGGCCAATTTTGGGCGGTGAGTTGGTTATTAACATAGGGGCCTCTCTATAGGTCGGCAGTTGGTTCTGAACTAAGTATGTACATGGATATTCAGGGTATTTTTTGGCTCACCGAGGGTTATTCTATATTTTTATTGATTATTTTATTCTTTTTTATTTTCCAACTTGTATTTCTTGCCTATATCTTTTAGCACTACCTTGTGATCCTTGAGATGCTTCTGTTTAAAAAATGGTGATTTGTTTAAAAAATGGAATGTGGTGTGCGTTTTGTTTTGAAATGGGAAAATGATGTTGATTAATTAAAATGTGAAAACTATAATTTAATAAAAAAAAATTCAAAATGTAATTAATGGATTCTTTTGGGAGAGATAACACATGGATTCTGTGGTTAAATATAGGTATCTCTACTGAGCGGTTTAATTCTCATTACCATTTTATTATTTTAGTTGAAGATTCCATTTTATTAGGTTCTCGTGTCTGAGTTTTTCATTATTTGAGCATGATTTGTCTTTTGTTGGGTGGTGACTTGAAAAGTCTCCTAGAGGTACGTGCAGTTTTATTTTTATTTCAATGCTAGTTTTTATTTTTGTTATCGGTCTTTATTTATTTTTTTATCTTCTGTTCATGGTAAAAATCATTTCCAATGGTTATATTTGGATTCTCGTTGCGGGTTTCCATCTTGGGGGGATTGGGAATTCCCCTTGAGACATGTCGTGGTTCATCTTGGGTGACCAGTATTGGGACGAACCTGGCTGGTTCGTGACAAAATGGTATTAGAGGAGGACCTTGGTATCTAGGGTGTCTGTTTGACGGATACAAGGACTGTCGAGACATGGGGGGTAGGTATGAGAAGGGTGTCATGAACCCTTTCTCATTCCAAACCTCATGTCACTTGGGGTAGTCTCGAAATGGATTCCTTATCTCGTTTGGTTTGTCTTAAATTGTTGTATGACAATGGAGGCGATCCTGTGTAATGTTGTGATTTTTCATGGAGTAGTGAACCATGTGATTACTAAGTGACCGATTCATGTTTATCTTAGTGTTATTTCCTACATGGGGAATTTCTCACTACCATGTCACTAAGTTGGTCATAGACACTTTACCCTCTATCTGATAGTTTGTGTAAGTGTGTTTTTGTAAATGAAAAGGATTTTCGAAATGATTATACATCCTTTTAAATGGTTTTGGAATATGTAAAATTTGTTTTAAATGTAAATATTTTTGCTTGAAAATTGGTTAATGGTTTGAAATTAGTGATGAAATATAATGGATGGACACATATATGACAGTGCATGGGATGTGTTGGGTTTTTATTTAATATTAAAGGCTTCGCCTTATTTTCTAATGGTAGTTTTTTGAAGGGACACTTTTGGAAATATTTATATTTTTTTGATTTTTTGAGATTGTTGTTATTGGATGAAGGTTCTTTCATTGATGTTCCTTCCACTTGATATTAGTTTTGGCCTTGAATTTTATATGTTGTTCAGAAAATTCCAACTACAATGGTCCCCAAGGTTTCTAAAAAGTCATGTATGGTTTATTGTCCTTCTCAGACATTTCCTATCCTAAACAGTGATCAATGTCTGTTAATGGCTGAATAGTGACTTGAATATATCGAGCATGTCATAAGGGTGTTGTGATCTCCAGAAACTCTCAGAGTGTGTGCCATTTTAGGTCTGTTCGAAGGTCTATCTCTAGTGAAATGTGATTTGTTTTCCCCACTTCAATAAAAGTTTGGATGGAGTGGTATTTATTTAATTCCTTCTTCATATGACAGTTCATAAAAAAAGAGTCAAAGACAATGAAAATAAAGGAGATCATTTTTAATCAACAAGTCCAATGGATGGTGAATGCATATATTGACCATTTTAAGGAACATGTACACTTTTCATTGGAGGTAGCATCGTAGGAATTGATGAATACATCTCTCTTCATCAGGGGTATTCATTCAGAGATCAGGGAGTCGGTCCACCCTTCTATTGACCATCATTTTGAGAAGTTTTTGGAAGAATAATTCCAAGTTGAGTTGGTCTCTAAAGCACAGATGGTTGGAAATCATGCATATCCAGTTGCTGTGAAGGATCCCCATCTAGGGAGTTGGGTAGGCCAGAGGGTCTTATTTATAAAGACTCTTATGTAGTGGTTCTATCTTCTAGTTCAATAGAACATTCAATGGTGTTTCATCTATTTTCACATTTAGTACACATGAAGCCATCATGTTTCATCCCTTAAAAGAAATTACATCATTGCAGGTGTCTCAGTCATCTAGTGAAATTTTGTTGGAAGCATCTCCGAAAGAAGACATTGTGACCAGAGGATTTCAGTTCCATAGTGTGAGGCTGGAGATGCATCATTAATCTGATCCCCATCCATAGGTATTAGGGTGAATCTCTCATATAGTTTGTAGTTTCCGTGGGTGTGAATCCTCAGTTCGTGTTTTTTCACCATGTCGGGATTGGAACATTTAAAGAAATATTTTTCTTGTTTCTCTTCTATTAATGTTTAATTCTTATTATGATTTCATCATTCAATGGGGGAATTTGATAAACATTCTCTTTTTTAATCCAATATTTTTTTGTCTTATTATGGTTTTTTGAATCATGTGATTTCTTTAATATTCATTTTCCCCTTGTTTGGGTTGATCTTAGTTTAGATCTGTTCAGTTGGGGATGAAATTTCATGTGGAAGAATCAATGTTTTTAGTTATCCTAAGGTTCAATTCATGGGTTAATATCTACTTAGAGTTTTTTCTCTAGTGTTGGGGGTTATTTTGGGTGGCGAGTTCCTTGTTTTAGTGGTGTATTTGTTTCTCTCATGCTATAGTATTTGGTTTGGATCAGTTGGGAGTTCTCGCATCCCCACTTCCAAGGGTGGTTTTTTTAGTGTTAAATTTCCAAACTAGTTGAGTTCTTGTGGTTGGGTGAACCCTCTCATGTTCTCCCATTATCTTGTGTGGTGGTTTCGTTTATTTTTAATCAGGAATGCATTCAAGTTCTATCTATCATTTTGTTGGGTGACTTTTTGGGTGTACAAAGTGTCTATTGTGGGCATAATTTTAATCCCGGATTTTTATTCTATTTTTAATTTAATGATTTATTGGCTCTGGTTTACCATTTCAAGGTTCGGTCTACATCATGGTTTAAAATTTTTAATTCGTAATTACTTTGGAGGGTTTAAAACTAGTGTCTGGGAACCTCATAGTTGGAAATAGTCGCACTGTCGGACCAGGTTCTCATGTAGATGTCTATTATTTTAAATTAAAAATGTTTTACGTAAATGAAATATGTTATGTGTTTAAAACGTAACAATAATAATATTATTGTGTAGATAATAATAATGTTACGGTTAAGAATTGTTAATAATATTATCATTATTTTCAATTGTTATTAATATAAATATAAATAAATTTTTATTAATAACTTTATTATTTAAAATTAAATTAATGTAATTAGCACTATTAGTATAATTGTATTTATTATTCATGATATAAAATTAGTATTTGTTCATATTATTATTATTATTATTACTATTAAAAATATTATTTATTGTTAATATTATTATTATTATTAAATGAATAATATAGGGAAACCTAGCACTACCCGCACACCCAATCACTACGCACACAACTAGCCCATGTCTTTCCCCTCTCGTGCTGCCTTTGCTCCCTCACCACACTCCCAACCTCACCCATCTTTGCTTCTAGCCTCACCCCTCCACGCCCTGGCGCACTTTTGGCTAGCATAACCGTCCACACACTAACCTCCCCTTTCCGCTCTACCCAGAAACCGCAACCCCTCCGTCAGCCAACCTCCCCTCGCCATCCATTATCTCTAGTGGCCAGCAGCAGCATGACACCTCCCCGCCTTTCTCTATCTCTCTTATGCATGCCGAACCTTCTAATCTGATTTGTGTTTTTTCGCACATTACAACTTTAGTGATTTAATAATATTAGGCTAAACATGAATACGAAGGGTTATAATTTTCTAATTTGTCTATTTGTTTAGGGTTCACGGTTAGTCTGTGAGGTATTCTTATACCTCCCTTCTAATCTTCATCACTTTTACCTATATTTGAGGTAGGTGAATCTGAATTTTCCATTATAATTAAGTCCATTTAATTCTTGAGTGTTTTTAATTAAATATTAGATTTGATTTGTAGCTTCACAATACATTCGGCAAATCTGCAATAGTTTTTTCATGTTAATTTGTTTTACTACAAATATTTTTGATGTATTTTCCCTAGTTATGTTCTTATGTGGTTATGGAAATTGTGTTCTTTGGATATGAAATGTTGTATTGATATTCTTTTAACATGACATGCACCATCGTGATACTCATCAATAGTTTACTGTGGGGATTCATGTTTCTGTATTTTTTTAATCTATTTATAGACTTGTTTTTAAAATTGGTTGATTTGTTTATAGAATTTCTAGTAATCTATTTGGGCTGATTTCAAAATTACTCCTGCATTGTTTGGACTTCATATAATGAAATTGTTTAGAAACCTATTAGATTGTTTGTAAAAGTGTTTATAAACCATTTGGGTTTTTTTATAAGTGGTTATAAATTTTATGGTGTTTTTTATAGTTGTTGATATAATTTTTTAAATGTTTTACTAGTTTCTTGTTTTTTAGAAGTAGGGATATTTAGAAATATTCATAAAAAATATATTTTGGTTTGTTGTGTTTGGTTTCAAAACATTGTAACATGGATATTGTGTTTAAAATTATTTGAAAATGGTTTTATGGATTTAAGTAGATTCTTTTGTGTTCTCTTAATGATATGAATGGTTGTTCTTGATTTCAAATAAATTATAGTACTAGTGTAAATGGTTTTGAAATGTATTCTTGGTTATTGTTGAGACATTGGATGTGGTCACATCCATTGGTGAACTATGTGCACATATGGGTGTTCCCTCAAATGAAGATGGCAACTTCAATATAGTGTTTTCTTGATACCATGGTTTTATAAAAGGTTTTTGTTTCCTAAATTAGGTTTGTTCATTTTTTTGGATTTTTATGAAATGTTTGAAATGTAATCTCAAAGGGTGTGAGAATTTGGACATTAGTCTGTGTTTCGATGAATGTTAGGCTCAAGGAGACATTTGTCCATTTCATAAGATTGTGATATTTTTAAGAGTTTAAAATGTTTTACAAAAAATTAATTAGAGATATTGGAATTAAAGTCCCATTTTCCTCTTCTAATCATGGTTGAAATTGTGTTAAATTTTATAATGGTTTGTGTTTGGAAATTATGTGAGCCTTCTCAGAGCTAAAATTGTTTTTAGAATATGGTTCTAATATGTACATGACATGATGGCCCAGTTGGAACCTTGGATGATATGATAAATACATGTATGTTATATATATATATATAGGGGGATCCTCTATAGCAGGGATATCCCTTTATGGGTTATCATCTAGGGTGACCATGTTTGGGGTAGGCAAGTGTGATGATGATAGGTATGATGAGTCACACTTGAGAGGGCCTCCTGCATACATATTATTACCACCACCATGGGTTCCTGGGCATATTTTTGTTGAATGAGTGATGGTTTCTTTCTTTCCCTGATTAAATGGGTTATTACCACTTGGATTTATAGGCATTCCGTGAGGGATGTGACACTATTGAGGCTAGGTTAGGGTAGCAAGTTGATTATTGACATAGGGGCTTAACCAAACACTGGTATGTGGTTCTAAACCGAGTTCGTCTAGGGGTCTTATAGGGTTGTTTAGGCTCACCTGTGGTTATTATCTATATTTATTGTTTAAATATTCTATCATAGTTTTCATCTTGTACTTCTCAACTGGTTTTTATAGCACTTTCATGATTTCCCTATCTTTTATCTATTTGAAAAATGGTAATTTGTTTCAGAAATTGTACAAGGTGCGTGTTGGAGATGAAACAATTATATTATTTGGTTCACTTTTGGAATCCCAACTGAACAATTTAATTCTCATGGCCATTTTATATTTTCTATTTATGGTTCTATTTTCCCAGTTTATCATGGAGGAGTTTCTCATTATTGGAGCATGGTTGGTCAGTGGGTGGGTGGTGACCTGGAAGGCACATAGAGGTATGTGTGGTTTTATTTTCATTATACTGCAAGTTTTTATTGTTATTCTAAATCTTTATTTGTTTTGTTATCTTTTATTCTTGGGAAAAATCACTCCCAATGGTTTTATTTTGATGTCCGGCACTGGTTTCCATCTGCGGGGGGGGGGGGGGGGGGGTTAAGAACGCCCCTTGGGATATGTCGTGGGACAGCTTGGGTGACCAGTTCATGGTTGACCTAGGACAGTTTATGACATCATTCAGATGGATGAATTGGATGTCCACGAGAGCCGAGCTAGACCATACCATCCTTGGCTAGGTGGGATAAAAAACCGAATTGTGAGTTTAAATCTTGATAATCAATTTATATTTCAGGAATATTTCCCTCCATTGGAGGATAATTTTAGATTTTTTTCCAAAAACCAATTCTAGATTACCTCCAATGATAGAGGTATAGTTATCTATTGAGGTTGTTCTAAGAGCTTCAATAGTATCAATTCCTTCTTAAAGGATGGATGTTACTAAGATACGTGAGATCAAGAGGAAGATATAGTATTTAAAGGCAATGTGGTTTATCTAACCTAGTACTTCCCTAGGGGTTTGATCAGTCCTTTTTTTCAAAAAAGGATGTTGGAACTGGCAAGCTATGTATGGATTGCTGAAAATCTCACAAACTGATGGTCAAGAACCGGTATCCCCTACCATGAATAGACAATCTCTTTGTCTATATCTGAGGATATAGGGTTTTTTCCAAGATTCAATTGAGATCCAGTTGTCATTAGGTTCTTATTAGACCATTAGATATACCTCAAAAATCCTTTGTAACAGTTATGGTCTAAATTAGTATTCAGTAATGTCGTTCGATCTCATGAGTGGACCATCAGTTTTCGTAGCATTGATGAACTAATTTTTCCATCCTCATTTGTATTCTTTTCTATAAGTTTTAATGGATGATATATTGGTGTATTATCACAATCAAAATGACCACAAAGAACATCTTGTGATCATATTGAATATACGGAGAGAGAAACAGTTATATGCTAATCTCACAAGGTACCACATTAAGATGGATCAGATTCACATCCTGGATCTCATTGTCATAGATATTGGAGTATCATTTGACTTAGATAAGGTGAGGGTTGTAGTTTTTTGGGAGAATCCCAAGAAAATCATAAGGATACAATGTTTATTGGGGTTAGTTAGATATTACAATTGATTTATATAGGTCTTATCATGCACATAATCACTACTCATGGGATTTACTATCAAGGGTGTGAAGTTTTAATGGTTGGATACATAGGATTCAAGCTTTCAAAAGATGAAAGGGAAATTGAATTCAGCACTGATACTGATTTTTCTAGATCTAGGTATGAGTTACACTTTTTACTATGATGCATTAGGTATCAGTATAGAAGCATTCCTTGTATAAGGAGATATATTTGTTGTGTATGGGTCTCATAAAGTGAGGCCACATAATAGTAACTACCCATGAATGATCTTGATTTAGTTGGGGTTGTTAAAGCATTGCATTGTGGGATACATTAATTACTTGGATATTCTTTTTCGGTGTACACATACCACAAAACCCTTAAGTATATATTTGCATAGCATGAATTAAATCTGATGTAGTTAAGAATGGTTGAATACTTATATTCTTTGAACATTGATCTTATCTTAATTCTTGGCAAGGGAAATAAATTGGCTGATGCACAAGTTAGGAGTTCTCAGATATAGGTAGTTGAACATGACCTTAGGGATTTGTGTCTTATGGATTTGTTATCAAAGTTGAACTTAGAGGTGTAGGATAGTAAGGGAAAGACCATTATATCATCCAAAATTGTGAAATCTACCATAATTGATAGAGTGAGAATGGGGAAAAATCAAATTATTAGGTTATATTCTTATGAGAGAGTTTGGGAGGAGAAGATTTTCCTCATTGTTCAATCATATGTGAAGATGAAATTATCATAATAATTGGTCAAGTTTGGGTTTCATCATACAAGTGCGGGTAAATGATGTGAGACTTTATAGATTTTTCATGGCTAGTATACGTCGGTGTCACCAAGATTAATTAAGTTATAAATCTCCAATACTAGGGGATGAGTATGAAAAGTTATGTAGCTAGTTTTTGGATGATATGTTGCTCCAATGAGAAGTTGAAGGAGGAACACTAGACACAAGCCATACTTTTACAGAACCTTCCCATTAAAAAGGAGAAATAGAATTACATTACGATGGATTTCATGACTGAGTTACCGATATCACTATGAGTAAATTATGTCTTATGGGTTTTCATTGATTATATTATAAGGGTTTCTTATTTCTTACCAATGAAGGATAAAATTTTAGTAGATGAGTTTGGGAGGTTTTATATCTGTGAGATAGAATGACATCACGAGTTATCTCATACTATCATTTAAAATAGGGATACCTAGTTTGAGTCACAATTATAGAATGGGATCCATAGGGAGTTAGGTGCAAAGTTTCTTATTAACATAGCATACCAAACTTAGACTGGTGGTCAATTAGAGAAAACGATACACGTGATTGAGTACATATTGCATGTATGCATTCTGGGGATCCTAGAAGAAGCATATACCAGCCTGTAAAATTCACTTATAATAATATCATTACAGATACTATTTAGAGGTCACCTAATAAGGCTTTGTAAATTATTCCATACCTATCACCGACGTGTTGGTTAGAGGTATGAGAGGATGGTATGTTGGGACCTAATCTCATTCATGAGACTATACAGTAGGTTTGGTTTATTCAGAAGCAGATGGGGACGACATAGTCTCAATAAAAAATTTATGTTGATAAGTACAGATGATCTAGAGAGGTCAAGGATAGGGATCAGGTATTTTAACATATTTCAATGAGTCTAAGATATAGGAGGATCAAGATAGAAGGTAAAAGTTCACCATGATATATTGTGACATTCGAGATTCTAGAGAGAGTCGGGCCTCTATCCTATCTATTGCAGTTACCAAAGAGGTATTGGTCCATGAATGATATCATTCATGTATCTCAATTGGGTCTTTATCATTCATACACGTCTCATTCCATTGAACCCATGGAGGTTCTGTTATAGGTATATGCATAATTTTAGTAGCCTCTAATACGTATTGTGGATATTAGCATGAAGGTTCTCCAAGGATAACCGGTTCTTCTATTAAGGGTAATATGTTAGCACGGTCATGTACAATATGAGACCTAGGATCAGGAGGCTAATGTACGATCATAGTTTCCAGAGTTGTTCATAAATTATTCTTCACAAGGATAAATATTCAGTTTAAATGTTTAATTATGGCCTTATATAGATTCCATTTGATGTCATAGAGGCATTAAGGGATTTCTGGGTATTGTTTAGATCCTAGAACTCAGCTTTTGGGGTGAAAAAGCACTGAAAAGGGATTGTAGAAATCATGTCCGACATGCCCCATCTTTGCTACAAATCTTGAAAGGCAGGACGTTGAGCCAAAGGAGATAACATTATTATATAAACCATGAAAATTCTGACAGAAACATATCTGGTGAAGTTTATAATTTTGATAGTGCACTTAGACATAGTTTTTTCATTCTTATCCAAACTGGCTGAGCAAACCAGGTGGGGTGCCCCTTTCTGATAGTAAAGGGTGCATGGTTGGTGTATGGTTTATAAAAACTTGTAACCAATCCATATTACCCATGATTTTTTGGTAATTTACAAAAAAAAATTAAATAATTCTTATTTAAAACCTCATATTCTCATTCACTAATATTGGACATTGGTGGGATTTTTAAAGATCCTCCTTGAAGACTAAAATAGGAATCGATGGATCACCTCCATTTGATATCAGAATCAAGCATTGTTGGTTTCATTGAATTTTCATAGATTATTTCTCAATTAAATTTATGTCATTCCTTATTTTCATTGGTATTGGATGTGTGACTTAGGTGCAAATTCATATTGCCTAATTTCATGTTTGTCGCATGTTCTAGGGTTTTCTCCCGATTTGAGTTGAACCAGGAGCTGAGAATGGATGAGAAATCCACTACCAAACAACATTAGGTGGTATCCTTCCTTTCCATAAATGTCCATGTGTTTATATATATAGTTCCACATACCCAATAATCACAGTGACACCCTTAATTTTAATTTAATCATTGAATTGAATTGATAGTTGTGACTTACAAATTTAACTAAACTCAATGATAAATGTATAGATATTGGGAACCATTAATGGAACCATCCATTGAGTGTGTTTCATAGTTAACTAGAGCACCATGAGTGGATGTTGAAATAGGATACCTTGGTGGTGTGATTATTTCCCTTTTCCATTGGTATTTTAACTTTTAATCTCTACTTTTAATTGAAAAGAATTATAATTTGAATTTTGATTTGAATTATTGTATGAGTAGTAAATTGAATTGATAAATAAAATGGAATGTAATCCATGTCCTTAAAATCATTCCATGTTATTGTTGAATAAGCATCTGATTCCCTTATAATGAAGTTCCCATGTGAGTTAAATATGGTGTAAGCCTTTTAAGCTTTTACTCTGACTTGAGTCACCTTATGAATAGAGTTTCAAATGAAAATTTCTTTGTGATGACTTCGACATAGTAAATGAAACTGATTGATTACTGTTATATGCCTTTGGTGACACATCGGTTCTTATATGAACTCTATTGATGGACTCATTTGGATTCTACCATGCTTATGCTGGAGTGGAACTTGGACTCCTTATACAGACTACCAAGGATAGACTCATGGGGGGTTGACTGTTATATGCCCAAGTGATAATTGGACTCCTTATAGATTACCAGGGATGGACCCATATGGTAGTTTGTTAGATACTTTATGGGTGACACTTGATCTCCCATAGTGGATATCTAAAGATGGACTCAATGGGTAGTGATGTTATACCACAACCAGAGTGATACTAGATTTAAAATAATGAATTTCTAGTAAGTGGTTTTAATGTGTTTTTTTATGATACACCTAGAGTGATACCAAGATTCAAATTAGGAATTCCTACGATGGTCTCAATTTCGTAATTGAATAAAAAATGCAATGAATAAATGACATATCTTCTGATCCAAATTACAATCATGGATGAGGTCAAATACTTATACTATAATGATGTCCTTTTTAGTAAACTATTGATAACATCATTATGTGGGATACTAGAATACCCGCTAGGTCCTGATACTTATTAATTGAATGAACATGATTATTAATTAAAACATGAATGACTATTAATTCAGAGGCTTTCTGGTTATGGATGATGTAGGTAGGAGAGAACGAGTGTCCATGGTAACCTAAAACATTATAGGTTGTATACTTTTAGTACTTCCTTTACATATTTCATTACTTCTTGCACATTTTTTCTTATTAAATTTTCACAGACTAGGTGACACTAGAACTTTGGAAGGTTGTATACTAGGAATGTATCTCACACCATGTTCGGGCTGCCGATTGGTACCCAAACAGACTATATGATTGTAGTAATAGAAATGTGCAAGATCCAATATATAGGTTCTTGATTTCTTCTTATGATTAGGGGAGAATAGGATTGTGATGGTGATTTTGATGCTAACTGGGATACTTTTTTCCATTTTAATTTGTTATATGTATTTTAATAATATCGTGTGTACTTCTTTTGGTTGATTTATACAGGAATATTACATATATCATCATCAAATTCTATATATGAGAGTCCACTTGGAATTGATTTTTTATTTTAGTATGGATGTTGTCTATGTTCTGCTTCATTTTTAGTTTCCCATACTTATATGTTATTAGATATCCAATAGGATTAACATTGTTGATGAGGACATAGTCTGCCCATTGAGACACCCAAGACCCTTGAAACTAGTTAGCATCATTTATTGTTTGAGGTGATGTGCTTGAGGACATGTGGTGGACTATGCATGGCTCACCATTCAAGGGAATCCGAGTATGGGGTGTTACAGATTCAATATATATTTTAATTTTTCAAAATGGTTTGTATGTCATCTGTGAATGATTTTATTTTTTCTTATATCGTCCAATATGATTATCCACCCAATCACTCTCAACATAATCCATTTTTTATTCCCTTTATGCCTCTCCCTCACATTTATTTTTCCACAATCTACATTTGATTTTACTTTCCTACATTAACTTTGTTCCTTTCCTAGATACCAATTTATAATTGATCACACACCACCACTTTACCATGGTTCCTACTGGTTATACTAGAAAATTGGGAATCTTTTTCTTTTATAGTAAAAATCAATTCTTATACTTTTCTTCTCTATTGACCCCTCATGCAATGGCATCTTTCTGGAAGTTCCTTTGTACATTTGTAATCCACATATTATTCGAAATTATATATAGTTTTCATTTCATATATTATTATTTTTTATTAAAATTATAAAATTTTAATATATGTATTTCATTCATTTTAGACATCAAAACATGAAAGGTACCATCTTTTGAACTGACCAAAAAAGAGAGGGAAATTATATTTTTCTATTAGCTGGGTAAAGATGTTTTAAAACTGAGAGTTAGAAACCTTTTCTGTACATTAGTTGACACTATGATGTTTCTTTTAAAAAATTCAATTAAAAATATTATATTAAAATATAAAAGTAAAAAAATTAAATGAAGGTTAAAAACCTTATTTCCCACATCAAAATATTTTACTAAAATATTTTCAAAATTAGATATTGAGTCAACGTGAGGTTCTGAGACCCATAGACTCTAAACATTTATATAATAAAAATATTAATTTTTTTTTCATACAAATGTGAATTTTAAAAAATTGTATGTACTCTCAAATGGTGCATCGTATGAGAAATCTAATACCTGTTTTATGTCCAGAATGCCTGGTTTATTCTACAGATATTATATAATCAATTTACACCATGTGTTTGGAAACCTCAAATGCGATAATAAATTATCGAATTAATATAATAATTAATATTATTTTTTAATAATAAATAATCAATTTCTCCAAAAGGATGTGTCGTATCAGAAATCAGAGATCGTCGTTAGGTCTTAAATGTGGGGTTTACCCTAGGTGGCATATAACTCTTTCAAGTGTCCAACATTTGGTCAGATCGCACTTGAAGATAATTTAATTGGGTTATAAATATTTTTGTTGGGAAGCTAGTAATAATACTAATAATTTTAATATTATTATTATTATTTTCATTGAAGACAAAAAATAAAAATATAATTCCACAATTAATAAATTATGTTGCGTTGTAAATAATAAGTGGGTAATATAACAGTATTGATATTATTAGATGTAAAAATTTAATAAAATTGTGCAATCAATATTATTTTTTTTGGTGTTATCTATTTTTCGTGGATGTTTTCACTAAAAAAATGTTGTCATTAATGGGATTTATTAAATAATAATTATTTTTATTATATTTTTATTATATGTTATGGGAAAAAATATTTATTTATATATATATAATGTATATATATATGGGGATTAAATATATATGTAGCTATATATACATATATGGGTTTATATATATGCTTATACAGATGTGTGTGTGTGTGTGTGTGTATATATATAACGTGTATATATATAGGTGGATATTTATTGTGGTTTAGATAAAATATTATTAATTACCCACATATTTTTATCTAATTTCATGGATTAAACAATGTTGCTGACCATTTCATTTTTTAGTCCACATTATTAAAGTGACGTAGAGAGCAAGCATGAACACCCTATTTCTGGTCCAAAACACCTTTTAAAAATATATAAATAATTTCCCATGTGTTATGTAAAATTTTTACATCGTTCCCTAGAATATAATTCGGACATAAAAGAATTTAAAATACTTAAGAAGGAATGAAATAAACATAAGTAATTTAAATGAATTTAAAAAGGTATAAAAATCAATAATAAAAGAAAAATGGTTGGACAAAATTTAAAAATTACTAAAATGAGGTATACCACTTTGATGAAATACTTTCATTCTCCCTCCATTTTTTTATTTTTCAATTTTTTTTATTTCATTATTCATTTATTTATTTTAACTTTCTTATATTTATTTCTTTTCTTTTTTCCTTTATATCTTCCTCTCCCCCCCCCCTCTTCGGTGTGTCGCACCCCCTCCTGGTAGGTGGTGTGCACCACCACTCCTTTCCCTTTGGATGCCCGTTGTGACTCTTTTTCTTCGCTTTTTTATTCAAAGTCAATTATGCTGTAATGCTCTTAGAAATGATAACAACACACACCAAGAATTATAGAATCTCACCCCTTATCTGTTGCACAATCTTCTGTGGAATGTTTTTAAAAACAATTGGTGGTTCTCTAATTTTTTTGATTTCCTCTATTTTAAGTCAAATCAAAGATCAACATGAGGTGAAAGATCTACTAAGAGTAAAAGGTAGGGTGTCTACTGTATGTCACCTTACATCATTGAAACTTTGATATCTCATGCTTTGATGATCATGGGTTCCTTACAGAGATATTTAATTTTACATTTTCTAAATTTATTAAACTGCCTTGCTTAACCATTGCACCCTTCTTTGAAATAATCTAGCCTATCTAAATTTTTTTCCACATAATTGGATACCCCATTGGGTGTGCTGGAATTCTTGGTCTATTTTTGGTTAGCCCCAAATAAATAAATTATTTAATTTTAGTTGTTTCGTGATCAATTTTTGTTGAGTTTTTATTAAATAAATTATTTAGGGTAATAATGAACCATGAACCTTGGGTTTTGTTGGTTTATTTATTTCTAATAATTTTTCATCCTTGTTATGTTATTACCCTATTGTGCCATTATAAAAGTGATATGCAATTTTTTATTCCTTCACTGATAAATTACTTTGGGTGGTAACTACTTGGCCGAAATGATCATTAGTATGTGGATTTTTGTTGCTTATATTGTTATTTTGAAATTATAAATTCATACCCGGTGATATATGATTCATTAAAATTGATTAAATTTAAGGTGGTGAGAGAATGTGGGATTCATATTAAGGACCTATTTAGGGACTCTCCTTCCCTGACTGGTTACCATTACAGGCCAGGTGTGATGTCTTAGGCTTTTACAAATGAGGGCTTCAGCAGGATTTCTACATACTCATGAGTGATATCGGTTCCCAAGAGACATTATAGGATGGACCTATTAGCAAAGTGTTTATGCCATGCCTTGGGTGACACATGATTCTATATGTGAGATACCAAACCCGACTCATGATAAAGCCATGCCTCAAGTGATACATGGTATTTCAGATATTTCCTTAGATGAGCTCGGTGGTATTGGATAAATTGAAGGATGTATCATATGAATACTATCAGGATGGGGTCAGACTCTAATAATTAACTAAAAGATAAAAATAATGATAATTTTTGGAAGGTTATTTTTGAATAATTTTGAGTTCCATGTGAATTGTGATATCTTCTATTGCTTTGAAGAAGACTTTTCATACACATATATTATAACCCAAGCTAAAGAACAATCTTGGGGGTATATTCCTTTCATTGGCCTTCTGCTTTTTAGCATGTTATATATATATATATATAAGAATTCATCCTATCAAAAGTACCATATTTAAATTATAGGATTACGTTGAAGCATGCGATATGGGATGGGTTATATTGAGAACAAATAAAAATGGTATATTTATTTTATTATATTTATTTAATTTCTTAAATTTATCATACATTAGAACACTGCTTTTGTTTACATCAAAAAATGAAATGGCCAATACAACGTGGGTGCCGACCTTCTGAGATTATATTTCCCTCCCATCTTGGGCAATGTTAGTTCATAAGTAGACTTTATTCATATAGGTATAGATAGTGGGAAGCATGATGATTTCAGTTTTTGAGTGTTTCTTACTGCTTAGGATAAAGATTAGTGGTAGAGGTGAGAGTGTTTTCTTGAGATTGAGTTGTTTCTTTGTGTCATTTTCATTAAATATTTGATTGAATTCATGTATTTATATTTTATAGACCTTTAATCTAGTATGAAAATCATTGTATGAAAAATATTTGTATCATGTTTTATTTATCATCTTCCATACTTATTATTAATTCAGTTGGAATTATTTATTTTCTTCTGTGGTTGTTTTCTTATTAATATGATTCTTGTAATTGTTACAAATTGTAGATTATAACATTATATATTACCTTTCAATTATGAGGAAACAGTCTATGTGACACCCCAAGGTTTTATAAAATAAATGAAATGCATGAATAATTTTTTTAATTACATATTTATAACTAGCCTTTAATCATAATTTTACACCTTCTATATTTTGAATTTCAAAAAATGGTCATCTAAAATTGTGATCAGTATGTTATTTAATGTCTTATAAGACCAAGTTAATTTTTTTAATAGTATAATACCCTTATTAATAGTAACATAACCTAAGGAATAGTTACATACACATAAGAATAGTAATGTACCCTTATGAATAGTAATGAACCGTTCTATTTTGTAACATGACCCTAATGAATAGTAATTTAACCATATGAATAGAAATTTTACCCTTATGAAAAGTAACATACCCTTATGAATAGTGACCCCACCTATGATAGTGTATATATAATATTTTATTGAATGTATGGTATGTAGAGACCCGAAGCTTAACGTACTTGAATATTACATTAATTTTGCGGAATACATAGTACATAACAAAAACACACACACAAGGATCGTAATAGTTTAGTGTCTTTGGAAACTCAGAACGTAATCTTATAAACCTGGTGAAAGATCTTCAACATCTCCCATAAAGATCTTCCTTTTTTTTACCTAAAACCTTTCTTTATATCATGGGGAAAAGAAAACATAGAAGGGTGAGCTCAAATGCTCAGTAAGGGTAAACAACAGAAATATCAATCACATCATATTCAAAAGAATATAACATTTTGGAAATCTTAACCTGCAAAAGAGAGAATAATTTCATAACATGGGATAAATCATAGTAGTGAAATGAAATCACAATAATCATAACTTAAAACATGAAACTTTGTGGCATACACAAATAATCATAGAGAATCATTTCTTGTTAGTCAAGACTCATTGCCAAGACTATCTTAGTGGACAAAGTCCCTTTCTGAATCGTGTAACCCTCGTTTCAGTCCTGTTTCACTGAACCGGTATAACCTACCATTCCAGCCATGTCTATCTCATGAGATATAAAATCTTTACCCAATGCATTGGAGGGAGATATAGGTCCCACCCATCTCATAATGATACCATACTTATGTGTGCCACAAAATCATAAATCATACATCATTGCATAACCCATGTAATAAAATGGGATTCTTAAACATCATGCCATCATAATACATAAACAATTGATATAATTTTATCATAATAAAATTGAAACCATTTAAATCATAGATACATTTTACTTGAAACATACATATCAAATAACTTCATCTTAGATGGAAAATAGTTTTGAAAAAACACTTGAAATGAATTCTTGAGGAAAATATCCTTTCTTCTTTAATTTTTTTTTCCTTTCTTAACATGTCATAAAACATTAAACTAAAAGAAGTTGTTTAAAAATATACTTGAAAACTTTTAAAGGAATCTTCTTGGAAATAATGTTTTAAAAATCCATTCATGCTGTATAAGTTAAAAAAAACATTCTTCGTTCTTTTGTCCGAAAAGTCAAAAAGTACCTCGTACGAAAAACGACAAAAGATTCCTTTCATACATATTATTAAAAACTCACCGAAGGGTAAAAATGGATTTAACAAAATTGTAGGTGGATGGAAATAATATTACATATTGATGAAAGATGGATGTGGATAATAAAATACACCCCAGTAAATACTTACGAATAAACAATCTCGGATAAAAATGAGATTGTGATATTTCCCTTACCTTAGGTCCAATTTGCATTGTACGTGTCCGAAGCTCCTGTATAATAGTTTAAATAATGTTATTGACTTATTCCAGAATCATACATATTGATATGATATCATATATGGTCATATTCTTAGCTTCTTATTAGTAATATTTCATTGTTACTTGTTACTCGGGTCTTTATTGTCTTTTGTTCTTATGCGTGTTTTGCCGAATAAATTCTTATTCTTATTTTAAGGTTATAGATACCTTATATCCAGAATGGTATTAGTGTAACATATGTCATATTTATTAATTAAATTCATTTATATAATTACTATGTAATGATGATCATGTAGAACGAATCGCATCACATCGTGGAGACGGTATTCCGTACGTACGCACGAGCGATGATATTGTTCCCATGATCGTGGAATTGTATTTAAGTGTATTTATACTATTTCAGTATCAATATAACTTTATAATAATCATATATAGTTACTCATTACACCATTATACCCATCCTTGTAAGGTGATGGTGGAAAATAGATTACACCACGACGTGGAGACGGTATTCCGTACGTACGCACGCGCGGTGATTTCATTTTTCCGTAGGATGGATAGAAGGTGAATTAGGGTTGTTTCATATTTATAATAACATATCAGTATGTAATTAATACTGATGTTATTACTTTATAATGAAACAAATAAAGAAGAAGAAGTTGAAGAAGAATGAAATTGAAAAAGATCGGTAATGGATATTACCTCTTTTTGACGCGCCTTTTCTTAACCTCCACTTAAAGAACTAAGGATGGTCTTTGAATAAGACCAGGACCTCTACAATGATACTAGGGAAGTGGAGAAGAGATTTTTTCAGGGTTTGGCCAAGCGTGAAGGCTCAAAGTTGTGTGAGGAAGAGAGGGAGGAGGTGCCCTTTTATAAGGGAGGAGAGGGGCACCTTTGGAATTCTTAAAAATATTAATTTATAATAAATCTATCCCCACATAAAAACCTCCAAAAATGACTCATATTCAAAGATTAGATGAGATAGGGTTGTAATCTCATCAACCAATCAAATTTAGACATGTTTGGATCATATTTTAAACCTTATCATTTTGATTTATCCTTATTTATTCTATTTAAGTTTATTTGTGGTAATAAAATTCTAAATTTTAAATTATAACAAATAATTACTTATTTGTTGTGAATTTTCCATAATTTTTTTACTTTATAACATTATAGACCATATAAATATAAATTTATAATTTTTAAATATTTTTGTGATTTTTAAACAATTTTATAATAAGTTATTTTTGTAAAATAACAATAGTGTCAATTTCTACACTATTCATTTATTTGAATTTAAATAAAATATATACAGAAGATATGTTCGAACTAAAAACTTTAATATATTAATAAAAGGTCATATGTATCTATAAAATTAGTGTATCACATTAAATAGTTCATATAATATTTATTTTATTATTTTTAAAACCATTTATTTTGTTTATCTCTTAATAAAATAATTACTACATCATTTTTGTATAATTATTTAATATACTTATTTGTTGTATAAAAATTTAAAATAAAATCTTATGATGAAGATAAATATATTACCTTTCACAATAATACTTTTACTCGAATTTATCATCTTAAATCACAATATTTAAATTGTTATATTTATTAAATTATGAAGGTGACAACTTTGGCATCATTTAAAATAAAATAATATAAGTGTCATAATCGCTTTTATAAGGCTCCAAATGGTCAAATATTCGACCATTGGATGCTTATGGTTTACATTTACATGGTCAATAAGTTTTGGTTAGGTATTTGTGCATTTTATGGTCACTATTAGTTTAATAAAAACAATATTCTTGATTTTTCACTAGATAAACAATTTCTGCATCACTATTGTGTCATAATTAATGATAATTATTTAATCCCTAAAAATTATAAATAAATTTATATGATGTAGATAATTTCATTATCATTCTGGAGACTATTCATGTTCGATGTTTCATGAAGTTTATCACTAAATTAAAATTAATATACTTATAAGATTTAAGAGAGTGACATGTTGTCACTTTCTTTGGTTTTAATAATAATTAAGTTATTTTCAAGGACAAATGTCCATTAAATGATTCTAATCCGACCCTTAGGTGATATGGGTCGACTTTGAGTCATCCAATAGGATTTTGACATTTGTTAGGGTAATTTTAAAATATTATATTTACCCTTAATTACCTGATTTACCATTAACTATGGTAAATAAAATTTACCGTAGTTACTATTCATAATTCCCAAAAATAAAAAATATCCTATTAACATAATTTGGACCCACTGATTCCAAATATGGAATCTATTTTTTAAAATTCAAAACACAGAAGTTGCAGAAATTAAATTAAAATTAATCTCGTTGTCGAATAAAAATGGGTTTTTGTTTAAAACATTGCAAAAGATTGAATTGATTTAACCTACAAATTCAAGGTAAAATCAATGCTAATGACATAAATTATATTAAATGGTAAAAATATATTCTATTTATACTTTAAAACCATTCAATATTATAATTTATCCACATAAGATATTACGATGAAAAAAAGTTTTTTTTAATTAAAATATAGTGTGTTTTTACTATTCATTAAAATGTGAAAGTTCCCAGAATAATATGAAAAATTTATCCAAAGTAAATTTTTATTTCTTGATTCCGAAGAAGAATTTTATTTTGTCAAATTGAACTTATAAACATGTCAAAAACCAGATTTAAAGTGGGTGCGCCATCAAAAGGCGGCAAAACTGCATTTTTTGAAAAATACTTATTTTACCCGAAAAATTTATTTTGTTCTTATACCATATTCTAGAAATGTGTAAGATGAATAATAATGTTATAAAATTCAAAATTTAGTTAATACTATTCATAACGGCTAGTTCATGACAATATTATAATAATATAACATTGTTTATTAAAACCCGGTATTGCGTACAACACACCCTATCGAGGACGGTTGCGATTGTGTGTAATGCAAGCCAAGTCAGGGTTACGTGTTGTGAAAGAATACTTTGTTGTTTCGTATAACAGAATCCAACCATATTTCATTTATAAATATAATATATATATATATATATATATATACACTCAATGTTGCATAGAATAACTATTATCAAAATTGTGTGTAACACGGTCCAAGAATAGTGTTGCGTATACTGCAAGCTAATACAGTGTTGTGTATAGCGCAAGGTAATCTTGGTGTAGAATACAACAAAATAAATTAATGAAATTAAAATAATATTTTTCATAAAATCTCGGGGTGTTACATTCTACCCCCCTTAAAATGAATTTCGCCCTCAAAATTCGTCGGGGTTATAAATGGTTTACTATTTGAAAGTTTCTTTGATAGAAACCCACATCGTAAAAAGGAATACCAAAACTTATCTTTAAAAAAAAGTATGAAACGTAACGGTTACCCAAATAAACTAATCACTGGGTTTCCACATAGGTGAAAATATGGATATGGAAGAGAAATCTATCCATCATGTTCTGATGGAGAGTGGTAGAGAACATGGCTATGGAAAAGCTAGCAATCACAAAGCCATAAATTTGTGATGATCTAAGGTACCATCTGATTCATCAGATATAAGAGCACTAAGACAACATTTTTGGTTTTCAAGATCATTTCCCTAATGTTGATGAAATTGGAATTAGAAGAAATACTTTCGTGATTTTGGTATAGTCTCACCGTTTGTCATTCTTTGGACAATTTCCACTTCATCTCTTAAAGAAATGAAGTTGAATTTGTCATTTGTGATGTGTTAGCAGATCATGTGATAGAATGATGGGTCATTCCATCTGTCTCAAACAAAAGGTTAGAAAAGTTATCAAAGAATACATAAGTCCATCTATAGTGATATTAATCATATATGGTTCCTAAAATGAACTTATACTTCACATATCATACTGCTTAATATAATAAAACTAGTTTTCTACTAAACAGGGACTTCCTGTAGGTCAGTGGTAGGCGATAAAGGCCTGTCGCACTTCGGTTGTGGGTTTGATTCCCACATCCGTGTCCGACGCGATGGGCTGTCGCCCGTCCTGCAGGTTGTTTTTTTTCTAAAACTACATTACTATAACATCCCATCAATAATATCGAAAATCTTCTATCCTTAAACAATACTAACTTATGTCCAACATAATCCATTCTAATCTTTAGGCTTATCCATAATACTGCAGTCCACTCTCATAATATAGTGAAAACGATTTCCAGAGAATTAATACCATCGTTGATCCCCATATATCATAAGATATGTCTTGTTGATCACATTCTAAACATTCAAAGGCCTTAACCATGTATTCTCTTGAATACCCATTGAACCTTAGTGAAAAATGAATGCAGTTAAAAGTTAACACTTTCCACATACCAAAATCCTCAAAATTCTATATACTCAAACCATGATATCAGTTAGTCCTTATATCAATCATGAGCTCATGCATACAATCAAACATCTCATTATCGTCTTATCCCTTCATTATGAGCATATCATCTACTTTCCAAAAATATTGGTACCATTCATCAAATACTTTCAAAACTTAAGGAAAGACAACAATGTAACAATCCTTTGATGTCTCTTTATCCCATAGTACCATGAGATTACTTATACAACATTACACTTGATAAACATGTAATCATTCCACTAAATTCTTAAACCATTGATCAAGCTTCAACAATTCTTTCATCTCACATATCATTTGTAGTCTCTTCATCATCATCCACATAAATACTTCCAATACGAACATACTGATTATCTTCATGAGACTTTCCCTTAGGGAATTGGTTTGCATAATGCCCATACATTCCACATTTAAAACATTTAACCATTGTTGATGTCGTAGCAATACCATTATCCTCATCCCTGGTGTTAACTGAACCTTTTCCTTTGCACTTACTGGCTTTGTGTCCTTCTTTTCCACACCCAAAGCATCTTCCAGTTCCTTTGAAACATTCTCCTTGATGCCTCTTCCCACATGATTTACATAGGGGAAATTGAACTTTCTTTCCTCTATGATCATCATGAAACTCCATCTTTCTCTTATTAGCTGAGCCCGGAAACTTACCAAATTTTACTTTATTGATCATATTATGAGATTGCTGATTCGGCATAATAATGATATTTGGACATCCAAATCCCATTTAATTTGGTTTCTCATGAAGAATATCATTCCATTGTCTATCATATCCTCCATTATCGTGAATCACCTTGTTTCCAGCCATTTTCTAAAACCCAAAAAGAATAGTGTGAGAGCCAAAAATCATAATAAAGGGGGAGTAACTTAAATATCTAACATCTTTGGTTTAATCTAATATCGTTACCATAGTTCTAGGACTATATCTTATACGTATACTTATCCTTAGGGGCATCCCTAGACATACCTTAGAAATATCTCTAGGGATCTCACTAACGTTTTCGCATCCTAGTTTCCAAAGGATGACTAAAACATTCCTCTGATACCAACTGTAGAGACCCGAAGCTTAACGTACTTGAATATTACATTAATTTTGTGGAATACTTAGTATATAACAAAAACACACACACAAGGATCGTAATAGTTTAGTGTCTTTGGAAACTCGGAACGTAATCTTCTAATCCTAGTGAAAGATCTTCAATATCTCCCATAAAGATCTTCCCTTTTTTTACCTAAAACCTTTATTTATATCCTGGGGAAAAGAAAACATAGAAGGGTGAGCTCAAATGCTCAGTAAGGGTAAACAACAGAAATATCAATCACATCATATTCAAAAGAATATAACATTTTGGAAATCTTAACCTGCAAAAGAGAGCATAATTTCATAACATGGGATAAATCATAGTAGTGAAATGAAATCACAATAATCATAACATAAAACATGAAACTTTGTGTCATACACACATAATCATAGAGAATCATTTCTTGTTAGTGAAGACTCATTGCCAAGACTATCTTAGTGGACAGAGTCCCTTTCTGAATCGAGTAACCCTTGTTTCAGTCCTATTTCACTGAACCGGTATAACCTACCATTCCAGCCATGTCTATCTCATGAGATATAAAATCTTTACCCAATGCATTGGAGGGAGATATAGGTCCCACCCATCTCATAATGATACCATTCTTATGTGTGCCACAAAATCATAAATCATACAGCATTGCATAACCCATGTAATAAAATGGGATTCTTAAACATCATGCCATCATAATACATAAACAATTGATATAATTTCATCATAATAAAATTGAAACCATTTAAATCATAGAGACATTTTACTTGAAATATACATATCAAATAACTTCATCTTAGATGGAAAATAGTTTTGAAAAAACACTTGAAATAAATTCTTGAGGAAAATATCGTTTCTTCTTTAAAAACATTTTTCCTTTCTTAACATATCATAAAACATTAAACTAAAAGAAGTTTTTTAAAAATAAACTTGAAAACTTGTAAAGGAAGCTTCTTGGAAATAATGTTTTAAAAATCAATTCATGCTGTATAAGTTAAAAAAACATTCTTCGTTCTTTTGTCGGAAAAGTCAAAAAGTACCTCATACGAAAAACGACAAAAGATTCTTTTCATACATATTACTAAAAACTCACCGAAGGGTAAAAATGGATTTAAAAAAATTGTAGGTGGATGGAAATAATATTATATATTGATGAAACATGGATGCGGATAATAAAATACACCTTAGTAAATACTTACGAATAAACAATCTCGGATAAAAATGAGATTGTGATATTTCCCTTACCTTAGGTCCAATTTGCTTTGTACGTGTCCGAAGATCCTGTATAATGGTTTAAATAATGTTATTGACTTATTCCAGAATCATACATATTGATATGATATCATATATGGTCATATTCTTAGCTTCTTATTAGTAATATTTCAATGTTACTTGTTACTCGGGTCTTTATTGTCTTTTGTTCTTATGCGTGTTTTGCCGAATAAATTCTTATTATTATTTTAAGGTTATAGATACCTTATATCCAGAATGGTATTAGTGTAACATATATCATATTTATTCATTAAATTCATTTATATAATTACTATGTAATGATGATCATGTAGAACGAGTCGCATCACATCGTGGAGACGGTATTCCGTACGTACGCACGAGTGATGATATTGTTCCCACGATCGTGGAATTGTATTTAAGTGTATTTATACTATTTCATTATCAATATAACTTTATAATAATCATATATAGTTACTCATTACACCATTATACCCATCCTTGTAAGGTGATGGTGGAAAACAGATTACACCACGGCATGGAGACGGTATTCCGTACGTACGCACGCGCGGTGATTTCATTTTTCCGTAGGATGGATAGAAGGTGAATTAGGGTTGTTTCATATTTATAATAACATATCAGTATGTAAGTAATACTGATGTTATTACATTATCATGAAACAAATAAAGAAGAAGAAGTTGAAGAAGAATGAAATTGAAAAAGATCGGTAATGGATATTACCTCTTTTTGACGCGCCTTTTCTTAGCCTCCACTTAAAGAACTAAGGATGGTCTTTGAAGAAGCCCATGACCTCTAGAATGATAATAGGGAAGTGGAGAAGATATTTTGGCAGGGTTTGGCCGAGCTTGAAGGCTCAAAGTTGTGTGAGGAAGAGAGGGAGGAGGTGCCCTTTTATAAGGGAGGAGAGGGGCACCTTTGGAATTCTTAAAAATATTAATTTATAATAAATCTAACCCCACATAAAAACTTCCAAAAATGACTCATATTCGAATCTTAGATGAGATAGGGTTGTAATATCATCAACCAATCAAATTTAGACATGTTTGTATCTTATTTTAAACCTTATCATTTTGATTTATCCTTATTTAATCTATTTAAGTTTATTTGTGGTAATAAAATTCTAAATTTTAAATTATAACAAATAATTACTTATTTGTTGTTAATTTTCCATAATTGTTTACTTTATAACATTATAGACAATATAAATATAAATTTTTAATTTTTAAATATTTTTGTGATTTTTAAACAATTTTATAATATGTTATTTTTGTAAAATAACAATAGTGTCAATTTTGACACTATTCATTTATTTGAATTTAAATAAAATATATACAGAATATATGTTCAAACTAAAAGCTTTAATATATTAATAAAAGGTCATATGTATCTATAAAAGTAGTTTATCACATTAAATAGTTAATATAATATTTATTTTATTATTTTTAAAACCATTTATTTGGTTTATCTCTTAATAAAATAATTACTACATCAATTTTTTATAATTATTTAATATACTTATTTGTTGTATAAAAATTTAAAATAAACTCCTATGATGAAGATAAATATATTACCTTTCACAATAATACTTTTACTCTAATTTATCATCTTAAAATCACAATATTTAAATTGTTATATTTATTAAATTATGAAGGTGACAACTTTGGCATCATTTAAAATAAAATAATATACGTGTCATAATCGCTTTTATAAGGCTCCAAATGGTCAAATATTCGACCATTGGATGATTATGGTTTACATTTACATGTCCAATAAGTTTTGGTTAGGTATTTGTGCATTTTATGGTCACTATTAGTTTAATAAAAACAATATTCTTGATTTTTCACTAGATAAACAATTTCTGCATCACTATTGTGTCATAATTAATGATAATTATTTAATCCCTAAAAATTATAAATAAATTTATATGATGTAGATAAGTTCATTATCTTTCTGGAGACTATTCAGGTTCGAAGTTTCATGATGTTTATCACTAAATTAAAATTAATATACTTATAAGATTTAAGAGAGTGACATGTTGTCACTTTCTTTGGTTTTAACAATAATTAAGTTATTTTCATGGACAAATGTCCATTTAATGATTCTAATCCGACCCTTAGGTGATATGGGTCGACTTTTAGTCATCCAATCGGATTTTGACATTTTTTAGGGTAATCTTAAAATATTATATTTCCCTTAATTACCCGATTTACCTTTAACTATGGTAAATAAAATTTACCATAGTTACTATTCATAATTCCCAAAAATCAAAAGAATCCTATTAAAATAATTTGGACCCACTGCTTCCAAATATGGAATCTATTTTTTAAAATTCAAAACACATAAGTTTCAGAAATTAAATTAAAATTAATCCCGTTGTCGAATAAAAATGGGTTTTTGTTTAAAACATTGCAAAAGATTGAATTGATTTAACCTACAAATTCAAGGTAAAATCAATGCTAATGACATACATTATATTAAATGGTAAAAATATATTCTATTTATACTTTAAAACCATTCAATATTATAATTTAACCACATAATATATTACGATGAAAAAAAGTTGTTTTTAATTAAAATATAGTGTGTTTTTACTATTCATTAAAATGTGAAAGTTACCAGAATAATATGAAAAATTTATCCAAAGTAAATTTTTATTTCTTGATTCCGAAGAAGTATTTTATTTTTTCAAATTGAACTTATAAACATGTCAAAACCAGATTTAAAGTGGGTGCGCCATCAAAAGGTGGCAAAACTGCATTTTTTGAAAAATACTTATTTTACCCAAAAAATTTATTTTGTTCTTATACCATGTTCTAGAAATGTGTAAGATGAATAATAATGTTATAAAATTCAAAATTTAGTTAATACTATTCATAACGGCTAGTTCATGACAATATTATAATAATATAACATTGTTTATTAAAACCCGGTATTGCGTACAACACACGCTATCGAGGAAGGTTACGATTGTGTGTAATGCAAGCCAAGTCTGGGTTACGTGTTGTGAAAGAATCCTTCATTGTTTCGTATAACAGAATACAACCATATTTCATTTATACATTTAATATATATATATATACACTCAATGTTGCGTAGAATAACTATTATCAAAATTGTGTGTAACACGGTCCAAGAATAGTGTTGCGTATACTGCAAGCTAATACAGTGTTGTGTATAGCCCAGGGTAATATTGGTGTAGAATACAACAAAAGAAATTAATGAAATTAAAATAATATTTTTCATAAAATCTCGGGGTGTTACATGGTACGCCCATATCAATGAATATGTAAATAAATGATTTAAAATTGTTATTTTCCGAATACGGTTTTATTTTATTTAAAAAATAATTTTCTTATATTTATAAAATTATTCTGATAAAATGGAGTTCATTTTTGGATTCTACACATTAAAAAATGTTGGGGGATAATTGTTTGTAATTTCATGAAATACAATATTTTTTGGTGAATTGTCAATTTTTGGTATTTGACAAATAAATGAATTTCTGTATAATGGAAGTGTCATTGATGATGTGCTGCTGATGATAGCCCATTATCAGAAACTCTCAAGCAATTATTACTTTTTTTAGTCATGGCAGACTTACTATTTCTAAGCTAGAGTCAATATAATAAAATAATAATTAAAATAATATGAAATCTCTCACCTCCTCTACTATAAATACCACCCATTTCCCCCTCTTCTTCCCACACCTCTCATGCTTTTATAATTTCCTAATTTTTGGTAAATTTCCTCTCTAATCTCCTTCTCTACGTCGAAGACTTTATGGTCTCACTCAAAGTCAAAATAAAAGGCCTTAAGTAGGATCTCAAGGCAAAGAGATCAATAAGTCAGAAATCATCTTCCCTTTTCATGTGTTTTCCTTTTTTTCCTTTCCTTTTATTAGTGTCTCTTCCCATAATCTTATCCAAGAGGCATGTAATCTCCATAAATCGTGGATATTATGGATGTTATCATGTTCATGGAAAATTTATCATTATTATTCCTTTCCTCTCCATCTTATTCAATGTATAAAAACATTGTATGTGATTTGTCGAATTACCGACATCATGGACGATGTGATTTCTATTTGATTTAATTATTTAATATCTGGCCATGAAACAATTTTTATGGTTTAAATAGGTTATAAAATATGTATGATTTCTCATCCATGGTTCTGGAATCCTTTCTTACTCATGGTTTTAATTTATAAAACAAATTTAGGTCGTTATTATCAAAGAACCACTAAAATGATCTAAACGAACATCATTAATGTTTTAACATATGAATTATCCTCATTTTAGCATTAAAAATTATAAATGGTGTAATTTATGGTTCTTTAAATTTGTAACTACCACTCCATTCCAATTTTGATGTTTCACATCCTATCAACAAGAACAACTATCATTAGCCGATCATGGAAATCATGTAAAGAATGCATCCAAAAAAATGGAAGGAAGAAAATAATAATAATTAAAGTATATAATGATATTATAAAATAATCATATAAGATATTATAAAGAAAAAAAATATTTCATTAAGATAATAATAACACACTTTTAACCATTATATAATATGTTTAAACAAGTCTTAAGTAAGAAAAAATCGTGGTAAGGGAATTCGTAACCAGATTTCCATTCTTTGGGTTAGCCTTCTACTTCAATATTTAAATTGTGTTTAAATTGTTTGTGTGATGAATTATTGTTAAATTATGTTGAATTATGTTTATTTATAGGTTATATTTATATTCCATCTACTCTATTAAATTCCCCATCAAATATATGATATTTATAAGGGACCTTCCTTCTAAAACATCTTTTGAAAATTATGTTTTACAGAATTCAAAATTCTTATTTTCATATTGAATGATTATGTTCTAGTTCATGGGAATTATTTACAATTAATTTTTGGACCTATATCTCACTCTAATGCATCGGGCATGTGTATGCTATAGGTCGACTATATGGTTACTCAATGTGTATCTTCGATGTTTTCACAAATTGTAAGGTAGCCGTTAAGGTTACAAATTATAATGTTTCCACGAGGATTATAGTATTATGTATATAATTCCACAATATTACATTATGGTTTTATTTTTGTTCTTATTTATTGTGGGAATATTTTGGAAATATCATGTTTCACAAAGTAAGTATATATGGGTTACATGTATGTCTTTTGAAAATAATTTCATATGTTACATGTATTCATGTAGTAATGTGTTCTTTCCTTCTTTTTATATCCCTTACTGAGATTTGTGTGATCATCCCAGTTTTTTTAAATTCTTTTCATAGGGTAGAAGTTTGTTTATGAAAAATAAGTATGAAAAGTTAGATGTTTGAAGAACTGTCAATGAAATCATGTTTTCGTTGTATTTTTTTTATATTGGGAGATATGAGTACTATTTTTCTAGTATCCATTTTATATTAATGTGTAATGTCATGGATGTTTTATGTCTATTTTCTCTAAATATCTAAACCTGAAAATATACTCAATGGAAAATGATGTTATTTCTTGACTAAATTCAAGATTATTTAATGTATTATGGTCAAGTACTTATAGTTGGTATCAGAGGATGGTTTAGGAAAAATTAGGTGTTAGGTTGATGTTAATATATTATCATAAATGTTTTTTTCACTAATGTAAATTTGAAATTATATCGCATTTAAATATTACCATGTATCATCAACTAAGTTTTGTCTGTCAATAAATTTTTTCCACTGAAGAAACAAGGATACTAATGATGAGAGGCACTAACATAACTATATCCTTCTGAACATGTTGCCGAGAATGGTAGGGATTGGAACCGAGTAGATTGTGTTAGTAATGGATCAGCTAGAACAGGAAATAAATGGTAGTGGTATCCATGAAATACATAACTAGAGGTATCAAAACAGAACATTAAAATATTGGAACATTTTATGAGACAACACCCTCATGCTTTTAGTGGATCTTCTGACCCAGCAGTGGGTAAAAATTGGGTTAAAGTTTTTGAAAATCTATTTGATATAATCGGTAGTTCAAATAATCAAAAATTATTTCTTGAAATTTATCATTTGGAGGTGAAGTTGATGAGTGGTGGTCAATGGTAAAAAATATGAAGTATATAGAGGATATTGATGCCTTAGAGTGGGATGAATTGAAATTCCTTTTCATGGAAAAATATATTTCTAAGGTGGTGTGAATTAGGATAGAGAAGTAGTTCCTTGAATTAAAGAAAAATGAGGAATATTCAGTGGATGTGTGTGAATAAAATTTAACTCGACTGGCGAGGTATGCTCGAAATATTATTCTGGATCTCGATAGAAAAATCAACCACTTTTACTCAGGACTGAAGCCAAGGTATCAAAGAGCGCTAGCCTCTTCTGAATTCAAAAGTTACAAAAAAACTCGTATGTTGTTCTAAGAGGGTAGATATGGTGTTTTCTTATGATAATGTGCATTTTGGAAATATGGAGAAGAATATGACCAGATGGATAGTGATGGGTAAGAGACAACCAAAGAAATCTGATGGTATGAAAGTCCAGTTTCCCATTTGTGAAATGTGTGGAATTAAGCTCCATGGGGAATGTCCTACCAAAACTGGGAAGTTGTTTTCAATGTGGTAAGTTTGGACATATTTCCAGATACTGTAATAAAAATGATCTTAATAATAATTTTAATAAGAAAACCATTGTGTGTTTTAAATCTGGTGAGATGGGTCATTTTGAAAATGTCTTCCCAACGAGAGATCTGAATGATTTAAAGAAGCCATCCAATAAGTAGAAAGTTGAAGTGAGAGATTTTGTGACAACTTACATAGATTTTAATCCATCCAATGAAGTTGTATCAGGTACTTTGTTTGTTTACTTATATTTTTGTAAAGTTTTGTTTGGTATGGGGTATACACATTCGTTCATCTTTGAGGTTTTTTTGGAAAATTGAAAATATTACCTCAAGTAATGAGAACAAAACATATTTTTAAAACACCAGGGGTAATATTATAGCAAAGAGGAATTATAATAATATTTATATTATAGTTTGTAGAAGGACATTACCTGAAAACCTTATAGTTTTCCCATAGTCGAGTTTGATATTATTCTGGGAATGGAATGTAGTTCTTTTTATAATGCTAATATGTAATGTATAACTAAAGATGTTATTTTTTAGAAGGAGTTTCAAATTCTATATAAAGACAATATTGTACACTGGATAACATATCAAGAAGCTGAGAAAATTTTGAAATATGGAAATGAAAGTTATGTTGCCCATATTGTTGGAAACAAGGAAACTATTTAGATTAATGATCTCCTAGTGGTAAAAGAGTACCTTGGTGTTTTTCTTGATGAGTTAATCAGTGTAATACTTGATCAGGAAGTCAAATTCACAATTGAATTAGTTCATGATTCTAATACAATATAAAAACCCCTACATAGTAGGTCTCAAAAAAACATCTTGAATTGAAAAATCAGTTGCATGATTTTCTAGATAAAGGCTTCATTCATCCTAGCACATCACCATGTGGTGATCCTATTTTGTTCATTATAATGAAAGATGGTTCTGAAGGACATTACATTGATTATAGATCTTTGAATAACATAAATGTTAAAAAAAGTATCATTTACCTCATATCAATGATGTGTTTAATCATCTACAAGGATCTCAATATTTTTCCATGATTGATTTGAGATCCTGATACCATTAGATGAAGGTGAAGGAGGATGGAATCCCGAAAACACCCTTCCATAATTGATATGGTCATTATGTATTTTTTTTATGTCATTTCTGTTAACTAATGAACCTATTGTATTCATGGATCTTATGAATTGAATATTTCAAGAGTTATTGGATATGATTGTGGTTTTTTTATTGACGAAATTCTGGTATTTTCTAAAAATATAGAGGAGAAAGAAAAACATATATGTTTAATTTTACAAACCTTAATGGGAATGAAACTGTATGGAAAATTCAGCAAGTGTGATTTTTTGTTAAAACATATTTATTTTCATGGGAACGTTGTATATAAGGATGGAATAATAGTTGATCCTTCCAAAACAATTGTTTTTTATGAATTTACAGGTCCCAAGAATGTTACAGGTATTTGTAGTTTTCTTTGATTAGTAGGTTATTACTGAGTATTTGTTAAGAACATTTCATTATTATTTTTCCAGACAACTAAGTTATCACAAAATGGGGTTAAAGTTTTTTTCATAGAAAAATTTGATGTTTGTTTTTAGGAACTAAGGATGAGATTGGTGAATGCTTTGGATTTGGCCTTGCCTTACTGAAATGATGAGTTTTTCATCAACAGTGATTCTTCATTGAAGGGACTTGGTTGTGTTATAATGCATATTTATCAGGTAATTTTTTATGCTTCAAGACAACTAAAACCCCAAGAGTTAAGTTATCCCAGACATGGATTGGAATTTTTAGGTATGGGTTTTGCTTTGAATATTTGGAGGTATCATTTATACAGATCCAAATGTCAAATATATACTGACAATAAATTTTTGATGAATATATTTAATCAGAATGAATTGAACATGAGTCAAAGTAGATGGCTTGAACTGATAAATGATTATAATTGCATGATCAATTACCATTCAGGAAAAGAAAAAAATTGGATGATGCCTCGTGTTGAAAACATCATGCATCATTAACCATGTTACGTTAGGAACATGATCCCTTGATTAATGATTTGATAAATTTTGGTTTAGAATTTGTTTCTACAGAAAATAAATTTGTTTTCGTTAAATTTTCAGTCTAGTCATCGTTATTATCAATAATTAAGCGAGCATAAAAGGAAGACCATGAGCTATGAAAAAAGGATAAATTGGTTAAAATGGGTAAGTTTTCAAAATTTAACATTGTTAAATATTTTGTTTTTAAATTTGAAAAAAGTTTGTGTTTTCCTTGTGATCCTCAGTTGAAGAATGATTGGTTTTGTGAAGCTCATAGTACTCCATTTTCATTTTATCCTAGAAGAACTATAATGTACAGAGACCTTCAAGAATATAACTGATGGGATAGAATGAAAAGGGATATTGTAGAATTTACTATGAGATGTTTGAATTTTCAACAGGTTAAAAAAGAGATACATATACCAAATGGGATTCTTCATCCTTTTCCAATTCCAGAGAGTAAATTGGATAATTTATCCATGGACTTTATGGTGGAACTACTTAAGACATTTCAAAGTACAATGTGGTTTGGGTTATTCTTGATCGTCTAACAACTCTATACATTTTTTTGTATTATAGATACATTTTTTTGGATCATATTTCTAGATTGTACCTCAAAGGGATTGTTAGGTCACATGGGGTACCTCTTTATGTTGTATTTGACCAGGATCCCATGATCACTTCTAGCTTTTGGAAGGGACTTCAGAAGTTGTTGGACACATAATTAAATTTCAATACAAGTTTTCAGCCTCAATCAGATTGGAATTTATAGAAAATTATTCCGTCTTTGGTGGGTATGCTTTGAGCTTGTTCAATGGACTACTAAGGAATTTGGGATCGACATATTTATTGAGTTGATTTTTCTTATAATAACAGTTTTCATTCTAGTATTCAGTAGGAACCTTTTGTGCCATTGTATGTGGTGTCGGACTCCAGAGTTTTGGGATGAGGTTAGTGAAAGAATGTTTTTGGGGCCAAAATTAGTAGAGGAAGCGGCTGAGAAAGTGAAGATGATCCAATAGTACTTGAGGGAAGCTCAAAGTGGTCAGAAAAGTTATGCAGATAACAGAAAGAAAAACTTCTCTTTCATGGTTGGTGACCATGTTTTCCATAAAATATCTCCTTAAAAAAGTGTGATGTGTTTTGGAAAGAATGAAAATATAAGACCATGATTCATGAGTCCTTTTGAAATCTTGGAGAAAGTTGGACCAATTACATACCGAGTAGCATTTACTCCAAGTTTGTCTCTAGTACATAAAGTTTGTCATGTTTTGATGTTGAGAAAGAATGTACTATATTTATCTCATGTCTTGAGCCTAAAAGATGTTCAGCAGGAAGAGATCTTTTTTTATGAAGAGTAACCAGTTCAGATTCATTATCAAAGGGAACAAGTATTGTCTAATAAGTTAATCCACTAGGTAATTCTTTTGTGGAGAAACCACAAGGTTGAAGAAGCAACAAAATAATCTGTAAATGTTATGAGGTAAAGGTACCCTCACTTTTTTAATGAGTAAATAACATTGCAATGACTCAATTTATAGAAGGTAGAGATAATGTAACAACTTGTGGTTTAAAAAAATAAACGAAATGCATGAAACATTGTTTTAATTAAATAATTATAACTATCCTATAAACATAATTTTACTACTTCTATGTTTGGAAATTTAAAAAATAGTCATCTAAAATTGTGATCAGTAAGTTATTTTGAGACTTATAAAACCAACATAATTTTTTTAATAGTAAATTTTTCTTGTGGATAGTAACATACCCTTATGAATAGTAACATACCCTTACGAATAGCAATGTATCCTTATAAATAGTAACAAACCATTCTGAGTAGTAACATAACCCTAATGAATATTAATGTATCCTTGTGAATAGAAATTATTCCCTTATGAATAGTAACATACACTTATGAATAGTAACCCCACCTATGACAGTGTATATATAAGATTTAATTTAAAGTATGGTACACCCATATATTTGAATATGTAAATAGATTCTTTAAAGTTGTTATTTTTAGAATAAATAATTATTTTATTTTGAAATTAATTTTCTAATATTTATAAAATTATGCTGATAAAATAGAGTTTTTTTTTGAATTCTACGCATCGAAAAATTGTTGAGGTGAATTTTTGTTAATTTTCCTAAATACTTGATTTTTTGGTGAATAGTTATTTTTATGTATTTAAAAAATAAATGATTTTATGCATCATGGAGGTGTCATCGATGATGTGGTGTGGATGTAAGCCCATTATCCTGAAATCGCAAGTCATTATTACTATTTTTAGTACCGGAAGACTAATTATTTCTTATCTTGAGGCAAAATAATAAAATAATAAATAAAATAATGTGAAATCTCTCCCCTCCTCCACTATAAAATGATGTGGTGTGGATGTATGACCATTATCTCGAACACACACGAAATTTTTACAGTTTTTAATAATTGAAGACTCATAATTTCTTCGCTTGAGGAAAAATAATAAAATAATAATTAAAATAATATTAAATCTCTCCCCTCCTCCACTATAAATACCACACATTTTCCCCTCTTCCTCTCACACCTCTCAAGACTTGAGCATCATATAATTTCTACCAAACTCCCTCCCATATATCCTTCCTCACATCCAAGACCGTCTGGTCTCACTGAAAGTCCAAAATCAAAGGCTTTAATGAGGATCTCAAGGAGAAGATATTAGAAGGCAAGAAATCCTCTTCCTTTTTCATGTGTTTTCCTTTATTTTTCATTCATTTAATTATAGTCTCTTCCACTCCTCCTATACTAGAGGTATGAAAGCTCCATAAATATTGTATATTATTTATTATCTCATGTTCATGTAAAATTCAACATCATTATTCCTCTCCTCCCCACATATTCAATGAATAAAAACATAGTTTGTGATGTGTCGAATTACCGACATTGTGAACGATGTGATTTAAATTTTCTTTAATTCGTTTAATTCTGGTATTGAATCATTTTTTATGGTTGAACCTATTCATAATATATTTATTATGTCTCATCCATGGTTTTTTAATCCTTTTTTACACTTGGTTTTAATTTATAAAACAAAATGAGGCCATTATTATCAAAGAACCACTAAAATGATCTAATCAAATATTATTAATGTTGTAACTTAGGAATGATCCTTATTTCATAATTAAAAATGATAAATTTTATTATTTATTGTTCTATTAATATTTTACAACCATTACATTCCAATTCTTGTGTTTTACTTCCAATCGAAAAGAACATCCATCAAGAACCGATCATGGAAATCATGTAATGAACACAGCTGAAACAAATGAAGGAAATAATACTAATAAATAAAGGATTAAATGATGTTACAAAATGATCATATAATATATTATAAAGATGAATATTTTTCTATAAGAAAATAATAACAATCTTTTAACTATTATATACGAGGTTTAAATAAGTTTTAAGTAAGACAATCCTGAGGTAAGGGAAATCTTTACATGATTTCCATTCTTTGGGTTATACTTCTAATTCATTATATATATTATGTTTAAATTTTTTGTGTGATTAATTGTGATTAAATTATATTTAATAATGTTTATTTACATTGTATATAAATATTACATCCACTCTATTAAATACCCCTTCAATTATATGATATTTATAAGGGACTTTTCTATTAAAAATTCTTAAAAATTCTATTTTACAGAATTCAAAAGAAATGTTTCTATGTAATTTTTCATGTTGTATGATTATGTGTTGGTTGTTGGGAATTTTTTATGATGATTTTTGGGACCTAAATCTCCCTCCAATTAATTTTCTATGTGTGTATAGGAGGTCGGCCGTATGGTTACTCCATGTGTAACTACGATGGTTACACAAACTGTAAGGGAGTCATGAGGGTTACAAATTATAAGCTATCCATGAGGGTTACAATATTATTTAATCAATACCCCAACATATCATTATGGTTCTATTTATGTTCTTATGTGTTGTGGAAATCTTGTGGAAATCCCATGTTTCACAAAGTAATTATATATTTGTGACAGTTATTCTTTTGAAAATGATTTCATATGTTACAAGTACTCATGGAATAATGAGTTATTTCCTACTTTTTAAATCTCTTACTAATATTTTTGTGCTTATCCCATGTTTTTAAATGATTTTCACATGTAATTATGATTTTTCAGACAAATATGGAATCAAATTTAAATGTTTGAAGAACATTCAAAGAAATCATGTTTTAATTGAAATGTATTTTATATGGGGAGAAATGAGTATTGTTTTTATAGTATTCACTATGTATTAATGTGTAATGTCATGAATGGGTTATTTCACTTTTATATAAATCTATAAACATGAAAATATCATCAATGTGATAGGATGTGATTTCTTGACTAAATTTAAGATTATGTAATGTTATACGGGTAGGTTCTTATAGTCTCTCCTAGAGACATGTTAAAAAGGCCCTCGCTACTAGCCATCATCCTCTAGAATTCGGTGTTATTCCCTTGAGGTCATGTTCTTAACCTAGTTTTACTCTCGCTTTAGGTGGCTCCTGAGTCGGGGTTGCTTCAAAGTGGCATCAGAGATAAATTTGTTTCCTTCGTCATTCAATTTTGTGTTGGTAGACAGGAGACTAGAAATGTGTCGACTCTTGATTAGTAGTTGTGCATGGGACTGATGACCCCACGTATGGTAAATGACCATGTGGCCAGCACTGGGAATTGAGATTGATGCCTTTTAATATTATATTGGATATGGTTTCACCTTGAGTGATTGGTTTGATTTCCACTACATAAGGATTTATGGAGTTTATGGAATTTTAACATTCACCTTTTAAAAAAATGATAGAGATATACATTAATAATAATAGGAACATAGGGTTTAAAATGTCATTTATAAGCCATTCCATGTATTTATATTCATTTGTTTCATGCTGATAAGATTGAGTGCTTTGAATCGCATTCCATGTGTAGTATTTTTTTTCATTCCTCTTTATATACCATGTTTTTGTGATTTATTTAGAATAACTGCCTATTTCCATTCTGCATGTTTACTAGCATATTTTTCTTTTATCATGATTCCATGCATATTATAATTTCTTTGTGACTAAAACATCATGATTTTATGATTACATCATGTTTCTTTTGGTTATATTCTTGTAGTGACCTAATCAGTTGTTTGATATATAATTCATTGATCTTGCTAAATATTATTTACAGCAATTAAATGATATTTTAATTGCAACTATAATGTTTTTTGGACCTTTATAGATTGGTAGATATCCACTCATATGACAAGATTGTTGAACATATGCATGATGTAATGTGAATTGGCTTAAAATGTAAAGGGGTTGAAATAGTACATGTAGTAGTGTCCTCTGTTTAAGACCCTCGTGTAAGGGTATATATAATCTTATTTGAGATTCCTTGGAATGGATGTGCAAGAATTTTCTGTAGGGTATTTTTATTTTATAAATGACTTAGATGATCAAATTTTCATCCTAGTGAGTGCTTTTAGTGTGAGTTGGTGTTCGGGTCACCAGTTGTTCTTCTTTAGGGGATAATCCATGGTAGGTGTCACCCTTAGGACTTAAAATCCTTAATAATGTTGGGATTTTTTTCCTTTTTGGTGTTGTTTATATTTCTTCATCTGAAGTCAAATAACCATGATTAAAAGGACTTTTTTGTTCATATGGGTGGTCATGTTTTCCTTTAATTTTTTTAATTCTTGTGAATCATTTAATGCTCATTTTCAATAGGTTGGACAAGCCTTGGGCATGGTCAGATGCTTCATAATTCATTCGAAACACACTTCTCCATAGTGATGGGTGACTCAATGTATTCTCATCCGAGTTAAAAGTCATCTAGCTTTTGTATCACCTTAGGGTAGTATTCATTCACTTATGCAATGCCCATCGAGTTCTTAACGTTGTTATAAACTGTACAAGGTCAATGTAATCATCAATCCATGCACTATTAAATACATTTCGGTCCATCTGTATTATAGATTTAATTGTGTGTTAAATAAATCATGTTCATCCCAATTCTTGGGATGTCTTCTCGAGACTCTAGTGTTTTACACAACAGTCGGTTTGGTTTGGTTTTTATTCCATTTACTTATACGTTTCAACTTATGGCAGTTCCGACATTGCATTCTTTTCAACAGCTAGTCTATCTTGATTTTATAATTAGGAAACACCTAGGTTGTATAGTTTCACGTCGGTTATTAAATGAGTGTCCTTCTATGTATAGGGAACAAAATCAAAGAATACCATTGGAGGACGGTCAGTCCTACTTAACTTATAGTGACGCTTGTGAACATTAAATCGTGTCGGTGCTTTCTCAGAAACAAAACGATAGTGTCGTTGGTGGTGTATGAAACCATTGAGTAATGTCATTGATCATGGGAGGAATATTATGGTTAGGATTGAATGATCATAGGATGCCTCATGAGGTAAAGGATTAGTGATCAGTTAATGATCGCACATCGACAGGTGAGTCCGAGTTTCTCCTACGATATCATCTAGTAGTTGTTCGACTAAAATTCTAGGTAATCATATAATATTCTTAGTGTAATCTTTATTAAAATATTATAATATCCCATATATTTTCCCCTTCATTTATGCACCAAGATGGTGTCTTCCAAAAACTACAATATATATTTTATAGTTGTTAGTTGGATTTAGTTGTCTACCAATGTTGCATGCTAAACACGTGGTTCTTATCAATGATTGGTTTGTCTTGAGGGACCCTTTGATTCGTGTGTAAGAATTCCATGGAAAAAATCATGATCACCTATTGATTCATCTAACTTGGTTGTTATACTGATGTCTATATGGGGTTTTTCAATGTTCTGATAATGGAATCATGTCATTGTCCTAATGTCTCACTTGTAAACATGTATAATGGGATACCTTGTTTTAGTTCCTTTCACTAATGTTGTGACAATCCGAGGATACCATAGACTTTTTGTGGAGATCAGGGATACCTAAATCAAGGAATTTCATCTGAAGTCTGGTATTCACTTCAGTGGACATGTTTTTGGGAAGTGCAAGATATCATTGTTGAAGACACCACCTTTCAATTTTTAAAATGTTATCTATCTAAGTCGGGCGTCTTCTGAAATTGTCGGTCAGTATGGCCTGACTAGTTATCTCTCTTGTTCAATGAAGAAGTTTGTGAAGGACCTTTTTTATTGCCTATAGTCAAGTTGGATGGGTGTTTCTTGGTTTGAACATGGATTTTATAAAAATATATCTCAACATAGAAATTTAGGACAATGTTAATTGACAGTTTTATCTATTTTTTAAATCACGTGAGATGCATCACTAGAATTCATAAGGGAATTCCTTGTATGTATTTAAAAAGGTGTAAGGTGTCATGAATCATAATTTTCCTCATTATAATGTTAAATCATAAAGTGGTAAGTAACTTTTACCAGATTTTTAATGAGATGTTGACTTTTCTATGTATCTTGAGAAATGACTATGGATAAGTACCGTCTCAGTGTTTTTGTTGGAAAATTTGCGTCAGGTTTTATCATAATGAATTTGGTTATTATTTCCTCTCAAATGTTTGAATGTGTGTTGGGTGTTTGGAGACAGAACCTGACCTTTTTTATGATACTTCAAGACCCTGTAGATTGGGTGAGATTAATGTTGTTCCTGAAGGCTTCTCGGGGTTGAGAAGTTCTATGGTAGGAAGGTTTTAATGTTCCGTGTTTTTTGCCGAATGAAAAAGTAATCGAAATATAATTTTCCTATTAGCTGGGTAGAAAAGTTTTAAAACAGAGTTTCAGATCCTTTTTATTTCTGATAGTTGACTCTATGATGTGTTATTTAATGAAATCAAATAAAATTAATTAGACTAAAATCTAAAATATAAATAAATTAAATTATGGGTAAAAATTTTATTTCCCATTTTGAAATATTATATGAAATAATTTCAGAGATAGAAATTGAGTAAATGTGGGGATCTAATCATCATAGATACTTGACGTTGATAGAATAAAAATATTATGTTTATATTATTCAAATGAATTCATTTTTTAAAAAAATGAAAATAATATCAAACGGTGCATCATATGAGAAATATGAGACCACATATAGGTCTAAAAGGATGGGTTTATCCTAGGTTGGGTATAACATTAACGTACGTTGGGTGTTTGGAATACTCACACGTTATCAAACTTTTTTTAATTAATTAATTAACTATTCCAATTTTTATAATAATTAATTAATTTCTATAATTTGGTGTGTCATATCAGAAATCTGAGACCATTTTTAGGATTAGAATGTGGGTTTTACCCTTTGTGAGGTATAAAATTTGCGAGTGTCATATATTTGGTTAGATTTCCCCCAAAGATGATTTAATTTGATAATAAATATTTTTGGTTTGAAGTTAGAAATAATAAAAATAATTTTATTATTAATATAATTACATTCATTGAAAAAAAAATGAAATTATAATTCCAAAATTAATAAATTATTTAGCAGTGTAAATAATATGTAGACAATGTAATAATTGTGATATTATTAATTGTGATGATTAAATGAAAATGTGTGATCATTATTAATTTATTAGGTGTTATCAGTTTTTAATAGTTGTTGTCATTAAAATAATAATATATTCATTCATGGGTTGTATTAAATAATAATATTATTAATTATTGTTATTATTATTATTTCGTGAGAAAAACGTTGATGTATATATATATAATGTGTATATATAAATATCTGGGGATTAAAAATATGTAGGTATATATAAATGTGCAGGTGTATATATATTCTTATAAAGACGTGTGTGTGTGTGTTTATATATATATATATATTTATATATGACACGTGTATATATATATGGGAGGTTATTTGTTTTTGGGTTAGATAAAAAAATTATTAATTCACTATGCAAATTATTATAATGTCCTTGCTTAAACCAATGTGAGGACCGCTTAATCTTTTAGTCTAAATTATTAATGCAACCTAGGGATTGCATATGCGCCCCCTATGGAAGGTCCTAGGAACATTTTAAAATTATTTAAATAATTGCTTTATCCTTATGTAAAATCCTTATGTCATGCCCTAGCACAACATTGGGGTTAAAAATAATTTAAACAATGTTATAAGGGAATAAATTTTTTTAAGGAAATTAAAATAATTTAAAGAGGGATAACAATTAACAATAAAATATAAATGATTGGAGAAAAATTTAAATTAATTAAAATGGGGTAAACCCATTTTTATTAATTATTTATATTCTCCCACAATTTTTATTATTTTTCATATTTTATTTTATTTATTTCAATTTTTATTTATTTTCCTTTTCCATTTCTCTTCATTCTTTCTTTTATATTTTTCCATTATTTATTCCCCTCTTCCCCCAATTTGGTGTGTTGCACCCCCTACTACTAGGTCGTGCGGACCACCCCTCCTCTCACTTCGGATTCCCATTGCGACTATATTTCTTATCTGATTTCTTCATTGTCAGCTGTGCTGAAAAACTATCGATAAGTCTAACAACATGCACTAAGAATCGCAGGATCTCACCCCTATCCATCATGAAATCTAGCGTGGAAGGTTTTAACTGAAATTGGGGTCTTTCTAAAATCCTCTGATTTCTTCCGTTTTGGGTCAAATCCAAGATCACTGTGGAGCATATGATCTAATATGAATAAAAGGTAGGGTGTCTACTATATTTCCCCTTGTTTCATTGAATCTTTGAGATCATGCGTCGTACCGTTTATCGGTGCCTACTGAGGATATTTAATTTTACATTTTTTAAATTAATTGAACTATATTTCATAACAATTCCACCATTATTTGAGATAATCAAACATATCTACATTTGTTGCAACATTGTTGGATACCCCTTTGGGTGTGCTGATGTTCTTTATTTGTTTTCCACTAGCCTCGAATAGTTAAATTCTATAATAGTATGTGGTGCATGATCCCTTTTATTGATATTTAATTAAATAAATTACTTACGATAATTATGATCCATGAACATTGAGTTTTGATGGTTTATTTATGTCTAATTGTTCTTCTTCCTTGTCAAATTATTATAATGTTGGTCCATAATAAAAGTGATATGTGTGTTTTTCTGTATTTTTTGATAAATTACTTTGGGATGTAACATCTTGGCTAAAACGGTCATTTGTATGTGGGTTTGAGTTTCTTATATTGTTTTGTTGTTATTAAAAATATATACCCTATGATATCTACTGGATTGAAATATAATTATATTCCAGGCAGTGAGAGAACATGTGTTCCGTAATAAGGACTTATGTATGGAATCTCCATTCTTGACTGGTTACAATTAAGAATCGGGGGCGATTTAGTACCCCCGGTTTCTGCTATATAACCCTGTCTGGATGCTTTTGATGGTTATAAAGTTAATGGTGACTTATGGGAGAGTCGAGAGAACATGTAATGAAGTTTTGAGGCAAAAGGGGAAGTCGCACGGGCAGTGCACGGTTTGTCTAAACCGTGTGGCCATACCATGTGTAGCTGGACTTGGAGGAAGTATCTTCTGCATGGGCGGTGCATAGTTGGTCTAACCGTGTGGCTAAACCATGAGATAAGGTTGTAAGAGGCAGAAGCAAATGCACTATTAGCGCATGGTTTGTCAACCTGTGATATCTAACCGTGCGGCCACTTAAACGGGATCCTATAATGGTGGATCTGCCACATTTTTGCCTCTAAGTAGCTCAATATTCCTCTGAAGTGGAAGTTACACGGGATTTTCGTTCTCCTAAGGTCAGAGAGGGTTCTCCCATCATTCCAATGGTGATTCTATGCTTCTCTTTGTTAAACGAATCCGGATTCTTGATGCATGTGATCATCGTTGTTTGGTTTAATAGATCTACATAGATCTACTTATCCTCTTCCCTTGTTTTCATAGATCTACTCTTTTAATGGGTAGATCAAAGTGTTTGGATGCCAAATATGACGAGTTTTGGTCATGGTTGTGTTAAGAGAATAGATCTAAGGAGGATCCTTGGTGAATCAGCCGGGTTTTCTTGAGCATTCTTCGACCGTTTTGGTTTTCATCAAAACCCTAATGTTAGGATGCTTCACTCTAAAATCCTCTTGGTAGAATTGATTGACATAGATTCAAATTGGTTTATTTGAATGGATTTTATTGTCAAAAGCATCGAATAAATATACTTTAGTGATGATTTTTTTTTTGATGAGATTGTGGAAGCTTGGTGAATTGTTGTGAAAAGTGATTTGTCTTGTTGAATTTAAAATGTTGATTTTGAATTATGGATTTGCTGAAATTTTATATGGTTTGATGAAAATTGGGGTTTCAATAAAAAAGGTTTTTTATTGAAATGGTTGGAGATTGAAATGACGTTGATGGATTTGGTTTCCAATAAAAAGGGAGTTTTATTGAAATGATTTGGAATTGAAATTGTTAACAATTGAAATGGTATGAATTGATTGAACACACTTGAGTTTTGAGATGATGGTTGTGTGTGTTCACAGGAATGTGGGATGGATAATGGTTAGGGCTCTCTCCCTTCAATAATTCAAGTGCATTTGGGTTGGATAAGGGTAAGGGGTCTCCCCCATCATGGTTGGGATGGATAAGGGTTACGGCTTCTCCCCTCTTCCAGGTAACATGCATGATTTATTGCATGGGTTTGTAGAAATGGTTGGGTATGCTAAAAAGTAATGTTATGAAATCGTTCTTAAGCTTGTTTGGTTATTTCTCTAGAAAAATCACTTGCTGAAAAATTAGTTTCAATTTCTCTTGGAATGCCTTTGTTTATGTATGGTTTTAAAAACATGTTTATATTTAGTTATAATCTGTTTTTGAGAAAATGTTTTATATAACTGTTTTTATATAAATATGGCTAACTCTTCAATCCTAATGGCGTGTGTAGGGAAGTCAATGGGGGAAAACCTACTGAGTTTTATACTCACCCTTGCTTTGGCACATTGGTGATATTGCAGATGTTTTATTCTAAGACATAAGTAAAGGTAAGGGATCTCATTTTTAGTGGTTCATGGTGATTCTTGGGAGATGTGGTGGTACGTGGTGCATGGAGCTCAGTGTGGAGCCATGGAGTGTGTCATTGCTTGTTTTAGGTCATTTTTTAGTCCGTCGCTTGGTACTCTGATGTTGTGTTGGTGATTTATTGGTTTGTGGAATAATGTAGTTCCCTTTTGGTAATGCATGAGTTGGTTGTTTCATTAACTTGCATCTTATAATGGTTGTTAGTGATGTTTTTGTTGGTTTAATTCTCAAAGGGTAAATAATCCCCCACATGGATTGAAACCCTTAAGAATTATTTTCCATCCTTTGTCACCTTGGGGATGTCGCTTAAGGCATAGTAATGACTCATTGTACTATCAATCCAATGAGATTTGGCAGGCCATTACAAATGGTATCAGCTTGTTTGGTCCTTGCCTAACAAGTGTTCATTGATGTTCTTAGTCTGGGAGTTGAAATTCCTTCTGGTCTATTCCTTGGGTCGAAATCTTATACTAGAGTAGGATTGTCGGAACTTGAAACGTATAGCATAAAAGTATTTAGCTAAGTTGTTTAGGCTGAAATTCAAGTTACCATGGTGTTGGGTACATTAGTGTTTTGGATACACTTCTAGAAAGTTTGAAATCTCGTTGTCATGGGTTTATCCAATGAGAGGAGCATGACATGAATTGTAGAGGAATGACTTCCCACTTGGATTTCATATCTAATTGTGAAGAATGAGTAAGGATTTATTGCATGGTGAAATTTTTTTTAAAATGCATAAATTGTTTTCAAGTGAAGGATTTTGAAGTTAGGGTATTTGGTTTATTTTGAAAATGGGTTGATCTTCACAAAGCATGATGAATGGTTTAAAATTTTTTTGAACATGGGGAAAATTTTGTTTTCAGAACAATGTTGTGATAGATTATGGGATATAATTTGATTTCTATGAAATAATTTTCTCGGCAGTGAGATCGACGGAGTTTGTTGTTGGTTTAGAAAATGGCACCTGGTAGGCGTCGTCCAAACCAACATGAAGAAGCTGTGGAAAATGTAGTTTCACCAGAACTATGTGCGAACAAATAGATAGTTTTGAGTATTGTCCAGGCTTTTCATGTTGTGGATACAGGGTATTGGAGGAATGATCCAAGGAATGTGGATCATACCATCCAGTTCATGAAGCAAAATCCACCAAGCTTTCGTGGTGATGTTGAACCTGAAAATGCAGAGGTGTGGCTATATAGGATGAATTGTATCATCTATTTCATTAGCACACCATCAGATCTCAAGGTCAATTTGGCGACGTATATGTTCTAGGATCTTGAACGGAAGTGGTGGGATTCAGTGGTGCTTTCTAAATTGGATGAAGGCCTTATATGGGAGGATTTTGAAGAATTGTTCAACAAACAATTCTATCCTCAGACGTTCAAGATCCAGAAAACGAAGGAATTCTTCAGCCTAAAACAAGTGAGTCTATCTATCAAAGTTTATGAGGCTAAATTCATGATTTCAATCCATTTTTTACCAAAGGATGCAACATTTGCGTTGTTGAAGGAACACATCTTCAAATCGGGGTTATGGCAGTTGATTCGATCAAAGATTTTGGTTCTCTTTATTACGGATTATACAGAGATGGTGAACAGGGCGAATGTTGCTGAACGTGATATCTCAGAATCAATGGGAGGAGGCATGATGATACCTATGTTTAATGGTGGGAACTCAACTGTTGGGAACAATATTAAAAGGTAAACCTTCTTCCATGGTGCAAGTGGAAATCCAAACAAGACGGTGGGTTCAGTGAACCTTCCCCCACGACCCCAGAGAAAAGTAGGTTGTTTTCAATGTGGTTTGTTTGACCACAAAATGTGAGATTGTACGAAACAACCTAGATCATGTCACAATGGCACGCAGAAGGGGCATTTACATTTATATTGTAGGAATTCACGGAGGTCGGGGGCACATGACACTTCTCAAGAATCGTAATCATCATACGCTTTGATAGGACGTGGACAACATTATCAGTCTTGTACGCATAACAGAGAAAGCCATGTTGATTCTCTAAATACCATGAATCCTTGACATGGGAAATCTCAACAAGGCATCAAAGAGAATAGTGCAGCGATTATGCAATTGTTTGGAGCTATGCAGATGCTGGTCGATGATATGGTTGGACCATCTACACTGAGAGGTACAATTAGTTTGAATTCTACCATTGTACAAGTGCTACTTGGTAATGGTTCATCACATTCCTTCATTTCTTATCATACTTTTGACTTGATATGTTTAAAATAGGAAATGATTCCATCTATTTTGAAACAAAAAACTCTTCCTGGTGAAAGAGAACGTCAAGCCTTTTTTTGTGGAGCATGTGCTATAACTATTGATGGAGCTGAATTAAAATGGAATTTCTCGATGCTGGACATGGATTTCTATGAAATAATCTAGGGTATGGATTGGTTGACAATGGTTAAGGCTATAATCGACTGTTATAGGAGAACAGTTAGTTTCATGATTGAGGACGACATCAACCATCTCACTAGAGGAGAGAGGATGGTAAATAAAGATGCAAAGAGCCTGTTGGCCCCAATGGTGGGAATGATCTCTTACCAACTAGTAGAGTTGGCTTTGGCATCAATGGGAGAGATTGAGAGAGATAATTTTCCTATTTTAGTGGATGAATTTCCAGATTTCTTCCCCAAAAAAATCTCAGGGTTACCACCACTATGGGATGTGGAGTTTACGATTGATCTCTTTCAAGGAACTGTCTTATTTCCATTCCTTCTTATAGGAATGAACCAAAAGAGTTACGATAACTAAAAGTGATTTTAGAGGAGCTTAAAATCAATGGTTTTATTTGACAAAGTACATCTCTATGGGCATCACCTGTTTTGATTGTGAAAAAGGAAGATGAAACTGTTCGTTTGTGTGATGATTATTGTAAGCTTAACCATGATACGATAACGAATAGATATCCACTTCCACGTAATCATGATCTGTATGATCAATTATGTAGATCTTAGTGATTTTCCAAGATTGACTTGCGATCAGGATATCACCAATTTCTAGTTCAGAAGGAGGATATTTCAAAGAAATCTTTCAGAAGCAAATATGACCACTACGAATATGTTGTCATGACTTTTGGTCTAACGGATGCACCAACGGTCATCATGGCTTTGATGAATCAGATATTTTAGCGATATCTAGATTCTTTTGTTGAGGTGTTTGTGGATGATAGCATGGTGTATTCAAAGACAAGGGATGATCATGAGGATCACCTTGAAATAGTGTTAAAAATCTCTAGAGATCATAGTTTGTATGCCAAATTATCAAACTATGATTTTTGGATTCAGGAAGTACATTTCCTTTACCATGTTATTTCTGAGAATGGCTTTTCAGTTGATCTGGAAAAGATATAAGCCATTAACTCTTGGGAACCAACGATGAAGGTGTTCAAGATAAATAGTTTTCATAGTCTAGCATGTTACTACCAACACTTTGGGCGTGATTTCTCAAGACTAGCATCACCAATGATAGCTATCATTAAGAATAATTCTCCATTCCAATGATAGAAGAATGTCATAAGTCCTTCTAGTAACTAAAGGTTTGTCTTACATCGACACCCATCTTGATATTTCTTGAATCAGGACAGGGGTTTGTGGTGTATTGTGATTCTTCAGGAATAGGTTTGGGTTATGTTCTCTTGAAAGGAGACCGTGTGGTTTCTTACAGTTGAAGGCAGTTTAGGGTGCATGAGAATAATTACCCAACACATGATATGGAGTCAGCTACAGTCATCCATGCTTTGAAAACATGGAGACATTATCTCTTTTGTGAGAAATTTACTGTGTTTACATATCGAAAAAGCATGAAACACATTTTCTCACAGTGAGATTTGAATCTGTGGAAAATGAGGTGGATGGAGTATCTAGAGATGTTTTACTTTGAATAGATGTACACACTGCGAAAAGGGAATTTAGTGGAGGATTCATTGAGTAGAAACTCATAGGCTTAGTTAGAAAAAGTAGCTTCAGATGAATGGAAGTTGATGTCGATCACAGCTGACATGCATGTGGAATGTGAAGACTGAGGTGATTTTGTTGTTTTCTTTTCATCTACACTTGTTCTTGATTTAGTAATGATGATCAAAGGAGCAAAAAACATCTGATTCATAATGTCTCGTTGTAAGTTCAAAACTTAATGGTGGGGAGACCATTGATGTCTGGAAACTTGATGGGGGTTCAATTTTGTGTCTCAGAGATCACATGGTTGTACCTATGGTTTTTCATGAACAACTCATTCATTCTTACCACCATTCAAGATTGGTTGTACACCCAGGTACATAAAAGATGTATGAGGTGTTGAAGGCGTAGTATTAGTGGGGTGGTTAGAAAAGGAAGGTGGTTGAGTTCATCTCATGGTGATTAACTTTTCAGCAGATTAAAGAAGAGAATCAGAGACCCGCTGGTATGTTTCAATCATTACGTATCCTAGTGTGGAAATGGGATCAGATAACAATGGATTTTTTTATAGGTCATCCAAGAACGGTCCGAAAACACGATTCCATTTGGGTGATAGTGGATCGTGTAACCATGTCGGCCCATTTCATCCCTATTTGTGAAACCCATATGGTGGATGATATTCAAAAAATCTATATCCGAGAAGTGGTAAAGAGGCATGGTGTACAAGTGTCTATAGTATCAGATAGAGATCTAAGGTTCACATCTCGTTTCTAGAAATCATTACTGTATTCCCTTGGAACTCAGTTGACTATAAGCACGGTGTATCATCCTCAGATGGATGGGAAATTCGAGCTGATGATAAAAACATTGGAAGACATGTTTCTGGCTTGTGTAATGGATTTTGGTGGCTCATGGTAGAAGAATATAACCTTATTAGAGTTTTCATACAACAATAGTTATCAAGACTTGATACACATGGCTCGATTTTAAGCATTGTATGGGAATCCTTGTCGTTCTCCATAATGCTGGGTGGAACTGGGTGAAACTTAACTAGTCGGGCCAAGCCTTGTCCAAGAGAAAATAGCGAAGATCCAGTTGATTAGAAAGTGTATGGAGACAGCTCAGAGTCATATAAAATCTTATGCAGATCACCATCAAATACAGTTGTCGTTCGTTGTGGGTGATCATATGTTCTTGAGTATGTCTCCAATGCTTGTACATCGTCATTTTAAGAAGCAAGGCAACTTATCTCCTAGATAAATATTCCCTTTTGAGATACTGTAATGGGTTGGAGAGGGGAATATCGATTGGAATTACCACCATGGTTTAGTTAGGTGCATAATGTGTTCCATGTATCGTAGTTGAAAAAGTATCATCCTGATCATGACCATGTGATCAGATGGGATCACGTTGACCTAGAGCCATATGTTTTGTTGATACATATCCCATTTCAGATTGTGGGCAGGCAAGATAATTTCTTGCGTGGAAAAAGAATCGGTCTAGTGCGGGTTTTATGGCAGCATGATCAGATTTAGGAAGAGACATGGGAACGAGAGAAGAAAATGAAAGAGCAGTGGCTGAAACTCTTTGAGTTGGCTGAAGGTTTTCTACATTCCAAGGACAGAAATACCAATGGTGGGGAGAATTTAGTACCCACAGTTTCTGGTATGGAACCATTTCATGATGATTTTATTGGATATAAAGATAAGGTTACATATGAGAGAGTTTGGAGATCTTGGAATGAAGTTTTGAGGAAAGAGGGGAAGATGAACAGGCTGTGCATGTATTGTCTAAACCATGCGGCCCAACTGTGTGTAGCTGGTCTTAGTGGCAGTAGCTTCCTCCCGTGTAACAAACTGAGATTTTATGAAAAATATTCTTTTAATTTCATTGATGTCTTCTATTATATAGCACACCAAGTTTATCTTATACTATACACAACACTGTATTCTCTTGCAGTATACGCAACACTATTCTTGGATCGTGTTACACACAATTTCATGTAGTTTTATAATTTTCATTCTACGCAACATTGAGTGTATGTGTACATATATATATATATATTCAATGTATAAATGAAATATGTTTGGATTCTATTATACGAAACAATGAAGGATTCTTGCACAACACGCAACCCTGACTTGGCATGCATTACACGCAATCACGGCCTTCCTCGATAGCGTGTGTTGTATGCAATAACGGGTTTTACTAAACAACAATATATTATTATTATATTATTATGTACTATCCATTATGAATCGTATTAACTAAATTTTGAATTTTATAACATAATAATTCATCTTACATATTTTCTAGAACATGGTATAAGAACAATATAATGTTTTTGGGTAAAATAAGTATTTATAAAAAAATGTAGTTTTGCTGCCTTTTGACGGTGCCCCACATTAAATATTGTTTTTGACATGTTAATAAGATAAATTTTACAAAATAAAAATATTATTTGGAATCAGGATAGAATTTTTTACATTGGATAATTTTTTCATATTATTCTGATAACTTTCATATTTTAATGAATAGTAAAAACACGCTATATTTTAATTAAAAACAACTTGTTTCATCGTAATAACATTTGTGGTTAAATAAAGTATTGAATGGTTTTAAAAAATAAATAGAATATATTTTTACCATTTAATATAATTTATATCATTAGCCTTGATTTGACATTGAATTCGTTGGTTATATAAATTCAATCTTTTGCAATGTTTTAAACAAAAACGCGTTATATTTCGACAACGAGATTAATATTAATTTAATTTCTGCAACTTCTGTGTATTGAATTTGGAAAAATGGATTCCATATATTGAATCAGTGGGTCAAAATTATATTAATACTCTACTTTTTATTTTTAGTCTTTATGAATAGTAACAACGGTAAATTTTATTTACCATAGTAAAAGGTAAATTGGGTAATTAAGGATAAATATAATATTATTAAATTAACCTAATACCTGTCTTAATACAATTGGATTATTATAATTTGTCCTAAGCCATATTTGGGTCGAAATGGAATCCATTAGAACCCACTTGGAGGTGAATAAGACCTTTAGTTTATTTTATTTAAAGGAAAGTGAAATATGTCTCACTCAACTTTAATAATTAAATTATTTTTAATATAGGTTTATACAAAATATAAATTCGGTTATAAAATCTCATTTTAAGGATAAACTGTTTTTCATTGTCATGGTAATTTATTTGTAATTTTTAAGAGTTATTTAATTACCTTATTAACTTATACATTAATGATGCATAAATTATTTATTTTGTGAAAAATCAATAATATAGTTTTTATAGAAATATTAATTCATATCAAAAGGCCAAAAAATATGTAAAAAATTATTATTAGTGTATATATAAACCCTAATCATCCAATGGCCGATTTGTTGACCATTTGGATCCTTATTAAGGTGATTATGACACTTATATTATTTTATTTTAAATGATGCCAAAGTTGTCAACTTCATAATTTAATAAATATAACAATTTAACTATTGTGATTTTTAGATGATAAATTCGAGTAAATTTATTATTGTGAATGGTAATAAATTTATATTCATCATAGTATTTAATTTTTAAATTTTATTCAACAAATAAGTATATTAAATAATTATACAAAAATGTTGTAGTAATTATTTTATTAAGAGATAAATCAAATAAATGGTGTTAAAAATAACAAATTAAATTTTATATGAACTATTTAATGTGATCCACTAATTTTCTAGATACATATTAAATTTTATTAATCTATTAAAGCTTTTATTTTGAACATATATTCTATATAATTTATTTAAATTCAAATAAATCAATAGTGTCAAAATTGACACTATTGTTACTTTATAAAAATAACATATTATAAATTTTTTTAAAAATCACAAAAATATTTAAAAATTATAAATTTAAATTTATATGGTCTATAATGTTAAAAATTATCCAATTATGGGCAATTAACTACAAATAAAAAAAATATTTTTTTTAAATTTAAAATTTAGAATATTATTACCACAAATAAAATTAAATTGATTAAATAAGCATAAATCAAGTTGATAATGTTTAAAATAAATTCCTAACATGTCTAAATCTTATTGGTTGATAATATTACAACCTTATATCATCTAATCTTAGTATATGAGCCATTTTAGAAGTTTTTATGTGGGGTTGGGATTTAATATAAACTAATATATCTTATATTTCCAAAGGTGCCCCTCTCCTCCCTTATAAAAGGGCACATCCTCCCTCTCTTCCTCACACCACCTTGAGCCTAAAATCTCATCCACCCCCTGAAAAATTCTATTCTCAACTTCCATTTAAACATCCTATAAGTTCTGGTATTTTACAAAGACCAATTTTAGTGCCCTAATAGGAGGTCTCAAAGAGGCGCTTCAAAGAAGAGGTAATGTCCGTTACCGATTATTTCAACTTTATTTCTTCTTCCACTTATTCTTCGTTAGTTGTTTAATTATGAAGTAATAACTTCAGTATAACTCATATAATGATATGTTATTATAAGTATGAAACAACCCTATTTCACCATCTATCCATACTACGGAAAATGAAATCACCATGCGTGCGTACGTACGGAATACCATCTCCACGCCGTGGTGAAATCTGTTTTTCCACCAAAACCTTACATGGATGGGTATAATGGTATAAAGAATAACTATATATGGTTATTATAACATCATACTAACTCTGATATATTATATCATCCACTCTAATTATATTCAATAATTATGGGAACGATATCATCACTCGTGCGTACGTATGGACTACTGTCTCCACGACGCGATGAGATTCATTCTCCATGTTAACCATATATGAATGATCATAAAGTTTATATACTGAATAATAATGAAATAAATTAATGCTACTGGATTTATTTATATATATATATGCATGTCATCTATTTAGTTTTATTCAATTCAATAAGGAAACGTAAACAGCGTTCATGCGTACGTATGGCCTACCATCTCCATGAACTGTGTATTTCATTCATTTTATCGATCTAAAATATATATATATGTATATGATGAATATATATTGTATATAAATCATGTTTTAAATTCTAGAATTATGTAAATCAGGATATTTTTATTAATATCAAGAACAACAAGTCGAAACACATACGATAAATGAAATGATTTTACCCAAAACACTGCTCTAACATAGAATTTACAAAAGAATGGGTAATATAAAGTCATAATTGAAACATATATGATATCATAACAATGAATATGATTATTTAATAAGTCAATGACATTATTTAAATCATTATACAGGAGGTTCGGATATGTACGAAGCATATCGTACCTAAGGTAAGGGATAATTATTCCAATCTCATTCTTATCTGAGATTGTTTACTCGTAAGTATTGACTGGGGGTTATGTTTATTATCAATATCCATTTGCTCTCAAAACGTATTCATAAAATGTTTAATTTACTTCCATGTATGTTTAATACATTATTACCCTTTTCATACTTTTACCACATCGTATGGAAGGAATCTTTCTTTTGTTTACGTTACGAGGTACTTTTTGACTTTTCCGACAAAAGTACAAAAAGAATGTTATTTTTAACTTATACGTCATGAAAGGATTTTTACGGTTTTATAAAGCCTTATTTTCATGAAGCTTCCTCGAAAATATTTCTTGAAAATTTTCAACAAAATCTTTATCTTTTAAAATTTCATGAAATTTTGCGAGAAGAAAAAGATTTTGAAGAAGAAAGGATATTTTCCTCAAGAATTCATTTCAAGTGTTTTATCAAAACCATTTTCCATATAAGATGAAATTATATCATATGTGTATGTTTCATGTATAATTTTTCTATGATTTACATACTTTTACTTTTCTTATGATGAAATATCCATTTGTTTTTTATGGATTATGTGATGATGATATGTTGTTTATGAAACCCATTTTAATCATTAGGTTATGATGAATGTTATAAGTTTATGTCGTGGCACAAGTAAGAATGATTTCATTATGAGATGGGTGGGAACTATATCTCCCTCCAATTAATTGGGTAAATATTTTATATCTCATGAGATAGACATGGATGGAACGGTAACTTAATCCGGTTCAGTGTTACAGGACTGAAATGAGGAGTGAACTCGATTCAGAAAGGGACTTTGTCCACTAAGATGGTCTTGGCAGCAATGCCTTGGCTACTATGGAAATAATTACATGTTCTTAATGGATTCCACAACTACATGTTTAATTCCCATACTATTTTATCATGATTTATGTTCCATTATGATCTATGCCTTATGTACTTCCATATTTTAAGTCGTTACTCGGTATTTTGATGTTTAAATATTATGTTCATTTTTTTAAGATAAAATGTATATGATATGTTTTATTTTATCCATGCTTACCCATACTAAGCATTTGAGCTCATCCTTTTTATGTTTTATTATCCCCCAGGATTAAAATAAAGGTTTTAGGCAAGGAAACAAAAAGTGGAAGATCTTTATGGGAGATGTTGAAGTTCATTCACCACGATTAGAAGATTACGTTCTGAGTTTCCAAAGACACTAAAATATTATGGTCCTTGTGTGTCTATTTTTTTATGTATTATGTATTCCAAAAAAGTAATTTAATATCTATGTACGTCAAGAGTCGGGACTCTATAGTTGGTATCAGAGGAAAGGTTTAGTCAACCTTTGGAAACTAGGATGCGAGAACTTCAGTGATATCCCTAGAGATATTTCTACGGTATCTCTAAGGATGTCCCTAAGGTTAAGTATAAGTATATGTTATAGTCCTAGAATTATGGTAAAACTATTTTATTAAACCTAAGATGTTGGATATTGAAGTTACTCCCCCTTTATTCTGACTTTTTCCTCCCACACTATTCTTTTTGGGTTTTAAAAATGGCCGGAAACAAGATGATTCACGATAATGGAGGATATTATGGAAAATGGAATGATATTCTTCATGACCAACCAAATGAAATTTGATTTGGAAGTCCAAACATCATTATTATGCTGAATCATCAATCTCATAATATGATCAATATACTCAAATTTGGTAAGTTTCCTGACATGGCTAATAAGAGAAAGACAGAGTTTCATGATGATCATAGAGGAAATAAAGTTAAATTTCCCCTATGTAAATCATGTGGGAAGAGGCATAAAGGAGAATGTTTCAAAGGAACTAGAAGATGCTTTGGTTGTGGAAAATAAGGACACAAAGCCAGTATGTGCAAAGGAAAAGGTTCAGTTAACACCAGGGATGAGGATAATGTAATTTCTACGACATCAAAAATGGTTAAATGTTTTAAATGTGGAATGTACGGGCATTATGCAAACCAATGCCCTAAGGGAAATTCTCATGAAGAGAATCAGTATGGTCGTACAGGTAGTATTTATGTTTATGATGATGAAGAGACTACAAATGATATGTGAGATGAAAGAATTATTGAACCTCGATCAATGGATTAAGAAGGTAGTGGAATAATTACATATTTATCAAGTGTAATCTTGTATTAGTAATATCATGGTACTATGGAATAAAGAGAAATATAACGATTGTTACACTGTTGTCTTTCCATATGTTTTGAAAGTGTATAATGAATGGTACTGGTAACCATGAACGGTTATTCATATATTTTTGGAAAGTAGATGATATGCGCATAATGAAGGGATAAGGAGAAAATTAAAAGTTTGATAGTATTCATGAGCTCATGACTGATATAAGGAGAGGGTTATATCATGGTTTGAGTATATAGAATTTTTGGATTTTGGTATGTGGAAAGAGTTAACATTTAATAACACTCATGTTTTCACTAAGATTCAATGGGTATTCATTCTTCAAGAGAATACATGATCAAGGCCTTCGAATGTTTGGAATGTGACCAACAAGACATATCTCATGATATATGGAGATCAACGATGGTATTAACATGCTTGCTATCTGAAATCTTTGGTATTCGTTTTCACTATAATATGATATTTGATAGTAGTATTTTGGATAAGCCTATAGATTGGAATGGGTTATGTTGGACATAATTTGGTATTGTTTAGGGATAGAACTTTTTCGATATTATTGATGGAAAGTTATAATAATTTATTTTTAGCAAAAAATCGACAACCTGTAGGACGGGCGAAAACCAATCGCTTCAGACAAGGATGTGGTAATCGAACCCAGAACATAAGTGTGACTGGCCTTTATAACCTACCACTGGCCTACAGGAAGTCCCTGGTTAGTATAAACTAGTTTTATATTAATAAGCGGTATGACAGATGAAGTATAAGTCTATTTTAGGAACCATATATGATTAATCTCACTATAGATGGTCTTATGTATTTTTTCATAACTTTTCTAACCTTTTGTTTGAGATAGATGGAATGACCCATTATTTTATCACATGATCTGCTAACACATCATGAATGACAAATTCAACTTCATTTCTTCTAGAGGTTAAGTGGAAATTGTCCAAAGAACGACCAATAGTGAGACTGTACCAAAATCACGAAAGTATTTCTTCTAACTCCAATTTCATCAACATTAGGGAAATGATCTTGAAAACCAAAAATTTTGTCCTAGTGATCTTATATCTATTGAATCAGATGGTACCTTAGACAATCACAAATTTATGGCTTTGTGATTGTTGGCTTTTTCATAGCCATGTCCTCTACCGCTCTCCATCAGAACTTGATGGTTAGATTTTTCTTCCATATCCATTTTTTACCTATGTTCTCCTATATGGAAACCCAATGATGAGTTAATTTGGGTATCGTTGCATTTCATACATTAGTTTTTAAAATTACGTTTTAGTATTCCTTTTTACAATGTGGGTTTCTATGAATAGTAAACGATTTATAAACCCGATGAATTTCGAGGGAGAAATTCATTTTAAGGGGGGTAGAATGTAACACCCTGAAATTTTATGAAAAATATTCTTTTAATTTCATTGATTTCTTATATTATATATCACACCATGTTTAGCTTGTACTATACAGAACACTGTATTATCTTGCAGTATACGCAACACTATTCTTGGATCGTGTTACACACAATTTCATGTTCATTTTATAATAGTCATTCGATGCAACATTGAGTGTGAGTGTGTGTTTATATATATATATATATATTCAATGTAGAAATGAAATATGGTTGGATTCTGTTATACGAAACAACAAAGGATTCTTGCACAACACGCAACCCTGACTTGGCTTTCATTACACGCAATCACAACTTTCCTCGATAGCGTGTGTTGTACGCAATACCGGGTTTTACTAAACAACAATATATTATAATAATATTATTATGAACTAGACGTTATGATTAGTATTAACTAAATTTTGAATTTTATAACATTATTGTTCAACTTAAACATTTTCTAGAACATGGTATAAGAACAAAATAAATTTTTCAGGTAAAATTAGTATTTTTAAAAAAATGCAGTTTTGCCACCTTTTGATGGCGCACCCACATTAAATCTAGTTTTTGACAGTTTTATAAGTTCAATTTTACAAAATAAAATTTTTATTTGGAATCAGGATATAATATTTTACCTTGGATAAATATTTCATATTATTCTGAGAAATTTCATATTTTAATGAATAGTAAAAACACGCTATATTTTAATTAAAAACAACTTTTTTCATCGTAATAACTTATGTGGTTAAATAATATAATTGAATGGTTTTAAATTGTAAATAGAATATATTTTTACCATTTAATATAATTTATGTCATTAGCCTTGATTTTATATTGAATTCATAGGTTAAATAAATTCAATCTTTTGCAGTGTTTTAAAAAAAACCAGTTTTCTTTCGACAACGAGATTAATTTTAATTAATTTCTGAACCTTCCGTGTATTTAATTTGGAAAAATGGATTCCATATTTGGAATCAGTGGGTCAAAATTATATTAATATACAAATTTTTATTTTTGGGCTTTATGAATAGTAACAACGGTGATTTTTATTTACAGTAGTAAAAGGTAAATTTGGTAATTAAGGGTAAATATAATATTATAAAATTATCCTAATACTTTTATTAATACAATTTGATGACTATAATTTGTCCTAAGTCATATTGGGGTCTAAATGGAATCAATTATAACCCACGTGGAGGGGATTAAGACCTTTAGTTTATTTTGTTTACAGGAAAGTAAAATATGACTCACTCAACTTTAATAATTAAAGTTTTATTAATATAAGTTTATACGGAAAATTTATTCTGTTATAAATACTCATATGAAAGATAAAATGTTTTTCTTTGTCATGGTAATTTATTTGTAATTTTTAATAGTTATTAAATTACCTTATTATCTTATACATTAATGATGCAGAAATTATTTATTTTGTAAAAAATCAATAATATAGTTTTTATTGAAATATTAATACATATAAAAAGGCCCAAAAATCTGTATAAAACATCTTATTAGTGTATATATAAAACCTAATCATCTACCGGACGAATTCTGGACCATTTGGATCCTTATTAAGGTGATAATGACACTTATATTATTTTATTTTAAATGATGCCAAATTTTTCTCCTTCATTATTGAATAAATATAACAATTTAACTGTTGATATTTTTAGATGCTAAATTCGAGTGAAAGTATTATAGTGAAAGGTAATAGATTTATATTTATCATAGGATTTTATTTTTAATTTTTATGCAACAAATAAGTATATTAAATAATTATACAAAAATGTTGTAGTAAGTATTTTATTAAAAGATAAACCAAATAAATGGTTTTAAAAATAATAAAATAAATAATATATGAACTATTTAATGTGATACACTAATTTTATAGATACATATGAACTTTTATGAATATATTAAAGCTTATATTTCTAATATATCATCTGTATATAATTTATTTAAATTCAAATAAATGAATAGTGTCAAAATTGACAGTATTGTTATTTTATAAAAAGAACATATTATAAAATTGTTTAAAAATCACAAAATTATTTAAAATTTATATATTTAAATTTGTATGGTCTATAATGTGACAAAGTATACATTTATGGACAATTCATAAAAAATAAGTAATTATTTGTTATAATTTAAAATTTAGGATGTTATTACCACAAATAAAATTAAATTCATTAAAAAAGGATAAATCAAGTTGATAATGTCTAAAATAAATTCCTAACATGTCTAAATTTTATTGGTTGATTATATTACAACACTATATTATCTAGTATTTGGATATGAGTCATTTTTGATGTTTTTATGTGGGGTTGGGATTTAATATAAACCAATATTTCTTATAATTCCAAAGGTGCCCCTCTCCTCCCTTATAAAAGGGAACATCTTCCCTTTATTCCTCACACAACATTGAGCCATAAATCTCGGCCAAACCATTCCAAATTCTCTTATCCACTTCAATAGAAACAACCTAGAGGTTATGGTCTTCTTCAAAGACCTATTTTAGTGCCTTAAGAGGAGGTCTCAAAGAGGGGCTTCATAGAAGAGGTAATGTCCGTTACCGATTCTTTCAACTTTATTTCTTCTTCCACTTCTTCTTCGTTAGTAGTTTCATTATGAAGTAATAACTTAAGTATGACTCATATACTGATATATTATTATATGTATGAAACAACCCTATTTCACCATCTATCGATCCTAAAGAAAACAAAATCACAACGCGTGCGTACGTACAGAATAGCGTCTCCACGCCTTGGTGAAATCTATTTTTCCACCAACACCATACATGGATGGGTATAATGGTGTAAAGAATAACTATATATGGTTATTATAACATCATACTCATTTTGATATATTATACGATCCACTCCAATTCTATTCAATAATTATGGGAACAATATCATCGCTCGTCCGTACGTACGAACTACCGTCTCCACGATGCGATGAGATTCATTCTCCATGTTAACCATACATGAATGATCATAAAGTTTATATAATGAATAATAATTAAATATAGGAATTCTAATGTATTTATGTATATATATATATGTGTGTCATCTATTATGTCTCATTCAATTCATTAAGGAAATGAAAACAACGTTCATGCGTACGTACGGCCTACCGTCTCCATGAATGGTGTATTTCATTCCTTTTATCGATCTATAATATATATATGTATATTATAAATATATATTATATATAAATCATGTTTAACATATTGGAATTATGTAAATCTGTATATTATTATTAATATCAAGAACGATAAGTCGAAACACAAACGACAAATGAAATGATTTTACCCAAAACGCTACTTTAACATAGAATTTACAAAAGAACGGGTAATATAAAGTCATAAGTGAAACATATATGATATCATAACAATGAATAAAATTCTGTAATAAGTCAATGAAATTATTTAAATCATTATACAGGATGTTCGGATACGTATGAAGTGTATCCGACCTAAGGTAAGGGATAATTATTCCAATCTCATTCTTATCCGAGATTGTTTACTCGTAAGTATTTACTGGGGGTTATGTTTATTATCAATGTCCTTATTCTCTCAAAATGTATTAATAAAATTTTTACTTTACATCCACATATGTTTAATACATTATTACCCTTTTATTAATTTTACCACATTGTATGGAAGGAATCTTTCTTTTGTTTACGTTACGAGGTACTTTTTGACTTTTCTGAAAAAAGTACGAAAATAATTTTTTTAACTTATACAACATGAAAGGATTTTTACGGTTTTATAATGCCTTATTTTCATGAAGCTTCCTCCAAAATATTTCATGAATATTTTCAAAAAAATTCATTTCTTTTAAAATTGCATGAATTTTTGTGAAAAGAAAATGATTTTGAAGAAGAAATGATATTTTCCTTGGGAATTCATTTCAAATGTTTTATCAAAACCATTTTCCATCTAAGATGAAATTATTTCAGATGTGTATGTTTCATGTATAATGTCTCTATGATTTACATTCTTTCACTTTTCTTATGAGGAAATATCCAATTGTTTTATATGGATTATGTGATGATGATATGATGTTTATGAAACCCATTTTATTCTTTAGGTTATGATCAATGTTTTATGTTTATGTTATTGCACAAGTAATAATGATTTCATTATGAGATGGGTGGGACCTATATCTACCTCCAATGCATTGGGTAGAGATTTTATATCTCATGAGATAGACATGGCTGGAATGGTAAGTTAATCTGGTTTAGTGTAACAGGACTGAAACGAGGAGTGAACTCGATTCAGAGAGGGACTTTGTCCACTAAGATGGTCTTAGAAGCAATGCCTTGGCTACTATGGAAATCATTACATGGGCTTAATGGATGCCACAATTACATGTTTTATTCCCATGCTATTTTATCATGATTTATGTTCCACTATGATCTATGCCTTATGTACTTCCATATTTTATGTCGTTGCTCAGGATTTTGATGCTTAAACATTATGTTCATGTTTTTAAGTTCAAATGTATATGGTATGTTTAATTTTATCCATGATTACCCTTACTGAGGATTTGAGCTCACCCTTGTTTTGTTTTATTATCCCCCAGGATTAAAAGAAAGGTTTTAGGTAAGGAAACAAAAAGTGGAAGATCTTTATGGGAGATGTTGAAGATCTTTCACCACGGTTAGAAGATTACGTTCTGAGATTCCAAAGACACTAAATTATTACGGTCCTTGTGTGTCTATTTTTTTTATGTATTAAGTATTCCACAAAAGTAATGTAATATCAATGTACATCCATCTTCAGGTCTCTACATTTGGTATCAGAGGAAAGGTTTAGTCAACCTTTGGAAACTAGGATGCGAGAACTTTAGTGAGATCCCTAGAGATATTTCTACGGTATGTCTAGGGATGTCCCTATGGTTAAGTATAAGTATAGTTTATAGTCCTAGAATTATGGTAACGATATTATATTAGAACTAAGATGTTGGATATTGAAGTTACTACCCCTTTATTATGATTTTTTCCTCTCACACTATTCTTTTTGGGTTTTAGAAAATGGCTAGAAACAAAATGATTCACGCTAATGGAGGATATGATGGACAATGGAATGATATTTCTCACGAGCAACCAAATGAAATGGGATTTGGAAGTCCAAACATCATTATTATGCAGAATCATAAATCTCATAATTTGATCAATAATCTCAAATTTGGTATGTTTCCTTACTCGGCTAATAAGAGAAAGACGGAGTTTCATGATGATCATAGAGGAAAGAAAGTTAAATTTCCCCAATGTAAATCATTTGGGAAGAGGCATCAAGGAGAATGTTTCAAAGGAACTAGAAGATGCTTTGGTTGTGGAAAATAAGAACACAAAGCCAGTAAGTGCAAAGGAAAAGGTTCTGTTAACACTAGGGATGAGGATAATGGTATTGCTACGACATCAACAATTGTTAAATGTTTTAAATGTGGAATGTACGGGCATAATTCAATCCAATGCCCTAAGGGAAAGTCTCATGAAGAGAATCAGTATGGTCGTATGGGTAGTATTTATGTTGATGAAGATGAAGAGACTACATATGATATGTGAGATGAATGAATTGTTGAAACTCGGTCAATGGATTAAAAGGGTAGTGGAATTATTACATGTTTATCAAGTGTAATGTTGTTTAAGTAATCTCATGGTACTATAGAATAAAGAGACATCTAAGGATTGTTATACTGTTTCCTTTCCTTATGTTTTGAAAGTGTATGATGAATTGTACCAGTAACCATGAAAGGTTATTCAGATATTTTTGGAAAGTAGATGATATGCGCATAATGAACGGATAAGGAGAAAATTAAATGTTTGATAGTATTTATAAGTTGATGACTGATATAAGGAGAACGTTATATCATGGTTTGAGTATATAGATTTTTTGGATTTTGGTATGTGGAAAGAGTTAACTTTTAACAGCACTCATGTTTTCACTAATATTCAATGGGTATTTATTTTTCAAGAGAATACATGATTAAGGCCTTTGAATGTTTGGAATGTGACCGACAAGACATATTTCATGATATATGGGGATCAACTATGGTATTAACATGCTTGTCATATGAACTCTTTGGTAATCGTTTTCACTATAATATGAGATTTGACGGCAGTATTTTGGATAAGCCTAAAGATTGGAATGGGTTATGTTGGACATAAGTTGGTATTGTTTAAGGCTAGAACTTTTTCGATATTATTGATGGAAAGTTATAATAATTAATTTTAATCAAAAAATGGACAACCTGCCGGATGGGAGACAACCCATCACGTCGGACAAGGCTGTGGGAATCGAACCCACAACCGAAGTGTGACTGGACTTTATCACCTACCACTAGACTACAAGAAGTCCCTGGTTAGTATAAACTAGTTTTATTTTAATAGGCGGTACGATAGATGAAGTATAAGTCCATTTTAGGAACCATATATGATTAATCTCACTATAGATGGTCTTATGTATTTTTGATAACTTTTCTAACCTTTTTTTGAGACATATGGAATGACCCATCATTCTATCACATGATCTGCTAACACATCACGAATGACAAATTCAACTTCATTTCGTGTAGAGATAAAGTGGAAATTATCCAATGAACGACCAATGGGGAGACTGTACCAAAATCACGAAAGTATTTCTTCTAACTCCAATTTCATCAAATTTAGGGAAGTGATCTTGAAAACCAAAAATGTTTTCCTGGTGCTCTTATATCTAATGAATCTGATGGTACCTTAGATCATCACAAATTTATGGTTTTGTGATTGTTGGATTTTTCATAGCCATGTCCTCTACCACTCTCCACCAGAACATGATGGTTATATTTTTCGTCCATATCCATATTTTCACCTATGTTCTCCGATATGGAAACCCAATGATGAGTTAATTTGGGTAATCGTTTCATTTCATACATTAGTTTTTAAAATTATGTTTTATTATTCCTTTTAACGATGTGGGTTTCTATGAATAGTAAACAATTTATAACCCTGATGAATTTCGAGGGTGAAATTCATTTTAAGGGGGTAGAATGTAACACCCCAAGATTTTATGAAAAATATTATTTTAATTTCATTGATGTATTCTATTATATAGAACACCATGATTAGATTTTACTATACGCAACACTGTATTAGCTTGCAGTATACGCAACGCTATTCTAGGATCGTGTTACACACAATTTCATGTTCATTTTATAATAGTCATTCTACGCAACATTGAGTGTGTGTGTGTGCATATATATATATATATATATTAAATGTATAAATGAAATATGGTTGGATTCAATTATACGAAACAACGAAGGATTCTTGCAAAACACACAACACTGACTTGGCTTTCATTACAAGCAATCACAACCTTCCTTGATAGCGTGTGTTGTACGCAATACCGGGTTTTACTAAACAACGATATATTATTATAATATTATTATGAACTAGCCGTTATAAATAGTATTAACTAAATTTTTAATTTTATAACATTATTATTCATCTTACACATTTTCTTGAACATTGTATATGAACAAAATAAATTTTTCGTGTAAAATAAGTATTATTTAAAAAATGCAGTTTTTCCACCTTTTGATGGAACAACAACTTTAAATATAGTTTTTGGCATGTTTATAACATCAATTTTACAAAATAAAATTATTATTTGGAATCATGATATAAAATTTTACCTTGGATAAAATTTTCATATTATTCTGATAACTTTAATATTTTAATGAATAGTAAAAATACGCAATTTTTTAGTTGAAAACAACTTTTTTCATCGTAATAACATATGTTGTTAAATAATGATATTTAATGGTTTTAAAGTGTAAATTAAATATATTTTTACCATTTAATATAATGTATGTCATTAGCCTTGATTTTAAATGGAATTCGTAGGTTAAATGAATTCAATCTTTTGTAATGTTTTAAACAAAAACACGTTTTCTTTCGACAACGAGATTAATTTTAATTTAATTCCTGCAAATTGTTTGTATTGAATTTGGAAAAATGGATTCCATATTTGGAATCAGTGGGTCCAAATTATATTAATATACTACTTTTTATTTTTGGGCTTTATGAATTGTAACAACGGTAAATTTTATTTACCATATTAAAAGGTAAATTGGGTAATTAAGGGTAAATATTAAATTATAAAATTATCCTAATACTTGTCTTAATACAATTAGATGATTATAACTTGTCCTAAGTCATATTTCGGTCTAAATGGAATCCATTAGAACCCACTTGGAGGTGATTAAGACCTTTAGTTTATCTTATTTAAAGGAAAGTGAAATATGTCTCACTCAACTTTAATAATTAATGTATTTTTAATATAAGTTTATACAGAATATAAATTCGTTTATAAATAATAATTTGAAAGATAGGATTTTTTCTTTGTCATGGTAATTTATTTGTAATTTGTAAGAGTTATTTATTTACTTTATTGTCTTATATATTAATGATGCAGAAATTATTTATTTAGTGAAAAATCAAAAATATAGTTTTTATTGAAATATTAATACATATCAAAATGCCCAAAAATATGTTAAAAAACTAATTATTAGTGTATATATAATCCCTAATCATCCAATTTCAGAATGTCTGACCATTTGGATCCTTATTAAGGTGATTATGACACTTATATTATTTTATTTTAAATGATTCCAAAGTTGTCATCTTCATAATTTAATAAATATAACAATTTAACTATTGTGATTTTTAGATGATAAATTCAAGTAAAAGTTTATTGTGAAACTTAATAGATTTATCTTCATCATAGGATTTTAGTTTTAATTTTTATGCAACAAATAAGTATATAAAATAATTATACAAAAATGTTGTAGTAATTATTTTATTAAGAGATAAACCAGATAAATGGTTCTAAAAATAATAAAATAAATATTATATGAACTATTTAATGTGATCCACTAATTTTATAGATACATATGACCTTTTATAATTCTATTAAAGTTTTTATTTTGAAAATAGCTTCTATATATAATTTATTTAAATTCAAATAAATGAATAGTGTCAAAATTGACACTATTGTTATTTTATAAAAATAACATATTATAAATTTTTTTTAAAAACCACAAATATATTTAAAAATTTTAATTTCAAAATATATGGTCGATAATGTTATAAAGTATCCAATTATGTAAAATCCACAACAAATGAGTAATTATTTGTTATAATTTAAAATTTATAATTTTATTACCATAAATAAAATTAAATTGATTAAATAAGGATAAATCAAGTTGATAATGTTTAAAATAAATTCTTAACATGACTAAATTTTATTGGTTGATGCGATTACAAACCTATATCATCTAATATTATGATATTAGTCATTTTGGATGTTTTTATGTGGGGTTGGGATTTAATATAAACTAATATTTCTTATATTTCCAAAGGTGCCCCTCTCCTCCCTTATAAAAGTGAACCTCCTCCCTCTCTTCCCCACACAACTTTGAGCCTTCATGATCTTCCAACCCATGCCAAATTATCTTCTCCAATTCCATAGAAACATCCTAGAGGTTCTGGTCTTCTTCAAAGACAAATTTTAGTTTCCTAAGAGGAGGTCTCAAAGAGGCGCTTCAAAGAAGAGGTAATGTCCGTTACCAATTTTTTCAACTTTATTTTTTCTTCCACTTCTTTTTCGTTAGTTGTTTAATTATTAAGTAGTAACTTCATTATAATTCATATACTGATATGTTATTAGTATTATGAAACAACCCTATTTCACCATCTATCAATCCTACGGAAAACGAAATCACTACGCGTGCGTACGTACGGAATACCGTCTCCACGCTGTGGTGAAATCTACTTTTCCACCAACACCTTACATGGATGGGTATAATGGTGTAAAGAATAACTGTATATTTTTATTATAAAATCATACTAATTATGATTTATTATACCATCCACTCCAATTATATTCAATAATTATGGGAACAATATCATCGCTCGTGCGTACGTACGGACTACCGTCTCCACGATGCGATGAGATTCATTCTCCATGTAAACCATACGTGAATGATCATAACGTTTATATAATGAATAATAATGAAATATATGAATTCTAATGGATTCATGTATATATATATGTATGTCATCTATTTTGTTTCATTCAATTCAATAAGAAAACTAAAACAACGTTCATGCGTACATACGACCTATTGTCTCCATGAACGGTGTATTTCATTCCTTTTATCGTTCTATAATATATATATGTATATGATGAATATATATTATATATAAATCATGTTTTACATTCTGGAATTATGTAAATAAGGATATTATTATTAATATCAAGAACGAAAATTCGAAACACATACGATAAATGAAATGATTTTACCCAAAATGCTGCTTTAACATAGAATTTACAAAAGAACGGGTAATATAAAGTCATAAGTGAAACATATATGATATCATAACAATGAATATGATTCTGTAATAAGTCAATGATATAATTTAAATCATCATACATGAGGTTTGGATACGTACAAAGCATATCGGACCTAAGGTAAGGGATAATTATTCAATCCCATTCTTATCCGAGATTGTTTACTCGTAAGTATTTACTGGGGGTTATGTCTATTATCCATTTCCATATGCTCTCAAAATGTATTCATAAAATGTTTACTTTACTTCAATGTATTTTTAAGTCATTTTTACCCTTTTCTTACTTTTACCACATCGTATGGAAGGAATATTTCTTTTGTTTACGTTACGAGGTAGTTTTTGACTTTTCCGACAAAAGTACGAAAAGAATGTTATTTTTAACTTATACGGCATGAAAGGATTTTTACTATTTTATAAAGCCTTATTTTCATGAACCTTCCTCCAAAATATTTCATGAATATTTTTATCAAAATCCTTTTCTTTTAAAATTAAATGAAATTTTGTGAAAAGAAAATGATTTTGAAGAAGAAATGATATTTTCCTCAAGAATTCATTTCAAGTGTTTTATCAAAACCATTTTCCATATAAGATGAAATTATTTCATATGTGCATGTTTCAAGTATAATGTCTCTATGATATACATTATTTCTCTTTTCTTATGATGAAATATGCATTTGTTTTATATGGATTATGTGATGATGATATGATGTTTATGAAACCCATTTTATTCTTTGGGTTATGATGAATGTTTTAAGTTTATGTTGTGGCACAAGTAAAAATGATTTCATTATGAGATGGGTGGGACCTATATCTACCTAAAATTCATTGGGTAAAGATTTTATATCTCATGAGATAGACATGGCTGGAATGGTTGTTAATCTGGTTCAGTGTTACAGGACTGAAATGAGGAGTGAACTCAATTCAGAAAGGGACTTTTTCCACTAAGATGGTCTTGGAAACAATGCCTTGGCTACTATGGAAATCATTACATGTTCTTAATGGATTCTACAATTACATGTTTTATTCCCATGATATTTTATCATGATTTATGTTCCATTATTTTCTATGCCTTATTTACTTCCATATTTTATGTCGTTGCTTAGGATTTTGATGTTTAAACATTATGTTCCTGTTTTTAAGTTCAAATTTATATGGTATGTTTTATTTTATTCATGCCTACCCTTACTGAGAATTTTAGCTCACCATTTTTATGTTTTATTATCCCCCAGAATTAAAATAATGGTTTTTGGTAAGGAAAAATAGTAGACGATCTTTATGGGAGATGTTGAAGATCTTTCACCACGATTAGAAGATTACGTTCCGAGTTTCCAAACACACTAAACTATTATGGTCCTTGTGTGTCTGTTTTTGTTATATATTAAGTATTCCACAAAGGTAATTTAATATTTATGTATGTCAAACTTCAGGTCTCTACATCCCAAGTGGCACATAGTTTGTCTACCTGTGTTGCCAAACCGTGTGAGAAGGTTGGCCGAGGCAGTAGGTGACGCACAGTTATCGCACAGTTTGTCAAAACGTGCGAACTAACCATGCGACCACTTAAACGAGAACCTAAAAAGGTCTATATCATGTGTTTTTGCCTCTTAGTTTCTCGTCTTTCCTCCTAAGTAGCCCTAACTCAGTATATTGTTTCTTACAAGGTCAGATAGGGTTCTCCCATCGTTCTAGAGGCGATCTGAAGGCTTCTCTTGAAGAATTGAAGCCGGATTCTTGAGGTATGTGATCGTTATTGTTTGGTTTCTTATATGTACTTAGATCTACTTATCCTCTTCTGCCGGTTTCATAGATCTACGCACGTTATGGGTAGATCTATGTGTTTAGATTCCAACTATTATGAATTTTGGTCTTGGTTGTGTTATGAGAAGTGATCTAAAGAGGATCCTTGGTGAATTGACCGGGTTTTCTTTAGAGTTCTTCGAATGTTGTGGTTTTTGTCAAAACCCTAAAAGTAAAGAGGCCTCACTCTCAACTAATATTGTTTGAATGGGTTGTCATAGAATAAAATTGGTTTATTTGAATGGATTTGATTGTTAAAAGAAGAGAATAAATCTTCTTTAGTGATGATTATTGGTTTTGATGAGATTGTGAAATCATGGTAAATTGTTGTGAAAAGTTATTTGGCCTGATGAATTTAAAATGTTGATTTTAAATTATGGATTTTCTGAAATTGTAGATGGTTTATGTAAAATAGGGTTTTCAATAAAAAAGGTGTTTTATTGATATGGTTTGAGATAGAAATGACGTTTATGGATTTGGTTTTCAATAAAAATGGAGTTTTATTGAAATGATTTGGAATTAAAATGGTTAGGCATTGAAATAGTTTGAATTGATTGAACACACTATAACGACCCATACTTTACATCCATTGTTAATATTTCAAAATTGGAGCATAATTATTACAACATATAACAAAACCATGAAAGGACCGTATAGGTATAGTGTCTTTAGAAACTGGGAAACATAAACAACTGGTTCATAAAGCATCAACTTTGCCTCCCACTTATTTCATCATATCTAGGGCCCCTTTTTGGAATATCCTACTTAATAACCTTCTTCCTGACCTGGGGAAAGAAAACATACAAAAGGGTGAGCTCAAATTCTTAGTAAGGGTAAACAAAAGAAATATCAATCACATCGTATACACAAGAACATAACGTTTGGAAATCTTAACCTACAAAAGAGATCATAATTTCATATTATGGGATGAATCATGGAAGTGAAATGTAATCACAATAATCATAACTTAAAACACGAAACTTTGTGGCATACACACATAATCATAGAATATCATTTCTTGTTAGTCAAGACTCATTGCCAATACTATCTTAGTGGACAAAGTCCCTTTCTGAACCGAGTCACCCTCATTTTAGTCCTGTTTCACTGAACAGGTATAACCTACCGTTCCAGCCATGTCTATCTCATGAGATATAAAATCTTTACCCAATTCAATGGAGGGAGATATAGGTAACACCCATCTCATAATGATACCATTTTTATGTGTGCCACAAAATCATAAATCATACATCATTGCATAACCTATGTAATACAAATGGGAATCATAAACATCATGACATCATAAAACAATTCATATAAGAAAATGGAATTCATAAAAATAATTCCATCACAACATAATCAAATCAATGTAATAATAGGGATAAAAACAGAACCCTTTATTATCTTAGATGGAAAAATAATTTTGATAAAACACTTGAACTCCATTCTTGAGGAAAATATCTTTTCTTCTTCAAAAACATTTTTCCTTTCTTAACATGTCATACAACTTTAAACTAAAAAAAGTTGATTAAAAATAATCTTGAAAACTTGTAAAGGATTCTTCTTGGAAATAATTTTTTAAAAATACATTCATGCTGTATAAGTTAAAAAAACATTCTTCGTACTTTTGTCAGAAAAGTCAAAAAGTAACTCGTACGAAAAACGACAAAAGATTCCTTTCATATCTTTTACTAAAAACTCACCGAAGGTTAAAATTGGATTTAAACAATTGTAGGTGGATGGAAATAATATTACATATTGAGGAAACATGGATGTGGATGATAAAATACACTCCATTAAATACCAAAGTATAAACAATCTCGGATAAAAATGAGATTGTGATATTTCCCTTAACATAGGTCCAACTTGCTTTGTATGTGTCCGAACTTCCTGTATAATGATTTAAATAATGTTATTGACTTATTCCAGAATCATACTTATTTTTATGATATCATATATGGTCATATTCTTAGCTTCTTAGTAGTAATATTTCATTTTTACTTGTTATTCGGGTGTTTATAACTTTTTGTTCTTATGCGTGTTTTGTCGAATAAATTCTTATTCTTATTTTTAGGTTATAGATAGCTCATTTCCAGAATGGTATTAGTGTAATATATATCATATTAATTAATTAAATTCATTTATATAATCATTATGAAATGAAGATCATGTAGAACGAGTCGCATCACATCGTGGAGACGGTATTCTGTACGTACGCACGAGTGATGATATCATTCCTATGATTGTGGAATTGTATTGGAGTGTATGTATACTATTTCAGAATCAAAATCACTTTATAATAGTCATATATAGTCATTATTTACACCCTTATACCCATCCAAGTAAGGTGGTTTTGGAAAATAGATTACACCACGGCGTGGAGACGGTAATCCGTACGTACGCGCGCACGGTGATTTCTTTTTCCGTAGGATGGATAGATGGTTAAATAGGGATGTTTCATACTTATAATAACATATCAGTATATGAGTGATACTTATGTTATTACTTCATAATGAAACAACTAAAGAATAATAAGTTGAAGAAGAAATAAAGATGAATGAATCGGTAATGGACATTACCTCTTCTTTGAAGTGTTTCTTTGAGACCTTCTTTTAGGGCACTAAAATTGGTCTTTGAGGAAGACCAGAACCTCTAGGATGTATCTAGGTATGTGGATAGGAGAAAGTGGCAGGGGTTGGACGATCTTGAAGGCTCAATGTGGTATGAGGAAGAGGGGGAGGAGGTGCCCATTTATAAGGGAGGAGAGGGGCACCTTTGGGAAAACTAAAAATATTATTTTATTATAAAGTCATGTTCGGTTTTAAATAGCTTCAAATTGATATATTTAAAATCTAAGGTTGGGAGGGGTCTAAATCCTCTCATCAAATATAATTTAGACAAATTTAGGTTACTATTATAACCTTATCATTTAGATTTAACATTAAGTTAAATAATTTTACTTTTACCGTGTCTTTTTGTGTTCTTATACTATAAGGTTAATAAACTTACTATAAGCAGCCAAACGGACCCCAAGTTGTTAATTATTAATATATATAACCTTATATAAGTCATTTGGACGATCCTTAGATTTTTAGGAATAAAATAACAATTAATAATATAATATTTGTTTTAAAAAACTATTTTATGTCAATTTTGACACTATTTAGTAATTCATTTTTGTTGTACTCATAATAGAATTATTAGTTCCAACAAAGTTAATTATATCATTACTAACATGTCATATTAACCTAGAAAATAAGTGGGATTCATAAAAAGTCTCAAATTACATTTATTTTGGTGTTTATAACATCAATTATGTCAATATTTCTTTAATAAGATAATTACTGCATCATCATTGTGTCATAAATAAATTAACATCATTAATGTCTAAAAATTACAAATAAAATACCATTATGTACGAAATCTTTTTATCTTTCTAATGAATATTTATAGTCGAATTTATCTTATGTATAACCCCATATTAAAAATTATTTACTTATTAAACTTTGGTTTCAACTATTTTAACCCTTCATTAAATAAATTAATAAAAAATGTCCTAATCTAATCCAAGTGGGCCTAAATGGTCCTATTTTATTCCTAAGTTGTTTTTGGTCGAATTACACTTATCCAATAGAATTAGGAAATGTGTTAGGGTAATAATAATATAATCTTTACCCTTAATTACCCTATTTACTTTTAACCGTTGTAAAAAAAAGTAAAAAGTTACTATTCACAAAAAAATTATTTTCATCTCATTGAACCACATTTTACTTACTGACATCAACCGTGTCTCTCGGATTTTTGAAATTCCACTCACAGAAGCGGTAAAATTAAGTTTTATGAAAAATTCGGTTTTTTAACTACCACTTAGTGGTTTCACTATTCATCAAAAATTAAAAGTTTTCCGAAAAATACTAAAATTTCACCTTAGGCTAATTTCGATATTCCGAATCCAAAAATGAAGTCCATTTTGAAAAATGAAATTTATTAAAATTTCATAAAGTGGTTATTACTATTCATAATGGCTAGTTTTAATAATATTTTAATAGCATATCGTTGTTTAGTGAAACTCGGTATTGCGTACGATGCAAGCTATCGAGGAAGGTCGCGATTTCGTGTAAATCAAACCAAGAAAGTGTTGTGTAGAAAAATATTCCTTTGATGATTTATATAACATAAAAGACTCGGGTGTTACATTCTTCCCCCTTAAAATGAATCACTCCCTAAAAAATTCGTCACTTTGTAACAAACAGATGAGGATACCTCTCCCTCATCATATCCTCAAGCTCCCTAGTAGAGTCTTCTAATTGGTGGTTCCTCCATAAAACTTTCACCAAGTGAGTGGTCTTGTTTCATAGGACTTTTTCACTACGATCCAGGATCTCTATCGGCTGTTCTTCATAAGAAAGATCTTGCTCCAGTGGTACAACTTCTAAGCTGAGTACATGTGAAGGATCAGGTATGTACTTTCTCAGGAGAGATACATGGAACACATCATGAACATGAGAGAGATTTGGTGGAAGCGCCAATCGGTAAGCTACCTTCCCAACACGATCCAGTATTTCGAAAGGACAGATATATCTAGGGCTCAACTTCCCCTTCTTTCCAAATCTCATAACCCTCTTCCAGGGAGATATTCATAAGAACGCTTTATCACTCAGTTCAAACTCTAGGTCTTTTCTTCGGTTGCCGGCATAACTTTTCTGTTGACTCTGAGCTGCTCTTATGTTTTGTTGAATAGATCTGACCTTTTCTGCCATTTCATCAACGAGATCAGGTCCTAATAGCTTTCTTTCCCCAACTTCATCCCAGCAAGTTGGAGTCCTGCATTTCTTTCCATAGAGAGCTTCATAAGGAGCCATCTGAATACTGGAGTGAAGGCTATTATTATAAGAAAATTCCACCAAAGGTAGGTGTCGATCCCAACCACCTTTGAAATCCATAGAGAAATCTCTCAACATATCTTCTAGAGTTTGAATTGTTCTCTCAGACTAACCATCTGTCTGAGGATGATAAGCAGTGTTGAAACTCAACTCTGTATCCAGAGTATGCTGAAGACTTCACTAGAACTTCGAGGTAAATCTCAGATCCCGATCGGAGATAATAGAAAGTGGTACTCCATGCCATCTTACCACCTCCTTTACATATATCATGTCAAGCTGATCCAGAGAGAAATCCTCTCTAATATCAATGAAGTGTGAAGACTTTGTAAGACGATCAACTATGTCCCAGATAGCATTATTGCCTTTGGATGTTTTAGGAAGTCCTATGAAAAAGTCCATATTGATGTTTTCCCATTTCCATTCGGGTATGGGTAATGGTTGTAACATCCCCTTGGACTTCTATCTCTCAGCATTAACTTGTTGACAAACCAAGCATCGAGAGAAATATTCAGCAACATCTCTTTTCATGCCATCCCACCAGAAGTACTCTTTCAGGTCCATATACATCTTCGTGCTTCCAGGATGAATAGAGAATGCCGAACTATGAGCCTCATCCAGCAGTTCCTTCTTTCATTTGGGGATTAGAGGAACACAAACCCGATTTCTAAACATTATTATCCCATCACAATCAATGTTGAATTCAGGAACATTTCTCACCTTATTTTGTAACTTGACATCTTCTTTCTATGCCTCTTTAATCATCACCTATATAGATGGTTGAACATTCATTTGAGAAAGATAAGATATTTCCCCTTCCATTATAATTCCAAGATCCATTCTTTGTAAATCCATAAATATTGGATCTTTTTCGATCCTTATCATTGATAAACTGGCATGGTCTTGTCGACTTAATGCATCTGCCACCTTGTTTGCTTTACCAGGGTGGTAATGGATTGAGCAGTCATAATCCTTAATCAGATCAAACCATCTTCTTTGGTGCATATTCAGCTCCTTTTGTGTGAAAATATACTTTAAACTTTTATGATCAGTATAAATATCACACCTTTCACCATAAAGGTAATGCCTCCAAATCTTTAATGCAAAGATTACCGCAGCTAACTCCAAATCATGTGTTGGGTAATTTTTCTCATGGATTTTTAACTGTCGTGAGGCATAAACTATCACCATATCATTTTGAATAAGAACACACCCCAATCCCTTCTTGGATGCATCACTGTAGATCACAAACCTTTCTCCACTACAAGGTAATGTGAGCACAGGTGCACTGGATAACCTTCTTTTCAACCCCTTGAAATTCTCTTCACATTCCTCCGTCCAGACAAACTTAACTCCTTTCCGAGTCAACTTGTTGAGTGGATTAGATAATCGTGAAAAATCATTCACAAAACGTCGATAATATCCAGCCAAACCAAGAAAACTTCGGATCTCAATTACTGTTGTTGGTCTCGACCATCTTTTGATAAACTCTGTTTTTGCTAGATCCAGAGATATCCCCTCTTTTGAGATTATGTGACCCAAAAATGAAACTTTTTGAAGCAAAAATTCACACTTTGTAAATTTGGCATAAAGCTTCTCCTTTCTCAGGGTCTTCAATATAATTCTCAAGTAATCTTCATGTTCTTCCTTGCTCTTTGAATAGACAAGAATATCGTCTATAAAGACTACCACAAATTGATCAAGATAGTCTCTAAAGACTCTATTCATTAGATCCATGAAGATAGAAGGGGCATTAGTAAGACCAAATGGCATCACTATAAATTCATAGTGTCTATAACTTGTACGGAAATCCATCTTTGGTATATCCTCCCTTTTGACCCTTAATTGATGATACCCTGAACGAAGATCAATCTTGTAAAAGTATTGAGCTCCGCGTAGTTGGTCAAATAAGTCATCAATACATGGGAGAGGATATTTGTTCTTGATAGTGATCTTGTTAAGTTCTCGATAATCAATACATAGTCTCATTGATCCATCATTCTTCTTAACAAATAGAACAGTTGCTCCCCAAGGTGACGCACTAGGGTGTATGAATCCCTTATCAAGATTCTCTTGGAGTTGCTTCTTCAATTCCTGCAACTCAATTGGGGCCATTCTATAAGGTGTCTTTGAAATAGGCAGAGCACTCGGTACGAGTTCTATTGAAAACTCAACTTCACGATTTGGTGGAAGACCTGGTAATTCCTCCAGAAAGACATCATCAAACTCCCGTACGATGGGAATATTCTTAATCGTGAGTTTCTCACCAACCATTTGAGATAAATAACCTTCATTTAGTGGAATCAATACCCATAAAATGGAAGAAATTCCCACTGAAGGTTATGTTCATCCTTGCATTGATAGACGATCTTAGATTGATCTGGAATATGAAATGTGACTTCCCTTCTTTGGAAATTGATATGAGCTCCTTATAAAGAAAGCCAACCCATGTCAAGAATCACATCAAATTCCACTATAGGAAGGATCACATGATTTACAGGAAGCAGTTTCCCAAAAACTTCGATCGGAGAAGAATTATAAATTTTTTATGCGACTGTTGTGACATTAGGTGTTGTAACAGCTAACTCAACATCTAATTTTTGATGTAATATGGTGATACCCTTAGAAAATTCTTCAGAAATAAAATAGTGGGTTGATCCAGAATCAAATAAAACATTTTCTACTTTAGAGTGGATGGTAAGTGTACATTTCACCACATCATTATCGTACTCCACATCGCTGATAGAAATTTCATATGACATTCCTTTGTCTTTAGCCTTAAGAGTTTGTTAACGTCGACCATCATCATCAACCCTTGGATTAGGGAATTTATTGGCATAATGCCCCATCTCCTTTCACTTGAAACATTGATGTGTAGTAGGTTCGTTATGTGTATCCCTTCCTTTGTTTGCATCATTAGACATCTTCTTCTCATCATCGTGGCATTCAAATGCCCGATGACCTTCCTTTCCAAATTTGAATCATTTACTTGTCCCTTTAAGACAACTCCCTCCATGTTTCTTTCCACACATTGAGCATAAGGGAAAGCTCATCTTCTTTTCAGTGTGCTCTTTAGATTTTCCTTTGAATTCCATTTTCCTATTCTTATCAAACCCATATGACTGATGGGTTACTCCAATCTCCATTTTGACTTTGAGAGCACATTGAACGATTTCCTCGTATCTATTAAAGTCCCTTATGGCTAACGCCCTTCGAAGACTTGGTTTTAAGCCACTAAAGAATCGATCGATCTTACTCTCAGGTTGGATAATAATACCAGAAGCGTACCTTGCAAGTCTTGAAAATTTGCATCATAGGTACCAACAGATTCATCATCCTTTTGCTTCAGTTCAAGAAACTCTTTTTCCATCTTTGTTCGGAGAATACGAGGGATGTACTAATTGAATAATAAGTTATTGAACTCGTCCCATTCCATGGACTCAATTTCATCCATTTGCCTCGTATTCTTAATAAGATTCCACCATTGATCAGCATCTCATTCAAAACGATACACTGCTAGGATGACTTTATCATGTTCAGAACATTGAAGAACTGAATATATCTTTTCAGTAGTACTAATCCATTGTTCAGCAACTAATGGATCAGTAGACCCACTGAAATAAGGTGGACGCTGCCTCATGAAGGATTCAACAGAATATTGCTCCTTCCTTTGCTCGTTTGGAAGTCCTGCATGATTCAGAGCTTGAGAAAGTTGTGTGAGCATGGCTAAAAGATTTTTCATTCCATCTCCCATAACGTTTGGTTGCTCAGGGGGATAATCATTGCATTTCCCGTCGCATTCCGCATTAACATGATTCCTTCGGGTTCCAGCCATTGACTAAAACCAAGAAGAATAGTGTGAGCAACACTAATTATAATAGGAAAACCACATACTCATGAATAAAATTTCACACTTAAGGTCTTATCCTAGGTTATTCATGGCCATTTATAAAACACTAATATAGTGTTCTATGCTTATACTTATCCTTAGGGTTCTTACTAAGTCTTTCACATCCTAGTTTCCAAAGGTTGGCTATACACTCCCTCTGATACCAACTATAACGACCCATACATTACATACATTGTTAATACTTCAAAATTGAAGCATTCTTATTACAAAATATAACAAAACCACGAAAGGACCATATAGGTATAATGTCTTTAGAAATTGGGAAACATAAACAATTGGTTCATAAAGCATCAACTTTTCCTCCCACTTATTTCCTCATATATAGGGTCCCTTTTTGGAAAATCCTACTTAATAACCTTTTTCTTGACCTGGGGAAAGAAAACATACAAAAGGGTGAGCTCAAATGATCAGTAATGGTAAACAAAAGAAATATCAATCACATCGTATACACAAGCACATAACTTTTGGAAATCTTAACCTGCAAAAGAGATCATAATTTCATAACATGGGATGAATAATGGCAGTGAAATGTAATCATAATAATCATAACATAAAACATTAAACTTTGTGGCGTACACACATAATCATAGAAAATCACTTCTTGTTAGTTAAGACTCACTTCCAAGACTATCTTATTGGACAAAGTCTCTTTCTGAACCGAGTCACCCTCGTTTCAGTCCTATTTCACTGAACCGGTATAACCTACCATTCCGGCCATGTCTATATCATGAGATATCAAATCATTACCCAATGCATTTGAGGGAGATATAGTTCACACCCATCTAATAATGATACCATTCTTATTTGTGCCACAAAATCATAAAGCATACATCATTGCATAACCCATGTAATACAAATGGAAATCTTAAACATCATGACATCATAAAACAATTCATATAAGATAAAGGAATTCATAAAAATAATTCCATCACAACATAATCAAATAAATGTAATAATAGGGATAAAAACAGAACCCTTTATTATCTTAGATGGAAAAATAATTTTGATAAAACACTTGAACTCCATTCTTGAGCAAAATATCCTTTCTTCTTAAAAAACATTTTTCCTTTCTTGACATGTCATAAAACTATAAACTAAAGGAAGTTGATTAAAAATAAACTTGAAAACTTGTAATGGATGCTTCTTGGAAATAATGTTTTAAAAATCCATTCATGTCGTATAAGTTAAAAAAGCATTCTTCGTACTTTTGTCAGAAATGTCAAAAAGTACCTCGTACGAAAAACGACAAAAGATTCCTTTCATATCTTTTACTAAAAACTCACCAAAGGGTAAAATTAGATTTAAAAAATTTTAGGTGGATGGAAATAATATTACATATTGAGGAAACATGGATGTGGATGATAAAATACGCTCCAGTAAATACCAAAGTATAAACAATCTCGGATAAAAATGAGATTGTGATATTTCCCTTACCTTAGGTCCAACGTGCTTTGTAAGTGTCCGAACCTCCTATATAATGATTTAAATAATGTTATTGACTTATTCCAGAATCATACTTATTTTTATTATATCATATATGGTCATAATCTTAGGTTCTTAGTAGTAATATTTCATTGCTACTTATTATTCGGGTGTTTATAACTTTTTGTTCTTATGTGTGTTTTGTCGAATAAATTCTTATTCTTCTCATTAGGTTATAGATAGCTCATTTCCATAATGGTATTAGTGTAATATATATCATATTCATTCATTCAATTCATTTATATAATCATTATGAAATGAATATCATGTAGAACGAGTGGCATTACATCGTGAAGATGGTATTCCATACGTACGCACGAGTGATGATATCCTTCCTATGATTGTGGAATTGTATTGGAGTGTATGTATACTATTTCAGAATCAATATAAATTTATTATAGTCATATATAGTCATTATTTACACCATTATAACCATCCAAGTAAGGTGGTGGTGGAAAATAGATTACACCACGGCGTGGAGACGGTATTCCGTACGTACGCACGCGCGGTGATTTTTTTTTCCGTAGGATGGATAGATGGTGAAATAGGGTGATTTCATACTTATAATATCATATCAGTATATGAGTGATACTGATGTTATTACTTCATAATGAAAAAACTAAATAAGAAGAAGTGGAAGAAGAAATAAAGATGAATGAATCGGTAACGGACATTACCTCTTCTTTGAAGTGCTTCTTTGAGACCTTCTTTTAGGGCACTAAAATTGGTCTTTGAGGAAGACCGGAACCTCTAGGATGTCTCTAGGGAAGTGAGGAGGAGAATGTGTCAGGGGTTGGGCGAGCTTGAAGGCTCAATGTGGTGTGAGGAAGAGGGGTAGGAGGTTCCTTTTTATAAGGGAGGAGAGGGGCACCTTTGGGAAAACTAAAAATATTATTTTATTATAAAGTCATGTTCGGTTTTAAATAGCTCCAAATTGATATATTTCGAAGCTAAGGTGGGGATGGGTTGAAAGCCTCTCATACAATAGAATTTTGACATGTTTAGGTCCCTATTATAACCTTATCATTTAGATTTAACATTAAGTTAAATAATGTTACTTTTACCGTGTCTTCTTGTGTTCTTATACTATAAGGTTAATAAACATACTATAAGCAGCCAAACGGACCCCAAGTTGTTTATTATTAATATATATAACCTTATCTAAGTCATTTGGCCGATCCTTAGATTTTTATGAATAAAATAACAATTAATAATATAATATTTGTTTTAAAAACTATTTTATGTCAATTTTGACACTATTTAGTAATTCATTTTTCTGAAACTCATAACAGAATTATTAGTTCGAAAAAAGTTAACTAAATCAATACTAACATGTCATATTAACCTAGAAATTTGTTGGGATTCTAAAAAATTCTAAAATTACATTTATTTTGGTGTTTATAACATCAATTATGTCAATATTTCATTAATAAGATAATTACTGCATCATCATTGTGTCATATATAAATTAAATTATTTAATGTCTAAAAATTACAAATAAAATACCATTATGTAGTAAAACTTTTTATATTTCTAATGAATATTTATAGTCGAATTTATCTTATGTATTACCCCATATTAAAAATTATTTACTTATTAAACTTTGGTTTTAACAATTTTAACCATTCTTTAAATAAATTAATAATAAATGTCCTCATCTAATCCAAATGGGCCTAAATGGTCATATTGTATTCCTAAGTTTGTTTTTGGTCTAATTACACTTATCCAATAGAATTAGGACATGTTTGAGGGTAATAATAATATCATCTTTACCCTTAATTACCCTATTTACTTTTAACTGTGGTAAAAAAAAGTAAAAAGTTACTTTTCACCAAAAAATTATTTTCATCTCATTGAATAACATTTTAATTACTGACATCAACCGTGTCTCTCGGATTTTTTAAATTCTACTCACAAAAGCGGTAAAATTATGTTTTATGAATATTTCAGTTTTTTAACTACCACTTAGTGGTTTCACTATTCATCAAAAATTGAAAGTTTTCAGAAAAATACCAAAATTTCACCCCAGGCTAATTTCGATATTCCGAATCCAAAAATGAAGTCCATTTTGAAAAATGAAATTTATAAAAAATTTTAAAGTGGTTATTACTATTCATAACGGCTAGTTTTAATAATATTTTAATAGCATATCATTGTTTAGTGAAACTCGGTATTGCGTATGATGCAAGCTATCGAGGAAGGTCGTGATTTCGTGTAAAGAAAGCCAAGAAAGTGTTGTGTAGAAAAAGATTCCTTTGATGATTTATATAACATAAAAGTCTCGGGTGTTACACACACTTTCTGTTTGACATGAAGGTTGGGTTTGTTCACATGCATGTGGGATGGATAATGGTTAGGGGTCTCCACTATCAGTGTTGGGTTGGATAAGGGATAGGTCTCTCCCCTGTTAAACATTCATATTGCATTCTGGATGGATAAGGGTTAGGAGTCACCCCCATTAGTGTTGGGATGGATAAGGGTTAGGGCTCTCCCCCATCAAGAATTTATATAAATTTTGTTTGGATAAGGGTAAGGAATCTCCCCCATCATGGTTGGGATTGATAAGGGTTTGGGCTTCTCCCCTCTTCTAGGTTGCATGCATGGTTGGTTGCACGAGTCTGTGGAAATGGATGGGTATGCCAAAAAGGAATATTGTGAAATCGTTCTTAATCGTGTTTGGTTATTTCTCTGAAAAAATCACTTGTTGGAAAATTGGTTTCAATTGCTCATGGAATTCCATTGGTTATGTATGATTTTGGATACATTTTTATATTTATTTAGAAATTGTTTTTGAGAAAAAAATTTACATAACTGTTTTTATATAAATGTTTCCATCTCTTATATCCTAGTGGCATGATTAATGAAGTCATTGGGGACAAACTACTGAGTTTTATACTCACCCTTACTTTGGAACTTTGGTGAAATTGTGGATGTCATATTCCGAGACACATGTAATGTTAAGGCATCTCATGACCACTAGTTTGTGGTGATTCTTGGGAGATGTGGTGGTACATGGTGCATGGAACTCGGTGTGGAGCCGTGGAGTGTGACTTGTCTTGTTTTGGGCCTTTTGTTAGTCTTCCCCTTGGTACTCTGATGTTGTTTCAGTGATTTATTAGTTTGTGGAATAGTTTAGTTTTCTTTTGGTAATGCATGGGTTGGATGTTTCATTAACATGCATCATATTGTGTTTATTAGTGATGTTTTGGTTGGTCTATTTCTTAAAGGGTAAATCGTCCCCCACTTCCATTGAAACCCTTCGTCATTTATTTCTAGCCTTTGCCGCCATGGGGATGTCGCTTAAGTCCTAGTAATGGCTCGTTGTACTCTCAAACCAATGATAATTGGCGGGTCATTACCGACGGTGTCTTAGGGTTTTCCATATGAGGGCTTCCCCGAGAGTTTTATATACTCCTTACTGATACCAATTTTCAAAGGGAAATTCAAGGACAGACCGATTGGAAAAGTGGATACTTCATTCCTAGGGTGATATTTGACTCCTTATGTGAGATTCCAAGTCAGCCACATGATAAATCCATGCCCCAAGTGATACATGGTATTTCAAAAGATTTCCTTAGATGAGCTCTGTGATATTGGATAAATTTAAGTATATACCTTAGAGATACATTCGAGATGATCTAAAACTCCAACTCTCAAGATGAACATAATAATACTAATAATTATTTGATGGTTATTATTGATACTTCTTATGATTCGTTTGAACTGTGATATCTTATGGTTCTTAGAAGAACACATTGTTAACACATAATTTAGACCCCACGATAAAGCACAATCTTGGGGGAATGTTCCTTTTCTGAACCTCTTGTTTTTATAGCTTGTTATATATATATATATATATAAATTATTCTTATCCCATGTACATTATTCATATTCTCATCTTATGACAAAGTATGTGATGTGGGATGGGTTTCATTATATCCTAGACCAAGTTATATTTATTTTATTTTGATTATTTAGTTTCATAAATTTATAATACATTAGTACACTACTGTAGTTTACAAAATGAAATGGAAAGGACTAGACACCATGGGTGTCTCCCTACTATGATTATATCTCACTCCCAGCTCAGGCATTGATCATTACTCTGGTAGAATTTATCCATACAAGTATGGACACCAAGAAGCATGCTTCTTCAGATGTTTGAGTCTTTCTTGCTACATATAATAGATATTGGGGGTAGATGACCAAGTCTTTTCTCAAGATTCAGTTGTTTCATTGTGTATTTTTCTTTACATATTTGATTACATGCTTGAATTCCTACTTTTTGAACCTTTAATCTTGAATATACATCATAGAATGACATATTATTATATCTGGTTTTATTGATAATCTTTTTAAGTTATTATTTATTTATTTGGGAATATTTATTTAATTATGTTGCATTATGGTTTTTATATGCTTCAACTATTTTCTATAAATTTTTTTTTCTTCCACTATGTATTACCTTTTACCTATGAGACCATATTCTCCCTTATGGACATTTTTAAAAGGCCCTTACAGCTAGTCATTAGCCTCTAGTGTTTGGGAAAAATGCTTGAGGTCATGTGGCCAACCTGGCTCGAAATACCTTTCAGGTGGCACCCATGTCGGGGATGCTACAAAACACACCTCTTATGATAGTTTTATATATGATTCCCCATCTCCCTAAAATCCCACTTACCCTCCATCCCTTATTCACATCTGTATATGACTCCAATTGACCCTAAAATTTCATTATTTTTTTTCAAAATCCAAATAATATTGATTATAAAGAGATTAATAGAATGATTTTATTCAATTTAGTTTCTTTAATATATATCTATGTAATTAATCTATTAATATATTTTGAAAAAAATTAACAATATCCAATTAGAAAATAAGTATTATTAATATTTTTTGTAAATTTTATTGACTATTAAACATATTATAGAAATTTAATTTATTTTTGGTGAAATATATATTGATTAACCCATCAAACATTAAAAAATAGTATTTAATTATTATTTTTTATAATTATATTATTTTCACCTTTAAATAAAATGAAAATTATTTTTTAAAATCACATTGAATAATTTCATGAGAACATTTCAGATCATTATTAAGTTGGTATATCAGCTTCGTTTTCATTCATAGTTTCCCATTTTTGATAAATTAAACATGTAATAGTTTATTCTCTCTACTAACCCCATTGGTGATTCCTTTGACTATCATTTCAAAATTAGTTAAAATGAATAAGTTGTTTTTCATTTTATTGTGATATTAATTGCTTCCCCATTTCCATTCATTTCAACAAGAATTATAAATTTCCAACTCCAATTATAAAATAAGAATCCTTATAAGAGATTAATATAAAAACAAATCATGGGAATAAGTCAAATTGTAATGATTAATATTGCAATGCATAAATTAAAGAAAAAATATATGATATTTATTGATCCAAATAAGGGATTGAAATACTAAAAATATGAAATATAAAAAACCAGAAAATTTTATTAAATTAATACTAAGAATATAAGTGTATGATAGAATCATTATTATATTGACTTAAATAGTAAAATAATAGGAAGTGGAAAGAATTTATTGGGTATTGTCTTTAAACGTTGGGGATGAAGCATCATTTTATTATGAAATTAAATACACAATTTTTCTGGGTAGAGGGAGACCCATTTCATAGCTTGAACGCCCAATGATAGGTGTCCTAAATACAAGGCTTGAAAGAAAAGTTTTGGGCCAAAGGGACCTTTGGTGAATAGTACTTCTACAGTTCCCTAGTTACTATATTACCACTGCCTTTATAGTTCCTCTGATGCTATAGTGTCACCACTAATACAGTTCCACCGCTTCTATAGTTCCCTCCTATAGTACTGCTATAGTTTCCAAAAAAAATTTCTTGCCCGGATTCTATCATGTGTCTTTTGGATTCCAAGAAAGAGCCTTTATAACATTAATACAGGCTCGTTGGTAGAAGTAATTTTGTATAAAATTACTTTTATATGAATTTTTTTTATCAAATAAGACTCCACACACCTCTAATGATATATAAAATTTTTAAAAAATTGATAAAGTTATCAAATGAAATGGTTAAAGTAATAAAATTAATGGATCCTCATGGGTAATATATAATTAAATCCCAATTTTGTTATAATCCAACTACAAAATGTTATGGAAACTATTTTTTTATTGAATAAATAATATAATATTTATTCAGATAATTATGATATTATTAGTGTGTAGTAATACTTATGTCCATAGAAAAAATTGGAATCATGACCATCATTAGTTTGATATGAGGAATATCAAAACTATATGTAGAGATCCTCTCATATTATCCTTCACTATTATATTGGTATCATGACTATCATTCAAAAAATTTATATTTTATTTTTTCTTGTTTAAACATCAATCTTAGTTTCCACTCTGACATTTATCTAGAGTTGATTCACTCTTTTGGTTCCACTGAGGTTGAGTTTTTTAAGTGATCCAAGGAATTTGAGATTGTATTCTAATAATTAGTTTGAGATAACGATTTCTTATAATCCCCCAAGGACACTTCATTGAATTTTGTTCAATTTCACTGTTTCGTCATTGGATAAATGATCATAAGATTCGGTTCCTAAGTAACCTACCAGTGAAGCACCACCTATCCCACCATGTACCAAGTAAATAAATGAATAGACATCAAATTTTACATGTTGTTGGATACCTACCTATAAAGGTAATATAATCATTTTATAATTACCTCATTTTTTCCCACAAAATATAAAATTGAGAACCTTGAAATAAAAGTATATATTTACCCCATGTTGTTTATTTCCATTTATCTATTATGTAAAACGATATGTTTTTATGAATAATCACCATTAACATTCAACTGTTAAGTTATCTTAATTAAAATTATCTATATTTTTTTATGTTTAATATGAATATGTTTTGTGTTTTTATTTATTTTTTGAAAAAACGATTACTTTATGAACCTAATAGGATAAATATGAATAAAAAATGGATGCAGACTAGTCATTTGAAAAAATATTATGGATATATAGTTAATGATTTCATAAAAAATTCAGTAGATCATGAATACAACCCTTCTAAAATCCTTTTATACGATTAATTTTTTTAATTCAATATAAATTAGTCCATAAATGTTTGAAGATCATTTTTTTCACAGAATAATACAGAGATATAAATGTTGGACTAATCAGAAGAAAAAACTATTTGTGCAAACTGGTTGGGATGATACTATAGTTTATTTATCTTTTGATATGAATACTAGTGTAAATGATGATGATGATCATTTGGAAGTGATGAAAATAACAATTTAATATAAACATCATGATTTTCCATAATTGTTTGAGAATAAAAATATTTTTTATAAGGGATCATTTTTTATCACACTAGAAGAAAAGTGGTCTTTAACAAAAAAATATGACATTGTTTTCTTATAGTCCTATGAAAAATATGTTATCTAAGAATTTTTAGTATTGGTTTAGTTTAAAAAAAATTCCTAAAATACCCAAAAACATCATATTTGGCATTGGTTTTTAAATAAATTGATGCCAAAAAGTGTAAAAATTATTTTTTGAGTCAGTTAAAAAAACGAAACCATATTGTTTTAAAAAAATCCATCTTTTATATTATTTCCTAAGATTCAATTTGACTAGTCATGGAGCTAAAATATAGGTACAGATTAAATGTTCTAGATATCTAAAATAGAACATCTATAACATAATTCTTAATGAATTCCAACTTTCTAAGGCCATAAAATTCCATGAGTGACTCTATTTTAGCTCAATAACCAGTCAAATCTAATCATATGAAATGATCTAAAAACGATGCTAAAAACATCTTTTTTTCTTTTTTGCGTAAATTTTTTTAAAAACAATTGCAAAAATGATTCTAAAATTAAATGGGATCAATATTTCAATTTTTATCAAAACATGTTTTTTTTGTTTTTACAATCTGTCATAAATTTTCATTCAGGGTCATTGAAAATATTTTCATTTACTATATATAAATACATTTTCTAATTATTTCATCATTTTGACCTCTTTATTTCAATAAAATTTTCAACAAGGCTTCAATCAATTATTTCAACATGATATCTATTATAATAATTTAATTTTGTTTATATTATTTTCATTTATTGGTAATCATATCTATAATATTCCTTATAATGATTATTTATTCTTATGATTGGTTTACTAATATAATAAATATGTATGAGATTTAGTAACTGAGGTAAAAAATTCATTATCAACACCGTTTTCATTGCTACGTGCGTTATACAGTAAAACTATGAGATATGATGATAAAGAACATATCATTTTGGAAAAAACTCTTAAAATAATTGAATTATGCTTGAATCCTTAACATTATTTATTTTCATTTTGTGTATGTCATTTTCATTCATTTTTGTTTTGTTTTCATTTAAATTTGTTTTATCTATCAAAACATTGAGAAGTATAACTTTTAATGGACAAAACATTTTATTTGTAACTTTTTATGACCTCCATGACTAGTCATATTGAATCTTAAGAAATTATCTAAAACATAGTTTTTTTTAAAAAAATATCATCAATGTCTTTAAAAACAAATTCCAAAATTAATTTTTCAAAATATTGGCATTAGTTTTTTAAAACCAACACCAATACTATTTTTTTATATTTTTGGCTTTAGTTAATTTAAAAACTGACATCAAAAGTCATATTATTTATGTCGTCGTATACAATTTCTGTTAAAAACTGACGTTAAAATTAAAAATAACTAACATTAAAGATAATTTTTCTATTAGTGTTAGTTATACTAAGAATAAAAATTAATACATTTCTTAAAGATATATATTTTGAATTTCATAAGGGGATGCAGAAACACCCTCTTTAAAAAACTACTTATTATCATGAATGATATGTTACCAGAATTAAATTACATTCCTTATCAAACACATGACACTAAATGAATGCAATATTCAATTTTAATGATATCTGAAAATTTACATACATGTCAAGATGAGTGCATAATTTTTCAAAATGGAAATATATCACTGTTGAATTTCCCTATGTGTGGTGTAAATTAATACAAGAAATTTGTATTAAATCCTTCAAAATATTTATGTTATGTAATTCCCTATTATTCTACTATTTAGATGACTATGTAAATTTCAGGAAAATAGCATGGTAGTTTACATGGCATGCAGATATAATGATTGAAGATGGGGGAACTAATTCATGTAGCAGACTTGCCTTAGTAGAAGAAAATTGATTATGATTATTCTAAATTTGGAGATGATTTGAGAATATTCCATCTTACGTTATATACCATGGGAATAAATTCATTTGGTGTATATAATAGTACTCCAAGTACCTATAAAGTTATATTGGTAAATTATAACTTTCCACCAAGTTTATGCATAGAGAACAAATAAATTATGTTATCTCTACTTATATTTGGACAAAAAAATCATGGTAAATATATTGATGTCTATTTGGATCTATTGATTGGAAATTTTAAAACTAATTTGGGATAAAGGTGTTATAATGTGTGATTATCGTATAAGTGAAGAATTTGTATTGAGTTCCATGTATTATGGTATAATAAATGATTTCTGAACATATTTAAATTATTTATCCTATAAAATTAAATAAATATTTGAGTGTCCCATTTTTTGAAGATTACACACACTCGGTTTGGTAGAAACATTCCATGAATAATTTTTTTATTGGGAATCATATTTTTTACATTGATTACATAAATATCAATCATGGATGACAATATTATATGGGAATATCTGAAAGGGTACCACACCATATCCACTAATGGGTGATTAACTATTCAATAAGGTAAAAGATATATACACTATTTTTTAAAACTATTTTCTAAAAACATAAAAGATCAGGTTATAAAATGAGAAGATTTTTTTTTGAATTACCACACTAGACTTGTATTTATATTAGAAATTTTGATGAGATCATTTATATTGAAAAATGTATTTGATAGTTTTATTGGAACGTTACTAAATATTTCTATTAAAAATATTCCATTGTGGATAGGTTGGAATGATTTCATCTATTTCCATGTTTTGAAATAATTTTTGTTGCATAATAGTTGATACTATATTATTTAAATTTATTTATTTTGTCCAATTTGGATCACATTTTTTAATTTCTGAATTAGTAAAGGAGCGATGAAAATAAAGTGTGCATCAAAACCAATGTACCCCTATCACAGAGCAAGAATTGGGTATTCATTAATAGAGAATAAAATGTTATACATATCAAAAAAATTATAAAATTTTTATATGATATGAAACTATATATGCTATATTCTTTATATTTATATTGATGGATCAAAATATGAAACAACATCCACACCGCATAATTTTCTATGGGAGGAACCCCACAAAAATAAAGAGGGAATACTATTTGATAAAATCACATAAGAAGTATGGGAGTCCTGTGTATGTATGAAATATTAGTAATTCATTATGATTTTAAAATCTATTACATAAAAATATATATTTATTTTAAAAAATATATATGATTTATATATACAAATCAATAGAGACTATGCCTGAAGAAAAACTAATTTCAGTTCCACTTACGCTACCAGACGAATATTGTTACATTATAAGTGTACATTTTTTAGTTTCATGAAGAAAATTTTATAGAAAAAAATGGAAAAGGATGATACATATTAGGTGATAAAAATAATGCGGGAACCAATAGATTATTATAAATATATTATTTTCTAGTTTGGTTTGGTAGACCAATATGTGTGAAATGATCTAATAGAACTGGATGGGAAACAAAGATCATCACATGAAGAGACATGTGAAACCGATAGCTTTTAGGATAGTAATTCCCCTTATCCACAAACCATTCCCAACATAATCAATTTTTTCATTACTATTTATCCTAAATTTGAAAAAAAACTATTGATATCATTATATTACTGAACATATATAGTGTGAAGTTATAATTAATTTATATCTGTCATGAAACATGATCCACCTTATTAAGAGGGTAATAATGTATAATATCTTAAGAGTCATGATATATGAAAATAACTCCCAAAAAATAATATGAGAGTGGTGATTGAATTATCTAAAGACCTTAGTGTTGAGATTCCAATTCTACTCAATGATCTGGATATTATATTTTTCAATGATATTTATAGAATATTCATATCATGGTTGTCTAATCATATAATGATACATGAGGTATATCCTTATCAATGTTTTAAAATTAAATACCCATAACAGTGGATGAAAAAACATTTGAGATGTGGTATGGTATTACAAACCGATAAAAATATTGGAAAATAGATGATTAGATTAAAAAAATCCATTTAGTTGACCAAAAATTAATTTCATCAAGGAATACCATCTCCCAACCAGTTCCAATGTATCATGTATTAATATTACAAGTTCATGAAGAAACCACATTAAAATATGGAGATGTTTCATTTATAAAATATGATGATAAAATATTGTGAAATGTCATTACATAGGTTTTTTTTCAAGATAGTATAATTTATATTCTCAACTTTGAATGTATGAGTGTTTCATTTTTGAATATGTACATGAGATACATTTCCATAACCAAAATTTGTAAAAAATGATCTACTCTATTCATTAATGATAATGACTATTGATATTTTCTACATGAATTTTATTACTACTATATAATGGTAAAACCCTACAAATCATGATTTGAATTCACTAATCGCTATATCATTTCTACAAAATAAATTTTCTTGGAAGTGAAATAAATTTATAAGAAAAAATGTGAATTAGGTGAGACGATTTAGATGAAAATAATAGAAGAAGGAATCTACTCAGTGGCGATAATACAAGGGTAAAAATCTACAATCTAATCATATAACACATATTTTTCTTGTTTTTAATACTTATTTTTATTTTTTAGGATGTACATGATGATAATAAAAATCAATTTTTATACCGAAAATATTTATTTTTCAGATCCAATTAAGGGATTTCTATCAAACTGATTACACAGGATGTGTATTCAGAATTTTTAATGCATTGAAATCAACAGTTTACATAAAAATTTTTAATTATATGAATCATTTTGTGTGTTAAATATAATTTTATTATGATGTTGTGACCTATAAATATTTAATAAATCATTTTATTTGGTTGCTCATAAAAAATAAGAAGCTTAAGTATTTTCTCAAATGGAAGGAGATTAAGGTATAAAGGGAAATATTTAACTATAAAAAACATATTTCAAAACAATTTAGTTATTTGGTAACTGTTGATAATGTGTTCAAAAAATACAAGAGCAATGATTTTGGATATTGTGTTTATAAATTTATGAAATATATAATATACCACTTAAATTAAAAAGAATGTAATTTTTTAATGTAATTACAATTTCAATATAAATTTTTCTAAATGATTTTTTTGCTACATTTTCACCACACAAGAAATATTTACTATAATATATGTACTCAAAAGAATATTTAAATTAGTTTTGAAACGATTGGAAAGGTAAATTGTTTCATAATATCTTTAAACACAATTTTTAGTTGATAAATTTCTTGTGATTGTGATCTAGTATGGGCTATGTCTTTAGAGATACATTTGGGATGTGAAGCATTAGTGTCATGACATTTATGTATAATTTTTTTTCTATTTCTCACAATTAAGTATAATGGGGGAAATATATATTTTTATAAATGAATGGAAAAAATATATGGTGTTTGAATGTATATATACATCAATTAGTGATGAATTACTACTACTATTTTAGTTAATTTTCTCAACATTTTATCTATTTTTTTAGTTAATTTACTTATCAGATTTATTCGATAATTATTTTGTTAATTTTTATAATGACCATAAATAAATTAACAGATCTAAAATGTTTTACATCAAGGATTATGAACTCATGTATTGTGGTCATGCACTAGAAAAAGATGATGCACTCTTGTTGATGAAATTTTATTTTTTATTCTTCAATTCATTCAACATCCTAGTTTATCTATACATAATATTATTAGCTTCCCTAGAATTATTAATCTATTGCAGAATATAATGATATGGTGCGATGTGTAGTAATCAATAGTTACTCAATCGGATATATATAATTCTTAGTATAACATGAAGTTTACATTATTATCTTAAAATTGATATTTTACTTCCATACAAATGAACATACCCATAACTGGCCGAATACATTTTAATTATTTTGATAATTTAGGAAAATGATTCTCAAGTCATTTATAAAATTTATGAATCAGTCACACCTCAATTCTATAGAAGTTGATTCATGTATGAATTGAAGTGCATATTTTTAGTTTGAATTTACATATTAGTCTAAAACACATATCAAATGCTTAAAACCAAGAAGAAAAACTAAATTTTTTAATAAATTTGGAAAAACTTCCAACAGTTATTTTTTGACTATAATGAATCATATGCACCTAAATATGATAGATAGTTTGACCAGAATGACTCAACGTGTGTGTTCTCATTTTAAAAATGAAATTTTATTAAAAAACATGTTTCACTCTTTAGAAACCTATCATATATGATCATATGGGATTGATACTTTACTAAATCTATCCTAATGTAATTTTTGACATGTATGAGTTGAAGAAACATAAATCTAACACATTTTGTGACCATTATGAATCAATGTCTTTATTTTTAACTTATATGTGCAATTTTAATTTAAAAATATGTATAATGAAGTTGAAAAATAAGAAAATAAGGTCAAAAAAAATCAAAATGTATGACAAAATATGTAACTAATTTTTAATATATAAGAATCAATTACTTTTGAATTTGAAACATGATGTGGCCAGTATGACCTTAAGTATATTATTTATTATAAAAGTTACATTTTAGTTTAAAATACACATCACATCACTAAAAAGGAGAAAAATATCTCATATTTTATAAAAACATTACAAAAATTATCCAAAATTCATTCTTCATGATTTGGAATTGAATTCATTCTAATATGACACATGATGTGGTTGGAATGACTCAAAGTATGTGATTTAAATATAAAAAGATTCATTTATTTTAAAATAAATCAATTATATAATACAACTAAAATGATCTTATATTATTTCCAAACATCATAAAAAACATCCATAACGCATTAGTGACATGTAGGAATACAATGTATGCCAATATGACACCAGAAGTGGTCAATAAGACTCAAAATGGGTGTTTTTAATATCAAAGATTCAATTTAGTTTATAATTATCATCACTAGAAAACACCAAGAAAACAGGCTCATGTTTTTAAATACATTTGGAAAAATATTATATATTTCATTTTTTATTTATATAAATTTACCACATGTCAACTTGACACACGATATATTCAATATGACTATGAGTGCATATTTTAAATATAAACGTTCTATTTTAAAACAAATTTTATTTCACATCACAGAAACAGATAAAAAAATCTCATATTATTTTCAAAAAATAGTAAAACTATCTATACTTAATTTTATATGGGTAGGAATTTTCCACCGATTAAACCAAAACATGATGTGGTCAGTATTAATTGAAGTGCATGTTTTTATTATAAAAGTACCATTTTATTTAAAAACAAACATAAAATAGAAAAAACCAAGTATATGATTATGAATTGTTTTCCAACATTAGTAAAAAGATGTATAATTTTTTATATATATACTAGTCGACCACACATCAATCTGAAACCTGATGTCATCGATTGGACTCAATATGTGTGTTTTTAATATAAATATTTCATTTTAGTTAAAAACATTTATCACATCTCCAATGCTAAAAAATCAATTTCAGATTGTTTTGAAAATTTATTAAAATGATCTATATTTTAATATTGATGTGATGGGATTTTCCTCACATCAATCTAACCAATTATGTCTTTAGTATGACTCCAACTATATATTTTCAGTACAAAAGTTTTATTTTTGATTAAAACATGCATAAAATAGAAAAAATCACAAAAATGAACTAAGGTTATTTTAAAACATTAGGAAACTGATCCATAGTTCATTTTGTATATTTTTGGATCAACCAGACATCAATTTGACAAACAATGAGGTTAGTATAAATCTAAGAACATTTTTTAATATAAAAATACTATTTTAGTTTAAAACATTCATCACATATCCAAATCTATGAAACCAATTTCACATTTCATTCTAACAACATAAAAATTATCCATTAATCCATTTTTATGTGTAATAATTAACGAAACTCCAATCTGTCACCTGATGTGGTTAGTGTGACTCGAAATGATCATTTTCAATATAAAAGTTCCATTTTTGTTTAAAACGTATGTCACGCTTCCACAACCATGAAAATGGGATTATATTTTTATTATGTAATAGTAAAACTATCTATAATTAATTTTTGATTTGTAGGAATTTACCACACTTCAATATGAAACACTATGTGGTTAGTATGACTCAAAGTGTGTGTTTTCAATATAAAAGTTTCATTTTAGTTGAGCACATGCATCAAATAGCCAACATTGATAAAATTATATGAGATAGTTTTCAAACATATGTTAAATAATCTATGATTTATATGTGATATATATGAAAATACCAAGAATCAATTTCAAGCCCTATGTGGTCAGTAAATCTCAAAAGGCATTATTTTTCTTTATAAAAGTACTATATTTGTTTAAAATTCATGTCACATCACCAAAACTAAGAAAACATGCCTATAATGTTATAAAACACATGGAAAAGGATCCATATTTCATTTTTGAGTTTTAGTAACTGACAACACATCAATCCAGAACAGAATGTAGTTAGTATAAGTCTAACTACAAGGTTTGAATACAAAAGTGTCATATCAGTGTAAAACACACATTAAATATCCCAAACTAAAATAGATATTTTGGATTGATTTTAGTAATTATAAAAACTATAGATAATTAATATTTGATGTGTACGATTCAAATTCACATCAATTCGACACCCAAGATTATTGTAATGACTCTATGTAAATGCTTTTCAATATTGAAGTGTCATTTTAGTTTAAAATGCTTGTCCAATAGCCAAAATTAAGAAAATGAGATCATATGGTTTTAAAACATTATTAGAGTGGTTAGAATTTATTTTTGATGTGTAGGATTTCATCACATGTTAATCTGACACCCAATGCATTCAGTGTGACTTTAAATGAATTTTTTCAATATGAAAGGGTCATTTTAGTTTAAAATGCATGTCACGTAACCACATATATTAAAATGAGCATCAGTTATTTTAAAAAATTCGGAAAATAATCCATAATTAAATTTTTTTGTTATATATTGACCGCCTATCGATCTTACATGTTATGTGGTAGTATTAATTAAAGTTCTTATTTTAAATATAAAAGTTCCATTTATGATTAAAATACTCCTAAAATTGGCATAACTCTGAAAATTATCATTTATTGTTTTCAAAAATTAGTACAATAATACACAACTTATTTCTGATGTGTACGAATATATATCATGTCAATCTGACACACGATGTAGTTGGTATGACATGTGGTATTTGTTCTTATTAAAAAAAGTTTCATTTCACATTAAAACATATGTCACTTTTCCAAAACTAAGAAACGATTCTCATATTGTTATGAAATATTAGAAAAATTATCTATGAATCATTTTTTATGTTTATAAATTAACTACCTTTCAATCGGTAACATGATGTGGATATTACATTTTGAAGTGTTTGTCTTAAAAAATAAAGATCTTTTTAGTTTAAATCACAAACCAAACATCCCCAACCATGAAAACAAGGTCACGTTGTTCTAAAACATCAGGGAAAAGAACAATAATTCATCTATGACATGTATGAATTGACCAAGCATAATTCGGACTCCCAATGTCATCGAAATGACCCTAAATGCATAGTATCAATATAAAACATTGATTAATGTTTAAAACTCATGTCACGTCACAAAAATAGAGAAATGATATCATATTAATTTGAAACTTTATAAAGTGATTTATAAATCCTTTTTATAAGTGGGAATGGTACGCACATCAATCAGACACATGATGTAGTCAATATGACTCAAAGTGCGTGGTTTCAAAAAAAATCGTCATTTTAGTTTAAAAGCACATCAAATATCCAAAACAAAGAATAATAGATCGCCTTTTTCAAACAATAGGAAATAAATCTATAAAATATTTTCGACGGGAATGATTAAACTGATAATCAATATGACACATGTTGTGACCAATATGAATAAAAGTGTATGTTTTCAATATATAGTTTCCACTTTATATTAAAACCCATGCCAGTAGACAAAACTGAGTAGATATACTAAGGATATTTTCAAACCATAAGAAATAAATCTTTAATTTATTTGTGCCATGTATAAATTGAACTCACAATAATCTAAAACATAATCTATTCAGTATAACTAGAAGTGTGTGTTTTCAGTAATATAGTTCCATTTCTTGTTTTAAACAGTTGTCACTTCACTAAAACATTGAAAATGAGATGATTTTTTTTTTAAAATTTTATAAAATTATCTACTATTAATATTCTGTGAGTAAGAATCATATGAAAATAAATATGAAAAATGATATTTGTGTCATGACTTCAAGTGCATGTCTTAAATTAAAATGGCCCATTTTTGTTTAAAACAGATATCAAATATCCAAAACCATGAAAATAATATTATATAATATTGAATATTAGAAAAAAGGTCCATAATTTCTTTTATATTCGTTAGAGTCTATATATCTATCATACACACAATGTTTTTGATAAGAATAAAATTGTTTGTTTTCAATATAAAGGTGTAATATTAGTTTAAAATTTAGGTCATTAGCTAAAATCAAGTAAACAAGTTCTGTATGGTTTCATTGTTTAGTATAGAATTTCAGAATTCATTTTTTATGTGTTTAAAATTTTCAAACATCAATCTAACACATTATTTGTTTACTATGACTCGAACTTCATGTTTATAATATATGAGTTCTACTTTATTTTAAAAAATACAACACATATCAAAAACATTGAAAGAAATATCATGTTGTTTTTTCATCATTATGACTAATATATCCTAATTAATTTCATTATCATTTTTATCTAATAACTATTCAAATAAGATTCATAGAGATAATACTTGATGATGTATAATTAATTGTGTTGTACTTGAAGGCTTGTGTGAAAAATAAAGTTCTCTTGAATCGGGTCACATCCATACTAAGTGTTTTTTTTTCACCACAGACGTGACGTAATTAAAGTGAACATTCTATTGAAAAAAAAATAAATGTTGTGATTTGTATGAATCACCCACAACTCAATCAGATATATGGTTTTCTTACTATGACTCCAAATATATGTTAGTGGTTTAAATTATATAATTTTTTTAATTTATTTCAATATACTATTAAAAACATAGAAAATTATATAGGTGAATTCACTTGCACAAGATGGGATGGTTTGTTCAGAAACCAATAGCATACCTTCAATTTGGATTAAAAGACAATCGAACATTGATATTTTTGAAAGTTTGCAATAAATTTTAATTACTAATGGAATATTATAAACCAATAATTGAAATGTATATAATATAGGGTTTTTCATGTATATGTGGTTTAAATTTTATTTCAATCAAATTATGTATTTTCTCTCTTTATTTTCTTTATCAATTTACTATTATAGTGTGGTATTTGAATTATAGAACCCGGCAGAAGTATTCTCTTTAACAACCATTGTAATAGCGTAGATAAAATATCCCTTTATTAGTTCTAAAAAATCAATGATATATGAACCGTTAATGAGTTTTAAACTAGTCCCGATAAAGAACACATTATATTGTCACTAAATAAAAGAGATGATAATGATGAACCTTTATCAGAGATAATATAAACACTCATAAAGGCCACGTGATTTTAAAGGTACATTGATTTTTAGTGATTTTTTATATAGAAAAACCTCTATTCTAGAACTGATAAATGGTTTATGTGTAGTAATTAAAAATATCTAAAAAAATTTCTCACAAATTGAATAAACATTTTTTTTCACCTTCATTAATATGCTCACATAAAAGATCATGTATATAAATCCACATTGATTATAGTATTAATTTTTTCCATTACTCATTGAAACACCATGATTATTGAAAAAAATTTATTCTTTTTAATTATGAAATTTAAATCCGAAATTGTATCTCATTTTTTATTGATATAACTTCATATTAAATATACATGAATAATTCTATATATAAATACTCATTAAAAATCCAAATAGGATTGGGTCTTCTTCCCAATAATCATGTGCTATACATTTATAAAATACTACAACTCAAAATTTTCACTTTAAATACTATATAGCTCACGATATTTGCGTCATGTTACTCATCATTAATTTATGTTCACAAAATCATCAATAAAATAATGTGAATAAATATTTATTATTAAAGGTGTTATTTCATAATTAATGACCCTTAACAGGTCCATGTTAATTTAGTGATAATTATTCTCCAAAACCTTCCCTTATTCCGAATTTTAAATATCAATGATATTTAACTATTCTCTTTTATTCTTCATTTCATTAATGGAATACATGTTTTCTCATTGATGTATCAACTAAAAAATTCAATTTTTAGGAATTAATTATTCTATTAATCTATTAAACGTGTAACATTTAATGATTTTTATATAGCTTTTTTATTTATCCTTAAATTCCAAAAGAATTGTGTGTTCCTTGTTTATTAATGTGCAATACACATACATGTGGTACACAAGATTTTTCATGTTATAATTTTGAACACGACATAAGCTTATCGAATCTAGAAGTTATTGGTCATGAATTTCAATGCCATCAGATAATATAAACTGCATCAAACATGGTACACATATCTATATATTATGATCATCATATTACAATCATCATATAATCCTACAGGTGAAACTTCATTCTTTCCTTTGTTTAAATGCATTATCATCATCCTATGTGTGTCATGTATCCTTAACCAAACAATCCATAACACTATATCTCATATGAATTGTTTTTTACCACACATAAGAGATTCATCTCCATGCTTGTTCAGTTGATAAATTGGAATAGAATCTAAAGTATGTAAATATATTCACTATGTTATTTATGAATTACCTTGAGTTGAATTCATGGTTGATCATTACCTATTCATGGGTCTAATTTGTAGATAAGAATATGATATCATGAGAAGAATATAACCACTTTGATATGGTGAATAGTGTTTTATTGATAAATTCTTTATTCAGAGAAAGATCTCTATATAGTTTGAGACCCATATAGAACTTCCCAACTACTAGGTTCCACTTTATAAGTGATCTCATTCCATAACTATATCAATTGTGAGTATCCTTGTCCACTCTGAACACCCTCTTACACTAACCCAGTTTAGAACCCTCTTTTTCCATCATGTTCCCCCGCTTGGTGTCCCCACCTTCTCTAGTTCACAATCTGGAAATTTAATCTCTTTTTATGAAAGTCATTTCCCTCTTCAATGATGCCCTGGGCTGACCATTTTGATCTACCTCACATTTTCTTAACTTGTGTCCCAAATGATTGGTTTAGGTGTGTCCTTTGTGGGCTATGGGGTGGATAATTATTTATGTAAATTCCAACTCATATTTAATTTCTAAAGACTATTTAAATTCCACAAAACTAAATTTTTTTGAAAATAAATATTCTAAAAAAACATTATAAAAAATTGTATTTTTCCTTCTCTTAAAAATTATACAACCAAAAATGTATATTTATTTATTAAAACAGATATTTTTATGGTGTTAAACTCATGAATCATTAATAGAATAAAAAAAAGGTGCACATATTCAAATTATAGTTTAATATATCTTTAAACATTAAGAATAGTTCATCAATCATTAGATAATAAAGGATAATTACTAAAGAATGATATCCCATTACATTAAATGAATCAATAACAATCCACTAAGAATGATCACTTCATCTCTACACACCAGAACAAATATTGGATCACTGATAAAAATGAAACACTTGGTCTCAACAAGTTCATGTTCATATGATAAGTCATGTTCTAGTTATATACCATTTGTTTCTAGTATACATTCTTAACAAGAACGTGCGGAATGAATTTTGTAAATTGGACAGATTTGGTGGTCATTCTTACCAATTTTCATCTATACCAATGTGATCTATAATCATTAATTGTAAAAGGAACCTTGTAACCATTTTCAACTTCTAAGGAAATATCAAGTCCCCTTTCTATTTTGGTATTTTGAGGAATACATTATCTCCAACATAAATATTTAATTAATTACTTTTATTCATAATATAACCCTTTTCTCAACTCCCTGTTACCATGATATGATTTGTGATCAAATTTAGCTTCTCCAGAGAGTCATTCATAATGATTGGACCCAACTATTTTCCTTATCCAGCATTATCCTTTCATGTTATATTTATACACCTCTTCTTATAGACTACATCATATGGATACAATTTAATTATAACAACCTAGATAAGGTTATTTTAAGTCATTTCAATTTCTTATTAATGTTCATTATTATATTTTATAGAGTTATAATTTTAATATGAATAATACCCAACACTTCAATCAAAAAAGAAAAACTCATTATTTCAAATCAAATTATATTTCATTAATTATATTATTTTATTTAGAATAATTATTTTTATATTATATTTTTTTATTTTGAAAAAAATTGTTTCATTTTTTATTCATTAAGTTAAAAATATCTTTGGATGAATTTTTTGAGAATTTTTTGATAATATTGTTTTTTCAATGAATATTCAAGAATCATATTTTTATTGAAAACTGGATTTTCTTTTACTATTTTTAAAGAGTCAGATTCTATTTTTGAATAGTTTTATTATATTATTCATTAAATTTAATTATACTGAATATTTTTTTTTACTTTAAATTTTATTTTATACTCAAAGTTGGTAGAAAAGAATTTATACTTAAAAGGAATTTTTTCTGATAAATCAATTTTCATTGTGTTTTGTAGGATTAATTTTAAATTGAAATCTAAATATTTGTGAAATGAATCTTGAATAATGTTATAAATATTACTAATTGTAATTTATAAATTTCAAAAATTATTTTATTTCTTTTTAGTCATTATGAATAGAATCCTTTTTACATAATTATCACTACCATAAAGGTAGATCATGTAATATAGGTTAAAAATAATATGATTAGGAAAATTTTTTTACCCAAACATTTACTAAAATATTATTAGATGAGTATATATCTCCAATATTAATATATAAATTGAATATATGACCTTTTATTTCCAATTCTCTATGGTTTTGACAATTATAATATTTCAGGTAAATATAAAGAAAAGGATATCACATTCCTTCTTTTAAAATCAATAATATTTTCTAAAATAGATAAAAACATTATATTTTTTTATTATAAATAGTAATTTTAAAGAAAATTTATTTGTATTTATCATTATAATATATTTATAATTTTTATTGACAAAATAATTACCAAAAATAATTATGCAACAACGATGTTGTATTTATTTATTTAAAATAAAATTAAAATAAATGATTTAAAAAATATTTAAATTTATTTAATTTGAATGAATTATTATGTTGGATAATATTTATGAATAACTATAAAATTTTGGTAATGTGTGAAGGGATTATATTTTAATTCATTTTCTATCATGATATTTTCGATGTCAAATTAAATGAATAGTTCCAAAACTATAATAAAATATATAATATAATAAATAATATTTCATGGAATGATTAAAATTACTAAAAAACTATATTCAAACAATTTATTGGAATGTGGTTTAATATATCTACCATGTTCAACATATGTGCATGTTTTTCCTTTCTAGAGACTATTTTGACACATATAGTGTGAAAATCCTTAATATCATTGTAATTGTAAAAATGGTTAGCGAGAGGTTCAAACAAATTCTTATGGGAAAAAATATAAAAATTACCAAATATTATTAGATGATTGAATTTATAATAATAATAATCATATATATATATTAATTTTAAAAATTTGGATAATTTTTAGTAGGAAAAATAATTTATATTAATTTACTACATTATGAAATTCCAAGAGTTCCCTTGTCGTCTCTTATAAAAGGAAACATCCTCACTTATTTTAATCACAGTTAAAAATAAATATTTTTCCAATACCAACTAAAATACAATACTATAATAAATTACCTGATTATAGAGGACATAAAATGTGTATAATACTGACCTTATGGGGCTTAATGGGTAGAGAAAATGAGATTTTCTGAATAAGAGGTGTAGCTCTTAACCCAATACATTAGTTTCATTTATTCTTACAACTCCTTTAAATCTTCTTAAACCATGATCATACAATAAAATAAGTATATCACATCACATTATATGCTATTATTTTAATTTTATAACCCATATCAATATTCTTCTTCCATCAAATGGGAAATGAAACCATCGTTCATGTGTACCGTGGAACAATGCCTCGCGAACAGATGTAATTGATTTCTATCAAATCCTCTCATGAATGGATATAATGATGAATTTATTATATATATATATATATATATCATATTCATGAAATAATAATTATTGTAAAATGATAATAAATCATCTACATTCTTACCTTTCTTTTCATTTAAAATGATAATGTCGTTCGTGCGTACTTGTGTAAAACCACACCCATGAAGCGATGTGATTCATTTTTTCACTAGAATATCATATAGATACTATATATAAAAATATTTAAAGATGAAATTTTATATATATTATAAAATTATTGTTATATTATTAATAAATAATATTTACCTTCTTTATATCATGATCATAAGAAAAAAAGTGTAACTCATGCGTATATACAGTCTATCATACCAATGATTATAACATTGTTCATTTTTCATACCCATCATTCATAGTAAATTTTAGAATTTAAATTTATGTATAAATATTATAACTATATAATAATCATTAATCCGGATATTGTGGAACAATGAACTCTTTTACAATAATTTTCATACCAAAGTCATTTTTTATATATGAGCTTAATATCATCAAGGAATCCAACATAAACTAGAATAATAATATATTTGAATAAAAAATATATTAATTTACAAGAAAAATAAACATGAAAAAGGTTTATAATAATGTTAATAATTAACATAAGGTTATTATTCTGGATGAAAAAGATCATATGTGGTGATTTAGACTCAGGTTATGGGACATTTTTAAAAAAATCCCATTTTATCGTTTCGCTTCAAACTCATTTTATTACATGCATATATTTTTCAAAATATTATATTAATGTATTAAAGTTGAAATAAAATAATTATGAAGTTCATTTTAATAATATCTTAATTTCATTTTAGTGTTTTTCAAATGGAATCTTTTTTATAAAATGTTTTGACTTCCTTTACAGAAACAGAAAAAATAATGTTCTATTTTAACATATATGAAATTAGTAGAATTAATTTTTACCTGAAAATTTATTTAGTTTTTGTATTCCTTTAATGGATTATATGTTTTTTATATGGAATAAAACCGCGCATTTCCTTGGTATTTTTTTTATAATGGTTGTTAAAAAGAAATGGTATTTGGTATCAATTTTTTCATATAAATTTAAAATATTTTTACTGGATTCTATTATGAGACCATGAAATCATAAAATGTTTTATAAATGGTAAGGTTATTTAATTTTATATATGAGAAATCAATGTGACTAATATAGATTATATGATTGGTTAATCCCCATAATATCTCATGATGATGGGAGATCATGATATTTCTTATACAAAGGGTGATCCCCATTATAGATATCAAATTAAATATATATTGTTCCATAAATTGAAAATAAATAATAAGGGAGGTAAATTGTGTTTTTTATAATATAGATTAATCCATACTCTAATTATTTCTAAAATGGGTTATGAATATGATTCTCTAAGTCACATAAAATGTGTTTCAATTTTCATTATACGAGTAATAAATTAATTATATAATAAAAACCATTTTTTCATGTGGAATTAATTTTTTTAATATAATCAAACAATGATGTGATCAAGCTTATAATTTTATGGGTTTTATTTTTTCACTAAATTAATGATTTATTTTATTTTAATGTCAAAAACTAAGACGTTGTGATCATATATTATTTAAAAAAATTCATAGTGTTTAAGGGTGGCTAATAACAAAGAATAACTCATGTTTAAAGTTATAAAGATTTTTCATCAAAAGAAAATGTGATTCATTTTAAAAGTTTTATATTGTTAAAAGAAATGGATACTAAGTAGAAGATTCAACATTGTAATATATGTGTTTTTAGTGAGAGTTAAGACTTAATTCTCTAAAACTATAATCAATAGAGTTCCTCAAATGTGGGGGGATGAATTATTGAATTTTAACTCAAGATTGGGTAATTTTTATGGATATGAACGTATCATTTTTATTATATTAACGGTTTATATTATTTTTGATTTTATGTTAATATAAGAAAATAGCCTGAGGAAATTAAAATTTATCGTTAATATTTTATTTAATTTAAATATTACTGTATTTATTTTTCTAGACAAGGATTTTTCAGAATTTCATTCCTTTGAGGAAATAAAGAACATATAGTTGGAAGTCTCAAAGTGTTCAATATAATTCCAAATTAGTAACTATGAATGGTTGTAATAAGAACTGATTTGTTTTTTTGGTTATGATGTATCAGTTATCCTTGGCTATAAATGGTGGTTGTATCTATACTAGAATGTATCCAAATATACCATAGTGGAATATATCAATAGTTGATAATTTCATGAAAAATAACACTCTAACATTCAATGGAACTTTATATCTAGTGTTAGCATAATTATTGATCACGGATCTAGAAAATATATTTAAAGTCATGATGTTTTTATAATGTTAAAATGAAACTCTTTAAATTTATCAAATTGAATGTGATGATTGTTAATGGTGGTATTGGGATTAGAATACCAAATAGGAAGATTTTCATGATTCCATGGAATGGGAAACATTTTTGAATATTTTCTAGAGAAATATTTCCCAAATCTTCTTCAGTTTTGAAATCTGAATAAATTTATTTGAATTTAATAGAAAATATAATGATTTTTTAGCAATATATGAATATAATTTTACATTATTGTCCAGGAATATAATAGCTTTTATTTAGCACCATTATAATGAAATTAATATTTTATAATTTAGATTTAAAACATTTTTTAAAAAACCAATTGGCTGTAAGAAAATTTAAAATTTAAGAGAATTTTGTTTGTTCTATTGAAAAAGTTGAGATGGGGTATACTAACAATTATGTTCATTGAGATAAAAAATGTAATAAATAGTCAATGTGGAATGGAATATAGAATAAAGCAATGAATAAGTCTTTAGTTAATTCCCTAACATGTTCTATGTTTAGTAATAGTAATTTCAGTGAATTAATTATAGGATTTGGGATGTGTTACCAATGTGGTATGTTTGGCCACATGGTTCACAGATATAATGAAAAGATACCGAAGTAGTCACATAATAGAGTAACAGATAACCATCCAATGATTACATGTTTTAATTTTAAAGAGTTCATACATTATACTAACATGTGTCTAAAATTATTTACTGGGTGATGAAATCATAAAAAATGACTAATGTTGGGGAAAAATATTTTCCTTATAATATTTTTGATGTTTGTACATCTAATGAATTGGTAACTAGTATCTTAATTGTTTGTTTGTTTTATATCATTACTCTATTTGATTTTGGATCATATTATTCCTTCATTTCTAATAACGTTTTCAGAAAAATGGGATTATCACCTTTTGAAAATAATATAAAATAGTTTTTTAAAATATTCTGTGGAAATATTAAAGAATATAAGATTTAGGGGAATATTACTTTTATAATTAGTCGGATGTCATTTCCTAAAAATAATATTCAACTGAATGTATTAAATTTATATATCATTTTGGGTATGGATTCAATTTCATTTAATAATTCTAAGATATATTTTAGAGCTAATGTAATATAATTCAATTATTTTATACTATTGGTAATATAAAAATAAGCTAAAAATATTATTATGGATTCTTTTAAAAGTTGCCTCTCAAATGTTAGAAAAAAAAATGAAACTATTAAAATTAGTTATTTAAATGTAGTAAATCAATATGTTGTGGTATTTTATGATGAATTTTATTCGGTTATTCCAAATTAGTATGTCGTCTTTACTATTAAATTAGTACTTGATGCTAAGACTGTTTTAAACCCCCATAATAGAATAGTTAGAGAATAAATTTTTAAATTTAAAAAGATATTACAAGTGGTTCTAGATAAAAGCTTTGATTATCATATAACTATGAATTGTGGTGTTATTTTTTTATTAAAAATATATATGATACAATGATACCATTCATTGATTATAGAACTTTTAGTAACCTCATTTTTAAGAACAAGAATAATTTTTCTCTTGTCCGTTATTTTTTATATTTGGTCCATGAAACATAATATTTTTCCAAGATTAATTTCATATAAGAGGACCATCAGTTTAATGTGAAGGTTGAAGGTATACTGATGACATCATTTCAAACTATGTACGAGCATTATGAGTATCTAGTTATTCCGTATAGGTTGTCTAATGCACCTGCTATATTACTATATCTTATTAATTTTTATCCATGACTTTTTAGATAAATTTTTGTGTTTTCTTATTGATAATTTATTGTTATATAATAAAATTCCTGAGGATAATGAAGGGAACCTGTGTATTTTTTTCCAAACCCTAAAAGAATAAAAAACTACATTAATGATTTAGAATGTTTGAATTTTAGTTTCAACAGATTTCTTTTGAGGGGAATACTGTTTCTAAATATAAAATTAAAGTTAACCTCACTAAACCAAAATCATTTTTGATGAATATCCAAGTCCTATTAATGTCACTGATAATCATATATTTAATGTAATAATGGGTTAATATAGATCATTTTTTGAATGATTTTAGAATTTATATGGCCCATTGACTATGTTAACATAAAAATGAATTAAATTCATCTAGTTGAAATAGATTAATGATTTTTATCAAGAACTAATAATAAAATTTGTGAATGATCATGTTTTGGCCTTGTCTTCTAGATATGGTAAATATTTCTTCTATAGTGTTTCTTTACTGAATGAGATTGGTTTTGTTTTAATGCAGAATAATCAGGTAATTAATTATGCTTCACATCAACTAAAACCTTGGGAGTAAAATTATCTGACACATGATCTGGAATTAGTTTTTGTTAGTTTTTCTTTAAAAATATTTTGGGAACGTTATTATAGAGTATTGTGTGAAATATATTGTTATCACCAAAGATAAAATTATATATTTACTAAGAAATATTTGAACAAGTGGTTCGGAATGTTGATGAAAATAATTAAGCTTCATGACTATATGATTCATTTCTATCATAGAATATAATATAAGTTATTTGATTTGTTGAACTAGAAAACTAATTCTGCATTAACCATGTTATGTGTGTAACATGAACCATTAGTTAATAATTTTATGAATTTTATAAAATATGATATGGAGAAACAACATTTACATATTTTTTTGTAGGTTTTATTGAAATCCTATCTATAAAAATGATTTTATAACGATAAAAAGAATTATCTTGTTTTACAGAAAATAATATAATTTATTAAAAAGGGTAGGGTTGTGAAGATAAAAGTTGATAAAGAAGTTGTTATTCGGTTTGGAAAAATATTATATATTTCATTTGATTCTTAGTTGAGAATGAATTATTTTGTGCACCATATACTTCCCCATTTTCTATTCATCCTTGAATAACTAAAGATGATGAAATAACTTTAAGAGAATTATTGATCGGATGGAATAAAAAATTATAATGTAGAATTTTCCATGAAATGATTTAATTTTCAATAAATTAAAGTAGAATAATAGTTACTAAAGTGGACGATCGAGCTTTTCCAGTTCTATAGTAGAAAAGGAAAAATATATCCATGTATTTAATGATAGGAACAACAAATAATTCGCCATTTAATAATGCAATTTGGGTTATTTTTTATCAATTAACAATGTATTCACGTTTCCTTCCCATTCGAGACTCAATTTATTTAGATCAAAATCATTAATTATAACTTAAGAAGATATTAAGGTTTTATAGAATTCATTTGTCTAATGTATATAATAGTTATCCTAATTTCACTTAAATTTTTTATAAATGAATTCATAAGATGTTACGTATTGAATTACATTTTAGTACATCTTTTCATCCTCAATTTTATAGACAATCAGAGTGAATGATTATGTCCATGGAGGGTATAGTTATTTCTTGTTTGATGGATTTCAATGGATTTTTTATCAAAATATTTCAATCACTTCTTTTTCACATAACATTATTTTTTAATCTAGTATAATTTTGGATAATTTTAATGAATTATATGGATAGTAGTTTCACACTTCTTTTTTTCGTTTAAGTAGGTGAAAGAAAATGGTGGTACTAAAATTTGTAGAATAGTTTTATGAAAATTGTAAGGAGATTTGGAAACATATGATGATGGATTAAATAATGTATAAATTTTATGTCAATAATCAGATCAATGATATTTCTATCATGCTAGGTGATTAGTTTTTTTAAAGTATGTTAGAGAGAAAATATATATTCATTTTGATAATAATGAGAAGCTATATCCATGCTTCTTTTGAAAGTATGAAATATTAGGGGAATTTGGATTAGTTTCTTAGTTAATGTCCTTTCCTCCATGTTTATCCTAGGCATACAACATTTTTGATCTTTTTATGTTAATAAAATATGTGCTCAATTCATTTTATATTTTTATCACACAGGTTGTTCAGTTAGAATATATACCTTAATAGGAGGAATAACCTATAAAAATTATCGTTCATACGGATCAATTATTGTGGAATTAGATTATTCACAATGTTACGGTTTTATAGGAAAATTATATGATTAATGATGCAACATGGGATTTTTAAAATGATATGAGGGAATTATTTTCCCACCTGTTTAATAAGTGAAAAACAATTTGAGGCCATGATTTCAAATGCTGAGGGAGAATGTAAATACCAAGGTATGGTTAGTTAAATAATTTTCATGTCTTATTAACATTCATTAATAATATTTTATAGATTAATAATTATTATAAAAATATTTGTTAAATTTTTAGTCAATAATGAAAAATTTTATTTATAATAAAAAAATTTCATGTGTTATATGGTTTTATTCACAAAAATAATTTTCAACGCAGATAATTTTAATATTAAAAATTGAATTTCAATTTTAATTTCATAAATTTAAAATTATCTTAGGATTATTTGTTGATAATTTTCTAAAAATATTTAATTCCAATGACTAGTGAAAAATAAATATTTTTTTAGAAGTGTGCTTTCATTTAAAGTATTTACATATTCATATTCAATTTTGTGTTTATTTTTATATTTCATTGGTTCTTTTTGAGTAAAAATAAAAAAATTATGGTCTTCTCATGAATTATATGTGAGAATATATTTAAACATAAAAATGATTTCTTCTAAATAACCATTTTTCTTCAACTTTTTCCTATTTAAATTAAAATTAAATTCTTCAAATTCAATGAGTTTAATATCTAAATATGAAATTAATTTTTGAACTAATACTGTCCAACTTTGTTAATTTTTTTTATTTTTAGTCATTATGAATAGTATCTATTATAAATAATCATCACCATAATTAAGGTAAATATGGTAATTAAGGTTAAACATAATCAAGAAAATGCTAAAAATTGACTAAAAAACAACTTAATTTTATTATATATGTATCTCCCATCCATAATCATCTAAATATAAAATATATGGCCTTTTTCCATTTGGAAATTTTTCAAACTTTATAATATTTTTTGTATATATATAGTAAAAAAATTATTTCATGATTTTAATATTTATAATTCATTTTACTGGGATAAAAAACTTATTTTTATTTGTAAATATTAATTTTAAGGATAAATAATTTTTATTCTTCGTGGTAACTATTTAAAATTTTTTTTAATTAAATAATTAACTTAAATGTTAAAATAATGTTAATGTATTATTATATTAATTAAAAGGAAGATAAAAAATTATTTGAAAAATAAAAATATTAATAAAATTTTTAATGAATTAATGCATTTTGTTAATTATATTGATAAATATAATATATTATTAATTTGGGGAAGTATTATATTGCAATTCCATTGATTTCATGACATTTTCAACATCAAATTAAATGAATTGTTCCTAAAATGACATTAATGATATTTTATAAAATGAATAAAAATTCCAAAAAAACTATATTTTGAAATATATTTGGGATATGTTTTAAAATACCAAATAATTTCCATTTATGATCCAATTTCCCTTTTATTATAACCATATAGACACCAAGTGTGTTTAAAACATTAATATCATTATGATTTTTAGAAGGGTTAATGAGGGTTAAAAATAATGAGGATAATAACATAATCTAAAGTAAATCAAATTTTATTGAATGATATAATTTAGACTCATCCTCATATTTTTTATAATATTATCAATTTGGAGAATTTTGAATATGAAGATTAATTTATATTATTTTTAAAAATTAAGAAATTCCATGAGGGATAAGAGAAAATGTATCTCACTAATTGTATAGGGAAACCACCCCACCCCAACTTCTATGGACAATTCCTACTTCTCTTTTCTAGGATATCTTGTTGGATCCTCTTATGTCGCACTGTGTGGAGTGTATCCTAGTGTTCTTCATTCCCAAATATTCATTTAAATATATGGTAAAAATCTTTTAATGGATGTTGAAAGCTCATTTTTTCTATAACCCCCCCCCTTCGTTATTCTAGAAATTTATTGCTTCTTGGGGTTTAAAGGCTCCATCCTTGGATTCTAAGTTGATTAGTAGACCATTTAGCATGGTTCTCTCTTCAATGGAAGATTTTGGGATATCTTGGTTTTGACCTATTGGATCCATTGGAAGATATATGTTTTCTCTATTTTGTTGGTCGATGGAGCTTCACTCTGGTAGAGATCCAAATTTAGAGGTTGTTTTGGTTGACTTACCTGGAACACCTATCCTCTTCCATAATATAGAATTTTTATAGGTATAAGAGATTACCTCGCTTCATTTCATTACATGGTTGGAAGTATTCTCCAAAAGGAAGACACATCAATGGCTCAGATTTATGTGGAGATTTATATTTCTAGGCCTACTCCAAAATATTATTCTCCTCAATTATTTGGAGTGTTTTTCATGGACAACAAATCATTACATTCCTTCACTTGTTAAGTTTTGATCAGAAATTATGGTTGAAGGGAACTAATTATTATTATATAGGAAGTATTGAACTCTAACTCCTTCTCATAGGCAAGGGTTTGGATATTCCAGTTCGCCTAATTTAGAGTTGATATAGGTTAATAAGACATGAATAGTTTCTATGGATCAGAGTGTGTTAATGCAAGATAGTGTTGGATCATGGTCTGGTCGAGTTTCATAATCTTCTTTTCCCATTCCTCCTTCTAATCCATTTATTAAATTGGAACCTTTGGTGGAATCTTTCCATGATTCCTTGGTTTTAGGATAGGTGAGATTATTGGTTGTTCAGATGATATTCCTCTTTCTTACCTTATGAAACCATTGAAGGATTCCATAATAATCAACATTATTGATCACTCCTCTTCTCCAATAGTCAAATCCATGTACATTTATATAGATCACATAGATTCCTCTCTCATCCCCATTTAGAGTGCTTTTGATGTTTTAGAATAATTTTATAAACCTTTTTGAGTTCCATAGGTTTACAACCATTCTATTTACGTTTTTTTTCTATTGATGGTGTTTTCACTAGATCCCATTCCCAAAAGGAAGTCAGTTTATTTATAATATTCATTATGAAATTTCCTCTAAATGTCAGTGAATAAAACTTGTGGTCCAATATTTAAATGATCTCCATTATCATATTTAATTCTCAGGGTATAGGAGCATGGGTAAAATATTATTTCATAGTTATTTTAATGCATCATTCTAAATCCTTCATTTTCATGGTGCTAAATCCCAATAAGTAACATGCTAGAATCCAATATTTCACTCAATGGTTATTCCTCTGTAGGTTCACGCATAGAGATCCTAATAATAATCATCTTTGGATTTGTTTCTCAAAAAATGTGATCTATGTGGAATAGATTGATGTATCGATCAACTTCATTTCAATGAATGTTTCCATCAATAGTCATAGTTTCTTCTATTCCTTTGTGTACATAAAATTTAACACCCTTTGGAGGGAATACCTATGGCCTGATATAAAATGTTTCTTCTTAAGGGACTCTTCAAGGTTAATTGTATGTGATTTTAAGGTGATTTTAGAATCCTTATAGAAGACATGTGGTGGACCCTATCCTAATAAGTATAGAAAAGTCTTGTCTTACTTCACATCCAGCAACATGATAATAGATACAACGTCATCAGGTAATAAATAGGCATGGAAAAATAACCATAATGGTATATTTCATATCTCTGGTATTCTTGACCAATGCTTTAATAACCTACAAGTCAAATCCTCTTATACAAATTAATTATTTTTTAACATTATTAGATCTTTATCAGATCACTATCCCATAGTTATCACTCTTGAATTATTAAGACTTTTTAAAAAAACTTATTTTTTTCCAATTAGAGGTCGTCATATATAGGATATCACAATGAGTTACATTAAAATGGGATGAATCCCATTAGAAAACCTATGGGTAATAATTCACAATAAACATAGGTGTTTAAAATCAGATTTACATATTAGAAATTGAAACCACCATTCTCATTTCATGGTACTGAAGGAAATGAAGGCTAATATTGAATAAGAACATGCAAGTTTAGAAGAAATATGGGATTGATGGGATTTTTTTGTTATTATTTATTAAAAAATTGTTTTATTTCATTATTTTAGAGGAATAAATTGTTTCTCATGAAGGATCTCGATCCTTGTGACTTATGCAATGAGGTTACATATTTTTTGATGATTGTATTAAATATTATAATATAATGTTTATTCCAAAATATATATCATGGAAGATCAATCCTTCACTAAGGGTATGGAAATTTTTCGAGGTATGGATGAGACACAATTTAAATCTATACTTGTTGAGTCTAATCATTCCATACATGTTGGATATATAATGGTTAGTGAAGACATTTTTTTTCTTATTCATTGGGTTGCCTAGGGGAAAACCCACTATTTGCTTGCTAGCATTTTGTATGAGTATGAGGTGTGGGAGTTTTTTATTCCACTTACATCGGAATCTCCCCTAGACCCAATGAATTTATAGGTTCTATCTATGTGGTGTCTAGGGATATCATTAAGAGGGATCTAGTTGAAATCATTCGGGACTTATTTTGAAGTGGTTATCTTATAAGTGTGGTTTTTTCTACAACCAAGTTTCTTACATTGAATTTTGAAAACATGTCAACTCTCAAAAAATTAATGCCTATAAGCATTTATAATTTCCATATATAGTTTTCGTTAGAATTATACATAGAGTAATTTAATTTTAATTTCTATATGTGGGTCTTGGAGGAGAATCATGGGTTCATTAGAGGATGATATCCATAACATGGAATTGGTTTGGATCAGGAATTGATTGGTGATATTAATATTTATACATTGGAATCCAACTTTACATTCAATTTTGATGTTTGAAAGGTGTATACTAGAATGGGGTGGATCTTACTTATAATGTTAATGACTAAAATGTGATTATCTTCATGGTTTATTGTAATATCCCAGGTAAATAAACAAGAAAAAATTTTCATATTTATTATTATTTACAAATTAAATATTAATTTTACTTTAAAGGGGCAGCTATGTTCGATAGTGTACCCGATACACAACAAAGAGTTTCCTTGAAATCTTACGTTGCACATTAATAATAAAATAATATTATTTTAAATGGTAGTTAACACGTAGCCATTGTATTGGCGGGAATGAATATAAATAACTAAAATATGATTATATATCTTTGTTAAATGTTTTTACATTTATCCAATAAAGGATAAAGGCTTAAAATACGAAAAGAATTCAATTTTAGGCATAAATACTCAAATTTTCACTAAATGTCCACTTATCGCCATTTGATGGAGAACCGTCATTAAATATAGATTGGGTAAATCTTATACATTCTATTGGACCAAATAAAATTCTTCTTTATAATCAGGACATCAAAAATTACTTTGTGTAATTTTTTGGTATTTTTCCGATAAAGTTCATTTTTTATTGAATACTGAAAAATGTTGTATTTTAATTCAAAACCACTTTTTAATCTAATTTATTAATATGATTATATTATCTTTTGAATTGTTTTAAAAGTGAAATTAGAATATATTTTTACCATTTAATCCAATTGTGGTTGTTGGGATTAATTTCACTTTGAGATTGGACTTAAACTAGTGTCAATCTTTTGATATATATTGTTTCATAAAAACATGCTTTTTGTCATGACATCAAGAATTAATTATTAAATTAATTAATGTAACTTATATGATTTTAATTTTGTAAAATATACATCATTTTTTAATTCGGAATATCAAATATAGCTTAGGGTGAAATTTTGGAATTTCTCTGAAAAACATGAATATTTGATGAATAGTGAAACCACTATGTGGTACTTAAAAAACAGTTTTTTTGTTTAAATGAAATATCACCACCTCTGTGTTTTGAATTTAAAAAATCCGACATACATGGTTGTCATTATGAAGTAAAATTTGGTTCAACGGGATTTATATAAATTTTTGTGAAAAGTAACTGTTATGTTTTTAATCGCGATTAGAGGTAATTAAAGTAATTTAAGGTAAAAATAATGTTTTAATAATATGAAATGTCCTTGAAACATGTCCTACACTTATTGGATGTGTCATTACCGACCATGAAAATCCATGGGTCAAATTGGGGACCCCATGGAGCCACTTTGGTAGGAAAATGACATTAATACCTTTTTATTTAATGTTAAAATAAAAATGTCACAAACATGTGTTATTTTACTAAAACAATTTTTAAATGGGTTTATACAAGTCATATTTTTTACTATAAATATTCATTATAAATATAAAAAGATTTCATATATCATGATATTTTTTTTATAATTTTTAGAAATTAAATAAATTAAATAATTTATGACACCATGATGATGCAGTGATTACCTCATTATTTAAGTATTTAAAAAATTTAAAAGATAATGCAAAATCTAAGACCTACACCTGTCAAAAACCTATTGTATGGGTTTATTTTGAACTCTTGTCCCCTTATCCTCAAAATATAAAATTTTGGGACCTTTAAAAACCGAAAGTCATTTTATAATAAAGTAACCTTTAATAACATTCCAAGAGTGCCCCTCCTCTCCTCTTATAAAAGGCCCCCACCTCTACCACCTTACCCACAACTCTCAAGAATTTTTCTCAGCAAAACCCTGACCATATTGTCTCTCCACATCCCTCTCTTACTCCCTAAAGACTCACTTTTTGCAGATGTCTTTCCAATGAAGCTTTTGAGCTCAAATCAAAAAGAGTTACCCGATTTAAAGGTAGTGTCTTCTCTTTTGTTCTTATGTTTTATTTTGCTTCTCTAACTGCATAAACACTTTTTATTCCTTTCTTTTGTAACAACAACAGTATCTTAAATATACTATGATGTTGTTATGGGAAGTATTAGAGCTACACCTACACACACCTTCGTCTAATGGTTAAATAAAATACTGTTTCTGTGGTTGGCGATTTTCTGCCTCACGAGACGATGATTGTTAAATATTTTTTTAACACCTTTTATGGTGGCCATTAAGATATCACTCTATTTATATATGATATATATTATATTTATGTTTCCTTATGCTTATGTATTTTTCATTTGCGGCATACCTTTATGGTTTCCATTTTGGGTAAACACGATAATTTCATTTTAGGATGTGCGGACTACCGCCCCCTCAAAGTGATTTTATTCGTTAATGCCATATGTGGGATGTATAAAGGATGGAGTTAATGTTATTATATATGATGTTATACTGGAATTATAATATACCCTTATATAATTATGAATTCACTCCATTAAATACAAAATAGAAATGAATGTAGCGTTCATGCATACGTACAGCTTACCGTCTCCATGAACGGTGCATTTCATTTCTTACCTCTAAATATTTTGTACTATTATAAATACATCTATATTCTAGATATCTATGATATATATGATATCCAAATCATGAATATCAATCTGTATATAATGAACTTTTGACCACATAAACAACATGTAATTGTAAGAAGTCCATTTTTGACTTATGAACCATATATCGACAAAACAAACATTATTAACATAAATGTTTAAAAAATGTTTATAACATGGAAATACGTGATATAAAAGGAATAGTAAGCTTGAAAAAGGTTCTTAAGCAAGTAGAAATTATCTTTAGTTTATTATTCAGGATATTAAATAGCAATCGAGTCACGTCAGACATGAGGTAAGGGACTTCGTCTCGATCTCCTTTCGTTGAGGCATATTTCGTTCCAATAAAAGGCTTTCTTTTATACGTTGTATAAACCCCTTTGACTTTTAATTTTATACAAAAGGAATCTTTTTCTATGAAGCATTTTACAAAACAATAAAAAAGAATGTTTCTTTTAATGTACATGGTGACAACGACCTTATCCGCTGCCACGTGTATTATTTGGTCTTTGGATTCCTCAACAAGCCATAATGTTTTTAAAATGAAATAAATACCATATACTATTTTATGTATTTTGGTATTGAAAATGGGTTTTATAATGGATATGTTATGTCAATACATTTAAGTGATATATTATTATCAAAGTGTGGAAATTTTTTATTTCCATTATATTTGTTTTATGTCTTATGATTTTATAATGGTACTTGGACATTTGACAGCTGGTTACGTGATAAACCATATAACGGGTGGTGCCATGCATACTAGGATGGGTGGTTACGTTATAACCTCCAATGCATTGGTTATGGAAGTCAGCTGTATGGCTATTCCATTAAGTGATATGTGTGGATGTTGACTGTATGGTTATTCCATTTAAGTATGTTTATGTCCCAAGTTACCTTTATATGTTATGTGTTATTTATATGGGTTTTATGGTAATATTTTTGTTAAAAAAGGTTAAGTAATGATATTTTATTCAGTGAAAAGTAATTACTACTCCATATAGGTGAAAATTATTACTTTTATAAAGTATTCATGTTTTACTTGTTTTACTTCTTTGTGAATCACTTATTTAGCTTTTTATGATATACCCATGTTTTTTTGAAACTTTTTTCATAGGACATAAGGTGGAATAGGGTCAAGGATGGGATCACGGAAAATTCGTGCTTTCTTGAACATAGAACTAGAAATAACTTTTTTAGAGTTCATGTTTTGAAAAAATGGAAACATTGTAGAAGTGTCTACTATGTAATATTTTGAGATGTAATAGTTATGATATAATTACCTAAAACTCTAAACCTAAAATGATCCTCAATGAGAATTATTCATTTATTTCAATATTAAGTAATGTTTAAGACCGGGGCCTTATAGTTGGTATAAGAGGTCGGATTAGAAAACTTTAGGCGTTTGAAAATTGTTAAATTATAAATTAATTTATGGTATGTTTGAAATGATATAGAATTTAAAGATTACCATGTTTCTTCGCCTAAGATATTTATGTGTTCAGAATGGTTTTCCATAGAGGAAACAAGGAAACTATGTTGGGACGACATCAGGAGGAAGACAACCTTCCAAATCAGCAACCTGAGATGGTCAGAATTGGAACTGAACAGTTTGTTGCATTGATGGCACAATTGACTCAGGCTATAAATGGTGGTGGTATCCACGCATGAGATCAGCCAGATCAACCACAGAGGAACATGTCAGTGGTGGATCATTTCATGAGGCAACATCCCACATCTTTCAGAGGATCATCTGACCATGTGCTAGCTGAAGGGTGGATTAAATCACTGGAGAAGATTTTTGATGTCATGGGGTGTTCATAACATCAAAAGGATAGTCTTTATATTTACCTTTTTGAAGGTGAAGCAGATTAGTGGTGGTCGATGATGAAAAATATCAGGGATTGTGATGAGATTGATGATCTTCACTAGGACGAATTCAAAGGTATGTTTCTTGAGAAATATTTTCCTAAGGTGGTTCGTCTTAGGATGGAAAAACAATTACTAGAATTGAGGCAGGAGGATGACTCAGTGGCTGCTTATGAATTAAAGTTCACTCGACTGGCAAGGTATGCTCTAAACATCATACGAGATATTGATAGTAAAATCAAATGTTTTTACTTAGGGTTAAATCCAAATTATCGAAGGGATTTAGCTTCTCATGAGTTCAAAAGTTATGAAAAACTTGTTTGATGTGCAGAGAGGGTGGAAATGGAGTTTTCCGATGATCAGGTGTTCCTTGAAAAACAACAGAATAATTGGTCCAGTTGGCAGGAAAAGGGGAAGAATTCATCAAAGAAACAAGGATGTAAGAAAACCAAATATCCATCCCGTGAGAAGTGTGGTAAAATGCATCATGGAGAATGTTTATCCAAGTCTGTAAAGGGCTTTCAAGGTGGAAAGTCGGGTCATATTTCTCGCAATTGTAAGGATGATGATCAAGCAGGCAATGAAAAACCAACGATAAGATGTTTTAAGTGTAATGAAATGGGTTATTATTCAAATGAGTTTCTAACGAAGAACTCAATTGGGGTAAAGCAGCCATACTACAAGTAGAAAGGGGTGGTGAAATCCTTTGCAACTACTTTTGTAGATGTTGGTCCATCGAATGATGTAGTATTAGGTACATTGTTTGTTTGTTCAGATTATGCCAATGTGTTGTTTGATTCAGGGTTAACACATTATTTCATTTCTGAGAAGTTTTCTAGTAAATTGGGAATTCCATCTCATGATATGATTCCTATACTTATGGTAAAAACACCAAGAGGAAACATTGAGACAAAAAGAAATTATAATAACCTTTATATCATTGTGTGCAGAAAGAATCTACCTACAAACCTTATTTTTTTCCTCTATTAGAGTTTGATGTTATTTTTTTCATGGATTGGCTATCCATTTATCATGATAAGATTTATTATAGAGCTAAAATGGTTTATTTTCAGAAGTATTTTCAGTTTTTGTACAAGAATGAACCCTTTCTTTTGATAACAAATCAAGAAGTTGAGAAACAAGTAAGAGATGGAAATGAATTTTATCTTGCACATATTGTTGAAAATAAAAAAACTGTTCAGATTAATGATGTGCCTATGGTAAATGAGTATCTTGATGTTTTTACTGATGAATTTCATAGTATTATTCATGATCGGGAAGTTGAATTTACTGTCATATTATTTTCTGATTCTAATCCAATTTCAAAACCCCCTTATCGAATGGCTCAAGTTGAACTTTTAGAGTCAAAGAAGAAATTACTGGAGTTATTAGATAAAGGTTTCATTCAACCTAGCACATCACTATGGGGTGCTCCTGTCTTGTTTGTTAAAAATAAAGGTGGTTCAATTATACTTATCATTGATTATAGAGCCTTGAATAACATCACTGTTAAGAAAAAGTATCCATTGCCTCATATCGATGATTTGTTTGATCAGCTCCAGGGAGCTCAGTATTTTTCGAAGATTGACTTGAGGTCGGGGTACCATCAGTTGAAAGTAAAAGAAGTAGATGTTCCAAAGATTGCGTTTCATACTAGATATGGCCATTATGAATTTGTAGTTATGCCTTTTGGGTTAACCAATTCACCTTCTGTATTCATGGGCCTTATGAATATAATTTTCCATGAGTTTTTGGATATGTTTTTGGTTGTTTTCATTGATGATATTTTGGTGTTTTCTAAAAGTAAAGAGGAGCATGAAAGACATTTAAGGATAATCTTTAAAACCTTAAATGAAAAGAAACTGTATGGAAAATTCTGAAAGAGTGATTTTTGGTTACAAAAAATTTCTTTCCTTGGTCACATTATTTCAAAAAATGGCATAACTGTTGATCATGCTAATACAAAAGTTGTTGAAGAATGGACAAGACCCACAAATGTAACCGAGATCCAAAGTTTTCTTGGTTTGGCAGGTTACTACCAATGGTTTGTTGAAAATATTTCATGGTTATCTAGTCCAATGACTAAGAAAACTCGGAATGGTGTTAAGCATATCTGGAAAAAATAATGTGATGACTATTTTCAGGAGTTGAAATGAAGATTGGTGAATGATCCAATTTATGAAATTCCTTCCAGGAATGGTGAGTTTTTTATATACAGTGATGCTTCGTTGAATGGACTTGGCTATTTCCATATATAGAATGATCACGTAATTGCATATGCTTCGCGTCAATTACAAATTCATGAGGTAAATTATCCTACACATGACTTGGAATTAGCTGCTTTTGTTTTTGCTCTAAAAATTTGGAGGCATAATTTGTATTGAGTAAAGTGTGAAATGTATACTAGTCACAAAAGTTTCAAGTATATATTCACTCAGAAAGAATTGAACAAGAGACAGAGGAGATGGCTTAAATTAATCAAAGATTATGATTGTACAATTCATTACCATCCGGGAAAAGAAAATAATGTGGATGATTCTTTAGGTCGAAAAAGTAATGCTTCATTAACCATGCTACGTTTGGAATGAGATACTTTGGTTTTTGATTTGATGGATTGGCATAGAATTTGTTGTTGCTAGAATTCCTTCTGTTTTGTTTCAAGTATCAGTGAGATCATCTATATCTGATAGAATTAAGCAAGCGCAGAAGAAAGACAGTGGGTTGCAGAAAAAGGTAGAGATGCTTCAAAAGGGTAAGTTACCTGAATTTAATATTGATAATGATTATTCTCTGAGGTTTGGGAAGATATTTTGTGTGACTAGTGATTCAAAGTTGAAGAATTAGTTGTTATGTGAGGCTTGTAATTCCCCATTTTCTGTTCATCCTGGCAGTACTAAGATATATAGAGATCTGCGGGAGTATTACTGGTGGGATGGAATGAAAATAGATATTGCTGATTTTACTGTGAAGTGTTTGAATTGTCAACAGGTTAAAGAAGATCAGTAGTTACAAAAAGGGATGCTTCAGCCTTTACTAGTGCCAGAGTGGAAATGGGAAAATAAATCCATGGACTTTGTTGTGGGATTACCGAATACATGTCGAGGTAATAATGCAATCTGGATTATTGTTGATTGCTCGACTAAATCTTCTCATTTGTTTCCTATTTGAGATACTTTCTTTCTAGATCAACTTTCTCGATTGTATCTTAATGTTATAGTCAGGTTTCATGGAGTTCCCATATTCATTTTATCTGATCGTAATCCCAGGTTTACTTCTAACAATCAGAATGGCCTTAAGAAGTCGTTGGGTACTGAATTAATGTTTATTACATCTTTTCATCCTCAATCAGACGGGCGGTTAGATTGAAAAATTCAGACATTGGAGGATATTCTACGTTCTTGTTCGATGAATTATCTGGGAATTTGGGACCAACATCTTTCATTGGTTGAATTTTCATATAATAACACTTTTCATTCCAGTATACATATGGCACCGTTTGAGGAACTATATGGGAAGCGGTGTCGAACTCTAGCTTTTTGGGATGAAGTGGGTGAAAGGAAGCTAATGGGACCAGAATTGGTAGAAGAGATGGCAGAAAAAGTTTTGTTGATTCAGAAACACATGAGAATAGCTCAGAGCAGAAAGAAACTTTATGCAGACAACAGGAGGAAGGAACTATCTTTCGAGGTAGGTGATCATGTTTTTCTCAATGTTTCATCGGGGAAAAGTGTGATAAGATTTGGTATAGAAGGAAAGATGATTCTAAGGTTCATTGGACCATATGAAATTCTGGAGATAGTTGGATCAGTTTCTTACCGTGTGGATTTACCTCCTAGTTTATCTCACGTACACAATGTTTTTTATGTTTCAATGTTGAGAAAGTATATGCTAGATCCATCTCATGTTTTGAGCTCATAGGTAGTTCGGTTGGAAGAGAATCTCTCTTATGATGAACAACCCGTCCAGATTCTTGACAGAAGAGAGAAAGTGTTGTGCAATAAGTTAATTCACTAGGTAATGGTTTTTTGAAAAACCCATATGGTTGAAGTGGAAAAGTGGGAATCTGAAAATTCTATGACGGATAAATACCCCCACTTATTTTGATAAGTGAATAAAATTGCGAGGAGACAATTCCCAAAAGGGGGGAAGGATGTAACATCCCGGGTAAATAAAGAATAAAACATTTTCATATTTATTAATATTTACGAATTAAATATTAATTTTACTTTAAATGGGTTGATATGTTTGATAGAGTACTCGATACGCAACAAAGAGTTTCTTTGAAATCTTACGTTGCACAATAGTAATAAAATAATATTATTTTAAATGGTAGTTAACACGTAGCCATTGTATTGGTGGGAATGATTAGAAATAACTAAAATATGATTATATATGTTTGTTAAATTTTTTTACACTTATCCAAGAAAGGATAGAGGCTTTAAATACGAAAAGAATTCAATTTTAGGCATATATACTCTAATTTTCACTAAAGGTCCTCATATCGCCTTTTGATGGAGAACCGTCATTAAATATAGTTTTGGTCACCCTTATATATTCTATCGGACCAAATAAAATTAATCATTAGAATCAGGAGACCAAAATTTACTTTGTGTAAGTTTATGGTATTTTTCTGATAAAGTTCATTTTTAATGAATAGTGAAAAATGTTGTATTTTAATTCCAAACCTCTTTATAAACTAATTTATTAATATTGTTAGATTATCTTTTGAATTGGTTTTAAAGTGAAATTAGAATATATTTTTACTATTTAATATAATAGTTTTCATTTGAATTAATTTCACTTTGAGATAGGACTTAAACTAGTGTCAATATTTTGATATATATTGTTTCATAAAAACATGCTATATGTCATGACAATGGGAATTAATTATTTAATTAATTAATGTAACTTATATGATTTTAATTTTTAATATATAGATCATTTTTTAATTAGGAATATCAAATATATCATAGGGTGATGTTTTGGTATTTTTCTGAAAAACACTAATTTTTGATGAATAGTGAAACCACTAAGTGGTACTTAAAAAACTGTTTTTTTGTTTAAATGAAATTTTACCACCTCTGTGTTTTGAATTTAAAAAATACAACATAAATGGTTGTCATTAATAAGTAAAATGTGGTTCAATTGTATTAACATAATTTTTGGTGAATAGTAACTTTTATGTTTTTAATCGCGATTAGAGGTAATTAGTGTAATTTAAGGTAAAAATAATGTTCTAATAATATGACATGAACTGGACACATGTCCTAACATACATTGATGTGTCATGGCCGACAAAGACAATCCATGGGTCAACATGAGGACCCCATGGAGCCAATTTGGTAGGAAAATGACATTAATAACTTTTTATTTAATGATAAAATAAAAATGTCACAAACATGTGTTGTTTTACTAAAACAATTTTTAAATGGGGTTATACAAGTCATATTTTTTACCATAAATATTCATTATTAATATAAAAAGATTTCCTACATCATGATATTTGTTTTGTAATTTTTAGATATTAAATAAATTAAATTATTTATGACACCATGATGATGCAGCGATTACCTCATTATTTAATGATTTAAATAAAATGAAAAGATAATGTAAACTATAAGACCTAAACTTGTCAAAAAAATTATTGAATTTGTGGATTTAGAACTCCGATCACCTTAACCTTGAAAGATATAATTGTGGTACCTTTAAAAACCAAAACTCATTCTATAATAAAGTAACCTTTTATAACCTTCCAAGAGTGCCCCTCCTCCCCTCTTATAAAAGCCCCCACCTCTACCACCTTACCCACACCTCAAAAGCCTTTGGCTCAGCCAACCCCTTAAAATTTATTCTATCCAAATCCCTATCTTACTCCTAAAAGCCTTACTTTGGGCGTAAGTCTTTCCAAGGATGTTTTTTAGCGAAATCAAAAAGAGTTACCCAATTTAAAGGTAGTGTATTCTCTTGTGTTCTTATGTTTTATTTTTCTTCTCCAACCCCCTAAACTCTTTTTATTCCTTTCTTTTGTAACAAAACAAATATCTTAAATATACTAGGATGTTTTTATTAAATGTATTAGTTCTACATCTACACACACCTTCGTATAATGGTTAAATAACATACTATTTCTGTGGTTGGCGATTTTGTGCCTCATGAAACGATGATTGTTCAATCTTCTTTTAACACCTTTCATGGTGGCCATTAAGATGTCACTATATTTATATATGATATATATTATGTTTCTGTTTTCCTTATGCTTCCGTATTTTCCATTTGTGTCAAACCTTTATGGTTTCCATTGTTTGTAAACATGATAATTTCATTTTAGGAAGTGTGGACTACCACCCCCTCAAAGTGATTTGATTCGTTAATGCCATATGTGGGACGTATAAAGGATGAAGTTAATGTTATTATATATGATGTTATACTGGAATTATAATATACCCTTATATCATTATTATTTCTCTCCATTAAATATGAAATAGAAATGAAAGTAGCGTTCATGCGTACGTATGGATTACTGTCTCCATGAACGGTGCATTTCATTTCTTACCTCTAAATGTTATGTACTATTATAAATACATGTATATTCTTGATATATATGATATATATGATATCCAAATCATGAATATAATTCCGGATATAAATAACATTTGACCACATAAACAACATGTAATTGTATGAAGTCCATTTTTGACTTATGAACCAGATATCGACAAAACGAACTTTATTAACTTAAATATTTACATAATGTTTATAACATGGAAATAAGTAATATAAAAGGAATAGTAAGCTTGAAAAAGGTTCTTCAGCAATTATAAATTAACATTAGTTTATTATTCAGGAGATTAAAGATCAATCGAGTCCTGTCGGACACGAGGTAAGGGACTTCATCTCGATCTCCTTTCATTGAGGCATATTTTGTTCTAATACAAGGCTTTATTTTATACGGTGTATAAAAACCTTTGAATTTTAATATTATAGAAAAAGAATATTTTTCTACGAAGCATTTTACAAAATGAAAAAAGGAATGTTTCTTTTGACTTACATTGTGACAACGACCTTTTCCACCGCCACAAGTATTATTTGGTCTTTGGATTTCTCAAAAAGATGTAATGTTTTTTAAAATGAAATAAATACCATATACACTTTTATGTATTTTGGTATTGAAAATAGTTTTTATAATGGATTTTTATGTCAATATATTTATGTTATATATTGTGATCAAATTGTGGAAATTTTGACTTTCCATTATATTTGTTTTATATATTATGTTTTTATAACAGTATGTAACACCCCAAGATTTTATAGTGTGTTATTTCTTCAAAATAATTCAATAACTTTCACTACATGCAACACCAAGTTCAATCGCACCATGACTTACCAAACAAGCTGTTCAAAAGAGGTTATGAATAGTTTCAACTAAATTTTAAACTTTATATAATCCTTATAATTTTAGAATCCATATTATGAGTTTCTTAGACATAATGTAAGAACAAATTCATTTTCAGTATTTCACTTTTACCGAATTTTAATAGTGAACCCTTTTTAGATACTATATTTTAAACTTTTTGACTAAATGGGGACATCAAAAATTTAAAATGAAACATCCCAAGCTTCCACGGTACGCTAGCGTGTGTTGTACGCAACACCGAGTTCTAACACACCGTAACCAATCAAACTAGCCGCTATGAATAGTAATACCTACTTTTTGAAATTATATATATTTTATATTTGAAAATGGACTTCATTTTTGGATTCGGAATATCTAATTTAGCCTAAGGTGAAATTTTGGTACATTTCGGATAACTTTCATATTTTGATGAATAGTAAAAATTACTAAATTTTAATTAAAAACAACTTTTTTAATCAAAATAATTAATAGTGATAAATTATGAATTTGAGTGGTTTTAAATTATATTTAGAATATATTTTTACCATTTAATATAATGTTGGTCATTGGACATAATTTTACAATTAAACCGAACATAAACAAGTGTCAATCTTTTGATAGTTATTACCTCTTAAAAACACGCTTTTTGTTTTGACACGGGAATTAATTTTAAATTAATTTCTGCCACTTCTGTATTTTGAATTTAGAAAAATGGATTCCATATTTGGAATCAGGATGTCCAAATTGTGTAAATAGGTAACTTTTATTTTTAGACATTTTGAATAATTACTGTGGTAAATATTTTATTTACCATGGTTAAGGGTAAATCCGGTAAATAAGGGTTAAAAAATAATATTATAATAATACAAAATTACCCTAAAACGTGTCCTAACCTTATTGGTAGACACATACCCGACCATGATAATCCTTGGGTCAATTTGGGGACCCCTTGGAGCCACTTGTATGTGGTAGGGACACTTTATATTAATAAAGTTAAAATAAAAATAAAAATGGCATAAGCTTACATCTTTTAGAAGAACAATTTTTACATAGGGTTATACATGTTGGATTTTAGATTATAAATATTCATTAGAAAGATAAAACGATTTCCTATATAATGATATTTTATTTATAATTTTTAGACATCATATAATTTAAATTATTAATGACACAATAATGAAGCAATGTTTACCTCATTAATAAATCATTTAAATAAATAAGATTAAAATGATTAAAATATTATATAAAACCTGTCCAATTCTTATTGGTTGATGTTATTTAGAATATTAGTCATCTTATCTTCGACCTCAATGATTTTAGGACCATTATAAACCGAATATAATTATATTATAAAGTAATACTTTCACTCTTTCCTAAAGAGCCCCTCTTCTCCCTTATAAAAGGAGACCACTTCTACTCATTCCTCACACCTCTCAAGCCACTTGGCTCGTCCAAACTCTGCCCAACTAAGCTCACCACATCCCTCTCCTCCTCATTGAAGCTTCCCCTTAGGCAGAAATCATTTCAATAAGTCCTTTGGTTCCAACCAAAGTGAGTTACCTAAATTAAAGGTAACGATTTCTCTTAAATTATTTTCCTTTATTTTGCTTCTCCAACCCCCAAACTCTTTTTATTTCCTTTCTTTTGTAACAACACCAGTATACTCAATATACTAGGATGTTTTTATAAGAAGGATTTAAACTACACATACACACAACTCCATCTAATGGATGATGAACATAATGTTTCTGTGGATGGCAAACTAACGCCTCACGAAACGATGATTGTTCAAATACATCTTACCGCCTCTCATGGTGGCCATTATGATGGAACTGTAATTAAATATGATATTAATGATATATATTTTATATATAAGCTTCTGTAATTCCATTTTATTTCATACCATTATTTGTTTCATGTTGTATATACATACGATAATTTCATTTGAGGAAGTGCGGACTACCGCCCCCTTAAAATGATATGACTCGTTCATACCACACATGGAACGTATAAAGGATGGTGTTAATGATCTTAAGTAACATATATAAAATATTATATTAGTAATATACCTATGTATCATTTGGATTCAATTCTTTTAAAATAAAAATTAAATGGAAGTAGTGTTCGTGCGTACGTACGGACTACCGTCTCCACGTACGCGATGAGATTCATTCTCCATTGTAACCATTCAAGTATAATTATCATTTGATGATTTAAAAATGATGTTTAAGGACTAGATATCATTCTGGATATGAATAAGATACAAAAACCATGGCTTATGTAACAAAACATATAAAGAAAATGAGTAAGTTAACACCCGAAACGACGATAATTCTAAGATATTATTAACAAACCAATGTTAAAAGATCATATATGATATCATATTAATATATATGATTCTTGTATAATTTAATAACAACTATTTCACCATTATACAGGAGGTTAACCTACCCCAACCAAGGAAAAGTACAAGGTAAGGGTTTACTTTACAACCTCTTCATTATCCAAGGTTGTTTATACGTAATAATCTACTGGGATCTCTTTATCATCCACATCCATGTTTCTTAAAAATACATTTCAAAACATTTTTACTATTTACTAGAATATGAGTTAAAGTAATTTATACCCTTGTTTGACTTTTTATAAGAGGTTTATAATGGAATCTTTGCATCGTTTTCTAAACAAGGTGCTTTTTAACCTTTTCGACAGAATTAAGATAAGAATGTTTTTTTTAACTTATACGGTGGGTGCGGTTATTTTCCGCCGTTATAAAATCGTCAAAGCTTCCCTTAAAATCTTATAAGATTATTTTCAAAGAAAATGTTTGATTTTATATGGATCTTAAATGATTTCAAAATTAAAGGAGATATTTCTTTAAAAAGAATTTTGATTTCATATATGTCAACATCCTTTGATGGGTTTTAAGATTATTTAAAGTTGATTTATTATGATACAAAACTTCTATATTGTTTTGAAGGTTTTGTGATATGTTTGACTGTGGATGTGCTATTTTTATACCATTCATATTTTATGGTGAAAGTATTGACATTTCATATGCTAGTTCCAATAAGAATGTTTATGTTATATTTCAATCTTTACTTCATATGAATGTGTTGGACAAGTATGTTCCAGGTTGGGGACTGGTTAAAGTAAGCCCTCCAGGTTGGAGACTGGTAAAAGTAAGCCCTCCAGGTTAGGGACTGGTAAAATTAAGCCCTCCGGGTTGGTGTCCGGTTATTAGAGGCACTCCGGGTTGGTGTCCGGTTATTAGAGGCACTCCGGGTTGGTGTCCGGTTATTAGAGGCACTCCGGGTTGGTGTCCGGTTATTAGAGGCACTCCGGGTTGGGTTCCGGTTATAGTTAGCCCCAAGGTCATGGGACGAGGCCTTGAAAAGTAATTAAAGTTTAGCATTATGCATTCCAAAATTATGAAAGTGGTTATTGATTTTTGCATGTGATTATTCGATTAGTAGAACATCCATGTGAATAAGTAAATGGCATTATTTCATTTTATTTATCCCATACCATGTTGAAAGTTCATGTTTGAATGGCTTTTGTTTTATTTATACATTGCCTTAAAAGTTTATTCTTATTTATGAATGTTTCCGCTATATTGTTATCCTTACTGGACATTTGAGCTCACCCCTTTTCTATGTTTTATTTTTCCCAGGATGTGAAGATGTAAGTTATGAATGACCTGCAGGGATATTATGAGGGGATTATAGTGTGGACTGTGGAAACATTATGTTGTTGTAGTAGTTTTTCATTTAATGATGTATTGTAAAACTTATGAATATATCTAGTGTTTCCAAGGCTACTAAACCAATCGGTCTTTCGAGATTTGTTCTTTCTTGTGATCATGCCAATGTTATGTAATAATGCACCGACTCTAGGCAACTAGGGTCGGGGCGATACAGTTGGTATCAGAGGAAGTTTAGTACAAACCTTGGAAGCTAGATTTAGATAAACTCTGATTAGAGCACATAGACCTAAGATGAACTTTGAGGATTAGTATAGAAGAACTTCCTAGAATTTTGGTATTGTAGAGATTTTGTGTGTTTTCCGAGAAATACATCCCTGTCTGGATACGAGCAGGTAGAGGCGGCTCTGGCACAGATGTACCTAGGGGTAAAACCCGAAAACACCGCTTTGAGCTAGACTCGAACGGGAACTGGTGCACGACAACGGGCCTTGCTGCACTCTTGGTTACGACACTCTCGGGGGATATGCTTAGGATAACTCTCATTTTCATTACATATCATTATGAAGGGTTTATGAGTATATACTTCCGCAAAGAAAACATTTTTATGATTATGGATTATATCCATAAATAGTTCAATTTATGTTAAGTGTTTTATAAGTATGGGATTATGTATTTTGATTCATAAACTAAGCTAGTTTATGCCATTGTTTAGAAATGGCGCCCAGTAGAAGGAATGATAACTCCAGAAATGCACATGATTCAAAGAGAAGGAAGGATCATATCTCTCATGGTCTTAAACTAGAATTTATAAGAGAAATAGTCTCCCATGTATTATCATCATATGAAGAAATAATATCATGTGTTGATAAGATAAGTAAAGAGTTTACTGAGTCATATGGCTTTGAAGGGAATCAAGAGAAGAAAAGGATGGAAGAGAGAAAGATGGATAAAGGGAAAAGGGAAAAGAAGAATTTTCCCATATGTGGTAACTGTGGAAAGAAACACCCTGGAACTTGCCTGAAAGGAATGGGAGTTTGTTATAAGTGTGGAGGAAAAGGGCACAAAGTACGTGACTGCAAGGGTATGAAAATGGTTTCAAATGTACAATGCTTCATTTGCAAGGAGTTTGGACACTACGCGAACCTATGTCCCAGTCATCAGACTATGACGCAAATGATGCTATTGGATAATAATCAAGTTATGATACTACCACAGATGAAGTGGAATGATTAGAGTTCTTATGTTGATTATGTCAATTGAGTGTTGTATCAACAATGTACTTTTTATAATAATTATGGAGTATATAAGGATTGTACTACAGTACTATTTCATTAAGGACTTGAGATTGTGTGGAACAAAGAAAAGTGACTCAATAGCAGGATAAATTTTTGGAAAATATATGGTTGAGAGAATGATAAACCATAATATAGTTCTGATACCGAGGTAGTGATTTTCGAATAATACATGATTATTTTGGAAAAAATATATTGGATATTCTTGACTACCTTGGAACTGATTAATGATTTGTATATTCCATCATTGTTGGGGTTTAAAACATTTTTGGATTGATGAAGTATATCCAGCATTCTATATGGAATAAGGGAGCATGAATGTAATCAATAAGGAATATGGTAATACATGATGAAGGTATTCATATGCTATTACGGGCTAAAAAGGATCTATATTATGTTTACCTTCCTTATAAATGTTAGACTGTGAGTTTGGACAGAAGTATTTTGGATAGTTCTAGTTTGGATTATTTTGGATTGCCATAAAAGGACAACCCGGAGGTCGGGCGGCAACCCGTCGCGTCCGGCAAGGCTGCGAGACTTGAACCCGCAACCGAAGGGCGAAAAGGGTGTATCACCTACCACTGGACCATGAGATGTCCTGGATTAAATAATGTAGTTTTTATTAAAAGATCATGTAGATGAATTATAAATTCGTTTATTTTGGAACCCTATACGAATAGTGTAAATAGAATTTTTTTTACATTCTATTATCTTTTAGAGTGAAAGATGAGTTTGTGGAAGAAATTTATTAATGGATAAAACTCTAATTATAAAGTAAGTATATCTCCTTATGATCTTAGCCAATCTCATAAATAAATTCCTCAATATTAAGAAAAGCAACTTTGAACAAAAATGTTTTCCTAGATGGTGCCTTAAATCATCACTAATTTATGGCTTTGGGATTGTTGGCCTTTTTATAGCCATGTTCTCTACCACTCTCCATCAGATAATTGATGGTTAGATTTCTCTTCCATATCCATATTTTCCTACACGGAACCTTAGTATGTGTTATTTTCGGTAATCTTCATACTTTCGACTCTTTATTTTAAATAGAGGCCTCATTAATTCATTTTTCGATGTGGGATTTCAACTAGGATATTTTGAAACCTCAAAAATGTGTTATCCTAATACCCTATGTTTTGTTGAACAGATGGTATTTCAATTCATCATAGATTGATGAATTTAAGGACCTCAATTTTATACTTGTTTGTGATTGATGACCTCAATCACTACCTATAAATATTTACGTTTTTCCTCCGATTATATGTCTCCAATTTCCACCAATGTTCTCCTAATCTAGATCATAATTTGGTGGTGACCCTTTAATTTCTCTTTTCCTCATATTAAGACTAAATTTTAGTAACCCAATTTCCAATGTGGGTTTTCCCACAAATATATTTTCTACTTTCAACCTTTTATTTTCGAAGAACAATTTCAAATTGCGAGGACGCAATTTATTGAAGGAGGGGAGAATGTAACACCCCAAGATTTTATAGTGTGTTATTTCTTCAAAATAATTCAATAACTTTCACTACATGCAACACCATGTTCAATCGCACCATGACTTACCAAACAAGCTGTTCAAAAGAGGTTATGAATAGTGCCAACTAAATTTTAAACTTTATATAATCCTTATAATTTTAGAATCCATATTATGAGTTTCTTAGACATAATGTAAGAACAAATTCATTTTCAGTATTTCACTTTTATCAAATTTTAATAGTGAACCCTTTTTAGATACTATATTTTAAACTTTTTGACTAAATGGGGACATCAAAAATTTAAAATGAAACATCCCAAGCTTCCACGGTACGCTAGCGTGTGTTGTACGCAACACCGAGTTCTAACACACCGTAACCAATCAAACTAGCCGCTATGAATAGTAATACCTACTTTTTGAAATTATATATATTTTATATTTGAAAATGGACTTCATTTTTGGATTCGGAATATCGAATTTAGCCTAAGGTGAAATTTTGGTACATTTCGGATAACTTTCATATTTTGATGAATAGTAAAAATTACTAAATTTTAATTAAAAACAACTTTTTTAATCAAAATAATTAATAGTGATAAATTATGAATTTGAGTGGTTTTAAATTATATTTAGAATATATTCTTACCATTTAATTTAATGTTGGTCATTGGACATAATTTTACAATTAAACCGAACATAAACAAGTGTCAATCTTTTGATAGTTATTACCTCTTAAAAACACGCTTTTTGTTTTGACAGCGGGAATTAATTTTAAATTAATTTCTGCCACTTCTGTGTTTTGAATTTAGAAAAATGGATTCCATATTTGGAATCAGGATGTCCAAATTGTGTAAATAGTTAACTTTTATTTTTAGACATTTTGAATAATTACTGTGGTAAATATTTTATTTACCATGGTTAAGGGTAAATCCGGTAAATAAGGGTTAAAAAATAATATTATAATAATACAAAATTACCCTAAAACGTGTCCTAACCTTATTGGTGGACACATACCCGACCATGATCATCCTTGGGTCAATTTGGGGACCCCTTGGAGCCACTTGTATGTGGTAGAGACACTTTATATTAATAAAGTTAAAATAAAAATAAAAATGGCATAAGCTTACATCTTTTAGAAGAACAATTTTTACATAGGGTTATACATGTTGGATTTTCGATTATAAATATTCATTAGAAAGATAAAACGATTTCCTATATAATGATATTTTATTTATAATTTGTAGACATCATATAATTTAAATTATTAATGACACAATAATGATGCAATGTTTACCTCATTAATAAATCATTTAAATAAATAAGATTATAATGATTAAAATATTATATAAAACCTGTACAATTCTTATTAGTTGATGTTATTTAGAATATTAGTCATCTTATCTTCGACCTAAATGATTTTTGGACCATTATAAACCGAATATAATTATATTATAAAGTAATACTTTCACTCTTTCCTAAAGAGCCCCTCTTCTCCCTTATAAAAGGAGACCACTTCTACTCATTCCTCACACCCCTCAAGCCACTTGGCTCGTCCAAACTCTGCCCAAATAAGCTCCCAACATCCCTCTACTCCTCATTGATGCTTCCCCTTAGGCAGAAATCATTTCAATAAGTCCTTTGGTTCCAACCAAAGTGAGTTACCTAAATTAAAGGTAACGATTTCTCTTAAATTATTTTCCTTTATTTTGCTTCTCCAACCCCCAAACTCTTTTTATTTGCTTTCTTTTGTAACAACACCAGTATCCTCAATATACTAGGATGTTGTTATAAGAAGGATTCAAACTACACATACACACAACTCCATCTAATGGATGATGAACATAATGTTTCTGTGGATGGCAAACTAACGCCTCACGAAACGATGATTGTTCAAATACATCTTACCGCCTCTCATGGTGGCCATTATGATGGCACTGTAATTAAATATGATATTAATGATATATATTTTATATATAAGCTTCTGTAATTCCATTTTATTTCATACCATTATTTTTTTCATGTTGTATATACATACGATAATTTCATTTGAGGAAGTGCAGACTACCGCCCCCTTAAAATGATATGACTCGTTCATACCACACATGGAACGTATAAAGGATGGTGTTAATGATCTTAAGTAAAATATATAAAATATTATATTAGTAATATACCTATGTATCATTTGGAATCAATTCTTTTAAAATAAAAATTAAATGGAAGTAGCGTTCGTGCGTACGTACGGACTACCGTCTCCACGAACGCGATGAGATTCATTCTCCATCGTAACCATTCAAGTATAATTATCATTTGATGATTTAAAAATGATGTTTAAGGACTAGATATCATTCTGTATATGAATAAGATACAACAACCATGGCTTATGTAACAAAACATATAAAGAAAATGAGTAAGTTAACACCCGAAACGACGATAATTCTAAGATATTATTAACAAACCAATGTTAAAAGATCATATATGATATCATATTAATATATATGATTCTTGTATAATTTAATAACAACTATTTCACAATTATACAGGAGGTTAACCTACTCCAACCAAGGAAAAGTACAAGGTAAGGGTTTACTTTACAACCTCTTCATTATCCAAGGTTGTTTATACGTAATAATCTACTGGGATCTCTTTATCATCCACATCCATGTTTCTTAAAAATGCATTTCAAAACATTTTTACTATTTACTAGAATATGAGTTAAAGTAATTTATACCCTTTTTTGATTTTTATAAGAGGTTTATAAGGTAATATTTGCATCGTTTTCTAAACAAGGTGCTTTTTAACCTTTTCGACAGAATTAAGATAAGAATGTTTTTTTTAACTTATACGGCGGGTGCGGTTATTTTCCGCCGTTATAAAATCGTCAAAGCTTCCCTTAAAAGCTTATAAGATTATTTTCAAAGAATATGTTTGATTTTATATGGATCTTAAATGATTTCAAAATAAAAGGATATATTTCTTTAAAAAGAATTTTGATTTCATCTATGTCAACATCCTTTGATGGATTTTAAGATTATTTAAAGTTGATTTATTATGATACAAAACTTCTATATTGTTTTGAAGGTTTTGTGATATGTTTGACTGTGGATGTGCTATTTTTATACCATTCATATTTTATGGTGAAAGTATTGACATTTCGTATGCTAGTTCCAATAAGAATGTTTATGTTATATTTCAATCTTTACTTCATATGAATGTGTTGGACAAGTATGTTCCAGGTTGGGGACTGGTTAAAGTAAGCCCTCCAGGTTGGGGACTGGTAAAAGTAAGCCCTCCAGGTTAGGGACTGGTAAAAGTAAGCCCTCTGGGTTGGTGTCCGGTTATTAGAGGCACTCCGGGTTGGTGTCCGGTTATTAGAGGCACTCCGGGTTGGGTTCCGGTTATAGTTAGCCCCAAGGTCTTGGGACGAGGCCTTGAAAAGTAATTAAAGTTTAGCATTATGCATTCCAAAATTATGAAAGTGGTTATTGATTTTTGCATGTGATTATTCGATTAGTAGAATATCCATGTGAATAAGTAAATGGCATTATTTCATTTTATTTATGCCATACCATGTTTAAAGTTCATGTTTGAAAGGCTTTTGTTTTAGTTATACATTGCCTTAAAAGTTTATTCTTATTTATGAATGTTTCCTCTATATTGTTATCCTTACTGGGCATTTGAGCTCACCCCTTTTCTATGTTTTATTTTTCCCAGGATGTGAAGATGTATGTTATGAATGACCTGCAGGGATATTATGAGGGGATTATAGTGTGGACTGTGGAAACATTATGTTGTTGTAGTAGTTTTTCATTTTATGATGTAATGTAAAACTTATGAATATATCTAGTGTTTCCAAGGCTACTAAACCAATCGGTCTTTCAAGAATTGATCTTTCTTGTGATCATGCCAATGTTATGTAATAATGCACCGACTCTAGGCAACTAGGGTCGGGGCGTTACACAGTACTTAGACATTTGACGGGTGGTTACGTGATAAACCATATGACGGGTGGTGCCGTGAATACCAGGACTAGTGGTTACGTTTTAAACTCCAATGCATTGGGTATGGAAGTCAGCCGTATGGATATTCCATTAAGTGATATGTGTGGAAGTCGACCGTATGGTTATTCCATTTAAGTATGTTTATGTCCCAAGTTACCTTTATACGTTATGTGTTCTTTATATGGGTTTTATGGTAATCTTTTGGTTAAAAAAGGGTATGTAATGATATTTTATTTAGTGAGGAGTAATTACAACTCTACAAAGGTGAAAATTATTACTTTGATAATGTATTCATGGTTTACTTGTTTTCCTTCTTTGTGTATCCCTTACTGAGATTTTTATGCTCACCCTGTGTTTTTTTTTGAAATTTTTTTCACATGACATAATGTGGAATAGGGTCAAGGACTGGATCAAGGAAATGTCCTTCTTTCTTAAACATGGAACTAGAAATGACTTTTTTTTGGAGTTCATGTTTTGAAAAAAGAAAACATTATAGAAGTGTCTACTGCATACTCTTTTGAGATTTAACAGTTATGATATAATTCTCTAAAACTCTAAACCTGAAACGATACTCAGTGGAAATTATTCATTTAATTCAATATTAAGAAATATTTACGGTCGGGGCCTTATATTTATGGAATTTTGTTTTAGGTGTTTTAATTCTCCATGGATCACTATTTCTATGATGGGAAAAATGTGGGTTCTTCAAATCAATTTTAGGTTATATACATGGTAATCCCTTATCCCATATCATTTTTATTCATGATCATGACAATATAAATAGATATATCACTAATATAATTTACAGTATAAGAATCATTCATTTTTTGAATAATCACAAATTATAATGGTACTTCCAACCTATTATTCCCTGATGATACTACTAGTTTTATAATGGGGATACTGGGTCCATCCATAATCTCAATAAGTTATTGAAAGATTATAACCAGTGGAGTAGTCAGATGTTCAATAAAGAAAAAAAATAAATGTGTTTATTTCTAATCTATTTCTAGAGATAATGGAATGAAATAAATGGAAATCTCTTTGAATTTATTAAAAAACAATTAACCATTGATTACTTGGGTACTTCTATTTCCTCAGGTAGAGTTTGTATTTTCCAATTTGAAAGTCTAGTAGATAAATGTTATAATCATTCATCCAATTAGAAAAACCATTTTCTATCATTAATGGGTCATGTTACTATTTATTATTGGGTTCTAAATTCAATTTTCATTCATGTTTTTTCCACCATGAGAGTGATCAAAACTATGTTAAGGGTAATTAAGAGCCTTACGGTGAAATTTATACGGGATATGCACTTTGATGGAAGAAAATAATGGGATTTTGAGTGATTTTGGAGATTGTAATGGGGGAATGTGGTATCATACTATAAAGCATAGTGGAATCAACAAATTTCGTGTAAGGGAAGATTAAATGGGATGATGGGTAAGGTTTTTCTCTATTGGACATGTTTATTGTAGGTGGATACAGTTTGAATCCCTCAGTGTTAATAGTTTGTGAATTGGGGATATGTAAAATGATTCATGGAAATGTTTGATCTCATCTTATTCACTCAGGTTGTATTATCACACCTAGAGACATTAACTTTTGGAGACCTAATTGGATATGATATCTTCTATAATTTTTGGGGTTCCCAACTCTAAATATATAAATCTCTCAGGGGTGGAGTCACATAACATTTATGCATTACATTCTAAATCCCCATCATATTAAACTTTTTTGGAATATCATGATGAATAATTAGTAGGATACACCAGTGTTTACAAGTTTCTTATGAATTCTATTCTTGGAAAATGCATATCATTCTCTGAGGTGTTATAACATCATCTAGCATGGGGGGGGGGGGTATCCTCTGGGATTTTGAGATCCTTAAAAAATATTTCTTTCTGGTCTGGTGCATCATATCTCATTCCATATTCTTGTTATCATTGGTCAATCATAACAGTATATCTTTATACTCTATGTGTTCATGCTATATGAATCCATAGGAATAAACAGTTATTCATTAGTTAATTTAAACAGAGTGGGAAACTATTATGTGGGATAATTTAGGGGAGTTCTTCATGTTCACAATTCAATTTGGTTTTATTAATAATATTTCATAGAACTTTTTTGTGGAGTTAGAACCAACAAATAGGAGGATAGAGAGAGAGTGGTCTGAATATAGGTAGGATAATAGTGTATTAGGGCTTCTTTGAACAAGGCTAGGCAAGAGGGTACTATTAGATTCTAGTACCCTCTATTTGGTTTATCTTAGAGATAGTGGTTGATCTGGGTAAACTACTGATGTGTTGTTATAATAATCCCTCCCATTAATTATTTATTTCTATCAGATCCTACATACCTTCCATAAAAATGTCATTTTCCCAATGCAAATGGGTGAAATGGTCAGCCTCTAAATTTGGATTGAAACATAACACATATGGATCCGGAAAGAATGCCCTCATGTGGGAAGGTGGTGTGGTTAATGATACTTTAGGTTGATTTTTTTCATATTTATCTATAGCTTATGGTCATGGGGAAACCCTTCTGGTGGATGATTTTAATTTTTTGGATGGGAATCAGTTCTATCAAGATAGGAACCTATGCTTAGAGTTAGTGAAAAAATATTCTTTGATCATTAAAAATTTTCTTCATATGCAAGATTGGATCCCCGGGAAAATTATATACCACAAGTTGATAAGTATATTATTTTTTAATAACAAGGTAGAGGTTCTTCACAGGTGCTGTGATGGTAAAAATGATTTGGATTTTCTATTTTCTTGGGGTTCTCATGATGAGAATTTCATTCCCATTTAAATATTAATTTTAATTAATATTGAATGTTTTATAATTTTTATAGTTAATTCCCTTGGTTTTTGTTATTTCAGTCCTCCTTGAATTCATCAATGATTTTGGTTTTTCTATTCCTCTAATAAAATATCATACTTATGATGATGTGAAATTCTAAGGGTACCCATCCTCCCTCTTATAAAATGGAACCTCTTAATATTTTTTATCACACATAAAAATTTTTTCGAATACCTACCCAAATACGTTAATATAATTGATCACATAATTCAAGATGTATTTTTTAAGAAGAATACCATCCTTATAGATAATAAGGTGTAGTGGAAATGAGGTTATCCGTAGAAGAGGTAAGTATTATAACTGAATGTTTATATTTTATTTTTTATTCCACCTCCTTCAAATAATATTAAAACATGACGAAATGATAACACAATTATCTCCAATATACGTAGATTTTATTAAATTAGTTTAATAACTTATATACATATCCTACCTTAAACAAATTGGAAGGGAACCCTTTTTTATGTGTAAAATAGACTACCAACTTGTGACCAGCTCTAATCAGTTTCACATCACTACCTCTCATGGTGATATATAATGATGTATTTAATATATATATATATATATTCCATAAATATTTATCATTATATATGTCTAATATTTCATCTTATTTTATATATTTCCATTTAATTAAAAATGATAATGTTTTTATGTGTACTTGTGGACTACCATCTCTGTGAAGCTATGTGTTCTATTTTTCATTCCCAAATCATATGGATGATATATATAAGTTTATTTAAATACATAATATGGTATTTTTGATATGATGATGATTTTTTAATGATAAAATTACAATTACATTATTTATTTCATGACCTTTGAAAAATGGAAGTGTTACTCATGCTTATGTACGACTCACCGTCTCCATGATTTTATTGCAGTTTATATTTAATATCCATATTTCATAGTGGGAATTAATATAATAATTTATTTATAAATATTATAATTATTTCATGATTATTAATCATAATATGGTGGAACAATGCTATCTTTATCCATAGTAAACATACTTAAATCATTTTTGATAAATGTGATGAATATTGTCAAAACGTCCTAAAAGAACTTAAATAATTAAGTAATCGAATGATACTTTATGATAAATAAAATAAAATGAATAAGAATTATGAAAATGTTTCATAATAAAATATATAATTAACGTATTTTTATTTTTCCAAAAGATAATGAACAAACATGATGATATAGACTCAATGCAAGGGACATTATTCAATAATTTTTAATGTTTCCCTTCCAAATATTTTTTTATCTTCCATATTATTTAAAATATCTCACTAATGTATATATACTGACGTAAAAAAATTATAAAAAAATTTTATGAACTTTTTTAGAAGGTTTTAAAAAGTAATCTTTTTACATAATTTTTTGACTGTCATAATAAAAAAGAAAAATATGTAATGTTCTATTTTAATTTATACATTTACAATAAAATTTCCCCTCACCACAAACATTCGTTTAAGTTTATATTACTTTACATGATTCCATTTTTTCTCCAAATAAGTACTATCATTACTTTTTTGGGTATTTTTGTTTTTAAATTGGTTTTCCCATGTAATGGGTAATTTAGTATTGAAAAAATGCTTTAGATGGGAATTTTAAAGAATTTTCAAAAGCATTATGATGCAATCGTGTAAGAATAATTTTTTTACTCATGAATGGTGCTCTATAATTATACATGGGATTCTGGTGAGACAAACATAACTTATACGATTAATTGATCCCCATTATAACTCATGAGGATGGGTGAGCCATATATACCTCATACGAGGGGTGAGAGAAATTGTAACTCACCATTTAATTGAAACATTATCCATACCTTCATGGATAATATTAAAGTATTTAACTAGTGTTGTATCTCATAGGGATATATATGGAATCTAGTTATTTCTATCATGGGTTTTAATGATGATGCTCTTTATTTTCTGAAATGGGTTTAATTTTTTATAATATGTTTTTAATGTTTTACTTTGAAAAAATATGCGTTTATTTGTTGTAGAAATTATTTATTTCAAATAAGAAAATTATTAGGTGAAAACTGTAATCATTTTAGGGTTTTCATTTTTATCATTGGACTAATGACTTTCTTATTTATTATGTCCCTTAATGAAGTTGTTGTGTTTACCCAACATTGTTAAAATGTTTTCAATAGGGTTTATGGATTTTCAAATACAGATATGAAGTCATTTTGAAAGTCATTAATTTTTATTGTGCAAAGAAAACATGTTTTATTTTTATTATTTTGAATCGTGGGAACTCTGTATACTTAGTAGAAGTGTCTATTTTGTAATATATGACTTTTTATGTATGAGTAAAGGCATTATTCTTTATTACTATATACTATAATGATCCTAAAAGGAATCTAAAATAATTATTAACTTGAAACCCAGTATTATTTACTGATTTAAAATAGTTCCTCATTTTAATACTAAAGTGAAAACTATTATTATGGGATAACAAAATAGGTGGAATATGATAATATCAACTCCCTTGAAAATCATGTGAGGTAACTCTTAATGTCTATTCCAATGTCTCAATATTCCATCCATAATTCACATATGTTTTAGTATGATAGGTTTTGTTATGGTTTAAATTGATATTCATATCATATTGATGGATCCTATGAAAGAAAGGCGTAAATCATGGATCAAATACTAAAATGATTGATAATTGTTCCCCTAAAGTGTCCGAAAACCATGAATATATAGGTGAGAATGATGATCGAGGGAATATTTTTCTCATATTGTGATAAAATGAGCATACTATATTAATTAATCAATGATTTCACATATGTAATTTTCCCTTTTTTATTAAAATGTATAGAAAAAAAAGTATCTAGTGATGTTATAACTTATACACACATGTATGGGTAGTGATTGCAGAACTCCTTTGGTTAGTTATCATTTTACCTTTACAGTATGACTTACCAAACATCATGTAGTGAAATCATCAATCTCCCTATCATGTTGTCCCATAAAAAATGATCTTGAAAATCTCTATAGATTTTTTTTATTTAAAAATGTTTATATAATGTAGAGTTATGATCTTTATATTTCAAATATTTATTTAGATTTTTAATAGATTGGATATATATCCTCGTACTGAACCTCAATTATTCCTCTTTATGAATATTGAACTTGGAATATTTCTTACTTCTCACTTATTATATCTTATTTTGTAACTGAGGGTATTCACTTTGTGTTTTATAGAAATTATCTTCTAATGATGGATGGTAAATAATTTTTTATAGTATATATTTATCCCTTCCCTTATAAATTTGATGTTTAAATTTACCATGTCCTTGATCAATGGATCCCATTAAATCCACTTCATTAAATTAATTTCAGGTTTTTTCCAACTCAACGAATTAGTGACTTTGTGTTTTTTCTAGGGTGATAATGGACGGAACAATTATAGTCATTAATAAGTATCGATCATCACCTTTTTCTCATTTTAAATTATTATTGTTTGAATATATATATGGACTCAATTAGTCTTTGTATATATTGCACTTCTCCCCATCAATATTGTGTCTCTATATTTTTTAGGAAAATATAACTACAACCAAGTCCTAATCATGGGTAGGATAATTCGATTTTTGAGGTTTCAACTATTGAGATTCATAAGAAATCACCTTTTTATTTTTAATGAGTACAGATCCAATTCTATTCAATTATATATCACAATAAATAAAAAAATCATTCTCTATTAGAGGGTAATGTTAGCATAATTTCACTAAGAATCCTCTTATTTAATTCCAAAAACATTTATTCTCATCCCATTATTTAAATTAAAATAAACTCATTTTTAATTAACATGGTTAATAGATTAAACATCATTGAATTTTTTACTAACATTTTATTGTTTCATGATATATGATATAAACTATGAATCTCATTTAGTATTGTAGCTTGAGGCCACTCCTTTTTGACCTTTTCCTTTGTTGGATCAACTGAGATTCATACATTGGATATAATATGTCCCAATAATGTGACTAGTTATAACTATAACTCACATGTGATGAATTTACTAAAAATATTCACTTTCCTTGGAATTTATAATATTATTCTTATGTAATACTCATGCACATCATGATTTTTGGAATATATCAAAATTTCATCAACAAAGACCACCAAAATTTTATCATGGTATCCCCTAAAGACCCTATTAATCTAATAAGTAAATATAACAGGGGGATTGGTCATTCTAAATTTAATAACATAAAACCTGTACTGTTGATACTTTGTTCAGAATGTATTATTTGGAATATCATCTACCTGCATCCTTAGAGGATGATACATTTGTTAGAGGTCAATCTTGGAGGAGAAATCTTCCCCATGATGCTGGTCAAATTAATTATTAATCCGTAGAAGATTTTATTTTTTTATTTATTATAATCCTATCTTGTTCTATAATCAATCTATAACCACATTGATCCAGAATTCTTCTTCGCAAAGATAATAGGTTCTTCCTAAAGAGGAAGACATGGTTGAATAAAATCATTCTCAAAAGGGTATCAATATTTCTTCTTCAATTAGTATATATTTACAAACTCTATTCAATGTGGGTTTTTTATATTGTTTTGGATCCAATTATGATATTAATTAAGAACTGTACCAACATTTATGGGATATGTACATGTAACTCTTCTATAAATAAATCAATTTATTCCTAAAAAATGGGTATATCTCTTATATATATACATTCTATTTCTTCTCCTTCTTCACATATAATTTTCATCAAGAATACAATATTAATTAGCTATTAACAATGATTGATTTGGGATATATGACCATTGAAGATAATTACGGGTTTTTTAGTAGATCTGAATTTTTTATTATTTTAAAGATTATGATTCCATTATACATTACTATCCAATCCATAGCAATTATTACGTCAAATTAAACCATTTTAATGGACAACATGTCTTCAGTGAGATTATAATCACTAAATTTAATATTTGAATGCATATATATCATTGATTCTAAAATAGTTCCACTAGGCATTTTAACTGACAACTCTAACTCTAGAAATTAAGGGTATCAATTGATATTATTATAAAAAATTAATTGAAAAAGGAAAGTGTGGAACTAGATTAAAATAATTTTAGGAAATATATGAACACACAATAATGGTAACTACCACAACATCATTTAGATCCTTATATTCAGAAATCATGATGTCAAAAGAATGATATTAATTCTTTGGTCTATACTGGGGTTGATGATAATTTCCCTCTGTTATCTTCTATTTTTGAAATCTATTAGTGAAATGTCCAATATCTTTATACATGAAGCATTATATTATATGTTCTATTAACACAATATTTCATTTCTCATTAGCATTCAAATATTTAGGATTTTACATCTCCAAGACTTTATTGAGCTCTATGGACATATATTCTAAACATAAAATACATTCCACTTCCTTGAAGTCAATTTCTAAATTGTTTCATCCCAATCTTGTTCCTCATGTGTAGTCGTTGTTTCTTTAATTCTCTCTCATTGTCAAAAATATTCCTAAAACATTTCTCCATCAATATCTTCGCATCATTCATTACACTATATAATTTTGCGTAAAAACACTATTCTTTAACTTTAAGTGAACATCCTAATATTTCCTCATAACTCCCAATGCCTCATAGTTTGTGAACATTCCATAGATGATATCCTAGAACACAAAATATTTGATGGATATTCCCATAAAAACCCCATTATAATCATTGAAGCCTTTCCTTTAAGTCTTGTAAATATCATCTTATAATATCCCAATAAATCATTTTAACTTTATTTTATTTCAATTATTTATATATACTTTCTTGTTTGAAGGGTTTGAGGAAAATACATGTTGAATTTTTTTAAGTATTCCCAATCAATTGATTCCACCTCATCCTTTAGATTTGTTTCCTAGATTAGTTTGAACCACTGGTTAGCTTCACCCTCTAGGAAGTATACTGTCAGAGTAACATCCTCCTTATCTGGATAATTGAGTATAGAGAATACATTTTCTATAGTGTTGGTCTATTTTTCTAGGATCAGTGAGTGGATCCACCTAATATAAATTTTCATTGATGCATTAAGTATTACACATATATTTTCTCTTTTCATAGTGAATATAGACACTCTAGATGGTTTAGGTTGTTATTTATTACTTGATTTAACTGATTCATCATCATTATGAAGATATAAAATCCATATTCCATCATATTAGTAATATCATCATTGCAATTTCCATTGTATCCATTATTTACCTAAGTACTTCTATTTCCTAATGTTTTTATGGAAGAAGAAAACCTATATGAGAAATTGTTACTATTTTAAATCAAATAATAATAAGTATAATTGAAGTTCTGATTCTATAATTTTATAATATTACCCTTCTAAGAGTTAATACCTCAATATTTAATTTTCTAAAAGTATAAATATATTCATCATAATAATTTATACTAATCATGTAATTTTCCAGATGATGCCCCCAGGTGTGTTATAAGGCCTATTTTTCATGCACTAAATGTATGATGAAATAATACCTAGTCCTCACTTTGGGAATACTAAACCATGATACAACTATTCTAGATCCACATCCACATATAGTATCTAGGGAAGGATTTCATTACTGATAATATAAACACTTTATACATTACCAAAATTTAAGGAAGTTTTTCTATATTTATACATATCCCTAGGTTTATTAATAATGATTCCTATTCATAATTTAAATAATAAACTATAATTTTCATCGATACAAACTATATGGAGACCCATTAATTCATGTTTCATAAAATAATTCCTTAAAAAAATTACATTAATAACATAGATTGACCTATAGAGGTATAGTGTCTTGGAATATAGATACATTATAGAATAATCTCCTTAGGAAACATAAATATAAACATTATATAATCCTCTTGAATGACTACATTATTATTCCATCCTAGGTCACATCACTATAAAATATTTGATGGGGACATACATTAATTGAGAAGGGTGAGCATAATGATCAGTCATTAATAAACAACAGAAATAAAAAATTTGTAATTAAAAAATATAAACCATGAGACATAACTACAGATCATAACAATAAAAATACGTAAATATAGAAAAAACATAAAAATGATAAATTCATAATAATATCATCAAGGATCAAAACCAAGTCCTCATAAAACTTATTACCAAGGTAAATTAGAGAGGTATCATAAAACATGTCATCTCTAGAGATAATTATCTACCCAATACGTGGGAGAACTAAAAATGTGAAACCATTATATAAACTAATTAAATAGTTCCACTTATACCATAATAAATAATTACATCAATAACATGTGGTGGATAAGGAATGTGTTTCAAAAATAGTAATTGATTACTTATTTTTTTAAAGACATGAAATTTTCATTATTTTTAACCTCAAATAATGGAATTTGGGTTTACTAAGTGTAAAAATAAAATAAATGCTATAAAAATTAATATATATAAATTAACATGAATAAAAAATGTTTCTATATTCATAAAAAAATAGAGACATGGAAATTTGAAGGATGATTTGACAGTGTAACGGGTATAAAAATTAGTTTATGAAATTTGAATTAATAAGGGATAATATATGTATCCCTTTGATAGAATAATATTTATATAATAATAAAAAGATCCTATGTTCATGATATCATAACAACTTTTAAATTGGAATACTAACTACATAGGAAGTACTTGCATGAAAATGATAGTGGAAGAGAATCTCTTACCTTGTTAGATAGATTCTTAAACTGTAATGTGAGTTCTGTAGAACCATTGAAACTCCATGGAAGGGATATAGAGAGGAAAAATGAGAGTAACACAATGTTTAATATCATGGGAGTGAATGAAATGGGGTAGATTGGTATTTATTGAAAATATGGGAGTATTTTCTATTGATTTCTTGATATAGGCCTTGGAAATATATGTTGTTGAAAATTGAAAACCATTGGCTTAGACAAGGTTTTGGATCATGGTTTTTTACATTAAGAAGGTTATTATTTAAAAATTTGGGTTTCAGACCCCAACATTAATATTTTATAGTACTTTTTTATGGGAAAACAGTTTTTCCACCATATAACGTTTTTTAAACCTTACTTTCCATTTTATACATTTGAATGTTAATTATTAGTTATGAAATTCATATATATTCATTAAAATATAATATATTAATAAATACAATTATTGTATGCTCATGCCTTCATTTTTTTTATTTTTTAAATAAGTACTACATATTTATGAATTTATAAACACACTAATTACATAAAATTGTGTTTTTACTATTAATTGAAAAATATATTATTTTATAACATTCGAAAAAATCACACGACAATAATTTCAATGAGGCGGTTTAAACTATAATATGTATTTCCTCAAAAAATTTATAAATTTTATAATTATAAAATTTGGAATAATTATTATTCTTTATTAAAAATAAATGCTTTTGTGACATAATCAACATTCTTGCATATATAAATATTACCTGGGATATTATAAAATTATATTATCAATAATATAAATTTTTTCAAAAAAATAATATTTCATGAAATTTAATTTAATTTAATATATTTGAATTGATCATATCATTTTATTCTGATTATATATTTTCCAAAAAATAAAATTATTATTATTTTGTTTCCAAAAAACTATTTATCATTTTCATGTGTGTTATATTAAAAAATAAAATAATGAAAATTTGTTTGGAGAGAGTGTAATTCCATTTCAAAAAATGAAAATGACACCTTATAATACGATGTGCAAGATATATTACCCCTTATTACACTAAAATGTGACATAATGGAAAAATTAGTGATGTGGTACTTTCATGTGGTGGTTAAGATAACATTGATAAAGTGATGGTTTCCACTAATTTTTTACTTTTCCCATTGTCAAATCTACTTGATCCTTACTAGTCAGCACACTACATGGGCGTGGTCAAGGCAGAACCCCAGTGACGCTACATCCCTCCCATGTTCTAATATATGGTCTTCAAAAGACATTATCCTACTAGTTGAGTCCATATTTTCTCCATTTTACATCAATTATATATTATCATTGGTAATTATATAAATAAATTTTAACATTCGTAATGAATAATGATCATATTGACGAGTAATCATATTGAACAATAATCATGTAATGGTTAGATATTAATGACCATGTTTCTTATTACGAACTATATATATACTCTACAATTCTTATACTCTATTGTTCCCCACGTTAATTATAATGGTTCTATATTTTCCATGTTAATTTCTATCATATTCCAATCTCTTTAATTTGTTTTTTCATTTTTTATAGCATAAGATATCATAATTGGATACTTCATACCTATGGAGTTTTTATTAATGTGTTCATTTTTTGGTTTTATTTATCTCCATTTGTTATTTTCATATTGTTTGTTCAATATTAATTCACAATAGGTAATTAATTTAAAAATTACTTCAATGTTATACTATTGTAAAGCATAAAAAATAGTCATTATTAAACATGGGTGTTCTAATTAACAAAATTTTATTGCTATTATCCTTACCATGTTCCTCAAGTAGTGGCCTCAGCTGTACTATTTATTTTTAGTCATACAATATTATATCACATTCTTTGTCTATTGATGATAAAAAAACCACAAGATGGAATCTTGGCATCCAAATGATAGTTATTTAAATAAATGTAATGAAATAACATATATTAATTTTCCAATAATCATAAACTTCTTTAAAACTCGAATCAAAATTCCCATATATTTTTACATTTAGTCCTAAATATAAACATGTAACTATAGTTCCTATGAGATATAGTAGAGCCCACTCCATTTCCTACAAATTCATTTGTCTTGTATTTTATTTTAACCAAATAAAAACTCTATCTAAATGAGAAATATATTAATGAGTCCACAACATAACACATAACAATGTTTGATGGAATCTGTGAATGAAACAATCACCATTCACACTTCAACATATTTTTTATGGGTTTTGATCATTTGACATCTTGATGTGTGAGGTAATCATAGTAGAAATTGATTTCCTTTGGCTAAGCATGAACCATTCATTGATTTTATTAATTTACAACATCTGGGAGAGAACCAAACTTCCAGAACTCCTATATTTATGAATATTCATGCAATATATCATCTTATCATCAAAAAAATATATTATTCCAAAATTTCTTTAAAAATATTTATTTATATTATAAATGCATTTTAAACTTGGTCTAACAATAATGAAATCATCCATATACAAGATATAGATAATAAAACATCCATCCTTATACCTCATTGATATGAAAATGTTATCTAATTTTATCCTCAAGAAACGTTTCTCTTTAATAAAATAATTGAACATTTGTTTCTAATTCCTTGGTTATTTCCTAAACCTATAAATACTTATTTTATGTTTACACTTAATTATCATTTTTTCCACAAAACCATTCAATTAATTCTTCAATATCTGATCCTATATATCTCTATGAAAAAAATTTCATGTTCATGTTTATCTATTATAGAAAAGGACCTTAAGATGAAACCATACTAGGTATATCCATAATTGTAGTGGAGTTTATAATTGATGAATTTTTTTTAATAATTTCAATGACTTACTATTCTTGGAAACCAATCATCACCAATATTTTCTTAAATAACATGCTTTCATTTTTTTCCATTAAATAAAAGATACATTAATTTTATAAAGTATTAATATTAAGTTGAAAAATCAACTAAATCCTAGAATCTATTCCCATATAGTGAATCTAACTCATACTTTACATTATTCTATTTCATAGTAGAGTAATCAAGAATGTTTTCCTCATAATTAAATAATATTTATCCTCAATCGATTAAAATTATGATGTTTAGATCACCTCAATACATTTTTGTCTATTCTCGTATCTTAATATATATTTATGATTAAACTAGTGATTCATGTCCTTATAGGAGTAATAATTTAAAAAATTAACCCATTAATTATGTAAATAAATCTCCACATACTATTGATATTAATTTTAGTTTATTTACTAAAATACAACTTGATCATCTGGTAATGGTTCCTAAAAATTCTTATAGAATTTATAAATTATTATAGACACGGTTCTCTCATGACATTCTAGTAGTCATTATTTTTAGAACGTAGTCCCCAGTTAACTTGGACATCATGTGATTCTTTCCTCTTATATTACTTTTCCACCATGTTTATTTCCTTCCAATGAACACTATAATTAAAGATAAAAAATTTACTTTTGATCGACTTCCTTTTTACATCGCCCAAAATATTGAATGAGAATTATTTAAATCCCTAACCTATATAGAATCATATATGATACTTCGTATCAAAATTTTCTCAATCATTGTAATCTACATGAACATAGGATACATGGTCAATGAACCTGATGTAATGATGTTTTGGTTAATTAAAAACCCATCGTGCTTCTACGAACTATTGTCTAACTACGGAAGAGAGACCCTAATTAATCAGATATGTGGCCATATACAAAACTTATTCCCCAATATTTCTATGCATTTTAGAGTAAACATTCATGATTTGTACCTTCTCCATTATGTTTTGTTTAATCCTTTCCACTACCTCCATTTTATTCAGATTTTCTAGGAACTTTTTTTCAGGTATAATTGTTTTATGTCACCAATTGCTCAAGAAACTCCTTTGGAAGAAATCAAAAAAATTATCAGATCTCAAACACTCAATTTTAAACTTTTTTATCTCTCCTCCATTGATTTCCAAAATATAATTATTCCAAACACATCTAGCTTATTCTTCAGTAAATTACCCCATAATGTATGTCAAAAAGTCATGTGATTGTGAAAGTGACTTGACTGGGGATTATCCCTTTATATTACTATATACAGCCAATAACTTCTAGTTCTTTGAATTTCATCCACTAATATTGAAGAAATACTTATATAATTTTCCAAGTATGAATATTTCAAAAATTATGACATCAATTAACTCAGGATTCAATATCAGTATCCTAGATAATATATTCATACTCTATTAATAGAGATGACCCAACCAACAGAGCCATAGATATGATATTTCGTAAGTTTATTCCTTCTCCATTATTTCTCATTATATTCATCTGGATAGGCATAGAATCCGATATTTTATACGTATATAAATAATGAGGGAATATTTAATGATATTCAACAAAAAATTTGAAATGATTTCTACAAAGTTACACCATCAAACAAATTCATGCAAGTGATATTATTACAAAGCCTAATTATCAATTTAACAACTTTCATATCAACAAACCCTAAATTCTTTAGCTGGATTTTCACTTACCATTTTCCAAAATTCTCTGAAGATTAATCATCTTAGAGATAAACATTACTAAAATTTCTAGTAACATAATTTATTTTATATACTATTTCCCATGTTGTAAATAAAGATGAATACAAATCAATTTACACGATTTCATTATTTCATTAATACTATGTAATATTACCTATCATTTTCATCAATAACATTTTTAGAACCTGAACTTCCAAAAAAAAAAAATTCGCGGTCTTATGATCTCAAAAATCCATGTTGAGGGCCCAATCTTCCCACAATACTAATTTCCAAGGCCATGTGTTGATAGTTATCCTCCCCTCCTTCCCCTATATCTATCCAAAAAAAAGCTCTAGTGCTTAAACTAATGTGAATATCCTATTCTATCATATTTCATTACTTTTTTTTAGAAGATCCCTATACTTTCTTCCTTCATATTTATTCGTTCAATATCAAAATTTTGATGTCTTTTATCAGTAGTTTATTATTATCAGAAGAATTTATCACATTCATTACTTTCACTTCCCGTAATATTATAAATGAGAACCGAAATACAATTTTTAAACTATATAAAAATGTTACCATTACAGACTGAAGTTAATTTTGGACCAGGTTGAACTTAGTAAAATGGTCTACCTCTGATACCCTTTCTAATAACCTCAAACTAAATATCCCTCGCATTGGGAATAATTTATTATGTACTTTTTCCTTCTGATACATATTTTCCATAGGTTTCATAGGCACTATAGTATTTTTCTTCTCTGGATTGACAAATAAATAATTCCTCACAAATGTTATCTTAATCAGACCAAGAGATTTCATGTTTAGTAGCCCATATTCAAGTTTCTTCATCTTCTTAGGTTTAGTTATAGTTAGTATGAATTCATGATATTATTGAAAAAGATAATATTCTATATATATCCTCTAATCCAAAGTCTGAACCATCAAACATATCCACCCTCACCTTTCCATCTTCTAATGACATAACCCAATCAAAGTAAATTCTTCCAAACAAAAAAAACATCAGGGTTGTTAAAATAATATACCTATTAATTATGAGTGATATCATTTACAATAAAAAATCATTGACACCACTTTTTGATAATAAATCTAAACTTAAAAAATTCAATTTTCATCCATCGATAAATTTAAAAGGTGGAAGAAGGTCACCTATATGGAACATCTCAAAATTTAATGTAAAGAAACATAGAAGTATTTATACACCTAAATTGCAATGCTTAATCTCTCTCTCACACAAGAGTAGAATTAAATTGAAAAGAAGAATAATAAATAAGACTAGTTCTAAATTATTCTTATTTGCATCCGATTTCAATTGAAGAATAATGAAATATTTTGCCTCTCTTGATGTATAATGATCACAGATCATGTGAATTTTTAGCCACATTGAATTCTATGAACTAATAATCATAATATATTTTAGGAAGTGGTCGCACCCAATTTACATAGAGGTTACCACATAGACACCTAGTTTCATCGACCTCATATATTCACAGTCATACATATACATGGTTCATCTACATGTGAAATCATTGATAGGAATGATCAGTTACCTGAGAAATTAAAAATCACAGTGAAATGACCACCTTTTTAGAATCCATTGGTATAAAAACTTCTTAATCAACATAGTATTGTATCATTATGGTGAACTATGTATGAAACATATTTTTATGTTTTTACGGATCCTTGAAGTGACTTTATAAACACAAAAACAAGAATATTTCATAGTTCTTGGTAAATACCATACAAGGTTCTGAAGTTTCCCAATTCTTTTATAATGTGATTAATGTCAATAAGATATTATATAATCTTTGTATAATATCTTTTATTCTTCCTTTATTTTCAACTAGGGAAACTAGAGTATTATGGAAGATAGTAGAGCCATACCCAAACAGATTAAAGATTTAGATAAATCCATACTAATGGTGGATCATATTGGTTTCTCCTTAAGGAACTTCATCGACCACTATGATAAAATATAATTAATATTGTTTCTAACATCAATGTAATATATAATTTCATTAGTTTTTATATTATGGTAGTTTTGGTATATGGGTAATCATGTCTTCTATAACAATGGTCATGTGTTATTAAATCCATATAATTCGATAAATGGTATTAAAGATTCACTATAATTCATGATTCATGAAATAATGTTAGAAAATTTAAAAAATGAGTTGTATGTGATATCACATTTCAAATCATTAGTAACAATATGTGTATCCAATACTTTCCTTTTTTTACGATATTTGATGTCATAATATGTGATATGATCATAGTATATCACTTGACCTTTAGTAGATAGTGGCACAATTTAGTAATTTTTTCCTCAAATATTATACCATATTATAAATGTTTAAATAAAAAACCAGAGTAATAAATATTTATTGAGAAAATAGATCCCTTAATTATCAAGATGATATTAGTTGTATCATTTAATATAATTTCTATGTGCTAAATTTTTTACGTTACGCATGACATGTGTCATATACTACGATTTCCAAGTCCCTTAAGAAAAACATTACATTAAACACCATGGAATATTAGAAGACTTTTACTGACCATAATAATTTTTTATAGATAGTATATGCATTATCTATCATAATAAATAATCCACATCTTATAATATATTTCGAATAATAAAATTTGACATCATGAAATAAAAAATCAATTTTTTAATTATTAATTGAATATAATGGTTTATAAAATGTTTTTAAATTATGTAAAATAGTATTTTCAGATATTTACATAATTTAATATTCATTATAAATTAATCAATTATATATTTTTAAAAATTATTTATATGATTAATAAATAAATAAACATTAAATAAAATATTAATCTTTAAATATTTTTTAAAATTTACCTATCAGGAGATATATTTGTTATATAAATGGTCTATATAGAAGTTATTATTTTCATTTATAAAGTGTTTTAATATTAAAAAATTAAAGAAAATATAAAGTAATTTATATTTATTATTATTATAATTTATAATAATTAATTTTTAATGTTCAATATAAATTTTGTTGTTTGATAAATTATATAAACCCTGTCAAAATAAGTTTGGATAATGAATATGATTAATTATTAAATAATATTAAATATCAAACATTTAGATTATGTAGAATTTTTTATATTATAGAATTAGAATATGAAATAATTCTACTCCCTTTATAATAATATATTTATGTATATATCATAAAATAGAATATACTAAAGGAGATCGTAATTGGGATAAATATGAAGTTCTTATATTTGTTTATTATGGAGTGTCTATAATTAATTTTTAAATTTCAATGTGTTTATAATGACCCAAACCCCAGTAATCTAGATCCAGTCTCTAATTTATTATATTGGAATATATACAAGGGGGTCTAATCCAGAAGTGCTAATTAGTTAATCTGTTTTAGAGAACCATATAAATACATGACACCCATTTTACATAGAGGAAAATAAAAAGCACATTGATGGAAAAAATTTGTAATTCTTTATAAGGCCCTAGCCTTAAACCTTACTTAAAATTGAATTAAATGAATAATTCACATTGAGGATCTTTTCAGGTTTAGAGTTTTAGAGAATTAGGACATAACTATTACATCTCAAAAGATTACAAAGTAGTCTCTTCTACTAAATTTCCATAAAATAAAAAATTCATAAAAAGAAACATGTCTAGTTTCAGGTTTTAGGTAGCATGACTTTCCCTTGATCCCATCCTTCACCCTATTCGACGCTATGTCCTGTGAAAAACATTTTAAAAACTTAGGATGAGCATAAGAAGCTCAGTAAGGGATACACAAAGAATGAAAACTGTTAGTTTTTCAAAACAACAAGTAAACCATGAATACTTTATCAATGTAATACTTTTCACCTTCATGAAGTAGTAAAAACTTTTCACTGAAAAAAAAGTATCATTACTTACCTTTTTGTAACCAAAGGATTACCATAAAACCCATATAAAGAACACATAACATATATAAAGGTAACTTGGGACATAAACATACTTAAGTGGAATAACCATACGGTCGACTCCCACAAATATCACGTAATGGAATAGCCATACGGCCAATTTCCATACATACTAAATGGAATAGCCATTCAGCCGACTTCCATACCCAATGCATTGGAGGTTATAACGTAACCACCCGTCCTTGTATTCACGGCACCACCCGTCATAATTTCCAAGTACCATTATTGCACATAAAATATGGAAAAATTTAAACATTTCAATAACAATATTTCATTTGAAATCACAATAAATAATTCCCAGATATTGAATTAATCAATCCATTTTCAAAAACCATTTAAAAGAGATTTTTGAATCAAAGTGTCCCATACCACTTTGAAACTTTTAATGGAATTATAATTTTAAAACATTAATGTCCATATAAATAAATACTGAAAACCATTTTGAAAACTTGTACATTAAAGATAATGATTTAGAATAATAAATCTTTACAACATTTAAAATTATATTTTTGTTAAAGAGTTTTTATCAAAATGAGAGACTCTTGAATACAACTAATAGAGGAATAACATTTAATCCGAACATTATAATATCATGAGAATAAAAGGATTCAAGATATAATATGTCAAATTACAGTATACACACCATATAAGAGTGAATTGGTGCATAACAACAATGAACTCTCAATAGAAATGTCAAATGTGATGAAATCCCTTATAAAGAAGGTATCCTTAAATTATAGACAAATCAATCTCAAAAATATGTGTGAAAAATATAAATACACCAAATATAAGTGGATATTAAGTGTAACGCACTAAAAGGTCATTCACACATATTAAATGGATGACATATTCAATGACTACATGTTGAACCCAAAGAAATCGAAATTGGGTTAAAAAGTTCCCTTGACAGCCTAAAAGCGTCCCATCAAAATGAGTTGATGAGAGATAAAAAAGGTGTATCTCATCACATGGACATAAAATTTACATCAATAAGGATATATGAGAACATATACCAACATAACAATATGTAAATTAAAAGACCCAACAAAAGAAGTCTTTAAAAAAGAGGAGGGTGAAAGGTTCCCTTACCGACTTGGGTATCTTTCAAAACATACACCCCATGAAAGAAAGTCAATAGATCATTGATGTAAATACTCAAAAACGAAATTATATTACACAAAGAGTAGAATAATGGTCAGTACATACCCCACTCAATGGAATTTGTGGCAAATGTAGCATAAATCTCACGAGAATAAAAGTGAGATGAAAAATCCCTTACGAAAATTCGGCAGCCTAACGGCGCCACTCAAAACTTCCAAAATGGATTGATGAAAGAGAATAGGGTCTCTCATCACATAAACATAAAAATTACAGTAATTGTAATATAAAAGGTCATCCCAATAACAAGAAATATGTGCTTTAAAAGGAATGACATAAAATTGTGTACTTAAAAAGAAAGAGAGGAGTAGGATCCCTTATCTCGGGACCGACTTGACTCGATCGTTCTTTAATCTCCTGAATAATAAACTTGAGTTAATTTCTACTTCATTATGAACCCTTTTCAAGTTCATTATTCCTTTTATATCACTTATTACCATGTCATAAACATTATGTAATCATTTAAGTTAATAATATTTGATTTGCCGATATTTGGTTCTTAAGTCGAAAGTGGACTTCTTACAATTATATGTTGTTCATGTGGCCAAATGTTTATTATATCCAGAATTGTATTCATGATGTAGATATAATATATGTCATATATATCCAGTACATTCATGCATTTATAACATTGCGTAATCATTTAGTGGTAAGAAATGAAATGCACCGTTCATGGAGACGGTAAGCCGTACGTACGCATGAACACTACTTTCATTTCTATTTCATATTTTATAGAATGGAATAATAATGATATAAAGGTATATTATAATTCCATTATAATATCATATATAATATCGTAGTTCCATCCTTTATACGTCCCACTTATGGTATTTAACGAATCAAATCACTTTGAGGGGGCGGTAGTCCGCACTTCCTTAAATGAAGATATCGCATTTACCCATAATGGAAACTATAAAGGTATGCCCAAAATGAAAAAAAAACAGAAGCTTAAGGAAAACATAAACATATTATATATCATATATAAAAATAGTGACATCATAATGGCCACCTTTGAAGGTGTTAAATTAGTATTGAATAATCATCGTTTCGGGAGGCAGAATTTCGCCATCCACGGAAACCGTATGTTCTTTAACCATTTGATGTAGTTGTGTGAGAGTGTAGCTCTAATAAATCTTATAACAACATCCTAGTTTGTTGAATATACTGGTGTTGTTACAAAAGAAATAAATAAAATGAGTTTAGGGGGTTGGAGAAGCAAAATAAAACAAATGAACATGAGAGAATGAATTACCTTTAAAAGTGTAACTCCTTTTGATTTGATCCTAAAGGCTTTCTTTGAAAGGATTATGCCCAAAAAGAATCCTCTAGGATGAGGAGAGGGATGTGGAGAGAGTAAATGGGCAGGGGTTGGCCGAGCCAAAGGCTTGAGGAGTGTGTGAAATGAGGTAGAGGTGGGGGCCTTTTATAAGAGGAGAGGATGGGCACTTTTGGAAAGTAAGAAATATTACTTTATTTGAAAATGTGTTTCGGTTTTAAAAGGTACCACATTGATATAATTCCTGTATAAGGTGATAGGTGTTCTAAATACACCCATCCAATAAGTTTTGGACATGTTTAGTTCATATATTTTACATTATCTTTCCATTTTATTTAAATCGTTAAATAATGATGTCATCGCTGCATCATTATTATGTCATAAATAATTTAATTTTTTAATGTCTAAAAATTATAAAAAAATACTATGATGTAGGAAATCTTTTTTATATTTCCAATGACTATTTATAATAAAAAATATGACTTGTATAACCCCACTTAAAAATTGTTTTAGTAAAACATATCATGTTTGTGTCATTTTTACTTTTACATTAAATGAAAAGTTATTTATGTCATTTCCCAACCAAAGTGGATCCATGGGGTCCCCAAGTTGACCCATGGCTTGTCTTGGTCGGCCAATACACATCCAATGATGTTAGGACAAGTTTCAAGTTCATTTCATTTTATTAAAGCATTATTTTTACCTTAAACTACACTAATTACCACTAATCGCGATTAAAAACTTAATAAGTTACTATTCACCAAAAAATTATTTTTATCCCATTGAACCACATTTTACTTCTTAATGACAACCATTTATGTCAGATTTTTTAAATTCAAAACACATAAGTGGTAAAATTTCATTTAAACAAAAAAATCAGCTTTTATAAGTACCACTTAGTGGTTTCACTATTCATCAAAAATTGAAGTTTTTCAGAAAAATCCCAAAAATTCACCCTAAGCTATATTTGATATTCCGAATTCAAAAATGAAGTCTGTTTTACAAAATTCAAAACATATTAGTCACATTAATTAATTTAATAATTAATTCCCGCTGTTAGAGCAAATAGCGTGTTTTTATAAAACAATAAGTATCAAAAGATTGATACTAGTTTAAGTCTGATTTCAAAGTGAAATTAATTCCAACGACCACTATTGGATTTAATGGTAAAAATATTTTCTAATTTCACTTTAAAACCATTTCAAAATATTATCTAATCATATAAATAAATTATATTAAAAAGTTGTTTTGAATTAAAACACAACATTCTACACCATTCATTAAAAAAATGAACTTTATCGGAAAAATACCAAAAAATTACACAAAGTAAAATTTGATGTCCCGATTCTTAAGAAGAGTTTTATTTGGTCCAAAAGAATGTTTAAGAGTGAACAAAACTATATTTAATGACAGTTATCCATTAAAAGGTGATAAGTGAACCTTTAGGGAAAACTAGGGCATATACGCCTAAAATTGAATTCTTTCCGTATTTTAAGCCTTTAGATTTTATTGGATAAATGTAAAAACATTTAAAAACATATATAATCATATTTTAGTTATTTCTATCCATTCCCGCCAATACAACAGCTACATGTTAACTACCATTTAAAATAATATTATTTTATTATTAGAGTGCAACGTAAGATTCCCAAGAAACTCGTTGTTGCATGTTGGGTACACCATCGAGCATAGAGTCCCCTTTAAAGTCATATTAATATTTTATTCACAAATTTGGATACGAAAATTTCATATTCTTTATTTACCTAGGGTGTTACATCCTTCCCCCCTTTGGGGAATTGCGTCCTCGCAATTTTTAAAATTGAGCTTGGAAACATCCTTGAAAGTCCCACATCGGAACAAGAGTAGGTAAAACAATATCATTAAAATGGAGAACGATAAGTACAGAGGTCACCCGAGTTAACCCATACTAGGACTCCATGTATGAAAACATGGACATGGAGGAGAAAACATAGGGTCATGTTCTGATGGAGAGTGATAGAAAACATGTTTAGGAGAAAGTTAACAATAAGAAAATCACAAACCTGTGATGGGTTAAACGGTGTTGGGTTCCCTAGTAGGAAAAGTTAATAGACAATATTTTTGTTTTAAGTTACTTTTTATTGAGGAATTTATTCATAAGGAAACATAATCACTTATCATGTTGACTTTCAACTTTTACTAGATTCCTTAATCAAACTCATATTTTTTTCAAAAGATGAGTATTTAGGGAGACTTGTTCGCATTAAGAGTACTATAATCAACTTCTAGAGAATCACCTAATCCACCAAAGAGAACTATATACTTCCCATGTCTTTAGACTATAACCAAAACAAAAACCAAAAAGGTTATTACAAGATCAGATAATCCAGAAAAGGATAACCCTTTATAAAAAGAAAATCTATTCTCAATCTCCAAAATTTGTCCAACAAAACCCAAAGATAAACGAGAGCCATTCTATAATCAACTTGTCCATAAAATTATTCAAAGTAAACCAATATAATATTGAAACCAAAATATTTAAAGGATTTAGTCGCATAGTCTTCCAAAATAAATCGTAACATTTATCCCCAAACAATATCAGTTGCTCCTAAAGTCTCGTTTTGAAAAGTAATTAACCTAATCACATATCCTCCATGATAGGTTAATCATTTTCATAAATAACCCAAAATCAACTTACTCTTAATTCATAAAATCATATAACTAAAAAGAAATAGTCAAACTAACCAGGGACTTCACGTAGTCCAGTGGTAGGCGATAAATACCAGTCGCACTTTGTTTGTGGGTTCGATTCCCGCGGCTTTGTCTAACACGACGGGTTGTCACATGGTCTGCGTGTTGTCCTTTTTCCAAAACTATATAATTCGTAAAACATTCCCCAAAACGAGATAAAATCTTCAAAAATAATCATAACATATTTTAACCTCAAGTTTATCTCATGCCTTTAATATTCCATCATATCATAGAGTAACCCATAATTACCTAAAAAGTAAGGATCATATAAACCCTAATGGTTACCTTAATAATTATTACCTGAATTTCCACATCGAGTTGGCCATCTCATACATGATCCATTAGAGAACTCACCAAGGTTGAAGTGATTGATCATGACTCCTTGATAGTTGGTTTAGAACAACTATGAGATTCCTCATTGAATCTCCCATCTCATCCAGTATCTTAATCAGAGAACCACCACAGTTTCCTTTAAACCCATTGTCACTTTGGTGCCTGCTAGATCCAGCCATTTACTAAAACCAAAAAGGTTAGTGTGAGTATATCAACAAAACCATCATGTACTAATGAGGAAGGTAAACACTAAGATATACTTACTCATTAACTTTATCTAAAACTAGGACTCTTTCTGAAATCCTAACCATTATGGTAATGTAACTTATGCTTAAAGAATACCCTAACCTCTAAAGTTATCTAAACCGACCTCTGATACCAACTATAAGGCCCCAGCCTTAAACCTTACTTAAAATTGAATTAAATGAATAATTCACATTGAGGATCTTTTCAGGTTTAGAGTTTTAGAGAATTAGGACATAACTATTACATCTTAGAAGATTACAAAGTAGTATCTTCTAATAAATTTCCATAAAATAAAAAATTCATAAAAAGAAACATGTCTAGTTTCATGTTTTAGGTAGAATGACTTTCCCTTGATCCCATCCTTGACCGTATTCCACGCTATGTCTTGTGAAAAACATTTCAAAAACTTGGGATGAGCATAAGAAGCTCAGTAAGGGATACACAAAGAATGAAAACTGTTAGTTTTTCAAAACAACAAGTAAACCATGAATACTTTATCAATGTAATACTTTTCACCTTCATGAAGTAGTGAAAACTTTTCACTGAAAAAATGTATCATTACTTACCTTTTTGTAACCAAAGGATTACCATAAAACCCATATAAAGAACACATAACATATATAAAGGTAACTTGGGACATAAACATACTTAAGTGGAATAACCATACGGTCGACTCCCACACATATCACGTAATGGAATAGCCATACGGCCAATTTCCATACATACTAAATGGAATAGCCATACAGCCGACTTCCATACCTAATGCATTGGAGGTTATAACGTAACCACCCGTCCTGGTATTCACGACACCACCCGTCATAATGTCCAAGTACCATTATTGCACATAAAATATGGAAAAATATGAACATTTCAATAACAATATTTCATTTACAATCACAATAAATAATTCCCAGATATTGAATTAATCAATCCATTTTCAAAAACCATTTAAAAGAGATTTTTGAAACAAAGTGTCCCATACCACTTTGAAGCTTTTAATGGAATTATAATTTTAAAACATTAATGTCCATATAAATAAATACTGAAAACCATTTTGAAAACATGGACACTAAAGATAATGATTTAGAATAATAAATCATTAAAACATTTAAAATGATATTTTTGTCAAAGAGTTTTTAACAAAATGAGAGACTCTTGAATACAAATAATAGAGGAATAACATTTAATCCGAACATTATAATATCATGAGAATAAAACGATTCATGATATAATATTTCAAATTACAGTATACACACCATATAATAGTGAATTGGTGTATAACAACAATGAACTCTCAATAGAAATGTCAAATGTGATGAAATCCCTTATAAAGAAGGTATCCTTAAATTAAGGACAAATCTATCTCAAAAATATGTGTGAAAAATATAAAGACATCCAATATAAGTGGATATTAAGTGTAAAAAATTAAAATATCATTCACACTTATTCAATGGATGACATATACAATGACTACATGTTGAACCCAAAGAAATCAAAATTGGGTTAAAAAGTTCCCTTGACAGCCTAACGACATCCCATCAAAATGAGTTGATGAGAGATAAAAAAAGTGTATCTCATCACTTGGACATAAAATTTACATCAATAAGGATATATTAGAACATATCCCAACATAAAAATATGTAAATTAAAAGACCTAACAAAATAAGTCTTTAAAAAAGTGGAGGGTGAATGGTTCCCTTACCGACTTGGGTATCTTTCAAAACATACACCCCATGAAAGAAAGACAATAGATCATTGATGTAAATACTCATAAACGAAAGTATATTACACAAAGAGTATAATAATGGTCAGTAAATACCCCACTCAATGGAATTTGTGGCAAATGTATCATAAATCTCACGAGAATAAAAGTGAGATGAAAAATCCCTTACGAAAATTCGGCAGCCTAACGACGCCACTCAAAAAATCCAAAATGGATTGATGAAAGAGAATAGGGTCTCTCATCACATGAACATAAAAATTACAGTAAGTTTAATATAAAAGGTCATCCCAATAACAAGAAATTTGAGCTTTAAAAGGAATGACATAAAATTGTGTACTTAAAAAGAAATAGAGGAGTAGGATCCCTTACCTCGGGTCCGACTTGACTCGATCGTTCTTTATTCTCCTGAATAATAAACTTGAGTTAATTTATAATTCATTAATAACCCTTTTCAAGTTCATTATTCCTTTTATATCACTTATTACCATGTCATAAACATTATGTAATCATTTATGTTAATAATATTTGTTTTGCCGATATTTGGTTCTTAAGTCGAAAGTGGACTTCTTACAATTACATGTTGTTCATGTGGCCAAATGTTTATTATATCCAGAATTGTATTCATGATGTAGATATAATATATGTCATATATATCCAGTACATGCATGAATTTATAACATTGCATAATCATTTAGAGGTAAGAAATGAAATGCACCGTTCATGGAGACGGTAAGCCGTACTTACGCAAGAACGCTACTTTAATTTCTATTTCTTATTTTATAGAATGGAATAATAATGATATAAATGTATATTATAATTCCAGTATAATATCATATATAATATCATAGTTCCATCCTTTATACGTCCCACACATGTTATTTAACGAATCAAATCACTTTGAGGGGGCGGTAGTCCGCACTTCCTTAAATGAAGATATCGCGTTTAACCATAATGGAAACCATAAAGGTATGCCCAAAATGAAAAATAACAGAATATTAAGGAAAACATAAACATATAATATATCATATATAAAAATAGTGTCATTATAATGGCCACCTTTTAAGGTGTTAAATGAGTATTGAACAATCATCGTTTCGGGAGGCAGAATTTCGCCATCCACGGAAACCGTATGTTCTTTAACCATTTGATGTAGTTGTGTGAGAGTGTAGCTCGATTAAATCTTATAACAACATCCTAGTATGTTTAATATACTGGTTTTGTTACAAAATAAATAAATAAAAAGTGTTTAGGGGTTTGGAGAAGAAAAATTAAACAAATGAACATGAGAGAATGAATTGCCTTTAAAAGTGTAACTCCTTTTGATTTGAGCCTAAAGGCTTTCTTTGAAAGGATTCTGCCCAAAAGTAATCCTCTAGGATGAGGAGAGGGATTTGGAGAGAGTAAATGGGCAGGGGTTGGCCGAGTAAAAGGCTTGAGGAGTGTGTGAAATGAGGTTGAGGTGGGGGCCTTTTATAAGAGGAGAGGAGGGGCACTTTTGGTAAGTAAGAAATATTACATTATTTGAAAATGTGTTTCGGTTTTAAAAGGTCCCACATGGATATAATTCGTGTATAAGGTGATAAGTGTTCTAAATCCACCCATCCAATAAGTTTTGGACATGTGTAGTTCATAGATTTTACATTATCTTTCCATTTTATTTAAATCGTCAAATAATGATGTCATCGCTGCATCATTATTATGTCATAAATAATTTAATTTTTTTAATGTCTAAAAATTATAAAAAAATACTATGTTGTAAGAAATCTTTTTATATTTCCAATTAATTTTTATAATCAAAAATATGACTTTTATAACCCCACATAAAAATTGTTTTAGTAAAACATATCATGTTTGTGTCATTTTTACTTTTACATTAAATAAAAAGTTATTTATGTCATTTCCCAACCAAAGTGGATCCATGGGGTCCTAAAGTTGACCCATGGCTTGTCTTGGTCGGCCATTACACATACAATGAGTTTAGGACATGTGTCAAGTTCATTTCATTTTATTAAAGCATTATTTTTACCTTAAACTACACTAATTACCACTAATCGCGATTAAAAACTTAATAAGTTACTATTCCCCAAAAAATTATTTTTATCCCATTGAACCACATTTTACTTCTTAATGACAAGAATGTATGTCAGATTTTTGAAATTCAAAACACATAAGTGGTAAAATTTCATTTAAACAAAAAAATCAGCTTTCATAAGTACCACTTAGTGGTTTCACTATTCATCAAAAATTGAAGTTTTTCAGAAAAATCCCAAAAATTCACCCTAAGCTATATTTGATATTCTGAATTAAAAAATGAAGTATGTTTTAAAAAATTAAAAACATATTAGTCACATTAATTAATTTAATAATTAATTCCCACTGTCAGAGCAAATAGCCTGTTTTTATAAAATAATAAGTATCAAAAGATTGACACTAGTTTAAGTCTAATTTAAAAGTGAAATTTATTCCAACGACCACTATTGGATTTAATGGTAAAAATATTTTCTAATTTCACTTTAAAAACAATTAAAAATATTATCTAATCATATAAATAAATTAGATTAAAAAGTTGTTTTGAATTAAAACACAACATTCTACACTATTCATTAAAAAAATGAACTTTATCGGAAAAATACCAAAAAATTACACAAAGTAAAATATGATGTCCCGATTCTTAAGAAGAGTTTTATTTGGTTCAAAAGAATTTTTAAGAGTGAACAAAACTATATTTAATGACAGTTATCCATTAAAAGGCGATAAGTGAACCTTTAGTGAAAACTAGGACATATACGCCTAAAATTGAATTCATTCCATATTTTAAGCCTTTAGATTTTATTGGATAAATGTAAAAAAATTTAAAAACATATATAATCATATTTTATTTATTTCTATCCATTCCCGCCAATACAACGGCTACATGTTAACTACCATTTAAAAAAATATTATTTTATTATTAGAGTGAAACGTAAGATTCCCAAGAAAGTCGTTGTTGCATGTTGGGTACACCATCGAGCATAGCGTCCCCTTTAAAGTCATATTAATATTTTATTCACAAATTTGGATAAGAAAATTTAACATTCTTTATTTACATGGGGTGTTACATTCTTGAACTCATTACAAGAAATATTCATCATACCCTATGGAAAGGAAATAAAATAATGGTGATAAAAATTATTAGTATGTTTTACAAAATGTTTAATCTATAATGAATCAATAAATCATAATTAATATGGAATGGTAAATAACTGAAAAATATTCCATCTATTAAAGAAAATGACAATAAAATGCATCGAGATATAATATCATCGGAACCATTTCATCGGTAATAATAACAACAAAATTTGTAATGAGTAAAATGTTTAATTATTTGATTTCATAATCTCAAAAATAATTATAACTCTACTATAATGACCATTAACAATTTTTTTTAAAACAACCAGTAGAAAAACTTTTGATTTGGAAAACGCATTTGTCTCATGTGAAATGTTGATTCATTGAGAATATATATATAATCTGTCCCCATCCATAACATTATTTCAAAAGAATTCATCATATATAAAATAATATATGTAATCCATGTATATAGACTTGTTATCATCAAATATACATATAGAGTTAGGATACCAATTTATCAATATCTCCCAAGTTAACTAAATCAGTTTCAAAGTAAACACCGTATGTGAAATGTTATAATGTTCAAAAAATAATTATATCTATAATACTATAATATATATATATATAATATAAATTCAATGCACACTAAAAACTATCTAAAAAATGTGATTATTTAAGAAGAAGGTAAATAATAACAAAAGAGAATTAGAGTGTACAACAAATTATTTACCTATTTGGAAACTATTAAATTTTAACCCTTTGAAGGATAAACATGAAAAAAATAATTAATAATATTGAATAAATATTAATAAATGTTAAAAAAAATTAATGTGGGCATATATACCCCATATAAAAGATAATAGGTTTAAATTAACCAATATGTGTCAATGAAATGGAAGTAAATATGAAATCCCTTGCATCTTGGAAATGTTCATGTAAAATACTAATAGATAATGTAATTCCAAATGAGACGTAAAATAAAATTATGTATGAAATATTAATTAAATTACATATAAATGGAGTATTATATACACCATATAAAATAAATTAGGTGCACAACAATAAAATATTCCTCAATAAAGGGAAATTGAGATGAAGTGCCTTATCTCACAATATCATTTAATTAAATGTGATTTAACAACATATATAATGTATTTAATCCGGTTATTAATTTATACCCTAAACATAATCATATATATAATATCATATATGATCCCATTATAACATATTACCATCATTGTTCAATAATATTTAATAATTTTCATTGTTTCAGTTGCTAATTTCAATTTTTTCTCATTCGGGTTCTATCATGAAATTTATTGTTCTTGTAAATTAGATATAAATGAAAAAAATGAAAAAAATATAAAGTAAAATAATTAAAAATTATATTAATTACTAGAATCATTCTTAAAAAGTTAGTAATGAAAATGAATTGCATCACTTTTTGGAGATGATAGGTTTTACATACGCATGAGTGAAGATATCATTCCATTCATGGGTGAAAGGTAAATGAACGTTACGAAACATTAATTTTTAAAAAATTTAAATCGTGTCATATATATCACATATATTAATTATATTCATCCTTATCACCTCCCATTGAATAATATGTAAATAAATTAACCGCATAATTCAGGATGCAGTAGTCTGTCGTACACACCAGCGACATTATAATATTTTTAGAAGAATAGAAAGTAAGAAGGTAGACGTGGTATTATTAATATATATGTATAATTATATAAATATATTATTTATATGCATTGAAACTAATAGTTTATTTGTCAATGGTATATTTTGATCGAAAATGAGTTACATCGGTTTGTGAGTTGGTAGTCGATCGTACATGATCAAGGATTTATTTTCCTATTTTTTTTAAGGATGATAGGGATATAAGTTATTCCATTAAGATATCTAAATCTCATTATATTAGGTATATTTTTATTTTTCTATTATAATTCTTTAATAAATTTTTATGGAGTTGAAGAAAGAAATATAAAAAAAATTAATCATGTTTGAATGCTACCTCTTCTTTGGATGACATTTCTATGTTTTCACCAAAATCTTTTTTAGGATGTATATATGATTTGGATTGTTTTAGGAGATTATGAATGAGATTTGGAATGGTATTATCTGAAAAGTGGATTTTTATGTATGAAGAGGGGAGGAGAGGGTGGTTTTTTTACGTGGTGGAGAGGACCCAAATGAAATTTTTGAAAAGAGTCAATTACACCGATATTTTTATTAGTGAAAATTCATCAAAATGAGGACATTAACAAAACATATAGGTGGTAAAGACTAATTTCAGTCACTAAATAGGGTTTGAACAGGTTTTTAGGCCATTCTAACACAAATCATTCTTGTTTGATTTTCGGTAAATTATTTTTAGCATAACTATATTAATAAATTGTAATTTCTGTTGATGTTCATAAAGGGAAAAAATTAAATTGAAATTATTATGTAATATAATTTAATTTTATTAAAAGTATGGAATAAATTTTACAAAATTCAATTCAAATAAGTGAAAAATCTATTATAAAATTATACTTTTAGTTGTGGGGATTTTCATTGTGAAAATTCTCAAATGTATAGACATATTTAGGGAAAAAATCAATTTGAATTTGATTAAACTAACATAAATTGTATTTATAATAATATTTTTTAAAAAAATTTACTAAATAATTTAAAAATATAATTTATCTTTGAAAATAATTTACACCAAAAGAATGTCCTCAATAATAATTAGTATTTTTTATTGTTAATTAAAAAATAAATCCTTTCAAAAAAAAAAACAAAAAAAGAACCATAAGGTAATTTTGATAATATGAATAAATAAATGAATTTATTTTTCTAAAATAAATTATCTAAATAATGTAAAAATTAATTTTAAATTACATTTTTGAAAGTATGACTAAATTTTCGTTTAGAGGAAGTAAATAAAGGTTTTCAAAAAATATTTCATTTTATATCAGATGATTCTTATTTTATTTTTAATCAATTTATAAAAAATAAACATATTTATACTACATATTTTTTTTATAATTTAGTTATTAAAATTTATAACCTCCAATTTTATGTCTTGGTTATAATGATCATGTTTAAATAATATTTTAATATAGTATTTTTTTAAAACCCTGTGTTGTGTGCATCACATGCTATTGAAGATTTTGAATTTATTTAAAATAAAATGAATTCTATAGCCACATTGAGTAAAATTCATCCCCCCAAATAAATATCCTCTTCAAATTTTTATGGATAATATAATGTAAATTGTTTAGGGTAGTTCTTCTTTATAACATCCCTTGGTTCCCACATTGCTTCCTCTATTTTCTAGCTTCTCCAAAGTACCTTTACCAGTCATGTAATTTAATTATTCAATACATTCCATAAAGTTTCAATAATCTGGATGGGTTATTTACAATATAATATATCAGTTTCTGATTCTGTTTCATTACATGTGAGAACATTAATTGGGTCTGGTAGATATATCCTTAATAATGATGTATGGAAGATATCTTGTAATTTTGAGAGGAATAGTGGTGTTTCTTAGTGGTATGAAAAAATCATCAATTTATTCAAGGATTTGAAAGTCTCTGATGTATATATATCTCAATTTTCATATATAATCAATCCTTATAAATCCATCCATGGATATACTCTGAGGAAAAACTTATCTCCCACTTGGTTCTCCAAATTCTTCATATTATTTTTAATATAATTCTTTTGTTACTTTCATATTCATTAATTCGAGCCTAAATGATTTTTAAATAGTTAAGGATTAATCCCATTTGTTTAGAGACAAAAAAATATAGATTATGATGGTGAGGTCATTATATAGAAACATTCCCACATCAAGTTCAATCAAGACATATCTTTCCCAAAATTTTAGCTTCCTAATCACATTATTCATCATGAATGACATTCAAGTTGATGTGTTCATGTCAGCGGCCATTATCTATACTTCATGGATAATAATATATTCTCTGGGTCCTTACATGCTTCCAAATAATATCAAGGTTATTTGCCTCCAATGAAATTTTCCCCACATCAGATTATGCCTGCATTATTTTGGATGGATCATCTAAAAAATAGACCCAATTTTTTTCTTCCACTATTTTTGTATTTCTATTGATTTTATCACAATTCACATCATTATAAGAGTAAATCACTACATTATGATTTTGGTTAACCAGTTGGACCTTTCATGTTACTTCATGTGCTTCATGAGATTGTGTTTATAAAATATTTGAATGTTTTGGGGACTGAGTGTTTATAAAACTCATTCCCAAATAATCACCATGGACAATAGCAGGCTATCCAACATTGAAAATAGTAATTTTAGCCTTATTAATATTTTTGAAAATCCCATGAGACTCAACATTCACATTTTTGACCTTTACAATCTATATAAGAAATCAATTGTTCCTCTATTAGCTTTTAATTAGTTATGGCTTAAGAAGCATCTTCATCAAAATATTTTTAATCCAAATATGATTCGTCTTTCCTGTTGTCTATAGCTTTTTGAGTGTTAACAAACACATAAATATTGTCCTTTATTGGTCTACCCTCCACAATATTTTATTTGTAAATTTTACTAAATCCATCCATCATCATCTTTCCAATTTGAATCATTTCATTAAAGTTGGAACAAACTACATTAAGAACATCCTATTTTTGAAAGAGGACCCAATAGATACAATAGTTATATATTTATAAGTGAAAATACCTTCAGTACCAAATTAATGTTTCAGATTTCTTTTACTTTATTCTTGAGGAATATTTTCCTCATCATTGTGATGAAAATATACATCATCAACATCATCCCATGTCTTACCCATCACTAGATAATGTTATCCCAAATCGTAGGGTCTTATTTTATCTACCAGGAATGTCTGAACCAGGTGTAGGCCTGGTCCAGCAAATTTATTAAAGGAAAAGTGCAAGCAAAGTCAGTAGAAAATAAAATGCTACATTACATCAAAACTATATGCATCCTTCTCCCCATCATCAGATAACTCATCAACAAGATCAGCTGACTCCCAATCAGAAGATTCGGATTTTTGCATCATCTCAAGGTACATATTTTTCTTCCGAAGCATTTCCTAAGATAACTTCTCTTTGACCTGCCGTTTCCCACTGAATCCTTTGTCCCTCTTCGGGGACCCTCCTCTTTGTTTGCCAATGTACCCATTTGAAATGACATTTTATTGTGACCCTACAATCTTGTGTGCAGACCTTGTCACCATTGGTTTGGGTTGATCCATATAGTCCATCCTTGGCCTCCTCTTTGGTGGCGCAGTCATGACAGCTTCACTTTCAGACATCTTCATTCGATCACCTTGAACAATATAACTATATGAAGGTATGGCTTCTCTTCCACCATTCTCTTTCTCACTATCAGATATATTCCCCCATTTATCAGTGATATTCATAGAAACCAAACTCTTGCTTCCATCATCTTTCTTTCCCAATACATCATTTGAGGTTTTAAGAGCCTCTTCTCCGGTCTGAGATAGCCTGTTATGATCAAACACAACAAGGCAATGCGGGTTCATTTCAACAACAACACCATGTTCCGGATTATTAGGAACCTCAAAATCCTGCCGATTAGCCATCCCAGTGGGTGTCTCCTCCTGCTCCAGCCCTGCAAATCTATTACCAGAAGAGGCCCAACCAGCTAGGGTAAGATTTTCCTTATCAAGTCCACCTCCTTCATCCCTCACATTGTCAGAAATCGGCTGCACTTGGCATGAATTAACACCAACCTCCATCAAAGGTGGACCTCCACCACCAAGATCACTTTTGAGATGGTCAGAAACCTGCTTCACAATTGGATTTACGGGCTCCCGAACCACCTTCACGGCAGAAGCACTCTTATTCACCTCGATGCATGTATCTTGCCATTCCCCCTGCTCCATGTTTGCAACAATTAGTGCAGCATCACTGCAATGACTCCCCATGTGATTACCCCGATCAACAATATTTCCAGCACCAACACGTTCCACATCCCTGTCCTCAGCCACAGCCCCTCGCGCACTCAAATGATCTGTCGGAACACCCGTAGCAGGATTGGTAGTCGATCCAGAAGGATCCCCACAAAGAACTCCTCTCGCCTTCATCGCCTGGGAGAACCCATCCTTTCCTCCGCTGCGGCAAACCAAATCAGAATGACCAAGTCTACAGCATTGCACACAGTACTGCATCCATGACTCAAAGAGGACTTCTTGATGCCAACAGAATTCCTTGCTGTCTGTGATCCAGAGACAGTTCACCAGTTATCTTGCGACATCAACTTCCACGCAGATCCACAGACAGATCGGGGGACACACAGACTCGGTTCGGCGGTCAGAACATAAATAGAGGCCAATCATGTTCCCAATTTCACATAGAATAGCTGTATTTTGGAAGGATAGAGGTAATCTAGGGAGACTAACCCACGTCGCGATTGTCGATGGATCCCGCCGCATATGGAAGTAGAAGCTTCAACGAAACATGTAGAAGGAGAAACCCTTGCACCTTCGAGGGGCCCTGGACCAGGCACAAATGAAATCCTCCTCTGACCCAAATCGTATCATGATATGTCGCCGATCAAGCAGACTGACAACTGCGTGATCCTGATGCTCCCATGAATCAGAGACAAACCGCTCGAACTCATCAACTGATGGGCATTGAGGATGAAAACGGGCGACAAGGGTAAGCTTGCACAGGTCTGCGGCCCCATTAATCTACGCCGAGAGAAGGGAGAGCTGCGGTGCCTCTTGGAAAATGTCTGGAACCTTAGGGGAAAGCCGGATCCTTGGGAAAGGGAGATGAACACTAGAACGAGAACATGGAGAGAGATGCATACCCTGCTCGTGCAGAAACGATCGCGCAACTCCCCCCTCCGATTGAGAGGGGGGAGCAGAACGATGCTGCATCAGATCTAGGACATCGTCATGGAGGAAGCCGAAGACATGGCGGTCTCTCTCTCCAAACCATGATATCTCATATTTTATCTACTATTATCACATCCTTCCCACATAAATAATTAATATAATTACATTACTTTATAGAGTTTCCAGCGAAAACATAAGGATAAGAAAATATGACTTCCATGTTTTGTGGTGATAGAAGCCTGGGAAGATTACTTTTGCTTGATTTCACTGGACCCATGACCTTTCAAGTTACAATAATCATAGAAAACATCATTTATACATCTATCCTTGGAATGACATATGGAAATAAAACCATTGATAAATAAAATAAAATTCATAAAATAAATGGTCAATTCAATGTCATAATCTATTATAGATAAAATCACATTATCAATAGGGGTTGAATTGAGGTCAACCTCCACCAAGATGCATGGAAGTTGGCCAAACCACACTTTCTCTATTGCACATCCAATTTGATCATATTTCCCAATTCTTAAGAAATATAAAAAATAATTTTAGGGTGCCAAAAAATTCAATCCAAAGAGCAGATGCAAACCTATTCATGAGTCTTTGTGTTGCATATTTCAAAGGAGTCGACGTTAGGGTTCCAATATTGAAAGAAAATCATACCTAGATTGGGAAAGTTCTTCCCAAGACCTCATTAATTCCACCTTAAATATTAAAATTGGAAAAGAATATGAAACAAATATATCCATTATGGGTATTCATTTATTGTTTTTGAAACTCCATGAAATGGTAATCCTTCAAACAAATCTCATCCTATTTCCATGGTTTTTCCCCCAAAGGAATAACCAATATTAAAATAATAAAAAAACTCACACATGTTTAACTTTTCAAGAATAAAATCATGATTAGAATGAATGAGAGCTGTGTTAACTATTCCAGAAATTATTTTATAAACTCCATAATTTTTAATAAAAAAATAATTAACAACCCACTTCTTGAATCCTATTTTAACCGGAACGTTGATCTCCTCTGTCCCGAATATCATATTCTTTGTGTGAGGAACCACATGAGACATGACCTAGGATCTATCCACAATAGTCCTTTGGGAATTAAAACAACCATGAAAACGGATATATTATGCCATAATAGCTCAATAAAATATATCTTTTGGCATAAAAACAATCCCCCCTTTGGGGAGTGAGAGAAAGGATCCCAGATACCATCCATCATTGGTATATTTTTAATATGATCCTAAATATTCATTAATTTTATTGTTTTGTATTTATAAATATATAAAACTACAATTTTCCTTTCCTCATCTCAATTCCAACAAGATGGAGTACAACATATCCTTCCATATAATGCATCATACAGTTCCATTTGAATACTTAAATATAAACTACTATTTTATGAAAACTCTACATAAGTTAAAATTAATCCCATGTACCATGAAAATCATGTTACCATGACCTAAAATTATCTTCAAATTTTTTAATAGATCTTTTATAATTTTTATCAGTTTGAGGACAGTAATCAGTGATCATATGAATCTCAATATCACGTTCCTTCTAAATACACTTCAAGAATTATTATGTAAAATGGCGATCTGTTGAGTAAAAAAGGTATCCCTATGACTTATCCATTTCTCTATGTCTTGAAAATCACAAGAACTCTATCTCAAGGAAAATTTTATATTTCTAAAGATTTTTCATAATAAGGATATTTCCCTTCCCCAAGAAAATTGTATCCTTACCTTTGTTTTCATTGTTCATGTTATAGATTATCTAAATCTAAATCATTTTATTTCTAAGTATAAAATTTTGTTTCATTTCTAAAAACTTAAAATCTAATAAATACTTTGAAATAGAGTTCCTTGTTTTCAAGCTCTGAATTCAGATTCTTAATTCTCTGAATTCTGATTCTGAATTCATAGAGTTCAGAATCCAAAATCTCTGAATTCATATTCTGAATTCTTGGAATTTAGATTCCAAATTATATGAATTTGGATTCCACATTCATAGAATTAAGATTCTGAATTTTCTAAATTCATACTGTGAGTTATCTGAAATTCTGAATCTGAATTTTCTTAATTTAGACTATGACTCCTCTGAAATTCTGACCCCGAAATTTCTAAATTCAAACTCTGAATTCGTTGAAATTTGATCTCCAAATACTCTAAATCCAGAATCTAATTTCCCCAAAATTCTGAGTCCAAATTCTGTAAATTCGGAATCAAATTTCTCTGAAATTCTGACTCGGAATTTTCCAAATTCATACTCTGAATTCATTGAAATTCTAACTCTTAATTTTCTAAATTCAAACTCCATATTTTTGAAAATTCTATCTTTGAATTCCCAAAATTCATACTTCAGTTTCTTTAGATTTATGACCCTAAATTCCTCAGAATTATGATTCTGAATACTTCATAATTATGACTAGAAATCCGTTAGAATTCAGAATCTGAAATCTTTTGAATTATGATTAGGAATTCATTGAAAAATAAAATTTTAAATTTTGTCTATTATAGACTCCGAATGATTATTTTTATAGACTCCAAAAATTATTTTTCCATAGAAACTGATAAATGGTTTTGGTTAAGAAAAAATATATTTCTTACCCTTGTTTTAGTTATGAAACAATGTCGTATAATTTGTTTCTATCTAACTGTTGTTAGAGTGACATGTGTATATGTACCTTCGAGATACAAGAAAAAATATGAACATTGGAGGAGGGAGCTGACTGTTGGAGAAGTTCCAATAAATAGATTCTCATTTGAATGTGCTCATAACCACTAATCTATAAATCTAGAAATTACATGTTTTTGAAGTGATTTTTAGAGAGAGAGAGACTATCGTGCCTTGTGCATACTGAACATCTTGTTCAACATGCTTCATGTGACTCTGATAGTTTCTGTGTACAATTGAGGACTTCCGAGGATAGGATGAAAGAGGTGCAAACTACATTAATGTTCAAGGAATTTCTTTATAAGGAAGAAAGAGGTTCCGACTACCTAGAAATTTAGAGGGCTTGCGGGGATAGCTTGAAATACTCTGATATTATTACCGAGGGCCTACGCTAGTGTGGGAAAGACAAACATTCTTGAAATTATAAATCAAAGGACCTTTATCCAAGTTTGTCAGATACTCTACTCTTTGGGATAAAATATTATATACTTTTTACTTATATTGTTTCAAGTTTATTTTCCACAGTATTTTGATTAATAAGGAATGTATAACTATCTTATACTTTATTTTACTTTTATACTCTGATTATTAAGATTCAATACACTATAAGGTAGAATATTTTTCCTTATAAACTTTTATTAAGTTTCATTTCATGAACCATGTTTTTGGAACCAATAAAGTTGGTAGAACTAAGAGTTTTAATGAATTTACCTTGTTTATCATTGTTATGCATAAATTTTTTTATATCAAATATAATGGTTCCAAACAAATTTTTAAAGTATAAAATTTATCCCCTTCTTGTATATTGAGAATTTAAATAATATATTGATCATAAAATTATAATTAGAGAAGGTCTCTAAAATAATTATATTCACAAATAAGTTTTCTTGCTTAGTTTTCATTGTTCTATTTTTTCCTTGCTTACGATTTTTATCCATGTATACAAAAAGTTATTATTTACAAGTTTCTATGGAAAGACATTTTCTTTTAGATTCTAGGAATGAATGTTGGTTCGACTAACAATCTTAATCCTACTAGTCCTCTTATTTTTTATGGGAATTATTATTAATATTGGAGAGATCGTATGAATACATTTGTTATTAATACTTGAGTGAAAATTTTTGTCATGATTACTCGAGATTACAAGATTCTGGATAGGGAATTCAAAACATTTACTAATGAAGAAATGTATAATATCAACTAAACTACAAGGTTCTCAATACTTTGTTGTGTTCCATGACTAGGAATATATATAGTCATATTTCTTCAAATGTAGCTTCAAATTGTATTTGGATGAAATTGGAGGTTACTCATTTTGGTACATCCAATGTTATTGAAACTAAAAGAGCCATTCATAGAGAAGAATATCATGGATATATATTTCCTTATAAGGATCCATTTTCCAATGTATAACAAAGATTTATGACTATTGTTAATAGTTTATAATCCATGGGTGAGAAAGGATTAGATGATGAGGCAATTGTGGACAAGATTATTGATATTATGCCTAATGAGTGGGAATCTAATAGAACACCTATTGATGAGAATAGGAATGTATATCATATTACTCTTGATGAGATTTCTAGAACTCTTCTTCAACATGAGACATGAATGAAAAGAGATACTTATTTGAATAAAAATAATAATGGTAATGGAAATGTAGCCTTTACTACAACTAAAGAAAAGACTCCTAAACGGGTTACATGATCTATGTCAAATAAAGTCGTTGTTTTATCTGAATCAAGTGAAAGTGGACATTCTGATAATGAACTAGTTATTATTTCTTGATGTAAGAACAACATAGCTTGGAAGAAATACTTTTTGTATAGATACAAGAATATAGATATAAAAGAAAAGAAACACTCTAAAGTCACTTGTTATTAATGAGAAATAGCAGGGAATATAAGGCCAGGTTGTCCTATGGTTATGAGAAAGGATAAAGAAGAAATAAATTAAGTCAATTATAAAAAAAAGTACCACAACATTAAATCTAAAAATGTTTTGAAACATAATGACACCTTCAGTGCCAGTGGTGGAGATATTTCTGATGAATCCTCATAGAATGTATCTTGTGGCGAAGTAAATTTTGGATTAATTGCAATGTTACCCATTGAAAATCATTGTCTAGTGGCCATGGTACACAATGTAGAACCAATTACAAGTGTATCCTTGATATATAATTATAGTGATAAAAAATATTATGAATATACAGATGAAGAATCTTCTTCTGATAAAGATAATACATTACCTACTTATGAGAAGTGTCTAGTTTTTATAGGTTTCATGAGAATGAAAATTCTATATTCATGAAAAACATGATAATGAAAATTAAAGATTTTCTATTATTACAAAAGTAGTATCAGATCTTTCGAAAGGTCTTGAATTTTTTTTATGATTTTGAAAATATTTCAAAAACACTTGAGAAAGTTAATTCTAAGAAGGATAATCATTCTAAGGATAAAGAAAAATCAATTTCTAAGAAAAATATTTTAGAGACTAACTCTAGTGATAAAAATAATGTTTTTATAATAAAAACATAGTCATTAGACTTATTTTAGAAATAGTTTCCTCAAAAAAGTGTTTGTAAAACATTACATTAGGTATGGAAAATTTTGATAAGATGTATTCTCAAATTAGACCTCTAAAGAATAATGCTGGAATTGGTTATACTTATTCAAAACTAGTTTTTAGTAATAATTAATTTGTACCTCAAAGTGCTCCTTTTTCCACTAAGTGTCAGTGTAATGGGAATTGACCAAAAAAATTTCCTTAAACAAAACTTAGTCTTTAGGTTTTTATAAGGTATATTTTTATATGAAATTGTGGATTCCAAAAATACTTCTTTTTTATGTTCCTAGATCTAAGAAGGTTTGGGTTCTGAAAGTATAACACTATTATTTTTGGTAGTGTAATGATAGTACCAACAGAAATACCTGGTACATTGATAGTGGATATTCCAGGCACATCACTTGTAAAAATACATAATTGAAATGATTATCAAGATGAAAATAGGAAAAGTAACTTTCATAGATAATGATCAGTGAGAAATTATAGGTTTATGAAACATTTTTCTTCTTGGAAAAACTTTTATTTAAAATGTTTTATTTGTTAAGGGTCTTAATCCCAAGCTTCTTAGAATAATTCAGTTATGTGATGATGGTTACCTTGTGAAATTTAGGATTGATAAATGTTCAGTACACAATTAAATGGGAGAGTTTATTCATTCTACCAATAGGAAAGAGAATGTGTATGCACTAAACATATACGGCCTAAGGATCCAATAACTAAATTTTCTTACTACAATGGAAGATCTTTATTTGATATGGCATTGATGGATAAGACGTTTTAATCTTAGGAACCTATGTAAGATCTCTATGAAATTGGTAGTTAAGGATCAACTAATGCTAGATTTGATTCTTCAAAAGTTTGTGATCCTTGTCAATATGAAAAGAAACATAAATTATTTTTTAAAATAGTAGGTGATGTCTCAGCTAATGATGAATTACAGTTGGTGAATATGGATCATTTTGGTCCAAAACAAACTGGAAGAATTGGAGGAAAATATTATGTATTTTTGGTTGTTGGTGATTAGAGTAGATTTACATGGGTCTAATTTCTATCAAATAAACTTGATGCTTTTTCCAATTTAAAAATTTTTATATCCCAAGATAAAAATGAGAAAAAAATTTCTTTGATAAATATTTATATTGATCAATCATAATAATATAAAAATTCTAATTTTAAATCATTTTGTAGTAGAATATGTATTACTCATTAATTATCAGCACCACGAACTCCTCAATATAATGGTATTGTGGAATAAAGAAATCATGTTCTTCCAGAGGTAACCAGTACCATGGTGAGTGGATATTCAATAGCAAAACATTTATGGGATGAAGCTGTGAGTAATGCTTTTTATACTATAGATTATGTTTTGATTAGACCTTTTCTGAAAAAAAAACCACTTACGTGTAATGGAATGGTAGAAAACTTTGACATTCCTACTTCAATGTATCTGGTTTCAATGTAATCATTCTGAATACGTAAAAATAATTTACATAAATTCATTCCCAAATATAATGAATGAATTTTCATAGGCAACTCCATAACTTCTAAGGCATATAGAGTTTTTAATAAAAAATACATGTACAGTTGATGAAGTTGTACATGTTAAGTTTTATGAAACTAATCCTTTTAATTTTAAACAACCCCAACCTACATCTTCAGACGTTTTTATAAAAATTTATTTTTGACCATTGATATAATATATATTTCTGATAAGGAAAATTTCCAAGAAAATATTTCTGAATCATTTACCCCAGAATATTTTTAACCATATGTTGATGAACAGGTTTTACAAAACCCAAATCTTCTATTTCCTATGAATTGTCCCAGTGAAATCATCATTGGTGATGTAAATCAACCTGTAAGGACTCGAAGTTCCTTAAGAAATGAAGTATAACATCTATAGTTTATTTCCCAATTAGAACAAAAAAGCATCGATAATGCTTTAGGAGATGATGATTGGACAAAATCCTTGAATAATGAGATAAATTGATTTGAATGGAATAAATCTTGGGCCATAGTTAAAAGACCTAATGAATCTTCTATTATTAGAGTAAAATTGGTCATCAGAAATAAGTGTGATGAAAATGAAACAATAGTAAGAAATAAAGCTAGATTAGTTTCTAAAGGATATAATCATCAAGAAGGAATAGACTATGAAGAAACATATGCTCCAGTAGCTATACTTAAATCTATTCGTATTTTAAATACCTTCGTCTCATTATTTATCTTCTAATTTTTTTCAAATGGATTTTAAATGTTCATTACTGAATGGTTATGTTAAATAAGATGTTTATATTGGAAAACCTCCTGTTTTTGAAGATAACAAATATCTTGAACATGTTTTCAAACTTACCAAAGCATTATATTGTCTCAAACATGCCCCTAGAGCTTGGTATGATATACTTATAGGTATTTTTATTTAAACAAATGTTGTTAACGGAAATGATGAACAATCCATTTTTTAAAATAAATGTAAGAAATTTTTTTTTATTGTTCAAATATATATTTATGAAATTATATTTGGATCAAATCAACAATATTTAACTAATTCCATTACAGATATAATGAAATCATAGATTGAAATGAGTATGAAGGGTGAGTTAACATTTTTCCATGGTTTTCAAATTTCTCATAAACTAGAAGGAATTTATATATCCCAACATATGTATATTAAATATCTTCTTATAAACTGTGGATATGACAACACTATGAGTATAAGTACTCCCATTGGTATCTCAAATTCACTTGAACTTGATGATGCTGGGAAACCAGTATATCAAAAATCTTTTAGAGGTATGATAGGAAGTCTAATTCACTAGATATAAAGTTGTCTAGAAATAATGTTATCAATATTCATAGGTTAATGATATCAATCCAATACTAAGGAATCTCATTTAAAGGCAGTGAAAAGGAATTTTCGCTACTTAAAGGGAACCATAGATTTTAGACTCTTGTATACTTCTAGAAATGATTTTGTTTTAAAATAATTTTTAGATGCTAACTTTGGTGGATGTAGAATGGATAGGAAAATTACATCCAGAGCATTTAATTTCTTAGGAGATTCATTAGTTTTTTGGTCATGCAAAAAGCAACACTCAATAGCACTTTCCACTACTAAAGCTGAATATGTAGCAACTGAATGTTGTTGTGCTTGTGTTTGGTGGATAAAACAAAAACTCACCGACAATGGTTTGAGTTTTACCAAAACAAAAATAATGTGTCATAATACATGTTCCATTTCCTTATTTAAAAACTATGCACATCACACTCATGCAAAACTCATAGATAATTGGAATAACTTTCTAAGGAATAACATGAAAAAAGAGAGATGGCATTATTAAATTTATCAAAATGAAAGATCATCTTGCTGTTATTTTTAAAAAATCATTACGATCCGAAAAAATTAAATATATTAAATATAAGTTAGGAATGATTACCTTAAGGTAATATTCCATATTAACTTCATGTTGAAACCTATCTCCTTATAGTAAGAACTCTTTTATAGGGGTACATTTGCTTGGTAGTCAAATTTTTTTGTAGTCAAAATTTTTCATAGTAAAAAAATTTCATAGTGAAAATTATCGTTAAATAAGATTTTGTAATAAAATGTTTATAATCAAAATTTTTTAATCTAAACTCTTCATAGTATTTTTTCAGAATCTGATGTCCTTAATGATGAATTTTCCTCATTACGAATAATTTTCTCTAAGTAACCTGAAAGGTATATTTCCTTTCCAATGTTTTCATAATAATCTTTTTTCTTGTTGGTATTTTCATTTGGTTTCAAATTTCAGGGATTTACTTTTACTTAAATCATAATGTTTTTCATAAAAAAATCAAACGATTATAAACTATAAAATTCTTTTTTGGTTATCATCTCAATTATAAGATTTGATCAGAAGTTGTTTCAACCGTTGGACTAACTAATAAAGTTGAATTGTCACCTCAATATCCTATATAAAGCCCCTCTGATTATTGTCCCACATCCTTTTTTCAATAATTCTCCTGCTGAAGCTATGCCCTTGTATTTAAGGTCATTCTGAATCTAAATTTTTTTCTTAGATCTAAATTTCTGATGAATCTTCGCCTAAAAAAGATAATTCAACTGTTAAAGATAGTTTTGAATGTTAGATTACTGAGAAAGGGTAGTTGATCAGAAATTCCGCGACAAATATGAATCTATTATTTCGAATAATATGAAGTTTAATAGATGAGAGAACCTTTGTATTTCATAATTGAAGGCACATGATCCAGTCTCTTTGGACTTGTTGATTTAGTTCTAGGATACAAAATGTTTCTTCAAGGAATAAGGTAAATACAAGTTCTCCTTTAAATGTAATAGAAAGTTATACTCTATTTCTTATAGAAAGGCAGCAAGTCTAATCAGAATTCCTTATGACGGAGAAGCATAATTTTGTACTCACAATTTACATGATTCTTCAGGACCTTTTGATAAGGAGAAGGCACCAATATGTCATGGAATGAGAGTGAAGATTCTGAAGATTTTTCATCTGTTAACAAATTATTGGATTCTTGAATTATGGGTTCAATGATTTATAATTCCAAGGAATGGGGATAAGGAAACTCCGAAGAAGAGTGATATCTATATATTGGATTTTGTGGTGAACCTTAGGAAGATAAACATGGTAAAAAATATCTTGTTAATGATTGACAATATCAATAATGGATATCTATAAACTCAAATCATTATGTATCATACTATTCAATCAATAAATATAGTTCTTTTATTAGAATATTTCAAAATTCCATTCAGTTACACGTAGAGAAATTTCTTGGTAATTTTGTTAAGTGATTATTCATTAATGATGATGAAGTTTGACTTCTCTAATAAATCCGGAAAATATTATGATCTTTTTGAATAAGAAGAGGAATATTTTTCGAATATGTTGGAAGAGGCTGAATCTTCTAAGAAAGGAAAAAGGAAGTGAAAGGATAAGGAACTTGAAGATAAAAGACAAACCAATGTGGCTATGGAATGTCAGTAAGCAACACTAAAACCAAAGAAGTAATAATCATATCCTTATGATGTAGTGACCAAGATGAAAGAGGATAATAAATATAGGAAGGAAGGGGAGCCTAAGTATTTCTTAGACCGTACTAGGGAAAAATGTTTAAAAATAAAGGTTGTTAAAGAGCTTGGGAGGCAACAAAAAGAAGGTAATCAAAAGAATAGAATTTTTGTGGATGAGAAAGTTAAACCTCTTCCCAAGGATGCTGAGAAAGGATCAGAACAAATTCTGGTACCAAAATATTTTTCATTATTACCATTACCAGAGACTCGAGGAAAGAAAGTGGCTATTCCGGAATCACATCATGAAGAAGAAATAGTTGGAGAAGAAGAAGTGGAAGAAGAATAAGAAGGGACTGGTGATTCATAACATATAATAAGGAAAGTAATGGATTAGCATAAGAAATAAATTCCACCTATTCAAATGTCGATTCGTACTTCCCAAGTTGAATCCTCAAAAATCGCTACACCAGGGAATGAAGAGAATGATCAGGAAGAAGTAAAAAAACATTCTGAAGATGAAAGCAGTAATCACAACTTCATTCATTCATAATATTAGGTAACTAATGCATAGAAAGAGAAATTTGAGGATGATAATATTGTTCAGCTATCAGACAGTGTTCCAGAATCTCCCAAGGCACAAGACATCATTCTAAGAGCTGATAAGGGAAATAATGTTGCAGTAGATACACATAGTATAGATGTGGTGAATAAGAAAGATGAGGGTGCTTCATAAAAGAGTAAATATGGGGATATAGAAAAAGAATCCTCTACAACCAAACACTTGGATTTAGGATCATCTTCACTTGGACATGATTTTTTTATCAGTCTTTGAAATGGTCGGATGGTAAAATTCTCTTATACCAACGAATTGAATCAAGATTCCTGATGCTTTAGCATATGATAAACCAGAAATCAGACTCATTATCCATGGTTATGGACAAATTTGTTGGACTAGAGGTAGATTTCAAATCCTTACTCATCAGTTATGGGAAACATAAAGGAACCTAAAATAAGATTACATCAAGTCAATGACTATATTTGATTAAATGATATTCTTCAATGAATTTCATGATAATGTTATGTATTATTTTTACACCAAAGATGGGAAGATCAAATATTTTTTAAATATCTTTGAGAAAAATATAATTCTAGCAGACACTACTCGGAAGCCAGAAGTTAAGGATATGAATGGAAAGCTTAATTATATGGCCATGAGTTGGTATAGGGAAAATGTTCTCATTAGAGGGATTAAAGAGATTCTTTCTAAACAATAAGAATTGTTGAATGATCATTCAGACATTCATAAGGCTCAATGAAGAAAAACTTAAATCCATTGAGAAAAAAAGTGAAGATCAAGATCTATTGCTCTAGCGTATGGAAGAAGATCAGAAGGAGCTCAAGAAGATAAAAACCATTGTGATGATGTCGATACTGAAGAAGAATTATGGTTAATTTCATTCCATTCCAATTTTTATTGTGTTTTTTCCTTTTACAAAATCTTTCAGCTTTTACGAAATTTTGACTGTTCATTTTATATGTTGTTTGTGGTTGTTTAGTACTAAATTTTTAGGTAACATTTATATTTCCATTAACATTATTAATTTTTTATAATCACAGATGGGGATAAATGAATGATAAAAGGAATGCCAAGTCAGTAATATGTTTCCCTAAGTAAGGGGAAGTTCATCTAGATGAAAGTTCTTATTAATAAATTTTTTCAAATTCAAGAAAATGAAAAATCATATTTAAGAAACCAAGAATATAATCCATATGGATTTAAACACCTATGTGGGAGTTATATATATTCAATATGATCCATAAGTTAAGAGAGATGAGTTTTTACTTTCAAATCCATAAAATTTCTATGTCTATAGATTCTTTTTCGTAAGGATGTTTGTGCTTCAAAAATGGGAAGATTATTGAGTCAAGAAGGATTATTATGACTTTTTTATTCCTTTATGTTGTTAAAATCAGAAACACTCTATCCCAAGGAAAATTTTATTTCTTAGAAGATTTATTTTAATAAAGAAATTTTCCTTCCCCAATGAATTTTTCTCCTTAACATTGTTTTCATTGTTCATATTATAGTCTCTCTAAATCTAACCCATATTATTTCTAAGTGTAAAGTTTTGTTTCATATCTAAAACCACATAATCGTATAAATACATAAGTATCGATTTTTCTATTTTTTGGTTCTGAATTTAGATTATATATTTCTTGAATTCAAATTCTGAATTCTCAGAGATCAGAATCAGAATTCGTAGAATTCTGATTCCCAATTCACTGAATTCAGATTCATAATTCTCAGAATTCAGATTCAATATTTTCTAAATTTAGATTCTGAATTCTATGAAATTTAGAATCTGAATTTTTAAAATTCAGAATATGAATTCTCTAAAATTCTAACTCCGAATTTTCTAAATTATGAATTCAAATTCTTTGAAATTCTGATTCTGAATTTTCAAAATTCAGACCCTTAAATAACTGAAATTAGGACTATCAATTATTTAAATTCAAACTCCAAATTTTCTAAAATTATAACTCTGAATTTTCTAAATTCAGACACCGAATTTTCTAAAATTCTATGACAAAATTCTCTGAAATTATGACTCCAAATTATTTAAATTTAGACTCTGAATTCCTCAGAATGTTTACTCAATGATTATTTATATTTATACTCTAAAATCTATAGAATTTTGATTCTGAATTCCTTTAAAAATAGAATCTTAATATCCAAATATGAAAGAATCTGAATGTTTATTTTCATAGACTCTGAACATTATTTTTCATTAGACTCTAAAAAATGGATTTGGTTAAGGAACAATATATTTCATACACTTGTTTTAGTTATGAAATGATGTCATACAATCTGTTTCCAACTAACTCTTGTTTGAGTGACACTTGTAAAGGTCGCTATGAGATTCAAGGAAAAATATGACCATTGGAAGAGGGAGCCGACAGTTGGAGAAGTTCCTTTAAATAGGATCTCATTAGAATGATCTCATGACAATTGTTCTAACAATATAGAGATTACATGCTGCTGATTTTATTTCAAGAGAGAGATAATATCATGCCTTATGTGTACTGAACATCTTGATTAGCTTGCTTTGTGCGACTCTAATGGTTGTTGTGTCCAATCGAGGAATTCTAGGGATAATAAGAAATATGTTTTTACTACCTTAATGTTCAAGGACATCCTTGATATGGTAGAAAGAGGAGCCCACTATATTGATGTTTGTCTTGTGGGGATAGCAATACAGACATAGATATTCTTATCAAGGGCTTAACCTGGTGTGGGTAAGACAGACTTTCTTGAATGTATAAATCAAGGGACCTTTATCCAAGGTTTTTGGATACCCCACTCTTTGGGTCAAAAGATTAAAAACTTGTTACTCGTTTTGTTTCATGTTAATTTTCTACTGCATTTTGATTAATAAGGAACGTATAACTATATTATACTTTCTTGTACATGTATACTTAGATTATTAGGATTCTATACACTATAGGTAGAATCTATTTAATTTTATTTTTTTTAATATTTCATTTCCAGAACCATATTTTTGAACATAGCTATTTTGTAGAACTAAGATGTCTTCTGAATTTACAATTTTTAACTTTGTTAAACATATAAATTTTAATATCAACTTTAATGGTTCCAAATAAATTTTTATAGTATACAATTAACCACCCCCTCTACTCTATTATATTTCCATCTACATCATATTTCAATCCCACAAGATTTTGATCACACACAATTGAAATAGGTGCTCCATGGAGTCTTAAAACGTCATCAATAATAATACCTATGAGTAAATCAATTGATAAATCATCTCTTATTATGAAAAAATGTGTATATATGGTTAGGTGATCAATAATAACATGTATATAATCATTCCTTCTATGATCCATTGGTAGTCCTGTGTCATCTTCTGTAGTAACTTCATCCAATTGAAACCTGGGAATGGAAGAGTATTATAAAATCCTCAAGGATCTTTTATCTTATCCTTCAATAATTGAAAATAAAACATCCTGATACATGGTTTGAAATTTTCCTCTTCATGTTATCATACCAAAAATGTTCCCCCAAATTACTATACATTATGGTGCTATCTAGTTGTATTATGATATTAGAGCTATGATCATCTTCCAAAAATTGCCTTTTTATCTAAAAAATGTATGGAAATCATAATCTATTTCCAAATCATTGGACATCGTATTCACAAATTAAGACTAATAACTTCCCATCATTCAAAAACATTATTTTATTCTGAATGTTCTCATTCTCATATTGATAAATTTTTATCATTTGTTAAAAATATGGTTTTTAAATCAATTTAAATGTGAGTGATGTTTCCCATTAACTAATAATTCCCATATCCATATTTTCAAGATCAGTGAAAATAAGATCCCTCTCAATCATCATTTGGGTCATAACTCCAAGATGTTTTCTAATAAATACCCTTTCTATGTTATTTTCTTTCCTGGAGTGGTTGTGTATCATGAAATCATAATGTAGGAGTATATTATGCAATATCCTTTGTCCCACATTGAGATATTTCTAAAATAATAAGTATTTTAGGATTTTATTATATGTTTATATCTCACATATTTCACAATAAAGATAACATATCCATATATTAAATGGAAATATTATAACTTGCAACACAATATCATGGGTTCTATAATTCTGTTCATTAGTCATCAATTTCCTTGATGCATATTTAGTAACATTAGCATTTTCCATTAGGACACAACCATGTCCCTTCTTTGATGAATCACAATATTTAATAAACCAATAATTTATAGATGTTAGATTTAAAATTGTTTTATTGATGAATATAATCTTCAATTCATCAAAACATTCTCCACATTCCTTTGTCCAAATGATCATAATCCATTTATGTGTATTTTTGGTTACTGGGTTATCCAATAGAGAAAAATTATGATGGAATCACTAATAGTAACCAAACAATCCAATGAATCTACATACCATAGTTTTGTTCATCAGTGTATTCCATTATCTTACTTCTATTATGAAATCATGATCAACTATGATTCCATAATTAGAGACAATATGGCTATAAAATTAATTGTATTGAAGAAAAAATTCACACTTATAATATATCAAATATAACTCCTTACTTCTAAGAGTCTCAAGAATTATCTGTATGTGATTATCAAAGTCCTCATAAATTTTTAAATCACAATGATATCATCAATGACTTCGACAATAAAATCATCAATGTATTCCTTGAATACTATATTTATTATATCTATAAAAATTATGGGTTCATTATTTTTTATGTAAGACAAAATTTAAACATGTAATGTCCATACATCATTAAGAAAGTTGTCTTCAAAATTTGTTCCTTCATTGCATGTAACAGATCATACCGATAATGAATTTCAATATTTGAAAAATATTGGTCTCATTTAATTTGATCAAATAAGTTATCAAATTGAGGATGAGTATACCTATTATTAATCGTAATAACATTGATTTTCTTATAATAAATTAATATCCTCATGGATAAATCATTATTCTAAATGAAGAGAATATTGGATCACCATAGTGAACCGATAGGGTGAATAAATACTTTATCACACAATACCTACATTTTTTTCATCAAATCCACTAATCCCACAATGGCCATTATATAAGGAGTTTTTGATATTGGTCTTTCATAATGGATTAAATCTTTTGGAAAATCATCTTCATGGTCTAGGGACTATCTAGTTAATTATTAAATAAATAAATCAATGTATTCATGTAAAATAGGTAAATCCAAAATTTTGGGATTACCTTACACATCTCTAAATTATTTCTTCACTTCTTCTCCTCAGAATATCTCTCATTATAGCTACATTGTTAGATATAGAAATGTCTCAGATAATGATTTATCTTCACTAATGAGAAGGAATTATTAATCTAACTAAAATATCATAAATTATTTATTCTTACGATATATTATTGTATCATAATATGAAGCCCCATGCATACTAATGATTGTATCAAATTAAATCATTAGAATGATTATAAGGTCATAAAATAAATCAGCTTTATGTGTTATAATGGGGACTTCATGACACATCCTAGTTGTAGTGAGTCTTATCCTAGGAGTTTTAACATTCAACTCTCATATAAAAGTTCTATGTAAATATATAATTTTCATGGAAAATGAGGATGATATAAAAGTGTATGAGGGTCTAGAATCAATTAAATAATTAGCTCAATTTTTAAGATATGAATAAAGTGTCTTTCACTATATCATTTTGTACTTCCACATTATCTATAGTGATCTCATAATCTTATCCTTCTCTACTTGGTGTATTCAGTTGTTGATATCCATGATGCATGGGTTATTTTTTTAGGTAGTTCCAAATATCCTTAATGTTGATGAAATTTTTAGAGGTGTTTTACTTCATTTCTTTTCGATATTTATCATTATTATCATTATCTCCATAATTATAACAAACTCCAAATCCCTTAAAGAATTTACAAATATTCTTATTTCCATAGTTAACAAAATATAGGAATTGATTCATAATATTCTTCTTCTATGATGAATTCCCTTTTACATGGTTCTTATTCAACTTTTTATTTTATTGATTTCCCATGAACATATATGATTTAGATAATTATATTCTGTTTTTGATATAATATAATACTATTTCATAATATGTTGAAATTTTTGGAGAGACCGGTGAACTTATAAAACATGAATTAAGATCATAAATGAATTGGTAAATTATGAATTCTGTGTCATATATATAATCCCTGGAATACCATGATATATTTGGGAAGATATCCTCATATTATTCATTACATTGTTACTCATTTTTCATTAAACAAAGAAACATTATCTCCATTTAAAAGTTTTACCATGAGGGGAATCAATTGAAAAGAATATATCCATAAAATATTTTCTATCCTTGTTTTCAATTTTATAATGCAGCCTACTATTATTGAAAATTCACCCCCATTTATTTTGTATCTCTTTTGATACAATACACTGAAAGTGTAACACTTTCTTATTTATTGAATCCTGGGGACATAAATAACTTCAAAAGAGGCATAATTGATTGCTAATATACCATTGGATTAGTAGTCCCACTAATTGATTCGTGATTTTTTTTTTCTGATGAAGCAATCCAGCATAAGAAATCATAATATGGAACATGTTTTTTCATTTGAGTAAGGTTATTTTTTATAACATGATTAAGATGACATAATATATCTATAATATTCTTAGTTCCAATCCCATCAATATTGGTTTTCTATGAAAGAAATATATACATTTGTGATGAGTATTGATGACCTTATTCCATCAAGGAACCATTTAGAAACAATGTAATATAATGGACTAGCACCTAAAATTATGAATTTTAAATCATAATTTCTATTTTGAATATTGTGAAACAGTGAACCTAAATTAAAAAAATATGTATTATAAGTATCATAATCATAAACTTGGTTTCTTATTATTCATATTTGATTTCAAATACTAAATAAAACTTTTTTAAAAAATTTCAATTATTCTTAATATATCCATGTTTCAAACTATGTACATAGTATTGTTCATCTTCATGAAATAGGTGATGATCAGGTCAATCACAATGAATTATTTTCATTGTTATTACACCTTGGTTTAATTGTTCCATAACCACGTCCACATATTGTATCCAAATATGGATTTATTTCTAGTAAAATACACATAATACATTATGTAAAAAACATCAATATTGTCTTATATACTAATCCTCAAAGTCAATATTCGGGTTATGTTCCCTAATATTTATTTTCTTTAGTATAGTTTAAAAGGATTATACTAAACATGATCTATTTCTAATTTTAATGACCAAAAATCAAGTAACCATGTTCCAATGAATACTTTATTTCTTTAGCATAGATACAAGGGGGTCAAATCAAAAAGTATTGATCAGTTTAGCACTGTTTTAGAACAAGATACATACATGATAAACAAATTACATATGGAAAAATTTAAATTCATATTAGTGAAAAGCATTTAGAATCCATGAACTCATTCCAAAAATTACTCTCCGTATCATACGGAATGGATAAAAACAAGGGTGATATTGAATTCTCATTTAGGGTTACATACAGTGGTATATATCACTGATCAATAAGGAATAATAATATTTGATGGTAAATAACTGAAAACAAGTTCCATTTAAGAAAAAAATTGTAGATGGAATGCATCCAAAGATAATATCATTGAAAAAAATATGATGGATAATAATAAAAAAATTAATTCTAAATTAATTAATTATTTAATAATTTGAAATCACGATCTCAAGAATTATGGTACCTCTAATATAAATATTTTCTATGACCTAGTTTGAAATTAGAAGCAAAAAACCATCATATTTGGCCAACTAATTTTTCTTATAAGACTTGTTGATTAATTGAGAGAATATCAAAAACCAATACCAACCCATAACAACATGTAAAAAAATATTTCATTGTGTATTTAATAATTTCTTTAACTCACATATCAATATTATATATTATAAAATATTTATACTAAGTATGGATACATATTTATAAATATTTCCATAGTTAATTGAGTAACATTTAAAGTGAATACCTTATGTAAAAATGGTAGAAGGTATATGATATATTAATATCTATCATAAAAGAACATAAATATTTAATATAAATTTAATTGTCACCGAAAAAAATATCACACGAATGATGTTATTTCAATAGAAAGTAATCAACTACAAATTGATGTTAGATTATATAGTAAATTATTTACCTATTTGGTATCATTGAATTTACAACCCATTACACAATATACTTCAAACAAAACATGATTTATCATGAATAAATAGTTATTTATTTTAAATAAATTAAAGGGTAAATATATACACCACATAATAATCAACATGTTCATATTAACAAATATTTTTCATAGAATTTGAGATGAAATCCAATACCATTTGATAATGTTTAAGTGAAATACCGTTGGATGAAACAATTAGAAATGAAACATAAAATACCAAAAATTATGAGTTATTCATTATATTATATGAAAAAGTTTTACTATTTTTATAATATAAAATAAACTAAGTACACAACAATAAAATATTACTCAATGAATATAAATTGAGATGGATTCCATTACCTCACACTTTCTTTTAGTTGAGAATGATTTGAACTCAGGTATAGTGGTTTTAGTCATGTTATTAATTTATAATAGATGCATAATAATATTTATACTATAATATATGATTTTATTATTATATCTTATCACATTTTTTGTAGTAAAATATCATTATTTCCATAGTTTGGGGTGTTAATTGCCTTGTTTTTTCATCTGTGTTATGTCATAAAAGATGTAGTTCATTTACATATGATAAAAATAAGCCATAAACAGAATTTTAATAACGTTAAAATTACCATATTTACTTATAATAAACCTTTTTACAACATTTTTTAAAATATGTTCATGGAAATTGAACTACATAACAACATGGATACAGTTTTTCATATGTATGATCAATCAGTGATATCAATACCTAAACAGTTTAGAGGGTAAAGAATTTTATTATATATTTATTATAAAAAAATTATATTATGGAATATATATCAAATAAATTCATTAAATATTTCATTGTTACCTTCCACATAAATAATATGTGAAAAACAAATCATATCACTTCCAGTGGTGGTAGTCTTCCATTAACACGAGCAATGTTATCATATTTTAAATAAAATAAAAAGTATGAAATTATGTGTTATATTATAGATATTTAAGTATAATTTTATAATATATATATATATATGTATATATAAAAATTAATCCTAACTTTATATCCTATCCGAAGAAGTTTTGATGGAAAATGAGTTTCATCGGTTCGTGAAGCGGTAGTCTGTCACACACATGATCGACATTTTTTTACCCATTTTATATATAAGGATAAGAATATATTTTATAAAATTAACCTAATAAATTAAAAATATATGGGATATTTTTGTTTTATAAAATTATCACTATTAAATAAAATTTAAAGGTGGTGAAATGAGAAATTAAATAAAAAGGATCGTTTGAGAATATTACATCGTTTTCAGATAACCTATTTATGTTAGCTCAAAAATAATTCCTAGGATGTATTTTTGATCATAGAAAAGCCTCTCTGATGGTGTTAGTTAATTATGAAACTTAATTGGGTATTTAGTGGAAAATCCAAATTTTTTTTTAATAGAGGTATAAGTGATGAAATTTTATAAGTGGGGGAGAGGATACATAAGGAATCTTTGAAATGTATCAATTACACTGATGATTTATTCATCCAATAACTATATTAAATGGATCATGATAAACCTATATATATTATAATGAATAAATATATTCATAAAATATATTTTTTCACAATTTTATAGGTCATTCAAACACTTATATTTCAATATTAACCCCTCAGAAAATATTTTTTTGTCTTCTCTCTAGAAGGGAATTCCCCTGTGTGGCCTTTTTGAACCCTCCACAAAAGGGAACCCCCTCCCCATGAAGGGGTCACTCCGGAGGGAGCCCTAGACCCAACAAAATAGTGGGATTATGAAAATCACATTTCTCATAAGAATATAATGTTATAATTTTAAAATTCAGTATAAAATTTATTCCATTAACATAAATTTTGTTGAATATAATATAATTAATTTTATTTAAATATAAAATATTTTAAAATGTAATATATCTTATAAAATAATTTATCAAAAAACGTAGTATTCAATAATACTTAGTATTTTTCATTATTCCTTGAAAAATTAATTATCTTAAAAAAATATAAAAAATTATACATAATATAATTTTCATTTTAATATTCATAAATTAAATTGATTTTATCCAAAAAAAATATAATATTAGAAAACATTAAATTTAAATTACATGTACACAGGTCAACTTAACTTCCTTTAGAAAAAAAATAAATATTTTTAGATAAACGTTTTCCTTTAAAATAATTATTAATTTATTTCTAATCAATAGATAATTAATGAATCTTTGTAAACAATATATTTTTTATAATTTAGTATTTACCTATAAAAATATTCCAATTTTATGTCTAGATCATAATGGTCATGTAAAAATAATATTTTAGCAGATTATTTTTGTTTAAAAATGTTGTTGCATGCATCACAAGATATTCACAAGATTAAATTTATTTAAAAAAAAAATAAATCAAAAATTCATATGTTGATATAGTTTATATAATGATCCTTATTAAACATTAATTAAATTATTAATATTATTTTTAAATACATTAATTATTAATTTATTTACTTTATTCCCTATATTTTCATGAATATAATTTTGATGTAATGAATGTTTATATTCTTTAATTTAAATTATTAAACTACATTTTGAAATTTTTATGCATGTATATAAAGAGTTACCTACTAGGTATGATAGTTGATTTAGTTTCTTTATTTCTTTAATTTGAACTATATTAGTTTATTGGCATGGTTTTTAAATTAATTATAGTTTATCAATATAGATGTTATAATTTGATATAATTAAGGCATCCATTGAGTAATTTATTTTTGGGTAGAGGGACATGGGACCGGACTACTCAATATCCTATAGGATTATTCCTTGTCTAGAAAATTGGGGTTTGAATTTATATTACTCCTAGATTACCCTTATGGGGATTGTTAATTTCATGTGATTCTATTTATTTTTGTTAAATTTTTTTATATAATGTATACATAAGATAACTTTGGATATTTAAGAATATTATAGAATTTTAATTTGGATTTGTAAGAGAAGTTATAAATATTATATATAGTTATACATTAATATCATATGAAAATATTTATTTATTGGAAGAAATAACATACCAAACTATTTTATTGGATGTTTGTGTACATAAAATATAATACATTAAATAATAAATTAAAATTTACATACTCTAAAAATAGTAATTTTATCATTCCGTTCAAAGTTAATTCTTTTCATGACATGGATCATAAAACCTAGTAGTCTCATACTAAATTTGGGTTCCCCTATATTATATATGGGTAAGTAAATTAGTTAATGAATTGACCCTAATAATTAAATGAATCTTTTTGAATTTTTTTGCATTACACGTAGTTGGAAACACTATAATATAGAATACAGAAGTAATATTATTGATTTTATCCAAATGATAGATTGGGGAACTATTAATCCACTCAACCATCCAATATATATTTTTTATATGATTATAGTGTTGTATTATAAAAATTGTTATATGAATATATAAGCACTAAATTGGACTTATTACTTATTGAATTATATATTTTTCTCCTCTAATGGATATAATTGATTTAAAGTGTTTATATTTTATGTGGAGAACATTAAATAAAATTCAATATTAAATTAATGTAAAAAATTATACTCATACGATAAAATATTATATTTAATATTATTGGAATCATTACCCTAAAAAATTTCTCTTAAACGAATCCTTTAGAAAGGGTAATATTAATATAAGAAACGAATTAGACCACTACAAACATTAAAGATTCATTCCAAACTATGATGATAAATTATATGTGTTAAATATAAAAAATAATAATTCGTATACTTTTGATGTAGTTTAACAGGTTAATTTAGAATCTTATGAGAATCATTGATTGATTCATAATAGGTTTCATAGTAATTAGATTGATACTGACTTGAGGAACATTTTCTTGTCTAATATTATTAATATTATTGTATGTTTATGATAAAGAGATATTTAATTATTCCATAAAGACTCAATTTGGATAATGAATATACTATATGATAACCATTGGATGTTTTTGGAAAATATGATTAAATTTAATAATATTTTACCTAATAAAATAAAACATTTTAGGATAAATGAAATGGGATTTATTTTTTCAGGTTATGGTACATTATTGAAATTATATGTGGGTAAATGATTAAATTGGAAAAATAAAAATAATATTGAAAGTTTAAAAAGGTTTCTGTGAATAGATAAACAATTTCATTGAATCCTAAAGGAAGAATCAGGATAAAGAATTAATGTTTTTGTTGGATGTAAATTTTCATGGCTTTATAATGAACATTGTGAAACTCTATTTAAATTCCATGTTATGTATCAATGTTATAGAAACAAATTATTTTTTTAAAGTTATATAATACCATATGTCTATTTTATAAATTTTGTATATACATAAGATTTTAAAATAATGGAAATAATTTATTATTCATTTTGTTTTCCTTAATTTAATGTACTAATGGATTGATTAATAATGATGAAGTAGAAGGTTTCAAAATCATGGATCTAAATGAAATTGAAAATATTAAGATTATTTGGATCTATATAAATTATTTGTATTTTCATCTTATTTATCATATATGTTAAGAGAATTTTTCTATTAGTAACGAGTTTTAATGTACAGTATGACATGATGAATTTAATACACATAGTTTATGATTCATTAAACACTATAACATTTTTAGTAGAATATAATCTGAAATGTGTTTATCCATACGTTTTTTAAAATGTGGAGGATATGATCCCACCACCCATTAGTTCATTATTTTATTGAATAATTTTTCTGACTATTTAATTAAAACATAGAATACAATTACGAAATAATCAAAATAATCTATTTATAAAATATTCTTAATAAGGAAAAGAATTTTCATTTTCTACAAAAAAAGCTTTCTGTATTTGAGCATGATATTATAAATAAATATCGTCTAAGATGCTAGTGGGAGTATGTTTGGATATTGATATGATCTAGAAAAAATAGTTTTATCAAATCTAAGTGATTGAAAATTAAATGTCCTAAATGTGTTTATGGTGTGTCTGTAAATAAAAAATTTAATGAGTTACATTTATTTACATGATGAGGTGAATGTCTAATTATATATTAACATAGTTTAAGATGTGTTGTTAAATAAAAATTTAAAGAGTTATACATTGATAAAAAATTATATCAATGAAAAATATTTGAAAAATTAATACAAGAATGATAATGATGATGAACATATAATTATTTATAAGTATCAAAATTATCTATTAGCATCATAACATTTTTTTTTTGTAATTCTAAGTATTTAAAATGCTATGTCTAATTATTTGAACATTAGAAATATGATAAACAAGTCTTGCAATTATTTTCTATGTCTAACTTCGTAGATGTCAAACACTAAAATGTTTAGTGTGAAGGTTTTATCCATTTTTCACATAGAGATGTGGAAGTAATTATATTGGGATGTGAGGAGTTTAAAAAAGCCATAAATAAACAAATAATATGTATTTTGGAATTTTTATTTAAATAAACTTACGATTTTTTTTAATTTATTTTTCTGGGAAATACATTTCTTTAAGTAAACTATTTCTCAGGTCACCTAGAAATTTGTATGTTGGATCTTGACATACATATTTGGTGTAAAAAATAGTTTTGGTGGTTTTAATTTATATTTATACATACATGGAGTTATGCGATAGAATATTTTTTAATGTGAAAGTCATTTCTAATGGTATTATTACATGATTGGGAATTTCTCCTATAAATGATTTTATTATAGAATGTTGGGAATTCCTATTTAATATATTTTTACTCACCTCTACTAACAAATATCTATGTTAAGGTATATATATCCTACATCATAATGTTGGTAAGAGGAGTTCTTTGAAGTTAATTTTTGATAGACACTATGTTATTTTTTTGGTTTGTAGTGGTGTGTGACTATACATTGACTAAGTATTTAGAATATCCAAAAATGTATAAGCCTAATATATTTTAGTTTGGGGCATAATGATACAACTTGTGACTATTTTCATTCTACTATAATATATTTCATTTCCTATTTACATTAAATTGATTAGTATTGAAGTTTTATTTTAGGTTTCAATTGAAAAATTAAAAGGATTCCTTATAAAAACTCTATATTTTATTATATATATTTTATTAAAATTAAATATTATATCAAATACAGTACTTCATACTCTATATAAAACCAAAAAATTACATTTTATTAAGATAAATATTTTATATTAAATCTAAGTATTATAAATATATATTTTAATCTAGATAATAAATATAGTGGTAACATAATTATAAATTATATATAAAAAGAAAAATAATTTAAATTTTTCATACTAATTCTTCCATTAAATTTCGTTAGTATAGCTAATTGATTAATCAATCCATTTTATGTAAAAAACATATTTTACAAAAAATTGATTTTTCTTCATTATTTATTTTCTAATTAAAAACCATATATATTATGGTTTAAAAATGATAAAATATATTTTTTATATAAATAATATATTAACACTAATTAATTAAATATTTATAAGAAATGATAATAAGAATAGTTGATATATTAAAATATTCATCATCCTAAAAAATAGTTTTCCATTTTATTGTATATTCCCATTTAAAATATAAATTCATTAATTTTAGAGATTGAATTTCAAAAAATGAACACAGAATTTGGATGAATATTTTTAAAATTGTCCTTGGGTTATTTTTCTTATTTTTCCATAAATAATGGTTTTTGGGAGACAAGTGAAAAATAGAGGTTTTACAAATATTGTCACTTTTATGAAATAAGAATGATATAAAATTGAATTTAATTCTTATTAAACATTTATTATATATAAAATATATAAATAAGATGTAAAATTAATTATTTAATATTATTAAATGTATACTATCCATCTATGTTTTGTTTTTCTATAGATAGGTGATGTTTTATTATAAAAAAATAATATATTTTTTCTATGTTATTTTATTATGTAATTACAAGGAGACATTATTTTTTGGATTACATTAAAAGTAAAGTAATAATTTTTTAATTATTTAAATAATAAATATAATTTCCATTAATATGACACATAATTCTGATAGAAATTCACTTGTTTTCTTATAAAGGTATTTTTTTCAAAAAAAAATTGTTCTGTTAAGAGAAAATTTATTAAAACATAAGTTTTTCCACCAATATAAATTGAATATAATAAAAATAATAACTTTTTCAAATCATAATATTAAAATTATATAATAATTAATATTCTATTTTTATCAAAAAAAAATAAGGTACCATGGATAAATACTAATTTACTATGGTAAACATAAATTAGGGATAAAAGTCAAAGTAATGAAAAAAAGATAAAAATATCTCAAAAAAATCTTTTATTTGTGTTTATGAGAGGTGGGTCAACATATAATACTAACAACTCCATTATTATGCACTTTTGGAGCCACATCCCTTTGAATATACCATAATACTTTTAGTATTTACAAGAGCTCTATCCCTTTCACATAAAAAATGGTTCATTAACCACACTCACTTCTCCACAAACAAAAATATTTTGAGCTCAACTATATTCTTCCTAAACACATTTTCAACCATCTTTCCCGAGTTATAGATGATTTAACCATACTCGAATACCAATCATTGAAGTATTAAGGTGTAATCCAAATGAGGATATCTAATGTATGAGTAAATGTCTTAACCATGTTCTTTTAAGTTTCTTTCCTATTCCACAAACTATGAATTTTATAAAACACCTCAAAATAAAATAATACATATAATTATTATACCGAAATGTTTTTTTATTTAATAGTAATTATCTACCTCTTTTCCATCAAATCGTACATGAAAACATTACTCATGCGTACATGTTGATTATCCCCTCCACGAAGCAACGTATTTAAAAAATCATAACTACCACACATGAATTTTATTAGATATTAATTGGTGAATATATATGATATTTATAACATAATTTTTATTTAATAAATAAAAATAATTATCTAATTCAATTTTTATACATGTTGAAGATCAAAAATTACACAAGCATGGACATGCATACTACTACATCCATGGATGGCATGTTTCATTTATCGTAGACGACTTACATGGATGGTTATAAAATATATTTGATAAATATACATTAAATTAATGTTTAATATTTTTCATGGAAATTATTATTAAATTAATGGACCAAAAACAATGATCATTATTATGAAATCCATTCATATCATTAAGTTACCTAAAACATGATCTTCATTAATTTCATATTCAGAAGTCGTAACTAAAACTATCATGGAATGATATTTTCACATTATAAATAATTAGATAATTTATATTAAATAACATTTAATTATATACTAATGATAAAATTTAATAAAATGATGAATTTTGAGATCACCATTTCAAAACATGTGTGAAATGATGGAAATTACAAACATATTATGATGAATACAAACATTAACAAACTAATATATGTGAATGGAATTATTATAGTTTCGGAATATAAGTAATAATATATATGAATAAGGATATGAAATAATTTATTAATATGGTTATTATTGATATATAATAGGGTAATGAAGTTTAATAGAAGTCAAGAGTTAAGGTAAGTGTTTCCAATTAATTTAAATCCCTTAAGGCATGCTCTGTATTATGCTAGGATTTTCATTCATTTGTTTTATATGCCTCTTAAGTAGAATATTATTTCATTTTTATATTTTATTCATTATAATTAATGATCCACTTCAACTTTTCTCATCAAAAAGTTTATGGTTCAATGGTCACAAAAGTTGTAAATATTTTTGTTAACCAAAATTTTGTTTATGGATTAATTGTCATTCATAAAAATTATCATTATAAGTTATATGCATTAAAAACAATGATCGTATTATATTTTATTTACTATTGTTTCGTGGATTTACTCTTCATTCTCATGAAATCATTTTTAATGGGTTATTACCCCAATTTTTCTATGATGACATACTTATTTCATCATAAAAATGATATATTGTTTTAAATAATTTTCATCCACATAATCATTGTTCTTCCTCCATGTCCTTGTTCATTATTAACACCAATGTTATCTATTTTTATTTTTAAATAATAAAATGTACTAAATCTTAATAATTTTATCTATTTACAACATTTTAAAAACCATCTTTACTACGGTTATTATTATGAATGTTTAAATAAAATTAATATAACAATATTTAAAGAGGTATTTCTTTTTAGGATTATATATTTTAACATCAACAAAAAAATCATCTAAAAAACAATTATATATTTTTCAATGCCCAATTATTGAATATTATTAGTCAATGTAAAATATTTTAAAAAAAATAACATTACAAGTAATAATTTATTTTCATTTTTACTAAAAGAAGAAATTGATAAAAAAATAAAAGAAAGAAAATAAGGGGGTCTAAAGTAATTTATCCCAAGAGAATCATCTCGAAAACAAAATTTTACTCCCGGGGTGGGGGGAAGGATCTTGGATAAGATAAAATAAGAAACTGATTGTTCTATGATGCTTTAGAATCAATATAATTCACCAATTCATTCACATATCTCCAGGTATAACGAGTGTTCATGTGGTCATTCATAAGACCATTGAATAACCTGATAATGTAATCAATGAACCAAGTGACAAGACCATTACCTGTGATTTAATTATAGAGAACTATCAAATCAGTCATAATCTCCCTAATAATGATGGTCTTCTTAATTACATAAAAATAGACCACAGAGTAAGGCAAGGGCTTCCTCTTGAAGGGAATCACGGATTCCCATGAAAACTAAAAAATCCGTGACCACTTATCCTTTGTAATATCTAATAACATCACACCTATAATTAGTACCCATACAACATTAACCATTTGTGTTAAACTTGTTCCTCGAGATATGTGGCATCCATCTTACGCATGTTCCATGACCTAAAGGACCCGATATAGGGGAGGCATGCTGGGAAATGAGAGGAGTGATAGACAAAGCATTCTTTAAATATTATACAGCCATCAGAAATCCAAAATTAGGTTTTTAATTTTGAAAATAATACCATAAGTAGATGATGGGAGAATCTAATTTCACGTGCCATTCTATGATGTCCAGAGAATGTAACACCCAATTATAAAGATTACATCTCCAACCCTTATTTCTGGACTGAGAATGTATTCCAGGAAAACCCACTACTAAAGGAATAGATCAATATAGAACATCCATTCAAACCATCAAGATAGTTTTTAAAGGATCTCCATATTGCCTTTTCCCATGTACTATTGTAGAACATGCATTTCACAGATTCAGATTGTAACTCCCTACAATAGGAACATTTCGATGCCAAACTAATTCCTCTTCGCTGAACATTTTCATTAGGAGGAAAAGCGTAACTTTAAACACACCAAACTAGAAAAAAATATATTCAGAAGAAATATTCATGAACCATAAAATGTAACCCCAATGGTCCAGAGGGGAAGGAACATATTTTATTTTAAGAAATTCTATAGTAGAGAATGTAACATCCATCAAACCTATGAAAACACTGTTATCTGAGTCACTAGTCAACACAATGTTGTCAAAAATAATTTTTTTTGGTTTTCATCCAATGTGGTCTGAATAATGATGTGGTAATAACTGGCCTCCCTAAAATATGTATTTAGATAATGGAATCTTAAGAATCCAATGATTGTCCCCAACCAGTTAGGATTCAAATAACAGATTTCCACTTTGCCAACATTCCAATGGGTGTGAAACTGATGGAGATGAAGATGAGGGTGAACCATCTTCTCAATATTGGATGGTTTCCATCAAGATAAGCTCCCTTCAAAGACATGTGTATTTTTCATGTTCTATCCCCATAAATTCTAGACCTAATGTTACTCCAAGGAAAGTGTAGCTTGAAGACCATTAATAAAACTATAAAAACTCCTTAATTTAAGGCCCCACTCATCAAGAGAGTAATCCAACTTATTATAGTAAGCCCAATGGATCTTATCTTGGAGGTGAATGTCACATTAAAAGGATATCAAAGTGGACCCAATGATAAAAATAACTTTCTTTGGAACCTTGAGAGTAGACAAGATATTCATGGGGATAGAGAATAAAATGGATTTTTTCAAAATAATTCTCCCCCTAAAAGACAAGAACCTATTATTACAATTGAGAATACCAAATGTGCATTCATTAATAACCATGTAAAAGAGTCTGATGAGAAGGGTTTTTGGGGACACAGGAGCACCCAAGTAAATCCTAGAGGAGGATCAATTATTCATACCATGTATATATTCTAAATTTCATTTCCAAAATTCCTAGAATTCAATGGGTGAAATGAAAATAATATTCTCATGGTTTAAAACATTCCCAATCCCACCACAATATACATCTAGATCGTATTAACATTATCTTTTATGATAATGTTATTAATATTTTCTAAAAAACCTTTTATGATTCTGATTCTATTTTCTTATTTATTTCAAAAATATATATTTGCATTAAAAATATATTTCATGAATTACCCACTAAGTTTCCTTATACTGTTTTTTGGAAATATTAAATTAAAAGTATAAAATGATCCAACTCTTTGTACCTTTCTATGTGGTACTATTCAAAGTCTTATTCATAAATAATGGTATTTTCATATATATCAACATCCTTAAAACATTTTATGCTTCAGTAGATAAATGTATCTATGATACCAGAATCCTTCTTTCTCCTGATAGATTATGAAATGGTCTATGAATGTTTTTTTGAAACCCATCTTTTAAATTATGCGATGATTGAAATATTAATTATTCATGTTCTCATAGAACAAGTATATATAGTTTTCACTATACATAGGTGGTCCCCAAATTATATTTGTCTACAATAAATTTGGAATTGTTTTATATATCGTGAAATAATTATAGAAATCATGTATTTATGTTCCATCCATTATGTGATTCAGGACGTGTCAAATGATCCACTATGTTATAGAAATCAAGAAGTGAAGACAATTACACTATGTTATGAGGATCATGTAATAATGTATGATTGTTTATGATATTAGATTCAGGATGTGATGGAAACAATATTATGTTATCAGAGTTGGTTAGTGATGTCTTATCCGCAATGTTATTGAAATAATTAACTGATGGTTACTCTATTATGTTATGGACTCATGTAGTAATTCTTGATCTATAATGTATTAGAAAATTGGTGGTGGATTCTTCTTCTATATTTTAGTGTTTTTACAATAATAATTTTTCTGCATCTATATAGTATTCAGTAGGTTCATATTATGATATCTAATATCTTATTCTATGTACAAATATGTACTCCTTGATTTACTATTGATGATCCATGTTAATTTGGTCATAATTTCATAATGTAATTATCATATACCTTGACTATTATCTTATACTCATATGTTTATCTAATACTCACTTGTGATTTTCATTATTTATTTATAATGGTAACCCATTATGGATATCTATTCTATCCCCAATATTATATTTATATTCCCCATATTATAAAAATCCATATATATTATTAGAAGTAATAAAGAGGTTCTATAGAGGTATTATTATAGTGGAATGTTAATAAGGGATGCAACATAAGTTATTTATGTACATAGTCTCCAAAGATAATAAATTTATAGGGTCTAATGATTGTGTGGTTATTTAGAGATACGGTGTTCAAATAAATTGAAATTTATGAAAATTTTCCTTGGTACATATCAGTTGGTATCAAATCATATGTATAAAAATGTTTTGTTGACACCTAACCTAGTTGGTTGGGTATGGGGTGCCTCGGTTGGTATCAAAGTAGTGTATTTATTTTTAGTGATAATATGTAAATAAAAATAATAAAAACCTAAGTATGAGTTCATGAAATAAATATAAATATTTTCTAAAGTATATTGTGTGTAGATTCTTAGAAATAACACACTAGTATAGATAAGAAACATGTTGATGTAATATCATTTATAGATACACCTATGAGTAATAACCCTAAAAACCCATGGATGAGTATTGACAACAACTTCACTCATTTGAGGAAATATTATCCTAACTACACATTTGGTGTGTACTCCCATGATATATGTTTGGGTTGATTTAAATTTACATTAAAAATAATTATAAAGGATATAAATTTAATTTTTGGATTTTAGATTTATCTAATTTCTTTACTAAACCTAATTGTAATGTGACCATGGATATCCTAGTTTGAAACAGAGATATTTGTATGTTAGTATTCTAAGTCTATTTATGAGTTAATTAGTCTATTTTAATATTTTACTTTTATAAAATAATTAATTTTATTATACCTAAACATTGAATTATTTAATGTAATGGATGGATCCTATAAAAACTGATTTAATAATAGAAGTTAGGGAAAATTAATTTATCTTATGAATGATTAATTGAATGGGATAGTAGATGGAGTTAGGAATATTATCGTTATTCCTAATAGTCTATCATGTGTTTTTGTTTACCCTTTTATCCTAGTTTATTTTCAAAAAAATATAAAAATGGTGTTTTAGGGACTTTTATGTGGTAATGAAAATGGTAGAAAGAAAATGAAATTTCTTATATTCTATGGACGTTGAGATAAGTATATTGGTAATTTCATGAAAATAATTATAATATGTTTCAGGTGAGGAATTTTTTGTCATAAAACAAATGCTTTTCAAAAAAATACAAGAAGGATAGTAGAGGTCAATAAGGTCACAACTAATTCACTTGTAACACCATGATAATTTATATTATATTTTTCTTTAAAAAACTTATTTCATTGATATCTTTTGTTACATACAACACTAAGTTTTAACAAAGCACATAGTAATAATATTTTATTACTATTACTTAAATCTGATCGTTATAAAATATATGTTAAACTAGAGGATATGAATGGGAATAAATAATTTATAATATTTGAATAATTTTAGAATTAAATATAAATGTTTTTATAAATTCATAGTAAATAATTACACAATTCCATGGTGAAACCATATCATTCATTAAAAATATGTTTTATTCAAAATCAAATTTTATTTCATTTTATGAGAATGTATTATAATAAATTTCTAGAATAACTAATTTTTTTTATAAAATTACATTCATTTTTATATGCATATATAAAAAATAATATAGGGTTAAAGTTTATGATTTTTTTGGAAAACATTTATTTTTTACTGAATAGAAAAAACACTAATAAATGTGAAACCTCCTTTTTATTAAAAAAATAAGGAATTTAGAAGGATAATTATTCATAAATATTTATTTCTAGTCAAAAATGTATTAATTATTTATATATAAACCAGTTAATTATATTTCAATCATTATTATATTGTTTTTTTAAGTGAGTTTATTTTTGAGATTAGAAATTTTTTTAATACTTTAATGTGCATATTGATTATATATTTTAGTTAATTAAAATAACCCATAATGGGTAAATATTGAAATATAATTTATAAATTATATATCTATTTATTTGAATTTAAATTAATATAATGATTTAACCTAGTCATTGAGTTAATATAATATAATTTTTTTCAATTAAAATATATTTCATGAAAAAAAAATTATAGGTATTGTGGGTTCAATTTTAAATTAAATTTTGAAAATTATATGAATTGAATTTGATAAAATTTATTCCATATTTTTAATATTCATAAATATTATTATATATTAAGCTTAACTTAATTATTGGTGACAACGAATAGTATAAACACCAAAATATGTTACCATAGATAATGTTAAAAACGATTTATTAGTGGTTAAAATAAAGACTTCAAAGTAATTACATGTTGAAAACATGTTTTCTTCAATAGTGGAGGTGTGTATTCTCTATATGACCACTCATATAAGTAATTTTTAGAATTTTGGGGCACTTTTCTTCATATTGACATGCTATTATTGAAATGTTTTTGGTATTTCCAAACTCCGCTCCTCCTCCCCTATAAAAGGCTTCCCCTTCTCATATCCTCTCCACACATCCAATAAAATTTGGATAAAAAACCCTTATTAAAATATCTCCACTATATCCTTATCCACATTCTCAATCTTCTAATCTTTCCATATGACCGAAAAATGGTTTCATAATAAGTGATCAAATTGAGGTTCTTCTAAGAGAATGTTATCGTCTTCACCAGGCTCCTCTTTTATCCTTCTTTTTATATAATATTTTTTTACATTCAATTATGAAATAAAATTTTCAATTTAATAATGAATGAATATATTATATAATAATATGTTATTATATTTCTTTCATAATATTTATCCATCTCCTTCTCTATAAAATGTAAAATGAATCCATCATTCGTCTGTACGGTGGAATACCACCTCACAAATTGATATAATTCATTTTATATCATCACCTATCATGGTTATTCCTGATGATGGATTTAATGTTTTTTATAATATTTATGACATTATAATAATTATATAAAATTAACATATCATATACCCACTTTTATTTCCATCTATTGAAAAGTTATAACATTATTCTTGTGTTTGGTGGATCATCACCTTGCGAAGAGATATGAATCATTTTTTTATTTTTTCATCTCATAGATAGAATATCTATCAATATTTAAAGCATCAATATGATATTTATTATATAATTTGTGATGAACCCCTCCCTATAAGGTGTAACCCTCCATGATCATCAATATGAGAAGGGAGATAGTGACCCTGAAGTCTCACCTCCTAACGGCCCCAAGTTGGTGACTCACACAAAGGGTATAGAAAACACACAAATGGGAGGAATTTTTCTCTAAGAGAATGGATACCCACATAGGGCGTCGTTAGTTCCCTACGGTGCTATGAAAAAACAAAATTTATAAAACTCAGACAATCCTATCTCAAGGTGCAGTATTTAGCTAGTCTGAGTGTCAAACCCAAAAGGAAGATCCATATGTTCTAAATTAATAAAGAAATTTAAATTTAAATTCTGTAATAAGTTTTTAGAAAAATTAAATTACAATATGATTTGTTGTTATTTGAAATTAGGATGGAGGAATTCCATGATTAGTGATGATCAGGGTTGTGTGCAAGGGATTTAGTTGAGTATTGGTTTATTCGTCTTTGGGGTCGAAATTTGGTCGGCAAGCATCCTTGGTTTTGGTATCTCTTCTTATTCCTATTATCACAACTTTGGAATGATTATCTACTTAGTGAAATCAATTAAATAGGTGACCCAAAAACATTTTTAAACAAAACTATCATAGATTTCAAAATAGTCATGTGTAATTTAAGCTAATTAATTGATGAAATATAATGAAACACCTAAAGTCACACACAGTGGTCATGCAATAAGAATATATAGAGAATTGTAATTAGAATTGAATAAAAAATATTGCAAAATCCAACACATTAATATAATGTATAAAATGATCCCTAGGATGCACACCCCCTACAAATCACATCCCCTGGTATAATGAGACTACTCGTTCATAGTGGGAGCAAGAAACATTGGTACCTGAGGTAGAATGGCATCGAAGAACGGCTCTAGATCATCACATATGGTCTTGTGGACATCACTTGATGTTCGTTGGATACTACTACCCTATACTAACATGGAAGGGTGGTAGTATGTATCCTATCATAGGAAAACTCATCCAAAACCCACATCCCTTGTTGCTTGATTTTTATTTATGCATCAACCCACACACGACATGTACTTCGGGTAGAAGGTGTGTACCTCATATCCTGTTTTTCCATTATCACGTTGAATTCAGGAAAATATTGTACACTGTTTTGACTATCGTCGCATCATGTATTGGGGGATCACAATGTTTTCATGGATTTAACACTTTGTATACTCATCAAAACATGTCGCACGAAGATTCATTTTAAATTAAATTTTCATGATGTGTACTTGTGGTACATGACATTTAATGATTTTTCTTTAGCTTTCAACACTTCTTTATCTCCAAAAATCGGGTGTCACGCCACTTCACTTCTCTCATAGAGCAAATGGTCATTCAGCTCAATTTTCATCCAATTTTCTTTCCTTTCTAAAATATCATTAATTTCCTACCGTAAAACATAGAACAAGTAAATAAATTCCAAAATTGGAAGGATTTTTCATTAATAAAAAAAATAAACACATTAAACATATTAAAATATATACAATAAGTAGACGTATCAAGAATGCATGCGGATGGGAGAACAAATAGATAGAATCCAACTCCAAATCAAACTATAATATAAAATAAAACCCTAACTATGATAATCTAATTTCATTCATGAACTACTACAACTGAAAGGAAAAATACATGTACCTAAAGAAAGTAAAAAAAAAACAGAAGCGACCATGGTTCTCGAATAGCTCCTACAACCCAAAGAAAGTAATAAAAAGCTGGATCTCCAACCAACTCCATGTGACATGAAAAAAATATTTTATATATACATAGGGTGAGTATAACATTATAGTCAGCAGAATCCTCCCCGAAGCCTCTCATGATAATTTAATGAAATAATGCTAAAGCACAACGAAAAACAAGTTAAACTAACTCGTCACCTTAATAGGTATACTCTCTTCCTAGCCTCACCATGGTTACTCTAACAAAATATCTCATACAAGACTATATTATATAATAAATAATATCAAGGGTACCCCTCTACGACTTCCCCACTAGTTTTCCCCTTTTCCACAATGTCTCATGTCTTGGGACATCTCTCTCCCAAAAGGATTGCCCGCAAACACCTAGGCATAGCCCCACAACATGCACCTCATGCAAAAAAACCACCACGTCCACATAACCAATGTAACCGGGTAGTTTCCGGGAGCCACCACATATTTCATAACATGTATCATATGTAGGGTATTAAATCTCATCCCATTATAGCCCATACACCAAGTATGGATCCTCAATCCATCACAACCTATACATGTTACACCTATATTAGTCTATTGAAAACAATATCTAGAATATATGTGTGTCACTAAAAACTAGTAATTGATTCACTCTATACAAATAAATAGGTAAAAATAAGCTTTTTTCTACTAGAAAAATTAACTACCAATAAAAGTCACTGGGGCCAAAGGGGGTTGTCAATCATTCATCATCCAAATGGAATGTTGGAGAAAACACAGTCCTTAGGGAACATAATCCATAGGGTGTCTGTTTCCCAAAATAATAGGGTGGGGTAATTTAGAGAAACACAAAAAGTACATGATAAATTATAGCTTAGAACAATACTATTGGAACAACTTAGTCTCAAACTCAACTACAACTAACATATCTCAACTCTTGACTACCACTGGTAAGACTAGATATCATATAAGCACACAACCATTTAAATAGATTTATTAGATTACTTTATCCATTTTCATCAGTTTTACTTGACATTAGTTAATTCATTAAACATTAATTAATTATTATTTATTCCAAATTACATTTCATTAGAATCCCAAAGAAATTTCATGCCTTCTATGCATAACCAACCCAAGTCCACAACTTCTTAGAAATATTACCATAGAATTTCCTCACAGAAAGCTCAAACCCTATGGGTTAAAATCATTTATTCAATAATTTATTAACAGCATTATTACTTTTCTATATTCCCAGTCATTCTAGAAAACATTTTATGCTACTAAACACAATGGGGGTCAACATAGTGAGTAGTTTAACTACATTTGAAGCCTTTTCCACCTATAAGAATAGTGTAGACCCATCATCCCTTGATAAGCTAAACAAATAAAGCACGTGAATACCCCACTCATCTTCACCCCTTCTTGGAAAGAGGGTATGTAGGACCAGCTGCCATGAGAAGTGGGTAATGTAAATCAAATAAATAACCAAAAATATTCACCAACAGTCCAACATTAATATCCAACATGTTTCATCATCTTTGGGGTCATACTCGACACCCACGTGCATAAAATGTTGCATCTCTCCACTTTAGGCATCAACTGCATCCACATATAACAGGCATGTCGGCCTCTAAAAATCACAATGGCTATCCAGGCTCACATCTCAACACAAGAATCAATAATTAAACATCATATTATTTGGGTTCTTTTCCATTAAGAAATGAATTATTCCTTCTTACACAATGAGCTCTCACAGCTCCAAGCATAATACTCTTGGCCTTTATAAAAAAAAGGGTTACTCAAAACCCTATAATGAATTATACTTTATCAAATGACCAGTTCTTTAATCCATCTTAAATTAACTGGTTCATTAATAGTATGGTCAAACTATGGGTAATCTAAGCAGAAATCTATCACAGCTATAAAAAATATTTAAACATGCTTACTGCAGTAATTTCATTAACATCAAGTTATAACAACAACAACCAAATTCATTTAAATGCTTCTTTTATCTTTGAAAATTAATTAGAATTAATCAATTCTTATATTCATTACAAATTTCAATCAATAATGGCAAGCTAAATAAAGAAACCATAGATATCACAACGTCTTTCAAAATAAGAGGCTATAACATATGACTGATACCAATTTATTTATCTAGTTCAAATACTTATTATGTCAATTCAATTGTGATCCAGTGGTTTAAAACACGCTAAATCTATAGATTCATGTAAAATAATTGAGAATACTTGAATCAAATATCTCAAAAGTTTGTGACATTATTTATATGAGAACAATCCGCACAGCAGATTATGATAGCCTCCCTCTGTGACAACTGCATCCACCCGAGGACGTCACGACACGACCACACCAACCAAAACCTAAGAATACTTCATTAAAATAATGGAGAAATCATTGCATAACATGGAAAGAATAAGAAAGAGAATAAGGATCAAATAAAACACAATAATGGAGGTAGATCATACATTCTATCGATGAAGGATCGACACTTGCTGCATGCACCAAAATAGGGGGTCAACATCCAGCAGGAAGAATCATCAAGGGGAAATGGTCCATGGATTAATGTCCAATCACACCATTCCGATGGGAGGAATGAAATGTTCCAGCATCTCACACATGCGATCAAGATGGTAGAACAAGTGAGGAAGATATCTTTTCCATTTATAAGATTTAATGGAATGATTGTTTATGATACACGGGATTTTCCATTAAAATCGAATCACATTAAACTATGTGGTTTGACCAAGTAAAGAAATCATGAGCCTTAGTAATATTAATATAGGACTTATGAGATTTTAATTGGCCTTAAATCCATTAAAAAAACCATGAATGCATTTTTCATCGAAGAAACTAGTATCGAGGATAAACTATAGAAAGACGGAAACACTATTCAGAAATGACTCGATGAAAAAAATGTTCACAAATGACACAGTGACAAACCAGTTCACAAGTGACTCACCGAAAGCACTATTCAAAAATGACTCACTGACAGTCATGTTCAAAAATGACTCACTAAAATCACTATTCAAAAATGACTCACTGACATCACTGTTCACAAATGACTCATCGAAAACACTCTTCACAAATGACTCACCGACAACACTATTCACAAATTACAATCTGATAGCACTTTTCTCAAATGAATCAGTGACACCACTATTCACAAATGACTCACTTACAACACTTTTCAGAAATGACTCACCCACATCACTATTCATAAATGACTCCTTGACAGCACTGTCCACAAATGAATCAACGACATCACTGTTCACAAAACTGGACACACTATTCACAATGCTATAAATTTGGAAATGTTTTGAAAATAAGTCACCTTGACATCCTAGAACACCCCCAATCAACAGATTTTCCCAAAAGGATAGATCTTTGAGGTTTGGGCCATAACATTAGATACCCCTTAAAACATTCTCATCCTCAAGAATTCAAAACCAACATATATACGAAAAAAAGAATTCAAAGAACCACCCTTAGAGATACATATCAAGGATATTACCACCAAACGATTTCAACCACTCTAAAAGGGCACAAGTGATATCATACGATAACCATAACGAAAACCTAAACACGTTTCTATGAAAGATACCTCCCAAATATAGAATTCCAAAAAATAAACAAAAGAAACCCATATCATAAAGACAGATGTTTTACAACCACAAATTAATATCATTACAAGAGAGGTGCTAAACATAAAATAGCTGGGGATACTGAATGTGCATCTGTGACTCATGTTCCCATGTACTCTCATAAACACCGCCATGTCTCCAAAATATACGAACCATGGGTATATCACTCCCACACAACACCTCCTCCTCGTAGTCCTAGATCTCTATATTTCGCTCCTCGAAGGTTGTATCATCGTCAATGTCAATCACACACCAATCAAGGATGTGAGAGTCATCATGAAGATAACGATGGAGATTTGAAACATGTAAAACATCTTGTATCTAGATAATCTATGGGGGAAGTGCTACCAGATATGCCACGATGCCAACATGAGCCAACGCCTCGAATGAACCAACAAAACAGGGAGAAATATTACTTCCATGACCAATAATTTGCTTCCCATTATGGGAATTCACCTTCAAAAAAATGTTATACCCAACATAAAACTATAAAGTTATCCTCTATTGGTCTCCATATGATTTATGAAAATCCTGAGTTGACTTTATCCTCTTTTTAATCACCCGAACCATCTATGTTGTATTATGCACTAGTTGCAGCCTTAGAATTGATGACTCTCCAACCACAATCCAGCATAATGGAGAATAAAAATTTCAATCATACTAGGCTTCAAAATGAGCCATACAAATGGTGTACTGAAAAACATTTCTATACAAAAAATCCACCAAGAGTTTGTGACCCATCCAGTAACCTAAAAAATATAGGACATAATCACAGAACATGTCATTAAGAGTCTGGAAGGTATGCTCTCTCTAACAGTTTGTCTGTGGATTATTAGAATTTCTCTATCATTGTGGAGAAACAATGGGATGTTGGAGACCACTCCACGACCTATAGGTAAAATGAGGATCTTGATCAAAAATGATCATCCTCAAGACTTCATGGAGCCTCACCACCTCTACTGGATACTGCATTGACAAAACCTCCACTAATTTCGACTACATTGTATCTATAAAGTGGTTTTTTTCATTAAATGATCCAACACCACCCATATAGAATCATGGCCTCCAATAGATCAAGGTAAAATATTAAAAAAGTCCATTGAGATGTCCTTCCACTTTTATGGAGGAACATCTGATGGATGGAGAAAACCACTAGGGACACGGTGCTCGTCCTTCACCTTCTTGCAGAACAAACATCAAGACACAAACTATGTAACTGTATGCTTCATCCAAGGACACCAAAACTGACTCATCATGTCTCAGTACATATTTTCCATGCAAGGATGCACCACTAATGGTGAACTATGGAACTCTCAGAGAACAATCTCATGCATCACCAAAGGATCTAAATCTCTTTCCTGGTGCTTCACATAGTGTTGTTCATCCTCAGACCAACAGTCAAGGGCCTTGCTACATACCACTCGGTCTCTCCCGACCTCCACATCAAGATCCACCAAATGGGACTCTTGTACATACTACACTATTGATGATTTCACCATCATCTAATAAAGTCAACATATTCCCCTAACTTCTCTTATATCAAGATATTCTATGAGTTCTTCCACTACGCTATAGGAATTACCAAATTCATACACTACATCACAATGTGAAATTCTGCTCAGTGCCTCAGCCACAGCATTACCCTTCCAAGTTGTATATGATATTTATATGTCTTATTCTTGTAAGAAATTCATCCATCGACATTGATGCATGTTCAATTCAAGATGGGATAAAACATACCCTAGGCTCTTATGATTAGTGAGAACCACAAAGCGCTCCCCTACAATGTACTGTCTCTGCAAATTCAGATAAAACACTTGATTGCCTACTCATGATAAAGTGTTGTAAAGTTATGTTCACAGGGAAGAAACTATAAATATTCATACGAAATGACCAATATCTGTTGCATCATAACACATTGTAACCCTCGATGAGATGCATCACCCGAAATTATCATTCTGAAATACATTTTTTAAAAGACAAAGAATGGGTTCACTTACCAAATTATCCTTCAAATACTCAAAAGCTTCTTAACATTGATTAGTCCCCCGAAATATTTAATCCTACTTGATCAATGTTGTTAGAGGAGTCTAAACTTGGGAGAAATTGGTTAAGAAACTCATGTAGTAGTCTGCGAGACGAAGGAATCTTTTCACCTCTCCTACAATCTTGGGGACTACCCATGACACGACTTCTTCTATGTTTGACATATCGACAGCTAATCCTAACAAGGATACAAAATTTCCCATGAAATAAACTTCTCGAGCCCATAACTCACACTTCGACAACATCCCAATTAGCTATTGTTAATGAAGAACTCCCAAAACAGTGTGTAGATGCACTTCATTCTCCTCCTCAGATGTAGAGTACACAAAGATGTTGTTGATGAAAACCACTTGGAGCTTATCTAGGAACTCACAAATCATAGTGTTCCTCAACCCCGTTAACACAGCTGGAGCATTCCTCCCACCAAGCGGCATTACAATAGACTCATAATTCCCATGACGACAACATAAAGCAGTCTTCAGGATATCCTCATCCTTCACATACATCTGATGATATCCTGACCACAAATCGATCATCGAGAACCAAATCGCACCCTTCAGTTGATCAAATAAATCATCAATCCATGGAAGATGGTAGTGTTTTATCAGCATCACTTTATTAAGTGACGATATTAGATTCAAAACCACAAACTATCCTCATCCTTCATCATAAAAAATTGGGAGCACCCCACAGTGACACTCTCGGTCGAACAAAACATCATTGTAACAATCTATCAAAATGTATATGCAGCTTCTGTAACTGAAAATGGTCCATCCTCTATGGATACATAAATATAAAAGTCTCTACTGGTTGTAGATCGATTCCAAACCTGATCTCTCATAAAAACATTAATGCTACAACATCTACTGGAAAGGAATTATGGTACTATTCTATGACCCTAAGAAATTCCAACTCTTAAACCTCGGATGAACTCAGCATCATCTTAACAATCTAGGATGAAAATGTTGGAACACGCCTCATACCCATTCGAGGGTCTCCCTCACCAACAAGAAATAATGGCTCTCCATCTACATTGAGGAACACCACCTACTTTTGGAAGATATCTACAATATCTTGCACCAAATACACCCAATCCATGTCGAGGATTACATCGTAGGGTTGTATCCATAAACATAGGAAATATCCCCAAGAGAGGTTATTTCCTACCACTAGATCATAGTATCTAAAAACATAAAACATGTTATCTTGAACTCCTACCGGTATTGTCATTGATAATGGCACTGGAAGAATCTCTACCTTAATTCCCAATGAATGGGAAAGGGAAGGTTATATGTAGGAGTGTGTCTCTCCAGAATAAAAAAGGGAATATAGACAAGTTGAAAACAAACTAAGGTTATCTCCAAAGACATCTGGATTACTTTTAGATGGAAATTCTAAAGAATGAATCTTACCACAACCTTCTCTATGCCCTCTTTGACCATGATGACGACCACCACCAAGGTCGCGCTCTACTCTCCGAGGATGGGGAGCAACATGGGGTTGTCATTTTCTAGCCCCATCTACCCTTTGCTAATCTAAAAATGGTGTAACGTGTTACTGTTTCCTTGGCTAGAACTGCCTTAATGAAGGATCATGGTACGGAATAGTTGGTGCATAGTGACCACTTTGAAAGGTTGGGCACAATCGTTACTGATGACATTGGCCTCTAAAATAAAAACAAGTTTTGAATCTATTGGCATAGTACTGAGAGCCTTCGCTCTCGGAAAAATGAGATGCTGGGGGATGGGACCTACCTATAAGGACTTGGCCTAATAAAATTATATAATCTTGAATTAAAAGAATAATTCACATTGAGTATCCTTTTCAGTTTGGTGTATTAGATAACTAGAACATAACTATTACATCACAAAAGATTATAAAGTAGAAACTTATACATAGTTTCCATTTATTTCATAAAATAAAAACTCTTGAAAAAAAAGAGTCATGTCTAGTTCCATGTTTTAGACAACTTGACTTTTCTCGGATCCCATCCTTGACCCTGTTCATATTTAAGTCCAGTGAAAACATTTCAAAACATGGGATGAGCATAAAATGCTTAGTAAGGGTTATAAGACAAGGAATGAAAACATTTGTTCATAAATTCATACAAAACATGAACTTTTTTACTTACCTCAGGAAGTCATAAGAATTATGAATGACACATAGAAATCATATGTTATAAAGAAAACTTGTGGCATCCTTTACATAATTACAATGTAGCTATCACAGCTACATTGGGAGTTAATTTGGAATACCAATCACAGTATATTCCCAAAATCTCATAGGAGAAGCATCCATGTTTTCCTCCGTCACATTACCCAATGCATTGGACAACTATCTCGGGCTCAACCCCCCAAAGTTTATCACGAAACCACTAGTATATGTAAATAATTCCAAAGAACCATAACATGATCAAATAACATAAGCATAAAGGAAAGATAAAATTTCCACATTGGAATTAAAAAATATAATTTCAAGATATTGGATTAATAAATCCATTATCAAAATCATTTTCAATACCAAAATATGTAGAAGGAGTATATGGTATATATTTTTCCATTTAAAAACATTTCAGCTTTTTAAGGAAGCCAAAGATAAAATAATACTCTTGGCGGCGGAAAGGTCGTTTTCACCGCTTATGTCAAAAATACATTCCTTTTTATCGATTAGTAAAATGACTCGTATAAAAATATTCCCTTTGAATGAAATGAAAATTCAAAGGGTTTTATACACCATTAAAAATAATTTCATGTATAAAACTGAATATGCCTCAACGAAAGGATATTGAGACGAACTCCCTTACCTCATGTCCGTCTTGACTCGATCATTCTTTAATCTCCTGAATAACAAAATAATGTTAATTTATATTTTATTAAGAACCTTTTTCAAGTTTATTATTACTTTTATATAACTTATTACCATGTTATAAAAATTATTTAATCATTTCAGTTAATAACATTCATTTTGTCGATATTTGGTACTTTAGTAAAAAATGAACAACTTATAATTACAAGTTGTCCATGTGATCAATAGTCCATTATTTCCAGAATTACATTCATTATTTATATATCATTTATATCATATATATCCTGAATATACATGTATTTATAATAGTACATAACATTTGGAGGTAGTAAATGAAATGCACCGTTCATGGAGACGGTAAGCCGTACGTACGATTGAATGCTACTTCCATTTGTGATTCATATTTAATGGAATGAAAACATAATGATACATAGTAGTATTATAATACCAGTATTGTATCATATATAATATTATTAAATCTATCCATTATACGTACCACATATGGTATGAACGAGTCATGTCACTTTGAGGGGGTGGTAGTCTGCACTTCCTCTAATGAGATTATCCCATTTACTGATAATGGAAACCATAAATTCATGAAATAAATAGAAATTAAAGAAGAATAAATAAAAAATAAACATAATATATATCATATATAATAAAGTGACATCATAATGGCCACCATGAGAGGCGGTTGATGATATTTGAACAATCATCGTTTCGTGGGGCGTTAGTTTCCCATCCACAGAAACATTATGTTCATCATCCATTACATGGAGGTGTGTGTAAGTGTAGTTCTAATACTTCTCATAAAAACATTATATTATATTTAGGATACTAGTGTTTTACAGAAGAAGGTAATAAAAATAGTTTAGGGGCTGGAGAAGTAAAATAATAGAAAACATTTTAAGACAAATTGGTACCTTTAATTTGGGTTACTCCATTTGGTTTTATCAAAAGGACTTCTTGAAATGCCTTTTTCCTAAGGTAAGGCTTCTCGGAGGAGGAGAGGGATGCAAGGAACTTAATTGGGAAGAGTTTGGATGATCCAAAAGGCGAGAGAGGTGTGAGGAATTGGTTATAAATGGTCTTCTTTTATAAGGGAGAGGAAGGGCTCTTTAGAAATGGGTGAAAACGTTATTTTATTATAAACATATCATTGGTTTTAAAAGGTCCAAAAATCATTAATGTCGAAGGAAAGATGAGAAATATTAAAAATAAAATCATCAAATCAGAAATGGTCATGTTTTGGATAATATTTTAATCGTTATAATCTTATATATTTAAATCAATTATTAATGATGTAAATAACAAATCATTACTATGTCGTAAATTATTTAATTTATTTGATGTATAAAAATTATAAACAAATACCATGATGTAGGAATTATTTTTAGCTTTAAAATGAATATTTCTTAACAAAAATATAATTTATATAACACCGCATAAAAATTAATTTACTAAAAGATTTTTGTTTATGTCATTTTTTCCTTTACAATAAATCAATTAATCTAAAGGGTCATTATCTTTCATAAGTGGCTCCATGGGGATCCTAAATAGACCCAAATATTCCCATGGTTGGCCATTACTCATCCAATAAGGTTAGGACAAGGGTTACAATAATTTTGAATTATTATAATATTCTTTTTTTACTTTGAATTACCCTATTTACCTTTAATCGTTGTAAATGAAAGTCAAAAGTTACTATTCACCAAAAATTATTTTCATCTTATTGAACCACATTTTACATACTAATAATATCCATGTATGTCTGACTTTAGAAATTGAATTTGCAGAAGTGGTAAAATTTCATTTAAATGAAAAGGTCAGTTTTTTAACTACTACTAAGTGGTTTCACTATTCCTCAAAAATTGAAGTTTTTTCCGAAAAATACCAAAAATTCAGACCAAGATATATTTGATATTCAGAATTAAAAAAGGATGTCTATTTTTCAAAATTCAAAACATAAAAGTGCAATTAATTAATTTTAAAATTAATTCTATTTGTTAAGACAAATAGCGTGATTTTACAAAGCAATAACTATTAAAAGATTGACACTTGTTTATTTCCAATTTCAAAGTGAAATTAATTCTAATGAACAAAATTGGATTAAATTGTAAAATGATATTCTAATTACACTTTAAAACCAATTAAAAAGATAATCTAACAATATAAATAAATTATATTAAAATGTGGTTTTGAAATAAATTACAATATTTTCAGTATTCATAAAAAAGTGAACTTTATCGGAAAAATTCCAAAAAATATACACAATGTATATTTTGGAGTCCCCATTATAATGAAGGATTTTATTTGGTCAATTAGAATTTATTAATGTGAACAAAACTATATTTAAAGAGGGTTCTCCATTAAAAGGTGGTAAGTCAACATTTTCATATAAATTATGCTTAAAAATAGATTCATTAACATTTTAAGCCTCTAACATTTATTGGATAAATGTAAATACTTTTAAAAATCATATATAATCATATTGAATTTAGTTTTTTTCATTACAACCAATACAATGGCAAGGATTTAACTACCATTTAAAATAATAATATTATATTATTAGTGTCCAATGTATGATTTTAAAGAAACCTGTTGTTTCGTATCAGGTACTCTAATTAAAATAGAGACCCCTTTAATGTAAAACTAATATTTAATTCAAAAATATTAAAAAATATTAAATATGAATTAATCTTTATTCACCTGGGATTATATATCCTTTCTCCATTTTGTGAATTGTGTCCTCGCAATTTTACTTATCAAAATAATGGGGGTATTTATCCCTCATAGCATTTTCAGATTCTCACGATTCCTCTTCAACCATATGGTTTTTCCACAAAACATTCACCTAGTGAATTACCATATTTTGAAACACTTCGTTTCTATGGTCAAGAATATGAACTAGTTGTTCTTCATAAGAGATATTATCTTCCAGTTGAACTACCTATGGTCTCAAAACATGAGATAGATCTAGCATACAATTTCTCAACATCAAAACATGAAAAAAATTGTGTACCTGGGATAAACATTTAGGTAAAGCAACTTTGTATGCAACTAATCCCACTTTCCCCAAAATTTCTTAAGGTCCAATGATCCTCGGACTCAAATTTCCCTTCTTAACAAAATGCATCACACTTTTCTTGGTGAAACATTGAGAGAGATCCGATCACCTACCTCAAAAGAAATATCCTTCTTCTGGTTATCTGCATAAATTTTTTGTCTTCTCTTAGCTGATCTCATGTGCTTCTGAATCAACTAAACATTCACTGCCATATTGTCAACCAATTATGGTCCCATAAGCTTCATTTCACCTACTTCATCCCTAAAAGTAGGAGTTCGAAAATGATTTTCATATAATACATCAAATGGATTTATCTGTATACTGGAATGAAAACTATTATTATATGAAAATTCAACCAACGGAAGATGTTGGTCCCAAATTCCCTGAAAATCCAGTGAACAAGAATGTAGCATATCCTCCAAGGTCTGAATTGTTCATTCTGAATTCCCATTTGATTGTGGATGAAATGCTGTACTAAAATTTAATTCAGTAAGAATTGGCTTCTGAAGGCTTTTCCAAATTCTAGAAGTAAACCAGGGATCACGATCAGATAAAATGGAGAGGGGAAATCCATGCAACCTAAATATCTCTTTAACATACAACTGAGAAAGTTTATCTAGAGACAATGTATCCCTAATTAGAAGGAAATGAATTTATTTATTCTATTTATCAACAATAAACCATATTGCATTCTTACCTTGAGATGTCTTTGGTAATCAAACAACAAAGTCCATTGATATATTTTCCCATTTCCACTCTGGAACCAGTAAAGGTTTAGCATCCCTTTCAGAAACATCTGCTCTTCTTTAACCTACTGACATGTAAATCACTTCACAGGAAAATCAGCAATATCTCTTTTCATTCCATACCACCAGTAATAAATCTGAATATCACTGTACATCTTAGTTCTACCAGGATGAACTAAAAATAAGGAACTATGAGATTAACATAACAAAATATTCTTCATCATTGAATCAAAAGGAACACATAATATCTTCCCAATCCTCAAAAAAAAATCATTATCGAAGTTAAAATCAGGAGACTTACCCTTGTGAACTGATTCTACCTATTTCTACAACTGATTGTCTTCATGTTGCGCTTGATTTTTTCTATCTGATATATCTGATTTCACTGACACATGAAACAAAATAGAATAAATTCTTTCACAAACAAATTATATGACAAAGTTTATCAAATCAAAAACCAAAGGATCTTGTTCAAACGTAGCATGGTTAATGAAGCATTATTTTTTTCGAATTAAAGCATCATCCACTTTATTTAATTTTCCTGGATGGTAATGGTTCATACAATCATAATACTTGAAAAATTCCAGCCATCTCCTCTTTCTCATGTACAATTCTTTCTTGGTGAATATATACTTTAAACTTATTTGATCAGTATATATTTCACATTTTACTCCATACAAATGAAGCCTCAAAATTTTTAATGCAAAAACAACATCAGCTAATTTCAAAACACGTGTAGAGAAATTTAACTCATGTGGTTTCAACTGATGTGAAGCATAAGCAATTATCAGACCATTCTATATTAATACACAACCAAGTCCTTTCAACGAAGCATCACTGTAGAAAACAAACTCACCATTTCTGGATGGCAGTGCCAAAACCGGAGCATTCACCAATTTCATTTTAAATTCCTAAAAACAATAAACAAATTCTTTTGTCCAGATGAACATAACACCTTTTCGAGTTAACATTGTAATTGGACTAGATAACCATCAAAATTTCTCAACAAACCTTTGGTAATAATCTTCCAAACTAAGAGAACTATGAATCAGGGTTATATTTGTGGGTCCTGGCCATTTTCCAACATGTTTTGTTTTAGCAGGATCAACAATTGTGCCATTTTTTTAAACTATGTGACCAAAGAAAGAAATTTGTTATATCCAAAACTCACACATGCTGAATTTCCCAAATAGTTTCATTTCTTTTATGGTTTGAAGGACAACCCATAAATTAATTTCATCTTCCTCCTTACATTTGGAATAAACCAAAATATCATTAATGAACACAACTGCAAACTTATCCAAGAACTCAAGGAAAATTCTATTCATAAGATCCATGAATACAACATGTACTTTGGTTAAACTATTATGCATAACTACAAATTCATAATGGCCATATCTAGTATGAAATGCGGTCTTCAAAATGTCTGCTTCCTTTACATCTAACTGATGGTACCCCGACCTCAAATAAATGTTCAAAAAATATTGAGATCCTTGAAACTGATCAAACAAATCATCGATATGAGGAAAATGATACTTTTTCTTAACAGTGATTTTATTCAATGAACTATAATCAATGAAAAGTATCATTAAACCATATTTCTTTTTAAAAAACAATACAAAAGAACCCCTTGGCGATTTTCTAGTTCAAATGAAACATTTATCTAATAACACCTTCAATTTCTTCTATAACTCTAAATGTTCAATTTGAGCCATTTGATTAGGTGGTTTTGAAATTGGATTAGCATCAAGAACTAAGTCAACAGTAAAGTCATCTTCCCGATCAACTATAATACTAGAAAACTCATCAGGAAAAACATCAAGATACCCATTTACGACTGGAAAATCATTAATTTGAACAATTCTTTTATTTTCAACAATATGTGCAAGGTAACATTAATTTCCAACTTTTACTAGTTTCTCAGATTCCTAATATGTTATCAAAATAAAGGTTTCATTCTTGTATAGAAATTGTAAATCCTTCCGAAAAGAAACCTCTTTAGATTTTCAGTCAATCTTATCATGATAAACATAAATCCAATCCACTGCCAAAATAACATCAAACACTAATAGACGCAAAACTATAAGGATTGCATATAGATTCTTTCTGCACACACGGACAGGAATGTTCATATGTTTTCTTTTTGTCTCAGCATTTCCTCCAGGTGTTTTTATCGTATGTTTTGTATTCATATCATGAGATGAAATTCCTAATTTACTTGAAAAAATATAAGAAATGAATTAGTGTGTAGACCCTGAATCAAAAAACACATTGGCATAATCTGAAAAAACAATAAATTCACCTCACATAACATCATTTGATGGCCCAACATTTTCTGAAGTAGTTGAAAATGATTTCACCACCCCTTTCAACTTGTATAGTTCCTGATTTCCTTTGTACGAGTTCATTGTTGGACACTCAATTACATAATGACCGATTTAATTTCATTCCAAGCATTTTGCTGACTGTAAATCATATTTTTCCTTACCATTACCCTGATCTTTTTCAGTGCAATTTCGAGCCTTATGTCCCATTTTACGACATATGTAGTACTTGCTAGAATTAAAAAGACATTCCCCTATATTCTTATTACCACAATTTTTACAAATTTTAAACTTAATTTTCCTACCATCAGACTTTTTTTACGAGTTCTTCCCTTTCGCCTGGTACCTCAACCTCTTATTCAGTTGTTTTTTTTCAAAGAATACATGATCATCAAAAAACTCCATTTCAACTTTCTCTGTACAATGAACAATTTTTTCATAACTTTTTAACTCATGAGAAGCTAAAGCCCTTCGATATTTTGGATTTAATCCTAAGTAAAAACGGTTTATTTTAATATCATGATCTCGTATGAAATCTTTAGCATACATTTCCAGTTGAGTGAATTTTTCATCATAAGCAGCCACAAAGTCATCCTCCTGCATCAATTCAGAGAATTATTTTTCCATCCTAAGACAAAACACCTTAAGAAAATATTTCTCGAGAAAGATACATTGGAATTCATCATAATCAAGAGCATTATTCACTTCACTATCCCTGGTATTTTTTTACCATCGACCACCACTAATCATCATCACCTTAAAAATGGTAAATAGAAAGTCTATCTTCTTGATGTTCTGAACGACCCATGACATCCAAAAACTTTTCCAGTTATTTAATCCACCCTTCCACAAGCATCGGATCTGATGACCCTCTAAATGATTAGGTATGTTGCCTCATGAAATGCTCCACTACTGAAATGTTTCTCTATGGTTGATTTGGCTGATCTCTTATATGGATACAACCACCGTTTATAGTTTGATTCCATTGTTCCATCAATGCATCAAACTGTTTAGTTCTAATTCCAACCATCTCAGGTTGCTGATTTAGAAGGTTGCCTTCCTCCAGATGTCATCTAAACATAGCTGCCTAGTTTCCTCTGCGCAAAACCATTCTGAACACAGATATATCTTAGGCGAAGTAACATGGTAATCTGTAAATTCTATATGATTTCAAGATTAACATAAATTACGTTATGGATATTAATTTAACAATACCCTACCTCCTAAATCTATCTAAACCGACCTCTGATACCAACTTTAAGGACCCGACCTTATAAGATTGCATAATATTGAATTACTAGAATAAATCACATTGAGAATCTTTTCAGGTTTAGAGATTTAGAAAATTAGGACATAACTATGACATCTCAAAATATTAGAAACTAGACACTTCTACATAGTTCCCATTTATTTCATAATATAAAAACTCTTGAAAAAACGAGTCATGTGTAGTTCTATGTTTTATAAAGCATGACTTTTCATGATCCCATCGTTGACCATATTCATCAAAAAGTCCTACGAAAACATTTCAATAATTGGGTGATAATAAACAGATCATTAAAGGTTATAAAAGAAGAATGAAAACACTTGTTCATAAATACATGCAAAACATGAACTCTTTAACTTACCTCATGAAATCATATGATTTATGACAGACACATAGAAATCATATATCATTAAAGTAACTTGTGGCATCTATAACATAGTTACATTGTAGCTATAACAGCTACATATGGAGATACTTTGGAATACCCATCACATTATATTCCCTAAATCTCTTAGGTGAAACATCCACGTTTACCTCTGTCACATTACCCAATGCATTGGAGAGCAATATCGGCTCACCCGCAATTGGTTTATCATGAAACCAACCGTATACGTAAATAATTCCCAAGAACCATAACATGATCACATGAAATAAGTATAAAAGAAAGATAACATTTCCACATTGCAAAAACAAAACATTGTTTCAAGATATTGAAATAATAAATATATTCTCAAAATCATTTTCAATAAAAAAATACGTAGAATGATTATATGGTATTTATTTTTCCTTTTAAAAACATTCTGGCTTGTTAAGGAAGTCAAAGATCAAATAATACTCGTGGTGGCGGAAAGGTCGTCGTCACCGCTTACGTTAAAAAAAACATTCCTTTTTGTCGTTTAGTAAAATTTTTCATATAAAAATATTCCATTTCAATGAAATGAAAATTAAAAGAGGTTTATACACCATATAAAATAATGTCATGTATAAAACTAAATATGCCGCAATGAAAGGAGATTGAGATGAAGTCCCTTACCTCGCGTCTGACTTGACTCGATCATTCATTAATCTCCTAAATAATAAACTAAATATAATTTATACTTTCTTAAGAACCATTTTCACGTCTATTATTCCTTTTATATGACTTATTACCATGTTATAAACATTATGTAATTTTTAATATTAATAACGTTCATTTTTTGATATTTAGTACTTCAGTAAAAAAATGAGCACCTTATAATTAAATGATGTTCATGTGATCAAGATTCCATTATATCCAGAAGGGAATTCATTATTTTTGAATCATATATATCAACCATATACATGTATTTATAATAGTACATAACATTTAGAGGTACGAAATGAAAAACACTGTTCATGGAGACAGTAAGCCGTATGTACGCATGAACGCTACTTCCATTTCTATTTCATATTTAATGGAATTAAAACATAATGTTACATATTAGTATTATAATTCCTGTATTTTATCATATATATTATCATTAAATCTCTCCTTAATATGTGCCACATATGGTATGAACGAGTCATATCACTTTGAGGTGGCGGTAGTCCGCACTTTCTCTAATGATATTATATCGTTTACCCATAATGGAAACCATAAATGTATGATATAAATAGAAATTACAGAAGAATAATGAAAGCATAAACATAATATATATCTTATATAATTACAGTTCCATCATAATGGCCACAATGATAGGTGGTTGGAGATATTTGAACAATCATCATTTCATGAGGAGTTTGTTTTCCATCCACAGAAAAATTGTGTTATTCATCCATTAGATGGAGGTGTCTGTATTTGTAGTTCGAATCCTTGTCAGAAAAACATAATATTATATTGAGTATAATTGTTTTGTTACAAAGAATGTATTAAAAAGATTTTAGGGGTTGGGGAAGTAAAATAAAATAAAACAATTTAAGAGAAACTATTACCTTCAATGTGGGTAACTCCTATTGGTTCTATCCAAAGGAATTCTTGATGTGCATTCTGCCTTAGGTGAGGCCTCTAGGTGGATGAGAGGGATGTATAGATCTTAATTGAATAGATTTTGGGCGATCCAAATGGATTTAGAGGTGTGAGAAATTGGTTATATGTGGTCATCTTTTATAAGGGAGAGGAGGGGCGCTTTAGGAAAGTGTGAAAACATTATTTTATTATAAACATATCATTGGATTCAAAAGGTCCCAAAATCATTATGGTCAAAGATAAGATGACTCATATTTGAAATAAAATCATCCAATCAGAATTGGACATGTATTGGATAATATTTTAATTATTATAATCTTATTTATTTTAATTATTTATTAATGAGGTAAATACTGCATCATTATTATGTCAAAAATAACTTAATTTATTTGATGTCTAAAAATAATAAATTATACCATGATGTAGGAAATCTTTTTAGATTTCCAATGAATATTTATTTTCTATAATAAAATTTATATAACACCATATAAAAATTAATTTTATAAAATATTTTTGTTTATGTCATTTTTTCCTTTACATTAAATTAATTAACTTAAGGTGTCATAATCTTTCATAACTGGCTCCATGGGGTCCCAAAATTTACCTAAAGATGAAAATGGTCGGCGATTACTCATTCAAAAAGGTTAGATAGATGTTAAGTTAATTTTTAAGTATTATAATATTCTTTTACCTTGACATTCCATATTTACCTTTAACTGCGATAAATAAAAGTCAAAAGCTACTATTCACAAAAAATATTTTCATATTATTGAACCAAATTTTACTTACTAATAAAAACCAAGTATGTTGTATTTTCAAATATCAATTCACAGAAGCGGTAAAATTACATTTAAATGAAAAAGGCAGTTTTTTTAACTACTACTATGTGGTTTCACTCTTCATCAAAAATTGAGGTTTTTCAGAAAAATACCAAAAATTAAGCCTAAGCTATATTTGATATTCCGAATTAAAAAATGAGGTTTATTTTGACAAATTAAAAACATAAAATCGTCATTAATTAATTTTAAAATTAATTCTCTTTTTCAAAACAAATCGCGTGTTTTTAAAAAACAATAACTATCAACAGATTGACACTTGTTTATGTCCAATTTCAAAGTGAAATTAATTATAATGACAAAAATTGGATTAAATGGTAAAATTATACTATAATTACACTTTAAAACCAATTAAAAAGATAATCTAACCATATAAATAAATTATATTAAAACACAGTTTTGAATTTAAATACAAAATTTTCAATATTCATACAAAATGAACTTTATCAGAAAAATTCCAAAAAATTTACACAAAGTAAATTTTAATGTCCCCATTATAATACAGGATTTTATTTGGTTAATTATAATATATTAAAGTGAAGAAGACTTTATTTAAAGAGGTTTCTCCATTAAATGGAGGTAAATCGACCTTTTAATGTAAATTATGCTTAAAATTTCATTCTTTCGCATTTTTAGCCTCTAACATTTATTGCATAAATATAAGTACATTTAAAAATCATGTATAATCATATTGTAGTTAGTTTTGTTCATTCCCTTCAATACTGCGTCTATAAGGTAACTAACATTTAATTTAATAATATTATATTATTAGTGTTCAGCGTAAGATATCAAAGAAACTTATTGTAACTTATCAGGTATCCTATAGATCACATAAAACCCCTTTAAAGTAAAATTAATATTTAATTCACAAATATTAATAAATATAAAATATTTCTTATTCATTATTTACATGAGATATTACACTACCCTTGGTCAAAAGGAAACTATTATGCCCAAAAAACATGGAACCCTAGACCACATCTCAACATCACGAGGAATCCTAATGACTCACCTCTCATGATGATATAGTTCTGGCTAATGTCCTCCAGATGAAATATTCCCTTGCTAGAACCTCAAGATATGTTTTAGTATAAATGAAGTGATAGGGCACTGGATCTAAGGAAGGAAGGCCTCCTCAAAATTCCTATCCCTGGACTATTCATCTTGAATCTGGTCTGAAGCAAATCATAAAAGGATCCTAAAATGGATTTCAAAATCTCTCCCACTATATCTCCCTTATTGAAGGGTAATTAGCTCCTAAAGACATGACACCATCACAGTCGAAGAAAAAAACATTACTCAGAACACCTCCCACAAGATCATCAACTCCTCACGATCCTTGAGTAACAAAAACCACCACTACTTCGCTGCCCCACGTAGCATCGTCCCAACAAAAGATACTTAGTAATCCTTTTGAGCATGGATCAAACTAAAGGCTATCTAAACCTTCCCCAACCAGTCTTATGTAACTGCATCATAAATGGAGCCACCATACTTCTGTATACTCTGGTGCTGAAACTCGCTATGTGTCCTCCTCCAAGTGTCATCATCGTCAACCTCTACCCTATGGAAATCTGCTGGAACAACCTACTATACATCTTTTGTACAAAATTGATGATGAAGTTAACCAAGATACTTAAATTCTAAAAAAAATATAGTTAGATATCATAATACTAGAATATAGAAGACTTAACATTAATTAATTAACTGTTTTCTTTTATTCAATTTAGGTTAACCAATCCCAAGGTCTACCAACTCAAACACAGTCACAATGAAGAATGATGCATGATCCTTTCCTAGGTATCTACCCTGCAACTAGTATCACCTTGTTTAGTAGGCCCTGTAAACATAATGGTATATGAATTAGATCACAAGGGGGGTCTAAATTCATATGTATCAGCCAGTATTGATTGATTAAATCACTTTCAAAACTTGACTGACACTTTTTCCATACCAACCCATGAAACTGCACCTTTTCACAACACCAAACTCTATCCAATACCTCAACCATACCAATTATACCACAATTTCGTTACCCCCTCCCCCAAGTTGTACCCCTCCATGATCTGCAATGTGAGAAGGGAGATAGGGACCACAATGTCCCACCTCTAGTAGGCTCAAGGTTGGCAACTAGCACTGAGGGTATAGAAAACACACAAACGGGAGGCATTACCCTCAAAGAGAAGACACACCGAAGATAGAGTTAATACAGACACCAACCAACTCCATATTGTACTGATATATAAAATAAAACCCAAGTACATATATGTAATGTCATCCCTGAACTACTAAAAATGAAACGGAAAATTGCAAGTACCAAAAGAAAGTAAAAAATTTAAGCAACCACGAAGCTCAAACAAATTATACAACCCCAAGATATTAATGAATTTCCAAATCTCCAACCAACTCCAAGGGACTTGAAAAAAATAGTTTACATATATATAGGTAGATTATAATAGTATACTTAGTAAGATTCTCCCTAGAGCCTTCGTGTAAAAATAATGAAATCATGCTAAACCACGTTGCAAAACAAGTGAAACTAACTCACCACCTAAACAGGTATACTATCTTCCCAACCTCACAAAGTAAAATCTCATCAAATATCTCAAACAATAGTATATGATATAATAAATAATATCTAGTGTAACCTACTACAATTTCCCCACTAGTTTTACACTTTTCTCTAATGTTGAACATCCTAGGACATCTCTCTCTAAAAATGATTTGCTGCAGACGAGTTGGTGTAGCACCGTAACATGTACCTCATTCAACATAAGCACCACGTATGCATAACCAAAGTAACCAGGTAGTTCAAGAGAGCCACCATAGCTCACATAATGTGTATCATATGTCAGGTATTAAACATCAATCCACTATACCCAATACACTATGTAAAGATACTCAAGACATCATATCATATACATCTTACACATATAGTAGTCCCTAAGAAACTATATCCAGAATATATGTGTGTTTATAACCACAATCCCTTACATCCCACTACATACATATATTGGAAAAACTAACCATTGTTCCTAGCAGTACATGTAACTACAACGACAAAATAGTGGGGCCAAAATGGGTAGCCAACCATCTATCCTCCCACTGGAATGATTGGGAAAACACCCTCCTCAGGCCATAGAATCTCCGGGGTGTCTGTCACCCTAACTGACATGGTGAGGTAGCGTATACAAACACAAAAGTCACATGATATAGTATATCTCACAACCACTCTATGGGAATAACATATTAATAGACTCAACGATATCTAATGTCGCTCAACTCCTAATTCCCACTGCTAAGACTAAGATTACTATAATAACACAATAATTTAAAGAGCTATATTAGATTAATTTATCCATTTTCATCATTTTCACTATATGTTAATTAATTCATTAAAAATTAATTAACTGTTATGAAATCCACATTACATTTCATTAGCATCCCAAAAAAATTAGATGCCCTCTAGGTATAACCAATCCAATTCCACAGCTTCTCAAAAAATTACCTCTACATTGCATCCTGGCAAGCTAAAATCCCATGGGATACCATAATTTATTCATTCATTTGTTTATAGAATTATTACATTCCCATATTCCTAGGTAATCTAGAAGAAAAACCTAAGCTACTAAACACAAGGGAGCTCAATAAGTTGAGTATTTGAACTACCTATCAAGTCTTTGCCCCCTATAGAAAGATAATAGACCCATCCCTCCTCGAGAAGATAACAATAGAAAGCACATGGAATACCACCTGTGTATTCACCGCTTTGTTAAAGATGGGTAAGAATGATTGGATACCTTGAGAAGTGGAGAAATTAAAGAAAATAGACAAATGACAAGATTCAGAAAGCATCCCACATTCATATCCAACCCGTTTCATCATCTCTGGTGCCCTCCTCGACATCCACATGCATAAACCGATGCATATTTCCACTCTAGGAATCTACTGATACCAAGCCTAATGGGACTTCCTTCCGCCAAATATCAAAATATCTATCTAGCCTCACATCACAACACAAGAAGTAGGAAACAAAGATCATATTAACTAGGCTCTTGGCCCTTAAACAATGTATTCTTCCTTCACACTGAATGAGCTCTCACGGCTCCTAGTATGAGGCTATTGGACTTTATAAGAGAGAGGGTAACTCAAAACCCTATAAAGAATTATCTTTTATAAAATAAATCCAATCCCTTAATCCGTCATTAATTAACTGGTTCATTAATAGTAGGTTCCTTCTATGGGCAACATAAACAAAAATCTATCATAGCTATCACAACTAATTAAACATTATTACTACACCAATTTGATTAACATCAAATTACAAAAATAAAAACTAGATTCATTTACATGCCTATTTTACCTTTGAAAAATAATTTGAATTAATTTGATTTTACATTTTTTACCAATTTTCCTCAAGAATGACATGATAAAAAAATTAAATGATAGATATCACACTATGTAGAAAAACAAGAGGTAATATCGTATGATCGAAACAAATATATTTATCTGGTTTAAATATTTATTTTGTCAACTAAATTGTGATGTAGGGGGATAAAACATGATAAATCTATAGATTCATGTAAAATAATAGAGTATCCACGAATCCCAGAACACAAAACGTTCTTGAAATTCTTTATACGAGAATGATTCATACAATGGATTACGATAGCCCCCCTGTGACCACTATATCCTCATGGGGATGCGGCGACACGACTTCCTCTACCAAACCCCAAGAAATTTACATTATAAGACTGGATATCACACGCCATAACATGGAAAGGAAAAATAGTAGAATATGGATCAACGAAAACAACAGAATTGAGGTAGATCATACCTTCTATCGATGGCGGATTGACATTTTTTGTTTGCAAGGAAATATGGGGTGCACATGTAGTGGGAATAAACATCAAATGGAAAAGATCTAAGGATTAAGGTTTGATCACACCAATACAATGGGAAGAAGGAACGTTTCCATCACCTCATAACATGGAACAAGAAGGTAGAATATGGGAGGAAGATATCTCATCCCTTTAGAAGATTTAATGTAGTAGCGGTTTAAGATACACTGGATTTTCCATTAAAATCAGGTCACATTATACTATGCGGTTTGACCATGTAAAGGAATCCCGAGCCTTAGGAAAATTAATATAAGAGATATGGATTTTATGCAGCATTAAATACCTTAAAACAAATCCTTGAATGTGTTTTTTGTCAAAGAATACAATAATGGAGAAAAACTGTAGATAGCTGGGAACACTGTTCTCAAATGACTCTCCGATGGAACTATTCACAAATGGCTCACCGACAAAATTGTTCAAAAATGACTCACCGTCAACCCTATTAGAAAATGAATCGCCAATAAAATTGTTCACAAATAACTCACCAACAACATTGTTCACAAATAACTCAATGATAACACCGTTCACAGATGAATCACTGACAATACAATTGAGAAATGACTCAGCAGCAAAACTGTTCACAAATAACTAACTGACAAAATTCTTAAAAAATGACTCACCAACACATTGTCCAAAATAATTATTCACTGATAGTACTATTCACAAAACCGGAAAAACAATTCACAAAGTAACATATTTTTAAATGTTTTGGAAATAAGTCTCCTCGACCTCCCAAAACACCCCAAACACCAGATTTTCACAAAATTATGGACCAAAGGGGTCCTACATAATTATCACTAATGAAATATTAAATAATACATACCTTTATTCAAAAATGATTGTTCAAAAAAATGTTACTCATTTGTATGTACAACTTACCGTTTCTATGATTATAACGTACCTTAATTATCATAACCCTATTTAATTGTTTTTTCTAAAGGTATAATTTATATATAAAATTGATTATTATTTCATTATTATTGTTATAAATATTACAGAACAATTATACACTTTTTTCATGGTCAAGAAATCAATTTTTTCTTCAAATTATGAATTGAGCATCCTCAAAACAGCTGACGTGAACATAACTGACTTAATAATAAATTATTTCATTAAAATAATTTATTTAAATAGTTTTAGAATAAGGTATTAAACCTGGATATGGTACATAGGAAAAAATATAATTTATATGTGTTTATTATATTAGGGATAAAATACATTATCCACAAATTATGGAGAGGAGGTATGTAACTCCTTGATATTTTATGAAATATATTTATATAAAATTAATTTCATCGATATCATGCATTACTCACAATGCTGAGTTTAAATGAGTGACGATATACTATTAAATTATAGCTATCAACTATCAATTGGATTTTTGGGTATGAATAGTAATAAATAAATTATGAAAACTGTTTTTTTAAATATGAAAAAATTAATCTTTGGCTATCAATTAATTTAAAATAAAAATAAAAAATATATAAAGTAAAAGTGGTATTTTTTCTGAGAAACTATTTTTATGAGTATAATTTATTTTTAACTTCATAAATTAATATAATAACTTTTTTATTTATTTTAATGTAATATATATATTATATAATAAATAAAAATTTTAAACATTCACTAAATTTTATTTAAAGGTATAGGATTTAAATAAAAAAAATTATGATTTAAATGTATTTTTTAAAAAAAATCTATTTTCATCGCATGTTGCATAATTATTTTAAAATTTAATATTATTCACTTATATAAATTTAATATGATAAAATTGGTTTCGTATTTGGAATCATGAGGTTCAAATTTAGTAAATAGGTCAAATTAATTTTTCGTCGATATGAATAGAAATTGTGGTAAAAATATATCATCATGATAAATATTATCATCTCAGTAAAAGGATAGATCATGTTATTATAGGTTAAATCAAAATGATTATGAAAAAATATTTCATCATAATTCTTATTGTATGATTTTTATTCGACCCTCGACACATTATTCTTGAAATTTAGTTGTTTAATTGAATCATTTCGATGAAAATGGAATATATAAAATTTAAAGAAATCAAAGTTTCAAAATATCACTCTCTATGTTTTAAATATCTCTTATATGTCCACATAAAGAAAAAAATAATGTTATTAATGTATATAAATTCCCATTTTAATATTATTAAAATTATTATCATGATATAAATTTGTAGCAACCCAACCCTAGAAATCCTAGAGCCATTTTTTGCTACCATTACAATAATATTCATACAAGTTAATCACATCCCAAATAACTAAATAGTTCAGTAGTCTTGTTTAACTAGATACATAAATTAGTCTTTTATTGAAAATTAATACACTAATTACAACATGATTTTTTTCTTTTATGATAATAATAACTTTATTTCATATATCTTGTCCTTTCATATAATTCTTAATATATTTCTCAAATTCCTAGGGAAAGAAAACATAATAAGGGTAAGGTCAAATGCTATGTAATAGTAAATTAAAATGAAAAAAATAATGAATCAATGAGAATGATCAATATATATTGGTAAATAACTAATAACACTTTCCTTGAAGTCAATAACTAAAATGGGAGTGAGTAAATAATTTGGTGAGGAACATAATTGAAATCAAATTCCATGTATTCAAATACTAAGAAGGAAGTGAGTAAATGATATGGAAAGGTAAAAAATTATAACACATTACATTTAATGAATGAAATAAGAATTAAATGAACCAATATATAATCTGAAATAAAATAATCTAGTGGATAATAATATCTTAATCTAAATTATGGAAGTGCTTAATTATTGGATGTGATATTCCAAGTTACATGCAACAATTAACATAAAGACCTTTAACAATATGGTTTAAAACATACTGGTTACAATCCAATTGGATTTTCCCAACCATGACTCTAATATCAAAACCTTTCACAAGATATTATAAAACAAATCTGATTTTGAAACAAACTCAAAGGGTTTTTCCCAACTTATTTTATCTCATAATACTACTGATAAATCAACGGGATATCTATAATCGTACACCACATATGTCTTACCAATAAAAAACATTCCTTAACTATCAAATAATATGTTCACCATATTATATATATCTTTATGGTATTATGGTGAATTATGATATGATTATCTCTTTTTCCATAGTTTCAGAAAAAGAACAATGCAAAAGCATGGTGGTATCTTGTCATATTCCAAAATGTTATGGACTTGAACCCACGACCAAATGGAAACAACAGTTTGTAACCTACCATTGTACAAAATGATGTAATAGCTAGAATTAATTTTTTTTTTAATTAAATTCCTCGATTGATAATATTTAATATATTTTTGGAAACACAATTTTGTATCATTACTTTTTGTATTTTTAGTATTGTGAGGTGATTAATGATATTTTAGGAAATGATTCATTGTGTTGAGGTATAAATAAATATTAGTAATAACATTTGATTTAACATTAAATAATATTTGTGATGAACAAGATTAAATAAATTATTTTTGAGGTTACATGGCATGTATGTTATTTTAGTTATGTAATGATTTACGTTCAAATTTTGATTTTTAGATTGATGTAAAGGTGTATACATTTTTTGAATTATATTTCCTTGTGTAATTTTTTTGAATTCTATATACATAAGATATGACATTATTTCATTGTTTTAAATCAATTGATCTATTAGAATTTAATTTTAGTTCTTTTGTTACAAAAATCTCATCTTGAATACTCATCATTTTGAGCAAGGAGATGAAATTATGGTGAGAATGTCTAATGAATGGTATTATACTTTTAAATTAAGTTTATTTCCATATATTTTTAATCTATATTGAAAAACAATCCCTCAAATTTCAGAAAATGATCCTGAAATAAGAATGTTATTCATTTTCAATAAATTGATGGTCTCTTCTATATTAAAAGGTGTATAATATGAACCCCAAATAGATATTATTTTAAAATATATGCCTTCGCATCCCCCAAATGTTCTAAATATGGGAAAAAATATATTTTTTAATTCTCGTTATGTTATCATTTCACTTTAATTAATTTTAAGAGGATATTTTATTAACCCTTTTTAGCTTGTATTATTTCAGGAAGTGTTCATTAAGATGTGAAACTATTAATTATCCTGTTCAGGTTCAAATTATAATGATGAAATTTATTTATAGGGAGATTGTAAAACTATTTTAATTTATTATAAATTTATATTTAAATAAATATCAATTCTTTTATATCTTTTATTATATGAAACAATGAGTTTTAATGAACCACATTAAAATATTAAAATACTATTATTATTTAAATACTACCATTATACCCATGTTTTCAAAATAGAATGTTTGACTAGTATTGAATAATTTATTAAATAAATTTTTACTTCATAATAAAAATAATTTTGCTGAAAAATTATTTTTAAACAACCATTAAATTTTTTAGTAAGGTTATTTTATTCATAAAAAATATGTTTCCTTCATAATGATTTTTATTAATTTTTATGATAATGTATAATAATTAATATGCAGTATAATACTATCATTTCATTTCAAAATGTTAATAAATTAAAATTTACCTTTATGATTTTAATTTTATTTCAAATAACATATGTATTTTTTAGTTTTATTTAACCCAATTAAGTACATATAAATCACATTTATATTGGATTTTGGTATATATTTATTTATAGCCTTAAAACATTTTTTTTCAAAAAAAAGTTTCAATGTGCCTAATGTATCTCCATTTTATTTAAATAAAATAACCCCTCATGAAGAATTATTTAAATTAAATTTATATATTTTATATCTATTTATATTAATAAAACATTAAATAATGATTCTTTCTAGTTATAATGTTCTTATAAGATCACCTATTTCCTGAAGAATGCATTTCTTGAAAACCCATTATTGGACATATTTTTAAGTTTAATTTTAAATTAAAATTTTCAATATATAAAAATTAAATTTTTTAAAATGGATTCCATGTTTAGAATCAGAATAATTAATAATATTTAATAAGGGAAAAATAATTTTTTATCATAATGAAAAGTAAAAATGCCCAAAACATGTTATTGCGGCAATGTTAAAAGCGATTTTCATAGGGGTTAAACTAAAGAGGTAAATAGATTAAAATCATTATAACATATTTCATATTAAATGATAGAGGTTTATATATAATATATCCCAATTAATATCCATTATTCTTCAATTTTTTAGTCCCATTAATTGAAAGTGAAATCTCATAGTTTGATAGTATTGGGTATTTAAAAAATTGTCACTCTTCATCCATTATAAAAGGAAACCCTCTTTCCTCTCTATTCATCACTAGAAATAAATTTGGAAAAAAAATTCCAAAATATCTCTTCCAAAGATAATTATCCACATTACAGAGCTTATAGTCTTCCCAAAATACCATTTTTATGGTCCTTAAAAAAATGAAAAGGTCGTTATTCTAAACAAATGTATTCATCATCATCAAGATAATTAATTTTTAGTTCTTATTTTTACACATTCAATTTCTTATTAAAAATTAAATTATTATAACACTAGTATCTCCTATATAATAATATTTCATTATTTTTATGCCATGTTATGTATCTATATCAACTTCCATTAAATAGTAAATAAATCTATTATTAATGTGTACACCGGACTACTGCCTCAAGAACCAGTGAAATTCATTTTCATCCATCGCCTCTCACCATTATTAATAATGATGAATTTAATGTTTATATTCTATATTCATGAAGTATTATTTATTATTTAATATTAATATATCATATATCATCTTACCTTACCATCTATTAGAAAATGATATGATCATTTTTGTGTACGAAGTATTACCTGTCCACAATGCGATGTGATTCATTTTTTCATTTCCACATCACTAATATAGTATATGTAAGATTATTTAAATATTTAACATTATATTTATTATATAATGATCATTATTTATAGATAAAATTTTAGTTACCTTCCTTAAATCGTGATCATTAAAAATGGTAACATTACTCAAGCGTACGTGTGACTTAACATATCCAAGAGTTTAACATATTTTATTTTTTAATACCATGTTTTAGAGATTCTGTAAATTATATTTTATGTATTAAAATTTTAATTATTTCATTATTATTATTTTATATATGTTAGAAAAATGACCCATTTCACCACATTCATCACACTGATTTTTTTAAAACATTCATTTGAGCATCTTCAAAGCACCTGATATGGACGTAACATAATAAATAATTAAATATTTCACCAATATAATTTAATTAATAATTATAATTATAATTTATTAGACCAAGAATATGTTATTATGAAACAAAATATACATTTTTATTTTATAAGAGATAAAATACATACATGAAAAATTGTGCACACAAGATCAGGGTTTTATTTCAAAACATATTTCTTTGATACACATGTTATTTAATATAGCTAATTTATTTTGAATTTTATATATAATGAACCCTTAAAAATTATATCATTAAACATTCAAACATCATGAAATTCAGTTAAATATTTCATGGGAGTTTTGATTCAAAAGTTCACAAAACGGTAAGGGTTTATGTTTCAAACTTTTCATAACACATATTTTTTATACGTGAATTTATGTTGTTGGAAATTATTTTTTAGTATTATAATAAAACCATTTCATTTTAATATCCTCTATTTATTCATTACTATTCATTTAGTAGTACAATTTACTCTATCTATGTTTAATTTATCTATAATTTTTTTTATGAAAAGATAACTTCATTTATCTCTTTGGTTGAAAATACATATTCTTCCAAATCCATGTTTTCTAAAATTATATTCATAAATATTTTTTTAACTCTAGAAATAATTTCTTATAGAATGTTTTAGACAATTTATACTTTTAAAATAATTAATTCAAATTAATATTAGTATTCATTTTCTAAGTGAGGTACTTTTTATCATTTTTACAACTTTGCGAAAGTAGTGTGTTTTAAAAAATATATATTTTAGGTAATTACACACTATTATGACCACTATATTACATGAATAATCCTTTAAAAGTATCCATGTTTAATTTAAAAAATTAATATAATTTTATATTTTTTATATTTCTTATATGTTATTTCAATTTGAGGAGGGATTTTTTCTAATGAAATATTTCTTGTAATATTTTAAATAGAAGATCATCATTGAAAAACAACCTTGGATATTATTTATTACTTCAAAATATTAAATATATTTCTCTAATATATATACCTAGCTTATCCTCTAATAGTTTCACTTAGTAATACATCAATAATGTTTATCTTTAAAATTCCATCATTATGAAATTTCCCTTAATTATGATATGACCCAAGATCATGTAACCCATTTACGTGTCATGGGTAATTATAATGATTATTCATTATTATTTATTTCCATATTGTGGGACATATAAATCAGGAACATGTTAGAATGGTTTCACCCATATAGTGCTCTAATGCAATAGGTAAAGCTTCAATCTCATGAGGATTCATGTATGTGATTAGTTAGTAATCCAAATCAATTCTAGATCATTTTTCAACATGTGATATCTTCTAGGATGTTAGACATGAATCATGTTTATTTCATATTATTTGTTTCTTCTGCATTTCATAGGGAAATAATATCTTATTATACATTGATATTTATGTTATTCTCTAATATGATAAATCATGAGCCTTCTATTTTTAGATATCATGATATATATTTAACTCGTGAGTTTTTCTTCCTTATCATGTTTATTCCCTTATGAAGATTTTTAGATCACCCAATTTTTCCTATTTATTCCCCATTATATCCAATGAAATTTTGGATTTATAAAGGATTCATGATTTTATTATTGATAATTAAATCAAATGTTTTATTTTAGTCTCAGTTATATGTGTTATGAAATTAGTTTTCTTACGGAAATTGTCCTCATGATCATTGGTTTTAATTAATAGATGTTTATATCAAAAAACATGTATTAATATATGTAAAAGGATTAGGTCTCTATATAAAAATACATACATAAAATCATTAAATGATATAATTTTGGTCATTACACATATTGATTCCTAGATTCAATACAACCATTGATTATATGCACTAGTACCTCCAAAACCAGGAGAACATGGAAGATCACATGATCTCAGAATCACTAAATTGGATCATAGTAATTAACGTAAAATTAGAATCCTCTTCAAATTGTGGGAATCATATTGGATTTCGAATCTAGACTCACCATTATATCTAATAATTTTTTAAAGAATATGTAATCAACATCCCAATTATTTGATATTTAATTACATGAGGAAATTATTTTTATATGATTAATGTATCCCATGTTGATGTTTGTGGGAATGTGTTTTGTGAAAATATTATTATTATTTATCTATATGAATTTTATTTTATTTTTGAAATGTATTAACTATCACTACCTACACCCCATATTAATTACCAAAATAGAAATATCACATTGTATATCCTAAGTCATCCTATGATTACCTATTTGTGAAATGATAAATATAAACTCTATATAAAAACTACTTCCATTATATGGGTTTCAATACTCAATCTTGAGATGAGTTTTTTATTCATATCCAATTTATAAAGATATATTTATTTCATTAAAAATAATACCTCATGATGTGATTATATTAAGAATAGTGAAATCTATTTTCATTTGTGATATAAAATAAAACTGAAAATATTTGACTTATTGAGGGTCGGTGAATGTAATGATCTATGATTTTATAATATATTATTCTATAATTCCATATTATAATTAACATCTTACTCAAAACACAATAACAAACTTAATTTAAAATATATTTTATTATGATAATATTTTTAATATTGAATATGACCTTTATGAATGTAGCCATTTAATTTGAGGTTATAAATTTAATTTAATTATGAAATATATATAGAAATAGAAAATTATTGCAGTTTTTAATAATAATGTAATAATAAAATTTAATTAGTGTAGAATAATGATCAACATAATTAATTTATCCATAGAAATATATATTAAAAAAATTACCTTTTCAGACATAATAAATTTTTATATATTATGAAACTAAATATATTTTGGTTAAATAATGCTAAAATATATTATTATATGAAAAATATTTTAACACCGATTTAATTACTAATTTATAATAAATAATCACAAGAACATATAATATTTAATGAAAACATCTTCCCAAAAAAGGGTTTTCATTATATTGTATTATTCCATTTAAAATATATGTTCATAGATTTTAGAGTTTTAAGTTAAAGAAATGAAATTATTTTTTTGATTAATCATAAAAAAATAATAGTATGATCATATTTTTAAATGTTTATTGATAGAATGAATTTCTGGTGAATAGTGAAAAATACAGTTTTTTATAAATACATTCACATTTATGGAATCATCTTGATGTAAAAATTACTTTAATGATTATGAAAATTTTATTAAATACAAAATATATCATTTATAAGTAAAATAAATAATTAAAAAAATCATGTTTATTCTATAAAGTTATGTTTGACATTTTAGAACCTAAGTGAAGTATTATTTTAATAAAAACCCATTTCTAGTCAAATACTTTAATTATTTAATTAGATGGATATATTCAGTTTTACATTGGATTCAATGTCAAATAATTTTCCTTCTTTAAACTTCGATCAATAAATATCATTTTATTTAATTTAATAATTGATTTTTTTTGTAAATTATTCTACAAGTTCAAAATTTCATTTTTTTGAAAAAACTATTTTTGTTGTGTTTTGATAAATTTTTATTAAATTTACTTTCTACCACATATGCAATTTGGATATGATTAATTTATTTTAGAAAATTAAATCATCATATCCTAAATATAATATAAGGTTAATTTTTGTATTTATAAAAATAATTTAATGTGGTTGAAAAATAAGGTGTTGTGGAAAAAATAAATTATGGTAAAAAGTTAATGTAAGGAGGAAATGTATAATAAATATCAATCCTTGTTGAATATATATATATATATATATATATTTGTTTGGTGGATCCATGAATAATCCTCACCTATCAATTTTTTTAACTTTTTTAGACACTTTCCTTTGAAAGTGTCCTAATAATAATACTTTTTCGGTATTCACAAAAGTACCACCCATCCCATTTTTTGAAGGATACCTAAACCACCCCAATTGTTTCTATATAAAAGTCATTTTTTATCTATATCATTTTATGTATAAAAACCTTCCCAAATATATTTCTCAAGTTCTAGAGGTTTTAATCTAAATAGAAGTCCAAATTATGCAGGATAAAGGTGTAAGTGAAAGGAGGATATCCAAAGAATATGTAAAGGAAATAACAGAGTACTTTTATGTTAATTTATTCATCCACAACCAATATAAATATCAATAAAAAAAATAAAAAATATATAATACATGTCATTAGTATACTAAATTTTCTATTTTTTTATCGAACAATCATTATCTACCTCCATTCCATTTAATAGAAACTGAAAATGCCACTCCAGCGTGTGGGTGAACAACCACCTCCATGAAGCGATATATTTAAAATTTCATGACTGAGACCCATGTATGGTTATATTTATGGATTTTATAAATATATATTATATTTAAAATATAGTTACAATTCTATAATTATAAATATTTTTCTACCCTCTTTTCTTTCTATTTATTTGAAAAATGAAACATTTTCTTGTGCATATGTTCATATTACTACCTCTATGGACAGAATGATTCATTTTTCATCCCCAAGTTGCATGGATTATTCTAAAATATATTTGATAAATATATATGATATTAATTATTAATATATTTCTTATCTTTTTAAACAAGGATCAATATTTATTACAAAGATATTTACTGATGTCAGTAAATTACCCGTAACAAACTCATTGCTGATTTCATCTTCATGAATCAAAACTAAAAATTTCATAGAAATATGTTAATAAATTAAAAATCCTTGTATAAATAAAATTATACTTCCTTTAATAATATTATAATATTACTATTTATCAAATATTTGGTTTTAACTTCAACATCGACATTACAAAACATATGGGAAACGATTGAAATTACAAACACGTAATAATGAAAATAAAAATTAATTAACTAATATTTATTCATTAAATGATTTTTATTTAATAATTTAAAAGTAAATATATTTGAATAATGATCTTTATTAATTTATTAATATGGTTATGTTTATTATATATGTGGGTAATGAAATTATGTGGTAGTAGAGAGTTAAGGTAAGGGTTTTATCTCAATTTCAATTCCTTGAGAGGTATTTTGTATTATTCACATATTTTTATATGATGTATATACTAACTATGTAGAAAATTTTATAATTATTATATTTTATTAATTTTAATTAATGTTCAATTTTATGTTTTATCTTTCAAAGTTTTATGATTCATGGGTTAAAAATTCCATAAAGTTTTTTATAAACTCAATTTCCCATAATTGATTTATGATCATTATTCTTGATGTTTATATTTATATTTTTTATTATACCCTATGATTTTATTATTTTTATGTGGATTTAAATTAATTTCCCATCAAAACTGGTTTTTTCCACAATTTTTCTTCTTTGAAGGACCTATTTCTTTATAAAAATGCAAGATCATTAAAAAAATTATCATCCTATTGATGGGTTTTCAATCAGTTTTTTTAAGAAGGTGGTGCATCAGTCAATGAACAAGGCACAAATTATTCAATAGTGAAAAAAAGGGATTACATGAGTCTAAATGATTAAATCGTATTACAGTCATTCTCAAAAAGAGGAATCAAATCACCAGAAAAAATCATCCTGCCATGTAACGACCTGGTTGACTCTCTTATTAGAATGAATGTTTGTAACCACATTTGCTTCCCGGAGAGTATGCTTAATAATATAGTTGGATTCCAAATGAAATGTGATACTATTCATCCAATGGGAAGTAAGTGGCCAAGCATGATGCACCACACACTTTAAATAGCACGGACAATAGTGGTTGAATCACTTTCAATCAAAATATTGTTCCAACCATGTCTTTTAGAAATTTTAATATCATGAATGAGCCCCATAATTTCTGCTTCAAGAGACGAGGTCGTAACACATCCACTAAAAAATAATTTGAGACCCTGGACCATATGATCTCTAAAAATACCCCTACACCCAACTGGTCTCGGGTTGCCTTTAGAGGCACCATAGACATTCACATTGATCCATCCTGGATGTGGGGGTTTCCAGAATACATCAAAGGTACACCTAGGTTGTCGATAATGACTAGCAATCCGATGATGATATATGATCTCAATGTCTCTGATGGTGTTGTCATAATAGGCTTTCTAAATTGAGGTAGCATAATGAATGGAAATAAAAATCTATGACCTACCTGTATTAAGTTTTAATGAGGATTTATTATGAAGAATATTATTTTTGTTATACCATATAACTTTAAAGAGCTCAGCAACACCAGACAAAAAAAAGATTCTTAATTTATTCTGAAGATTCGAATCCAGTTCATCATTGAAAATGGGAGCTGATTGGGTTAAGGAGTAACCATCTGCAAATAAAGATGTCAAAAATATAGTGCCAAAGAGCTGAAGCTGTATCAAAAGAAATAAACAGATGATCAAAATCTTATCTATGTTGGTTGTACAAGTGAAATTTATAGAAAAGATGGATCCCAATGGATTGCAAACAAACTTCAGTGGGGACTCTTTTGTGCGCAATACGCCAAAAAAGAGTAAGTCTCAAGGGTTTAATCCAAGGTTTTCTATAGGAATTCAACTAACATAAGTTACAATCAGTATCAATGAAATTGAGTTTATAAAAACTCTTGTAATAAAGGACACCATTACATGTAGGTTCCAAAATAAGGAAATCTTCAATGTTAATGACATTTCTAATGTTTTCATGCATGTCTATTTTTTGGGAATTTAAAACATCCCATACAGTAGAGTTAGAGTTATCAGGAGGTGAATTTGGAGGTATCATGGAAATTATAGTAACCCTTATCCTGTTGTCAAGAAAAAAAGTCATGGATGAATCGAAAGTGGCTATCCATTAAGAGTTGTTCACAATTTTAGTTTAGGAATGTCTAATAGACGACCAAATGCAATAGGAGATATAATTCAAATTTTCATTTTTAATCTTAGTAATAATTCTTTTTTTGGAAAAAGAAATAGAGTCATAGTTATTGTTATGAAGCCTCCAAGTGATCCTAGATTGATGAGAATCATTAAAAAGGTTATGATTTTTTATGCCAATACCACCATTATCTAATGTTTTACAACAGGGGGACCAAGGGATGGTCCCATGATTCCTTTCAAGCATGCTTCCGGTCCAAAAAAAAATCATGCAAACATTAATTTTCATTAGCAGGCTAGTAGTCCATTTGTAAAGCATCATCGAATAGTCCATTTTAGAAACAATTGTATATTTTAAAAGACAGATTCTACCAGCCATGGAAAGGGATTTACCCTTACAAGAGGAAATATTATTATTAATTTGGACAAGAATACGGGAGAAGTAGCTGGATTTAGTTCTTCCCTAAAAGGATAGGCACACCAAGATAGGTGAAAGGGAAATATCCTTCCTTTATTCCCAAGAAATTGATTATATTAGCTTTCATAATGAATGGAATGTTTTTTCCAAAAAACAAAAAGGATTTGTTCCAGCTTATAGATTGACCAGTGATTTCGTCATCATGAGACAAGGTAGTTTTGAGAATTTGGATATTTATTTTATCTCCATATAAGAAAAGGATGATGTCATCATCATATAATAGGTGAGTGGGCATATTGGAATTCATCGAAGCCTGAGTAGGTTTTTACTTGTCGAAACAAAACATTATTTCTCATTTTTATGTTGTTTTATCCAATAATGTTTATTTAAAAATTTCATAAAAAGGATTTTCCTTTCATAATTACATATTTAATCTTGTACTCTAATTTTTCTCTAAAAATAGTCATTGTATTTTTTAAGGATCTATTTAATAATATTATTACATAAATTAAATTTTTTCAAAATTTTCACTTTCCCAATTTGAAAATTTATTTCTGATGTGACACATTACTTTTACTTTTATGACAATGTTAAAAATATCTTTTAAATACTCAATTAATGTTTCACTCCTATTTCCCAATCTACCATTAAAGGATTTTCTAATTTGAAATTATTCTTCATGAATTGACTTATTAATTAACTTATAAAATTTTTATTTTGGGGGATTTAATTAATGGTATCAAATGATCAAACTTTTGATCCCTAAAATTGTAAAACCATTAGAAGAGCTCTTATTAAAAAGGTTATTTCCATTTATATTAACATCCTAAAATGTTTTTAATATTCACTAGGGATATTTCTTTATTCTATTATCTATATTATTCTATATATTCTTTGTTATATATTTTATATATGTTTTCATGAAACCCATTTCTTTTCCATTGGTTATATCCATTAATTTTTTATATATGAATGTCTTCATGTTCTCTTGAAAGACATATGTTTGTTTTTCGTTATTTGATATGTGGGATAAAAATTTAGTATCCCTCCAATGAATTGGGTATGGTTTTATATCTCACAACAAAATTTTAATAATCATGTATTTATTCTACATCCACTATGAGAATTAGGATGTGATTTCAGCTCTATAATGTTATGGATATCAGGAAGTGATGTTAGGTCCACTATGTTATGTAAATCAGGTGGTGATTCTTTATCCACAATGTTTTATGAATAAGGAAGTGATTCCTTGCACATAATGTTATAAAAATAACCTACTTATTTCATTTCAACTATGTTATGGGAATTATAAATTGATTTCTTATCTACCATTTCATCAGAATCAGGTAGGGTTGCCTACTTCACAATGTTATAGGAAACTGGTAGTGATGCATGATCCCCTATTTTAAGATTTCAACACTCATGATTATGTCAAATTAATCTTTTTAGAATCATACTAATATTATCGTAGTTAATATCTTATGTTATCCCTAAATACATATACCCAAATTTGATTTTGTTTTATTATGTTTATTTTAGTAAGATTTACTAACATTATGTCCATAGGCCATGATTATTCCCTCATACCTTCATTCTTATTTTATGATCACTTATGATCATCAATTAATATCTCTTATGTTTACCCGTACTACGTGTTTTAGCACATCCCTTTCTAATTATTCTAATCTCAAGGTAATGAACACGGTTATATCTTATGATAAGTATATAAGTGGGTTTATATGGTTTAAATTATAGGGGAAATATGATATGTATTATAAAATAAGTTAATTATTTATCTAATATTTAAATACAGTAGTCCTTTTTTATCTGGATTGTGGGATTATTGTGAGATGTAATTATTAATTTATGTGAAATATGTGCATGTTTATCTCATATAATCTCACTAGGTGTCAATGATTATGTGTCATGATGTTTTTTAGCACTATACAATGGAGTTTTTTTTTCTAGAGTTCTATGTGTCTCGTGTAGATGGATCTTAATATAGATGAAAATCATTCCCCATTTATTTTTATTTATCCCTCGGAACAAGCTTCCAACATATAATAATCTTAGAACAGACTTGAGTAATTTCCAAAATCCCTTCTAAATTGTTATATTCAAGGATCCTGAGTTAGGGCCTCTAAAAAGAAACCATTTAGGGGCATGGTCTATACTATTAATAGTTGTTTAATTTTGAGCAGAAAGATTGGTTTCAAAAATATAAAACAGTCTACGATATCCTTTATTTCCCTTCAAATGAAATCATTTTAAACTAAAAAAATCAAAATCTAGGTGTCTTTTTTCACACTCTAAAATTAGTTAACTCGTTGACAGGGATTATAAGAATATGTTATGATATTTTTTGGTCTCATAATGCAAATTAAAGAAAATGTCGAAATACATAAACTATGTAACATGGTAGTTATATGAAAAATCATGCAGAAGTCACATATATTCTTGTCCAACTATGTATTACACAATGTTTTCTTTTATAAATAATTAGATACTACACAAATTTTTTACTATAAAAAAATTAGAGGGGACATTGAATTATAACACCACTAATAAGAAACACATGACTCTTTGATGGAATTTCCATGATTTTATATGTGAACCCATGGGATAAAAAGTGTTTATTATGATTATAATGTTATTATTTAAGTCATAAGTCATCCAAATAGATTGTTGAATTAGTTTTATTCCTAATTTAAACTTTTTCTCCACACATAATCTTTAACCCTCACCCATCATTAGATATTTCTCCCTTATTCGACAAACCATGTTTTAAATATTTTTTTCTATTAAATGTTCTCTAGATGAATATAAATAAAAGATGAAAAAATATATAGAACTAAAATACACATATTTTACTTTGTTCTCCCACAACCCGATACATATAAGGATTATACACATGATAAATCATTGGTTTACCAAAATATAGTATACACACTATTCAATTGATGAAAAAAATTGGTCATTTCCCCTCAATAATAATAAACACATTAATTATAATGATTTAGATCTTGATCAATACTCACCCAAGAACCACTCCCTTTATCTCCTTATCATTTTTAATTCTTGTTGGGTAGATATCAGTGTATATTCTTATATGTCTATTCTAGATTAATATAGAAAAAATAATTACATATGTAACAAAATAATTTATATATAATGTGATAATGAATTCCACTCAATTGTGCATTTATTTTCCACATATATATGTGCTCAAAAAATATATAGACTTGAATAAATGTGATTCACCTAATTTTCACAACAACGATAAATAACACATCTAGGAAAAGAATAATTATGCACATGAAGCATCATTTTCACTACATCTTCGTCTTTATTAGTGAGATATATCAATAGAAATCCTTTGAAACTGATTCCATTATAAAACCAATATTATAGTTAACCCCTAATCATATTTATCTCCAATATCTATGTAAAATATATTCTCAATGTCATTCCACATTTTCTCCAGAACTGCTATGGAATCTTTGTTATATAAAATCTAAACTCTAAGACCATTATTCACTAGCATGGTTCGATTATCATCTACTCTTTTATTTTTTATCATTCCATGTGTTCCATGTGAATTATTATAGTCAATGAAATCCATTAATGTTATTTTATCTTCTAAAAACTCAACACTTGTACTAAAAAAATTTCTATCTTTTGTGATGGAATCCCATCAAAAATAACTATTTGGAATGATATTGCATCACAACTATCTTTTTTTGGAAAATATTTTCATAATAAGCTTTGTTTTTTATGAAACGTCATTGAAATATATTTTTTAAAAAATTGACATATACATATATATCTATCTGGAATATATTTTAAAAGATAATGTCAATTCATCACAAAAAAATATGGTATTTAAAATGGAAAGACTTTTGCATTGAAAATTTATTTTTTATTGTATTAAAATTATTTCACAAATAAATTTTTTTAATTGAAATATCTATATGATCCTTCATAATAGAAATTTCTATCTATCACGAAATATAATTACAATAAAAATAAATGAACTAAATTATAAAATTTATAAAACCTTCGAGGAAAAGAAGTATCCATTTAACACATTATATGTGTATCAATGAAAATATCATAATTCCCCAAAATGGGTGGGGTATATAAATGGTGAGGTGTTGGAACCCCATCCCTAAACCATGTGAAATTAATCACATATATTCCATCAGCTGGCCAATCTAATAATTTTTCTTCTTAAGATCTTCTGATTCTATCTACCAGCGTAATAAAAAATCATCCTAAACACACAACCTCTACTCAAACACGATATTACACAAAGAATTAGAAAAATATCCAATTAAGATAACAAATGATATTATTATATTATGATAATAAATTGAAAGTGTCAATCATGATGTATTATTAACCACTTATACATTCTTGATATCATTCATGTAAACCCATATCTAATCCTCCTCGTAAAACCTAAATCACTTATGGAATCCACCTTAACCTCAACCAGAATTTCATATGTGAGAAGTCGCATACTCACACATCTCCTAGAATTTAATTAGAAATAAAAATAGAACAAAAATAAATTTAAGATAATTTAAAAACCCAAAAAATACATACTACAATATATAATTTTATTGTTATTAGTAATCTTTTATGTATTTGGATTTGTATACATCCTACTGGAAAAATAATATTTTTTAATAGTGGTATCATTAATGATCTGTATAAAAAACATAATAATTTAATATTAAATACATATATAAATTAATGAATGATATTAAATACCATATATCGTCAGTTAATAATCAATATATGAATCCCAAATCATGTTGTGACCTCTAAAATTTAATAGTATTGTTGTCTAGATGATGACATCCTTTGAAAATTCTAATATATCTAGTTTTAGCACGATCCATCTCAATCCTAGGATGGCATATGGTTATATCAATAATAAAATCATGGTTATGTAAAAAAAATCATAAAAATACCTCTCTATCTCTCTTTTAATGATTTTTAAAAACTAACAACAACACTCATGTATACAAGAATATCATGCCTCCCAAAGAGAATAGTCATGATATTATTGACTATATACCATAAAACCAATAAATAATAACTAATAATATAGAACTGATTAAAAAATATAATAATGTATTTTATTTATTTACATTCCATCTAGTGATCTAACATGTGATTTCAAACATTGATAGTAATTTGATTCCATTGAAACCATATCCATTATAAATATTTTCAAAGATTCACACCTTGCTTCCTAACAACTATACATGAAAATATATAGAAATAAAAATTTATAATTAGAATATATATATATATAATTAAATTAATTAAAATGGAAATTTGAAAATATAATTTTTATGATTGATCAATATAGAGATATTTGAATTGGTTAGGAATATGGTCTATAATCATTGATCTATCTTGGTTATAATCTATCAAAGTCAATGTTGTAGTGAAAATATGATACAAAAATATTAATAACTCTAAATTAATGTTAATACATATATAAAATAATAGAAATTAATTTACTTTTATTGAAAAATAATAATATATATTTATTATGACTATAACTATAATTTAAATAATCATTATTAATCATCATCTTGAAAATCATCACTGCCAATTTCATGATATTACTACTCAACATAATTAATTCCCTTACATGCTTCAATTTCATCATCCCTTGTTATTTCCAAATAGTTGTGTATATCATCTTTATTATTGACACTATAAAGCCTTACATATGGGGTTTCGTTGTCAATATTAGTATATATTCAAGTAAGAGATAAATTTTTTCAAATTTTATTGAAAATCTAAAAAAAATGACTTCAGAAGAACCACATTAATTTTCTATAAATTTATTTTCATGGAATTTCATTTTTATTAAAATACCCTAGTTCATTAAATCTCTCAAAGAAGAACATTAATTTTTACAATAAAACTGATTTTTTTGATGTCCCATAAAAATGGTTCATTTATTTTGAGAAAAAATATATATATAATGTTAGTAATTCCATATCATAGATGAATTCACAACCCGTTCTCAATATCCAACTATTGAAATTAAAACATTATTATTCATTTTTTCCTAGGTAACATAAGTAGATTATTTAATCGTACATACCATAAAAATAAACATTTTTATCATTATAATGTGATCCTTTGGAATAGACAACATTATTTATTAATTTTTTATTCACCGGATATGTTTATCTGAAATAAATATCCATTAACCACATATGTGTTATAAGATTTGACACATTTATTTGGGATACTTTGTAAACATAATCAAATAAAAATTAAATTTTCATGTATTATTGTGTGATAAAAAAAATTTATATATATAATAAAAAATAGGTTTCTAATGTCAAACAAAAATCCAAATTAACATACCATTCTTTAAAAGTAATATTAAAAATTATGTTGTTGGTGTTCTTAAAGACAATAAAATGCAATTTTTTTTTAAATAAATCAAATTATTGACATATAAAATTCAAAACAATTAATATGAATATACTGATAAAATATATTAAAAATGGTAAAATATTAACTTACTAAAAAAAATTTCATCATAATTTATAAGAAAATTTTTATGAGATCTGTATTATTCATCATCTGAATGTCACCATTCAAGATCACCACTAAAACGAAAATTAGTCTTATTAAATGTTGATTTTTTATGGTCTATAATATCATCAAAATTTCCCTTATTAAGAATCATTTTATTATTTCTTATGGAAATTCATATTAAGAATAATAAGCAGATAAATTTGAAATTTCCTTACGTAAGTACACTTTAGAAATTGACTCTTCAATTGAATCTTTTTTACATAACTCAATATTCAATTTTTTTAGACATCTATAATATCGGTACATCCATCATAACATCAACATATCATCATATTTTCACCATAAGTAAAATATTTGGTTGAATATTGTAATAAGTTTAAAATAATCCGCATACACATTTTTTAAATTAATATAAAATTAGAACAACAGGTTTTTGAATCATACTCGGTGTATCAAAGTCTACTTCTTCAATAATGAAAATTTCAAAAAAGAATGATATCTTGGTCAACACATCTCAAATAAAAGAATTCAATAACCCTATAAGGATAATATATTGTAATAGTTCCAGTTTGAAATAACTTTTTATTCTATAAATATAGAAATTACTATTGTAATGAGAAAAATTAGACACATAGCCATCCAGTAACCTAAAATATAAAATCCAGTTAAATAATAATAAATGAATTTCTTTAGAATCTGTGTTGTATTATTTTTGGATTTATTTAATTTTGAGATATACCATTTTAAAAAAAAAATCAATTTCAGGACAACTATAAATTTTAGAAATATCTAACAATGCAATTACATTTACATTATAATTATCAGGTGTGTCCAAAAAATTATTAAATATTTTATTAAAATAGTTCTTCTCAATATTAATGACATTTATCATGTGTTATACCAATATATCAGACTAATATGATCGGTCTGAATAATTAATTCACATTTTTCTCACATTAATTTATCACTAAGAAGTATATATTTTTTGTTAATAGTTGGTTCAAATGTAATAGAATCTAGCCAATATAAGATATATTTAACTAAATACCTTAGAGAACAATGAAGGTCCATATATTTTAATTATATATTTAGAAAAATTGTTTTATTCCTTTGTAAATGTTGATGTCTTGGAAGAAAATTTCATCAATAGTTAGATACACAATTATATATTCCATCTATAATAGTAAAATTATTTTTTTCACCATTGTAATACAGATATAATTTTTAAAAATTTGTACTCTATCCATATAACATACCGTACACTGGAATTTGAATGATTGTTCGCATTAATGTAGATTATATTATACAGTTTTTTATAAATATACATCATATATAGTTACAACATCACGAAATAATAAAACTAAATCCTCAATTAGTTTCATAAAATAATCATCGATATTATTCTTTAAATTTTTTTGAGTATGTAATCCAAAATAGATATATGGTTCTTTCATCAACATTAAAGGAGGTAATTTATACAAAGTTATAGAAATAGTCAAAAATGAATATTAACATTCATAGTCACCAAATTGAAATAAGTATTTGGTACAAATTACTAATCATATGATATGAGGATTTGATAAATACTTGAATAATCATAATCCAATTGTTTAAAAAAATATTATAACAATGATGATTCTGGAATTTACTAATAAAAATAGTTGTACAATATCATATCATAATTTTTTTTGGGTTTTGAGACATAAATAAATGTTTTTAGATAGGTGAAATTTGAAAAATCATCAACTATTTAAAAGGAATAAAATATGTTTTTCACTTATCATACATCTTTAAACCTCAATTGTCAAAATGCTGGAAAATTACCTATCAACTCATGCTCACGTTAATATAAGATGAAATAATTTCAAAATGTGTCTAACTTATAATAGTAAATACCCAAATTATAGACCAAATTCATTCTATGATAAAAAATTATAGGAAATATATATCCCTTGGGAGACAATTATTTAACTAAAAAACTGATCAAAATATCTATTTGACCTTGAAAATTTCGATTTAATTTCAATAAATTTTATAACCCCTCAAAATTTATTTATCTTTCATCTAAGATAAAATTCCTACTATAAATATTTCAACCCCACAAAAAATCGATATGGTTTATATTATTTATTTGAATTTCCATTTTATGATTCTATTTTCTCAAAATATTGGATAGGAACCACTTGTATTTTTTTTGAAACAGTGATAGATCTAGAACAAAAGAAATTGCATCTTCATCGGAATTGCATTCACCATGTTGGTACTATAAAACATAATCTCTCTAAATCCAAAAAAGTAGTAAATAACACCTAATATTATCAAATAATTCAAATCTCATGAGATATCATTTCTTATTTGGAGAAGTATTTTTTAAAAAAATTATAGAAATTTGTTTATCATATAAAAATTAAAAATAATTGAAAATTATTTCTACTTAGTGGTCATTTAATTATTTTTTATTGTATATATTGAAAAAAAAATCTATATAAATACTATTATAATTTTAAAAAATTTAAAATATTAGTTATTTTGGGTGGTGTTTTTCTCTTATGTGAGATAAGAGGCTAGTGTCAAGCCAAAGGGGGCGCAGATTCAACACATGAGTCTGACACGTAGAGAACACGAGAATTCATAGACTAGTCCTAAAATATTACCAGCTGGAGTGTGTCTATATAGAATAATTTAGAATAATTTATAATAATCTATACTAATTAATAATAATTTGAAATAATTTATAATAATTTATTAAAACAAGTTCTAATTTATACCAATATATTCAATATTTTATACTAATTTTTACTAATTTTTATTCAAAATTTTATTAATTTTTACATATTCATAAAAACATATTTAATAGTTCATTTTATTACTATTTTCTAAATTGTAATCTTTATTTTACTAAATGAAATAATTTCTTGTAAACATTTATAATAATTTATAATAATTTATAATAATTATTAACAATTTAAAATTATTTTGACTTTTTGATAATAATTTAGACAAATTTTGAATAATTAATAATAATATAAACTCTTTTATATGAATTTATAAAAATATTTATTAAATTAAACTTAATTATATTAATTTATATACAATTATATTAATTTATTCTAATTTATAGTTACATTCTTACTAATTAATTATATAACTATGATTAAAATGTTAATATTTCTTTAATTAAATATAAAAAATTTGTTTTTTACGATTTTATTGTAATTTATAATAATTTTGGATAAAATTTTCTAATTTAGACTAATCAAGTCTAACATAAAGAAAATTTCACAAATTTATAATACTTTATAATAGTTTATACTAATTTAGAAAAATTTAAAATAATTTACACTAATTTTTATAAATTTATACTAATATATTTATAATTAATTATTCCATATTATTTTAAACTAATTTTTCACTATTCACAGTCTTCTGATAACTAACATATTCCAAATATTATATTATTTTTAAATTTATGTATATAAATATACTAATTTATGTTTTTATTTATTTCTTGGAGAGGACAACTCAATAAGGGTGAATCTAGTTTCTTATAAAATTAATTTTAAAAAATATATATTAAAAATAAATCCTTTAATTTTATAAAAATTTTCAAGTTAATCAAAACTGTAGAAATATATAATTTCAATTTTCAAATAGCTTCTCAAATAAGGAAAAATGATTAGTTAAGTAATATTAGAAATCAATTTAACTTTTGAATCTAAATTACCTGATCAAACACTCTATATAGAAAAAAATTAAGATTATTTATCACATTTATGTTTTTATACAGATTTTAAAACAAATATATAAAACAATACTAACAAAACTCACAATAGAATTAAAATGATGGGTTTTGTCTCAAGATGAGGCTTAATCCCCTCCACTAGAAAATCACCTCTTATCTATAATTTTATTAACCAATAAATATAATCCACAACCTAGATCAGGTTTTATTAGTATAAACACAAGGATATCCACGAATAATGCCCATTCAACAGTTATATATGGGATTAAAATAAATACATGTCACACATGACCTCTTCCATAGTTTTTTTGGGTATACAGATGATTAAATTTAAGAGTTATAGGGAGGGAGGGAATCTCAATCACTCTCTAGATAAGTATATTAGACTATGTTTTAAAGATAAATAGAGTAAAACTAAACACAAAAAAATATAAATCAATAAAAGATATAGAAATAGTATAAATATGTGACAAAGTGATGATCGAAAATAAAATAACATTTATATATTCATAGGTCCTTCAATCTATCATACTAAGAATCTTTAATAGGTTCAACAAAATATACCGAAAAATAGAGTGTCATAAAGTTCAATAAAATCATTCTATTTGCAGCCTCTTTATGTCCAGAATCCTTCCATACACTTGTGTATTATAAATTCTTCTTGATTTAACTTATGAATGTTAGATTTGTATATGCATGTATTGCTTTGATCAGTATTGAGGTAGTTCATATGAATTTATATTTCTTCAGGTCCAATTATACCTTGAAGAATAATTATAATATAACCTGAATTCTCATACTGAACACAAAATAAGGAAAATATGCCCCTCTATTTGATGAAACCATGGATTAGTTTTAGAATATTGTTTCTAAAATTCATGTGGACCTTAAAAAATAATTCTTAAAACTAGTTATAGAAAGTAAATATTGAAATTAATATGGACTAAAACCGTAGTACTTTGTTGGTAGAAACTCTAAACAGTAGCATATCATTGTTTTTTATCATCACATAGGAAGATATGACTTGATGGTAGATCATTATAGAAGTAGATTTTCTTTAATATAGATCATTCTTGTGGAAGATGTGTTTAATGGTAGATATGCTTTGGAAGAATATTTTTCCAATAATATATCTATTCAGTAGAAGATCAGTTATAGAAATAGATATATCAAGTAGTAGATATTTTCCATGGTGGATCTATTTTAGGGGTAGATATTTTTAGGAGGAATATCTTTTTATTGGATGATTTAATAGTAGCACTCTATATCTGATAGTATATCCATGGAAGTAAATGTATATAAGGACTTTGTCAAATGTTTTTATAATTTAATGAGAAAAAAATTACTATAAAAAACTATTAAACTTATTATAAAAATAAAAAAAAAATTTATGAATATTAATATTAATTGGTGCTAACAATCACCCATTTTTTATGATCATAAATCATGGAAGTTATAAAAATGTATATAAAAACCGACACATATATGAATATTATGAATTTCATGATAATAATTTTGAATTAGTAATGTGATTTATAGATTTAACCATAATTGGATGATAATTACATTCTTAAATTCTATTCAATTATACTCCCCCTTTTTGATATATCCTTAAAAAATTAAAAAAAAATAATATATAAGATGAACAACAGAGAATTTTCATTATATAAAAATTTCAGTGGTTACATAAAAACGTAATATAAGAAAAATATATCCCCTATCAGAAACTAACAGGATTTTAAACCACACTCTTCTCAATCAGAACAAGGGGCTATTATATCTTTTCCTTTGGTAGTGATTATAGGTATAGAGGAGGAGGTATAGGGTGAATGATTAGGTGTCCATGGTTCTAGAAATATGGCATTCTTGAGATACCAAACTTCTACAACAATAGTCCTAAAAAATGTTAATGTTCAGTAGGATAGGGTGATGATGAGGGTAAATAATTGATTGTAGATAAGGGTATAATACGAGGTTCCACAAATTTAATCCCTGCGTAATGAATAAAAAATCTCATTAAGTGGAAAAATATCTAAGGTAATTTTTCCACCGTTCTCTATTAATTTTATGAATTCCTTCTTCCCTTCCACAAAAAGCTTGAATAGTGCGGAAACTGTATTTAGATGATTCACTATCCCCATGAATTACGTGGTGGTAAGATGAATTCATAGATTCTATGAATGAATCATAAAGTGAGAATTTAACTTATTATTTGTATATATCCTTAAATGTGATATTTTATTTCATTAATGATAATCTATCAATCAGTCTTAGCTTTAATCAATCATTTTTTAACTAGTTTATAAATTTTCTCAATATTTCCCCTTATCTGATGAATTTCCTCATGATGAGATATAGTAAGTTCACCCATAAAAATATTTAATTCCTCTATAAAAATTGATTAACATATATCAATATCAACTAAATAAGGAGTTTTATATATAACACATGATGTGGAAGCACCAAATGTATGTAGAGACTCCAATCTTTCCAGAAGAGATAATTTTCATTTAATAAGATCCCTCTAATTTTTAACATGATGGGTCTAGTGTCTTCCATTTGTTCATCCGAACAATTTTTAATTATTTATAATTCATTAATAATCATAATAATCCTAGGTTGAATAGAAGAAATGGATATTTTTAATATCCATTATGTATTTGATTCACTAATTTTGGTCTCTTAAAATAATGAGGATATAATTATTCCACTAATACCATATAAAAATCTTACTCTTAAGGAATCAAAGAAATATTTCAAATTATATCCAAAATGAAGAGAAGGAGATGTGATATGATATTGAATCCTCTCTTTTATTGGCATGGTAGTCTCCACATGTCCAACTCAACCGCTGGAACTAAAAAGAAAAATATTCAAATTTTCATGCCTCATCTATCTATTCAAATAGATGTCCCTTAAGATATTTTTCAAAAATAGAGATGGAAATTCCACCATGATTATGTGGAAATCTATATTCATCCTCATAATCATTATCTACCCCTATGTTTTGAATGGTTAATCCCTAGAAGAGAAGATGTTAGAGATTTCTCCGCCTTATAACATAATCTCTACTCATCTCTATTAGAGAAAAAATAATCATAATTTCTTTCAGAATCAATAACCTCATCTCCATTTTCATCCTGACTTTTAGAATCCTGAGCCTCATCACCAGTTCCATTATTGAAATCATCAGAAATATCCACAAAATCTCTTGAAATATCATAATAATATTTCTCAGAATCATATATATTTGAGATGTCAATTTCCATAGAATATTCACCTTCACTGAGTAAAAATTATATAATAAGAAGATAATGTGATGGACTATCTAGTCTATGTGAAATATAAGGGATCTTGACCACATCACATTCAATTGATTTCTCTAATGAAATAATAAATAACTCTTCTTCCCTATCTCTAGCTTTCTCTTCTTCTACATCAACCATAGATTTATCATTAGAGGAATATACTACAACATCATCTGGATCCAATCTAGTATCAACTAGGCCTCTAGTTATATATGGGTGATACAAAAGATTGAAATTATAATAAATATTATCAATATAGGTGACCTATTTCCTTATCCAGGATAGCTAATTAACATTCATTCTCTTTTAGTTAAATTGAATTAGGTATAAAACTCAATAATTGATTACAGATTCATCATCATAAGCACTAATCCTTTGGCTTACTACATAACCGAAATTAACATGATTTAGATCAAATAATTAAAACTATATGAGTTCCTGGTCATTTCCATCATATAAACCATTATTTATATGCACAAGTTTATCTTATGTTCATTTTTGGTAATAAATAAAAAAAATAAATCCTGGTATATATCATATATTGGAAAAACATAAAAAAGTATGACCTCCCCATAAATATTTGTAGTTGTAGTCCTTTATATATAATCATTTACAATTAACTAAAATAAGGAATATTCGTACAAAAAACCCACTATTACAGGTATTAGATCCCTCAAAATCTTTAAATAAACCACTATGAGGAATATTTATGCATCTTGTCTGGTGTTTAGAAGAAAAAATTTCTTCTTTTTCATCAATAACAATCTTGATAACATATTTATTTTCAATAAAATAATACTCTTCAAAATGATATAAAATGGTAAGCCAATCATCAAAAACCTTTCAATCCATTCTTAGTTCTTGATAAAATTTAGTACTAGAGAAATTTTCAAAACTAAGCATTCATCATCTATTTCCATTTTAGCAAAAACAACACTAGATGAGTCTTGGTGGTTATTTGGTTCAACAACATTGGACCAACAATATTCACCTCACAATTTCATTGGGAGAAACAATATATTAGGAGATGAATAAATATCATTTTTGAATCTCCCCATTTTATCATTGATTGGATGGAAGAAGGTTGAATGAATGTGGGGTTGTAGGTCGAGAGAGAAAATATAGGGGAAGGTTCGAAGGAGGAGTGATAGGGAGGGTTCCAAAATAACAATTTCAATACAATTTTATCATTTAGGTATGAAAAATTAAAAAAATATACTATAATATAAATATATAAACCTAATAAAAATTTAATCACATCAAATAGGAGTGCTAGGATATAGTTGGAAGCACATGAATGGTATATCTCTAATGGTGGATCACTAATGGAAGATCACTATTAGACAACCAATTGTATAACACCAATGGTATATTTCTAATAATAAATCACCAATATTCGATCACCAATGGTAGATCACTAATGTTTGATCACAAACTATGATATTTTTCTGATAATTAAATGTGAAGATAAAGAAATAATCATATTTTATCATTCCTTGTTCAATTATGATATATATTAATCTATCATAATTCAAATGATTTATAAAAATGTCAATAAGTTCATGTTCATTTCTAATGAATTCTATATTTATATCACATTTCTTGATTTTATGTCTCAAAAAGTCTTGTCTCACATCAATAAGCTTCCTCTGAGAATTAGATGATAGATTTATAGACATAATTATCACACTCTTGTTATCAGAGTTTATAGGGAAAAATAAAAATTGTAAATCATAGTCTAGAAAAGGGTTTTTTATATATCAAATCTATTCAAATCAACCTTCATTAGCAATTTACTCAGCCTTAGTAGTAAACAGTGCAATATAATTTTTCTTTTTACTACATCATGAAACTATTGACTTTTCCAGAAGGTATCATATTCCAAAGGTTTTTTTCTATGTAACATACTACAAAAAAAATCTATATCTGAATAACTCAATGAATTAAATTATTTTCCTCTTGGATAATATTTTCCATATTTTATTGTTTACATGAGGAAATTAAAAGTTATTCTGACAGTAAATAATATGTGATTCATTGGAATTTTTAAAAAAATGGTCCCATAAAAAAACTCTAAACATAATATCATTTAATCTAGTGGTTAAATATATAAATCCCCCCTTCATACCTCTATAATTTGTTTGGTAAACTGATTTTCTTATTTTATCATGATTCAGATTATAGGTTGTATTCATGGGAGTGCCATTAATTTTTATGCTATCCATACCAAAATTATTTAAAAGGTCTTTGGTGTATATAATTTAATTTTAATTTCATATGTATTTGTTTTGAAAATTTTTAAAACCAAAAAATAATTTTAAATCACCCATTAAACTCATTTAAAATTAAATTTGATTAGTTTTTGAAAAATAAATACATAATGAATATCATGATGATCAAAAAATTCTATCAACAAAATAAAATATAACTACTAGAAAGTATTTTAAAATTATATTTATAAATTATATAAGAACAACTATTCATATTGATAAACCTTTAGTTATTACAAATGAGCTGAGCATATCATCCCATGATCATTGAGAATATTTAAAACCATAAAAATCATTAGTTATTTTAAAAACATGATTTGAAAAAATGGGTATTTTAGAATCCATATGGTTGTTAAAAAAATAGTACTCGTATAAATAATTATTCGGGAATGAACTCTTAACATCCCTATAATATAGTTTGAAACTCATATGTGGTACAAAGTATACCATCATTCTAATGGATTCATATCTCAATACTGGAGAAAATATTTCCTCATAGTCAATAAGGCATTCTTGACATTATCTTTTTGAAACTAATCTAGCATTGTTTCTAATTATTTTTCCTCAGTCATCAGCCTTGTATCTAAACAACACTTTAGGGTCACTTTTCAGAATGTCTTAATCTCTATCCACTAGTTCCAGAAAATTATTTCATTCAAATAGATTAATTTATTCATGAATTTTCATTACCCATAATTCATCATTAATGTTATTATGTTCATACAGTGACAAACAATAGGATTTTCAACCAAATTTCTAGGAGAATCTCTAGTTTTTGTTCCTCTATAACATTATCCAGATACAACATGTAAGGGATGATACCTATGAGTCCTAAATATTCTATGAAAAAAGTGTTGGATATTTCGTTATCCTCTATAGGTTTGTGATGAGTTTGTTCATCCAAAATAGATGATTTTTTACATGGTTCACAAAACAGTTATAAGGTTTATAATTTATATTTATTTTAGACAGATCAAATTCAATATTCACTAAATAATTATTATTCTCATGTGGGTCTTTTCCATTAAACAAGACATATGTAGTTTCGTACACAATATTATTCATTTTATTGAATTACCTATATGACTTACTGTTTTTAGAATATCCTTGGAGAATTTCACACCAATATTTGAATGAATATTTTCAATATTATCCTTCGTAATGAGAATAAATATTTTTCAAAAATAACTCTAAAGAAAACAACCGTTGAATTTCATTATATTCCAACATTAATATAGGGTTTTATTTAAAAGAGGTCTTATATGAAATCTATTGACTATGATTTTTTTTCTATTCCTTGTTTTTGGAAAAAAATATGTAAACCATATACATTGAACATGGGTTGAGTAATTTCTTGAAGGTTTTCATTTCTCTTTTCTAAGAAACTATTTGGTTGTGGGGTTCTTGGAGATGAAAATTTATGATTATGGCCATGTTGTGAGAATAATGATTCAATATTATGATTATAAAAATCATGGCTATCATCATTTCTTTATTTCATCATGGTAAGTCCTCTAATATATTATAATGATTTATAATACTTTTAAAATATTAATAAGATTCACATTTATGATCTATAAATGTAAGGAACCCGCCTTAAGAATTATATAAACTTGATTTTTTTAAATAAAATTAATTTTCAATAAATCTAGAGTATCTTTTCGATTTATTTTATTATAAAATCATTAAAAACACTTATATAGTAATTCTATACATTTAAAGTGGAAACTTATAATCATCGTCATTATTTTCCACCAAATAAAACTGGTTTCTTATAATAAAAAATCATTTCACTTTTCTTCTTGACCTCATCATTGTCCCAAATCTTTCATAAACCTTATAAAAAAATTTAAAACTATGGTACGAGTATAAAAATATTACTATGGGACATAAAAATAAAAAAACATTTAATCAAGTGAATAAAATGAAAACCCATGAAAACCCTTTTTGGAAACAAATATTTTACCCTTACAGGGTATAAACATTATTACAAAACAAATGAAATATTAATTACCTTTTGAAATAACTGATTTACATTAAACTAAAAATCCAACCAAAAAAATACATACAGGTTCCTTGGGATATAATTTTCATATCACTCTTACAATCACTATTAAAAATAGAATAACTATATCGATGACATCCACCTATAGAGTACCCAATGCATTGAACATCAGTCTAGTCATACCCATTGTCTAAGATATAATAGTATCATCCATGATATGTATTTTGTATAAAACCATTATAAATAATTTACAAGGACTATATAATGGATTAAACCATTCAAAACACTTTTAAACCCACATTAAAAAACATTCAAATATCTAAATACCCATTTCAATAGAAAATTAATTTTAAAATATAAAAACAATGCACATAATAAAGAAACCATTTTTTTTTTAAAATAAATCTCAAAACATATTATTGAAAAATTAAATAATTAATTCATTATTATAGGGGAAAAATAGTCATTCCATCTAATTTATAAAAGTTCATATCTTTTGAAGTTTTTAATGAGAATTGAGAAATTAACTTTAAAATAATGGTATTATCATAGAGTGTCTTACCTTGATTCTGACTCATCATGTACATTCTAAACCTTCTTGAATAATAAAAATAAGTTAATTATTTCATTATTTGAGAATATTTTTCAATTTAATTATTCCATTATATTATCTATTTCCATGCTATATTAAATTACTTAATTACATATATTCACATTTGGTGTTTTGATGATATTCATTTAATAAGAGTGAAAAAGGATTTGGTAAGTGGAATATGGTCAAAAAGGTCTACATTAAATTATCTACAAATAAATAATCATGAAGTAATTATATTTATTTTACATAAATTATAGTTTTAAACACATCTTTTGAATATGTTTATGAAAAATGAACGATATTACAATCATAGAGACTGTAGGTTGTACATATATATGAGTAACGTTTCCATTTTTCAATAATAATTATGGAAATCAGGTAAGTATTATTTAAACATTAAATATTTATAATAATATCATAACAATTATATTACATCTTTGAATATACATATATATCATCTATGTGATGTGGTGATGAAAAACAAATGACATCGCTTTAGGGAGATTGTATTCCACACATATGCACCGACGACATTATCATTTTTTGTTAATGAAATATTACAAATATAAATGTTAAATTATATTTTTATAATGATAAATATTCAATTTTTATCATATATAAAAATTGACTCCAGTATTTTAACCATCATTGAGAGATAGTGATAGAAAATAAAATACATTGATTCTGGAGGCAGTAGTCCTCCATACACACAATAAATGAATTATTTTACCATTTAATTGAATTATAGATGAATATAGGTTATTAATATAGATATAATATCTTATAATAAATTAATATTACATCATTTTTTATAATAGTTAATTCATTACACAAATAAATTCCCAATGATTGTATTAGTATAGTGCATTTGGAATCATGGGAACATAAACACCATTACGTAAGTGAGACACATTATCACTCAATAGGTTATCCATGACTATAAACATTCATAGACACATAATATATAATAAATATCTTCTTAACCTGGGAAATGGAAACAATATAATGGGTGGTATTAGATGCTCATTTTTTGTAAACAATAGAGATACAAAAGCGTAATCATGAATATAAAGGGATGGGAATATAATCATAACATTATTAGATCATATATTTCATGTAAAAGATCATATACATGAGTCATGGAATTTATATTATCATTTAATAAAACATTAGTCATTAGTTAATCATGATAATAAGCCATGAAATCATAACATAGGAACAATACATGGAATGGTTGTCAATACAAAAACAGGTAATATCATTCATTATAATTCATAGAACATTGCCCAAATTTATCAAGGAACATCATAAGGACTAAACCTATTGAACAAGACACACCACTATCCCTAGTCATAGTCCTTTTTTTATAAGGGATCAGGTTTCATGTTATTCCTCTAGTGGATTGGGATTCCTCTTCTTCCCATATTGGTTCACGCCCTAGGACTTGTTTCTCATCATTATCTCATGAGATATAAATATTTACCCAATACACTAGAAAAAAAGATAGTTCCCACCAATAATAAAATAAAAAATATATTAATGTTTCAAAAGATCATAAATAATCATCATATCATAACCCATAAAAATTTATTGGTTTTATAAATATTATATCATGACCCATGAAATGAAATAGGTATCGTAAACATTCCATCCTATCATAACCTGTAGAAAATATACCAATTTCATAATCATTTAGTAAAATCACAACCCATGAAAATAAGTTTGTTTCAAAATAATATAACGCATGGAATAGAAATTGGTTTCAAAAATATATAACAAGTGAAATAGAAACTGGTTTTTTAACCATTGTTCCATTAAAATAACCCATTCATAGAAATAATATGAACGAAACCATTGGATAATATCCCTAGAATGGCATATGTAACACCAGAAGATGTAATATTATATTGTAAATAATTTTGAAACATATTTTAAAAACATTTAATGATGAAAATAACCATTAATATTTGAAAAAATTATTTTTGAACTATAAACTCTTTTAAAACAATTCTTTTTAAAAATAACCCTGAAAACATATAAAGGAATATTGAAAAAAATTTAAAACCTTTTCATTGGAAACCAATTTAAAAACTTATAAAATATGATATAGAAAAATTTAAATAATATTATTTAAAAAAAGTTTAATATATCAATTAAAAACATGTTTGAAAATATTTTTATAAAATGTGTTTTTTTAATCAAAGTTGATTTCGACCAAAGAGGGAAATAAGCTTGTCCTTTCATAAATAAATTTTCAAAATCATATGAAGTAACAATGAGAGAAAAAATAGTACCATTAAATTAGTATTTAATCAATAAAAAGGATAATAAAATTCCTGAGAGTTACTGAGATATGGATCATAGTATTTAATCAATGGAAGCATGATCATAAAAAATCTAGACAACTGATTAGACTGTAGTAATAAACTCTTACCAATTTGGTTACATGAAATCATAATACCCAAGAGATAATAAAATTACATGAATATTATAATATGATAAAAATAATAATATTCCTGATATAAAATGACAATGTGACAGTATATACACCTCGTAAATGAATACAGTTTTATTGAAAAACATGTGTCCCAAAAAAGGAAAACTAAGAAAAAATTACCTTACTGATTTAGAATCATTTGAAACATAAACCCCATTAAAGAGAGACCCTAAAATGGATATGTAAATAACAAAAATATTATTTATATTTATCATAGATTACATTCATGGTCATTTAATACACCACACAAAATAAATGAGTGGTGAATACAACCTCAGTCACATTGAAATTAATGTGAGCCTAGATATCCATACCATATGACTTGAACCTCTTCATAATCTCTAAAATTTATTGAATAATAAATATAATTTTATTATAAATATATTAAATACCCATATTAAATCATATCATACCACATAGTATTTACTTATAACCCTCTACTACCCATTTATTAACAATTTCATGTTAATGTTTTGTTTCAGGTAATAACTGTTTGATTTTTTCATTTTTTATTTGTTATATTTTTATCCTTTTACTTATATAATTACTTAATTATCTCCATTATGATAAAAATGATATAAATATCATATATATTCATTATATTTTTATTAAAAATAATCAATAAATTTTATAGATAGAAAATGAAATATACCTTTCATAGAGACCGTGGGTCGTACATATGTATGAACGCTATTTCTATTTTCCTATCATAGGGAATGAAATAAGTTAAATGAAATATATATATATATAATAGAATTATTATGTCATATATATCATATACGTTCACTAAAATCATTCTTAATACATTTCAGGTAATGTGTGAACGAATCAAATCGCTTTGAGGATGTAGTAGCCCACACATCCACAAAAAAAAGTTATCGTATTTAAAAAAATAGAAAAATGAATTTATGTGTTAAATAATAATTAAATAATAATAAATAAATCATATATATCATATATATCAAATAAATATATAAACATCATAATTATTCTCAACCGTGAGAGGTTGTTTTCGAAGAATAAATGACATCGATTCTTGAGGTTGTTGTCCATAACACACACAAACAATGATTATGTATCTCATATGATGGATGTGCATGTGAGTGTAAAGTGTAACAAAAATATAAAAAAAACTCAATATATTTAGGATATTGAGGTTATTATTTATCCTATAATAAGAATATTTTATGTGGTGGATAATGAAATAAAAACAATGTTCTTGTTGAATGATGTTACCTATTCTATGGGTAACTCTGGTTGGTTTGCACCAAAGGGTTTCTATGGGTGGACTTATACCAAAAGGAAAGATTCTATGATGAAGGGATGTAATTTTATAGGATATTTGGGTAGATTTTGGATGAACCAGTGTTCTTGACAAGTGTTAAGAGAGAGGGAGGATATGATTCATTTTATAAGTGTGGGAAATTAAATGTTGGGTATTCTTGGAGAGATTTGAGTGCTCTAGATGTTTTACTTGTACCAAAAGTGGTCAAAATAGACCACTATATAAACTTTTAGGTTTAATGGTCAAAATATATTTATACGAATAAAATGACTTTACTAACAATTCAAGTGAAAATTTAAAATGAATAAAATTTAAATTGTTTATGACCATTATATATTTATTAAATTAAAAAATACTAATAATTATCACCTATTTAACCCCTAGGTTATAATAGTCACCTTTAAATAATAATAATTCATTATTTATTTAAGATCGATGTTGCATATTTTTATGCAATTGAACATTATTTAATTTTTAGAAATCATGGGATTTTAGATTCTACCTCCCCCATGTAGTACCCCCGGTTTGAGATATGGGATCCTTGTTTCAGTTAGTTTGTGTTTTTTGACGTGGTTGGTTGAAGTTTGGACAATTCTAAGAAAAACGTTAAATGTTGTGGAGGTCGTGCAGGGGCGCACTGTTGGCACACAGTCTGAAAAATATGTGCGGCCAGCCCAAAAAAACAATGAAACCTTGACAATTGGCTCAGTACGGGCAGTGCACGGTTGGTCAGACCATGCAGGAAAGCTATGGGACGTCCCTTGGTGAGATAGTGGCAACTGCATGGTTGGCACACATTTTTCCAAACCATGCGGGGTAACCATGCATCCAATAAAAGTTTGAGTTTTTAAGTCCCAGGACACTTGAGATTTCCCATTTTCCCCTCATTTTCCTCCCACTCATAAATCAGGTTTGAGTTCAGGCTTTCATAGGTTGGTGGAGATGCATAGCTTGTTTTGGAGGCAAATCGATGGGATTTCTTGGTGGATCGAAGGAAGTTATCCTCAGGTAAGTCCCTCTTTTGGTTCATTGAGGTTTTGGTTAGTGATATCCATCTACCATTTTTTGTTTCATATATCTATATGGTTTTCATGTATATATATGTTTGTGTGGCCTTTGTGTGTTAATGGTTGATTGTATTGTTGTTAGGGAAGGGTTTTTGAGGTGGTTTGGAGGTGGCGTTTAACCGATTTGGAGTGCGTTTGGGCAAAGGGTCGATTTTTCCAATCCCTGAGACGTAGGTGGCTTTTCTATCAACTCCACTAGGTTGAAATGTAATGATCATTTACAATTAAATTGTTTTCTTTAATTTAAATTTAAACGTGTTATGTTAATTTTGTTGTAAAATCAAATGGGTGGTGATTTGGGGGTTTTTGCATGAAATTTGGGTTTTTTTAAATGGGATCAATTGGATATTTTTAATTGGGTGATTTTAAAATGGTAATGATTGTGATAATTATTATTGATGTCAACAAATGGGTGATATTGAAATGTGTATGGCATGGAAATGGTATTTGATGGTATTTCCAATAATACAAGATTATTTTTGTGTCTTGTGTGGAAATGGGTTATATCATTGGGTGGATGATGTTGGGACATGGTGAAGTGGACAAGAAAGTGCAACTATAAAAAGGGGATGGATAGGGGATGGAAGGGCCAGAGTCAATAACAAGTGGATGTTAAGTACCACTTGAGTAGATTTGTAATGAATTGGTTGGATTGGAAGTGCCACCACGGTTATTTATGTGCATTGTTGGTGATTTTTGTAGCTTGGGCTTGTTAGTGAAATATTAAAATGGAAATCGTCTTGTGGCATGGTTGAATGTGATTCCTTGCGTGGCATGGTTGATTTGGATTTTTTTGTGTGGTATGTTTGTCTTATGACATGTTTGTCTTATAAACAATTTGTATCATGGTTTTTATTTATATACAAGGTTTAATATAAAGGTTCTAATAGTATTATCATTGTGGCATGTCTAGGGAAGTCATTTGGGGAAATATTACTGAGTAGTTGTACTAACCCATTACTTTTCATCTTTGGTTTCAATGCAGATGTCGTGTAGTATGAAGTGGGAAAAGTTAAGGCATCACCATCCTTTATTTGTGCATTGTGATGTTTTGTTGGAGCATGGAGCATTCAACATGGTGTGGAGTTGTGGTAGTGTCATGGCTCATGGTGTTTTGTAATTTAGTTTCTTCTTTGAACTCTAATGTTTTGTGGACACGTCAAGTTGAATGGTTTTTGGGTTTGTGTTTCAATTTTTAGTTTCAGATGTTTGGGTTTGAAAGTTCATCCATCTTTTATGGTTGGTTGGTTGAGTTGGGTTATATTTTTAAGGGAAAGATGATCTGCACTATTACTTGAATCCCTCAACATTTATTTCCAGTCTTTGGAGCCATAGGAACGTCTCTTAAGGCCAAGTAACCCTCACCGCCTCCTTAAGGCAAAGAGGTAGGGGCGGGGTGTTACACCCCCCTCCTTTAGAAATTGACGCCTCACAATTTTTTTACTCTATCTCAATAATTATGGCTACAATTTTTAAAATACCATTGTTGAAAACCCATATTCTAAAAAGGTTCAATAAACCATCAAACATAGAAGAGTGAAAGATAAGTATGAAGGTAATTTTAAAATACACATAATAGGTTTACAAGTTGTAGAACCTTTTATGGGAATTTTAAACATTGATATATTAGAGGAAACTAGCTCCCACGTACTAATAGACAGTGATAGAGAACATTGTCAAGTAAAAATTTAACCTTCAAAAAACTATAAATCTATGCTAGGTGAAAATGAAATTGATTTCTCTGTAAAAAATGTAGAATAATAAAATTTTATTTTTAAAATAATTTTCCAAATAATGAAGATTTATTTTAATACCAATAAAAGGAAAATAATAATATATAATATCTTTATAATTATAATTTTAAACATTAACTAATTTATATCGTAGTCTCATATTTTACATCAAATAAAGAGTATTCAAGATAAATTTTTCAGGCCAAAAACATTAGAACCGACGCAATTGGATAATAAAATACAAATAATAAAAACAATATATTCTTCTTTTATTTATGCATTAACCAAAACCAAAATAGATTATAAAAGAGAATATAATTTTCCCAAAATAATAAATCATGGAATGAAGATATATAATTTAATCACCATAATTAATCAGTGATACCAAAAGTTCATCATGGATCATTGAACCGATAACTAGACATAAAATTCTTCAAAAATATTCTGTACTAACATTGAATCCCAAAAATCATGATAATTTGACCACATATACTGTCTAGATAAATTGTATGTTTTATATAAAAATTTAACATCAATTACTCTTAATATCTAATATGAAAAATTTAATTACACAAATTGAATCGTCAATAAGAAATGATAACCATTTTCATAAATAAAAAAATAACCATAAATCTACATTATGATCGTATAAGAATATTAAAGAAAATTAATCGTATATTTCTCAGATAACATTTAATATTATTATCTTTATTTTAATCCTATAATAATCCCTAATGTTATTGTGATCTTATTTAGAAATAACATCAGTCACCTAATTACTAAATAAATTTCCAATCTCATGGGTACCAATATGATGAAACATTTATAACCAAATTTTAATGACACATATTTACCGCAAAAATATATGTATTTAAAAGTATTAGTATTTACCTTAAAATCTCAAATCATAAATCATCAAAATTGGTTTATAAGAAGTTAAATTTCATTAGCCATAATATTATCACCCCTTGATGATATTAATAACTATTAAGGAAAAAACCTAATATATAATGTTATATAAACCCTACTATAATACTAAATATAATGACCTAGGCTTATGAAATACATAATATTGAGTTTTTGAACTAGAATTCTTTTTCTTACAATATTTAAGATATTTTATGTTTATATTTTTAGAGAATTAGTTCAAAATATTACATTATAAAGCCATAAATTACACGTGGAAACTTATTCTATGTATCCATTTTTTCCACCAAAAAAAATATTTTAAATAAAACATCTTTTATTTTTATGAAAAATCATAGAAATTTTCTTCTAGACCACATAATATTCCTTATATATCCTTAAACCCTATGATTTTTTTAAATGTGGGATGAGCAAAAAAAATCAGTAATGGGCATAAAATAGATGAAATATGATAGTCCAATGAAAAAAATGAAAACCCCAAGAAACCATTCTCTTCAAAAAAATATGCTTTTACCGTAAAATGGTATAATCATTATTTAAAAAAATGAAATTTATATTTCATTTTGAAATATATTATTTCAATGAAAACTCATAATCCAACATAGAAAAGTCATACATTTTCCTTTGGACATCATTTTTATATCACTCTTATATTCACTCATACAATCAATCTTACAAATGGAATGACTATACGATCAACTTCCTCCTTTAGATAACCCAATGTTTTCAAACACTATTTTTTGTTTACTAATTATATAATCTATAATGGGATTAACCATGACATATAATGGGGATCAACACTTTAAAAACAATTTCCAATGACCATATCATGAATAAAACCCTGGAAAACTCTTTTAAACCCAATTGGAATATAATTTTGGATATCAAAATTCCATTTTCCTGTATAAATAACATCAAAAATAAAAAACTATAGACATAAGCTTCAGGATGGTGGTAAAATATTCTCTTTCAATAGAAGTTAAAAAAATACATTACTTTTGACTTTTGTAAAATAAATGGAAAGAGGAACCTTAAAATACGGTTTCTAAAATAAATTATCTTTCCTTGAGTCTAAATCATAAATTATTTTATATACCTTCCTAAATAATAAATTTAGGTTAATTATTTAATTGATTATGAAAATTTTCATTTTTATTATTCCATTTATTTTATCACTTACCATGATATATTCATTTATTCATTTAATTAAATCTAGAACGGTTTTTTCAAGGATATTTTTATCATAAGTCCAAAATGGCGTTGGTATGTAGCCTATAGTCAAAAAACGTCAGAATTACATCATATCTAGAATAGTAATCAAGGAATAATTATCATTATTATAAATCAACAATAATTTTAAAATATTTATATATATATACTATACATGTGATGTGGTGATAAAAAAATCACATCAGCTCGTATAGGTAGTAGTCCACAGGTACACATGAACAACATTATAATTTTTTTTATGAATGTAAAGGTATGAATTTAAATGATATGTTATATTTTAAAAATTATATATATGTAATTAATATCATTTATAAACATTAATCACTTCATGATAACCATTATTTCGAGATATTAATGGTAACAAATTACATTGTTTCGCGATGCGGTAGTTAGAGTACACTTGAACAATGAATTATTTTTCAATTTGATGGAATTGGAGATGAATATAAGTAAGGAAACTAACATGATAACATGTATGTATATGTAGGATATTTGATTTATTATTTTATCAGATTTGAACATGATTTTAGTTATGTAGATGAATAAAAACCGATCAATTAAAATTGATTCTTCTTCTTTGGACTATCATTTCTCTTAACAAATTAAGATAAATAAGGTTTGTGATATTATTTAAAAAAGTAGTGTATAATTATTGGAGGAAATATATGAAGGAAGTTTTTACTCATTTTATAATAAAAATAATTTTTTAATTGTGAATTAATGAAAATAATAGGATCACTTTTATAAGATATCGAAGGGGGACTCTTGGCACATCTCAAAATATTAAATTACTATAAATTCCCTTTCAAATTGAAATGAATTCAAAGTGAGTAATTTAAAAAATTAAATGATTATGGGCCTAAATACCCTTATAAAATATATAATAGAAAACATTTCACTATACTTCTATCTATTACTTTTGGTTTTTACCATTATTTTACCCATTTAACTCTTACCAAGACAACATGGATTTTAAATCATTGAGCGCAAATATAGTTAATATAAAATGGAAAATGGACCATAATTGGACCATGGTTGATGTTTTAAATCCTATCATAGTTACCTGGTTAAATATAATATTTATATTAATTTTATATTATTTAATAAAATATTATTTTTTTTAATATAAATAATATCAATTTTTTGAACTACTAATTACTCTAAATTTAATAATATCATGAGAAAACTTATAATTCAAACAAAAAGAGTTTTTTATATCGCTATTATGTTATGGTAATATATAAAATTTATGGGTTAAATTAATTATCATAGATTATATTTGTTTATAATATTTTCAATACCATTTATTTGATTTTTCTATTAATTAAATAATTAGTGTGTCATCATTGAGTAATAATGTAGGAAATAATTTCCACAATAAACGTTTAAAGAAAAATTATTATGATAAATTAATGTATTGAATATTTGAACAGACTCTTTATAGTTGAACATATTCTCTAAATAACACCATATTAAAAAAATTATCTTATTAAAAATAAGTTTGTAATAAGTGAGACATTTATTTTAATAAAATACTATAACTATCATAATCTCATAAAAGTGTCCCCAAATGGTTATAAATTTGACATTTGGATAAATGTGGTCGAGTTAAACTCATCTGATATTAAATAGGTAAGTTTTTAGGTCATTTAATAGTTCTTATCATTTTATTTTTGACCTAAATAACCTTATTTACAAATTTCTATTGTAATAAATATTTCTAGGGTTACTATTAATATTTTTTAAAAAATACAAGGGACATATTTAATAAATCTAGATCCAGTAATTACAAATAAATAATGAATTTTTTCAAAATTCACAACATATAATTTTCAAAATTTAGTTATAAATTAAACAAGCAAACCACAATGACAAGTAGTTTTACAAAAAATACGCATTTTAAATATAATATTTTTATAATAAATTAAAGAATAAAATTAATTTAAATACCCATAATTTGATTATGTTAAATGTAAACTAAATAATGAAATATAAATATAATATAAATATAATTTATCCTTATAAATATTTTAAAATAAATACAGTTTTCAATAAAAATCAGTATTTTTTATTGTTTATTGAAAAATTAATATTTTTTTGAAAATTATCATAAATAATAGCATAAAATAATTTTTACATGATGAATTAAAAAAATAAAATTCATTGTTTCAAATATATTTTCTAAATAATATAAAAATTTAATTATAGTATTCACTCATAAAAAAGTGATGAAACCCATATTTTATGAAAATGTACTTTTAGAGAATAAAATAAATTTACTAAATAATCATATGATTATCTACAAAGAATGATCTAATAAATTATTAATTAGTATGAACATTATATATTTCATAATTTTGTTAATACTATTCATTTCTTCTTATTTAACTGGTAGGTTATAATATTGGCCTTTAAATAATAATTATTTTTTCTTCATTTAATATTAATGGTTCATATCGTATTTTCTATTGAATAGTATTTCATTTTAAAAAATAATAGTATTTTGCATGAAATAAAAATAAATTATATCTAAAAAATTCATATACTAGAACATTAACATAGTTCTTCCCATTTAGGATCGAAATAATGGTCCAAACCAATCCATGTGAACCAACTTTATGGGCTGATAAGTTCAAACATCATTTTTTGATATGAATGAGATTTTGTTCTATTTTCCCATTTAAATGGGTTACAGACTGTGTCATTTGGGAATTATTGTTTTCAATGTCCCTTGAAAAGCCATTTCTATGTTAGATTTCTTTGTGAATGACTGTAGCAATGGTACAATCACATTTTCCTAAGCCACAATTATTTATAAAAGAAATATAGATTGTAAATTTTTTGAGAAAATAAGGAATCTAAATTAATAGAATATATATTATCATTTATTAAATTATAAAAAACTAAACAAAATCGATATTAAAAACATTGTAAAAATTATTTTCAATGTCAACATGGAATCCAAAATCACATAACTATGAGATTTATGAAGATAACACATTAATTCATCTGAAAATTAAACATTTAAAATTAAAATATTATTAGAGTTACTAATTTTACCATGTCAAATTATTTTTCCATTGGAATTGACACTGAAGGGAAAATTTCCCCGACCAACCTTGATTGGGTTCATGAATCTTTATTTTATCCCACTCATGTATCTAGATCATCCATAGTCTAGATACCATAATTTCATAATGAACCATTTCAGATTTTTTTCTTAAAATAAATTAAACAAAGAATGATGTTGGTACCCACATAATTCTGGGTTTATAGATGTTTGTAATATGGTATTTAGGAATCAATAATTGTTTACCAGGTTTCATTCATTCATGTTTGATACATTTTTAAATAGAAACATTATTATTTTCATAATAATAGTATGTATTAACCATACTAGTACAACTAGATCAAGAAATAAATTTATAAATATTGATATTTCTAGATATCTATTTTTATCCACTTCATGTAGAATACATAAGCATGGTTTTATTTCCATGTATTTACTATATTTACAAAACCTATGTACTTCTCCACTTACGTGTCACCTTGGAAAAGATCCACGTCTCGTGTTCCTTCGACTCCAAAAATTGCGACCCAAATCCAGACCCGTATTCACATTTTACTCTCCCATGCTCAGCCATCGAGATTAGGTTTCCCTCGAGTTTTCCACATCCATTCCATGCCTCCTTCATCCACCCTATTCAATCCCCAAATTATCAGCCTCCACCTGCTTCAGGTCCTTCCTCGTTGTATGTTCTATCTGCTAGGCCTCCACCTTCGGCACCTCCGCACCTCCTAAGGTTACCTCCTCCACCATCGGCTCACGACTTGCATCACTGGTATTTACGGTAACTCTTTATTACTTGATGTTGTACACTCAATGCAATGAAAACCCACCTCCATCTCCCTATTTCGATTTCCTATAGCTATGGTAACCCCTAATTTTTGGTTCTCTGGCCGTCATTTTTGTCTACTCAACCTCTACCTTCTGCTCCCCTGCACCTCATAATGTTACCGCATCCACATTCAAGTCTTGATTTTCATCATCGATATATATGGTAACTATTTATTTTAATTATTGTAACTTAAATACAATACAAATAAACCTATTTCTCATGATTTTGGTTCCCTCTACATCTGTTCTATCTTCCCAGCCTCCGCATTCAGCTCCTTTAGACCACCTAGTGTTACCGCCTCCACCTTCAGGTCTCCATTTTCATCATCGATATCTATGGTAACAATTTATCTTCACTTTTTTAACTTCAACACACTACAAATACACATGTTTCTCATTATTTTTTTTCATATAACTATGATAAACCCAAATTTTTAACAACGGTAACCCCTGTTGCTATCATTTTGTTATTCTTGTTACAATTTTTTATAGCAGTGCCTGGTTTCATCGTTGGTTATGTGATGTGACTTCATTTTGAGGTATGATCTATATAAATTAATCGTACTATCCTTTATGATAAATTGTATTCATATTTATTAAAATTATTCAAACATCCCACATTTTTTACTTCTTCTTTAAAACCAACTACAATTGACTCCTGCAAAATTAGTGGGTATTTTTCAATCGCTTCCATGATTTCCAGTCATTAGAAAATTGCATGATGGTTAATGATCATGTATCCTTCAATATAGTAATATTTCCTTGTAGTGAGATGATTATAATTAGGTATCAATATTCAAATGGTTTATTTGGTTCTCTCTTTTTTGTACAAATTATATAATAAACATATTTAATGTATCATTATTCTCAACAACTTTCTGGTTATCCTTTATTTAATTTGACATTATAATTGAATTAATTCATCCCTCTACTCATCTCAGATGGTTTTTGAGTTATTATAGACATTTTTAATGTGTTATTGAATATCATTTCAATAATGCTCCATGCTCTATTAGATGATTCTTTCCATGTTTACCTATGTATATTTTATCATTATATTATAATTGATATGTTGGTCTGTTTTATTATGTTTATCTTCAGGTATATAATTTTATCCTTGTTATTTAATGTTTTTTCCAGTTCTACTTCAATTTTTCTCATTTTAATACTTCAATGAATGGTAACTTTCTTAGCTACAGATACGTGACTAATTCCTATATAGGTAAAATTTATTTAAATTAATCAAATTCATATGTATGCGATATTGTTAGGACGTAGTCTAACATGTATTTTTTAATTTTTTTACAACTTCTAGAATGTCAACCCTCCCTCCCAGAAATCATTGAAGATGTAGGTGTAATATTTAGAGTCACAACTGTAACTCCCCGACCTCGGTTACCCAGAGTCAGTGCATTATTGCGTAACATTGGCATGATCACAAAAGATCAAGTCTCGAAAGACCGATTAGTTTAGTATCCTTGGAAACACTAGATACATTCATAAGTCTTACATTACATGATAAAGTAAAACAAAACTACAACAATATATTTTCTTCATATCCCCTCATATTATCCCTGCAGTTCATTAATAATATACTTCTTCACATCCTGGAAAAATTAAATCATTAAAATGGGTGAGCTCAAATGCTCATTAAGGATAAAAATACAGCGGAAACATTTATAAATAAACATAAATATTAAAGGAAATGTATAACTAAAACAAAAGGCTTTTAAACTTTTACTTCAGCATAATATGGAAAATGTAAAATGAAATAATGCCATTTATTCATTAACATGGATATTCTACTAGTCAAATAATCACATCCAATATTAATAACCACTTCCATAATGATGGAATGAAAAATGCCAGACTATCATAGCCACATAGCCAAGGCCTCATTCCAAGACTTCAAATACAATTTTTCTAAGGCCTCGTCCCAAGATAATAGTTTGTCTCATGAGACCTACCGACACATCGAGGAGATATAGCGGGCTCCACCCGTCACTTATTATGTCCAATGCATTCCTTATATGAAAAGGTTTAATCATATCATAAACCATAACATAATTGTATCACATAAAACATGCATAAAGGAAACATAAAATTTCCACATTTCAATCACAAGATACAAATATAACACATAGATATAATAAAACCAATATCAATACAAAAATAAAAGAAAAGTAAAACTTGGAATTTATTTTTCATTTTAAAAAAAAAGTTATGACTTGTAGAGGAAGTCAAAACTCAAATAATGGTCACAGCTACAGAGAAGTCATTTTCGCGGCATACGTATGAAAAAAAAAACATCCCCTTTTGTCGTTTAGTATAATGATTCGTATAAGAAAGATTCCTTTTGAATAAATGTAAATGACAAAGGGGTTTATACACCGTATAAAAGAAAGTTGCGTATAAAACAATATATGCCTCAATGAAAGAAGATTGAGACGAAGTCCCTTACGAAGATCATTTTTTAGATAAATAGATCTATTATATGTATTCACTATATGTTCACATAAATAAAGTACAAATACAAGATAGTTCATAATAATATCATGAAATAATTTGAATGTAGGAGATTAACATAATGAATGGAAATTGGGTTAAGAAGTTCCCTTACCTCGTGTCCGATGTGAGACGACCGTTATTTAACCTCCTGAATAATAAAACAGAGTTAATTTATAATTGATTAAGAACCTTTTTCATGTTTATTATTCCTTTTATATCACTTATTATCATTTTATGAAAATTATGTAATTATTTATTTTAATAACGGTCGTTTTGTCGATCTTTGGTACTTGAGTCTAAAATAAACTTCTTATAATAACAAGTTGTTGATGTGGTAAAATATCCATTATATACAAAATTATATCCATGATGTATATATCATATATATCATATATATCTAGTATATACATTCAATCATAATATTATGTAACATATAGTGGTAAGAAATTAAATTCACCATTTATGGAGACGGTAAGCCGTACATACGCATAAATGATACTTTCATTTCTATTTCGTATTTCATATAATAAAATCATAATGATATAAAGGTATATTATAATTCGAGTATAATATCATATATAATATCATTTAATCCATCCTTTATACATACCTCATATGGCATTAACGTTTCAAATTACTTTGAGAGGTGGTAGTCCGCACTTCCTAAAATGAAATTATCGTGTTTACCCATAATGGAAATTATAAAGGTATTCCATAAATGAAAAATACATAAGAATAAGGACAACATAAACATAATATATATCATATATAAAAATAGTTTCATCATAATGACCACCATGAGAGGTGTTAAAAGAAGATTTAACACTCATTGATTTGTGAGGAAGTAATTCGCCACCCACATAAACAGAATGTTCTTTGACCCTTAGACAATGGTATGTGTAAGTGTAAATAAAATACTTCTCATGAAAACGTCCTAGTATATTTTAGATACTGGTGTATTTACAAAATAATGGAATAAATAGAGTTTAGGGGGTTGGAGAAGCAAAAAAAAAAAACAAAACAACATAATAGAAGACATTATCTTTAAAATCGGGTAACTCTTTTTTATTTGAGCCAAATGCTTCCTAGGGAAGACTTCTGCCCAATGTGAGGCTTCTAAAAGTAAGATAGGGATGTTTAGAGAGTATTTGGGCAGATAATGGCGGATCTAAATGGCATTGATGGTGTGAATAAGGTTGTATTGGTGGGGGCCTTTTATAAGAGGAGAGGAGGGGCACTATTGGAAAGTCAAGAAATGTTACATTATTATATAATGAGTTTCGGATTTTAGAGGTCCCAAAATTATAAATTTTTAAGATAAGGTGATAAGGGTTCGCAATATACTCATCCAATTGGTTTTTGACAACTATATGTCTTAGATTTTACATTATCTTTTCATTTTATTCAAATCATTAATTAATGAGGTAGTTGATGCATCATCATGGTGTGATAAATACATTTATTTATTTAATGTCTAAAAATTAAAAAAAAATTACCATGATGTAGTAAATCTTTTTATATTCCCAATGAATATTTTTAGTCGAAAATTTTACTTATATAACCCCTTTTAATAATTGTTTTAGTAAAACAACACATGTTTGTGACAATTTTATTTTTACTTTATATAAATAGTTATTAATGTCATTTTCTTACCCAAGTGGCTCCATGGGGTCCCCAAGTTGACCCATGGATTGTCTTGGTTGGAAATTACTCATCCAATAATGCTAAGACAAGTGTAAAGGTAATTTAATATTATTAGAACATTATATTTACCATAAATTTCTCTAATTACCTCTAATCGCGGTTAATAAACTCAAAAGTTACTATTCACCATAAATTATTTTAATCCCATTATATGAAATTTTACTTACTAATGACAACCATTTATGTCTGATTTTTGTAATTCAATTCACAGAAGTGGTAAAGTTTCATTTAAACGAAAAAATAATTCTTTAACTACCACTTAGTGGTATCACTATTCATATAAAATTGAAGTTTTTCAGAAAAATACCAAAAATTCACCCTAAGAAATATTTGATATTCCTAATTCAAAAATGATGTATATTTTAAAAAATTCAATACATAGAGGGTGAATTAATTAATTTAATAATTAATTTCCACTATCACAACAAATATCGTCTTTTTAAGAAACAATATATATCAAAAGATTGACAATTGTTTATGTCCAATTTCAATGTGAAATTAATTCTAATGAACACCATTGAATATAATGGTAAAAATATATTATAATTATACTTTAAAACCACTCAATATTATAATTTATCACAATAAATTATTTTGATTAAAAAATTGGTTTTTAAGTATTTATCACTATTCATAAAAAATTGGATGTTTCGGAAAAATACCAAAAATACAACATAGGATAATTTTGAAAATACGAATCCAGGAATTAAGTCCATTCTGAAATATAAATTTTTTTTAATTTCTTAAAAAGGGTATTACTATTCATAACTGCTACTTTGATTGGTCGTGGTGTGTTAGAATCTCGAACATGCGTACAATGCTATATATTGCATTATTGATAGAGAGTCGAACCATAGAAGATTAGAGTGTTACATTCTCCCCTCCTTCAACAAATTTTGCCCCCGCAAATTTAAAATAATCTTCAAAAATAAAAGGTTGAAAATAGAAAATACCTTTGTGGAAAACCCACATCGGAAATATGGTTAATAAAATTTAGCCTTAATAAGAGGCACAGGGAAATGAGAGTGTCACCACCAAATTAGGGTTTTAAGTAGGAGAAAATTAGTGGAAATTAGAGACACATAATTAGAGGGAAAACATAAATATTTGTAGGGAGTGATTGAGGTCATCAATCACAAACAAGTGTAAAATTGAGGTTCTCAAAGCCATCAATCTATGGTGATTTAAAATAAAATCAGTTCAAGAAAACATAAGGTATTTGGATAACACATTGTTTTAATATATATTTCCTAATGTTTAAGAATTAATGTATTCATAGAATAAGAGAGAAGTATATATATATACTTGACAAGTAGAGTTTCAACCTTCAACTAATTTCTACCACAAACTCATCATTCACATAAAATTATAATAGAACAAAAAAATATTATATTTATCCTAATTGTAAAAGGTTCCAAATATTAAAACATACCATTTAAATTTAGAAAACTATTTTTTAAAAACCAGGGACTTCATGTAAGCTAGTGGTAGGTAATAAAGACCTATCGCACTATGGTTGTGGGTTCGATTCCTGCAGCTTTTTCCGGTGTGACGGGTTATCCCCCAACCTGCAGGTTGTCCATTTCCTAAAACTATTTTATTATAATATTCCAAAAATAATCTTCAGAAATGTTTTAACCTTAAACAATATTATCCAATGTTCAACATAATCCATTCCAACCATTGTAATTATCCAAAATACCTTATTACAAACTTTCTCTAAATTGTATCTAAATTCCAAAATCAATTGTAACATCTGATTCCCCAAACAAAGTAAAGATTCTCTTATTGTAACATACTAAAAATATTATTACATTCATCATATTAAATACTTAATGAAAACAAAAAGTACTTTAGTACAATCCTTATATATATTTCACATTATTCTTATAACCAGAATACAGTTCTTGAGTCCAAAAACACAATTACAATAGTTATTCAACTTCATCTGTTGTAATTGAATAATCGTGGCCTTGATCCATTGGTTTTTTATAAGGTAAGTTTCTTTGAAGCTTTGTATATTAATTTTCATAATTCCCCATTTATCTACAATTGTAGCATTCAACCTTGACAGCCTGTTTCTTTCCCTTGTAATCATGAGCATGGTGACCTTTTTCTCCACATGTATAAAAAACTCACATTCCTTTTTGGCATGTAACGAGGTGATTCTTCCCACAATTTTCACATAATGGAAAATCCTTATTTCCCTTTTTCCCTTTATCTGTCTCTGGTTCCACCATTCTCTTCGTCTCTTGCTTTACTTTGTTGTCATAAGACTTAGAGAATTCCTTTTCTATCTTGATAGCACACGAGATTATATCTTCATACATTGAGAAAGATTATGATACTAATGCTCGATGGAGAAATGGTTTTCACCCATCAAAGAAACGATCAATCTTACTTCTTGGGTTACATATATAATCTGCAGCATACCTCGCTAACCTTGTAAAGTTGGCCTCATACTTTGCGACATTCTCATCTTCCTTTTGTATCAGACTCAGAAAATGTCTTTCCATATAATCTCGATGGTCAAGAGGAAAGTATTTTCCTATGAAAATCTCTTTAAACTCCCTCCATTTCATATTTGATACGTCATCATCTTCGTTTGTGTTTTAAATCAATGATCACTATTTATCAGCATCTCTAGTGAGGCGGTAAACTGCCATGATAACCTTTTCCCCTTCACTACTCCCCAAGGCATTGTATATTTTCTCTTAGGAATTTATCCATTGATCAACTACTAAGGTATTTGTATTGCCATTGAATTTTGGTGGTTGTTCCCTTATGAAGCGATCTAACATTGATCCTCCACGTTGCGGGTCATGGTACTCCATATGAGTAAGGTTATTATTCATAACCTGATTGAGTTGTTCCAGTATGGTGATAAGCTTATCAACACCAGTTGTATCACCAGCTCCATTATAATTATCTTGAGTAGGAGGGAAATCCCTACATGGAGTGTGTTCATTGATATGGTTTACATTCCTTCCACTAGGTTCCATTTCTAAACAATGTCATAAACTAGATAAGTTTTTGAATCAAAATACATAATTCCAACCTTGTAACATACTTAACATAAATTATATATTTTTAAAGATATAATCCATAATCATAAAAATGTTTTCTTTGAGGATTTATATACTCATAAACCCATCATAATGGTTTGTAAATAAAATGAGAATTATCCTAAGCATATCCCACAGGAGTGTCGTAACCAAAAGTACAGCAAGGCCCATTGTCGTGCACCAGTTCCCGTTCTAGTCTAGCTCAAAGCGGTGTTTTCGGCGTTTACCCCTTGGTACATCTGTGCCAGAGCCACCTCAACCTGCTCGTATCCAGACATGTATGTATTGTTTAAAAAACTCAAAAAATCTACACAACAAAATTTTTTTCGGATGTTCTTCTATACTAATCCTAAAAGTCTATATTATGGATATGTTCTCTAATCATAGATTATATAAATGTAGCTTCCAAGGTTAGTACTAAACTGCCTCTGATACCATCTATAACCCCCTGACCCCAGTTACCCATAGTCGGTGCGTTACTGCGTAACATTGGCATGATCACAAAAGATCAAGTCTCGAAAGACTGATTAGTTTAGTAGCCTTTGAAACACTAGATAAATTCATATGTCTTACATTACATAATAAAGTAAAACAAAACTACAATAACATGTTTTCTTCATATCCCCTCATACTATCCCTACAAGTCATTCATAATATACTTTTTCAGATCCTGGGAAAATTAAAACATTGAAAAGGGTGAGCTCAGATGCTCAGTAAGGATAAAAATATAGAGGAAACTTTCATAAATAAATATAAACATTTAAGGAAATGTATAACTAAAACAAAATCCTTTTAAACATTAACTTTAGCATAATATGGAAAAAGTAAAATGAAATAATTCCATTTACTTATTCACATGGATATTCTACTAGTCGAATAATCCCATGCAATATCAATAACTAATTTCATAATGATTGAACGCATATTGCTAGACTACCATAACCACGTAGCCAAGGACTCATGCCAAGACTACAAATAGGATATTGTCAAGTCCTCATGTCAAGACACTAGTTTGACCCCTGAGACCTACCAATGCATTTAGGTGCTATAGCGGGCTCCACCCATTACTTATTAAGTCCAATGCATTTCTTATATGAAACGGTTTAAACATATCATAAACCATAACATAATCATATCACATAAAACTTGCATAAATTAATCATAACATTTTCACATTTCAATCACAAGATATCAATACAACACATTGATATAATAAAATCATTTTCAATACAAAAATGAATGAAAAGTAAAACATGTTATTTATCTTTCATTTTAATAAAAAGTTATGGCTTGTAGAGGAAGACGAAATTCAAATAATGGTCACGACGGAAGAGAAGTCGTTGTCGCCGCATACATACAACAAATAAAAATTCCCTTTTTTCATTTAGAAAAATTCTTCTTATAAAAAAGATATCTTTTGAATAAACGTAAATGTCAAAGGTGTTTATAAAACGTATAAAATAAAGTTGTGTATACAACAAAATATGCCTTAATGAAAGAAGATTGAGACAAAGTACCTTACAAAGATATTTTTTTTGGTAAAATAGATCTATTATATTTATTCACTATAATTTAACATTAATAAAGTAAAAATACAATATATGACATAATAATATCATGACATAATTTGAATGTAGGAGATTAACCCAAATAATGGAAATTGGGTTAAGAAGTTCCCTTACCTCGTGTCCAACTTGACTCGACCGTTCTTTAGCCTCTTGAATAATAAAATAGAGTTAATTTATAATTTATTAAGAAACATTTTCAGTTTTTTTATTCCTTTTATATCACTTATTACCATGTTATGAACATTATGTAATTATTTATGTTCATAACGGTCGTTTTGTCGATCTTTGGTACTTGAGTCAAAAATAAACTTCATATAATTACAAGTTGTTCATGTGGTAAAATATCCATTATATCCAGAATTATATTAATGATGTAGATATAATATATATCATCAATATCCAGTATATAAATTCATTTATAATATTATGTAACATTTAGAGGTAAGAAATGAAATTCACCGTTTATGTAGACGGTAAGCTGTACGTATGCATGAACACTACATTCATTTATATTTCATATTTAATGGAATGAAATCATAATGACATAAAGTTATATTATAATTCCAGTATAATATCATATATAATATAATTTACTCCATCCTTTATACATCCCGCATATGGCATTAACGATTCAAATCACTTTGAGGGGCGGTAGTCTGCACTTCCTAAAATGAAATTATCACGTTTACCCATAATGGGAATCATAAAGGTATGCTATAAATGAAAATTACAGAAGAATAATGAAAATATATAAATAATATATATCATATATAAAAATATTTTCATCATAATGACCACCATGATAGGTGTTAGAAGAATATTGAACAATCATCGTTCCGTGAGGAAGTAATTCACCACCCACAGAAACAGTATGTTATTTAACCATTAGATGAAGGTATGTGTAAGTGTAAATAAAATAATTCTCTTGAAAACATACTAGTATATTTTAGATACTGGTTTGTTTAGAAAATAAAGGTAAATAAAGAGTTTAGGGGGTTAGAGAAACAAAATAATACATAATAAAAAAATAGAAGACATTACCTTTAAATTCGGGTAACTCTTTTCGATTTGAGCTGAAGGCTTCCTTGGGAAGACTTCTGCCCAAAGTGAGGCTTCTAGGAGTAATATAGGGAAGTTTAGAGACTATTTTTTCAGAGGTTGGCCAAGACAAATGTCTTGAACGGTGTGAATAAGGTGGTAGTGGTGGGGGCCTTTTATAAGAGGAGAGGAGGGGCACTCTTGGAATGTCGAGAATTGTTACATTATTATATATTGAGTTTCGGATTTTAGAGGTCCCAAAATTATATATTTCTAAGATAAGGTGATAAGGGATCGAAATATACTCATCCAATTAGTTTTTGGCAACTGTCTGTCTTATATTGTACATTATCTTTTCATTTTATTTCAATCATTAATTAATGAGGTAATCAATTCATCATCAAGTTGTGATAAATAAATTTATTTATTTAATGTCTAAAAATTATAAAAAAATTACCATGATGTATTAAATCTTTTTTTCATTCCAATTAATATTTATAGTCTAATTTTTAACTTATATAACCCAATATAATAATTTTTTTAGTAAAACAACACATGTTTGTGACAATTTTATTTTTACATTAAATAAAATGTTATTAACGTCATTTTCATACCCATGGGTCTCAATGGGGTCCCCAAGATGACCCATGGATTTTCGTGGTCTGTCATGACTCATGAAATATGTTTAGTACCAATGTAAAGGTAATTTCATATTATTATAACATTATATTGACCCTAAATTACTCTAATTACCTCTAATCGCGGTTAATAAAACTCAAAAGATACTATACACCAAAAATTATTATAATCCCATTGAACCAAATATTACATACTAATGAAAACCATGTATGTAATATTTTTGAAATTAAATTCACAGAAGTGGTAAAGTTTCATTTAAACGAAAAATTAGTTCTTTAACTACCACTTAGTGGTGTCACTATTCATCAAAAATTGATGTTTTTCAAAAAACTACAGAAAATTCAACCTAAGAAATATTTGATATTCCTTATAAAAAAATCAAGTATATTTTAAAGAATTAAATACATATAAGTTGAATTAATTAATTTCATAATTAATTACCACTGTCACAACAAATAGTGTGTTTTTAAGAAACAATATATATTAAAAGATTGACAATTGCTTATGTCCAATTTCAATGTGAAATTAATTATAATGAACACCATTGGATAAAATGATAAAAATATATTCTAATTATAATTTAAAACAACTCAATATTATAATTTATCACAATAAGATATTTTGATTACAAAAGTTGTTTTTAAGTATTTATCACTATTCATCAAAAAATGGAAGTTCTTGGAAAAATACCAAAAATACAACATAGGCTAATTTCGATATTATGAATACAAAAATTAAGTCCATTCTTAAAATATAAAATTTATATAATTTAAAAAAAATGGGTATTACTATTCATAACGGATACTTTGATTGGTTGTAGTGTGTTAGAATCTCGAATTGTACTTCCACACTATATTGAATATATATTTTTTCATTAAAAATTCTTATTATACTACTTATGTATACAATAAACCATAAAATGGTACAATCCTAAACTAGATTCATGTTCTGCTCATATAGTTATATTCAAATAAATTGATAATTAGAGTACAATTTTGGTGCACCTTTCTAATGGTTTCATAAAATATTACTATTAATTTTTTCTATTTTTGATTTACTATTAAGTTAGTTATAATAATTATTGTTCACGTATTTTTTAGTGATCACCATTTAGTTATGTATTTCTAAATATACATATTTTCTGACTGAATAAGAAATAGGTGAACTTTCAGAAAAATTTCAAAGCACAATTTGATAATGAGTATCCTACATATTCATGTGATCATTATCATATGTAAATTCTTTAAGGTGTCATAATAAAATATCTCAACATACCTATTAATTTATGGTTTCACTAATTTCTTTTCCTCTTTATGCTCAACTTTCATATTTTTATGAGACAGTTGTGTAGTATGGTGAGTGAGAAACAGTTGCACATTCCATCATAAATTACAATTTTATGTTGTAGGCTCCTTATATATTACATATGATTCCATCACTCTATCTCCTCAAATGATGGTGTCTACATGTCATTCCCTCTCCATGATTACTTCATGTATTGAAAATGGAATGTAACATTTTATAAAAAAAAATTTCCAACAATTTATGTTATGTTTCATCACATTTTTATTTGATGTCGTAACATGTATTATATATAAGGTTTGATCTTAATATATTTTTTCACATTAGTTTTTTTGTGGTTTATTTATTTTATTTTAGCCTTTTAATTTAAATATGATTTTTGTCAGCTTATATAATTTGAAGTAACATTACTTATCTATGTGTTCATATGGTAACCACATATATATTATTTCCCTACTATCCTCATATTTGAATGCTTAAAAATAATCAATTGGAACTGCACTATCCCATTCATGTGAAAGTTGAAAATTTTGATCGAATTGTTGAGCTGTAATTGCAAGTTAATACTACAGTCTGATCGATTCATTTATGCATTACACTCATGAATCAAAATGTTCAAAATCATTAATGTTCAATTAACATCAATAATATATATTAATGTATACATTACACCTATATACAAATTTATACATTAAGTTACTGTTTTTTATTTTTTAAACACAATAATAGGATATGTAAAATTATGGTTTCAATGATCTACCATGTTTACTTTACAATTATTTTTTATCATTCAAAATCGTTAATTTATTACATATACTCACAAGAAAAACAACTTTAGAAATAAGTTCTTACATTTTTGTTCTTTATTAATTCAAGAAATCATTGGTTTGTATAGTGACAGATCTAGAGGGTGATACTTGGATGATGAAGATAGAAATTTTTACATTGAAATAACATCTACTATAAGGTATCACCACTCTTGTATTCATAATTATTTTCCTTTTCTAGGTAATGGTAATTTACCTCTTGCATGACGGCTGAAGATCTTATTATGTGTGAAAATATTGAGTGATTGGTTGATTTGAATTACTAATAAATATATATTTTTTTATTATGAGTATTCACTTATATCTCATTGGTTATGAATTATGATGGCTTCATCTTTTATTCATGGAAAACTCCATCACAAGGCTGGATCATGATCAACATCTATCATTCTTCCAAGGGATATATGGACGTGTAAATAGAACATAGCAGAAAAATTTGATAGAACCCGTGGTTAGATTATGCTCCTGTATACAAAAACATCAACAATGACCATTGTTTAAACATATCTGCACATTTTATGGAGCCATAAAATCTCTAAAAATGCATTACATTCATGTATACAAATGTTCAAAATATTTAATGTTCTATAAACATCAACAGTTTACAGTACTATATACATTACACCTATATATGAAGGTATACATTAAATTACTGCTAAATATTTTTTAGACATGGTAATAGGATATGTAAAATTATGGTTTCAATGATCCATCATGTTTTCATACTCTACAGTTATTTTTTATCATTCACAAATGTTAATTTATTACATATACTCACAAGAAAAAATTCATTATAAATCGGTTATTACATTTTTGTTTATTATTTATTCGTAAAATCACTGGTTTGTACAGTGACAGATCAGGATGGTGATACTTAAATAATGATGATGGAGATTTGTATAATGAAATTACATTCACAATATCATTTTTGGATCACTAATGTATTCATTTTCATTATAGCTATTATTATTTCACTATGTTGATAGATTCATTTCATGTCTTAAATCTCAAATGTTTATTTATGTTCTTCTACAATTTATTATGTTGTAGATATTTTTCATTTACTCTCAAATTCCACTTTTCCATTTACAATCCATTATTTTATGATTTACATAAGGGCATCTGATTTTGGTATAATGTTATATAAAAATGAATGACATTACTAAAAGTTTACTAGATGATGAGCCTACATAAGACAAGGCTTCTTGATTCTTTATCAATCCTTTATTAATGTTTTGTATTAGATTCCTCAAAATGTATTATAGATGATTCTTTTCTTAACATCATCTAAAAGATTTATTACATATTCATAAAGTGTACTAATGTCCATTTTTTTACCTCATTCCTCTCAATGAAACCCTTCCGCTCAGAAATTAGTCTTTCCTCTTTTTTTATTAAATAATTCAAGTTAAAAATATTCCTTATTTATCAGCCCATCATCAATTACCGCACTACTAATATACTTATACAACTCAAAGAGTTCTTCTATTTCACTAACACTAAACACTGTCTACGCTAAAAGAACTTCAATATCTTTTATGCCTCTTGAGTTTCTTTGAAAATCAAGAATGGAACATAAATGTAGGGAATCATATCACATAATCACTGAAAAAACACTAGGTGGATTTCAATATTAACCATTTTGGGCACATTCTAACTTATTTATTTGTTATTAAATAACATAAAAAATCACAACAATGAATGGATCATGCACCTCTCAGTAGAGAAAATAGAAAAACCATATGTTTGTGGTGGTGGGGAACCTACGGTTAAGAAGATACTTTTCTAACATCATTGGCGGGGAGGTGTGGAAGATGCTGCATTATATGAGTGTTCCAAGATTTATGACTAAAGTATGTAATATATGATTATTGGAATTTAATATGTGATAAATGGATGAGTCAATTAAATTACACAATTTTGTTTATTGTTTCTTCATTGATTTTTGAGACCTATATGCTATTTTCACCATGGATACATGACATTATCAAGGTATTAATAAAAATGTTTTTGATTCAACATTACTATGTATTGAAGAAAATAGCACGACACTCATATTAATGTACATTGACTAGGTTTTAATAAATATTTTTAATGAGCTATATTGGAGTGATGCAGGAAACCACTTAGTTGTCAATCAACATCCACAAGTGTTGGACTATTATAGTCACGACGCAGGACACTTCTATTAGGTTATTAAAAACAGGTATGTTAGTCACACCAAAGTGCATGGCAGAAACTCTCAAAAAAGTACCTCCTAATACATTTTTACTCATATTTTTTAAAATAAATGATTCTATACATACATGTTCTTATGTGTCTTTAGATTAAAAACAATATGTAATATGTTACTATCACAATTTCAAATTTGGAGTTTCAATGTTAATTTTTAGTATTTCTTATTAAAAATGACTAATCCATCATTTTTTATTTCACTTTAGTGAAAATAATGTGTTTCATTTTGATGTATAATTTATGATACATCATGATAATATTGTAACGTTTTACATCATTTTTTTCAAATTAATTCCTTTTTATAATTTTTTATAAATAATTTACAATGCATGTTATTATTTTTCATTTCTTTTCATTATTATTAGTGGGTAACTTTTACAAATAAACGTCTCTTTTCACATGAAAATCAATAATTCAATATGTTGTACATATGCACTGGTGAGTACTGGTTTGGGTTAAAGTATTCATTCCATTTAAAAATACAATTTTTATTGTATATATAGGTAATGTATTATATCCATGAAACAAGGTTAATGTATTATTTCCATTTTTGTATCTCCCAATATCATGTATCAATTTCTCATTGGTTAATCTTAGATCATTATTTTATTTTATAAGTTGATAATTTTTTTTTTCTCTATATCATGCTATGTTTTAGAATGAGAATAAAATTCATGCTACTTCTTTAAAAATTTATATTTATATGTATTTTCATATAATGTGTCCTGTAATATATTAATATTTTAAAACATTTATTCACTAGGAATATTTTAGTAACTATTTTCATTTTTTGAAAGGTTGAAATTATGAATAGGATATTATGAAATAAAATTAAGATACATCATTTGTATTTTTCATAAAATAAATATTTGAACTATCATTATTATCTTCCCTGATTGAGTATAAATCAATTTAATCATCCTATAACTCATGCCAGGATACATTCATATAATTTTTATATCTCTTATATCTTTGTTCATATTTTTTCAAAAACATTAAATTAAGACAATATTATAAGATATTACTTTTTTTCTTGAAATCAATGTATGTTTTTTCATTAATATAATAATCAATTTTCCATTCCTTTCTATAATTACATCTATTTTCAAATATATCTTTATAGTTTTACTTCTGGAATAATTTATTCCTTTAGTAAAAAATGAGAATCATCATTAAATGTTACACATTTCTTTATCTGTACCAAAATATGATTCTCTATCACATGAGTTGTCTTCTTTAATCTCCCCTTTTTTCATTGAGTCAAAATTCATGAAGGCTACTGACTTCTTCTTTAATTCATATTATTCTTCTCTATCCACTTTAAGTTCTTATTTATATTTCCTGATATTTCATATTAGATTTTTTAATATAAAACATAATTAAATAAAATGAATCTCAAAATGAAACCGAATTTCCTCCCCATCTATCTCGTAAAAATCATTTTAGGCCCAGCACTTGATCATTGTTAGTAATTGGTTTTTATAGAGACTATATCACATTCAAAATCTCATTGAACATAAGATATACATTATCAATTAGATCATCTTATTTCATCATAAATGTACTATATTTAATATTATAAATATTCAAACACATTTCATTGAAATTTGATGTTCCATCATGAAAAAACAACTACGGTATTTCAAATATACAATATAGTGAAACATGAAGATATTAAATTAAACTATTCATCTCCTAAAGTAAATTATATAGAATTCAATGATTTATAGTTATTTTTATAAGAAAATTTTGTGGGATCACTCCATTAAACTATATATATTTTTGCGTAATCCATACTAATATTCAATGGTAGTCTATATTTCATATCCCATGCTTTAATATTGCATTTTAATTTTTATCTTCCATTGAGCATAGTTTGTACCATTAAAATAAGGAAGAAAATTGATAATAGTTCTTACTTTTATATTATTATCTATAATGATATAAATTTAGAATAAAAATAATTTTAATATCATTACTTTTCAACTAGATCATCGTAAAAAAAATATTTTGAATCCTCAATATCATACTAAATTTTGGATAGAGTGGAAAATTCATGAGAGGGAGGGGATAGAGTATCCAATAACATTTCAATTAAAATAATATTTAAATCATAAATCCACCCATATGATAAAAAAACACTTTTGATCACAAAAATATAAAGGTATAATATTTTTTTAATCTTTTCAAAGTGGGATCAATGATCAGTTATGATAATATTTTAAATCACATTAAATTTTTAAATAAAATTATATGATGAAAAAATTTATATTGAACTCAAATTAATAATAACTATAATTTTAATTTTTTGATATTGATTTTAAAACCAATACAGAATTCAAAACTAAAAAAACACACTATGAAATTTAAAAAAGCAGTTCAGCCTCAATCCCAAACATAGTCCCTTCTACATGGAAGTCACCCTCTATCAAGTAGTTTATTAAAAAATAATCTTGATTCGCAACCTATATCAGGTTTTACAGGATGTAGCACATAAGGATATCCAGGAATAAATCATATTCCACAGTTATACATGGAATAAAAATTAAAACATGTCACACAAGACATCATAAATGGTTATTATGGGTATAAAAATGAAGAAATTAGAGAGAGATAGAGAGAGTATCAAATACTCTTCAGTTAGGTATAGGATACCGTGTTTTATAGATAAATATTGTATATTAAACCCGTCTCAAATATAAAGCATAAATAATATGATTATTGGATTAAAGATTTGAAAAAGTGATACATCTCAATTTGAATAGTTTCAGATGTTCAGAGGACCACAATTATATTATACATTCCAATTTGTGACTAACAATATTTTACTTTACATTAATTTTCTTATCACTAAAATAAATATTAGCAATTTTAATAATTATTATCTATTATAATCTTACATTTGTTAAAATAACATTTACAATATTAATATTAATAATTAAATGAAAAATAAAAAATTTAAGATTTTAAAAATCTAATATTATGAAAACACTATAAATTAAATGTATTAAGAAATAATATAATTTAAAAATATTAGATACAAATAAATATTAACTAGAAAAATAATTAAAACCTTGCCTTAAAAATTTGATAGTAAATTGGAGCTCTACAACATCCAAACTTCTAAACAATTGTATGGATCCAAAATTATAGGTTTATAATCCGTATAAATATAAACTAGTTTCTATATTTTAAATTATATTATTTCAAAGGAAAAAAGGAAGATATTCACAAGAGAAACAGGGGATTGAGAATTTTCTCATGCGTAATAATTGAATGGGGTGCACATTATTTATTGATAGTTATTTTGAGATATAATATTATGCAAAAAAATACATCATTTAAACTAATATAGAAATATAATTTATTTTTGAAGGTTATTAGTAATGAATAATCTATATATTGTAATGACTAGCCAGTAAAAATATTTCCCGACTTATAAAATTTTGTATTTATGAGGGACTATATCAATGAGAAATAATATAGAGAAAGATTGTTTAAGATGAAATTTATATTATTTTTTAAATATTCCTTCATGCTAAAAATTTTTATTTGAAATAAACATTTTAATCCAAAATAAACTCAAAAGGTAACAAAAATATCTTAGAAATTTAATTTCAATTACAAACAGACCATGACTGAATGCACTATTTATGATGGTATAATTATTCCATTATAAGTACTTCATTTTTGAAAATATTATTTATGAAATAAATATTAAATTTATTATTTTAATTACCATTTAATACATAGATATTTTATTTTATACTAAAATAAAACTATGTTTTATGGTGTAAACGACACATAACCCCGAGCATAAATGAATCAAGAAATAATATAATTTTAATATAACCATTATAACATAGTGGTTGGTTTCTGTAGTATGAATATAAATAACTATATTATAAAATAAAAACATCATTAATATATTGATAATAAATAGGTTATAAATTAAAATAAATTCTTTTATAGTTCAATGATATATTTTTCATACAACTATTTTTATATGTGCAATGTATTTAGATCACAATAAATTAAATTAATTAAAATTGATAAATGATTATAATGGAATACGTAGATTATATATCAAATTTTGTTAATTAAAATTCTTTTTATTATAATTTTTAGGGATTCATTGAGATTATAGTCATTTTATGTCTCAAAAATAGATTTCTTAAAAAATGTGTTTTGTTGCATTTTTTCCATGAAAAATATTATTATTTTATACCAATTCTATAAATTATATTATTAAAAATGGAAATAATTTTTAAAATAATATTCTATTAATATAATTATGATGATTTTTTTAGTTTTATTTGAAATGAATGGTTTTGAGTTAATAGTGGAAATTATCAATTTTTTTTTGCAATTCCGTTATTTCTTTTGATCAAATCAAGTAATTTGAATGTCATGTTATGATTTGAATTTTCTACTAAATTAAAATAAGTCAACTTTACATATAAATAATATCATTAATTATATATAAATCATATTTAATAAAAATATTTGTAGAAGGTCATTGTTTAGCTTAAAACACATTTATTAAAATAAATTTTTTGTTACATTTTATGAAATTTTTTATAACTGGTATCTTCCACTTAAATAAATGTAATATAGAAAATTTTATCGCATTTTTTGAATTAGGATGCTAATTTTTTTAAAATATTCCTCTTTTATTTTTTTTATTATGTATATTAGTCATGGTATCTATTTGTCACCACATTAAGGGTAAACTTTGTAAATGTGGGCTACAACTGGGACGCATGCCATTAAAATATTTATAAAAAATTCCATTATCCAATTTAATGAGTGTTTTAAAATTTAATATATATTTATATAGTTAAATGATGAATTATAAAAAGTTAATATGTATTTGTTAACCCATACTTGACTTTTACAAATATATATTATATTTTTTCTAAATTATAAAATATTTTTGAGTCTTTGCATTTAATGGTATAGTTGGAAGGTTATGATCAGTTTTTTATTAATCCAAAAGTATAAACAATTTTTTTTGTATTATTTAACAGAAAAATGTATATAAATTAACATCATGGTTTGTTTCAAGCTGAATTTTGTTTATAATTACATCAATTATTTTTTCTAAAACCTATTTTTCATATGGTTTCCATAATTATATTAAATGTAATTTAAACCACCTATAGATTTTGAATATAATGAAATGGATTCAAAATATTGAATCGTCATGTATTTTTTTCAGAATTTAATTTTTTTCATATAACTCTGTCATCATGATGAAAAGTCAAGTTATCACTGTTAAGGATAAAATTGATAAAAATGGATTTTACTACGATATGAGGAAGAAAATATCTCTAAAACCTTTCTAAATGCATATGGTTGAGTTTATCTCAAACTATAAAATTAAATATTCTCAATTTTTTATCCTTATATCATCTTGACATGATTATTGTATATATTATATTTAAATATTTTAATTAGTTCCATGTGTGACACTTCCCTCACCATAAATAGGGCATATTTTCTTCTGCTTTATTCAGAAAGACTCACCAATATATTTTAGAAACATCCTTACCTAAAACCATCCTATATTTTTAGCACATATTAGATCATAATTTATGACCCTAATAAAAACTGAGGAAAGAATAAGGTTTAAGCCAAAGGGGGACTCTCAAAGAAGAGTTTGTTATCTTATCCGACTATTTCAAATTTTATTGACATTTAATACTCCAATAAATATGTTCTATGTATAATAACATTATTAATATATTATCATAAATAAATAATTATTTCATGTTGAATATGGTACAATTATTTTTGAAATAATTTCCATCAAATGGGAAACGAAAGTACTACTCAAGCGTACGTGTGGACTACCACCACCAAATATCTATACGAGTCATTTTCCATATCTTTATTTTAAGGTTAGTTATTATTATGAAATTAGTTTTTAAACGTTATATTTATGATATAATAATGATCGTATTATTATAAAAAATTTATCTCTCTTCTTACATTTCTATCCATTGGAAAAACGATGATGTCGCTTGTGCGTATATCCGGACTACCAAATCCAAGAAGTGATGTGATTTATCTTTCATCACTGACACATTAAATGGTTAAAAAAATTTATATATGATGAATAAATATGATACTTATTAAATTAATAGTTTTCTATAAATTTAATATTAACATTATACCTTATCATGTTCATACTCATTTAGTCTTTATAACACACTCTTGTTTAGGTTAGTGTTAAAACCAACATGAGTAATGATATAATGATTACGAAATGAATTATTAAGGAATGTTTTATATAGGTGACGTGTTTTTTTAATATAATATATATGAAATTATTATAATTATAGAGATAATATAACTATTATCAAAGATAAAGGACTGAATTTTCCTAATGGATGCGTCCATGAAAAATAAAATTGATATCACATAGAACCATGTTTTTAATAGAATTATTAATAAAAAGGGGAAAATATTTAAAAATTAAATCATATATAGTATTATGAGGATGGATATTTTTTGGGTATATAAGTATCATTAATTTAATGTTTTATACGGTATGTTATGGAACATAAAAATCAATTCAAACATGAATTATGGGTTATTCATCTCAATCTCACCTCGTTGAGACATATGTTATATTATATCCCTATATTATTTATTAGGGTGTATACAATACCCATTTGAAATACAATACCAATTTTACATATTTAGTCATCGTATGTGATGTTTCAATTATAATTTTTTCTTTTTAGAGTTTTGATTCCATTGTTATTAAAGTCATAATGGTTTATATCATAATCTCTTCCTTATTCAGGATTGTTTATATTAGAGAAAATATATGATCGTCCTATCTTTAACCCATATATTTTATTATCCTATATTAATTTATAGCAATTTAAAATTATAATTAATTTTTCACTATATTTGGTACAAAATACAATTAAGGAATAATTTTTTTTAATAAAATCTAACCTAATTTCTTCTACGGTTGAAAAAAATTTCCTTCCATATCCTTGTGTCTTAAAATTTTTTCATTAACGGACTTTTATTTGAAAAATGATTATATAAATAAATTTTAAACCATATTTAACATTATTTGTGATTTTTGAAAAGAATTATTTTTAAAAAAATCAAAAAAAGTCATTTTTTATGTGTGTAATGATTTCGTTTTTTAAATTATATTGTGAGAATGGTTGTTTAAACCTCCAAGTTGGTTAATATATATTTTTATTTCCCTAATAATTTCATTTTATCATCAATTAAAATAATTTTATTTAATTTTTTATGATAAATAATACGATATTATTTATAAATAAGAATAAAATTAATTTTGGAAATTATTTATAACATTGTTTTTACAACTAAGATACAAAATCATTAAGGGGATTTTTTATTAATGTATTAGTTACATTTTTCTAGGTATCCATTAAAAACATTCAATTATTAAAATGATTTTTTGATTTTATTCTTTTATACTTTACTGGTATATGGATTATACCTTATTTGTTTACCATTCTCTTTCTAATGAAAATGATATCTATAAATCACCATTATTCATTAGACATTATCGTTATCTTTCATGTACTTTTTTCAATATCATGGGTATATTTAGTATTTGTTTTAATGTATACCATTTCATTATATGATGTTAATTTAAGGAATATTATTTATTTCATTTACTGAGGAAATATTTAAGTTTTATTTTGTTAATTAAATAGGTATAATTAATAATGAATATTTAGATTAAATTTATTATTCAATATAAAAATAATTCACAGGATATAAAAGTGATGGGTGGGTATATATTATAGATATCCCCTCTATGCATCAACATGTATAATGGAATAATAATTTGGGTAAATATTTTAGGTGTTTAATTTATACTGACCCATTTAGTAAAATATCTAGGAAAAATTCCATTAATTAATGTTTCATGCTATCTTGGAATATTTCCTTGATGTTAAGATCATGAAGTCCAGAATTAGGAATTTAATTAATTAATATTTTAATTGTATTATCTATGTGTTTGTTATATTGATATTTTCCATGGATAAATTTTTAATTTCATATTATTGATTGAATGTCATATGTATTTATTATCCAATTTATATATTGTTAATGAGGTATCTATTACTGAAAAAATATCCTTTTTATGCATTATTTTACTGGGAATCTAAGATCAACTTTTATTATGTTTTCATTTCCTTATGATATGATGTTGTATTTTTTGAATGATTTTAAATGATGCATGAATTTTTTATTATGATATGTTTTATTTTTCAGTATAATATGGAATCATATTAGTATATAGTTATCCATTATAGTGAAACTAATCAATTGGTTGTGGTTTGATTCTTTCTATATTGCCCATATTTAATAAAATTAGACACTAGCTTTAGGTTACAGAATTGGGGCTTCTACAAACATGCAATGGTTATTTTTTACCAGAATATCTATTCTGACTAAAATAAATTTATGTCATTAATGCACACACATTTCAACAAATAATATTTACAAAATACTTTTACTGTATAACAAAAAACCCCCTTGAAAAATAATATATGTGATCATATACAATTTTCATTTCAAAATATTCCTTTTGAGAAGTATTTGTGAATAACTTCATGCCTATCACAAATGATCCATTATAAAATCTCATCATTTCTATAGTGTTTTCTCCCCTTTTTTAAATTCAAACCATATATTCATAAAAATAAATGTTTCCATCAATCAGTAAGTAATACAATAATTTTAATTATAATGATATTTGATTCTAATAATTTTATGTCATTTTATTCGTCATCATGGGATAAAATAATTAAAACACCTACTTCTATAAAATTAATGTTTTATCAATCTCTTCTTCCCCTAAAATCACGGGGCCGTTCTTTATAAAAATTTGCATCTAATAAATTATTATTATGTGACATAATTATTTAAATAATAATTCATTATCCATATTCAAATATATTTTTATATAGGTTTCATGGTTTAGACTTAAAATGGGGTAAAAAAACTTCACATGATAAAATGAGTTCTTTTATAGAGAAATACAACCTTTGATCAAACCTCGTCACTATGTTTCTATGTAACACCTAACCTATTGTGGTGGTATCCATAATTATATTAAAAAAAGAAATGTACAATATTTTTCTGGGGGTATTCATCAATATTATTTCACACTAACTAAAAATACACCAACTTTTGTTAGAGTATGATCCACCTCTTTCCTTTACCCAATTCTCCAGTAGTTTAATAGAACTTGAAAATGAATGGGTGGTACCATACTTCATGTAACATGGATAAAACCATATTAAATTTATCCCAAAATTAATTATCACATAACTTGATCCAACCTATTACAATTTGGTACTCAATCATCTACTCTATTATAGTATACATTAAGATAAGAGACAATCTATTTTGGTTAGGTTTTTCTTTTTTTTAAACAAATCTCCAAGAATTTTTAATATTCTCAAAACTAATTTATAGATGCTCAAGCACCTTCTACTTATATTTTAATATAGAATAAATTTTTTAAATTTATTATTTATCTTTCATTATCATCCTCATCTTCCAATTCTAATGTTATATAAGTCAATTTCAATAGTCTGTCACTATGTATTGTTCCATTTATAGGTAAAATTCTTCAACATTATTAATTTTCATTATATATTAAATATTTTTTCATATACTAGTTACTCGAAGGTTGAAACATTCTACTTTCTTTATAGTATCCTCTTATATAACATTTTTATTTATTTTCTTCTCCGTCTTTGTATTTGGTTCCACTCATCCGGACCATATTCATTTTGGTTAATATAGCATCTCCCATGTATATCAACATATTTTCATTTATACCCATCAATTACCTTTTATGGTGATTATAAAAAAACTATAACATTTATACTATATTATTTACAACATTTAGAATCAATAAATATTTGGTATCAAATCAAAAAAGAACCAACCTCACGATTGTAATATTCTCTCCCTTTATATTTTGTTTACAATATTCCTATAAAGCGATGAATAATAAAAAATTAAGGACTCCTCCCCTTTATTAATTTTAAAAGAATATCTATTTATATAAAAATATTATTACCCCATTTACATGGTTTTTGAATTTATATACTTCACCTTTACCCCATTTTCCATTAATATAAAAATGTACTATTCATTAAAATTTTTCTTTACGCTAAACACATTTTATTTTAGAACACTCACAAAAACAATTCAAGGAAAAAACATATACTCATTTTTTAATTACTTTAAAGATCCATTAAAATTTGATTTTATCACCACCTATTCAAATATCAATATTTATGTAGATTAAAGTCTCCTGATATCACTCTTTCATAGCCTTTAGTTCATTCCACAATATATTTTACATTCAAAATATTTGGGATTTTTTAACCACTTATAAACCATTTGTATCATTATTTACTAATTTTTAATTATTTATCCTTTACGTCACATTCATTCTCTATGATTAATTCCACAAGTTGAGTTACCATGATCTTTAAAACCACCAATTAAAAAAACCAGTGTTTTCTTCAATGCACAATTTTTTTTCAAACTATAGATTTCATCTAAATGTTTTTTAAGGAGTTAACTTACCTCCTATGAAAGAGTAACTCGAAATACTTTAATCCAGCTATGATAAAACTACTTGAAAAAAAATTAATCACTTTGATATTGTTCAGTGAACTCAATTATTTCTAAAAAATTATCAAAATTGATCATTATTTTTCATTCAAATATAACCCTTTGTTCTTAATAACTCTCAATCAGATAACCAGCAAAAAAGTCATAAATATTATAATTCATTCCTTGTGTGAGACCAAATGGAATAAATTTTTATAATAAATTATTGATACCACTTGATAAAAAAATTACCTCATTCATTGTAATTATTCTCTTTCTAATAAAACTATGAATATATATAAAAAACTTGTCCTAAGTCCCTTAATCTTTGGAAACCCTTATAATAACTAAATTATACTCTAAAAACATTTATTTATAATAATTTGTTTGATCATAATATATAAAAAATGATCACCTCCATGAATTTATCTCCTTATATATCATGAAATCTTCCTTTTTTCATTAGGTTAGAAATCACACTATATATTTTGACATTTCTTATTGAAACCCATATTTGGCTTAATACAACCAAATATGTAACTGTTTTTTAATCAACTATTATGTAAGATATGGATTGATACCACATGATAAACTCTCTCACCATTTTCAATTTTTCATTTAATAAGATAAAAATTGAGTTTTCTGGATTAGGATCTAATATCATTTGGAAATTCTCTACCCCAATCGATTAACTAAATGTGTGACTTTATATTATAATTAAATTCTTCATAAAGACTTTTTTTATTCGTATATATATCCATCACCTTACAATACACACACCAAAAAAATTATCTCCACCATAAAAATGAACAACTTCATCAGTATTAGTGATAATTAAATATATAGGGATAGTGTGTAATACCAAAGAGGATACTATTTTAAGAAAATAAAACATCCCACAATTGTTGAACAATTCTCACTATATAGAGCCTTTATTCCGTAATTTATTTAAAAAATATATGTATAATTTAAAATTTTCATAATTAACATCATTTTTAATTTATAATATCAAAATTAACTTATTATACATTTTTTAGTTTTTCTAAAAGGTTTTTTTTTTCATCAAAAATATGATTCACATTATACTCAAAATTTATATGAATTTATCATTATATAAGAATGAACTAGATTTTTAAAAACCAATTTAAGTAATAAAATATAAATTTATGGAATAAAATTTGGCATTTTAAAATATTATTTTATTGTATAGAACCTTTGGTGAAATTTTTTAAAAGTAAATTAAAATGCACGTTTATAAAAACTAATTTTTGAATTTTCATCAAATAGATTTTTAAAAGGATTGATTCTATTATGGATTTCATTGAAAGGATCATACATAAAATTTATTTTATAATTAATCAATTTATTTTTTTAAATTATTATCTAATACAATGTTATCTTATATTTTTAATTTTATTCATAAAAACATTAATTTTATAATAAAATCACATGATTAAGTGTGTTTATTTTAAAAGTTTCATTTAAAACCATTATAAATTGTATTTGATAAATTTATTTCCCATTTTTAATATATAAGTATAAAATTATATAAATTATTCAACATTAATTTTTCCATAATTATTAATTACTGAGGTTTAAAATAAATTACCACTATAACAGAAAATAAGGATAAAAGATAAAAAGATAAAAAGAAAACACCCTAAAATGATCAATTATTTCACAAAAATTAGTATTTGAGGTGATTTTTCCCACAATCATGTTTCCCCACAATTTGCCCTATTTACCATTCTATTTTCACTTGAATAATATCTTTAAATTTTTTAAAATATAAGGGTTACTACGAAAACCCACCTTAACATCACTTATAAATGAATAAAATTACAACACATCAATGATCACATTATCATAAAATATCAAATTGAAAATAAAAAAAATTTCTCAAACATTAAACCTCTATAATAATCATTTTTTTTGCCATCATTAGTTTTCAAAAGTCCTTCACTTCCAATTATATTTCGTAGGAAAATTTAGACCCTAGACGTAAGCATTATCAACTACTTTGCTTTTATTCATAACTATCATCACTAAAATTTATTCATTCCACACTAATATAATTATAATATTTATATTTTTATATATTTATGTCAATATTTTTTTTTTTCATTGTATTTTCATATTTTTCATGCATTACAAAAAATTGAAATTTTTATTTGTACATACGTGCAGACTACCACCACCATGAGAAGGGAAATTCATTTTTCATCACCCCAAATCATTGATTTTTTATAATACATATTTAATGAATAAATATTATTTTTATGATATCATTAATTTTATGGCTTAAAAAAATGGACAACTAATTAATGATATGATCAAAAAAGGATCATCATTAATTCAATCATTTAAATTAAGTATACTAACAAGAATATATTTAATTCAAATGATGTAATATTTTCATGTCCATTACTAATTATTATAATTAAATTATATTTATTATATAAAAAATCACTAAATAAGTTCATTATTATTCTATTATAATGATATTATAAAAAATCCACCTTGTTATAATTCATTAAATGAGGTTATTCAGTCAATTTAACAACCTACTTGAACAATACATTAAATTTATATCATGAATAACTTCGGGAACATAATTACTGATATAAGATAATATAAATTTGAAAATAATGAATTTTCAATTAATGATGTTTTATATCATTATTAATTTAATTGATTAAAAAAACACCGTTCAATTAATAAGAATCATCGAAACATGCTTTTTATCAATTACTCTTTTAAGGATAAATAATAATGCACTCATTAAAAGAATTTAAATCATCATAAATAATTATAAAACATCGAAAATAATAACATTATTTACCTAGTAATGAATATTTATGGAATAATAATGAATAAAGAAAATATTAATGCGAAACTAATACAAATAATAAGAACTATAAACACCCCATCTGGAAAATAGGTAGAATTTGTTTTGAGAATTAAAATTTTGGAAGATTATAAGTTAAAATTAATATGACTATGTTTATAAATTAACTTATTATGATGTATATTTTTATAATATAGGAGGTTAAATTTCATTCTTGGATGTAAGGACATGTGTTATGGTTTTTCGGTCTCGAATTCCTCTATTTGATACATGTTTCATATTATGCACCAAATTTTATTTATGTAGTGTATATACTACCTATTTTAGATATTATATCATGAAATTAATTTATTCATTGTATTTTATTAATAAAAATTAATCCATATATTTCAATAGTTTCTGACTGATATACAACCCAAGCCATAAGTGGTGTTTTTTCTGTCTGAATTTTTATTCCTTGGTACTAATGTTATATTAACCACATATATCGTTTTCTCTGCTACATAAATTTCCAAATAAAACATTTAAATGTTTTAATAATTAATTTTAATGGATTTAAAATTCTATATTTCTATCGATCCATTATATTCTTCTGATTCAGGAGTTACCAACACCATTGTAGAAATCAATATTTCACATGGTGGAAAACCCATAGTACGTTTTAGTATAGAAAAAATGAGAATAGTTTCCTTTATTATTAATCCATATTCTAATTTTAGGAAGAGTATTTGGTTGTGGTATAGATTCACCTATGGGTAATCACCGAAAAAGTTATTTCCTGAGCATTGACTGAATTATCACTCCGATGCATGATGAGTTGGTCTAATATTGCAGAACTATTAATAAATTTCCAGTGGATATTCATTAGAATATTTTTAATCTATCTATAAACCATAATGAAGTACTTTTCATATATATTAATTTGTATCAAACCAATTTAATGTATTATTATCTTCCATGGATAACCTAACACATTGAATGTACCCTGGAAATTATATTTCATTGACAAGGTTACTTCCTATAATTGTTTTATGCCTAACTATTTATAAGTTGATGGATGGATTATACCCAAGACACATTCTTATTTTATTTAATGGGGAACTAATTTTTCAGTATTTTTTATTATACAAATAGTTAACTTTTCATTCAACTAGATGTTCCATAGGGAATCTAATGAAAAGTCTTATGGACTCATATGGTGAATGAAATGGACTTAATCAATTAATGGCTATGGCCCAAAATTATAAACCCCATGATTCATTGATAGGTTACATGAGAATAAACAATGTGGGATTTGGTTATATAACTCCTCGTATAAGTATATCATCTTAGAATAAGTTGATGATAGAAAGTACGTTTTCTAGCATTATTTATTCCTTTATTTTGAGGTAAATTATTATTTGTTTCATCATCTTAGTTATTTTCATGGATATATCAAACCCTTTGTTTTAGTTTATTATAATTCTTGTAGATTATTATTCCTTCCATATCACATAGGTAAATTTTTTTTATGATAGATTTAATTGTTTGCTACTCGTTATTGAGAATCAAAGCTCACATTTATTATTTTCCCTTACACTAGAGATACATTGGAAAACATTGTAAAATATTCAAGGTTATGTTGAAAGAGATAATAATGTTCTCTCAATCTAAAAAAGTTATATATTATGATTTCAAATTTTATGAATGGATGTATCTTGTCTTCCAGGACTGCTAATTTTTTGTATCCTTTGGTAACTATTTATTTTTGTACCAATGATGTAATGTGACCACAAAATATATGTTTTTGGAGTTAAGAATGTTACATAGTGGTACTTCATGAATATACATATTTGTAGAAATATGGTTTGTCTTTGTAAACCCAAAATTTACTTCCAAATTTCTTCATAACCATATTAGTCATTATTTTTTGGGAAATTACACTTGTAATGAATTTGCAAAAATTATATTATTTTTCATCCTCTAAATTCACTAAATGGAATTTATATACAATATTATTCCTATTTAACAAACACATTCGTTCATTATTGATAATTCTATGTTTCCTCTTTTTTCATAATTTATATACTATAATCTTGATATTCCTATAATTTTTCATTCTTTTCTTATACTGGTGTATGTGAGACCACATTTCATGTATCATATTGTTCTTCATCAATATCTATAATAAATGCTTCATATTTATTTAATTGTGGTTAAAAAAATTCTAGTGTTCATCCTTCTTTTATCCGACAAGGGATTATTTCTTCTTTATGATCTTTAATTTTGTCCTTTACTTCTATGATAGATACTACATGATCATATAAAATGGTGCATTACATATCCTCCATTACATTATATTATTACGTTCAATTAAGAAAATAATATTTAAATAAAAAACCTTTTTTTATCATTCAATTCATCCCCCACCTTAAAATGTTAATTGTTTTTTTACTCATAGAATATCCATGATAATTATAACTACACACCTTTATATATGAGCATTTTTAGAATAAATGAAACATTTCATGATAAATTCATACCTTATTTTTGTCATTCCTCAATTGATAAGATATAAAATGTATACTTCTTTTTTTTGAGCAGATTAGTTACTAAAAACACATCTATTATGTTACCAATAACCCCATAGTAGTATAGATTTAATTACATCATTTATTGAAAATAGTTTCTTATAAATTTAGAACTAACATTATATTTAATCATAAATTTCATATTTTCTTCTTTTCATTCTCTACATGTCTACACTTTTATGGTATATATATTGTTGTTTACCTTTAAGGATACTAAAACAATTTCAATATCATAAATATATACATATGTATCCTTTAATTAGGTAATAACTATGATCTTTCCTAAAACACTCATCCTATTTATATCTTATAATATTGTCAACATATATTTTTCATTTAAAAAATTAAATCTAAACTCATTTTCCTTAACTCTTTGACCAGCTGATTCATGTGTATGTTATATAAGTAGGACAATTATTGCATTAATCTTTTCACACGTCCTTTTAATTGATTATTTTAATTTAATTCCATATTTCTTAATCCTCTTGTTTTCAAATTTTAATTTTTTGATGAATGAATAATCAAATCCCAGGATATTTTCTAATCCATTCAAATTTTCAAGAATGGATTATATATCATCTAGACTTCTAAAATATAATTTTCCAGATTGAAGAATATATGTAATTAATAATTCTGAAATATAATATTTTTTTAAATGAAACTCTATGATGGTATTTATATCTTCATTTTTATAATTATTTTCTAATATATTATTTAAACAATATTTATCAACAAATAAATTCACACATTCCTTCATGGGTGTTTCTTATTTCATTTTAGTATTATTCTTACTTAACCTTATCATATTAAATTTTGTTATAAGGATGTTCTAACCATATTTATCCATTAAAATATTATCATATTTAGATCTATAATTGTATTATGATTTTGGAACCGAAAAATCTTTAGCATCAATGGATTTTGTATAAATTTCCTTTGATATTTTCCATATACGGAATTACCTAGAATGAATAATTGTATCCTTGAGTACCTTACTATTTATTTATCAATGAAAGATATTTTATTTCTATATATCCTGAACTCATTCATTGTGTATATTCAAATTGGAATCATGATCTATATATTCTACAACGTCACCACCACATTCATATAGAATCCAAATTTTATAATTTATCTAACTAGTGAAGTTAGTAACATTGAAAATAGGTCGATTCCTATGAAATTACATATGTGAAATAAATCCAAAATATATATATGATATAAGGATTATTAAAATAAAATCTTGTGGGATATAATAATACTTTTGTGAACAATGGGATATAATTTAATTCTTATGACACACTGATATAGTGAGAATCCGAGTGATTATCAATTTATTCTTTTTATCACTATTAAAATCTGACTATCACCTATCATTATTGGTATAAGCACACATAGTTATATCTAAGGAGTATAAACATAATGATGTGTTGTGGTACCAAAATCCACTATAAAAACAATTCAGTTGATACATGTTTTTTCATTGTAACTCTATTCCATGTTTAACTACATTTACAATTATTTATCGATATTCACTAATCACATATGGTACACACCTTTTGTCTCCTTCATTGTGAACTGATATGACTACAGATATAATTTTATTCACTTATTATTATCTTCCAAACCATTATTTTAATATAAATTCTATTTAAATCATGAAACTATAGGTATGATGTGATTTTTAATTCAATACCATTATAACCATATTCACCATGGTTGGATGAGATCACCTAATTATATAGAGTTGAATCTATAGACTTAAAATAATGGTCACTCTTATAAAAAATATTCATTTATAAAAAGAATAATTTTAATCAAGAATTATAAGATTTTTCTATCTATTATTATTCTTAAATAAATAGATATATTATCAATTATTTATTGCCAATAATCATTCCTTCAAAACCATAAGTATTAGTGAATCCCCTATCACATGTCACCCATCTAATTATTTGAAAACTATTTTCATGGAATTCCCTCATTTCTATTGAACTATTATTAAAGTTTTTTATGGAATCTAAACTCTACAGAATTAATTTATTAGTTTCAATAAATTCTAAATAATTCTAATGTTTATGACCATTTTTTTGTCCCACCTATATTATTTTGGTCTAAATAATCTATCCAAGTTGAGGTGCCCTAAAAAACTCAATCATTTTCTCCATTTCTCAAACATCAAACCCATTATTTATGTAAAATGACGAATTTGTATTATTCATGGATTCACGGAACACATAATAACATAATAATATTTTATTCTCTCTATTTTATGGTATGATTTTATTATTTTATGTGTGATACTATTCGAACAAAAACTCCTCAAAAAATAAAAAATTATCTTCTTCTTCTATTAAAATTATGAATTTTTTACATCCATATATTTCTATCCAAAAATATATTATAGAATGAAACCATTTATCATTGTGTAATTACCCATCTATAACCAAATATGTCCTCATTAAATTTTTATAGCTTACCCTTCTCATAGAGTAATTTAAACTCCTCAAAATGTAATCAGTTTTGTTGTACTGTGGTGCTACCTCCAATAAAACATCATCTCCATGTTACATCATGACATCGCATATTGAGTAATGATGTATATTTCGTAAATAATCAACCTATAACATTATTTTTATGGTAATTTAATCAATGTAAAATGTATCTAATAATTACAACACTTAATCATGTTCAGGCATGATCTTTCTCATAGTTATCCTTATTTCTATAATAGATTAATATCATGCACAAATCCTGATGTAATATTATCCTTAATATTGTACTATTATAACCATATCCAATATATTAATTTTTGATATCCATTACGTAATGATCCAAACAACTTTTATCTTATGATCATATTTTTAATTTTTTATAGAATATATTATGGTTTGAACATATCTATTTTGGTATAGGGTTTATTCCATCAAAAACCATTATCTTTAAACATCTCAAAAAGTACAAAAATAGCACATCTCATGCTCATATACATACCAATTCTATAAAAATTAATAATAACTTTAGTAATTACACTTCATATCTTCCATGATAACCTTGATGTTATAATACAATTTCATATATATAAATGAAAAGTATCCTTCAACATGTTTAGTTTCCATGAATATATAATATTCTTTATCTTCATTCACAAATTTCATACCTGTATTTATTCTCAAATAACATATAATACATGGTTACAACATTTTATATCATCCATGATCCTCTATTATATCACATTTGGGATTATTTTTTATCTCCGTCTTTCAATTTGATTCTAATCACCCTAAAAATATTTTAATATTCTACCTCTTGGTTGCTACAACAATATTCCATATATATTAACATATTTTCTATGATATAAATCCATTATCTTTAAAACTAATTATTAAAAAATTCAATCATTTATTATAAGGAAACTTTCATAAAACATTTCATAATCGTGAGTTTTTTGTGAGGAATTCACTTTATTATATTTTAATGAACTCTTCATTTTAATGTTTTAGGGAATTAGTTTATAACTACAACATAAAAATACCGTATATTATAAATTGTAATCTTTCACTCAGTATCCATTTTTTACTCAATATAAAAATCGTTATAAGGAAACCCATTTGCTTTTCATGTACAATCTGCATGACTATCAACTAGAATTCTTATTTTTTATTACTTATCCTTAATCCCTATGAAAAAAATTTAAAAACATGATATGAGAAAAAAATGTTCAGTAAGGGATATATAAAAATAAATAAAGAATCCTTCTAGTCTATTTTAAAACCATTAGAGCATAAAAGTGAGTTTTCGCATTATATACCAATTTTTGAGCTCAAATAACTGTCTACTTACATATAAAATCATATTTAATAATTAATGTTTTAAAAAAACACTTCATAATAAAACATAAAGGAAATATCATAATCAGAATGTTTTCTTATAAAAAAATGACAACCTTATAAAAAAATTTCCATAAAAACGTACATTTTTCCCATAAAAGTTCATAATCATTCCTTTTAAAAAAATTCATTTTATTATACATTGGAATAAAATAATTTCTACAAAAACTAATTATTTTTAATTTAAAATTAATATTGGTACCTTGTGACCTCATAATTATAAAATTGTCATAAGAACCCTTACAAGAGGACTAAAAAATAATGTGAACTTAAAATATAATTATGTAGAGAACGTAATCATTACCCAATGAATTGAAGATGTATTTCAAAATCACCTGGTCCAAAACAATTCCAAGGAAAATAGAATATATATAAAATATAATCATTAATTTCCATTGTCTAACATTTAAAAATATACATTTGATCACATAAGAAAAACATCTTCAAATATTGATATATCCCTTTCCCTTAAAAACAAATTCTAATAACTAAAATACCAAAAATAAATGGCAGGATGTCTTTTATTTAAAGAAAAAATGTATTCCTATTATGTAATCCAAACATAAAATATTTTTTATTCTGGTGGGAATTTTTGTTTTTTGTCATAATGATTATAACATTTATTTTTTACCTTTTTTAAATAAAGTCATAATGTTTCATATAAATTAAATACTATGATTCATTTTTAAAACCATTGGAAAAAGTAAAAAATAAACATAAGATATACTTTAAATTTTATTTAGGTCCTCTCTAAATAAATATAATAGGTATTTATAAGAATTTTAACGTAGAATAACATGATTCACAACTTAAATCGTTAAAATATTAAAAATGACGTTTTTAATGTAAAATATATCATACCTCGAGTCTGACTCATCACAGATGTTATTTATCATAATAAATAAGAAATATATATTAAATTTTTAAATTTTTTACAACAGTTAACATTTAATTAGTCATTTTATTTTATTTATTACCATGTTATAGAAAATTATTTAGTCAATTATTTTCACGTCGGGTGTTTTGTTGATATTTGGATCATTTATCCGAAATGATTTTCGTAAGTTGAATATGGTCAAAGAAGAAATTATTAAATTATCAACATAAAAATAATCATGAAATATTTATTACTTTTATAAATTAATTATACTTTTACAATAAACCTGAACGACGGTAATGAAAAATAAAAAAGGTTACAATCATTTAGAATGTATGTTGTATGTATTGAAGAGAATCCATTCAATTTTTTAACAAAAATGATGAAAAAATGTATGTTTTATATTAACATAAATTAATTATGATAATTCTATAAATATCATATGATTTCATTAAATTAAATTATATATATAATCCATGTGATGGGGCCAAGAAAAATTAATCACATCGTTTCATGGTGGTGGTAATTAACACCTTTTCATGAAAAACGTTATAATTTTTTAATGGATGAAAAAGGTAAAAAAATAGAAGATATTATAGGATCAAAATATGAATGTACATGCTCAATTACAAGATGGGTTCATTATAAATTTAAAAGCGTTCATTTTTAACATTAGGGAAATATTTGTTTACCAAGACAAAAAAAATATGAATCATTAAATTAAGAATGATTATACTTTATGCATATAGAATATTATATCAGAGCTACATAAAAAATAGAAACAATTATAAACACACTCTTATAATTACAGATTGTAGTAGAAATTTAATGTGCATGTAATAGAGTACAAATATTTTAACCCAAATAGTAGGGTATCCAAAACACCTTGGATAAAGGTCCATTGATATATACATTCAATAATGTCTGACTTACCCACACCAGGGTAATCCCTTGATCCACAAAAGATCAGTGTCTCTCTTGCTATCATCGTAATCCCTGGATCTATAAGGTGATCAGCACCTCTATCCACCTTCAACATGGAAGTCCTTAATTAAGAAGGCAATGAGAACCTCAAAATTCCATAATCATGGAATCCCTTAATCATATATAGTAACATTTCGAATCACACAAATCAGAAGAAATCTTTTTGAAGATTTAAGTATGTTGAACAAGTTGTTCACAACATAAACTCTTCCAGGCATTCACACAAAGCAATTTTTTGCATATCTGTCATAGAGTATAAATTCCCCAAAATGTTCACATCATCAATCACTTTAAAATGATTGGTTATTTATAGCCATGATATCTAATGGTAATATTTTCCTCAAATAGTCATATTTTCTCTAGAATTTCCGAGGGACCTATATAGATGGAATTTATAATGGAGATATAATAACTTATTAAAATAAATCACTTTTCATTACAAAATATCATGAGAAATATTAATTATATATGAATATGTTTCTATATTTTCAAAATATTAACATTAAGAATGTTATGAAATCATAACGTTAAAAAAATACAGTAAATTAAAAGGTTATGAAATTGTAACATTAACGAAATATTTTAACATTATGAAATTATGAAATCAGATCTAGAAATAATTGAGAATTGTAATTGATGAATTGAGAATATTATTCATAAAAATTGACATTTTGGAATTGGGAAACAATGAATCAGATTTTTATTTTTGAGTGAATCAGAATTTAATGAAATTAATTAGATTAACAAAATTAAGAAAATTAGAATCATGATTCTAGATGATTCAGAATTGATAAACAGAAATCATATTTTATTTTCTTCATGATTTAGAAATGTGAAACAGAAATCAGATTCTATTTTCTATGTGATATAGAATTGACAAACATAAATCATAATAACAATTCTGATGGAATCAAAATTGTGAAAGAAATAGATTCCATGTTTCATTAAGGATCTGACATATTCAGACATAATAAAAAATAATATTAGACTTGATTATTAAGAGAACATGCATATAAATTTCCTTATATATAGAATGAATTATAAGAAAAAGTGTTTTTGATTTCAAAATCATAAGGGAATTATAAAAATTCACAAGGATACTTATGACTCAACAATCTCCCCATTTTTAGTATTCACAAAAAATCGATTTAAGTAAATAATATTAACACTGAAAGAGTTCTTATTTAGACATGAAAGAATAACTTATCTCCCACACAGTTTATAACTTAAGATGAATAAAACTAACACCCCCTCTAGTTATGATTTCCTCCTAAGGATCATATTCCATCTTTATATATTTTTCATTTTTTCTTAAGAAATTATCTCCATATTACTTTAATTATGTATTCTTTAAACAATTTTCTCCATAGATTAATATTATTTTTAGAACATTCGTCTCCCCAATTATGATTTAAAAAAATGAATAGGTAAAGTTATAGTGTACCATAAAATTTATAAAACAATCTATACACATCATACAATAAAAATAATTTTATATTCAAACAGTTTTAAAACCAAAGACTAGAAATACAAGAAAGATCAATACTTATTCAATTTTAAGGTACTCATCACATCCTTCAACATCTAGAGATCAATATGATTATATTGAAACGTTTCCAAAATATCTTTATGATCTTGACACTTATTCTCATGTGTTTGAATATTTTCATGTTGACTTAATGTTTACTCCTCCTAGTAATTAATCTTTTCATCTTGAGAATTAAGCTTTTCTGAAACCTTATCTCTATAATCCTTCACTATTTTAATATCTTTGGAATGATAATATAGATTCGAATAAAAATCCCTATATTCTTGAACCAAATATCTTGTTCATCCTTCATTCTTTCTGTTAAATTGTGTAAATGAGTTTTTTTTACATCTAATTATTTGAAGTCACCCTTTACCGCCTCGAACATATCATCAAATGCTTTAATATAATTAGTGATGTGATTTTTCAACTTTATTATATCTTTTTAAGACTCATTGTTAGAATCATAATTCTGAATAATTCTTTTGAATTTGGATTCATGTATTTTTAGCTTCTCCATAAAAAGATTTTCGTGATTCCAATTTATGATTTACAGAAGTTTGAAATAGATGAAATCTTGATTCATGGTTTAAAAAGGAATAGATTTCAACAACTTCCTCAAGGAATGAACAATAAAATATTCACTTTTCAATGAGGATGATCTTTATGTTAATGATTCAACTTTATTATACGTTCCAACATCTGGTTTCTTCCCTTTTTCTTTCTTGGAATCTAATCCCTCTAATTTTTGAATTACTTCCCTTTCATCAGAAGCATGAATTATTTTCCATTATCATTATCACAAACATATTCTTGACCTTCACCATTTCAACCATAATCATATTGACCTTAATCACCTTCATTATCGAAGGATATAATCTGAACATTACATTCAACAATATTGACTTTCTGAGATGGGGAATTACGGAAAAATTTTCCTTATAATGAAATTTTTTGTTAAAGCGGTTTGGGATGTTCCTAAATATTATATATCATATTCACAATACTTCTTAGTTTCTTCAATTTATTGAATCTTATCATCTCTTTCTTTGTCTTGGATATTAACTTGTTCTTCTTCTTCTTCTTTAGATGGTTCATGAACAATCATAACTAGTCCAGAAACAACTTCCTTTCCTTTTACTGATGGGGTAACCTCTATTGTGACATTTTGAGGTTGTTTAGGAAATGTTTTTTCTTGAAGAAAGTATTTTATATATTCAATTATGTTTGAGAAAATTTATATATCTTTCAAAAATTCTTGAAATATATCGTCTTCAGTTAACTATATCTTGAGCTTCTTTTATTTTCCTTATTTCTAAATTTCTTCAGATTCTCTGATTTTCAATGATATAGCTTTCATTGGATCTAATCTAAATACTGAATCTCTTTCTTTTCATTTATCTTTATCATGTATCCAATTTTCAACAACTTCATCTGGGTAAGATTTCTATTTCTTTAACTTTTTGTGTACGGAATCATGAGTTTTTTTGAGGTTCTAAGGCACGAGGCTTTCTTTTCATAGGTATATCTGACTTTTTCATTGAGCTTTCATCAAATTCCTTTGATTTCTCAAATAAGTCAACAAACTCATTTTTCTTATAAAAAAATCATATTTCATTATTTTAAGTATGTTATCATTTGAAATAAGAATTTTGAATTTCATTACATTTGAAATCTCTGGAAGTTTGTTGAAGCTTATGAAAATTACTATAATCTTAGGTAAGATAGTTGGATATATTGAGATTATAGATTTGATCGACTCATACTTAATATTACTGATAGTATTAAATATATACATGACCAAGTTAATCAACCTTTTATTAACTATAAAATCCATCATGATGATATCAGTTATTTTCCGGGTATCCTTGTCTCCTTTTCTTAGTATCAAAAGACATTGAATCCGTAATGCATCTGTAGAGACCCGAAGCCTGACGTACATTGACATTACATTACATTAGCGGAATACTTAGTACATAACAAAAACACACACACAAGGATCGTAATAGTTTAGTGTCTTTGGAAACTCGGAACGTAATCTTCTAATCGTGGTGAAAGATCTTCAACATCTCCCATAAAGATCTTTCTCTTTTTTTCTACCTAAAACCTTTCTTTATATCCTGGGGAAAAGAAAACATAAAAGGGTGAGCTCAAATGCTCAGCAAGGGAAAATAAAGGAAATAAAAATCATATCATATCTTTTTGAAAAATCAAACACCTGCAAAAGAGATCATAATATCTTAATATGGAATAAATTATAGAAGTGAAAATGAGATCCCCATAATCATAACATAAAACTTGAAACTTTGTGGCATGCACACATAATCATGGAAAATCATTTCTTGTTAGTCATGACTCATTGCCAAGACTATCTTAGTGGACAAAGTCCCTTTCTGAACCGAGTTCACTCCTCGTTTCAGTCCTGTATTACTGAACCGAAATAACCTTCCGTTCCAGCCATGTCTATCTCATGAGATATAAAATGTTTACCCAATGCATTGGAGGGAGATATAGGTCCCACCCATCTTATAATGAATCCTTTCTTATGTGTGCCACATAATCATAAACCATACATCATAACGTAACCCATGTAATAAAAATGGGATTCTTAAACAACATGACATCATAAAACAATTCATATAAGATAAAGGAATTCATAAAAATATTTCCATCACAACATAATCAAATCCATGTAATAATAGGGATAGAAACAGAACCCTTTATTATCATAGATGGAAAATAATTTTGATAAAACACTTGAACTTCATTCTTGAGGAAAATATCCTTTCTTTTTTTCAAAAACATTTTACATTTCTTGACATGTCATACAACTTTAAACTAAAATAAGTTGATTAAAAATAAACTTGAAAACTTTTAAAGGAAGCTTCTTGGAAATAATGTTTTAAAAATCCATTCTTGTCGTATAAGTTAAAAAAAACATTCTTCGTACTTTTGTCGGAAAAGTCAAAAAGTACATCGTACGAAAAAATGACAAAAGATTCCTTTCATATTCTTTACTAAAAACTCACCGAAGGGTCAAAAACTATTTTATGTGAATGGAAACAATATTACATATTGAGGGAACATGGATGTGGATGATAAAATAAACCCCAGTAAATACCAAAGTATAAACAATCTCGGATAAAAATGAGATTGTGATATTTCCCTTACCTTAGGTCCAATTTGCTTTGTACGTGTCTGAAGCTCTTTTATAATGGTTTAAATAATGTTATTTACTTATTCCAGAATCATATTCATTTTTATTATATCATATATGATCCACTTATGACTTTATATTACCCGTTATTTTGTAAATTCATGTTAAAGTAGCGTTTTGGGTAAAATCGTCTCATTTGTCGTTCATTTTTTTAACTTGTAATTATTCATATGATTACTTAGATCATGATTACATAAAACATGATTTATATATATATATATTCAGAATATACATATATAATAAATCAGTAAATGGAAAGAAATACACCGTTCATGGAGACGGTAGTCCGTACGTACACATGAACGCTGTTTTTGTTTCCTTATTGAATTGAACGGAATTAAGTAGATGACATATAAATAATTCCAGTATCATTATTATGTCATATATTTCATTAGTAATTATTATATATACTTTATAATCATTCATGAGTGGTTAATCATTGAGAATGAATCTCATCGCGTCGTGGAGACGGTAGTCTGTACGTACGCACGAGCGATGATATCATTCTCATGGTCGTGGAATTGTGTTGAAGTGTATGTATACTATTTCAGTATCAATATCACTTTATAATAATCATATATAGTTACTCATTAAACCATTATACCCATCCAATTAAGGTGGTGGCGGAAAATAGATTACACCACGGCGTGGAGACGGTATTCCGTACGTACGCACGCGCGGTGATTTCCTTTTTCTGTAGGATGGATAGAAGGTTAATTAGAGTTGTTTCATATTTATAATAACATATCAGTATATAAGAAATACTTATGTTATTACTTTATCATGAAACAACTAAAGAAGAAGAAGTTGAAGAAGAAAGAAAATTGAAAAGATCGGTAATGGATATTACCTCTTCTTTGGAACGCTTCTTTGAATCCTTCACTTAGGGAACTAAGATTGGTCTTTGAAGAAGACCAGGACCTCTAGGATTATTCTAGGGAAGTGGAGAAGGGATTTTGGCAGGGGTTGGCAGAGCTTGAGTGCTCAATTTGGTGTGAGGAGGAGGGGGAGGAGGTGCCCTTTTATAAGGGAGGAGAGGGGCACCTTAGGAATATCTCAAAATATTATTTTATATTAAAGTCAAAATCGGTTTATAATGGTTCCAAAGGGTCTTATTTAGAAGCTAAAGTGGGGATGGGTCGAAATCCTATCAACCAATAATATTTAGACAAGTTTAGGGTATTATTTTAACCTTATCAATTAGATTTAACTCTAAGTTAAATAATTTAACTGTTACCGTGTCTTTTTGTTTTCTTTCACTATATGGTTAATACACTTACTACAACATGCCAAACGAACCCCAAATTGTTTATTATTAATATATATATCCTTATCTAAGTCATTTGGCCGAACCTTAGATTTTTAGGAATAAAATAACAATTAATAATATAATATTTGATTTAAAAACTATTTTGTGTCAATTTTGACACTATTTGATATATGATTTTTGTGAAAGTAATAACAGAATTATATGTTCGATCCAAGTTGAGTAAATCAACACTAATATATCATAGTAACCTAGAAAATTAGTGGAATTCATAAAAAGTATCAAATTACATTTATTGTGGTGTTTATAACATCAATTATGTCAATATTTCATTAACAAGATAATTACTGTATCATCTTTGTGTCATAACTAAATTAAATTATTTGATGTCTAAAAATTACAAATAAAATACCATAATGTAGTAAATCTTTTTAGCTTTCTAATGAATATTTACAATCGAATTTATCTTATGTATAACCCCATATTAAAAATGATTTACTTATTAAACTTTGATTTTAACTATTTTAACCCTTCTTTAAATAAATTAATAATAAATGTCCTAATCTAATCCAAGTGGGCCTAAATGGTCATATTTTATTCCTAAGTTTGTTTTTGGTCGAATTACACTTGTCCAATAGAATTAGGACATGTGTTAGGGTAATATTAATATCATATTTACCCTTAGTTACCCTATTTACTATTAACCGCGGTAAAAAAAAGTAAAAAGTTACTATTCACCAAAAATTATTTTCATCTCATTGAACCACATTTTAGTCCTTGATATTAACCGTGTCTCTCAGAGTTTCGAAATTCAATTCACAGAAGCGGTAAAATTAAGTTTTATGCAAAATTCGGTTTTTAACCTACCACTTAGTGGTTTCACTATTCATCAAAAATTGAAAGATTTCAGAAAAGTACCAAAATTTCACCCTAGGCTATAATTGATATTCCGAATTCAAAAATGATTTCTATTTTACAAAATTCCCAACATATAAGTTGCATTAATTAATTTTATAATTAAATTCCGCTGTCACAACAAATAGTATGTTTTTAAGAGATAATAACTATCAAAATATTGACATTTGTTTATAACTGGTTTAAATGTGAAATTACATCCAATGTCCAACATTGTATTAAATTGAAAAAATATATTCTAAATATACTTTAAAACCACTCAAATTAAAAATTTATCACTATTAATTATTTCGATTAAAAAATTTGTTTTTAATTAAAATTTAGTCATTTTCACTATTCATCAAAATATGAAAGTTATCCGAAAAGTACCAAAATTTCACCTTAGGCTAAATTCGATACTCCGAATCCAAAAATGGAGTTCATTTTGAAGTATAAGATTTACAGAATTTTAAAAAATGGTTTTTACTATTCATAACGGCTAGTTTTAATAATATTTTAATAGCATATCGTTGTTTAGCGAAACTTGGTGTTGCGTACAACACACGCTATCGAGGAAGGTCGCGATTGCGTGTATTGCAAGGCAAGTCAAGGATGTGTGTTGTGCAGGCTCCTTTTGGTGTAGCGTACAACACAAGACATTAGTGAAATAAAAAAGAATATTTTTCATAAAATCTCGGGCTGTTACATTCTACCCCCCTTAAAATGAATTTCGCCATCGAAATTCGTCGGGGTTATAAATGGTTTACTATTCGAAAGTTTCTTTAATAGAAACCCACATCGTAAAAAGGAATACCAAAACATGGCTTTAAAAACTAAAGTATGAAATGTAACGATTACCCAAATAAACTAATCACTGGGTTTCCACATAGGTGGAAATATGAATATGGAAGAGAAATCTAACCATCATGTTCTGATGGAGAGTGGTAGAGAACATGGCTATGGAAAAGCCAGTAATCACAAATCCATAAATTTGTGACGATCTAAGGTACCATCTGATTCATCAGGTATAAGATCACTAGGACAACATTTTTGGTTTTCAAGATCATTTCCCTAAAGTTAAAGAATTTGAATTAGAATAAATACTTACTTTATTTTGGTACAATCTCGCTGTTGTTCGTGCCTTTAACAATTTCCACTTCATCTCTTAAATAAATGAAGTTGAATTTGTTATTCGTGAAGTGTTAGCAGATCATGTGATAGAATGACGGGTCATTCCATCTGTCTCAAACAAAAGGTTAGCAAAAATTATATACATAAGTTGATCTATAGTGAGATTAATCATATATGGTTCCTAAAATGGACTTATACTTCATATATCATAATGCTTAATATAATAAAACTAGTTTCTATTAAACAGGGACTTCCTGTAGGCCAGTGGTAGGTGATAAAGGCCAGTCGCACTTCGGTTGTGGGTTCGATTCCCACAGCCTTGTCCGAAGCGATGGGCTGTCGCCCGTCCTGCAGGTTGTCCCTTTTTCTAAAACTACGTTACTATAACATCCCATCAATAATATCGAAAATCTTCTATCCTTAAACAAAACTAACTTATGTTCAACATAATCCAGTCTAATCTTTAGGCTTATACATAATACTGCAGTCCACTCTCATAATATAGTGACAACGATTACCAGAGATTTAATACTGTCGTTGATCCCCACAAATCATAAGATATGTCTTGTTGGTTACATTCCAAACATTCAAAGTCCTTAATCGTGTATTCTCTTGAATACCTTAGTGAAAACATGAGTGCAGTTAAAAGTTACCAAAATCCTCAAAATTCTATATACTCAAACCATGATATCACTTAGTCCTTATATCAATCATGAGCTCATGAATACTATTAAACATTTCATTTTCTCGTCTTCATTATGCGCATATCATCTTATTTCCAAAAAATATCTCAATCACTTTGAATACCACATCAATAAATATTGCAATACTCAATGATACAACATTATTTTGGAATCCCATTACATAAACACTTAATCATTCCACCACATCGTTGTCATATTCAACATTGCCAATAGTGATCGCATGTGATTTCCCTTTGTCCTTTTCCTTCAGTGGTTGCTCATGTTGATCATCACTAACCCTTGGATTAGGGAAATTATTAGCATAATGCCCCATTTCCTTGCACTTGAAGCATTGAAGTGTTGGCGGTGCGTTCTCTACAGTGTTTGCTTTATTCACATCATTAGAAACCCTTTTTCCATTACTTCGACACTCAGCTGCTCGATGATCTTCTTTTCCACACTTAAAACATTTTCTAGTCCCTTTAAGACAATCTCCACCATGCTTCTTTCCACACTTTGTGCATAAGGAAACATTCATCTTCTTTTCACCATTATTCTGAGATTTCTCCTTGAACTCCATCTTTCGTTTCTTGTCAAAACCATGAGATGGATATGTAACACCAACTTCCATTTCTACCTTGATAGCACAACGCACAATTTCTTCATAGCTACTGAAGTCTCTTATAGCTAATGCCCTTCGAAGACTTGGTTTTAAGCCACTGAAAAATCGATCAACTTTACTTTCAGGTTGGATGATAATTCCAGAAGCATACCTTGCAAGTCTTGTAAAATTTGCTTCATAGGTACCAACAGATTCATCGTCCCTTTGCTTCAGTTCAAGAAATTCTTTCTCCATATTTGTTCAAAGAATACGAGGGATGTACTTACTGAAAAACAAGTTCTTGAACTCGTCCCATTCCATGGACTCAATTTCATCTCTTGGCCTCGTATTCTTGATAAGATTCCACCATTGATCAGCTTCACCTTCCAAACGATATACTTCTAAGATGACTTTATCATGTTCAGAACATTGAAGAACTGAAAATATCTTTTCAGTAGTACTGATCCATTGTTCAGCCACAAGTGGATCAGAAGACCCACTGAAAGAAGGTGGACGTTGCCTCATGAAGGACTCAATAGAATATTGTTCCCTTCTCTGCTCATTTGGAAGTCCAGAATGATTCATAGCTTGTGTAAGTATAGCAATAAGATTTTGCACTCCATCTCCCATAACATTTGTTTGTTCAGGAGGGCAATCATTGCATTGTCCATTGCATTGATCAACACGGTTCATTCGGGTTCCAGCCATCGTCTAAAACCCAAAAAGAATAGTGTGAGAGGCAAAAATCATGCTAGGGAAGACAACATAATAAAGGGGGAGTACCTTCAATATCCAACATCTTAGGTTTAATTCTATGATCGTTAGCGTAATTCTATTACTATAACCTATACGTATACTTATCCCTAGGGACATCCCTAGACATACCTTAGAAATATCTCTAGGGATCTCACTAATGTTTTCGCATCCTAGTTTCCAAAGGTTGACTAAACCTTTCCTCTGATACCAACTGTAGAGACCCGAAGCCTGACGTACATTGACATTACATTACATTAGCGGAATACTTAGTACATAACAAAAACACACACACAAGGATCGTAATAGTTTAGTGTATTTGGAAACTCGGAACGTAATCTTCTAATCGTGGTGAAAGATCTTCAACATCTCCCATAAAGATCTTTCTCTTTTTTTTACCTAAAACCTTTCTTTATATCCTGGGGAAAAGAAAACATAAAAGGGTGAGCTCAAATGCTCAGCAAGGGAAAATAAAGGAAATAAAAATCATATCATATCATTTTGAAAATCAAAAACCTGCAAAAGAGATCATAATATCTTAATATGGAATAAATCATAGAAGTGAAAATGAGATCCCCATAATCATAACATAAAACTTGAAACTTTGTGTCATGCACACATAATCATGGAAAATCATTTCTTGTTAGTCATGACTCATTGCCAAGACTATCTTAGTGGAAAAAGACCCTTTCTGAACCGAGTTCACTCCTCGTTTCAGTCCTGTATTACTGAACCGAAATAACCTTCCGTTCCAGCCATGTCTATCTCATGAGATATAAAATCGTTACCCAATGCATTGGAGGGAGATATAGGTCCCACCCATCTTATAATGAATCCTTTCTTATGTGTGCCACATAATCATAAACCATACATCATAACGTAACCCATGTAATAAAAATGGGATTCTTAAACAACATGACATCATAAAACAATTCATATAAGATAAAGGAATTCATAAAAATATTTCCATCACAACATAATCAAATCCATGTAATAATAGGGATAGAAACAGAACCCTTTATTATCTTAGATGGAAAATAATTTTGATAAAACACTTGAACTTCATTCTTGAGGAAAATATCCTTTCTTTTTTTCAAAAACATTTTACATTTCTTAACATGTCATACAACTTTAAACTAAAAGAAGTTGATTTAAAATAAACTTGAAAAATTTTAAAGGAAGATTCTTGGAAATAATGTTTTAATAATCCATTCTTGTCGTATAAGTTAAAAAAAACATTCTTCGTACTTTTGTCGGAAAAGTCAAAAAGTACATCGTACGAAAAAATGACAAAAGATTCCTTTCATATTTTTTACTAAAAACTCACCGAAGGGTCAAAAACTATTTTATGTGGATGGAAACAATATTACATATTGAGGGAACATGGATGTGGATAATAAAATAAACCCCAGTAAATACCAAAGTATAAACAATCTCGGATAAAAATGAGATTGTGATATTTCCCTTACCTTAGGTCCAATTTGCTTTGTACGTGTCCGAAGCTCCTGTATAATGGTTTAAATAATGTTATTGACTTATTCCAGAATCATATTCATTGTTATTATATCATATATGATCCACTTATGACTTTATATTACCCGTTATTTTGTAAATTCATGTAAAAGTAGCGTTTTGGGTAAAATCGTCTCATTTGTCGTTTGTGTTTTTAACTTGTAATTATTCATATGATTACTTATATCATGATTACATAAAACATGATTTATATATATATATATTCAGAATATACATATATAATAAATCAGTAAATGGAAAGAAATACACCGTTCATGGAGACGGTAGTCCGTACGTACGCATGAACGCTGTTTTCGTTTCCTTATTGAATTGAACGGAATTAAGTAGATGACATATAAATAATTCCAGTATCATTATTATGTCATATATTTCATTAGTACTTATTATATATACTTTATAATCATTCATTAATGGTTAATCATTGAGAATGAATCTCATCGCGTCGTGGAGACGGTAGTCCGTACGTACGCACGAGCGATGATATCATTCTCATGGTCGTGGAATTGTGTTGAAGTGTATGTATACTATTTCAGTATCAATATCACTTTATAATAATCATATATAGTTACTCATTAAACCATTATACCCATCCAATTAAGGTGGTGGCGGAAAATAGATTACACCACGGCGTGGAGACGGTATTCCGTACGTACGCACGCGCGGTGATTTCCTTTTTCCGTAGGATGGATAGAAGGTTAATTAGAGTTGTTTCATATTTATAATAACATATAAGTATATAAGAAATACTTATGTTATTACTTTATCATGAAACAACTAAAGAAGAAGAAGTTGAAGAAGAAAGAAAATTGAAAAGATTGGTAATGGATATTACCTCTTCTTTGGAACGCTTCTTTGAATCCTTCACTTAGGGAACTAAGATTGGTCTTTGAAGAAGACCAGGACCTCTAGGATTATTCTAGGGAAGTGGAGAAGAGATTTTGGCAGGGGTTGGCCGAGCTTGAGTGCTCAATTTGGTGTGAGGAGGAGGGGGAGGAGGTGCCCTTTTATAAGGGAGGAGAGGGGCACCTTAGGAATATCTCAAAATATTATTTTATATTAAAGTCAAAATCGGTTTATAATGGTTCCAAAGGGTCTTATTTCGAAGCTAAAGTGGGGATGGGTCGAAATCCTATCAACCAATAAGATTTAGACAAGTTTAGGGTATTATTTTAACCTTATCAATTAGATTTAACTCTAAGTTAAATAATTTAACTTTTACCGTGTCTTTATGTTTTCTTTTACTATATGGTTAATACACTTACTACAACATGCCAAACGAACCCCAAATTGTTTATTATTAATATATATATCCTTATCTAAGTCATTTGGACGAACCATAGATTTTTAGGAATAAAATAACAATTAATAATATAATATTTGATTTAAAAACTATTTTGTGTCAATTTTGACACTATTTGATATATGATTTTTGTGAAAGTAATAACAGAATTATATGTTCGAACCAAGTTGAGTAAATCAACACTAATATATCATAGTAACCTAGAAAATTAGTGGAATTCATAAAAAGTCTCAAATTACATTTATTTTGTTTTTTATAACATCAATTATGTCAATATTTCATTAACAAGATAATTACTGCATCATCTTTGTGTCATAACTAAATTAAATTATTTGATGTCTAAAAATTAAAAATAAAATACCATCATGTATTAAATCTTTTTAGATTTCTAATGAATATTTACAATCGAATTTATCTTATGTATAACCCCATATTAAAAATTATTTACTTATTAAACTTTGATTTTAACTATTTTAACCCTTCTTTAAATAAATTAATAATAAATGTCCTAATCTAATCCAAGTGGGCCTAAATGGTCATATTTTATTCCTAAGTTTGTTTTTGGTCGAATTACACTTTTCCAATAGAATTAGGACATGTGTTAGGGTAATATTAATATCATATTTACCCTTAGTTACCCTATTTACTATTAACCGCGGTAAAAAAAAGTAAAAAGTTACTATTCACCAAAAATTATTTTCATCTCGTTGAACCACATTTTAGTCCTTGATATTATCCGTGTCTCTCGGATTTTCGAAATTCCATTCACAGAAGCAGTAAAATTAAGTTTTTTGCAAAATTCGGTTTTTAACCTACCACTTAGTGGTTTCACTATTCATCAAAAATTGAAAGTTTTCAGAAAAGTACCAAAATTTCACCCTAGGCTATAATTGATATTCCGAATTCAAAAATGATTTCTATTTTACAAAATTCCCAACATATAAGTTGCATTAATTAATTTTATAATTAATTTCCGCTGTCACAACAAATAGCGTGTTTTTAAGAGATAATAACTATCAAAAGATTGACACTTGTTTATAACTGGTTTAAATGTGAAATTACATCCAATGTCCAACATTGTATTAAATTGTAAAAATATATTCTAAATATACTTTAAAACCACTCAAATTAATAATTTATCACTATTAATTATTTCGATTAAAAAAGTTGTTTTTAATTAAAATTTAGTCATTTTCACTATTCATCAAAATATGAAAGTTATCCGAAAAGTAACAAAATTTCACCTTAGGCTAAATTCGATACTCCGAATCCAAAAATGGAGTTCATTTTGAAGTATAAGATTTACAGAATTTTAAAAAATGGTTATTACTATTCATAACGGCTAGTTTTAATAATATTTTAATAGCATATCGTTGTTTAGCGAAACTTGGTGTTGCGTACAACACACGCTATCGAGGAAGGTCGCGATTGCGTTTAATGCAAGGCAAGTCAAGTATGTGTGTTGTGCAAGCTCCTTTTGGTGTAGCGTACAACACAAGACATTAGTGAAATAAAAAAGAATATTTTTCATAAAATCTCGGGCTGTTACAGCATCAATCCTGATGTTAGTTGATAAGATGCAAATTTTAGGCTCTTTACTCCCTTAAGATATAATATATCAATAATATGAATTATACCAAAAGATTCCTCTAAATATAGAAACTTATGAGAGCAAAAATTAGCTTCTCCATTGTAAGGTATGTCTACAATATTTTCGGCTATCTTGTAAGTTAAGGAATAAATTTTTCTATAACTCGTGAATTGAAACATATCCTTACCACCTTTATTGAAAAACTCAAATGAATGATAGAATTACATAACCATGTCTACATAAATAGAATATTATTCTCCATTTTTTTATGAATGAAAATAATTCCCATCTTTGAAACATTATAATCTTTCTTATCATTGAATCATAATTAAGAATTAAATCCCGATAAACTAACCTTTATTTGAAGATCGAAAAATCATTATGTTCCTTATTTATAGTCATTGAATTTTGAGAGGATATTGAAAAATGAATTTTTAACATAGATAAGAGATCTAGAAACTAGAAAAATTTATTTTATGTGGGATATAAACTCAGTTATAAAAACTATGGAGATTGATGTCGGATATGGGTGGTCACATCCTTTATATAGGCACTAAGATGACGGTTCAACTTCTAAGATAGATCAAACGGTTGACATTGATTTTATCTGATCCAATGGGTGTGATTAAGAGAAATAAATATTATAGATTTCAATGTTTTATGGTTTTAACGAAATAAAATAGATTTAAGGAATGTTGAATCTTTTTGAGTTTTTCCTAAAAACATATTGATATACCAAAAAAATGAGACTGAGGTAAAAAGTAAAAATATATACCATCCGGAGTTCTCAGAATATTTTCTAGTATTTTATAAGATTTTTCTCAGATATATTAGTTTTGGAAATGTTCTATTATAGTCTAAAAACATATTATAGGTTAAAAAACATTATTAGGTTCCAAAAAACATTATTAGGTTTCGAAAAAGAATTTTTAATGAAATAAAATTTACCCACCCCCATGAAAAGGAGTATATTAATGTTAAGATATTGTTCTAAAAAAATAGATATGAATTATTACATTATAATTATCATTATTAAATTTTGTTTAATGTATTCAAATCTATCATAAGGTAATTATTTTCTGTAAAAAAAAGATTTATTTGTTCATTCATTCTGATGAATTGAAAAATAATATCTCCTATTAGTGTGTGACCCCAAAGAAAGTGATGTCTAATGTCTATGTTATTTTTCACATGTGGGATGTGTAGGGTTTTTTCTTAAGGATATGTCACTAGTGTTATCACATAGTATATAGGTTTTAGTAAAATCAAGTCATAATTTGTGAGTGTGTGTTCTATCCACAACAATTGAGCCCAACAACTTCCAGCTGCCACAAATTCAGCTTTAATAGTGGAAAGTGCTACATATTTTTTTACAAGTCTAATAAATTAATGAATCCCTTATGAAATGAAATTTTATTAATGTACTTTTTATATCAATTCTTCATCCACAAAAATCATCATCCAAACAAATATAAAACAAAATAATATCTAGAATAAAAAAAAGCCTTAAGCCCATAGTTCATTTTAAATTGTAAAAAATCATTTCACTCCTTATAAATGGGATTATTTTTTATTAGATTGATATATTTCGCATAATCATACTAAAAACATTAATTACAGACAACTACTTATTAAGTATAGTAAAAAGCCTATCATTCCCCTAAAAGATGATTAATCTAATTTTTTTTCAGCTTCATCAAGATCAAGATTATTAAAGGAACCTGTTGGAGTACTTATACTTTTAGTGTTGTAATATCTATAATTTTTTGAATATATTTAATATACTTATGTTCAGATATATAGGTTTCTCTTATTTATTTAAAAATTAGAAACCATGAAAAAATGTTAACTCATCCATCATTGTCATTTCAAACTCATATTTCATAATTTTCACAAAAGAATTAGTTAAATATTTTTGAGTTGATCCAAATAAAATTTTATTAACATAAATTTAAATAATTAAAAAATTAATATCTTCATTTTTAAAAAGGTTAGGATCAATAGTTCCCTTAACATAATTGTATTGTAACAATAATATTATAAGACTATCATACCAGGCCTTAGGGGATTGTTTAAGACAATATAAATCATTGGAATGTTTAAAAACTACATTTGGGTGTTCTGAGTCTTTAAAACCAAGATTTTGTTCTATATAAACGTCCTCTTGGACATATCTATTAAATAAATCATACTTAAAATCAATTTGAAAATGTTTGAAATTAAAGAATGTTGTAAAGGATAAGATAATTCAAATAAATTCCAGTCTAGATACTGGATCATAGGTTTATTCATAGTCTATTCATTATTTTTCATGTTATACATTAGCAACTAATCTTCTTTTATTTGTTACAATGATTATATTTTGATCATATTTATTTTTTAAGAACCACTTCACTCCAATAACAGATTTTTTTAAGTCTTCTAACAGAGGTCTAGATTTTAGTCCTTTTGAATTTATTTAGTTCATATTTGAAGAATTTAATCCAATATTAATCAACTAAAGCCTCATCATAACTTTTTGTTTATAACTTGGAATGAAATTCTAGATGCTCTACTTCATTTCGTAATGAACTTCTAATACTTATATATTGATGAACATCACCAATGATATTATCACTGGGATGATTTTTAGAAACAATTAACATGATTTTTGTAAAATATGTTCATTAATATAGTGTATAAAGTATTCATGAGTGAATACTTTAGAAAAAATTTCTTGAGTATTATTCATATAAGATGAATCTTCTTTCAAAGGATGATAATCTGTTTTTTTTTAAATAAAAATGACGATATAGGTTGGGGTTGTTTAAAAAAAAGACCAGTTTCATCAAATTTAACATGTACTATTTTCTGAGTAGTACAAGTGTTTTTATTGGAAACTCTCTAAGACATAGAAGTTATAGAATATAGTAGAAAAAAAATCCTTCATTTGATTTGGTTGTAAATTTGTGTGAATTGTATTTTGTTTTAAAAATAAATACATTCCATCCAAATACTCTAAAGTATGAAACTTTATGTTTTCGACCATTCCATAACTCATAAAGTTTATTATTAAGAAATTTCCTTATTAACACATTATGTATAGTATAACAAAAAGTACTCATGGATTTAGACAAAAAATGTTTAGCAATTGAGTATTTACTCGACATGGTTCTTGTTATCTCTTGAGGAATTTGGTTTTTTCTTTCATCAATGCCATTTTTCTGATATGTAATGAGTAATTACATTCTTACTACAAAATTATTCAAAATATAAAATTTCAAATTGTCCTCCATGGTCACTATTAATAGATATCAATTTAAGGGTTTTATCATTTTTTACTTTGGATGAAAAATAATCTAAATAAGAAAAGACTTCGGATTTCTTTTCTAAAAAATAAACCCAAATAAATCTAGTGTAATCATCAAATAAGACAAATTCATAATATTTTCCCCCAATAATTTAAATTTGTGTAGGACCAAAGAACTCCATATGCACTAGATGTAATGAATTAGAATTTGAAACTTCATTAATGTTTTTAAAGCCTAACTTATGTTTCATTCCATGTTGACATGGATCATAAGCTTTTGAAGAATCAAATATAAGATCAGATAGATCCTTAACATGTCTTTTCTTAGATAGTTTAAATAAATTTTTAGGTTAAAATTTCCTAGTGTTCTATGGAATAACCGAGAATTTTATTTCATTGGACTAAGGAAAGTTAAGTCATGGCTCCTAAGGACATCTACGTTAAGTTTATAAACATTCTCATGCCGATGGGAAGAATGACTGAAATCATCCATTGAATTTTTTATTAATCATTTATCATTCCTAAAATTAACAAGGTAGCCTTCATAACATAATTTTATAATGATTATAATGTGTTTCTTAAGACCTTTAACAAATAAAACATTTAGATTTAGGATTTTCTAATAAGAACAATGTAACCTATACCTATAATTTCTCATTGAGCATTGTCTCCAAAAGTGACTCTTCCATCTTTCATCTTAATAATAATTTTAAAGAAGTTTTTGTTACCAAACATGTTCTAGGAACATAAATTTTCCATGTACCTTGTATTTTTTTGAATTTATTTTATTTTTCTAATAACAAAATAGTTATATTTTTTTTATCCAAAATTTTTTGGATCTAGAAATTTTAGAATGTAAAATATTTGGAATCTATAGATACGTAGAGAAGTGTTCTCTATGAAATAATAATAATGGATTATATCTAAAGAACAAATTTCCCCCCAATGTCCACTACTATGACACTTAGTGATGAATTAGGAACTTTTAGGAACAAAATAGTTGTGACTAAAAATATGTTTGGATAAGAATAAAAAATTCTAGAACTATTCCCAAGATGATGAAGCTGAGAATACATTTTATCAAAAACATTAGCGGATGTAAAGTTTGAAATAAGTTTCATTGAGTAAAATATTTCATATTTTAGTCTGATGAATAATTATTATCCTCATTGTCATTAGTCTTAGGATTTAGGTTTATCTCTAATTTTTTTCATAAAAATAAATCAGTCAACATCCATTGAGAGTTTATCATTTTCAAAATTAAAATCTTCATGTTTTTTCTAAATAGAAACAATTTCAAAATATTTTTCCTCAATATATTTAGAATCATATTATAATTCTTTTTTTAAAATAGTGATTCTATATTTTTCCTTGTCATGATTTTTATTAATCTTACTATTTTCATTTTCATATAACATGGAAAATCTACATACTTCTTCAAAAGAGGGTAAGTTACCTTATACTAAAGAATATTATTTATCTGATGAAATATATCCATAATTATCAGGATATTTATCATTTAAAGACATATTGTTTAGGTATTCTGATGTGTGTCCCTAATCCAGGAATCATTGATTTTTAATAAATATTCTAGAAAGAAGACAAATATTCTTCTGTCCACAAGATTCATTATTTGAAGATTCATCTGATAACTCTATTACACATTCACTCCAAGAATAATTTTCCATGAAGAATTTATTTCCTTCAGGATATTAATATCTTTTCCAATTATACTCAGAATAAATATCTTTTATGTTCATTCTTTTAAGTCTAGGATAATCTGGTCTAATATGTCCAGATTTCCTACATTCATAACATGTGACTTCAGAATATTTCTTATCTATTATGTCCATTTTCATATATATGTACTGAATATCCATATTACTTCAAATCATGTCCATCCTTCATGAAATATTGGATAACATATTTTTTATAGTTCATATTCACTTGAGTCTGACAGAAAAACAACAATCATTGACTTTGTTGACTTAGAATCTTTATTAGGAGTCCTGGATTTCATCTGATTCAATATAGTAGAAAAATAAACACTTCTATTCTTTTTCATTATATTTTCTTCATTTTTCATTAATTTATTCTCATTTTGTAAGATATTTCCTAAAAACTCATCAAAAATAATAGTTGTAACTTTCCTTGACTCGTCAATATCAGTTCTATTTGATTCCAATTCAATAGGAATGATGTAAACAATCTTGTATATAAGAATCTCATCATCTATGTATTTTTTTCCCATTGACTATAGACTATTTACAATATTCAGTAATATATGTTGAACATTATCTATTGGTTCTCCATAAGGGAAAAACAAAACCATGATAATCTTATATCAACATGGTCCTTCTAGTTTCAATAACTTTAGAAGTACTAAAATGTGTAACATCACATTTCTTCCAAATGTAGTTATATACATCACAAGAAGATATCTGCCGATATATATTCATGGTAATAGAATAAAGAAATTTTTTTCATACCTTATATTTTAGATGATATTCTTTCTTTTATTTATTAGTAAAAGTTTTGACTTAATTTTCATGTATATTATAATCTCCCATAAGCATAACAAATTTATCCACTCTAGTATTCATAAAAAAAGACTTCATTATGTCTCTCTAGTATTCATAATCTTTCCCATCAATGTTAATTTGTCTTTTCGTGATTATATTATCTAATAATATGACATTCATGCATGCAATCTTTCAAAAAAAACTTTCACACTCTACATGTTAGTGTTGTATGTATTTATAAAAAAAGAGTATATTTAAAGAAATGAATCTAACTAGTAAGGGAAATTAAAGTAAGATAATCAATTTTGAATCATCATATAATATAAATATGCATATTAGTATTTAATATACATTATTTCATACCAATTATAGGATTCAGATATGAATACAGATGATCAATTACATGAGGGGGTGAATTATATGTTCAAAAATATTCATTTTTAACCTTAAGTAAATATTTATTTATCAATGTTAAAAAAAATTGATTCACAAAACCCTCTTTTTTATGGTTATTTAAAAAAACCTTATGTTTTTCAAACTAGTGTAATGAAATAATACCCAGGTTTACTTAATAATGATTCTACATTAAAGAGTATGGAATCATATGTCAAATTAAAAAAAAGTATAGAAACACATTATTATTGTTTCATATTGAAACAAAAAATTATAGTACATTAAAAAAAGTATAAATAGTTTAACACAGTGAGTAGGGTATCCAAATCACCTTGGATAAAGATCCCTTGATTTATAATATCAAGAAATTTTGTCTTACCCACACCAGCGTAAGACCTCTCTCAATGAAAGATCAGTGTCTGAATTACAATACCCACAAGACCTTGATATGTAAGGTGATCAACAACTATGTCTTCCTTTAACATGGAATACCTCATTTATTTATGAAATCAGAACCATTGTCTTCCTTCATATTGGAATCCCTTGATCGTATACAATAAAAACAAGAATCTCACAAAGAAAAACAATGCTTGTTGAAAAATTATGTATGTGGAACAAGTTGTTCACCACGTAAAATATTCAAGGCATTCACATGAAGCAATTTTGGATGATCTCTTGCAAAGTATCAGTTCACCCAAAATTACACAACATTGATCATGTTCAAACAAGTGGGTATTTATAGGTGAGATCTCTAACGGTCAGATTTCCCCCCATAGTCATATTTTTCCCAAAATTTTGGTGGGCCCTATACAAATGACAATTACAACAGTCTTATGATAACTGATTAGACGACATCATTTATCATAAAAAAATATCATGAATTTTTTTTATATATGAATCTACTTATATATTATTAAAAAACTAAAATTTAGAATGTTATCAAATCATAACATTAAATAAATATAGTGACATTAAGAATGTTAAGAAACCATAACATTGAGGAAATATAGTAACATTAAGAATGTTAAAAAATCAAAACATTATGGAAATATAGTAACATTAAGAAAGTTATGGAATTGGATCTGTAAATAATTGACAATCAAAATTGATGAAATGAGAACGACATTCAAAAAATTTCATCATTTCTTAATTAAGAAACTGTTATTTGGATTTTCATTTTTGTGTGAATATAATTTTAATGAAGTGAATCAGATTCAATAAATTTAGATAATCATAATCAGTATTATAAATAATTTGTAATTGAGAAACAGAAATCAGAATCAATTTTCTATGCAATTCAGAATTGAGAAAAAGAAATCTGATTTAATTTTCTACATAATTTTGAATCAAGAAACAAAAATTGGAATCACAATTTTGAGAGAATAAGAATTGAGAAATCAAGTGATACCATGATTAGTTATGTATCTAATTTATTCTAACAAAAGAAAAAATTATTTTAGACTTACCAATAAAAATATATGCATATAAATTTCTTTATATATAGAAATAATAATAAGAAAATGTGATTCTGATTTCCAAAATACAAAATAATGAGAAAAGGTAATAAGGTTTCTTTTGACTAAATCGATAAAATATATTTAAATAAGGAAATTTTTTTCTTAAATATAACATATATATATATATATACATAAAATCTATAATTATATCCATTAATGAGAGGAGTTGAAGAAAAACAAATTACATCGGCTCGCGAGGTTGTAGTCCTCCATACCCATGAACGATGGTTCCATTTCTAATTTAATAGATGAGGAGATAGAAATAAGTTATAAAATTAACATAATAAAATACATTTATATTTAATATAATTATATTATTATTTCATTAATGTTAATAATATTTTTAGTATGTAGAGGAATAAATAAAATTAAACCAATTCGTTAAAAGTCATACCTCCTCTTCAAGCAACCTCATTTTCATTACACATTAATATTTATAAAAATATTATTTTGACCAAAATAAAACCTAAATAACATATAGAGTGATTTAGGTATGGTATATTCATATTTATAGGCCAAAATATAGTTCTAAAATGTTATTAGTAAGACATGAGAGGGGTTTTACTTTTATATGTGATGGGAGATACACTGTTGGAATTACATAAACTATAAAATAAATATAAATTAATTTTCAACAAAAATTGGATAAAATTGATATATTTATAATATAGGATTAGGATAAGTTCAGATTCACCCATAATATCATATTTAGTAATGTTTAGACAATGGTTTCACCGTTATCATTTTTTTGACCCTCGATTAACCCATTTGATTATTTTCATGATATAAATGTTCTTCAATGTTAAGGGGTCAGAAAAATTACAATAAAAATAAAATTGACCTATAACTACAATATTGTTGATATATTAATCCAAATCACACTAATATGGTTAAATGTAGTGTTTATAATACCTTTATGTCAGCTAATAAAATATTTTTTTATTATAAAATATCATTAATGTCATTTTTATTATAAATCATTTAATTTGAATTTGATGTCATCATGATAATAATTGAATGAGAATATAACGCTTTAAAATAACCCTTATATATTATATTTATCTATAAAAAACTACACTATAACATACCAATATAATATAGCTTTTATAGTTTTTAAAATCATTTACATAATTTGTCTACTATTTTCCCAACGAGTGTATCGGTGTTGCGTAGGCATGTAAGAAAATTATAACATCACTAAAAAATAAAATAAAATTGAAATATTAAAAATAAATAAATTATTTTCATAATAAACATATACATATTTTCAATATTTATATTTACTCACATATATGTTATAAATAATTATTAAATATGTTATTTTGACATTTCTACCCCTATACAAGCATTCCATAATAATTTAGAAAATTCACTTGTTATATAAAATAAAATATAGAATAAATCCTTAAATATATTATAAAATAATTCATATTTATTAACCAATTCAATAAATTACTTATTCCTTATTAAGTATTTTCGTTAGGACACCAAACTTGATTTTTCTAGTGTTGTGTATGCAACGTATCAACACTGATAATTGTTTTCATATTCACCATATTAAATTACTAATTTATATGTTTGAAATTAATTTTTATTATATTTATATTATATTTTCATAAATAATTCGTTTTATAACATTTAAAAAATACCATATTTTTATCATGAAAATACCATTGAATATATTGTCTTTCATTAAAATTAAATATTTTCAATAAAAAAAAATTAACTTCATTAGATAAATAAAAAAATTATTACTAAGATAAATTTCACATGATGAAATTAAAAATTCGTTAAATATAATTAATTAAAAATTCAATAATTCATGTTTTTAATTTTTAAATTAATACATAAACCCCATCAAAAAACTAAATTTATAAGAAAGGGTTTTTCTGCAAAAAGATGAAATTATAAAAAATTTAGATATATAGATTATTAATGTGTAATTAATTATATTTTTGAGAAATAAATGCATAATATGATAGATTAAGGTATAATTTATGTTATAATGGTACTTATTATTACAAATAAATGAAAATTATACAAAAAATAGAATTATTAATTATTCACTAAAAAAAATATTTTCCAAAGAAATCTCAAAATTTCACACTAAGATAATTTAAATATACATATTTAGAAACATGATTTGATTTTAATAAAATAAAATTTATATAATTAGTAGAAAATAATTATAATATTTACTTGAATAAATTAATATAAACTCTTTTTGAAGAATGTGTTTTGGAAACATAAAATGTATTTACTAACAAACGATTCTTATTTCCTATGAATTTTTCATTAAATTTTTATTTAATAGTAACTTTATATATATATATATAATAATGTGGTTATACCTATTGTGACACAAAAATTCAGAAACTTGTTTATAATGGTCATATTATATTAATAATATTTTTATGTTTATTTATTTTTGTTTTTATGTATCATAAATGTTATCATACATAATGTTATTATTTAAAAATATTGAGGTATTATGTTATAACACCTAATATATTATGTCCTTTAAATTTTATTTAGAGATTTGTAATCATGGTTTTATCATTTTTAATAAATTGAAAACCCACATCATAAAAAATGGATAATAAAACATCCCATTGAAAAGATGAAATGATAAGTAATAAGTTCACCTAGAATAACACCTAATTATGTTACTAAATGGGAACAAATTAATGTAAAGTGAAAAAATTGACATGAATTAAAAATTAATACACAAATAATGATGGTAAGTGATAATGAATATTGATCACAAGAACATGAATAATCATGATAAACATAATGAACAAAAAATAAAAGAACAAAGTGATGTGAGAGAGACTATCAATTCATCAGAAATGAATATTGTCACCACCCGACCCACCAGGGTCTCATCCGTGACTACCACATGCCCCCCTCCCATAGGATTGAGGCTGGTGACCAACACCGAGTAGACATATCCCACAAATGGGAGGCATTATCCTAAAGTACATGTATACACAAAAAAATCTCTAAGATCATACAATGCTGCTATGTAAAACAACTAAAACCAATTCATGAATACATTTATAATCCCATAACTAGATTATGACAATAATGTATTGAATGTGGAAATAGGGAAAAATAAAAGACCATCCAAAAAACTGTAATGATTCCAACTGATCTAAGGGAGATAACTATGTTCAAATAAAAACTCTTAGAAAACACCTTGGTTTACCTTTCTCATTCTATGTTCCACCTGATTTGTCCTTCATGGACACCGTTATAGGTTTCATCATCAACATAAGACATGATACATGCAGGCAGGGCCCATGCAAGCTTGGTAAAAACAATACATTGTAGGACACCGCTAAAACACTAAGTACTATTTATATTTAGTTAAATATAATATATACAAATAAATGTATAATATAAAACACCCAAATATACTCGAGAAGGGAACCACACCACCTGTAGGTCACAACCAACTACTAGCCACATGATTATACTTGAATCAATTCTCATTCCTGGTGAATACACTCTATGATCCATGTTCTCACCGAATACACTCATCAAATTGTTCTATGTTATTAGGGCCCACCCAATAAATCTCATTGGTCTCATAAGACCCTAATACTTAGATAAGGGGTCTTGCCCAAAACTGCTGGGGGTTATCACAAACCTGATATGGATCAAACCTCTATGTAGGGGGTCATATAAGAATGATAACACAAACCATATAGATGTATAATTTTATATGGAGGATCAAATACCTCCTCAAGGAGGTCACGCTGATTCCATGAAAACCCCTTGTGGTATAAAAATCCTAGAGTATCTCACTTCAGTCTCACAAAGGGGTGCCACAAACTCTATCTGGGATTCATCCTACAGAGGGTATCAAAATCTATATATAAGGATTTAGTTCCACACAATACACATGAGTGTGTGGAACAATGGGAAACCCACTCAACCAACAATAGTATTAAAGGAAGAGACAAAGAGCTCCATGCATTATTTAAGGGATTACACATCATATATAAATATTACAGAACATTTATTTCTTAACATGGAAATTATCATGTGGTAAAACATCACACATCAAGTAATCCTCAACATACATGGTGTGTGAGTGACACACACAGTGTGTAGAGGTCGTCAGACACCCTTTTCATGCCATCTAGTCATGCATGTATACAACCAGTCATGCAATGTACACCTAGAAATTTATGTTTCTGAGTACACAAAATTCCCATGTTAGTGTACTCATGGATATATTTTTGTACGCTCTAATGTACACATCAATCCATCATAGAGGGGTCACATGGAGTGCAACCATGTCACACAATATGTGATATTTAACTCTATCTGAAAGCCTAGTGCCATAGGTAGGTGGTCCCAAGGGGTGCGTAATCCCAAAATACATGTCATATTGATCGTGATTTTCCATATCCATATAATCTCTTTAATATCTTCCTATTAGTCATTGGAACCATCTGTCTCACTGAAAAATATAGATCGGGGTCGTCTAATCCTTATTCCACTAGAGATTGGGATTCTAGGATTTAAATCTGCTTTGGAAACACCCTATCACATCATCCATAGCCACCTCATCAAAACTATTTTGAACAGAGACCTCAAATCCATTCTAATCATCCTCTGATAATCCCCTGTCATCACCATATTAGAATTAAACTCTCATTTATAAACTACACCACAGGTATCAATCCATTCCACCAAATAATGGTCATGCAATGATTGGATACATGGTATTAACCGAAACACGATCCAATGAAATTACCTATGATAAACATGAAATAATTTGGGGATAAATCCATACTCCATAAAACATGGGGAATTAACCTCAAAAATTTTTCATTCAACCTTTATATTTTTTCATATAAAAAGGAAGACAACGAGGATATAAAAACAATGATAAAAAATCCATCAAATAAATTGTACTGATGATGTGCATATGAAATTTTTTTATTGAATTAATCCATGATCTCCCATAAATATTTAATAGTATCGAAAAAATAATCAACATCCTACTTATAGATTAGATCAATCGTTGATGAATAAATGTTTCTATGTTGCAATATCTGATGAGATTCATGAACACTATTGTCACAACAATCCTCAATCTGATCTCAATCCATCATCGTTCAACAAGAAACTTCTCCAATAGTTTTCTTAATCTCAAGGGTATGAGAATACAACCCTAAGGATAGTCTAATAACCAAATATTTAATGAATATCTAGTCATTTATCTAAACAAAATAAATTTAATCATATTAATTTATTTATTTTATTAACTATGTTCATGTGACAACTTTTTCACATACCCCGCATTCCGTCAAAGATTATTTCACTCCTAGGGTAAAACCCATGTTATGAACTCAACAGTGCACCTGAATTTCTAATCCAGAACCTCATTTGGGATTTATTCTACATTTTCAGGAAAACAATATATTCATGTTATTTAATATATTTAATATAATTCCAATATTTCTTCTGGGAACACCGGGCCTTAGAATCATACATCATCTCAGTTCCCGGTCTCATAAATATTCCAAATAATATCTAAATACTACGTGGAAAATATGAGTCATTATAGTCACCCCACATTAGGGATTTTTGTCCCAAAAACAGAAAATCCCACTCATAAATATGACGGTACTAGGGTTAGATCTGGGTCTCCCGCACTTAGGTTCTCTTCTTATGATTCTCATGCTTCCACCAAACACGTGCTTAGGGAATCGATCACCGTTGAATGATATTCTCCTATGGATCCTTGATCCTCATTGGGTAATCAGTAAAGGTAAGCTTCATCCTTGGAATCCAGCTCACCCCAGTCGATAACATGAAACAGTTCATACATGTATCTTCTCATATATGACCCATGGAATACTTCTTGTACCTTGTATAATTGTAGTGTTAGTGATAAGTAGTACACCACCTTTACAACTCTACATAGTATCAGGAAAGGGCCAATGAAACATGGATATAACTATTTTCCATGGCTAAATCTTCACTATTCACATTGAGGTAAGACTATCAGGAACATATGATCACCGTCCTCAATGTATAGAGGACTCTCTCATTGGCCATCACAATAATTTTAATGGCTCCATGTAGTCCTCATCCACTCCAAGATGATCTAAACCTTCATTTTAGTATCTCACACCAACTTTGAGCCCACGACTGTTGACTAACCATGATCAGTCCAAAAAAGTGGTATCTTTTAGGCTTTCTCGTACAAAGCCTCAAATAGTGCCACATGTATGGTGGAATGGAAGTTGTTTTTTTATGAAAACATAAACATGGGTAAATTATTCTCCCAACTATGTACAATTTCTAAGATGAAATCCTTCAACATGTCCTCTAAAACCTAAATTGTTTTCTCACTATTGTTATTAGTCTAGAAGCAAAACACTATGCTCAAGTGTAATTGTGTCCCAAAGGCCCCTTAAATCATCTCCACAATCATTAGATGAAGAGATCTTCATGGAATGAAATGATCAATGAGTTAAATCCATAGATTCATATTGTTTCATGCACATAGTGGCATCCCCAAATCTCTAGTGAAATATACTCTTGATTCTCTGGAATGTGAGCCATCTAGGTGAGTCAGTGTATGATCATCCAGTTTGTATCATGTACCCTTCACATACCTTCTAAGCCCATAATTAAATCTATGTATATCCCATTGAATTTCAATTATGGAACCTCAAAGGGTTGATCTAAACCCACTGGAACCTGGTACTCAGCCTTCACCTGCTGACAACTAAGGCATCAAGAAACAAACTCTGTAACTCACTTCTTCATTCATGTCCACCAAAACCGATGTCGAAGGTCCTGATACATCTTTTCCAGACATCGATCTACCAAAAAATTATCTATATAAACATCCATAATCACCTCCTTCAATGACATCAATGGTACCGTTGTCAATCCCCTGTAAAAAATTTCATGCTTCCCACCTTCAAAATATCAATCCGGAGGACTTCCAATAGATATATGAGTTTTTAATTTCCCACAATCAATATCTAAAAGTTGAGAATCCGTGATATTATATAAAATAAATTGGTTAAAAAACATCAAATAAAGATATAAAGAACCATCCTTGTCTTCTAAGAACAATTTTAATGAGGCTAACTACTCTAATGATTCAGCTAACATCTGAGAACAAGATCTCCTACTAGTAGCGTCTTCCACGACATTCCCCGTCATAGGGATACATAAAATATAAAATTTGTAGCCCTGGAAGATCAATAATCATAACCTATATCTAAAGTTTATATACTTCTATGAAAATATATACATGATACTCTTGTCGTAATAGTAGATGATGAATTGATCGCCCATCAAGTAGTGTCACCACATTTTTACTGATACCTCGATATCATGGGTCATATTGTTTTCCTCATGTGTCCTTAAATAAATTTAACAAAATTCAATGTATTCATTACTCAATATAAGAATATAACCTAGTCAGAAAACTAATTCATCGCAGAATACTATGTACTGGACACCCTCCCCTAGCTATCTCAAGATGAGAGCTCTTTTCAGCCTTTGTCTCAGTTCATAAAGGAACTACTAGAACATTTCTATCCACATGAATGGATGTCATTTTGGGGATAAAGATGTCATGGGTCTTTCCACTTTTTATAAATTGGGTAAAACCCTTCGATATTACCCTATAAAGCCATTGAAACTCTACACATCAATAATACTATTGGGTGGCTACCAGGAAAGTACTTCCTCAACCTTCACCGGGTCATCTACTACTACTTCCTTTGACACGACGTGTCCCAAAAATAATACCTATAAAATCCAAAACTATAATTTTTAGATCTTTCCATAAAACTAGTGCTCTAGGTGTGTGTCCAATACCATCCTCATGTTTTTCACATGCTCCTCCTCAGACCCCGAGTACACTAAGATGCCATCGATGATGAAAACCATGAACCAGTCTATAAATGGCTGAAAGATTCATTTCATGAGTCCCATGAACACTTTTTGGTTGTATTTCCTACCAAAAAAACATAATAATGTACACATAGTGACTCTAGTGACATGTAAATGTCATCTTCTATATATCCTCATCTCGTACTCACAATTAGTGATAGTTGGATATTAGGTTCGTCACTGAGAATTATCATTCCCCACTAATCTAATAAAAGAATTCATAGATCCTTGGTTTTGGATACATATTTTTCATAGTTACCTAGTAAGAGAGTTTTTAGCCAATACATAACCTCAATATATCGTCCTCCTTGTTGGCCAACAACACTAGGGACACCCAATGGTAAAAATTGGGTCTCACCAAACACTTCCTCTATAAGTCCTCCAACTATACTATCACATCATGAAGCTCTATGGGATCCATTTTATATACTTTCTCACATATCTAGATCCTCCTAGGATAAAAGTTGACGTGAATTATAGATCCCTATGAGTAGGAAATCTTATATCATACTCAAGAAAGAGGTATTCATACTCCTCCACCGTTGCAGGAAACTGGAAGCTTGTTGAATCCACTACTCCAAGAGTCTTGCTATTCAACTGGGGACTAATCATCTATAGTATCCCATGCATAAGAACATCCTTATCTACCATTTTTTCATTTTCACCATAAAATAATGCTACATCCCATCAACATTGACACACAAAATCCTCCACCAAAAATGGTCAATATGGGAATGAAATGTGAATATCCATTCCGTACCTAAGATGACATCATAAGGCCTTATATATAATATATAGAGATATCATAAAAAACACATACCTATGATATTTTTATCACACTATAATCAAAACTATGAAATCATTGATTCACCACCTATCGAAGTCACCAACTATAAGGTTTGAGCCAATGGCTCAATTGGAATATATAATTATCAAACTAGATAAGAGGAAATGAATGATTAATTGATTATTTTTCTATCAATAATACATATAAATTATAAAATAAATAAAATTACATTATATCATCACAAGATCATTGAGTTCATGGGCCTCCATAGCCTTTAGGAGGCCTCATCCCATACCACTAGCTCTCTGAGCCTAGCATGGATCACCGGGGGGTGGTGGTAATAGGAGGAACCTATAACCACAACATGATTCACTATCACATGTATTCAATGTATTCCACCTTATAAACCACCACGATTCTTTATATACCACTATCTCAGTAGTCCCATGAGCTTCTCTCAATCAGATGTATGACATATTAGAAAGTATCGAGCCAGGTGTTCCCATCCATCGCCAGAGAAACACTACCTCTCCTATAGCTAATTCAATCCATCCTTAGAGCCATACACCATAGACCGTGTGTCTTGGGATTTCCACTAGAAGAAAATAATAATATTGGATCCATGTGACTATCATCAGCTAGTTGATGTCATGGTCTCAGCTCCTAGGTTCCTGCTTTATCTCCCACTATTGGTTCCCACTATATGAGGTATCTCTCCACCACTAAGGAATGTACTATCACACCATCACAAGTGGGACATTAATGGTTATCACTAAATCTCAATTGTAATAGTGTAATATCTGATCAATGGTATATTCTATGAATAATAGATCCTAAACAATATTCATGGTGTATTACAAGAGATCGGTAATCCTAGATGAGTACTCTATGTTGTTCAATTATTCATAATATAGATGCAGAAGATGTTGAATGTGCACTGATAGTATTGTGGATGGATATATATCATTCATAAAGAGTGACTCAATGTATGACCATGGGTGAGTTATCTCTTCATGTTTCTTGGCCACTATGATGCACTATCTCTCAAATTATCCTAGAAGAAAACTCTTCATGTGGACCACTATCAAGTCTTTATTTGTCCTCACAAAGAGGAAAATGTGACTGGCTACCTCTAACATGTCCTCAATAACCTGGGGGTCTAGATTTCCCTAAAACGTGGGAGGTCTCTACCTTTAAAGCACATAAAACACACTTAACATGTATACATCCTCTACAGGCACTACCAGCACTTGTTCCTGCTCAACGGGAGGTTCTATTACTCGTATTCCACCCAAACAAGCTATCTCTAGTATATGACATTAATTGATACATCCTCACTCAGTGGATCATCCTTGTGATAACATAGTGTAATACTTTCATTCTATCTTCATGTAGGATTACTGAAATAAAACAATATGTAACATGATCAAAGGGTATATCTTGGGAGCTTACTCAATAAGGATATGGAAAACACAACCCATTCATATATGATGCATGTTCCAAAGTTATCTCTCTAACCAATTTCAACATGTACCAAGTTGAAATTTAGGTAATAATAGTCCTAATGTATGGATACATTATCTGCCACACCAACACTGGAATCCCTAGCTTGAAAGCCAAACTAAATACACTTAACAATGTATCCCCAAAATAATCTCATCAAATCTAGTCATATGGTATAGTTGACTTCTCTAGTACTATTTCTCCATGACCAGACTAATCAGGGTTCAAACAATGACTACCCAAACCTATCATCCAATAATCCAATGGATAGTGACCGATGATGAGTATGAATATCCCAAAAATGGGACGCAGTTTCCTATTGTACCTATACACATGCACACATTTCCAATCCCATACAATGCTGATATGCAAAAAACTAAAATCGAAGAATGAATACATCTATAATCCCAGATCCAAAGTATGACAGTAATGTTTTGAGAGTGGAAAAATTTCCCAATACATGCGCATCCAATGACTGTAAAGAGTCCAACTGGCTCCAAGGTTGAGGAATACTAAGAAATGAAAACTCATATAAAAATAATTCACCTATCAATACTAAGATATGCTCTACCTACTCTACATCCTCCCAAGACACCATCCAAATGGTCAACATATACATAAGACATGACACGTGTAAGCCGATCCCATGAAAGGGGGGTATAAAAATACATAATATGACAAAAATAAATACATTAATGATAAATAATTATGTTTATTCAACTCAATAAAGGATATAAAATCATTGTATAATAAAAAATATATAGATATACTCAGGAAGGACACCAAGACACCATGCGGTCACAACCAATTGGAAGCCACATGATTCTTCTCAAAGAAATGCTCATTCTAGGAGAATCCACTCAATGAGACATGTCATCATTAGAGATTCTCATCAAAGATTTCTAGGTCATTGGGCCCCACCTAATAAATTTCAATAGTCTCAAAAAATCCTAATACTCATACTAGGGGTCATACCCAGAACCATTGTGGGAAGACACAAACCTGACCAGGATGAACCCTCTATGTAGGGGATCATATAATAATCACACCACAAACCCTTGCAATACAGCCTGATAGATTGAGGGTCACCGCCTTATTTAATGAGGTCACACTGACTCCATGAACCTCACCTAGGGTATAAAGATTATAGAGGATCTCACTCTCATGTATGGATTCCACGAACTCTCTTTGGGATTCATCCTCTAAATGGGATCACAATCAATATCTAAGGATGTACTTACATATTATATAATCATGGTTATGGACCAAGGGGAAAACCACACAAACAATACATGTTTGAACTAAAAAGATGTAGAGCTCCAAAATGTCTGAACCGAGATCTTCCATTGTAGTTATACCTCACAAGGTATGTGAAACTCATCATACAAAGCATGTAGAGGTTTACCTACACTCTACTCGTGTTTTCTGGATGTGCACATATATAGTTGACTATTTCGTGTACACCATGACATGTTTGTGTCTGAGTACACACTATTCCCAAGCCTATGTACTCAGGTCCATGTATACGTAGCCTCCATGGAATAAGTCGAGCTGTCATGGAGGGGTCACATGGAATGTGACTATATCACACGATATGTGATATTTAACTCCAGACAAAACACTAGTGTTTTAGCCGGGGATTCCATATTTGAATCCACTAAAGAAACATTTGCTCACACCATTTGTATCTGCCACATCAAAACTAGTTTGAACGGAAACTGAAAATTCCTTTTGATCCACCTATAACCATCCTTTATCATCATCACACCACTATCAAACACTCATTTATGAACTGTAGTCACGGTAATGATATTTTTCAACTATGAATGGTCATGCAATGATTGAATACCAGGTATTAATTGAACCATGGGAAGAATAAATTTTCGATGTTGAATGTGAAAAGAAAGGGGGAGAAATTAATAATAAATATAATGTGAGGAACAAACCCACGGACTTGTTCATTCGAACTCAATATGTTGTTGTTGATAAAGAAAGATGAATAGGATAAATAAAAAATGAACAATAATCAATCAATTTAAATATAGAAATAATGCGCATATCAATTGTATTCATATAATTGATCCATGTTCTCCCAGTATTAAAGAAATATATGATAAAAAATCCACATCCAACAAAGATTTTGGATTGATCTTTAACAATGAAATGGTTCTTTGTTTCCATCATTGATGAGATCTAAAACCATTATTATTGCTATAATCGTTAATCTGGTCCCCATCCTTCATTTTTCTCCACGAATTATGTCCAATAGTTGTCTAGATCTCCAGGTTTTGAGTGTAAAACACAGAAAAAAGCCTAATAATTATTTATTTAAAGTAGATCTGGTCAATTTGTTGAATAAATAATATTATAGCAATTTAATTAATTTTTCTTATTAAATATTTTACCTATATTAATTTTTAAAAAATACTCCACATCGACAATGAATATGTCTCACACAGGGTATAACCAACATTCTAAATTCATTGGTGCCCTCATATTTCTGATTTGATCCCCTATTTCAGATTTATTAAAAAAAATTGAATACTATGCATGACTGTTATTTAATATATGCAATATATTTCAAACATTTATTTCGAGCACATCAGACCTCAGAATCACACATCGTCGCAATGTCCAGTCTTGAAAATATTCTATATAATATACAAATATAATACACAAAAAATATGAGTCATTAAAAATATAATAAGATATCATTTTTATTTCAAAATTTTTTTCTTATAGTAAAGGATATCTTATAGTACCTAGAGTGAGAAAATAATAAAATATACATACATGATAATTATAATTTCCTCATTTAATCATTTCCCACCAGAATATCATCTTTTTCTCCAAATAATGAGCATTCAAGATGATTTTTTCATAAACAATGTACTTAAACAAACATTTAATGGATCATATAATTCCACAAAAGAATAATAATATATTCATCATATATTCAGACATTAATAAAAACAAGAATTGTAAGAACATGGTAATATAATGTCCAAAATTAATAAAGTATACATTAATCTTCAAATCCTCAATAATAACACCCTAATTTCAACATAGAACACTGAATAAATAATTAATCCTAAAATCTTTAAAATGTTCTCAAATAATATTGAAACCAAAAAATCAAAATGACTTTTTCACATATTCTTTTCATATTAATTTAATATTTATCTCCAATAAACATTAGTCACTCATAAATTCTTATGCGTATAAATTTATATTCTCCATTTATATAATATATAAATATTCTAATCATTTCTATAAATATCCTGAATCACTATAATGATACATTAATATCATATATACTTCTAAAATATAATTCAACATTTCTTCCCAAAATAAACCCTCATCTTGTGTAATAGTATTCTATTTTCCTTAATCATATAATGTAGCCCAAATATATAGTTTTCTTATTATAAAATAACATTCATCACTTAATTATCAAATTAATTTTCAATACCATCATTATCTATTTGATAAAACACATGTATACAAATTTTATTAACCCATAATTACCTCATCATTAAAGATCATATAAAACCCAAGTATTATTAATAACATTAAACATATATCCACAAAATTCAAAGGAATTATTCAGAAAATAACATATTCTCATTTTAAACATAACAATTACATATACCTAAAACATTTATGAAAACTCCATAAATGTCGCTCAAAGTATTTTTATCATGTAAAAACTCAAATTGGGTATATGTTCCATTAATCATATAATTAACCATACACATAACAATTGATTAAACTTTAGGGTAATACCATATCACTATGGGTTATCATAGGTTTCTATAAGATCTATCATCTTGTTCTATATAATGGATCAAAAATAGAATGTGAATTAACCAATGCACTATCCCTTGGGGTTCCTATCAGGGTGTCCAGTCTCATGGCCACTCATTATGTGTGTACTGTTGTTTCTTTTCATGAAAAAAAATCAACTTTAAGATGTAGAAATACTAAAATTAACTCTCTTTCATACACATTAGTGATCTTTTTGGTTTATATTTTTAATTAATTGGGTCATAGATCGTACATAAAAGCACAATATATTACAAAGTGGATACTTCAACTCAATATCCATTTTTGCTACAATATAGATCTTTTATAATAAAACATGTTTTTTTTCATGAAAAATTATCCTGACTTCAACATACATATTATTTATTCGTATATATCCATAAACACTACGAAAAACATTTAAAAACATTGGATGAAAATAAACATATCATTTAGGGACATATAAAAATAAATAAAGAATATTATTACTCCATATTAAAACCATGATATTATAATAGAGATTATGCCCTTAACATAATAAGCATTTTTGTTCAAATAATTATTTTCATTCACATGAAATCCACATTATTACCCAATTTTATTCATAAAATACTTTATAAGAAAACACAAATTCAACTACATAATCATCAGGTTCTCATATAAAACATTAGAACTCATGAAAATCATTATCTTAAAAATATAGTTTTTACCCGATAAAGGCATAATCATTATTTTAATACAAAAGAACATTAAATTATCTTTTAAAATCGAAAAAATTAAATGAAAAATATTTTTAATTCATAGAAAACTCATGTATGTTTCATGAGATATCACCATTATTAAAACCTTAAAATAAACCTTACAATTGGAATAGCCAATACAGTAAGCATCCAAAATATTTCTCTTGAAAATAAAATAATTAAACAATTTACTAGAAAGATATAACAAGATCGCCTCAAAAACAATTCCCAAGGAACATAACATTTATAAAACACATAGAATATATCATTTCTATCATAAAACTCATATGTATAATATCATTTTTATATCATTTAGTAGAAAAATTTAGGATATTGATATATCCATTTCCATTAACACCCATTTTTGAAAACTAAAATACCCAGAACAAATGAAATGAGGGTTATTATATGATTAAAAGAGAGAATATTATAAATTAATATATTCATAAAATATTTATTATGGTGGTGGTAAAATAATTTCACATCGTTTATGATAGAACATTCCATTTTCCTTTTTTAAGGGATGTCAAAATGTTCTATTTAAAATATAAAGACAGATTCCTTTTAAAAGACTTTAGAAAAAAGTAAAAAGTGAAATAAAATGTTATTTATAAATAATTTATGTCCATATAAATATGTGAAAATTATTTTCAATTATATTTACATGGAAGAAATATATTTATAAATTAAATCATTAAAATAATTAAAATGAGGATTTTAAGTAAAAATTTCTCTTACCTCAAATCTGAATCATCAAATACATTGTTTTTATTCATAAATAATAAAATTATTTTAATTATTTACTTTATTAATAATATTTTTAAATTATATTATTACTTTTTTTATTTATTACCATGCTATATAAAAAGTTTTAATTATGTAAGTTCACGTCGTATGTTTTGATGATATTTAACTCATATGTCCGAAATAAATTGTTTAAGTTGACTACTATAAAAGTGGTCATATTTAAATAATATATAGAATAATAAACATGCAATAAGTATAATTTTTAAACATAAATTACAATTTTTAAACTAACCATGAATTATGGTTATGAAAAATTAACCATGTTATAATCATGGTGACGGTAGGTCATACACATGCAAATGTAATGTTTCAATTTTTTAGAGAATGTAATTAAAAGAAGGAAAATATTATTTTTTATATAGAAAATTATTTTATACCATTAATATCATATTAAATATTTAAATAAACTCATAAAAAACATCAGTTTAGGTTTTTAGGAAATATTAATCACATCACTTCATTGAGGTCGTAATCCAGACATAATCACTAATGATGTTATCATTTTATATAGTATAGAAAGGTAAGAAAATATATAATAAATTATATATATACATATAATGGTAATTATATAATGTATATAAAATATATACAATAAATCCATCATTATGACCATCCATGAGAGAATTTGAAGAAAAACAAATACATCTGTTCATGAGGTGGTAGTCCACTGTATGCACAAACAATAGTTTCATTTCCCATTTGATGGAAGAGTTGATCAATATATGATATTTAATTAAAATAATATCATAAAAACATATTTATGATACTGATTTTATTTTTTAAACATTCATGAAGAATATTTTAAGGAGTTATATGTAAATATAAAACAAAATCATTTAATAAAAAGTTATACTTATTCTTCAAACAAACTCCTTTACTGTACAACTTAATCCATCTAAAGATGGTATTATATTGAAAATAATACATATAGAACATGGGTAAGGATTTATGGATGGTATATGGTTATATATTATATAAAATATAGTTCTAAGAACGTGTGAGTAGTATAGGATAGTATGCTCCCTTTTATAATTGAGTGCAATGGTGCTGTTGGAATCACCTAAAATATTAAATTAATATAAATTAATTTGCATCGAAATGTGGAACCAGATTGTTATACTTTCAATATAATATTAATATAAATAAAAATAATCTATTAGATTATAATTTGGAGATATTTAGGTGTTCCTTTGTCCTTATCACTTTGTTTTAACCCCCAGTTTACCCCTTTTTTGATTACCACAATATAATGTTTTAACTCTTTAGGGTCATGAATGTTACTAAAAAAGGAAAAGTGGGACATAAATAAACATTGGATGATATATTAAACAGTATACCATTAACATTGAGGAATATATAATTTTTATTAATTTTAAATCCTTTAATAAAATATTTTTTATTGTAAAATATCAGTAATGTCTATTTTTATCTATTACTCTATTTTTACATTTAATGTCAACAATATAAAAATGAAATTGAAATATAAAAATTTATCACATAACTAATATGATATATTTATTAATATAATTAATGGGATATTATAAATAAAAAAAATTATTAATTTTAGAGTTTTTAAATGAATTTACATGATTTTAAGTTTAATATTTATTCAATATCCATATTCACTAACATCTATTTCATGAAAAATATATTTTCTATTTTTTTTAATTTCTACAGTTATTAAAAATTTTAAAATAATTTAGACAATTCACTTGTTATATAACTCAAAATATAGAGTCTACACATAAAAATCATCAATAATACATTTTAGCACCACCACCCCCCGATTTCTGGTATACAACCCTTTCTTTATGGTTTTTAAGTATATAAATTATAAGGGTGAATTTTGTGAGAGTATTAGTAAATTTTTGATTGTTTTTAGGGATTTTATACAGGTTCATGAGTGGTTTATATTTTTTGAAAATCAGGGAAAACTTGTAGGAAACAATGCACAATGAGGCATAGGCTAAACTAGATGTGCATGGGCCATGCACAGGTAGTCCAAACTATAAAGAAGTCTGGGATATACCATGATGAGTGGTGAATATTTTTCATAGAGAGATTTGGAATGATTGGTTCATGGTTTGGAAGCCATTAGAACCAATTGTGTGATGTATTTCTTAAGACAGAAGTTGGATCACCGTTAGTGCACAATTTATCTAACTATGTGACTAAACTATGTGCGGGTCAAATTTAGATCCTTAAATTGTGGATCTACTCATTTATGCCTATAATTGACTTATTGTTTCACCAAATTGTCCATGACCTGGGGTATTTATCTCTTAAAGGTTGGATAAACTCTCCCAAGTGAATTGGAATTTATCTGAAGCTTTTCTTTGGTGCGTTGAAGCACGGTTCTTCTGGTAAGTCATAGTTATTCAGTGTTATTGATGCCTTTTCTTAGATATACTTCACCTTTCATCTCATTTTCATAAATATACACCCTTCGTGGGTATATATACGTTTTTGGATTCAAAATATTATTATATTTTTCTTGTTTCTTGGTAGGTGAAGATATCTAATGTGAGTCTGTGGAGGTTCAACCCATTTTTGTGACATTTTTCATTTCATTTATTATTTTATCCAAACCTCTCGAGTTAGGTGTCTTCACTATCGTATCCTCTTACTATGATTGATTGTATTAGTTTCAAATTAATTTAAATGATTGATTTTTTTAAAATCTTGGTTTAATCATGATATAAGCCATCTTTAGTGATGAATTATGGGTTAAGGTGAAACTGTGGGATTTTGGTGTATTGTTGTGAAAAGTGATTTAGTTTCTGGATTTTCAAATTGGGATTTTAAAATTTAGATATTATGGTTTTTTGAAATCATTTCTTGGAAGAGGATTTTAATAAAAATTGTGTTTTATTAAAATGAGTGTGGAATTTTTTTAATGGCATGAGTTTTTGTCATACTTGGTGTTTGTGTTCATATTGTATGTACAAATCTGGGTTTAAATATGACATTGTGATTAGTGAAAATTGTGTAAGTGATCATGGGATATAATTTCCTTTTTATGACTTGGATGATCGATGATAGACCACTCATGAGTAGGGAACTCTCATAAATAATCCTGAATGGTCGGTAGTGTAAATATGTGGGATGGATTGGTTTTTCCAAATGGAACTTGTGAAATGGTTTTAGGGACTAGGTTGGTTGTTTTCTTAAAAATAGCATTTTTTGGAAAATTGGTAGATAAATAACTTTATTATATTGGGTTATAAAATATTTTAGAAGACATTTGAATATGGTTATACATTATTTTAGAACTTTTTTTAGATTAAAAAAATTATATAAATGTTACTAACTCTTCGATCCTAGTGTCATGAGTAGGGAAATCATTGGGAGAATCCTATTAATTTTTTGTACCCATCATTGTTTTTCACTTTGGTTCACTAACATATGTCATCTATTGGGACATGGGAAATGGTAATGTATCACACATATTTATCCCTACTTCGTGATAATTGGGATGTTTTGTGGAGTTATATCATGGATCAATTAGAGCTTGGAGTCTTGTGTTCGTCTTGGAGTTTTATTATTTTCACCCTGATGTTTACCTTAGTATTGTAGTCTTCCATTTTGTTACATGATTCTATTATAGTTTTAATAAATGAAATGTTGAGTTGTCTATAATTATTATCACGCATCATATATTGGTTTGTTTTAGTTGTATTTATTTCATTAGATAATTTATTCTTAAAGGTTAAATCGTCCCCGACATGTATTGAAGACCTTCGGTCGTTATTTCCAACCTTTGGCTACTCGGTGATGTCACTAAAGTCCTAGTAATGTCTAAACTCCCTCTCAAGTCAATAAGGGTAGGAGGTATTTTAAATACATCATATTTATTAAACAAGATGAGGAAATATTTATTCCTTCGCCAATATAATATTTAGGACACAACATTTGACTTTTCCAATGTTGCGCATAAACTACATCATCACTGAATTTTATTATCTTATTTATCATGAAATAAATTATAATTTATATTATTTTAGTTATTTTTATTTTATATTTGTAATATATTATTATAAATATGTATTTCAATAAGTATCATTATTTTATATCATAGTTATGTCTTGGGGATATCATATATGATACTGTATTATTTCATTAAAATTGTATATTTATACTATTCACCAAAAAATACCATCTTCATTAAAATATCGAAATATCATAATAGGTTATATATGACTTGATGAATCCAAAAAAGAATTAATTTTCATATAATTCAATTTATATTTATGTATTAAATTTATTTTAATATAAATGTATAAAATACATTGAAAAAAGTTTTGAGATTACCTATTTTAAGCCCAAAAATGAACTTATAACAAAATCATGTATAAATCTATTGCTGATGTAATTATTTATAAAAATATATACGTATGTTATGTGAGGATAAAATTTAAATCAAAATGGTAATTTTTAATTTAAAATAAATTATAATTTTAAAACAAAATGGTATTTTTATTATCCATTGAAGAACATTCTTTTTATAAAATATTCCAAAATTTGAACATGACCTTATTTTAATATGATGATTTCAAAAATGATATCATTTTTATGAAAAATAATTTCTAAATGTGTATCATTTTTCGACAACCTCATATATTATAAAAAATAATGGTATGTTCGATTGTGTACATGACATGCAACATCGAGCTTAGACGAACAATCAAATTAAATTATTTTAAATATGACCTTTATTACCTAGCTTTTAAATTGGAAGATATGAATAATATTAAATAATTAATGAAATATATATAAAAATTTCCTACTAAATAGATATTTATTGATAAATTCTTAGTAAATAATCAATAAATTTTAAGTAATGTAATTCGTCAAATATATATTTTCGTCAAAATTAATATTTGCTGGATTTAGTGAGATAATATTATAATTAAAATATATATATGTTATAAAATATATATGATAAAATGAAATTCATTTCAGAAATTAACATATTAAACATATCATAGGGTGATATTTTTTTATAGAAATTGTCGATTTTTTGAGTGATTTGTGGAAAATAATGAATTTTATTAGAATTTCGTTTATTTTCAACAAATTATGTAATTAATAGTATCATTATATATTAAATATTATTTAAGGTAAAATAATTATTATTTATTTATATTTAATCTACTTAATTAAATTTTAATCATCTTTATATTGGATATTATTATTTGTTTTGAAATGGGTTTTTTTGTGAAAATTGTTTTATTAAGCATAATGTTTCTCCAATTTAATTTATCAAAAAACCCTACCTGATGAATTATTTAAATAAAAAGTTATTTAATATAAATAAATTAATATTAATTGAAATTAATAAAATGATTATTATTATTCATAGAGTTAATATAAAATTATCTTAATCTTGAAAAATAAATTTTTATAAAAACAATTTCATTGCATCTGTATGTTTTATTTTAAATTAAATTATTCCACATATGTGAATTGAATTTGGTAAAATTGATTAACTATTATGAATAAAAATAACTTATATTATATAATATTGTCAAATTAATAATTTTATATTGAATATTGAAAATAGAAGAAAAAAATATGTCAGCGTAGTTGATGTAAAAACAGTTTTACTTGGTGATAACTAAAAAATAGTTTAAATGACCCAAATAGTTATATATATTCTATTTGATTACCATATTTGGACATTATCTCATGTAATCCTCAATAAGGTTTCATTTTTGATGCTTTTTGGATGTTAAAAACATGGGAAGAAATTTTTTATTTAAAAAATTACAAGTGTACCACTCACCTAAATTGTAAAATGTCACCACATATCCTCTCATATTCACACCATTAAAGATTTTTTTTTAATAAAAGACCTATACAAATACCTTACCAATTCCATACACACATACTATGAACATTTTTTAGTATAAATTAATATTATGAATGAAATTGGTGCCCACCTAATGTGGTTATCGGAATAAAAATTATTGTTCTTAACCAAGTGTTATTATTTTATTTCTTCTTCCACATCCTTCAAATAATTTTATGTTATTTTGTCATAATAAAACATGTATATACCATATAATTAGATTTTTTTTATTTAAATTTAATATCATAAATCAAATTGTTATTCTATAAAGTGGGAATCGAAACCATCATTCGTGGGTAAAGCATACTACTATCTCATGAACTGATGTAATACATTTTTCATTATCACCTATCACAGATTTTTGTAATTATTAAATTAAAGAATATATATGATTTTTGAAACATAATTATACTCCTTTAATTATTATTTTGTATATAACTACTTAATTTCCCTTCTGTGGGTGATATGATAGCATTTCTTTTGTGTACGAAGGACTGCCACCTTGCCAAGCATTGTGATTCATTTTTCAAAAACCATTTTCATGGAAGGTAATTCCTGAATGTACAGAAGTCCTTATTTTTATTCATTTTTTATAAGAACCTTTTAGGGGTTTAAAGTAAACACTTACATGGCACGGAGGTTTTGTGACATTACATGACCTGAAAGTCTTAGAGTAATTGATCTAGACTATAACTACATGAAAATTCCCCTCCCTAGAATATATATCATGAATTCATGTCTCCACCTTTTCATGGTTATTCATATAGGCTTACCATGCATTCATAGGTTTTTCTTGAAGGCAATTTTTATACCCTCTCAGTCTTCGAAATCCATTAGCTCTACTCTGGAGAATAAATCTACTCTAAAACCACATTTGTGGCATGTTCGTTATAGAGTCATCCTAGTCCATTAAAGCAAAATTTTCATGTTTCATGAAGGACTTGAGTTGGCCTAAAGGCATTTAGGTGGCCCATCAGATTTACTGGCAAGAAGGCATTGGGTGGCCAGAAGACCTTAAGTGGCCCAAAGGCCTTGAAGGACTTGAGGACCAAACAAGTGGCCCAAAAGCCCAAACAGATGAATAGTTCCAGCTGTTATAGTACCGAATAGTACATGTTATTGTACCTATTATAGTACTACTATAGTAATTCTACATTACCTTTTATTTTATCATGGGTCTCTTGGATGCACTTGTCGATTCCTCACCAACTCGGTTGAGGTTCTTATGTCAGAAGGTAATAATTTTGAATTTAATGTATATATGTGATATATATTTGATATAATTATAATATTAAAAAAATATTTATTATTATGAAAATACAATATATTATATATTTTCTTACCTTTCAATTCATTTATAGATTATAAATTTGATCATGTGCACCTTGGGACTACCACCTCCTTGAAGCGATGCCATTCGTTTTCAATCACCACATCACAAGGATGATATATATAAGTGTATTTAAATAAATAATATTATATTTATAATATATTTATTGATTTTTAATGATAAATTAATACAAACCTTATTCCATTAATATTAATTGAAAAATGGAAATGTTACTCATGGGTACATACAACCTACCATTTACATAGTCGTAATGTATTTCATTTTTCCAAAAAATTATTCATGTATGATTTTAAAATGATTATTGATTTAAAAAAATATAATCATTTAATTATTATTATTATGGATATTATGGAACAATGAACACTTTGACACTGGTTAATAGACCTAATCTTTTTAGGAATCAATGAACCAAAAATCCTCAGAACACACAACATGGACATACATTATTAAGTATTTAAATTTTTAATTAAAATAAATAAAATAATTGTCTAAATTATAAATTATTAAGCCTTTTAAATGTTATTATGAAATATAATAATTTATATAACATTATTATATAAGATTTAAAAGAAAAACATGGAATTTTATGACTCAATGCATGGGACTTCATCTCAATTTCTGTTCAGTGAAGAATATTGTACTGTTATGCACTAAATTTGTTTATATAGTCTATATAGAATCAATTTTTAAAGGTATTATATTTAATCATTCCTAATTCTTGGTATATTATGTTTTAAATTGAATTATTTCATCCAAGGTGATTTTACCACAAAATTACCATAGTGGTAAAGAATTTCATAACTCAATTTATATTCGTTGGGTTATATAACTTATTCATCCTCTTTGTTATTCCAAGAATATGAGTAAAATGTATTTTGAGTATATTATGTTTCATTTGAACATTATTTACATTGATTTATATTTTATACACAAAATATATTCATTTATTAATTCTCACATCAATTTTATGACCATTGTAATGGTTTCTAGTCTCAAATTGTCTTATTTGGGACTTTTGTTATGTTATACACATATCTTCTTTTATGAGGTTTATCTACTATAGATTTTGTATTTTATATCATAAATCTAATTATTTTCATAATATTCATAGTTTCATTTGAAATTATTCACTCATGAGTCTTATGATTGAAATGTACCAAAGAAGAAAAGGGATTATGTTACAATCTCATTTTTACCCATGATTGTTTATGATTAAAATCCCATTAAAGGAAATTATTTGATACTTTTCTAATAAAACCCATTCTATTTATTCCCATCTATTTATTCATGATGTATTATTAGAATTAAAATATTTTCCTCCTGGTACTGAAAATGATTTAAAAAAATTCTTTTAAGGAAAAACCATCTTTTGTTAAAAAATAACTGAGGGTGAAATGTTTTTATTTTTCTTAAAATATATATTTTTTGTGAATGGTGAAAAATAACAATTTTTTTAAAAAAATGTCAAAAAAATAAATTAATTAAATATACTATTAAATTTGGAATATTATTTAATGTAACAGAAATATTTATTAGATATATTTAATCCACTTAATTAAATTTTTATAATTTTATATTTGATTTTATTATAAATTAAAAAAAATGTTTTTTCTAAAAAAATTATTTAAAGTGCATCATATATTTCCACTTTTATTAAATTAAAAAACCCTAATTAAGAATTATTTAAATGAAATTTATAGATTATATGAAAATAAATATTAATTTAAATTCATATAATGTTGATACAAGTAATATCTTTAATATAAAATCATCTTATACTTGAATAACATATTTCTTTATAAACAATTTTTTGTTTTGTCTATGGGTTATATTATAAATTAAATTATTCCCCTTAAATGAATTGAATTTGTTAAAATGGATTCCACCTTAGATTCATCATAATATATATATAATAATACTTTCAATATAATTATTCATAATAATTTTTTGGGATAAAATTAAAAATCTTTTACCGTAGTTAACGTAAAAATTGATTTTCTGAGTGTTAAGATAAAAATTATAAGGATCAGAATGACCAAAAAATGTATAAATTATATTTTATATCAATATATCTATGTAATATCATTTAATTTTTTATAATGGGAAATTTTTCATCCACTTATCATGTACAAAAATATGGGAATCACTTTATATTTTCAAAAATTATAAGTGTTTCATTCAACACACTTATAAAAGGACACCCCTCTCATCTCTTATTCACACATTAAAATCACATTGGATAACTAAATACCTACCCATATAACATATATAATTCCATTCCTATATACTATAATGAATTTTTAACCTAAATACATCCTCATAATGATCTTGGTTCAACCCTACAGAGGTTTTCTGAAGATGAGGAATCGTTATTAACTAAGTGTTTTTAATTTATTTCTTCTTCCATCACTGTAAAATATTATTTAATTATGATGATATAATAAAAAAACCCATATAATTATATTTTGTTATTTTAATGTAATAACTTAAATCTATATCCACTTATAAACAATATGAAACAAAACCATCATCCATATGTATGAGAGACTACAACCTTGTGAGAAGATGTAATTTGATTTTCATCATCACCTCAAGTAACATGTTATAATGATTGATTTAATGTTAATATATGATATTTTAAACATTATTATACATATTAAATTATAATATCACAAATATATTTTTTACTTTCCATTCCATGGGGGATATGATAACATCACTTCTACGTATGGAAGACCACTTCGTTGCGAAGCGATGTGATTCATTTTTCTGTAATACTTTGCTTGAAAGGTGATAAGGATAAATTTAATGAATATATGTGATATATATGAAATAATTATTATACTAATGAAATATTTATCATTATTATATGATGATATTTTTTTCATACATTTCTATTCATTGAAAAGACAATAATGTCATTTGTGCGAATGTTTGGACAACTGTATCTAGGAAGCGATGTGATTCCATTTTCATCACAACATTAGATGGATAAAATATATAAGTGTATTTAAGTGAAATAATATTATATTTATGTCATTATTATAATTATTTTGAGATAAAATAATACTAAATATCCTTTCATAATTATTATTGAAAAATGGAAATGTTACTCAAGTGTATGCATGACCTACCGTCTCCATAATCATAACATGGTTATTTTTTCCTAAAATTTATTTATGAATTATTTTATAATTATAATTAATTTACAAAAATTATAATTATTTCATGATTATTATTCTGTATAATATATATTAATTAACTCTTTTACCATGAGAGACACACCAAATCCATTTCGAAACAATAAATGACAAATTCTCCAAACAAATGACAAGGACATAAGTGATTAAGTATTAAAACATTTAATCAAAATAAATAGAATAAATTATTTAAATATAAGTAATTAAACGTATAAAATTTTCTTCTGAAATAAAATATTTTATATAATCTTATTATACAAGAGTGAAAGTACAAACATGGAAAGTCTAGAAATGAGGTAAGGGACTTCTTCTCAATTTCCCTTCATTGAGGCAAATTGTAATGTTAGGAAAATAATTTATTTTATATGGAGTATATAAATCTAATTTTAAAGGTAAAATCATTAATAATTCATAATTCATGGTATTTTAAATTTTTTATTTTGAATTATTTCAACCAAGGAGATTTTACTTGAAAATTACAATGTGATAAATAATTTCATGACACAATTTCTATTGATTGGGTTATATTACTTCTTCACTATATTTTATATTATAATATTATGTGTGTAATTAATTTTGATTACATGATTTTTTTCCACTTGTTTTATGTGTATTTATATTTGGTACACATAATTCATTCGTTGATTATTTCTTCCTTCAAAGTTATAATCATTGCAAGGGTTTCTTATCTCATATTGTCTTCTTTGGTACATATGATATTTTATAAACCTATAATATTTTATAAGGTATATCTACTTCTCATTTGAAATTGTATATCATTAATATCATTATATTATTGAAATTTAATATGTTTTTTAATTTATTATGTCATAATTATGAATATTAAAGAGTTACCAAAGTTGAAAATGATTTTTGTAACAATTTTATTTATTAATTGTGATTGTTTAAGCTTGAATTTACATTGAAGGAAATTATTTAATCATTTAAAAAAATTCCCATTAATTTTATTATCCTTTTATTATTCCTCAATATTTCATTGAATATTACCATTTTCTACTCTGTCGTATTTTTTATTATTTAAGAAATTATTTCTAAGTAAATCTAACTTCATTTCTATCTTTAGTAGAAAATTCCTTCTCTTCCAAATAAATATTTTATAAAAATGATTTCAAAATTATTTTACTATGATTTTTAAATCCATTTTTACCCATAATTGTATTTTAAAAAATATATAAAATTAATCTTCTTCTTGTTTTCCAAAAAATGAACCTTTTTACATTTACCAAAAATGTGAAAGGAATATTGGTTATAAAAAATTTAAATTGAAAGGAATATTATTCCATCATGAAAACTCTATGTTTTAATCCTTATAATATAGTTTTAACATTTTATTTTCAAAAAATCTGAATTCATTAATGTTTGATAATGTTTTCTATTTTAATTATGTTTTTTCAAAATTTAAATTCAATTTTCTATTTGAAATGTTCCAAGATATATTTCAAAATCAAATTTCATCCATGATGAAATCCTTTGATGTTACTCAAAGTGAAAAGGTAATTTTCCTAAGGAATTTTTTAATATAATTTAATGGTATTTCCAATCACAACATTGATAAACCCTAACGTTACTTATGCTCCACTAATATATGTTTAAATGATACCATCAATATTCTTTCTCTAGAAGTATTATGATTATTTTAAAGAGATTATTAATGATTTTATTTCATATCCTATGGTAAATCTTGTTATAGTGATATTTTCATGGAACATTTTTTTACATGGGTTAATCATGTTATTAATTGAATAATGGGTATTTCATTGAATGTTATGTTGAGATGAATGTTTTATGTAATTTATTAATGTTATTGTTCATGGACATTTATGAATAAGTGTTGAGCCCCATTATATCTCATTGGTGAGCCCAAGAAAACTTATAAGAGGGTTTGAGCCCCACTATATCTTATAAGAGAGCCCTGCATAGCTTATATAATGGTTTGATCCACATTTTTACTCATAAAAATCAGGTGATCCAGGAATTAATTATACAAAGTGTTGAACCACATTATAACTCATAAAAAATGGGTGAATTTGATATAACATATTAAAAGGGTTATTCTTATTATATCACACTAATTAATTGGGTAATAATTGTTTTCTTTAGATAATTATATTTTATGTTGGCCATATGATTATTTCAATTGTAAATTTTTTGTTAGGTTTTGATGATGACGATGATGTCCCAATGTACCAACACGCTTTCATTATGCTAATTATTGGTACTTAATTATTATTTTAATCAATATTGAAATCACATGGATCATGATAATAGAATATTATGACTATTTCTTTTGATAAATATTTATTCAATGTTTTTATATTGATGGTCCTGATATTGATTAGAATGAATATTCTTATGTTATGCTCATGAACATTGATTAGGTTATCCTAATATTATAATGTTATTATACTAGCTGATTACATTCTATTGTTAATTTTCCATGTTTACCCTTACATAGAATTTGAGGTCACCCATATTATGCTTTTTATTCCCTAGGTTATGAAGAGTTATGATTAAATATTTTTTTTATGAAGTTTTCAAATTTGTGGAAGTATGTTAAAGATATTGAAGAATTAATATATAATTTGAAAATGTGGGTTTATTGGGAGATGATGTGGATATTTATGAACCAATTATTTATAAATCTGAATTGTTCAAATATTTTCTTAATTCTATAAAAATTAAAACCAAAAGTTTCTTTGGTTATGTAAGTGATCCAATATTACCTTTTAATGATGAATATTTTTGGATTGAAAAAAATGGATCATATTCATTGGTATCATTTACACAAATGTAATGTTTATTTTTTTATCACTGGATATAGGAGTACAAGTCTCAGAATATTATAGAATTAATTATAATATTCACTCACATTAACAAATATATACCATTTTTTATGAAAATAATTTTTGAATCCTTAAACGAAATTAGAAAAAACGAGTTATTATTTCCTCATAAATAATAAATATATTTTTATTGTGTATGAATATTATATATGTATATATATTTAATAGTGTTTTTATTCATATTCCAACTCTTAAATTCAACTCTATGTTATTATAGACATATTTAAGTAAAAAAATTTCATTTTTCATTTAAGAATAGTGTTGTGTATCTTATATGCAATCAAAATTAATGTTCTTTTAAAATATCTCAGTGATACATTTTCCTTAATAATTATCTTTATTTATTTTAAAAAATAACTAACATCCTACTATATGGAATAACGATGATGATGGGAGGTCATTTTTTATAAGACATCATTTACTGACCCACATAAATACCCCACTTCATAACCCCCATTGATGCACTCACATAGTAGTAAAATATTCACATCAAACCAAATTAGGATTTATGTGGTACAACTACCATGTACCCCAATTCCAATTTATGATAATATTAAATAAATTGTTTTATCTTGCCCAAAATAATATGAGAATTCATTCCCCCTTTGTAGTATACATGATAAAAATCATGTGGATAATATTCCATTAATTCCCATATATTTTCACCTCTATTAATTCACTTATAACATCAATTATTCTTCTTCTAAGTGACACCCTTATATTATATAGGTAATTCTTAATAAAAAAATTATTATAAGAAATTTATTATCTTAAAGAATATTTTTTTTATTGTACTCATCTTCCTTATTCAATTGCTCATAGTGTGTTCAGTCATGTATCTTATTTGTTATAAGAATAATTTTTTGATGGTCTTAATGAATGAAACCCAACACTAAATTTAGCATTGATATTTCACACGGCTCTTATTGTTATAGGCTTCCTTCTTGATGCAAGCCCTATAATCTTCACCTAGTTATCATGGATCTATTCAATGTTACTCATATATAATCCACATTCCCATAATTTTTTGATTTCTTCATCTAACGAACTCCTAATGCTTTCAATCACCCCTTCATCAATATTTCTTATAAATGGTTATTCATTAATAATCTCCACACTCAAGTTATTCATTATAAAGATTTGAAAAATTGTAAATTTTAAATAACCTAAAAATATAAGTATTTATTCCTTATGAAAAGACACAAAAAACCATGATAGTATTCATTTATAAATGACCATAAAATGCAATACAGTGCTAATCACCAGAATATCATAAAATACATGATAATTTTCTTCATAGTATAACTATAAAATGCATAAAAATGGTCTATCAAATATGTCCAAAAAATATATAATGTGACATTTACCACATGAATATAAACTATATGGAAAGTCATTTTTAATATAATGTTAAACATCATAATAATTATTCTATCATGTATTTAAAATATAAGGCTCACTAATAAGGATGAATTTCATTCCATTACCTCGTTCATTTAAACTATATATTGTTTTTATTTCATGGATTAAAATTATAATCCTGATTTATCAATGGAATTTTTTATTCCTTATCACATGTCTTTAAACTATGACACCAAATTATACACATTTTTTATTACCCATTATGGATGAAAATAATGAATCTCCCTTTATAATCAATCCTAGTACCCTGGTGTCCCAAACCTATTTTAAAACATTTTTCCTTACATGCCAACATAAAATATGATAATAAAATTTGACCTTTATTTTGGTGAAAAAAATCAGTATAATCCTTTCACATTATTATATACTACAAAAATCTAGTGTAAACCATTAAAAATAATTGATGATGAAAAAATTCAACATAAAAACATTCACCTTATTGGATAGTAAAAAACTCTATTATAACCATTTTTCCTGCCTATATATTATAAAACATTAGTGTGAACATTTTCCCTTCATAAAATATCTTAAAATGTTTTATTATTTTTTATATGGATTTAGATAATTGAATATCCCTCAAGAATAAAATGAGCCTGAGATGTTATATACATCGGGCATGGTATGGTTTAATTTTATATAGTGTCTATTTAAATAAATTAACATCAATTGGTTCCTTTCATGAAGGGTAACTTGTGCTACTACTAAAATGGATTTAGTGTACATGTCTTAAATCTATAAGAGAGTTACAGATTAAAAATAATATCCTTTGTGGGATACTTAAATATCCCATCCTCTCGGTTTTTTCATATTCACATCAATACACCTATGATCAAATTTCTTTATCAAAAATATAGAATTCGAATAATTGAGAGAGGTAGTGTCAGAAACAAATATACCTTATGTTATCTTCCATGTGTCATTAGATTCAAAATAATTATTAATGTATGTAAAATTTTAATGTTATTTAATGCAACAAAAATAAAAACATCATCAATTTTATAAAATGGTGTATGTTATATAATTTAATAATATGAAATAATTTTCATGTGTATATGATACTATATATACTTCACATAATTGTACAAACAGTAACTATTTAAAAAATAAATGAAACTTTATTAAAAGTGATGTTTATATTTGTGTAATAAATATAGTAAGAGTTGTTACATAAATCCAATATCCATATTTTTTAATTTCCAAATGTCCATTTTAAAGGGTTTGTGTGAACCCACCATAAATTTAGCAAGATACCCACCCCCCCCCCCACAGCAAAAACTCAAAGAACCAACTAGATACAAATATTTCCCACTGGACAACCCAAAAACTACATCCAAAATAGTTATTAACATTATAAAATTCAAATTCAGAAAAGAGAAAACCCACCAAACATGGGACACATTCCCGCACGATTTACACACCTTGTCACTGCTTACCCTCATCCATTACCATCAGAGAAATCCACCACTAAATACAACTCTGCAATCATTACAACACCAACATTATTTTTTCAACTGACACTATCATCACCTCATTTTATTATTATCAACATCATCATAAATGAGTCTTCAGCATCGGCCACTACTCAAATCATCAACACTAGCACTGAACATCCACTCGGACTCTAATTTTCCACCACATCATCATCGCTAATCACACATCCACCCAAAATGTCGAATCCATAAATATCATTAAATTGTCACAAATATGTCATCTTCTTATTACCAATGACTATCACAAGAGAAAGAAACCATAGTTTTAGATCACAATCCACCATTGAGGAATAAAACCAATAGATAATGCGAAACTCGGGCAGTATCCCTAAACAAAAACAAAACAAGAGGCAAATAGGAATGAAACCTGAATATGAAGAAAACGAAAAAAGGCCACCCTGGGGAACTCCAAAACCACCTAACCGCAAGGCCCAAAATTCATAGGTATCCATTTCCCCAAATCCAACCAAGATTAATGTGGTGTAATTATTGGTTTGATCAAGGTGACGTGGCTGAGGATGAAACCATGGTTGGAAACCCTAAGAAGAAACCCCAACATGAAAAGGAGGAAACCGGGAATGAAACCTTTTGAAGGAGAACTTACTCCAATAGAGTGTGGAAGACATATGTCTTCAAAAATACTTTCCTAATACCTATAAGTATCACTTGATAAAAATATAACCTGGAGAGGAGTAAAATAACATAAGGTCAGAGCATAGTAGGGATGGCTGGGGAGAATCCAAATCATCTCAGGTAGTAGTGATGAGAAATAAGAAGGGAAAAAATGATAGGATTGAGTGAGAGAGAAGAAGAAATATGGAGAAAACACATCCTAGAGCAAGAAATTGATAAAATATATTACATAAAAGGAGAGAGGTGGATGATTTATTTCCATTGGGGGACGTCGAATCCCTGTAAAGTGGAAGGTGATCTGAGAGATCGAGAGATCAAAGAGAAAGAGGCGCTATTATTTTTAATTATATCCAACCGAGCGATATAGAAATCATAAGAGTTATTAAATAAGTTAGATTTAAAAGTAATTTATAACATCCCATTAGAATAATTTATTAATTAGATAATCTCTAATATATTCCTTCCATTAAATTGAATTTGATTTCGTTTTTTGTTTGGTTAAGAAGGTTTTTTATTTTAATTGTGAATACAATAGTTCAACAATTGGCATAAATAAATTCATTATGAAATTGATCATATAATTATATTATTTAAAATTTTGTACCATTATAATTCATCCAATATTAAATATAATAATAATTTATTTATTAAAGAATTTAAAAAAAATTAGCTTTTTAAATTTCACCTTATACCCATTAATAATAAATTCAAACAAATTATATATTAGTATATATTTTTCATATATTTCATTATGATTAATATTATATATGTGAGTTTCATTTATTATTACATATGAACAGAAATCCTTTTTTAGAAAAATATACTGATGCAATATTTTTTAGGCCAGTGTGAAAACTGACGAATATGAGCATTAGAGAACACAAGCTAGTGGAAGTTACCGATACATAATAAATTTAACATATGAATGAAATAAAAATGGTTACATCTATATTATCATGAAAAAGATAAAATCCCTAGATATTTTCATGATGTTAAAAATATAATTTGAAAATCAACTTTATTAAATTATCAAATCACTTCAATTAGATCGACAAAGGGAATACATAAGCTACGAGTTTAATTATAATTCATAGAGTGCTATATTTAAACATAAATATTTATTCAAGTAACACCATTATTAAATGGTGTGGCTAAACTAATGAATCTAACTTTTTAGACATAGTTAAATCTATCATGATTTTATTGTACATTAGTATTTTATTTTTGGGTTGTGTTAGGAAAATAAGTTCTTTAACTATTAAATTCATTACATGTATGGATATTTAAAATATACCATGGGTGATATACACTAAAATTTCAAAAAAAATATTTTATAAATTTTTGTCATTGCAAATCCTAATCGTGGAATCCCACTTCTGATAGAGTTGACCTGAAACATGTTATATATCAATTTTTTTGATATACTAAAGAGTATACAGGCTTTAAATTATTAACTTTTTATGTGGAAAATATTTTTATAGATCAGATTAATTTAATTCTATAAATACAATTTATATCTATAGTAACTTATGGTAATAAAATTTAATGTAACGAATTTTATGATAAAAAATGAGAAATTTTTTTGTGATAGATGATAAGTCAGCTTCATATAAGATTATGGAAATGATTCTAGATTATAATATAAAATAACTTTAATGGAAGAGGAAAGTTTTTTTAATATAAAATGATAATGGTACGTATTTCATAAGAAAATGATAAATAATTAATGTTTATATAGGATAGAATAAAAACATACCCATAGTTCATCGAGTCTTTAGAATATGAAAAATAGCTAGAGTTTATAAAATTTTAGAGGGATATCATGAAAATTAATTTTTCTTGTAGCTTTTTTAATTTTCATGAAGTTTTAAACTCATAGGATAAATGTGGTTTTTTTAAATTAAATTTCCATTCATGTTTGGTTTTATACCTCGAAATCTAGTTTCGTATCAAAATAATTGAATAAAATTAATGCTATGTGTTTTAAACCCACTTTTTCTGTAGTGGATATTTTAAAAACCATAAATATTAGAAATATTATAGAAACCTCTTATAAACAATAAATCTACTCATTAATGTTGACATTTTGAATCTTGGGAGATTAAATAATACTAGAACATATGAAGAAAAAATAAAATATATATAAATAAAACAAATTCTCCCTACTCTACTAAAATTCCATCTCATAGAATAGCCATTAGGTTCAATATCCAAAATTCCACATATTATATACACCACTAATTAATGAAAAAGTAAATAATTAAAGGCTTGTACGGCCAATGCAATAAAGTAACATAAATAAAAAAACTAACATAAATTAATGTGACCATATAATTACGCATCATAATCAAAAACAAATCACGATCTTTGAGTAATCAAGAGAAAAACAAATACCTAAAATTGAGGAGTAAAATGTATGTGTGATTATAAAAAATCTCTGTAGGCCACCACCCAACATACCACATACTAAACATTTTTTAAAAGATTCAATTTCATGATTTTTAGTAAAAAAATTTGAAATTTGGTTTTTGAATCATAATTTTATTAAAAACTAACATTATATTAATTTTATTTTAATATGCTTCCATTACTTTTTATTAAATAAAAAATTCACATTGAATATTTTTTCCTATCTAAGTCCCTTTTTCCAAAACACCCATTTAAAATCAACATCCAAAGAACATTATAAATACAATTCTAAAACACTTTTTAAAAACAACACATTCAAATATCCTTAAATAAACAATAATAAAATTTCCCCAATAGAATAATGGTAAAATAAAAAAACATTTTTATTTTTTTAGGAGTAAAATTTCCAAAAAAAATCATAATCATGTACCATGGGAAAATACATATGTCATATTTGGTTATGGTCATCCTATATCCTTTTATCGAATTGTATTCTAATAATTAAAAAAATGTGTGTTCTAGCAATGAATGGGATCATTTATTGGCTTAGTATCCTACAAATTCCCATACATGAAACCACATCCAAACAAACACTATGGAGTACATTCCTTTTCATAGAAATGTGGTGCTTCCCATCCATTACTCTATCACCTTTAACCAATTATAAGTTTTTAGTTAGTGTGGGGTACTCTAATAAGAGATACATAATATAATATTCTAACCTAGACACCTTGGTACCCATTTCAAAATGCCACTTTCTTTTTAAATAGGGCCTTTCAGCAAACCATCACATCAATTTTATTTATCAAACACACCACATGACACTCTAAACCATATCATTCCTAAAATTATGGTAAACCACTTAAAATTACCATGAGGTATATAAATAAAATTCCAAAACAACAATGGTATAACATTAAATAATTTAAATTTGAATTTAAAACATTAGAATCAACGTAAATAATCAAAATGGAATTTTACATTTTACTTTATAAAACTACTTAAAATCATGTTTAAAAATATTATTTGTGTAAAAAATTATATTACAAAGGATTCAATATATTTATGTACTCATATAAATATACCCAAATATATAATTATTGTCAATGTAAATGTTCACATATATTCATATAAATTTATACATATATATACACACATATATTTTTATAACTACTAAATATGTTATGAGGAATTTATAAAATATTCTATGATTAAATAACATATAAATAAAATTGGGGGAATTAATTAGGATTCAAAAAAAGACAACGTAATTAATTAACCCTTCAATATTTTAATTGGAAATGATAGATATATTCATAAATTTTTAAATGCATAATTATGATCCATTTGGTGAATTTTGTAAACCTTTAATGTGAAAATTTTAAGAGAAATCATACTTAAACAAATTTCCTAACTAGAAAGTCCCTCTACATTATATGAATACTAGGATGAAATCTAATGATGTAATTAAAAAACCATATTCATTAATAGTGCTCTCATTAGGTAGAAAAACACCAATTCAAAATCCATGCAACCAATGATTCAAAAATTAAAGGGAAGATTACTAGAAAACCAACCTCGAACCAAAGGGAAATGTTCTAAAACCATTAATACAGGATGAAGAAGACCCATGATAAAGTTTAAAATGCTTATAAACTATTCCCAAAAGAAATAAAACCCAAAAACACAGTTAGGATTCGTTAATGGGAAACCATCAATTATAGGGATGGGGGAAAATAAGAAAAAATATGGTGGAGGAGGAAGATGAGAAAGAGAATAACTCCTAACCTGAGGATAAACATTTTGAAATTACAACGGGGAAGTTCCAAGAATCATATGATGAATAGGAGTGGAATGTTCATTGGGAACCCTATCCACGACTAATTAGGGAAAGTTATAATTGGGAGGATATCAATTAAGGGAGAAAATATTTGTGGAGCAATTTTGGAAATTTGAAAATTTTAAGCCAGAACATGTTGTACGAATTTGGAAAATTATTTACCAAACTATGTACCAATTATGTTCATGTCAATAGGAACACCAAGCTACCTATATGAGTTAGATGTGTGGATGAAAAAACTATTGAACATCCATGTAAAATGTCTCTGAAAACTAAAATCCTAAATCAGATAGTTGTCTCATAATTAATAGTAACCATACACTAACCATGTGAAAAATAGATTTCAATAAAAAATCACAAGTTTACAAAATATGACACTCGTTCCTCAAAGATAAATAAATATAAATAAATAAACTAATATTTAATTATATTAGGAATTTATGGGTTAGGGTGTGATTTTTCTCCTTACCGTTACCCTTTCATCCCATAAAAATACACAATGATCCCACAATAATCACATATCAAAAATAGATTGAACCGGTTAATAAATAAATCATTCTAGGCCATTACTATGATACAAAAATAAATAATATAATCATGAACCCATATACGATCACATTTGACTCCTAAAAAACCTTTAAAAGGTTTAACAATTGGGGACCCATATTGGGTATCTCAAATATTTAATAATTTCTTATGAATAGTGGATTAAAAGGACCATTAAATCACTAAATAACCCTGATGGATAACAACTATAATCTCAAACTGAAAATAAAACAAGAAAAACACACAAACTATAGCACATATAAAATTTTCAAAATAACTAAATAGAACTATTCTGATAGTAAAATGTATTAAATTTACTAAATTAAAATCCACATATCACAATAACCAACCAAAAACCAAGAGAGGCCTATAAATACATATATTTAGTAGAATGTCTATAATTCTGAAGATGTAATCACAAATCCTCCAAATAATCCCAAATTCATTAGTACACCAAACTATAATCTATAGATCAAATATAAAAACACTTGAAGAATAATAAAGAGAAAGAACTACAATAAAATATTCATTGAACCATTCACAAATAATATTAAAATATAGTGGATGCTGTAATGATTTAAAAAATACAATAAAAACTCTCATTATCACAATTTTTAACAAGAATGGAAGGGAAAGTGGAATAAACCATGCGGATGACTTATTAAAAATAACATGGCCTCCAATAGAAGTTACAAAATAAAGGGAGAGTGTCCGATGAATTTAATCCTAGATCACTAACAATGTTGATCCCTATGAAATCACAACCAAAACCATTCAAGGAATAGACTAGACTGGTGTAAAAAGTATATTAATCACCCGGCGCACGCATGGATAGTTTCCCATGCCCCATCACCAAAAAAAATATCTCACCATAACCCTCGTTATATAAATCCCTCAAAAAGTATATCCACACAAAAGATTCATGGAAACAACCCATAATTATTACAATCCACATGGAAAAAATGAGGAAGAACCCATTGAAACACATTCAATTATAAAATAACTAAAAAGTGAAATTAATAAAAAAATCAATAATATACAATCACGAGGATTGGACATCACTCAATAATTTTATGGGAGTGATATTTAAAAAACAAAAAATAGGAATCCAAATAAATACACAAATATTCATGTTAAAACAAAAAACTATATTCCTAATAAAAAATGACCCCTAAATTCAAATTCAAAAATTTTCATTAGAATATTTTTTCCTTTAACTTATCATTTTACTTTCTCAACATAAATAAAATAAGGTTTAAATCACTCTAACCAATAATAACTCACATTTTAAAATAACAAACCATAAGGGAAATTCATAATCAAATCCTATGTAAACGTCAAAACAAACAAAATTCTTTAGTAACTCCTTCTAGTTCATTTTAAATTCTATGGTTAAAACTATATAATGTAAATACTTTACCATAAAAACATTTTAGAACTCTTAAAATAAATTTCTAAACATTATAAATTATCATTAAAAAACACTTTGAATATTTTTAAATTTCTTTCTTAAACCAATTTACCAGCCACAAACATAAAATTCATTTCAATTAATATTATATAAATTTGTCATAATTAATCTGAAATCCTAGTTTTTTATCATTTAAAATTGGATACACATTGAAAAAAATCAAAAAATAAAACCAATCCAAATATATGTATCATCAAGTATTGTTGATACAACACCAATAAGAATTATAAAATAAAAAAAAATTAGAAAATACACACTACAACTAGTTAGAGGCTATGACTAATTAAACCACACATATTAAAAGATTGAAGGCCAACCATAAGACCTCTACAATGAATTCATCAAAATCATGCATGTTGTAATAACACTTTTTGGAAGCCATGTGATTTATTGGTTCTTCTTCTTAAAATATAACAATCACCATTAACAAAAAATCTCATAATAATCCATGAAACACATACACTGATAAAAATTACATAAATTGAAACAAAAATCAATCAAAATAGTCAATGTATTGGAAAAAAATTAAAATCCAAAAATCCCAGAGTAAAATAGTTTTGTCAATGAGAAGTGGTGATTAGGAACTGACCCATGACTTACCTCCCAAGTTACGATGGTCATATCCCCCATCTACTATTGACCAAAAATAAAAAGGGTTCACTAATAACCTACCTCAACATCATAACCTAGGCACTAATACCATATTATCATGAAACAATCTAGCACATCAATCTTTTAGATAGCTGAATAGGCCCATGGAAAGGCCTGTGGGGAATTCACAATCCCCATGTAGTGAAAACTAATGCATCAGCATTGAGAAAATCGACAATGAATTATTAATCCAATAAAATAAAATTATTAATCATTTTAAGAAATTTATAAAATATCACATAAATCAACCACATATTAGATATTCACGATAAAATAAAATACTAAATATAAATAAAACATAAACACACAATGATTTATAATATATATATATAAATTAAAAATAATCCTCTACTCCGCTACCACTCCCTCACATAGAACAATAATTATTTTAAACCATAAAACAACACATATATCAAAGAACATCAATTAAAGAATAAACAATTATTAAATGGTTTATAAGCTCGATGAAATAAACTAAACTAAATAAAATAAGACAACCAATATAATTATATTTTACTCTAAATGTCTTAGGATAACGTCAAGAAAATAATTATAATTAATAAATCAAGAGATAAATGAGAACCAGAAATAGGGATATAAAATAGAGGCTTGAGAATAAAAATACCTAGTTGTCACTGCCCAGATTTCAACCAGATTGACATTTAATAAAATTTATATCTATAATAATATTTGAAATACATTATAAAATTATGTTTTTCAAAAAATATTTCATTAAGGAAACATCACATTAGTTAAAATTAAATAAGATCATATGTATTTTTATTAAATGAAAAAATAACATTAAAAAAATTCCTTGTTCTAATCCTATTTTAACAATTCTCCCATTTAATATTAACATCCCCCAATACAATTTTAAATATAATTCTAAACACTTTGTAAAAAATTACATTAAATTCTCATTAAAAATCCTTTAATAAAATAATCACAATGCATGAGTGTTTAAAAAAATAGTGAGATTTGAAATTTTTAAAGTACCTTATGTTCCTTAAAGAAAACAATTTAATAACCATGCACTGTGGGAAAATCCAATAGGCCATCTAATATTAGGGGAATCTAAGATCCTTGTAATGAATTGTGACCTAACCAGACAACATCTAATGAGAAAGCTAACTACTATGTAGAACATGTCTTGGTCTTGTGTAATTATGTCACCTATCCACCACAACACATCCAACTAACCACTATGGAGTATATTACTTGTCCAATATGTGTTATGGTGCCCATATACTACACAAAAACCACTATCCAAGTTTATGTGTTTATTTTGTCTTACACAGTCAAAAGGGAGATGCTTAATCCGATTTTCCAATCTAGATACCTAGGATATTATATTCATTACCAATTTTATTACACCACTTTCTATTGAAGTAGTCCACTTCATCAACCCATCATAAAAAAAATTAATTTATCAAAAACACAACATGTCAATATAAACCATTTTATTCCTCAAATGAAGGCAAAACAATTAAAATACCCATGGGGTGTATATTTCAACAACCTAAACTACCTTGGTTGAAATTTAATTAATTAAAATATCCTTTATAAAACATAATATATAGTGTAAATCGTATCAAATAGGATTTAATTGTTTACATTAAAAATACACTTAAAATCTTGTTTGGAAACCCAATGTGATTTCTAAATTTAAATTCATGTTTTTTACCTCTCTCATTATGCTCATATGCATTTACCCATATATATATATATATATCTCTTAATGTACAGATTCACATTTTCTTGTGTGAATATATATGTGTGTGTGTGTGCATGTTAGTTTTTTTGTACCTCGTGTATATGTATATAACCACAAAATATGTCAAGATATATTTTTACATATCGCTACTAGTGAGTATCATATGAATAAAATAGGTGACATAAATAGGGTTCCCAAATAGAGATAATCTAATAAATTAACCGTTTAAAAATATAATTGTAAACTCGAGATAAATTTCTAAATTTTTAAATACTTATTTGAGATCCATTTGACTGATTTTGTAAACTATTAGTGTTATACGAATTAATAAAATCATATTTTAAAAATTACTCAAAATGTAATGAATCTTTACATTCTATGAAAATGAGAATGAATTCTAATTCAATCATTGAATACTCTATAAACATTCATAAAATATCATTATGAATTAAAAAATCAATTCAGAATCTATGAAATAAATGATTTCAAAATTAAAGAGTATACATGAGAAATCCTGCCTTTAATCAAATGATGAAATTACAAATCTTTGAATATTGGATAAATAATATGTACAATAATGATTAGACAACTTATAAACCCATTATAAATAAAATCACAACAAAAAACCCATCTAGGATTTAATCTAGGGAGATTCACTAATAGAGGAGGTAGGAAACAAAAAATAAGATGAATTGTGAGGGGTATAATAAAAGTAATAACTTGTGGATAACTTGCTCAAAATTTCAAGGGGGAGATCTAATAATATAAGGAGAAACAATAGAGTTACGTTTGTGGGGGTCCATGGTTGTGCATTGTGAGAGGTATAAGTATTGGATGAAGGGGATAGATTAAGGTAAAAAAATAAGATAAGGGTGATTTTAGAAATTTCAAATATTTTAACTGTGTATATTTATGAAACTTTTTGTACATGTATTGCCAAACAATATTCCATTTGTGAAACATTCACTGGGAACACTTGGCCACCTGTAAAGGTTGTCATCATGGTTGGAAAAAAAAATTTCACCAATAAAAAACATCTATAAAATGTTGGAGTGAAACATAGGCTTGTTTCAGGGTAGGAACTACCCATGAGGCATACATAATTCCTAAAATAATTAAAACTTTCTAAAATAAAATATATGGTCTTCACTGATAAATAAATAGAAATAACTAATCAATTAATTCAATCAAGAATTTACAGTTTTGTATGGTGAGAGTGGAGCACTTTTCAAAAACACTAAATATTTACTTTATTATATTTACATTATGTATATGAGAGTAAACGAGAGATATATATTTATACTAATAAGTAATGAGGAAAAAATAATTCCATTATTTAATATTTATAGATAACTTTCATGCCACCTCAAAATTCTCCTAGATCCTGTATATTTTTTACTAGTATCATTGATTCTTCTCTATATAGTGGATTTATTAATGAGGAACCACAATAGGTTTTTGTGATAGTTAATCAAAAATTAATCAAAACTAACAGAATCCACACATTATAATGAAATAATCCATACATGGGGAGGGAATATAAAATTTATTATCTATTATAACATATATAATATTATGATGGATGTTGTTCACTAAAGGTTGAATTTAAGTGAATCAAAAATAAGTTTATGTTAAGTAGAGTGTATGAACATTGATTTAGATAAGTGGGAGATTTTTAAAAAAATATCTTAATGAGAAAAATTTAGGGGATAAAAATATGTGATAAAAAATTTTGTTAATTTTTTTTAATATATATAAAACATATAATAATATTAATAAAAAATACATGTATGTCAATGTGAATTTTATGTTTTTGGAATAGTGGAAGATGAATCTATTGATGAGTTATTTAATTAAGGAAACAAGTTTATTTGTATCATACATGAGTATATAAAAAACAATAGTTACCCACAATTATAAAAAAATAGAAAATAAACCTTTTTGAAATATAATACTAAATTTGAAAATGATCATTCATTTATATATTTTACTGATTTAAAAATAAATTGAATGGATAATTTCATAACAGTTTGATTTAAAAAATGATTAATATTATTAAGGATATAAGAAAATTTGGTCCCTACTATAAAAAAACATTCATCAAAGAAAGGAAAGGTAACAAATAAGGTTAATTTTAAACAACCTAAACTATGATAATATTGATCATTTTTTGATTATATGTCTAATGAAAAAAATGAGGTGGAATATGAAGAAGATTCACATAGTACATTATTTTTGAAAAAATATAGGGAGGATTATATAAGAGGAAAAGTTTATATCTAATGGAAAATTGATGGTGAAATGAATAAGAACCTTCTGTAAAAGTAAAAACATGTTTTTAGAGTAAATATAAAAACATAAATAACGGGAATATATAAGATTAAATGTAAATACTTCTGATTACTAAATATATTGATGAGAATATATCATATGATAATTAAAAGATTTATTATCCTGATAATAATAATGAGCATTCAACTGAATAATAAGAAACTGAAAAAAAATGTGTTTTATTAATGGTGATTGAATTATTCATCAATGGGATTACATCATTTTAAAATAAAATTCATTATTAAAATGATGTTGACCAAGAAATCAATATGGATTAAGTGTTTTTATAAAAAATTTCCATTCTAAATATCGTAGTTACCCAATTAAAAATATCATTATTAATATTATTTCAATGATGTAAAAAAAATTGTCAATAAGTTTATAATCTTTAATAAAATTCACCTTAATATAAAATTTTCTTAAATAAAAATGTTTATTATGAAAAATCAATTTTCAATATTGTTTAGAGATCTAAATCTTAAAATAATTTGTCTATGGAACCGATTTTTCTAAATGAATTTGTATATTAGTAATGTCTTCATATAATGCGATTAAAAGTTATTTGATATGTTTAGAGGAAATCATATGGGCTATAAAAAAAATAAAATTTATTTTGTCAGAAGATAGGTATGAAAAAATGTTTACGGGATTGATAAATTTTAAGAAAATTAAAAATATACTCCAATATCAAAGGAGAAAATTATATTAAAATCTTCATAATAATTCATAATGTGTAGGAATTATAGTTTACTTCCAAATAAAAATAAATATTTCTAGTAAAGAGGGATATAACCACCTAAATTGAATAATAAACCTTTGATAAAAGTCGTTTCAGATGTTGAACTGAGAAAAAATTGATTATATTGAAGAGATTTGTAGAATGGTTTATTATGAATGTAATGGTACTAAAAATTTTCCACTATAATAAAATATCAATTGAATATAAATTTATGTTATAAAAATATGAAAAGGAATAATAATGATAAATAAAAAATAATGGTTGTGTAATTTTCAGGTAAAGTATTAAAAATGACAGATTGTTAATTAATGGTAGTGGTTCCTCGTAACCCATAATGAGTGATCAAAACTTTGTAAGAAGAGTTTAAGTCTATTTATAAGGATAAATTAATTTATAAAATGATGGATTGTTGAAGATAAATGTAATTTGAACATAACAAATATATAAGAATTGTTGTAGTTTATTGACATTATTTTTATTGATTGACTGAAGAACAAATTTTTAAGTGTTTCTTGTATTTATGATTGTGTTAATGTAATATTATTTTTGAATATCGAATTTATAATTAATATATTTATATATGGTGTAATTTTGACCAAGGTTAAAAAAACTAATGGAAATATAATTTAGGTATGAGATGATAAAACATCTCGCTACCTTGGCATGAAGGATGAAAATTCCATTTAGCATAAAATAAATGTCCACCTATGAAAAAATAATGTTTGAATATTTATTCATTAATATGTTGTCGAAAATTTCAAGAATATCAGAAAATGTATTAAAAAATTATAATAAACATTATATAAAGTAAATATGTGGAATAAAATATAAAAGGGGGATGAAAATATAACATGAAGTTCAGTTGAGCTAATTTCAATCAGATGTTTGAATCTCTATGAGTAAGATATTTAAAAATGAATATTTTTATTTCAATAATTTTATTAATTATTTTTAAAAAATAAAATGTGTGATTTTCATGTCAAGAAAATATCAATATTTATGAATATTCAATATTTGTAGTAGATATACCAAAAAGAAAGTCGAATATATAATCATCAGATTTATATCTAACAATGGAATGATTAATACCATCAAGATAAATTTTAAAAATTCATTTAAAATAAATGAAATTTAAATGAGTAATTTTAACTATATACCCGATAAATGATGTTACACAAAGGAATAGTTCTATTTTCGAGGTTATAATGTGTAAAAAACTTCTAAGGGAGTTTGGGGGAAAAAGTGATAATGAGTCATATTTAACATCATTTCTTTTTATGAATATATTATTAAAATAAAAATAATAAATTATGGATAAAGATAATAAAAAATATATTAATTTTCATGTTTATATATGCCTATGTTTCATCCAACTAAAAGAAATCAACATCGTAGATTTTTATTAGAGGGAGGATTATGTGATATTATTTCATTACACACTTGATAAAAGATGCTATTACTATTATAACAATAATTTAGAAAATATATTTTATAGTTTTTATGTCAAGTTTATTTATTATCCACAAAATAATAATTGGAAACATGATGTTAATGATAAAATTACATATATATATAAGCTATAAATTTCGAAGAGAATTATGGTCGAATTTATGATTATGTTGATTCAAAATATTTTAGTAATTAGAATGATGTGAATCTGTTTAAAAGTAATAATTTCAAACATTATAGTGTTTTTTATTCAAATTTTCATTGGATAAACTAATAAAGAAGTATACAATAAAAAAAATCAAACAACAAGTAATGATAGTTTTATTTCAAAACATTTGTTAAAACTTGTTAATGAAGATATTCAAAAAAAATTAAAGGATCGATTCTAAAAAATGATTACCTTAAAAAATTTAAGAATATTAGTATATGGGGTGTTATTTAATGTCTACATGAAAAGAATATTATTTTCATAAAATTTATTTTTTTAATAAAATTATATAAAATAAAGAAGTTATGTGTAATAAGCTATGAGTCGTGTGAAAAATATATTCACCAGTTGATGGAATCAATTTTTGTGAAATTTTTATTTATGTTTCATGATTAAAAATTATTAGAATATTTTTATCTATTTTATCTCAAATAATATATAAATAATTATCAATAGATTTAAAATTCATACACAAAAATATATAATATGAATAGGATGTGTAAATTGAGAAACAATAAGTACTTTTACTCAGTGTTGATAGTAGAAATGTTTGATAACTGAAGAAGTTTATCTATGGATTAAAATAATACCTTTATTGTTGGTACACATGGTTGGATATATTTTTGATATAAAATTATTTAAATAAAGGAATGGTGGATGTAAATTTATATGTTAAATAAAAAAATATGAAATTAATCACAGTGATTGTATATGGTGATGATACAATTCTAATAATATATAATCTTAAGAGTATAAGGATATTATTTATGAAATGGGGAACAAGTTTAATATCTCTGTTATTGGAGAGATAACATTATATTTAAGCTTAAAAATTATCCAAACTACTTTAAAAGTGTTTATATCACATCAAAAACATGTTCATGAGTTATAGAAATGATTGATAATTAAAGATTAAAATAAATAATCTACGTAAATTCTAGTGGATTATTTTGAAATATAATATTGTTAAATTTTTGAATCAAAATTATTTTAGATATTCTATTATTAACATGTTATAATTTATAGTTTAAATTTTTATATCATCTATTTATTTACTTTATGTATAACATTTAATGTTAATCATATGGATTCAAATATTATTTGTGAATATAAAATGCTTACATATGTGAGAGTAATTAGCTACATTAATGTATATGAATTATATAAAAAAAATTATTTGCATGATTATATCAATTCAATGTTGGACTATTATGTTGATAATTATAATTAATATTTATGTTTTTGCCTTTATTGGAGGAATATAATTTACACGGAATTGTAATAAATTATTATTTTTTATTTTCATCACAAACAAATCTAAGTATTACTATTCATCACAGAACACCACATAAGTGGTATTAGTAATGTGTAAATTTTAATACAAATAAGTTTAATTGATGACTTTCAACTAACTATATATTATGAAAATAACAAATTTTCAAATAATTAAAATATCTATTGCAATACTCAAGGATGAATCATTTTGACATAAAATTACACTTAATTAAAAATAGGATAAATGAGTGATAAAGATAGAATTTTTTTCTATTGAAGTGCATGTTATATAAAATATAACAATGTAACTATACAAGGAATAATATGGGAATTTTTATTGACGTTGTAAGTGTTAACTAACTCAAAAACACAATGATTATTCTCATTTATTTCCCATTTTAAAATTTTTGTGGGCTATGCTATCAAATGGGGAGAAAAATATAAAAACCCATGTGTAAAATATATAAATACCCTGATAACATGTACTAAAATTATTATCAAAAGGGATTAAAATGAGATTCAAATAAATAGAATATAAAATAATGAGAGGGGAATAAAATAATAAAATTTTTATGAAATAATATTTCATCTTATTAATTTATGTTAATCATGGTGGTAAAAAATCTCAGGGGATAGTGGTGATAATTGAGGATATTGAAGATATTATTTTTAAAATTTAATTATTATAACTATAACACTACAAAAAAATTATTTAATCGTTGCTTTTAAAATCTCCACTAAATGTTTCATTATAATTTTTTTAGTGGAAGTTCTAGAAAAACATCATTGATTTAATTTAATTCTAAAAGAACATAAAAATTGGATTTCACTATCAAATGTCCATAATATTTTACCTAGGTGTCTTTTTATGCTAAATGAACCATCAAATCAAATCTTATCAAAAGAAACTACAATGAAAGTAGATAATAATTTGGAAATAACAAAAAAGGTATTAATATCTATGTAATGTTGAAAATAGAACGTCAAATTTTAAAAACCATAAATTTAGATCAGGGTGTCTATTTGGGTTCATCTATATATCAAATTGAAGCTTAAAATAAGATTTGTATCGTTTATTACTATATGGATATCTGATTAAATTTTTCTTTTTCAAAAATTGTCTAAGAAGGTGTTTAAAACGTAGTTCTATTTGAGATGTAGTAATTTCTTAGCATTTGATTGAATTTTAACATTTTAAATTACAATCTTCATATGCTTATCCGATGGTATGTGATTTTATTCCATAGCTCTGCATTCCTATTGATTGGGTTGTTTTGTAACCATAGTGTTCTCCCCTATTTTGGTGATTTATTACGCATTGTTCAATATATATATGTGTGTGTGTCTTTAAATATTTCGATATTTTTTTATATTTTTTTATAATTTATATATTTTTAGATATATTTAGATATATTTATTTATATTTATATATAATTATAAATTTATAGTTTTGTGTACATATTTGTGAATATTGGTTTGTATATTTATCAATATTTATATGTGTGTGTGTGTATTTATTTGTATTTATATGTATATGCATTATTTATTATTTGTAATTTGTTGTTGGTTATTTATTTATTATATATTATATATTATATATTATATATTATATATTATTTGTTATTATTTATTTATTTATATATTATTGTTTTTATTATTTATTATTTATTATTTATTATTTACTATTTACTATTTATTATTTACTATTTACAATTTATTACTAAATATTTATTATTTTTTGTTTATAATTTAGAATTTATATATTTATTTATTATTTTTTATTACTTTATATTTATTAATTATTATATATATATTATTTATAAATTTATTATTCATAGTTAAATTATCTCTCATTTAATTATCTCTCGTTTTTAATTTTTTTTATTTATTACATATTAATGAATTATTTAAAATTTATTTTTTATTTATAATAGATTTATTTTTTTATTTATTTATTTCATTTTATTATTTCTTTAATTATTCTTACTTATTTATTATATCTTATTTCTTATTACTTATTTCTTACTTCTTATTAATTAACCTATTATTTACTAATTTATTTTATATTTATTTATTATTTATTTATCATTTCTTCATGATTCAGTTACTATTTATTATATATTATATATTAATTATTTATCATTTATTTTTTATTTAATATTTTTTATTATTTATAATTCATTAATTATTAATTTATTATAAATTTATTTCTTAATTATAACTAAAACTAATAATATAAATTTATGTATAATAAAAAATAAAAAAAATTAATTATTAAGTAAATATATGCATATGTATTTACATTTATATTTTTATTTATAGTAATGTCAGTTTAGTCGCAACAAGAAGAGCTTGCTGATGTGTTAAATACTTTACTGGATAACCATGTGGTAAGAGGTTAAAATATCAACAAACTAATATATATGCTTTATTTATGGAGATATTAATTGAAAAATAATATTTAGTAAACAATAAATAAAGTACCATGAATTATTTAACGACTCTACATTTCACAACAGTTTTGGAATACTGCTGCTAAATGGAATCTTTTTCATACTACAACCACATTAATTATTGTTACTAAGGGATCAATATCTCTTAAAATCATTAGGATGCATTTTTATTTTGTATAAAGAACCTCTCTATGGAGTGTTTGTTATAGAAATGGACTCTATTTATTATTGAATTTCTTGTGAACATTTATTTTATTATTTGAATATTTATTAATTGGAATTATTATTTTTTTATCATGAAAAATCATTGAATATATTTAAGAGGATTCTTATGGTTTTTAATAACTTTAATTGATGTTTCTATAAAGAAGGAAGTAACCATGTCATTATACAAAGACAACCATGTCATTGAAAATCCCAAAATAATATTGGAGCATATTTCATTTTATATAAAGAATAATATGAAGTATATAGTTATAATACAAAGAGCTATACAAACACACCATTCACAATATTATATTTACCATAGTTTGAAGTTTCTAAAACTAGTTTCCATGTGATTAAGTATGAGACAAATCCATGATGGACTTAATGTTTAGTTACTCTATAATAATAAGAAAAACAATGTCACAATGGGTGATATAAAGCCATTTTTAGAAGATATGGTTATGTAATCAAATAAATCCCCTCGGTATAAAATTGAAAAATCTAAAATCCAGGTTGTGTCCAATGTTTTAGAAAAGTTATGTCTTTTAATGATGATACATTTTTCTTCATGTATCATTAGATAATGGAAATGAAAATATCATGGATTTTTTAGTCATTTTCAAATATCAATCATTTGAGTAAATTAAATTGGATTTGAAATATATTGATATGGTCCCCATGTGTTTTTAAATGTTTTCTATGATAAAAAAGTATATGATTTTAATATAAATGAGATGCATATAACGATTTTAATAAGATTTTCTTTGATAGCATAAATCCCATGTTGTGCGGATAAATTTTTCACCATTGTTTTGAGATTAATGTCTTTAATTATTTTTAATATCTCTTCGTATATTGTAATAATGATAAAAATTACTGGTTTAATTCATATATATTGGGTTCATTTGACTTTTAAATGGAGAATAAATTCACATGAAAAAGTCAATGTTTCTGTGAAAATCTATGAGACACTAAACATTGATTCTGGGAAAAGAAGATTAATTGCATTGAGTTTTCTATGATTTATAGATTATCTCTATGAATTAAATAACTAAATTTTGGGTAACTTCACAGGTGATCTCATTGAGGGACCCAAAAAATCCCTTTTACTGGTTTCATTATTAAATATTAATGAATAAAATGATTACTTTTTGTAAGAATATTTTTTCATGAACAGTTATCTACTTCATATTTCTATTTTCACTATTATATTCACGTATTTGATTGAGAGAAATATTATATAACAAATAAATATGGGAAACTATATCCTTGTACTCATTCAATCATACCACAGGGCCCAAGGTAAATTCCCAATTTCCAGGTACTATAAAGAAGTGATGAGGGTTTAAGCAAAATATGTTGGAATTATTTCATACATGAAATATAAAAATTGAAGAAAAAATCCAACTTGGAATCTTATATGACCATTTTAAATGTAATATAATTCATCCATATGGAATAAAATCTTTAAATTTACATATAACCAAACAAGGTGTAAGGATTCACTCTAAAACACAATATACAAACTATTATAAATAATAAAAAAATATCTAAATCATCTAAACAACATATAAAATCATGCTTTATAAATGAACCAAAATGATACTGAAAATGATAATAGATGAAAGGATAAATCAAATGTGAATTCGTATATGAAACATTATGCAGGAAATAACAGAAAGATTAAACCAAATTAGAACATACTATTTCCACATTAAAATTGAGATAAATAAAATTTCCACCACAAACATACTTGAATAAAACATAAGGATGTCCATATATGGATTTTAGTTCCATGGTTCCAACTATAATAAAAAAAGTCCCACATACCACTGATTTTATGTGTATTATGTATATAGTGTTTCCTGATAGGATTACACTAAATTTTCATTGACTAACCTCCAAAAATTAATATATGTATTTATTATTTGAGATAAAATTTGAAATTGTTAACTTTCCATTTAAAAGGAAAAATTAACTTGTAAAATATAAAAGGTTTTGAAATAAACATTGTATATATACAGGTCATGTTATAAGTAAAAAAGTAATGTTTGGGAAGGGAATAGTATATAGTGAATGATAGATTACATGGGGATATGATTTGTAATAGATTTTATTCGAATGAAACAAGTCATGAATGATTAAAAATAAACAAGTATTTAGTTTATCAAGAAGTTAATGAAGTGGTACAAGATCAATAATTCTAAAACTATTTTAAGGTGTGATAATAATATTTTTAATAAAACCCCATTCAATTCATTTTAAAAAATTATGAATAAAACATTATGAGTTGAAAAGAGATGAAATAATTGTTTTCAAATAATAATTTATAAATAATTGAGTCTAATAAAAGGAAAGTATCATTTATCATTGTAACTCTTTAATGTAATAAAACATATTTATTTTTGATAACAATAAAATAGAAAATAATAATAAATTCTATCAATAAAATATTTAATCATGAAGAATTAAACATACCCATCACCCTTGTTAAAACATCCTTTTTATTCAAAATAAATGGATGTGTCATTTTACAAGTTTATTTGTGAACCATACTTTATAGTGTATATAATGAAGGAGAAATAATGATAGTTCTTATTTAAAACATAACCATAATGACCAATCACAAACAATTATCATGGGAACACCTATGTGCCTTGGAGAAAATATTGGATAACACATTAATGGAATCCGTCTAATATCCATGAATGGTGTGATCAAACTACCTAAAAACATTACATTATCCTTCCTACCTAGACAGAGAGGCAAAATTACTATGAATAATCTATGTCCATACTACAGGGCCACTAGCCCTATTTGAATCATTAACTAGTACTGTACCGCACTCAAGATTTCCCACATATGTACCAAAATAATCACATGATATGTAAATAAAGGTGATTTATATAAAAAAATATAATAATTTAATAGTATAATGCATAAATCATAATATTTCTCCTCACCTCTACGAACCCTTTAGAGAAATAGAACATTGTCATCAATATTGATAAAAAATATAATAGTATACATGATCCAAAATTAAATCCATTTACAATTTCACATGTCAACAATTGATTCATTTTAAACATAAACAATATAAGAGGAATGGATTTAGGGGTGTATAAGAAATAAAATTTAATAAACATCTATAATAATTCAATGATATCAAAAATTGGAAAAATATTGTATTTTATTAAATACCTTATGCTTATAACATCATCAAAACCATTATAAATCATGAAAAGAGGTAAAATCATAATATATTTTTTTCTAGATTAAATCGACTCTAATGTAACCAAATAATTTATTAACTTTGAAAACATAAATAAATACTTGGTTATAATTCAATATAATTTATAATTTTTTGATTCAAGAAAATAACTTTAAATCCTTTAATAAAATATAATATTGAAAATATGAAAAATACTTGATGTGAACTAGTTTCATATAAGGAAGACTAAAACATTTAATCTTAGTAATTCTCTTAGTGTTAAAGGAAAATTAAAAAAACAGGGTGTATTTTAGAATAATCAATTTGGAAAACCCCAAAAGATGACCAAAAAATATGAAACCATGGGCCACCATGGAAACATTTGGGAAACAAAATGTGAGAATAAGAGGGGATTATAAGAGGTGGGGTGTCCCAGATGGGAATTTTATATTTAAATCCAAATAATGATGATTCGTCATTGAAGAAGATATAAGGTAAGAGAAACTATAGGAGAAGACACTTGGAAGATTATTGAAATGATGTTCAAGTAGTATGATCCTCACTTAATAAAAATTAAATAAAAATAAATCAAAAATAAATATAATTAAAATTTAGAGTTTGGTTTCTGGGTTTACCAAATCAGGCACCAACCAAGCATATGATACTTGAAGAGAAAACATTGTTTTGACTAATGGTTAGGTTATCCACACTCCAACAATGTATTATAAATTGGATAATAATTTTCCCCATACAAAGATGGTATGAACTATTAGGGTATCCATATACCATAAAAATATTTCATAAAGAATTATTAAATAATTTAAAAATTACAACTATAATTTTCAAGAATGATAATTAAATAAATCATTGGTACAATTTTTTTGAAAAAATACATCATGGATATTATAAATCTTCCCACCAAGTCATTGTATTCCAATTAAATTATTCCATAATTTTTCATATAAGAAACACCCTATTTAAAAAAATATGACATCATAGAATCAAAAACATCAAAAAGAACATAGAAGAATCTTCTATGAGGTCCTCGTTCCAAAGTGGTGTTCTCCAAACCATTTAGTCCATTTATTAATCCAAAGATTGAAAACCTCCCACATAATTAAATTCTTCAAATAAAACCTGATATTAATATAAAATTATAAACAAATCAAATTATTTAGTATGTAATGACTCAAAATAATCAATATCCATTAATCCAAACACTCCATGACAAATGGTTTACTATTAGAAATTTAAACAATTGAAACAAATAATAATTATTATTACAAAGAAAAATAAAAAAATAATATATTGTAAATAATATTCCTATACATGATCAAAAATTCCCTTTGAAACCAATGATTCATTGAATTTATCCTAAATACCATGGAACTGAATGGAAAACAAGCTGGAAATTAACCTCACATTTTTAAAATTTATGAATTAATTTTTATACAAGGTATATTTTGAGGAAAAAAAACTAAAATAAAACATAAATTATTTAATATGATATAATATATAGTTCTTGAATCCATAGATCTAGCTATAAATATTTAAATTTTAACTATTACACTAAAATAAAACCATCAAGTAATGTGATAACCAAACATGAGGGAAAACAAAGGGGAAACCCTAATATAATATGGATTCTTAAGTTACCATTAAAACCCAACTCAAAAAACATTAAAATATATTTATTATAAAGAGAACAACCTTCACACTTTCCAATTATTGACATGATCATAAATTTTAACCATTAATTTTCTATTAATCAAAAAAGACAATACATTAATGTACTGGGTTTTAAAAATATAGTACTTAGTAAATAAAAAAATTCAATAAATGTCGGAGATATATAAGTTATAAAAGATAATTTTTTTAAAATTGATTTTTATAACTATTACTTATTTAAGGAATAATTTGGAATGGGAAAGTTAAATTAATACTAGGTTCACACCAACAACCAACTATCTAAGGAGATAAAACTCAAGTTAACCAAAAATATACCCCTGTCAACTATTATCACAATGACCCATAGATGGATATCCTTTTTTTAAAACATTGATCAATTTTCCAAAACCAAATGAGAAAATATATTTAATAAATTCAATAAGATATATAAAGACCTAGTTTTTAATTATGACAATTCAAAATTAAGTACACATCACTTCATGGTTTTCTATAACTAACCCATCCAATAAAATTCAGGAAAACATGACATGAAAAATTCATTCTTACAAATGATCAAATTTATTATTTCCATTATTTAATGTTTCAAATAAAAAGAAGGAATTAGGATAAAAAATAAAACACATCTAACATGATATTTTGAATATTTATATAGAAATAATACTAATCAGTAAAATGAACCATTCAAACATTAACAATTATGTTTCCAAAGAAATATTACATTTAGGCATAACTATGAAACTTATTTAGTATATATTAAATTAATTTGAGTTTTTATCTTTTTTAGCTTCCTAAAACCCAATATATCTAAAAAACAATTATTCAAAAGCTTTATATTCCTCCGTAAAATATACATTAAAATCCCCATTGAATAATAAATTTTATAAAAACCCCCATATAGAGAACTAAAATCATATATATAAGTACATTATAAATTATTAAAAAATATCACTTTGAAACTCTTTACCTTTAAAACATCACTATTATACATATTCTAATCCATTTATTTAATTACATTTTAGCCATGGTAAATTTTTTATTTAATTTTAATTAAAATTCAAAAAGAATATATTTATAGAAAATTGAAAGTCAAATTCATAACACCATAAAATTTAAAAACCTCATTTAATAATTGGTATTTTATTAGATCATAGAAAGAAATTTAATAAAAAATAAGTATTTTATAAAATCATAATATTAATATTTCAATATCACTATTAAAAAAATATTTTCTTATCATCACGTATGTAGGTGAATTAAAATACTTTCATAATTCCATCAATTAAATTTTTTTAAAAAATAACCTCATTAATGATTAATCAAATAAGGAAATCATTTCAATAATGGCCATATATTATATCAATGATATTTTTATTAAATACAAGAACATTTATATCACATGAAAAATGATAACCATAGAACTCGCATTGAATTTCAACTAAATATATTTAAACAACACTAATTGAATCATAATAATATTTAAATAAAAATATAGAGTAATAAAAATCATTAAATGGAAATTTTTTAATAAAAATACATATTTATCCTGATGAAAGGTTAGAAAGTGATGTTTGGAAAATCATGAATTTACTATTAGAACACCTAAGATGAGCATGGATGGTTTTGATTCCAGGTAAATATATCATGAACCCCAACTATAGAGTCCTAGAAATTCCCTTAACATCTTTTTTAAATCACCAAATTACACAAAAATTTATGATAAATAAGACACTTTTAAATGATATATACCCTTGAAAATACCTAGTAACTAAAGCCTCATCATGAAAAATATTGATTACTAATTTTATCATGAACTAAAACATGATTTAAAATAATCTTGACTCATATATACTCTAAATTTAGAAATAACATAAACCAAAACCTATCTCTAATACTATTATTTAACAAACCAACTTGATCTACCTTTTTATTCTGTTTGAGTTAGCGTTTCACAATTCTTGAGGTATGTTCCTGATCTCTACTGTCTAGAAACATGCATTGAGAGTTTAAAAGCAACCCAATAGTAATGATTTATCTTGATAATGTATAATAATAAAATAAATATTTTAATCTAGAATCACCCTTAACTATTCTATATATCATATAAGTAATCCATTTGAAATAAATTGTTTAAAATTAACAAATAAACAAAAAATGTATAAGGATTCAATATACTACTTAATAGGCCAAAATGTATTAATAAATAACATATCTGAATCATTTAAACATCATATACATCATCCATTTATACAAAAAACAAAAAAACATTAAAAATAATAATAAAATAATGGATAAAGATAATGTGGGTTGATATAAAAAATATCAATATAAACCAAATATAATACCAAATCCAAATAGACCATATCATCATGAAAAGTGAGATAATTTCACATTCAACTTTATACATACCTAACCAAAGTTGAGGATAAACTTCACAATAAGTTGATCCATGCTTCTACTTGTATCAAATAAGTCCCATATACCCCTAAAGTCCTATGAACATTATGAAAATATTTTCCCAAAAGGATTTCAAAAAATACTCTATGTATGACCTTTTGAATTTAATCCTTGTAGAGATAGATTAAAATTAAATAAGAAATATTTAACTTTCCTTGTTAATGAAATAATGTAACATTGGTTGACATGTAAAAGGTTATAAAATGGATAAGGAATATATATGAGTTATGGTGATGATAAATAATTAATGTCTATGAATGAGATAGTTTATAATGGAATAAAACTTATATTGGTATTTCATTAGTAATAAATTTAAATATAATAAAATAATTCAAACATAGTTAATTCATAATATGATTTTTTTATCAATAATAATTTTATGTGGGACAAGATTAATCGTTTTAAAACTATTTATATGTTTGTTGATCTTTTGTTTTAGGAAAAACCTACCAAATTTATTATTTAAAACTATGAATAAAAATCAATAAATTAAAATAGAGTCTGTAATAGGTTTAATTGAAAAATATATAAAAAAGAAACATTAATTTAAGTCAATATTAAATTACTAATGTAACAGTTTTTAATATAAAACAATCTTCATTTTAATATGTAATAAAATGAATGAATAAATAAATATTATCAATAAAATAAGTGATCAAGATGAAGTAACCATACCAATAATTTCTTAACATCCTTTATCCTAAAATGAAATGGGGGTAAAATTTCCAATTTTCAATGTAAACCACGGTTTAAAATGAAAAGGTTTTGGCGGCCGTCACGCCTACACCAAAAAGATTTATTAGAAAAATAAAACTCATAATGACAAGAGAATGATGAAAAGGGTCACAAATCATGAATTCATCCACATTTTTATATAATTGGATTATTTAAAAACTCATGTTTTGAGTCATCATCGACATCAGGTGTTTCCCATTATTATTATGAATATCTTCTCTAGAAGAGCGCCATGTACTTCTCATTATGCTTTTTCAGGTCCAAAGTGAGGTCATGACCACATCCTCACCCAGGGCCCCCCACAACCTCTTCTATAATATGGTTTATCCATACCCTCTCTTTTTTCATCCCATTCATCACAACTGTGACCTCTTCTATGATTTTTTTGATGAGGTCCTCATCTCCAAGACTTTGATTGATGCCAATCACTATCTAGGTCATCATTCTCAAGCACGTCCACACAGTAGTCCTTGCCCTTCGCACTATCCTTCCCCACATCTGTCGCATCTTAAATGTATTCTGATATTTGTTGCACTAGAAAATTTGAAGCAACAGGTTCATTAAACTCATGTGTCACTGAGAGTTAAACAAAGACGTTAGGAATTTGTTTATTCGAAATAACCTGGACATAAAATTTCATAGGCATGAGAGTGGTTTTTTCCATTTCTTTTTCATCATGAGAGACATTATCCCACTTATCTAAGATTACCAAATAAATATACAATTTATGGATCCCCTTCTGAAATTAACTTACATGTGTAGTAGAGATATAATCACCATATGAGTCTTGTATTAACACAATAGAACCAGAGGCAACATGCAGGGTTACCGTATTTGGGTTGTTTTTTGTGCTCTTTCCTACAACTCCCTCAAAGCCATAATTTTCCTCTCTAACAAAATAAATATCCTCAGGGGACCTACCATTAAAAACACCACTCTCATCAGATCTAGCCAAACCATAGCATTTTCACATAGGGGGTGAGGTATAAAATCAATTTTCATGTGATGCAAAGGCATATCCATATTGATTGCATCCTTCTGTTAGGGACCATGGGAGGCCAATTTATGAGACATCGACAAAGCCACCTTATCAATGAAATTACCCTATACAAAATCCTTCTATATAGAGCATGGGGGAATTTTCCCCTTTCTTCTACAAGCACCACCAGTACGCCCATCGAGACCCGATTTTGGACAAATCATTCTTATTCGATAGTTATGAATATTATAACCAATGATGAAACAATAGGATAATTAATCAGGGACCTTATCATATTCAATAGCCAAATCAAATTTGTAGTTATATATAGATAAAATAATCATACAAATAAGAGGGGAATTAAGATCAACTTCAATGAGAACCTGAGAAAAGTGACAATAACTTGTTCTTTCGGCATCCTTGAAATCTTGATCATGACACCAACTACGGAAGCAATATCCTAGTGGATTTTTAGAATCTAGAAGAACTAGATTTATCCTCTTATCTGTACCCAAACATTAGTGATCATGTTCCTCATAGTTAGAGGGTTAATATTTAGATCCCAGTCATGGATATATAGTATTCCAGGATTAATATTGGTAAATCCACGACCCCAATATTTTCATTTATGATCCAAATATGAGAAGACAATATGATTAAATCCTTTCCCAATGTAGGTTATACTCCAACCATCAATTCCCCAAAAATCAAGCATGTTCTTCCTAGTATCCTGGTTTCTCAAATGATTCTCCTTCTTTAGAAAAAGATGAGAAATAATATAGTGATCTTACTCTTATAATATTACAAAGAATAGGCTATGATTTGATTTAATGAATATAGTTTCTCATTTATTAAAAATAATAGTGGAGGAGGTTTAGAACTCATCAACATTCCTTCCACATTCATTTGGTTTCTCGGTCGGCCATGTTGTCAATCGCCAACAACCCAAGCATAAAAGGGATTGCAGCAATGTTCGGCATCAATGACAATAGATGGTATCATTCTCACATCCACCACATCCACGCTCTCCTATAAGAGATACAAGTCCACATGTGTACCTGAATAAACTTCAAATGCTACCCCAAATAACTGCACAAGGGTGACGATGGAACAAGTCAGAACTGCCTGAACAAGATATTCCCTTGCTAAGCTAGAATCCTGCTTTTGACTCGCAAAATATGAAATAGGCAGCTGCACATCAACTATCTCAAGATCATCCCTTGCCTCAAATGGAACAATTTTTGAATCTACCAGACAAGAATATCCCTTACCTCACACAGATTGTGTATCATCCTGGCCATCATATCCCTCACCTTGCACAATATCGCACTTGGTAGGCTCCAATTGATGCATAACCACAAAAACCCCAAGACACCATAGCTGTTGCATAGGGAGTATCTCCCAAGAACCCTAAATTCCATCCTCATTCCAAACCATGGTTTATAATTTATTAATAAAATGAGTAATAATGATAATGAATATAAATAATATATCTATAATAACCAATCATAATCAATTTGCATGGGAACACCTATGAACCCATAGATAACCTAGAATGACACAATAACATAATCTATCTAATTAGAATACCTAATGTAATCCAAAAACATAATCACTAAATTTTACCCATCTTGGTCTGACTGGGAGGTAAAAATACTTAGACGATATGTAATTTGGACCAATGGCCACTAGGTAAATAAGAATCATTCACTCATGCTATGCGTGTACCTAAATTTACTTCCTATATAACAATGAAATATCATGAATGGTAAATATAGGTGAATAATACAATAAAACATAAATCAATGTATTAGGAAAATAAATAAATCATTAACAAGAAACTCACATCTAATAACCCTTCTAAAAACAACCCATTTTAATTAATATTTATGACATAAAAAATAAAAATATCCAAGATCCAAAAATAAATTCATTCACATATTTACATATCACTACAAGATTCACTTTCCACATAAACAAAACAATGTTGGTTCTTTTTAGGGTGTATAAGATGTCAGGATTAATAAAAATCCATAACATGTCAATGAAACTCAATCATTGGAACCGTAATAAAGATTGTGAAAATAACCATTATTATTATATCTTCAAAACTATTAAAATCCAAAAAACATTGAGAACATCATATCTTTTATTATAAATTAAACTAACTACAATATAAATAAAAAAGAATTCACCATTTTAAATCATTAATAAAACAAAATAAAATTTCAGTATAATTTATATAGGTTAAACCCATGAATTTATATTATATTATATTAATAAAATATATTGTCAAATGTTTTACATAAATTTTTGTGCACTAATTTCATACATGGAAGAATAAAAATTTTAAATATGGTAATTCTGCTCGTGACAAATAAAATCCGAATAATAAAAATAAAACAATTCACAAAATAATTGTGTAATTATTTTTTTATATATCTCACCTAAAATTTTGTTTTTTAAAACTAGATCATCCATGGTTGAATAACCAATGGTAAAAAAATGAAATTTCTTCTTAATAATTAAAGAATCCACCTTTGAATAGTGTTATCCCACCATAAAAGAGGAGATTAAACACTTATAATACCATTACAACCCTTAAAATATGAAAACCCAAAATAAAAATTACATAATAAAAACCCTAGTGTAAGTACCTGAATGATCAAACATAAATTTCCCTTTTTATTAAATTAAATGCCCTGTTAAATAATTAATTAATAGAAAACATGTGGACTTATTTGGATTTTTGGGAAAATTATATCCTATCAGATTTTAATGACAATTAAGAATCATAACTATTGATATAATATCCATTTGATGGTGATCTTATGATTCGTATATATAATTGTTTGTGAAAAGCTAACTGACAGAGATTAAGGAAATTTTATCATCGTGAACCTTACCCTTTGGGAAATTGATGGCATTGTAAAGGGATATGTATCTAAAACCTAACATCATGATTATATATATTTAATTTTATATGGAATAATTATTATACTTCTTCTTTGTTTATTTTTATTTAAAAATAATTCAATATTTGGTTTCATAAAAATTAAATTTCAATAAAAAGAAACCAATATTTTTTCTTTGGGTGACAAGTAATTTCAATTAATACATTCCTTTTAAAAAAATTATGAATTTAAAAAATAAAATATATTTTAACTTATTATTATTATTAAAAAGTATTTATTATTTATGTTTTATAATATAAATTTACATAGAAAAAAATAATAATAAGAGTCAGAGAACATTTATTGTCAAAAACCCAATGATTTTTCAGTCAACAAGTATTTTGATTTAAAAATATAAATTTCCATTTCTACGAATTTTCTGGAATAAAATTAATATTATTATTAGATTGATAATATTGAAATAATACAATTTTGAATTTTTTATAATTTTCTAATACAATCAAATTCTTAGGTAAAAAATTCAATATAACCAAAAATATATAGTATGTATTATGAAAACATAATGACCAAAATGTGATGTAATATATGACATATAATGAATTAATTATATAATATATATTATCCTGTAAAATAATGTTTTTTATATTATTTGATTAAAATTTTAAAGTGTTTATGAATTTTCAAAAACATATACAATGTATTATTGTTTTAAAATCAATTCCTTTTGAAAATGATTCACTTCCAGATCACCAAGGGATAATATTTTACTGATTTCGGTTCATGGACTTATAAAATTATTACAAAAACTTTCATTTGAAAAAAACATGGGTAAAAACCATTTCAATATTTTTGGTTTTGATTAAATTATTAAATAGACTATGAAACCTATGATTGGAAAATAATAAAGAACTCTCCTCTCATTTCCTATATAATCCCCTTAAATCTCCCATTTATCTTCAATAAAAAAAATTCTTATGATGTACATACCCTAACCGTACTTATCTATATCCCTCCCAAGGTACCCTAGATCTCTAAGGAATATGCTCTTATGATTTTTTTAATCACCCTCTCATGGTAAATGATCTTGTCCTTATCATTTTTATTCAATAATCTTCTTTACTTTATGCCCTTTTATTTCAAATTCATAATGTTGAGATTTGTTTATAAATTGCATCATTATATAATTTTTTATAAAATATGAGATACCCCATTATCTATCATTAACACATTTTATGAATCATTATGTTCTTCTGTTATGCTACCAAACATTCACTGTTATTTTTCATGCCAAGCGATTGTGATTTGAAATCTCATTCCCATTTCCACTCAAGGGTATTCACATTTATGTACCTAAAATTATTTTATTGTAAAATTACATGTATGTTACCCACACTCTACGATAGTGGGTTTAATATACATTAAATATATTATTATGTTATATGACCTATGTGTAACACTTATGAATATACATTATATGTTTATGATGGGTGGACCAATATAGAGCTCTTAGGTATTATGTAATGTTTTAATATCATGGGATTCCATGTATGTTTAATGAGAGTTTATCCTGATCAAACTATGTTAGTATCTATTTGAGTTTAATAATGTCTTATTCTTAAGATAACATGTTTGAGGTTGTTTCCTTATTCTCATGTTCTTTGTATGCTACCATTTTATAAAATGCCTCATTATTCAGGATTTCAATTCTCATCTATTATAAAACACTATTACGTCTCTTGGATCACATGTATTTATTTAACCAATTCAATTATTTTTTTATTCCCTCGTTGGTCTTAATAGCTCACTCCTCTCTTGTGTACTTCCCTAGGTGATCCTATTATGTTTTAGAAGAGTGGATAAAATTTAAGATCATGTTAAGGAATTTTTCAATAAATTCATTGTATCCATGTCTTATGATGTTATTTTATGTACCCAATCTCCAAAATATAGTAGGACTATTGATATTATGGAATGTATTATGTGTTTTTATGTAATAAATAACGAATTAGTATGTATCAAATACATTTTTTTTCATCCATAGACTACCATATAATATTAAGGGAATGGAAATTGGATAATAGTAGGATAGGAGAAGAGTGCGAGAGGAAAATATATTCTTTCGTTAGATATTAAAAAGTAGATGATGATGAATCATCAGGTAATATTATATTAGGGAGGGTATAACAAGAGGTTCATTTGATAGGGGGATCCCATGTGAAATAGTGTTTAATCGTTATGATCCTCATTAAATAATATCTAATGAAACAAATCAAAAGAATTTAATGTTGTACATTTTTCAGTTATAAGATTTTCTAAACCATTCACCAACCATTAATAATCCCCTAAAATTTCATAAATTGGTAAGTTGAATGGTTAGGCTAACTATAAACTAACCATTCATTAGCTAATATATATTCATTCTCCCCTGAAATGTTATTCATGAACAGTTGGGGTAATAGTGTTCCCTAAAAGTGAAACCTATAGATTCTTTAAAAAAAAATTAAAAACCCACACCAATTATTAGGAAATGACATTATTAAATTTTTAATAATATAATCATTGAAAAATAACACATGGGTGTCATAAAATAGATTTTTAGAGTTACTTTTGTAAAGGTTTCAAGCATAACCCATTTCTTTATTTTTATTATCTTGATAATAAATAGAAATTGGTGTATGGTGGGGAATCATCTAGTACACACTAAGTAAAAGACACTCACATTGATTGGAGAGACTTTTAAAATCTCTTAGTGCGGCTTCCACTTTTTTAGATTCTTTATATAAGAACTACAGAGATAAATATCCTTGTAAAATAACCATTAATGAGGTAAAGTTAACTCTATTGTGGAACATTTTAGATATTCGATCCACCCCCACCCTCATTGATCTTTGATACTAAATGGATTTATATTATTCTCTTATTTACAATGGAGATTTGTATGGGTAAATTAATTATGGTTTTTTGGATAGAAAATTAAATTATAATTGATCCTCTAATAAAATATCAATAAATACATAAAATCATTTTAAATTATTTAGCTATTATATGAATGTGGTATTGGATTTTGAGTATGTTTTTTTTATAATATGTGTCCGGAAGTGATTCATGAGATGAAAGTATTAGGATCATACATTATATCATATTTTACTATCTATGAAATGACTTAGTTGTCTATAATTAATGTACGATTAATTTTTAGATGATATATGATATGATAATAAACCATTTTTGGTAAAACTAGAGCTTTTCCGAAATTTAATATCATTGCAAATAAACATTGGTTTTTTGATATGTTAAGCTTGGTATGAGTAGGAACTTGTAAAGAAATAAAAAATTCACTCCTCGGAGAAAAATTATAGTAATTTATGTTTTTGTTAACCTTTTAAAATTATACACCAAAACGATTCATATTATATGGCATTATTATACTTTCCATTTTTATTATATATTAATATCCAATAACTAAGATTAGTAAGGTTACAAACATGTAATCAACCATACTTTGATACTCATCTTTCATTATTCCTTAAAATAATTAATACATATACTGGTTTGGTATAATGGTGATAATGCAATTATATATATATAACTAAAGTAATATTTATTAATCCTTATAATGGGTATGAATTATGGTCCCTTTATTGAGTATTATTTAATAATTTTTTTCAATGATTAGATCTGTGATATGAGATATGTTCGTCTTCCTAAATTAATATTTTTTCGGTATTTATTTTTTGTCAACCAATCTAATTAAAGAATTATTCATGAATGAGTAGTCCCAAATGGTTTTTACATGTTGTATATCTCATTTATATACTCAATATCATTTGATATTTGATTTTATGTACATTAATGTAATTGATGAAAGTCACACAAGGTCTATTTATGACTTCTAAAACATTTAAATTTCTCAATATATATCTCTCTTTTCTTATGTGTATAGATTTAGATTTCATAATAATATGAATATTACAAAGTTGATATATATATATATATCAATAAGGATTTATATTTTTATAATGTTTTTTAAAAATAATGATCACGTATGATAGATTTCTATCCAAAGGTTTTGGATTCTTTTTTCTTTTTGTGATGTATAATATGACATAATGTGAAATTTGTATAGTATTGGAGGATTTTTTATAATTTGGGAACTATTTTGTGATATAATTCCTTTATAGTAAACAAATTTCTTTTATATATGTATATATATACCATATTAAATAACATATCTGGCTAATATGGCATAACAGTCATTATAAAAAGAATTGTAAAAGAATCTAACTTAACTACATGAATATTCAACCAAGTATATTTTTAATTAGATTATAAATAATATAATAATGAGAAATGGGAGTTAATAATATACTCTAATTTGTATATAATAGTCAAATGATCATTATATTCTAATGTTAATGCCATTTAAATTACAAAAAAATAGTTCAGTTATAATTAATAGCTCTTTAACACTTGAGAAATATTATGAATCTATATAGTCTATTACATTTAAATAGTTTATTATATAAATATCAGAATGATAATAATATAAAATTAATATAAACGAATAATTTTTGGGACTCTCTAGGTAATTATCATTGTTTGTAATATTTATTTTCCTCATGTTATTTCAGCACACCATAGGTAATAGATATATCCTTAATTTGTTATATTATATTTCAAAGTCAATGAATTACCTAATAAGACATTAACATGTTATTTTTTAGTTAATTTGTCCATATAACATTTAAGTAATGTTTCTATGAAAACTAATTGTTTGTATAATAATTTTTGATTTCTAATCGATTTATCAAAATCAATTCTCTAGCGATCATGGATTGGATTATTTTGTTTTCTGTTTCAAAATTATCTTTTTGTAAATGATTATTTTGTCTAGATAGGATACCTAGGGGTGATAAAAAAACAATTAGGTCAGATTAACTTACGGGATATGTGAAATTCATAGACCCCCCCCCCAAATTTAATGTTATGATTAAAAAACCCAAAAAAGTTCATATCGAGACACAAATAATAATCTAGTGAGGTATTTAATAAATTAAATTATTACTTATTTCATATCCAGAAACTATATATATAAATATTATGAGACTATATCAAGAATATATTTTCGTTGAATATAATGATGGATAAATTATTTATATATATTTCATATATAAATGAAGATATATTTTATTTAATTATTTTATTTTATCCTTTAATCTCAAAATATAAGTTTATATAATTTTTAACATTATATTCTATCCTTAAAGGGAAATTAAATATAAGTATCTTTTAATCTTATATTATATTATTGATTAACATTAAATGACACACTAAATACTTAAATATTTAACTATTTATTTATGTCAATTTTTTTTATGAGCATGGGATCAAGTGGAAACTAGCAATGACTAGTTTACGAATTCTTACTTATATACAAGTAATAGAAAAATGTAATATAGGATTTTTTTTTTATTAAAGGTTAATTTATTGATGATAGCTTACCAAAACCATTTTCTTGAGATAATGGTTCATGTTTTATAGATAAAAAATCATTATTATTATGCTTCATATTCAATGGATATTTAAATATTTAGACATAATGTATGATACATATTAATATTTGTCCCTTGAAAAATGTATAATAACATTGTTTTCCATATTTTTTATTTTTTACTTTATAGTTTATAGTATTGTGATCAATTAATACATCAAATTGGCATGATATTGTCGATATAAAAATAACAGAATTATTATTATTCTATTTTATTGCTGCTATTGACTACTGATATATGTGTTTATTAATAATTGGATAATGTTTTATGAAATAAAAATTATAATTATAGAAAATATTTCATAGAAGATTGATTATATACTTTAACATGAGTATTTAATATGATATATGGTGTTGGAACTAGATAACTAGTTTTATCAATTCTTATAATAATTCCTAGAATTATTCAAAGTAGTTTTGAAGTAATTTGAGTTGAATGATATCTCTCATAAATTAATTGAATAAGTTTGGAATTAATTTTAAAAAAATACTTATTTCTATTTGGAGTTAGAGTTTTGATGAAAATGTACTGGGATGTTTCTATACATGTTTTACCATATGATAATTCATCTCTATAAAACAGATCACATGATTACTTTAAACCATATGTATGAAAATCTATATTCTTGTACAATGATTTGGGTTACACATATCAAATTTTAGCTATAAAAAGTCTAATTGAGTCTCACATATGTAAATGCAGCTATGTAGTTAAAAATGAAAACGAAAATTGACTTACATTATCAGAGTGTAAGTAAAATATCATATGAGGAACACCATATAAGTAAATTTATTTATTATGAATTAAAAATGAGTCACTGATATTGAAATGAGTTATGTGAATGTTAATTGAGATTATTATAGTTAATATGAGCTTTCAAAATCCAAATAAAACATAAAATTGTAAGATAAATAAGCTAGATGGTTTTTAAGAACTCATTGGAAGTAAAATTTGATATTTAAAAAATTTCCATATTTTTAATAATTTTAAATTTGATGATTATAAAATTATTCAAGATGATGCATTAGCAATTCAAACTTGATGAAAATATCATGATATTGTTAATCCATGTTCCAAGAAAGGTTTTAGTTTGAAAAATGATATAGATGAGGTGGATCATTATTCTATGAATATATGATTTTAAAAATAATATATTTGAAATGAATAATTAGGTTATCAAAATGATAATAAATACATAGTTTCTTATAATGTATTAAAAATATTAAATATAACAAAAATATTTTGATTGAATCTAATATTGAGGAATAAGATATTAGTAAAACAATATATATATATAATACTCTATAATTACTACGCATATGAGGATTTTAATGTGAAGTGAGTGTGGATATTTAATTTTGATAATGATTTTAGTTTTCTAGCGTGGATCAGTTATTAATGATGAAAAAAAATTAAAATTAAAAATTTAGATATCTCATGTTGCAAACATATGATTTTTACTATAAGCTATAATTTTGTGTGGATTATCATACTTCCATGGTATTTCTGTGGATTTCAGTGAGTATCTTAGAGAAAACTGTAAGAATAATATTCTAAAATCAATCCCATTGGAATAATTTTGAATAATATATTTGGTGAATATAAATGATAAATTAAATGAGAAATAAAAATAATGTGAAACCCTAGAATTTCCATGTAGACAACAGTTGAGAGAAAAATGGAATATTGCAATTGTGGGAGCACACCCATGTACAAAATGTGAGGACTAATTAAATGAGGATCGTGATAATCTAATTTTTTGGGATATTCCTTATTCTAAAACAGAAAATATTATGGCATAGTGACCTATTTATAAAATGAAATATATTGAGATATGTGTTTATATGTTCATGAACCAAGAGTTCAAAATGATAAGGAAAACCATGAGCACCCTCAAATAATTACATGATTATGATGAGAATATATGATTTTTGTAAGTACTTGAATATTTTTGGTATTAAAGATACATATTGAATAAAAGGCCATCAATTTTTCAATGTTTTAATCAAATGAGATGAAGTAGTGAGAAAAAGAACAATAATAAGGAAATGTTGAGGGATGATCGAACAACTATGTATGATTGTTATCAATTTGTGTGAATCCATTTATTGAGTATGACATGATAATATAAAACAATGATAATATTGGTTATGTTCATGAAATGCGAGTTTCTGAATTAAGTGATTATATTCAAATGAAATTTTAATGATTTATAATAAAAAATATTGAGTTTCACTTCTTCTAGTGAAAGACATGAATCAGTCAAAGGCCTTGATAGTTAAATATGGAGATTATACATTGTCGGTGTTAACACATCCCCAAATAGACACTATGATATAAATCATAAAAGGAAGAATCATGAAGGTTCATGAGGTGGGTTGTATACAAATAACTATCAGGGGATATATTTTTGGTTTTTGGGAGTAATATTGTGAACCATATACATGTTTAATATGATGTTCCTTGGTTTGAAGATGATAATTGAACAACCCCACTTGTATAAATTATAATATTCTAGTGTAGAGTATGTGTCTTTGACATCCAAGAATGTCCTGGAGTAGTTATTTATTCCAAACCATATAAATCATGTGTGTTAATTTTAATTTCTATATTTTATTTCAAATAGGAATTATATTCCATGTCAGAAAATAAATTGTCCCATTAACAATAACTAAAAGAATCGGTTAAATTCAAATGGAGATAAAACATTACTATGTAATTTGGAATTTTTATAAAATATAAAACACTTTATTTATCAACCCTCATGATATCATTTTACTTCACTAATCATATTGGGAATATCAATTGTAATTAGAGTACATTTACCTATAGTTATATATATAATCAATGTCCGATAAAATTACATTTGGATTAATGAAGTGGATATTTCAATAGTTTCATGAAGTTGAGCCTCACATGGAAGAGGTAGATTATTGTTGTGTTGTTAGACAAGTTAATATATCTCAAAATACATTGGAAAACAATTAAATGGACAATAAGGTGAGAAAAGTATCTATGAATAGAGCTGAAGATCCATTTTATGAAGCTACTCATAATGAAAATTCCTAACCTATTGAAACTGTTGATATATATACTTTTAATGAATCTAGTTCAAGATATGGAAAGTGTGAAGAGATGAAAATTGATGAGTAGTTATGCTATCATGTTGTAGTATGCTTAAAAAATATCCCCATCGAGTTTTTTGTGTATATACTTTCATTTATCAAGGATATGTTTGATGAAAAATCATAGATAGAAGAATAAATTTATTGCATGGAAATTTCATTGTCTAAACATATTGGAAGATGGATCTCCCTATCGAAACTAATGAAATGAAAGGAAGAATTATCCTCAAAATCCAATGATAACATGTCTTTTTTGATGAAATATATAGAAGAATAGTTATTCATAAAAAATTGTTTAACGATTCTATTAGTGAGGTCTTTATGAATTTAAAACGTTACCCAAAAGTACAATGAATGTAAAGGATGTACAATTGGACATAAAATAAAACAACAATTAAAGAACATGAAAATTATCTACAAAAAAAGGAAGAAGGATGTAGGTTAATTAAATAAAATGAAATGTGAATGGAAATTGGTATTTATGTGTTTATATGATGATAAATATTCTATCATAATAATATTATAATATCAGGATGTAATGATGAAATATATGGAATCAATATAATTTGGACCATCCCAAAGAAATGATAAAATTATTGACGACACTTAAGTCTCAAAGATGATTTTTCCATTAAAATAAACTCATTCTTAGTTTAAATAATGTGTAGGAACAAATTATTAGTCCCCAACCTCATCCTATTAGAATAAGTCATCCATCATTCTTAATAATGTTTTATGTGCTAAATAATTTTTATCTGTAAATTGTTAGTATAAATACAATTATAGTAAAATGTGGATAAAAATGAATTTAAGACTACAAAAATAACACTAGTGGAAGTGATAATTCCTAATATAAAAACCCCCAATTATAGCTAAATATGTTAAGGTTTCTACCTAAAAACAAAAAGATTTTCAAGAAGGTAATTCTAGATAGAATTCATCAATAAGAAATATAAATAGTTATTTCAGAATGTGTTGGTATTTCTAGAGTTTTGGGAATATTTCCATTAATTATTGGAATAGTATTTTAACATTAGTAAGTGATAGAAATCCATAATAAAGGTTAAGGAGATATGGAGGAAATAATAATCTTGTTATAAAGAATCTGACAACACATATTATGAAATATATGTTGTCATGGTACATATTTAAAATCTCTTGATATATATTATAAGATTTCAGAGTTTTTTGTCATTATTATGATTAATGGTGGTAAAATATATCCATTTTTCATTAATATACCTAGTAGAATATAGAACCATCCCACAATGATAGGTAGGTGAAGTAAAAAATTCAAATCTTTCGTAGGTTCTAAATCATTGAAGAATAGTACACCTAATATGTCATTGATGAAAGATGGTGAAAAATGTGTCGCAACAAATTTAAGAATATGTTTCTATTATGGTAACATAATCCACATTATTTAAATTTGTAATAAATCAATAGATATTGAAACTATCAGGAGAAATCTATAATCAAAAAATAATTCAATCAATGAGTTTCATAAGAAGATAGATAATTCATCTAAAAAAGGTATGTAATATGAATTATAAGAAACATTGATTCTTTAATGATTTATCATGTTAATTATCCATACTAGGTTAATAATATAGATAAGAATATGAATAAAATGATGTTGAACCAAGATAAAAAGGTTTTTATAGGAAATAAGGAAACAATATTAAAGAAGAATAAACATTATAATGATTAAAATAATAATTCATCAAATTGGGGAAATAATTATCATCCTTAATTCTATAACACAGATACAGATAAATACCACCGTATTCCCATTCTCAAAATATATTGTGTTAAAATGGTGTCAATTAATTCTTATTGTTGAATATAGTTACACCATAATGGTTTAATGAAGTTTATGTTTGTATTCATTTTTAAGTTGGTATTATGTATCAACTGGTTCCATTACAATTTGAAATTCACTTTTGAAATAATATTTTCATGGTGAAGATTCATAGTGACAAATCCAGGAGTGGGAGCTACCAAGGAATATAATCTTATAAGTAATTTGTTATGACATTCTAAAACTAGTAATCTGGATATCCCAAATTAATGCTTCTGGTTGAGGCATTATACTCACTATCCAAGAATTTTTATGGTAAATTGTTTTTAAAGTCATAAAGGTAGAGTTATTAACAATTAAAATGGTCAATAATTTTACATGAAGTTTAATATTATGAATTTTTTTGAAGATGAGAACATCTTTACAAAACATTTTGAAGATATGATTTGTACGGCCCCTAGAATCTCAATGATAGGGTTGGTATCACATGAGTATAGTATATTAAAAACATTGATTCCAATTTTATGAACACTTATTTCCAACACTTTATTTCCCAATTATACGTAAAGTGATTAATGTATGGATAATTACTATGAATTATGTGGTGACATTGTTATCTGAAGAGGAATGGATAAAATCTATCATGAAATGGGAGAATTTGAAAGGCTAGAAGATTAATTTTTTATGAGTTCATAAAATCATTCCATGAGTTTTGGGGGTGAAAAGTTTCCCTCATTTTCATTTTTCTTCAATATGAGAGAGAATAGAAACATCAAATTGAGGAGATACATTGATATTGACAAAAACATACAATGGGGGGACTCAAGTTCCCATGGATAGTATGTTATCATTATATTTTAATTGTTTTAAATATAAAAAATTATTGTTAAGGAATATTGATATGTATGGGTGATGTATTAGAGTATCCACTAAATATATGACTTGGATACTTCCCATGTATGATTGGTAAATAAAACAGTTGAATTCCACTACACATTCACATGGACAATGTTTATTATGTTGGGAAAAGAAAGTTATCATTATTAGTTTCCTTAAAACATCTAGATAGATACTTTCTCTTGGAAGCCCCTTTATATAAACAGATTTTTCCACTTCTCTTCAATGAATTTAAGTGACATGTGTTGTTGAATATGTAACCAGGATCCAATACATGTAATATCGAGTGATCTAGTACCATGTTGGTAATTAAAAAGTAATAAATTAGTCAATTTTTTGAGCTGATATTCATTTAAAAAAATTTATAGTGATGAAAGTGAATTTCTAGCATTATTTAAAATAGTATATAAATATTCAGTGAAGGATATAACCCTTAGAGAGATTGAATAAATGTCATTTAATGTGGAAAATATAACTAAATTAATTATAACTAAAGTTTTAAGGAAATCATCTTAGTACTATGTTGTTATTAACTTCTAAAATATGTGTTCAAAAACTGAAGAACATCCAATTGTCTCTTATTTACCTTTCGATGGTCAGGTGCTTTGATAATGTGTATAGTGGCACTCGGGTTAAATCCTCAATAATAATACTATTTTTTAGAGTTGAATGTTTTTTAATTTTCCATTTGATTTTTGTTGGGTGGTAGGGGGTTGTTCATAGAGCATAATTAATTTTTTTATGTATGATGTTTGATTAATCAATTGGTAATGATTAGGATGAATTCATTATTGGGTATTTAATATTATGATATCCTAGAGATTTGTGTTATATTGTGTTAAATTAACACACAATTCAACAGACAATTTTTATCAATTACTCAATTATTGAGGCCTTAATATGAGATTTAACATAACTAAGGTTCTAATATAAATCAATATATGTTTATTATAGTGTATTTATGGTTCCAATAATCCATGAAATCCATAAGATAAAAAGACATTACATTAATAAATAATATTTTAAGTTTAACATACACAATGTTAACCTATAGAATATATTACTAGAAAAAGATCTCAATCACGTAACGTCCAGAAATTATAACTCATCCAAATATATGATTTAATCAACCATTGATACGTTTATTAATCATTTTTATTATTATTAGTGTGATTAGTTAAAAATAATACAAAAATAATAGTACAAGGTAAGATTAGTGAGTTGAAAACACACGAATGTTGAACGAATTTAAATGTACAGTTTTGATTGAATAAGAAAGAAAAGAATGAAAGTGTATAAAACATGATTTAATATATTTTAATAACATTAATATTAAACTTAAAAAATTTTATGATAATAATAGATGATACATATACATCCATTAATACTTGACCAAAATTACATCTCAATCACATATGATATTACAAATAAATGTGAACAAAAAAAGGACTTGAAAACAGTGGAGTAAAGTTATATAAAGTATAAACATGAGTTAATATGGTTAACTAAAGTCTTTTTAAATTAAAATTTCATTCCAATTTATCCTTATAATATCTTAAATCAAAACCTCTTTCATGGGGAAGAGGGGAGTGAATTTATAGCCTAAGGTGGTGGACAACATTCCCTCCAAAACACCACCTAATGTTGGCTTGACTATTATTCCATTTATATAGAATAGTCACAAAAATATCCTTCATAAAATTTTAGATATTTTTGTTTAAATATCACCCTCTAAATTTGGTGTCCATTGGACTTTTGGAGCAAATGTTATGGTTATTTTATTAAACTATGTGTTTCTGTCCATTTTTATCTAGACTTTTTTGAAGGAGACAATGTGAAATGGTTTTAGGGTAAGATGATTCCCCAAAATCGGAAATATATCTAATAAAAATTTATGAGGATATATCTTGACATTCTGTCTGCAAAATTTATTCTTAATTGGATGATTTTATTGGGAGAAAATTCCATAATTATGGGATATATTCAAATCCCATATAGAATGGTGGTCAATAATTTCATGCCTCAATTGGACCACTTATTTGTTGAGTTGGGAGATACTTTTTTTATCCATCATGTAATGCAATATACTTGGTATTTTATTATAGTATACTATAAATTGGATCTATGGATTGTGCGTAGAAAATATAACACCATAGCTGGTCCATATTCTCTAACGTGTTCTTTGGGCCTTCTTATGTCATCTATATAGCCCTCCAAATGGTTTAATGGTCCAAATATATATTATAGTGAATTTTCAATTTAAAACAATACTACTAATATAGGATAAATCACATAATTTGAATCATTATTTTGAATTATATGATCAAAAAATTTAATTACAGTGTAATTGATCGATTTTGAATAATGCTCACCTTATGTTTTTATGCTCAAAACATGAACATTAATAAGAAAGTAATAATTTTTTTGGAGAAAAAAATATTGATTTTAGTAATGTAAAATCATTAATGAATATGTAATGTTAAATCCCCCAAACTTAAGATAGTGCATGTCCTTAAGAACACACTCCCAAAATACACAACAAAATGATTTTCAGTCCCCCAAAAAAATTAAATTTTTATTTTCACCAATTATGATATGATAAGACTTGTTCCCTCATTCATAAATAATTACACTACAATTTCTTACTAAAATTAGAAGATAATAAAATTTATTATTCATGTTCAAAATTTGAATTTGAAAATATGGTCACCCAAAATATGCTCCTCTCAAGATGATGTAAATCTATTCCAATAAGTTCACTCGTTCACCAAAAAAAAGTTAAAATCATAGAGTTTAGAAGAGTTCTCAACTTAAATTCTGTTTATTGAAGTGTAAAATAATCAAGAGTAATTTTTAAGGATTTTTTATTCAAAATGGGATAGTTGGAAGAAAATATCCAAAAGTGAGGAAAGGAGGGGGTAAGAACTAAACTAGAAAATTCAAAGCATAATTTTTTTAAATGATGCATAGAATAAAATTGAAACATAAATTTATAAGGGAAAGAATGTGGGAAGGAATACAAAAGAGATGGAAATTTTAAGGTGTGGAAGTATGACATATTTAAAAAAATACAAAACATCCCCAAGTATTCAAGAAATTATGATAATAGTGTTCCTTTTTTTCTATTTTTTTATTTCTTCATGTTTTTATTATTTTCACTTGTAAAAAATATTAAACTCATATACCATCCCTTTTTTTATATCCTCACACAACTAATTGTAATAGCTTAACAATATAAAAGTTTAAGGAATAGTTATTTTTGACATGCTCAAGATATATACCCTTCTTTTTTTCTTTTATCATATACTTTTTTTTGAAAACTTTTTGATAACATTTTTACAAAATGACATAAACATGAATCCATTCCCAAAACACACTAAATAACAACCTATCCACCACACTTAAATTTATTATTTCTCTCAAGAATATAATAAAAAATTTAAAATTATGTAAATTTTACCGAAAATGAAAACCATTCCTCCAAAATTAAATTTAAATAATTAATGAAATGAAAATCCATGTAGTTGGTTGGTAGTACAAGGTCTTGGGATTGTAATGTGGCTATAAAAAAAGAGTTTTCATGGTCTCCAAGAGGCCTTCAAAAAGAAGGTACATGTAAGGGTAATGGGTGGTTATTTAGATATTTTAATTCCCATGTGGTTCAGAAAATTACACTATCATATTAATTAACACCATGGTTGGAAATTCGGATTAACTTGCCACAAACGCAATGATCACAATCAGTGATGAAAAACAAACATCATGAAATTTTTTTCATATGTGACCATTGTATGAAATATAATTCTATTACTCATGGTATGGAGAAATAATTTTCCAAATCAAAAGTATTTAATTTAAAATTTCTTGTCCTTGAAAAAATATTCACTATCCAAATTTATGATCAAAATAAATAAAAAATTATATGAAATCAAGACATTAGTCTCCCAATATTATTTTCCAAAAATTTCAAAATTTAATGGTGAGTGATTATGGATCATGTTTTATTTATAATTTTTTAGGTTTTTTTAATTACACTCACACATCTAATTGAAATGTGGAAAAGGGGTTTTATAAAGAAAGTGGTAAAAAAAGAAAAGGTTAGAGTTAGATAGGAATAAGAAGAAAAAGATAAAGAGAGATAGATAGAGAGGAGGAGGATGAGGTAGTGGAAGATAGGGAGAAGGAGTTTAAAGAAAAATAGGTTCCCCTAAGTTTAGATTTTGTTGTATGGCATATAAATACATTTGTAGGTCAATGGTAGTTGATGTGGTTCCTATGGAATGTGTTTTCTCTGGTGTTTCTTTGGAATATATCCATTACATATAATAGAATAAAACAAAAATTATTTATTCATTTAATAAAAAAATAAAATGAAATTAACGTTTCATAAAAGGAAAATAAAACATTTTTTTCCTCCCAAGAAATACAAAATTTATTTTTTCTATATATAGATAGTTTAAATGGACAACCAATAGTCCAATGATGGCTAATATATTCTATCAACATCAGTATAATTCAATAAAAACATCTCCAATGGGAGGACCCATTTTTCATTGGATAATTTCCTCCCATTTTTATTATTGTGTTGGTAGTTCACTATGGTTTCAACGAGAATATTGGGATCCTACCATGGATATTAAATTATATTTTTTTTATTTTTAATGTAGCCACATTATGGTTCAGTGGTAACCAAAAACATAATGTGGGATAAAAAATCACATGATCTAGATATGGAATTTGAAATTCAAAAACACAAGGATCACTAAACCCAAGTAGGAATTGATCCATGTGTCACCCACGTCAGTCATAGCCATGTCACCTTTCATCCTTAATCATCATCTTCGGTACACGACCATCATAAAAAATTCCCTATCTCTTCCAAATCTAATGACCAATACAATAAAAATGTAAAAGACCCCTTAAACCTCCAAACATTTTTTTCGTCTATCACCATTGTTGTCTTTATGATAAAAGACCATTATCCTAGTGTAAGAGTGCAATAATCAACAGTGAATAGAAACCATTTCTAGAACATAACATTTTTTGGGACCCCCAAGCGTATGATAAAAACATCCTTGAGCAATTTTCAAATACACTAGAGCCACTATCGAGAGTCTCTAGAATGCATCCATCACCTCAACACCAGATCACAATCAATAACATCTTACAACTTCACACCAAATATAAAATTAAAGGTCTCTCCTCCTAGAGAATCTTTGGGAACTCAAACACCACATCCCAAATCTATATAAAAAAATTTCACTAGACTTTCCTAGGGAGGATATATGGTACATGAATCTATGGTAGATTTCATGTAGCTTATGTCCTAAACAATATTTCAATAACTTCACTAAAAACAATCTTAGTGAATCCTTGGGAAACTCAAAAAAAACTATCCACAACAAAAGTCATCCAATAAAAACATAAATATAAACAAATACCCCAATGAAAATTAAAACCCATAACTAGGTAGAAATTCCGAACCAGCATAAGTGAAAATGAACAAACTGGGGTAGAAAAGAAGCCAATGCCAATGAATAAATAGAATAAGACTAATGCCAGCCCCCCTCGAACACCATATCAATTTGACCTGAAACCCACATCAAGGTCGACCGTGATTTGGTCAATTAGGATGTGTTGTCCCTCATGTTTAGTGGGGAAGAATAAAAATGGATGAAAACACCAATTCTGAACCAAGCCATTTGAATTACCATCACACATACCCCAAAAGGATGTCTAATGAACATGGGTTAAGTAAAAATATGTTTTTCAGAGGTGTATGATATCCACAACAACAGAAGCTCCAATCAAGATGGGAGTTGAAGATAACGAGGATGAGAAGAGAAAACAGATCTAGGTGAAGTGAGTTGCTCCATAATCACCCAACAAAATCAAGAAAACCATATAATGAATGGGAAGGTGAAGAGGCATCAATATATCATAGAGCACTAGGAAAATGAGGATCCACATTATCCTCCTTTTGGTCTTCAAAATTAGGACTGATACTTTTCACTGAGTGTTGGATTTATATTCTTGGAATTTTGATATGATATTTCAATTCCGATGGTTCATTTATGTGTGGTTAAGACAATATGAAATCAAAGGATGAGATCCTAGTTTATTTTTAACTCCATTTTCCCCACATTCCAAAATTGATTAATGATGATCAAATTGTAAATGAGACTTATTAAATTTTTTAGATCCTTTATATCAATTTTTCTTTCAAAATTGGTTACTTTTCACCTCACTGGTGATCACTTTATTAATTTGGGAAAAATCTCACCAACTTCACTCTCATTGGCATAAGATAAGAACATTATATTAGGGTTTACCTCATATATAATTCAATTTTTAGAATCATGGCTATGAAATGATAAATGTTGGATAATATTATTTGAATCAAGAAATGATCATGATAGTTTATTTTCCTCATTATAATCCATGTTGATGGAGTGGAGATCTGTAAGAACCTAAATTTTCACTCAGGTATGGATCCAATAAAATTTTGGTCTAAATATTTACTTTATAAATAGTTTGGATTCCTAATGGGTTAGTAGAAGTCATAGGGTGTCTGGGGAATGTTTGAATCTCAAAACCCATCGTTTTGGGGAAACATTCCAAGTCACATGGTTGGCGCATGATTGTCGTAAGGTTTTCTTAATCCAAGTGGGCCTAAATGGTCATATTTTATTCCTAAGTTTGTTTTTGGTCGAATTACACGTATCCAATAGAATTTGGACATGTGTTAGGGTAATAATAATATCATTTTTAACCTTAATTACCCTATTTACTTTTAACCGTGGTAAATAAAAGTAAAAAGATACTATTCACCAAAAATTATTTTCATCTCATTGAACCACATTTTATATACTGTCATCAACCGTGTCTCTCATATTTTTGAAATTCCACTCACAGAAGGGGTAAAATTAAGTTTTATGAACAATTCAGTTTTTTTAACTACCACTTAGTGGTTTCACTATTCATCAAAAATTGAAAGTTTTCAGAAAAATACCAAAAATTAGGCCTAAGTTATATTTGATATTATGAACTCAAAAATGATTTCTATTTTACCAAATTCAATCCATATCAGTTGCATTAAGTAATTTAAAAATTAATTCCCGTCGTCAAAACAAATAGCGTGTTTTTAAGAGATAATAACTACCAAAAGATTGACACTTGTTTATGTCTGGTTTAAATGTGAAATTACATCCAATGACCAACATTGTATTAAATTGTAAAAATATATTCTAAATATATTTTAAAACCACTCAAATTAATAATTTATCACAATTAATTATTTTGATTAAAAAGGTTTTTTTTAATTAAAATTTAGTAATTTTCACTATTCATCAGAAAATGAAAGTTATCTGAAATGTGCCAAAATTTCACCTTAAGCTATTTTCGATATTACAAATCCAGAAATGAAGTCCATTTTGAAAAATAAAAATTACAAAATTTCAATAAGTGGTTATTACTATTCATAACGACTAGTTTTAATAATATTTTAATAGCATATTGTTGTTTAGTGAAACTCAGAATTGCGTACTACACACGCTATCGAGGAAGGTCGTTATTGCGTGTAATAAAAGGCAAGTCAAGGGTGCGTGATGAGCAAGATCCTTTTGGTGTAGCGTAAAACACAATACATTAATGAAATTAAAAAGAATATTTTTCATAAAATCTTAGGGTGTTACATTCTACCACCCTTTAAATGAATTTCACACTCGAAATTCGTCGGGGTTATAAATGGTTTACTACTCGAAAGATTCTTTGATTGAAACCCAAATCGTAAAAAGGAATACCAAAACCAATCATTAAAAACAGAAGTATGAAACGTAACGGTTACCCAAATAAACTAATCACTGGGTTTCCACATAGGTGAAAATATGGATATGGAAGAGAAATATAACCATCATGTTCTAATGGAGAGTGGTAGAGAAAATGGCTATAGAAATGCCAGCAATCACAAAGCCATAAATTTGTGATGATCTAGTGTACCATATGATTCATCAGATATAAGAGCACTAGGACAACATTTTTGGTTTTTAAGATCATTTCCCTAAAGTTGATGAAATTGGAATTAGAAGAAATACTTTCGTGATTTTGGTATAGTCTCACCGTTTGTCGTTCTTTGGACAATTTCCACTTCATCTCTTAAATAAATGAAGTTGAATTTGTCACATTCCAAACATTCAAAGGCCTTAATCATGTATTCTCTTGAATACCCATTGAACCTTACTGAAAACATGAATGCAGTTAAGAGTTAACACCTTCCACATACCAAAATCCTCAAAATTCTATAAACTCAAACCATGATATCACTTAGTCTTTATATCAATCATGAGCTCATGAATACTGTTAAACATTTCAGTTTCTCGTTTTCCCTTCATTATGCGCATATCATCTTATTTCCAAAAATATCTAAATCACTTTGAATACCACATTAGACCAATGCATAAATATTCCAATACTCCATGATACAACATTATTTTGGAATCCAATTATATAAACACTTAATCATTCCACCACATCATTGTCATATTCAACATCGCCAATAGTGATCGCATGTGACTTGACTTTGTCCTTTTCCTTAAGTGGTTTCCCATGTCGATCATCACTAACCCTTGGATTAGGGCATTTATTAGCATAATGCCCCATTTCCTTGCACTTGAAGCATTGAAGTTTTGTTGATGCATTCTCTGCAGTCTTTTCTTTATTGACATCATTAGAAACCCTGTTTCCATTACTTCGACACTCGGCTGCTCGACGACCTTCTTTTACACACATAAAACATTTTCTAGTCCCTTTAAGACAATCTCCACCATGCTTCTTTCCACACTTTGAGCATATAGAAACACTCATCTTCTTTTCACCATTATTCTGAGATTTCTCCTTGAACTCCATCTTTTGTTTCTATTCAAAATTATGAGATGGATAAGTAATACCAACTTTCATTTATACCTTGAGAGCACAACGCACAATTTCTTCATAGCTACTGAAGTCTCTTATATCTAATGCCCTTCGAAGACTTGGTTTTAAGCCACTGAAAAATCAATCAACTTTATTTTCAGGTTGGACGATAATGCCAGATGCATACCTGGCAAGTCTTCAAATATATTCTTCGTATATACCAACAGATTCATCATCCTTCTGCTTCAGCTCAAGAAACTCCTTTTCTAACTTTGTTCAAAGAATACGATGGAAGTACTTACTGAAAAACATGTTCTTGAACTCGTCCCATTCCATGGACTCAATTTCATCTCTTGGCCTCGTATTCTGGATAAGATTCCACCATTGATCTACTTCACCTTCCAAACGATATACTACTAAGATTACTTTATCATGCTCAGAACATTGAAGAACTAAAAATATCTTTTCAGTGGTACTGATCCATTGTTCAGCAACAAGTGGATCGGAAGACCCACTGAAAGAAGGTGGATGTTGCCTCATGAAGGACTCAATAGAATATTGTTCCCTTCTTTTCTCATTTGGAAGCCCAAAATGATTCATAGCTTGTGTAAGTATAGAAATAAGATTTTGAACTCCATCTCCCATAACATTTGTTTGTTCAGGAGGTCAATCATTGCATTGTCCATTGCATTGATCAACACGGTTCCTTCGGGTTCCAGCCATCGTCTAAATCTCAAAAAGAATAGTTTGAGAGGCAAAAATCATGCTAGGGAAAACAACATAATAAAGGGGGAGTATCCTCAATATCTAACTTCTTAGGTTAAATTATATGATTGTTACCGTAGTTATGGGACTGTATCTTATACGTATACTTATCCTTAGGGACATCCCTAGAAATACCTTAGAAATATCTCTAGAGATCTCACTAACATTTTCGCATCCTAGTTTCCAAAGGTTGACTAAACCTTTCCTCTGATACCAACTGTAGAGACCCGTATCTTGACGTACATGGACATTACATTACTTTTGGGGAATACTTATTACATAACAAAAACACACACACAAGGATCGTACTAGTATAATGTCTTTGGAAACTCGGAACGTAATCTTCTAATCCTGGTGAAAGATCTTCAACATCTCCCATAAAGATCGTCCTTTTTTTAATACCTAAAACCTTTCTTTATATCCTGGGGAAAAGAAAATATAAAAGGGTGAGCTCAAATTCTCAGTAGGGGTAAACAAAAGAAATATCAATCACATCATATACATAAGCACATAACTTTTGGAAATCTTACCCTGCAAAAGAGATCATAATATCATAACATGGGATAAGTCATGGCAGTGAAATGTAATCACAATAATCATAACGTAAAACATGAAACTTTGTGGCATACACACATAATCATAGAGAATCATTTCTTGTTAGTCAAGACTCATTTCCAAGACTATCTTAGTAGACAATGTCCCTTTCTGAACAGAGTCACCATCGTTTCAATCCTGTTTCACTGAACGGGTATAACCTACCGTTCTAGCCATGCCTATCTCATGAGATATAAAATCATTACCCAATGCATTGGAGGGAGATATAGGTCCCACCCATCTCATAATGATACCATTCTTATGTGTGCCATAAAATCATAAACCATACATCATAGCATAACCCATGTGATAAAAATGGGAATCCTAAACATCGTGACATCATAAAATAGCTCATATAAGATAAAGGAATTCATAAAAATAATTCCATCACAACATAATCAAATCAATGTAATTATAGGGATAAAAATAGAACCCTTTATTATCTTATATGGAAAATAATTTTGATAAAACACTTGAACTCCATTCTTGAGGAAAATATACTTTCTACTTCAAAAATACTTTTCCATTATTAACATGTCATACAATTCTAAACTAAAAGAAGTTGATTGAAAATAAACTTAAAAACTTGTAATGGAAGATTCTTGGAAATAATGTTTTAAAAATCCATTCATGCCGTATATGTTAAAAAAACAGTCTTCGTACTTTTGTCAGAAAAGTCAAAAAGTACCTCGTACGAAAGAAACGACAAAAGATTCCTTTCATATCCTTTAATAAAAACTCACGGAAGGGTAAAATTGGATTTAAAAAATTTTAGGTGGATGGAAATAAAATTACATATTGAAGAAACATGGATGTAGATGATAAAATACACCCCAGTAAATATCAAAGTATAAACAATCTCGGATAAAAATGAGATTGTGATATTTCCCTTACCATAGGACCGATTTGCTTCGTAAGTGTCTGAACCCCATGTATAATGATTTAATAATGTCATTAACTTATTACAGAATCATATTCATTTTTAGGATATCATATATGGTTCACATATGACTTTATATTACCCGTTCTTTTGTAAATTCAATGTTAAAGAGCGTTTTGGGTAAAATTGTTTCATTTGTCGTTCGTGTTTTGACTTGTAATTATTCATATGATTACTTAGATCATGATTAATTAATTCCAGAATATAAAAAATGATTTATATATATATATATATATATATATTCAGAATATACATATATATAATAAATCAGTAAATGGAATGAAATACATCGTTCATGGAGACGGTAGGTCGTGCGTACGCATGAACGCTGTTTTTGTTTCCTTATTGAGTTGAACGTAATTAAGTAGATGACATACATATATATACACATAAATACAGTATCATTATTATGTCATATATTTCATTATTTCTTATTATATATACTTTATCATCATTCATGAATGGTTAAAGTGGAAAATGAATCTCATCGCATCGTGGAGACGGTAGTCCGTACGTACGCACGAGCGATGATATCATTATCATGATCGTGGGACTGTATTGGAGTGTATGTATACTATTTCAAAATCAATATCACTTTAAAATAATAATATATAGTTTTTATTTACACCATTATACCCATCCAAGTAAGGTGGTGGTGGAAAATAGATTTCACCACGGCGTGGAGACGGTATTCCGTACGTACGCACGCGCAGTGATTTCATTTTCCGTAGGATGGATAGATGGAGAGATAGGATTGTTTCATACTTATAATAACATATCAGTATATGAGTGATACTGATAATATTACTTCATAATGAAACAACCTAATAAGAAGAAGTGGAAGAAGAAATAAAGGTGAAAGAATCGGTAACGGAAATTACCTCTTCTTTGAAGCGCCTCTTTGAGACCTCCTCTTAAGGTACTAAAATTGGTATTTGAGGAAGACCATAACCTCTAGGATGTTTCTAGGGAAGAGGAGAAGTGAATTGGGTAGGGGTTGGACGAGCATGAAGGCTCAAAGTTGTGTGAGGAAGAGAGGGAGGATGTGCCCTTTTATAAGGGTGGAGAGGGGCACCTTTGGAATAACTAAAAATATTATTTTTTTATAAAGTCAAGTTTGCTTTTAAATAGCTCCAAATTGATTTATTTCTAGGATAAGGTGGGTATGGATATAAATCCTCTCATCCAATAGAATTTAGACAAGTTTAGGTTCCTATTTTAACCTTATCATTTAGATTTAACATTAAGTTTAATAATTTTACTTTTACCGTGTCTTCTTGTGTTCTTACACTATAAGGTTAATAAACATACTATAAGAAGCCAAACGAACCCCAAATTGTTTATTATTAATATATATAACCTTATCTAAGTCATTTTTCCGAACCTTAGATTTTTAGGAATAACATAACAATTAATAATATAATATTTTTTTTAAAAACTATTTTATGTCAATTTTGACACTATTTAGTAATTGATTTTTGTGAAAATCCTAACAGAATGATAAGTTCAAAAAAAAGTTAATTAAATCAATACTAATATGTCATATTAACAAATAAAATTAGTGGAATTAATAAAAAGTCCCAAATTATATTTATTTGAGTATTTATAACATCAATTATGTCAATATTTCATTAATAAGATAATTATTGCATCATCGTTGTGTCATAAATAAATTAAATTATTTAATGTCTAAGAATTAAAAATAAAATACCATTATGTAGGAAATATTTTTATCTTTCTAATGAATATTTATAGTAGAATTTATTTTATGTATAACCCTATATTAAATTTTTTTTATTAAATAAACTTTGATTTTAACGCTTTTAACTATTCTTTGAATTAAATAATAATAAATGTCCTAATCTAATCCAAGTGGGCCTAAATGGTCATATTTTATTCCTAAGCTTGTTTTTCATCGAATTACACTTATCCAATAGAATTTGGACATGTTTTAGGGTAATAATAATATCATTTTTACTCTTAATTACCCTATTTACTTTTATCCGTGGTAAATAAAAGTAAAAAGTTACTATTCATCAAAAATTATTTTCATCTCATTGAACCATATTTTACATATTGACATCAACTGTGTCTCTCGGATTTTTGAAATTCCACTCACAGAAGCGGTAAAATTAAGTTTTATGAACAATTCAGTTTTTTTAACTTCCACTAAGTGGTTTCACTATTCATCAAAAATTGAAAGTTTTCAGAAAAATACCAAAATTTAGGCCTAAGCTATATTTGATATTATGAACTCAAAAATGATTTCTATTTTACAAAATTCAAAAAATATCAGTTGCATTAATTAATTTAAAAATTAATTCCTGTCGTCAAAACAAATAGCGTGTTTTAAGAGATAATAACTACCAAAAGATTGACACTTGTTTATGTCTGGTTTAAATGTGAAATTACATCCAATGACCAACATTGTATTAAATTGTAAAAATATATTCTAAATATATTTTAAAACCACTCAAATTAATAATTTATCACTATTAATTATTTCGATTAAAATGATTGTTTTTAATTAAAATTTAGTAATTTTCACTATTCATCAGAAAATGAAAGTTATCCGAAATGTACGAAAATTTCACCCTAAGTTAATTTCGATATTCCGAATCCAGAAATAAAGTCTATTTGGATAAATAAAAATTACAAAATTTCAAAAAGTGGTTATTACTATTCATAACGGCTAGTTTTAATAATATTTTAATATCATATAGTTGTTTAGTGAAACTCGGTATTGCGTACTACACATGCTATCGAGGAAGGTCGTGATTGCGTGTAATACAAGGCAAGTCAAGGGTGCGTGTTGAACAAGCTCCTTTTGGTGTAGTGTACAGCACAAGACATTAATGAAATTAAAAAGAATATTTTTCATAAAATCTTAGGGTGTTACAATATATTTTCAAGATATTGACATATTAAATACAAGATAAAAAAATATCAATAACAAAATACATGAAAAGTTAATATGGTATATATTTTTATTTTAAAAACATTACGTCTTGTAGAGGAATCCAAATATAAATTAATGGTCACGACAGCAGAAAAGTCATTGTCTCTATGTACGTTAAAAACATTACTTTTTCCATTTAGTAAAATTCTTCATAGAAAAATATTCCTTTTTAAAAACATTTAATTAAATATAAATTAAAATAGGTTAATTATAGACCATATAAAAGAAGGAGGTCTGTAATATAAAAATATTCCTCAATGAAAGAAGATTGAGATAATGTCCCTTGCCTTGAGTATGAATCTTCACATACAATATTTATATTCATGAATAATAAAATTTTGTTAATTTATTTAGAACCTTTCTCAATTTTATTATTCCTTTTATATCACTTATTACAATGTTATATTAATTACATAAATATTTATGTCCATATCAAACATTCAGTCAATATTCGGTACTTGAGTCGAAAATGAACTTAAATTGATATAAATTGTCCATGTGGTCATAATCAAATCATCCCAAAAATAAAATTCAGAACATAATAATCACTTTTGGACATCAATTATAATTTTTAAATCAAACCATTCATTTATGGTATGAAAAATGAACAACTTTATAATCATGGAGACGTTAGGTCGTACGTACGCATGAGTAACATTTCTATTTTTCATTGATCATTATTGAAATAAGGTAATTATTATTTTATTATTCCAGAGTGATAATAATATAATTAAAATAATAATAATAATTTAAATATGCCTATATAAATCATAAAATTGATGTGGTCAATAGAATTGATTTTCATCGCTTTGTGGAGGTGATGGTTCAAACGTATGCTTGAACAACCTTGTCATTTTTATGTGAAAGGAAAATAAGAATGAAATTGATATATAATTATATAATAATCATTAATTTGTCATGAATATCCCATATTATAATAAATTACATTATTATAACTAGTCATGAGAGATGACTATGGAAATGGAATTAGTTCAGTTCATTGAGGTGATATTTCACATGAATGCCTGAATGATTAATTACATTCCAATTTCATGGAAGTGGACATGGATTTTGTTGATGATATTATCCTAATAACATATTAGTATATTTATGATACTGGATTTGTTATTTTATCTTGCAATAATATAATTTAATGGAAGTGGAAGAATAAATAAGATATAAATACTTCAAGAAAATGATACCTCTTCTTCAGTTCATCACTTTGATGAACACCTTAACACCTATAAGAAGGTTTTTATGACTAAGATAAGCCCTCAAGAATGTGGGTATGGATTTAATGATGGGGTTTGGGTAGATATTTTCCAAACCAAATGGTTATTTAAGTGTGAGTCTTAGAGAAGAGTGGGTACCTTTTTATAGGAGAGGGGAGGGGCACCCTTAGAAACTCTTAAAATATTAAATTAATATAAATTAATTGTCTAATATAAATAACTCGAAATTGTGTTTTGTAGAATATAATATTAGTATAGTTATAAATCCTCTCATTAAATAATTTTTATACTAGTTTTCATTTTATTTTAAACCTTATCTTTTCTATTTAACCTAAATTTTTTCTCTTTTAATTTTAATTGTTCTAACAACATTTTAAATATTAAGAGGCTATATATTTTACTTATATGGGTAAATTACCCATAATTGGACACTTTATGAACTATTAGACCTTATTATATCCCCTTTTTAATTTTTAAATACATTTTAGGATTTTTATATAATTTAATAAATTATTATTTTTATAAAATATCACTTCTGTCAATTTTGATACTATTCATTTTATTGAATATATATAAAATCCAAACAGAGGGATTACTTCTAAAAACACATTTAATATACTTATAAAATTTCATATTAACCAACAAAATTTGTTTATGGCATCAAATATTTCAAATTATATTTATTTGAATATTATTATTATCATTTATTTTATTCTAACTTTAATAAATCTATTATTGAATCCTCATTATATCATATATAATATTAATTATTTATTTCCTAAAAATTATATATAAATTACCATGATATAGGTAATGTGTTTAGATTTATATTTAATATTTATATTTTAAGATATCACTTATACGAAACATTATTAAAAAATATTAATAAGATACTTTTTAATGATATTTTTATTTTTACTTTAAAAAAATATTATGAATGTCATAATCACACCCAAGTTGCATCAAAAGGACTCAATTTTGGCCCAAGTATTTTATTGGTCATCCATAACTCAACCAATAATATTATTATATTTCTTAGGGTAGTTTTATATTATTATATTATTAAATTTACAATTATTTACCTACTTTACATTTAACCGTGGTAAATAAAATACTAAAGTTATTATTCAAAAAAAATTATTTTGATCCTATTAGACAACATTTTTCCAACTGAGTAGAACCATATATATCTATTTTTGAAAATTTAATGCACATAAGTGGTTAAATTGGGTTTAACACTAATCTTGTTCACGGATCGAGAAAACAAGTGTTTTTAGTAAGACATTCAAAACTTCAGATTGTTTTTCTATTTAATCTTAATTTCAAATTTCATCCATTGAACTAAATTTTATTAAATGATAATAAAATAATTTAATTATTACTTAAAACCATGTAAAATTATAATCTATCAATATATATAAATTTGATGAAAAATAAATTTTGAATTAAAATGTTGAATTTTTCACTATTCATTTAAAAATACATATTATCATAAAAATATAAAAAATTCAACAAAAGTAAATTTTGATATCGTTATTCCAAATAAGAATTTTATCTAGTCAAATAGAACATATAAAAGTGAAATAAAAACTATATTTAAAAAGGATTCTCCTTCAAAAGGAGGTAAAATTACCTTTTAAAAATATTAGAGTTTTTATTCTTGAAATTAGATTTATTCTAATTTTAAGCCTCTAAAATTTATTCGAAAAAAGTAAAAATAATAATAATAATGTATAAAACTAATATATTTAGTTCTATTAATTCTCTCCAATAATATTACTAGGCAATAACTAACATTTAAAAAATAATATTAATAATGTATTATTTTTTGATATATATCAGTCTTATGTGCAACATATGATTTCAAAGAAACCCATTGGTGAGTGTCGGGTACACTATCATACATAGAATCAAATTTAATGTGAAATTTATATCTAATTCTTAATAATTAATATATATGAAAATGTATTATTCTATAATATCTTAGGATGTTACACATCGAATCCTCTTCTAGAGGAATCAACCACTATGCATCTGTTACGCTACCTAATCTCACCAATCACCATAGAATTCATAATATAAAAACTAAATTTATACCATGAATATATATTCCATATTGTGTGAGTTTACTATAAAGTTATAACTCCCATGGAAATATGAGGAATAATCCCTCAGAAACCTAATATACTCCTTCATAAAATAATCCTGAGAAGAGTTCATTCCACAATACCTCAAACACCATTAGGGGACTCATCATCAAACATAGAAACATTCAATAATCATCCTTAAAATGTAAGATGATGCATATATAAATATTTTGATAAAGGACAATGATTGGCTATCATTTTAAAGTTCTTGGAAATCCCTTCACATTTATATGATGTGAGTTATTATCCAAGAAAATAACACATAAATCTAGGATAATCATTATCTCAATATTCGATATTAATTACCAATTTGTTTTCCCTATACACTGTAAAAGAGGGAGTCCTTTTCTACTTCTGAAGAAAGGATCCACCTCATTAACCCTAATATAAATCACCTTTTGATACACAAAAATATATATTCAAGATCCTTCAAGGAGGGTACCACTACACCAATAATATAACACGATTAATTCTCTAAAATATCTTCTTTTCTATCAATAAAAGACTCGCCTCACAAAAAACAGTTGAGTGGATAAAGTACACAATTATAGGAAACTCTCTATATGATCAGATTCTAAATAAGGGTCCCATTGGAATCCACAAACACAAACATATAGTGCAATATTTTATATATCATGTCGGCATCGAATGTTATGAGGTTTTGTGAATAACATTCAAAAATCATACAATGAACTATACAAATTTATACTTGACCATTTCCAGCCATCATAAACATCATCTCATATCATTATCTTTCATCCCTCCAAACTAAAAATTAATTAAATTTTTTTTATGATTTTGGGGAGATGATTAATATGTCATCCACATCCAACAACTTGTTCACCAATTAGTTCATCAATAAAAAATAACATCAATAATAAATAGTATCTTATATGAAGTAGGTGTGTTATATCATCATCATCTCCAAACATATATCTATCCCCAGTACTATGCTGGTTGACTTTGGTGAAAAGTCATACTACTCCCACAATCAGGGTGCATCTCATCCAATAATCATCAACCTACCAAACCTAACTTAGGGAACCACTTACCATGGTGGTGTTTTTTGAAGACAATTACACAACCTAGTAACTCATTATCTAAATTCTCTACCAAGATATTAATCTTAATAAATTATTCCATGAAACATGTATAGGTAAAACCTCATGAGGTTAGTTCCCCTCAACATGTACATAGAAATGGTCATTCCACCCAGTAATGGGTTTAATATCATTAGATAAAACATTCAACCTATAACAAATATAAAATGAATTCCATGGTAGATTTGTCTTTTTGTGAGTTAGAAACTAAATTTCACTCAATAATGGCTCATAGTTCCATGAAGGATCTTAACGTAAGAATCATCCTATGGTGAATCCATTCCAAACCAATCCAAAATGTGTGTCTATAACTCCAACTGACCACTACCGTCTGAGGATTATGCTCTTCGGGGTCTTTAGAATAAACTCGCAAGATCCAACCACAAAAATCATCCTCTCACATAGAATAAACTACTATATTCTCTATAAGATTCATGCACTAATCCGCGATGGGAGAGAACTACCTTATATAATTGGGAAAGGATGTATCTCAAAAAAATCCTTGAAATAACACATCATCACTAAATATCTTGTAGTTTAAAGTCCTATATGAATTGGTTTTTCACCACCCTACCTATGCATAAAATATGGTTATCTGTGGATAACACCCTTTAAAGGATGAAACCAAAACTATTAGTGTATATATGGATGGGATGACATGGAAAAGGTACGAAATATCATGTATGACATCTTTATGATTCATGTACTAACCTTAATTGTAATAATTAATAATACCTCAGTGATCAAGGTTGTAAATCCAATTATCAGAGTCATGGTGAAAAGATACATTGGTTTTCACATCTGTGTTGGTCTCCCTAGTCGAATAACCTAACACAGGATCCCATTTAACATCCTTATATGAGATTCTCATACTATTCCTCACATGAACTGTAACTCGAAAATTTGTCCTTAGGAAAACCTTCTTTGATACCATGATAATAAGACCCAATTCACTAGGTCCTTTTCTAGGATAGTGTCAATCCAAGAGTTCCACCCCATTCTTTCCTCCAATATGCTAGGTTATGGAGACTAACACTGAGTACGAATTTCTTATATTATGTGTAACATTAACCTATAACAACTTAAAAATACAAATCTATAATACATAAGATAATCCAACATACCATATGATATATATAACAAACTTAATAGTATACAACACATGAATAAGACATCAAGTAAAAATATATACCATAAGGTAAATATAACGAATATTAAAAATCATAAAACTCTTTAAAAAAATAATGAGAAACTCATATACACCATATGAAATCCAAAATAAACAACCAACCGTAGTGGTCACCACCACCATCCCAAATATCCATGTTGGATAATGAATCCCCAAAAATCACTATTAATTGTATAGAAAATTTGTGAGATTTTGTCCCATAAAAGGGTGATCATAATCATAACTAGTAAGAATCCAAAAAAACAATAAAAACACAAAGCAACCGGTGACCCAAACTCCTAGTATGATAGGTGACTAAGATGAGGGGAAATAGAAAAACCAAACACTGAATTGGATAAATGAACCTGGTACTAATGAGAAATTATATGAATAATAAACAATAATCAAACCATATATGATCAACCATTATAAGACTCATGGAAATACGTGGATGTCTCATTTATCCCATCTCTAACCAATGATTTTCACAAATCCTCGTGAGAAATTATGAATTCTCAATGTAGTGAAATGTCTATAATGTTTTATGTAGATAACATGACATCTATTGGTGGGAGTAGAAAACTCAAAAGGGGGAGTAAATTGATGTTCAAATAAATATTTAAATATAACAAAAAAATTAAAAACAAAATACACAATTTAATAAAAATTCCTTGTAATCAGAAATAGTATAAATAGATAATTTGATCTTTTGAAATGATTATCAAAAGCTTGATCACCGCAGAGTTAAAATAATTTTGGAAATATATTATCATTTAAATAAAATATAATTGTATCAAACATAGATTATAAATCATTCTATTAAGATAACAATCTGAGTAAAATTTTCTTTCACAAACAACTAATAGAAACAATATTTGAAATAAATAAGAAAACAAATCATATAATGCACATTTCTTAAATTTAACAAGGGTTTGGTATCGGGATAATACTAAATCCCATCCACTTTTCAATCACTCACCTCCAAGAATTTTATTATAAAATAAACTAACCCACAACATGTATGAAGTTTTATAAAGAATAACTCATAAGGATTTCAAAGAGAAAAGCATCTTCTACCCTTATACAAGGGATAAACAAATAAAATTACACATGACCTCTTTTATAGTTTTTCATGGAAATATTGATGAAGATGATTGAGAGAGTGTGTTAATAAATATCTAGTTTAGTATAGAATACAATGTTTTATTAATATAATGTGTAAAACTGAACACAACTAAAATCTAATTCAAAAAAAGAGCAATAGATAAGAGGTGATAAAATGTTGTGAAACTCGATATTAATTTCATCAATTGCTCAAGAGTCTCTAAATGTTTTCATGATAAACATATACATAATTTTCATATAAAATTAAGTGAAAGAGGGTGTTATATAAGTTTTAAAATTTTTCTATTATCAATTCCAATCATCCAAAGATCATTATATATCAGTGATTCTCTTTTTTTCTATGTAAGAGTCTATATATCTGTTTCCATGAGTGTCTCTATATTAGACATTAGGGAAGCTCTTCTGAATATATATCATTCCAAAATATCATATAATATATTTCAAAATAATAATTAAATAATTTGGAATATTGTACTATGTTGGAAATCTAGAAATACTATAAGAAGTTTATTGAGATTAAAATATCTATTATGGAGAGATTTGAGCCAATTCCATAGCCAGTTCATCCACTTCTAGTGCTCCACCTCCCACTCCATCCTCAGTTGATGATGATTTGATAATAATCATTATGAGAGATAATCTATAAGCTACTATGGGTTCTTCTACTTCTTCATATCAAGACAAAAATCATTAAATAAAAGAATATGGTTTTCATATTTATTAACTAGTTAGAGAATATATAAATGAGTTATGGAGTGACATAGAGACTTTCACTAAGTCTATAAATTATTACCTTTCGAGGATTTGAAAAAAATCAATTGATTACTCATTTTAAATTATTAGATGAGATTTTAAGGATTCCTCCTATGACTTGGGCCATCAATGAGTAACTGATCTAGAAAAAATAATTGGAACCTCTTCTCAATATATTACTGGAGAATAATATAAATTTCACACGAATATTGGGGAAATGTAGAAGCATTAACTATCAGTTTATAAATTGATGGAACAATTTCTCTACTATACCGAGGTACAATTGATAGCCCTAAACTATACTCTTCCATCAATTACTATCTATGTATCTAATTCTATACCCATACATGTACATCTCTAGACAACTTCTATTGATGTGATCCCCTTTAACCTTAGTCTTGTTGATGATATGAGATTTCTGATACCTGTGGTAGCTCTTGGAATTTTCTTTTCAGCCACCTATACATCCAGATTAACCTAACCCCTCTTTTGTTACTACTTCCAATGTATAAGGAAATAAGACAATGGATACTACTAATCTTTGAATGAAGAATGGTTCGTTAGATTCATATTATAATTTTATTTGGAATGTTTTTTGTTTATTATTTTTTTTGTACTATGTACCTTTTTATGATTTTTGAAAAATATATATTTTTATTCATTATTTAGTTATATATTTTTTATATTCTTGATTGTTTTTACCTTATTTGTAATACCAAAAGGAGGAATAATTTAATGGAATTTTATATGGGAGATTGTATAACATAAATGTATAATTAAAGCATATCACATTTAGACATGAAATGATAAGCATAATATTCATTTGTATGTGTAATTTATCTATGTTTCTTTTATATATGGTTTATAAATTATAGGATTTGTGATAATAAAGAAGGGGTAGATTGTTGAAGCCCTCCTAATTTTAATTATAAAAAGTCATGTTTATTATGTTTCTAATAAGATTAAAATGTTATGATAATAAATCATATTCTGGAAAAATATGATAATTTAACTATGTGTTGATCTACCATTAGTTGAAAAGATATACCATAAGTTATAATAAGGCACCATCAATCTATGATACTATTTCTATATACTCATATTAGTACAATGAAACTACCACTGTGTACCGCTACTATTTCATGATACATATTCTTATTCTCAAATTCAATACCTTCTTAATGACTATATCATTGTGCTACTAGTCTATATTTATTTCTAACTATTATACCTGACACATCAACCATTTTTATAAACACCCACATAGTTCGAATAGTTAGGTATTGTTGGGGTCCTTCAATTATCTCCGAGAATATATTTATTTCAAAATTATTATGTTCTTTTTACATTCCCACTACCCAAAATTAATCATTAATAACATCATTGTTGTTTTTAGGTTCAAAATGTGACAAGAAATCTTAATGTTCAACATGATTTTTAAGAGAATAACTTGTCTGGGTTCCTTTATCTAGATTTTATAAAATTGAATCTAGTGGTTAATAATTGTTAGCTACAGAGGCTTTCATAATAGAAGTATTGGGTATATCATTTTCTACAACTATTTCATGTCCAAATTTCTCATCATGACTAGAATATTTATATTCAAATATGAAAATATTTTAATTGGGTTTTAATTTTATATATAGACTAGAAATTACATCCTATAGATTTTATATAGTCTTTAGGTTTATGTGATCATATTTTATGAAATTTTATATTTTGAGATTCTCTAAAATTATATTCATTTTATTAAAAACCCTATATGATCTAATAGATATATCAAATCCAAGGATATTTCTTCAAAAAATTTAGATTAAAATTTATCTTAATTCTATTTTTTGTTGATTATAAATACTTTGATCCAATTACTCTAAAGTAATTAACCTTCGTTTTAGTATCGTTGAATAATTTATATGGGAACTTCATTAAAACATTTCTAATTAAGAATGTATTAATTATTTGTCAATCTCTATTCATATCTTCTTCTAAAAAATTGATAAATTTTACTCACTAATCATGGGATGAGAAATTATATAAAGGGTTCTATTTTTTTTCTCCACAAAACCATTATGTTATGGGTCTAAGGAGAAGAAAATGTGTCCTTATGTTTATGATGTGATAATAAAAAATAAATCATTTAATTTTACAAATCATGGCCATTATCACTTATTAAGTTCTTAATTTGAAGTCCACTTTAGAACTATACAAATTTAGCTTATTTGAAAAAATAGGAAAGAGATTCACTTTTATGAGAAATGAAAAATACCAATGTATATATTGATTAATAAACAATTATAACATATCAATAATTCATTCCAACTAAACAGGAAACAATAGAGGGTCCAAAAAATCAATGTTAACTAACTCTAAATTTTGAGAAAATGAAACTTCATTCTTTTATTTTGTTGAAAAATATATTATTTTTCTTTCTATTTTGAAAATGATTACATACTTTGACTATTGGGAATTCTAGTTTTGGTAGATCATTAAAAAAAAATTTCTTAGTTATCTTTAAAAGTGAGTGAATATTTCAATAAACTAATATGCTATTCCAAATACAAGAATCATTGTGAAATTAACATAAACAAGAAATACATTAAGAAAATAAGGAATTTAAATCAACAGCATAAACATTATCATTTCACATATCAGTAAAAAATAAAATATTTTTGGCATAAAAAACAATGAAATAATTATTTTAAAACCTAAAATGAAAACATAATCACCCAATTGTGAAATTATAATGAGATTTTATTTTAGTCAACCAACAAATAAAAACTTAAAAATTAAAATATTATTAGACATACCAATTTTACTGAGACCAATTATCTTCCCATTGTCTTTATCACGAAAGGTAACATATCCACCGTCATCATTTATTTTATTCTTGAAGCTTTTGTATTACCCAATAATATTTCTAGAAAATACACTATCTACATATCATAAGTGTTTACTATAACTTTTCAAGTATATTTCAGTCAACAAATACATAAACTTAATATTACTTTGTCGCCCATATTTTCTTAGGTCTAGAAATTTTAGAAAGAAGTACTTTAGGAATCCATGATTGTTTAACTGTTTTTATATAATAAGGCACAACAATTTCAAAAATAAAAACCATATTAGGTACTATTGAGTAATAACTACTAATTCAATTAGTATAACTGGATATTGGAATAATTTTTTATATATATTATTTCTTATCCTAGTTGATATATAGTTCATATAGTATACTTGGGTATAGTTTAGTTTCCAAGCATCTAAGTTAATTTTTTTCCTTACATTATTGAATATTTCAAGATATTTATTTAATTATTTATTTCATAATTTTATCTCATTTTTTTCATTAATTGATTTTTCTTTCTTATCATTCTCTATTGTAAAATAATACTTAATGTGAGAAGACAGCTCATGATTCTTCTTTAAACATTTGTAATTTTTTTTAAATTACATAAATATTTTTTCCAGTATATTACTATATTAAAACAACACATCACTTGACATATTATATTTCATATAATGGTTATAAATATGAGCAGGAGATGCTGGGAAAATATTTGATAACTCGTATGTGTTTTTCATAAAACACATATTGTCTCTATCATTTTTATGTTCCCTATTAGAATATAGATCACTTAACCTATCCTATGAGACACATTAGGTGGATTTTATTGCCTTATTATATGTATTTTAGTTTTCCTCGTGCATTTTTCTTATATTTTAACATGGTAAAGTCTTTATTAATGGGTGTTTTTCTTTTTCATTCATTGAATATTACATCATTGGCTGCATCATCCTTTCTCAAATCATTTCCCTAATTTCATCTATTATCATAATTAATTTTGTATGTATTTAAATTTATTTTTATCATAGGTAGTTCTATCATGAGAAAAAACCATTTTATCCAAAATTTCAGTGGAATTAGTGCAAGAAGATATTAAATTGAATTATTCATCACCTAGGGAAAAATATATTTAATTCAAAACTATAAAGTGACAATCATAATCATTCATAGTATCATCACTCCAATATATTCTATAATATTTAGGTAATTCATATTTATCCTCAAAACTTATCCAGATATCAAACCCTAAACTTCCTATATTCATTTCCATTTTAATCTTCCATTAATCATAGTTAGTTCCATAAAATTAATGGGTATTATTAGTATAATATCCTTCTTGTATTTTTTTAACCATAAAGAATTAAATTTAGGTAAAATAGAAATTTAATATCTTTAAATTTAGATAAATCATAGTTAAAATTTATCATGAAATTTCTATGAAACCAAATTTTGGTGGATATGTAAAAATCAAGAGGGTGGTGAATTGAGTTTCAACTAAAAAATTTCTTTTACAAAAATATTTGAAAATAATTACCCTATTTAATTAAATAAATTAATTTAAAAACATTTGATAAATATATATTTTTGATCTTTTTAAATTATTTTCAAAATCATGATAAAGGCTCAATTAACATACTTTTGGAAATTCTCTATCTTTTGAAACAAATCTACTTGTATAAAACATAGTTTCAAAGAACTCTTTTAAGTTAACTATCAGGGTAAATATTTTTCACAAAAAACAAAAAATATATATTTCATATAAATAATAAAACAAATCATATAAATTTCACATCAAAAAATTAATAGGCGGTTTGTTATCAAGCTGATACATAATAACCTCTTCTTGGAAATCACCTAATGCTAAAAAGTTTCTTATAAAATAAACTGATCCAAAACCCAGATTTAATTTTAAAAAAAATAACATAATTCAGTCTTGGAAGCAATCCTCCTCCACAATTATACATGGGTTAAACATGAATAGCTCACACATAACCTCTTCCATAGTCTTTTGTGGTAATATAGATGAATATAATTGAGGTAGAGTGTCATGAAATCTCTATTTTTTTATAACATACTATGTTTTGTGAATGTACTAAGAAAAACTACACATGACTCAAATGTAATTAAAAAATATATGTAGAAAGATATTAGAGATGAGAATATTCTATGATGATCAATCCAAATGGGTTCAATTACTAAAGAGCCTTTGAAAATATTTTTGATAATCTTCCACATGGTTTTCACAAAATTATTATTGAAACAGACTACTATGGAAGTCTAGTTAAGTCTACTAAATTCAATATATAATCTTCCAGAGATCATCGTGTATCTGTTATTCAATTGTTTCTCTGTTAGAGTCTATATATCTCTGTCTATTCAAGTATCTATCTTTCACTTGATGGGAACTAGTGTAAATATATAACATTCTATGATATCCAAATATCATTTCCAAAATAATATTGAAATAATATGAATCCTCATACTGAGTATAAAAAATGGAAAGACTAAATTTTTCATTAAGAATTATGTTGAATTATATTAAGAATAATCATTTTGAATTTCATGTGATTCTTTAATCAATTGAATTACATAATCCATCCATTAGATAATTTACATTGAATTTAATTTTACATAGCCGTGGTATCCTCTATGGTGATAAATGACCTAACAAAATCATCTTAAACTATAGGTGGTATCCTTTGATGGTATATCACAAGAGGTATCATCTTGAATAGTATATACTTGGAAATTATTGAATAAATGGTCTGATGGGAGAATGATTTGTTGATAGATCATCCTAGTGGAAGAACCATTCAACTGTATTGGTAGTGGTATGATTTCCTCAATGGTAGAATCAAGAAATTGAAGCAAACATGGGTAGTAGGAGAAGAAGATTGTAAAATATAATAAAAAATACCATGGGAGTGTAGTATTGAATGGAATTATACCTATTATACTAATGGAGGTATAATGCAATGGTATTAGTGAATAGTGGTAGCTCAATATAAATAAGAGTATACCTTTTCAACAAATTTTAAATCAATACTTTCCTAAATATTCACACTTTTTTTACAATATTATTTAGAATAATAAGACATTAAACTTATTATAAACATAATAATTGTGATTTGGGATCATTAAAATATGGAGTGTATCAACACTATCCATCATGTTTAGAAGGCCACTCAGGGGTTCCCAGTCACAAGTCATAAATAATTCCACACTACACATCTTTTAAAACTATTATTCCACCACTACAATCCATATAGGGTATCCAACACAATGTAACAGAACATTATCTTGTTAAGGGAATATTAAAACCTTTTTCCCATCATTAATATATCATCTAACATACACCTGAACTAATCATAAATATGGAATTCCACATAAACTATCTTAAACTATAATAGAAGATACCACAACCTAGAATTATTAGGGGAATACTAACTACATCAAAGGATTAAATGACCTGTATGATCTCATAGATTCTGGGAATAACAACTCCACATATAAAGGATCTTAGGCACAATGTATGTGGGGGGAATACAAAGCCTATCTAATCTATTTGTGGAGGATAATAGTCCTGAATAATTGGGAAAATTTCCATCCCAAACAAAGGATAGGGAGATATTTTCACCCAAAGAAAATGTTATTGTTAGGGGGTTTGAATTTCTAAAAACACTCACATAACCATGCCTGATTATGTCATATAATATCATATGTTGAAGAAAAGATAGCATACTAACATCCCCTCACATCGTAAATAAGGTATCAGAAAAAATTCATTGTCCCATTCTATGTAAAAATTTCACTCAAAATGGATTTTTCGCATGATTGAATCCATTTTTGAGTAAGAAGATTCATCTTATAGATATATCTAGGATAAGAAATTGGTGTGTTCCTTGGTGTAAATTATTTGTATCTGTTGAGACGTATTCTATTTATGTACTAGCACCCATCATGGTGCGAGGCGAATCTGTCACTAATCCATCAAATTCCCTCCAATACACGAACATGTCTTTTCCAATAGTGACTTGTCTCCAATATATCATTTTTAGGTGGATTATACTAGAAATATACACAATTGGGGTTTAAATAGTTTATTTCTAGCTTAAATGTTTAATTAAACAATTAAATTAATTATTTAATTAATATTCCTGTAAATCCCCCTTAACATTGAACTATCAAAAAACTCAATGCCATTAAAACTTTTATTATTCTTATTGTGGAACCTACATTTTAGACACAAATAAGGTGTTAGTTTTCTAATTCAATGATCAATTCAGTAGATATAATCATTTAATTAACAATACATGTGTGCATTCTAGAACTAATATTTTCATAAATAACTTATTTTTTAATGACCCACATAACATTAAATATCATGTCAATTCATCCTGGGGGTATTCGACACCCTATAAAATCAATAGAATCATCATATAATTTTTAGATGTACTTTTATATTTTAAATTTACTATTTTATCCATGGGGAGTCCCTGGACTCTGAAATTCAAAATTTATCTTTTTCTCCCTTAGGAAAATATATGTCACTACACATAAGGATTAGTTGGATTTATATGATATTAATTTAGATTAAATAATTGTTATTTGAAATTTTCATAAGGGTTTTTGTTGAATTTGATATTGAAAATATAAAAAAGAATTAAACGTCACCTTGAGCACAGAAGGGTCATTTTATAAGTTTTAAGGGTAATTTATTGATTTTTTGGGATATTTACTTGGGATCATTTGAGGAGATTTCTAGAATGAAGAAATATGGAGAATTTTCAATTATCCTATGTAAGAACAATTCTTCGTGGATGTGAACAACATGATAGAAGAGAATTATGATTCTAACTGAGAATAGAGAACATGTTGGAGTCTATTTTGTGAAAGGATAAGTAGTAACTCCATGATTGAAATTATTTATAATAAATATATGTTCATGAAAAAATGTGTGCCACCATCAATTATATGATACAAGTTTTCATTAGATATTTTTAAAATTGAAATATTCCAGGTTTCATGATAAATTTATATAAATATATTGACTATGATTTGAATGAATATAAATGAGAAGAAAACTAAAGAGATTTTTTAATAGATTAATAATTGAATATCACTTACCACATGAAATCTTAGGATATTTACCTATTCAAATGTCAAAAACATATTATTTAGATTTGTGTGTAGGATTAATATAGTATAAGAAGAAGAGTTGGTTAATGATTTGATAACACGATACTATTTCCCAAAAAAAGGACATTTTTTTATCCAAGACGAATTTAAATTGATTGATATTGATATAGAACCAGTTAGATGTGTATAAAAATAATAATAAGGTCAAAATACATTACCTACAACACCCTCATATCATAAGAGGTAATATAAGAAGAATAATAAGAATAAGAGTAAGCAGATGAATTTCCTGGTACCCTTACATTGTTAAATACAATTTAGAATAGTAATGAAAGACAATACAACTACTAATGTTCATATATAATGTCATGATTCTCATAATATTGAGTTCTTATAACAGGTGAACATAATAAGATTGACTTAAAGAATACGTATTTCTTTCAAATAGTGTTTAAAATTTTATTCTAGTAGTTGAGGAGATAAATTTTTATAAAAAATATCATCATATATTGATGTTGTGACATCCAAAGTAGAAGGAATATTTAATTCAATGATTTCATAAATGACTTTTAAATAATTGGTGGTTCTAGTATAAAAAACAAATTATATTCCAGTCTTGATATTAATGATATTATGGGATGAAGCTACCACACTAAGAGGGGGAAAATGACTTCCAAATGGTTTAGGATGATATTATACTACTTATGAAGATTATATAAAATAACTTAGTAAAAGTATGATACTTTATTAACCCTTTTGGGTTATTTTAGATCACTTATAATCACTATATAATTAATATTTATCATTGTGTATTAATGGATGTCAAACACAATAAGAAATAGATTCCCACACCGGGTTTGAACCTTCCTAAAACCATATATGATGATTTTTACATGTTTATTATCTACAATACCGGTGGTGGTGAGTATTTATATTGTATAAATAGATCCACCCCACATATATGAGATAGAGGATTGAATATTGAAAGGGGAATTAAAATTTAAAATAGAATTTGGAAAAATTATAATTCCTGGCCCCCCCCACATATAATTACATGGTCCACTTGTTCTTACAATTAGATTCATTAAAAATAAAATTTCAGACTAATTGGATCTAGAATTTCTCCTTTATTATATTGACATATTTGAAGTACATATTTGAATGACCTTTAAAACTTCCCTATATAAATAAATCATCCTCTATCGTTTTAGATGAATTAATAAAGATCTTGTGAAGAACCATAAAGAATGAGATGAAAAGGGATGCAATGAAATTGAGAAAGATATCATAATTAATGGATGATTCACCACCAGTGGTAAGTAATCCAAGTGTTAATATATAAATAAAATATGTTGATTATGATCATATTGATGAACACACTCTAGACATAGAGAGTATAAGGATGATGAGTACATTTAAATCATTGAAAACTTCTACTCTAAAGTTAATGATTACCGGATAAAATTTTAAATATAATTTTTTACTAATATTTTTAGAATTATCAATGTAATATTTGATGAAAAAACATAACTATAGTTCTATGTTGATGATATGGAAAATCTGTTGACAACAAATATGGAGAAGTAAAATATTCTCACTAAACCGGTTGAAGCCAAAGAAGAATATTTATTACTTTTCAATAAAAATATTTCCCTAGTTAAATAAGAGTTGAAAATAAACTTTTTTGATATATTTGTGATTAATAATGTTATTTAGGAGAATATTCATACTATATAAGGTTCATATAAATATATTATTGATGTAAAGGATTCCCAATTTAAGATCAAATCGAAACGGATTAAGGAACTTGATCAATGTTTGAATAACTGTTGAATTATTGATGAATATCATATTTAAAATATTAAGAGATATTGAGAAGAATGTTTATGGTTGATTGAGTATGAGATAAATTCTATCATCATGAAGTATCTCAAACATGAGGTGGAATTGTGAAATTTGGAATCAACATATGTTATAACTTCTAAAACATCATTGAATAATGGTGTTATGAAAAATGGTTCTAATAAGTGTCCGGATTTTGAAAAAGACTCATTTTAGTGGTAAGATGAGTTTGGGGACATCTAAGAATCCATATACCACAATCTCTTGGTAAAATATAATTCTTTTCCAATATTTTTTTTGTACTAATGTAGTTATTTCTACAATAGTGTGATTAAAATCAAAATATAGATAAGTATGGATAAAAAATCCAATAAATCCACCAAAACTTCAATGTTGGATTAAGGTATATCCAAGCGGGTCATTTATCCAATGATACCCCAAAAATACTATGTATCTACCCAAAAGCATCAAGGTGTAATATCTAGACTGGCTATATTTAAATTGAAACGAAGAACATATATTGGAAACTGGTATTGTTTGTAGATGTTTATACATAATTATATTTACAATTGGAATAATATATTAATTCATATAGCTTATATTGGGCCTAAATTAATCGAGGAATATCTTAGGAAAAATGAACACATATTATGAAAAATAAAAATTCACAAAAATGATAGATCTATTTAAAAAAGATTATATTTAAAAAAAATTAAAAATTCTATGGTATATTCAAAATAGTTTTCATTATGATATTGTGTCTTCGTATAAATATACCAAGAATAATTATTATGTTGATAAGAAAATAATATCACCACAATAACTGTTTATGGGAAGGGAATATATATTTGTTATGGGATGTAATTAAGTGATGAAATGTTTCAAAAAAAGGATAATGGTAATGAAACTACACTAAAACATAAAACTTGAATGGATCTTAAATAAAAGTGGATATAATTATAATATAGAATTAACATTAATATTATGGAATATTATATATAGTATTTGAAAATAAAAAATGAAAGATACAAGAAGGATTCGAATATGGAATCAATCCAAGAACGTAATAAAATGAATTCTTTTACTATAGATATAAGAATCAATGTTTTCATATGAGGTATTGATATTTTCAATTTCAGTTTAACTCTAGGTTTTTACCTAATGTGAGTACCAAATAAGATCATAGGATTTTCAAGGGGGTATGAGTCTTTTTTAGATCCAGGTGGCATTGTTTTTTGAAAAGGTGGTTGGGCTGCATGGTTAGGAGTAACTATGTGAGGTTGGATTGAGTGCATAAAAGGGTGTGTAGTTTTTTATAACCATGAACCCTAGGTTATACAACAATGTAAGAATCTGTAATGTTTTTAGTATAGTAATGCATCATTATTTTTGAATAGTTTCCCAAACCATGTTCAAGAACTGTGCAAGATCCCTGTTGAAGTAGTAAGCGATGTACGGTTGGCACACAGTTTGGCCAACCATTTGACCTAGTATTTTTACGTAATGTAAAAAAAATTCCATTAAAATTATTCTAACCTAGACTATATTTCATCACCATTCATTCCAATGATTATTGGGTTTATTTATCCAGTTAAACTTCGTCCTCCTAGGTATGGGTTCTGTTTCATCATATAGATTTAGATTCATATGTTGATCATATTGTTGGATCTTCACTAGTGGTTTATCCATTCAAGTTGAACCTTTATTTTCATTATTCATATCAATTGATTTATTTTGGTGAAACATAATAAGTCCAATCTTAAGGGTTTTCTTTTATTCTTCTTTTTTCTCCCATCATAGACTGACTCATTGGTCCATATTGGATGAGTTCTCTACCAATGGTATATGGTAGGTGGTATATACATTTCACTTAATATATGGTGTTTTTTATACCTTTTTTCATTTTTACACATGTCATACCTTCTTGAATTTCCCCGAAAAATTAATTGAATGCATTAATTAAATATATTGGAACCTATTTAGGTTTCCCACTTACCATTATGTGTTGGTTGGAGGCCATCATACCCAACCTAGGCCACCCATGGGGTGTTTCTTTGTATATGCACTATGTTAATGCCTCCTTAATATGTGATTACATGTTATGAAATTCATTAGAATGATTAAATGGATTATGTGGAAAAAAATTCGTTGTTTGGATGAACTCATAGATTGTTTATAATTAATAAATGGCTTATATATTATTATGAGATGGGTTATGAAATGAGGTAAACAATTGATAATGGTAGCGGATGTCTTGGAAATTTATACTCCTTGGATCTATATTCCATTGGACGTGGCAAACATTCCTAGTGTCATATCCCATCTCCTGGGGACCATGTCATGACTACCCCAAGCCCGCCTTCCAAAGGCCAGTGGCTGGCGACTAGCACTAGAAAGGCATATCCCAAAAATTTGGAAGTAATTGCCTCTTAAACTTTAAAATCACCGAAACAAAGAACATAGAAATATACAAGCACAAGATAAACTATATATTAAATAGGTTGTGTACAGTAATTAAAGGGGGAAGAATAAAATCCCAATGATAATGTACAAGTATAACAAAAAACTGCTCCACTAAACACCTGCCAAAGATCATACCAGAAGATTAGGTACAGATCTCATACGGTCGTCTATGCGGGTCGTCTCATCTAATGTCCACCTCTGAGCATCCAGCAGTCCTTGTACCCTCAACCCCAGTAAGCATTGTCCGTCGTCTGCACAAGACATAACAAGATTCAGTCGAAGCCAATGGGGGGTTGAGTATAACAATACTTAATAATGACCCCGAGACCCCCTAAGTTCTCTTAGAATCCACAATGTATAAGCCAAAAATCATGAAAACAACATTCATTCGTTGTTTGGTATATGCCCATACATATACCTAAGTTATAAATAATACTCTTCTCTTTCATGAGGAAACACAAGGCCCAAATCTTTAGCCAAAATCTCAACTGTTCCATGAATGAAAGAATATCACAAAGGAAAAACCTCAAAGGTAAGTACCAAAAAGGTAACGACACACAAAATAATACCTCAATGGTAAGACTCATCTCACACAAGGTATAACATAAGTAGGATAGTATAGATGATGAGAGGTATTGTTAGATTATCCTACTTTATCAAGAAGCTCTACGGTTGAACTACATATGATCAAAAATGATCCACATAGGATCAGAAGATGACCCATACATGATATGGAGATGACTAAGATAGTATTGGTATGCGCTGACCCTCACAGGATCGTTGAGCACTGACCCACATAGAATTGGTTTGCGTTGACCTGCATAGGATCACCAAGAACTATACCACATAGGATCTGAAGATGACTCACAAAGGGTCTGAAGAATCTTCAAGTATTGCCAGCCGTAGGGTTCCTGCAATAATGATGCCAGATTCCATGAGGTTCTTCTCCCCAACACATTTTTTGATTCTACAACATCCATAATGTATCAAAAATAAGTATCCAACTGATCCTCCATCTCATAAAGGATCTTACGCAACTAACAACGCGTCAATCGGATGCCCAATATGTATGTTATTAGCATATCCATTCTAGGGGCCGAGTTGGATTTGGGTTCGATCCAACATGACCGTACTCCAACTTTATCCAAAACTGATGTGGAGTATTCCAAAAGGATCATCTTGATCCAATGATAATGTTGTCATAGATGGTTCATCGAATGAATGCATGTATCTTAAGATATTGCCATAAAGACATATCTGGGTCCAGATGGGCCCTAGTCCGATCCAACCCGGCCTGACAGACCCGGCCTGACCCGACCACTGCCAACCTGACCTAGTTCGGGTCGACTTAACCCGGTCTAGCTCTATCCCAGATGGTCCAGGGTGTGGTGGGCCCGGCCCACTGGGAAGTGGAGATCCCGACCCACTAGGCAGTGGTGGGCCTGGCCCGTTAGGCATGGCCCGCGGTCGGGTGGCCCACTATAGTGGGTTATGCCCAAGCTGACACCCGAGGAACCCCCCCCCCCCCCCTCCCATTTACCAGAATGGTATAGCGGACCATTCGGATGGCGTGACGGTCCCACCTAAGTAGTCATGCACAGCACGGCACGACCGACCGAAATGGTCAGCCCTCTCTTCCAGTGGCGCGGATGTGTGCCGCTCCTCCAATAGCTGGATAGATTCTGGCCTCCATGGTGTGCCGCCGTAGCCTATGGTCCATAGCCTTCTCTTCTACCGGTGGCAAGGACGTTCGCTACCCCACCTTCACGCGGTCGGCCGTTGTGCCAGCTGCCTTGGTCCCCAACTGCGGCTGACATGTCATGGCCTTCTCTGGTGATGCGATTGTAGTACCACCACAATTGCAGCCAACCAGAGTTTTAGCTTCCACCTTGTGTCTTTCCATTTCCATTCACTGTCCTCCTTCGCCGTGTAGAATGTACTAGCAATGAACATGTGGAGGGATCAGGCCTTGTTGGTTTTACCCACACCCTCCATGTTAGAACGGTAGCACGCGACTCGAGAAGAATGATTCAACGTAAATAAATTTATTGAAGAACAATGATAAACGCACCCCTACCATGTTCGTTGGAGATAGCATGAGGATGGAGATGAATATGATGAAGAGGCTACACATGTTTCTCCTACAACATGCACCAAGGACGGTTACACGTTCTTGATCTGGAGAATGTTTTTCATTGGGGGGTTCTTCATGTAGATGATATTTATCCTAGTCTCTCCTCTCCCAATAATCCCCAACCAAGAGGTGAGGAGCCACTTAATTATGTTCAACAATTAATTACATGATTAATTAAAGGATGTCACATCAATTGGGGGAATCCTAAGAGTTACCCCTCCCCCCATTAAAGGAGGTGTTAGGGTGGTCCCCACCACTAAGAATTAAATTGGGAGGTTTCAAATAAACCAATAAAATAAAAGTTGATTGTTTTATTTTATTATTTTTTAAACCTCCCATAAAAATCAAAAAAAATAACTTCCACTCTCGATCTACTGTGGTCGAGGTGAAGGTATCCTTAAGTGAATATCGGTGCTGCGAGTTAAACGATGTCCTCAGATTTCAATTCCTTGAAACGGTTCAAAAATTACAAAATGATTCTCGTGAATTTGCAGAACGTACCTGAAAAAAATTCATAAATTCATTCTGGAAACACCAAGCATCGGAATCTGGTGCCATCAATTTTAGTGGACTCAAAATAATTACATATAAATAAAAAAATTATTTTGAAGAATACGAGTCTTTACATTCTCCCCGCCTTAGGGCTTTGCATCCCCAAAAGCCACAATATAGACTTGGGAAAAAATTGGGGGTATTGAGCATGAATCTGAGCCTCCCTATCTTATGTGATCTCTTATAGGATCGCGTGCTAACAATGAACACACGTCATAGGTATCGTTTTCCCATGAAGGACCTACTCATGTCGATCCTCAATCTCCACTAGAAACTCTGAAAACATCTCCACATCGACGATGTCTAGATCTCCCCAGTCAATGATGTGTGAAGAGTCCTGTACTTATCTCCTCAGTAAAGATACATGGAAAATGTCATACACCTAGTACAACTATGGAAAAATAGCTAAGCGGTAAGCCACTTCGCCAACTCTGCTGAGGACCTAAAGGGGTCCGATAAACCTCGGAGATAACATGCCACCCCGGACAAATCTCTACAATCCTCATCGAGGTGAGACCCGTAGAAATAATTGGTCACCATCTTCAAACTCAAGAGGTCTTCGTATCCAATCATCATATGACATATCCTGATCTTCACGATATTCATCCGCTTTTGAAGTATCTGTATATTCATTGTGGTAGCTCGTACCATCTTTAGTACCATGAGTGCTGACTCCCCTAGGTCAGTACATCGCAGAGGTGATCTTCAAAGCCTTCGTACAATGACTCAAATTGTGTCATACTGATGCTGGAGTGGTATTTTTTTTTATGAAAACTCCACCAATGTCATGTGATCCTCCTAGCTATGGCATTAATCAAGGATGCAAGAACGCAGCATATCCTTGAGAGTTTGAATGGTCCACTCTGTCTCACCATATGTCTGGGGATGGGAGGAGGTGCTCAACCGAATTTGTGTCTTGAATGCATCTAGAAACCCCTTCCATAGCCAGGATGTAAAATGTGAATCATGATCGGAGACAATATTACATGGAACCCCATGAAGTAGAACAATCTCTAACATGTAGAGGCATCCCAAGCCCTCTACTGGTTCCTACTCTCTGATAGGTAGGATGTGGGATGACTTGGTGAGTAGTACAATGATCACCTAGATGGAATCACGCCCCTTGGATGTGCGTGGAATTACTATCACAAAGTCTATGGAAATTACATCCCACTTCCAGTCTAGAATTTTTAGTTTCTCAACTATGCCTACTGTAACCTGATGATCTGCCTTCACTTGCTGACAAGTGAGGCACAATGAGACAAACTCTGCCACATGTTTCTTCATTCCCGACCACCAGTGTTGATGCCGAAAATCCTAGTAAATCTTCTCCACTCGTGTATGTACCACTAGAGAAGACATATAGAACTCCCTCAACACGTCCTCTCATAGATACACTGGTAACATGGTACTCCCTTTGAAGAGGAGACGTGCTCCCTGCCTTCAGAAAATCTATCAGGTTCCAGTCTTGTATATATCTGAGCATGTCGAGCATTGCATTTAGTGTCTCCATGCTATGCCTCCCTTAATCACTGAAAGATTGGAGGAGTGACTGTCGGAGATTTAATATATGGTGATCAATCTCAATCCATGTAGGATATCAGGAAAATGGCTAGCTGCTCTATCGCCTCACTCAACAATTGTATACCAGATCTTCTGCTGAGTGAATCATCTAATACATTCTCCATTCCCAGAATTATATACTTTCTTGAAGTCATAGTCCTACAGGAACTGAAGCCAACACTATTTTCTCTAGTTTAGGTCCTTCTGAGAGAAGATATACCTGAGAATCATGTGATTACAGTAAACTGTAATACATTCACCCAAAATGTAATGTCACCACATCTTCAAGGAAAAGACCATTGCTACCATCTCTAGGTCATGGGTATCATATTTCTTCTAATTTTTTCTGCAATTAAGAACCATATGTGATCAATACTCACTACTGTTTCAGGAAAAATCCAATCCCTCACCCTGATGTGTCGTAGTAAACAATGTACCAAACACCCTCCTCAGGTAGCCTCAAGATGGGGGCACTCGTCAGTCTCTTGATTAGATCTCGGAAACGAAATTTTCATCTGTCCAACGATATGAATGATTTCCCCTTATTTTTCAATTCTGATAAAGGTGCAACAACTCTAGAAAATTCAGGCACAATCCTCCAGTTGTAACCTGCCAAACCCAGGAAACGGTGCACCTCTGTCACACTCCTAGTTGGCTCCCATGAACGAATAGCCCCAATCATCTCTAGATCCATCACAACTCCAACCTCTAAGATAATGTGTCCTAGAAATTGTACCTATAGGATCTAGAATTTTCACTTTGAGAGCTTACCATAAATCTAGTTCTTCCAGAGTGTGTCAAGAACTATCTGCCTATGATAGTCATGCACCTCCTCTGTAGCTGGGTATATCAAGATGTAATCAATAATGACTACTAAAAAGAAATCAAATTATGGAAGTAAGATAATGTTCATGAGTACCATGAACACTCATGGGGTGTTGGTCATATCAAATTGCATAAACCAGAACTCATTGTAGCCATACCGACATCTGAAGGTTGTATTCTGCACATCCTTTTCTCGTACCCCGAGCTGGTGATAGCTTGATCTGAGGTCTATCTTCAAAAACCATCGTGCTCCATTTATCAAATCAAAAATATATTCAATCCATGGTAGTGGGTACTTTTTCATCACTGTCACTTGGTTCAGGTGCTGATAGTCCACACATACTCTCAAACTCCCATCCATCTTCTTGGCGAACAAAATTGGGGCTACCCAAGGCGAAACACTGTGCCTAATGTACCCCTTTCTTTGCAACTCCTCCAGCTGTACTCGCAGCTATTGAAGCACCACTTGATCCATTAGATATGTTGATGTAGATATTCTGGTCGTCCTAGGGTACAAGTCGATATAAAGGTTCACCGCTTTGTGAGGAGGTAGACCCAGAACATCATCAAGGAAAACATCAGCATACTGGTCCACCAAAAAAGGAGTGCCTAGGCTCTCAACATCAATCGCTCCGAGGGTAAGTCTAGACAACTTATGTGTGATCGGCTGCACCCTCCGTTGAGTAAGTACATCCTACGCTGCAAAGGTTTCCTTCTCACTAGTGACAGAAAACCTCAACCCATCCTCGTAGACACACAACATTTTGTGCCTAATACAGTCGATATGAGCATCGAATATTGATAACCATTCTATACCCAACATGACGTCGTAAGGCCTTAACACAGCTATTAGAATATCCTACCCAAATCTCTAATCTCCTAGAATTTGCTCACAATTCCAACAGCAATGTTTAATCATTGAATCCACTCCCTTAGGAGTATTTAGCAATATGGATTGATCCATCAGATCCACCAGAATCTTCGATCTATGAATGAGGGTTGAGGAAACGAAAGTGTGACTGGAACCTGTGTCTATAAGTACAACAGCTAAGGTTGAGTAGACATAGATCATAAATCATATCATCTTAGGTGTAACGCCCCGACCCCAGCTACCCAGAGTCGGAGCATTAATTACATAACATTGGCATGATCACAAGAAAGATCAAATCCCGAAAGACCGATTGGTTTAGTAGCCTTGGAAACACTAGATATAATCATAAAGTTTTACATTACATTTCAAAGTGAAAAACTACTACAACAACAAAGTCTTCATATCCACACTATTAACCCCTCATAATATCCCGCAAGTCATTCATAAATTACTTCTTCACTACCTGGGGAAAATAAAACATAGAAAAGGGGTGAGCTCAAATGCCCAGTAAGGATAACAATATAGCGGAACATTCAAAATAAGCATAAACATTTAAGGCAATGAATTACTAAAACAAAAGCCTTTTAAAATTGAACATCAACATAGTATGGAAAAAGTAAAATGAAATAATGTCATTTACTTGTTCACGTGGATATTCTACTAATCGAATAATCACATGCAATATCAATAACCACTTTCATAATGTTGGAATGCATAATGCCAGACTATCATAACCACATAGCCAAGGCCTCGTGCCAAGACTACAAATAAGATTTTGTCAAGGCCTTATGCCAAGACACTAGTTTGTCTCATGAGACCTACCGATGCATCGAGGAGCTATAGCGGGCTCCACCCGTCACTTAATAAGTCCAATGCATTCCCATATGAAAAGGTTTAAACATAACATAAACATTCGTATTAAAACTAGCATACGAAATGTCAATAATTTCACCATAAACTATGAATGGTATAAAAATAGCACATCCATAGTCAAACATATCACAAAACCTTAAATACAATATAGAAGTTTTGTATCATAATAAATCAACTTCAAATAATCTTAAAATCCATCAAAGGATGTTGACATAGATGAAATCAAAATTTTTTTAAAGAAATATCTCCTTTTATTTTGAAATCATTTAAGATCCATATAAAATCAAACATTTTTTTTGAAAATAATCTTATAAGCTTTTAAGGGAAGCTTTGACGATTTTATAACGGCGGAAAATAACCGCACCCGCCGTATAAGTTAAAAAAACATTCTTACCTCAATTCAGTCGAAAAGGTTAAAAAGGACCTTGTTTTGAAAACGACGGAAAGATTCCTTTATAAACCTCTTATAAAAAGTCAAACAAGGGTATAAATGACTTTAACCCATATTCTTGTAAATTGTAAAAATGTTTTGAAATACATTTCAAAGAAACATGGATGTGGATGATAAAGAGATCCCAGTAGATTATTACGTATAATACAACCTCGGATAATGAAGAGATTGTGAAATAACCCTTACCAGTTTGTTAACTTATGAAACATACAACCCATGAAAGAGGTATCATACAATGAATATGTAAGTACACATAAATTAGAGTGTATTACACAAAGGATATAATTATGGGCAGTACATACACCACACAAAAGGTAATGGTGGCAATATGGCATGAATCTCACGGGAATAAGGAGTGAGATGAAAACCCCTTACCACGTTAATCAACTGAGTCGTATGGTAAAAAGTTAATAACCACCAAATTATTTACAGAATAACATGAATATGATAATATATATCAACTTCCAGTACACAATACACCACTTTCAATAATTTAGTGGCGAATAATGGAAATCTCACGGAATTGAATGTGAGATAAGAAAAATCCCTTACCTTGTACTATTCCTTGGTTGTGGTAGGTTAACCTCATGTATAATGGTGAAATAATTGTTATTAAATTATACAATAATCATATACATTAATATGATATCATATATGATCTTTTAATATTGATTTGATAATAATATCTTAGTATTATCGTTGTTTCGGGTGTTAACTTACTTGTTTTCTTTTGTATGTTTTGTTACGTAAGACATGTATGAAAAAGATAGGTTGTATATTATTCATATCCAGAATGATATCAAGTCCTTAAACATCATTTTTTAAATCATCAAATTATACTTGAATGGATACGATGGAGAATGAATCTCATCGCGTTCGTGGAGACGGTAGTCCGTACGTACGCACGGGCGACAATATCATTCTTTTGATATTAAAATAATATATAAATGGATGGTATATCATATATAAAGAATCATTAACATGTTAGATTTATTATTTACACGAGTTACACATCATTATTATACCCATCCAAATAATATTATATTGAATAACAATTACACCACGACGTGGAGACGGTAAGCCGTACATACGCACGTATGGTGACATGTTATTCAAAGGGTGGATAGGATAATGAATATGGTTGTACCATATTTATAATAACATCACAGTATATGTGAGATACTGGAGTTATTATTTTAGAATGGTAAGAACAAAGGAAGAAGAAGTGGAAGAAGAAATGAACTTAGAAAAGGGTGGGGAAATCATTACCTCTTCTTCGGGTTCTTCCTTTTGATTTGATCAAAAGGGCTCCTTAGGTTGACTTTCTGATAAAACTAAGGCATCTAGGTTGTATTGAGGGATGTTGAGAGAGTATTTGGGCAGAGTTTGGACGAACCAAAAGGCTTTAGAGGTGTGAAGAAATGAGAAGGAGGAGTGCCTTTTTATAAGAGGGGTGAGGGGCACCTTTGGAAAAGCTAGAAATATTAATTTATAATAAATTCATATTCGGTTTCTAATGGCTCCAAAATTGACTATTCAAAGGTTAAGGTGGGGATAGCTCGAAAACAACTCAACCAATAGAATTTAGACAGGGTTGGGTACTTATATTAACCTTATCTTTAAGTATTAACTCTAAGTTAATTAGTTTCACTTTTACAATGTCTCTTTGTATTTTTATATTATATGGTTAATAGACTTACCATATACATACAAGCGACCCCCAAGTGGTCCATTAATGATTATCCTATCATTATATAAGTCTCTTGGCCGAACCTTAGATTTTTAAAAATTTAATATCAATTAATAATATAATATTTGTTTTAAGAACTCTTTTATGTCAATTTTGACACTATTCAATAGTTGATTTTTACGAAACTCATAACAGATTTATTAGTTCGAAAAAAGTAAATTAAATCACTCCTAATATATCCTATTATCCTATAAAATTAGTTTAATTCATTAAAAGTTTCATATTATATTTATTTGGGTATTTATAATATCAATTATTTTAATTATTCACTATTTTAGAAATTACTGCATCATCATTGTGTCATAAATAAAATAAATTATTTAATGTCTAAAAATTATAAATAAAATATAATTATGTAGGAAATCTTTTTATCTTTATAATGAATATTTATAATATAACATCCAACATATATAACCCTATGTAACAATTGTTTTTCTAAAAGATATATGCTTATGTCATTTTTGTATTCATTTTAACATAATTAAAATAAAGTGTCATTATCACTTACAAGTGGATCCATGGGGTCCCAAAATCGACCCAAAGATGCCCATGGTCGACCATGTATCAACCAATAGGGTTAGGACACGTTTTAGGGTAATTTAGTATTATTATAATATTATTTTTTTAACCCTTATTTACCGGATTTACCCTTAACCATGGTAAATAAAATATTTACCGCAGTAATTATTCAAAATGTGTAAAAATGAAAGTTACCTATTTACATAATTTGGACATCCTGATTCCAAATATGTAATACATTTTTCCAAATTCAAAACACAGAAGTGGCAGAAATTAATTTAAAATTAATTCCCACTGTCAAAACAAAAAGCATGTTTTTAAGAGATAATAACTATCAAAAGATTGACACTTGTTTATGTTCGGTTTAATTGTAAAATTATGTCCAATGACAAACATTAAATTGAATGGTAAAAATATATTCTAAATATAATTTAAAACCACTCAAATTCATAATTTATCAATATTAATTATTTTGATTAAAAAAGTTGTTTTTAATTAAAATTTAGTAATTTTCACTATTCATCAAAATATAAAAGTTATCCGAAAAGTACCAAAATTTCACCCTAGGCTAATTTCGATATTCCGAATCCAAAAATGAAGTCCATTTTGAAATATAAAATATATATGATTTCAAAAAGTAGGTATTACTATTCACAACAGCTAGTTTAATTAGTTGTGGTGTGTGTTAGAACTCGAGGTTCCGTACAACACACGCTATCGCATTATTCGAAGGGAAACGTACCGTAGAAGCTTGGGGTGTTACATTCTACCCTCCTTCAAATAATTGCGTTCTCGCAATTTCTAGGGTATTACTGCATAAAAATACTCGGGTGGTTCTTCATCATAAGTTCCTCGGGTTCCCACGTTGCCTCTTCCATCTTATGGTTTCTCCACAAAACCTTTACCAGACGCGTCGTCCGGTTTCTCAGCACTTGTTCTCTCATATCAAGAATCTTGACGGGCTCTTCGCAATAAGACAGATCGGGTTCCATTTCTAATTCTTCATAGGTGAGTACATGCGTTGGATCAGGCATGTATTTCCTCAATAGAGATACGTGGAACACATCGTGAACTTTGGAGAGACTTGGCGGCATTGCCAATCGGTAAGCTACAACCCCAATTCGTTCTAGAATTTCGAAAGGTCCAATGTACCTGGGACTCAATTTACCTTTCTTACCAAAACGTATGACTCCCTTCCACGGAGATACCTTCAGGAAAACATGATCACCGACTTGAAATTCCAAATCCTTCCTTCGATTATTGGCATAGCTCTTCTGCCTACTTTGAGCTGCTTTGATGTGATTTTGGATTACCTTCACCTTTTCCACCGTTTCCTCCACCAGTTCTGGGCCTACAAGTTTTCTTTCACCAACATCATCCCAACAGGTTGGTGTACGACATCTCATTCCATATAACGCTTCATATGGTGACATCTGAATACTCGAATGGAAGCTATTGTTATAGTAAAATTCTACCAGAGGTAAATATTGATCCCACATACCCTGAATGTCAAGTGAGCAAGATCTCAACATGTCTTCTAAGGTTTGAATAGTCCGTTCTGATTGTCTGTCTGTCTGAGGGTGGTAAGAAGTGCTCAAATAAAGTTCAGTATCCAGGGATTTCTGAAGACTTTCCCAGAATCTTGAAGTAAAACGGGGATCACGATCAGAAACAATTGATAAGGGTACTCCATGAAGTCTCACAACTTCATTAATATATAGTCTTGCTAGACGTTCCAGGGGTAGATCTTCTCTTATAGCAAGAAAATGTGCTGACTTGGTAAGACGATCAACAATAACCCATATTGCATCATTCCTTCTAGGAGTCTTTGGTAGCCCCATGACAAAGTCCATCGTAATATTGTCCCATTACCACTCCGGTATGGGAAGAGGTTGCATGACTCCTCCAGGCTGTTGCCTTCCAGCTTTCACTTGTTGACAAACCATACATCTTGACACAAAATCAGCAATCTCCCTCTTCATGTTGTCCCACCAAAAATGTTCCTTCAAATCTCTATACATTTTGGTGCTCCCAGGGTGTATAGAGAAATTGGAACTATGAGCATCATCCAGCAATTCCCTTTTTAGATCAGGTAAATCGGGAACACAAAGTCTCTTCCCGAATTTCAAAATCCCATCTTCACACACAAAGTCTCTCAATCTCCCATCATTCACAGCTTTAATCTTCTTCTGAAATTCTTCATCATCGGTATGAGAACTCTTAATCCTTTCTAGTAAAGATGGTTTTTCAACCATTTGAAAAAGCATTGATGTTTCACCTTCCCTGGTTATTCCCATGTCCATCTTCACTAGATCCATGAAAATTGGATCCCTTTCAATTCTCATCATGTTCAAAACTCCATGGTCTTTTCTGCTCAAAGCATCTGCCACCTTGTTTGCTTTCCCCGGGTGGTAGTGTATCGTACAATCATAATCCTTGAGTAATTCAAGCCATCTCCTTTGCCTCATGTTGAGTTCTTTTTGTGAGAAAATATACTTCAAACTCTTGTGATCAGTATAAATCTCACATTTTTCCCCATATAGGTAGTGCCTCCATATCTTCAAAGCAAAGATCACAGCTGCTAACTCAAGATCATGAGTAGGATAGTTTTGTTCATGAATTTTCAACTGTCGTGATGCATAGGCAATAACTCTATCATTCTGCATAAGGACACAGCCAAGTCCCTTCTTTGATGCATCACTATAAATAACGAACCCATCATTCCCCGATGGTAGAGTCAATATAGGAGCATTGACTAATCTTCTCTTCAATTCTTCGAAACATTCTTCACACTCTTTTTTCCAAACAAATTTAACCCCTTTACGTGTGAGCTTCGTTAATGGGTTAGCCAATCGGGCAAAATTCTGGACGAAACGTCGATAATAACCTGCCAAACCAATAAAACTACGTACCTCAGTTATACTCGTAGGTGCTGGCCATTCTTGGATTGCCTTGGTCTTAGAAGGATCAACAGAGATTCCATCTTTAGAGACAATATGGCCAAGAAAAGAAATCTCCTGAAGCCAGAATTCACACTTGCTAAACGTCCCACATAATTCATGCCTCCTCAGAGTCTTCAAGATAATGCGCAAGTGATTTTCATGATCTTCGTAGGTTTTGGAGTATACCAAGATATCATCAATAAATACCACCACAAATTCATCGAGATACTCCTTGAAAACTCTATTCATTAGATCCATGAATACAGAGGGTGCATTAGTCAATCCAAACGGCATTACAGTAAACTCGTAATGCCCGTACCTGGTTCGAAATGCTGTTTTCGGAATGTATTCCTTCTTCACACACAACTGATGGTATCCAGATCGAAGGTCAATCTTTGAAAAGTATTGAGCTCCATGCAGTTGGTCAAATAAATCATCAATACGAGGTAGGGGATACTTGTTCTTTATCGTTATAGCATTGATCTCCCTATAGTCGATACATAACCTCATAGATCCATCTTTCTTTTTAACAAAAAGAACAGGGGCTCCCCATGGAGAAACACTAGGGCGAATAAATCCCTTATTACTCAGTTCTTCTAGTTGTTTCTTTAGTTCGACTAATTCTACAGTGGCCATTCTATAAGGGGTCTTCGATATAGGCCTTGATCCAGGAATCAAATCAATGGAAAACTCAACTTCTCGTTCTGGAGGATGTCCAGGTAAATCTTCCGGAAATACATCTACAAATTCTTTCACAACAGGTACATCCTCTATTTGAACATTCCTTTCCTCACCGACAGTTATTTCATTCTCTTCCTCCCCAATAATTGAATTAAGTTGAGCTACTGGGGGTGGATCTAAATAAGAATTAGGTGGTGATGATTCTGCTCTAAAGACAAGGTGTTCCTTATCATTATCATCAAGAATCGTAACCTCTTTCTTCTTACAAAAAATCTTCGCATCATAGTCCGAAAGCCAGTCCATACCGAGGATTATATCAAACTCAATCATAGGTATGACGATGAGATCAGCTGATAAAGAAAATTTATGTGCTCTAATGGGGACTGATTCACAAAACTTTGTTGCAATGATACTTCCCTTAGGAGTTTTAACTGACAACTCCCTTATTAAATCAAATTGGAAATATCTAATTTTCTTAGCAAACTGGGAAGTTATGAAACAATGCGATGATACAGAATCAAATAATGCATTTGCTAAACTTGAGGAAACCATTAAATTACCTGCCACCACGTCTTTCGGAGCTTCTACCTAAGCAGTAGTGATAGCATATGCCTGGCCTTGATCCCTTGGCATTTTCTGAGGTAAGTTCTCCTGACGCTTAGGACATGAATTTTCATAATGCCCCATCTCCCTACAATTGTAGCACTGAACGTTAGTAGCTTCCTTCTTCCCCTTGCAATTATGAGCTTGGTGGCCTTTTTCACCACACTTGTAACAGACTCCCATTCCCTTCAAGCAAGTACCAGGGTGTTTCTTCCCGCATTTACCACAGGATGGATATTCAACCTTTCCCTTCTTCCCCTTATTTCCATTCCCAGATTGTTCAGCAGGTATCTTCTTCTCTTGCTTTGCTTTAAAGTCATAAGACTTAGAGAATTCCTTTTCGGTCTTGATGGCACATGAGACAATGTATTCGTACGATGAAAAGGATTGTGAGACTAATGCTCGACGGAGAAATGGTTTTAACCCATCAAAGAAACGATCAATCTTACTTCTTGGGTTGCGTATATAATCTCCAGCATACCTCGCTAACCTTGTAAAGTTAGCCTCATACTTTGCGACATTCTCATCCTCCTTCTGTCTCAGACTTAGAAATTGCCTTTCCATATCTGCTCGATGGTCGCGAGGGAAGTATTTTTCTAAAAACAGATCTTTGAACTCCCTCCATTCCATATTTGATACTTCATCATCTTCCTTCATGTTTTGAATCAATGACCACCATTGATCAGCATCTCCAGTGAGGCGGTAAACTGCCATGATAACTTTCTCCCTTTCACTGCTCCCCAAAGCCTGAAATATTTTCTCTAGGAAATTTATCCATTGCTCAGCTACTAAGGGATTTGTACTCCCATTGAACGTTGGTGGTTGTTGCCTCATGAATCGATCTAACATTGATCCTCCACGCTGCGGATCAGGGTGCTCCATACGGGTAAGGTTATTATTCATAACCTGAGTAAGTTGTCCCAGTATGGTGATTAGCTGATCGGCACCAGTTGCATCACCAGCCCCACTATAATTATCTTGAGCAGGAGGGCAATCCCTACATGGAGTGCGCGCATTGATACGGTTTCCATTTCTTCCACTAGGCGCCATTTCTAAACAATGGCATAAACTAGATCTGTTTATGAATCAAAATACATAATCCCATACTTATAAAACACTTAACATAAATTGAACTATTTATGGATATAATCCATAATCATAAGAATGTTTTCTTTGAGGAAGTATATACTCATAATCCCTTCAAAATGATTTGTAAAGAAAATGAGAGTTATCCTAAGCATATCCCCCGGGAGTGTCGTAACCAAGAGTGCAGCAAGGCCCGTTGTCGTGCACCAGTTCCCGTTCGAGTCTATCTCAAAGTGGTGTTTTCGGGTTTTACCCCTAGGTACATCTGTGCCAGAGTCGCCTCTACCAGCTCGTATCCAGACAGGGATGTATTGCTCAGAAAACTCACAAAATCTCTACAATACCAAAATTCTAGGAAGTTCTTCTATACTAATCCTCAAAGTTCATCTTAGGTCTACGTGCTCTAATCAGAGTTTATCTAAATCTATCTTCCAAGGTTTGTACTAAAATTCCTCTGATACCAACTGTAACGCCCCGACCACAGCTACCCAGAGTCGGTGCATTAATTACATAACATTGGCATGATCACAAGAAAGATCAAATCCCGAAAGACCGATTGGTTTATTAGCCTTGGAAACACTATATATAATCATAATGTTTTACATTACATTTCAAAGTGAAAAACTACTACAACAACAAAGTCTTCATATCCACACTATTAACCCCTCATAATATCCCGCAAGTCATTCATAAATTACTTCTTCACTACCTGGGAAAAATAAAACATAGAAAAGGGGTGAGCTCAAATGCCCATTAAGGATAACAATATAGCGGAACATTCAAAATAAGCATAAACATTTAAGGCAATGAATTACTAAAACAAAAGTATTTTAAAATTGAACTTCAACATAGTATGGCAAAAGTAAAATGAAATAATGCCATTTACTTGTTCACGTGGATATTCTACTAATCGAATAATCACATGCAATATCAATAACCACTTTCATAATGTTGGAATTCATAATGCCAGTCTATCATAACCACATAGCCAAGGCCTCGTTCCAAGACTACAAATAAGATTTTGTCAAGGCCTTGTGCCAAGACACTAGTTTGTCTCATGAGACCTACCGATGCATCGAGGAGCTATAGTGGGCTCCACCCGTCACTTATTAAGTCCAATGCATTCCGATATGAAAAGGTTTAAACATAACATAAACATTCGTATTAAAACTAGCATACGAAATGTCAATAATTTCACCATAAACTATGAATGGTATAAAAATAGCACATCCATAGTCAAACATATCACAAAACCATTAATACAATATAGAAGTTTTGTATCATAATAAATCAACTTCAAATAATCTTAAAATCCATCAAAGGATGTTGACATAGATGAAATCAAAATTCTTTTTAAAGAAATATCTCCTTTTATTTTGAAATCATTTAAGATCCATATAAAATCAAACATTTTTTTGAAAATAATCTTATAAGCTTTTAAGGGAAGCTTTGACGATTTTATAACGGCGGAAAATAACCGCACCCGCCGTATAAGTTAAAAAAAACATTCTTACCTCAATTCAGTCGAAAAGGTTAAAAAGGACCTTGTTTTGAAAACGACGGAAAGATTCCTTTATAAGCCTCTTATAAAAAGTCAAAAAAGGGTATAAATGACTTTAACCCATATTCTTGTAAATAGTAAAAATGTTTTGAAATACATTTCAAAGAAACATGGATGTGGATGATAAAGAGATCCCAGTAGATTATTACGTATAATACAACCTCGGATAATGAAGAGATTGTGAAATAACCCTTACCAGTTTGTTAACTTATGAAACATACAACCCATGAAAGAGGTATCATACAATGAATATGTAAGTACACATAAATTAGAGTGTATTACACAAAGGATATAATTATGGGCAGTACATACACCACACAAAAGGTAATGGTGGCAATATGGCATGAATCTCACGGGAATAAGGAGTGAGATGAAAACCCCTTACCACGTTAATCAACTGAGTCGTATGGAAAAAAGTTAATAACCACCAAATTATTTACAGAATAACATGAATATGATAATATATATCAAATGCCAGTACACAATACACCACTTTCAATAATTTAGTGGCGAATAATGAAATCTCGCGGAATTGAATGTGAGATAAGAAAAATCCCTTACCTTGTACTTTTCCTTGGTTGTGGTAGGTTAAACTCCTGTATAATGGTGAAATAATTGTTATTAAATTATACAATAATCATATACATTAATATGATATCATATATGATCTTTTAATATTGATTTGATAATAATATCTTAGTATTATCGTTGTTTCGGGTGTTAACTTACTTGTTTTCTTTTGTATGTTTTGTTACGTAAGACATGTATGAAAAGGATAGGTTGTATATTATTCATATCCAGAATGATATCAAGTCCTTAAACATCATTTTTTAAATCATCAAATTATACTTGAATGGATACGATGGAGAGTGAATCTCATCGCGTTCGTGGAGACGGTAGTCCGTACGTACGCACGAGCGACAATATCATTCTTTTGATATTAAAATAATATATAAATGGATGGTATATCATATATAAAGAATCATTAACATGTTAGATTTATTATTTACACGAGTTACACATCATTATTATACCCATCCAAATAATATTATATTGAATAACAATTACACCACGACGTGGAGACGGTAAGCCGTACGTACGCACGTATGGTGACATGTTATTCAAAGGGTGGATAGGATAATGAATATGGTTGTACCATATTTATAATAACATCACAGTATATGTGAGATACTGGAGTTATTATTTTAGAATGGTAAGAAAAAAGGAAGAAGAAGTGGAAGAAGAAATGAACTTAGAAAAGGGTGGGGAAATCATTACCTCTTCTTCGGGTTCTTCCTTTTGATTTGATCAAAAGGGCTCCATAGGTTGGCTTTCTGATCAAACTAAGGCCTCTAGGTTGTATTGAGGGATGTTGGGAGATTATTTTGGCAGAGTTTGGCCGAACCAAAAGGCTTTAGAGGTGTGAAGAAATGAGAATGAGGAGTGCCTTTTTATAAGAGGGGTGAGGGGCACCTTTGGAAAAGCTAGAAATATTAATTTATAATAAATTCATATTCGGTTTCTAATGGCTCCAAAATTGACTATTCAAAGGTTAAGGTGGGGATAGGTCGAAAACAACTCAACCAATAGAATTTAGACAGGTTTGGGTACTTATATTAACCTTATCTTTAAGTATTAACTCTAAGTTAATTAGTTTTACTTTTACAATGTTTCTTTGTATTTTTATATTATATGGTTAATAGACTTACCATATACATACAAGCGACCCCCAAGTGGTCCATTAATGATGATACTATCATTATATAAGTCTCTTGGCCGAACCGTAGATTTTTAAAAATTTAATATCAATTAATAATATAATATTTGTTTTAAGAACTCTTTTATGTCAATTTTGACACTATTCAATAGTTGATTTTTGTGAAACTCATAACAGATTGATTACTTCGAACAAAGTCAATTAAATCACTCCTAATATATCATATTATCCTATAAAATTAGTTTAATTCATTAAAAGTTTCATATTATATTTATTTCGGTATTTATAATATCAATTATTTTAATTATTCACTATTTTAGAAATTACTGCATCATCATTGTGTCATAAATAAAATAAATTATTTAATGTCTAAAAATTATAAATAAAATATCATTATGTAGGAAATCTTTTTATCTTTATAATGAATATTTATAATCTAAAATCCAACATATATAACCCTATGTAACAATTGTTTTTCTAAAAGATATATGCTTATGTCATTTTTTGTATTCATTTTAACTTAATTAAAATAAAGTGTCATTATCACTTACAAGTGGATCCATGGGGTCCCAAAATCGACCCAAAGATGCCCATGGTCGACCATGTATCAACCAATAGGGTTAGGACACGTTTTAGGGTAATTTAGTATTATTATAATATTATTTTTTTAACCCTTATTTACCGGATTTATCCTTAACCATGGTAAATAAAATATTTACCGCAGTAATTATTCAAAATGTGTAAAAATGAAAGTTACCTATTTACATAATTTGGACATCCTGATTCCAAATATGTAATCCATTTTCCCAAATTCAAAACACAGAAGTGGCAGAAATTAATTTAAAATTATTTCCCGCTGTCAAAACAAAAAGCGTGTTTTTAAGAGATAATAACTATCAAAAGATTGACACTTGTTTATGTTTGGTTTAATTGTAAAAATATGTCCAATGACAAACATTAAATTGAATGGTAAAAATATATTCTAAATATACTTTAAAACCACTTAAATTCATAATTTATCAATATTAATTATTTTGATTAAAAAAGTTGTTTTTAATTAAAATTTAGTAATTTTCACTATTCATCAAAATATAAAAGTTATCCGAAAAGTACCAAAATTTCACCCTAGGCTAATTTCGATATTCCAAATCCAAAAATGAAGTCCATTTTGAAATATAAAATATATATGATTTCAAAAAGTAGGTTTTACTATTCACAACGACAAGTTTAATTAGTTGTGGTGTGTGTTAGAACTCGAGGTTGCGTACAACACACGCTATCGCATTATTCGAAGGGAAACGTACCGTAGAAGCTTGGGGTGTTACATCAGGAGTGTCACGGTCATAGTCCTCATCTACCTAGAGCGAAGATCGCCCATGTCCACCTGGTCACTATGGTCGGTGTGGACCACCTAGATGTGGTGGCGGTAAAACCTTGAATCACCACCCACCCACTGCTCCATGGAATGCTCCTTTGGAACGTCCTCATCATACCTACAAACCTCCTTGATTGAATATTTTCCTCTACCCAGGCGGTCCCTCGACCATCATCTGGTCGTTCATACGACATGTTGGGAAATTGCGAGCCAAGTGATCGTGTCCACCACATGAGTAACACTGCTTGTTCGTTGCCTGTCCTACTCTATCTCGAGATCCACACACCACTGAACCTATATCCAGTGGTCATCCACCTGTAGGTCTGGTCCACTTGGACCAATGTGTCATCTGTATGCTACCAGCTGTAGATGTCTCTGCTACATAGCGTTTTGTGGTGGGTCTTGCTGCCGGTGATTTCTCACCAAGGAATACCACTTCTACGAGTGCTCTCTCTAACACCCACGCCTGTGCCGGGATGCTGAGAGAAGTCATCGAAGCGCTAATCACCCATTCGAGCCCCTACTCAAAGGTATGGGACTTAAAGAAATGGTCACGCACTATGTTAGTGGTGTAGTGCGAGAGTTAGGTGAGCCTCGCTAAATACTTAGCCACGGTCATGATACCCTACTAAAAGTGGAGAAGCTCATATATACGCACTGAGCATAGGGTTTCTCAGACAAACTCTTCCCTAAAAAGGATCTCATTGTCCACCCAGATGAGAGTCACCTCATCGTGAACCTAGAACATCACACTCCACTATCTTACCACTGCTGCCTGATGAAAACTGGTGGAAAGGATCACCCTGAGATCGGCTGGTGTCCTTACTAGTAAAAAAACTCTAACCACTTCCTCCATCAAGTCCTCAGCCTCCTGTGGATTCATCTCGCCGTAGAACCTCGATGGCCTCTAGCACTGGAACTCTTTCAATGTGCTCAAGTGGGGTGCACCCTCTACTATTGTGGCCGGTGGCAGCAGCTACAAAATGGGTAGTGGTGCTTCCGGTACACCACCCAATGGTACAAATGTCGTAAGGGGGCCCAGCACTGAATCCTCATCGCTCGGTGGGATGTTATCATGTACTCTACCTGGAACCCTGGATGGTTGTATTCATGGAGGAATCCTACAAAAAATAGGTGTTCCATAGTCAATATGTTATACTTGGGGGATGACTCAAATTTATCACAAAGAAAATTTTTTAAAAACATACATGAAATTAGTTTTTTGGTGTGTTGAGTTAGAAATTAGAAGTCAAGTCCTGGAGTATGGATACATTGGCTGCCGCACCAAAACCGGATTTCCCAAACTGATAACTACACTCATAACACATAACACTATTGACAATTAAAATATCAGAGTCCAAGTAATTAGGTAGAACCAACTACTCTTATACCAATTTTTTACAACCCGTCCCCCGGGGCCTATGTCAGGACTACACCAAGCCCTCCTTCCATAGACCAGGGGCTGGCGACTAGCACCAAAAAAGGCATATCTCTAAAACTGAGAAGGCACTGACTCTAATGATATAAACTCACACAAACCAAGCACACAGATAGATACATGCAGAAGATAAACTATATTGTAAATAGGGTGAGTACACTAAGTAAGGGTGGGGGGTAGAATACAAGCCCAACTTGAAACTGAATGTAAAATAAAAACAGCTCATGTGAGCACCCTCCTAGGATCCTACCCAAATGTTAGGTACAACTCATGTAAAGTCATCTTCATGCATTTTCTCATCTAATTTCCACCTCTGAGCATCCTTGAGTCATGGTACCCTCGACCTCGGTCAGAATTTTCCAACATCTACACAAGACACAACAAGGTGCGGGAAAAGCCCATGTAGCGGTGAGTACAACGATAGTCAGTAGGGACCCCGAGACCCCCAAAGGTCTCTCAGAATACACAATGAATAAAACACAAAGAATGAAAATAGTAGTCAACCATACTTAGGTATATTCCCATACATATACTTAAGTTATCAAGTATACCCATCTCTTTAATGAGAGAATACAAGGCCCAACTCATTAGCTAAAAGCTCAAATTTTTCATGAAGGAAATAATACCATGAAGGTAACACCAAAAAGGTATGTACCAAAATGGTAATGCCACATAAAAGAATACTACAAAGGTAAGACTCAACTAACACCAGGTATAACTTATGTATGGTAGAATAGATGATTAGTTGTATTGCTAGATCATCTTACTTAATCGTGAAGCTCTATTGGTGACCCACACAGGATCGAAGATGAACCACACAGGATCAGAAGATGACCCACACTGGATCTGGAGAAGACCCGCATAGGATCAGTTAGCACAGACCCGCACAAGATCACTCAGCGCTGACCAACACAAAATATGGAGACCCACACATGATCAATATGCGCTGACCCACACAGGCTCACTGAGCACTGTCCCACACAGGATCGGTATGCACTGACCCACACATGATCACTAAGTACTGACCTACATAGGATCTGAATATTCTTTAAATACATCCAACAATAGGGTTCACGCACTTAGCATTCCTGATTCTGAGTGGTTATTCCCCTCAATCCATTGGTTGATTCTTAAACATCAACAAAGTCCCATGAAAAAGATTTGAAAATATTTTCCACATCATAAGGGACCCAACACAACTGAAGGTGTGTCAATCAGATGCATGATCTATATGTTATTAGCATTTCCTTTTCGGGGGCAGGTAGGATTCAGGTTCGATCCAACCTGACTGTACTCCAAAATTATCAAAAACTCAGGTGGAGTATACCAAAAAGACCACCCTGATCCAAGAATTCTAGTTCCACATACAGTTCATCAAACAGAATCCCAGATCTCATGATATGGCCACAAAGGCCTATCTTGGGTCCAGATGGGCCTGGGTCCGGTCTCACCTGGTCGGATCAAACTGACATGGCATGACCTGGGCTGACTCGGCCCGGTTCGTGTCGACCCGACCCAGTCTGGGTCCATCCCGGCTGGGTTGGACTATGGCGGGCCCGGCCCGACCAGCAAAGGGTGCGGCCCAGCCCAGCCCACTAGGCGTGGCTTGCCTTGTCGGTGTCCTCCCTAGCCAACACCCAGGGGGAAGCCCCCCCCCCCCCCACGGTTTTCCCAAACAGTTCTGTAGATCATTCGGTTGGCTTGCGGGACCTGCCGGAGTAGTCCCGCATAGCACGAAATGACCTTCTAGAATAGCCGGCACACTTTTACAGTGGCACGGATGTGCACCTCTCCTCCTATGGTCGGCCGGTTGCTGGCCACCTTGGTGCATCGCTATGGCCAACGGGATGCGATGTTCTCTTCAACCAGCGGCACAGACATGCATTGCCCCACCTTCATGTGGTCGGCTGACGTGCCGGCCGCTGTGCTCCCCTGACGCAGTTGACAGGTCGTGGCCTTCTCTGGTGGATCGATTATTCCACCCCCACCTTTTTCCTTTCCCACATCGGTCGTCATCCTCCTTTGTCATAGATAATGCTCCAATAATGAAGATGTGGAGAGATCAGGTAATGTTCGCTTGGCCCGGACTCTCCACGATAGACTAGTAGCATGCGGCTCAAGTAGAAATATTCAACATAAAGAAAAATAATGAAGAGAAATCATAAAAACACCCCTACCTCATTAACTAGAGACGGCGTGAGGAAGGAGATGAAGACGACGATGAGTCGGCACCTATTGCTCCTGCAACTTCCAGTAAGGTTGGTTCCACATTCTTGATCCAGAGAATGTTCTTCATTGGAGTGGTTCTTAATTTGGAGGATATTTCTCCAAGTCTCTCCCTTGCCAACAATCCCCATCCACGAGTTGAGGAGCCACTTAATTAAGGTCGAAAATTAATTACATGATTAATTAATGGTTGGCACATCAATTGGGGGAAACCCAAGAGTTACCCCCCCCCCCCCCACTAAAGGAGGAGCTTCGGTGGTCCTCACCTCCATGAATTCAATTGGGAGGATGAAAATAAATAAATAAAATAAAAGTTTGATTATTTTATTTTAAAATTATTTTCAGCTCTCCCATAAAATTCTAGAAAACTAACTTCCACTCTCGACCTACTATGGTCGAGGTGAAGGTCTCCTTAGGAAAATATCGACGATGCGAGTTCAATGGTGTCCTCATTTTCCAATTCCGAGCAGCGGTTCAAAAATTACAAAATGTTGCTCGTGTGTTTAGTAATTTTACCAAAAAAAATAAAAATTAATTCCAGGCACACCGAGCCTCATAATCATGTGCCGTCAATTTTCACGTACTCGTAATAATTTTATAGAAATAAAAAAAATTACATGGGGAAATCGGAGCCTTTACATCTACATTATGGATCTCAATTATGGTACTAGATTCCTTGGATATTTCTAATCCTATGATCTGTATTCCATCGGATTCCATGAAAATTATACAGCATGGATCATGTTTATTTTAGATTCCAATGAAATTTCTACTACTTAGATCTATATTTCATGGACTCTCATTGAGAATTATTTGTGTAAATTCTACTAACGCAACTACAATTTGTTACTGAGTTTCTACAGAGACTCTCTTAGGACTTAGAAAGGACTCTTTTGTTGTTATAACTTGGATACAACCCTTTCGGGCCCGACACTTGATCACAAGGCATGGTTGTTGGGGATTTCGTTCTATTCATTACAGATATCATGTGTTTGATTTTTGTTCATAGGAATCTATATTTAGCTGGATAGGATCACATATTATTTTTACAGTTTACTTTCATTAAATTTATACATGTGATATACTGTACATAGCTTTATTTTTTATACATAGATTGGACATGTTATATACATCGTTGGTGGTTTCCTATTGGGTGTTATCTCACTCTTTGTTTGGGGAATTTTTGGGTCGTCGGATAGATTTCATGGATATAGGTAGGGACCGAGGAATGAAAACATTGTATAATGCTTGATTTGATCATTTCTTTGTAATATGGGAGCACAATACCGAGCTATGCTCGTGATGCTAGCTAGAGATAGTTCTTTTGTTCTTTTTGTAATTTTGATACATGTATTTTACTGCATGCTTGTTCCCATGTATTTTCTACCATTTTGTATTTATACATGACAAGATCATCTTGTTGTACAGGACACTCCTTTCGGATTTTTTTTATTATTACTTTCTTATGGATTTTATATTTTTCGTGATTAATATCATTCTTATTATTATTTATTAACTTATGATACCATTGTGTTACTTTGATCATGAGGGTATAGTATCCCCAATGTACCACATTATACCCTCACTACTATTCCTTATCCTATTCTATATGGGGAGGTATGCTTGAGGCCATGTGACCCACTAGCTCAGGGCACTGTTCAATGGCGTCAACTTTAAGATGTTACAAACTGGAATCAATGACATTTTGTTTTCTTTCCTTAATATTTTGATACAATAGAAATGATAGTAAGATTGAATTGGAATTTTTTAATGATATGTTTTTGGGATTACCTAACCCACATATTATAAAAACACAAATTTCCTAAAATGGGACATGTTTTTCTTGATTTTTCTTATTATAGTTTATTTGATTCCACCATTGGGTGACACACATTATTTTTGGTGTTCTTTATAATTAATGATTTTACCGTTTCTCAATGAGATGAGGGTATTCCATCTCATGTATCATTTTAGGCTCCTTATAGGAATCACATGCCATGCATATTCATTTCCATCTAGAATCCATTTCTTGACTACCATATATTTATTATTTGGTATTTTGGTTGTGCAATTGTCTTGGGATAATGATTATTAATGGAGATTGGGAATAACATAATTTTTATATAGAGTTCCTATAATAACCTAAACAATGTTTTCCTATATATACTATAGCCAACACCCTACGATGTCAATTATGACATATTGATTTATAGACTATTGGATACATGTAGTGGAATGTGTTATGGTTGGAATTAACCAGACACAACACATAAATTTATACGGTGTATGGTCCCTTAAAGGATGGAAATTGATATTCATTTTGTTAAACCATTTAAATAATAATTTAATATAAATTAATTTATATATTATTTTATTTTTGAAATAAAATCTTGAATTTGACCCATATTTAGAGTGGAAAGTATGTAGTGTATTTTGTGTTTTTTAGGGTTGTTTCCAATACATAGTCCTTGATTTAAGAGTAGGAAGAGGGGTGAGTCTTGTTAAAATGAAGTCTTTGAACTATAATTTTTTTTATTTGTGACTTGGTTGAAACTAAAATTATTTAATTATGTCTATGTTTTGAATTTGTAGATAAATTCCACCAACATGACCTCCAGTCATTCAACAAGAGGGTTGTAAAGACCATGCTCCGGAGGTGGTGGGCCCTGAGATACAATAGTGCCTCTTGAAACACTAACAGTTTCATCATATGGGGGTGTTGATTCATTGTTCAGATAGATTTCCCTACATTTCATATAGACTTTTCAGCTAGAACAACAACCCGCCCTATCTATGGGGGAGCTAACCCGTGTGTTCCCACAGTCGCATCCACCCATGTTTTTAATGGATTTCGGTCCACAGGTTGTTGAGTTGCGGCTTGAGACTATATTTTCTATCCTCAAGAAACTAGAGAAACCTCCTAAGAGGATAGTGAGGCTCGCAACATATATGCTTCAAGGAGTAGCTATGCACTGGTGGTATTTTTTAAAAAAAGATGATAGAATATGGCATATGGTTTGGATTGATTTCAAATCTAGTTTTTATGATTACATATTTCTTGAGACATTGATGGTTGATAAAGCTAGAGATTTTATGCGTCTAGAGAGAGGATTGATGAATATTATGAAGTGTTCGTCTTTCTTTACATATATTCTGAATTTTACATTGATTTATCTTATTGATGGCCCGTTGAGGGTGAGATGATTCGAGGAAGGTATCAAGAATATCGTTCATTGATTGTTAAATGTGTTTCATTTGAATGATATTACATAGATAGTTAATGAAGTGGTTATTACTAAATAGAGCCTATGGTAAGATATAGTCCCAAAGTAGGTTAGTGTAGCATCTCGACCTAGTGGTTTAAATTTAGGTGGTAGAAATCAATATTTTGAAGCTTCTTATGAAGGGAATTCCATCATGAGTTCGAGTGCTGGTAGTTCTATCTTCTATCATCAATGTTGGAGGTGGTGAGACATGAGAATTCAATTTGATATAGACCCATTCGAGTGTCAATAATGATGAAATATGGTCCATTTACATCGATTCTGTTGTAACTTCCCTCCAACAGTTAATGGAATGGGATATACTCTAACTTCAGGTTCAAGAGAATGATTCAAAACATAGAATTACTATGGGAGATGGAGTAGTGTCGGTTGTTCAAGATAAGGTGGTGGTTTTAATCATGTAATTTATGCACCAGTTTTACCATGTCATTGGAGTAGGCTTTCATCGAGTAGTGAGGTTGTTTCACATGGTTGTGGTTCAGGCCAGTTAAATTTTTTTACTTCCTACACCTAAGGAGTAGAGTGTTTGGCTTTCAATGGTCATATGTGTGATCGTAGTATTCTCCACTCAAGAATATTCTTTTTTTGACATAGGTTATTCATATATCTATATGAATTCACCTATTATGGGGATCCTTAGGCTTGTTGTTAATTTTCTGATGTCATTAGGACACTCGATACACTTTTAGGGATCAAAACAGAGTGTGTATTCAAGAGGATGGAGCTCCCCCTTGAGATTGGTGGGTGTCAATTTATATCATATCTTTTTCCCTCAATATGATAGGGTTTTACCCTATACTCAAGATAGACTATATCGTTTCATATCATGAACATGTCGATTGTTATAATTGATGGGTGACCTTAACATTACCAATGGGATGGGTTTTTTCACAAGGGATAGTGGGATGTCTAAGTATGTAGAGCTGGACCAGAGCATCTTTGGATGGGTGGAATGATATCCCATATACATTGCTTATATCTTGATGATTAGGGAATATGTTAGAAATATTTCCATCTAGTGAATCATTATTTCTGGGATGTTTTCCCAAGAAACTATGATGGTGTACCACCTAAGAGATAGGTGGATTTATCTAACAAGCTAGTGTTAGAAGATAAATTTGTATTCATTCCTCTTAATATGATAGATATTAAGGGGTTTTAGGAGCTCAATAGATAGCTTTAAGACATGGAGGAAAATGGATTTACATAACCGAATACTTATCCATGGGGTTCGCCAATCCTTTTTACAAAAGAAAAATAAAAAACCATTAGGATGCGTGTGGATTATTGAAAGATGACCCGATTGATGTTTATGTATTAGTATCTCATTCTGTAGGAAGATGGTATCTTTAACCATATCTATTCAGCTTGAGTTAACTAAAATATTTACTTGAGGTCAGGTTATCACCAGGTACATGTTCGACTCGTAGACATGACTCATATATAATTTTAAAGTAGGTATAGTCTGTATGTGTATCTAGTTATGTTGTTCGGTCTCAAAAAAGTGATAGTAGTTTTCATGGAACTAATGAATTGGATTTTCCATCCATATATGGATTCTTTTGTTGTGGTATTCATGGATGAAATCTTGGTGTTTTCTCACAATCGATATGACAATTATAAACATCATGAGATCATTTTGGATGCACTTATAGAGCATCCATTGTTTTCTTATATCACAAAGTTCCACCTCTAGATAGATAATATTCACTTAATGACACATATTATCTCAGATATAGGAGTATTTGTAGACCTAGAAATTGTGAGAGTTGTAGTTTCCTAGGTATAAGCCAATATTTTTTATATATATAGACTTTATTTTGGATTTATGGATATTACAGGAATTCCATACATGAATTATAATTCATAGAAATACCACTCATAAGCTTGAATATGAAGGTAATAAATTTTATATGGTCTGATTCCTATAAGACAACCTTTCAGGAGCTAAACAAGAAACTGAATTCAGCATTGGCCCTGATCTTTCAGAGTTGGTAAGGAGATAAATTGTACATTATGATGCATCATGTATTTGTATAGTATAATTTCTCATGTAAGAGGAATTATTCATGGGATACATGTATCATTAGTTGAGGCCACATGAGAGGAATTACCCAAAGCATGATCTTGAGTTAGCTATAGTTGTTCATGTCTTGTACAGTTAGAGGAATTATTTTTTGGTAGAGAATTTTTTGTGTAAACATACCACAACAAACCTTAGGTAAATATTTATATAGTCTGATTTGAACCATATTTAATTAATTTGTTATGAGTTCCTAAATTATTTTTACATCGAGATTTCCTATATGTCCAGAAAGGGAAATGTGGTGTCTAATGCACCGAGCAGGAGGACTCATATACATGAATTTTAGGAGGCCAATATAAAGTGTTATCTTATAACCATATTATCAAAGATACACATATTGATATATGATGTTAGGAAAAAACATTTTTATCATGATTATTAATTACATCCACTCTTAACGATATGATGATGAGGAAATAACAATCAGATTCTAAGGTAATACGCCAATGGGAGAGTGTAACAGGTGAGGACCTGCCTCCTTGTAGGACTGTGAGAGAGGATTAAATATTGGGTATTTGGAGACACATTTGGGTTCCATTGGACATACATCGAGATATTATGTGAGAGTCTCATTCATCATATTTGGTAGTAAATCCAAATGTTACCAAGATGTATCGTGACAGGCTTCGTCAGTATTGGTGTCTAGGTATAAAATGTGAGATAATAGGTTTTTTCACTAGGTGTTCATTTGTTAGTAGATGAATGCAGAACACTAGTGTCCAATTATGATTTATAGTTGTTAGCTATTCCCGAGTGGAAATGGGAAGATTTGTTAATGGATTTCATGATTGGGATACCAATGTTTCCTTATGTTAGTGATGTTTTATGGGTGTTTGTGGGAAGGCTCAAGAAGTTTTCCCATTTCCTACTGATTATGGAGACATTCTTAGTAGATTAACATAGGAGGATTTATATCTATGAAATTTTGTTCCTTTACAAGATTCCTTGTAAAATTTTATTAGAAGGAATTACTAGTTAGATCCTATTTTTGGAAAGGGTTATAGAAGGAATTTGGAATATAGGTGATTTTGACCACGGAATAACTCCCTCATACTAATGTACAGTCAGAGCACAATATGTAGTTTCAAAAGGACATTCATAGAGAATGTATACTTGATTTTGGGGGCTCCTGGAAGAGTCGCATACCCCATAATTGAATTCACCTACAATAGTAGATTTTAGGTGACCATACAAGTGGAACCTTATAAGAATTTATATGGTAGGTCATGCTGATAACTTCTTTGGTGGTTAGTGGTTAGAGAGGTTTTTCTTATTTTACCTCATCTGATGAAAGAGAATTCAGAGCATGTCTAATTAATAAAAATGTGGATGGCTACGATACAATCTAGATATAAATACTACAATGATCACCATCAATGACATTTATAGTTTGAGGTCATGGATAGATTATTTTTATGTATCTCATTAAGGCTATGAAATAGATGGATTAAAAGATAGGGTAATCATCACTGTGATATGTTGGGTTGTTCAAGATTCTAGAGATAATCGGTATGATATCCTAGTGGTTGCATTTGACTCATAGATACCAAGACATAAACAATGTATTCTATGTATCTCAACTTTTCAATTATTACTTAGACCCATCTAACACTCTTTTGCAAGTTGTGGTTGAGTTATAAGTACATACGCCATTCAAGGATAATTCTATATGTATCATTGATCAGAGCACGAAGGCTTTTGAGGATGGTAAGTTTTTCTAGTACGTGTGTTATGGAATCAAGGTCATATACAAGATAAGACATGGGAGAGAGACACATATGTATGATCTCAGTTGGAAAATTTATCCTTACGACAATGTTTAACCACTCTTGGAAGGTAAATTCAAGGATTGATTTCTTTATGCGGGAGAATATAAGATCATGGGTTTTCTTATGAGGTACATATCATTTAAATTTGAGTTTAACACCTTGATTTTGACCTAATGTGAGTTCATAGTGAGATCACAAGAGTATTACGGCTGTTTGGGGATTTTTATGATCCTGGAGGCCCAGTTATGTGAAAAAGATGATAGGTATCATGGTTAATAAAAACATTTCACCCAGGCTGCATGGTTAGGTGTAATCGTGTGGGGTTGGATAGAGATTTCAAAAGAGTGCACATTTTTTCCTAACCATTCATGTGAGGATTCATGGCTATACAAGAAGATATTTAGTTTTTAGTAAATGTGTGTATCATGGTTTTCAAATGGTTTCACAAATAGTATACATGAAACATCTAGGATTCCTATTGAGGTAGTGAGGTTTGAACTGTTGGCACACAGTTTGGCCAATGTGTGTCCAAAACATGTGACATATTATTTTATGATAAAATGAACAAATTTCCCTTAAAAATATATTAACCTAAAATATGTTTCTCCTCCCTTTATTTTAATACACATTGGATCCTTTTTTCTTAATTTGAAGTTCCTCCTTTTATTCTTGGGTGTCGTTTCATCATATGGACTTGGATTCAAATGTTGATCATCACATTATATCTGACCTAGTGATTTCTTCATTAATCATGTGCCTTTCACCATTTTTCTTCGTAAAAAGGATTTATTTTGGTCAAATCTAATATTCCCTATTTCAATGTTTTTTACCTTTTCATCATTTTACATTTAATCTGGACTAAATCACAGTTCGATATAGAATTAGTTATCTACAATTAGTATACAGTAGGTCTTCTATACCATTCCCTTAAATTTTGGTGTTTTATATATCTTGTGGACATTTTACATAATCCCATAACTTCAAGTGATTCTAGTAAAATTAATTGAATGCCTTGATTAAATTAATTGGAACATATTTAGGTTGTCTTCATAGTACCATGTCATGATTAGAAGTTATCAAACCTTACTTAGTCCACCAATGGGTTTTTTCCTTATATCATACCAATGTTATACCAACCTGCTAGGTGTGTGTGAAATCCCCAATTGTAGTTGGGTATGAAATGAATTATATGATTGAATAACATAATGTTTATTCCTTCTTTCCATGTGATTACATGTTTTGAAATGATTTATAATGATTTAATGGATTATGTTGAAAAATTGTAATGTGTTGGATGTAATAATATATTGTTTATAATTATAATAAGGATGGTAAATGATTCTAAAATGGTTTATAAAGTTATATGATGAATTGATAATTATAGTGGAAACATTGGACATTTCTACTCATTAGATATTGATTCCATTGGATTCCATGGAGATATAAACTCCATGGATCATCATTTTGGTAGTGGATTCCATGGACATTTCTTCTAAAAGGATCCTGATTCCATAGGACTCTAGGGACATTTATACTCCATGTATAATATTTATTTTGGATGCCAAGGACAATTTTCTCCTTGGATTTGGCTTACGTTGACTCGCCTTGTATATGATCCATGAAAATATTCTGTGGGCTCCTCCAAAGTTTTTACCTAGTGTCTTTGAAGAAGATAATATTACTCTATGTGGATACCTTGGTCATTATACCTTATATTTGGACCTTTCAGTCCTAACACATGATTACATGTCATGGAAGTTGTGTATTATTTTTGATATCCATTACAAATATCCCATGCATGATTATTTTTCATATGTATCCATGTTTATCAATATAGGATCATATATTATTTTAACAAATTAATTTTTATTACTATTATACATATGTTATTCTACACATTGCTTCAGTGTTTATTTATAGAATTGACATATTATATAAACCATTGGTGGTTCCCAACTAATTACTATCTCGCACCCTGTTCAGGCCACCGTTGGGTACCTAGAGAGATTTCATGGATATAAGTGGCGACCATGGAAAGATCCCACTTTATGATACATGATTTGATTGTTTCTTAGGAGAATAGGGGAACATGAATGATCTATTCTCATAATTGATGATGGATATAATTATTTTTTTACTTTTAACTTTTGATATGATTTTTTTACTTCATTCATTTTCCATATATTTCATATCATTTTGTATTGGGATATGATATAATCATAATATTATACATGAAATATCATTTGAATTGTTATTATTATAGTACTATAGATGTTATCTTTTTTCATTATTCATATTATGCTTCTTGTTATTTATTGACTTGTGATAATATTATTTTATTCTGATCATCAGTGTATATTATCCCCATTGTACCACCTTTGACCATTATAGATAGTCGGTAGCCTCTAGCGTATAGGGAGGCATTCTTGAGACCTTGTGACCCAAAACCTCATGACACCATTAAGTGATATTTGGGACGTAAAGTTATAGAAAATAGCCTATAATTATAGTTTGATAAGTCACCTAAAGAGGGTAACCCCAAATTTGTCATGAAACCTTGTGTAAAAAACAATAAATTAATGCATGTTAAAACGATTTTTAACTATATTTCTAGAAAAATTAGAGTTTGATATATGTATAGAGATTAAATCATGATATTAATGTTCTTTTATAGTTCATGTTAAGAATATGATCCCATTCAAAGATAATATTAATTAAATAAATAAATTTATACTAACTAATGAAGTTCAAATTTAGAAAATCAAGGGAAAATATAGCATGAATAAATACCTCTATTTTAGTGCTAAAAAATGAAAATTTATTCGGTAGAGATCCAATTTTAATCACTATTTATATCATTATGGATCATATTAAATCAAAAATTATTTCCACTTTTTTATGTATTTTAATAGAGGTAATTAAAGGTGATATTTGAAAAATAGAAAACTAACTGAAAGTGATTATCACTATACAACATGAATACTTATCCATCAAGAAGTGCTTAATGTTTCCTCATAATATTCCAAGGATATCAAAGTATGATTGGATATTATCTTTGAAAATACCAACCATGATGATGATTATTAGAGTGAAACGCTTTTTGGGGGTCTAAAATAGAAGTTATCTAAAATACATCAAATTAATTTGATTTTTAAGATCTAGATAGAAATTTAAAATAATAATTGAGGTATGATATATGATTTTTCAATTATTATTTTTAATTATATAAAATCTATTTATTAATAGTTATTGTATGATGAACTGAATAGGCGAATATAAAATATTCCACTATAATATTTTTTATTTTCTTATTTATGATTATTACATATTATAAATTTCATATGAAGATAGTTTTTAACAAACCATAGAAAGATACTTATGATTTATTATTACCTATTGGAGATTTCTTGGGATAACATTATTCTCTTGGTTAATCACTCTCATTTCATAAATTGATAAATCTCAAGTAGACTTAGATTTGACAAATTATCGACACATTTCTAAGTGAATTAGAATATAATCCTTATATAAAGTATTAAACAATCATATACCATTCAATAAAAGATAAACTATCATACGTAAGAAGATGAGATGAGTAACACTTTCCCTTACATTATCACCATTGAATTTATTTTCCATATGTGGGTAAAAACTATTCACTTTGAATATAAAAGTGTGTTTAAAAATATATAATGTAAAAACTTAAAGTTCCCAATTGTTATTTTGTATTTTTTACTAATATATATATATGGAATAAATATAATATATTGTTAATGAATAGATTATGGTGAATATCCTAATAAATATAAAATATTTATACCATTTAAAGATTATTGAGAACAACTTTTTCTATTGGAAAATGAGTTTATATCTTATGTTGATAATGTATAGTTGATGACTCAGTTTTTTCTCTCATAAATTAATGAAAAATTATTTAGAGATAGTGAAACACTCTTATAATACCTTTATAGAAAAATATTAGGAAGCTTCTCGATTCATGTAATGATTTATAACTTGGTTTATCTAGCATTTTGACAAGTTCTGTTTTGAGATCACTTCCTAAAATAGTGTTGAGTTTATAGAAACTGGTTATTGAAATATTTTGAGATATGTTGTTAATGGAAATTCAATGATAGTTGTATATTTGTAGAATCTATCCATGGATCACTAAAAATGAAAACTATTGAATCAATAAAATTATAAACTTTAGATGATGTTATTAGCTTATTTAGAGTGATTTATATATCCTTGATTTGAACTGATGAAGCTCCAAATATATGTGAAGACATATATATATTTTAGGCTGAAGATTAAAAATGGATATATCCAAGATATTTCAGTAAGGGAAATAATGAATTAGAACATCTGAAAATTGTAAGGGTAATTTTTTCATATGAGTCATTGATATTCCGATAAGATTCATGTTTAATAAGTTCAGTGACATTTTTTTATAAGCATCGTTTAGATTTCATTAAGAATCATTTAACAATCTATAAGGGTCACTTGGAATACTATATATGTTATGAATATTTTCATATGAGCCGTGATAAAGAATGTAATAATCATATAACGTTATATAAGTTTACTTTTCCTTCCATAAGAGTCATTAAGATTGTGTATGAGTAATTTTATGATGTCTCAGACTTGTATTCTACTTAATAGGTGCCCCGAACCGGGTGGGTCACTAGGCCTCAAGCACATTTCCTTGAATAACAGGGGCACCCGACTAGTAGTGAGGGCCTTAGGATTGTCCATGGTGAGACTATTCCCACATTACCAATGTTTACAACAGCAAATGAATATAATATAATAGGTAAATATAGGTAAACATATAGATATAATAGCAGAAGAAAACATGAATAATAACCATCTAAACAACTGGAAATCATATAAAAAACCGATGATTTATATCATGGATCTTTAAAGATGGAAAACATTGATAAAAAGTATCATACAATACATGCATTACAAAAGTAGAAAAAAGGAATCCAAAAACTATCCCCAGCATCCCATTCTCAAGCTCAGTCATCTTATACCATCTCTATCCTATGTAATCATGAAATATTGTTTCTGAAGTGGTATAATTACTTTTATAAACATTTTCATACATGTAGTCTTCTCGGCTGCCAATGGCAGCTCAGATAGTTGGTGAGATAAATTTCAGTAGGCCACCACGAATGGCGTCTATAATATCATGTTCATTTAATATAAATTGAAAATGTCTGAAAGCATGCATATATAAAATTATGCAGTATAGTAGTGTAAATACCCAAGTACCTTCTTCATCCCTCATTTTGTTCCTGAACATCTAACCAGTTCTTTAATTAGTTATGTTTCCGTTTATATAATTATGTTATGTGAGGTAAGACCAGCACTGAAATCCAAATATTATAATTCTAGTGAAGGATCCAAGACATAGAAATGTATCATGTAATGATAACAATATTCAAGAGGATACAATATAATAACCAATGAATCCTTGACCTCAATGGTCTCCAACATAGTAGTAACTACAAATTGGCTAAGGGGGTAAGAGTGTAATCTACGGAGAATTGTCCAAGGCATTCCACAGTAGTGTAATTCTAACTGAGTCCAAGGAATACATCCATGGTAAATTTGTAAAATCAATGGTATGGTCCAAGGATGTAACCAAGGAACCTCATATTCGTAGAATCCATGTTGGATCCAAGGAGTTTGTCCTTAGAATAAAATAATAATAATGGATGGATCATATGATGTCATACCCCGAATATACTAATAGATGTTGATTGGTTTCCAAGGTGGATCTCACCCTTTGAAACTGGAATCCTTAAATTATAATGGCATCTATGAGTGCTCAAGGAATTCCCTCAGGAATCCAAAATATGACTCGATTGTGACTACTCTTACAAATATTTCAAGGTCTATTTACAATTAGGAACCTTATAATTGTTTCATTTAGTATTTAGGTCCAATTAATAGTATTTCTATTTAGTATAATGATGGTTCAAGTCATTTCCTTTAATTTGTGTTATAAGGATAAGGGGAATGCAACAATAGAATTCATTTCATAATTAAATACTTGGTTCCAAACTCTAAGTTTCATAAACATAACAAGGTGGTCTAAGGATGAGAAACCATTTGAAACTCATTTATAATGAGATATTCCAAATTATATCATATATATATATATACTTTCCAATTACCATTTAAACACTATTTATTTAGGTTAAATCACATACCTTAGGTTGGTCAAGTGATAATCACACATGGTACTAGTCATTAATCAATTCAAGGGTCGTCTGATTTAGGATGACATACCATTGTCAAGGTCAAGACATACACTCGAATGGTGGAGTAGACGAACATTTCAAACACTAAAATCCCAATTATGGAAAATCACCATAAATGGGGTTGTATTTGTTTAGGAATAACCACCAATGATAGATAACAAATTTAACAACTATCTTAGAACATGGTTATAATGACAAAAAGAAATGAATATAAATTAAATAGGTTACACCTGATGAAATCAGAATGTGAACATGGAAATTTAGAAAACAACAAATCATGAGGGATGATTTATATAGCACCTAATCTTAATCGTATGTATCTCCTCATCCAGTATCAACCTCTATGTTTTTCCTAGATTAGAATTGATATAAATAATATGTCAATGCCCTAAAAATAGGTAATAAGATCCTGAATCTAAATAGTGTATTCAATAGAAAGAAGAATGAAAATGGATAAAAAGGAATAAAGATCTTACTGATAAGGATTCAATGTGATGAATGGTGATTGAATCAAAAATGGGGTTGAATTTTAGGATAAATTCATATGAAAGAAGTAAAAAGGGATTTAAATGGAAGAATATAGAGATGGGTTTCAACTAGAAAATAAAATGATCGAAATGAATCACACTTTTTGTCTACATGGTTTGCCAAAATTTGAACCAACTGTGTGCCTCATGCAGTAGGAAAGTGAAATTTCACATGGTTAGGCCGCATAGTTACAGAAACTGTGTTCCGAAAATGAAAAACCCCTCTACAAAATTCTCCAAATTTTCATACGGTCATAAAGACCTTGGTGAATGTTTTGGAAAAAACATGTGATCTAATCCATCCCACATTCCATACATTCACAGTTAAAACTAATCGTGTGGTATTTCCATCATAGTTTCTTCTAACCATGCGGCATTCCCTTTTCTCCAAAAAACTGGGTTCCGATCTTTAAATATGACTCAGACACCCCAGAGACCTTATTGAACACATTAGATATCCATATTAGGCAAACCAACTATAATTAGAATAAAATTAAAAGGATCTATAACTAATCCACAACTAGGTTCTTACAGTCCTCCCCCCTTAATAGAACTCATCCCTGAGTTCACCTTCCACAGGTGGAAAAATACTATCTGAAAACATCTCTTGCCACTGGGCATGTACGTCGGGCTCTTGCTCCAAATTCTCATCATTTACATGATTGTGCTTCTATATCACCCATACTAAAGAGATAGACCAGAATCCAAGAGACTTCTTCCTTTAGTACACTATTCATATAGATTAATATTGAAATGGTGCATCACAATCCTGCTCCAATTTATCAGGATCAAAAGTATGAGATAGGCCAGCATGATACCAAAGAAGTTGTGAAACGTGGAAGATGTCATGCATGGAATGGTTTCCCTAATGTAGTAAAATAGGATAGATATACTAGCCTGAAACTCTCCAAAATCTCAAATATACCTATGAATCTTGACGAAAACTTCCCTTTCCTTCGTATCCCTCTATTACCTAATCTGGGAAATACCAATAGGAAAACAGGATCCCCAAACATGAGCTCCATAGACCATAAATGGAAATTAGAATATTATTTATGTCTAGAATAAGTAGTAGACATATGCTTCCAGATCATCTGAACCAAATCTGAATTTTCCTTCATAATACAAGGACCGCGTATGGATACCTCTACTTCCTCTAGTGATCATCGGGATGAACGAAATGGCCTACCATATAAGGACTCAAAAAAAGCCATTAGGATTTTAACCTTATAGTAAAACATGATTAGAGTGATATAATTCTCTCCATAACCACATAAATAAATGACACATTCATGAAGGATTCCCTATAGAACATGTATCATCATTTTTGACTTTACCTTAGCCTGAGGGTGAATGGTAGTTCTCGGTAGAACAGGTATACCCATAGCCTTATGAAACCACTACCAGAACCATGACATGAAATGAACATCCCTATCATAAATGATATTATGAGGTACCATGTGTAGTCATATGACCGCATAGACATACAATCATCCTAGGCTATTAACTGAAAAAGTCTTATAGATATGAAGGATTTAGTCTATATTCATCAGTATATCAATGAAAACCAGTCAACATTGCTACCACTAGGAAAACATTGTAAACCAACTACAATGTTCATGGAATCATATTCCCATTTCTATAATAGGACTATAAGTGAATTTAACATTCCTATAGGTCACTGGAACTCTTCCTTCACTAGTTAACAGGAGGAACATCTAGTGATAAAACTATATATTTGATGTTTCCTCCTAGGCCACCAGTACTGGAGTCGCATATATCAATACATCTTGGAGATTCCTAGATGAACTATCCACTATGAAGCATGAGACTTGTGCATAAAGTCATATCTCATATCTGTTGGAACCCAGGCACATCCATAAATACACAATATTTCATCTCTATCCACAAACCAATTTTGAGGAACTTTATCTCCTAAAATACTCTCTTGGAGAACCATGATTTTAAGATTTGAAAATTTCCTGATCTTTACCTTCTCAAGGAGGGAAGATGTAACTATCATGGTTTAGATATAGGACTGCTTGTCAATTTCATGAAACTATAGATGCATCTCATAAAGCAAGGTCTTCAATTTCCATTTATCACTAGATTCCCTTATGGCTTGTGATTAAATTTTTAGGCTCTGCACATTCGCTAGAACATTTCCATTTCCAAAAATATAGGCAAACATAAAATAAAAATATTGAATATATTTGACAAATATTCACTTTCTGAGATTCAAATAATTTTTTTAAAGATATATTTGTGTCTCTTGTGGTTCGTATACACCACAATGTTCTCATCCATCAAATAGTGTCTCTAGTAACTTAAGGCATGGACAAATACTAGTTACTCGAGGTCTTACATCAGGTAATTTAACACATGATGCCACAACAAATGATATCTACCTGCAATGACTATGTCTTACTAAATCATCACCTCCCCCATTATAATTCCCAATTCATCCCTAAACACTCTATATACTCTTCCAAGCTCTGTAAAAATCAGTATAGGTGTCGAGAAAATCCTTCATTTTAGATTCTAAAGGGATTTATCACACACTTTTGACCAGAGTAAATTAACACACCTCATTGTAAGACCATTAAGTGCTGAAAAATTGAATGATATGTCCTATATTAAACACCTATAATATCCAACCATCCCCAAGAAACTATATATCTCAAATATGCTATTGGGATTCTCCCAGAAAACTACAACACTCACATTCCCTAGTTCTACTGATACTATTAATTTTTAGATAATATAACATAAGAAGTGAATTTTTTCAATCCATAAGTTGGACATAGTTATGTTGGAATAAATATAATTTTCTCTCAATTTATTAAAAATAATGACAAGGTTCTTATCATGGTCTCTATGAGTGTGAGAATACACCATGATTTTGTCCAGAAATACCATGATAAAATAATCAAGATAGTGGTGGAACACCCCATTCATCAAATCGATGAAAATGGCGTTCACATTCATGAGACTAAATGACATTACAAGGTTCTCATACAGAACACACATACTTTAGAAAGTTGTACAATATATGTTTGATAGATTGACACACACCTAATGATAGCTTAATCCTAGTTCTATCTTAGAGAAAACTCTAGCTCCTCATAGGTATCCAAATATATCATCTGTTTGAGGAAATGGATAAATATTATTAATTTTAATCTAGTTCAACCTTATATAATATATGCATAGATAATGGGTCTCATCGTCCTTATTGGAGAAAAAGCATGGGTGAACCCCAAGAAGAGATGTTAGTCTGTATGAAACCCTTGGCCTCTAGATCCTCCAACTACTGCTTGAGATCCTAGATCTCATTTGGTTCAATTTTTTATGGGGGAATGGACATTGAATATTCTCATGGGACAATATCAATTGTAAACTATACCTCTCTATGATGATATAATCCAAAAAATAATCAGGAAAAATGTCCCTTAAATGATCTACTACTATAGAGAATTATTCCAGATACAAACCCTAATATTCCATGAAAATATTTTAAATATGTTTGGTCACTCCACCTAGCCCATTATTCTCTAGTCTAGACCTACTGGTGAAGAAATACCACTCATCCTTTTGTAGATAACTACTTCCCTCTGGTGTCATAAACGATAACATATGGTGGTAATAGTCTATAAATGTGTGATTTGAAATAAAAAAATCCATCATGAGAATTACATAAAATCTCATAATATCAAGAACAAATAGGACTCACAAAAAAGTTTAACTTCCAACCTCAAGGGGGAAGAACCTACATTGGTTTATTCCCTCTGACTGTACTACTATCAATGTATCCAGAGTTATTACACCATATTAAGACAATATTTCTATCCTGAAACATTCCACAATAGATAATGATATGATGGAGTGTGAAACACTTGTATTAAATAAAAAATATATTGTAGTGGGGAATATTATATTAGGACCTCATATTGTATAAGGTCATGCATCTTGATACTTTGCTATTGGTTGTACTGCATGAAACTGACATGATCCCAATCCATGTAAAAAAGCTGGACTACCATGATCAAAACTTTTCTACTAGTGCTACTATTGAGTATGAGTCTAGATATCATGGCCACCTACTCGTCATCATTTAGTCCTACCAGTGCTACTCTAACTCACGTCCTGGCATGGTTTAAAAAAACATTCCCCTGAAGGTGGAGCTGGTACGAATCCTCTTCCACTAGAATATGATGGATATGTCTGATAGAATAATTGAATATTTTGTTCGATTTAGTACCCTAGAACCAATTTTTTGTACATTATGATTAACTTATATTCATGGTTTTTAATATTAATAAATTCTCTATCACATCATGATTATTCTTCAATGTAACATAGCATGTGATAATGTCCAAAGAGTACCAGTCACATTAAACGGTCATTGCAGTTCCCATCTATGATGAGATCCTAGAAGTTCCATTAGAATAATCTTGAATAAATTTTCTATGGCCAAATGATATCATTTGAAGGGAAAAATGATATGGGATATCAAGGGTACAAACTCATATGACTTTGAGGCACATTCTCATGGTGTATACCCCTTGTAATATCTAGTAGGGTATTAAGAGAACGAGACCCAGTAGTATGAAATCCACATTATTAGTGTAATTGGATGATCCCATCTACAGATTTTTGTAATAGTCCTTAGACCTTAATATTATTATTAAAGGATATTATGAGTCATGCACTTTGATGTATTAGTGAAAACCGTGATGACATATCCTCACAGAAGGGTAGGATACATTGGGTGTGTCATGAGTAATATTTCATTAATGAATAATGTGAGAAATGATATATTCCTTCTTTTCATTAACTAAAGTAATATCTCAAGCCCTTTGATAAAAATGATATACCATAAATAAAACAACGTGCATAATGTACACTAGGAAAGTTCTATTTTTGAAAAGTCAATTAATGAGTTATCAATCATATAGGTTGATTACACTCACATGCAACCTACTCGAATAGAGATATTGTGATAAAGGAATTATATTACACGTTTAGAGTCTGTATGAGGTGACATGTCATTGTGGCATTAACTTATTTCTCTATTGGTGTCTTTTCATGTTGCTAGATACTAACCTTGTACATTAGGCAGGATCACCTAATGCAACTGAGAAAAGGCCTAGAGGGTCACGCACTAAAGGTATCGAGAGTCTCAGTTAAATAATTCATTATTTATCAAGTTGAATAAATATTATTCTCATTTGTGGTTTAATAATTATTCAGGTATTCCTGATTGCATTTTATTTATTTATTGGTGAATAATGCTGTTAGGTGAATTTATTTATTTAATAAATAAATAGTCATTTATCAAGGTTTGATAGATATTTCGGAGGATGGGTCGGCCATGTTAAAGTGTCCAGTGAGAAAATAATATTAAATATTATTTGATTAAAATAATATTTAATTGTAACATTCTTTCTATGAACATGTAATGGAAATATTGGTATTTCTATTATTATTTGATATAGGGGGGCTCAAAAGGAATAATAATATATGTAACATAACTTTTGATAATTATTTATTATTACCTAGTGAATTAAATTATCAGTTAAATATAATCTCTTATTATCCAAGGGAGAAACCCATAGGATAGATATCGAAATTTGGATGTGCACAAAACTTTGAAGAAATTTTTTCCAAGCCTTGAGAATATCTTTTTTTCTCCAAGAATTATCACAAGAATGATATCAGCCATCCTCCACTGGATCAGATAATTCTTTGGAAGAGGATCTTAAGGAAATCAAGGGCGGACAATGGAAACACAAGGACCTTCAATGCTAACACCCATACAATCCTTAATAGATGTCTATAGATTCACATAGAACATGTGGGTTACCACTAGAGGAGATCTACTTTGGATATCTAAAATGCAATGAAAGGCTCACCACAGATCTATGGTCAGTTACATCAGTGAAGAAATAAAACCTTATAGGTATTTCTTAATTTAATTTAATTAATTATTAAAAAATATGTTGATCTTCTCTCTAGGATCCAAGACACTTTCTTCTTTATATACACCTTTGATTTTATTCCATGGATACTAGTGTTCATCATTTCATTGATACAAAAATAATCATTGATCATGGTAAAATTTAATGTTGAGTGTCAGTCCAACGGTGCTTCCACTATGACTGGAACCTACAAGTGGTATCAGAGATTTCATATTTTCATTTATAATTATTTAAATAATTCACTGATGAATGACTATTTAATAATTTAGTTTTCCAGTTAATGTTTAATCATTACTGTAATCTGAATTTCAGGATCTATTATTCCGCTTTCATTTCTCATTGATATAATAGAAACAAATAATTTTTGGATTAAAATTAAATTGAGGATCTCATAAGGAGGCACCAATGATTCTATCCAGGTAACACGATAGTACACGTCACATATTAAGAATTACACACCTTTTAATATTCCACACACGTTGTGTAATCCGGATTTCACACCGTGTAGTTGTGTTCAATGAGCGAGGAGTAATTACACAATTACTCAAGTCATGTAAATTAATTCCATGTGGTTTAGTTAATTCTTATACCACGTGTTGACCTGGATAGATTGATGCTCGGTCAGTCAGTCTACACACCGTGTGGTCCACCGGACGCAGGGTGTAGTCCCTGTGGGTCAAGGTAAGGTCATGTATATCATACACAGCTTTCCCGGAAGGTTACTATGTAACTCAGAGTCTACATGGCACGTGGCCCACTGGACATGCTATGTACTTCGACAGTTTTTGAAGTACACCTCACATGATGTTTCCCTAGGCATGTACTTCCGATGGACAGTGAGGATGGTACACATCGTGTAGTCAGTTCTACATGCCGTTTACTTTTTCCTAATTACACCTAATCAAAATTTATTATTATATTATGTATCCCTTGGTACATGTACCTTCATGTGAGCATAAATTTGGGACACACCATTAGATAGGTGTTATATATATATATATATATATATATGACTGTGTCTATGTGTGTGTGTGTTTAATTAACACATATTTAATGTTCAATGATCTTCACATTATGAATGTGTTGTATTACAATTATAATTTGATCTTCATGCTAAATGCCACAAATAATAAAGTTTATACAATTATAATACTTATTGGTCATTTTTTGATAGGTATTCACCTGGTTTCCTCTATGGTACAAGTTATGTACGTAGTTCATTATATATGAATTTAATAATTTGTTTAAAATTATAATAGATGAGAATATCAAGGAAATTCAAAAAAAGGATTTAGATAAAATAAGTGATTAATTAAAGATAATAATTAATCAATTCATGTTTTAATTATCGTAATAAGAATGAATAAATAATTGAATTCTAGTTTTATTACATGTGTAATTCATTTCATGTTTTTGGATAATCATGAGCTAGAATGGACTTTCGTATATTATTGGTTGGAATTTTCTTTATTTATTAAATTAAAATTTTTATCATGTGTGTCTTCTCCTAATTAATATGTAGGGCCTACATTCAGATGCTTTATTTTATATAAAACTACTTTTACCTCTCACCTGTGTGTGATTTAAAAGCATATATACTGGATGCAACTCCCAATATAGTGGAGGCGGCTCAATTTCAGAGCTGAGGAGAAACCAATCAAAGGATATAAAAAGGTGGATAGGTGGAAATATATAAACAAGAACCCTAAAATGTTCAATGTCATGACCCATCCCTAGGGCCCCATGTCGTTACTACCCCAAGCCTACCTTCCATAGGACAGGTGCTGGCGACTAGCACCAAGGGCGTAATTCCATAAAACTGGGAAGGCCTTGCCTTTATAACATGTAAACACACACAGCAAGATATGAACACGAGTAAACTGTATAACCAAAAGAGTGATGAATGTAAAAGATTCCAGAATACAATCCCAAAAGTAAAGGTTCAAGTACAACTGAAAACAATACAACTTAAGAAAAATAAGGAAAAGACGCTACTAGGTTGTCCTACAAGATTCATACCACAAGGGTAGGTACATATTGCCTCCTCAGCACTCCACGTCCATCCGTCTCCTCCGCGTATCAACACACCATATGGTCCACCATCAGGCACCGCCTAGTCCTGGTACTCTCAGTCTCAGTCAGCACTGTCTGTCCTCTGCAACCAACAAAATAAGGTGCGGGCATAGCCTGTGCAGGGGTGAGTATAACAATACTCAGTAGAGACCTCAAGACCCTCATGGTCTCACATAATACTACAACGATAAACTACAATGTAAGAAACTAGAAGATAACTGTACATAGGTATATGCCCATACATATACCTGATTTATCAAGTGATCCGTCTCAATAATGAGGAAAACACAGAAAAACTGACTCATATCAAACCCGGATTTTATTCTAGCAATAGTATCAAGTAACATCCCAGTAACATTTTTGAAACCTCGAATACTAGAGAATTCCTCCCCTATCGAGTACAGTGGGCCTGCCACAACACCCAGCGCACTACCCACTAACCTTGGACTACTGAGGTACTCCTCCTGTCGAGTACCGTGGATCTTCCATTTCACCATGTGTGCTCACCATCGTGGTTTTGTCGTGTCACAAAGTGCACTCCCCCTCATAGCCTACTGAGGTACTATTCCCGTTGAGTTTCATGGGTCTATCACGACACAAAGTCACTCCCCACTGTGGGACTTCTGTGAAAGCAAGGTGCTCCCCAATGGGAAAGTAGAGTCACTTCTGTGAAAGCAAGGTGCTCCCCTATTATCAAAATTTTAATGTTGCTAGAAAAGCCGAATTTCATGATAGGGAGCACATCCTTAAAAAGGATAGTGGGAGAAATATTTTCTTCGATGAAGTTTTTCTCATGATACACAGGAGTTGGTATTGGAATATGTTCCAGAGGTCCCTGTGGAAGAAGTGGCTCCTAAAACACAAGTACTAAATACAAGTGTAAGAGGGGTAATGGAACCAGAGAGATATGTTTTTCTTATCACAAAGGATGGTGACACATTATTGTTGTAAAATGATGAACTTATCTATTACAAGGCGAAAGTAGAAAGCTCAGAAGCTGCAAGATGGCTAGATGCTATAAATTATGAGATGGATTCAATGTATTAAAACAAAGATTGGGTTTTAGTCAATGCACTAGTTGAGGTAATTCCTGTTGTATGTAAATGGTTATTCAAGAGGAATCTAGACATGGAAGGTAAATTAAGTACCTATAAATCAAGGAAAGAGGTCAAAGGGTTTAAACAGTGTCAAGTAATTGACTATGATGAAGCCATTAGAATGTTTCCATGTTTAAATCCATCAGAATCATAGTTCCCATAGAATCCTACCATGCCTATAATATTTGGGAGATGGATGTCAGAACTGCATTCCTTATCAAGAACCTTCAAGAAGATGTCTATATGACACAACCCGAATGGTTTATGACACTATGTTATTCCAAAAAGATTTTAAAGTCGTATAGGTCCATTTATGGATTGAATTAAGCATCTATGCTGTGGAATATTTTATTCGATGAAGACATGATAGAATTTGGTTTCATTAAGAATGAATATGAGCCATGTGTTTACAAAAAGGTTAATGGGAATGCAGTAGTTATCTTAGTTGTATATGTGATCAAAATATTACTTATTAGAAATAACATATCCATCTTAAAAGCTATTAAGGACTGGATGAACAAGTGATTTTCTGTGAAAGACTTATGTGAACTGGCCTATAATTTAGGGATCAACATCATTCATGATAAATTCTAGAGGCATCATGGGCTATGTCAGAGTACATACATTGACAAGAAACTAATGAGATTTTGTATTGAACTATCCAAGAGGGGATTAGTTCCAGTGTCACATAGCATACATATTTCTAATAAAATGTGTCCCTAGACACAATAGGAGAAATATATAATGAATAATATCCCATTATCTTTGGGGATATGATCAATCCTGTATTACATACTATGTGCTCGACTTGATTTTTCCAATACACTAATCATGGTATAAAGATATCAAGTATATTCAGGATAATAGCATCAGACTGTTGTTAAGGATATCATTAATTATTTGAGAAGAAATAAGGATATGTTCCTCGTGTATTGAGGTGACGAGGATCTTTTCAACAAATGGTTTGATGAAGATCATTTTTAAATGGACCAAAATGATCTAAATTCACAATCATGATATGTTTTCTATCTCAACAGAGGAGTTGTGTTCTAGAAGAGTTCAAAGTATCCATTTTTTGATGATTCTAAAATAGAGTATTAATATATATCATCTTATGATAAATCCAAAGAAGCCATCTAGATTCATAACTTTATCTATGATATTGATGTAGTTCCTAGTAGTTGTGAACCAGTCACGTTTTATTTTGATAATACTAAAGCAGTGGTTCTTACAAAGGACTCAAGGTCACATCAACAGAAAAAGTACATACTCTGAAAGTATCACCTCTTGAGGAATTTTCACTATAGGGGTGACGTTTTAGTTATAGGAGTGTCCACAAAAGAGAATGTGGTGAACCCCTCGACTAAAGCCATATCTCAGTAGAAGCATGTTTATCAGGTGAGGGCTTGCGAACCGAAGGTTGTTATCAGCTGGCTCTAGTAGATGTGGGGTTTTTTCGGTGATGGTGCCCTAGAATCAACTTATTTTCACTTTATAATAAATATATATTCATTGTTTTGAATATTAATAAATTTCTTATCACATCATGATTGTTCTTCTATGTGAAATAACATGTGACAATGTCCCAAGAGTAGTTGTTGCACTAAAAGGACATAACATTTCCCCGTTATGATGAGATCTCATAAGTGCCATGACACTATTCTTGAATAAATGTTCTATGTCCATATGATATAATTTTAAGGAACACAAATGATACAGGATATCAAGGGTAGAGACTCATAGGATTTTGAGTAACCTTCACATGGTGTATTCCCCTGATAATATCAGTAGGATATTATGAGAATGAGACCGGACATTAGGAAATCCACATTATAAGTTTCATTGTATGTTGCAATTTGAGGACGTCTTTAATGGTCCTTATACATTAAAAATATTATTAATGGTTATTATGTGTCACACGCTATGATTTATTGGTGAAAAAAATGACGGCATACGCTGACATCGAGTTAGGATATGTTGGGTGTGTCACGATAAATATTTCATTAATGAATAATGTGAGAAATTATTTACCCATTTTATTTATTAATATATGTAAATATCTCATGCCCTTTTATTGAAATTATATAGACTAAATAAATTCATGGACATGGTGTTCACTAGTAAATTTCAATTTTCTGAAATTCAGTGAATGAGTTATCGAGTATATTGGTTGATGACCCTGCCATGAAACCTGCGCAATTAGGGATATTGTGATAAGTTTATTATATTATATTGTAAAAAATTTTATTATGTGACATTTCATTGCAACATTAACTTCTTTCTCTATAGGTGCCTTAGTGTGTTTCTAGACGCTAACCATGGACTTTAGATAGGCATGCCTAATGACACAAAGAAAGAGGGATAGAGGGTCAAACAATATGTGTATATGGAATATCATTTAAATAATTTATTATTTAACAAGTTGAATAAATATTATTCCTGATTTTGGTTTAATTATTATCAAGGTATTTATGATCTCATTTTATATATTTATCGGTGAATAATGAAGATATATTTATATATTTATTTACTAAATTATTATTTTTTATTCATGGCCCTATAAATATTTTAAAGGATGGGCGGAACAAGTTAAATGGTCTAGTGAGAAAATAATAATAAATATTATTTGATTAAAATAATATTTATTTGTAACTTTCATTTTAATAACATGTCATGGAAATAATATTATTCCAATTATTATTTGATATTGGGATTTCACATGGAATAAAAATAATAAGTAATGGAACTTGTTCTCATTATTTATTATTACCTAGTGAATTAAATTTGCAGATACATATTATTCTCTTATTAGACAACAAGGAAACCCATAGTAAAGATAGAATATTTTGGTTGTGCATAACATTTTAGAGAAAAATATATCAAACCTCAAGAATCTCTTTTTCTCTCCAAGAATTCTCTTGAGAACCAGATTAGTCATCCCCCACCAAATAAAATAATTCTTTGGAATTGGATCTCACGACAATCGAGGGTGGATGATTCAAATAAAAGGACCTTTAGTGCTAGCACCTAATGTATCTTTGAGAGAAGTCCAAAGATTTGCATATCACGTGTGGATTAACATTAGAGGAGATTTACTCTTGACCTATAAAATGTAACGAAAGGCTCACCACATTTCTTTGGTCAGACACATCAATGATGTAATAAAACCTCGGAGATATTTCTTTAATCTAATTAAATCAGTTATAAATAAAATATGTTGATCCTATATCTAGGTTCTTGGCCTCTTTATTCATTATCTAAATCATTTTTTTTATTATGTGGATACTGCAGTTCATCGTCATATTGATCCCAGAATAATCATTGATCATGGTAAAATTTAACGTTTGGGGTCATCCTAATTGTGCTTCAACTGCGCTTAGAACCTACAGATTCCCCATAGGTCCACAACCTCGGCACTCTGGTGGGTCTGTATAAAACTAAGGCTTCAAGTTCCCCTATCATCCAGACAGATGGAACACCATTGTTCTACTAATATGGGGGAACTGAATGCCACACCCCTGACGAGAAACCTTGAGTGGTGACATTCTTTTACCATAAAAACTATTGTCTTGCCTTGGCACTGATCCTATATGAACGGTATTGTCACCTTCCCATAAGTTTCTCTTAATGATAAGATCATGATTGATTATTTCACAGAAGGTAGGTAGAATAATGACATTCACATGAGTACAAATGTCAAACTGAATCCCATCCTTAAAGTGTCTAGCATGCGAAATCGCATCACTAGCTAAAATTAGTGAAATTAAATGTAACTCGGTTAATATTTATTAGTACTACATGATTGAAATATCACCCATATATAGATGCATTAAAATATCTTGATTAGTTATATCTCAATTTTTGAGGAAATAAGTACTCACAAAAGATAGTCTGGAAGTCATCTCATACCATGCCCTTATGGTGACCAACATGCGTAATCAGATCCTACTACCACATGGCCAAATCCCACAACATATATGTAGAAAGCTTGAACCTCTACTGTAAAAGAATCTTCAGATTCTCAAAGATAGAAAAGGTGGAATCCATCCAAGACTCAGTAGCAATTAGACCTCCAACCCCTGAGAAAGAGTAAGGATGATACTGCTAGAACTCGCGTGTCAGATCATCCATCATAGGTGAAAGTCATGGAGTACGTTGAATGTACTACATCAAACAATAGAAATATTGAAATGTTGAGCGCTAGTTCTTATAATAGGTAAAACAGGTAGTGCCTCAGGTGTAACTATATTCAATAATACTAGTATCTTTGTGACCACCACATCTAGAAAATCTTCATCACCACCCTCCTGGGACACAACATGATAATTTTGGGGAATCATTGGTCTAAATATTCAAAAAACACGCCTTAGAAATATCTTATAATCATATAGGTAGAAACAAAGGAAGATGAATGTAATGAAAAAGGGAACAATATCCATGTTATAAAAAACCAACAACCCTCTTAGAAGGATATAAATTAGAAATTAAAAAAAAATTATAGGCGATCCAATGGATGAAGGATAAACTATGACTTAACTCTTTATTTATTGAAAGCCAATTCATATTAAGAGTAAATTGTCACTTTTATAGTATACATTTTTTTATTTACATATACCACATTTCACTTAAAATTGATCTTCATTCCCAGTGAATCAGGGCCCATACACCTTATCACTAAAATCAACATCCATTTGTTTCCATTATAATGGAGCAACTTGTTAAATTTCCCATTCCAACTCACGAGGGCCCATACCACATCATGAAATGAAACTAGAAATAACACAATCAAATACAAGGTGCAACATAATCATATATAATAAAAACACTCACTCAAAAATCATAGGCATATCAAGCAATGAAAGTAATGAAATGTATCTATATGGAATGGAAATATGCATGGCATGTGAATTATAGTTTCCTATGATGATGAATGTAACAATGATCCTTGACCCCATAAAATTGGTCCAAACATGAAATGAAATGATCAATCAGAATAATAATAACACTAACACATATAACTTGTGTCACCCAATGGTGAAATGATTTCACCTCTAATAGGAAAAAGAAAAACAACACTAAAAATTCCAGAGACATGGTATTTACCAAAAAATGGGTTATCTATCACAAAGAACGGCTCGTAATCAAGTTCCAAGAATTGTTAATCTTCAATATATAGTATCATAATAGTAAAGCAAGAAAAAAACTATTCTAATACCACATTTTAATGCCCTAGAACCAGATTCCACATAACATGTACCTGATCATGGTGGGTCACTAGGCCTCAAGCACATCTCCCCAAATGCCATAGGTTCCCAACTAGTATTAAGGGCATTAGGTGTGTCTAGGGTGAGACTATTCTCTCATTAATAGAGTGTATCATTGAAAATGAAGATAATATAATAGGTAAACAGAAGAAGCAATATAGGTAAATAAAAAAATGGCGCAATATAAGTGGGTAGGAATAACAAACAACTGAACAATTGGTAATCATATAAAAAAGAAGATGATATATTTCATTGATCTGTAAAGCTGAAAAACATTGATTCAATGAATAAATAAATACATGCTATAAAAAAGTAGCAAAAAAGAATCCCAAAACTAGCCCCAGTATCCTGATCTCTAGCATGGCCATCTACTACCATCTCCATCCTATGAAATTAAGCAATGAATATTTTGAAGTGGAACACATACATTAATCAAAAACTACATACATGTAATCTTCCTGAGTGATAATGATGGACTGGATAGGATGTGATATAAATCTTAGTAGGCCCTCACTAATGTAATCTATAACATCATGTCTGTGTAACATAAATTGAAATAGTTTTCAATCATGCATATATAAAAATAAGTAGTATGGTAATTAAAATACCCAATTACACACTTCATCCCTCAGTTGGTGTTTGGACATGTTACCAGCTCATTAATTAATTATTTTATAGTTTATATAATTAATCCACATGAGGTAAAACCAGCACTAACTTCCTAACATGATAATGATAGTGAAGGATCAAAGACATAGCAAGGAAACCAATAATTATAATAATATTGAAGAGGTTCCCTGGTAATAACCAAGGAAAACATAAACTCCAAGGTCACTAACTCAGTAGTAATTGTAGCCTAGATAAGGTGGTAAGAGTGTAATTCAAGGAGCATGATCCATGGAATTACAGAATAGTGTAATTATAACATAGTCCAAGGATTACATCTAAGGAGCAGTAGGATAAGCAATTTATAGGTCAAAATCTATTACCAAGGAACCTCAAGCCATAATAAGGAATGCTATATCCAAGGAGTGTATCCATGGAATCCTATAATAATTATAGAGGGATCTTATAGTTTCATATCGGGCATCCACTAATAGACGAGGATCAGGTTCCAAGGTGGGTCTCAACCTTAGAAACCGGGATCCTTGAATAAGAATTGAATCTACAATTGATCAGGTAATTCCCTCAAGAATCTAAAAGATAACTCAATTCTGAACACTCCTATACTAATTTCAAGATCAATATACAATTAAGAGCCTTACAATTGATTCATTTAATAATTATAGTCAAGTAATGGTCATTCCATTTAATAAAATAAAGGTTCAATCCATTCCATTTCATTAGTATGACAGGGCTATGGAGATTGTAATCATTGAAGTAATTTTATATTTAAATACTTGGTTCCCACTTATTCCTTCCATAATCATGAAAAGGTGGGATATAGATGATCAACCATGTTTATTTCATTTATAATTATCTAGGAAAATTGATATCGAATATATATACTTTCCAATTACCATTAAAACATTATATACTAAGGTTAAATAACTTACTTTAGGTAGGTCATGTGATAAGAACACATGGTTCTAGCCATTAATCAATTCAGGGGTCATCTAATTAAGGATTGATTACCATTATCAAGGTCAATCCACACACCCCAATGGTGGATCATATGAACATTTAAATCACTAAAATCCCAATTATGGAAAATCACCCTACATGGGGTGGTAGACATTGTGGATATAACCACCAATGATGGATAACATATTTAACAAGGATCATAGAACATGGTTCTAAGGACTATAAGAAAGGAATATAAATTATATAGGTAAATCCTAAATAAATAAGTGCACACACATAAAAATTTAAAAAATGAAGAATCGGTAGGGATGATTTATATAACACCTACCTCATACTTGTATGATTTTTCTAATTCAGTATCATCCTCTAGTTTGGCCCGGATTGGAAGCGATCTGATGAACATCTTTATGGCCTGAAAATAGAGAATATGAGTTTATTCCTAAATAGAATTTTCAATAGAAATAAGAACAAAAAATGGCTAGAAATTAATCGAGATCATACTGATATGAATCCAACAAGATGAACAATGATTAAATCAAACACCAGATCAAAGCTCATGATCAATTCATATGAATGAGGGAAAAGGGGCTTTAAATGGAATAAAATAGATGTGGTTGCCGACATGAAAAGTAAAAGACAGTAAGGAGGTGTCTAATTATATCATTTAATTAAAAAATCATAAAATCACCAAAAAATGGGAATCACATGGTTTGGCTACATGACTGGATAAACCATGCCCTAACTACCCACCTCCTACTATAGGAATGAGTCATTTCACACAGTTAGGCCACACTACTAAGGAAATCATGCACCAAACATGAAAACCCCAATAGAAATATGTGAATTGTTTTTTTCATGGTTGTGAGGCCCCTGTTACATGGTTATTGAAAATGTTGTGCCATAATCTAGCCTATTTTATAGCCTCTCACGATTAAATCTAACTATACGGCCTACCCCGAACAGTTTCTTCTAACAGTGTGGTAGGCCTTTATGTACTATTCACTAGGTTTTTGGCTTCAAATAAGACCTAGAAACCATAGATACATTCATGAACTCATTTTACATCCCTATTAAATCCATAAAAGAGAATATACCAAAATTAAAAGGATTCATACCTGATCTTAAAAATGGGTTCTTATACATATGGAATTTTTATATGGGTCATTACTATATTTTATATTGAAAATATAATAAAAACACAACCTATAGAGATAAATATTCATTTAATACATTCATAATGTTCAACTACTTATTTTCTAAAAGTTATTTACCTAGAAAAATTTGGTGATATCTCCTAAAATAATATCTCTATAAAAGATTATATAAAAATATGAAATAACTATTCTTATGGATATAAACATCACAGTGGAAAATAATTTTGATTATTGTTTAAAATAATAAACAAGATAGTGGCTTTTATATGAATGGAAAATCATTCACACTGTAAAGGAAATTCCACTTTGGTAACCTCCATGCATGAAAACATGCATGCCACTATGGATTAGATGATATGTTGATTTTGTAAAGTTTTTAAAGATGGAAATATCATGGTTCTCAGGAAATAATTAAATGAAGATAATAAAAAGGATTTTAATGGGATTAAATAAGATAAAATAGTAGAGACTATTGAATAGTATTAAATGAGATGATAACTAACTACCAAAAATAATATGTGAATCCATATTCAATTAATGAAAAACAATATTTTCTATTTTCTTTGCAGGATAAATATATACAAGGAATAAGTGGTTTTTAATTATTTGATAGCGTAATGTTGTATTATAGAATGAAATAATTTCTATATAAGATGTATGAAAAATGTTATGAAATAGAGAATGAACTGATCTAGTGAACTGAACAAGAAGAATACACAGCTTCAACGGCCTTTCCAATGATAATATGATATCATTAGAAAATAAATAGAAGAGGAAAAAGAGTAGTTAAGAATTCATATGATAATAATATATAATAGAAGACAATATATAGAGATACTGATTCGAATTTCTAACACTTTTGTTCAAATATTATGTGAAGACTCTGATAAGATTAATTTCCTTTGACAGGATATAAAAGTGAGATAGAGTTGAAGAACAAGGATTAATTTTGTACAATGTTATATACTATATTATTCTATTTGAATACATGTTCGTTGAGAAAGTATATTTTATTATGGTGATGATGAAACATCCATAGTAGAAGCAAGATATGGTTTAACGATTTCATGAAGGAACATTAACGAACTAGTTGTTCTTATAACATCCCGACCTGGGTCACCACTGTGATGGATTCCATACAAACGGTTCTCATGGCCTCAGGCATGACTCCCCATATATTAGAGGATACCGAATAGCACCGAGGTTCTATTGGTGGTATGGTGGGGATAATAAGCCCTCTAGATCAGAGTATCACAGTTTTATAATAATATTATCACATCAAACAGTAGTGGAAGCATTAATAATAAATAAATAACAAACGTAAAAAAATAATATAATAATTGAATAAAAGTGGCCAACGCCAATTAACAAAAATTCATATATGATAGATGATGTTATAATTACAAGAAGTACAAATTAACAAAATAAAAGAAAAACCCAAGGGTATACTCCTTGATCATTTTGATAAAGATCCGAGTTTTTTGCTCCCTAGATCCCATGTATATACCACAACATAAGAAATAAATCCAAAACCTTGTGATCAAGAAGATATACTTGGGTTCCAAATGGCATCCAAGTAGGGTTTGAGATAATAATATCAGTAGGCCGACACACATGGTGTGTATCCCAATCCATTTTGTGAAATGAATAATAAATTATTGTGTGACACATAGTATAAATTAAAAGTGATAACAAATTAAATAATAGATAATTGGTCTGGGATCCTAAACAGACACTCGTACCATACAACCTACTTCGGCCTAAGCTAGATATCAATGTCTATTGGTAGATCCTCCTGCATTAGGAAAGATCACACAAATTGTCTGTAGATTCTCCTTACAAGGATGAATCACTTTGAAAATATCATAACATACGGCCTCTTCCATCAGGCTAACCAAAACCTCACCATCAATTATAACCAGAATCTCTTCCTCATTCATCATGTGAATGTGCATCTTGCCCTCAAAAATCTAACATAATCATATACTCTACCCTCAAGACATTAGTACCAGTGTGCCTAGACCTAAAGAGGAATGAAATCATACACCAAGCCCGCATGCATCAACACTAATAATGAGCCCTCATAAATACCATATTATCATATACTCTTCCCTTAGGCATCAATTACCTATGCACCTGGCCCTCAGGCGGTATGAAAGAACATGTACCAATACCTCAGGTATCAATATTAAACATGAGTCGTATCCATAAAAACTCAACATGGAATCAGCATCAATCCCTTATGTATCAATCACATCAATATCACATAATCTCAAAATCTAAGCAAGAAAAATTTACAAGTCTAGCATCGAGTATACCCAATTTATCATCATAAGACACATTTATCAATTTTTAAATATTTCCATTTGTCAAACAAATTAATTTCATTAAATCATGTTCCTAATTATCATCATAATTATATCAAACCAGTTTAATTAATCATTTTACCCTATGGTTGTGAATATTAAATTAACAAGAATAGCCAAGGTGATTCCTCCATAAGAAATCACACAATTTATTATTATGTCAATTCAAATGTCTAATCCAAAAGTCAATCAATTTATCAAATTTATTGTTAGGATTTAAAGTCAAACAGACTATGTTTTAATAATTTCCAAGGTTGGCATACCAATCGGGTGGTCACGTGTCTATGTATGGACACCCATAGACCCAAAGGAATCCAATTGATGGTTTGAAATAAGCAATTATAATTTAATGGGGATTATTTAATTTATTTGGTTGTGCTCGTGGCATGTCGACATGATCCCACATATCACAATTACTATAAATAATTGTAGAAGATAAAAAAGTATTTAGTTTAGAACACCCAAAAAAATTCCTTTCAAGGCTTTCAACCACTATAAAGATTATCGTTGCATATATTTAAATCATATTATTGAAATATTTTTCATAAACCATTTTTAATTTATTATAATAAGAGGTGTGATCATACCACCCTAATAAGTTCCTTTTAATTTAATTCATTTACAACTTCATGGAAATTAGTTCATCTGGAACATGTGAATCAGGTCGAGTCAGGACATTTAAACATTTAGGAAGGTAAGAAATCATGTCAATCCATTTAATTATACAATTCCAGGAAGAAATCATAAATAAACATCAATGAAATAAAACAAGAAAGCATTTGTAGAACTCAAATCATAACTAAGAATGTTATAAATAACTATCACTACTATTTATATTGATGATATTGCACCTCCATTTGAGGGGTTTTAATATAAAAACATTACATTGTTTAACAATCAAATTATTTAGCATTACTAAAAATTTCATTCAAGAATTATGGTTGAATTTATCAAGGAAGCATTAAGTAGGCAACTAATGAATTCATAAATTTAAAAGGGAATGAAAATGGATCGTATGGCTACACACACACACCAAAAATAATAAAAAATCCAATATATTACAAGTGAAAAAATTAAATACTTCCTACCTTTGGTGCAAAAATGAATAGTGGTGAGGGTTGGCAGTTGAGTTAAACTGAACCACTGAAACCTCATTGCATTTGTAAAAAATAATATGTTTAGAAATATTCTCTTCAAGAAACACCCATTGACACCAATGACATGTCAATCTGATAAATATCAGAGAATTTATTGAGGATTGAACTTTGGAGGAAATAATAAAAAAGAGATAATTATGGTGGGAGGGCTGAGAGGGGGTGAGAGGTGATGTTGGGAGGAAGATAAAAAATGTGATGGCCATGAAAAAATCCCCCAATTCCATTTAAATATTTTTCATTTCTCATTTTGTTTAATATCAATTAATACCATTTACTAAAAGAAAAATCAATAAATGAGAATAAATGAATTGGTTTCACGCACACCCCATACCTCATCCAAAGTTGGCGCCTCCATTATTTTAATTAAATTAAATAACTCATTTTTAATATATTCAAACATCCATTAATATATATTAAAATTCATTAATATATATATATATAATTAGAAACATTATATATATATATGTGCACCCATATATACATATAAACACCCGTGTATATATATTTACATATACGCCCACAAATTTACATATATATGTTTATATATATATATATATATATTTATTTATTTACACCCGCATGCACACACATAAATATATATATATATATATATATATATATATGTATATATATATATATATATCATACATATATATTGTTGAGTCAATAAGGTTTTCCTTATTACTTTTCCATTCCTTCTTGTTTTGAAAATCACAAACATCTTATCTTAAGGAAATTTGCTTTTATAAGGAAAATTTCTTTCTTAAGGAAAATTGCTTTCTTAAGGAAAATCGCTTTTATAAGAAAAATTATCCTTGTCATATTTTTTATCCATATTTTTCTTAAGTATGAGATTCAGATTCATTTTCTCGGAGTCATTGAAACTATGATATAAAGCATTCTTTATTTAGGGTTCGGATTCTGGATATGAACTATAAGGAAGTTTTCATTCTGAACTCCGGATATGAACTCTAACTAAGTTCTATTTCAGATTCAGGATACGAATTCTGAAGAAGAATTATCATTACGAATTCCAATGAAGAATTCCCATTACAAATTCTAATGAAGAAATCTCATTCCGAATTCCCATTACGAATTCTGATGAAGAATTCTCATTACGATTTCTGATGACGAATTCCTATTCCGAATTCTCATTTCGAATTCACCTATTAAACAGAATTTGAGTGTCTTTGTTTTATACACTCTGAATCAATTCAGACTCCGAAAAATATCTTTGTTAGACTCCGAACTTCTATATTGCTCACACTTCTAAAATTTGTCTACTCTTTACTATTGTTCCTTACACTCCGAACTTTCACTCCGAAGTTTTCATTCCTAACTTTTATGTTAATGTTTAAAACGATGTCGTACATTCTGTTACACTTGTTTTGTTATAAAACGATGTTGTCTGTTTCGTTATAAACTAAGCGTTGTCTAAGTGACACGTATACAAGTCCCTCCGATCTTTAAGGAAAATATGACCGTTGGAGAAGGAGCCGACCTTACCTATAAATAGGAGCTCATGTGAAAGAGCTCGGTGCTGATAGCTGATGAAAGTGCTAAAAGGCTGACTAATTTTCTTGAAGTGATTCCTAGAGAGAGAGGCTCTTATTAACTCTCAAAGCTTCATGCGACTCTGAATGTTGGTGATTACATTCGAGGGCTTCCGGGGATAGGAAGACAGAGGTGCCGACTACCTTGAAGTTTGAGGGCTTCCTTGCTGAGGAAGACAGAGGTTACCAACTACCTTGAAGTTGAGGGCTTGCGGGGATAGCAAGACAGAGACTCTGATCTTCGTATCAAGGGCTTACCCTGGTGTGGGTAAGACAGATTTTCTTGAAAGTATAAATCAAGGGACCTTTATCCAAGGTTGTTGGATACCCTTCTCTTTGGGTTAAAATAATTATATCTTGTTACTTGTAGTTTTACTACTTGTTTATATTCAGCTGCATTTTGTATTATAAGGAAAGTATATCTTTCTTATACTTCCTTACATGTACTCTGATTCATTTAGATTCTATATGCTTTAAGGTAGAATCTCATATTGTAACTTTTGTTAAGATTCAATTTCCAGAACCATATTTCCGGAACTCTCATTCGGAATCTCTTTCCTAGTTTGCATTTGGTGTTAAGAGGTGTTTTGAATTTACTTAATTTAACTTTGTTAAGCGTAGCCTTTTACTTTGCTTAAGGAAAACATAGTTATTCTTAACTAACTTTAAAGGTTCCAAAGGAATTTTTAGAGTATACAATTCACCCCCCTCTTGTATATTGAGCATCTCATACTATATTTCGATCCTACAATTGGTATCAGAGCTGGTATCTGAAATACTTGTACTCACATACAAGTTTTTCTTGATCAATTTATCCTCCCGAACTTTGTCATTCCGAATTTGTCCATTCCGGACTTTCTCATTCCGAACGTAGTGATTACGAATCCTTTCTACTAACAAGTTTGTGTGCAAAGTTATTTTAGTATGGTAGGAATTAATGTTGGATCTATTGAAAATCTAAATCCGACAATACCTCCTATATTTGATGGTAATGATTATGAATAATGGAGAGATTGTATGAAGACTTTTGTTATCAATACTGGAGTAGACAACTTTGTTACGCTTACTGGTGATTATAAAATTCCTGACAAGGAAGTCAGAACCCTTACTAACCAGGAAAAGTAAGAATATCAACTCAACTATAAGGTATAAAATACATTACTATGATCAATGACCAGAAACATATATAGCCAAATTTCTTCTTGTGAAGCAGCTAACTATATATGGAAGAAGTTAGAGGTTACACACTTTGGGACTTCCAAGGTGATTGAGACTAGAAGAGCTATGCTTAGAGCTGAATATCATGGCTTCAATTTTCCTTATGGAGAACCTAACTGTAAAGTTCAACAATGATTTAGGACTGTTTTCAACAGTCTACAATCTATGGGAGAGAAAGGTTTAGATGATAAAGCTCTTGTGGACAAGATAATTGATATTATGCCCAATGAGTGGGAATCCAAGAGAACATCTATAGATGAAAACAAGAAGGTCACTCAAATTACTCTTGATGAATTATTTGGAACTCTTCTACAAAATGAAACAATAATGAAGAGAGATGCTAACAACATCAAGAAGAAGAATGGAAATGGTATTGTTGCTTTTACTACAACTTCAAATCAGATGAAATCTAAGACTCCTGAGACAATAACCAGATCCAAGTCTAAGAAAGTCATTTTCCAATCCGAATCTAGTGAGAGTGAAGTTTCAGAAAATGAATTAACCAATCTTGCTTGAAGGATGAACAAGATAGCTGGGTAGAGAAACATTCAATCTAAGTATAAGAAAAAGGACAGGAAGGATAAGAAAGATGGAGAAGTTACTTGTTATTAATGTAAAAGAGCTGGACACATTAGACCAGATTGCCCTATGCTCAAAAAGAAAGAAAGGAAGGAAAGACATTCAGACAGGAACAGAAAGAAGTATTATAAAGCTAATGCTAAGAAAGTTCTGAAAGCTAATGACAACTGGAGTGCCAGTGGTGGTGACTCTTCAGATGAATCTTCTGATTATGAATCTTCAGGACAGAAGAATCTTGGTCTTATAGCCTGATTACCTATTGATAATCATTGTCTTATGGCTAAGGATAATAAAGAAAGTACCAACAACCATACATGGTACATGGATAGTGGATGTTCCCGGCACATGACTGGTAACAAAAGATTTTTTGAAAAGATTATCAAAACGAAAGGAGGAAAGGTAACTTTCGGAGACAATTCTAAGGGAGAGATTGTTGGTATTGGTAATATTGTTTTTCTTGGTAAAACCTTTATTTCAAATGTTCTTTTTGTTAAAGGTCTTAAGGACAACCTCATTAGCATAAGTCAGTTATGTGATGAAGGTTACCTTGTAAATTTTAGGAATGATAAGTGTTTAGTTCAAAATTCCAAGGAAGAATTTATTCTCTCAGCCAGTAGGCAAGAAAATGTCTACACTTTGAACCTAGAAGACCTCAGGAGCCATGATTTACCTTGCTTATGTGCAATGGAAGATCATTCTTGGTTATGGCATAGAAGACTAGGACATTGTAATATGAGAAACCTATGTAAACTCTCTAAGATGAAACTAGTTAAGGATCTACCAGAGCTTAGATTAGATTCTTCTAAAGTTTGTGATCCTTTTCAATATGGAAAGCAACATAAATCTAGTTTTAAGTCAATCGGTGAAGTCTCAACAACCAATGCATTACAGTTAGTGCACATGGATCTTTTTGGTCCAACACAAACTGGAAGTATTGGACGCAAATACTATGTGTTTGTTCTAGTTGATGATTACACTAGATTTACATGGGTCTATTTTATAGCAAAGAAATCTGAAGCTTTTTCTTATTTCAAAAGTTTTAGAGCTCAAGTTAAAAATGAGAAAAACCTTCCATTGAAAACTATTCATAGTGATCATGGAGGAGAATTTCAAAATTCTTATTTTGAAACTTTTTGTAGTAAGAAAGGTATTACTCACAATTTTTCAGCACCTAGAACTCCTCAACAGAATGGTGTAGTTGAAAGAAGAAATAGAATTCTTCAAGAAATAACTAAAACCATGATGAGTGAATATTCTATTGCTAGACATTTCTGGGCTGAAGCTGTAAGTACTGCTTGTTATACTATAAATCGAGTTTTGATTAGACCTTTTCTTAATAAAACTCTTTATGAGTTATGGAATGGAAGAAAACCTAGACTTTCCTACTTCAAGGTTTTTGGTTGCAAAGTATTCACTTTGAATACTAAAGATAACCTACATAAATTCGCACCAAAATCAGATGAAGGAATTTTCATAGGATATTCTACAACCTCTAAGGCTTATAGAGTTTATAATAAAAATACTTGTACTGTTGAGGAAACAGTACATGTAAAATTTGAGGAATCAGATCCTTTTGTTTTTAAACCATCTCAACATACATCTTCGGATGTGTTTTCAAAAACAGATTGTCAACCTTTGATAGAAGAACCTTCTAATAAGGAAATTGTTCTAAAAGATACTTCTGAAACATTTAACCCAGAAGACTTTGTACCCTATGTTGATTAACAGGTTTTCCAAAACCCAAATTAGGTATTTCATAAGAATCATCCCAGTGATAGTATCATTGGTGATGTAAATCAACCTGTAAGGACTAGAAGTTCCTTAAGAAATGAAGTAGAACATATAGCATTTATTTCCCAATTAGAACCTAAAAGCACAGATGAAGCTTTAGGTGATGATGATTGGATCAAAGCAATGCAAGATGAACTAAATGAATTCGAAAGGAATAAAGTCTGGACCATGGTTGAAAGACCTAAGGAAACATCTGTTATTGGAGTAAAATGGGTTTTCAGAAATAAATGTGATGAAAATGGAGTCATTGTTAGAAATAAAGATAGACTTGTTGCTAAAGGCTATAATCAGCAAGAAGGAATAGACTATGAAGAAACCTATGCTCCAGTAGCTAGACTTGAATCTATTCGTATTCTACTTGCTTTTGCAGCATTCTTTAATTTCAAACTTTTCCAAATGGATGTGAAATGTGCGTTTCTTAATGGTTATGTTCAAGAGGAAGTTTTTGTTGAACAACCTCCTGGCTTTGAAGATACAAAACATCCGGATCATGTTTTTGGACTTACCAAAGCTTTTTTTGGCCTTAAAAAAGCCCCACGAGCATGGTATGATAGACTCACTGGATTTTTGCTTCAAAATAACTATGTTAAGGGAAATGAAGATCCAACCCTTTTTATAAATAAAGATAAGAAAAATGTTTTGATTGTTCAAATTTATGTTGATGACATTATATTTGGTTCAACACAGCAATCTTTGACAGACTCTTTTGCTAGTCTAATGAAATCTGTGTTTGAAATGTGTATGATGGGTGAGTTAACATTTTTCCTTGGTTTTCAAATTTCTCAAAAACCAGAAGGAACCTACATATCTCAACATAAGTATATTAATGATCTTCTTAAAAAGTATGGTTATGGCAACACTAAAAGTATAAGTACTCCCATTGGTACCTCAAACTCTTTAGATCTTGATGAAGCTGGGAAACCAGTAGATCAAACATCTTTTAGAGGTATGATAGGAAGTCTACTTTACTTAACAGCTAGTCGACCAGACCTAATGTTTTCAGTATGCTTATGTGCAAGATATCAATCCAATCCAAAGGAATCTCACTTAAAGGCAGTAAAAATAATTTTTCGCTACCTTAAGGGAACCATGGATCTAGGATTATTCTATACTTCTGGAAATGATTTTGTCCTAAAAAGCTTTTCTGATGCTGACTTTGGTGGATGTAGAATGGATAGAAAAAGTACATCCGTAACTTGTTATTTCTTAGGAGATTCTTTAGTTTCTTGGTCCTGCAAGAAGCAACATTCTGTAGCACTCTCCACTTCTGAAGCTGAATATGTAGCAGCTGGAAGTTGTTGTGCACAAGTGTTGTGGATGCAACACACACTCACAGACTATGGTTTGAGTTTTACTAAAACTAAAACTTTGTGTGATAAAACAAGTGCCATTTCCCTAAGTAAAAACCCTGAACATCATTCTCGTGCAAAACACATAGATATTAGGCATCAATTTCATAGGGATCACACACTTAAAAGAGATATTATTCTTCATTTTATCGGAACGCAAGATCAACTTGCTGATATTTTCACTAAATCTTTGCCTTCTGATAGATTTGAATATATTAAACAGAAGTTAGGAATGATAACTATAAGGTAATCTTTCTTAATTAACTTTCTGTTGAAAAAATCTCCTTACAGTAATAAACTCCTTTTCATAGAGGGAGTACATTTGATTGTTTGTTTAATAAAGTTTTTAAAAATTTATTTTCAAAAACATTTCGGAACGAAGATTTCCGGAATGGAATTTCTGGAACCAAATTATTTTTTCCAGATTGGACATTCTCGTACAGAATACTTCTGAAATGGAAGTATTCATATTGAAAATTTCCGGAATGAAAATTACGTACTGGCAGTTTTATAACCAGGTTTTTGTACCGATTTTTACCCATAATGTATTTTTCATACTATGTTTTTTGTACTATGTTTTTTGTACTAAGTTTTTCGTATTAAGTTTTTCGTACTATGTTTTTCGTACTAAGTTTTTTTTATACTAAGTTTTTTGTACTAAGTTTTTCGTACTAGTTTTTTTTCGTAGTGAGTTTTTCGTAATAAAATTATTGCGAACTTTGTCTTTTCGTAATAAAGTTTTTTTTTGTAGTCATATTTGTATTACCCATTACAAATAACTTTCCTAAGACAATCTGAAAGGTATGATTTCCTTACTCAAGTTTTCATAATCATATTTTACTTGCTGGAAGTTTCTTATATTTTGTTTTCGGATTATAGTTTTCTTAATTCTTTACTTTAATAAAAACCTCAAAAAGATCGGATTCAAGTTATCAACCGTCAGATTTGATCTCAGTTCATTATAAACCGTTAGATCAACTGTGGAAGGTGAACCGTCATCTCGTTGCCTATATAAAGGGGACCCAAATTCTCGTCCCACATCGGTTTCAAGCTCTTGCATCCTGAATCTCTGACCCTCTGTTTTAAGTCCGTTCCAAACTACAATTGTCTCTGTTCCGAACTTCTCAGAGGATTACAGATCCGAATGTCTGCGGAGTTAGCATCTTAAGAAATGTATTCAACCAAGCCAATTTCTCAATGGTAAATTTATAGAGAAAGATTACTCCATCGGATTTCTTCAACAACTATGATTCCCTTATCTCAAAAAACATCAAGTTGAATGGCTGGGAAGATGTTGCGGTATAAAAAACCGGGAATCAAGATGACGTATATTCAGATTTTCTTGTCGAATTTTATGAATCAGTTTCCTTCATTAAGGAAGATGATAGGGAGAAGTTTTCTTTCAAGTTGTATGGGAAGACCTACAAACTTTCTTACACCAAGGCTGCAAGATTGGTAGGATTGTCTTATGAAGGAGAAGCAGAATTTATTTCACATGTTTTACCGGACTCTAAGGGTAGCTTCGACAAGGAAAAAGCCTTAGAAACTATCGGACTTGCTGATGACAAGGCTCCGAAGATTGCAAGTCTATCCACAAATTTCTGGATTCTTGAATTATGGGTGCAATGACTTATCGTACCGAGGAAAGCTGATAAAGACATCTTGAAGAAATGTGAGATCTATATCTTAGATTTACTAATAAATCTAAGGAAGTTCAACTTGATGAAGCATATTCTTCTTACTATTGAAAATTTGAAGAAGGGGAATCTGAGAGCTCAGGTTATTGTGTATCCAGCAATCCTCTCCATGTTAATTGTTCGGTGTCTTGAGTCTTTCAAGGAGGCTTGAAAATCTAAGCCAAGAGTTTGCAAGATCATGCTGGTCAGTGATGGCAATCTTAAAAGAATGGATGTAGCTTTTGACAAGAAGTCTGGAAAGTTTATTGATCTACCTGCTCAAGAAGAAGTGGCTCCGAAAGTTACTGATCCGGAATCATCTAAGCCAGTAAGGAAGAGAAATCTAAAAGAAGTGGAAGTACAAGAAGAAAATCCTAAGTCTAAGGAAGTCCACTACGCACCACCAAAGCCAAAGAAGAAGAAATCCTATCCTGATGAGGTTGTTACAAAGTGGAGAGCTGATAAAGAGAAAAGGAAAGAAGGGGATCCGCAGTTCGGATTGGACCCTGCGGAGGCTAAGGCTTTGAAGGAGAGAACTTCTGATGAGCTTGAAAAACAAGAAAAACAAAAGAAGCTCAAGAAGAAGATGTCCGAGGCTGAGGTAGCTCAGTCTTTGTTGAAATCTCAGTGAAATGGTTTCAGCAACTATTCCAGTTCCGAGAACTTTCTCCTTGGAATCTCTACCTGAGACTCCAGGAAGGAATTTCGCTGCTCCGGAAGAGGCTGTTGCTAAGAATTCTGAGGAAGTTGAGCAAGTGGAAGAAATAGAAGAGGGTTCTGAAGGAAGTGGTGAAACCGGAGATGTGCTGAAACAATTAGATGATTACAAGGGAACACCTTCGGAACATTTATCGCTCCGAACTTCAGAAGCTGAATCCTCGAAACTAGTTACTCCAGCAATGGAAGAAGAGAAAGGTGAAGAAGAATTTTCCTATCATGGATAAGAAGAACAACTTTTACATGATATTTCTCAGAAGAAAAACGTAGAGGTTGGTGTTCAGGAAGTTGCTGATGAGGAAGATTTTGTTGTTCAAGTTTCTGATAGTGAGAAGAAAACTCCAGAACTTGATTCTATTCCGAAAAAAGATAAGGGGAAGCAAATTCTTGCTGATACTCCGAGTTCATAAAAGAGGAATAGAAAGGAAGCTGGTAGTTCTTCAAAGAGAAAGTGGGAGCTTATTGAGGAAGAAAACTCTCCAAGCAAGATTTCAGATTCAAAGTCATCCTCGTTGGGGCATGATTTTGTTGTCCAGTATTTAAAGATGTTGGTGGGAACCATTCTGACCTTCTCTAGTATTGACTCAAGATGCCAGATGCTCCAACATGCATTGAATCAGAAAACCGACTCCGTATCTATGGTTATGGATAAGTGCGTTGATATTGAGGCTCAGTTCAAAACCTTCTTTGTTGGTTACGAAGCTCATAAAAGATCTTGCAAAAGTAAGACAAGCTGGTCGAAGAAGACTGTGGAAGAAATGAGGTTTCTTGATGAGATTCAAGACAATGTTAAAGATGGCTTTGAGACCGAGGACAAGAAGATAAATGAGCTGACTTCCTCCTTTGAAGAAAAGCTGACTGAAGAAAAGAACATCCGGATCCAAGAAGTCAGGGATCTGAATGGGAAACTGAATTCTGTTTCTCAGAACTGGAAATTTGAAAGGGATCATCGGATCGATTTTGAAGAAAGGATAAAGGCTCAGGACGAAAAGATCAAAGCTCGGGAAGAAAAGCCGAAAGCCCAGGAAGAAAAAATTGAAGCTCAATCCGCAAGAATAGTGGTCTTAGAGAAGCGAGCTGAAAAAGATCATAAAGACCTAAAGAATATCAAGACTATTCTAAAGGGTCTCATGTCGAAGGAAAAAGATCCGAAATAACCTAATACAATATTTTTGTTGTAATTTTTTTTTCTTTGTTGCCGAGATTTAAAATTTAATGAAAGTTGTACTTGTTGTTTCTATTGTTGTCATTACTAATATCTCAGGTACTTTGTTAAGTTTTTCCATTCCCTCCAATTCTTTTTGAAAATCAAAAAGGGGGAGAAGGAAAAAATCCTTAAGAAAAAGAAGAACTCTAATAAGAGTTTATCAAAGGGGGAGAAGAAAAAGATCTTTAAGAAAAAGAAAAACTCTAATAAGACTTTGTTTAAGGGGGAGATTTTTCATTAAAGAAGATATTCTTATTTTTCACTCTGGAAATCTGAATACGATCCTTATAGTTTCAAAGCCTAAGGGGGAGTTAGTCATATTCATCAATATCCTTAATGAAAAGGGATATAAGCGTTAATGTTTTTTTTCTTTCTTCCTAGAATAGCTTTTTCGTAAGGATGTTTGTGCTTTCCAAAAAGGGGGAGATTGTTGAGTCAATAAGGTTTTCCTTATGACTTTTCCATTCCTTCTTGTTTTGAAAATCACAAACATCTTATCTTAAGGAAAATTGCATTTATAAGGAAAATTGATTTCTTAAGGAAAATTGCTTTCTTAAGGAAAATCGCTTTTATAAGAAAAATTATCCTTATCATATTTTTATCCATATTTTCCTTAAGTATGAGATTCAGATTCATTTTCTCGGACTCATTGAAACTTTGATATAAAGCATTCTGTATTTAGGGTTCGGATTCTGGATAAGAACTATAAGGAAGTTTTCATTCCAAACTCCGGATATGAACTCTGACTAAGTTCTATTTCAGATTCAGGATACGAATTCTGATGAAGAATTCTCATTACGAATTCCAATGAAGAATTCCCATTACGAATTCTAATGAAGAAATCTCATTCTGAATTCCCATTACGAATTCTGGTGAAGAATTCTCATTACGATTTCTGATGATGAATTCCTATTCCGAATTCTCATTCTGAATTCACCTATTAAACAGAATTTGAGTATCTTTGTTTTATACACTCTGAATCAATTCAGACTCCGAAAAATATCTTTGTTAGACTCCGAACTTCTATATTGCTCACACAACTAAAATTTGTCTACTCTTTACTATTGTTCCTTACACTCCGAACGTTCACTCCGAAGTTTTCATTCCGAACTTTTATGTTAAAGTTTAAAACGATGTTGTACATTCTGTTACACTTGTTTTGTTATAAGACGATGTCGTCTGTTTTGTTATAAACTAACCGTTGTCTAAGTGACACGTATACAGGTCCCTCCGATCTTTAAGGAAAATATGACCGTTGGAGAAGGAGCCGACCTTACCTATAAATAGGAGCTCAATTGAAAGATCTCGGTGCTGATAGCTGATGAAAGTTCTAAAAGGCTGACTAATTTGCTTGAAGTGATTCCCAGAGAGAGAGGCTCTTATTAACTCTCAAAGCTTCGTGCGACTCCGAATGTTGGTGATTAAATTCGAGCGCTTTCGGGGATAGGAAGACAGAGGTCCCGACTACCTTGAAGTTCGAGGGCTTCATTGCTGAGGAAGACAGAGGTTGCCAACTAACTTGAAGTTGAGGGCTTGCGAGGATAGCAAGACAGAGACTCCGATCTTCGTATCGAGGGCTTACCCTGGTGTGGGTAAGACAGACATGATTGAAAGTATAAATCAAGGGACCTTTATCCAAGGTTGTTGGATACCCTTCTCTTTGGGTCAAAAGAATTATATCTTGTTACTTGTAGTTTTACTAATTGTTTCTATTCTGCTGCATTTTGTATTATAAGGAAAGTATAACTTTCTTATACTTCCTTACTTGTACTCTGATTCATTTAGATTCTATACGCTTTAAGGTAGAATCTCATATTGTAACTTTTGTTAAGATTCAATTTCTAGAACCATATTTCCGGAACTCTCATTTGGAATCTCTTTCCTAGTTTACATTCGGTGTTAAGAGGTGTTGTGAATTTACTTAGTTTAACTTTGTTAAACTTAGCCTTTTCCTTTGCTTAAGGAAAACATAGTTATTCTTAACTAACTTTAAAGGTTCCAAAGGAATTTTTAAAGTATACATTTCACCCCCCCTCTTGTATATTGAGAATCACATACTATATTTCGATCCTACATATATCATATATATATACACACCAATATTATTTTCCAAAATTAATAATAATAATAACCACAACAATATTTTATTATTTTCATTAAATATCCCACAATAATTTCATTATTAAAATTTTACAAATAGAAAACATTAAATATCGATAACATCTAGTAAATTAATATTGATTTCACATTTTCATTTAATTGGAATTATTAATAATATCATAGTTATAACATTGCCAACATATTATCTACACTAAAATGAAATTTATTAATAGTGGAAGTATATTTTCATTTTTTTCAACATAAATAATAATATTAATAATAAAAATTGTTATTATTTATAACATCCCAAAAAAATATATAAAAACCAATTAAATTATCTTTAGGTAATATCCGACCAAACATCCAACACTCGCAAATGTTGTTCCCATTCTAGGGTAAACATCGTGTCTCGGACCTAATAGTTGCATCATATTTCTTATACAATGTACCATTTTTTCGAAATTAATTAATTATTATTAAAAAATGTGAATAATAAATTAACTAAATAAAAAAAATTATCATGTGTGAGGTTTCTAAACATATGACGCATTGTAAATTTATACTCTTCCTAGGGTAAACTCGACGTTCCATACATAAACGTTGTTGTATATTTCTCATACGACACGTCGTTTATGAGAAATTATTTATTTATTATATATATAATGGAATAATAAATTTATTAAAAATAAATAGGTTATTATCACGTGTGAGGTTGTCAAACACCCGATTCACATTAAAGTTATACCCTACCTAGGGTAAAACCGATGTTCGAGACCCAATGGTAGTCTCAAATTTCTCATACTATGTACTGTTTTTGAGTTATTTCATTTTTTTAATGATTGTACATGCATTTGAATAAAATATTTTTAATATTTTTCTTCTATCATCATCGAGGGTCTATTGACCTCGGAATCCCAGGTGGAATCAATGCCTAACACTGAAAATATTTTAGAGTATATTTCAATGTGATAAAGAAATATTTGACCCTCTATTAAATCCATAATAGTAACGATTATTGAAAAATTAAAATTTTCACCCAAAAATACATGTAATTTGTTATCAAATGTGGGATTTTTTTATCATTTAATAAAAATGGGGATGTTATAGCCTCCCCTCCTTAAAACATCTCAACCCCAAGAAGCATTTGGGAATAATGAAAACATCACATGACCAATAAGGTTCATGAGGTCTCGCTCAGTTGGTCGCCTTACATTTCTAAACGCCCAACACACCTTTATGAATTTATTAGAAAAGCGACACATGAGTCATTAAAATCTAATCCAACCAAAAAAAATTCAACCAAAATATTGAATCGTAGCTTATCTGATCCCGTTTACCTAGAGAGATGACCATTTTGTCATCTCTTGAAACAACTAACTTGTGGTAATTCCCCCCATAGGCCTCAAACATTAGAAGGGGGATCAATTCTAAGATACAACAACTCCATCATCAAAATTACCTAAGAATCACTCCTCAAGTGTTCTAGAAACACTCTGGCATTATTTTAATATTGTAATATAGTCAATTCCACAAGGAACTTATTTATTCAGGTTGAGCCATCTCCTTATGAAAACCATGGCCGACATAAACCATACTCATCTCACCAGAAGACATTCTAGAAACTTTCCTTCACTGGTCATTTCATTAATCAAGGGAGATAACTATTCAAGCCACTCTGGTCGACAATTAATGAATATTCTCAGCTTAGATAGACATTGTTTTTAGAAATGAACTATGATTTCTTCTTCTAAGTTATCTCACATTCATCACGAACACATCCTCGAAGAACATACTGGAATTCAAGGGATTTTAATTGATTTAAGGATCACCGAGCCTAACAAAAAGTCTACGGTGTAGTTTTATTAGAATGACTAGAGTGTTTGGAACATACCCTAGGTATTATATACTCTATGTTTATGAGAGTAATGTTAGTACAAAGCCAATACATCAACATTATAAACAGGACTGAGCCTAGAGCAGCATCCTCCTGTCGATCGAGTCTAAGGAAAAATATGGAGTTTGTGAGTTTTTCAAAGTCGTTCATACTTGGGAACCCAAGTGTCACTCAGAACTATAAACACTCAATAAGAACCATGAATCGGTGGACAATATTGGTAAAACCACCCAAACATGCCCAATATGTTTTAAAAAATTAACATGGTGGAAAACTGATGCTCTCTTAGTGCATCAAGGATGAAGTAATGTTAGGGGACATGATCATAGATTAAATAAGAGTACACTAAAAGGATCATAGGTCATAACCTCCATAATCTAAAATGTTAAAACAATTGGCATGAAAACCAAAAACAAAACGAATTTTGTGCCAAAACAACTAAGTCTCTAAAACTCTTACCAGAAGTGGTAGGAACTTGATTTCATTATTCCTAGGTCACTCTACATTGAAAAAGGCCAAAGACCAAACCCAATAGTCCAAGTGATAACAATCCTACCAAACTCAACTGGTTCTTATGTTATTAAACCCTCGATGAGGACTGTGTATACTGATGCACACTAACCTAATATATCTTGAGAAAAAAACATATTGAATACCGTATATAGGTTTTCCTCCATATGGATTCAAGAATCAAATGGTCTATACAAGAGATTTAATCAAAAATCATATTGCACCATATGAACATTAACATAGATGATGACATACCAATTCATCCATCACTATGGAGGAAGAAATGGTCAAGAGACTGAAAAAGCAGTCGACCATGCATAAGGCATTCCTATCCAGCTAAAAACAAGAATTATCTGATGATCATGCCCATATAAATAGTCAAGGATACCATGACCACCCATCCGAACATGTGTGTAACTAAAAACTGAAAGTCCAAGCAGGAGTAACAACACCCTAATGACACTAATCATCAGAAAACCCATGGAATTGGAAATGAATTTATTTTCTAAGGGTGATACCTACCATGGTCTAGCCCCTTATGAGAGCATAAGCATCAACTCTACAACCAGGTCATGAAAAATAGAAGGTCACCAGGCTTAATAGCCTACCATCTAAAACCTTTCTAAAAATAAATAAGGCCTATGGAAAATGATCACATTTTTGTTCTAAGGCTACTCAAAAATAAAATCTAAACCTACCCTTCCACAAGGGTCTAAACAAAGTAACCCACCTACGATTCTATTTTAAGTCCATTACATTTACTCACACTTAATCTTTAAATGGTTAAAAGATTTAAAACTAAAATCAAGTCACAAAAAGAAATTATCATAAACTATTATTTTTAATAATTTTACATTAATTCAAATCTCATCATATATTATGCAATTTTCAACATAAATTCCTTTAAACAGATAAGGTGAACTATGAGGGTCTTATTAATCCAACCTGGGTTATATAAAAAGCAACCCAATAGCAGTTGATTTATTATTAAAATTATAAACACCCATTAAGGGTTCTCTCATAAGATACATGCTTCAACAACCCACTTGGGTCCCATTTTGTATTTTTGGAAAGGGACCAATTCATTTAGGTCTATGATACATATTATTTTCATTATAAAACCATCTAAAAATACATGATGGTTAGATAATCAAAATTTTGATTACATGAGTTTTCATTTCCAGATTCATAAATATCCCATACACATCATGCATTGAAAATTATCTCTCATTATCAAATCCAATCCACTTGAAAATTTTATCTTTATCATATTTTTAAATTTTTTAAAACAGCCTACAATCATTTATATTTATCAAACAATAATAGCATGTCATCTATAAGTAAATACATAAGAAAATGATATGATATAGAAAAATCGAATATAAACACTAAATCAGGGGAAAACATTCTAAGTTATACACCCAATAATTTTATGTATACATGCATGCTAATGTAGGAAAACTCATGGAATGTAACTCAAGGAACATAGTCAAATCAACAGGAAAACAAATATATAACTACATGATATGTTATATGCATGACATTTTAATTATTGTGTGCCTATTATGATGCATGATATGATTCAACCTTGCTGAACCAGGAAAAGTGTAAAAATACCAAAAATTACATAAATTATAAGCAGCAAGAAGAATATCAATGACTTGAGGTGAAATCAAATCCAATGGTAATAACAAATAGTATGAACAACAATCACTTCCCAGGCCACATTGCCATTTCCAATATGTCAAGTGATCAGTTCTAGGAACGACTATTAACTAAGTACCGACATTTTCCTAGTATCCTTTATACAAGCCCAAAATAGTAAGACAATGGAAAAAGAGACCTCTAATACAACTTTGTAACATACTGACTTGGTTCACCTCTAAGACGATAGCCAGACGGGTGGGTCACATGGCCTCAAGCGCGCCTCCCTATATGCCAGAGGCTATCGACTAGCAGTGAGAGTCTATTGCTAGTATGGTGGGGAGACTATACCCTCTTGATCAGAGTCCTAAAATGGAATAATAATATGAAAACATCAAATAAGAGAGGAAGCAATAATAATAAATAAACAACAAAAATGGAAAAAAGTATAATAACTGAATAAAGGTGGCCAATGATAATTTATAATAATTAATATATGACAGATGATTCTACAAGTACAAGAAGTTCAAATTAACAAAATAAAATAAAAAACCAACGGTCAGCTCCTCAAGCATCTTACGCAAGAGCCTAGTCTTGTGCTCCCTAGCTCCCACGTACACAACCCAACACATAAAATGACTCAAAAGTACTACAATCAATAATATCTACTTTGGATCCAAACAGAACATGATCAGGGTGTGAGATAATAATCCCAGTAGGCCAACACCATTGCTGCTAGTAGGTTGTGTCGTGTGTATGGGTAGGCATGTGTGATGTCAAGTGACCCACTGATCTGGCCATCATCTTAGAGGTGATTCGGGTTGAGAAGTTATAGTTCTAGTATAAATAATGCAATATATTCTTGTTAAGAGAAAAAAATATTTTTGAAAGAAGATACCATTTTAGGAATTAGATGATGTATTTCACAATGGTCTACAATGATACCATACAAACTCTAAAGTGTAACGAAAAATGAATTTGGAGAAGGATTATACATTCCAATCCATTGTATTTAATTTTATTGAGCTTTTACTCACTATAATATTTATAATTATAATATTTGTCTTGATGAGTGTTGAACACAACATGAAGTTGACTTCTGCATTGTGGTTAAACATTATAAAAACCATGTTTGTAAATTGTCTCTTGTTTATTATATGCATTTCATGTGGTTGGTATTTTTGAGAGAGTATAAATTTATTCATACCTCTTAATGAACATATAGGTACTAATATTGTGAGCATAATTAAAATGCAAAGTATAAATCTATAAAATGGACATGCCTATTTCGTCACATGTAAATGAATGGTCTACTATGTCTTAAAACATTTCTTTTATCTTGATGAATTTCATGTTCTTTCAACATTGATATTGGAAATAAATGGTTTTTCTGTCAATATAAAATAATACGAGCGTTATATTTGTGTTCAAATTAGTTTAGAGGATGTTGAAAATGAACAATGTTTTAAAAGGTTATTAATGACCACTCATGAGAGTCCCTTGATAGATGTTTATAGAAATCACTATAATCCCTTATCTTATTCTCTGATCACTAGAATAATCATATCCATGACAATATTCAGTTAATACTGGATAAAATGTACCAATTTTCTATACATGGTTATTATCATCCATATTTTATAAAATATAACTCTATTATTGAGGTGTTAGTCTCACTACATAAGCAATACAACCTCCATGTGATACAGAAAAACATCACTTCAATAGGTCCACATCACATATCCTTGGTGTTCTCATTGTTTCTTAGGTGAACCAACCATCACTTAAGTGATGAAACACATTATATAGGCAATATAATAGTTTTTTAAATTATTCAAAAATATATCCATACATGTTAAACAACCTATACGAGCCTACATTACAAGTAATATGTCTATAATAAACCCTTTTATGACATTATTTATCGATATTTATTCTTTATACTCAACACTAGGACAATATAACATAAAATTCATTTCACAAATAACAAGTTAAAATATAAAATACCTATTTATTGTTCTCATACTATCATTATGTGATAATATTTTTATTTTATACAATAATTTTTTATTTTCACTATTGATGTAGTTAATGTAAGAAATATCATATCATTTCAATATGTTCATAGTAAATTTAAATTTCATATATATGATTTAATTTTTTGGGACAATGGAAGAATACATTAAAAATACTCACTTATGGTAAAGTAGAATCTCATTACTAATGTAACAAGACATAAAATGGAATGTATAAATTCATAGACTAAAACAATCCAAGCCAAAAATAAAGTGTCATATTTCCTCTAATGATCTAAAATATCTATGGATTGATTATCAACAATATGTTTCATTAAACAAGAAAAGATAAAATCAATGATTTAAATATATTCATAAAAGTTCATATTTCATATTGGAAACCATGCATAATTTTAAAAATATTTTTCTAGGATCAATATCTAAATATCCTACAAGAAATTATTTTGAATATCATGGTCAGATTGAGTCATCTATTTATTTTTCTCTTCAGTATGAGAAACACAGATTCCGTAAGTATTGTTAAAATATTAATTCTTAAAAAATCATATGAATATTGAATTATTTGATAAAAATATACAATAATTATTTTATTTTGGATTAGTATTCCACTATTTTGAATAATATTTCTATCATTTATGTGACTTCTTTCCCAGTTTGACTGTGAAACCTTCTTCTTCTATAATTAATTTTTGTACTTTTCTGAAAAATTTATAAAGAGAAATTATAAATTTTTAATCTTTATAAAAAATTTAAATCAATTGAGGATTAATTTCAAGATTTTTATAGTGAGATATATCTTTACTGAATAACCTCATATAGAGTCCATTCTTTGTTATTCAAAATAGAAACATGATCCTAATAAGTAGTCATTACAATCAATGTGCAGAACTACAGAGCTTCTTCCCTAGTTTATAATTGATTAAAAGATTAATAATTCCCCCGTTGTGGTGGGTGATAGAAGAATATCTATTTGGGAAATCATGATTATTATTTATAGTGACTAATTCAATAAGATTCACAATCAGCCCATTAGCGTTTCCTAATTGAGAAACGACATCCAATACTGCTTCAAGATTGACCACAAATTGTGATGACCTAGAACATTGAATTGGATTCATATTCTGAGAAAGTTTTGTAGAATTTAATTAACCAATATCATAAATAATTGATGTATTTTGAAGAGGATTGGTATTTAAATCCGAATCACCATCATTGGTCATTCCATGTTTCTCCTTCACTATAAACCATTTTTTATTAAGTATCCACCATATTATGAGGAAATGTGGTACAATTACATATATTTTATATATTATAATAGAGTCATACATATTACCTATTTAATGATTCATAAGTAGCTATTATGGATCCAAAGCCTTCTGAGGTAACTCTTTTAAGACATCTAACACAAAACAAAATCATGTTATCAAAGGGTCATCCAAAAAAAATTATAGCATCAATAATATTCACCTTGTTGATACATTTTAATATTTCTCTAAGAGGTTTTTTATAATATAAATCAATTGGAAGTTTATATTCTAGTGAAAAACATTGAAAATCCATATTAAATCATATTAAAATATACAAATCTATCATACAAATAGTTATATAATTTATCCTTACACGTAAATTGAAATTGAATGTGAGATTCTTCTAATAGGATAAAATTTATTTTTTTAATATTAAATCAACTCAAATGAATTAATTTATGCCTACAAATAATGATAACAATAAATTAAATAATTTTAAAAAGTTAATTAAATATTTGATAACATATAATAGATTGAATCCTCCATGAATTAAACCATGGATGCTTTTTTAAAAATTCAATATATTAGTGGAGTGGAAATAATAAATCACATAAAATTATAAAAACATAACTACCTCTATATCTGATTAATAAAAATTATAATGCGGATTTTCATTTCCATTCAATGGATTTCATATCTAAATTATATAACAGGGGTTTGGGGTGGAGGTGGTGGAAAATTCATTCAGTAGTTCTAATTCATTCTTCCTTATGATTTAGTTGTTACATATTTTTTACATTTTCATTTATTGTATTTTCATATCATTTAAATTTTATAATTTTAGGATAATTAAAATATAATTTTTACTTATTAAATATAAATTTTTATACATATATTATACCAAATAAATTAAACTAGTAAATTATAAATAAATTTTTCATGGAGTTCTAAATTTTATAAAATATTCTGAATTTAATTTTTAAATTTAAGATTTATTTCAATACACTTATATCATAAAAATTTTCGAAACCATATTTTTTTATGTTTATACAAATTTTAACTATTAATTTTTAACCATTCCTCTCTGTTTTAAAAAATATATATGTTTACATGTATATTATTTTTAAATAAAACCATTTAATTATAATAATTTTTAGTACTAAACAATTTAATAAGACCTAAAATTATTATATTTTACCTTTAAAAAATAATTAATGTCAAAGGTAATAATAAAAATTATAGTTTTTGGATTGGTTGTGTAAAAACTATTTTCTCTGAATTGTCATAATTTATCGAATGATAGAATTTGAAACATATAAAATAGATCCAATGAATGGTAGTGGATGATTATAAAAATATGTTGGGATGAAACAACCATAAAAGCATTTTTGAAGTGTATATGATATAATATATGTGTTCTTGGGGAACCATTATAAACTGAAAGGGGTAGTGGAATTAGTTTATTCTATGAAAAGCTAGTGGTTTTATTGGTAAATGAGAATAGTTTTAGAAAATATAAGAATTTTTTGGAACTAATATAATTAGTTAAGGTTAGTGGAGTGTGTCTGTAAAGATGTCGGTGTGCCACTAGTATGATTATTTGGATATTATTTTCAGCACTTTGGGTTGATATTAAAGTATTTTTCTATATCTTCTATGTAATTTTCAATATTTTTGTGAAATTATAAGTTAGCGGGTCATTATATTATTCTCCAATAAATTTTTAATTTTTTCCATGGAGTTGGAATACTTTTGAACTAAGAAAAATAATAGTGTTTCTTTTAATGCATTCTTCAATTTTATCCTGGGTTATATTATAGGATTGTTATCAGGAATTTCATATAAGGATTCAATTTATGGAAAGGGTGATTTGTTTCCCAACTCAGATAGACTGGTCTTTGGAACCATTCATCCTGGACCTACCAAAACCATATTCCACATTTTTTGTTATGAAATATGGTTTTTTATTGGAGGTGGAGTTAGATTAGTAGTATCATAACTTGTATGTTATGTTCAGTGGTTTCTTAGCATATTCATCTGGAATAATTTTCAAAATAGGTGTTTTCTATCATTTATTATTTTTCATTTTATTTAATGTTTTTTATTTTATAGAGTTGAATTATATAAGGTAAATATGCAACTAGAAAAGTTCTATGGGTTAAATATTAGATTATAGAGGATTCAGTATGACACCAGGTAAAATAATCAACCCTTAATTAAATGATTTATAATAAGGGATTCAATTTCTAATATTTCTATGATATTTTAGGTTTCTTGTTTTATATAATTAAGAAAAAAAATTAAATAATATACTATATACATACCCAGAGTTTACATTTTTTTCTACAAAAATTGTTTCCAATGTTTACACAATAATTTCATTAGTGACACTTAATCTTCATTATGGATGCATCACTAATGACCCCACTATAATCCTTACATACCTTTAATTATTATGAAAAACAATTTAATACATGGGATGAAGAAATAAATATCATTAATGTATAAAAAAAATAAATAAAAAATTTATTCACTCAAAAAGTTCATAAAAACTCATTAAGAAATTTTCCTTTTTTACATAATAAAAACTAGGGAAAAAATAATGATTACATGTTTATAAAATTAAGTTCAAAACCAAAATAATTAATAAAAAAATTAATCAATCATAAATCCAAGATCATAATCATAGAAGAAACTTAGGAAAACCTAATAACTCATTAAAACAAAATTTCCCCCTTAGAAGTTCATAAACATTCATTTAATCATGTGTTCATTATCGTACCTTATGAAAAAAAATATTCCCTTTAAAACACATAAGAATCATTGTAAGACCATGTTGTTATCTTTATAAATTATACTTACATTCAACCTTTTAATAATCCTTTTATGGAATAAAATTAGGGGTTAATTCCAATATATCCCTTATAAGTAACTTAATTCTCTTTAACTTCATCACTTTACCCAATACATATGAGAGCTATATTAGAATCACTCATTTTCAAAGGTAAATCAGGCTCTCCAATTATCATATCTATATTAGGAACACTCATTATTTTAAAAAATTACAAAGAACCATCTTATGAAAAAACAAATAAAATCTTTCACTTCAATTATAAAATATCATAAAATATTTTTTTAACACTTTTGTCGAATCACATCTAGATTCACAATAAAATATGAATAGAAAAATTATTATTTAATAAATATTAAAATTAAAATTTCATCAATGAATAAGATATAATATATATATTGAAAAAAACTAAAATCTTATAGATAAACTATGATAATTAATAATCGTTGTGATAGTGATAAAAGTAATCCTTGTGGTAAATGTTAAAAATATTATTATTCAATTTGGAAAAAAGTGTCAAAAGTGACCCATCCAGAAAATGATTGAAAAGATTAATTTTTATCATTTTTAATGAAATTGAATGGTAGAATAAAATAAATATACCAAAAATTTAAGAATAAATAAAAAACCCCTAAATTTTTTTAATAAACATTGAAATTGAGAAAAATTAGTATAAAAATTTTAAGAATGAATTTTAAAGAAAAATACCTTACCTTGACTACTATCTCACATCATACGTCCTTTAAATTCCTATTCTATGGAAAATATCATTTATCATACAGCTTAAGACATCTGGTTTAGTATTTTTTAGAGATAAGAAAATATAAGAAATTGGGAAAGAAGTTAGGATGGTATTTTGGTGGGGCTTGGCTAAGATAGTAAACTCAATGTTTGTAAATATTTGAGTAGAATATGTGATCTTTTATAAGTGACGGAAATTGAACTCATCTAATTATATTACATTTTAAAATAATATTAAATAAATATCATGGTCAAGTAAAACTATAACAAATAAAATTAAATGATAATGATATAAGGTTACAAATACTCTCATGTAGTGATAATTAAGATAATATTTTGTGACCTTCTCACTTTTTTTTACCTTAACTAACCCATCTTACACTTTACCATGATAAATAATTTTTACAATGGAATCTAAACATTGTGAGAAAAATGATATTAAAATATTTACAAAATTTATACCTCTTCATTCCAAATATGAAATCCATTTTTAAAGATTCAATTATCAGATGTCGTAGAAATTAATTTTTATATAAGAGTGAAAAACACAATGAAAAATAGTTTTTTAGAAAATGTTTTCTTAATCCTAAAAATTGATTTATAAAGAATTAAAGTATAATTTTCATTCATATGGAATTTTAAAGTATTATATTTAAACAAAGTGGATTAATTTTACTATAAAACTAATCAAAATAATAATTCTATATTGTGGATGCTTAAAATGAAATGATTGTTTTTATAAAAATAACTATTTTTCATTATTTACACAAAAAAACATTTTAGAAAAATAAAAAACCCAAAACTATAGATGATATAATGATACAAAAACCAAATTTCATTTCATCAACTTCAATTTTTTAAATTTTTTATTTTAACTTTTAAATAAATCAATATAATTTATAAAAACAAATCCAATAAAATAAAACTATTTTCTTTTATGTGGAAAAATTCCTTCAAATTATAATAGTGAATATGAATCTATAAATTATAATAATTAATATTAATAATAAAATAAATTTATATATTATTGAAATTACATGGGTTGTGAAACTCTTCCCCCACTTAAATAAATTTCAACCATTCAATTTTATCCATTACATAAATAAGTCAGGGTATTTGTTATAGGCCAGAGTTGGGTAAAATGGTGAGACAAGGTGAATTTCCCATTAAAAAGTGAGAAAAAATTCTTATTGACTTATAAAATATTATTAAAAGATTAATTCAAAATAAATCCTTTTAAGAGATAAAAAATAATAAAATTTTAAAGCATTATTAAATAATAATAATATAATATTTTAAAAGAAGTAGAATAAAAGAAATATAAATTCATAAATAAAGATAGAAAGTGTATATATTGGTTAAACAATTAATAAATTAAATGAATTAGAGTAATAAAAAATAAAAATTTAAAAAGTTGATAAGGAACACAGTTTTTCAAGGATATTAAGAATTAGATCAAAAATATTCCATACATCAACTACCTCAGTTTCATGGGGATTTAATGTATTAGTCTCTTGGATTTAATCGTATCCAAGATACCAAAAATACCTTTTCTTTTTAGGATAAAGTATGAAACTAGAAATAATAACGATACTTAATTTTTAATCTGTATAACTAGAAACCTAAAACGGAATATTCCCTTACCGTTTAATGGTTATGGAATGAAAACCTCAGTCCCCCACTATAAATTTTTCGAGACACAATACTATATAAAAGATACAAATAGATATTATTTATTGGAAAGATACCACATTTAATATTATCCTTGATTATATCAAGAGGATATTAAGACAAAACTATGAGAGAATCAGACGTAAGTTGATACTGAGAAGATATTAAAATAAGTACAAATTCAATATTGAAGAAACATAGGATTCAGAAAAGATGTCATTTTGAGAGATAATTTGTGATTTTAGCTAGTTGTAATTAAAGAATATTTTTGAGAATTTTATTATTCAATCATAAGTTTCAAATAATCCACAACGTCTATTTTTATAGCCAACAAATCTTTCAGGGTCCTTATGTAATTTTTTATGAGAAATGAACTCAATAAAGACCATAAATAAATAGGTTTAACCAAATTTATATGCAAACTTAAGTCATTACTAGTTTAAATATATTTCTCCATTCTATAGTAAATAATTGATGGTATTTTTGGCCTTAAAATTTCCATATACCATTGGCACAGTCACCAATATTAGCATAGTTTGGCTTCTTTCCCTACCTATCCACCATGTTCTAGTTCATGATGAGCTTCGTCAATAAATCTATCCATTTTATCCTTTATAATGCCTAAGAACCATGGGAGTGGCCACCTCCTATAACCATTTTTCATGGATCCTCTACTAGTTTAAATGGTCTTATAAGGTTATATCCTCCATAAAAGGCTTTAATAATTCCATTTATAAATTTTATAGGATTTATCAAGGTTATTTCATGATTAAAACATGACGTAATTACGTCTAACTTCATGTCAATCAAGAAAATTGTTTTAACACTTCAAATAGGGTTTGTGATCCATAAATCAAAAGATGATGATAAGTACAAAGATCTAACCTTTTTTTATGATCATAAAAACTTTAATAATATAATAATATAATAATATAATATTTAAAAATAAAGACCATAACAAATTAAAACAATACAAGATTTATCCCCCATAATAGAAAAGAATATAAAAACATAGAGTTTTAAAAATACCTGATATTTATTCAACTTATCCATCTTAACATAAATACTCTCAGTATAAAACATGTCAAAATAAATCATCACAACCATATTGATTATAAAACAAATTCAAGATAGGGTTTGAGTAAATAATGGAAATAAAAAAATTTAAAAATGTTTTTTTCTTGATTAAGGATCTTTCAATAGAGATTAAAACAATGTTATAAAAACATCAAAATTTTAAAGATATATCTTAAATAATTCTCATAAAAAACATGTATTTGTAATTTTTTAATAAATATCAATACAAAAATAAAATATACAAATGTTATTTTAATAGGATTAAAATTAAAAGAAACCATTGAAAAATAATTTATAAAAATTGTTTCACTTCTTAGATCACTTTAGTATTAATAATATTAGACTCACCTTAAATTGTACATTAACTGATATAGAGGGGAAATTTTCAATAAAACTGAAATAACTAAATAAATTAATAGAATATTTTAAAAATCATTCCATCATTGTGGTTTAGAAATGATTTTTTTATAAACCATAGAAAATTCTTCTGAAGTGTTAAACCATGTGTGTAGTAAAAGGCTACTGGTTGTGCTTAGGGTCATGATCAGATAAAAAATCCAACCAAAACATTTTTAGGTATGACCCACTAGGATTATATGACCCAAAACTACATCAACATATTTTTATATATACGAGAATTTTATTATTAGAGTATCATATTGACATAAATCTACAAATATTATCAAAATTTGTAAACGAATTTAAATTAAGAAAATAATATATTTTGAAAAAATATTTTAAAAATGACTATAAATATTAAATTAAAAAATTGAAAAACCTCTCTGGATTTATAAGATTAAGATATAAGTATCCTAATATAATCATACCCACCTTTACTTTAATAAAAATAAAGTAATCCTGAGGAATAATATTAGTAAAGATATCAACATTTTGAAAGTTGGTGAAATAAATTTTCATGAATGATATCAACTTTGTGAAATTGATATTGTAGAATGTGGTTTATCAAATCAATTTTCATTGTGTGAGAGTGTTGGATTCTAATTTTAGAGATATTAATTGCAGTAATATTTTCACAATTTTAGGTACATGACAATATGATATCCTAAATTCCAAGAGAGTGTGATTCATCCATATAAATTGGGTACAAAAAATCATAGTGGAAATTTATTATACTTCATCTATAGAAAGAGAAACATGGTTTTTATTCCTACTACTCCATGAGATGAGGTATTTTCATATTAGGTTATAAATTTTACTAGTACGTTTCATATGTATTTGGTATCCTCAAAAAACAAAATTAGAAAATGAATTAGTTCAAAAGTGTCCAATACTTATAGCTGTTAAATACATGGAGAACATTATAGAATTTTTTAATAGAATTAAAGTCACTGAATACTGAAGATAGATGGAATTGGACAATAGTAAATACAAACTCATGTTTCCATTAGCCAAAAAGTATTTCATCATACCCAGGTACTTCTCAGTCTTTTTAGACTTCAAAACAACCATGACCACGACCATGATCACCTATATTTACCGATTTTGGACTACTTCGCTACCTGCCCACCATGAACTAGTTCACCATAGGCATGGTAACAAACTTTTTTAATTTTGGACATCAAAATGACTAAGCATTATGGGTGAGGACTCCCCTTCTAGTAATATTTCTATTAGTTTCAATAAGTTGCTTTTCTACTTGTTTAAATGATATTCTAAAGTTTATCTAGCATCAATCAAAGGAATAAAACTTCTAGGAAGACTTATTCAAGTATGTTTAAAGGTTTATTCAATATTATAACAATATATTATTACTTATAACTAAATGTAAATTAACTGATTTTTTAAATAGATTAAATAATTTTTATGATCATTAAAATAAATTTTTTTGAGATGAAAACAATTTTTCCCTAATTTCATTTTCTAATTACCATGTTCCTTATTCAATCATATGGTTTCTCTATAAAACCTTAACATAGTGAATCACCTTATTTCATAGTACCTACTTTCTATGATATAGAATCTGAACTATATTTCACTCATAAAAAAGTCTCTCTTCCAACAAAACTACTTCATGGGACAAAACATAATATTTTTCTAGCACATATTTCCCTAAAAAAGAATGAAACACATCATGTACCCGAGATGAACTCAACAGTAAGGCTGCTCGAAAAGAAATCGATCCAACCCTCCTTAGTGTTTCATACAAACAAATAAACCACCATCTTTTTTTCATGTCCTTCAAAAACTCATAACACTTCTCTAAAACAATTTTCACACCTCGAAGGATAGATCATTCCTATGGTAATAAACTTAACACATATACCTACTTTAATATTCCCCCATATATTGTTGAGTCATTTTTACCTTCTCATCGATATCATATACCAATTTTGTTCCAAAAATATTCCTCCCATTTACTTCATTTTAATATGATGGAGATCAACACCACTTTCTTATAATTCCTCTTAATGTGCCACTTATATACTTGAAGAAATACAGTTGTTATATAAAAAATCCAACAATGAAAGATATTGATCAAAACTTCCCTAGTAATACAATGTGTAAGATCAAAGCATATCCTTTAAATTTTGAATTTTTTACTCCAACTATCCAATACATTGAGGATGAAGATGTTTACTAAAAATAAAATCAGTTCCCAAAGAATTCATAATTATTTTCTAAAACTGTTATGTAAATCATTGATCATGGTCATATATAGTAAATAGATCGACTCCATATAATATTACTGTCTATTTAAGATAAAACATATAAAGTTAATCAAAAGAGAAATTGTCTTAAATAAGAAAAAAAATGAACATATTTATTCAAACGATAAAAAATTTCAAAATTGCATTATTAAATTGAGATTTATTTGGAAATCCCAACATTTAATCAATTGATTTATTTTATCATTTCAATTCGGGCACTGAAAATAGTTAAATCATCCCCTTTAGTAGTTATTATCCCACCTTAAATTGTTAACAATTTAATAGTTTTTCATTAAAATTATAGATTTATTTCATTATTCACTCGCACTAATAATATTCATGGTCTATATATACCTTGTTACTCGCATGATAAATAGAAAATGGAGTGATATTATCTTTACTCAACAATTATTTTTTTGAACGAAAATCACATAGAACACATAAAAAAATTTCTAGTATAATGATACCTACTTTTGGAACATTTATGTTAGGAAATTTACCTTCTTAAAAATTCCATGTCTTCTTATAACACATGATCTTCCTTCTATGTATACTTATTTCCGTATGATAATGATTACTATAGTGACACCTAAACAAAAGTTGATGTATATTATACATACTCTATTTACAATCCAACAATATATAATTACTTAACCTAAGTATCCTGTTTTTATCATAAAATAATTAATGATTCATTACAGATATGATAGAAAGTGGAATCTACATTATTAGGTTTACAAGGATAATGGTGAATTTTTCAATCATATCCCTATATCAGATTTAGACTTCTTCTATGCCTTATGATCAACTCTTTTTTGAGTAAATATATACATAAAACATTAATGGTCAATGTATGATTCAAATTTTAACTTCAATATAATATTACTCTAAATTTACAAATAAAAAACATCTTTTTATAACTATGATCATGTGATAGATAATTCTTATAATAGAGCATCAAATAGTGTGATGTGTATGAAATCACCCAATCATCATGATTCAAGACAAAACCAAGGCCATTTAAGGATTAATAACTATATATAATAAATTTACCATTCCTAGATAAATAGGATAAACTAGGGAATTAACCATTCTTTCATTCAATTCCTAAAATCATTCCTTACATTCCATTATCCAAATGAATTTAAATCCCTTCTCTGTTGACATGGTTAGTGGGATTGAAAATATAAAAACGTTTTAAAAATACATTGGAAGTATCATAATAATCCATGAAAAAGTTAAATATCAGTTATATATTTAGATCTTTTCTAATCTTCCACAAATTTATTTTTAACAAGATCAAAAGTTATGTTTTCTTTATAAAAAAATAAAATAAAAATAAATATTTTATAACCAAAGTTCCCATTGGCTATAATTTCTATAGTGAATAGACCTTTATAAAGTAAAATTAATAATACTAAGGTATTTCTCATATTCCTCATAAATTTTATGTTAAATAACAATAACACCAATAAACACAACCACAAATTCATGCAAATACTCTTGGAAAAATCTATTCATAAGATGTATAAATTAATCAATTGAATTTTCCAACCCAAAAGGTATAAAAAATATGAAAAGCCCCATTTATTGGAACATAACCATTTTAAATTGTATTTTATGTTTATATACTTCTTGGGTTATGTTTTATGAGGTTCCTAATCGTTTTTTTTTGTGTTTTTGGAGGTGTACAGTTTGAGAACAATTATTAGAAACTATGAACAGTCTCTATTAAAATATATAAATGTAAGGATGGTATTATTTAGGTGGTTCCACAATTGAGCACAAATATTTCAAAACATAAAACCCCTATAGAATCAAAAAAATGTGAATATTGGTAAAATCATGGTTGGAACATGGTTTTCATAACCATGTGATCCATTCATGAAAGGGGTTGTTCTTGAGATCATAGAAGTTAAATTTTGGTAAATGTTTTAAAAATTCATATGGAACAACTAGGAGGATATATGTTTTAGATATAGTATCGTGCACATTGTTGGCCCATTCTTTCAAAAACTGTGTGGGATAACCACATAACATGCATTTGTTATTCAAAAATAAGAATTTAACTCAGATTAAAACCCAAAAACCCTTATTTTAATCTTATTCTCCTAGGGAGTCGAACTCTTATTTCTCCCTAGGTTAATTAAATTTAATATATAAGTGCATTTTTTAATAATCAAATTTAATTGGATATTTGGAATCATTGGTAAGTTTCATTATTCCTTTTAATATTAGATTGAATTTTCTATTTTCTCATAGATCTACATATCTCGATGATTATGTGTATTGTGATGAGATATTTCAATTTCATATAAAATGGAAGGTCTTGTGTACCCATATCTATAATTTTTAAGATTAGATATTTTTTTCACCATATTTTGAGAGGTATATAGATTCTCTCCCATATTTACTATTCTAGAACAAAAAGGATTAGTTTTATTAAATAGTTTTTCTTGGATTTTCAATGGTATCTTTATAGAAATCAGGATGGAAAAATTATTAGATGTGTGGTGTGTAATTTTGTAATTAAAAATTATTAACTTTGGAAATCAAAATTTTTATATAATTTTAGAATTTTGATTATAAAATTTTCTATTGGATTTTATGCAGGCCATGGGTTTGATGAATTTTTTTAAGATTAATATCTTTTTTTAAAAAATTCATATTGAACCTTAGAATAATTAGGATGGAATTAATTTAGGTGGATAGGTATGGTTGAAAATTCCCCTATCAATGTTGGAAGGATAGTTTTCATGGAGTACAACATTCAATGGTAACACAAATATTTATTGTATAATTGTGTGGTGTGGATGTGTGTGTGTGTGAACATGGGAATGTTTATAAAAAAATAGAATGTATAGAGGAAATTTTTCTTATAGGTTTTTACTTGTATTTATCATACGGATTTATTAAAAAATAAAACTAATTTCAAACTATTTTATATGAAAATGGAAAATTTTTTCTTATCCTGGTATTGTGTTTTGGGATGTCTTTTGGGAATTCATCCTGAGGTATTACTCACTCCCTGATTGGGCACTTTTATGTGATTCCATATATAAATTACTAGGTATTTTTTTGAATATATCTTATTTCACTAGTGATGCTTCATAGACCCATTTTATTAGAATGTGGTGTTGGTACATAGAGCTGGAACGAGTGGTTCTTTGGGATAATACCTTGGATTTATTTTGTTAATGTTTTCTTTGGGTTTTTCATTCATTATACTATTTTTCATTGTCATAGTGATTTTTTAGTTCTATTTGCTATATTTTCGAGTAGTTTTGTTTATATTCATGCATCATGTAGTATTATTTTATGTTTATATTTTATATTGTTAGGTTCTTTTATATTTAAAGGGAAACCATCCTCAAATGTGTTCATAATCACATATAATTTATTTTCAGCCTTTGGTGTCTTAAGGATGTCACAGATGGATAGTATAACTATATATATTTTGAAGATAATGAGTTTGGGTGGGATGTTACAAATGGTATCTATCTTTTTCATTCTATTTATCTCTTGTGATGGTATAGTGGAGATGAGAATGTTGGTACATGATATGTATAGCATAAAAATCCATAGCTATGCTATTTTGATGAACATCAATTTTTAAGGGTTATTGGGAAAATTTTTTTAAAAAAACTACTAGCTGCATAATCATCTCATCTTCATGGGTCTTGATGATTTCTACATATTATTTATTGGTTATGACACTTTCCAACAAGATTATATGGCATATTTTGAGTTTAATTATTTATGAAAATGGGTAAAATGTTTGATTTTTTAAATATATGGTTAAAATTCTAGTTGATCGTGATAATTTGGATATTTATAGGTCATAAATTTCTATTTCTTTAAGATTAAATGGAATTTTTTCTAGTTATAGAGAGAATTGGACTGGGTAGTTGTTATAAGAATCAACACAAAGAGGCTTCTTAAAACATAGTTTCACATGATCCATAGGTGATCTAGATTCTTGTCCAAAACATCATTTAGTATTTTCAATCCATGTAAAAGGTAAATATAATTTATGAACCTTGATAGGTGGGGCACTTTATTTAGTTAATAAAATAGAATCAAAACATATTTTAGATGGATTTTGATCTTGAATGAGAATAGGTGTGGCTGGATAGGATAAACCAATTTTTTCAATTCTTAAGAGCACTGATCGAGTTAAAATTTATGTTCAAAACTTATATTCTTGATGATCATTAATGAAAATTTTGGGATTTATCAGTTGAAAGTAAAATCGAACAAGGCATTACATGGGAGAAATTTGAAGAATTGTTTAACAAATAATTCTATACACACATATTCATAATTGAAATATAAACTTCTTTATTTCGCTTAAAATAATGGAATCTATATATCACATAATATAAGGATAAGTTAATGAATTTAGTCATCATTTCATTGAAAATAATTGAAACTATTTCCTTGAAGGACAAATATTTTATTTTGGAATGCAGTTAGATATTCTCTCAAAGATACATATTTTTGGTATTGAAAACTATATATAAATTATAAATAGAGAAACGATGGTAGAAAAAAATATCTAGAAAAATCTGTCTTGATGAATTTTGTTTGTACCCATTGGAATATATGGGAACTCATAAATATTAAATTATCATAATAGGAAAATCTACATCCAATGTGGAGTAGTATCTCAGACTCAGGCCACATGATTGATTAACGTCCCTCCATGATGGAATATAAAGCATTGATCTTTCCAATGTGGTTCTATATCTCATGAGATGTGAGACTCTAAGGAACCATTAAGATCATTTAATAACTATAAACAATTTGGGACACATTTGGAATTTATATTTAAGATAATTGATGCTTGGTGAGGGATATGTGTCTCATGTTTCTTATACATCCTATTTATCAATGGGGAGAACTCATTAGAATAATTCTCATTGCTAGAAATGATATAGATAAGGTAATTCTAGTAACTCCATGACTCCCTCGGTTATGAAACCTTTTCAAGGAATTAATGAAAATAAAAAGAAACTAGGTATCTTTATTATGTCGATAATATGATCATCAGGGATTAATCTAGTCCTTTGATGGTGCAAGGTATGATTTATTAGAATTCAAACCTTATACAATCCATTCTTGATATTGGTTCATGTCACTCTGTTATCACTTATCATGTTGTAAATCAAATAGGTTTACATATTTAAATTATGAATTTTGTTTTTAAACTCCAAACACCATTGGGACAATGGGAGTTTTTATCCTTCAAGTGTGAATTGTGATCAATAACAATTGACATAGTTGATGTTTTTTGGGATTACTCTATTATTTAGATGGATGTCTAAGACCTAATAATTGTAATGGACTGTTTGACATTTTTCAAGGCCTATATAGACTATAATTCCTAAAAAAGTGTTATATATCTTCTGATGATGTTAAAAATCTCATTAAATAATATTGATTTGTGGATGCATGAAGCTTGTTAACATTGGTACCGTCAGATGGGAATATCTCTTATCAGTTGGCAGTGATTACCTTTGAATTTTTGGGTGAGATAAGAACTAAATATTTTTAACCATCATTGCCCAATTTCTTGATGTTTTTAATGAAAATATATTTCTTTTAGAAACCACATAAGAAGTTTAATTTTATTCTATTTTCTTAATCAGGACTAATCATATACCAAATCCATCTTAGATGATGGCACTGAATAAATTGATGAAATTGAATGTTAAACATGATGTGTTAGAAAAGGGGGTTAATTCAACCAAGAACTTCCTTATGGGAAAAACCAATTATTTTTTTAAACGAGGAGGATGAAACTCTTCAAAATTTTATACATCATTATAAATCTAACCAATTTATCATAAGGAATCGATAACCACATTAATGAATCAATGATCTATTTAATCAATTGATGGGGTCCCATTGGTTCTCCAAAACTGGCATACAATTATTTTACAACCATCTATGAGTTTGAAAGGTGGATATTTCAATGATAGAATTAATGAACCGATATGGTCATTATGAATATGTAATTATGATATTTTATATTACAAATTCACTATAATGGTCATTACTATTATTGAATTATATATTTTAGTGGTATCTTGATTCTTTTATGATGGTGTTCATTGATGATATTTTAGTGTATTCATAGAAAAATTCCAATCATGTGGGAATTTGTTTATAGTGGTAAGCATATTATGGGAATATCATATTTATTCTAAGATGTAAAAGTGTGATTTATAGATAAAATACGCAGTTAATTTGGATTAGTAGGAATCTATTGGTGTTATGTACATGATTTTTCTTGCCTTGCCTCACCAATGACAACTTTGACAGTGAATGGTGTCCCTTTTCAATGGAATAATGAGTGTCAAAAATAATTATAATAGTATAAGTTTAATATTTCATCATCACATATCCTTACGCTACCAGAGTTAGGACAAGGGCATGATATATATTGTGAAGCATCATGATATGGATTGGGATTTGTTCTAATGTTGGGAGGTCATCTTGCTGCTTATGGATCATAGCAGTATGGATTTCCTAAGAGGAACTATCTAGAACATGACTTAGAATAAGATGATATAGTACATGCCTTAAATACATGGAATAGTGGTCTTCTTGTTGATAAATTTGTTGTATTCATGCTTCCTAAAAAAATGAAGAACATTTTATCCCAATGGGATTTGAATTTAAGGAAACACATATGGGTACAATATCTATAGACATTTGTATTTTCCTTGATGCATGCACTGGTAAAATGAAACCCTATTGAAGATTCATTGAGTACATATTAAAAAAATTAGTTAGCTAAAATGTTTTTGGGTCAATGGCAGATAATGTCATCCATAGCTGATATTCCTCTAAATTGTTCTGAACAAGGTAATGGTGCGGTTTCCTTTCTAGTTTCTATTGTTCCTGATTTGGTTGATTATTATAGAGATGCTCAGAGAATGATCATGAATATTTGGCTATGAGGTCAAAACTCAATGGTGGGGATACCATTGAGGGATGGATTCTAGATCAAAATCTCTTCTATGTTTTAGATATTAGATCATGTTACCATTTTCTTATAAGGGAATCCCCTTTCTACCAACCACTATTTGCGATTATACATTGATTATATCATACATAATATGTATAAATCATATAGAGAATAGTTTTGTTGGTCTATATTGAATAAGATAGTGGTAGAGTTTTCCCTGACATGCCTCACATGTGAGCAGGTCAAGGATAAACCCTAATGTCCGACTGATATGTTTTACTCTTTACCAATTCCCATGTGGCAATGGCAGTAGATAGTCTTGGATTTTATAATAATTCATACAAAAAATATTAGGAAACATAATTCCATATTGATGATAATGGGTCATCTCATAATGTTAGCTCACTTAATCCATGTTCATGAATCAAATATGGTGGAAGGCTTTTCCAAATTAAATATTCATGAATTTGTAAAGATTCATGGTTTCCTAATTTTAATTATATTTGAGTGAGACCCCATGTTTACATATCATTTTTTGAAGTACTTTTAGAAATCCCTTATTACCCATTTACCATGAAAACAGTATATCATCCTCAAATGGATGGACTTCTAAAAGGAAAATAAAAATTTTATGATACATTCTAAGAGTTGTGTGATGTATTTTTGTGTCCCATGGGAAGATAACATAATGTTGTCATAGTTCTCATACAATAAATATTATCATTCCCCGATCCATTTGGATCCTTTTGAAGCATTTTATGTTTTTCCTAATCATTCTATTCATTATGCGGTGGAAATTGGTGAAACTTCACTTATAAAACCTATTTGTGTAAAAAACAATGGATATGATTCAGAAGATCAGAATAATTAATGGTGGTGGATTGGAGTCATTATGAATCATATGTGTATCCTCATCATTTAACATTATCATTTGATGTGGCTGATCAAGTTCCCTTGAGAATCTCTTTAAGGTTGGTACATCACTATTTTGGTATGTCGGGAATATTTTCTCTATGGTATAATTCCCTTTTAAGATGCCTTAATGACTGTGTGATGTGTCTTATAGATTGGATTTATCAAAAAAGTTCAATTCTATGCACAATTGTTTCATGAATATCTATTAAAGAAGTTCTAACCTAACCCCAACCATGAGATACGATGGGACCATGTTAATCTTGAATAGGATGCTATATTTATTTGTGTGATAAAACAAATTATTGATGGTAAATAAAACCTATTTTTTGGGAAAATAATCAGTTCAATGTGTGTTTTATGTTAACATGGTTAGATTATTCATGATATATGAGAATGTAAAAATGGGATATTAGAATAATGGTTTGAGATCTTCCAAAGAAATGTTAATTTTACAATTTATATTAAAGGAAAGGCTAGTGGTGGGGAAAATGAAACACATCCTATTTTAGAAACATTACCCTTTCATTTTCTATTTTAAGCATAAATAGTGATTGGGATATGTTTTATAAGGTTTCAGAGATATTTGGAGTGATTTGGAAGTGTTTTATAGGTTCCATGTATGATAAAGGTTAATATAAAAATGAAACATCACAAGGAAATCATTCAAGTGAGTATGTAGTCATTGGATAATCCCTTGATTGATGTATAGTTTTCCCAAATTCTGAAATGTGAAGTAGAGTGAAAAGAATGGTTGGAGGGTATTTTTCATAACCATGTGATCCAATAGTGGAAGGGGCTTTCCATGAGATAGTTCCATCACATAGTTAGTACACAGTTTAAAAAACCAGAGCCACAACTATATAGGTATCTATTTAAGAGATAATAGTATGCTAATGGTGAGCACACTGTTTGAAAAACTGTGGGGCCTAACCATGATATATGAATTTAATTATACAAAAAATATAATTTAACCCTGATTAAAACCAATATACCATAATTTTTTTTATATTCTCATAGTGTCTCAAACTCATCTTCCTCCCTCAGCTCCTAAGATGGTTCCCTTCAATCCAGATGCAATATTTAGGTGAATCACTATGTGTTGGAGATCCAAAATTATTTTTATGTACTCATCCTTACTTTTTATCTTATATATGCTTCTCTATATTCCATGGAGCCATAGATGTTGGATTTTATAGAATGATCAATGATCTTGGATGTGGATTGTGATGAGATATTATGAAATATATATATGGGAATGTTTTATGAATCAGAATCTAGAAGTTTTAAGTGTTTTTCTCCATTGTTTCCATTCTTTGAGTGGTATGTGGTTTTCCCTAATCTACCCCACTCTAGAACTTGATGTCTTGGTTTTCATAAATGGTTTTTCTTGGATTTTATGTTTTTTTATTATGGAATTCTTAAAGGAAAACTTTATGGTGTGTGTTTTGGATTTTTTAATAGAAAATAGGATAGACTTTGGAAATCCATCTATGGTTATAAGGTGATTATAAAATTATGGATTTATTTTTATCTATCTGTTTAATGAAATATTTTCAAAGGATTACGATTTTTTGTAAAAAAATTGGGTTGAAACGTAAAATAATTTGATTGGCATGCGTCCAGGTAGACTAGTATATATGGAAGTGCTAATATTAGAGTTGGACCGATGATGGTCACGGGGTATCACCATCATTGGTATCACAAATATTGAGTGTACGGTTTTGTGGTTATGGTTGTGTGTGTGTGAATATGTGAAATGTTATGCCATATTTGAATTTATGGAGGTAATATTTTTAATGGATTCCTTGCCAAGATTTCCTTAATGTATTAGTTAAACTATTTAATTTCATTCCAACTATTTTATATAAAATTTACTAAGTAGATCATTTCCTAGTGGTTGGTGTTGGAAACTATTTAGGAAATAATTACTTTTTGATTACTCAACCCCTACTTGGGTTATTTGTTGTATTTGATGATTTTATTTAATGGTACATAGTAAAATTGAATATAACTTATTTATCTAGTGATGTATCTTAACTCCAAGGGAATGAAAAGTGGTGTTGGATATTAGAGATAGTTTTGGTTGTAATTCATTATTTTACCTCGGATGACTTTGGTAAATGTTCTCATTGGTTTTTTTCATTTGATATATCATGTTCCATTTCCACATGGATTTTTTAGTTCTATTGGTTTTATGTTTGGATTTTTTTAGTCATATTCATGCATCACATATTAGGATTAAGTGTGTATATTATATATTTTCATGTTTATATTTCTTTAAATGGAATATCATCCACTAACATTGTTCTAAATGCCTTCAAATTTATGTTTATCCTTTTATTTCTTGGGGATTTTACCAGTTTTTAGTGGGAATATATCTCCTATGATTTCAATGATTTGGGGTGGGATGCTACACAAAAACTTAGAATGGACGTACCAATATTGAAATGATATCCTTAAACCATCCTATTCCATAACATTCAAACTAATGGTGTCCAGATATGAGTCCAATCATGGAAAAATACTGATCACCGTAGAGATAATCAAACATTTCATCAATATGAGGATACATATATTTGTTCTTAATAGTAATTTTATTGAGTGTTCTATTAAAAACACAAATCATCATATAAACAAATTTCATCTTAAAAAAAATAGGTGAACCCTTGGGTGACTGGATGATACCATTTTCTAGTAATTATTGTAAATTATTTTTCAATTCTATTTTCCTCACAAGATCCATATAATAAGATGGTTTTTAAATAATCTAATCCTTGGGAACTAAGTCAAAATTAAATTTTACCACCAGATCATGAATAACACCATGAAAATTATTGTGTAAACATCTACAAATTCATTTACCATAGGATCATCACTATGATGAATAATTCAATTCTTTTTAATGACATGTTCAAGATAAATTTCACCCCATATTTTATCAATTTATAATCTTCTTGACATGTTATCAATGATATAAACCCATTTTTATATAGACAATTAAAATAACATTGATGATTAATTATGACTTATTTAGATCTATGGAATATCTTATCGTAATAAATAGAATGTAAATCCAAACCCAGAGTAACATCAAACTCAACTATGGATAAGATTAAAAGATTTTTTTGGAAATCCCATTAAATATGTTATTATATAAATGATCATTTAAATCTTTGATTGGTTAATACATTCAAAATGAGTTTTTACCAAAAGTTATATCTTTAATTCATGAGGTGATATTTACATTTTACTATGAAAAATACCATAAATAAAAGATTTAATAAACCCCTATTCAAAAAATAAATTGACATAATATATGTAAAAAAATAATGTACCTTTCACCACATCATTCTATGGTCTTGCATTTCCGGAGGTAGTTATGAATGATCTGAACACACCCTTTGATGATCTCCATCCTTTATATTTTTCTTTATACGTACACTTGTATAGTGTCTAATCTCAATACAAATAAAGCACATAACTACAAGCATATCATAATTAGTCTGTCCATTACCATTGTTGTTATCCTTATAGACATAATCAATATTTCTCATCTTACCACACCAGTAAAACTTTACAAATCCCATAAGATAATCACCAGACTAGTTTTTACCAAACATATCACAATTATGAATCTTAATTTTCTTATCTTTAGATATCTTCAATAGACTCATACCTATTACATTCCACCTATAACAATTCTTCTCCTTGCTGAAATAGATTTCAATAAATATCTACGTTATCAACACATCGAACAATATCCTCATAACTTCTAAACATGTAAGTAAACAAAGACCTTTTCAAACCCGATATAATTCCTAATAAAATTCTATTAGTCTTAATATCATGGTCTAGAATGAAATTTGGTACATAACTATCCAATCTGGTGGAATTTTCATCACAGAATGTAATTGAGTCCTCTTCCTTCTACATAAATTCCAATAATTACCTTTCCATTCAATGTCAAACAACTTGAGGAAAATTTTTATCAAGAAAAAATATCATTAAATATATTCCACTCAATGGCATCAATATAATCTTTCTACTTATTATTATTAATTATAAACCATAACTAATTGACATCACCTTTAAATTAATAAATTATAATAGTTACCTTATGATTCTCTAAAAATTAAAAAACATTGAATACATTTTCCAACTAAAAAATCCATCCTTTAGCTACCAATTTGTATGTAGATCCAAAAAAATAGGGTGTTGTTTCATGAAATGATCCACTATATATATGTTCCACTTTAGATAATTTGGTCAATACATGCATCAGTTCCACCATTTATAGCCTATATCAATTGTGTTATGACAACCACAAACTTATTAGTTCCAAATCCATCCCTTCCAAGTTGATTATTCTAAATGATATTATTCTCTTATTTCTTTTTCAGATTATTTATCATGTTTCTTCCAGTGAAAACCATTCTAAATGTACATGATTTTATGAATAAATATAAAAATATCAATAGATATATTATGATAATATAAACAAAAATTTAAATCGTTAAAAATTTTATTTTAACATCATCCTAACATCTATTTTTATCTAAACCTTTTCTCTCATTATAAGTATAACACACCATAACATAATTAACCCATTATGAAATTATTTATAAAATAGGTAACACTTTCTAAAATTTATAGGATCTTGTGGGATTAGAGTTTAAGATAATTAGGAAAATCATTATATAACATAGTATACATTTCCACACAATGTACATTTACTCAACAAAAATAGGTTTCTATGTTTACACTCTAGTTTAATTCATGAAAAGTTGTATTCATTTGGTATGTTTCCCTATTTACCTTAATATAGTCACTACAACTTCTTAAAACTTGTGAAAAATATTTTAAATCATGGTGTGAGAAAAAAAATATTGATAATGTATATAAAAAAATAAAACTCATTATTACATTTTAATTTTTATAAAACTCCATAAAGATATTTTACTTTTTACATATTTAACTTTGATATCAAATTAATGATTACTTACTCATAAAATCAACATAAAAGCCAAAATGTTCTAAGAATTTTTTTTAGGAAAGCGTAATGAAAAAATCATAAAAATATATGTTACAGGAAAAATTATAATAATTCATGAAACCAAACCATTCCCATTTAAAATTTCATAAACTTTCCATTAATCATTCGTTCATTTTATTACATTATGAAATCAAAAGATTTCAAATGAAACCCATGTCTTGAATTGAAAACTCATGTAGATATATGTGGAAATTATTATTTCATTCACCCTTATATAAACACTTATAAGGGAATTACATTCATGGTTAATTCTGACATATCCCTTTGAACCCGTTAACATCAACACATTACCCAATGCAATGGAGAAATATATTGGGCTCATAAGTTATCAGAGATATACCAGGATCACCTATAATAATTTAAAATGTCCAAAAACCAATGCATGAGAAAAAAATAAAATATTTCATTTACAATATGATAACAACTTAAATATTTTATTTAATTCATATATAGATGCACTATTCTTATTAAAATAAAATTGAAGATAAAAATTCAATTCTCGATAAAAAATATTGAAAAAAAATCCAAAAATAAAATAAAATACAATTTTATTTTAAAATTCATAAAATTGTATAGTGGAATATTGATATTCAATAATTTATATGATGAAAAGAAAATGTAAATCATGATGTAAATGCTTAATAAACTATATTTCACTTTGGTAAAGATTCCAAAGTGGCATGTATGGAAAATATTATAAATTATTTCTTTTATTAATTTTGAAAGATATTAAATGGTATGATAAAATACCTTTATAAAAAATTCAATTAAAAATAAGACAACAATAAAACAATTTGAAGAACATGGAATGAGTGAAAAATATTTCAAAATATTTTAAATTATGTTTTAAATGAAAATCCCTTACACTATCTCCTAACGTGACACATACTTAATTTAATATACTATTCATTAAAATAAATTGATATAAATTTCCTTTTAACTATAAAATATTCATTCATAATCTCTTTATTTATATCATAGTGGATAACCTTATGTTATCTCTCAACAATGAATTTTTGAATGTCCTCATTGTCTTCTGAAAACTCATTTTGTGGTTTTTTATGTTTTAATGGATTAAAATTAAAATAGAATGAAATCAGTCAAAAAAATGATGAAGGCCCTATATACTAGGGAAGAATATGTATAATATATTTTTTGAAAATTTAAATGGTGTAAATATTACAAGAAATTAAGAAGGTTGTAAGAAATAAGTGAGCTCATATCTAGGTTGATCTACCTTTCAATAGCCTATCATTAATCTCATATGGAATAGATCATTCCTCAACCTCACTCAATACATTATAAATATCTCAATTCATTCACATATCTCATACAAAATTATTAACATCTATGTTTTTAATATATTCCATTATATAAAAAAATCACCCAAAAGTGAAGGAGTCTCCTAGTTAAACCTCCTTAATTAAGGATCACTTCTTGGTGGAAGTGAACCTAATGAGATTATCAAACACACAACACCTCTCAGATACTCTCTCTAGTAATATAGGAAAATAATGGGATTAGTATAAAGGGTAATATGTAATTAACACTTCCCTTTATTGGTTTTTATCTCTCTTCACCACTTATATAGTCATTTTCTACTAATAAAAACAATATGGAAATAACCAACATGATGTTTGGATCTCCATGTGGCATTATTGTTGAACTCTACATCTATGGACTCAGTCGATATAATTTCATCTTTAAATTATTAAGATCACATCAAAAATAGATGAGAAATTATGAATAATAAATTTTTTAAATCAATAAATGAAGTTTCAAAATGAGAGAAACTGGGAAGTTAAGGAAAGAAAAAAAAATGTTTGGTCACTCTGATTTGGGAATCAAGGGATTACTCTAATCTCTATAATTTTTTAAAATATTTAAATGAGTTATCGTCTTATTCAAAAATTAAAGTATAAAATAAGTGTGATAATAACATAAAAGTAATTGAAATCCATGTGGTGAGTATCCAAGTTCTCATTATCAATAGCGAATGAAGTCCCAGTGAAAATAGTTGAACTCCTATAATAAATCAATATTCCATTACAATTTTTCCATGCCAAAAAATTACCAGGATCTTGAACCCATATGTTCTCCACATGGACGGTTTTAGTTTTATAATTATTGGAATCATTAATTACATTTAATGATATCCTATTCCTTTTATTTTAATAATTTTTTGATGATATAGGTAGAAAAATAGAAAGGGTGTGATTTTGACATTGAATTTTGATGATCTGATTTGGGAATAAATATTCACTCCCTACTTAAAATTATTGATTAAATTTCTTTATTTGTTTTTTTCTTCTACCAATAATATTTATTTATTATTTTAATATTCTGGGTCATGGGTTTAGATGCTCTAAGATAAAACCATTTTTTGGACCCAGTATTGTGTAGCGTAGCTTCCTTTTTGAGAACCTTAGTTACATAAAAAAATTTGGCTCTTTCATGATTTATATATATACAATTATATTATGTTGTCTATTTATTTTATATGGTTCTTAAACTCCATAATATTTTAATTTTTCTATCTTGTAACATCCACTTTAGTCCAACACAAATTATGAATCAGCAGTGTGAAATCCATTTAAACTAGCGACAACTTTTTTGGCTTTCCCATTGAGCGCCTATAGTGAAAAAATTTCTAATAATATAACCACCACCCTAGAGAACATCAAGGTACCATCTTCATTTAGCTGCAAAAAACATGAATTGAGCAAGATTATCAAGTAAAAAATAAAAAATGGCTCTGAATATCTTTGGTTCTTCATTCGAGGTGGATTCATTTCCATCAATAGCCTTTTCGGCATACATAAGAATGATTACATATTCCAACAGCCATAGCTAGCTCACATTGTTTAAAATAGTGAATATTAATAGCATTATCTTCTTCGATAATCATCAATTAAATTTCTTCCTTGCTCATATCTTAATCAATCTTCACCAACACTATTAAATTCAACTCATATTCTTCTTTTGGTGAATAGGTAAACTCAAAATTCCCATTGTATCTTTATTTTTTTCACTTGTAAAGAACATTGATTTAGTTCTAAATATATGGCATTGGGAATCGTTAGAGTCCCTTTCATCATCATCAATCACAAAATATAGAAACAATTTCATTGATCAAATTTACTGAGTACATTGCAATTCACTGACCTCGTCCTTCTTCTATTTAATATCAATTTCATCGTGTATGATTATCTTGGGGTTTTTTTGGTAGATTCCTCAATTGTGTCTTCAATTCATTAAAATCATCCACACCACCATGCTTATAGAACCATAAAATCAATTCCTTTGATAACTTCTTCTAACTTCGACTTTTTTCATAGTAGGTCAGTCAAAATTCTTCTCCACATAACCACACCAACTTTAAATAGATTCTCTTATATATCAATTAGAATTTGACATATCCTCTGTGTAGCTAACTATTTCATCATCATCAATATCAAAACATTTATATTCTTCCTTAAATATGTTTCTTGTCATCCTCAATCCAATACCATGTTTCATCTTCATAGTGCCACACCCAATATTTTTCTTCGTTATTTCAATATTAGGTGGCCTCAAATTCATTTTATTGAGGTTGGTATTTTTTTTATGGGATAATCCTTATACAATAGTGATAAATATGACTACCTTCTTCACTGATGATATGGTTTCCTCCTCCAAATTTGGAAATTGTTTTTGATATCCCCTTATTCTTGGCATCTTCCTTAGAATCCCATATATTTGGTTTTGATTCTAGCATCAATGGATTCGGGTTTTCATCTTCAAAAATATTATTTCATGGTCGTCTATGATTTTCTATGGTTGATCTGTTTTTTCCTTTATGGCTGAGGCAAATGGCATGTAGTCACTTGGTAGTTCTTCTGTGATATCTTTCAATATTGTGGGGAAACATAGGAGTTTGGTAGAATTAATGGGATATTGTCAAAATTTTAGGCATGGAAGTGTCATCAAATTCCCATTTTTTAAAAGACACAGTTGAACATTGGGTGCGTAGTAGCGTCATTGCATTTCCATATTTTTAGATCAGTTTTGTCATGTTTTTGGTCATGGAGTTTGTTATTTTTTTAAAATGTGATCATTCCATTTTCACTTTCAGTCACTCCAACCCATTAAAGGTCACCCATACCCTTTAACAAAATTTCACCATGGGTCCTATGAAAACACATAATTCATAATTACAAATTATCAATTCATAAAAAACTACATCATTATATATGAGACATTAAATTTTCCAAATAGAAAAAAAAATCTCATATCTATGATCTCGGAATTTGTGGAGGTGTTTCCAGGTGTAAATTTTTGGTTCAAATCTATATTTTTATTAATAAAGAGTTTTTAGTAGAATGAGGGGCCTTAGGGGGTGTTCATGGGGTTGGAATATGAAATAATATAAAATTGGGAAAACTTTTGCAAGGTGCACAGTTGGCACACAACTAGGACACAGTTAAGTAAACCATGTGAGGAAATGGGCCAAGACGTGCAATTTTGGATAGTGGAATGTCAACCCTTTTGTGAATGGTTTGTAAACCATGTGTGTCTTCCCAGGTAACATTTCAGCCCAAATCCTCTTAGATAGTGGCTTGTGTGCATTTTGAAAAACAATGAGGCCAAACCATATGCCCTTGTAAAATTTGGAAAAATTACAAAATTTCCACTTCATGATTTTAATGCCTTACCTAATTTTCCTCCCCTTCCACATTCCTCTAACCCAATTGAAGAAAGAAAATGACCAAAACTTCCCAAGTGTGTTTCTCTCTCAATTCTTGGATGTTTGGAGCATCGTTGGTTGCTAATTGATGATCCAGGTGAGTCTAATCCTACCATGTTTGCTTTTTTTGAATTAGGGATTGTATCTTGGGAGAACTTCTTCTGAAGCCCAAAAACCATACTTTTTAGATAGTATCTAGTTTGAATATTGAATTATTTTTTGTATTTATATCTAAGGATATGATTAAGAGTGTGTTCATCATCAGATTCTAGGTAGGTCGTCTATATGTTATATCCCATAGTTTTTATAGACTAGTGCATGGGTGATGAGATAGTACTTCCCTCTTATTCTGAATTTGTCACCTTGAGTATGATTAAATAAAATGTTTAGATAAATAATAATTTTGACCCATCATGATCACTAAAGTACACATTGAGGATGTTTAGAATGATTTAGGGCCACCCATGGGGTGCACCGAAATTCCCAAGACTATAAATTGTATGGGTTTAGGGTAGAGTTTATGTGTGATAGCCTAAAACCAATTAAGATAAAGTTGACTTGGTTGGTTTAGTTGAAATGAAATTATTATTGTTGTGACTAGGGTTATTAATGAAATATGGGGTCATTGGATTGAATACAAATGGGTTACATGAGCTATGAAATGGAAAAAGGTTAATGGGTTGATGGTATAAGGCTTATGAATGATAAAAGAGTTGAATGAGTTAACTGAGATGGTGCTTAATGGATTATTAATTAGGATGAAATTCCAAAAAATATTAGTGTATATGATATTATGAACACATTTAATTGATAATGGCTTGTGAATTAAAGAGCATGTAAATAGGTTTGGATAAGTTAATTCATAAATAAGTTGAATGGGTTAATACATGGGAATTATGTGGTATGCCTAATGGGTTGAATTTAATAATGTGGTTCTACTATGTGATATAATAATTGTACTAGTGAAATAATAATGGGATATGCGGGATAAAGTATCTTAAAGGATGAATATTGGATAATGTATGGGAATTGTTGAATATACTTAATGGTTTAAGGAATGAGAATGTTAATTAGGCTTAATAACTATGAAATGAAAATATAAAATGTGTTGATGGGATCTATAATGGTATTAATTACCATTTTTATGATTATGGCATGTGAATGATATTTTTATTGGTAGGGTTTGGTTGTGATATGGTATGTGTCTGGTGAATAGATAAAGAAGTATGTAAACATGGCTTGATAGAGTCGGGTATTAACATGAGGTTCTATGACCATGAGTTGAGTTAGACCGAGGCTCTAAAATCGACCCCAAAATTCATGGGTTAAGGAAGGGGACAGAGGATCTATTCCCCTAATAGTTTTATTCCACTCGAACTGAGGCTTCGAGGTAAGGATAATGTGCTTACGTGATGTGTTTTTTCCAAGTGATATAGGGACTTAATTTATTCCCTTATTCATAGTGATTTATTTACTTAGTCCCATGTGTATATGATTTATATGCCTAACCCATGGCACACATGATGAAATGGATTAAGTAATAAAGAAGGTTTAAATGATTAAAATGGTTCTACTGTTGGAAATGGTAAAGGTGATGGTTCTTAACAATTGGATCTTCAGTTGACTTTTAATTTCTTGTCTTTTATTTAGAATTTACATGCACTATTTGTTAGACAGGATATTTCATAGATATCATTGGTGGTGGTCTACTCAGTTTTACACACACCCTTTTCGGGCACCATTGGGTACATAAGTAGATCTCATGGTTGTAGGTCAAGACAAGGGAAAGGTCTTCATTATAGGGTGTTGAGTTGGGCTTGGGACATGCATGATTGGGGATCTAGACATTTAGTTGGGACCTATTGGCAGAGTCCACATAGGTCCTTAATTTGGGTTTTTGTTCACTTTGGCACTACTTATCATGAAATTACATATTTTACTATTTGGTTGTAGACTGGTACCCTATTTGGGAAATAGATTGTTTTGTAGGATCATAGGATATTATATATATTCTTTCTGCCATATATTTTTTTCTATTGTGAAGTACTCTGTTAAAGAGGATATAGTATCCCCATGTGACTTATTTGACCTTTGATGCTGGTTGGAAACCTCTGGAATATATAGTGATGTGATTTATGTCATGTGATGACTCAACGCGGGGCACCAATTTAGTTTCTCCTGGTTCGAGGATGTTACAAAGTGTAATCAAATCATTGTTTTCTGTGGTATTGTTATTTGGTGTGGTAGAAAAAAAGGTTAGGATTTTCCATAACTTGGTAATCAGCTCGTTCTTTGGAGTATCTAATCCATTTAAGAGGTAAAAACCAAGTCACCCAGGGTGGGAATTTTTTTTCATAACGTGTGTTGTTAAATTTGAATGTTATTTCCCCATTGGGTGATGCACATTTTGTGTGATGTGATCGTTTAATGATATTTTTCACATGGATATACTGGAGTTATGTTGAGTAGTCATGAATCATTTTATGTACCTCTGGATATAGGTGGCATACATCATGATAGGCACACACATGATGGGTGTGCGAGGAATAAAGGGTAGAATAAATTTTATTTCATTGGAAAATTTTAATGAAAAAGGTTTCTAAGAAAGGTGATTCAAGTGGGTATATGAAAACAATATAGATAAATTGTTAAGGAATAGTGCATATAAAGAAACTTAATGACCAGGTTTAATTTTTGGGTTATGATAAATTATGAAGATTTAATAACATCTAAAAGAGAAGTATTTGCATAGTGACGATGGAATGGTTTAAAATTTTACCTAATGAAAGGTTTATAAGATTTAAAATTGTTATTGTAATATGTTTTTAAATTGGGAGTTTAAAATTTGAATGTTTGAGTTCAAAAATGCAGAAGTTAATTATAAAAAGATGCATAATAGTGTAAATTTGGGAAAACTGGGTAGTGGGTATTCCTTATGTTGTCAATATGACCTTGTATGGGTGGTTTGGGGAAGTGAGATATCCCTAGTTTGGGATATTGGATTTGATTTGTGAGGCCTTTTTTCTTATGATATGGAATAATATATGTTTTATTGCACCCTCGGTAGGGTTTTGTCCAATGTGTCACGAGGCGTTGTTTGGTAATGAGAGTTTGGAAACCCCCGTGGGTCGTGACCATATAAAGTGTGTGATGGAACTTAAGGATGGAACCTATATTTTGGTGACATGGTGAGTATGTACCTTTTGAGTTGTTTTTTGGGCCCTGGTGAGGGTGTTTAGCTTGAAGTGCCGATGAATGTGTATGGTTTCCATTGGCGTGGATACTAGAGTAAATGGTCGCTCGATGCACTAAGTGTAGGGGGTATCTGAACATGGGTGAGAGTGCCAACCACACAAATTTATTTTTTCATGGATTGATGTTTATGGTTTGGAAATAGTACCAATGAATTTTTCTTGTCGTGACTGTAGTTTATGGGGTTGGTATCATTCAGACATCAAGGTGACCTATCAAAGAGTTCAAATAGGTTTCCTAGTTTTTTCTATGTGTCTTACATAGGTAGATTTTTGGACTTTGTTAGTGGGACACAAAGAGTATTACCTTTGGTTTTTCCTAGAGGTATTAGTGGGAAGGTTGTTGGTTTTGTGATGCAACAAGAGTTTCAATTAGACATTGACAGTTTTGAGGAAATTATGGATGACCACGTGAGAGGGATGTCTAGTTATGTAGGTGCATTGGATTATGAAGCATGGGATATGCTTTAGTGGTTAAATTGATGCATAATGAGTACCATGAAATTTCTGTAAATGGTATAGTTGTTCCATTGTTCATTCGTAAGGGAATCTGAGTTCTTGTAGATGATTGTAAGGTTATTTTTGAAGGGTTGTATCACATGGATACCCGAAACTTCTATTTGGATGACATTTAATGGCGGTATCAATGTTGTTTTTCAGTGGAATATATAATGTTGATTGAATCATAGTTAAATGATTTTGTTTTAAAGGTGACACCCAATTTGAGGGTGGTTATGTGGCTGAGATTGTTCATATGAATTGATTGGGTATTGGGTGAGATGTTTTGAATTCCTTGGGGATGATGAGGATGAAGAAACAAGAGGAATGGTTAGGTGTGTATGTTGTAATCAGGATATTCTAAGGTGATGTATGTCTTGTGGGAACTAATGTTGGTGCAGGAGTGGTCAAAAGAATGTGTGAAACCTTGATTATCCTATTGAGGTCCAGTTGTGGGCATACACTAGTAAGGTGTGATTTCGATTGAGATAAGAATTCACTATTCTTTATGAATCCAAGGTGAAAAGTGTGGTTGTGTGAGAGATCGTTGGTTTGATTGTTGTGGTGTACCTTACTGCTTCGGTTGTTAACTTTTATAGTTCTGCTGAAATAGATTGTGGTTGTGGTATAAGTAGTTCCACATGAAACATTAGTACATGATTTCCTGTCACATGGTCATAGAGTGGTAGCGAGTATTAGTTGGAAATCATGCCTGAGTGTTGGTGGTTATTTGCTGATGATATGTGTGTGGCAGGGAAGCCTAAGATCCTCAATAGGTCATAGTGTCCCATAGTGTGAGGTGACATCAATAATGGATATGTTGGTGGTTGTGTTATTTGAAAACACCATAACATTCCTCTACTAGTGATGATCATGTCCAACATATTTACATCATTACAGGTACATTGAGAAGCTCTAGATTTACACCGAGAGACTTGAAGGTTTTTTGGTTGGATGAGGTACATAATGGAGTTTATTCTCATGGGAGAAGTATATGTGGAGATGGATGATGGGATGTGCACCAATGATTTTTTTTGGGTGAGGTCCTCAAGGTGGACTGGGTGTAGAAAACCGTTGTGGGTTCCATTCATGAAATCTTGGAATGGGCACAAGATAATGTTCATTTTCTTGTCATGGGGAAATATCGATATCCATATCTAAGTATCGGGGTTAGGATCATGATCGAGTGTAATCTCTGTGGTTGAATTCCCTCATGGAGAGAAATGGTAATGATGCTTCTATCTTGGGTAGTGATAAGTTAGTACTGGATGTGGAGAGGAGAGTGATGAGTTGATGCAATGAAATAGGGATGCTAATGAGGAACCTTTGAGGTACATGTTGGGTCTCTCCAAGAGTCCAGGAGGGCCTTTATTTTGGTGGTTTATTTAGAAAAGAATTAGCTTTGGACATAGGGTGGTTCCAAATGAAATTTTAGATTTATGTTTCTACTCATCAAATGGAATAGTGAGACATAACAACGGGTTTTGGTAAGAGTGGTGGGGTTCTATAACTATAATAAAAATTTTATGTAGAATCAAGTATGTGTCCTTGGGTGGTATTGTATTGTCTTGATGTTTGAAAGAACCTTGTCAATGTGATTTAGTGTCATTAAAATGGTGAAGCTAATCATTCCGGGATGAGTCAAATCATGGACGTCTTGACTCATCTTGGAGTAAGGGCAGAATGTGGAGGGTCGTAACTCACATTTGGTGGATGTTTTATGATGATAAGTATGTTTCAAATTTTGTAGTCGGATGTACTATGAACTTAGCCTTCTTTAGTTAGTGTATGAACAGTATGAGTGCTTGTGTTGGTAATGTTGATTTAGGCGGTGGATCCTGTTGATGGTTTGGAAGGCAGTGATGGCATGATGACAGAATTCTATCAAATGTTGGGGATGGCCTAAATGGGTGCATTGGATGATAATTATAGGCTTCAAGTTAGTTGTTACCTTGGGGAGGGGAAAAGGGGTAGTGTGCCATCAGTGAAAGATGTGTGTTTTGGGACAACCCATTCAAGGGTTGTTTGACCTATGATTGTAAATAAGAATGGGTGTAGTGAGAGTGACCCACCTCTGATTTGATATTGTAGAAGAAAGTTCCATTGGTAAATTAATTCATGCTTGAGTGAGGTCAATTTGATCATAGTCCTCGAATGGATAGAGTGGTAATGTCCTTCAAAGTAGTTTCAAATGAATTGATGGAGGTCGGTTTAGGGAGAGGTCCATATGAATGTTCGATCATAGTGAGTTTGGAACACATTAGGTATGATGTGGAAGTTGAGTTGAGATTCTGGTTGTCTTTCATCGATAGTGGGGGTTACAAATAGCATAATTTATAGAGGTAACCATAATAGCAATATTGTTGGTTGAGGACATGATTGGGTTTCAGGTTCGAGGGACTCGAGTGATCACCGTTCGGGTGAGTTGGCCCTAATAGTGATTGTCAAGACATTAGTGGTGGATCGACATAAGTCAAGAAATGTGGTTGGAAAGACTGTGTGTTCTCATTTGTGTGATATGTGGTTTTGTTCACCATTAGAGTTTTGAAAATAGATTAAAATGATGCCAAGTGATTCGGCTTATATGTTGTGAAGTGGATCAAACCAATAAGGTGCTTATTGGCTCCTCCACTATGATATGATGTTGTGTGTGAAATTTCCATGTGCTATTAATCAGTAACTCTTGCATAATTGTTTCCTATATAGTTCTACTAGTTGATGTATGGTTGAAGGTGATGCTTCCTTTAAGGACCATATGGTTCGTGTTGTGGGATTTGGTGAGGAAGCCTTGCTGGGAAAGACCTTGCATTTGGTTAGAATTTTGTGGTAGCATTATAATGTTCAATGATAATCATAGGAGATGGAAATGGATAGGTGATCCTAGTTTTTAGATCTCTTGTTATGAAATCTCAGTGATGTTTGGGAATAAGGCTCGAGGATAAGAGGTTATAAGGTGGGTAGTTTGTAAGATCCCATACATTGTAGAGGTATTTCCTTGTTTAATTTTTTGGTTTAAATATCTTATTTTGGTTAATTAATAATTTATCAAGAGTTTTAGGTGTCTCATGGATTTTCCGGGGGTTTGGATCATGAATTAAGGGAATATAGGGCCAACCTATGCAAGTCACATGGTTGGTGCATGGCTGGTGAAAGGTTAAGTAAACCGTGTGAGGTGAGGGGCCAAGACGTGCAATTTTGGATAGTGTCATATCGCATGGTTGGTTCATGATTTGTAAATTGTGAGGGTCTCCCCATGTATCCATGTTACCCAAATTCCATTAGAAAATGGCTTTCAGAGGTTTTGTGCTGGGTTTGGAAACCTTGTGGCCAAACCGTGCACCCTTGTAAAAGTTCGAAAAATTACAAAATTTCTACTACGGAATTTTAAATCCTAACTCTATATTCCCCCCATCCTCCTCCCTCTAACCCTGGTGATGAAAACAAAACCAAAAACCATCCCATGTGTGGTTTTTTCTCAATTATATGCCAATTGGATTGTCATTGGTTGTGAATCCATGATCCGGGTGGGTTTAATCCTCTCTTATCTTATTTTTTCCGGATTAGGGGCTTGTATCTTGGGTTTTATTCATCTAATGCCCTAAAACACTATGTTTCCAGTGGAATCTATGTTGATTATCCAAATGGTGATTGGATCCAGATCTAAGGCTACGATTAATAGTGGGTTTATCTTCAGATTCGAGGTAGGTGGTCTACAAGTTATATCCCATAGTATGTTATAGATTTGTGCATGTGTGTTGAGATATTGCTTCCCTATTATTGTGAATTTATTACATTGAGTAATATTTGAAAAAATGGTTGGATAAATAATAATTTAGATCCCTCATTGTCTTTGTGGGATTACTTGAGGATGATTATAATGAATTAGGGTCACCTATGTGGTGCACCGGCATTCACAAGCCTAAAAATTGAATGTTATGTGTATAGTTGATGTGTGATAATGTAGAGACCATGAATAACGTGTTACCATGGTTGGTTGAGTTAAAATGGAATAATGATTGTTGTGACTAGTGTTATTAGTAGAGTAAGGGGTCGTTGGATTGAATACCAACGGGTTGTGTGAACTATGAAATGGAAAATAGGTAATGGGTTGATGGTATAAGGATTAGGAATAATAAATTAGTTAAATGAGTTACCTGATGCGGTGTTTAATGGATTATGAATTAGGTTAAAATTATTAAAACGATTGTCGTATATGAAATGATGAACATGTTGAATTGATAATGAATTGTGAATTAAAGATCATGTAAATGGGTTTGCATAAGGGAATTAATAAATATTGTAAATTGGTTAATACCTGGGAATTATGGGGTAGAACTAATGGGTTGAACATAATAATGTAGTTGTACTATGTGATATAAGATTTGTACTTGTGAAATGATAAATGGGATATATGTGATACTGTATCATAATGGTTTAATATTAGCAAATTTATTGGAATTGTTGACTATACTTAATGGGTTAAGGCATGAGAATGGGAATTGGGATAAACGTCAATGAAATGTAGACGGAAAATGTGTTGATGTGTTATATAATAATATTAATTCACATGTTAATGGTTATTGGATGTGATTTCTATTTTAATTGGATTGGTTTGTTAGTGATATGGTATGTGTGTGGTGAATGGATAAATAAGCATTTGCACTTTTCTTGGTAGAGTGGGGTAATGACATGAGGTTTTACAGCCATGGGTTAAGATAGACCGAGGTTATAAACTCCACCACAAAATGCATGGGTTTGGGAAGGGGGTGGAGGATCTATTCTCTTAATGGTTTCATTCCACCCTAATTGAGGCTTCAAGGTGATGATAACGTGTTGTTGTGATGTGTTTATCCCTAGTGAGATGGGGACATGGTTTATTCCCTTATTAATAGTGATTTAATTCTTTAGACCTGTGTGTAGATGATGTATATGCCTAACCCATAGGACACATGATGAAATGGACTGAGTAATAAAGATGTTTTAGATGGTGAAAATGGAACTAGTGTTGGAAATGGTTAAGGTAATAATTGTTAAAAAATGGAACATGGGATATATTTTACATACATGTCATTTTTTAGAAATTTCATGCACTATTAGATTGATTGGATATTTTATAAACCCTATTGGCGGTGACCTACTCAGTTTTACTCACACCCTGCTTGGGCATTATTGGGTACCCAAGAATATCTCATGGTTTCATGTTAGAAAAAGGGCCCCATGCTAGTTGTGCTTCAGACATTCATGATTGAGGATCTGGAAAAAGAGTTATAACCTGTTTTTAGGTTATATTGTTGTCTTTACTTTGGGTTTTTGTTCACTTTGTCAGTTCATAGCATGAAATTACATATTTTATTACTTTTTTGTTTACTTTTACCCTACTTGGGAAATGGTTTGTTATGCATGTTAATTTTCTATTATATATATTATTTTCCCTATTTCATTGTTATCTTTTATGGATTACTCTTGTATATAGGGTATAGTATCCCCACATGACTTATTTGACCCACAACGCTAGTATGAAACATATGGCGTATGAGGAGGTGCACTTGGGGTTATTTGATGGCTCGGCTCAGAGCATTGGTTTAGTGGCTCCTAGGTTTGTGGTGTTACACAATGATAAAAAAATATGAATTAAAATCAATGAATTACAAAAGATAAAATTATAATAAATTCCAAATCACTTTAAAACAAGCCAAAAATTATTCCAAAATTTTAAATTTTATGATTTATATAACCAATTAGAAATTCAATATCACTTGTAAAAATATTAATATATTCAAAAAATAAGAATTAAAATATTTCAATATGAAATAAAGAAAGGATTATTTTCAAAAATTAAAACATCATCAAAAAAACATGATAAAGGTACTTTCAATTAATATCAAAGAAATAATTTTTTTAAAATTGAATTAAAATTAAATGACTGAATAATTAAAAAATTATCACTGAAAAATCCTCATTTTTATGATGGTTTTAAAATAATTATATTGTTTCCTACAAAAACACCTAGTGTTCAATCATAATCAACAATAAGCTCAATTTTAAAATTAAAATCATTTATTTCATAAAAAGGGATGATTAAATATTCAATAAAATAACGTCACATATAATTCCCCTACACATCTTCAATTTCACTCTTGGTAAATTAAATGGATTAAAATTATTTATTTTAAAAAATGATAAAATTCATTATCATTCCCATGTTCAAATAGGCACTAAAAAATTATTGAACTATACGTTGAAAAAAAACTCAGGGTTCCTATGTGAATCCTTCACACTTCCCTATATCAACCCACATACAAATTTTAGTTCTAACAGTGGAGACCAGGGATATTGAAGATGAATTAAATATATAATATGATGCACTACTAATATTCACTCTATAATAGGTTCCTCAAACCAATTTTCTTCTTTCCAATTCATCAATATAGTATAAATGAGAATTTCATATATCAATTCCATCATACATCATCCATGTTCAACATTCCCCTCACCTGAATAAATTTATATTCCACACATGAAATTTATTTCATTTTTTCCATGAATTATTTTGTGTGTATCACTATGAAAATAATGATTGTGTTTTTATATTATTTATTTACACAACACACCTAGTTCCCTTGTGTCAGAGATTCACCATGGGATCTCAATTTTCAATTTTATTCCAATTTCAAATGACTTATATGAATATCTAAAAAGTTATATCACTATGTTGTCCCATTTCACCAAGGATTAGTTAATAGTTTCATGTTCAAAAATTATGTTTCCTTAAGTTTCAATTCTAATTTCACAAGAATCCGGCTTATCACAGTTCATTTCCATGTTTATTAATAATATTTCATTAATTATAGTGGACAACATCACTCAGAAGTAATTGTTTTCTAACAAATTTAGACTCAATGAAATCCTTCAAAAAGAGAATAACATTTTCCAATTATCAGGACACACAATTTTTTTTTATTTTCTAACCTTGTGATTAACCAAAACACTGTTTATATTTATTGAAATCTAGAAATCATTCTTGAAAGGGATGAATTTTCAAAAAAAAGGTTTTTATGTGTAAAATTCGATGAAACGACTATCATAATGAAATTCCCTAGTACTCTAAACTTAAAAATCCAAATTATCTCCAATTTTATATCCTAATATTCGAGAACATTTATGTTCAAAAAAATGTCAATTCATTCATTCACAGATTTTTTAAAGGGTTACATGAATTTTCAAAATAGTATATTTTCCACACATTGAAAATGATGTTCAAAATTGGTTTTTTAAAAGTTTATTATTTTTATTATTGAACACCTAAACATGTATTTTAATTTAGGATAAAATAGAATCATGATAAACAATGAAATGGAATCATGTAATATTTTTAATTCAATGGAATTTTGAAGGGTGTTAGTCAAGTTTACAATTTGGTTCAAATTGATTATAAAAATTCAAGATACCAGAATTATTTACACACAACTAAGAAAAAATTCATAACTAAACATAAAATAATAAGTGGTATTCCCCCACACATAACTACCTGCAACATTCAATATAGACATGAATAATTAGAATAAAAACTGTTTTATTGTAGAAGTGGGTATCATCAAAGTGCATCAAAATGAATTCCTCATTCAATCCTTTGATTACATAGTTGTAGTGACTATACAATTTAATAAAAATTAACATTATAATTTAAATAGATTTGGTACATAGAAAATAGAAACCAAATTTAGAGATAGATTGTTTCGTCAATCTAGATGCTCTAGTTTGCCTTTCCTTTTTTCTGGATTTTTTTCCTCACGGATTCAAATCCCTAATTATTTTGTTATAAGAAATATGATAGAATTTAGAATAATCAAAAATGAAAAGTAAAAAAAAAGATGAATACTGAGATAACCCCCTTAAGGTTGGTTTTATTTATACATTCCAAAGATGGACAACCATTGGGTCAACACCAATCTGAATAAGGTTATGGATTATTCACTAAGTACATATATGTTCTATTCTTTCAATATTTGATGATATTAAATTTTAGGAACACACCTTGTTAATCTTCACTATGTCCCCATTTATGACATTCTTTCTTTTACGGAAGAGTTTATAGGTAAACAAGATGTGGGGGTACTTCCATTCTTCTTCACTTTTACGGGTGATGGGCATGAGTTGATAGAAATCAAATCTAATAAAGATACTTGTATTTTGGTTTGGTACAATGTATTATTTCCTTTTAAAAAAATAATATGCATCTACAACCTCTTTTGATCCTATAAAAAATTATAGCATATCTTCTTCATTTTCAATAGCTCCCAAACATTGATTTTCAATAAAAACTAGGAGTTCTTTAAATTCCTTGGTTTGTGTAGCCTTCTCAGGATACACCAGTAAGTCACATAGTTTAGCTAACTTTTCCTAGAGAGAAGCAACATCAAAATCAATTTTTTTATAGTTACAATAAAATAATATAAGTGGTTCTTTTATAAAGTGAACAACTCTATGAAGTAGGTCAACTTTCTCATCTTCATGATTAAATAGTTCTCTTGGGAGTAATTTTATGTCAACATTGAGTTATCGAACCTCCTTCATCCTCTCTTTATAAAATAAAAAAAATTCATATGTGGTGTCTTACAATGCATGGTAGATGATGTATTATTTTGGATGAATACATTCCATCATGGAAAAAACAGTATCCAATTGAATACATAAAAACATCATAAAAAGTAAAAGAAAAAAGTTCTTCAAAATTATGACCAAATTCTTTAGGTTCTTCATGACCCATCTTCTTTCATCTGCTAAAATAATTCTCAATATGTGGATTTCAAATTTATTACAGTGTGTAAGAGGGAATATCATACTCGAATATATGAATATCTCACTTTTTTTTTCTATTTTCCAATTTATTTTCTCATTTCTTCATAGTTTATTCCCATAATATTTATTATTATGTGGATGAAGTTCTTTCATAATCATTTGGTAATCCTAATACATATCAAAAACATACTAATATATTTTCTTTGTTAAATGATAGTACGAAATTTCATCATTAGTGAGTTATCGCTTTTTCTTTCTTGAACCTAGTGTTGAAATGGTGTCATAGCCTCCTTAGGTTCTGGAATCGAAGAGTATAGTAACAATGGCATTAAAACAAATTCACCAGTATCCAGAACTGTTGTTTTTTAGATTTTTATTTCCCGATATAATAATTTTTAAAAAATGAAAATCCATAAAGAAGAAATGTTTCATCGATAGAAATAGTGCAAAAATTTGATATCATTGTCATTTAAACTATCAAAGAAACATTTATAATATCACTAGATATAACATAGTATCTATCCTTGAGGTCACATTCATGGTAACACTTTCAAACATCCTAATGTTCTTCTAGAAAATATTTTTTTACATATTTTGAAAGCATTAAATGAAAATAGATTAAAAAAATAAAAATATAGTGATAGAAATCATAGAGGTGGTGAGAAAAGTGGGATGAAACAGTGAATTGAAAATAAAAAAGGGGAAATAGAATAAGAAATGGGGGAGTTATACAAAAGCGTTCTTAGATCTAGGCTGATCCACCTCTCAACTCCCTATCATTTATCTCAAATGGATTAGATTATTTCTTAGCCTCACTCATTCAATGCTTGATTTATTGAGTTAATATCCTTTATCACCCAAAATTATGATCACTTATGAATAGAATCTATTGAAATACATAAGAATTATCCTAAGATTGATGGAATCGCATAGTAGGACCTCCTTAATTAAGGATCCATTCCTGTCGGAAACGATCCCAATGTGATCATCAATCACAAAAAACCTCCCAAATACTCCCTTAATAATCTATGAAAATAGGGGGATAATAATTAAGGTGAATGAATACAAACACTTCCCTTTCAGTGTTTATTTTCTCACTTCACCACTTACACATTCTCTATTCTCCCTGAGAATGAATTTTGCAATGGTAAGTATGAAGGTTAGGTCTCCATGTAACATTAGTGAATCACCCATTGGATCCAGGCATGTGTTTTTTCCCCTCATCTCTAGAGGTCGAATATCACAACCTAAATGGAAGAGGAATAAATAATAAAAAAATATTTATAATTGAAGTTACATGGATCACATGACAACTGAGAAGGTGGGGTTGAGTCAGTATTCTATCTTTTATGAGTTTCAATACATTATCAAACATAACCCTTTCAACCTATAAAGATTAATTTGCTTATCATCCTTTCGAATGATTCTCAATCATGCATGAAAATAAAACCAAGAAAGGTACACAAGATTTACAAGGTTCGGTCTCAATAAGAGAACCTGTATCCTTTCCATAGCCACTCCCATGGGTTTATGGAAATCCACTATAATGAAGAAGTGAATACAAATTGTTCCAACTCCGGTTGGACACCTTCAATCTCTCTACAGGAAATATTATACTGACTCCCATCAGTTTACAATGATTCCTTAAATAAAAAATGAGCACAACATATGCATAAGAACATTGATAAACTTTTCCACAAATGCTCACTCCGAATGATCACTCCGAATCTTCAATCTGATTTGTTGAATCTGATTTTCTGAAACCAATATTCTCAAAAAGATAATTATGGTTCAGCACAAATTTTCACTCCGAATTATCAATCCGGTTTCCTTGAACCTGATATTCTGAAATTGGTCTTGTCAGGAAGATAATGATGGTTCTTAACAAATTCTCACTCTGAATATTCAATGAGGATTCTCTTCCTCTCAAACACTGAAGGAAACATCTTCAAGATGGTAGGAAATTTTCACAAAGAATTATACAGTGCTCCACCTTTTCATTATGTGTAAAAATTTGCAAATGATAAAATGATCTGAGTACATAGTTATAGGCTACTCAGAAAAAAATGTCGGGAATCATGAAAAACATTCCCGCTTCTTCAAATTTTAAAAAACACTGCAAATCTGTCAAATATAATCTTTAATCTTTTACTTCTTCAAATGTCCTTAAATTTCTACGAGACATAAGAAAAGTTGAAATTATGGTTTTCATGAACTCAGAATTTTCATTCTGAATTTCTCGGCATGTTTCTCAGGATTTTCATTCTGAATTCCTCAACATGTTGCTTAGGATTGTCATTCCAAATTTCTAGCTCAGGATTGTCATTCTGAATTTTTGTTTCAGGAAGTACACTCGGAATTTCATATTCCGGAAGTACACTCTGAATTTCTAGTTTAGGAAGTACACTTTGTATTTCTGGTTCATGATGTACACTTCGAATTTCTGTTTCAGGAAGTACACTCTAAATTTCTACTTCAGGAAGTACTCTCCAAATTTCTATTTCAGGAATTACACTCTGAATTTCTAGTTCAGGATGTACACTCTGAATTTCTGGCTTAGGATGTACACTCTGAATTTTTTGTTTAGGAAGTACAGTCTGAATTTCTTGTTCACGAAGTACACTCCGAATTTCTATCTTAGTAAGTACACTCCGAATTTCGAGTTCAGGAAGTACTCTCCTAATTTATGGTTCAGGAAGTACACTCCGAATTTATAGTACAGAAAGTACATTCCAAGTTTATGGTTCAGAAAGTACACTCTAAATTTCTGGATCAGTAAGTACACTCCGAATTTCTGGTTTAGTAAGTACACTCTAAATTTCTGGTTCAGGATGTACACTCCAAATTTCTGGTTTCAGAAGTACACTCCAAATTTTTGGCTCAGGATGTACACTCTGAATTTCTAGTTTAGGAAGTACACTCCGAAATTCTAGCTCAGGAAGTACACTCCAAATTTATGGCTCGGGAAGTAGACTCTGAATTTCTAGTTCAAAAAGTACACTCCAAATTTGTTGTTCATGAAGTACACTTCGAATTTATAATTTAGGAAGTACACTCTGAATTTTTCTTTGAGGATGTACACTCCAAATTTTTGGTTCATGAAGTACACTCTGAATTTCTGGTTCAGGACTTACACTCTGAATTTATGGTTCATTAAGTACACTCTGAATTTCTGGCTCAGGATGTACACACCGAATTTTTGGTTCAGGAAGTACAGTCCGAATTTCTGGTTCACAAAGTACACTCAAAATTTCTGGCTCAGGAAGTACACTCAGAATTTTTAGTTCAGGAAGTACACTCCGAATTTCTGGTTCATGAAGTACACTATGAATTTCTATTTCAGGAATTACAATCCGAATTTCATGTTCAATAAGTACACTTTGAATTTTGGGCTTAGGAAGTACACTCCGAATTTCTAGTTCAGGAAGTACACTCCGAATTTCTGGTTCTGGAACTACACTCTGAATTTGTGGCTCAGGAAGTACACTCTGAATTTCTGGTTCAGGAAGTACACTCTGAATTTCAGGTTCAGGAAGTACACTCCGAATTTTTGTATCAGGAAGTACACTCTGAATTTCTGGTTTAGGAAGTACACTCCGAATTTCTGGTTCAGGAAGTACTCTCTGAATTTCTGGTTCAGGAAGTACACTCCGAACTTCAGGCTCATCAAGTAGACTTTTAACTTATTGTTTAGAAAGTATATTTGGAACATCACTCTCAGCAAGTAGACTACGAATTTCTGGCTCAGGAGGTAGACTCTGAAGTTTAGTCTTAGCAAGTAGACTCCGAACTTTAGGCTGAGCAAGTAGAATCTGAACTTCTAGTTGATCATGTAGACTCTGAACTTCATGCTCATCAAGTAGACAATGAATTTCAGGCTCAGGTGGTAAACTCCGAACTTCAAGCTCAACAAGTAGACTTCGAACTTCTGGTTTAGCTAGTAGACTCCAAACATCATGCTTTTTCTTAGTGAAAAACATCATTCCTCTTCACCATTTCATCAATAGATTTTATCATGAATCTTTTCATGATTTTTGAAAACATTATGATCAGTAGAGAATCGTCTGATTTTGTTAAGAAAGTTTGAGATACTTTATTATCTTATGACTTCTTATTCTTCAACATAATCTTCTTTAAGTAAATCTTCAGCAACCAGGAACTTCGACATTTCTGTAACTAAAAAACATTATTCGACAAAAATATTAGTTGTCAAAAAATACAAAACATTGTTAAACAAAACACCACAACGGTTCTTCAATCTACCCCTTTGGATTTTTTGGAAACCTTTGGTAACAAGTTTTTACCTCTCAAAAATTTGACATCTCAAGTTCTTGAATTTTACCAAAACATAGCCTTTCTCAAAAAAAGTTTCTTGACACCACACTACTGGATAAAGTAATGTTATTGATGGATTTCCATCCCTCAGTGGAAAGAAAAATTTACATCCATGTAAAGATAAACACCACCTTACGCAAACTCCCCCTCAACATTTATCTTTTTCGTTCTCACTTTTCTTTACTTCTCTCATTTTTCTTCCTCTATCATTTTTCATTCTCTCTCCACCATTATTTGATAAACAAAACTTTAGATTCATAGAAGAAAACTTTAATCTCCCCCTTTGTTGACATAATCCAAATCACGGTGAGGGATACTTTCTTATGAGTTTAATGAAGTCATGGGAGGAGGCTGAACATGGAGTTGTAGCCTCAGTTCAACAAACCTCTCCTTTGATATTGATTTTGAGAAAATATCGACTATCTGATATTTGTTTGTAATATATTCCATACAGACTTCTCTAGAAGAAGTTTCTCTTTTAAATAATGATACTTTATATCAATATGCTTTGATCTTGAATGTTGAACACAGTTCTTAGAAAGATCAATGTAACTTTGATTATCACAGAGTATATTCAAAGGTTTAGAAAATTTCACTTTCAAATCATCCAGCTGAACCTTCATCCACATCATTTGAGTACAAGCATGTGTTGCTGCAATATATTTAGATTCATCTTTTCATAAATTAACTGATATTTGTTTCTTACTATGCAAACTCACACAACATTCCCCTAAGAAAAATGATCCTCTTGATGTCGATTTTCTATCTTTACAATCACTAGCCCAATCAGCATCAATATAACCATGAAACTTCATCTCATTGTTTCTCCTATATAACAGCCCCTGTGAAGATGTTGCTTTAACATATCTTATAATTCTCTTAACTACCAACATATGTGATTCTTTTCGATTACTCTGATATCAGGAACAAAGAGTCAATGCATAAACAATATCAAGCCTTGAAGCTATAAGATAAAAAAGACTTCCTATCAACTTTCGAAAGCCTTTCTAATTCACATTGTTTCCTCACTCATCTTTTCTCAACATTGCACCCACTAAGATTGGGGTTGAAACTTCCTTCGATTTTTCCATCCCAAAATTCTATAAAAATTCTATTGCATTCTTTTCTTGGAATAAGAAAATGTAGTTTTCTTTTTTTTTTGAACTTGTAAGGCAAGGAAGAATATTAATTCTCCCAACATTGATATTTCATATTTTTACTTAATATCTTCAGCGAACTCTTCAGAAACCTTTTCTTCATCTCCAGCAAAAATTATATCATCCACATAAATGATTACAATTAAATTTATAGAGTCAACATCTTCAACATACAAGTTTCTATCAAACTTTCCTTTAGAAAAGATAATCTTTCTCGGAGAATTGTCAATCTTCGAATACCATGCTTGTGGAGCTTGTTTCAACCCATACAAGGCCTTCTTCAATTTTAAAACATATTTTTCTTCCTCATAAAGAAAAAACCCACAACATTGTTCAATGTAAACTTTTTCCTCAATATCACCATTTAAGAAGTTGACTTTACATACATCTGATATATCTTGTAATTCCGATGTGTAGCCACTACAAGAAACATTCGAATAGATTCCAACCTTGCACTAGGGGCAAAGGTTTCATCAAAATACTTACCTTCCACTTGGGAATACCCTTTACAAACAAGCCTTTATTTATTTCTTGTAACTTTTACATGCTCATTCAATTTTTTTTCTGTAAACCCACACGGTTCCAATAACATTGTTATTTTCTAGCCTTGGAAAAATTTCCCATGTTTCATTATTCTCAATATGATCTAGTTCTTCATTCATAGAATCCACCCATTCTTTATGTTGAATAGATTCTGAAACTGATTCTGGTTGAACTTTTGAGATAAGGGAAGTATGATTTTCTAATCTCAACTTCCTTCTTATCATAACTGAAGCCTTCTGATCGCCAAGAATATTTTTAGGTTCAACATGTTTTTGTAATGTAGGAAAACTCAAATTTCCATTCCCAGCATCTATTTCTTCCCCATGTGACTAATCTGAGTCACTCTCACTCTAGTGGGGATTCATTCATTTATCTTCCTTATTATACTTATCAAATTTTGTGATGGAACTCCGATTTTCAATTACATTCACATCATATGAATTCACTAACTTCTGTAAACATTTATTCCAGCATTTGTAACTTCTTACATTTAGTAAATTACCCATAATTATTCCTTCTTGATATTTCTCATCAAACGTCCCTAAGTTTGGATTTTTTATTTTGAGAATTCATGTAATTCGAAAAAATTTGAAGTAATTAAAAGAAGGTTTTTTGTTATACCACATCTCGTAAGGAGTCATGTAGGTTTTTGGTCTCAACAAGAATCTATTTTGAACCTGTACAGTAGTGAAAACAACTTCTCTCAAAAATATTTTTGAATGTTTGTATTCTGATAACATACTTCTTCCCATTTCCACCAAGCTTATATTTTTCCTTTCTGAAACTCCATTTTGTTGTAGTGTATTGGGAGTTCTATACGGTTGTTTGATACTATGCCTCCTTAGGTATGTTTCAAAATCATTTCTTGTGAATTCGGTATAGTTTTATTTTCTTAATTTGTTTATAGAATCCCTCATTTCTTTCTCGACATCTCTTCTGATGAATTTAAAAATTTCAATACCCTCTAACTTATGCTTCATGAACATGATGTTTTCCTTCTAATTGAAGTCATCAATAAAAGTTGTAAATTATAAATCTCCTTTTGTGGATTGATGTATCATCGGCCCACATAGATCAGAATGAATAATCACAAGTGGTTTGTTAGATTGAATCTCAAATGTTTTATGGCCTTTGTTAGTCATCTTTCATATCTGGCAAGTAATACAAACATCTTCATCTCTTCTCTTCAGTTCTAGAAAATTCTGAAAAGCATCAACAGTAGAAAGCTTACTCATGTTATTATTCCCAAGCTGGCCAATTCTTCAATGCCACAACTTATTTTCATCTTCATCACTCAAATAACAAGAGTTATTGGATTCTCCAATTTGAAAGAGATTCCCACTAGTTCATTCTCCTTTTTTAATCACTTTTCCATTTTTCACACTTTTGATGATACAAGAATCCTTTTTGAAGATAAATTATTTTCCATCACCCCAAAGTTGACTTACACTAAGTATGTTATGTTTTTCCCCATCAACAAGAAAGACTTATTTAGATTTCAGTTTCTCTGCTTCAATCTCTGCCATTCTGATTCCCTTAATTTTTAGTGAATTATCATTGCCAAAAGTAACATCTCCTCCATCATGACTTTCAACATCTTCAAAGTTTTTTATATCACCTATCATGTGTGAAGAACAACCACTTTCAAGAATCCATGTTTTGTTCCTCTTACTTGCTTTCAAATAATTCTCAACAACAAAATATCTCTCATAAACCTTTTTATTTTCAACATTCTTTTCTTTCTTATCATAAGATAATTTTTCTGGAAGGAGTGTCATACACTATTTGGCATGATAACTAAACTGATCACATCTTCTACAAAAAACTTCCAAACATTCAAATTGATTCTTTGTTGGAATGTTTCTAACATCTTGAGAATTCACATTTTCAAATTTTTGTGAGTACGAAGAGTTACTATTTCTTATTCATTGCTCAAAACTTCTTCAGGTAGTGATAAATTGTACCGAAAATTATAAGCTATATGCCCATATATTCGACAACACCAGCAATATCCCTCAAATATTGATTTTCTATTGATAAATGATCTTTTGTTATAGAAATATTGTTGAGGTTGATAAATTCTTTCAGCTCTAGAAAACCCAGGAATTAGGCCATCTCTTTATTTGAGCAAGTCTTCTAATTTTATGGGATCGATAGATTTCTTACATCCTTTCTCCAACCACGCTTTACAAATGCATCTTCTGAAACCTGAAATGTTAGAAGAATCAGATGAGACATTTTTTTTGGTAAGAGAAGATTTCACCTGATTCTCGTAATGAGCCTTCAGAGAATTTTTAGAGGTCTCATCTTTTACTTCTGCAGCTTTGTTGATGTTTTCATTCATCTTCCTCAAGGTATTTTCATAATCAATGATTTTTGATTTCACATGGTTTGCTTCTTCTTCCATAGATTCTAGCTTCTTGCTAAGATCTTCAATCATCTTTCCGTGTTCATCAATTATAGGTTTGTAACTTAAAGTTTCTTAAATGTATTTATCTTCCTTCTTGGTGACATCTTTACGTAAATCATGAACTTCTTCATGATTTTTCTTCATCACACAAATTTCATTCTTGATAGATTTGTTTTTCTCAAGACATGCAAGGAGATCAGATCTTATTTGATATTCTTTAAAAGATTCTTCACCGCATTCTTCACATTATGAGGAAATATTTGTTTTCTAATCTTTTTGAATGAAGGTTCTAAATATTTCTTTACTGTAATATTTTGAGGAATCATTGTCAGATTATTCTGATTCTACCTTATTGATCAAAATACTTTTTTTCTTTCTTGAAAACATATTCTTTAATTATTTTGATGTCCTCTCTTCTTTTTCATTCTTGTTATAATTCCTCCATCGAGAATTCTTATTAGAAACATCTTGATATTCTCCTACTTTCTTCTTATGAAAATTCATAGCAAAGTGTCCAATTCCTCCACACTGAAAACATTTGAGAAGAAGTTTCCCTCTGTACTTTCCCATTCCTTCTTGATAGTTCGTGGATATGAGAGACATGATTTTTTCATTCAACACTTCAGCTTTCTTATCAACAGACTCACAAGGGTCAGCATCTTCATCATCCTGTATTTTCATCTTTCTCATAGCTTCAAAATCCATTTCATCTTTCATCTTCTTCTTAAAGATTGGTGCTTTCCTAATTTCGTTGGCAACAAGAATGGTATGTAGTTCATCATGCGATAAATCATCCTTATCTTCTAAAGATGAAATTTTAAAACCAAACATGTCTGGAACATTTATCATCAGTTTCTTCACAAATGTAGAATCATACAAGTTTTCTTCAAATCCCCTAATGTTTCATACAATTTCATTAACTCTTGTGAAGTATTCATCAATTGTTTCATCATCTCTCATCCTGATGTTTTCAAACGTTCTACACCAGATTTGATGCTTGGCCTCCTTGACTTTTGTGTTTCCTTCAAAAACACTTTCCATCTTGTCCCACATTCTATTTATGTTGGGAGACCCATCACTTTTTGATAATCATTTTCTAATAAGTTCATGAGAATATAATTTATATCCTTTCCATGAACATCAATGTTTCTCTTGTTAGAAAATGTTATGGGATCATTTTTCTCAATAGGTGGAAATCCAATAGTAGCAGCATCAACAACTTCAAGGCCAAGAGATATGAGATAATGAAACATCCTATTCTTCCATCCATAATAATTCTTGCCATCAAACATATGAATTCCAATAGTATTGAAAGAATTGATATTCTCCATGATAAGGATTAAACAAGGGAACCTAGCTCTGATACCACTTGAATTTGCAAGGATCGAATGACAACAGAGAAGGGGGGGGGTTGAATCAGTTGTTTAACTTTTATAAGTTTCAATACATTAACAAACATAACCCTTGCATCCTGTTAAGACTAGTTTCCTTATCAATCTGTAGCAAGATACTCAAGCATGCAAGAAAGGAAAACCAAGAAAGGCACACAAGATTTACAGGGTTCGGTCTCAATAAGAGAACCTACGTCCTTTCCATAGCCTCTCTCGTGGGTCTATGGAAATCTAGTATAATGAAGAAGTGAATTAAACTTGTGCCAACACCCATTGGACACCTTCAATCTTCCGATATGAAAGATTATACTGACTCCCATCAGTTTATATTGTTTCCATAAAGAACAAATGATCCAAACAAATGAATAAGAACATTGATAAGCTGCTCCACAAATCCTCACTCCGAATGATCACTTAGAATCTTCAATCCGATTTCATGAATATGATTTTCTGAAACTGATCTTCTCAGCAAGATAATGATGGTTCCACACAAATCCTCACTCTGGATTCTCAATCCGGTTTCCTTGAATCTAATATTCTAAAATCAGTCTTCTTATCAAGATAATAATGGTTCCGCACAAATACTCACTCTGAATATTTAATCTGGATTCTCTTCTTATCAAACACTCAAGGAAACTTCTTCAAGATAGTAGGAACATTTCACAAAGAATTCTCCATCACTCCACCTTTTCGGCATGCGTAAAAAGTTGAAAATGAGCGAATTATCTGCGCACATATTTATAGTAAACTCAGAAAAAAAGGCGGGAATCTAGAAAAAAATTCACACTTCATCAATTTTCAAAAAACTCTGCAAATATCTTGCATATAATCTTCAATATTTGACTTCTTCAAATCTCTTTAAATTTCTCCGAGATTTAAGCAATGTTGAAATTCTGGTTTTCTTGAACTCAGAATTGTCATTCCAAATTTCTCAGCATGTTGCTCAGGATTTTCATTCCGAATTTCTCAGCATGTTTCTCAGGATTTTCATTCCATATTTTTGGCTTAGGATTGTCATTTCGAATTTCTGGTTCAGGAAGTACACTCCAAATTTCTGGTTCAGGATGTACACTCTGAATTTCAGGTTCAGGAAGTACACTCCGAAATTCTGGCTCAGGAAGCACATTCTGAATTCTGGTTTAGGAAGTACGCTCCAAATTTCTAGTTCGGGAAGTACACTCTTAATTTTTGGTTCAGGAAGTACACTTCGAATTTCTGGTTTTGGAATTACACTCCGAATTTCTGGCTCAGGAAGTACACTCTAATTTCTGGTTCATGAAGTATACTCTGAATTTCTGGTTCAAGAAGGACACTCCGAATTTCTGCCTCAGGATGTACACTGCGAATTTATGGTTCATGAAGTACACTCCAAATTTCATGTTTAGGAAGTACACTCTGTATTTATGGGTACACTCTAAATTTCTCGTTCAGGAAGTACACTCTGAATTTCTGGCTCAGGAAATTCACTTTGAATTTCTAGTTTAGGAAGTACACTCCGAATTTTAGGTTCACGAAGTACACTCCAAATTTCGGGTTCAGGAAGTACACTCCTAATTACTTGAACAGGAAGTACACTGCGAATTTCTGGTTCAGGAAGTACACTTCGAATTTCTGGTTCAGGAAGTACACTCCAAATTTCTGGTTCAAAGATTACACTCTGAATTTATGGTTTAGGATGTACACTCAGAATTTCTGGTTCAGGAAGTACACTCAGAATTTATGGTCCAGGAAGTACACTTCAATCTATAGTCTCAGCAAGTAGACTCTGAACTTCTAGTTGAGCAAGTAGACTCCGAACATCAGGATCAGCAAGTTGAATATGAATTTATGTCTCAGGAGGTAGACTCTGAACTTCATGCTAAGAAAGTTGACACTGAACTTTAGGCTCAGCATGTAGACTCTAAACATCTTGTTTAGGAAGTAGACTCTGAACTTCAGGCTCAGTAAATAGACATCGAATTTCAGGCTTAGGAGGTAGAATCCAAACTTCAGGCTCAGTATGTAGACTCTCATCTTCTGTTTTATCTAGTAGACTCCGAACATCATGGTTTTTCATAGTGAAAAACATCAATCCTCTTCACCATTTCTTCAACAACTTTTATCATGATGATTTTCATGATTTTTGAGAACTTGACGATCAGTAAATCATCTTCTGATTTTGTTAAGAAAATTTGAGATACATTCTTAACTTATGACTTCTTATTCTTCAACATAATCATCTTTAAGGAAATCATCAGCAACCAGCAACTTCAACTTTTCTGTAACTCAAAAATATTTTCAACAAGAATATTAGTTGTAAAAAAATACAAACCATTGTTAAACAAAACACCACAAAGGTTCTTCAATAATCAAGAAAAAAAAGATTAAAAATAAGAGATATTGGGAAGATAAGGAGAAAAAAACAATTTCTGGCTAAGAGAATATGGAGTCAATGGCTTCCTCCTATCTCCATGAATATTTAAAATGGAGTTAAGAGTGCTCAACTTATTGAAAAATGAAAAATGAAAATAGGTGTTGTTCTATAATAATAGGAATTAAAATCAATTAGGCATGCTTTCAGGTACTCATAAATAATATTCAATGATGATACAATGCAATCATCTAACCTCCTCAAATGAAACATTATTCCATTCTAATTTTCCACTATCAAGTAGAAAACATGATCTCACACATAGATATTCTACACATTGAAGGATAAATTGTTGTGATCATTGGAATCAATAATTAGTTTCCATGATCTATTTTATATATTATTTAAATCACTCCCTTGCATAATTTTTGAATTCGAAATGAAATGGGTGTGATATTAACTTTAAGACGAAATAAGCTGCAATCCCTGCTTCCTCTTCTTGGCTAAAAATCTTCATTTCCATGTATTTTTTTACACTAATGAGAATCTAAATTTATTATTTTTTATTGATTTTTCAAATATTTGGGTCTATCCACATAAATCCATTTTTTGTTCTGAGTGTAGTTTTCCATAGATTCCATTATGAGAACCTCATTTACAAAAAAGTATTTTTCTCCATCAAAATATGGTTACATAAATTCTGATACATCAATTATTTCATTGATTGGTTTTCAAAAACCCTGAAATCTCATGTGGTCTAGCCTATCACACCCTCTTCAGTCACAAATCAACTTCTGCACTAAAAGTGCGTAATCCATTTGAACTGGCCACAATTTCTTTGGGGGTTTTCTTTGAACACCAATAGTGAAAAGATTTATGATATTTCATCTATAACCATGATGATATTCATGTTTCCATATTCATGAACCACCAAACAATACAAATAGATCAAGATTATAAAATATTGAATAAAACCCCTTTATTTTTTATCTTCAATACATCTTCAGAACTTGATACAACCTCATTGGAGTCCTCAAGAATGAAAAACTATTCTACCAGCCATGGTCGGATCATGTTCTTCAAATGGGTTCATTAGTAGCTCATCCATCTTAGTTATCCATCAATCACATATCTTCCTCACCTAAAACATAATCAGTCGGTGCTACCACCATGAAATTCAACTTGGCTTCCTCATTTTTTTCATAGGTGCATCCTATACTTCACATTTGTCATTCTTCAAGGCACCAGGTGTGATCCTTTATTTGTATTGGAAGCTACAGAATATAAGAAGATTTGTAGGCCTTCAACCTCATCAATTATCAGATCTACAAACATTTTTAGTGATCAAATTTATAAATTTCATTTAAAGTAACATAAATTTTTCTTATTCCAGTAAATATCGGATTCATTATTTTAATCTTCCTCGATTACATATTTAATTTGTTGAAATCATCCAAACTTCTAGGCTCATAGACTCAAAAAATAAATTCCTTTGATATATTCCTCTGGATTTAACTCCATTTATAGCAATACAGTCATAATTCATCTCTGTGTAACAACATTATCTTTAATTGAATGATCCCTCATCTCAATTGGAGTTTGAACCATCCTTAGTGTGACAGACTAATTATCATCTTCAGCATAAAAACTGTAATCTACTTACTCAATTCTATGACACTATGGAGAGTCTATCAGGAGGCGTAATTTCTCATCTTTAATTCTTGTACCTTTGTTTTTCATCAATTGACATGTAGTCTCCTCACTTCCATATAGGCGCTTCCTCCTTGGAATGATTGGAAAGTACCATAAAACTTTCCTTGGACTAGATTCATCTTTCATGTATCGATAAGTAACACTAATTTAGAATTATTTAATTGAAGTGTGGTCCTTGAAAAATAGTATACAATCATTTAGGAAGGCATTTATTCTTTCAATGATCATACCCATCAAGCATAGCATTCATTTCACGTCATATGGTAAACTCGGGGGGATCATTATCTTCTAGGATCATGTAATTAAAGAGAGAAAGTAGTTCCGTAAAAATGGAATCACTTCATTCATTGCCTTCATTCAAATTACTAAGCTTTATTATGGTTAAAAATGTTGTATATTTAGTGAAACCATCATATAATAGCATCTTTTCACATCTCTTTAACTTGTCATTCATTTTTGGGAAATCATTACCTTCATCATCAATTTTCCTAACCATTTCTTAAATAATATATTCATCATTATTCACATTTTTAATCACATCCTAGATATGATATTATTAATTGTCCCCACTTGTAATTATATCAGATGATGAATAATTTTCAATGTTATCTCAACCACTAGCTATATTCATTTTTTTCCTGATGTTTATTCCAACATTTATAACATTGATCTATTATGTGATAGATCAACTGTTCTTCCAACTCATCTAGACTAATTAGTCTTGAATAAGAATAGTGTAATCACAAAAAAAGGATTTGATAAGGTTAATATGCATGATCTTTTTCAAACTTGATGAACTCTTTCACTCCATCTTCATACTTTTTTGTCAGAAGATCAGCATCAATCCATTATTTATTCATATCCATCCTATTTGATTCTGGAATATTAATCTTTAACAGAATAAATACAAAAAATATGTTCATCTAGAGTCATCATCCAACTATATATCCCTCTCATAAGATCCAATGGAATATAAAAAATCTATAATAAACCTGAACCTATAAAAATAAAACAACATTTTCCAAAAAAAATAACAATTTCAAATCATTCAAACTCATGGATTGAAATCCAATTAACATAAGAATAATTTTTAAAACATCAATCCAGTGAATATAAATGATTTTTAAATCGAAATAATTCTCTTAAAAAATACATTTATGAATTTTCTCAAGTATAATAATTTCAAAAAAACAGTTAGGATGTTACGTTTTTTATATTAAATATTCATTTAAAATTCCTTTTCAATCCATGAACACAATATTTTAAACTAATCTCATTAAAAATAAATTTGATTCAAATAAACCACAGAGAAAGAATTATAATGGAAACTTTGCGGATTGAATTTGAGATAAATACTTTAAAACCTAAAAATATGATTTTTTTTATGGTAAACAATACCTTTACCTTAAGTCTCATAGAATAATTGAAATGTTTTTATGGATCACATTTAAAAAATATTCCTAGAAACTCATTCCCATTATTGAAATCCAAAGGATGGGTTTATAGGTTATGGGAGAATAAATATGGTATAATTTAGATATAAAATGCTAGATATTTTGAAAATGGTGGGGAAGTACTCTTTTATTATGAAGATTAATGGAATTTTCATAATTAAATGTTATGTATATAATTTATAAATGAAATTTTGTCATAAAATATATATGTAGAGATACAATTTCATGTGTCTCTCATCTAAATATGTTATAATATTTGATAAAATTTTATTTAAGGAGACTTTAATAAAAGATAACTTCTCCCTGTTTTTCTTATCATGCACTACTCTGAACTTCTTTATATAAACCATATCTTGAAATATATAAATATCAAGCTAACTGCATTCATTGATAGGATCAACCACAAAATATAATTTTCACGTCTAGACCATATAGCTTTAGTTCTTCATCAAAACCAATCTAAAAGCCTTCTAGGCCTACCATAGCTCTGACTCTATTTAACAAACTATAAATTATCATTGCCATGGCTACATAATGTAATGCCCACGATTCTAGATTCAAACTAACAAAACTTGATTGATACCTCCTAGAAATCCATAGTTTTCTAAGTTGAATACTAGATATCATACATAGAGCCACTACAGATCCTAGATGACATCTCCATGTATTATTACATACCATAGTAGATTACACCCATATTCCCAACCACATAATCAATGGAACTAGCTATGAGAAGCCCTTTCACTAGAATTCTTTAGTATCACACATGATATCTTGTGAGAATAATTACTCTAATAGTAGAACCCAACCTAAAATCTACACATTCCAAATACACAGACCTAAATATAGAACATCCATGAATAGTTGACTAAGAACCACTTTGTTGTTTTGTTCTACATCTCGATGTAGATTCAATGTAAACATGCGATGTCACACCAAGCACATTTCATATCATGAGCCAATAACTTTAGCATAGTGTAGTCACTATCAAATCTATCCCATAAATTGTTCAATATAATAAAGGAACCAACTTCTATATGCATTGTTGTAAACTGGATTTTCAGTGTTTCTTAAGAAACATAAAGGCTTTCTCCACCGGCCCATGTCAACTAGACCCATGCACTAACCCTAGCTAATTTTGGAAATCATTATCTATCTAAACACTCCATTCTTACTTTGCATCGTGTCACTCATCATTGAGACCATCACCATATCATGCCTATATATATTCAAGAACTTGGAACAAGTTCCTCTTGACATATGTCATGAGTTTAAAAACCAACCTACACATGTTGCTTCATTTAATGTGAATTATAATATAGTAATTTTTAGTCCTTTTTTTGATCTATAACATAGGAAAGACTAGCCTTATCACATGAATTCCAGCATAAACAAGGATAACAAGGGTGCAATTATGTTGTAAACATATATCAATAAACCACCTTCCCTCAAGTTGATAAACTAGACTTATATTTATACATATGTAATAAATACATTGGAAATTCCTTTTGAATCCTTTTTAATCTAAAATTCAATTCTAAGAGGACTCACCAAACAAAAATCGAAGTAAAAAAATGCTTAATAAAACAATGTCTTAATCTCAAAACAAACAACTCAATTGGAAACCCACAAATCTTTTCATATAATTGAATTATTTTAAAACGAAACTACCCATTTCTTATAACATGGTTGTTTATTTAAAATAGGGGAAAGATTTTCTAAATAGAAGGAAACCCATTTACTAACATGGAAGTCACGTTTTAAAGAAATGGAACACTTATTAATATTATGAAACCCCTTTAAACAATAGAAAACACAACTTTAAAAAACTAAATATCCACAAAACACAATGAAATAATAATTTTTCATAATGAAAACCCTCACAGCCTTTTAAAAGCACCATAAATTCCTAAAATACCATTTAAAACCAAACTTCAATTTATCAAAAAAAATTAATCATTTTTTTCCAAAGGATAAACAAAAAACACACTGAAGAACCTTGATTGAAAATTATTTTGCATCATATGAATCATTTATTTGGATCAAAAATACTTTTAAAACAAAAATAAAGGAACTCTTTATAAAAAAGAAATGGACCGGAAAGTCAAACCTTAATTAGTTAAAATATGTAAACTATGTTGGATACGACTAGAATAGGCCTCATAGGAAGTATCAAAAAATATAAAAACAAGAAAAACCTCATTAGAACAACCCTAGAAAACAATCAGGCACCGATGGACACTATGATGTGGGGGGATTGGGGAAAAGGGAACAAATATTCATGATCATAAAGGAGAATACCTAACCCTTTTCATTGAGGAAAACAATGAATAAATAACCTATAAACAACCATGGAGACGATTCTAAGTGAATGAAATCATCTTGAAAGGCTCCTAAGACAAGGTAATTTGAATGGGGAGTCATGGAGATGAAGACAAGGATAAAGAAACAAAATAACAAAGGATCTTACCTCGATGGTGGAGAAGGAGAAGGAGGGAAGTGAGGTAGGGAGAGATGGCAGTGAAGGTGTGTTCACAGAAAAAGTGGTGTCCATCGTAGAGGTAGTGTTCGTGGATGAGGTGGGGTTTTGTGGTGGAGGGGGGGTTCTAAGGAAAATGTTTGGTTCGCAGCGGGGGTGGGAAATTTCGATAAAGATGATGTTACTGTCAAAGGACCAGACTATGTAATGGATCAAGTGAATGAAGATGAAATTCAAAGGGTGGTTGATCAACTAATCATGGCTGAGCAAGAGACTGCATCAATTCACCACAAGGTAAGAAAAAGCTATATTTTGCTTCTCATGTGAAGCCTCAAAAGAAAGTTCTCATGGATCCTGATGGTTTCCAAATGTTTCCTTCTAGGTAGTCTTCTATTTCGATATATATTCCCCTTGGAGAGGGAAATAGTCATATTATTGATTCTAGATCATTGGAGGCTATCATTTATGGTGAGTATTAATCATATCTTCTAAAAACATGGAGATGAGGGAGGCATCCCAAAGGACCTGGTCGAGGGTGTGTGAATGATGAGATTTTGTCACGGGGGGTGGACCACCATGAATTTTACCAAGGAACAACTTACATTTGAGCAGAAAAGGCTTAGGGAGATGTATATTAGACTCCTAAATCAAAAACATTCACAGTCTGAGTAGGAGTTGGCAGATGATGGTGTATCATCTGGCTATAGTCATTGTGATGACATTGATCCTTCAAATATCTTGATTTTCCATTTGGGTGAGGGTTTGTATCATTTTTTCCCCATCTATTTCATTTTTCTCGTTACTATTCTTTATATTTTAATAAATGGTTAAGAGCCTACGATTCTGGGTGGACTAACTTCATATATTTATAATTTTATAAATATATTTATTATATTTATAATTTTATTAATATATATAATTAGTATTTTTATAATAATTTTGTAATTATTTAAATATATTAATATTTAATTAAAATTAAAATTATATATATTTATATATATTTATAAATATTTGTGTATATTTATAAATTTATTTATTTAATTATATATATTTATAAATTTATAATTATAATAAATATATTTATTATAATATTATAGTTATTTACATACATATATTTATTTATTTATTTATAAATATATGTATAAATAAATATTTTTGTAAATATATATATATATATTTATATAATATGTATCTATTATAATTTTATAATTATATAAATTTATATATATATATATATATATATATCTATATATATATATAGTTAAAATTATAATTATAAATAAACATGTTTAAAAAGTATTTATATATAATTAAAAATTTATAATTATAATATAATAAATATATTTATTATTTAAATATATTTATTGTAATTTTACATGTATTTTTGATAACATAACAGATTAATGGGTATAACATGAATTAATCATATACCTAGTAAAGTATAGATCATAAAAAATGAGTCATCCCATGTAAGGGCAATGTGAATAGAAAGAAGGATGTATTATAGGAATGAATATTCATGATGAATACTAAAAAATATTCATGTCAATTATACTCATGCATCAGTATATTTATTGACCAAAATCAATGGACCATATATATATTTATAATTATAAATATATATATTTAAAAATTAGTTATATATAATTATAAATATATAATTATAAATATAATAAATATATTTAATATTCAATAATGTTTATTAAAATATTATTATTATTTAAATACATATTTATTTAATTATCATTTTGTAAAAACTTTTTTTAAAGATTGTATATTTATTTGAATTATTGAAAAATATATATTAATTATAATCATGAATTTTTTATTTACTGTATATAAATAAAAATTATTATTGAATATAAATTTAATAATTTTAAATAAATTAATAATATTTTTTCTTAAAAACCTTTATGAGAACTAATAATATTGCTAAAAAATCTATCATTTATCAATGATAAAAACCCCTTGTAAAGGGTACACCTTTATCAGTACTTGTTTTAGCGCTGATAAGGGGTGGATTTATCAGTGCTTTTTGCCAGTGCTCATAAAACCCCCTTTTATCAATGTGTTTTTCTTAGTGCTAATAAAGGCATGTGCTGCCCTTGCGCTGATCTATGGTAGTGGAGATTATGTCTTGTGCTGGTTTAATATATTCAATCAAGGAAAAATCATTCTCTAATTGCAAACATAAAAAACATCATCAAAAGTAATAGAATAATGTTGAATGAGAAAATATATGTAAATATTTTTAATCAAATAATGAGGATCTTTTAATCATTTTAAATGTTAAAACCCTTATATTTCATTTTTTATTAAAATTTTGGGAAATTTGAATTATAGAAAAAAATGAGCAAAATTTTTAAATGTTTTTAATTCCTGATTTTTTACAGATTTTTACCACAAGGTTATTTTGATCATTTATTTTAAATTTTAATTCCAAATTTATTGAATCTTATTTTTTTGAAATTTTTATATTATTTCCTTCAACTTTTTTTGTTGTACCATGGGCTGATTCAGCTCTCTAAAGGGCTTCAAAAATCTATTATGTCAACAATTTTTCCAGGCGGACAGTGTGGATTCCACCACCGTAACGGAACCACATCTCAGCCTAAACACCTTCACATGATGTGATTCTATCTGGGATAGCACTAGAATACTAAGGGCTAACTCTACAAAAAATTTGGGTGGGGGTGGGGTTTGAAGTCATTAATTTTGCAATTGGATGTTATATTTTTTAGGGAAGCTTACTGGAAGTTGCATCCAGAAAAAGAAACCAACAATGGAAAATTCATAACTCATTAATTCGGTGTCAAAATTAGCTAACATTTAGAGGGTGAACGTCCAACACATTTATGAACAATATTTATTAATGGGTTCTATTCATGAATATACTATTTAATAGGACAACAACATGAATATTTTTGTAGTATATATTTATGCCTATAAAAGGAGGACCTCACCTCCTTCCCAAATCATCAGCTCGACACCCACATCGAAAGAGGGATCCTACCGGGGCATGGTCCAGTACTGATCCTCTCTTCTCCTATCATTTCTAATTTTTTATTTTTCTTTATTTTTCATTTAGTTCCAATTTCAATTTTAATTCAAATTTTATGTTTAATCAATGCATTTGTGTTCTCCATCTACTTTTCTTCATTTATTTCCATCTCTCTCCCCACCCCTTCTACCACTCCACTAAGTAATATGTTACTCTAGAAAATGTGATTCTAACCCAAAGACTTGGCTTGGGGTGGAGGTCAAGATATTCATGAATTTTATTTAATTTTAGTTTTATTGTTAGTGATAGATTTGAGTATCATTCATTGGTGAGGCGAATGTACATGATTGGGTGATGGCCCCCTATGACATTAAACTCAAACTATTTCTATTCTAGAATAAAATATTGATTCAAACATAATATTTCATGGTTGTATTATAAAAATAAAATCAAACAAATAATGGAAAATAATGATTGAATCAAAGACTAAACCCCAAAACAATATAATTTCTTCTTAACTCATTCTATTTCATTCCATGCTTGTTTAAATTTTTAAATCAAAAACCAAAAACATATTGTTGTTCTTTTCTGTAGATAATAAAAACACTAAAAACAGATAGTCTAGGTGATATAGAATAAGTAGGTGAACTTCAATGATAAGTATTCTCAATAGAGACGACCCTAGTCAGCCATAATGATGTACTAGGAATAATATAATTTCTTTTTTCCATGCCCTGTGACAGGCGTGCTTCAAAATTGGAACCGTTTTCGGGGAGCCAATCATTAGTTCATTTATTTTTTTTCTTATTTTCACATCCTAGGTGTATTTTATTTATTAAAAAAAACATAAAAAACATTAATGATGTATTCAAATTCAGAATATTATGTATGGAAAAAATACTAAGAGGTGGAATAAGAACAACAAGATGAAAAATATTTTAGAAGGGCTCAGGTGAAAAAACATAGAGAAATAATTGAACTACTAATGAAAAAATATGAAATTGCATTTGACTTTGTTAATGCATTAATGGAGCAACCCAACCCTGAGCAGGATCAAGAACATGAGGTGGAAAAGGGGGAAGACGTACGTGCTTAGCTATAAGTGGGAGATCAACAAAGATTGGATGAATTCTTGATTAAATGTGAGAATCTTCCTGATCTCCCCTTAAAATAAAAAGAATAAGAGCTGAAACCACTAATGGAATAAACCACACAAGTGGTTGAATTTAAAGTTAAGATGGAGGAGATCAGATACCTGCATGTATCCTCAAAGAGTCTACTCCAAGAGGCACTTACCACTAAGGTAGAGATTAATGTTGAACCAACCCAGAGAGTTGAACCATTATTTGAATATATATCTTATAATTGTATTGAATCTGATTTCTAAATCACTCCTTGTGGTTTTTATTATATAGAATCAGACAATCTAATCTATGCCTTGTAGGACGAAGAAGAGCTAAGATGTGCACCTATTGAGGAACATATAGAGCTCCTTAGACATGTTGAATATTTGTTAAATGAATTTCCTGAGGAAATACTGGTGGATTTTCCAAAGCAAACCATGAAGAAAGGAAGATACATTTATGGGGAAGAATTTGATCTTGAAACTTTATGTTTTAATTTTCTTCAAATAGAATTACACTGGGACTTTCCCATTAACTTTATTTTGATGCAGCATACCTTGAGGAACCACTTGACAGAGAAGAACATGTTTCACAAGTATCAACCAAGATGGAGTATGATTCATACTTCATCCTACCCTCATCATGCAAGTTATACCTCATTGTGAATTGGGATGATATGGTGTACACTATCCATTGATCATCCCTCAAGAACAAGGATGAAGCACAAGCTAGGAAAAGCCACATGTGGTGGTCTAAATAAAAGAATCTTCATCCACCATCAGATTTTGGATAAAAGCTAGTACTACCCTCTCGAGGCTTTTAAAATTTAGTGCCCACTTGGGGGATTATACCATGGATTAACATTAATTTCTTTCTTAGAATCTAGATTTCAATTTATTTTCTTCAAAGTAGTGCAACGTGCATCCCACTCCATCTATTTTTTTTGAAATTAAATGACATGATATTTATTATTAATTGAGTTGTTCTCTTTTAAAGTATCATGATGGTAGAAGGAATCCCCAGACAGTGAAGGGTAAAGACCAAGTGTCATTGAAAAAGGGAGTTCAATTTTAGTATTTTATCTTTCAAACTACATAAATTTTTTTCCCACAACATGTTTTGATAATTATATATAAACTTTCATTCCCACACATGAATTCATGTTTTACTCAACTTATCTATGAGAAAATAGTATATAGGAATCATGTGATGCAGGTTTTAGATTTCAATGTTGATGTGATTAAATGATAGAAATGAATAATTTAATTTTTAAAATGAATCATGGATATTGAAATAATGACTAATGATTTGAAGGAATTGATTGATTCATGTAAATGAAATTTCCCTACCGTATTCCATGCATTGAATTTTTAAATTTCATGTGAATAGATTTGTTATTATTATTCATCCCTTGAGTGATTTTCCAATTTTATATTTCTTATTCGGAGGAGTATTTCTATACCAAATACTTCCTATTTTTTCTTGAGCATAATTATTGAGTGATCTTGGGACATGTAACCAACCATAACTTGTACTGAAAATTTTCAAAGTTATGACTGTTTAAAAATGCATTTAGAATGATTGAGGCATATTTTGAAATGCGAATTTTCCTTAAAAGGACACCTTTAAATCGATCCTTATTTTATTCCATATATAACATGAATGACCTTTATAGGAATGCGCAATCTTTGAATCCATTTTTATCCGTTCACACCCTCCTCTTAGTATTTTCATGATATTTTAAAGTTGAAGAGTGGGGGTAAAGGAAATCATGGTGGATGAGATGATATACATTTTAAGGAAGAATCATGGGGGTTCTATTGTGGGAATTTTAAAAGGATGTGGAATCATTCATTATACTCTATTGTTTCCCATCATGAATTAAAAAAATTAACAAAATGAGAAAAAAATTGAAAAAATTGGTATTGATTTGAGAGAATCAAAAGTCACTATTTTCTAGATTGATGATATTCTGATCGTATGTGGTTAGGTGATAGATGTGAGGTTTTATCTAATCATAATATTAAAAAAAGAGAAAAAGTATAAATGTAAAAAAAAATAATGATTTTTCACAAATCGTTCATTATTCTTACTTGATCATAACATTTTCTCTGAGTTTCCGGAAGTGGGTGTTGTTACTTTGAAGAGGAGAATTTCATTACATTTTTTACTTTTTATATCATGCAATTTACTTAAGAAATTAACCTCCTCCTTGAGCCTTAATTTTTAAAGCTTAAAATCCTACTAACCATAATCCTCATAGTCAATAGAACCATAATTTCAAGTCCTCATGATTTTATGTGTATTTTGTATTTAGAATGTGGATAAAGTTGTTCATTTAAAAGAATATGGATAAGAATCATGTTATCATGGTATGATTATAACTATATTTTAATTGTCTCATGAGTGATGAGTGAAAATAATCAAAATTGAGGTAAATCATGTCTTTTCATGTTTAATAATAATTAATCATGGAGCATTAAGGAATGAAATGAGAAGTTCCATGTAATTTCAAAGGGGAAAAGTAAAATATATGGATAATATGTTTCTTTGAAATATAGTAAATTAAATTGATATTTTAGAAATATTTTTTAAACATTGATTTCACATGAATTTTTTTTTGATTTTATTTAATTGGAATTTTAATATTGGTAACATTTGTGTCCTCTTATTTATATGTTGAGATTTTATACTTTAGGACAAGAAGGGTTTAAGTGTGGTGGTGTTTGATAGATAAAATTTATGTGCATATTTTTAATCAAATAATGATGATTTTTTAATTTTTTAAAATGTCAAAACCATTATATTTCATTGTTTTATTAAAAAGTTGGGCAATTTGGATTATAGAATGAAAATGAGAAAAATTGCGAAAAGTGCTAAATTATGGATTTTTGACAGATTTTTACCAGAAGGTTATTTTGATCGTTAATATTAAATTATAATTTCAAATTGAGTGAATATTATTTTTTTGGAATATTTATTTTATTTTTTTTTCAACATTTCATTCTTTACTAGGATGTGATTTGGATATCTAAAAGGCTTAAAATCAATTACGACCACGATTTTTCTAGGTAGACAGTGTGGACCCCACAACTGTAATGGAACCATATCTCAGACTACACACATTATATTGAGGTTCTTCAACTAGGTATAGCACTAGGACACATAGGTATGGCTCTAGATGAAATTTGGTGGACTTTTGAAGTCATTATTGTTCCAATTGGATGTTATATTTTAGAAATAAGCAACCTGGAATATGCGTCTAGAAAAAGAAACTGATAATGAAAAATTAATAACTCATTAATATGGTGTCCAACATAGCATTAATTTAGAGGGTGAATGAAAAAAACATATATGAACAAATTTTATGAAGGGGTACATGCGTGAATCGGGCCTATATTGGTCCAACAACATGAAAACTATCAAATGATAGAATTCTGCCTATAAAAGGAGGCTCTTGCCTCCTTCCCAAATCATCAGCTCAGCACCCACAACCAAGGAGGGATCCCACTGGGGCACATTCCGCTACTACTTCTCTCTTCCCCCCTCATTTATTATTTTCTTTTTTATTTTAGTTTTCTTTTGTTTCAATTTAAATTATAATTCAAATTTTTGTTTTAATCCATTTATTTTTGTTCTCTATCCACATTACTTCATTTCATTCAATCTATCTCTCTCCCCCCTTCCACTATTCCAAAAAGTAATATCTTACTCTTTGAAATGAGAGGCTAACCCTAATACATGTCTTGATGGTAGGTCAATATATTCATCATTTTTATTGAATGTTTGTTTTTTTTTGGGATTTGAGTATCATGCATTTGTGAGGTGAATGTCCCTGATTGGGTAACGACCCCCAATGACATGAAACTCAAACTATTTCTGTTTTGGAAAATAATAGTGATTCAAAAATGAGATTTCATGTTTGTATTGTCAAACTAAAATCAAACACATAGTGGAAAATAATTATTTAATCCAAGACTGAACCCAAAAACAATGTACTTTATTATTAACTCATTCTGTTTCATTGCTTTATTATTTATATTTTTAAATAAAAAACCCAAAAAAATATTGTCATAATTTTCATTAGATAATAAAAACAAAAAATATATATAATCTAGGTGATTTAGAATAATTTTGTGAACTATATTGAGAAGGCTCCTCAAGAGAGACGACCCTGGTAAGTCATTATGCACCACTAGGAAAAATATAATTGCTTTTGTCCACACCCCGTGACAGGCGGGCATTAAATGTTCTTCCAAATTATGACAAACTTCTTCAGGTTCTTCATAACCCATATCCTTCCAACCTGTAATATAATTCTCAATATGTGGATATCAAATTTTTAGAAGTTGTTAATAGGGAATTTCATACTAAAATTTACGCAACTCTCACTTTTCTATTTTACCGTTTCTTTTCTCCTTTCATCACAACTTCTTCTAGAAAATTTTTCATAATATTTTTGGAGTTCACTCATGCTCATTTTTAATCTTGATACTTATCAAAAACTAATTGATATATTTTCTTAGTTAAATGATATAAATAAATATCATCATTGGTATGTTCTCAATTTTTTTCTTGTATATAGTTTTGAAATAGAGCCATAGCCTCCTCGGGTTCTTGAATCAAAGAGTACAGCAATAATGTCACTTAATAAAATTCATTAGTATCCATCATAAATGTTTTTTATAATTTTTTTAATATATATATGAAAAATCAAATAAATAAATAATTTCCTTATTGAAAAACATATATTCCCTCAAAATAGTTACAAAATTTCATAGCCATGTCACTTTAAACATCAAAGAAACGTTTATAATATCCCTATATATTACACAGTGGCTAACCTCTAGGTCAATCTCAAGAAAAGACTTTAAAATTTCCTATTGTTCCTCCTGAAACACTTATATATATATATATATATATATATATATATATTGAAATCATTACATGAAAATAGAATGAAAACATACAAATATAATGATGAAAATCATAGAGGTGATGTGGAAAGTGGGATAAAACAGTTAATGAAAAAGAAAAAAGGGGAAATAGAACTAGAAATGGAAAAAGAGTTAGAAAGAAGTATGCTTGGATCCAGGTTGATCAACCATTCAACAACCTATAATTGATCTCAAATGGATTATATTATTCCTCAGCATCACTCAGTGCATGCTTGATTTATCGGGTCACAAACCTCTATCACCAAAAATAATGATCAATTATGAACTGAATCTATTGCAATACATATGTATTCTCCCAAAATTGAAGGAATCATCCAGTTGAACCTCCTTAGTTAAGGATCTCATGTCGAAAATGATTCTAATGTGATCATCAATTGCACAAAACATCCCAGATACTCTCTCAAGTAATATAAAAAAATAGGTGTATCATAACGTAAGGGAATGAGTCCAAACACTTCTCTTTAGTGTCCATTCTCTCACTTCACCACCTACACATTCACTATTCTCCATGAGTAATAATTTGATGATGGTCAACATGATGTTCAGGTCTCCATGTTGCATTAGAGATTCACTCCATGGATCCAAACTAGTGGTTTGGCACTTCATATCTAGAGGTTATATATCACAACACGAATGTAGGAGGAATAAAAAATAAAAAATATTTATAATTAGTAAAGAATGTTACAAATGAGAGAAACTAGAATGAGAAGGAGAAAAAAATAGTGTTTGGTTAAGTGAGTAGGGAATCATGGTTTTCCTCCCATCTCCAGGAATATTGAAAATAGAGTTGGGAGTGGTCCTCTTATTCGAAAAATGAAAATAGAAAAGTTGATATATGCTAATCTAACAGGAATTGACATCAATTTGGAAAGCTTTCGGGTATTCATCAACTACATTCAATGATGTCCCAATGAAAATATATAACCTCCTCTAGTGAAACATTCTTCCATTCCTTCCCCCCACTCCCAAGTAGAAAACAAGATCTCGCATTCTGATGTTGTACACATAGAAGAATAAAGGGTCACGATCATTGGAATATTCAATTGGTTGCCACGATCTCTTTTACCTTTTTTTGAAATCTCTTTTTCACCTAATTTTTTAATGTAAAAAAGAAATTGGTGTGATATTAACTTTAAGATGAGCATATTCAATATTGGAAATAATCCCCACTCTATGATTCATCATCTAGGATAAATTTCCTCATTTACAATTATTTTTTCAACCAAAAAGCATTTAAATATATTATTTTTCTATGATTTTTCATACCTTTGGGCCTATCCAGATAAATAAATATTTTGGGCCTAGTGTGGTTTTCCCTAGAGTCCTTTATTCTATCCTTTGTTTACATAAAAGTATTTGGCTCATCAAAATATGTGTACTTATAATTCGGATGCATCATGAATTTATCTGATTGGTGCTCCAACACCCTGAAATCTCATGTGGTCTTGCTTGTCACACACTCTTCAATCACAAATCAATTTCAGCACTCAATATGCGCAATCCATTTGAACTTTCCACAGTTTCTTTGGGGATTTTCTTTGAACACCTACAATGCAAAAAATTTTGATCTTGCAGCCACAACCATGGAGATATTCAAGGTACCATATTCATGAACCTTGAAACAATGCAAATCTATCATGGTTATAAAATATTGAATAAAAAACAAGTATTTTTTTTGGATTCAGTTCATCTTCAGATCCTGATTCATCTCCATTTAGTGATCCTCACTAGCATCCTCATGAATGAAAAAATCTTTCACTAGCCATGGTCGTACCATGTTCTTCAAATGGGTTCACAGGTAGCTTGTCATTCCCAGTTCATTATCAATAGCATTTTTATCTCACCTGAAACATAATCAATCGACACTAGAACCATGAAATTCTACTTGGGTTCTTCATTTGGTGAACAGGTCTGTCTAATCCTTCACATTTTTCATTCTTCCAGGAACCTAGTGTGCACCTTGATTCACATTTGAAGATGCGGCATTAGGAAGCTTTTTTGGCCCGAATCCTCATAAATGATCAGATCGGCAAACAATTTCAGTGATAAAATTTATAGAGTGCACCGACTGGTTGACCATCTTTGGCTTATAAACATTGATCTTCTTCCTCAAATTTATTTTCTCCCATTCTTAACAGAATCTAGGGTTTCATCTTCTTGGTATGGTGCCTCTAGTTTCTCTTCTATCTTTTAAGTTCAGGCGGCCTCTAATTCAGTGGAACGAGTTCAGGATTTATGGTGGGATCATCCTTCTTCATTATAATCCCATTTTCACTTGTGATTTCTCTGACCCGGGAATGGCTACTCTAACCCTTTACTAAATCTTCACCACAAGTCATCAAAGACACAAAATTACAAATTAAAAAAAATCAATTAATAAAAAATTATTTTGACATTAACGAGACATAAAAATTTCCAATTTCAAAAAAAATTAACATTAAAATTGAGTAAATTAAAAGAATGGAATTATTAATGAATTAATTAAAAAATTACTATAAAACTAACCTAAATTTATTATGACATTCAAAATTTGAAAATTAAAATTCACTTCCAAAAAAATTAATGTATTCCAAGAATAATATTCTCATGATTTCAATGTGAAATAATGAAATAAATATTTTTATAAATCATAACGTCATCAAAAACCACATGGGAAAAAACATTTCAATGGATATCACAAAAATTATTTTTTCAAAATTTATATGAATATTGAAGAATCGAACATTTAAAAAATTATCACGAAAAAATTCAAAATTTAAAGATGGTTAAAAAGAATTATTTTCCCCTTACATAACCACCCTGTTTGATCATACTCTATTATAATCTCAATTTCACCCCAAAACACATTTATTTCACAAGGAATGTGGATAATGAAATAAAATTATGCCACATCAACCCTCCTTTTTCATTCAAATTAAGTATTCTAGCATGGTATTTTAGAGAGACTATATCCTCTTTGGCATGTGGAAGGTAGTCATGAAAGTATCTCGGTTGGTATGTCAAATGCTATAGTTCTCATAGTTTGCGAATAAGTGAGGAGAGAAGGTATATTTAATAAGATTTCGGAATTCTGCTCTACCCCTACCTTCCATGGTGTAGGTCATGGTCGTGCCACTGCCTTCCCTCCTCAACCCTCTTCGACCGAGGAGGGAGGTTGAGCCCCTTCGCCGCTTTCGTTCCCCTCTCACACCCATTTTACATTTTCACGGAATCGTCTTCCCTTCATTACTTTCCCCTTTAGAAGTGATCTCTAAAGGAAATTTTTATGTGAATAAAGATCTTTCTCTTCTGATATCTTCACTTGAGTTCTCGACTGCATCGGCGCTGCTGGATCTTACACTAGATCCTCATTTTGGGAAGAAACGGCCCTTCGTTGACACCTTCGACATGTTTGTCTTATCACCATGGCACTTGTAGGACAAGGTGGTTGTCAGTATTTTGGAATTTAGATATATTATGGTTATTTTTTCGAACAAGGAGAATCTGATATATGATTGAGATAACGTTCTGTGAGTTATGAATGGTTTTGCATCTACATCATTCAATGATATTTCATGTTTCATCTGTTAGATAGCTCTCCAATCAAGGTGATCTATATTTCCCTCATCTATCCCCCATTACCATTCCAGAATCCAACTATTATTCTATTGGTTGGTAATATGATTGGTCAGTACCTTTGTTCGAATTCCCATACCTGTTTCATATTTAATCTGGTTTCGCCTCGAATTTCCATCGAAGTGGATGTCTCTAATAGGCCATTGTATTTCAAAAGAATCATGGTTGAAGAACTGCACTGGAACAAGAAGGTATGCTAAGATTATTGGGTTCATTTTAGATTTATTTGTAATTAATTGGCCCATGATGATGGTAGATGCCATCAAAGCTCATTTCTTCTTCCTCGGCGAGATCCTCCTCAAGATCTTCAGGGAGCTTGTGACATCCCAGAAACACCAAGAATAGTTTTATTATTAAAATATCTAAATTTAATTATTTATAATTAAAAGAAAAAAACATTTTGTAGACAATTTTCTTAGAAAATAATATTTTAAATTAAGTGTTTTAATTAATTTGGTTAAGATTTAATTTAATATTCACAAATAACATTATTAATAAACATTATATTATTTTTAATTATAATGTTATAGATGTAATACATGCTTTAATAAAATCACTTTTGAAATAATTTTTAATGTTAATTGTTTCTTATAAGTTGAAAAAAAATGTAAGTTTTTCATGTGATAACATACATACATACATATATATACACATATTTTATAATAAATAATATTAAATGAAATAAAATATTATAAATGTATCTAATAAAAAATTTATGAAGTTTTGAATTATACATATAACGAAATATGGAATGATCATAATAAAAGTATAATTAATTAAATTTGTTTAACCATATTTTAAAAAAATAAATAAACTACGATTTTGATTTTTAATTATTCGAATATAAAGAAAAATATATCAATTTTCTTTTTAAATCAAATGTATTGAAAATGGATAAAAAATAGAGATGCACGTGAAGAGGGATTCAATTTGGGTAAATTGAAACCCAGGGGGAGTAGGGTCTCACCTTGGGGGTGGGGATGAAGCTGAACAAGAGTAGTCGCTGAGGGAGTCGATCTGCAATGGAGGCCTTTGTCATTGCGGGGTTCCCAACGAGCACATCGAGGCCAAAATAGTGTCATAGGGGAGTCGATCTAGAAAGGGTGGATCAGTCGAGTCTTAGTTTCATTGAAGATCTAGGTGACACTACGGAGTTTCACCTCCGACCAAGTATGGTCCAAGATCGGGTTATGGTTGTAGTCGACAACGAGGATAGCGTGTTTTTCTTCATGATGTAGGTGTCATCCATTTTCCTTTTGATCTATTCTAATCCATTTCGAACATCTTCTGGTTGGATAGTTATGGACCGATTCTGTGTAAATCGGTTGTAGTTGTCTCCCCCCTTGTTGTTTTTATGGCCGAATATGTCACCCTGAGTTGTTGTTCTTCCAAATATTCTTCTTAGTTGACACTGATAAAATTATTTTATCTTTGACCTTTTTTTTCTTCTGATGGAAATGTTATTATCATTTTATATTGAATAACTTTTTCGTATTTTTACCTTTCCTTTAGATATTAAATAGAACATGATTGGTCTTTTTCTGTTGTTTTCGAATCTCCTGTCTATCTAGTGGATTTTTTATTGTTTGTGTCATTATTTACTATTATTTTTTCTCGTTCAGATGTGCCTTTAAATTGATATTGATAGATCAAAAGTTTGATATCTCAAACTATATACCCAACTAGCTCTGCATGTTGTGCATGCGTCGTTTTTTATGCAGTAGAGATAATGGCTATAAAATCCTTATTTCGATTTCCGAATTAGAATGGTAAAGTTGATTCATTCATCATCTATTCTGTATATATTTTGTATTCTACTATTCCTATAATGCACACCATATTTGAGGAGCATAAAACCCAATTTTAGAAGCTTGACCTTCATTCATGGGTACTACACACCTCGTGTGATGGTGTTGAGGGTCATTGAGTTTTCTGCCTCTTCTAAAAATAATTTTGTAAGGATAAATATTTATTTGTTTCTATCAAAATCATACCTGAATTTGTTTTATCATATGGGTTTTAGGATTTATCTTTATGATTGAACTTATTTTTTTAGATTGGGTTTGTGTTAAATTTTTTTCAACTTACAATTCTTTATTTTCAAATGAGTCTGGGTGTTAACAAATTTATTTTCAGATCTGGTTCTTGTTTCGGAAGGAGCATATTGATGTTATTTTTCAGAATATGGTACTATATTTTTAAATTATGTACAAGCTGAATTAATTTCCAAGGTTTTATACACACATACACATGTATATATATATACACTGATTAAAATAATCATGAATAAATAATTATTTCTTGTGCAAATAATGTAGGAGCAATTATGTATTTTATTGTAAAAATTTTATTTCAGTTGTGATCTTTTTATTTTTTTATCAAGTTATACAATTTATGTTTTATTTTAAAGGGTGCATATACTTATACATGTATATGTATAAATACATGTATAAGTATATATTACCAACTATTTATAATTATTCAGGGTGTAAATTTATTTAATTTATTTTGGAATAATGAGATGTTTCATTAAAACTATATTTATTTTCAAGTATTACTATTTCTATGTACTCGTGTTAACTCTACGAAGGGGTATTTGTAGAGACCCGAAGCCTGGCATACATGGACATTACATTAATTTTGTGGAATACTTAGTACATAACAAAAACAAACACACAAGGACCGTAATAGTTTAGTGTCTTTGGAAACCTGAAATATAATCTTCTAATCGTGGTGAATGATCTTCAACATCTCCAATAAAGATCTTCCCTTTTTTTGTTACCTAAAACATTTCTTTATATACTGGGGAAAAGAAAACATAAAAGGTGTGAGCGCAAATTCCCAGTAAGGGTAAACATAGAGAACATAAAACAATCCATAAACATTTGAATGAAAAAACTTGAACATAAAATCTAAACATCAAAATCTTGAGCAAAGACATGAAACTTGGAAGTACATATGGCATATATCATAAGGGAAAATCAATCTTGAGAAAATAGAATTTGAATAAAACATTTAATTTTAGGAACCATTCAGCACTTGTTATGATTTCCATAGTAGCCAAGGAATTGCTGCCAAGACCATCTTAGTGGACAAAGTCCCTTTCTGAATCGAGTTCACTCCTCGTTCCAGTCCTGTAACACTGAACCGGATTAAATTACCATTCTAGCCATGTCTATCTCATGAGATATAAATATTTACCCAATGCATTGTAGGGATATATAGGTCCCACCCATCTCATAATGAAATCATTCTTACTTGTTCCACAAAATAAACTTAAAATATTCATCATAACCCAATGAATAAAATGGGTTTCATAAAAATCATCCAATCATCACATAATCAATATAAAACAAATGGATATTTCATCATAAAAAAAGTGAAACCATGTAAATCATAGAGAAATTATACTTGAATCATACACATATGAAATAATGTCATCTTAGATGGAAAATGGTTTTGATAAAAGACTTGAAATGAATTCTTGAAGAAAATATCCTTTTTTCTTCAAAATAATTTTCTTTTCACAAAATGCCATGAAATCTTAAAATAAACGGATTTTTTTTTAAAATAGTCATGAAATAATTTTGAGGAATCTTCATGAAAACAAGGCTTCATAACACAATAAAAATCCTTTCTTGCCGTATACGTTAAAAAACATTCTTCTCGTACTTTTGTCAGAAAAGTCAAAAAGTACCTTGTAGGGTAAATAAAAGAAATATTCCTTCCATACCATGGGGTAAAAGTAAAAATGGGTAGAAAGGACTATAAACATACTTTTATAAAACATTGACATGGATGATAGCAATAACCCCTGTAAATACTTACGAATAAGCAATCTCGGATAAAAATGAGATTTGAAAAATTATCCCTTACCTTAGGTCCGATATGCTTCGTACGTATCTGAACCTCCTGTTTAATGATTTAAATAAATGAATTGACTTATTAAAAAATCATATTCATTGTTATGATATCATATATTTTTCACTTATGACATTATATTACCCATTATTTTGTAAATTCCATGTTAAAGTAGCGTTTTGGGTAAAATCGTTTCATTTGTCGTTCGTGTTTTAACTTGTAATTATTCATATGATTACATAGATCATGTTTACTTACATCCAGAATGTAAAACATGATTTATATATAATATATATTTATAATATACATATATATAATAGATTGATAAATGGAAAGAAATACACCGTTCATGGAGATGGTAGGCCGTACGTACGCATGAATGCTCTTTTCGTTTCCTTATTGAATTGAATTGAATTAAGTAGATGACATACATATATATATATACATAAATAAAGTATCATTATTATGTGATATATTTCAGGTTTACTTATTATATATACTTTATAATCATTCATGAATGGTTAATCATTGAGAATGAATCACATCACGTCGTGGAGACGGTAGTCCGTACGTACGCACGAGCAATGATTTCATTCCCATGATCATGGAACTCTATTGAATTGTATGTATAATATTTAATAATAAATAACACCTTACAATAATCATATATAGTAATTATTTACACCATTAAACCCATTTAAGTAAGGTGGTGGTGGAAAATATATTACACCACGGCGTGGAGACGGTATTCCGTACGTACGCACACGCGGTGATTCCGTCTTCCGTAAGATGGATAAATGGTGAAATAGGGCTTTTTCATACTTATAATAAAATATCAGAATATTATTGATACCGATGCTATTAATTCATAATGAAACAACTAACGAAGATGAAGTGGAAGAAGAAATAAATTTGAAAGAATCAGTAATAAACATTACCTCTTCTTTGAAGCGCCTCTTTGGGACATCCTCTTAGTGCAATAAAATTGGTCTTTGATGAAGACAAGGACCTCTAGGATGTTTCTAGGGAAGTGGAGAAGAGAATTTGGCAGGGTTTGGCCGATTTTGAAGGCTCAAATTGGTGTGAGGAATAGAGGGAGGAGATGCCCTTTTATAAGGGAGAGGAGGGGCACCATTGAAAATCTCAAAAATATTAATTTACAATAAATCTAACCCCAATTAAAATTCTCCAAAAATGACTCATATTTGAATATTAGATGAGATAGGGTTGTAATATCATCAAACAATAAAATTTATTCATGTTAGGAAATTATTTTAAATATTATCAACTTGATTTATCCTTACTTAATCAATTTAATTTTATTTGTGGTAATAACATTCTAAATTTTAAATTATAACAAATAATTACTTATTTGTTTTTAATTGTACATAATTGGATACTTTATAACTTTTTAGACCATATAAAGTTAAATTTATAAATTTTCTATATTTTTGTGATTTATAAACAATTTTATAATATGTTATTTTTATAAAATAACAATATTGTCAATTTTGACACTATTGATTTATTTGAATTTAAATATAATATATACAGAATATATGTTCAAACTAAAAGTATTAATAGATTCCTAAAAGGTCATATGTATCTATAAAATAACTGGAAAACATTAAATAGTTAATATATTATTTATTTTATTATTTTTAAAACCATTTATTTGGTTTATCTCTTAATAAAATAATTACTACAACATTTTTGTATAATTATTTAATACACGTATTTATTGCATAAAAATTAAAATTAAAATTCTATGATGAAGATAAATCTATTAAATTTAACAATAATACTTTTAATAGAATTTATCATCCTAAAATCACAATATTTAAATTGTTATATTTATTAAATTATGAAGGTGACAACTTTGGTATCATTTGAAATAAAATAATATAAGTGTCATATTCAATTTTATAAGACTCCAAACGGTTATATATTAGTTAATGGGATGACTAAGGTGTATATATACACTACCAATAAGTTTTGGTAAGGTTTGTGGGACTTTTAATAGTTATTATTATTTCAATAAAAAGTATATTACTGATTTTTCACTTAATAAATAATTTCTGCATCATTAATGTATCTCCATTAATGACAATTATTTAATCCCTAAAAATTCTAAAAAAATTATCATGATGTATATAATTTTATTATAGTTTTGGATACTATTCATGTTTGAAGTTTTATGATGTTTATCACTAAATTAAAATTATCATACTTATTAGATTTAAGCGAGTGACATGTTGTCACTATCTTTGGTTTTAATAATAATTAAATTATTTTCATGGTCAAAAGTCCATAAAATGAATCTAATCCGACCCTTATATGATATGGGTATACTTTTATCCATCCAATATAATTTTTTCATGTGTTAGGGTAATTTTATAATATTATATTTACCCTTAATTACCTGATTTACCTTTAACTATTGTAAATAAATTTTACCGTAGTTACTATTCATAATTCCCAAAAAAAAGTAGCCTACTAACATAATTTGTAACCACTGATTCCAAATAAAGAATCCATTTTTTTCAAATTAAGTGCACAAAAGTTGCAGAAATTAAATTAAAATTAATCCCATTATCGAATGAAAATGGGTTTTTGATTAAAACATTGCAAAAGATTGAATTGATTTAACCTACGAATTCAATGTAAAATCAATGATAATGACATAAATTATATTAAATGGTAAAAATATATTCTATTTATACTTTAAAACCATTAAATTTTATAATTTAACCACATAAATTATTACGATGAAAAAAGTGGGTTTTAATTAAAATATAGCGTGTTTGTACTATTCATTAAAATATGAAAGTTATCAGAAAAATATCAATACTTTATCCAATATAAATTTTTATTTCCTGATTCAAAATAAGAATTTTATTTATTCAAATATAACTTATAAAAATTTCAATAAATATATTTAATGTGGGTGCGCCATCAAATGGCGGCGAAACTACATTTTTTTAAAAATATTTATTTTACCCGAAAAATTTATTTTGTTCTCATACCATGTTATAGAAAATGTATAAGATGAATAATAATTTTATAAAATTAAAAATTTAGTTAATACTATTCATAACGGCTAGTTTATAATAATATTATAACCATATATCATTGTTTAGTGAAACCCGGTATTGGGTACTACACACACTACCGAGGAAGGTCGTGATTGCGTGTAATGAAAGCCAAGTTAGTGTTGTGTGTTGTGAAACACTCCTTTGTAGTTGCGTATAACAAAATCCAACCATATTTCATTTATACATTGAATATATATATATATATATACACACTCAATGTTGTGTAGAATGACTATTATCAAACGAACTTGAAATTGTGTATAACACGATCCAAGATTTGTGTTGCGTATACTGCAAGCTAATACGGTGTTGCGTATAGCACAAGATAATCATGGTGTAGAATAAAACACATGACATCAAATAAATTAAAAAGAATACTTATCATAAAATCTAGGGGTGTTACATTCTACCCCCCTTAAAAAGAATTTCTCTCTCGAATTTCGTCGGGGTTATACATGGTTTACTATTCGAAAGTTTCTCTAATAGAAACTCACATCATAAAAAGTAATACCAAAACTTATCATTAAAAACTAAAGTATGAAAAGTAATGGTTACCCAAATTAACTAATCACTGGGTTTCCACGTAGGAGAACATAGGTGAACATATGGATATGGATGAAAAATCTGACCATCAAGTTCTGATGGAGAGTGGTAGAGAACATGGCTATGAAAAATCCATCAATCACAAAGCCATAAATTTGTGATGATATAAGGTACCATCTGATTCATTGGATATAACAGCACTAGGACAACATTTTTGGTTTTCAATATCATTTCCTGAATGTTGAAAATTTTGAATTAGAAAAAATACTTGCTTGATTTTGGTACAATCTCACTGTTGTTCGTGCATTGAACAACTTTCACTTCATCCCTTAAAGAAATTAAGTTGAATTTGTTATTCGTGAAGTGTTAACAGGTCATGTGATAGAATGATGGGTCATTCCATCTGTTTGAAACAAAAGGTTTTCAAAAGTTATCAAATATACATAAGTCTATCTATGGTGAGGATAATCATATATGATTCCAAAAATGAACTAATACTTCATATATCATACCACTTAATAAAATAAAATTAGTTTCTACTAACCAGGGACTTCCTATAGGCCATTGGTATGCGATAAAGGCCAGTCACACTTCGGTTGTGGGTTCGATTCCCACAGCCTTGTCTTACACGATGGGTTGTCGTCCGTCCTGCAGGTTTTCCTTTTTCTAAAACAACATTACTATAGCATCCCATCAATAATATCGAAAAACGTTCTATCCTTAAACAATAATAACTTATGTCAAACATAATCCATTCCAATCATTAGGCTTATCAAAAATACATCGGTCCAAGCTCATAGTATAAATAAAATGATTACTTGAAATGTAACATAAAAATCACGTGAATTCCATCATTTATCCCCCATATATCATAAGATATATTTTGTTGGACAAATTACAAACATGTGAATACATTAGTCATGTATTCACTTGAATAATTAATAGCCATTGTACCTTAGTAAAAACATGTATGTATTTAAAAGTTAACACTTTCCACATACCAAAATCCTCAAAATTCTATATACTCAAACCATGGTATCACTTAGTCCTTATATAAATCATGATATCATGAATACAATAAAACATATCATTATCTTCTTATCCCATCATTATGCGCATATCATATACTTTCCAAAATATTTTAATCACTTTTCATGGTTACTGGTACCATAAAATTATTGAAAACCACAATAGACTAATACAAAAATATTCTAATGCACCATAAAAGTACCTCAACCACATTATTCTTGAATACCAATACATAAAAAATTCAATCCATCCTCTTCAATGATTGTCCTGGAATAAGTCCTCCCTTGATTTAAAAGTATCTTTTTAGGTCAAGGCATTGGGTTGGGTAATTCCCATGTTCTCCACAAATAAGACATTGAACTCCATTATAGTCAGTCACTCTATGACACTTTCTCCACACATATAACATCTATACCTCCATTTGAGGAATTCCTCAGGGTTCGTTTTCCCTTCTTTAGAAATCTCAATCTTCCATTCTCTATTCTCCTCACTATGTGAACATGCATAAAATTCCATCTTCCTCTTATTTGATGACTTAGTAATACCACTAAATTTCACCTTGTTAATCATATATCACGATGACTAATTCGGCATAATCACAATATCTTTCTCTCTAGGAAATATGAAATTTCGTTGCTCATAGTCACCAATTTGTCCATTGGATTCAATCTTAACCGAATTCCTTATGGTTCCCTCCATTGACTAAACCATAAAAAGAATTATGTAAGAGGCAAAAATCATTCTAGGGAAAAAAGCATAGTAAAGGGGGATTACCCTCAATATCTAACATCGTAGGTTAAATTTGAATATCGCTAACATTGTTTTAGGACTATATCTTATACGTATACTTATCCTTAGGGACATCCCTAGACATACCGTAGAAATATCTCTAGGGATCTCACTAACATTTTCGCATCCTAGTTTCCAAAGGTTGACTAATCCTTTCCTCTGATACTAACTGTACAGACCCAATTCCTGACGTACATGGACATTAAATTACTTTTGCGGAATACATAGTACATAACAAAAACACACACAGAAGGACCGTAATAGTTTAGTGTCTTTGGAAACTCAGAATATAATCTTCTAATCGTGGTGAAAGATCTTAAACATCTCCCATAAATATCGTACCTTTTTTTCTTACATAAAACCTTTCTTTATATCCTGGGGAACAGAAAACATAAAAGGGGTGAGCTCAAATTCCATGTATGGGTAAACATAGAGAATATAAAACAATCCATTAACATTTGAATGCAAAAACTTGAACATAAAATATAAACATCAAAATCATGAGCAAAGAATGAAACATGGAAGTATGTATGGCATATATCATAAGGGAACATCAATCATGATAAAATAGCATGGGAATAAAACATGTAATTATGGAAACCATTCATTACTTGTTATGATTTCCATAGTAGCCAATGCATTGCTTCCAAGACCATCTTAGTCGACAAAGTCCCTTTCTGAATCGAGTTCACTCCTCGTTCCAGTCCTGTAACACTGAACCGGATTAACTTACCATTCCATCCATGTCTATCTCATGAGATATAAATCGTTACCCAATGTATTTGAGGTTGATATATGTCTCACCCATCTCATAAATGAAATCATTCTTACTTCTTCCACAAAATAAACATAAAACATTCATCATAACCCAATCTATAAAATGGGTTTCATAAACATCATACAATCATCACATAATCCATATAAAACAAATGGATATTTCATCATAAGAAAATTGAAACCATTTAAATCATAGAGACATTATACTTGAAACATACACATATGAAATAATTTCATCTTAGATGGAAAATGTTTTTGATAAAACACTTGAAATGAATTCTTGAGGAAAATATCCCTTTTTCTTCAAAATCATTTTCTTTTCACAAAATGTCATGCAATTTTAATAGAAAATGATTTTTTTGAAAATAGTCATGAAATATTTTGGAGGAAGCTTCATGAAAATAAGGATTTATAAAACCATAAAAATCCTTTGATGTCGTATACATAAAAAAACATTCTTCTCATTCTTTTGTCGGAAAAGTCAAAAAGTACCTTATAGGGTAAATAAAAGAATGATTCCTTCCATACCATGGGGTAAAAGTAAAAATGGGTTGAAAGGACATTAAACATAATTTTATAAAACATGGTCATGTATGATAGCATTAACCCCAGTAAATACTTACGAATAAGAAATCTCGGATAAAAATGAGATTTGAAAAATTATCCCTTACCTTAGGTCTGATAAGCTTCCTACGTATCTGAACCTCCTGTATAATGATTTAAATAATGTCATTGACTTATTAAAAATTCATATTAATTGTTATTATATCATATATGTTTCACTTATGACTTTATATTACCCGTTCTTTTGAAAATTCCATGTTAAAGTAGCGTTTTGGGTAAAATCATTTCATTTGTCGTTCCTGTTTTAGCTTGTAATTATTCATATTATTACTTAGATCATGGTTACTTTCATCCAGAATGTAAAAAAATATTTATATATAATATATATTAGAATATACATATATATAATAGATCGATAAGTGGAATGAAATACACCGTTCATGGAGACAGCAGGTCGTATGTACACATGAATGTTGTTTTCTTTTCCTTTTTGAATTGAATGGAATTAAGTAGATGACATACATATATATATATATATAAATACAGTATCATTATTATGTCATATATTTCATGATTACTTATTATATATACTTTATAATCATTCATGAATGGTTACTTATTGAGAATGAATCCCATCGCGTCGTGGAGACGGTAGTCCGTACGTACGCACGAGCGATGATATCATTCCCATGATCATGTAATTTCATTGAAGTGTATGTATAATATTTGATAATCAATATCACTCTGCAATAATCATATATAGTCATTATTTACACCATTATACCCATATAAGTAAGGTGGTGGTGGAAAATAGATTACACTACAGCGTGGAGACGGTATTCCGTACGTACGCACACGCGGTGATTTCATTTTCCGTAGGATGGATAAATGGTGAAATATTGTTGTTTCATACTTATAATAACATATCAGTATATGATTGATACTGTTGTTATTACTTCATAATTAAACAACTAAAGAAGAGGAAGTGGAAGAAGAAATATAGTTGAAAGAATCGGTAACAAACATTACCTCTTCTTTGAAGCACCTCTTTGAGACCTCCACTTAGGGCACTAAAATTGGTCTATGAAGAAGACCAGGACCTCTAGGATGTCTCTAGGGAAAAGGATAAGAGAATTTAGCCGGGTTTGGACAATCATGGAGGCTCAAATTGGTGTGAGTTAGAGAGGGAGGAGATGCCCTTTTATAAGGGAGGGGAGGGGCATCTTTGGAAATATTAAAAATATTAATTTATAATAAATCTAAGCCCACTTAAAAACCTCCAAAAATTACTCATATTAGAATATTAGATGCGATAGGGTTGTAATATCATAAAACGATAAAATTTAGACATGTTAGGAAATTATTTTAAAAATTATCAAATAGATTTATCCTTACTTAATCAATTTAAATTTATTTGTGGTAATAACATTCTAAATATTAAATTATAACAAATAATTACTTATTAGTTGTTAATTGTACATAATGGGATACTTTATTAAATGTTAGAACATATAAATATAAATTTATAATTTTTATATATTTTTGTGGTTTTTAAACATTTTTATAATATGTTATTTTTATAAAAAAACAATAGTGTCAATTTTGACACTATTCATTTATTTGAATTTAAATAAAATATATACAATAGATATGTTAAAACTAAAAGCTTTAATAGAATCATAATAGGTCATATGTAGCTATAAAATTAGTGTAGAACATTAAATAGTTCATATAATATATATTTTATTATTTTTAAATCCATTTATTTGGTTTATCTCTTAATAAAATAATTACTAAAACATTTTTGTATAATTATTTAATATACTTATTTGGTTCGTAAAAATTAAAAATAAAATCCTATGATGAAGATAAATCTATTAAATTTTACAATAATACTTGTAAGAGAATTTATCATCTTAAAATCACAACATTTTAATTGTTATATTTATTAAATTATGAAGGTTACAACTTTGTCATCATTTAAAATAAAATAATATAATTTTTATAATCACCTTTATAAGACTCCAAACGGTTATATATTAGGTAATTGGATGACTAAGGTGTATATATACACTACCTATAAGTTTTGGTCAGGTTTCTGGGCCGTTTAATGGGATTTATTATTTCAATAAAAACTATATTACTGATTTTTCACTTAATAAATAATTTATGCATCATTAATGTATCACCATTAATGACAATTATTTAATCCCTAACAATTCTAAATAAATTATCATGATGTAGATAATTTTATTATATTTCTGGATACTATTCATTTTCTATGTTTTATGATGTTTATCACTAAATTAAAATTTTTATACTTATAAGTTTTAAGAGAGTGACATGTTGTCACTTTCATTCGTTTTAATAATAATTAAAGTATTTTCATTGTAAAAAGTCCATAAAATGTATCTAATCCGACCCTTAGGTGATATGGGTATACTTTTATCCATCCAATATAATTTTTTCATGTGTTAGGGTAATTTTATAATATTATATTTACCCTTAATTGCACGAATTACCTTTAACTATGGTAAATAAAATTTATCTTAGTTACTATTCATAATTCCAAAAAATAAAAAGAAGCCTATTAACATAATTTGGACTCATTGATTCCAAATATGGAATCCATTTTTTCAAATTCAATACGCATAAGTTTCAGAAATTAAATTAAAATTAATCTCGTTGTTGAATGAAAACGGGTTTTTGATTAAAACATTGCAAAAGATTGAATTGATTTAAACTATTAATTCATTGTAAAATCAATGCTAATGACATACATTATATTAAATGGTAAAAATATATTCTATTTATACTTTAAAACCATTCAATATTATAATTTAACTACTTAAGTTATTACAATGAAAAAAGTTGTTTTTAATTAAAATATAGCGTGTGTTTACTATTCATTAAAATATGAAAGTTACCATAAAAATATCAAAACATTATCCAATGTAAATTTTTATATCCTGATTAAAAAAAAGAATTTTATTTTGTCTAATTTAACTTATAAACATGTCAACAACTAGATTTAAAGTGGATGTGTGATCAAATGGGGGAAAAATGCATTTTTTTGAAAAGTACTTATTTTACCTGAAATATTTATTTTGTTCTCATCCCATATTCTAGAAAATGTGTAAGATAAATAATAATTTTATAAAATTCAAAATTTAGTTAATAATATTTATAAAGTCTAGTTTATATTAATATTATAACCATATATCGTTGTTTAGTGAAACCTGGTATTGGGTACTACACATGCTACCGAGGAAGGTCGCGATTGCGTGTAATAAAATCCATGTTAGGGTTGCGTGTTATGCAAGATTCCTTTGTTGTTGCATATAAAAAAATCCAACCATATTTAATTTATAAATTGAATATATATATATATATACACAGTCAATGTTGTGTAGAATGACTATTATCAAACGAACTAGAAATTGTGTATAACGCGATCCAAGAATTGTGATGCGTATACTGCAAACTAATATGGTGTTGCGTATAGCACATGATAATAATGGTGTAGCATAAAACACATGACATTAAATAAATTAAAAATAATACATATCATAAAATCTCGGGGTGTTACAGTATTTTCATTTATCGACGTTTGGAGTAATCATGAGTTTATTCTGAGGATATGAGTATGATAAATTTCATGTATTATATATATATATGGATTAAATGGTTATTGCTATGTTTATTATTTTATCACCATGATTATAAAAAAATTCACATATCAAGTTATCATTATGATTAGGGACATCACATCTGTATATAAACATGACCAATCATTTATGAATTACATTAGAATCCCTTGCATTTATAAAAAATTCAAGGTTTCAATTTAAATTTCAAGGTTTATGTTCCAAAAATTAGAAAGTACATGGATTATGTTGAAAGTGTTTTATGTTAAAATTTATGTGTGGCACATAATTAATTATTATGATTATTTTATAATGATCAATTATTTATAAGAATAGAAAATCTATCTCATGAAATAAGTATTTATTATGTGGATAATTTATGCGAGAGTTTATGGTATGAGTTTTGGTTGAAACCAAACATGCAAGTGCTATAAAATAAATGTTCACACACACACACACACAGATATATATATATATATATATTTATATATATACGTACATACATAAATATATTTATAAGTCAGAATGTATATTTTAATGCAGTCTCATGTTTTAAAAATTAAAAACTCCAATGAATATAAATATATATCAATATATATAATTAGAGAAATCATAAATGTTTTTTTTGAAAACATGGCGCTTGTATGTTCTGAATATGGAAGGTTATTGGGGAGTGAACCCATCCTTCACTAAGTGGGTTGGCCCAAGATAGCCTTCAATGTTTCATGTAGCCTCAAAATAGTGTTTTGATTTTAGAAGCTTTCGTATAGTTTGCAGAAAACATTGGAATATGTTTAAAGCAATTTTTAACGTAACTATTTTCTATGTGATTTAGTATTTTCAATGTTTAAACAAATTAAAATAATGTATTTAAAATGATTTTTATTTAAATTATTTTCAAAATTATTTTCAAATGAATATTTTTAAAATGACTGATCAAAGGTTTTGAAACTTCTTACTGGGAAATTTAACGCTCATCTATTATATTAAAATTATTTTCACAGGTTAAATTGAAGTCCAAAAATGGACGTCATCGTATTTACGTGTGCGGACGGGAAGTTGGGTTATTCATTGTTCAATATTTTGTTAACATTGATGATTAAAGGTTTTTGAGTCTAGAATGTTAGTGGTAATAGTGTTTCATAATTCTGAAAATCGAAATTCAGAATTCCTTTGGTCTGAAGAGACGAATTGAGAGGACACAGTTCGTTTTAAGGAGGGGGATGTGACATCCCAGAAACTCAAAATATTGTTTTATTATAAAAATATCATCGTATATTTATTTATAATTAAAACCCAAAATATTTTTAAGATAATTTTCTATTAAAATAATATTTTAAATTAAGTGTTTAAATTAATTTGGATAAAAGTAAATTTAATACTCACAAATACCATTTCCAATTAACATGGTATTAATTTAAAATATAATTTTATAATTTCAATACATGTTTTAATAAAATCTCATTTGAAATAATTTTTAATGATATATTTTTCTTATAAGTTGACAAAGAAATATATTTCATTCATGAGATAACATAAAAATAGATATAAATATTTAATAATAATATTATTAAAACTAATATAATATTATAACCATTTATAATATAAAATTTATAATGTTTTGAATTATACATATAATTAAATATGTAATTATCATAATAAAAGTATTATCAATAAAATATGTTTAAACAATTTTTAAAAAAAACAACAAACTATGATTTTGATTTTAAACTTTTTTAATATAATTAAAAATATTAAAATTTTCATTTTAAAACAAATGAAATGAAAAATGAATAAAAAAATAAAACATATTGAAAAAAGGGGATGCAAGTGAAGAGGGTTTCAATTTGCGTAAATCGAAACCTTGGGAGGAGTAAGGTCTCACTTCGGTGGTGGGGTTGAGGCCAATCAAGAGCCATCACCAAGGGAGTCGAGCCACAAAATAGATCATCATCTTCTCAGGGTTCCCAAAGAGCATGATGGGTCCAAAATCATGTTGTGGGGAGTCGATATGACAAGTGAGGATCAGCTGAGTCCTAGTGTTGTTGATGATCCAGGAAACGCCAAGGAGTTTCGCCACCGAATGAGTATGGTATGAGCTCAGGTTAGGGTTTCAATTGACAACAAATATGTCATGTTGTTATTCACGATGTAGGTGTTGTCCATTTTACCTTTGAGTTGTTTGAATCCCTTTTGAACATATTCTGCATGATTAGTTATCGCCTGATTTTTTGTAAATCAGTTATTGGTGTTTTCCATCTTTGTTGTTTTTATGACCGAATCAGTCTCCATGACTTATCGTTACTTCATGTCTTCTTCCCAGTTTACACTGATAGCCTTATTTTATCTTTGTTATATATTTTTCCTTTTAATTTCACTATTATTTCCATTTTATGTCGTCTATTTTTGCACTGGTTTATCTTGATTTTAAATATTAAACAAAACATGTTTGGTCTTATTCACCTTTTTTCGAATCTCCTGTCTTTCTAGTGGTTTTTTTGTGTTTTAATTCAATTTTTTCTATATTGTTTAATAATTCGGATGATTTGTCATTTGATATTGATATTTCATATGTTTGTTCTCTAAAATTGTTTACCCATCATGGTCTATAAGCTGTGCATGTTTCCTAGATTATGCAGTAGAGATAATGGATATAAACGTTTAATTTCAGTGTCTAAATTAGAATGGAAAAGATGATTCTTTCTTAATCTCTTACGTCAATATTTTGTTTTCTACATTTCCTTTGGTTCTCACCTTATTTGAGGAGCAGTAAGCCTAGTTTTAGATGCTCGACCGTCTTTCATGGGTATTTCAAACCTCGTGTGACAGAGTTGGGGGCGATTGAGTATTTCGCCTCTTCTACAAATAATTCTATAAGGAGATATATTTATTTGTTTTATAAAAACAATACTTTAATTTGTTCTATTGTAAGGAATTAAGTATTTATTTTTATGAATAAAATTATGTTTCTAGTGTTGGTTTTTGTTTATTTGTGTTCAACTTACAATTCTTTATTTTCAAATGAGTCTTGGTATAAACAATTTTATTTTCAGATCTTGTTCTTATTTTGGAAAGGGAATATTAAAGTTATTTTTCAGAATTATGTAATTTATTTTTAAATTTCGTAAAATATGAATGAATTTCCAAGGGTTTATTCATACAAACAGATATATATATACATAAAAACTTATTTAATCATAATCATGAATAAATAATTATTTTTTGAGCAAATAATGTCAGAGAAAATATGTAGTTTATTGTACAAATTTTATTTAGGTTATGATCTGTTATTTATTAATCATGTTATTCGTTTTATGTTTTATTTTAAAAGGTGTATATATTGATACATGTATATGTATATATAGGAAACTATGTATAATTATTCATGGTGTAAATTTATTTAATTTGTTTTAGAATAATGATATGTTTCATAAAAAATCTAATTATTTTCAATGATTACTATTTCTATGTACTTATGTTAATTCCTCCATTGGGTATTTTCATTTATTGATGTTTTGAGTAAACATGAGTTTATTCCAATGATATGATTATAATAAATTTCATCTATTATATATATATGTATATATATATATACGGATGAAATGGTTATTTCTATGTTTATAATTTTATAATCATGATTATAAAAAATGTGCATAGAATTTTATAATTATGATTCGGTACATCTCATATTTATATAGGCATGGCCATTTGATTATGAATTACATCAACAACCATTGTATTTATAACAAATTCCCAGTTTCAATTTAAATTTCAAGTTTTATGTTCCAAAATTATTATGTACATGGATTACATTGAAAGTGTTTTATTTTAAAATTTATGTGAGGAACATAATTAGTTATTACAATTATTTTATAAAGATAGATTATTTATAAGAATGAAAAATTTATCTTATGAAATAAGGATTGAATACATGGATAGTTTATGTAGGGGATTATGGTATGGGTTTTGGTTGAAATAAAACTCACAAGGGCGATGAAATGAAAGTTCATATATATATATTTATATATATATATGTAAATATTTATTTATAATTATTAATGTTAATGTTTATTTTAATTCGGTGAAATTATTTAATAATTATAAACTAATTTGAATATATATATATATATGTATAAGTAGAGAATCCTTAATTGTTTTCCGAAAACCTGGCGCTTGTATGTTGTGAATACGGAAGGTCATTGGAAAGTGAACCCATATTTTGCTAAGTGGTTTGTCCCAAGATAAACATAAATGTTTTATTTAGTCTCAAAATAGTGTTTTTTCCTATGTTTGCGTATTTGTTTCTGAAAAACACTAGAATATGAATAAATTAGTTTTTAACGTAAGTATTTTCTAAGTGATTTTGTATTTTCAAAGCGTAAGAAAATTCAAATAAGGTCTTTTAACAGGTTTTGTGAACATATTTTTGGAAATTATTTTCAAAAGAATTTATTTCAAAGGATTTATCAAAGGATTTAAACCCATTACCTGGTAATTTAATTCTCATCTCTTGTTTTAAAATTATTTTCACGGGTCATTTTGAAGTCCAGAGATAGAATTCATCGTATTTGTGTGTGCGGAAGGAAATTTTTATTTTGATTGTTTAATTTTTTTCCATCTTTGATATATTGTAAGATTGTATCTAATCCTCCATAACCTATACCTGTAAAACTTCCACTGTTGTAATAAATTTTCTATATAAATTCATGTTTCTTTTATTAAAAACATACCAAGAATTTATAAGAGATGAACCCCAGTTTATGGTTAGAGTTGTTATAGAGATGATCATGTTGTAGTGTGTAAGGCCTATGAGATGGAAAAATTGGATACTAGAGAGGCTAGAATTTCTTCCATCCCTCAGAATGAAATTAAATCGTAGATGTCAGAGCTGAGAGTAGTAGAAGTAATTGATAGATTGAAAAAATATCTAGGTTTGGGTGTTTACCATGGGAAATGGGAGGAGAATACTACAACAGATAAGGGTGTGGGGGAACTTGTTCCGAGCTACTCATAGTCTCCCTCCTCCTTTGCCGATATTGGGAAATCAGAAGGTAGTGTTCCCTGAGTGAAGCTTGTTGAGAATAAAAGGTTTTGGGATGGGCGTCCTGGCCAGGGAGAAATTTGGAAAGGATTCTCCTCTACTTGATATTGATAAAATACAACTCATTGGTAGTAATTCTCCAAATCAGATTGTAGTATTGAGAGAAGAATAGTGTCATGTTTTTATGATGGAAATGAAGTGGAGGTTTCCCATAGAGAGAGCCCCCTGTGAGGCTTGAGGATTCTCAAGAGGATATGGATTCTACTTCATACTCCCCTGCTGAGTCTAAGGAATTTGATATTGCGGAGGATTATCGTAGATCCTCTTCAAGGAAGGTAAATGACACAATCATAAATTTAGTTGGATTCATTATGCATATCCAGTGTCTGTAAATAAGAAAAGAATAATCGAATTTAAATAGTCCTCATGTTACTAAATCCTCAACTAAAGGTAAACTTCTTCCAAAGGTTTAAAATATTGTAGACAACAACTCCACTGGAAATTTCTCCAAAAATTAGGTGGAGATAGAGACCAATAAGGATTTTGAAACACAAGAAGGGGAATCACCCACAAATGATTTCGTGAATGTAGAAAATGTGGTTTCTGAATTTTGTATCCCCCTGAGTGGAAAGGAATTTATGGTGTGTGTTTATTGTGAAACCATCATGAATTTCAATTAAGAATTCATTGAAATAGATATATTGGTCACTAAAATGCAAGAGGAGTATGATAGGTTGGTTGGGAGGTGTATTCAGGTAAACATCAAAAAACAGTAGGGTTACTGGACTCCAAAACAACTCGGCATATTGGCATGTTGATATAATTGAAAGAAGATTATTATAAAAGATATCATCCAAAATTTGGACAATATGGATTATAATATTGAAGACATCATCAAATATGATTCAGAAGATAAAGTTATTACTCTTTAATGGAGGCTCCACATAGGTAAGGTTTCTAAATGGCTTAAAACATAATTCAAATATACAGTTATTACTTATGGTGTTGGTTGAATGCCTTATTTTGTACTTGAATGGTTTCCAAATTTTTACATAGAAGTGTTTTTCTTAATAATAAATATATATTTTGGGGGGTATGTGAGGATAAGAGGATCCCTTTTATAAGTGAGGGGAGTGAAACTCTTGTAATTATTCAATGTTTTAAAATAATATTAACTCTATAAAATTGTAATGTGGAACTAAAATGATTAAATTTCTAATATAATGTAAGGACGTAAACCCAGTTTCCCTGATCCAGTGAATTATTTTATTACATGGTCATATAAACAATGAATTCGTATCACAAAGGAACGGATAGTTGAGTATCTTTGGAGAACAAAATACATACATAAGTTCAGCATTACAACATGAAATAAAATAAAACATACCAACTTATTTTGAATCACACATAATATCCAAGATTATCCTTGAAAATCATTCTAAATATATTTATTCACAACTTGCATAAAATAAAACATGTGAAAGGGGTGGTCTTATATTCCCAGTAAGAGTAAGAAATTTAGTAGAAGAAAAAATAAACATAAACCCCAGTCATAATGAATAAATAAAATGGATGCCTTTAAAAATGAACATGATCATAATATGTCAGGAATAAAAATTGATTAAATAATTCCATAAAACATAACCACAAATATTCTACTCGTTGAATAATAAGATGGAATATAAATATCTAGTTTCATAACGATGGAATTTATAATTTTGGACAATTAAAACATATTGTCAAGGCCTTGGCCAAGATGTCAGAAAATACTAGGGTAAGGACTCGACCAAAACCCAATTCTATTTTGGCTCATAAGACCTATTGATAAATCAAGGGGATATAGAGTGCCCCACCCATCATGTAATAATTCCAATTCATTCCTTATATAAACTATAATAATCATAAACAATATATACTTTCATATTGAAACTATCATATGAAATGTAAATTGTTTTCCCCAATGATTAATCATAAACCCCAAACATTTAGAGTAATATGGTGAATGGTATCAAGATAGAACATCCAAATTCAAAATAATCATAAACCATTAAATAAAATATGGTAGATGATATCATAAAATATTAATCCTAATTGAATATAATAAACAAAAACAGTTCTGAAATAGATGAAAATACTCGTATAAAATAATCGAGTAATTCTTCAGATAAAAATTCTTTTACCTAGAAAAGAAGAGTTCTTTTGAAAACAAAATATTTGTAGAAAACCAGAAGGTAATTAAGGTATTTTTTTCCTAATAAAATGATTTATTTTATATAAATAATGGTTTATAAAAATATATTATAGGGTTCCCAGGAAAATTGGTAATGAATCGAGAAATTCCCTTGAATTAGGATTGTACTTCAGGAAGGATTTTTGAATGATCATATTAAAACTTGTATATATACATAAAATAAATATGGATTATGGTTGGTACACATATATATAACATTAAAATATAATTTATGAAGATTAAATAACAATAAATAATAATTTAATTGGTATTAAGTTAGACAAAGATTATCCCGATTGTAAATGGAGGTTCGGGTAGAAAACCCTTACCTTATGTATGAATATGTTTCACTCATGAACTTAATGACCAATAATATGAAATTAGAATTATTCATACCATAATTATAAACATATTATAAATTTATTTGATTTATTATAATTTTATTAAGTTCATTTACGTTCATTTTTATGGGTTAAGAAATTCAATATCATTTTTTGTAAGTGCGTCTTCCATTAGTTTTCATGATCAGTTTGTTTGTGTGGAAGATAATGTTAACTGAGAAATGAATTTATGAATTTATGTAATATGTTTTTAATATTCATATAGATTGTTAAATGATCAAATAATTCATTTGGTTACTATGGGTGTGGACGAATCATTATATAAAAATTCAATGATAAATCCTTGGATTAATTTGGTGGTTTTTCGATCACCAAGATCTCATTTTGTTTTATAAATTAATAACATTTGTAAAAAAATGTTTCCATAAAATTAAATAGAATATAATACTTATATTATGATATGGTTTAACCATATAAATGGTTTTATTATGAGAATTGAATATGTTAATAGAATTTGAAAACATGTCGTCCTTGAATGTGATAAATTAACATATCTCAGATGGTGTTTTCATTTCTAGTATAAATGGAGGAGAAAGAAAGATGATGATAAATTATTACATTATCGTAAAAAATTATGGTATATTTATGTTATTTGTGTTATAATATCATTTGGAGGAATGGATGTGAGGAAATAAAAATACAAAAATGAACTTGAAATAAATTAAAAGAAATGAAAAAAAGAATTTACCTCTGGAATTTATCTTCCTTGATAGCCTCTTTAGGGGAGAGTATTTGGTATTTTGAAGAGACTAATGGATTATGGATGTGGGGAGGATATTGGGAGTATATTTTACAAGAATATATATAATGAACAAATATTTATAGGAGTGAAGATAAGAGGGAGTGATTGGTGGCTTTTATAGTGGATGAGAGAAGTTATTTCCCATTATTTTAATCATTATTTTATGATTTTGGCTCAATACTATGTATAGTCTTGATTATTGTGACTAAAATAGTAATAATTTCATGTGACTTCGAACCAAGTGCACTTAAATCATCCTTACATCACCTATGACTAAATAAGTTATATATTTTGCATTTATAAGAAAATACCGTATTTTACAATTCACCAAAAATTTATGTATTTTAGAAAAATCCCAAAAATTAAACATATACATTTCTAAATGTGTAGAACTCAAAATTTAACTACATTTAATCATTATAATTTCCTAAATAAGTGAAATTTAATTTTTAGATAAATTCATTATTTATATGAAAAATTCATATTTTAAATTTAAAACTGGTTTTATAATACATTCAACAATTTACTGAGGTCTCACCATATTATCCCAAAATCATTGAAAAAATATATATTTAATAATAAATTTAATGAAAATAAATTTTATTAATTTATTAATTAAAAATTCTAAATAAATATTTATTACTCACAAAAATACCAATACTTAATTATTAATTTATAAGATATTCTGATTCATTTATAAGATGACTAAATATTAATTATAATTATATGGGTGTGGTTACTCTTCATAAGGGCCATATTACAGTTCATAAGGGTACAAAACTATTCATAAGGGTCAAGTAAATATTCACCAAAAAATGTAAGTTGATCATATCATACCTTAAATAGCTCACTAAATGCAACTGTGTATGTCATTTTTTTGAAATTGAAAACACAGAGGAGGAAAAATTATGTTTACTAGCTAGGTTATAATAAATGGGTGTTTTGAAGAGACTTATAGTTTCATGGATTAAATGTTAAATTTATTTTCAAATCCTTGGGGAGTTACATTCTCCCCCCTCAAAAATATTTTCCCCACAAGATTCTCGAATGATACCTTATAAATGGATTTGGGTAGTTCTTCATCATAAACTCCTCATGCTCCAACGTTTCTTCTTTAATTTTATTATTTTTCCAAAGTAACTTTACTAGTCGTGTCATCCAATTCCCCAACAATTTTTCCTTAGCGAAAAGAATCCAGATAAGCTCTCCACAATATGATAAGTCAGTTTCAAAATCTATACCTTCATAAGTGTGGACATGCATTGGGTATGAAATGTACTTTCTAAACTATGAGACTTGGAAAACATTCTGTACTTTAGATAGGCTAGGCGACATTGAAAAATGATAATCCAAAACTCCAATTCTCCCTAGAATTTAGAAAGGGCCAATATATCTGGGGCTCATTATCCTTTTCTTCTGAAATCTTATAACACCCTTCGATGGATATACATTAAAGAAAACATGATCTCACACTTGAAATTCCAAATCCTTACTTCAATTACAATCATAGTTCTTTTTCCTGCTTTGAGCTACTTTGATATGGGTTTGAATAGTATTTACATTCACTATTGTTTCCTCCACAAGCTCTGGGCCCACAATCTTCCTTTCACAATCTTCATCCAAACACATTAGTGTATGACATATCTTTATATAAAATGATTCCTATGATGCCATTTGAATACATAAATGGAAACTATTATTGTATTAAAACTACAAAAAAGGTAAATACTAATTCCACATACCTTAAAAATCAAGTGATCATTATCTAAAAATGCCTTCTAAAGTTTTGATTGTCGTTTTTTATTTCCTGTATGTTTTTTGGTCATAAGTAGTACTAAAACAAAGCTTATTATCTAAAGCAATCTAAAAAAAGTATAGAATTTTGATATAAATCATGGATCCCGATCAGACACAATTGAGAGAGGTGCTCCATGAAGTATCACAACTTCATTGATACAGAGTCATTCATGGAACTCCCATGGAATATCCACTCTTATAGTGAGGAAATGTGCAGATTTCATATGTCGATCCACAAATACCCATATTGCATCATTGTTTCATGGATTTTTGGGTGATACAGTGAAAAAATCAATGGTGATGTCATACCATTTCCATGTAGGAATAGGTAGAGGTTGTATGAATCCTATAGGATATTTTTGTTTGACCTTCACTTGTTGATAGAATAAACATCTTGATACATAATTAGCAATTTCCGCTTCATGTTTTCCTACTAGAAATGTTCCTTCAAATATCTATACATTTTAGTGCTACTATTGCATATAGAAAAATTCGAGCTATGGTCCTGGTCCAATAACTCCCTTTTCAACTCAAGTATAGAGGGAACACATACCCTCTTCACAAATTCTAGAATTCCATCCTCAAACACAGTGTCTCCCGACTTCCCATCATTCATAACATTAATTTTCTTTTGAATATTCCCATAATAGGATTGAGAACATTAAATTATTTCCAATAAAGTTGGTTGGTCAACCTATTAAAAAATCAATGATGATTTACTATCTTTAATAATTTCCATATCCATCATCTCTTGATCCATGTACATAGGATCTTTGTCAATTCTCAATTTTTTAAGACACCACGATCCTTCCTGCTCAATGCATCAGCTACATTATTTTACATTCCCAAGTGGTAGTACATGGAGAAATTGTAATAATTTATTAGCTCCAGTCATTTCCATAGCCTTATATTGATTTATTTCTATGTGAAGTTATATTTCATTCTCTTTTGATCGATATATATCTCAAATCATTCTCCATAGTGATAGTGTCTCCATATCATCAGAGAAAAGTTTACAACTGGTAATTCAAGATCATGTGTTGGATAGTTCTGTTCATGAATTTTTAACTGCCTTGATGAATAGGTAATAAATCTATCATTCTTCATAAAGACACATCCAATTCCATTTTTTGATGCATCACTATAGATCCGAAATCCGTCTTTTCATGATGGTATGTTTTTTGGTGTAGGACATTCATAAACAGCCTTTTTCTTCATAGGATCATGGTATATTCCATCCTTAGAGACAATATGGACAAGAAATGAAACTAATTGATGCCAAAATTTACACTTTCTTAACATACCTTATCATTCATTTCTTCTAAGATTATTCAGAATAATATGCATGTAGTTTTCACGATCATTGTTTCTTTTGGAGTACCCCAAGATATCCTCAAAAAATAACACAATGAATTCATCAACATATTCCTTGAAAACCGTATTCATTAGATCCATAAATACAGAGGGTGAATTAGTTAGTCCAAAAGTCATTTCTGTAAACTCATAATGCCCATACCTAGTTCAAAATGTTGTATTTGGAATAACTTCCTACCTCACATGAAACTGATTATATCCAAATCGAAGGTCAATATTCAAAAAATATTGGGCTCCATGAAAAGAACATGGGACCCCCATAGAGAAACACTAGGGTGAATAAGTCATTTATTACTCAATTCCTCTAGTTTTTTCTGGAATTTTACTTATCTCACAGTGGTCAATCAATAAGAAGTCGTTTATATAGGTCTTTAACCATGAATTAAATCAATTGAGAGCTCAACATCACACTCGAGATGATGTCTAGGTAAATCCTTTGGAAAATCATCAATACATTCTTGAAAAATTGGCACATCCTCAATTTGATCATTTCTTTCCACACTCATAGATATCAAGTTCTCATCCTCCCCAATAATTGAATTTAGTAGAGCTACTGAGGGTGGTTCTAGATGAGAATTAGATGGTAATTTTTATACCCCAAATATAAGGGATTCCACATCACCCTCAAAAATTGCAAGTTCCTTCTTCTTGAAATATATTTTTGCATCATAATTTGAATGAATATCCATAATGAGGATTATATCAATGTCAATCATGGGTATGATAATAAAATCGATAGATAAAGCACATTCATATGCTATAATGGGGACTTCCTGACACATCTTTTTTGAAATGATACTTCCCTTAGGTATTTTTTATAACAAATCCTTTATTAAATCAAATATAAATTATATAATTTTGATGGAAAACTCTGAAAATATAAAAGAATGTGATGATCCAGAATCAAATAAATCATTTTCTATGTTTGAGGAAATGATTAAAGTACCATCCTCCACTTCATTAGGAACATCAACCTTAGAAGTTTTGAAAACATTAGCTTGGACTTAGTACATTTTACTTCTTGAGGGAATGATTCCTTGACTCTTATGACAATCATATTCATAATGTCCCCTATATTGGAAACTATAGCATTGAAAATTGACAGCTTCTTTCTTCCCCATAAAATCACGAGATTGGTGGACATTTTCTCCGCACATGTAATAGACACCTTTTCCTTTTATGTAGGCTTTGGGGTGTTTCCTTCGACAAGTATCACATTTTGGGAAACTACCCTTTCTATTATACCATTTATCTATTCTTTCCTCCACCACCATCTTCTTCTCTTGTTTTTCCATAACTTCATAAGACATATAGAATTCTTAATCTTTCATGATAGCATATGAGATGATATCTTTGTATGATGAGAATCTTTGGGAGAGTAGTTTCATTCATAGAAAGGGTTTTAAACCATAAAATATTTGACAATGTTTTCTCCTTGGATTACGTATGTTTTATGCAGCATGCCTTTCAAACATTGTTAATTTATATTCATACTTTGCAACATTCTCATCATCTTTTTACCTCAGATTTAGATACTACCTTTCCACATATTCTCATTATTCACAATGGAAGTATTTTTGTAAGAATATATCCTTAAAATCCTACCATTCCATTTTTATATTTCTTCCTCCTCATGTGTATTTTGAATTAAATACTACCACTGATCCAAATCTCTTAATAAACGATAAAATTACAGGACAACCTTCTCTATTTCATTATATCCCAATGAGAGAAATATCTTCTCTAAAGAACTTATCCACTACCCCACTACAAATGGGTTTGTATTCATGATAAATGATGTAGGGTGTTGTTGTATAATGTGGTCTAACATATCTCATTCATATTTTGGATCTGAATGATCCATTTGTGTAAGGTAATTTTTTATAACCTAAGTCAATTTTCCCAGTATATTTATTTGTTGCTCCACACTAGTCGCAGCACCAGATCCAATATCATTATCTTGCATCATATGGAAATCCTTACATAGTTTACATGCATTCATATAGTTTCCATTATTTCCACTAGGAGTTATTTCTAAATAATGGAATACACTATATTATGTTATGAATCATAATGTATAATCTCAAATTAGAAAAATACTTAGCATAAATTAAAATCCTATCCACAACTAATATCTTAATCATAAGCATGTTTTATTTGAGAGAAATTTTACATTTAATTCCTTCATAATGTTTTGTAAATAAAATGTAAATATTACTAAGAATATCCCCCATGAGTTTTAAACATGGTGTGTAATAAGTCTTGTTGTCATGTACCAAGAAAACATAGGTCATCCTTGAAACTCCTTATTGGAGTTGTTACCCCTAGGTACATCTATGCCAGAACCATGTCTACTTGTATTATCCAGACATAGATGTATTTTCTATAATGATCCACATAATCTACTCCTTACCAAAATTCTAGTATGGTCTTGTATTTTTATCCTCACATTCTATCTTATGATTTTCTTCCATAATCTACGTTTTCTAAATCTATTTTCTATGTTTTCTACTAAACATTCTCTAATACAAATTGTAAGGACCCTATCCGAGTTTCCCAGATCTGATGCCTTATTTTATTACATTTTTATCTAAACAATAATGTAATACCCCTAAATTTTGAATTGTTTATTATTTTTGGAAAACAAGATACAAACATAAGTAGGATATTATAACTTTAATGGAAATACAACATATCGACTTCTTTTAAATCACTAAAAATGTCCTAGAATATCCTTGAAAATCATTCATAATGTATTTATTCACAACCTGGGGAAAATAAAACTCATGAGATGAGTGAGATCATATGCTCAGTAAGGGTAAATAATATTGTGGAATAAAATATAAAGATAATCTCTAGGCATGATGAATAAATTAAATGCATTTCTATAAAAAGGAACATGAACATAATATGGTAGGAATAAAAACTAATTAAATAATGTTATAAAACATAACCAGTAATAATTTATAAGTATAATAATCAAATTGAATATTAATCTCTAGTTTTATAATGAGGTAATAAATAATTCTAGAAAACTGAAGCATATCATCGAGGCCTTGTCCAAGATGTCTGAAAATACTAGGGTAATCCCTCATCCAAAAACCAATTCCATTTTGTCTCGTGATACCTAATGATTCATTGAGGGTCTATATTTATCCCCTACCATTAAATGACAAGTCCAATTCATTATTTATATGAATAGGAGTAAACATAATAAGCATATACATTCGTAGTGAAACTAACATATGAAATGTAAATAACTTTCCCCATTCCATAAGCAAAAACACTAACCATTCAAAGTAACATGGAGAATGGTATCATGATAGCACATCCTTATTCAAACTGATCATAAACCATTAAATAAAATAGGAAAGATGATATCATAAAATATGAATCACAATTGAACAAAAAAATCAACAAGAACGTTGAAATAGATGAAAATACTCATTTAAAATCATCAGTAATTCTTGAGATAAATTGTATTTTACCTTAAAAAGAATAGTTATTTTGGAAAAATAATTGAATAAAAATACAATTAAATTAACATAGTTTTTTATAATAAAATGAGTGATTTTAGAAAAATTATAGTTGCTAAAAACATATTATAGAGTGCCCTTGAAAATAGGCAAGAATCCGAGAAATTCACATAAATTGGGATTGAATTTTGGGAAGAATTTTTGAAATATAATTTTTAAACATGTATCTATGCATAAAACAAATAATTATTATTTATGGTACCGATATATAGAACATTCATACAGAATTTATTAGGAGTAAACAATAATTAATAATAAGTTAATCGGGATTTAATGAGACAAAGAGTATCTCCAATGTAAATGGAGGTTCTGGTAGAAAACCCTTACCATATGTCCAAATATGTATCACTCATGAAGTTAAGGTCCTGTAATATGAAATTTGATTTATTAATAACTTAATATTGAACCTATTTTACATGTATTTGATTTTTTATAATTTTATTGACTTCATTTATGGTCATTTTTATGGGTTAATAGATTCAATATCATCATTTGTGAGTGCTCATTTCATTAGTTTTCAAGATCGGTTCATTTGTATCGATGTAAATGTAAAACGAGAATTGAATTCCAGAATTGATGTTATATGTTATTAATGTTCATATAGAAGGTTAAATGATTATATAAGTCATTTGGAGACTTTGGGTGAGGATGAATCATGAGATAAAATTTTAATGACAAACACTTGGATTAATTTGGTGGTTTTACGATCACCACGAACTTATTTTGTTTTATAAATTAATACCATTGTTGAGAAAGTGTTGTTTTCTACAATACATAATATTGTTATTTAAAGGGGGGGAGTTTATATTAATACTCTATCTCTTGATGACAATTTTGATGCTCATAAATACCCTTAATTATTGTCTAACGATTTTATTTGTTAATTTTTTTGCAGGAATTTATTATTTAATTTTACTCATGAAAAAACGGGAATTTATTACTAAAGTATTCGTATCTAGCATGTTCTAGAAACACTGTTCATGGGATAGTTATTCGGAATCTTCTTGATTGTGTTCTGGAAACATTGTTCATACTCTACGTGGATGAATGTAGTGTAATAATGAAAAGCTTGCATAATTTTTGAGATAAAGAAAAAGTATAGTTAATCAACAATACATTATCGGAAAAGTAATAAAGAAGAACCCTACCTTATAGAGGAACCCTACATAAGGAAGGAACCTACGTTTGGGATATTAGAAAAGTATGGAAGGAGAACCGTATGTAAATATTGAACGTTACTTTTATTTCCGAAAAGTATGGTTCATCAACATTACACTGTAAAAAAACATAAGATCTTGGAAAATTATGGATCAAGTAAATGTATGGATATTTTATCATACGTTTGAAAGTTGAGGAGAAAAGTATGGATGATCAACCCTACGTTTGAAATGAACCTTACATTTGTATTCATGTTTACATTGTCAACTTAATGTTTTCAACCTTACATTGTGAACCTTACGTATGAAGACTACATCATCAAACTTACGTTTAGAGGACACATACAGTTAAATATTACCTTATGTTTAGCGTCGGAGAATTTAAAGTGGATATTTTTATGCAACGGTCAGTACGCTAATTATTAGGTGGATTTCAAGCCAGATTTAAATCAGATTTTAAATTACAATTTTGACTGATTTAAAACCGTGTCACCAATGGTTTGATCGAATTAGAAGGTGATTTTTATGCCAAGTCTTCAGGGAAGTTACGAATACATTGTACATTCAAATGTTTGAATATCACGAGTAAAAATGTGACTTATTTGGATCAAATTTAACTGGAGAAGTTCTTATAGTTCATTTATTTATATGGGATTTTTGAAACTCCGTCCACAATTATTGATCATGTGTGATCTTCTGATTATTATGAAAAAATGAAAAACAGAGACTACTGAAACACACCGACCTGCTGGTTCAAAAGGAGCATCGAAGCTCTATTTGTTAAAAAGGAAGGAACATGATAGAATATTCACTTGTTATATATCGGAGATCTACTATGGATATTTCTCTATTAAAGTTGTGAATTATTCATTCTGTATTTACTGCAACCGAATCGACTCATAACATTTCTTATGTGAATATTATTATTTCTGAAGGCGAAGACCCGCCTACTATCAATTGCATGTTGTTGCAATTGTGAAGAACATCTGGAAATTATTTTCAGAATTTGAAAATCTTTCTTTTCTATTCTTTAGTGACTAGATTCTCATACTAAGCTGAGTAAGTTCTGTAAGTGAAACAGAAGGCTTTTTTTTTCTTGGATTGTAAAGATATAAACTGCCTGTACTCAGAGTTGAACCGGTCTGTTGAAACAAGGACCAGATAGTGAAAATCCTCAAGCTCGTGGAGTAAACAGTTGGTGGAGTGGACTAGGGGCCTTGTATTCCCAGGAAAACTATACATCTTGTGTTTATGTTATTTAGAATTACCCTGAATCATTTTATCTAATTAAAGTTAAAAGGCAGAACACAATCTCGTAATGATTTTTGAAAAGACACAATTCACCCCCCCTGTTTTATATATTTGGTGTAATCCGATCAAACAATTTATATCAGAGTTTGAGATTTCTGATAATGCTTTAACAAGTTGAAAGTGATTATACATAGAGCAAGATGACTGATACAAGAGAGGGAATGTCTATGGTCAGAGAAACGTACTTCAATGGAGAAAACTATTGATGCTGGAAGTCGCGAATGATTATCTATCTGAAAAACCATGGATACAAAGTATATTCGAAGATTCTGAATCCATATGAAATACCAGATAAACCTGATACATGGAGTGTAGCTACTGAAGTAGATTATGACATGAACTCGAATGAAATGAGTGCAATTATATGTGGTCTAGGACCTGGTGAGTTTAACAGAGTATCTCAAAGCCCAACAAAATATGAAATGTGGATAACTATTGCTGTTTAACAATATCAGAGAAATGAGATATGAAACTACTAAGCTTAAATTTGGTACATTTATAATTGTTGAAGGTGAGATTATTACTCAAATGAATGGAATATTGACTTATATTTTCAATAATATAACTTCCTTGGGAGATCCCATTAATCAAGCTGATCATGCTTTAAAAGTAATGAGAGTACTGCCTACAAAATGGATTGGAATCTCGGCAGTAATTAGACAGTCGACACTTGTCAAAGATTTAACCATGAGAGAACTGATCTTAACATTAATGATTTATGATGTTGAGATGTAAGATGAAGATAATGAACATAAAGTTCTTATCAAAAGAGATGATACTGCCTTGAAATCATCATCACATAGCAAAAATAGAAAGATAAAGAAAAATATAAAAGAGAAGCCAGAGAGTTCTGATTTATCTAATTCTGATTTGGAATTGGCTCAGCTAGATCGAAGATTCACAAAATTCTATAAAAATAATAAGATATTTAGAAAATCCTTCAAAAATGATGACAAGAAAGTCAGATTCTATGAACGCAAGAAAATTGAGCATATCATACCTTACTATACTCAGCTAAAAGAAGAAAATAGAATCAAATTTTTCAAAAGAAATGACTATGAGCATAAGGACAAGAATGCCAGGAAAGCTACTTGGAGTTTATCTGAAGACTCCAGTAGTACTTTTCAATCAGACTCAGAGAAAGAGGAAGAAAATATGAAAGCCAACATGTGTTTTATGGATGTAATAGATGAGTTACAGTCTTACTACTCTTCTAATTCTTGTTCTGAATCTAATTACCCTAATGAAAAACTTGTAGCCTACGGCAATATGCTTGAAGAAAAATATGACTCTCTATTTAAGAAGCATAAGTCATTAAAGAATGTTAATAAGTTCGTTTATAATGAAAGATATAAAATTTTTAATCAATATATAGAGTTTAATGAAAAAAATTGATTCAATTAATTATAACAATACAGATTATGAATCAAAGATAAAAACACTGCAAACTGAAGTAGAAACTTATAAAACTGCTTCCCTTGTTTTTACTAAAGGAAAAAATACCTTAAATGAAATCCTTGGGAAAAGTGTCATTAAAAAGAATGATTTGGAATTGGCTTTAAAGGTCAAAAACCCAAGGTGTACAAAAACTATTTTATTCCATGCTCAAAAAGACTAAATTGTTATTACTATGGAATAAGGGGACATATTTCTAAAAACCTTTTCTTAAAATAACCCTAAATAAGTTGCATTACGAAAGATTTTGTATCAAATTATTTATTTGACTCATGTGAAATTTGAAAAATAAAGCAATTATGGATTCCTAGATACTTGCTAGCTAACACCACTGGACCCAAACAATATGGGTACCAAAGCATTCTGAGTAAATATATTTTCAGGGAGCAGGTCACAAGAGAAAAAAAGACATATGGTATATGGGAAGTGGTTGCTCAAAACATATTAGTGGAAAATCGTTGAATTTCTCTACCCTCACTCAAAAATATGGCGGACTCGTCACCTTTGGTGACAATGACAAAGGAAAAATCATTGTTATTAGAACAGTTGGACATCCATAAGCTTTCTCAATTAATAAAGTACTTTATGTACAAAGATTGAAACACAATCTGATAAGTATCTCTCAACTATGTCATTATAGTTATACTGTTGATTTTTCAAACAATTGTTGTTCTGTTTTCAAAAATAAATTTCTTAAATTTAGAGCACCATGAACTGATAATGTGTATACCCTGGATTTAAATTCCTTGTGTAGACAACAAGTAAATTTATTAACTGCTAAAATGACTGAATCTTGGATCTAGCATTGGAGACTTGGACATTGTAATGTATATGTTTTAAATAAGTTATCTAAGAAACATTTAGTTTCTGATTTTCCTAGTCCTAAATTTGAATGTAGCATATTCTTGTGATGTGTATCAACTTGGCAAGCAACACAAATCATCCTTCAAATCTGTTAACAAAATTTCTACATCTAAACCTCTAGAAATTATCCATATGGATTTTTTTTGTCCTTCAAATATAACATTCTTGGCTGGTAAATTATATTTATTTTTTTTAGTTGTTGATTATTCTAGTTATACTTGGATTTTCTTTTTGAAATTTTAAAAAGAATCTTTTACTTTGTTTGAAAGTTTCAAAAAATATATTCAAAAGAAAAAAGGTTTTAATATAATCTCATTGAGAAGTGATCATTGTGAATAAATTTATTATCCGGAATATAATTCCTTTTTCTCAAACATGGGTATTAAAGATATTTTCTTTGCACCTAGAACACCTCAACGAAATGGAATTGTTGAAAGAAGAAATAGGATTATTCATTCAATGGCTAGGACTTTGATATATGAATATAGTCTTCCTACATACTTTTGGGCTGAAGTTATAAGCATTGCCTGCTATATAATGAATAGAGTGTTAATTAGACCTCTTTAAAAAATACATTCTATGAACATTGGAATAACAGAAAACCTAAAGACAACTACATTAATGTTTTCGGATGCACCGTTTAAATCTTGAACACTAACGATAATCTTGGTAAGTTCAATCCAAAATCCGATGAAGAAATATTCTTAGGAAATTCATCAACCTCCAATGCTTATAGAATCTATAATAAGAAGCCAAGGATTGTTGAAGAATCAGTTCATGTGAAATTTGATGAATCTGATCCTTTTGAGAAAAGGACATATCAAATGGATGAATCTGACTCTAATGATAACATGAGGTCTCATAACTTGAAAAATGATTTTGAAAAAGATATAAATGAAATTCAGTCTTGTTCAGAAGAACATGATATTGATGAACCTATATGTGTGTTGCCTAGATAGACTAGAACCCTAAAGAATCACCCTTTAGAAACTATAACAGGTGACTTAGATACAGGAATAAAAACTAGAATAAATATAGGAAATCTTAAAGAATTCTCTGCCTTTCTATCCCAATTAGACACAATGACTATAGAAGAAGCTTTAGATGATGAAAGATGGATGATAGCAATGCAAGAAGAATTAAACTAGTTCAAAATAAATGAAGTTTGGGAATTCATTGAAAGACTAAAGAACTATCCAGTGATAGGAACAAAATGGGTCTTTATAAATAAGTAAGATGATCAAGGAATATTAACTAGAAATAAATCTAGATATGTAGCTAAAAGTTATAATCAGGAAGAAGGTATAGATTATGATGAGACCATTGCACCTGTAGCTATAGTAGAAGAAATTATAATCCTCTTAGCCTATGCATCTCATATGATCTTTAAATTTTTTCAGATGGATGTTAAGTCTGAATTTTTAAATGATTATTTAATGGAAGAAGTTTATGTTGAGCAACCTCTGGGTTTTGAAAATTCTAAAAAACCAGATTCTGTTTTTAAACTTACTAAAGTTCTCCATGGCCTTAAAAAAGTACCTAGAGCTTGGTATGAAATATTAAGCTCTTTTATTTTGAAAAATTATTTAATTGTTGGAATGGAAGATCCAACACTATTTAAGAAAACTGTGAATTCTAATTTTTTATTAGTTCAAATTTATGTTGATGATGTAATTTTTGGATTAACTTATAAAACCCTTTGTCACGAGCTTTCAAAGTTAACGCAAAAAGAATTTGAAATGAGTATGATGGGAGAACTAAATTTATTTTTATGACTTCAAATTTATCAAAAAGATTTTGTAAATGTTTTGAATCAAAGAAAATACATTACTGATTTATTCAAAAAAAATGGACTTGAAAACAACAAGACATATACAACTCCTATGTGCACTAATATAAAACTTGATTTGGATGAAACAAGAAAATCAGTTGACAACAAGTTATATAGAGGTATGATTGGTAGTTTATTATATCTTACAGCTAGAATGAAAGATATAATGTATTCAGTATGTCTTTGTGCAAGATTTCAATCAAATCATAAAGAATCTCATTTAACTGCTGTTAAAAGAATTTTAAAATATTTAAAAGGAATTGTTTTTCAATATCTTCATTATCCAAAAATTTAAAATTTTAATTTGATTTCATATTCATATGTAGACTTTGAGAGTTATAGATTAGATAAGAAATGAACTTTAGGAACTTGTCAATTTTTAGGAAAATCATTATTGTCATAGTCAAGTAAGAAATAACATTCAGTTGCCCTGTCAACAGGTGAGGCAGAGTCTGTTTCTGCTGGTAGTTGTTGTGCACAGGTGATGTTGATGAAAAACACACTTATGGACTTTGGAATAAATTTTAATAATACATCTATTTTATTTGATCATAATAGTTCTATAAATATTTCAAAAAAAAATTATTTCTCATTATAGAACCAAGAATATTGATATCAGACATCATTTTCTAAGAGATCATTGTTCTTAAAAAGGATATATCTTTGGAATATGTAAGTAATAAAATTCAATTAGCTGATATTTTACTAATCCACTTCCAACTGCAAGGTTTGATTTTATTAAGGGGGAGCTAGTTTTATTATATTTTAAATAAAATTTTATTTTACTATAGTAGTTCATGATTTTAATTCTGCTTAAAATAATTTAGCTATTTTTTTCAAACAGAATAAGTTTCTTTTCCCAGCGTAATATATTTTATTTATTTTTAAATATATGTAATGATTAATAAAAACATGGGAATCAAGGTTTTCAGAAACCCTTTCGACTTCTAAACCGTTTCATTTCTACCAAAACCTTTTCAAACCCACAAACCGCACCACTTCTTGTCAACCCTAATCTTCAAACCTCTGAAACCCTAACCATCAAACCCTCAGAGATTCTCACAAAGATGGAAATGACTAAAAGATTTGATGAAGCCAAACCAAGCAGTTCCAAGAAACAATATTTAGACGGAATAAAAATATTACAGGGCAAGACGATTGATCTCGAATGGCTATATCAGATAAAATTTCTGTTGAAACAAGAACTGTCATTTTAGAATCTCAAATGGACATTGAACAGTGAGAATACATACTTTCTATATGAGGTAGAGCTTCTACACTTCTTCAAATATGTACAGTTTAGTCTAGGAGATACTGAGGACAGTATGATGGCAATGATAGAGGATAGTGATTTCTAAATCTTGTCAGTAGAAACTGGTCAGATTCTCAACTCCTCTCATGAGAGAGTTTTTAATTTTGATTTGAAAAATATTGGAGATTCTATGCATAAATTATAGGACATAATGTCATTTCTCATTGGTATTAAGAGTGTAAAGAAAATATTTATCAAGGATTTAGAGCCTGATCAGAAAATTTTGGTCAAATTTGTTCAAACAGGTATTTCACCAAGGATGTCTGAAATGGAAAAGATATTATATCCTGATATGTATATAATTTTTATTTTGCTCAGTGATGTAAAACTCAATTTTCCTAGGTATATGGTCAGATACCTAATATATTATTGTAATAGTGATGCCCAAATGAACTTTTATCCTTTTGTTCGATTCATCTATAAGTTGTTGATTACGAAAGACCTGGTGAGACTTGTGGATTCCAGAGTACGCTATCATCAAAGTAATGATTTTAATGTTGGAACCTTAAAAATGATTAGATATTTATAGATTACTATCAAAGGAAAACTTTTTATAGTAGGAGCGGATGATGAATCAGAGAGTTCTCAACCTCAATCTGCAATGTCCAAGTAGGGACAAGCTGAATCTAGAGTCAGCACTACGGCAAGGAGGATCATATTTTAAGTGGAAAGAACTGAGGAAGAAATAAGTCAAGAGGAACTTCAGTCTCATAGAAGAAGACCTGTAATTGAGGAACTTACATCCCCGGACTTAACTACAAGAGATTTACTCTCTTACTGCATTGTCAGAGAAAAGGTTATTGAACAACCCAAAGAACAGGATGTCACTGTTATAGATCATGATCCTGAAAGATCAGAACAATAGGATGTAGCTGATGTTACTATTTTACTTCAACAAGAAAAGGAGGCAGAGCCTGGTGAGGAAGTTACCAGACCGTAGGAAACTCCAGAGGATATCATTTTATATATTTCAGTGGAAGAACAAATTGTAGATTTTCATGATGAGCATGCTTCTGAAGCTCACACAGATGTTCTTCAAGAGGATTTTTCTATGGAAGAGTCTGAAAAGGACTATGAGGAAAAATATGTGGACCAAAATACTCAGGACAATGAGAATGAAAAATTGTATGCTGAATCATTACATTTAGTACTACTACATCCCACATATCCAGAGAATGCGAATCATGAACTGGGTGCTTCTGATTCAAGGAATGGCGAATTTGAAGAGTTGTACAAAAATTTATCTCAACTTCAATATGAGAATGATTTTTTTAGAAGCACCTTAGCATCAGAATAGTTGAAATTTCAGAAGCTTAAATAGATTTCTGTTTTAAGGAAAGAAGTTGAAATTTTTAAAGAGGATATGCTAAATGTTGTTGGCAAATTGAAATATGAAATGGTTATGATATCTAATTTCTCAAATATTAAGTTGTTTATGGAGACACAATTTGCATTAGTTGGGAATAGTGCTGCTAGTGGATCAGGTACTTCAACTGATTTAATCAGAAAATTTCAAGATATCATAGATGCAATGAGCAACATGAATGACAGGTTGCAAGATCTTCAGTGCAACATTGCTCCATTATATATTCTATTACAAAATCAGAAATTCTTGATTGATAATATTTAATCAAGTGATCCAAGAATCCGCTCTGTCTTAGATAAATTCATAGAGAAGCTATATTTGTTTATAGAGAATGAAGAATGACTTCACGAGTTTTTCAGAGTCATTCTCATTGAAGACATTCATATGTCTCAAAAGGCTATAGATATTATTATTCAGCTCGGTGATGGCTTAATGAAAAGGTTGAGAGAACAGTTATCAGAAATAATGTCTACAGTTCAGAGAAGATAAACCCTACCTATTAACTACCAAAACCTTGATTCCTGTATTTATTATTTTTTGTACTTTTAATGAAAATATAATTAATTATATTTACTTTTTTTTACTATTCTTATTTCGATATTCTAGTAATTGAGATTGAATTATTAGTAAAAAGTTAATAATATCATTTACTTCGGATCAGTGCTACATTAATCTGTGTTCTATTCCATATTCGACCATTCTTTTTGATATCACAAAAATGGGGAGAAATTTGGATAAACAGAACATTTTATTTTAATATTTTAAAACCTTTTTTAAATGATATCTTGTATATTTAAACTTTTTTGGATTTATAAATATTTATACTTATACAAAAAACTATTTTAAGTTATTAACAGTCATTTATTATAAAGGGAAATTTTCTTTTACTTTTTATTCAGAGGGATAAATTTGGATAAAAATAAAAACATTTATTTTATTAATTACTTTTATTTTTAAAGAAAAATAATTTTATTTTCATTATAAATGAAGGGGAGAAATTTATTTTTAATGACTATACAATGTTTATTTACCGAATTCATTTTTTTAAAATTAAATATTTTTTATCCTCTCAAATTTCTAAAACTTTATGTAACAAATTTTGAATGCTAATTTCATTTAATTAGTCTTATTATTATATGGGTTTTGTGATCATCAAAATGGGGGAGATTGTTGAGAAGTTTTGTTTTCAACAATACATAATGTTATTATTTAAATGGGGAGTTTATATTAATACTTTATCTCATTATGACAATTTTGATGCTCACAAATACACTTAATTATTTCCTAATTATTTTATTTGTTAATTATTTTGCAGAAATATATAATTTTATTTTACTTTTGAAATAACGGGAATTTATTACTAATGTATTTGTATCTAGCGTGTTCGGGAAACACTGTTTATGTGCTACTTATTTGGAATCTGCTTGAGCTTGTTCTGGAAACATTGTTTATACTCTATGTGGATGAATATAGTGTAAGGATGAAAAGTGTGTATACTTTTTGAGATAAGAAAAAAGTATGGTTAATCAACCATATGTTATCAGAAAAGTATGGAAGAAGAACCCTATGTTAGTAAGGAACCCTACGTTAGGAAGTAACCCTACGTTTGGGATATCAGAAAAATATGGAAGGAGAGCCGTACATAAATATTAAATGTTTTGTTTATTTATCAAAAGTATGGTTCATAAACCTTACTTTTTTAAACAACCACATGTTCTTGGAAAAGTATGGGGCAAGTAAATGTATGGATCTTTTATGGTACGTTTGAAAGTTGAAGAGAAAAGTATGGATGATGAACCATACATTTGGAATGAACCTTATGTTTGTTGTCATGTTTAAATTGTCAACATTACATTGTTATCCTTATGTTGTGAACCTTATGTTTGAAGAATACGTCATCAACCATAGGTTTAGAGGACGCATACAGTTCAACTTAACCTTACGTTTTCCGTCAGAGATTTAAAGTTGATATTTTTATGCAACAGTCAATATAATGAATTTTAGGCAGATTTTAAGCCAGATTTAAAGCTAATTTTAAAGTTCTATTTTTACTGATTCAAAACCATTTATCAATGTTTTAATCGAATTAAAATGATTTTTTATGCTGATTTTTCAGGGAAGTTACGACTATTCTGTAAATTCAAATTTTTGAATATCGCGAGTAAAAAAAGAGAATTATGTGGATCTAATTTTATAGGAGAAGTTCATATCTTTATTTTACTTATATGGGATTTTTAAAACAACATCTATAATTATTGATCATGTGTGATCTTTTTATTATTTTGAAAAAAGGAAAAATAGAGACTACTGAAACACATCGATCTTCTGGTTCAAAAGGAGCGTCAAAGATCTGTTTGTTAAAGATGAAGGAACACGATAGAAGAATCACTTGTTCTTGATCGAAGATCTACTATGGATCTGTCTCTACTAATGATGTGAATTATTTTTTCTATATTTACTACAATGGGATCGACTCAGAATGTTTCTTATGTGAAGATTATTATTTCTGAAGGCGACGATCCACCTACTGTCAATTGCATGCTATTGCAGTTGAAGAGAACATCTGGAAAGTATTTTCAGAATATGAAAATCGTTCTTTTATATTATTGAGTGACCAGATTTTCATACAAAGCTAAGTAGGATCTATAAGTGAACCCGAAGGCTTTGTTTTCCCTTGTATTGTAAGGGTATCCACAGCCATTACTCAGTTGTGAACTTGTCTATTGAAACGAGAACCATATAGTGAAAATCACCAAGATCGTGGAGTAGAGTGTTGGAGGAGTGGGATAGGGGACTTATGTTTGTGGAACCACTATACATCTTGTGTTTCTGCTATTTAAAATTCTGTTGCATCATTTTATGTGTTTAAAGTTAAAAGGCAGAACCCAATCTCATAATGATTTATGAAAAGACACAATTCACCCCCCCTCCCTCTTGTGTATATTTGGTGTAATCCGATCCAACAACCATGTGTACAAAAATGCTTCCAAAACATTACATATGATATATTACATATATTATTATATGGTTAAACCCTAAAAATGGTTTCACGGCCATAATTGAATACGATAATAGATGTTGAAAATCCATCATTCTTGAATGTGATAAATTAACACATCTCAAGCGTTGTTTTCGATTCTATTATAAAAGGATGGGAAAAGAGAGTTGATGATGATATATTCCATTATAGTAGAAAAATTATAGTACATTTATGTCATTGGAGTTATCATAAAATTTGGAGTAATGTTTGTTAGGAAGGAAAAATAATGATAGGAACATGAAATAAAATAAATGAAATAAAATGAGGAATCTACCTTTTTAATTTATCTTCCTTGAGAGCCTCTTTAGGCCATAGGATTTGGTATTTTGAAGATACCGATGCTTCCTGGATGTGGGGAGGAGCTTGGGAGGAGATTTCAGAATAATTTTGATAAGTCACAGCGCCTGAGAGGAGTGAAGATAGTAGTGAGTGATGAGTGGCTTTTATAATGGAGGAGTGGAGTTATTTCCCATTATTTTAATCATTATTTAATTACATTGTCTTAAGACTTTGAATAGTCATGATTATTGTGACTCAAACAGTAATATGTTCATGCGAGTTAGAACTAAGTTTCCTTACATCAACCTTACATCACATATGGCTCATTAAATCATGTATTTAGCATTTATCGTAAATTACGGTATTTTACTATTCACTAAAAATTCAAGTATTTTAAAAAAAGCCAAAAAAATTCTCCCGAACCTTTTTCTAATGTGTAGAATTCAGAAATAAAATCAATTTTATAAAAATAATTTTATAAATAAGTGAAATTAAATTTTTTTAATAAAATCATTATTTTTTTTTAAAAAAATACAGATTTTTAATTTAAAACTGACTTTATAATACATTCAAAAATTAACAAAGGTTGCATAAAATTATCCTAAAATCATAGGACAAAAAAATATTTTTATAGGAATACATGTCATGAAAATGTATTTTAATAATTTATTAATTTAAAATTATAATTATATATTTATTACTCACAAAAATACTAACACTAAATTATTAATTTATAAAATATTCTATTTCATTTATAAAGTGCCTAAATTTTATTTACACATCCATGGGTGCAGTTACTATTCATAAGGGTCATATTACTATTCATAAGGGTATGTTACTATTCATAAGGGGAAAGTTACTATTCACTAAAAAATGTTTGTTGATCCTATCATTTCCAAAATATCATACTGAATGAAACTGTGTATGTTAGTTTTTCGAAATTGAAAACACAAAGGTGGAAAAATAATGTTTACTGGCTAGGTTATTACAAAGTGGTGTTTTGTAGAGACATTGGGTTTCATGCATTCAATATAAAATTTATTTTAGAATCATGGGGGTTTTACATATAAGGTGACAAGTGCCAAAATAATCTCATCCAATAAGAATTAATTTAATATTTTTTTGACCTCATCACATAGTTTTAACTTAATTAGCCAATTGTACCCTTTACCATTGAAACTTATTTTTACCATGGTAACTATTCATCATGATAAGATATTAAATTGTAATGATTAATAAATATGAAACTTATTATTTAAAATATGAAAACCAATTTTCAATATTCATTTTATATAGTTGGAAGAAATAAATTCTAATATAACCATGCAAAATGCAATGAAATCCTTTTTAAAAAACAAGTGTCCTTACGGCAAAAAATGAATTTATACCAAAATCAAGTATAATTTTGATTAATAAAAAAATTATTGGATAATTATTAATAAAATATTACTAAATTTACTTTAAATCAAATCAAACTTATATTGGGGTGTTGTTACTGAAAACTAAATTATAGTTTTTATAAAAGTTTATATTTTTCACAATTCATCTAAAAATATATCTTTTCAAAAAAATATCCAAAAATTACCCCTAAACTATATTTTATATGATGATATAAAAAATGAAATTCATTTCAAAAAGTTGTATTTATTAAATTTAAAAATTTTAATTTTATATAAAACCATACAATTCATGGTAAATAGTCTAGTTAGAAGAAAACCATTTCTTTTTCAATTAAAAAATTTATTAAATTTATTTTAATGAATATGAATAGATAAAATATATTGATGAATATTAATATGAAATTAAATTGATTTATTGTTAAAATTAAAAAGGTTCTAACATGCAAGAAGTGGATTATCTATTTTATAGATATCTCGACTATTCATTGATGGGTGTCAATGTGAACTGAATGGAAAAAAGAGAGAGGGAAAGTATAAAATAGGGCGAACTATTTGTAATTTAAAGGATTTTTTCATAGAACATTACCTTCAAAAATTGTGAGGTAAAAACCAATATTGAAATTATTTCCATTCTTGTTAAAAAATATGATTACCCAAATTTAATAGACAAGGTGTTTCTAATGTGGTGAGTTTTTGGCGTGATGATAACAGATGAAAGGTCAGTGGTGGATTATGTCAGTTGCATTAATATCATTAAATAAATTTAGATTCTATTAGAGTTCAATTTTTTAGGTAATTTTAAGAATTTACCTTCTATCATCACGTCCAAAAAAATTAGATATGATGGTCACCATGGTTAGAAACTATACTTGTAAAAATTAATTTTTGTTTTGGGAGATCTGGTATTTGATTTTAAATGAACAAATTTCAAAGAAGGATGTATCAGGTGTTTCCAAAATTGCATTTATTTTGGATGTAAAGTGATCTTCATCTAATAGAAAATTTCAATAATATAAAAAGGGTGTAAATTTAAGAGAATGGAGATATGGGAAATGTCTTGTCTCTGTTGATCCTACATACAATAACAATGGAAATAAAAGGATTTTTTAGGAAAAAATTCAAGAAATGAGATTCAATTTTAAAAAATTTACATCTAATTCATCCAAAAACTCTATATATGTGGAAGATGAATCATTGATTATATTTTTTATAGAATAATTAGTCATATATCTTTGACTCTAGGGATCATTTCAATCAACATTTGAGAGAGGGTTTATGTGAAATTATGTATCTAGAAACATAAGAAAGGTTTAACATGTAGATGGATAATTACGTGAGATCATTTGAAGTATGGTGTTAATATATGAATAATTAATACATGCATGTTGAAATTATAGTGCATTCATCACATCCTAGTATTATAGAAGAATATAATCTTGGTTGGATAGATAGCTGTTGTTTGTTTTTGCACCACATTTACGTATAGTGTCTAGAATATTACAAAAGTTTCAATGGTAGTGGATTGAGTTGTTAAGGATAGATCTTTGTACTTAACCAAATATTCAAAAGGTGTAATTCATTCCAAAGTAACAACTTCGAGAAATGTGATGTTATGTAATAACCTCATCGGATATAATGGTGTGAATGGTTTGATAATCTGGGCTATGAGATGAATATCGAATCTTTATCATGTGGAGTACAAAACATGAGATGATTTTATCATTTATATGTATCATAATCTGAAATTTTCATTCTTGAAAAATACACTAAAGAATAAAAGTATTCAGTTCATTCATACAGATGTTTAAGGGACAACTTTGGTTCGATCACATGGGGGTTTAATGTATTACATTACCCTCATTAATGATTGATCATGAAATTTTTGGATGTTTTTTTCTCAAAACATGCATTCATGGTTATAAAAAATTCAACAATCCAACATCCATGGTAAATAATGATACAGGAATAATGCTTAATTTATTTAGTTTTGGAAATATAGTTGGGTAATAAGATAAGAGTTTCAATCATTATATTAGATGAATATCATCCAGATAAAGAATATTGTACCCCGGACAACAGAGCCAAAAGGTATGGAAGAGTGTATTAATTGATATTTGAATGAGATATATAGAAGAATGAGGTTATATTTTGGTTTCTCAATGGAGTTTTAGGAGGAATAAATTAACTATGATATATATTGTGAATCAGAGTCTTTACAAACTAGTGGGGTTAGAACTTCTATAATAACTTTACACCAAAATAATGGAAACTGTGTCTTACCTAATAGTTTTTAGATATATCACGGACATCCATGATGATGTTAGGGAAGGGGATAAGTTGGTATCTAATTCCCAAAAATATTTTTTGTTGGTCATTATGATAAAAAATTATTTTATCTTTGGGATAAAAATAAATGAAAAGGTTTTAAAAGTTTTAATTTCTTTTTAAATGAGTAGATTTTGTGAAAGGATCTCAAATTAGAGGATAATTATATTGAAAATAAAGAATAAATGTATGTAAAAATAGATCTGAATGGAATTATATATGTTCTATATTGTTCAAGTGGAAAAAATATAAGAGTTGTAGGGACATTTCAGAGTGGAACACACTAATAAAATTATACAAGTATCTAGGTCAAATGTAAAAGAATTATCTAGGTTTATAGAAACTTTTGGAAGAGCATCAAAAATATGATGTCTGGAAATAATTGAAACTCAGGTGTTTAGGTAGTATACCAGGTTATCCTAGATGAGAATATATGTCTATGTTACTTTATATATTGGGAGTTGGAAATAAAGTAAGGGATAGACTCCTAGTATGTTTTTAGAACATGGTATCTAATTTAATTTTCAATTGGGAGAATAACAATATTGAAAAAGTGGTATTATTTTTTGATAGTAGAAGAGGATGATATGAAATCATATAACGAGAGGTTTTTATAGAGGTATTTTAATAAATGAATGTTATATATTTTAGAGAGATTGTTTCTTTGGTTGTGAAGTGCACAACTCTTTGGATCATACATAACCTAGTTGATATGGATGATCTATTTTTAGTGATGATAGAATTGAAAGTTTTTTTCCTTCATGGTGATTTGGAAAATGAGATATATCAAAAGACTAAAGAAGGTATATTTTTATAAATGTAATGGAGTTTATAGTATACAAGATAAAACATAATTTTTATGGGCTTTAGTGTAAACTATAACTGCGAAATTAAATTTTTTATTCCTTCAAGTTAGAATGAATTTTTTCTGGTTTTAAGAATATAATTTCATATGACAAAAAATGTTTTATGATGGGATTTTCATCATTTTTCATCTCAACATGGATTATATACTCATAGCTGGAAAGGGGAATTGTAGGTAAGAATTGTTAAAGACTAATTTATCTTGATGTTTGAAGATCAAATATCATGGTTTCATGAACTGTATGTTGTGTATGTGGATTAAACAGGATTCAAATAAATTAACTTTGTTTCTATATTAGTCATATTTTTTATGGATGGTCTTGTAATAATTTAGACTACAAAATTCTAATACTATAATCAACCCATTGGCTATACCTTTTATTTCATCAAAAGAGAATTCAACAGGAATTAAAGATGATCCTATATACATGGTGAGAATTCTGTATGCTTCAATAGTCAAGAGTGTAATGTATGTAATTGTTTGTACAAGGCCTGAAATTGCATATATATTTTAAGTAGTTAGTAAATACATATCAAATATTGGTAAGAAACAATAGGAATACCTAAATTATATTCTCTAGTATCTAAATGGTCTGGAAGACATGTGACACTATTTTCAATTGGTGATCTATTATAGGAGTTTACAGATGTAAAATTTAGAGTAGATATAGACTCAAGTAAGAGTACCACATTATTTATGTTAACTTATAAGGAACCTCCATGATATTATTAACTCAACTATAAACTATAGTTAAATTATTAACCATATAATCTGATTTTCATTCTAATTATGAAACCATGGGAAAAGTCAATTTGGTTTATGTGGTTTTTTTAGGAACTCAGATTAAGATAGAAAAACTAAATTTTGTTACATTATAGTTAGGGATTGATTCATCTTTTTAAGAGTTTTGTGTTTCAATCTATGATGAAACACATTCTTCTAAAGCATCAATTCATCAAAAATCATATATATTATGGGGATTCGGATAGATGACATGATAGTGAGAGTTATAATTTTTAAAACATGGTAACTAAATTCATGTTTCATAAATTTCAGTTTGTTGTTGTACATTAGTGGAACGTGGGTGACTGTTGGACAAAAGGATCATGAAAGAAGTAATAGAAAGCGAATAATAGATGTTCAAAAGTAACCATATACATGGTATAATCCTATAAATGTATCTTTCAAGTTTTAAAATGATAGGATTGGCTGTGTAAAAACAATTTTTATCTATGTATCATAATTTCATGAGGTATTGTAATTATATTATATAAAATAGAACCAAATGTTGGTAGTGTACATGAAAGACTAGAAATATTTATATAGAAACTAAACCAACAAAATTTTAGTTTTGTGGAAGTGCTAAAGGATTCTTTCCAAATGTGGAACATTTACCCAAAAGTTGTATAGTAATTGATGTATTCAAAATATAGTTAGTGGTAGTGTTGGTCAATGGAATATATGTACGTTAATTTTAGAAGGTAGTGGATCTGATGGAACCATATGACTACTATAGATATTTTCTATAAATAGATGGGTGGGGACACTTATATGATGATTTTGATACTATTTTCATTACTATAGATTGACTATAAATAATATTTCTATTTATCTTGGGTAGTGTACTAGATGTTTTTATCAGGAATCACAATAATATTTTATCTAGGTTTTCAAAAAAAATTAGTGTTTCCGAGGGAGTCAGTCTTGTTCCAAAGTAAGTAAATTCTTGGTGCTCTTTATTGAGTATATTTTTTCATTTTTTCTTATTTTTGTTTTGGGGTTGGGATGAGGTTTTTATGATGGAAATTAAATTCATATATAGGGTGTGAAACTTTTTATTTTGGATAAATAAGTTTATGGAAGTATTCATTTTGGAACTTCTAAAGCCTTATTTTACATTTGAGGTTTTAGAATCTGGTATTAGAACATGGGATGGTGGTGAAATAAGTAATTATAGTAATAATAATAATAATAATCTAAAATGTTGGAGAAAAAAGTCCTAGACTCTTTCCCCTTTAATTAAAAGAGTAAAATATGATAAAATTGGATGTGTTGTAGATAGAAAAGGAATAACCTACACTCAACCTATATAACAAACACTAAGTATTTTAATAGTAAAAAATTCATTAATAATATATCTCATTACTATAATCTAAAATCACAAATTAATTAAATTTAGAGTAAAATAAATGAGATATAGTGACCATTTTTCTTTGGACACTCTATGTAATCCTTTCAATTGTTATGATTTCCAAGATGGTATCATTTGAAAACTCTTATTGTCCACTTAAATCTTATTTCATTAGTAAATATATCACTATATATATCAACAATTTATGATGTTTCATCTTTAATTTCATCCCATCTTCCTTCAGTATTATTATCCAATATTTTCCAATTAATATCCTATTGAATTAAGGAGTATTTTTTATATATATTTCCCTCATCACTAAATTCATAGCTCTCTATGGATGCATCCAATATATACTATTTTCTCATAATTTAATAATTAATTCCATAAGTCATGTATTTAACTCCATGCATGTATAAAATACAATGAAACTACCTCTTTTTAGATTCATCGATGCTTAATTCACTTTCACCTTAACCCTAGACACATGAATCCCACTGTTCAACCCATTCCCCTTCATGTATGTGTGTTGTATATCCTATCGGTTGACCATGAAGATCCTTGGAACCATGATTTCCAAAATTAAAAAAAGCACACAAGCTCATTCAATACCTTGACTATATCATGTTGACTTTTTTACACACTTCTAGGTATGGGTTAGTTAGAACCATGTCTATGTGTAATAACCCCATATGTTTTTATATAGTCACCTATGATATTTTTCAAACTAGGAGTGCTATCGACCCTATGTTAATTCATAATACTCTTAAAATAATTCATTACATTATAACCCTTTAGTGCAAAAAAAATTTGTAGTGAATATCTTTAGGATATTTATTTCTATAGTTTCCTATAGACTAGAAATTTGAGAAAATGGGAGAAAATAACTCATATACATTCTTTAGATTCAGATCATCATCAACAATAGATATTATAAATTACACATTAAAAGTATAATTCAAATTAATTTCTACCAAAATCCTAGTGAAATACCCAATCATTCCATCCATAGTAGCTCGATTCACCTTAATAGGGGTGCATATAGCTGAAGTAATATAATACAAAATATTTTCATTCCATAAAATCATGTTAAAGAAAAATACAAGAACTAAGGTTTGAATTCATGTGTTCTTAGTTGAAAAAATATTGAAGTTAGGATTCTATTATTTAATATAAATAATACTTGGAATTAGGGAGATCGAACCAAATCCCTATATCTTCAACATCATAACATCAAATGGGAACACCATATTGAAATATCCTCACCCCATCTGGATAAAATTCCAAACCATCAATTACTAGATAGTTAAAACTTTGTACACTTAATTATAAACAATCCATGGCCAACTACCTATAGATACAACCATACACATATGATTGATCATTATAAGATATTAAATCTAAATGAAATTTCATCCTAATTAGAGACAATATGGTCTATATTACCCCATTTTTATAATCTGATATGGATCAAAATCCTTCAAAGAGTTAAAATTTCATTAATATAATGTATATTCATTGAAAATATTTCTATTTTAAAATGAATCATACACCATATTTTCATAAAATATCCATCCAACACTAATGATCCAGTAATATCTCCCTAATATATCAAAAGAAAGTCACGATACCACTAAAACTCCATCATCCTAGAGGATCCCTAATCACGATTTTTTCACAATAGAAACCCCTAGGGAAAAAAATTAAAAAAATCTATTGAACTTTAAATAATAATAATAATAACAATAATAATAATAATCTGCAGTAATACTTGGGGGGTGAAAGTCATAAGGAAGACTCCCACAGGAACCCACAAACTCAATTAAGTCACGGGAATTGTCCTCTAATATGGTTGAATGACCTCCATTTATTAGGGCTAACTAGAGACCCAAAAGTATAGCCCCAACTACTATAAACCCTTTAAATTATATACTATAGTACTGTAGAGTGTCCTATTACAGCCCCCTATAATATTGTTTCAATGCACCACTATAGTATTTTTACAATGTCCCGCCAATGTTGCACATAATGTTTAGACATTACAGTGCTATTTAATAGTCCATATATAGTGATAAGCTACTATACCTATACATTGACTCAAAAAATATCCACCATTATGAATTTAACCCATGATATTCAGGATGCATGATAAAAGTTATAACATGTCAGATAAAAGATTACTTATAGAATAGTGGTGTTTGTGGAAGTGGTAGTAATAATAATAATAATAATAATAATAATAATAATACTATGGGAGCACCTGGCATTGCTGGTTGTGGAAGCATTTGTTGGAATGGTTGGGGATTCATCATGCATAACATCTCATGTTTTCTTGGTTCTCATGCTACCATTGTGTTTGAAATTTTGGATCCTATTTATGATTTGAGATATGTATGTTTATTAAAATGAACAGAAATTTGGATTAAAAGTGACTATTTTTGTTTTAAACTTAGTCAACCATAGATATTTCAATGTGACATTGCAGCTTTAGTAATCCTGGAAGAACTATTTGGATTACATATAGGGATTGAAGTTATAATCTCTCACATTTATAGGGATACAAATATGGTTTCTGACACCCTATATATGAAGGAAGTTAATACACATGACTCTTAGTGATATTATATCTTATGTGTGGAATTTTGGTCTTTGTATCTTTAAAATGTTCTGGAGGTTTTATATACCCCATTATATAACTTTCTTCACTCTTTGTATTCATGAATTTCATTTATTGAATGGGAATGTGTCACTTTGACCCACCACCCAGAATGTTTTTAAACATTCTATATCAATTTATAGAAAATTAACATCACATTATTATTTATTATAAAATTATATATATGATCATAATAAATTTAGTGTACAAAAAATTCTAAAAAATTTATTATTCAAATGATAACAAAATTTCACATCTACTATGATTATATTAAATGATGAATTGATTTCAATGGAGTTACATCCATCAATTTTTCCATAATATTTATGATTCAAAAATATTAAATAAATATTCTTAATAATAGTTTGATAGTTTTTCAATATTATGTTGACACTATAAAAGAATATTACTATAATGAACTCCATCCAATTCCATATATCTTTGCATTATTATTTTGATAAAATAATATTTTGTGACCATAATTCCAACAATCAAACTATATTTTTAGATTATAAAATTCACTATTTTAGGTTTATTGGAAAAACATGCACAAATATGAATTTGGATATATAATTAATGTTTTTTAATTTCACAGATAGTTCATTAATATCGAGGTAAGTATTTATATATATATATATATATATATATATATTCATCGATCATGAATGTTATGAATTAAAAATTATTAATTTAGTAATCAATAGGGTGTTTTAGGGAAATACCCCAAACTTACACTCCAATATTTGATGCCATAATCATGTACTTTATAAACTCCATGTGACACTAAATGTGATTCCCTAGACCCGAACTCTCAGATCTCTTTCCATAATCATGGTCATTAAACAATCACTTTTATACCAACTTTAAAAATCTGTATATAACCATCCTTATTTAAAAAATAAAATATAATTATTACATATCTTACATCCCAAGGATATTTATTGGTTTAAAGCTTTAGAAAATTTGGAAAAATATAATAACTATCAAAAACAATATTGTCTATATCATATATATATTTGTTTTCATTATATAAAACTATTGAATCCATAATGAGTATTAAACATATCCCACAATTAGTTAAAACATATATCATTATAAACATGACATTTTTATACCTTTTTCATAACATAATGAAAAAATGAATGGGATGAGCTCAAACACTCAGTAAGGGAAACATGTAACAATAGATATCAAATATATAAGCATAATATGTAATGAATAAATTATTTGAATAATGTCGTAATAAATTAAAAATAAGAGTGTGATATATCTATGATAATTAATGAAAACATGGATTCCAGTAATACAGATATCATACTTATGTAATGAATAATGTCCAAGATAAAAAACATGTTTTCAAGGCCTTATTAAAAAACAATGTCTTATTATGGGAAGAGGTCTACATCAAAACCCAACATGTTTTGTTTCATAATACCTTTTAATTCATATAGGAGATATATAATTATGGGACCTTCCCATTACCTGATTAAGTGAAATGAATTCACCATATAAGTCAACTAGACCTTTCATACCATTCCTAACGTAACCACTAGATAAATAAAAATATGTTTTCTATACAATTAAGAATATGAAATATCAAAACATTATCAATACTTTTTAGTGTTCGAACCAAGGTTTCTCATTGAAAATAATGGAGTTTGGTATGTGTTTGTTGTCAATGTGCACATAGATGACTAGGGAGTTTGAAAGGAATTACGTCATATGTTTGAGGCTAAAAGTAGTATTGATGGGGGCACAGTTTCCCAGTGTTTTCCAAATTTTTGGGTCTCAAAATTAAGAGCTTAATTTTGGAAAATAAATGAATTTCAGATAGGAGTGAATGGTACATGAAATGAAAGAGAGAATCAAAAAAATAGGGGAACCACATACCTCAGAACATAGATAGCATACCTTGTTTCGGGAATGGTTCGCGGCCGCATTCAAGGCTGTGAGAGAATTACACGAAGTGGTGTGCAGAGCGGTGCGTGTAAATGAAAATTGTTCATTGAAATAGTATGCAGTGAAGTCCTGCGGTATGTGGAATGGTGACGGTTGAAACAAAAAAAAGGTTCGTAATGATGGTACGTGGTGAAGGCATGTAGTACACAGTGTTTTGAAGGTTGGCGGGATTGTTGCGGTTCGTTGAACAGTAGTGTTACGCGGTGGAGGCTCACCATACATATATGAAGTTCAGTTTATAGTGAATATTTTCAATCATTGAAAATTTGGGTAAATCGGTTTATAATAATTTTGGGAGTTACGTTCCTATTTAAGGAATATTAATCCCATTTGTTATATAATGATATTAGTGATTATAATTTTGGGAAGATATTCGGTGAAGTCTGAAGATGTTCACTATGGAGAAGATGGTACACAGAGAGAATCAACCACATACGGAAAACAATTTGCAGAAGAGAGTGTGGTTCACATAGCAAGCTCTCGTAGTACGCGACAGAGCAAGGCAGTACGCGGAGCAGGATGGTTCAGGGAGTAGTAGAGCAGTATGCAGAGTAGGAAACTATTCGGAGATGGGCAGTTTAAGGAGGAGATGGATGGTATGTGGAGGAGATGGATGGTACGTGAAAACATCAGTGGTACGCGGAAAAAATAGTATTAAACAAATCTCCCAAAGAACCCTAAAACTTAACCAAATCATTTTGAAAAATTAATTACCATAACATATCATTGTATGGAAAAATAAATTACATCTGTGGGTGGTTACAATACTACAACATAGAATCCGTTTATAGTGGAGGATGCATGATTTGATGCTAAACCATTGATGTAACCTTCAAGTCATTAAATTGAGGGAGGATTCTTCTACGTAGTGAGCATGAGGGTGTCATCAGAAGTGATTCGTGGGACACAATGTGTTGTCCATAAAAACATGTAAAGGTAGTGTGCATGTCACTAATTGACTATGCTAATATCTTCTAATCCAAAACATGTGAATATTATCGGTTTTAGGTATGACCGACACACTACCAGCATATGCTCCTTGGACGTAGCCCTTATTGATTAACCATGTATAAATTTTGTGTCTTTGCATTGCATGTCATTGTTTATTTTATGCAATTCATCGTCATATATTTTTAACAGGTTCCTACTAATATGGGAACAAGATCCATAAGATTAAAAGAAAAATTTGACACCGTAATTCACCTGACCCCTCTAAGGGTGTTCTGGGGTCTTTCAGTTAGCAGTCAATAATCATCAATAATGCCGATAATTTTCCTCATGTTAATAAAATGGATAACATGATCATATCCCATCCTGATAAATAAGTTTTATTGTAAAAAATACAAAGTAAAATTTCAAATAATCATCCATATTATAATAACGATAAATGATACACCAATACTTTTCCACATGGCAATAAAAGGGATTAACATATTATAACCCATATAATGAAAGAAGGTAGATGAATTAAAAAATATATAGTAAATGTTAAGATAAAATTTTCTATTGGAATAACAAGATTTTAAATTCTAACACATTCTCTAATTATAACAAACTAACATTCTTTCTAAGTGAACTTATAGCAATATGAATTATGTAAAATGTAATGTTGCAATGTATAAAGAAATGACTTTATGAATAAATCAATGCAAGAATATCATGAACATAATACATCCATAGAAAGAATGATGTTGGTTTTAAAAGAACATATCCTCATTTTTAAAATGGAAAAATAGAAGGATGTTGACCTTTATGAAAAAAAACCAATAAAATGTATGCTTGAATGATACCACCCAATAAGGGATTAGGAATTGGATTATTTGGTACCATAAGTTTATTCCCAAAAAATATAAATATCTATTAGAGTATAAATAGATAACCATAAACCCCCTTAGTATAAAAAAAATTAAATTAAGAGGGTAATGGAAAATAATACATAAAAGGGATTTTAGAAAATAGTTTTAACATTATTATAAAAGAAGATGTTAAGTGTCACATGTAAAGGTCTTTTTCAAAATAGGATGTTAAAAATCCTTGAAAACAATTATTCTTTAAATAATAAACATAAATAATAGGAAATAAAAAATATATAAAAATTATCTATTAAAAATGTGTATATGAATAAAATAAATATAAAAATGAATGAAAAACGCTTTTTAATATTTAGAAAAATACCATTGTTGAAAACACATATTTAAAAAAAGTAATAAAAACTAATTGGTATTAAAAATTAATTTTCCAAATATGGATTATAAAATAAAATATAATATAATATTAGAGTAGGATAATACAATCATGGAAGAATAATTTTGAAGATAAAAATTTTTAACTTAAAGAAGGAAATTTGAGTCACAAATTTTCCTTATGGTGAATAGAAACTTAGAAATAAGAGATATTTTTCAAAGGGTTTATGTGGTAGGAATATATATCTCTAGAAAAAAAATACATTAAAAATTAAATAATAAAATGGTAGAGTGGACCAAACATATATGAAATAAGTTCAATATAACAATCATATTTCAATGAACAAATGATTATTTACCAAAAATCCATATTGCAGGGGGAAAAATTAAATCAATAACCACTTGAATAAGGGGGAATGATTTGTAAATTAAATCCCATAAAGTAAGAAATCATGATAAAAATATATCTATAGAAGTGAATATGATACACAAATAAAACAATGTGCATAAAATATATTATTTTTTAAGGAATCAAAATTGAGAACAAGGAAACACTTATGAATTTTGTAACATTCGAATCAAAACCCCCTTGAAATTGAGGGCATATAATTGATCTTTAAATAAAATTAAAAAAATATTATTCAAGAAATGATTTCAAAAATACGTATTCTATAAAACACATAAATTAAATTAGTTCCATAATACAAACTATTTCTCAAATAGAGGAATTTGAGATGAAAATCCTTACCTTGTTCTAGATTCCTTCGACGCATGTGCCTACATCCTATATATTCCAATTATGTTTTTTATATACCTTATTATGAAACTTATTATTATATATATATCTAATATATACCATTTACTATGTTATGATACATACTTATTTTATAGTTTTATTATTATGTTTTTGAGAAAGTTTAATCGATGTTATCTTATTTCAATGATTTTAGTGATTGATGATGATATTTTAACAATAAGATAAATAATTAATATAATAATTACAAAATAAAAAAAGATTTAATTTATTAATAAATAATAATCTTATTATTATTTATGTCCCCATATTCTTCCATGATATATTTTTGTAGCATCATTCATGCAGGTTGTTAAAAAAAGCCAAACATTAACATGTTTGAACATGATCAATGAGTATGGTTAATGAGGTGTTTATTTTGACACAATATTATTATAATAGAATAATAATGATATAATTTTGATATTTTAATGATTTTGAAGCATATTTTCATATTTTTTTATAAAGAATGAAAATATAGATGAAAAATGAAAAATGGTTTTTCGTTGAGGCAGTAGTCCACACACACAAACGATTGACATTAACTTATTTTTCTATGTAGATGAAATTGAATAAAAAAGGGTCATACCATTAATATAAAAATATATCTATATAATAATTTTAATTAATTAATCATATTATTATGGGGATAAAATATATGGAATATTATGACATTTGGAAGAGTGAGTTTGAGAAGAAAAGCTAAAGAATGAAATAATACTTAAATTGGATACATGATCTTTAATTGGAATATTTATTGTAATTGAAGGGTTTAGGATAATTTAGTGTCTAGGGAGTTTATGAAGTTTGTGTTTTTTATATTATGAGTGATGTTTTATATTTTATAGTAGTAATTAGAATATAACTTTTGACGTTAAATGGGTGTAATTAGAATCCATTTATAAGAGGAGAAAATGGAAGTTATGGAAAAACTAGTAATTTTTAATTTTTTTCATGAAATTATTCATGATTAAATGGATATAAAGTTGAAAAATATATAATTTGGAACAATATAAGGTGGATAATACAGTAATCCATTGATTGTTTCAAATAAGGTAATAGTTATTTAAGAAGTTTTTTTACTTTTATGATTTACCCTAATTAACTTTTAATATGGTAACTAGTTTTTTACTATGTAATTTTATATTTTATTAAATAAAAATGGTAAACAACATTGTTATAAGAAATTTATGTCATGAACCAAAATTTTAATCACCATTGAATCAAATTACATTTCTATATGAAAGAAAATTAACTTTAAAATTAAAAATGTTTGTATAATGAAAAACAATTTTTGTAGAAAAAGGTTTTTTTACCATTAAGTGTTTTTATTATTATTTATTATTTTTTAAACATTAAATAATTGTTAATATATATAATAATATTTTTCAAAATCATATTATATTCACCATTTATATAATATTAATATAATTTATTAGTTAATAATTATTTGTTGTTATTCAAATAATTTAAAGGTAACCTTTTCACCAGTAACATGGTTATTAGAATCTATCATGGTAATCTAATGCCTAAAATGATATTTTACATATTAAAAATTAATAAAAATATTATATAAAAAATTATAGCTATTTCATTAAATTAAATTTATAAATATTCCAAAATTAATTTTATATATAACATGAAAAAATAGTTTTTAGAAAAAAATATTGTTTGAATAATATTTTTTAAGACATAGTTATTAAAATTATAAATTCCCATGAAATCTTATTATATTATTTAAATAAAATAAAATGTATGATTCATTCTTTTAAATCCAAAATATAATCTCACAAGTACTTGATTCAAATAAAAGACTAAAAATAACTTTTTTTAATGTTACACTTTAGATTAGTTCTGAAAATATTAGCAATAGGTTTTATAAGTTCAATGAATATTATAAAATTCATAAATTTATTCATTAGATACATATTTTATTTCTTAAAAGGGGTTTTAAACATCTAGGATGCACATATATAATAATAAAATTTTAAAAAATTATAATTTTCTAAAAAACAATATATTTCAACTACAAATCCATATTTTTGAAAAAATCCTTAAAATTACCATATTAAGATAATATTTTTCGGGTAAATACAAAAATTATTTCAATATTTTTAACTTAAAATATTAAAATTTATCAATTCAATTTTTAAATAAATCTACAAATATAATGAAAATACGTTTTATTGGAAAATGAAATTTTCATGAATTAAATAATTATTATCATTATTTCATATCATTTACAAACAAACATGGTGTTAAAAAATTTATAATTTCAAAATTAATTTATCATCATTAATAATATTTTTCTTGAAATGGAAATTTATATCCCATAAAAATGAATATTGTTTAAAAAATATTTTTCAAATAAATGATCTTATTGGTCATTTTAGGTTAAAAATGAAAATATTTCATATTTAAATTATCCTTTTCTATATATATATATATCATAAATTGGATACAATTATTTTTTATATCTATTGGAACAACTAGGTTTTAATGGTCATACTAAAATATTTTTCTTTTATTTAAATATATCTATGTTTCGTTTAAGTTCGGTGGTGTGTGTGGTGCAATTTATCGAACACATTAAATTATTTAAAATTAATAATATATTAAGATCTTTTGGTGTTGCATTATCCCACATTAAAAAATTTAAACCTCAAAATTTTATTTTTTAATCATTGGAGAAATTAGGGGAGGGTACAAGTAACATATTCATCATTTGGGATATAAATTCTAATATGAAATCTACCGTCATTTATCAGGCTATATAAAGTTAATTATATTTCATGAAAAAAAATAATTCCTTCCTAGAAGCATATATACAACTATTTATATGCCCAAATCATATATTATAAATAATATTCCTTTCCCAAATCCATTTTAATCTCTATGAAATTAAAACACAATGAGATTATATATTCTTCCAAAAATTAACTATATCTTTAGCCCTTGAATGTATTAATAAAAAGATCATAAAATTAAAAACTAGTGAATATAAATCATAATCACAAAAAAATATAAAAAACCACTAAAAATATATTGGATAAATTTTTATTTAAATAAATAATCATTTATTTTATTTTCTAACTTTTGTTTCTCAAAATCAATCAACCATTTATTACCTGATCATCGAGTGTATACCAAGCCTAAGAGTTGTCCAAACCTAAATCGTGTGTTCTTAAATATTTAACCCCAAAAATATAACCTTGACATAAAATCAAATTTCATGGTTATTGATCCCATTATATATATATTTTCAAATAACTAAAAAAGAACTATTGATGAAAAGTAATTATATGTTTCAAATAATCATCAATTACATTTATAATAAAAAATATCATTGATAAATATCATTTCACTAATTAAAATTACTAAGACTATCATGAATTAATTTCAATTATGATATCAACCTCACTATCATAGGTTAGACTAGGGAACTCTCCTTTTCATCATAATAAGTATATACTAAATTTTTTAACCATTTATGTATAAACCCTTATTCAGTTATATGTCATAATGGATGACTACTAGAAAATGAAATATTTTCAATGAGGAATTTGAGGAAGATTACTGTCACGAATTTCTTGAAGAAAAATAGTAGGTTTTCAAAAACTATTTTTTTCAATGGTCCATCAAAAATAATTACTTTTTCCAATGATTTGCCGCAAACAAATTTTTTTTTAAAACCAGGGGCCCTCCTATCATAAATTTTTTTTACCGGTTATATATATGTCAACATAAGTGATGAGATTGATTCCCCATCGCAAAGAATTATTTCTGATGAGGGATCATTCCCATCACAAAAAATATAAAAAACATAAAAAAATTAGAAAATTAAAAAACTTAAAAATTAATAAAATTAAAACATAAATCATCACAATGATATAAAAAAATAAAAATATATAAAATTAAAAAATACAGAATATATATATAAAGTATAAAACATCATAATAATATAAATAAAACACAATATATGAAACTATAAATATCTGAACTGATAAAAATATTTGAAAAATATATTCATTAAATTTTTATCATAGTAAATGTGTAAAAAATACATATGAAATTGAGGAGGGTGAGGGTCATTTGAGAAGGGGGTGGAGAAAATTCCATCCTTATACTATGTTATAAGCATCGCATGTACTGCATTATATGTTGCTCATGTGCTCGACACTACTCCTCCTATTTCTACTCAGGTTGTTGAAGAAATACTTCCTACTCTCTACATAGGGAATCTATAACCTCATCCTAAGCTCACTACTTCTACTCGTACTCTACTTCTAATGATGATGAGTCCCCATGATATCCCCTTGACTAGACGACAACAATTCAACACCATCATAACGACTCACAGGTGTCAATTTAGAATTGATAACAACAACTCGATCTTTCTCAAAGGCATACCGAATCACATGAATCCATGTTGCATAATCAAATCTTGGTACACTAGAGGCCAAACCCTTAGTCTTATCATGACACTCTTGATGTGTGTGAGAATTTGTGTCCTCATGTGACTCATTAAAATTCATTTTGGAATTAAAATATTGATTATATTATTTTAAGTTAATAATAAAACTCAAAAAAATGTAATAACCACAATATGATGATGTTGATCACCAAACAATATCTCCAATGATAGGGTAATTTTAAATCATCTTTTAAAATTTAAACTTTATATTATCAGGTTAATCAACTACCTGTATGAATAATAAAATAAATATTTTACATTTACAGTTATATAAATTATTAAATAAAGGTACTTATGAGATGTCCTCAATGTGTACTGAATATACGACTACCAGCTCTATGCATGACCTCTTTACTCCCCTAGTTCTTCCAATCTAATTATGAAATAGGAAAACTAACTATCATATAGCAATATTTCAATCAATCCAAATCTAATATGATATTTAATCAATTCGATGGATGCAACAAGACTGATAAAAAAATTATAACATTAGCTTTTTTCAGGAATATCTTCCTCATTTTAAGAAAAACATTGACGATAACTCTCATGCATGTAAGCCTCCTTGGCCTCCTAGATAAGGGACTTCGTTTTATCACTAATGGGATACCAAAAACCCTAATAATGATTAATAAATCAATAAATTTCAAAAGAAAACTATTATATATTTATGTAGAATCCAATGATCAAACATTCTCTCCTGAACCTCAATAAGAATATGATTTCACACCACCCATTCTCTAAAAAATAATTCCATAGAATATAACTACCATTTCCAATAGATATAGCTAAAAACCGTAGAAAAACAAAAATAATAATAAAACAACTAGTAAATAAATAAATTATTGATTATAAAAATTAAATAAATTTCAGGAATAAACATACCTCCTCATGCATGGATAAAAATAAAGACATGGATATCCCCCATATAATAGGGTTGAGAATCCTCAATCTCATAAGACCATGACCCCATAGAGGTGATGAACCACCTGAAACCTCAGAGTTAGATGGCAAATATTTATGATCATCACTAGGAAGTATAGCCTTCTTGAGGTTATGGAACATCTCATCATAAGTCTCATCATCCATCTTGAACACAAAATGAATGTTGTTAGTAAAAAATTAAAGATGAGTATTATATATATATTAATTGTGACTATATCCAACATGTAATTATGTCATTCTTCATATCCATCATCATCTTTTAATACAATCGTGTCAATATTATTATATTCATCCCCATCATCATCAATTTCCATAGGAGTTTCATCTTTATCATCTCTTGTTAATTCAAATTCATTTATTACAGTATCAACATCATCATCACCATTGGATCGTAATTGCGGGGTGTCATCATTGATTTTCATTTCTCTTCATTGAAAAAATGTATTTCAATCTATCTCTTGAAAAATTTTAATTCCGTTCACTTTAATAGAATGACATTTACTTTTCTTAAAAATATTTTCATGAGATTTCATTTTTATAAATCTCTAAAAATCAGTTAACTCTATTGAATTAGTGTAATAATTTGAATAATAAATTTTATGTTCTTGAGGATCCAATAGAAATGGATTATTTTCTAAAATAATGTGTTTTATATTTAATTTTGTTGATTTCATGGTGTGGATGAACAAAAAATCCTCTATCAGTATCAAAATAATTAGATTTAAAAATCATTACATAATCATTTTTAAAATAAAATAGTTCAATTAATTCATATATCATTCCATAAAAGTCAAAATCACATTCTGTAGGATGATATCCTCTCAAAAAAATACCACAATTGATTTATTATGATTTACCATATCCACATGTATGAAATCAAAAATCATTCACCATATATGCAATATAAGATTTCAAATTTTTTTATGCTGGGTTACACAATACATATAATCTATTATCATTTTTTGTAAAGACTTGTAAATTTCAAGAAATATTTTTTCTTAATTTCTTTGGGATATTACGAGTACATAGTTTCTGGCGGAACCTGATTCCGAGGCCCAGTGTGGCCAAAATCACTTTCGGAAGTTTACCTCGGCTACATTCAGCGAACGAACGAGTTGGTTTTCCTAACTTCTGAACCGGTGCTCAAAATCAAAATCTGAGGGAACAGATGAAACCGTAGTGCCGGTAATTTCTTAGGAACACCTTTTCCAAAGGTGTGTTTTCTTGGGAGGAGATGTTAAAAATGTGAGGAATAAAAATATAATTGTTTTACAATTTTATATTTATTTCATTACTAAGTGGTTAAAGTGTTAAGTTAAATTAAGTTGTGTCACAACATTATTTCTCTCAACTATGTGATCCTAACTTCTGGTGAGGATATTAGTGAAGTGGGGCCCACACGATCCCCCATGTTTTCCCTTTCCCATAACCCCCTTTAAACTCCTTTAAAAACCTCCCTTGTTTTTAATGTTGTGACTTCCCCTCTCCTCTCATTTAATCAAGCCAACACATTAATTCAATTAATGGAATTGAGTTTTTTTTTAATTTTGAACTCATGGCATGGCTTAATAAAATAAGAGGATTTTATTTAATTTTTGGGTTAGATTTGTTGTGTTAAGTATTGGAGAAGAATGATCTAGTCTTGAAGAACATCTTCTATCTCGTTGAAGAACGAGAAGAACGTCGGAACACCAAGGAGAGACGACATGATGATCTTTCTCTTCTCTACAGCCAGTGTGAGATGCCATCCTCTTCATTGATGCTCGTCAACTCCGTCATCAATACCCCCACCCCCCCCCCCCCCCCGCATGACGTCGTTTTCCCATGACGATCAACATTTGTCAACATCTTCGAGGTAGGGGTTGGATTTTACGTTCGTGGTTACTTCTTAAGTTCATCGTTAATTAAATAGCCACTTGTTATCAAATTAACGGGAGGAGGCCGGACCACACAAACACGGCCGACCCTCCCCCCCTTTGCTGTTATTCTTCATTATGTTTTAAAACAGAGGTGATGCGGTGTCTTCGCACCACGAAGAAATGAAGGAACCGCTGCCGACGTCAGGCCGCGGCGGAGGGGCATGGCGTCGTCACGTCGCGTCGGACGGCCAGGAGCCGTGGTCGATGGGGGGGGGGGGGCGTTTTGGGGAAGCGGTCAGCTGATCCGGCCTTTAGAGTTAGCTGGAGGCGGGAACCCAAGGGTCTCGTTGGTTCGGTTAGGGCCGATCATAAATGGTCGGCCGTTTGTCCAGCAACGGGGCAGCGCCCCCCCCCCCCCCCTTCCGTGTCCCTTCGGCAAGCGGGCGCCCGCGCGGGGCCGGACCCCCACGCCGGGCCGGGCTGGGCCGTGCCAACTGGGCCAAGATGCGCCCAACTGGGCCGGACTCGAACCCATGTTGGGTCGACACAGTTCGGGCCGACCTAGGGGTATCAGGCCGGGTCGGACTGGGCCTGAACCCCATATTTTTGGACAGATCCGTTCAAACGCCCATAACATGGGCTACGGACCTCCGATCAACACACCGTCAGTTGTGTAGAGATTCTTGGATAGAGTTGGTCAATTTTCTATATTACACTTTGGGTTTTCGAGAACTTTGGGTACAGCCGGGTTGGTTTGATCACGAAACCAACCCGGCCCTCGGATCGGAAACACTTATAACATGAGCTCTGGATGTTCAAATGATGTTCCTTGGACATTGTTAGATTCCTATTAGTGAGACAGTTCTTTTGTCTTACTCTGCTCGAGGTTTGGATGTGGTTGGAGTACGGTCGAGTTGGTTTTGACTTAAAAACCAACCGGGCCCCTGGTATGAAAAAGCCAATAAATCTCAGACCGGGCGTTCGATTGACGCGCCGTCTGTCACGTTGAGTTCCTTTTGATGAGACAGAACTTTGAGAACATCAAATCTGGACTTTGTGTCAGTTGATGTATCGACCCTCTTGGCTCATGGAGCGGACCCTCTTAGAAATGATCATGATGTGTGTGGGAACCCTAGAGCTGGCTGTGACTGTGACGACAATGACGACTGTACTAGGATCCTCCGCTGGTTCAGTAGCGACGACGGACGTACTGAAGTCCTCCTTGGGTTCGATGACAATGACTGATGTTCTTGTATCCTATGTCGGTCCGGCAGTACGTGACTACTATTCTTGTATCCTATGTGGGTTCGACAGTATTTGACTGTGTACTTGAATCCTACATGGGTCCGGCAGAGTAGTTGGTCATGTATACTTTGTGGGTCTGACAGCTTAGCTAGTCCTGTATCGCATGTGGGTCCAATAGCATAGATGAATTAGTGGCTCTATCTGATCATCTCTATCACCTTATGAAGTGTATACCTGTGTGAGCTGAGTCTTTAATTTCAATCATTATCTTCGATATGATTGTTTTGCTATCCTGTGTGGATTGGGTTGTGTTATCCTGTGTGGATTGGATTGTACTATTTGGTGTGGACTAGATTGAACATGGGCTCAGATGTTGGGGCTGAACTGGAATTGATGACATAGGTATATTTATGGGCATATACCTATGTAGGTTTGGTTGTTACTTTGTTATTGTAATCTTTCCTTTGTGGTTTATCCTTCGTGGATTCAGGGAGACATTCAGGGGTCTCGGGGTCCCTGTTGAGTAGTGTATAATCACACCTACACAGTCTATGCCCGCACTATTTTTTTTGGATCCAGATGACAGACAACTCTGATCGAGGTAGGAGCTCGTGGAGCTGGACGGTACCTAGAGGTGGATCACTAGACGAGACCTACACGGAGCGGACGACTGGAGCCAAGGAGCTGAGGAGACTATCTATACCCACCCTTCAGGGGGATTTCCAGAGGACAATGTGGAGTTGCTGGATTACTTTTAAGCTGTTGTACTATCTTTTCAGTTGTATTTTACTTTCATTTGGGTTTGTATTTTGGCCCATTTACATTCCAGCACTTTCTTTTGTACTCAGTTTACTTAGTGTTTACTCAGCTTGTGTACTCTGTGGTGTTTTTTTACATTATAAAGGGAATGTCATCCTCTATTGTCTGAATTTATGCCTTTGGTGCTAGTCTCCAGCCCCTGGCCTATGGAAGGCGGGCTTGGTGTTGTCACGGTGTGGGTCCCGAGGATGGGTCGTGACAAATTGGTATTATAGGAGTTCATTTCTACCGCAGAACTCAGGACTCTGATCTCCTTCTATGTGAAACATTAATGTTAAGGGTATTAAGTGTGGTTATCAGTCCAGGGAGTCCAGTGTTGGTGTGGCTTATAAGGACCCACACTTATTTCATACATAATCTTGAAATTATTTAAAAAAACACTTCATTATACATTGAGGATCTTTTCAAGTATAGATATTTAGAGAATTAAGACAAAACATTCATAACATTAGGCATTGTTACATAGTGGATACCATAAAATTAGTTTCCATTATCCTCAGAATATAAAACATTAAAACAAAAAACAAGACTCCTTGACAATTCTTCAACATTTAACATGTCTTCCTTCCTTGTATTACTCATCATTAACCTATGAAAAATCATTTAAAAACTTGGTATGAGAACAAAAGCTAAGTAAGGTATGAAAAAGACGGAAAAATCACATTAGTCCATGAATACGCATGAAGTATGAAAACATTTTCAAAAGACATGCTTTCCACCCATAAAATCTTAATTTGTGTAACATGAGATTCACACAAGATCCACGCAAACATAATTATAATCATAGAGGTATATTGGGGCATTACTTACATAATCTCGTAACCATCTTGGCTACCTTAAAATTTTTAGCCCTCACGGCTACCTTACTTTGTGTAACCATCACAGTTACACTTGGAGTAACCATACAGCCGACCTCCAACTTACTCATACCCAATGCATTGGAGGGAAATATAGGTCCCACCCTTCATCATAAACAATTCCCAATAACCAAAACATAATCATACAACATAAACAATAGCATAAAAACATTGCCTTTGAATCTTTTAAAACAAAATTTTAAAAGAGGATTTTAGAAGAAAAGTCTCTTATAAACATCATATACTTGAAGTGAGACATAATTGAGTGGATGGAATATGTATATACTCTGTAAATACACATAATTAAACATAATATAAACAGAACCCATCACACAAACAATTTAAATAGCACATAAATTATAAAGTAGAAGGTTAACCCAAAGAATGGAAACCGGGTTAAGAATTCCCTTACCTTGGGATTGTATTACTTCAAAATTGTTTAAACCACCGGTATAATGGTTAAAAGAGTGTTATTAGTAATTTACAGAAACATTTTCATGTTTATAACATCTTATTTGGTAATTTCATAACCTCATTTCACCCCTTAATTGTTAGTATTTTGTTCCTTTCATTATTTCGGGTGAGTTCTTTTGTGATTTTCACAATCGGTTCATGATGAATCGTTCTCGTTGATTGGAAGTGAAACTCCAGAATTGGAATGGAGTAGTATTTACATAATTCCAGTACCATAAATTATACCATTTATCACTTTGGTGCTTTATATGATGATGATTTATAAGTTAAACATTAATTATGTTCGTTTAGATAATTTAAGTGGTTCTTTGATAATTACAACTTCATTTAGTCTTGTAAATTTGAATCATGGGTAAAAAAGAATTCCAGAACCTTATATGATTCATAAAACATATATTATAACCTGGTTCAACCATATAAATGGTTTCATGACCAGACTTGAAAGAATTATTGGAGATTGAAAATACATCGTCCACGATATCGGTAATTCGACACAAATGGACAATGTTTTTTGATTCTTTAAATAAGTGAGAGAGGAGAGGAATAATGATTTGTAATTTTCCATAAACATGACAACATCCAGAATATACATGATTCTGGATATTTCATGCCTCTTGGATAAGAGGGGGTGAAGAACGAAGAGAAGGGAATCTTGAAATGAAGAAAACATGCGAAATTTCTTACAAAAATTCGGCAGCCTAACAGCGTCTCTTAAAATTTCATAAAAATAAGATTGATGAGAGGAATGGAATATCTCATCATTCATACAAAATTTGGACAGTAAGGGGAAATATTAAATGAAATATCCCAACAAAAGACAAAGGGAAAGGAAGAGAATAACATAAAATGGAAGAAAAGAATGAAAATGAAAGAGGATGTTTACCTCTTGATCTCTTCTCCTTGAGATCCTTCTTAAGGGATTTGATTTTGGTCTTTTGGTGAGACCAGCAGCTCTAGGACGTGGGGAAGAAGATTGGGGAGGGAATTTGGCAGAAATTAGACAATGCTCAAGGCTTGAGAGGTGTGAGAGGAAGAGGGGAGTGAGGGTGGTATTTATAGTGGGGGAGGGGAGGTATTTTAGATTAATTTAATTATTATTATAATATTTTTATCAAGACTATGAATAATCTTAAATCAAGTGGCCTTAATTAGTGAAAATATCAAGGGAGTTCGAGGCAAGTGGCCTTTCATCACTTATGATGTCATAAATAGTGCATTTTTACTGATAAATTGATTATACGGTATTTTGCCGTATTTCACTATTCACCGAAAATTCAAGAGTTTCAGAAAAATACCAAAAATTTACCCCAACAATTTTTTGATGTGTAGAATTCAAAAATGAACTCCATTTTTCAAAAATAATTTTCTAAATATTATTAATTTAATTTTTAAATAAGGTCACAGTTAATTCGAAAAATAACAATATTTATGTGCAACTAGTTTCATGAGACATTGGAAAATTAATTAAGATCCCATTATCCTATTGCCAATAAAATAATAATATTATTTACTATTCATGAGGTCATATTACTATTCATATTACTATTCATATTACTATTCATAAAGGCATGTTACTATTCACCAAAAAAACAAGTTTGTTCCATTAGACTCTAAATAACATACTGAACACAATTGTAGATGACAGTTTCATGAAATTCAAAACATAGAAGAAATAAAATTATGTTTAAAGGATACTTATAAATATATACCTTAAACAAAATTTCAAGCATTTTCAATTTATTTTTAGAAAACCTTGGGATGTAACATTATCCCCACCTTCTTGAAATTGCGTCCTCGCAATTTTATTTACTTATTAAACAACTGAGGGTATTTTTCCCTCATAGAATTTTCAGACTCCCATGATGCTTCCTCAACCATGTGGTTTCTCCACAAAACCTTTACCTGGTGGATTACTTTATTCCGCAATACCTGTTCTCTTCGATCAAGAATCTGAACCAGTTTTTCTTCATAATAAAGGTTCTCTGATAGCTGAACTTCTTCCGGCCTCAAGACATGTGATGAATCTGGAACATACTTTCTCAACATCGAAACATGAAAAACATTGTGTACCTGAAACAAGCTCGTAGGCAAAGCTACGCGGTACGCAACTGTTCCAACTTTATCCAAGATTTCAAAAGGACCGATGAACCGTGGACTTAGTTTCCCTTTCTTACCGAAACGCATCACACTTTTCCAAGGAGATATTTTAAGGAAAACATGGTCACCTACCTTGAAAGAGAAGTCTTTCCTTCTGTTATCTGCATAACTTTTCGGCCTGCTCTGAGCTATCCTCATGTGTTGCTGGATCATCCTCACTTTCTCAGCCACTTCTTCTACTAATTCTGGCCCCATCAACTTTCTTTCACCGACTTCATCCCAAAACACAGTAGTCCGACACCGCTTTCCATACAAGGCCTCAAAAGGTGCCATCTGAATACTGGAATGGAAATTGTTATTATAAGAAAACTCAACTAGTGAATGATGTTGATCCCAACTTCCCTGATAGTCCATTGAACAAGCTCAAAGCATATCCTCCAAAGTTTGAATCGTTCGTTCTGACTGCCCATCTGATTGAGGATGAAAAGTTGTACTGAAATTCAACTCTGTGCCCAAAGACTTCTGAAGTCCCTTCCAAAATTTAGAAGTGAACCTGGGATCTCGGTCAGACACAATGGAAAGAGGAACTCCATGTAACCTAACAATCTCTTTGAGGTACAATCGAGAAATCTGATCTAATGTCATTGTATCTCAAATAGAAAGAAAATGAGCAGACTTTGTTAGCCGATCAACAATAACCCATATCCCATTGTTACCTCGAGAATTCATTGGTAGTCCCACCACAAAATCCATGGATATATTCTCCCATTTCCATTCTGGCACCAGCAAAGGCTGAAGCATCCCCTTCGGTAACTGTCGCTCTGCTTTAACCTGCTGACATGTCAAACATTTCATTGTAAAATCAGCAATATCTCTTTTCATCCCATTCCACCAGTAATACTCCCGAAGGTCTCTGTACATCTTAGTACTTCTAGGATGAACAGAAAATGGATAACTATGAGCTTCACACAACAATTCTTTCTTCAGCTGGGAATCACAAGGCACACACAACCTTTTTCCAAACCTTAAAACACAATCTTTATCAAGATTAAATTCTGGAAACTTACCCATTTTAACCAATTTTACCTTTTTATGTAGCTCACGGTCTTCCCTCTGTGCTTTCATAATTCGGTCTGACAACGAAGAATGCACTGAAACCTGAAACTGAACAGATATATTCCCTGCACCAACAACTTCTAAGCCAAAATTTATAAAATCATTAATCAAGGGATCACGTTCCAAACGTAGCATGGTTAATGATGCATGATTTTTCCGACTTAAGGCATCCGCTACATTGTTTGCTTTTCCAGGATGGTAATTAATCGTGCAGTCATAATCATGTATCAGTTCTAGCCATCTTCTCTGCCTCATGTTTAATTCCTTCTGAGTGAATATATACTTAAGACTTTTATGGTCAGTATATATTTGGCATTTGGTTCCGTATAGATGATGCCTCCATATTTTCAAAGCAAAAACCACAGCTGCCAATTCCAAATCATGTGTGGGATAATTCAGCTCACGAGGTTTAAGTTGTATCGAAGCATAGGCAATTACCTGATCATTCTGCATCAAAACACAACCAAGTCCCTTCAAAGAAGCATCACTGTAGATGACAAACTCACCATTCCTGGAAGGTAAGGCCAAAACTGGAGCATTCACCAATCTCTTCTTTAGTTCCTGAAAACAAACATCACATTCTTCTGTCCAAACAAATTTAACCCATTTCCGTGTTAACTTAGTTATTGGGCTAGATAACTGTGAAAAGTTCTTAACAAAGCGTCGGTAATAACTTGCTAAGCCCAGAAAACTACGAATCTCTGTAACATTTTTCGGTCTTGGCCATTCATCAACTACTTTTGTTTTGGAAGGATCAACTGTTATTCCATCCTTATTTACAATGTGCCCAAGAAAAGAAATCTGTTGCAACCAAAAATCACACTTTCTGAATTTTCCATATAGTTTCTTTTCTTTTAAAGTTTGTAAAACAACCCTTAGATGTTTTTCATGCTCCTCTTTATTTTTAGAAAAAACCAGAATGTCATCAATAAATATAACCACAAACGTATCCAAGAACTCATGAAATACTCTATTCATAAGATTCATGAATACAGCAGGTGCATTAGTTAACCCAAATGGCATAACAACAAATTCATAATGCCCATATCTAGTACGAAAGGCTGTTTTCGGGATGTCATCCTCCTTCACCTTCAGCTGATGGAATCTGGATCTCAAGTCAATCTTGGAAAATACTGAGCTCCCTGGAGCTGATCAAACAAGTCATCAATATGAGGCAAAGGATACTTGTTTTTAACAGTGATGTTATTCAAAGCTCTATAATCAATGCAAAGTCTCATGGAACCATCTTCCTTTTTAACAAACAAAACAGGGGCTCCCCATGGTGAAGTACTGGGACGAATGAAGCCTTTGACAAGCAAATCCTGCAACTGATTTTCAATTCAAGAAGTTCTATTGGAGCCATACGATATGGGGGTTTTGAAATTGGCTTAGCATCAGGAACTAAGTAAATTGTGAATTAGACTTCTCGTTTAGGTATGACACTGGGTAACTCCTCAGGAAAAACATCAAGGTATTCATTTACCACTAGCACATAATTGATTTGAATAGTTCCCTTGTTTTCAACAATATGAGCCAGATAACTTTCATTTCCATCTTTCAGTAGTTTCTCAGATTCTTGATATGTTATCAATTGTATGGGTTCATTCTTGTATACAAACTGAAACTCTTTCTGAAAAAAAACTTCTTTAGCTCTACAGTCAATTTTTGCATGATAATCAGAAAGCCAGTCCATCCCCAGAATAACTTCAAACTCGACTAAGGGTAAAACAACAAGGTTTGTAGGTAAAGTCTTTCCACATACCACAATATTAATATTCTTATAATTCCTCTTTGCTATAACATTTCCCCCTGGTGTTTTAACAACAAGTTCAGGTATCATTTGTTGAGGTGATATTTCCAATTCACTAGAAAATTTCTCAGAGATGAAGGAATGTGTAGACCCCGTATCAAACAAAACTTTAGAAAAATCTGAGTGAACAAACAAAGTACCTGATACAACTTCATTGGATGGCCCAACATCTGCTGACGTAGTCGCGAAGGATCTCACTACACCTTTCTGCTTGTAGTCTGGCTTCATTGCATCATTTGGATCCCTCTTTGGACATGAATTTGCATAGTGACCCATCTCACCACATTTAAAACACTTTACAGTTTGCTTATCAGGATTAGTCTTTGGATCATTTTCATTGCAATATCGGGCCATATATCCAAACATACCACATTTAAAACACTTCCCATATTTGATAAGACATTCCCCAGGGTGCTTCTTGCCACACTTTTCACAAACTGGAAACTGTATTTTCTTACCACCAGATTTCATTGGTTGATTCTTACCCATTGCTTTCCAATTGGACCTCTTCCTCTCTTTGTTTCCAAATCTCATGTGGTCGTCAGCAAACTCCATCTCTACCCTCTCAGCACATCGGTCAAGTTTCTCGTAACTTTTGAATTCACGGGAGGCCAACGCCCTTCGATACCTTGGCTTCAATCCTGAGTAAAAGCGGTTGATTTTGCAATCGAGGTCCAGAATAAGATTTGGAGCATACCTCGCCAGTCGGGTGAAGTTCGCCCCATACATACCCACTGAATCTTCCTCCTTTTGTTTCAGTTCAAGGAATTGTTTCTCCATTATAAGTCGCACCACCTTAGGAAAATATTTTTCAAGAAAAATACATTTAAATTCATCCCACACTAAGGCATCAAAATCATCTCTACCCCTGATATTCCTTACCATTGACCACCACTGATCAGCTTCCCCTTAAAAACGATAAATGGAAAGACTTAACTTTTGATTGTCCGAACATCCCATAACATCAAATATCTTTTCAAGGGCTTTAATCCATCCTTATGCTGCCACTGGGTCAGAAGATCCATTTAATGCAGGAGGATGTTGTCTCATAAAATGTTCCACCACTGTCATGTTCCATTGGGGTACTTCTATTTGTCCTCTTGCATGGATGCCACCACCATTTATTTCCTGTGTTAGCTGAGCCATTACTGTCACAAACTGCTCGGTTCCAATTCCTATCATTCCGGACTGTTGATCAGGAAGGATGTCATTCTGTCGGTGCCTATCCTCTTCAGCATCAATGTTCCTTTTGCGGACAACCATTCTAAACAAACATTTCTTAGATGAAGCAACATGGTAATCTTTAAATGCTATTACAAATTAAACATAGGGTGAGAATTATTTATGGTATTCTATTAGCATCACCATAACCCCTAAAGTTATCTAAACCATCCTCTGATACCAACTATAAGGACCCGCACTTATTTCATACATAATCTTGAATTTATTTAAGAAAAGACTTCATTATACATTGAGGATATTTTCATGTTTAGAGCTTTAGAGAATTAAGACAAAACATTCATAACATTACACATTGTTACATAGTGGATACCATAAAATCAGTTTCCATTATCCTCATAATATAAAACATTAAAACAAAAAACAAGACTCCTTGACAATTCTTCAACATTTAACATGTCTTCCTTCCTTGTATTACTCATCATTAACCTGTGCAAAATCATTTAAAAACTTGGGATGAGAACAAAAGCTCAGTAAGGTATGAAAAAGAAGGAAAAATCACATTAGTCCATGAATACGCATGACGTATGAAAACATTTTCAAAAGACATGATTTCCACCCATAAAATCTTAATTTGTGTAACATGAGATTTACACAAGATCCACGCAAACATAATTATAATCATAGAGGTATATTGGGGCATTACTTACATAATCTCGTAACCATCTTGGCTACCTTAAAATTTGTAACCCTCACGACTACCTTACATTGTGTGACCATCACAGTTACACTTGGAGTAACCATACGGCCGACCTCCAACTTACTCATACCCAATGCATTGGAGGGAAATATAGGTCCCAACCTTCATCATAAACAATGCCTAATAACCAAAACATAATCATACAACATAAACAATAGCATAAAAACATTGCCTTTGAATCTTATAAAACAGAATTTTAAAAGAGGATTTTAGAAGAAAAGTCCCTTATAAACATCATATACTTGAAGTGAGACTTAATTGAGTGGATGGAATATGTATATACTCTGTAAATACACATAATTAAACATTATATAAACATAACCCATCACACAAACAATTTAAATAGCACATAAATTATAAAGTAGAAGGTTAACCCAAAGAATGGAAATCTGGTTAAGAATTCCCTTACCTTGGGCTTGTATTACTTCAAAATTGTTTAAACCTCCTGTATAATGGTTAAAACAGTGTTATTAGTACTTTACAGAAACATTTTCATGTTTATAACATCTTATATGGTCATTTCATAACCTCATTTCACCCGTTAATTGTTAGTATTTTGTTCCTTGCATTATTTTGGGTGAGTTCTTTTGTGATTTTCACAATCGGTTCATGATGAATCGTTCTTGTTGATTGGAAGTGAAACTAAAGAATTGGAATGGAGTAGTATTTACATAATTCAAGTACCATAAATTATATCATTTATCACTTTGGTTCTTTATATGATGATGATTTATAAGTTAAATATTAATTATGTTCGTTTAGAAAATTTAAGTGGTTCTTTGATAATTACAACTTCATTTAGTCTTGTAAATTTGAATCATGAGTAAAAAAGAATTCCAGAACCTTATATGAGTCATAAAACTTATATAATAACCTGGTTAAACCATATAAATGGTTTCATGACCAGACTTGAAAGAATTATTGGAGATTGAAAATACATCGTCCACGATATCGGTAATTCGACACAAATGGACAATGTTTTTTTGATTCTTTAAATAAGTGAGAGAGGAGAGGAATAATGATTTGTAATTTTCCATAAACATGAAAACATCCAGAATATACATGATTCTGGAGATTTCATGCCTCTTGGAGAAGAGGGGGTGAAGAACTAAGAGAAGGGAATCTTGAAATGAAGAAAACATGAGAAATTTCTTACAAAAATTCGGCAGCCTAACGACGTCTCTTAAAATTTCATAAAAATAAGATTGATGAGAGGAATGGAATATCTCATCATTCATAAAAAATTTGGACATTAAGGGGAAATATTAAATGAAATATCCCAACAATAGACAAAGGGAAAGGAAGAGAATAACATAAAATGGAAGAAAAGAATGAAAATGAAAGAGGATGTTTACCTCTTGATCTCTTCTCCTTGAGATCCTTCTTAAGGGCTTTGATTTTGGTCTTTTGGTGAGACCAGAAGCTCTAGGACGTGGGGAAGAAGATTGTGGAGGGAATTTGGCAGAAATTAGACAATGCTCATGGCTTGAGAGGTGTGAGAGGAAGAGGGGAGTGAGGGTGGTATTTATAGTGGGGGAGGGGAGGTATTTTAGATTATTTTAATTATTATTATAATATTTTTATCAAGACTATGAATAATCTTAAATCAAGTGGACTTAATTAGTGAAAATATCATTTAAGTTCAAGGAAAGTGGCCTTTCATCACTTATGATGTCATAAATAGTGCATTTTTACTGATAAATTGATTATACGGAATTTTACCGTATTTCACTATTCACCGAAAATTCAAGAGTTTCAGAAAAATACCAAAAATTTACCCCAACCATTTTTCGATGTGTAGAATTCAAAAATGAACTCCATTTTTCAATAATAATTTTCTAAATATTATTAATTTAATTTTTAAATAAGGTCACAGTTAATTCGAAAAATAACAATATTTAAGTGCAACTAGTTTCATGTGACATTGGAAAATTAATTAAGATCCCATTATCCTATTGCCAATAAAATAATAATATTATTTACTATTCATGAGGTCATATTACTATTCATATTACTATTCATAAGGGCATGTTACTATTCACCAAAAAAACAAGTTTGTTCCATCAAACTCTAAATAACATACTGAACACAATTGTAGATGACAGTTTCTTGAAATTCAAAACATTGAAGAAATAAAATTATGTTTAAAGGATACTTATAAATATATACCTTAAACAAAATTTCATGCATTTTCAATTTATTTTTAGAAAACCTTGGGATGTTACACGGCTGTCGACATATCCATACACCAGGACCCTAACATCTGATTTCCGACTCAGCGCACGAAAACATTGATTGAATGTGTGTTTTAAAAGTATTCTTTGTGATTACATTGTGTCAGCTCACCATGTATACTATATCAACCATGGCGCACCTGTTTCTTTCTAGATGGCCCCACGATGGCAGCGAGCTACGGTTATGAGCTTTGTGCAAGACGACAGCCCACCGAGCAACGAGGCCTCGGTGTATGGCCCTATTACAGTGGAGGCACCAGTGGTACCTTTACCCGCCGACCCACCAATGCCACCAGCCCCAGTAGCTGAGAGTGCACGTCACCTTAGTGCACTGCACGATATTCAGCGTTAGAGACCGCCTAGGTTTCACGGGGAGATGGACCCTCAGGAAGCGGAGGATTAGCTGGAGGCTGTTGAACGAGTTTTCAAGATAGTCGGGACACCAGCTGACCTCATGGTGATCCTTGCAGCGAGTCTCTTGCACGCAGCAGTAGGAAGATGGTGGAGCCTGATGCTCTTGGTTCATGACGAGGCATCTCTCCTTTGGTCAGACTTCTAGAGCCTCTTTTCCCTTGAGTTTGTCCCAGCCACCCTCCGTGCAGTGCACATTCAGGAGCTATTATATAAGCGGCATGACAGCATGACAGTAGCCCAGTATTCGGCGAGGTTTACCGATTTATCGCTCTATTCCACAGACATGGTACATGACCCATTCTTCCGGGCCTGGACCATCGAACAGGGACTGAGGCATGAGATCAGGGCTTCGATGATCCCCCTCGGTATTCCAACGTAGGCAGGAGTACTAGAGCGAGCCCTTCTTGTAGAGAGCTTCCTTGTTGAGCCTACACCAGCCGTGAGACCTACCATAGGGAGGCATGTAGCAGTGCCTTCTACAGTTGGCAGTCGATGGATGTCAATAGGGTCCACGCAGACCATACCATCAGGTGGATGACCTCAGGACACAGGATCAGAGGTTCGGGGCACACGACGCAGATCCAGCCTTACGAGAAACCAATAGTGCTATGCATGCGGCGGGCAGGGCCACATGGCTCCTGACTGCCCGACCCGCCATGCAGTGGACCAGCAGACGGTTGAGGGACCACCCATGCAGAGGTAGAGGTTCGACCGTGGCGGTCCGCAGGGAGACGGCAGATGAGGCAGAGGAGCTGGCTGAGCAGCAGGTGGTGGGCGACGCTTTGAGGCTCCACCACCACCACCACCAGGAGGTCCACCCCGACCACAGGGAGATGGCGGGCAGAGGCAGGCTCAGCTTCAAGCAACAGAGTCCTACGACCACGGTGCACCAGAGATGATTTGAGTTAGTATCTGTGTCTACTCCACCCTGGCTGTAGTTCTTATAGACACAAAAGCGAGTCATTCATTCATTATCGCTGCCCTTTTTCGTATCTCAGAGATTCCGACGGATCCGTTGGCTCAATCCTTATTGCTAGATACCCCTAAGGGAGAAGTCTCGATGATTACGCACTGGTTCAGGTAGTTTAAGCTTAATCTAGGATGTGAGATCTTCGGCTGGGATCTTCTTGTAGCGGCCTAGAGGCCTTACGGCGTCATCATGGGCATGAATTGGTTATCTACAGTACATTCTCAGATCGGCTGTATTAGGCGCATGGTGCGGTGTGTCCAAACCGATGGAAGTAGGTTCACCTTCATCGGCGAGAAGGGAGCCTTTGCAGCACATGATGGAATCACGCAGAGGAGAGGACATCCGATCACTCATCAGTTGGCTAGCCTCATCTTAGTAGCAGTGGACAGGTGGAGTCTGAGTTTTCTTGTAGTGGTGGATCATTATGCACACATTTCTCCTGACAACGTTATATGACTACCTCCTCACAGAGAGGTGGACTATTATATTGACATGTACCCGGGGATTTCCCCAATATCTACTCCAGCATATCGGATGGCTCCCGCTGAGCTTTGAGAGATACGGGTACAGTTGGATGACTTGTAGGGAAAGGGATTCATTCAACCCAGTGTTTTACCATGGGCTTCCCCAATTTTTTTCACCATGAAGGCGGATGGGAGCTTGCGACTATGTGTTGATTACCATCAGCTGAACTAGGTGATTGTGAAGAACAATTATCCACTTCTACGGATTGATGACCTCTTTGATCAGCTCAAGGTAGAACGATGGTTCTCGAAGATAGACATCAGGTTAGGCTATCATTAGCTAAGATTTCAAGATGAGGATGTGCAGATGACGGCCTTCAGATGTCGGTATGGCCACTATGAGTTCATGGTTATGCCTTTCGGCGTATCCAATGCTCCAGCAGTGATCATTAGTCTCATGAAAATGATCTTTCCACCTTACCTCGATCGATTTATTGTAGTCTTCATCGACAAAATTTTGTTATACTCGACTACTGAGGAGGAGCATGCCTACCACTTGCGGGTTGTGCTGGACACACTCCGGGAGCACCAGCTTTTTGGTAAACTCTCGAAGTGTCAGTTTTGGATTGGTGAGTTCCACTTCTTGGGACACATCATCTCTGAGGTAGGATTTGCAGTGGATCCTATAAAGATTGAGGTAGTGCTAGCTTGGGAGCCATCCAGGTGCGTGACTGAGGTGTGGATTTTCTTAGGTATGTCTGGGTACTATCGGAGAATTGTGAAATACTTCTCGAGAGTTGCAGCACCACTTTCTGCTTTGACGAAGAATGGGAAACACTTCGTGTGGTCACATAGATGTTAGTAGAGCTTCTAGGAGCTGAGACAGAGATTGTCCAGTGTACCCATCTTGAGGATACCGAAGGAGGGATTAGGGTACTTAGTCTACTGCGATGCATCAGGGACCAGACTCAGGTGTTTCCTGATGCAGGAGCGGGCAGTGATCTCCTATGGATCATGACAGTTGAGGCAGCATGAGCAGAACTACGCTACCCATGACCTGGAGTTAGCAGTAGTGGTCTTATCCTTGAATATGTGGCGGCACTATCTGATGGGTGAGCACTTTACAGTCTACTCTGACCACCAGAGTCTCAGGTGAATCTTCTCACAGAAGGACATGAACTTGAGACAGCGGCGATCGATCAAGTTCCCCCAGTACTATGACTTTGTGATAGTTTATACTCCTAGAATGGGGAATGTAGTAGCCGATGCTCTTATCAGGAGGATGGAAATTAAGCTACATGGAGAATCGACATAGCAGATAACCTCTCTATAGATATTTTTCGTGGATAGAGATGGGGAAGCCTTCCTTCAGTCTCTCACAGTCCCACCTCCACTTCTTCAGTAGGTCAGAGAGGCACATCATGGGGACGTTGACTGTGAGACGCGTCATGGTCATATTTACATAGGACAGGAACCTGGTAGTTTCTCTATAGGAGGAGAGCATGATGTCCTTTTCAGAGGATGTACCATGGTACCAGCTGATTTGTAGTAGGAGGTGATGAAGGAGTTTCACAGTTCCCCAATAGCAGTACATCCAGGAGTGGCGAAGATGTACCAGGATCATAGATGACAGCACTGGTGGCCGGGTATGAAGAAGGCTGTGGTCGAATTCGTTTCTCGATGCCTCACCTACCTGCAGGTGAAGGTAGAGCACCAGGAACCACCAGGCTTGGTACAACCCTTGGAGGTCCCGGAGTGGAAGTGGGATGGGATATCTATGGATTTCGTGACTGGACTTCCACACACTTCCAGAGGTCACGACTCCATTTGGGTGATTGTCGACCGACTCACCATTTCGGCCCATTTCTTACACATCAAAGAGTAGGGCTCAGTGGAGAGCTTGGGACGCCTATACATTCAAGAGATTGTATGGATTCATGGTGTGACATCATATATCGTCTCCAATCGAGATGCTCACATTACCTCCCAGCTTTGGAAGGGGTTTCAGGAGTCATTCGGGATGCAGGTACGTCTGAGCACCGCATTTTACCCTAAGACGGATGGTCAGACGGAGAGGACCATTCAGACTCTTGAGGAAATGCTCCGTGCATGTGTCCTCAACTTTGGTCGCAGCTGGGAGGATCACCTAACCTTGGTGGACATTGCGTACAATAACAACTACCACTCCACAATCGGGATGGCACCATACGAGGCATTGTATGGCCAACCTTGCAGGTCACCTCTGTGCTGGACAGACCCTGGGAAGTCAGTACTTGTCGGACCAGGGATGGTCTAGGCTAAGAATGAGAAGGTACAGGTCATCCAGGAGCGGATAAGGACAGCTCAGAGCTGACGGAAGTCCTATGCTGAATGGAGACCGAGACTACTAGAGTTTGAGGATGGAAACCACTTTTTCATGCAGGTCTCGCCTCGACGTGGATTACGAAGATTTGGCCAGGGTGTAAGTTATCTCCGCGCTTCATAGGACCATTATAGGTTATCAGCAGAATAGGCGAGGTGGATTATTGCCTGGCTCTACCACCTCAGTTGTACCGGGTGCATGATGTTTTCCACGTATCTTAGTTGAGGAGATATGTGCACGACCCAACGCATATCATCGACCATGGGGAGCTGTGAATTGATGATGAGGCGTCTTTTGCGGAGGTCCTGGTGGAGATCGAGGATCGAAAAAAGCGGGTCCTACGTGGATGGTCGATTCCTCTAGTGCAAATCAGTTGGCAGCACGAGAACCTCCAGGAGAGCACTCGAGAGTGAGAGGCTCAGATGCGTGCTCAGTACCCTCATTTGTTTCCCTAGTTTGTGATGTATCTTTACGGGGATGTAAAGCCCTGAGGTGGGAGTAATGTAAATCCACAAAAATTTCAATGAATTTTTTTTATTAATTTCATTTGGATTTTACAAGCACACAGTTTCTAACGGCACCTTATTCTGAGGCCCGGTGTGCCCGGAATCAATTTTTGAAATTTAACTTTGGTATGTTCATTGGACGAACGAGCGGGTTTTCCAAACTTCTGAACTGATGCTCAGAATCGAAATTCATGGGAACTAATAAAACCACAGTTCCAATAATTTATTTGGAACATGTTTTCCGAAGGTGTGTTTTCTTGAGAGGAGATGTTAAAAATGTGAGGAATAAAAATAAAATTGTTTTACAATTTTATTGTTATTTCTTTACTAAGTGGTTAAAGTGCTAAGTTAAATTAAGTTGTGTCACAACGTTATTTTTCTATACTATGTGATCCTAAAATCTAGTTTGGATATTAGTGAAGTGGGGCCCATAAGATACCCCACCTATTCACTTTCCCATAACCCCCTTTAAACTCCATTTAAAACCTCCCTTGTTTTTAATGTTGTGACTTCCCCTCTCCTCTCATTTAATCAAGAAAACACATTAATTCAATTAATGAATTTGAGTTTTTTTAAAATTTTGAACTCATGGAAAGCCTTAATAAAATAAGTGGAGCTTATTTTATTTTTGGGTTAGATTGGTTGTGGTTAGGATTGAATAAGAATGCTCTAGTCTTGATGAACATCTTCTATCTCATTGAAGAATGCGAAGAACGTTGGAAGACCACAGAGATATGGTGTGCCGATATTTCTCTTTTCTCCAGCTGTTATGAAATGTCATCCTCTTCTTTCACGCTTGCTAATGCCATCATCAAAACCACCCCCCCCCCCCCCACGACTTCGTTTTCCCGCGACGATCAACATTTGTTAACTTCTTCGTGGTAGGGGTTTGATTTTACATTCGTGGTTATTTCTGGCATTCATTGTTAATTAAATAGCCGCTTGTAATCAAATTAATGGGAGGAGGTTGGACTGCACAAACACGGCCGACCCTCCTCCCCTTTGTTGTTATTCTTCGTTATGGTTTGGAATGGAGGTGACATGGTGTCGTCGCACCGTGTGGAAACGAAGGAACCACAGCCGGTGCGAGCCGCGGCGAAGGAGTGTGGTGCTGTCACGCCGCGCCATTGAGATCGAAAGAGGGTGCGGCCAGAGTTGGGCATCGGCGGAGGGGCGTGATGCCGTCGCGCCATGCCGGAGCATCAATTAGGGTCGCGGATGGGGCATGGCGCCGTCGCACCCTTTCGGACGGCCAGGAGCCGTAGCCTATGGCTGCGGCTGTTCGGGGAAGTGGCAGGTTGAGCGGGGCGCTAGAGCCAGCTGGAGGCGGGACCCCAAGGGTCATGCGGGTTCTGTTAATGTCGGCCATAAATGGTAGGCCATTTGTCCAGAAAGGGGGGCAGCGCCCCCCCCCCCCCTTCAGCATCCGCTCGGCAAGTGGGAGACCTCACAAGACCGGACCAGACCACCCGCACCGGGCCGGGCCGCCCGCGCCGGGCCGGGCCGCCCGTGCCGGGCTGAGCCTCCCACGCCGGGCCGGACCCCCGCATCGGGACGGGCCACACCGCCTGGGTCGGTTCATTCCAGTCAGACCGGGGAGCGCCCAACCGGTCCGGGACGTGCCCAACCGGGCCAGACACGGACCCGGGTCGGGTTGACTCAGTTCGGGCCGCCCAGGGGTATCCGGCTGAGTCGGACAGGGCCCAAACCCACTGTTTTCAGACAGATCCGTTCAAACACCCATAAAATGGGATATAGACCTCTGATCAGTGCACCGTGAGTTGTATAGAGATCCTTGGATCTAGATGGTAATTTAGGTATATTAAACTCAATGTTTTGGAGAACTTTGGTGTACGGCCGGGTTGGTTCGAACACGAAACCAACCGAGCCCTCGGAGCATAAACTCTTATAACATGAGCAATGGACGTCTGAATAACGTTTCGTCGACATTTTTTTGATTCCTCTTAGTTTGAAGGTTCTTTTTCCTTACTTCTCTCGAGGCTTGGACGTAGTTGGAGTATGGTCAGGTTGGTTTTGACATAAAAACAAACCGGGCCCCAGGGACGAAAAAGTCAATAACTCTTAGACCGAGAATCTGATTGATGCATCGTCTATCATGTTGAGTTTCTTTTAAAGATACGAAACATTGAGATACATCAACTTCGGACTTCGTGTCAGTTGATGTATCAACCCCCTTGGCTTGTGGAGCGGACCCTCCCAGAATCGAGCATGCTGTGTGCGGAAACCATAGAGCTGGCTGCGACTGCGACGACGATAACGACTACACTGGGATCCTCCATGGGTTCGGCAATGACGACGACCGTACTAAAATCATCCGTAGGTTCGAAGGCGATGACTACTATTCTTTTATCCTATGTGGGTCTAGCAGTACTTGACTACTGTTCTTGTATCCTATGTGGGTCCTGCAGTATTTGACATTGTACTTGTATCCTACATGGGTCTGGCAGAGTAGCGGGTCTTGTATCCTTTGTGGGTCTAACAACTTAGCTAGTCTTATATCCTATGTGGGTTAGATAACTTAGATGAATCAGTGGCTACATCTGATCATCTCTATCACCTTACGAAGTGTATACCTGTAACAGCCCAAGATTTTATGAAAAATATTCTTTTTAATTTCACTAATGTCTTGGGTTGTACACTACACAAAAACGATCTTGCATAACACGCATCCTTGACTTTCTTGGCATTACACGCAATCACGACCTTCCTTGATAGCGTGTGTAATACGAAATATCGAGTTTCACTAAACAACGATATGCTATTAAAATATTATTAAAACTAGCCGTTATTAATAGTAATAACCACTTTTTGAAATTTTGTAAATCTTATTTTTCAAAATGGACTTAATTTTTGGATTCAGAATATCGAAATTAGCTTAGAGTGAAATTTTGGTAATTTTTGGATAACTTTCATATTTTGATGAATAGTGAAAATTAATAAATTTTAGTTAAAAACAACTTTTTCAATCGAAATAATTAATAGTGATAAATTATTAATTTGAGTGGTTTTAAAGTATATTTAGAATATATTTTTACAATTTATTACAATGTTGGTCATTGGATGTAATCTCACATTTAAACCAGACATAAACAAGTGTCAATCTTTTGATAGATATTGTTTCTTAAAAACACGCTATTTGTTTTCACAGTGGGATTTAATTATAAAATTAATTAATTCAACTTCAATGTTATTAATTTGGTAAAATAGACTTCATTTTTGAATTCGGAATATGAAATATAGTTTAGGATGAAATTTTGGCATTGTTCTGAAAAACATCAATTTTTGATGAATAGTGAAACTACTAAGTTGTAGTTAAAAAAACTGAATTTTTCATAAAACTTAATTTTACCGCTTCTGTGAATTGAATTTCAAAAATCCGAGAGACACGGTTGATGACAGTAAGTAAAATGTGGTTCAATGAGATGAAAATAATTTTTGGTGAATAGTAACTTTTTACTTTTATTTACCTCGGTTAAAAGTAAATAGGGTAATTAAGGGTAAAAATGATATTATTATTACCCTAACACATGTTCTAATTCTATTGGACAAGTGTAATTCGACCAAAAACAATCTTAGGAATACCTTATGACCACTTAGGCCCAATTGGATTAGATTAGGACATTTATTATTAATTTATTTAAAGAAGGGTTAAAATAGTTAAAATCTTGGTTTAATAAGTAAAACATTTTTAATATGGGGTTATACATAAGATAAATTCGACTATAAATATTAATTAGAAATATAAAAAGATTTCCTACATAATGGTATTTTATTTGTAATTTTTAGACATCAAATAATTTAATTTATTCATGTCACAATGCTGATGCAGTAATTATCTTATTAATGAAATATTGACATAATTGATGTTATAAACACCACAATAAATGTAATTTGAGACTTTTTATGAATTACACTAATTTTCTAGGTTACTATGATATATTATTGTTGATTTAATAAACATGGTTCAAACATATAATTCTGTTATGACTTTCACAAAAATAATATATATCAAATAGTGTCAAAATTGAAATAAAATAGTTTTTAAATAAAATATTATATTATTAATTGTACTTTTATTCCTAAAAATCTAAGGATCGGCCAAATGACTTATCTAAGGATATATATATTAATAATAATCAATTTGGGGTTAGTTTGGCATGTTATAGTAAGTGTAATAACCATATAGTGTAAGAAAACAAAAAGACACGGTAAAAGTTAAAGTATATAACTTAGAGTTAAATCTAATTGATAAGGTTAAAATAAAAACCTAAACTTGTCTAAATGTAACACCCCAAGATTTCATAGTGTGTTATTTCTTCAAAATAATTCAATAACTTGCACTACACGCAACACCGAGTTCAAGCGCACCATGACTTACCAAACAAGCCGTTCAAAAGATGTTATGAATAGTATTAACTAAATTTTAAACTTTATATAATCCTTATAATTTTAGAATCCATATTATGAGTTTCTTAGACATAATGTAAGAACAAATTCATTTTCAGTATTGCACTTTTACCAAATTTTAATAGTGAAACCTTTTTAGATACTATATTTTAAACTTTTTGACTAAATGGGGACATCAAAAATTTAAAATGAAACATCCCAAGCTTCCACGGTACGCTAGCGTGTGTTGTACGCAACACCGAGTTCTAACACACCGTAACCAATCAAACTAACTGTTATGAATAGTAATACCTACTTTTTGAAGTTATATATATTTTATATTTTAAAATGTACTTCATTTTTGGATTCAGAATATCAAATTTAGCCTAAGGTGAAATTTTGGTACTTTTCGGATAACTTTCATATTTTGATGAATAGTGAAAATTACTAAATTTTAATTAAAAAAAACTTTTTTAATAAAAATAATTAATAGTGATAAATTATGAATTTGAGTGGTTTTAAAGTATATTTAGAATATATTTTTACCATTTCATATAATTTTGGTCATTGGACATAATTTTACAATTAAACCGAACATAAACAAGTGTCAATCTTTTGATAGTTATTATCTCTTAAAAACACGCTTTTTGTTTTGACAACGGGATTTAATTTTAAATTAATTTCTGCCACTTCTGTGTTTTGAATTTAGGAAAATGGATTCCATATTTGGAATCAGGATGTTCAAATTGTGTAAATAGGTAACTTTTATTTTTAGACATTTTGAATAATTACTGCGGTAAATATTTTATTTACCATGGTTAAGGGTAAATCCGGTAAATAAGGGTTAAAAAATAATATTATAATAATACTAAATTACCCTAAAACGTGTCTTAACCCTATTGGTTGATAAATGGTCGATCATGGGAATCTTTGGGTCTATTATGGGACCCCATGGATCCACTTGTAAGTGATAATGACACTTTATTTTAATTTAGTTAAAATAAATACAAAAATGACACAATCATATATCTTTTAGAACAAAAATTGTTACATAGGGTTATATATGTTGGATTTTCGATTATAAATATTAATTAGAAAGCTAAAAATATTTCCTACATAATGATATTTTATTTATAATTTTTAGACATTAAATAATCTATTTTATATATGAAACAATGATGATGCAGTAATTACTATAATAGTGAAAAATTAAAATAATTGATATTATATATACCCAAATAAATATAATATGAAACTTTTAATGAATTAAACTAATTTTATAGGATAATATGATATATTAGGATTGATTTAATTGACTTTTTTCGAAGTAATCAATCTGTTATGAGTTTCACAAAAATCATCTATTGAATAGTGTCAAAATTGACATAAAAGAGTTCTTAAAACAAATATTATATTATTAATTGATATTAAATTTCTAAAATTCTAAGGTTCGGACAAGAGACTTATATCATAATAGTTTCATCATTAATGTACCACTTGAGGGTCGCTTGGATGTATATAGTAAGTTTATTAACCATATTATATAAAAATACAAAGAGTCATTGTAAAAGTGAAACTAATTAACTTAGAGTTAATACTTAAAGATAAGGTTAATATAAGTACCCAAACCTGTCTAAATTCTACTGGTTGAGTGGTTTTCCACCTATACCTACCTTAACCTTTGAATAGTCAACTTTGGAGCCATTAGAAACCGAATATGAATTTATTATAAATTAATATTTCTAGTTTTTCCAATGGTGCCCCTCACCCCTCTTATAAAAGGGCACTCCTCCTTCTCATTTCTTCACACCTCTAAAGGATTTTGGTTCGGCCAAACTCTGCCCAAATACTCTCCGAGCATCCCTCAATACAACCTAGATGCCTTAGTTTGATCAGAAAGCCAACCTAAGGAGCCATTTTGATCAAATCAAAAGGAAGAACCCGAAGAAGAGGTAATGATTTCACCACCCTTTTCTAAGTTCATTTCTTCTTCCACTTCTTCTTCCTCTGTTCTTAACATTCTAAAATAATAACTCCAGTATCTCACATATACTGTGATGTTATTATAAATATGGTACAACCATATTCAGTATTCTATCCACCCTTTGAATAACATGTCACCATACGTGCATACATACGGCTTACCGTCTCCACGTCGTGGTGTAATTGTTATTCAATATAATATTATTTGGATGGGTATAATAATGATGTGTAACTCATGTAAATAATAAATATAACATGTTAATGATTCTGTATATATGATATACCATCCATTTATATATTATTTTAATATCAAAAGAATGATATTGTCGCTCGTGCGTATGTACGGACTACCGTCTCCACGAACGCGATGAGATTCATTCTCCATCGTATCTATTCAAGTATAATTATCATTTGATGATTTAAAAAAATGATGTTTAAGGACTTGATATCATTCTGGATATGAATAATATACAACCTATCCTTTACATACATGTCTTACGTAACAAAACATACAAAAGAAAACAAGTAATTTAACACCCGAAACAACGATAATACTAAGATATTATTATCAAATCAATATTAAAAGATCATATATGATATCATATTAATGTATATGATTATTGTATAATTTAATAACAATTATTTCACCATTATACAGGAGGTTAACCTACCCCAACCAAGGAAAAGTACAAGGTAAGGGTTATTTCACAATCTCTTCATTATCCGAGGTTGTTTATATGTAATAATCTACTGGGATCTCTTTATCATCCACATCCATGTTTCTTAAAAATGTATTTCAAAACATTTTTACTATGAGTTAAAGTCATTTATACCCTTTTTTACTTTTATAAGTGGTTTATGAAGGAATATTTCGGTCGTTTTCAAAACAAGGTCCTTTTTAACCTTTTCGACAGAATTAAGGTAAGAATGTTTTTTTTAACTTATACGGCGGGTGAGGCTATTTTCCGCCGTTATAAAATCTTCAAAACTTCCCTTACAAGATTATAAGAATATTTTAAAAGAAAATGTTTTATTTTATATGGATCTTAAATGATTTCAAAATAAAAAGAGATATTTCTTTAAAAAGAATTTTGATTTCATCTATGTCAACATCCTTTGATGGATTTTACGCTTATTTGAAGTTGATTTATTGTAATACAAAGCTTCTATATTGTATTGAAAGTTTTGTGATATGTTTGACTGTGGATGTGCTATTTTTATACCATTCATAGTTTATGGTGAAATAATTGACATTTCGTATGCTTGTTTTAATACGAATGTTTATGTTATGTTTAAACCTTTTCATATGGGAATGCATTGGACTTAATATGTGACGGGTGGAGCCCGCTATAGCTCCTCGATGCATCGGTAGGTCTCATGAGACAAACTAGTGTCTTGGCACAAGGCCTTGACAAAATCTTATTTGTAGTCTTGGCACGAGGCCTTGACTATGTGGTTATGATAGTCTGGCATTATGCATTCCAATATTATGAAAGTGGTTATTGATTTTTTTCATGTGATTATTCGATTAGTAGAATATCCATGTGAATAAGTAAATGGCATTATTTCATTTTTACTTTTGCCATATTATGTTAAAGTTCAAGTTTAAAAGGCTTTTGTTTTAGTAATGCATTGCCTTAAATGTTTATTCTTATTTATGAAAGTTTCTGCTATATTGTTATTCTTACTGGGCATTTGAGCTCACCCCTTTTCTATGTTTTATTTTTCCCAGGATGTGAAGAAGTAAGTTATGAATGACCTGCAGGGATTTTAAGAGGGGTTAATAGTGTGGATTGTGGAAACATTATGTTGTTGTATTAGTTTTTCATTTTATGGTGTAATGTAAAACTTATGAATATATCTAGTGTTTCCAAGGCTACTAAACTAATCGGTCTTTCGAGATTTGATCCTTCTTGTGATCATGCCAATGTTATGTAATTAATGCACCGACTCTGGGCAACTGGGGTCGGGGCGTTACAGTTGGTATCAGAGGAAGTTTAGTACAAACCTTGGAAGCTAGATTTAGATAAACTCTGATTAGAGCACGTAGACCTAAGATGAACTTTGAGGATTAGTATAGAAGAACTTCCTAGAATTTTGGTATTGTAGAGATTTTGTGAGTTTTCTGAGCAATACATCCATGTCTGGATACGAGCTGGTAGAGGAGGCTCTGGCACAGATGTACCTAGGGGTAAAACCCGAAAACACCGCTTTGAGCTAGACTCGAACGGGAACTGGTGCACGACAACGGGCCCTACTGCACTCTTGGTTACGACACTCCCGTGGGATATGCTTAGGATAATTCTCATTTTCTTTACCAACCATTATGAAGGGTTTATGAGTATATACATCCTCAAATGAGACATTTTTATTATTATGGATTGTATCCATAAATAGTTCAATTTATGTTAACTGTTTTATAAGTATGGGATTATGTATTTTGATTCATAAATTGATCTAGTGTATTACATTGTTTAGAAATGGCGCCCAGTAGAAGGAATGAGAACTCCAGAAATGCACAAGATCCAAAGAGAAGGAAGGATCATATCATTCATGGTCTTAAGCTAGAATTTATAAGAGAAATAGTCTCCCATGTATTATCATCATATGAAGAAATAATATCATGTGTTGATAAGATAAGTAAAGAGTTTACTGGGTCCTATGGCTTTGAAGGGAAGCAAGAAAAGAAAAGGATAGAAGAGAGAAAGATGGATAAAGGGAAGAGGGAAAAGAAGAATTTTCCCATATGTGGTAACTGTGGAAAGAAACACCCTGGAACTTTCCTGAAAGGAATGGGAGTTTGTTATAAGTGTGGAGGAAAAGGGCACAAAGTACGTGACTGCAAGGGTAAGAAAATGGTTTCAAATTTACAATGCTTCATTTGCAAGGAGTTTGGACACTACGCGAACCTATGTCCCAGTCATCAAACTATGCCGCAAATGATGTTATTGGATAATAATCAAGTTATGATACTACCACAGATGAAGAGGAATGATTAGAGTTCTTATGTTGATTATGTCAATTGAGTGTGTATCAACAATTTACTTGTTATAATAATTATGGAGTATGTAAGGATTGTACTTCAGTACTATTTCATTAAGGACTTGAGATTGTGTGGAACAAAGAAAAGTGACTCAATAGCAGGATAAATTTTTGGAAAATATATGGTTGAGAGAATGATAAATCATAATATAGTTCTGATACTGAGGTAGTGATTTTGGAATAATATGTGATTCTTTTGGATAAATTATATTGAATATTCTTGACTAACTTGGAACTGATTAATGATTTGTATATTCCATCATTGTTGGGGTTTAAAACATTTTTGGATTAATGAAGTATATCCAGCATTCTATATGGAATAAGGGAGCATGAATGTAATCAATAAGGAATATGGTAATACATGATGAAGGTATTCATATGATATTACGGGGTAAAAAGGATCTATATTATGTTTACCTTCCTTATAAATGTTATACTGTGAGTTTGGACAGAAGTATTTTGGATAGTTCTAGTTTGGATTATTTTGGATTGCCATAAAAGGACAACCCGGAGGTCGGGCGGCAACCCGTCGCGTCCGGCAAGGCTGCGAGACTTGAACCCACAACCGAAGGGCGATAAGGGTGTAACACCTACCACTGGCCCACGAGATGTCCTGGATTAAATAATGTAGTTTTTTTAAAAAGATCTTGTAGATGAATTATAAATTCATTTATTTTGGAACCCTGTACGAATAGTATAAATAGAAAAAAAAATATATTACATTCTATTATCTTTTAGAGTGAAAGATGAGTTTGTGGTAGGAATTTATTAATGGATAAAACTGAAATTATAAAGTAAGTATATCTCCCTATGATCTTAGCCAATCTCATAAATAAATTCCTCAACATTAATAAAAGGAACTTAGAACAAAAATGTTGTCCTAGATGATGCCTTAAATCATCACTAATTTATGGCTTTGGGATTTTTGTCCTTTTCATAGCCATGTTCTCTACCACTCTCCATCAGATAATTGATGGTTAGATTTCTCCTCAATATCCATATTTTCCTACATGGAACCCTAGTATGTGTTATGTTTGGTAATCTTCATACTTTCCACTCTTTGTTTAAAATAGAGGCCTCATTAATTCATTTTTCGATGTGGGATTTCAACTAAGATATTTTGAAACGTCAAAAATGTGTTATCCTAATATCCTATGTTTTGTTGAACCGATGGTATTTCAAATCATCATAGATTGTTGAATTTAAGGACCTCAATTTTACACTTGTTTGTGATTGATGACCTCAATCACAACCTATAAATATTTACGTTTTTCCTCCAATTATATGTCTCTAATTGCCACCAATGTTCTCCTAATCGAGATCATAATTTGGTGGTGACCCTTTCATTTCTCTTTTCCTCATATTAAGACTAAATTTTAGTAACCCAATTTCCGATGTGGGTTTTCCCACAAATATATTTTCTATTTTCAACCTTTTATTTTTGAAGAACAATTTCAAATTGCGAGGACGCAATTTATTGAAGGAGGGGAGAATGTAACACCCCAAGATTTCATAGTGTGTTATTTCTTCAAAATAATTCAATAACTTGCACTACACGCAACACCGAGTTCAAGCGCATCATGACTTAACAAACAAGCCATTCAAAAGAGGTTATGAATAGTATTAACTAAATTTTAAACTTTATATAATCCTTATAATTGTAGAATCCATATTATAAGTATCTTAGACATAATGTAAGAACAAATTCATTTTCAGTATTGCACTTTTACCAAATTTTAATAGTGAAACCTTTTTAGATCCTATATTTTAAACTTTTTGACTAAATGGGGACATCAAAAATTTAAAATGAAACATCCCAAGCTTCCACGGTACGCTAGCGTGTGTTGTACGCAACACCGAGTTCTAACACACCGTAACCAATCAAACTAACTGTTATGAATAGTAATACCTACTTTTTGAAGTTATATATATTTTATATTTTAAAATGTACTTCATTTTTGGATTCAGAATATCAAATTTAGCCTAAGGTGAAATTTTGGTACTTTTCGGATAACTTTCATATTTTGATGAATAGTGAAAATTACTAAATTTTAATTAAAAACAACTTTTTTAATCAAAATAATTAATAGTGATAAATTATGAATTTGAGTGGTTTTAAAGTATATTTAGAATATATTTTTACCATTTAATATAATGTTGTTCATTGGACATAATTTTACAATTAAACCGAACATAAACAAGTGTCAATCTTTTGATAGTTATTATCTCTTAAAAACACGCTTTTTGTTTTGACAGCGGGAATTAATTTTAAATTAATTTCTGCCACTTCTGTGTTTTGAATTTAGGAAAATGGATTCCATATTTGGAATCAGGATGTTCAAATTTTGTAAATAGGTAACTTTTATTTTTAAACATTTTGAATAATTACTGCGGTAAATATTTTATTTACCATGGTTAAGGGTAAATCCGGTAAATAAGGGTTAAAAAATAATATTATAATAATACTAAATTACCCTAAAACGTGTCTTAACCCTATTGGTTGATAAATGGTCGACCATGAGAATCTTTGGGTCTATTTTGGGACCCCATGGATCCACTTGTAAGTGATAATGACACTTTATTTTAATTTAGTTAAAATGAATACAAAAATGACACAAGTATATATCTTTTAGAACAACAATTGTTACATAGGGTTATATATGTTGGATTTTCGATTATAAATATTAATTAGAAAGATAAAAATATTTCCTACATAATGATATTTTATTTATAATTTTTAGACATTAAATAATATATTTTATATATGACACAATGATGATGCAGTAATTACTATAATAGTGAAAAATTAACATAATTGATATTATAAATACCCAAATAAATATAATATGAAACTTTTAATGAATTAAACTAATTTTATAGGATAATATGATATATTAGGATTGATTTAATTGACTTTTTTCGAAGTAATCAATCTGTTATGAGTTTCACAAAAATCAACTATTGAATAGTGTCAAAATTGACATAAAAGAGTTCTTAAAACAAATATTATATTATTAATTGATATTAAATTCCTAAAAATCTAAGGTTCGGCCAAGAGACTTATATCATTATAGGTTCATCATTAATGTACCACTTGGGGGTCTCTTGGATGTATATAGTAAGTTTATTAACCATATTTAATAAAAATACAAAGAGTCATTATACAAGTGAAACTAATTAACTTAGAGTTAATACTTAAAGATAAGGTTAATATAAGTACCCAAAACTGTCTAAATTCTACTGGTTGAGTGGTTTTCGACCTATCCCCACCTTAACCTATGAATAGTCAACTTTGGAGCCATTAGAAACCGAATATGAATTTATTATAAATTAATATTTCTAGCTTTTCCAAAGGTTCCCCTCACCCCTCTTATAAAAGGGCACTCCTCCTTCTCATTTCTTCACACCTCTAAAGCCTTTTGGTTCGGCCAAACTCTGCACAAATATTCTCCGAGCATCCCTCAATACAACCTAGAGGCCTTAGTTTGATCAGAAAGCCAACCTAAGGATCCCTTTTGATCAAATCAAAAGGAAGAACCCGAAGAAGAGGTAATGATTTCACCACCCTTTTCTAAGTTCATTTCTTCTTCCACTTCTTCTTCCTTTGTTCTTACCATTCTAAAATAATAACTCCAGTATCTCACAAATACTGTGATGTTATTATAAATATGGTACAACCATATTCAGTATTCTATCCACCCTTTGAATAACATGTCACCATACGTGCGTACGTACGGCTTACCGTCTCCACGTCGTGGTGTAATTGTTATTCAATATAATATTATTTGGATGGGTATAATAATGATGTGTAACTCATGTAAATAATAAATATAACATGTTAATGATTCTGTATATATGATATGCCATCCATTTATATATTATTTTAATATCAAAAGAATGATATTGTCGCTCGTGCGTACGTACGGACTACCGTCTCCACGAACGCGATGAGATTCATTCTCCATCGTATCCATTCAAGTATAATTATCATTTGATGATTTAAAAAAATGATGTTTAAGGACTTGATATCATTCTGGATATGAATAATATATAACCTATCCTTTACATACATGTCTTACGTAACAAAACATACAAAAGAAAACAAGTAATTTAACTCCCGAAACAACGATAATACTAAGATATTATTATCAAATCAATATTAAAAGATCATATATGATATCATATTAATGTATATTATTCTTGTATAATTTAATAACAATTATTTCACCATTATACAGGAGGTTAACCTACCCCAACCAAGGAAAAGTACAAGGTAAGGGTTATTTCACAATCTCTTCATTATCCGAGGTTGTTTATATGTAATAATCTACTGGGATCTCTTTATCATCCACATCCATGTTTATTAAAAATGTATTTCAAAACATTTTTACTATGAGTTAAAGTCATTTATACCCTTTTTGACTTTTATAAGTGGTTTATGAATGAATCTTTCAGTCTTTTTCAAAACAAGGTCCTTTTTAACCTTTTCGACAGAATTAAGGTAAGAATGTTTTTTTTAACTTATACGGCGGGTGCGGCTATTTTCCGCCGTTATAAAATCTTCAAAACTTCACTTACAAGCTTATAAGAATATTTTCAAAGAAAATGTTTTATTTTATATGGATCTTAAATGATTTCAAAATAAAAAGATATATTTCTTTAAAAAGAATTTTGATTTCATCTATGTCAACATCCTTTGATGGATTTTACGCTTATTTGAAGTTGATTTATTGTAATACAAAGCTTCTATATTGTATTGAAAGTTTTGTTATATGTTTGACTGTGGATGTGCTATTTTTATACCATTCATAGTTTATGGTGAAATCATTGACATTTCATATGCTAGTTTTAATACGAATGTTTATGTTATGTTTAAACCTTTTCATATGGGAATGCATTGGACTTAATATGTGACGGGTGGAGCCCGCTATAGCTCCTCGATGCATCGGTAGGTCTCATGAGACAAACTAGTGTCTTGGCATAAGGCCTTGACAAAATCTTATTTGTAGTCTTGGCACGAGGCCTTGACTATGTGGTTATGATAGTCTGGCATTATGCATTCCAACATTATGAAAGTGGTTATTGATTTTTTTCATGTGATTATTCGATTAGTAGAATATCCATGTGAATAAGTAAATGGCATTATTTCATTTTTACATTTATCATACTATGTTGAAGTTCAAGTTTAAAAGGCTTTTGTTTTAGTAATGCATTGCCTTAAATGATTATTCTTATTTATAAAAGTTTCCGCTATATTTTTATCCTTACTGGGCATTTGAGCTCACCCCTTTTCTATGTTTTATTTTTCCCAGGATGTGAAGAAGTAAGTTATGAATGACCTGCAGGGATTTTATGAGGGGTTAATTGTGTGGATTGTGGAAACATTATGTTGTTGTATTAGTTTTTCATTTTATGGTGTAATGTAAAACTTATGAATATATCTAGTGTTTCCAAGGCTACTAAACCAATCGGTCTTTCGAGATTTGATCCTTCTTGTGATCATGCCAATGTTATGTAATTAAAGCACCGACTCTGGGCAACTGGGGTCGGGGCGTTACACTAAATCCTATTGGTTGATAGGATTTCGACCCATACCCACTTTAGCTTCGAAATAAGACCATTTGGAACCATTATAAACCGATTTTGACTTTAATATAAAGTAATATTTTGAGATATTCCTAAGGTGCCCCTCTCCTCCCTTATAAAAGGGCACCTCCTCCCCCTCCTCCTCACACCAATTTGAGCACTCAAGCTCGTCCAACCCCTGCCAAAATCCCTTCTACACTTCCCTAGAATAATCCTAGAGGTCCTTATCTTATTCAAAGACCAATCTTAGTTCCCTAAGTGGAGGATTCAAAGAGGTGTTCCAAAGAAGAGGTAATATCCATTACCGATCTTTTCAATTTCTTTTTTCTTCATCATATTATTCTTTAGTTTTTTCATGATAAAGTAATAACATCAGTATTAATTACATACTTATATGTTATTATAAATATGAAACAACCCTAATTCACCTTCTATCCATCCTACGGAAAAATGAAATCACCGCGCGTGCGTATGTACGGAATACCGTCTCCACGCTACGGTGTAATCTATTTTCCACCACCACCTTACAAGGATGGGTATAATGGTGTAATGAGTAACTATTTATGATTATAATAAATTAATATTGATACTGAAATAATATATATATACTCCAATACAATTCCACGATCATAGGAACTATATCATCACTCGTGCGTACGTACGGAATACCGTCTCCACGATGTGATGCGACTCGTTCTACATGATCATCATTACATAGTAATTATATAAATGAATTGAATGAATAAATATGATATATTTTACACTAATACCATTCTGGATATAATGTATCTATAACCTTAAAAGAAGAATAAGAATCTATTCGGCAAAACACGCATAAGAACAAAAGGCAATAAAGACCCAAGTAACAAGTAACAATGAAATATTACTAACAAGAAGCTATGAATATGACCATATATGATATCATTTCAATATGTATGATTCTGTAATAAGTCAATAACATTATTTAAACCATTATACAAGAGCTTCGGACATGTACAAAGCAAATCGGACCTAAGGTAAGGGAAATATCACAATCTCACTTTTATCCGAGATTGTTTTTAATTTGGTAATTACTGGGGTGTATTTTATCATCCACATCCATGTTCCCTCAATATGTAATATTATTTCCATCCTTATACAATAGTTTATATCCAATTTTACCCTTCGGTAAGTTTTTTGTAAAATATATGAAAGGAATCTTTTGTCGTTTTTCGTACGAGGTACTTTTTGACTTTTCCGACAAAAGTACAAAGAATGTTTTTTTTAACTTATACGGCAAGAATGGATTTTTAAAACATTATTTACAAGAATCTTCATTTATAAGTTTTCATGTTTATTTTTAATCAACTTCTTTTATTTTATAATTGTATGACATTTTAAGAAAAGAAAAGTGTTTTTGAAGAAGAAAATATATTTTCCTCATGAATGGAGTTCAAATGTTTTATCAAAATTATTTTCCATCTAAGATAATATAGGGTTCTGTTTTTATCCCTATTATTACAATTATTTGATTATGTTTTGAGGGAATTATTTTTATGAAGTCATTTACCTTATATGATTTGTTTTATGATGTCATGATGTTTCAAGAATCCCATTTTTGTTACATGTGTTATGCGATGATGTATGATTTATGATTATGTGGCACACATAAGAAAGGATTCATTATAAGATGGGTGGGACCTATATCTCCCTCCAATGCAATGGGTAAAGATTTTATATCTCATGAGATAGACATGGCTGGAATGGTAGGTTATACCGGTTCAGTGAAACAGGACTGGAACGAGGGTGACTCGGTTCAGAAAGGGACTTTGTCCACTAAGATAGTCTTCGAAATGAGTCATGACTAACAAGAAATGATTTTCCATGATTATGTGTGCATTCCAAAAAGTTTCATGTTTCATGTTATAATTATGGGGATCTCATTTTCACTTCTATGATTTATCCCATGTTATGATATTATGAGCTCTTTTGCAAGTTAAGATTTCCAAAAGCTATATTCTAATGTATATTATGTGGTTGATATTTCTTTTAATTACCCTTACTAAGCATTTGATCTCACCCTTTTATGTTTTCTTTTCCCCAGGATATAAAGAAAGGTTTTAGGAAAAAAAAAGAAGATCTTTATGTGAGATATTGAAGATCTTTCACCATGATTAGAAGATTATGTTCCGAGTTTCCAAAGACACTAAACTATTACGATCCTTGTGTGTGTGTTTTTTGTTATGTACTATGTATTCCTCAAAAGTAATGTAATGTTCATGTATGTTAAGCTTCGGGTCTCTACAGTTGGTATCAGAGGAAAGGTTTAGTCAACCTTTGGAAACTAGGATGAAAAAACGTTAGTGAGATCCCTAGAGATATTTCTAAGGTATGTCTAGGGATGTCCCTAAGGTTAAGTATACGTATAGGTTATAGTGCTATAACTACACTAATGATCATAGAATTAATCATAAGATGTTAGATATTGAAGGTACTCCCCCTTTATTATGTTGTTTTCCCTAGCATGATTTTTGCCTCTCACACTATTCTTTTTGGGTTTTAGACGATGGAAGGAACCCGAAGGAACCGTGTTGATCAATGCAATGGACAATTCAATGATTGTCCTCCTGAAAAAACAAATGTTATGGGAGATGGAGTGAAAAATCTTATTTCTATCCTTACACAAGCTATGAATCATTCTGGACTTCCAAATGAGCAGAGAAGGGAACAATATTCTATTGAGTCCTTCATGAGGCAACGTTCACCTTCTTTCAGTGGGACTTCTGATCCACATATTGTTGAACAATGGATCAGTACCACTGAAAAGATATTTTCAGTTCTTCAATGTTCTGAACATGATAAAGTCATCTTAGCAGTATATCCTTTGGAAGGTGATGCTGATCAATGGTGGAATCTTATCAAGAATACGAGGCCAAGAGATGAAATTTAGTCCATGGAATGGGACGAGTTCATGAACTTGTTTTTCAGTAAGTACTTCCCTCGTATTCTTCGAACAAAGTTGGAAAAAGAGTTTCTTGAGATGAAGCAGAAGGATGATGAATCGGTTGGTATATACGAAGCGAATTTTACAAGACTTGCAAGGTATGCATCTGGCATTAACATCCAACCTGAAAGTAAAGTTGATAGATTTTTCAGTGGCTTAAAACCAAGTCATCGAAGGGAATTAGCTATAAGAGACTTTAGTAGCTATGAAGAAATTGTGCGTTGTGCTATCAACGTAGAAATGGAAGTTGGTGTTACATATCTATCTAATGGTTTTGACAAGAAACGAAAGATGGAGTTCAAGGAGAAATCTCAGAATAATGGTGAAAAGAAGATGAATGTTTCCTTATGCACAAAGTGTGGAAAGAAGCACGGTGGATATTGTCTTAAATGGACTAGAAAATTCTTTAAGTGTGGAAAAGAAGGTCATCGAGCAGGTGAGTGTCGAAGTAATGGAAAAAGGGTTTCTAATGATGTGAATAAAGCAAACAATGCAGAGAACGCACCACCAACACTTCAATGCTTCAAGTGCAAGGAAATGGGGCATTATGCTAATAAATGCCCTAATCCACGGGTTAGTGATGATCGACATGAGCAACCGCTTAAGGAAAAGGACAAAGGGAAGTCACATGCGATCACTATTGCCAATGTTGAATATGACAACGATGTGGTGGAATGATTAAGTGTTTATGTAATGGGATTCCAAAATAATGTTGTATCATAGAATATTGGAATATTTATGTATTAGTCTAATGTGGTCTTCAAAGTGATTGAGATATTATGCGCATAATGAAGGGAAAATGAGAAAATGAAATGTTTAATAGTATTCATGAGCTCATGAATGATATAAGGAGAAGGTTATATCATGGTTTGAGTATATAGAATTTTTGGATTTTGGTATGTGGAAGGTGTTAACTTTTAACTGCATTCATGTTTTCACTAAGGTATTCAAGAGAATACATGATTAAGGCCATTGAATGTTTGGAATGTGACCAACAAGACATATCTTATGATATGTGGGGATCAACGATAGTATTAAATCTCTGGTAATTGTTGTCACTATATTATGAGAGTGGACTGAAGTATTATGGATAAGCCTAAATATTAGAATTGATTATGTTGGACATAAGTTAGTATTGTTTAAGGATAGAAGATTTTCGATATTATTGATGGGATGTTATAGTAACGTAGTTTTAAAAAAAGGACAACCTGCAGGACGGGCGATAGCCCATCGCGTCGGACAAGGATGTGGGAATCAAACCCACAATTGAAGTGAGACTGGCCTTTATCGCCTACCACTGGCCTACATGAAGTCCCTGTTTAGTAGAAACTAGTTTTATTATATTAATCAGTATGATATATGAAGTATAAGTCCATTTTAGGAACCATATATGATTAATAACTTTTGCTAACATTTTGTTTGAGACAAATGGAATGACCCGTCATTCTATCACATGATCTTCTAACACTTCACGAATAACAAATTCAACTTCATTTATTTAAGAGATGAAACGGAAATTGTTCAAGGAATGAAGAACAGTGAGACTGTACCAAAATAAAGTAAGTATTTATTCTAATTCCAATTCTTCAACTTTAGGGAAACGATCTTGAAAACCAAAAATGCTGTCCTAGTGATCTTATATCTGATGAATCAGATGGTACCTTAGATCGTCACAAATTTATGGCTTTGTGATTGCTGGCTTTTCCATAGCCATGTTTTCTACCACTCCCCATCAGAACATGATGGTTATATTTCTCTTCCATGACCATATTTTCACCTATGTGGAAACCCAGTGATTAGTTTATTTGGGTAACCGTTAAGTTTCATACATTTTTTTAAATATTCGTTTTGGTATTCCTTTTTACGATGTGGGTTTCTATTAAAGAAACTTTCAAATAGTAAACCATTTATAACCCCGACGAATTTCGAGGGAGAAATTCATTTTAAGGGGGGTAGAATGTAATAGCCCGAGATTTTATGAAAAATATTCTATTTAATTTCACTAATGTCTTGTGTTGTACGCTACACCAAAAGGAGCTTGCACAACACGCAACCTTGACTTTCCTTGCATTACACGCAATCACGACCTTCCTCGATAGCGTGTGTAATACGAAATACCGAGTTTCACTAAACAACGATATGCTATTAAAATATTATTAAAACTAGCCGGTATGAATAGTAATAACCACTTTTTGAAATTTTTTAAATCTTATTTTTCAAAATGGACTTCATTTTTGGATTCGGAATATCGAAATTAGCTTAGGGTGAATTTTTGGTAATTTTTGGATAACTTTCATATTTTGATGAATAGTGAAAATTACTAAATTTTAGTTAAAAACAACTTTTTCAATCGAAATAATTAATAGTGATAAATTATTAATTTGTGTGGTTTAAAAGTATATTTAGAATATATTTTTACAATTTAATACAATGTTAGTCATTGGATGTAATCTCACATTTAAACCAGACATAAACAAGTGTCAATCTTTTGATAGATATTGTTTCTTAAAAACACGCTATTTGTTTTAACAGCGGGATTTAATTATAAAATTAATTAATGCAACATCTATGTTATGAATTTGGGAAAATAGACTTCATTTTTGAATTCGGAATATGAAATATATTTTAGGATGAAATTTTGGCATTGTTCTGAAAAACATCAATTTTTGATGAAAAGTGAAACTACAAAGTGGTAGTTAAAAAAAACAGAATTTTTCATAAAACATAATTTTACTACTTCTGTGAATGGAATTTCAAAAATCCGAGAGACACGGTTGATGTTAGTAAGTAAAATGAGGTTCAATGAGATGAAAATAATTTTTGGTCTATAGTAACTTTTTTCTTTTATTTACCACGGTTAAAAGTAAATAGGGTAATTAAGGCTAAAAATGATATTATTATTACCCTAACACATGTTCTAATTATATTGGACAAGTGTAATTCTACCAAAAACAATCTTAGGAATAAAATATGACCACTTATGCCCACATGGATTAGATTAGGACATTTATTATTAATTTATTTAAAGAATGGTTAAAATAGTTAAAATCTATGTTTAATAAGTAAAACATTTTTTATATGGGGTTACACATAAGATAAATTAGACTATAAATATTAATTACAAAGCTAAAACGATTTCCTACATAATTGTATTTTACTTTTAATTTTTAGACATCAAATAATTCAATTTATTTATGTCACAATGCTGATGCAGTAATTATCTTATTAATGAAATATTGACATAATTGATGTTATAAACACCAAAATAAATGTAATTTTATACTTTTTATGATTTCCAATAATTTTCTAGGTTACTATGCTATATTAGTGTTTATTTACTCAACTTTTTTCGAACATATAATTCTGTTATGACTTTCACAAAAATCATATATCAAATAGTGTCAAAATTGACACAAAATAGTTTTTAAATCAAATATTATATTATTAATTGTAATTTTATTCCTAAAAATCTAAGGTTCGGCCAAATGACTTAGATAAGGATATATATATTAATAATAAACAAGTTGGGGTTCGTTTGGCATGTTATAGTAAGTGTATTAACCATATAGTGTAAGAAAACAAAAAGACACGGTAAAAGTTAAATTATTTAACTTAGAGTTAAATCTAATTGATACGGTTAAAATAATAACCTAAACTTGTTGAAATACTATTGGTAGATAGTATTGCGACCCATACCCACTTTAGCTTCGAAATAAGACCCTTTGGAACCATTATAAACCGATTTTGACTTTAATATAAAATAATATTTTGAGATATTCCTAAGGTGCCCCTCTCCTCCCTTATAAAAGGGCACCTCCTCCCCCTCCTCCTCACACCAATTTGAGCACTCAATCTCTGCAATACCCTGACAAAATACCTTCTCCACTTCCCTAGAATAATACTATAGGTCCTTCTCTCTTCAAAGACCAATCTTAGTTCTCTAAGTGGAGGATTCAAAGAGGTGTTCCAAAGAAGAGGTAATATTCATTACCGATCTATTCAATTTCTTTCTTCATCAACTTCTTCTTCTTTAGTTGTTTCATGATAAAGTAATAACATCAGTATTACTTAAATACTGATATGTTATTATAAATATGAAATAACCATAATTCACCTTCTATCCATCCTACGGAAAAATGAAATCACTGCGCGTGCGTACGTACGGAATACCATCTCTACGCCGTGGTGTAATCAATTTTCCACCACCACCTTAAAGAATGGGTATAATGGTGTAATGAGTAACTATTTATGATTATTATAAATTTATATTGATACTGAAATAATATATATATACTCCAATACAATTCCACGATCATAGGAACGATATCATCACTCGTGCCTACGTACGGAATACCGTCTCCACGATGTGATGCGACTCGTTCTACATGATCTTCATTACTTAGTAATTATATAAATGAATTGAATGAATAAATATGATATATGTTACACTAATACCATTCTGGATATATGGTATCTATAACCTTAAAAGAAGAATAAGAATCTATTCGGAAAAACACGCATAAGAACAAAAGGCAATAAAGACCCGAGTAACAAGTAACAATGGAATATTACTAACAAGAAGCTAAGAATATGACCATATATGATATCATATGAATATGTATGATTCTGGAATAAGTCAATAACATTATTTAAACCATTATACAGGTTCTTCGGACACGTAAAAAACAAATCGGACCTAAGGTAAGGGAAATATCACAATCTCACTTTTATCCGAGATTGTTTTTACTTTGGTAATTAATGGTGTGTATTTTATCATCCACATCCATGTTCCCTCAATATGTAATATTATTTCCATCCTTCTACAATAGTTTATATCCAATTTTACCCTTCGGTAAGTTTTTTGTAAAAGATATGAAAGGAATCTTTTGTCGTTTTTCGTAAGAGGTACTTTTTGACTTTTCCGACAAAATTACGAAGAATGTTTTTTTAACTTATACGGCAAGAATGGAATTTTAAAACATTATTTCCAAGAATATTACTTTATAATTTTTCAAGTTTTTTTTAATCAACTTCTTTTAGATTATAATTTTATGACATTTTAAGAAAAAAAAAGTGTTTTTGAAGAAGAAAGGATATTTTCCTCAATAATGGAGTTCAAATGTTTTATCAAAATTAGTTTCCATATAAGATAATATAGGGTTATGTTTCTATCCCTATTATTACAATGATTTGATTATGTTTTGAGGGAATTATTTTTATGAAGTCATTTACCTTATATGATTTGATTTATGATGTCATGATGTTTCAAGAATCCCATTTTTGTTACATGTGTTATGCGATGATGTATGATTTATGATTATGTGGCACACATAAGAAAGGATTCATTATAAGATGGGTGGGACCTATATCTCCCTTCAATGCATTGGGTAAAGACTTTATATCTCCTGAGATAGACATGGATGGAATGGTAGGTTATACCAGTTCAGTGAAACAGGACTGGAACGAGGGTGACTCGGTTCAGAAAGGGACATTGTCCACTAAGATAGTCTTGGAAATGAGTAATGACTAACAAGAAATGATTTTCCATGATTATGTGTGCATTCCACAAAGTTTAAAGTTTCATGTTATGATTATGGGGATCTCATTTTCACTTCTATGATTTATCCCATGTTATGATATTATGAGCTCTTTTGCAGGTTAAGATTTCCAAAATCTATATTCTTATGTATATGATGTGATTGATATTTTTTTTACCCTTACTGAGAATTTTATCTCACCCTTTTATGTTTTCTTTTCCCCAGGATATAAAGAAAGGTTTTAGAAAAAAAAAGAAGATCTTTATGGGATATATTGAAGATCTTTCACCACGATTAGAAGATTACGTTCCGAGTTTCCAAAGACACTAATCTATTACGATCCTTCTGTGTTTTTTTTGTTATGTACTAACTATTCTGCAAAAGTAATGTAATGTTCATGTATCTTAAGCTTCGGGTCTCTACAATACCTGTGTGAGCTGAGTCTTGACTTTGAATCATTATCTTTGATATGATTGTTTTGCTATCCTATGTGGATTGGGTTGTGTTATCCTCTGTGGATTGCATTTTACTATCCTGTGTGGACTAAATCGAACTTGGGCTCAGATGTTGGAGCCGAACTGGAATTGATGAATTAGGTATATGTATGGGCCTATACCTATGTAGGGTTGGTTGTTACTTCATGATTGTATTATTTTCTTTGTGTTTTATCCTTCATGGATTTTGGGAGACCTTCGGGGGTCTCGGGGACCATATTGAGTAGCTTATACTCACCCATGCACGGGCTATGCCCGCACTACGTTGTGTTGGGTGCATACGACAGACATCGCTTATCAAGGTAGGAGTTCGTGGAGCTGGACGATATCTGGACGTGGAGCACTGGATGAGATGTACACGGAGAGTATGGCTGGAGCCGAGGAGCTGAGGAGACTATCTGTACCCACCCTTCAGGTGGGATTTCTAGAGGACGGCGTGGAGTTGCTACTTTACATTTTTGCCTTTGTACTCTCTAATCAGTTGTACTATACTTTCAGTTGGGTTTCTATTCTGGTCCATTCACTTTCCATCACTTAGTTTTGTACTCAGTTTACTTAGTGTTTACTCTGCATGTGTACTCTGTGGTGTTTATTTACTTTATAAAGGCAATGGCTTTCCCTATTGTCGGGATTTACGCCTTTGGTGCTAGTCGCCAGCCCCTGGCCTATGGAAGGCGGGTTTGGGGTAGTCATGGCATTGGTCCCAAGGACGGGTCGTGACAATTTTATCGGCTTTTTGTGATTCATGAAAAATTGAAAAATATTTATCAATATAACGTATAGTAAATCGATATCATATGTTAAATAATAAACAACTTAATTTAAAATTATTTGAAACCAAAATGGAAATTATGGTTGTTTACATTTGTTACTGTAATCTCGTGTAATTTTTGGAAGCTATTCCTTAATATAAACAGGTTTTTTAAAAAATATTAATTAATTGGTTCTAGTAGCACACACATTGAAAATACTTTCATTTCATTATAGTTGAGACGAACATATGTATGAGTCTTATGATGTCAATCATCTGAAATCCATCTTTCATGAACTCCACCAAATCCAGGTTCAGGAATACTGAATACTAATAATTTAATGTTTAGTTTATCATCAATACTTCCTTCATTTCATATAATTCGATTATGTTTTGAAGGATATTCGGATTAGAAATAATAGGAGAAAAAAAATGAAATTTCCTCTAATAAATAAAATTCTATAATTAACCCTTTAACTACTGGTTAATAACATACCATTTTATTTAATTTCTACATATATATTATTCATAGTCACATCCAGCTAAATTGTACTAGACCAAAAAAAAATTACTTCATGCAGGAAATGTAATATCAAAGGATTAATTGAATCAACGAAATCTGGTGAAGTTTTTCCAGTTTACATAAAATTAATGCAACATATTCATGAAGTCTTCTAAGTGAATCATTGTATATTGTCACTAAACAAATGTCACATAGAATTTATGATATTTTTTAGCACATCCTAAATCAAGAAATAAAAAAAAGCTCTATATCCAATTGGTATATGTATTTCCAATATAACATTTCAATAATGAACTTTTAATCTGGTAATATGAATGTTTTTGACACATCTATATAAATTGGAAACATAACCGTAAGGTTCCATAAAATTTTCAATCCACTAATAAAATAATTAATAATTTTCTTTATAATGTATATAATATTAATTTTTATTCACTAACTTCTATGATATTGCATTTTCAAACAACTCATATTTTGGCTGCCTTTAAATTTGGGGAAGGTATAATCATTCCTATACATTATCTCCATAATTACTTGGTGTTTAAAACAATATAAAGTATATAAGAAAACAGTTCATCTCAATATGCATAATATCCATATGTGATAGACCAAAAAATTAGATTAATATAAGAGATCCTAAAAAATACTTTGTTTAATCTAATTGTGATCATTCTTAAATCCATCTATTTTTTGATAGTTTATAGTCAGTCTAAAGGTAATGGGAGGTAATAAAGGGAGAAAAGATTTTAAATCAATTCACATTACCATTATGGGAGGTCCATCACATTCAATTGTACATTTCCTAAATTAAGTTCTCTTCCTCTAGAAATGATGATCAATAGGATGAAATATGCAATCACTGTTAGAAAAACAAAACATTTTCCATCTAAATAGCAGAAAACTTTTCTTTTACTTATATAGTTTAGATTTCATTTTGGACCATGTATACTCTATCAATATAGCAAGCCGTATGCTGTAAAGTTACAAATTTTCCACATTAATATAGCTTTTATTTAGAAATTATATTTAACAATAACATCATATGTACTGACACCATTCCTCCACAATAAATTCAACTCCTCAATCAAAGAATTCAAGTAAATATCAATGTTAGTTTATAGATATCCAAGATTTAATAATGTTAAAAAGATATATGGATCAATCTTAAATATCCATATATGCATGCTTTATGGAGTTATAAAGACAATCCAACAAAATTATTTTCCACCGTACAAACCAAATGGATAGAAACCATCAGTAGAAAGATCCAATCAAATGTTATGTTCTTTTAAAGAAAAATAATAATGAAGATGGTCAAAATTTTTCCATAAATAAAAATAATAAAGATTATTTAATCTTTAACTAACTAAAATGTTTTATTTTTTCAATTTCATCAATGACATTATGTTATGAGACATAAATAAGTGCCACAATTTAGGTGTAAGTGGGAAATACCTCAACTGTTTAACAGGAACCAATCCATACTTCCCATCTCAAGCCTCCTTGTACCTTTATTTTCCACATGTAGGAAAACAATCAAACAAATAATTTTCACCATAATATCAGATTTCATTATATGAACATGCATGAAAATTTTGATAACCAATACCCAAATTACTAATTATCCTATTTATCTTTTAGAAATTTGTGAGAAACACATTTCTTTCAAAAAACAATAATTTATCCAAAGAATATATCTGAGAAAAATATCTATTTTTCATTCCATTATCTGTTTTAATAGAAATAAATTTTGTAACCACATATAATTATCTTATCTTAAAACCAGTATATAATTAATCTTCAACAGACTTCAGCAACTCATAAAATCAAGATAGTTCTATCTCACAAGTTAAATCAATATCATTATGAGTTTGTCTTTTTAATAATATGGACCAATAACCACATGAACTAAGGTCTGAATCCTTCATGGATCTGAAACCAAATTATTAGTATCATCTTTGGAACTACGTTCACTATATTCATAAAAAACCTAATCTTTCTGAAAACCAAAACGTAATAAATAACCTCCAACATTGTCAAATGTTTCAAGTCTCATTAGATCACATTTTATATATGGACACTTAATTGTCCCTTCTCAAAAATAATTCAAGTTTAGGTGATATAATTGATAAAAAATAATCAATAACCTTAATATAAATTGGATTTATAACAGAACTTTTTGGACACATTTGATGATTTATCCAACAGGGATATTGTAATAAATATCGATGTACACTACCTTATTCTATATATTATTTAAATATCAATTAAAAATATTTTATATGATTAATCTGATATAAAGAATATTTTATCCAAAAAAATTATAAAATCAAAAAATTATAAATTACTTGTAAATAGTATCAATAATATCTAATTTCCAATAAAATTGTATAATTCCACAAATATCCACTAGTTTTTTCTAGTGGCCACTAATTTTTTATAATTACATTTAATTATCATTATGTGAAATAATAGATCGTCCTAGGGGTGTAAGGGATGCATGGAGTGGGGGTGGGGGTGGAGGCGACTATAAAGAGAATGAATTTCAGAACCAAAATTCTTTCACTATGTTTTCCCTTCATCCACTCTACTCCATGCTTTCCTCACACCCCTTGGACAACCTTATGTTACTAATTGTGGTTAAATGTGATTAATTATGGATAATTGTGGTTAGTAATAATAATTTTTTATTCATTAATTATCATTACCGATATTTTTTACTAAATACTACTCATTACTAGTATTTTAACTAGTTACAACTCATTACCAATAATTTTTACTAATTACTTCCCATTATCCTTAATATAATGAATTACTAATCATTATCAGTATTTTTTACTAATTCCCACTCATTACTGATATTTTTTACTAATTAATGCTTATTCTTAAAAATGATTACTATTTAAATCTAATTACTAGTATTTTTTATTAATTAACACTCATTAAAAGAATATTTTTACTAATTTTCAATTATTGTTGGTATTTTTTACAAATTAACGCCCATTACAGGTAATTTAACTAAATAAAACTCATTAGAGGTAATTTTTACTGAAGACCTAACATTAATGGTATTTTTTACTAAATACCACTTATTAATTGTATTTTTTACTGAATATCGGTCATTAATGGTATTTTTTACTAAATACTGCTCTTTTACAGAATTTTTTACTAATTATAGCAAATTACGAGCATTTTTTACTCATTACCACCCATTATCTATATTTTTTACTAACTACCGCTCATTAATGGTAATTTTAACTAAACACCACTCATTACTGGTATTTTTTACTAAATATGGCCCATTACCGGTATTATTTACTAAATACAGCTCAATACAGATATCTTTTACTAAATAACACTATTTACTGATATTTTTTAATAAATACCGCTCATTACTGGTATGTTTTACTAATTTCCACCCATTACTACTATTTTTTACTAATTACCTCTCATTACTGGTAATGATTACTAATTACTGCTCAGTACTAGTAATATTTTGTAAATACCAATTATTTCTAGTAATTTTAACAAATTACTACTCATTATCTGTATTTTTTTATAATTTTTCCTCATTACAAGTATTTTTTACAAATCAAAGCTCATTTCTAGTAATTATCACTAATTACCACTCATTAATTGTATTTTTAACTAATTACCATTCATTATCAGTATTTTTTAATAACTATTGATCATTACTGGTAATTTTCAAAAATTATCGATCATTGGCCATAATTTTTACAAATTACAGCACATTATTACCATAACTACTAATTAGAACTCATTACTACTAATTACCGATAAATTATACTAATTACCACACATTAGTAGTAATTTTTACTAATTATAGCTCATTATAACTAATTATTGGTATTTTTACTAATTATTGATCCTTTCACCTAATTTTTACTAATTAAAGCATGTTACCAATTTTTTTACTAATTAATTCTCATTTCTTCTATTTACTAATTAGCGCTAATTACTATTATTTTTTAATAAATAGTACTAATTATCGATATTTTCTACCAATTGACAGTTATTTTTCCTAATTATTGCTCATTACAAGTATTTTTTACTAATCACTGCTAATTACCGGTATTGTTTTACTAATTATCGATCTCTACAACCAATTTTTACAAATTAACACTAATTACATGCAATGTTTTAATAATTACCAATAATTACCGATATTTTTACAAATTACCTCTAATTGTATGTATTTTTTACAATTTACATCCAATTAGTGGTATTGTTTTCTAATTCCCGCTCATTACCAGTAAATTTAACTAATTACCTCTTATTATTGGTATTTTTTTACTAATTACAGCTTATTACCAGTATTTTTTTACCAATTACTGCTCATTACAAGTATTTTTTACAAATTAACAATCATTACATGTAATTTTTACTAAGTATCGCTAATTATTGGTAATTTTTACTAATTAACACTCATTACGAGTAATTTTTAATAATTATCACTCATTACCGGTATTTGTTCCTAATTGCTGCGAATTTTTAATCATTCCTACTCATTTCCACTAATTTTAACTATGCCTCAGTCATTTCTAGTAATTTTTATTATCTACTGCTGATTTTCACTAAATTTTACTTACTATCTCTTATTTCCACTAAATTTTACTAATTACCTCTCATTTCTACAAATTTTTACTAATTCCTGCTCATTTTCTCTAATTTTACCTAATTAATGCTATTTTTTTCTTATCATATTTAATTAATGCTCATTTCAACTAATATTTATTAATTAACACTCACTTCCTCGATTTTTTATTAATTATTGCTCGTTTCTGCTAATTTTTATTAATTTTCACTCATTTCCACTAATTTTTACAAGTTACCCCTCATTACCACTCATTTCTACTAATTACCAACCATTTATAATAATTAATGACAATTTATAATAATTAATGATAATTTATACTGATTATCTATGATTTTTAATGATTTGGATAAGTTTTAAAAAAATTAAAATTTTAATATTTAGTGTTTATTACAAAAATTTAGTGTCAAAAACTACTAATTACTAACTACTAGTACTTATTACCGATTGCTATAAAATATTATTGCATATTACTAATATTTATGAAGTATTACTATTTTATGTTAATTAATACTATTTATCTATCAATTATAAGTAATTTCAACTAATTAGAACTAATTAATTTTAAATAAAACTAATTACTACTTATTAAAAAAATTACTTCTAATTAAAAAATGCTGATAAATAAAACTAAATTCATCTAACAAAAAATATTTACTGATAAATAAACTAATTTCTACTAATTAGAACTATTTATATTTAATTAAAACTAATTACTGATAATATATGATATTAAATTCTAAAATAATACAAAATAAATTAATTATAAACTAAAAACATTAAAAAAATACATAAAAAATGAATCATTTTCTGATGAGAAATTGAATGTTTTCTTCATTATAAAAATTAAATCATTTGAAAGAAAAAATTAAGGAAAGACAGGAGAGAAGAGGAGAAGTGTGTAGAAGAAATATCAGAATGAAATGAGAATAGAGAAATCTAGTTGGGGAATATATATATATATGTTAGATTAGTAGCGGTTATACTATTTGTGATGGGATTCCCATCACAAATAATAGTACATTCGATGTGACCTGTCATAAATAGTACCCACTATAAATAATAGAGCTAGTGATAAAACAACATTTGCAAAGGGTCCCACCATAAATAATGTTATGCTGAAACATTATTTAATATGGGTTAAAAATCCCTTCACAAATAACTATTTTGTTGAATAGTATTTGTGTCAGAGAAAATACCCCTCACAAATAATTGTGCGTGTTGTTTAGCGCTCACATTGGACAAATTTATTGGATATGTGAGACATTCCCCTTCTAAAATAATAGTTTCTTTAGGGTATTTGCAATATGAAACGTATCTTGTCCCAAATAATCTTGCAGTAAGGACTTTTTATGATGAGCAATGGGCCCGTCACAAATATCCTATCACAAAAATAAAATGTTCCCATTGTGTTTTCTATATTTATTCATTTCTCAACTTCATTTCCATGATCTTGTTTCAACCAAAATAATAAAAACTAAATGGTAATGATAATATCTTAAATATGAATTAGAAAACATTAATATAATAATATATTCCTTGATAAAACCTTTTTTTAACATATGAAAATTTTAGATCATGTAATGACTCTCTTTGTTCAATACATTGATATTAATGGTAATTTTCATATTGGGTTCACTAATATAATTAATTAACTTCATTCTTAAATCCTTCCTTGGTGTTCATAAATAGAATTTGTTTCTCTAAAGAATATCCCCCTAGAGTGTATAGCCATGTGTATAGTTTTAACCATGATCATCAAGAATTAGAGTGATGATTGAGTCAATTATCAACCTACCATTTTCAAGGTGATTACCCTTAGGTGCATCTGTGCTATTCCCAAATCCACTTTCTCATATCCAAATAGGAATGTATTGCTAAGAAATCCACATAATCTCTAATTTTCTAAAACATTATTATGTAATTCAATATTTAGAATTATTCTTATTATTTTCACTAAAGTTAACTCATTTAAATCCCCAAATAAAATTTATATTATTTTACAACCATTAAATCATATATTACTCTAAAGGGTTGTCTATTATGGTCATACATAACATTTCAACCCTCAAATTATCCTTAAAACACATCTGAATCTCTTATGTCGTGTAAACCTTTCTTCTGATACCAACTTTTATATGCCAAACCCGTAGTCCTAGCTCTAGTTCCATAAACATGTACATTACATAATCATTTTGATGCTAACTAAGACACCTTGGACCCTCATTCACGATTCCAGTTCCCTAAAAATGTACATTACAAACTCACACTGACACCAGATATGAAATCCAGGATATATGCATCATTAATTTCAAGATCAACAATTATTTTTACATCTCTTTCATCCTAATGATCTTTTCATGTTTATTGCTTTAGATAATTAGGAAAAAATATTATCAAGTATAGTGTACATTCATTGTATCATATAGAAATATTGTGTTATAAGAAACTACATAATCCATAATGAGTATGTAACATCTCCCACAATTATTTCACACATTTTATACCTCAAACATATCATATGTACTACTTTTTTTTAATAACATAGGGGTTGAAAACATAATAAAGGGGTGATATCAAGTGCTCAGTAAGAGAAACATGTTACTAAAGCTTTCAGAAACATAAGAACAATATGTTATGGATAAATAATTTGAATAATGACACAATAAATTGAAAATAATCACATTCAATATCTACGAATATTAATGAAGAAACATATATCAATAATACTAATATCATAATAATGTAATAGATAATTTCATACATCCACAACATATATCAAGGCATTTTCCATGACATTATCCTGTTATGGGAAGTAGTATACACAAAAAACCCAACCTATTTTGTTTTATGACACTTATTGATACGTTGACCGGATATATAATTTTTCTTCCCACCTATCACTTGATTGAGTCTAATTTATTCACTATAATAATCAATAATACAATTCATACCATTCATTAAGGAACCTTTGGCTGAAAAAACATGGTTATTAATATAATGAAGAATACAGAATATCAATTCATGATAAACATGTAATAGAAATCAACAATAATCAAGAATAAAAATAAATTTTCTTATGTAAATAAAAGGTATAATATGATCATAAAAAACATGATAAATAAGTCATATGGTCAAACAATACATATTAAACCTTATAATAATCATTCATATTGGAATAAAAATATACTACACAACAATACTTTTCCCAATTTAAATAAAAGTGAAATATGATCATAAATCATCCAGAAAATGAAGTTGTATGGTTAAAAAGTATATAATAAACTCAACAATAATTATCTTTATTAGATAAAAACATACAGAATGACAATACATTTCTCTATGTAAATAGAATAACATTATTTCATAGGTAACATCATACAATCTGAATGATATAAAAGGTTATGTTTACATTGTATAGAGCAATGCGTATTTAAATATGTCAATTATGGATTAAAATTATCATAATACATATATAGAAAATGATGGACGGTTTTAAAAAAACATATCCTTATTGAAATAATGAAAACATAGAAGAGTGTTGGCATAGACGAAAAATATCCTCACAAAAGAATTCTTCAATGATATCACTCAATAAGGGATCCTAAATTGGCTTGTATGGTACCATGAGATCATTAACCCAAATGATAAATATATATTATATTATAAATAGTGAAACATAAACCCTATTAGGGTAACTACTTTTAAAATGAAAAGGGAAATGGAATTGAAAACTTATAATAGATTTTAGAATACATTTTTTGACACTAACGTAAAAAGTAAAAGTTATAGGTCAATTCCAAATCTATTTTTCAAAAAGTGATATGAAAAAACTTTTAGAATAATTAATCATTAAAAAATATTCTTAAATAATAGGACCATGAAGCTTCATAAGTTTTATCTTTTAGAAATATGTGTAGGATGAGAAAATATATGAAACTAAAAGAAAAACACCTTTTTAATATTTTGAAAAGTACCTTTCCTCAAAACTCACTTTTGTAAAAAGAGTAATAAAAAAAAATTATTAAAAAAATACCAAAGGGGACAATAAAAAAACTAATAAATTACTATAGTTAGATAATTCAATCACGGAATAACAATTTTTAAGAAAAAATATTATAACTCAAAGATTGAGATTTGATTTACCAATTTCCATAATTGGAAACCTATCCCATGAAATAAGAAATATTTTTCAACAGGTTTTTGTGGAATGAATGAATATATTTAGAAATAAATTATAGAATACCACATTATATTTTAAAATAGAATAATATTTCTAACTTATATTATATAAAATCAAGATAATTATCTGAACACAATGAATGAAATTTGAATTACCAAAAATTCATACTACTATGGAAAAACAGAATCATTAGCCAATTGAATAAGGGATAATAATTTAACCAGTAAATACAAATAAATAAAAATTTTATGACAAAAATAAATCCATGGATTGTGAATACAACATAAAAAAGCAAACATGGGGAACCAAATGTATAATGTCACAACAAATCCGAATTGAGACCAAGGAAACCCTTACGAATTTAAAAACGTTCAAATAAAAAACTCCTTGAAGGTGAGTTATTCTAATTAAACATTAAATAATATGATAAAAATATAATTCAAGATATGATATCTCAAATAGGAATTTTATATGATGGTAATATTCCCTAAATCCTTATATGTATATGTGATATATATATTAAAGCAATATCATATTACATAAAAATTATGATTTTCATGCCTGCGTAATTTACAATGGTGGAAAATGATAAATACTTATAATTCATTGATTCATCCAAAAAATCATAACATTTATGTAACTATTATATATGATTTATTTATTGGGAGTTTATTCATCCACAAATTGGATGAGTTGGATGAACCATTTACTCACATGTTACATCTCATTAGTAAATGTGACTTCCTAATGAGTATCATTATGGAGTATATAAACACTACCATGATATGGTAGTGTATTTGGTTTCTTAATTCTTATTCAAAAAATATTCTACACAAATATATCATTAGTCTTCCTTTTTTCTGTATTGAGGTACTTATATAGCATGAATAAATGTTGAATCCCATCCTTGCATCGGATGATTCAGTTTACCTATGGATACCTCCCGAGGTTGGATGCCTTTTTGGATTCCAATATATTATATTTATCAAAGATATTTGAAGGGTTTTGAATGTGCTATCATTTATGTATAATCTTATTTTCTAAAAAGACATTATAATATAATATTTCTTTATTTTGTTTTTTTACGCGGGTATATAATTCATACCCGTGAGATCCTCATATAAGGGATTTAATCACATATAATCAATATGATAATAATTAGTAGAATTATTTAAAACCACATATTTTTATCATAGGGAACCAATTATTTATATATATGAAATCATACATGAAATAAAGAATAAATTTCAAAAATTGTGAAATATTTTCATATTTTGGTAATTGAGTTCCCAAAATGGTTTGTGCATACTTCATAGGGTTACATAAAGGTAACTAAGGTGCAACCTTTATAAATATGGGTTTCATAATGTTATCCAAGACATTACCCTTATTTAGATCAATTGTGTAAGGGTAATCAGGGTGACACCTATAGGTGAGTGGTCATGTAATGGTAACTATTGACATACCTTTATATAAGGGGGTTCACGTAAGGGTTAACCAAGATTAACCTTACATAGAAGTGTTTTTTGTATGGGTTATATCGACATACCCTTACATGGAGTGGTAAATGAAAGGCTAATACCTAGAACTTTTTAAGGGTAATATCCTTATTCCCTTCACTATGTTTTGGTATACACCTCTCCGCATCAGTGTAATTGGTCTTTGCCAAGAGGTAGTAGTGTTTTTTCTTATTGTCACGTAATGGTAACTAACCACTTACCCTTATGTGAAGCATAGATATGTAAAGGTAACAAAACGTTTATCTTTATGAAAGGGCTCTAGAATCAGATTACCCTGATGAAGTGTCTGTTAAGGGTAAAGAGAGATTACCTTTACTTGGGAATGGGTTCTTGCATAATGGTAAATGAAAAAATGATTTTAATTTTATTTAGATCATTAAATGAATTTAATGGTTTATAAAATATTTTTTAATAAGTATAAAATGTATATCAGATATTTTAAATTATATATGTTTTATAAATAAATAAATTATAATTTTTTTATAATTAATTAATTCTTTATAAAACATTATATTACCAAATTTTAAATGTTAATATTTAAATAATTTTTTACAAATTATATGGAAATTTTTATTATATTGAAATAAAAGTTGTCATTTAGAAATAAGATGAAATATTTTTTAGAGGTTTATATATTCTTATATAATGAAAAAACATAAATTCCTTGTATTTAATTTTGAAATGTTCATAATTAGATTTGTTCAAAATAGATTTTGGTATTAAAAATTATAAAATGTAAATAATATTATGGAGAAAATTATAAAATGATTATAAATAGATTTTATTTGTTATTTGTTCATAAATAAATATCTAATTTTAAATATTTCAATTGATCATTTATTTTTAAGTTATTCTCTATTTTATTAATATTTATAAATTTTTTATATTATGAATGTCTCTATGCCAACATTTATAGGATAAATTTTTTTATGATACCGTGCCATACATTACATACAAGAATTGCTCTATAATAAATTTAATTTTTCATCTACCTCGACCTCATTTTTTAATTGAAGTTATTATATTCAATTTATTTGTTGAATATTGTTTGTACATATAATGTGTTAGAGTTATGATGAATTTTATTCTTTTTTGAGTAAATAATCCCCATATAGAGGGACATGGGGCCAGATTACCTACTAACCTGGAGGCTTGTAACTTTTCAAGATTGGTGAATGGATATGGTTATATATCACTCTAGAATTACTAATATGGATAATTTTATGATTTTATATGATGTTACTATATTCCTTATGAATATAATGTATTTAAATATGTATGAATATACCTGACTTCTAATTTTGGGTGATTAACCCAAACAAATGTGTAGTGTAAAGAGTTACACATAAATATGTATCAATCAAATTAATTTTACAGAGGTAATATGATTACAAATTAAATTACTAGAATCATGCGTACATAAAAAGGAATAACATGAGATAATATGGTGAGATGTGAGATTCATTCCAAAGTATCCCTTTTCAGGACCTCAGTCATCCAACCAAGTACTTCATGCCAATTTTGGGTTCCCCTTTTTTATCTTTTGAAAGGAAATCAAGGATAGGTGAAATTGAAGCATCCTTGGGTAGGTTATGACAAAGATGGGTTCCTTTATATTTTATCTTATATTCTTATTTTTGTCATTTGTTTTGGGTTACAGTACTAGGGAACAAAGATAATATTAGGTTACTAGAGTAATAGAGTTGAGATTATCCATATGATAGTTTGGAGAAAGGGTTTTTTTCTCGACTACCCAAGAGTCATATAATATATGATTGGGATTATTCTCTAACTAAATAACTATTTGATGAGAGAAATGAAAAATTAGACTCATTTCATAGAAAAATACGGATCTTGTACTACTAATGGTTATCATGAATTTATAAATTGGACTCATCATTTTAGTGGGATTCCATTTAATAAAATTCCTTATTAAAAGGTAAATAATTCATAATACCAATATGATAAAATATTTTATTGAAAATAATATAATTGTTATCATCAATTTAAACATTTTTATTAATACCCAATAATGGGAATCCTAATGTAAGCTACTCCTTATAATAGTGACTTTGGAAAAATCTATAAGCAAGATTAGTGATTTATGAAAACTTCTTAGGGAAAATTATATGTCTCATAATAGATCCTTCCTCAGTGACCAAGTTTTGAAATTGTTCAAAAAGCGAACCTAGATTCTTATCCAAGAAAAGAGTGATTTATTTATGGTTTAAAGGACCTCAAATATCAACAATTTAAGAATTTTTTCTCATATACTAAATATGATTGGGTATGTTATATGATATTCAATGTTATTCAATATATTGATGACTCAATGAGATTAAAGGATTCCGTCAATATTTTTCATTTATATAAATCAATTCTATTATTATGACATATATATGATATCAACTATATTATTTTAAAAAGGAATCAATATATAGAAAGGATATAAATAATTTATGTTTGGAGTTTGGAGGTTGAATTTCGAGTAACGGAGTAAAGAAGTAGATGCATTAATAACATGGATGCTTCATGTTTGGATAAAATTTTCATCATATGTGTATTTTGTCTCTTTTTTCTCTTTATAAGAGAAAATAGACATTTTTTATTTAAATAATATAATATGGGTGTTTTTAATACACATGGCTTATGATTTTCATAATTTTATAACATACATTAAGGTGAAATATTCATTCATCTAGGCCTTTGGGCCACCAGTTTGGTCATATGGTCCTGCAAGGCTTTCAGGCCAATTAAGGCCTTCAGGTCAGCTGTCTCTCAAGGCCTTTGGGCCAAATCATGGCCTTTGGGCCACCCCAAAGCCTTCGTATCACATGAATTTTTAGATTTACCAGTCAGACTTCATGGTTAAGGGCTCCATATGAGAATTCAGAGTAGGAGCATTCATTGGAGCAGTGCTAACTAGAATTGAATGAACAAGAGAGTGTGAAATTTCGATCAGTATCGGGCTTGTGTTGATATGTGCAAGACAGTTAGCTAACCAGCCTTACGAAGGTGGAGTGATCATATCATGAAATGTATTGGGGAGGAGTAGTTGGATGTTTGTCTTGTCAGGGTGATTTCATCTAAGACCTACGTGTAATGTAATTGTCTCTAAGCCTCTAGGCCTTGTATGTTTTCTGCATCACCAATTGAAAGGTGGATTATCAAAAACCAAAAAATAATGGCCTTCAAGACATTTAATCAGTATAATGTAATACATAGATAGTAAACATAAGAAAAATCCAAAATTTAATAAGACAAGTTGGTTGAATAAAATTTATTCAAAAATACAATCAAGAACATTAAAATAAACAGTTATAAAAAAGTAATCATAATAAATAAATATGATTTGATGATCAAAAAATATCAGAAGTATTTTGTGAAACTAAATAGAATGCCCATATGAGTCATGGATGTTATAGAAATTAATACATAAATATTGAATGGTAAGTGATACCGAATGTAAATTTTACAATTTTTTAAAAATATATAAGAGTTTAAAATTAATTGAAGAATTGTTTATTCTTGGTTTTTATATTCTTGAGATGAATTAAATAGATACTACATTGGGTATTTGAATGTAAATGTTTTTTTCAAGATAAAATAAATCTAATTAAAATATTTTTATCTTTATTTTCTTACTTTATGTGATAATATAAGTTGTTTGATAATAATGATTATTTATAAACAACATGAGATGATTAATTATTCCCACATGGTTTTAGATTCATCAGATTATATAACATGTTCAGAGTAGAATGTATGGACAAATTTTTTTTATCAAGGATAAAATATTTATCAAAATATTTTTCAAAATATGAGGGAATTTTTTTCTACTAACTATCAATGAAATATACATATTTTTAAATAAAAATGTTCCATACAAATAGAATACTATAAATTATATTAAAATATTATTTTATTTATTAAATATTACCACTAAAAATAAATAAATTTTATATCTTAATAAAAATGGGTTTTTGTATCTTAGTTAGATATTATGACAAGAATATAATGACTAATAGTATAATAGGAGTATGTTTGACTTAAAGAAGTTACAAATAAAGTATTAAATCAATCTAATGTTAATGTACTTATTACCCTAACATATTTATGATTTATTAGTATAAAATAATGTATGTAATTACGTAAATTCAAGGAAATTTTTATTGGAAAAAAATTAAAAGTATGATGATGATTTAAAAAAAGGATATAAATAGATAAAAAAATTATTCATCATAAAATTTGATGTTTTTATGTTAATAGGTTTGATTATTTTCAAGTAGTTGAATAGTTAGGATTATGATTCTTAAATCTCACCATTATTCAAACTCAATTACTTAATAGAGATTTATCACTAAATAATTATGTGGGAGGGTTTTAGTATATGGTATCATAGAGATATGATAAGGATTATATATGATGTAGTGTTTTAATAAAAATTAGAATGTATAGTAAACATAATGCTAATATGGAATTATATCAGATATGATATGATATGATACACCATGTAATGACCTGATCATTTATAAATAAAATTTCTTTTATTATAATGTATTATGGATATAAAAAATAGAGTTAATTTATTATTATTATTATTGGGATTAAACTACTGTTAGGTATCATTTCTATTGATAATATAGTCATTGAATAGTGATCACACAACTAATATAAATATATTGTTTAAATAAATTATTTCAACACCGAAAAAATAGAGGATGACCTCATTAAATAGACTCATCCCACATGAAGCTCATTTTTCATAGTTTGGGAAGGTGGTAGCAACACTAGGGTGCTCTATTAACCAATCCCAACAGGAGATTCCATATGTCAATATTAAATGGATTTTCCTATAGTATAAGTTCAAGTTTATAGAGTATACCACCCAGGAAATGTTATCTGAGCACCCCCCAGAGTCCTTCATCATTCACACCTTACCCTTAGGTCTTATGTGGGTGTTATAATTGGTTATGTAATAAGTTATTATTTACTTATTGTGTAATAAATTTTTTATAAATAAAGTACTATTCCATCAATTCCTTTATGATAATAGACTTTCATAAAAGAATGATAAATTTGATAAATTGAGTTTTTGGGTAAATATGGTAATTTTGAGAAATATATACATTATTATATTAAACTAAGGACATTATTAGTAATATTATAAATGAAAATTCATAAATTATTATTTTATCAGGTTTTTATCTATAAATGATTAAGTAATCTGTTTGATAAGAGTTACATTTTTAATATAATAAAACCAAAAAGTGTATTTTAAGAAAATTATTTTAAGGAATTAAATAAGTTTTGAAATAATTAATATTTTAATATAAATTTATTATGAAATTACTTTTATGAATAACAAATGATTATATAATTTTTAGGAAGTCGAATGTAATTTTTATTAAGTTTTGAAAATTTCTTTGGTCCAAACCTGTAAATTTTCAATAAATGTCGGTGTTCATTTTAAAAGAAAAAATTCACATATTTATATAATTATTTAGATAAAATTAATATTATTTTTTGAATCCGGACATCGAAAATTATCCGACTGTGAATTTTTCATAATTTTTAGAGACAATCATATTTTTGGGTAAAAATTAAATAATGTTAAAAATAAAATATGTGTTTATGACATCACAATGACCCCAAAATGATTTAATAAATACTATAATGGGTATTCTAGGCCAAATATATGTTTCAAACATAAAATATGTTGCTTTCATATTTGTTTTATTTTTATTATAAACCCTTAGTGAATCCTCCAAAATGTATAATATATTTTATAATTTTAAAGTCATTTCATTAATAACGTGACTCACTTCCACATAGGCAAGGATATTATTTTATTATTCTATGCCATTAGAATTATAAAATAATTTTTTCCACTCCTATTTGGAAAAAACCATGGGAAAAAACATGGTAATGTTTTTGTTTTTGAGTATTTAATTATTTAGGTTCCAAAACCTATGTTTGTGATATATTAAAGAATTACACTCTCATATCATATATAAACACACCCAATTTCCAACTTCTCTTCACTCAAAATATTTGTATCACATCCATAATCTATCATATACTCTCTATAATCCCCCCCTGGTTCCCCAATCTCCAAAGAACGCCTCTCTCAAGTCTCTCCCATGCCGTAGGGATGTCACATCAAAGTAAGAGATTCTTTCCTTTTTCATTTCTGTACATGATTCATGATATTGTTATACCCAATTATTTTCAATTAAAAATGTATTGGTATGATTTAAAAACTCATCCATACTGAACTACTTATGTTTTAAATGGTGACAGACCCATTTATCACTCATTAATGCCTTCTGTGTACACCTTTTTTTTGACTTAATGGCTTGGAGGCCGAAATTTTTATTCATTTTAGATATGTACCCTTTTAAGGGTAAAAGGGGGAGAAATCAAGACATCAAAGACATTAGGTTATCAAAAAAATGATAATCAAGGTCTTTCAACCCAGAACAAAACTGTGAGGGATTGCCTCAACCTAGCATAATCATCATTGAGGCACGCCTCCACCAAAGCATGGATGCTAGGAAAACAGTCCTGTGCATGAATGAATGGCCACATGTACACCTATTACCATGTCAAAATTCTGTATGGGAATTATCTCTTCTTATTTCCATTCATGCATTTCGTATATATTAATCATCTAAATTCCATTCCATTTATTGGGATATTATGTTACATGATTCCCTTAATATCTATTTCATTTATAAATGATGAGATACCTGTTTCTCTCTCATCAACCCAATTCATGAATCTTCATATAACGCTATTATGCTGCTGAAATTACACCTCAATTTTCCAAGCCAAAATCATTGGGTAGTGAATAACATACCCATTTCTCTATCAAGGGAATTCAACTTTATTTACATATACTTATTGTGTGTTACTTACATGTATGTATTCCACATTATTTAATCGTGGAAAAGATTATGATATTGAATAAGTCCATTTTATATGACCTATGTGGCACACATAAGCATGATATTTAATTCAATATGAATGGTACACCCTGATAGACCTCCAATGCATTGGGTAATGATTAGTATAATGATACATCATGTTGGGATAGAGGTTTACCTGATTCCTTTTAGGACATTTGTACACCATATTGGGATCATGTTTTACTTGATTCCTTTATGTTAATGATGAAGTGTTTTTGTCGTTGCCACATTTTCATGTTATGATAATCACGATAAATCATTCCTTTATGTTCATGTTCCTATTCAACTCCATTATATCCCATTGATTAACATGTATTGAATTATTCATGTTATTCCTTATTTACTCGCTTACTGGGATTTATAGCTCCCCATTTCTTATGTTTGTCCTCAGGTTATCCCATAAAATGCTAAGTACGAAGGAATGTTGTGGTCATATAAAATAAGTTTTCAACAAAGAATTTTTATTTTATGTCTTATGATTTCATGTAATTTTCCTAATCCAAAAATAAACTAGACCTAAAAATATTATGGTTTTTATTAAGTACATGGTAATGTAATAAATCATGTTTAAATTTGTATTAAAGAGTAGTATTTCTATAGTTGGCATCAGAGGATATGTTAAGTTATTTTTGAGAGTATGGTTATAAAACTTTAGTTAAAGCCTTAGGGATAAGACTACGTATAAGAAAATAATCCCTAAATTTTGGTGATTATAGATTAAGTGGTTTATCAATCAAATATATTCATGTCTGGATACGAAAAATTAGAGGTTGCGCTGGCCTAGATGTATCTAGGCGTAAAACCAAAAAACATCGCATTGAGCTAGACTCACACAGGAATTAGTGCAGTACATTAGGACATACTGCACTCTTGGATTGACACTCCTTAAGAAATTCATTGGTAAATTCATAATCTTATTATGAACCATTATTAATGGTGGGAAAATCACATAAGTATATTTGTTAGGAAATAGATCATGGATAACTTAGATTGAAGCCTAGAAATTCATAAGATAAGGAGATAAATGTAATTTATTAGATATCCATTTTTTCATTGTATTCCCCTTTATGTGTTTAATAATTAAAAATACTTAAAAATAATTCTCCATTTATTCTAGAAAATGACTAGAAATAGGAGCACTCATGCTAACAACCGATGAGAAGATCAATGTGATGACTGTTCTAGTGAGATGCCCAATCCTATGGGAATGAGATTCAAAAACATTTTCACAATACACTCTTTGTTAACTCATGTTTTTAAAAGAACCATAGTTCATGAGGAACATCTATCCCCCCACCCCTAAGAAGGAACAATTCAGAATCGAGAGACTCATGAGACAAAGGCCTCCAACTTTCAATAGATCACATGATCCCTCAATCACGGAACAATGGAACAACATCATTGAGAATATTTTCTATATCCATCAATGTACCAAAAAAGAGAAGGTTCTTCTGACTGGTTATCATATAAAGGGTGAATCTGATCAATCGTGGAAATTAATAAAAAAATATAAATACCGAGGAAGAGATCGAGGCATTATAATGGTAGGATTTAAGAAAAATGTTTTTCAATAAATATTTTTCTCGCACCCTTAGACTTAATATGGAAATGGAATTCCTTTACATCAAGAAAAAAGAATATGAATACATCCGAGTGTACATGTAAAACTTCATAAGACATTCACGATAGACCTATGGCTTTTTCATTACCCCTCAATGCTAGTTTGACATATACTTTGGAGGGATAAGACCTAACCTATGGAAATCTTCGGCGATTTGTGACTTTGAAAGCTATAAGGATATTTTTCAATGTTCCCTCAATGTTGAGATGGAGATCAGTGAATATTTGAGGGTATCATGGGGATAATAAGTGGAAAGTGGAATTTAATCAGGAGGTACTATGGAAAAAACCAATGATGCAACGAAATTCTAACATCCCAGTTGCCAATGGTACGGGGAGAAGAACCCTTGAAATTTCTTAAATGGGATGAGGAAATCTTTTAGGTGTGGAAGAGAAGGTCACATAGATAATGATTTGAAACGGGATAAACAAAGTAGTGTGGTAGAGGAAAGTAATGCTCTACTCGACCTTCAGTGCATTTTTCATTGGTATAACTACAAGGAATTTGGGAACTTTTCGAACTAGTGCTCTAAGACAAGGGTAATTAGAAGAAACCAACAACCTCCAAGGAGGCAAGAGTGGGATTTTTTCTATTACTACCACCAATGAAAATCACCAAAACAAAGTGGTGATAGGTACTCTAGTTATTCATTCAATAATAGTGAATGTACTTTTTTATTGTGGTTCTATGCATTCTTTTATATCCCAAATGTTTAGTAAAACAATACAAATACCACTACAAATCATGGAAGTAGAGATACCAGTGAGAATGGAAAATGGGAAGATTATTGAATCCCTTGAATATAAATCATCCCCTATCATAATATGTGGATTTAAATTCCTATAGAACCTCATCATACTCACTCTGGTGGAATTTGATGCAATTCATAGAATGGATTGGATTTACCAATATGGAACTAACACTAACATTTGCGAGTGGGAAATAACTTTCCATATGGTGAATCAACCCCCGATTCTGTACAAGTTCAAAGAAGAGGATGAATCTTTTTTAGCATCGTCATCTTAGAAATAGATATCACTTCCCTATGAGAATGTGTATCCTTATCAGATGATCGATTCTAAGGAAGGAACCATCCATTAAGGCATGCCTATTGTAAGGGAATTCACTAATGTGTTTCCTGAATAATTTTCTAGTATTCCTCCTAGAAGAGATGTTGAATTCTCAGTTGATCTTATACCTGGAGCAATGCCAATATCCAATATTCCATATAGAATGGACATTATGGAGCTTGAGGAGCGAAAGAAACAACTACATTAGTATCTGGATAAAGGGTTTATACTCACAAGTTCTTAACCATTGGGTGAAATAGTACTCTTCGTCAAAAAGAAGCATGGGTCGATTCGCCTTTACATTGATTATTGTGAGCTCAAAAAACATGATAAAGAACCAGTATCATTTTCCATGAATTTAAGACTTGTTTGATGAGTTACATGGATCCCAATACTTCTCCAGGGTGTATCTACGGTCAATATATTACCAAGGGTGAAGAAGAAGGATATCCCTAAGACTACTTTTTTTACAAGGTATGTGCATTATGAATTCATAGTAATTCCTTTCAGACTCACTAATACTCCAACAATATTCATGGACTTGATGAATATTGTCTTTATAGATTACCATGATAATTTTTTGGTAGTCTTTATTGACGATATTATAATATACTCCAAAACCCATAAAGAGCATGTGGAGTATCTACGCTCTATACTAGAGACCTCGTGAAAGGATAATCTCTATGAAAAGTACATAAAGTGTGAGTTCTGGTCATAGGAAGTCTCATTATTGGTGCATATCATCATAAAAAATGAGATATCTGTGGATTGTTCCAAAACAAAAGAAATTGAGGTATGGATGAGGCTGACATCTGTGGTAGATATTCGTATCTTCCTGGGGTTAGCTCGATATTATCATTGATTTGTGAGAAATTTCTGAACATTGAAAAACCCTCTTACGAAAAAACTCAGAAGGGAGTCAGGTTTCATGGAATAATGATTGTGAAGAAATATTCATGGAGTGGAAGAAGAGGATTGTCACTACCACTGTTCTCACACAACCTACAAGGGTGGATATTTTTGAAATCATCAGGGGTTATTTAATGAATGGCTTGAGATATGTGTCGATGCAGAATGAAAACATCATGGCATATGCCTCAGGGTAGTTGAAAGTTCATGAGAAAAACTATCATACACATGATCTATAGTTGGTAGCTATGATATTTGAATTACAAATATGGTGGTATTATCTATTTGTGGGAAAGTGTGAAATATATATGGATCACAAAAGTATCAAATATATATTCACATAGAAAGATCTGAACATGTGCCAATGAAGATCGTTAGAGCTCATCAAAGATTATGACTGCTCAATTCATTACCACCCTTGGAAAGTGAACAAGGTGGAAGATGGTCTAAGTAGATTGGACCCATCAATTCTATCATTGATGAGAATTGAAAAGAATCCAATCTTCTTAGATGTGATGAAGTTGGACAGAATAACAATAAATAAAGAATCATTATTAATCCTTTCACAAATGATTTCACAACCATCTCTTTTGGAATGGTTAAAGGATGATCAAAAAGATGATGCGGGAATTCAAAAGAATGTGGGAACTATCAGAAAAGTAAAATCCTTAGTGATCAGTCTTAACGAATAAGGAATTTGATGGATCTGGTTGAAGACTATGTTTTCCATCAAATCTAGAGTTAAAGAACGAACTTTTGGATGATTCTCATAGTTCGAATTTCTCCAACCACCCAGAAAACACAAAGATGTATTGGGATATTTGAGAGAATTATTGAGGGGATTACAAGAAAATGATATTTTTGAATATACATTAAAGTGCCTAGTATTTCAGTAAGTGAAGGATGAGAGGTAGAAGTCTAAGAGGATGATGCAACCATTACTCATACCAACTTGGAAATAGGATAACATCACCATAGAATTTTTCATCGGACTTCTGAAGACATCCAAATGAAATAATTCTATTTGGATTGTTGTGCATCATCTGAAAAAGACTACAAAATTTATATCAATTCGATTGAATTTTTAATTGGATCAACTTGCACAAATATACAGCAAAGAAGTCGTAAGTCTATATGGTGTACTACTATTGATTGTGTCGGACCGAGATCCATGATTCACCTCCATGTTTTGGAAGAGTCTCTAACACGCTCTGAATACAAAGTTAAACATCAGTATGACTTATCCTCCTCAAAATGATGTGCAATATGAGTATAATTTCCAAACACTTGATGACATGATGAGAGCATGATCAATAGACTTCCAAGGGGAATGGGATCAACATCATCCTATGGTTGAGTTCCCTTACAATAAGAGTTTCCACTCAGGAAACCAAATGGATCATTATGAATCCTTTTATGGGAAGAGGTGAAGAACACCATCATGTTGGGATTAAGTTGGGGAGAAAAAACCTCTACATACAGAAATGGTTAAAGAAATGGTGGAGAAGGTGAAGACAATCCGACAACACATCAAGGATTCTCAGTGTTGACCAATGAGCTATGCTGACAATCATTGATGAGACCTAGAGTTTGATGTTGGATATACATTTTTCCTCCACATATCTCTATGGAAGAGAATTATGATATTTGGGAAGAATGGAAATCTTGGTCCAAGGTACATCGACACTTTTGAGATCCTTGATTGCATCGGAGAAGTGGCCTATAAACTTGTATTGCCACTGAACCTTTCTCAAGTACATGATGTTTTCCATGTATCACATTTGAGGATGTACACACCTGGACCATCTCATGTACTCAATCTAGAGGAAGTACCATTGGAGAACGAACTTTCCTATGAAGAGAAGCGGGTGGAGATATTAGATCATAAGGAAAAAGGTCTACTAAATAAGATAATTCCCTCATCAAAGTGTTGTGGAGAAACCACATGTTTGAAGAAGAAAAACTTGAACTAGAGGAATTGATGAGGCAGTGTTACCCTCATCTGTTTTAGTGTGGGAAAAGGAAATTTTGAGTGTAAAATTTCTTAATGGGGGAATGTTGTAATGACCAGAAATTTTATGAATAAAATTTCTTTTATTTTAATGTCTTATGGATATAGAAAACACATAATTTTATTTATTATTTTTGTGTTTAAATTAACATTAAGTATTGTTACCAATAAAAATATAGTCATTGAACTGTGATTAGACAACTAATATAAATATAAGGTTAAAAAAATTACTTTCAACACATACAAAAGAAAGGATGGCCTCATCCAGTAGACTCGGTCCATACGAAGATCATTTATCTAAGCTTGTGAAGGAGGTAGAATCACTGGGATTCACTCATGACCAAGCCCAAGTCAAGATTAAACATTTTAAGCTGGAATGTAATCACTTACTAGAGAATTTAAAGTAAATATACTACCAGTATGATGTTATTCGAGCCACCCCAAGAATCTGTCACCATCGCATATCTTACCCTTATGTCTAATGTAGGTATTACAAGGGGTTATGTAATAAGGTATTCTTTACTTATTATTTAATCTCTTTTTATAAATAAAAGTCATATTCTATCAATACCTTTATGATTATAGACTTTTTTAAGTGAATGATAAATTTTATAAATATAGTTTTGATGTAAAAATGGTAATTTTGAGAAATGTATTCATTATTATATTATAATAAAGTTTTTATTAATAATATTATACAAAAAATTCAGATAAATTATTATTATATCAGTTCTTTATCTATAAATGATTAGGTAATTAGTATGATTTGAGTAATATTTGTTATGCAAAAAAACAAAAAGTGTTTTTTAAAAAAAATATTTTATGGAATTACTGAATTTTTTAAATAATTAACATTATAATAAAATATTTTTATGAAATTAATTTTTTGACTAATAAAATATCATATATTTTTAAGTAATAGGAATGATATTTTTATACAGTTTAAAAACATTTTTGGTCAAAACCCGTGAATTTTCAATAAATGTAGGCATTCATTTTAAATGTAAAAATTATTATATTTAGAAAAATTATTTAGATAAAATGAATATTATTTTTGGTATCAATATGTCGAAATTATCAAATGGTGAATGTTTCATAATTATCTGAGACTTTCGAATTTTTTGATAAAAATAACATACAGTATAAATAAAATATGTGTTCTATGACATAAAAATGACCCAGAAATAATGTAATATATTCTATAATGGGTATTCATGGCCCAATATATTTTTTAAAATTAAGATAATATGTTTTTATATATTTTTTTACTTATTTTATAAATCCATAGAGAATCCTCCTAAATGTATAGTTTATTTTATGATTTTAAATTCATTTATTTAATAATGCGACTCACATCCACATAATAATGGATAAACTTTAAATATGTTCAGCCGTTTTAATTTGAAATTTTTTTTCCCAATAATATCTGGAAGAAATCATGGGAAGGATTTTTGTTTTATGTATTTAATTGTATAGGTTAAAAAAACCTATGTTTGTGAAACATTAAAGATTTTCCCTCTCATTTCCAATATAAAACCACCCAAACTCCCACTTCTATTCACTAAAAATCATTTGAGGACGTTAATACTCCATCCTAAACTCTCTATAATCCCCCAAGTCACCCCAATATCCCAATAATCCTCTCTAAATCATCTCCCAAGACATTGGGATCACACATCCATGTAAGGGATTCCTTCCATTCTCATTTTTTTCAAAGTTTCTTTATATTGATACACCCATTTATTTTCAATTAAAAATGTTGGGGTGTGATTTCACACCTCCTCCATAATTACCTACTTATGTTTTAATGTTTTGGGGCCCCTTTATCACTCATTAATGCCTTCAGTGTACAACCATTACCATGATGAAATTCCGTAAAGGATTTCTCTCTTCTTATTTCCAATCAAGAATGTGTTCTATATTATAAATATAAATTCCATTTCATATGTTAGGATATTATGTTTCATGATTACTTATCTGTATGTGTCATGTATAAATTATGAGAGACTCATTTATCTCTCATCATCCCAATTTACGAATCTCCATATAACGTTGTTATGCTATAGAAATTACACCACGATTTTAAAAGAAAAAATCACCGTTTAGTGAATACCATACCCATTTCTATATCAAGGGTATTCACCTTCTTGAATATATAATAATTGACTATTACTTACATGTATGAGTTATAAATCATTTTAGCATAGAAAAAATGATTATGTTGAAAGAATCCTTGTTATATTGTACCGCCCCGACCCTAGTTACCCAGAGTCGGTGCATTATTACAAACATTGGCATGATCACAAGAAAGATCAAATCATTAAAGATCGATTGGTTTAGTAGCCTTGGAAACACTAGATATATTCATAAGTCTTACATTACATCATAAAATGAAAAACTACTACAACAACATATTGTCTCCATAATCCACACTCATATCCCCACATAATATCCCTGCAGGTCATTCATAATTTACTTCTTCACTTCTTGGGAGAAATAAAACATAGAAAAGGGGTGAGCTCAAATGCCCAGTAAGAATAACAATATAGATGAAACTTTCATAAATAAGAATAAACATTAAAGGCAATGTATAACTAAAACAAAAGCCTTTCAAACATGAACATTCAACATGGTATGGCATAAATAAAATGAAATAATGCCATTTACTTATTCACATGGATATTCTACTAATCGAATAATCACATGCAAAAATCAATAACAACTTTCATAATGTTGGAATCCATAATGCCAGACTATCTTAACCACATAGTCAAGGCCTCGTGCCAAGACTACAAATAAGATTTTGTCAAGGCCTTATGACAAGACACTAGTTTGTCTCATGAGACCTACCGATGCATCGAGGAGCTATAGCGGGCTCCACCCGTCACTTACTAAGTCCAATGCATTCCCATACGAAAAGGTTTAAACATAACATAAACATTCGTATTAAAACTAGCATACGAAATGTAAATAATTTCACCATAAACTATGAATGGTATAAAAATAGCACATCCACAGTCAAACATATCACAAAACCTTCAATACAATATAGAAGTTTTGTATCATAATAAATCAACTTCAAATAATCTTAAAATCCATCAAAGGATGTTGACATAGATGAAATCAAAATTCTTTTTAAAGAAATATATCCTTTTATTTTGAAATCATTTAAGATCCATATAAAATAAAACATTTTCTTTGAAAATATTCTTATAATCTTCTAAGGGAAGCTTTGAAGAATTTATAATGGCGGAAAATAGCCGCACCCACTGTATAAGTTAAAAAAACATTGTTACCTTAATTCTGTCGAAAAGGTTAAAAAGGACCTTGTTTTGAAAAGGACGGAAAGATTCCTTTATAAACCTCTTATAACAAGTCAACCAAGGGTATAAATGACTTTAAACCATATTCTAGTAAATAATAAATAATTTTTTGAAATACATTATTATGAAAACATGGATGTGGATGATAAAGATATCCCAGTAGATTATTACATATAAACAACCTCGTATAATGAAGAGATTGTGAAATAACCCTTACCATGAACTTTTCCTTGGTTGGGGTAGGTTAACCTCCTGTATAATGGTGAAATAATTGTTATTAAATTATACAAGAATCATATACATTAATATGATATCATATACGATCTTTTAATATCGATTTGATAATAATATCTTTGTATTATCGTTGTTTCGGGTGTTAACTTATTTGTTTTCTTTTATATGTTTTGTTATTTAATACATTTTTGTAAAGTATAGGTTGTATATTATTCATATCCAGAATGATATCACGTCCTTAAACATCATTTTTAAATCATCAAATGATAATTATACTTGAATGGATACGATGGAGAATGAATCTCATCGCGTTCGTGGAGACGGTAGTCCGTACATACGCACGAGCGACAATATCATTCTTTTCATATTAAAATAATATATAAATGGATGGTATATCATATATACAGAATCATTAACATGTTATATTAATTATTTACATGAGTTACACATCATTATTATACCCATCCAAATAATAATATATTGAATAACAATTACACCACGACGTGGAGACGGTAAGTCGTACGTACGCACGTATGGTGACATGTTATTCAAAGGGTGGATAGAATACTGAATATGGTTGTACCATATTTATAATAACATCACAGTATATTTGAGATTCTGGAGTTATTATTTTAGAATGTTAAGAACAAATAAAGAAGAAGTGGAAGAAGAAATGAACTTGGAAAAGGGTGGTGAAATCATTACCTCTTCTTCGGGTTCTTCCTTTTGATTTGATCAAAAGGGCTATTTAGGTTGGATTTCTGATCAAAATAAGGCCACTAGGTTGTAGTGAGGGAAGTTGGGAGAGTATTTGGGCAGAGTTTGGCCGATCCAAAAGGCTTTTAAGGTGTGAAGAAATGAGAAGGAGGAGTGCCCTTTTATAAGAGGGGTGAGGGGCACCTTTGGAAAAGCTAGAAATATTAATTTATAATAAATTCATAATCGGTTTCCAATGGCTCCAAAGTTGACTATTAAAAGGTTAAGGTGGGGATGGGTCGAAAACTACTCAACCAATATAATTTAGACAGGTTTTGGTACTTATATTAACCTTATCTTTAAGTATTAACTCTAAGTTAATTAGTTTCACTTTTACAATGTCTCTTTGTATTTTTATATAATATGGTTAATAAACTTACTATATACATCCAAGAGACCCCAAAGTGGTCCATTAATGATGAACCTATCATGATATAAGTCTATTGTCTGAACCTTAGATTTTTAGGAATTTAATATCAATTAATAATATAATATTTGTTTTAAGAACTCTTTTATGTCAATTTTGACACTATTCAGTAGTTGATGTTTGTGAAACTCATAAAAGATTGATTACTTCGAAAAAAAGTCTATTAAATCAATCCTAATATATCATATTATCCTAGAAAATTAGTTTAATTCATTAAAAGTTTCATATTATATTTATTTGGGTATTTATAATATCAACTATTTTAATTTATCACTATTATAGTAATTACTGCTTAATCATTGTGTCATAAATATAATAAATTATTTAATGTCTAAAAATTATAAATAAAATATCATTATGTAGGAAATCTTTTTACCTTTCTAAATAATATTTATAATCTAAAATCCAACATATATAACCCTATGTAACAATTGTTTTTCTAAAAGATATATGCTTGTGTCATTTTTGTATTCATTTTAACTTAATTAAAATAAACTGTAATTATCACTTACAAGTGGATCCATGGGGTCCCAAAATCTACCCAAAGATGCCCATGGTCGACCATGTATCAACCAATAGGGTTAAGACACGTTTTAGGGCAATTTTTTATTATTATAATATTATTTTTTAACCCTTATTTACTGGATTTACCCTTAACCATGGTAAATAAAATATTTACCGCAGTAATTATTCAAAATGTCTAATAATAAAAGTTACCTATCTACACAATTTGAACATCCTGATTCCAAATATGGAATCCATTTTCCTAAATTCAAAACACAGAAGTGGCAGAAATTTATTTAAAATTAATTCCCGCTGTCAAAACAAAAAGCGTGTTTTTAAGAGATAATAACTATCAAAAGATTGTCACTTGTTTATGTTCGGTTTAATTGTAAAATTATGCCCAATGACCAACATTATATTAAATGGTAAAAATATATTCTAAATATACTTTAAAACTACTAAAATTCATAATTTATCACTGTTAATTATTTTCATTGAAAAAGTTGTTTTTAATTAAAATTTAGTAATCTTCACTATTCATCAAAATATGAAAGTTATCCGAAAAGTACCAAAATTTCACCGTAGGCTAAATTCGATATTCAGAATCCAAAAATGATTTCCATTTTGAAATATAAAATATATATAATTTCAAAAATTAGGTATTACTATTCATAACGGCTAGTTTGATTGGTTGTGGTGTGTGTTAAAACTCAAGGTTGCGTACAACACACGCTACTGTATTATTCAAAGAAAGCATACCGTAGAAGCTTGGGGTGTTACATTATCCCTCCTTCAAATAATTTCGTCCTCGAAATTTCTAGAATACTACCACATGAAAAGACTCGGGTGGTTCTTCATCATAAGTTCCTCGGGTTCCCACGTTGCCTCTTCCATCTTATGGTTTCTCCACAAAACTTTTACCAGACGCGTCGTCCAGTTTCTCAGCACTTGTTCTCTCGTATCAAGAATCTTGACGGGCTCTTCGTAATAGGAATGATCGGGTTCCAGTTCTAATTCCTCATAGGTGAGTACATGCGTTTGATCAGGCATGTATTTCCTCAACAGAGATACGTGGAACACATCGTGAACTTTGGAGAGACTTGGCGGCATTGCCAATCGGTAAGCTACAACCCCAATTAGTTCTAGAATTTCAAAAGGTCTGATGTACCTGGGACTCAATTTACCTTTCTTACCAAAACGTATGACTCCCTTCCACGGAGATACCTTCATGAAAACATGATCACCGACTTGAAATTCCAAATCCTTTCTTCGATTATCGGCATAGCTCTTCTGCCTACTTTGAGCTGCTTTGATGTGATTTTGGATTAGTTTCACCTTTTCCACCGTTTCCTCCACCAGTTCTGGGCCTACAAGTTTTCTTTCACCGACATCATCCCAACAGGTTGGTGTAAGACATCTCTTTCCGTATAACGCTTCATATGGTGCCATCTGAATACTCGAATGATAGCTATTATTATAGGAAAATTCTACCAGTGGTAAATATTGATCCCACATACCCTGAAAGTCAAGTGAGCAAGATCTCAACATGTCTTCTAAGGTTTGAATAGTCCGTTCTGATTGTCCGTCTGTCTGAGGGTGGTAAGCAGTGCTCACATGAAGTTCAGTATCCAGGGATTTCTGAAGACTTTTCCAGAATCTTGAAGTAAAACGGGAATCGCGATCAGAAACAATCGATAGGGGTACTCCATGAAGTCTCACAACTTCATTAATATATAGTCTTGCTAGACGTTCCAGGGGTAGATCTTCCCTTATAGCAATAAAATGTGCTGACTTGGTAAGACGATCAACAATAACCCATATTGCATCGTTCCTTCCAGGAGTCTTTGGTAGCCCCATGACAAATTCCATCGTAATATTGTCCCATTTCCACTCTTGTATGGGAAGAGGTTTCATGACTCCTCCAGGCTGTTGCCTTCTAGCTTTCACTTGTTGACAAACCATACATCTTGACACAAAATCAGCAATCTCCTTCTTCATGTTGTCCCACCAAAAATTTTCCTTCAAATCTCTAAACATTTTGGTGCTCCGAGGGTGTATAGAGAAATTGGAACTATGAGCATAATCCAACAATTCCCTTTTCCGATCAGGTATATTGGGAACACAAAGTCTCTCAATCTCCCATCACTCACAGCTTTAATCTTTTTTTTGAATTCTTCATCATCGGTCTGAGAACTCTTAATCCTTTCTAGTAAAGATGGTTTGGCAACCATTTGAAAAAGCATTGATGTTTCACCTTCCCAGGTTATTCCCATGTCCATCTTCACTAGATCTATGAAAATTGGATCCCTTTCAATTCTCATATTATTCAAAACTCCATGGTCTTTTCTACTAAAAGCATCTGCCACCTTGTTTGATTTCCCCGGGTGGTAGTGTATCGTACAATCATAATCCTTGAGTAATTCAAGCCGTCTCCTTTTCCTCATGTTGAGTTCTTTTTGTGAGAAAATATACTTCAAACTCTTGTGATCAGTATAAATCTCACATTTTTCACCATAGAGGTAGTGCCTCCATATCTTCAAAGCAAAGATCACAGCTGCTAACTCGAGATCATGAGTAGGATAGTTTTGTTCATGAATTTTCGACTATCGTGATGCATAGGCAATAACTCTATCATTCTGCATAAGGACACAACCAAGTCCTTTCTTTGATGCATCACTATAAATAACGAACCCATCATTCCCCGATGGTAGAGTCAATATAGGAGCATTGACTAATCTTCTCTTCAGTTCTTCGAAACATTCTTCACACTCTTTTGCCCAAACAAATTTAACCCCTTTATGTGTGAGCTTCGTTAATGGGTTAGCCAATCGGGAAAAATTCTGGACGAAACGTCGATAATAACCTGCCAAACCAATAAAACTGCGTACCTCAGTTATACTCGTAGGTGGTGGCCATTCTTGGATTGCCTTGGTCTTAGAAGGATCAACATAGATTATATCTTTAGAGACAATATGGCCAAGAAAAGAAATCTCCTGAAGCCAGAATTCACACTTGCTAAACTTCCCATATAATTCATGCCTCCTCAGAGTCTTCAAGATAATGCGCAAGTGATTTTCATGATCTTCGTAGGTTTTGGAGTATACCAAGATATCATCAATAAATACCACCACAAATTTATCGAGATACTCCTTGAAGACTCTATTCATCAGATCCATGAATACAGAGGGTGCATTAGTCAATCCAAACGGCATTACAGTAAACTCGTAATGCCCGTACCTGGTTCGAAATGCTGTCTTCGGAATGTCTTCCTTCTTTACAAATAACTGATGGTATCCAGATCGAAGGTAAATCTTTGAAAAGTATTGAGCTCCATGCAGTTGGTCAAATAAATCATCAATACAAGGTAGGGGATACTTGTTCTTTATCGTTATAGCATTGATCTCCCTGTAGTCGATACATAACCTCATAGATCCATCTTTCTTTTTAACAAAAAGAACAGGGGCTCCCCATGGAGAAACACTAGGGCGAATAAATCCTTTATTACTCAATTCCTCGAGTTGTTTCTTTAGTTCGACTAACTCTACAGTGGCCATTCTATAAGGGGTCTTCGATATAGTCCTTGATCCAGGAATCAAATCAATGGAAAACTCAACTTCTCGTTCTGGAGGATTTCCAGGTAAATCATCCGGAAATACATCTACAAATTCTTTCACAATAGGTACATCCTCTATTTGAACATTCCTTTCCTCACCCACAGTTATTCCATTCTCTTCCTCCCCAATAATTGAATTTAGTTGAGCTACTGGGGGTTGATCTAAATAAGAATTAGGTGGTGACGATTCTGCTCTAAAGATAAGGTGTTCCTTATCATTATCATCAAGAATCGTAACCTCTTTTTTCTTACAATAAATCTTCGCATCATAGTCCGAAAGCCAGTCTATACCGAGGATTATATCAAACTCAATCATAGGTATGACGATGAGATCAGCAGATAAAGAAAATTTATGTGCTCTAATGGGGACTGATTCACAAAACATTGTTGCAATGATACTTCCCTTAGGATTTTTAACTGACAAATCCCTTGTTAAATCAAATTGGAAATATCTAATTTTCTTAGCAAACTGGGAAGATATGAAACAATGCGATGATCCAGAGTCAAATAATTCATTTTCTAAACTTGAGGAAACCATTAAATTACCTGCCACCACGTCTTTTGGAGCTTCTACCTCTGCCGTAGTGATATCATAAGCCTGGCCTTGATCCCTTGGCCTTTTTTGAGGTAAGTTCTCTTGACGCTTAGGACATGCATTTGCATAATGCCCCATCTCCCTGCAATTGTAGCACTAAACGTTGGTAGCTTCCTTCTTCCCCTTTCAATCACGAGCTTGGTGGCCTTTTTCACCACACTTGTAACAGACTCTCATTCCCTTCAAGCAAGTACCAGGATGTTTCTTCCCGCATTAACCACAAGATGGATATTCAACCTTTCCCTTCTTCCCCTTATTTCCATTCCCAGTTTGATCAGCAGGTCTCTTCTTCTCTTTCTTTTCTTTAAAGTCATAAGATATAGAGAATTCCTTTTCGGTCTTGATAGCACATGAGACAATGTCTTCGTACGATGAAAATGATTGTGAGACTAACGCTCGCCAGAGAAATGGTTTTAACCCATCAAAGAAACGATCAATATTACTTCTTGGGTTGCGAATATAATCTCCATCATACCTCGCTAACCTTGTAAAGTTAGCCTCATACTTTGTGACATTCTCATCCTCCTTTTGTCTCAGACTCAGAAATTGCCTTTCCATATCTGCTCGATGGTCGCGACAAAGTATTTTTCTAAAAACAGATCTTTGAACTCCCTCCATTCCATATTTGATACTTCATCATCTTCCTTCATGTTTTGAATCAATGACCACCGTTGATCAGCATCTCCAGTGAGGCGGTAAACTGCCATGATAACTTTTTCCCTTTCACTGCTCCCCAAAGCCTGAAATATTTTCTCTAGGGAATTTATCCACTGCTCGGCTACTAAGGTATTTGTATTCCCATTGAAAGTTGGTGGTTGTTGCCTCATGAATCGATCTAACATTGATCCTCCACGCTACGGATCAGGGTGCTCCATACGGGTAAGGTTATTATTCATAACCTGAGTAAGTTGTCCCAGTATGGTTATTAGCTGATCGGCACTAGTTGCATCACCAGATCCACTATAATTATCTTGAGCAGGAGGGAAATCCCTACATGGAGTGTGTACATTGATACGGTTTCCATTTCTTCCACTAGGCGCCATTTCTAAACAATGGCATAAACTAGATCAGTTTATGAATCAAAATACATAATCCCATACTTATAAAACACTTAACATAAATTGAACTATTTATGGATATAATCCATAATCATAAGAATGTTTTCTTTGAGGAAGTATATACTCATAATCCCTTCAAAATGATTTGTATAGAAAATGAGAGTTATCCTAAGCATATCCCCCTGGAGTGTCGTAACCAAGAGTGCAGTAAGGCCCGTTGTCGTGCACCAGTCCCCGTTTGAGTCTAGCTCAAAGCGGTGTTTTTGGGTTTTACCCCTAGGTACATCTGTGCCAGAGCTGCCTCTACCTGCTCGTATCCAGACAGGGATGTATTGCTCGGAAAACTCACAAAATCTCTACAATACCAAAATTCTAGGAAGTTCTTCTATACTAATCCTCAAAGTTCATCTTAGGTCTACGTGCTCTAATTAGAGTGTATCTAAATCTAGCTTCCAAGGTTTGTACTAAACTTCCTCTGATACCAACTGTAACGCCCCGACCCTAGTTACCCAGAGTCGGTGCATTATTACATAACATTGGCATGATCAAAAGAAAGATCAAATCTCGAAAGATCGATTGGTTTAGTAGCCTTGGAAACACTAGATATATTCATAAGTCATACATTACATCATAAAATGAAAAACTACTACAACAACATATTGTCTCCATAATCCACAATCATATCCCTGCATAATATCCCTACAGGTAATTCATTATTTACTTCTTCATTTCCTGGGATAAATAAAACATAGAAAAGGGGTGAGCTCAAATGCCCAGTAAGGATAACAATATAGCGGAAACTTTTATAAATAAGAATAAACATTTAAGGCAATGTATAACTAAAACAAAACCCTTTCAAACATTAACTTTCAACATGGTATGGCATAAATAAAATTAAATAATTCCATTTACTTATTCACATGGATATTCTACTAATCAAATAATCACATGCAAAAATCAATAACCACTTTCATAATGTTGGAATGCATAATGCCAGACTATCATAACCACATGGTCAAGGCCTCGTTCCAAGACTACAAATAAGATTTTGTCAAGGCCTTGTGCCAAGACACTAGTTTGTCTCATGAGACCTACCGATGCATCGAGGAGCTATAGCGGGCTCCACCCGTCACTTACTATGTCCAATGCATTCCCATATGAAAAGGTTTAAACATAACATAAACATTCGTATTAAAACTAGCATACGAAATGTCAATAATTTCACCATAAACTATGAATGGTATAAAAATAGCACATCCACAGACAAACATATCACAAAACCTTCAATACAATATAGAAGATTTGTATCATAATAACTCAACTTCAAATAATCTTAAAATCCATCAAAGTATGTTGACATAGATGAAATCAAAATTCTTTTTAAAGAAATATCTCCTTTTATTATGAAATCATTTAAGATCCATATAAAATAAAACATTTTCTTTGAAAATATTCTTATAAGCCTATAAGGGAAGCTTTGAAGATTTTATAACGGCGGAAAATAGCAGCACCCACCGTATAAGTTAAAAAAAACATTCTTACCTTAATTCTGTCGAAAAGGTTAAAAAGGACCTTGTTTTGAAAACGACGGAAAGATTCCTTTATAAACCTCTTATAACAAGTCAACCAAGGGTATAAATGACTTTAAACCATATTCTAGTAAATAATAAAAAATGTTTTGAAATACATTATTAAGAAAACATGGATGTGGATGATAAAGAGATCCCAGTAGATTATTACATATAAATAACCTCGGATAATGAAGAGATTGTGAAATAACCCTTACCTTGTACTTTTCCTTGGTTGGGGTAGGTTAACCTCCTGTATAATGGTGAAATAATTGTTATTAAATTATACAAGAATCATATACATTAATATGATATCATATATGATCTTTTAATATCGATTTGATAATAATATCTTAGTATTATCGTTGTTTCTGGTGTTAACTTACTTGTTTTCTTTTATATGTTTTGTTATGTAAGACATTTTTGTAAAGTATAGGTTGTATATTATTCATATCCAGAATGATATCAAGTCCATAAACATCATTTTTAAATCATCAAATGATAATTATACTTGAATGGATACGATGGAGAATGAATCTCATCGCGTTCGTGGAGACGGTAGTCCGTACGTACGCACGAGCGACAATATCATTATTTTGATATTAAAATAATATATAAATGGATGGTATATCATATATACAGAATCATTAACATGTTATATTTATTATTTACATGAGTTACACATCATTATTATACCCATCCAAATAATAATATATTGAATAACAGTTACACCACGACGTGGAGACGGTAAGCCGTACGTACGCACGTATGGTGACATGTTATTCAAAGGGTGGATAGAATACTGAATATGGTTGTACCATATTTATAATAAAATCAATGTATATGTGAGATACTGGAGTTATTATTATATAATGGTAAGAACAAATAAAGAAGAAGTGGAAGAAGAAATGAACTTGGAAAATGGTGGTGAAATCATTACCTCTTCTTCGGGTTCTTCCTTTTGATTTGATCAAAAGGGCTATTTAGGTTGGCTTTCTGATCAAACTAAGGCCCGTAGGTTGTAGTGAGGGAAGTTGGGAATGTATTTGTGCAGAGTTTTGCCGAACCAAAAGGCTTTTAAGATGTGAAGAACTGAGAAGGAGGAGTGCCCTTTTATAAGAGGGGTGAGGGGCACCTTTGGAAAAGCTAGAAATATTAATTTATAATAAATTCATAATCGGTTTCCAATGGCTCCAAAGTTGACTATTCAAAGGTTAAGGTGGGGATGGGTCCAAAACAACTAAACCAATAGAATTTATACAGGTTTGGGTACTTATATTAACCTTATCTTTAAGTATTAACTCTATGTTAATTAGTTTCACTTTTACAACGTCTCTTTGTATTTTTATATAATATGGTTAATAAACATACTATATACATCCAAGCGACCCCCAAGTGGTCCATTAATGATGAACCTATCATGATATAAGTCTCTTGGCCGAAACATAGATTTTTAGGAATTTAATATCAATTAATAATATAATATTTGTTTTAAGAACTCTTTTATGTCAATTTTGACACTATTCAATAGTTGATTTTTGTGAAACTCATAACAGATTGATTAATTCGAAAAAAGTCAATTAAATCAATCCTAATATATAATAGTATTCTAGAAAATTAGTTTAATTCACTAAAAGTTTCATATTATATTTATTTGGGTATATATAATATCAATTATTTTAATTTTTCACTATTATAGTAATTACTGCATCATCATTGTGTCATAAATAAAATATATTATTTAATGTCTAAAAATTATAAATAAAATATCATTAAGTAGGAACTCTTTTTATATTTCTAATGAATATTTATAATCTAAAATCCATTATATATAACCCTATGTAATAATTGTTTAGCTAAAAGATATATGCTTGTGTCATTTTTGTATTCATTTTAACTTAATTAAAATAAAGTGTCATTATCACTTAAAAGTGGATCCATGGGGTCCCAAAATCGACCCAAAGATGCCCATGGTCGACCATGTATCATCCAATAGGGTTAAGACACGTTTTAGGGTAATTTAGTATTATTATAATATTATTTTTAACCCTTATTTAACGGATTTACCCTTAACCATGGTAAATAAAATATTTACCGCAGTAATTATTCAAAATGACTAAATATAAAAGTTTCCTATTTAAACAATTTGAACATCCTGATTCCAAATATGGAATCCATTTTCCTAAATTCAAAACACAGAAGTGGCAGAAATTAATTTTAAATTAATTCCTGCTGTCAAAACAAAAAGCATGTTTTTAAGAGATAATAACTATCAAAAGATTGACACTTCTTTATGTTCGGTTTTATTGTAAAATTATGTCCAATGACCAACATTATATAAAATGGTAAAAATATATTCTAAATATACTTTAAAACTACTAAAGTTCATAATTTATCACTATTAATTATTTTGATTAAAAAAGTTGTTTTTAATTCAAATTTAGTAATTTTCACTATTCATCAAAATATGAAAGTTATCCGAAAAGTACCAAAATTTCACCTTAGGCTAGATTCGATATTCCGAATCCAAAAATGAAGTCCATTTTGAAATATAAAATATATATAATTTCAAAAAGTAGGTTTTACTATTCATAACGGCTAGTTTGATTGGTTGTGGTGTGTGTTAAAACTCAAGGTTGCGTACAACACACGCTATTGTATTATTCAAAGAAAGCGTACTGTAGAAGCATGGGGTGTTACATATATGATCTATGTGGCACACTAAAGCTTGAGATTGAAAGGAATATGAAGGGTGCGCCCTGATGGGGCTCCAATGCATTGGGTAATGATTAGTATAATGATATGTCATGTTGGGATATGGGTTTACTTGATTCGTTTTCGGACATTTTTTCACCATGTTGGGACAGAGGTTTACTAGATTCCTTTATGTTAATGATGCAGTGTTTTAAGTTGTATCGATATCTCCATGTTAAGATAATCATGCCTTTATGTTCATGTTTCCCTTGTGCTCCATTGAAATTCTCATTGAGTAACATGTATTTTATTCTTCATATTATGCCTTATTTACTCCCTTATTGGGATTTATAGATCACCCTTTTTTTATTTATGTCCTTAGGTTATCCCATACAATGTTAAGTACGAATGAATGATGTGGTAATGTTAAAGATGTTTTCAATAAAGACGATGTATTTTATGTATTAATTTTTCATGTTATGTTCCTAATCCCCAAAGAAACTAGACCTCTCAATCTTCTGGGTTGTATTAAGTGCACGTTTATGTAATAAATCATGTTTAAATGTGTACTAAAATGAATGGTTTTTATAAACTGCTAATTATGTTATTTTGTAAAAGATTTTTAAAGAGTTTAAGAATAATAAAATGTATCAATTTAGAGGAATCCTACATTTTATCATAACATCATGTAGGCTACATAAATAAATATATATATATATATTTCATGGACTGTAATGATAATTAACCTCTCAAAGTATGACATAAAGTTTATCCCTAAATGATGTTACTCATAGTGTGTTATAGGTTATGATGAAATGTTTTGTTTAGAATGATTATGATTCTTTTATAGAGATATAGAATATAATCAAGAGGAATACAATAAATAATATGACTCTTTGTGTGCATTGTTTGACCTACTAATTATTCCACATTTAGTGTTATATAGATGTATTTGGTATACTATGTGTGAATTGATCATATTTGAGCCCACTACATGAGGATGTCAATATATCAATCATGATAACCCTTATACATTGAATTCCTACATACGCAAGTCTATGTATTGACTTTTCTAATACATGGGTGGTTTGGTATGTTGATGATCATGTCATCAATTGATGCTTAAACAATATGGGATTTTTCCTATCATATTATGAGTATGAAATCTTGAATATTCATTGAGATAGACTGTTGGAGTGTATGGTCATACCTAGATATTATATATATATCTATCTGGTTAAGGGACATGTGAGGTGCTTATCTATAAGGATGACTGACATGTAAAGTATTCATTAATCAGATCAGCCTACACTCATAGAATCAATACCAAATGAGTTTTCTATATTTTATTGATATATTCCAAGTCCCATGGCCATTTTATGTCTTGAAAAAAGGTAGAATATGATATTGCATGTTATCTTATGATAATGACTCATTAACACAGGTATAGAGATACATGTGTTTGAAGGGAATCATGCCAGTTCTAGTTATAGTTTAAATAGAATAAATGTTTTCTTAAAGGCCTCTTTTTTCTTATATTTTTGTATTTAAAGATTCAAATTTGTTTTCAATGCTATAAATGCCCATTGGTTCACAGTATGTGGTAGTCTAAATTGGTATTGAGTTTGACTTAGAGAGCTACTCTAATTTTTTTTGAGTTGATAAAAAAGTGTTTTGGATGAGTATTCATAAGGTATTACATTCGATATGATATGAGGTGGAGTTAATGATAACTTTATCAAGGTGTTTTGAAAGATATCCAAAAGTATTGTTGTGTATTACTTATCAGGTCATTATATATGATATAATAAAAGGTGAACTAAAAAAATTCTATTAGGATTTAGATCAACTGTGATATTGAGAAGAATATACCGTAAATCCTTATATATATATATATATTTGATATATATATATATAACCAATATCATATTGCTTTAAAATTATAATTATCATTCCCATATAATTTATTATTATTGAAAAATAATTAATATGTATCATTTTTTGATTCTAACATAAAGAATGTCATTTAAAGAACTTTTATATATAATTCAATGTATGTTAGTTTATTCATTAAATAGTTTCATGAGTTGGCTGAACCATTTACTCATGAATTACAACCCATTATAAAATGTGATTTATTAAGGAGTATCCTTTTATATTATATAAAAACTAACATATAATGGTAGTGTATTTGATAGCTTCATACAAGTAAAAAATTTCTTTTACCCAAATTTCTCTTCTAGATTCGTGCTTTGCATATAGAGGTACTAGCATGCCATAGGGAAAAGTCCATCCAAATGTCAGATGATTCAGTTTAACTCTGGATAAATCCATAAGAGGTATCTTTTTTGGATTCCACTATATAGTCTGTGTCAATCATATTAGAAGGTATTTTATGGTGATGAATATGATGAATCATATTCTTCATAGTAAGGTTTTCCAATACAATATTTCTTTATTTAGGTATTTTTTTATGAAATTTCATATTTCTTATAGTGATGATACTTGGAAAAGGGTTTCAATCACTTCATATTGATTTAATGATCATTATTAGACTCATTTAAATCATAAATATAAACACCAAATAAATTAATATGAATATTATTATTATATTAATATAGAATATTAATCTTCTTAAAAGGGTTTCAATCACATCCTGAATATTCCTATTAATTTTGTTATATGCCTTTTTAAGAAGATTATTATTCTATATTTAATTTTATATTTACATTTTATTGTCATATTCCACTCATATATTATATAGTTTTTGTTTATATTTTATAAAAGTTGAATTGATATCGGCTTATTTTGGTGATTTTAACTGTCAAAGATGATATTTTAATAATAATAAATTCATAAATATAACCATAAATAACAATATTTTTTAATTTATTATTAATTATAGTAATATTAGTATTTATGTTCCCAAATTCATCAATGATGTAGTTTTATATCATCATTCAGATTTGTGGTTAAACCAACCAAAACATGAACATGCTTTAACATGATGGGTTAGAATGATTAAAAAAGGCGTATTTTTTAATATAATATAATTATTACTGAATAATAACGATTTTTTTATTTTTATTATGTTGAACCTGATTTTAATATTTTTGGTTAATTAAGAAGAAGATAGAAGAAAAATGAAAAATAGTTTGTAAGGGAGGTGAGAGTTCACCCACACACATGATTGGCGTTCCATTGTTTTTATAAGTGGATGAATAAAAAATAAGTGTTTACCATTAAAAAAACAATATACCCGTATACTAATGATACATTAATATTCATATTATTATGTTGATAAGATATTTGAAAGAGTAATATTTATAAGAAAAACCTAAGATGGAGATAAAACTTATGTTGGAGACTTAATATTTCCTTGTAATACTCTATGGAATTGAAAGAAATAGACTAACATAGTTGGACTAGGGGATTTATGAAAGGGGAGTGGACAATTTTTGGATTATAATATTTTGGTTACAATTATGAATTCAAAGATAAAGTGTATGTTTGAAATGGTGGATGGGTAATTCTTTTATAAGATAAGAAAATGGATCTGTTTAAAATAGTCAGCATGTTTCAATAATGTCAGGACACTATTCATGGGTCAATGGATTAAAATTTGAAACATGAGGGGTGTGGAAAAAGATAAGGACAAAACTCCTCTCATAGATTCATTTTGAGGCATGGTAAGAGTTATTTAATTGTTTTATTTTTTATAAAGTTTATCCTTTTACCAAAATTAACTTTTACCATGGTGAATAGTTTTTAACTATGTAATTTTATATCTTATTAAATATAAAAGGAAACCACTATTAACTAATTTTTTATATGATCAAACTAAATTTTAATCACAATTTAGTCAAATTAAATTTAAAAAATAGATAAAACATACTTTTAAATAAAATCTAAATATATATATATAAATGGTTTTTGTAAAAAATATTGTTTTACCATTAAGTGTTTTTAATTTTATTTATAGTTGATTAACCATTTAATGGGTATTAATATATATATATATATATATATACATATTTAAAAATCATATTTGAGTCTACATTTAAAATATATTATTTTAATTCATTTGATAAAAATAACTCATCAACATTATAACAAATCAAAAGTAAACTTTTCATAATTAATTTGGTAATAAGCATTAAACATGGAAATTTAATGTAAAAAATGAAATTGTACTTATTAAACAGTATTATAATTATGATCTTAAATATTTTATCAATTTTATCTGCTTAAATTTCTATGAGTAGGAATGTTTTTTAAAATTGATTTAATGTTGATTGAAATTGTGAGGAATTTCAAAACCGGGAATAAATAATCGATCAAAGGCATTGTGTAACATTGAAAAAATGAGTGTTTAATATTCATATGAAAATGATGATGAAAAAAAATCTATATATATAAGATAAAAAAATAGACATAGGTAGCACAATGTAGATACTACTATTTCACCTATTTCATTAATAGAAATTCATATATATATATATAGTGAATTTGATATGACCAACAGCTAAGATTAACCCCTATCACATCTAAACCAATTATTGGAATTCTAGATGTTGGAGAAAATCAAAGTTTGGTCCATGTGAATGTTTTTATTGGAAAATGAAGGTTCATAAACATTATCACCATTATGACATCAAAATAGTATTATTTCATAGTAGATTTTTTTAATGTTGCTTTATATAACACATGAATAGTTTTTTTGAAAAAAAGTGTGTTTTTAAGAGTAATATTTATGTGTAACCCATAGATATTAAAATTATCAATTACCACAGTATATTTAGTTTATTTTAAATCAAAAAAATTAGGAGGTATTCATGGAATGTCAAAACAAAATCTCACCTTGAAAATTCATAATTTAATGAAAATCCCCATAATAGTTTTTATAAAGGTATCATTTTACTTCAGGTCTGAAAAACATTTTCTTAAGTTTTTTATGTTAGAAAAATGTTTTATAATTCATAATTTTATTCCATAAATAAATATTTTATTACTTAATTTTTTTAAACTTCTACATTATGCTTACATAATGATAAAATCATATAAATTATAACTTCTATAAAACCATTTATTTCAACTAAATATCAATATTTTTTAAAATAACATTTAATCTTAAACTACTAGTTTTAATTTCAATAAAAAAAATTATGTTCATTTTTCCATATTAAAATTCTAGAATTTATAAATTCATATTTTTAATAAAATCTTAAAATTTAATAAAAAACACTTTTTATTGGAAAATATATTTATCAAATATTAAGTAATTTTATTATCATTTAAAAACATTTACCAACTAATTTTGTGTTGATCAATTATTAATATCAAACATAATTTATCACCATTATAATAAAATTATTGAATACATATTTAAATAAATAAATAAATATTATATTTACATTTTGGTGAAAAAATATTTATTTATTATTCATTTAACTAAATAAATAATTTTTTTAATAAATAAATAATTATTTGTTAATATGCTATTAAAAAATATTTTAAAAAATATTTTATATCCATGTAATTAAATAATTAATTTTTGAGTAAAGAAATATCTAATATTTTTGATAAAAATAATAATTCTTGAAGAAATGTTACTTCCTAGTCTATATAATAAGATATATTCCCATTATAAAATATAAATAACGTTTAATTGAGATTAACATAAACTCTTTCTGTGTGACCCCCTATGCCTCTTCCTCAATTAAATTTGAGAAGATTTAGTATATTATAAGATTATTTTCTAGCAATTGGTCATATCACCCATAAAAGAAAAATATGTGTCAAAATGATGAAAACCATATACAAATACTCATTGGGTAATATGATAATTTTTTCTTGATATCTCATATAGCATGTGACACACTTGTGCCATCAACCTAGATTTTTGATATCCCATTCTTTGAATTTCTGAAATAATCTCATAAATACACCGTAGAAATGGAATTTAATATAATAGTTCTATTTCAATCAAAGGTCCAATATATCAACTTATATAAAAATGGAATGGAAAAATACTTCCTCAACATACTCATTAATATAACACCATTCATGACTCACCCAACATAACCAACTTCATCATGATCATATGACGTCATGTATTATGGGAATACATCAAAGTGTGTGAGTTATATCATGAATTAATAATACTATAAAAGTCTATGTATCATTCCACATGTTCACATATAGAAATATCAATTGACACACAATCAAGTTGAATTCCTACTCCTGGGTCTATTATCATTATATTATATCATATAGATTACCCAATGTAAACTTCATGAGATTAAGTCTCATCCCCATATGGGTATTCTAACCTAAAAACTAACATACTATGTGTCCCATCATAGATTTATATCTAAATATAGAACAAAATGTAATAATATCATTATAGCATAGAACTAGTATGATGTTTCTATGTGATAGATAATGTAGGATATTATTACATTAAATTCATGTAGAAAAATAAAAACTATTTTATAAAATATTTTATCAATATTCACATCATTGAATATACATGAAATCTAAATTAAAAATAAATTATTCTTGGAAAACAACTCCAACAATGAGGATAAATCCTCTAATAAAAATTTCATATGTTTTACGTGTCAATGGATATTACTATATGTTAATGTGTGTATTACTTATTATTGGATTTAGTTCCCTCGAACCAACTACTTTGAACTTTCAATTACCATTATATTCGATATATTGAATATTAATTATAATGTTATCACATAATGACTATTATACTAAAAACATCAATGTGAAAAAATACATAGATAATTTTCACATAGACACTTTGTAGTAGTTCCCCACTATTATGAGAACCTTGAAATGCTATGATGATATTATTAAATATATATTATATAGATATATGAAATAATATGAATGAAAACATATGATATAAACTATCAGGGTTGTAGAATCATAATATATTATTACTTATTATCATGGGGTTCTCCTATGTTATTCTTAAAGAGCGGAGTTTATGAGAATAGACCCACATAAGGGTATTTCATCTAATTAGACATATAATTCATAGCATATCTAGTGTAGGAGGCTAATATTACATTGATTATTCTTATAATAATGTTTTACATAGGTTATCTCTAAGAGTAGTGGTAATGAGAACAAATCCACCTATAAGAATTCCACACATAACATGTGTCATTAGATATTCCTATATTCATATCAGTGTGTTAGAACTAAAATTGAGAATATTATTAGTGAATATCATCGGTCACATACATTGATGTATAGAATAAAATTTTAATAAAATTTTCACATGGTGAAGTAGGATATGTTGGGTGCATCATGATTGATATGACATTAATGTATAATTTAGAAAGGATTTATTTCCATACATTTTAATGAAAATAGATATATCTAAACGTTTTTTGAAATATAAATATTTTATAAATATATGGAAATGGTAGGATATCTATGTATTCTTTTCTGGTAGTTAATGAAACAAAAAACAAGCATATAGGATGATGACACAAAGTGTACAATTTGCTTGATGATGTATTGAAACAAAGGGATTATTTAACATAATAAATTTTCATATGAGGTTTATATCATTGTCGAATTAAAATAATTCACAATGAGGTCATTGATGTATTTCTAGAAATTTATCATATACTTTTGGATTATTACTCTAAGACCACTATGTAACAAACTGTCCTAGGTGGATCCAACGCATCACTTGAACAAACTCACCACAAGTCTTGAAATGAGTTCCTGATCATCACTACCTTGTGAAATGTACGAGGTTATCAAAATATATATTTTAGGAGATTTTTTACCTTATAATACAAGCAACCAATTCATAATATCCAGCCAAAAATCTGGTATGATCAATTGATATATCAGATTCCCATGAACAAAATAAAGAGTTTCAATATAATTTAAACAACTATACTGAAAATAATATAGTATTAATAATTAAAAAACCTCATAAATCAGATCCTAATAAAAGACAAACATGAATAAATAAGTATTATACACTATATATAATAAATAAAATAACGATCTTTTCAAATATGGATGATTCATAAAAATCCAAAAATAAAAATAATCTCAAACTACTACAAAACATCTATTTGTGACACACAGTCACTCCCTGCATCATATACCATCCATAAAAACATCTTTAACATATATCTAGAAAGAGAACATATTATGGGAACCTGAGTGAAAATATTAGAGCTATATACACTGATTTATGTATGTATGGTGTACGAAATATTATACTTGGTTGGATTTTACCAAAGAGATTGTGAAATTCATTTTTAAATAAATATAATTAATGATAGATTAAAATTTAAATAGAATTTTTTTCTTATATGTTAGTGTAAATAAATCAAGTAACATGCTATAGAAACTTTTAAAAAACATCCACCCTTCAACATGAAACATGGGTAGATCAACACTTTTAAATAAAATGTTCTCAAACCATTGAAAAAATAATTTTAATTTCATAAAAAAAATAAGTATCCAAATATCATTTTTAAAAAAATTATCAAACCATCCCTTTAAAATAAAATATCAACATTTTCTTAAAGCCACATTGTCTGATGCAATGGTTTTATGTTTCCACATAATGATCTTGGGGATATAAACAAGGCATGGGAAGAGATACACTCATCATTCTTGAATGAAATATAGCCATCATGGGAAACTCACTAATCTCTACAATGACTGATACTGAACATGGTTCATTGATCACTCATCGAGATCTGATTTGAAACGAGAATATACCATTCCACATCCCATTTTAGGTCATGATAAGTATACAATAAAACCATAGGAGGGTGACACTCTCCTAAGACACTATCTTTCTAGCGCATAATAAGCTAGTGTAACACGCATCTAGGCCATATATTTAGATAGATTGGTTTCCTTTGAAAGCAGTATAGTGGAGTTGATTAATCAAATGAATCCTAATATAATCACAATAATTAATAATAATGAATAACCAATAAACCTTATCTCACCCCCATCACCCTCACAAAAAACAATTGTTGTGAGAGTGGGTCTCTTAGACCCAATATGAGAATTTATTTTTGATATTCATATCATGTATACAAAGAGTTATATATGATTTTATAATACTATAATAGTGATAATACTTCCTAGTAGATTATTTATAGGTTAATTTCCTTATATTTCATGTAATTTAAACATGTTATTGCAATTCCCAGCCATATTGATTACCATATTAAACTATTAAAATAATCTTAAACATATTTCATATGGTGTAGATACATCATACCAAATAGACACAAATGATATACTGTTACCAGGTACTAAGGGATTATAAGCAACGAGAATTTTCTCATGATGTTCGTAATTTGTGATCTCAAGTAGAAGTGATCGTGAGGACTAACCCACTAAGAGGAACACAACATATTTCATGTTTCATTGGTTGTTCATATCTATGAACATGTGTATTTGTATCTATAATTGAGATCATTATTAGTGTGTAACATTTCATCATGTATAATGATGCATGATGAAAACAATTATTTTTTTTTACGGTGAGGTAGCTTGTGTCAGGTATATTATGGGTGGTATAACATTGATTGAATGATCAAGACATGATTTTCCACTTCTGATAGGATGAAATATATCTATCCTAATTGAAAATGATGATAATACCTTTAGTAAATCCAAGTCCAAGGTAAAATTTGGTTGGTACATCTATTAAGGGAATTAAGCAATAAATAAAGTAAGGATGATAACATAAATTGTGTTTCATGCTTTATGAGATATCCCCAGACAAAGAGATTATATTACACAACATGTATTTGTAAGAGGATGTCAATGCTATGAATAGACATTATCTCTTTAGGTGATGTGATGTTTTTTTAGAAACCTCTCTTGGATTGTGATTATGACTCACTATATCAAGATTTGGGCCTAGAGGGTCACATATAAAGAATATTGAAATTTTTTTCCAATTATAATTAATTGGAATTTAAGATATGGAGGTCCTAATAGTGAGGTTGGGTAATGTTCAAGTTTGAATGATCACAAGAAATAGCTGAATTCAATAACAGTTTATTTTAGAATAATACGAGTGTAATTTTTTTACATAGGGTATTAAAAATATATTATGTGAATACAAATAAAAATAATTTTAATGAATATTTATTATTCAAGGTTCTTTAAATATTTTGGTGTGGATGTTGATTCAAGTTAAGGAATTGTAAATTTATAACATAACTTTATTTTAATGTTCTATGTGATAAATGTTATATGAAATTTCTGACACATTCTCTAGGTCATATGTGTATAATATGGTTTAATTTTTAATGTTTAGTTTATTTTAGGGATAATGTCAAAATGTCCTAAATTAAACCTTACTATATAAATGTAATTAAACTAAATTTCATCACACATTTCCTCCACTAATATTCTATCATATCCCAAGATCTCTGTCACATTGTAGAGATATAAGATACTATTTGGGGTACCTTTTTCTATGAATGGCTTCCTAGATCAATGTAGTGGTATTCTGGTGATCAGGGTGACATAGAAGAGACCTTTTATTCTCCACGCAAGCACCAAGAGCTTGAAGATCTTTCAGTTTTTGAACTAGGTAAGTTAATATTTAATTAATTATTTTTTTTAAATTATAAATACCTTTTATTTTTTAAATTTATTTATGAGAAATTTAATTTTCATCATTTTTTAAATACCTTACATTTTCGTGTTTATTTTTTTACTTTTCCCATATGAAGTCGTTGGTATCACACGTGATGCATGATTTTAGTTTAGTCTATGTATTATTTTATTATAACATGTGAAAAATGTATTCCTATAGTTTATATATATATATATATGTAATCATATATTATTATATTAATTTTTTAATATGATTATTTTTATATAACTTATGTTTTAGGTTTGATATTACAATCTTATATCAAGTGTTTTTAAAATTTTCATGGTTATTTTTAGTATTAAAATTTTATGTCGTATATTTAAATATCTTGTTTTATCTTATTTATATATCATTATATAAATTGATAAATACATATACATAAAATATATATATATATATATCAATATATATATATATATATAGTATATATTTATATCATCACATTGCTGTCTTATTATCTAATTGAGCACTGACATGTCCATCATAACCCTTATCTTCATCCCCTATGTTCATGGATTCTTATCATTATTCATGGATGTTCCTCCATATTATCCTCCTCTACATCCTCAAATAATACATTAACATATCATCTCCCCTATGTTAGATATTTCAAGATCATATCGACTTCAAAAGGTAAAACCACGTTGTCTCTTCAAAGAAGAACCATCCATGGACCATGTTAGAAAATTGATGATGTTGCCTCACTTATCTGTGCATAGAAGAAACAGATCACCGTTCTAGTGATAGTAGTACACCCTCCACTCCCACGTTTAAACTTCACGAGACATTAGTATAATGGCCTTCAGGTATTCAACATTAGCATCATTCTCCCATGTATAGTAGCACAGTTTGATAGTAGCATGTCTATTATCGAAGTTATTAGATCTTGTAATTCTTGTGAATGGTAGTGGTAACAAAAATTTTATGGTACCATAGATGTACTTCAGTACTTCAATATTATCATGCATGATTTTTTACATGGAAGAACCTCCTTCCATGGTAGTTGTAGTAGATCCTCTATTTTGAGGATATCATGTCTTATCAATGGTAGCACACCTCCATCCATTCAATGATGGATCTACCTCAACTTAACTATAGAAGATTCATTCGCGAATGATAACAGTATTACTCTTCTACATGGTAGATGCCACCTTATACCATTAGTAAAAAATATCCTTCCTTTAGTTATAAAATATGTGATCCTCACACAATATCACAATCTCAACATGTATTGATGTTTATTTAATTTTTTAATTTTTTAAACATTATACTAAATATTTTAATTGATATTTTAAATTATGAAAATATTAATTTTTTTATAAATATTAATGATTAAAATGATTAATTATTTTATGATTAAATTCTTTATTATAAAATTCATTATTCATAAGCAGATACAATATTTGTATTACAATTATCTATTTTTATAATTTTTGAATTTTTGAATTACAATAAGATTCTAAGAATCGTTTTTATTGATTGATTTATATAAAAACAGCCATATGTAATAATAATTATTTTGGATGTGATTTAATGAAACTCATATGAAATTAGAATCTACGGAGGAAAATGTAATGACCATTGTTAAATTGTCTATAATTAATGATCGAGGCATGTAGTGAAAATATATAACAACCCACTTTAATGATACATGATACTTGAGGGTTGAGATATTCCGTAACTATTTTTTCATTAATGTGATCTCAAAGGAAAATAAATGTTCAAATCTCTATTACTGATGTTTTTGGATATCATCTAGATACATTTACTTCTTTTTCAATTTATTATCTACTATTTATAAATAATTTTTGGTTTTCTTTGTTAAATATTCTCTACTAATTTTTGTAATTTAGAATTGTTTTATGATTTTCTCAGTTAAAACCAAGTCTTATATTTATTATTTTACCTAACCAAAAAAAGTTAATTGGGTTGTGAGTCCCTAAATAAATAATTCTAGTATAGGTCGTGTCTCCAATACAAATTAATGTTGGTTGTGCCTTCAGGTATTGCAAAAGTAATGGTTTATAAAAAGGTTATCACACATTTAAATGAGAGTTTTAATAGTGGGTATTGATCTTCTCAATGAGTAGAGAAGATTTATGAGTAGATTATGATCTTTGAGATCTGAACTACTATAAAAATCACGTGTTCATATTTTATTTAAACTACATTATATTTTGAGCACTACACTACAATGTCTATTCATGTGACTGTAAATTTTATATAATTATTCAATTTAAAAATTTTAAAGGACTATTCACCCCTCTAGTACATTATTTCCATCTATCTAGGACCAATAATTATTATAATCTCTTTAACTTGTTAGGATAAATTAGTTAGTAGCCATGATTATTGTAAGTTGATACCAAAAATTGGTATCAGATCTATTCCTCTTGATATATGTTCTATCATTTAAACATTTTTATACTAACCTTATCCAAAACCCAATAGAATAAGTAATTATATCAGTTATGTAAGATGATATATATTAATTAAAATGATGGATGGATCCCTTGAAAGCCCCCATATAATTATGGAAGTTATTATAGGTATTTTCCCGACCAAATGGAATCATTCTTGAAGTAGTAAATTGTGGAAAATTTGATAATCATGGAGAAACCCTAAAAAGTACCCAATGATGAACCAAAGAAATATATAGGCAATGATTTCAGTAAAGTATCATTTAAACTATAAATTAATGAATATTTTGTATTATTATATAAGTTGAATTATTTATAGAAATTTTTCATCGTGTAATACATATCACAACATTTAGATAATTCTAAATGTTTCTCATCATGGGATAAAAAATCATTAACGAACCAAACTAGGAATACTTCATGCATAATATTAGGATTTAATAATGGTAGAAGATGAATAAATAAAATAGATGTTTCATTGGTTAACAAGTATTACAAATAGAATGACTTCATATCGATAATCACCAGACAAAACTGTAGAGACCCGTATATTGACATACATGGACATTACATTACTTTTGTGGAATACATAGTACATTACAAAAACACACACACAAGGACCGTAATAGTTTAGTGTCTTTGGAAACTCGGACTATAATCTTCTAATCGTGGTGAAAGATCTTCAAATCTCCCATAAAGATCTTCCTTTTTTTTACCTAAAACCTTTCTTTTTATCCTGGGGAAAAGAAAACATAAAAGGGTGAGCTCAAATGCTCAGTAAGGGTAAACAAAATAAATATCAATCACATCATATTCATAAGAACATAACATTTTGGAAATCATAACCTGCAAAAGAGAGCATAATTTCATAATCATGGGATAAATCATGGCAGTGAAAAAGTAATCCCAATAATCATAACTTAAAACATGAAACTTTGTGGCATACACACATAATCATAGAGAATCATTTCTTGTTAGTCAAAACTAATTTCCAAGACTATCTTAGTGGACAAAGTCCCTTCTGAATCGAGTAACCCTCGTTTCAGTCCTGTTTCACTGAACCGGTATAACCTACCGTTCCAGCCCTGTCTATCTCATGAGATATAAAATCTTTACCCAATCCATTGGAGGGAGATATAGGTCCAACCCATCTTATAATGAATCCTTTCTTATGTGTGCCACATAATCATAAAACATACATCATCGCATAACACATGTAACAAAAATGGGATTCTTGAAACATCATGACATCATAAATCAATTCATATAAGATAAAGGAATTCATAAAAATAATTCCATCACAACATGAACAAATCAATTTAATAATATGGATAAAAACAGAACCCTTTATTATCTTAGATGGAAAATAATTTTGATAAAACACTTGAACTCCATTCTTGAGGAAAATATCCTTTCTTCTTCAAAAACATTTTTCGTTTCATAACATGTCATACAACTTTAAAATAAAAGAAGTTGATTAAAAATAAACTTGAAAACTTTTAAAGGAAGCTTCTTGGAAACAATGTTTTAAAAATCCATTCATGCCGTATAAAAAAAACATTCTTCGTACTTTTGTCGGAAAAGTCAAAAAATCACCTCGTACGAAAAAGCGACAAAAGATTCCTTTCATATTCTTTACTAAAAACTCACCGAAGGGTAAAAATGGGTTTAAACAATTGTATGTGGATGGAAATAATATTACATATTTATGAAACATGGATGTGGATGATAAAATACACCCCAGTAAATACTTACGAATAAACAATCTCGGATAAAAATGAGATTGTGATATTTCCTTTACCTTAGGTCCGATTTGCTTTGTACGTGTCCGAAGCTCCTGTATAATGGTTTAAATAATGTCATTGACTTATTACAGAATCATATTCATTGTTATGATATCATATATGGTTCACTTATGACATTATATTACTCGTTCTTTTGTAAATTCCATGTTAAAGAAGCGTTTTGGGTAAAATCGTTTCTTTCATCGTAGGTGTTTTGACTTGTTGTTCTTGACATTATTATTACTTATATCATGATTTAATTACTTCCAGAATATAAAATATGATTTATATATCATATATATTCAGTATATATATATATATAATAGATAGATAAATGAAATGAAAAACACCGTTCATGGAGACGGTAGTCCGTACGTACGCATGAACGCTGTTTTCCTTTCCCTATTGTCTTGAATGGAAGTAAGTAGATGACATACATATATATATATATACATAAATCCAGTAGCTTTATAATGTCATATATTTCATTATTATTTCTTATATATACTTTATAATCATTCTTAAATGGTTAACATGGAGAATGAATCTCATCGCGTCGTGGAGACGGTAGTCCGTACGTACGCACGAGCGATGATATCATTTCCATAAATATTGAATTGAATTGGAGTGGATTATACAATATATCAGAATCAATATGATGTTTTAATAACTATGTATAGTTATTATTTACACCATTATACCAATCCATGTAAGGTGGTGGTGGAAAATAGATTACACCACGGCGTGGAGACGGTATTCCGTACGTACGCACGCGCGGTGATTTCTTTTTCCGTAGGATAGATAGATGGTGAAATAGGTTTGTTTCATACTTATAATAACATATCAGTATATGAGTGATACTGATGTTATTACTTCATAATTAAACAACCTAAGAAGAAGAAGTGGAAGAAGAAATAAAGATGAAAGAATTGGTAACGGTAATTACCTCTTCTTTGAAGCGCCTTTTGGAGACCTCCTCTTAGGGAACTAAAATTGGTCTTTGAGGAAGACCAGAACCTCTAGGATGTTGCTAGGGAAGTGGAGAAGAGATTTTGTCAGGGTTTGGCCGAGCTTGAGTGCTCAAATAGGTGTGAGGAGGAGGGGGAGGAGGTGTCCTTTTATAAGGGAGGAGAGGGGCACCTTAGGAATATCTCAAAATATTATTTTATATTAAAGTCAAAATCGGTTTATAATGGTTCCAAAGCGTCTTATTTCGAAGATAAAGTGGGGATGGGTCGAAATCCTATCAACCAATAGGATTTAGAAATGTTTAGGTTATTATTTTAACCTTATCAATTAGATTTAACTCTAAGTTAAATAATTTAACTTTTACAGTGTCTTTTTGTTTTCTTTCACTATATGGTTAATACACTTACTATAACATGCCAAACGAACCCCAAATTGTATATTATTAATAAATATATCCTTATCTAAGTCATTTGGCCGAACCTTAGATTTTTAGGAATAAAATAACAATTAATAATATAATATTTGATTTAAAAACTATTTTGTGTCAATTTTGACACTATTTGATATATGATTTTTGTGAAAGTCCAAACAGAATTATATGTTCGAACCAAGTTTATTAAATCAACACTAATATATCATAGTAACCTAGAAAATTTGTTTAAGTCATAAAAAGTCTCAAATTACATTCATTTGAGCATTTATAACATCAATTATGTTAATATTTCCTTAAAAGGGTAATTACTGCATCATCGTTATGTCATAAATAAATTAATTTATTTAAAGTCTAAAAATTATAAATAAAATATCATTATGTAGGAAATATTTTTATCTTTCTAATGAATATTTATAGTCGAATTTATCTTATGAATAACCCCATATTAAAAAAATTTTAGTTATTAAACTTTGATTTTAACTATTTTAACTATTCATTAAATAATATAATATTAAATGTCATAATCTAATCCAAGTGGACCTAAATGGTCATATTATATTCATAAGGTTGTTTTTGGTCTAATTACACTTATCCAATAGAATTAGGACATGTGTTAGGGTAATAGTAATATCATATTTACCCTTAGTTACCCTATTTACTATTAACCGTGGTAAAAAAAGTAAAAAGTTACTATTCACCAAAAATTATTTTCATCTCATTGAACCACATTTTACTTACTGACATCAACCGTGTCTCTCGGATTTTTGAAATTCCATTCACAGAAGCGGTAAAATTAAGATTTATGAAGAAATTAATTTTTTTAACTACCACTTAGTAGTTTCACTATTCATCAAAAATTGATGTTTTTCAGAACAATGCCAAAATTTCATCCTAAGCTATATTTCATATTCCGAATTCAAAAATGAAGTCTATTTTACCAAATTAATATCATATAATTTGCATTAATTAATTTTATAATTAAATCCCGCTGTTAAAACAAAGAGCGTGTTTTTAAGAAACAATATCTATCAAAAGATTGACACTTGTTTATGTCTGGTTTAAATGTGAAATTACAACAAATGACCAACATTGTATTAAATTGTAAAAATATATTCTAAATATACTTTAAAACCACTCAAATTAATAATTTATCACTATTAATTATTTCGATTAAAAAATTTGTTTTTAATTATAATTTAGTAATTTTCACTATTCTTCAGAATATGAAAGTTATCCGAAAAGTACCAAAATTTTACCTTAGGCTAAATTCGATATTCCGAATCCAAAAATGAAATCCATTTTGAAAAATAAAATTTACAAAATTTCAAAAAGTGGTTATTACTATTCATAACAGCTAGTTTTAATAACATTTTAATAGCATATCGCTGTTTAGTGAAACTCGTTATTGCGTACTACACACGCTATCGAGGAAGGTCGCGATTGCGTGTAATGCAAGGCAAGTCAAGGATGCGTGTTGTGCAAGATCCTTTTCGTGTAGCGTACAACACAAGACATTAGTGAAATAAAAAGAATATTTTTCATAAAATCTCGGGCTGTTACATTCCACCCCCCTTAAAATGAATTTCGCCCTCGAAATTCGTCGCGGTTATAAATGGTTTACTATTTGAAAGTTTCATTAATAGAATCCCACATCATAAAAAGGAATACCAAAACCAATCTTTAAAAACAAAAGTATGAAACGTAACGGTTACCCAAATAAACTAATCATTGGGTTTCCACATAGGTGAAAATATGGATATGGAAGAGAAATCTAACCATAATGTTCTGATGGAGAGTGGTAGAGAACATGGCTATGGAAAATCCAATAATCACAAATCCATAAATTTGTGACGATCTAAGGTACCATCCGATTCATCAGGTATAAGATCACTAGGACAACATTTTTGGTTTTCAAGATCATTTCCCTAAAGTTGAAAATTTGAATTGGAATAAATACTTTCTTTATTTTGGTACAATATCACTATTGTTCGTGCCTAGAACAATTTCGACTTCATCTCTTAAATAAATGAAGTTGAATTTGTTATTCGTGATGTGTTAGCAGATCATGTGATAGAATGACGGGTCATTCCATCTGTCTCAAACAAAATGTTAGCAAAAATTATATACATAAGTCGATCTATAGTGAGATTAATCATATATAGTTCCTAAAATGGACTTATACTTCATATATCATACTGCTTAATATAATAAAACTAGTTTCTACTAAACAGGGACTTCCTGTAGGCCAGTGGTAGGCGATAAAGGCCAGTCGCACTTCGGTTGTGGGTTCGATTCCCACAGCCTTGTCCGAAGCGATGGGATGTCACCCATCCTGCAGGTTGTCCTTTTTCTAAAACTATATTACTATAACATCCCATAAATAATATTGAAAAAAATTCTATCCTTAAACAATACTAACTTATGTCCAACATAATCCATTCCAATCTTTAGTCCTATCCATAATACTGCAGTCCATTCTCATAACATAGTGAAAACGATTACCAGAGATTTAATACCATCGTTGATCCCCATATATCATTAGATATATCTTGTTGGACACATTCCAAACATTCAAAGGCCTTAATCTTGTACTCTATTGAATACCCATTGAACCTTAGTGAAAACTTGAATGCAGTTAAAAGTTAACACTTTCCACATACCAAAATCCTCAAAATTCTATATACTCAAACCATGATATCACTTAGTCCTTATATCAATCATGAGCTCATGAATACTGTTAAACATTTCATTTTCTCGTTTTCCCTTCATTATGCACATAATATCTCAATCACTTTGAATACCACATTAGACAAATACATAAATATTCCAATATTCCATGATACAACATTATTTTGGAATCCCATTACATAAAAACTTAATCATTCCACCACATCGTTGTCATATTCAACATTGCCAATAGTGATCGCATGTGACTTCCCTTTGTCCTTTTCCTTAAGTGGTTGCTCATGTCGATCATCACTAACCCTTGGATTAGGGCATTTATTGGCATAATGTCCCATCTCCTTGCACTTGAAGCATTGAAGTGTTGGTTGTGCGTTCTCTGCAGTGTTTGCTTTATTCACTTCATTAGAATCCCTTTTTCCATTACATCGACACTCAGCTGCTCGATGACCTTCTTTTCCACAATTAAAACATTTTCTAGTCCCTTTAATACAATCTCCACCATGCTTCTTTCCACACTTTGTGCATAAGGAAACATTCATCTTCTTTTCACCATTATTCTGAGATTTCTCCTTGAACTCCATCTTTCGTTTCTTGTCAAAACCATGAGATGGATATGTAACACCAACTTCCATTTCTACCTTGATAGCACAACACACAATTTCTTCATAGCTACTGAAGTCTCTTATAGCTAATGCCCTTCAAAGACTTGGTTTTAAGCCACTGAAAAATCGATCAACTTTACTTTAAGGTTGAATGATAATGCCAGATGCATACCTTACAAGTCTTGTAAAATTCGCTTCGTATATACCAACAGATTCATCATCCTTTTGCTTTAGTTCAAGAAACTCCTTCTCCATCTTCGTTCGAAGAATACGAGGGAAGTACTTACTGAAAAACAAGTTCTTGAACTCGTCCCATTCCATGGAATCAATTTCATCTCTTTGCCTCGTATTCTTGATAAGATTCCACCATTGATCAGCTTCACCTTCCAAACGATATACTGCTAAGATGACTTTATCATGTTCAGAACATTGAAGAACTGAAAATATTTTTTCAGTAGTACTAATCCATTGTTCAGCAACTAATGGATCAGTAGACCCACTGAAAGAAGGCGGACGCTGCCTCATGAAGGATTCAACAGAATGTTGCTCCTTCCTTTGCTCGTTTGGAAGTCCTGCATGATTCATAGCTTGAGAATGTTGTATGAGCATGGCTAGAAGATTTTGCATTCCAGCTCCCATATCGTTTGGTTGCTCAGGGGGACAATCATTGCATTGTCCATTGCATTGATCAACACGGTTCCTTCGGGTTCCAGCCATCGTCTAAAACCCTAAAAGAATAGTGTGAGAGGCAAAAATCATGCTAGGGAAAACAACATAATAAAGGGGTAGTACCCTCAATATCTAACATCTTAGGTTAAATTCTAAGGTCGTTAGAGCAATTCTAGGACTATAACCTATAAGTATACTTAACCTTAGAGACATCCCTAGACATACCTTAGAAAAATCTCTAGGGATCTCACTAACGTTTTCGCATCCTAGTTTCCAAAGGTTGACTAAACCTTTCCTCTGATACCAACCGTAGAGACCCGTATATTGACATACATGGACATTACATTACTTTTGCGGAATACTTAGTACATCACAAAAACACACACACAAGGACCGTAATAGTTTAGTGTCTCTGGAAACTCAGACTATAATCTTCTAATCGTGGTGAAAGATCTTCAAATATCCCATAAAGATCTTCCTTTTTTTTACCTAAAACTTTTCTTTTTATCCTGGGGAAAAGAAAACATAAAAGGGTGAGCTCAAATTCTCAGTAAGGGTAAACAAAATAAATATCAATCACATCATATTCATAAGAACATAACATTTTGGAAATCATAACCTACAAAAGAGAGCATAATTTCATAATCATGGGATAAATCATGGCAGTGAAAAAGTAATCCCAATAATCATAACTTAAAACATGAAACTTTGTGTCATACACACATAATCATAGAGAATCATTTCTTGTTAGTCAAGACTAATTTCCAAGACTATCTTAGTGGACAAAGTCCCTTCTGAATCGAGTAACCCTTGTTTCAGTCCTGTTTCACTGAACCGGTATAACCTACCGTTCCAGCCCTGTCTATCTCATGAGATATAAAATCTTTACCCAATGCATTGGAGGGAGATATAGGTCCCACCCATCTTATAATGAATCCTTTCTTATGTGTGCCACATAATCATAAAACATACATCATCGCATAACACATGTAACAAAAATGGGATTCTTGAAACATCATGACATCATAAATCAATTCATATAAGATAAAGGAATTCATAAAAATAATTCCATCACAACATGAACAAATCAATTTAATAATAGGGATAAAAACAGAACCCTTTATTATCTTAGATGGAAAATAATTTTGATAAAACACTTGAACTCCATTCTTGAGGAAAATATCCTTTCTTCTTCAAAAACATTTTTCCTTTCATAACATGTCATACAACTTTAAAATAAAAGAAGTTGATTAAAAATAAACTTGAAAACTTGTAAAGGAAGCTTCTTGGAAACAATGTTTTAAAAATCCATTCATGCCGTATAAAAAAAACATTCTTCGTACTTTTGTCGGAAAAGTCAAAAAATCACCTCGTACGAAAAAGCGACAAAAGATTCCTTTCATATTATTTACTAAAAACTCACCGAAGGGTAAAAATGGGTTTAAACAATTGTAGGTGGATGGAAATAATATTACATATTTATGAAACATGGATGTGGATGATAAAATACACCCCAGTAAATACTTACGAATAAACAATCTCGGATAAAAATGAGATTGTGATATTTCCCTTACCTTATGTCTGATTTGCTGTGTACGTGTCCAAAGCTCCTGTATAATGGTTTAAATAATGTCATTGACTTATTACAGAATCATATTCATTGTTATGATATCATATATGGTTCACTTATGACATTATATTACCCGTTCTTTTGTAAATTCCATGTTAAAGAAGCGTTTTGGGTAAAATCGTTTCTTTTATCGTAGGTGTTTTGACTTGTTGTTCTTGACATTATTATTACTTATATCATGATTTAATTACTTACAGAATATAAAATATGATTTATATATCATATATATTCAGTATATATATATATATAATAGATAGATAAATTAAATGAAAAACACCGTTCATGGAGACGGTAGTCCGTACGTACGCATGAACGATGTTTTCCTTTCCCTATTGTCTTGAATGGAAGTAAGTAGATGACATACATATATATATATATACATAAATCCAGTAGCTTTATAATGTCATATATTTCATTATTATTTCTTATATATACTTTATAATCATTCTTAAATGGTTAACATGGATAATGAATCTCATCGCGTCGTGGAGACGGTAGTCCGTACGTACGCACGAGCGATGATATCATTTCCATAAATATTGAATTGAATTGGAGTGGATTATACAATATATCAGAATCAATATGATGTTTTAATAACTATGTATAGTTATTCTTTACAACATTATACCCATCCATGTAAGGTGGTGGTGGAAAATAGATTACACCACGGCGTGGAGACGGTATTCCGTACGTACGCACGCGCGGTGATTTATTTTTCCGTAGGATAGATAGATGGTTAAATAGGGTTGTTTCATACTTATAATAACATATGAGTATATGAGTGATACTGATGTTATTACTTCATAATGAAATAACCTAAGAAGAAGAAGTGGAAGAAGAAATAAAGATGAAAGAATTGGTAACGGTAATTACCTCTTCTTTGAAGCGCCTTTTGGAGACCTCCTCTTAGGGAACTAAAATTGGTCTTTGAGGAAGACCAGAACCTCTAGGATGTTGCTAGGGAAGTGGAGAAGAGATTTTGGCAGGGGTTGGCCGAGCTTGAGTGCTCAAATTGGTGTGAGGAGGAGGGGGAGGAGGTGTCCTTTTATAAGGGAGGAGAGGGGCACCTTAGGAATATCTCAAAATATTATTTTATATTAAAGTCAAAATCGGTTTATAATGGTTCCAAAGCGTCTTATTTCGAAGATAAGGTGGGAATGGGTCGAAATCCTATCAACCAATAGGATTTAGAAATGTTTAGGTTATTATTTTAACCTTATCAATTAGATTTAACTCTAAGTTAAATAATTTAACTTTTACCGTGTCTTTTTGTTTTCTTTCACTATATGGTTAATACACTTACTATAACATGCCAAACGAACCCCAAATTGTATATTATTAATAAATATATCCTTATCTAAGTCATTTGGCCGAACCTTAGATTTTTAGGAATAAAATAACAATTAATAATATAATATTTGATTTAAAAACTATTTTGTGTCAATTTTGACACTATTTGATATATGATTTTTGTGAAAGTCAAAACAGAATTATATGTTCGAACCAAGTTTATTAAATCAACACTGATATATCATAGTAACCTAGAAAATTCGTTTAAGTCATAAAAAGTCTCAAATTACATTCATTTGAGCATTTATAACATCAATTATGTTAATATTTCTTTAAAAGGGTAATTACTGCATCATCGTTATGTCATAAATAAATTAATTTATATAAAGTCTAAAAATTATAAATAAAATATCATTATGTAGTAAATCTTTTTAGATTTCTAATGAATATTTATAGTCGAATTTATCTTATGTATAACCCCATATTAAAAATGTTTTAGTTATTAAACTATGATTTTAACTATTTTAACTATTCATTAAATAATATAATATTAAATGTCATAATCTAATCCAAGTGGACCTAAATGGTCATATTATATTCATAAGGTTGTTTTTGGTCGAATTACACTTATCCAATAGAATTAGGACATGTTTTAGGGTAATAGTAATATCATATTTACCCTTAGTTACCCTATTTACTATTAACCGTGGTAAAAAAAGTAAAAAGTTACTATTCACCAAAAATTATTTTCATCTCATTGAACCACATTTTACTTACTGACATCAACCGTGTCTCTCGGATTTTTGAAATTCCATTCACAGAAGCGGTAAAATTAAGATTTATGAAGAAATTAATTTTTTTAACTACCACTTAGTAGTTTCACTATTCATCAAAAATTGATGTTTTTCAGAACAATGCCAAAAATTCATCCTAAGCTATATTTCATATTCCGAATTCAAAAATGAAGTCTATTTTACCAAATTAATATCATAGAATTTGCATTAATTAATTTTATAATTAAATCCCGCTGTTAAAACAAAGAGCGTGTTTTTAAGAAACAATATCTATCAAAAGATTGACACTTGTTTATGTCTGGTTTAAATGTGAAATTACAACAAATGACCAACATTGTATTAAATTGTAAAAATATATTCTAAATATACTTTAAAACCACTCAAATTAATAATTTATCACTATTAATTATTTCGATTAAAAAAGTTGTTTTTAATTATAATTTAGTAATTTTCACTATTCTTCAGAATATGAAAGTTATCCGAAAAGTACCAAAATTTCACCTTAGGCTAAATTCGATATTCCGAATCCAAAAATGAAATCCATTTTGAAAAATAAAATTTACAAAATTTCAAAAAGTGGTTATTACTATTCATAACAGCTAGTTTTAATAACATTTTAATAGCATATCGTTGTTTAGTGAAACTCGTTATTGCGTACTACACACGCTATCGAGGAAGGTCGCGATTGCGTGTATTGCAAGGCAAGTCAAGGATGCGTGTTGTGCAAGATCCTTTTCGTGTAGCGTACAAAACAAGACATTAGTGAAATAAAAAGAATATTTTTCATAAAATCTCGGGCTGTTACAAAAACAACTCTAATGGAAAGGGTTATGAGAACATTACAAAAAATAATGCACTTAAAGAATGTGGATATTAATGAATGTGAGAATCTTAATGAGTATTCAATATATGAACAAGTTATTTATTTTCTATAGCATTAACAAGAACTTTAAAATATGGTTGAGGAGTCCATGAGAAGGAATGGTGTAACAATTAAATCAAATTTTAATGAATCATATAACTCTTATCAATCTATGTTATACGAAATTTGTAAATATATTGATCATTTTAGAAAGAACCATTATAAATTAATGAGAAAACAATAGAGGAAAGAGGTTGTGAAAAAATAAAGCACAAAAAAGAGTGAAATCAAGTTAATATAAAAAACAATAATAATGTTTCAAACTTAACCTATTTCGAGTATAAGAAGAAAGGACACATTGGGCGTAATTGCCCAAAAATCAAGAATTCAAATAAATATAATGCAAGAATAATAAAGGAAAATAAATCACTTTTTGGAGGATTTTATTATTAATGTATTTTAGATTCTAGTAGTGACATAGGTAGTTAATATGAGATTGGAAACCATGTTTTTAAGTAAAAAAATTGGGAGGAAAATCACTTATTCATTCATCAATCAATAAATCTTGCTTATTTTGATCATAATAAATTCACAAAATATGAAAAAGATACTTAATATTATTATTTTTCTAATTTTTTGAATTTTAAATTAAAAAAACTATATGAAAAGAAAAAGGAATTAAGGAATGATAATGATTGTATTAGAGAAAAATATAATGAAATTAAAATTAAAAAAACATATTGGAAGATAAAAAAATAAAACTAAAAATGAAAAATGAAATTATGAATATCATTGTTTCCTGTAGTGAAGTGTATAAGAATAATTGAGATTTTGAGATAATGAAACTAAAAGTAAAGAGTAACAGACTGAAATAATTTTTTCCATTGAATGATAAAGATTAAGAATGAAGGTTTATGTTTATTCTAAGATACTTGAATAAATTTGATAATGAGTATAATAATATCAAGTGATAAAATATAACAAATGAGGAATACTTATTCTAGTTATAATGAAGATGTATATATTGATTTAGAAGTAATTCAAATGGAGAATGAGGATTTGAAAAGAGAAATTTAAAATCAAAAAAGATGTTTTCTAAAATTGTGAAAGGTATAGATATATATAATTAATTTATTTCAATGCTAAAACAATTATATAACAGTAATGGTTCTAGTTATAATAGCTTTTCAACTAGGATAAATAAGGATAATTTTTTTAAATTCACAAAAGGGGGTATTTCATGTTTTACATTCTTTATATGTATAACGTAAAGGAATCATTTCAATGAATGTTATTTGAGATTTATAAAATCATTTGGACATAATAAGACATATATTGACAACGATTTTTTTAAATAACCCACAAAAATATGTTTTATATGTATTTTTATGGAATAATATTCTTATTCTAATATAATTAGACTCAAATTATCATTGGTACCAAAATATTCCACTTGATTAAGGAATTTCATTAAGTATTCATTATGAGTCTCAAATATTCATGGTATCTTTATAGTGGGTGGTCTAAAAACATGATATTTTATATATACAATTTTATATCTTTTATTTCTTGTGATGAGGGCCTAGTTGCGTTTATAGGCAATTATAATTGTCATATTAAAGGGATTGGGGAAATTATATTTTTTAAAACTATTAATATTTCATAATTATTATATACAAATGGTTTAAAGAATAATTTAATAATTATTTCAAAACTCTTTTATTATGGATTAAATTTAATACTCAAAAAATGAAACATGTATAGTTTTGGAAGAAAAATTTGTTTTATTTTTTGAAAAATAAAAAAGATAATACTTATACTATTGATTTTTCGAATCTAATCAAACAAAAAGTTAAGTGTATAAATAAAATGGAAGAAAATGATATTTTTTTCATAGTATAATTTTACATACCAAATTCCTACTATTAAACATGTTTTCAAAGAATGAACATGTTCAATAATTTCCAAAGTTAAATATGAGTAACAATATGGTGTTTAATTTGTGTTTGAGGGGTAAGCGGTATAAGAAAAGTTTTAAATATATAAATTATGTTAGTATTGATAGATGTATTCAATTTTTATATCATAAATTACTTGATGTTATAAAACCGACATGTTTATTTGAAAATGAAGTGGGTAATTTTAGTAGTTGATTATTATAGTGAACACATCAAGATTTATTTCTTATCTCAAAAAATAAAAACTAAAACAAAATTATGTGATTTTTTAAAACATATTTTTAATTTTTAAAATCATTCAATTGTATCTATCAAAAGAAACTAATGTGGTTATTTTTTAATTTATAATTTAATAAATTTTGTGAATATAATGGATATAAGCATTTGTGTTTTTCCCACAGGACACCACAACAGAATAGTGAAGTTGAAAGAAAGAATATATCTATTTTAGAAATAGATTGATAAATGGTAATTGAGTTTAATATGCCTAAATATTTTTAGAAATTTTTTATTTTAAATGTGATGATGGAATATTTTTATGTTATTCTTACACTACTATGGAATATCAAGTTTTTAACAACACAACATTAGTTATTGAAGAGTTTTTTCATGTTAAATTCAGTGAACATGACAATATCAATAGAATTCGTACTTAAATTAAGATGATGCAGAATTTTGGAGATCTAATTTTGGTGAATATAATGTTCCAAATAATGATAACACGTTAGTTGAGGGGGACAAATTCTCTTCTCAAACTAATACTGTAGATCAGTTGACTCATAATCATCATCATCATGAAAAAATAATTGGAAATGTTGAATCATGAATACAAATTAGGGATTCTATTTTACATTTTTTTAAAAATTCTATATTTATATCCAATTCAGTGCCTATTAATATTGATGATGATTTAGATGATTTAAACTATATTAATTCTATTCAAGAGGAATTAAATAATATTAAACGAAATAAGTGTAGAAATTGGTTGAATTACCAAAAGATAAAAAATAAATAATAAAGTGGATTTTTTCATAATAAAGATCATGAAGTTGGAAACATAGTAAAAAATAATGATAGACTAGTAGATCAATGTTTTACTTAGGAATAGGGAAATTCATTGATGATTATTTTTCACCTATTACTCTGATGAATTCTATTATAAATTTTTCACTATTTTATTGTTCTTAAAATATCAAATTATTTAAAATTAATTTAAAGTGGTCTTTTTAAATATAATATTTTATAAGGATGTATTTGTTAAACAAAACCCTATATTTGAAAATAAAAAATATCCAAAACTTTTTTTTAGACATAATAATGTTTTTTATGGTATTGAAAATGATCCTAGAGATTGGTGTGAGATACTAGTTAATTTTTTTCACAAATTAAATTTAAAAAATAAATTTTTTATCCTACATCATTTATAAACAATGTTTTAAATGATATTTTTATTTTATAATTATGTATTGATGATATAATATTAGTTTCTAAAAATTATTTACTTTGAAATTATTTTGTCTAAATTAATGACTAGTGAGTTCGATATGAGATTAATATTAGAGTAGAAATATTTTCATAGTTTTCAAAATAATCAAAAAGAGATGGTATTTTCTTTAAAAAATCTATGTTTGCTAAAGAACTTGTTAAAAGGTTTATCCTTGACTCATAAAAGTGTATTAAAACACCAATATATAATAATTATAAGTTATATTTTTATGAATCTGTAAATTGTTTTGATGAAAAAATATATAGAGGCACGACATACATCTTACTCAATTTGATTGTATCTAGACATGATATAATGTATACAGTTTTTTGTGCACTAAATTTCTATTAAATCCTACGGGAATTCATATTAAAGGTATTTAGTGAATTTTTATATATTTAAAAGGAACTATTAGTACTCATTTATATTATTTAATCGGTAATTTTTTATTATTATTATATTTTGACTCTGATTTTAGAGGTTGTATGATTGACTAGAAATGAACAAAAGTTATGTTTCATTTTCCCAATAAGAATTTAATTTCACGGAATTATAAAAAAACAATTGTCAGTTTCATTATATATATCTAATGAATATTATATTTATACTTCTAATTGTTCTTATCAAATTAATTGAAATAAATTGAGTTTATATTATATTTTATAATAGCATTGATAAAATAATAATTTTATGTGATAATTATAATGCAATTTTAATTTCTCAAAATGATTTTAAACATTAAATATCAAAGAATATAGATGTTAGATTTCATTTCCTATGTGATCATGTCAGTAAATATGATATTAATTTTCAGTTTTTTCCAACATCAAAACATCCTACTGACATATTTAAAAATCGTCATGACTCTGTAATAATAGAGAAAATGATGTTTGAACCTTGTATGTTGGATGAATATTATTTTCAATATTTTCATTTTTTTATACATTGTTAAAAAATGGATATAGTATTTAATTATAGATTCCTAAATATTCACATCATTATAGTGTTATTAATAATTAAATTTTCATGAAGATAATATTCTTTGTGTTATAATTCATATTGAATTACTAATCATGTTAAATTATTTTCATAGATATGTTTTTTTCTATATTCTGAGTAAATAATTATGTAATATACTTGTGTTTAATAATGTATTAATATAATGGAAAATATTTTGTGTTTAATTATAAATTGTACTAAATTTTGATATTCATGTAATAATTATGTTATTATTATATATGTATATTTCCATGGGAGATCTACGTATTTAAAAATATTTACTCATAATTTTTTTAAAAATTTATTTAATCCATATAAAACATGGTATTTTAAATTGTTTAAGAGGGATAATTTTTTGTTGAATTAGTAATGAGATTTTTTATTTTTGATTAATTTTATAAATGGATTTAATATTTTGATGACGTTTTTATAATTAAAAAATTGTTCTATTTTGTAATTTACAAAAGGGGGAAATTGTTAGTGTTTGAACATCAAAACATAATGTTTAATAAATTTTCAATGTCTTGTTAAATTATTGTTGCATCAAATTTATTAAAATTGATTTACCTCCCATTTAATATTTACATTTCTTCCATTACCACACATTTTTATGATTAATGATTTTAATTTTCTCATATATAACGTTATTTTTTATGTTTCTCTCATGCTGTATGTTTTTAGACTAGTTAGTGTATAATTTTATTATCACATGTGAAAATTTTATTCCTATAGTGTTTAGTTTTATTTAAATGGGATTACATAATATTTTATTAATTTTTTAATGTGTTTAGTATTATATAACTTCTTTTCAATTTTTTATATTACAATCTTTAATCAAGTGTTTTGAATTTTGTTTACCATGGTTATTTTTAAAATTAAAAGTTTATAGCATATATATAAATATCTTTTTTATCTTATATATATATATATATATATATTGATATATACATATATATATTGATATATACATATATATATATATATTATACATATTGAAACATATATATATTTATATAAACAGAATATATTTATATTAGTACACTATATCTTCTTCTCTGGCCAAGAATTGGCATGTCCACAATGCCAATTGTTTTTATCTCCTATGTTCATGGATTCTACTCTTCTTACATGGAATAACCTTAGGCTCATACTTGAACAAAACATCAAAATATGTGGGCAAAAATTTCCTCCATCATGATAGTAGTTTAAATCTTGACTCACCTTCTAATGGTAGCACCACATTGACTCCTCAGAGAATCACCTTCCCTGGTTCATGGTAGAAGATCATGGCTTCTACTTAACTCATCCATGAAAAAATACATGAGGTCACTTCTGGTGAACAGTATAATCCTGCTCTTATGGATGGTAGAACAGTTTTATGATGTCATATATTTTAGCCACAATAGTATATACAATACATATAGTGAATGGTAGATGTAGCATCACGGTACAACCTCATTCTATGGTAGCGATAGTGGATCATCTACTGCAGTTGTACGATGGAATATCAATGGTAGCAGACCATCATCTGTTCAATGGTATCTCAGCCCACTCTTCATGATAGAAATTATATTTGTAAATGGTTTTAGTAAAACTCCTCCACACAGTAGAAAATTCTTTTTACAATCAATTAACAAAATGGGCTTCCATCAATTATAAAATCTACGACCGTCTCACAATAACATTATATTAACCAGTATTTATTTATATTTAATTTTCTAAAGTTAAAAACATATTGAAATATTTAATTTATATTTAAACGTTGTAAATTAATAATGGGTTTTAAAAATAATAATTGTTGAAATGATTAGTTTTTTATACATAAATTCTTTATGAAAAAAATTCTTTATTCATAATCACATGCAGTATTTTTTATATGATGATCAAATTTTAAAATTTTTTAAATATTGAATTAAAAAAATATTTTTAATTTGGTTTTATATTATTTTTTATTTGAAAAACTATCATATGTATAAATGATCATATTGAAAGGGTTTTTAATTAGTTTAATATAGTAATTAGAGTGTGTATAAATTATTCTTCTTATACGCATGATGTTTAAACATGAAATGGTAATGTGTTTATATTTTTAAATATTAATTCTACTTGGTGGGAAGTGATTTTAGGAAACTCAAAAAAATAAGAATCAAATAAGGAAAATGAGATGATTGATTGTAGTTTTTTTATAAATAATGGATGAGGCATAATGTCCAAATTTATCAAAAACTACTTGTATGATAGATGATACTCAAGTGTTTAGATCTTCTGTGACATCTATTTCATCAGGGAGATAACAACAAAAATAAAAAAATTTACTCTCTACCACTAAAGTGGTTAGATAACATAAAGCTACATAAACTTCTGCATCCATTTCTGATCGGATGTTTCAAAATTCTGTTTTTTTCATTATTAAATCATTTCTTCATATTTTTGTATTTTATCATTGGATTATTTTTTTCAAAATCAAAAGACATATGGTATTGTTTATTTTATGTAACTAAATGGAATTTCATTCATTTGTGACTCCAAAAAAATTATGTTCATATTGGTTGTGACTCCTATAAAAATTTAGGTTTATTTTGCCTCTCGGTATTGTAAAAGCATGGCCTATAAACAATTTATAACACCTTTAATGGCTAGGTTTCATAATGTGTACTAATATTCTCGCTGAGTAAACAATATTAATGAGTAGAGTAGGATATATGTGATATTAACTGCTATAAAAATTTGGTGTTCATATTTTGTTTCTACTATATTATATTCTGTACATTACACTACATTTTTTATTCATGAAATAATAAACTTTGACTATTTATTAATAAACAAAATTCCAACGGACTATTAACCCCTCCTTGTCCATTACATCCATCCATCTAAGAACAAAAAATCAACTTTTTAAAAATATTTTTAACCATATGAGGATAATCAATAGGGTTCTATATTTGGATCCTTCAATAAATAGTCATTGATGATGAGTAAAATGCATTTATGAATAAATTAAACAAGTTACAGTTTTAATTTTATTTTTCATAATTAATTTAATAAAAAGTGATACTCATGTTGATAACTTGGTATCACATCACTAGAGATGAAATTATAACGTCGATCACAATGTTAATATATTAATATATAATTATTTCCCAATTTTTTATACACCTTGTACCAACAAGTGGTGTCCAAGAGATTGTGGGTTTTATTAAGTCAAAATTAAAATTAGATTTTCAGAAATTTGATATAGTATGACGATGCATCAATATGAGGATTGATAGCCAAGAGATGGCTACATGAGATCAAAATATATATTTTGTGGTTATAGATTAAATTAAAATTAGTACACACACACCCACACCAAAAAAAATATTAATAAGTGAATGGGGTGTTTCTGAATAGGTAGTGGATGTTAGTGAGCTTGTTTGACAATAAATACATCTAATGGTGGGTTAGTCACCATATCAATGCTATGATTTATAAAAAATAATATCTTAGCTGGGAGTATTTTTCCCTACATAAAATTGCCTTCCCTAAACTAATTGGGGGTATAAGTGAACCCCAACCATTTTGGGTGAAACATTTTATATAACAAAATAATATTAATCAATACATACAGATCCCCTTTGAGAACTTATCATGTCTCTAATTCCCCTTTGAGGGTACACCTATAATATTCGACCCAGATAGAGCTGACTCAAGTCCTTCTCAAACATTCTGATCCTATTTTAATTCAATAACACCTTTGATGGGTTATAAAAATGTCAAGGAACCATAAAAAATCATGAAAAAATCTAGATACTATTTTTAATTAAATAGAATTTTATAAAATTAATTTCAAGACCACAAGATAGGTAAATGTGAATTAAAATAGTTTAATTAATTTAATTAAGAAATAATTCCCTCGAGTATAATTAATTGAAACTATTTTTTTATTATGCAAGTTTATTGTATTCCAATGGATCATGAGTGAGTAGGATCGATGTATATCAAATATTTATATATATATATTTAATTTTTTTAATGTAGAATGGTTTTTAATAATTAATTAATAAATGATGGTATGTGTGTCATCTCTCACCCCTCATTATAAAAATATATATGATTTCATGTCCATAATTGATTATATTCATGTGTATCTATCATTTCTATGAACCCCTCATCTACATGTGAGTATTTATATATAATTAATATGATAATGGGAGATGCAGTTCATGATGATTCATAGAGGAATTCCTGATGGGTTCTAGAAGAATTATATTGGGTGTGTGATACAAATAGAGTCGGTTACAACTTAGGAGTAGCCCATGGTGCCTGGGATGATCCATTAACACTCAATGGAACAACCATTAGAAAATCTATCATGATCACATCACATTTATTTTTTTATGCACGATTTCTTAATTTTTTAATGTGTTATGTTTATGTGGTCACATAGAATAAAAAACTTTCATAAATAATATCATACTAATGCATGGTGAATGTTTCTATTTAAATCACAGCTTATTTGTGAGTGTGTTCCCAATGAAAAATCTATTATAATAGAAAATTATTTCATTTACCATGAATAACTAAAAATATCTCAACATAAATATAAATTAATTAATTCCTTCAATCACTTGAGTTTGAAAAAAACTGTAGTATGATGCATTTTTAAACCATAGTTGAGGATTCCACCACATAATGGGGATTTCTAATAAGAGTGGTATATAATCCCTTGTAAAATTGGAATCAAAGAAATATCAATAGCTTGGTTATTGAAATTTTTGAATTAATTGTGGGGAAAATCAATGTTACTATTCGTAGAAGCTGGATCATCACTCAAAAGATAAAGGAGCTATGAGTTAATACAATTATCTAACCAAAATATTACCATGAATCTATTTGATTAATGGTGTAGCCATAGTTTGGAATATTAAGAGAGGGTTTATGGATCCTTTATAATATAATACTATAGATAATGAGTATTATAAATATAATAGTTTAGGGGTACTAGGAATTGATAAAATAATGCTTTAAATTTAAAATTAATAAATCAATAATGTCAAGAAATTGATAATCAATATCAAAGTGCTAATCTGGTTATGTGATATTTTGTTGAAAATGGCATGTAATGCCAAAAAAACAATGAAATGAATACCAGATGATAAAGATGTCCTAAATGACATTAATTTTCAAGAGTGTTATATGCACTAGCGCATTGTACTATAATATAAAAGAAAATTGAATGTATTATAGTCCCCAATACATGATAAGCCAACCGAAGTAGAAAGTGAGGGGGAAAAAGAATCTTTCATGAGACTATTGGATGATAAATTTGATGGATGCAGTATAATGATATAATAATGTCTAATGAGTTGTGAAATAAACATGAAGAAATAATTGGGTATAACATATTGTCTCATATCTTAGATGTTTATGAGCAGAAAATGAAGTGAGATATTGATGAGATTATGATTACTCTAATCACACATAAATTAAATGATGCAATTATGGATGGCCCCCTTGTACTCGGGATAATAGAATACAAGGGTTGATAATAAGAATTTGGATTCAAGTAAAATCATGAACATTCAATACCTTTCATTCTCATATTCTTATCACCCAATTACATTATTTTCGTTGAGAATTATAAAATGAACAGTTTGGAGAAACTGATTCTATATTATTTGGGAAAGGTTCTCCAAGAATATAAAAACATAAAGAAATATAAATCATTAGGTTTTATATTGAATGATAAAAAATATAATGTGAAAATGCAATTGGAATGTTCACTTCTAGAGGACCATTTTTGATGTCCTTCTATCAAACCAAATATAAAGAGGGATTTCAAAATAGAGGTTATTTCCATTTCATGTGGCATGAAAATTCAATGAAAGTGAAATTTAAATGAATTGAAAAAGAATTATAGGATTATACTTTAGGTATATTATTCATTGCATGTTATATTTATGGTTTTATTCTTCGGTATAGATATATGTTTTCTCATGTAACTGTATCAAAATACTAGAACTAAGAATAATCTGGGAGGTTATAAGAGTGATTTGGATCTTCAAGTTTATGATATATCTTGACTCGCATATCAACTGTAAATGACCAAAACTTCATAATATTGCGGTGACTAGATGGATCCAGTAGTGACACTGAGGGGGGGGGGGGTGAATCTAACACCCCGAGATTTTATGAAAAATATTTTTTTTAATTTCATTAATGTCTTGTGTTATACATTATACCAAAAGGAGCTATCACAATACACATCACTGACCTGGCTTGAATTACACGCAATCACGACCTTCCACGATAGCGTGTGTTGTACGCAACACCAAGTTTCTCTAAACAACGATACGCTATTAAAATATTATTAAAACTAGACGTTATGAATAGTAATAAACAATTTTTGAAATTTTGTAATTTCTGTTTTTTAAAATGGACTTCATTTTTGGATTCGGAATATCGAAATTATCTTAGGGTGAAATTTTGGTGATTTTCGGATAACTTTCATATTTTGATGAATAGTGAAAATTAATAAAATTTTAATTAAAAACAACTTTTTCAATTAAAAAAATTAATAGTGATAAATTATTAATTTGAGTGGTTTTAAAGTATATTTAGAATATATTTTTTCAATTTAATACAATGTTGGTCATTGGATGTAATTTCACATTTAAACCAGTTATAAACAAGTGTTAATATTTTGATTGTTATTATCTCTTAAAAACACGCTATTTGTTTTGACGACGGGAATTAATTTTTAAATTAATTAATGCAACAGATATTTTTTTGACTTTGGTAAAATAGAAATCATTTTTTAGTTCATAATATCAAATATAGCTTAGGGCTAATTTTTGGTATTTTTCTAAAAACTTTCAATTTTTGATGAATAGTGAAACCACTAAGTGGTAGTTAAAAAAACTGAATTTTTCATAAAATTTTTATTACCACTTATGTGAGTGGAATTTCAAAAATCCGAGAGGCACGGTTGATGTCATTAAATAAAATGTGGTTCAATGAGATGAAAATAATTTTAGGTGAATAGTAACTTTTTACTTTTATTTACCACGGTTAAAAGTAAATAGGGTAATTAAGGGTAAAAATGATATTATTATTAACCTAAAACATGTCATAATTCTATTGGATAAGTTTAATTAGACCAAAAACAACCTTAGGAATAAAATATGACCATTTAGGCCCACTTGAATTAGATTAGGACATTTATTATTATTTAATTCAAAGAAGAGTTAAAAGAGTTAAAATCAATGTTTATTTAATAAAACATTTTTAATATAAGGTTATACATAAGATAAATTAGACTATAAATATTCATTATAAATCTAAAATTATTTCCTACATAATGGTATTTTATTTTTAATATTTAGACATTATATAATTTAATTTATTTATGACACAACGATGATGCAGTAATTATCTTATTAATGAAATATGAACATAATTGATGTTGTAAATACTCAAATAAATATAATTTGAGACTTTTTATGAATCCCACTAATTTTATAGGTTAATATTACAAGTTAGTATTGATTTAATTAACTTTTTTCGAACTTATCATTCTGTTATGATTTTCACAAAAATCAATTACTAAATAGTGTCAAAATTGACATAAAATAGTTTTTAAAACAAATATTATATTATTAATTGTTATTTTATTCCTAAAAATCTATGGTTCGAAAAAATGACTTATATAAGGTTATATATATTAATAATAACCAACTTGGGGTTCGTTTGGCTTCTTATAGTAAATTTATTAACCTTATAATGTAAGAACACAAGAAGACACGGTAAAAGTAAAATTATTTAACTTAATGTTAAATCTAAATGATAATTTTAAAATAGGAACCTCAACTTGTCTAAATTCTATTGGATGAGAGGATTTCGACCCATCCCCACCTTAGCCTTGAAATAAATCAATTTAGAGCTATTTAAAACCGAACTTGACCTTATAATAAAATAATATTTTTAGTTTTTCCAAAGGAGCCCCTCTCCTCCCTTATAAAAGGGCACATCCTCCCTCTCTCCCTCACACAACTTTGAGACTTAAAGCTCAGCCAAAACCTGCCAAATTCTCTTCTACACTTACCTAGAAACATCCTAGAGGTTATGGGATTCTTCAAAGTCCCATTTTAGTTCCCTAAAAGGAGGTCTCAAAGAAGCACTTCAAAGAAGAGGTAATGTCCGTTATCGATTCTTTCATCTTTATTTCTTCTTCCACTTCTTCTTCTTAGGTTGTTTCATTATGAAGTAATATCATCAGTATCACTCATTTACTGATATGTTATTATAAGTATGAAACAACCCTATTTCACCATCTATCCATCCTACGGAAAAAGATATCACCGCGCGTGCGTACGTATGGAATACCGTCTCCACGCCGTGGTGTAATCTATTTTCCACCACCAATTTACATGGATGGGTATAATGGTGTAAAGAATAACTATACATAGTTATTATAACATCATATTGAATCTGATATATTGTATCATCCACTCTAATTCTTTTCAATAATTATGGAAACGATATCATCGCTCGTGCGTACGTACGGACTACCGTCTCCACGACGCGATGAGATTCATTCTCCATGTTAACCATTTAAGAATGACTATAAAGTATATATAAGAAATAATAATGAAATATATGACATAATAAAGCTACTGGATTTATGTATATATTTATGTCATCTACTTAATTCCATTCAACTCAATAAGGAAACAAAAACAGCATTCATGCGTACGTACGGCCTACCGTCTCCAGGAACGGTGTATTTCTTTCAATTTACTAATTTATTATATATATTTATATTCTGAATATATATTATATATACATCATGTTTTATATTCTTGAATTAAGTAATTATGATCTTAGCAATCATATTAATAATAACAAGTCAAAACACGGACGACAAATAAAACAATTTTACCCAAAATTCTATTTAACATATAATTTACAAAAGAAAGGGTAATGTAAAGTCATAACTGAACCATATATGATATCATAACAATGATTATGATTCTGGAATAAGTCAATGACATTATTTAAATCATTATACAGGAGGTTCAGACACCTACGACGGAAATCGGACCTAAGGTAAGGGAAAATATCACAATCTCATTTTATCCAAGATTGTTTATATTTTGGTATTTACTAGGGTTTATTTTATCGACCACATCCATGTTTCCTCAATATGTAATATTGTTTCCATCCACCTACTATTGTTTAAATCCAATTTTACCCTTCAGTGTGTTTTTAGTAAAAGATATGAATGGAATCTTTTATCATTTTTCATACGAGGTACTTTTTGACTTTCCCGACAAAAGTACAAAGAATTTTTTTTTAACTTATACGACTTGAATGGATTTTTAAAACATTATTTCCAAGAAGAATCCTTTACAAGTTTTCATGTTTATTTTTAATCAACTTCTTTTATTTTAATGTTTCATGACATGTTAATAAAGGAAAAATGTTTTTGAAGAAGAAATGATATTTTCCTCAAGAATGGAGTTCAAGTGTTTTATCAAAATTATTTTCCATCTAAGATAATAAAGGGTTGTGTTTTTGTCCCTATTATTACATTTATTTGATTATGTTGTGATGGAATTTTTTTTATGAATTCCTTTATTGTATATGAATTGTTTTATGATGTCATGATGTTTAAGATTCCCATTTTTATTACATGGGTTATAGAATGATGTATGGTTTATGATTTTGTGGCACACATAAGAATGGTATCATTATGAGATGGGTGGGTCCTATATCTCCCTCCAATGCATTGGGTAAAGATTTTATATCTCATGAGATAGGCATGGCTGGAACGGTAGGTTATACCGGTTCAGTGAAACAGGACTGAAACGAGGGTGACTCGGTTCAGAAATGGACTTTGTCCACTAAGATAGTCTTGGCAATGAGTCTTGACTAATAAGATATGATTCTATATGATTATGTGTGTTTTCCACAAAGTTTCATGTTTTAAGTTATGATTATCGAGATTTCATTTCACTACTTAGATTTATCCCATGTTATGAAATTATGATCTCGTTTGCAGGTTAAGATTTCCAAAATGTTATGTTCTTATGAATATGATGTGATTGATATTTCTTTTGTTTACCCTTACTGAGCATTTGAGCTCACCCTTTTATGTTTTCATTTCCCCAGGATATAAAGAATGGTTTTAGGTAAAAAAAGGAAGATCATTATGGGAGATGTTGAAGATCTTTCACCATGATTAGAAGATTATATTCTGAGTTTCCAAAGACACTAAACTATTACGATCCTTGTGTGTGTGTTTTTGTTACTTACTAAGTCTTCCGCAAAAGTAATGTAATGTCCATGTACGTCAAGTTTCAGGTCTCTACAGTTGGTATCAGAGGAAAGGTTTAGTCAACCTTTGGAAACTAGGATGTGAAAGCGTTAATGAGATCCCTAGAGATATTTCTAAGGTATGTATAGGGATGTCCCTAAGGTTAAGTATACATATAGGTTATAGTACTATAATTACGCTAATGATCATATAAGTAAACCTAAGATGTTAGGTATTGAAGGTACTCCCCCTTTATTATGTTGTTTTCCCTAGCATGATTTTTGCCTCTAACGCTATTCTTTTTGGTTTTTAGACGATGGATGGAACCCGAAGGAACCATGTTGATCAATGCGATGGACAATGCAATGAATTTACTCCTGGAAAAACAAATGTTATGGGAGATGGAGTGAAAAATATTATTGCTATACTTACACAAGCTATGAATCATTCTGGACTTCCAAATGAGCAGAGAAGGGAACAATATTCTATTGAGTCCTTCATGAGGCAACGTCCACATTCTTTCAGTGGGTCTTCCGATCCACATGTTGCTGAACAATCGATCAGTACCACTGAAAAGATATTTTTAGTTCTTCAATGTTCTGAACATGATAAAGTCATCTTAGCAGTATATCGTTTGGAAGGTGAAGCTGATCAATGGTGGAATCTTATCAAGAATACGAGTCCAAGAGATGAAATTGAGTCCATGGAATGGGAAGAGTTAAAGAACTTATTTTTCAGTAAGTACTTCCCTCGTATTCTTCGAACAAAGATGGAAAAGGAGTTTCTTGAGATGAAGAATAAGGATGATGAATTTGTTGGTATATACGAAGCAAATTTTACAAGACTTGCAAGGTATGCATCTGGCATTATCATCCAACCTGAAAGTAAAGTTGATCGATTTTTCAGTGGCTTAAAACCAAGTCTTAGAAGGGAATTAGCTATAAGAGACTTCAGTATATATGAAGAAATAGTGTGTTGTGATATCAAGGTATAAATGGAAGTTTGTGTTACATATCCATCTCATGGTTTTGATAAGAAACGAAAGATGGAGTTCAAGGAGAAATCTCAGAATATTGGTGAAAAGAAGATGAATGTTTCCTTATTCTCAAATTGTGGATAGAAGCATGGTGGAGATTGTATTAAAGGTACTAGAAAATGTTTTAAGTGTGGAAAATAAGGTCATCGAGTAGCTGAGTGTCGAAGTAATGGAAAAAGGGTTTCTAATGATGTGAATAAAGCAAAGACTGCAGAGAACGCACCACCAACACTTCAATGCTTCAAGTGCAAGGAAATGTGGGATTATGATAATAAATTCCCTAATCCAAGGGTTAGTGATGATCAACATGAGAAACCACTTAAGACAACGGAAAAAAGGGAAGTCACATGCTATCACTATTGGCGATGTTGAATATGACAACGATGTGGTGGAATGATTAAGTGTTTATGTAATGGGATTCCAAAATAATGTTGTATCATGGAGTATTGGAATATTTATGTATTGGCCTAATGTGGTATTCAATGTGATTGAGATATTTTTGGAAATAAGATGATATGCACATAATGAAGGGAAAACGAGAAAATGAAATGTTTAACAGTATTAATGAGCTCATGATTGATATAAGGACTAAGTGATATCATGGTTTGAGTATATAGAATTTTGAGGATTTTGGTATGTGGAAAGTGTAAACTTTTAACTGCATTCATGTTTTCACTAAGTTTCAATGGGTATTCAAGAGAATACATGATTAAAGACTTTGAATGTTTGGAATGTGACCAACAAAACATATCTTATGATATATGGGGATCAACGATGGTATTAAATCTCTGGTAATCGTTTTCACTATGTTATGAGAGTGGACTGCAGTATTATAGATAAGCCTAAAGATTGGAATGGATTATGTTGTACGCAAGTTAGTATTGTTTAAGGATAGAAGTTTTGTCGATATTATTGATGGGATGTTATAGTAATATAGTTTTAGAAAAAGGACAATCTGCAGGACGGGCGTCAGCACATCGCGTCGGACAAGGCTGTGGGAATCAAACCCACAACCGAAGTGCGACTGGCCTTTATCACCTACCACTAGCCTACAAGAAGTCCCTGGTTAGTATAAACTTTTTTTATTTTATTATGCGGTAGGATATATGAAGTATAAGTTCATTTTTGAAACCATATACGATTTACCATAAGATGGACTTATAACATTTGCTAAACTTTTGTTTGAAAGAGATGGAATGACCCATCATTCTATCACATGATCTGCTAACACATCACGAATGACAAATTCAACTTCATTTCTTTAATATATGAAGTGGAAATTGTCCAAAGAACGAAAAACGGCGAGACTATACCAAAATCACGAATGTATTTCTTCTAATTCAAATTTCATCAACTTTAGAGAAATGATCCTGAAAACAAAAAATGTTGTCTTAGTGATCTTATATCTGATGAATAAGATGGTACCTTAGATCATCACAAATTTATGGCTTTGTGATTGCTAGCTTTTCCATAGCCATGTTCTCTACCACTCTCCATCAGAACATGATGGTTAGATTTCTCTTCCATATCCATATTTTCACCTATGTGGAAACCCAGTGATTAGTTTATTTGGGTAACCGTTACGTATCATACTTTTGTTTTTAAAGATTGGTTTTGGTATTCATTTTTACGATGTGGGTTTCAATTAAATAAACTTTCGAATAGTAAACAATTTATAACCCCGATGAATTTTGAGGGCGAAATTCATTTTAAGGGGGGTAGAATGTAACACCCCGAGATTTTATGAAAAATATTTTTTTAATTTCATTAATTTCTTCTGTTATACGCTACACCAAAAGGATCTTTCACAACACACATCACTGACCTGGATTGAATTACATGCTATCGTGACCTTCCACGATAGCGTGTGTTGTACGCAACACCAAGTTTCGCCAAACAACGATATGCTATTAAAATATTATTAAAACTAGACGTTATGAATAGTAATAAACACTTTTTGAATTCTTGTAATTTCTATTTTTCAAAATGGACTTCATTTTTGGATTCGGAATATCGAAATTATCTTAGGGTGAAATTTTGGTGATTTTCGGATAACTTTCATATTTTGATGAATAGTGAAAATTACTAAATTTTAATTAAAAACAACTTTTTCAATATAAATAATTAATAGTGATAAATTATTAATTTGAGTGGTTTTAAAGTATATTTAGAATATATTTTTTCAATTTAATACAATGCTGGTCATTGGATGTAATTTCACATGTAAACCAGTTATAAACAACTGTCAATCTTTTGATAGTTATTATCTCTTAAAAACACGCTATTTGTTTTGACGACGAGAATTAATTTTGAAATTAATTAATGAAACTGATATTTTTTTGACTTTGGTAAAATAGAAATCATTTTTGAGTTCATAATATCAAATATAGCTTAGGGCTAATTTTTGGTATTTTTCTAAAAACTTTCAATTTTTGATGAATAGTGAAACCACTAAGTGGTAGTTAAAAAAAATGAATTTTTCATAAAACGTAATTTTACTGCTTCTGTGAGTGGAATTTCAAAAATCCACGAGGCACGGTTGATGTCAGTGATTAAAATGTGGATCAATGAGATGAAAATAATTTTTGGTGAATAGTAACTTTTTATTTTTATTTACCACGATTAAAAGTAAATAGGGTAATTAAGGGTAAAATGATATTATTATTACCATAACACATGTCCTAATTCTATTGGATAAGTGTTATTCGACCAAAAACAACCTAAGGAATAAAATATGACCATTTAGGCACATTTGAATTAGATTAGGACATTTATTATTATTTAATTCAAAGAAGAGCTAAAAGAGTTAAAATCCATGTTTATTTAATAACACATTTTTAATATAGGGTTATACATAAGATAAATTCGACTATAAATATTCATGAGAAAGATAAAAAGTTTTCCTACATAATAGTATTTTATTTGTAATTTTTAGACATTAAATAATTTCATTTATTTATGACACAACGATGATTCAGTAATTATCTTATTAATGAAATATTGACATAATTGATGTCATAAATATTCAAATAAATATAATTTGAGACTTTTTATGAATCCCACAAATTTTCTATGTTAATATGACATGTTATTATTGATGTAATTAACCTCTTTCTAACTCATCATTCTGTTATTATTTTCACAAAAATCAATTACTAAATTGTGTCAAAATTGACATAAAATAGTTTTTAAAACAAATATTATATTATTAATTTTTATTTTATTAGTAAAAATATATGGTTAGTCCAAATGACTTAGATAAGGTTATATATATTAATTATAAACAACTTTGGGTTCGTTTGGCTTCTTATTGTAAGTTTATTAACCTTATAGTGTAAGAACACAAGAAGACACAGTAAATGTAAAATTATTTAACTTAATGTTAAATCTAAATGATAAGGTTAAAATAGTAACCTAAACGTGTCTAAATTATATTGGATGAGAGGATTTCGACCCATACCCACCTTAGCCTCGAAATATATCAATTTAGAGCTATTTAAAACCGAACTTGACTTTATAATAAAATAATATTTTTAGTTTTTCCAAAGAAGCCTCTCTCCTCCCTTATAAAAGGGCACCTCCTCCCTCTCTTCCTCACACAACTTTGATCCTTAATGCTCGGCCAACCCCTGAAAAATTAACTTCTACGCTTCCCTAGAAACATCCTAGAGGTTATGGGCTTCTTCAAAGACCCATTTTAGTGCCCTAAAAGGAGGTCTCAAAGAAGCACTTCAAAGAAGAGGTAATGTCTGTTACCAATTCTTTCATCTTTATTTCTTCTTCCACTTCTTCTTCTTAGGTTGTTTCATTATGAATTAATAACATCAGTATCACTCATATAATGATATGTTATTATAAGTATTAAACAACCCTATTTCACTATCTATCCATCCTACGGAAAAAGAAATCACCGCGCGTGCGTACGTACGGAATACTGTCTCCACGCCGTGGTGTAATCTATTTTCCACCACCACCTTACATGGATGGGTATAATGGTGTAAAGAATAACTATAAATAGTTATTAGAACTTCATATTAATTCTGATATATTGTATCATCCACTCCACTCCAATTCAATAATTATGGATACTATATCATCGTTCGTGCATACGTACGGACTACCGTCTCCACGACGCGATGAGATTCATTATCCATGTTAACCATTTAAGAATGATTATAAAGTATATATAAGAAATAATAATGAAATATATGACATTATAAAGCTACTGGATTTATGTATATATGTATTTCATCTACTTAATTCCATGCAAACTCAATAAGGAAACGAAAACAGCGTTCATGCGTACGTACGACCTACCGTCTCCATGAACGGTGTATTTCTTTCCATTTACTAATTTATTATATATATTTATATTCTGAATATATATTATATATAAATCATGTTTTATATTCTGTAATTATGTAATTATGATCTAAGCAATCATATGAATAATTACTAGTCAAAACACGGACGACAAATGAAACAATTTTACCCAAAATTCTCTTTAACATATAATTTACAAAAGAAAGGGTAATATAAAGTCATAAGTGAACCATATATGATATCATAACTATGAGTATGATTCTGGAATTAGTCAATTACATTATTTAAATCATAATACAGGAGGTTCGGACACCTACGAATAAAATCGGACCTAAGGTAAGGGAAAATATCACAATCTCATTTTATCCGAGATTGTTTATACTTTGGTATTTATTGGGGTGTATTTTATCATCCACATACATGTTTTCTCAATATGTAATATTGTTTCCATCCACCTACTATTTTTTAAATCCAATTTTACCCTTCAGTGAGTTTTTAGTAAAAGATATGAATGGAATCATTTGTCGTTTTTCATACGAGGTACTTTTTGACTTTTCCGACAAAAGTACGAAGAATGTTTTTTAACTTATATGACATGAATGGATTTTTAAAACATTATTTCCAAGAATAATCCTTTACAAGTTTTCAAGTTTATTTTTAATCAACTTCTTTTATTTTAAAGTTGTATGACATGCTAATAAAGGAAAAATGTTTTTGAAGAAGAAAGGATATTTTTATCAAGAATGGAGTTCAAGTGCTTTATCAAAATTATTTTCCATATAAGAAAATAAAGGGTTATGTCTTTATCCATATTATTTCATTTATTTGATTATGTTGTGATGGAATTATTTTTATGAATTCCTTTATCATATATGAATTGTTTTATGATGTCATGATGTTTAAGATTCCCATTTTATTACATGGGTTATGAAATGATGTATGGTTTATGATTTTGTGGCACACATAAGAATGGTATCATTATGAGATGGGTGGGACCTATATTTCATTCCAATTCATTGGGTAAATATTATATATCTCATGAGATAGACATGTCTGGAACGGTAGGTTATACCGGTTCAGTGAAACAGGACTGAAACGAGGGTGACTCGGTTCAGAAATGGACTTTGTCCACTAAGATAGTCCTGGCAATGAGTCTTGAAAAATAAGATATGATTCTCTATGATTATGTGTGTATGAAAAAAAGTTTCATGTTTTATGTTATGATTATTGGGATTTCATTTCACTACTAAGATTTATCCCATGTTATGAAATTATGCTCTCTTTTGCAGGTTAAGATTTCCAAAATGTTATGTTCTTATGAATATGATGTGATTGATATTTCTTTTGTTTACCCTTACTGAGCATTTGAGATCACCCTTTTATGTTTTCTTTTCCCTAGGATATAAAGAAAGGTTTTAGGTAAAAAAAGGAAGATCTTTATGGGAGATGTTGAAGATCTTTCACCATGATTAGAATATTATATTCCGAGTTTCCCCAGAAACTAAACTATTACGATCCTTGTGTGTGTGTTTTTGTTACGTACTAAGTATTCTGCAAAAGTAATGTAATGTCCATGTACGTCAAGTTTTGGGTCTCTACAGTGAATCAGTGTAACAAAACATTTTATCAGATTTTACTTTCTTTCAATTAACCCCTCTACTCTTGAACCTATACCTCATTTAAGAGGAATGGATCTATTCTATGCTATTAATAATCACCTAAACATGCAATACAGATAATAAAGCCAACAATAGCATGAAAATATTTTTACAATGATTGGGTTAAATACCTACTTCTTTCTATGATCAACCTATATTTGATTCACATATTCTCTTATCACTATAATTTCTAGTGATTACAAATACCTAGAATTGGTGTATATTATTTATCCATGAAATAAAAAATCATCTTAATTCAATGGTGTTTTTATACTGGTACCACCAGTCTTAAATGGAATTTTTTATATTAACACCCCAAATTATTTTAATATATTCTATAAAATTATTGAATAAGATATCTCAATTTCACTAGATGACTTTGCATCAACTAAATAATCTATTTCCTATGCATAAGTTCTTCGACTGCAACTATATAAACATGATTATGTGCACTTCAGCCTCATAATCATCCCTTAGTGAAATATTATACATCCACTTTAACTAACTTTTCCTTCATAATGATCAACTAAAAATCTGACAATTCATTGTAAGTTTTATTCTTCCTTGATTTATCAATTGCATGAATAGATTCTCCTACTGTGATAAATCTCTCACCCTCAATATATGTAATAGAAATACTTTCAGAACATCAAATTAATTCCAATTCATACATGTGTTGTGTGGAATATGAATCATTAACACATTTATTTATATTTTCTATTATTAAATGTTTTATTAAATATTTTCTTTGGGTATCTCAATTACTCAACGTTTGTATGCATTCATGCACCATGTTCAACTTATTCTTTCAATATTCACACACCTTTGGTAGGAACAGACACTATCAAATGTTTATTTAGTTTGGGTTTCATGTTTGTGTTCCATGAATGTGAATTTTTATACCCTTCATTCTAGTATTCATGTCAATACCCACTTCCAACCTCATAAAAAAACACCTTCATGCAGGTGATGATCAAGATCCTTTTCAACTAACAGTTTCATGTACCACACGCTGCCTTCTCCATGTAATACTACACAGAACCTTCTCATTGTTGCAATAAAAATTTGCACTGAGGGAGTTATCTATCTAAAATAAGAACACTTCGCATAATAAAATCTTCAAAAATCAATACAAGTGTGTATATCACTGGTTGGATGATCACAAGATCCTCTTTCATGCAAGAAAAAAAGATTCACAAGACTCTATTCGTTTTACGAAACAAAGGGTTTCACAGTGCTCTTTCTTTCCTCGAGAAAAATGGGAGCTCTCTCAAAAAAATGGCAGTGCCACTACAGGCCTTGGCATTTCTATATATATAGGTGATGATTATCTAAAATCCTTCTCTTTTCTTGTCATTTCAAGGCCATAATCAATGCTTTGATAATAATTACGAGTCACAACCCTTCATTAGACACCGGAGTTGTTCTAGGTTTCTCAAATATACGATGAAAATCATGTAATTTATTTTCCATGAGTTCATGTTGATCGTTTGTGATGAGATCCTATAATATATGAAATGAGGACCAAATGATCCTCTTTCTCTTATGCTCAAACCCTCTCTTTCCTGAATGGAATCCCGCAACTATCATTGATAGTTTGGCTCATTCTTAGATTTTTCGCATGCATGAAAAAATGTAATTGCATGCATGATATTGGGATGATTGTATGAACCTCAATCCATTGACATCCCTATATAAGATTTGTGGTTTCTGAATCAATAGTGGTTCAGAAGGAACGACAGTGAGCATCTTCCATTGAGCATCGGTAGGTTGAAGACAATCACCCTCAACTGATTAGATGGTCAAGATTATCTTATCATGAAACTTATACTTTATCTTCCATTTTAAAAATGGACAACAAACATCATGTGACTCATGGATCCCACATATAATTATCCATTAGATGGTGTCATGGTAGAATAATCAAGCTCCACCTTTGAGCTGTAAAAATCTCCAATGCCGCAGCCCCTATGCCACCCACACAGTGGCGATGTATCCCTTCATAGTATTTGGAAGGCTTTCATTCATCTTAGACTCTGGAATACTAAATCTTATAGATGAGAGAATAATCCCCGCATCCATGTAATTGTCCTAGGACTGGCTCTCGAGGAGCATGGTCAACCCTTGGCCATTCTTTCATATATAAGGGTTCTCAATAACATACACACCTCAAATTAATCTACCAACCTTCTGAACTTCATTCTTCTTAACTTATTTATCATGAAATATATATATTTTTATTTTTTTACCTCTTCTTTATCATGAAATATATATATTTTTATTTTTTTCCCTAGTAACTTATTTACCTCAAGTAATATGAAATTCATATTTCATAGAACTCTAAATTCCCCTTCTTCACTTCAAGAAAATAAGTGGCCATGATATATATATATATATATAAATATATATATATCATGATAAATAAGAGAAGAATAAAATATTCCATGAGCTAAAAATATTTTACTTCAAAATAATTTCTTCGAAAAATTTATATTTTAATGGTCTTGATCCAATTAGGAACTCCTCATGAAATAATTTTCAGATTACTTGGACTCCACATCTTGATTCAAATTTTATAACAATGTGAAATATCTAAACACAATTGGCACATGTCATTGAACATAATAATAGTTCTACAATCGTTTGATTTTCAAGGATAATTGTCCAAGAATGACATTCAATTCCATTAGATGAATGCATAAAAATTCTCTAGAAATCATCACATTAAGCATAAATAATTTACATAGTGAATGAGATCCAAAAAAACCATAACTATTCTCAAAGAATCATCCCCATCCTTATTGAATAATTCTCAATCTATTTCTATCTTTATTAACCCATGATTATTCACTAATCATAGTGGACCTCATCATATATTAAATTTGGATTTCTTATAATATATTGACAATAAATAAAACTAAACTCATCACAAATCTACATGGGCTTTTAAATCTCTTCCTTTTCCATTTTTGTCAGTACAATTTACTTAAAGTTAGTGTCTTTTCTCCCCCTTATTGAAATTAAATACAAATGGTTATGTCATGACCCATCCCCAAGGGCCCATGTCATGGCTTCCACAATCCCACCTTCCATAGGCTAGGGGCTGGTGACTAGCCCTGGAAAGGAAAAACCCAAAAATGGGATGGCATTGCCTTTAAAGTTGTACACATAAACATGGAACACTACGCACAAGTAAAATACAATGGAAATGGAAAATTATATCAACTAATAAAAACCATCACTGAGAGTAAATGTCAATACTAGAAGTAACAGTTTCCAGTATACGAGCCAAACTAAAATGAAATTACAAAAAAGGTAAAAACGTGTTTCAAATATCGTCCATCAAGGATCTTACTTGAAGGGTAGGTACAGATCATCGTCTGTCATCACTGCTGCTCACCACGTTTATTAATCACCTCCGAACACGGTCTAGCCCGAGCTCCCAAAGTCTCAATCAAGTTGTATGTTGTATTCACAAGACACAACAAGATAAAGGAAAAACCCGTGCATGGGTGAGTATAACAATACCCAGTAGTGATCCCATGACCCCCGAAGGTCTCTAAGAATTCCAGAAAGGAAAAAAGATGATTAGTCTTAAGATAGATCATTTAATTCTGTTGGGTGGTTCGACTACAAATATGAGAAGGGTTGCTTTTCTGTCGAATCTGAAAGGATCGCTCTACCACTGATCCTCGATGGGTCTCTCTCTGTCTGGTCCACATCAGGTCACACTACTGCTGATCCTTAGAGGGTCTCCCTTCTACGGATCCCCTTATGGTCGCACTACTATGGATCCAGAGAGGGTCACACTACAGACTATCCCTGATTGGTCTCCCTCATGCTGATCCACGGAAGGTCTCTCTGATGCTGATCCACAGAGGGTTTCCAATCACTTGACAACCAACCACATTATTCCATCACTTTTTTCACTTGATTTCGGAAGATTTGGCTCCTCATACCATCAGTAGTACCTCAACTACCATGAAGTCCCACAAAGAAGTAGCATGAATGACTGTCTTGTCGCAAGGGTTCAAATGTGATAGACGATGTGTCAATCGAACATCAAGTTTATAAGATATAGGCACAAAGGTAAATAGGGCCTGGTTGGATTTGAGTCTGATCTAACCCGATCGTACTCCAACTTCTACCAAAACTCAAGTGGAGTATCTCAAAAGAACCTCCACGTCGCAAGAGTTCTCACGCCGTAGACATCATGTCGATCGGACACATGGTATGGGAGTTATGTCAGTTTTAGTAAAAAAGGGTCGGTCAGGACCGGGCTTGGTAGGGGTCCAGCCCAGTAGGCCCACGGGTCCGGACTAGCTGGCGGGTCGGGCCCACGTGGATGCAGGCCGGTCGCGCCGAACTGGATGCTAGGTATTCGGTTTTCCACAGCTGGCGGCACCAGTGGGGCACCACCCCATCTACCGAAATGACCAGCTAGTGTCGATCTTTGCGTGTCTAGCTGAGGGGCCTGATAGGGATATCCATCTCCCACAAAACGCTTGTGAGCTCTACCATTCCATGTGGTCGATCTCCAGTGCCACCGTGTCATTGGTGTCACACCAATGACCCTTTCTTCGGGCCATTAGAGATTGTTCGGTGGTCTGTTTTCCTTCCAATTTGCGCCTACAGACCACTTGGGTCACCCCCTTCACTGCAAGCCCCTTGGATTTGCCTTACTGCCATGTTTCTTGGCCCCCCATGAAGAATTCACAATATCCAAGAGCATCTAAGGGTCTGTTCCATGTTTGGATTGGCACGTGCCCTCCGTATTAGCGTTTTATCATAGGTGTGCTAACAATTCTCATATGGAAGAAGAGAAATTTCCAACAAAAATTTACCACAAAAACCTCCCAAAATATCAAACGAGTAAAAGATCAACCCGTTAGTCGGTTGATCCATGTTAGATATATTTTTCAGAAACAGAAAAAAGGAATCATTAAACACTTAAAAAAATAAATCACCTACATAGATTTGGTGTAATCTCATCTGGATGAGGGAAATAACTATGACCTTTTTGTTATTCAACATTCTTCACCACTTGTCGATCCTAGATCAGTTCCTCCAACGATGACCGTTCAATCACCGTTCTTTATTGGAGGGTAACGTATCCATCATTTCGTCAGATTATTCCCCATAGTAATGAAATCGCTTTCTAATTGTTTTATTGATAAATGAATTAAATAGTTAATGAAATGTTCATTAATGATATTTAATTAATGAACCAATTAATCATATGAGTGTTGCGGTAACACAATCAACAATTAGTCCATTTACTGATATTATTTTAATGCCTTCTATTATGTTGTGGTTCTACAAACTGATGCTTAACCGGTGGAAGAAAACAATAAAATAACTTATTTAGTTATTTTATTATTTTTTTGAAATGTTCAAAAAATATATTTAACTTCCAACCCTTTTTGGTTGAATTTAAGCTTCACATAATAGAATCATGGTACTGTGAATTCAACAGTGCCCTCATATTTTCAATCTGACCACCGGTTTAAAAGATATAAAATCTTTATCATAAATTTACTGAACATACCATTAAAAATGTTAAAATATTTATTCACGGCTCTCCAGGCCTCGAAATAAAGTGTCATCGAATTTCATAGCCTTCAATAATTCAATAAAAGTAAAAAAATTATACAAAATTTCCATTTCTTTACATTCTCCCTACCATAGGGATTTACGTCCCCAAAAGTCCCAACAAAATCTTTGAAAACAAATGTTGGTAATTAGAATGAATCTAAGCCTCCCTCTCTCATTTTCTCTCATGGAGTTTCCTTTTCTGCCACTGAACTCACACTAAAGGTTTTGAATGTCCACAAAGGACCCACCCCTGTCGTTCCTATATCTCTACCAGGAACTCCATAAAAGTCGACCCATCATCAATGTTCTGCTAACCTAAGTCAATTACGTGTAATAGATCATGAACGTATCTCCTCAGCTATGACATGTGGAAAACATTATGCACCTTGTACATATGTTGGCCAATAGCTAGGCAGTACGCCACCTCACCAACTATACTGGGAATCCCGAAAGGTCAGATGAACCTCATATATTGCTTACCATCCTGGCCAAATCTCCGTAATTCTCTTCGGGGTGAGACCTGTAGGAAGACATGGTCTCACTTCTTGAACTCCAAGGGTCTCTATCTCTTATTGGCATAAGAATATTGATGGATCTATGCAGTCTTCATCCACTCCAGGATGATCTGCACCTTCTCAGTGGTAGCCCGTACCAACTCTAGACCCATAAGTTTTGACTCCCTAGGTTCTTCCATCATTGAGGTGATCTAGATGGTCGCATGTACAAGGCATCAAATGGTGACAGGCCGATGGTGGAGTGATTGTTTTTTTAGTATGATAACTCCACCAGTGGAAGGTGGTACTCCCAACTACGGCCAAATTCACGAACGCAAGCCTGAAGAATGTCATCAAGTGTTAGTATGGTTCGCTTTGTCAGTCCATCTATTAGAGGGTGAAAAGTGGTGCTACACCATAGCTAAAACTCAATTTCCTCCTGAAGTCCCTTAGAAAACTGAGATGTAAAATGAGCATCATGATCTCTGATGATTGTCAATGGTACTTCGTGAGGTCGTACTATCTTCTGGACGTATAGGTGTCATAGGCCCTCTAATGATCTCTTCTCTCAGATGGGTAGAAAATGGGATGATTTTTTGATTCTGTTAATGATCACCCATATAGAGTCGTGGCCCCTGTACGTGCATGGTAACCTAGTCAAAATTCCATTGAGATTCTATCCCACTTCCATTCTATTACCTCATGTGTTTGTGCTAAAATTACTTGTAATTGATGCTTGACCTTCACTTATTGACAAGTAAATCATCATTAAATGAACTTTGTTACTCGTTTCTTCATCCCTAATCAGTAGTATTTATGTCATAGGTCCTGTTACATATTAACCACTCCAAGATATATCGCCAAAGGGGATGTATGGAACTCCCTCAACACCTCTTCCCGAAACATCTCTAGTACCATGGTGCGTCAACTAAAAATTATAATGTTCTCCCCATCTATCGAAAATCCATCAGAAGCCTGTCCAAAGGATATCTGAACACATTGGGCCTCGCAGTCAACGTCCCCAATTAGTGCCTCCCAAACTTGCTGAAGGAGTGCTGGAGTGACATTCATAGACTGAAGTTAAGATGCTCCATCATTATCCATGAAGGATATCTGCAACGGGGCTGGGTGCTATGTCACCTCACTCATCATTTGTAAACCTGACTTCCTTCTGAGTGCATATGCTACTACATTTTCCTTCCCAGGAGTGTAGACTATCTCAAAGTCATAGTCCTGGAGGAACTCCAGCCATCGTTGCTATATTAGGATCAGGTCCATTTGTGAGAATATATACCTTAGACTCTAATTATTGGAGTAGATAGTAAATCATTCTATCATCATGTAGTGGCGCCACATAATCAACAAAAAGACTACTACTACTAACTCTAGGTCATGGGTTCTGTAGTTCTGCTCCTGATGCCTCATCCTTCATGAGCCATAAGCGATCACTACTCACTCCTTCATTAGGACACATTCTAGTCTTATCCCAGATGCATAGTAGTAAACTACACACCAAACACCTTCTTATGGTAGCCTCAAGATGGGGGTAATCATTATTCTCCACCTCAGCTTATGGAAACTCTGCTGGCATCTCTCCATATATATGAAGTGCTGTCCCTTCTTGTTAATGTTGACAAGGGTCCTGTTACTCTATAAAAGTCAGGTAAATATCTCTAGTAGTACCTAGCCAACCTCAGGAATCTCTACACCTCAGTCACACTCTTGGGTGGTTCCAAAGCAAGAACTGCCTATATCTTTGCTTGATCCAATAAAAATCTAGCCTCTGATATAACGTGTCCCAGAAAGTGGATCTACTTTTTTTAGATCTAGAACTTCATGAGAGTTCCATAATGTTGGTGATCTCAGAGTGTATCAAGAACTATCTACTGATGTGTGGAATGCTCCTCTTCCAATGACTAGTACACAAAGATTTCATTAATGAAAACCACCACTACGCTATGGAGGAACGGTTGGAAGATCCTTTTCCTGAGACCCGTGAACACTGCTAGGGCGTTGGTCATGCCAAAATTCATCCCCAAGAACTCACAGTGGCTATATAGGCATCTGAAGTCTTCGGTACTTTCTCATCCTGTAACCCGAGGTGATGATTGCCTGATGTGAGGTCTATCATCAAAAACCACCATGATCCCTTCAACTGATTTAATAGATTATCAATCCTCGGTAGAGGATAAGTTTTTATCCTGGTCACCTGGTTCAGGTGTCGATAGTCCATGCGAAGCCTCAATCACCCATATGCCTTCTGGGAGAATAAAACAGGGGCTATCCATAGAGAAACGTTGGGCCTTAAAAACCCCTTTCTCTACATTTCCTCCAACTATACCATCAACCCATGAAACATCAAAGGAGCCATCTGATATGTTGGTGTATATATCGGTGTTGTCCCGGTGTACAGGTCGATATAAAAGTCTACCTCTCTATGAGGTGGTAGTTCTAAATAATCCTCAGGAAAGAAATTATCATACTGGTCCAGCACCATTGGATAGATCAGACTCATATCGTCCACTACACCGAGGATGAGACTATCCAACTGATGAGTGATCAGCTGCACCCTACTCTGAGAAATTCCATCATGGGCCTCAATGGTTCCCATCTCACCGATGAAGGACAAAAAAGTCCCATCCTTGATGATACACAACTCTTTGCACCTAAAACCGTCGACCTAAGGATGGAATGTGGATAACAGGTCCATACCCAAGATGATGTCATTAGGCCTCGATGTTGCTAATAGATGATCCCGACTGAAGATATCGCCTCCTAGAGTATGCTCACACATCCGCCCGTAGTGTGTAATCATTGAATCATAAACAGTATGAGTCTATAATATATAGGATTGATCTGATGACTCCACCAAAATCTCGGATCTCCAAATGAGAGATGTTTAAATAAAATTGTGAATGTCACCTGTGTCTATAAGAACTGCAGCTACGGTGGAGTAGAGACAAATTGTACCTCAAATCATCCCTAGAGCGCCATGGTCATTGGGCTATACTACCTAAATCTGATCTCGTCCCTATCAACCTACTCCTTGAGGTCGATGTGGACCACTTGGAGGTTGTATATTTAGTAACTCAAATTGTCCTCCACCGCCTACTGCACAACCTGCTTCTCTACCACAACTGTTGCCCTATAGACCACCTCACTCAAACCTCCGTCAATATATCGGAGGTCCCTCAACCATATATTGATCATCAGTATGGAAGGTCGGGAAGTTGTGATCCATGTGACCCTTCCTACCTCACGAGTTGCACAGTATCCTCCGATGCTAACCTCCTCTGCCCTGCGAGCTCTACACCTCCGACCCTACATCCTTGGGTCATCCGCCATAAGGTCTGGCCTTCTTGGACCTCTAATTTACATATCTATTACCTACTAGAAATTACTTGGCTGCCTTTCATCAGGTGGTGGACCACACAGTCGGTGTCTGCTCTGCTATGAAGCTCTCCACCAATAGTTCTTTCTCTAGCACTCTAGCCTGCATTATATGGTTCAACGATATCATCGATGGTCTAATATCCCATCGGAGACCCTGCTTATGGGTCCGAGCCCTGAGGAAAGGGTCTCATACCATGTTGGTGGAGTAGTGAGAGAGGCTGGTGAATCTCTCTGAGTACTTGGCCACTATCAGGCTACCATGCTATAAGTGAAGTAGCTCATGAATACACATAGAGCGTAGAGTCGCTGGTGGGAACTCCTACCTGAAGAGTATCTCAACGTCCAACAAGGAAAGAGACATCTCCTCGTGTGTCTCGAGCATCAGGATCCACCACCTCCCTATTGTGCCCTAAAAGAGATTGGCAGCTAAGATCACCATCTGGTCTACTAGTGTCTCAACCAAGAAGAAGACTAGTTCCACAACCTCCAGCCAGTCCTCAACTGCCTGTGGAACTATCATGCCTAAAAATCTCAGTGGCATTTGTCTTTAGAACTCATGAAAATTGCTCCGCCGATGTGCACTATCCTCTAGTGGGGCTGGTGGAAACTGCTGCCCTACATGTGGTGGTGATGCTGGTACACCCCCTGAAGGTTCTACTACCGTAAGAGGGTCCTTCACCGACACCTCATCCATCATTGTCCCATCATCGTTATCTGTCACTAGAATCCTGGATGGCTATCTATATATAGAAATCATGCAATGAAACAGATGTGCCACATTCAATAAGTTATACCTGGTGATCTGACTCAAAAGATATCAAAAGAAAAATATTTCCAAAACACAGACAAATAATGTTTTGTTTTATCGAGTTAGAAATTAGAACATAGGATCCTGGTGCATGGATACATCTGTCTCCACACCAACACTGCACTCCCTAAACATAAAACCGAACTCATGAATCATAACACTATTTATCCAATGAAAATTATAGAATCTTAGTTCTTATGGTAGTACCGACAACCCTATGATACCACTTTGTCATGACCTGTCCCCTGGGGCACATGTTGTGACTACCCCAAGCCCACCTTCCATCAGCCAGGGGCTAGTGACTTGCACCGGAAAGGCGAAACCAAAAAATGGGACGACATTGCATTTAATCCAGTACACACAGAAAGAGGGCACCCTACGCCCAAGTAAAACACAACGAAAAAGGAAAAGTACAACCACTACTAAAAAACACCACTAACAGTAAAACTAAGTACTAGAACAAAAAGGGGCCAATATACAAACCCAACTGAAAAAATTGCAATAAAATGGAAAAATGTGCTCCAAAGGTCATACCACAAGGATCCTACCTGAAGGGTAGGTACATCTCATCATCTTCCGTCAATCCCTCTCACCACGTCTATAAATCACCTTCGAGAACCATCTAGACCTAGCTCCCCATGTCTCAGTCATGCTGTCTATCATCTGTACAAGAAAAAATAATGAGCAGGTGATGCCCATGTAGAGGTGAGTAAAAAAATCCCGTAGGAACCCCAAGAACCCTAAAGGTCTCCCAGAATTCCACAATGGAAAGACCACAATGCATGATATCAATATCAAGGAATAAAGTAAAAGATAACTCACACCATGTATACAACTTTGAGAATAATAATAAAGATGATTAGTCATATGATAAATAATTTTATTATGACAGGTGGCTCAACAACTGATCTGAGAAGGGTTTCTCTACAGTCGATCCACAAAGGGACACTCTGCCACTAATCCTTGATGGGTTTCTTTATGGCTGGTCTATGTCGGGCTGCGCTACTACTGATCCACAGAGGGTCACAATACTACTGATCCACAGAGGGTCACACTGTTTATGACCATGGAGGGTCTCCCTCATGACGATACACATAGCGTTTCTTCATTGCCGATTCATAGAGGGCCTCACTACTACTAATCCATGGAGGGCCACTCTCATGCCAATCCATAGACGGTCACACTTCACTTGAAAACCAGCCGCATGATTCCAACACTTGGTGTGTTCAAGTTCAAAATATTCTTATCCTTATACCATTGGTCATAACTAGATCACCACAAATATCCACGAAGAAGTAACCTGAAGGATCATCTTTTCCTAAGGGTTCCAACATGAGAGACGACACATCAATCAGACGCCTAGTCTGTATGATATATGCAAAAAAGGTAAATGTAGCATGGTTGGATTTGAATCTGATCCAAACTGTACATAATTCAACTTCTTTTAAAACTCATGTGATTTATCTCAAATGAACAGTCTCGTCACAAAGGACGTCACACCATAAAAATCGTGTTGATCAGATGCCCAATATGCGAGTTAAGTCAGTTTTAATAAAACGAGGTCAGTCGGGTCAGATCCCGGTAGGGGTCCGGCCCAACCGGGCCATTAGGACGGTAAATCCAGCCTGGCCAGTAGGTCTGGACTAGCTGGCGGGTCCATCTCGGTTGGCAGACATGGACCAGCTGGTGGGTTCGGCCCAGTTGGTAGACCCGACCCGACTAGGGGGTTCGACCTGCCTACAGAACCTGGCCCACACAGATGTGGGACAGTCATGCCGAATTGAACGATGGGTGTCTGGTTTCATACAACTAGTGTTACCACCTTGTCTCCTAAAATGGTCACATGGAGCCGACCGTTGCACATACAGCCAAGCGGCCACTCCACCTCGGACGCGTCACATCGGCGCCACGTTCTCCACCCACTACAACTGTTGGACCATGACATCTCACCTCCATAGTGCTCGAAAGCTCTGCCTTCCCACACAGCTCACACGGGATGGCCGCCACTGCCGCTCCAGGGGTTCCGTGTCAACGGCTCTTTATTTGATCCACCTCTGATACTTTGGTGATATATTTTTCTTCATTTCTGCACCTATGAGTCTCTTGGGTCACCGACTTCACTATAATCCCCTTGTATTTTCCTTACCTCCATATTGCTCGGTCACCCACGATGAACGCACAATATCCAATAGAATTTTAGGGTCCATTCCATGTTTGGATTGTATTGCACCCTATGCATTTGCGTTTTATCATAGGGTTGATATAAATTATCTTATTGAAGAAGAAAAGTCCCCAAAAGAATTCCCTGTGAAAATGCCCCGCAAGATCAAATAATTCATGGATCAACTTGTTAGTCAGTTGATCCTTGTTCGTTGTATTTTTCAAAACAAAAAAATATGAATCATTAAACACTTAAAAAATAAAATAATCATATACCTTGATTAGGTGGAATCTACTACAGATGAAGGAAATAACACATTGCTTATAATCATTCGACATTACTCACCACTAATCGATTTCGAATTGGTTCCTCCAATGATCGTTGTTTGAGAACCGTTCTTCATTAGAGCGTGACATTGCTGACATTTCTTCAATTATTTCCTTGTAGTTGTGAAATCACAATCCAATGGTTTGTTTTATAAAATAATTAATGAGCTAAAAATATATTCATTAATTATCTTTAATTAATGAACCAATTAATCGCACAAGTTTTGCGGTTACACAATCATGTAACATGTCATTTATTGATATTCATTTAATACCTTTTGTTAGGTTATAGTTCCTCCAAACTATTCTTAACTATTGGAAGAAGATATTAAAATATCTTATTTATTTTTTTTAGTATTTATTTGAGAATTTAAAAAATTATCTTTTTCGTCTAACCCTTACTGGTCAATGTTAAGCTTCGCCTAATTGAATCATGGTGTTGCGAATTCAATGGTTCCCTCAGATATTCAATCCACAGATCGATCCAAAATACAGAAAATCACACACCCATATTTACTGAACATAGCTTTATAAAAGTTCAAAAATTAATTCTGGGCTCTCTGGGTCTTCGAATCAAAGGCCGTATCATTTTGCAGCCTCACAATAATTCCATATAATTAAAAAAATTATACAAAATTTTTGGTACTTAATAGGTTCTTTCAACCTTTTGATGTTATTTTGAAATTAATTCTCCTTTTTCTAAAATGACGATGGCACACCATGTTTTATTGGATAATATCCTTTAGTTTTTCTACTCCAAATCTACGTGGGCTTACCCTGTGTTGAAAATATGAGCTATTCAACCATGGTGGTATATGATGTCGATTCACAACCAATCATGTGATATCATGCTCATTGCATATTTACTCCCCAAATAGAAAACCATATCAAACAAATTTTTCAAATAATATATTCTCCTGCATAATTTACTTATTAAATAAGAAATTTAAAGTGTGATAATATTTTACACCCCCTTTTCATGACATTACTCATCAACCAACAACCCATTGATACAAATGTTTGATACAATCAAGATAAGGGATAGAAGTGCAATTGGGTTATCTCTATTTTCAACATCTATTGATATTACCTTAATTTCATGATATTCATGAAATAATACTTGATATCACCGAATTTATGTCCCCCCCCCTCAAGGGGTCCATTCACATCTATTTAACCAAGTCTAAAATATTATCAGATAATCCTCAAGATATTCATGTTGAAAATCAACCATTATAGAATAGTTCATGTTTCATTTAGATCTTGAATAATCATTTTACTTGTTGTATTCCACTTTTTTCAATAATTTATCATGTTTAGAATGATCGTCATCTTCAATTCCATGGAATTTAAAAATACTACTACAAAATAATAAGTGAATAGGATGGAGCTCTTGGGAGCTTCTGAATTGGTGCATAGGGATGAGAATTTTCTCTCAAACAAAAGACTCATTTCCTTGTATCTCTAATTTTTTTACAACTCTTCATGATTTTTATTCTATATATCTTACATTTTTAGATTTATTTTACCGCATGGAAACTTCACTTATATTCACATTCATATTTTGTGGAGTCTTTATCCTCACTTCTATAAGTAGTGATGTATCTTCCCTTGGTGATAGGGTTTCTATCTTCAACATGTCAATTATGTTGGTAGAATAGTTATACAATTATTGTAATTATGGTCATATTCCTTTCAACTTCAACAAAACAATTTTGAGACACTTGATTTGTCATGTATTGACAAACTCTCATGAAATTATAGATCTTATTCATGTGAAATAACATGTTTTCCCTTATCCTTTTCTCTATCTAAGGCTTCATCCTCATATTTTTTCATTTCTCTAGCATCTTGAAATTACACAAGTAAAATGATTAAACATTCCTTCTTAACATATTAGGTTTTACAACTTCCATATTTCTTATTCAATGTTTTTTAGTCACCCTTAATGGGTAACATATCAATGTATTCTTTAGGAATGTCTTTAATAAATCATGTCTTCAGGTTTTTCTCATGGATTTATTCACTTCCTTATTTCATATTATTGTCATTTATTTCATTGTACTCTTTGTAGTGGTAAATGGTATGAACTATATTTAAATATAATAAGTGTATTTTCTTGGTTGACATGAAATTATTGGCATCTATCTAATCATTATTCTTGGGAGTAGCTTGATTCACAAATTTCTTAAATTTCATCTTCTGATTAATCCCCATGGAATACTTTTAATCTTTTTTATTTCTCTTCTACATTAGTTGTGGTAATTTCTTCTCATCAACCTATAAGTAGTTCAAGGTTGTAATATAACATCCCTCATAATATTTTTTACCCCATATGTTGCAATAATCACCAAAGTATTCAAGATAATCAAATGTATTGTGGATATATATATTATTCTATATCAATTTATTTTGATTAAATTTTTTAGGATTCATCATTTATTTACATATACTCTCACTAAATGAATGCCTAATATAATTTTTATATGATGACTAACTATGCCAACAATAAATGGTATAACTCCCATATTTCTAGAAACACCAACAATAGAAAAAAATATACTTTCTTTTCTTATAGTACATGTCTAGAGAGATTTAGTACAATGTTGTTTATGGGTTTGTATTTCCTTATTTGGATCATCATTTTGAGAGTAATTTTCCTTAATCATACCAATATCCACCTATGATTTATTGGTGTATTATTCAACATTCAAATAAACCCACATTTTTCTATCTTTTAGCTTTGAACCTATACAAGTCGATGAGACTACTTTAGTAGATACTGAATTAACTAAGTAATGAGTTACCTTATTACATGAGTTTGTATAATGTTGATAAAGAAATAATTTTGAGTTTATCTTACCACTAGTATGAGTCTAATTAGATACATGAGTCTCATCAACAGTTTATTTAGAATCATCCCTTCTTAGAGTATGACTCTCATTATATGTTTGGGTGGTAGAATTCATCTTCATTGAAACATGGGAAGTTTCAGCATGTATCCCCTTTAAATATCTCAATTCAATTCCAATTTCAACACATGTCATGCTAATGGATGATTTCTCATTTTCAACCAATGTCATCATACCTTTCTATTCACATGTTGGTTTAATAATATGATCTTCATGTTGTTTACTACCTTCAATCACAGTGTTTTTATGATATTTTATTCTACGGGATTTAACATCTAATTGGGATTCATTGACACTTATGGTAGCTTTATGTCATCCTTCTAGAGCATGGAACTTCAATATATGATCTTTATGAAAAATTTTATTTTCTTCCCCTAACATGTTAATCTATTTGACCATGCATGTTTTGTATCCATGTTGGGCATCTATGAATTTCATGGAAACACCAAAAATGTTTCAATTTCATGGATTACATCACCCAAAACAAGTTTACTCACAATGATTTCATAAGCATTCCATTTTAATTATTATTCAATAATTGAAATAATTTTTTAAAAGTTTATTATAATCCTCATTAGCTTCAACGAGGTCTATGAGAATATTAAACATTCTGAATTTCTTTACAAGTGAATCCTACTATTTATTGATTTGTTCTTCATGATTTAACCATTCATTAAAATGATCCTTGAATGAAAAAATGAATATATGATATCAATTCTTGAGGAAAATTCTTCATATATCTTCCAAATCACAAGTATAACCCTTCCACAAATTTGATCGATTCAACTTCTTAATATGATACGAACTATCCCAATGGGGAACATGCTGCCACCCCCCTAAGATCACCTCCAATTGGACAAGGGATGGTGACTAGATCCATGTAGTCATATCACTAACATGGGTGGCCATAGAATAAGTACACACACACAAACAACTCCAAGCTTATACAATGCTGAAATGTAAAAAAATCTGAACAACCATGCATAAATATATTTAATCCCACAACCAGAGTACAACAAGAAGTAATGGAATGTAAATAGGCCCAAATATAATCCCACACAATGACTATAATGACATGTCCAAAACAGTAAAGAAAGATAGGCACTGCTATTAACATGTCGTAAGAATACACCTCGGTTATCCAATATCACTTAGCACCACCCAGTCCTCATCCATTTAAGACTCTTCCAAAAGATCAATAATCTACACGAGATAAGAAAAATGTAGGAAAATATTATGAAGGGGTGATTATAACAATACATAGTAGGTCACACCAAAACTAAAAAGCATACAAACAACAAATATAATCAACACTACCCTATTATATCTTTTCAACACATATAACAAGAATAACAACATATAATCAAAATAGACACACATTTTTAATGTGCGTCACAACCACAAATCTATCCAAGTATCCTTACTCAAAGGTTTCACAGAGTACTCGTCGAGGAGAACACACTCTTGAGAATGAAATAATTGACGACATCCACATGAGATATAATGTCCATCAAGTTTTTCTATTATAATTACACATAGCAGGTCCTAAGAGATATCATACAAAAATAAGGATTACACCGAAGGACATGGGGTATAACAAAAAATAAAGGTGGATTAAAATTATATGTAATGGATTGATGCACATGTATTGTTGGTCAATATGATAATAAGAACTCCCTCGGGCATGAAGACGAATAGGGGATCTTACTCTGGGCCTTAGAGAAGGATTCCAGCAACTCTATCCCAAAAGTCCTGATGAAGGGATCACTATCCTAAGAGTATTAGGAAATTTCATTCTAACCCTAAAGGAAAAGATATGGGGAATAATCCCTAACAAATTTTGTCCAAGATGGAGAGGAAAATGGATTCAAGCCAACTTTTTAAGAGTACATGACGTTTAGTAGGGAATCTCGCCAAGTCCCTTGACCCTGGGTCCTGCTTGAGTAAACATACATTGCCCCTTGTCTCATATCTATATCTCTGTAATAGTACACAATATGTCAGATGACCATATACTTTCCCCATGTAACAATACACTAGTATACCCTTGTACACAAGGCCATCTGTGTACATGTGGGAGTACATGATAGGTTTTGTCCTGTGTACTCCAGCTTGTTTCCATGTACCCTCCAAAGAACACTCCAAGCAACCAATGAGAGTTCAAAAAATGTTTGATAGTGCCCCATGCGGTGTGATACATACCCCCTTCTTGAAACCCTAGTCTTCTTTGAGGGTCCCACATAACTTGTGAATCCAAGTTACATGTTGTGTATCATGGAATTTTATAGATTCATATATTTAATTTCCTCATACATTATCGTACATCCATACATCTTTATGAAAAACATATTATTGGGGAAACCAAGGAATTTCTTCATCTGAGCCTTTTTATTGATGAAAAATAGGTTTCAATCATCAAATCTGTTCTGAAAATGGGATTATTCGTCATTATTCATTATGCAAATTAACATAAAACTACCTCTCCAAAACCATATGATTCATCATTGCTTCCTTCATCACACCACCATCATGTTTTTCTAATCCCAGATACACAATATTATTTCATTGTTCTAGGAAATGGGTGTGAAATTATCAATTCATCCGGATATGTCAAACCATGGGACAAAATATGAATTTCTGTTAAGAACGAATAATTTATGTAGAAAAGAACAAGAACAAACAAGAGGAATAGACCTCGATCAATTTTCATATCGACCTCAATTCATTTACATTATAATTCAACATAAATAATCAATAATCACAAATAAATTCTCTCAATAAATCCTCAAAATAATCCCCATCCTACAAGACAACTAAACCATAAATAATCTATTGGTTGATTGATTCATGTTTGTTGTAGAAATTAAGAATGGGGAATGAATCCAATAAAAAATGACCCTACTCAAGATGCATTAGAAACTGATAAAGAATGAGATAATTTCATTTTATTTGGTGAGATCCTTTGACTATCATGTACTAGTCGTTGATCCCCAATATGGTCGTCGTTGGTCAAAGGAATGTCATTCCACTTTATCCAACCGATCTCCAACAATTTTCATGGTTATATCGATAACCCTATAAATATTCAATAAGTGTGTATTTAAAGAAACTATTAGGTCACTGCATCAATGATTAAATAAAATAATTTTATTTAATTATTTTCTCTATTTCATGCATGTGACGACTTTTCCAAAAACTCCCTATACTGACCAAGGATATGTCACACCTAGGGTAAACCCCACATTCATAAATCAATGGTGGCATAGGATTTTTGATTTTCGCCCCCCCTTTTAAAATTTATTCCACTTTTTTAGAAAAACTGCATGCATGTTCTATTTAATATTTTTAATATATCTCAAAAATTTATTATGGAAACATCGGGCCTTGGAATCGCACACTGTCTCAGCACCTACTCATGAAAATAAACCATAAAATATAAAAAAATAATATATGTAAAATATTAGTCCCTATATTCTCCCCATGTTGTGAATTTATGTCCATAAAATCCCATAAATTGGCAACATAAAGAGATGTGGGCACTAGGCATGAATATGAGACTCTAGCCACCAAGTGATCTCTTGATGATTATAGTGCTTCCACTAGACATGCTCCAATGGAATCACTCTCTCATGAAGGATCCTCTCCTACCGATCCTCAATCTATACCGGGTACTCAATAAAGGTATATCCATCCAAGATGTCCAACTTATCATAATCGATAACATTCCATGGGTCATGCACATACCTCCTCATATGTGACATGTGGAGAAATTTTTATACCCGGTCTAACAACGGAGGTAGAGTTAAGTAATATGCCACTTCACTAGCTCTACATAGTATCTGGAAAGGTACAGTAAATCTTGGAGAGATCTTACCACCCTAGATAAAACCTAGTAATATACGTCGAGGTGAATCCCATAGGAGTATATTGTCTCCTTCATATAACTCCAAAGGCCTCAATAGTTTATCTATTTAATACTTCTAGTGGGTCTATGTAGTCATCATCCACTGTTGGATGATCTGAACCTTATCAATAGTTTCTCACACCAACTCTGGCCCCATGAGTGTTGAATCTCCTAGGTCAGTCTAGAATAGTGGTGAACTCTATGTTCTCCTGAAAAATACTCAAATAGTTTCATATTGATGGTAGAATGGTAGGTGTTGTTTTATGAAAACTTCACCAGTGGTAGGTTATCCTCCAGACTATATACAAAGTCGAACAAGCAAGATCACAAAATATCCTCAAAAACCTGAATGATCTGCTAAGTCATTCCATCACTTGGGGGGGGGGTGAAATGCTCTACTTAAGCAAAAAGGAGTTCCTAAAGCATCATGTAATCCATTACACAACCAGTATGTGAATGATGTATCATTATTGTAAATGATCTTCAATAGAACTCCATGTATTTAAACTATCACTTGCATGTAGATGCATTATAAACTATCTACTAAACTTTTCCCATGGATTTCTAAGAAGTGGTCTGACTTGGTGAGTTGGTCTATGATCACCTAGATGAAATCGTATCCCATACACAACTGTGCTATGACAATCATAAATTCCATGGATATCCCATCCCACATCCTTTATGGAACCTCAAGGGTTTGATCTATAAATAATGGAACATGGTGCTCAACTTTAACTTGCTGTTAGGTAAGGCATTGAGAGACAAACTATGTAACTCCCTTCTTCATCCATGGCCATCAAAAATGAAATTATAGGTGTTGTTACAAATTTTAAGCATCTAAATGTACAAATAAAGGAGGTATAAGAGACTATCTTAGATTTTACTCCTAAAACATCGCTGGAACCATAGTGCATCCACTAAAAATAATGACATTCTTTCCACTATTAAAAATTCCATCATGGGCATGTAGAGTGGATATCTGAGTTTGTAGGGTCTCACAATCGACATCCCCATGTTGTGCCTCCCTGAATTGCTAGGAAGGTAGAGGGGTGAAAACCATTGACTGGAGGTAAGCTACACTATCTCCATCCACAAAAGATAACTTCAAAAAGGGAAACTACTCTGATACCTCATTCAGCAACTGTGAGCAAGATCACCTACTGAGAGAATCTGCTACAGTATTCCCCTTTCTAGGTGTATAGACAAATTTGAATTCATAATATTGTAGGAACTCTATCCATCACATCTAACACAAGTTAAGATCAATATATGATAATCTATTCTTGATACTCTTTTTATTGTAATAAATGATAAATTACTAGGCCATCAGGTAGTGTCGCCACATATTTTGTGAAAAGAATACCTTTTCTAAATTAAGATCATGGGTTATGTAGTTCTTCACATGTGATCTCAACTATCTTGAACCATATACAATAACTACTTGCCTCTACAGTAGAACACACCCAAGCCCAATTATTGATGAATCATATAACATTATTTACTCGACACCCTGATTTGGTAATCTCAATATGGGAGTACTTTTCAAAATCTACCTCAGCTACTGAAAATCCTATTTGATCATTTCTGTCCACACAAATGGATACCCCATTTGTGTCAAATCATTAATGGGAGTTGATATCCTATATAAATATTGTATGAATGTTTGGTAATATCCTATCAACCCAAGGTAGCATTACACCTCCATCACAATCTTGTATTAATATCAAACTGACACTACCTCAACCTTGGTCGGGTCCACTACCAATCCATATACAAATATAATGTGTCCCCTAAAGTGGACCACCTAAATCTTGAACTGGAACTTTATTAGATTCCCATAAATATGGTTATCTAAAAGTACGTCTAGAACCATCCTCAAGTGTCTCATGTTCTCCTCTTCAAATGTATATTATACAAGGATATCATTGAAGAAGACTACCATGAACCAATGAATGAAAGGATTAAATAATTGTTTCATGAGTCTCATGAAAACTGTTGGGGAGTTCATCATAGCAAAGTGTATCACCAAGTACTCATAGTGATTATAGAGACATCTGAATGTCGTCTTTAGTATATCCTCGTATCATAATATCAAATGGAAATAGCTTGACCTTAGGCCAGACTTTGAGAATCGTCAAGCCCCTATAAAATGATTGAAGTGGTCATTGATCCTAATTGGTGGATACATGTTCTTCATGATCACCTAGTTCAAGTGTCAGTAATCAAGACATTACCTCAAACATTTATCTTCCATATTGGAGAACAACACTGGGGCTGCCTAGGGTGAAACACTAGGTCTAAAAAATCCCTTCCTTTATAATTCCTCCATCTTAAACCTCATATCATAATGATATATAAGAGGAACTAGATATGATTGATTAGATATCGATGTCATAGTAGGGTTTAATTCAATGTAGAATTCTGTCTCATGGTAGAGAGGTAATCCTGTATTGTCATTAGGGAATATGTCCTCATACTCCGCCACCACTACAGGAAGCTGAGAACATATAAAATCCAATGCACTAAGGGTCATGCTAGTCAAATGATTATTAATCGACAACACCCTTCTATGGATGATTCAATATTGTGCTGCCTAGGTCTCCTTTATAACGAAAATGGAGAACCAGGTCTCATCACTATAGACACACTACATCCTCTGCCTAAAATATTCAATCTTAGCATGAATTATGGATAACCAGTCCCTACCTAAGATGACGTCATAAGTACTCATTAATGATACAAAGATATCCCAATAGAAAATATCACTTCCAATAGTCAGGTCACACTATCATCACATTTTTTTATCTCTGATTCATCACCAATAAGATTCTATAAATATAGGGGTCGAGGAAAGGGTTCAAATAGAAACTCTAAGTCTCAAAAAATTTACATAGAAAGAGAGGAATGACTAGAAATTATTTCTATTATTAATAAAAATAAGTTATAAAATGAAAAAAAATCATAAATAATATCATTCTGAGAGCCTATGGGTAATACGCTTCGACCACCTGTAGTTGTCCCCACCCCTATCCTCCAGCTCCCTGACCCTAGTGTGGACCACTTGGGGGTGGTGGTGGTATCAATTCAAAGTGTTTACCGCCTATTTCTTCCCTCTCAGCTCATCTAACACGTTCATCACCCTGGGGAGCTATATGTTCTTGCCACTACCTTTACCTCATCATCCCATCCATGGTCCCTCTGTCAGCTACATGATAGGTGATAAAATATCATGCAAGATGCCTCTTGCCATCACATAAGTATCATAACCTCTCTCTATACCAACTGGACCCATCATGAGAGACCTGAATCATAGATCATTTGTCCTGAGACGTCCTCCTGAAACATATATCATTTCTATGTCCCTCGGACTGATTTATGCACCTTAATGCCAAGGTATTTTTTCATGTATGATTGTGACCAGTATCCATTGGATGTATATGATAATCCAAGGAACACTCAACCACTGAAGCTCACTCTATCACACTAGCATAAGTAAGAATGTGTTGAGATATGAAACTGGATCTGATGTATCTATAATGACATTGATCACATGTATGATCCATGAATAAATATTCATGAACCATATCCATCGAGTACCAAGAGTGGTTGGTAAACCTCGATGAATACTCAGATACCATTATGATACCCTACTATATATGTAGAAGCTCTTGGATACATACATACCTTAGAAAAGATGGAGAGAAGTCATCTTTGAATAGGTGCTCAAATTTTGAACATGGTAAAGTTTTGTCATCATAATATTGGGTTATTATCCCCCACCATCATCATGATGAGATGTGGAGAAGGATCACTTCCAGGACCACCATCAAATCTGTTGGTGTCTTGAACTAAAAGAAAAATCCGGCCACCACCTCAAGCCGGTCCTCATACAGCTATAGGTCTGTCTCACATCAGAACCTGAGAGGTTTATGTTTTTGAAACTCGTGAAGTGAACTCAGCCAACACACCTCATCTGCTGGTATTAATGGTACCATGTGATTCTCTACAGGTGGTGATATTGATAGTGCACCACCTAGAGGTAGCACCTCTGGGACTGGTCCCTATATCGATTCATCCTCACAGATGGGATCAACCTTTTGATCCAAATTCTTAATCCTAGTTGGCATATGTCACTGAGGCATCTTGAAAGTAAACAAGATATTCCACTGTCAATGATAATATCTAATGAGATGACTTAAAAAAATTGAAAAACACAATCCATTTCAATATGATGCATGTACCATATTTCCCTACCACCAATTTTCATGTGCACTGAGTAGAAAAGATTTTGATCGGAGTCCTAGTGTATGGATATATCAGCTGCCACACAAAAACTATAGTCCTTGGCCTGAAATCCAAACTCAAAATACATAATATTGTTTCCCCAAACCAATATCTTATACTCTTGGTCCTATGTTAGAGCCAAAAACCTTAATAGAACTCTATCATGACCCATCACAATGGGGCCCAATGAGCGACTCCCTAAGACCACCACCAATAGTTCAGGGGATAGAGACTAGTATCAAGTAATCATATCACTAACATGAGATTCCTTAGCCTATGCACCAATACACATGCACACATCTCCAATCCTATACAATGATGAAATGTAAAAAAACTGAAAACCATAAATGTGCACATCTAAATCCCACAACCAGAGTACAAAATTAAGTAATGGAAAGTAAAATGGGTCAAGTACATTCCCACCAAAAACAGTATATGAATAATTACAACATGTAAAGAAAGATAGGAACTACCTTCAAGATTCCATAGGAACAAACCTCAGTTTTTTTGGTCTCACTAAGAATTGTCTAGGTCTATTTCATCTAGGACTCTGTTAAAAGGTCAACCTTCTACACAAGACACGACACGTGCTGGTAATGACCATTCACATGTTAGTATAACAATACCCAATAAAACATCTCAAAACCAAAAAGAATAAAAAATTAATATAGTATCCGCTACATAGATATATTTATAAAACACATATAATAAGATTATCCATATATACTCAACAAAGACACATGGTCATAAGATACGTCACAATCATAAATCCATCCTTGGATTACAGCTCAACAGTTCTACAAAGAACATGTTTGGGGAATCACACTCCAGAGTCTGAATGCACTGATGATGTCCATCTGATAGGTAATGCTCTTTGGGTCTCACCATTATAAGTAAACACTAAAGGTCTGATGAAATATGATATAAATATGAGTATCACACCCATGGCCATGGGGTATACCAACAACCCAATCAAGATTAACCCACTATTAAATGATCATATCCAACATTGTGTTGGTCATGATGATACCAAGAACTGTGCCTAGGGCAGAATGATGAATAGAGAATCTTAATCCAGACCTCCTAAAAGGATTCCAAAAACATTATCCATGAATCACTGTTGAATAAATCAGTAACCTAAGAGTAGGATGTGATTCTGTACTAACCCTCAAGAAATGGGTAGGGGAACAGACCCTTACAAAACATGTCCATGATGGAGAGGACATGGGCTTCAAGCTAAATTTTTAGGAGTACACAACATGTATTAGTGTTACATGTTGTGTCCCTTAACTCCAGGTCCGGCAAATGTAAACATCCTGTTTCATGTCCTATGTCCATCTACATATAAATGTACATGGTGTTTCAGATGACCATGTACTCTTCCCATGTACTAGTACATGGGTATTCCCTTGTACACCAGGCCAATCCGTTTCCATGTGGGAGAACATGACATATCATTTCCAATGTACTCCATCCCATGTTCGTTTACACTCTGAGGTATACTCTAGGACACCAAGGAGAGGTCATGTGCTATGTGATAGTGTAACATGTTTTGTGATAACTATATCCATCCTAAATCCATAGCCTCTAAATAGAGGGTCCCATGAAACATGTGGTTCTACGTTACATGTAGTGTATCAAAACAATTTCATATTATTAGATCATATTACCGGTTTCATTCCCATACCTATATACTTCAATATAGTGGCAGTATCACATGGAAAACCAAGAAACTACCTCATCTGAGCCTCCAAATTGATGGAAAATAGCTTCCAATCATCAAATATATTCAAAGATGGGATCGTTTTTCATTCTTTTTTACATGTCGAAGAACATGAAATCGGGTATCCAAATCCATCTCATTCACCACTACATCATTTATCACACCACCTTCATGTAATTCAAATCCTATATCTAAAATATCATATCATTTAATGTTTGAAATGTTCAATTCATTAGGACACATCGAATTATGGGACAAATGAAGAATGTCAATGGTGAACATAGAATCAGGGGGGGAAATTACGAGCACAGACAATATGAATTGACCTCAATCGATGTTCGTATCAAAATTGATTCAATTCTATTAGGATAACAATAAAAGGATCAATAATATCAAAGAAATTCTCCCAATAAATCCACACAATAAATATCATCCCATAACATGACCGAAACATGGATCAATATAATTTTTGATTGATCAATTTTTATTTTAGAAATTATGAATGGGTAATGAATACGAAAAAAACAACCTACCTCATGATATATCGATCACTGATGGAGAATGAGTCTACACTATTGTCGTTGGAGAGATCCTTTGATTTCATCTCTCATCGGTCATCGATCCTCGATCCCTTCATCATTTCAAAATATAATATAATTACATGCTCTCCAATGTCTCCCTAATTATTTTTAGGGTTATGAATATAGCCATAAAAGTTTCCATAAGTATGTATTTAAATAAAACATTATCTAACTGAGTCAACTAATAAATAAAATTATTTTATTTAATAATTTTATCTATTCTACGCCCATGATGAATTTTACAAAAAACCTACCGACCAAGGTTATGTCATGCCTACAGTAAACCCCATGTTCTAAACTCAACAGTGCCCTACAAATTCTGATCGAGGCCTCTGTTTATAAGTTTTTCTAATTTCTAAGGAAAACTACACACACATTCTATTTAATATATTTAATATATTTCAAACATTTATTCCAAACAAATCAGGCCTCAGAATCCCACATCATCTTAGTGACTAGGGTCGAAAATAATCTATATAATATCTAAAAATAATACTTGGAAAATATAAGACATTACATCATACTCACCACAATATGAATTAGTTTATCCATAAGAATACATATCCATAAATTTGGAAATAGGGCATTGATAATTTTCTTTTTATTTGAAAATATCACCATTAAATTAGTTTTCTTGCCTGTTCTTTCTGTTTTCAGAGTATTTTCTGAAGCCTAATGTTCTCTTTCATAAGAGTGGAGATTAAATTATCCACCTATTTTTCACCAGAACCATCTTAAAATATACACTCTATATAAACCTTGTAAACAACTAGGAATGAAACAATGATTTAATCCGAGGTATACACATGCTTTGATACCACTTGTATTTCCTAGATGGATCATGCAGGGACACTGAGGAGGGGTGGGGGATTCATTTTACCCTACATTAACTAGATTTTTTTCTTTCAATTAACCCCTGTAATCTAGAACCTATACATGTATTAAGAGTAATAGATTTGTTTCGTGATATTAATAATCACATACACATTCAATGAAAATAATAAAGGAAACAAAAACACACAATGTTTTTTTAAAACGTTCAGTTAAAATAACTACAACATTTTGTCATTAAATTATATTTTATTCAAGGATACTCTTATCATTATAGTTTTTAGTGATTACAAACACCTATAATTAGTGAACAATGTTAAATAAGGAAGTAAAAAATATTCATGAGGCCTTGGTATTATTTATATTGGTACCACCTGTCTTTAATGGTGTTTTTATACTAGAACCCCCAGTTATTTTAAGATATTAAATTATCCATCGAACCAAGATATCTTGAGTGCATTGAATGACTTTTAATTTACTGAAAAATATTTTTTCTCTGTTGTAGGTCTTAAAATTATACTATATAAACAAGATTACGTGCATGTGGGTCTTGTAGACTTTACTATGTAGAAGATGATGCTAACACTATAACTCAATGTTCTTTCAAAATGATCAACTGGTAAAATCTGACAATTCACTATAAGTTATATTCTTCATCTCTTTAACAATTACTTGAGTTGATAATCCATATGTGATGAATTTATTAGCCTCAATCTATAATAGAAAAATAATATATCAACTTCAAATAAATTCCAATTCATAAATTTTTTGTGTGGCATCTAAAAAATGAAAATATTTATTTATATGTTATATTATTTTATGTGTTATTAATTATTTTTTTGGGTATCTCAATTACATAATGTTTGTATGCATGCATGGAATCATGCATTCCCCACATTCACCTTCTTCTTTCAACCTTCACACAAGTTTGGTTTACAAACAAAGTGTCCACCATTTATTTAGTTTGAGTTAAATGTATGTGTGTCATGCATGTGAATTATCAAATCATTGATGCAAGGTTGATTGTGATTACCCACTACATACCCCACAAAAAAATCATTAGTGTAGGTGATGATCAAGATCTATCGTACCTACAAGTTTCTAGTACAACACATAGACTTCTCCATGTAACACTACATTTATCCTTCATAAGTACCATCTTTGTGAAAACAAGGTGAGCACAGGTTCTCTGTTCATGCGAATATGATGGTTACATGTGATAGTTTCATGCACCTTCAATTCTATATGGAATTATGTTATTCTCAAAACTCAATTGAGATTGTTGATCACTGATTAAAGAGTTATATCCACCTTATCCTTATCGAATGAAAAATATGAATGGAGGGACATCTCTTCGCACAAGTAGAATTATTCATAAAACAAAATATTCACAAATAAATTCAAGATAAATTTTCAACATTTGAACACACATGAGATCTTACATAATACAAGAATTTTTATACATAAGGCTCTTTACATTTCAGAAATCATATGGGTTAATGATTATCTATTTTTTATTTAAAAAATTGAGAGATATATTAATAAAAAGGACATTGTCATAATTTTATTGCAAATATTTGTTTGTTATAGTTTTATTTAAAATATTTATTAAAATAACTTGAGTTTTTCTTCAAATTTGAACTGGTGTGTCTGTCAGCAAAAGTTACATCATTTCACTCAAACCCAGGTGATCATTTACCATCATAGTAAGATCAAACCAAAGTGTCCCTCGCCAATAGTTGTCTTTTTTCGGTCGAAGCAACGTGTTCTTTGACCAATCTAGTGAAATTCAGAGAGAATCAGATTTATAAATAAGTGATGAAGAGATCTCTTATGGGTTAAATATTTTTCATTCCAAGAAACTCTCTATATTTCTCCCAACATTAGTCTAGCGGGCACATAGGAAATTGGTGTTTCATTTTACCCAAATCATGAAGAAATATTTAAGGGAAACTTCCAAATGAGAACCCTACATCATCATTGTGGGGGTCGATCAAACACTTTCGGAAATGTATGGGATAGAAAGTGATCAAGTTTTGTGTCAAGGTCATATTATCAAAACATTATCAAATTGTATTTTTGATTATTTCCATAAAACAAATACATCTCAAGAGATCCAGGATACACTCGATTTATAATACAAAGCCGAGGAAGAAGGTACCAATAAAATTCTTATTAAAAAATATATAAACCAAACGATGGTTGATAAAAAGAAAGTGTTGGAGAAATTTCATGGGCTTCACATTTTGACAAATAAAATTCTTTCCCATAAGATTAATTTACCAAAAAATATTTCATTTTGGTTCCATTAATTATATATTATCACCTATGTGGAAATATTTTTGAAAATCACTTATTAAAAAAGAGATGAAATTTCCTTAGAAGAATTGAAAAAGCTTATTCATATTGAAGAAGAATTCATGTTGAGATATGTGGGTATAGATTTGGAAATTAATACCAAGGTTAATATCATATAGGGATATACACAACCAAACTATTCCTTATATTTCAAAAATTAAAGTAAAAAATTCAATAAAAAAGGAAATACTTCAAAGAAGAAAAGAGATTACTTTGTTTGTGGAATACTTGAGAATTTTTCAAGGAAATGTCTCTATGAGAAGAAATTTGATAAACTCGCTGCAAATATTCCAACTAAATTGAATCTAGTCATGATGATATCAAAAAGTCAATATGACTTCAATTAAGATAGGATAATCGATTGATTTGTGAGAAACGATGCATGTGGGCCAAAATCGTTAAATGTTCATAACATTTTACTATTGTACTATCATGAAGTAAGTAAATCATGGAAACAATGCATGCATCAATGTTAGAGGAAAAATAAGCATAGAAATATAATTTACTTTTGGGAAGAAGATATGTCTTCTTAATTTGTTGTATGTTACCGAAATTCGAAAGAATATAGTTTCTATCGATCATCTGTGTTAGAAGGGATTTTAGGTTTTCTTCGAAAATGACAAGGTTATCTTGTTGAAGGGAGGAATGTTTGTGGGGGAATGGTTACTAATATCATGGAATGTTTCAAATATCTATTAACAATATGATTGAATCTCTTACTTACTCAATTATGTCCTCTAATTTTTGGCATGATCGTTCAACACTTGTTAATTATTTATTAAAAGTAATGAATAAGTTAAACATGATTAAATTTAGAAATGATTTTAATAATTTTAAAACATTTATAGAATCTAAAATAGTTAACAATCATTTTAATAGCGTGGAAATAAATTATAATATATTAAAATTAGTGCATTCTGATATTTTTGAGTTAAATGGCATATTAAATCATGGAGGAAAAAGATAATTTTTTACTTTTGGTAATGAATACAATAGATATTTACATATATATCTTCGTAAAACCAAGGATTAAGACTTTAATATGCTTAAGAAGTATAAATCAGAAGTAAAAACCAATGAAAGAAAAATATTAAAGTATTATGCTCAAATAGTGGTAGTGAATATTTATAAAGGAATTTAATGAGTTATATGAAGAAAATGGTATAACTCATCAAAGTAATGCTCCTTATACACCCTATAAAAATGGGTTAGCTGAAATGAAAAATACAAATTTAGTATAAATATTTAATTTCCTGATTACTAAATCTATGTTAACATTAATGTTATGGGGAGAATCTTGATTTGACTGAATGTCATATTCATAATAGGATTTCCTCTTGGAAAACTAAATTATTCCCTTATAAAATATAGAGATGTAAAAGACGTAATATGTATTATTTAAAAGTGTGGGGGTGATTAACATATTATGGATTTCATTATCCTAAACGAATAAAAATTGGTCCTAGAAAAATTAAATGTTTTGTTATTGGATATACATAAAATAGAAAAGTATATAGAATTATGGATTCAGGAGCTAATATAATTATTAAATTAAAAGATGTATAGTTTTTTTTAAAATATTTTTTTATAAAGACAGTATAGATGATGTTATTACATATACCCCTATCTCATGTACACCATCTAGTTAAAATAAAATAGTAGATAATAATGACGATTCTTTAGTTGAACATAAAAAGTTTATAGGAATTTGGAATGGGAAACATCTACATCCAGATTTAATTTTTCTCGATTCCATAATTCCCTTTTAAAGGATTTTAAAACAATCATCTTCTGAATAAGTATCCAATGATACTGACTATATATGACTACCCAATGACTTATAAATAGTATATGACTTCTAAAGATGTTGATTTCTAGAAATAAAAAATTAATGTTGATATAGATTATATTATGGGGAATAATACATAGGTCATTATAGATTTAACAAGAGGTTCTAAACCTATTGGTAGTAAATGGGTTTTCAGAAATAAAAATGTTTCCAATGGTAACATTAAATATATTAAAGCTAGATCAGTTACCAAAGTTTTCAGACAAAAAAAGGGATTGATTATTTTGATACTTATGCTCCAATAGCATAGATTACTTCAATAAGGATATTATTTTATTTACATTAAATTAGTAATTTTTATGTTTATCAAATGGATGCCAAAACTAAATTTTAAAATAAAGAATTAAATAAAGAGATTTACATAGAACAACCAAAATAGTTTGTTTTACTGGGTAATAAAAAAAGGTATGTAAACTAGTTGAATCAATTTATGGTCTTAAATAAGATCTAAAGAAATGGCGTGAGAAATTATATTCTTTTACTTTATCTAATGGATTTACTCATAAAAATTCAGATAAATGTGTCTATTTAAAATTTACAAAATAATATATAGTTATTGTGTGTCTTTATGTGGCCGATATGTTAATTCCTGGAACCAATATGATCGGTGTAATTGAGACAAATAATTACTTATCTTCTATGATTAAAATAAAGGATATTGGTATAGTTGAAACTATTATATGTATTAAAGTTAGAAAACATTTTTGGGGAAATTAAGTAAGTCAGTCTCATTACATAGAAAAAATGTTAAATAAATTTGATTATTAAGGTTTCACTATTTCCAATACTCCATTTGATTATAGTGTTAAACTCCTTATAAATATGGGTAGAGCTATAACAAAACTGTAGTATTCTTGTGTAATTGGCTCTTTAATGTATGAAATGTATTTCACTAAAACTGATATTACTTTTGCAGTATGAAAAATGAGTAGATATACTAGTAATCCTAGTGTGGATCAATGGAGATGTATAACAGGAATTTTTGGATACATCAGATTGACCAAAGATTTACATTTATACTATAATGATTATATAGATGAATTAGAATGATACATCGATGCATGTTGGATTACCAGTATTGGTGATAACCAATCCACATCTAGATGGTTATTAAATCATGGAGGTTGTACTGTTTGTTGGTTATGTATGAAAAAAACATGTATCTTACATTCGACCCTAAAGTTGGAGTTTATTTTCTTAGGAGCTTGTGGAAAGTAAGTTGAATGGACTAGGAATCTATTATTGTATATTAGACTACGTCCTAGTCTGATTCCTCCTATCTCTATCAGTTTTGATAATGAATCAACATTATCAAGGGCATATAGTTTCATGTACAATCTAAAGTCTATACATTTAAGTTTGAGACACAATTATGTGAGACAATTGTTACAATATGGTAACATAACAATTATCTATGTGAGATTGTGTACAAACCATACAGATCCATTTACAAAATCTCTAGCAAGAATGATAACTCATGAAACTAATAAAGTTATGGAGTTAAAAACCATAGAATAAATCATTTCAGTAATGGAAACACAACACTTTCTTTAGGTAGATCATAATCAATGTGTTTAATGGGTAAAAAAAGTTACGAAGATGATTGTTGATATTGAAATTTATAGAGCCAATTTTTTGGTGTCAATATGATCTGTTAGGACTAGAGGTTGATTTATAAACTATTAAAAAATTATGAAGACTCAATGAGTTGTGTTCTCTAAGAAAGGAAGAACATTGTAATATTTTTCCTATGTGAACATAGAAGTGGTGTCTCTTCTTATAGGTGTTAATAGATTTACTCCTTATAGAGTTCATGAAAAGGATATATAAACATGGCCATAAAAGTGCTACAAAATGAGATGATGGATTAAAGTTCATTGTATGTATGATATATTTGGATTTTATTAAAAATTAACATGTTTAATATTTCCACAACCTGTAAATATGATAAAACATTGTGATATTGGTACTATGTAAAGGTTTATATCAAAATATACCATTATTATGTATAATGAATCACTTGTGATGTGGAGAAATAATTATTATGAATAAAAGTATGAGATTCTTATAATTTTATACAAAATAGTTTTTTTAATTGTATTCAAAATAATTATTAAAATAAATTGAGTGTTTTTTTAAATTCGAACAGATGTGTCCCTCACTAAAAGTTGTATCGTTTTAGTCAAACCATGATGTTGCTTGACCAAAATGCTGAGATCGAACCGGTGTGTCCCTCACCATGATTATTCTTGTTTTGGTCAAACCAATGTGTTATTTGACCCAAATAATTCAATTAACACCAATTATGATTTTATAAATAAGCGATGATGAGATCAGTTATGGAAAAATTATTTTTCAATACAATAAATTATCCAGATTTCTCTAAAAATTGGTGTAATCGGGAAATAAGAAATCGGTGTACAATTTTGTGAAAATATTGATGAATTACTCAAGGGAAACATCCAACAAGATCATTGAACTATAATTGTTTGGGTGGATCAAACACTTTTAGATAGTGAATTAAACTCATGCATCAAGTTTTAATCTATCATTCCCTTCACCTACATATTTTCCAACATAAAGCGCTGACATGGACCCTGGTTTTTCGATTTTTATTGCTGATGAAAACTTCCTATCCTATTATTTTTATGTAGATATAATTATATAATAAGATAACCATGAATATTTTTGAGTCTTGATTATTCATTAAAAACCTGAGTCCTTAGAGGAATCACAAATAAACTTCAAAAATCACAGCATTTATTTTCCATGAGTTCGTGTTGCTTCGTTCTGATGATATCCTCTCTTGCATGTGATGAGGATCGAAAAATACTATTTTTCTAAATCTTAAACACCATAATTCCCTAATGGTCTCTGACTACTATAATTTGTAGTTTAATCATTTCTTATTCTTTGAGTTATTATATGCCAGAAAAATATAATTTAATGCTTGATATCAGGATGATCATATGAGCCTTAATCCATCAGGATGACCATAAATGATGGTTTATTACTTGATCAATTCAGATTCTTCATGAACTCCAATTAGTGATGACATTTGAGTGTCGAGAGGTTGAATAAAATCTTCTTCAAGGGATCTGATGGTCAAAACCATCTTATGTAATGGACACTCATTTATCCGTATTTTTAAAGATGGAGGAATAGTAGCACACCCTTCAGCCATACCATATCAAATTATTCATCATTATGGTCCATGGAATAATAATCAAGAACTTCCATTGAGATAAAAAATCCCCAACCCCATGTTGTCGTTCTGCCCTGTATGGTGGTGCCACCTATCATCTCATGCACTCTCGATGGTGTGGATATTTATGCAATAGGCATGGGAACAATCTGGCTTATACAAGGACTAGAAATCCCTCCCATTATGTAGCTAGCATGGGATGGGACCCCTAGTAATCTTCAACCCCAAGGGACCCACATGGGTATTGTTTGAGTCTAGATTGGGTTGTCCTACTAGTTGACCATCTTTTTATATATAAGTCCTCAATATAGAATGTGAAATATTCTCTGTATAATAAAAATAAATATATACCAATCTCAAATATGAAAACCAACCTTATTAACTCCTTTCTTATTCTATAATTCATCATACAATATATATATATATAGACAAAATTGGGCTTATCCAGTGCTATTATTTATCAGGGCTAAAAAACCACTGATAAAAGCACCCTTTATCAGTGCTTTTTTAGCATTGATAATGGACCCCTTTTATCAGTGGAAGAAATAAATAACTGATAAAGGGATTCCCTTTATCAGTGATATTTAAATATAGTTTATAAAGGTTGTCCTTTATAAGTTCTAGTAAAAAAGTTATGATTAAGGGGGGGGATTTATCAGTGCTTTTTTACAAGTGCTTATAATGGGCCCCTTTATCAGCACTTTTATAGTAGCGTTGATAATATGAATATTTCATAAGAAAATATATTTCATTTTAAAAGTATATTAATATATAAATATATTTATATTGTTATAAATATAATATATATTTATTAAATATGTTTTAAATAAGTCTAAATAAGAATTTAAAGTTAATATATAAAAAATATAATGAAAATAGCTTAAAAATATTTACAAATATTATTAAATAATAATTTTCTTAATTATTATTGTGTAAAATTAATTTAATAATAGTTGGTTGACATATAGATTTAAAAAATTTGTGAACATTCTCTGATATGTTAGAAACATGACTTGAATTTCAAAGAGGCATACCTTTTTATTTGGGTGTCTGTTTGGACTATACCATATATCAAATAAAATCTTCTGATGTTTTTTATGCCATAGTGATATAGAGAAACCCCAAGCCACATATTTCATTTTCAAAATGGCCCAGAAGGCCTCTAAAATGGATTTTTTAGTTTGGTATCCCAATTTGTTTATCATTTTATGGAATTTCAGCCTCATTTTAGAGGGTATTATAGTCTTCTTTTGTGCATAATTAATTTATTCCCAGATATTACATTCATATTGATATTATGGTTTTAAATTTTTATCATTTTTCACAATTTAGTTTTATTTATAGATAAATATTTGTATATTTGTATATTTTTACTTATAATAAATCATTTCTAAAAGTACATATATCAAAATATTTATGTAAAAATGAATTTTTAAATATATAAAATAAATATTTATTATTCATCTTAGTTAATGTAAAAAATTTATTAATTTTATTTACATTATAAAAAATAATTAATAGGTAAATATATAGATATATAATTAATTTTTATAAATAAACATGTCTTTGAGAATAATTTTTTTTGTGAATATGTATATTCTAATATACGTAAATAAATATATATTCTAAAAAAGTATTTAAACCAATATCTAACCATTTTTTACATTATAAAAATATATGAATATGTATAAACACTTAAATAAATAAATATATATATATATATATAATGCTTATATAAACATATATGTGTGTATTAATAAGCATATATATATATATATATTATTTTAGAACATGTAAATGAATATAATATATTATATATTTAAATAAATACAAGTATACATATATTAGACACAGAGAAATATATTTTATAAATAAAGTTAAAAATAATTATATAAACATATGAATAAAAAATATATGTGTGTGTATATATATAAATAAACTGATATATCATAAAATAAATAATAAAAAATCATGGTGTAGTGGTTGGTGAGTGGGGGAAGCACTGATAAAGGGGGTGGGGAAGTGCGGATAAAGGTAGGGCTTAGAGAGTTCTGGAAAAAATAATTCCCCCTTTATTAGTGATTAAAAACAAATTCTGATAAAGTGGGACTTTATCAACACTTTTTTAGAGATTACAAAGACCCCCATTATCGGTGATTTTTTAGCACTGTTAAAGGGGGCCTTTATCAACACTTTTTCCAGGTGTTGATAAATTATATCCTTTCAAACAACTATGGTAGTCAGTGCTTTTATAAGAACTGATAAAGGCCCTTTACTAGAACTATTAAAATCCAATTTTATGGTAGTATATATTTATATTTTAGATGAACACATCTTTACTTCATGAAATATGAAATTAATATTTCATGGACTTCTAAATTCCACTTATTCACTTATAGAAAATTGATGTTTTTCATAAGATTCAAATATTTGTTTTCAAAAGAATTTCTACATGAAAATTTATATTTTTGTGGTCTTGATCCACTTATGAACTGATCAGGAAATAATGATCATATTACAGGCCCTTCATTTCTTTATTAAAATGATGTAAAAATGTGTAATCTCCAAACACAATTGACCCATGTCTTTGAACTTAAGAACGATTTAAAAATCATCTGACTTTCAAAGATAGTTGTCAAACTGTGACATCTAATACTATTAGATGAATCCATACAAATTCTCTAGGAATAATCACATAAACCATGGAGAATTTTCTTAGTGTATAAGATCCAGGGAATCCAAAACAATTCTCCAAGAATTATCACCATCCTTATTGAACATTTTTAAATTTTTTATATATTTTTAAATCCATGATTAACTGCGAATCATATAGGACTTCATCATAAATTGATTTTTGATTTCTTATAATATATCAACAATAAATATATCTAAACGCATAACCCAAAAATATGGTCTTTTCAAATACCATGTTGGTCGATTATTTTATTTTAAACTTATTTGTATGTAATCTGTGTTTCCATAAACATTATCTCATGATGTCTTTAGAAAAATGATATTTTATTTTAAATTTGAAATAATATAGATGTGGTATACCATGATCAATTGTTAGTTTCATTATACCAGAATCTAAAATTTCTTATATTGGAAATAGATGATAATATGATACTAATACCTAACTATGGAAGTATAATTCATTTTCAAGTAAAACTAAAATGGGGTTTCAGGGATATAACCATTATAGTGTTTAGTATCTATAGAGATATAAACCTTATGTATTATCAATGCACATTCTTATCATGTCTTAAAAACGTAAACCTAAAAATATAAAATTAATTCAAAAAGCTTCTATAGTTTGTTTGTCTTAACAGTGTGGACCATTATAAGGAAAATATAGAGGTTGATTTTAAAAACTTCATGAGATTTGTTTAATAAATTTTAGGAATGACTAGTGTAGAAATGAATACACTTGGTAATAGTTAATATATCCATAGGGATAACTTGTTAGTGTTTATCTTAATCATGACTTTATAGAACATCACAATGTTGAGTGGAGTAATTCCGAAACCTTCATTTTCTTATACACATCAAATCCATGATTTCAATGAAATAAAGATCCATGAGGAGTCTTATAAGTATTCATTGAACATTAAAATATAGAGTGGAGTAATTTATAAATTCACATTTACATATACATATATAATCCAAAATGTGAGTAAAAATAGGATTAATGATCAGTCTTATATGTTCTTTAATTTCTTCCATTTTTCATTAAAGACATTATTTTAAAATCGTATCCTTAACCCAAAACCTTATGAATACTATAATGAAAAATGGATATAAAATAAGTTATAAAATGAAAGAAAACCATTATGTTACAAATCATGTGTTTATATGCAATGATCTCACTAAAACGTTATCAAAAAACAATCTTGCATCAAGAATAAAAAAAGTATATATTAGTTATATACCCTAAATTTTTTAAGATATTGAATTAATCCCTAAGATTAAAAACTTTCAGTCAATTGATAGACTATTTTTCTATAAGAGGGGTAAAATCTCCATTTGAGATAGTGGGAACATGATAGAATTGGATAAATTATAGGACTGAGATGCACATGTAGTTATCATGGGAAATATTTCTTAGGAACACATGGAAGAGGAATGTCCAAGAGAAACATATTATATAGGTAGATAAAACTAATGTGTTGTGGATTTATAATTCCCACTTATGTGATATATTTTTCATTTCGAATAATATATTGATATTCTATAAGGAAATATTAAATGATAACAATTTAAAATAAAAATTGAATATGAATTTATAAAATGGATTCCATATACCAAAATCACGTCAATATATTGGTTGTTTCTACATTTTATGTTAATCCAATGGTGGGTATTTAGGAGAAACAATACATGGGTGGTAAAAACATGGTAAAAATAATGTTTGATAGGTTATACCATGTTAGTATACTCAAATCCATTAAAATTATATTTATCATAGAAGCATTTTATGATTATTGAATTGGTCATTGAAATTAATGAACATCGTTCTTGGAAGATGTCTATATGATGAAACCAGTCTGTGTTGGTGACAAAATATAATTCCACGAAATAATACATGTTGTACATATCTAATTAGGAATTAATGAAATAGTTGTGATTATTGAATATTCATATGGAATGAATGTTTTCTATGTATCTAGAAGTGGTTTGTGAGAGTTATGTTGTTTTATAAGAAACATTTGTTGATAATACATGGAAACTTTTTATTAATATTAATGTTAATTAATACTAGAATAAAATTAACTCTCCATAGATTAACTTAATGCAATAACCCATGTTCTAGTAAACAAGGTTCACTAGGTTATATTTATGGGTTTATTATACCATACCAAATTACATATATTGAAAATTTATTGAAAAAGTAAAAGTTATAAAAAATCAATTGTGAATTTTTTCCAAATTCATGAGGAATAAAACTCTCTTTGAAGACATGTATTATAAATTCTGATGCTTTCTGTACATAAATATTACTTATTTTAATTAATATTCAATGAATGACATTATTATCCACTCCAAAATCATAAAGGATTAGTGTATTTGGAGACTAGATATGCAAACATAATATTTATGTACATTCTCTATCATATATCAGAAATTTATTCCCACATTTCACACTTCAGGGAATACCATAAATAAAACCTTTATTTATAACCTAAGTAAAGGAAAAAATAAGAAAGGAAGATTTTGGATTCTCAGTAATGGTAAACATGGAAGATATCAATCAATGATCATATGAATAAATAAGATAATTATTAGAGTATGAGATAATAAATATAAAATAAAAAGCTCATACCCCATATTTCATAGATTATAAACATGATCCATCATATAAATCTTTATCATTTAAAAAATTCATAAATCATAAGAGTGATAAAACATTATAAATCAATCTTGAACCATATATTCATATTATAAACATGTATTAAAAATATGGTACCATCATTGATATAGAAACCATTTCAAATGTCAAGTTTAACTACTAAGACCAAAATATCATAGTGGATCATGCATCATAACATATTCCTCATATATTAATAGATCATACATAATCACCTATTTCCTATAGTGGATTAAGAATTTGTAACTATTTACCATAGTGAATCATGAACATCAATATGATTCCCATAGTGGATCATGCATATTGACTTATTTACCATAATTATATTATGATTTATAAAAAATTTATGAATGAATTTTAGGGATATATAATTATGATACGACAAATAACATAATAAAACCATTTATATTTGTGTCATAAGATTACAAAACATTCTCCATATCATTATAATACAACCAAAGGAAAGGAAATGAGTTTCATAAATATTTTATCATAGAATGAATCATAGAAAATAAATGGTTTTCATTAAAATATCATCATAGAGATAATAAACCATCTAGATAAATAGTAAAAATAGTATCATTGGATCACCTCCTTAGTAAAGTCTAATAAACATCTAAAGATATTATAATGGATGAAAATTCCTCTAATAGAATAATAGAAAATTTCCATTAGTAATATACCACTTTCATTTTTAAATAAAATATTTAAAATATAAAAATTTCAAAAATATTAATTTTAAAATAAATTTAAAAATTAAGGTGGAATATTTTAAATGATGCGATAATTATTTGACTGGTCACAGTGCCAGGTAATTTCATTCATGTTTTGTATGTCAAAAAAATATTCATTTCAAATTTTTGGTAATAATCTTTAATCAAAAAATGATAAAAAGATTCCATTGAAAAAGGTTCATAGAAGGTAAAACATGGAAAAAAATTTATAGATCATTTTAGAGTAATTATAATAATTTTTTAAAATATTTTATAGAAAATACAAAGATGAAAGAAAAATATTTCAGAGCAAGTAGTAAAACATAGTTGGATTTCATTAAAAAAATTATTATTGTACCTGAGTATATAAAGTGATTAAAATTAAATGAAAACATGTAGTCTCTATAAATAAAAAGGGTATAAGGAAAATTAAAGGGATTTATCATATAAGTATCATATAATTTTCTCAGTGCAAATTAAATCATAAATAATTCTGAATAAAATGGGATTAAAACGTAAATTCATTACCTCAAGTCTCTTCTTTATTCTTATGTGTTCGAACCAAATTTATAATAAATATATATTTATTATAAATATATTATATAATTATTTTAATAAACATAATAACATATATGATTTACTTATGAATCTTATCACCCATTTATTAACAATTTGTTAATAAAATTAATATTTCAGGTGATAATTCCTTCATTTTTAATATATGTTTTTTTGGTGGTCCCAATCCAAGTAATTTGATCATATATCCATCATATATAAAATTTTAATCATGTAATATATATATTTTAAATTAATTATATATTTATTTATTTATTTAATCATCTATAAAAGTTAGAGATAGAGAAATAAATTACATCGTTCTTGGAGATGGTAGGTTATACGTATGCTTGACCGTTATTTCCATTATTCGATAGATAAAAAAATAATGGTAAATTATAATTAAAAATTAAATAATAACTATTATATCATATACAATAATTAATTTTTTCCTTATTAACTTCTAAATAAAACTGAAGTGGAATGTGAATCACATCATTTTGTGGAGCTTGTAGTCCACACATATGCACCTGTGATGTTTTCATTTTCCAATAAATAGGATGTTAAGAAGGAAGATATGATATTATAACTATATAAGAATAATTATATAATATATATCATATATAAATATTAAATCCATCATAATAACCATCAATGAAAGATAGTTTTGAAAATTGAATTGTTTCGTAATGTGGAGGTGGTAGTCCACACGTACGCACGAGCAATTCATTCACTTCCAATTGGATAGAATGGAGGGATGATAATGTTGATAACATATTCTTAAAAACAGTTATAAATATTGAGGATAATTAAGTTATTATTTTATAATGAATAATAAATATTTATAATAGGTATAAGACTAAATAATTTTAATGAGGCCGGGTAAGAGGATTGCCTCTTTATTGATAAACCCTCTTTGGCTTACACCATAATACTTGAAATGATGGTATTTTGGAAATAAATAAAGTTATATGATTTTCTAATTTAAAATAGAATAATAATAGGTTTGGGATTGGATGATATAGAATTATTTAACATAGTGAATAAAGAAGGAGAGGAGATGGCTGTTTATAAGTGACTGGATAAGGACTATTATAATTTCATAAAGTATTAAATTAATTCAAATATTATTTTCATGTAAAAATGGATCAAAATATATATAATTTAAATATAATATTATATTAATTCAAACTATTCTCACAAAATAATATTTGAAAATTTTTTCTAATATTTTACCCTTATGTCTTAATTTTATCCTCACCTTAACCTTGTTGAAAATTGCCAAAGTATCATAGTTTTCTGGTATTTAATGGTTAAAAATGTTACTATAAAAGGAAAAGTGACTCATAAATGGAGGATAATAGATATTTTAAAACAGAAACCATTTAATTTTTCAAATATATTATTTATATGAAATTTTAATAATATAATAAAAAAATTATTTATAATAAAATATTATCAATGTTATTTTTGGAACTATTTATTTATGTTGACATTGAAAATAACATAATTGGAAATTAATTATATTATAAAACTTTAAAACATCTATAATATATTATACTTATCTATAAAATTTATGATATACTATAACTCACTCAAAAAATTACTTTTAGAGTTTTTAAGATCTTTTACAGGATTTTTCTACTACTTGCACAAAAAATGTAGTGGTGTTTCATAAGAATTTTAATTAATTTATTTGTCCCTAAAAATTAAAAAAAATACCATTAAAAAATAATTTACCTTTAATTCAAACATTTATAACAAAAATTATCATATTTTCATCCTTATAGACAAATAAATATATTTATGTCAAGAGAGTGACATTTTGTATTTATTCTATTCTTAAATAAATATAAAGTTCATAATAATAGAAAAATAAAACCATGTGACCATATATTATATAATATTTTGGGAATTTCCGAACTACACTTATAAAATTGGATAAATGTACGTGTTTTAACGAATTTGAATCCTTATCACATTAGTTTTAATATAAATTAGCCGATTTTACCTTCATTGAGGCAAAACAAATTACTATGTTTAATATTGAAATTTACCAAACATAAAAGGGATTTATTTAAAAAATATGTAAATTATTATTCCAAATATCTAATAAATTTTTTATTATTAATTTTTTATACGTGATAGATGTTAATTTTTGATAAAAACACAAAACACAACAAATAATAGTTTTTTTGAAAAAATTCTCTTTTTATTATAAAAATGTTTTTATAGAAAATTAATCCCTAAAATTTATACCAATGAACATAATTGGATTATTTATAATATAATAAAACTATGTTTAATTTTAAATTGTTTCAATATTAAATGGGAATTTATAATAATTATTGAAACAAAAATATAGTTTCAATAAATGTAGTATTTTTTATTATTCACTAAAAATAAAAATTTTCATTAAAATCCCAATAAATCACCTTAAGATAATTTGTATACTATTATTTTTAAAATTTTTTATTTTGTAAAAAATATAATTTCTGAATCTTATAGAAATTAATTATAATATTCATTCATAAAGAGATATAAATGCCATTTTTGAAGAATAAAATGACTACTAAAGTTTGAGTGCATATTTATTAAGAATTAATTAATATTTGTTCATTAGGGCCTTTATTTATGTATAATAATTGTTTTAATGATATTCATTCCTACTAATTCAATGGATAGGAAATTACAAAAAATTTAAATAATAATATTTCAATAGCATAAAGTGTATTGTTTAAACATGGTGTTATGTGTAAATCAATCTTTCCAAAAAAATAAAATTTATCTATAGAGAAATATATCATAAAATACTATGCTGTTGAATTATAATCCCCTTAAAATAATTTTCCATTGAAACTTCATCACTCGGATACAATCTATAAGGACCCGACCTTATACATTTCTTAATATAGTTTCCTTAAACTAGATTATATATTATTTCCATCACAAATATATTTTATGTTTAGTGTTCTATAGATTTATTTATTAACTCTTACATAATAATTCAATATATTATAATGAGAAAATTTATACTCAATATCCAATTTTTAGAATATAATTTTTCCAAAGTAAAACAAGATTTCTTTTCATAAAAAATCCTCATGACTATGAACTTGACTTCTTTGTTTCCCTTACCAATACTTAAGGCCTATCAAAAACTTTTTAAGAATTTGGTATGAGCATAAAAAAGCACTATATAGGGATATAAAATTAAATTAATAAATCATTAGTCTATGAATACCTATAAAAATTTGGTCGTACAATGGGCATAATAACATTTCTATTTTTCAAATATTTTATAGAAGAAAGTTTAGTTGATTTTATATTTATACAATGATCATAATATCATAAATACCATATTTATTACTTAATTATTCTTATATATATCATCCATGTGATTTGGTGATGAAAAATAAATCACATCACTTTGTATAGGTGGTTGTCCATACATATCCACAGACGACATTATCATTTTTTAGAAAATAAAAAGTTAAGAAATTAAATGATATATTATTTTTTAGATTGATAAATATGTAATGGATATCATATATATATATATATATATATATTAAATCCATAATTATAAATAAGTCTTCAGATATGATGATAGAAAAATAATTACATTAGTTTGGAAGGTGGTAGTCCACTATACACACAAACAATGATTTCATTTCCCATTTGATGGAAGTGGAGATGGATATTGGTTGTGAAATTAACATAAAAACACCTCATTTTATTTAATATACTATTTTTTTATATAATCACAATTATGTAATATTTTATGGATGTTTAAGAAAAAATATAACTAAAACATGTGATTATAAAGTATACATCTTCTTTAGAAATCCTTCTCTAATTAAAATCTTAAGCACTATATGGTTGGTATTATTCCAAAAAAGACATCTATAAGGGGGGATCGATTACAGGAACGGATTTGGGTATATTATCATTGAACCAATTGTGTTTTTAACATTTATTTAAATGGAATAATAAATTCCCTTTTATAAGATAAGGGTGGATAAATCATGGAATTTCTCAAAATATTAAATTAATATACATTTATTTTAATTATAAAATAGATACAAAAATGATTGTTTTTTCTAATATTGGATTACTATGAATCTAAATACAAGCATACAATAAATATTATTCAGGTTTTCATCACATTTTTACTCTTATCGTTTGGTTTTAACCCCTTATTATCCCCTTTCACACTTACAACGACAAGAAGAAGTTTTACACTTTGAGGGTCAATATAGTTACTATAAATGAAAAAAGGCCCAAAATGGATCAAGATTGATATCATTAACCATATAATAATTACATTTCCTAGTCATATTTTTTTATAAATTTTATATCCTTTAGTAAAATATTATTTATTATAATAGATCATTAATGATTCTTTTTAAATAAATTCATTACATTGATTTCAATAACATCATGTAAACACATAAAATTTGAAAAATATATACTTTAAAACATATCTAACATTTAATTTTAATCTATAAATTTTTTATCACATTAATTATACCAAATAATATTACATTAATATTTTTTATATCATTTATTTTATTCTCTCATTAACTAAATAATTATTCCATCAACGTTTTATAAATATTTAAGGTAATAATTTTCTTTACTAAAAATTAAAAATAAATTGACATGATGAAGTCAAATTAGTTATAATTAAAAATAATATTTATATCCAAACATAAATTCTGTGAAACATTATGTTAAAAATTTTATAGTAATAAAGTACAATAGGTGCATTTTATACATTTATTTAAATAAAATATTATAAGGTTATAATCACATCCAAATAGAATAAAATGATATATAACCAAATATTTGATGATTATGGAAGAAATGAACATATAAAATAAAATTAAGCCAAGATTTAGTGTTATTTTATAATCCTTATCATATTATTTTTTATGCATAATGAGATAATTTATTGTTTACCGTGGTGAAAAAAATTATAATTTTTATTATTCCAAATGATTAAAAATTTTAAAAAACCTATTTAGCAAATTTATAATTCCATATAAAAAATTTTTAAACCATTTTCAAGATTCAAAACACATAAGTATCATGAAATAATTTAAAATTATATCATAAAAACATGTTACAAAAATGTTTTTCAAAAGAATACTTTTAATTAAATATAAATTTTTTTTTACTAAATTCATGAATAAAATTAATTTTCATTCAAAAAATTGGATAATTTTAAAATAAAAATAAACTAATGAAATTTTAAAACATATCCAAAATATAATTTTACACCAAAAGTCTGGGGTCCGGTGAAAGCCTGCCCTACAAATCTATTAAATAAAAAGTAAAGAGGAGTTAGGAAAACAAGGGATTCTTACAATAGCGGGAGTACATCTCAGCACATCTATCAACCTCAACAAATGAGTAATACTAGTTCGGAGTCACGAAGGATAGCCTTTTCCCATATCAATGATCACCTATCTCGCTAGGGCATATGCCACTTGTTTGGCCTCCCGGTAAGCGTGCGAAACAACAATATAAATTTGAGAGATTTTATCAAGGCAATAAACCCATTGAGGTATCACTTTCTAGGGCACACAATGTGTTCTCATTTTCAGTGAATTCAGCATCGTTTCTATGTCAGATTCAAGAAATATTTTGTTCCAACTGTATTGTACAAAATACCTTATTGAATAAATGATACCCCATAATTTTTCATTGTATGCATTGCCAAATCCAACATAATGGAAGAAGAATCATTTAACAAACCCGCGACTTGTGCAGAATACTCCCCACAGCCCAATGACCCTCGTGCACCCGAGGCAGCTCAGTCAATATTCACATTGATACATGGTGCAATTGGGGGTATCCACTGGATAAACTTGAGCATCCAGGGCCTTCGCGGCTACCTAAAGATTCCAAGTGATTTGAGAATTTTCAGGTCCAAAACATCATTAATCATCGTAACTTATTGGACAAGAGAAGCCGCATATACTTCCCTGTGGATGGACACCATTTCTCGCAGCACAATTTTATATGCCCTATCAAGGAGGGTCGAGTTCTAGGATTCCCATAGAGCTGCAAAGGTTGTAGTGATAGTATTAAGTGGGAGTTGCTGTAAATTAAAGCTTTTAAAAAAAATTCAAAACTACACCATAATTTAATTTTCATATGATTATATAAGAAATGATATTGATTTTATAATATATTATTTATTAAAGTAAAATAAATTAATTATTCCAAATTCTCTAGAAAATAAATAAAAACCCATTTTTGATGAAAACATATCTGTGAAAGATAAAATGGATTTACAAAAAATTGAGTGCTTATTTTATATGAATTAATAAATAAATTTATATTGATTATAAACTATATAATTTTATATTTCCAAATTAAGTTAGTCATATTAATACCCCACCGCAATTTAATGGCCATGTTCATTTAAAAAACAATATTTCACAGTTCACTTCCACTCAGTGTTACGTGTTTTATCTGCTATCAAACATAGTATTTATTTTAAATCAAATAATAGGATATTATATTCTCCCCAAAACAATTTAAGAAATCATTTCATCAAAATTTTAAATCAGGATTGAATACCAAGGGTTAGACTTGTCAAAATACTTTTTTGAAATCCCACATTATAAAATAGGTTATTCAAACATCAACATTAAAGAGAGAAAATGGAACTACGATGGTCATATGGAATGAAGTATAACTAGGTGTAAATGTATGAAAACATTGGTGGGAATTTAAAATAATGAAATAGAGTGAAATATTTTTCCAATGGCATGATAGAGAGTGATAGAGAACATCGTCATGAGAATGTTAACCATCACAAAACCATAAATATATAATGGGTTAAAATGATACTGATATCTCAACAGGAAAAAAAGAATAACATTTCTATTTCAATATCGTTTGACTATATTTTATAAATTATTTTATCATCTATATTAAAATATTAAAAAAATATACTTAAATGGCATGTTTAATTTCATCCTTTGATCAATTTCATCCACAAAATTATTTCTTTTTCCAAATGATGAGTATTCAAGACTAATTTTTCATTAATGAAGTATTAAAATCAAATTATAACCGATCACATAATTACATAAAATGATAGAAATTTTTTCCTACAATATTTAGATGTTAAACAAAATAAAAATGGTTAGCATAAGGTAAGATAATTCCAAAAATTAATAAACCTTTTTACGAATAAATACAATATGAATCACCGAAGACTCAACAACAACACCCAAATATTAACATAGATCATTGAATAAATAAATAACCATAAAATTCATCAAAATAATTTAGAATAATATTAAAAACCTACAATTAGAAGGATTTTATCGCATATTATTCCAATAAAAATTTATCATTTATAACAGAATAACATAAATCACACTCAATTTCTCCTAAAAAAATATAGATGACCTATTCATATAATCTACAAGACATGATAATCATTTCCATAAAATACGTAATCATTATGAAGCCACATTTAGATCATATATACATTCAATATAAAATTCAATCTTTATTCATCAAATAAATCTAATAATATCACATAATATTCCCCAAAATTATAGTGATCTTCTTCTAAAATCAAATAATCAACAAATCACTTATTAATCCCATAGGTATGATAAAACATATGCTCATAAAAAAAACATAATCATTATTTTACAAAATTTTTGATGTAAAAAAATGAGGTCATACTAACTAGAACATCATAGAGGGATATGGTAGGTGATTCACCCCTTTCTTGCTTCGTTTGTGTATTCGAGCCCCATAGCCTTACCATATGCAATGGGTATACACTGAGCTTGTGTATTATCCTTTTTATGATACTATATTTTTTATAATTTCTATAAAATTACAAAAACAAAATATGAAAAACATCCTTGAGAATAACCTTAATCATAAAAGTTCATATAAACTCAAAAATATTACAATACCATTAAACATATGTCATGAATATGGAAATATCAATCTTCATTAAATAAAATTTCGCATAATAAATTTAATGATTTCAAATACCTCATAAAATTACCAATAATCAATATATGTCTCCCAAATTATTACCATAACACAAAACATTATAAGTGGAGTATAATACTTTTAACTTATATTATAATGATACATCATAACTCTTAAATCCCTATATATAGAATCATTAATCATTCAAAATTAATTATTAACATTATTCCTTAATTCTTCCTAAAAACAAAATATAAATCATATACTATGATTGAACATTACCAAAATATAATTCAATATATAATACATAGCTTTCATATGTCATTAAGAGTTACTTTATCTTCAATAATAATTCCATTAAGCATTACTAAAAATTCATTTTTACGGCCTTGTTGATCATGTTCTTGGGAATTCCCCATTGGAAATTTATTTTAATAATTCATATACTCTCCAAATTTAAAATAATTAAATCGATTCCATTGGAAGAAGTTTATTCCTCTTCATGGTGTTAACGGAATTCTTCTTTCATTCCTTGGCATATTATTTCTTTATTCCCTCATTTACCACATAAAAACATCTTCCCATTATTTTAAAAAAATTTCCTAAGTGATTATTCCCACATTCATGGCACATTAGTAATTTAATCTTTTTACCTTTATAATTTTTATCACATGAACATTCATAAATATTCACTTATCTCTTATTTTATGAGTTTGGAAACTCACCGAGGTTCATGTTGTTAATCATAACATGCGGTAGCTGGTTATAAATAACCACAATAGTTTTCTCTATTCCTCACATTTGTTTGGTTTCTCATTTATCCAAACTCTATATTTTTCTTTACATCCATTGTTATTAGGGTTCCATCAAGATCCAAACATTTACTATGACAAAAAGGTTTGTATGATAATATCAATAAAATCACAGTAAACCATTCTATGATGATCATAAAAAATAAGATATCTTTAAACATGGTATCTTAAACTCTTTTATATTTATCCAAAATGACCATAATTATCCCTAACCTATTATCCTATCTAATTATAGAGAACATTTAACTTATGTTCAAATAAAATACTAGCCTCAAAAGTTATCTAAACTGTAACACCCCAATATTTTTCAAATAAATATAATATTGAATTCATGAAACATTAAGTCTCTAAAAATACCACTTTGTTATAAACTATCTACTAAACATAATTTTACCACATATATGTTTTTTATTTTTAGAAACTGACCAACACAGTTGCGTTTAATAGGATATTTAGAGTTTGATAAGGAAAACATAATTTTTTAGGAATGGTAATGTACCCTTATGAATTGTAGCATACAATTATTAATAATAATGAATAATAATTGAGTACAAAAATTATAAACTTCACCCATGAATCTATAAATACGTTTTGGACATCTTATAAGTGAAGAACCGAGCATAGTATAATTATTTTTATTTTTGTAGGTCATAAATATTTTAGTTATAATTTTATAATCAATTTAATATTTTAAACAGAACATTTTTTTCATAAAAATTAATCATAAATTGTTACTTTATTTTCATATTGTTATAATATAATTTTATGGGACCTCGATTAAATTCTCAAGGTGTTATAGAACATGTTATAGTTTTAAAGTTGTTTTTTGGAATATATTTTAATTTTAATTAAAATTATATTAAAAAAATTAGAAAATTATTTTCAAAAAATATATTTTATTTTTAAATTATACAAGTTGGAAGTGGTTGGGGTGAATTATTGGGATTTTCTAAAAATAAAAGTATTTTCATGAATATTAAAAATGCACTTTTGAGTTTTCATTATGTTTATAGATATCATAATAATGTAATAATTAATATAAAATTTTTAACGACTTTTGTACTTTATAATATGATATTAGGTGTCCAAATTGGCCAATAACATGGTAAAATACTATGGGAAATCCCTTGGTTTTGTAAAAACCACTAATGATGTGTCATTTGAAATTATCGCAAACCCTCCATGTCTTTTACTATAAATACCCACCCATTTATTCGTTGTATTTCATTAAAAACTCATCATCCTAGATGATATTGTAGTTTTACCTCTATAAGAGTCCTCCCAAGGTGTCCCTAATACCCCAAGTTTCCGACCATCATGTTTTATGAGTTACTCTACAAGGAAAGGGAATTCTCATCGTCTCTTTTCCCAATCAAGTTCCCTTCAATGGGGTTTCTATTTAAAGATTCTATTCCATGTTTTTATTTCCTTTATATTCTATCCCAATAATATATTATGAGTATTTCATGTAATTTTGACCCCTTTTACCTATCTTTTTATTGTTTTCTAAAACCATGGTTAATAGCCGCTATGCTGCAGAACTTTCTTCTCAAATCTCTCACTTTTTCAAGCACTCTTATTATGTTGTTATCTTTTAATTTCAATTTTATTATGTTGGGATATGTCATTAAATTTAATAATTATATTTAATATTATGTTTTAATTATGAAAGAATCATTTTTATCTCATAAAAATATTTTATGAATTTTTAAGTGACGCTGTTAGGCTACCAAATTTTCGTAAGAGATTTCTCAACTTTTCTTTTATTTCAAGTTACTTTCTTTTATTTTTCATTACTCACCTCCATTAATCCAAATGCTATGATAAATATATTACATTACATGTACTAGATTGTTTTTTTGATAATGTAATAATTCATCATCATCTCTCATTTCCCATTGTTTTATACTATAAATGAAAACGCCATCTGAGATGCATTAATATATAAAATTCAAGGATGCGAGGTTTTCAATTTCTATTAACATATTCAATTATGGTCATGAAAATATTTTATGGTTGAAATATACTATAATATATGTATTATAACTTATTTAATGTTATGAAATATTTTTTCAAATATGATAGAAACTTATAAATTATAATGAGTTCATTGTGTTAAAAAACTACCAATTAACCCAAACAATTATCATTAACGTTTTATATAATGATTCATCTTTACTCCCAATAAACAAATGAATTTTATAACCATGTAATATTATTTACATGTATTTATGCAAACTGATCATGAATACTAGGGAAGAAAATGCCCCCAAACAATAAAATAAAACTTATTAAACTCATCAAAAAGGCTATAAGTTAACTTAATAAGGCTATAATAAGTGAATTAAATAAATAATATGTTATGGAAATGTAAATTAATTAATTTTATTTGGTTATCTAGGACACTAATATCATGTGAAGAACACCATCAGACTTAAGGTAAGGGTTTCATCATCTCACATCCATTTTAGTGAGATATTATGTATTCACTACTATTACATATGTATAATGTACATATACAGACCATTGATTTTTCATATCATGAATGTATTTATTTTTCATGTTATTAAATTCATCATTTCATGATTATTAATTTTCCGTCATACGATTAAATTGATTACAATTTTGTAAATATTTTCTACATGAAACTCCATTTTCATTCAGGGTTTCTCATATTATATACCCACCTCAATAAATGTATTATTTATTCTTATTTAATACTCTTAAATTATGTTTAAATTATATATATATGTTTACTAATAATAATCCATCTTTATTTTCTAGGGATTTCCATATCTCAAAAGAATATTTAAAAAAAATCTTCTGAAATACAAGCTCAATTCAAGGAACTTCTCAAATTATTACCTATTTTTATGATCACGTTATAATATATATTTAGCCAGATTTATCTTTATAAATGAAAAAAAAATTATTATAAAATACCATTTTTTGTTTAATTTTTGGTTTAATAAAATCAATCTTGTCTTTTCTCTTTAAAATCTCGTTAATGAATTCCTTAAACAATATTAAAATGTCTTATTTCTAATGCTTCCTTGAAAACTCCTTTAACATGATTTCACATAAGTTGGAAATCCTTAAGGTATAAAATGTAATATAAATTTCATTACCTTTTATTGTATTTGATATAAATTTTTAAATCCAGATTTATGACAAATTCAAATGATTTTCCAAACAAACACTTGTTTCAAAAGTAAAAAGGAGTTTTTCTCATCTCACTTTAACATTTATGATATATAAGCCATGTTTACCACTTATTTATTGGTTGTGGTGTACGTACTTCCCTTTTTTATATCATATCAAGAGTCTCCTTATTTTCATTATATTTTAATGGATTATGATTTGACTGTTTCAAGGTGGTATGAGACACTTTGGAATGTCTATGGATTATTACATCAAGGATATTTCAATGGTCTCATTTAAAAGTATCACCATATATTTCAATATAATTTTTTCAATATTTTACTTCATTTAGTTTTATCTCTTATGATATCATATACCATGTTTTATTTAATGGTTTATGTATAGTTTGACAGTGGATGTGCCATGTTTAAACAATTCACCGTATTACTTAGAATAGTTAGTGTTTATGTTTAATGATTGGGAAAAATTATTTTCATTTCATATGATAGTTTCAATATGAATGTGAAATATTTTTATGTTGATCCCCATTCATATTAGGAATGAATTGGAGATAGTAAGTGTTTTTTGGGGACCTCTTTAGCCCCTCATTGCATTAGTAGGTCTGATGAGACAACCTATGGTCTTAGCATGATGGCTTGACAAAATGAATATTTATGGTATTGGTATTAGGAATTGACAATATGGTTATGATGTCATGCATTATGAATTCCATCATTTTGAAACTACTATTGATAGTTTATGTTGTCATTTGACTAGTATAATACCGATTATTATTTTATATAATGGAATTATTTATTCAGCTCTTAATCCTGCCATATTATGTTCAAGGTTATTTTTTTAAAGTCAAGTGTTTTTAGTTATTCACAAAGCCCTATGATTATGTTCATGATATCTTCCACTATATTTCATACCCTTACCGAGTGTTTGATCTCAACCCTTTCTTATGATTCATTTTTTTCTGGACATGATGAAGTTTATTATGAATGACATGCTGGGATAAACATAGAGTTGGGGAATTTCCAAATAAAACTCATATTTTGTATTTCATTTCATGTTTTAATGTTGAAACTATGTATGTATCTAGTTTTTCTAAACAGGTAAACCAATCGGTCCTTTGAGATTTGATTCTAGTTAATCATGCCAATGTAATAAAATAAGGCACCTTCTATGGGCAACTGTGCTTGGGTCCTTACAACTAGTATTAGAGGAAGTTTAATAGAAAACATAGAAAATATATATAGGAAACATAGATTATGGAAGAAATATATAAGATAGTATTTGAGGATACAAATATATGAACATCTTGGTATTTTGGTAAGTAGTAGATTATGTGGATCTTTATAGAAAATGCATCCTTTTCTGGATAATACAAGTGGATGTGGTTTGGGAATAAATGATCCTAATAATAACAACTATGACAAGGGGTTTAGGGCTTGACCTAGGGTAACATGGTATAAAAAAATGGGATTTACTACCCACCTGGTTTTACACTGCTATGGTATATTCTTATGATAATTCACATTGCTTTTCTTATATACCATTAGGAAGGATTTATTCTTCCAAATTAACCAAAGTATATTGTTCTAGGATTTATGTTGCATAAACTTATGATATGTGCTATACCATGTTCAGAGTTATAGAAAGGTAATAATTTTATGATCCAATAAAATATATTGAATTGATTATAAATGGTTCCGATAATAGGGAATGAGGACATCACTAATTCATTTGATTCAAATAGTAAGAATGATCATATCTCTCATGGTCTCAAGCAACCATTTCAAAGGAAGATTGTATCCCATATATCCTTATCATATAAGGAAATAGTATCATGTGTTAACAAGGTATGTAATGAATTATTTCAGTCCTATGAATTTGAAGGGATGAATAAGAGGAATTGGATGGTAATGAAAAGTACAGATAAAGGGATGAAGGGAAATGAGGGTTTTCCCACATGTGATAACTGTGGAATGAATCACCCTATTATATGATTGAATGGAATGTGTGTTTTTTATATTTGTGGAAAAAAGACAAAAATTTCATGATTGAAAGGGTGAGAAAAAGGTTTCCAATGTACAATGATTCAACTTCAAGGAGATGAGACACTATACAAATCAATGTCTCAAGCGTCAAATAAATATACCCCAAATGACGATTCTAGAAAATGATCAAATTATGATTCTACCATTGTTAATGTAGAATAGATCATATTTCTAGCCAACAATCATGTCATTTTAATATTTATTTAGCAATTTACCAGTTATAAGAATTATGGAATATTTTAGGACAACACTGAAATACATTTTTATCAAGAATTTGAAACCATAAGTTGAATAGTACCATGAAAATATATTCAATGGAATGCTAATTTTTTTAGAAAAAAACATGATTAAAGGAAGGAAAAACATTAATATATTTATAATGATCAATATAATGATGAATAAATTATTCATTTGGATAAGTACTGACTACCTCAAAACTGATTTTTGACCAATCGACTAGTGTTATATTTTATCATTGATGGAGTTTACATAATTTTTGGATATAAGGAATATTTCCAATAGAATGTGTAAGGATGAATGCATGATTCCCATAATGTTTTATAGTAATTTTATTTATTACCATATTTCAAGAGGATAGATGATAAAGATATTCCCATGTTTGTAATGTAAAAATTTAGGACTCTTTCATTCTGATTAAAGTAAAACAAGGTAGTAGATACAATGTGTAGGATAGATCATGGAGTTCTAAAAAATACGGATTTACAAAGACCCCATGTACATGGATATAGCAAGGATGTATATAAGAATGATTCTAATGTGAATGATTGAGATATTTTGGAATGTAAAACCATTTTTTAAAAGATTTAATATGATCATTGAATGAGGTTTTAGTGTTTAATGTCACTACAATATGTAACCATTGTTATGAGATGATGTTTTGATAGTTCAAGGCTTAAACAAAGGAATAGATTGTATTTATGAAATATAAAAATATATTTATACACCAATAGAGTAGAATAATTCATCAACTCATGTAAAAGAGTATTAAATAATAATGTTTTCCTATTATCATTATTTTTCATAATATCCATAATTTTTTTCATAACTGTAGTTTATTATTTAGTGGTAATTATCTTTCATATGATCATGTTCTCTATCAGTTTCCATCATTATTTGATGTTTGGATTATTCTTCCATGAACATGTTTTCTAATTAGAATGTGTATTTTTGTAGTAACTGATGCAGTTTACTTTCCCTATTATTAAGAGGATATTTTAACAGTATTCTTGATATGGGTTTCTTATAAGGTAATTTTCATGTATCAACTGTTAACTTTTAAAATTCAATAAAAAAATTTGAGGGTGAAATTTTTGTATGGAGGGGACAATGTAACATGCCAATATTTGGAAAATCAATTTAATTTTGAATGCATGAAATATTATGTCTCTAAAAAACACCACTTTGTTATAACCTAGCCAGTAAGTATAATTTAAAAACCTCTATGTTCTGAATTTCAAGAAACTAACATACACAGTTGCATTTAGTGGGATATTTAGAGTTTGATAAGATAAACATAATTTTTGATGAATAGTAACAAAACATTATGAATAGTTATGAATACTGATGAATATTAATTTGAACAGAAAAATAGAAACATCACCCATTAGTGTTTAAATACAATTTAGACATCTTATAAGTGAAGAAACAATAATAGTATAAGTATTGGTATTCTTCTATGTCATAAATATTTTAATTACAATTTTATGATTACCTTAATAATTTTAAATAGAAAATTATTTTCATAAAATGTAATCATAAATTAGTATTTTATTGACTAATGTTTATAAGTTAATATTATGGGACCTCAATTAATTTCTCAAGGTGTTATAAAATGAGTTATAACTTTAAAGTTGTTCTTCGAAATAAATTATGATTTTATTTAATTTTATATTAAAATTTATTAATTTTTTTTCCAAAATATTGATTTAATTTTTGAATTCTACATGTTGAAAAATGGTTGGGGTAAATTTTTGGGATTTTTCTAAAATACTTGTATTTTTCATGAATAGTAAAAATATTGTTTTGAGTATTTAGTATAATTAATGAAATTATTATGATTTTTTAATTTATATAAAATTATGGTTGACGTGTGTACAATAAAATATTATATGAGGTGTCCCATGTGGCTAATACCATGGGCAGGCCCATGGTTTTTCAAAAACCACTAATGCAGTGTCCTTTGAAATTAATAAAACAATCCCTCTCTTTTATTACAAATACCAACCCATTCATTTGTTTTCATTCATTAAAAACTTTTTACATAATTTCACTTTAGTGGGACATCATTTATGAATCAAATGTAATCTCAATGTCATTTACTTTTATTTTATGTGATATATATGTTTAAAACCATATTTATGACAAATACAAATGATTTTCCAAATGAACTCTTCTTTCCAAAGTAAAAAAGGATTTTTATCATCTCACTTTAACTTTTATGAGATATATTCCATGTTCACCAATTATTTATTTTTTGTGGTGTGTGTACTGCCCTTTGGTATATCATATCAAGAGTATACTTATTCTGATGATATTATAAGGGATTATGATTTGAATTTTTCATGGTAGTATGAGACACGTTGTAATGTTTAAGGATTATACCCTCATGTATTTCTCAATTGTCTCATTAAAATATATCTTCATCTATATCGATATACATTGTTTAATCTTTTAATTAATTGAGTTTTATATCCTATTATTTCATCTGACATGTTTTATTGAATGGTTTAGTTTGACTATGGATGTGCTATCTTGTAACCATTCATCATATTACTTCGAATGGTTAGTGTTTTATGTTTAATTATTGGAGAATGTTATTTACAATTCATATGTTAGTTTCAATATGTATGTGTGTGTTGTTTATGTTGATCCCAATTCATATGAGGAATGAATTTGGCTTTATAAGTGGTGGGTGGGGCCCACTACAGCTCCTTGGTGCATCGATAGGTATCATGAGAAAATCTATAGTATTTGCACGATGCCTTCACAAAATGGATATTTATGGTCTTGGAATAAGGCCTTGTTTTCATGGTTATCATGTCCCAAATTATGCATTCCCTCATTATAAAACTTTTATTGATAGTTCATATGGTAAGTCGAATATGGTCCAATAGGTCATTGTTACATCATCTACAGAATAATAATAATGACATAAATATAATTTATATACATAAATTAGAATTTTAAAACTATAAATGATATATTTTTTTGAAAATTGAACTATTTACAATTACATAGATGGTATATCGTACATACACAGGAGTAACGATTCCATTTTTTCAATGGTCATTATGAAAATAAAGTAAGTATCATTTTATATTAAAAGAATAACTGTAATATAATAAATATAATATTAATTATTTAATTATACTAATATATATCATCCATGTGGTTCGGTGATGAAAAACAAACCACATAGATTTGTAGAGGTGATAATCTACAAGTTTGTACAAACACCATTATAATTTTTAAGTGAATTGAAAGGTTAGAAATTAAATGATATGATAAATTTTAAGAATGATAAATATGTATCTAATATATATTTATATATATAAATTTATATATATATCTTAAATATATCATTATAACCAATATTTCGAGATAATGTAATAAAAATAATTACATTGGTTCATGAGGCGGTAGTTTGCGGTACACACGAACGATGGTTTCAATTCCCATTTGTGAAAATTGGAGTAGGATATATGTTGTCAAATTAAAAAAACATTTAATTATATTTAATATAATGGTGTTGTTATATAATAATTTTTTAGAATTATTTTAATGTGGAGGAATATTAAACAATATTAAAAAAATGTAATTAAAACTATACATCTTATTTGGAAAGTCTCCTTTGATTTATATATTAATCATTATATTGATAGTATTTTTCCTAGAAATGCCTCTGTAATGATGGTATAGATTCTAGGTAGGTATTTTGGCTGATATTGGATGATAAAATGGTTTTTAGAGTGTTATGTAATGGGAATAATAGATTCCCTTTTATAAGAGAGGGGAGGGGAACTATTGGAATTTATCAAAATATTGAATTAAAATAAATTAATTTTGAATTCCAAATGAATAGAAACTGATTTATTCCAAATAGATCATGATTATTGATATAATAACTCTAATAAAATAAAATTTAGAATTTGTTTGATAAAATTTATACCCTTATAGTATTTCTTAAACCCTCATTAACCATTTGCACACTTACCGTGAAAATAAGGATTTTTACTATTTGGTAGTCAATATAGTTAAAATAAATAAAATAAAGGCCCATAAATAGAAAATAGTATAAATTATAAATTGTATCCTTATAAATTGGAAAAATATAATATTTTTATTAATTTTATATCATTTAATAAAATATTAATTATTATAATATATCACTAATTTCAATTTTGATAACTATTCGTTACGTATAATTCAATAACGTAAATAAAAGAAGTATAATTAGAACCAAATATTTTAATATAGACATAATTTTTAATCTTAATATTTAAATTCATGTATCACTTTAATTATATCAAATAAAATAACTATTAATATTTTTATTACCATTTAATTAATTTATTAATTAATTGAATAATAACAGTGTCTACATTGTGTAAATATTAATGGCAAATTTTTATCTACTAAAAATTAAAAATAAATTACCATGATAAATTTAAATAATTAATAATTAAAAATAATATTTATAACTAAACATAGCCTATAGTTAACCATTTTATTAAAATATTATATTTATTAAAAACAAGAGTGTGACATTTTTTACTTTTCTTTAAATAAAATATTATAATGGTGACAATCACATCTAAATGGATGAAAATTCTATAGAATAGAATATTGGATGTGTATAGATGAAACGGAGTCATCCAATAAAATTAAGGCATATTTGGGGGTTAATTAATAATCCATATCATATTTAATTTTATCTCTTAATTGACTGATCTATCATTTAATGTGGAAACAAAAATTACCAATGCTATTATTCATAATGTGTAAAAACATTAACCTACATAAAATATTTTTCCTCATGATTAAAATTATCTATTCTATTTATTTATATTAATAACCTAGAAATAGTATAAATTTATTTAAAATTAAACTGAAAAAACACGATGGAAAACGATTTTTCATAAATTTTTTTTAAATATAAATTGTTTTATTCAAAATTCAAGTAGAAAATTAATTTTAAAACAAAAAATTGGATTATTCTAAATTATAATAACCAATTACATTTTAAAACTAATCCATAATATAGTTTTTCTTTTTAAATATTTTAATGCAAATAAAATCAATAAAAATTAGTATTTTTCACTATTCAGTGAAAAAACATAATTTATATAAAAATTTCTAAATTTTAAGAAATGATAATTCAAATATTCTTATTTGAAAAATTATATTTATTTTATAAAAGATAATTTCTAAATTTTCCAAAAATTAATTATATCATTTTCTCAAAAAAATAATTAATTTTTTTTTGAATAACATATCATTGATGAATAAAATTTCTTTACTAAAAATTGAGTGCTTATTTTCAAACCATGAGTATATAAAATTATATTTGTTACTAGATTTATATGAATATATTTCTAATAATAGTTAATCCTATTCATACAAACCAATTTAATGTTTTGTTTATAATAGTCACATATATATAATAATATTTCACAGTTTGTTTTTTCTCAAGGTCACGTGTTTTGTACGCTATCGGACAAAGTATTATTCTTTTATAAAAATAATATCATTATATTACATTAAAAAAGGATATATATATTGAATCATGAAATTTTTTTTAAAAATTAACTTCTTCTAATTCATGTATTCATCACAAAGCCTTGATCGGGAGAGTGGTCTTGTTTCACAACACTTTCTCTCTATGACACAAAATCTCCACCAGTTGTTCCCCATAAGAGAGATTTTACGCCGACAGTATGAAATATAATTTTATTATATATGAATTATTATAAATTACCATAATAATTATTGTTATATGTAACACATCATGAGTTTTAGAGATAATTTGTGTATGTTCAAAACGATAAGTTACCTTCCCCATATGATCGAAAATTTCAAACGGACTGTGTGAAAACCAATATTTTATTACACCACAATTTCATGATTTATTACATAAAATCATAATTAGTAAAACCTAAAAAGCATTAGGTTAAGTGTATTAAGGAAATTTAGAATATATAATAATAAATATTAAAAAAAATAAAAATAAATTATTGAAAAAAAATATCACATGCCCCTAAAATTTCGTCATTATTTTTAAACTACATAGGATAACTTGTGGATATACATAAGAAAGAGATGAGATATAAAACCCAGTAGGGGAAAAACATTTAAACAAAATATGTTAAATATGTACATGTGATCCAAGAGGCATATCAACCTAACATAAGAGGTGAAATAATCATAAAAATTATCAATAAGTCTTGAAATAATATGATAAAATAGAGGCAACATAAGAATGTGTAAACAACATAAAATGGGTTATCTTAAACAAAATTAAAGGATTAATAATATAAATCATAAAATATTATTCTTTTAATAACCTCCCATGTACCATATATATAATACCATGAGATAAAAACATTACCTAATTCATGAAAGAATAATATAATTATTGGCCCACCCGTCACATTAATGTCATTTACATGATGTAATTGTGCCACATAGATCATAAAAAATAACGATATATTTAACCAATATTAAACCCATGATTAGGGATTTTGGGTTACATCCATGTTATTATATAACGAACCAGACTTTACCTACATCGTTATTACATCAGAATTGAAGAATACTTATTATAACATATAACAAAACCATGATAGGACCATATAGGTATAGTGTCTTCAGAAACTGGGAACCATAAACAGTTGGTTCATAAATCATCTACATTGTCTCCCGTTTATTTCATCACATATAGAGTCCCTTTCTTGCATATCATAGTTATAACCGTTCTTCTTGACCTGGGGAAAATAAAACATTCAAAATTGTGAGCACAAATTTTCAGTAAGGGTAAACAAAAGAAATATCAATCATATCATATTCATAAGAACATAAAATTTTTAAAATAATAACATACAAAAGAGATCATAATATCATAACATGGTATAAATCATAATATAGAAATATAATCCCAATAATCATAAATTAAAACATGAAACTTTGTGTCATACACACATAATCATATAAAATCATTTCATATTAGTCAAGGCTCATTTCAAAGACCATCATATTGGAGAAAGTCCATTACTGAACCGAGTTCACTCCCTGTTCCAGTCTTATCTCACTGAACCAGATTAACATGATGTTCCATCCATGTCTATCACATGAGATATAAATCTTTACCCAATGCATTGGAGGGAGATATAGGTCCCACCCATCTCATAGAGAATCCATTCTTATGTGTTCCACAAAATCATAAATCATGTATCATAGCATAACCCATGAAATAAAAATGGGATACTTAAACATGATGCCATCATAACATAATCCATATAAGATAAAAGGACATCATAAAATTAATTCCATCAAAAAATAATCAAATCAATGTAAAAATAGTGATAGAAACAAAAACATATATTATCTTAGATGGAAAATGATTTTGATAAAACACATGAACTCTGTTCTTGAGGGAAATATCCTTTCTACTTCAAATTTTTTTTCCTTTCATAACATGGAATACGATTTTAAACTAAAATAAGTTGATTGAAAATAATCTTAAAAACTGGTAAAGTATGTTTCATGGAAATAATGTTTGATGAAATCATAAAAATCCATTTATGCCGTATAAGTTAAAAAACATTATTCTCGTACCTTGGCCGGAAAAATCAAAAAGTACCTCGTACTAAAAATGACAAAATATTCCTTTCATATATTTTACTAAAAACTCACCAATGGGTAAAATTGTATTTAAAAAATTGTAGGAGGATAGAAATAATATTACATATTGACGAAACATGGATGTGGATGATAAATATTCCCAAGTAATTTCTTAAGTATAAACAATATCGGATAAAAATGAGATTGCGAGATTTTCCCTTACCTTATGTTAGATTCTCTTCGTACGTATCTGAACCTCCTTTATAATGATTTAAATAATGTCAATGACTTATTACAGAATCATATTCATTGTTATGATATCATATATTTTCATATTCTTATCTTCTTATTAATAATATTTCATTGCTACTTGTTATTCATGTGTTCATTGCTTTATATTCTTATGTGTGTTTTGTCGAATAAATTACTATTATTCATTTTAGGTTATAGATAAATCATTTAAGGAATGGTATTAGTATAATATATATCATAATTATTCATTAAATTTATATAATCATTATTCAATGAAGATCTAATAAAACGAGCCGCATGACATCGTGGAGAGGGTAGGCCGTACGTACGCTCGAGCGATGATATCATTCCCAATATCATGTTATTGTATTGAAGTGTATGTATAACATTTAATAATCAATATCACTTTACTATAATCATATATATTTAATATTTTCACCATTATACTCATCCAAGTAAGGTGGTGGTGGAAAACAGATCACACCACGGTGTGGAGACGGTATTCCGTATGTACGCAAGCGCGATGATTTTGTTTTCCATTGGATGGATTGAAAGTGAAATAAGTTTGTTTCATATTTATAATAACATATCAGTATATGAGTGATTCTAATTTTATTACTTCATAATTAAACAACTAAAGAAGAGGAAATATAAGATGAAATAAATTTGAATGAATCAGTGACGAATATTATCACTTCTTCAACACGCCTCTTTGAAACCTTCTCTTAGGGCACTAAAATTGGTCTTTGAAGAAGACTATAACCTCTAATATGTTTCTATATATGTTGAGAAGGGAAATGGGCTGGGTTTGGCCATGCCTTAAGGCTCAAAATTGTTTGAGGAGGAGAGGGATGAGGTGCCCTTTTATAAGGGAGGAGAGGGGCACCTTTGAAAAAACATAAAATATTATTTTATAATAAAGTCATATTCGGTTTTTAATAACTCCAAATTGATTTATATAAAAGATAAGGTGGTTATGAGTAGAAATACTCACAAAAAGTCGGTTTTAGATAAGTTTAGGTTACTATTTTAACAGTATCATTTATATTTTACTATAAGTTAAATAATTTAACTTTTACTGTGTCTTCTTGTTTTCTTACACTATATGGCTAATAAACATACTATAACAAGAAAAACGAACCCCAAGTGGTTCATTATTAATATATATAATCTTATATAAATCATTTGTCCGATCCTTAGTTTTTTAGGAATAAAATAACAATTAATAATATAATATTTGTTTTAAAAACTATTTTATGTCAATTTTGACACTATTTTGTAATTGTTTTTTGTAAAAATAATAAAAGAATTACTAGTTAAAAAAGTTATTTAAATCAATACTAACATGTAATATTAAACTATAAAATTACTACAAATCATGAAATGTCTCAAATTACATTTATTTGGGTATTTATAAAATCAATTATGTTTATACTTCATTAACAAGGTAATTACTGCATCATCATTATGTCAAAAAATAAATTAAATTATTTAATGTATAAAAAATTATAAATAAAATATCATTATGTTGTAAATATTTTTAGATTTATAGTTAATATTTATAGTCGAATTTATCTTATGTATAACCCTATATTAGAAATGTTTTTAGTTATTATACTTTGATTTTAACTCTTTTAACTCTTCTTTAAATAAAATAATAATCAGTGTCCTAATCTAATACAAGTGGAACTAAATGGTCATATTTTATTCATAAGGTTATTTTTGGTCGAATTAAACTTATACAATAGAATTGGGACATGTGTTAGGGTATTAATAATATCATTTTTACCGTTAATTACACTATTTACTTTTAACCGTGATAAATAAAAGTAAAAAGTTACTTTTCACCAAAAAGTATTCCTGTCTTATTGAACCACATTTTACTCTTTGATATTAACTGTGTCTCTCGTATTTTCAAAGTCGAACTTACATAAGCGGTAAAAGTATGTTTTATGTACAATTGTAAAAGCTCCTAAGAGGTGGGTAAAAGACGGTAAAAATTTCAATAAACTTTTTATGTATCTATATTATTATAAAATCACTCCAATAAATTACATTGAACGTATATAGGTATTATGTATATATTTTGACCTAAAATAAATTTAAATAAAAAAAATTACTATTTAAATATATTTCCAGTTTTAACCAATAAGTCATTGTTTTCATTATTCATCAAAAATTGAAAGTTTTCATAAAAATACCAAAAATTCACACTAGGCTAATTTCGATATTCCAAATCCAAAAATGAAGTCCATTTTGAAAGATAAAATTTATAAAATTTTAAAAATTTGGTATTACTATTTATAATGGATAGTTTATATAATATTTTAATAACATATCGTTGTTTACCGAAACTCGGTATTGCGTACAACGCAAGCAATCAAGGAAGGTTGCTCTTGTGTGTAGCGCATGCCAAGACAGTGTTGTGTGTAGTGAAATATTAATTTGGTGATGTATATAACATAAAAAAAAAAAATTTCTCATAAAATCATGGGTGTTACATTCTACCCCACGTAAAAAGAATTTTGCCCCCAAAAATCGTAACATCGTAACAAAAAAATGAGGATACCTATCCCTCATCATATCCTCAAGTTCCCATGTAACTTCTTATAATTGGTGGTTCCTCCATAAAACTATCACCAATTGAGTGGTCTTGTTCTGTAGAACTGTTTCGCTATGATCCGGAATCTCTATCCAATATTCTTTATAAGAAATATCTTGCTCCAGCGGTACAACTTTTGAGCATACTACATGTGAAGGATCGGGTATATACATTCTCCGGAGAGATACATGGAACACATAGTGAACTTGAGAGAGATTTGGTGGAAGCGCCAATCGGTAAGCTACCATCCCAACACGATCCAGTATTTCAGAAGGACCGATATACCTAGGGCTCAACATTCACTTCTTTCCAAATGTCATTACACTCTTCCAAGGAGATATTCATAATAACACTTTATCAAAAACATCAAACTCTAGGCCTTTTCTTCTGTTGCCGGGATAAATATTTTGTCAACTCGGAGCTGTTATTATGTGTTTTTGTAAAGATCTGTGATTTTCTTCCCTCTAATCAACAAGATCAGGTCCAAATAGCTTTCTTTCCCAAACTTCTTCCCAGCAAGTTGGAGTACTGTATTTCATTCCATTGAGATCTCTATAAGGAGCCATCTGAATACTGCAGTGAAGGATATTATTATTAGAAAATTCCACCAAAGGTAGGTGTTGATCCCATCCACTTTTGAAATCCATAGAGAAAACGATTAACATATCTTCGGTAATTTGAATTGTTCTCTCATACTGACAGTCTGTCTGAGGATGATAAGAAGTGTTGAAACTCAACTATGTATCTAATGTATGGTGAAGAGCTCACCAGAACATTGAGGTAAACCTCAGATCTAGATCAGATATAATGGAAAGTGGTACTCAATGCAATCTTACCACATCCTTTACATATATCCTGGCAAGATGATGCAGAGAAAATATTCTCTAATTGCAATGAAGTGTGCCGACTTCATAATACGATCAACTATGACCCAGATAGCATTATTGGCTTTAGATATTTTAGGAAGTTTGGTGAGAAATACAATAGTTATGTTTTCGAATTTCCATTCGGGTATGGGTAATGGTTGTAACATCCCCTTAGACTTCTATCTCTCATCATTAACTTGCAGACAAACCAATCATCAAGAAACATATTCAACAACATCTCTTTTCCTGCCATCCCACCAGATGTACTCTTTCTGGTCCCTATACATCTTTGTGCTCCAGGATGAATAGAGAATGATGAACTATGAACCTCATCTAGCAGCTCCTTCTTTAATTCTGGGAAGGGAGGAACACAGACCTGATTCCTGAACCTTATTATACCATCACAACCAAGGTTGACTTCAGGAACATTTCTCACCATCTTTTGTTACTCTACATCTTCTTTTTGTGTCTCTTTGAACATCACATGTATAGATGGTTGAACATTCATTTGAGAAAGATAAGATTTTCCCCATCTATTATAATTCCAAGGTCAATCATTTTTAAATCCATAAATATAGGATCTTTTGTGATCCTCATCCCGGATAAGCGAGCATGGCCTTGTCGACTTAATGCATCTTCCACCTTGTTTTCTTTCCCAGTGTGGTAATGAATTGAGTAGTCGTTATCCATAATCAGATCCAGCCATCATATTTGATGCATATTCAGCTCCTTTTGTGTGAAAATATATTTCCAACTTTTATGATCTGTATAAATATCACACCGTTCACCATAATGATAATGCCTCCATATTTTTAATGAAAACATTACTGTGGCTAGCTCCAAATCATGAGTTGGGTAATTTTTCCCAAGTATTTTCAACGGTCGTGAGACATAAGCTATCACCATATCATTTTTCATGAGAACACACCCCAGTCCCTTCTTGTATGGATCAATGTAGATGAGAAAACTTTCTCCAGTACACGACAGTGTAAGTACAGGTGCACCGGATAATCTTTGTTTTTACTCTTTAAAATTCTCTTCACACTCCTCCGTCCTCACAAACATTACTCCTTTTCAAGTCAACCTGGTGAGTGGATTAGATAATCATGAGAAATCTTTCACAAAACATCCATAATATCCATCCAAACCAAGAAAACATCGGATCTTAGTTACTGTTGTTGGTCTCAACCATCTTATGATAACCACTGTTTTTGTTGGATCTACATATATCCCATATTTTGAGATTATTTGACCGAAAAATGAAACTTTTTGAAGCCAAAATTCACACCTTGTAAATTTGTTATAAACTTCTCCTTTCATAGGGTCTTTAAAACAATTCTCAAGTGATTTTTATGTTCTTCCTTTCTATTTGAATAGACAATAATATCGTATATAAATACTACCACAAACTGATCATTATAGTCTCTAAAGACTGTATTCATTAGATCCATGATGATAGAAGGAGCATTAGTAAGACCAAATGGCATCACTATATATTCATAGTGTCCATAACTTGTATAGAAAGCCATATTTTGTATATCCTCCTTTTTCCCCTTAATTGATGATACCCTGAATGAAGATCAATCTTCGAAAAGTATTGAGCTCCATATAGTTGGTCAAATAAGTCATCAATGTGTGGGAGAGGATATTTGTTCTTCATGGTGATCTTGTTATGTTCTCTATAATCAATGAAAAGTAACATTGATCCATTTTTCTTCATAATGAACATAACAGGAGCTCCCTAAGGTGATGCACTAGGGAATATAAATCCCTTATCAAGATTCTTTTGGAGTCCTTCTTCAATTCCTGCAACTCAATTGGGTCCATTTTATAAGGTGTCATTGAAATGTGCATAACACCTAGTATGAGTTCTATTGAAACTCAAATTCATGATTTGGTGGAAGATCTGGAAATTCCTCTTGAAAGGCATCATAAAACTCCTGTACAAAGGGCATATTCTTAATCATGAGTTTCTCTCCATCCATTTGAGAGAAATAACCTTCATTTATTAGAATCAAGTCCCATAAGATGGAAGAAATTTCCACTGGAAGGTTATATTCATCCTTGCCTCGATAGATGATAGTAGATTGGCCGGGAATATGAATTGTGATTTCCCTTCATTGTCAATTTATATGAGATCCATATAAATAAATCCAATCGATGCCAATAATCACATCAAATTCTACTATAGAAAGGATCAAAAGATTTGCAGGGAGCACTTTCCAACAAACATCAATTGGAGAAGAATTATAATCTTTTGATGCAACCGTTGTTCCATTAGGGGTTGTCATAGCTAACTCAATATCTAACTACTGAGGTAATATGGCAATGCCCTTATAAAATTATTTATAAATAAAAGAGTGGGTGGATCCAGAATCAAATAAAACATTATCAACTTCTGAGTGGATGGTATGTGTAACTTTTACAACTTCATTATCGTACTCTACATTGCCGATAGAAATTGCATGACATTCCTTTTTCTTTGGCCTTAATAGTTTGTTGATGTTTATCATCATCAATAACCCTTGGATTAGGGAATTGATTGGCATAATGTCCCATTTCCTTGCACTTGAGGCATTGAAGTGTAGGAGGTTCATACTGTGTATCTGTTTGTTTGTTCGCATCATTAGACATCTTCTTCCCATTATTTCAACATTCAACTTCTTGATGACATTCTTTTCCACACTTTAAAAATTTACTTTTCCTTTTAAGAAAATTACCTCCATATTTCTTTCCAGACTCTGAGCATAAAAGAAAACACATCTTTTTTTCAGTGTGGTCATTAGATTTTATTTTAAATTCCATTTTCCTCTTCTTATCAATCCCATATGATTGATGGGTTACTCCAATCTCCATCTCAACCTTGAGAGCACATCGAACAATTTCCTTGTAGCTATTGAAGTCCCTTATGGATAACGCCCTTTAGAGACTTGTTTTTAAGCCACTAATGAATGGATCAATTTTACTCTCAGTTTGGATAATAATTCAGGGATCATACCTTTAATGTCTTGTAAAATATGCTTTGTAGGTACCAACATATTCATCGTCCTTTTTCGTCAGTTCAAGAAACTCTTTCTCCATCATTGTTTGAAGAATATGAGGGAAGTACTTATTAGAAGATACGTTCATGAACTCTTCCCATTCCATGCACTCAATTTCATCCCTTTGCATTATATTCTTAATAAGATTCCATCATTGATCAGTTTCACCTTCAAAATGATATACTGCTAAGATGAATTTATCATATTTAGAACATTGTAGAATGGAAAATATCTTTTCAGTGGTACTGATCCATTGTTCAGCCACTAATGGATCAGAAGACCCGCTGAATGAAGGAAGACGATTCCTCATGAAGGATTCAACAGAATGTTGCTCCTTCCTTAGATCATTTGGAAGTCCTGCATGATTCATAGCTTGAGAAAGTTGTGTGAGCATGGCTACAATATTTTTCATTCTAGATCCAACAAAATTTGGTTACTCAGGGGGACAATCATTGCATTTCCCATCACATTCATCATTAACATGGTTCCTTGGGGGCCCAGCCATTGACTAAAACCATGAAGCATAGTGTTTGAAACACTAATCATAACAATAAAACAACATAATCAGTAATAAAATTTCACACTTTAGGTCCTACAATAGGTTAATCATGGCCATTTCTAAAACACTAATATTGTGTTCTATGCTTAGACATATCTTTAGGGTTCTTACTAAGGCTTTCACATCCTAGTTTCCAAAGTTAGTCTATTCCTTTCCTCTGATACCAACTATAATGAACCATACTTTACATACATGGGTATTACATCAGAATTGAGGCATACTTATTACAATATATAACAAAACCATGATAGGACCGTATAGGTATATTGTCTTTAGAGATTTGGAAACATAAACAACTAGTTCATAAATCATTTACATTGTCTCCCATTTATTTCATCATATATAGTGTCCCTTTTGGCATATCCTACTTAATACCCTTATTCCTGACCTGCGGAAAAGACAAAATAAAAAAGGGTGAGCTTAAATGCTCAATATTGGTAAACAAAATAAATATCAATCATATCATATTCATTAGAACATAACATATTGAAAATCATAACCTGCAAAAGAGATAATAATATCATAACATGTGATAAATCATAATAGTGAAATGTAATCCCAATAATCATAACATAAAACACGAAACATTGTGGCATACACACATAATCATGGAAAATTATTTCATATTAGTCAAGGATCATTTTCAAGACCATCATAGCGGACACAGTCCATTACTGAACTGAGTTCACACCTGATTCCAGTCCTGTATCACTAAACCGAATTAACTTGTCATTCCAACCGTGTATATCTCATGAGATATAAATCATTACCCAATGAATTAGAGGGAGATATAGTTCTCATTCATCTCATAATGAAAGCACTCTTATGTTTTCTACAAAATCAGAAATCATATATCATATCATAACCCATGTAATAAAAATGGGATTCATCAACATCATGCCTTCATAACATAATCCATATAAGATAAAAGGACATCATAAAATTAATTCCATCATAATATAATAAAATCAATGTAAAAATAGGGATAGAAACAGAACCCTATATTATCTTAGATGGAAAATAATTTTGATAAAACACTTGAACTACATTCATGAAGAAAATATCCTTTATACTTCAAAAACATTTTTCCTTTCTTAAAATGTCATACAATTTTAAACTAAAAGAAGTTGATTAAAAATAAACTTGAAAACATGTAAAAGAATATTCATGGAAATAATTTTCTATGAAATCATAAAAATCTATTCATGCCGTATAATTAAAAAAAACATTATTCTCGTACTTTGGCTGGAAAAGTCAAAAAGTACCACGTACTAAAAACGACAAAATATTACTTTCATATATTTTAATAAAAACTCAAAAAAGGGTAAAATTAGATTTTAAAAATTGTATGAGGATCGAAATAATATTACATATTGAGGAAACATGGACGTGGATGATAAATATTTCCCATTAAATTTTGAAGTATAAACAATCTCAGATAAAAATGAGATTGCGAGATTTTCCCTTACCTTAGGTCCGATTAACTTCCTACATATTCGAACCGCCTGAATAATGATTTAAATAATTTCATTGACGTATTATTGAATCATATTAATTGTTATGGTATCATATATGGTCATATTATTATCTTCTTATTAATAATATTTCATTGATACTCTTTATTCGGGTGTTCATTGCTTTATGTTCTTATGCGTGTTTTGTCGAATAAATTATTATTATTATTTTTAGGGTATAGATACATCATTTATAGAATGGTATTAGTATAATATATATCATATTTATTCATTCAATTTATATAATCATTATTCAATTAAGATCATATAAAACGAGTTGCATCACATCGTGGAGACGGTAGGCCGTACGTATGCACGAGCGATGATATCGTTCCCATGATCATGGAATTGCATTGAAGTGTATGTATACTATTTCAAAATAAATATCACTTTAAAATAATAATATATAGTTATTATTTAAACTATTATACCCATTCTAGTAAGGTGGTGGTGGAAAACATATTACACCACAGCATAGAGATGGTATTCCGTACGTACGCACACGCAGTGATTTTGTATTCCATAGGATAGATAGAAGGTGAAATAGGGTTGTTTAATATTTATAATAACATATAAGTGTATTAGTGATACTTATGTTACTACTTAATAATAAAACAACTAAATAATAGTAAATAGAAGAAGAAATAATTTTGAAAGAATCGGCGCCAGATATTACCTCTTCTTCGACACACCTCTTTGAAACCTCCTCTTAAGGAAATAAAAATTGGTATTTGAAGAAGACCAAAACCTCTAGTATGTTTCTAGGGAAGTTGAGAAGGGAAAGGGGATGTGTTTTTCAGAGATTTAAGGCTCAAAATAGTGTGAGGAGGAGAGGGAGGAGGTTCCCTTTTATAAGGGAGGAGAGGGGCACCTTTGGAAAAACCTAAAATATTATTTTATAATAAAGTCTAATTCGGTTTTTAATAGCACAAAATAGATTTATTTAGAAGATAAGGTAATTATGTGTCGCAATACTCTCAAACAATATGTTTTAGAAAATTTTAGGTAACTATTTTAACCTTATCATTTAGATTTAATTCTACGTTAAATAATTTAACTTTTACAGTGTCTTCTTGTTTTCTTACACTATTTGGTTAATAAACCTACTATAACAAGACAAAAGAACCCCAATTGTTTCATTATTAATATATATAACCTTATCTAAGTCATTTGGCCGAACCTTATATTTTTAGGGAAAAATATGAATTAATAATATAATATTTGTTTTAAAAACTATTTTATGTCGATTTTGACACTATTGGGTAATTGATTTTTGTGAAAATCATAACAGCTTGATTAGTTATAAAACATTTAATTAAATCAATACTGACATAACATATTAACAAATAAAAGTATTTTTATTAACAAAAAGTCTCAAATTACATTTATTTGGGTATTTATAACATCAATTATCTTAATATTTTATTAATAAGGTAATTAATGCATCATCATTGTGTCAAAAATAAATTATTTTATTTAATCTCCAAAAATTATAAATAAAATACCATATTGTTGGAAAACTTTTTATATTTCTAATGAATATTTATAGTAGAATTTATCTTATGTATAACCTTATATTAAAAATGGTTTTAGTAATATAACTTTGATTTTAACTCTTTTAATTCTTCTTTAAATAAAATAATAATAAGTGTCCTAATCTAATAAAAGTGGACCTAAATGGTCATATTTTATTCCTAAGGTTATTTTTGGCCGAATTAAACTTATCCAATAGAATTAGGACATGTGTTAGGATAATAATAATATCATTTTTACCCTTAATTACCCTATTTACTTTTAACCGAGGTAAATAAAAGTAAAAAAGTTACTATTCACCAAAAATTATTTTTATCTTATTGAACCACATTTTACGCGTGGATATTAACCGTGTCCCTTTTATTTTCAAAATTCAACTCACATAAGCGGTAATATTACGTTTTATGTACAATTGAAAATACTCCTAGGAGGTGGGTTAAAGATGATAAAAAGTTCAATAAATTTTTTATGCTTCTTTATTATTATAAAATTACTCCAATGAATTACATTAAACTTATATAGGTATTATGTATCTATTTTTACCTAAAATAAATTTAAATAAAAAATTATTATTTATATAATAAGTTGGTTTCAACCAATAACTCAGTGTTTTCACTATTCATCAAAAATTGAATGTTTTCTGAAAAATACCATAAATTAACCCTAGGCTAATTTCGATATTCTGAATCCAAAAATGAAGTCCATTTTGAATGCTAAAATTTATAAAATTTCAAAAAGTGGGTATTACTATTCATAACATCTAGTTTATATAATATTTTAAAAACATATCGTGGTTTAGAGAAACTCAGTATTATGTACAACACAGGCTATCGAGGAAGGTTTCTCTTGCGTGTAACGCAAGACAAGATAGTGTTGTGTATAGTGAAAGATGCCTTTGGTGATGTATATAACATAGAAACAAAATATTTCTCATAAAATCTCGGGTGTTACAAATTACCAAATAAATGAAGTATATTTACTTCTAGGTGAATAAAATTGAGTGGAAATGGGGATGGGTATTTATTGAATAATTTTTTGTCTTGAAAAATTATAGGATAATTTCGGCAGGATAACAAATATACATAATGATTAGTATGAGGATTTAATTATACTTCAAGGTGATTGTAATCATTTTTAAATAATAATGAATATAATAGGGACATGTAAGAACATGATCCATCAAAAACAACTGGAAATTAAGGGGATATAAAAAATGTTCTTGAATAAAGTGAATATAGAGAGGATCTATTATCTAGAGTGGGAGCGTTTTAAGGATTTAGATAAGCTTATTAATGGAATGGGGGAACCTTGGGAGGACTCTAAATAGGGAAAGTAAGTATAATTTAATTCACTATGAGTTTTCAATAAAGATGAATGGGAGGTTGGGTGGGTTTATTAATTTCCAAATGTATATTTTGTACTTCATATGATAATGTAATCGGAACCACATTCCATTCCATGGTTTTTATCATGGTTTATACAAATGAGGAGTTATTTCCGTTATTATATAATGTTATGAACCAAAAATCAAAATAATTATCCTGGTGATGTTTATGTGAATGAGGATTATAAAGAACTCTTTTTAAGACCTTGAAATATAATATACATTCAGAGGATATATTAAGGCTTTATAAAATTAATCAAATACAATAAAAAATTCATTATTATAATGGGAAAATATAAATTTATTCATGGATACCTTTAATGTAATACATGAGATTAATTTTGTGTCATTATTATGTCATAATACATATCGTATATTTATACAATATTTAAATTTTACCAAAAAAATCAGATGTCCCAAAAAATTAACAAAAAGTCACCATTGGATAATTTCAATGCTCAAATTTAAAAAATAATATTTATTTTTATCAAAATAATTAAATAAATGTTATAATTTATACTTTTAAATCAAATATCCCTATTTACGGAAAAAAAATAGATTTTTTGACAATAGTATATTTTCGAACCTTTTAAAAATTATATATTATTCCATAAAATTATATTATTATTTATATTGAATAAATATTAGTTAATAATAATATTTAATAAAAATATAATTTAATTCAAAAATTCATGAATTCAAAAAAAAATATTGTCTTTATTGAAACTATATATTTCTCAAAAATACAATTTTGGTTTCATCGTATCAAAAGTAATTTTTATCAAACTCATTATTTAATAAATTAAAAAGTAATATTAAAAAGGGATAAATATAATCACTATTTTGAAAAAATAAAAATAAAAATTCATACTATTTTGGTATATATACATATCACTTTATTATAGTAGTGAATTTCTTATGGGTATGGTGGGAAATGGTGATATTTTTATAGGATGGATTAGAGAACATTGTTTAGGTTGTGATATTAATGATCTTGAACTTATCCCATTGACGATTTCACTCACACGTTAGTTATTGAAAATATGATTGGGATTGGTCGAGGAAAAATCCTAGTGATTCTATCTCCCTCAAAATCTCTGATAAGTGTGTTTCATAAGGTATTATCCTACTATTCTTGGATGTCAATCTTAATTTATGTTCTAAATGGGATTTATAATAACCATTAATATAGTAATCTTAATGGTCACTATAAAAAGACTATATTATCAATGTTTATAATGCTTAATGGTCTTCTAATTCTGATATTATATAGAATATAATATTCTTAAATAATCAATGTGGTGAATGTATTTACTATAGATACATTACATAATAATGCATTTATTCATTCAAAAAATGATTTTCATTTACAATTGTTAGGGTCATTACATTATTCCACACATCAGAAATTTCACCCTAAAAATTTTCATTTCATACACTAAAATATATATGGGTAATTATATTTCATTACATCTTCCAGATCTCATGTCACTTCCTCAAACTTATGGGTTTTTCATAACACTCTGACTAGAGGAGTTTTCGTGTTTCATAGAACCTTAGATATGTGATCTAATATCTTCACTGAATGCTACTCATATGAAAGATAATTCTCTAGAGTAACATATTATGGATTTCGTACATGTTAGGGGTTTGGTCTATACTTCCTCATGTGCGATACATGGAATGTATCATATATATTAGATAGATTAGGTGGGTTTTCTAGTCAATAGGCCACCTCTATGATGTGATAGAGGATCTCAAATGGGTTGATGTATCATGGAATAATATTTCACTTCATCCCAAAACTAAAAAATTATTCCATGAAGATATAAAAAGGAACACTTTATCTCCAAACTCAAACTCCATGTCTCATTAATGATTTTCTTCATAGATACTCTATTAATTTTTTTTCATTTCATGTGACACTAAATTTTTTGATCCTTTTTTATCACATCAACAATTATATATTGTCCCATAATCTTCAAATATTCATCTTCATCACAAAATTCCAGAGTCTAACACATATTCCCCTATAGAGCCTCATAAGATTCCATTTGAATTCTATAATGGAAACTATGGTTATATGGGAACTCCACTAGGGGAATTTTTTTATCCAAACATTCTTTTAAATCTATTAAACAAGATCTCAACATATCCTCTAATGATAAAATGGTTCTTTCAGACTGAATATCAATATAAGGATGATAAGAAGTGATGATGTTGAGTTTTATTACTAACACTTGTTTAAGGCTTTTCCAAAACCACAAGGCAACCTTTAATCTTGATAAAATTCAACAGATATTAGAACTCAATGAAGTCTTATAACTTCCATTATGTATATCTTGGTGATTTAGTAAAGATATAAATATTGATTGATAATAATGAAATGTGATAATAGGGTTAAGTGATCGAATACCACCCATATGATGTTCTTTTATTTAGGTTATCTAGGGATCTCTACACTGAAATCCATGTTTATTTTTCCCACTACCATACTAAAATGGGAAATAATTTAATCATAACCTTATACTTTTATCATTCCACCTTGATTTGTTTTTATTATAATCATCATGATTAAAAATACACTATATATACCTTTATGATATCCCATCCTAATTTTTTCTTCAAATATCTATACATATTCATGCTTCTATTATTAATAGAGATGGATGATCTATGTGCTTCATCTAGAAGTTCACTCTACAATTCGAGTTTCTGGGGGATATATATTTGGATTCAAAAACTTATAACTCCATCTTAAGAAAGGTTGATTTCTAAAATATTTTATACACTCTTGTATAAACTCATCATATTTACAAACCTTCATGATCCTATCATGAATATATGGCTATGAAGTTATTTAATCATTATTGGATGAAGATTCTCCTATTATTCCCATTTCCATTTCAATTATCTTCATGTCCATGAAGATGGAGTCCATCAAAATCATCATCATGGATAGTGTTATAAGATCCTTTCTACTCATGGAATCTTTCACCTTTTCCACCTTCCGAATATGGTAATGGAATGAAAAAACATAACCCTTTATTAGATCTAACCACATTCATAAAATAATATTAATCTTCTTTTTTGTGATTATACACTTGATGTTCTTGTGATCTATATATATGTCACAGTTTTCCCAATAGAGATAATTTTTCCAAATATTCAATCAAAAGATCATTACAGCCAATTATAGATCATATATTGGGTATTTATTCACATGAGTCATAAATTATCTAGAGGCATATGAATCATTTTTTCATCTTTTGAGTAGACAAACCAATTATATTTTGGATGCATTATTATAGATCACAAATCCTTCCCCACTGGTGGGATATATGAGTATAGGTGTAGTGATTATCCTCTTATTAAACTCTATAAATCATTTCTCACATATATCAGTCTAGATAAAACTACCTTCATTATGTGTTAATTTGGTTAATGGTTTTGAAAATCGATATTATATTCTCAAAAATTTATGATAGTATACATAATATCTAAGGAAACATCTTATTTACATCATAGAAGTCGGTTTTGGCCATCCTTTAATTGCCTATTTATTTATGCATCCATAGATATGCCATTTCTGGTGATAAAATTCCCTATAAAAGTTATGTTATCCATCTAAAACTCACCTTTAATATACTTTATAAATAAATTTTTCTTTCATTAATGTCTTTAGTTTATAATTCAAATGATCCAAATGTTCCCCAATTCATTTATAGTAGACAATAAAATCATCTATAAGTAATATCAAAATTTTGTTAAGGTTATCCCTACAATATCTGTCGATCAAATCCATAAATACTGGTGGAACATTAGTAAGTGTAAATAGAATCACTATTAAATCTTAGTTCTTGTACCTTTTATGAAAAGAAGTTTTGGGAATATCCTCATTCTTTAACATCACAAGACTATATCCTGAATGAAATTATGCCTTAAAGATATACTGTGATCTATATAGATGATAAAAAAAGTCATAAATTCATGAAAAGTGATAATTTTTCTTTATTTATGTCTTCTTTATAGCATGGTAATCAATGTAGAAGCTTATTGATCCATCCTTGTTCTTTATGAAGAGGAATTGTGAACCCCCCAGTGAAGCACATGGGCATATGAACACTTTATCTAAGCTCTACTATAACTTATTCTTCTTCTCTTAATGTTCAAAAAATCACATTGTATGTAGATTCAAGGATAGTAGAAAATATCTAGGTATAAATTCAATTGAGAAATAAAACTTTCAGCTATTATATAAAGTAGAAAATTATTTCGGAGACATATCAGTGATTTCCCTCACAATGTAAATATCTTCAAGGATGATTTTTCCTCTCTCAATCATTTAGAATATACACATTCTCATTGGTAAATAATATCAATGTTGTTGATGATTAATCTAAATGGTATTCTTCATCTTATTTACATATGTATAGAATTGGAGGATTATACATGATATAGAAAATGATTTCTTTCTCTTAGAAATTTAGGTTGGATTTGTATAGGTAAAGATAATTGATACCCATAATTTCATAAAACTTATATAATTTTAGTATCATATGTTTTTCTATGAAATTCATCCCACAAATTTGAAGAGGGAATGAGTTATATTATTTTGATTAAATAATTTCATTATTCTTCATCTTTACCAATAACTCGACATCCATGTTTTGAGGTGGTTTTTGAATAGTTCTATTAAACCTATTTGATATAAAAGAATGAGTAGATCTCATTTGAAAATTTATATTATTTATTATTGATGAATAACTAGTGTACCTATCACCACTTCTTTGTCAGGATCCACCTTAGCAATTTCGATTTCATAAGCTTACACATACTATCTAGACCTTGGGGTTGTTTTCATCAGTTTCCATTGAAAACCCTTAGCATAGGGCATTGATTTCCATACTATCCTTGTTCCATACAATTGAAAAATTGGATGATAGTGTGTGTGTGGACAGGATAATTTCTTTATTACATCACATTGGTGGGTTTTTCTTATTGGAAATCACATGTTAGGTTTGCTTCCTTCCTACACCTAAGGCATGTCCTCTTCCACTTCAGGAAATTTCCTTGATTCTTCTTCCCACACTTCTCACTAGGGGGATGATGGAATTTAATATAGCCATTAGATTTTACCATCACAACACAAAATTAAAATCCATTATCCACTTATGTTATCCAGTCTAAAGGGAACCTTGATATTCACCAACCTCCATTTAGACTTCTAGGGAATAGAGAACAAGATACTCATATTTTTTCAATGTCCTAAATAGATAATACAATTCATAGACTATTTTTATCCCACTAAAGATGTGATAAAATTTAATTTTATGGGTAATAACAAATCTGTATGTGTATCATGTAAGTATTATGAAGTTTTCCTAATATTCACTGATGGACTCGTCATCCTTTTACCTAAAGATAATGATTCCCCTATTCATGTCTATTTAGAGAGCACTGGGAAAATATTTGTTAATTTTTTTCTAGAATTCCTTCAACTCCCTCACTTTAATATCCTCCTCATGCTTGGTTTTTTATCTAACTTCTACCATTTTCCAACTTTTCACTTTATATAATAAATAGAAAACATTAACATCTCTTGAAAAAATAATTGAAGGGTGGAAAATATATTTTTAATACAGTAGATCCATTTATACATGATTAATTAAAATAATACATTGAAAGATAGAGGCCTTTGTAACATAAATATCTTTATTAAAACTTGTAATTTATTAGGGGGATTCAAGTGTTTATCTTGATTTAAGATTTGGTTCAAAACTTACATCAACTGAGAAATCATTTTGAAAATGTTTTTGAATCCTACTCCCAACTGGTTGGGAATCTCATTTGGAAAGTCATAATATTACCCCTCACATTGTTTTCTATATTTATTTATCTAATTTCTATCCATTGATTTAAAATTAATGGGAAATTAGGTATGAGTATTATTATACTATTAAAATCCTAAAAGGTAATATTAGAACATTAATGGGATAACTCATAAATGAAATATATTCTTTATCATATGAATTTCTATGTTTTTGTTATATGTTCTTCCATAATATATTTCATATAATAAATCATTATGGGAATTTTTTCTCCCTTAATAATGTTTTATAAGGATATTGTGTATTTACCAAATCATATCCCATGAGAGTGTTAAACCTGGTATGTAGAAAGGCCCATTATCATGCACCTAGTGATGATCGAGTCCAGCTCAGTGCGCTCTTTTTGAGGTTATTATCCCTAGGTTGAACAATTTCATAGTCACATAAACTAATATAATCCAAACAAAGATTTATTTCCAGGAAACCTATTAATTTCTACTTTACTAAAAAAATTGGATGTTATCCTATGTTTAATCATACCCCTAAGGCATTCATTAGAGTTTTTTAATCATAATCCCCAAAATAACTAGATTTTGATCTGGTAACGACTATAATAACCCATATTTTCTTAAACATTAATGTAATGTCTTGTATATTTGTGTATCTAACCTTTTCATTTTTACGAGGCTTGCAGAGATCGATAGATACTCGAGGGAAGTAAAGATGCGTTCGTGTGCTGAGAATCGGAAGCAGGGAACTTTCACGATGTGAAAGTGGGTTTCACGCTGTGTAGAATAATTTCATGAAATGAATGTGGGATTCATGATGTCTAATATATTGGGGTTCAAAAAATAAAATAAAATCAAAAGACTATGGTTTTCTCACTTAAAACTGACCTAAATTCATTACACAATGTGAAACGTGGTTACACATTGTGTAATCCCCTGATGAAGTAATGTTTTAAAAAAGTCTAGCCACTCAGGTTGTCAAACCCTATAGATGTCGCTTCCTTATCACTCATCCTATGATTCCTGATTTCCTTTGGCATTTTTGATACCCCTTCAATAGGAATATATCTTGAGCTTCTGTCATCAATCCGTAGTGACCCGGCATGATCCATGGTGTGTTTTTCTATCATTTTCTAGAAGTTTCTCCCAATTTTATCTCTTTTCCACTCATATATTCTCACCATGCTATGGAGGTTTATTAACAATGATTCTAATGGGGTTTCTATCAGTTGTGTTTGGTGTGGTGGTGGGATGGATTATTTGGGTGGATGCAGATCTCATGGGATAGGTGATCAGAGATCCTTTGTGTGGTTCTTTCTCATGTGAAGAACGTCAATGACCTTTTAAGGTAGGGGATTCATTGATTCTATATTTATGTATAAGAAATAATATAATTATCAGGATTTATCCCCTTTTATCTTAATTTTATTGACTTAATTAAATATTGTAATTAGATTAAAGAATGGTTATTGACCTCATAGTAATGTTGCTGCTTTGTGCTCTGATAATGGTTTTCCTCTTGATTTTATAGATAGTGGGATATCTTTTACTTGATTGGATTATCATGTTGTTATTTATGTGAATTTATAATGATTGTAAATATAGAATTAATTTATAATTAATGTGATAATGTAATTAAAGAGGCATGTTTAATGAATCTGATTGTTGTTGTTATAATTTGATGATAATAAAATTGTGCCAAGAATGAATATTTAATAGAATTTTTTAATGATCTTCAAGCATGATGATGATTATTGATAAAATAGTTAATGTCATGTAAAATTAATTGTTTAATTAATTTGTTATTTCTGGAAATATCTTGTTGTTTAGGTTTCCCATAGTTAGAAACTCTGATTAATGAATCAGTTAATTCACGATGGAATAATGATCTGATTGTGTGATAAAAGATAATGCCATTGTAGGGCCCGATTTTCCTGTTATCTTATGAAGGACAAGTGCCTTATGTTTTGGAGTCATGAGAGATCATTGTGTGTAATGGATGAATACCTTAATTTGGGGATGAGAGACAATTTCTATACTTGTTTAATACTTATTGTGAGGGGATGTGAGACTGATATGGATAATCCTTGTGGGTTGTTGTGGTATGTGGGATAGGAATGCCTGGATGTAACATGAGTATTGGATGGTTGATCTTAGAGGGCGATTGTGGTATATTTGGTAGGGAGGCCCGGATGTGATGTGAGCCTAGGATGTCTGAGCCTAGAGGGATGTTATGGTATTAAGGGTGGGAAGGCCCAGATGATAAATCAATATTTGATGATTAGAGTGGAGAGATGAATCTATATATGCATATGGGTGTTGGGGAGGACACCATAAATGGTAGAATGGGTTGAAACTGGGCATAACCATTGATATGAAAGCTTGATGCTTGTTTGAGTCAGTTGATTGCCCAAATTCTATTGTGTTGTTTATCTACTTTCCTTTCCCCACTTCTTGTGGTATATGGTTTTGGATACACTCCTTCAAAGAGAGGCGAAGATGTGTGGGGTATACCATATGATTTCTATGCATATATTCTCATGTATGGATGAGTCTATTCTCCTATTATAGGAGGTGGAAAATCGATGGGTAGTAAATACACTCACCATGTTGAGCCACTTGTGTTTGGTATCTTAATTTTTATCCTAGAATACGAAGAAATATGAAAGTTAATGTTTTTAATAAACGAATAAAATTTTACCAGATGGTATTGGATCTTACTGGGATGAATTAATGAGGTTATAATTCTGAGAAGCTGTGTACTCAGTTTACTTATGATCGAAGGGCATGTATCTTTGTAGAAAAGGTAGTGAAATTTAATGTAGAATTATCAATGGTTAATTAATGGTTAATAATTAAATAATAGAAAGTGAAATTGATAAAAAGGGATAAAGTAATTATATTTATCTCTTAAAATAGTTGTTTTCTTATAGGATATGCAGTCTTAACAGTGGCAGCCGAGATTTTGAGAGAAGTTAGCTACAGTTGAGTTTAAGACTAGGTTATGCCAATAGTGTTGTTGTATGATATATTAAATAATGTTAATTTTATGTTTCTATATGATACTCCACACTTTTTTTTATGGAAACTGACACCCCAAGGATTTTGACCCTTATGGGGGTATTTTCCCCGACATTTTGGTGGAAAGATTGATGTATGACTACCCCCTTTGGTCCCACTCTCTTATCTTGGTAGTTTCTTGTGTTGGTATGAATATTGGTTAGTTTTTACCATATTTCTGTATAGAGGGATATAATGGATTATTGTTATTTCACCCACATAAATTATGGATATAGTTTCCCAAGGACTACAATAGGTATAACGTGAATAAGCTGTGATGGATTGAGGACCCTTACTCTGTGTAGGGGTTGTGATAGATTGAGTTATGATACCCAATGTATGATTCACATTGTACAAGATGTGGTGGATCTTAAAAAATACCTACTTACTTTTGGTTACATCTACATGGTGTCATGTTTCATGAGGTGCATGCAGTGGTTCTTCGACTAGGTGTCTGGGGGCTAGCCTTTTTTGGAGAGAGATGTTCAGGAAATATAATATTGGGAAAGAGAGGGAAACCAATGGGTAAACGATAGTGGGGTGTCTTTGATATTATTTGTAATATAATATGAACTTGTATGTGATACATGGTGAGAGTATACATGGTGTGGCTAGGAACTTAGTATATCTTTTTAGGTGATGAGTTAGTTTCACATATTGTTCACTATGCTTTAGCATGATTTATTTACCTTTTTCACGAGAGGCACTGAGGAGGATCCTAATGAGTATAATGTTATAATCACTCTATGTATATATAAAATTTATTTCATGAGAGTTGGAGTGGTTTTTAGATCAGGCTAGTTACAACTATCTTTTGAGTTGCATGAGCTGTTTTGGCTTTGTGTCCTATATCATATTTACTTTGTTTTGTGCACTTGGGTTTTAATTTATTTTTATTCTAAGTTGGAGTTGGTTTGTGGTAAAATTATCTCTCTCTTATTCATGTGTTTCTCTTAGAAGTTAATGGCTCACATATTCATGTTTATTATACCCTCGGTGCTAGTCACCAACCCGGGGCCTATTGGAGGTGGGAATCGAGGGTCATTATCTCTCTTCTCCCATTGCAGGCCCAAGATGGTACACTTTGTGGGGAGGGGGTCGTGATAGAGTGGTATCAAAGATAGGATGAGGGGTAGGATGGAGTTGGAGTTAGGAATATGTGAGGTTTCATGGTATGATAGGGCAATGATATTAGATATGATTATCAAGCACTATAAACATGATATACCTATTGATACATGGGTATTTAGGGCCCCCTATGATTTGATCCATACAAATTTATGCCTAGATCACCTACTAAAAAAATTGAAATTGATTGTAGGGTAGAGACATGGGAAATTATCATGAATAATTATTTTTTGTGCTTGTGTTTGAATGGGTAGACCTTGGGATAGGTTGACCATAAATTAATAAAATGAAAACAATTAATTAATATTAATTTCTTCCATATTCTAGGTTATGAGCTCTATTTTTTTGTTCTTTTGCAGGCATGAATCTAGGTTGACATCCTCATATTGTTCAAACAGAATATATTCAACAAGTTTTGACAACACATTGTTGTATAGTAGAAGTTGATTATGATGAAACTTATAGGAGGACCCAATGAGAGTTTCAGTGTCAGAGTCTATAGAGGTATGATGGCCTCGTTTTGAATGTAGTTATAGAAGACTGCTTGGAGGAGGTTGAGATAGCCTTCAGTTCAATCTGTGCCTGGAATGAGCATTGTGTATCCTTATTTGGGGTTATGCTACATGGGGAAGCGAGGAAGTGGTGATTCTTATTCCTTGGGGATCCCGATGAGTTGATAGTCTCATGGGTGGAGTTCTTAGACTAGTTCAAATCTGATTTTCATTCTGAGACTGAGAAAAAACATCTATAAGAGATGAGTACCCCTTTTAGTGGATCTTTGGTGTGAGAGAGTTTATGATCCATTTTAGGAACCTTCTGTGATATTATTCAGAAATGTTTCTTGATGAGGAGGCCAGAGAGAGGAATTTTGAGGAGGCTTTGTATTTAGAGATCCATTATCAGGTCACCCCATTTATGAAGAAGATGCATCTCAAGGTGATAGAAAGAGAAGAGGTTATTGATAAGAAATTAGTTAGAACTAGATCATCACAAGAGGTTATTCAATAAGATTTCTCACATAGAAGAGCTATAGTCCAGGGTTTTCTATTATTAGGATATAAGAGCATCCTTTCAGCCAAGGGTTGGTCCAATCCATCAATGTCTCATTTCATTGGGGGAGGTGTCTCTTTGACCCATGCCAAGGGACAAGAGAAATGTTTTTATTATGGTGATTAAGGTAATTAGTAGTGAGGGTGTCTAAACATTATATGAATTCAGTATTTTCCAGTTTCTCTGTATCAGGTTCCCCCATTGTGGAATTTCCTACCGAGGTAGCAATAATAGTTTTCTCTAGTTTTGGATTAATATAGAGTGGTTTGGGTAGGTAGAGGACAACCCTAGGACATTCATTTTTCTTAGAGAGTAGATCACGACCATGGAGGACGTCTTCAGCATGTCTAGTGAGGTCATGGAGTAGGTCATGGTCAACTTCATGTTTTTTCATTTCCAACATCAGTTGATCCAGACATCATTTGAGTTACCCTTTACTTGTTTTCTACTTGGGTGCATGTTTTATTTGACCCAGGAGAAACACACCCCATCATATCACTTTCACTTTTCTATGCATTGGTACTTGAGGTTGAGAGACTTCCATTTCCATTGCGGTTGTCTACGCTAGTTGGAGGTCATGCCAACTTATTTGAATCATGTAGCAACTATGATCTAGGGATGGTGTAGCACCGCTCATGTGGAGATTTCCAATTTTTATAGATATACCCATATAACATAATCCTTGGCATGGATAGTATGTATTCTATGTAGCCTATTTTGGATTTCATTAGGAGTAAGGTTTTGTTCTTTGATGCTGATGGAGATCCAATAATTTTTTTTGGTGAATGAGACACTTGGATGGGTCAAAGGTGTGTTCTATCCTTTTCATACTTGATGACTGAACCATTTATGAGTTCTTCATAATTATAGTTGTCGGTGCTTCCTAGGGTTGTAAAATAGTACCATGATGTCTTTCTATAGGAGTTTCTAGCATTACCCCATCGATGAGTGATTTATTTGGGGATCAAAATATTGCCAAGGTTGTAACCATATAGTATGATGCCTTCTGGGTTGTGAGACCTACTTATAGAGCTAAATGGTCTATTATAGTGAAATTTTGTTTGGTTGAGTGTGTCACTGTGGGGTGGACCTATTTCATTTGTAAAGAAGTATGATAGAAGTTTGCAGTTGTGTATCAATTATTGCCACTTGAACCCAGTGACAGGGAAGAACTTATATCCTCTTCCACAGATTGATGATTTATTCGATCAATTAAAGGGTGAAAGTTGGTTCTCGAAGATCGAATTGTGGTGAAGAAATAATTAGATGTGTATAAATTATTATGATATCCCGAAGAATGCTTTCCATTTTTATCATGGGAATTATGTGTTTCCTATGACACCATTCAGGGTGATGAATGCTCCAGTTTTGTTCATGGGGTTAATTAATGTTGTGTTCAATGAATTCATGGATAAGTTCATGGTGTTTTTTATTGATGAAATCCTTGTGTACTATGTATCCAAGGAGGAGCATGAAGAGGCATGCAATTTGGGATTTCTTCATCCTGAGCAGTTTTTTCGGAAGTTGTCAAAGTTTTATTTTTGGGCATTAAGAGTCTTCCTCATAGGGAATGTTGTATCCCAACATGTAATAGTTATGGATCCATCGATGATAGAAGTAGTTTTTTTGGGAATCCCCTAAGATAGCGGCAGAGGTGAAAAGTTTCGTTGGACTTTCAGGATATTACAGGAGGTTCATAGTCCATTTTTCTCTATTTCTGACTCCTATAGTAGTATTTTCCAAAATAAATAAGGTTTTCTTGTGGATTTTTTAGTAATATATATATTTTGAGTATCTGAGGTATAATTTGGTCAGTTCTCCAGTTCTTTGTCTTCCGACAGAGGGAGTATTGTTTGAGGTTTTATGTAATGCTTCATGTCTCGGGTTGGGAGGTGTTCTGATGCAGTAGATAGCAGTCATTTCTTATGTGTCTCGATGGTTTAACCACCACAATCATAATTATTACTCCCATGATCTTGATTTAGTGGTAGTAGTATTTTGACTTAATTTGTGTAGATATTAGCTCATAAGTGAGCATTTTGTGTTTTTCACTGATAATAAGAGCCCGAGGTTTGTTTTCTCCCAATGTGACTTGAGCATTCATCAGCATTGGCATATGTAGTTATGATAGGATTACAATGTTAAAATTTTTTATACACATTAAAAGTGGAATATTGTAGACAATGCACTCAGTAGGAAGTTTCATAGTGTTGCAGTCTATGAATCATGTGATTCTTGGAGAGTGATAGAAGAACTTTCAGTATTGGATTTAGATATGGGATAAGTTGGAGTAAGATGTTTCCTTTTACAAATGATAATGTAGTCATCTCTAGTGCATAATTTGGAGGAATCTCAATCGTGAGATCCTGAGGTGGAGGTCTGGAGAGGCCGAGTTGTTTGTGGTGAGGCCCCTAATGGTTGTTCTGAAGATGAACACCACCGAGTGTTGTTTCAAGGAATAATATTTTACCCATTAGTGATGTGTGGGATGGTTCTTAGAGAGTTTAATTATTATCCTTTGGTGGTAAATCGTGGAATGACAAATATTTAATGAGCTTTGAGAGGTTAGTTTCGGTGGCCTGGGTTAAGGCGTGAAGTTTCAGAGTTTGTGTCTCAATGTTTAGTCTTCCAGAAGGTGAAGGTCGAGCACCATGTTCTTAGTATTTTTCCCCAACTGTTAATGCTTCCAATATATAACTGAGAGGACATATTGATGGAATTTGATACTGGTTTACATCGATCTAAGAGAGATATGATGCTATATGGTTGGTTGTATATCATTTGAAAAAATAGACCCACATTATCAAGGAGTCGATCTCAATGGAGGTCTTGTCGAGACAATATCTAGAGAAGGTGGTGAGACTCAAAAGAATCCCTAAGATGAATATTTATGACCATGATCCTAATTTTAACTCCAGGGAGTGGATATGACATCAACATAATTTTGGTTATCAACTAATCTTAAGTAGTACTTATCATCAATAGATGGATGGAACGATAGAGCAGACCATAAAGACTCTTGAAAGCATGTTGCGCTCTTATACCTTGGATTTTGGATGTTCGTGGAAGAGGCAATTTCCCTTGATATGATTCAATTACAATAATAGTTTTCACACCACCATCGATATGGTACCATTTTAAGCCTTATATAGATGAACATTCCATTCTTCATTGTGTTGGAATGGGTTACGAGAGTTTTTAATTCTTGGCACAAAACTAGCATAGAATAGAACAGAGATAGTTCTGGTAATTCTCAAGAGGATAAAGACAATGTAAAATTTTCAAAAACCCTATGAATATCATTTTAGGGTACCTTTAGAGTTCTACATTGATGATCTTGTGTTTTGGAAGCTAAATCCCTATCGTTGGAAGTGAATTCTTTGTCATGGGACTAAGCTTTATCCCTGGATTATTTGGTCTTTCGAGGCATTGTCTCATGTTGGAGTGGTATCATATCAAATAGAACTTCCCCATAGATGAGAAGAATACACAATTATTTTCACATGTCATAGATCCATTATTATATTCATGAGGACTCTCACGTCAACGATTAGGGTGAGATCAATATTGATGATTATGTGACCTTTGAGGAGAATCTAGTAGAAATTTGGATCACTGGGAGATGGGGTTGCGCGGGCTTGATATTCCTTTGGTTCAAGTCTTGTGGCAGCATAGTGGTGTAGAGGAGAGTACCTGGGATATTGAGTTTTAGAAAAACACTTAGTACCATTAGTTTTTAGATTTTTAGTTCTTATCAGGTAATGTTTTTTTAATGGTTGTAGACCTTTTTTGGTTATACGATGGATTTCTCTTTTTGCTTGTTTTGACTAGCTCACTTTTTAGTGGTATCTCCCCTAAGAGAGCGTTTAGGATATGGTTGTAGTCATTTACTAGTTTTGAACTATTCTCTTTATGAGATGTTTGAGCTCCAATGGTGGCGATAGATTTGAGAGGTATCTCATTGGGTGGCTGTTCAGATGATCTTTTTTATGTTTACTCTCAAGGTTGGTTTTGGATTTTAGAGATTGAAAATGTTTTGAGAGGTATCTGATTTAAAGGCTTAGATCCATATAGATCGATCATTTTCATGTTTTCATGTCTTGTAGATCATGAGGAGGCTCAGAAGTAGTCTAGAGGAGTTTGGGTGGTAAGAACTGGGAGCCGGGAGCTTTCATGACAAGAAAGTGGGTCACATGTCGTGTAGAATAATTTCACAATGTGAATGTGGGATTCATGTCATGTAATATTTCAGGGTTTGAAAAATAAAACAAATCAAAATACGATGTTTTTTTAGCAAAAACTGGCCTTGAGGCATCACATGAAGCGAAATGGGATTACACTACGTGTAATCCCTCAATGCAGTAATGTTAATCCCCTGATTTAATTATGTTTTAAAACATTCCAACCACTTAGTTTGTAAAACCCTATTGCTGCAGCTTCCCTCTCTCTAGTCCCTTGTGACCTAACTTCCCCCCATTAAGCATTTTGGAGATCCCTTCAACAGGAATCAATCTCAGGCTTCCAAATTCAATCTGTGGTAACCCAACACTATCCAAGGTGTGTTTTTCCTTCATTTTCTAGAAGTCTATCCTAGTTTAGTATTTTTTCATAACATATCTTATAATTGTTCAATAGATGTTGCTTACACATGGTTCAAATGGGGTTTCTCATTATTTTTGATTGTGCAGTGGTGCTGCGACATCTCCATGTGAATGAAAATCCTGTGGGAGAGGTGATCTAAGATCTGTTGTGTGGTCCATTCTCATGTGAATATCATCAATGACCATTAGAGGTAATGGATTCATTGATTATATATTTATTTACATGAAATCATATAGTTATCCAGATTTTTCCCTTCGGATCACATGAAAATTGACCTAATTAAATATTTTAACCATATTAAATCATAGGTATTGACTACATAGAGATATTTCTACTTTGTACCGTGATAATGGTTTACCTCATGATTTTATAGATAGTGTGATATTTATACCCTTATTGGTTTATCATATTGTTATTGTTGTTAATTGGTAAAGAACATAATGCTATAATTAATTGATAATTAAGGTGATAAAGGAATTGAAGAGGCATGTATAATGAATTTGGTTACTGTTTTTTTAATATGATGATAATAAAATTGATGCTAGCATATATGTTTAATTAAATTTTTTAATGAACATAAATCATGATGATTCTTGTTGATAATAGATTAAAAGGTGTTTTATATTAATTGTTTAATTATTTATTTGTATCTTGAGATATCTTGTAGATTAGGTTTCATGTAGTTGGAACATGTGAATAATTAATTGGTTATTTCAAGAATGAATAAAGATCTGGTTGTGTGATAAAAATTAATGTGTTTGTAGGAACCAACTTTCCAATTTTCATGCAAAGGATAAGATCCTAGTGTTTTGGATCTATGAGAGATCATTGTTTGTAAGGATATAATGAATTACATTGGGCCTGAGGGCTCATTACAATGTATGTTTCATTCTTCATATGATGTTACTCGAGCCTCTGATGGATTAGCATAGAGGACTACTGTGGTAAATTGGGAAAATAGGTCTGAATGTGACGTGAGCCTGGGATGGATGACTCCATAGGGGTGTTATGGTATGTGAGTCAGGGAGGTTCACATGTGATGTGAGCTTGGGATGGAGGAGCCCAGAGTGATGTTGTGGTATGAGGGGTGGTAAGGCCTGGTTGTTGACGAAGTGCTTTATGCCTGGAGTGGTGATATGAATTAGTATATACATATGGATGTCTGGAAGGACAACAAATATGGAATAATAGGTTGAAGCTAGGATTACTCATTGATTTGAAAGTTGCATACTTATTTGAAATAGTTGATTGGCCAAAGGACATATTGTTTTTTATCATCTTTTCATTCCCCATTGATTGAAGTAGATGACTTTGTTTACTCTCCTTCCAAGAGAGGTGAATACATGAGAGGTATTCAACACTCTCTTCATGTTTAGCTTCTCATGGTTGTATGAGTCTATGCTCCTGGTATAGGTGGTGAGGACTCGACAGGTAGTTCATCTACTCACCGTGTTGATACCCTTGAGATTTTTAGATGAGAAAATCTTTTTAAAATACCTGGTAATAGGGAAAGAATTTTTTTTAATAAATGAATAAATGTTTGACCTATGGTACTAGGGATTTCTGGTGTGCAATGAGAGGTTGTAATTCTGACAAGACATGGACTAGTTTGTCTTATTGATGGAGGGCATGGATCTTTGCTAAAATGGTAGTGAAATGTAATGTGGAATTTTTAATGGTTAATAATTAATTACCAGAAGCTGAAGCTCATAAAAATGGATAATTTAATTTAATGCAGATCTTAAAGTGGTTTTATTCTTATAGGTTATATAGTTATAGCAATTACAGCCGGGATTCTGAGAGACGATATCTATAGTTGAGTCTGAGACTAGGTTATTACCGTAGTGTGGTTGTGAGATATATTATATCATATAATTTTTGGGTTTCTATATGCTAATCTACCCTGTCAGTTTGGGTAATTGACACCCTGGGGATTCTAAGCCCTGGGGGGTGTTTTTCCCAAAATCCCAATGGGAGGACGGATAGATGACTACCCCCTTTTGACCCACTCTCTTCTCTTGGTATTTACTTGGATTAATATACATGGTGGTTAGGTTTCCCCATATATGTGTGTAGAGTCCTATAATGTCTTATGGTTATTTCAAACACATATATTTTGGATATAGTTACCTAAGGACTACATTTGGTATAATGTGTATAGGTAGTGATGGCTTGAGGATCCTTACTCAATGTATGGGGTGTGATGGATTGAGGTATAATAATCGATGTATGATTCATGTTATATGATATGTGGTGGCTCTCAGAAACAACCTACTTAATTTTGGTTACATGGACGTGGTGGTATGTTTCATGAGGTGCATGTTGTGGAACCTATGGGCTATCATTTTTGGAGAGAGATGCTTAGGACATGAAATGTTGAGGCAGAGCAGCAAAACATTGGGGAAGCATTAGTGAGGTACCCTTGATATTATTTATTATATTATATGCTCTTGTATGTGATTCTATGTGAGAGTATCCACGGTGAGGTACGGATCTTCGTATACATATTTATGTGATGAGTTAGTTTAACTTGTTTTTTAATGTTCCTTAGAAAGCTTTTTTTACCTTTTGTACAAGAGGCACTCAGGGGGACCCTTTTGAGTGTACTATTATACTAACCCTATGTATATATAAACTGTTTTTAGGTCAGATGGAGATGTTTAGAGATCAGGATGGTTACTACTAACTTTTTTGTTTTAGGAGCTGTTTGGGATTTGTGGTCACTACCATCTTTACTTTCATTTATGCACTTAGGGTTTCTTTTATATTATTTTCTGAAAGTGAGTTGGTTGGTGTCTATCTTATCTATCCTATCTACACACATTTCACTTAGAGAATAATTCATCCCATTTGAATGTTTATTATACCCCCAGTGCAAGTCGATAACTCGGGGCCTACTGGAGGCGAGACTTGGGGGGTCACTATCCCTCTTCCCTAATTTCCATCCTAGGAGGGGTACACATTGTGGGGAGGGGGGCGTGACACCTTAATTTCATTGTTTATTACACACAATAATAATTTATAGAACCCAAAAGGACATGAGGCCTAGTATATTAGAGAAATTAGGTACATTGTAAAACTATATCCAACATGAATATAAAAATAATATTGATTACATCCTTAACATACTCTCGGAAGATCATCGTTCTTCAAAAAACGCACAAGATAACCTGGGGATGTACAAATGAAAGGTGTAACACAATGTAATTTTGTGAAATTATTTATTCTATAATAAATTTGAAATTTGAAATATTTATTTTTATATTCACCAATATGTTTGGTTTTTATTACACACCATTCTGAGTTTAGCTTGTGTTATTTGCAACACCATGTTTAAAAAAATATGACACACTATGAAAATATTTTTTTATGATAGTTATCAAAAAGCCATTGGAATGTAGAGTATGAGTAGAATTATGTAAATTATGAAAATATATGTTTTAAATATGTATATATAATTAATTCATTGATGACCAATTAGTTATAAATAAAAATAAAAATCTTTTAAAAATACAGGTAATCATCTTATGAAAAACTATTTTTATGAAAGAATTGTGTTTTACCTAATAAAATTAAATGAGTCACATTTAGTGAATAATTTCAATGAAATTATTATATTATATATTCAATAATAATTTTAACATTCATCTTATGTATTTTCTATACAAGACATTATAATAAATATAATGTTTTCTTAAAACTGTATTTTCTGAAGAATTGTTTTGTCGTCTTCTGTGCACATAGATTAAAATATTTTTTTTACCGCTTTTAGAAAACTTATTTCAAAAAATATACTTAATTTTATAAATTTTAATCAAAAAATTATCTCTGGTTGAATTTCTTGGATTTTTCTAAAAAGTTTCATTTTTGATGAATAGTAAAAAGATACTAATTTTTAATCGAAAACTACCATTTCATTTAACTTATTTATAAAGTTAAATTTTATTTTAAATTGGTTTTAAAGTAAAATTAGTTCAATTATTAATAAATTAATACAATTCAGGTCATTATAATCTATTTCATATTGAATATAGATATAAAAACTTTGTAAACTTTTGAGCATTTTCCCATTAAAAACTCATTTTCTCGTCACGTCTACATAAATAATTTTAAATTAATTGTTTCCAATCCGATGACTTGAATTTGGAAAAATTTATTAAATATTTTTAATCAGTTTAATTAATATTATATAATAATTTCAACAAAATGTTTTTACAAAAATGAATAGTGAATGCAGTAAAATTTAATTATCACAGTTAGGGTAAAAATTATCTTACCTGCTGTAAAAATAAAAAGAAAACGGTAAAAATGACCAATAATCTTTTATAAAAACTACATTATAGACATATTTAGACTATTTAAACTTTTAGGATCTCTAATGGACAATTTTATACATTTTTGAAATATGAAAAATGTGGGAGCACTCAATTACTTTCATAAATACCAATTTTGTCCTCTTCCCCACTTATAAAAGGACATACACTCTCCTATCTTTTGTACACCCTAAAACCATTTGGTTCAGAAACTCCCTTCCAAAATTACATCCCAAAATCCCTAACCTTATCGTAGAAGCCTTATTTTGGAAATAAATATAATAATGGATGTATTTTAGTTCAAAATTATAGAGGATACCCAAAGAAGAGGTATTGTTCATCAATGACCATTTTTGTTTTATTTCTTCTAAAAACTACCTAAATTATTATTATACCATGATGATATAATAAAATAAGGTTATTAAATATACTAATATATTTTTATGTTAATATCACGACCTACATCATTCAACACTTTCATCAAATGTGTTACGAAATTATCATTCACGTGTACGGAAGAATACCGCCTCATGAATCGATGTCATTATTTTTTCTATTACCACCTATGAAAAGTAGAAATAATGATGGATTTATTATTAATATATTATATATATATTACGTTATTATAATTATTAAATTACTATATCATGCATAACTTCATGATTTCCATTTTTTGGAATATGATAATGTCGCTTATGTGTGCGGAGGACTACCGCCTAACGATGTGATGTGATTCTTTAAAACTTTATATGAAAGGTATTAATGATATTAATAATGTAAATATGTTATAAATATGAAATTAAAATTATTATATAATAATAATATATCATTTAACATTATGTTTTTCAATCCAACATGAAAATTGAGAAAACGTTCATCTGTACGTACAACCTACCTTCACCATGAACGATGTATTTCATTTTGTATCACTAAATATTATGGATTAATATATATATATATATACATAATATATTATATATATATATATAATTTTTATAATTTTTTATTCAATGTAACCATGATCAAAATAAGAGGACATAAAATTTAATAAATCAAAACATATAAAAAACAAAGTTGTTTTTATCCAAAACAAAACTTTAACATGGAATTGTTAATGAATGGGTAATAAAATATCATAAGAAAATAATATCTGGTATAAAATATATCAATATTGTTCTACAATATATGTATAATAAACCTATATTTATTATACATGATGTTTTTATGTGTATGACAGAAGTCATGACATAAGGTATGAGATTTCCGTCTCACTTTTTACTTATGTGAGATACCTACCATATTCACCAACTATTTCTTTAATGTGGTGTATATACATTACATGAATGTAATTTAGGATTATTTAATGAATCATATTTGTATTTACATATCCATTTTAGTATATCTCTTTTATGGGGTTTACGGTTCAAAAGTTACAAAATTAGTAAGTGATTTTATTCTCAATTTGTGTTCTTTGAGGAACCTGGTTATGTTATGCACCTATCATCAATTATTATGTGTATATAAATCCCATTTTCATTTAATATCAGGAATTTTTTTATAGTGATGATATTTTGTGATTATTTTAATGATATTTCTTCATTGTTATTATGTTTCAAAGATACCAAAATTGTATAGATTTTCTATTACAATCTTATCGTTAGTTAGGAATGTTTTTGAATCTGTTTCTGATGATCAGATCTGCTAATCCATATGTAAATAAACTCATTTATTTTATTATAGTTTATTTATTTTATTATAATAAATGGTCCCCCTTCATTTATTTCTACTCATGCACTCAATTGTTCAAAAAGTGTTTTTTTGATAAATTGTCTTTTGTGTAGAAAATTTGTTTTCTTCCAAAACCATTTTTTCTAAAAATGTTTCCAGAAATTTTTTTTACATTTAAAAAAAAATTAGACAAATTTTTACACCTTAATAAATTTTTACAATTTTTTAAAGGAACCATCTTTCTTTTTTCAAGAAAATTCTCATTTTTCTTTTAATTAAAATGTGAAAAGAATCCATATTTTTAACATGAATGACATGAATAGTTTTTTCCAATATCATGAACACTAAATGATTCCATGCCTATTTTAATTTTTTCCAAATTTATTACAAATAATATATTTTCTTTAATATTTTGAAAATTTTTATATATTAAAAAAATATTTAGAATTGAGAAGGATTTTGAAAATGATTTAAAACGTGTTATTTAAATTGGAAAGATTATTTTACTCAAAAAAATCTTTTAAATGATTTGAAATTATTATTTTATAAGTTTTAATTAATATTTTATAATAAAAGTATTTCTAAAATATATTATGTTTTAAAAAATAATTTTAAAATAAAATCTATCTTCTTCAAAAAAATGATCAAACTATTTTATCATTCAAAACCATTTTCCATCTAAAATGACATCCTTTGATGTAAGTTGTTCTTCTATGGGGATATAAAACAAGGATACCATTCATATTTTTTCAATCAATTGATTATAATGATATGATTTTTATGAAACTCATTTCTCTTCCATGGGTTATACCATAACCAAATTCTTATGATACCGATTTCTTTTTTCCATGTGTTTTAATTCGACATGATAATGAAATGATTCTGAAACCTATATCTTTTATATATGTTATGATATGATAAAATTTTTATGATTCCCATTTATTTTCATGGGTTATGATAAAATTAATTATTTATGATTTATGGAACAAATATTCATGAAACCCACTTCATTTTCTTGTAACGCTTTTACTTCATTGATTGGGATTTCAGGAAGTGTTAATAGTGTTCCCCTGTGGTTTGTATTCAAGGGATTTTTCATCTAGTTAAACAACAAGGGTGTGCACCATAGGTGGTTTAGATCATAGGTATTCACCAGGCATTGCTATTCGAATTCATATGTTTGAGAGGGTATTGATTTTCATCGGATCCAGGATCATACAATCATGCATGATAAAAAATTCCATGAAATGATGAGTAGGTAGAACCTGGTCTTCATTATTATGATTCTGGGTAGGATCCTTTCTTTTTAGTTTTTAATGAGTTGTTTTTTCATTGAACTATCAATGGAGGCTTGGTTGTTGTTTTGTCGTGATGTCATGTTGGGTTCCCCCTTATCCCAAAAAAGGGGATCTTTAATAAAAAAATTAATTTTCATTCATTATGAGATAGAAGGGGATTACATCTCCTACAAATTCATTAGGTAAATATTAATATCTCATGATATATACATGACCGGAATAGGGAGTGAACTTAGTTTAGTATGGGACTTTATCTATTATGATACTCAGGGGAGTGAACATTGAATACAATTATGGATTGGCGACTAAACCCATTCCACTAAAATGAAAGGGCTGCCATTGAGGATGGTGATGTTTCTCACCCAGGATGTGTATCCCCATATAGAGTTCCCTTATGAGTTTTATAAATGATTCTTGACTAATAAAAAAATTATTATCTATGCTTATGTGTATGTAATAATTATTTTTCTAATGCCAATTTTATTCACTCATGAATCATGTTATTTTATTATCTTATGATCCATGCCTTATGAACATTCAATCTTTATTCCATGACTCTATATTATGATATATGATATATAGGGTATGGTTTTCAAATTTTATGCTCATTCTCTCGTCACCAAATGTTCATCTCATGCTTATGTATCTCCTTTATTTCCCCTCACTGAGAATATAATCACACCCTTTCTTATGTTTCCATTCTATAGTTTATGAAGAATGGTTTTAAGTAGGACAACTACAGGGGAGGATATTTTTAGGAGACATTTATGATCTTTCACAAAATAGGAATCTTGTGTTTCATGTTTCCTAATTAACTAAACTATTATTGTCCTTAAGTGTATGTTTATATAATGTAACTGATATTCATATCAAAATATGTCATATCCATGTATAAAAATCATGGTTCACTAGAGTTTTTATCAGATAAAATTTTCAGGTATCCTATATAAATTACGATGAGAAAACTATAGTGAGATCCCTAGGGACATTTCTAATGATATTTCTAGGGATGTATCAAAGGATAATTCTAAGGATGTATCAAAGTATATGAAAATGTCTTGGAATTTTGGTAAAGGATATAGAACATAGATTCCAAAAAATTATATCCCTATTTGGATACTACAAGTTGACGTGGATCAAGCATGGAGTATCCTATGAGTAATAACTCTGAAAAGGGTGCATTGATTTGGAATCAATCATCACCCGGTTTATGATAATGTGCCTTGATGCACACCTAGTTTGACACTACCATGAGATATCCTTTGGAAATTCATAAACTCTTTATGAACCATCTTGATGGCTTCAAATAGATTATGACAAAGAATGACCTTGGATAAACATAATGATTCATAGATTAAAAAGAAGGTGTCATTATATAGAAATCATATAATTATTATTTTTTAATTATGTGGATTTACACTGTGATTAGTGTTTCTCAAACTATGATTTTAGGTTTAATTCAATAGTGGGAAAATTAACTGGGTTAACATTGAATGTAATGAAAAAAATTCATGATGTGAAGCCAAATGGGATGATGACTAGTGTGAAGGATGTTGTGATTATGCCTAGTTGGTTTCCATGGAACATGGTTAAAAACGTGTATCATAACCAAATATTATAATCAATAAGTAAGATAATGAAATAGTTTTCTAAGAGTTTGGGTAGTGGAGACCATGGAGGAAAGAAGATTAAATTTTTTATACATCAAGAATGTGGGAAGAAGCACTCGAGTGGATGTTTTAGAGGAACACAAATATGTTTTGAATGTAGAATATAAGGACACAAATAAAGAAAATATAAAGGTAAAATGAAAATTTTTGTTAATTAAACTATTGAGAATAATTTTCCCCCTATGATATTATCGTCTGTTGAGAGAATTAAATGTTGAAAGTATAGAAATTATGAAAATATTTTTCCTAATGGGAAAGATCATGAATAAAATCAGCAAGGTTGTTCAAGTAATGGTTATATTTCTGATGATGAAGAGACTAAAAATTAAATATGAATGAAAATAGGTATTAAATAATGAGATAATGAATCATAATGATTTGTTTGAGAAGGAAGTGTGTTGAATTGAGTATTTATGTATTATAATTCAAATATTATGTTATATGAATCCTAAAATATATATGCATTATTTATTATAAGTTTCACATTAAGGATATGAATGAATATGTGAAATTATGTTGATGGAATGAAAGAGTGTTTCAATAGAAATGAGATATTTTGATTATGGGAAGGTAACCCACAATGATTTTCCAATGATGATAAAATGGTGTTTAGTTTGGATATATAGACGATTGGTATGGATAATGTAAACTGAAAAGTATTGACCTCATAAATAATATAGTATTTATTGAGAAAGTTGTTTATATTATCATTGATTGAGTTTACAATATTATTGGACCTATGTAATATATTAAATAATATGTTGTTTTGTTAAAGGAATGATAAATATTACAGATTATCATTAAGTTTATATGGTAATTCTTGTTTTAAGATAATACACAATGAAGGTATTCACATGTTTGGTTTGTGACAATTGAGAACTATTTCATAATTTTTTGGGGATTATTGATAAAATCATTTTGGAAATTCGGTGACCTTATTTCAAAAGATTAGGATTTTCATATTTTTTAAGGGTCATAAGGTTAACAATTTAGGAAATGATTTATTTTGACCATTCAATGTGGTTTTAGTTATTAATTTGTTATTTCACCATATGAAGATTTATTCATATTAGATAACTTGTGGTAACTATTTTTTTGATGATAACTACTGATATATGAAATAACTTATCATTATATCTGTGGTTATTATGATCCATTAGTTATTCAGGAATAAAAAATTCACCTTTATATCATGGAGTATGTGATAAATTTGAAATTGATCATGGTATAACCAATGGGTGATATTTTTCCTATGAAATTTAATGAAATAAATTAATTATATCTTCTCGGGAAAATTCCTAAAAATTAAGAAAAGTACATATAAATATAAAGGAATCCTATTATCAACATTTTTGGTGATATCAATAACCTTTTTCATGATTATTTTTTCTATGGTTTTATAGTCACTAACCATCTCTATATTTCCCACTTACTTGTGAGAAATGATATTTATCACTCTCTATAATTATTTATGCTTTTCATCCAGGTAAAAATATTTACTTTCCATTAATGTTTTCCTTTGTGGAAATATACATATGAGTTAATTTATGTAACCTTTATGTTTCAAACTGTCCCATTTTATGGGAAGTTTGTTATTCATTTTTAGAAAGTGGGTTTCAATGAATGAATTTTCAAATGTTAAAATTTTAGTGACTGAGTTGAATTTTGAGTGTGAAATTCATTTTAAGGGGGGGGGGGGGGTAGAATGTAACACCCAGAGATTTTGTAAAATTATTTTTATCAAATAAATTTTATCTTTTATATATTTTGTGTTACATGAACTAATAATTTTGGATAGTGTTACACACAATACTATGTTTATCTTATGTTACACAAAACACCAACTTTAAATAAAATATGACATAGTAATTTTGTTCCTTGGGTCCTTAAAGGCTTTCGGGCCCCACTAGGCCTTTGGGCTTGTAAATTCTCCTGGCCTTCGGGCCACCTAAAAGCATTTGGGTCACCCCAAGGCCTTCAGGCTACATTAAATGAAGATGTACCAGTCAGAATACAAGGGACATGGCTTAAGAGAATTATTCAGGGAAGGCACATTCAAAAGAGTAGTGCTAACCAGAATTGGAGAACGAGAGGGTATGACTTTTCCATAGGAAACAGGCCTATGTATATTTGCATAGAACAGCTAGTTGACCAGCCCTGTAAAGTTGGAGTGTTGATATCATGACATATGATACGGAGGAGCAGTTCTGAGATGTCTATCTAGGTGATTCCTCTAATACTTATAGGTCATGTAATTGTCTCTAACCCTTCGGGCCTTGTTAGGGTTCCACCTCACTTCTTGAAAGGTGGATTATCAAAAATAATAATAATAAATGAAGGACTTTAGGCCATTGCGACATTGGAATAGAGGGTATGAGTAGTATTAACAATGTTATGAAAATATATGGTTTTAAAATGTATGTATAATAAATTATTTTCTGAATAATTTATTATAAATGTAAATAAAAATCATTTGAAAATAAAGGAAATCCTTTTTTGAAAAATGATGTTCATGCACTTAAACACATTTTACCTATAAAAATTAAAAGAATAATATTTAGTGATTGATTTAAATAAAAATTTTATAGTATATATTCAATAACTTTTTAAACATTCCTATTATGGGTTTTCTATACAACAGATATGAATAAATCCATTTTTTACATTTACAAATATATTTTCTAAAAAAAACTTTTGTCTACTTTGGTGCACTTATTTGAAAATTAGTTTTACCACATTTAAAAATTTTATTTAAAAAATTAATTTAAATTTTAAACTAAAAATATAAAAATAATATTAGAGTGAAATTTTTGGGATTATTCTAAAATGTTTTCTTTTTTTATAAATAGTAATTAATACACATTTTTAATTGAAAATTAGCTTCTAATTTTATTTACTTATATTGTTAAATTATATTTAAAATTGTTTTTTAAATTAAATTTAGTTATATTATAATTCCGTTAATCCTATTTATGTTATTGTAATAAATTTCATAAATATTGATATCAAAACATCGTAAACTTATCAAAAGTTTCTCTTTAAAAACCATCTTTATCATCACGTCTCTAGAATTAATTTAAAATTAATATCTAACAATTATATTATTTGAATTTAGAAATATATAATGGATATTTTTAATCTAAATAATTTATTTTATCTAATAATTTACAATTATTTTTCAACCCAAATGAATAGTGATTTTAGTAAAAATTAATTACCACTGTTACGGTAAAAATGGGTTTAGTAGAGCATTATGCTAAAATGATAAGTGTAACAATGACCTATAAAATTGTATAAAAAACATTTTATGAAAATATTTAGACCATTAAACCTATAATGTTTGATAATGGATGATATTTTTACCCTTGTGACACATGAAAAATGAGGGATCACTAATTTTTATTTTAAAAATACCAAGTGTGTCCTCTACCCACCTTATAAACGGTCATCGCCTATCCTCTATTCTACACACATTCAGAAAGATTTTTTTTCAACCAATACCTTCCCCAATAACTTCCAAAATTCCCTCCCCTAATAATATATAACTTTTTTGGATATAAATCCAACTAAGGACTTTAGTGCAAACTTAAAGAGGATACTCGAAGATGAGGTAATGTTAGTCAACGAGGGTTTTTGTTTTATTTATTCCTCAAATGACTTAAATTATTATCATACCGTTATAATATAATAACCTAAATTATTTTAATATTATGATATTTTTTATGTTAGTATGATGAACGAGAACCATCTACACTTCCATAGAATGGGTTACAAAATCATCGTTCATGTGTGGGGCGGACTACCGCCTCAAGAAACAATGTTGTTTGTTTACACAGTACCACCACTCACGGTAGGAAATATTTATGTATTTAATATTTATATATGATATTTATGATATCATTATACTTATTGATTTATTATACCACACATACCATTATGCTATCCATTTTTTGGGAATACAATAACATCGCCCATGTGTACTGTGAACTACCACCTTGGAAAGTGATGTGATTATTTCATGATTTACATGGAAGGAATTAAGGATGTGTTTTATGAGAACATTAAATAAATATTAAATGAAAATTATTATTTAATAATAATATATCATTTACCTTTATTTCTTTCATTCCAACAAATAAAATCTAAATAAATTTCATGTGTACGTACGACCTGCTGTCTCCATTAAAAATATATTTAATTTTCTATCACTAACATTTATGGATTACTATAAATTCATATATTATGAATCTATATAAGATTTATATCATGTTAAAAATTCATGAGATTATCTATCCATGATCAATATAATAGGAACTAAAATATAACAAATCAAAACATATAGGAAAATATGGGCGGTTATTACTTGAAACACAATATAAACAATGAATTATTAATAAACATGTAATAAATGTTCATACAAAATAATATATGGAATGAAATATATAAATATTTTTCTATAATATATTTATAATAATCATATATTTATTATTCATGAGGATTCAGTATGAATGATGAATGTCCAGACCTAAGGGAATATATTTTTTTCTCACTTTTTTACTTCTGTGAGACACATTCCATTTTCACCATATATTTTTTTATGTGGCGTATAAAATTCCATTGAATTTATTTTATTATTATTCATATGAAAATTATTGGTATTTAAATTTCTATTTTTGGAAATCTATTTTTCAGTGTTTATGGTTCAAAATTTACGAATGTGGTACGAGATTGTTGTCTCCATTTTCCTTCTTTGAGAAAAACGGTTATGTTAGTCACCTATCTTCTTTTAGGAGTTTTATATACAGAATATTCTAATTTTAATATCATGAATTTATTTATACTCATTATTGTTTAATTTTATTTTAATTATATTCCTTTATGCGGCTTACATTTCAAGGATACCAAAGTGGCAATGATTTCTTTTGAAATATCATCTTTTATCATGAATATTTATGACAGTGTTTCCAAAGATAAAATATTATGATCCTTCTCTACGGAAACACATTAATTTTATTATCCTCTGGTTATGTAATGAAAATAAATGTTCTCCCTTCATTACCCTCTCTTAATTTAATCAAGAGTTCAAAAACAATATTATTAATAAAAATATCCTTTTAAATCGAAAACACCTTTTCTTATGAAACCATGTTTTATAAAAATGTTTTCAAAATTATTTTTAACATATTTAAAATTATTTATTAAATAAATAATTACCCATGTTGTAATTTTTACAAAATGTTTTGAAATGAACATTCATTCCATTTTCCAAAAAAATCTCATTTGGCTTTTCCAAAAAGTATGAAAATATTCATTATTTATAACATGAATGGAAAGAATAGTATTTCCCACTATCATGACTACTAAATTATTTCATGATTCATTTACATTTTATCAAATTTATTTTAAAATAAAATATTTTCATTAATATTTGTTAAATGTTTATATTTTAAATAATTGATTTTAATTTGAAAATAATTTTGAAAATGTTTTAATTTTTTTTTCAAAGTAGAAAGGCTATTTTTATCAAAAAATTATAATTTATTTTTGAATATTAAATTATATTTTTTCATTGACATTTTCATATAAAATTATTTAAATTTTTTTTATTTTTTTAAAAAAAAATTTTGAAAATTTTTTATCTTCCTCAAGAAATGTTTCAAGTGGTATATCCTATAATATAATTTTCCATCTAAAATGATATCCATTGAAATAACTTAATATATACTAGGGATATTAACTAAGGATATAATTATTATAATTTCTATAAATAGTTTATAATTATAATACATTTACGAAACCCATTTCTCTTCCCTAGGTTATACTAGAGAAAAATTCAAATAGAACATGTTTTTTTCCATGGATTTTTCTTTTTCGGGATGATAAAATAATTATCAAACCTGTATCTTTTCCACTGGATATAATATAATGAAATATTTAGGAATCCCATTTAATTTCATGGGTTATGATATGATGAAAGATTTATTAACTTTTTTAACACATTAATATGGTATTCATTATGATATATGTTGGACTTATATCTCTCTACAATGCATTGGGTCAATACTTATATCTCATGAGATAGGTAAGATTGGAATGAAGAGTGAACTTAGTTAAGTAAGTGACTTTGTCTGCAACTATGGTCTTGGGAGTGAACCATGACTATTATTATGGTTTTGTGAGTGAACCCATTTCACTACGAGGAAATGGATTCTACTGATGGTGGTGGTGTGTCCTTCCCATGAGATGTAGCCACCCATAGACTTCCTTTATAAGTACTAGAAATGATCATTTACTACTAAGAAAATATTATTATATACTTATATGTATGTTAAAATTCTATGTATTATGTCATGTTTATTCTCACATGGATCATATTATTTTAGTATCTTATGATCTATATCTTATGATCTACCAATCATTATTCCATGACTCAGGATTATGATATTTGATAAATGGGGTATGGTTTTCAAATGATATGTTCATGTTATCAAACCCTTATAATCATGTTATTCTTATGTATATTCTTTATTTACCCTTATTAAAAATATGATATCACCCTTTATTAATTTTCCTTTACCCAAATAATAAAGAATGGTTTTGATTAGGGGTACTAAATGGGAAGATATTTATATGATACATTTAAGATCATTCATGAATTATGAAGATTATGTTCCCTGTTTCTAATGGCAATAAACTATTTTGGTACTAAGGATTCTGTTGGTATAATATATTGAATATTCATATAAAAATATGTAATATACATGTATGAAAAGGCTGGTTAAATATAAATGGTGTGTTCTGTAAATATCAGTAAGGTAATAAACAAACAATAGAAAAATATAAAGTATTACATATAATCCAAGAGGTATATAAAGGTATCATATAAGGTGATAGAATCATATTATTGAACAATGAGTCAATATATAACATTATAACTTAAAGGTAACATAGTTTTGTGGAAACAATATAAAAAATAACATCTTAAACATAATTCAAGTCTAACAACCTAGAAATCCTAACATAGTGTTCTTTGGATAACCTCCTATGGACCGTGCAAGACATCTCATGAGATAAAAATATTACCCAATGCATTAGAAGGATATGTAATTTTGATCCCACAAATCACATTCATATCATGTACATGAATATTTGTGCCAAAAAATTATTCAACATAAGAACAATAATAGGGACAAGTATAAACATAGTTAATAACCTTGAGTGGAAATTGAAATGGGTTTTCACTACACAATTTTTTGGCATGAAAATTCATAAGATAATTTTGGCTACATAATGGTGGTACATAATTATTCATAGAAGGTATTAATGAGAGTGAAATGGGTCTATCATAAATATTAAATAATAAAAAAATTAAGAATAATATGAGTGAAAATAAAAAATTATGATCAATTCGAAATTAAACAGAATAATACAATGAAGGTGCTTAATTATTGTGAATAAGTATATGATACCTTACATTGAGAGGGTGCTTCTTTAATCTTTGGAGAGAATATTAAGAGATTATAGGGACATTGGGAGGAATATATAGAGTAAAATTAATATTACTATAACGAAATAAAAGTATTAGGTGAAGACAAATGAGTGTTTTGGTGGGATTATATAGAAAAATAAGGGACAATTAATTATTTATTTCCAAAAATAGGTTTTGGATTGTATATTATAATGTTATAAAAACAAAAAACCTTACCATGTTTTTTACCCATTTTTACTACCAAATAGGAAAGGTTAGAATTATTATATATGGTAAATAACAAAAAATATAAAAATAATTCTCATGGTGATGTGTAAGTGAGTAATGATTATAATGAATTGATTTTAAAACCATAATATATAATATTGATTTTGGAGGATTCATTAAGTATTTATAAAATTCAATAAATAACTTATAAAATAAATTATTTTAAAGGTTAAATTTATATTTGGTAAATTATTCCTTTTCTAGAATATATTAGGTCACTTTTAGGCCATTCTGGTGTCATAATACATACTGTATATTTATACCGTATTTCATTTTTACCAAAAAAATAAATATTCATATAAAACTATGAAACAATCACCTTTGGATAATTTCAACAAGATTATTTTAAAAATTATATTTAATTTATCAAAAAAATCTCAAAATATGATAATTGATAATTTTAAATAAAAAAATCATCATTTATTAAATAATATTAATTTTTTTACAATAAAAATTTTCCTCCCTTATATAAATTACATTTCACTTCATAAAATTACATTATAATTTATATGTAATTAATATTTTTTAATAAAAATATTTTATTAATGTACTATTTCTTTATGAAATTATTGAATTCGAAAAAAATTGTATCTTGATCAAAACAATATATTTGTCAAAAATACAGTTCAGTTATGATTGTATCAAAATCAAATTTCTATAAAACTCATTACTTAATCATTTACAATGTAATATTAAAAGGTAATATTGTTATCATAGTTTTATTAGTATGTAATTATATAAATTCATACTATTATGGTCTAAATATGTATCTCTTTATTACACCAATGAATACCCTTAGGGTAAGGTGTGTAATTGTGAGATTATCATAGGGTGGATTAGTAAACATGGTTTAGGTTGTGATGTTAATGATCTTGAAATTTTCCCATTAATGGTTTCAATTTTTCTTTAGTTATAGAATATATGATTGATCTTGGCCATGGAAAAATCCAAATGATTTTATCTCCCTTGTAAGCTCTGATAAATGGGATTCATAGGGTATAATCCCACTGGTCGAGGCCATCATTCATTCCTTCGAAGCCAATTAGACATTATCATAACCATTAATAGAGTAATATTAATGGTTACTATACAATGGAAATATTATTAATGTTTATCATTCTTAAGGATCCTTTAAATCTAATAGGATATATCATATAACAGTCTAAAATAACAAATGTTGTACACATGTTCTCTATAACTACATTACATAATAATTAATTTTTTCATTCCAAAATGAAATTTAATTTTTAAATTTATATGTTGTTGTAAAAAAAATATATAGGGTTCATATTCCAATTCTTTCCAAATATCAGAACTTTATTCCAAGTACATATTCATAGGAGTAAATTTTCACAACATCAAACACCATGTCTCACTAATGATTTTTATCATAACTTTTTTTCAACTCTGCAATACCCTTTTATATTATTGAATGGATTTAAATTTTTCCACATATCCTTATAAAGATTTGGTCCCTATTGTTTTCTTTCTCCAACTTCATCCCATAATGTTCAAGTTATACACTTCCTTACATATAGTGATTCATAATTATACATCTGAATTCTCATGTAAAATATGTTATTATATAAAAATTCTACCAAATGGTGATGTTGATCCCAACCACCTTTGAAATACATTTAAAACGATCCCAACATATCATGTAGGGTTTGAATGGTTATCATATAATGATCATCTTTTTTACTATGAAAAAAATATGAAATCTCAATTATGTATCTAGATACTACTAAAGACTTCTCTTCAACATCGAGGTAAACCTCATATCATGAATTAGACCAATAGAATATGGTACTACATGAAATCTTACCACTTCATTAAATAATAACTTTGATATTTAATCAACATACAAGTCTTATTTGACAGTAATAAAGTTCTCTAAATTTATAATTCGATTAAGTACAACCCACATAACATTTCTCACTTTAGTTTTATGGGGAAGTCTAATAGTTAAATACATGGTAATGTTTTTCCATTTAAATTCATTTATGGGTAAGGGTTGTAACATCCCCTTAGAATTATGTCTCTCCTCCACAAATTTCTGACATACTAGGAATAATGATACATATTCTACAATATACTTTTCATTTTTTCCACCAAGAAATCTCTTTTTGGCCTCTATAAATCTACATAATTCCTAGACGAATAGATAATGATAAAACATGATCTTCATCAAAAAAAATACTTCTTCATGTCTGATATGGATGGAACATAGTCATGGATCCCAAACCTTCTCATTCTATTATAATGTCAATTGAACTCATGATTATTTCTCACCTTCTTTTTCAACTCTACATATTCCTTATACACCTCTTCAATATTCATATAGATGGATAGTTGTAAATTTATCTGATAAATATAATAATTTTTACCTTCCCTTAAGATTTAAATTTCCATATTCTATAAATCCATAAGTATTAAATCTATTTCAATCCTTATATTGGCCAAAATAACATGGTCCTTCCAACTCAAAGCAACATCCACCTTTTTCTCATTATCAATGTTGTATTTTATTGATTATTCATAATATTTAGTCAATTCTATCCATATTTTTTGGAATATATTCAACACTTTTAGTGTGAATATATACTTAAAAACATTATGATTCATATATATTTCAAACCTTTGACCATAATGATATTCCATCCATATATTCAATGAAAAAATCATCGTAGACAGTTCCAAATAATGATCCAGTTTATTTTTCTCATAAATGTTCCATTGGTATGTGGTATATGCAGTAACCATATCATTATTCATCATGAAACAACCTAGTCCCTTCATTTATGATTCAATATATATCAAAAATTGTTCTATAGTAGATGGTAGTGTGAGTATAGGTGCACTTAGCTAAAATTTCTTCAATTCACTGAAATTATCTTCACATTAATTTCTGCACAAGAAGATAAACTACTTATATTTAATCATGGTGATTTGATTATATGGTCATGGAAAATGCATCATAAAACACTGTTAATATCTATCCAACCCATGAAAACTTTGTATTTTTGTTTTTGTGGTTTTCCTTGGACATTACTAGATAACTTTTTAATTTTAAGGGTCCATCGATATACCCCCACATTATATTATAGGGCTTGTAAATGAAAATTTATGAAGCCAAAATTCAGACTTGGTAAAATTTTAATACATATTATCCTTATAAAGGGTCTTTAGCACAATTCTCAAATGGTCTTGATATTCATAGTTATCTTTAAATATATATGAATATTATCTATAAAGACTACCATAAATTGATTAAAGTAATCCTTAAATACATTATTATTTAAATCCATAAATATAGTGGGGTAATTAGAAATAACGGATAGAATTACTATATATTCATAATTCCCACACTTCATGTAGAAGGAAATCATGGGAATAAAATCTATTTAACCATTAATTGATAATATTATAAATAAAGGTCAATCATGGAAAATTATTGAGGTCATTATAATTGATCAAAAAAATCATCATTACTGGGTAGAAGATACTTGTTATAGATAGTGATCTTGTTAAGTTCACAATAATCATTAAAAAGATGCATTGACCCAAAAATATTCTTATGAAAAAGAATTGATTCACCCTATGGTAAAAAACTATGGAATATGGATTCCTTATCAACATTATCTTGGATTTTATTCTCTAATTTTATCAACACAAGTGTTTTCTTTCTCTTTAGAGTCTTTGGATTGGGTGTAACACCAGATATGAGTTCTATTGAAAACTCAACCTCACAATTGGGTGAAAAACTAGTAAATTATTCTATTAAAATACAAGAAAAAACTACCATTCAATATTCATATCCTCAATAATGAGTTTATCGCCGACTATATGAGATATATACCCTTCATCGATAGGAATTATGACCCAAGATATAGAATTAATTTCCATTATAACTTCATATTTATCGTCAAATAGATAAAAAATAATAGGTTAATTTAGAATATTAAATACAACTTCCCTTTATAATAAATTTATATCGGATCGATATAAAGAAATATTATACATTCCTAAAATCACATCAAATATAACTAAAGTGAGAATCAAATTATTTTAATATATAATTTTCTCACAAACAACAATGGTAGAGGAACTATAGACATGCGAAAAACTGTCATTCCATTATGAGTTTTCACTGATAACTCAACAAATAATCAATAAGATGATAATTCAATAACCTTAAAAGATAACTTAGTTATAAAAGTGTGCATAGATCTAGAATTAGATAATACATTAACTATTCTAGTGTGATTGATAAGTGTACCTTTTACCACAACATTATCATAACCCTATTTGTAAGTCAAGATCAGATTAATTTCCTTTTGTCTTTGGTCTTAATATTTTGTTAATGATGATCATCATAAAAAAACATTTATATCATTACACTAGTTTTCATAATTTCCATTATCCTTTTCTTTAATGAAATTGAGAATTGGTGGTATATTTGTTGGAATCTTATTTTCCTCCATTTCATTAACCATGATATTCATTGCCTTTGATATCCATCGGATTTGTGACCGATATTTATACATTTAAATATCCTCTTAGTATAATTTGTAAAATTACATTGATGCTTCTTCCAAAAAAAATTTCATGTAGATGACTACAATTTCATTCCACCATGTGATTTATTGAAGTTTTCATTAGACTAAAACGTCATTTTTATCAAAACCATGGGAATGGTTGAAATATCTAATTTCTATTTCTACTATGACTACATATAAATTTTTTTTAATAGATAATAATGTATCAATAGATAATGAATTTTAGAGACATGATTTTAAGGTACCAATAAATTGATCGATTTTAAATTCATGGATGATGATTAAACTAGAACCATAATATGTATGTCTTATGAAAATTTCCTCATTTGTACCAATAGATTTATCTTACTATTATTTAAGCTCAAGGTAACATTTATCTGTTTTTATGTAGCATGTGATGGAAGTAATTACTACAAAATATCCTCTCGAACTCATCCAATTCGATGGATATAATTTCATCATTTTTTCTAGTATTCTTAAAAAGATTCCACCATTGATACACTAATCTATCAAAATAAAAATCATGGAAAAACATTTCATGTTTTGAGAACCATAGAATATAAAATATTTTCTCAGTGGTGTTGATCCATCACTCAACCACTAGTGAATTAGAAGAACCATAAGAATAAGTTAGATATTGACTCATGAATTAATTAACATCATGTCCCTCCATCATTTGAAATTGTTAAATATTAGCATGATTCATGTATAGATAATGTTGTGTGATAATAGAAATAAGATTCTATATTCCAACTACCATAACATTTGGTTTATCAATTGAAAAATAATTAGATTGTACATCACATTCATCATTGGCATGATGTCTTCTGGATCCATACATTGAATACAATTGGAAATAAAAGTTAAAGCATTGAACTAAAAACAATATTAGTTACCTATGATATAATCATGAAATATTATTCAATGGATGTATAAATCACGAAACCTTCTTCATAATATATGCAACCTTAGGTTTATCCAAGGTTATCCAAGGTCGTTACATAAAAACTATAATGTTATCATATACTTGAATTTATCCTTGGAGTTTTCACGAAATGATACTAATACTAATCTCTGAATATTGACGAAACCTATATCTAATATCAAATAAAAAGTGAATATCTGTTCATACATAAATATTATATATTTTTTTATGAATAATTAATATATAAAATTATGATCCTTTCTAGAACCATAATGGTTTCTTGTATTTGGATATTAAGTACAGAAACATATTTTATTATGTATATTATTCATCATTTATCACAATATTCTTCTCATATTGTATCCTTCTAGAATTATCCTACTTAAAAATTTTCTTCATTAGTTAGGGAATGAAAACATAAGAAATTTTGAGATTAGAAACTCAGTAAGGGTAAAAATGTAAGATATAAATCAATGATCATATGAAAGGATAAGATAATCAAAAGGGTATGGGATCATGAATATAAATTACAAAGTTCATACACAATCTTTCATCGATCGAAAATGTGATTCATGGCAAAAAAACACTATCATTTCAAAATAAATGAATTATAAAAGTGAGAAAACATCATTAATCAATTGTTAACCATATATTTGTATCATAATCATGTAATAAAAGTGCGTAACCATCCTAGATATATGAACCATTCTACATGTCATGTTTAATAACCTATACAATAAAATAATAGTATATTAGGCATAAACACATGTTTCCTATATCATAACGGATTAGGAATCATCACTAGTTTATCATATTAGATTAGGCATCCCTAACTATATCCACTATTGGATCAATTGAATCAAATTATTTACCATAGTAGATAATTTACATTGACTAGTTTCCTAAAATCATCTCATGAGATATAAAACAATACCCAACACATTTGAGGGTAATAAAATTCTAGGCCCAGCCCTCACATAATGAAAAATATACATATGTGCACCTCATGAGCATAAAAAATTAATAATATCCTCAAAACATAACCTATATAAATGAAATGAGTTTTATAAACATTTCATCATTTCATTATAGCATAGCCCATGGAGAATAAAAAGGTTTCATAAAATCTCATCGTCATAATCATAAACCATCCTGATAAATTAAAATATTGATATCATTAACTAATATCACTAGTAAAGCATAATTAACATAAAAGAATTTTATTGTGAATGAAAATATAACATCCTAACACATATGAAACTAATTGGGTTCACATAGTCAATTATTATTATGTCCTCAATCACTCCTCTCCATATTCCAGAGGCTGACGATTAGCAATGCGAGCCTAGGGTGTGATAGTGGGGAGAATATTCCATTATATCAAAGTAATAAAATAGTGAAAATAACAAGATATAATCCAAAATAGTAATAAATATAGTGAAGAATAAATAATTATAACAATTATGATATAATAAATTAAATATTGTAAAGGCCTGAATGGCCATGTCATACATAGGACACTAATCACCCATTGGGTTGACCATACATATACAAGAGTAAATAAAATTAATAGAAATAAATGTAAATGATATAATGATATCATAAATCTAAAATACACACCCACACACTTTGAAAATATCCAATCCATCATGCTCTACAGATCCCAAGAATCAGACCAAACCTATGCATAAAACCAAGTGAACATCTGCTCGTGTACAATAGTGAAATGGTAGCATAAGAAAGGAATGCGTAAAAAATAAATAGAGTCCCACCAATGTGGAACTATACCTATAAATTAATATTAATTTTATGTATTTGTAAGATAATAATTAGGAAAATAATAATAAATAAAACTGAATCAAAAAAATACAATCAACAACATAAATAAAATAAATAAAAACTGATCCTTTGTTCAATGATTCTGGTCAACCAAAAGTTATTTTGACTCATCCATAATGTCTCTGAATAATTTTTCATCATATATATATATATATATATATACATAGTTATGTATATTTGAGTAATATAATAAATAACATAAATAAAAATAACCGACCATTTATCCTTGGGTCTATAATCCTAAACAAAAAATATCTGCTTTGGAAAACACTAAAAAAGTGTATGAGAAAGATATTATACTAAGGGTGATACATTTAATATCCTCAGGATAACACTTACTTTCCTCCAATCACTATTATAATGGATGTCATGTACTGATGAAAAATCCAATAAATATGACGTTGCATTAATTGCAACTTATACAAGATGTATCAAGTATCAGACCTATGATGGATAAGACCCAAGGCCATTAACTAATGCATCCTATTTTATTGGATGTATATCATCCATAGACTACTTAGTAAAATATAGACCTAATAGTTCCATGACCCAAGCCTGTTGACCAATGCATCCTCCTCGAGTCCATAGATCACATCTATTGAAAACTGAGTGAACACTGCCATACTATTATACATTTTTTGTTCCATACCACAATTTACCCTCATCAATATCATATCAATTACCCAGATCCATCATTAAAGATCATAAGCCAGATATCAGGAAGCACATCTGAGTATCCTTCTCATGTACCATATTATTCTAGGCCCATTGGCCACAAAAAGGAAGAACCTCTCGAAATAATAGATCCATAAAAATTAAATAAGTGAAGAATAATTAGCATATTGAGGGTGGATGAATGATTAAACCCACAAATACTATCAAAACCTCACTTATCATAAGTTTGTTGTGGGTTTTGGGTTACACCCACTACCATATCTACCAGAACTCATACACACTAGGTCGGGGTTGGCTAACAACCGGTGTACCCACTACAATACTCATGATCAATATACCAACAAGGCATATTAATTAGGATCCTTGAGGGCCATGCTCAATTAGAGGTATTCTTATTGGGATCCTCTAAGTTAGTACCACAGTCTTTCTGGGATGGTCTACACACCCAACCCGTTTTTTACTACCTAAGGTTCTTCCTCATAGGTTAATAAAAATACTAACATGCCTTACCAATCAAAGCCTCCCCTTGTTTGAGGTTTGGGGGATAATACATGTCATGTGGATTAAGTCTCAGCCAATATGGGATAAATAATGAGGATATTTCATATGGTTTGTTATTACCCCTATTGTATATCCCCTAAAATTGTCCAATTTATTTATTAAACAGTCCATTGAATAAATCGAACTGGTGGAATCACCCTCACCAGTGTGCTCAAGAATACACATAATATAATAAATATGCATAAATACTAAAATTGAAGGTATGAAAAACAACATACCATTAGGAATATCTGACCATTTATAACCATCTCTCATTAGTTTCATCCAATCTCATTATTATCTGTGCTAAGATACATCAGCTTCCAAGTCCCATACTAACATATGAAGGTCAACACAGCCTCAAATGACAATTAATAAATTTAAAAATTTAATGTTAAATAAAAAAGAAGTATAATAGGCGATAACTCAATGGACACCCATCACACAATGAAAACATGATTGACAATGAGCAAAAGGTATCCATGGTTACATCGACGCCACCCTTGGAAAAATACCTAACCAGTGGCATCAACACATTTATTAAAAAAAATTAATAAATCTTAAAATAATTATAAATCTACTATGGTGATGTACCTTGATTAAACAACACATAGAAATGTCCAGATGACCTCTTCGGTTATCCCCTTTCAAGGTAGAGAAAATTACCTATAACTATTATTTAATTAAACCATGCTTTGGTGGAATTGAATTTGAAAATATTAAACAAGGGAACTGAGAATAAATAATGAAGATAATAGAATACCTATTAAACATACCAGATGATAAATAATAACTTATAACACCAAGAAATTCAATCAAAACACCCCCTTGATGGGGTTGGAAGAGAAGAAATAGAAGAGGGAGCTTCATGGGTAGTTTGATGTGGAAAGGGGAAGGAAATATGGGTTTATCCTTTAAGGATCACATGGGGAATGTTAATTTCCCCCATTTAAGTGAGTGTTAGGGTTTAGATACATGGTTGGACAAACCATGTGCCAATTTTTGTGCCTCTACAGTCCAAGGCACACTCCACCTGACACAGTTGTAGTGAATGGTTAGTCAAATTGTGTTCCAACCATGCATCCAATATGAAACAAATTACTACCCCCACACAGATTCCTGTAGAATTAAATATGGTTTCTCAAAACATTAACCTATACAAAACAGTCCACATAGTTATGTTTTTTGGTTTTCATTGACCATGGTCCAACCATGTTCCATGATCATTATTATTTCAAAATATCATTTTGAGGTCCCAAATCCACAGGACGATCCTAGACCATTGAGATACAAACCACGAATCATTACACATCCAGAAATAATATCTAAAGTCAATACGAACTTTGAACTTACATTTTGGTTCTTTGATAAATATTTTACCCATCCAGTAATTGGAAATTAAATATCCATTAAAATTTTTTCTCAGAAAAGAAACATGGGATATTATTAAAAAAACAATAAAATATAACTAGAAAATTTGTTTTCGAAAAATAACCTTTTCAATTTCATATGAAATATTTAAAATATAAAAATATAAAAAATAATATGGAATATTTAGTATCAAAAATGAATAGTGGAAACTTGTAAAGTTACCTTCAAGTCTTAGAGTGGTAATGAAAATAAGAAATTACATCTATACTTTATATGTTAAAAAAAGATTTCGTTTTTATTTTTTGTACAAATATTAGTTTGGAAACCAATAATAGGATTCATTTGAATTTTTTAATAAAAATTAAAAAATGTGAAAAATTAATTTTAAATAACACTGTAGAATAATAAAAACCACACTTAAAATCATTTTAAAGAAAATATGAACATGTAAGAAAAATATTCAAACTGAGTAGTAAAACATTGTTGGTTTCCCTTAAAAACATTATTTCACTCAATTGAGTACAGAACATGAGGAAAATTAAAGGAAAACATGTATTCACTATAAATTGCTAAATAAAAATAAAAATGGAATGTATTTAATTTATAAATTTTTTATAATTTTCTCAATGAAAATTCAAGAATAAATAATCCTGATTAAAATTGTATTGTGATCTAAATACCTTACCTAAAGTATCATCATTGATCACACACATTCCAACATACTATAAAATAAATATATATTTATCATATATTTTTTATAGAACCAAAATGATAATGCAATACCATATATGATTTACTTAAAACATTTTATCATCCATTTATTATGAATTGGTTATTAAAATCACTGTTATGGGTGATAACAACTTCTTTTTACATGCATGTTTTAGTTCAAATGTCCATATACATGTACTTTGATACGAATTAAATCACCTCTAAAATATTAACCATGATATAAATATTATATATTTCAATTATATTTATATTTTAATTCATCCATTAATGGTATAGATATAAAGATGAATTACATCATCTAGGGAGATAGTATGACATACATACACACAAATGTTGTTTCCATTTTTTGATGGATAGAACAAAATAATGGTAAACAATAATTCAACATTATAGAATAATTATTACATCATATATATCATATATTTTATTTAATTTATCGTTATTACAATCCATTTAAAATGAAAATGAATAACAAATCACATCTCTTCATGGAGGTGGTAGTCAACATGTATGCATAGGAAAAATTATCATTTTACCATGGATTGGGAGGTATGAAAAAAGATATTATATTATAATTAAATAATCCTATTTATATACTATATATCATATATAAACATTAAACCCATCATAATTACCATCCATGAAAGGTGGTGATGGAAGATGAATTATGTCACTACGTGAAGGCGGTGCTCCACATATACACATGAGTGAAACTGTCACTTCCCATATGATGGAATACATGGTTTATAATGGTGATTAAATAATAATAACAATATTTCAGTATATTTAAGAAACATAATTTGTTACATTATAATGTTTACGATCCAGACCTTTTAAAAGGTATGTCCTTTATTATATTTTGGTTAAAATTCATTTTTTGTGGCTACTAAAGTTGTTATTAGGTGTATGAGGAGTTTTAGGGGTGTCTTGAGGGTATGGGACATGATGGGTGGAGTGATGCTGCCAAATATTTTCTAGTGCATAGTTAGTGCACAGTTTGTACAAATTGTGTCTGTCTAGGAAAATGTGTGGCTTACGGACCGGTTGGTTAGACGTTGGCACACGGTTTTCAAAACCATTTGGGTGCTTCTAGGATACTATTTTTATTGGGACCTATTTTATAGAGGGAGAAACATGGTTATAATATGTATTGGATAACTATGTTGTAAAACCATATAACCCTTAAAAGGTGAGAATTTTCAGTTTTTCCCTCACAGGCTTTATGGGTTCTAACCCGATTTTCTCCTCTAATTTTCTTCCAGTAGTATGGTTCATGAACAAAACCCTCTTAGATGTACATGAGTTGAATTAATTCAATTATTGTGTGATTTGAGTTTTTTAGTGCGAATCGAAGCTCCATGTGATTTTAACACTCCTCTTTTCTCTATTTTTGAGATTAGTTCCTGTAGAATCTATCATCTTCTTTTAAATCCCTAACATCTTAATTTTTATGATGATTTTTAGGTTTGGGATTTAAATGTTGATAATGATGTGAGACCAAAACTAGGGCTACCCATGCGGTTTTCCAAACCCTTAAAATGGTAAAATGAATTGGTATATATTGAGTTGAGGGAAATACAATAGAATTTTGGTTGTAAATTGTAATTGGGAATGTGGTATTGGCTAAAGTTTAAATTAAATGGATCATATGTCATTAATTGTGAAATTACCATGGGGATTTGAAACGGTATAAATAATGCATTGTAGATATTTATCTGGTTATGGTTTTCAAAAAAATAATAAAATGTTTTGAAATTGGGATATGTTTTAGAATGAATCGACGACATCAAGGTGTTTTAGAAAGTGGGTTTTTTACATATTTAAAATGATGATTTTAAATGGGTTCATATTCCCCATTTTTTGGAAATTTAATAAGGATTATTTGAATGGTTTAAATGGAAATGAAATCCCTGGTGCATGTTTTAGTTTTTGAATATAAAGACCCATGGTTTAAAGGGTGGATTGAAGATGTTTTCAAAATAATAGTTTTTATTGTGTAGTAAACCATGTTCTGGGATTGTTAGGTCCATTAAGACCATATCCATTTAATTGATTCATGGGTTGGTGAAATAGCACCAATGAGGATTATTTAGTAATGTTAACATTATTATTAAATGAACTAATGGATGAATGTTCATAGTCAGTAGCATTTGATAATGGTGTTTGGGCATAATGGTATATGTAATAATGAGTTTTTTAGTAAATGATAAGATTCTTTTAAGAGTGATGGTTTTTTTGGTAAAGGTGATATGGTTTATGAATCATGGGCACATTGATATATGGTTGTGTGGTGTATTGGACTAAGGTTCCTCCCTTGTGTTGGACAGAATAATGTTATAGGATAACTGATGTATTTCCTAGGTTAAGAAGTTAGAATTAGGCTATATGACCCTAAAAAATGATAGTGGTGATGAAACCAAAATGAGGCTCCATTTTGAGGTAATGCACCTAGACTGGGGATCCAGGTTGAGGTAATGTACGTAGATTGTAGCTCTAAGTTAAGTTAATGATTATGTTTTTTTTTGCAATGATTGTCCCTATGAGTTAGGGAACTTTACCCATTACGTATACTTTATATGACTGACATAGGATGTAGAGACATTGATGATTATGGATAGTCCATGAATCTAATTATGATAGTGACTAATGTGACCCCAATTAATAAATTGAACATGGTTTATTTTTTCCCTTATATTGTTATTCAATATGTATTTTCATGAACTATTTTTAAGCAGTTTATTTATTTAGACTCCATTGGTATTCGCCTACAAAGTTGTCCTCACACCGTGATCCGCGTTCTATGGCACTTTAGGACCTGAGATGATCATACTTTTTTCAGGTACAGGTCCAGGACAGGGACCTGATGTATGGTTTATGCATGGGTTATTTGGTTGGATCATGGGATGTTAGTATTGGGTTGTATGTTGGGTCTATATTTGGGATCTTTTTGGTAGTTTGGTTTTGGAAATTATTTGTTTTAATTCCTCACATGTAGACTATTCATCATATTATTATAGCTTGTCCAGTTTGGTTATTGGTTGGGTTTTGTTATATGTCATCCATTTATTAGAATGGTTCTTTTATCTATTGATATAATTTATATTGTGTTATTACTCTAAAATGTAGGTATAGTCCCCCCAACATCTCTCTATATAATCGTGCTACTAGTCGATTGCCTCTAGAAAAAGAGGGTGTGTTACAACGGTCATGTGGGGACCCAACTCAGGGCAGCAGATATACTAGCTATCAGTCTGGCGACATTACAAAGTAGCATTAGATTATAGACTTTTATCTTATTGTTTGGTTCTTGGTATACATGAGACATGGATGTTGTCAGGTCCTAGTAATGAACTCATGCCAAGGTCCCTGCAACCCCATGTACATGGGAAAGTCCTAGTTTTGGGGGTTTGGATTGGTTTTTGATTTTTTTTCTTGTATAGTTGATTGTTATTTACACCTCAATTGGTTCAGTTGTATATGAAGTTACTGATTTATGTATTTTACCTTTTATCATGGTATGGAAAGAGAGGGTCTGAGAGTTCAAGCATTATTCTAGGAACATAAGGTTTATAGGTCATCTGAATATTTCTTTTTATTGGTGGTTCCATGGGTTCGTATGGTGGTACTTTACTATTATTTTTATGGATATTTTCCTATTTATCATTCCGTGAAGTGTTAGATACATAAATATTTTTAAATATGGGTTTTAATAAAGGTTTTTAAAAAAAAATCAGGGAAAATATTTTTTTTAAATGTATGTGCTTCAGTTTTGAAATGGAGTTCTCTAAAATGTGAAACCATAACAATAAAATAGTAATGTTTAATTAAGAAGGGAAATGGGAAAATGATAAATATTTAGAGACTGGTGGTGGGTATCCCTTAAATTGGTTGTTATCCCTATTCATGGGTGGTTTGGGAAGTGATAATGCCTTAGTTATGAGACCTAGGGTTGTGGGATGTGATATTGTGATGGGTTTTGATGTGCTAGTGGATGAAATGTATTTTTTGTGTCTTTGGATATGTTATGACCTTGAAGTTGTGGAACAGATTTTTTTAATGTGGATGTGGTGACTCTGGTGGGTTGAGACCTTGCGAGTGGTGTTTTGGATCTAAGGGTGGGTTTCTGAGTCGTGGTACAAATGTGTGTGTGCGAGTATCTTTGGTGTGAAACCAAGAGTAAATGGTTCCGTAGTTTGTTAAACACAGTGTGTCTAGAAATGGGGTAGGAATTACACTAGTTAGTAGTGGGTTTATTGATGTATTATGTGTATGGTTTATAGGGATATCAAGTATTCTTGTTTGGTACGACTCCTTTTTTGGGTGATGGTGTCATTTTAATTTCGTAGTGATCTGGGAGAAGGGTTGTTTGGGGTTTCCAGTGCTTTTGGGTACATGTGGAATAAGTGGTTGTTTTGGACTCCTTAAATGTAAAATGGATAGTTTTTCCAAGTGTGGTATTGTAATGGTGGGATAAGTGAAAAGGTTGATGGTTTTGGGTGATGCAACTTGAGTCGTTGTTATGATTTTACAGTCTTAAAAAATTGAGGGTAGCCTCGAGGGTGGTTGGCCCAACATTGTAGGTGATTTAGGATGTGAAGCCTGAGTGGGTGATTTAGAGGAGAAATCGATGCATAATAGGTGTAAAACAATTTTGGTAAAATTGCATGGTTATACCTTGGTTTCTTTCTCAGAGAGATTTTTGAGTGCTTCAGATAGTTATAAGAATGGTTTTAGAGAGAATAAATGTCTCTCAGAGCCTTTTCCCATGATCATAATAGTTTTTGGTGTTGATACAGATGTTGGTTTTTGGGTGATGAAACAAGGTTTTCCAAATTTTGGATGTAATCTTTTGGAATGGATGTGACAGCTGAAGTGGTGGTGGTAAGGTGGTTGTTCCTATTTGTATGAATATTTGGTTTGTTCAATTTGGATTTTTAGAATTCCTCGAGGAGAATAAGGAAGATTAATATGAGGCATGGTCAGATGAGTATGTGATTTTTTGGCCTATATTTCATGATATACGACTCATGTGATCTGCAGTCGGGTTTAGATCGTGGTCCCTAGAATGTGAAAGGCCATGATGGATTTGAGGGTGTTCATATTTTGGAATGTGTGGGAAAGGCATGATTCAATTTTTGAAGGGTTAAAATGTGTCTAGGTTTAAGTGTCATCATAATTCTATGTGATCTCAATGGGAAAACTAGGTTTTTCATGAGATAAATTGGTAGTGGATCAGTGTGGTGGTCATTGTGTTTCCTTGTGAACCACCTTTTTCGTGCTAAGATAACTCTATTGGGGTAATGGATTTGGTTCAAATGGAACAATTGGGCCACGATATCTAGATATAGGGTTGAGAGGTTGTAATGATTTTTGGTTGGAAATCCCATTCGAGTTGTGGTGACTCAGTGTTGATGAGACATTGAAATAAATGGGAGCCTGAGGATTTACATAGATTAAGGTGTCCCTTTAATCGGAGGTTACATTGATGATGGATGGTTTGTGGTGGCATTCGTTGATGAATTCTTAGTGCACTTATATTTAGTTATGATCATGTATCATATCTAGATATCATATGTGGTACTCTATGAGAGAACTACATTTACACGTAGCTACCTAAATGTTTTTTGATTGGAAATGGAGGCATGTGGAGGATACACACATGTTGAATATATGTGGAGCCATATAGTTGGGATTAAATCATCTTGTAGTTGGAATAGGGATCTCAAGATGGTATGAATGTAAATGAATTCCATGGGTTCCATTATCATTAGATTAGAATGGGTTGAAGTTGATGTTTTACTTTTGTTCTAGGAAATGTTGAACAACCACGTCCAAGTTTTGGGGTCTAGCTTGTGATCGAAGCATGAGCCACAATGGTTGATATTGTTTGATGAAAGTGGTGAGAATGGTACTCCTGAGGTGGGTAGTGATATTTCAGTCATAGATGTATGGATTAGACCATGGGGTGGATGTGGTGGAATCAGGATTCAAATGAGAAGCTTTTGAGGTGCATGTTTGGGTTCGTTAGGGAAGATCGGGTGGGTATCAATCATGGGGGTTGATTAAGCTAGTCAATGAATTTGGGTTATGGGTGTTTATGATAGAAAAACAAGATGATGGTTTGGGAGTCATTTATGGGATGGATATTCCATGACAACAGGAGATGGAAAGGGAGGTTGGGTGTTAGAACCTCATCGGAAGTTGAACATAGGCTCAAATAAGTGTGCAGGGGCGACTTGATAATGTATTAAGTGTCAAAACACATTGATTCATGTGAAATAGGGGTGTTATAATGGTGAATCTGAGTGTGTTTTGAGAATATAAATGGGACTTGAGGAAGAACCAAATATCCTTATTTGAGTCAAGGAATACATAAGTGTTGCCAATCTGGATAGTTTGGACGGAAGGGTTGGTAGTTTGTGTTAGGTGAAGTTACCATGGATGTATGGGTGCAGTGAATTGGAAAACGAGTTGGGTAAGTTTTGAAAGATGATTTCAGGGTCTATTAGTATCCTTTTTGATGATGGAGATGCTCAACACACAAAAATGGTGGTTAGAGATATACTGTATTGTAGGGATCACCAAAGAGGTAAAGTGGCATGTTGATATTGTAATTGGTGTTTTAGGTTTTTTGGGAGCCGGTATGATCCATCTCTATGTTTTTACCAGGGTGACAAGCGTTGGTTTATATTTAGTTTAGTTGATCACATTTAGGTGGGGGTTATACTTGGGATGTGTTCCGAATGTTTAGATGTGGAATGAGGCTGATGTACTTTTGTTGTGGACCAAATTTGGTAAAGAAATCATGGATGGAGAACGTAGGTTATTTTAGGTGATTACCGACTTGGGATACTGTTATATCTTTGAAATAACTAAGTAAGATGGCTCTTGTAGATTTTAGCCCTGAATTGTAGAGACAATTGGACTGAGGATGTTTCGATTTGCTCTCCTCCGGAAATGTATTGACTATTAAACATCATTTTGAGCAGAGAATCAATGGTTTCACATGGAATTTTATTTTTAGTTTGATGTTAGGGATGATGATTTTGAGGATTATTCATTTTCTAAGAAGCATTGGGTTCATGATCTTAGGTCACTATGAGAATTTCCATCGGGGTAGGACTGGTTCTTTGGTCTGAGTGATGTGATAGCATAGGGATTTCTATGAGGAAACTTGGGATATGAGGTATGGTAATCAGTCAAATGGCCTAACATTTATTAGTGGAGTATCATTAATACATGGAAGTATGGTTCAGGAATGACTTATTATAAGTTGGGGAGGTTGTAAGATCTTGACCATTAGAAAGGTACATCATTGTTTGAATTTTTGTTAGACATCCTTTTTTATGGCCAATAAAATGGTTCTCGAGTGTATGATGATATTAGGGGGTGTCATGGGAGTTTAGTACATGAAGGGATGTGAGAAGGGGCTAAATAGTGTGCATTACACCATTGGGGCATGGTTAGTACAAACTGTGTGCTTGGCCTAAAAAAAATTGTGGCTTTGGGACCTTTAAGGCAGTGGTTGCCACATGGTCACTACTTGGTTTTCCAAACCATGTGGGTGCTTCATGGATACCATGAAACTTGGACCCTATAGGATAGAGGGAGCCACATGATTTGCTAAACATGTTGTCAAACCACAGGGCCCTTAAAAGTGGGAATTTCCAGTTTCCCTCTCAATATTTATTGTTCTAACCCAATTTTATCCCATATTCCTCCTCCAGTAGCATGGTTGCTAAACCAAACCATCCTAGACTTCCAAGATACGATGTTCCTTCGATTCTTGTGAATATGGAGTACCATTTAGTGTGAATTTATGATCTGGGTGAGTCTAAAAATCATATTCTCTATTTTTTTATATTATGGATTTTAGAAGCTCCTCTTTTCTTCTGAAGCCCATAAAATATCATTTTCCAGTGATTTTTAGTTTGGGGATTTAAAGGTAATTTTTTTGCAAATCAAAGGCTAAGGTCAACTGTATAGTTGTCTCCATATTCTAGTTAGGTGGTCTAAATTCTTTTTCCTATAGTCTTTATGTGTTATATGTGTATGTTTTTTTTTCTCTACCTTTTTCTGTCTAGATGTCTTGGGTTAAGGAAATTTATTTGGAGTTTATATTGAGGTGAGATACCCATTATGGACCCTGTTGGGTTCGTTGATGATGTGAGTCCAAAACTACTGCTACCCATGGGGTGAACCAGACTCTCCCAATGGTGATATGTATTGGTACACATTGAGATAGGGTAAATGTGATGGAAAGTGGGTTTTAAATTATAATCAGGAAAGTAGTCTTGGATAAATTGAAAATTTGATTGATCATATGTTAGATTTTGTGAAATTCACATGGGGCTTTTAAAAGTTTTAAATAATGTTTTTTGGATATTGACAATGTTATGGTTTTAAAATGAAGAGTATTTTGTTTTGAAAGAGGGCTATGTTTTAATAGGAGGTGATAGACTCATGGTGTGTTATAATGTGGTTTTCATTAATGATTTATAATAATGATTTGATATGGGTGCATGGTATCACTTTTTTTAATTACCTATTTATTTTTTGAATGGTTTAAATGGAAATGAAATACTTGGTGCATGTACTAGGTTTAACTGTGAAAGACTCATGTTTTGAAGGGTGGATTAGAGATTTCATCAAATTAATAGGTTTTATTTTATAGTATACCATGTTGTGGGAATGAAAGGTCTGTTGGGAAAATATACATTGAATTTATATATGGTCTAGTGAAATATGACCCATAACTATTATGTTGGAATGTTAAAATTGTTATGAAATGAACTAAAGCATGAAAGTACATAGTTTTAGGAATAACATAAGGTTGTGTTTGGAATAATGGTTTATGTGAAAAAGAGTTTTTTTGGTAAATGAGAAACTTATTTAATAGTTTTGGTTTTTGTTGTATAAGGTGATGTGGTTTATGAAGAATGTGAACATGGATTAATGGTAGTGTGGGTTATTGGAATGAGGATCCTCCCACAAGTCGAGAAAATTGATTCTCTAGGCCCACTGAGGTATTCAATCAGTTAGGGAGTTGGACTGAGGATTTATTCCCCTAATGAATTAATATGGGGATGCACCAGGACTAAGGTTCCAAAGTGAGGTAATTCACTTGGACTGATGATCTACGATGAGGTAATGTACTCTGACTGGGGGTTGAAGTTAAGTTAATGAATATATTTTTTTGAGTGATTTTTTCTATGATTTAGGCAAATTGACCCTTAATTCCTAGTTTATATGATCAACACAGGATGTAGATAATTTGATGAATATGGTTAACCCAAGGTACTAATGATGAATGTGGGTAATGTGATCCCTATTAATAAATGGAGCCCAGTTTAATATTTTATCTTGTTAATCATTATGTACTTTCATACACTATCTGTTTTGATTGTTTAATACTTCAAACACTATTGGTGGTAGCATGCTGAGTTGTACTGGCACCCTGATCATGACACCATGGAACATCGGTACCTGAAAAGATGCTAATTGTTTTTAGGTACATGTTCAAGATAGTGGCCTTATGTATTTTTCATTAATGGTATATTTGGTTAGATAATGGGATGTCAGGACTGGGTGGAATCTTGGGTTTGTGTTTGGAATCATTTTGGTAATTTGGTTTTGGAAAATATTTAAATGACTTTCTAAAATGTAGAGTATTCATCATATTATTATATCACAGGAAGATTGGTTATTGGTTGGATTTTTTTATATGTCAACAATTTATAGTTTAAACTAGTCCTATTATATGTTGATATTATTTCTATCATTTTATTACTCTGATAAGCAGGTATATTCTCCCCAACGTCTCTCTATAGACCCACGCTACAAGTCGGTAGCCTCTGGTGTATTAGGAGGTGCACTTGAGGTCATGCAGTGACCTGAATAAGGAAACCGAATATAGTGGCTAATATACTAGGTAGGTAACATAAATAATATTAAATATTTATATGAAGGTAGAAGACAAAATAATTTGAAATATGTCAAGTAAGTTGGTTACATTTTTGTTGAGACACCTTTTTTGAAACACACCAAAATCCATTAAAGGATTGTATTTTGGAAATAAAATAAGATATAAGATATATTAAAGGAATCTAGTAGGATATTATGCTAGGTTTTTTCCATGATATATTTCTCAATCACTATGAATAATTAAGGAGATGAGGTTCCCTTATATAAGTAAGGGAAGGAGCATCGTTGGAATTATATAAAGTGATAATTTAATATAAATTATTTTCAAGGAAAATTGGATTCAAATTGTCATAATTTTAATATAAGATGATAGTGAGTCTAAATAATATCATCATAAAAAATGGAACATTGTTTTGTAATATTTTTACCCTTATTTATTAGTTTTAACACATGTTTTCCCTTTTGACAATTACAAAAATATGAAAGATTTCTACACTATAAGGGTTAATAATGTTTGAATAAAATGATAAATTGACCTATAAATAGACCATGGATGATAATTTAAACCATATAAAATAAAATTGGTGGAATATGGTATATATATTGATTTTAAATCATTTGATAAATTATTATTTATTATAAAATATTATTAATGTAATTTTTGGATTTATTCAACTAATTTTACATTGAAAACTAATTAACCCCAAAGGAATTAAAATATAATCCTTTAAGATATACAGAATATTTTATATTGTTCAATAAAGTTAAATGGGAACTATAACTCACTGAAAAATAACTGTAGGATTTTTTAAATCATTTAGTCGATTTTTTCTACTACATTCACAAGCAATGTGTCTATGTGGCATAAGAATTTAAGGTAATAATTTTCTCAATAATAAATAAAAATAAATTACCCTCATAAAAATAATAAAAAATATTTCAAATAAAATTTATAACAAAAATTTTCCTTTTTTATCCTTATTAGAAAAATATAAATATATAATCCAACAGAGTGACATTTTGAGTTTATTATTTTATAAATTAATATAATGGCCATTATTGAAAAAAAAGTCACCAAATGGCCAAATATTAAATTATCGGATGGAAATTACCAAACTAAACTCATAAAATAGGATAAATTAATGTTTATTAATGAATTTAATGCCAAGCCAAATTATTTTAAACCATGATTAGCCCATTCTACCTTTACCGAGGTAATAAAAAAGTATTATAATTACTATTTATATTGACCAAATTTAGACATTCTATTTAAAAATATGGAATATTTTTTTTCAAATATTCAGTTTCTAAAAGTGGAATAAATAATTCTAAATAAAAAATTTAATGGAAAACAATTTTTTTTTTAAAAATGATTTTTATCTATAAAAATATTTTATAAAAAATTCAAAAATAAAATAGATTCCATTGAATATAATTAGATTATTAATAATATAAGAAAACTAATATTACATGAAAAATATTTTTAAACAAAATGAAACCTTTTAAATTCTTGAATCAAAAATATAGTTTTCAATAAAAATCAATATTTTTACTATTCACTAGAAAATGAATCATTTTAGAAAATCCCAAAAATTTCACCGTATGATAATTATGATATGTTGAATTAAAAATTTACATAATTTTATTAATAAAATTCTAAATTTTCAGAAAATGAGTTATAATATTCACTCACGAAGTTCAATAAAAACCAATATTGAATTTTTTTTTAAAAAATAAAATTACTACTATAAAATGAGTACTTATTTATTATTAATTAACTAATTATATTGTATTGATTATGAGAATTATATATATATATTTATATATCATAAATTTTTTAATCCTATTCTACCCACCACTTCAATGGTTTTGTGATAACTGTCATATTTAATAGTTATATTTCAATTGTATAACAAGAATTGTTTAAGCGTGGTGTTGTGTATAATGAAAACTATCTGTTAAATTAAATTTATCTATAGAGAATTGTATCATAAAAACTTGGTATTTTACATGTATGATACAAAAGATCATACTAATATGGTGATTATTATTTCATGAGATTTATTGAAGGATTTATCACATATTCATTGTTATTCACTAGATATGACATTTTCAACACATGCATTATGGTAAGAAAATATCAAATAAATCCAAGAGAGATGTATATTTAGTAGTCATAACTATCCAGTAGTACTTGATAATGTAAAAATTATTTGATCATGGTATTTGGAGAGGTATTAAAAATACTAATCAAGTGTAACACCCCAATATTTCATAGTACGTTATCTCATTAAAGTAATTCAATAGCTTGCACTACATGCAACACCGAGTTCGAACTCAACACAATTTACCAAACTAGCCGTCCAAAAAGATTTTGTGAATGGTATTAATTGAATTTTTAATATTATATACTCTATATAATTTTAACATCCATATTATGTGTTTCTCAGACATAATATTAGAACAATTTCATTTTTTCAGATAAAAGAAGTATTTTTAAAAAAATGTAATTTTATCACCTTTTAATGGAGAATCATTTTTAAAACCAATATTTGACACTTTTATATATTCAATTTAATGAAATTAAATTTTTCTTTATAATCTAAATATAAAAATTTAGTTTGGATAAATTTTTGGTACTTTATTTTTAATTTTCATATTTTGACGAATAGTGAAAAATACAGTGTTTTAATTGAAAACATGTTTTTTAATCGAAATATTTTTTAGTGTTAAATTTTGAATTTGAAAGTGCTTTAAGTATAATTAGATTATATTTCTATCATTTAATACAATTTATGTCATTATAAGTAATTTTACATTTAAATTTGACAAAATACATGTCAATATTTTGATAGTTTTTACTTTTTAAAACCCCACTTTTTGGTTTTGACACCGGGAATTAATTAATAAATGTAACATATATGTATTGAATTTTTTAAAATAGGATTAAATTTTTAATTTGGATTATCAAAATTTTATTAGGGTGAATTTTTTGTATCTTTGTGAAAATTTTCAATTTTTGATGAATTGTGAAAAACACTATGTTATGATTTAAAAAAGACTTATTATATAAATAATTATTTATTTAATTTAAAATTATTTTAAGTCAAAATAGATATATAATACATATATTTGTTTAATGTAATTAATTGGAGTCATTTTTTAATAAATTTAGATGTATAAAAGTTTATTGACTTTTTTTACCACTTTTTCCCACCTTCTAGGCACGTTAGCCAATTTGCATAAAACATAATTTTACTGCTTCTGTGAGCTGAATTAGAAAATTCTAAGAGACACGGTTGACATTAGTAAGTAAAATTTGATTCAATAAGATGAATAAAATTTTTGGGGACTAGTAACTTTTGACTTTTATTTACCATGGTTAAAAATAAATAGGGTAATTAAAGATAAAAATGATATTATAATTAACCTAACACATGAACTAATTATATTGAATAAGTGTAATTAACCAAAAACAAACTTAGGAATAAAATATGTTCCTTTAGGTCCACTTTGATTAGATTAGGAAATTTATTTTCATTTTATTCAAAGAAGAGTGAAAAGTGTTAAATTCATTCTTTATTAACTAAACCAATTTTAATATAGGGTTATACATATGATAAATTAGACTATAAATATTAGTTATAAATATAAAAATAATTTCCTACACAATGTTATTTTATTTATAATTTTTAAACATTTAATAATTTTTTTCATTTATGGCACAATGATGATGTAATAATTAGCTTCTTAATAAAATATTAAGATAATTGAAATTATAAATATCAAAATTAATGTAAATTGATTATTTTGATGCATTGAAATAATTTTATTGGTAAATATGACATGTTAGAATTTATTAGATAAATGTTTTTGATGTGATATGGTTTTTATAACTTTCACAAAAACAAAATACCTAATAGGGTCAAAATTGACATAAATTAATTTTTAAAACAAATACTATATTATTGGTTGATATAATATTCCTAAAAACTAAGGTTCATCCAAAGGGCATAAATAATTTTATACATGTCATTAATGAACGAATTTAGGTTCTCTTGGATGTTTTGAGTATGTTTATTAACCATATAGTGTTAGAATACAAGAAGACACGGTAAAAGTTAAACTATTTAACTAATAGTTAAATCTAAAAGATAAGGTTAAAATGGTAACCCAAACTTGTATAAAACCTATTGGATGAGAGGATTTAGACCCATAACCACCTTTGTATCGAAATAAATTTATTTGGAGACATTATAAACCGAATTTTATTGTATAATAAATTAATATTTTAATCTTTTCCTAAAGTGACCCTCACCCTTCTTATAAAAGGGAACTTCTCCTTCTCTCAAATTAACATCTCTAAAGCCATTTGGCTCAGAAAACCCCTACCAGGATATCCTCCCAACATTCCTCCCTTCATCTTAGAGGCATTACATTGGTCTGAAATCAATCCTAAGGAGCCCTTTTGATCAAATCAAAAGAAAGAACCCGAAGAAGACGTAAATATTTCATCACCTCTTTCAAGTTTCTATCTTCTTGCACCCCATCTTTCGTTGTTGTTTCCATTATAAAATAATAACTATAGTATATTCTATATAATGTGATTTTATTATAAAAATGGTACAACCATATTCATTATTCTATCAATCCTATAAATGACAATGTCACCATGTGTGTGTACGTACGACTTACCGTCTCCACGTCGTGGTGTAGTTTATTTTTCAAACACTTCATTATTTGGATGGGTATAATAATTAGTATAACTAATGTAAATAATAAATATATCATATTAATTATTCATTATTTATTATATACCATCCAATTACATTTGATTTCACCATCAATATAATGTTATTTTTTTCTCGTGCGTACATACGGATTACCGTCTCCATGACACGATTACATTCATTTCCACGTTCACCATTCAACGATGGTGACAGAAAATATATATTATTAATAACTATTAAATATATGGTATAGTAATTCTACTGGATATATATATATATATATATATATATATACATAATATATCTTATTCACTTACTTCCATTCAATACGATATCAAAATGGAAACAACATCTATGCGTACGTACGGCCTACTGTCTCCATAAATAGTGTTTTCCATTTCATATATCTATATATTATACATATTTATATTCTATATATAGATATATATGATATATAAATCATGTTTTATATTCTGGAAGTATTTTAATCATGATCTAGGTGATACGATCAAGAATAATAAGTTAAAACATGTAAGATAAAGAAAGTTATTATTACCAAAAATTTTAATTTAAGATGGAAATAATTATTAAATTGATAGTATACAGTCATAAATGAATCATGGATGATTTAATATATATGAATATAGTTCTGGAATAATTTAGCAACATACTTTGGTATTTATACAGGAGGTTAAACGTATCCTCAACCAAAGGAAAGTGCAAGGTAAGGGTTAATTTCACAATCTCTTTATTATTTGAGGTTGTTTTTACGTAAGTATATACTAGGACCTCTATATCATCCACATCTATGTTTTCATAAAAATGTATTTCAAAACCTTTTTACTATTTACTAGACTATGGGTTAAATTCATTTATAACCTTATTTTAACATATATGTTTTGAAAAAAATCTTTCCGTCATTTTCCAAAAAAGGTACTTTATGACATTCTTGACAAAATTGTGGTAAGAATGTTTTGTTATCTTATAAGGTGGGTGAGACTATTTTCCACCATTATAAAAACATCAAATCTTACCTTAAAATCTTATTTCAATATTTTCAAAATAATTGTTTTCTTTTATAATTATTTGACTGTTAAATGGTTTAAAAATAGAAAGAGATCTTTCTTTCAAATAATTTTCATTTCATCCATGTCAACATCATTTGAGGGATTTTAAACTGGTATGAATTTGATTTATTATTATTAAAATATTCCATATTGTATTGAAGGTCTTGGGATATTTTTCAATTTGTATCTGTTATTTTTATACCATTCACATTTTATCGATAATGTATTGATATTTTGTATGCTAGTTTTAATACAATGTTTTATGTTATGTTTCAAAATTTTCATATGATAATTGTATTGGACTTAGTACGTCATAGGCGGAGCCCACTATGGATCCACGATGCATTGGTAGGTCTCATGAGACAATTAGACATGGAATTTTTTATGGCATTTCCCAATTTGATATATGGTTTCGGCCGAGGACAAAATCATTTTTATATTTCTTGGTCAAGGTCGTGACAAGATGTTTCAAAATATCTGGCATTATACATTCCCTCATTATGAAAATATTATCGATGGTTCATGTGGTTATTAGACTTGTAGAATACTCATGTCATTGTTTTTTATGGCATTATTTACTCATCTTATATTCCTATCATAAATTGTTAATGTTAATTATTTGTAAAGGCATGTGTTTTCAATTATTCACCATGCCTAAAGTTATTGTTATCTTCCCCTATATTTCTTATCCTTAATTATCATTTGAGATCACCCCATTCTTGTTGGAACTGGGTGTGCACCGAAATCCCAAACAGGTGGGTTTTTTTAAAAAAAATCCACTGAGGATCAACATAAACCTGTCGACCTCAGTGAAGGGAAGCCCAGTCAAAGCTGTGGATCCCGCGTGAAGGATTTTAAGCACAACATAAATCGGAAAAATACAAGGATCAAATATCAAGTTGTTCATGACATCTAATCATCATTGGAGATCACTGATCAAATAATTCGAAGCCTACTTCCTCTAGATCTTCCACACGTGCTTCAAGTAATTCGATCCGGGTGCTAGCGAAGAATTGCGACAGTGTCGTCGAAGCTCCAACAATCACCACATTGCTTTGCTAGTGACACATAAGAGAGATAGTCCTCGATCTGAGCTCCTTGGATCTAGATCCTCTTTCTCTATATTATGGGAGGGAGTAGTGGATATAGAAACCCCATGAATAGTGTTTTGAAAAGTCCCCTCCTCTTCTATATATAGTGCTCAATTTTAATACCTGGTATCGCCTAACCAGCCCCGAATACATAACACACTATCAATGACATTTATGAATACTAAAATGAGTCCTAAATATTATTATCATTTAATTGTAATATATTAAAATATATTATTTGATAATAATTGAGTCATTAACTCGACTCGTCACTCCCATAAATATTAATTGAACCTAGAATAATTAAATATTCTCTAATTAACATATTTCATGTATTTACTAAAATATGTAAAGAAATTTAATAATTATATTCAATAAACATTATTCTAGACTCAAATAATATGAATTTATTTATTTCATTGGTGATATTTTAACATCGGAGAAATCCCAAACCCCTATGGAGGGGCCCACTATGTCCAAACTTCCAATTCAACAGAATATGAAAGATTCTTGAATACACTATTGTGTGTGAACATGTTGGACCTTATCTCGATAGTAGTGAATAATATTCAGAGACCAAGAGAGGGATCTAGAAACACATCATGGCCCCTAAAGAGATAAAGATTGTCACAACAATGAAAACCATCCTACAAACATTCACTGTGTAATATAATCTCTTTATTTGTAATATCACATAAAGCAGGACACACTCACGTTTCATCGCCCTTTTATTTGTTTACATTTTTTTCATTTAACTAAACTGATTTACCTATAACGTTCATGGCCATGGTCATATAATGGTACTGCCATCCATATCAACATGATCTGAGATATATTACTTCTATAACCCAGAAGTGACAACCTTACATAAACATTCAACCAATGTCATGCCATCAATGACGCACCCAACACAAACTACCTCGCCACAACTTAATTCCATGTTTTTCATCTGGCATCAAAGTACACAATCAAATTACATGAATTGGTAATGATCTCAAGTAAAGAGACAATTAAAGATTATCATATATAAGAACATCCATTGACACCCAAAACATGTGGTGTTCCTATTGGCGGGGTCAGTCCTCATGATCTCACTACTAGAGATCACCAAGTGCACACTTCATGAGAAGATATATCATTGCTTATGATCCCCCAACACATTATAGTCAAAAAATACTATGTACAAACAGTAAAATGTATCTAGAATATAGACCAATTGTTTATGATTAATTCCATATTATCTAGAGTTTCTCATTATAGCCTGGGAGCTACTATACCCTTTTGATACGATAATTAATCTTTGGAACTTTCCATTTCAATAATGGAAGAGAAAAGTATACAATATAATGGTAAGAAGACATCATGCATAGCGTACTATATACATGATATGGTAATAAACATCAATAAATAGTTAGGTCTAGGGCACACACTATTACAACATTTCTTGTGTTTCATTTTCATCGGTATAAAGAAGTTAGTTATGAGTGACTTTCAGGATTAATCTACAAGCCTTGGATGTTTTTAATGAAATAAATTAGTGTTGTATTTCTTTTCAAGTTGTAATGTTGAACTTATGTATGTATCTTGTTTCCAAGACTTCTAAATTGATCTATCCTTCAGGACATGATTCCTTGTAATCATGACAATGTTTTAAAATAATGCACCGACTCTGGGCTTCTGGGGTTGTGGAATTACATAAAGGGGATATGAAACTAGTATTCCTTTGGATCAATTGATCTAATTTTAAAGTTCAGTTCTATAAATAAGTAAGAGAAGATTTTTGAAGCTAGTGGTATCCCTATATATTAAAACCAATTATGTTGCAACTTTTAATGCTTCTAAAGGAGTTGAATAATATACAATAATATTTTTCTGAGTTCTTGTAATAATAACTAGAATGAAAAGTATTATCCTAGTATAAAATATGAAAATATTCTAAATATAGTACTATCCATGATGTAATGGGTTTGAAAGAGGATAAAGGTGATATACTTCGGGATATCTTCTCATTGAGGAATTTTACTCTAGGAGGTGAAATCAAAGATAATAGAATAACCATATTAGAAACTGCCATAGGCCTAGTGATTAAATATTTTTCTCTACAGAAGCATAATCTTATCACGTGAGAGCTAATATGTTTATGGTAAACAAGTTGGATCCAATGTAAGTGGGAGTGTTGTGAATGTTGGTGCCCCAGGACAAACATGGGAAGAATATTTTTATTACCATATCAAATATACAAAGAGTGATACATGGTGTTATCTTACCATAATAAGGATAATCATTATGTGTACTATATTAACTTGGTGATTTCGTTGGACTAAATATCATATCAATTGGGTATAGTAGTTCACATCCATAATGAGAACCTTATGATACTATCCCAGTAACCATAATCATATGTCCTATGGATAAAATAAACCATATTAACTGGACATAGATGATTCCTAACTATTAGGTGTTAGAGGATAATAATAATTTATATTATTCTCATAAAGTTTATACTTGGTGATCTGAATTAGTACTTGAGAATGTAAAAAGGATTTGAACATGATATTTAGAGGGGTAGTACAAACAGTTACCAAGGGAATATGAAACTAGTCTTCCTTTGGATCAATTTATCTGATTGGAAAGTTAGGTTATGAAAATAAGCAAGATAGTCTCATTGAAACTAGTGGTATCCATATCTAATAAAACCAAGTATGTTTATTCTTTTAATACAGATTAAAAATTAGTATAATATAGAATAATATTTTTTTCCAATTCATAGAATCATACCTTGAATGAAACAAATTATCATAGTATAAATTATAAAAATCTTATAAAAAGTGTATGAGCCATGATGTAAAGGATTGACATATTATGAAAGTTATATACATGGGGATATCTTCTCTATGAGTGGTTTTACTCGTGGAGGTGAAATCAGAAATAATAGAATGGCCATGTTGGAATATTTGATAGGCTGAGTGAGTAAATCCATTTCTCAGCAGAAGCATGATCGTATCATGTGAGTGCTAATAGGTTGATGGTTAACTGGTCGGATCTAATGTAAGTGGGACTGTTGTAAATATTGATACATTGGGACCAACATGGGAAGAACATTTTTATTACCATATAATATATACAAAGTGTTATAAAAGATTTTATCTTTCCATAATTTGGATAATAATTCTATGTACACTATATACATGGTGATTTCCTTAGACTACATGTCATATCAATTGGTTATAATAGTTCCCTGTCATAATGAGAACATCGAGATTCTACACCAGTAACCATTATCATATGTCCTATATTTTAACTACATAACACTAACTAGACACAAATGATTCATGAATATAAAGTGTTAGGGACTCATAATAATAGTTAATTATTCCCATAATGATTGAAATTTTTGTTCTCAAGTAGAGAAGATCACGGGGATTGACTCACTAATAAGAGCACCACATGTTTCAGGACTCATTACCTGTGAGTAAATGTATTGGTCTCTCAACAAGATATCATTATTTGTGTGTACCATTTGATCTTTTAATTTAATTGATTATGAAAAGCATGACAATTATGTCTGTGGTGGGGTATCTTATGTCAGTTTCTTCATTGGTGGTATGACATTGATTGAATGACCACAACATGATTTGTTTATTTTGAAATGAATACATATCCTGGAACAATTTTCTATGATGGTAGTGCCTTTGTTAAATCCATGTACATGGTGGAGGAAGGTATCCCCATCCCAAAAGTTCATCACATAATAAATCAAGGATGTATAATAACACTATTTGTGCACCATACTTTATGAGATATTGTCAGATAAAGATATTATATTACACCGTCTATGTTACTAGGAGGTTGTCAATAATTTGAATAAACCTTACCTCTATAGGGGCCATGTCATGTTTCTAGATACCTATCTTGGTTTGTGATTACGTATTACTTCAATTGAGATTAAGTCCTAGAGGGTCAGACATAAAGTGTATTCCAAATATTTTCTCATTAAAAAGAATTAGAGTTTAGAACATGGTGGGATAAATAGTGGGGATAATTATGTCTGTGATTAATTTATCACAAGAAATAAAAAAATAATTTTAATTTTAATTTATATTAATAATAGTTGATTTTTTTACTCAATAAATTTACAAGTTAATCATTGAAAAAAAAATATTTTTTGATGAATATTTAATATTCAGTGTTCATTATATATTTTCGTGGGATAGTCGAGTCTAGTTAATGAATTAAAAATTTATAAGATTGATTTATTTTAATGTTAGATGTAATTAATTAATTAATTATGATATAAATAACATGTTCATTATGTCATAAGTTGTATACATGATTTAATTTAGAAGGTTTAATTTATTAAAGGTAGAAAAGTGATTTTTTTTTAAATTAAAACTACCTATACAAATAAAATTAATCCAAATTTGATGTAAATATTCCTCCAATCAAATTATCTCACCTCAATTGCTTTGTATCAATGTCTAGAGACATAAGATAGTGTTTGGGGCACCCTAATCAATGAAAAAATTCATAGATTGAAGTTGTAGTATTCCCATAATTTTAAAGACATCAAAGAGGCCTTAGATTATACATTCCATCACACAGAGCATGATTATTGATGTATGATAAATATTTTTAAGTGTGTTTAGATGATATATAGGAATCCTGATTTAATTCATTTAATAAAAAATAGTTGGATATGATAAAATAACTGTTCTGGTTAAATTTAATGAGTTATATGTTTGATTTTATTTTTTGTTTTTAATTTAATAAAAACTGATCATTGGGTTGATAAATGGGTTTCAATTCACCTGATATGATTTTCTCATATCAATCATGGTGTGAAAATTTTAATTACTTAGGATTTCATGCCTCTGATGCATAATCAATACAAAAAAGAATAGTATATCATATCTATTAAGAAGCATAAAATAATGGTATAACAATATAGAAAATACCCAAAGGGTCCATAATCCATACCAATCATAATAAAAAAAGGTGGAACAATAAAGTTTCATGTACACTTCATGAAAAATATCCTTTATAATTTTCCAAATGGAAATTTTCAAATACTGACTCAAATTTCCAAGTCATTTTCACCATTTGAAAAACCATCGTTGAATAATTCCATTAAAATAATTTGTGGAAACTCATCTGTGATATCATTTAAGGCATAATTACCCCTTTCATTTTAAACCATTAAATAACTCACTCAATTTTTTTTTATTTCAAATATTTTTCGAAAAAAAAAATCATTTACTCTTTTCATGACCAAAAAGGGTTTGATGTATTTAATCATAAAATTCTATTCAAACAAGCCTTTGAGTCACTTTTTCAACCCCTTCATACTCAAACATCCATTTATATTTTTAGAAACCTATTTCAATATCCTTTATTCTATGTGGGACAATATTTAGAGCATTTACATTATAATTATCACATGTAGATTTACTTGAGTAAAATAACTTTTTGGAAAGTATCATGCCCGTAATGACATGTCAATTAAATGAAATGCCCAAAAACACCCACTTCAATTAATAAAACCGCAATTTTAGCTGACTTCCTTCAATGATGAAGGTGAAAATAATGAATGAATACACTAACTACAAAACCATAAACACATATAAACCTAAATTTTAACCACTGAAAACACTAATCCCATCCATCTCAACCCCCATATTTATTGAGTGGAACCAAATCATGGTAAAATTGGGTGAAGGGATAGAAGAAAGATAGAACCGGGAATATTGAAGGATATAAATATAAAATAAACATGAAATTGGTGTAGTGGAGGATCAAAATGAAGGATGTAATGAGGGAGCTCCAAATTTTTCACTCCCCAAAAGACCTAATTAAATGATTAAATGAGGTATAAAGGGGGAAATAATTAGGGTAAAAAGAGTTCAGTTAAAATAAGAAATTCTTAAAATAAAAAATTTTCAAAAAAATAGTTATTATATGAAAAAAAGTAGGTGTGGTGGTATTTATACCCTTTTTGGTCCTTAAATAATTCCCTAGATCATGTTTATGAAGGCCCCTATCACAACTAAGTCAATTCTATGAATGGAACAATGTGAAATGATGCACCATTTCTCAACATGACCCGTCCATAGTCCAAAACATAATACTTAAGGAGAATTCTCTACATGGTGTAATAACACTCATTATTGTCTGAAATAATTTAGTCAAGGAATACGACTTTTTGAGGATAACCAAATCACACTAAAATGAGAAAATATTGTAGAAATAAAAAAATAAAAAAACTAGTCCAATATAAAAAATGGTGACATAAATGTCTCACAATTCCCCCCCCCCCATGCAGCTTTCTTTCCTAAGAAATTATTTGGTAAATGTTGATTGAAACTTATTAGAAAACATAATTAAATCTTCTTAAATACAATAACAAAAAAAAATGAAACAAACTCTCCAAATAAATAGGATAAATCCATAAACATTTATGAAAAACACCGATAATAACACACCCATAATCACAACATATAGATTCTATGAAAAACAGAGACCTATCATAGGTCTCCCCACCATGATGAATTCATTTAAGATGGTTAAATAAGAATAGAAATACTACTAAATGAAGAAGCACCAAAATTAATGTATCTTCAACAAATACCCAATGATACGAAATATTAACTCTATCCATAACATCCATTCATGATACTGGCACTCAATCCCAAAAAAAGAGAAGAACAATAATAATATCCAGACTACCATAAATATGATCAATCCAGATTTCCATTGATAACCTCTACCCAAGAACAAAAGAATATAATAAAAAACAAGCATCATCAAGAAAATACTTTGGTTACAAAGTTGGGTCATAATACTCAAAGATGGTAAAATAAGACCTCAATACTTGAACACCATATCACAAAGAAACTATTAAAAAGATTCTATTATAGATAGTATTTAGATACAAAAATTAACCACAAAACCTAGTTACAAAATCACCAACCCAATGGTTTCCCATGTTAAACCCATCACAAAAGAAGCCTTGATGAAATAAACATCATGAATACATAAGAATCAAGAATAAATACCCAGTTGAAGGATGAATGTTCTCAGCCAACCGACATCACTCTCAATAAGGAATAATTATAGAAATCCCCAAATGAAATGATCAATAATAATTATCTCGAAACCCTATAATTTATTTTCCAAAAAAGATAACCATCCATTTTCCAGCTACACATGAAATTTCTTCTTCAAATAGTTTATCTTTTAAACCTTATGTATATGGACCAAATAACCACAACAGAGTCATGATCTCAAAGCTTCTACACAAGAGGATTTTGAATTCATTAGGTATCTACTCTGGAATCACATAAGATATTCCTACACAATATTATGGGAATACAATTTCCTTTGACAATTGAACCTCAGAAACTTTACCTACTAACTTGAGATCCACCCACCTATAATATAACATCACCATGGAGACACTTTTGAATCTCTTAAAAATGAAAAATTTACCAAGACATTTACTACTAGAAATCATAGATAATGGCTTATAATCCAATCTATTTTAAAGCATAATTTAAATGAATAAGGATTTAAAGAGTTCAAAAAACAAATAAAAACTCAACTACACTACTATATTCCAATTTTGGAAGAGAAATAATTTAAAATAGCTACACCATATGATGCTCGGAATCGACCTATGGAATTTTACCAGGATAAAAATAATCCTTTCCATTCAGAACTTCTTGGGAGGCACATATAATTATTACAATGCATGAATCTAACATATCCCTGACTTGCATCTCAAAAAAAATCATCCCATCTTAGACTAAGAGATTAATCTGAAAGTAACAAATAATGTTTCACTGAAAAATGTTTTTTTAAAATTACAACCGCTCAAAAGTACCTAAAAACTCATTTCATAAAATCACACATGTTTTAAATTTTTTTTTACTTCATTTATAAAACTTTTGAAAAAACATCTGACAACATAAAATCCCAACTTTCTTACTATGATATTTTCAAAACATTTAAACTGATTTGAAATACATATACTTATTGAAAATAATAAGCTCACTTGAACATCATAATGTTCTTATTTATTTCCATAATATTCTATGAATTCCATTATAAAACCAAAATGTTTTATCAAATTAATTTCCATTTATAATAATTTCTATAAAAATCCGCCTTCAATTGGAAACATTTTACAAATTATATAATGGAATAAACCACCTTATTAAACTTCACATTAAATTTAAATCTCATTACACATAAACCATAAAAATAAGTTTCAAAACCAAAATATCCTTTTTAATTTATTTTCCAAAAAAACAAAAATACTAATCAAATAAACCATCATGAGATTATCTTTTATTATTAAAATATTTCCCAAATATCATTTAAACTACACCAATTTTGAAATCATATTAAAATAGGGTAACAAACTATATAAATTAACCAAAAATAAACCGATTTAAAATTTAAAACACATAATGGAATTTATTTTTCACAAAATAACATTTAAAACACCAAATATAATTTGTCACAACTAACATAATGTGGAACAACAAGAAATAATTTAGAACAACATAAAAATATTAAAAAAACCTTTCATTAATCTATATCCCACTAACGGAAATAAACAACAGGATCCATTGGGAACTAATAGAGGTATAAAAAATAATTCCAAAAGGGATTTAGAGCTATGTATGAATTGGTTGCATGACTTAGCCAACTATCTGCCAATCATATAATAGCCTCTAAGAATATTCTAACACCATGTGTCTGATCTCCACAAGGTTTTTTGTATAGTGCGAGCTAACTATATCATATGATTCCCATTATAATTAAATCCCATATCTTATAGGAGACCCACAAAGTATATGGTATAACCCAATATGTACATCAACATCATCAAAATAGTCAAAACCAAAACTCTAATTTAGAACTCAAATATTGATTTCCCATCATAACTCATGTATTATCATGAAAGGTAGTATTTAGTCACTTACTCATCAAATACATCCCATGTTATGACAATACTAGTTTCCATACAACCATGAGAAAACCAAATAATAAGTGGGTTCTCTAATGCCATTTTACAATGAATGAGCCTTGGTAGATCATATGTTTTAATAGAATCCACTCTCTATAAGCCCCATAATGTGTTCCCAATCTCCATGAGCTATAGAAAACTACTATGTTACCAAAATATATTTTTTGAGAATAATTTACGTTGGAATATGAATAACATCATTATAGAATCCACCCAAAAATATAACAGGACCCACCTATATATTGTACATGCAAAACATAAAAAATTTCTACATAAATGATATAACTAAAATATGTATAAAAATATAGGAATAACAAATAAAAACCATAAATAATATAATTATATACTCCATACGTGAATAAACAAACAAAAACCCATATACATAATAATCCAAAAGAAATATTTTTTGGGAAGACAATACATAAATAAATGAAAATAAAAACAAACTGGAACCACTCCCAAACAAATCATTGTGACACATAGTGACTCAGAATATCATATACCATCCATCATAATACTAAGGGAAACATAAATCCAAAAACATATTATATCCTAGGATCTGAAGATAAAACATGAGGGATTTATACACCCATTAGTGTATGAAATTTGTGAGAAAAATAATTCCAAATAATATTTCACAAAATATTTTGTTCAACTAATTTATGTATACATTTCAATAATAATAATACAAAATATAAATAGAAAATATATATTCTTTAATCAAGTGTAAATAAAAAAAGGAACACGACATAACTAATTTTTAAAAACATCAACCCTTCAACATGAAACAAGGGTGGATCAAAAATTCTTAAAAAATAATTTCTTAATAGGAATCATGGGAAACTCCTTTAGCTCTAGTATAAATTATACTGGACTAGGTTCATTAGAACAATCAATGGGACCCTATATAAAATCGATGCATCCTATTCAACTTCCCCTTTTGTGTCTCTCTAGGTATAAAATAATCCCCAATGAGAGGAATACTATACTATTTAACTAGACAGATAATGAACTATAAAAAATTGTATCATAAATTCAGACCTTCTATCTGACTTCCTAGGATTTCTATGAAATCAATCTAGTGGAGGTGATAAATAAACTAACTCAAAATATTTTCCTAAGAATAAATACTAAAGAATAAACAGGAAAACTATTCTCATACCCAACTACATCATAATAGAGGGACACTTTTCATATCAATTAATAGGAATTAAATAATATTATTAAAATATAAAACACCCACCATGGGTCTATAATTAATATAAAGAATAATAAAAATGAGAGGGCACAACCGAGGGCCTCATAATGATCATGAAAAATATTTTTCATAATGTTTTAAATGGACCATTTCAAATACCATCTCATAATTCCAATTCATTTACATAATTTGAAAACTCCACATTGAAAAATTTATTTAAAACAATATATAGAAACGGACATATAAAGCAATGAAAGGAATAATTCCCCTTTTATTTGAAAACATTTAATAACCCACTCAGTTAATTTCTTTCCAAATATATTTCATTAATACCTTGCCTTTAATACTTTCCTATACAAAATGGTGTGAAATTCATTTAATCATCAAATTTATTTATAAAGATACTTTAATGATTATATTCCCTTATATGAAACTCAAACACCCCATTAGAATTATAAAAACCCATTTTAAAATACATTATTCTATGCTTGAAAACATATAGGGAAATTTTCATATCCACTACGTCTATCATATATAGATTTACATTGATAAAAAAACTTTGGAAAACATCAAGAAAAAAATGGTACATTAATTAATGTAAACACACAAAACACATACATCAATCAATATAAATAAAGGTGAAATTATCCACCTTCATTTGTGAAGTCCTCAATATGCATGAAGACACTATATTCAAGAAATAAACACCCAAATCCCATAATCAGAACCATACCAAACTATAAAATTATCAAAAATATCCCCTATAGTTCGAAGGAGAAAACAATATGTGGGAAAAATGGATGTGGGGGATGAGTAATTGGATAATGGGGAAGACAGAATTATTAACCTCAAGAATCCACTTGAAGATGGTGGAGGATATGCTATAAAAGGAAGAGGCATGAGGTATCTCTCTAGTACACACCCCATGATTGACCAAATTAAGTGAATTAATAGGGTTAAAAAAATTGAGTAAAAATAAGTGGGGGTAGAATATGAAATTTATATAATTAAAAGTATTTCTATAGATTGTTCTGGAATGATGAATCATTAATGGGGTGATGAAATTTTGATTCAATATAATCACAACATGACATCCTATGTCAAGGTTGTGATGAGCCCAAGAAAAATTGAGGTAACTTTTCTTATTGTATGTTAATGTGTGATTCACATCAGAGCCTGAATAGTCTATTTTAAGTAACTAAAAACCTATAGAAATGACTAATCAGAAAATGAACACCCCTGTTGTGGTGTGAAAAACTAGATTCTAGGACTGTCACTTTCTAGGGCTCATCAAAACACATAAAAAGTGAGGAAAAATATAAAAAAACATACAAAATAAAAAACATTCACTATAATGAAAAAGTGACATGGGAGTCTCACACACTGATATAGATGTATTTAGGGTCACAAAAATATTGTATCGAGAACCTCAGTCAAGTTCTAGTTGTATTTTACAATTTGAATAGATATTATTACCAACATGTGGTTTAGTAATTATTTTAGTATGATTGGTTAAATTAATTCAACAATAATTTTTTTCAAATGAATAAATAAGTGATTAGAATATTAAATAAATATGTATTTACAAGGAAATTAATAATTATATGATGGTATAATATTTATTTATCTATTTTTTATTAAAACATTAAGAAATAATATTTCTTTAGTTACACGAATATTAAATAAATGTTTATTCATGAGTATAGTGAATATAATATTTTTTATTTACTGAAAAACTTATATAGTAACATTTATTTATTTATATAAATATTTATCATTCATGTTTAGATATATACAAAGGATGAGAGATAGACCATGTTATGGTTTTGGTGGATATGGAATACTAAATATCATTTTAATAAATATTAATTTATTCATTTAGAAAATGATATTTATATTAACTATTAGTCATCCACACATCAAAGAAATAATAATTATATTATTATTTTTAGGACATGAGGTTATATAAGGATTAAGGTATTGTCTACAATCCTATGTAAAATTACCAATTCACTTACCTAAGTCAATATATACTTGGTTATATCATTTATATATAGATAGTCACTATATAAATTATTGTACACAAAAAACACTCCATAGATAATCCTCTCAAACTTGGAGAGAACTTTTTATAGAGTGATATCATGAACTGAGAGTTCTTCTATCATCCTCCTACCTCTAATGTTTATAAAGGAACATGATAAAAAAATTAGAATAAAAGAATTCAGGTAGATATCAACAACTAATGATAATATTTAATAGAATTATCTATGCTAGAACTCATAGATTAAATGGTGATATTTTGAGATTTTTTGAGGATGTGTGGATTCCTATAGATGGATTCAACACATTAATTATTTGATAAAAAGATAATAAAAATAGTATAGACTAGATGATTTTAATAATGAATTTCAAGAATATATAATTCATTATTTATAAAAAGTAATTATAAATTATATGTGAAATTCCTATTACCATGGATTATAAGGTTTTTAAATATTGTCAAATAATGATAAGTATTTGAAAACCGATGAAAAATCATTTTTGTGAAAGGGTCCAACCCCTTTCTCTATGCTCTGAATCCTTTAACTGGTATTTATGTGGTCAAATATTAATTTAAAATTAATTATTTTTCATTTATCAGATTATTCATTTTTATTTGTTTTTTATTTATGGTTTTTTATTCTATTATAAAAAATTCATGATATCACATCATTAACCTTCATAAGACAAATTATAGGGCTGAGAACATATGAATAATGCTTTAAAATCCCATACAGATGTGTCCAAGATTATGGATAGATAACATGGGAGTATAGAGAGTGTAACTCTAAAGTATATATCATGTACCAGAATTCATTGAATCAATAAGAGCTATTAAAATAATGGAACATCATGTGATAGAATTGTAAATGGTGTTTTTACATGTTGAGTTCTAATTAATCCAATAGAATATGTTTTTAAGGGTTGAACATAGAATATATATCCAATATATCATGTAACCTCACACATTTTAGACCCATGGGAAAGGCCAAAGACAATGGTTCAAATTAAATGACATGTAATTTATTACATGAAACATATTGACTTTAGGGAGATAAAAATGGTCCATTTGGGATTTCAGGGTGTGTAAATGATGCACACATCATGAAACTCATAAATGTATCTATGCATTACACACCATGTCCCAAGAACTATTGTGGATGACTATTGAGAGTGATACATGGGGTCTTCTAGTAGCACACATAATATAATGTGTACCCGTTTACACAAAGTGCACGCTGATCCATTTCACATGATGTAAATTAATTAGGCTAAAATAAATTTATTGCAGTATTAAAACCAAAATACATTGTTCTTATTTGGCTTAAATACCATGTTCTAGTGTTTTATGAACTCTTAAAATTCTAATCAATTTCCATGTTCTTTAAAAAAATACACACAATGTATGGTCTTCAGACACATTGTTTAGTTCACACAAACAATAATTTAAGTACATTACAAGTATATAAATTCATTATGTGATCCATTAAAACTAATACGATGTCGTGTAATAAATGAAACAACATTTACACGAGTCTACAATCTATTTAATGTAACCCCACATCCCTAGTTTCCCTCACCTATTTGTTAGTAGATACATGTAAAGGATAGATCTCAATGGATTGGATGTGGTTTAGTATCTAAGTCACGGTGACAAAAACCAAGGAGACACATTGGATCCAGGTGGAATTCTATAACTCAAACTAGTCATTAGTTCAAGGGGTTTCCCCCCAGTGATCAAGGGTTAATTTATCATCTTCTCATTAAAATAACTAATAGATAAATTTCATTATCATTCCAATTTTATTTATTTTATTTATATCTAGTTCATGGTAAATTATTTATATTTATTTGAGACATTACCATGTTTATATAAAATAATATTCATTAACTATGGAATGAAATAAATAAATTTAGAGTAAATTTTTTACCATGTCATGATTAATCACATATATAAATTCCTCATAATATTAACGAGAATGTAAAAGTGGGAATAAATATAATTTACACATTAATATTTAAACCCATAATGTAAATATTAAGTCAATATTTCCTTCCATTATTTGACTAATTATTCTGTTATAGTTCAAGTGTCAATAAAGTCATAGTCAGGGGAACTTTTAATTATGAGGAGGTATTAAAATTGATAATGGGTTGACTTAACCAAATTATTATTGAGTGTATTGGATATTTTCTATTCAATACCATTTTAAGGTAAGATTTTAGAAAATAATTGTTTTGGATTTTTGGATTGGAGGTATACTCAATAGGTCAAGGAACTATGAGTCAATCTAGGTGGAAAGACCTAACTACCTAAATATATTCATATATTTTTCATGGTATTATTATATGTCATGTGAATGGAAATACATATCTGTTACAATAGAATGTCCATGTGATTGTATATAATGAATCCAATAGTGAGGGAATTCGAATTTGACAAAATATTGTTAGACTGATAAAAATAAAATTTGAAACATTTAATTTTTGTAATCAAGATAAATTAATAATAATTTATTTTCATAATATACAATAAAGAAATGAAAAACTATGAGATCACAATGATCATTTTTTGAATAATGATATGACAATGCCAATACAAATTCTATATACGGTTATATTTTTTCATTCAATTAATTATTACAGAATGATTTATGATATGTGTTGGATTCCACAATTCTTGATTCACCATCTCTGTGAGCAAGAATGGTTGAAAAGGATTCCTAAATACAATTAAAAGAAGATTATTAGAATTTTAATTGCATCATGATATCTAATATGTCTAGATATCTATAGAAGAAACATAACGACATGGATTCATATACCATGATATCTCATCTCATATATGATGAAAAGGAAAAATTGAGGCTTAAGATCAATGATATTTTTACTACACATTACTAGTGTAAACATGGATATGTATAACTAACTAGTGGACTTAAATTAAAATATTTAATTACATTAACTATTTAGATAATTTGGGATTCTATATGTTTATAAAAGTTTTTATTATTTCCATATTATCATCCTTATCACCCAGATACTCTATAAACATCCAACACTATTGGATGAAAGGAATGTAAATGCTACTTTGAAATATTTTTACTAGGATTCACCAAGAAAATAATGAAGAGAGGGTACTTGGTTACTCACCCATTTTGGGTAAAAAATGAAATATGAAGGTGAAAATACCATTAGAAAATCAATTTCAATGGTTCCATTGCAATGTCCTCTAAAGAGAAAAAAGATTCAATGGGAGAAAAATGAGCATGATGTTACTGAATTTTCATTTGTAAATAAAATAAACTAGAAAAAAATACAAATAATTGAAGATGAAGAGACCAATTGTATAAATTTTTTATAAATTATTCATTTAATGTGTTTCAATTCCTATTAATTTGATATAACATGTTAATTATATATTTTTATTGAAATATAGGAATAAATAATGTTAAAAAATTATGAAAAATAATTTTAACTCTACCAATAATAGAGGAAGGTATATTCATATATTAGTAGTGAAAAACACATGAATGCAGTTTTCCAGTTGGTTCAATTCATGTGAGAATATCAGTTTTATAGGGTTTTCCAAAAAAAGTATCTCAATGTACAATTGGATACAATGAGAAATTATTTTATCAATGGTATGAATGTTGTTCTAGTATTTCATATTCAATAAATTATATAGTTCTACTTAAATAATTTATATTATATATTAGAAAATTAATGGTGAATATAATATAGAATACTCATACTCGGTTTTTTCAAAATAATTCATTATCACATAAAATGAAAGGTTATAATCAAGCCTTGTTTAATATAATAATCATGTTAATAAAAATAATCCTTTAGAAATAAATTTAATCTATAAATATTCTATAGTTAGTTCACCTTAACTATGTGAACTATTCTAAAGAGAATCTATAGTTAAATTCAAATACTTCATGAGATTAATTTAGATTTTTTTAAATTCTCAATGGTTGAAGGAATTAACTTTTTAAGAATATTCATGATCATTCGAGTGGATTTGTTAGTGTATATCTTAACTATGTATTAATCAATTATTTAAATATATATTAAAGGTTTTCCAAAACTCGCATTACCTAATTCACATCTAAATATTGATAATAGAATAAGGCGGATTAATGAAGTGTCTTATATTTATTATTAGCCTTCCATTATTCCTTTCCTGACATATTTTGTAAATAGCACTGTAATAGATAATAATATTATAACTAAATTGAATAAAAGATATCATATAAGTTATAATGATATTGGAGTCCATTATTTTTTATCCTTAGGGTTTTTGTAATAAATTTATTAAATCCTATAATGTAATAAGGGTGTATTAAATGAAATAAAAATTATTTCATGGTTAATTAAGATATAGATACATAGGATAATAAGATACCAATGATATAAAGTATTATTCAATATTGATTATAGTACATTGAGGTAACCCCATTTATTTAAAGATAGTCTTATAAATATATACATTAATGAAATATAGGCTTTATATGTAAATTATTTATCTTAGGAACACCAAAATATAAAAATCTTAGTTAAAGAAATTTATATAGAGACAAAAAAATCATAGGAATATTAAAAATGAGGTTGTTTTATATTCACAATAATATGTCACATATTATAAAATAATAATAATGAATCTTACAAATAGTATTAAATTTTGACAATATATGATTATAATATTCATATTAATTCTAATATGGATTACATGTACCTAAATTCAATTCAATAATTTGGTAGTTTCTAAAATTTATTTAAAACCATTGGTGGGTGTTCAAGAGAAACTAATCATGGGTGGTACAAGTGTATTACCAATAAGGATGATTGGTTATACCAAATAAATTTACTTAAATCCAATTGAATTCTTATTTATATGGAAACTTTTTATGATCACTACATTATTAATTGGATTTTGACATTATTTTTCTTTAAAGGAAACCTTATGAAAGATGTATATTTGGAATGGCCAAAAAGGGATATTACTTCAAACCAATCCAATAAGGGATGAAAGTTATAGAGATCAATTAATGGATTAATATAGGAATAAAATATTAAAATATCTATTGTTCATGAATAGTTTTCATGTGTCGATAAGGTGTTAGAGGGAGCGCTTTAGTTTTCCAAGATACACATGATGATAAAATATGGAAAACAGATGATTAGTCCTACAAATAATTAAGACTAAAGAAATGAATTTATCCATGTATGATATAAATTAGAAACCTAGCTCTAAATAATATTAATTTCATTGTTATATATGGTGTTTCTTAGTCTATGTAATAATACATACATTCACTTGGTATTGAAAAATACTAGATGGGATAATCCGAACAAAACTGTTTCTAGTGTCATATGGCATGAAATCTCTACATTTGGTGTGTCAAAACATATGATTTTATTATTTAGATGATGTTACTAAATATATCCAATAGAACATTATATATATATCTTATATACCATGATTTATACTATGTATTGATAATTATTATGTGTAAAACATTATGGGTGAATATTAAACAATATCATGGTAACTACAAAGGTTAGTAGTAAGAAATTTCTGATGGTATTTCAGAAAGTAAAATTGGACATGTTCTTTATATATATATATATAATATAGAATTCAAGTAATAAATTGGATATGAAAATAGTATTATTGTTGATCAATTTGATGTAATGTAATGGAAATGATGAGATAATATCCAAGTAAATAATTATTGCAACTAAAGGGTACCATATCTATATATATCGACTATGTCATGGAATCTAATGCGGCTTATGAATTAAATTGAGAAATGATATATTCTATATTTTGGATATATACCAAGATATTAAAATATAATCATACTATGATGAAATTTAATCTATGTTTTTATCTAATATATCAGAAATGATTGTGGAAAAAAATTATATAATTCATTATATCTTCTATTTAGTAACTTTATATTAGATATAGTGCCTCAGTAAGAAGATTGTCCACTCAAACATGGTTGGACTAGAAGATATATACACACACATTAGTTTGATTTAGTGAAAGTAAAATTCAACTGGATTTGGTTACTTAAAACTAATATATTTTTACTTTTAATTTCAGGTATATTAATGTATTCAAATATTTAAAAACTTATTATCACATGTTGATTGTTTATATTCATAGAATCAATTTGATAATGATCTATGTTCTATGGTGGGATGAAATCATCTATGTAGACAATGATGACATAGGTAATTAGGGGTAGGAGGATCATAACCATTGAGACTTCTTCTCATGAGGATCCCTCTTGGTAATCTCAAAGATATGAGGTTATGAGAATAGACATGCCCATAGGTATTCTTCATGTAATGCATGTCATCAGATATTCCTATCTATGAACATATGTATTGGTCCATAGATATGATATTTTTTTAGTTAATATCATGATTCATGTACTTTGACGTATTGATGAAAATTTTGATGACATATGCTCGCAATAAGGTAGGATACACTGGGTGCACCAGGAGTGATATGACATTGATGAATAAGTCAATTGATGAATTTTCTCATCTATTTAAATGTAAGAAGATATCTATAGTCATTTTATTAAAATCTAAGTATCTAATAAATCAATGGTCATGGTAGGATTTCTTTTTTTTCAATATCAGGAAACATAAATCAATTATATAGGGTAATAGAACAAATCATGTAACCTTATTCATGATATATCAAGACAAATAGATTATATTACATTTTGAAAATTCATTGGAGGTTGCTTTCATTATGTAACTAACTTCTTTTTCAATGGATTCATTAACCTATTTCCTAATTTTTTTGTCTTTGACATTAGTATTACTAGCTTAATTTCACAGAAAAATGGTCCTAGAGGGAAATGCATTATGTTTATCCAATACCTTTGTTGAATTCAATTTGAATTTAACAGTTTGAATAAATATTATTTCCTATTTATTGTTTAATAATTATTCAGGTATGGTTGTTTGAATTCATGCAGTCACAAGTTATTTTAATGAATATATATTTAAAATAAATACTAAATTATTTATTCACTCAATTATTAATGATCATAATAATGTATAATATTTATTAATCTATTATTTCACTACTATGTAATAAATAAAATTTATTCTGTTATGAAAATATTTAATAAATATTCATTATTTATTTTAGTATGTATATTAATAATTTATTGAATGAATGAATAATATATGACATTTATTTATTTTTAAAAATATTTATTATTCAAGGTTTAATAGATTACGAGGAGGAAAGATTGATTGGTTTATGGGTCAGATGGAAATGATATACTAAATATCCTTTTAATAAATATAAATTTATTTATATGTAATATGATATTTTTATTATATTCATGTCATTAATATATATAGGAAATAAAAATATTGTTGTTATTAATAAACGGGGTAACCTAAGGATTACGGTATTTTCTAAGGGATTTATATAAATATGGATTCTCTAACAAAACTCAATATATACCAACTATATCAATCCAAGGTAAATATTTACTAGAGAAGTTTTTGTGTATAATATAAATACTCTCCAGAAAATCATCTTATCCCAAGAGACAACATTCTCTAGAATGATCTCAAGAAAAAAAGAGAGTTTCAATCATTCTTTTACCTCTCAAGTCTCTAAGAGAACAAGATAAAGATATTTTTATCTTAAAGAATTATTACTGAAATCAAAGATGAACTAACCAAGGGCTTATAATCATTCAAACATGAAACCAAATATTCTACCAAAATGTTTCAAGGTTCATGGAGAATATATGGATTCCGTTATAGGGATTCTATAATTGAATCCTTCGATGTAATAGTGTCATGACAAGATGAGGTCACCCAATTCAAAAATGAAGAAATCATTTCAAGTAAACATAATTAATTATTTACATAAATTAATTTTCAATTGTATATTAACTATCCCACCACATGGATTCTGAGGTTTCCATTCACCACCTTTTAAGGAAAAATATAAGGACATTGATGAAGAATAATTTTGAGGAATGACCCACAATATTATTTTGTGCCCCCAAACCATCAATTAATCAATATTGAATTATTCTTAATATGTATTATGAAACATGTGATTTGATTTATGAACACATACTATGATGAAATCGGTTTTCTTCATGATTGTATAAATTGATTTCATCATAATAGATATAACATTATTTAAATACATGAAGAAATTATTTTTTCCTTTCATAGTTAATGGATTCAGACATTTATTGTCTATTTATTGAATTATAAAATCTTGATTAAATTCATGGCCATGTTAGTTCATTGATTAGTTCATTTTATAATGTCAATGAAAGATAAATCAAGTGCATTGGGGGATTACATATGTGTGTATTTTTATAGATGTGATATCAGTAGACAAATAGAGAATATTACATAGTATAATTTAAAAAAATTCATTCCATAATTAATTTACTTATATATTTATTCCATGGTTTGTATAAGGCCTAAATTTTCAAATATGGTGGCACCAGTTAATAGATTCATGTCGAATCATTGTAAAGAACTCTATAAATTTCAATGTTATTATAGATATTCTTTAAGAAAAAACACTAGAAATTTGTGATGTCGATTCTCTATATTTTCAAAAGTTATAAAGTCATGTGTCCATATTTATAAATAAATAATTTGTTATAGGTGTTTGAAGATGTGAGCATTATAGGAGATATGAACTCAAAGAAGGGCACTGCAGGTATTGTGTTTTCCTACGGTGGTACTACTTTAATCTAGATATATTGACTATAGCCTATAGTTTGACTATAAAAATATAATTTTATTTTTTTCAATTTAGAAACCATGATATTAGTTAATTTGGAAAAAGGAACTATTGGTTGAACTCAAAAGAAGGAAGGAAAAATTGTTTTTCATTGAAAGAAGTGTGATTTATTTTATAATTAATTTTGTGTTTCCCTCTAAGATGAAACATATTTAACTAAATTATCACTTCATTCAAAATCTAATATAGAATGGGGTACTTAAGCTATTAAGGGTTTGTTGGAGTTATAATCAGATGAAAATTATGACTAAAGTGATATTTTGGGAATGACAGGGATTGTGTTATACCCTAGTGGGACTTGGATAACTAGTGGATTAAAGGATAAAAAATTAATCAAATGAAGTAAGAGAACAAGGGATGTTTGAAACTAATTAGGGAAAATGTGTAAGACTTAAAAATAATTTATCATGTGGAATATTATGGGTATTGGTTGTATAAACATTGTTTTCTATTTAATAATAATAATTTTTCAAAGGATAGAATTCAAAACATATGACATGAAACTAGATCGTTTAAATTAATATGTGAAACCAATATCCTAGATACAATAGTATAAATAACATTATGTAAGTGTGGAATAGTGGACATATGATTTTGGGATGTTGGACTTTTATCTTGAAGGAGTGGTGAAGTTTTTTAATTAAGTAAGTTGTTGGTGATGGACTTATTCAATGAGATGGATTTCTAATATGATTGGATGAAGGAGGAATTGATGGAACTGAGTAGCTATTATGAAGGTTGTTTTAAAAAAAATGGTTTTTCATACTTGTATAGTGACTTATTAGTTGTTATTAAAACTTTGGAATGACTATAAATACTATTTTTATTTCTCCTAAGTAGAGTTCAAATTTTTTTGGGAAAAGTAACTCAGTGATGTTTTATATTGTTTATCAATTAAATTTTATTGTTTTTAATGGAGTAGTTATTATTCTAAACTACCTAAATTCTCAATTTTTAGTGTTGAGTGTATTCTACCATCTTTTTATGTGAGTAGAGGTTTTACCTATGGATATTATGTATTTATTTTGGGTGTGACACTTTTAAGTTCAATAACATTGGTTCATCACAGCATTTATTTAGGAACTTATGAAACTTTTCGCAATATTTATTCTTCTGGAAGTAGGTTCTAGATCATGGTGTTGCAAAGAAATAAATAGAAACAATAATAATAATAATAATAATAATATCATCTTCATCATCATCAATATTATTATTCTGTTTCGAAGGAAGAAGGAGGTAGAGAAGGCGATTCCTCTAGTGATCATGTATGAATTCATCAATTTAATGGTTCAAAGGGTAATAATCTAACACAGTCTCTGGATCTATTTAATGGTTTTAGAAAAAATATCTATTTCAAAATTAATCACCCATGAAACCTACCATAATTGATAATGTGGTAGTCTTGGGATCATTGAATTGGAGAGTAACTTTTCTAATTTTTTTAAATCAGTCATGAGTGTCTCATTCTTGGAATTCAACATATCCTCTCTTATGAGGGTTATCAATAAGGGTCATGTAGACCATGTCTCTACTAACCATGAAACAATTATAGAGAGGTTTAACCTCATAGGGTTCTCCATCATTTCAAGAATTATCATACTAAAATGAGATAAATCATGGAAATATAATGATCTCTTTAAAAGTATTTATGAAATATGGGGTTTCAAGGATTGGAAAATGACTATGATGGATATGAGTTACAATCACATTATCATTCCCTTATAAAATTAAAAATGGAAAGTATGATGCTTTACATCAATTTCCCTAAAACCACCATTCTCATAATAAATTAATGGAAACATAAAATTTATCCTTTCAATGTAAGGAATTCAAATTTCCATGTTTGAATTTGTATCCATAAGATGAATTGGTTATATTGGAATCCCATGATTCTATGGGATATTTCCTCCCTAGTTGAAATTTTCTTCAAAATGGATAAGGAAACTAAAAACCATAGATTTATAAATTATGCTAAGGAGTTGGTTAAAGAGGATCTAGAAACCAATTATTTTTGGAAAATTTTTTAAAGACCTGGAATTTTCATGTAATTGTTTTTAATATATGGGAATTTTACGAATTCGAAAAAATTGAAGGCATGTGATTCTGATGCCTAGAGTGCTTGGAATGAATTTCAGAGCTTTTTTGGGTACGTTAACTAAACGTGCGAGCGGGTTTTTGTATCTTTTCAAGTGCATCTCAGAATTGAAATTTGAGGGCTCCGTTGAACTCAAAGCATCGATATTCTCTTAACAAAACCTTCACCTCGACCACAGTTGGTCATGCGGGAATGATAGGATTTGGGTTTTCGTGAAAGAATAGAATAAAATACAATTGTGTAACATTTTATTTTATTTGGAACTATATTGTGGATGTTGAGGGGTGGGGACCACAAGAACTAAACCTTCCATGTGAGGTTATGTAGGTGGGGACCACCAGAACTAAACCTCCCATGTGAGGTTATGGTGGTGGGGACTACCCGAGACTAAAACCCCATTGAATTCCCTATTAATGATAGATAACCCAAGGACTCCCTCCAACTTTGGATTTTTCCAACACCATTCATTATTGGGCCAATTAATTATGACAACGTGGAAAAATAATTAATATACTTCATTTAATTATATTGGAAACTCTTGGTTTGGGTGGAGTTTTGGTCGGAAAAGATTTTCCTTGGTGGGGGAAATTTCTCCAATGAAGAACGTCATCGAAGAACATTATTCAGAAATCACGGAAGAGGATGACATTTGAACATTTCATAAAAGCATGGTTTCAGAAGAAACAATCATTGGCACCGCCACAACCTTCTTCAACTTCTTGATCACACCAACATCAATGAACAATAGTGGTAGGGGTTTTTATTGAATTCATTAAATTTCTCGATTAAATTCCACATTCTTGGAAAACATGGCAAATGCGGATCAACCAAAATAAGTTGATCCATGATTCGTAATCAATTGTAGGGGCTGATGTTCTTGATTTATGATATTGTTGAGCCTCTTGCTACTGCCATAAGGGGAGGGTGCGGTCCAAATAAACATGGCCCAACCCCTCCGCCGTTCATCCTTATTAGTGTGTTCTTAACGATGGTAATGGTAATGGGTGCCGGTGTTCGGCACTAGGGGAACTCGAGAACCGTGATGAAGGCGACGAACGAAGGGTGACTGGTCAATTAGTATACTGGTGAAGGACAGACACCGCACGACTGGCTACGGTGGATCTCCACCCAGTGGCCTCAACCACCCCACAACCTCGCTGTGCTGCCCATGGCCCCTCCCCAGCACCTCGTACCTCTGCCGCCCCGCGACCCTGCAGTGTCGTCTCTCAGCTCTACTACCCCATGGCCCCTCCGCCCAACCCCTCTATGTTGTGCTACCCCATAGATCCACGGCCACGCGGCCCCGCTGCGCCGCCCTGTGGCTTCGTCAGCCTCACGGCTTCAGCGCCGCTGGGCCAGGCCGCCCTGCGTGGGCCTGGCCTGACCCAGCGGGCCGAACCGCCCAGCGAGGGTCGGGCCAGAGCCAGTGGGCCGGGCGGCACCATGGGTCAGGCCGAACCCAGCGGGTCAGGTGGGTTCGACCCGAACCTGTTCGGTCTAGGCTGGGTTGGGCCGGGTCAGTCTGCCTAGGTGGGACCATACCCAAGCCCACTACGACCCATTAATGCTCATTTGGAAATAACTTTGGCACTTGATGTCTGTTTGACAAATCATCAGCAGCACTGGAAACCATGGAGTGATTCTTTCCCTTGAGTATACCCTTATGGAGTTTTGGTTAATGTTGAGGTACAGTTGGGTTGGATCGAGCACAAATCCAAACAGGTCCCTAGGACTAAAAGGCTAATAACTCACATACATGGCGTCTGATTGGCGCACCGTCTATTGAGTTGAGACCCTTATGACGTGGCGGTCCTTTGGGATACATCGTCATCTGACTTCGTGGTAGTTGGACTATCGACCTGTGGCTTGAGAAGAGGACCCTCCCAGAGATAAGAAGGAGTAGTGCGGGAACCATATAGCTGGATATGACGTGAAGAATGATAAGAAATATTATGTGAGTCATCACCTAATGATCATGTGTGGGTCAGCATCGAGCGATTTTGTGTGGGTCACCCCCAAGCAATCCTCTATGGGTCAGGACTTAGTGATCCTGTGAGGGTTAGCACCGAGCGATCTTATGTGGGTCAGCACCGAGCAATCATGTGTTGGTTATCAGCAAAGTCTCTTAACAGAGTAAGATGAATAAGTGGTTAATTATAATCATCTCTATCAATGTACTTTAGTTATACCTTGTGTGATCTGAGTTAGTACATGTGTGGTACTTTTCCTTCGTGGTAATACCTTGGTGGTAATCAACTCTGTGTCTACTTATATGGTACCTACATTTGTGGTATTCCTTCCTTTGTGGAACAGTTGGGCTTTGAGATTTTTGGTTGGACCCTGTGTTTATCTCTTGATTGAGATGTGTATAAATGATATCATAGGTATATGTATGGTCATATACATAGGTAGAGTTGTCAGTTGATTTTATGCCTTGTGGTTTATCCTTAGGAAATTTTCTGAGACCTTGAGGGTTTTGGGGTCTCTATTGAGTGTCATTATACTTACCCCTGCATGCACTACACCCACACCCTGTTGTGTCTAGAGTAGATGATGGACATCTCTCTCTGAGGATGAGTTTACCAGGACTGGTGGTGGCTCGGAGGTGGATGTTAGATGAGGTGAACTGCAATGATGGCCATTCATGACATGTACCAACCCTTCAGGTAGGATTCTTGGTGGGCGATCCAGGAGCTGCTTTTCACCTTTCATCCATCTTATACTTTCCTATTTTCCTTTTACTTTATAGTTTGGCTTTTATTCCGTCCCCTTTTACATACCACACTCACTCTTTTTTACTATCAAGTTTACTTGAGTTTGTATCTTTTTGTGTGCTTGGTTGCATGTGCTTACACATTACAAAGGCAATGCCATCCCAGTTTTAGGGAATATTCCTTCCGTGCTAGTTTCAAGACCCTATCCTATAGAAGGAGAGCTTTGGGTAGTCATGACACAATCCTCGAGGGATGAGACCTGGAAAATTGGTATCAGAGGAGTCGGCTCTACCGTAGAACATAGGACTATGATATTTATTTTTAATGGGAAGAGTGTTAAGTGATGTGAGTGTGGTTATCAGTTTTGAAAGTCCAGTGTTGGTGTAGTGGATGACATATCCATACACCAGTACCCTGAATTCTGATTTCTATCTCAGTGCATGAAAACACTGATTGTGTGTGTGTGTATTTTTGAGATTTTTATATGTGATATCTTGAGTCAGCTCACCAGGTATAACTTATTAATCGTGGAAGACATGTTTCTTTTTAGGATGCCTCCATGCATATATCATGCTAGGGTTGTTGTTATAATATGCACTTATAGCCCACTGAGTGACAAGGCCTCGTTGAAAGGCCCTCTTCCATTAGAGGCACCTGCAGAGGCACCAGCGGTACCATTACCCATTAGGCCACTGATGCCACCATCTCTAGTAATAGAGAGTTCATTCCACTTGAGTGTGGTTTATATGTTCCAACTCCATAGGCCACCCAGGTTCAGAGTAGAGATGGACACACATGCATCTGAGGGTTGGATGAAGGCTGTGGTGAGTGTTTTCCGACTGGTAGGGACACCAGCTAATCTCATGGTGGTCCTTGCTTCTAGTATTCTACAGCCTGCATCGGGAAGATGGTGGATCTTGATGATTTAGGTTCAATATGATTCTTTGGAAAGAATTAGAGAGAAATTTTTGATCAGATTTCTTCCCAACTACCCTTCAGGCGGTGAACTTTCTGGAGCTACTTCATCTACAGCAGGGCATCATGACTGTGGCTCCGTACTCTGTGAGGTTCAGTGACCTCTCGTGCTTCTCCACTGATATGGTGCAGAACCTATTTTTTTAGGTACCATACCTTTGATAAGGGACTCATATGGGAGATTAGGTCTTCGATGATTTCTCTTAGCATCCCGACACAGGAGGGAGTGTTATAGAGATACCTCTTAGTGAAGATTTTCCTTACTGAGCAGTCACCAGCAGTTAGACCCACCATCAGTCATTACATTGTGAATTATTCTGTAGCAGATATCTGACGAATATCACAGAGGTCCAAGAAGACATGAACGATAGGTGGACGACCATAGGATTCAAGGACGGTTGTGCGGGGTACATGAGGCAGAGACAATCATGCCAGGAGTGGGCAATATTACGCATGCGGTAGGCAAGGTCACATATATCGTGACTGTATGACCCGCCATTCATATTATCAACATATGGTCAAAGGACTGCCTAGGTAGATATAGATGTTTTGTTGAGGACGTCTACAGGGAGCAGGCAGACGTGGCAGAGGAGCTGGCCATACAGATAGTAGTGTGAGACGATTCAAGATGTTACTGCCACCTCCACTGAGAGGACCACCCCAACCTCAAGAAGCAGGTGGACGGGGGAGAGCACATATATAGGTAGCTTATTCCTATGATCATGGATCTCCAGAGATGATATGAGGTACGATCTATGTCTACTCCTCCATAGTTGCAGAACTTATAGACACAAGTGCCAATCATTCTTTAATTTCCACTACCATCTTTCAGAGCTTGGAGATTCCGACAGAGTTGTTGGCTCGATCATTACGGCTAGAGTCTCCTATAGGTTAAGTTTCAATGATTACACACTGATGCCGATAGTGTTATCTAACTCTAGAATGTGATAGATTTGGCTAGGATCTCCAAGTAGCAGCGTCGAGGCCTTATGACGACATCTTGTGTATGGACTGGTTATCTACATTTAATGCTTAGATTTACTGTATTAGGTGGAATGTGCTGTATATCTGCACGGATGGGACCTAATTTATCTTCAGCGGAGATAAATGAGCCTTTACAGCACATGATGTACTTACCCGGAGGAGACTACCGCCAATCACTCATCATTTTTCTATCCTTACCCTTGGAGCGGTTGATGAAGAGAGTATGAGCTGTCCTATAGTGGTGGACCAGTATGCAGATGTCTTCCCTAGTGATGATCTGGGTATACCTCCTCATAGAGAAGTAGAATTTTACATTGATTTGTACCCTAGGATGACACTGATATCTACACTAGCATATCAGATGGCTCCCACGGAGCTTCGCGAGCCGCGGGTAAAACTAGAGGAATTTCAGAGGAAGGGATTAATTTGGCCTAGTTTTTCACCTTGTACATCCTCCATTTTGTTTTTCAAGAAGGTCTATGGAAGATTCAGACTTTGTGTCGACTATCAGTGCCTGAACCGGGTGATGGTGAAGAACAAGTACCCACATCTGAGGATTTACAAACTCTTTGATCAGCTGAATGGAGCACGATGGTTCTCGAAGATAGGCCCCAGATCAGGCTATCACCAGCTTAGAGTACGAGACAATGATGTGCAGAAGACTGCTTTCAGATGTCGTTATGACCACTAAGAGTTCTTGGTTATGCCATCGGCCTAACCAATGCTCCTGCAGTGTTCATTGGACTCATGAATAGGATCGTTCATCCATATCTTGATCTCTTTTTAATAGTCTACATCGATGACATTTTGATCTACTCAAATACTGAGTAGGATCATTCTTATCATTTTTGTTTAGTACTGAACACACTCAGAGAACTCCAAATTTATGGTAAGCTCTCAAAGTGCATGTTTTGGATCCAAGAGGTTCACTTTCTAGGGTATGTAATATCTAAGGCTGGAGTTGTAGTAGATCTAGAAATGATTGAGGTTGTACTTACTTGGGAGCCACCCTGGAGTGTGAGGAGGTATGGAGTATCCTAGGATTGGATGGATACTACCAGAGGATTGTACCAGTCTTCTCCAGAGTTACAGCACCTCTATCAGCGCTGAAGAAGAAGGGGAAACCATTTTTGTGGTCATAGAGATGCCAGCAGAGTTTTCAAGAGCTGAGGCAGAGGCTAAATAGTGCACCCATATTGAGGCTACCAGAGGAGTGTGTAGGGTACATAATCTCTGGGGACTTATCAGAGACCGAGCTCAGATGTGTCCTGATGCAGGAGCAAGCAATGATCACATATGGTTCTCGACAACTAAGAAAACATGAGTAGAACAACGCTAACCATGACCTGTAGTTAGTAGAAGTGGTCTTCACCTTGAAGATTTAGCAACATTACTTGATGGGTAAGCGTGTTATAGTCTACTCGGATAACAAGAGTCTCAGATATATTCTCTCAGAAGGACCTCAAATAGAGACAATGACATTGGCTTGAGTTCCTCCTGGACCATGACCTCGAGATATTCTATACTCCAAGGAAGGGGAACATTGTAGTAGATGAACTCAGCAGGAGGTCTGGTATACAGCTGCTAGGAAAAGTGACGGAGTCGCTGGACGCTTGGATGATATCCTTTGTGGATTGATACGGAGAAGTTTTTATCAGTCTCTTATAGTCACTCCCCCACTTCATTAGCGAGTCAGAGAGGTGTAGCATGGGGACACTAACTGCGAGGCTCGACATGCTCAGATATCTATAGGGCAGGAACCTGATGGATTTTTTAATGGTGGGTAGCACGTCATCCTCTTCAGAGCACATACCACAATACTAGTATCACTTCGGGAGGAAATATTGAGGGAGTTATACACATCCCATCTAGAGGTACATCCAGGAGTGGAAAAGATGTAGCAAGACCTATAATGACATCACTGGTGTCTAGGAATGAAGAAATCAGTAGGAGAGTTTGTCTCTCAGTGCCTCACTTGCCAGCATGTGAGGGCAGTGCATCTGGTACTAGCAGTCTTAGTTCATCCTTTAGGGGTCCTAGAGTGGAAGTAAGATGGGATATCCATGGACTTTGTGATAGGAATTACACATACATCCAGAGGTCATGAATCTATCTGGGTGATCGTCAACCGAATCACCATGTCAGCCCACTGCCTATAGATCAGAGAGCAGGGTTTAGTAAAGACATTGGGATGCATCTATGTAGATGAGATTGTGCGGTTACATGGAGTACCCTAGACAATTTTCTTCGATAATGATGCACATTTTACTTCCCAGTTATGGAAGGGGTTGCATGAGGCTTTCAGAACACATCTTTGTTTGAGAACTTCCTTCCATCCTCCAAAGGATGGCCAGACTGAACGGACCATATAGTCCATCAAGGACATGTTGTGTGTGTGTATCCTCAATATCGGTTGTAGTTAGGAGGATAACTTTCCATTGGGGGAGTTTTCATACATCAAATATTACTCCAAAATTGGGATAACTCTTTTTGAGGCGTTGTACGGGTGACCTTGCAGATCACCTTTGTGCTGGACTGGCCTAAAAGAGTCAACACTAGTGGAACCGGAGATGGTACGAGCGACCACATAGAAGGTGCAGATCATCCATGAGTGGATGAACACTACACATAAGAGGCATAAGTCGTATGCCGACTGGAGACAAAGACATTGGGAGTTCGAGGATGTTGACCATGTCTTTTTACCGGTCTCACCTCGACGAGATTTTCAGAGACCTGGATGAGGTAGAAAGCTACCTTCGAGTTTCATCAGACCCATTCAGGTCCTCATTAGAGTTGGCATGGTGACTTATCGCTTAGCTCTTCCACCTCTATTGCACTGGGTGAATGAAATCTTCCACGTATCCCAGTTGAAGAGATATGTGCACGACCATTCCAACATTATCAACCATAGAGATCTGGACGCTGAGGATGGGGTGACCTTTACGGAGGTTCTAGTTGATATTGAGGATCGATAGGAGGGGATCCTTCGTGGGCAGTTGATACCTCTGGTTCAAATTTGTTGGCTGCATGAGAGAAACTCTAGGAGAGAACATGGGAGCAGGAGTCTCATATTAATGCTTAGTACTCCCACTTGTTTGTCTAGTTTTCAGTTGTGGAATATAGGGACATAAAGCCCTAAGGTAGGGAGATTGTAAAGACCTAGAATTTCCATGTAATTTTTTTAAATATATTGGAATTTTACATGTCCAAAAAAATTGATAGCACATGATTCTGAGGCCCGGAGTTCCCGGAATGAATTACTGAACTTATTTTCAGGTACATTAAGTAAACATGCGAGCGTGTTTTTGTTACTTTTGATCCAATGCTTAGAATTGAAATTTGAGGGGGCCAATGAACTCTCAACTCCTGTATTCGTTTATGGAAACTTTCACCTAGACTGCAGTAGGTCGAGGATGAAAGATAGAATTTGGTTTTTCGTGAAAGAATTATGTAAAATAAAATTGTGTGACATTTTATTTTCCTTGGAACTCCAACATAGATGATAAAATGTGGGGACCACCAAAACCAAACCTCCCATGATTGGTTATGGATGTGGGGACCACCAGAACTAAACCTCACATGTGAGGTTATGGTAGTTGGGACCACCTGAGTTTAAAACCCCCTTGAACTCCCTCTTAATGAGAGATAACCCATGTACTCACTCCAACATTGAATTTTTCCAACACCATTCATTAATTGGGCCAATGATTAATGCCAACGTTCCAACATAAAAAATCATATTGGAACCTCTTTGTTTTGGAGGAATTTTTGTTGGAAAAAAAGATCTTTGTTGGGAGAATGTTCTCCAATGAAGAACGCCATTGAAGAACATTATTTGGAAATCATGGAAGAGGATGACATTTGAGCCCATCATCGAAGCGTGGTTTCAGAAGAAACGATAGTTGGAACCCCCTATGCCTTCTTCGACTTCATTATGACACCAACGTCAATGAACAATGGAGGCAGGGGTTGTTATTGAATTCATGAAATTCCTTGATTAAATTAATCATTCTTGGAAAGCATAGAGAACTTGGATCAACCGAAATGAGTTGATCAATGATTTGTATGAAATTGTAGAGTTTTTCATTCGTGATTCATGATTTTGTTGATGCACTTGCTACCGCCCTAACGCGAAGGGTGCAAGCCAAATAAACATGTCATAACCCCTCTTTTGTTCTACTTTGTTGGTTTGTTCTTCGTGATCATGTCAATGACAAGTGTTGGTGTTTGAAACCGGTGGAACTCGAGAACAGCAAAGAAGGAGACGAACGAAGGGCGGCAGGTCAAGCCGGCCACCTGCTGAGGCACGTCGCTGCACAACCGGCCACGGCGGACCACCGCCCTGCGGCCTCCGCTACTCTGGGGCCTTCGCCGCCTCGCGGCTACGTCGTACTGGCTGTGGCCCCACCGCGCTGCCCCACTGCTCCACCACCACAAGGTATCGCGCCATCCGCAGTGCCGCCCTGATGCCCCACGACTTTTCCTCCCTCGCGGCCCCGCGACCTCTATGATGCCAGGACATGCCACCTGTCGCGGGCAAGCCCGCCTTGTACATGTAGGGTCAGACCCAACAGGTCGGACAACCCAGCGCTATCAAGTCCAGACCTAGCGGGTTTGGCCAGGTCCACCAAAACTGGGTCGTTCCAAGCATGGTCGGTTCGGGTTGGTCCGGACCTAGACCCACTACAACCCATTTAAGCTCTTTTTACAAATAACATTAGCACTAGACATCTGTTAGAAGAACATTCAGTGGCGCTATAAACCTTGGAGTGAGTCAGTACCTTGATTATACTCCACTGGAGTTTTGGGTAATGTTGAGGTACGATTAGGTTGGATAGAGCACGATTCCAACCGAGCCCCCGGGACTAGAAGGATAATAACTCATAGAGTGAGGGTCCTATTGATGCACCGTTTGATGAATTGATACCATTATGACCTGGTGGTTTTTTAAGACACTTCTTCGTGAGACTTTGTGGAAGCTGGAGTGTCGACCAATGGCTTGAGGATTGGACCCTTCCATAGATGACCAAGCTTAGTACTGAAACCCTCTAGGTGGCTATGATGTGATGAATGAAGAGAAATCTTGTGTGGGTCAGCACCTAGCGATCCTATGTGGGGTCAGCACTGAGCGATTCTTTGTGGGTGAGCACGGAGCAATCATGTGTGGGTCAGCACCTAACGATCCTCTATGGGTCATCACAAAGCGAACCTGTTTGGGTGACCACCGAGCGATCTTGTGTGGCTCAATAGCGACGCCTCTTTACAAAGTAAGATGAATTAGTGGTTACATATAATCTTCTATACTATTGTACATTAGATATACCTATTGTGAGATGAGTTCATACCTGTGTGGTACTTTTCCTTCACGGTAATACCTTGGTGGTAATCCTCTGTGTGTGTACTTGTGTGGTACCTACCTTTATGGTATTCTTTCCTTTGAGGAATAGTTGAGCTTTGGGATTTTGGGCTAGACCCTGTGTTTAACTCATGATTTAGAGGGGTATACATGATAACATAGGTATATGTATGGGAATATACCTAAGTACAGTTTTCAGTTGATTTATAGCCTTGTGGTTTATCCATAGTGGATGTTTTGAGACCTTGATGGTCTATGTGTCCCTACTGAGTATAGTTATACTCACCCCTGCACGGGCTATGCCCGAACCCTATTGTGTCTGGTGCAGATGATGGATAGCACTGACTGAGGATGAGAGTACCATGACTAGAGGTGGCTCTGAAGTTGATGTTAGATGAGGCGAACCACAGAGATGGCCATTTGTGACCTGTAGCTACCCTTCAAGCAGGTTTTGTGGTGGATGATACAGGAGATGATTTTCACCTATAATCCATCTTGTATATTCTAGTTTTCCTTTACTTTCCAATTGGTCTTGTATTCTGGCCCCTTTTACTTATGGACCTCACACTATTTAGTATTATTTTTACATTAGTTTCTATCTTTTTATGTGTCTGGTTGCATGTGCTTACATGTTATAATGAAAATTCCTTCCCAGTTTTAGGGAATAAACATTCGGTTCTAGTATCCATCCCATAGTCTATGGAAGGTGGGCTTGGGGTAGTCATGGCACGGGCCCTGAGGGACGGGACATGACAGAGATGTTCATTACCGCATTTGAGGATAATATAAGATTGTAAATTCAGTATTAATAACGTCTTAAATTATATAAGGAATGAAAATTCACTAGAAACTCTTCATCTAAATGATAATGATCTATGTTTTTCAATTTTTTCAAAATCATGGGGAATAATGATTCCACATTCTAGGGGAACCTTGTTGAGGGTAATGAGAAAATCCATGACCCCTCAACTTCTAATCCAACACATGGACTAATATAGGACAGTGTACCTATGTTTTCTGAGTATCATCCCATACCACATGGTGTATCCCATTTTTCCGAGAGAGAATATGAAACTACTATGGTGGATGGTGTATTTAGCATTCCCCATACCCACCATGTTATCAAAACATTACCTAAGAATCCAATTCTATATGTTAAATACGTACACGAGGTCTTCTCAAGGGATAACGAAAATTCCACTTTGATGTACAATTAAATGGATCTCACCTATTCTGAGATACTCAGTCCAATTAAAGTAGGGGATATAGTAACTCTAAATATAGAATGTGTTCCTCCCATGAGGGATGACTCTTTAATAGAAAAGTCAGTAAATCCTAATGATCTAACTAAATATAATGTGTGGGAAATTTAGATGAACAACTATAATGTTGAATTGGTTTATCCACATAAGATGTATCTTCTTGGAGGATTGGAAATGAATCCCCCCTAATAGAAGGCTAAAGAACCTATCACACATATATCCTCATATAAAAATTATAAGAAGAAGTTATCCCCGGTTTTACCTTTTCGATGTGTGACCCTTAGTTTTAAATTTTTTCCCCTTCATGGAAATTTTTGGCCAATTATTATGAGTAAGATCAAATTTTTTTGACAACTAAAATTCTTGAAGAGTTTGTTCAATCTCAACTTCTTGAGAATGCTGACCTCCTTGGGACTAACTCCAAACTCAAATTAAAATGTGGTAAAGGGTAAAGGGAAATGAATGAATATATTTATGGAGGTGAAATAAAAGATACATCCCCAGACAAGGGGCAGATAATCTAAAAAATAAATATAATTTTTTGGAATTACCAAGGTCTAAACAATGTCAAAACATCCATTTCTCTTAGGAATTTTATTTCCCAATATCAATAAGTATTAATTGGTTTAGTGGAATCTATGTTCAAAATTTATTGTGTTAAACATTTTATTAGAGTAAAGTTTGGTGATACCTAGGGAACCCACAATATCATCAATGATCATGTGGAAACCTTGGGGGGTTTTAAGTGGAAAGCTATAAAATCCTGTATTTTTAAAATTATATTGTTGCACATCACTGTCAGGTTTGAAATTGAAAATTATTCTTCTCTGGTATCTATTATATATTCCTTCAACTATTTTCTCAAAATCAGTTTCTTATGGGTGGAAATATTCCAGATCTATAACCATGTCAATGATAATTTGATCCTAATAGGGGATTTCAATTATGTTTGAAATGTTGAACAGATTCATGGAAGGAAAATATTTAGGGTGAACTCCATTTAATTTCAATGGATCATTGACTTATTATTCCACTATGAGATCTAAATTATAGGTGTTTATTTCACATTGTTGAGGTATATTGCCAATGAGAGGAAATGTAGTAGAATTGATAGAGCATTTATTTCACTAATGGGTGGTGACTCTATCCCTACTCATTCATGATGATCTCGCCCAAGGATACACTATAAAAAAATTCCTATTTCTTTTCCCTAATTGGATTTGGTAAGAATCATCCTTCCACATGAAATTTTAAAAATACGTAGCTCTACATTGATGACTACAGGGAGATTGTTTCTAAAGAATGGTTATGGAATGAGTATAGGATTTATTGGAAATGTCTCTCTATATATTCAATAAGAACAAAATAATCATACATTCCTAGAGAAAATAAAAGGTTAATAACATGTATTTTTACATTTCCAATGATAAGTGTGATATTATTAAGTTCTAGCCTACAAACTCTATGTAAGATATATCATTTGTTGAAAAGTCCTATAGTTCCCCTAACTTAGATACTCTCATCATGAGTCATGAAATTATTTTAAAGGTACAAATCAGAGTTTAGTACATTAAATGAGGGGATAAAAATTCAAAATTCATCCACCCCATCAATAGATAGGCTAATGTAAATAAAACAAGTGTTTATATTAGTATTAATGGTGATACACTTAACAGTGATGAAAATATAAGTGACTTCATGATATTTTACTTTAATGAACTCTTCAATGAAGAGAGAAATAGTGGTCAAGACTCTCCCCCAGACACATTATACAATGTTATTAGTTTCATAGTTAGTAATATATAATATTCTTATCTCATAGACACTCCACTTTCTGATGAGATTAGAAATTTCCCATTTTGACATAACGTAGATAGTAACACCGGACTTTATGGATACATAAATAGGATTTTATGCATTAATATGATATTTTTTAGCCTAAATTTACTCAAACAATCATGGATGTTTTCAATTGGATATATTTATTGACCTGGTATTAATAGATAGTTTTTCATCATTATTAATAAAGTTAAGCAGACCATAGTGGTGAAATAAAATAGACCCATCATCATTGAAAATACAATACTTAATATTATTGGGAAAATTATCTCCATTATACATGGGAATATTTTAGTGGGATTTTTCACCCAACCATTTTTTCTTCATTATATGGAGAAATATTTATGGCTACATATACACATATTCAGTGGGAGTTATCACCCTACCTAAACAATAAAAATATAAAAATATTTCACATAAATTATCTTAATACATTTATACCTTGAAATGGATCTTCATTATAAATTTTTTATAGAATTATGGTTTCTATGAAAAATCCATGAGCCTTCTTCAGACATGTATCTAGTGATTAATGTTCTCTGTCTTCCCAATAGTTTTCCTAAATTATTTTTTATCTTCTCAACTGGTGTGAGGAAAGGTGATAAATTTTATACACTCTTATTCTGTATAGTTGAATATTACCTTAGTATATGTTTTATTATTTCTATTGAGAGAGGGAACCTTACCCCCATAAAATTAAATATGAATCTCATAGTTCCAACCCACGTTTTTTATTTTAATAAAGTTCAATAATTTAGTGAGTCTAACAATGACTCATTGAATATAATTAGGATCATATTCGACCATTGCGAAAAGTTATCTAGATATCTAATCTTTTGGAATAAATTAGTGGTTGTTATTTGAAAAGGGTTTTGTAATATCATAAATAGACACATTTTAAATCACTATCAAGTTAAAAATGGGATTATTTCATTCACTTATCATGGTATACATTTATTCTGTAGATGTGTTAGAGAAACTTGCCTATAAGGAATTAAAACATGATTAAATCACAAATATCTATCAAAAAAGAAAAAAATATATCTCAAGTGGGAATAATATTCCTTGTGAACACTTTCATTACATCCATGTTAGACTATTATTTTAAAATCTATAAATAGTAGAAGAAGTTACTAAATAGGTTGGATAGAAAATTATGATATTAATATGGATAGGATGTGTAAATTAATGGATTTTTATGATATTTTCCAATAAAAATGTGTTAATACCATTTATATGGGAGGGACAGGTATAAAAATTATCAGATTATTTAAAAAAATATCTTATTTATAGTTATGGTTGGAATCTATTTCTCCAATCATGCCTCAATGGATTTCCTAAAAAATAAGATCATTGATTAATTACATAGGGGAAATTTATTCTTGCAATGATCCTTGGGTTGGATAGCATTTAGGGATGAACATTAAGATATTTTGATCAACACTTAGTAGATCCCCTTATAAACATTGAACATGAATTTATGGAATTTTTCCTAGATCAACACCCCATTACCGAATCATTCCACCCCTTCCCAAATTCATAAAATATTATATCTATGATTCTATCAATAATTTTTATTAGATTTATTCTTCTATTATATCTAATATAAATCAAAAAATCAACACCTTGAAATTTTAGGGGCATGGCAATACCCTTTGTTGTCCAGCTAGGTTTGGTATCTTTAGCCAGATGTTTCATTATTGCAAATTGTGTATAATTTTAAAAGATAAATTGTGATAAATAATAATCATAAAGTTATCCATTATTCTTCTATCAAGGGATATTATCATATAGAAATTTTTTCTTGATTGATAGGCATAAAATAGTCATCTTATAGTATTCTTATCCTATCTTGATTTTAATGAACAAAAATGAATGTAGACATATTATATTCCTTTAATATGATTTTAATAATAGTATTTAAAGAACTTTATTGTCTATATTACATTTCAACATACACATTAATAACATCATGGATGATTTTATGGTAATTTATTAATGCCTGGACATTAGTTCACAAGTGAAAAATATACTCCTCTCTTATATTACTACAATTGTTCACCACATTTTTATATCTATAAATATAAAAATGTTCAATGGGAAAAATCCACCCATAAATAATATAATTGTAAGAATTTTGAGGGATACTCAAATAGATTCCATGATTAAAGTGCTATTATGAATAAAATAATAGAGGGCTATATTATTACAAAACTTCTGGGTTTTATTGGATTACTCATGAATCCCATACAACCAAAATTTATGAGGTGGATACTAAAAATTTCCTTTGGGATCAAATTCAATATCAATATTATAGCTCGTAGTGATCGTAACCTTATAAAATTTGGTTTTATATTCAAAACAAATAGGGGATTCATTAATGGATTCTTTCAAAACATATTGAAACATTCATAGCCTTTAAACCTCATCATTGGGAAGTTATCCATTTTGTATACTATACAAGTAAATTTGAATGGGGAAAACTATGGTTTAAGAGACACTTATTGTTGGTGGTTAACCATATTAGGAGTAGGCCATCTTAGGTTCCATGGAAGTTGTTAAATAAGTGTATGAATCTTTCGGGATACTTGATGAATTTATTTTTTGGGACATACCACATTTATAAGAAGGAAAACATGGTAGTTTATGCATTATCCAAGGACGAATTGTAGGATTGTATCTCTCTTTGGTCCTTCTCTCTCAGTGATTAACTTATTCTACTTCACCACACTATTTTTAAGGGGCGATGTGTACAACATAATTTAATCACTCCTTATTTCATGTATTTATTTTTATTAATAAATTGGGTTAGAATGTGTCTTCCTGGATTATTAGAAGGACCTTCTTGGATTAAGATCATTATTATATTTATCCATCGATGAAGTCTCCTATTTTTTATTTACTCATATCACAGACTTCCTCTATCTCCTTAATATATGTCCCAACTTTCACAACCTATAACATTCTTCACTCCCTCTCTCTTTTATTATTCATTTATCTCCTTAACAATCCTTCCATCTTTTGTGGTGTATTTATTTACAAAATTATTCATTGTGGACTCAATTTTAATATATTTTAATATTTATTCCCAAAAATAAATTTATGATATGTAAAATTAATTGTTTTATGATATCTTTTATTTTATTTAATTTATTTATTATATTTTTAAATTTTTTATTTTCACTAATAATATTTTTAATTTTTTGGTTATTTTTTCAATGAGAATAAATTCTTAACATTAATTTTCATTGAATATTTTATTTCATGAATAAAGAAAGCAAATTATTCACTTATTTATCATGTCATATGATAAAGTATAATTAGTTGATTTTTATATTGAAAAATGAATTTAAAATTCTATAGTACTTACATATTTAAGGTATTTGATTGAAAATAATTTAATTATATAATAATATATACTTATTGGTAGTTTTCATTTTATCCTTGTTTTCCACTATTTTGTAGCGTTATTGCCTCTTTATTATTATATGTTATGTGATGCCATTTTTATCATTTGTAAACACTTTAATTTATGGGATACAAATTTTCACCATTTCAGTTTTGAGGTTAGTTAGTTTTGAAATATCATTTCATACTTTTTTTCCTAGAATATATATATATATATATTAGATAGAAATAATATAACTCAAATACCTTCTAAATATATACCAAATAATAATGATATAATTAAAATAATAAATTTGATACGACAAATGAGAAAAGTGGAAAATAAAAAATAAAAGATAAATAATATCAAATATAGATACAAAAGTAAGGAATACAATAAATAATATGGAAAAACGAATGAAAATAATAATTTAATATGATAACATTTTAGATTATTAATATAATTTAATTTATTGGATTTAATATTTTTTTATGTTTAAATATTTTAGATTATTTATCACTCAATTGATAGAGTTATTTTAATATAATAATTACTTTAAGTATTTTTAAATAAATATAATTAGTCTTTAATGAATTAATGAACCTCAACTACTAGTAATTTTACTATTTGAAACTAATTAATTTGAGTGATCACAATTTAGAAGTGGATATTGCTATTAATAAAGGCCTCAAAATGTTTACCGCTATACAATAGACAAAAAACATAAAAATTCCTCCTACATGACCCTTGTTTCATCAACATGACACCGAGTATTCCCCACAACCCCCTATGAACCCTCCCTGGGGATACTCCTCTCCTATTGAAGCTCCAAAAAACCACCTCTACCAAATATCCTTCCAGTGAATGATGAAATGACTCCCCCAACATCCCACACCACTCACCTAATCTGCAAATTCCCTTACCTCCTTAGATTCCCCCTGTGTGAAACCCCCTTTGGCTACTCCCTTTAATGAGTCCTCTAGTTTGGTGGTTCTGATCATTTCACCCAAGACAACTATTACACACCCTTATCTAGTTGGATACCCTCCTTTGGGAATTGTTTGAACCTTCAATGAAGTTCGAGTATGTCTTGAATAATTATTTTGAATTAATAATTTATGGAAATTAGGTTCTTCTATGTTTATTGTATTCATGTAATAATTTCCCTACATACATTTGGAATAATTATACTATGAAGAAACTATGATGATTTATACACAATGGTATTATTATAAGTTTAAAAATTGGGGTCAATTTAAACATTTGTGGGGATTGTTATTTGAAAAATTATTGATGATGTAAACATGTTTTAATATTATTATATTTTTTTGTATTATTGATTGTATAAATTTAAAATTTATTTTATGATAAATATGGTTGGTGTTGTAGATTTATAAGTTTTTTTTCCAACCTATCATAATTACAGAATTATTTTTCATTATATATTTCACATAATATAATAGAAAAACAATTTACAACACATTGGATTTTATTTTATTCATTTCTTTAATATCATTGAGAATAATTAAAAACAATTAATTGATGGATAATTATTCATTTGTTTAATCAATTATTATTTTATTCTCAAGTCTTAGATTAATAAAATTCATCTCCAAGACATCATAACATATTGCAATTTCAGTGTCTTTTTAGTTTTATATAATAGCTTATTTTATATAAATTTTCAATTACAATTATATATTAAAAAAATGGCCTTATCCATATTATTTAATTCTTAATTAAATATTGATTTATATGAACATTTTTAGTTAAAAATTAAAATTATCTTATGTATCAATGATTATTAATAAATTTAATTTTATTCTCTTAGATAGTGGATAAATATGACACATGATCCAGATTGAAAAAAATAATTCAACATATATAATATCGATAAATCGTATGCACTATTTATAATTATTTAATTTAATGAAATAAAAATATTATTAGAGGGGTTTCCTTTAAGGGAGATTAGCCCAATGGTTGCAGTCCAAAGACTATTCATACAAATTTCACATTAAATAAAAATAATTTTATAATCAAATAAGATTTATTTTTAGTAATATAAAATTTTATAAAAATTATAAAAATGATAAAATATATATGACATTTATGATAAAAAATACATACAAGAATAGATAAATAATTTAAATTTTTTTATTTGTTTTATAAAATATGGTGTTTTATTATATACAACCATCAAATATAAAAATATATAATATATTTTCCAAAAAACCATCACATATGATACATTTTCAAATTTATAGTTCAATACAATTAGAAATGACGCCCCTCTTTAATTTTTTTCATATATTTATATATATTACTATATTCAATTAAAAATCTTCATATATTATCAATTAATTTCATATGATTTTGTTCTTCAAACTCTATATATATATATGTGTGTGTATATGTAATTTATATTAAAACAGTCATATATTACTATTAAATTTTCCTAAATTAAATCATGACCCTATTGTTTGAATTATTTGTTTTATATAAATACAAATATATATTAGATCTGGATTGATCTACCAAATAGATTTTCTACTGAATATTTTGAGGGGATTAAATGAGTTGTTGATTTGACATGTAGATTTCAAATAGATTTGATTTATTTTTTGGGCATAAAATGCTAAAATCGACATATCTTAACATTAGATGACAATGGGGAACATATTTTTTAAAATTGGGTTTCGAAAAGATATAATTCATGATCACATAATGGGAAATAAATTTTTCCTTATCATATATCATTAAGGATTCAGATGGAGGTTGACCTATTAACTATTATTCGGATGAACATATTGATTAGTGACATGATATGTCAATTTCAACCTAAAGAGAGTAAGAGCATGATCGATGAAATTGGACGGAAAAATACATATACTTGTGTACTTGGAGAATAATTGAAATTATTTGAAATTATTATTGATTCATGTACTAAATTATATCCTTTATGGACTATATATAGAAAATTATAATTTATCAGTGAACTTTTAAACTTTATGGCCATGAATTAACAAATAGAAAACTATTCCTATATGTTGATAGTAATATTTTAGAAATTAATCCTTATTAGAGATAATATTAAGGAACCATACAAGCAATATTGAATTTAAAAAAAACCTTGGTTTCATATATCAACCCATTTAAGCATGTCATAACAACTATATGTAGTTTAGAATAGGTAATATAAAACTCATTATCTTTAGTCATTGTTAGTCATATTAATGAATGGACAGTGAGATTAACCAAGGTCATCAAATTATGATTGGTAGGGTAATGTACTACAAGAAACATATCATTGCTAATGATATGTGTTATTTCCTACTAAAGTGAGGTGTAAGATATTATTTATGTTATCTAAAGTTACTAAAATTATAATATGAAATTCTTATATAAATAAATATTCTTATAAGTTAACTCACCCAATATATTTGTTACCATGAAATGAGTTTCATCAGAGACACTCAAAATTTTATCATGATAGTCATAATGTTCGATTGTGTTTGGTAGTAGATGATTTTAACCCATTAAATTATATAGTTCATGAAAGTCATAATAATTTTCTAGTGGTGTTGGTTTCATAAAACCTTCCCCCATGGTTACGTGTGACAAAACGATTTTTCTTACTATATACTCTTATTGATATACTAATATGAGATAGTAATAAAATATATGTTTATATGAAATTATCAATTAATAACGTACAATAATTTTTTTAACATGAAGTGATGATTTTTGATATGTTTTCTAATGAAATGTTAAGACTTTGGGATACTTTTACAGATAATTAATGATATCTTATTTTATACTAAATTATTTGGTTGGAGTAGTAAAGTATAATTTTCATTCCCTTTTCATAATAAAAGGTATAAATAAACCTCGATTAAGACCTGTAGAATGTGATCATACCATGGTCAATGAATCTTTTATCCTCCAATACATAAGTTTATAAAAAAGGTGTTTTTTATAATTGTAATGAATAATAGAGACTGGTACTACAAATATTTTTTTGGTTTCAAATTATATCCCAAAATTGCCTAGAAAAAATATTTGTGGTGTATGATTTTCATGATTTAGTAGATCTTGTATATCTACCCACTCCTCTGATAAATAGATAACACAATCCTAATTGGAATAATTGATGTATTTTTTCAATATTTTATTATAAAAAATATAATATTTTATGGAAATTTTTTTATATAATACATATTGAGAAAACGTTTTGTGATAATATACTATGTGAATGTTTCAGGTGAAGTGGATGTGTCTATCAGGTCCATGCCAAACTTGTATTTTATCATATTCACTAAATAATATGCATGTACAAGATAAATAATCACCAAGTATAATGAATTTAATCAATTATAATTGATAAATAATCTCAAAACCAAGATTATTATATATGTTATTTAAAATTTATAATCAATTTAATATCCTGAACAACCTCATTATTTTGATTTTTTCATTGAAGAATATGTCGATAATATGAACTGATCATATGAGTTATACTCTCTTTAAGTTAATATAATTCAAAATAGAATCCATATAGTAAAAATCCACACATGCTCCATGATCAACAAATTATGCTGATGGAACATTAGGATCTATCATTGATGATTCAAATGTCTTGTGTTATTTGTCTTCATAATAATGTAATCCTTTGTGATTGAGGTGTTTCTATATTTTTCCTTTGATCTTGAGAGGGAATAATTATTTAGAAGAATTATCTGATCCTTGAGAGTAAACCTATAAATATTCTATGTAGTGATACTTATCTAGGAAATGATGCATTTTTCCCAAAAAAAGTGATCTCACACATTACCTAAAATGATATAAGTGGGTACAAATAGGGCATGGGATTAATATTGATAATTTAAAAAATTCCCTCAACCTAATATTAAACTTAATAAATTCCTCATAAAAATAATAAAAGTAATATTATTGTTATAAAATGCAACATACCAACTTGTTAAAATAAATATCATTATAATAAAATAAAAAAAATTATTTATTTATATGATATTTATGATTATGTCATATATATTACAAGAAACATAACTCATCCCATACACCTTTTCCATATTTTATTCAAAACATTGAATAATAAATATTATTCATTTGATAAATAAATTAATATTATATTAACATTCTAAAAATATAAATTTATTTTAATATTCATATAACTAAATATATATTTATTTATTAATATATATTATTTATTACCTTGAGAAAACAAAAATATAAAAAAATATTCCATATTGTGGTCTTGTGAGTTAACATAAATTTATTTCTCAACTCACATGTATATTTTAACATGAAAATAATTTGTTATTGAATATTTGTGATCATGACATCCTTAATTAATATTATTCCTTGTTTGTATTTGTGCTGATAGCCAAGTGATCAATATACCCTGTAATCCAGCATGAATCCTTGGATCATATCCCATTTGAAAATATTTCCATATTACTATAGTAGTATTGAATGAGGTTTTGTGTTATAATATAGCAACCAAAACTATTCATTGAATTTGAGACTCTAGGGAATTAGTTTGGACCTACGTAACATTTCAATCTATAATTGGACTTCAGTTCATATAGCCTATGGGCCACCTTAGGCCTCCATTACATGGTATTTTGTGCCAAATGATCTTGAAATAGTCCGATAAGACCAAATAGAAGCAATCCCCAGAAGAAAATTTAGAGGAAGTAGAATCCAACCTAACAGAGCTAACCAAATTGGAAGAGCACGAGGGTGTAACAATCTGCAACAATTTCAGGCATCGTACAACTCTGCATAGAAAAATGATATCCAATCATCTATGTTAGGATGGGAGATTGTCTCCATCAATAATTAAGATGATTTGGAGGGGTAATTCCATAGTATCCTCATCATTGGGCCTTCGGGGCATGTATTGGGTTGTATGACTCTGGGCCTTCATGTCATTTAAGAGAAATTATGCCACTAGGGCTATGGGTCATATAAGGGTTCCATCTCAACCCAAGAATGATGGATTATCCATAATAAATAAAAATAACTCAATGACCTTCAATATGGGTTGACCTAATAATATTCCTTTTTATAGAGAATAATATTTATTCCTGTTATTAATTTAGAATCGAATTTATCAAATATCGATGGATAAATGAAGTGTGTGACCCTATCGAACACTTTCTTCACATAATTTTCAAGAATTTCCTAATGTCCATGATCAGTGTCTTGAAATTCATAAAGGTACCCATAAAAAAATAAGTGAATATTGTAATGTAAAAGGCCACATATGTGCCTCATTAAGAAATGTAATTCATTTTCTATGTTATCTAAATTCAAGAGAGTTTGATACTTATACCATCAACCTATTTGTTCAATGTATCTTTGTTTTACATCCTAAAATGAACCCATAAATAACTATGGACATTGAATTTTAGTTTGAAAATTCTATTCCAATAAAAGGGCTTGAGATGATATCTTATTTGAAAAGAAATGATAATCCTTTATTGAATTATTCATTAATTCAATATTAGTCATGATGCACCAAATCTATCATAAATCACTGTGAGAATGTTCCATCATGGTTTTCATTAATAAATCAAAGTACATGACTCGTGATATGCATTAATAATAATATCAAGTCTAATTATTATTAAACTTGTCCATATATATGAATATTGAAATCCATGTAAACATGTATAATTCCTTTTAGTAGGTCACTCCTCATGATCCCCAATATTGGATGATACCAAGTGTGAATTTAATAAGATGAATCTTTATTCTAGTATGAGTATCAACCACATATACTTCAAAAATATTATGTTTCCCTTCATAGAATGTTATCCTACCAATATGATACAGTTTTAAGAATATCATTATATCCCTTAAAGGTCCTCATCATAATGAGGTACTGTTATGACCTTTCAATGCGAGTGATATTCTAGGACATATCACAATAATGTTACATAAATTAATAATCAATATGTGATATGATATTTATTAATATTTTAATATTTTAATATATAGATAATATAAAGTACAAAGCATTTGGTTATAGGACATCACTTTTTATTGAATCTAATTTGAATAGATCAATATATTAATTATGATTAGTTCTCTAGATCTTATATGATAATTATTATTATATCTTCATAAGAATTTAATCAATAATTATGTCGCATTATATTTTTTAAAAAACACTTTGTATTGTGACCTCATCTATCTATGAAAAATCCCTCATGATATAATACTTCTGATGTATTTTATTTATCCATTTTCCTATCATTCAATCCAGAAAAAAAGCACCATTTTACTATTTTCAAAGAATATATTGATATAATATTTAATTCTAGGAACCACATAATGCTCTGGGGTGAAGTATCACATTAAAATTAATTATATAAAAGCTTTATAAACTGCAATATAATCAAAATCTGTTATATATTTTTGAACACTAGATTCATTGAGATATTATATATCCTAAATCCTATACTAAAGGTGAAGTAATCTATATATTTTGATTTCAAATAATAATGATATCTTTAGGAACTAGATTTTATATATCCATTGATGGTTATCTCCTCATATCATCAATAGATAAGGAATATATCATTAGTATGCCTTGAATACTTTAGGATAGTATTGAATATCATCCAATGGTTGTCTATTTCTAATTATTTATATTTTTATACCATTGTAAATGAATAACCATCATCATTCCTGGAACATATCATTATATACAAGCCTAACCCTATCATTTATGTGTATGGAATCCTTTTCAATATCTGTATCTCTGTATGTTCCCGATGACATATTTTAATTGATATATGCATGGACATAGACATTGGAAAAAATCCACTATTTGATTATTTCTTAATAAATATCTTGAGTACATTTTCATTGTATGTACCTTGACACAGTCCAAGTAGTCTATTGGATCTATCATTATAAATCTTGATCCCAAGAATTTATGCTACTTCACCTAAGTCCTTCATGTATAATTGAATGTTCAACTACATCTTAACTAGATACAACACATGAATTTAATTTTTAATAAGTATTATGTTATAAATATATATTATTTGAAAACAAAAAATTGCCTAAATAAAACTATTATATACATAAGTATAAAATTAATATTTATTAAACTAAATTCATTTCTGAATTTATCAAAGTGAATGGCCCATGATTTAGATGGTTGCTTCAACAAATAAATTGATCTATGCAAATTTCAAACCAAATTTGGATATATTAGACTCCCAAAATCATCTAGTTATGTCACATAGACATATTATATATCATTCCAATTAATAATCTCTATTTTGACATCCATTTTAAAAATATCATAATAATGGTAATATATGACTAAATTTATAATTCTAATGTTTTTCAATGTAGAAACTACCAAAAAAAATTCATCACATGAAATTATTTGAAAATATTTAACTCATTTTACATCTATATAGCTTAATAGGTATAAATTTTTCTTTCCATTTATAGTTTCTTCTTGAATAACATTTTTTAATGAATGAAATTTAATTCTACTCAGTATTTTCTTTTAGGTTACATGGTTATTATTATCAAATAATAATCAGTTGCTATATTGAATGAACAAACAACATTATCTTTATGGCTCTCTAACATCTCTAATACTCCCACGATATAATTTTATCTATATAACATCCTATTATATAGGTCTCTTTGGAATCTATTCCTTCTATAACTCTTATGTATCTGGATACTGAAATTTATTGAAATATATCTTACTCCCACAGTCTCATTTGGATAAGAGTTCTCTCTTAAGGAACATGGTGTGTCATTCCACTATTTCCCTTTTATCCGAGGGGTTTTATTGACAATATCATATTATTTTCATAGTATATTCTATAAGGAAAAACAATGTAACTCAAGGTTCAACTTTTGTTTCCTAAATAGGAATTAACAAGTACTTTGTATCCCTACCCATGAAAATTTGAAAGCATAGATTTCCTTCCATACAAAGGTTCACATTAACGGGTTTTTCGGCTTTAGTTGTAAATTTATTTATTATGTGTTCTATTATAAATAATACATTTCCCCATTAAAGAAAAAATAATACTTCAATGAATCATTTTTGAGGTCACCATATCCATAAGGTGTAATTCCTCCTTTCACTTACACCATTTAAATGTTGTGTATACAGAGGATTGTGTTGGGATAGTATATCAAAATTAAATATATAATCAATGAAATCTTGGTTAATATATTCTCCAATATTTTCTGAATAGAATGTATTTAACTTCTTACAAGTTGATTCTAAAATTCATTATGGTGTTCCATGATTCTCTCAAAGGAATCTATCTTGTACCACATTTGGTAGACAGATCCATATCTATTGATGTCATAAGTGAAAGTTAGAATGTATGAGTATCCACCCCTTTATTTCAATAAGAAATTGTCCAAAAACATCAGTTTAAACCACTTAATTAATATCTATGGCCCTTTCACACTTTCATCCAAATTTATCTCTCATTATTTTCCATTTTAACAAATCATGACCCATACGAAGTGGTTTCCATTAAAAATTATATAAATATTCATCTCGATATTGTTTTATTGAGTATGTTTTGTTTAAATGACTTAGATAGTGATTCCATATATGTGTGTGATATGAGTCCTGAGAAATTTATTCATCATCAATTTCCAACACCTGGTTTTCATATTCCCACACATAAAGACCATTATTTAGATGTGACATACCATACCACATGCTATCTTTGTAAAAGATGAATATTTTATAACAAATTATGAAAATAAATCCATCATAGCAATAATAGAGAATGAAATAATGTTTATTTTGAAATTCTAGGATCATAATAAAAATTACATTAATTCAAGACCAATGTTACACTCAGTTTTTTTTCTTTTCATGTCTTGGTTTTGATCCGGTTCAATGGAAATATAGGTCCTTTTTATAAGTTTTGGGTTAGATTAACTTTTTGTTTTGAACTAACATATATGTATAATCATACTACCATGGGTTCCCCATATCTTGTATGAGATTTTAGTAGAAAAGGGTAGTTACTTCATGATTTGGGCTAACTGTGAGCCCATCCCCATATTAAAAAAATTGTTACTTCAATAAATCATTTATTTTTCAACATTTTTCACTCATTTAACTTCCAAAATTTCCTACACTAATATGTTAAACCCCCTTATAAATTTTGACCCATTATAAATTCATAAGCAAGGTCAATCTGGGTTATTTATTCAAGTATTGGGCCAGCCTGTGGGCCCATTTCCAGTTTTTTAAAAAATAATTTGTTTCATTTAAATATTTTTCATTTAGTTTATAATTCTCAGTGATTTAGCCTCCCAATAGAATAAAATAGCCCTAGTATCACTCCCACGTTTCGTTTTACCTATTTGGATATCATCGTAGTCTCGCATTAGGGAAAAACATCTCAATGTTTCACAAATCGTCCAGATTTACCAAAGGTAATTTGTCACATTCATAAATCATTCCATTCGTACTATTTTTGACACAAATATTATTTCCCTGGTTATTACAGACCATATAAGACTCTCCATGTAGTTTCAATACATTCAATTACTTATAAGGGTGTAGAACTATTGGAAGACGAAGAGTTTTCGAGTATTCAAGGTGAGATTGTTTCTCATTTCTCCTCTCTATTCCTCCTCATTTAATTATTTCTTCATTTTCTATTATAATATAGCCATTATCTACCTAGGTTTATCTTATACCATGATATTTTATGGGTGTTTTATACATTTTGGGTTGTTCTTCAATGCATTATGGTTTATAAACCATCAGATAGTGATATCATGTGTGCAATTCCATTACGCCAAGGATTTGAGATAGTATATCCATTGCACATGAAATTATCATTTATGTTTCATCATTTTATTATTTTTATCACCATATATATAAGTTTATTATTGTTTTTAATTCTTTTTATATTTTACTTGGTGTGAAATATAGTTGTTTAATCCTTGTTTTGTGAAAGGTAGGGTTGTTTTGTCAAAAAAGTGTGCACCAAGTGTTTGTTTAAATGTTCCGTTATCTTTTGAACTTAGTTTTTGAGGTTTAGAACTTGGTTTATGGAGTATGCAACATTTTTCAGTATCTTGAATAATATATGGCAGGAAATTGGTGTTTTATTCCTTGTCAATTGCTTAAAATAATTTTTTTTGTTTAAAAGTGAATGTTAGGAGTTCGGTAAATTGTCTGGTTGGATTTTATGTTTTAAGTGTGATTTGAAAAATTATTTTTTTGGATTTATAAATTTATTGGATGAATTTAAAATATTGGGTCCTTATATTACTTTCCAATGTGGATTTTGTTTTACAAACAAATGTGTTTTGTTTTACAACATCTTTTGGAGTGGGTTGTCGAAAATAGGCCTGTTTCATATCTTTATGTAAATGGTTGGGATATTGAAAATTTAACCTAAGTGTGTTAAGATATTTATGAAAGTGGTTTCATTATGTAAATGGATCATATACACCTCCTTAATAAAATAGAAATGAATACCTTTTTGAAATATTAGTTTCGAGAAAGGCTTAATGGCCTGTTTGACATTTTTTCTTGTAAAAATGGATTCTATATGTATTTCATGTTCTTTCTTTTGGGGCCATTTTTTAGACCATGAAATTAATTTATTAATTCGTATTGGGATAGTAAAATCTGGGTTTACATGTAATCGATAGATTTTTGGCCTTAAAAGATCATTTTGGGATGGATTTTATGTGCAAGGTCTCATTATACTTCTTGAAATTATTTTATCAAAATTGAGGTGGTTTATTGATTCTTGAACAAAATGAGAAACATGTGTTTGGAATGTTTTATGTGTGTAAGATTATTAAATTGAATATTCATGAATAAATAATATTTTATAGATGTGTAACTTTTTAGCACAAAAAGTTAAAACCATGGTATTTAGTTGGGCAGGCATGTGCTAGTATGCTAGTGATCTGGAGGGGTTTTGTCCCTGTTTCACGTAGGAAGTTTAATGATGACAACCCTAAAAAAACTATGATGATGATGCTGTTGGGGACCACTATGTTATGGATGATTCTCTTACTTGTTTCTCATTTTCATGATAATGGATATTCATTATGGTTACTTTTACACCAAGAAACGTGGTAGCTAGGGCCCACAACGAACTAGTGCCTAGGGGTGTTCTCGAGACTTGTTCTCATTGGCTATTTTGTACTCACCATAGGCATAAAATGTTCATAGTTTATAAATTCATCAAAATGTGTTTTTTATTTAAAATTTTACCTTTATTAAACCACCCCTATTGAAAACTATTTTCATTTTGAAGTTCCACCTCTTTGAAAAATTGTTACTAGAATTCTTGTTTATAAATCATGCAACCTTTTGTCTCATAATTATTATACCATGGAACCTAATTTGAAAAACATTCTTTTATATATTGTATTTAAGCCATGAAATTGATGTTTCTTTTAATTTAATGGAAATACATTGGGAATATAATATCATGCTAACATACTAAGTTTTAATAATCACACCTATAGTCTTCTTTTGTTGCTAGCCCATGTGCAGGTTTCAGCTTGAGTTTGATCACCTTGGGAGACGTGTGATCATTATGTTGGATAGTTTCCAACTGGGTCACATGGATTTATTTGGTTTTCAGGTTTGGTCATTTGAGTTGTTGGTTCAGTTATACATTTAGTTTCTTGTACAAATAATGTTTTGTTCAATTTTTTATGTAAATGTATTTTGGAGTGTCTATTTCTTTTCACTGTTGGTTTTATTTTTTATATATGGGAGAAATAATTAACTTTTTTAATCTATTGATTCCATTGGTTCTTGTTTCCATCCTGGGAGGATCAGGAACTCCTCTCGTGACTTGTCGTGGGCTAGCATGGGTGATCGGTTCAGGGTCGACTCAGGCTGATTCGTGACAAAATGGTATCAGAGGAGGTCGGATCTTAGGAAACCATTCTTATTAGAGAACCCTTGATATTTTGGGGGATTTAAAGGATTAAGGAGTAGGATTGTTGGGACATGATGGGTAAGTGAAATAAGAGTTTCATGAAATCTTACTCTTTTTGATCCTTGGGTTTCCACGGGAAGTCTAGTTTTATTAGTGTCCTTTATTATTTTTGATTGTTTGGTATTGGGATATGACAAGGGGAGTCTGACTAACGGCCTCTGTGAGGTCGTAGACCCAGGAAAGTCTTGTGGATCGAGGGAATTGTCCTAATAAGTCATTGTGTTGGTTTATTGTTTGAAATATGGCTTCCAACCATATGTTCATGTCACCCACAAACACTAGTTCCCCTTTTGGGCCTCATGGACTATTCTTAAATTATGAATTTTTGTTTTCAAAATCCTTATGTGAAAATTCTGGAAATGTTTTTTAATGTTAGTATTGGATTTTGAAAGGAGGAAAAATGGGTTTTCAAAAATTAAATATATGAATGGTTTTGGAAGGTTGTGTTTTTGTGGAACAAAATTTAGGGATGAAGTGGAAATGATTTTGCTGGATTTTATTTTACCTAATATAAAATTGTGGTTTATTGAAATAAAATTTTTCCAAAGTGTGATTAATTTTAAAGTGATTCAAAATAATTGTTATAAATGGGGTTTTTTGGGATGTGGAAACGTTTTTGACTTTGATAAATTAGTTTTGGAAATTGGTTTTGAGTGGTTGTTGTTCTCCTAGAAAGGGTATTGGTCTCAATGGACATCAGATTATGCAAATATACCTTGCTGAATTTTAGAAAATGGGAAGGGGTTGTTTTGAGTAGATTGGTTTTTTGGAATGTTTTTAAAAATTAAATGGGGTAAGTTTTTAAGAAAAAGTTTCTTGATGAAGTGTGGTTTGTTTTGGGAAATTGGAAAAGGGTTTTTGACTTGGTGGTTAGTGTTCCTATGGAAGGTACATGATTTTTGTAATGATTTTATTTTGTGTTAGACTTTGGTGTTTTCATGGGTTCTCACATGCATGGTTTTATTGATATATTGAAGGATGGACTATAAGGAATGGTGGTTGGGTGGAATGAAAATATGCATGTGAGTGAGACTTGATGAAACACCATTAGTGAATGTAAAAATCCCACATGTTAGATTTTTTTTTTCTATATTGTTTTGATCTGAAACATTGTTACATTTTTTTATAAAAAGATAGTTATATGGCTAGTTTTTTCATGTCTTAGAACAGTTTTTTATTAATTATGTTTTCTTTTGATCTGGATGTCTTGCACTTGTTGTTTAATGAGATGGGATCTTGTTGGTGGGTTGGTTTTGGAGTAATATTCAGTGGGTTTCTAAATATGTGTTGGATGTTGTGATGTGGCCATGAATAGTTATTATATGGAAAAACATCATATTGATCAACCTACAGATTCATTTTAAATGTTAATTACACCTCTTTGTATGATTCCTCAACCCATTTATTGGAATAAGGAGTTGGTTGGGATTAATTTAAAGTGCTTCCATATCCTGATAATTCTTTTGGACATATCAGTTGTGTTAGGTGATGTTGATGTGTTTCGTTTTATTCCTTCTCCATTCTACTCCTCATTCAGACTGAGATAGAATTGTAATATTTATATAGTAGTTCCTATTTAAATTAAGGTTTGATGTTGAGAAAGTGTGTGTTTTTTAGTGGTGTGATCCTTACCGTATGACTCTAGTGCATTAGATGCTTCAAGAATCAGGGCTCCACCCATAGGCATCAGAGTGATGCTTTCCACACATTTAGGAAATCACCAGAGGTGTGGGGAGATAAACTAGGATCATACCTCCACTGATGTGGTTAGTTAGTTTCTATGAATATATTTTGGGTCATAATCACTGTGAATTTATTCTGGTCACAATGAGCATGGTGGACTTACCCCTCACATAGTTTCTATCGTTATGCCTTCATGTATGTGGGTTTCCGATTAATGTCCCTGAGTAGACCGCATGTGTAAATCAGGTGTGGTCTTGGTTTTACCTATTTTTAGGTGGAGATTTTTGGTTAGTTACTTAGATTCTTTTTTAGGTTTTAGTGGCCTGATTATTGGGTCCCCTTCTCTCCCCTCCCTGAGTGGTGGGGTTCTAGATCCATGTAGAAATTGTTTTCTCAATTCTTGACCCCTTCATTCGGGAGTAGGTGTTTAAATGTTCATGATGTTTTACTCTTTACGTGAGTAGGTAGGTTGTTGTGGGAGTTTTTGGGTCAGTATTTTTGGAATATACACATTCTTATTTCAGGATGAATTCTCATTTTCTCATTGATTGCAGGTTTTTAATGGTGGGGAAAACCTCCATGTGTCTCGTAGGGATTCCACAAAAGAATTTTTTGAGTGCTTGTTTTTTCTTAATGGTTTGAGAGTCCATTATATGATTCCCTAGAATATTTTGATTCTATGAGTGATGGTTTTTTGAGTGATTTTTGGGTTCATTGGGAGAAGTCCCAGTAATCCGGTTTTTAGTTTGGTTGTGGTGGTAGTGACTCGATATTTCAGTTGATTCTCATAAAGTGGTTGTGAGTTGGTGTTTTATTTGGGGAAATGGATTAAGTTCCATTGAAGTAAAATTATATTTACTTGTATTGAGAGTTTTTATAATGTTGATAATGAATCCTTGGGTGTGTGTCATTTAGCTGTAATGTGTTATGGCTTTCTAATGGTGGAAATCATTAATGGTGGGGAGAATTCCCACACACGTTTTTTTTCATGTATTGGTTATGATCCGGTTCATTGGAAATTCCAATCCTTTTAATGGGTTTTGGGTGAGATTAATTTTTTTCAACTGAAATATTTTTGTAGTAATCCTACCATGAGTTCCCCATAGTTTTTTTTGGAGTTTTGGAGAAAATTGTGGTTTTATCATGATTTGATCCAACTGTGAGCAGATTTGCAGATTTAAAAAAAGTATTTGTTTGTTTTATAACACCTTAATTTTTCAAAATTTATCATTTATTTCACTTATCACATTGCCTACACAGAGATATTAAAACCAAAATATCCCTCTGTACCCCTTATAAATTCATAAGCATGGGAAATTTGGGTTATTTATTTAGGTATTGGGCCAGCATGTGGGCCAATTTCTAGTTTAAAAATTGTTAATTTTATATATTATTAATTTTTTATAATATTAGGTTATTGCACCTCCCACTATAAGCAATGAACCCTTGGAGAACTACCATATTCCATTTTACCTCTTTTTAGATCATCTGTGTCGTGGATTAGGGAAAAACTTCTCTATGTTTCTCAAATCATCTAGATTTTCCAAAGGTAATTTGTCTCATTCATAGATCATTTAATTCATACTATTTTTGCAACAAACATTCTTTCCTTAGTTCATTCAGACCTTATTATAATATACAAGGAGTTTAAATCCATTCTGTTTCCTCTTAGGGGGCATATCTAATGGTAGACGCATAGTTTTCTAGTTTCTATGGTGAGATTCCTTCTCATTTCGCCTCCATCTTCCACCACCATTAATTATTTATTAGTTTTCTAATCTACTCTAGTCATTATAGGCATATGTTTCTGATATAACATGATTTTTTATGGGTGTTTCATTCTTTTTGGGCTGTTTTTCATAGTTTTAGGGTTTTGAAACCCTCAGATGTTGATATCGTGTGTGCGTTTTCATAACTCCAAGGATTTGAGGTAGGATATCCATTTAACAAAACTTTATAATTTATCATTCGTCATTTTATTATTTTTATCACCTGATATATAATATAATTATTGGTTTTTAGCATTTGGATAATTTTCTTGGTGTGAAAAAATGGTTCTTTAAGCCTTGTTTTGTGAAATGTAGTCTTGTTTTGTCGTAAATGTGCACACCAAGTGTTTGTTTAAATGTTTTATTCTTTTTAACAAATATTTTTTGAGGATTAGAACCTAGTTTATGGTGTTTTGAACATGTATCAGTATCTTGAATAATGTTTGGCATAAAATTGGTGTTTTATTCCTTGTCAAATGCTTAAAATAAATTGTTTTGTTTAAAAGTGCATGTATTTGTTCGGTAGATTGTCCAGTTGGATTTTATGTGTTAAATGAGATTTAATGTTTTTTTTGGATTTATAAATGCATTTTAAGAATTATAAATTGTATTTTTGGGTCCTTCTATCTATTTTCAATTTGTATTTGGTTTTAAAAACAAAAGGGGTTTGGTTTACAACATGTTTTGGCCTGAGTTGACATAAAATTGACCATTTCACATCCTTAAAAAAATGGTTGTGTTTTTAATATGTAATCTGAATTTTTTAAGGGATTTATGAAAGTGGTTTTATACATTATATGGGGCATATACACCTCTTTAATAATAGTGAAATGCATACCTTTTTCAATTGTTAGTTTTTAGAAAGGCTTAAATTCCCATTTGGCATTTTTTTCTTGTAAAAATGGATTCCATATGTATTTCATGTTCTGTCTTTTAGGGACACATAATGGTCCATGAAATTTATTTATTAGTTGGTTATGGGGCTTCCAAATTTGGGATGATATTGTTTTGATGGGTTTTTTCTTTGAAGAGAATTTTTAATGGATTTTATGTGCAAGGCCTCATTATACTTCTTGAAATTGTTTTATAAAAATTGAGGTTGTTTATTGACCTGTGAAAGAAATGTGAGACATGTGTGTGTCCTGTTTAATGTGTTTATGGTTAGTAAAAGTAATATTTATGATTAAATTTTATTTTATAGATGTTTAACTTGTTTGATCACAAAAATGGAAAAACCTTGTATATTGGTGGATGGACATGTACTAGTATGCTAGTGATCCGATGGGGGTTTGTCCCAATTTCACATAGCAATTTTGATGATATCAAAACTAAGTATAATATGATGATGATTATTTTGGGGACCACTAGGTTATGGATTATTCTCCTACTAGTGGATCATGTGCACGAGAATGAATATTCATTCTGGTTACTTTTACATCGAGATACAAGGTACATGGGGCCCACAACGTACTATTGCCTTGTGGTGTTCCCGAGACTTTTTCTCATTGGCTATTTTGTAGTCGTCATCAGAATATAGTGTTCTTAGTTGGTAAATTCTGATGCTTTTGTGTTTTTTAAAGTTTACCTTCATTAAATCATCTCTCTTGAAAACTATTTTCATTTTGAAGTTGAACTTCTTTGAAAAAATTTTACTGTCTTTATTGTTTATAAAACATGAATTTTTTTTCTCATAATTATTATATCATGGTGTCTCATTTGAAAAACATACTTTTATATCTTGTATTTAATACATGAAAATTTATGATTCTTTTATTTTAATGGAAGTGCATTGGTAATATAATATCAGGCTAACCTACTGAGTTTTAATACTAATGCATATAGTCTTCATCTGGTTTTAGCCCTTGTCCAGGTTTCATATTGAGTTCGATCACCTTGGGAGACATGTTATCATTGTGTTTGAGAGTTACTAGAGGTGTAACATGGAGATAGTTGGTTGTCAGGTTTTGTCAGTGGAGTTATTTTTTAGTTGTACTATTAATTTTTTGTACAAATAATGTTCAGTTAAATTTTTTATGTAAATGTATTTTGATATGTCCACATATTTATTCTATTTGTTAGATTGTTTATATATATGCTAAATTGTTCCCATGTGTGCTCTATTAATGACCATGGTGCTTTTCACCATACCGGGAGGATTTGAAACACCTCTTGGGGATTGTTGTGGGCTGGCCTAGGTAACCGGTTCAAGGTCGAATCGAGCTTGTTCGTGACAATTAACATTTTTGGAAAAGTGATATGGTAGTCCGTAAAATCTTAAATTGATAGTCTGGATCTATTAGCTACATGTCATCACCCTAATAAAGTCTTTTAAATATACTTTCTTCCTGTAATTAGAAATAAATATGAGCTCTATAAAGTTGTATCTAACACCCAATTTGTATAAATTTATATATTTCACTTGATAATTAATGATACTGAAGCTTTACATTAATCCTTTATCATGGTTAAGTTCTTATTATAGTGTCCCTTATTTTTAATTGAAAACATAGATATCATCCTTCTCCCATTATCTCCCTTTGATTACCCTATTCTAAAAATTGAAGATTAAAGAATATTTAGACATGGAGTTAGTTTTATTAATCTTTCCCTTTCCTCTCTTATTATTCACCAAAGATACATAAGTATTTTTGTACTCCTTTCCCTTATTTACCTAGTAAATAAGAGTAATGAGATTTGGGAGAGACTTCTTTATGTTATTCATATTAAAATTCAAAAAATATGTAGAATATCAAATGGAGTGAGAATGTTTGAGATCTATGCACAATTAATTAGAGAGATTAAAACGTAGAATTTATATATGTTTAATATATTAAATCTTCTTGACCACATGTGGCCAATCTAGATCACCCTCTTTGTGTATTTATGTAATGAGTGATTTATAAATCTCCAAAAACTATTATATTTATCTATCCTGATAAAGATCACAGAGATTTAAATGAATAGTATTTGAATCCATATTCTCATGTGACTTATAGAGTTCATCAAACATGGAAAATAACCAAAAACATTAGACATATGATGAATCCAAAAAGATCTTTAAATAGAAAAAGTGTTCTTCCAAACTTTCCTCTTTAGAACGAGGATAAAAAACTAGGGACTATAAACTGTAAATCATTATTTGATATAATAGTATGATATGAAAGAACCTATACTACAATTGTAAGTTATTTATAATCTAGATATTACCTCTCTCCAATATAGATAAATGAGATATTGATCTTATATAACATTTAATATTTTTTAAAAAATAAAATTGGAATAAATTACATTATCTTGATTTAAAAAAACACGTGAGATGAAATATTTTTTTATTTAATTAGTCACCCACTATTTTATCAAGTCTCAATATCCCTCACCATTAGAATTTTAATATTCGTCCATAAGAGAATTTTAGTCTGATAGATATATATTTCTATTCTCATAACATAAACATGGGACTAGTTATAACATCTCAACCCAAGTCATTATGTCCTAACCGAAGTGCCACGTGTCTTCAGGCGCACCTCCCTAGACACCAAAGGATGAACATTACTGACAAGTGTCTAAAAATGATTATGGGGAGACTATACCCTCTATAAGAGTGTATAATAATATATAACTAACCAAACATGTAAAAAATAATAATCATTGAATGAAGATACCAATAAACATATCATATGTAGTGAATTAATATAGAATCAACAAAACAAATTGTTATAACTAGAAACAATGAAACTAACCACCCACAAAGGAAATCACATAAACAAGGTAGAAAATAATAAATATAAAAGAGGATCTACAACTCAGATCCTCACATCATGCCAATCTATAAACTCATGTAGATATCTCTCTCTAAAAAATTATACCCAAGCCTCATCCCAACCTACACATGTAACATAGTGAGGGCTTATTAGGTACTCAAGTGTTGACAAAAGATTGAGTACAACTCAACATGACACCACAAACACTGCCCAGAACCCAAATGGTAATTATATTTCATTTAAAGTAATAATATAAACATAAACAAAATGGAAAATATATAACTCCATCTAGAAAACATATAATAACAAATATATAAGTAAGAAACCAAACAATGGTTTCAAGAAGTCATGTGCTTAACGAGCTACCCCGGAACCCAACAACATCTACTTCAGCTTGATGCTAGATAGATAATAATAACATATGTTGAAAGTGATCAAGAACTAACAAAAAGGCTAATATAATTTTTTCTTGGGATCCATGAGGAAAAAATACAACTTTTCACTCAACATAAACAAGGAATCAAGATAACTTGTCTCTTAGCATATATAAGGAGTCAATACTACATGTCACTCAGTTTCTATATGTAATAGAGACAACATGTCACTCTGTATCGACAAAGCATCTAGTGAACTTTTCATTCATCATACACAAGTTCATCATACCCTCTACGTCTCTAACATGAGTCGGGCCTAAAACCCATAATGCCTTGACCGTATTCTTAGGTCCATCATTGTCATCATCACAATCTATGTGAGGTACCACCTATAAGGGATAATTATATCTTGACAATCAAACGATCCCAGTTACCAAATCAATGACACCAAAGGTAAGGTAATAACATGAAATAGGGAATATCATATAAAGGAACAACATAGTGTGTCGTCATGAAAATTTAGTAGCAACATAAAAATGCATATGAGAAACATAAAACATGTTTAAAAAATGTTATATATGAACACTCATGGAATCAAGAATTATATATGGGTCTCAGGGGAAATAGACACAAAATATTTTATAAATAAATTAAACATGATCTCATGGGATCTAGGTATCATGTAGCACAAACACATTCCCAAGGGATGTCCATGTAATATAAGGCACTTGTTAATGATGATGACTTGGACAATAGTGTTTGGAATCAAGCTAGTGCAATAGCATCAATATATACCTTGGAACCCTATTTAGTTACATAAGACAACGTTATTTTAACTATTTGAGACATATAATCATTATTTAAAAAATTATTACTTTTTTATTCTTGAAAATGTACATTAGGAATAGTTTCTTTGATTAATCAATACATAAGGATCACTATCCAATTAAAAATTACATAACATTAATAACACATTATGAATTAAGGATAATTATACTAGAGTGGAAAACCTAATATTACATGCCAATAAAATATGTACATTACCATAGAGTACAGAACAAGGGACCACCTACATCAAACAGAGTCAACACCCATTCAAAAAAAAAGGCCAATGAATTTTCTAAGAAGTCTAAGACCTTAAGTCTCCAACGATCACCATGAGATTATAAATCATTAATAAGAACTCAAAATTAATTATTTTATAGATAAATTATAATTAATTAAATGATTATAAGGATTTTAAGACCAATGTAAAATGAAAATTAAAAAACAAATATCACTACCTAGAAAAAATTGAACAATCTCCCAAGGAATTTCTATAACATACTTCTGACATCATGTATGTGAAAATCCATATCATGTGGAAGCAAGATAATGTAAAATTTAATATAATAAAATTGGAACCTCTAGAATAAATCAACAAAGTGATATAAATGATACATAACATCATCCAATGGAGTTAAACCACTCCAAATTATAAGTCATAAAAAATACCCAAATCAATTCCATGATACACTGGTTCATTAAACTAAATTTTACTGAAAACCATAGAAGAGATCACCCAAAGTAATAACTGTAATGAAACTCCCATCAACAACAAGAGTTAATCATCATGGAACATCATTTATCCCTTACGATCCGAATTCCCATCATTCTCAGACAATTATTTAATGATATGATAGAATTATCATCCATGTATCTAATTAAAAATCAAACCACGAATAAAAAATAATTAGAATTACCATGTAGGAAATAATTCAAGGATCATTGATACATCAAAGGATCACAAGGTATAATAATTACCAATAGGATCATCCACAATGAATAAAAAAATCTACCACCACAAAAGGAAGAATAAGGTCAAGAATGATAAATAATGAAGGATCTTACATGGATTATCCATTATTATTCAACTATATCCACCCCGAATCAAGTGCATTTCATGGTTTTATAATATTAGGATTGGATGGTTTATTTTCTCACAAAAATTCAAACCAAGTAGATAAATCATGAACAGAGCACTATGGCAAAAAGGGCTAAAAATCCCTCCAATAAAAATTTTATAGAATACCCCACTATTTTTTAAATGGACCAAAAGTTAGCTAATGGACCTATAGACACATAATGTAAGATCACTATAAATTTGGTGAGTCCTTCTAGGAATTAGGGATATTTTTTTCTCCATAATATTGCTGATGGCTACATCACCGTCCCCCACTGCTCTAGTCCCCCTCCACTAAAATCTTCAACTCTGATTTATAAATTGTGCTTACATTTAAGTCTAAAAACTCATATTTAAGATATTAAAATAGGATAAATTCTATTTTAAACACATTTTCCATGTAAACATCATCCACCAAATGAAATGTTCTTGTTTCCTCTAAATTAATAATCTGAGATAATGGAGGTCATTATTATCACCCCACTATAGTGATTCTCATCCTCATTGAGTTATAGTAGCAAAAAAATTCAAGCCTATTGGTATTCATAAATAATAATCCAAATGTATTTTTATATATTCCATAATATAACATCAAATAATTTCATCAATATCGTTCTCATCCTCAAACACACATTACACTCCCATTGCATGAATCCTAACACAAACACTAGATGTCGAGCTAAAAACTCATTGTCAACCAACTTTGAGAACGTGATAACTGCATCCATTGAACTCAATAAACCATGGTGTATTAAACCAAAAATATATTAAATTCTCTAGGTGATCCACAAAATATGAATCACTTTATGGAAGATGATTCCAATATTCCAGTTTCACAATTGGTGGGGTTTAGATTCGTCTCACCTGATCAATGAAAAACCTGTGTTAAGAGTTGATACCCAAACCTTGATCTTAGTTCTAAGAAAAACCAATGTGGGTATACTGAATAACATTGGATCAATATGATAAAATTTCCATAACATCACCAAATAATTCATAACATCTATGTTGTACCTGATAAGAAGAGCCTATATGGTTATGACCATCCTCATTCAATTTCACGTGGAAAAAATAATCAATTCCCTTCTAGTCAACTTCCTATAAAGGATCCCAACCTCAAAAACAACTGATCCATGAACCAATATTCATGATTACTCAATAATTTTAGCCATCATTAAATTTTTATGACATACTTATTGAATTTGGAACCAAATTCAAAGGAATTTCTCCAGTTGGCTCGCAATCCACTTTCACCAACCAAGAGGTTGTCAAATTTGTACCGACATACCAATAATATGAATCAATCTTCAATTTCTCCAACAAGGAATTGAGTAAGAAGCCCATATCAAATCTCCATCTAGAACCATATCTTATAAAAATATTAATCATTAAAAACAAAACCAAATACACATAGAATTGTAACACATATGTCTTCTAAAGTCACCATGACAGTCCAATAACTAGTCTTATGAAATACCATGAACCATTCCAAAATATCGTCATTTCACACATAACCATGTCAATACGCCCAAACATATGGGTATATTTATTATAAAATCACATCATTTAAACAATTTACCTATCCCAAGACCTATTTGTCACTGAATGTGATAATAATGTGTGTCACCCATTTATACCCGATTATTAAGAAAGCACCAAGCATTGTACAGAACTAGATACCCAGAATGAAATTCAACACATTTAATGATCCATTTATGATGTTTCAAATGTTATCAAATATCCTATGTATCATATATGAATTCTATCCCTAATAGGTATTGTCCCATCACATAAGAAAAAACACTGAACCCTAACATATTGAATAAATAAAAACTTTATTTAACCACACAACACTAATATGATCCATTAGATATGTCATCTACAAACACATATACTTCTAATGACACAAAATACATTATCTTTTCTTGCCCTGGGTTCATCACACTAAAATGATATTTGTTAAATCCATGGGTGACTGAGAACTGAATTCATCATGGACCTACCACCACCAACCCTTCTATGTTCCTCTAAAAAACATAACAAATTCCCAAAATTCATCACACCACCCCTTATATTGATTCAACTAACTCTAAAAATATCCACATTTAGGAATGAATGCTCATGAGTAAAAGATTTTCTCAATATGTTATGAAAACAACACTATTTGACCAAATACATTTTATGTAACCAAGACTTATGGACCTCCAGGATAGGACTCTAGTGCATATTTATTTATTCAAACTCTATTAGGAACCAAATCCCAAAAAAAAATAGGCACTCTTAATGATCCTTTTTAGAGTTGGTATCCCCTTAGTTCCCAAATTCATTTTACATCACCCATCACATGGGTGTCAGATCATGATGATGAGCATCCAACAATGCTCTAACCCTCATAGGTATAACCATCTATGATCATCATTTAGAAAATAAAGAGAGTTTCATTATGAACCAATGATCTAAATAACACTTGGTCATAACCTCAATGACACAATTGTCCAAGAAATCCAAAACCCAACTTTCTATCGTGAGTACTAGAACTCATGGTTCTCAATACTCTAGGATATTTAGGAAATTTGAAATACCAATCTCAATTATTTTCATTGGTAGTTCACATGAGCATGGAATTTTAATCAATGAAAAAAGACCCTAAGGAATTAAACTTGGTTATCCACTCATAATTAAAATACTCACACCTGTTACCTTCAAACAACATAAGACATTGGGACAATAGTGACCAGAGTCGAATTTCTAAGGCCACATGGTCTTACACCTAACCCAAAATAGGGTCTCACTAGGGCCACAACCCATGAAAAATCTTCTACTCTTATCTATTTAGATATGATATGATGGATTTTATCTTAGACTAACCACATTCAGGGGCCATAAAAACCTATTTTTGTTAAATAGATTACCACAAAGTGCAAGATGGATAATTCCACATAGGCTATACTTCGCTCCAGAAATAACCAAGTCTAGCTAATTTCTAATCACATAAGATTTTTACAAAGGAATGTAATGCCTCATAATGACCTAACAAGGTACAATACACTATTTATACATATAAGGACTACATCATCGTCATTTCCATCATTATTAGCACACAAATGAACCACACTATAGTCTAACATGGCTTACTATCAATAGTTTACATTCGTAAGGGTTAATCCATATAGGATCTTATCAGGAACTCATATGGGAGAACACAATATATGTTCATGAAACTAAGGCTACTAAGTCCTCCATCGTCACTTCAATCACACATAAGAAACCTACATGTCATGTAAACCAACATGTAAAATATGAAAAATGTGATGCCTATTTCTGATATGGCTAGGAGTCATATCCATATGAAATCAAAAACCCAAAAAATCCATGTGCATTACATGAGGTGAAATCAGATAACCGTAATAGAAATACTCAAGAATATCAATCACATTACCTCGTAACCTAGATTATCTTAAAAAAGGGTGATCATGATGCACCAGATCGAGTTTTATCACAAGTTATGACACATTCCTATGCCACCTACCTACAAACATCCCATATCGTGAAAAAATGAACTTATGGTACCATTTTTTAATGTCCATTACATAATAATTGGGTTCATGTTATAGTGCCACATTACCTCAGGAATGCATCCCCATACACCAGAGGCTGATGACTAGTAGCAAGGGACTATATGTAACATCCTATTACTATTTTTAGGTACTATTTAACACCTATTTTGCTCATGATTTTTTTGATTCTCATTTAGCGGTTCTTTGGGTAAATATTTTGAAACTTGTTTAGGGAACATGGGTTGTGCATTGTTGGTGCATGGTTTTTTCCCAAACGGTGTCCCCTGATAATGAAAACAGTGAAAAAACAGGTAGTGAGGGTTTTAATTGTTGGTGAATGGTTTGAAAAACCATGAAACCACCAAGGAGAAACTGTTGAACCCCGCCTGTAGGGGTTGATGTTTAGGGAACACAATTTCAAAAACCACGCAACCCACTCCAGGAAACCATGCACACAACATTTAATTATTCTAAAAATTCAGTTAAAAATTATAGAACTCTAATTTTTCCCCCCCATTCAGCACTAAATAAGGTTTAAATGTCCTCCTAGGTCATTAGAGCTCTCATAGACCAATTTTGGCTCCTCTAAATAAGTTTTGTTGACCAGAAAGTGGTTGGTGACCATGCATAGCAAGCATAATTCTTACAATGACCATCAGATAATACCTATAGAATTCGAGGTCGGTAAACATGTTTTCCTCTGGGGTTTTCCATGATTGGGTTAATACTACATCATGACATTGGTAATGCTAGCACTAAACATTGTCAGGGTATTTGAAATTGTGGAAAGGTTCAGTCTAGTGACATACCATTCAATCCTTCCACATTGCTAAATTTCCATGCACAACGTGTTACAAGTGGAGAATCAATGAAAATATCATCCATAAACTTACCACATGACATATGTATCATATTTGAAGATTTTTCTTAATGTGTCCCTTGAGGAGCATCAGAAATGGGATTTGGATCTTAGTGATGAATATCTTTGTGTAGGATAATACTGTTGGTTTGAGTGTGGTGGTGGAATGGAAATTTTAGGAGGATGCCTATTCGAGGGAGTCTGATATGTGAACAGAGGGACTGAACAAGTTCTCTAAGACCCCATAGTGATTCTTGTAAAATCTCCAGGAATATTTTTTATAAGATGCAGAGGTTAAAAGATGCCATCTTATTCTAGGTATGTCTCTCTCTGAGTTTTTTTGTAATATTTATTTAATTTTTGTTATCTTCATTAATGTTTGCTGTTTTAATAAACATGGTATTTGGTTGTAAGGAAACGTGAAAGGTAAAGAAGAGTATCTTATAGGAGAGAATTGTTGGTGAAAATGACTTAATGGTCAAAGATGTATGCTTTTCTAAATTATTATAGTCCTGGTAAAAATGGGTTAATAATTTCATGGGTTCCTGGTGAGTTGAGAAAATATAAAAGTGGTTCAGTTGGTATAATAGAAAAATGGGCTAAAAAATATACTGCATAACATTTAAACACCATTAAAATAGATTAGACATCATGTAATTTTTTTGAGGATTTTAATAAAATAAATCTTAGTTGATGGATATTTCATCATATTCCATTAAAAACCATTACATGATGTGTATTGACATTACATGCCATGTAAATTCATTACCTGTAGTTTTAAATATCTTGTGACACCAAAATATCATTAGTTTTGGCTATAGATATTCTCCTCTCAACCATAAGGATTTCTCAATGTGAGTTTGGGGGTGAAAATTCCATTTTGGAATTCTTATTTGTGTGAGTGATCCCTGGTAAGTCTTTTAGGTTAGGTTTCATCATTCTCTTCCTTCTTCTTCAACCATTTTAGTGAAATCCTTTGACCAATTGTGGTGTTGTTTTTTATCTTGATCAGTTATGATCTCAAAATCAGTCTGATATCAACCTCAACTTTTTTCTTATGGGTTTTCCAATAAAAACATTGTTAGATTGTTAAATAATGGTATAGGGTCTCAATCATAACCCTATCTTTCGATAATTTAAACGTTTATTAAATATTGTGATTGAACCATCATTTAATGATCCATAACTAATTAAATAAACAAATGGAATTATTCCATGAAGTATTTTGGTCTAAAATATATTTTAAAATGGCCTATGGAACCCCATGGGGTGAGAAAAACATGGTTATAATTGAATTGTAAAATGGCTATATGCATGTTTAGAATTACTTGTGTCCAAGGATGATTTATTGTTATAGAAAACCTAAGTTGTGGATTATTACATATTGATATAATTGTTAATAAATTTTTCATTAAATTTCTAGTGGAATATGAATTAAGAATGATAATTATAATAATAATACATTTATAATTGTGATGTGATATTGTGATATCCATTTTGTATGACATGGATTATGTTCCATGCTACAAGGAATGTATATCTACCTCATCCCTGGAACTTTCACACATATATGTTTTAATGCTAATATTGAGTGGAATCATCCCAGTCCCATGTATTAATGATTATAAAGAGTGGTCTATGCTAAATCATATTTTGTAATGTTTATAGGTATTTTTCATGAATGTTGAACAACTTATATGGATTTGAGCCATGTTTTGGTGATTATACCAAGGTTATATAGTTGTGGTTGACATGTTCATAATACATTCTCGGAGATATACTGTCAAGGCACTGAAGCATGTTATTTTACATTGGTTTTATGAATATTGTTATCATGGTCATAATACATGCTAAAAGATACTATGTCTTGGAGTTGAAACATGTTTCTATTGTATTTTATTAATTATTCAATTAATTAATAAACTTTTTTATCACTTTATTGTATACATTTATTATTATAATTTTTTAGTTTAGGAAATGTGGTGTCAAACTTATGAGTTATACTCACACACTATTTAGACCGCAATTTGGTACCCAAATTTTTTTTGGATGCAGGGTTGGACAAGGGAAAAGGTCCTTTTTGTTGATTTCTTGTTTGAAAATAGGATGAAGTTTGGAGATGAGAATGACATGGGGTTCAGAACCATGGAATTTCATTATTTTTTTTGCGTCTTATAGTATTTTCTTATATCATTTCAGCATGAAATTTAGTTACATTGTAGAAAGTGATTACATTATTTCTTATTATTTATTGGATTATTCAGTTGTCTCTTGTTGTTGTCTACATCTATGTAATTACATAGATTATTTTCATTCTATTATGATTTGTTTCTAGTCCCATAAATAGTAATACCATGGGGTATAGTCTCCCAACTATGCATTTTACACTCCCTCTTCTATTCAGAATCCCCTATTGTATGGGGAGGCATACTTGATGTATTCTAACCAATCATTTCCTGCCATGTGAGAGAGTGCTAGATTGTGGGACATTACTATTTTTATGGTCAATAAACAATTTGAAATACCAATAAACCACCTAGTAGAAACCATGAAACCCCAATAGTAGGGGTGCATGGTTAGGGCTCATGGTTTGATAAACAATAGAATGAGAATACCATAGCAACTGATTGATGCTTTAAGACTATAACATTAACTTATAGGTAGATCTTATCCCTTGTGAGATGTTGGTTATTCTTCTATGGCCAGTGTCAGAGAGAAATGTGTGAACATTTTCATAATAATCATATGAGAGTGTCAGGATCACATAAACTAGATCTATCACACATCTTGGAAGAGGATTATGTTTCTCCTTTGTGATTATTTTGATATATATTTCATTTTTGTAAACTATTTTACACATGCCTTGTGAATTTGTATAAACTGTTTTATATAAAATGATTATTAATCAATTGTTTGAAATATTTCAGTAAATTGAAATGTAAATTATTATTTGTTTTAAATTTTATCATGAACGACAGTTCCTATTTATTTAAAATTAAAAAATATATTTGTTTAATTAATTGTGGCATATTATTATGGAATCTTGGGCGAGACCCTACTAGGATTTTTGCTCACACCCTACCTATACCTTAGTGAAATTGAATATTTTCTCCTCCCAGGTTCAAGCATAGGAAAAACACCACATTAATGTGGTAGTTGTCATTGATAATTGGGTTTGGAGTACCATTTCCATTGAGATGTGGGTTTTTTATCTTGTTTTTTGGTACATTGATGATATAGTTTGGGTTGTTTATACCTATTTGACTTGTGGTATATTTCTTCCTGTTGGTTTTTCTCTTGGGTATACTAACCTGAATCTCTTGATTCTATTGTGTGTGTGGAAAAAACTATTCCCACTTTTATCTAGAATGATTGTAGGTGCTAGTCGTCAACCCATTGGGATCAAGAATACCCGTCATGTTGTGTTAAGACTAACCAGGATATAAGGGTACTGTCATATTTGTTCTAGTTCATGATAATATATATGATCATGTGGAGACTATAGCCTCCCTCATAGTACACAATAATAGATATATAACTAAACATGTAAAAATTAATAATCAGAGTATGAAGATACCAATAAAAACATCATTTATAATGAATGAATAAATAAATAATAGAATCAACAAAAAATAATGAAATTAAGGAAACTTATCACCCATATAGATGATCACATACATATGGTATAAAGGTATAAATGTACATGAGGGTCTAAAACACCAAGCCACTACTCCTCCAAATATCAAGACATGTAGTGAGTTATCCCTCTCAATGATCAAACACATTGCTCATCCCAACCAAAATATCATTTATTTTCAATTGATATGCTTATAAAAATATAACTAATAAATACATGACTGCATAAATATAGAATATAATAACCATTTCAAAAGTAATCAACAAATACCCATGTGTCGAGTGGTTTTCCACTTACCAATCCACCACAAACCCTGATTGTCCTTACTTCAGCTCCATTCCATAAACTAATATTATTAGATTTTGGAAGTGATAAATATCTAACCAAAAAGATGATGTACATACCACTCATCATCCACTATCCTTTAGAAAAACATATCGGTTAAAATCCATAAATAACCATGACCACATGTCACTTGACATACATAAGGAATTAAGAAAACATGTCACTCAATATACACAATGAATCATTAAAACATGTCACTTGGCATCCAAAATTCATCAAGTGAACATGTCATTTGGCACACACAAGGCCATCATACCCCCAAATTCATTTCTGCATGTTTGGACTTAAGGCCATCGTGCACTACTATGTTCATTGGTCCATCATCATCATCGTCATGGGCTACAAACACTCCCCCTCTAAGGTACAAACATATCATGATGGTACCTACCCTAAGTACCAATGAAACACCTCCAGAGGAAAGCTAATAACACACAGAAGGGAAGATCATATAAATCAAGAACATGGAATGCTATCATTTGAATTTAGTACCATCATAAAAATGCATATGATCATCATCAAACATTGTACATGAAGCTACATAAGAAAACCCATGTAATTTTTCATCATTATGTGTCTCACAATGCACACAAGCACACATATTTGATCAATACATCAAACATAGTCTAATAGGATTTAGGTATCTTTTAGAACAACCACACTCATTGGGGGCTCCCTGTCATATAAGTAACTCATTAGTGATCAAGCCTTAACCATTGATGACCAACTTCAAACCAACGTGTTGGGGTCTACCACGGACCTTGGAACATTGATCGATTACACATGACATGGTCCCTTTAACTAGTTATGAATTATAATAATTATATTATTAAGTATTTATTTTCATTCATGACACATTACATCAGACATATTTCCTTTAATAAGTTAATACTTTAAGATCATCAACCAATTAAGAATCACTTGATATTCAAAACACATTGGGAAATAAATTGCATACTCTAAATATTTAATATCTTATATCACATACTATTAAACTATACATATTACCATAGAGTATTGTAAATGGGACCCCTACCCTAAATAGAGTCTACTCCCTTACAAGAAAAGACTATATTGAACCAGGCTTAAGATACAAGGATATTACATCATTTTAGATAAATATTTAGTACACTTCAAAAATGCATGCCTGTGGACTGTAACCATTTAGTGTCAATGAAAACATGGAACAAAATCTTTTATCCTAGTGAAATATCTTCAAAATATCCCAAAAAAATCAACACCTTTATTAATTCTACCTAAAAACATTCTTTTTAACCTAGATAAACGAAACACAAGAAAAGGGTGAGCTCAAATTCTTAGTAAGTGTAAAAAAAAAATTTCGTAAGAATAACATGAAAAAAATGTATGGCACTTTAGAATAACATTTTAAGATCATACGCTACATATTATAGATCATAATAAATATTGAATTTTTATAAGAAATTAATTATAATAAATAAAGAACATAATCCATGAAAGTATATCATAGGAATAAAACATGGAATTGTAGTGAACACATAAGAATATAATTTTGTGAACATGTATAAGTTAAAACTTGTTCACTCATTGGGATAAGAAAATGAGAGTAGGTTCTCACATAAACTTATTGACATCCAACCAGGACCACACATAACATTGTAAACATGTAATCAGGTTCACACATATTAGTCAAATCATCACTACCAAGGCCATCTTGGTAGTATGTGTTCACTCCCCATACCATCTTGGCAGTCATGGTTCACTCTCATGACCATATTAGTTGTGTGGGATTACTACTCATACCGTATTGGTAGACATGGTAAACTCCCATGGAAATCATTTTAGCATGATTTCACTCCTCATACCATATTGGTAATCAATGTTCACTTCCAAGATCATATTAGCCTATCTAATTAGATATAAAAATTTACCCAACGCATTGGAAGAGGATATAGGACCCAGCTGTCTCATAATAAAATCATACACACATGATACACAATGTCATAAGATATCATATCTTAACCCATGAATTTAAAAGGGTACCATAAACATGTAAACACATAAAAACCTATGAAAAAAATACATGTTTCATAAACATTTCATCAAAATCAAAACCTGTGAAAGAGAAATAGATTTCATAATCATATAACCCATGAAAGGGAAAAAAAATTTATAAACACCATGACATTAAGAATAACCCATTCATGGAAAGGATATGAATGGAACCTTTAGATAATTTCTTTAAAGGGTGTTAGTAACATCAACATATGTCATCATATATGGAAAATAATTTTGAAATATCATTCAAAAAAATTTCTTTATTAGAATATCCATTCTTATTTTTTAAATTATTTTTAATAAATAAACTAATTTGATAATAATTTTAATATAAAAAACCTTAGAAACTTATAAATAAGACATGAAAATTATTGGAAAAATTTTTAACTTGAAAACTTATAAAATAATCTAAAAAAGCATTTTGAAAACCAGTTTCTATGAAAAAACATTGAAAACATATAAAGAAGGATTGAAAATGACTGGAAAATAATTTCTTTCAAAATACATTGAAAACTTATAAGTAGTGATTGGAAATGTTTTGAAATCCATTTTTCATCAAAACTTATAAAAGCTGTTTGAAAATGTTTTGAAAACCATCCTTCTTGAAAACGTATAACAGAAGATTAAAAACGTTTAACAAACCTTTTTCATTGAAAATTTCATTTTTTAAATAATAATTAAACATGAAAAATAATTTTTAAAATATTGACAGATGATAAATATGTACATGTCGTATGAGTTAAAAAGAACATTCCTTTTGCACAATAAAAAGGATAGTAAATTTCCTCATTCAGAATGAAATAAGAAGATTCCTTTGAAAAATAATTGTGAAACTCAAAAGGGTAAAAATTAATTTTATTTATTATTGGATATTTTTATAATATTCTTGAATCTCTTTTTATAAAACATGGGTTTTTAGGGAACATTGATTTGTAACCGAAGATAGGGTAAAGTCAGTCTTTCTTAAAAACACTTTCTTAACTATATTATATAATAAAGAGTAAAAATGGTATAATTACATGAATATATAATTAATAACTAGAGGAGCTGAAAATTCATGAATTTATTTAGATATTTAATATAATAACTCATCATAGGATTAATTAACATAAAAAATCTCAAAAAGCGATGAGATTGTCTTAATAAACTCTTATAACATGGTTACTTGGGATCATAATCTCCATGCATGAAAAGGAAATTAAATGAAGCATAAAATATAATTAAAAGAAGCATATTCAAGATATAAGATGTAAAATTGAATAATATACACCTTGAAAAAGTGTTTAGGTGTATAACCAAACACAAGTCTCAAAGAAGCCAAATTGAGACAAAACATTTTCACTGATTTTGTACCTTTTGAAACATAAAACCACATGAATGAAAGTTAATAAAATTTGTATGGTAATAAAAATAAATTTAGTTATAATATATATATAATAAAATCATGGTAATTAGTTACACCACAAAAATGTGAAGTGTGGTGAACATAGCATATATCTCATAGGATAAAAATGAGATGAAAACATGTTACCTTTTGTCTTGACTCTCTTCTGAATCATTCAAAACACCTGTATGAAAAAAAATTATAATAAATATTTTACAGAAACATATTATTTTATATAACTCCATATATTGTTTTATTATGACATTATAATACTCTTTTTTTAACCATCCTATGTAATGGTTTCACTTCTTGTAATATTCGCTTTGTTATTCGTATGTTTCTTAATTTGTTACATTGTTGTTCGTTTACATATATCATGATTATAGAATGTGAAAGATGATATAACTAAAATTTATATACATTATATTATTATTATAATAATCTATATAATATATAATTATGAAATGGAATAGACCGTTCTTGGAGATGGTTGGTCGTACGTACACATGAACACTATTTTCGTATAATTGTCATGTTGAAAGGGAAAAAGATAATGTCAAATATGTATATATATGTATATGTATAATTTTTATATTATTTATGTTATATCACATATATCATTTGTATTCACTAACCCCATACTTAATACATCCATGTAGTGTATGAATGAATCATATCTCTTTGAAGGGGTGGTGGTCCACACCTCCTCAAAAAAAAATTATCATATTAACAAAAATGGAAATTAGAAAAGAAATGTGTTGAGAAAAGAGATAAATAAGCTTAAATATATATTAAATATAATATATGACATATATTAACTTTGTTTTACATCATAATGGCCACCATGGTAGGTGGTAATGAAAAACGGAACAATCGCCATTTCATGAGGCTGTAGTTCAATGTACTCAAAAACAATATGTTCGTTACCCCTTAGATGGTGGTGTGTGTAATTTTAGGTTGAATTATTAGAATAGAAAAATTCTACAATATTTATTATACATTTTTTTCTATACAATCATGGAAAAAATAAAGAGTATATGGTGGAGAAATAAAATAAAAAAAATAACTTCAGATAAGATGTTACCTCTTGATCAGGTAACTCATTTTGGTTTGTGCCAAAAGGCTTCCTAGGACTTGTGTATGTAAAGGGGAGAAACATTAGAGGAAGATATGGATTTTGGAAAGTTAATTGGTCAGTTAATGGCCGAAATTATTAGGTTTTAGATGTGTGAGGACCTGGGAGAGGTGGTGTCTTTTATAGGGAAGGAAAATGTCTCACTTTGTTTATTTAGAAATAAGTTAGCTGTACACATGTTATTACCTAAAAAAGTCATCAAAAACAAACCCAACTAATTAATGTAAGTTTCATGGACAAATTGTGGCCATGAAATGTGTTTTGGAAAACTATATAGGTCATTTGGGCCCTTAATTTTAAGGTTTAGTCCCTAATTATGCTTAATTTGGCATTAATCACTTTGTTTATTTTTAATCACTTTTACTAATCATTTTGGTCAAAAATTAACATGGTATTATTAGAAAATTAATATTATAATGAATAAAATGGGTTATTATTTATTTTTTAAATTCAATTCAGATAAGTAGAAAAATTAAGATTAATGTTAATCTTGCCGATGGGACCAAATAACTTGTTTTTATAGTAGAAAATTGTTCAGATGTGTGTTAAGGTTTTATATTCAATTTCAATGTGAAATTTATTATAATGAACTAAATTATGTTATTAGATATATAATTGATCTAATTTTAATTTAAAACAAATTTAAGATATAATTTAAAAGTAATAATTATTTAAATAAAGGGAAATTTTTAACTAAAATTTAGTAGTTTTCATTATTCATCAAAAAATGAAGTTTCTCAAAAAAATCCCAAAACATTACCCTAGGATAATATTCGCATTATTAACTAAAAAATAAAGTTTAATTTATCATATTCAATTTATTTATGTCTCTAAAATTAATTTTATTATTTTTCATATATTTATATTAAATGTGGTTCATTTGAGAAAATGATATTTTTAAACCAAAAAGGACTTTACCAAAAAACATATATTTAATTATAAATATTTTTTTTATTTAAAAACATTATGAAAATATGTGAAAATAAATTATTTCTATTCATATTGTTAATTTAATGTCCCATAATTTCCGTATAAGGTTTTTAATTGTATGGAATTATTTTCAAACCACGAAATCTGATGGCGTGTGATTCTGCGGCCCAGAGTGCCCAGAATGATCAATCAAAGTTTTGTTAAAATTTAATTCGCACGTTTAAGAAGATTTACTAAAAAATAGGAATAACTGATAAATGGTTTACTAGATCAGAAATCTGAGGGCACCATTTCATTCTAGAAGGTGGGTTTACCATAGGTGCAAAATAAGTTTAGTCGGCGTAGACCTATAGTGGAAAAAACCTAAAAATGGAATAAAAGTGAAAAAATAATAAAATATAATTGTTTCATTTTTGAAATGATTATAAAACATGAATTGTAACTCTTATTGAAAATATAAGACCACCTTTGAACTCGTGATGGAATGTTTTCCTTAGGTTGATACTAAAATTGGGCGGAACAAACCACTAGTGAAAGATAGTTTTTGGCAGTACATAAAATAATTAAGTGACATTTATTTTATTGTAAAATTCATATCCTATAATTGGTTACTCGAGTTGAAAATCAAAGTGTACCGTTGAGTTTTTTGGGGAATTTTCTTCTTAGGAGGATCCTAATGTTGATCGATGCTGGTCAAGGGTGATCATAATTAATTTTTTGAACTTTTTTTAATGTACGTCTAGTAAATGCATGAGCGGTGTTTTATAGATTTTGAACTGGTGATTGGATTAAAAAACCAAGGGCACCATTGAATCTGCAGCACCAATATTCGCTTAAGTGAGAATTTACATTGATCATAGCAGGTATGGAGAAAAATATATGTTTTGTTACTTTTTAAAAGAAATAAAATAAAATAACATTATTATTTTAATTTTTTAATATCATACAATGGATATGTGTACTTTGGGACCCGTGAGATGTCAAGCCAATAAATGTCTTGACCTGTCAATCTTATGTAACTACATCATAAGGTATTAGTAAGGTTCCTAATTAATGATCCCTCATTAATTCTACATGTCGTTACTTACCCTCCACCTCTCCTATTTATTTGGAGTTTGGGGAGGGGAATCGACATAGCTTCACCAAGGAGTGAATTGCTCTTAAAGTGTCAAGATGTCGAACCCTTAGATGATGGATCCAATCTTAGTGGGAGGTGACAGGTGACACCGACCCACGAACTAATGATCAATTTATGAGTGGCGCCGTTGGAATCTCATTACGGAGGATGGTGAACACCGAACCACTTCTAAAAATGCGCACTCACCGTTGTTCTTATGGTAGGGGTTAATTTTTTATGCATTTTAAATTTTTTACTCTTCCCCATTATAGAATAATATGAAAAATGATGACCAACCGACTATAAAGGTTGATCTTTGATTCATTCATTTTTGTGGGTGGTTGTTACAGGGTATCTTTGTAGGGTTTATATTTTTGTTTAATTCAATTGATTATTAAACCCTTAATCCCCATGATGTTTACGAGCTACCATAGAGGGCGCGTGATAAATGAACCTGACCCAAACCCTCCACTATCCTACACTCCTTGTGCCTCCCTCGAAGACCGCCAGCATGGCGACATCGACCAGATATGTTGGGGATAGAGTTTTGAAACATGCTACAAGAGGAGTTCGCAGCAAAAATCCATGATGGTCATCGGAGCGGCCGACACCGGCTGGCCACGGAGGAGACACGACATGCCATTGTGCACCTCCGGTGAGCCAAGGGGGTCACTGATTGTCAGCCACAGTGACTGGAGGAAGGTGGTTGGCACACTAATTGGCCACGGGTGGCAGAGCAGTGCACCATCATGCGCTTCTAGAGAAGTCGGCTGGAACACCGGCCAGCCAGGATGGAATCGGCAGGTCCCACTAATGCGGGTCCCGCATTCCACTTGGTGGCGCCATGTGGAATCACTTCTATGATGAAGGCCGAATGGCCTTCGAACATTCGGAAAAAATAGGGGGTCACTCCCCCGAAGGTGGATATTATGGAACCCCCTTGCGGGTCACGCCGCACGCGGCCGGGCCACCTTTCTAGCGAGATGCCCCTTATGGGCCACGTCCTATACGGGTTGGACGGACCCCTTACATGCCACTCCCTACACGGTATTCCCTTTGCGAGCATCCCCATTGTGTTATAGGATGACCTTGAAGGCTTCCATTTGTGGGCCACTCCCCTTCCAGGCTGGTCTGAGCCCTCTGGGGCCCATACTAAACCGGGTATGACCGAACTCGGGCCCAGAAACACATACATAGCCATATCTTGATCACCAAAAGTCTGTTTGATGAATTGTCTACGGCGTTGGTATCTTTGGATTGATATGATACTTTTTGTATAATCATCTTGAGTTTTGGAGAACGTTGGAGTACAACTTGGAGGGATCGAACCAGAATCCAATCTGGCCCCCAGAACTAAAACGCTTATAACTCACAGACTGGGTGTCCGATTGACGCACCATCTATCAGGTTGGAACCATTAAGACATTGTGGTCGTTTGGGTTACTTATTTGTGGATATTTTTTGTGTTCTATGTATGAACTATATCTCAAGGTAAAATTCTACAGAACTCGAGTGCACCGTGTGTGTGGAATCTAGTGGCTGGCAGTGAGGTGGATGTTGGATACCAATCATACAGAGGTCAGTGCTCAGTTATCCTTTGTGGGTCAGCACATTATGATCCTGTGTTGGACAGAGCACAATGATCCTATGTGGTTCAGCGCTCACCGATCCTATGTGGGGCAGTGTATACTGACCATGTGTGGGTCAGATCCTGTGTGGGTCATTGCAGGGGTTAGTTACCTCTCGACTTTGGGCGTGTTGGATCCTGTGTGGATCATTGTGGGGGTTAGTACCTATCGATCATGTCTTGTTAATTTTGGGATGATACCTGTGTGGTACTTTTACCTTTGTGGTTATATCTTTGTAGTGATACATATGTGGTACTGTTACCTTCATAGGGATATCTTCATGGTGTTACCTATGTGGTACTTTTACCTTCGTGGTTTTATCTTTGCGGTGTTACCTATGTGGTACATTTACCTTTTTGGTGTTTCCTTAGTGGTGTTAACATTGTGATATTCTTCCCTCACGTATGAGAGGAGTATATCTTGATAACTTAGGTATATGTATGGGAATAAACCTATGTATATTTTTTGACTTCTTAGTGCTTTGTTATTGATCCTTGCTTTGTGGTTTTTTACATCATATAACATTATGAGACCTACGGGGTCTCAGTGTCCCTACTCAGTATCATTATACTCACCAATGCATGGTCCTCTCCCACACATGGTTGTGTCTTTCGAAGACAATGTTCAAAATTTATCGTGGTTGAGGGAGCTTGGACTGGATGGTTCTTGGAGGTGGACTATTTGGCGTGATGTGATGTAGGTACTGCTGATCGTGAGAAGTACCTTCCCTTAAGGTAGTATCCGTGGTGAATGATCTAGGAGGTGCTTTTCACTTTTCATTTGTTTTTTACTTTTTAGTTGTACTTGTATTTTTTTCTAGGTGGGCTTGTATTTTGGTCCCCTTCACTTTCATCACTCTTTACTACAATAGTTTACTTCGGGGTATTTTCTTATCGTGTTCTTGTATTGAGTGTTTGTACATGTTTAATGTCAATGACTTCCTATTATAGGGATACTCCTTTCCGGTGCTAGTCGCCAGCCCCTGCCCTATGGAAGGCGGGCTTGGGGTAGTCACGGAACAGGCCCTAGGGGATGGGTTGTGATAGTTAAGTTTTAACAGCTAGGTTATAACTAACTCATTTAAATAATTATAACAATAAAATGATGTTTCATAGAAACTCAATATTGCATGAAATGTACTCCATACCAATGTTCCGATTGAAATGAATGTTCTACTTCATTCATTTCAATACATAAATAACATTTTCATTTATTAGGGTAAAATACCTTTTTGAACATAATAATATTTAATTTTATATTTAATCAGTTTTTATATTCATTTATTATTAATTAGTAACCTATGAATTAATATTATATTGTGTACACAACATATTTTTATAAATTAGATAATAATATTCATAACCACTAAATTAATGTTAATGTTTTATCTTATAATATTAAATAATCATTTTTTAATAATATATTATTGTTCGATAAACCTCGGTCGTGCGTGTTAGGTAAGTCATCAGAGAAATTAATTGGCATGTATAATGTAAGATGACCTCAGTGTTCCATGTAGTGAAAGATAAAGTTTATGTTGAGTGTAGTTCACAATAAAATTGGAGTTTCATATAATTAATACCAAACATAGTTATTTAATATAATATATTCAATCATCAATTCTGTATAAAATATAAAATTGAAAAAGGATAAATTAATTTGACAAAAATAATTCAAAAAATCATAAGGTGTTGCATTATACCTCCGTTAAAATATATTTTACCCTCAAAATTCTTATGAGTTATCAAATGTTTAGTACTTGAATGTTTCATTAATAGAAAACCACATCTGAAAAATTAATACTAAAACTTCCATTATAAAGAGGATTTTGGAACTATAATGCTTACCCAAAGTAATATATAGCTAGGTTTCCTCATAATAGAACATAGTTTGGAAGTTAAAACATGAACATATAAGAAAAATATATCTATCATGTCTGGATGGAGAGTGATATAGAACAAAGTCAGTATAAAGTTAACAATAAAAAAGGAATAAATCTTTTATGACCTAAGGGACCCTCTGATTCATCAAAAACAATGGTATTAGGACAACATATTTGGTTTCAAGATCCTTTTTCTTTATGTTGGATAATTTTCATGAAAAAATATACTTTCCTGATTTTAGGTTAACCTCACCCTTTATTGTTCCATGATCCACTTCAAATATTTATCTAAAAAGGAAGGTGACATTTTAACTCCTAAAGTACTAGAATATCAATATATCTATGATATACCATCCCATTTGTCATTAGTTTTCATGAAGAAAAAGTAGTGTGAATAGCCTATCTGATATGTATAAATACTGATATAGAGAGATAACACATCAATCTAACTGGATTCATCTAAAGTTTAACATAAAATTTCCATAAATTTTTATCCTGAAAAACCTTAAAAAAGATTAAAATACAATGCTTTAGAAAGAATTTTCTTTAAATTGAAACCCCATATATCACAAAGTACTACTTCTTTGTGACATTCCAAGTATGTGAATACCCTCATCCTATATTCCCTTGAAACATGGTAGCAAAATTAATTACCATAAATCCTTTTATAAAACATGCATGATTCCATATTACAATGATTACTCGAAGTATTCTTTAAATCCATGAATTTTTAAACTTCATCATTGATAATGTAGAACACTATTTCAATAATCAATTTGAGGGTAATCTATACTATCCAATTTACTAATTCATTTCTAGAATATCTTTATCCAAAAATCATTATGTTGACATCATACATTAATTAAGGGTTACCTTAACTTAATAAAAACATCACCTTTCAATGAAGTTTCTTTTCCTTGTCTTCATCACCATTCAACATTTACTTTTCAATCCTTAATGAAAATGTATACTGAAAATACTCATATAATTCATAATATTTGAATTCCAAAACATAAATACTTTATTCAAACAAAATTATTCATAACCCATTACTTAGTATTCATCAACTTATTCTTTAATACCACTTTCCTAGAATATGAAATATGGAACATGTCTTAAGGTTACTCGTCATCAATTTAATCATTATTATGATGATTAATGTAAACAATATTGGATGATAATCACATAACTTTCACATGTCATTTGAGGTATCTTTATCTTTTGAGATATACAAAATACGCGTGCCTCATTCTGAATTATCATTATGAGATTTCCACTTGGGAAGTAAATTCTCATAATGCCCATACTTTCCACATATGTAACATTCAATATTAACCATGTTCCTTCTAATTCTCACCATTAACTAAAACAAGAATGAATAGTGTGAGAAACATTAATCATAATGGGATACCATATAATCTTTAAGAAGAACATATCAGATACCTAGATTATAGATATTACTTCTTTAATCTATAAAACCTTAGATTTATACATCATTATTCATTGTAATCCTATATTTACATATTTCTTGATGGGTTTTAAATAGTTTGTGAATTCCCAAAGCATATCCCTCGGGAGTGTCAAACCAAATGTGCAATAAGGCCCATTGTCATGTTGTAGATTACCCCAAGTCAGGTCCATAACATCTTGTCAGAGTTGTTACTTATGGGTACATCTGCGAAAGAGACACATGTATTTATGTTATCCATATAGGGATGAATTTCTAGGAAACCACTCACTCTATCCTTTACCAAAATTCCAGGACATTTTCCAAAACAATGACTCATCCTTATACTTTTTCATAGAGACATCTCTTGACATATCCATAGAAATATACCCAAAGGATCACACTATTGTTTTCCCATCCTAGTTTTCAATGGTGGAATAAAACATTCCCATTATACCAACTATATAGACCCATGCTTAACATACATGGATATTGTATCAATTTAGATGAATATTTAATATGTTGAAAAAAACATGCCCGATGACCATAACTATTTAGTGTACTTGGAGACTTGGAAACAAAATCTTCAATCTAGGTGAAAGATCATCAAAATATCCTATAAAGATATACACATTTAGTAATTATACATTATGACTTTCTTTATAACCTGGAGAATGGAAACCTAAGAAAGGGGTGAGCTCAAAATCATTGTAAGGGTAAATAAATAAAATGCATGAGCATAACATGAAAAAAGTGTATGAAACTTGAGTAAAACATTTGAAGATCATATCATTAATATCATAGATCATAATAAATATTTTTAGTTCATAAGAAATGAATCATGAGTAAATAACGAACAAAATCCATGAAAGTATATCATAGGAATAAAATATGGAATTGTGGTGAACACAACAGCATTTAATATTGTGAACATGTATAAGTAGAAACAGGTCAACTCATTAGGTTAAGGACATGAGATTAGGCCCTCACATAAACTTATGGACATGAAACCAGGTCCATGCATAAAAATTTTTATATGTAATTATGTAAATTTTCAATAGTCAAGGCATCACAACCCATTCCATCATGGTTGTATGGGTTCACTCCTCATACCGTCTTGGTAGTCATTTTTCTCAAGCATAGAAATCTTTGTTGCACATGTTCAGTCCTCATACCATCTTGGTAGTAATGGTTCACTCCCATGGTCATCTTAGTAGCATGAGTTCACTCCTCATACAATCGTGGTAGTCAATATTCTCTTACAAGACCATCTTAGTATATCTCTTGAGATATAAATTTTTACCCAATGAATTAGTGGGAGATATAGGTCCCACCTACCTTATAATAAAATCTTACATTCATGTTCAACAAAATTATAAGCAATCATATATTAACCCATGAAATGAAATGGGTATAATAAACATGTAAACATATCATAACTTGTGGAAAATAATATAGGATTTAGAAATATTTCATCAAAAGCATAATTAGTGAAATAGAAAAATATTTCATAAATATATAACCCATGAAATGGAAAAAAGATTCGTAAAGACCTTAGAAATAATCATAACCCATTCATAGATAGAATATGAATGAAATCTGTATATTTTTTCTTAAAAGGGCATGAGTAACATCAACGAATGTCATCTTATATGGAAAATAAAATTGAAATATCTTTTAAAACAATTATTGAGGTTAAAATCGTTTATTATTTGAAAATTTATGTTCTAATACATAAATCATTTTCATAATAATTTTCATATACAATACATTTAAAACTTATAAATAAAACATTATGTCATTTTAAAAACATTTTCCTTAAAAAGTTATAAAATAAGCGTCAAAACATGAAAAATAAATCTTCAAAATTTTGGAAAACATATAAAGAAAGATTATAAACATTTTGAAAATAATATCATTGAAGATAATTTGGAAACTAATAAATAGTTTTTGGAATTTTTTTGAAATCCATTTTCTTTGGAAATTTATAGAAGAAGATTGAAAACATTTTAAAACCCATTTTTTCAAAACATATAAAAGATGCTTAAACATGGTTTGAAAACCATTTTATTTGAAAATTTCTATTAAAAAAATTACACAAAAAAACACTGAAACATTAAAACAAATTTTCAAAGTATTGATTATGGATAAATCCATACATGTCGTACGAGGTAAAATCATTTATTTTTCATGGTAAAAGGAAAGAAAATTGTCTCATTTTGAATGAATCAAGAATAATATTTTGAAAACATTGGTAAAAGAAATATATGGTAAATACGTTTTTAATTATCATAGTATATTAGTATAATATTCTTGGAAACCCTTTTTAGAAAATAGGGTTTTGAATGAACATAGATTTATGACTGAAGAAGGGGTAAAGTCGGGCTTTGTTAAAAACAATTCTTAACTATATTTTGTAACAAAGAGTAAAAAACGGTATCACTACATGAATATAGTTTGAATAACCATAGGAGAATAAACTTCATTAATTTCTTGACATTGGATCATAAGAACTGATTAATGTAATCATAAAAATAGTTAATCTTGAAAAGTGATGATATTGTCTCAATAAACTCTTATATCATGGAAACATGGGACCATACACTCCATGTATGAAACAGAAATTAGATGAATCATAAAATATCATTAAAATAAGTAGATTCATGATATAACATGTAAAATTAAAGTATATGTATTTTGAAATAGAGTTTAGGTGAGTAAAAAACATTAGATTCAAAGACGACAAGTTGTGACAAAACATTTTTACCAATTTGGTAACATTTGAATCATAAATCCCCATGAATGAAAGTTCATAAAAATGATTTGTTAATACCCATAAATTTTGATATATTATACATAAAAGACAATCATGGTCATTACTTAAACCACATAAAAGGAAAGAGCGGCGAACATAGCATGTATCTCATGAAAATAAAAAATGAGATGAAATCCCTTTACCTTGTTCCTTGAATCCCATCATACTCATTCAAACCAACTGTATAATAATTATAAATTTATTATAAATATTTTACACAACCATATTCTAATATATAATATCTTATATGGTTTTATTATGAACTTATATTACCCTCTTGTTAACCATCCTATGTCAAGGTTTCACATCGAGTAATATTCACTTTTTTTCGTATGTGTCTTAATTTTTCATGTTATGGGTCATTATAATTCTATCCTGATTCAAGAATGAAATACATGATATAAATATCATTTAAATAAAGTTTATGTTTATTATAATAACATATAGAATATATAACTATGAAATGGAATACATCATCCATAGAGATTATAGGCCATACGTACCCATGAACACTCTTTCCATTTAATTCAAAACAAGAATTTAAGATAATTATGACGGGGTATTTTTGACGGTAGTCCATCGAAAATACCTCTATATGGATGGTGGCATAACAAATGTGTTTATTTACGATGATTCACTGAAAAGAGTATTTATTTGCGTTGGACAAAGTGACCTTCACAAAAGACATCTGTAAGTGTTTTTAAAATAATTTTTGTTATTATTAGTGACAAAACTTTCATAAAGTTATTTATGATGGATAATTACATCCACCACACATAATAATTTTTTCAAATTTTTGTTTAAATAATTAAATTTATTTCAAAAAATATAAACTAAAATAAATAATTTATTTGAATATATATATATATATATATATTAGAAAATGGAAATATTAAATAAAATTAAATAAATATAAAATATATACACAAAAGAATAATTTCAATAATTTAAATCATTAAAATTAATTAATATATTTAATGTATAAGAAAATAATAAAAACAAAATATATATTTAAGAATAATTAAAATACCTAAAATTAGTAAACATATATTAAAAACAATAATTTTTTTTATAAATTTACAAATATGTTAAAAAAATTAAAGAAAATTAAAAAAAATTAAAACACACAAAAAAGTAATATATCTGTTAAAAAAATAAGATGTTTGTCATACCAAATTACAAAAAAAGGATTAAAATGAAATAAAACTTCAACTATAATATGATAGAGGATGATCACTCAAAGGACCATGGGGATGATCATTCAAGGGGCAGGGGAGGAAATTCCATTATAACACCAAGCGCAAGTCACTTCATATACTTCATCATCTTCTCATCTCTGAGACACTGATCTCACGATCCTCCTCCCTCTCCTTCTGTTTTTTCCATATCATCTCATCCTGAGCTCTCAACCTATACTCATATTGTGAAACATATGATGACATCGATGAAGATTCTCTACGAGATCCCTTCATGCTCACCGATTCCATTCTAGATGTGCTATAATAACTAATAGGTGTTAGTCGAGAACCCATATCAACAACTCAACCTTTCTAGACACTCTGTGAAGTCGCCTGTATCCAAGCCCTCTTATTGAAACCTGAATCATCAATGACATCCTAGTTGGCCTCGTCTTGACACTTCCATGAATGAGATGTTGCAGCCTCATATGTTTCTTTTAAATATAATTCAAAATTATAGTAACAATAAAATTAATATTCATGATATTTTTAAACAAAATCACTAACCACAATTTGGCGTTGTCATTCACCTATAACTTCTCATGTATGGGGATCATTATACAACTTCTTATAAACATCAAAATCTATAATAGATGGGACAATAGTATCATATTTAATATAAAAACCATGTTTTAGTTAATATATATATATTAATAAATAATATCACTTACCATATGATGTTGAGGTATGCCAAATATATGAATCCTGGCCCAATGGGTGACCTCTTGCCTCCCCCAGCTCTGGCTTCCAACGGATGATCTCCTTCTAAAAGTCTTTACTAGCTTGAATATGCACAAATCATCCCATACTTGATAAAATATATATTCGAGTCGATGGATGATGTGAGACTGATAAAAAATGGTTGCACAATATTTATCCATAGCTCAATTTTTGATATTTTATAGAAACTGATCAAAACAGTCATATATACTAGTATCCTTTCCACTTGAATAGGTCCTATCTGGCTATATGAAATTAGTGAAAATAAAAACTAAATTAAAATAAAAAAAATATGTTAATAATTTCAAAATGTATTAAAAATAATACATTATTTAATAACATACAATCTGGTGGTGGAACATTTTGTCACACACGATGATGGGTACCATGTCTCATGACACCCATGGATCAAAAAGATAATTTATCAGAATCACACTAGCCTACCCAATAGTTAAATGTGAAAAAAATACAAAAATAGAAAACAAAATATAATAATAAAATTATTATCAAAATTAACACACTTAGTTAGTATACAATTAATATCTTAAACAACTTAAATTACCTCCATAAATGTGGATTAAAATCACATGATGACCATCTCTCAAGATTAGGATATGGAATCATTAATCTAGCAAGACTATGCCCCCTCCTAGTAGGCACACCAACCTGAGGAGGAGGAGCTGAATTGGGCTCATCATTAGGATGTCCAACATTAGTGAGAGAACGTAATAGACTGTTAGGATCATCTCCATCCCTCCAAAACAAATATTCTCACCAGTAAGAGATAGTTAATATATATATATGAAATATAAAAAACTAATAAATTTAAGAATAAAATAATGTTATATATAATAGATTTTTAACACAAATATTAAATTTTAAGAACCAATAAATATCATAATATAATAATAAAATATAAAAAAATACCTGAATATTACACATCAATTGTTATATTTATCACCATTTTCATCAACATCAATTTCTTCATCCTCATCATCAAGAATGTCAACTTCCATATGAATTTTAGTTTCATCATCTCTTATTACTTCACCAATATTATCTATATCATCGGCCCTTAACAGGGTAGGGGGCAGGGGGTTCATCACCGATATTTTTTGTTATGTTTCTTGTAATATTTTAATATGCTTCACTTCAATAGAGCCATTATCATTTTCAATAAACTGATTTTCAAGTGATTTAATTTTTATCACACTCCACCAGTCCTTAAAATATCTCTAATAATCACATTAATATTCATAGTAAAAATTATGTGCATGATGTTCTAGCATAAATGGTCCTTTTGATGAATGAAGACTGTTATATTTTATTTCTACAACTCCATGTCGTGGAAGAACTCACAACCCCCGATCAGTATCAAACCGATGACATTTAAACATTGTAATATAATTTGGTCTTAGATAAAATAACTAAATTATTTCATCTAGTATACCATAAAATTAAATTTTTTTCTTAATGATGATATCCTTTCAAACTAACACCATTATTCACTGATTTTTTTGAATCGTAATTTTTTCATGTATGGAATCGAAATCCATTAACCACATACCCATTATAATATTATACCAATTTCGATGGAGGGTTTTTGAGCACATGTAATCAACTTTAAATTTTATTTTAATATTTTATTACCTATAAAAAATAATACAACTAATAGTAGATATCATTGAAAATTTGATTTAATATTTCCTCAAAACAAATTTATCTTACTAGTCTTTGAAAACAATATTTAAAAAAAACTCCCGACATTTCTCAAGAGAAACCAATATAATTTGTATAATTTTTTGGATGTGGTCATCATATAATCCACAAAAAAGTTAATGAAAATAATGATATATTTTATAAATATTTAACTAAATAATAAAAAAGTATTACTTACTGCCCAAATCGTGTCATTTATTCAAAATTCAGTAGAACATAAGTTTGAGCTCTGTGCACTTATTCATCTGTAGTCCATCATTCACGGTAACCATGAAAACCAATCTCATGATGATTAAAAACTAAAAAATGGTGGTCTGTGATATCATCATCATTTTCTCATTGTGACTAAAGAGATTATGTTTTGATGTATATTTCAACTGATAATAATGAGAGCATAAATTCGAAATTTTCTCGAACAAGTATGCTTCTACAATAAACCATTAAAATAATGGTACGTTATATACTTTCTTCCTTAATTTTTGAATTCATATATCAAATTGATATACCCACCAGAATTGTACTATCACTCCACAATTAGCATTATATAGAAAATTCATTTTTAAATGTTACATTGAATCAAATAAGCTCAGTGGGAATATTTTCTCCAATTTACATATAATGAAAACAAAATATTTTTCTAGAAAAATAAATGCATTATAATATGATGTTGCCAAAAAAAATATCTCAAAAAAAAAATGATATTTTAGTCAACACATCCTAGATTGAAGAATTCAATATCCCTCTAAGAAAAACACGTAATTATCGTTCGATAATACTGATAGCTTTTCACAATCTTGATACCAAAAAATCTAATCTTTCTGAAAATCAGAATGAAATATATAATGTACAACATTTTCAAATGTTTCATATATCCTAAGATCACATTTCTAACATTGAAATTTATTTTTTACCTTAAAAAAATATGAATTTCATTATGAAAATGATATAAAGGTTTCAACACCTTCATTGTAGATAAGATCTAACGTAGATCTATTTGAATTTTTCTATTTATTTATCCAATCACAACAAGGTAATAAATACTGGTGTTTACTTCCTGAGTATATAGTTATATAAAAAAAATAACCATAATTATTACTGATCATTTTGACCAGTTGAAAATTATTATTATATTTTACCATTGTGAAATATTTTATGGAATATGAGCAGAGTGTGGCACTGAGTTAGTAATAGATTACGAGTCCTATAGAGGTTTAGCGTAGATAAAATAAAAATATTATATATATTATAAATGACACATGCTATTTTTGGAAAATAATTAAACATCTCTCTAACGGTATCTCATATGATAAATTGGAGATCATTGTTTGGTTCAGGATGTGGAGTTTACCCAAGACATGACATTACATTTGTGTGTGTCGGGTGTTTAGTTACACAGTAAGGAGGGTAATTGACTTAATATTTTTATTATAATTTATTAAAAAAATTATGTATATTTCAATTGGTGTATCAAATGATAAATTAGATATTACCACTAGCACTGTGATGCATGGATTACCCTAGACGTGACATTACATTTGTGGTGTTGGGTGTTTAGTTACATTGAAATTGAGGGTAATTAATTTTATAATTTTCTTATAATTTATTATAAAAAGTTATGTATCTTTCAAAAAGTATCCCATATGATAACATGGAGATCACTGTTGGGTCTGGGATGTGGGGTTAACTGTTGAGGAGATATAGCATTTGTGAGTGTGAGATGTTTAGTGACATTACATGTAAGGGTAATTAATTTAATATATTTCTTATAATTTGTTATAAAAAATTAATATATCTTTCGAACTATGTGTGGTATGATAAATTTGACATCACCATTGTGTCTAAGAAGTGTGGTTTCCCCTAGAATCAACATGACATTTGAATTTATAATAAATATTAACAATATTTAACAATTACTCATATTTATTGTTTTACAAAATTTGATAAATTTTTACAATTTATCATATTTTGAAATTATTAATAATATTTTATAGTTAACAATTATATTTAGTATGTATTAATAATATCGATAATTTAATTATTAATTATTATAAAATTATTTAATGATTATGATTAACTTAATTTTTTATTAATTTATTAATAATTTTTACATATATATATATGTTTTTATATTTTTATACAAATTATTATTATGAATTTATAATTATCATTAACATTAAAAATTTCTTAATAGTAATGTCTCATTAATGATTAAATATTACAAATTATATAAATTAATACTAAATTTGTAATATTTAATATTTTTTATGAATTATGAATAAATCTTATAATTGTTATATATTTTTTATAAAGTATTGTAAAAAAATATCCTAACTATTTTTAACTCAGTTTTTAATAAATATTGAATATTTTAAATTTTTATTATTTTTTTCATAAAACAGAATTTTTAACAATTTTAATAAATAAAATCTTATAAATAACTTATAGATAAATTTCTTTATATAAATTATTTTTCTCATCATTTGTAAAAAACAATTATTTATATTTTTTCATACATTATATATTTATATGTAACTCATAATTAAACAAATATATTTACATCAAATTATTTTTTTCACATTTTTTCAAACGAATTATCATAACAGATATATATACATAAATATAAACAAACATATATTTTTTATATTTATTAATAATATTGACTATTTAATTAGTTATTATTATAAATTATATAAATATTAGTATTATTTATTTATATTATTATTAAATATTTAATAATTATTATAAATACTATGTCATGATTTCATAATTAATATAAATACATTAAATATTTGCTGACTCCTTTAAAAAAATATACTTATCAAATCTATATAAATATAGATATAAATATATATATATATTATATACATATTTTGGTGTTAATATATATATATATATATCAAAAATAGTTTATGTTTTTTAATGTTTAAATATATTTCTATGTGTGTGTGTGTCTGTATATATCAAAAAATTCACATTTTTTCAAACTTATATATATATATATGAAAAACCATACCCATTTTTTAAAACATTTTTATACATATATATGTGTGAGTGTGTCTATATATATATATCACAATTTCATTATTAATATAAATACATCAAATATATTCTAACACTTTTAAAAAAATATACATATTAAATCTATATAAGCACACAAACACACACACATATATATATAATAAATCTAAAAGGATTTTTAAAATGATTTTATATACATATTAAAAAATATAAATATATATTTTTATATATATTAACCGATTTCGTAATCAAATATATTATTACATGTTCAAAAAAACATATACATATCATATCAATATATACGTGTATATATATATATATATATATCACAAACCTTAAATTTTTTTTGAATGTGTATATATGTGTGTGTCTATATATATATCAAAAAAATAACACCTTTTTTAAAACCTTATATATATATATATATATAATCATTGACATTTTTTAGAATAATAATATATATGTATGAACGTCTGTGTATATATATAAAAATCATTAAATGTTTTTTAATATATATATATATATATTAAAATCTTTACATGTTTATATGTAACTGTAATTGTTTTTTTAAATATATATATAAATATTCACAAGTTAATATATATATAACCACACATACATATGAAAAAATTAAAAAATTAGAAAATAATTACAAATCAATTAAAAAACAGACCAGGCCTGATAAATTGGTAAATTATTAAACCAGATCATTTATGATAAGTAGGTCAGGCATGATAAATAAATAAATAGATCAGACATGATAAATATATAAATAGAGAAATCGCTATATCAGACATTACATGTTTTTTTACAAGATAATATTGAATAAAAAATTATATCAGTATTAAATACTAGATTAAGCATTATAAACAGATAAATTATTAAACCCGTAGTTTTCCAAAATGAAAAAATATATTAAAATGTACAAAACTCAAAAAAATTAAAAATGAAGATAATAGGAATCAATACCACATATAGTCGAACTTGGATTTATTAATAAATAGTGGAAACAAAATTTGATTAAACCAAATGTATGTTGGGTGGTCTAGTGGACAGTTTGTAGAGGATGCATCTCGACTGTGTGGGAGAGGGGTAATTATTTTGTGGCGTGGTGTAGTGGTATGTTAGATCATTGCAGTGGTGTGTTAGTTTGGCATAGAGGAGTGGAGGTCTGGCTGTACATATGTGGATAGGAGGGGGGACACTATGTAAGAGTGGAGTGGTGTTGTGTGGGAGAAGAGGAATAAGAATTGAGGAATAGAAAGGATGGGTCGCTAGGTTAAAATGATGATTTTTTTGTTGGATTATTTATGATCAAATAAGTCTTCTGTCATAAATAATCAGTCACCAATGAGTTTGGCGTTGGGCGGCAGAAAACCCCTCTAATAATATTAATGAAAGACTATTTTCTTACATAAAAATAGTCATTATTTATGACAAAACACTAATTCCATAAAAAATAATCCACTTTCAGGGACTATTTTCAATGGGTCATTTTTCCGTCGCAAAAAACATGACACAATAAATTGATTTTTAAGTTGTGATTGTCATTTTAAAAGGAAAAAAATAAAAAATATATTTATATTTTTATATATTCATATATATATATATATGTATATCATTATTATTGTATATTTATTATATCATAGATATATTATATATATTCAATAAACCCATAATTAATACATCCATTTAGTGTATGAATGAATCATATCGCTCCGAGTGGGCGGTAGTACAATCATCTCAAATGAAAATTTCATATTAACACAAAATTGAAAGTAAAAATATAGGTGTTATAAAAAGAAATAAAGAAACATAAAGATATAATAAATATAATATATGACATAGATAAATTTATTGTTCATCATAATGGACACCATGGTAGGTGGTAATGGAAAAAAGGAACAATCATTGTTTTGTGTGACATTAGTTCACCGTATATAGGACATTATATTCGTTACCCATTTGATGGAGGTGTGCATAAGTATACGTTTAATGCTTAGAATAACAACATATAATTATTTGTAGGATACTGTTGTTGTTATACAAGCTTGTGAAAAATAAATTTGAGAGGGTGTAGAAATAAAATAAAATAATGGACTTGAGATCAGATGTTACCTCTTGATCATGTAACTCCTTTTGGTTTGTGCGAAATGGATTACTTGGATTTCCTTATGTCTAAGGTAAGTCTTCTAGGAGGAATATATGGATGTTGTTATGTGTATTGTACAAGGTGTGGACAAATTTAATAGGTTTGATAAGTGAGAGATAGTGGGAGAGGTTGTGAATATTTATAGGGAAGGAAAGGTACTCATTTGGAATTTTTAAAAACAAGTTACATGTACACATGTTATTACCTAATAAAATTCATAAAAAACCAAAAAAAATAAATAATTGATAATTTATGGATGAATTAAAAACAACCAATTGGTGTTGGAGAATTGGATAGGTCATTTGGACCCTTAATTTTAATGTTTTGTCCATAATTATGCTTACATTGGCCTTAATCACTGTGATTAATTATAAACTTTTTTAATAATAATTTTGGTAAAAAATTAACTAGATATTATTTTTCTATAAATATTTTACAGAATACAAATGGTGTCAATTTTATATTTTTAAAATCATTTCCTAGAGGCGGGAAAATTTCGAGTAATGAAAATCCAACAGACGGGATAAAATAACGAGTTTTAAAAGTAGAAAATTATTCAAATGTGTATTAAGTATTTTATTAAATTTAAAAGTGAAATTGATTATAATATAAAAAATTATGATTATATATGTATTATTAACATAATTTTTCATTAAACCAATATTATATTATAATTTAACATTAATAATTATTTAAATAAAATGGAGTTTTTTAACTAAAATGCACCAGTTTTTAGTATTCATCAATAAATGCGTTTATCAGAAAAATGCCAAAAGACCACCATAGGATAATTTCAGAATTATTAATTAAAGAATTAATATTAATTTATGAAAATTAAATATCTATATGATTCTAAAATCAATTTTATTGTTTTTCATAGAAGGGCATTAAAAGTAGTTCATTCGGGAAAACAATATTTTTAAACAAAAAAGGAATTTACCAAAAATAATATCTATAATTATCAATATGTTTTATTTATATAAATACTTTATAAAAATATTTAAAAAGTATTTATTACTATTTATATTACTATGTTTTATTTTCTAGGTTATAACTAACTAGTTTAAATAATTGTAACAATAAAATGATGTTTTATACGAACTCAATAATGTGTGTAACGTACACCAAGTGAATGTTCCATGGGAGAGTAATGATTGACTTATTTAATTGCAATACATAAATGAAAATTTAATTTATTAAGGTAAAACAACTTAGGGACCATAATAATTTTTTCTTTTATATTCAATCGTTTATTGTATTCATTTACAATTAATTGGTAACTTATGAATTCATATTATATTGTATAAACCATATATTTTAATAAATTATTTAATAATATTACTAACCTATATTTTAACAAAATTGTTTTATGTTAATATATTAAATAATAATATTTTAATCATATATTGTTTTTTGTCAAGCCTCGGCCTTGAGCATTACACAAGTCATTGAGGAATGTCATTGTTTCGTATAACGCTAGCTAACCTCACTGTTCCATATAATGAAAGAAAAATTTTATGTTTCATGTAGTTTATGATTTAATTAGTGTTTCATATAACACATTACAAACATAGTGCCTTGATATAAAATATTTTAATATTATGTTTTGATGAAATGAAAAATATCAAAAATGATAATTTAATATGAAAAAAATAATTCACCAAATCTTGGGGTGTTACAAAGGCCAAAATATTTTTCCGAGTTATCCATGTCCTTCATTATCCACTAATCACCATGAGATTATAACCCATTCCTAGGTACACAAAATTAATTAATTACAACTAAATTATAATTAATTAAATGATTATAGGTAACTTGTAACAAATTATGAAATTAATTCCTATTGAAGGAAATACTAAATATCACTGCCTAGAAGAAACATAGGAAAATACCAAGGAAGGTCCATAACATAATTCTGATGTCTTTCCAAACAAAATTAATATCATTTTTCAATAAAACAAAGGGTAATTCAATGAATATAAATTTGAACCTCTATAATAAATAAACCAAATGACAAATCTTTTCCACAACATTTTTAAAAAGAAGGCTGAACAATTTTAGAAAACCCATAATTCAACTTCATTAATAATACCAAAATAAATTACCTGATTTGTGGGTCGATTGAACTGAATTATACTTAAAAATATATAAGATATCACCAAGGGACATGGATTCAATGAAACACCCAAAAATGACACATGTTCATCGTCATGGGACATCCTCTAGCCATACCGATCAAAAGTCTCATAATTCTTGAAAAATTACATTAAGATCGAATAGAATTTATATCCATTACACTAATCAATCATTTTTACATGAATCAATAGATAATTAAGGTGACCAAGGTGGAGATAATTCAAGGATAATTGAGACATCAAAGGATTTTATGTTGAGAGACTTACCATGAGGATCATCCATGTTGAACGAAATAATGATCCATTACCACACAAAGAATAAAGAGTCTAATGTTGATAAATAATGAAAGATAACACCTATATTCACCAACAGTTTGCATATAAATACACCACTGATCAAGGGGATCTTAGTAAGGGAGGATATGAAGAGTTCATTGAAAAATGAATATTAAAATTTTGATCCATGGAGATAAATCATGAGGGGTAATTGGTGGATAAAAGGTTCATAAATTAACCAACTAAAATATATATTTTATAATACACTATCCACCTGATGCTGGCCCCCTAAATAAATAGTGAGAGTTATAGGGAAACATGGCCACTACGGACCCTGATATCTAATCGGTGGGGTTTACCCACTAGACAGTAGCTACCACATTAACCTTAGCTACTCCAAGCCTCCTCTACGAAACTTCCAATTCCAGAATCATCATATCTAGTCCAATTCATGTATAAAGACACCTCTTTAAGATGTTCAAATATTAATCAATCTATTTCAATGCTTTTTTTTCTAAATGATTTATCCACTAGATTAAATGTTCATGTTTCCACTGAAATTGAAAAGCTAAGATGACACATCATGTTACACTTGTCATGTACTGGAATGAATTTAGGTAGGTGGTTTTTCTAAATACTAGAATATATCTCATTTATACATTTATTGCAATACCCAATCCAAAAATCCAAATTCATATTTCTTCATTAATTATTTTCTAGTACCACCTATTTTTACAGTGGACTACACCACCTAATTTCAAAATGGTTAATTAAACCTAAAAATCAATAAAACTCCCCGATAAAAGTATGTCTCCTAACAAGGTTCAATCCAACACATAATTATGTGGTTCTATTCTAAAGTAAGTAATGTAAGGATTTTTGAACTCTTGAAGGATTTTATTTATTTTGTGTAAATATTATGATATAATCATTTACATGTATTGTAAAAATTATGTGGATTTTAATTAATTAATTTACCATGTATTTGATAAAATAATTTATATATAACATATTTATTTTAATTTATCTTTCTTATCTTATTATCTTATTCAATTTATGTGATATATTTTAACCATCACATACACATGCATCCATATAAAAAACATAATACACTAGCATTTGAAAAAAAATGAAGTGATTGATCATGAGATTTCAAATGGTTTTTTTATTAGGTAATGAACCATATTATGGCCATAGGAGTAAAAAACCAGGATACATGATTGGATCTACTTACAATATTCCACCATCTAGCATTGTATATACTTGGTTTGCATCACCATAGCTCAGGTTCTGAACTTCCTCCTCTCTTTGGAGCTTGATCTTTCACATGTTTTATTAAAATATATGTGAGAGCAACCAAGGGTATGGGATACAGAAAATAAATCATAGACATGAAAGTCCAAAATAATAATGGTGAAATAGATGACTTGTAGGTCATAATATTTTTTTCCTAAAAGTATATGTATATACAAACTCATGAAATAATATTATTAGAATTATAATCCCATCTAATACATTGGTCGTTAACGATTATGATCAATGACACACATGCAACAATATTACATTCATACATGCTAACATAAATTTAAAATCTGTCTTACAATTAAGATAAATTTCTATTGAATTAATAATTAATTTAATTATCATTTAATAAATTATTTATATAAATTATTAATCCAATATTTCATGGTGTGATATAATAGCCCCAAAACTGTAAATTTACAATAAATTTTAAAAATTAATTTTATATAAAATTAAAAAAGTACACAGTGTATTCTTAGAGGTAATATGGCATGTACCCACCTAAACTACCTAGTGTATTAAATAGTTCTTTTCATGTAATGTGTATTCATACAAAATTTATAGTACACTTAATATAGCGTAATTACATGACATGTAGTTTTATGGGTCATTACAAGTTGTAATCTAGGCATGTATGACACATTCAACATGTTAATATACATGGAGTGTGCCACTTTTAATACATTTATGACATACATAGCGTGTATGATGACTAAACATGACATGTATTTTTTAATTTTACATGATGATTAACAAGGAATTTAATATTATACAAACTTTATCACATGACATGTACTCCGCTACACACTGTATAGTTTTGTTTAATGCTATAATTAATTTTCATTCTGTGTAATTACTTTTACATGGTGTATATCCTAACATGGCTTGTACATTGTATAAACTATAACTAATTACTCCATATTTATACTATCTGCATTAAATGTAACTCTGATCTATACATAAAAAATTATAGACCTAGGTACTTCATGTGTAATCTATGTGAGATACTACCACATTGCATGGTGTGTCAACTAGCTACACACCATGTAATTTTGTCTGGATCATGTTTATTGGTTTCTAGTCAACACAAGACATGTAATTAATTAAATAATTTTTAAATTAATTATATTCCATGTATATTGAAAACATGACCTCCACATCTTGTGGGGTTACAGGGTGTCTACACCAATTATGCTCGGTGTAACCCTATAAACAATGTTCCACCTTGGTAGTTAATACATGGTGTCATTACACACCGTGAAATGATCCCACTCATTTTATAGCATGATTAGTGAAACCTCATATGAATGTGTTTGCAAAAGACTATATGGAATGTAATTAGGGTAATTATCACATAATCGGGTCATGAAAGTAGAATCAAGGGCAACTCCTTATGGAATATATATGACTTTTTTACCTATTCTTGGCATGTTATTAGCTATATGGTATTGAATGAACTCATTATCTCTAGAGAAATAAAATTTCTGTTTGGGCATATTCCTAACTTGTCTTTTTTCAAATTCAATGAATAGTAAATAAGAATATGGTAATGAATCATCATGTATACAGAATGTACCAAAATATTTTTTATGAATAATCATAGAACAAAGATAATAGGATCTTTTATAGTAAATTTATATTTAATTTAACTACAATAATTACATTGATCATGAAATTATCTTCCAATGATGATGTTGATCTTTTTTACCCCACCTTCAAGTTTTAAAATATTTTTTCTAATAGAATCCAAAATATTATCCCTATTGTGGTGATGTAAACATGCTCCATGATCTATAAATATTTCCAATGGAACCTTGAGTGCTAGCACAGATGATCGAATTTTCATTTTTTTCTTCATGGTAAGAACACAATCCTTTCTTCTTGAGGATTTTCTGGATGGTATTCATGATCTTAAGATGGGGGAGGGGTGAAATAATTATATCATCTATGATAGGAATCGAAAATCGGTTCCTCATAGAGAGAATTATCTTAGAATAGTTAATGTTGTTCATAACAAAAGTGTTCTTAAACATTCTCTTAAAAAATATAAATGGGTATATACAGAGCTACGGTTTAATATTGATAATTACACAAAGGATTTTAATGAAATATTAATCCTAATATATTTCACATGATAATAATAATAATAATAATAATAATAATATGTAATGGAATATAATTAATTGCACAAATAGATATCATTTAAATTAAATAAATAATTTCTTGTTTATTCGACTGATATTTATTATTATATAATTTATATTATCAGGCACTTAACTTGGATCTTCCACATTCCTTTGTATTTATTGAACCTCTAATAATAAATATTATTCATTAGATAAATATATAAATAATATATTCAAGGTCATGAAAATAAATAAATATTTAATTATTCACATAACTTCATAAATATTTATTTGATAATAAATAGTATTTATTACCTTGTTTAAAAAAAAAGAGAAATAAATTTTTCATTCAAAGATCATTCAAATAAATATTTATAAAATATTCAACTCTCTCAAACACAATTTTTATTTTTATTTTCCATATAATCCCTTTTTAACTGGGTTGAGAGGGAACCCATTCATGGATGGAATTCACAATAATAAATGGAATGAAGACCCAATAGAACATGGAAATAATGATAATAGAAAACAGGACATAATCTATAGTATCCCCAACCACCATCATGTTATCAACTAGCCTAATTCTCTGACATCACATCTACAATGTGTCATCTTTCACCTTGTATTGAGGCACTAGTTGTGCTTTGGAAATCCATTTTATACTTCCAATGACTAGTCACAAAGATGATCTTCCTATATCTTACTTCATCATTGACCAACATTGCATTGTAAAATTCACAAATAGAAGTTGTTCCAAATAACCTGAATGCCATAAAATAGTGGCTCGAAGGCCCTTTTTCCTGAAGTCTAGTGATGTAAAAAAGTCTCAATATCTTAAAGTCCTAATACATGGTTCGAAAAAAAAATTAGATGAATATTACCACTACTATTATACCCTAAAAAATAATTTCTACTATATCAACATTATTATAGTGCTATTGTACTTATGTACTCCCATAAAATTTATCCTCTACTTGAATTTGAAATCCAGTTTCATGTAGGATCGCTATTTGACATTACCACTTAGGTAAGCCCCCAAATTTATAATATTCAACTCACATATATATTCTAAATTGAATATTACTAGTGAATGTATATTTTTAATCAATAAATGTATCATAAATATTATTCATCAGTTTCAACAATAACATTTATTTTTGAAGTTAAAATATATTAGAATTTATCTGAGATTTATGGATACACTAAGTGTGTGACACCCTAGGTATTTTTCTATGTAGAATTGTGTAGGTTTTTATATAAGACAAGACTAGTGACTAGAAATATGTCTGGAAACCTCTATAGAATGGGTTTTATATCATAATGGTACTAAAAAAATACAAACAATCATTGTGTAATAAAATTTCCTTATCAAGATATCTCAAATAATGTAGGCTTCATTCTCACGTCATCAACCTATGTGCTTAATATATCATTCATTGAATTATTTAAATAAACATTACAATCACCATGTCTATTGAATTTCAGTTTAATAGTTCCATTTCAATAAAATGGAATGAGATATAATAGTCTTTAAATGGATGTAAAATAACATATATTGACATATACATTAATTTAATATCAATCGTGACAAACCGAAAATATCCTACCTCACCACAAGAATATATCATCATGATTTCTATCAATACATAAATTTAAATGACTCGTGATATGCATTTAAATATTATTAGTTCTAAAGATAATTAAACTCATTTGTAGATTTTAATATTTAATGACACCTAATCATGTTGAATTTCTATTGGTAGTTATATATTTATAAGTTCCCATCCTAGATACCATGAAGTGAAAACTATAGGAAATGAAGACTTCATCTCTTTTGAGTATCAAGTATAAGACGGTCAAACATACTATATGTTCTATCATTCAATTTATCCAAAATTTAGGATATAATTTAAAGTATATAATCATAACATAATATGGTTCTCATCATAGTGGGGAACTACTATGACATTTCAATGCGACTGATACATGATAACATTATCAGATTAATGTTACATAGATGAAGAATAAATTATACACCATTTTTTAAATTTGGGGTAGATAATAATACAGTGCTAATTTCCGACAATATTTGTTAGAAATGGTATTGAGAAAACCATTACATTTATAGTTGGGTAATTCTAAAAAAGAATACATGTTGACTATACAGTATATAATGAATTGAAATTGGAGATACATTTATGTTTTTTTAATGATGGTCAAGGTGACTAATGAGTATTTCTCTAATATTTCAAATAATATCAATACATCAATCATGAAGTTACATGGGTTTATAAGTCAGGATAATCATACTATAATTTAATAGATTGTCCCAAATTTAATTCTTTATTGTTTTCCTATACATTTTTTCAACTATTTATTGATGTCTGAAATTTTTTAAAACAACTATATTAATGAAATTATTATATAATTGATTTACAGAAACTACTAGGAATTATTGTGATTACACTATGTCACTAGGCGAAAAAAATTCAAAGTTTGTTTTTTGATGTCCTAGTCCAGTTGATCATTTACATAACTTGTCAATTCATTGTTGGAGGTCTCACAGAATTCAAGTGGATGTATCCAATAGAGTGATATTTGAATACATTGAAATGGTTTGTTCATAGTAGATATCTTCTTGAAGATTTTATTTCTATGGGTTCTTTGTTAGATGAATGAACTATTTTCTAAGTTTCATATATTTATTTGAATGAATCAAAAATATATAAACCCACCTAGATTGATGGAGGTCCAATTTGATAAGCGATAATGTTTGATATAGATAATGAATAATGGGTTCAAGAACATTAACACTTGTTTTTCAATATTCAATTAGTTATTAAATTTATATAGTAATTTATATAATAAATATGTTATATCCTATTTTTCATATTTTACTTGTTCATTATCATTTATTATGTTGTAATTTAAAAAGTATATCATTGAGTTGAAATGGGAAAGGCTTCATTCCATTGAAAATCATATCCAAAAATTTCATTTCTACACATTTCATAAGTTCTTCAAGATTAAATTATGTATATATAATTGATTTAATATTTTAATAATGTAATTAAGGTTTATTTTTACAACCATCTATCCATTGACTTATGTGAAATTTTCATATTCACAAGATGTGTGAATTGGGTACTCATATAGTGACTAAAGAACTCAACTATCTAGTTGATGATCCATTTTTATGGATCATATATAAATGTTTTTTTTATTAAAATAGTTTTTGATTTTATAGTAGTTATGTTGATATGAACCCAGCAGTGAAATAAAATGTTATTGGTTATCAATATGTGGAAACAAGTTATTACAATTGGTTATTGGGGGACAATATTGATGTTAATTATAGTTGTGGATAAAAATATATATTATCGTGGTGTTATTAGATTGATATGATTTGTGGAACAAAAGTGGACCATTTAAATTTTTTTTTGGTAAACATTAACAATATTTTGTGTAATTATTTACGAGTAATCAATAATACCTTAATTTGGGAATCAAAAACAGGGTAGGTTTACATTTATAGAATTTATTTAAACTTGAATGTTGTGATGATAAAATATAGAAGGGTGTTTTTCTCATTGATTGAGAGGGACCATATATCAATAACATTAATGTGAAAACACAAAACCAAACCATTATAGTTATATTAGAAGAATATATACTATGGGTTAATGATATAACTGGAGGAGTTAAATATTTTCATGATCTATCAAAGATTAATTTTTTTCCCAGTTACATATAAAAGTTGTTAAAATTAATTAAAATAATAATTATTATTTGTATCAAAATCATTGTATTTAAGTTTATTTTATTTTTTTAAATTTATTTGCATCACATGAAGCTCTAGTTAGTGTTTGTATGTTTTCATTTTTTATATTCATTCACTATAATTTGGTGTAAGTATATAATATCATTAGTTTCTTTTTTAAAATTTAAAAATTAGTAACTATTTACCAATTATAAATTTATGTTCAGAAATATATAGTTCATAATCAAAAATATTTTGGGGTACTATTATAGGGGATTTATATTGGAAGTTAGTTCCTCAGATGGATGATTTATTTTATTACAACATTAATCTTATTAGAGATGGTGAAAGTGTACTAATTCATTAGTTAAAACATATGATATGAGACCCTAAAAAATTACCTATAAAACCTCATTAGTGAATGTAATTACATTGGGATATGATTGAAATATTATAAAGGGAGGTTTAGGTAAAATAATTTTCGCTTTTTAAAGAGTTTTTTTAATATTATGATAGCCATTAATAAGTTTTTTTAATATGATAATTTTATGTTTTTTAAAGAAAATTTCAACCAATGATCATTATTAAATTGCAATGTTTATGGAAATATTAAAAAGTAATGGTTAATAGAGATCACTAACCACCATTTATAGGATTTTCATACATTATATAGTGAGTTCAACTAGGCATTCTTCCCACCCAATGATATAATTTGGTTGTGTTATGGTTGAGTGAGGAGAAGATGGTAAAATTTACTACTTTTAATATATAAATGATTATAATATTTCATATTTCAAAATACGAAATATATTTAATATAAACTAATTCTGGTCATTATTCATATAAATTGACAATGTATGACATTCCTTCAAAACATGGAACTCAACACGACTCATGGATTAGACATAATGTAATTTTTTATTTAATTCCTCACTCATACATTTATAATTTAATATTATAACATGAATTTAAATATATAATTAGTGGACACATTTATTTTAATTATTATAGAATGGTCATCACACTAATCAGATGTCAGTATACATGAGGGATCATCGAATATGTTATCGTTATGCTTATAGAATTTCAGAAAGGAAATTATTTATAAAAAAAATATTTTTATTTTATAGTACTTTTTAAAATCAAAAATTTATTCCTTATATATGTCCATCATGCTGAATTTAACACAGTTCTAGCACATATTCTAGACAAAAAGTGATATATAAGTGTGCACTTAGATGAGATATTTCACTGTTTTGTGATGCATGATGATCATGGTTGCTTAATGTACAATGAAATAGGTGTCCCACAATGTGTAATTGTAAGATAGGAGTTGATGGGTGAAAACAGAGATACAAGGATGCACACAAGGGTAGAGGTAGTTATTATAGTGTATATTATAATTTGTATTATGGATTATATGTTTAAGTATATAAGGAAAAGTATGGGGATGATTATCATATATTTTAGGATGTATAGATGATATTATAACACAACACCTTATAGATGGTTCCCAGATATTGAAGACAAAAGTAAAAAATAAAATAAATTATACTCAAACTTCTTTTTGTCAATATACATAAAATATATTGTATTTATATATGTTTCAGTCTTCAGGTACAGCTAGTGGTAATCATCATGAGTCTATAGGTGATCAATACATGGATTCACCAGATGTATGATGTATTTTAATTAATTTTTTTATTTAACATTTCATTTTATATTTATAATTAAAATTTTAATTCTATTAATAAAGTGGATATAGTAATGGAAAATATGTGTCGCGTACTATAGTTCCAAAATGAAAACACAATAGATAATGTTGTATTTCAATGAAATTACAAGAAAATTTCTATAGATTTATTTATTAAATACAGGAACTAACATAATGTTAATCAGAGTTATTTTTTGGTTGATATGACTAAAAATTAATTATTAGTGTTTTAAAGCATAAAAACATGAGTTTAATGGCCCTAACCAAGAAAATGATCATGGATTAGTGTGAAATCATAAAAAAGTATAATTTAATTATTATTTTTATGCATAAAAGTATATGACAGTTCAATCTAACATGTCGTGGGACTAGAATGACCGAATAATAAGTTAATAATGGTACTAATGTATTTAAAAGCGTGCATTATGGGGTCAAAATCAATAACACGGCCTTCTATTAGTGTGAAATAATATTAAAATGAATATATATTAATTTTTAAAATACATTAATTGAATCTAAATCAAACTTTTTTGTCTTTTATGTCGGGATACTAAAAACAAATTTTTATTGTTTTAAAAAACTAAAATAATAACTTGATCGTAAAAACCATAAAAATAGAATTTTATTGATTTGAAATAATATTAAAACTAAAATCTAATTATTTTTATTGTGTTGGAGAGGAAGTTACAGTGTCTTATTTGTATTGTTCTCAAAATGTTTGAATACATACTTCTAATAGACATGACATCATTAAAAATGTACAACATGGGGTCAAAAACAAAAAAAAATTCCTCATATTATCATTAAATAAAATAAAAAAAATGTATTATTTTTATAAAATTATAAAATAATATCATGTCAATCTGAGTTGAGGTTTTTTTAATAAAATAAAAATCATATTTTTAGTGTTTAAAAAATCTAAAACATGCGTGTAATAGTAAAAACTATAAGAAACTAACTCATTGATATGAAATTATATAAAAATTATCTTTAAATTATTGTTAAAAATATGATAAGACAATTCATAAACATGATATGTGGTGTTACTGGAATGAATAAATAAGAAATTTTAAAATATTTTAATGATTTTTAAAACATATGTATGGGAGTTAAAAGTAGGAAAATGACCTCAAATTACTATGAAATCCTAGTAAAAAATATAATATAGATTTTAAAAATATAGGAATGGAATACACAACAATCCGAGTTGTTGTTTTATTGGGTTGACTTAAAAGGAATTTTCAGTCTTTTAAAAATATAAAACATGTGTGTAATGATCAAAAACACAGAGAATGACCTCACATTGACATTAAATCATAATAAAACTACCTATGAATTTTTTTTCATGTGTATGAGTATAATAAATGTTAATATGAATTTTTGTGTGTGTATAATGACTAAATATGTAGTTTTGAAATATATTAATTTCTTTAAAATATAATTCATGGACCAAAACCAAGATACATCATATTTATATTAAATCATATATTTATTTATTAAATATATTTACATACTCTATATCAATCTGAGTGGTAAATTTTAGGGGATGACTGAAAACACATTTTAATATTTTAAAAATATAAAATGTGAATGTAACAGTCAAAACCATATAAAACGAAATCAGAATAATATTAAATCATTGGAAAATGACTTTCAATTACCTTTGAAATGTTGGAGCATATGGAATGTCAGGATGAAATGTGGTGTGCTTATAATCAATAAATTAGTATTTTATGATGATATAAATGATATTAAAACTCTATGGGGGGGTTAAAACCAAGAATCTATGATAATATCTATATAAAATCATAGAGAAAAACCCATGGATATTTATGATTGAAATATAAGAACTATATCCATTTTAATTTGGGTTGCGGTTTTCATAGGATGAATGAAATTAATTTTTTGTGTGTTTTAAATATCTAAAACATGCATGTAATTGAGTAAACATAAAAACATACATATGATTGATATAAAATTATAGTAAAACTATCTTTGAATTTTTCATAACATGTATGAGCAAATGACACATCAATATGATATGTGGTTCAATTGAAATGATTAAATAAGCAGTTTTAATAGATTACAATAATTTAAAAACATGTCTTATGGGTAAAAGCCATAAAAATGAAATCATATTTATATTAAATCACGCAATAAAACCCATTGATAAATTTCTAAAATTTCGGAACTAAGGTTACCATAGTCCGAGTTGATATTTTCTCAAGCTGACTAAAAATGTATATTTAGTGTTCTATAACTCAAAAACATGTATTTAGTGCTGAAACATTATAAAATGGCCTTATAATGATGTGAAATCATAGAAGAAATATCTTATAATTTTTTGGATATGTATGACAAGATGACATGCCAATAAGATGTGCAGTGTGAACAAATTTATTAAGTAGTTTGTGAAGAAATAAAAGTCGCATAAGTCATGTCTGAGTGGTTCAAAACCAATAAAATGGAATTTTATTATCATGATATAATAAAGATATAAATAAATATAAAAATAAATATATATTATTTTAAAAATATAGTAACCTACAACACAATAATCTGCGTTGAGATTTTCTTGGGATGGCCAAAACACATTTTATATATTTTGAAACTCTAAAATTTGTGTGTAATGGAAATAACGAAATAAAAAGACCCAATATTTACATGGAGTCAATAGAAAATTTCATAAAAATTATACATTACATTTATTTTAAAAAAACTAATAATTCCATTAGACAATCTGCTTAGAGTGACTGAATAAGGGATTTCAAAAGATATCAATGCCTTTAAAAATATACATCAAGGGAATATAATGAAAAAATGACCACATATTTGTGTGAAATCATAGGAAATAAACCGTATATCTATTTTTCAAATATAGGAGTTGAATCCACATCAATATTTGTTGTGGTTTACTCGAGATGACCAAAAATGATTTTCTAGTGTTTTGATGCTCTAAAACATGAATGTAACTATCAAAACCATAGAAAATGATATTATAATGAAATAAAATATAGAAAAATTTATTTTAATTAATTTTTAAAAATAGGTGTATATAAAACATCTATATAATGTTTCGTGTACCTGTAATGTATGAATATATAGTTTTTTAAAAATATTATAGTTTTTTGAAATCAGCCTTCTGGGTTCAAGACCAAGAGAAAAAACACTTTATAAGAATTCATAGAACAAAAAACATATTTTAATTCTTAAAAATAAGGAACAATATCCACACCAATATGAGTCGTGTTTTACTCATGATGATAAAAAACGCATTTTTATTGTTTTAAAACACTAAAATGTTTATTTGACACTCAAAACTATATAAAATGATCTTGGAAAGATATTAAATCATAGGAATATTATATTGTAATTATTTCTGATGTATTAGAGTATAAGGAGAATCAATTTGACGTAATGTGTGTTCAAAATCACTGAACAAGTAGTTTTTAAAGATATAAAGTTCATTATATGTTTTCTATAAGTGTTCAAACATAAGAAAACATCCTTGTATTTTACATAAATAATAGAAAAAAAAATATTTTATTTATTTTCTAAAATTTTGGAATTGGTTCTTTATCAATCTGAGTTAGAGTTCTTCTTGTATGATTGGAAATGTATTTTTAGTGTTCCAAAAATCAAAAACATCTGTGTAATAGTAAAAACAATAGAAAAATATCCTAGCGTGATATGAAATCATAAAAAACTATCTTTTAATTATTTTGGCCATGTAAGAGTCGATTAAATGTCAATATGACATGTGATTTTCTAGGAATAACTAATTAAATAGTTTTTAAAGATATAAATGTCTTTAAATATGTGTGTTTTCACGACCATCCCCCAGGACCCATGCCATGACCCCCCCCCCCTCGGCCCGCCTCTTGAAGGCTATGGGTTGGCGACTAGTGCCGAAGGGATCAACATGAATGTGTGAGGAATTTTCCTGACTACCTACACATAATCACACACAACCACGTCCCATAGAAACTATAAAATAGAACATGCATGATATTAAAAAACCACTAAGTGTAAAGGTGAAAATTATTCTAAATAGGACAGAATACAATCCCAACAAAAGAAAACTACAACAAAATAAATTACAAAATCGACAGAAATACATACACCGAAAACCCCACCTGATTGGTAAGTATAGAGTAGTTATCGAAAGCCATAGAAGGACAACCTACCTTCCTGATCTCACTGGGAACCGCCGAGTCCTGGGCCACCGAGTCTTACGCCATGTCGTCGGTCATCTGCACCAGACACAACACATGTGGGCGAAGCCAGTATAGGTGAGAGTAAACAAATACTCACTAGGGACCCCAAACCAACAAAGAAATACCACAAAGAAATACACAAGAAATCCATAGAGTATGATCATGAAACAAGATCATGATGTAAGACAGAAGACACCAGGTATATTTTAGAGTAAGGAAAATAATAATAGTAGTCATATCATAGAAAACCATGGGCTGCTGGCGTAATCCACTCCAATGAGTATCATTGGTATACCGGGTCAGACAGATCCAATCCCCACTGTGTGCCTGCTAGGTCACATAGAGCCACTTCCCCATAATCGTGGACTGATATTCTACTCATCCCTGATGATTACTATGGGTATGCTGGGTCACATTGAGCCGCTCCCCACAATGGGCATTCAGGGCCACAGAAATCTGCATCTCACCTTGGCCATCATATTGAGGTACTCCTCATGTCGAGTATTTTGGGTCTCTTGGGTCACATAGAGCCGCTCCCCACCATGGGCCTACTGATTCAAACATAGAAGCTTCCCAGTGAGCCATCGTAGTTGATTCACATAGGTTCACTTGTCAGTAGTATTTAGCTCTTAGTTAGACATAGGATCTCCGTATGTAGTGAACTTGATTCTGAGAGAACCTCTCCTCAATCCATTCATCATATTTCAACTTCTATTAAAGCCTTCGTAGAGTTTTCTAAAAGATAGACATCATCGCAAGTGTTACAACGCAGAAAATGACTCATCAATTGATGCCCAGTTTGAATGATATTGTCATTTTTTCAAAAAGGGGTGGGTTGTGTCTGATCCGACCCAACCTTGCGCGGGGTCCACAGACCCGACTCGGTTCTGCCGACCTGACCCTGATACGGTGAAACCATGGTTCCGACACATTGGGGAGGCCCACACCCTACCACAGCACGCCAAAGGCGGGCCGACTCTTACTTGGATGGGAAGATGCTAGAATACATGTCTTCCTCCCTTCTTCCCTATGGGTCATCTGTGGGGACACATCTTCTCCAATAGATGGTTGACCGAGACCCTATTATGTGCGACGCAGCGCGATGTCACATCTGCGGTGCCTTCGACGAAGTCGGGTGACCTTATTCTCCCACCGCCATCTGCTGGCATGGAGGCTGATAGCTCCTACCACACTGTTGCGGACCAAGCGGTCCATGACGCACCCTTTGGCACACCGACCCATGCTCGTGGCCACCTCTTGAACTGGCGCACCAGTTGCTACTTCTACGAACCACTAGGTCCGCTCTAGTGGTCTGTTCTTCACGCCGCTTGTGACTACGGCCTCCGAGGGATGCCCTCTTCCATACGGTGGAATTGAATCCTCCTTACCACCATTTCATAGATGTGTCCATGGAAAACACATAAAAACACACAAGGTAGAGGGGATTGATTCTTTTTGTATAGGCCCACACCCTTCGCATTAGAGGTTTAGACACATGGGTTGAATGTTTTTTGTTCTATCACAATTAATCAAATAGTTCTAGTGAAAAACTCCAAAAAAACCACTCTTCCGCAACAATGTGCGATCCTCAGACAAAACTATTCATGGGTTGATCTGAATTCATATTTTTGAATAAAAAATTGGAATTTAAAAAAAACCCTACCTCATTGGAATTCTACAATAAAATGGTCCATCCACGAGAATTCAAGTTCGGTTGGCATTCGACACCCTCCGGACTCGATCTTTGAAGTGAATTGATGTCACTGGAGATTCTCTGACATTCATTATTCATCGTTGGAGAGAATTAATACTATATGTTCAGCAATGAAATTACACTCCTTTGATTTTTATTTCACTAACACAATAACCCATTAAAAGAAAATGAATCCCACCATTTATGTTTCTCTGTGTCATCGCATCGTTACACTGTTTCATTTATGAAACAACGTATCTGTTATGATACATGTTTATGACGTAATAATGATATTTATTTATCGTGACACTTTTCTGGTTTTTCACCACACTACAGTGCCGTCGTGGAACCACCCAATTGTTTGAAAAAACAAATAAAACAATTTTTTATATTTTTTTTTCTGAAATGTCATAAAATTATATTTTTAGGTCGACCAATACCAATCGATGTTATGTCTATTCTAGGTGAATCCCATCATTTTGAGTTCAACAGTTCCCTCAAATTTTTTATCCGAGTGAGGATTTAAAATATAGAAAAACCAGCTCTCATGTTTACTTAAATGAACTTAAAAATGTTCAAATTTTTATTTTGGGTTTTTCATGCCTTAGAATCATGTTTTTTCAAATAATATGGTCCCTAAACAATTCCATATAATTTAAAAAAAATAAACAAAATTTCTGAGGAATTAAATTACCCCCACCATTAGGGATATAGATCCCCATAAGAGAAAACAAATCTTCAAAAATGGGGGTACTGAGGATTAATCTGAGCCTCCCGGTCCCATGTGATCTCCTGGATATTTCCATGCTTCCACTGAACGTGCACCCAAGGAATCAACAATACATGAGGAATTCTCTTCTATCAATCCTATCTATCAACTAGGAACTCTACAAATGTCTTCCCATCGTCAATTTCCAACATTCCCTAGTTAATGGTGTGTGAGGGATCATTCATGTAACTCCTCAGATGTGAAAAATGGAAAACATCATGCACCTGATGCATCTATGGGGGGAAGAGCTAGGTAGTATCCCTCTCACTAGAATTGCTATGAATCTGGATAGGTCCGACGAACCTTGGAGATAACTTTCCATCCCAACCAAGTATCTGAAATCCCAATCAGGGTGAGACCCGAAGGAATACATTGTCTCCCTCCTCAAACTCCATGGGTCTCCGACTTCTGTGAACATATGATTTTTTCCTGCTCTGTGTAGTTTTCATCCTCTCCTTGATGGTCTGCACCTTTTCACTGGTAGCCCATACAAACCCTGAACCCATGAGTGCTGACTCCCCTTAGTTTTTCTAGCATAGAAGAGATCTACAAGGTCTCCCATACAAAGCCTCAAGGAGTTCCATGCCAATAAGTGAGTGATATATGTTGTTGTATGAAAAGTCCACTGGTGTCAAGTGGTCCTCACTACTACGACCCAAATCAAGGATGCAAGCATGAAGCATTTTTTCCAAGGTTTGTATGGTCTTCTCTGTCTAACTATTTGGGTGTGGGTGAAAGGTTGTGCTCAAGTGTAGCTGAGTCCTGAATGCCTCCTGCAATCACTCCCTCAACTGATATGTAAAGAGATCATCGTAGCCTGAGACGATCATCAAAGGAACCCCATGTAGCTACAGGACATCTACTAATCCTTACTCCCAGATAGGTAGGAAGTGAGATGACTTGGTGATTCGGTCAAAAGTCAACCAGATAGAATCGTGGCCCTTGGACGTGTGTGGTAATCCTTTGATGAAATTCATTGAGATACCATCCCACATCTACTCTGGTACCACAAGTGGATGTGATAGGACCGCTGTAATGTGATTCCCACCCTTCAATTTCTAACAATTGAGGTATTTTAATATGAACTCGTCCACTAATTTCTTCATCCCTGGCCACCAATACTAATGTCAGAGATCCTGGTACATCATCGCCACTCTAGGATGTACCGCCAAGGGGGAGGTAAGGAAATCCATCAAAATCTCTTCTCGTAATGGCACTAGTACTGCTGTTCTCCCTTTGAGAAGGATGACATGCTATCCACCTATTGAAAATACATTAGGTTCTTGTCCTGAGGATAACTAAGTATGCCATGCCCCATAGTCGACATGCACAAGCTATTCCTCCCAGACTCACTATAAGAGTGTAGGATTGACAATCGTCGACTTAAGGTAAGCTACTCCACCATCATCCACAATGGATATCTTCATCGTGAATAACTTCTAAATCGCCTCACTAAGTGGCTATAAATCATACATCCGATTATGCAAGTCAACCACCGCGTTCCCCTTCCCAGGAGTATAGACAATCTCAAAGTCGTAGTCCTAGTGGAACTCCACCCACTTCCATTGTCTCATGTTCAGGTCCTTCTGTGAGAAGTTATATTTGTGAATAATTGGTTAGAGTAGACGATAAAACATTCACCCATCAAGTAGTGTTGCAGTATCTTCTGAGAAAAGATCACTACTACTAATAACAGGTCATGGGTCACGTAGTTCTATTCATGATGCATCAAATTATGTGATCTGTAGGCGATCATCGCTCACTATTTCATTAGGAAAAACCCATGCGGGTCCTTGATGTGTTTTAGAAAACTATATAACCAACTCCCTCCTTTGGGAGTCTCAAGAGAGCGGCAATTTTCAGTCTCCGCCTCAGCTCCTAGAAACCTTGCTGGCACTTCTACTTCCACATGAAGGGCTTTTCCTTTTATGACAAGGATGATAAATGTGCTGCTACTTTGGAAATGTCAGGCATGAACCTACAGTAGTATACATACAAAAAAAGAGACTCTAAGCCTTAGTCACCCTCTTATGTGGATCCTAAACCAGCACTGCCTCAATCTTTTATGGATCCACCACAACTCTAGCCTCTAAGAATAATTTTCCCCGAAAGTGGACCTCCAGAATCTAGAACTGGCACTTCTAGATCATACCATAAAGAGGGTTCCCTCAAAATGTATCCAATACTATCTACAATTTTGTATCATGTTGCACCTCTAATGCCGAGAACACCAAGATTTCATCAATGAATAATATGATGAACCGATCAAGGTAAGTCTGCAGATCATATTTATGATTCCCATGAAAACTATTGGGAAATTTTTCAATGTCAAAAGGGTTAAAAAACTCATAGTAGCCATATTGTTATCTAAACGATGTCTTTGGGGAATCCTTTACCCGTAATCGAGGTTGTTGATAGCCTAACCTAATGTCTATATTTGAGAACCACCTCGCTCCCATGAGCTGGTCGAAGATGTCATCAAATCTTGGAAGTGGATATTTTTTCTTCACGGTCACCTAGTTCAGGCACTGGAAGTCCATGAATAGCCTCAAGATCCCATCTTACTTCATGGAAAACAACATTGGGGTAGCTCATGGTGAAATGATTTACCACACGATGCCCTTCTCCTATAAGTCCTCCAATAGTACCCTCAATTCACGAATCATCGTGGGTGCCATCTGATATTCCAGAGTGGATATGGTGCTGAACCAGTGTATAGGTTGATGTCGAAATCTCCCTCCCTATGAAATGGTAGTTCTGGAACAACCTTAGTAAATACATCCTCATACTCTTCGACCACAACAACAAATCTTAGACTCTACTCATCCACCACATTGAGGGTGGGCAAGCCAATTGGCGAGCGATCGGATACACCCTCATCCAAGAAAGTCTATGCTCGGTTGCAAGAGTTCCCTTATCACCACTGATGGAAAACACGGTACCATCCTTATGGACACACCAAACATTGTTCCAAATACAGTAAATTTGAACATGGATTGTGGATAACTAGTCCATTCCCAAGATGATGTCACAAGGCCTCGATGCTGCTAATATGAGATCCCAGCCGAAGCTCTCTCCTCCAAGAGTAATCTCACACTACAGGAATCAGTGTGTAATCATCAAATCCCCTCTTGTAAGAGTCTAAAATTTTAAGGATCAATCCAATGGTGCCACCATAATTTTGGATCCCCGAACAAGGTCCGTGGAATGAAAATATTGACTAGAACCTGTGTCTATTAGAATTGAAGCTAATGTGTAGAATACACAAACCATACCTCTAATCATATTCAGAGTGTCATGGTTGTAGACCTCATTCATCTGATTCTAGCCTCCCCAATTTCTATCGGATCCCTGATCCTGTGGTGGACCACCTGGTGGTGGTGGTTTAGCACCTCGAACCGTCGTCCACCGCCTACCGCTTGGCCTACTCCCCTACCACGTCTGCCGCCCTATGGACCTCCTCGCTTGAACCACTTCCTCTACCTCAGCAGTCCCTCTACCATCTTTTGATCATTTTTTCGGTGGTTTAGGCAGTCACGTGACATGATTCCTTGCCCTCCACACGTGAATCATATCTTATCTCTCAAGAGACTCCATGTACCCTGGAATCCTTACACTACGGAACCTGTGTCTTGGGGATGTTCCCCGAAATATTTGACCTACTTGGGTCCCCATGTCTGGTGACAACTAATCACAAATGATTTTTCTACTACTTAGGGCCTACTGGTGGCTCTATTTGTCGGTTCCTGCTCTTCCAGGAAGCTCTACACAAGAATGGATCGCTATAGAACTCCATCCTGAGTATGGATGATGAGGGAAATAATAAATTCTATGATATCCTATTTGTTCCCCTAATAATAAGTCTCGGCCCTGATGAAAGGTTCATGTACCATATTCATAGAGTTGCAGGAGAGCTATGAAACCTCGAAGAGTACTCAGACACTGAAATACTAAACTGCTATAGGTGAAGCAGCTCTTGTATGTGTACCGAGTGCAATGTCGTGGAGAAGAACTCCTCTTGTAGATGTTTTTTGAAGTCAGAATAGGAGAGATACACCACATCATGAGTCTAAATAGTCAATCTCCACCATCTCCCTACTGAGCAATGAAGAAGGCTCAGGACTAAGACCGATATCTGGTCGATGTGGCATCCTCACTTAGAGGACCACATGTGTCACTGCCTCCAGCCAGTCCTCAGTGACCTGAGTATCTGCCTCTCCCACGAAACAAGTTGTTCTCTATATCCAGAACTCATCCATGGCACTAATCCTATGTACGTCCTCTAATAGTAATTCTATTTTTATCTTCCAATTAATGGGTGGTGGTATTGCTGGTTCACCACCCGTCAGGTCCACCTCTACCACTGGTCCCTGAACAGATGCCTCATCTCTAAGTAGGCTTTCCTCATTGTCACAGATCTGAATTCTAGATTGTTTTCTACGTTGAGGCATCTTGATATAGATCAGGATGTACCACAATCAATATATTATACCTGGTGAGCTGAATCTAATTTAAGAAGAGAACGAGGAAACACTCAATTCCTATATGATTCATGAAATAAGTGTTTTTATGTATAAAGTTGAAAATCAGAATTCAAGGTCCTGATGTATTAATATTTCACCCATCACACCGACACTAGTCTCCCCAAATCTAAAAGTCCAAAACAAAACATTTAACACATTTAACCAAACAAAAAACAATAGAATCCCGGTATTTGAGGTAGAACCAACCACCTATGGTACCATTTTGACATGAACCATCCCACGGGGTCCATTCCATAACTCCCCCAAGCCCACCTACAGAAGCCTCCGGGTTGGGAACTAGAACTGAAGGTTTCAACCTTCTTGCGGGAGGCATTTACTTGAGTAACTACGCACACACACACATACAACCGCATCCCAAAGAGACTGGAAAAGAGAAAACACATACTAATAAACAACCAACAAGTATAAAGATACAACTTAAAGAAAGTAGGCCAGAATACAAAACCAACAAAATATAACTACAATAAAAGAAAGTAAAAGATCGATGGAAATTCGTATGCTGAAAACCCCACCTGATGGGTAAGTATGGAGTAGCTATCAGAACTTGTAGAAGCATGTCCTACCTACCTGATCATATTGGGAACCACGTACTCCTGGGATACTAAATCCTCTACCAAGTCCTCGATTGTCTGAACTAAACACAACACATTCTGGTTAATCATGTGTAATGGTGAGAAACAAAATACTAAGTAGGGACCCCAAACCAACAAAGAAATGCCACAATAAAATCCAAAAGAAAACCACAAATCATGATCACGAAACAATATCATGAAATATGATATATCACACCTTGTATAATCTACAGTAAGGAAAATAAGACTATCAGTTGTATCAAAGAACACCATTGGCTACTGGCGTACTCCTACCCAATGAGAATTGTGGGTATACCAAGTCACACAGACCACTCCCCACTATGGGCTTGCCAGGTCACATAGAGAATATTTACCTTAACCTTGTAATTCTATGGTAATAATCAATGATGAATAACATTGGTATTCTGCGTCCAATAGAGCTACTTTCCATTGTGGGCATGCCGGGTCACACAGAGCCTCTTCCCACCTTGGCCATGAAACTGAGGTACTCCTCCTATCGAGTACCGTTGATCTGCTGGGTCACATCGATCCACATCCCACTATGTGTTGACTAGGTCTAATAGATCCACTTCCCACTAGGCCATCGTAGCTATTCCACACAGGTTCACTTATTAGAAGTCTTCAGGTCTCAGTTAGCCATATGATCTCTACATGTCGTGCACTTGATTCTTCGAGAACCTGTCTGCAATCCATTTTTCTTATTTCAACATACATTAAAGTCTTTTTAGATTATTCCAAAAGACCCTCCTCATCATGAGGGTTCCAACGCCGCAAACAACTCGTTAATCGGACACCTGGTTTGAATGATATTGTTGTTTTTTAGAAAAGGGGATGGTGGGCTCTAGGTTTGGCCCTACCCAACCTGACCCTACCAGGTTCCACTGTCCCGACCCAGATCTAGCCCAGTTAGGTACATTGGGGGAGCATACACCCTACCTGGCCCACTAAAGGAGGGTTGTCTTTACCTAGTCGGGATGCCGCTGGAAGTCACGTCTATTGCCCCTGCCATGACGGTCGTCTGTGGGGCCCCCTCCTCCGCTGTGGTGGGTTGACTGTGACCTTGCCTCATGCGAGGACACATGGTGATGTGTGTGAAGTGGTGTGTTGCTACGTCCTTAGTGCCTCTAATGTGTCCGGGTGGCCATGTATGCCCACTACCAGCTGCCATCATGGAGGCCGACGGTTCCTGCTGCACTATCATGGCCCAAGCTGACCACTATGCTTCTTCCGGCATGTCGCTACCTGTGGCGGCCCACTAAAAACTAATTCCAAAGACCACCATGTCAGCTCTGATGGTCTATTATTCATGCCGCTTTCAATTACATACTTCAGGGGATGTCATCTACCCTACGATGGCCTCAAATCCTCTTTACCGCCAAATTGATGATGTGGCCATGATGGAAGAACAAAAACACACAAGGTGGAGGGCCTCAGGTCTTGTTTGTTTCGTCTCATGCCCTCCATGTTAGAGGTTATGAATTATGGGTTAAAGGTTTTATGTTTTATCACAATTAATCAAATAGTCTCAGTGAAAAACACCCAAACAAGTACCCTCTCGCAATAATTAATGATCCATGGATCAACCTATTCATGAGTTGATCCAAATTCATCATTAAGAATGTAGAATTAGGATACCTAAAACAAAAGAAAACCCTACCTCATTGGAGTTAGACATTGAAGCGATCCGTCCGTAGAGATTCATGTTTCATTGGCGTTCAATGCACTCTGGTCTCTTTCATTGAAGTGTGTTGATGTCGTTGGAGATTCGCCGACATTCATCATTAGAGAGAATTATCACCGTAGGTTTGTTAGATAAATTACACCCATTTGATTCTAATTTCTCCAATGCGTTAACCCATTAAGATAAAACATGTCGCACCATTATTGTTACATTGTGTCACCACATCATTATGATGCACGTTTATGATTCATTAATGAGATTCATTTAATGTGACTCATCCTTGGGTTTTCGTAGCACCATAACGCCACTGTGACACTACCCTACTGTTGGGAAAAAAATATAAAAATACATTTTTTGTTATTTTATTTTTTTTCTGAAATTTCAAACATCAATTTTTCCAGTCGACCCTTTCTGTTCAAATTTAGGTCTATTCTAGGTGAATCTTCCATTATGTGATCAACAATTCCACTGTATTTTTGATCCGATCAAAATTCTAAATGTTAGAAAAATACACTCACATGTTTTATTAAATGAACAGAAAAAAGTTCAAAATTCATTTATGGGATCACCAGGCCTCAGAATCAGGTGTCGTCAAAGCATCTAGTCTTGAAATAATTCTATATTTAAAAAATATTAAATGAACTTTCTGGGAAATTACTTTTGTCTAGGGGGAAATACAATAAAATTTACTCATATTATAATGAATTTATTATAAAATTACTATAGATATATTTTTGAAATTTAGGATTTGAATTAATTTAATCCAGATTTGAGGTTACCTCAGAATGATCAAAATTTCTTTTTTAGTGTTTTAAAATTCTAAAATGTGTGTCTAATGGTTAAAACTATATCGAAAGACCTCATATTGATGTGGAATAATTATAAGAAAACATTATTATTATTTTGGAAATGTAATAGTTTATGGCATGTTATTCTGATATGTGGTGTGCTTATAATGACTAAATAAGAAGCTTTTAGAGGATTCAATGTCTTTAGGATCATGCATTAGAGGGTAAAAACTATGAAAATGACCACAGATTTATATGAAATCATAGTAAAATAAAAATATATTCATTTTTTAAATGTGGGACCCAATTCCACATCAATCCAATTTTTCGTGTGTTTGTGATGATTGAATATACATCTTTAGCACATTGACACTCAAAAATGGGTTTATTATAGTTAGAAAAGTATACAATGGCATTTTAATTATGTGAAATCATAGGAATGGTGTTTTTAATTTTTTTTATATTTATGATAAGAAAAAATGCCAATATGATATGTGTTATGCTCAGAGTAACTGAATAAACACTTTTTAAACATATGAAAGTCTTTAAGAATGTGTTTCATTGGTTGAAAACCACGAAAAAATTCACTGATTATGATATAATAATAGGAAGGAATCCATATATTTATGTTATGAGTGTAGATACTAAAACCATATCACTTTCAGTTATGGTTTTCACATGAATATCAAAAATAAAATTTTAGTGTTTAAAAAAAATTAAAGTTTTGTGTAATGTTCAAACCATAGAAAAAAATTCATTCATTGACCCGGAATCATAATAAAGTAGTATTTAAATTATTATTTATATACAGGTGAAGAAAACACCTCAATACGATGTGTGGTGTTCTCAGAATGAGTAACATTCTAGTCCATAAAGATATGAACATCATTAAAAATATTCATCTCTAGTTCAAAACCAAGAAAAAAACATAAATTGTCATTAAATCATTAGAAATAATGTTTATTTATTTTAAAAAAAATTATTTGACACACTTCAATTCGAGTTACAGTTTCCTTTCTATAATCACAAATACATTTTTAATTTTTTAAAATTGTAAAATGTTTTTGTAATGATTAAAACTATTGAAAAATAAATTTTAATGACATGAAATCATAGTGAAATTGTTTTTGAATAATTTTTTATGTGTATTATTATATGAAATGACCTTTTTTTGGTTGATGTGCTTGGAATGACCGAATAATAAATTTTTAAAGATAAGAAGGTAATTAAAAATATGCATCATAGGGTCAATAACCAGAAAGAGACCTCACATTATTGAGAAATAATAGGACAAAAATAGAGATTTTCTTTTGAAATATAATATCTGACAACACATCAATATGATTGGTGGTTTTCTCAAGATGACTGAAAATTCATTTTTAGTGCTTTAAAACTCTAAAATGTGTGTGGAATTTTCAAAACAAGAGAAAAAAACATCATTTTGACAGGAAATCATATGAAAATGTGATTTTAATTATTAATAGACCGTACGAGTAGTTGAACCATAAATCTGAAGTGTGGGGCACCTAAAATGAGTAAATAAGTAATTTCCAAAGATATCAGTCATTAAAAACATGTGTCTAGGGGACAAAACTAAACAAAAGACCTTGGATCACCTTAATATCATTGAGAAAAACATTAAATTGATTTGTGAAATGTAATAATTGACTCGTTTTTAATCGAAATTATAGTATGTTCTAGATGTCTAAAAACCAAATTTTATAGTTTTAAAACTCCAAAACAAGAGTTTAATGGTTAAAACTATATAAAATGTCCCCATATAGACTTGAAATAATAGGAAATAAATCATTGAATTATTTTTTAGGTATGATAATATATCATATCAATATGACATGTGGTGTGCTCATAATGACATAATAAACAGTTTTAAAAGATATCAATTTCTTTAAATAAGTGTGTTAGTGAGTCAAAAACCAAGAAGATTACCTTATATTTCCAAAAAATAATAAGACAATAAGAAGAGATTCATTTTTGAAATATATTAAATTATTATACAATAATCTATATTGTTATTTTCTCATGATAACTAAAAATTTATTTTTAGTGTTTTAAAATTCTAAAACATGTGTCTTATGGTCAAAACCATAACAAACAACTTCAGAATATTATGAAATCATAACTAATTTTTTATTTTTTTGATATGTATAATAAGATGGTATGTTAATATGACTAGTAATGTACTCAACATGACTAAACAACTAGTTTTAAAACATATAAAAGTATTTAAAAACATGTTTTAGTTGGTCAAAACCAAGAAACTACTCACAGATTATTGCGAAATCAAGTCACCTAAAATGTAGACTAGTTTCTGAAAAGTAGGAATTAAGGCCACGCAAATACATGTTATGGTTTTCTTGGGATGAAGAGAAACAATTTTTTAGTGGTTTAAAACTCTAAAATTTGTGTGTAATGATCAAAACCATATTAAAATATATTGGAATGATGTGAAGACATAAGAACAAATATATTTGAATTATTATTTATGTTTTCGATTAGATGTAATGTAAATATATTGTGCGGTGTCCTTATAATGATGGAATAAAATGTTTTAGAATAAAATATGACTAAAAAATGTATTACATTGAAAAAATAACAAATTACTATTTACATATTATAATAATTTTAATTTAAATAATATAGTGAGTTCCAAATATTATTTTTTAAATATTTTCTACTTTTCTATATTTAGATTTAAATTTATATGATTTTTAGTAAGGAGATGATCAGGGTGGAGTTTGGAAAATGATTCAATGATATTGGTTATGATATTATTAATATATTTATGATATAGATATTTATTTAATTTTTGAAAAATTGTTTTTTAGTTTTTTTAGAGTACATGTTTGAAGGTAATTTTTTGTATGTTTTTTAAAAATAAACTATCTATAGAAAAGTTTCATATGGTGGCCACTACGTAGTTCATCACCATGGATTATAACAACCTCCAAAAAAAAGCAATTCTGTATATCTCAGCACCATGGTGTATAAAGACCATGATATTATAGTCACTATAGTATCTAATGTCATGGAATATAGTGGATTCAAAATGAAATTCACTATAGTCCCCCATCGGATGGACTATAATGACAGTGAGATGGTGTTAACTATTGACTATAGCAGTAGGCTAAAAGAAACCACAATAAGGTAAAAATAATCGGATTAAACTATAGGCCATTATTGACAGTTTTTTTGGTCATTAATCACTCTTTTATAATAGTGATAACTCAATAGTATTTATCATAATATGATTAATAATTATTTGGTATCATTTAAATATTTTTTTAAATAATATCAATATTAATCATTTGTAATTAAAAAATGGAATCATGGTGCATCAATTATACCTAATGACTCATACTTGAACGTGTATTACATCCTGAGGTCCCTAAAAACATCCTCAAACTATGGAATAGAATTATCATGAATGTCTCAAGGGTTTAATAAGCCAATACGCACTCCCTGTTGGTAATGGAAACACTAATTGCATAAAATTACAAGAGTTGTGATTTATAAACATTGAAAATAGTGTTATAGATACAATTATAACTTATTAAAATCATATAATTGGGTGAATTATAACTAATTAGTAATTTTAATACATAATTAAAATTATAAAAAATGATTATAGTTGGAAAAAATAGTGAAAATAAATACATGATTTAACACCACCTTTTCTTTGTATTTTATCCGTGGTCGAGAAATTAATGCGGTGAAATGGGAATAATGAATGAATACATAACTAATATAATAAAAGTGTGTTTTTTATTAGGATTAAGTGAATTCAAAAATTAGAGGTTTTTATTGACACAACAATAATTTTTTGTTGAAATTATTGTGTAGTTTTAGACCTGGGGAACTGAGATAATTTGGTCCAACCATATGTGTGTGTGTACGTGGTTTATTTTTATATTATATTTTATTCCATTAATTATTAATTATTATTTTTTATATTATATTTTATTTTGATCGGGAATTGTAGCTCCCTTGGAATTTTTATAAGGATTTATTTTATTTTTATATTTTGACTATGAATTTAACAATTATTTTCTATTTTGTCTAATTTTTTACTTTTATTGTTTATTTATGGTCCTTTATTAATTTTTATTTTGGATGATTTGATTTTAGGTATACATACCCCCTATACACCAATTCTAAATAATTAATGGAATATTATTGAATTTTGAGACCTCTTAATAGGATGCAGTAGTGTTTTATTATGTTTATTTTACCCAAGAATTCCTTGGGGTAAGGTTTCTTTTTATATCCTCCACCTCAATTATCATCCTGCACGATTATATGCAACATCATTTGGTATCAGGGTGATGTCATTCATCACATTTCTCCACTAATTATATGTTATTCTTTATTCCCCTATAACTATCTATATATCACTCCATCATCGACCAATGACTTCTTGTGATTTTCACCACCACATCATGTATCTCTATATCCCCAATCACAACCTTCATGTGTTTGATTCTACCACACAATAATTTTATCCTCTATTTTTCTCAACCCTAAATAAAAGAAATCATATCCCCCTGAAGGAATTCTCTATATAAGAATCAAAACCTCACATTGACCACTGAGTGAGAGGCATTTGATTCCAAATTTTATAGTCCATTTCAAATTCATTTTTGTGTTAATAAGATGATATTCAAGGTGATTATCAGTAAAGGAATCTAGAATAACGTGATCTCTAAGTAAATAATTGATTATGTATACCTATAAATGATGTTTCATACCTATCCTTATAAAGCTAAATAGATTTGATCCGTCAGAGACATCAAAGTCACTAATCAGTGCACATTTTCATTCTATAATGGATACTGTGAGGACAATGTTGAATATTATGTCGGGGTAAAAAGATGTAAATTTTTTATATCTTGAACACCCTTTAAATACTTGACTCTAAAACTTATCACAATTCTTTTGTAAACATGTTTTCATTTACTAAATATAGTGTCAAGATAATTTTTATCCCTCTCACAAAAATAATTTGACCAACTAAAACCAATCCTCAACCACACCTACACCACTATTCCTTTCATAGTACCACCAAAAACCCTGGCTCACTCTTCTTGTGACTGTACTAATAAATGGATATATTGATGTTCAGGATCAGTTTGATGACACTGATATTCGATCACCACTAATAAGAGATGATTAAAATTCTATAATGGATGGTGTCTCAACCCTTATGACACATCCCACTATTTAAATCCTCTTTTTTTAATGACGTGTTATATATTTTCCATTTGTTGGTCGGAGTGGATACTGAAGAGGGGGGTGAACTGAGTTCCAATTAAAATTTTTTTAAAAAACTTTTAGGATTAAAATCCCCCAAACTAAAACATCCCCGTTAATTATGTCAATAGAGATATAACTGATTTATTGTTCAATATGTTTCTCAAATGTTGATTAATCATTAGTTGAATCAGTGTGAGTACTAATTCAACTTTTGAAACAAGTTTGCAAAAAATCACATATACACACTAACCAGAACTAACTATCAGAGTGAATGTAAAAACAAAATTTTGTCTTTGAAATTATAAGCAACAGATATATCTAAAATAGAGTACTTGAATGTTGAACATAACAATTTAAACAAGAGGTTCAGTCTTATGCCAAGTCCTAATCCTCTCCACTCGGTGATCAACTACCACCAAGTAGATATATTAAAAATGATACACCGCCTGTATTGGGCTTTATAATAGTTTTCACAAACTGTCTAGGTTTGGAAACCTCTACCATAGTTCTATGTGGGAAAATAAACTATCAAGACACACAAGGAATCTTCCATAGTTATTCGTGGGAAACAAATGTAAAGATAGTTTGGTAAGGGGATTTTCAGTATCCCTCAGTTCAAGAACAAGAGTCAATGTGTGTTAGAGAAACACACTGCTCACAAATGTAAAATACTTTAACATAGTAGAGCTAGAGATATTAGGAAGATGTTTATAATGGTATATGTGTTGGAAGATCAACTGTAGACACATTGAAATTAAGGATATGATGTTTTGGTCCATTTCTGCAAGTTTCCTCTAAAACATAGTGTCGCAACATTCAGGTTCTGACTTCCAGATGTAGAGATTATCAGCTTCTTGGATCATATGCTATTTGTTGCACACCACCATATCTTTGAAAATGTTCTTCCTACAGATCTTTGTGAAGCTCCCAGATCATGTGAATGAGTGCTCGAGTGATCTTCTTCTTGATTCGTATTTCAGGTACTGGAAATGTCTCCCTTATTTGTGTAATTCAATACCGTGATGTCTACCTTTTTATACTTCATCCAATTCACCTTTTTCGCATTTGATTCAGTAGGGGCCGACAAGGGAAATGATTCAACCATGTGTGGTCTTCCTCGTACCTCGTATTGTTTCCTGATTTGCCTGAAAATAACATTAAATAATGCCAGGTAAATTAAATTGTCTATACATGGACATTATGATAGTATTAAAAAAATTGGTAAAGTAAGGAATAGGTTATCATTAGAATGGTAGAAGATGCATGTCACATGGTAGACTTCAACAGTTGGCTCTTCAACAGTGGAATTCATCAGTAGGATCAACAGTAGAAATTAAACAACAGGCTTCATTCAGTAATCTTGATCAGAGAAAGACTTCAATCAGTAAGCTTCTAACAGTAGCTCTGTAACATTAGACTACTTCAACAGTGACTTTTTTCATTGGTAGACTGCCCCAACAGTTGACTTAATCAATGGTGGAGTTTTTCTATCAACAATATTCCACTAACGATATTCTTGAACAAAAGTGAACTACATCGACAGAAGGAGTTGTCTAGCGGTAGCCTTGAACTATGAAGCTCTTAACAGAAGACTTGTGAAATATTCTAATAGTGGACTTCTAACAGAATCCTTGTCACAAAAGTGACATATAACGGTGACTCATTATTAGTATGCTTTGATAAGTAGATCAATAGTAGAATTTTGACAGTGACCTCATACCAGTAGCTTCCAACACTAACTATAGATCTTCAATAGTGAGCTATAATGGTGGCCTTGAAGAGAAGGCTCTTACCAGTAGCCTTTAACAATGAACTTATACTTAGATAACTGTAAAATACATATTAGAAAGGATTATGAAAAGACTTAATATATCATAATCAATATTTAAACATGATTTGCGATTACTAAAACAAGTGAGTCCAACAATCTCCCCCTTTTTGATAATGAAAAATTATGCCATTATGTATTAATTATAGGTATCACAGATAAACATATATTATTGTTACTAAACAAAGATCAAAAAAGAACCTACGTTTAGATGTGGTTTCTCAAGTATCAGAGAATAATAATAGTGTAAAATCTAGAGGATATTGGTACATGGTATCATAGAGAAAAGCATAAAAGGTCCATTAGATTGTAATAAAATCACAGGATCAAATTGTTATTAGCATGACATTTCTCCCTCTGTTGTGATTAGCAAAAATAAACACAAATAGAGAAAATAGACAATTCTTGTATTAATGTAATTATATTACAAGACCCAATAACGAATACATAGTCCCTATCAAAAGAAATAAACAATCTCAATCCACATTATCCTTAGGCATGTGTTCTTTCCCTTGGGAAGAAGAAGATGGAGGATGAGCTGGTGGATCAGCAGGTTTAGGAATTGCTGTAAGAATGACTAGAGGGGTAGCAACAGAAGATCTTGTGTGTCTGTAGTGGGTAGCTCTGTAACTCCCCGACCCCAGCTACCCAGAGTCGGTGCATTAATTACATAACATTGGCATGATCACAAGAAAGATCAAATCCCGAAAGACCGATTAGTTTAGTACCCTTGGAAACACTAGATATATTTATATGTTTTACATTACATCATAAAATGAAAAACTACTACAACAACATAATGTTTCCAACGTCCACACTATAAACCCCTCATAATATCCCTGCAAGTCAATCATAATTTAATTCTTCACTACCTGGGAAAAATAAAACATAGAAAAGGGGTGAGCTCAAATGCCCAGTAAGGATAACAATATAGCGGAACATTCAAAATAAGCATAAACATTTAAGGCAATGAATTACTAAAACAAAAGCCTTTTAAAATTGAACTTCAACATGGTATGGCAAAAGTAAAATGAAATAATGCCATTTACTTGTTCACATGGATATTCTACTAATCGAATAATCACATGCAATATCAATAACCACTTTCATAATGTTGGAATGCATAATGCCAGACTATCATAACCACATAGCCAAGGCCTCATGCCAAGACTAAAAATATGATTTTGTCAAGGCCTTGTGCCAAGACACTAGTTTGTCTCATGAGACCTACCGATGCATCGAGGAGCTATAGCGGGCTCCACCCGTCACTTATTAAGTCCAATGCATTCCCATATGAAAAGGTTTAAACATAACATAAACATTCGTATTAAAACTAGCATACGAAATGTCAATAATTTCACCATAAACTATGAATGGTATAAAAATAGCACATCCACAGTCAAACATATCACAAAACCTTCAATACAATATAGAAGTTTTGTATCATAATAAATCAACTTCAAATAATCTTAAAATCCATCAAAGGATGTTGACATAGATGAAATCAAAATTCTTTTTAAAGAAATATCTCCTTTTATTTTGAAATCATTTAAGATCCATATAAAATAAAACATTTTCTTTGAAAATATTCTTATAAGCTTGTAAGGAAAGCTTTGAAGATTTTATAACGGCGTAAAATAACCGCACCCGCCGTATAAGTTAAAAACAAAACATTCTTACCTCAATTCTGTCGAAAAGGTTAAAAAGGACCTTGTTTTGAAAACGACGGAAAGATTCCTTTATAAACCTCTTATAAAAAGTAAAAAAAGGGTATAAATGACTTTAACCCATATTCTTGTAAATAGTAAAAATGTTTTGAAATACATTTTTAAGAAACATGGATGTGGATGATAAAGAGATCCCAGTAGATTATTACATATAAACAACCTCGGATAATGAAGAGATTGTGAAATAACCCTTACCTTGTACTTTTCCTTGGTTGGGGTAGGTTAACCTCCTGTATAATGGTGAAATAGTTGTTATTAAATTATACAAGAATCATATATAATAATATGATATCATATATGATCTTTTAACATTGATTTGTTAATAATATCTTAGAATTATCGTCGTTTCGGGAGTTAACTTACTCATTTTATTTTATATGTTTTGTTACATAAGCCATGGTTGTTGTATTTTATTCATATCCAGAATGATATCTAGTCCTTAAACATCATTTTTAAATCATCAAATGATAATTATACTTGAATGGATACGATGGAGAATGAATCTCATCGCGTTCGTGGAGACGGTAGTCCGTACGTACGCACGAGCGACAATATCATTCTTTTGATATTAAAATAATATATAAATGGATGGTATATCATATATAATGAATCATTAACATGTTATATTTAATATTTACATGAGTTACACATCATTATTATACCCATCCAAGTAATATTATATTGAATAACAATTACACCACGACGTGGAGACGGTAAGCCGTACATACGCACGTATGGTGATATGTTATTCAAAGGGTGGATAGAATACTGAATATGGTTGTACCATATTTATAATAACATCACAGTATATGTGAGATACTTGAGTTATTATTTTAGAATGGTAAGAACAAAGGAAGAAGAAGTGGAAGAAGAAATGAACTTGGAGAAGGGTGGTGAAATCATTACCTCTTCTTCGGGTTCTTCCTTTTGATTTGATCAAAAGGGCTCCTTAGGTTGGCTTTCTGATCAAACTAAGGCCTCTAGGTTGTAGTGAGGGATGTTGGGAGAGTATTTGGGCAGAGTTTGGCCGAACCAAAAGGCTTTGAAGGTGTGAATAAATGAGAAGGAGGAGTGCCCTTTTATAAGAGGGGTGAGGGGCACCTTTGGAAAAGCTAGAAATATTAATTTATAATAAATTCATATTAGGTTTCCAATGGATCCAAAGTTGACTATTCAAAGGATAAGGTGGGGATAGGTCGAAAACCACTCAACCAATAGAATTTAGACAGGTTTGGGTACTTATATTAACCTTATCTTTAAGTATTAACTCTAAGTTAATTAGTTTCACTTTTACAATGTCTCTTTGTATTTTTATATAATATGGTTAATAAACTTACTATATACATCCAAGAGACCCCCAAGTGGTCCATTAATGGTGAACCTATCCTGATATAAGTCTCTTGGCCGAACCTTAGATTTTTAGGAATTTAATATCAATTAATAATATAATATTTGTTTTAAGAACTCTTTTATGTCAATTTTGACACTATTCAATAGTTGATTTTTGTGAAACTCATAACAGATTTATTACTTCGAACAAAGTCAATTAAATCAATCATAATATATCATATTATCCTAGAAAATTAGTTTAATTCATTAAAAGTTTCATATTATATTTTGTTTGGGTATTTATAATATCAATTATTTTAATTTTTCACTATTATAGTAATTACTGCATCATCATTGTGTCATAAATAAAATAAATTATATAATGTCTAAAAATTATAAATAAAATATCATTATATAGGAAAATATTTGTATCTTTCTAATGAATATTTATAATCTAAAATCCAACTTATATAACCCTATGTAACAATTATTTTGCTAAAAGATATATGCTTGTGTCATTTTTGTATTCATTTTGACTTAATTAAAATAAAGTGTCATTATCACTTACAAGTGGATCCATGGGGTCCCAAAATCGACCCAAATATGCCCATGGTCGACCATGTATCAACCAATAGGGTTAAGACACGTTTTAGGGTAATTTAGTATTATTATAATATTATTTTTTAACCCTTATTTACCGGATTTACCCTTAACCATGGTAAATAAAATATTTACCGTAGTAATTATTCAAAATGTCTAAAAATAAAAGTTACCAATTTACACAATTTGAACATCCTGATTCCAAATATGGAATCCATTTTTCTAAATTCAAAACACAGAAGTGGCAGAAATTAATTTAAAATTAATTCCCGCTGTCAAAACAAAAAGCGTGTTTTTAAGAGATAATAACTATCAAAAGATTGACACTTGTTTATGTTCGGTTTAATTGTAAAATTTTTTCTAATGACCAACATTATATTAAATTGTAAAAATATATTGTAAATATACTTTAAAACCACTCAAATTCATAATTTATCACTATTAATTATTTTGATTAAAAAAGTTGTTTTTAATTAAAATTTAGTAATTTTCACTATTCATCAAAATATGAAAGTTATCCGAAAAGTACCAAAATTTCACCTTAGGCTAAATTCGATATTCCGAATCCAAAAATGAAGTCCATTTCAAAATATAAAATATATATTATTTCAAAATTTAGGTATTACTATTCATAACGGCCAGTTTGATTGGTTGTGGTGTGTGTTAAAACTCGAAGTTGCGTACAACACACACTACTGTTTTATTCAAAGGAAAGCGTACCGTCGAAGCTTGGGAAGTTTCATTTTAAATTTTTTGATGTCTCCATTTAGTCAAAAAGCTTAAAATATTGTATTTAAAAAGGTTTCACTAAAAGTTGATAAATGTGCAATACTGAAAATGAATCTGTTCTTGCATTATGACTAAGAAACTCATAATATGGATTCTAAAATTATAAGGATTATATAAAGATTAAAACTTAGTTGATACTATTCATGACCTCTTTTAATGGCTTTTTTTTGGTAAGTCATGGTGCAATTGAACTCAGTGTTGCGTGTAGTGCAAGTTATTGAATTATTTTGAAGAAATAACACACTATGAAATCTTGGGGTGTTACAAGCTCTATGAGGTATCAGTGGGGTAAGTCTTATGATGGCCTCAGTGTGAGACATCATGGAAGAACTGCTGTTTTGGGATGAAGGTAAGGCATGAGGGATAATTAAAGGGGTACAATACACATGGAGAAAGGGTAGGAGAAGGTTTCTTAATTCCATAATAATGCTTCCTCCTCTTTCCATAGCCAATAAGATATCATCCTTGTTATCCATTAATTTCACTAAGGCTGGAGTCAACTGGGCTAGGTAAGTGACTTGTTCCTTGAAGGCTCTAGTTACTGGAGGAATCTTGAGGTTTTCCAACAAAATCATGGAATGATCATCCATATGATGCTTGGATTAAATCCTTTTATAATAGTAAATAATCTATTCTTTTATACTCTTTTGTTCTGGGGAAGCCTCTCTCATGAAGTCATTAACTACCTTCTGGACATATTTGGTAGTGGTGATAATCTGAGTCATATATTGAGAGTCAAGTGCACTGACACCAGAATGCTTTGGAAACTCTTCACTGACCACTGTTTTGAAAGCTGTCAAGTCCACAGGTGGTGAATTGGAGGTTGATGCAGAGGAAGAGGTACCCAATGGTGTTATAGTGAAAGCAACATTTTCCTTAACAGACTTGGTCAACCCACTGATGAGCTTCATGAAATCATCATCTTGGCCCTTCACATGAGCTTTCATGGATTCCTTAAAACATTAAAACACTGCAACCATCTGTTTCACCACACTTCTAATATAGTGAATGTTTTTATTTGATTGGCCCCTAGAGGCCATTGGAGCTATCGGTCCCACCACTAACTATCATAAAAGTTCTATATACTGAGACACATCCTTGAGTTGATTCTAGAATTGAGATACTTCTTGGGAAAAACAGGCTTGAACAGAACACTGAACTCTAGCAATATCAGAGGTTGTGAGCTCTTGAATTAAGGCCATTACCTTTTCCATTACAGAGGCCTTGATATCAAACCTCTGGTGCAGATATGTTTTCAGTGATTCCAGATCATCCTTAGTGACATAGTTCTCATGAAGGAAAACCACAGGAGGCACTGTAGTAGGTTCTAAAATAGCAGGTACATGGTGTCATTTTCATGACATATCACAATCAGAATCATCATAATCCAAACCAAGTACCAAGTATCTAGGGTCTTCTGACCATTCTTCAATATCATGAAGAACAGATACATAACCAAGATGTTCCCCCTCACTTGGAGCTTTCTCCAGAGTATTATCCTCTGCTGGTTCTACTTTAGGTAATTCCACAACATCCTTTTCAACTCTACCAAACTCAACCCATGTCGGATCCATTGGATAACCAGTGGGTGAGTCACAACCTCCTTTGAGTCATCAATGACCACTATTTCAATGACAGTATATGCCACTACTGATTCTTGGTTAGACACTGTCTTATATGTAATACCTATCAGATGGCTCAAACTGAGCTCATCTTCTTCAATGTGCTTATCATTATCTTCAGCAACAACATCCTCGTTTACTTCATCTTTATCACCAGCCTCCTTTGCCTCATGATCAAAATGATTTTTCTTAGTAGCCTCATTATCTTCAGAGGTGTCTCTGAAAATATTTTGAGAAACTTATTCTTCTTCACTGGTCTCAGTATCACTATACCTTAGAATAGTCTCTCTTCATGGCAACTATTTATGAGGGCTAGGTTCTCCGAATGCTACTATCCTTATAGAATTTTCAGGTAAATCGGGATCACACCCATCATCAATGGGGGTGTTCTCTCTTTCAGGTTCCACAGCTCCTTCGATTTCCTCCTCATTATCTAAATAAGCTATTTCTAGCTCATCCGGCTTCAGTCTTGGATCTCTCGTCTTTTGGCCAAGTTGGGTGAGTAGAAGTTTCAATCTTTTCATACACTTATCCTTCATCATTTACACATTCCTTCATCTAGGGATTCTAGCTAATTACCATGTATTTGAAAATAAACATGGAGATACAAACACTGTTCTTTGCCACTATCATCTCTTCATTATTTACAGCCACACCCTTTACCTTTATCATTATTGACATTAGCTTGGAATGGAATAGGGCACTGGTTGCCCACTCAGAAGATGAAAAACTGACTTCACTGCCATTGACTCTATATACCAGCCTATGCTATTCAGCCTCCTATTCGAACTTCAAGAATTCATATAATTCCTTTACAAGCATCGGGTAGTACGACCCATTGTTGTTTTCAAAGCATTCGGTCCATCCTTGAGCTTCTAGTGCTTCCATCACTAATGACTTGCTCAACAACATCCATTCCTCACTCAGCTCCTTCTCAGCAACGATTTCTCTCTTTGTCAGCTATGATTTGAAAGGTCTCGTCGGGGTACTACTATTTCCACTGGACTCGGCTCGAGTTCTCTTTGGCCTTGGATCATCCTCATTGATAGTTGGGGGTCTCTTTGTTCAAGCCATGGTGATTGAAAGAGGTTTGAGGGTTCAAACAGAGAGTTAGGGTTTAGGGATTTCGAGAGTGAGGGATCGAGATTGAGGAAGAGCATGGATTGAGATATGTTCCTATCCTTTAGTTTTATCATTTAGGGATTTATAAAATAAAACATATATAATGAATAGGAATAAAACATTTTAGATTCCAGCATAAAATAATCGGTAAAATCAAACCGTGAGGTATCCAACAGTGAGGTTCCTTACAGTGACATTCAAATGGTGAGGTTCAATGGTGAAGTCTAACAGTGAGGTCCAATGGTTAGGTGTAACAGTGAGGTCCAACGGTGAGGTGTAACAGTGATTTTCAATAGTAAGGTACATGAGTGAGGTTTGACAGTGAGGTACACCATTGAGGACCAATGGTGAGGTACACCAGTGAGGTCCAACGGTGAGGTACGCCAGTGAGGTCCAACAGTGAGGTACACCAGTGAGGTCCAATGGTGGGGTACACCAGTGAGGTTCCTATCAGATAGGTTTGACAATGAGGTTTCCTATTTTGATAATAATCATACCTAACTCATGTTTGAGGTAATTTATCCTCTGAAAATTCAAAGGCTTTTTGAATTTACCAGTCAATTGATATTCAGTGCCAATTAATTTAAGTGTGATATCACCCTTTTGATAATGATCTCTCAAAAATTGATGTCTCACATCAATATGCTTCTTCCTAGCATGAGATTAAAAAAAATTGAAATGTTAATAGCACTTTTATTGTCACACTTTATAGAGACATGTTTGAATTGATATCTATAGTCTAGTAAAGTGTGTTTCATCCATAGAATTTGAGCAGAAAAACTACCAACAACTCTGTGTTCAGCTTCCGCAGTGGATAATGCAACAAGATTTCGTTTCCTACTACACCATGATACTAGTGAATTTCCAAAAATGTGACATATCCTATAGGTGATTTTTATATCTAACTTGAAATAGAAAAAATCAGCATCAAATTAACATAACAAATCAAATGATTTTCCTTTTGGATAAAATAGTCCTATGTTGGGAGTAGATTTAAGATTTTTAAAAATCATTTTTATAGAAGTTAAATGAGACTCTTTTTGATTGGCTTGAAAGAGAGCACACATACAGACACTAAACATAATGTCATCTCTTCTAGCTGTAAGATTGAGTAGACTCCATAGCATACCTCTATAATTGGTTTGATCTACTGGTTTTCCAGCTTCATCCACATCCAAATTATAAATTCTAATCATCGGTGTGTCACTACCTTTACTACCGTCCAAAGTAAAACATTTTAAAACATCCTTAATATATTTAATTTGATTGAAAACAATTCCATTTTTATTTTGAAAGATCTGAAATCCAAGGAAAATTTTGAGTTCTCCCATTAAACTCATTTCAAACTCATTTTTCATCATTTGTGAAAAATAAATTCATATCAATTTCTTAGAAGATCCAAAAATAATATCATCCACATAAATTTTTACTATCAAAACATCTTTGTAAATCCTTTTAGTAAAAACTGTAGGATTAGCTATCCAATTGGTAAACCCATTTGAAATAAGAAAAGAGTTGAGCCTATCATACCATGCTCTTGGAGCTTGTTTTAAACCATATAAGGATTTAGAATGTTTAAAAACATGATTTGAAAAATGGGGATTTGTAAAACCAGGGGTTATTCAACAAACACATCCTCAACTATATACCCATTTAGAAAATCCCTTTTAACATACATTTGATAAAGATTAAAATTAAGATGACCTGCATAAGCATGTATTATCTTAATGGCTTCTAATATAGCTACATATGAAAAGGTCACCTCATAGTCTATTCCTTCCTATTGACTATATCATTGTAAAACTAACCTAGCCTTGTTTCTAACAATAATTCCAAACACAAATTTTTCCTCAACACCCATTTAGTGTCGATTGTCAAGATAACTTTAGGTCTTTCAACTAATTCCCAGACCTTTTTTCCTTCAAACTGATTTAATTCTTCTTGCATAGCAATTACCCAAAATTCATCATTGATAGCATCATTAATATTTTTGGGTTCAATCTATGAAAGAAAAGCTTGATGTTCAACCTGTTTTCTTAGAGAATCTCTTGTTTGTGGTCCTTTATTTAAATAACCATCAACATAATCTAGAGGATGATTCTTAAGAGTCCTAATGGCTCTAGGATGTGTTGAACTATATTCCTCATTGTTGTCTGTTTGTTCAGAATCAGCAGGTGGAGACTGTGGAAAGTTCCAAAATGGATATTTCTACCGGGGATTCACTCTCTTTATCGTTAAGATTCAGAATTGACATATATTCCTCAAGATGTTCAAGAGGGTTTTTAGGCTCATGTGGATCAGTCTCACTGAATTTGACATGAACTGATTCTTCCACACATTTGGTATTCTTATTGAACTCTCTATATGCTTTACTTGAGATAGAATAATACATGATAATTCCTTCATCACTTTTGGGAGAAAATTTTTCAAGATTATCTTTTGTATTAAGAATATTGACTTTGCAACCAAAAATTATAAATTAATTAACCTTATGATTCCTATCGTTCCAAAGATCATAAGGGGTCTTCTTTAGAACAGGTCTAATTAAAACTTTATTGATGATATAACAATATGTATTTACAGCTTCATCCTAGAAATAAATAGTTAAGTAATACTCATTAAGCATAGTTCTAGAAAATTCATGAAGGGTTATATTCCTTCTCTCGACAACTCTATTTTTTTAGGTGTCCTAGGGGAAGAAAAGTTGTGACTATAGACATTGTGTGATAATTACGATTCAAACTCATGATTTTCAAACTCATGGCCATGATCACTTCTAAGGGTTTTGATTCTAAGTCCACTGTGATTTTATAAATACTTGGAATATTTGATAAAATAGGAACAAGATTCACTTTTGTGAGCTAGAAAGTATACCAATGTATACCTAGAAAAGTCATCTACAAGAACATAAACATGGTGCATCCCATTTTAACATGAAACTCATGATGGTCCAAACAAATCCATGTGAACCAACTCTATTGGTTGAGAAGTTGAAATTTCTTTCTTTGGTTTGAAAGAAACATTGTGTTGTTTTACCTTTTGACATGGATTACACACTTTGTCAAGTGTAATTCTATTTTAGGTAAGTATATGACTAAATATTTCATAGATAGCTTCCTATGTGAGTTCACATTGTAGTGTCCTAATATTATGTTCCATAACCAAGATTCTTTATGAAAAACATTTAAGCAGACAACATTTTGTTTGGCTATGGAATTTAGATCAATAGCATATACATTCTCATTTTTACATGGAGGTGAAACTGAATCATTTTGTATTTAAAAACATTGCATGAATCATTTTCAAACATAACATAAAATCCATCATCACATAACTGAGATATCCTAAGTAAATTGTACTTTAAACCATCAATATAAAGTACTTTAGAAATTAATATTGTATCAGGGTTACCAATCTGGCCTAAGCCGATGATTTTTCCTTTTTCATTATCACCAAAGGTGACATGCCCACCATCAACTATAATTAGAATCATGAATCAAGAATAGTCTCCTATCATGTGTCGTGAACAATCCACTTTCCAAGTACCATAAGGTCTTACAAGAACTTTTTAAACAACTTCCTTACAAAACTGATTAATCATGGGGTGATTTTGGTACCCAGATCTTCTTGGGACCAGAGAGGTTAGAATGTAAAACATTGGGACCCCATATTTTCTTTAATGTTTTTGTAAAATCAAAAAACACATTTTGAGACATTAATAATTTGTTAGGTCCTTTAGAAATTATTTTCTCAAAAGATAGTCTAGAACTAGAACTAGCAGTTAACTGTCCAGATTTTGGAACAAATTTAGTTTTGATAATTTTTCTCTGTCTGGGCTGATATTCTAGAAAATTTGTATACTTTAGGGCAATATGTTTTCCTAGAAACTATGTCATGGTATCCCTACAAGTAGTGAACTTCTCAAGATCCTTTCTTAATTGTTCATTAAATAATTTTAACTCTTTATTCTCATTTAGCAGCTTAGGAAATTTCACTTTCTCTATATCCAGAATTGACTTAAAATTTTCTTTTGAAGCATGATGTATATTTAATAAATTATATTTGTCCTTGAGTTCATTCAAAGTATCCTACAGTATTTAACAATATTCATATAATTATTCTTTAGTCATAACTTCATCATTATGAGATTCACTATTATAATAAGTATTATGCATAGAGAAATTAATTGTTACTTCAAATGTCTCTGTCATAAAGCATAGATTTTCATGTTTGTTTTGTTCTTAGTCTGAAGCATCAGATCCACTCGAACTATCTTCTGAAGCACTCCATGTTGTTTTCATTGACTTTTTATAATCTTTTCCATTTACATCACATTTTCTCTTGAATTTCAACTTGGGGCAGTTAGCCTTCACATGACCTTTTCATTTATATTCATAGAATAAAATTTAAGTTGTGTTCTCATTCCACTTCCTATCTTTATTCCATTGTACTTTATGATAAAACTTTCTATTGGAGTCTGACTTCCTAGAGAATTTCATCTTTCAGTAGAACCTTTTGAATCGTCTAGCAGGTTGTGCCATCTCTTCATCACTGTCTAAATTTGACTCTTCACTTGTAGAGATGTCTACAGGTACATGATCTTTTTCATTGACTTTTTTTTGGGGAAGAATTCTTGAATTCTAATGACTTCGTTCTTGGTTCTACTTCTATTTCTTGATTCACCATAAGCTCTTTTTCATACATCAATATTTTTTCAATTAACTCATTTTACGATAGCTTGCAGATGTCACATGATTCTCAGATTGATATAGAAGTGCCTCTCCATCTGTCAGGTAGGCATCTAAGCAGCATCATGATTTGGTCTTTGTTATCCACCAGTTTCCCAAATAGATTCATGGTGTTTTCTATTTCATTAAACCTGAAATTCATTTCAGAGATATATTCCTCAGGCTTCATCTTAGAATTTTCATATTTAATAGTATAGGTATTTAATCTCATTTATTTAACATTGGTTGTTCCTTCATGAGAAACATATATAGTTATCAAATTTCATAAGCATTCTTACAAGAAGATATTCTATTTAATTATTCATCACCCAAAGCAAAGTATAAGGCATTCATTTCATTAAAATTATTATTATAAGTGGTTTTAGTTATTTGAGACCCTGTATCCCTAGAAATAGTAGGTAATGCATGTTGTTCTTCAATTGAGTCCCAAATTTCAGGTCCTAAGCTTTCAAGATACATTTTCACATTCAATTTCCACTGAAAATAATTATTACCATTAAATAAAGGTGGTCTGTTAGTAGCAGCACCCTCCACCCGGTTATCCATATAAAACTAAAAGGATAAATAGCTGAAAGTTTAGATATAACCGAAATTTTGAGATCTTTAAGATAAAACTAAAATCAAAATTGAAAATAAATTTAAATGCGTGAAAAAATGGTTTGATGGTGTGAATAAAGAAATCCTTTGATAACAAAGGTTGGTCGGAGTGGATACTCAAGAGGGGGGTGAATAGAGTTCCAATTAAAATTTCTCTTAAAAACATTTTGGATTAAATTCTTCCAAATTAAAATAACCCAGTTAATTAATGCAGTAGAGATATAAGTGATTTATTGTTCAAAAGGTTTCTCAAAGGTTGATTAATCCTCCGTTAAATCATTGTGAGTAATAATTCAACTTTTGAAACAAGTTTACTAAAATAATCACATTTACACACTAACTATAACTAACTATCAGAGTGAATGTAAAAACAGATTTATTTCTTTGAAAATATATGCAGCGGATAAATGTATAACAGATTACATGAAGGTTGAACACAACAATTTAAACCAGAGGTTCAATATTAAGCCACGTCCTAATCCTCTCCACTTGGTGATCTCCTCCCACCATGCAGTTATATTAAAAATTATACACGGCCTTTATCGGGATTTACTATAGTTTTCACAAATTGTATAGCTTTGGCAACCACTACCACAATTATACGTGGGAAAATAAACTACCAAGACACACTAGGATTCCTCCATTGTTATGCATGGGTAACAAATGTTAAGAGAGTTTGGTAAGGTAAATTTCAGTATCCCTCAGTTCAAGAAAAAGAGTCAGTGTGTGTAATACAGACACACTGCTCACAAATGTAAAATACTTAAACACAGTAGATCTATAGTTATTAGGAAGAAGTTTAGAATGCTCTATGTATTGGAAGATCAGCTTTGGACTCCTTCAAATGAAGGAAATGAATTTTTAGTCCTTTTCTGCAAGTTTCCTCAAAAATAGAGTGTCGAAACTTCTTGGTTCTGACTTCCAGATGTAGTGATGATCAGCTTCATGGATCAGATTCTCTTTGTTTCACACCAACACAGCCTCGAAAATGATCTTCCTATAGATCTTTGTGATGCTCCTAGATCTTGCGAATGAGTTCTCGAGTGATCTTCATCTTGCTTCATATTTCAGGTAATGTAAATGTCTCCCTTATGTGAGTATTTCAATACCTTGATGTTTGTATTTTTATCCTTGTCCCAGTTCACCTTTGTCTCATTTGATTCAACAGGGTCCGAATAAGGAAATTATTGAACCATGTGTGTTCTTCCAGGTACCTCGTACTGTTTGCTGATATGCCTTCATATATCATTAAATAATGTACGGTGAATTTAATTTTCCACACATGTTTGTTATTATAGTATTAAGAAAATTGGTAAAGTAAAGAATAGGTTATCATTAGACTGGTAGAAGATGCATGTCAAATGGTAGATATCAACAGTAGGCTCTCCAACAGTGGACTTCATCAGTAGGCTCAAAAGTATACCTTTAATAGTAGGCTTCAGTCAGTAAGCTTTTCTGCTGTAGACTTCAATAAATAAGCTTCTAACAGTAGATCTGTAACATTAGACAACTTCCACATTGACCTTTTCCATCGGTATACTATCCCAACAGTTGACTTCATCAACAGTGGAGTTTTTCTATCAGCAAAATTCCACTAACGGTAGACTTGAACAACATTAGACTACATCGACAGTAGGAGTTGTCTAGCGGTAGCCTTGAACTGTTATTCTCTTAATAGAAGACTTGAGAAAGATTCTGACAGTGGACTTCTAACATAATCCTTGTCATAGTAGTGACCTGTAATAATGACTATTTTTCTGTAAGATTTGATTAGCATATCAACATTAGACTTGTGACTGTGACCTTGTACCAGTTTCCCCCAACACTGACTATAGATCTTCCAAAGTGATCTATAACGGTGTCCTTGAACAAAAGGCTCTTACCAGTAGCCTTTAGTAGTGATCTTATAATAAGATAAGTGTAAAATACATATTAAAAAGTATTAGTAAATGACTTAATATATCATGATCAGTATTTAAACATGATTTGGGATTATCAAACCAGGTGAGTCCAACACCATCAGTAGAGATCATGACATATTCAATTTTTGAATATAATATGAAAACATTAGAAGTGATTTGTTTTTTCCAAACATGATAATAAACTCGGTAACAAGTTAATAAAGAGGAACTGAATTCCCTCTGTTCCACTAGATACAACATAAAAACCATGACAACAAAAAAAATTATGTTCTTGATATTTCTCAACCACAAGTGCTACCATAGTTGGGGCAAGTCACAGTGCTCCCTAAATGATCTCCATGAATAACATAAAGTCCTCATGAAACTATGCCTCAACACCTTTTTCTAGTACTAATAATGGTGTTACCACTATCACTAAAGTTGTATCCATTTGTATCCCATTATTAACCACCTCTGGCATGTGGTCGTCACCACCCTCCTAGCACAGGACTAGAAGATGTCTTAGTGGAATACCTTTACAAATAAAAAGTGTACGACATAGTTCAAGACCATTATAAATTTTTTTATATAAAAAACATAGATATAGGAATAGGATTGGTACCAACCATACTATATAATTACACACCCCTCTTTCTACCACTTGATCCGGGTCTGGGAAACATACAGATCATATAGAAGCAAGGGATACTACATACAACCCACTACTAATGTCAAGTCAGTGTCACGTTCTATGCTTTAAGAAAATTTATTTTCTATTTAATTTTCATTTATTTTAATTTATATCATAGATCATTTTAACAGGATGAACCAAATGGTTTACCAAATTATGATACATGAGGTCTCACGCACCTAATGAATCAAAATTTGGTGCCCATTTAATCTATGCCATAAAACATTCTATAATACCTATCAAATCATCACGTATGGCTATCACGATACCTATCATAATGGCATGTAAGGAGTAATTAATCTTATATGGCATGGAATAATGTATGGAATGTGATTAATATAATGTTCCTAGAATAATTAATGAGATGGAATACCCTCATATCATTAGGTTTAAATAGAATAGAACACAAAATCACATCAATAATAATATTAAAATTCAAGTGTATCACCAAATGATGGAACCAAGTCAACTGTAATAGTAATAATCTTGAAAGATAAATTTAATTCAAGGTAATTTGGATTTTTTCCTATATGTGGGTTAGATATGCCAAGTAACAACTCATTACCAAACTCCATTTCCTTTATATACCTTTATATTGTCTCAAAATATTAAAGCAAACTATAAAATAACCTCTGATACCACTTTATAACATCGTGAACCTGGATACCACGGAAAAGTGGCCTGAGCCCAGTCGGCCACATTGCCTTAAGTACATCTCCCAAAATGCCATAGTATAGAAAATAGAAGCATGTACCTTGGGTGTTCTTGGGGGAAAAATATTCCCCCTTACTAGAGTTTAACATAGTGTAATAGAACTAACAATAAATAACAGAAGTAGTGATAACCATCAAACAATAGATAATTAGTATAAATAGATAAAACATTAAAAAAGAACCCCAAATACAGTGATGATGATACATATCCTATGTATCTACAAAATATCCTAAATAGGTATACATGGAATCAATATAATATATAACTTAAATGTAACGAAAGACCAAAATTATACCATCCAGTATCACAAGTCTCAACATAATTTTTTGCTCCCTTGATCCTAAGAAACAATCAAGATCATATAACAGGGAAATTTATGTTATCCATAACTATAATCAGAGAGCATGTTTAGGTACCCAAGGCATCCCAAATAGGGTGTGAGTCTAAATCATAGTATGTAATCACCTAAGGTCAAGTTACATTCAGTCAGTGAATATAGAATAGTCACATTTTGTAGGAATCAATGTTACAATAAACGATGTACTAAAATTTAAGATATTATAATGTCTAGGATTTCATTTATAATCAATTCCATATAATGATTAAATTCCATTTAATTTACAATTCTTCATACCTCGTGTGTATCCTGACATCCCACTTGAATATTGGTAAACAATAGATGCCTAAATAGCCCATCCATAAATTATAAACAATGACAAAATCCATGATTTTTCATTGGCTTTGAATATGTGTCATATAACTCATTCCATTAATTATTCAATTTAGAACCTGGGGATGTCCATGTAATTACTAATTTGGAATCTATGTATCACTTGAGGAATTATATAAACTAACACCATATAATCCCATCCATGGCTATCCTCGCAAGAACATAGGAATCTGTCTAAGTGTGGTATAACTTCACTTTCATTCGAGTATATCCCTAGAGGTACACTAAGGGATCACAAGTATCACAAATGGAATATATGATCAAATTCCCTTTTATTCCATCCTTGGAAGATCATATAATTTCTATGTGTCACAATCTATATAAAAGTCATCCCCCATGAGTTCATCATTGGAAAACCATATATAGAGTCCATGTGTCACTTGGGAATAAGAAAGTTCAACGCCAATTGAGACTGTCCTTGGGATTCATCATTTGAATCCATATGCCACCCAAGTTATATAACAATTCAATGAATTTAATAAAATTCAATCAATTTCATTTAATCAAACACATTTTAACATGTTATGTTCATTACCAAGAACATTTCAATTCAATCCAACCTCAGAAGGTGTCACATGACAAAGGATATGCTTAGAAGGATTAATATTTAATGTCCTCACATGGGAATTTCATTAAACAAAAATATCTTTCTCAATTAGCCAATACATGGAAAATGTGTCAGATAATAGAATAAATACCCATTCCTTAAAACCATTTCAATTAAAATTCATAATTCTTATTTTAAAACAATTTAAAATTCAATTAATTAATTTACAGTTCAATATTAACATCCCGTGATACGGAGTAAAGTGCACACCTCAAAGGTATCCAAATTCATATTCCATCATAATGACCCTTTTAAATAAACAAAACACACTAAGTAATGGTTCTATTAAAGTTTCTCAACCATTTAATATTTCTCAATGGGACTCATTAATTTCATAGGCTATATTTATCAATTCAATTCAATGACTAAGACTCATTTCAAGGAGAATATTTTTGAATTGAGCACATGGAACAATAACATATATTATCACATGAATTTAAATGAATGAATGAGACCACATACTTTAGGTTTATTGTAGATATCTCTTCCTATATCAAATCCTAATTAAACATATATTGGGATAAAATCGATGAACAAAAGAAGAAACAAATAATAGGGAAATTGAGATCCCACCTAAATATCATAGATGATACCAAACCAAATGAAAAACAATAAAAAATAAATCAAAAACTCATTTATGTGGATCCAATGAGATGAGTGGCGGGTGAATCTAAGCTCAAATTGAGAGTCAAAATAAAATACTATAATAGTCTTCAAAGGGGTGCTCCAAAATAATTTTTCTCTATACGGGAGAATAAAGAAGAATTAGGTTTTTTGTAATATTTAATTAATAGTGATTTTTTAATTCCACCCAAAATATAGGGACACACGGTTGTCGAAAATTGTGGCAACCATCCATGGTACTATGTAGGAAAGGGGGAAATCTCATGGTTTACAAACTTGGTTTGAATAACAATTTGAAAACTATGAAAAAATAAACTAAAAAATTTATATACATGGAATCATGGTCGTGCACCCTGATGTATTATGAATCTAGTCATCCAAAGACACTAGGACCCATGATCATTGGGTTTTTTATTAATGTGTTTTTATGTTAAAAATAATGTAACAAAAAATATAAAATCCTTGGGTCTCTATAGTTTGTATTTTTTAATTTTACTGTTATTTTTGGGAATTAAAAATAGAATAATTTAAAGATATCCCTTGGTATTTATATAAGTATAATAATAAATATTGGAAAATATCTTGAAATTTTTGTGAAGTATAGAGAGGGACTGTGTTCTAACCAATTACATCCCTATTTTGGATAATATAAGCGGTTGTGGATCTGGAACTATTTTACCTAGGGATAATTACTCTAAAATTGAGTATCTAGATGGAATCGATCATAAACTAGTGCATGAAAACAGTCTTTACTAGACACTTAGTTTGAGACTCATAAGGGATATGCTTTGGAAATTCATAAAAATCATTATAAACCATTGTGATGGAGTTAAAAAAATTATTAGGTTAGAAAGTCTTATATTAAAATTACCACATATAACATAGATGTAACCTAGAGACTCTTAATTTAGGATATAATTATCACTTATAATTCAATCCTTCCTTGTTTATAAGTTTTCCTTTTTTATGTTTATTGGTTAAGGTAATATCATCTAGTTTTTATTCTTTAAGTTAATGGATGGAAATAGGAGAAACCATTAAAATATCCAACATGATATAAAATGTGATGATTTCCCAAACAACATTCCTAGTAATATAAGAGAAAGATCTAATAACTTCATGGTAGTATTATCTCAACTATATCAACATATTAATAATAACTTGTATCATCTAGAGCACCTTACTCTTAATAAGATAGATAAATATATAATTTGTAATTTTATGTGATAAATGTAACACCCCATGATTTTTCAAAAAAAAATTAATATTTTATTCATCATACACTAAGTCTCTACAAAACACTACATTGTTATAACCTATCCATTGAACATAATTTTACAACCTCAAGGGTTTGAATTTTGGAAAACTGACATACATGGTTTCATTCAGTATGATATCTAGAGTCTCATAAGATCAACATGCATTTTTGGTGAATTGTAACTTGACTATTATGAATAGTAACATACCATAATGAATAGTAATAATACCCTTATGAATAGTAACCACACCCATGAAGGTATAAATAAAATTTAGACCCCTTATAAATAAAATAGAGTATTTTAGAAATTAATAATTAAGTGTTGTATTTTTTTGAGTAATGTTTATTTAATTAAAATTTTAAATTAGTAAATTAAAAAATACTTTTCATAAAAATTATTCCTATCTAAATATTTTATATTATTATTATTTTGGGATAATTTTAGGAGACCTTATTTAATATTTGAAGGTGTTAAAAAACCGGATTTACATTTATAATCTGTATTTTCCAAATAAATATTTATTACAATTAATAATTAAATTTATCTTAATCATAAAATTATTTTTAATAAATAGAGTTAATTTTTTAAATATAATCAGTTATAAATGGTTAGGGTGACATTTTTTGGTATTTTTCTAAAATACAATAAATTTTGGTTAATAGTGAAAATGATAATGCACAGAATATCCTAAAGAAGTGTATTTATGCATCATGATTGAGTAATGAATGATGTAAATGACCATTAGTTCTATCTCACATATACTAATTTCTATTCTTGGTCACAGAAATCAACACTCTTGGATTTATTTGAAAAATATTCAAATAATGAGTAAAATAATGGGAAAACCCTCAGATCCTCCACTATAAAAACCAATCTCACTCTCCCATCCCTTTACTCCTCTAAAAACATTTCTTTGTCTAAATTCTGCCCAAATGACCTCCAATGATTTCACCCCATGTCTAGAAGACATTGTTGTCATAGAAGACAAAAAGCTATCCCCTATTGTAGCTTTCAAGGAAGATTACCTCAAAAGAAAAATTCCTCTTTTCATTTCTTTTATTTCAAGTACCTTTATTTTATTTTTCGTTCCCCACATCCTTTAATTAAAATTTTATGATTACTATAGTATCCTACATGTACTTTAATTTTGAAATGATAAAATAAGATGTCATCATCATATCTCCTTTCCCCTTCTTTTATACTAGAAATGAAAACACCATACGAGTTGTGTAAATTTATCACATTCAAGGACGACATGTTTTCAATTAATGTTACCATCTTCAATTATGGGCATGAAACCTATTTTATGGTCGAAATAGACAATAATATATGTATTATAAAATATTTAAGTTTCTATGATCCTTTTTTAATCATGATATTAATTTATAAATAAAATTAAATTTTGTTGTGATCAAAAATCACCAATTAACCTGAACAAGTATCATTATGATATTATATAAATATTCATCTTAATTCTGAATAACCAAATGAATTTTATAAAAATGTTATCTTAGATTTTTTCAATAATAACATAAATCAAATATTTTGAAAAACCATTATCATTTTACATGTTTATCCTTACATGAATATAAGTAAACTGATCTTGAACACCAAGGAAGAAAACGCTCCCAAACAATGAAATTGAATCTCTTAACTTATTAGAAGACCATGAATGAACCGAATAAGGTTATAAAAAATAAATTAAATGTATATTAGATACTATAATAATTAAAATATGCCATAAATTTGATAATTTAGGTCATTAAGATCATCTCAGGAACACCTTCGATCTTATGTTAAGGGTTTTCTACCCGAACCTCCATTTTAATTTATGTTGCTTTTATGGTCTACTAATCTTAATGAAATACTTATGTATTATTATTTAATTCTCATATATTATATGTTATTATTATATATATGTTAACCAACCAGAATATTTCTTTATTTTATGGGGATTTACTAGTTTTAAAAAATAAACCTTCAAAATTCTTCCCAAAATACAAGCCCAATTCTAGGGAATTTCTCAAACTCATACCTATTTTCAAGGGAAATCTATAATATGTTTTTGGAAACCATTATATTTCTAAAATAAATCATTTTATTATTAAAATAATATATTTATTCAGTTTTTTTTATACAATGACATTTCCCAAATAATTATTCTTTTCAAAGAAGAAGAGTACTTATCTAAAAAATTACGCAATGATTTTATAATAATATCATTATTTGTTTAAACACTATTATTTATTCTTATCAATTATTGGGGTTAATATTTTAGGATATCATATAACATATTTAATTTAATGGTTTACTATTATTTTTACTATATATGTTCTATCTTAAAACCATTCACCAATTTACTCCAAATGGTTAGTGTTTATACATAATGTTTGGGAAAATTTATTAAAATTTCATATGTTAGTTTCAATATGAATGTATATATTGTTTATGATTATCTATAATCATATGAGGAATGAATTGAACGTATTATGAAATGGGTGGGGCCTAATATATCCATATGATTCATCAGTAGGTCTCATGAGACAAATATATATGGACTTGGCAGACGCCATTCCCATTTTTAGATATCGTTTTGGCTGAGGAATTAATCACTTTTAGATTTCATGGTTGACGCCTTGATGATATGTTTCAAAATGTCCTGAATATACATTTCCCACATTATAAATATAAAAAATAACTAGTTCATGAGTTTATTCTACAAGTAGAATAAGAATTATTGTGTTTTATTATGGAATTACATAATCAGCTCATATTTCTTCAATATTATGTTTAAGTTTATTTTTAAAGGCATATGTTTTCAATTATTCACTATGCCTAATTTTTATGTTAGATTTTGATGTATTGTTTACCCTTACTGAGCATTTTATATCACTCATTCTTATGTTTCATTTTTCCCATCACATGAAGATTAATATTATGATTGACTTATAGGGATAATCTTAGAGTGGTGAATGTGCCCAATGGAACTCATTGGTTTTTTTTCATATCATGTTGTAATGTTGAACTTATGTATATGTCTTGATTTCCAATTATAATAAAATATTCATTCCTTCAAGATATGAATTTCTTGTAATCATGCCAATGTAATGTAATAGGGAAGTTGATCCTGGTAATTAGGGTCATGTCCCTATATTTGGTATTAGAGGAAGTTTAGTAGAAATCATGGAAACTATATTTAGAAAATGTAGAATAGTGAACAAAACTCTAAGATATTTTTTGAGGATATGTATCAAAAAATATCCAATAATTTTTATAAGTAATAAATTATGTATATATTTAAAGAAAAATATCCATGTTTGGATACTACAAGTGGACATAGTTCTGGAAAAGATGTACCTACAAGTGAAAACTCCAACAAAGAGTTTCAATCTTGACTTAGGCTATCCTAGTACATGACAAAAGATCTTAATGCGTACCAAGTTTGATACTCTTGGGGGATATGCTTAGGATAATTCACATTTTCTTTACAATCCATTATGAAGGATTTAGATGTAATTTTTTCCTCAAATAATCCCTATTTATAATTATGGGATTATCCAGGCCTCAGATATCAATTTATGATAAGTATTTTTCAAATTTGATATAATACATTTTGATTCATAATATAATCTAGTGTATGCCATTTTTTTTAAATCAAACATAGTAGAAGGATTAGAACCACATGAACGTGCATATCCCATGTAGGAATTTCACTCATATGCAAGATAATGATGATGGCTCTGAAGCTAGAATTGGTGCAGAGTAGATTATTACTATACTGGGATCTATGTTAGATATGTTTATGCGAAAACATCCTCCATCATTTAATGGTACTACAAACCAATTCATAATAGAGCTATGTATAAGTCCATAGAGAATATATTTCTTGCTTTGGGATGTAACAAATGGAAGAAGGTTTTCATGGTAGTTCATTGTCTGTCAAGAGATGCTAATCAATGGTGATCACTAATTAAAAATAAAGAGGAGGGTGAAGAAATATAAAGAATTTAATGGAGTGAATTTAAATTTCGTTTCATAGAGAAATACTTTCCTCATGAACAACGATCAGATATGGAAAGGCAGTTTCATAATTTTCGGAAAAAGTAAGATGAGAATGTTGAAAAGTATGAAGCTAACTTCACATGGTTAAAAAGTCATTTATTGGACTATATATGTAATCAAAGGAGAAATATTGATATTTTATTTGATATCCTAAATCCATTCCTCCGATGTGTACTGGTATTCCAAACTTTCTCATCATACAAAGATATAGTCTCATGTGTTATTAAGACAGAAAAGGAGTTCTCTTTGTCTTATAAAATTAATGGAAAGAAAGAGGATAAGAGAGCGGTGGTAAACATTGGAAAATAAAATATGGAAATAGAGAAGAAGGGAAGAGTTGACTTTCCACCGTGTGATACATATTGAAGGGAACACCCGGGTGCATGCTTAAAAGGAAAAGGGGTGTGCTACAAGTTTGGACAGAAAGGTTGTCGTATTGGTGGTTGTAAGGTAAAGAAAGAAGCTATTAATGTTTAGTGATATAATTATAGGGAAATGGGGTAATATTCTTGTCATTTTCCAAGGTTTCATGGAAACATGCCTCAACAATGGCCAAGGGAGTAGGGATAAGCTTATGTGATCAAAACTACTAATATTGAAGTTAATAATGAAGTGGTGGAAGGTACTGTAATCATTTTCTCAAACTTAGGAAATGCTTTATTTGATTCAGGGTCATCACATTCTTTTATATCTTCCAATTTTTCGTGGAAAATTTGACATGTCTGATTTTATTTGATAAAGTAGTTGTCATTCTAAACTCCTAGGGTATGTATCATTTTAATAAAGATGTGTCAATCGGTCCCCATCATGACACATAAACTTGCTTCAGTTTCCAAAACTATCATCATACCCATTATTGAATTTTATATAATCCTTGGTATGAGTAGTATTTCATGTTATGATGAAAATCTCTATTGTAAGAAGAGGGAAGTTAGGATTTTGAGAATACTCTTTAATCCATTATCATTAGAGTAGAAATCTCACAAGCGGATTCTAATCTAGATCCACCTTAATAGCTCTACTGAATTCAATTATTAGGGACGAAAGTAATGCAATAACTTTGGGGATGTTTAGGAATGTTCAAATAGAGGACATATATATTGTGAAAGAATATGTTTATGTGTTTTCATATGATATATGTAGACATCCTCCAAAGTGGGAAATTGAGTTTTTCATTGTCTTAATTCATAGTTCAAGGCCCATATCAAAGACCCCTTATATAATTTCCATTGGGGAATTTCTAGAATTGTAGAAACAAAAAGAGAAATTGAGTGATACGGGATTTATTTCCCTATTATTTATCCCTGGGGTGCCCCATTGTTTCATAAAGAAGAGTGATGGATCTATGATTTTGTGCACTAATAATAGGGATATTAATGTTATAACAATAAATAAAAATTATCCACAACCCCACATTGATTATTTTTTTGATAAACTACATGAAGCCCAATATTTTCTATGATTGACCTTAGATCTGTATATCATAATTTTCTATTAAAAAATGAATAAATTCCAGTGATTTCATTTCTAACTAGGCTTGAGAATTAAGAGCTTACATTAAAGTCTTTTGAACTGACTAATGCACCCTGTGCATTCTTGGATCTAATGATTAGAGACTTATAGTAATATATTAATGAATTTTTGGTGGTATTTATTAATGATAAGTTTGTATAATCCAAAAGTAATAATGATTATAAAAACCACTTGTGTACTATTCTGAAGACTCTTAGAAGAAATGAATTACATGAGAAGTTTAGAAAGTATGGATTTTGGCATCAATCAGTTTCCATTTAAGGACACATTATCTATAAGGATTGAATATCTCTTGATTATATGAATAAAATGGCTATAGAATGATGGAATACTTCAACAAATGTAAACGAGGTACGTAGTTTTATTGCTTTAGTAGGTTATTATCGGTTTTTTGTTCAGAACTTCACTGATTTAGCCAACCTGATGACCAAGCATACATGTAAAAGGGTTAAGTTCATATGGAAAAAATAATGTGAGGAATATTTTGAGGAATTAAATAGGATATTAGTGAATTATTTTACCCTGGACATATTATCAAGAAATTATGGGGTTTTGACCAATAGTGATGCATAAAATAAAGGACCTTGTTATGTCCTTATGTATAATGATCGTGTTATTGCATATGCATCACGGTAGATAAAAATTCATGAACAAAACTATATAACTCATGATCTTGAGTTATAAGCTATAATCTTTGTTCTGAAAATATATATACATTATCTCTTTGAAAAAATATGTGAGATATATACTAATAATAAGAGCTTGCAACATATCATCTCACAAAAATAAATCATCATGAGACAAAAGTGATGGCTTGAACTACTCAAGGATTATGATTGTTCCATAGAGTACCCCCCATGAAAAAATAAGGTAGATGATGAATTGAGTAGGGAAGATCATGGAGTTCTCAATAAAATGAGGATTTAAAAGGATCCTTTGTATATGGATCTAGTGAATATGTATATGGTAATTATCAATGAAGGTGAAACATCACTAATATTTCATTTGGTTTCCCAACCATCTCTGATTAAATGGATTAAAACTTCTCAGTTTGATGATGATAATCTTCAAAAGAAAATTAAATGTGTTAATGATGGGAAGTTGGATTAAATAATGTGTGAAGATTAAATTTTAAATTTTGGGAAGAGGCTTTCTGTTTAAGATATACCCGAGCTAAAAAGGGATTTTTGTATGATTCCCATAGTTATAATTTCTCTATACATCCTAATAGAAATAAAATTTATAACGATTTGAAGGAAAATTTATGGTGGGATAACATGAAGCAGAAAATTGTGGATTATGTATCAATAAGTCTAGTTAGTTAGCAAGTAAAGGCTGGAAGGAAACATCCCATAGGATTCATACAACCTATACCTATTCATACATGGAAATGGGATGAAATCAATATGTATTATGTCACTTTATTACCCAAAACTACAAAAAATAATGATGTAATTTTGGTAATTGTTGATCAAATTATGAAATATGAACATTTAATCTATATAAGGTAGTATTAGCCACTAGAGTGCCTTTCATGACTCTATATCAATGAAGTTATGAGGTTTCACGAAACACCACTTTCAAATGTGTCTGATCATGATCCACAATTTACATCAAAATTCTAGAAGTGTCTATCAAAATATTTAGATTATGAGCTTCATTTAAGTACTGCTTACCACCCACGAACTGAATAACCATTATCTAGGATGATACAAACCTTATAAAACTTTTTGATATCTTGTTTAATTGACTTTCAAGGTATGTGGGATCAATAATTACCTTTAGTGGAGTTTTCCTACAATAATAGTTTCCATTATAGTATTCCAATGACACCATATGAAGCGTTATACCGAAATAGATGTCGTACACCAACTTGTTGGGATGAATTTGGAGAAAATAAGGTTGTGGGACCAGAGCTTATAGAGGAAACAGTAAAAAAGGTAAATAATCTTCAAACCCATATCAAATAATCTCAAATCAGGAAAAAGAGCTATAATTATAATCAAAGGAAGGATTTGAAATTTCAAGTGAGAGATCATGTTTTATTGAATGTATTTCCATGGAAGAGCATTATAAGATTTGGGAAGAGAGGGAAACTGAGCCCTAGGAGCATTAAACCTTTTGAAATCTAACAGATTATAGGATCTATTTCCTATCGGTTGGCTATGCCGCTTGGCATGTCTAAAGTACACAAAGTGTTCCATACCTCATTATTGTGGAATTACATGCCAGACCCAATGCATGTCCTCACTTCTGATGAAACATAATTGAAACCAGAACTATCATACTATGAAGATCCTATCTAGATTCTAGACACTAAAAAATACGTGATGAGGAATCAAACAACCCGACTACTAATGATACTTTAGAAAAATCATAAAATCAAATAGGTAACATGGGAGCCTGTTGAGATTACAATGAAGACCTACCCATATCTTTTTATGATTTAACATTATCCGAATTGCGAGGATGAAATTTTTTCGAGGGCTGAACGTAGCACCACAATATTTCTCAAATAATGTTAATATTGAATGCATGAAACACTAATCCTATAAAAAACGCCTCTTCATTATAACCTAACTAGTAAAAATAATTTTACCTCCTCTGTGTTTTAAATTTCAAAAAACTGACATACACAGTTGCGTTCAGTAATATATTTAGAGTCTGATAAGATCAACATACATTTTTGGTGAATAATAATGTGACCCTTATGAGTAGTAGCATACCCTTATGAATATTTATATGAACATTAAGATTAGTAACCACACCATTGATGGTATAAATGAAATTTAGACACCTTTTAAATGAAATAAATTGTCTTGGAATTTAATAATTAAGTGTTGGATTTTTTGAGTAATAAATATCTAATTAAAATTTTAAATTAATAAATTAATAAAATTATTTTTCATAAAAATTATTCCTAAATAATTATTTTGTATTCTTATGTTTTTTTGATAATTTTACAAGACCTCAGTTAATTTTTGAGTGTATTATAAAATCAGTTTTTTATTTAAAATCTATATTTTTAAATTAAATGATGATTTAATTTAAAAATTAAATTAATATTCTTTTGAATATAATTCTTATTAAATGGGTTTAATTTTTTAATTATATAGGTTGAAAATGGTTTAGGTGAATATTTGGGATATTTCTGAAATACTTGAATTTTTGGTGAATAATGACATTTGATAATTTACAATATATACTAAATAAGTGAATTTACTCATCATTATTGAGTCATTGAAGACGTAAATGATCATTCGTTCGAACATACATGAATTTAATACTATTATTGGTCACATAAATCAACACTATCTTTTTTCCTTTCAAGGAATAATAAAACAATGAGTAAAATAATGGGAAAACCCTCTGGTCCTTCACTATAAAAACAACCCTCACTCCCTCTACCCTTTACTCCTATAAATCCTTGTTCGTTGACTAAATTCTACCCAAAATAACCCTCCATTATCCTCCCCCACGTCCAAAATCCCTTGGTATCACAAAACGACCAAAACCTCTCCCATAATGAGGCTCTATAGGAAGATTACTTCAAGTGGTAAATTTCTATTTTCATTTATTTTATTTCAATATCCTTTATATTATTTTTCTACTATAAACTCCTTTCATTAAAAGTTTATGATTAATCCAATAATATACATGTACTGTAATTTTTTAATGATAAATTATGAATTCATCATCTATTCACATTTCCACATATTTAATACAAGAAAAGAAAACACAATCTGAGATGTATTAATTTATCACATTCAAAGACGACAAATTTTCAATTTCTATTACTATCTTAAATTCTAGTAATGATACCAATTTGATGGTTAAAAACAATTATAATATATTTATTATAACATTTTTAAGGTTCTATATTCCTTTCTTACACAAGATATTAATTTATAAATCAAAATGAGTTCATTGTAATAAAAAACCACCAATTAACCCAAACAATTGTCACTAATGTTTTCAATAAGGATTCATCTTCACACCCAAAATCCAAAAGAATTTTATAGCCATGTAAATTTTTTTTTCACTAAAAATATAAAAATTCTATTCTGTACAACCATTCTCATTCTACATGTTTATCCTTATATGAATTAACTAATCCAATCATGAAAATCAAGGAAGAAAATGCTCCCAAACAATTAAATTGAATGTATTCACCCATCAAAAGGCCATGAATGAACATAAGAAGGTTATAATGAATCAATTAATTGTACATTATGTTTGGTAATCATTAATTTAGGATCATAAATTTGATTATTCAGGTCATTAATATCAAGTCAGGAACACCTTCAGACTTAAGGTAAGGGTTTTCCAATCGAACCTCCATTTTCATTCGGTTTACATTTATTGTATACTTACATAAATGAAATTATTATGTATTATTATTTAATCATCATAAATTCTGTTTGAGTGTTCTATATATTTTTACCATCCATAATCCTTCTTTATTTTAGGGTTAGTTATACATTTTAAAGAGGAACTTTCATAATTCATTACGAAATACAAGCCCTGTTGAAGGGAATAGCTCAAAGTCTTACCTATTTTCAAAGATACACTATAATATTTTTAGGCATAAAATATCTTTATAAATTCTATCATTTAATTAGTGAAATAATATATTAATTAATTTCCAGTTTTATATAAATAATATTTCCGAATAACTCTTCTTTTCAAAGTAAAATAGTATTTATATCATGAATTACTCGATGATTTTATAATAGTATCTTCATTTGTTTCAAAACTATTGTTGATTATTATGTATTATTGGGATTAATATTTTATGATATCATATACCATAATTAATTAAATGTTTTATGATTATTTTTACTATGGATGTTATATCTTAAAACCATTCACCAATTTACTCTCAATGGTTAATATTTATGATTAATATCCAAGAAAAATTATTTACATTTCATATGTTAGATTAAATATGAATTTATATATCGTATATGTTTGACCCCATTAATATGAGGAATACATTGGACTTATTATATGATGGTAGGGGACCTCTACATCCCTTCTATGAATTAGTAGGTCTCCTGAGACAAATAGATATGGACTTGGATGAGGCCTTTCCCATTTTTAGATATGGTTTTGGATGAGGGATTAATCTTTTTTAGATGTATTGGTTGAGCCCTAAAATGTATGTTTCAGAATTTTTGGAATATAAATTTTCCTAATTATGAAGTTAATAAATTCATAGTTCATGAGGTAATTTTACTAGTATAATACCAATGATTTTGTTTTATTATGGAAATATTTACTCTGCTCATATTCCTATAATTTTATATTCAAGTTTATTTTTAAAGGAATATTTATTCATTTATTTACTATGACTAATGTTTTGTTAGCTACTGCTGTATTGTTTACCCTTTCTGAGAATCTGAAATAACCTCTTCTTATGTTTCATTTTTTTTTGGGCAAGAAGAGGTATATTATGATTAACTTGTTAGGATAATCATATAGTGGTGGATGTTCATGATGGAACTTATTTGTTGTTATTCATTTCATGTTGTAATGTTGAAGTTTTTTATGTGTCTATATTTTCAAATCTACTAAACTTTTTGTTCTTTCAAGATACTAATTTCTTGTTATCATGTCAATGTAATGTAATAAGGAACCGTCACTGGGAAACTAGGATCAGGTCTTTACAACAAAGGCCTTCTACCATTAGTGGATCACATAATCTCTTTATTATGGAGCATTACATTAACTCCACTAAGACTATTTTATTTATCCTTCAATACTTAGATAAAGATAAAGATCTAAGGTCCATTTATCGAATAGAGGGAGAAGCCAATCAGTGGTGGATACAAATTAAGAACACAATGTCCAAAGATAATATTGATTCCATGGAATTGGATTATTTAAATAAAATATTTTTCAATATATATTTTCCCTAAACTCTCTATATTAAAATGGATACTAAGTTCATTAGTCTGACGAAAAAGGAATATGATTATATCAGGGTGAATGAGGCTAACATCAAAATGATTGAATGTTATTCCTCTAGTTTTTTAATCAAGAAATAATATAAGTGGACAACGTATTTAGTGGATTAAAACCGATTCTATGAAAATAATTAGTGATTTATCACTTGGAAAAATTTGAAGAGATTGTCCATTGTTACCTCAAAGATAATATAGAGATTATTGATTCCCAATTGACTCATGGGATTGGAGAAAAAAACATATAAAATGATTTTTTATATAGGGTAATCAATTAATATATCTCATGGAAGAAATAAATACAAACATCTCACTTATCACATGTGTGGGAATAAGTATCAAAAAACTATATAATAGGAACTAAAAGATGCTTCAAATGTAGAAAATAGGGGTATCAATCAAATCATCTCACTTGCTTTAGTTTATTTTGATACTATATTAGGAATGTATTGTATATACATATATAAATCCAATATTAACTATCAAGAGGGGGAGATCAATCTTCACTTCCCACGTCATCCTCTTATTAAATAGAAGTGTAAGGATGATTATGAATATCTCATGGAATATTCTATTCAAGAGTAAATGTTATTTACTTTTTAGAAAGAATATCTATCTGAAATGATTGATACGGTGAAGAGAATCTTGCATTATTACATTCTTATTAAGGAGGTTTATACTAATGTATTGTCTGAGGTGTTTTCTATCCATCCTTGTGATTAGGTTGTTGTGTTATCAGTTGAACTTGTACTTGGAAATCTTCTGATATCCATTAATCCATATATAATGTACACCATTTAGTTAGAAGAGCTAAAAACTACTTATAAGGGAATCTGTAAAAGGGTTTTATACATTTGAGTTATTCAATATAGGGTGAAAAATTCCACTTCAACATTAAGAAGGATGGGTTAACTCACATCTACAATGATTATTTTGAACTCAATAAAATCCTGATAAAGAACAATTATCCCCCCATTCACATGTGACTTGTTTGATCAAATATGTTGGGCCTAGTATTTCTATAAGGTGACCTTCTATTGGGATATCACCAGTTAAAGGTGAAAAGTGAATATATTACCAAATATTCCATTGAAATAAGTTATAGACACTATGAGTTCATATTGATTATTTCATTTAAAATAATTCTCTATAAATATTAATGGACATGATGAATAGGTACTTTAGAGATTACCAATATTTTTATTGTAGTTTAATAAATATGATATTATGATTTACCCCAGAAGAAAGGTGGAGCATGAAGAACATTTGAATATTGTTCTAAAGTATTCAAGAAGTGATAAATTATAAGAAAATTACAATAAATATGAGTTATAGGTGAAGGTAGTTACATTACTATTTCATATTACCATTAGAAAATGTATATGAGTGAACCCTTATGAGATAATGGGAATTAAGGATTAGCCTAGTCCATTATATATATTAATGATCCATAGTTTCCTTGGAATAGTAAGGAATTTTTGACAATTTTTGATAAAAATCAGGAAATTACACAACCCACTAACAAAGATCTATTGGAAGGGAGTAAATTTTATCTGCTACAGTAAATATGAAGAGAACATTAAGGAGTTTAAAAGGTGGCTTATCACTACAAGAGTCCTTACACATTCCTAAACTATATACATTTTTTAGTATATGGATATGATTCAATGACTGTATTAGGATATGTATTGGTGACAAATAATAAATTGATATTCTACACCTCAAATAAGCTAAAATTTCACAAGCTTAACTATCCCATGTATAATCTATAGTTGGATACATGTTCTTATTAATAAAAATATGGTGGAATTATCTATATAGAGAGTGGTTTTAAATATATACATACTATAAGAGCATAAAATATTTATTAAAACCTAATAATATTAATATGAACTAGTGAATAAGGATATAGATAATCAAGGACTATGACTACCCAATCCATTAACATTCCAGGAAAGAAAAAAAAGTGGAAGACGTTCTCAGTAGAAATGATCAGGAAACCTTATCAGTGATGTGATTTGAGAAATATTTAATTATATTTGAAAATTAAAGTATGAAAATTGGAATTATGAATGAAGGAATATCATCATTCCTTTATCTCATTATTTATGAAACATCCCTTCTTGACAAGAGACAAGATTCTCAAAGAGATGATCTAGAAATTAAGAAGGAGGTGCAAGCTATAAGAAAAGGTAAATACATAATGGTCAAAATTGATGAAGGGTGAGTTGTAATATTTTGGCCATGATTATGTGTACCATAAAGTATAGATATAAATAATAAGTTGGGGGAATAATGAACATGGTTTGACCTTCTCCATACACCTATGGATCACGAAGATATATCATGATCATCGAGAGCATTATTATGGGGGAAATACGAGGAATGAAATTACTGAATATACATTAATGTTTTTTTATTCTTGATAAACACTATTTTATTGAATATTTTATTGATAATAAATGATATAATTTCCTCACATTGTGTTAAATATGTTCAATGAGAATTTATTTGGGATTAGATCCTTCATTGGAATATTTGATGAAAATTTCAGTTTTACCCTTTCAAAATCACTGCAGTATTTCAATCATAAATATTTCTATTCGAATTATTTGAACCTAATATTTTGTAACAATGTTATTTAATTCATGGGATAAAACTTTCATTCAGGAAAATAGATCAAATGATTTCATTTGTATGGAGTAATTGGGCCATTAAATCAAATATGGGATGGACACGCAAGAATGGAAAAGCTTCTTTATTTCGGCCATTGCTCTTTAATCTTGTCTTTTATTGATCCTAAATTTTTATAGGAGATATATGACGCATTCACTCACATATTATCCTTCTGGAAGGATGGACAATTCACGCCTTTCTGTTGTCAAATGGGCGGTGTAATTTGGTATAAAATATTTGGGCGAGATTCCCCATTCACACTTGAAACCACTTTGAACCTAGCTCCCCACCATTCTATAAATTGGTGTTTTTCTAATTTGGTGGGGTTGTAACATGAATTAGGATATTAGAGGAAGATGATAATTTTTTTCACCCAAATTCTCCAAACATTGTAAGAGAGGTAGATCTTGAAGCAAGGATCCCCTCATTGAAGCCTCCTTCTCTTCTTCATTTTGTAATGTTTCCATTTGTGTAATAAACTTGTTTGATATTCATTTATTACTAATATTTTCTTATGTTTTGTTTAAATTTATTATTATATTAATCTTCCTAATTGGTTTGGAATTCTTGAGTAGAAGCATTATTGGGTTATACCCATTATAATCCTTTGCACATGCAAAACGCTTCTTCGATGATTATGCCACCCATGGAAGAGTAGTCTTTTAGTTATAGAACTATCTTATACCATATTAATTTAATTATTTTGAATCATTGAGATACTTTAATTAACTTAATATGATCCATTAATTGTGTTTTTAAATTTTAAGAAACTAAGGAAGAAATTGAACAATTAACACAAAAAACACACGAGGTCAAGATTTTTTGTAAATTGTGAGAGCGCGATCTTAATTGGTAATACAAGACCACACGGGATAAATTTGTAGAGTTAAAATATAATCCATAAACACAATTCATCCTCATTTTCAGAATGGATATATTCTCTAATTAACCACTGACCATAATCTATTTTTAGAACAACAATCAAATCAGGGTTGTGTGATTGCGTGTTCCGAAGCTAGCCTAGGGTTTAAGTAATTTTATCTTTGTGGTTAAGTTAACTCTCGTAGGGTTCAAGGGATAAAAAATTAGGGGATCATAATTATGTGGATGTTAATTTAAATGATAATTATAAATAATTTATTGAATAGGTAGAGTTAGATAAATTACTTCTTTTAAAATATTTTTTAAAAAACATCTTCTTATTTTGTCTTTTTAATCAAACATCATTTTAAAACTAAAAACAAAAAAAATGAAATATTCTTCTGGAAAACATCTTATGTATTTATAAATTATAATCAACCCTCATCCTTTTAAAGTAGTTTTTTAATTTTATTCTCTTTTAATTTTTATAATACCTCTGAAAAGTTGTTTTAATTCACTTCCTCCTTTGAGAGACGACCTTGGTCAGCCACTCTGCTGCACCTAAGTACCTCAAAACCCACTAATCATTTGAGGGAGCCCACAACAGCGCTCTATCAAATTAGCATCATTGCAGGGGAGGAAATTATTTTATTCAACTAATTAGAGGTATTTGTTTTACTTTTATTTTAATATTTTATCTTCTCTTCTTTCTTTGTTCTTTCCCCTTTCTCAATTATCTTTTTGGTTTTCTTTTTTCTTTTCATTTGGGTCCATCAAATAAAATATATTATCATTTTATTATAGTCTACTTTTCTTCACTTTATTTTTCTATTTCTTTGATTTATGACACGAACTAATCCTGAGGATCTCTTAGATCTTGACCCTGAGATTGAATGCAGCCTTAGGGCACGAATCTGTCATTCTCAGTCTACGGGAAGTGTCGACATTTACCCAACTGGGGAATTCCTACACTCTACGAATTTTAAAATTGAAAACACTTCTAAGTCAAAATTAAAATAAGAACCAATGGATGAAAATAATGGAAATGAACTTAATAGATCCATTCGAGAATTTGTTTCACCGTATATTAACTATCAACCAAATTGTATTGCATACCCGAACCTCAAATCAAACTTTGAATTGAAATATGGACTAATTCACCTTCCTCCCAAGTTTCATGGATTATCTGATGAGTATCTCATCAAAAACATTATGGAATTTAATGTCGTTTTCTCAATTTTAAAACCAAGAAATGCTTCTGATGAACAAATCAAATTAAGAGCATTCTCATTCTCATTTGATGGAGCTGCAAAAGATTGGATGTATTTTTTGAAACCAGAAGATGTAACACGTTGGAATGATTTGAAATGTCTTTTCATGCAAATATTTTTTCCAGCATCGAGGACCACTTATATTTGTAGAGAGATCATGGGGATCAAGCAAGTACAAGGGGGGTTAATGTATGAGTACTGGGAGCAATTCAAGAAGTTGTGTGCAAGCTGTCCGCATCACCAAATCAGTGAGAAACTCCTCATCCAACACTTCTACGAAGGACTCACACCCATGGAGAGGAGCATGGTGGATGCTGCAGCTGGAGGAGCATTGGTGGACAAGAAACCAGCAGCCACACGTGCATTGATCGACAATATGGTCCATAACTCCCAACAATTTGGTGATAGATGTACACCACATGTTTGAGGAGTACATCAGGTAAGTCCTTATTCTCATGAAAGTCATTTGATTGATACTAAGTTAGATGAATTGATGACTATGGTGATGCAGATTTCATTGGCACAAAATACATCCCAACCCCCTCCTTCAAGGCCTTGTGGTATTTGCACTAAGACAAGCCACCCAACTGACTGTTTCCCACAACTCCAACAAACAGAAGATTGTGCAGCAGTGTTCCCTAGGAGACCATATCAGCAACAACAACAACCACATCCCCAAAAGAAGTATGACTCATTTGCACCAACATTCAACCTAGGGTGGAAGGATCAATAAAAAATGAGGTATGTCTCCGGGCAACAACAAATGACCCCTTTTCAACAAAACTTCCAACATCCTCCACCTTACCAATAGTGTTTCCAACAACCCCAATGTAGATTCGAAGCTCAAACATCAACGAGTCAGCAACAAGGGAAACTCCAACACAAGGTAGACTCTAACACTGATGATCTTTTGAAACAAATTTTTCTTAATCAATAGAATGAGCTGATGAGTCATGGTTCTGAGATGAGAGAGTTGAAGACTCAAATTAGCCATATTGCCACTGCCCTCCATGAAGTTGTGAGTAATAATTCTGGAAATCTACCTTCCCAATCCACTCCAAATCCAAAGGAGAATATCAGTGCCATCACGTTGAGAAGTGAGAAGAAATTGAATGATACATCTATACCTACCCTTCCACTGGGATTCACCATAACTCCAGAGAAGCTACATTCCATACCAACTGATGGGAAATCCAAGGAGAAAGATAAAGGTAAGAAAAAGATTGAATATGTTCCTCCTAAACCCCTTCCTTTTCCAAACAGGGTTGTTCAATCCAAGATGATGGCTGAAGAATCAATTCCGAAGGAGGTTTTAGACACATTCAAGCGTGTGGAGATCAACATTCCTCTACTTGAAGCCATTAAAAAATTCCAAGGTATGAGAAATTAATAAATTAACTTTGTACCAATTGAAGAGGGATCAAGGGAAATGAGAGGATCATCCTTGTAAGGAATGTCTCGGCACTCATTGCATGAACTCTAGAAATGCCAACAAAGTGCAAGGATCCAGGGACATTCCCATCCCATGTACCATAGGGGAGTTTCAATTCTATGATGCTCTTTGTGATTTAGGAGCTTCAATAAATGTGATGCCTCATTATGTATTCTCTTCTTTACAGGTTGGTGAGTTGAAGCCAACCAGAGTAGTGGTTCAATTGGAGAATAGAGCTACGACATATCTAGCGGGAGTCCTTGAGGATGTACTTGTCCGGGTAAGAGACAAGATATTTCCAGCAGACTTCTATGTGCTTAACATGGAGGATGATCAGGTAAGTTCTCATGCCCCCATTATCTTATGAAGGCCCTTCCTCAAAACTGCAAAAACTATCATAAATGTAAATGTGGGAACACTTTCCATGGAGTTTGGAGATGAAGTTGTGGTATTTAATGTAATGGAATCCATGAAGTACCCCTCAGAGGACCATTCCTCTATTTTTATCTCCCAATTTGAACCACCAAATAAAAAATCCATGGAATTTTATTGTCTTATTCTTAAGGAGATTATGAGTATTGGTTTGAGTTTGATGTCTAAGAGCACTTCCACCCATGTTTCTGATACACAATACTCTCTTGTATTTTATTTTGATGATGATTCATATTCTAATTTTGATCACGTTTACTCTGATTATGACATGGATGTTGATTATGATGATAGATTTGATGCTTTATTCTCTGATTTTGATGATTTCTATTCTGATTCTGATGCTCTTTGTGAACATATTTCAGTTCATTCAAATTCTCTATCCATACTACACCCTCTTTCATTAGAACTCAATCCATTGCCACCAAATCTGAAATACCCATACTTGTTGAGTGGTGAGATGTTACCAGTTATCATTGCTAACAATCACCCTTTTGAACATGAAGAAAAGCTTTTGAATTTTTTAAGGGAAAACATTGGGGTGATTGGGTGGACCTTGGATGACATATTAGGTATTAGCCCCTCCATTTTCATGCATAGTATTCTCTTGGAGGATGGGGCTAAACCGGTGAGACGGCCATAAAAGAGACTCAATCCCACCCTCCTATAGATTGTTAAAAAAGATGTTGAGAAATATCTTGATGTAGGTATAATATTTTCCATTTTAGATTCTCAGTGGGTAAATCTTATTCAGGTTGTGCATAAGAAGATTGGTGTCACTGTTGTTAAAAAGGATAAAGATCAGTTAGTTCTAATAGGGGTGCAAAACAGTTGGCATGTGTGTATTGATTATAGGAAATTAATTAGTCCACTCACAAGGACCATTTCCCCTCCCATTTATTGATCAAATGCTTGAGAGAATAGTTGGAAAAACACACTATTGTTTCTTGGATAGACTTTCTGGATATTTTCAGGTTTATATAGCTCCAGAGGATCAGGAGAAAACTACATTCACCAATCCCTTTGGCACATTTGCCTACCGGAGGATGCCATTTAAACTTTGCAATGCCCCAGGTACCTTCCAGAGATGGATGGTGAGTATTTTTTATGATTTTATTGAGACCTGCATGGAGGTATTTATGGATTATTTTACACTATATGGATCCTAATTTGATGAATGTATAAATAGTTTGGGAAACATATTGAATCATTGTATTGAGAAGAATCTGGTCATGAACATTGAAAAGTGTCATTTCATGGTTGATCATGGAATTTTCTTAGGGAATGTAATGTCAAAACATGGGATAGAGTTTGATAGATCTAAGATAGACATTATTTCATCCTTACCATATCCTTCATGTGTGCGTGATTTTAGATCATTCCTAGGGCATGCAGGATTTTATCGGTGCTTCATCAAAGATTTTAGTAAGATTCCTCTTCCTATGTCACGATTACTCCAAAAATTATTCTGATTTTGTGTTTAATGACTCTTGAATGACTTCCTTTGATCAGCTAAAGAAGTGTCTAACCACTCCACCAACCATACAGCCCCCATGGTGGGAGATTCCTTTTGAGCTTATGTTTGACGCATCCAACTTCGCGGTTGGAGTTGTATTATCTCAGAGGGTGGAGGGACATTGACATGTGATCGCCTATGCATCAAGGACACTGGATTCAGGCTAATCAAACTACACAACCACATAAAAGGAGTTTCTTGCTGTCATATTTTCTTTAGATAATTTTTTTTCTTATTTATTGAGCTCTAAAGTAGTTGTTTTTTCTTACCATGCAGCTCTGAGGTACCTCTTAAAGAAGCGAGATGCAAAGCCTAGGCTGATCCGATGGATTCTCTTTCTTAATGAATTTGATATTGAGATAAAGGACAAAAATGGTTCAGCGAACATGGTGGCAGACCACATGAGTAGGCTTACTCACACAGAAAAGGGTTACACCTTGGACCAGGTACCAATTCGGGACACTTTCCCAATGATCATCTCTATGCCATCAATTTTACGCATCCTTGGGATGTTGTTTTAGTTAGTTACATTGTTTCATATGAAATCCCCTCAAATTTGATGAAACATCAAGTCCAAAAATTAAAGAGTGAGTCAAGATTTTATGTTTGGGATGATCCATAATAATGGCGCATGTGTAGTGACCAAGTTATTAGGAGGTGTGTTCTTGATCATGAGTTTGAGTCTGTTTTTTAATTATGTCATACACTTGCATGTGGTGGACACTTTGGACCTCAACGGACAGCTAGGAATGTTTTAGACTCTAGATTATATTGGCCTAGTTTATTCCATGTTTCCCATGTGTTTTTTATGTCATGCTCTCATTGCCAACACACTAGGAATATTTCTAGGAGACATGAGATGCCCCAACAACCCATACTATTCTGTGAGATTTTTGATGTGTGGGGATTTTATTTTATGGGTCCTTTCCCAAGTTCATATGGTTTCTTTTATATTTTGGTTCATATTGATTATGTGAGAAAATGGGTGGAGGCGAAGGCCACCAGGACTGATGATTCTCATGTTATAGTGGTTTTGGTGAAGGAACATATTTTTTGCAGGTTTGGAGTTCCAAAGGCTATCATCATTGATCAGGGGACACATTTCATCCATCGGAATCTTGCTTCCCTCCTTTGAAAGTATTGAGTGACACACAAAACATTACCACCATACCACCCCCAAACAAATGTCCAGACTGAGGTTTCAAATCGTGAGATGAAACAAATATTGGAGAAAACCATGCAACCAAATAGGAAGGATTAGAGAAAGAGCTTAGATGATGCATTTTGGGCATATAGGACAGCATACAAGACACCCATTGGTATGTCCCCATTTCAGATTAATTTTGGGAAAGTGTGTCATCTCCTCGTGGAAGTTGAGCATCGATCTTATTGGGATATAATGAAATGAAACATGGATTTGGCCCAAGCTGGAATCCAAAGGAAGATAAAAATTCAAGAGCTTGAGGAGATTTGATTGTCTTCATATGATAACTCAAGGCTCTATAAGGAAAAATCAAAATCATATAATGATAGAATGATCCCACAAAAAGAGTTTCATGTTGGAGAGAAAGTCCTTATCTATAGTTCACGACTGAAGCTAATGCCTGGTAAGTTGTGTTCCAGATGGTTAGGTCCTTATATTGGTTTTAATGTTTTTCCTTATGGTGTAGTGGAGATAACACAAGGGGAAACTGGATGAATTTTTACATTAAATGGGAAACGTTTGAAGAGATACATTGAGGGACTTCCTACTGGTGTAGTGGATTTAATCACACTGCATGACGTTATCATCACTTGATCACATCAGGCGGTTCCTAACCCTTTAACATTGTTATTCATTGTCCTATTTAAAATTATACATTTCAAGTGAATATATCATCTAATGGGTTCAAATTAAGGACAATTCAATATTTTATGTGTGGTGGAGGGAACCTTTTAGTTTAGTAATTTCAATTGTTTTCCTAATTTAAAAAAAATGTGTGTTTTTCAAATTTTGTCTGTTTATTTTTCAATTTTCTGGGTTTTTTTGAAACTTTTGAGCTGAAATGGTTCTCATCCCAATTTTTAAATGCATATCAATGATTGAAAAAATTTAGCCCTTGAAACTAATCTTAAATGAATGCTGAAATGACTTTGTTTCATGTTCAAATATTTAGCAATTTCATGAAAAGTACACTAAATTTTGAATCCCATGCATCATCTCACTATCTTTATATTTGAATTTACTTTCGTGTGAGGCTTCTAAACCATTATTTTCATATTCATTACATCCACCTCACTTCTTGAGAGAACCAAACCATGATTGATTTAACCAGAATTTGATTTATTTCTGTCGAAACATGAGGGTTTGAGGTACATATGTTTAAATTATTGAGGAATTTGTTTGGTATTAAAGCCTATATTTCAAAGAATCCTTTTTTATAATGTACTACCTTGAACATTTAATCCTTTTATCCCTTAGAAGCCATGCACATCCTGTTAGGTTAGCAACATCACATGCCAATTTTCCCTATCCTATCAACTCTTGAAGTGAAATTTCATAATCTAGTTGAACATAAGTGTGGGGGGAATCTTTCTTGTGTTGTGCTACCACATTCTATGATACTTTGGGTGGAAAATTAAATTCTTAAGTGATGTGTTTGTAACGGAATAAAATCATTATATTGAAAATTTTTCCTTTTATTGAGGGGTTAACTAAAGAGGTATAAGGATTAACAAGATTATAACATACATATTTTAAATAGTATGTGTCTGTAAAACATTTTTCCCACTAAATACATTATTTTTTATTTATGGTGGGACATGTCTTGAGAGTGACTTCCCCTTATTGAATAGTTCTGGGTATTTTTAAAAAATTTACTCCCTCTCACTTATAAAAGGGAACATCCTATCCTATACATTAAAAACTTCAAAAACAATTTTTTTAATAAACTACCTACCATAATAAATTACTTCATTCCATGCCCACATTATATTGTCCATTGTTTTTGTCATAAATCTAATCTAAAGTGGCATTTGGTATAATCTTAAAGTGGTGGTCCAAAATAGAAGCATCGTTCTTAAGTGAGAATCCTTGTTGTATTTATTCTTCCACATCCTATAAATATTAATAAATCATGATGATATAATGACATAAATACATAACAAATACTAAATTTCTATTATGTTAATTTCATACCCTAAATCCATATCCATTTCTATAAAATGTGAAATGAAAGCATCGTTTGCATGTATGGGGGACTACCATGTTGTGAACCAATAAAAAAAATTCATAATCACTTATTACAGTTGTTGATGATGATGAATTTTATTTTCAAATATGAAATTATTTACATATTAATAATTCTATAAAATGAATATATCATATACCTTTTTACCATACCATATGTATAAAAATGATAATGTAGTTCGGGTGTACGAAGGGATACCACCTCACGAAGTGATGTGATTGATTTTTATATTATCGTGTAACATGGACGGTATATGTAAGAGTGTTTAATGAAATAATATGATATTTATTATATAACTATAATTATATAAATTTAAATAACACTTACTTACTTTCCATCATGATCATTGAAAAATTGAAACGTTACTCATTCTTACATAGGACCTCCCGTCTCCATGATTGTAATGTAGTTCATTTTTCATAACCATGTTCAATGATTAATTTTAAAAATATTATTTATGCGTAAAAATAATAATTATTTCATGATTATTATTTTTTATATGATTTAAAAATGATCTCGTTTACCATGGTTAACTCACTGTTACTATTTTTTATTTATGAACAGAGTGTCTTCAAGACACCCGATGTGGGTATAACTGAATAAGTAATTCACTATGTAAATAAAACAATTTAAGGAAATGGTTAATTTATGAGGGATTAGAACTAGAAATAATAATTAATAAAATTAATAATTGATATGATTTTTTTATATAGGTGATAAAGGGAATACATGACATGTTTTGACATGATGTTAGGGAATTATCATCTCACATTTACTTTAATACGACATATATCATTGATGGGGGTTATGATTAAATAGTTTTCAAAGTGGTAAGAGTTTACATAACAATATCATCATTACTAGTGATTGTTTATGTTTATATATCCCATTGATGACCTATTTAATGTTTCTATCTTAAAACCGACATTTTTTATCATCCTCTTGTTTTTAAATCAATTTTCATGGAATAGTACTATTTTAATCACTATTTTATATTAATTTATTCAGATAATGTTTTTAATAAAAATTTTATTTATTTATATTTTAGGTAAAATATACTTTTTATTCCATATCCATGTTTTACAAAAAAATAACCTCAATAATATTTTTAAAATTATCCAAATTATTTATAAATGGAATTTATACCCTTGATTGAAATGCTTATGATTTGATGGAAAGGAATCTTATTATAATTTTATGAATGTGGTTTTTTAACCTTTTTAGAGTAGTTTTATAGGAATATTTTTTTAACTTATACGACATGTACAAAATTAACTACCATCATGAACACTAATTTATTTGAATATTAATTTATTATTTACCATGGTTATTTTAATGAAATTTTTTCGATAATATTTTAGAAATTTTTACAAATTGAAAAAGTGAATTCAAAGTTAAAAGGGAATTTTTCTCATGAAATATTTCATGTAATCTTTTAGAGACATTTTTATCAATAATGATAATATTTGATGTTAAGGATTTACTATTAATTATGTATAGAATTAGCTAACATGTATAACTAGATTATTATTCCTTACAATGGTATGGTAATACATTCATTATTTTTATCTCTCAAATGAATTCATTATAGAATTTCATTTGATATGATATGAGACTTGATTATGAAACCCATTTTCTTTCCATGGTTAATTCTTATGTTTGTAGCTTGTAGTGGATTAATATTTTCTGTCACACATGATCATGAACATGTAATGATGGGTTCACCCAAACAAACCTCCAATGAATTGTGTAAATCTTTAGTCTCATGAGGCATCATGTATGAGATTAGGGAGTAAACCTAATACATCACATGACTTTTTCCACCATGTGATATTGTCTAGCCAGTTAGCCTTGAATCATGTTTATGTCATGCTATATGTCACAACCACATTGCCTATTATTCCATGATCGTAAGATACGATGTTATTTTACTATGTAATTACTCATGTGGATTCTATTTTATGATATCATGTTGTACCTTTGACTCACATATTATATTTCCTTATTATTTCAATTAAATTATTGGAACATTTAGATAACTAATTTTTTTATGTACCCCCTAGGATATTTCATTCTATTTTAGGAGCTCAAAAGGATTTAGGATATCATTATGGAAAATAAAATAAAGAAGTGTTATTTTAGTCTCACATTGATTATTACAAATCTAGTCTTCCAAATCTACTAGGCCTCACAATCTCTGTATTGTAATTAATGTATTTTATGTAAAAAATCATTTAATAATATGTGTAAATAGAATATATTGCTATAGAATACCCCAAATCCATGAGAGTGGGTCAATATAATGTGTGATAAATTCCCTAGAGCTATGAAATTGGGCCAATTCCTATGATGTTTCTTTCCTATAATATTTGAATTGGGTCGATGTAAGTATTTACGTTAAAGGAAAACCTGACTAAACCTTCAATGGGGATGTTGAAAAGTTACAAGTTGTCTATGTAAATTGTTCTAACTATGAAATTCTCTTTGGTATGGATATGAAGCAGGTAGATCCAATCTTCTAGGACCTGAATATGTGTGCACATTTGAGATTATTATTATTATTTATTCATTGATTTCGGTAAATGAATGAACTTGTGTACATTCTGATTTTAGATTAAGGGTTTTTATATGATTACTAGTAGGTTTTATACTCAAACCCTACATCTACATCTCAGTTCATGTATATATTTCATGCATAGGGATCCAGATAAGATAAAGGGTCTTGTAGTGTGTAGTTGAGCACAGTAGTTGGATGACATGAGGTGATGTTAGAACGAACTCTGAATCTGAGATATTCTTTCATATATTACTTATTTGTTTTCTCCATTATGGTGTAATGATTTTCATTATGTTAGAATACATTATTTCGGATATATATTATGATTGAAATGTAATATTGTTATAGCACAGGATGATACTCTAATTCTAATTTTATTGTTTATGGATTATTGATTTCCCTTATTATTATTATTATTATTATTATTATTATTATTTGTGTTGATTATATTACATTAATATGTTTGTTTTCCATTTCTAATGGAGTATTCCCCCTATTATCCCTATTAGTCCCTCAATTCTAGATAGGAGTCACTTTTATATGGGAAGTTGTGAATGAGGTTATGTAACTCTCTTTCCTAGACCCAACGATTTGGGACGGGGTGTTACAAAATAGAATAAATGGCCTATTTCATATATTTTTACTTTATTTGGGACATGGTAGAGAGGAGATAAGATTATTGGGACTTTTGAATGGTAATAATGTCATTTCCTGACCAATACTCTATAGTTGACCTCCATGTTTCTAGGAATGTGGGATTGATGTTCTTGTTGTTCATTATTACTAATGATTATTTCACATTGGGTGATGAACATGATGTTGATATTTGAATTTATGTGATATTGGGTTCATTTATGCATCATGATTAGGCATATAGTTTTTCATTTTGAATTCTTATTTCTTTTATTAGGTATGATTAAAATAATTAAATTCTTATTAAAATTGTGATTTTTCCTTATCGGTATGTTATTTATCACATTTAATTACCTAAACATTAAAATAATATTTCTCTTGTGTAAATATAGTTGTGGATGACATAAAGGAGCTGTAGACTTGGATTGTACTTGGGTGGTGCTAAGGGGGGTTCACCATGTGTTATTGGGTTGCCTCTTAGGATGAGTATCTTATTTTATTTTTTCCTTGAGACTTCCTATAGACTATTAATTGATCTTCATAGACATGATGTTTAAAATTCTCTAAGTGTTTGTCTTTGACTTTGATAAAAGTGAACCATAATACATATTATAGAATATATAAGGGTATATAATTAGAACAATATTTCAAGATTGGATTCCCCCTTGGTGCCACCTATAGTATAGGAGGATGTAGTTTGGCATGCTCCCATTCTTCCACTAGTATTTTAGGCCAAAGAACCAATCTAACGTAGACTCTTCTGACTAGTTCCTACTCAAGGTGGAAGAGATAAAAGGTTATTTATAAGGCCCCAGCCTTAAACCTTACTTAATCTTGAGTTATTACAAGATTACACATTGAGTATTTTTTCAGGATTAGAGTTTTAGAGAATTAGATCATAAAACATGCATTACATTCCACATAAAAACAAAGTGGTTACACAAAGATAGTATTCTTAATTCCCATCAATGGAAACATATTTAAAATAAAACATGGATTAATTCTTGACACTTCCTTGACACTATCATTATATCGTGTACCTTTACCTTGACCTGTAAAAAACATTTCAAAAAAACTTGGGATAAGCATTAAAAGCTCAGTAAGGGATATAAAAATATGGAAAGGAAACATGGGTACATATATACATAATAATGAAATCATACTTTACCCATAAAACATAATCACATTAACATACCTCATCAAATCATGAATAAATCATAGAAATCATAAGACATAAAGGTAACTTGAGGCATTCATAACATTCTTACGTAGGGAGTAACCCTCTTGGTTATGTTTGGAATACCCATCACAGTATATTCCCTAATTCTCTTCGGAGAAACCTTAACGTTTCACTCCTTCGCGTTACCCAATGCATTGGAGAGCTATATCGGGCTCACCCGCCCTTAGTTTATCACGGAACCACCCGTCTTCATAATAATTCTCAAGAACCATAACATAATCTTATCACATAAAACATGCATAAAGGAAACATAACATTTCCACATTTCAATCACAAGATATCAATACAACACAAAAAAACATTGTGAAAACCATTTTCAACACCATGATAAAAGAAAAGTAAAACATGGTATTTATTTTTCTTTTAAAAAGAATGTATGGATTGTAGAGGAAGCCAAAACTCAAATAACGGCCACGATGGTGGAGAAGTCGTTGTCGCCGCATACGTATGACAAAAACATTCCCTTTTTTCGTTTAGAAAATGCTTCGAATAAAAAATATTCCTTTTGAATAAACGTAAAATTCAAAGGGGTTTATACACCGTATAAAAGAAAGTTGTGTATAAAATAAAATATGCCTCAATGAAAGGAGATTGAGACGAAGTCCCTTACCTCATATCCAACTTGACCCGACCGTTCTTTAATATCCTAAATAATAAACTTGAGTTAATATATTCTTGATTATGAACCTTTTTCAAGTTCATTATTCCTTTTATACCATGTTATGAACATCCTGTAATCATTTAAGTTAATAATGTTCATTTTGTCGGTATTTGGTTCTTAAGTCAAAAATAGACTTCTTATACTTACATGTTGTCAATTTGGTCAAAGGTTCGTTATATCCAGAATGATATTAATGGTTTGGATAACATATATATCATATATATTCATCATATACATATATTTATAATATTACATCACATTTAGAGGTAATAAATGAAATGCACCGTTCATGGAGACGGTAAGCCGTACGTACGCATGAACGCTACTTCCATTTCTATTTCGTATTTTCTGGAATGGAATCATAATAATATAAGAGTATATTATAATTCCAGTATAATAACATATATAATATCATTAACTTTATCCTTTACACATCCCACATATGATATTAACGAATCAAATCACTTTCAGGGGCTGTAGTCCGCACTTCCTAAAATGAAGATATTGTGTTTACCCATAATGGAAACCATAAAGGTATGCCCAAAATGAAAAAAAACATAAGCTTAAGGAAAATAGAAACATATTATATATCATATATAAAAATAGTGACATCATAATGGCCACCTTTGAAGGTGTTAAATGAGTATTGAACAATCATCGTTTCGGGAGGCAGAATTTCGCCATCCACGGAAACCGTATGTTTTTTAACCATTTGATGTAGTTGTGTGAGAGTTTAGCACAAATAAATCTTATAACAACATCCTAGTATATTTAATATACTTTTCTTGTTACAAAAGAAGTAAATAAAAAGTGTTTAGGGGGTTGGAGAAGAAAAATAAAACAAATGAACAAGAGAGAATGAATTACCTCTAAAAGTGCAAGTCCTTCTGATTTGAGCCTAAAGGATTCCTTTGAAAGGATTCTACCCAAAGGTAATCCTCTAGTATGAAAATAGGGATGTGGAGAGAGTAAATGGGCAGCGGTTGGCCGAGACAAAGGCTTGAGAAGTGTGTGAAATGAGGTAGAGGTGGTGGACTTTTATAAGAGGAGAGGAGGGGAACTTTTGGAAAGTAAAGATAAGTTGCTTTATATTAAAAAGAGTTTCGGATTCAAAAGGTCCCACATTGCTATAATTCTAGAATAAGGTGATAAGACTTAGAAATACACTCATCCAATTGGTTTTTTCCATGTGTAGGTTTTAGATATTTCATTTTCATTTAATTTTATTTAAATCGTTAAATAATGAGGTCATGGCTGCATCATCATGATTTCATAATTAATTTAATTTATTTAAAGTCTATAAATTATAAAAAAATACTATGATGTAGGAAATCTTTTTAGCTTTCCAATTACTATTTATAATAAAAAATCTGATCTTTATAACCACATGTAAAAATTGTTTTTGTAAAACATATTATGTTTGTGTCATTTTTACTTTTACATTAAATAAAAAGTTATTTATGTTATTTCCCAACCAAAGTGGATCCATGGGGTTCCCAAGTTGACCCATGGCTTTTCTTGGTCGGCCATGACACAACCAATGAGGGTAGGACATTTGTCAAGCTAATCTTATTTTATTAATGCATTATTTTTACCTTAATCTACACTAATTACCACTAATCACGATTAAAACTTAATAAGTTACTATTCACCAAAAAATTATTATAATCTCATTGAACCACATTTTACTTCTTAATGACAACCATGTATGTCGGATTTTTTAAATTCAAAACACAATGATGGAAAATTTTAATTTAAACGGAAAAATCAGTTTTTATGAGTACCACTTAGTGGTTTCACTATTAATCAAAAATTGATGTTTTTCAGAAAATTACCAAAAATCCACCCTAAGATATATTTGATATTCCGAATTCAAAAATGAAGTCTATTTTACAAAATTCAAAACATATAAGTCACATTAATTAATTTAATAATTAATTCCCACTGTTAGAGCAAATAGCGTGTTTTTATGAAACAATAAGTATCAAAAGATTGACACCAATTTAAGTCCAATTTCAAAGTGAAATTGATTCCAATGACCACCATTGGATTAAATCGTAAAAATATATTTTAATTTCACTTCAAAACCAATTCAAAAGATAATATAATCATATAAATTAATTATATTAAAAAGGAGTTTTGATGTAAAATGCAGTATTTTTCACTATTTATTAAAAAATGAACATTGTCAGAAAAATACCAAAAATTCACACAAAGTAAATTTTGATGTCCCAATAATAAATAATAAGTTCATTTTGACAAACATAGTTTATAAAATTGTCAAAAGAAATATTTTAAAATGGTTTTCCATCATAAGGCAGTAAAACAATCTTTTAAGAATATTAGTGTATTCCATGCTTAAGATTGGATTTATTTTCATTTTAAGCCTCTAAAACACTATCTTAATCATTAATAGACATAGATAAAGATATCTATTATTCATTACGTACTTGGGATGTTACATCCTTCCCCCTTTAGAAAATTATGTCCCCGCAATTTATTGACTTATCGAATAAATGGGGGTACTTATCCCTCATTGCATTTTCAGATTCCCATGTTGCCTCTTCAATCATGTGGTTTTTCAACAAAACCATTACCTGGTGAATCACCTTATTCCGTAACACTTGATCCCTGTGGTCAATAATCTGGACCGGTTGTTCCTCAAAAGATAGGTTCTATTCCAGCTGAACTACCTCAGGACTCAAAAAATGAGATGGATCTCGCATATACTTTCTCAACATCAAAACGTGAAAAAAATTGTGTACCTGAGATAAACTCGGAGGTAAAGCCACTCGGTATGCAACTGATCCAACTCTCTCCAGAATTTCCTATGGTCCAATGAACCTTGGACTAATCTTTCCTTTCTTACCAAATCTCATCACACTTTTCTAAGGAGAAACCTTGAGAAAAACATGATCACCTACCTCGAAAGATAGATCCTTCCTCCATAACTCTTTTGCCTGCTCTGAGCTGTTCTCATGTGTTTCTGAATCAGCTGAACCTTTTCTGCCATCTCTTATACCAATTATGGTCCCATCAACTTCCTTTCACCCACTTCATCCCAGAAAGCTGGAGTTCGACACCGCTTCCCATATAATTCTTGAAATGGTGCCATCTGTATACTGGAATGAAAACTGTTATTATATGAAAATTCAACCAAAGAAAGATGTTGGTCCCAACTTCCCTGATAATCCATAGAACAATCTCGTAGCATATCCTCCAATGTCTGAATTGTTCGTTCTGACTGCCCATCTGATTGAGGATGAAAAGCTATACTAAAATTTAATTCAGCACCCAACGACTTCTGAAGGCCTTTTCAAAAGATAGAAGTAAACCTGGGATCACGATCTGATACAATGGAGAGAGGAACTCCATGTAACCTGACTATCTCTTTAAGATACAAACAGGAAAGTTGATCAAGAGAGAAAGTATCTCGTATAACAAGAAAATGAGAAGATTTGGTCAAGCGATCAATAATAACCCAGATTGAATTATTACCTCGAGATGTCTTCGGTAATCCAACAACAAAGTCCATGGATATATTCTCCCATTTCCACTCTGGCACTGGTAAAGGCTGAAGCATCCCTTTCAGTAACTTCCGTTCTGCTTTAACCTGTTCACATGTCAAACACTTCACAGTAAAATCAGCAATATCCCTTTTCATTCCATCCCACCAGTAATGCTCCCACAGATCTCTATACATCTTAGTACTTCCCGGATGAACTGAAAACGGATAACTATGAGCTTCACATAACAACTCTCTCTTCAACTGTGAATCACAAGGAACACACAATCTCTTCCCAAATCTCAAAACACAATCATTATCAATGTTGAATTCAGGAAACTTACCTTTCTGAATCAGCTCTACCTTTTTCTGCAACTCACTGTCTTGCTTCTATGCTTTCTTGATTCTATCTGATAGAGAAGATCTCAGTGATACCTAAAACAAAACAGAAGGACTTCCTGCACCAACAACTTCTATGCCATACTTCATCAAATCCTTAACCAAAGGATCACGTTCCAAACACAACATTGTTAATGAAGCATTACTTTTTTGACTCAAAGCATCAGCCACTTTATTTTCTTTTCCAAGATGGTAAGGAATTGTACAATCATAATCCTTGATTAATTCTAGCCATCTCCTCTATCTCATGTTTAACTCTTTCTGATTGAATATATACTTTAAACTTTTGTGATCGGTATATATTTCACACTTTACTCCATACAAATGATGACTCCAAATTTTTAAAGCTAAAACAACAGCAGCTAATTCCATATCATGTGTAGGGTAATTTATCTCATGAGTTTTCAACTGTCTTGAAGCATAAGCAATTACCTGATCATTAGGACAAAACCAAGTCCTTTCAGTGAAGCATCACTGTATATAACAAACTCACCATTCCTGGAAGGTAGTGCCAAAACTGGAGCATTCACCAATCTTCTTTTCAATTCCTAAAAACAATCATCACATTCTTTTGTCCAGATAAACTTAACACCCGTCCGAGTTAGCTTAGTCATTGGACTAGAAAACCGTGAAAAATTTCTAACAAACCTTCGGTAATAGTCCTCCAAACCAAGGATGCTACGAATCTCGGTTACATTTGTGGGTCTTGGCCATTCTTCCACAACTTTTGTTTTTGCAGGATCAATAGTTATTCCATATTTAGAAACAATGTGACCAAGGAAAGAAATTTGTTGCAACCAAAACTCACACTTGTTGAATTTCCCATACAGTTTCTTTTCTTTTAAGGTTTGCAAGATAACCCTTAAATGTCTTTCATGCTCCTCTTTACTTTTAGAAAACACCAAAATATCATCAATGAAAACCACCACAAACTTATCCAAGAACTCATGGAAAATGCTATTCCTTAAGTCCATGAATACAGCAGGTGCATTGGTTAGCCCAAAAGGCATTACTACAAATTCGTAATGGCCATATCTCGTACGGAACACGGTCTTCGGAATATCTGCCTCCTTTACCTTCAGCTGATGGTACCCCGATCTCATGTCAATCTTTGAAAAAAACTGAGCTCCCTGGAGCTGATCAAAAAAATCATTGATATGAGGCAAAGGATATTTGTTCTTAACAGTGATGTTATTCAAGGCTCTATAATCAATGTAAAGTCTCATAGAACCATCTTTCTTTTTAACAAATAAAACAGAAGCACCCCATGGTGATGTTCTAGGTCTAATGAAACCTTTCTCTAATAAATCTTGTAATTGCTCCTTCAACTCTAAAAGTTCAATTTTTGCCATTCGATAAGGGGGTTTTGAAATTGGCTTACCATCAGGAACTAAGTCAACAGTAAACTCAACTTCCCGATCTGGTATTATTCCAGGCAACTCATCAGGAAAAACATCAGGATACTCATTTACCACTGGCACATCATTAATCTGAACAGTTCCTTTATTTTCAACAACGTGTGCAAGGTAAAATTCATTTCAATCTTTTACAAGTTTCTCGGCCTCTTGATATGTTATCAAAAGTAAGGGTTCATTCTTGTAAAAAAAATGAAAGTCTTTCTTAAAAGAAACTTCTTTAGCTCTACAGTCAATCTTAGCATGGTAAATAGAGATCTAATCCATACCCAGGATAACATCAAACTCTACTAGAGGTAGAACAATAAGGTTTGCAAGTAGGTTCTTTCCACAGATAAGGATAGGAAGATTATTATAAATTCTTTTTTCCTCAAAATTTCCCCCAGGTGTTTTTACCAAAAGTTCAGGAGTCATTTCTTGAGATGGTATTCCCATTTTACTAGAAAAGGTTTCATAGATGAAAGAATGTGTAGACCCCCAATCAAACAACACACAGACATAATCTGAAAAAACAAACAAAGTACCTGATACAACTTCATTTGATGGCCCAAAATCTGTTGAAGTAGTTGAAAAGGATTTCACCACCCCTTTCTGCTTGAAGTCTAATTGCTTCCCATCACTCAAGCTCTTGGTCGGACACTCGTTTTCATAGTGACCCATCTCATTGCACTTATAACATTTCACTAACTGTATATCAAATTTTTTCTTACCTTCACCTTGATCCTTTTTAGTGATATCACGAGCCTTATGTCCCATCTTACCACATCAGTAGCACTTTACAGAATTCAGAAGACATTCCCCAGCATGCCTTTTGCCACATTTATCACAAACTGGAAACTTAGTTCTCTTACCATCAGACTTTTTTGAAGAATTCTTACCTTTCTCCTGCCACCTCGGTCTCTTCTTCTGCTAGTTGTTATAGAACACTTGGTAATCGGCAAACTCTATTTCCACCATCTCAGCACATCGAACAAGATTTTCATAACATTTAAACTCACGAGAAGCTAATGCCCTTCGATATTTTGTCTTTAATCCTGACTAAAAATGATGGATTTTACTATCAAGGTCTCGGATAAAATTTGGATCATACCTTGCCAATCGAGTGAACCTTTCTTCATAGGCAGCCACTGAGTCTTCCTCTTGCCTCATTTCCAAGAATTGTTTTTCCATCCTAAGTCGAACAGCCTTAGGAAAATAATTCTCACGAAACATACCTTTGAATTCATCCCAGTCAAGAGCATCAATCTCATCGGCGTCCATGATATTTTTAACCATAGACCACCACTGATCTGCTTCACCCTCCAATCGGTAAATAGCAAGACTAACCTTTTGATTGTCTGAACACCCCATGACATCAAAAATCTTCTCCAGTGCTTTAATACACCCTTCAGCTAGCACAGGGTCAGATGATCCTCTGAATGATGGTGGATGTTGCCTCATGAAATGTTCCACCACTGACATGTTCCTCTGCGGTTGATCTGGCTGATCTCGTGCATGGATACCACCACCATTTATATCCTGAGTCAACTGCGCCATTACTGCAACAAAGTGTTCAGTTCCAATTCCGACCATCTCAGGATGCTGATTCGGAAGGTTATTTTCTTCTGTATGCCTTCCTAGCACTACTTCCCTGTTTCCTCTGTGGAAAACCATTCTGAACAAACATGTCTTAGATGAAGCAACATGGTAATCTTTAAATTATATATCATTTCAAAAAAAAATATTTTTGGATAATCATTTAATATAATTCTAACTCCTAAAGTTATCTAAACCGACCTCTGATACCAACTATAAGGCCCCAGCCTTAAACCTTACTTAATCTTGAGTTATTACAAGATTACACATTGAGGATCTTTTCGGGTTTAGAGTTTTATAGAATTAGATAATAAAACTTGCATTACATTCCACATATAAACAATGTGGTTACATAAAGATAGTATTCTTAATTCCCATCAATGGAAACATATTTAAAATAAAACATGGATTCATTCTTGACACTTCCGTGACACTATCATCATATCATGTACCTTTCCCTTGACCTGTGAAAAACATTTCAAAAAAACTTGGGATGAGCATAAAAAGCATAGTAAGGGATATAAAAATATGGAAAGGAAACATGGGTAGATATATATATAAGAATGAAATCATAAATTACCCATAAAACATAAGCACTTTAACATACCTCATCAAATCATGAATAAATCATAGAAATCATAAGATATAAAGGTAACTTGAGGCATTCATAACATTCTTACGTAGGGAGTAACCCTCTTGGTTACATTTGGAATACCCATCACAGTATATTCCCTAAATATCTTTGGAGAAACCTTAATGTTTAAGGCCTTCGCATTACCCAATGCATTGGAGAGATATATCGGTCTCACCCGCCCTTAGTTTATCACAGAACCACCCGTCTTCATAATAATTCCCAAGAACCATAACATAATCGTATCACATAAAACATGCATAAAGGAAACATAACATTTCCACATTTCAATCACAAGATATCAATACAACACAAAAAAAAATTGTAAAAACCATTTTCAATACCAAAATAAAAGAAAAGTAAAACATGGTATTTATTTTTGTTTTAAAAAGAAGGTATGGATTGTAGAGGAAGCCGAAACTCAAATAACGGTCACGACGGTGGAGAAGTCGTTGTCGCCGCATACGTACGACAAAAACATTCCCTTTTGTCGTTTAGTAAACGCTTCGTATAAAAAAGATTCCTTTTGAATAAACGTAAAAGTAAAAGGGGTTTATACACCATATAAAATAATGTTGTGTATAAAATAAAATATGCCTCAATGAAAGGAGATTGAGACGAAGTCCCATACCTCGTATCCGACTTGACCCGACCGTTCTTTAATCTCCTGAATAATAAACTTGAGTTAATCTCTACTTGATTATGAACCTTTTTCATGTTCATTATTCCTTTTATACCATGTTATGAACATCATGTAATCATTTCAGTTAATAATGTTCATTTTGTCGTTATTTGGTTCTTAAGTCAAAAATAAACTTCTTATTCTTACATGTTGTTAATTTGGTCAAAGGTTCGTTATATCTAGAATGATATTAATTATTTGAATAAAATATATATCATATATATTCATCATATACATTTATTTATAATATTACATAACATTTATAGGTAAGAAATGAAATGCACCGTTCATGGAGACGGTAAGTCGTACGTACGCATGAACGCTACTTCCATTTCTATTTCGTATTTTTATTGAATGGAATCATAATGATATAAGAGTATATTATAATTCCAGTATAATAACATATATAATATCATTAACTTTATCCTTTACACATCCCACATATGGTATTAACGAATCATATCACTTTCAGGGGGCGGTAGTCCTCACTTCCTAAAATGAAGATATCGTGTTTACCCATAATGGAAACCATAAATGTATGACCAAAATGAAAAAAACATAAGCTTAAGGAAAACATAAACATATTATATATCATATATAAAAATAGTGACATCATAATGGCCACCTTTGAAGGTGTTAAATGAGTATTGAACAATCATCGTTTCGGGAGGCAGAATTTCGCCATCCACGGAAACCGTATGTTCTTTAACTATTTGATGTAGTTGTGTGAGAATTTAGCTCAAATAAATCTTATAACAACATCCTAGTATATTGAAGATATTGTTTTTGTTACAAAAAAAGTAAATAAAAAGAGTATAGGGTGTTGGAGAAGAAAAATAAAACAAATGAACATGAGAGAATGAATTACCTTTAAAAGTGTAACTCCTTTTGATTTGAGCCTAAAGGCTTCCTTTGAAAGGATTCTACCAACAGGTAATCCTCTAGGATGAGTAGAGGGATGTGGAGAGGGTACATGGGCAGAGTTTGGCCGAGCCAAATCCTTGAGGAGTGTGTGAAATGAGGTAGAGGTGGGGGCCTTTTATTAGAGGAGAGGAGGGGCACTTTTAGAAAGTAAAGATACGTTACATTATTTTAGAAAGAGTTTAGGATTCAAAAGCTCCCACATTTCTATAATTCAAGGATAAGGTGATAAGGCTTCTAAATCCACTCATCCAATTGGTTTTGTCCATGTTTAGGTTTTAGATTTTTCATTATCTTTTAATTTTATTTAAATCATTAAATAATGAGGTCATCACTTCATCACAATGATGTCATAAATAATTTAATTTATTTAAAGTCTATAATTTATAAAAAAAATACTATGATGTAGGAAAGCTTTTTAGCTTTCCAATTACTTTTTATAATCAAAAATCTGATCTTTATAACCCCATGTAAAAATTGTTTTCGTAAAACATATTATGTTTGTGTCATTTTTACTTTTACATTAAATAAAAGTTATTTATGTCATTTCCCAACCAAAGTGGATCAATGGGGTCCCCAAGTTGAATCATGGCTTGTCATGGTCGGCCATGACACAACCAATGAGGATAGGACATGTGTCAAGCTCATCTTATTTTATTAAAGCATTATTTTATCTTAAACAACACTAATTACCACTAATCACGATTAAAACTTAATAAGGTACTATTCACCAAAAAATTATTATAATCTCATTGAACCACATTTTACTTCTTAATTACAACCATTTATGTCAGATTTTTGAAATTCAAACCACAATGATGGAAAATTTTCATTTAAACGGAAAAACCAGTTTTTATAAGTACCACTTAGTGGTTTCACTATTCATCAAAAATTGATGTTTTTCAGAAAATTACCAAAAATCCACCCTAAGCTATATTTGATATTCCGAATTCAAAAATGAAGTCTATTTTACAAAATTCAAAACATATAAGTCACATTAATTAATTTAATAATTAATTCCCGCTGTCAGAGTAAATAGCGTGTTTTTATGAAACAATAAGTATCAAAAGATTGACACCAATTTAAGTCCAATTTCAAAGTGAAATTGATTCCAATGACCACCATTGGATTAAATGGTAAAAATATATTCTAATTTCACTTCAAAACCAATTCGAAAGATAATATAATCAAATAAATAAATTAGAATAAAAATCAGTTTTGATGTAAAATGCAGTATTTTTCACTATTCATTAAAAATGAACATTGTCAGAAAAATACAAAAAAATCACATAAAGTAGATTTTGATGTCCCAATCATAAAGAATAAGTTTATTTTGACAAAAATAGTTTATAAAATTGTCAAAAGAAATATTTAAAAAGGGTTTTCCATCATAAGGCAGTAAAACAATCTTTTAAGAATATAAGTGTATTCCATGCTTAAGATTGGATTTATTTTCATTTTAAGCCTCTAAAACACTATCTTAATCATTAATATACATAGATAAAAATATCTATTATTCATTACTTACATGGGATGTTACATTATTGGTCAACTAAACTCATTAATTTCAGATTTTATATCCCATATCCTTTTAGAGAATTGGATTCCCCTTAGATTTGGAAGACCATATTGAAATTATTTATAAGATGTTTTAATTCATAGAGTCTTCAAAGGATAAAAAAATCATGATTGATGATTTTATGTTGTAGGGTGTAACTAGGAGGTTGTTGGGAATGATGAATTAGATATAAATATTTGATGGAATGACATGGGAAACGTTTAAGGACCTCTTATTTGAGGAATTTTAACCTTATACAAAGAATATGGACTGTGATTAGGATTTCACCAAGCCTTAGCAAGGGAAGATATTGATATATTATTATTCATCATGATTCACTAAGATTATTACTTTTGATCATTTTAATTTCAGTAATAAGGAACCAAATACTAGGATGTCTGATATTGGGCTTTGAAATGAGTTTAAATGTCTGGTCATGAATTTGTATTAAACGAATTATTTTAAGGTTCTTCGTAATGGGATGTCTATTGAGACGGGACTATAGGAAGTTAAAGTCTTACATCATCTTCCAGCTTTTATTGGATTGGATATTGTATTTTATATATTTTAACAAGTTTTATTTTCTATAATTAAGAATATAAAATTGGAGTATATGCTCCATGTAGTTGGATTATAGTCAGATCAAAACATCGGTTCTTCAGCACCAAATATGGGATATGGTTTTACCAGGTGCTGAAATTGTAAATGTAGGAGTTATTATCTCAAATACTCTTGTAAAACTCATAAAAATTATCAATATAATATAAATTTATGGAATATTAAATTGTTTATATAATGGATTCCCAGATGGATTTATTGGGGCTCGGCCATGATGTGGGACAAAAAGTATAGTAGTAGGTGCAGACTCGATATAGTTTTGTGATTCATGTGAGTTGTGAGTATTAGTGGTGAGATCATAGATCAAACATTGGATAATTTAATGCATATTACCAGGTTCCATACAATATTGGAGAGGAACCATTGATGGTTTAATGTATAGTCTCGATTACATATACAACTTATATTTCTTTGTTTGATACAAGAGCTTCCTATTCATGTATATCTACTAAATGCATTTCTATTTCATACTTGTGTGTTAAATTATCTATTTATTTTATCTATGTTGATACACCATTGGGAAAGAAAGTGTACAATCTCTAATTTTCCAACAATTCTCCATAGTGATTATTGGATATGAGAATAAGATGGATTTTATAATTCTAGAGATATTTGGATTCAATGTGGTCATTGTAATAGAATAGTTTATAGGTTACCATGTATGTATAGTTTATTATTAAAGATATGTTTCATTTAATATTCCCAAGAGATAAATTTTTTTGCTGACATGTGAGTTTGGATGTAGAAGATAGTAGAGTAGGACCAAAACCTAGTCAGTTTAGAACCATTACAATATATGTGGATAACATAATCCTTTTTATACACTATAAAATGAATCACTTCTATTTTTCTCATGTGGTAGAACAATACCAAGATATATTTCTAAAAAATTTCTTAGGGTTACCTACATATAGGGAAATTTAGTTTGAAATTGAAATCATGTGTGGTGTGAGACCAATATTTATTCTACATTTCCCTATAGAACTCATAGAGATAAAAAACAATGAGGTACGAATTGAAGATATAAATAAAATGGGATTTATGAGATCAATATATTCTCCTTGGGGTTATCTGGTATTATCATCAATGAATTAATATTGTATTATTGAGATATGTGTGGATTATAGGATGTTGAACCACATTACTATGAATAAAATGTACCATTTTCCAAGGATTGATTACTTGTTTATCAAGTTATGGGAATCCCAATGGTTCTAAATGATTGATCCCTTGTATAGATACCATATTATTCAATTCAGGGAGAAGTACATACCAAAAAATTTGTTTAGGAGAAGATAAGGTTTGTATGATTATCTTGTTATGAACTTTTCGAAAATGAATTCTCTAGTAGTGTTCATCACCCTTATAAATAAGAACTTGCACCCATACTAGTACTTATTCACCATTTTGTTTATACTTGACATCCTGATATATTAAAATAAATTTTAATAACAATATTTACACCTTCAGGTTGTATTGTGTACACATAAAGTCTATTGGATTTATGAAATGATCATAAAATGTCAGTTTTTGGATTCTGGAGGTTCATTTACTTAGGTATGTCATTTATCAAGTTGAAATTTATATTGATCTAAATTATTTTAGACCTATTATCTCTCAGGAACAACCTCATAATGTTTTCAATAAATAAAGCTTCCTTGGAATGGTTGTGTACTACATATGGTTCATTTATGAATTTTCCCATTTGTTAGTGACTTCGATCACACTTATAAAGATGAGGGTAATGTTTGAAAAATAGATCAGTGTGGATAAGACATCCTATAGAATGTTTGAAGATCCAAGTGTATTGTCTTTCATACCCTTTGGGATTATGTCCATGTTGGTAGAGCAAGTAAAGTCTAGTAAACAATGTGATCCAGAGTGTCTCATTATGTGTGAATGGTTGGTGGAATAAAACTCCATTATAGGATAATTCATATATGGATGAGATGTTTTTTATAAAATTGTAAGAATTGTGGTTTCTTCTTGTATATGAGATGATTCAATGGGGGACTCTCATTATTCTAAGTGGGTAGTGCACCTATGGTTAACCAAGATGTATCATGACATCATATAATGATTCTGGTGGATCGGTATGATGAAGGAAATTGTAATATTTTTATCATGCATTTTGACATGTCAGAGAATCAAGGTCAAGAATCAGTTATGTGGTGGATTACATCAGACAATTCTAGTACCTTTGTGGAAGTTAGATGAATTATTAATCAATTTTATTATAGGATTTCCTAGGAACCAAATAGTATAAGAATCTATATGGGTTATATTTTATTGGATGAGAAAATTGTTTCATCTAGTACCGATTTTGGAGGCTCATTCAATGGAAAATATATAAAATCAATTTATTTGAAATATTGTTCAATTTAATGTAGTGCCCTATAGAATAGTTTCTAATATATATAAAATATGTAAATCAAAATTTTTTCATGGATTATAGATGGTGATAGGGACTCAGTTAAAGATGGTCATGAATTATTATCCATTAAATGATGGGTTGTCAAATAGAATGATCTAAACATTAGAGGATATTCTTAAAGAATATGTTCTAGACTTTGGTGTATTATGGTATTATCATTTAATTATTAATCCATTCACTTAAAATATTAGTTTAAAGTATTCTATTCAGATGGAACTATTTGTGGATCTAGGAGTTCAGTTGTATATTTTACGTCTATGTTGTTAGAAGGTGAATGATTCTTTAATTATTAGTCTAAGCATGGTGTAAACCACATCAAAATAGGATTAATTTATTCATAAGTTTCTACTTACCACTTAGATTATAATGTAATTTTATGTTTTCTAGAGGAGACATAATATGACGTTTATTGTGGGTGATTTGGTATTCTTGGGAGTGTAATCTAGATTATAAAATCAAAAATTGTTGAGGTAGGGAAACTCAATACTTGGGTTTTTAGAATATTTGATACCATAAAATACTTCAGTAGGGTGTCCAATTGATTTTAAAATTCTCCAAAATATCAAGGAATGCATATTATGCTAATTCTGTCTTAGCATAAAAAGTATTATCCCGATCATGTGCATGATATTGATAGTGAGGACATTGAGTTGGAATGAGAGTCATATTTTTTAGAGTGACCAATAAAGATTGCAGACCAAAGCAAGAAATTGGTGAGGGGGAAGAAGGTACCACTTATTCACATTCTATGGTAACATGGCTGTATTAAAGAGGATAATTATGATTGACAATATGATATATGTTCTCATTGGCCTGAATTTTTTGAAAATGTACTCCAGAAACACATCTTGGGGAAAATAAATCCTTATAGTGTAATATTGTAATGGTCCAAATTTTTTTGTTACCATACACCTTAATTTTGTCCATTCATTTTTTCAGTTATATTTTTGTAGTTGATGTACGAAGTATATTATGGATGGTGTTATAGGGTTTTGGAGTCCTATAAATAGGTACATAGTTTGATAATTATTATGGAAAGTTGTGAGGTCCTTCTTAGGTAACAATATTACATGATGGGGAGGCATAATGGGTGGTGCATAGTTAGAAAATAATTAAGGACAAACAAGTGAAATTTAATGACTTCATTGGTGGTTTTTTATTCTCCTCTATTCTTACAATTTTTTTTAATTTTTAAAATATACTTTTAGGATTAGTGGTAACCTCATAGTGATTTCAAAATTCAAAACATTCATAGTCCCAAATTCAATTTTAAAACATGAAAATGGTGAAAGGATGAGCTATAAATCACGGAGGCCAGATACCACCATCCCGATCAACCCCACGTCCCAGTAATCCACTTAAAACATCATAGTTATTTATCATTCTTAATCTCTGTTGTTATATACTCTTTTTCAGGGGAGTAAACTTAGATATTGATTTTAAGATCATAAGTAAGAGTTCCAATATTATATAATGATAGAATTACCAATAATTGATAGAAATGGATACAGAATCTAGATAATTGACCTATGGTTATGGACTGGACCCATACCATTGATGAAAATACATCTTCATGGGTATGTAAAATCAAAAAGTACAATTTTAGTGTCATTTTGGCCTTAGATATTTATCCTAGAGTTATCTCATGATAGAATGGAAATAGATATGGGGATTGTTTCCATGTAACATAACTAATGCATTGATTCTTAACATCTGAACATCTTTTTGCTTTAGATAGGAAGTCGTTATCATATAGTTCCTATATATGTGGGTGTTTTGAATGATTGTGTGTGTCATGTATGTGTATCTCCATGTTACATATGATTGATATAATTTTAATGTAGATGTGTGTTGGGTATATCAAACATTCATGATATGAAAAGTTTATGAACTACCTTATTTTAGCTTGTGTGTTACATGTGTAGTTTATCTCTCTCTATAATTGAGTGACTAAGTTGAGCCATGTGACCTAGTCACTCCCTTATAGAGGGAGTATGGATGATGTGATGGACTTCCCTAGTTATATGAGATTTTTTGACATGTGGTGTGATTGTTTGCATAAGATATAAGATATTGGGTTGATGTGTGTTATGAGGATTTCCCCATATATGTGAATTTATTTAAAATGAGTATTTACCTTAAAGGCGGGAATGACTATCTGTGAGGACCAAACCCCAAAATCTAGGATTCGGTGCCTAAAACAAGGTGTGTACATTTTTAGAACAAAATTATTATAAAATTACACATCAAATTCCATCATAGAGAATATTTTTAGTCCAGGTTCTGTAAAACCATATACAACTGATTATTTTCATAAAAAATTAATGAGATAGGCTTTATACAGTGGCTCCACATAGAACCAATCAAAGCTAGAAAATATAATAACCATGAAAAAAATATATTAAAAACATAGGGTGAGAACAAGAATGACTAGTATGTGGTTTTAAAACAAATTAATGGAATTTCATTTTTAACCATCTTTTAAATAATTACAAAACATTTCCTTAAAAGTAAAACAATATTTCAGGAAGCACATCATAATTTTTGTCCAAAAGTTATTTGAAATTTTTCAAGGGAAATCTATTACACAAGAATTTTATATATTTATTTAAAAGATATAGATAAAAAATATCTGAGTACACACAAATTTACAAAAATGCATGAAACTCTGCATATAAATTAGGAGTTGATCCAACTAATTTATTTGTTACATTAAAGGATGAAAGTACAAAATTTCACATGTAATAATACTTTCTTGGAATTTAATAAGGTACAATGATATATTTCTCTTCACAAATAAAATGAAATTCATGAAATTATAGATTAGATATTAACTTATGTATCTACGTTCTTGGAATAGATGTTATACTTTCTTTATAAATGACATGCCAAGGACATACTTCATTATGCTATGTGCATTTATTACAATCATCATAAGTGATGACTATTAACCAAGAATATTATACTAGTTCAAAAATAACATGTTTGGTTAATTATTAATAACATATTTATGAAATTCATAATTTCTAACAATTATAACATTTTGTTGAAGCATCGTGCCAAGACCATATTTAATCCTTCCATCAAGGCCTCGTTCCATGACCTATTTTGTCTCATTAGACCTACCGATGCATCGAGAGGCTATAGTGGGCCTCACCCATCACATAATCAATTTAATGCATTCATCATTTGTTTAAATGTCCTTAAATACATGTTTCCCATACCACTTTGATTTATTAAATTATTTCTTTTATTCAAAATGTCACATACCACATCGAATAATTAAATTATGCCTTTTATTGGAAGTGTCCCTTACCACTTCAAATAATTAAATTCATAATCCAAAAGTTATCATAAGAGGTGAATATCATTTTGAAATTATGTCCATATTAATAAATAAAATAAATCTTTTAATAACTATAAACATTAATATAAAGACATAATGGACATATAGGTATACCTGTGACGATAACTACTCCATAGGAAATAATAGTTTTCTTGTGTTTTTCACATAAAATAATAACACATACATTCAAAACCCTTGTTTCATCGAAATGATCATCTTGTATACTAGGATACATGTTTTTGAACTTAAGATTCATTTTCACCATACACTGATAAATGGAAGTGTCAAATAGGTTAAATCCAAAATTAAAATAACTTAATGTATTTATAAATTAAAATATAATATTTTTTAATATATAAAATTTATTTCATATGGGGGATTGATTCATAAAGAATCAAGCACACTTCACTATGAATGTATGTGTATATGTATTAAACAAAAGATAATTCCAACTATTTAACCATAAATCATGAATTGAGATTCAGGTAATATCAACAACAAAGTGATGACTTCTTTTAAAAAATTTAGGCACACAGTAACAAAAAAAATATTTTATTATTGTTTTCCAATTTAAGATTGGTTTGTGATCATTCAGACACGAATATATATATATATATATATATGTATATATATATATATTTGGTACATATTTATACATGTGGGTTTCGAAATAAGAATTAAAGAAGTATGTATAAGGATATGAATCACACTTTAAAATAATTAATTATATTAAGAAGAAATGAAGCCCAAACCGATTAAGATTAAAAACAGTTTATAAGTGTATATATACTGATACATATATGTATTAGTTTAGAAACCCCAAAACCATTCCTAGTAAACCATTTTACAAGTAATACATGCATAAAATCATTAGCTAATTACTAATTATCACTTGAAAAACCCTAAAATATATTAGGTTTAAAAGATTATATAAATCTTTATATAAAAAAAGTTTATACATGGGATTTTAACAACCAAAACATGGTTTGACAAATCCATATAAGATTCATACACTTCAAAAAACATTTTTTAATCACTAAAATCTGTTTTATGAAAACATAATTCAATTTATAATTACAATATATATATATATATAACTATATATACCCAAGGTGTATATATCAGTTTCTGTTTATGAAAATTGAAGACAAAATAATGTTGATATGAATTATGTGAATTAAGAACATAATTTTCATATGAAAATTCATAAAATAGAACAAGTTATTTATTTTTTTAAATTTATATACTCTTTTGTATATCTGGGTTAATTGAATCAGGTTTAAATAAATAACCCTTACATTATTTACATGGATTAATAGAGTCATTAAAAAACAAATGTACATCATTTTAAAATCATAAAAAATAGAATAGTTTAGTTTTATAAAAAATGAATTTACATATATTAGTATATATATATATATGTTTTAATAAAACACAAAACAAAATAATCTCTTAACCTAAAAATGGTAGGGTTGATCCAAGAAAATGTTGCGGAGGATTTGGGAGGAAAAAAGCATGTAAGGTTTTTCTGCAAAAGAGGGTTTAAATATATGGGTTATATAACTATATATATTTACTTAATATATACAACACTTGGTTAATAATAATATAAGCAATGAAACATAATGAAATCCAACTCCAAAAATTCAAAAAAAAATTCCATGATTAACACTAATCTAAAATGAATCGATTGTTTAATAATATATATATATATATTATGGAAGGATTGCATAGAAACTGTTTGGGTCAATATTAAAATAGACCTCCCTTGATGTCTTTTGGAAAAGAGAAAGTAGACAATTGGGTTTTGGATAGGGATAAGGGGACTCATAGGAGAGGGAAAAAGATATGGAGAGAGATATGACTACGGTGTGGTGCGAAGAAGAAGAAAAAAGAAATGGAGAAGATGTGGAATAGAATAAATGGTCATGATCAACTGTGGATGGTCGGAAAACTGATGATACTTCTACAGTTTTAAAAATGGATGGATGGTTGGGATTAACAAAGACTTTGATCGGATGGTTGTGGGGAAACTGTGATTTTTAAAAAGGGTGGAGCGATTGAGATTATCCACACCCCAATCGAATGACTAAAGAAAACTGTGGTGAAATGGAGTGATCTGTGGGGTTCAAAGGCTAGATCGGATCAGCCGGAGAGGATCTCACATAGTGAGATTGAATGATCCAAATTAGATTTGTCATAAAAATATGCATCACACATTGAAATGTAGGATGTTTCAAAACCGCTTTATATAGCTTGATTCCTCATCCACATGCCAATAACACAATACACAACACTAGGTCATTCACGACCTTCCTCACCCACAATGCATGCCTGACCAGGCCATATACACAGGTATGATCATGCAGTTAGGCCTCACCATGCATGACCTATGAGCGACTAGGCATGCACCATGAATGTGCTGCCTGAGGGTTCTCAGACCCCAGGGCTCTATGTTAGACACCCACCAGACCTTGGGGGCTTGGCCTTCAAGGCTTCCCTTGGATCGGTGGGTACTCACCCCAAATTTTTCCATAACAAAACATTATTTTTATTAATCATAAGAGCATATATATATAATAATGTTTTAGAAAATAGAATTTAAATATTATATCTTATGGTTAAACAAATCTCTAAATACCATTGTTTTCATAATTTGTAAACCAATTTGAGTTTTAATGCATTATAATTTCATTATATAAATACAGCATTTAACTTCCATTAAAACATGTCATAAATATATATTCATTTTACTCTTTCTTAAAGAAACACCATGGATAGTAATGTTATATTTTTAAAATCAATATATGAATACTTCATCAATTTGAAACCATATTTTTATTCAACTAAAGATAACACTTTAATAAATTTAAATCATCTAAAAACAATACAAAATAATAATATATATAAATATTTAGTATATTTAAAATAATAAAAATACATAAAATACCTATTGGTTATAAAATTTTATGACTGTTACAAAAACCAATGATCATCTAAAGACCTCAACGGCCAAAAATAGTCATATTTAACATCAAGTCTTTATAAATACTTGTTTAGAGTGTTCCAAACCTCGAAAACCAATTTGGTGAAGATGGTTTTCTAAAACCCTTTGATTCTTAGTATTGTTTCTCTAGCTCATTCCACAATGTTTTTCATTGTGATAGTCTGGAAGGATGTAAATTACATACTTGATTTTTTTTGTGTTTAGTGGGTTCCTGATGATCTTGATTGGTCTTCTAGTTGGTATTCTAGGTTAGTGAGCTTCTTTTGTCCTTATTTAAAAGTAAGGTTTCAGAATATCTATTGAATAAGACATGTGTTATTTTTATTTTGGAAGAATTAATTTTGAAAGAAACCATTATAAAAATAATAATAATAATAATTCTAATGATTAAAAAAATATTATTATTACAAAAAAATAAATATGTTTTGGGCATAACATTATTACCCATAAAAAAATTGCATCCTCACATTTACATTGTACTCTTAGGCTTCCCCGCACAAACCCATAGACATCAGTCTTGATGTACCTGGAAAAAAATTTAATCATTATTGACAAACATTATTTGAATGAAAAAAAAATTCATTTATTCCTTCACAAGTTACACAGGTGTCATTGATTGTCCCAGTTCCTTCTGGTAAAATGAATCACCTGAATAGTTTCAAACTTTTCAATTTATATGGACTGGATGCAGCATGTGCAACTCGGTTCAAAATCATGTACATAGCTACAATATCTCGAGTGTGTGGAATGATGGGTGTAATGTTGGGAATCCTCGGTATGGACATGTTGTTTGTAAAATGAACATAGTGGCTCAACCTCTAGAATTTCAAAGTCACTAACTCGACCATGAAGACCTTAGTACACTATTTAAAAAAGATATGCCACGCAAAGGTCACCTTCAATTGAGGCTTCCTTGAAATCCAGCAAGGAAATAAAACTATTGGCTATGGTGAAACATTTAAAGAGTCCCTCAATGTACTTTCTTTGATGTGTGTAAAATGTATGTTGAGCTTGCACTATGAGGAAATAAACAATAACTGGTCCTTGATGGAGGTGAAGTATACTAGTAGTGTTAGAGATGTGGTAAAGGTGTTTGCAGGTAAAACAAGGGTTTATAGAGGGATAAAAGTCATTTATGCATTACTTGACCATTATTGTTTCTAGTTCCCCAGTAGAGAGAGACAAGAGGATTGTAGGTGAACCCTTGGCTTCCATCAAAAAAATTTAAGAAAAATTTCTCCCCAGTGAAACATATAAACTTTTTTTATCCTGTTATAATTTTTTAGAATTTTCTAAATCGTTCCTCTGATAACAACTGTGAGGACCCGACCCAAAAATCCAATAATAGGTTCCTAAAACATGTGTTTAATTTTTTTATAACAACATGCTGATTAAATTACACATCATATTCCATCACGGAGAATATTTCTAGTCTAGGTGCTAGAAAACTAGATACACCTGATTCTTTTCTTCAAAGATGAACGAGATGTGCTTCGTAAAACATCTACCACATAGAACAAATAATAGATGAAAAATCTACTAACCCAGATAAATATATATTAAAAACATACGGTGAGCATAAGAATACTCAGTAAGGGAGTTTAATCCAAATTAATGAATTTATTTTTTAGAACATATTTTTAAATAATTACAAACCATTTTCATAAAAGTAAAACATCATTTGTTGAAGAAAATCATTGAAATTTTCCAAAGGATACATGAAACATTTCTAGGGAAATATATTACACAATATTTTTATATATATATTGATAATTTACAGATAAAACACATATCTGAGAATGCATACATGTTCAAAAAATTCCTTGAATGCTGCATATAATTCAAGAGTTGATCCAACTAATTTAAGGGTGACATGAAATGATGCATGTACAAATTTTTACATGAAATAATACTTTCCTGTAATAACACATGCTACAATGTAATAATTCTCATAACACATAAAATACAATTTGTGAAATAAAAGATGTGATATTAACACTTGTATAAAATTTCCAAAAATAGATGCTACGGTTTCTTTACAAATGACTTGATAGGTACAGACATCACTATTATATGGTAAAGATTATTAACCAAGGATATTATATTTTTGAAATAATAACATGGTTGTATAATAATTAATCAAATATTAAGGGAATTCATAATTTTGGACAATCATTACATTCTGTCGAGGCCTCGTGCCAAGACAATACATAATAATTCTCTCAATTCCATGTCCCAAGACCTAGTTTGTCTCATAAGACCAATCGATGTATCGAGAGGATATAGCAGGCATCACCCATCACATAATCAGTCCAATGCATTCATCATATGATTTTATTTATTTAAATAAAAGTGTCTCATAACAATTTTATTTATTAAATTATGTCGTTTATTTGAAATTTTTGATACCACTTCGAATAATTAAATTATGTATTTTATTTAAAGTGTCTCATACCTCTTAGAATAATTAAATTATTAATCCATAAGTTATCATAAGAGATGAATTTATTTATATAATTATTTCCATATTTATAAATAAAATGAATCTTTCATTAACTATAAACATTAACCTAAATACGTCATGGACACATAGAAATACATGTGCTGATAACTAGTGCACATAAAATAATATTATTTTTGTTTTTTCACATAAAATAATAACACTTACATTCAAAACCCTTGTTTCATGGAAAAGACCATTTTTGTATAATAAAATATAGGTTTTTGAACAGAAGAATCATTATCACCATAAACTGATAAATGGAAGTGTCAAATTGGTTAAATCAGAATCATAAATAACTAAGAGTATTTATGAATTAAAAAATAATATTTGTAAATATATAACATTTATTTCATGTGGGGGATTTATGCATAAACTATTAAACACACATCAATATTCATGTATGTGTATATGTATTAAACAAAATATACTTCTAACTATTTATCCTAAAAGTATGAATTGATATGCATGTAATATTAATAACATAGTGATGAATTATTCTAAAAAACTTTGGCACTCAATAACAAAACAATGTTTTGTTATTATTTTCCAACATCAGATTTAAGTTTTGTTCATTCAGAGATGTATATATGGATTTTTGGTACATATTTATACATGTGGGTTTTGAAATCAAAAATTAAAGAAATCTGTACAAGGATAGGAATCAACCTTTAAAATAAAAGTTTATCTTAATAAGAATTGAGTCTTAAATAGATTAGGATTAAAAATATTTCATATGGTTATATATACATATATATATATATATATGTGTGTGTGTATTAGTTTTGAAACCCAAAATCCATTCTATGTAAACCCTTTTACATGTAGTATTTGCATAAAATCATTATATAATTACTTATTATCACTTGAAAACCCCCAAAATAGACTAGGTTTGATGATTATACAAATCTATAAACATACAAGGTGTATACACTGTATTTTCACAACCAAAACAAGGTTTGATAAATAATTATAAGTTTCATACACTTGAAAAAAAAAATTAATCACTTAAATCAGTTTTATGAAAACATAAATCAGTTTAGAATTAATATATATATACATATATAAATGTTTGTAAACAAGGTGTATAGATTGGGTTTGTCTATCAAAATCAAAGGTAAAATAAATTTGAAAAGAATTATGTGAATTAAGAACATCATTTACATACAAAAATACATAAAACAGAACAAGTTTGGTATTTATTATAAATTTATATACACTTGTGTATATATTGGTTAATCTAATCAAGACTAAATAAATAACCCTTGCATGATTTACAAGCACTAATAACATCATTTATAAACAAATGTTCATCATTTGAAAATCATAAAAACCTGAATAGAATTATTTTATAGTTAATCATAGATACACATATAAGTATATATATATGTGTGTGTGTGGTTTAATCAAACACAAAATAAAATAATGCCTTACCAAAAATCAATTGTAGGGTTGAGCCGAGCAATGGTTGGAGATGATTTGGGAGGGAAAAACCCCATAGGGTTGTGGTGAAAAAGAGGGTTTAAATATGTGGGTTATACAAATGTATATATTTATTATATATATATATAATGGTTCAATAACAAGAATAAAAATAATGAAACTTAATGAAATCCTATGCTATCAATTCATAGAAAAACAAAAAAATTGATTAACCCAAACCTCAAAGAGATCGATTTTCTAATAAAAATTTTATAAACTATGGAATGCATGAATAGAAATAGTTTAGGTCAGTATTAAAATAAACCACCCTTGAAGACATTTGTAAAGGATAATGTGGACAAACAAGCCATTGAGAGGGATATGAGGAATCATGAGAGAGGAAAGAGCAGTTGAGAGAGTGACTGCTGGTAGTCTGTCTAGACAAAGAAAAAGAAGAAAGGGAGAAGTTGTGGAAAAGAATTAATGATCACTATTGACATAGAAAAACAAGATAGCTAAGGAGAGTTCTACAGTTTTAAAAATGGATCTATGGATGATATTAATTTCTTCTTTTATTGGGAAGTTGTGGCGAAACTATGTGTCTTAAAAAAGTCGAGTGGTTGAGATCAGCCATGTCCCGATCAGACGGATGAAGAAGAAAATAGAGAAATGGAGAGATTAGTGGAGTTCGAAGGCTCGATATGATAGGACATTGAGGATCTAACATGGATAGATTGAACGAGCCATATTAGATCTCTCGTAAAAATATGCATCCCAAATCAAAATGGAGGTAGTTTTGAGACTGATTTATATATCATGATGACTTAACCACATTCCAATAACACATAACACACCACGTGTTCCTTACACATGAGACCCCAACCACATGGGCCTTGGCCCTCCCACACTTGTGTTGGTGCGCGAACTACCTCACCCCTTTTGGACACCTGATCGTACCCTATACAAAGGTTTGAGTGTAGGCATAGGCCTCACCATGCAAGACCTATGCGCAACTCTGCATGCACCATGAATTCACTACCCGAGGGTCCTCGGACCATGAGGATCAATGTGAGATGTCGACCATACCTTGATGACTTGACCTTAGTGTTTTCACTTGAATGATTATGTGAGGATAGAATATGAAATTCCCTCCAACATTGAGCCGAAGAAGTTAAATCTAGTCTTCTAGGACTGGAAACATGTGTTTACATGTTTTATTACATTGTTTTATTTGTTCTTCATTTATTTTATTGGAATTAACTTGTATATATTATGAACTGATGTTAAGAACTATTTTTGGCGGTCTACTAGGTTTTATACACACACCCTACATAGGCATCTTGTTGTGCATGTAGATATTATGATGAAATATATAGTTTAGCGAAAGGGACCTAATATGGGAAATTGGGTTGTAGTAATAGGACACTGTGAGGTGATACGTGGGAGGACTCTAGATCATAGATGTTTTTTCATATGTTTCTTCATTATTATCCCTATTTTAGTACATTGACTCATCATATGTTGGAATCTATTATTTTGGGTTGATTATATGATTGTAATGTCATATTTTTTTACCTTGGTTTGTTACTCTAATTATAAAGGTATTCTTTATGGATTATTTTTCCATTAATATTATTATTGTTGAAGATTCTATTACATTACTCATTTGGTTATTTGTGACTAACGAAATAGTCTCCCCATAATACCTCTCAGGCCCTCACAGCTAGTTGATAGTGTTTTATATATTGGGATGCACACATGAGGTTATTTGGTACTCCTTCTTGAACCTAGTTATTCGGCTCAATGTGTTTGAAATAGAATATGTTATTATAGTTTCTTTTAAAAATTATAATAGACTCACCTATAGAGAGGGGTTTGTCATACTGTTGATATAGGGGTTCCAACACCTTTTTGGGAAATAATTTCTCATGGGAAGGGTACAAGAAACCCAACAGTCATGGTTTTGGAAAACGGTGACCATAGTTCTAACCAATATTTAAAGTTATCAAAAAAGATAACCATTGTTTTGGCTGAAAATAACCATTTTCGAAAATGGTAAATATATGTCAATATAGTTGATCTATTATCATGGTTTTCTAAAACTCTAACTATAGGTAGAACCTGTGGTCATAGTGTTAGAATACCATTACCATGGGTGGTTGTTTCTAAACATTGGTCATGGTTTTGGAGGATATTGTTACATATTTAGATATATATTTACACACATATACATATTTGTATCTAAAATGCTTAAAAGGGTAGTGGATAAGGGGTTTCTCTAATTTGGGGTAGGTTGGGGGGGTTGAAAACTGAAAGTCTATTTTCCCCTCCTCAATTATAATATTTCATATAGTCACTTTTTTAGAATCACGACTATAGGATCACTTGTTGTCACAATTAAAAAAAGGTGACTATAAGTACACATTAATCATAGTTTCAAAAAAAACCTATTCTATAGACATACTAACATAGATAATTCCTAAAATACTCAAAACATCCATGGATGTATCCTAGAATCATAGTTCTTAGAAATATTCATGGTTTAAAACTGTTACTAGAGATGGAAAATATACTATTTATACACTTTTCATCATTTCATTCACACCATGTATCAGATTTATGTGCAATTAAATATTAGACATCAAAAATTAATTATAGATATTTTTTCTAGAGCATCCTTAAAAATGGATCATGTTTCCCAGGTTTGAGTTTCTAATCTGCAAATGGGATCAAATTATTACTTTTAAATGAAAACACAGACTTTTAGTCAAACCATCCAAACCATGTGTTGTACTTATGTGAAGTTAATTCCTACATTTCACTAGTAAATTATGAATATTTTTTTATAAAATATCAATACTATCTATGTTTGTTTTGGTTTTTGAGCATGTCATGCACGTTTTGAACTAAAATGTAATTTTTAAATTAAAAGATTCCCAATCAATAATACCAACCACATTGTCTGTCAGATTGAAATGTAGTTAATTTGTATATGTCATAAATGAATAAACTATATTTTTTATAAAGTTTAAATTTATAATTCAAGGTTTTTTAATCATTTTTAATTACATAAAATAGGTATTGAACTAAACTGTCACTTTTAATCGAAATCGTGATCTTTCAATCACACCTAACACACTTCGTGTTGTAATAATATGCTGGTGATTCCTACAAATAAAAATTGAATCATGTGTTATTTTAAAAAAATTATCAATATAATACCAATTCATTTTTATATTTTTAAGCATGTGATGCATGTTTTAAACTAAAATGTCACTTTAAAAATAAAACATACACATTCAGTCATACCGACCACACTGTTTGTTGAATTGATATGTGGTTAATTATCCCAAATAACAAATAATTTTTTGTTTACTTTTTTATATAATATCTATTGGAGGTTTTCCTAGTTTTATGTATGTAACGTATATTTTGAACTAAAATATCACTTTTATATTAAAACACACACTATTAATCATATCATACACACCATTTGTTATATTGATTTTTTGTTAATTTATAAACATAACAAATAAATTATCAAAAATTTTTATTGTATCAAGATAATCATATCCCATTTTATTAGTTTTGATTATGTGATATTAATTTCGAATTAAAATTCCATTTTAAATGATAACAGTTACATTAAATCATACTAACCATACTATGTGTTGGATTGATATGCGATGAATTTTTACATGTCACACGTAAATTAATAATTTTTTACTAAAATATCTATATAATATGAGAGAGATTCATTAGTTTTATATAAGAAACACATGTTTTTAACAAAAAACCAAATTTAAATGAAAACAATCACATTCAACCCCGTTGGCCACAACATGTGTTAGATTGAATTACAATTAATATACACATATTAAAAATTATTTATTGATATTTAACCTAAAGTATCAGGATAATATAATTTTGTTTTATTGGTTTTGAGTATATGAAAAACATTTTTAACTAAAATTTCACTTTTAAACCAAATCATATACATTAAGTCATACCAGCTGGACCCTATTTCAAATCGATGTGTTGTTAATTACTATACAAAAATATTATAAATAAATTTCTTTAAAAAAATATGTGTGTGTTTTCTAAATTTTGAGAATGTAATGTGTGTTTTGACTTAATATGTCACTATCAAATTAAAACGTGTACATTCAGTCATATCGGACACGCCATGTATTGTATTGATGGGTGACTAATTCTTAATACATCATAAATGAATTGTAATTTTTGTTCTTAATTTATCTGGAAAATAATTTTTTTCTTATTTTTGAATGAAGCTTGTATTTTTTCAAATAAAATTAAACATTTAAATTAAAAAACACAAGTTCAATCATAGAATATACATCCTATGTTGAATTAATGTTCAATTAATTTCAAAAAAATCAAAAATACATTATAGATATTGTTACTAAAGAAAAAATGATAATTTTTAATTGGTGTTGAGTATGTGATGTGCGGTTTAATGAAAAGTCACTTTTAAATAAAAACACACAGTTTCAACCAAACTAAACACACTATGTGTTGGATTGACATGCTATTATTTCCTACAGGTTAAAAATAAATTATTGATATTTTACTAAATTATCAAGATAATCATATTCTATTTTTCTTGATTTTGACTGTGTGATGTTCATTTTTAAATAATATATATATATTTAAATGAAAACATGAACATTCAGCCATATGTACATGTCATGTTTAATATTGATGTGTTGTTAGATTATTCACATCAAAAAAATTAATAGATATTTATACTAAAGTATAAATTTATAATATGGGTTTTTTTTATTGGTTATATGTATGTGATGGGCGCGTTGAATGAAATTGGAACTTTTAAATAAAAACATGAACTTTAAATTGTATAGGTCATAACGTGTGTTAAATTGATGTGAAGTGATTTATTCATGTTAAAAATTAATTTTCAATGTTTTTCATAAAGAATCATGGAAATCTGAGAATTTTTTTTCATTTTTAGTATTTGAAAATTATTTAAAAATAAATTGTCACTATAATATAAAAACACACACATTTAGTCATTCTAGCCACATTTTGTGTTCACTTGATTTGATATTAATTTATACATGTCATAAAAGAATGGTGAATTTTTTATCAGTTACTAAGACACTATGAATTTGTTTTATTAATTTTCAGTCTTTGGCACAAGTTTTTAGCTAAAATGTTACATTTTAAGGGAAAAATAACTTTTAGACAAAAAATTACACACCCTATATTAGACTGACATGGGTTAATTTCTAATTTTTATGAATGAATTAAAAATATTTGTACTAAATATTCATGAAATTATAATTTTTTTTCTCCATTATGAGTATATGATGTGAATTTTGAACTAAGAATACATTTCAAAATAAAAATATACATTTTTATCCACACTATATACACTTTTTGTAATATTTATGTGTGGTTAATTACTAGAATATTATCATTAGGTTTCAATTTATTTAATAATTTATAGTATGTTTAAGTGGGTCTTTTGGTCTGTTGAAATATAGAATATAAATGTTCCAAAATATTAAAAATCTTAAAATTTTGAAACAATGTGGGATACTAATATCACATCCATAAAATACAATAAAACCCTTTTATAAAATGATAGTACATATATCTACTATTATTCCAACATAAATGTAAAACCATAGATTGTAATGTCTCTCTCCATAACACTAACTTAAAATGATATTAAAATTAACTAAATTAATATTAGAAAAACCATGTCTTTATATCTCCATGATAAAAAAATATGATGTTATATGAAATATAATATTTATGATACCTTCCAAAATTCTTACACCATGAAAGCATCCCAAACATTTCAATAATAACTGACTTATTTTTAATATATGGTGTATCCACGTTACTATTAATACTGAAAAAATATATATAAATAAGCAGTTGGTAAATATTTTAAAAAAATTGTAATTACCTTCATAAATACCACTATGGGGATGTCAGTTTTTTAAATAGAAGAATATATATTTTTAAATTCATAAATTTAATAACCAAAATCATTGTTACTAAATTGTTTCAAACACTAAATATTAGTGTATAAATTCCTCACAAATGGGCCACCATATAATTCCTTTAACAAAATATCATAACATGTTTTGTAAGAAAAATAGTTATTCATTTCCCCAAACAACCTGTCTCTCAATGTGAATCCTTCCCCTCTACAAACATAATGCAATTTATCACCCATATTGGACATCAATTTTAGATATGTGGTCAATGAGTCCAAATAAACATCAATATCATTACTTTACTATTTTGGTTTGGATATAATTATAGAAAATATAATGTACATTCGATTCATGCATAACTACACTGAAAAGATAAAATTTAACAATATTACTAGTGATGTATCAGTGAATTACTTTTTACACTAAAAGGAATAATTACATCTATAAATAGTTAGAAAAGAAGGTTTAGTGGATCATTTTAAAATTTAGTATACTCATGTGTAGGTTTATGATGTAGTGAAAACACCTATTAGGTCATAGACACTAGGATGTATTCAGTTGCATTGAATAATTTGCAATGAACATAATGATAAACATCATAACCAAAAAATTTAGTCCAATGAAAACTGAGAAGGTTAATTACAACCAAATTATAGGATCCTTTTTACATTAAATTTATAATTAATTTTTTTTAAACAATTACTTCAAACTTGAGAATTATTTCTTTAATAAATTTTTGATAGTATGAACCACTGTTCGATTATACAATCATTTAATTTAGAATATCTAAAGAAGAACCCTCTAGTTGTGATCCGCCCAATCTACTATGATCTCAAAGAAAAAGTGATGACACTTATACTGATAGCATAGTAATACCAATCATCTTGCATCAATCCATTTAATCAACACACAATACTACAAGGTTGGAGGATTAATTACTATTATATTTTTTTTGAGAGTTTAAAGAATGTTAAATCTCTCAGTTCACGAGAGAGTAATAGGGAATTTAATCTCATGGGGTGATAGAATATCCAAATGGGATGTGGTGCACACAAAATTTTCTAAAAATAGAAATGATATAACTAGGTTCTTAGAGATCTAGGTTACAAAATAAACAATTTCAAATAGGAACCTTATTAATATTACAAACCATAGAGAATACCATGACTAAAAAATAACACGATTATTGTTATTTATTTTACGTTTGATAAGCTTATAGATGAAATAAATAAAACCAATCGATGTAAATTAATTATTATTTATTTAAATGGTAGTTAAAATATCATCTTAATGGATCCAATAATGTGGCATACACATACACCTATAGATTTATCCAAACTCTAATTATTAATATTATTTAATCAATAAATAAAAAATAATCAAGATCTTGTTACTAAATATTTATTTTAATATTCAACCTGCACATAAATAAATTGATTGAATATATACACTATTTAAATCATAAATAAATATTATACCAAGGACTATAGAGTAATATTTTTTTCAATAATTTAATTTCTATAGAATTTTATTGAGATAAATAGAAACACTATGTGTGTTGTACTCTATGATTATTCCTCAGTGAAATTAGGATGTTTCCATTAATGTCTAATCTCATCATATAACAACCAATAAATGTACCAAAGAGGATGGAGATAAATTTTTGACATAAAAACCTATATAAATATTCTCACTATGTGAAATAATTCATTTTTCTTGATATCTCAACATGAAAGTTTCATAATCAAGTTATCAACCTATATTCTTGGTAAACCATTCTTTGAATTTCTAAAATGAAATTTTACATGCAACATGGAAATATAATTTAGTTAAATAGTTTTATTTCAATCAAATTGTCAAGATATAAACCTCTATAAAAATGTATGGGACACATATTCCCTCAAATTAGTCATTAAAACATATCAGCCATGACACATCAGAAATAACCAAAATCACCATAAACATATGAATTATATTTTATGATAATAAATCTAATTGTGTGAGTTATTACATTGATTAAAAATAAAATTAAATTATATGGATAATTACGAAAAAATTTAGATAGAAATATCATATGACATGTACTCATGTGTATTTTTTAATGATAGTTATTTTCTAAAAATCTCTCTTCATGGAGATTACCAATGGAAAAATATAATGTGATGAAGTCTCACCCATTTGTGAGTACTTGAACTAGATTTTCTACATCATCTTCATACCTTAAATTGATTTCATATAACCATTTTACATATAGTTTAAGAATATAATAATATTATTTCAATGTTCTAATCATAGTGGTGAACCCATTTGACCTTTTCAACATAATATATACTCTATAAAATAATCACCTTAATGTCATGTAGAAGAAAAATCAATTTATTATTAGTCATTTATTAATATTTTCTTATTTAAATATATAAGAGTAATATAATGTAAAAAGATATCAATTCTAGTAAAAAACGTCAACTTACTCAAAATTGGACATGATCCAAATTATAATGACTTTTAGTTCTTCTAGATCTCATATGATGTTCATGATTTTGTTACGATATAGATTATTCAATGGGTTTTCTATATTGCCTTCTATAGAAACTCTTCTTGGTAGGATTGCAACTCTCTGATTAAAATCCATAAAGAGATTATATTTTTACATTGTGTGATTTATATACAAATTGGGGTGTCAGGACCTGACCCAACTAGATCCGATTGGGATGGGTCATGTTGGGTTGGGTTATGTGAAATATAAGATATGGTCAGTTTCTATTATGTTGACTCGTGTATAGTTCAAGTCAATTCATGTCTCAAGTTCGATAAATTACAAACCCACCGTTCCAAATGAACCCAAAGAACAACTACATTCATTAAAAAATGTTGATGGATTAAAAAATTAAATCGTATCTCTCAACCCACACCCACCCAATCACATCCTCCTCCTACTTTCCCTACCTATTCACAAGTGAATAGGAGAAACCCTAATCATGTTCACTTTACTCCCTCACTTACCTTCTCTTTCAACAATTATATTCCCTTATTTACTTTCCATATATCCATACTCTTACCTCCTATATCCCTCACATCTCATTATTCAAATTGAAACTCAATCATCCACTGGCAATCGTCCCACCCTCCTCCTATTAGTGCGTTATTTGTGCGTTGTCTACATATCTCTTTTGGGTACCTCATTTATTCTTCCAATTATCCTCACATTATTTTTATCATATTTATTACCCCCTCACCCTCTCTCACAGGTTCATAATGCAAACTCTACTTCTTCTATTGGGGGTGTACTTCATCCAGATCCTTACTAATCGGTGGGATTATTTTTCAAACAGCCTCTAGCAAGCCATTCATGGAAGTTGGTACAAGTGTATTTAATCCCATAACTAGGGTAGGAAATAAAATTTTATTGTGGTATACTCTAACTACCCATTAAATTATATAAATAAGAGGTGTCTATTAGTAATATATAAATGGTTGAAGTAACAGGGGGTAAGATATCTCCCATGATGGTAATAATTCCTAAAGTACCTTCTATAGTTTTTCAATATTAGAATCATTTTCATAAGAACCAATATGGATGGTTTGTATGTAATTATTATGATAAATATTATTATTTCATGCTATTATAGTATATAACTAGGAATGTTAATAGTTATTTGACAAGATTCAATAAAAATCCTCACAAAAATATTAAGAAAATTAAAACAACAATTTATGTGAAGTGTGATGATGAGGATGATGGGATGGTTAAAATTTTAATAGATCTTTTTAACCAGGATGAGTCTATAATAGATCTTTCTATAATGATAATCATTAATGATTTATCATTTAAATATGATTATAATCAAATTTTCAGAGAATTTATAGATGTTCTTGAAACTCAATTTCAAGTTAAATATAGAGAAACAATTATTTATGATATCAAGTAATTATATTTGAGTGATAAATGAAAAATAAAATCTATGTTTTTTATGTTATCTCATATGGTCTTTATTACCATTGAAACGTGGAATTAAATTTATAATCTAAATTACACTTATGTGAAAATGCCATTTATTTATTATAATTAGATCTTTTATTAATAAATAATTATATTTTTTGTTTTTGAAAATCATAAAGTGGAAATAATTGGCTGAGTATTATAAAAAAATATAGAAATAACAAGGGACTGAAATAATTAATATTGTTACCGTGGACAATGTTTGTTCCAATTATATTGTAATAAATTATTTGATGAGGAGGGTTTGTGATTCAAATGTGACTATTATCAATGGAGATTATTTTTGTGTGAGATGTTGTAACGAAATTTTAATCCTTAATTTTAGTGATGGGTTAAAGTAAATATCAATATAAATTTTTATTATCATAGTTAGTTCCATGGTGTATATATGTTCACAATTTATATTATCCCATTTTATGGGAATATCAGAGGAGGTAAAAATTCATCCTAATAGAGCATAATAATTGATGTTTCGAGTAGGTTGAATTGTCGTTAATTTACATTGGATGTTATAGAAAATTACGGGAATGTATTTATTATCTTTGATGAGGATTCTTGTTTAAGAGTTATATTACCAATGACGATGGGCCTCTTACAATATATTATAATGAGCATGATCATTTATTTTTCATGTTTTTAAAAATATTTTTTCATTTAACTACTGAATTTTGTAGTTCTATGTATGTGACATGTCACACTTTCTTTTTTACTATGTGCCAAATATATATAAAAACAATGAAGAGGGTGAAAGGTACCAAAATTGTTGTGATTTCAATGACTATTTCAAGGAATGTGAATTTTCATAAGTATTGAAGTATTTTCTCTAATTTTTATTCATTTTTTGTTGTGGTACTTTTTCTTGAACCTTTATACAAATTACTTTTTTTGGATTGTTTTGAAATGATTTTTCATACTAAAGAGAAAAATGGATTGATCAATAAATTAATATAGGTTATGAATGATCTCATTTAGTCTTACAAACATAAACATTTTATCCCTCTAGATCAATGTAAGTTAAGTACTAAAAAAGTTTCACATTTTCACTATTCTAGTAGTTGAAGTGAGGATGATGATAAATCAAAAGATGTATATATGAAAAAGAAAATGAAAAAGAAAATTTACCCCAAAATTAAATGAATTATTAATATATCTAGTGGTTAATAGTTTTGAGGATTATTTTTTCTAATTTTATATTTTACAATGGTGAAAATAAATACAAGAAATTATCTAGGTCTCTTGTGAATTTATATAGATATTCAACCTATTCCATTATCTCTAGTATCTTCAGAATCATTATTTAGTACAATTGATGATTCCTTGATCCATTTCATAGTTTCTTGAATAAAAATACTTTTGAGGCATTATTTTCTTCCAAATTTTTTTTATAAATTAAAAACCAAATGACATTAAAAAACAAATAAAATAAGTTGAATTGATTAAATCGGGTACAGCTAAAAATATTAGGATTTTTTTATAATTTATCTATTAGAAGATATTGATTTTAATGGAAAAATATTGAATTGATCTTATATAGCTTTTTAATATATTTCATCATCCATGATTCAAGATTAAAGTGTCAATATCTAAAATAAAATATACAAGGATGATGTATTAATCTTTATTAAGGTATAAATTTATGATTGTTTTATTAATTCTTCTAAGAAAACATTTCTTTATTCATTTGGGAATACATTATTTTATTTATATTAGATTCATAGGGTTAATTACACTAATACATTCATATTTTTATTTAAGCATAGTGAAAGTTTGGCATTCAAATATTTCATGTGAAGTTAATTAATTTTTTATACACTCCTTAACACTCCCAACTTCAAGTGACTACCAAAACATTTATGCCAAGGTAATTATTTTCCAGATTTTTTTATTTAAAACAAATTTTCATATCAAATAATTTATAGGATAGATGATAAATGTCATTGTATGACTCAAATAGCCATAAAATTAGAAAATACCTACTAAGATAACATTATTCAATTTTTCAAATTTTTAGTTTATATTATCCATGATTGTTGAAATACTATCAATGAATTTTATTAATTTTTTTATTTAACCTTTAACATTCCTTTAACAATTATTTAATCTATAAATTCTATTGAATTTATTTTTTTTAATTATTATATATCATAAACTAGAAAATTCTTTCCCATTAAAAATTCGGTTTTCCTACATTTACATTCATTAAGTTTCTTTGAGGGTCTATTAATTTTTTAACCAATAAACTTTTTTATGAATAAAAATGTCATATTTACAAATTTTGTTAAGTTTTAAATTTAATTATTGATGTAATAAATTAATCATTAATATATTTTAATATATTTCCTGTTTCATTAGTTAAAATACTTATACATATATTTATCTATGCTTGTGAAATTATTTTATATAAACTGGACACTTTATAAGGATTTTATTTGGGAAATAAATTCATTGGTGATCACTATGGGTTTTATGGTTGTTTTATAGCTCACTTTTTTTATTAGGCACTCACTATATGTTTCTGGGTGTGTTAGAGTGAGTTAAAAGTTTTATTTTAGGCTCTGGTCCTATGGAAGGGTCTATTAAATAAGAACACTAATCTCTCAATTAGGGGGAGAAATGGATATATAAACCCTCATTTTCGCTCACTTATGTGATTTTTTTATTATCTAAATTTTTATATTTTCATATGTTCTCTTTACATTTAATAGGTTTATTTGAAAACTAATTCATGATTGGTTGTATAAAAACCTATTTCATTGACTAAAAATAAAAATTTACTTCAGAAATTACATCATCACATTTTTACTACTGATCCCTTAAAGGTGTCTCAAATTGATTTCATAAATCTTTGTAGAATATTTCTACAGAATTCCTAGTTGTTCAGTATGATTAAGGATCCCCCGAGTTGTGTTACTACTTTTTAAATGAATAAAATCCGATTTTTAAATTAGTTTACTTCTTTTTTATAATAACTTATGTTCTTGATTTATTCTATTAATTAACGTTTCTTCCATGTTATAATAATATTGATCGAATATTTATTTTCATCCTCTTAGATTGTAATATTCCTAATGATTAGTGTTAATTGTTTTCTCACTATATCTTGGAATTTTTATTTAGAAGAGTCTATTTTGGGTATTTCTTTCTAGAATTATTATTATTATTTTATATATAATTTATTAAATTTAGGAAGTATATCCATATGAAAATTTATTATGGCCGAAAAAATTCACCTTCTATAAGGATTTGTGTGAAACATGTCATGCATATGGGTTTGATCACATCACATAACTTGATTAACCCGATGTGGCCCACACCTACTAGTAATGGGTATGGATAGGTCAGGTCATTTTCCCCTGTATCATGTAACCTAGCGCCAAATGGGTTAGGTCGGGTTAGGTTATTTTCTCATGAACTATGTGACCAACCTGACCTAAACCATTCTGTTTTGATAAGGTCGAGTCCAAAACCTCCATATAACCAACCCATCTTCACACTTATCATCTAACATGAACTTATCTCTTTTTAAATATATCCACAATAGGATTATCACAATATATGGTTAGAGGTTATTTTCAATTAGGAACTAGGTTAAGATATTAGATTAGGTTTTGCATCCAGAACTCTTCTTTAGATGCATTAGAAGTTGCAATATACTTGTACATAGATACAACATAAATGAAGATATATTTATTTGAGCTCTCCCTACTCACATTACATATATTAATAGTAAATATATATCCATATTTAAATTTTAGATAATTTTAATCTATTTGGAATCTAGATTACGTATATCCCCTGATGACTAGTTCCTCACCTCCTCAATTAAAAAAGAACATGTATTTAGTATTCCTTATATACATAAGGATATTATTAACTTCCATCCAATAAATGTATGTTGTCTACCATTACTAAGGTATAGGAAATATATGCCCTAGTAGATTGAATTTCATACATTACTAGCCCAATCGCTAATGTGTATAGAGTCATTTTCATCCTCTATCTCTCTTATTGTTTTTGATAAAAAAAATCTTGGAAATATGAATTGCATGTGACATTGAAAAAAAACCCATATTGTATTTTTAGATACTAAACATATTTAGTATCTTGAAATTTCATTTACCTTGAAATATTTTAAGAGTCCTCATAGATATATCATGATAGATCATAACCCCAAAAAAATATACTAGTTCTCAATGTTATTTCATAGAGAATCATGGTTTAACCGTGTCGTAAAAATCTATATGAACATTTATTAATATTTGGTTAGTAATATTTCGTCATCATATACTATCAATACAATTATTGCACTCTCACTAAAACGTTTTTTGAAATGAGGCTCACATTCATTATTTATAAATCCAAATTCCAGCATAGATTGATCAAAATGAATGTTATATGACATGAACTATTTAATTAATCCAAAAATGGATCTCTATAACTTTCATAACATGTTGTAATTTTATAGAGTCCCAAAACCATTTAGTTATTTCATATAGACATCTTCACGAAGGATCCCATTTAGGAAAACTATTTTGATATCAATTTTCCAAATCATGTTTTCATGGTAAACTGTTATGGACAATATAAATATGATGAATTTAAGTGTAAATAATGGAGAAAGGCTTTCATCATATCCTATTCTTTGATTTTTTAAACCCTTCTACAACTAGTCTAGATTTATAAGTACTCACTTTTCCATCCAAGACCTACTTTTTTTTATACCAATTTTATACTTATTGTATTTACATATCTAAATCCAAAAATGATTTTGGTTTATATAACCTATTTTAGAATTCATGAATTCATTAGAACTAGAAACATATGTTTCACTTAATACTTATCTATAGGTTTCTTGATAATTATTATCAACTAATAATAATTCATCATAGTCATTTATTGGAAAACCATATATTTCATGTTCTCTAACCTCTGTTTTACTCCAGCGAAATACATGTTTCTTTAGAACAACATCTTCCATGGGAATTTGTGGAATTTTTTCATGTTCTAACTCATGTGTATCATTATCCAAGAATTCATTGAAGTATATCTAACTCCCACAATTTATTTGACCGATTGTTGAAATCTGAAGAAATATAGGAGATATTTTATCCACAACCATCTTATCTAAGGGTTTATATAATTAATATCATATAGTATCCTTTGGATATCCTATAAAGATATTCATAGTGCCCGGAGGTGAAAGTTTTTTTCCTGAAATATAACAAACAAAATCATTGCAAAAACACACTCATATGTGAAATAATATGGGTTTTATTCTATTATGAATCTGATATGGAATATTTTTTTCTACTAGAACTTAGTTTAGAATGTGGTTCACATTCTAAAATACATATCCCATTATTTATAATGGATGATTTAGATAACTCTTCCTTGACCATACCATTTCTAGTAATGTATAATCACTCCTGTTGTACCCCCAGTTTCTGGTATGTAACCCTATATTGACCTTTTTAATGGTTTTAATGTTAAAGGTGGTGAATGGGAGAGTCGGGAGAAATTTAAATGAATATTTGAAGAGAAATGGGAAGTCACACGGGCGGCACATGGTTTATCTAAACAATGCGGCCAAACTGTGCGTTGTAGGTCATGGAGGTAGTAGCATCTGCCCAGTCGGCACACAGTTTGTCTAATCGTGCGGCCAAACTATGCAAGAAGAGTGGCCAAGGCAGAAGCCATCACACAATTAGTGCACGGTTTGTCTAACCGTGGGAGAAAACTCTACGTCCAATTGAACGAGATCCTATAAAGATGGATCTCATGCGTTGTTGCCTCTAGTGGATCGTTTTTTTCCTAAAAGGCCATAAATCGGGATTTTTATTTTCCTATGGGTAAAGAGGGTTCTCCCATTATTCCAAAGGCGATCCAAAGGCTTCTCTTTGTGAATGGAATATGGATTCTTGAGTTATGTGATTGTTCTTCTTCGTTCTTGATCGGTTTCTTAGATCAACTTTGATCTACTTATCATTTTTTCATGGTTTCATATATCTACACACATTATTGCTACATCTAAGTGAATGGATGACAAATATGATGATATTGGGTCCTGATGTTGCTAGGAGAAGTGATCTAAGGCAAATTTTGAAGAATCAACCTGGTTTTCTTGTGCGTTGTCTGTTTGTTAGAGTTTTCATCAAAACCTTTGAGGTAGGAGGATTCACTCTTGACTCCTCTTGTTAGAATTGATTATCTTATTCTCAAATTAGTTTATTTGAATGGATTTGATTGTTAAAATCATGAAATTAATCATAATTAGTGATGATTTATGGTTATGATGAAATTGTGAAATCTTGGAGAATTGTGGTGAAAAGTGATTGGGCTCTTTGAATTTAAAATGTTGATTTTAAATTGTGATTGCTGAAATTGTAAATGGTTTGACAGAGAATGGATTTTCATTATTAATGATGTTTTATTGATATGGTTTGATATTGAAATAACTTTGATGGATTTGGTTTAAAAAAAAGTTTTTTATTGAAATGGTTCGGAATTGAAATGGTTAATCATTAAAATGGATTTAATTGGTTGAAGACACCTGGTTTTTGACATTATGGTTGTGTGTGATCACAGTAATGTTAGATGGATAATGGTTAGGATTCTCCCCCATCAATGTTGGGAAGGATAAGGGTTAAAGCTCTCCACCATCAAACATTCATATTGCATTCAGGACGGATTAGTGTTAGGGGTCTCCCCCAAAAGTGTTGGGATGGATAAGGGTTAGGGCTCTCCTCCTTCAAGCATTCATGTGCATTTGGGTAGGATAAGGGTAAGATGTCTCCCACATTATGGTTGGGGATGATAAGGGTTAGGGATTCTCCCCTATTCGAGGTAGCATGCATGGTTGGAATCATGGGTTTGTGGAAATGGTTGGGTATTCCAAAATGGAATGTTTGTGAAATAGTTCATAAGATTATTTGGTTATTTTTCTGGAAAAATATCTTTCCAGAAAAATTGTCTCAATTGCTCATGGAATGTGTTTGGTTAGGAATGGTTTTGGAAACTTGTTTATATTTAGTTATAACTTTATTTTGAGAAATGTTTTATATAAACTGTTTTTATAAAAATGTGGATAACTCTTCTATCCTAGTGGTATGAATAGGGAAGTCATTGGGGAAAAACTACTGAGTTTTATACTCACCCCTGCTTTGGCACATTGGTACATTTGCAGATGTCATTTCTCGAAACACTGGAAAAGGTAAATCATCTTATTGCTAGTGGCTCGTGTTGATGCTTGGGATATGTTTTAGAGGTTGGATCATGTAGAGAGTGGAGTCATGGTGTCTTTTGAGAGTCTTTATTTGTTCATCTTCTATATACCTTGATGATTAGTTTGGTCTTCTTTTGTTGGGTACATTGATGATGGTTGATATAAATGAAGTGTTTATTGGTCTTTCAATTGTTCATGCATTATATAGTGAATGTTTGGTTATGCTGGGTTGGTTTATGGGTTATTTCTAAAAGGGTAAATCATCCCCCAACATGTATTTGAAACCCTTCGACATTCATTACCATCCTTTAGTGTCTTTGGGATGTCGCCTAAGGCCAATTAATGACTCATTGAGCTCTCAATCCAATGAGAATTTTCATGTCATTACAAATGGGATCAGCTTGTTCGGTCCTTGCCTAAAAAGTGATCATCGATGTTCTTGGTATTGGAGTTGAAATTCATTCTTTTCTATTCCTTGGGTCAAAATATTAGACTAGAGTAGGATTTTCGGAACATGAAATGTGTAGAATAAAAGGACAAAACTAACCCATTTATGTGGAGCTTCATGTTACCAGGGTGTTGGGTACATAAGTGTATTGGATACACTTATAGAATGTTGAAAATCTCATTTCCATGGGTTTATCCAATGAGATGAGAATGACATTCATTGTAGAGGAATGAATTACCACTAGGATTTCATATCTCATTATGATGAATGAGTAAGGATTTTGGGCAAGGTTCAAATTTTTGAAAAATGCATATATTGATTTCAAGTAAATGAATTTGAAAATAGGTTATTTAGTGTATTTTGGAAATGGGTTGATTTTCAAAAATCATGTTGAATGTTTTCAAACACTATTGAACATAGGAAAAATGTTGTTTTGAGAGCAATGTTTTGATTTATTATGTGATAGAATTTCAATGCTAATCCATTAGTTTCTAGAGAGTGAGGTTGATGGAGTTTGTTGTTGGTTTATAAAATGGCACCCAGTTGGCATCATCAGAACAAAACCGAAGAGGCTGCGGAGAATGTGGTTGCAGTCAATCCAAGTGTGAAACATGCGCTAGTTTAGAGTATTGTCTAGGCTTTTCATGTTGTGGATACGGGGAACCGGAGGAATAAACCAAGGCATGTTGAACTTACCTTGCAGTTCATGAAGTAGAATCAAACGAAATTTCGGGGTGATGCAGAACCTGAAAAGGCGGAGGAGTGGCTAAGTAGGATGAATCGTATCATCTATTTCATCGGCACACCTTCAGAGATCATGTTCATGTAGGTGACATATATGCTTGAGGATCTTGAACGTCAATGATGGGACTTAGCAGTGCATGCTAAATTGGGTAAAGCCCTTACATGGGAGGATTTTCAATAATTTTTCAACAAAAAATTCTATCCTCACACGTTCAAGATCCAAAAAACAACAGAATTTTTCAGCTCGAAGCAGGAGAGCCTCTCTGTTGTAGAGTACGCAGCTATGTTTATGAATTTAGTCCATTTTGCATTAAAGGATTTGGCAAGTGCGTCATTGAAGACACACATCTCCCGAATCGGGGCTAAGGCAGGAGATTCGATCGAAGATTGTAGTGCTCTATATTACGAATTATAAAAAGATGGTGAACAGAGCGACTCCTGCAGAACGTGAATTCATGGGATCGATAGGAGGAGGCATGTTGATACCAAATAGAAATGGTGGGATCTCAACTATTGGTAACAAGAGGAAAAAGGACACCTATTTCCACAGTGCAAGTGGAAATCAGAACATGACGGCGGGATCAGTGAATCTTCATCCACAACCCCAGAGAAAAGTTGGTTGCTTTCAATGTGGTTCGACTAACCCCATAAAGTGAGAGTGTATGAAATAACCTAGAGCATGTCATAATTGAAACAATATGGGACATATTCAACAATATTGTCACAGTTCTCCTAGGTAAGGTGCTCGGGAATCTTCTAAGGGATCACAAGCATCGTATGCTTCGATAGGAAGAGGACAACAGAATCAGTCTCATCAGCATAACAAAGCTGGACATGGTGATTCTTGAAATACCATTACTCCTCAACCAGGGTAATCTAAGCAAGGAAACAAGGAGGAAAATGTAGTGATGAAGAAATTGTATGGAGCTAAGAAGATGATTGCCAATGATTAGGCTGGACTACCTATGGTGAGAGGTACGATTATTTTGAATTCTACCCTTATGCAAGTTCTCTATGATACTGGTGCATCACATTCCATCATTTCTTCTTGTTCTGTTGACTTTATATGTTAAAAACAGGAAATGATGCCTTCTGTTTTGAAACTAAAAACTCCTCGTGGTGAAAAAGAATGTCAAGCCTTTGTGTGTAAAGAATGTGCTAGAAAAGTTGCTGGAGCTGAGTTAAAATGGGACTTCTCGATGTTGGATATCAATGTCTATGATGTAATCCAGGGTTTGGATTGGTTGACAATGTTTAAGGCTCACATCGACTATTATAGTAGAATGGTTATTTTCACGAATAAGGTTGGAATCAACCATCTCTTCAGAGGAGAGAGAGGATGGTAGTGAAAGGTGTCATGACCTTGTTGACACAAATGGTGGGAGTGATATCTTACCAATTGGCTGTGTTGACTTTGAAATCAATGGAAGAGATTGAAGAAAATAGTTTTCCAGATGTTGTGGATCAATTCCCAAATGTCTCTCCCAAGAAAATCTCATCGTTACCACCTCTATGGGAAGTGGAGTTTACAATTGATCTCCTTCCAGTGTCCAGTTATATTTCCCTTCCGTCTTATAGTATGGCACCAACATAGTTACGGGAATTGAAAGTGAATTTAGAGGAGTTTGAAAGCAAGGGTTTCATTAGTCCAAGTACTTATCTTGGGTAACACCTTTTTTTCGTGAATAAGGCATATGGAACACTTCGTGTGTGTGTTAATTATCGTAAGCTTAACCAATTTACGATAAAGAATAGATATCCACTTACAAGCATTGATGACCTATTCGATCAATTAAGGTGAGATCAGTGGTTCTCTATGATTATCATGCGATCAAGATATCACCAATTGCGAGTTTGGAAGGATGATATTCCAAAGACATCTTTCAAAAGTAGATATGGCCACTACGAATATGTAGCCATGCCGTTCGGTCTAACAAATGCACTAGATGTCTTCATGGCTTTGATGAATCAGATATTTCAATGATATCAGGATTATTTTGGTGTGGTTTTTGTCGATTAAATCTTCATGCATTCAAAGACAAGGCAAAATCATCATGTGAACCTGGAAACAGTTTTACAAATCCTGAGAGAACATCATTTTTATGCCAAAATTTCAGATTGTGATTTTTGGATATAGGAAGTATGTTTCCTTTGCTATTTCATTTCTGATAAAGGTGTTTCTATTTATCATGAAAATATAGAAGCTTCTATCTCTTGGAATCCACTAAAGAATGTGCCCTATATACGTAGTTTTATTGGTCTAGCTGGTTACTACCGACTATTTATGCTTGATTTCTCGTGACTAGTGTCACCAATGAAGACTCTGACAAAGAATAATTCTCCATTACAAAGGATAGAAGAATGTCAGAAGTCCTTCTAGTAACTGAATATTCATCTTACATCGGCACCCATACTAATCTTTCCAGAATCAGGACATGTGTATGTTGTGTATTGTGATGCTTCAGGATCAGGGTTGGGTTGTGTTCTAATGAAAATAGATCATGTGATTGCTTATGGTTCATGGTTGTTGAGGGTGTATGTGAAGAATTACCCAACACATGATGTGGAGTTAACTGCAGTTGTCCATGCTTTGAAAACATGTAGACATTATCTCTTTGGTGAGAAATTTACTGTGTTTACGGATCAGAAAATCTTGAAACACATTTTCCCACAGTAATATTTGAATCCGAGGAAAAAGAGGTGGATGTAGTATCTCTAATTGATTGACGTTGACTTTATGTACTCACCCAGGAATGGAAATTAGGTGGCAGATGCATTGAGTAGAAATTCATATGTTCATTTAGTGAAAGAAGCCTCAGAAGAAAGGCAGTTGATATCAGTCTTAGCCGACATGCATGTGGAATATGAAAACTGAGGTGATGTTGTAGTTTTCTTTTCATCTATGCTTGTTCCTGATTTGGTAAAGATGATTAAATAAGAACAAACATCTGGTGCAGAATGTCTAGTTGTGAGTTCAAAACTCAATGGTGGGTAGACTATTGATGGCTGGAAACTGGATGGGAGTTCAGTTTTGTGTTTTAGATATCGGAATGTTGTACCTATGGTTTTTTAGGATCAAATCCTTCATGCATACGACCATTCAAAATGTGTTGTTCATCCGGGTACACAGAAAATGTATAAGGAGTTGAAGACACCGTTTTAGAGGATCGTCATGAAAAGAAAGGGGGTTGAGTTCATCTCGCAATGCTTAACATGTCAGCAGGTTAAAGCATAGCATCAGATACAAGCTAGTATGTTACAGTATTTACCTATCCTAGTTTGTAACTAGGATCAAATAGAAATGGATTTTGTTACAGGTCTTCCAAGAACGGTCCGGAAACATGATGCCATTTGGGTGATAGTGGATCGTCTTACCAAGTCGGCCCATTTCATCCTAATTAGTGAAACTCATACAGTGGAAGATATTTCAAAAATCCATATCCGAGATGTGGTAAAGACACATGGTGTACCAGTGTCTATAGTTTTAGATAGAGATCAGAGGTTCACATCTCGTTTCTGGAAATCATTACAGCAAACTCTTGGGACTCAGTTGACTATGAGAAAGGTGTATCATCCTCAGACGGATTGGCAATCAGAGCGGATGAAAAAAATGTTGGAAGACATGTTGAAGACTTTTGTAATGGATTTCAGTGGCTATTTATAGAATCATATAACATTAATGGAGCTCTAATACAATAATAGCTATCTTGCCTCGATAAGCATGGATCTGTTTGAAGCATTGTATGGGCATTCTTTTCGTTCTCCACTATGCTGGGTGGAAACTGGTGAAACATCACTAGTTGGGCCAAACCTTGTCCATTAAATAATGGATAAAATTATGTTGATTATAAAGAGAATGGAGACGGCTCATAGTCGTCATAAATTTTATGTAGATCACCATCGATGACCGTTTTAGTTAATTATGGGTGATCATGTATTCTTGAGGATCTCTCTAAGGCTTGGACATCGTTGTTTCAAGAATAAGGGAAATATATCTCTTAGATATATTATCCCTTTTGAGATACTGGAACGGGTTGGAGAGGTGGCATATCGGCTGGAATTACAAACATGGTTTAGTTCGGTGCATAATGTGTTCCATGTATCATAGTTGAAAAACTATAAGACTAATCCTGACCATGTGATCAGATGAGATCACGTTGACCTAGAGTCAGATGCATCGTTAATACATATCCTAGTATGGATTGTGGATAGGCAATAAAAAGTCTTTCATGAAAAAAGCATCAGTCTAGTGAAGGTTTTATGGAATCATGGTCACATTCCGGAAGAGACTTGGGAACATGAAAAGGAAATGAAAGAGCAGTGGTCAGAACTCTTTCAGTTGGGTGAAGGTATTTTACTTTCCAATGACGGAAAGACCAATGGTGGGGAGAATTTAGTACCCCCTATTTCTATTATTTAAACCTTTATTGATTATTTTAATGTTTTTAATGTTAAGGGTGACTAATGAGAGAGTCAGGAGAACATTAAATGAAGTTTTGAGGCAAAAGGGGAAATCGCACGGGTGGCGCACAGTTTGTCTAAATTGTGTGGAAAAACCATGTGTAGTAGGTCATAGAGGAAGTAGCTTCCACACGATCAACACAAATTTTGTCTAACTGTGTGGACAAACCATGAGAGAAGGGTGGTCAAGGTAGTATCTAACCCACAGTTAGCACACAGTTTGTCTAACCGTGTGAGCAAACCATGATGCCAATTAAACGAGATCCTTTGAAGGTATATTTCACACATTCTTGCCTCTAAGTGGCTAGTTTTTCCTCCTAAGTGGACATAACTCAGGAATTTTCTTCTCCTATGGTCAAAGAGGGTTCTACTATCATTCTTGAAGGGAAACCAAAGGCTTCTCTTGGGGAATCGAAGCCCGAATCTTGAGGCATGTGATCATTATTCTTCGTTCTTGATCAGTTTCGTAGATCTACATAGATCTACTTCTCCTCTTTTCCCGGTTTCATATATCTACACCCTTTATGGGTAGATCTAAGTGTTTGGATGACAAATATGATGTGATTTTGTCTTGATCTTTCTAGGAGAAGAGATCTAAGTCGAGTTTTGAAGAATCAACCTGGTTTTCTTGTGTGTTCTCTATTTGTTAGGGTTTTTGTCAAAACCATTGAGGTAGGAGGCTTCACTATCGACTCATCTTGTTATAATTGATAGTTTTAGCCTCAAATTGGTTTATTTGAATGGATTTTTTCTGAAAATCATGAAATAAATTTTTTTTATTGATGATTTATGGTTTTGATGAAATTGTGAAATGTTGGTGAATTGGTATGAAAAGTGATTTGGCTTTATGAATTTAAAATGTCTATTTTAAATTATTATTGCTAAAATTTTAAATGTTTTGATGAAGAATGTATTTTCAATAAAAAGTGTGTTTTATTAAAATGTTCTGAGATTGAAATGACATTGATGGATTTGGTTTTCAATAAAAAGTGAGTTTTATTGAATTGGTTTCGAAATGAAATGGTTAAAAATTGAAATGGATTTAATTGGTTGAACACACATGGTTTTTGACATGATGGTTGTGTGTGTTCATGTGCATGTGGGATAGATAAGTGTTAGGAGTCTCCCCATCAGTGTTGGGATGGATAAGGGTTAGGGATCACCCCCGTAAAACATGCATATTGCATTTGGGTTGGATAAGGGTTAGGTGTCTCCCCCATTAGTGCTTGTATGGATAAGGGTTAGGGATCTCCCTCGTCAAGCATTCATGTTCATTTGGGATGGATGAGGGTAAGAAGTCTCCCCCATCATGGTTTTGATGGATAAGGGTAAAAGCTTCTCCCCTCTTCCAGGTATCGTTCAAGGTTGGTTTCATGGGTTTGTGGAAATGGTTGGGTATGCCAAAAAGGAATTTTTGTGAAATGGGTTGTAAGCTTGTTTGGTTATTTTTTTAGAAAAATAACTTACCGGAAAATTTGTTTCAATTGCTCTTGGAATGCCTTTAGTTACGAATGGTTTTGTAAACTTGTTTATATTTAGTTATAAACTACTTTTGAGAAATGTTTTATATAAACTATTTTTATATAAATCTATAAAACTCTTCAATCCATGTGGAATGAGTAGGGAAGTCATTAGGGAAATTTTAGTGAGTTTTATACTCACACCTGATTTGGCATGTTGATGCTTTTGCAAATTTCATTTCCCGAAACATTGGTAAAGGTAAATAATCTTATTGTTAGTGGCTCGTGGTGTTGCTTGGGAGATGTTGTGGATCTTGGAGCTTGTGGAATGTGGAGTCATGGTGTCTTTTGAGATACTTGAGTTTTTCATCTACTATGTACCTTGATACATAGTTTGGTCTTCCACTGTTGTGTACTTTGATATAGTTTGATATAAATGAAGTGTTTATTGGTCTTTTATTTGTTCATTCATCATATAGTGAATGTTTGGTTATGTTGGGTTGGTTTATGGGTTATTTCTAAAAGGGTAAATCATCCCCCAACTTGTATTTGAAAACCTTCACCATTTATTGCCATCCTTGGGGATCTTCGGGATGTTTCTACTTCAATATTGTATTCATATAATCTACAAAGGAATAAAATGTATTCCTAATTAAGTAGTAATACACATACATATAAATTAATCCCCAAAATTTATTAAGTATGATAATACACCCCTTTCTTTAACTAGAAACAGTCCACACACATCAGTATGGAAACACCCCACGATTTTATGAATTTCTTTTTTCATTTCCCAATAAATTAAATGTCATTATTAGCTTGTATTACACTTTACACCAAGTTATTATTTCTTTATGTGAAAAAATTTATGCCTGAAATACATGTAACACTTAGATTAGGTTTTGGTACACACAGCACTATGTTTATCTTGTGTTATACACAATAATGCGTTCCTTTGATATCTTTCGTTACACGAAAGACCGAGTTTTACCAAAATACAATATTATTATTAAAATATAGTTATAGTTATCACCTATCCATTGTAATGGTATATATGAATAATAGTAAATAATTATGAAATAATTGTTTATATATGATTATAAGATAAATTCTATGGTTATAAAATAATTATAAATGAAAAAAACCAGAAATGGCACCGTTCTCTCCTGGTTCTCTCTCTATAGTGAGGTAAGACCTCGCTTAGGGTTTCCTTTCCCCGAGTTTGATTCTCCTTCACATCTGATCTTCCTTCTGTCTCATTCTTTTTTATGTCCGCTCATCTCATTCACTTTCCGCATCGGGTTCTTCCTAGACTATCCCTTCCACCTTACATCTTGGTGTCATTTAATGGTGTTCTTTTTCTTGTCTCTATTACATTTTGATGGTATAGTGGTCCTTTGGACTACACTTGTTTTAGATCTACCCAGATCTGACTCCTCCGGTATGATTGGAAGGTCGCGGGTTTTTCATGGGATTTTTCAAGTGAGGCGATGGAGTGGGCTGCTGATGATGATTCACTAGAACTCTTCTTCCCCGGTTCTTTTGATCCGGACCCCTGGTCAACTTAACATTTTAGTGTATATTATGATATGTACATGATGAATATCTGGCTTCAGGTGGAGGGTATTCACTGTAAGTTTCATATGATGTTTTCAGTGAATGGCGAAGATAGGGTTTCTTGAGGTAGCAGGGACTTATCTATGGCAGTGGATAAATATCATTATGTGGTTGTTGGAAACATTGGTGTTCATTTTGCTCTTATGCAGATGGATATTGACTAACCTCGGTTGGTCTGCATCGTCTTCACTGCCGATCTGGTTCTGGTTGACGGACGACGATGCTGTTTGTTGATGATTTGGGTGATGTTTGGTCTGTGTTAGTGCTTTTCTGTTTCAATAAATTGTTGTATGTGTTCTTAGGTTTCTGATAGGTTGTTGAAGTCTTTTGGGGATTGAAATCAGTTTTTATCACATTTGACGCAATGCAGTTTCTTGTATTGCTGGGTGGGATGCCTCATTTGCGGGATGTGTGTGTTGACACCCATCATCCACTCGTCTTTCCACTCGGACGGATGGGTTCCTTGATTTAATTTTTCTTTGTGATTTCGTTCTTGTGTTGTGTTTCATCAGGTTGAATTGCTGTGATTTTTTCACAAGCATTGTCTGGTGCACAGCTCTTTTGATAGATAGATGTGTTGGAATCTATCGTTTGATCCTCCCTCTACATACTTATGTGTGTGGGTGGAATGCTCTACCTCGTTGTGCTACCAGCACCGTGAAACTACTTTGTAGGGGGGAAATCTTTCATTTTGACAATCTCACTATTGAAATCTCTCTCGGGGGGGGGGGGGGGATGAAACTCTTTTCTTTACATTGAATTTTGATCCTCATTGATCACTTGGGTTTTCTTTCATCCCTTTGGGTTGTTTCTTCTGGCTTTGTTTTCATTGTGTCTGCAATTGGTTTACTCTTTTCCCATTCATGAAAAGCAGTTTTGAATTTATCTATTTTTGGGGATCCTCCCCGCATTCTCTAAAAAAATAAAAACAAAACCAATAGAATATAAAGGATATGTTTTTCGGAAAATCTATTTTTATGTCTATAAAGATATTTTATCATAATAAATTAAATTATTCACTATATGTCTGTGATAATAATTAAATTTATATATTGTAAATTCAACCAATTGTGTTTTAATTAATGCAATAAGTTTGATAGTCATAAAATTAAAAGAAACACAATTTTAGGCATAAAAAGCTATATTTATCTACAAGGTGGTTTGTTCACCTTTTACTCTAAGACTTGTTTAAAAAAAATTCAAATTTAATTTTATTTGATAAAATAAAATTTATTTTTTAATATTATTCTAAAAATTATCTTTGGGTGTATTTTTATTTTTATGAGGTTTCATTTTTAGATTAATAATAAAAATAATATTGAATTTTAATTGAAAAAATGATTTTCCATTTAATTTACCTATATAGATAAATTATATTTTCAGTTGGTTTTAAAGTTTAATTAGTTAAATTATACATAAATTAATCCAATTTATTTCATTGGAACCATCTTTAGCTTGATATTTGATATAAAATCAATTCAAACATTACAACATTTTCACAATAAAAACTTTTTGTCTCATCCCATATAGGGGATAAATTTTAAATTAATATATAACACTTATATTCATGGAAATTATAAATATGGATTCCATATTTTTAATAATAATAATTTATAATTTATATAAATTTCATTGTATTTTTTGTCCAAAAATATTTTTGAATTCAATTAAAATTAATTATATCAATTAATGTAAAAATGAGTTTACTTAGTAGTTGAACTTTAATCATAAGGGGACAAATGAAATAGAAAATTTTCGAAATATATTTTATTTCTATAGTTATACCACATACTCCCTTGAATATAATGTGGTTAATTATTTGGGGCACATTATGAATGGGATTCCACCCAAAATTTTTTATCTTTTTGTATTAACAAGAATGGCACTCCACACCCACTATAAAAAAAACTCACCCCTATCACTATTTTACACCTATAAATCCTTTTGGATAATAAAAAACCTACAAAAATAATTTCCCAAAAATTATTAATATAATCCTAGATGAATAAAAATTTCTATAAAACCAAGGACATCCTTTGGTGTAATCCAAAATGAGCCACTTGCAGAAGAGGTAACAACTTTCAACGGGCACTTTTATTTTATTTATTTATACACCCATTAATTTATTATTATTTAATTTTAATATAATAAACTCATTATAATAAATATATTGAATTGTTGATATGTTAAGGGTTATACCTACGCCTACACATACTTCCAACAAATGGGATACACAATCATCGTTTGTGTGTACGACAGACTACCACCTCGTAAACCGATGTAATTTATTCATCCATTTCCACATCCCAATGATGGTAATAATGATTGAATTACTATTTTTATACAATAGTTATGACATTTATGATTAATTAATTCTTATTTAATTATTATATAACATATATATTTATCATTTTCATTTTTGGGGGATACGATAACATCATTTGTGGATATGTGGACTATCAACTCCTCAAAGAGATGTGGGTCATTCAGGCTTTAAATTGATTGTATTAATGATGGTTTTATTAAACATATGTGATAGATAATAAATAATAATTCTACTATTATGATAATAAAATAATATACATCATTTACTTATCTTTCTTTCAATATGACAAGAAAATGGAAGGAACATTCATGCGTACGTGCTGTCTACCATCTCCAAGAACAGTGTATTACATTTCATATTTCAATATTTTATTTATTATTATAAATAAAAATATATTTAATAAATGAATATTATATTAATATCATGGATTAAATTATTTAAATATGGAATCCATGATTTGAGTTATAGGACTAAGAATGCCAGGTCAAAACATGTATGAAAAACAAAGAAGTTATCACCCAAAACATAACATTAACATGGAATTGATTATAAACTGGTAATATAAAGTCATAATAAAATAATATATTTTATGATATATAATAATATCATTCCATTTTATATTTATTATAGACTAATATCTATTATATATTCGGTTTTAATATGATTGAAGAAATTCAAGACTTATGGTAAGGGTTTTCTTGTCTCACTTTTATTTCTACAAGATAGACGCTATAGTCACCAAAAATTCATGTTTTATGGTGTACATAATTCACTATGAAATTTTAGAACAAAAAATTTCTTTATTTCATGATATTAATATTTTTAATTTATTTTATTCTTTCAAGGATATCATGCTTCAAAAGATAAGCAGCTAGTAAGAGAATTTCATCTCAATTTTATACCCCTGAGATACATAACATATTCCCCACTAGTTTATTTTATATAGTGCATATACTACCAGAGGAAATGTTATATCGTGAATTTAATTTATTTTATACATTAAAATTTTAAATTTATTTTTATTCATTTATGTGGTTCATGATTCAAAAATTACTCAAGTAGTATGGGGATTTTTAGTCTCACCTTTAGTTCTGTGAGACTTATTCCATGTTCACCTCACATTTATTTTGTATGGTTTATTTAATTATAATTATTGTATTCTATTATTATTATACATATATTTATCATTATTTACATATAAAATTTATTATCGATATTTCCTGGGTTTTTTTATTTTAATTGTTATCAAATAGGTAATGTAATTTTGTATCAATTTTCCTTTATTAGGACACATGTTTTGTTATGCAAGTATATTATTTAATAGGGACTATATAGGGACATTTTACATGCTATATCAGGAATATATATTTTTTTCATGATATTTTAATATTTATTTAATTTTATTATCAAATGGGTATTTTGATTCATTGTTACCAAAGTGGTAAGAGTTTATTTGCTACAATCTTATTAATTACCCGGATTATTTATGATTATAATTCAATTGATGAAATATTAGGATCTGTGTCTCAGTAATTCCCATAATTTTTCTTATAGTATTGTATTTTAAAATATTTTCATTTATTGGTGCCTTTATTACACTCATTGGTACTTAAGATTATTAAGAACGTTTTTATGAAAATTTGAACTTATTTCTCTCTTCAGTAGGAATTATATATTATTAAAACTCTATGTTTTCAAAAAATGTTATGAAATATGGTTTTAAATGACATTTTTAGATCATTTTGATAAAAAATTAATTTAAAAATATTTTATTATTTTCAAATATTCATTTATATATTTTCAAAGTTATTTTTAAGGAAATGTATTTTCAAAATGTTTTATGTTTAAAAAATTATTTTTCAAAGAAGAATGTATATTTTAATCAATAAATTTTTTTATCATAATTGTTAAAAATTATATTCTATATAAGATTACATATCATGAATTTACCTATGCATTACTAGGGTTATTATCAATGGATAAAATTCTTATTCTTTCTCTGAATGGTTATTCTTTTGAGGACTTGTAATTTTTGAAACTCATTTATATTTTGTGGGTTATACAATGGTATAAAAATTATGAAACCTACCTCTTTTCATGGGTTATACTTTTATGAAAAGACTATGAAACCAATAACCTTTACATTGGTAATGATATATTGACATGTTTATGATACCCATTTCATTCCATGGGTTATCATATGATGATTGTTTGTTATCTTGTGCAACACATATTTATGATTTCATTATGAGATGGGTGTGACCAATATATCCCTCCAATTAATTAGGAAATGAAAATGGTATATAATATCATAGGGTGAAAGGTTTTTAGACCAAGCCCAAAATTAAGAGGTTACATGGGATGTATCGCAATACCAAAAACAAGAGGGTATACAGGTGGTTTCCCAAGCCTAAAAACAAAATGGTATATGGAATGTATCCAAAGACTAAAAAAATAAGGTTAAATGGTTGTAGACTGAGCCCAAAAAACAATAGGGTACAAGGGTTTTATCCTAATCCTAAAAAAGAGGTTAAATGGGTTTTAGCCCGATCCCAAAAACAAGAGGGTACACGTGTTGTAGACTATTTCCAAAAACAATAGGCTACATGAGTTGTAGCACAAGAATAAGGTACGTAAAGTGGTTATTATCCTAAGACTAATATGTTATAAAGTTATTGGAATGTATCCTTTACATTATATTTTATATGTTTATTTGTATTCCACAATTCTATTTATTAGGTCAATTTTATACTCACAAGTCCCGTATTCATTGGTTATCTTATGATTCATGTTTTTTGAATCATCAATATTTTTGCCATGAATCTTGATTATGATCTTTGATATATAGGGTATGATATTAAAATGTTATTATCATTCCATCATACCCTTATTATCAAGATTATTATTTCATATCTCCCTTTTTTACCCTTACTGAGAAATTGAGCTCAACCTTTCTTTTGTTTCCTTTCGCTAGTTTATGAAGAAATGCTCTATGTAGGAGTACAGAAATGGTAAGATATTTAGGGGAGATGTGGAAGATATTTCACAAAATAAGTATAATGTCTTCTATGTTTCCATGAATACTAAAAAATTATGGTAATAATGCCTGTAGTTTTTTAATGTGCTAAATATTTTTCTAAAATGATGTAATATTTGTGTATGTTAATCTTGTGTGTCTATAGTTGGTATAAAAGGAAAGGTTTATTCAAACTCTAGAAAATAGAATTATAAAACATTATTGAAATACCTTGGGATATTTATAAGGATATTTCTATGGATTTATCTAAGGATAATTATAATAATGAGTTGATGTTTTATAAAATATCATATAATTTTGGTAAAGGATTAATAGAGTGGTTTCCAAGAAATTACATCCCTTTATAGATACTATAAGTTGTTGTATTTGAGGAATAAGAATATTTTATGAATAGAAGGAAACAAATAAATCAACAGAAAATGAAAATGAAAAGTTTAGTTTACAAAATGGATGAAAATAACAGCCTCCCTAAGGTATCATCAATTGTTGAATTATTTAAATGTCGAATGTATATGCATTATGAAAATAAATTTCAAAGGGGAAATATTATGAGGGAAATATGAAAGGTTGTAAGATTAATGGTCTTTATAGTAGTGATGAAGTGGCCATGAGAGGCATATTAAAAGTATTTTAGTTTTTTATATGATTGTTTATATGCATGATTAAATTGATTATAAATGATTTTTATTTCATATTTTATGAGATAAGTATTGTGGATTACGATAATGAATATTAGGAAATGTATTAAGTTAAAAGGTGGATTGATTGATGTATTAATTTATTTTAATTAAAGGATTATGTTATATGAATCATGAAGTATATTAGGAATATTTGTAGAAATATTTATTTAATGATTTTTAAGAATATGTTACCTGATACTGATGACCTATAAGGATAATATAATGGAAAGGTTACATTAAGGGACAATAAACCATAACATGTTCCTAAGTATAAGAAAATTATATTTAGTATGGACAAAAAGATGATGATATGGATAAATTAAATTGGATAGTGTTCATAACTTTTGAACTGATAAAGGATTTTTGGAAAAAAAATATACTATTGTTGATGAATTTTACAAAAAAAATTATATTTGAGGATTATATCAAATAATATATAAAATAAGGAACTATGAATGTTTTAAATAAGGATTTATGGTAATTTTGGTTGTTAATATGTTTTAAGAGAATACATGGTGATGTTATTCACATGTCTGTAATGAGACAACCAAGATATAGATTATGATATATGGGGGATCGATGTTTTGTTGATTTATTGAACTTGTTTATAAAGATTTGGATTTTCATATTTCGGAAGGGTTATATGGTTATGAAATGTTTTAATCTAAACACCATATGTGGTTTTATAGATTAAATTATTATCCCACTGTATAATGATTTATGTATATAGGATTACTTATGCCAAAAAAAATTTAGTGATAATAACAAAAGATAGATGGAATGAATTATCATTATATATATGGATCTATGATCCGTTAGTGCTTCAGGTATAAACATTCACCTTAATTTTTGGATTAATAGATAAAGTGGAAATTTTTCAACACACGACCGAAGTGTGAGAATGTTCATATCAAATGGAATGAAATCAAGTAAGTGTATATCCTTATGAAAATTAGTCAACATCACAAAAATGGAATTCGAATAAAATATTTTTCCATTATCAATATTTTTTATGATATCATTGACATTTTTAAAGCCTCTCATTTATGTCTTTGTGATCATTAACATCATCTAGGACATGTTCTCGATCACACTCTGTTTGAAATTGATAGAAATATTTCTCTTCCATATAAATGTTTTCATGCCACCTATGTTCTCTTATGTGGGAGTCTAGTCATGTGTTACTTTGGATAACTGTTATGTTCCAAAATTTCATTTTTAAAGGATGTTTTAGGAATAATTTTTATGAGGTTTATTTATATAAAAGGAAATAACTAGTATTAAAACTTTAATTAAATGTATGAATTTTTAAGGTGAAATTAATTTTAAGGGGGTAGAATGAAACACCCTAGTTTTGATGCATTGTTTTTTTTCAAATAGATTAAATTTATTTTATGGATTTCATTGTACTATACACCAAGTTTTGATTTATTTATACACCACACCAAGTTATTATTTAAATAAATTATCCATTTATATTATATTTCTATACATGATACACTATGTTCAAATAGTGTTACACACAACTACGAGTTCATTTGATAGCTTGTGTTACACACAAGATTTAATTTTATCAAACTACAATACTATTATTATGTATTTTCTAATAGTTTTCAGATAGATGTTAGAATGGAATATATGAATAATATTAACTAAATTATGAAACTATGATTTAAACATGTTTATAAAATGAATTATTTGGTTATCAATTAATTAGAAATTAAAATAAAAAACAAATTAATATAATGGAAGTGTTTTTATGAAAAACTATTTTTATTCCCACAAATGTGTATTATCGTAATTAATAAGATTAATATACATTAGTGAGAAAAATTAATGAAATTTATATATAATAGATTCATAAAAATGTGTTCAAAATAATTTAATAAATTTTACAGTCATAAAATAAGAACAAATCTAATTTTTCGCATAAAAAACTATATTTTTCTAAACGATAGTTTTTCAGCCGTTGAATAGAATAATTGTTTAAAAATAATTTTTGAAACATTAATATAATTTATTTGACACAATAAGCATAATTTTTTAAATATTAATGTCAATATTTACTTTGGGAGAATTTTTGGTATTTTACTACAAGTACCGTTTTTGATGAGAAATAAAAAATATTACACTTTTTTTGAAAACTACCTTCTCATTTAATTGATTTATATAGATAAAACATATTTGAAGTTGATTTTAAATTATAATTATATAAATTGTACATAAATTATTCTAATTTAGGTCATTGGAATCAATTTCAAATTGAAGTTGGATAAAGAAACATATCAAAATATCTATCATTTTCACTTTAAAACACATTGTCTCATCCCATCTGTGTGATAAATTTTAAATAAATTTCTGCCTCTGAATTTTTTATCTGTAAAGATTGATTGAATATTTTTAATTTGAATAATTTATTATTTAAATTATTTTCAACTTAGTTTTTTAACAAAAATATTATTTAAATAAATCAAAATTAATTAGAGAGATTATGTTTAAAATGAATTTACGTAACGGCTAAAATTTAGTTCTCTGGGGTCAAATGACCTACATACTTTTTCCAAAATATATTTTACGACTAAATTTTGACCATGTAATCTATTTTATCTATTTTTTTCATTATTTTAGGCACATGATTTTAGGGATACCTCCCAATAGTGTTTACCTTTCTGTATTAACAAGAATGCCTCTCCTCCTCCACTATAAAAAGGTACTCACCCCTCACTTATTCAAACCTATAAATCCATTTGGATCATACAAACCCTAAACAAATAATCTCCCAAACTCATTAATATCATCCTAGAATAATAAATTTTGGGTTAAATCAAACAAATTATGTCTTTTGGTGTAAACCAAAAGGAGTTACCTGAAGAAGAGGTATCATTTTTCAAGGAGCACTTTTGTTTTATTTATTTATAAACCCCTTCAGTTATTATTATTACATGATTATATAATAAACATAGTATCATAAATATAGTTATTTTTATTAATTTTAAGGGTATTACCAGAACATACACGCACTTCCATCAAATGGGATACCCAATCACTATTCGTGTGTATGGCGGACAAAAACCTCACGAATTGATTGCGTTCATGTTTCCATTTCCACCTATCATGGTATGTAATAATGATGGTACTATTATTTTTATTTGATATATATAATATTTATGATTTATTTGTTCTTTTTTAATTATTATATAACACACAACTTCATGCATTCAATTTTACGGGAATACGATAACATCGTTTGTGGACGTGTGGACTACCGCCTCCTCAAAGCGATATGACCCGTTCATGCTTTACCAGAAATATATTAAAGATGGTTTTATTAATAATATGTAAAATTTATCACATAATAATCCTTATTTAATTAAAAAATATATTTATATGATATAATTTTATTTTTTTCAATAAATAACGAAAATTGATACGACATTCATGAGTACGTATGGCCTATCGTCTCCACGAATGGTGTATTTCATTTATTATTTCTATATTTTATATATTATTATAAATATATATATATATATACATATAATGAATATATAAGATATTAATATCAATTTTTAAATTTTGGAAATAACTAAACCATGATCTAAGTAAGAGTAAAAATAAATACAAGTCAAAACATGTATGAAAAACCAAACAGGTATTATCCGAAACATTGCATTAGCATGGAATTGTTAATAAATGAGAAATATAAAGTCATAATAAAATAAAATATGGTATTATATATATATATATATTAATATAGTTCTTATTTTAGATTTATTATAAATTTATATTTATTATATAGTAGGTTTTAATGTCTATGAAGAATGTTAAGACATAAGGTAAGGGATTTCTAATATCACTTTTATTTCTGTGAGATATATGCTATATTCAAAACATAATCATATTTTGTTGTGTATATAACACCTGATGAAATGTAATATAATTAATTTATTATATTAAATGTTTCAATAGATTTTATTCTTTCATGGATCCCACATTTCAAAAGTTAGTCCAGTAGTAATGGAATTTCATCTCACCATTATATCAATGGGGTATATTCATTATTCACCACTGGTTTCTTTATGTGGTGAATATACTAACTTATGACTTGTTATATAATAAATTTCACTTATTTTATAATATGAAAAGTTATAATTTATGTCATTATTTCATGGGGATAATGATTCAAAATTAACTCAAGTAGTAATGGGATTTCAAGTGTCACTATTATTAACGTGAGACACATACATTATTAACCGCTCATTTATTTGGTATAGTGCATATAATTACCATGAATGTATTAAATTATTATTATCCATAAATTCATGGGTATTTAAATATCCATTTTATAAAATCTATTTCATATTGTTTAACAATTCAAATGTTTCCAAATCTGTATGGTAATTTTGTTTTAATTTTCCTTCTTTGAGACACATGTTTTGTTATGAACCTATATTCTTTTATGGGGTATATATATTGAAATTTTACATTTTATATCATGAATATTATTATTTAGATGTTATTTTATTTTTAATTTCTTGTTATTTTCTCATGGGAATTTAAATTCAATGTTACCAAACTAGTAAGAGATTATAGCTATAATCTCTTCATTTCTCAGGATTTTTTATGATTAGATATCCTTTGACGGAATATTAGGATCCATATCTCAATAATTATTATGATTTTTATTATTATATTTTTTATTATTAAATATTCATTTATTGGTACCATTTTTCACTCTTTTTTAACATAAGATAATTAATAATTATTTTTATTAAAATATGATATTATTTCTCTCTTAGGTTATAAATCAATATTATTCAAAAAATATGTTTTCAAAAAAAATTAAATAATATTTTAATCTCATTTTCTAGGAAAACGGATTTTAAAAATGTTTTATTGTTTTAAAATATTCCATTATATGTTTTCAAAGTCATTTTCAAAGAAAAGTATTTACACAATGTTTTATTTTTTAAAAATCATTTTTCAATGTAGAAAGAATATTTTCAATATGAATTGTTTTAAAAGAATTTTTAAATATTATTTTCCAAATAATATGACATATGTTTATGTTTCCAATGTATTATAGGGGTTATGATCGAAGGATAAACTTATTATTCTTTCTGTGAATGGTTAGTCTTTTGATGAAATGTTATTTATGAAACCGTTTTCTCTTCCACGGGTTATAGCATGATAAAAAACACATGAACCCCACCTATTTTCATGGGTAATTCTTTATAAAATGATTATGAAAAATATTTATTTTATATAGGTTGTGATATGATGACATATTTATGATACCCAATTCATTTCATGGGTTATGATATGGTGATTTTGTATGATCTTGTCGGACACATATCTATGATTTTATTATGAGACAGGTGAGAGCTATATCTCCCTCCAATTAATTGGGTAATGATTAATTGTATATGATCTCAAAGGGAACAAAGTTTGTAGTATATGCCCCAAAAAAATGGTACATGTGATTTAGACTAATACAAAAAATTATAGGGTATACATTGTGTAGCTCAAGAATAAAAAAAGGAGGTATATGTGTTATTTCACAAGCCCAAAAATAAGAGGGTATATGGGTTATTGACCAATACTGAAAAAAAATAGCACAAGAGTTTTTTCCCAAGAAAAAAAAAATGGTACATGGGTTATATCCTAATCATGAAAACAAGAAGTTACACATGTTTTATCCAATTTCTGAAAACAAGAAGGTATATAGGTTGTATCCCAAGTTCTATATATGTACATAAGTGATTAGCCCAAGCCTAACATGTTATAAATGTCTTTGTATGTATCCTTGAAATAATATTTTCTATGTTTATGTGAACGCCAAAATTCTTTGTCTTATGTTATTCTAATACATTCATGGACCATGTTATTTTATTATCTTATGATTCATGTCTTATGATCTACCATTCTTTATTCTGTGAATCCTAAATATGATCTTTGATATGTCGACCATGATATCCTAATGTCATGATCATGTTATCATACCATTATGCTCATGGTTATTCTTACATATATCACTTTTTTACCCATAATGAGCATTTTAATTCAGCCTTTCTTTTATATCCATTCCATAAGTTATGATGAAATGTTTTCATTAGGAGAAAAAAAGAGGGAGATCTTTACCAGAGATGTGGAAGATATTTCAACAAATTAGAATAATGTGTTACCAATTTCCAAAAACACTATACTATTAGTGTCATTGGGTGTTTAATTTTTATAATGTGAAGTATATTCATCTAGAATGGTGTAATATCCTTGTATGTTATTCCTAGTTTTCTATGATTTCAAACCTATTTAAGAATCCTTGTGGCTTATTCATATGTTTTAGTAAAATTTCCTTTCATCATTTTATCATGGAAACAATCATGAATATTAAAACTGGTTTAATAACAAAATAATCTTAATATACATCTTTGTATAATTTAGTTATGTTATTTTTGTTTACGTGACCTAAGATGTGATGACTTTGTTGAGTGTGATATGAGTCATGAGAATTAGATTCATCCTCAAAGTCAATTCTATATTTCATGTAATCAAACCCATAATAACCATTATTTAGGTGTTAATTATAAAAAATGTTATCTTTGTAAAATAAAATTTTTTAAATCATGAATTTAAAAATTAAACAACCCATATCAAGTAAATATACATAAATATTTCATTTTAAAATATATGGAACATAATAGAAGTTCTTTAAAACCAATATCATTCTAGTCGACAATGTAATGTTGTAATCTAAAATATCTACTTTAATATGACTAGCTCCACTGGTGCATTTTATATCCACTTTACCTCATGAAACTATTCCAAATATATATGGTTTATGCAGTTGGATAAAAATTTGAGAATCAAATAATGCATCTAACACCCATTGTTTATTAATAAATAGATTGCACTCAATAAAGAATGATCTTAAATATTCATACAAATTTTTTGTGTTGAATTTCTTCTTCCAGTGTCCATGTTTACAATATGATAAATATACAACATCTTATTCCATTTCATTCTCATCGATCCTACTCTTCTTTTGAGGATGTTGTGAAAAAAATTTATGCATAGAGTTAGTCATAGAGCTCTTCACATGGACTTTCATCTTCTTCATAATATGGATATAAGGATATTCACACTTCATTTCCCAATAAATATTGTGATGTAGAGTGAGGATATAAGGGAGATACTTTTCATTGTTGTTTATATTAAAATTTATAACAAATATAGAGAAACTTTAGGGGAGAGATGAAAGCATGATATCAATGTGAAATTCATATTGTAGTTTAAACACAATAATGTATAGTGGATCAATGTGAATAATCATTTTGACTATGTGAGGCTCAACTAGAACACCCACTCAAAGTTTACTCGTGATGAGTGACTTGGAGATCTCAAATCATTCCTATCTAATTATCTCTTAAGAAACATCATGGAGTTGATTGATCATGATATAAGAATCTGTGATATCATATGATTTCATGAATGTAACAAGAATAAATGAAAACATAAAACAATATAAATCAATAATATCATCCATGTTTTTAAATTATATAATTCATCACACACCACTATAGTATGTCGTTTAAGATTTGAGGTTTCTAGGGAATAAGGCTTCCATTCAAAGAATAATACAATTCACATGAATTTGTACCATTCCATGAAGTTACTTCTAGTAAGGATATGGTATTTTCCATAATGTATCATATGTATAATATGGTTAATGAAATTTCCATTTTACTATTGTAATATAAAATAAAATTATATGATTATTAAAATATGTGAGATGAAAGAATTTAAATTTATTATTAGTCTCCAATCATTTTATCATGTTCCAGTAACCCTCACTACTGGAATCATAATGTCTTGTTGTTTTAATATTATAGTGGAAAAGATCCATATTTCTCTTCTCAAAACCCATACTATGGATATTAAAATTATAAACTGGTTTTCTAATATTCAGACATTCCTAATTAAAACGCTCAATTCCTTGATCCATTGAGTAGACTCCACAATTCAAAAATCCTAAATTCGAATTCCTTAAAACATGCCTTTAAATTTTTATTGAACAAATTATTGAAAATATACTCAATACTTGATCCATTACATTGACCAATCATATTGGTATGGACACCTATTTATTAAAAGTGCCCCCAACTATGGCATAAATGACACATTAACTATGGTATTATCTGAACTAAGAAAATGGATTTCTTCGTCTTGATTAATATTTTATTGATATATTATGTTTTTTTATGTATATAGACTCATATTTTATCCTTATATATATAATTATTATTAAGTGGTTTTTCATTAAGTTATTCACCATGAATCAAAAACACATTTATGAAAAATACTTTTATTTTATTTTATTTGAGACTTATTTTTTAAAATTTATTTACTTATGTGATTGAAATACATAATCCATAAAATAATATAAATATCCATCAAATATATAGAAAAGAATATGTGGCATGATTGTTATAATTTTTTTTGGGTTTTTAGTGGAAAATATAAAGACATTAACTTAAGGTGAAAACTCGATAAACGATTATTTTCTCAAGTTTCAACACTCCACCTCCATCATTTGTATCACTTGGGATGAATTATCTATGGATACCTTTATATTTTAAGGTCCTCCAAGCATAAATATTCTTTACTCACATGTAAATGAGTGAAACTAATATAATGGTTACAAGGTTTATTTAAAATAAATCAGAGATACACAGGTCCTAATATAATTAGGGGATGGGTGGAATCATAAGAATTAAATTCAATTTAATAATATTAATTGAATAACCCCATAAAAAAAATAACATATATCCATCCTTAATAAGGACAATCAAGATCATGATTATCCACACATGCAATTAATATACATTTAATAAACTAGAATCCATTTAAATTTTTATTGATTAAGACAAAAATTTCTAAACCTAAATGAATATTAATAAATTATTTTTTATTAATATCCTTACCAACATTTAGATTCCATTAAACTATTAATTATTTATTTAAAAATAATTAATTTATTTTAATTTAATTTTTCACATGATGTGATCCTAATGACTACATTGCATGTATCTATTCAAACTACCTAGTATGGTCCTTATAATGTACTATGAACTCACACATAATATAGAATATATTTTTTATCAAATAATTGTTAGGGATGAGGGTGATTTACCATTCATTGGATGTTATCCCTTTTATTAATTGAGTATAGTGAAACTTCAATCATCAGATTCACACCTGCTTCTGATCATCCACCCCTATGAGCTCGAAGTCTAGTGTTGGGAAGATATACCACTGAAACACTGTATCAAATCATTATCCATATTATATTTCTAGTCACCTTTGGTGCCTCTTTCTAGATTACTAATAATAAAAAAGTACACGATGTACACACACATGATAAAAAAAATTAAAACATAATATAGTCATGATTAAGTGTTTCATATGTTTTGTCTTACAACCATGGGAGAATAAATATATATCATTCATTCCATATAAAATAACAATACAACTGAGTTATAATGGATGTTATCTTCTTAAAAAACCAACCCAGACCACATGAATAACCCTTTCTCTTTCGGTTCTCATACTCTTTTTCTTCTACCTTCAACACTCCAGTAACTAACATCTAGATACGGATATGATCACTCCTTCTGGAGACAGATCAATAATTATCCGAATTATTTATATCATTATATTGTCATAATTCATATGTGTAAAAATCCCACTACATTATAGTGGTCCAATTTAGTCGACTAGCTAGTACTATAATCCAACATGTCCAAGTGATTATTAGTTGGACTATACAACATTTCATTTCCAGTATCTTTTGTTGAATCCACCACCAACTACCAGTAAATAGTTCACATTGTCCTTTTATCTAGATTTATAACTTTAATGAAATTTCCCTTCCCTAAATCCATGATCAAATATTCCATATTACACCATTAATGACATTTTCAATGTAATCAATCTCTACATCTGAAACACTTTCCAGGGATATCAATTTTTCTTCTAGAAACTACCTCATCTATCTTCCTCACTAAATTAAACAAATCATAACCAACTCCTAAATTACATATATCCAAAGATACTTATTATAATTCCTACACGAATACCACACTATAACCTATCTCCTATACTAATCCACCCATCTACATCCATCGAACTCATTTTCCAATGATCTCACACTAATTATATTATGTTGAACTGATACTAAAATACCTAATCAGACATCCCTTTAATTTGTAGTGTAGAATCTAGTGAAATAAACTTAATATTCTAAATAAATAAATCCCATTTCCCTTGTAAATTATCTCAATCTAGAATCACCCAAGTGTTACTCCAAGGGACTGAATGTTTGGATCTTCAACACCTCCCATGAAACAATTTTCACACCAAACCTATCAATATCCTACATCACTGGTTGAGTCCAAAAATACCCCTCTGAGAAAACTATTCTCATACTGAGACCAATTTCTCACATTTCAAATTTCATTCATCTTAATTGCTCAACATTAATATAGTTCTCTATTATATTCTTCCTTTTGATCATTCATGGGCCCACTAAAATAAGTATTCCTTCCACTATTGGATCCATGATATTTCATTCCACTAAATCGATGAAACTCATCTTAATGACTCCTTAGAATTCCTATAAAGAAGATATGAACAAAATATGAATCCTATGAATTTTTTTAATTACCATCAAAACATTTTTCCATGTACCTGGTCCTAGGAAATGTTATTTGTACATCTTCTTCCAATACCCAGACTCTATGACTACAACCTAAGAAATTTTTATTAAAAAGAACAAAAATTACATCATAAAAAATAACTACCAATCTAGTACTATATGATAATATAATTTCATTAGTATGAAAAACTACTACTAATCTTATGTTCTGTGCAATCAAGGAATGTTTGGATCTTTTCTCCCACTTATCCTACCTTTACACAACCCTTTCATGGATCCCACCTCCAATATGGAGGTCCTTTTGATGCTATAAAAATATTTCAATGATTATTTACATAAATTCAAAAACATAAAAAAGAAACACATTCCAAGGCATTCAGTTATCTTATTTTTGGGTTTAGTAGGACCAAGCCCACATCTTCCATAGACTTGGAGATGAGAAAAAAAATATCCTACTTATATACATATGAAGGTTCCTCTATATGATCCTACTCCAAGTTGATATTTTATCCACAAAACCCTTATTCAATTGTTTAATAGAAGTATTATTGACTTATTCAAACTCATCCAAAATTCATCTGGAAGTCCATCCATGCTCCACACTCACATCATTAAGAATAACATCTTATACCACTACATCATGATTCTAATTTATTCCTTTAAAAGGTACATTGATGTTTGATGGATTTTAAATAGGAAAAATCAAAGAAACATTAACATTTAACTACTTCACCGAATATTTCACCCACTATCACTTATTTTGATAAATACATTTCACAAAATTGAATTATCATCCTCCCTTCTCTCTTAATATAGTGTACTCATAACAACCATTCCCCAATCTATATATTTTGTTCATGTGATCATGAAATAAAAATAAAACATATAAAAATATTTTTTTTTGTTGGAAACAATTTCCAAACATTCTATTGTAATTAATCCCCCCATTGTGAATCCCCACACTCTTATGTAATCCCAATTTATTTCCATATTACTCTCTTTGGATGGATTGGGATAATGCCACACCAAAACTTCTTCTAAATATGGAATATAATAAAAACTTGGTAACTTTTCATTGACCCCTCCTAGAAATAATATTGTAGATTTTTTGGAAAAATATAACATTGTGAACAAAATATTTGATCATGATTAACTTAAAGGAAACACCTTCATGACAAATGAGTCATCTATCACCTCAATTCTAACTTCGATAAAATCCCTATTTCTTATTGTCATGGTATTCCAATTAACATGAACCATGATACTAATTTATGTTAATATCCAGAAAAACAAATAAAACCTCTTGGAGTAGCACAACTAAAATACTCAAAGATCTGTAGCCTCCACCATCAGATCATCACACTTTTCCTACCCTATCCAACCATTTCCTCCAAAAATGTGGGATCCTAGCAAATCTGTCTAATGTAAAGGATCATAAAATTCATTTGAAATTCCATCAATACTCCAGAAATATATTAAATTAAACATGATGAAAATAAGACACTACATGAATCCTATAACCATTTTCAATATTAATATCTTATAAATACAACTATTACAACCAACATCATCTTGTGAAATGTTTTTGGTGAACATATTGACCACCTGATCATGAGGATCCAAACTTTATCCTAGAAAAAATCCTTATAGATACTTGAAATCATTATCCACTAGAAACTTTTCTACCATTATCTTTTACTAAAAAATTACTCCAAGATTTGATATCACTTGTTTTAAATGAGGTTGATTTCCCAATGACTAAAAGGTTGCCCATATGGTTATCCTTCATTGTGGAACTTCAGACACTAAAAGCATGACTTCTTCCCATCATCCATCATCTATAATATTAAATATTGTAACTCAGAATACTAATCACCCAAACCAATGCATCTATTCATCAAACACATTATAGTTGTACTCACCTTATTCTCTCCTTTCGGACGAACCACTAGTGAAAAAGTTCTTAAATAACACACCCCTGAAAGTATAAATTATAAACAAAATGTAGACATGTATTATGTAGTTAAAATGTTGTTTCATACATTTATGGTAGAAAATATTCATATATTAAATTCTATAAAAATAGTAATACATATATGTTACTTGGGATATCAACTTTAGAGAACCTTACCCAGACCACCGAATAAAGACTCCATATTCTGGTGCTCGTCCTCTAGGTCTTCTACCATCAACACTTCATCCAATAAAACATGGATACACCTAGATGTTCTCATTACGGTTCCACATCATATTTTATCTATATTTTTCTAATCATTTCAATTTCACCAATCATATGTGGACCAATCCCATTACTTTATAGTGTTCCCAATAGGTCATCCAGTCATCACCATATTCGATATGTGTAGGAGATCCTCTGTATGACATTTGAAGCACAAATTTCCAATATATTTCATTTTATTAAACACCAAATAATATTGAATAGTTGAAATTGTATTTTTCTCTACACTGGTTAATTTTATGATCATTTAGTTTTTTACATTCACATGGAATGAATCCACATCACACCGTTAGTTACTTTGTGCAATTTTGGAATGTAGATACTTGTATCACCTTATCTAGAATTCTGTTTGGATTATAAAAAATATAATAATGTTCACATCACTAAAATATACAAATCATAAAAAAAAATTGAGTAAATGAATCAAAATATCTTCCTTAGAATCCCAAAACATAGAATCCATTATGCCCCATATTCTGAACTCAACCATCCATCTGCATCTGGTGAACAGACCTTTCCGTGATCTCACCCCATCATGTTTCCAATGATCTGATTCCACACCATTTAACATATATTCAACTAATTATGTTTCATTTGGTAAAATAAATTCAGTTACATGAATTCATAATTACCATGGTGCTATAACATTGTCATTATCGAGTCTCTCCCATTTGTTTCCCCCAACTAATGAAATTCTAATGTTTTGACACAAGACCTAGAAAATAATTTTCACACAAAACCTAATAGTAATTACAATATGTTTAAATTCAATTAATTACACATAGACACATTTATTTTATATGGATTGTAATAATTTTAATGTATGTGGAGTATACAACCTATATCAACCAGACATGGAATTTAGATAAAAAATAACTATGGAAAATAATTAATAATTTAGTTTAAATAAAACCTATCATACTGAATTTACAATCAATAAATATCTTGTAAATATGTATTAATTTGGTTTAATAATGTAATTATTAAATTTTTTCTCTCACCTCATTAGTAGGTAAGATACAAGGTGTGAACAAGATAGATACACACCAAGTATATTTCTTCACTGTTTATCCATTAGACCTTCCTTGGGACTAGGCATGTATGTCACCTATAGATATTTATGAGGTACATGGTGTTCATAGGAGATAATTGTCAAGTGACCTCTATGTTGTATGGATTTTATTCACACACGTCATGTAATAATATACATTGTGTATTTGACTACATGTTTTACACCATGAAAATAAATGGACTACATGATGTGTATATATGTTAAATGATTTTATGACATTCGAATAATATTCCAACCAAATCTGATCAATATGTAGCATATAAAGATGTGGAATATTCAACCATATGAACAACTATGTTTCTTCACTACTTATAATTTAATATTACTACATGGTGTATGGCTTAGTGTTATACATAATGTTGTCCCATGTTATCTATACATAAATATCAACAACTATAGATGATATTTTTAGATGTTATTTATGTTTTTAGACTATTTTTTGTTATATTAATGTGAATGTAGAAAGAGGATAAAGGATCTCAATATTCGGATTTATAGAATGATTTTATCAAAATGAAATACTAATGCAAAATATTTATAATGATCAAAATTATATACAAAATCATAAATTTGATCATAACTACTCTTATACTACCTATGGGTTATGAATATAGAGAAATAACCTCTTGTGGAATCAGAAAATAGATTTTTTTAATGAATAACCTAAAATGTACATGATGATACACATCATTACTAATGAATGTAATCTAATGAAAATTGAACAACATCGTAAGATCCAAGAGATACATTCTTTTCCATGTTAAATATATAATTAATATATTTAAAATAATTAACTTAGTCTTGGGAATTCATTCTTCAGCGAAACTATTGATCATATGAACCTTTATTTGATTGTACACATGTTGTGTAGTGAGGATCTAAAGTAGAATACCTCTGGTAGTGATCCACGATGTCCCTTACGATCTTGAATTGTTTTCAATGGTACTTCAAGTGCTAGTGTGGTAGTACCAGTCATCTTGCATCGCTCCCTTTAATAAAAAAAACCTTTAAGTTTTATGTATAAATTCTTGATCACATGTTCTTTATAGGAGGATCAAGGTGGAAGCTCTTGGATCATAAGGTAGTTCTAGTGAGTTTTCTCTTTATGGTTAAGAGAAACTTTGTAGGTGATTTTTTATGTAAAACTACATCAAACCCTATGAAATGATATCATTATGTATTTATGGAGCATCAATTGAGACAAAATAATTAAACATCAGAAATTTATTATTATTCCAAACTATATTAATCCCTATTTATAAATAATTATATTATTATTATTTACATGACCTGTGCTAAAATTGCATATAATATAAATATCATTTTTTAAATCAATTAAATAATATTTCATTAAATGGAATTTAATATATCATTTCAGAAAGACAAGAAAACATGGTATGCACTTCCTCCTCTGAATTCACTGATCATAGAATAATAGATATCATTGATTTGATAAATAAATAAATATTCATTTCTTTGAGAATAAATATTTACATTAATATTCATCTAACACATAAATATGTTGAATGGATATTTATAATTAGTAAATCCTAAATAAATATTATTTTATATACCGAAGAATAATTTTTTGACAATAATTAAATTCAAATATAATTAATTGAGATCAATAGAAACACTATGTGTGCGACCCTTTAGTATTCTGCCACAATGGATATTAGAAAGTTCACTCAAATTTTAATATCAGCATCTAGTAAAATGTGATGGAAGCCAAGATGAAGATATTAATGTTGTAACACAACAACAACAAATTAATTTTCACTTTATAATGTAATTAATTTGTCTTAATATATCATCCTGTATGTTGTATACTCTTGTCATCAAGATTTATTCTTGATAAAGTTTTCATTAAATTCTTGAAAATAAATCTTCCATCCTCTATGGACATATAATTTAATTTTGTAGTTTTATTTAAATCATTGGTTCATGATATTAACTACCATAAATATTGAAGTGAAAATTCCCTCCTTGACTTATTCATTAATAACTTATCATTCGTGATGCACCCAATATACCCAAATCCCCTATGAAAATATAATTTCACAACCTATAGTAATAAATATAAGTACAGAAGTCATGATATTCATTAATAATAATATTAATGTCTATGAATCCGTACACACATTTTTAGATAGGAATATCTAGTTATTTTCAAATATTTTGGTTTCTAACTAGAAGGTATGTCTTTATAATATTCCTTCTTGGAGATTAACATGTGAAATACATTATGAGAAGAAGTACCATCTACTTATGAGTTATCTTAACTGATATACTACATCATATGTTTCATCTTAGAAAATTTCATATAGCTATAGTAAATATAGTATAAGAATATCTTTATATAATTTCAATGTTATCATTATTATGGTTAACTTCATTGAACTTTTCTATAAGATAAATAATATATAACATTAGAACATTAAAATTATGAAGATAGAAAATAAATTATTGATAATACACTTATGAATATTAATATATCTAAATATATAATGTAATATAAATTACAATGATGTTTGTTCTAGGACACTAACTCCAACACCATGATTAATTTTCTTCCACTGAGAAGAGTTTGTTGATGATGAAGTTTTTATCTTGATTTATTTTATCTAAGTATAATATGAATTAATTTTTAGTATCTTCACATACATAAAGCTATATAATTGTTTGAAATATTGGAATTTACAATATAACATTCAAAGGACAGAGTTCATCTTTCTTTTATTGATCCACACCACACTTTTGGATTTTTTATGTGATTTACTGTCCTTTCAAAACAATATAAAATAATTTGGATAAAATTTTATTCTTTCTATGTTCATAAATATTGATCATTAAATATTTTAGTGTTATATGTTTGACAATGAAGATCATTATCTTGTTGTAACATATCATTAAAGAGATCATGTGGTTCTCTAAATCTAGTGTCACTCCATCCCTTTATAGTTTTCAAATTATATATCTTTAGTATACATTTAAATGTTATATATTTAGTATAAATAGAAAACATAGAATATATTCACCCATTATTAAATTATATAATAGTTTTAGACAATTATTAAGGCCCTATTCAATAGTTATTTTAATTTCCACAATATGATTTTGATTATTTTTTATAATTTTAATCATATCAAACGATCTATAAACAATACTTGTATCTCTATAAAGATATAAATTTAGTTTGTCCTTCTATTTATTGAAATATTTATAAATTCAATCTATTACATTATAGAATATGTGTTCTTTAAACTCATTTAGAAAAAATCATTCTGAATAAAAACAACATCAACAAAGTCAAATGATTTGAAAAGTGTCATTTGCAAGATTTGTGTAAAACATGACAAACTATTTAACCCCATCCTCATACTCATTTTTCATATGATTTGATTCCATCCATTTTTTATTCATAATAATCAAATTTATTTCAAAAATATCAACATTTAGAAAAATATAAATAAATACATAAATTTTTTTCACATAATGTGTCATTTTTTATATGAATAAATTATATAATGTTTTAGTTTAGAAAATATTATATTAAATTATTCTACACACACACATATATATATATATAAGGGATATAAATGAAAATATATAAATATAATGTTTTATAACATAGTAAAAATATATTGAGTTTATATCTATTTAATAATATAATGGTTAATGTAATTTAAAAGTATGATTTTGGAGCCAAAAAAATTTGGAATGAGGTGTCTTTAAACATCAATGGAATTTTTAGTAAATAAATTTTCTTTTCAAGATACATTATATTTGTTGATGGATTTTGATTGAGTTTTTCTTATGTATATATCAATTATTTAATAATGAAAATTAATACATATTAATAAATAATTTATGTGGCATTAGAAACCTAAATGAAAAATTGACATGATGAGTGGGAAATTTAAAAATGATTACATATTTCAAATAAATAATGAATATAATTCTTTTTTATTTGGAATGAAAAAAGAAAATATTTAAGGGAAACAAATGAATAATCATTTGGTTTAAAATAATATTATAAAATATGATATAAATGGTGTAGTCTTCTATATCTATAAACTCAAAATGTCTAGATTAACTTCTTCTGTAATATATAATAAATTGAAGATGGTGAATTGAATATATAATCAAGTAGAGATCAAAAAAAAGTATAATTTTGTTATTGATTTTACATGTATGTCGTGTGTTGTGTTTATATTGATTAAATCAACATATGTAAAAAATATTTAAAATAAATCAATGGTTGGGTAATAAGAATGAATTTTGAATATATAACTTTATATTGATTAAATCACATGATTTTATAGTGGATCCAAATACACAAGAAAAATGTTGAAAGAAAAGTTTTAAAATAAGGAATGAAGAAGTAGAGATATGTATCCATTCCAAAAAAATAGAGTTTCTGGGTTATTGAATGGAAACAAGGTTGACTTGGGAAAAATATTTATAGTACAACAATGAAAATCAAAATATGTCTAGAGACAAGCTAAATCATTTGTGGTTCATATTCAAAATATACTATTCTTAAAATAAATTCTCATTAAAATTAGTTAGGATTTATAGTATGAAAAAAATTTGAATAATTTATGGGTGTTTGAAAGCCCATGTTTAATGAAATTCGGAGGAATATTTATACGGATATTTTATAAAATATCCATTGTATGAATTTCCTATGCGTTTATAATTAATAAAATATAGTATATGTGATATAATAAGAATTCTAGAAATAATGTGGCTAGATTGTATGATGTTGTCATGTATGGTGATACTATACAAATATAATAACTTCATTTTATAAACATTGAGTAGAATAATGATTAAAGATCAAGACAAAAAGGTACATCTACACTCCTTGGTCCGAAAATCCATTCATAACATTAAAATTCAAATTTAGTAGTTGTGATGTAGTTATTTAAGAATATGTAACAGAGTATTTAAGATATAGAAAACATATTAAACAAAACAATATTGGAAATAACATCAAATGAATTTAAATAATGTGTACTTTGTAAACTACTAATCACATATGCTTACTCCCAAATTGATTTAAAACTTATTAATTCAGCGTTACATTAAAAAGAATGGGTTACTTCCACGAATGATGAATTGAAACAAGTCAAGAAAATAATACATGGGTATTTATGTCACATCCTTTAGAGAAGAATTTAATTAATAAATATGAATTTTAAAATATAAACACAACGAGATCTTGTATCTGATTTACAACAATGATGGGAAGAAAAACCAAAAAAAATTCCAAAAAACACCTGCAATATCAATAGAAAAATAAATAAAACCATGTTACTAATACCATACCTTTAGTTTTTTGGGTTGAATCAAAAAAAATATTGACAATGGTGGAAGAAAGGATTGAGTTATGTGCATCTTGAATGGAAAGGGTGAGGGACATGATTTATTAGGGTTCTTTTAAGTGAGTGAATGAGATTTATTTGCACTAATAAAAGAAATATTTATTAGTGCTAAAATGATAAGCTCTTATAAAGAAATATTTTATCAACACTAAATTTAGTCTGAAAGAAGTCAAGGGTTTGTCAGTTCTAAAACATTCTGATAATGGAAGATTTCATCAATGGTAAAATTCTAAGAGCTAACAAAGGCACTTTTCATTAGTGGTAAATTTAACACTAAAAAGGGGGGCTCTGTAGGTGCTAAATTTATTGTTGATAAACACCAAATATGAAAGAAATTATGCAAAACCTAAGGAATTTTAAAAATGAATAAAAGTTAATTATTTTTAAAAAAATCAATATATAATATTAAATGAATAAATATAAAAAAGGATAAAAAATATAAAATTAATTAAAAAATTAAATAAAAAATTAAATTAAAAAATATTAAAATAAATAAACGAATAGCATTATTTATATAAATTATAAAAATATTATAATGATTAAATATTAAAATAATAACAATAAAATATTAAAAACTATATTTAAATACAAAAAATTTATAATAATTTTCCAATTGTAAATGACAAAATCATAATGATGTAAATATATAAATATAAATAATAAAATTAAATGACAAAATTTTATTTATATAATTAAAACATATTATAAATTATTAAATAAATATGTATAAATAATAAAATAAAAAGAATAATTAAAAATTATTAAATTATTTAATATTAAAAATTAATAAATTTGAAAAATATCATAAATGAATAAATATAAAAATAAATAATCAATAATAAATGAAAAAATAAATAAAATGAATAAATAAAAAATGAGAAATCAATCATATCATTTTAAAAAATAACAAAATGTTAAAAATAATTAGAAAATATTAAAAAGAGAGAAATATTAAAAGAATAATTAATAAATGTTAAAATTTTCATTTTGATACAAAATATTTATAATAAAATACTAGTTATATTGATGTATATAATATATAATTGCATAAATTGTTTCACAATATATTATTAATTTTAATATAATAAAAATAAAAGTGATATTTTTAATAATTATATTTTAATAGATTTAAAATAACTAATATGTAGTTTGGTTATTACTTCTAAATCTATATGAATATATTCTATTGATATAATAAATATATTATTAATTATTAAATATATTTAAAAATATTACTTATGTATATGACTATTTTTTTGAAATATATCATTTTTTATATAAATGAATAATTATATTCATAAATAATTATTTTTATAGATAAAAAATGATTTATAATGTACACTACTTAAATATAAATATAAATTATTCATTTATGTATTAAAAATATAAAAATTTCAATTATAAAATTAATAAAATTATAATTGTAAGTTCATTTTATAGATTCTTTAATCATTTGAAGTTTCATTTTTTTCAATTATAGATTCTCATGGGTAACCATCCTTATTCACATGTAAATGTGTGTATTTGTGTGCATGAGTTTCTAAAGAACCCAATTAACAAGGTGTAGATGAACCCAATTCATACGTGTGTATAGCCAAATATACACAATTCATATAGATTAACAAAACATTAAATTCTCTATAAAATAATCAAATATTAATTACTCTTATATATAAATTCATATATTAATTATTTTTGATATATGAATATTATTAATTATCTGTTATATAAATACACATAATAATAACACTATACATAATAGAAATTATTGATAATTATAAATTTTATTTAGATATTATTAGTTATATTTTCAAAAATATTTTAAATTATTTAATAAAAAATATATTTTACACTAAATGAAAACATATAGTTATATTTATAAATATTAAAATTCTATTGTATTTTAAATACAAATGATTTTCAATACATAAATAAGTATATAGACACCAAAATATAATTATAAATATTAATATATTTCTAATCATATATATAATCCTATATAAAAATATAAATTTTCAAAGTAAACATATTTTAATATATTTTTATATTTTTATAATATATATAAATATATTAAAACAAACACACACATAATTTTCAATACATATGAACATGTACATGTGTGTGTGTGTGTGTATATGTATATTATAAATAATATAAGCCAAATATAAATAAATTTATTTACATATAAAAAATGGTCATGTCTCCACCCACTGGGGATTACCTAACCAACGGTAAGCCGAGTTACCTCCCAAACACCACCTCTAATAGACTAGGGGCTAGTGACTAGAACTAAGTTATAATATCACACATGTAGAAGGCCTTAGCATAATGAACTAGTGAATATGAAAACAGATCTCCAAACACACTATTAAATAAAGAAAGTAATCAATCCTGTAATAATAAATGCATGAACAGACTCTAATATATCAGAATAAATTATATATTACAAGACAAAGTGTAAAGGGAAAGACATAGACCCCATGAACACAATGTTAGTCCAACTTGTCAACAAAACAATGTACTTTCCCAATATGAAATCTCCAGTCTCTTTTCATAGCATTACTACCACTATCACTAAACACAACAATGCACCACCCACTCCAGGTCCACCTACATGTCCTTTTAATATATTTTCATCTGCATAAGGCATGACATGTGTGGGTAGATCTCATATGGAGGTGAGTATATACATTCCAAATAGCACACCCCAAAATCACCATGAAGTAATGAATTAAGAGTATAGTTGTCTTGAAACTATATCCAAGAGGTAAAATAATAGAGATCATAGATATAATCATAGAAGGTGTAAAGACCGATAAGGATTGGCGTGACCACTAGGGGGTGAATGAGTGGTTGAATATTTTTATAATTTCTTATTTTAAAACATCCCTCATCTATAATTATAGATATATGAATATGATGAAAAACAACACAAAATAATATCAATACGAAAATAGAAATTTACAATTTTAACTACTCAATTAGAGTAGATAGTCCTTAAAATGATATTGATATAACATGAGATCACATTGTTCACTAAAAAAATCCTTTTTGGATTACAATATGAAGAATATAGTTGTCACCTGTGTTTCACTATAGTCAATTTATACTGAATGTGTTCCTCGCATAGATGATTTTATGAAAAATAATTTCCAATGACAGACTGAACCTACACAAATAGGATTCACCACATCATCACTATGCTACTTGAATACTTTACAGTTGCTCTTTCATAAATAATATATTATACTTCTATGATTTATTGCATAGTAGTGAGCAGGAACCTCTTCTTATTCCCTTTATCTATTTATTATTCTTCCACACAACACACAAACACCAATATGAAACAAATATAAAATATATATCACACAACATCATTTAACTTCTTCTTATAACCTATGATAATTGTACTACAACATGAATAAAACTATTTCATTTTCTTAGATTTTAAATAATTCAAATAACCCAAAACATCTGTTATCGAGACTCCATTTAAAACTATCGACACTCCTTTATCCATAACATCCAAAATAACTACTTTCAGGCATTAAATATTATAGAAACACCCCCTAAGGACCTGGAAACCATCTTATATTTTTTATGTTATATATAAAAAATATTTACCCTTCTATTTTAATGGATCCACAAAATCCACATTATAAATAATTCAATAAATATCACATCTTAAACACATCAGTGTATCTATGACCAAATGTTTAATTTGAAGGGGTTACAATTGTGAATTACATGCTTTTTGGTGCACAAATCATAGTTCAATTTCATATCACATGTTTTGATTGCTTATATCATGATTTTCTCTTTGATGTAGCCAAATCCAATCCCTTACTCATTCACATATGTGATGAAATTCTCATACATTGATAATTCACATCCGTAAAAAAAATATGTATACCATCCACCTATGTGGTTTATTAACATACATATAAAGTTATCATACATGGATATTATAATAAGTAACATCACATTTGATTATACAGATTCACCCATGTGGCCCGTCATAAATTCAAGTTCTTATACATGAACCATTTCGCCTATGTGAAGTTACTTATCCAATTTCACTTACAAAAATAACTTCCTACAAGACTAGTAATGTATCAAAATTATTATTTTGGGTAGATATATATTCATAAGGATTCATTTATGAAGAAGTGAGTTTGACTATATAGCTTCAACAATGTAGGAAACCCCATATGTAAATGTGTAGATTCATGTACGTGGTTCTACACTTCTTCAACCAGTAACCAGACCACATATTTTTCTATTTTATTCTGTATTTCTTCTTTAATACTTCATGGATCACAATTACAAATATCATGATGTATGATTATTTAAATGTTTTTACCATTAATTATAAAATTCTAAACCCTTATTAACATTACCTACTGACTTATGTTTTGAAAATAGATGAAAACACCATAAAATGAATACATCATGTTCACCTGCTTCTTCACTAATCCAGAAAAAATGTAAGACCTCTTGGTCCCAATAATCCCTCACATTGAATTTTTTCAACCAAGGGAAATAAATCAATGAAGATCTAAAGATGAAGCTAAATATCATTATCTGACAATTATTAGTCTACATGATATAGCTTGGTGTAAGAAATAATATCATTGGACAATAATACAATATTTTCAATTAGGAATTGATAAAAAATGATGTGATAAGGAGGAGTTGCACTACTAATAAGGGGGGAGGGGTTGAATAAGTGGTGATTTTTTACATATTTTATTTCTATTGAAATTAACATGTGTTGAACTCTTAGGATATGATCCACTCTTATGATATCTCTGCCACTATCTAATTTAGTAAAAATAAATAAAACAAGAACACAATATTTTTAAAAGTTTCGGTCTCAAAATGATTCAACTTCTTATTGTGATTGGTTGGACTCCCCACTCACAGATTCTATACTATAATCATGAGCGGTTTCAATATACTTTTCTTTATTATAATAGAGTCACGCTATTCTTTCTAGAGTCTCACTAGGATAACCATTTAACACTACCTTGTTACAAAAATGATTGAAAACACATACACAAAAGACCACATCTGAATGTTTTCTTGTTTGGAAATAACTAATGATGTTATTTCTTTTGAGCCTTCACGATAAATAAAATATAATATTCCAACAACCTAAAGAACTTCTATGAATAATTTGTTCCTTGAATATTATTCTTCTGGACTTCAGAATAACATACTTCTTATATAGTGTGCCAATTTATCTGTATGGGAATTAAATAATTGTGGAATAGTATATGAATCTTTTGGTGAACTGTATACCCAAAAATATACCACTTCGTTTAATGATGTATTCACTCAAATACACTGTGGAATAATATATGAAAATAATTTTATTTCTTTGTAAGAAACATGTACACCAATGAGGAACAAAATATTTTATTAAAAAATTCAATGTGATGGACTTCAGTTCCACTACTCAATTTTCTTCTATCTAAAAATTTTATCCATAATGTAACCCCTAATCCTAAAGGAATAAATTAAATGGTTATCAAACATATTCTAAAATTAAAAGTATGTGAATGTGTAAAGTAGATTAATTTTTCCCATCTCCTAATATTTTTTTTGGAAACACCTCACCCACAAACCATTTTCTACATGGGTGCTTCATTTTCAGTAAATCATCATCCATAATAGAGATTCACCATATAAAAAAAGATATATAAGTCTCACTGTGAAATAAATGTATTATTAATCACATTAAAAACCACAGATTGAGGCTACCTCAATAGTCCACATAACTCCGTCAAATAGTATTCAGCATCATATATCCACAGAGGAATTTCATCCAGGAAGTATCATCACTAGAATAATAATCATCATCTTGTTAATACAAAGAAATGTATTCAAGGTGGTTTTAACATGTACTATATATAAGTCTACATACCATATTTATAATAAATCATCATTAAAATATATTCATCCATTAAATAGAAACATCTCATCTGAAAAATTGTTTCACCGTCATGAAAAATCACCCATAAAGAACACCTGAAAAGAATGTATTTTTAGAATGGTCAAATGATGTTTTTTCAACAATGAAAAGTCAGGTTTGAGAAGAAATATTCCTTCTCATACCATCTTCATCTCTCAAAGACTATTTTCACAATTAACACATTAATCCTCATGATGGACTCATCATGAAAGGCATTAAAATAATGATTTTTTATGCTTTGTGAGGAAATTCCCTTATCAATTTTTTTCAAAAATAGATAATGAATCTTGGATATACTCACTTGGATGTATAGTTCATTTATATGTGATTATTTAGTAGAACCTCTACCACAAATTCATCATAAGAGGAGGGATTTTATGTGGGGAGTAAGGAGATGAACTCCAATGAAGACCGTAGGGCTCAAATTTAAATAAGAATTAGATCAGATAAAAGAAATTATTTTCATGTTTTTACATAATGGGTGAATAGAACCAATGAGGCACTATATAAAATAGAACTCGATATACATTGGGGACACTAAACAGTAAGAAATCTGCACATCATATTAGTTAGAAATCATTGACCTCATATTGTCATGCCACCCTACATAGTGGAACTACCTCTTCTCTGTTACATTTTGGGCTTCTCACCCATAACATTCATGCTTCTAGGATAATGCTATACATGACTTATACATGAAACAAAATTCTAATTGTGGGAACTCTTCCACCCATAGTATTTTCTAGGTCTATTCCATTGTGTGTGGTTGACCTCAAGGTCCCACATGAGCCCTTGGTTGAGTGGCCTAGGATTGCATGTGGGTTGACATAATTTTTGAATTGAGTCCTCCTTTGAATTACATAGAAATATTATTAATAGAAAAACACATTCAAATTCCTTCTCAGTTAAAATTAATAGGAACTCTAAAATCCTCTAAATTCCTTAGAAAAAATAAAATTCATGTAGCATGGAATTCTTGAATTTTCCAAACAATGTTATAAGAAATATTTCCTTACTACCCGACACCAATATTTGACATTAGCATCATTTTTTTGAATTAGTTTATGAAACCACCGCTATTGTTATTTTGAAATAATTTACTGGTGGTTTATTAAAAAACTATGCTTAATATTTTAATGTTTTAACATACTTGACACTACTCCCCCGACCCCTCTGAAACATCACCCCGACCCCCGGAATTCCTACGAAGCCCCATCGCCGACCTTGTTCTCATCGCCCATCAACAATAGTCTGAAACTTCATGATTCCTCTAACGCTTATCCCTAACACCCAATGCTTTTCCCCCAACCCTCGACTCCCTGAAGCCCTACTAAACCCCCAAAAGCCCCACCATTGATCCCGACCATGGGTATGGTCATTTTTCAAGGAGATTATTTCACAGTGTTTCAGATTAATTTATACTTTTTGAGGTAGTAGTTACTATGAAATCATTTAATTTTAGAACTATAATAATGTATTTACTATCTAAATTACCTTTTTCTGAAATTATTAATATTTTTGATATACCAATGGTTTTTTGAAAATATATCTTGGTGTTTTGAGGTTGGTATAAAAGGGTTATCACATGAATACCATGTTTTCATTTATTTTAAATGGAATGTTTTTTTATGATAATATTCGAGTGAAATTTCTTATTTGTTTTTGAAATGGTTATCATTTTTTGAAATGGGTTTTTACAGGATTAAGGATATTAATGTTTCAAAACATGGTTTTAAATATATTTGGATTTGGAATTGAGGATTTAACCTCTAAATGTTATAAAACATATGTTTTAACTTATTTAAAATTTTTATTTTAAATGTGTACATGGTATAACCATCTAAAATGTCTTGTGGGATTTTTTTAAATGGTTTGATGGATATGGTTGTCCCTTTTTCCATGTTTTGAATTTCAAAGAGAAAGAACCTTGTTGCAGTGTAGCATTGAATTATTTTTAAAGAAATGGTTGACTTTTTGGACTTATTAAAACATTTCAAGTTGTGTTCATGTGATTTCTAAGGGAAATGAGGGTGATTGGGATTGATTTTTTTCCAAAGAAAAGAACCCTTGTCTAAGGGTGACATTGAAATGTTTTAATTTTTTTGGTGTTTTCCATAATTTTTTATACTGAATATGGTAATTATATTATGAAAAATGAAATGTTTTATTCATTCCAAGATATTTTTTTTGTCAAATTACATTTTAGAACATTGGTTTTAAATGATTTATGTGGATGGAAACCATTTATTTCCCCATTCTCGTTTACCACTTGTTTGGGTTTGTGATAAATATGTGATTCTTGTTGATACCCATGCGTGAGAATGTGATACTCATTCCTTGAGTGTATGTTACGTATGAGTGGGGTAATACATCATTAGGTGTTAGGGTTGTGTGTAGTTATGGTTATTCATCATGTGTTAAACTTGTCTCCATTTTAATATGCCTCAACTACACTATTAGTTATGGGAAACCATGTACTAATTTGATTACCTAACTTGTTTCTCTAGTTGGTTCACATGCCTCTAGTTTCAAACCATTCATTATAGAATCATGGTCTAGGTGGGGGTTTTTTATCATGAGGCTTGTGGAATAATCTTGGTTTTTAGCTTTATATGTAGAATAATCTCGTATATAGATAGTTCAGGTGGTTATGTCTATATATGATTAACTTCTTATCAAATTAATATTCCCAGGTTAGATCCTAGAACAAATTCAATTATATGGTTACATAATTATTTAATGTAGTTTTATCCAGTTCTATATTATATCATTTACTATGATTTCGTCATTATGGAATCATTCTTGTTTATGTTGTATTATATTCTTACTTAGGGATTTATGGGAGTTTTATCTAGTGCTATATTATATAACTTCCCATGATTTCTTCATTATCGAATCTTTCTTGTTTATATTGTATTTTTTTATACCTTATGTAACTATTGTTACCTTTACATGGAATTTATAGTTATGGTGTTAGCTTTACATATGTACCTATGTACCCCTATGCATTATTTGCATTCTTGGTTTTACACTTATGTAATATCTATATTCAACTACACAAGTTTTTCTTACATTTACACAAGTGATTATAACTTTCAAGCAAGTGTTTCTTACCTTTACGCAAGTTTTTCTTACCTTTACGCGAGTGCTGAGCTGCCATTAAGAGGCATGAAAAAATGTTAGTTACCCTTTCATAGTGAAATATCTACCTTTAAATTGTTTATATAGTTTATATTTTTTCATTATGAGTGGTTTAGAAAATTTTTGTAACCCTTTTTAACTTCTGAGTGCCTTTATACATCTTTTCTAGTTACCTTTATATAACTAGTTTAAGTAAAAGCTTACCATTAAAAAAATTTACTTAGTACCTTTATAAAATGCTTATAATTTGTTCTTACCATTACATAGCATTACAATTTACCTATATACAACATGTGTAACATGAATATTATCTTCATGCGAGCTGTATATTTGAAAGGTTTACTTTACGAAGATAAAAAATTTATGAGGTACCCTTATGCAGACCGTGAAAAACAATTAACCCTTATGTGGGATATATAGGTATAAAATTTCCCTATAATTTTTATGTAGTATCATCTCCCATTTTTTTTAATGATAGAAAGCCTATGTCACTTGAGAATGTTACCAGGAATAAAAATACATTGAGTATTTTAGAATTTGAGAGTGATACTTTAAATAGTAATATGTTTTTATTTTAATTTCTAGCATTGGTGTTTTAAATATATGATGAAGAATTAAGAAACTCCAATGTGTATAAGATTCAATTGATTTCTAAAGAACATTATCCATTTTTTTTATAAATAGATGCTAAGGAAATAAGAGGATAAATAATAATAAAGACATTTAAAACTTAATGGATTCATTATACTGATTTAATGAGTCATTTCTAGTTGACCAATATTTTATTGTTATGTATCAATTGACGAAGGGTCGATGTTCCCTACTCTACACCAGTTTCTTCATTGACATATTTTAATAGGCCAAATAGTTTTAATATTTTCCAGATGTGTCTGTAATTATTATTTCAAAGATGATTATACATAAATTTAAAATGTATTGTATGGTTATTTATCATATTCATATTTTTTTATACTAGTAAATATGAATCTCTTTTCCAATTTAGAAATAGTTCTGTGTTCTAATTTTTTTACTAATCTGTTGGAACATTGTCATATATATGTATAAAATCTACATCACGTTACCGAGGAACACACATTAGTATGCTAAGGGTTTGGAAATGATTTTAGATTTTTCAATTTCCAACTGTTCCAGGGATGTGAGAATAAGAAGAACATGTCTTAAATGTAAATTTAGAATATGGTTAAAGTGATATGATTTTTATAAACATTTGACATTGAATAAATTCCCTTACCAATATTTTTTGTGGATTTGGAATGGAGAATCGAACGTTATAGAAAGGTTTAGCACTAATTTCAATCTACAGAACAATATCCCAACATCATCAACAATGGAAAATGAAATAAAAAACCTTATAAATGATGCATTCAGCCTTACAAATCACTAACATACACATCAAAATATATCTAAAAAATAGTTAAGGGTTCTAAAAATAGAAACGTGCCAAGTGATATTTTTGAGACTATAGGACAACCAGATCAAGATTGTAAGATATCATTGGATACTCCTCCTGATTTTGTGGAGACTAAGGTAAGAGAAGACTTCAATAAGTAGAAAAATTCATTCCATGGTTTAGTTGATGATGAAAATAAAAAGTTGTATAGTGGGTGTTGGAAATATTTTAAATATTATTTTCTACTGAAGTAGTACAATATCAAATGCCTATGCGGAATTACAAATAAGGTGATGTATATGAAATTATAATTATTGTGTGATGCATTTCCCTAAGAAAATATCCCTGAGTCTTTTTATAATATGATAAGAGTTTTAAACAAGAATTTTTGGAATTATTCAAAAATACATGTGTACCCTAATGATTGTATAATTTATTGGGGTGAGGATTCAAGAAGAAATGAGGGAAAAATATGTTCTTATTATAGATGGTTGTCTATCAGTGATGTTGGAAGTCTAAATAAACATAATAACATGAAAAAAATTGAACAAACCTATAAATGTTTTGAGATATGTTATTTTATATCCTCTATTGAAAAGATTATTCATGTCATCAAGAACTTCAAAACACATGAAGTGGAATTCTTTAGATAATAACGATAATGGGCTTATTAGACATCTAAGCGATTCAAAATCCTGGAAGGAATTTTATTCATTACATCTAGAATTCTCATATGGTCTTAGAAATGTTTTTCTGGGATTGGATATTAATGGATTTAACCTATTTGCGACTTTTATAACTAGTTATATCATTTGGATGCTTGTTTTGATCCCTTACAATCTACATCTGTAGATGTGTATGCAACAAACGTATGTTATAATTTCAGTTATTATTCCCAGAAAAAATTGATTTTAAATGATATTGATATATACATAGAGAATTTAAATGAATACTAACATGAGTTATGGACAAACTGTTTTGAGAAATATGATGCATCTTATAAAACAATGTTCAGAATGATAGATGCTCTAATCTAGAACATTAGTGACTTCCCTTGACATGGGAATTTATCTCGTTGGAACCCATACATGGGTTTGGCTTATCCTATTTTTAACTTTTATTTAGAGCCAAAATGGCTACCTCATAGTAGAAAATGGTGATTCTTGTGTCATCAATGATTTATTGCTGCATCTCATAGATTTTGGCAAAACTAGTAGAAATTTAATGATTTCATAGATCGTAGTCCACATCATATGTTGTTAATGGTTTCTGAAATATCATCACAACTTGGAAATGTTGAAACAAATTTGTGATGGTGAATCATTTGAGTGATAGTGGGGAATGAGTTCGAAGTGCATCTTCAAGTGAAATCAGAACGTAATAACGGAAGGAAAAAAGTATGTTTTTCAATCATCCGTTTTGAGAATTTAATTTGATGCTCCATAATATTGATGTGATTCATTTTGAGAAGAAGCATTGTCAAAATTTTATCTTCACATTACATAATGAGAATGGAAAGGTGAAGGATCATCTCAATGCTCAGATAAACTATTAATCAATGAACATAAAGCATTATCTCAGTAAATATGTTAATAAAAGGTATTCTCCGTCAATTTTTTCAATGTGAAATAGGGAAAAAGATACATTAATTTGATTTTTGAAATATGTTAAGGTATTTTAGGGGTATTCTAGTAACATATCAATTTGTGTTTACTTAAATAATCATAGGTTACATGGATTGAAAAACCACAATTCACATAATTTTTTACGGAAATTTCTTCAATTGGAATTTCATACATTATTACCTAAAACTGCCACTTCTCTTGTACTCCAATTCTGTACATTTTTTATACATATTTTTTTAGAAAACTCTACATTCGTTTAAGCTTTAAAACCTTTAGGATACATTTTTTTTGACACATTTTTCAATGGATAAGACCTTTCCTCTATCGTTTTTTACTGTCATGATGAATTTAATTGTGTATTTGGATGAGGAAGCTAAATTATTAGTCCCCATACTTTATCAATGGTTGTATCCAATTAAAAGGTACATTATTTATATGTTTTTATTTTTAGAAAACAATTCTCATCACTTCATTAAATATATAATTATGTTTTTTTATTTCATATATATGTTGTGAATTTGAAATATTAGGTGAAAAATAAATCTCAACCGTAAGGATCTATTTCTGAAGGCTATTTCACAGAGGGGCATCATAAATTTTGTTCTAGATACTTGGATGATATTGAGATAAGATTCAGTCAATTTGGAAATGTTTTTAACACATTGAATCAATATGAAATATACGGGCCATCAAAAATAATTCCTTTTATTAGCCGATCATTTGGGAGGAGCTCAAATGTTAAACTGATAGAAATGGAATAATTATAGGACCATAGATATGTGCTACTAAATTCTGAAATTATAGATCCATTTATTGAATATTTTAGGATACAAATAAATAGTTGAAAGATAGGATGAACATGAAATGAGAATGATATGAAAAAAGTTGTTAATAAAGAGCTTGTATAATGGGTTTCATGATGAGTAAGTTATTAAATATTGTAATCAATATGGATACTAGGGTGACACGTATTTTTTGTAAATCTAGTAATTTATATTACTTTTTTTAGATCATGAATACTGATACTCGAGCAGAGTTGACAAAATATTTGAGGTTTCTCGCTTGAGGTCCTCTAAAACAAGCTAGAAAGTTCGACAATTACAACATCAATTAATTTATATTTTGTACCATCGATCTGGGAGAGGGTTTGAAAACACAATATAGTGGAATATTTACATTTGTTGAAGTGGAACACTATGGAAATTTGATTGATATTATCGAATTAAACTACCAATGGATTTTTTTTATTTATTCAAATGTAATTGGCTGGATATTATCATGGGTGTTAAAAGTGATTCCTTACAATTTACTTGTGTGAACATATCTCGCTTGCTGGATGTTTGTGAATGTGAACTACATGATTCATATATCATATCATCGCAAGAAAAAATGGTATATTATGTGAATGATTTTGTGGATGAAGGGTTGAGTTTATTTAGTCACATAAAATAATGATACAAGTATGACATGGTTGATGAAGTAGAATATTTGATCTTTGACATTGATTCCCATTAATATCAATGAGTGGACTTATTTTCCATCATTATATTGAAAATATAAGTCTTTCAAGGTTGGATGATGTGGATGAATTAATGGAGAAGGAAACTGAAATGATTGAAAGAGAAAATGATTATATGTGTAGTTATCCATTCATTAATCAGCCACATATGTCATTTTTATAGTCATTAATTATAATTTTTATGTACATTTTGGTTGTTAGTACAGTGAATCTGATATCATTTATAATTTTTTATGCATATTTTTTTTTGAAATAAATTTTCTAAACTTAATTTTATTTTATTAAAGGACAGGAATTCCAATGAAGATGTGTTATAATATTCCATCAACCCCACTGACAGATGAAGATCTATCTATATCCCTCCCTATAGGATCTAAGACATCATTTGTTTACCCCCTGCACCATCTCTCACACCCTCTCTTAGCATACCATTTTCTCAGTTGGTGCCTTCTGATTCAGCAGCCTCAATAGTGAGGGATTATGGCGACACTCCTAGTCCTTCACGTGGATATTGGAGAGTGACTATTATTGATAGGAATTTTAATATGAATAAATCTAATGATTTTTTTATACTACTAACTATTTTTTCATAAAATATGACAATAATGAAACAACAGAGAAAATGTGAAAAGTTAATATGTATGGAATATGATCAGAGCTGATATGGTTGTCCCATTTGAATCCTATAGGGTCCCCACAAATGATGACGTGGTATTACATGGCTAGATTCAAGGCTAGATGGCGGAAGAGCTAGTTACCATCCCCATTACATATGATTAAGGGAGGCATGTGCCTTCATCATAGAAAAATGATGTTTTTTACTAAAACATACAGGTGATTTTAATACATTATGGTGTAATTGAATGTCAATATGTTTTTAAATGAAAATATCATCCTAATTAATCTATTTTAATAGATGTTTTTCCACCGAGATGATTATAGAGATTTTGTATCTTTGAAAAAAAAAAGTTGGAACATGGGGAACATATATCCACTTTGCAGAAACTGTTAGTGGATTTATATTAGAAGATGACAAGATCTATCCTGGGTGTTATTTTATCCATGACTAATGGTGAGTAGGTAAGTCAAAAAAACATAAAAATAATTTATTTTTCAAAAATTTATTGGTTTTAGATTTAATTATAAATATACAACATTATTTAATTTTTAATATACTTGTTTTACATGTGCCGGTAACCGGAGGCACAGATAGATATAGAGATGGAGATGGAGATAGAGATGGAGTGGAGCAGAGTTCATCATTAAATATTGATTAGTGGAATTTTTGATATTTTGGAAAAATATGGAAACAAAGGGTTTTCTCACGTATAATGTGTGGAAAAAATTATTCACCTAACATTTTCATGACCTAGAATTTTCATGATGTTTGTGGTTCTTTAAAAATCATGTGTTTTGGAACTTATCAAATTCTCAAGAGGTGAGTGATTGGATTTGACTCTTGGACGATAGAGGAAAGGGTAATTTAATGCATCATATCTAGCATGTATAGTTCACATTACACAAAGTATATCTATTGAGCGGTTTTACTAATGATTAGTTTTATTTTTTTAATGTTTCTACAACTCTTCATACTATAATATATAATCTAATTACTTGGTGGGATTATAATAAATTAGGAGTACATGTATATGGATTTTATTATAATGGAAAATTATGTGTATAAATTGTGAGATTCTCAGTGATGAGGATGATGATACCATCCTCATGCACACGATGATGAATGACTATGGTTTGTTAAAATTGAATTGGATGTCAAATGAAGAACCCAAAATGTGTTTTTTGTTATTAGGATTTTCTATATAAAGTGAATGTAATATCCTATATAGTATTTTCCTTTTTTATCGAATAATCATATTCTTAGATAAACCATTTGTTCATGTTTTTCTTCAGTCTGGACAATTTAGGGTGATTTTCATAGTTATGGTTGGATTTAATTGGTGAGAGATGACCCTCGAGAGAGGGGGCCTATTAGTGGAGGCACATGTATATGGGTTCCCTAGTTCGGGGTAGTGGTAGACATATGATGTCTTCATATATGAGACCCTATTAGTGGGTTTCTGGAACATTCATTTTGTGGATTAATATGAGACTGTGTATGATATCCCAAGGGTTGTGACCCAAACATGATACCACTTTGGTAGAGATAGTTGATAAACTTAAGGGAACATAGATTTTACCAAAACACTAGTGGGTCAGCAATTAGTATGATCCAGTGTACCCCATGAGAGGATTTATCCCAGGATGGTATTTTCAATAGATTTTAAATAATGGGTATGATCAATGAGGTATGATACTAATTCCCAAGAGGTGCTCATGTTTTTGTGGTAGGTACTACAGATAGTTGAGATTTTATGATTTATATTATTCTATTCTATGTTCTTTTCACATGGGTTTTCATCGAAACATTGTTACATGGTTGACTATCGAACATTGGTAGATGATTGACTACTAAAAATTGTTAGATTATTTTATTACATGTTTTCTACACATTGTTTTTCTAGGGTACGAGTACTGGGGATGCAAAACTATCATCCCAATTTCACTTGGAAATCCACACATATCAGTGGTTTAAACCACCATTTTAAGGAGATATTTGCGTACCAGGGGCAGTATTAACCTTTTCTAAATAAATGTCCATTGTATTTTAGCAGTAGTTTGGTGCTTTTAGCATCAGTTTTCGTGAAAAATGTCAACTTTTTTGTGGTGGTTATAACCACTTCTAAATTTAATTTTTTTATTGAAAAATGGCCTCTAAAACCCTGAAACAAACCCGCTAAATATTTATTATATGAGCAGAGATTATCACCACCGATAAATACATTGTAATTTTTTAATGTAAAACCGCCACTAAAACCATGATAACTACTTCTAAATATGTTTACAATGACAATGACTAGAAACTTCTTCTAAATTGAATAAAATGTTGTGTATTGGATTCCAACAACCAATTTAGTTTTAGTTTAAACCACCTCTATATAAAAAAATGGCCACTATAATTTTATTTGATTGTAGTGCTAACAGATGTCATAGAAATTTAAGATCATAAAATTAATCATCACAATTAAAATACCATGAAGAACCATCTAAGCATAATATCTAATTTTATATAAAAGATAATTTAACAATCATTACATACAATACAATTAATTAAATACTTAAAAATTATCCAAGTGGAACCACTTCATCCATAATAGTTCTGAAGGAATAACCACTTCATTCAGAACTCAACAAACACATATTGACACATTATGACAATAAATTAAACAATTATTCTCAAAAATATCCACTTTTTATTTAGTTTTTAGTTTCCATTTGCATATATCTGTTCACATAAAATTCAATATGTTTATATCATCATTACTCCTACTTAATTACAATTAAATGAAAAAGGAATTGGAGTCTTCTTATTTCCATTGTCTTCTCCAAAATGTATTCTCTTGTTTTTTTAAAAGTAGTAATTGAATCACATGATACATGGAAAAGATCAAATAGTTAATCAATTCTATGTATACATGGGAATACCAGATGTAAAAATATATATATAATCAAAGGTATATAATATGTATTTTTAAAAATTAGGCATGTGGAACCTTGATCATAAGGTCTAACAGAAAATATAGGATCCTACACACTTTATCAAACACATCAAAATGTTCAGGTGTACATGGATAATTTCCTCTTTCCAAAAAAATAATCAATCAAACACTGATCTTAAATAAATTCAATTTAGAAATAGGTAAGGGAATGAATAGAAAAATAAAAAATAAAAAATCATCCCCCTCAAAAGATGCATCAACTTTCATCATCATGGAATTCAATTAAATATATGATGAAAAAAACTTATCCTTCAATTCCCTAATTTTTTATAATAATGCCCATAAATGGATAGGTAATGAGGAGGTAAATTTGTATGATATTCAAGTAAGAGGAAAAGGATTAACTTTATTTTTCAAACTTATCTCAGTAAACCTCTATTTTGGCATTTCTATGGTGAAAATATCTACAACCTGTTCTTTAGAAGAAATGTATTCTAAATTGATATATCCACCTACCACCTTTTTTGAAAACATGATACATAATATCAATGTTCTTGGATCTTCTATGTTTTACTTCATTTTTAGATAATCAAATAGAACTTTTATTGTCACATGAAATTTTTACTGGTATTGGTGTCTCAATTTACAAATCTAGCAACTATACTTCCATCCAAATAATTTTTTTTCCATGAATGTGTAGTTGTAACATATTTATCCTCAATCATTCTCAGTGTAACAAAATTATTATTCTTGCTATACCAACTTACATGTCCTTCTCCCAGAATGAATGTTCCACTGGATGTTGATATTCTATTAGTATAATACCCAACCCAATCAGCATCTATAAACTCCAATGGTTTCGAATTTTAATTTTGACTATATAATGTCCCATAATAAAAGTTTTCATTCACATATTTCTATAATTACATTAGCAACCAAAAAGTGAGACTCATTTTGATAACTCTAAAATTCGGCTCATGGATTCACAGTATAGGTTATATCTAGACTTGATCCGGTGAGATAAACAATCATACAGTGCATCTATTGAACTATTTCTATTTAATTTTTTTTTCAGATTGATCTTTGAATAATTTATCTCCAACTACAATGGGTTTTCTAACTTATTTTTTATTTTCCATTCCAATCCTTTTCTGTAATTAATCGGCATACTTTTCCTACTTCTACTCAAACTAAAATTCTTTAAAAATATGTCATCTGACCTAATTACTCTAATCAACCAAAACCAAATTTTCAAAATCAATAGATGGGAGAGTCATAATATGTACAAGGAAATAATGATAGTCACATGTCTTCTATGATTGATCGAATTTAGAACAAAATCAAATCCCAAGAGTAATGATACATGACTCATCTATCCTAATATCAAAATCAATACGAGTAGGATAAAATGAAAACTAATGTGAGAATATAAAACATGGAAAAACAACTTGGTCAACTTTCTAGGGATTTTTCATCTAGGGAATAAGGTAGACTACCAAGTACCACAGAGCATAATCCTAGAGAGAATTAAATGGCTATTGTACCTAGAAGTGGACTTAATAGTCAAACTGCTACTAAAAAACTCACTAAAAATTCCCAAAATGAAAATCTTCTTCAATCGGAAAAAAAACTTCTTTGTTCACATCTTGGATATTCGCTGAAAAGTCATGACAACGATTAAAATCTGAATGTGTCACCTAAAACTAAAACTGAAACTTCATCTAAAAATAAAAATAATAAAGGAAAAGGCAAATTTGAGGAAGAGGTGAGGGATATACCCACTCTCCTTAGAATTTTTTCCCCACCCATCCCTTTCTTAGAGAAGCTAAACCCTCAATGTAACACTAGGGTGGAACTTCTTCATTTCCTTGGTCTTATTTACAATATTCAAGTGAACATTCCATGCATTCAATCTTTAATTCAAATTCCAACTTACTTGAAATATTTGAATAAAATTGTTTCAGACTAAGAAACACTAGAATAATATTTTACTTAATTCCTCAATGAAGAGTGTTCTGCTGTACTTCAAAAGAAAATCCCACTTAAACTGAAAGACCCTGGTAGCATTGACATACCTTTCACAGAAGGAAATTCTGATCAACTCATCTATTTGTGTGATTTAGATGATATCATTAATATACTCCCATACTCACTATTTCAATAGTTGAGGTTGGGTGATCTTCATCCCACCACAGTCATAATGCAGTTAGCTGAAAGATTTTTCACTCATCCTATGGGTAAGGTATATGATTTTTTAGTTGGATTTGGGATGCTATTTCTACCTGTAGACTTTCTATTCTTATATTTGGAGTGTGATCATGAGATTCCCATCATATTGGGTAAGCCCTTCTTTTCCACATGTGGTGCTGTCATTGATTTTTCAAACGGTCAACTTATCTTTAAAACTAGAAAACAAAAATAATAGTTCAATGTGTTTAAAAATGATAAAGGACCAACTTTTTCTCAAAACAGTTCAATGGTCGAGTCTTTAGAAGATGAAAACTGAACTAAAAACATTGAAGAATCTGAAAAGCAATCCTCTGTTGATTAAATTTAGTTATAAGCTGAAAATCCAATTGAATCTATTTTAGAAGTTGAAAATACTGCTCAAACTATTAATCTAGAAGATATTGTAAAACTGGACAACTATCGAATTTCTGCTGTAGGAGGGTCCTCTGTTTCTGAACATAGGAGATTTTTTAGTCAATTTGAGGATGTTTCTGTTTACACCAACCTTGATGAACACTTATATGACTATGAGGGATGATTTTAAGACAATTAGATGATTCTACTTTGATTAACTTGTTAAATCTAATCTAGAAAGGCTTGACAGTGTTCCACCCATTTTGGATAGCAGCATTTTAACTTCTTAATCTGAACATGAAATCGAAAATCATTCATCTATCAAAACGACTTACAAGAGATATGTATAATATCATGGTCCTCCTGGGCCTAAGAATCATCCTTTTATTATAGAACCACCCAATATTTAACTAAAACCAATCCCTCCCCATCTTAAATATTCATTGCTTGATGAGATCTCTAATTGGCATGTTATAATGTCTTCTGAACATAATGAAATTCACGAACAATGATTGTTACGTGCTTTGAATAAGATTAAATCTGCCATAGGGTGGACAATAGCTAATATCAAGGGTATTAGTCCCTCATTTTGTATGCATAAAATACCTATGGAGCCTGCTCATAAGCATATGGTAGAATGTTAAAGAAGGTTGATTCTGAACATAAAAGATGTTGTGAGAGAAGAAGTGATCAAAATGTTGGACACATGTATGATATATCCCAATTTTGATAGTTCTTGGGTCAGCCCTATGTAGGTTTTCCCCACGATGCAAGGTTTCAATGTTTTAAAAAATGAAAAAATGATGAAGTCCAAGTTAGGAAAGAGACATAATAGAGAGTCTGTATAGATTATAGGAAGCTTAATTCAGCCACTATCAAAAACTATTTTCCAACACCCTTCTTGGATCAAATTCTTGAGAGGATTTCTAAAAATGAGTTTTTCTATTTCCGGGGTGGGTATTTTGGTTACAACCAGATTTTTGTTGATCTAGAGGATCTGGAAAAGACCAATTTTACATGACCCTTTGGAACATTTTCCAACTGGATGATTCCCTTTGTGTTGTGTGGAGCTCCATCAACCTTTCAAAGGTGTATGATGGCTATCTTTCTGGATATGAATGAAAGAATTATTGATGTTTTCATGGATGATTTCTCCATTGTGTGTAGAACTTTGGATACATGTCTTAGAAATCAAGAGTTAGTCTTAGAGAGATACATTGAAACCAACCTTGTTCTTAATCGACAGAAATGTCAATTCATGGTTAGATAAGGGACAGTGCTTGGTCATAAGGTGTCCAATAGAGGTTTTTAAGTGGATACTTCCAATGTTGATGTTATTCAAAAATGGCCACCTCCTGTAAATGTTAATGTTGCTATAAGTTTCATAGGTCATGCCGGTTTCTACCGGAGATTCATAAAATACTTTTCTAAAATAACTAATCCCTTGTGTTATTTACTGGTCAAGGATTCACCTTTCAATTTTGATGAAAAATCTTTGAAATCATTTAATCTTCTTAATGAAAAACTCACTAAATAACCTATTATCCTTTCACCTAATTGTAAGTTACCTTTTGAAATAATGTGTGATGCTAGTGATATGACTTTAGGCACTGTCCTTGGATAGAGGAATGATAGGAAACTGCATGTGGTGTATTATTCTAGTGGACTACTAGATGATACCAAAAAAACTTATACCACCACTGAAAAAGAGTTATTAGCTGTTTTGTTATCTCTAGAGATGTTTGGAAAATATTTGTTAGGATTAAAAGTCATCATTTACACCGATAATTATGCTTTAATATATTTTCGGTCTCAAATGGAAACGAAACCCTGGCTGATTAGATATATTATATTGTTATAAGAGTTTTATTTAGATATTAGGGATAAGCAGGGAGGTGAAAATTTAATTGCTAACCACTGTTCTAGGATTCCTCTTACTCAATATGTATCTAATGATTCTAGGGAGATATACTCTTCTTTCTGGATGAAATTTCTCTCCCTATGTCAATCAGGAAATCTTCTTGGTTTACAGATTTTGCCAACTTCCTAGCAGTAAGTGTCTTTCCCAAAAATCTGTAAAATAACCGAAAAAAGAAATTCAATTTTGAGCTTAATTATTATCATTGGGATGATCCCTTGCTGTTTAGAAGATGTGTTGATGGTATTATTAGAAGGTGTGTTCCTGTGGAAGAAATGATGCATGTCTTAGAGATTTGTCACTCCTCACCTTAGAGAGGTCACCATGGTGGTGAAAGTACTACTCATAAAGTCTTACAATCTAGTTTTAATTAGCCCACTCTCTTTAACGATACTAGGAACATTTTAGTTTGACGTGATAGATGTCAGAGGCTAGGAAATTTTTTTAGGAAGCAAGAGTTACCCCCAAAATTAATTCTAGAAGTTGATATTCTTTATGATTGGGGTTTAGATTTCATTGGTCCATTTCAATCATCTCATGGGAACAAATATATTCTTGTTGCTATTAAATATGTTTCGAAATGGGTTGAGGTAGTTACACTTCCCAAGAGTCAAGCCAATTTTGTAATTAAGTTTGTCATGAAGAATATATTTACAAGATTTGGAGTCCCAAGAGCTTCTATCACTGATAATAGAACACATTTTAAGAACAATAAATTAAAAGCATTGATGGAGAAATATGGTTGTGTTCATAAAACAGGTACTCCTTATTATCCACAGTCCAGTGGACAGTTGGAAATTTCAAATAGGGAACTAAAACAAACACTTGAGAAAACTGTGTCAAATTCTAGGAAAGACTGGTATATTAAATTGGATGAATCTTTATGGTTATATAGAACTGCATTCTAGTCACCAATAATTATGTCTTCTTATAGGTTTTTTTTTGGAAAATTCTGTCATTTACCTGTGGAGTCAAAATATAAGTCTTATTAGGCATTTCAGGCTCAAAACATTGATTTTAAGAGTGATGGTGAGAGGATATTACTTTATCTAAGTGAGTTAGAAGTGATTAGAAGAGAGAGTTGTGATAATTCAAGGATTTATAAAGAAAGAACTAAAAAATTTCAGGATTCAAATCATACAAAATAAAGAGTTTAATCCAGGATAGAAGATCCTTTTTTTTAATTCTAGACTGAAACATTTTCCTGGAAAGCTGAAGTCCAAGTGTTCTGGACCTTTTACGATAGTGAGATTACTGAAGAATAGAGCTAAAGAAATTATAGGTTAAGAAAATAATCCCATGTTGGTTAATGGGTAGAGAGTGAAACTTTAATTTGATGGATAACCAAAGGGCTTGGCTTCCATTACAGTGCTTTAAAACTGATCTCGAATAACATTTAGTTGGGGAGTTTAAAACTAGCACTGCATTGGGGGAAACCCATGATCCTTTTTGTCTTTACTTTTTTTTATTATTAACCTTGAATAAAATGTTTCTTATGTGTTATGTTTTTGCGAAATTCCTGTTACTGGTTGTTCTTGGTCTCTTGGCACTATTTTAGGGTTATAAATTGATGTTACTGGCATCATATAATGATGTGAATTCCCATGATCATTTTTGGACAAGAACTTAGTCGGGGTAGTATATCAATTTTCAGCATTTATTTCTTCTCCTATTTTTGGTAATAAATTTTGTTCATTTACGAAATTCTACTTACTATAAAATCTGATGCATGTTTTGTTTCAAAAATTCTACAATTTGTTTGTTGGATAATACTATTGTATGACTTGATATATTGAAAAATATGGTGCAAGTCACTTTGTGGAAAAAATTATGTTATTTGTCATTATATTGTACACAAATTATTATTGTTCCTCCTAGTTGAAAAAATTGAATTTCTCTGTTGTTAAAACCATTAACTCTTTGAAAATAAGTGTGGGGGAGGTACTTGTAGGATGAAAAATTATTTATTAACTATTCTTTTGGTTTGGGTGTTCTAGAATTTAGTTTTATGTTCCCTTGAACATATTAGTGAACTTAATCTGTTATAATTATTACAACCTATCCATTGTGCACCAACAATTTACATGATATTTCATGAGCTGAATTGAAAATCAATTTCACTGGTCATAAATATTAATGTTTTTACAAGCTAATAGACCTGATGATATTTTATTCTTTGAAAAAAAAATATTTTTGAATTTCAAAAAGACCCTTTATACATGTCATCTAAATATTAAATTGGAAATCTGTTTTGAACCCTAATTATTAAATCGATCTTATCCACATTTGAAGTCAACTTTGGGGACAAAGTTGGGTTTTATGTATGAGAGAGGGGGACTATTCTTGAATATGATAAACTGTGGTTAATTTAAAGCCCATCAACTCCCACTTCACTTCAATATTTTTTAAAAAAGTGAATAAATTTTTCAAAATTATTTCATAATTTTATCTTTTCCGTTTACTATAATGAGTCTTGCCTAAGGAATATTACTTACAGGTAGTTAAGTAATTCTTTGAAAATTAAATTAATGAGATTGGATTATTACTGAGCGATTATACTTAGTGATTTGATGGAAATTTTGTCTAGGAACTACTTTTGAAAGTGATTTGGGTAAAATTCTTGTGGAGTTATGATCATAACCTTGGAATTGGAAGTTTGTTTTTTATTCTTGGGGATGCACATTTTTTTAATTATTAATGTAATATTTTTAATGAGACAATGTAAATGGATTTTATAAAAATCTTTTGAAACTGGAGTAGTCTGGGTATCTTGGATCTCATTGTGAGTCTCTGAGACCCTAAAAGCTAGGTGAGTTTCAGTTTACTAAAATCCCTCTATTCCCCTTGAATAAGTGGTTATTCACAATGATTATCACATGATACATGGCTTGGAAAAAATAAAATAAAGTATCCAGGGTCAAAAATGAGATCATTAAGGTGAGGGGAATGATGAATTCCAAATGAAGAAGGGATCAACTAGTTTATATGGGAGTTATTTAGGTTTTTTCATTAAGGTGATTCAGAAAAAAAATATATTTATTTTTGGACCTTAAGATTAGGTCAAAGTACTTGGTTCCTTTGGTTAGGTTTTAATTACACATAAATTTTACCTCTTATCGCCATTGGAATTTGGACCTGATCCTCGATTGAAATGAGTCATTAAGAGGTATGACATATGAGGCATGACATCTTCATTGCCTGATGATTAATACTTTTCAAGATTACCCTTTGAGTATTTGTTCTAGGCATGATTCATATGAGAAAATCATTTTCTAAAAGCCTGCAGTTATGTTTTGTCCTTTATTTTTTTGTGCTGGACATGTTACATTCTAAGCTAAATAATAAACAGTTTATTGTTTTCAAATAAAATAAAACATGGTATTGTTTGAAGAAAAACAATGCTTATGTGTGGGGTAATTTGACGTGGCTATATTTTTTCATAGTTTTGCCACATATTTTTACTTAATTTTTAATGATTTAATTAATTATTTATGCACTTTATACTAATTGTTTTTTGTATTTTTAATTAATTTTTTCAATTAACCAATTTTTATAATTAGCTATGTATTTTTAGTCTTTAAAATAATAATTTTAAGCTTAATTTTCTTATTTAATAAGATTAATTGTTAATTAGATTTATTAAATTTCAATCTTCTCACCTTTTAATAATTGAATATTTAATAATTAATATTCTTATAATATCCTTATTTGAGTTTTAAATAACATAGACATTATTTTAATATTGATTTAATAAAATATATTAATTTCCTAAATTAATATGATTAATTGTCCTGCTAACTAATTAATTAAATAATTTTAGTTTAAATTAAAAAAAATATTCCTATTTTTAATTATAAGTTTTCAATTATTTGTTTACTTATTTATTTTAGTGTTTTAATACATTAAATATTCAATCATATGTATGCAGTTAGGCTATTTATTCATTAATTTTTGTTTTTAGTCTACTGGTGACACAGATATGTGCTATCAACAACCTATTGGGTCACCGATACTTTTCATATTCACTCACATCCTACCCTGTAATTAAACTAAATATTAATTTTATTTTATGACTTATATAATTTTAGTTTTATCAATTATCATGTTTTTAATTTAAATGTTGTCAATTAATAATTTTTATAATTTTAATGTTTTATGTTTAACAAAAATCATGTTTTTAATTAATGGTGTTTAGCATACTTTTAATTCATTATTTTCAATCTTTTTATTTATTTTACTTAACATTTAATTTTAAGTTCAATTCATCCATTTTTTATTTTTGAATTTCACCATTAGTTCTTTATCATTGTTCTATTGGTGCGCCTCTAATTTTATTTCCACTGGTATCCTTTCAATTTATCTGCATCGGTGACCTTATTGATATCGATGACCATTTTATTTTTATTTCTTAACGGTGAGCCTTTATTTTGTTTACTGGTAACCTTAATATTCACTAACGGTGACCCATAGCTTCCCATTCTATCGATGAAATATTTTTTCATTTATGCATATCAGTTACCCTACCATTTAAGCCATCAGTGACTTTTACTCTTTTTTCCGTATCAGTTACCATTATTTTTGTATGCAACGGTGACCTCACTTTCTATTTTATCTATCTGCGACCCTGGTTTCCACTCCCCTACTATGAAAAGAAACAACCTTTTCTATACCGGATCCATTCGCATACCCCTACTAATGATCCCCTTAAAGAAGTATGTGTACGGCTGATGATGGTTGGAGAAGGCTCGTAGTAGGACAACATCACCTGGGTTTTATATTAACACTAGATCTAGAGGAAGAGGTCCGGGCACCACTATTTTTTTGCTAGACTGCGAATCACCCGAGCCATTGTTGCCATGTTCTACCATGGAGTCGTACCACAGGTGCTGGAGAAGGAAGTCAATCGAGCCAGTGTTTTCCGCTGATATGTAGGAGAGGGTTACCATGCAAGATCCACCACTGAAAAGGCTGAGGTACTTCAACATGTTGATGATGCTGGAGAGATTCCGTGGGAGGTGGTGTCTACCTGGTGGAAGCCGAGCCATGTTTTTCAGATGAATAAGCTGAGAGACCTGCTACATTGGGGGACTCCTCTACTGTAGTGACTGTTTGGGAAAGATGAGCACAAACCCTCCCCTGTTGCGCCGTGGAAAGGGGGGAGATATAAAAGTCTTAAAAATATAATAATAGAAAACAAAACATAAATATAAAATAAAAACAAAATAACATAAAATAATTTAACTGAATATATTAAACATTGGTAGTTATAAAAAATAATAATATAAATAAGATAAATAATTAAATAGAATTAATAATTTAATTAACCTTATTTATATTTTAGTAAATTATATAAACTCTTAAATTAATTTCATATTGATTTAATAATAAAAATTATTAATAAAATAAATTTTAATAAGAATTAAATCAGTAAAAACTATTCTAATTAAATGTAAATAATCACAAATTTGAAAATAATAATAATATACTAAATAATTTTGATTAACACTAATAATAATAAATAATAAATAAATGTTTTTTATTTAATATATTATTAAGCACTAAAACTCTAATAACTTATATGTTTTAATGAAGTAAAAAAAATTAATTAATGGACCACTGGATATTAATTTTTCTTAACAAAACTAAAATTAATAAGTATATTAAAATAATTAATCTAATTACTTAATTAATTGATATTAATAATTAATAATTAATAAAGTTTATAGTAAATAAATAAATTATTTAGCTATTGTTTGTTAAGGAATTTAACTATTGTTGTCTATTATTTCACTATTATATTTTCTCTATCATGTACACGTTCATACCAAAGTCAAAAACATGCCCATGTGCTTCCAAAAAACTTACTCGGAGTTAGTTACGTTAGAAAAAATAGCACAACACACCCATTATAGAAAAAGTTGAACGTGTGTTGTGCATACATAAAGAACACTCAAATTCGATGGAGAAGAACAATGAATAGTAGAAAAAGATAGTGACTACATAAGACAGAGCACCCTGCAGATAGAGGAATAAATCCATTCAATAATTCAGTCCGAAGCAGAGCAATAACCTAGAGCGAACCATATAGCACTCCTCAAAGAGACATTCTCTGGAGATCTGAGGGCCTGGAGTAGAATCAATTCAAGCTAGTAGAGGGAGTTTCCTTCCACTATTTTTCTTTAAATTATTTTTCTTTACAGTTGAATGGTTTTTAGTATACATAATTGATATGAGGTTAGAACAAATATTTAGTTTGGGGATAATTTGATGTTCCACATGTTATCCGTAAATGTTCTTTTTTACATCATCATTAGATGTATACGGTATTGATCGGTGAGATCAATACTGAATTAATTAAATTGCATTGTTCCACCAAAATTTAATTTCGAAATTTCATAATCACATGGCGAGGTTGATTGTGAATAAATATTCTGAAAAGATTATACATTCTTAACACTACATGGATTCTGGTGAGTTTGTTTTGTTTTCAATTTTTCAAACTTTTCACAGTTAATTTATTTTGGAGTGGAAAAATCTAGAATAGATTGGATAATATGACTTAACTATGGGTAAGGAAGATAATTCATACTATTATGGAGGTACTATTTAATATCTTTTATGTTAATTGAATTACCTGTAAAACTATTATAATAAATAATGTTCCCCTGCTGTTTACTCTGATAGTTCGTTTATTAGCACTATATATTTTAGTTGTTCACACTTTTCAATTTTTTTCTGTTTCAATATATCCTAGATCAAAAACAATAAAAAATAGTGTTAATTTTATTCTTTAATAGAAAAATTATAAATTTTTTATAAAAAGTAAAATATATTAAAAAATGAATCCACTCCACTGCCGAGAATATTGGAGTTTTTGAATATTTTGAGATGAATAGTGGTCATAATTGCCTTCTCTATTGGTACGACCCTACATGCCACATATACTGTAGTTAGTTGGAATATAAATATTAAACATTGACCAACTTCAATGGTGGATCAGTTCATATATATATATATATATATATATATCAATTACTTTTTTTCTTTTAGTATGACAAAAAATTGAAACAACGTTCTTGCCTATGTACGACCTGCCGTCTCCCTGAACGGTGTATTTCATTTCATATTTTTATATAAAATAGATTATTATAATTATATATATATAATGAATATAAATTATATTTATTTCATGTTTTACATTCTATCAGTCAGAATATAAGTTTGAGGACCAAAAATATAAAAAATTAAGACACATACAAAAAACAAAGTGGATATTACCCAAAGAGAAACCGTAGCTAGGGTTTTTTAGTAAGAGTGTAATATAAAGACATAATAAAAGTATGTATGGTATTAAATATAAGTATATTGTTTTTTATATATTTATAATGAACTTATAATTATTATATAGTATTTTTGAATGAGTATGACTAGAGAAAAGATAACAGTAAGGGAATTTCATTTCACTTTTTATTTTCAAGAGATACATGAATAATTAACCACTGATTTATTTTTTATGGTTCTATACTAGAAATAAATTTATTATATGATTCTAATAAATAAATTTATGTGTATTTAAATATCCATTTTTTTATCTTTCTGTCATGGGGTTTATGTTTAATAAGATTCCAAATCGGTAATGTAATTTTGTCTCTATTTTTTTTCTTTGAGACACATTCCATGTTATGCACCTATATTTTTTCACGAGCTATATACAATATTTCACATGTTATTTCATAAATATATTTATCTTCATGATATGTTATGATTCATTTAATGTTATTATTTAAATTTTATTATGATTCAATGTTTCCAAATTGGTAATAGTTAATAGTTATAATATCATCATTCATCAAGATTATTTATGATTATGATCCAATTGATGAAATATAATGGTCCATATCTCAGTAAATATCACCATTTTACTTAAAATATGGTTATTCATGTTATATCGATGTATGGGTACCATATTACACTCATTGGTACATAATATGATGAAGAAAATGTTTTTATGAAAGTACAACTTTACCTCTCTCTTCGGTCAGAAATATTTGTTTCTACAAAACCATGTTTTATAAAAACATTTTCAAAAATATTATACTATTATACTATGATAATTAAAAGACATTTGACCCATGTTTTATATTTTCAAACAAATATTGTTTTTTAAAAGGAATCTTTTTTTTTTTTTCGATCGAGGCACTTTTCTAAACTATCTACGGTGCAAAAATAATGTTCGGCGTGTATGGATTTACAAGATCTCATGATCGTCAATACCTTGTATCTTATTTTACAAGATTAAATAATTGTTTTTTGAATAAAATTGTTAAAAAATAATCTAGAAATTAGTTGTTTTATGTTTTTTTCAATGTAATATATTTTCAAAAATATTTATGTTTAAAAAGAGTCTTAAATGATTTTCCAAAATTCCATTATAATTTGTCAAAAGCAAGTTTTCAATAGAAAGTATTTCAATGATATTGAAGTTTCATTTATATGTTTTCAAATTAATATCAAATAAAAATGGTTTAAAAATACTTTCAAGCATCTTTAATAATTTTTCAATGAAAAAGTTTTTCAAAATTATTTTAATTCTTATTTCAATGTTTTCAAACTATTTTTAAATAAAAAGGTTTTCAAAATTTCATCAAGCTTCATTTAATAGTTTCCATGGTAAAATGTTTTCAAAATTATTTGAAGCCTTATTTCTATGTTTTCAAAAAAATTTCGAAGAAAATTTGTTTCAAAAAGGATTTATATTTTAAAATCATTTAAAATGATATTTTCCTCAAGAAAAAAGTTTTCAAAGGATCTTTACAAATTATTTTGCATATAAGATGGTATTGATTTGTTTTACTGATTCCTTTATAGGAAATAGTCCAAAGGTTACATTAATATTCATTCTTTAAATGGTTTATTTGTCAATGGAATGATGATCATGAAACTAGTTTATCATTGACATAATATATTTTTTTGAAACATGTTCCTATTTCATTGGTTTTATGGTTATGAAACCCTCATTTACTCACTGGTTATGCATTGATTAAATTATTATGAAACCTATATTTTCCATGATTGAAGATATGATTACATTTTATGACACCCATTTCATTTCATAGGTTATAATATGATGTTTATGAATCCCATATATTTTTATATGTCATGATATGAGGAATGTTTTGGTATCTTGTGGAACATATAGGAATGATTTTATTAAGATATGGGTGGGAACTATATCTACATCTATTGAATTGGGTAAATATTTATATTTCATACAATAATGAATTGAATCAATTCGATGGTCATGATCCACTATGGGAAGATGGAGAAACCCAATCAACTATGGGAATATGGGAAAACCTGATTCCTTAGAAGGAATGTACTATGACTAGGGATGGTGGTGTGTCCCACCCAGTTGGCGTAGTCACCATAAAGATGAAAGATGGGAAAACCTGATCCACTATGGGATAATGGTAAAAACCAATCCCATTATAGAAAATCACTATGAATGCGTATGGTGGTGTGTCCCTCCCAATAGGTGGAGTCCCCATGAAGTTCCCTGAAAAGTTCTAGAAATGTGTCTTGACATATAGAGAATGATATTACATATTTATCTATATAGAAAAATTCTATGTCTTACTTCTTTCTTATGCTTTTAGGGCTTATTCTCCTGATTTTTTTTATTCCTTCGTCATGAAAAGCTATTCTTTATGTCATGATTCATGTTTATGATATTCATTTTGTGTTATTAAAATGTCATGATCATATTCTCATTCCCTTATGACCATGTTTATGCTTACATATATCCCTTGTTTACCCATATTGAGGATCTGATCTCACCCCTTTTTATTTTATACATCCCTATGTTATGAAGATATATATTTTATATGATATGTCTAAGAGGGGTGCTGGTATTGGTGAACCAAGGGACATATAATGTTGTTCACTCATGTACAAGAGTATACGTATCTATGTTTCCAAAGTTACTAAACTAATACAGTCTTTGGGTTTCTATTTTTGTTATGTGTTAACAATTCTACAAAATTTATGTAATGGTCATGTACATTAGGATATGATTTTTATAATATGGATGATGTTATTTCCATATTTTTAAATGATGGATGAGTAGATCCCATGAGGCACCACCCCACATCATACTTGGTAAACATTGAGATCACAGTATAATAAGAAATATGCTCGTCAAAGTGGTCATAAATCTCACACCCTCTATCGCCATACAACCCTACATGGTGGCATTTCCTCTAATCTATTCTATTATGGGCTTATAGACTAGCCCATGTGCACATGCGGGAACACTCTCTGCAGGTCATGTACACTGGCTCGCTCTCCCGTTGTGGGAACTCTTCAAACCATGAGCTTGACTAGGGATTCTCCCTTGGATTTGGTTAACCTATGGATCCCACTTGTGACATTGGTTGATATTCCAAGGCTGGACTGTGTGTTGAACTAATTTATTATTGGAGGCCTCATTTGTATTAATTAAAAGTACTATACGTGTAAAATTAAAATCCAAAGGCTTCTCAATTAAAATTATGTGCCACTCTCTACTCTACTTGTTACCTCATGAAAAATTGAATTCATGTATAATGTTGTTCTTAAATCTTCCACACAACATTGTAAATAATATTTCCATTTAACACATCTCATAGACATTGAAGATAAGCACAATAATTATCAAAAATTAAAAGACCACAAAGAACTATCAAAGAATGACATACAATGCCATATAAAGAAGAATTCTCCAAACATGATATCCAACTATTGGATAAATACATAACAATTATTTAGGAATCAACACTTCATCCATTATAATTTTCCCAGAATTTCCACTTCATCCAAAAATCTCTAGACACATATTGATACATTGTGACAACAAATGAAACACTTAGGTTCCAAAAAATCATATTGAAATTATTTATTTTCCCAAAACAACGTCATAATATCTTTATGACTAGAACAAACTTAACCTATTATAAAACATTCATGCACCTCCTTCAATAGGTTATTAAAATAGTTCACAGAGATCATATATAGTGAAATTACTACTTACCCCTTTCCAAAACACTTAATATGTATGAATTTATGGATTTATGTTGTCCTATATATCCCCCCTCTGACAATAAAATCCATAGACAATATGAGACAAATGATAAAAATTAAATGCCATATCCTTAACAGGGGTTAGGTTGAACATTTTCATCCTTAATTTGTAAAATGTGTCCTTCATTATTGGTTTGATGAACATATCAACCACATACTCTTCAATAGAGATAATAACTATTTTTAATTCATTTTTCCCCAAGATCATATATGAAGTGATATCTAGCATCATTTCAGTTTGATCTTGAATGTTGCAACATATTTTTTGTAAGATTAATAGAAATTTAATTATCATTACCCATGATAAGGGGATTTTTCACATCAATAAAAAAATCTTCCAAATATATCTCCATCCACATTAACTATATTATATCATGAGTGGAAGATACACAATAAACTTTTGCAGTTCTGAGAGTCGGTGAACATTTCTTATTTTAATGAAATTTCACATATCATTCTCCCAAAAAGAAGGCACCACTAGATATTGATCTTTTTTCATTGTCTAGACCTTCCCAGTATACATATAAATCAGAAAAAATCAATTTCACCTTACTATTATACTTAATTACATAATCAATATCTTTTTGAATCTATCTGATAATTCTTTTTTGAGGAAACATTTTGACATTTTAGGTTCACTTTGAAATCATGATCAGTAGGTAACAACTTATAAAAAGTCTTGTTTTGATTCCATTAAATATAAAAGTCTTCCAATAAATTTATTAAATTTTCTAATAGTATCAAACCTTCTAAATTTATCCTTAAATATATCTCTTCCCATTCATATAGTTTTATAATAATTCTTTATATATTTCATGAAAAATGTTTTAGTTATTTATTTTTAATATATTTCTTGAGATAATAAAATCTGATCTTTTTATTATGAGATTTATAATCCAAGAAACAAAAACATTTCGTTCCACATGGATATTTAAAATATAATATTCAACTCTTTTGTAAAGCCGTAACAAACTTCTTCATTAATCCTTGTAAATATGATTTCATATAGAGGTTGTTTTCTAGCATCCTCTCTCGCAATTTATATTCTTTAAATTCGTATACAGCATGGAATATCAATATCTTGGGGCCTACTTCATCCCAGATAAATTAATGATCAACATAAAAACATAGTTATATTATATTTCATGAAACAAACCACTTGTATGATCAATATAAAATTATTCTTCCACCTATCAATTGAGAAAATAAGTCTTGAAATCCATTTATAAAATCATATATTTCCTTTTTGCAATAATAGAGAGAAAGAATCTAATAGTTTAAAATATTGAAAATGGGGTAATAGATAATCAAATTAAATTCATTAAAACATTGAGTATCCCATAAAAACAAGTATTTCCTTATTTCGTATCACTTTACCTTTTCATTCAACTTGTTCTAAATAAACAAAATTTTCTTTAATTACATTTTCATCTTCTTGTTTGGGAACCATTTTCCATGTATCATTTTTCTCAATATGATCCAATTCCTCAATCATGGAATCAATACACTCCAAATTCACTAATTCTTCATCAACATATCTTGGCTCTTCCTTTCAATAATGTGGTGTTTGAACATTTTATCAATGTTCTTCTAGTTTGAACATTTTTTTATTTATAAATAATGATATTTTAGACCTCCACATTCTTCCTCGGTATTTGATGAGATGAATGGAATTGAACCTCATCACTTGAAGTGGATGAATAAATTTTTTTTCTTATGTAGAATCTATATGACTAATTCTTTTAGATATTTTATCTCTTTTTTAATATAAACTAATTCATCATTAATTCCTCTTATATTAGTATCTAACTACAAAAATTTTCATTTTTAATGTTCCATCACTTTGACATTAGCGAAATAAAAATTATTATAGTTTCTTCATTATTCAATCTACATCCAATTCCATTTAAAGGTTATCTATAAAAAATACCTCTAGAAACAATTTGTTCGAAATTTCTATTATTCTAACCTTTATATTTGTTAATACAGGGAAATCAAAAATCCTATAATTACATGAAACACGATCCCTTATTAAAATATATATCATATTGATACGTGAATAAATGTTTTATATTGATGAAACTATTTTGATTGTTTAATGTTGCTCCAATATATTTTCTCAAAAAAATAGAGAGGTGTCATATTAATTTAAAACAGTTCACTTCATCTCTACTAAGATACTATTCTTTCTTTCAACACAACATTTTTTTGAGGTGTATATTTTAAACTATGATCATGATGAATAAAATGCATCTAAAGATAAATTTCTAACATTAAATTTCTGTATTAAACACCATTAGATATTCTAATATTATTTATAGAGTATATTTACTTATTTTTATTACATTTCCTGAATCTTTTGAACATATTGAGATCCTCTAATTCATATTTTAAAAACAAAATACATGTACAATCATCGAAATAATAAATAAATAAATAAAAATACTTAACAAAATTTTTTATTACTTTTTCATGGGGCTACATATTTCAGAATTAATAAGATCCAATGGATGAGACGTATGTATATCAAAATTCTTGTGTAAATAATTTTAAAATATCTATTTATAGAATATGGAAAAACTCAAAAGTTGATTTATTATAAAATCATTGAAATAAAAATAAATACTTATATGTGTTAAATTATTCTTTTTTCTATGTCCCATATATCTAATCCTTCAATTCCATGATTTATTTTCTTCCTTCATTTTGAAATAATTTAAATTTTGTGCATCTCTAACATGATACAGTTTTTCCTTGGTTCATTTTCCTCCCATCACAACTTCTCAATAAGCAAATCTTTTCATAAAAAAAATTCTATAAAATATAGCATCATTTATTTTATCACTAATATATGAACCAATCTATGTATTTGGTTTCAATCCATTAATAAATAAGGCACATCCGAATTTCAATTTTTTTAATAATAAAAGATCCAATGCCTTTGATTTTGAGAGACTAAATATTTAGAAAATTTATAATTCATTATTTGTAGTATTTAAAATTCATCAAAACCATAAAATACTAGGTATTGTGTAAATAATACCAATTGTGAATGATTATGGGGTTTTATCCTTTTCTATCCTTGAGAATAGTTTTAATTAGAATATCCATCTATTTTCCCTCTTCTTTTTTCTCCTAATTATTTTGAGGATTGTGATCTAAACGTTCAATGGAAGGTAGAATCACATGATTTCTTTTTTCATGGATGTTATAATCACATGGAAAATGTTTTCAAGGTTTCTATGTTGATCACACCTCTCAAAGAGAGTTTGATGAATTTGGAATCTATTCTCAATTTTAAAAAACATTTTCATATTGTTTTTGAGTCTATATTCTTTGGGGGGGATGAATCCCCATAAAATATTTCCTCTAATAGATCATGTATACATTTTAGTGTTTATTATTGAAAAAAACACTTTTTTATTTATTAAAAAACCCTCCCCAACATCAGAAATATCTAAAAAATCATATTTTCATTTGTTAATGTCATGTTGTCCAGAACTATGTATCAGTATTCCATCATCATTCTGAACATAAATACGAGATTCCATTCAATTTTTTTGTAGAATACTAATATATTATTCTTCATATTAGAAAAAATATACACATGAATGATTTATCCAATTATTTTAGTTTTTACATTAGTGGTTTATTTCTTATAAATTTTATTAATTTTTCATTTCCTTTTTTTAACTACAAACACGATCCTCTAGACCTACTTATTCCTCACAAAACATTTTCCAAAATCACTATCATTTTTTTAGCCTTTTAGGATGATATTTTCTAATATTTCATAGATTAACACTCCTAATATATTTCATTAGCTTCTAAAATTTAATTTTATATGTCTTTTATATTTGTTAAACTTCAATCGGTTTCTTTTCTACATGGTCAAATTCTGTCAGCTTCGCACCCATATTTTCTTATATATTTATTTTAAAAAATTATCTCAACACAAAGTAACATCTTCAGGATGTCAATATATTTTAACAATATGTATTTTACTTATTCATTTACAATTTATTGATTGTTAACATTTTGAAAATATTTTTTAACTTCTAATTATGTTTCTCTATATTTTAAGTTATCAAGAGACATTTTATCTATTAACTCTATGTCATAATATCCATCAAAATTTCATATTTAGCTTCTTCATATTCAATATATTCTTCATGATTTAAACTACCATAATTCAAATTTTAATAAATAACTTCACAATACCTACAGTAATAGAATTATAAACTTCTTATTCTTCTTCACTGCCCTCAAATTCATCACATTTAGACAAAAAGTTTCTCTTTTCATATTTACAAAACCACCTATTATATACTTTTGAAAAAAACATTGATTTTTCTTCTTTATTATTCAATATTCTTAATTAGCTACTATATTATTAATAATTATCTTCATCTTTAATTGGTTGTGGAAGATATTTTTGGAAATGTCTAATGGATCCATAATTAATGTAATTTAATGGTAACTTTCCTGTATTTTTTTTTTCTCTTAGAAAATTTATAGAAAATAAATGTATGAATGAATAAAAATTATTATTCACTTAATCTAAAGAATAATAAACACTTAATTATTTATAAGAAATTAATTTCTTTGACTTTTCTTAATTTGTGTCTTTGAAATTGATTTCATGATTATCCTTTCCCTTCTTTTTTGATATCATTTTATTTTAACATTTCACGTGTAACATGAATACTATACAGATAATCCTGATAAATTATTTCATGTGTTCTAACATACATGTGGACAGTTTATTATAAAATCTATTATGATGAGTTCTAAAGATCATTTCAACAACTTTTAAGACTTCCAATTTTAATCTTATGAATTTTATTATTCATAAAATATTATTAAAACATGTAGAGAACTCAAAAATATTCTTCATCACCGACTTTATGATCTTCATATTTTAATCTAAAAATTTGAAACATAATATTTATTCTCATTTATGTTCCCTTTAAGAATATTTTTAAACTTATCACATATTCATTTATACATTCTAATTCCTTTACCCCTCATGAATCATCTTTATCATAGAGAGGAAAGAAGATAATATCATGATCTTCCATCATTATCTAGATTCCACTTATTTATTTTTGTTAAGGGAGAACCCTCAACAAAAGGATTGAGACCATTTTTAGCAGCTTGAGATACATCATAGCTAATTGATAAAAGATAGGGTAGCATTCGATCCTTCGAGAAATGTTAGTTCTTCCAATCAAAATTGGAATCCCTTTACTATTTACTGAGTTCAGAACATCCATGGTAGTCTCATTATTCTTCAAACATAATAGAGGTTGTTGTTAATAAAGGAATGTCACTTTGATACTAAATGTACACAGTAATCAGGATATATGTAACCACTTAGGGGGTCATAGTGTGAAGTCCTGGTCATCTCTTTTTTATTTTTTCTTATTAATTTATTTTTACTTTTATTAGAGAGAAATGACTATAATAAAACACACACAAAATTACATCCACATGAATACAAGAATTTACAAGTCCTATTTCTCAATATGAGTATTTATTCCTTGGTATGATCTAGAAACAATATAATGTCATTTGGTCCATTATAAAATAATTATATACGGATTAATGTAAGAAGGTTATATCAATGAATTTTATTTCAGAATAGTCATTTAACAATGTATGTTCTCCAAAAACAGATAAAATGATAAAAGGGAGTTTGAAACCATCTCCTAAAAATTCAATAATATGATTTAAAAAAATTGTCATCGTGCTTCTTGAATTAATCACACATTCAATTCTTCATGTAATATCTTTTTCTAGCTCGATTTCTTACATAGTTGCGAGAAAGAACCTCTTCTACTTCTATTTATCTCTTTATTCTTCTTCCACATAACATTAACATATTGATAGCAAAAAACTATTAAATATATATTTTGTAGCATCAGTTACCTTTCACTTATACTCTATCATAGATGTTTTCAACACATCATTAATCAATCAACATGAATTACTACAATTTTTGGTAATTCAAATAACCTCAAAATGACTCCTTTTTACTTTTCATTTACAACTGTAGACACATGTTTCTTCACAATATACCTGGTCATTGATTTTTGGTATTAAATATTTTAAAAATACACCCTATAGACCCATAAAAATTTAATTATTTCATTTCATGACATATTCAAAAATTGTACACCCTTCCATTTAGATCGTTCCACAAAATTTATCATCACAAATGGCTCAAAAAATATCTCATCTTAAATACATCCATGTATCCAAATGTTTATATTTTATATTTTTGGTTTATTGAGACAAATTATTTTCTTTCTAACACATAGATCAAAGTCCAATTATATAAGTCTAGATCTGATTGCTTGCATCAACATTTCGTATATGATGTAGCCAAATCCCATCCAAAAGAAATTCACATATGAGATGAATCTCTCATATCTGGCCAATTAAATTCTATTATAAATGTAGAGACCCAATTTTTTCCATGTAAGATAATGAATTATTTATATATATATTTCTAGATCTATCCTCTTATACGACATGCAATTCTGAGGCCTTGTGTGCCTGGAATAAATTTTATAAAAATAATAACTATATTTTATACTATGCACATATTGAAAACATGGAAACTCTAAAATTTTATCTCAAATGAGAAATATGAGGGCATGGTTGAGTTCGAAATGATGAGTTTACTCTAGATGGGGCATAACGTTCATCGACATAGGTCTTATATAGAAAAACCCACAGAGGTCATAATTTTAAATTAAATAATTAAATATATTTATTTTATCTTGAATTTTGTATCAAATATATTTTTAATGGATACTCATATTGGAAATATGAGAACTCCATTAAATTCATAATTATTTTTTTACCTAAGTGGGCATAAAATGAGAGGGTGCTGCATTTTCGGATCCTATGACTGTGGGAGGGAGTTCTATTGAATTCCTAAAAATATAAGATTATGAGTTCTTGATTAGGATTGGAACTTAATCCACCCTCTAAGATGGGGAATCCCTCTCTTCCTTACTCAATGTCGATTCAGGGATGATTATTCGACAAATCATTAGTGAATCGTTGCACAATCACTATGAACATGTTCAATGTAGAACATATCAAATGAGGTATGATTCTTTTGGTTTCCACATCACATTTTCAATTATTAAATCTTCTTCTAGTTCATTGTTGATTGTTTCACCATTTTGAATATCAATAATTTATGGAAGAACTAACACATCCATTGATTGATTCTTGGATCCCTTTTGTTTTCTCGTTCTTCATTCGTTCTTTGTAGATTTCCAATAACTTTTCGGTACATCAAATTGTCAATGGATCCTCGAGTGGAGCTTATTTATCTGAAGTTCTCAGTGCAAGGGTTTTATATCTATGTTTGTTGTGAGTTTTGGAAAACCTAAGGATGCCAACTGTTCCATAGAAGGGACCGTTTATACGGAAACACTGTCGATGACCATGGTGCTGTGGTTCTGAGTCGACCACCTTATTGGCCAAGTGGGGTTATGGGGCATGACGGAGATGAAGAATGCCACCACGAAATGTGGTCGATAGGTAGGACTGTCCCAACTGAGATGGTCCGGGCCCTATGAAGTGGGTCGGTCCCAACTCAAGGGTTCTGATCAAAGTCGGATCCAATGTCAACCGGATTAGATCGCAACCGTAGTCGATCGTGAAGCTGTGACATCTAGTGCTGACATGGGGCTAACAACCACAACCGGTCTGGATGGTCAACCATAGAAGTCAACAGTGCTAGTCGGTTGGCATGGCCAATAGGCCGACTGCGGTGGTCAGTCCTTGTACAGCCATTCCATGGACTATCGACCATGGTGGTCGACCGCCATAGTCGGTGGACCAACTATGGTCATCGATTCCTGGTCTGTCAGTTGTGGGTCTCGAATGATCTTCCTACGATGTCTTCAAATGACCATATATTCTAAACAGAGTGTCCAATTGATATTCTATTTATGGAAACACGATCAAATCTTTGAGGCAAAACTTTTGATATCAATTAGGGAATTTATATTTTGGGTCGACAAGCGGACCCCACGATGTCTCATTCATGATTTTCAAGGTGAAATGTTCCCATTTCACTCTTTATCTTATTCAATTATGAAAATATTCTATCATGCGTGTTTTTCCATATTGAACAAGATCATGACCTCAAAGGTGGTTTCTGAGATATGATGTAGGGGTTTTATAAGCATAGTGCTCTTTTCGGCAGTGTATGACGACAAAAGTGGTCAAGCAATGATATTAGAGACTTTTGAGGGGAACCCCTTGACACACTAGGGTATGGCTGCAAAATGATAAAATATTAAAAACACCCAACAACATGGGTGTGTGTCCTCTATAGTTACTTCTATGTGGAATACCCTTACCGAGTAGCGTGCTAGTCATCAATGATCAAGAGTGTAACCCCCTTTCATTACCAAGGCATAGGTCCTCTATGACTATTTTTTGAGTGGAACCCCCATGCGCACTATGTTGTGGTTCCTTTACATCGAGCTCCACCATCCTGATACGTATCAGTGATGAGACATACATTGATGTCACTTTGGACTCACGAGTAAGAGGAGAACATTACCCACCAAGACACATCCTTGTGAGGTGATCTAAAACCATGTAGGTGAGTCATAGCAACCAAAATAGGATAATATCAAGGTGTGGTGATTGAGTTTCTTTGACTTTTATGTTTAGGGTATACATGGAGGATGATGGGAATCATTGATGGTTACTTCTAAAACTGTCAGAGACTCTTCATCTCTGGATGATCTATGATATAGAGATCCCTTTACTACCTCATTTTATTTTATTTGAATGAGAATATATGTATATTCTATCTGAGTACCCCCTCCATGGGTTTTGGTTACTCTTATTCTAGAAAAGGTGAAGATGTGTAGAGTATTCCAAATGACTTCAATGTCTAGGGTCTCATGGATGGATGATTATACTCTCCTACTATAAGAATAAAATACTTTCTGATATGTTTATCTTCCCACCATTTCTAGATCCTTTTGTTTGGATGAGTTTACATCAACATATAGTCGGTTTAAGCTACATTCTTTCATTGTACCTTGTTCTACATACATCCTTCCCTTTATAATGTATCTCCCACGATCTCCTTCAGATTTTAGGGTTTCTAATTGGGTATGTTTAATCTCACCCTACATATGATTTTCTTATACATATGGTGCCTTATGAAAATGATGCATAAGTTTGATCATGACATCAGAGGAGCTTTTGGATATGGGTGCTTGGATCACTTATGGTGGACATAGCTTGGGATCCAACATGGGGGATCTCTCATAAATTTTACCTTTAAATTTTTTGTGTAGTTGGGAAATTTTTTTAGTTGGGCATGTATTTTCCCCATTTTTTCTTTCAGTTTACATTATTTTACTTGTATTGTTTAGTTATCCCATCATGTCTTGATTATTTATAGCAGTTTTGTATCTTTTACATGTTTCCCGCTTCACATTTTCATTTAGTTGTCTGGGTGTGTGTGTACATGTACATAGGAAAATTCATCCTCAATATTTGTGTACCTTCAACACCTTTTTACACCCCTATCGCATAGAGGTAGGCTTGGGGTAGTGCTGGCATGAGCCCCGACCTGGGTCAGGTCATGAAAAATTTGTATCAAATGGAGGGTTGACACTTGGTACGTTGTTCCGATGTTTACCTAAAATGTTATTGGTTGGGTTTAAGGAATCATTGTTGAAGTGTCTCGAGGGATGTTCTCATTCCAGGGAGTCCAGTGATTGTTCAAGCGATCAATATATCCATTACCTAAGACCCTGATTACTCTCTTGTCAACTTGGCATGATGAAACACGTGTTGTTGGGAACAATTTTACATGAATCATATAGGTTTGAGTCTTTGAATACTATTCTTGATTCAGCTCCCCATTTTTATTATTATATATATAAATGCTATTCTGACCACAATACTCCGTCATAACTTTCATGATTTTACCCTGATGACAACCAGCCAGGATACCATCTCTGGTTCGTGACGATGACCCTATAAGCATTGAGGCATTAGTTCAAGGACAAAAATGAGATATCCTTCATTTATGTGGGATAGTAGCAGAACCTCCACCTATTTAGTAGCAGATAGTCCCATCAGATCAATCAGATGATGAGTTCAGACTAAGCACACTTTGTGAGTTCTAGAAACAAAGACCACTGAGGCACTACGGTGAGCTGGATCCTATGTCAACAAAGGACTGGTTGGAGTTGGTGGTCCACATATTTTGGCTTGTTATAACACTGAAAAATCATATAGTTGCTTTAGAAACCAGTCTATAAAATAAAACGAATTGAAGTTTTTCTAGCTTAGTTACCTAGATGCACGATGAGTCAACAATCTAGTGGGATTACTTCCAGGTGTTGTTTCATGAAGATTACTACCCCTACTGCTTACGCAACATTCAAATTCAAAATATTATAGAGAATTAGTATGGATGGATAATAGTGGTATACTACTTGGATAGGTTTATAGACCTGACTCAATACTCTCTATACATACCCACGAAGGAAACGTCTAGAAATAGAAGTATGAGAAGGTGCTCCACAGAGTGATGTGTTTCAGTATAGTACCCATGTGAACTCCCACCTATATCAGGGTGATGGAGCAGGCACTTGTGATAGAGAGATTAATGTCATAGGGCTTCCATTTATATGGGATTGGCAGTGGAATATATATATATATATATATATATATATATATATATATGAGACTTTTGTGGTACTTATTAAGATGTTATTTTCTAGGGACTCAACGTAAGAAGCCTCCCCATGATCACACTCAGCTACATGGTTAGGTAGCTCTGGGGAAGTGCAGAGAACTGATTCATCCTAGGGAGGGCTTGTAACATTCTTGTGAAGTGTGAGGTTACCTGGCATGAGATTTCCAAACTAGACATGATGAGCATTCCAAGTAGATTTCTAGTGGACCACCATGTTAGGTACAACACCGTAATTAGGGAACCCCTATGCAAGGAAAATATGGTTTATTGGGGCATGATACTAGATAAATAGCAGGAGGACTTATAGGTGGTGGAAGAAACTACAAGGTCATTTAACTGCCACCACTTGGTGATGCCCGTCAGTGTCATGGAGATGTTGTCTGAGGACGCAAACAACTGCATAGTAGGGATGTTCATGATCCTACAGTACAAAAGATGATCCGAGGTATGCTCTATGATTATTCTAATATTGATTTATTTTTATTAAAAACATGTTATTGTCACTCTTTTATCACGTTAGTGCTGGTATGGGAGTTGGATCACCTAGTAGCAGCATTAGTAGACCAAATTTGTCTCGAGGTTCATACATGGATCACTTCATTTGTGGATTTCATCTAAAGGGAGTGAGAACTATTTTTTAGAGGAGAAATGTTCACGTGGGACCTACTGGACATCACGTTGGAACTTTATGATGTCATCATGGGAATGGATTTTGTTTCCATCGATCGGGCCCAGATTGACTATCACCACAATATAGTCAGATTTCTATACACTGATGGGATGTGGTTCTCATTTCTCAGTTAAGGAGACCATGTACCAGCTAGTAAAGTGTTGTGTGTAGAAAGATACCACCATTTAATCTTTATTTAGTGATAGTAACCATTGGTCTAGCCTACTCTTCAGGAATTAGGGTACCATCATTTGTGGAAGAATATATGTATGTCTTCTAAAAATATGTTTTGCAACTACCTATAAGGTTGGAGTTGGAGTTTTTAATTAACTTAGAACCAGGGACAAGCCTGATATCTTCAACAACATATCAGATGGCATACACTGATCTTTGGTAGGTACAATTATAGTTGGAGGACCTTCGAAGAATGGTTTTATAAGACCTAATGTGTCCCATTAGGTAGCTCTAGTTCTATTTAGGATGAAGGAAGACATGATCTGACTACCTTTTGTGAATTAATGTTTCCCAAAACAAGCCACGATAAAGATCATGTACCCCTTACTTAGAATCAATGACCCCTTTGACGAGTTGTGGAGAGTGATATTGTTCTCAAAAATTGATCTTGGATCCGGCTACCACCACCTACAGGTTCGTGAGTATGTTATTCCAAAGTTGTATTTTTTATGTCACTATTGGAACTATGAGTTCCTAGTTATTCCCATTGGTGTGATGAATTCCCCCACTGTCTTTATGGACATGATGAACTATATATTCTTGTTATACTTTGACTATTTCATTTTTGTCATCATTAATGACATACTAATCTACTATGCATCAAAGTGGAGCATGACAAGCACTTGAGGATGGTTTTTGATTTACTTCAAGAGAAACAACTTTATAGAAATCTCTCAAAGTTGCAGTTTTGGATACATGAGGTTCACTTTTTGGGGCATGTCATATTTAAAAAAAATTATCCATGGATCATACAAATATCGATGTAGTGATTGTTTGGGCTGGTACTATAAGAGATTTGTGGAAGACTAATATAGGATCGTGGCCACATTGACCACCCTAACTCATAAGGGTCGACCGTTTATCAGGTTTGAGAAATCCCAAATGAAATTAGAGGAGTTGAGGCAGAGGCTGACAAGCACCTTAGTTTTGAGAGTACTATAAGAAGGTGTTGAGATTGTAGTGTATTAAGATGCATCATTATGTGGGATTAGTTACATTTGGATGAAATGATAGGAAGTCATCACATATAGGTTGAGGCAATTGAGACCCCATTATACAAACTACGAAACTATTGACTTTGTGCTAGAAACCATATTCTTCTCCCTAAGGATGTGTAGGTACTCTCTTTTAAGAGAAATCCTTGTTGTTTACTCATACTAGGAGTTCCCCAGGAACATCTTCACCCATAGAGACGTAAATCAAAGGAAGTGATACAGGTTGAAATTTTTATAGGACTACATCTTTGAGATAGTCTATAAATTAGGTATGTGAATCGTTGTAGTAGATTCCCTTAGTAGGAATTCCTATGCATGCCTAGTGTAAGAAGCTTCAGAACAGTTGGCTTCTGTATAGTTGATCCTAGTAGAGTACAAGGGAATTTTTTTCTATAGAAGATGGTGTTTGATCCTTCTCTCCTTGAGCATGTGAAAGAGTCCCAAAAGGGAGAAATCGACTCCAATGTTCTGCATAATCAGATATAAACATTCAATGAACCAAATGGATATTCTGAATGAGGTAATCATTAGATCATGTTCTTGGGGAGAATAGGGGATCCAGTTATGGTACAAGAGGAGGTGATGTGGGAGTTCCACACATCATCCTTGGTTGTACATCATGGTGTGGAAAATATGTACATGGAACCTCAGTAACAGTTATAGCAGTCTGACATGAGATCAATATTAGCTAATTTTATTTTCCGATTCCTTACCTATCAGTAGGGAATGGTAGAGCATTGGGTTATGGTAGATTTTTTGGAGCCACTAGAGATTGTAGAGTGAAAATGGGATAACATATCCATGGAATTATTCATAGTGATTCCATGTCAAAAAAGTTCCATAATTTCATATGGGTGATAATAGAATGACTAACAATGTGGGAACACTTCCTTCCAATTAGGGATCAGAGTTCAGTGGAGATTTTGGGGCTATTGTACGTGTGGGAGAATATACTCCTTTATAGGGTACCCTCAACGATTGTCTCTAATCGTGACACATGGTTTACATCATGATTGGGGAGAGGAATGCAATAGGCATTTGGGACCTAGTTGGGGATGAGTGTGGACTTTCACCCCCAGATTGATGGGCAGAATAAGTTCACTATCTATGTATTGGAGAAAATGCTGAGGGATTGTGTGATAGATTTGAGACAGAGTTTGGAGGATCACCTACCTTTTGTAGAGTTTTTCTACAACAACAAATACCACTCTACTATTATAATGAAACCTTTTGAGGCCCTATAAAAGACACCATTCATGCACCCTTTGTTCTAGATGAATAATATAGAGTCACCCATTGTGGGCCCAATGTTGGTTCAAGCAACAATAGCGGAAGTATAGGTCATCCATGAATGGATGAAGATGGACCATAGTATAAAAAATCCTATGACTAATGATTTCATAGGCTCTTGGAGTTCATGTATTGAGACTATGTCTTCTTGAGAGTCTTTACATAATGTGGAATGATGTGGTTCGACTTGGGATGAATTATTTTTATTAGGATTATTAGGCTGTTCAATATTGTACATAGGGTTGGTGAGGTTACCTAGTACCTTTCCCTAACCCTAATGCTAGAGAGGGTGCCTACAGTCTTCCATGTGTCACAAAACATGATATATGTGAATGATCCTATGAATTTCATCAACAAGGGAGAGCTGGACATTGAAGATGAATCCACCTTTTCAGAGTACCTGAAGGAGATCGAGGACAAAATGGAGGAGACCTCATGTGGAAGGACCATCCCTTTGGTTCATGTGGTGTGGAAGCATAGAAACATGTATGAGAGTTCTTGGGAATGAGAGAGTCAGATGTGGGCTCAGTATCCTATGTTTCTCCATGTTTTTCTTTGAGGGGATGAAAATATTGATGGATGGAATAATGAAGACACAAAGTTTTTTCTCTATATGATTTAGAAATATTTATATATATATTTCCAGATCCTGGCGCTAGGATGACATGCAATTCCAAGACCCATTGTTCCCGGAATATAATTTATAAAAATATTATATATAATTTATCTTATGGACATGAATTAAATGAGATAACTCTCAAATAGTATCTCAAATTAGAAATCAATGGGAATGGTTGAGTGTGTAATGTGGCCTTTACTCCAATTGGGACATAACTTTCATCGGTGCATCTCTTCTATAGAAAAACCCACGGATGGTGTAATCGTAAATAAAATAGTTAAATTAAATTTTATTTTATCAGATGTCGTATCAAATATAATTTGAATGGGAACTCAGATTACAAATTTGTGCCCACAATTGAGTTCATGATGATTCGTTTTACCTAAGAATGAAATAAAATGAGAGGGAGCGGGATGTTTAGATCCCGCAACCGTTGGAGGGAGTTCAATTGAAATCCTTTAAATATGGGATTATTATTTCTTCCTTAGATTTGTCTCCAAATCCACCCTCTTTGATGATGAAGCTCTCTCTCCCTTCCTCCTTCATGATTCAAGGATTATTCAATGATGAATCTTCAGATGATCACAATAAAATCCCAAAAAATGTGTTCAAGGACAAACTGATCTTGTGAGGTTGTATTATTTCTCATTCAACACCCCATTTTTTTATTAAATATTTTTTTAATTTGTTTTTAATTGTTTCGTCATTTTGAATATCAATCGTTGATGATCTAACTAACATGGTCATCGATCCATGCATAGATCCCATGTTTTTTATTGTTCTCTGTCTTTTCATCATGGATTTCACAAATAACTTTTGGGTATGTCAAACTATCGATTGATTTTTTCGAATATATTAGTGTTGTGAAGGTCATGGTGAATGTTTTCGAAATCTACATTCTTTGAGAGTTTTGGACAAATAGAGAAGGCCCGATGGTCTACAGAAGGGACCACTGTCGTAGTGTCGATGGCGACATACGAATATGGTTATGCTGCGGGGATGCTACATGGATTGCACTGTCAAAAGGGTGGGGTAGTGGGACATGAGTAAGGTGGGTAATATCACCATGAATTATGGTAGTTGATCATCTGTATTGACGTGACAATGATGACCAGGTGCTAGGTTGGGCTGTGGTGGGTAGGAGGGTTGCACCGAATGGGTCGGGGCCCAGCTGAGATGGTTAGGGCCTAGCTAAAGTGGGATGTGCCCAACTCAATGGGATGGACATGGGTTGTCCAAAGCAGACTATGGATATGGTTAACCGCAGAGGTAGATCAGGAAGCCACCGTAGCTGATGCTAATATGGGGCCAACGACCTCGACCGGTCATCCATGGTGGTGGACCATAACGACCCGTCAATACAGCAAGTGGAATGACCTTGATAGTCAGTCCATAGGAAGCCACTCCAAAAAAGTTCAACCCTGGTGGTCAACCACCATGATAGGTGGACTAACCATGGCGGTCGATCTATGGTCGATCAATTATAGGTCGCAACTGATATTCTTTTTGTGTCCTTAAAAGACTATGTTTTCTAAATAGATCACCCAATTTACATGATGTCTACGTCAATTTGATCCTCTATTTGACAAGGATATTTTGAGTTCAATTTGGGAATATAATGTTTGTGTTCAAGATGCAGGCCCCACGATGTTCCATTCAGACTTTTGAGAGTAAAAATAAAATGTTTTCTGGTTATCCATTTTTGGAAAGTAAACAAACTATCCTAGATTTTTTCCCATAGAACACAGTTGTGAACATAGATGTTGTTTTCAGGATACGATGTGAGGTGTTTTGATCATGATATTATTCACAATAGTGTTCGACAACAACAGTGGTACGTATATGTTATTAAAGGCTTTGTAGTGGAACCCCCCTAATGTACTGGGGATGGGGTCCTCGACGATTCTATAACAGAACCCCCCATCTTCATGGGTGAAGGTCCTCTATAGTTTCATTCTAGTGGAATCCCCCTAAAAGATAGGGTGAGAATCCTCGATGACCTAGAGTAGATCCCCCTTTATTTAACAAGTCGGAAGTCCTCTACAACTTCTTTTGGAGTGTAATCCCCCTGCTAAACTTGGACCAATGTCCACTACGTCAACTATTAGAGTGGAACCCCCATGATGAACCCTAGAATCCTTACTTTACTTAAATTTGTAATATATTGCTATAGATCAGTGAAGATATGTAAATTAATGTGACTTTGGACTCATGAGTAAGATGGGAACTTTCCCCACCGATATGTGTTCTTTTGATGAGACCTAGATCGTCACAGATGAGTTAGATCCATCCTAAGAAGATAGTATCAAGGTCTGTTGATTGAGTCCCTTTGACATTCGTGTTTCGGGAAGACATGAGGGATATTGGGCATTGTTGGTGGTTACATCTGGAACTGTTGGAGACACATCTTTTTAGGTGGATATATTATATGGAGATCCCATTAATACGTACTTTTTGTTTCTCTAACAGAGTATATATATATATATATATATATATCATATTTTAGTATGCACTCCATAGGTTATGATTACTCTCTTTCCAAGAGAGTCAAGGACGCATGGGATATGCCACATGATTTTAATTCCTAGATTATCATGGTTTAATGAGTCTACTCTCATACTATAGATAGCAATGACTCGATAAGAAGTTCACCTTCTCATGGTTTCTAGCTCTCTGTGTTTTGATTAGTTTACTTCACTCTCTAGTTTGGTTGAGCTTCACTCTTTCATTGTACCTTGTTCTATATACTGCTTTCCTTTTCTATTGTATCTCTTACTAATACCCCTTCAGTTTTGGGGGAATCATACTAGGTATATTTATACTCACACCTTCATGGGATCTTCCATCATGTATCTTTACTTATGTAGATAACACATAGGTTTGATCGTGACTTCAGTGGATATTTAGTATATAGGTTTTTGGACCGCATATGGTGGTCACAACATGGGATCTAAGAGTGGGGCTCTCTCAGCTATTTTACCATCCCATGTTTTATATGGTTGGCACACTTTTCGAGTTGGAAGTTTTTTTACCCTTTTTTCATTCAATTTAAAATACTTTAATTTTACTGTTTTGTGGTCCATGCATGTCTGGTTTATTTATAGTAGTGTTTTATATTTTAATTCTTTCCCTCTGCACATTTTCTCTCTGTTTTCTGGGTGTGTGTGAATAGGTACTTACTAAAGGGACTCCACAAGTTTCTGGTGCCTCTGGTGCTTGTCACCACACCTGGCATATGGAGGTGAGATTGGGGTTGTTACAGCTTGAGCCCCAACTTGGGTCAGCTTATGATAGTAAAAATCATTTACACGAACCATTATCCTGCATGGTCTTTTCACATACATAAAAAATTATCATATATTAGTATTTTTATACATATCATCATATTCAGGTAGGCTGATTCACCTATGTGACCCATCGAGTATTGAAATTCTCATTTGTGCGGAATTTTTCCAATGTGAAGTCACATATATAAATTCTATTATGTTAAAAAAAATTTCTACATGACTATTTATCCTATGTGACCATTCATGTATCCAAATTATTCATACATGGAGATCCAATTTTGTGTTCGTTTAGATACAAAGTAGTGAATTTAGATACATAGCTTCACCTATGCAAGAAAACCCCTACATGGGTGTGCAGATTCATATATATTGTTCTAAACTTCGTCAACCAAAATCCGGACATCAACTTATTCTATTTTCTTCCTTATGCATTATATAATACATTATATAAGTCACACCATTCAAGGATCGTAATAAACAATATCATGATTTAGGATTCTTTAAAGATCAATATATCATGATTTGTCATATTTAAAAATATTCTTATCATTACTTAATGATTTATGTATTGAAAAAAAAAGACAAAATCATAAATATCTACATCATATTCACTATATTATTGACTAATATAGTAACAACTCAAAACCAGTTGGTCCACATAGAATTTACTCAACCATAGATTACAATTTTATTCTTCATAGTTAGCCAAAGGATTATAAAAGTCATCCAAGATCATTGTATCATTTTTTCATTTAGCACACATAACCTATCTATAACCATAATGGGGGATCCCATTACCCAAGAAATGTATTGGTGAATGATGATCCTAGTGGAGGATCATGCTCCTAGTCTAATCTCATTAGACAAGTTGAATACTGTATAAACCCTGACCCTAGTAGCCCAAATTTGATGATTCTTTATTACGTTGGAACTAGATAAAAGGAATCATAACTTGAAGGATATAATAATTTAGTAGTCTTGGTAAAATTTATTCATACTTGAATCTCACATTACATTTTAAAACATAAAATACAAAATATAGTGAATGAAACTATTCAGAATCCTTTAACTCATTCAATGATTCCATCTTCATATCATGAGGAAAGGAAACAAAATAAAGGTAAACTCAGATAGATAATAAGGGGTATGTGTAAAAGCTACTATCATTAAAAATAAGGCATAATAAATATGATATGATAAATAACAGATGACATATTACACTTAATCGATAACTTGATCAGAAAATACAAATATGGATAATATCATTGCAATAATATAATGGTAAATAGTAATTAAATTTTCAAAACGGAAATATTTAATATTGGACATCATGATCTTAGACATCGTGATAACTATATCTTGATGGCCTTATGACAAGAAGGTTTAATTGAAAGGTAGGTATACAGAAAAATCCATTGAATTTGGCCAACTAGTTTTCTCATGAGACCTATTTATGGATCGATGTACTATATAAAACTAGGCCCCACCTATCACTACATTTTCAGTTAATTATTCATTTATTGGATGACTATTTTTATTAATAAAAAATATCGTTATAAATAATATCAGTATTGAGAAGTGAATATGGATTTATCATGTTTTCCCCAGTAAATAAAATAACATTCATAGTAAAACATAATATATAGAAATGATATATAGTCTATAAAATAAGTATATAAAGGAAAAATAATAAAGATATTTAAAATAAATTTAATGTAAAATGATAATATTAAATCAAAAATTTTAGTGGAAATTTAATTTCCACAAAATTAATCAAGATATGAGATATAACCATTAGAAAACAAAATTTTTAGTAAAATAAATTATTTTAAAGAATGTAAATGAAACATTTAAAATAAATTTTCAAAACTAGAATTCATTTTAAAATTAATAAAATATTATAACAGAATATAATGTGTTTAAGATGTTTTTGGGTGTTGTAATGTCTATTGATGTCATATACGTTAAAAAGAAAATATTCTTTTTTTTATTTTTATTAAAAAATCGTAAAAAATGAACCCTTTCCCGGAAAAAATTATAAATATTCAATAAAAAACAAGTAAAAGTTAATGGATAACTTATAATTTCATTATTAAGCTATTTCATCAATAAAAATGATTTAAATAAATTAATTTTTATAATTATGGGAATTGAATAAAAATATACCTAATCAAAAATGAAAAAAAGATCATATTTTATTTTAATTGTTATTTTTCTTGATTAAAGTTAAAAAGTAAGGAAAACTAATAATATAATATATACACTCCTTAAATATATAAATTATAATAATATAGATGGATTTTATGTAGTATGGATTATAATATTCCATCAATTAAAATTAAGTCAATCCTATAAAAATAGATTGTAAAATAAATCATTACCTATTTTGTAAAATGAAATTGCAACCCTATGAAAAAATAAACATAAAATAAATCATTAATTACCACTAGTATATTTTTATTCAAGTTAAATTTATCAATGGGTCAGTATATACACCACATATAACTAAATAGGTGTATAATATCAAATATCCCTTAATGGAATAGAAATTGAAATGAACTGTAATGGCCCGAACCTCCATGGTCCATTACTTTGTGAAAATGTGGTGTTGGAGGTGTTCCGGGAGGTCAAGGTGACTTATCCCCCAGCCTCTGCCTACCGGTTGCTCGGTCTACCGTTAGCTTCTACCTACCGGTAGCTCGGTCTACCGGTAGCTGCTGCCTACCGGTAGCTCGGTCTACCAGTAGCTGCTGTCTACCGGTAGCTGATGCCTATCGGTAGCCGGTCTACCGGTAGCTTCTGCCTACCGGTAGCTCGGTCTACCGGTAGCTGCTGCCTACCGGTAGCCGCCGCTTACAAGTAGCTCGGTCTACCGGTAGCCGCATCCTACCGGTAGCTGGGTTTACCGGTAGCAGCGGCGTACTGATAGCTCGGTATACTGGTAGGCGTAGTCTAGCAGTAGCTCGGCTAACACTTTGCCAAATTTCTAGTTCTGGGAACAGTGTTTCCAGTTTTATGAACACTGTTTCTATCGGTGAGGTTCTATCGGTGGACTTCGATCGGTAGACTTGAACATTGTTTCTATCGGTGAGGTTCTATCGGTGGACTTCTATCGGTAGACTTGAACATTGTTTCTATCGGTGAGGTTCTATCAGTGGACTTCTATCGGTAGACTTGAACAATGTTTCTATCGGTGAGGTTCTATCGGTGGACTTCTATCGGTAGACTTGAACAGTGTTTCTATCAGTGAGGTTCTATCGGTGGACTTCTATCGGTAGACTTGAACAGTGTTTCTATCGATGAGGTTCTATCGGTGACCTTCTATCGGTGGACTTGTACAGTGTTTCCAGAATCCTAATAGCTACTGATTCCATACTTTGCCAAATTTCACGAATGAACAGTGTTTCCAGTCTTCATGAGAGCTACTGATTCCATACTTTTCCAAATTTTGAGTATGTGAACAGTGTTTCTAGCTTCGTAAATTTGACGTTTTCTTTGACGTAAATTTCTTTTAAAACCTTATTTTATGGACTTTAAGGCCGATTCAAAGGCCATAAATTCTATATTAATTATTCCTAAGGCCGGGATGTTTTTACTTGGTCAAACCGCGTGGGTTAATGCGATCCGTTTTTAATAGAGAATAAATCAGATCTTAAACCGTCGCCTATCTAATTTTTTTTAAAGGAACGAGAAATCATTATTTTTTGTTCTTCTTCCTGGTTCTCATCTGCAAGACGCTAGAACCTTTCAATCCTTCCTGTAGGAGTTTCATAATCAATCGTTACTCGGATCAGTTCTGCTCTGTTTGATGCAACTATGTTGTGTCCATCATTCTTCCATATAAGGTGTGTTTTCTCATCGTTCCTTCGGGGATCACATTATCTTGTTCTCCCTTCCATATTAGCATGTAATCTCCATGGTTTTAATGGGTTTTGGTTGGTTGGGACTTACCGTGGCATCCTCGGGTGGATGCAGTTGTTGTGAGAGAAGGATTGTGGCATGGATAAAGGACGTCAAGAACTCTTCGAGGTAGGGGATTCATGGCTTCTCTAATTGTGTATGTGCAATTGTAGAATTAGCATGATTTAACCCTTTGGATCACAATGAAATTGACCTAATTAAATACTTGAATCGGATTAAAAGAATTGTTTGATCGAATGTTGTTTCTTTGTACCGTGATAACAGTTTGCCTCATGTTTTCCTAGATAGAGTGATATCTATGTTTTTCTTTAATTAGTTGCCCGTTCATGATGGAAATTGAAAAATTACGTAAAGACCGAATTATTTGTTAAAAAATTGGCTAAAGATAAAGAGGCATGTTGATGAATCTGTTAATTCAAGATGGATTAATGAACTATTAGTTCGATAAATTCAAAAGGGTTCTGAGTTACCCGCTTGCTTGTAAGGCTGAATGCCTTGTGGTTTGGAGCTATGAGTGCTCATTTTGTATGAAGGATGAATGCCTTGTCAAAGGGCCGAGAGCCCATTTTGTGATCTTTGATTTCCTACTGTTAGTGATTTGATGTGAGCCTGGATGGCTATTGTGATATGTGGAGGTATGGGGACTAGTGGTTGTGGCAGCGGATGATGCCTAGTGTGCCGAGATGCATCGTTTTCTGCATGTGGGTGTCGGGGAGGATACCAAGGATGATGGTATGAGATTAATGTAATGTTTTGATGTTGGTGGTTTGGTTTGGTTGTTTATCTGCTTTACTTTTCCCCACTACTCAAGGCAGCTGGTCTTTCTTACCCTCTTTCCGAAGGAGGCGAAGACACACGGGGTATGCCACGTGCTTTCCGTGTTTAGCCTCTCAATGGAGGATGGGTATATTCTCTTTCTATAGGCGGAAAAGACTCGACAGGTAGTATATCTACTCGACGTGTTGCGCCCCTTTGTGTTTAGTATCATAGGATGCTTTTCTAGAATGGCTGAGAATATGGAAAAGTAATTCTGAAATGAAAGTTTGATTAAATGGTGATAATCCACGGGGATGGAGAAACTAGAATTTAATAGTGATGTGAATCCAAAAAAGGAGATGTTTAGAATGTGATGCCAATTTAGTTTAATGTGGTAAATTTTTCATGGTTAATTAATTTTTAAAGAATTAATTAACGTACAGTGGAACTGATAAAATGAGAATGGAGTTATCTAATAAAGCTCTTCAAATGGTTTGGTGCTTATAGGATACCTAGTCTTAGAAGTAGCATCCTAGAGTCTGAGAGACGTTAGCTGCAGTTGTTCCTATGACTAGGTAATTCCCATAGTTTGGTTGTGAGTTATATATATTCTGTACTTTTGTGTTTCGATACGCTACTCCACCCTGTCGGTAAGGGCAACTGACACCCCTGGGATTCTGAGCCCTGGGGGGGTGTTTTCCCCAAAATTCTGATGGGAGGTTGAATGGTTGACTACCCCCTTTGGCCCCGCTCTCTTCTCTTGGTAGATATTTGTGCTGGTAGGAACAGTGGTTAGTTTTACCCATATATGTGTGTAGAGGGTTGTAATGGCTTGCAGTTATTTCACACACATATATTCTGGATATAGTATCCTATGGACTACTATAGGTGTAACGTGTATAGGCTGTGATGGCTTGAGGATCCTTACTCGGCGTATGGGCTGTAATGGCTTGAGGTATAATACTCAACGTATGGTACATGTTATACGAGCTATGGTGGCTCCCGGAAACTACCTGGTTACTTTGGTTGGGAGGATGGTGTGGTTCTTAGCCCAGGTGTATGCGGGCAAGCCTTTGTGGTGCATGTGGTGCAGGTTGTGGAGCTTAGGCCAGGTGTCTGCGGGCAAGCCTTTGGAGAGAGATGCACAGGACGTATGTCATTGGGGCAAAGCGGCAAACCAGTGGGGAAGTAGTAGCGGGGTACCCTTGATATTCTTTATTATATGCTATATTCCTTTATGCGTTACTTGGTGAGAGTAGCCATGGTGTGGTTGGGAACTTAGTATACCTGTTTAGGTAACGAGTTAGTTTCACTTGTTGTTCACTGGGATCTAGCATGCTTTCTTTATTTTTTCATGAGAGGCTTGAGAAGGATCCTATTGAGTATACTGTTATACTCACCCTATGTATTTATAAACTGTTTTTCATGTCTCTTGGAGCAGGTTGGAGGTCAAGCTGGTTACTTCTAGCTTGTCATTGGAGGAGGAGTTGTTCGGGCTTGTGGTCGCTGTCGTTTTACTTTCTTTTGGGTACTTTTAGTTTCCCCTTTCAGTTGTAGCACATTTGCATGACATTTCATATATGTACTTGGTTTCCTTTTATATCTCAGTTCTAAGTTGGAGTTTATTGGAGTTTATTCTCTCTCTCTCTCTTCCGCATGTGTTCTCTTAGAGGGTAATGCCTCCCATTCGTGCGTTTACTATACCCTCGGTGCTAGTTGCCAACTCGGGGCCTACTGGAGGTGGGACTCGGGGGTCATTATATCCCTTATCATATTGCCGGCCTAGGAGGGGTACACTTTGTGGGGAGGGGGTTGTGACAGAGTGGTATCAGAGGTCTGGTTGAGGGATATGATGGAGTTTGGAGATAGGCACAGGTGGGGATGCATGGGATGGTAGGGAAACGGTGTCATTCATTTTTAGAAAGTGGGGTAAACACTAGAGACCAGTAGAGACATAGGCGTTTAGGGCCCCCTATGATCTTTTGCATGAACCTTTAAGCTTACGATGGCTACTAAACAAAGTGATATCGGTTACAGGGTAGAGACCTAGGAAAGGATCATGCATCGTTATTCTTTGCGCTTGTGTTTGAATGGGTAGACCTTGGGATAGGTAACCTAAAATAAATAAAACAAAACAATTAATTAATTAATGTTGAGTCTTCCATATTCCAATCTTAGGAGCTCTAACAGTTGTTATTTTGCAGGTATGGCTCCAGGTCGACGTCCTCGCCAGGTTTGCGCAGAAGATGCCCATAAGGTTGTTCTAGCAGATTGCCGCCGAGTAGAGGTTGACGACGATGACACTTGGAGGAAGACACTTCGAGAGTTTCAGCGCCAGAGTCTACAGAAGTACGACGGATCGGTTTCAGATTCAGTCACAGAAGACTTTTTGGAGGAGATCGAGATACACTTCAGTTCGATTCGTGCTCGGAAGGAACACTGGGTGTCCTTGGTTGTGACGATGTTGTGTGGAGCAGTGAGGCAGTGGTGGTTTTTGTTCCTCGGTGATCGTGAGGAGTCAGCAATCACATGGGAGTAGTTTTGAGACAGGTTTAGAGTCGAGTTTCTTTCGTCGACTGCGAAGGCGTCCAGTGGCCAGGAGCTTCTTACCCTTCGACAGGGGAGCTCCAGTGTTCGAGAGTTTGGAATCCGTTTCAGTAACCTTCTACAATATGCTTCAGACCTGTTACCATATGATGAGGACAGGGCGTGGCATTTCGAGGAGGCTTTGTGTCCAGAGATCCAGCGCCAGTTCACCCCATTTATGTTGAAGGCATATCTTGAGGTGCTGGCGAGGGCAGAGGTTGTTGAGAGGACATTGTCCAGGACTGGATCATCACGATAGGGGAATCTTCATGATTCCTCATGAAGCAGCGCTGTGGTCCGGGGTTCCTAGTTTTCAGGACATAAGAGTTTCCATTCTCCTGGGGGTAGGTCCCAGCCCTTCCCATCTCGTTTCTCCGGAGGCAGAAACTCTCAGACCAATGCCAAGGGATCAAGTTCTTGTTTATCCTGTGGTGGTCGTGGTCATCATCAGCGGGAGTGCCCTACTTTTCAGAGCAGTCATCATGCACCAGGCGCTCCACTCCAGGTTCCTCCATTGAGGCAGTTCCCGCCGAGGTAGCAGCAGCAGGTTGCACCAGCTTTAGATCACCAGAGGGTAGATGGAGCAGGCAGAGGAAATCCCCATGACGGTCCCCATCCTCAGAGAGCAGAGCGCGGCCGTGGTGGTGGTCTTCATCAGTGTCAGAGAGGCCGTGAAGGAGGTCGTGGTCAGCTTTATGCTCTAGCGTTACCAGCCCCAGGCGAGCAAGATGTCATTCGAGGTACCCTTTGCATGTTTTCTACCTTAGTGTATGCCTTGTTTGATTCAGGAGCATCACACTCCTTCATATCACCTACCCTTGTCCTTGCGTTGGGACTTGAGGTAGAGAGGCTTCTAGTGCCCTGGGCGTTGACTACGCCAGTTGTAGGTCGATCTGACTTGTTTGAAGTATGTAGAGATTGTGAGCTAGTGTTGGGGAAACACCGCTATTGGGGAGATTTCCTATGTTTGCGAATACAACCATATGATGTCATACATGGCATGGATTGGTTGTATTCAGTGCAGGCTGTTGTGGATTGCTACAGGAAGAAGGTCGTTATCTTTGATGAAGATGGAGAGAAAGTGGTGTTTGTTGGTGAGAGAGATCCTCGAATGAGTCATAGACGAGTTTCATCCTTATCATCCATGATGGCTGGGATGACGCTGAGTTCTTCAGAGGTTCAACAGTTGGAATTTCCTAGGGTAGTAGAGGAGTACCCTGACGTCTTTCCAGAAGAGGTTGTATCCTTACCCCCTCGACGAGAGATCGAGTTTGGGATTGAGCTACATCCAGGAGCATCTCTTATCTCTATGTCTCTGTATAGGATGGCCCCTTCTGAGTTACAATAGCTACGTATTCAGCTCGATGGTCTGTTGCAGTGTGGTTTTGTTCGGCCAAGTGTGTCACCATGGGGTGCACCAGTTGTTTTGTGAAAAAGGCTGATGGCAGTTTGCGGTTGTGCGTCGATTATCGTCAGTTAAACAAAGTGACAATAAAGAACTGATATCCTCTCCCGTGGATTGATGACCTATTCGATCAACTGAAGGGCGCAAGTTGGTTCTCAAAGATAGACTTGCAGTCAGGATATCATCAGATGCGTGTAAAGGATGAGGATATCCCGAAGACTGCTTTCTGCTGTCATCATGGGCATTATGAGTTTGTTGTAATGCCATTTGGAGTGACGAATGCTCCAGCTATTTTCATGGGTTTGATGAATGCAGTGTTCTGTGTATTCCTGGACAAGTTTTTTTGTGGTTTTCATCGACGAAATCCTTGTGTACTCCACATCTGAAGAGGATCATGCAGAGAATATACGAGCCGTTTTTGGAGTTCTTCGCCAACATCAGTTGGTTGGGAAGTTGTCCAAGTGTGAGTTTTGGGCTCGAAAAGTTCATTTCTTGGGAAATTTTGTGTCCCAACAGGGAGTAGTTGTGGATCCTTCGAAGATAGAAGCAGTGGTGTCTTGGCCATCCCCCAAGACCGTGTCAAAGGTTTGATGTTTCCTTGGTCTCACAGGATATTATAGGAGGTTTGTAGCTAATTTCTCCCAAGTTGTGACTCATCTGACAGCTTTGACCAGGAAGGATCAAGCGTTCATATGGACCGATCAATGTCAGACAGCTTTTGAGTATCTAAAGGAGAAGTTGGTAAGTGCTTCAGTCCTTTGTCTTCCAGCGGAGGGAGTCCAGTTTGATGTTTTCTGTGATGCTTCAAATCTGGGGAAAGGTTGTGTTCTTATGCAGCAGAGGTCACTTGTTTCTTATGGCTCTCGGCAGTTGCATCCCCATGAATGCAACTATGCCACCCATGATCTTGAGTTGGCAGCCGCGGTGTTTTCTCTAAATTTGTGGAGACATTACCTCATTGGTGAGAACTTTGTGGTTTTCACCGATCATAAGAGTTTGAGGTATGTTTTCTCTCAGTGGGACTTGAACTTGCGGCAGCGTCTGTGGATGGAGTTCTTGCAGGAATACCACTTCAAAATATCGTATACACCTGGGAAGGGAAATGTTGTTGCTGATGCGCTGAGCCAAATGTCACGTAGTGATGCTGTGCGTGAATCCGGTGATTCTTGGAGAGTAATGGAGGAACTGTCAGCATTACATCTTGATATGGAAGAGGATGGAGGTAGAGGTTGTCTTTTCCAGATGACGGTGCAGTCATATATGATGCGGAAGGTGGAAGAGTCTCAGTTGGGTGATCCAGAGGTGGAAGCTTGAAGAGACAGAGTTGTTTGTGGAGAGGCCCCTGATGGTTGGTCGGAGGATGAACAACACCGAGTGTTATATCATGGCGGGATTTTTGTCCCCTTGACGATGCACGAGACGGTTATCCGAGAGTTCCATAGTTCACCCTTGGCAGTACATCCTGGTGTGACAAAGATGTACCGATCCTTGAGGAGTCAGTTTTGGTGTCCTGGGCTGAAACATACGGTTGCTGAGTGTGTGTCTCGATGTTTAGTCTGCCAGAAGGTGAAGGCTGAACACCGTGTTCCCGGTGGTCTTCTCCAGCACTTAGAGATTCCTCAGTGGAAGTTGGAGGACATCTCAATGGACTTTGTTACAGGTTTACCTCGAGCTCCGGGAGGACATGATGCTATATGGGTGGTAGTGGATCGTTTAACAAAATCATCCCACTTCATAGCGATCAAAAAGTCGAGATCAGTGGAAGTTTTGTCGAGGCAGTATCTAGAGGAGGTGGTTAGACTCCATGGAGTACCAAGGAAGATCATTTCTGATCGAGATCCTCGTTTTACCTCCAGGGTGTGGAGAGGTCTCCAGCATGACTTTGGATCTCAACTGTGCCTTAGCACTACTTTTCATCCTCAAACGGATGGTCAGACAGAGCAAACCATCCAGACTCTTGAAGACGTGTTGCGCTCTTGTGTTCTTGATTTTGGAGGTTCATGGACGAAGCACTTACCCTTGGTAGAGTTCGAATACAATAATAGTTTCCACTCTACCATCGGTATGGTGCCGTTTGAATCCTTGTATGGCCGTCCATGTCTTTCTCTGTTGTGATGGACTAGGGTCGGAGAGTCAGAAATTCTCAGACCAGAACTAGTGCAGAACACAACAGAGATGGTTCAGGTGATTTGTGAGGGGATGAAGACAGCACAGGATCGTCAGAAATCAGATGCTGATCAAAGGAGGAGACCCTTAGAGTTTAATGTTGGGGATCATGTGTTTTTGAAGGTGACTCCCCACCGTGGGCAGTGAAGGTTTGGTCGTGGAAGTAAGCTTTCTCCCCGGTTTGTTTGGCCATTCGAGGTGTTGGCTCATGTTGGATCTGTGGCATATCGAGTAGCACTTCTCCCTCAAATGATTCGGATACATGATTTTTTCCTTGTATCACAGCTCCGTCATTATCTTCATGATGAATCTCATATTATCGATTGGGGAGAGATCGATATTCACGATGATGCAACCTTTGAGGAGCGACCTGTGGAGATCCAAAACCGCAAGGATAAGGTGTTGAGTGGGCGTTCTATTCCTTTAGTTCGTGTCTTGTGGCGACATGGTGGCATGAAATAGAGTACCTGGGAGCGTGAGTCACAGATACGTGCTCAGTACCCAGAATTGTTTAATGTTTAACTCTTTTCATGTAATGACGTTTCCTTTATGGTTAGACCTTTCATGTTTTATTTATGTACCGTTTTTCTTGTGTGATGCTATGATTGAATTGTTTGGATATGGATTATTTGTTTCCATCTTCTCGGATGTCGTAGTTTTGTTCCAGCTTTCGAACAACTCATGGTGGTTTTCCCCTGAGAGGTATCTTATGGGGTGGTTGTTCGGACCCCTCTGTTCCTCTGAGTTGTTTTTTAATTCACGAGGATGAGAATGTTTTGAGAGGTATCTAATGTAATGGCCTGGACCTCCCTGGTCCATCACTTTGTTAAAATGTGGTGTTGGAGGTGTTCCGGGAGGTCAAGGTGACTTATCCCCTAGCCGTTGCCTACCGGTAGCTCGGTCTACCGGTAGCTGCTGCCTACCGGTAGCTCGGTCTACAGGTAGCTACTGCCTACCGGTAGCTCGGTCTACCGGTAGCGGCTGTCTACGGGTAGCTACTGTCTACCGGTAGCCGGTCTACTGGTAGCTGCTGCCTACCAATAGCTCAGTCTACCGGTAGCTGCTGCCTACCGGTAGCCGCCGCTTACCAGTAGCTCGGTCTACCAGTAGCCGCATACTACCAGTAGCTGGGTTTACCGGTAGCTGCGGCGTACTGATAGCTCGATATACTGGTAGGCGCAGCCTAGCAGTAGCTCGGCTAACACTTTGCCAAATTTCTAGTTCTGTGAATAGTGTTTCTAGTTTTATGAACAATTTTTCTATCAGTGAGGTTCTATCGGTGGACTTCTATCGGTAGTCTTGAATAGTGTTTCTATCGGTGAGGTTCTATCGGTGGAATTCTATCGGTAGACATGAACAGTGTTTCTATCGGTGAGGTTCAATCGGTGGACTTCTATCGGTAGACTTGAACAGTGTTTCTATCGGTGAGGTTCTATCGGTGGACTTCTATTGGTAGACTTCAACAGTGTTTCTATCGGTGAGGTTCTATCGGTGGACTTCTATCGGTAGACTTGAAGAGTGTTTCTATTATTGAGGTTCTATCGGTGACCTTCTATCGGTGGACTTGTACAATGTTTCCAGAATCCTATGAGCTACCGATTCCATACTTTTTCAAATTTCACGAATGAACAGTGTTTCCAGACTTCATGAGAGCTACTGATTCCATACTTTGCCAAATTTTGATTATGTGAACAGTGTTTCTAGCTTCGTAAATTTGACGTTTTCTTTGACGTAAAATACTTTTAAAACCTTAATTTAAGGACTTCAAGGCCAATTCAAAGGCCATAAATTCTATATTAATTATTCCTAAGGCCGGGATGTTTTTACATGGTCAAACCGCGTGGGTTAATGCAATCCTTTTTTAATGGAGATTAAATCGGATCTTAAACCGTCGCCTCTCTAATTTTTTTTAAAGGAATGATATATCATTCTTCGTTGTTCTTCTTCCGGTTTCTCATCTGCAAGACTCTAGAACCTTTCAATCCTTCCCGTAGGAGTTTCAAAATCAAACGTTACTCGGATCAGTTCCACTTTATTTGATGCAACCAAGTTGTGTCCATCATTCTTCCATATAAGGTGTGTTTTATCATCGTTCCTTATGGGAGTCTTGTTCTCCCTTCCATATTAGCATGTAATCTCCATGGTTCTAATGGGTTTTGGTTGGTTGGGACTTACCATGGCATCCTCGGGTGGATGCAGTTGTCGCGAGAGAAGGATTGTGGCGTGGATAAAGGACGTCAAGAACTCTTCGAGGTAGGGGATTCATGGCTTCTCTAATTGTGCATGTGCAATTGTAGAATTAGCATGATTTAACCCTTTGGATCACAATGAAATTGACCTAATTAAATACTTGAACCGGATTAAAAGAATTTGTTGATCGAATGTTGTTTCTTTGTACCGTGATAACAGTTTGCCTCATGTTTTCCTAGATAGAGTGATATCTATGTTTTTCTTTAATTAGTTGCCCATTCATGATGGAAATTGATAAATAACGTAAAGCCGGAATTATTTGTTAAATAATTGGATAATGATAAAGAGGCATGTTAATGAATCTGTTAATTCAAGATGGATTAATGAACTATTAGTTCGATAAATTCAAAAGGGTTCTGAGTTACCCGCTTGCTTGTAAGGCTGAATGCCTTGTGGTTTAGAGCTCTGAGTGCTCATTTTGTATGAAGGATGAATGCCTTCTTAAAGGACCGAGATCCCATTTTGTGATCTTTGATTTCCTGCTATTTGTGATTTGATGTGAGCCTGGATGGCTGCTGTGATATGTGGAGGTATGGGGACTTGTGGTTGTGGCAGCGGATGACGCCTAGTGGGGAGAGATGCATCGGTTTATGCATGTGGGTGTCGGGGAGGACACCAAGGATGATGGTATGAGATGAATTAGATGGTTTGATTTGGTGGTTTGGTTTGGTAGTTTATCTGCTTTACTTTTCCCCACTGCTCAAGGCAGCTGGTCTTGCTTACCCTCTTTCCGAAGGAGGCGAAGACACGCGGGGTATGCCACGTGCTTTCCGTGTTTAGCCTCTCGATGGAGGATAGGTCTATGCTCTTTCTATAGGCGGCAAAGACTCAACAGGTAGTATTTCTACTCGCTGTGTTGAGCCCCATTGTGTTCAGTAGCGTAGGATGCTTTTCTAGAATGCCTGAGAATATGGAAAAGTAATTCTGAAATGAAAGATTGTTTAAATGGTGATAATCCACGGGGATGGAGAAACTAGAATTTAATAGTGATGTGAATCCTAAAAATGAGCAGTTTAGAATGTGATGCCAATTTAGTTTAATGTGGTAAATTGTTTATGGTTAATTTAATGTTTAAATAATTAATTAATGTACAGTGGAACTGATAAAATGAGAATGGAGTAATCTAATAAATCTCTTCAAATGGTTGTGTGCTTATAGGATACCTAGTCTTAAAAGTAGAAGCCTGTAGTCTGAGAGACGTTATATGCAGTTGTGCCTATGACTAGGTAATTCCCATAGTGTGGTTGTGAGTTATATATATTCTGTACTTTTGTGTTTCAATACGCTACTCCACCCTGTCGGTAAGGGCAACTAACACCCCAGGGATTCTGAGCCCTGGGGGGTGTTTTCCCCAACATTCTGATGGGAGGTTGAATGGCTGACTACCCCCTTTGGCCCCGCTCTCTTCTCTTGGTAGATCTTTGTGCTGGTAGGAACAGTGGTTAGTTTTACCAATATATTTGCGTAGAGGGCTGTAATGGCTTGCGGTTATTTCACACACATATATTCTGGATATAGTATCCTATGGACTACTGTAGGTGTAACGTGTATAGGATGTGATGGCTTGAGGATCCTTACTCGGCGTATGGGCTGTGACGGCTTGAGGTATAATACTCGACATATGGTACACGTTATAAGAGATATGGTGGCTCCCAGAAACTACCTGGTAACTTTGGTTGTGAGGATGGTGTGGTGCTTAGCCCAGGTGTCTGTGGGCAAGCCTTTGTGGTGCACGTGGTGCAGGTTGTGGAGCTTAGCCCAGGTGTCTGCGGGAAAGCCTTTGGAGAGAGATGCACAGGACGTATGTCGTTTGGGCAAAGGGGCAAACCAGTGGGGAAGTAGTAGCGGGGTACCCTTGATATTCTTTATTATATGGTATATTCTTGTATGCGTTACTTGGCGAGAGTAGCCATGGTGAGGTTGGGAACTTAGTATACCTGTTTAGGTAATGAGTTATTTTCACTTGTTGTTCACTGGGCTTTAGCATGCTTTCTTTAATTTTGGATGAGAGGCTTGAGGAGGATCCAACTGAGTATACTGTTATAGTCACCCTATGTATTTATAAACTGTTTTTCAGGTCACTTGGAGCAGGTTGGAGGTCAAGCTGGTTACTTCTAGCTTGTGGTTGGAGGAGGAGCTATTCGGGCTTGTGGTCGCTGTCGTTTTACTTTCTTTTGGGTACTTTTAGTTTCCCCTTTTATTTGTTGCACTTTTTCATGACATTTCATATATGTACTTGGTTTCCTTTTATATATTAGTTCTAAGTTGGATTTTATTGGAGTTTATTCTATCTATCTCTTCCGCATGTGTTCTCTTAGAGGGTAATGCCTCCCATTCGTGCGTTTACTATACCCTCGGTGCTAGTCGCCAACCCGGGGCCTACTGGAGGCGGGACTCAGGGGTCATTATCTCCCTTCTCACATTTCCGGCCCAGGAGGGGTACACTTTGTGGGGAGGGGTCGTGACAGAGTGGTATCAGAGGTCTGGTTGAGGGATAGGATGGATTTTGGAGTTAGGCACAGGTGAGGATGCATGGGATGGTAGGGAAACAGTGTCATTAATGTTTAGAATGTGGGGTAAACACTGGAGACCGACAGAGACATAGGCATTTAGGGCCCCCTATGATCTGTTGCAAGAACTTTTAAGCTTACAATGGCTACTAAACAAAGTGATACCGGTTGCAGGGTAGAGACCTAGGAAAGGATCATGCATCATTATTATTTGTGCTTGTGTTTGAATGGGTAGACCTTGGGATAGGTAACCTAAAATAAATAAAACAAAACAATTAATTAATTAATTTTGAGACTTCCATATTCCAGGCTTAGGAGCTCTAATAGTTGTTATTTTGCAGGTATGGCTCCAGGTCGACGTCCTCGTCAGGTTTGCGCAGAAGATGCCCATCAGGCTATTCCATCAGATCGCCACCGAGTAGAGGTTGACGACGATGACACTTGGAGGAAGACACTTCGAGAGTTTCAGCGCTAGAGTCTACAGAAGTTCGAGGGATCGGTTTCAGATGCAGTCACAGAAGACTGGTTGGAGGAGATCGAGATAGGCTTCAGTTAGATTCGTGCTCGGAAAGAACACTGGGTGTCCTTGGTTGTGACGATGCTGCGTGGAGCAGCGAGGCAGTGGTGGTACTTATTCCTCGGTGATCTTGAGGAGTCAACAATCTCATGGGAGGAGTTTCGAGACAGGTTTAGAGTCGAGTTTCTTTCGTCGACTGTGAAGGAGTCCAGTCGCCAGGATCTTCTTACCCTTCAATAGGGGAGCTCCAGTGTTCGAGAGTTTGGATACCATTTTAGGAACCTTCTACGATATGTTTCAGACCTGTTTCCAGGTGATGGGGCCAGGGTGAGGCATTTGGAGGAGGCTTTGCGTCCAGAGATCCAGCGCCAGGTCACCCCTTTTAGGGTAAAGATATATCTTGAGGTGCTGGTGAGGGCAGAGGTTGTTGAGAGGAATTTGCCTTGGACTGGATCGTCACGAGAGGGGAATCGTCAGGATTCCTCACGAAGCAGAGCTATGGTCCGGGGTTCCCTGTTTTCAGGACAGAAGAGTTTCCGTTCACCTGGGGGTAGGTCCTAGCCCTTCCCATCTCGTTTCTCCGGAGGAAGAAACTCTCAGACCTATTCCAAGGGATCAGGTGCTTGTTTTTCTGGTGGTGGTCATGGTCATCAGTAGCGGGAGTGCCCGACTTTTCAGAGCAGTCATCGTGCACCAGCAGGTTGAACCAGCTTTAGATCACCAGAGGGTAGATTGAGCAGGCAGAGGACAGCCCCATGACGCTCCCCGTCCTCAGAGAGCAGAGCACGACCATGGTGGTGGTCGTCATCAGGGTTAGAGTGGCCGTGGAGAAGGTCGGGGTCAGCTTCATGCTCTAGCGTTACCAGCCCCAGGCGAGCCAGATGTCGTTCGAGGAACCCTTTGCTTGTTTTCTACCTTGGTGTATGCCTTGTTTGATTTAGGAGCATCACACTCCTTTATATCACCTACCCTTATCCATGATTTGGGACTTGAGGTAGAGAGGCTTCCAGTGCCCTTGGGGTTGAGTACTCTAGTTGGAGGTCGATCTAACTTGTTTGAAGTATGTAACGACTGTGAGCTAGTGTTGGGGAAACACCGCTCTTGGGGAGATTTCCTATGTTTGTGAATACAACCATATGATGTCATACTTGACATGGATTGGTTGTATTCGGTGCAGGCTGTTGTGGATTTCTACAGGAAGAAGGTCATTTTCTTTGATGAAGATGGAGAGAAAGTGGTGTTTGTTGGTGAGAGAGATTCTCGGATGAGTCATAGACGAGTTCCATCCTTATCATCCATGATGGATGGGATGACGTTGCGTTCTTCAGAGGTTCAACAGTTGTCATTTCCTAGGGTCGTAGAGGAGTACCCTGACATCTTTCCAGAAGAGGTTGTATCCATACCCCCTCAACGAGAGATCGAGTTTGGGATCGAGCTACAACCAGGAGCGTCTCCTATCTCTATGTCTTTGTATAGGATGGACCCTTCTGAGTTACGAGAGCTACGTATTCATCTCGATGGTCTGTTGTAGTGTGGTTTTGTTCGGCCAAGTGTGTCACCGTGGGGTGCACCAGTATTGTTTGTGAAAAAGGCTGATGGCAGTTTGCGGTTGTGCATCGATTATCGTCAGTTAAACAAAGTGACAATAAAGAACCGCTATCCTCTCCCGCGGATTGATGACCTTTTCGATCAACTGAAGGGTGCAAGTTGGTTCACAAAGATAGACTTGCGGTCAGGATATCATCAGATGCGTGTAAAGGATGAGGATATCCCGAAGACTGCTTTCCGCTGTCGTCATGGGCATTATGAGTTTGTTGTAATGCCATTCGGCGTGATTAATGCTCCAGCTGTTTTCATGGGGTTGATAAATGCAGTGTTCCGTGAATTCTTGGACAAGTTTGTTGTGGTTTTCATCGAAGACATCCTTGTGTACTCCACATCTGAATAGGAGCATGCAGAGCATCTACGAGCCGTTTTGGGAGTTCTTCGCCAACATCAGTTGTTTGGGAAGTTTTCCAAGTGTGAGTTCTGGGCTCGAGAAGTTCGTTTCATGGGACATGTTGTGTCCCAACAGGGAGTAGCTGTGGATCCTTCGAAAATAGAAGCAGTGGTGTCTTGGCCAGCCCTCAAGACCGTGTCAGAGGTGCGAAGTTTCCTTGGACTCGCAGGCTATTATAGGAGGTTTGTAGCTAATTTATCCCGAGTTGCGACTCCTCTGATAGCTTTGACCAGGAAGGATCAAGCATTTATATGGACTGATCAGTTTCAGACAGCTTTCGAGTATCTAAAGGAGAAGTTGGTAAGTGCTCCAGTCCTTTGTCTTCTAGCGGAGGGAGTCCAGTTTGATGTTTTCTGTGATGCTTCAAATCTAGGGCTAGGCTGTGTTCTTATGAACCAGTGGTCAGTTGTTTCTTATGGGTTTAGGCAGTTGCGTCCCCATGAATGCAACTATGCCACCCATGATCTTGGGTTGGCAGCCATGGTGTTTTCTCTAAAGTTGTGGAGACATTACCTCATTGGTGAGCACTTTGTGCTTTTCACCGATCATAAGAGTTTGAGGTATGTTTTCTCTCAGTGGGACTTGAACTTACGGCAGCGTCGGTGGATGGAGTTCTTGAAGGAATACGACTTCGAAATATCGTATACACCTGTGAAGGGAAATGTTGTTGCTGATGCGCTGAGCCGAAAGTCACGTAGTGATGCTGTGCGTGAATCCGGTGATTCTTGGAGAGTAATGAAGGAACTGTCAGCATTACATCTTGATATGGAAGAGGTTAGAGGTAGAGGTTGTCTTTTCCAGATGACGGTGCAGTTATATCTGATGCGGAAGGTGGAAGAGTCTTAGTTTGGTGATCCAGAGGTGGAAGTTTGGAGAGACAGAGTTGTTTGTGGAGAGGCCCCTGATGGTTGGTCGGAGGATGAACAGCACCGAGTGTTGAATCATGGCAGGCTTTTTGTCCCCTTGGTGATGCGCGAGACGGTTCTCCAAGGGTTCCATAGTTCACTGTTGTCAGTACATCCTGGTGTGACAAAGATGTACCGATCCTTGAGGAGTCAGTTTTGGTGGCCTGGGATGAAACATACATTTGCTGACTGTGTGTCTCGATGTTTAGTCTGCCAGAAGGTGAAGGTCGAACACCGTGTTCCCGGTGGTCTTCTCCAGCACTTAGAGATTCCTCAGTGGAAGTGGGAGGACATCTCAATGGACTTTTTTACAGGTTTACCTCGATCTCTGGGAGGAAATGATGCTATATGGGTGGTAGTGGATCGTTTAACAAAATCATCCCACTTCATAGCGACCAAGGAGTCGAGGTCATTGGAAGTTTTGTCGAGGCAATATCTAGAGGATGTGGTGAGACTCCATGGAGTACCTAGGACGATCATTTTTTATCGAGATCCTCGTTTTACATCCAGGGTGTGGAGAGGTCTCCAGCATGCCTTTGGCTCTCAACTGTGCCTTAGCACTGCTTTTCATCATCAAATAGATGGTCAGACAGAGCGAACCATCCAGACTCTTGAAGACGTGTTGCGCTCTTGTGTTATTGATTTTGGAGGTTCATGGACGAAGCACATACCCTTGGTATAGTTCTCTTACAATAATAGTTTCCACTCTACCATCGGTATAGCGCCATTTGAAGCCTTGTATGGCCGTCCATGCCATTCTCCATTGTGCTGGACTGGGGTCGGACAGTCAGTAATTCTCGGACCAGAACTAGTGCAGAATACAACAGAGATGGTTCAGGTGATTCGTGAGAGGATGAAGACAGCACAGGATCGTCAGAAATCATATGCTTATCAAAGGAGGAGACCCTTAGAGTTTAATGTTGGGGATCATGTGTTTCTGAAGGTGACTCCCCGCCGTGGGTAGCGAAGGATTGGTCGTGGAAGTAAGCTTTATCCCCGGTTTGTTGGGCCTTTCGAGGTGTTGGCTCGTGTTGGAGCTGTGGCATATCGAGTAGCACTTCCCCCTCAGATGAGTCGGATACATGATGTTTTCCATGTATCACAGCTCTGTCGTTATCTTCATGATGAATCTCATATTATCGATTGGGGAGAGATCGATATTGATGATGATGCAACCTTCGAGGAGCGACCTGTGGAGATCCAAGACCGCAAGGAGAAGGTGTTGTGTGGGCATTCTATTCCTTTAGTTCATGTCTTGTGGTGACATGGTGGCATGGAGGAGAGTACCTGGGAGCGTGATTCACAGATATGTGCTCAGTACCCAGAGTTGTTTAATGTTTAACTCTTTTCATGTAATGACGTTCCCTTTGTGGTTAGACCTTTCATGTTTTATTTATGTACCTTTTTTCTTGTGTGATGTTATGATTGAATTGTTTGGATATGGATTGTTTGTTTCCATCTTCTCAGATGTCGTAGTGTTGTTCCAGCTTTCGAACAACTCATGGTGGTTTTCCCCTGAGAGGTATCTTATGGGGTGGTTGTTCGGACCCCTCTGTTCCTCTGAGTTGATTTTTAATTCTCGAGGACGAGAATGTTTTGATAGGTATCTAATGTAATGGCCCGGACCTCCCTGGTCCATTACTTTGTGAAAATGTGGTGTTGGAGGTGTTCCGGGAGGTCAAGGTGACTTATCCCCCAGCTGCTGCCTACGGGTAGATCAGTCTACCGGTAGCTGCTGCCTACCGGTAGCTCGGTTTACCGGTAGCTGGTGCCTACCGGTAGCTCGGTCTACCGGTAGCTGCTGCCTACTGGTAGCTCGGTCTACCGGTAGCTGATGCCTACTGGTAGCCGGTCTACCGGTAGCTGCTGCCTACCCGTAGCTCGGTCTACCGGTAGCTTCTTCCTACCGGTAGCCGCCTCTTACCAGTAGCTCGGTCTACCAGTAGCCGCATCCTACTGGTAGCTGGGTTTACCAGTAGCCGCGGCGTACTGATAGCTCGGTATACTGGTAGGCGCAGTCTAGCAGTAGCTCAGCTAACACTTTGCCAAATTTCTAGTTCTGGGAACAATGTTTCCCGTATTATGAACAGTGTTTCTATCGGTGAGGTTCTATCGGTGGACTTCTATCGGTAGACTTGAACAATGTTTCTATCGGTGAGGTTCTATCGGTGGATTTCTATCAGTAGACTTGAACAGTGTTTCTATCGGTGAGTTTCTATCGGTGGACTTCTATCATTAGGCTTGAACAGTGTTTCTATCAGTGAGGTTCTATCAGTGACCTTCTATCGGTGGACTTGTACAGTGTTTCCAGAATCCTAAGAGCTACTGATTCCATACTTTGCCAAATTTCACGAATGAACAATGTTTTCAGACTTCATGAGAGCTACCGATTCCATACTTTGCCAAATTTTGAGTATGTGAACAGTGTTTCTAGCTTCGTAAATTTGACGTTTTCTTTGATGTAAAATACTTTTAAAACCTTATTTTAAGGACTTTAAGGCCGATTCAAAGACCATAAATTCTATATTAATTATTCCTAAGGCTGGGATGTTTTTACTTGGTCAAACCGCGTGGGTTAATGCGATCCGTTTTTAATGGAGAATAAATCGGATATTAAACCGTCGCCTCTCTAAATTTTTTAAAAGGAACAAGATATCATTCTTCGTTGTTCTTCTTCTTGGTTCTCATATGAAAGACGCTAGAACCATTCAATCCTTCCCGTAGGAGTTTCACAATCAAACGTTACTCGGATCAGTTCCGCTCTGTTTGATGCAACCATGTTGTGTCCATCATTCTTCCATATAAGGTGTGTTTTATCATTGTTCCTTTGGGGATCACCTTCTCTTGTTCTCCCTTCCATATTAGCATGTAATCTCCATGGTTCTAATGGGTTTTGGTTGGTTGGGACTTACCTTGGCATCCTCGGGTGGATGCAGTTGTCGCGAGAGAAGGATTGTGGCGTGGATAAAGGACGTCAAGAACTCTTCGAGGTAGGGGATTCATGGCTTCTCTAATTGTGTATGTGCAATTATAGAATTAGAATGATTTAACCCTTTGGATCACAATGAAATTGACCTAATTAAATACTTTAACTGGATTAAAAGAATTAGTTGATCGAATGTTGTTTCTTTGTACCATGATAATAGTTTGCCTCATGTTTTCCTAGATAGAGTGATATCTATGTTTTTCTTTAATTAGTTTCCCGTTCATGATGGAAATTGATAAAGAACATAAAGCCGGAATTATTTGTTAAATAATTGGCTAAAGATAAAGAGGCATGTTAATGAATCTGTTAATTCACGATGGATTAAAGAACTATTAGTTCGATAAATTCAAAAGGGTTCTGAGTTACCCGCTTGCTTGTAAGGCTGAATGCCTTGTGGTTTGGAGCTCTGAGTGCTCATTTTGTATGAAGGCTGAATGCCTTATTAATGTAACGCCCCGACCCCAGTTTCCCAGAGTCGGTGCATTAATTACATAACATTGGCATGATCACAAGAAAGATCAAATCTCGAAAGACCGATTGGTTTAGTAGCCTTGGATACACTAGATATATTCATAAGTTTTACATTACATCATAAAATGAAAAACTACTACAACAACATAATGTTTCCACAGTCCACACTATTATCCCCTCATAATATCCCTGCAGGTCATTCATAACTTACATCTTCACTTCCTGGGAAAAATAAAACATAGAAAAGGGGTGAGCTCAAATGCCGAGTATGGATAACAATATATCGGAAACATTCATCAATAAGAATAAACATTTAAGGCAATGTATAACTAAAACAAAAGCCTTTTAAACATGAACTTTCAACATGGTATGGCATAAATAAAATGAAATAATGCTATTTACTTATTCACATGGATATTCTACTAATCGAATAATCACATGCAAAAGTCAATAACCACTTTCATAATGTTGGAATGCATAATGCCAGACTATCATAACCACATAGCCAAGGCCTCGTGCCAAGACTACAAATAAGATTTTGTCAAGGCATTGTGCCAAGACACTAGATTGTCTCATGAGACCTACTGATGCATCAAGGAGCTATAGCGGGCTCCACCCGTCACATATTAAGTCCAATGCATTCCCATATGAAAAGGTTTAAACATAACATAAACATTCGTATTAAAACTAGCATACGAAATGTCAATACTTTCACCATAAACTATGAATGGTATAAAAATAGCACATCCACAGTCAAACATATCACAAAACCTTCAATACAATATAGAAGTTTTGTATCATAATAAATCAACTTCAAATAATCTTAAAATCCATCAAAGGATGTTGACATAGATGAAATCAAAATTCTTTTTAAAGAAATATCTCCTTTTAATTTGAAATCATTTAAGATCCATTTAAAATAAAACATTTTCTTTAAAAATATTCTTATAATCTTGTAAGGGATGATTTGAAGATTTTATAATGGCGGAAAATAACCGCACCCGCCGTATAAGTTAAAAAAAACATTCTTACCTTAATTCTGTCGAAAATGTTAAAAAGGACCTTGTTTTGAAAATGATGGAAAGATTCCTCTTATAAAAAGTAAAACAAGGGTATAAATGACTTTAACCCATATTCTTGTAAATAATAAAAATGTTTTGAAACACATTTTGAAGAAACATGGATGTGGATGATAAAGAGATCCCAGTAGATTATTACGTATAAACAACCTCAGATAATGAAGAGATTGTGAAATAACCCTTACCTTGTACTTTTCCTTTGTTGTGGTAGGTTAACCTCCTGTATAATGGTGTAATAATTGTTATTAAATTATACAAGAATCATATATATTAATATGATATCATATATGATCTTTTAACATTGATTTGTTTATAATATCTTAGAATTATCGTCGTTTCGGATGTTAACTTACTCATTTTCTTTTATATGTTTTGTTACATAAGCCATGGTTGTTGTATCTTATTCATATCCATAATGATATCTAGTCCTTAAACATCATTTTTAAATCATCAAATGATAATTATACTTGAATGGATATGATGGAGAATGAATCTCATCGCGTTCGTGGAGACGGTAGTCCGTACGTACGCACGAGCGACAATATCATTCTTTTGATATTAAAATAATATATAAATGGATGGTATATCATATATACAGAATCATTAACATGTTATATTTATTATTTACATGAGTTACACATCATTATTATACCCATCCAAATAATATTATATTGAATAACAATTACACCACGATGTGGAGACGGTAAGCCGTACGTACGCACGTATGGTGACATGTTATTCAAAGGGTGGATAGAATACTGAATATGGTTGTACCATAATTATAATAACATCACATTATATTTGAGATACTGGAGTTATTATTTTAGAATGGTAAGAACAAAGGAAGAAGAAGTGGAAGAAGAAATGAACTTAGAAAAGGGTGGTGAAATCATTACCTCTTCTTCGGGTTCTTCCTTTTGATTTGATCAAAAGGCCTCCTTAGGTTGGCTTTCTGATCAAACTAAGGCCTCTAGGTTGTATTGAGGGATGTTGGGAGAGTATTTGGGCAGTGTTTGGCCGAACCGAAAGGCTTTAGAGGTGTGAAGAAATGAGAAGGAGGAGTGCCCTTTTATAAAAGGGGTGAGGGGCACCTTTGGAAAAGCTAGAAATATTAATTTATAATAAATTCATATTCGGTTTCTAATGGCTCCAAAGTTGACTATTCAAAGGTTAAGGTGGGGCTACGTCGAAAACCACTCAACCAATAGAATTTAGACAGGTTTGGGTACTTATATTACCCTTATCTTTAAGTATTAACTCTAAGTTAATTAGTTTCACTTTTACAATGACTCTTCGTATTTTTATATAATATGGTTAATAAACTTACTATATACATCCAAACGACCCCCAAGTGGTCCATTAATGATGATCCTATAATGATATAAGTCTCTTGGCAGAATCTTAGATTTTTAAGAATTTAATATCAATTAATAATATAATATTTGTTTTAAGAACTCTTTTATGTCAATTTTGACACTATTCAATAGTTGATTTTTGTGAAACTCATAACAGATTGATTACTTCGAAAAAGTCAATTAAATCTATCCTAATATATCATATTATCCTATAAAATTAGTTTAATTCATTAAAAGTTTCATATTATATTTATTTTGGTATTTATAATATCAATTATTTTAATTTTTCACTATTATAGTAATTACTGCATCATCATTGTGTCATAAATAAAATAAATTATTTAATGTCTAAAAATTATAAATAAAATATAATTATGTAGGAAATCTTTTTATCTTTCTAATTAATATTTATAATCTAAAATAAAACATATATAACCCTATGTAACAATTGGTTTTCTAAAAGATATATGCTTATGTCATTTTTGTATTCATTTTAACTTAATTAAAATAAAGTGTCATTATCACTTACAAGTGGATCCATGGGGTCCCAAAATAGACCCAAAGATGCCCATGGTAGACCATGTATCAACCAATAGGGTTAAGACACGTTTTAGGGTAATTTAGTATTACTATAATATTATTTTTTAACCCTTATTTACCGGATTTACCCTTAACCATGGTAAATAAAATATTTACCGCAGTAATTATTCAAAATGTCTAAAAATAAAATTTACCTATTTAAACAATTTGAAAATCTTGATTCCAAATATGGAATCCATTTTTCTAAATTCAAAACACAGAACTGGCAGAAATTAATTTAAAATTAATTCCCACTGTCAAAACAAAAAGCGTGTTTTTAAGAGATAATAACTATCAAAAGATTGACAATTGTTTATGTTCGGTTTAATTGTAAAATTATGTCCAATGACCAAAATTATATTAAATGGTAAAAATATATTCTAAATATACTTTAAAACCACTCAAATTCACAATTTATTACTATTAATTATTTTGATTAAAAAAGTTGTTTTTAATTAAAATTTAGTAATTTTCACTATTCATCAAAATATTAAAGTTATCCGAAAAGTACCAAAATTTCACCTTAGGCTAAATTCGATATTCCGAATCCAAAAATGAAGTCCATTTTGAAATATAAAATATATATAATTTCAAAAATTAGGTATTACTATTCATAACGGCTAGTTTGATCGGTTGTGGTGTGTGTTAAAACTCGAAGTTGCGTACAACACACGCTACTCTTTTATTCAAAGGAAAGTGTACCGTGTAAGCTTGGGATGTTTCATTTTAAATTTTTTGATGTCCCCATTTAGTCAAAATGTATAAAATATTGTATTTAAAAAGGTTTCACTATTAAAAGTTGATAAAAGTGTAATACTGAAAATGAATCTGTTCTTGCATTATGACTAAGAAACTCATAATATGGATTCTAAAATTATAAGGACAATATAAAGTTTAAAATTTAGTTAATAATATTCATAACCTCTTTTGAATGGATTTTTCCTTTGGTAATTCATGGTGTGATTGAACTCGGTGTTGCGTGTAGTGCAAGTTATTGAATTATTTTGAAGAAATAACACACTATGAAATCTTGGGGTGTTACATTCTCCCCTCCTTCAATAAATTGTGTCCTCGCAATTTGAAATTGTTCTTCGAAAATAAAAGGTTGAAAATAGAAAATATATTTGTGGGAAAACCCACATCGGAAATTGGGTTACTAAAATTTAGTCTTAATATGAGGAAAAGAGAAATGAAAGGGTCACCACCAAATTATGATCTCGATTAGGAGAACATTGGTGGCATTTAGAGACATATAATTGGAGGAAAAATGTAAATATTTATAGGTATTGATTGAGGTCATCAATCACAAACAAGTGTAAGATTGAGGTCCTTAAATTCATCAATCTATGATGATTTGAAATACCATCGGTTCAACAAAACATTGGGTATTAGGATAACACATTTTTGACGTTTCAAAATATCTTAGTTGAAATCCCACATCGAAAAATGAATTAATGAGGACTCTATTTAAAATAAAAAGTCGAAAGTATGAAGATTACCGAAAATAACACATACTAGGGTTCCATGTAGGATAATATGGATATGGAGGAGAAATCTAACCATCAATTATCTGATGGAGAGTGGTAGAGAACATGGCTATGAAAAGGCCAACAATCCCAAAGCCATAAATTAGTGATGATTTAAGGTACCATCTAGGAAAACATTTTTGTTCTATGTTCCTTTTATTAATGTTGAGGAATTTATTTATGAGATTGGATAACATCATAAGGAGATATACTTACTTTATAATTATAGTTTTATCCTTTAATCAATTTCTACCACAAACTCATCTCTAAAAGATAATAGAATGTAAAAAATTCTATTTACACTATTCGTATAGGGTTCCAAAATAAACAAATTTATAATTCATCTACCAGATCTTTTAAAAAATACATTATTTAATCCAGGACATCTCTTGGGCCAGTGGTAGGTGATACACCCTTTTCTCCCTTCGGTTGTGGGTTCAAGTCTCGCAGCCTTGCCGGACGCGACGGGTTGCCGCCCGACCTCCGGGTTGTCCTTTTATGGCAATCCAAAATAATCCAAACTAGAACTATCCAAAATACTTCTGTCCAAACTCATAGTCCAACATTTATAAGGAAGGTAAGCATAATGTAGATTCTTTTTACCCCGTAATAGCATATGAATACCTTCATCATGTATTCTTTTAATACACTGAAACATCCTGAATTACCATATTCCTTATTGATTACATTCATGCTCCCTTATTCCATATAGAATGCTGGATATACTTCATTAATCCAAAAATGTTTTAAACCACAACAATGATGGAATATACAAATCATTAATCAGTTCCAAGGTAGTCAAGAATATCCAATATAATTTATCCAAAACAATCATGTATTATTCCAAAATCACTACTTCGGTATCAGAACTATATTATGGTTTATCATTCTCTCAACCATATATTTTCCAAAAATTTATCCTGCTATTGAGTCACTTTTCTTTGTTCCACAAAATCTCAAGTCCTTAATGAAATAGTACTGCAGTACAATCCTTATATACTCCATAATTATTATAACAAGTACATTGTTGATACAACACTCAATTGACATAATCAACATAAGAACTCTAATCATTCCTCTTCATCTGTGGTAGTATCATAACTTGATTATTATCCAATAACATCATTTGTGGCATAGTCTGATGACTGGGACATAGGTTCGCGTAGTGTCCAAACTCCTTGCAAACAAAGCACTGTACATTTAAAACCATTTTCTTACCCTTGCAGTCACGTACTTTGTGCCCTTTTCCTCCACACTTATAACAAACTCCCATTCCTTTCAGGCAAGTTCCAGGGTGTTTCTTTCCACAGTTACCACATATGGGAAAATTCTTCTTTTCCCTCTTCCCTTTATCCATCTTTCTCTCTTCCATCATTTTCTTCTCTTGCTTCCCTTCAAAGCCATAGGACTCAGTAAACTCTTTACTTATCTTATCAACACATGATATTATTTCTTCATATGATGATAATACATGGGAGACTATTTCTCTTATAAATTCTAGCTTAAGACCATGAAATATATGATCCTTCCTTCTCTTTGGATCATGTGCATTTCTGGAGTTCTCATTCCATCTACTGGGCGCCATTTCTAAACAATGGCATACACTAGATCAGTTTATGAATAAAAATACATAATCCTATACTTATAAAACACTTAACATAAATTGAACTATTTATGGATATAATCCATAATCATAAGAATGTTTCCTTTGAGGACGTATATACTCATAAACCCTTCATAATGATTTGTAAAGAAAATGAGAGTTATCCTAAGCATATCCCCCGGGAGTGTCGTAACCAAGAGTGCAGCAAGGCCCGTTGTCGTGCACCAGTTCCCGTTCGAGTCTAGCTCAAAGCGGTGTTTTCGGGTTTTACCCCTAGGTACATCGGTGCTAGAGCTGCCTCTACCTGCTCGTATCCAGACAGGGATGTATTGCTCGGAAAACTCACAAAATCTCTACAATACCAAAATTCTAGGATGTTCTTCTATACTAATCCCCAAAGTTCATCTTAGGTCTATGTGCTCTAATCAGAGTTTATCTAAATCTAGCTTCCAAGGTTTGTACTAAACTTCCTCTGATACCAACTGTAACGCCCCGACCCCAGTTGCCCAGAGTCGGTGCATTAATTACATAACATTGGCATGATCACAAGAAAGATCAAATCTCGAAAGACCGATTGGTTTAGTAGCCTTGGAAACACTAGATATATTCATAAGTTTTACATTACATCATAAAATGAAAAACTACTACAACAACATAATGTTTCCACAGTCCACACTATAATCCCCTCATAATATCCCAGCAGGTCATTCATAACTTACATCTTCACTTCCTGGGAAAAATAAAACATAGAAAAGGGGTGAGCTCAAATGCCCAGTAAGGATAACAATATATCGGAAACTTTCATCAATAAGAATAAACATTTAAGGGAATGTATAACTAAAACAAAAGCCTTTTAAACATGAACTTTCAACATGGTATGGCATAAATAAAATGAAATAATTCCATTTACTTATTCACATGGATATTCTACTAATCGAATAATCACATGCAAAAGTCAATAACCACTTTCATAATGTTGGAATGCATAATGCCAGACTATCATAACCACATAGCCAAGGCCTCGTGCCAAGACTACAAATAAGATTTTGTCAAGGCCTTGTGCCAAGACACTAGTTTGTCTCATGAGACCTACCGATGCATCGAGGAGCTATAGCAGGCTCCACCCGTCACATATTAAGTCCAATGCATTCCCATATGAAAAGGTTTAAACATAACATAATCATTCGTATTAAGACTAGCATACGAAATGTCAATACTTTCACCATAAACTATGAATGGTATAAAAATAGCACATCCACAGTCAAACATATCACAAAACCTTCAATACAATATAGAAGTTTTGTATCATAATAAATCAACTTCAAATAATCTTAATATCCATCAAAGGATGTTGACATAGATGAAATCAAAATTCTTTTTAAAGAAATATCTCCTTTTAATTTGAAATCATTTAAGATCCATTTAAAATAAAACATTTTCTTTAAAAATATTCTTATAATCTTGTAAGTGAAGCTTTGAAGATTTTATAACAGCGAAAAATAACCGCACCCGCCGTATAAGTTAAAAAAACATTCTTACCTTAATTCTGTCGAAAAGGTTAAAAAGGACCTTGTTTTGAAAATGATGGAAAGATTCCTCTTATAAAAAGTCAAACAAGGGTATAAATGACTTTAACCCATATTCTTGTAAATAATAAAAATGTTTTGAAACACATTTTGAAGAAACATGGATGTGGATGATAAAGAGATCCTAGTAGATTATTACGTATAAACAACCTCGGATAATGAAGAGATTGTGAAATAACCCTTACCTTGTACTTTTCCTTTGTTGGGGTAGGTTAACCTACTATATAATGGTGAAATAATTGTTATTAAATTATACAAGAATCATATATATTAATATGATATCATATATGATCTTTTAACATTGATTTGTTAATAATATCTTAGAATTATCGTCGTTTCAGGTGTTAACTTACTCATTTTCTTTTATATGTTTTGTTACATAAGCCATGGTTGTTGTATCTTATTCATATCCAGAATGATATCTAGTCCTAAAACATCATTTTTAAATCATCAAATGATAATTATACTTGAATGGATATGATGGATAATGAATCTCATCGCGTTCGTGGAGACGGTAGTCCGTACGTACGCACGAGCGACAATATCATTCTTTTGATATTAAAATAATATATAAATGGATGGTATATCATATATACAGAATCATTAACATGTTATATTTATTATTTACATGAGTTACACATCATTATTATACCCATCCAAATAATATTATATTGAATAACAATTACACCACGACGTGGAGACGGTAAGTCGTACGTACGCACGTATGGTGACATGTTATTCAAAGGGTGGATAGAATAATGAATATGGTTGTACCATATTTATAATAACATCACAGTATATGTGAGATACTGGAGTTATTATTTTAGAATGGTAATAACAAAGGAAGAATAAGTGGAAGAAGAAATGAACATAGAAAAGGGTGGTGAAATCATTACCTCTTCTTCGGGTTCTTCCTTTTGATTTGATCAAAAGGGCTCCTTAGGCTGGATTTCTGATCAAACTAAGGCCTCTAGGTTGTATTGAGGGATGTTGGGAGAGTATTTGGGCAGAGTTTGGCCGAACCAAAAGGCTTTAGAGGTGTGAAGAAATGAGAAGGAGGAGTGCCCTTTTATAAGAGGGGTGAGGGGCACCTTTGGAAAAGCTAGAAATATTAATTTATAATAATTCATATTCGGTTTCTAATGGCTCCAAAGTTGAATATTCAAAGTTTAAGGTGGGTGTAGGTCGAAAACCACTCAACAAATAGAATTTAGATAGGTTTGGGTACTTATATTTACCTTATCTTTAAGTATTAACTCTAAGTTAATTAGTTTCACTTTTACAATGTCTCTTTGTATTTTTATATAATATGGTTAATAAACTTACTATATACATCCAAACGACCCCCAAGTGGTCCATTAATGATGATCCTATCATGATATAAGTCTCTTGGGCGAACCTTAGATTTTTAAGAATTTAATATCAATTAATAATATAATATTTGTTTTAAGAACTCTTTTATGTCAATTTTGACACTATTCAATAGTTGATTTTTGTGAAACTCATAACAGATTGATTACTTCGAAAAAGTATATTAAATCAATCCTAATATATCATATTATCCTATAAAATTAGTTTAATTCATTAAAAGTTTCATATTATATTTATTTGGGTATTTATAATATCAATTATTTTAATTTTTCACTATTATAGTAATTACTGCATCATCATTGTGTCATAAATAAAATCTATTATTTAATGTCTAAAAATTATAAATAAAATATCATTATGTATGAAATATTTTTATCTTTCTAATGAATATTTATAATCTAAAATCCAACATATATAACCCTATGTAACAATTGGTTTGCTAAAAGATATATGCTTATGTCATTTTTGTATTCATTTTAACTTAATTAAAATAAAGTGTCATTATCACTTACAAGTAAATCCATGGGGTCCCTAAATAGTCCCAAAGATGCCCATGGTCGACCATGTATCAACCAATAGGGTTAAGACACGTTTTAGGGTAATTTAGTATTATTATAATATTATTTGTTAACCCTTATTTACCGGATTTACCCTTAACCATGGTAAATAAAATACTTACCGCAGTAATTATTCAAAATGTCTAAAAATAAAAGTTACCTATTTACACAATTTGAACATCCTGATTCCAAATATGGAATCCATTTTTCTAAATTCAAAACACAGAAGTGGCTTAAATTAATTTAAAATTAATTCCCGCTGTCAAAACAAAAAGCGTGTTTTTAAGAGATAATAACTATCAAAAGATTGACACTTGTTTATGTTCGGTTTAATTGTAAAATTATGTCCAATGACCAAAATTATATTAAATGGTAAAAATATATTCTAAATATACTTTAAAACCACTCAAATTCACAATTTATTACTATTAATTATTTTTATTAAAAAAGTTGTTTTTAATTAAAATTTAGTAATTTTCACTATTCATCAAAATATGAAATTTATCCGAAAAGTACCAAAATTTCACCTTAGGCTAAATTCGATATTCCAAATCCAAAAATGAAGTCCATTTTGAAATATAAAATATATATAATTTCAAAAATTAGGTATTTCTATTCATAACGGCTAGTTTGATCGGTTGTGGTGTGTGTTAAAACTCGAAGTTGCGTACAACACACGCTACTGTTTTATTCAAAGGAAAGCGTACCGTGTAAGCTTGGGATGTTTCATTTTAAATTTTTTGATGTCCCCATTTAGTCAAAAAGTATAAAATATTGTATTTAAAAAGGTTTCACTATTAAAAGTTGATAAAATTTCAATACTTAAAATGAATCTGTTCTTGCATTATGACTAAGAAACTCATAATATGGATTCTAAAATTATAAGGATAATATAAAGTTTAAAATTTAGTTAATAATATTCATAACCTCTTTTGAATGGATTTTTCCTTTGGTAATTCATGGTGTGATTGAACTCAGTGTTGCGTGTAGTGCAAGTTATTGAATTATTTTGAAGAAATAACACACTATGAAATCTTGGGGTGTTACAATTAAAGGGACGAGATCCCATTTTGTGATCTTTGATTTCCTGTTGTTTGTGATTTGATGTGATCCTGGATGGCTGTTGTGATTTGTGGAGGTATGGGGACTTGTGGTTGTGGCAGCGGATGACGCCTAGTGGGGCGAGATGCATCAGTTTATGCATGTGGGTGTCGGGGAGGACACCAAGGATGATGGTATGAGATGAATGTGATGGTTTGATGTTGGTGGTTTGGTTTGGTTGTTTATCTGCTTTACTTTTCCCCACTGCTCAAGGAAGCTGGTCTTGCTTACCCTCTTTCCGAAGGAGGCGAAGACACGCGGGGTATGCCACGTGCTTTCCGTGTTTAGCCTCTCGATGGAGGATGGGTCTATGCTCTTGCTATAGGCAGAAAAGACTCGACAGGTAGTATATCTACTCGCCGTGTTGAGCCCCTTTGTGTTTAGTAGCATGGGATGCTTTTCTAGAATGCCTGAGAATATGGAAAAGAAATTCTGAAATGAATGTTTGTTTAAATGGTGATAATCTACGGGGATGGAGAAACTAAAATTTAATAGTGATGTGAATCCTAAAAAGAGAAGTTTAGAATGTGATGCCTATTTAGTTTAATGTGGTAAATTGTTCATGGTTAATTAATGTTTAAAGAATTAATTATCGTACAGTGGAACTGATAAAATGAGAATGGAGTAATCTAATAAAGATCTTCAAATGGTTGTGTGCTTATAGGATACCTAGTCTTTGAAGTAGCATCCTGGAGTCTGAGAGACATTAGCTGCAGTTGTGCCTATGACTAGGTAATTCCCATAGTGTGGTTGGGAGTTATATATATTCTGTACTTTTGTGTTTCTATACGCTACTCCACCCTGTCTGTAAGGGCAACTGACACCCCTGGGATTCTGAGCCCTGGGGGGGGGGGGGTGTTTTCCCCAACATTCTGATGGGAGGTTGAATGGCTGACTACCCCCTTTGTCCCTTCTCTCTTCTCTTGGTAGATCTTTGTGCTGGTAGGAATAGTGGTTAGTTTTACCCATATATGTTTGTAGAGGGCTATAATGGCTTGCGGTTATTTCACACACATATATTCTGGATATAGTATCCTATGGACTACTATAGCTGTAACGTGTATAGGCTGTGATGGCTTGAGGATCCTTACTCGGCGTATGGGCTGTGATGGCTTGAGGTATAATACTCGACGTATGGTACACATTATACGAGCTATGGTGGCTTACGAAAACTACCTGGTTACTTTGGTTGTGAGTATGGTGTGGTGCTTAGCCCAGGTGTCTGCGGGCAAGACGTTGTGGTGCACGTGGTGCAGGTTGTGGAGCTTAGCCCAGGTGTCTGCAGGCAAGCCTTTGGAGAGAGATGCACAGGACGTATGTCGTTGGGGAAAACCGGCAAACCAGTGGGGAAGTAGTAGCGGGGTACCCTTGATATTCTTTATTATATGCTATATTATTGTATGCGTTACTTGGAGAGAGTAGCAATGGTGAGGTTGGGAACTTAGTATACTTGTTTAGGTAACGAGGTAGTTTCACTTGTTTTTCATTGGGCTTTAGCATGCTTTCATTACTTTTACACGAGAGGGTTGAGGAGGATCCTACTGAGTATACTGTTATACTCACCCTATGTATTTATAAGCTGTTTTCAGGTCATTTGAAGCAGGTTGGAGGTCAAGCGGGTTACTTCTAGCTTGTGGTTGGAGGAGGAGCTATTCGGGCTTGTGGTCGCTGTCGTTTTACTTTCTTTTGGGTAATTTAGTTTCCCCTTTCAGTTGTAGCACATTTGCATGACATTTCATATATGTACTTGGTTTCCTTTTATATCTCAGCTCTAAGTTGGAGTTGATTGGAGTTTATTCTATCTCTCTCTTCCGCATGTGTTCTCTTAGAGGGTAATGCCTCCCATTCGTGCGTTTACTATACCCTCGGTGCTAGTCGCCAACCCGGGGCCTACTGGAGGCGGGACTCGTGGGTCATTATCTCCCTTCTCACATTGCCGGCCCAGGAGGGGTACACTTTGTGGGGAGGGGGTCTTGACATGAACTCTGTTACAAACATCATACAATTGAAGCGAGAATAAATCAAAGAATTGGTTTTGAGTATGAAATATAAATCCCCATAAAAAATATCAAATAAAATATAAAATAATAAAAATTAATTACACAAATTATATTATAATATCAATGACAATTTATAACTATTATAAACCAATGAAAATAAAATTAGTTATGAATACCCTTACATCAGGTTCGTCCCATCATGTATGTTATTTATCGTCATAAATAATATACATAGGTTAATTATTTAAATCATTAATAAAAAATTTCATGTTTATTATTAATTTTATTTTATTGAATACCATGTTATATTTATTTTTATAATGAATTATGTTCACATCAAGTGTTTTGATAATATTCAGTTCATATGTCCAAAATAACTTCATTAGTTTGAATATTATAGAATAGATATTTACTCCATAATATCTATAATAATAACAATGAAATAAATAAAAATGTCAATTAAAAATTTTAATTTTAAACCAACCATGAAATATCTTTATGAAAACTGAACTCGATTACAATCATGGACATGAAAAGATGTATGTATGCATGAGGAATGTTTCAATATTTAAATGATCATGATTGAAAGAATGTAAGTGATATTTTATCATTATAGGAATGAAAATTATAAAATAAATATCAGATTATTTCATTTAATATAATTGTATATATCATTAATGTGGTATTTCTATGAAAAACAAATCACAATGCTTCATGGAGGTGGTAATACACAAGTACACATGAATGATAATATCATTTTAAAATGGTTGGAATGATAAGAAATGTTATGAAACATTATATTTAAATTATGATAAGTATATAATTAATAATATATATATATATATTAAATCAAACATTAAAACCATCCATGAGTTGGTTAATGAGGTAGTAGTCCACCATACACAAAGACAACTGTTTTGTTTCCCATTGGATGGAATATGAGACTGATATAGGGTATTTAATTAACAAAAAAAATTATATGTATATTTTATATACTAATATTATTATATCATATTGTTTGGATAATATTTAAAGGAGGTGTAGGAACAAATTATATCAGAATGAATGGTTAAGAATAATACCTCTTCAATGAACAACCACATGAGGTTTACAATAAAATCATTCCTATGAGGGTTTTATAATAAAAAAAGACTATAGTAAATTTTAAGTGAATTTAGGATTTCATTTTATTAATTATTACATGATCCAAAACTTTTTTATGTGTTAACTAAAGTGGTTAGTAAATTTCTTTTTATATGTGAGGGGATGAGAAATTTTGGAATTTCATAAAGTATTAAATTAATATAACATATTTATCATGATAAAATGGTTCCAAAATGAAATATTTAGAATATATGCAGAATATGTGTTGAAATATTATCATTCGATAAAATATGGAAAATCTAATACTACTTTTCTTCCCTTATATGTTTTTCAACCTGTGTTAACCCTTTTGTAAAATTAATCGGTTAACCAAACAATTACTCTTTAAGGATAAAATACAGTTAATATAAAAAAAAATTATCCCATAAAAGAACCATGGATAATATATTAAGCTCTATACCTATCAATTGGATGGTGATAATAATTTTAGGAATTTTAAAAATTTTAATAAAAAATTATTTGTTATAAAATATCACTAATATCATTTTAGGAACTATTATATTACCTTGATCTTAATAATAGAAATATAGAAAGGGAATTTGAATATAAAAATTTAAAACTTCCATAAATATTATATTTATCTATAAAATTAATGGAAAAAAATTAATAAAAATTATATTACATTTAAAAATTTCAAAATCATTTATTTTATTTTTCTATTATATGAACAAATATTGTGTCGGCATTGTAAAAACTTTATATTAATTATTTCATGCCTGAAAATTAAAAGTAAACTACCATGATAAAAACATATTTATCATTAAAATAATTATTTATAATATAAAATATGTTTTCTTTATACAAGTAACAAAATATAAAAAATTTAAAAGTAAGTACTTTTTATTTTCTACTACTCTTTATATAAAATAATTAAGGGTCAAAATCATGCAGATATAGAAACCGAAAGTCACATATTTTAATTTTGTTTGTATATAGATGACATAAAATAATAAAATAAAATTAATTCAAGTGTTATAGTCCATATCATGTTATTTTATGGATAATTACTCTATTTACTCTTACCATGGTGATAATTATTTACTATATTTAATATTCTTATTGAATAATATAAAAGGGGACTATTTAAAAAAACAATTATCCCGTGAAAACAAATATTAAATCCATATTTAATGTCTGAATACACATAAGTTGAATAATTTAATTAAAAATTAATCTCAAAATACATTATGAAAATGGTTTTCAAGAAAATGAAATTCTTAAGGAAAATAAGAGTTTACCTTAACTCTATGACTATTAATATTAAATATATGAATTATAAATGATATATATAGATATATGATATATTTATTTTATGTATATAATTCTTTATTAGATGTTATTTTAATTAAATAAAATAGAATAAAAATTAATCACTAAAAATAGTTTTCAAAAAAATATGTTTTAAGCATAAAATAATATTTACACAAAAATGATAAAAATTGCTGATTCAAATTAAAATAATTATATTATTAATAATAAAATTAATTAAATTTTAATTTAATAACTACAAAAAAATATAATAATATATTAAATTACTTTATTTAATCAATAGAAATGAATTTTTAATAAAAAATTTAATTATCACTTTTCACTAAAAAGACAATATTTTCAGATAAATTGTAAAATTTCACCCTAAGTTAATTTTTTTATTTTGTTATAAATTATAACCTTTAAACAAATATCATTATTAAAATTGGTATAATTTAATTATATTTTCCACCAATAAAAATAAATAATAATTAATTTCGAAGAAAATGTTTATTTCAAGTATGAAATGATTTTTCATGAAATTGTTCGTTTATTTCATAATAATTAATCTATATATATTCACATAAAATACAATTATATATATATATTTCATAATGAATTTATTTATATTTTTACCCCCTAATTAAATGGATATAGTTTTATAGTCAAATTAAAATAATATATTTTGATGGTACTTTACTATCGGTGTTTCTTATCATATAAAGTATCCAGTGTAATGTTCTTATATTAACTTCTTAATGTGATAATTTCTCCCCGCATTAAATAAATTACATCCTCTCAATTTGAACATGCACTTGGAAATCAAGGTTTTTACATTTGAACATCCCTGTGTTGAAAACTCACTTAGTAAAATGGTTAATAAAATTTTTTCTTATAAGGTGAGAAAGGGAAATTTGATGGTCATCTAGAATATCACCAAAATATGATTATAAATAGTATAAAATTAATAATAAGTAAAAATAAACTATATGGAAAAAACCAATACCCAAATAAAAATTGAAAGTGATAGAGGATGTGTTTAGAACAAAGTTAAGGAACAAAAATCCATTAATTTGTGATGGATAAAAAGATGATCAATTCATAAAAAATAACAATAATAGGATAATTTTTTTTCAAGATACTTTCCAAGAGTTGAAGGATTATTTTACATTAAATATGTTGAACTCCAAAAAATATAATTACTAGATATGAATAAATAATATAGTAATCTCTAAAATTAAATAAAAAACCAAATCATTAACATAGATAATTCTATAGACAAATAAACCAACATCCCAATTAGTATAAATAACATCAATATTTAATAATTTATAAACTCATAGGTTATATCATCCACTTCATCTTACACCTCCAAATATGTTATAACATTCTTCCCAAATAATTGTTTACATTAAAATTAATAGTTTTATAATTTTATCTTAACCCAATAAAATATCTCTCAAATTATCATTAATCACCTCCAAATTATAAAAATTAATTAATATTTGATTCTATAATATGTTTTCCAAAATAATATTTATAATTATCCATCAAACTATGCGCTTAAAAAAATTTCATGTTAACCAGTACATCATGATGGACAGTAGTAGGCAATGCAACCTTGTTTCCTTTTGGTCGTGGGTTCTTGCCATGCCGCCTTTCTAGATGTGTTGGGTAGTCACCCAACTTGTGAGTATCCGTTTTTCTAAAAAAATATTAATATAATTACTATAAATTTTACAAAAATTATGATGACAATCCCCCAAAATAACATTATTCATAAAATCAGTTTTTAACCAATATTTTTTTTCTGTACCACAAATTTTTTCAACAAAATCAAATAATCTTAGTTGACTACTATTACCATAACATCAATGATAGTATTAAACTATATTATTATTAATACAATTAAAATTATGAATATATAATATTGTAGTATTACTCTTAAAATACACTTTTCACTAAAATAAATACTAACCCAAATGGTTTTTTCACCATAAATGTCTCACAAAATACCGATAATCATTTTATACTCCCATTACATAATACTTCAAAAGAAATATCTATATTTTTTAATATATTATTAACATATACTTTTCATCCCAAGATACTTTATTATTATCCAATGTCAATATGTGATATCATAGGTTTCTATATCTTTTATTATTTAATTCATAATAATTGTTCATATGGAAAATTTGAGTTAACCCACGTATATCCCCAGGGAGTTTCAAACAAGGAATAAATTAAGGTAACACTCATTTTACACTATAATGATGGTTTTTATATACTCGACCACCATTTAGGGTTTATTATCCCTTATTGCGTCTATGCTAAAACCACACACACTTGCAATATCTAGAGAGTGATGTATTACTAGGAAAACCACAAAATACCTAATTTACCAAAATTTTCTATAGTTATCCTATTCATAGACATATATTAAAATCCATTCATAATTCTGTTTTTTTAATAGATGATTTCGTAAATATTTTTTTAATTATTTTAACAACCTTTACATTAATACCATCTATAATTATCCTGAAGCTAGAAGCCATAATATGGTGGTTACTTTATTACATTAGCAGTAGATACATGGAATCATAACCCGAATGAACCAACAGTTTAGTAGTCTTTGTAGACTAGATACAAACTCTAATATCACATTAAATTTGAACACATAAAATTACAAAAATAGTGAAGGTAAATAATTTTCATACTTTAACTAAATTAAATATTACTTCTTCATACGCCGGGGAATGGAAAAAATAAGGGTGAGATAAGATGCTCAGTAAGGGTTACATACAGTGGAAGATATCATGAATAAAGATGGAATTATTAATATGACAAGGTAATTAACTGAAAACACATTCCATTTAATTAATAACAGTAGTATGAAAGATATACATATATAATAAAAATTCAAAAATATTATGGATAACAATAAATGAATTATCAATGAAGGATGTTCTTAGTATTATACATCATGATATTAGACCTCATGATATCTATACTTTCAAGAACTCTAACTAAGACAATTTTGCTGATTGGTAGGTAAACTCTAAAAAACCATTTAATTCTTCCAACTAATTTTTCTCCTAAGGCTTACCAATGCATCAAGGGGATATCTATAACTGATAGCCACTCATCAATGCATGTTCAAAAATATTATTATATATATTAAATGTTCAACTCAATTAATGAAAAAAAAACTTTTATCAGAAAAAAGTGTATTGTGTGAAGAATATTGATTTATCAAGTTTTCATCAGTCAATCGTGTATCATTCATATTAAAACACCTGATGTATAAATGATATTTGGTTTATAAAATAAGAATATAAATGATAAATATTTTTATTATTTATGATAAATATAATTTTTTATTATTACATGAATGTGGATTTTTTATTAGACCTTCAATATCCACAATATTTATCAAGAGATAATAGATTCCCATAAAAAAATTAAATTGTAGTAAAATCAATTATTTTAATAAAATGAAACAAATATAAATAAAATAAATATTGATAAATATTTTTCTCTATAAAATCATTAAAATCATATAGAAGTATAAATGTTATTGGACAATTATGGTGGTTTGATATTCTATTATTGGTGTAAATGTTAAAAAGAAATCCTTTCTTTTTATATTTTGGACAATCAAAATTGAAAATGACTCCTTTGGGGGAAAACATTAGAAATATTCATTTAAAACAATCTAAAAATACATGCATAACATAAAAAATCCTGAATAAATAATTCAATAAATATAAAGGATGTCTGAAAAATAACATTAAGAAATTTACACATGGAAAAATATATACCTGATCAAAATGATAAATAAGACCAACTTTAGTTATAAAAGATTAATTTCTTATTAATGATCCAAAGTAGGGAAAATTAAGATGAAAATATGTATGCTCCTTAAATATATAATGGTTAAAAATAGATATATTTTATGAAGGAAGGATTATATGATTTTTGTTTCATAAAAATTTAAGCTAATCCCACAAAAATGTAATTGTAAAATAAATCCTAATGTCATTGGTAAATTTTAAATTGTAACCCAATCAAAAATTAAATTTTAATTAAACATTATTCATAATTAATTAATGTGTATATGTGTTATAAATTTTAAAGGTTAATTTTATACACCATATAAATATAAATAGGTTCAAAATATTAAATATGGATCAATGGAATGGAAATTGAGATGAAATCCCTTACAATTATCATAGTATTAAATTGATAATTAATAAATTAATTGATGTATCAAATGTAGATCCAAATAAAATAAGTTAAATAAAAAATTATCGTAATCAATTTTCATTATACACATAATCATGGAATATAAAAGACAATGAAGAAGCAATATAACCTAATAAAAAGAAATTGAGTTACGAAACCCCTTATATATGTTGTGACTTGTCCTATATGTCATTTATCTTATTGAATAATAAAATTATGTTAATTGATTAAATTAATAATAACCATTATGATTTTTTATTCCATTTATTTTATTTAAACCATGTTATATTTAATTACATATTTAATTATGTTTACCTTAGATGTTGAGATTGCATTCAGTTCATATGTCCAAAATGAACATGGTAGTTTGAAAATGGTAAAGAAGATCATTTTCTCATAATATATAGAATAATAATCATGAAATAATTATAATTTTTTGAGAAAAAATATAATTTTTAAACCAATAAAGAAATATGGTAATGAAAAATGATCTACATTATAATCATGGCAGTGGTAAGTCGTATGTACACCTGAGTAATGTTTCCATTTTCAATGATCAAAATGAGAAGTATATAAGTATTATTTTATCATTATTGAATGATAATTATAATAAAAATATGATATTATTTTTTTATGTACACATATAAATATCATTTATTTTATGTGGCTATTAAAAAAAATAACATCTCTTCGTAGGGGTGGTAATCCAAAAATATGCATGAACAATGTTATTATTTTTTAAAAATGGAAATATAAAAATTTATATGACATATTATCTCTAAAAAATTATAAATATTTCATTAATATCATATATATATATATATTCTGAATATATCAATAATATAATTTGTGGGTGGTGGTGGTGAAAAACGAACTACATGGATTTGTGATGCAATAGTCCTCCGTAAAAATGAATGACAGTTATATTTACCAATTAATGGAAGATGATACTGATATGGGGTATTTAATTAACATAAAAAATTATTATTATATGTGAAATAATTATTTTTTTATCACATCATGTTTTGATAATATGTGAAAGAGGTGGAAGAAGATATAAAACATAAATTGTTGGTTAAAAAAATACATCTTCTTCAAAAACCCTCTTTAGTTATATACCAAAATACATCCTAGGAGGGTTTTATAATTAATAAAATTCCTCTAGTAAAAGTTGGAGGATGTAAAGAAATGATTTGGATAATTATTTTCCAAAAATATGATTTTAATGTGTGAATAATAGATTTGAGGATGAGATCTTTTATTTGTTTGGGGAGGGGAAATTTTGGAATTTCGTAGTGTATTAAATTTATATAAATTATTTATCTAAAAAAATAACACAAATATAATATATTTATAATTTAAAATGAGGATGGGTCTAAAAAATATCATCCAAAAATAATTATAAAAATTTATATTTATTCACACTTATCATTTTTTTAAACAATGTAAACAGTTTTTGAAAATTAATGTTACAGAATTTTTTTTACTCATTTGGGGTCATGATAATTACTATAAAAGGAAAATTATCCAAATAATGGGAAATGGTTGATATTTTAAAAAATATTAAAATTAGTTGTCTTAATATATAATTTTTATGAATTTTAAATTATTTTAAAAAAATATTATTTATTATATAATATCAATAATGTCAGAATTGAACCTATTTAATAACATTGATAATAAAAACCTGAATAATAAAACTAAATTAAAATATATCAATTAAAACATCCCTTAAATTATATATATATCTAAAAAAATTTGTATCAAAATAAGAGGATCACCATGAATGGTTCGATTACTTTTGTTGAAGCTAATCCGAAAGTTCTAGAGGATCGCCTTGAGGAATGTAGGTTCTCACTGCTTGCTAGATTGTCTAGAACTCGTAGCGAAGCTCCTTTGAGGGTTGATGAAGTGCGCAATTGCTTGGCAAGAAGTTGGGGGTTCTCGGATTGTCGTCTGATTTCCATCGGAAGTGGTATGTTTCATGTCGTTTTTCCTTCGAAGGAATTGCTGAATATAGCCTGGAGCTTTGGACCTGTTTCTTTGAAGCCTGGGTATATAATGGTACATCAGTGGGATCCTTTATCGCATCCCCTTGCCACTAAGAACTCTTCCACTCAAACATGGGTCCGCATTAGGGGTTTAAACTGGTTTTTTTGCCATCCTTCAGTCTTATGGGACGTTGCCTCAGCCATTGGGAGTCCAATTAAGGTGGATAAGTAGACTGAACACCCTTGATTTGGCCATTTTGCTAGGGTCTTGGTAGAAATTGATCTAGCACAGGTCCTGATTGACAAAGTTTTCCTTGTTGCTGGGGAGTTTAAGCTGGAACTTGCTGTTCAATATGAGTGGTTGCCTATCTTCTGTAAATCGTGTCTTTGTATTGGTCATACTTCTATGCAATGTCGTAGGAATTTGAAGTGTACACTTTGTAAGTCGGTGGGTCATACCTCTGAGCAGTGCAAAACGATTTCGGCGGTGCAGGCTGGTTCTATGTTGGTTTCTAGAGTAAAGGAGCCTCCAAAGGTAGGCCCTGCCTCATTTTCTGAGGCTGTCCAGTTTGGTTTGGGTAAGCAGTCTGTTGGCCAGCCGGCTGCTGCTGATGACCGATCAGTGGATAAGGCATTGGAACCATCTGTTGTTGGAATTACCAGGGGTGATGCTTGCAGGTCATGGGCTGATATTGCTGAAGAGGAGGAAGGGTGTCATCTAGTGCATACGGATGCTGCTATAATGGTAACTGAAGTTCAGCAGGAGGATGCGGTTAATGCCCAGCACGGTGAACATATGTTTGTTGAGGAAGAGGACGGGGTCCAATCGGAGCATGAGGCTGCTGTTCAAGATGATGTCAATGATGAGTTTGATCGTGATGTAGTGGCTTCGGCTTGTATGAAGGGTAAGATGAAGATCTTTGATGAAGATGGGTTTCAATTGGTGACGTCGAAGAAGTTGAGGGCTGATCCAGCCCAGGTAACTACTGTGGAAGCGCGACTGGATGGTGCTGTGATGGTGGATAGTTGTACTGTAGGAGAGGATGTGGTCCAACAGGTTAACCATTATGATTTATTATTGAAGGGTGATGCTGATATTGGGATAGAGGATATTCTGGAGAGTTCAACTCTGCATGTTGCTGATATGGAGGCTGCTCCTAAGGATACTTTGAGTGCTGAGCTGAAATCTCCAAAGCCATTACTTAATTTCTTTTCTATGTTGGAGTCGATTAATACTCCAGAGTTTTATATGATTAATCTGGAGGGGCTTAAGAAGGCAGGATGTAGCAATAATCGCGATAACACCTTGATACTTGCTGCTGATAAGGGGATGGAGATCCCAGTGGTAGTGAAATCCACTGCTTATAATATTGCTTTCTCTTCTTCTGAGATGCAAGTGGTCCAGGATACAAAGGAGGTTTGGAGGGTGCATGTAGAGTGTCATGCTGCTGCGGATCATAAGGAAGACACTTGCACTGATGTTGGCCTGCATGGGGAAGCTTCCCCTTTGGAAAATACTGAGGAACTGACTATGGCAATGGAAGCTGGACAGCAAAGTGGGCGTGGTCCCCTCCCGGCCAGTCGGGGGGGATATAGTGGTCGAGGTCGTCCTCGAAAAAGGTGACCTTCTGTTTGCTCTGTTTGTTCTTGTTGGCGTGGTCTGTTGGACTGTAGCTTTTCCCCCTGTTTGTTTGCTGCAACTTTTATTTTTCTTTGAATAAATTTTGGGGTCATGGGTCTTATGCCCATGATCGAGCCTTCTTGGTAAGGAATATAATCTTCATATATAATAAAATAAAGTGTTATTATTCTTTTTCTATCAATATAATATTATTTTTATCGTTAATAACTTGATTTACATGTTCCATGGTGTTAATTATTTACTATATTTACTATCCATAATGAATTAAAATAAAAAATGGACTATTTAAAAAAAATTGAAAAAAAAATTACGAAATCAATGTTTCATGATTCCATTCATATAATTGGTATTATTTAATATTAAATTTCACTCACAAATCGTAATAAAAGGCAGATTTCAGGAAAATGTTTTTTTTCAAAGAAACATTTAATTTACATTAACTCTGTGACTGGTAATATTCATTATATGAATTTCAACACACACACAAACACATATATATAATATAAATTTCATTTAAAATATTCCTCATTAGTATTTATTTAAAATAATTAATATGAAAAACCATTATTCACATAAAAACAATTTTCTTTCAAATATATTTTTAAGCATACATATTAAATTATAAAAAAAATCATTAAAATTGTAGATTAAAATGAAATTAATTTTATTATTCTAAATAAAATGGATCATATTTACCATTAAGACCAAATTAAAAATATGTTTATATTTTAAATTACTTGATTTAATGAAAAGTAGTAACAATTTATAAAAAATTGATTTTTTTCAATATTCACTGATAAACACCAACTTTTCAAAAAATTATGAATAGTTAAACCTAATATAATATTTATGTTATGATAAAATGATTTCATTTTTATAAAATAAATTTTTAATCATGGTAGAAATTAATTATATTACCCATTCAAAAAAGCAGTACAAACATTTTTTAAGAAAAAATATTGTTCAAACCACAAAATTATTTAACAAATTTTTCCCCTTATTTCCAATAAATGAATATATATATATATTATTTTTATAAACTATTTATAAATTAATTAATATATTTAATCCTATTTTTACTCCCAATTCAAAATACTGTTTATAACGATCTTATTTAAATAATATATTTTTTGAGTCATTTAATCTCGGAGTTATGTGTCATATAATCTTTTCAACACAGAGTTCTTCTTTTAAAATGTTTGGATGTTATATAAAATGACCCCATAGATAGAGGATATTATTCACTATACAATTAGGTATAATACCAACCCTATATGATCTATAGGTATTGGATCATATACTATATCCCTAGGGGGAATTTTTGATCCAACCTAGAAATGGTAATATGATATTTCTGCCTAACATGAATATATTTTTATTGTGGGTTACCACTCCCATCACTCCACATGTGATATATTCTCGACCTGTAATTTTGAACACTGTAGGGAGAGCCACATTGTAGCTGGATACCATGACCGTGTTCGGTAAGATGGGCTAAGTAGAAAAATTCATCTTCCAGCCATTTCTATTTCCAAATGGATCCTATAACAATGATGGAACATATAATATAGAGAAGCGGTTATATCTTCTATCCTTCCTCAGTAAGTGCATGAATTTTTAGTAGATTTTGAACCCATATGTGTAACATACACCCTGCACCAGTTCGCTCGACAATTTCAGTGCACGCAGAGGATTACTCCTAGGTGTATATGAATGTGAACCATGAGAACCAGTCATGAATGATTAGATAAAATTGTCTAATGTTTACAAGGGATTATGGGAAGATCCACAATGAGTTGACTCTATATAATGCTTCACTCGTACTGGTTCATGAGTATGCAAAGAGCGAGGAGGCTGCCTACCCTAGTGAGATGCTAAAGCGAGTGACTATCCAGGCCATCAAGGTGGTTCCTACACCTCGATATCAAATTATAAAGATGGGGGGATGTCAATAAGGTGGTGATAATACATGCAAGTGAGGAAAGGCTGTGATTTTAGGGGTGGTAGACATTGAATCAGAAAACCTCGTTCCAGTGTTGGTTGGAAATGAAGCGGTAGAGGTAGCAGTGGCCGGTCTTGCAGCTCTATCTAGGAGGGCCTAGGACGGAGTGGAATCATACCAGGGCTTCCAAAGGGTCTCCTTCTAACCATTGTGATGAAAATGTGTCTAGTTGTGATTCCCTCTGATGTAGTCTTTCTAGAGGCATGGAATTATTGGGAATAGAGAAAACATTACCTAAACATTAATGACTTGTGGAAGAATCTAAATATGCATTGGATATCACTGGGGGAGCTCAAATTTGTGAATGAAATTTTTAATGCCACCCCAACTGGGAGAAAACGTTTGTAATGGATGTAGAAGAATTAATACCTTCCTGTGGTGACATGCGGCTGATGTCACATTTGGAAAGGGTGTTCATAAACATGACTACTCCCACAGAACAGACGACGACCAAACTAGTAGAGATTTTCCCCTTGCCCGATCATGTAGATGAATCATGAGGGGAAGAATTCAATGAGTGATATTTCTACCGAGAAATTGAGGGAGTTTTTAAGGGAGACTATCTTGAATAAGGCGAGATAGTGGTCTTGGGGGCATCTCTTCTGAGAATTCACCACAACATTAGAAGTGAGTTCCTACTCCCTTTAATTGTGCTAGTAACCTTCATACCTTATGATGATTTCTGAACTGATAGTTATCTGTGTAGGATAATCTTCAATCAGCCACTCTCACTGATGAGGAGGAATGAGCAAAAGACACGTGGAACCAAACACCACTGCCTGATGTCAAAGAGATGGTTCTTGAAGAATCATGTAGTGAATTGGGAGTAGGGGAATACACCAAAGGAATCTTCAAGGTCTTCAATCATGTAAAAAGGGTTGTGTCTTGGCCTCTCAGAGATGATAAACCAAAGATGATATCAAGTGGCTGAAGAGGGTAAGTCTCATACTTTAGGGCCGTAAGTATTTTTCGGTCATTCAAGATGGCTATCATGACCCATGCATGCACAACTTCTAGGATGGTGCATACGTTGTTGATGAAAATGGATCGAAGCCTTGATGTTCCTCTCCAAATAGGGGTGAGAGAATTATAGCACTGAGTTCCCTAGAAAACCAGTTCCTGTTTACTTATGAATGTCCTGTGGTGGCGGGAAATACTACTGGTGAGATAGAGTCTGGATTTGACCGAGTGGACATCATCAATGTAGAATCTATTAATGAAAACCAAATAGAGGAAGACCATACTACTAAACTATTAGAGGTATTTCCTGGATAAAAACCCACTAACCCGGAGGATTGGGATGATACAGGTTCTGATGAATTGGATATAAAGACCTCTCATTTCCAGTCATGAAAGATGGTCAAAAAATTTATCAATAATACCCCCACAAGAAGAATGGTTAAGATGGATGGGGAGGTTTTATTCCAGAATATGCTTACTATTCACTGAAGGAGTAGATTCCAAATTCCCTCACAAACTCATCTGAAACTTCCATACCGAGAGGTTGTGAGAAGAAAAACATAGATTTAGGCCTGGTTGTTACTGTAGGAAATCCTTCAATGTCCAAAGACTCCATGAGGATGAGCACGAGATCCAACGATTGAGGTTGTGGGAGAATGATCAGTCTGCTTTACTCGATGCATAATCGAATTTCGTATCGCCAATAAATGCTTAGCTGGTAGAGAATGGGGAAAAGATGAGGAGATCTTCTCAAGAGATGGATATTACCTAATCCGACGAGTATTAGGACTAGATCAAGCCCGATGAACTACCCATATCCCCATCAAGGAGAAGCGAGAAATTAAATGGTGAAAACTGATCCTGGACACCATGAGATTGACAGCAGCGGAGCTGGGACACTAAATAAAAGAGGTCAAACAATCTATAAGAGGAGAAGATCCATGGGTTCTGTAACTTATTGGAACTCATAAAAATACTTTCATACGTTTCTTGTTTATATTTTTTTCTATGTTGGAGATCCATTAAATTTTTTGGTTGCTGCATTTCAACCACATCTGTGAAATATCCAAAGATCAATCCCAAAGCTCACGTGGGTTGTTCCCGATGTGAGAAACAAGGGATGGCCACATCGTTATCCAATTTGAATATGATATTTCCAAACCTTATCTTGGAATCTAGGGTTTGAACAACTATTTCGGGTTATTAGGAAGAAATAGGTAGTCCTGATTGGAGAATGAAGTTTTCATCAAAGTCTAATTGTTGTTTTTCCAACGTGTTATAGTGAATGAGAGAGGTAACACAAGGGGTGTTAGAATCAATCTGAACATAGGGGGTGGAATGTTTGAATCACGATTCCCAAAATTAGAAACACTATAGAAATGGTATGATAATGAAGAATAACTATTAATTGTGTTTGACACCAAGTATCCTTATTTTGTTATCCTGAAATGGGGACAAAAAATGAGGGCTGACCACTAACCATGTTCGAAACATGGGGCATAACTCAAAATGTTATCCATAGTCTTCCATAATATTTTCCCAGGACAATAGGTGAGCCATAGGTTGAGCATCCATACTATTAGGGGGTTCTTTTAAACATGAAAGAGGATGAAGATCCAAATAAATGGGATGCAAAGCATGGAGGGTGGAGTGATGGTTGTTTCTGATGGAGTCCAATTCTCTCTAAATTACACCATCATGATGAAAATACATTAGGTGAGCTCATTAGTATAATACGGGATAATAGTAATTTCCTGAAAGGATCTCTTTGGCGAGAACGTATAGTGGACCATATATGTACCCCATTCCAATGAGGATGATAGACACGTAGTTTAATGTCATACATTGACGATAGGGTTACCCAGAATAGAAATGGGTGGTGTGGTACATATCCTGATGTGAATGAGGACTATAATATTCCACAACACAAAACATATTCCAAAAGGGATTCTTTAGACCATAGACAAGAGGTGTCCCTTCTTGGGGCTAGACCTGAGGGAATGTGTTCGAGCATTCCTACGTATCCCATGAGAATGGGATTCAAGATACACATAGTTCGAGAAGACCTACATCGTTTTAACATCGTACAGTAAGATGGAGACTAAGAAGGAGAGCTCTCAAATCGGGGGAGTATGTAGTGAAACCATTATAGAGTGGACATGAATGAGCACCAAAATAGTTTATTCCACACCATACAATCCCAGGGAAACTCTTAGGTCGATAGACTGAAGATGGTGAAATTTTGGCTGGGCCCGAGAAAAAATGTTCAGGGGTTAATATGTATCCTATTAGGAAGGGACTAAAGTCACAAGTAGTTTTGAATATTGGAATTGTAGGGTACCAATTCCAGGAGAAAAAAACTGTTTTAAAGGTCTAGCCTATGCACCAAAATAAGCAGCATTTGGTGGATCTTAATGGTTCTTTAGGGATGATGTGTGTTTTATTGTTATGAATAAAATCTATGATGGAGAATATTTGTGTCACTGTAGGAATCAAGAAAAATTTAGGCCTTGAAAAATGGAATGAAGGATTAATGATACTCAACATTATTACCCCTTGGGTGAGGACACCACAACATGGTTCCATTTTTTTTATGCATCCAGGATTATAGTGTTATATTTTAGGGTCGTATGATAGGACAAATCCATGCATTTTAACATCGTTCAAAAAAGAAGAAGTAGTTTAAAGTCATGTGGGTCCATGAAGCATAGTTTAAGGTCATTTTTATTGGCCACATACAGTAGAACAAGGCTTTAAATAGAATACAGACGGTCTGAAAAGCATACCCGATGTGAATGAGGATACAGTCCACACCACACTGTGAACAATTATTGAAGAGAAACATTAGGCCAAGGGGCTAAAAATTATCATTGGATATGGGGCTAGACCCAAAGAATAAATTTTTGGGTGTTTATATGCATCCCATTAGGATGGGAATCAAGCCTCACATGTTTCTCAGAATTCATGCAGTTTAACGTGATGTGATAGAGAAAAAGGGGTCTATGTTTATGGTCATAGAGCTTAGACCACTAGAATTGAGATTCTTCCAAATTGGTTAAAACCATTAAAAATCCCTATTCACATGTGAGCTATGATATATGTGGAAAAATGGGTGAACAAGATCTTCGCAACACATGGAATACATAAAAAATTAAAATAGCATGGAGACTCAAATGATACATCATCGTGGATTCATCGTAATAATGCACAAATGTGCACTGATGGATAACACTTAGAGTATTAAAATTCAACTTGGAATAGATGGAGTGGAAATAGATTTGAATCAAAAAACTAGTATTCAAGGCTTAGTGGGGGATGGCATAACGATGGGGCGTGACCGATGACCATATTCGAAACACAACATCCATACCATGTGACCTAAAATGCGAAAAAACAAATGAGTGTCGACCACTGACCATTTTTGCAACATAGGAAATGTGTCAAATTTTCAATCAAGATCCTCTTGTATGTTTTCCCAAGATGGTAGGAGAGCACTGAGGTGTGGGATCAATGTCGTTCGGGGATCCTTTTGGTTGTGAAATATGATGAAAGCAGAAATAAATGGAAATGTGAAGCATGTAAATAGATTAAAATATGTCCATTTAGAACCCAATACTCTAGGTCCCTAACCATAGGGAATCTAGGAATGTTGGTAAAATGCCAAAGATGGTTGAGGGGAATAATTTTAGAGCAGACGACATGAGAATATGAATAGAAGAAATGTGGACGGGGAGCTCTCAAGAGAGACGTACATATCAAGGTTGTTGCAAACCCATCGTGAGTGAGGAAAAAGAGAGTCTTCACCACACAAAATAATCCCTCAGAGGACATTGTCCAAGTGGTCATAAAGAATAGTATGTATATAAGAAACACGGCTGAACTGAAAGAAAAAATTTTCTAGCATTACAACATATCCCATTAGGATGGGAATCAAGCCACACATAGTTCTGGAGTGTAGTGCAGTTTAATGTCACATGATAAGGACACTGGGAAGGTGTATCCAGAAAAATAAAGTGTATGTAATGGAGAATAACCTAAGGTGAATGAATACATAAGGTCACATTCTGCACACCATTCATATTTCCAGGATAGGAGTCAGGCCGAGCAGCAGAGAGAAAGAATAGATGTACCTGAGTTAGGAATGAAAACAAAATGTATGGGCATTCCTTCATATCCCATGAGGATAGGAATCAAGATGTACACATTTCTCAAGATTCCATGTAGTTTAAAATTATGATACAAGGATGTATTAGATCTCAATTTATGGTCATAGAGATTAGACTATAGATGCCCAGTTTAATGTCATGTGTGTGGGACAGAAGGGAAGAAAAAGGGAATCACTATGCCTGTCATTTGAGTAACCAGGGGGTAGCCATAACAATTAAGGTTAAATTATGACCATGTTCGAAACATATCATCAATGTCATGTGACCAAGAATAATAACTAACAATTGAGCATCTATCACTATCCACATTCATAATGTGGGACATATGTCAAATTATCATTTGAGATCATCCAAAACATTGACCCAAAATAGTACATGACCCTAGGTGGCATGAAATAAATACACTAGGGGGTCCTTTAGAATTAGAAATATAGAAACCCAAATGGTGGGATGTGTGACGTGTGAAGATTCCCGAGTATCCTAATGTCTTGCTGTAAAGAGGCTGGATGAAGGAGGTGTGTCTCAAGGGGATGTGCATGGCGTGGTAGAAATAACGCGATGTGAATGAGTACAAGGAATCCATACCACACTGCACAATCCTGAGTGAGAAATTGGGCCAGGAGGTAGAAAAGGTAGAGAGATATGAGGCTGGGCCAAGGATAAAAAGTCTTAGCGTTACTATGTATCCCATTAGAATGGGAATATAGCAATACATAGTTATGAAATGTCATGCAGTTTAACATCATACGACAAGGATGTTGGAAGTATCCTAGTTTAATGTCATAAAGATCAGACCTTTTTGTAGTTTATCATCATGCAAGATGAGTGCCTTATAGTTTTATGTCCTTTATTATGAATAGATCATGTAAATTAACATCGTGCGACGATGACAGAATAGTTTACTGTCATGTGGGATTGTTCAAAAAAATACTTCTTGAAGAATTCATAATTTGTGGGAGGAGTAATATTCTCATAGTCCACAGTGACCAAGGATTATGCACCATTTGGGTAAATCTTGTGAATGATATAAATTCCATACCAATTGGGGTCCAGCTTCAGTGGCTTCCTGCCAGGTATAATCGGCGTTCTAAAGGCCAACACCATGTCACCTTGTAATAAAGAATAGTGGTAAACATTAATGTCGAAAGCTCGGGATATCTTATTTAGATGCCTCTCCAAATTGCATAGGGAACAAAGCATGTTCGCATCAACTGCATCTATTTTAGCCATACCTATTTCAGCTACATTATTTTGGGTCTGCTGTTCGTAGAAATCTCTTCACAATGAAAGAAACCGAATTTAGATGGGCAAGACTGCCTCCACCCATAAAACCTGGGAATATGGGGTCACCTGAGTGGAATTACAATTCATATTCCTATAATCCCAATGATACTTGGGGAGTTTTTATTTCCAACTCTTCCTATTCTGTCTGACCATCTTATGCAGAATGTTAAATAGGGTTTTTTAAATGCCTCTATCATCCCATTTTCTTGCGCATGATAGTGGGAGGTATGATTAGAACATATATTGTACTTGGAATACTACATCATCAGTTCAGATACCAAGATGTTTGTTCCATTTTTGGAGAGGAAAATGTGATGGAATATGAATAGAATTATGATATTGGATCTCGCAAACTCAACAATAGAATGGTACTTGGATTCTATTAGCAGAAAAAACATTGCCGCTTGGAAATGAAATTTGTAGCAGTTAGGATGAACATGCATTGGAAATCCGTCACCAGTGGATATGGTCCCACGAATTCGAGTCCCCAGGTCGCAAAGGTTCAATATTACTTGGTAGTTTTTAGAGGTTCTAGAGGATGATGTAAATAAATAGCATTGATTTGGTACACATGGTGCCTCTTGGAAAACTCCATACAATCATAGATCATGGAGGGCCCAAAACACCCCAATCTCTGATTCTGGTGAGAGAGATTCATCCTTTTCTGATGAGTCCCACAGGAACTAAAATTAACTTCCCACATGACTTATAAAATCTCACATCCTTGAATGAAATAGAGGATAATCCCATCAAACCCACAACTACCGAGGTTCCACATAAGACTGGGACTACTCTAGAATAATCAACTACACTATGTGCTATCAAATTCTATCACGCTCTGCTCGATCCTCAGGGAGATTACCATGCTTTATATACATGAAAAAGTGGGTCCTCCAACCAAGAGTCACTTACAACATCATGGCATGGGGATCTGAGGGTTCTGACATGGATGAAACGGTGGTAATGTGGATCACCTATGGTCTATCATCATTGTCCAGAGTAATGGGAGCGATGATCCTCTGATGTGCCACATGGATAATCAAATCATCATGATTAGGCTCTGAAAGAGAGGCAGCTAGGATTGCCAAGTCATCAGATTGTCTGTTCTGTGAATGAGGGACATGAGAAACTTCTATCTGAGAAGGGAACTTGGTCATCAGCTGGGGAGTACTCACTATTAGTGGTATGAACTTCATCTTCCTATCGACTTAGTCATTGATGATCTTACTGATGACTAGTTTGAAGGCCCCTTTAACATTCACATGGGGAACATCAATCTCAAGGTCTAGCTAGACACTAGTAATTAGAGCCTGGTACTCTGCCTCATTGTTGGTATAACCTTTTGACAATATAAATGAATATAGCAGGAAATCTTGTGCAGAAGTGATGAAGACAATACCCATTCCCACCCTGTTGAGTGTGGGATCAATGAGTCTTCTTTCGGTAGGTCTTCTGGATGCTCTATCAATGTGAATTTTCCAACCCAAAATGGATTGATCTTCAAAGAGGATTTCCTCATATTGAAAATAAAGATCCAAAGACTCATCTACATGAATTGGATGGGATGCAAGAAATTCTTCCAACACTTATCCCTTGATGGCCCTCTAGTAAACAAATATGATGTCGAATTATTAGAGGATCACTACCCACTTAGCTACAAGACTTCTCAATATGGAGTGGAATAGAATGTACTTTAATGGATCTATAGGGGACACTAGCTATATCTCATGGTGTTGCAAGCAATGTCGAAATTTATGCACTTCGAATACCATCGAAAGATAGTTATTCTCGATAGAAAAATATCTGGTCTCTATATCAAGGAGCATGTGGCTGAGATAGTATAAAGTTTTCTCTATTCCCTCATTATTCTTATGGGTGAGAAATGTGGTGAGAGATCATTCTAGAGTGGTCATATAAAAGACCATTAGTTTCCTAGAAATGGGTGGCATCAGAAAAGATGGATGTAAAAGGTACTTATTGATTTCCTGAAATTTAGTTTGACACTTCTCATCCCACTAAAAATCAGTACCTTTCATCATGACCTGAAAAAAGGGATTACACTTTCCAGCCATATTTGTGATGAATCGACCTATATAGGCTATGTTTCCTTGAAAGCCTCAGAGCATCAAAATGCTGCTCAGTGGAGAAATCTGACATATGGACTTGATCTTCTCTGGATCAATTTCAATGCCTCTATAACTGAAAAAAGGAACTTTTCAGAGGTGACCTGGAAGGCACACATTATGGGGTTTATCTTAAGATGGCGAGAATGGAGGAAGCCAAACACTTTCTCAAGATATCTAAAATGGTTCTGGTGTTGGAGAGATTTAAACACCAAATCATCCACCTAACATTCCACTAATTTACCTTCGATTGGAATGAATATTTAGTGAATGGAATGCTAATAGGTGGCACCTACATTATTTAGACCAAAAGGCATTACCTAGTAGTAGAGAGTGCTATGTGGTTCCTTGAAGGTTATATAATCATTATCCTTGGGGGAAATTCGAATATGTTTATACTCAAAATATCAATCCATGAAGAAGATAGACTGAAACCCATCAATAGCATCAATCAATAGTTCTGTTCTAGAGAGGAGAAAGTCATCCTTTTAGCCATGATAGTTGAGGTCCTGGATGTTGATGTAGACCCTGATCTGTCCGTTATTCTTCCTGATGAGCACAATTTAAGCTATCCATTTGTTGTACTAGACCTCCTTGGAGAATTTTTCTCTCATAAGCTTATCAACATTGGCCTCTACCATAGCACTGTGAGAATGTTGTATTATTTTTGGAGGTTGTTTGAACCCACAATGATTTGATGGAAGAAGGAGGTGGTGGGCGATGAACTAAGAATCTAGTCCTGCAATATCTTTATAACTCCATCAAAAAACCTCATAATGCTGCTCTAAGAAATACATGTATCCCTATTTCTCTTCGACAGGTATAACGACACTAATCAATGTTTGTTTCAGATCTATCTCATCTCCAAGGTTCACCTATACCAATCCATTTACTATGGTAGAGACACCCTCATTGAACATGGTAGGATCATCCCCAAAATCCTCTTTTCATGAACATATTAGGGATCATCTCTGGGAGGTAATTCTTCCAAGTCAATAGATCCTGAAGGGACACTAGCACCTGCCAGAGTGGTGGTGGACGCCGCATCAGGAGACCCCTGCACTAATGAAACCATTGTGATAAAAGCTATTGACTGTATCCCATCTAACCATCACCCTAAGGTGCCTCATTTAATGATATCAAATAAATGGTGTTAGGTCGACTTGAGCTAGTTTATCACATCCGTAAAAAACAAGCACGTACGATATATTGTCGTTTCCATGGGGAAGAAATTCTGACACCTTATAAGAGTAGGGGATCTAGGATCACTAAAGTAGATTTTTTATAGGAATATGATGTCATATTATAGAATCCCTTTAACATGGTAATGTTATTCCCCCTTGTTCCAGAGAAAAAAAATAATTTCCCCAAATCAAGGGTTGTGGCCTCCAATCGGTGGATTGGGAGAATATAGGCATCATCTAGGTCTATCCACGGTTTGGTCTCCATTATAGCTTGTTCAACCTCATTAGCCTAAATCTTCTTGTCCATGCTCTTGTATTAGTTGGTGTTCACGTTGCAGGCAATAAAAGTGGAAAAGGGAGATGAATCACCTTGATGTATGCCTACTCAACTATTATGGGAGTACATATGGAATTGGTGATATGATGAAGGGATAGATGTGTGAAGGTGGAGACATGGAATACCCATCAATGCTTTGTATGTGGTGTCTTGTGAGACAACCATGAACTCAGTGCTAGAAAGTAAGACACCGAACTGGGTCTTTAGGAAGATATTTCCAACTGGTGTATGTTCCGTCCTATCATAACCTTGAATTTTCAGGCCAGAGGGACTCAAACCGTCCTCAGATAACCCCATATTTCATAGTTTTTAGGTTGGGATAAGGTTAATACTAGAGCCTGTGCCAATAAGGAATCATAGAACCTCCATGCCATTAAAATGGCCAGTGATGTATAGTGGGAGGATGTGCCTCGGTATGGGAGAACATTAATCATCTCCATTGAAATAGATAATGGCCTAACATTATACATTATTGAATGCCTCTACATGGAAGGAATCTGCAAATACTACCACCATATCAAACTAGTGGGGGATTCATAAAGCCTTGATGAGGGATTCATGCATATCTGTTTATAGGAGTAGAGCCTCGAGGATATAGAGCTTCACAGGAATGCTCTAAAGATGCTTAAGAATATCATAATTCTAGGTCAAGCGTAAAACTCTACTAACATAAGATCATTTGGTGGTAGGAGGTAATACTAGAACTACCAGTTGAACATGTGATCTCTGGCTGGTACAAGGAATTTCGCACTACTCACTACATGAACAACATGGAGTATCTACCGGATGAGGACCAGATGACTGAGAATGATCCACAATATATTGTGGCTGATCGTTGCATGGTTCTGGTTTATCTGCTTGATAAAGCAGTACAAATGGCAGTGGGGAAAGATATGATCAAATGAAATGAGAAAATTGCGCATTCTGAGCTCTATGCTGGGACTACTGTCTAGTTTTGGTGGCATTTCAACTTGGAAGGAAACATTGACCAATATATTCATGTTACCCACATTAACATAGCTCCATCGACGCTGGCGTCGTCTAGGGACATTGGGAGGATCCATCTGGTGATCCTCATCATCGGGAATCATGTTGGGGTTTACCAGCTCTACAGTGTTAACCGAAGTGGACCCTCAATTGTTAATTGAAGAATCCTTTATCTCTGGACAAATTCCATAGGCTTTCACAAACGTCTGGGGAATGAAATCGCTGAGAGTATGGGATGATGATGGCATCAGTGGGGGAATTTTATTTCCCTTACATCACTGATGCCTTCCATTCTAGGGAGAGGAAGACTGAGATATTAACTCAGAAGTAGAAGTTACAAGTAATGTGGTGACTGTTGAATGATCAGGTAGGTTCAAACACGCATGGATAATAACATAGACATTGGAGACTTCATTAAGGGCCATCCCATTAACAAATTTCTGGGACCATCAGTTAGGACCCTGGTGCCACTCACCTTCACTGTCACTATCATTGTCAGGCTGTATGAATACACATTTCACCTATACTAGGGCTGGACCTAACCTGAATATGTTCTTATCAACCAGGTCTTGGAGCTAGTCTTTAAACACTTGTCACTTCTTGAGGGTGTGTCCTAGGATCTAGTGATAGGGTCTGTAATTGGGGTGATTTGTGAGATCTGCCTCTTCGGGCCTCCTGCATTTCAGCAACCATAGGATTCCCTATTCAAAGGCACTATGAAAATAAATGGGGAATTAAGCATCATTAAATGATTATGTATTTTTTATTCTATGTTAGAATGAGGATCTAGGACTCTGGCCCTAACGAGCGGCTGGAGGAGCCAACCGAGGTGGTAGAACCCGAGTATCTCATCGAGGCAGCGACAGTGCCTTACGCTGATGTGCATATAGATTCTAAGGTGGACACTGCTAGTCTGGAGGATACACCTGAGTTGGTGTGCCCCATAGCGGTTGTCGAGGTGGTTCCACTAGTAATAACTCTAGCTTCCATGGTCTTCTATTTGTGCTACTGTGGTGGGCTCATCCTTGGCATCTCTTCTCGTGGTTACTATAGGAGGAACGGGATGTACATGTTTGGCATACGATAAGACTTCATCAAGATAATGGGAATTGTTATTGAAATCCTAAAATCCCCTAGGTTAGTTCTATGTGATTAAATATGGGACTAGTTCGGTTTTGATGCTCTAAACAATCATTGTTAGAAGTTGTTCCTGATTCATTAACATATAAAGGGAGTAAGTAAGGCCTTTCCACCTAGAGACAAAGTGTACAACCCACTCATCAGGAATATTCATTCACCTGAAGTGATCAAAAATACCTGCCTTCTGGGTGGTGGAACATAATAATTAGAGAAACATCCTACAAAGATCCTCTCATCCAGCTACTGAACCAATTGGTAGTTAGTTGTTCTAGGAAAACACTGGCCCTTCCAATGTTCATAAAATACACTAGAGTTTGTAGGCCTCCTATTATGCTGGAGTTCCCGGCATGGGTCCCCACCTTCAAATAATGTTGTCTAGATGTTGTAGCAGATCTCTCATCCCATTAATGGGGGAGAAGGATGGATTTTCGAAACTCAGGGGAGGAAGAATATAAACCACCAAGGCTAGATATGGCTTCCCATCAGGCGGGATTTCCACCTATTGAGTTTCTAGGGCCCCGAGATAGGCATTTAGTGTTGTAATTGGATCATTTAAATGAGGATTTCTATTGTGGAGAGGACAAATTAATACCAATGCTTTGGTAGGTTCTTCAACCTGATATAAAGGCTCAGTGGATCATGGAGTGGCTGGTGGGATGATTTTTACAGCCACCAGGGGAACGACCTGTGGAGCGGCTGGGGAACCTATGCTGGGTCCCGAGGGTTATCACGCAACTCGGGTGGATTTGGTGAGGAATATCATTCTATCATTCCATAAACTCTGGCTTCAACCGTATCAATATGGGTAGGATGGTCAATGTCACACAGAGGAAACTCGTCGGGGTGAGGGTGTACTTTCCCATACTACCTCGATTGAGGATTAATATGGTCTAGTTTCCATTCTCCATCTCGTTCGGTGAGATTTCCATCGACAAACTATTTATGCTCCACGAGTTTTTGATGCCACATATCCATTTCATGGTTATATTTCATCTTTTGTACTAATTTGTATGAGTTAGATGTTTTGACGATCCCATCATGGTAATTACCCTTATTGGGGTTCCGATCGAGAGATAATGACTCGGAGGGTACGTGATGACCCAGTAAATTTATTTTCTAGCGAGTGACCCTTCCCAATGAATCCAATAGGCATGGAACCACCCCAAGGGGTAATTTCTCTTCAAGGAGCTCTAACTCGGTCTCTTGATCTGAGAAATTTGGCCATATTAACTTTGAATGTACTCGATGGAATATATTCAATATCAATGGGAAAGTCTGGATGGATCTGGATGGAACTGAAGTGAAGGGATGCATAATTCCCCCAACCACAGATCTCAACATGGTGGTAATCTTCCTTAATAATCATGAAGTGAACTATGAAGATCTGTATGCATCATTTCTAGAGGGTCCGATGGTGATTGGCCAAATTAGGGTGCTGATCCACGGAAAGCACAACCATGTCGACTATGTGTAATTGTGGGAAAATAACTTCAAAGTGTTCCTAGATCTTGGGGTAAGCCACCCATTGATCACAAAGTCATAATTGGATCACCAAGAAGGTTTGGAGAAATCACATGACCAATTCCTGAGTAAGAGATTCTAGGTCACTAAAATTTGTGTTTGCAACAAGCCAGAACATCTCGACGAACTGGTTCGCTGCAAGGATGTCCCAAAAGCTTCTCGGCTCAGACTCGAGTTCCTAACCTTGGTTTCCCCACTCATCAACTTTGGTATGGTTGTGTGACTAGTAAAGGCACTGAAGCAGATCAATGTGATGATAGAATAGCTGGTTGAGAGTACGATGTGCGAGCCGAGAAGCCGCCACATATTGGAATATCTACCAATGAATGCCATAATTTCATCACCATATCCTTATAAAATAAACTATCTAACACAACTTCCCACCAATGGGTTGTGGTTACAGATTGAAGGTCATGCTACTTCTCATCCTCTATTGGACCCTAGAAAAACTCTCTGTGGTCTTCGTTATAGGTATAGAATGATCTTGTTGATGATAAAGAGGATTTCATGAGCAGACTCGAGAAAGGTGCCAAATTTTCCTCCTCCCATATGTACCTCCGGAAGAATTTAGGAATCCAATGGATGTATATTTCCAAAATAATGAGTCTTATACACATTATTCCTACCCTAATGCTGACATAGAATATTGAGGTGAGGGTTCCATAACCTAATTATACTCTGCCTGAGAGTCTGAAAAGAAAACGGGTTTAATCGCATTCTAAAACTTCTCATTATTTTTCCTTTAGTAGTGGTGAACCACCCTCCTACCCCAGGAGTGTTCTTCATGATAGGGTAGGTTTTCAACATGAGGAGGGCCTTCAGTCAAACTGATAGTGGGGAGGAGATTACTTCTACCTGGGTGAGTCAGGGGGTGAGGAGCACCTGGACAAATGTCAAATGGAACACGTGGAGAGCCTCTTCGGGAAGTTCTATAGTGGGTAGGACCTCCACTAGATCTTGTGGGAGGATAGGGTGTACTTCCATATTTTTTTCCCATGGTGTTGACAGTATGTGGGGGGGCTTTGTATCTGTCAAACTAAACTTGGGGAATACCTCTACATTGGACACCAATGATATGGGGAAAACATACACTTATCTGATTCTTAGTATGGGGAGGTCCATCATTAGCTTCTGTTCAAAAATGGGAGAGAACTCCCTGATTATCATTGACCGGGTGAGGAGGATCTCCACATCAGTGACCTGTGATAGGAGGAACCACATCATACCTAGGATCATTGGTGTGAATGAAACCCTCGTGTTGTATGACAGTGCGATGGAGAGGGCCTCTGTCATTGCTGATGGTGGAATTGGTAGGACCTCCATGACAATCTTGAGAGTACAGAAGGCCTTCTCTATCATTGATAGTGTCATGGGGAGGACATCCGTGTAGGATTTCATCACCATGGGTCAGCCAGCAATGAGTGTAACCTATGTCAGAAACCAAGAGAGTAGTCCACACCTGCCTGTGGGGTTGTTGGAGCCCCAATCCGGGTTGGGTGTATAAGATACCATGTTCATTATAAACGGAGCAATGATACTATGCATCAACGGTGGTGTGATCCACTCTATCTGTTGATAATGATGCCCACTAGAGGGAATCCAACTCCCCATTCACCTGATGATTATTTCAATTTAACCAAACCAGGGCTCATGGTGTCGGTGTGTAAGCCACCTTATTCTTAACATGTTGGACCTGGTGGTAGCGCTGATGCAGCCTAGTGGGATCCCTCCTTGGGGTCCCATTAGATGAGATAACAGTCGGGCAGTCCAAAAATTCCTTTACGTCGTCAATTTAGAGTAATGAGTTTTCAATATATTCTGGGGAGAGGCTCCTAAAATTGTTGTAGGTTGGAGTGGGTAGCAGTGACTCCCTAGACGGCCCTTGGGGTGGTGATGACAGAGATGCACAGAAGCCTCTGGGTCCTAATGGTCCATATACCAATTTGGGATATTCCCTTATTCCTAGTACCTATGAACGAGGTCTACATCACCCTCCTTTGAATGAGTTTATATAGAGAGATAGGGCGTGGGCACCCAACAGATATGGATGTGGACGCCGTTGTAGTATATCTAGGGCCGTGCGTGACTACTACGTTGGTGTTAACCCGACCCTTGCATTGTTGGGTGGGTGTTGATTGGTTTTCTGAAATAGTAGCTTAGTACCATCAATGATGGATGATTCAACCATTATCACAAAAATAAGGAAAGAAATGTCTCATGCCCTAGCACCATTCTATCTCCTATGATTGGTAATAAGAATCCATGTTGAGAACATTATAGACTTGGATTTACAAAATTCAACTGACCCAATCTATGGTGATTTTCACACCAGGCCCACAATTTTATTGTCAGGACCTGGTGCTGGAACGAGTGGAATTCTAATATACTGATGTCTCGAACGCTAATAATATACACACTGAAGAGAATTATTCATGTCAGTTTCAACATTTATTTTTCTGATGCTTTCTACAGGGTGTGTGTACTTCCATCGTGGACGCACAACTATTTCCCTTCAATCCTGATTTGCAAAGGTATTTACCATCCAGTGATTATTTATGGACATTTTAACCATGATTGAACTTGGATTATGGGATGTCGGTTCCTCGTTTTTGGATTCCTCTTCAGAATTTGTCTCCTAGTCTGAGTCTACATCATTGATTTAGAATTTTTTTGTGAAACACATCCTCGGTTCCATTTCTTCATGGACACAAGTTAATTAAACTAATTCTGTTAGAACATTCCATTGGGTCATGTCAGGGCATCAACCATTGATAGGGAGAGAATTCACCTGGGACATCGCTGGCATGTCAGGGTACCAGAACACTGGTACATCTAGATTGTTTCCCCTTGTGACAAGGCATCTCAGGGGTTCAGAAGCCCATCGTATCCCACCTAGAGTGAAGAGAAATATATTCCATAGACATGTCCCTGAGGTTTTTCTCATCTTCCCATGCTAACACATGGTATGCCATGAGTTTAATGTCTAGTAGAGATAGATCAGACTGATCGGGACAATGATTGGTGTGACTTTGATTAATATATCCCTAGGAGGGAGCACCTATATGGTTTACTATATGGATGGATCAAAATGATGAATGAGGAAAAATCCGAGGTGGTTCACTCCATAGAGGGATGATATCACACCATGAAGGCTAATATGGATACTAGTGAGGGTGGATCGGGTAAAGGGATCACCGGAAAGGGGGACACCAAGGTTTACCAATGGATTGTATTGAACCTCCGAGAGGACTCCTACATATCATTTGTAGAATATAGGAATAAATGTAACAAAATATACATTACATACAGGGTTATTACTTCAGAATTTAAGCATACTTATTACAACATATAACAAAACCATGATATGACTGTATAGGTATAGTGACTTTAGAAACTGGGAAACATAAACAATTGGTTCATAAACCATCTACATTGTCTCCCATTTATTTCATCATATCTAGAGTCCCTTTTGGCATATCCTACTTAATACCCTTCTTCCAAACCTTGGGAAAAGAAAACATTCACAACGGTGAGATCAAATTCTCATTAAGTGTAAACAAAAGAAATATCAATAATATCATATTCATAAGAACATAACATTTTGAAAATCTTAACCTGCAAAAGATATCATAATTTCATAACATGGGATAAATCATAGTAGTGAAATGTAATACCAATAATCATAACATAAAACATGAATTTTTTTGTCATACACACATAATCATAGTAAATCATTTCATATAAGTCAAGGCACATTTCCAAGACCAACATAGCGGACCAAGTCCATTACTGAACGGAGTTCACTCCTCGTTCCAGTCATGTATCACCAAACTGTATTAACTTTTCATTCTAGCCATGTCTATCTCATGAGATATAAATCTTTAACCAATGCATTGGAGGTATATATAGGTCCCACACATCTCATAATGAAACCATTCTTATGTGTTCCTCAAAATCATAAATCATAGCATAACCCATGTAATAAAAATGGGATTCTTAAACATCAAGCCATCAAAACATAATCTATATAATATAAAAGGACATCATAAAATTAATTCCATCCTAACATAATAAAATTAATGTAAAAATAGGGATAGAAACCGAACCCTATATTATCTTATATGGAAAATAATTTTGATAAAACAGTTGAACTCCATTCTTGAGGAAAATATCCTTTCTACTTCAAAAACATTTTTCTTTTCTTAACGTGTCATAAAATTTTAAATGAATATAAGTTCATTAAAAATAAACTTGAAAACTTTTAAAGGGAGCTTCATGGACAAAATGTTCTATGAAATCATAAAAATCCATTCATGCCGTATAATTTAAAAAAACATTCTTCTCATACTTTGTCTGGAAAAGTCAAAAAGTACCTCGTACTAAAAATGACAAAAGATTCCTTTCATATATTTTACTAAAAACTCACCAATGGGTAACATTGGATTTATAAAATTGTAGGAGGATAGAAATAATATTACATATTGTGGAAACATGTATGTGGATGATAAATTTTCTCTAGTAAATTACGAAGTATAAACAATCTCGGATAAAAATAAAATTGCGAGATTTCCCCTTACCTTAGGTCTGATTTGCTTCGTACGTATCCGAACATTTTGTATAATGATTTAAATAATGCCATTGAATTATTATAGAATCATATTCATTGTTATGATATCATATATGGTCATATTCTTATTTTTTATTAGTAATATTTCATTGCTACTTGTTATTCGGGTGTTCATTAGTTTATGTTCCCATGTATGTTTTGTCGAATAAATTCGTATTATTCTTTTTTTAGGTTATAGAGAACTAATTTACAAAATGTTATTAGTGTAATATATATCATATTTATTCATTCAATCCATTTATATAATCATTATTCAATTAAGATCATGTAGAATGAGTCGCATCACATCGTGGAGACAGTAGGTCATACGTACGCATGAGTGATGATATCGTTCCCATGATCATGGAATTGTATTTAAGTGTATGTATACTATTTTAGAATCAATATCACTTCAAAATAATCATATATAGTTATTCTTTACACCATGATACCCATCCAATTAAGGTGGTGGTGGAAAATAGATTACAACACGGCGTGGAGACAGCATTCCGTACGTACGAACGCGCGGTGATATCCTTTTCCGTAGGATAGATAGAAGGTGAAATAGGGTTGTTTCATATTTATAATAAAATATCATTATATGAGTGATAATAATGTTATTACTTCATAATGAAATAACTAAATACGTGTAATTATAATTAGAAATAAATTTGAAAGAATCGATAAAGGATATTACCTCTTCTTCGACATGCCTCTTTGAAACCTCCTTATAGGGAACTAAAATTTTCCATTGAAGAATACCAGGTCCTCTAGTATGTTTCTATAGAAGTTGATAAGGTAAATTATCAGGGTTTGGCCGAGATGTAAGGCTCAAAATTGTGTGAGGAGGTGAGGGAGGAGGTTCCCTTTTATAAGGTATGAGATATGCACCTTAGGAAAAACATAAAATATTATTTTATAATAAAGTCATATTATATTTTTAATAGCTCAAAATTGATTTATTTCAAATGTAAGGTAGGGATGGCTCGAACAACTCTCAACAAATTGGTTTTATAGAAGTTTATGTTAATATTTTAACCTTATCATTTACATTTAACTCTAAGTTAAAATAATTTAACTTTTACTGTGTCCTCTTGTTTTCTTACACTATATGATTTATAAACTTACTATAATAAACCAAACGAACCACAAGTGGTTAATTATTAATAAATATAACCTTATCTAAGTCATTTGGCCGATACTTAGATTTTTAGGAATATAATAACAATTAATAATATAATATTTGTATTAAAAACAACTTTATGTCAATTTTGAAACTATATGGTAATTGATTTTTGTGAAAATCATAACAGAATGATTAGTTCTATGAAAGTTAATTAAATCAATACTAACATGTAATATTAACCTATAAAATTAGTTTAATTCATAAAAAGTCTCAAATTACATTTATTTGGGTATTTATAACATCACTTGTTTTAATATTTCATTAATATGGTAATTACTGCAACATCATTGTGTCATAAATCAATTAAATTATTTAATGTCTAAAAACTATAAATAAAATACCATTATGTAGGAAATATTTTTATATTTCTAACTAATATTTATAGTCGAATTTATCTTATTTATAACCCTATATTAAAAATGTTTTAGATATTACACATTGATTTTAACACTTTTAACTCTTCTTTAAATAATATAATAATAAGTGTCCAAATCTAATCCAGGTGGACCTAAAGGTTAATATTTTATTACTAAGGTTTATTTGGTCGAATTAAACTTATCCAATAGAATTAGGACATGTGTTAGGGTAATAATAATATCATTTTTACCTTTAATTACGCTATTTACTTTTAACCGTGGTAAATAAAAGTAAAAAGTTACTATTCACCGAAAATTATTTTTATCTTATTGAACCACATTTTACGCCTTGATATAAACCGTGTCTCTCGGATTTTCTAAATTCAATTCTTATAAGAGGTAAAATTATGTTTTATGTACAATTTCAAATGCTCCTAGGAGGTGGGTAAAAGACAGTGAAAAGTACAATATAAGTTTTATATATCTAAAATTATTATAAAATGTCTCCAATGAATTAAATTGAACTTATATAAGTATTATGTATCTATGTTTACCTAAAATAAATTTAAATAAATGAATGATTATTTAAATAATAATTTGGTTTTAACCAATAACTGAGTGTTTTCATTATTCATCAAAGATTGAAAGATTTCAGAAAAATACTAAAATTTCACTCTAAGATAATTTCGATATTCCAAATCCAAAAATGAATTCCATTTTGAAAGATAGTATTTATAAAATTTCAAAAAGTGGGTATTACTATTCATAACGGCTAGTTTATATAATATTTTAAAATCATATTACTGTTTAGTGAAACTCGGTATTGCGTACAACCCACAGTATCGTGGAAGGTAGTGATTGCGTGTAAAGCAAGCCAAGCTAGTGTTGTGTGTAGTAAAATATTCCTTTGATGTTGCATATAAAATAAGACATTAAAAAATATAATTCTCATAAACTATCAGGGTGTTACATTCTATCCCCTTTAAAATGAATTTCACCCTTGAAATTCTTCACATTGTAACAAACAGATGAGGATACCTCACCCTCATCATATCCTCAAATTCCCATGTAGCTTATTCTAATTGGTGTTTCCTCCAAAAAACATTCACCAAGCGAGTGGTCTTGTTCTATAGAATTTTTTCGCTACGATGCAGAATCTCTATTGGGTATTCATCAAATGAAAGATCTTGCTCCAACAGTACAACTTCTGAGCTTAGTACATGTGAAGGATCGGGTATGTACATTCTCATGAGAGATACATGTAACACATCGTGAACTTGAGAGACATTCGGTGGAAGCGCCAATTGGTAAGATACCTTCCCAACATGATCTACTATTTCAAAAGAAATGATATACCTAGGGCTAGGCTTTCCCTTCTTTCCAAATCTCATCACTCTCTTCCATGGAGATATTCGTAAGAACACTTAATCACCCACTTCAAACTCTAGGTCTTTTCTTCGGTTGTCGGCATAACTTTTTTGTCGACTCTAAGATGATCTTATGTGTTGTTGAATATATCTGACCTTTTCTACCATCTCATCGACACGATCAGGTCCTAATAGCTTTCATTCCCCAACATCATCCCGGCAAGTTGGAGTCCTTAATTTCATTGGATAGAGATCTTCATAAGGAGCCATCTGAATACTGAAGTGAAAGATATTATTATAATAAAATTCCACCAAAGGTATTTGTTGATCCCAACGACCTTTTAAATCCATGGAGAAAGATCTTAACATATCTTCTAGAGTTTGAATTGTTCTCTTAGAATGACCGCATATCTGAGGATGATAAGCAGTGCTGAAACTCATCTCTGTATGTAAAGTATGCTGAAGACTTCGCCAGAAGATCGAGGTAAACCTCGGATCCCGATCAGATATAATAGAATGTGGCACTGCATGCAATCTTACCACTTCCTTTACATATATCCTGAAAAGATGATCCAAAGAGAAATATTCTCTAATAGCAATAAAGTGTGCTGACTTCATAGGACAATCAACTATGACCCAAATAGAATTATAGGCATTGGATGTTTTATGAAGTCCAGTGACAAAGTCCCTACTGATGTTTTCCCATTTCCATTTGGGTACGGATAATGGTTGTAACATCCTCGTAGGCTTCTGTCTCTCAGCTTTAACTTGCTGACAATCCAAGCATCGAGAGACATATTCAGCAACATCTCTTTTCATGCCATCCCACCAGAAGTACTCTTTCAGGTCCCTATACATCTTCGTGATTCTAGGATGAATAGAAAATGATGAACTATGAGCCTCATCCTGTAGCTCCTTCTTTAATTCTAGGATGGGAGGAACACAAACCCGATTCCTTAACTTTATTATCCCATCAAAATCAAGGTTGAATTCATGAACATTTCTCACCTTCTTTTGTAACTCTACATCTTCTTTTTGTGCCTATTTAATCTTCACATGTATAGATGGTTGAACATTCATTTGAGAAAGATAACATTTTCCCCTTCCATTATAATTCCTAGATCCATCCTTTGTAAATCCATAAATATTTGATATTTTGTGATCCTCATCATGGATAATCTAGCACGGTGTTGTCAACTTAATGCATCTGCCACATTGTTTGATTTTCCATGGTGGAAATGAATTGAGTAGTTGTAATCCTTAATCAGCTCCAACCTTCTTTTTTTGGCACATATTCATCTCCTTTTGTGTGAAAATATACTCTAAAATTTTATGATCAGTATAATATCACAACTTTCACAAAAAATAAAATTCCTCCATATTTTTAATGTAATTATTACCTCGGTTAACGCCAATTCAAGAGGTGGGTAATTTTTCTCATGGATTTTCAATTGTCATGAGGCATAAGATATCAATATATCATGTTGCATGAGAACATGCCTATAGATGCTGAAAAAAGTCTGTAACTCATAGAGGAAGTTTTGAAATGACAAAGCGAATTCATATTCGGACTCGGAGTCCCGGTCTGGTGGGCCCAAAAGTGGTGCACGAAATTATAGGGTACTCGTGCGGAAATATGTTTTTTCACGCGAAGGACTCCCATGATTCACAAAAAAGAACCGGTGTGGCGTGAAATTTTGCGCACCCGATTCCGTGCGTTGAGGCCTTTCGTGCCGACATGACTTGACACAGAAGATTTCATGCACCTCTCGGATTCCGCGACGGCGAATACCTATAAAAAGAAGGAAACCCCAACCATTTCGGGGTTGAGGAATTCTTACCAGCTCCCGTGCGTGCAAATCGGACTCCCGCGCGTGCAATATGACTTCTAGGTAATAACCCTTTTCACGCAACCTTGCCCCGGGGTTCGCCATTACGTGTAATACCACTGTCTTAAGTGAATTTTACAACTCCTCAGGGTTCCACCTTTGAATTCAATCCTTCCACTTGCACGCAATCCCCTCCAATTGTGAGCAATCCCTTCCATATTGAACGAAATCCCTTCGTTAGGTTTTGCCATACCATAGGGATCGACCTTTGTCCCCACGCGCAATCCAAGCCCTTTGCGTGCAGTCACCCTAGCCACGTGCAATCCCTCTTCCCCACTTGTGTTCCATCCCAGTGTTTTGCGTGCAATCACTCTTTTTGCATGCAAAACCCCAGGACCCCTTATCTTTACACCCCCTGGGTGCCTCCTTGCATAGGTGCCCGATGTCCTCCATACCAGGCATGCACGCCATGCATTTTCTTCCCGTACGGCCTTCCAGGATCGTATGAAGTAACATCAAGGTCTCTTGGGTGGTGTTTCCCATTCTTTTGCTTTGCCTCATGCTTCTTCGCATAGGAACGCTAACAGCTATTGCTTCTTCGCATAGCCACGCTAATGTGGACCCCTCGATGGTTCGCCCTATAGCTGCCTTTTTCTATGGCCTTGCTGATGCCTTCCCTCCCATAAGGGGTAGAGGTTGTTGGGAATGTATGCACATGGAGTGTGGAGCGAACCCACCTCATCCGAGATGCAGGACGTTAAACTTCCAAGCACCGCGTCCTCAACACATGACATTAAACTGTGATCTGACTTCGTGCCTCGCACGAAGGGTCCCCCCGACTCAGACATTCTTTACGCCACTCATCTCCATGGGAATGTAATCTTCCTCACATGGAATGATATCCTACTTTTGGAGTGGAGCTGGTCCACGGGGGGAAGGGAAGCCTCAGAGCGTAAGCCCATAGTCCCTCTTGTGGAAGGTTCCACTCATGCACATCCGTACTTCCCCACTGCCAAGGCCAGTGGAGGGATTGATAAGGAACGAGGCATCTCTTTTTCTTGGTCCCAAATCCCTCTCCCTCTGTGATATGTCGCACCATGGGCCTACATCCTGGAGTAATCCTCAACACTAAGGGCTGATAACCATGTGTAAGCCCCTGTTTCCTCTTTGTGCCGCTCAACACGTAAGCCCCTCTCCGCTTCTCATGGACACACCCTTCCCGACGCGATCGTCTGGTCCCTGCTGCCTCTTGTTTCTCACACCAAGCATGACTCACGTGGGATTAGAGCGACCATCGACCATGACATCCTCCATGGGACGCCTCAGAACGTAAGCCCCATCCTAGCAAACTATGAGGACTTTGATCTGTGCTAAAGCATGGTACGTAGGTAGCCTCCATGAGTTTCAGGCCAACCACCCGATCGTTCCGACTTCTTCACGTATTTTAGCCAACACTTTGGGCCGCCTCAGAGCGCAGACCCCAAATTGACCGTCCAGCGTGACGTTAAACTGTATGCCCATCCAACAGGATGTTAAACTAACTGCCTCATCCTGCATGACGTTAAACAGTATCCCGTCCTGAATGACGTTAAATTGTATCCCATCCCACACGACGTTAAACTGTATGCCCCGAACTACGTGGACTTTGATCCGTGCTAACACATGGTACGTAGGAAGCCTCCACGAGGTTCAAGCCCATCACTCAGTTTTTCTGACCCCTCCATGTCAGTTAATATCGACCATTGTGGGCCTCCTTAGAGCATAAGCCTCATATCAACAATTGTGGGCCGCCTTAGAGTGTAAGCCCCATATGCCCCCACCCCGCATGACGTTAATATGTATACCCAAACTATGTGGACTTTGATACATGTCAAGGAATGGTACGTAGGAAGCCTCCAAGAGGCTCAATACCCACTTCACTCCATCACCCATCCTGATCCTTACCCGGCCCACCAAATCCTGGTGGGATCATGCCACCTCATTCCACTCAATAGTATCTGGAAAGTTGCCCATGTGCTGGCCCCAATATCGGTGTTCCCCCCATGGGGTTCTTCAATATAATCCACTCTCGGTGTTACGATCAGTCTGATCAGTCTCCACAATACATGAAAACTCATGGCATACCCCGTGTGAAACATGGGATGCTGAGGAAAACCTCAGATGGAACACAATTCCTCACGTTCAATGTGGGATGCCTTGGGATTTTGTGCCCTCGCGAAGCCCTATAATAAGGGACAAAAGATAGACATGTCAATCCCCCAGCATCAAGATGGGCCAACAACAACCCAGCATGACCTTTCTCCTCACCGATGGTTGCTTCCCCAACCAGACCCCTTGGAGAGTCCTGACGAAAGTAGCATAATTAACTGGTGTCCATGAAAATATAGCACCAGGAGCGAGGTTCAGGAATACGTCTAAATTCTATGAGGGAGACCCGGACTAGGTGATGAGACTCTAGGAGGAATCCACAGAAGGAAGAACCAACATCTCATCATCTTGGTTTTGATCAAGGACCAGACGACCCTGAACAAGGAACAGATGCCACCCGCCTTTGGAAAGCGGGAATGTGGGGCAACAAGCCGAGCGTCCCCCCCAGTGTGACGGACGCGCGTGCGCCCCGACCGAATGTTTCGGAAACAAGAAATGTTGAACCCGACCTGAACCTCTTCTACTCAATACGGAGACTGGAAACGTTTGGGGTGTCGTAAGATTAGCATGTCACCAGGTCCGGGCACCTAGCACTGGGACGTGAAACCCGCAAGGGGTTGAGGCGGTCAGGACGTTGAGCACTCCATTCTACGACGTTGTCAGCGTGGATCCCTCTTACCTACCATGGAAGATGGAATGATATTGGGCTATTGGTTGTTGGTTTCCTTCCCTATTAGCGCTAATGGGTTCATCTACCTGCTTCCAGGAATCATATTGCATCATCTGGAGCTCGATCGCCACCTTCCCACCAGCGTAGGGGCAGGGGCAATACCGACACGGCCACCCCATGCGGTTCCTCATTTTCCATAGTTTCTTAGACCACCGTGACTTCCGGGCGCTCACACCCCCTCTCTCTGTTAGAGGTTATCCAAAGTAGGGTGATCAACGACCTTGTGCGCTGGTACGAGGAGGAAGGGGTCATCCCAACTAGGGACATGGCCCATTTGGATCTTGAGGCAGCTGTGCGTCACTGCCATCACCGCCCCCGGGGGCCACGCTGGGAGCCACCGCTCCACACTCCGTCATTCAACCATTTCAGGAGTCTATCCCCGAAACGCCTCGACACCGTCCTTCCCTACACCGATGAAGTAGGGGATGTCCGAGTTCACCCGATCAGAGACCCGATTCATGGGTTCATGGTAAGGGCTCCCGCCAGGCTGCATTGATGCCGCCACCTGACTCCCCAAGTTGAAGATAAGGCAATCCATACGCTCACACCACTGACTCCAACCCATCTGAGCCGACGCCAGCGTCAGGCGTGAACGGATGACGATTCCCGCCCTAGGGAATCAGCGTCAGCAACCACTGTGGCCCGAGCCACTATTTTCTCTAGTCATCAAACCCCCACACACATTGAGCAGGGGAAGTTACATACTCGACCTGAATCGAGGCCCCGACCACCCCATAGGCAGGTTGGGTCGACTCTCCTGGTCACTGGCATAGTCAATGACCACCACAGACCAATTCGCATCAGTATCACCCAGTGTGAAGGCCCACTCCATGCCACTAATCTGGAAAGCAGAAGGCTTCCCCATGACAGCTACACTGTATGTATGGATCCTTCCAGCGCCCACTATACGGGGTACGGGGTCACTTCCCCTACCACTGGCCATGAGTATGGTACCGTTTCATATCTTGTCACTCACCCACATGGAGGTCCTCCCCATGCCCCTTTCGAAATCTGTCCCAGTGCTCCTCGCACCCCATCCTTCGGTCCTCTCGGCCCCAGCCCTATTGCGCCCAAAGGACTCCATGATGGAAATCAACCTTTCCCTGAGGATCCACCTAGGGGTAGGAATGCGGGACGTCATCGCTGCAAGAGGAATGTCAGGGATGTCCGGATGGAAATCAAACCTGTCCATTTCTCGAACTCTGAGGTGGAGTACGACTCAGCGATGAAACCTTCCCCCCAAACCTTTGAATCAAGGGCAGGGATGGGGATGCGGCACGTCAGCCTCGTACTCCCCGAATGAGAGAACTGCATGAATCATGCCTCCCTCAGAAGGTATATCTAGGAGGATGAGGACTTGGTGTACCCCCGGGGATCAAATTTCCAGTTACCTTTGGCCTCTCCAGAAGCACCTTACACCTCGGTCAGAGAGGGTGGAGAACTTTTCTGGGGACTGACGGAAGAGTCGGGACATGGCACACCCACAGCAAGCACCGATACTAGGACAGGAGGCCTGTTCGCTAGCCCATCCTAGCATGATGTGGTAGCCATGACACTGCAACCCTTGGAGGATGACTTAGCATTCGGCGGCCAATCGGCCTACTCGCCGTGTTCTCCACCGACCAGATTACCAGCCCTGCGGCCTGCATCAGCACTGCTGCCAGTTCCGCAGTCATTCTCAGATGATGAGTAGGGGAAGTGAGGGCCTGATCCCGAACTAGAGTCGTAGAGCTTCTGAAACATCCTTTCAGCATGCCACATCCCCGAGAATTTTTGTCCAGTCGCATGATCAGATTTTGAATTACCAGAATTGCTCACCCCGGGAGAGTTTGAATGTTTCCGCCAGACTCTTCGGGAGGCTCACTCCCATCTTCATCACCAACAAGCTCCCTATCCATGGAGTCTAGAACATCTCGAGGATATCAGTGAGAAATTTTGTTAGGTCGACCTGTCCGCGCTCCCCGCGGTTCGGCACCCCAATTCACTTGGCCACCACAGGGCCCTCCAAAAACAATGCGTTCAGAGTTTTCAGGTAATCCAAAAAGTTATTAGGGAAGCCCCCCCCCATGTGCATGTCTATGGATGGGGGCAGTACGCTTCCCTTCTATTCAGTGCAACTCGCCGACATCCCGACTGACTGAGTGATTTCGAGGGCATGCCCGAGGGTAGTGAAAGTCAACATGGCCTACCAGTCGGGAGAGGGAAACGGTGTGGAACTCCTCGACGAGGACTCACCCCATGACGACAAGCCACTACTGGATCCATCAGGGAGAATTACATGCCAGTAGAGGAACCTCCTAGGCCTCCCAACGCCCACCGAAGCATTAACACTGAGCTGAAACATCGTCAAGGGAAAAGAGCACATCGGGGTTGTCAAGCTCGTTGACCCATCTGCCTCGGTACAGAAGGCTGAGGAAGATCCTGAGAAGACCAAGCTACGCCAATAGCTTGCTGAGCAGAAGAGGCTCGTTGATGATCTCTTGACCGAAAACATTACCAAGCGGTGACCTGACTATGGTGATCCTAGCCCAGGACAACATGGGTAAGAGCAACTACCCCTTGATGAGATTCTCTTGGGAAACCATCATTATCCTATATTCGCCGACAGAGGAGAGGCCGGTGCTCATGGAAAGAGGGCGTGATACGTTTCGTCGAACCTTCATGAGGGGCATGATCACCCAAGAGACCCCGCACGTGTTCCTCCCATTTCCCCAAGAGTCGCTCCACCAGCCGCCCCGCGAGCTGCAGATCTTGACTACCAGATTGAAGAGCTAGGAAATGCGCTTGTGGTTAGGGATCCCCGTCAGGACAAGAACCCACGTCCAGATGATCCGATGGAGACACTCATCACCCTCTTAGAGGCTCTGGAAACATGACAGGTGGCAATCCCACCAGACGACAAGCCATACCCAGCATGGGTGGATGATATGCCGACCCTTCCGAGATTTGGGAACCCCACTTTAGCCCCCTTTAACGGGACCTATAACCCACCACATCACCTGACCCACTTCAACTCGAGGTGCATGCATTTGTTTAGAACTCCAGCGCAGCAGGAGGCCACCAAGCTCTGTTGCTTCATTCAGACACTAGAAGGACCAGCATTCGTCTGGTACAACCAGATCCCTATCGGATCTGTGACTAACTGGGAGGACCTTAGCAGGAAATTCCTCTACCAGTTCAGTTCCAAAACCTGGAAGATGAACATCGAAGACCTCTTCAGGAGAAAACAAAGGCCCGATGAGTGAGTTGCGGACTTTGTCACCTGGTGGAAGGGACTCACATACTCCCTTGAAATGCCACTAACTCAAGAGAAATTACTTTCAATGTGCGTAGGGAATGTCGGGGTAGAGCTGGTTTTTTTATGATCACTCATAATTACCCCAGAGGGTTCCGGGACATCTCAGACAATGCTCAACGCCTCGAAGAAGCCCTACAACAGGCCAGTCAGGCACGCTCGCTGCCTCCTGTAATCCCTGCCAGGAGAGATGCCAGAGCCAAGCCCACTACTGTGGCCCATATAGAGGCCCCCAGGAAGCTAGAGATGCTACTAGTGAGGCTAGATCTGCAGCCCCATAGGGGTCCACCCCCACAGGCACAACCTCCGGCCCAGCAGTGACCGTCTCAAAATCGGCAAGTGCGTTCGCGTAACGCATCACCACCATCTAGGCGAGATAATCAGGTTCTGCCTCCTAGGCATGCTTCTACGGCCCCTCGTCAGGGCCAGCCGCCAAGAGACCCCTTTCTAGAGAGAAGGAATCAGACCTACTCGTTTTATGAGTCTTAGGTCCCTGGTTACTTCCGTAGTTCCTTGGAGTAGAGAATAGTGCAGCTGCCTGAGTGACGGAAGCCAGAAGAGGCGCATCTCACTGATCACCCCAATTACTGCCCTTATCACCAGACCCTGGGGCACACCATCCAACGATTCTACGTGTTCAAAGACTGGCTCCAAGACCATATTGGAAAAAATGATGTTCGGTTGGGCCCAGCCCTGGCACAAGTAGCAAGTGTATTTGTGAGATCAGATGGCAGTAGCGGTGACGAGGATGAAAGGAAGAAAGTTTCTGAATGTGGGTCCCAGATGTATAACGACTGGATGGCCCGCAAGATGGTCACCCATGCCCATGGAATCATTCATGCCCGCCTAAATCATCTAGAGCCCTCAGAATCTGCAAGCTCTACCTCGACATCGTCATCCAAGCCTACCTCTTCTCGGAAGAGCATGCGGCGGCGCAAGAAGAAAGACCGCGCCCTGCCAATGCCTTCGTCATCCCGCACTCTTGGTGATTTTATGCCCCCAGAAATGGGGATCCCTTCGAGACTCCGTCCGGTAGTGGATGAATCCTCAAGTGACAGTCCGGGGTATGATTCGGTTAACACTGTTGAGTTGGTAAGTAACTTTTTGACTCCCGATGATGAGGAACTCTAGGTGGACCTTCCCAATGACCCCAGCCATCGCCAACTTTGGCGGAGCAGCGACTACGTGAGCCGCCGGGGAAAGGCCGTTTGCACCTCGAGCCATGCCGTGCACGCCACTAAGACCAGGCAACATGCCCAGTATAGATCTCAGCACACACGACCCCTTCATCCGGTGTCGACAGGTCCCCCTCCACCACCGTTTGTGTTGCTGGATCAGGTAGAACCACCTCGATCATGCCGCGACCAGCTCTACACTTCCATCAGTTGACCCCAGCCTTCCGGTCCTAATCTCTGGGCCTCGACTAGTGAACAATGAGACGTTCCTAGTACAATTCAGTCACCGGTCCAGCCGGCGGAGCCCGTCATGCCTCCAATCGCAGAGCGGCCTCCTGTAAGCAGAATATCACATTTGGCTTGGAAGTATGATGTTCTGAATCACCTCGATGGAATTATAGCATGGCTTTATATCCTTGAGGCTCTTCTCCTGTTTTCTGAAATGCGTGAATCACTCGTTGAGGCCCTAAGGAGACCCCTCCAGTTTCAGACGGCGGTAGCGGCTGTAGAAGCCTTCCACGCTAAGGCGATTGAGAACACCGAATGTCAGGCGGTTATCTCATTCTCCGGTGAAGATGAAAACTCTTCCATAAAGGGGAACATTCACCCACTATAAGTCACAATACAGTTCAACAACATGGAAGTCCTCCGCTGTCTAGTTGACACGGGATATGATATTAACCTAATCCCAACTCGGACACTTTGAAAGTTGGGGGTGTTTGAGGATGATGTAACTCCCTCCGACCTCAGGATCCAGGGGTACGACAGAACCAAGAAAACTCCACTCAGAATGATTTGCTTGAAGACCTAGTTCGGTGGCCAAATTTCCAACACCAAATTCATGGTTGTCTCTCAAGACACTGCCTACAACCTATTGATGGGCAGGCCATGGCTGCACCGTCACGTAGCAGTCCCCTCATCGTATCATTAGTGTCTCAAATACTCCCTTAATGGTCGAGTAGTCATGCTCCAAGTAGATGAGTCTCCTTTTGCCTCTAGAAAATCCTGTTATCTAAACTCCTACTACTACAAGAGCAATGATAAGAAGGTTCTGGAAGGTGAGGTTGAGCCTGCCACTGTCACATGTGATCCCTGGGCGAGTTTGGATGACGCTTATGTCTTCCCAATCCATCGGTTGGAGGCCACAACCCCCGACATGGGGCAGTGCTTTGTTGTTTCAGGTATAAGAGGAAGGCATATTCCCAGGTCCAAGCGACGACGAGAAATCACCTCGTACTCCTAAACCAACCAGGCTCATGTGATCTCAGATCCTCCTACCCCTTTGTGGTATCGGGATGTCATGTTCATGGAAACGGTGGTATGCCATTCATGTCTCTTCCACTGGGATGGAATTAACCGGCTTAAGCCGATGTGCCACTACTGCTTTGATGTCATAAATAATGTCCCCTTGGGCTGAAGAACAGATGGGATTGGATCAACCGCCTTTGTCTCCATGGCCTCCGTAGTGCATGAGTCTCCGGATATGATGACCACTGCCACCCAAGCCGGCACCAGCTTCCCATTAGGGTCTGGTAGCCCTGAAGCAGCTCCCCCTATGGATGATCCCTCCATAAGTGGAGAGGAGGACATGGAAGATGTTCCCCATGCCTTTGAGGAGGGAGTCTCCACCACAGTCGACGAGTTAGTGCAGGTGAACCTCGGTGGCGAGGCAGACCTGAGACCCACATTGGTTAGCGCCGCTATGCCCCCCGAGGAGTAGCAACATTATGTGGACATTCTCAAAATACAATGTGATGTGTTCGCTTGGAGTTATGGTGAGATGCTGGGGCTAGATCTACAGGTATTCGTCCACCACCTTGGCCTTCCGGCAAACCATCGTAGGTTCAAGTAGCCTCCCAGAAAGATTCACACTTCTCACAGTGCCATGGTTACAGATGAAGTTGACAAGCTTCTTTAATCCATATTCATCAAGGATGTTCAGTACGCCAGGTGGCTAGCAAACATTGTGTCATCCAGGAAGAAGAACAGATTGATCAGGGTGTGTATCGACTTCCACGATCTCAACTGCCACTGTCCGAAAGATTATTTTACACTTCCACTGACAGATTGTTTGATTGATGCCATGGCTGGGTTCCAAGCCCTCTCCTTCATGGATGGGTACTCAGGGTACAACAAGATCCGGATCTCCCTAAGGATGAAGACTTAACTGCCTTTAGGGCCCCCCAAGGAACTTTTTGTTTCCAGGTTATGCCCTTCGGCCTCAAGAATGCAAGCGCCACCTATCGACGGGACATGCATCGCATATTCAAGCCAATCCTCGGCACACTGGTGGAATGATATGTGGATGACCTGGTGGTTAAATCTCTCCAGCTCTAGGACCATCTCAAAGACCTTGAGAAAGTGTTTGTCTTCCTCCGCTCCCGCAAGCTAAAGTTGAAACCATTGAAGTGTGCCTTCGGGGTCACCTCAGGAAATTTTCTTATCTTTGTTGCCAGATACCAAGGAATCGAGATCGACACAGAGAAGATCAAGGCCATCATCCTGATGCCTCCCCAGAGTAATATTCGGGAGCTCAGAGGCCTCCAAGGCCACTTAGCCTACATACACCGATTCATTGCGAATATGGCTGTAAAGTGTACGCCATTTTCCCGTATCATGAAGAAAGGTGCCGCCTATGAATGGGATGAAGAGTGTCAGGCCGCCTTTGAGGAAATTAAGCAGTTTCTGCTCCAACCTCCGCTCTTGATGCCACCCATCTCTGGAAAGCCACTGGTCCTTTACGTGACCGCCCTAGAATGGTCCCTTGGCGCACATATTGTCCAGAAGAACAATGAGGGAACAAAGAATAGCCTCTACTAACTTAGATGCATGCTCATCGATACAGAAGTTAGATATTCTCCCATCGAGAAGAGCTGTCTGGTGCTCGTATTTTCCATGCAGAAATTGTGGCACTACTTGTAGCACCACGAGGTATATCTGGTCTCTCGGGTAGACCCATTGATGTACATCTTGAACCAACCTATGTTGACCGACCGACTAGCGTGTTGGGCAGTGATCATCTAGCAGTTCAACATCAGGTTCGTACCTCAAAAGGCTATCAAAGGATAGGCATTGGCAGACTTCTTATCATCTCATCCAACCTCTACGGACCAGCCACTGGATCTAGGCATACCCGATGAGGTAATCCTCTAAGTTGATTATGCCATCCGATGCTGGAAACTGCACTTCGATGGTGCCACCCAAAGCCGCACCGGTATAAGGCTCAACGATCCTAGGCTCAACAGAGTGGGCCTGGGTGTCGTCTTCCTCACCCCGGAGCAAGCTGTTCATCCATATTCATTCCTGTTGTCAGAAGGCATCCCCAACAATGAGGAAGAATATCATGCCCTCGTTATTGGCCTCAATATGGCCCTCGAGATCGACGTGTCCCATCTGCATGTGCAAGGGGACTCTGATCTTGTCATCATGCAGGCCATTGGTGACTATGTTGTTAGAAATATAGAACTCGTTCCATTACTGCAGTACACCCTCCGTCTAATTGCTCAGTTCCCTTCCCGGCCAGAGGTTTTTCATATCCCCCGGTCGCAGAACAGTCGAGAAGACGCTTTGGCCAGCCTGGCCACGTCGCTAGCGGTGTCCGAACAGGACAACCTGATTATCCACGTGGCACACAAGAGTTTCATTGCTCCCGTTATCCCGGAGGATGATCGTGGCCCGCGGGGGAACCATCTCACCGCTGGTGCCCCTACGTTAGGATCCTCGAGGACTCCAGATGCGGTAATCGAAATAGTTCCTGATTGGAGGAAACCCTTGGTTGAATACCTCCAACGCTATATTCTTCCATCAGACCAATCCGAGTGCGAGAAAATCGGACGTCGTGCATTACAGTTTGGCCTTTAGAGTGGTCCTAGCCTTGAGAAGATCCTTTATAGACACAGATTTGATGGTGTTATCCTCTGTTTCCATCAAGGAGTCGAGATCCTACAAGTCATGCAAGAGGTTCATGCTAGTTCTTGTGGTCCCCACCAGGCCAGGTCAAAGTTGACCCACCAAATTCAGAGGATGGGTTACTTTTGGACCTCCATGATCCATGGCTGTATCAAGTTCGCCAAGAGGTGTCACGTGTGCTATGTTCACGCTAACTTTGTGCATAAGCCACCAGAGCCCCTCCACACTACCAAGTATTCTTGGCCCTTTGCAGTCTGGGGTATGGATGTCTTAGGACCATACCCACTGGCGACGGCTCACCAACGCCGGTTCATTCTGACCGCTACAGATTTCTTTTCCATGTGGGCAGAGGTAATTTAGCTCAAGGAAGTCAAAGCTCGTTCTATCGCTGACTTCATGAGTTCTAACATAATCTATTGATTTGGAGTACCTCACACAATCCTCACAGACAACGGAACCAACTTCCTATTAGCGGAGCTGAAGAAATTGTACTCCAAGTACATTATTCACTCTAACCATACCTCCCGCTATCACGCACATGTGAATGGGCAGATCGAGGCGTTTAACAAAACCCACTCTATCATCCTGCAAAAAAGGTTGTTCAGAATAAGAAAAGATTGCCATAAAAGCTCCCCAATGCCCTCTGGGCTTATCAGATGACGACTCATAATTCCACCAGGGTGACCCCGTATTCCCTTGTGTATGGAGCTGAGGCTGTCCTGCCCATCGAGATTCAGTTTCCATCATTGTGAACGGTGGTCTACGACCAGCAAGCGCCAGATAGGGTTGGTGAAATCCATCTAGCAGAATTGGAATCACTGGATGAGAATAGGCTTCACGCTCTGCACAACCTGGAAATGCATCAGAGCAGGATGGCTCGAGCTTTCAATAAAAGGGTTCGCCTCCGCTCTTTCATGCAAGGTAATCTGGTACTGGCCCTCAGGGCGCCAATTATTCCCGGAAGGAAACCACCCAAGTTAGAGCCCAAGTGGGTGTGGCCATTCATAATCCATAAGGTCTAACCCAATGGTGCGTATTACATGGTGACTATGGATGGAGAGCATATAACTCCTCCCACCAATGCCAAGTTCCTCATGTAGTACTTTTCCTGAGGTATGTGGGTCCTGCATGGCACTACACTGCATTTGGTCCTATATTTGGGCCCCTAGGATCCCCCATGACCTTAAACTAGATAAGGGTCCCTAATGACCTTAAACTGGATAAGGGTCCCCCATGACCTTAAACTGGATGACAGTCCAGTATGACTTTAAACTACATTTGGCCCTACATCTATGCCCCTTTGGTCCAAGTTCTATGATCTTAAACTACGATCCTCGTGGTCCATCATGAACTTAAACTACATTTTCATCCTCACAAGATGTTAAACTGCAAGCTGGTCAGGTCTCCCTGACCGAGGCCCAGCCTCAGGCCCCTTATCCTTCTCGGGCCCCTTATCCCAGTCCTTACTCGGAGTGTGCGGTGTAGTGTAAGACTATGTCCTCATCCACCATGGGTTACCCGCCGCGTCGTACACATTCTTGGAAGAAATTACCCTTATCATCCTACATGACGTTAAATTGTGCTTCTAGAACTATGTGCGGCTTGATTCCCATCCTTGTGGGATACATAAGACCACCTGAACACCTAGGTTTCAGGTCCAGTCCAATCTCTTAAGAGATCCCACAATCTCCCGGTCACCTCAGCCTCTTGTCCAATCCCTCCCTGCGAGGGGATATATAGCTATTGTACAAGGGTTTTGGCTCCATGCCACCCTCCTCCCGAGAATCCGCCATCTTTTGGCTGCTCTCAAACTGAGCCCTTAGACCCTTTCCAATGTTCCTCTAATGTGCTCTGTGTACTCTGGTCTAGGAACTAGAGTGTCCGATTCGACTTAGGCAAGTTATTTTCTACTTTCCAAGCTTCATTCTCCCCTTCATTCGGGCCCACGTTATCTTTCACACCCAAAAGAACCCCCAATAAAGGATTGTATACAACGACTAAGGGCTCTCCTACCATAACGGGCCAACACCCATGAGGGGTTTAGACAAAAAATTGATAAAGTCTTGCGTTGTGAATATGGTCAGCAATTGATGGTCATTTGTTTGTCCCCAAGGCTAACACGACAAGATGATATGTTGCGAACATGGTCAGCAGTAATCTCCTGTTCTTCACGCCGACTCCTTTGGGCCCTGAATGTTGGTTTCATGATTCACATTATGTTCCACCCCATCGTGTCAAGGTGGAATCTCAACACTCCTTGCACTAGCCCTCAGTGCACCCCCACACGTCAGACGTACAAAGCTGCATAACGACGTCTCTCGGGGCTCTCGCGATCCGAGCTCCAAGGTTATATGATTGGGTTTTCTCTAAGGATCGTGCGCAGTTTGACCCTCATCCCCATGGGAAATGATGAGTCACCTAGACGTTGTGTTTCGGGCCCATCTCAGCTAGAAGCTAGTGTCTCCTTCCCCACCTGATTGTTGGACCCTCGTTGGATCCTTGGCCTGAGGCTCCTCTCCCGGAATCCTACGCGGTGACGGTATGAGGATATTGACTCATCCACATTGGGTTCACCTTATTTCACCGTGTGTATTCCCCTCATTTCCAAGCCATATGACCTTAAAATGTGCTAATCGGTCCGAACACACGACCATAAAATGTGATGATATCGTCCTGGCCGCACGACGAAAAATGGAACTACATTGTGGTGACCTCCCCATAAGGGACATCACGTCGGGTGTTGTCCAATTGCCAAAATATTTTTCAATGCCTGTTACAACTTGATTATTTTGGCGACACTAGTAATTTCTATCCTAGGTCGGTCGTTCCACAAAAGAAAAACTATTCACCTTCAAGGACAAAGAAGATATATCAAATACTTCTTCTTTTGGTGTGAGGGATAGACCTACACGCCTCTCTCGTCATTTACACAGGAACCATGTCGTGTTGTGCCCTCAAGAACTACATATGGCTTAATTCTCATCCTTATGAGATACGTAGAAGTGCTTGGGTACTTCTCCTAGGCCCAGGCTAACATTGGTGTTCGTTCCCTTGGCCTAAACATGTCCCCAAGGAGCACATGGTAAGCAGGACCCCATCCTCATTCACGATGGGTTTCTTCAGTCACATTACTATGTGTCTCCTTCCCTTCTTACTGATCCCGGGTCCGAGCTCTAAGACCATAAAACTATGATCTCCTAAAAACTACGTCTAGCTTGATTCCCATCCTAATGGGATACATAGGAACGTCCAAACCTCTTGTCTTTGGGTGAAGATCGAGTTCAGCATGTTCGTCTCTTCGGTCTCACCTTCGGGACCCCAACCATGGGACTGAATGGCGTAGTGTGGGATTATGTACTCATTCACGTCATGTTTTCAATATATGCACCATGTGTACCTCGTTCTAAGGATTATCCTACCTATGTCATGTCCCACATGACATTAAAAGGCGACATCAAGAACTACGTGTGGCTTGATTCTCAATCTTATGAGATACATAGGAACTCTTGGACATCTCGTCTTGGGTCCAGACCCATGGATTACCAAATCTCATCCCTCCTTACTATTGGCCCCTCGGCCTGATTTCTTGGGGAGTGGTGTAATTTTGACATCTACCCCACATAAGTTTGGGATTTCCCATAGTGATGGTGGGAAGTGACAGTTATCTCGAAAGAGAGGTCCTGTCTGAAAATTGGGATGATCCATGACCAGGTTGATGTGTCTGCCTAATGCACCTTCACCATTGTGGCGCAATTTTGGGAGTGTTGGACTTGGTTCGAACAAACCACCACTCCAATTCCACGCTTTGTGTTCCCCTTTATTCAGATCCTCATCCTCTTTCACGTTTTATGGGACCCCCTAACAGTATGGAAGATAGAATTTGGTCCGCCTGCGGCAACAATATGGATGATAGACCTTTGGTCCGCCTATTGTAGCAATATGGATGATAGACCTACTGTCCACCTGCTGTCTTGGGATAACATCCCAGAAGACTTGTCATGTTTGATGGGAACCCCTAATAGTATGGATGATAGACCTTGGTCCTCCTGATGCAACAATATGGATGATAGACCTTTGGTCCTCCTATGGTAAGAGTATGGATGATAGACCTTTGTCCGCCTGTTTTCCTGGGCCAATGTTCTGGATGACTGACAGATGATATTTGAGTTAGGCCCCGTTTTGCGAACATGGTCAGTTGTCAGCCCTCATTTATTGTCCCCATTTTAGGCCAATGCGATATGGATTCTGCGTTTCCTCTACGTTTAACAGTTATCCTCCATCTTTGTGCCATTATAGTGTTCTGAATTCACGTAACGTGATTCACCTTTTTCATCTCCCTATGTTAGGATGGATTTCAATTCCCCTAGCATTGACCTGCTCATGTGTTAGAACACATTCAAAAGATAGTATATCAATCGGTCTAAGGTCCTCTCCTCAGAAATCCAGGCCCGATTTCAGATGCCTGAAGCATGGTTAATTCCCCACAGTTGGATGAAATGATAACACAAGCATCCTTTTTTTCTCACGTTGGGTGCAACCCACAGGATCTTATGGGTGACATATTATTCATTTAAGGATAATGGTGAGCATATTAAACCAAAGGTATAGATAAATGGAATTGTTAATATATTGGATCAGAATGATGAAAAGTGCAATAAAAAAGTTAATGATATGGAAAAAATAGAGCCCTTAGGGATCAGCGTGCTGGATTGATATTTCCAATTTTGATACCCTTTGTATGGTAGCCTCCAGGAATGCTTCTCGCTCCTTGAAGACCCTCTCTTCATCAGAAGCCGTAGATAACAGCTCTCCAACCCTAGCATGTGTGTGCGCCCACTCGGTTTGAAGTACGGTCATCTGGTGACTCACCTCCACCAATTGTTCCTGGGCATCAGCTAGTTGGGCCGTCAGTTGAACCACGATATCAGAGCACGTTACAATGAAGACCTCCTTCTCTGCCTCCTACCCTTCGAGGCGCCGAACCTCCTTCTCCTCCCTCAGAAATGCTTGGGTGCTCACCGATCTTTCTTGACACTGGGCAATGTCGTTGTGTTGACTGCTCTCTCATATCTTCTTGTCCATGTAATCATGTACCGTCAAATGAAGGTGTTGAGCGTCAGCACCTTCAGCGCACAGGAAGCACAGCCAGGTCTAGAGTGATCTGATCCGCCTCACCCAGTCCATTTGAGGCTACCTGAGAAAGCACTGAATACACATCCACCCTTTGCACCATGTCATCTGGCTCTCCTCGGATGCTTTTGAGTCTTAGTCATCTATCTCCTCGGGATCAGCAGGCCGATACACAGGAAAGGAAGCCAGCAGATTGGCAGCAGGGTCTTCCTCAGGGATGTATTCACGAGGAATATGATCGTCGATGTCTGGACGACCTTCTTCTCTCGTCCCGATAGTGACGGTGCCTCCGTCAGCTTCCGGCCCCACTCTAATAACAGTGCAGCTGATGTCCACCCCACCCTGCTAACTAATTCTCGGGGCCGACACAGTGCAGGATGTATGTTCTAGATGAGGGGGTATGCTCGCTGCTGGTTCGCTCATGGAATGCCCATGCTCAGCAGCCCGACGAGCCTCCAATGTTGATATCACTATGCAAGGCACACCCTGATTAGTTGGGATCTTTGATAGCAAGCGCCAGTAGTGAAGCATGCGACTTATAGGAACCCAAAGCGTCGGCCTCCAGAGTTTTGGCCGCTACAGGAGCTGTCGTAAGAGGAGACCCCTCAATGCTTGTTAGTTCAATGATGGGCGTCGGAGCCCCATCCTTTCCCACCGGTGCCTCTCCTCCCTCCTCTATTGGGGACACCTAATCAACTCCTAGGTGCTCCTGAGTGAGATAGAGAAATGGGTTACAAATTGCAGAAGAGAATGGACGGAGAAGGAAAATGAATAAATATAGAGACAGTCCTAGAGTATCTCAGTTATGTCAAGATCAGAGCCTAAAATCTCGCCACTCTCCCGGAGACTCCCTTTGTAGTTTTCCTCCTATGACCCCTCACCTTAAGGTTTTCTTTATCCTTCCCATTCATCTTCTCCTTCACCTTCATCCTCTCATGTTTCCTCCTCTTCCTCTGACTCCTCGTCACTATTTCCTTCTCCTGGCAACATCACATCCGGATAATGTTCTTTGCCGAGCATCACATTCACTAGGAAAGGTGGCTCTGCATGCCGACCCCTTTGGTGCACGTATGTGTCCATGGCCGTCATATAGGCATGACACCGATGGAATTTTACTTTTTCGGTAACTCGAATGAGCCCAACCTCTGGAAGCTGGATCCCATCCTGCATTATCTTCTTCCAGATGGCTTCAACGCTCATTGATTGTCGTAGGGTCATCCAGGCCGACCATAGTGCCAGAAAGATTGCATTACGGGAAGGTTCGAGAAGGTATATTATCTGCTTCCCGGGCAACTCCATGTCTTCCTTGTGTGAACCCCCTCCGGGCAATGAGGTCACGACAGCACTATGTGATGTCCCCGCTGCTGAGGTCCTGGCCTGCGCAGGCCTCGCTGCCTGGCGCGCCCCTGGTTCTCCCCTTCTAACAACACCTTGCCTCCCCCATCGCCTGGTTTCCACGCAGGTAGTCTCGACTTTCCGGACTCGCTTGGGTAAAATCCCCTCAGGGTATGCAATGGTCCAGTGCTCGACGTACTCGTTTGCTAGGCCAGTGTCGACCCCGGTGGGAAGAAGGGTGATGACGTCGCCATAGCCAAAAGTGGTGAACATAAACCACATCTGGTGAAGGAGGCATAGATTCTTCTCCTCCCAGATAGCCGTAAATAACTTATTCGGAATTCGTTGGAGGCACATGAATTTCTTGGTGAATCGGGATGGCATGTAAAGAACGCGGATCACCTTTCCGTCGACCTGAGCCACGAGCACCCCGCCCCGGATGCTCTGAAAATACTCCAGCTGCTCCAGTGAGACTCGCCCATTGTCCACCATCTGGATGGCCGGGGTGGGGAATGGGATGATGTTGAAATTGGTTTGGTTACCGATTCAGATCCTTACGCCCTCCTCATTGAGCGTCATCGACGCCACCCCGACGATGTTCAGCAGAGATGGTCGTAGGCCGTTGCCCGGAGGATGGATGGCATTTGGGAAAGTATACCCACCGAGATGAGAAGACACCCAGTCGTGAAAGACTTGGAAGGGGCCACATACCCTCCGAGGTGACCCCCCTCGTGAGATGCATCCCAGAATGGTATACATCATGGCCAGTACGGGGACCCATAAATTGAACCTTTTATTGGCAGCCATGGTGCCCGCCATCACCAGTGTTGCTGGATGGACGCCCATTATCACATCCCACACCATCAGGAGCCACCCACTCAGGAAGGTGGCGACGAACCCAGTGTATCGTACGTTTGGGTTCTGGGACTCAATGATGTGGTAGCCCCACGATTGGTATTGCCCCGCCTCTAGGGTCTTCCAGTATGACCCATTCCTTCTCCTATGGGCCATAGTTGGGCACCGTTTTCCACGTCCCGACATCTTGACCACTGGGTCCTTCTCCAGGAACTGGCTGAACAAGTCCTTATAGGCAACATCCTTATAGAAGTTCGTGACCGATAGCCTCTCTTTGGATAGCTCCAATAGGTGCCACGTAAGCATGGGGTTCGTGACCTATCTTCCCAGGTGTTCTTTGGAGGAACGAACTCGTCGTATTGATAGACCTACAGTGTGATAACTCTGATGCAGTGAACATCCCAGAGGATGTGGAAAAATTCCCCATGGTGAAGGTGGAATGTGTTGGAATCAGGGGACCACCTGGTGAATAGATCCGGACCGAGCTTAGGTTGGCGGTGGAAGTAAAACTGCGACATCCTTACATCCTCGAAAATGCCAATATACCGCAACTCAGCCCCAATATGGTCACAACTATTGGAAACCCAGAACTCACAGGCCAACTCACTAGTATAGTTTCCCTCGGACAACATGTCCCAATATTTCTTCCATCCCTTAGTGTAATCCGTGATGCTCTGACGGAACGTGCTTGCATAGAGGGCCGTAGAATTCTCTGTGGCAAGCTCATCCCTAGTAATGGTCCTGGTCCTCAGGTTCTTGACATACACGTTCATATACCTGGTTTCCCTACCAGGATGGTTGTTGTTGGTGATGTTTTAGTGGGGAAGCTCATCCTCCCAGGTCACCCATGACCGCGGTGTGTCCACCTCAAAGCCCAGCAAGCGAACCTCCTCCAGGATGCCGATGTTCTAGAGTAGGAGGTTGTCTGACAGAGGATACTCTTTCTGGGCGGGGGTTAGCAGGTTGAACAAGGTTAGGTAGTTACAAACGACCACCTTGTCACCATAAACCTCCTCATTCGCCACAATTTCAGCTCTACGAGCAGCGACTTCCCCCTCATCAACTTGGTTTGCAGCCATTCCGAATTTTCGTGAGAGTTGCACGAAATCCGGAAGAGGTGCGCGGAATCTATAAGGGTTGCGCGCAATCTAGACTTACGACGTGTAATTCTGGATTTAGGTGCACAATAAAGACCGTCGACTCGCAATACCTTGAGTTTACGTGGAAATGAGCCCGAAACTCGGAAGGGATCATGCGCTGCCAAAGATTTTTTTGCGCGCAGCTACGGAAGTAATTTTGCACATGAGAGAGTTAATTTTATCGCGCAGAAAAGCTTGAGTATGGAACTTGGGACCCAACACCCATTTTTATAGGTGAGGCCATGGTTCTGCGCCACGAGGAAAGTGAATTCCGTGTCGATCCAGAGTTTTGAGTGCCCCGTTGGATTTTTTCGAGCAAAGTGCCCAGGAGATCCACCACTTCGGCGTTACGACGTTTCCCTTGAAATCTGATCATTAAGATGTCTTACCAATCCAATTTCTAGGGGGGGCAATTTTAGACGCCAAAAAAAGTCCATAACTCCAAGAGGAAGTTTCGAAATGACGAAGGGAATTCATATTCGGACTCAGAGGCTCGGTTCGGTGGGCCCAGAAGTGGTGCACCCAATTAAAGGGTACTCGTGCTGATAAATGTTGTTCGCGTGATGGACTCCCAGGATTCTCAAAAAAGAACCTGTGTGGCGCGCAATTTTGCGCGCCCGATTCCGTACGGTGGGGCCTTTCGTGCTGACATGTCCCGATGCCGAAGATTGCACGCGCCGACCGGATTCCCTGATGGCGAATGCCTATAAATATAAGGTAACCCCAACCATTTCGGGGTTGAGGAATTCGGACATGCTCCTAAGCATGAAAATCAGACCCCCGCACGCGCAATATGACTCCCTGGTAATAACCCTTTTCGCGCAACCTTTCCCCGGGGTTCGCCATTGCGCGCAATCCCACTGGATTAAGTGAATTTTCCAACTCCTCAGGGTTCCTCCTTTGCACGCAATCCATCCCCTTGCGTGAAATCCCTCCCAATGGCATGAAATCCCTTCCATATTGCATGAAATCCCTTCTTTTGGTTTTTCCATACCTTAGGGATCATCCATTTCCCCCACGTACAATCCAATCCCTTTGCGCGAAATACCCCTAAATGCGCACAATCCCTCTGCCCCACTTGCGCACCATCTCGGTGTTTTGCACGCAAACACTCTTTTTGCGCACAAAACCCCAGGACCCCTCACCTTTACGCCCCCTGAGTGCCTCCTTGCATAGGCGCCCGATGTCCTCCATACCGGGCATGCACGCCATGCGTTATTTTCTTGTACGGCCTTTCAGGCTCATACGAAGTAACCTCAAGGTCACTTGGGTGGTGTTTCCCATTGCATTTCTTTGCCTCATGCTTCTTCACATAGGCATGCTAACAGCTGTTGATTCTTCACATATCCACGCTAACGTGGACCGGTCGATGGTTCACCCTATGTCCCCCTTTCACTACGGCCTTGCTGATGCCTTCCCTCTCACAAGGGGTAGAGGGTGTTGGTCATGTAAGCCCTAGGGGTGTGGAGAGAACCCACCTCGTCCGAGCTATAGGATATTAAACTGCTAATCACCTCCTCCTAAACACATGATGTTATTCTGCATCCTGACCCCATGCCTCGCACGAAGGGTCCCCCCGTATTGGAAATTCATTATGCCACTCGTCTCCACGGGAATGTAATTTTCCTCACTTGGAATTATATCATCCTTTTGGAGTGGAATTTGTCCACGGGGGAAGGGCTTCCTCAGAGAGTAAGCACCTAGTCCCTCTTTCGGAAGGTTTCACCCATGCAACTTCGTACATCCCCACTTCTAAGGCCAGTGGAGGGTGTGATAGGGAATGCGCTATCTCTTTTTCTCGGTCCCAAATCCATCTCTCTCTATGATTTGTCGCACCACGGGCCTCCATCCTGGAGTATGCCCCAACAATAAGGTTTTCCAACCACGCGTAAGCCCCTGTTTCCTCTTTGGGCCGCTCAACGCATAAGCCCCTCTCCGCTTATCAAGGATGCACCCTTCGCGAAGTGATCGTCTGGTCCCTGCTGCCTCTTGTTTCTCACACCGAGCATGACTCACGTGGGCTTAGAGCGAGTATCAACCATGACATTCTCCATGGGCCGCCTCAGAGCGTAAGCTCCATCCTAGTGAACTACGGGGACTATGATATATGTTAAAGCATGGTACATAGGTATCCTCGACGAGGTTCAATCCCACCACCCAGTCGTTCCGACTTCTTATGATCGGTTCACCAACACTTTGGGCCGCCTCAGAGCACAAGCCCCAAATTAACCATCCAGCATGACGTTAAACTATATGCCCATCCAGCATGACGTTAAACTCTCTACCTCGTCCCGCATGACATTAAACTGTATCCCATCCCGCACGACGTTAAACTATATCTCTTCCCACACGATGTTAAATTGTATGCCCCGAACTATGTGGACATTGATCTGTGCTAACAGATGGTACGTAAGAAGCCTCCACGAGGTTCATACCCATCACTCAGTTGTTTCGACCCCTCTGTGTCAGTTCATATCAACCATTGTGTGCCGCCTCAGAGCGTAAGTCCCATTTCAACCATTGTGGGCCGCCTCAGAGTGTAATCCCCATATACCCCAGTCCTGCATGATGTTAAACTGTATACCCGAACTACGAGGACTTTGATCCATATCAAGGCATGGTACATAGGAAGCCTACACGAGTCTCAATCCTTTCTTCACATCATCACCCATCCAGATCCTTACTCGGGTCGCCACATCCTGGTGGGATCATGTCACCTCATTTCACTCCATAGTATCCGGGAAGCCGCTCACATGTTGGCCCCAATATCGATGTTCCCCCCAGGGGGTTCTTCAATATGATCCACTCCAAGTGTTCTGATCAGTCTGATCCATCTCCACAAGATGTTAAAACTCGCATCATTCCTCGTATGAAACATGGGAAGCTGAGGAAAAACTCAGATGGCACACAATTCCTCACGTTTAATGTGGGATTCCTTGGGCTTCTGCGCCCCCAAGAAGCCCTATAATAATGGACAGAAGACAGATATTCCAATCCCCTAGTGTCAAGACGCGCCAACAACACCCCAGCGTGACCGTTCTCCTCACCGAAGGTTGTTGCCCCAACCAGACCCCTTGGAGCATCCCGACGGAAGCAGCGTAATTAACTAGTGTCCATGAGAATATGTAACTGGGAGAGAGGTTCATGAATACGTTTTAAATCAATGAGGGAGACCTGGAATAGGTGACGAGCTCCGAGGAGGAATCCACGGAAGGAAGAAACAACATCACATCATCTTAGTTTTGATCATGGAGAAGACATCCCTAAACCAGGAACGGATGTTGCCCGCCTTTGGAAAGAGGGAATGCGGAGCAACAAGCCGTGCGTCCTCCCCCTGCATGACGGATGTGCGCGCGCCCAGGCAGAAAGCGTCAGAAACAACACCCCATTCCCTTCTTGGATGCATCACTATAGATCACAAAACATTCTCCACTACATGGCAGTGTGAGTACAGGTGCACTGGATAACCATTGTTTTAACTATTTGAAATTCTCTTCACCCAACTATGTCCACACCAACTTTACTCCTTTTCGAGTCAACCTGGTGAGTGGATTAGTTAACCTTGAAAAACGTTTCACAAAATGTTGATAATATCCATCCAGACCAAGAAAACTTCAGATCTCAGTTACTGTTGTTGGTCTTGACCATCTTTCGATAACCTCTGTTTTTGTTGGATCCACATATATCTCCTCTTTTGAGATTATGTGACCCAAAAATGAAACTTTTTGAAGCCAAAATTCACTCTTGGTAAATTTGGAATAAATTTTATCCTTTCTTAGGGTCTTTAATACAATTCTAATGTAATCTTCATGTTCTTCCTTTCTCTTTGAATAGACAAGAATATCATCTATAAAGGCTACCACAAACTGATCACGATAGTCTCTAAAGACTCTATTCATTATATCCATGAAGATAACAGGGGAATTAGTAAGACCAAATGGAATCAATATAAATTCATAGTTTCCATACCTTGTACGGAAAGCCGTCTTTGGTATATCATCCTTTTTGTACCTTAATTGATGCTACCCTGAACGAAGATCAATCTTCAAAAATTATTGAGCTACGCATAGTTGGTCAAAAAAGTCATCAATGTGTGGGAGAGGATATTTGTTCTTGATAGTGATCTTGTTATGTTCTCGATAATCAATGCAGAGTCTCATTGATCCATCTTTTTTCTTAATGAACAAAACAGGTGCTCCCCAAGGTGATGCACTAGGGCGTATGAATCCCTTCTCAAGATTCTCTTGGAGTTTCTTCTTCAATTACTGCAACTCAATTGGGTCCATTCTATAAGTTTTCTATGAAATGGGCATAGTAACCAATGTGAGTTCAATTGAAAACTCAACTTCACGATTTGGTGGAAGACCTGGAAATTCCTCCGGAAAGACATCATCAATCTCCCGTACAATGGGCATATTCTTAATCATGAGTTTCTCTCCAACCATTTGAGATAAATAACATTCATTTATTGGAATCAAGACCCATAAGATAGAATAAATTTACACTGGAAGGATATATTCATCCTTGCATCGATGGATGATAGTAGATTGTTCAGGAATATTAAATGTGATTTCCATTTTTTGGAAATTGATATGAGATCCGTATAAAAAAATCCAATCCATGCCAATAATTACGTCCAATTCTACTATAGTAAGGATCACAAGATTTGCAGGAAGAACATTCCCACAAACATCAATCAAAGAAGAATTGTAAACTTTTGATGTGACTGTTGTTCCATTAGGGGTTGTCATAGCTAACTCGATATCGAATTGTTTAGGTAATATGGTGAGACCCTTATAAAATTCTTCAAAAATAAATGTGTGGGTGGATCCAGAATCAAATAAAACATTTTCTAATTTAGAGTGGATGGTAAGTGTACCTTTCACCACATCGTTATCATACTCCAAATCGCCAATAAAAATTGCATGTGACTTTCCATAGCCTTTGTCCTTACGAGTTTTTTGACGTCAATCATAATCAACAACCCCTAGATTAGGGAATTGATTGGCATAAATCCCCATTTCCTTACACTTGAATCATTGAAGTGTAGGAGGTGCATTCTGTGCATCCCTTTCTTTGTTCACATCAATAGAAATATTCTTCCAATTATTTCTACATTCAACTGCCTGATGACCTTCTTTTCCACACTTAAAACATTTACTTGTCCCTTTAGGACAATTCCCTCCATACTTATTTCCACACTTTGAGCATAAGAGAACACTAATCTTTTTTTCAGTGTGGTATTTAGATTTTCCTTTGACTTTCATTTTACTCTTCTTATGAAACCCATATGATTAATTGGTTACTCAAATCTCCATCTCAACCTTGAGAGAACATCAAACAATTTCCTCATACCTACTGGAGTCCCTTATGGCTAACACCCTTTGAAGACTTGGTTTTAAGACACTAAAAAATTGATCGATCTTACTCTCAGGTTGGATAATAATTCTTGAAGCGTACCTTGAAAGCCTTGTAAAATTTTCTTCTTAGGTACCGAATGATTCATCATCCATTTTCATTAGTTCAATAAACTCATTCTCCATCTTTGTTCGAAGAATAAGAGGGAAGTACTTATTGAAAAATAAGTTCTTGAACTCGTCCCATTCCATGGAATCAATTTCATCCCTTTGCTTCGTATTCTTAATAAGATTCCATCATTGATTAGCTTCACCTTCCAAACGATATACTGCTAAGATGACTTTATCATGTTCCGAACATTGTAGTAATTAAAATATCTTTTCAGTGGTTTTGATCCATTGTTCAGCCACTAATGGATCAGAAGACCTACTTAATGAAGGTGGATGCTACCTCATGAAGGATTCAAAAGAATGTTGCTCCTTCCATTGGTCGTTTGGATGTCTTGCATGATTCATAGCATAAGAAAGTTGTTTGAGAATGGCTAAAAGATTTTTCATTCCATCTCCTATAACGTTTGGTTTCTCTGGGGGACAATCATTGCATTTCCCTTCACATTCATCACTTACACGGTCCCTTCGGGTTCCATCCATTGACAAAATCCAAGAAGAATAGTGTGAGAAACATTAATCATAACAGAAAAACCACATAGTCAAGAATAAAATTTCACACTACAAGTATTATCATAGTTTGTTCATGGCCATTTCTAAAACACTAATATTGTGTTATATGTTTAGACATATCCTTAGAGTTTTTACTAAGGCTTTCACATCCTAGTTTCCAAAGGTTGACTATACCTTTCCTCTGATACCAATTGTAACAACCCATACATTACATACATGGTTATTACTTCAGAATTAAAGCATACTTATTACAACTTATAAAAAACCATGATAGGAATTTATAGTTATAGTGTCTTTAGAAACTTGGAAACATAAACAACTGGTTCATAAATCATCTACATTGTCTCCCATTTATTTCATCATATCTAGAGTCCCATTTGGCATGTCCTACTTAATACCCTTCTTCCTAACCCGGGGAAAAGAAAACATACAAAAGGGTGATCTCAAATTCTCAGCAAGGGTATAAAAAATAAATCACAATCATATCATATTCATAATAACATAATATTTTGAAAATCGTAACCTGTAAAAGAGATCTTAATATCATAACATGGGATAAATCATAGTAGTGAAATGTATTCCCAATAATCCTAACATAAAACATGAATCTTTGTGGCATACACACATAATACTAGAAAATAATTTCATATTAGTCAAGGATCATTGCCAAGTCCATCATAGCAGACAAAGTCCATTACTGAATCGAGTTCACTACTCGTTCCAGTACTGTATCACTGAACCAGATTAACTATCAATTCCATCCTTGTCTATCTCATGAGATATAAATCTTTTCCCAATGAATTGGAGGGAGATATAGGTCCCACCCATCTCATAATGAAACCATTCTTATGTGTGACACAAAATCTTAAATCATAGCATAACCCATGTAAAAAAATGGTATTCTGAAACATCATGTCGTCATAACATAATCCAGATAAGATTAAAGGACATCATAAAATTAATTCCATCATTACATAAAAAAATAAATGTAAAAATAGGGATAGAAACTAAAACCAATATTATCTTCGATGGAAAATAATTTTGATAAAACACTTTAACTCCATTATTGAGGAAAATATCCATTCTATATCAAAAACATTTTTCATTTCTTAACATTTCATACAATTTTAAACTAAAAGAATTTTATTAAAAATAAACTTGAAAACATGTAATGGAATAATCATGGAAATAATTTTCTATGAAATAATAAAAATCTATTCATGCAGTATATGTTAAAAAAACATTCTTCTCATAATTTTGATGGAAAAGCCAAAAAGTACCTCGTTCTAAAAACGACAAAAGATTCCTTTCATATATTTTACTAAAAACTCACCAATGGGTAAAATAGGATTTAAAAAATTGTATGAGGATAGAAATAATATTACATATTTAGGGAACAAGGATTTGGATGATAAATATTCCCCAGTAAATTCTGATGTATAAACAATCTCGGATAAAAATGAGATTGCGAGATTTTCCCATACCTTAGGTCCGATTTTCATCGTACGTATCTGAAACTCCTATATAATGATTTAAATAATTTCATTGAAATATTACAGAATCATATTCATTATTATGATATAATATATGGTCATATTATTATCTTCTTGTTAGTAATATTTCAATGCTACTTGTTATTCGAGTGTTCATTGCTTTATGTTCTTATGTATGTTTTTCGAATAAATTCTTATTATTATTATTTTAGGTTATAGATTCCTAATTTAAAGAATGGTATTGGTGTAATAAATATCATATTTATTCATTCAATTCATTTATATAATCATTATTCAATGAAGATCAGGTAGAATGAGTCACATCACATTGTGGAGACGGTAGGCCGTACGTACGCACGAGCGATGATATCATTCCCATGATCGTGGAATTGTATTGAAGTGAATGTATACTATTTAAGAATCACTATAACATTAAAATAATCATATATAGTTATTCTTTTCACCATTATACCCATCCAATTAAGGTGGTGGTGGAAAACAGATTACACCACGACGTTGAGACGGTATTCCGTACATACGCACGTGCAGTGATTTCATTTTCCATTGGATGGATAGAAGGTGAAATAGGGTTGTTTCATATTTATAATAACATATCAGTATATGAGTGGTACTGATGTTATTACTTTATAATAAAACAACTAATGAAGATGAAGTTGAAGAAGAAATAAATTTGAACGAATCAGTAACGGATATTACCTCTTCTTCGACACGCCTCTTTAAAACCTCCTTTTAGGGCACTAAAATTGTACTTTGAAGAAAACCAAGACCTCTAGAATGCTTCTAGGGAAGTTGATAAGGGAAATGTACTGGGGTTGGCCGAGCATTAAACATAAAAATTGTGTGAGAGGAGAGGGAGGAGGTGCCCTTTTATAAGGGAGAAGAGGGGAACCTTAGGAAAAAATTAAAATATTCTTTTAGAATATAGTCATATTGGGTTTTTAATAGCTCCAAATTGATTTATATCGAATATAATGTGGATATGTGTCGCAATCCTCTCCAAAAATATATTTTCTACAAGTTTAGGTTACTATTTTAACCTTATCATTTATATTTAACTCTATGATAAATAATTTTACTTTTACTCTGTCTTCTTGTTTTCTTACACTATATGGTTAATAAAATTACTATAACAAGCCAAACGAACCCCAAGTGGTTAATTATTAATATTTATAACATTATCTAAGTCATTTGGCCGAGCCTTATATTTTTAGGAATATAATAACTATTAATAATATAATATTTTTAAAAAAACTATTTTATGTCAATTTTGAAACTATTTGGTAATTGATTTTTGTGAAACTCATAACAACATGACTAGTTCAGAAAAAGTTAATTAAATCAATAATAACATGTCATATTAACCATGAAAATTAGTGTAATTCCTAAAAAGTCTAAAATTACATTTATTTGGGTACTTATAACATCAATTATGTTAATATTTCTTTAATAAGGTAATTACTACATCATCATTGTGTCATAAATAAATTGAATTATTTAATGTCTAAAAATTATAAATAAAATAAAATTATGTAGAAAATAGTATTATTTTTCTAATGAATATTTATAGTCGAATTTATCTTATGTATAACCCTATATTAAAAATGTTTTAGTTACTACACTTTGAATTTAACTCTTTTAACTCTTCAAAAAAATAAAATAATAATAAGTGTCCTAATATAATCCATGTGGACCTGAATGGTAATATTTTATTCCTAAGGTTGTTTTTGGTAAAATTAAACTTATAAAATATAATCAAGGCATTGTTTATCGTAATAATAATATCATTTTCACCTTTAATTGCCCTATTTACTTTTAACCGTGGTAAAAAAGTAAAAAGTTACTATTCAAAGAAAAATATTTTTATATTATTTAAACACATTTTAATCCTTGATATTAACCGTGTCATTCTCAATTTCGAAATTAAACTCACAGAAGCGGTAATATTAAGTTTTATGTACAATTGAAAATGCTTCTAGGAGGTGGGTAAAAGACAGGGAAAAGATCAATAAAATTTTTATATATCTAAAATTATTATAAAACGAATCCAGTGAATTACATTGAACATATATAAGTATTATGCATCTATTTTTACCTAAATTAAATATAAATTAAATAAATTATTATATAAATAAAAATATGGTTTTAACCAATAACTTAGTGTTTTCACTATTCAACAAAAATTGAATGTTTTCAAAAAAATACCAAAATTTCACCCTAGGCTAATTTCGATATTCCGGATCCAAAAATGAAATCCATTTTGAAAGATAAAATTTGTAAAATTTCAAAAAGTGTCTATTACTATTCATAAAGAATAGTTTATATAATATTTTTATTGCATATCGTTGTTTAGTGAAACTCGGTATTGCATACAACACACGCTATCGTGGAAGGTCGCGATTGCATGTAAAGTAAGACATGCTAGTGTTGTGTGTATTGAAAGATTCCTTTGATATTGCGTATAACAAAAGACATAAAACAATATACTTCTCATAAACTATTAGGGTGTTACAATAAAAACCCACAATGTTCGAAGTGCGAGACATGAAATTGGGGTGTACACAATGGAAAACGACCCAGAGACATGATGAGGCTTACTTGTGGTTAGTATCCCATTGTAAAGGGACATTATTAGTTGGACGGTTATGGATTTTTCGGGGTTTATGCATGGTTACCTTCCCTTTGTAATGACATGATCCCACCAGAATGTGGCAGCCTAAATAGGAATTAGAATGGATGATGTATGGTTGAAGGATATTGATGGGAGGAAGGGGATGGAACTAACGTGAAGATGATAGTGATGCTGGGATTGATCCTCAGAGAGTATTCCTATGTATCCTTGTTTTAGGGAATAAAATTACACATAGTTTGGTGGGGCGATGGAACACCTAAGGAGGCAGTCCGTGAGAATGGATGAATGGATTGGACCTAGAGGAAGTAGAACCTCCAGGTTGGGGAATGTCCTTCCCAAAATGCCAATGATCAAGTGATAGACCATGATGGGACATGAGTTATGGGATTGAACATCAGGGAGGATCCCTACAAATCCTTGTGGTAGGAAATCAAATTCATTATAGTTTGGTTTGCGGATGGAATTGGGGTGTTCAAAAAGGACAATGACCTGACGACATACTGGGGGATACGTGTGGTCATTGACCCATGAGTTGGTTTTATGTCACTAAGGGACATACAAAGATTGTGGGTCCCAACAGAGGGTACATCGAAGTTTACTAGTGATTGGGGTTGGAATTCATGGAGGCTTTCAATGTACCATGTTTATGAGATAGGGATCAAAACCCACGTACTTCGAATAGGTTTACCTATGATTGGGGTTGATTCCAAGGGAGGCTTCCTACGTACCATTTCTAGGATAGAAGGATTAAAATCCACATAGTTTGAATAGGTTTACCATTGATTGAAGCTGAACCTTAGGGAGGCTTCCTATGTACCCTATCTAGTAGACAAGGATCAAAACCCATTTAGTTTGAATATGCAATGACCCAAACGATTAATAATTAAAATTCTACTTGATCTAATAAAATGTATTATTTGTAATATGGATATATAAGACCTATGAACATCTATGGTTTTATGTTTTTTATTTAAAAATAACATTAATAATTTTTACCATTTCTAATATAGCCTATGAATAGTGATCACATTATTAATATAAATATAGGGCTTTAACAAATCCAATTTACTAAGAAAAAGGGAGAAATGACCCCATCTAGTAGAATTGATGCATATGAATCCCATTTTTTGGAACTCGGGAAAGTGGGGGCGTCAATGGGATTTGATCTTGACATATCCCAATCCATGCTTCAAAAGTTAAAGCTTGAACAGAATTTCCTATTTGAGAAGTGGATGTTAATAGAGATTTCATCCCAAGCGATGTTATCTGAGCCTCCCCATGATTCGGTCACCATCTCACACCTTACCATTCATTATTATTCTGGTGTTATAAGGGGTTATGTAAAAAGACTATATCACTATGATTATTTTCATTATTTTTTTATATAATAAATAATATACATTCATTTATTTATTGTCACTTTGTAAATATTTTTTAAACGACAAATAGTATTTTTAGTAAATATTTAATTAAGAAATATATTTTGATGAATTAATGCATTTTGGAATAAATAATATTTAAATAAAATATTATTATGAAATTTATTTATTCTAAATAAAAATTATCGTACAACTTTTAGGATTACAATGGTATTTTTATTATGGTTTGATAGTCGTTTATATCAAAACATATGATTTTTTAATTGTCAGTTTTTTATTTTAAAATTAAAAATTCACATATTTAGAAAATTATTAAGATAACATGAATATTATTTCTTGAATTAGGATTTCAAAATTATCCAATGGTGATTATTTCATAATTTTCTGAGAAAATCGATTTTTGGGTTAAAAATTAAATACCGTGTAAATATATAATGCATTTTATGACATCATAATGACCCAATAGTGACGAAATAAAAAACTATAAATTGGTTTTTAGGCTAATATATTTAATACCAATAAAATAATGTTATTTTTGGTTTTTTTATTTATTTTACAAATCTTTAGTTGACCCTCCAAGACTTATATTTTTTTTAAACAATTTCATTGAGGGTGTGACTTGCCTCCACATACGCAAGAGATATATTTTTAATAATTTCGGTCATTTTCCTTATAATTTTTTAATAATCCGATTTGGAAAACACCATTTTAAAAAAATATGGGGTGCATTTTGTTTTTGGTTAGTTTAATGTGTAGTGTCCAAAACCTAAATAATAAAGTATTCCCTCTGTTTTCATATATAAACACACCCAAGATCCATCTTCCTAAATGCCTTTGGAGATCTACCAACATCTAACCTCCTCTCTTTATAATCCTCCCAAGTTTCACTAAGCTTCCATGAATCCAATCTCAAGCCTGTCCCAAGCCTTTGGGATCACACTTCCATGTAAGGGATTTCTTCCTTTCTCATTTTTGTCCAAATTTCATTATATTGGTATTCCGTTTTTATCGAATTAAAATATGGGGGTATGATTTCTATCCTCATATATAATTCCCTAATTATTTTTTAATTATGATATTAACTGTTCTCTCTTATTAATTTCTTCCATGTACACCTGTTACCATGCTTAAATACTGTATGATATTTCTCTCTCCCCTTTGGCATTCAAGGAATTATATTGTATTATGAATCTAAATTCCATTACATATGTTGGAAAATTTATCTTCATGACCCCTTTATTTTTCTATTCATTTAAATATTATAAGACACCCCTTTATCTCTCACTATCCATTTTTATAAATTCATATGACATGTTGTTATGCTGCCAAAATTTTACTGTGATTTTCCATGCCAAAGTCATTGTGTAGTGAATAACATGACCATTTCTCTATCAAGGGTAATCACCTTTATTCACATTGAAATAGTTATTATATAGTTTCATATATTAATTCAACATTACTTTTTTTGTAATAAATTATGATGTTTAATGAATCAATGTTATAGGATCCATGGGGAACACTTATGCACAAGATGAAATGATCAAGAAGGGTGCACCCTGAAAGCACTCCAATGCATTGGGTAAAAATTAGTATCATGATACGTCAAATTCAAATAGTTTTTACTCATTTGAATTAATGTTCATTTAGGGTTTACTTATTCTCCATGTGCAACGAGCCTTGGATCTTGCTAAGATAAGGTAAAATGTTGATGCCACATTTCCATGTTATGATAACCCAACTATATCATATCGTAATGTTGATGTTACTCTTGTGCTCAATTGATACGATTTTTTCCTAAAATGTACTATATTCTTCATGTTATGCCTTTTTAATCTCTTACTAGGCTCTATACCTCAGCATTTTCTTCTTTATTTCCTCAGGTTATCCCATGCAATGCTAAGTAGGAAGGACTATTGTGGTCATATGAATAGAGTTTTCAATAAAGATGTGTATTTCATGTGTTAAGTCATTATGTGATATTCCTAAAACCCAAATACACTAGACCTCTGGATCATATTTGTTTTATCAAGTAAATATTTTAGGTAATAAATTATTTGTCAATTTGAAATAAAGAGCAGGGTAGTTATATTTGATATTAGTGGATATGTTTAGTTATTTTTTGGACTAGGATTAGAAAACCCCAGTGAAAACCTTAGGGATAAGACTAAGTATAATAAAAAAATCCCTAAAGTCCGGTGATTATTGAGTTATTGGTTTATCAAGAATGTATAACCATGTCTGGATATGAGGATATAGAGGCGGCTCTAGCAAATATGTATCTAGGGGTAAAACCAGAAAACACCACTTTGAGGTAGACTCGAACTAGAACTGGTGCACGAAAACATGACTTGCTTCAATATTGGTTATGAAAATACCAGGGGATATGCATTGATGAAATCATAATCTTATTATGAACCATTATTTAGGGAATAAAAAGATTCCCCAAGAATATTTTTTGGGAAGTATATCCGAGATAACCGAGATTGAAGCCAATAAATTCATAACTTAAGGTAATAAAAGTAATATATATGTCTTCAATTTTTTTCATTAGATTACCCTTTCTTTTTTACCCCTAAATTTAATTTTTTTTCAACCAATGGCCAGTAATAAGAGCACTCGGGTTAATAACTGATGCAAAGATTAATGTGATGATTTTTTCTAATGAGATGCCCAATCCGATGGGAGCGGGAATCACGAACATGGTCACCATAATCTCCCAGTTAACTCATGTTCTAAATATAAACACGGGACAATAAGAACATTCAACCCCACCAGAATGAACAAGTAGAAATCGAGAGCTTCATTAGACAAAGGCCTCCTACTTTTAATGGGTCATCTAATCCCTCAATTGTCAAAGAATGGATCAACTCCATTGAATAGATCTTCTTTATCCTTTAATGTTATGAAAAAGAGAATGTTATTAAGGATGATTATCATATGGATGGTAAGAATGATCATCGGTGGACCATGATAAAAAATATAGATCTTGAGGAGTAGATCGAGGCATTGAAATGGAAGTATTTCCATAAAGAAAATTTTGAAAAAAAAATTCCGCATACCCTCTGAATTTTGATGAAAATGGGATTTCATTACCTCAAGAAAAAAATGACGAACACATTGGAGTGAATGAGGTAATATCAAACTCATAGAATTATATGCCTCTAAATTTTTTGTTACCCCTAAATGCATGGTTTATCACTTCTTTGGTGGGGTAAAACCTAGCCTACAAAATTCGCAAACGATCCATGACTTTTGAGTGATACAAGTAAATTATCTGATGTTCCCTCAAAGTCAAAATAGAGGTCATTGAATCTTAGGGGTATCATGGGTATAAGAACTGTATGTTGGAATTCAATTCTGGCAGCTCGATGGAAAATCCAATGGTTCTATTAAAATACTTCACCCCACATTCGAAAGGTTCATAAAGAAGTAACCAATAAAGTTCTTGATGGGGACTAGGAAGTGCTTTAGGTGTGGAAGAGAAGGGATCCTGGATACTAAATGTCAGCACGAAAAATCTATAGTTCTGACATAGGATAAAAACACTCCATTAGACCCCTACCTCATTGTTCATTGCATCAATTGAAAAGAAGAAAATAACATTACAAACCAATTCCCCAATCCAAGGGGTTTCAGAGGAAACCAATAACCCCAAGGCTATAAGGTGGATCTTATGCGATCGCAACCGCCGAAGAGAACCCCGACAACGATGTGGTGACAAGTACAATAGTTATTAATTCAATAATAGTGAACATAATTATTGATTTTGGTTCAATTAATTCTTTTATATCTCTAATTTGTAGTAGAATAATTCCAACAACACCACAAGTTATTGAATTAAAGTTGTTGATGAGAACAGAAAATGGAGCAATCATTGCATCCCATGAATATAACTTCTAACCTTTCATAATTTTTGGATTTAACTTCCTAGAAAACCATTCTATAATCCCTTAGGTAAAATTTGATTCAATTATTGTAATGGATTAGCATTCCTTATATAGAGAAATAATAAATTACTGTGAGAGGGAAATCAATCTTCATATGGTGAATTGACCCCCAATTCCATACAAGTTTATGTAGGAGGACGAATCTTCTTTATCACCATCATCTCATGTGTGGATATTACAACCCCATGAGAACACATATATGGATTAGATGATTGTGTGTAATGAAGAAATAGTTTTTGAAGGCATTCTTATTATGAGGGAATTTTCCGAAGTGTTTCCGGAGGACTTTTCGGGGCGTCTTCCTAGAAGCGATGTAGAAATTTATATTGATATTATACATGGGGAATTTCCAATTGCAATGAATCTGTATAGAATGGATATTGGGAGATTGAGGTTATGAAGAAATAACTATAGGATAATCTGGGTAAAGGGTCTGTATTCCCAAGTGCTTCACTATCGGGTGCACCAATCATCTTCATCATGAAGAGGGACGGGTCAATGGGCCTTTTCATTGATTATCATGAGCTCAAAAAAATCATGATAAAGAATAATTATCATCTACCATGAATTAATGAATTGTTCGATCAGCTATGTGAAGCAAAATTCTTCCGTAAGGATGATTTTCCGTTGGGATATTATCATGTAAAGGTGATGAATAAGGATATCCACAAGACTGCTATTATTACAAGATACAGGCATTATGAATTCATAGTAATGCCTTTATGAATCACTAATTCTCCATAAATATTTATATACATGATGAATAAAGCCTTTAGAGACTACCTTGAAAAATTTGTCGTAGTAATTATAGAAAATATTCTAATATTGTCTAAAACCATGGAGGAATGTGAGGATAATATAAGCACTATACTAGAGACTTATGAATGGAGAATCTCTATGAAAACTACCGCAAGTGTGAGTTCTGTTTGAAGGAGGTCTCATTCTTGGGTCATATAATCACAAGCAATGAGATATCTATGTATCCCTCCAAGAAAACTACAATTGAGTGATGGTCGAGGCCATCATCAGTGACAGTTATCCATAGCTTCCTAGGGTTAGTTGGATATTATCTTCGATTTGTGAGAAATTTATCAGGACTGTCAAACCCTCTTTCCAAGAAAACTCATAAATAATTCAAGTTTTCTTGGAGTGTTGAATAAGAATACTGTTTCAAGGAGTTGAAAAGATGTCATATCACTATGAATGTTCTCACACTACGCACAAGTGGATATCTTTTTGTAGTATTTAGTGATTCTTGAAAGAAGGGCATGAGTTGTGTGTTGATTCCAAATGAAAAAGGCATTGCCCATGCATCAAGGAAATTTAATGTTCATGAGAAAAAAAACCAACACATTATCTGGATTTGGCTACTATAATCATAACTTTGAAAATTTGGTGACATTAACTCTTTGGGGAGAAGTTTGAAATATACAAGGACCACAAAATCTGCAAGTATATATTCACATAGAAATAGTAGAACATGTTCCAGTGAATATTGTTAGAGCTAATCATATACTATGAATTGTCAATACATTACCACCTTGGGAATGTGAACAAGGTGGAAGATGATCTATATAGAATGAACCCAGTGATTCTATCATAGATGAGAATTGAAAAGGATCCAATATTTTTAGATTTAATGAAGATGGACATGGGAATAATAAATAAGGGAACATCATCAATCCATTCACAAATAATTGCTCAATCGTATCTTTTAGAAAAGTTAAAAGATGCACAAAAGGATGACGTGGGAATTCAGAAAAAGAGGAAACTATCAGAAAAAGGGAAATATTCAGAGATCAATGTTAATGAAGAAGGGATTTTGAGATTTCGGTCAAGATTATGTGTTCTATGAAATATGGAGTTAATGAAATAATTTTTGGATGATGAAAATGGTTTGAATTTATCCATTCACATAGGAAACACACATATGTATTGAGATCTCCGAGAGCATTATTGGTGGGATAACATGAAGAAGTAGATCACTGGGTGTACATCAAAGTGTCTGGTATGATAGCAAGTGAAGTCGAGGAGGAAGAAGTCTAAAGGGATGATGAAACCATTACCAATACTTGAATGGAAATTAGAGAAAATTACCCCGGACTTTGTCACCAGACTTTCTAAGAAATCCAAAGGAAACAATGTTGTCTGGGTTGTAGGGGATCATCATACAAAGACTTCACACTTCATTGCAATTCGAGAGGATTTGTCATTGGATCAAATGACAATAATATATAACAGATAAGTGGTAAGAAACCAAATGTCTCCTTTTGATTCCCTGTATGGGAAGAGGTTCCGAACACTGTCCTATTGGGATGAAGTTGTGGAGTAAAAACTCTTAGGTCTAAAAATGGATGAAGAATTGGTGGTGAAGGTTAAGACTATCCAACAGAACATTAAAGCTGCTCAGAGTCAATAAAAGAGATATGCTGATAATAATAGATGAGACCTATATATTGAATTCAGATATATGGTTTTCATCTGCATATCACCATGGAAGAGAGTTATCAGATTTGGGAAGAAGATAAAGCTTATCCCTATGTACATCATCCCTTTTGAGATATTTGATCTCATTGGAGCAGTTATCTATCGAATATAACTCCCACTGAACCAATCTCAAGTACATGATGTATTCCATGTATCACTTCTGAGGAAGTACATACCTTACCCATAACATGTACTCAATCCAGAGGTGGTTCAATTGGAGAATGACCTCTCTTATGATGATAAGCCATTTAAGAACTTAGATCATTGGGAAAACGTTCTACAAAATAAAAAATACCCCTCATCAAGGTGTTGTGGTGAAGCCACAAGTATGAAGAAGAAACATGGGAATCAGAGGAAGTGATGAATCAGAGTTACCCTCATATATTTTTAAGTGGGAAAAGGAAAATTTCGAGGGTGGAATTTCTTAAGGGGGGAAGAATGTAATGACCCATACATTTACTAATGAAAAATATTCTTCATCTGATTAAAATTATTATTTGTAAGACGGTTATATAAAACATATACACTTATCTGGTTTTATGTTTTTTGAATTCAAAATACCAATAAGAATTGTTATGATTGATAATATAATAATTGAATAGTGATCACATGATTAGTATAAATATTGGTCTTTAACAAATTCAATTTACTCAGATAAAGGAAGTGATGACCTCTTCTAGAAGAATTTCTCTGTACAAAGCCCATTTGTTGGAGTTCGGAAAGGAGGTGAATTCACTTGTCTTTTCTCTTAACTAAACCCAACCAGAGCTTTAACACGTTATACTTGAGCAGAACTTCCTATGGGAGAAGTGTAATTTAATAGAGATTACCACCCGAGTGATGTTCTCTGAGTCTATCCAAGAGTCTACCCCCATTGCATAGCTTGACCTTCGATCATCTGTGGATGTCAGAAGAGGTTATGTAACAAGACCCTAGCACTATGATTATGTTCATTATTTATTTATATAATAAATAATATACATTCATTTTTTTACTATTACTTTGTACATAGTTTTAAAAGCACAAATAATATTTTTATTCGATACTAAATTAAGAAATATATTTTAATGATTTAATAGATTTTTTATTTAAATAATATTTGAATAATATATTATTACTAAATTTCTTTTTTATAAATATATTATAGTTTAATTTTTAGGAATAAAATTGTAATTTTTATTAAGTTTTGAAAGACGTTTTTGTCAAAACCCATGATTTTTTTATAAATGTATGTTTTTATTTTAAAAGTAAAAATTAAAATATATAGAAAATAATTTAGATAAAATGAATTTTATTTTTGGAATAAGGATGTAAAAATTATCCAATGGAAAATTTATCATAATTTTCTGAGACAGTATAATTTTTCAGTAAAAATTAAAAACCATTTAAATATATAGTGTTTTATGACATCATAATGACCCAATAGTGATGTAATAAAATAATATAAATTGGTTGTTCATCCAATATATGTTTTAGAATTAAAATAAAGTGATTTTAGGTTTTTTTTACAATGCATTAGTGGACCCTCCAAAATTTATAAAACATTTTAACTCATTAAAATGATTTCTATGAGGGTGCGACTCAACTTCGCATAATCAAGAAAAATATTTTAATAAGATCTAAAATTTTCCATATAAAATAATGATTTCTACTCCCCTTTTTCAAAAAACATGGTCAAAATCCATGGGATGGTCTGTGGTTTTTATTAGATTATTGTGTAGTGTCCAAAACCTAAATAACAAAGAATTACCTCTCTTGTCCTATATAATCCCACACAAGATGTCAAATACTCTTCACTCAAAGAATTTTTAGATCTACCAAAATATGAAATCATCTCTCCATAATCCTCACATGGTTCTTGAAACTCCCAATAAGCCACTATCAAGCCTCTCCCAGGCCTTTGGGATCACACTTCCAAGTACGAGATTTCTTACTTCCTCATTTTGTACAAATTTATTTTTGTTGAAATGACATTTTATATTAAATTAAATATTTTGGGAGTATGATTTTAAAACTCCACTATACTTCCCTCCATATTTTTTAATTATGAGATACCCCTTTCTCTCTCATTAATGCCATCCATGTACACCTGTTACCATGCCAAAATTCCTTAAGGGATTTTTCTCTTATCATTTACATTCGAGAAATTAACTTGTATTGTGAAACTAAATTACCTTAAATATGTTGGGAAATATATGCATATGACCCCTTACATTTCATTTCATGTAAATATGACGAGACACCCATTTCTCTCTCATCCACCATTTTTATGAATTCCTATGACACGCCGTTTTGCTGCTGAAATAACAAAACGATTTTCCTTGCCAAAGTCATTGTATAGTAAATACCATGTCTATTTCTCTATCAAAGATATTCAGATTTACGCACATCAACTTATTGATTATATAATTTCTTGTTTCAATTCCACATTACTTGGTAATGAATAAATGATGATGTTTAACGAATCCATGTTATATGATCCATGTGGCACACCTATGTAAGAAATGAAATGATTAAGAAGGGAACGCCCTGATAGCGCTCTAATGCATTGGGTAAATATTAGTATCCTGATACATCAATTGCAATAACGGTTTACAAATTCTAATTCAAGTGCACTAAGGGTTTACTCATGCTTCATGTCCAATGAGCCTCAGGTATTTCTAAGATAATTTTAAATGTTAATGCCACATTTTCATGTTATAATAACCATTCTATATCATTATGTTATGTTCATGTTTCTCTTATTCTCCATTTATATTACTATTTCCAAACATTTACTATATTCCTTATGTTATGCTTGTTTACTCCCTTACTGGGCTTTATAGCTCACCCTTTTCTTATTCATGTCCTCGGGCTATCACATGAAAAGCTATGTACGAAAGAAATGTTGTGGTCATGTAAAAGAAGATTTAAATAAAGATTTGTATTTAATGTTTTATTTTGTTATGTAATGATTCTAAGCCCCAACGACACTAGACCTCTTGATATTCTATGTTGTGTCAAGTTAACAGTTTATGTAATAAATTATTTTTTAGTTTGAAATAAAGAGAAGGGTTATTATAGAATAGGTTTACCAATGTTTGGGGTTGAACCTCTGGGAGGCTTCCTATGTACCCTATCTAGGATACAAGGATCAAATACCACATAGTTCGAATGGGTTTACCAATGTTTGGGGTTGAACCTCTAGGATGCTTCCTACGTACCATGTCTAGGAGACAAAGATCAAATCCAAACAATTTCCAATGTTTATAGCTTAGTTTCATGTGGGACAAAAGGGGAATACATATTAACTTCATACAGGATGAGTGTAGACCAACCTGATGTGGTCGGGACCAATGGGTGATGGGATTTAACCTCAGAGAGGCATCCTATGTACCATTCTTAGAAAGGGAAAATATCAAATTCCATGTAGTTCTATTGGGTGGTAAATGAGGCTTACACACCAATGGTGGTATAGGGATGATTCCATGATCAATGATTACTCCAAGACCATGTGAGTATTGCTCAGTGAGATAAAAAAGAGGCTGAAAAGTCCTGGCGATCACATCGCAAAAGGTGCATCCACGAGGAATAGAGCGGGGCATATGTGTAGTTAGTGGCCCAAATGGGAAGTAGGGGATTACACTTGGTTAGTGACCTTGGGAGATAGATATTGTTAAATAATTTAGGATGGAAGCCTGATGGAGATAAACCCCAAAGGGAGAGGGATGGGGTAAATAAGGTCTCTGCACCCATCTCTCATGTGGACTTTGTGCACAGAAAAAGATAGGAAGAGAAAGGATGCAACATCCTGCAAGAAAGGCTAGGGGTTTAAACCAGGATGGTTTCCCTACAACATTGATATATATCATTAAATTAAAGGGAGATCTGACTCCATGTAAAAAATTTCTCACTCCCTTGGAGATGAGTGTGCTTGTAAAATGTACATGACGAAGCAACCCATGTATATTGCATGGGGAGAGGAAACAATTTAACGTCATGTGATAAGGACGATGATGCTAGGTAGTTTAACTTATTATTCCTCATATTGTGAGGATTCACTCCCCACCCCTAGGGCATACATAACCGGTGAGCATTAACCCTTGGTGAAGGGAAGGCACTGGAAATTCCATATAGAGATGGGGGTGTGGAGTGACCCGTTTAGGGGATCACATTAGCGTGGATATGCAATGAAAATATTCGTTATCTTGAATATGAAGAGAATCATTAGGCTAATGAAAATAATATGAACCACCTCCCATGGAACCTTTAAATCATTTCATTCAAACCTGGAGGGCCGTACGGGAAAGATGTGTGTACAAAATGAGATTTTGGAAATACGATCTTCATGAATAGGATGGGCTTCTTGATTTTTGGGCACATCATGAAGTGGATGAGCCTCAAAAATGAAAATTTCTATGTAGAGAGGTTGGAATTTGAAAAAGGAAAGGATTTCATAGAGTTTTTGGGCTTTGACAAGGGAAATGGCTTCACAAAGAGGTTGGGCATTGCAAAGAATAGGGTCTTCTCGAATGGGATCCTTTAATGGAGTAGTGATTCTCATTAGCAAACAACTCTTTCATTAGAGAGAGATTCAAAAAGGATCTACGCTTTGCAAAACCTCAAGCACCCCGAAGGGGCCCCTTCCTCTATGAAGGTCATATTTGTATGTAATGGGAGACTCCACCATAGGTGGAGACCGGAAAGAACACCAAGGGGTATGTATCGTAGAGGCCAATTACCTTTGGTGATCCATATATGGGTTTCATTGAGGTCTGTGCAAAATAGGAGTGGGGAAGTTGAAAGGCTATAGTAACAATGGTTTGGAGGGGGTGAGTCCTCTATTTATAAGCATCCACAGTCACTGAGGGTTGCAGAACCTTCCATAATTAAGAGTGATGTTGTAGAGCACTGGCACACTGTCGATATGAGTCAGCCTCGTATAGGGTGAAAGATTCTGCAAACAGGCCCATCGAAATGGCCACTATGGAGCCGGATATAGAGGGGATGTGGGCCAGCATCAGACTCACACCTAGGCATGATGACATAGATACTATCACGGAGGAGGCCTCGTGGAAACGGTCTGGTCGTACAGAGATCTTCATGAAGGAAAACCTTTTAGATGGTTTGGAGGGACTATGCCCTTTTGGAGAGCTAATTCACTCTACCACATCATTGAATCCTCTTGCTGAATAGGATAGTTTTACATGCCAACAACTTATATAGACTGTTAATTCATGAGAGTGAATTTTTATATTCTGATGGTGATAATTATAATCTTATTAGAGAATGAGATATTATGGTGGGATATATAGGGATAGTTCATTAATAACTATGTGGGATTACAACCAATGTTTCTAATTTGATGATGGACAAATGAGGTGAAAGGAGGATGTATTTCCACCCATATTATAATAGGGTTTGGATTTATTTAAAGAAGAATTATTAAGGCTACCAACTAAGAGAGATTTTGAATTTACCATTGAGATCATTCTAGGGACAAAGCTAGTTTCTATTACACTATATTTAATGGAACCAAGAGACCATCAAGATATTAATAATCTTCTGCAAGAGGTAGTGGATAAGGGGTTTATCAATCCGAGTATGTCTCCTTGGGGTTTACCAGTTTTATTTTCTCAAAAGGATTATGCAGCTCTTCACTTATATATTAAATACTAGAAGTTGAACTAGATGACTATGAAGAACCAAGATCCTCTTCAACATATCAATAAACTATTTTACATGCATATAGTTTGACTTTCCAATATACTGAGGAATAATTTTAGAAGTCGGTATAGAATTTATATTTTTTTCTGATTTCATTTTCGTTGAGGAATTCATTAGTAGTGTTTATGGCCTTGATGAATAGAATATCAAAACCATACCTCAATCAATTTTTTGTTGTCTCTATGAATGAAATATTGGTTCCCTCGAAGACTTGTGAGGATCATAACCTTAATCTAGAAATATTCTTGAGTACACTGATAGAGAATTTACTATATTCCAAACTATTTATGTGTCATTTTAGGATTATACAGGTACACTCTTGGGACACATCATCTCAAAGAAAGGTGCGTCAGTGGACCCAAAAAAGCACATGTAGTTGTTTCATGGGAGCATCCCAAGATTGATTTTTATATCTGTAGATTTATGAGGTAAGAAGGATATTACCAGAAGTTTTTGAATGAATTTTTCTAGTTGGAATCACCACATTTAGGTATGAAAAACAAGGGAATAATGTTTGAATGGCTAGAATCTTGTGAGATAATGTTCCATGAGTTACAGAATCACTTGACATTAACATCAATTTTGATCCTACCAGTGAAATGGGATGAGTATACAGGTTTTGAAATGATTATGGGGTTGGGATTGTATTAGTGTTGATACTGGGTGATGGAGTGGTGGTGTATGGGTCTTGGTATTAGAGACCAAATTGATTTAACTACACTATGCACAAACATGAGTTGGATGAATTTTTATGTGCTTTCTAGTGTTGGGGAAATAAACAATTGGGTGAAATTTTCACTATGTATTCATATCATGAGAAATTAAATTATATCTTTTTTAGAGAGATTCAAATATGTAATAGTAGATATGGGTAAAGAATATGCATTTTTTGATGTTGATATTGCATATACGTCTGGAAAGGTAAATAGTGTTGATGACACTATATGTAGAAAAAATCATACGTTGGTAGTTCTGGAGTCTAGTTCTAGGTGGAATATGATGACATTATAGGCTGGGATGCATGGTGTCATTTAAGAGAGTCAAGAGTATATAACTATCATTTCAATATCACTGGAGTCTACACTTTTTAGATGGGTTAGAGATAGACAGTATGATGATTCTAAATTTTTTTCCTTGAGGGATAGCCTTGAAGGTGGGGGTGAAACCTTCAGGGCAGATTATAGAAGATGACGAGATCATCTATTTTAGAAATCGGGTTTTTGTGCGTATGAGAATGCAAGAGGGTCTAATGCATGAATTTCAAGCCTCAATGTGGGTAGTCCATCCAGGTGTTACCAATATGTATCAGGAGATATGTAGATAGTTTTTGTGGCTAGTCATGAAAATGTAGAGGGAATGGTTTGTTACATGATGCTACACCTTTCAGAAGGTGATGGCATATCATCAAAATCCTAGTGGTTTTCTAAATCCATTAACCATTCCAAAATAAAAGTTGGAAGATGTTACTATAGAATTTATGGTGGGTCCCCCAAGGAGTCATTTAATTATTGATTCATTTTTTAGTTTTTTTGGACCATTTGAATGATTTAATTCATTTATTACAGGTACTGGAGACCTTATTAGTGGATCAGGTGGCAGACATCTATGTTTGGGAGATAGTTCATCTGTATGGGGTGATAAAGGCTACATTTTCTGATCATGACTCATGCGTTACTTTTTTCTTCTATAATTTCATACAATAGTCTCTTGGTACACATATTTTATTGTGTACAACTTTCCACCCACCAATAGATGGGAAATCAGAACATATTATATTGGTTCTTTACGATATAATTCAAGCATGTGTCCAATACATCAATGGGTCTTGGGAGGACCAACAAGCATTGGTTTATTTCACCTATAATAATATTTATCAAGAAACTATACATATGGAACTATATGAATATCTTTATTGTAAGCTATACAGGTCACCTCTATGTTGGATGGATGTTGGTGAGTCAGAGTTGTTGGGGTCGAGCCTCATACAGAAAACACTGGAGAAGGTTCGGCCTATTCTAAAGCATATGGATATGACACATAGTAGATAAAAGTTGTATGAATATAGAAGTCGAAGAACGATAGAGTCTAAATAAGGTGATAATGTATTCCTTTAGGTGTTTCCTAGATTGGGTCAACATAGGATACAGTGATAGTGAATGATGGAGCCTAGGTTCATTAGACCGTTTGAGGTTGTGGTGAGAAACATTCTAGTGGAATACTGATTTTCTCTTCTAGAGAGATATAGTGTTCTGCATGACATTTTATAGGTGTTAAAAAATTAGTGGTATCACCAAACCATTATCATGTGATTGATGTGGATGATATTGGGATTGACACTAATGCGTCCTTTAAGGAGAATATGATACTGGTGTTGGATCACAATGAGAATGGTTTCAGGGAATGAACCTACCAATATTTAGTGTTTTTTGACAACATGTACTTGTTTGGGAAGAAACATGGGTGATAGATGAGGATATGGGGAATAAGTGACCCAATTCTTTTGACATAAAATCATAATATTTTAGGGAGTAGAACTCATGTACGAGCTATTATAAGGTGGGGAGATTGTAAGATCCCAACCTTTTCCAGAGATGTGTCAAGCACATTTAAAGGTAATCATTTTTCTTTATATTTGGTATATTTTTATGGGTCATAACATGTGTGTGTTTGAGTAAAAATTTGTGAAATTTTAAAGGAGAATAGGTTGTACTTGGTTGGAACATAGTTTTCCAAAACCATGCACCTTTGACCAGAAAACCATGAAACCTAAGACAAAGGGAGATTTCATGGTCAACAAGTGGGTTTTCTAATCATTCACCTTATTAAGAGAAACCATGAACCCCCTAGAATATTAGCATGGATAAGGTTCACGATTTAGAAAACCATATGAACCTGCCTAGGAAACCACACATGAGCGTTTAATTTACCTGAAAATTGGTTTTAAAATTCCAAATCCCCCCGTATGAACCGATAATCAGCCCTAGCTCGACTGTAATCATTATCTATCCTTTTATTAGGATACTATAAAAATTTTGTATCCTCCTGACCTCCATTATTCAAGATTCAGAGTATAAATTTATGATTTAATCCTCATATAGTAATTTAATCTTATCCTGTGTGGTTTCATCCCTCTTTCTCGTTCTTTTGTTGTCCTTATAAGGTGACATTTTCTTATAATTTTTTGGGTCTTGATTTAGTATTCTTAGATCTAGTTCCAGGATTATTGGATCTAGATAATTATTTTTTATATTATTAATTGTTTAACATAAAATATAGTTTTTAGTTCTAGATCACATTCTTCGTTATCAATTCGTTCAAATCGGGAATTTCTGTTGGGGGTGTTTGTTGAAAACTTCGAGGTCGGTGGTCAATTATTCAAATCCCAAAGTCATGATTTTAATTGTGTGTATGAAATTTTAGAATTATTATTTAGTGATTATCAATTGAATTTTGTAAATTGAATTAATTTATTTTAGTGAATTATTGGATTAATAGAACATGAATGGAAATAATTAATTATTAAATTAATTAATTAAATGATGATATTGTCAAATTTATTGGAATATGTAATTATTTAATTAATTATGGGATGTTGATATTGATAAATTTTATTAAATGATTATTGAATTAATAAATGAGATTTTGAGATTATAAAATTTACTATAATAGTTAATTATTAAATTAATTAATGGAAATTGATGCGATTATGCAATTGATTGAAATTGATTTATTAATTTTTGAATTAATTAATATATGTTTTTTATGAAATTTCATAGTAAGATTAATTTTGATTAACCAAAAATGATTTGATATGTGTGATATATGTGTTATTGTGATAATCATGTGTGGGATATGGTCTTCTACTTCCAAATACCATACTGATAAATTATTGATAAATGTGTGTGGGAAATTCCCAGCTTCTTCCAAATCCCACATTGATCAATTGACTAAAAAATGAGTGTGGGGTACAAACTATTTCTTTAAAATCCCATGGGGTCCTAGGCATGGTGACCTAGACCCAAAATTCTTCCATTGGACCATGGTTCAAATTAATTGTGTTATTAATTGGAATGAAATGGATAATGAAAGGCATGATGTTATAAGGAATTGTAAATTTATTATGAGATATGTTCCAAAATTTGGCATGTTATGGTGTTGGTATTGACAGTTCAGATGTCCTCATGAATGCGATGGTTTATGTGTTCAAATTAATAGTAATTGAATAAATGTAAACTATTTAATTTATTGCATTTATTTATTCTTTATACAACTATATAAATTATTTTTATTAGATATTGTTTTAGACTCCATTGGTGATGGCGTACTGAGTTGTACTCACAACCTAACCAGGCTGCCTGATTAGTACCCGAATAGATTTCTTGGTTGCATGATAGGTTAGGAGAGTGGGACCTATGTCACATGGTTGAGTGGGGATGTAGCATGGGTGAGGTTACCATACATGGTTTGAGACCTACTTGGGAGTTTTCAGTGTCTTTATTTATCTCGAGTTTTCATTTTTTGGACAACTAATATGTTTTTTATCATGTCATATCTGTTATTCGATTTTTATATTGTACTTCCTATTTTGGGAATATTGTGGTACTATTTTGGTTTTTTCGATGGTTATGTAATTTAGATATTTCTTATTTAATATTTCTGGTATATTACTCGGATATAGAGGGTATAGTCTCCCCACGATGGATATTAGACCCTTGCAGCTAGTTGACTGCCACTAGTGTATGGGGTGGCATGCATGTGGTCATGTGACTGACCGGATCAGGGCACTGGTGTGTGACTCCTAGGTTAGGATGTTAGACATTATATTGTCTTAACTAATCATTACATTTCCCCTTTTGTAATAACATAAATTATTAGTAATTTTTTTATTAATTGTAAAATATTTTTCAAATAAATTAAATTAGAAATAACAATGAAATTTATCATCATATTTCCTTATAAGATTAAATGATCATACTGTGAAAGTTTCAATTGAGTGATTGACTATGTGAATATCCAAATAATCAAGGGGATTATGTATCTTTGTAATCGGCTCATGATCTACTAGAATTCCTACACTCATGTGAGATTTTGGATTTTTTATTATATAGAATATCTCCTTTGATATTATATGTTATACCTCTCAAAACAATGCAATGACTGGGTGATGAATGGTATAAATCACAATAAATTTATCCCTATAGTATTTTTGTATAAGAATGGAATCAATAATTATTTAATTAACATATAACATAAATTTTTGTAACAATTTTTTTATTTGGGTAAGGTAAATATTTGAGGGGAATGGATAACCTCAAAACTAGATGTTGTTGGATCTTCACTGTGGGGGTTATTATCATGTTGTCTTTTCTTGATTCAACCTTCAATGAATATAGTCTATTATTTCATCATTCCTTTTTAATAATTTCTTTTATAGAATCTATATCTCCCCACATATCATTCATTTCTTTGGTTTTATCCACATGCTATTTATTCTTTCCTATAATATTATTATAGTGAAACTGTAAAACTCATACAACTATCATGGAAATACTATTATAAATGCTTCTAGTCTACTAAAAGTTATTTTTCTTTTTTTTTGTAGATAATGACTATTGTGTCAAAACTGGATAAAAATATAAGTAACTACTTAGAAATTACTGTTTAATAATATTCAAATATAGATAAAATTTTTATTATATCATTCAAACAAATGATTCATATAAATTTTGTGGCTTTTCATCTATTATTATTCCATTTTTATTTACACGTGCCCCCTTCAGCTTGTTTCTCACCACCATAATGTTTACCTCCTTCTATCATTTTATCAGTTTTGAAATCACCAATATGTTCACACTGAAGATTGATAGTATTAATAGGTGTAAAGGCCATTATCTGCACAACAATTTAAACAATTAATTTAGATTATGTAAGAATAGAATTGAACATATAATATTAGGAGGAAACACATTGTATATAAAAAATATTCTGATATGTTTGACGTGTTTATTGAAAAAGAATTCATTAATGGTTGATGGGATTTGAAGCCTCTATCAAGTATCCAAATCCCTTACATGTGGTACCCTCTACCATATAATAAACTGTCAATATTATGTCCAACATGGATTGATTATGACATCTTAATGAAAGGATCAACCATAGTGGGATTTTTATTCTATCATGTTATTATTTTAGTCATTCATAAAACAATTGGCCAATATGTGTTTATAGGATATGGAGCCTATAATAAGTTCAATTCATATAATTCAATTATGGAAAGTTTATCCACGTACCTTTCATTATGGAAATTCAATTTAATGAATTCCAATTCATCGATTTTAACTACACTTTTATTATTGACCAATTTGTATAAATAAATCAGCACTTGGAATGTTGTATAATACTGCGCTGAAAATTTGTTGGTTAAAGCTAAAGTATAACATATTCTTGTAAATTATATTTATATCCTTGTTACTAGATACTTGAATAAATTTTGTTAAATGAGTAACTTATCTATTTTGCATCATACCATATTTACCATATTCCTTTTCAAATAAGTTATAACTATTAATTTTGAAACCATTGTAAGCTAACGCATTCAAATTTAGTTATATGGCCACAAAAAAATTTATATTAAAATATTTAATCCAATTTTGTAGATAATTAAAAATAAATATCATCTCAAATCCATATTATAAACAATTAATTATGTGTATTTGATATCTTTATTTCATCCCTTAATGGATTCAAATTTATAATATTTACTTTTTGAAAAAAAAACATACGGCAAAACCTCAATACAATCGTATAAAACATAATAGTGAACCTACTTCGACTCTATAATGGTAGTTTTGATAAAATATCTTCTTTAAATTCTATCACTCACAAGGCACCAACAGTGTTGATATTCTTGAAAACCAATGTTATGCGAATAAAATAGGTATTCTATCAAAAATTCAACAACTTTTTCAAAAATATATCACTATATAATAAAAACATCAAGAAGATCTTCATATTTTAAGCTATCATTAAATACAATCAAATAAAATTTAAAGGGGTACATCCATAAGTAATGTACAAGACCACATAGTTAGATCTATCAAACCAAGTTAATCATTAATTGAGCTATTATATAAATATAAAATGCGGGGGCATCTCCAATTTAAATAATATGATAACAATTTCTTTTTCTTTTTTTGTAAAATCCATTGGTTCTATAAAGTAACTACATATATCATTAAAATGGCAGAAAATATTGGTTAATATGTCCCAGAAATTTTTATGTACAATAAAACATAAATACAGAAGAATTAAATATTTCATTAAGATATAATAATGATTTAAATTTTATTCCTTTTAACTTCATGTTAGTTATTGACATTATATTCTTAATATTTTCTGAATATCCCTCTAGAACTATTACACCATTAAGGAAGTGGAAAAAAAATAAAACATCACTTTCCTAAAAAGAGTGTAAACCTACAGAGAATGAAATGTATATATTCCTTCCTTCCCAGGATGAAACTCTTCCCTTATACCCAAATATATTTCATCCAACCAAGCATTAATTCCATATTTGGTTTTTACTAGTGAATTTAGTATAATTTCAAAGACAGTATCACACAAACTTGTTCTAAATCCATGGAATTAAGAAAATATATGATATATAAAAAATTATAAAAAGTTCATTTAAATAAAACTGATAACATTGTTCACCTCATTTACACAATATTTTTTAAAAATGTTTACAAAAAATGGGGACAATGTCTATTTCTTTCTCAAAATATTTTTCACATGTTAGTGGGGAATTTATTTTACCTAGTTTTGAATTATCATCAAATAATATCATTCGAGAGCATTATTTATGTTATCAGGGTAAAGATGTTTGATTTTCAAGAATTAAAATATTATAAAACTGTTTCAAACTAACTATTGTTGTAACTTCTTCACAAATGGGACACCCTAAATTTTTTTATTCCTATAACCTGAAACATTTACATATGTAATAAATTAATCTTTCATCACAAATAAAATAAATCTCATTGTACAATATATATTTATATGAGAACCATAAAACATAATACTCATATCCAAAATCAATTATAGATCATAGATCAATTTATTCAAATAAATATCAATATAATTTACATATATTTTTGTTCATAAAAAAATTAGAGATAACATAACATACTTATTATCCATGAATAACCATTTTGGAATGTTAGAATTTACCAATATAAACATACATGTGCTATAAGTGATACTTTATACACCAAAAGGATTAATTTTATCTATTCATAGTAAAAAATAGAGGTTTATCAACACATTTAGAAATTAAGCATACTCATGATCAATTTAATTTCATTGAGGAGAGTATTATATTAAAAGAAGTTTACAATATTGAATAATTGTATTTATATTCCATTTTTTTTAACTCTCATTCTCCTTAATTATATATATAAATCCAAACAATTGAAAAATTATAAAGTACCATACAACATTCAAAGGACTTGATTCACAATTCATGTATCATTCCAGAAGGCATAGAAGTCATTTTTTAAATTATTCATCCCCATGGAAAAATAATTTACATTTTTTGGACATGTATGTATTATTTTAGAGGCCACACCCATTAAATTTACCATTCTTTTAGAATTATATAATTTATAAAGAATATCATTTTCTTTTGGTAACATATCATTCCATAGAGGAAGTAATTATTTAATGTCGGCGGCACAACATGTGTTCTAAAATTCATATTATATAGCTTTATTATGGATGGAAATGTAATATATTAAGTACAACAAACATGTAATGGAATAATTTCATCTCCTTATGACTTATCAAAATATATTTAGACAACCATTAAGGATATCTTAAAATATAATTATTATTTCTTCAATATGATTTCCATCATTTACAATTGTACTCTTATGAGGTGATCCAAAAACCATATGGTTATCCCATTCAATAAATTATTGTGTTATTCTCTCTTTTTCATCTAACATTTCAAACTTCAATTTAATTCATGAGAGGTCAAGTTTTCTTCTAACTCATGTAGTTAAATTCATCTTAAATAATAATAATTTAAACGCCACCAATGATTTGAGAAGGGTAATTTCCAAAATATGTTGTAAAATTTATAAACTATTTAACCCTATCCTCGTACTCTTTTTGTAACCCCTCAATAATTTAAATTATATATTTACCGTTGAAAACTTTTGTGTTTGATATCTTTTAATGACAATAACAGTTGACCAGAATGAACCACATAATGTTATATGACCAGTAAAATGTATCCATATAATTAGTGGGTAATAAATAAAGGTAACTAAATTATTAAATATGTGTATAAATAAAAATAAAGGTCCTTATTAATATTAATTAATTTATTAAATACAATTAAAATAGCCAAATATATAATAACACCATTTTATAATAAAAATGTATTCTTTCTGATCTTGGATTTATATGAACGTTATTTAACGAAAATGGATATATTATAGATAAAATATATTTTTCATATGAATAATTTATTGATCCTAATCTATTTGTTAAATTATAGAAAATAATAATTTGCATAGTTAAAATTTAAAAAAAAATCCTATGGAAATGTTTTCATTATATATTTCTTTTTTTATTCAAAAGGTAAATTATTAAATTTTAGAATTTTAATTTAAACAAAATAATATCATTTTTTGATTTTTAATAACAAAATTATTCTATAATTAATTTTTGGTATTTTAATGAAGTAGTTTATTTTTAAGTGAATAGTGAAAAAAATACTCATACTGCTAAAACCATCACATTTATTACACCATATTAATAAAAGGACAACATAAATTATTTTGAAAACTATTTATATAATTTAAAATTATTTATGAGTAAAATAATTCATTAAATATACAATTTTTTATTTATAAAACCCATGTTTGTCTTTTTCGAATCATAATAACTATTTTACTCTAAAAATTGATTTATTCAGTTATGTTAAAAAAATTAGTTTTCATCACTTTTATAAATTAAATAAAAACGTATTTCATATTTTATATAAAAAATAGAATATTATTCAGTAATTTGAATTTAATTTTTGGGTATAAAATTATGTTTACTAAGATTAATGTTATTGACCAACATTTCGGAAAAACTATTATTTTCAATGATTATTTAATTAATATTGTGTAATTATTATTTAATGAAATAAATTAATCCCTATTTAAAATCGAATTTAATATAAATTTTAAAATAAAATATAAATAAATTATAAATTATTAAATTCATATCCAACAGTAAATATGGTTAATAAAAATTAATGGTGAAAACAACATTTTATACCAAACAAATTCCATTATTTAAGATGTTTTAGTTTAAAAATTAATTTTATATTAATAAGAAATTTTGAATTATCAAATATATATTAAATTTAGGTTAATCAAACTCAAAATTTTCAATATGGTTTTCCTAATATTTTTTAATAAAATATAAACCAGTATGGTAAAAACTTATTACTAATGTAAAGACCAAAATAGAAAACAATTAGGTGTTAAATGGCATGAAACACTTTTAAAGAATTTGGGGAAATGGGTGGTGAATGGTTTATCGACCTTATATCACCCCCAAATCCGTTAATTATGCTTTTAGAACCATTGGACCTTGAATAGTGCAATGACAATTTTGAAAAAATATTTTTACTGACAAAATTACATTTTTTCATTTATAAAAGGGTCACACATACACAATTTCAAAACACACATATTCCATTGAATTAATTCATAAAAATATAATATTTTGATCATATTATAATTATATATCATTTTAATATTCCTCTAGTCTCAATTATATTTCCCAATATCATCATTTTCGAAGACACATTTCAATGAAAGCTGAAGGTTCCAAAGTGAGTATTTATTAATCCTTATTTATTTCATGTTAACCATTATAGTACAATCCTACATTGAACATGGTAACATAATGACCTTCATAAAATTATTATAATAAAATGTTAATATATTAATGGAAAAATATGTATTTTTTATAAAAACTAAAGTAGTGATATTTATTTCCATATTTATTAGTATAATTGATTTGTATTTTTAAATTCAATATAAATATGTTAAGTAATTCTTAAAATGAAAAAAAATTTACTAATGTAATTTTTTATATGGTTATGTTTAAAAGATTAATTTTCAAATAAAATAATTTTTGTTTCAATAAAAATAATTTAATTTTTAAATTCATCAAGTAGAAATTACCTTAGGTTGAATTTTTTAGAATATTTTTATAAAGATAAATTTTCAATGAATAGTAAAAAATTCATATTTTTTAGAGTATAACTTTATTTATGTTGTCATCAATACATAATTATGATATAAAGTTTATAAATATTATTTAATGATAAAATTATTATATTATAAAATTTTTAATGTAAAAAAATAATTCATAACATATAATTTATATATAATTTCCTGATAAATATAGAAATCATTTTCTGGGTCGATGCAATGCATGCACAACGTTGGAAAAGATATATTTGGAACCTTATAGATAGTAATGGAGTAATAAGAAGTATTTTCATGTCTTTTTCAATAATTATTATGTATAAATCATGATTTTTACTTATATTTTCTAATTTTATAGGTAAATGATAGAAATAATATCCAAATGATTGTGAAATTCATATGCATGATAAGGAAAGTAAAATTAACAAATTAAATAAACCGTCTTGACATGGATATCGTTAAATATACATAATTAACAACTATTAAATATTATATTGAACCATATATATTTATTTTTAGGACATTAAGTTATTTTTAATTTTAATATATTAAATAATTACCTTTAATGCCTATAAAACATAGATATAGTGATTGTGTAAGCCGAAGTAAAATTAATAAAATGATTTTAACTATATTTATAAGTACAATTAAATGACTCTAAAATTTAACTAAATCATATTTTCTGAGAATATTCCTACCTTAATAATCCTTGAGTAAAATTTCGGACAATTTTTATCCACTTAGATAACATTAAGTACCTTAGAGTATTTTATTTTAAAGAATGTCATATTGTTCACACTGTGGTTTTTAGTTATCATAACATTTTAATATTTATATTCCTATAAGATATGTTTGACCATAAATAGTATTTGGAAATATAAAATATTCTAATTAATCATGATAATTAATTTTTATTTTTTATGGAAGAAATAAATGCCTTAAATGCATTCACAATGACGAGGTGGTAATTATTAAATAAATAGAAAAAATAAATAAATGATATTAAAAATATTAAAATAAAAATAATTTGAGATAAATAAGCTAATACATTAATTATCATTATAAATATGACATGCATGTGATATAAATATATAGTTTAGTGGAATTTTAATATTTTTTTTGATGTTTTTAACGCCATAGTAATGAATAGTATTAAATTTGACAATAATGATATTTCATGAATATGAAAATATATTGAATTATTTATAAATCATAAAAATATTAAATAAGGTTAAAGGGGAAATTATATTGTATAAAATTTTATCCTCTATGAATTAATAGGACAATTTTAACTCTTTAACCCTAAAATAGACTTCTTATATCTTATTATTTTAAGATAATCTTTAAGTGTCCCGAACATCAATTATAAATAGGAACCCCTTCCTTCACATAATTTCATAAATGTGATTATTATAACATGGCCATCCACTGAAAAATTATCTTCATTAATTACCTATACACATTATAGAGTGATGGTATCACTATAGTAACAATTCCATGTTCCTTAAGGGATCATTCAAGTAGGTGATATTAAAGAGGTATGTTTCTTAAACCACCACTCTTTATTTCATTTCATCTTCTACCTTCCCCACACCAGATTATTCCATCATGTTATAATTACTCTAGTAGCATTTATATATTAAAATTCTATTTTTATAATGTATTATATACTATCCATACTTTTTCTCACCACCTCTTCTTAAAAGGAAGGGAACCTTTTTCTAATTTATGGTGAATAACCATCTCCATGGATAATGATTTTTTGAAATCTATTAACACCATCATGGATGGTCATAAAACTATTATTATGGTCCAATAATATTGTAATAAGTACATTTTAACATATTCCATGTTTTGGAACTAATATATATATTTGATATTAAATAAAATGAATGTAATTCATAATGCTAAAAAAAATTTCCAAATAAACTAAACAATTATCGTCAATGTTTTTTCAAATGAATCATCCTTACAATAAAACGAAAAAATGATATTTCTAACCATTTTAACATATTAAGGTGCATGAATGAAATATAATAACACTTTTGTATTACTATTACCATTTGAAAAAATCATCATTAAACTATGAAACAATGTAACGAACACTACCTGAATGACGATTTTGATATTTATAACTCATCGTAAAGACCTTAAATGAACCTAATAAATTTATATAATTCAGTAGGTAGTTAATTAATCAAATTTTATTATCCATGAACTTAGTTTCAAGGGTAAAATGTATTTGGAAATATGGTAAGGTACATTCCATAAAAAATCCTCTTTAATGTCTATTTTTACCAAATTAAAAGAAATGTTATTTGAACATACAAGACCTGAGAATATTTTACCTCTTTTATGATTCTCTAATGTTTTAAATACGACATTAAATGATTAAATTGTTATTTTATATGATTTTTTATTCCTTTGTATGTGTGTGATATTCTTTTAAAATAAGTGATTTTACTCAAGGACTTTTTTATGATGCAAGTTTTTATGTTTTATGATTATATTAGGGTTCTTGGGAATTATTTATGATGATGGGTTGTTCAATTATAAACCAAATATGTGTGGGTCTATGATATCCCTCTAATTCATTAGTAATGTTATAAGTTGATAGTGATGGTGATTCCAAGTGTAACATTGATGGATACATCCATGAATAACAGCGAGGGTTATTTTATGGTAGATGTGAGGGTTACAATAATATGGTCTCCATTAGGGTTACATAATAATTAAGTATGATGAGAAATTATTCCCCAAGTAACCTAAATGTTTTATTTATACATTCAATGTTTTATGGAAATATAATGCTTTCATGAAGTATGTTAGTAAAGAATGTATATGTTACTCTTAATGGTGATAAGTATATGTTTGTGGAAATTAATTCTCGTGTTTATAAGTATTCATGATATTATGGTTTCTTTACAAAATTTTTATGTCCCTTTAATGATATTTTTGTGCTCATCCGAAGTTTTAAAATGTTCTTAAGGGGGTTTTAATGATGGTAAGATAACAGAAGAATCAAAGCTTAATGTTGTGATAATTTTATCATGAACATAAATAATTTTTTATTTTTAATTCATTTATTTTATGAAAAAAAGATATTGGGTAAATGTTTTCACTTATAATGTATTGATTTACTATGTAATAGTTTCTCCTAATTTTCTAAAATTCCAAATGTGAAAAGATCCTAAAATGTAACAGAATGACCTTTTGATTTAAAAATTAAATATTATATAATGTGTAAGGATGAGTCCTGATAGTAGGCACCATAGGATGGATTAGATGACATTAGTGGTTATAATAATTTTAATAAAATACAGATAAATCATTTTTCCTTCAAAATTAAGTTTAAATGATATATAATTTATAGATAACCAGTTTACTTCTTCTAAATCATGTCTGTTAATAATGTTTTTCAGAATAATAAATAGGGAATCTAAAGTAGAAAGGCATCAAGAGGATGATATCCATCTGAATCTCTATACTAGAATAGTGGGAATTGAAACTGCATAATATTTTAAAGTAATGGATCAGTTGAAATAGAAAATAAATGGAAGTGGTATCCATGAAAGAGAAAACCAGATTACCCAAAAAGGAATATGAAAACAGTGGAACATTTTATGATGAACCACTATGTTATATTCAATGGATATTCGGACCTAGTGGTAGCTTATGAGTGGATTAAAAAACATGAAAATATATTCTATGTCATGAGGTGTTCAAATAATCCAAAGGATAGTATTTCTATTTATCATTTTTAATGTAAAGATGACCCGTGGAGGTCAATGTTTAATAATATCAGGGAAAGAGAAGAGATTATTTCTTTGAAATTGAATGAATTTAAGAATATTTCCATGAAATGTATTTTTTATGGTGGTTTGAATTAGAATGAAAAGGCATCTACTGTAATTTAAATAAATAGAAGAGGATTTAGTGTATATGTACAAATCAAACATAACTAGATATAAAAGGTACAATCTAAATATTATATAGGATCTTGATAATAAAATAAATATTTTATTGAATACAATTTATCAAAGGTAATATGGTTTTACCATTAATTAAAAAGTTATAATAAAAATTTTTGATATGTTGAGAGTGTAGAAATAGTGTTTTCTGATTATAATGTGTACTTTGAAAAAAAGTATAAGAAAAGGATCATATTTTAAGGAATGGGTAATAATCAATCATTGAAATATGAAGGAAAGGAAATAAAGTTTCTAGTTTACATAAATTGAAGTAAAAAACACATTGTGGAATGACTTAAAAAATTTCGGATGTTATTATAATGTGTTAATATTAGACATATGAAATGTGATTGTAATGAAAAATATCTTAGTGTTGGTATGTTAAATTTTTATAAAAAAATATAAAGTGTTTTAAAAGTAGTTATATGGGAAATTATGCACATACCTACACAAAGAAGGATCTGAATGATGTGAAACAACAATACCATAAGTTAAAAGGTGTGGTTAAATCATTTTAATCTACTCATATAGATTTTGGTCCATCCAATTAAGTGTTACCAAGTTCATTCATTGTTTACTTATATTATTTTAATGTCCTGTGTGATTCAAGGATTACAAATTCCTTCATTTCAGAAATTTTTTATAGAAAATCAGAATCATTACATTAAGATATATAAGTGGAACTTTTAGAATTTATTTTCCGAGTGTTATACCATATTGTGAAGTTGAATTTACAATTGACTCATTTCGTAACACTAAGACAATGACAAAACCCCCTTATTGAAAAACTCAAGTGGAACATTTAGAATTGAAAAATAAGATTTAGGAGTTTCTTGAGAAAGTTTTCATTAATTCTATCACTTCACCAGGGGTTTACGCTATTTTTTGTTAAATAAAATATTATTAAATAAATAATTTACTTTATTCTAAATCATTTAATAAAATAACAGTAACCAATATGTATCCATTACCTCATATCAATTAATTATTTTTATCAGATCAAAGGATTTCAATATTTTCCCAAGATTGACATGAGATCTGGGTACCATCAAATTTATTTGATGGAGGATAAAAATATGAAAAAACATTATGTAGTAGATATGGGTATTAAGAGTTTGTATTTATTCCCTTTGGTTTAATAAATTCCCTTTTTGTATTTATGGATCTTATGAATATAGTATTCCATGGTTATTTGGATAATCTTGTAGTTGTTTTTATTGATGATATTTTTGTTTTTCAAAAATATTATTGGGATCATGGAAAACACTAATGTATTATTCTAAAAACCCTAAAATAAAATAAGTCTTACATTAAATTTTGAAAATTTGATTTTTTTGCATGAGATTTCTTTCGTTGGAAACATTTTCAATAAATATGGCATAAAATTTGATCCATGAAAAATAAAATTGGTTGTTGGATTTCCAAGACCTAAAAATATTTATTAGAATTAAATATTTTCATTGATTATCTACCTATTACTATCATATTTTTAAAAACATTTCATTTTCATCAATCCCACTATCTATGTTGACTTGAAATGGTGTTAAATTTATCTATTAAAAAAATTGTGATGATTTCTTTCAAGAAGTAAAAAAATATTTTTGAATACTCTTTTTTTACCTTGATAAATGATGATTTTTTTCATCAAAATTAATTCTTTATTTAATTTAATTAGGTAAATTATGATATAGAATGATCATGAAATTTCATATTCATTAAGGCAATTAAAACCTCATGAGTTAAATTATCCTATAAATGACTTAAAATTATCTATTGTAATTCTTTATTTAAAAATATGGATACATCATTTATAGGGATCTAAGTGTGAAATATATACTGATCATAATAGTTAAAATAATATATTTACTCATAATTAATTAAACATGAGGAATAAAAGATGGATGAAACTAATATAAGATTATGATTGCATGATTCTACACCATCATGGAAAAGAATATAAAGTGTCTGATTTAATAAGTCATAAAAGTAATGGCACATTAACCATGTTACATTTGGAACATGACCCTTTGGTTAATTCTTTGATGAATTTTTCTTGGATGTTAATGGTAATGAAAATTCCAATGTTTTATTTCATCTGTTAATGAAATCATCTCTACCTGACAGAATTAATAAAGATCATAAGGAAGAATCTGAGTTATAGAAAAATGTATAAGTGTGTAATTTAGGTAAGTTAGTTGAATTTAATTCTAATAAATAATTTGTCTTGATATTTGGAAATCAATTATGGGTGCCTTGTGATTTATAGTTTAAGAATCAATTTTTAAGTGAAATTCAAAAGCCTTATTTTCAATTCATCCCAGAATTACTTAGATGTATATAGCTATTCAAGAGTATTAATAGTTGGGTGGAATGAATAAAGATATTTCTTAATTCACCATGATATTTGTGACTTTTCAATAGGTTAAAGTAGAATGTAAATTAAATAATGGGATGGTTTAGCCTTTTCTTGTTCCAGAGCAGAAATAAAAAGAAATGTCCACATATTTCAGGGAGGGAATACCAAATACATTTCGACATAACAATGAAATTTGGGTTATTTTTTATGAACTAATTGAACATGAACATTTAATTTCTATTTGAGACAATATTTCGTTATATAAACTATATTGATTCTATCTTAAAGAGATATTAAGTTCACGTGAAGTTCCTATCTCTATTGTATCTGACTATGATCCTAGGATTACTTATAACATTTGGAAGGACCTTCCAATGTCATTAGGTACTGAATTAAATTTTATCACAACCATTCATTGTTAGTGTGATGGATAGTTAAAATACAATTCATAACATGGAAGGCATGATATTTGATTGTTCAAAGGATTATCAGGGATGTTGGGATCAACTGATTTCCTTAGTTAAGTTTTCTTAAAATAACAATTTTCATTTGAGTACACATATGATTATTTTTTAGGAATTATATAGAATGTTGTGTCGAAATTCATTATTTTAAGATGATGTGGGTGAAATTAAATTAATGGTACCAAAATTTTTCGAGGAAGTGGCTACGAAGCTAAAAATGATTCAACAATATATTAGGACAGCTCAGAGTAGGTACGAAAGTTATGTGGATAACAAGAAGAAAGATATTTTTTTGTGGTACATAATCATGTTTTTATTATAATATCCCGATGGATACATATATTTTATTTTGGTATGATGGGAAATTTTAGTCTATGGTTCATTGAACCATATGAAATCCCATATAATGATGGACCAATTTACCACTCAGTATCCTTACATCTATGTTTATCCCTGATACACAATATTTTTCATGTTTTGATGCTAAGAAAGGATGTTCTATATTTATATCATATTTTGATCTCTAATTTATTTTAGTTGTATGATAACCTTTCATATGAGGAAAATCCTATTAAGGTAGTTTAGAGAAGCCACATGGTTGAAGAAGAAAAATGGGAATATTAAAATGATATGAGGGAAAGGTATCCACATTTTTAATAACTGAATAAATTGTGAGAACACAATTTCCAAAAGGGGGGAGAATGTAGCAACCAAGATACTGATAGAATATTTTTTTTGATATTTACTAGTATTATTTAATTAAATTGTTAATTTCATTATAGATATATTAATTAATTCATAAAATAAAAAATGAAATTATTTTATTAAAAAAATTACTTATGATGTTTTATTTAAATTATTATTTTTTAAATTAGATAATTTTAATTTTAAAATAATAATTTAGTTTTTTAATTCATCATGTCAGCATTATCTTAGGTTTAATTTTTGATAATTTTTTGAAAAAGTTAAATTTTTGGTGAATAGTAAAAACATTGTTATTTTAAATACAACATCTTTTGGGGTGTCATCAGGACATAATTATGATATAAAATTTTCTAAACATATGTATTGACTAATGTTTGACATTATAATATAGATAATATATACAAATAACAAAAAATATTTAAATTATAAATTACTTCATGATAAATATAAAAGTCATTTTTAGGGCTGATGTAGAGCCTGTACAGTGTTGGAAAAGTCAAATTTAAGGCCTTATAGAAAATAATTGATTGTTAAAAAACATTTGAATGAATTTTTATTAATTATTATGTATAAATGATAGTTTTTACTAAAATTTTATATTTTTATATTTATATGACAAGAATCAAATCCAAATGATTGTGGAATGCTTGTATAAGGCATGAAAAGTCAAATTAATAAATTAAATAAGTTTTATTAATATTGATATGAGTAAATATAAATATTTAATGAGTATATAATATTATATTGATCCAAATTAATTTAGTTTTATAATATAAATTTATTTTAAATTTTTCTATACGACATAATCACCGTTAATGTTTATGAAATACTGATATAGTTCTGGTGTAATTAGAAGAAGATTCAATAAAATAATTTTAATTAAAATTATAAGAACCATTAAATGACACAAAAAATGGATAAATAATATTGGATGCGTTATTATCAATCATAATGACATTTGAGTATAATTTTGGTGATTTTTGATCCACTTGGATGACATTAAGCCTCTTATAGTATTTTATTAAAATGAAATTCAAACTTTTCAAACTATGATTTTTTATAAGTATAACATTTTAATATATAGTGTTCCTAGGATATATTATACCATAAATAATATTTTGAAATAGAAAATATATATATTCTTTATTGTAATTTATTTTTAATTTTTATTGAATAAATAAATACCTTAATTGCTAGAACAACAAGGATACGACATCTTTTAAATTAATAGAAAAATCTAAAAAAATATTATGAAAAATATTACGATAAATTAAATTTTTAGATACATTTACCAATACATGAATTCAATATATTACTATGATATATATAAGATATATTAAAATATTTTTTTTCTAATTTGAATATTTTTTTATGTTTTGAAATACATGGTAATGAATATTATTAAATATGAAAATAATGATTTATCATGAATATAAAAAATTATTAAATCATCGAGAAATAATTAAAATATTAAATAAGGAAACATGGGATAATATTTAGTCCAGATTTTTTTTCTATTTGAGTTTATAGGCCATTTGGAAGTCTTTTCCCTCAAAATAGCCTTATTATATTTTTATATGTTATGAAATTCCAAAAGTATCACTCACCTATATTATAAAAGGGCACCCCTTAATTCACTTAATTTCATATCCTTTATAATTATATATCAACAATAATCTACCAAATTTTCTTCTAAAATCACCTATTCAGATTCTATAGGTGATAGAATCACCAAAAATCAATTCTAGGTTCCTTAAGGGATCATTCAAGGCGCTGATATTCAAAAGGTAACTTCCTTAAACCACCCCTCCTAAATTTTCTTATCTTTTCTATATTTTCATAGCCTCATTAAAATATAATGGAATAATAACTCAATTATCATGTATATAATATAATTATATTTTTATAATGGAATATATTCTATTCATCCTTTTTCTCATCACCACTTATTTAAAGTAAGAAAACCATTTCCCAAATTATGCTGATTAACCCTCTCTATGGGTAAGGAGTTTTTGTTTTCTTTTACCACCTTCATGAATGGTCATTAAAATATTATTAAGGTTATATAATATTTTAATAATTATATTATAACTTCTTTCATGTTCTGAAAATAATATATACACATGATGTTAAGTAAAATGAAACAAATTCATGATGGTTTTAAAAACCAAAAAAATAAACTAAACAATTATCATAAATGTTCGGTAAAATAAATCATCCTCATTTCAGAACAAAAAGATATATGGGAATATTTAAAATTCAGTACGTGCATGAATACCATATAATCTCACATTGAAACTAATATTCTGATTTGACAAAAACATCCCTAAACTATGAAACAATGTAATAAATGCTCCAATAATGATGATTTTGAACTTTATAACTCATCAAAATGACAATAAATGAAATTATTAAAATTAAATTTGTGAAATTTTTTCGGAATTAAGTAATTAATGAATGTAATTTGATTATTCTAGACATTAGGATCAAGTGCAGAATGCATTCCTACATATGGTTAGGTACTTTCCTTAAAAATACTATTTAATATATCTTTTTACCAAATTCAAAAATAATGTTTTTTTAAACATATATTCCATGAGAATATTTTCCTGCTTTCATGGCGCATTAATGTTTCAATGCATCCTTTTCATGATCACATTGTTATTTTCATTGAATTTTTTTTCATTTTTATGTGAACAATATTATTTCAGAATAGGTGATTTTGATCAAGGAAGGTTTTTATGATGCAAGTATTAATGTTTTATGATTATATTATTGCTCATAGAAATTTCTTATGATGATGGGTGGTTCCATTATACACCAAATATAGTTGTGTACATGATATATATCAAATTAATTGGGTATATTCGAAGTTTACCATGATGGTTATTCCATGTTTCACTGTAATGGTTATATCCAAGTATAACCATTAGGGTTATTTTATAGTAAGTTTGAGGGTTATAATCATATAGTATCTATGAGGGTTACATCTTATGGAATTATGATACGAAATGTTTCCCCAAGATACCAAAATTTTTTATTATGCTTTATATATATTTTGGAAATATCATATTTTCACAAAGAAATTTCTTTAGTAATGTATGTGTTACTCTTTAGGGTGAGACGTATATCCTCGTGAAAACGACTTATTGTATTTATAATTGTTCTTGGACTAATAGTTTATTTCCTTATTTTTATATCCCTAACAAACTATTTTATGGTCACCCTATGTTTAACTTTTTTTTAATAGTATTTTACAAATTTTCAACAGAAAAGAAGAATACAAACTGAATTTTGTTATTATTTTTTAGGAAAATAAATCATGTTTTATTTTATAGCCTTATATTTTATGAAAAAAAATGATACTTGGTATAAGTTTCTACTTCTAATTTATAGATTTACTATATAAGATTCTATCTGAATTTCATAAAAATATAAAACTAAAAATATCCTCAAATGTATGATATTGTTTTATGGACTAAAATACTCATGAATGTGTAATTATTTATGTTTTTCCTTTATATATATTCCTCTACATCCACTTATAAAAAGAAAAGGATGTTAATTTTGAATTGTATTGGATACCAACTCCTTGAAGCATCATAGTTCATTTTTTATATTTATTTCCACTATGTATCCAATAATTAAAATATGATTAATAAAATTTAAAAATAAAAACAATAAAATTATTCTTATATTATTATGATATTATACACTTCCATAACTATAATCACCCATCGAGATATAACATGTCCAGGTTTGGGGTTGGTTTAATAACATACTTATTAGTTATCAAAATCTATCACAGTGAACTCTGAGAACATAAAAACTGTATTTATTATAATTTCATAATAAAATTATGTTTTTTTTGGTTTTGAAATTCATTTGTTTAATATTTAACTTATAATGAAAATAACATCTTCAATAGTTAAAATATTCAAAAAAACCGACATCGAGAAACTTTTATCAAAAAATATGAAAAAACTATATAATTAATTCTTATCACATTATGGTACTATATAAAATTAAATATATAAAATTAATTTTCCTTGGAATATATATAATAAAACTAATTTTATTAATCATGAATTAGGGTGCAAGCGTTGTACGAATTGTGAACAAGGTAAGAGTTTCATGTATCAATTTTCACCAATTGATACATATTTATTATTATCCAAAATGTTTAATTTTAACTAGTGTATATACTAAATCATAAATATTTTGTGTCATTAATCTCCTTTATTTCATGATATTCATTTTTAAATTCCAGGTTTTATGTCTAATATATTTTTGGGTCAATCATTACAAAAGATGTATTGGATTTCTTGATACATAAATACCTTTGCTGAGTTATTTTGAATATTCTTCAACTTATTTCTTCCAATATTAGTTTGTTACACCCTAATACTTTGTTTTATGTAATTTATATTCCTTTATAGTGTAAAATAAAATTTCAATCCAAATATTTTACCGGGATAAAATTTCCCTCCCTAAAGTATATCATTATTGAGAAAAATTATCATACTCTTAAACCACATTTTTTCCCACATAACCATATTTTTCTTTCCATCAAATATTATATAATTAATTTTCAGGAAACCTAATTTTGGGATCTATAATGTTACCTCCATATTTACATTATACTCATATAAAAATGAAGTACTTTTACTCTTTTTATGATGTGGGGTTTCAAAAAATATATTCCTAAATATTAGAAAACCTTTACATCCTTTCAAAATAATTTTTTCATATTCCACCCCACATTTAATTTGAAAAAATTTATGTTTTTTCAAAGATATATTATTGGAATCTATTTTTCATGGTTAAATATTTTCAATGTTTTCACTTACCCTTTTTTGAAATAACTTTTGGAAGTGACCCATAACTTTTTCATTTTTTGATAATATTAGAAATGTTTCATAAATATTTTTTATGTTTTTATTCAATGTGAACACTTATTTCCATCAACATTGATGTTTTATATGAAAATTTACCTATATGGTTCCATTATTATGAAAATAAATTATTTTTACCCAATTTTTTTATAAATATAAATTTTGGAATTCTTTCACAAGAAAAATGATATTCCTTTTTCCCAAAGTGATTTTTTCAAAAACTCTGAAACAGAATTTCTTTTCTAAGTTATTGTTTATTGAAATTACGTATTATTTATCAAGAATATTCATCAAATATTACCATAATCCATATTTTTATGGATTTTTTTTCTATTAATGATATGATTCATCAATGCCTTTTACTTTATAAATAATCCTCTATCGTAAGCAAGAGTTTTCATCCAATACCTCTTTACTGTGAACACTCTATATATTCATATTTTGATTTAAGAGTTTTCACCTAAATCCCATACATTGATTGATTTGGGATATTATTTACATAATTGTATACCCCTTACTAAATATGGTGTTAGATTGACATATGATTATATAGAAAACTATTCCATTTATTCATTTGGTAACATTTGAAAAAATATATATTTGTTATTATGATATAGATATTTAATGATTACCTGTTGAATTTGATTCTATATTTTCTAATCATCCACATTCATTATCTATATATATGATGATCATTTTATCTCTCTTATTGTTATAGGAAAAAGTATTAGTGTCCCATATGTTGTCATTCCAACACATATGATTATTAGAAAAGTTGATTATGTATTTTTTATTAAATTAAAAATTTTATTAAAGCACTAAGGTTATTTAGTGATGGGAAGGGATTAGTTATAGGTATCCAATAGATGCATCGATACGTCTCATTAGATAATCTATCTTGGGTTTTTTTGTGCATTATATCTTGAAACAAGATATTTCATAGACATATTTCCTTGGTGGAAAGAACATTATGTCTAAGATCGTTATTTCTTATAATAAAGAAAGGAATTAGCTGTTTGAAGTTATACATTTCATTACTAATGAAATAGTCATTTTTATCTATGTGTTTATCTATTGATATTTCAACCATGAATATGTTATGATAAAATATCCATTTTATTATGGATTTACTTTGATTATCTATTCCTTCATTATAATTTAGTCTTATCTTATACATTCTTATGATATTTTTTTATTATCTATATTTACCGATACTGAGATTTTGAACCCACCCATTATTATGGATCTATTTCCCAAGGATATGATGAAAAGTATCACACTTGATTTTTCTAATAGGATATCTTGTCTATAAATTTTTTGTAAGATATCTAATAATTCTTATGTATTATGTATTTTCTTATATAGTTAAAAGAGCATTTAATTTATATAAAATATACATGAGTTATAGTTTATTCATTGATCATATTATCTAATTATCTAATTATAATATTTCTTGGGAATGTATGTAATAAACTATTTTCATGAATTCGTGTTATTATTGTATAATTATTTTTGGGAATATATATTTGGAATCAATTAAGTTATGTAAATTATGTGTTTTCAATCACCAGATATGTGAGTTTGGGTTTAGGCTATAACAGTTGGAATCAAATAAGAGTTTAAAAAAAATTGTAGATTAGGATTTTGTTGGATGAGGATAATATTTAAATTAAAAATTTCATAAAGGTTTAATAAGTTAAGTATGATTATAATTTAAAAGTTATAGATAGAACTTTAGGTTAGTTTTGGTAATATTGAATAATTTATGGTTTATAATAAGAGTAAATAAGTTAAAAATCTATGGATATGTCTAAGGAATAATTATAAGTATAATATTACATCCCAATGTTTTGTTAAAGTATATATTTAATAGTTATCTTAGAAATTATATCGCTGCATGGAAAATAGAAAGTGGATGTTTTTGTGTCACAAATTCAACCAACGGTAATAACCTAGAAAAAGGATAATTGATCACTAAATCAATCATCAATCAAGTTTATGATAAGTGAGAACAAGACTGCACACATTGATAGAAAATATCAAGGGATATTATTTGGTTAATCACAATATATTTATAATCCATTACATAATATTTATTACACTAAGGAATTAGGTTATTAAATATGAGGGAACCCAACCTTAAAAAACCTAGATTAAACTGAGAGTTTTTTGGGTAGAATTGAATGATAATGTAATAATGTAGAAGGGTAATATTTTCTTTGGTTCATATTTTCATGTAATTATATTACAATAATACTATTATGTTATTAATCACTCATGATTAAAGCCTTTGGGTTTTAATAATCGATAAATCCTAATGGAATCAAGTGAACAACAGATTACATGGACAATGTGAAGATTATACTAATAAAAAAACTAATGGGAAAGGAAGTCAAGTGAGCAAAATTTTGATATTCAAAAACTAGATACCAAGAATCATGATTAAAAACATAATCATAGTTTAATTTGAAATAACACTAAATGAGGGAAAGATGGTTTCTCTTGGATGTTTAGGAGATAAAGATAATTAATGAATGAATGTTTAATTTCCTTTATTTAAAAAATGTAGGAAATAAAAACTAGGGGGATATATATAAGGAATGTGATGATGGTTTGTATATTGAAAAGGGGGAATAGATAATGATGTTTGAAAGAAAATATGAAGTGATTATTTATCACAATAAATGGAAAAAATATGTTTCCAAGTCATACCATTGATTTTAATGTAGACCCCTCATTTAAAAATATATCCTCAGATATGTATATCTTATAGACACCCTTGACTAATTTTAATAGTGAGTGATAAATAAAATTTCATATACATAATTTATTTATAGGGGATATAAAACCTCAGTAATTTAAATTTTATATTTTCCATTGAATCCAAATGGGTTTAATATCTTGTGATGAAAATAATGCCTAAATGAATAAAATCATGAAACATTATATAAATATTAAAATATGTTCATATAATTGGTGGTTAAAATAGAGTTAACTGGATTATGAAATATATGTATAAATCATGAATTCCATTATTAATATAAAAGAATTAATAATATTTAATTAATATAACTAAATATAAAATAAAACCCTTGTAATCTATAAATGTAATTTTAAAAAGTTATATTTAAATAATATTCAATACAAATATATATATATATATATATTATAGATATAATATATGTCAGATATGATTAATTTATTTAACCTAATTTAATTGAAAATTGATAGTAAATACGAGTAAAAAGAGTTGAAATTTTATAATATAATTTTCATATAAAAGTGGGTTTCAATGTATATTGATGATTCTATTTAAAAATTAAATTGTGAAATTTTATAATATTAATCTGACCAAAATAACACAATTTTTAGATTTAGAATTAAAATATTATCTGAAGGTGTTATTTATGTTTTATGAAGTAGATTATTTTTAGGTGAATACTAAAAAACTAACATGCATAAAACCATCACTTTTTTGATACTACCATAATACAAGAATTAATAAAATGATTTTCAATTATTTTCTATAAAATTATACTTTTACAAGTAAAATGGTTTATTTTAAATTACTATGTTGTATTTATAAAAACCTTGTTTGTTATTTTGGATACATAAGAAATGTTTTACTCTAAAAACTGATTTATTCACCGATATTAAAAGAATAGTTTTCAATACTTGTATAAATTTTTGAAAATTTGATTTAATATTTTAAATCATCATGATCATAATACGTATCAATTTATGTTATATTTTTGGTCATAGAAGTATGATTACTAATATTAAATTTAAAGACCATGGTAATGGTAAAACAATTATTTTCAAAGAATTATTTTATTTATATTTTCCAACTATTATCTTATAAAATTAAATATTATCCTTTGAAAGGTGTTATTAAAAATTATAATACCTATATTTAAATAAATTACCACTCATTAATTTGGAAATCAATTTTAAATAACATTAAGAACTATTAATGGAAAAACAACATTTTTGACCAAAACATATTTCTTTAAATAAAATGTTAAAATTAAATTTTATTTTTATGTTAATTAGAAATTGAAATATATTAAATGGAGATTAAATTTAGGTTCATCACCCTAAATTTTTAAATATGGGTTACCGTAAATGTTTTAATAAAATATATACTACTATGGAAAAAAACTAGTTAACAAGGGAAAAACTGAAATGGTAAAATGTTAAAAAAAAGGCTTAAACAAGAATAATAATATTTAAACCATATTATAAAATGGGTTTGAGAGGATTTATTAACATTATAACACACTATAATCAGTTATTTATCACTTTTTTAACCATAAAAACATGAATAATGTGATTATGTCATTTAAAAATAACGTGATCTCACAAAAGTGCACATTTCATTACTTATAAAAGGTATACACTTCCATCAATTCCTAAAAAACCCATCCCTTCAATTTCCATCCTAAAAATCTACCATTTTCCACTATGTAATCCTATCTCAAGTTCATAATCATCTAATCTCAAATATTTATCCTCATACCTTCGTTACCAATGATACTATCTAAAGAAAATTGAAGGTCACAAAGTGAGTATCACTGAATCCTTATCTTTTTATTATTAATATTAAAATTCCAAAACTAACCTAATAAGTGTAATATAATGATTCAAGTATCATTTTTGTTACTATGTTTTACTATATTAATTTAAAACCCTTATCTATTATCATAAATCCACTTTGAAATACAAAATTACTTTAACCGTGCATTGTATAGATTACCACATCCATGAAGTTATTTTTTTCTTTTTTCATACAGATTTAAATTATTTATACAAAAACTCTAAAATATGATTATAAAAATTAAAAATATATAAATATATAAATAATTATTATTTTATAATGATATTTTACACTTCCTTAACCATACTCACCCATCAAGATATAGTGTGTTAATGTTTGGGGTTCATTTAACCTCCTACTTGAAAAAAGCAATAAAACCCGATCATGTATAATTATAAGAACTAAAATACTAATTATATTATAAGTTAATTTTTTTAAAAAAAGATTATTTATCATCTAATATTGATATTAAGTATGTAAATTATTATTAAAATATATTATTCGATCTCTAATGTTACCAAAATTAGCCAACTATAATTCAATTTCCTCATAAACATAAGAAAACAATATATAATAAATAAATTACCTATGATAGTATATTATATATATATAAATTAATATATAAAAATAATATTCCTAAAAAGGTATCAAATAAACATAATATTATTATTTATGAAGTTAGGTTAATACAAAAAATTCAATCATGAATAAAGTAATGGTTTCTTGTCTCAATTTTCACCCCTTGAGAGAAATTTCTTATTATACACAATGTTTTATTTGGAATAGTGAATCTACTGAAACATTAATATTTTGTATCATGATTTTATTATATTTCATGTATTTTTTTTCAATTCAAAAATGATTTCTCTCATAATGTTTTGGATCATAAGTTAAAAAATATGTAGTGGTTTTTTATTAACATAACTCCCTATATTATGATATAACACATCTTCTTGATCATATTTATTTAATGATTGGATTCATAAACCATAATATTTTATTTCATTTACCTTTTATTCCTCTACTGTAAAAATTAACTTTTATTCCAAATATTTTAAGATGATAAAATTACATTCAAACAATTATACAATTGTTGAGAATAATTCTTATCCTCTTAAATGATAGTTTTCCCTCATTGCCAATATTTTTAGTTATTAGTAACGTTATCCTTTATTATTTGGAAAACAATTATGTTCTATCTCATGAAACCTTCATATCATCATCCTCCACATTCATAAATTATTTTTTTCTTTTTTTATGCTATAGTTTTTCAATAATGATATTTCATAATATTATATAGGGTTTTTACCCTTCTAAAATACAAAATTTTGTCTTACACTCCACTTTTATATTGATATAAATTTTCCCTTTGAAAGTAATTATTAATGGATTATATTTTTTAACGAAAAATGTTTTCTATGTTTTCATTTCAAATTTTTCTAAAAATCATTTTAATGTGACCTATAATTGATTATTTTTAGGATAATACTAAAAGTGTTATTTGAGGACTCTTTTTTTGATTTTATTCCATGTGGAAACATATTTATACATCATTTTTTTATTTGAAAATTCCCATAAAAGTTTCTATGATTTATAAAATAAATTATTTATCTTCTAGTTTTATAAAATATTTTTGGAGAAATTCTTTAAAAATATCAATGATATTTATTATTTTTTAAGTGATTTATCTATAACTGCTAAAAAATGATTCTCATATATGTCATTATCCTTCAAAATATCTAATACTTGATAGATTATATTCTTAATATGTTACAATTATCCATATTTCAATGGATGTATTGATTAATTTTATTTTCAATCCATGATATGATCCATCAAAAACATTTTTCCATCAAAATAATCATATATTATTGGCATTGTTTTCCTTTCTATGTCATGTCTTTGCAAAAACTATATATTTCCTTTCATTTATTGAAGGGTGTGCTCCAAGATTCCATACATCACCTAATTTGATAAATTATTGAATTATAAATATAACAAATTATCTATATGGGTCTTTCTTGATGGATGCATATATATGAAGCTATTCCATTTAATAATTAGGGGACTATTGAAAATCGAGATAATTTCTATTCTGATATGGATGTTTATTAATTACTCCAGAAATTTAAATATTTATTTTTTAACCACGCACCTTCTTCCTTTGGAAGAGTTATGATCTTGTGATTCATTTTATTGATATAAGGAAAAGAATTGGTGTTCTATATGTTTTTATTCCAATATAGTTGATTATAAGAAAATTTGATTACAAATTATTTATTAATATTCTTCATAAGGTGAATATGTTATAATTAATTAGTGATGTGTGAGTCCTTATTAAAAATATTATTTTTATACATAGATAGATCTTATGAGATAAATTATCTTATGTTTTTTTCTATACGCCTTCCTATAACTGGATATTTACTATACACATAGCCTTTAGAATAAGAATATAATGACCATGATTATGATGTTTTGGCATTGGGAATTGAAGTAATTGTCCAATATTAAGTATTTTATCACCGAGGAACCAATTATTATTATCCACATGTTTATTAATTTATATTTCAACCATGGATATGTAATGATCATATTTTATTATGATTATGGGGTTTTTTATTTATTCCTTCCATATTATTTTAATCATATTATGCTCATGTTATGCCTCCAAGGTGGATAATTTCGAGTGATGAAGAAATGGTTTGACGAGAATAATCACCCATCACTTTTTCTCGAGACTGTTTCATATCAAATTAATCATTTCTTTTGTTTTGACCTATTCTACGCCATTATCTTTAATGTAGGGTTGGACTAACCCCATGGGGAATGGTTAATTCACCACTTCTGTATTTAGAATGGGATAGAATATTAGGATGGACCCAATGGGTGATTTAATGGGGTCAAACAATTTTGAAATTGGTTCTCTATAGATATAACTTCCTCATATTGTCTCCAACGGGTTCATTCATGGAGCTAGAAACACCCCACGATCCTTGTACCCATGATTCATGGACGTACTTCTTAAAGTAAAGTGCTCATAGGTCAATTGTTCAGCCAAAGACAATTGATGACTCCATTGGATGAGAATATGGGAAGTTAGGCTCCACGCTCCATTTTGGGGGAGGATTATTTTATAATCTGGGATTATCTTATAGATTTATATTGTGTTCATATGTTTGTGAATCCTTGGTTCATTCCACAAGAATGTATCCACAGTCTTTCCCAGATTGGAAGGATCGTCATAAGAATATATGGATTTGGTGCTAAGGAGGTGATGTTGACTTGAGCCATACATGAAGGTGCTCTAGAGTTTATCGTCATCTAGGGGGAAAAGAGGTGACTTGTTGTTGGGATCGTACCCATAAGAAGGGTTTCCTACATATCCTCTTGAGAGGAATCAGAACCCACGTAGTTAGAAATGGTTGGGGAGTATGCATGTACGCTACCAATTTCAGGGGACACGATTGGGTGAAACCCTTTGGAAGGGAACCCTTTTGAGATCAAGCCTTCAAGTATGCATCTTACGTATCGTGGTTTGATCAAGAATCATAGTTCACGTAGTTTATAATTGTGTGGATGTTGTAATCATCAAAACAATTTAGGCCAACACGAGTCATGCTTGGTGTGATAAACAAGAGGAAGTGAGATATCCAACAAAAAACATTCTTCCACTCCTAATGGTGGTATAGGGAGAGCCTTCAGTGGAAGAGGTTGGGGAGATCGTGGGTGAGGTCACAGAGCGATGAACTCTTTAATGTCAAATGACATTAATGGTCATGCGGATCGACCTCAGATGATTGGAGACTTACCTCATTGGGAGTTCCATGGAACATGTTATGGGATGATGAGGAGTGTATTCCTCATCAAAAGGGGAAGAAAATATAATCCCTTTGACTGATCACCATTACTCATTTAATTGAAAATAAAGTTATCACCCTTAATCCTATGAATAGGGAGGCTCACGTTGGCATCCAACGGTTGGACTCTAGGTTACCATGGTAATGTAGAACCACAAACATTCCCTAAGCCTGAACCATTGTGGGGAGAGCCTTCATGACTCATATTACCATGGGTATGTGGACTCAAAGGGGTGAATGGATGAACCTAATGGTCTGATGATATTGGTATGATGTATTTTAAGGAGGCTTTGGCCTAATGCCGGAGAACTGGTTTGTAGAGGGATTATAGAGGATTGGACGATATCGAATGGGTAATATTGGAATCAGAGGAAATAATACTCGAAAACACCCCATTCTACATACTCGTTTCTTATTTAGGAGGATGGAATCATCACATACTATAGTGGAATGCAGGAAGAGGTTCCATCCGTGTACCGATGCGGTACGTGGGCATGGGTATGGACCACCAAGCACCAAAGTGGTATGCAGTCTTGATGCGGTCCATCACGCCGCTCTAGGTTCAGTTGGCATATTAATGTAGTACGTGGCTCCATGTTAAATCAGCATAGCGATACACTATGAAAATAATCATATTGAATGACTGTCTAGGGGAATGTCATTCTCAAGGAGTTAATCCATGATAAATATATGGTTCGTGGTTTCACCATTTTGGTTCATAGTTTTATTATTATCATTATGTTTCCCCTTTTTATGGTTCGTGGTTGGATGTAACTGCAGAGAGTGTGGTTCATGATTTGGGCTTCTCCACTGGTTCAAGACTAATGTTTGAATCTTTTCAGAATTCTTTATCCCAACCTATAGGGTCCCCTTTAAGCATTTATCTTTTGTCCTTTCTCAATTCATATTGAGATCCTTTTATAGAGAATAGGGGCAATCTTATTTTTGGGCATCTGGCACCATTTCCGGAGGCCCATGAAGAGATATATTTAATCGCATAAGACTCATTCAACCAAGGTTTGTGGAGGTTATGGTTTCCAATAATGGATTTAGGAACCTTGAAATTTTTCTTTGTTCACAAACTCTTCATTTCACAAGACGGTATGAAGACGGCGTTCGCGTGCATGATTCCTTTGGCAACACAGTTTGCGGTCCACTGGGTTCACCGACCAACACTCTGTGGGAAAATGTCTCTCTAATCATCCTACGTGCCAATGGTTCTTGATCCAGGAGGTCCGCGAAACCTTCCCAGTAATGGTATGCGGGCTATTTAAAAACCATTTAAAACATGAGTTCCTTCATGTTTCATCTGAATTATTCACCTCAAGTTGAGTCCATTCACCATTTTAGACTTGTAGGATCACTTCATTCCTTCTAGAAAGTGATTTTGGGATAAATATCTTCCCTTGGAAATTTTTTTAGGACCCTACACATGCCCCCAACAGAATGGGATCCGTTCAAAACCAAAAGGGGACTATTCTGACCTAAAAGCAGTCCTGAACTAAAATAGTTATTGTTAGTGTAGATATGCTTAGTATTGGGGACCACCCATAAATATAGGTGTCCATTACATTTTTCCTTTATCTTTTATTGTGGAGAAAAGTGAAATCGACTACCTCGTCTTCCTCTACATTTGGTAATAGTGCTTCTTACAAAAACTCATTTCGTGAACTGCTTTGTAGGTGCTAAGAACCAAAAATTCGTCATTTCTATGCCCCCAAAAAGAATTTTGGATTTCACATACAATAGTATGGAATTTCGAAACTAAAATCTAGTATTTTCATAGAACAACTGTACACTACTGATATGTCTGCATACCGATCTTCAATCAGTGAACCGAACATTAAGAATTCATTATCCAAACATGAAATATTTAATCCATGATCTTTGAAAATGAACATAACGCGGCCTAGATTCATGGTATATATTTTCTACAGACCCTTCTATTCGTCATTCAATGATCCATAGGTTGTAGTTGGTTCACATACCTTGGTTATACACGGTGAAGTGTTTCTACGTACCGTAGCTCTATACAGTGGTTTCTTTCACACATTATGCATTATATAGGATATCCCTACTGGGTGCCATTTCCAAGAACAATATACTGATTCTTATGTCGATGTTTCGATTAGTTTTTTATCCATTCCTTTGTATCATTTATCTATAAAAAAATTGGACTGACTTTTTATTGGATTTTTGATCTTCCTATGCAGGCTACAATGGCTCCTTCATAGTTTGTGATAATATTGAAGAAGATAAGGGAGACCATGGTGGGGAATAATATGGATCATCATTGATCTTAAATTATTCCCCATGATAGATTCTAAAAGGATTTCATAACACCAGATCTCCTATCTTAAATAATGTCTGTACAGTATTAATTTACATCTTTGGTCTCCCTGATGGCGTTCCTCTATCATTGGATGACTCTGATACCCCTTTAATTCTCTTAGATGTTCTGCATGGACATGATAGATTCATAATTTCCATAGTAGGTTAAGTTATAGCCACTCTGATGCAGGAGAACATCTTTATACTGGGCGGATCAGTATTGAATCAAGGAAATTGTAGGTGTCAAAATGTTGTCCCATGACTAAGCGCCCGAGAGTACCCATCCACTATCAACATCTACAAATAAATTCCCAGTGGTGGGTGGATCACCATGTGGGATTTTCATGCCAACATATGTATCACCAACGAGAGGGACTAGGAATTCTGGGTACGTCAAACTTGTTTGGAGTCCCCTATCCAGTTCAAGGTGATGGGATTATATCAGATAGCCTGGGATTCTCAGCTCACAGATTTCTCCTTGGGCAAAATTCTTCCGAATCACCTGAGTCATTGTAGTTCAAGTTCTAATACATTCCATTTATTCCATGGTGAGGTCGAGATCAACTTATGGGATATCGAACATCTTGGAGGGCTCACCATCCTTGGACAGATGTACATCGAGATTGTCCTGGTTGCCCTTACTTGGAATGACACAAACCACATGTACCCTTTAGAAAGTTGTCTATTAGTTATGGAAGTGGGATTACATGATCACCCCCTCTAGGATCTCTCTCTTATCCCATTCTAGGAGAGGTTAGGATTATTCTTATATATTAACAGATCTATGTTGAGGTCTCTCCACATTATAACTCATCCATCCAGTCAGTCCCACTAGACTCCAGGGTCATATAGTTCTACCCTTAATGCGGGAAAATTTACAACATGGGGATATGAGATTCAAACAAACGAATCACCTAACCTTAGACTAGTAGGTTTCTTTGTCATGTTTTTTAGTGGATGATTTTTCCCATCCTGTGATGTATATACTAGGGTTTAGGCCTCTTATTTGATGATGGAGGCCACACTGGTAGAAGGATGACGCATTAATTTTTCCCTTCCTACTCTCATCTGTCTTTATGAGTTGTTTGGAAAAATAAAGGAAGGTAGGCTCTTGTATCATCTCAATAAACCATTTCAATTCATGTATGGATGGATGGAAGAACACTTCCCCTGTTATGAATATCAGCATACTACAAAGGTTATTCATTATAACTTCCAACCCGCACATATCAACATTTATGTTGTTCTTCTCTGGACTGAAAGCATTATTGATGCGGTTGGGTTGCTGAACGATGCTAATCACTTCTTATTTTCACTGTATCTTACCCCTTGTGGTTTATTAAGAGGTGTCATGGGTTTTTATTTAGAGGAATTCGCATAACTCGTCATGCTTTGGGGTGGGATTCGCACTACTCAAATAGATCAAGTAGTCATCTATGATCCATGCCTCCCTTACCAATTTTATGTGAAATTTTGTGCCTACAAAAAGATTCACTTCTTCCTATTTCTCAGTTATGGTGAGAGTATCATCTCATAATTCATTTCTTGTTAGATCTTATGATGATGCATGAAGGTGCTTCTATGAATGTTATCATCCCCAATACAGTATAATCCCCCTATATATCACTGGAGTATGCCCAAATGTGGACAACCTGTTACCCTAATGAGGTGTTGAGAGAACCAATTTGGAAGGTACATAAACCATTAACCATTCCCCACCCCTTCCTTTCCGTAATAACTATTCTATTCAATCCTTCTATGGTGAGCATGACAACTACCTCTAATATTCATGTCCTTGCGGGAACCGGGATTTATATGCCGCCAGTTCTTTCCCTTGTTGTAAGAAGACGCTCGGCACTCCATCAGATGTTTCTGGAAGGGGTTTCATCTTTACAATGAATCTCAGGGGGGGGGGTTATTTAGACTGCACTCCTTATGTAAATACTGCTCATGACCCTAATGAGGCTGGACCCAACAAAGTATCATCAGCCACCCTGGAAGCTATGGCCAGTCCTCCGCATCAGGCTCTATCAGTTGAACCATCTGAGGGAAAGGAGATCCCCCATCTTGGGTGATCTTTATTAGGTCACATACCACTCTTGTGATGACAATTACTGCTTATAGACATGTTTTGGTGTGGGAGGATCAAGGTAATAGTGTTGTAGGGGGTAATACGTAGTGCCTAAACATGAATGTCTCCATTATGTGCTCTTTGTGTAGAAAAAATTATGGATTTTTTTTTTGATTAGAGTGAAAATTTTCATCAATTATTCACAAATATGGGGTTTGAAATCTTTGATTATCGGCACATACTCCTTCGCAACTAGAAAATCATCATAGGTTAAGAAGCCCATGATTTCAATGAGAAAAAACTCACCAAGATCAATTATTCCCCTCCACAGTTGGTGAACTTCTGAGATGTTTTGGAAGAATTCGATCACCTAACAGTCGAGAAGGTAGAGGCTCATGATTTAGTTGTTGTTCAAAGGAATGATTTGTGGGATTTTTATGCCCACATGACACAATTGAGGGATCAACAATCCTCTTCACGTGCCAACAATGAGTTTATCCAAAAGAAAGGGTGGAACCTTAATATCATTATGGAACATCTGCGTCTAACAGTCAAGGATGAAATAGAGTAGAGAGATTCCCTGATGCAAACTATTGATGGCCCACAGAAATCATTTTCCATCCTTCTAGAATGGGAGAGTCGATCCTTGTTGTAGCCCGGTCCCAAAATCATGATATGTAATGTTTTTATTTTTTATACTTCCGAGAGACTCCAAACTAGGGATGTTCCTATGTTTTTATTGAACATTCTAAATTTTTTTTCCTTCAAATACTCCTTATTTTACATTATTGTCATCTCAATTGATCAAAAAAGATCATATAATCATCATTTCAATCAGGTATTAATTTTAAACAATGATTTAAACTAGTAAATTTAAATAATCTAATCGGGCTATATTTTTTTTTTAAATCCATGGGACTGAGCGAGCGTAGTTTGAATATTGATGATGTTTAATGGAACACCTCGGGGATATTCATATTTCTTTTCATTATTACCCTAATTATTTCATAAACCTACTCAATATATGGCTAGTTGTAAAAACATAACTTTTTTAAAGGCCTCCCTTTATCGGTTTTTAACCTAAAAAGCTTTATATCTCTTTTTAAGGCTTATTTATTTTAACGAACCAATACTCGAATTTTTTCAATAGATTCCATTTGTATATCTTTCCTCTAGAATGTATGGTGTATTTTTCATGGGTGACTAAATGTTTTTCCAATCAGATATACAACTAATATTTTAATTCGAACATCTTTTACCAGACTTAATAGGGAAGGGGTCCCGATTTAGGATTCGTCAACGGGGAATGTTCTAATATCCTTTAGAAAATGGATCATGAATTTTTCTGAACCGTAAATTTGGGAATTTTCATCATGAATGAGGCTTAGGATCCATTTAAGGAATAGAATGGTAAGAAAGGACCCTCCTTTGGATGAATTTTCCATTGATTGATGATTTTTTCGTAGGTGAAATATGCATAGCCACAGGGTCATAATGTGAAGAGTAAAACAGAGGTATCTTCCAGAAATTGGCATTACATCACCGATGGCCTTATAGGGTTTTCAATACATTGAATTTATTTTGGTTTTGGGAGACATAGTGGGTGGGTGGTCTATGTAAGGGTGTATGAAAATATTAGGGACATTCATATCAGCTTTGAATGGGAAATTATTCCCACATGGTTCTTACTTGCGTATGGGAGATCTTGGGAATGGTTAGTTTAGTTAGAAGTCATTTTTACGTCACGGGCATCTGGATAGAGAATGGTATGAAATTATTTATCCAGGGGTATTCCAAATATGTTGGTGTGACACGACATAAATGGCATTTGACCATACAAAAACTAGAAAGGACACTTCGAAGAAGGAATTTTCCTTTGATTGACATCCTTTTTATAGGAGTTATATAACGAGCCTTCAAGGCATGAGGTGCATAGTCAATCAAAGGTGCCCATAGGACATTGGCCTTCTATCTCTAGTGGTTTTTGGTAACATTTTGAATACGATATTTGACCATTGAGAAGTGGGGCACCAGAACACGAAAAGGGATAATTTAGTTGAACATATTTGGAAAACCAAAAAATGAGTTGGGAATTCATGTTTTGTTTGTGGATCAAATTCATGCATATGGATGGGTTATCATTAGACACCATAAAAGAGACCATAGATGAATCAGTCCCATATGCTCTGATATATACATTATGCTTGTAGGAAGGAGGATGTTAACCATGAATTTAAGGTCACATGAATCAGGAGGGATGTCATGAGGCATTGAAGCCATTGAGAATACTTAGATATGAGAGGACTCTTATGGGGAGAAATTTTCCTTTGATTGACAGCCAATTGTTTTTGTGTAAAATATGAAGATTCACTAGGGAAATATGGGCATAGACAAACAAAGGTGTATGTAGGACACTGGCCCTCCATATCTGATGGTCGTGAATGATTGTGGGGATTCAAGATCACTTAGAGCACGATGATGGGGGTATGGAATGAGTTTATACAGACATATTGGAGAAATTTAAGCTGCAATTTAATCATGGAATTAGGTATCCCTTACGTAGTTTTGTCTCACATATGGGTTGAGGTGTTCGTCCCATCTTTTGGGAGCCTAGTCATTTAACGTCACATGGCCAGGATGTGGGGTTCCTCTGGGGGAATGGAACTGTGACATTCATTTTAGGGTTGTGCTGTTATGACTAAATTTGTGGACTCTTTTACAATAATGTACTAGTGGATCTCTCACTAAGATCCATAATCTCATGTGAGCTATGATCGGTTGTGAGAAAAAATGGATTATGAGGGTTCTATGTCACTACCTAAAAATAGATAAATAAAAATTAGGGGGGGACCTTAGGATAAATCCAATTCTAGGTAGTTCAATGTTTTTCAATAAGGTTGATTATGCTCTCATAAATAACTTTAATAGCTATGGGTTAATCACAATCAAGATATTCTGGTGTTCGTTAGAGGTGAAAAATTATAGAAGGTGTAAACCATTGTCTCAGGGGGAAACTTGGATCAAGAGGGTTGTTATGTGGCTTGGAAGCCATCAGGAATACCAAGATAGAAGTTGTCTCTCCTAAAGACGAATTTTCCTTTGATTGATGACGGTTTTTGTGGGAAATGTATGTTGAGACAAAAAGACATGATGTGCATATCCAAACAACTGTGTTCATAGGACACTATCCTTCCATATTATATAGCTATGAATGACTATGGGAATTCATGTTTTCTTAGAATATGGAGTTTGATAAATAGGAAAGATGTGCCTAGGAACCAGAAGAAAACCCATACCATGATTAACTATGAACTACTGAAGCTTCCACATAGGTCTGACTCATACCTACATGGGGAAGCATGATCTTCTGACTTCTCATGAGTGGGAGGCTTGTAGTCGGTGTTTCATTCAGTTCGCCTATGGAGTAAGGTATATTTCATTTTAATTAGTACATTATTTATTATATTTATTAATATATTCCTATATTTAAATATGGGAAATCCGTCATGTGATCAATTAATCTATATCACATCATAATGTTGTTCCTAGGTTTATGGTTCTGTAAGAAGGTAGAAAATCTTGAATGATGCATTGACCTCCTAGGATTATATAAAATGGTCAATGAATGGATAACTTCAACTGGATTGATGTGATTATGTATTGTTAGTACATGAATAAGGTATTTTAAATAAAATGAAGATTCAATAGAAGTAGGGGAAGATTCCCTCACTGTACTACAGTATACAGAAGCTGCTAAAGAAATCAACTCCTTAATAAGTGATGTCGAGCATTCATATTATATTCCATCAATTCCTATATTGTTATTAATGACCACATTTGTATCACCACATAGATTAATACTACCACTAAAAAAGTGGGATTGGTTGTAAAGACTATTATTTTAGTGATTCGGTTTATAGAGAGTGCGTATGGTAGAGTTATTATAGTATATACATGCTCATAGAGTAGATGACATTCGATTACCTTAAGAGAGATGGCCCTGGAGTGTTCATTAGTTTCATGGAGTGAATCCAGTGTTGAATTTTAGTCTATTTCCATTCAATATAAATATAATAACTATTAATATAATTATACATAGAAAATTATGTAAAAACCACGATTAATGATTTTTGTAGATAACTTCATAGGATCTCAGGTATGTTCGGGACCCTAAGATAGAATGAGTTCTGACTACTAGACCATATAAAATATGTTGATGGAAATTTCCCATGAGTGGGATTGAGAAGAAACATAGTAATTGAGTATATAGATTGTATAATTGGAGGCTCATTTTATAATCCATAGAGTTTTCATACTTAAGGAAAAATATAATTATGTGGAGGTGGTAATACAGTAATACTATTTAACAGATAATGAAAAAACTTAGGTATGACACCAATTTCAATAACAAAACTTAATTCAGTGACGAATAGTTAATCATTAAAATATTTTTGAATATTACGAAAATTGATAAAAAAATTCTACCATTGAGGAAAAGATGACGCACTTTCTCAAGGAAGATAAATGAGTGGAACAGACTAAACATCAATGCAATATTGATCAATCATGAAAATACATTGATCAAATATAAGAATTAGTAGGTCACTCTATGTATCCTGAAACACATTATGATTTTTTATTTTGTAAAAAATTAAGGAGATACTCTAAATTAGGGATTCTCATTAATTTTTTACATAATGAGTAATGAAATTTCATAACTCAAAATTATTTCTCTTTTACTGAATTCTATGTCCTTGTAACTATAAATTCTTAATGAAACATTAATCTCAGGAAAATAAATATCATAATAATTGAAACCACTGAAAAATTAAATGGATATGAGTATGGTAAATCATAATCTCAAATCACATGAGTTCAACGGTGAAAATTTTGAAGTAATCAATCAACCCTAGGGATTGTACTCCCAAATAGATATTAACGAGTTGGATATAAAATCTATATATTCTATCATCATAATATTATGTAAAAATATTAAATATAATATGGGAAAGTTATAATTCCTTCTGAATTTTTTCTATTTAAATGTCACAACCTGACCCTTTCTAGGGCTCGAGTCACAATTACCCCAATCCTGCCTCTGTACGCCAAGGGCATGTGACCAGTGATGAAGGCCTAAAAAACTCAGGGAGTCCTTTACATAAGTACCTATACAAAGAAACATAGACAAATCACTAAAAAAGATCATAGGGAAAGGTAAAACAAGATAAAACATTGTAATATATAAACTAAAAAAATGAATCATCATTTAAACAATACAAGTACAGAAAAGAAAACTGAAATATAGAGGGGAAAAATACATTCCCAAATAGAAATTTGACACAATCCAACAATAGGTGCAAACGAAAATCAGCTGGGAGATCCCTTCTCCCAAATCCCAAGTCGTGAAAACCGCACATTGTCCAATCACCTTGTATCCCTAACACCTATAATGTCAGAATCACCCATTTTGTCATATACAAGGGAACATCAAGTGTGGGAAATACCAAGAAGGCACAAGTATAAAAATAATCAATAGGATGAACCGAAGGCTCAAGGGACAAGAAACATATATACTGAAGAGGAGAGATGTAGATAGAGGTGAATTAAAAAGAGTGTAGCCTAACCAAAAAAGAGAGTGAATTACACTCATCCAAACGCCATGATCTAGATATGGTGAGAATATTGACTTCTTGATTCTTCTCTACCTTTAGTAGGATAGTATACTTGTCCAACTATGTGAATGTGGACATGTAAAGCACGTGGAATACCCTGTGCATCTTCACCTCTCTTGGAAAGAGATTAATAAAAACACAAAGAGTGGGTACTGCAATAGGATATATATGTATATATATACACCTGCAAAACTAATGAATCCCAAACAATAGAGTAAGGGGATCACCATCTCATAGCTCATCCCAGGAAAAGAGTTTCCAATACTTCCAGAAAATTCCACCATCGATGCCCAGTATCACAAACGTCTTCTCTGAATAGAAAGGTAAAGTGAATCAATCACCATACCATGATATTATATTCTATGAGTGGCATTGTCTCACCATCATGGTTTAAGGTCGTGTCACATTGATGTGTCATGGTGGAAAAAACATCCATGTTCCTCAAGAGTCCAAATGTACATCAACTCATGTCTCAACACTATGCCACACAGTTGAGAGGTCGTGTCTCAGGGTCAAGGACCCACTACCCAACCCCACTTGAGGGTATGATCAGTACTTTACCATCCCCAATAAAGGGTATTATGCTGTAGGGTAATCACTGAATATTAAATGATGGATTCCACTGCCCATCCTTGTTGGAAGTAAGCCTGGAAGAGTAAGCGATGAATACCACTACTAATCATCACTAGAGGGTATGTCCTGAAGATTCAAGGGAGACTTACACTACCCAACTGTAATGACCAGATCTTTTGAGTTAATTTTTATTTACTACTTTTTTGTGTTATTTCATTTTAAAGTCCACAAAACTATATCCTTTAATTAATGAAGTGAGACCATTGGGTTTCGACTGTTATATGACTGTTGGTTAATATGACTGTTAGAAACTAAACTCTTAACGTTACAATTATTGTATATAAATACAATTGATATTGGTTAATTAATTCAGAAATAAGAGTCTATGGCCTTATCCAGTAGACTCGGTTCGTACGAAGCCCATCTGTCAGAACATAAGAAGGAGGTAGAATCTCTGGGCTTTGCTCTGGACCCTGCCCAAGCTAATCTTCACCATGTGAAGCTTGAATGGAATATCTTATGGGATAATTTCAAGCTAATTGACATCACCACTCGGGAAATATTGTTTGAGCCACCCCAAGATTTTATCACTATAGCACACCTTACACTTAAGTTCTATGCAGGTGTAATAAGGTTCTATGTAATGCGACATTAGTTACTTGTGTAAACCTTTTGTATAGGTAAAATAGTTATTTATTATTATGGAAATGTGGGTGAATTTCAAATATCTGAAAAATGTAGGATGAATTTATAGTTCCTTATTACTAAAGAAATTTTAAAAAAATGGTATTTTAAAATATTAATGTAAACTTTAAATAAGTAATATTGTGTATTGATTTTCGAAAAATGGTCTTCTACATCAAATTTATTTTTAGCGAATATTAATGTATGAATAGTAACAAAACCTTATGAATAGTAATGAATTGTAAATCAACCAAAAAAATAGAAACATTACCCAGAAATTTATAAATACAATTTAGACATCTTCAGAGTGAAAATAAAACAATCATATTATAAATTTTGTAATTTTTTTAGGTCATAAATTTATTATTTCAAATTTTATAATTAATTTAATAATTTAAAATGAGAATTTATTTTCATAAAATTTAATAATAAATAGTTTGTCTTTTGTCTTATGGTTATATGATAATTTTATGGGACATTGATTACTATTTCATGGTGTTGCAAAATAAGTTATAGTTTTAGAGTTTTTTTGAATAAATAATGATTTTATTAAAAAATTAAATTAAATATATTTAAAAAGTTATTTTCATAAAATGGAGTTCATTTTTGAATTCATAGCATCAATATTAAGTTACGGTAAATGTTTGGGATTTTTCCGAAACAGTTCAATTTTCGATGTGTAGTAAAAATATCATTTTGAGTTTCGGGTGTTTAATGAAATCATTGATGATGTAATGATGATTAAATAATTATGGTAAACTTCTGAATAGTAATATATTCTATTAGGTGTCCTGAGTGTCCAATACCATGGTTAAATACAATAGGAAATCTGATGGATTTGCAAATACTACCAATGAGGTGTCCCTTGGAAATTAATTACATATTCCCTAACTTTTTCTAAAAATACTAATACATTACATTTTTAATTTCATTAAAAATATTCTTCAACGAAGCTCTGGTATTTCTACCTTGAATTTTATCATCCCATAGTTCCCTCAGGCTCCCCAAAGTCCCATCCTTCATGCTTTCGCTGTTACTCTTCAATGTAAGGGAACCTTTCACCCTTCTTTTTTTAGTCATGATTTCCTGTATAACATGTCTTCTATTTTTCATCTTTTTATGTGGGGGTATGTTAAAATATATTATTATTACTTTCCATTTTATTTCCAAATTACGAGAGACCTTTTCCACTCTCATCAAATTATTTTCTATAATTTTTAGCAACATTGTTAGGTTGCCGATGTTTTCGTAAAAGAAATATTGTTTTCAATTTTATTTCATGTTTTCATTTCATGTGGTATTTTGTTAAAATATGTATACCATGATCTTATTATATACCCATACTATATTATGAATTATTTATTATTTTTTGACCGTTTTATCCTTTATTTTTAATGTTTTCTAAAATAATGTTATGTATCCGTTATGATGAGGAATTTTAATCTCAAAATCTCTATTTTTTGACCAGAAATTATTTGTTATTATTTTATGTGGATACCCAAATCAATTTTAATTTATAGGGGTAATCCTAATTACATAAAATTGATCTATTTTATTATTTATTTGACAAAATAGAACCCTCACTTCCTTTCTATGGGTTATAAATGACATAATGATCTTATTTTTAAGTACTTTTTAAACGTCCTGTTTTTGACATGAATCCCATTTCTTTTACTCTATTTGGGTTATTTATGAAATGTTTGATTATGATATATGTGATTCAAATTCAAATAAAGACATATTAAGGGTTATACCTATTAGGGCTCCAATGAACCGGGTAAATAATTAATCTATAGAGATGACAAGTTACATGATACCTTGATGAATAACCATGGTAATGTTTTTATGAAACCTTGGGAATTAAGATTGGTGATCTGTTCATGAATGTATAAATGAATTTTTGTATCCACATATTCATGTTTTGATTCATGTTATTTTTATTATGATATGCCTCTACTTCCATTTCTCACGTCATGTAGTTTTCATCATGTTCTTATTGATATCACAAGTATTCTGATTCTATTACTTTCCTTACAAGGCCTTTTGCCCACCCTTTGATGTATGTCTCCAGGTTATGAGATGAAATGATTTTACTTAGTAAAAAGTTATGATGAATCCCTACAAGTGTATTAGAATATTGTTTAATGTTTCCATGTTTTATGTTTTAGATTATCAAAGTTGCCGCCTTCAAAGATCCTATGTTGTAAAATCTAATGAAAAGTAATGTAATAAAAAAGCAGGATGACATAGTTGGTATCAAAAGATAGTTTAGTCATTTATGGAAAGTATGATATGAAACATTTATGAAGAACCCTATAGAAAATTTTAAATATGGGGAAACCTCTTAGTATTTTGGTGAATATTGATTATGTGGTTTATCAACCCAATACATCCATGTCTGGATATGAGCAGGTAGAGGCAGCTTTTTTACAAATGTACCTAGGAGTATAAACTCCGACAATGAGTTTTGGGATTTAACTAGGGTATATTGGTACATGAAATAGGTCATTTCTACACTCTTGGTTACAAAAATCCTGGGGGATATTTTTTGCTAATTATATGATTTTTATGAATCATTATGAAGGATTTATAGAGAAATATAATTGCTTAATGTATGATTTTTTACGACATAAAATCATTTATATTTAGAATATTCGAAAATAAAATATGTTTATCACTAAGGGTTTATTCTTTTAAAAAATTATGGGCCATAGGAGGAACCATGCGTATGGTGACCCCAATAGACCATTCTCTCACATCCCTCTAATGGAAGCCAAAATGCAAACTTTCATGCGAATGATGAATTAACTGACTCATGTTATAAGAAATAACATGAAACAAGATGAGAGACCGATATCACCATTAATGGAAAAAGTATATATTGAATTTTTTATGTGTCGAAGACCACCATCCTTTAGTGGATCTACCTAACCACTGATTGCTGAACAGTGGTTCTGCTCTATCGAGAAGATATTTTCTATGTTTTGTTGTTCTGAACAATAGAAGGTTACCTTGGCGGTTTATTTCTTAGAAGGAGAAGATGATCATTGGTGGGAACAAATTAGAATAAAAAGGCCATGAGTTGATGTTGAAGGTATGGAGTGTGAGTAATTCAGATTTATATTCATCAACATGTATTTCCCTCGATCGATGAGAGAAAAAATGGAGAAAGGTTTCTTGACTTGAAGTAGAAAGATAATGAATTTGTGGGAAGCTACGAGATGAACTTCCCAAGGCTTTCACGTTACACCTCTAGATTTTTCATGGATTAAAACAGTAAGGTTGGTAGATTCTTTAGTGGTCTGAGACCTCACCTGCTGAAGAATCTAGCCAACCGAGATTATGATAGATATAAGTAGATTGCAAGAAGTGTCATGAATGTTGAACTGGAGTTTGGTGAGATGCAATGGTCTCATAAATACACTTACTAGAAAAGATATATGGAGACAAGAATAGGGAGGAGCTTCGATCAAGGAAGAGGATGAAATAATGTTCACCGTCCAGTGTTAAATAAATGTGGGAAGAAGCACTCAAGAAACTACTTGCTCGGGAACGAGAAGTGCTACATGTGTGGAACAGATGGCCATATCACGTGAAATTGTCGTAGTGAGATGAATCCTCAACTTCTCAACACCAATGACAAGGGGAAGATGGTTCATGCCCTACCTAATGTCCAATTCTATAATTGTAAAAAACATGGGAAGTTTTCCCATCTCTGTCTAAATCCGAGGGAAGTGGAGGGGAATCAACATCAGCCTCAGAAACGGACAATAGAACAACGTCATACCTTTTCAATCACTAAGGTTGAAGTTGAAGTGCCAAATTATGTGGTGGTTGGTAATATTATTGTTCTCTCAATGCTGGGAAGTAATTTTTTTGATTCTGGTTCAAAACATTCCTTTATTACCTCCAAGATTCCTAAAAATCTAGAATCAAACCCAAATTTTCTAATGGTAGATTTATTCGAAAAGACCCTTGGTGGGATTATCGAAGCATAGTCAGTGTTTAGAAACACTAGTATTTAAATTAGTGAGCACAATATTACCACAAATATAGTAGTCATTCACATGCTGGAATTCAAGATTATACTAGGGATGGATTGGCTATCAAAATATAATGCTAATATCAAATGAAAAATCAAGGAAATCAAAGTAGTCTTGAATGGAAAAAACCTGCAGTTATCTTCCAAGGAGAGATATCTCAACCTGATATTTTTCTAGAATAACCTCCTATATCATTTTTATGGAGTTTATCGATGAAGAAGAAGATGGAAATGAGAGATTTAGGATAGAAATTGTCCCCATAATCCAGGAATATGGTGATGTATTTCTTAAGGAGTTACCCAGACCTCCCCCAGAAAGATAAGTAAGGTTCTCTATTGAACTTGTACCAAGATCACATCTGATTTCATATACCTATATAGTATGGAAAATGTGGAGCTGGATGAGTTAAATAAACATCTCCAAGATCAATTAACGAAGGGTTTTATCTAACCAAATGTGTCTCCTTGGGGATCACCTATTCACTTTATAAAGAAGAAGGATGGATCAACATGGCTATTCATTGATTATAGATAACTGGATAGGATCACAGTGAAGAACAAATACCCCCTTCGATGAATTTATGAATTATTTGAAAATCATAGTGGTTCTTAATTCCTCTCTAAGAATGATCTTTGATCTGGTTATCATTAATTGGTGGTGAAGAAAAAAAGATATTCCCAAAAACTGCCTTCTGATCAAGATATGGGCATTATGATTTTGTTTTTATGCCCTTTTGACTGACTATTTCACATTTTACTTTTATAGATTTGATGAATAGAGTCTTTAAGGACTACCTTGATAACTTTGTGGTAGTTTTTATTCATGATATTCTGATATATTTCAAAATATTCGAGGTGTGTGATGAATTTCTAAGGGTTATTTTGCAAACTCTATGTAAGGAGAGGATTTTTGGGAAGTTCAGCAAATGTGAATTCTGGTTACAACAAGTTGATTTCTCGGGGCACATTGTATCCAATGAAGAAGTCATAATTGACCCCACAAAGACAAAAGTTATAGAGGATTGGCCTCACCGTACAAAAATAACTGAGAATCTATGTTTTCATGGATAAGCGGGATATTATATGAGATTTGTGAACTTTTTTTACAAATTTCTAATCCATTGAACAGGATAACTCGAAAAGGGGTCACGTTCATTTGGAAAATGGAGTGTGAGAAATTTTTCCAAGAGCTGGAAAAGAGATTGGTTACTGCACCTATGTTAACTCTACGATCAAGAAGAGAAGGATTCATTATTTTTAGCGATGCATCTCTGAAATGGATTGGGTGCGTCATCATGAAAATACACAAGGCCATTGCTTATGCATCTCAACAGTTAAAGACTCATGATAATAAATATCCTACGCATGATATGGAGATGTTTGCGGTCATTTTTTCTATGATGATATTGAGGAACTATCTTTATGGGTAGAAATGTGATATATACACATACAGTCAATGACTGAAGTATATTTTCACAAAAAATAAATTTAACATGAGATAGAAGAGATGGTTGGAACTTCTCAAAGAAATTGATTATTCAATTCATTGTCATCTTAGATGAGAAAAAAATTCACCGATGCATTAAACATGAATGACCCGATAGTTCATTCCATGATAAGGATTCATTGAAATCCATTGATCAATGACCTAGTAAATCTGGACATGGGAATTATAGGCGAAGGGATATCATAAAATTTATCCCAAATAATTTTTCAACTGTCATAAATAGAGAGGATCAAGAATGCTCCTGAATATGATCCTTTGTTATAGAAGAAGTTTGAGACTGATAAAGATGGGATGTTTCTGGAGTTCAATATTGTTTAAGAAGGTGTACTGAAATTTTTTACACAACTATGTGTTCGATCTATTTTGGAAATAAAGGAGCTTATGGATGAAGCTCATAGCTCTACTTTCTCTATACATCCTGGAAGATCTAAAATGTATTGGGACCTTTGTGATCATTATTAGAGGGATAATATGAAAAAGGAGATTTCTGAATACACTTCAATGTGCCTGGTATGTTAGCAAGTAAAGGAAGAGTGACAACTTCCTAAATGGGTATTGAAACCACTACCCATACCAGTATGGATGTGGGACAATATCACTTTGGAAATTGTCACTGGTCTTCTGAGAACATCCAAATGAAACACTGTGATATGAATTATTGTGGACTGTCTCACCTAGATTTCCCATTTTATCACTATTCGAGAAGATTTATCTCTTGATCATCATGCCAGGATTTACATGAAGGAATATGTAAGGCTACATGGAGTTCCACTTTCTATCCTATGTGATCATTATCCAAGGTTCACATCAAAATAATGGAGAACTCTTCCACATGCTCGGAGTGTAGAATTGAATTTTAGTACAGCCTATCACCCCCAAATTGATGGCCAATAAGAAAGGACTATTCAAACACCCGAGAATATTCTGAGAACATGATCAATGGAATTTAAAGGTGGATTGGATAAACATATATCTTTATTTGTGTTCTCTTACAACAAAAGCTTCCACTCAATCATTCAAATGGCACCCTATGAAGATATATTTGGTAGGAAATGTAGAACTCCAACTTGTTGGCATGAATTTGGGGAGAGAAAGCTTCTTGGGCCTGATCTTTTGAAATAGATGACAAAAAAAGTCCATGCCATCCAGAAACACATTAAGGCTGCTCAGAGTCGGAAAAAGAGCTATGACGACTACCGTCAAAGGGACTTGGAGACTGATGTTGGTGACAATGTCTTTCTTTGAATTTCACCTTGGAAGAGAGTCGTGAGGTTTGGGAATAATGGGAAGCTTAGCCCTAGGTACATTGTCCCCTATGAAATCCTGGATTGTGTGGGAGAAGTGGCCTATTAGCTTGCAGTTCCTCCAATTATAGCTAAATTTTATGATGTCTTCCACATATCCCTCTTGAGGAAGTACATACATGCACCTTCACATGTACTAAATCCAGAGGTGTTAAAACTGGAACATGACCTTTCATATGTGGAAAACCTGATGGAGATATTGGATGGTAGAGACATGGTTCTACGCAACAAGACTACCCTCCTTGTTGAGGTGTTAAAAAGGAACCACAAATGCGAACAAGCTGCGTGGGAAATAGAGGAGTCTATGGGGTATAAGAACCCACACCTTTTCTTTTCCAAGGGTACGATTTAAAATTTTGTAGATAAAATTTCTTAAGGGGGGACGAATGTATGGACCTGAAATTTTGAATAAATTTTATTTCAATCTTTTGTGTGTTATTTCATTTTATACTCCACAAAACAATATCCTTTAATTATTGAAGTGAGACTATTGGGTTTCAACTGTTATATTACCATTGGTCAATATGACCATTGGAAACTAAACTCTTAATGTTACAAATTTTTTTTATAAATACAGGTGATCTTGGATAATTAATATAGAAAGAAGAGTCGATGGCCTCATCTTGTAGACTCAGGTCATACGAAGCCCATATGTGAGAGCTTGTGAAAGACGTATCATCTTTGGGCTTTGCTCTGGACCAAGCACAATTTGAGCTTCAACATGTGAAGCATTATTGAAATCACCTAATGGAGAAGATTAGGCTGATTGAAATTACCACTAAGGTAATGTTGTCTGAGCTGCACCAAGATTCTATTTTCATGGCACACCTTACATATACGTCCTATGCAGGTGTTATAAGGGGCTATGTAAAGTGACCTTAGTTACTTGAGTAAACCTTTTGTATAAGTAAAATTTTTATTTCTTATTATGGAAAAGCTTATGAATTTCAAATATCCGGATAAATGTAGGGAGAATTTAAAGTTCCATATTACTAATAAATTTTGGAAAAAATGGAATTTTAAAATATTAATGTAAATATTAAATAATTGATAATGTGTAATGATTTTTCAAAAATGGTCTTCTATAGTTGTGATCTGCAAGAAATTTAGAGTCTAATAAGATCAACATGATTTTTAGTGAATAGTAAAGTATGAATAGTAACACACCCTTATGAATATTAATGAATAGTATTGAATAGTAAAATTGAAAAAAATAGAAACATCACCCAAGAATTTATATTTACAATTTAGACATGTTAAAAGTGAAAAAACGATCATAGTATAAGTTTTATTATTTTTGTAGGAAATAAATATTTTATTTACAATTTTATAATTAAATTAATAATTTAAAATGAAAATTTATTTTTTTAAAACTTGATCATAAATTGTTACTTTAATGTCTTATGGTTATACAATAATATTATGGGAACGTGATTATTTTTCAAGGTGTTGCAAAATATGTTATAGTTTTAGAGTTGTTTTTTAATGAATAATGATTTTATTTAAAAATTAAATTAAAAATATCTGAATTTTTTTTTCATAAAATAGATTTCATTATTGAATTTAGAGCATTGATATTAGGTTTGGGTAAAGTTTTTGGATTTTTTTGAAACAGTTGAATTTTCAGTGAATAGTAAAACTACATTTTTGAGTTTTGGGTGTTTAATGAAATAATTTATGATGTAATGATGATGTAATCATTCTGGTCGACTTGTAAATAGTAATATATTCTATGAGGTGTTCCAAGTGGCCAATACCCTGGAAAATACCATAGGCAAGCCCATGGTTTTGCAAATACCACTGATGGGTTGTCCCTTCTAAATTAATTAAATAATCGTACCTCGCCCGTGCATATACACGACGCTATAATTCAAATCTAATCTTAGAAAGTGTTTTAATAATTTGAGTAGTTAATAATGAAAATAACATAAAATATTATAAACATAAACCTTTAGTGATAGATAATAATGAAAATAAATGAAAAATAATAAAATGTATTCAAAAATATATGTGAAAATGAAAGAAAAGAAATAACAAGAAGTAAAATGATACAGAAAAACATGACATATCATTAAGAATTCGATGTGGTGTCTTTAAAAGGTACTATAGTAGGAACTTCATATTTTTAATCTGTCATCATCATATGTAAAGGTCGCTTTATGATTAGAGAGAAAGATGAAATTGGACGGAAAAGAAGTAAAAAAATGATATGACAGAAAAATTTAAATAGAGTGATGAATAGTGTCCTCCGAGGAGGAAGAGGTAGAGGTTGAGGGAGAGATAAAGGCCAATGCTACGGAGGAGGTGGAGGATCATGAGGAAGATACACATGGGGAGGTGGGTTATCATTATAACATTCAATTCGAAAAGAGGTTACTGACCACTTAGCAAACATCTAGTTTTATAAAGAAGACATTTCCATATAAAAATAATATTTCATAATGTAACGAGAAGAACCTGAAAAAAAAATAATGAAATATACCTCTATTTAAAGGGAAAAAAACTTTCGAAAAACCTATTATGAATCGAAATTCTATGGACTAAGCCACAACTGGACTAAACTACAACACTAACACATAAATTACTACACTAATGAATCCATTACACCAATAGTTTTCAACTTGTTACCTTTTAGTAAGATAAATTCAATGTAATGAATTTTTCAAATCCACTATAATGAATACATCAAGGCTCAGCTATTGAGTTTTTTCCCTCATACAAACCATCAAAATAATAAATAAAGATGTAATACAAATCATTAAATTAGCACAAAAAGGTACTATTAGTGTAGTGGTAACTACAATACACTCCGGGATTTTATTTGAACCACTGACTCATGGTATGATCCTTCATACAAAGAAGCAATAAAACAAAAAAACATTTGGATTTAACAATAATAGCATTAAAAGGAAATGTTTATATTGATGAAAAATCAATTTTAACAAATCAATCCCCCAAATGATATTACTTACATCATGTAAAATGAAAAAAATAGTTTTTTATATTAAAATAATATAAATTGAAAATCCAAAATTTTGATTTGAGTCTTTAAATGAAATTACAATATATGTGAAAAGATGAAATCTTTTTTAGTTACATATATTTTTTTAGTTATCCTTTTGTATTGTTCAACTTTTTTGGGGTGAGGTATGAAAATTGATTTCTTTCATTGTTGTGATATTGAGGCTCTCCTTTCCTCGACATTCACCAGACTGGCTCGAGATGCTTGTGCTTCATTGATAGTTCATTTGGCAGTATCCCTTAATTTTATTACCAACTATTTGAGGGCAAGCTGGATCAGAATTCTGAAATGCCTCTTCATTAGAATCTAAATGCTACATGAACACATCTTGGATTCCTGTGGATTCATAAAATCAATCACCAACATTAATGGAATATCATACATAGTCTGCATTGGCATCTTGTTGATCACAAATCCTTGAAAATTCAACATGGTTTTCATGCTGAATAAAAATATTTAATGTAGAATATGTGCATAAGAACTGAATAAATGTAAATAGATAAAAAATTATAGAGATGTGAAAAAATATTCAAGTATTACGAACATGTTTTCTTACCATTGGTTAAACTGACTGCAATGATATATTATTCAATATTTTTATGTACAAATTCACATTAGAATAGATACATGGGATGGAATAAATTGAAAAACTATGAAATTACTACTTACTATAAACATTCCATTGTTGTTCTATTAAAAGTCAAGATAAATTTGAAAGCGGATGTGAATAATGGAAAACACCATGTACAATGTAGGCTTCACAGTGTACTCTTCTTTTATAGCAATTAAAAAACCTGAGAGATCATAAAATAGGATGAAATTTTTTCTAGAATGAAACATATGTAATCATAAAATGTTAAATCCGGAAACAAACATTAGTATTCAGAAAATGGTTTTCGTGTTTAGCAGGGAGCGATAATAAGATGTAATAAAATGGGACTTCCGATTTACTGCTAGAGGGAAACATAACCAATATAATTATTTTAATCTGGTAAACTAGAAACAAACATGACGTAATAAAATGGGTGTTCTTTTTTATAATAATCAGACATTACAAATCATCATACAAAAAATTCACTGGAAAAAAATGCCTAATAAAAAAATGGGAAATCACTAATAATGGAAAAAAACAAAAAAAAGACATAAATTAGTAAAAGGATTAATGCATGTATTGTAATTCGAACTAAAGTACACATAAAAGGTTGGTTTGGATATTATGATAAAAAAAATTGAACTGGAAGAAGGATTAATGTGAATAAATAATGTTAAAAACCAATATTTAAACCCCTTTAAATTGTAATGAATTGAAAAAAACAATCAATGTTAACGAATTCAGACATGTAATATCATTTAAATCCTAAAGACATCAAAATTAACTAAAATTACACTTATAATGAACTTGAGGCCTGATTTCGAGATGAACGTATATGAATATATTCTTCAAACACATTAATATCTTTTGTATATTAAAACCATCAGATTTTGTTTTATAAAAAAGGAAGGTTAATTTTTTTAAAAACATCAAAATTAAAGTAAAAAATAATCAATAATGTAGTAACCTATGATAATATTATAGGGAAAACTTGTGATTCGAACATTCCTTATTTCATCATATTAACAATTTTTACTATAAATGAATGCATTATCACTTTCACCATAGTAAATTGATCAGTGTTTTTAGTATGAAAAACCAATTAAACATCATAGAAAATGATCTGGAATGAACCATTAAAGGATCCTAAACTAACCTTGAAAGGACCATTGTCGTCAACTAAAACAAAACCCTAGAACATAATTTAGACAAAGAGGGAAACCACTGTATATTGTAAGGAAATATAAAAACAATCAAATTTAATGAATTAAAAAACTGTAATATCTTTCACAGAATGAAAACCTTCAAAATTACCCAAAATTACACTCACTATAGACATAAGGCCCCATTCTTAGATGAACATATAGGTATACTTGCTTCACCAGATTGATGATTCTGAGAAAATCATCTCCTTTACAAATAGTACTTCATGCAAAGAAAAACATATAGTTGAAACAAATATATATATCCAAAAGTACATGGAACACTAATTTTCTCAAAGATGCATCATAATAATATATTAAAAAAATATTATGTCAAAAAAATAAACAGAAATGAAACAATATGAAAATGGAAATAAAAACAGCAAGTAGAAAAAATTACATTGAATATTCGATACCATAACATTAAAAAGTAGGAAATATTGATAAAGATACCAGAATATAAGAATACTTGTAATGTAATTGGACACAATTTTAATAATCATGCAACTAAGAATCAATATATAGATTAGTAATAATAGTTCATTTGGTAGAATATTCATCCAATAATGAATTGGTGAATAAATACTAGATTATATAATAAAAGAGATGCTGTTGTTTATAAGGGTTCCCTAAGAAATGGTGTCCGGGTCATTCTTATAGTTGGCCATGATTCAGTTTTGTGTGAGATGTATGGAATAAAATGATGATCCTTTAGAACCCCCAAGCATCTTCAGAGCTCTCTCCACTAATATCTCAAAAAGCACTGAGTCATCCACTTTTGAGCCAATGAGGGTTGCGGTGGTTTGACATAGAGTGCGATGTGGAAGGAGAGGTGACCTCTAGAAAGGCACACCTCCATGGATGACATCGAGAGTTATAAATCATCAGAATCTTGATCTTCGAACTCATTCAACAATATTTGTACATAACAAATGAAAAAATTATAAATTTAATGTATAAAAATTATATTAAATGCTAATGAAATCTGAGAATAACAGTTTATGAAGGACATCTTAGATATTTAAATTTTTATAAGAGTGCATACCTCAAGAAAGTACACCATGTTCCATGATTTCCTCAAGAAAGATAACCTGAGGATTTTCATATGATGTGATAGTTCACAAACATCAACAGATATTATGCTCTCATGAAATGCATTTTCAAAAATTAGAAATTACATAGACATGATTTAAAAAATTAATATACAAAATGTAACAGAAGTTGAATGCAAGAACGTACCCATCCTATATCTATATGAACTGACGAATGTCCCTTTAGAATGAATATGCTTCATCTAATATATCACTGAGAAGAAAAATTAAATAGCCACAGAGACTGATATAGGTCATACAAGTTAGAATATAAAAAAAATTAACAATGTAAGGTAGTTTTGAAAATTCTGTATCTATAATATGTTTGAAAACACATTGAAAACATTATATATTAGGAGCATGAACTTTTAGAACACATATAAATATGGAATCATGAATTTCATAGAAATACATAGCATGATCAATGAACAAACTAACTGTGAATGCAATAATCAGATAGTGAATGGAAACACATAGATGTTGCAGGGAGAGCAACACATTGTTCTGAACTCAATTGAGCAGTAAGAGAAGAAATAGATGTGTATGGAAATCATGCGTTTCAGGGAATCATGGAATAAGATGCAGTAAATTATGAAGGTACGTGATTGAAATAATTAAACATAATAGGAGAAATAGAAAACATACGATGAGATGTAGTTATTTAAGAGGATGAACAGTAGAAGAAGATGGAATGATTGTTGAAGAAGACACCAAATGTGTACTTCGGGATCTAATGGATGATGGGAGGGGAAACGCGAGCAAGATCCTTAGGAGTGGAAGTGGAGGTGTGACGGGAGTGGGAAACCTAAGAGTGTAGCAGGGACACCATAAATAACTCACAATAAAAAAATTATCAATATCGATGAGGAATTGCTTGTCACAGGCCCCTGTAAGTAGCATAAGTGAAAAAATAAGGATTAGAATAAAAACAAAAGGATATTAGTAGAATTAGGAAATAGTATACAACATGGTTCATGCTTATAAAATATTGATGACAATGATAAAATGACTTTCTCACATTTCGATCTATGACAAAAATTGTGGCTTGTTAATCCCTATGAAAAGCAAGATTTTTAATATTAATATTGTTTTTATAAAATAGACCTCATCAATTTATGAATTTAAATTGAGAAATTAAATAATTTCTTTATTGAAAAATTAATTTGAAATATTGTTATTGTTACATAAAAAAACAGGAGATGCAGATAAAGATTAATGAATAGAAACCTGCTATTGAATTATGGAGATACTTTGAGTAGTTGATGATCAAAATGTAATTTGAAAATTATATGAAGTCTGTATCCCCCTAAGAAACATTGTTTAAACCCTATAGAACATGTATGTGAATTTCTGAAAACAACTAAATAGTTAGTGAAACATAACTAAATGAAAATAGAGATCTCAAGAAGTCCATACCTGAAACCCAAATGCAAATAATTCCAATCATTCATGACAGAAAACACAATAAAATTTCCATTCATTCATGAGATCAAAAAAAATCCAGGAACACATAGTTATATAGACAAAAAAACACAAAAAAAAGCAAATAAATGCTATAATAAACAATTTACAACATAGTGCATGCTTGTAAAAATTTAGAGTCAATGATAAAATGAATTTATCACCTATAAATGTATGATAAAAATTGTAGAATGTTTTTCCCTGTTAAAATAATGGTTTGAAATATTAATAGTATTTGTGATAAACTTCACCTCAACATTTTTTGAAAAAACCAAAAGGAATGAAATAATTGCATCGACGAAAATTTACCAAAAATAATTGTGACCATAGCACTCAATAAATGGAGATTCTAATAGAGAAACCTGAATTGAAGAAGAAATTTAAGGTCATTGGGCACCATTATAATGATAATCCAATGTTGAATTAATGCACAAGTCGTTAATAAAAATGCATTTTGAAGGACTTGCATCAAATAAGAAGTAAAGAAATAACAGTAAATGAATATGTAAAATAAAAATTACATTACAGAAATGTTAATAAGATTTCACTTTATGAAATAAATGAATAGGTTTCACAGACACAAATGGAAACTGGATGTGAGCGTACAGTGTGAAGAGGAGCCACCATTATTCGAAGCACCAACTGAAACTGATGTCGAAGCTTGAGTTGAAATTGAAGCCTAAGAACCTGGATCCAAAAAAATAATTGTTATTGAACCAGATATAATTCAAGAAAAAATAATCCAAATCAATGAATATGAGCCACCAATGAAGGTCATCCCAAGCAGGGATATGACCCAAGGTCACATTTCTTGGTTTACGAAGAGAATTTCAGTGAATCCCTTGTTTGAATCGATCAATAACATTGATGATAGGGATAATGGGAAGATGAAGATTTAGGAGGAATCGAGGGACTCAGATTCGGGTGTAGGGGGTATCAAAGCCATAGACGTACCATCCATAGGCGGACTTGGTGGAGTCGGAGCAGCCGTTTCCATATTTGGAGAAGGCGGACCATCCTTACCTGTAGTAGGTGTACAAGGAGAAGCCGAAAGCAGAGGATCTAATGTCAAATAACTCAGCGGAGGATGAAATAGAAGACAAGTATCCCAAAGAGGAGTTGGCAGTGGTGGAAGAGTCGATGCAGTAGAGGGAGTTGAGAGGGAACCCTGTTAGTGGAGAGAAAATTCGAGCGGGGGTCGAGTGGGTACATTACGAGGGGATAAAATTTTAGCTCGTGGGAGGGGTAGTAGAAAGCGAGAGGAGGATAATGTTTTATTAAAATTACAGCAGGGTGACATGGAATAATGGAGATAGGACACACAAGGAAAATATGATGTGGAGGCACGACATATTGACATGCGGCAGTTGAAAAAACCTATGATTAGTATATATATATATATATATATATATATATTCCCTCACTTTTCCTATATATACCAACCAATTCCCTCATTCATTTCATTCCTAAATCCCCCTCAACGAAGCACTGGTCTTTCTACCTCCCATGGAGTTGTCCAATGGTTCCCTCATACCCCCCAATGTCCCAACATTCATGCTTTTGAAGTTACTCTTCACGTTAAGAGAACCATTCACCCTTATATTTTTAGTCCTGATTTACTTTATGTTATGACTTATAGTTTTCATCTTCTTACATGGGGGTATGTTCTTATATATTCTGAATATTTTTCATTTCATGTCTAAATTATGATAGACCCTTTTTGCTCTCATCAATTTATTTTTTGAAATTTTTAGCGACGTCATTAGAGTGTCGAATATTTCATAAATGAAATAGCATATTCTTTTTTTTCATGTTTTCTTTTCATGTGTTATGTCATTAAAATATCCATACCATGATATTATTATGCACCCATTCTGTATTGTGAATTTCTTGTTAATGTTTGAGCCTTGTCCCCTTTATTTTTAAAGTGTTTAAAATGTTGTTATGTAGCCGTTATGTTGCAGGATTTTCAGCTCACTGTCTCTTTTTTTCTCAAGATATTATCTTGTATTATTTTATATGGATAAAAAAATTATATTAATTTCTAGGGGTATTCATCAATACATAATATTTATCTATTTGATTTTGGAATTTACATACATATACCCCTACTCCTTTTCCATGGGTTATAAATGACATAATGATCTTATTTTTAACTACTTTTTAAACGTCCCGATTTTGACATGAAACCAATTTATTTGTTTCTCTTTGGGTTTTTTATGAAATGTTTGATTATTATCTATGTCGATCACCTGAAAAAAAAAATATTAAGGGTGTTCTCTGATAGCGCTCTAATGCATTGGGTAAAGAATTAACCTCTAGAGATGACATGTTACCTGATACCTTAATAAATAAACTTGGTAATGTTTTTATGAAACATTGGGAAAAAACCTTAGTGATATGTTCTTGAATTTATAAATTAAATTTTCTAGCCATATATTCATGTTTTTATTCAAGTTCTTTTTATTATGATATTTCTCTACTTCCATTGTTCGTATCTTGTGGTTTTCATCAAGTTCTTATTGATTTCACAAGTAAACTGATTCTCTTGCTTTCATTACTAGTACTTCTGGTCACCCTTTCCTTTGATGTATGTCTCTTGGTTATGAGATTCAATAATTGTACATATGAAGAACTTTTGATAAATCCCTACAAGTTTATTAGGAGAATGTTTTATGTTTTCATGTTTTATGTTCCTAATATCAATGACACTAGACATTAAAGATCCTATGTTGTAAAATTTAATGAAAAGTTATGTAATAAAAAGGTAGGATGCCATACCAATCCCAGTAAAGGGTATGATGGCAGAATTCTGGCCATCCCTGCTGGAAGGTACCTCTCGGAAAGCATCGAGGAACTACAATGTATTTTTCGGGTATCACCCAATATAGGCGACACACCCCAAACATCTCACATCATATCTCAAAATCCACTACGTAGTGAACCATTTAATTCTATAATGAAGAACACTCTAGATAGGCTAATCGCATGACAAAATAAGAGTCCCTAATAAAGAGATACAAGATGTAAAAGATTCGTAGTACGGTATACAGAAGGTATGGTGCCCACATGATGTTTGGATCCACCTCATTTCCTAAACATGTACCCATCCATACTCAGGTACTAAACTATGATGAAATACACTCTAGGCGTGCCAACGTACTCCTAGAGTACATAGATCCTCTAGCCATAAAAGATGATAATAAAAAATTCATGTTATTTGATCTGATGGAAAAAAATTTAATTCTACTAACATGCCTCTACAAACTGCCCCAAACAATCAAATGGATCACACCATCATGATTCTTGAGCAAAAACACAGAAGTTCGACTATTATTTTTTCTGAATCAAAATCTTAGTGAAGAAACTGAATTTTGTAGTACTGTGCATGAACAATGTTTCATGGGACCCACACCATAGTCCATAAATACATCATACAAATTTCCCCCTTATAATCCTTTTGGAAAAGCACACAGGATTGGCTATTCATTTGTCCCAAATAGACACCTTGTGAAAGATCTGCATTTCACTAAAAATGCCCTAATCGGGCCTCATGGGGACATCACCATCATTTCAATTTATGCACCCGAAATCAATCATGAATGGTATGCCTCAACTATAGGGTCCTAATGCCTTCAACATTGCATCAATGGAACATCGTATTCAGACGTACGGTATGATGTATGTTTTCTGAATAATAGTTATTATATTATTATTGTTATAATTTGACTATTAAAACCTTTGTGATTCAGGCATGAATTATAAAAAAATTCCCAAAATAGCCTCGAATGGTCTTCCTCGAAGTAAGGGTTGTGTTTTCATAGACAACAAATGAATCTGATGACTTGTTTGTAAGAAAGGTTTGATAAAAGATTTCAAAATAATAATAATTATATTATTATTATTAAACCCAGGTATTTCATTGAACCGGGCCACAAAGCATAAACATAATAGTAAAATAGTGTTTTAAAAAGATCTATCTCCATATGTGTAATGCATGGTTTTAGAGAACATAGAAAACAGACACTTCGTTTAGAAGTTATCAACGATTGAAGAAGGCCCAGCCAGCCCTGGTCCTACCCAACCACGACCTGCATTCCCCAATGCTGCAACCTCAAACTTGCAACCACTGTCAGATCTGGTGGGGTTTTCACTGTCCACTTCCTCCAGTGTCGTATCATGCCGTTGTGCCTATGCCACCCAGTAGGTCCTTACACAGACCACCAGAAACTCCTCGATTTCCCAAAATTTTTCTAAGGCCAGATCTAGACTCCTTATGATGAGACCTTTATATACTCATGCTCTACTCAGAGATCCGTCAACCTTTCTGTGTGGTGAAAGGTAGTCACCAATTTCTCTTTCCACTGTGCCTCATCCGGTTTCAAAAATACAAAACCCATGTAGATCCAGAATCCTTGAATCATGACCTACACAGAACTATTCCATGCTCGATGATCTGATGTGGTTTCGGCAGGATGAAAAGATAACCAATGAATAATTCCAAGAATGAGGAAGAACATACAATCTAAAAATTAAGTAAACGATTTACATTGTTTGTATAAAAAATAATGATGTATTTCAAAGTATGTCCTAATTAACCAGATGTCAAAAATAACAGCATATTCTTCAATCACAAAGGTTCAAAATCCAAAAGAGAAATCCTACCATGATTTGTGATCTGCCATTGTTTTCAATGTTCTCTGATCTACTAGTGTCTACATTTTTTTTGTGATCTGATGATATTCATACATCAAATATCCATCTAGATAAGATGGATAGATCTCCGTCGTCTTCGAGATAAATGGGCTAAGTCTAGCTCAATTCTCTAAACTCATATTTATATGAACGTTCTAGGGGTCATGGAATCCGAACCTCCCACACCCTTTCATTTTAGGTCGTTCTTAGGTAAAACACCCCATTCCAAACACAACATCAGTCTCATATTCCCAATATGAGTCCCTATTAAAAATTTATTTAATTTCGAGGGATAAAATAATTATATTTCAATATTTCATTTATGAAAATTCCCTCTGGGGCGTTTTCTACTGAAGGCCTATGCCGAAAAAAGTTTTGTCCCTGTAAGGTTAAATTTCATGCTCTGAACACAATAGTGGACTCATATTTATGATTTGAGCTACCATTTGAGATATATAAAATTTATATCTCATTGATAGTATAAAATATACATATATTTTAGTATATTTTATTATGAGTACTCTGGGGCTAATAATTGCACACTATCTCAGCGCCTTGCTCCAGAAATATATGTGGAAATATTTCAAAGTCATACAAGAAAAAAATAGGGTCTCTACATAATTTCCTCTTTCATGATTTTATCCCAAAAAATAAAAAATAGTGAAAAAATCCAGGGTTACTGAGCTCAGAGCTAGCTTTCACGCTCCCAGGAACTCTCTGGCACACTTTCATGCTACCACATGGCATGAACTCGGGGGATGACCTGTACATGTATGTTTTTCTCCTATTGATGATGTGTATAGGATCACACGTGTGTCTCCTAAAATATGAAAATTAGAACAAATCATTAACGCACTTCAACTAAGGGGATATGGAATGTTGTTAGGAAACCTCACCATCATTTTTCACGGTCCTAAGCACCCCAATGAAACATAGTAGACAATTTACCTCCCAGGAAGAACATCCAAATTCCACATCTTGTCTGGAATCAATGTTTGTTCCTACAATAATTTCCCATGATTCCCACCATCAGAATATCCATCCAGAGAAACACATAAGGATATATAGTCATATAAGGTTTCACAGTTGATGTGTCACAACCGAGACTCTATTACACGCTTGAGAAGTGAAGGATTCATCACAATTATCTATAGAAAAATTTACCCTCTTGATCCACCAGGATCAGTTGTTGGGAAGTTAACTACTCTGAAAAATCCCTCTCTAGGAGATCTGGGGACATCCAGTAAAGGAAATATGCTAAAATGATACCGCTTTCCGGAGTATAGAAAATATATAATTCATAGTCTTATAAGGATTTCCAAACGGCATTGCTTCCTGAGGGTCAAGTATCTCTTGAATAAGATGCACTTGGGACTCTGGTGGTTTGAAAAAACCAGAAATAACTCTCCCATAAGTTAGTGTATCCACATTATTAGGGCGACGACTACCACTACCAACAAGAATTAGTGACTCACATAGATCAATTCAAGGGGTATTTGTCACCTCAACTTGTACATGATAACTGCTGTATAAAGGTTGATGTTGAGCATGAAAAGTTACCAATGAACAAGGTAGGTGAGTAAACTCATTGAAACAAAAGAATCTAGACATAGAATGCACATGGAATACCCTAAATGTCTCTAAACCCCTTTGAAGTATATCAATCCCCAAACTTGGTACTATGCTAAAATAACTTAGTGATATCCCAAGATATTAGTGTCAAGCAGGAAAATTCCACCAGCAATGCTAGGACCTGCTCTAACACTCCACTACAAAACTCCACTATGAAAGTACAAGTAAAAGGCAATCATCCACCACACCTCAACACAATCCACTTTAGGTTGAACCAAGTCTCCCCCACCATTTTTCTCGTGTCACAAAAATAAATCTCAGTGGGGGGAAGAACCCCTCATCCTCATGCATTCAATAAAATATAGAATAGCACCAACACAATGTTACACCAATGCCCTATGTCACCCCGTTAGACACTGAATCATGAAGTTGGGATAAAATATTACCTCACCCTATGTGGAAAATGATCCACTAAAAAATTTAGAAAATACATTGAGGGTACATATTATGATCTCTTTCATAGTAGGATCATATAAATCCATAGGAATCGTCTTCATGTTGCCCAACAACCAGCTCCATGATCCTGATGTGGGAAGCCTAGTGGTGGTGTTAGGAATTCATTGAATCTACGACCAACCATAAATCCTTCTGCTCCCATTCATGCCCTGACTTCTCATGGACCACCCTACCCCTGTCTGGGAGATACCAAATCATGATGTCATCTCTGACTTAGTTGTTTATTTACTATCTGCATGGAAATATCAAAAAATGATGGTCAGAAAGTCTCATTCCATCTACCCTTTCCCATATCAAGCATAAAAATAAACCTCCCCAGCATATCCCCTCACTCTACACTTCCTTATCCCCATATGAATATGTGCATGATAATGATTATGGGGGTTCCTCTTGTGTTGAGATCTTATCATATGATGAATGCTAGCTACGATAGACATCTCAACTCTGTTGCACCCACTACCACAACCAACTGACTGGTGTTACACTAATAGAAATATCTCTATCAACAATTTTGGCTCCCGCACCCCAATGTAGGTTGGGATGCACAAGGGCACTACATGGACACTAGTCTTTTTTCAGATTCCCTACTCAACCATCTGGGATCGGAAGTAGTCATTTCATATCATGCCCAAATATTAGCGTGCAAGGTTTGTGATGCTATTCACATACTCATTCACCATCAACCCTCCCTACTGAAGCTCAAGAAGCTCCCAAAATTCAAATTAATCTCAAGAAGGATGAGTATTACTCCTCACTAAACAACTAGTGGAAGTCATCCCATGTGATTAACAACTGATTGTCTATATGAGTAACCAAAATCCACCAACATCCAACTACTATATGGAATATAATAGTTGTTAAAGACACCATATGATCTATCGATGTCTAAAAAATCCAGAAGAGGTGAATCACCAACTCTATCCAATCCTCTGTTTCTTGAGGATTTGGATCATTGTGAAACTTCAACAACCTATGGCAATAGAACTCATAGAGTGCGCTCAAACTATTAATGTTCTCAACCTGTCTCCTATAACTAACTTCTACTCAATTGTGGGTGGTGATAATACCTACCCACCTAGAGGAAGGGGATCACAAGGTGGATCCTAAAATGAGGCATCATCACTCATGGAGTCATCATCAGGATCCAGAGATAATATCCTGGCATGCTGTCATCGCAGAGGCATCTCAAATCTATCAATTAGCACCACATTCAAATTAACACACACACACAGATATATATATCATCAATGATGGGGAGAAGACTCAAGATGAAAAACCTAAGAATCAATCCTATATGATCCATGTACCATTATTCCCTGAAACATATGTCTCAATATGCTGTGTCAAGAAGGGGATGACCAGTGTCCTAGTGAATCTCTACTTCGTTCTCCGTACCATCACTGGACTCCCTGGTCTGAGAGATGCTCTCAAAACACATTGACTCTGTTGACCTAAACCCAATGATGATTTTTAGGGAAATGTCCAAAGAACATCCCAAGGGGTGAACCTCCTCTAAAACCACTTTGTCATGACCAAACCTATGCTAGGGCTTGAGCCACAACTACCCTTTTCCCACCTATCTAGCCTAGGGTTTAGTGACAAGAGCCAAAGGAATAACAATCTTGGGGAGGCCTTTACCTAAGGACCTACACACACACATATAGACAACTCAATTAAAAAGTGCATAGGGAAAGTAAAAATATGATACAACCCAACTATATTTATACCAAAAATATGCATTTACCTATAAATAGTACATTTGAGGAAATGTAAAATGAAAGTTAAAGTGGAAAAATAAATGACCAAAGAGAAAAGTGCCACAACCTGGAAATAGGTGGAAAGTTAAAGAAGTTGGGAGAACCCTGCTCCTGAGTCAGATGACTTTACCTCTTCACTGTATCCAAGAAACCTATATCCCTAGATCCACTAATGTCAGAATCAACCTATCATTCATCTGGAAGGTAACAAAAAATAAAGGGAAATTCCAAGTAGGGGTGAGTGTAATAATACATGTAAGGATACCAAGAAGGCTGAAGGGATTAGAAAAAGATGTACTAAAGAGGGGAGCAGTAGATAGAACAAGGTATAGTAAAATGTGTGCAGCTTAACCGAACAAGAGAGTGAAGTAAACTCATCCAGACACAAGGAGCTAGAAATGGAGAGAAGATGAATTTCTCATTGAATCTTCGCTACCATTATTAGGAGAGTAGAATTGTCTAACAATGAGAATCTAGAAACAGAAACCATGTGGCATACACCATGTCTCTTAGCCTATCCTAGAAAGAGAGTAACCAAATCCCAAGAGAGGGTACTGAAATAGGATACACACACACACACACATGATCATCCAATGAAGTCCAATCGATAGAGTAAGGGGATATCCATCTCAAATATCATCCTAGGAAAAGAGTCACCAATAGATCGAGAGGAAACAATCATCGATTCATAAATCCTAGAAGTATTCTTTGAACTGAAAGTTAAAGGGAATCAATCACCACACCTTGAAAATTTCATATTTTGGTAGTATTTGTATTGCCCTCACAGTTTTCGGCCTTGTCACATGGCCGAGTCATGGAGAGGAAAGAGTCCATTCTCTTTGAGTGTCCAAAGGTATGTAAATTCACATCTCTACACTATACCGCACCATCCAAAGTTTGTGTCTCACAGTCGAGGACCCACTACATGGCCCCACTAATGGGTATGCTCAGTACTATCATTGGTGAATTCAACTACCTAACCCAACATAAGGGTAATATGCTTGAAATTAATTCCTAAAGAGTAAACAACAAATTCCACTTACCATCCACGCTATAGGGTAAGACGTGAAGGTTAAAAGGTGAATTCCACTACCCATCCTCACTGGAGAAAAAACATGAAGATTCAACGGTGAACGCCACTACCTAGCCCTACTAGAGGGTAAGTCATACTATTGTGTCCATCCTTACTAGATGGTTCCTCTCAGAAAGCATCGAGGAACTACATTTCAGTCATCAAGTATCACACTGAATATGTGAAATACCTTGAACATATCACATATTATATTAAAATCCACTATTAATGGACCCATCACATTCTATGTGGAAGAACACTCAGTATAGGATACTCAAATCCCAAAAACCAAGCCCAAAAGAAGGATATACGAGAGGTATAATATTCACAGTGTTGCAGATGGCACGTGTGGGGCCCACATGATGTGTGGCCCCACCAATTCATCTTGAAGTGTACCCAGCCATACTCAGGTACTAAACATTGAACAAGTACCAACTAAGCATGCCATCGTACTCCTAGAGTACATGTCACCTCTGGCCCAAAAGGCTAATGAGCGCACGATACTCAATATTTGATCTGAAGGGATAAAATGTAATTCTAACGACATTCCTCTTAAAATGACTTTGGATAATAAAATGGATCAAACTATCATGATCCTTGTAAAAAAATAGTATCCATTTTTCATTTTTCTGGATCAGACTCTCAGTGAAGAAATTAAATTTCAAAATATTGTGCATGAATTGTACGTTGTGGGACCCATGCTAGTGTCCATAAACACATCAAATAGATTACTTCATTGTGATATAATCACAAATGAATATAGAAATGGCTATTAATTCTTCCCAAATGAACACCAAGTGAAAAAGATGTATTTCACCACAATCGCCCAAAATATATCTTGAAATTTTTTCCTCAACTCCAGGGTTTCAATTCCTCTGACAACACTTCAATCAGACAATGTATGCATACGTATGGTCCGATACAAGTTTCTCAAATAATAATAATTAATTATTTTTATTATAATCGGACTTTTCTTACCACATAGCAACAATCAGGAATTATAAAAACCCCAAATAGCCTTTAAAGGTGTGCCACAATGAGAGGGTCATGTTACCACCGACTGATTGTGAATCAAGATGTCCAGTTTTCAAGCTAGGTCTGATAGAATATTTTAGATGAATAATTATTATAATATTATTATTAAACCCTATTATTTTTTGGAACCATGCAATGAAACTAAAACATAAATTTCCAGAACTATTATAAAAAGATATGTCTCGATAAGTGGAACGTGTGGCTGATGAAGACCCATGAAACATAAATTATGTTTAGAAATTATAAGGTTTTGAAGAAACCTCGTTTATCCCTGGTACGGATTGGCCGCCTCGGCACCACCCAAATGCCGCGACTATGCCGACCACCAATGTCAAAATCCCGTACTACCACCCATGTGCCCCAACACCGACACCTAAAACTCGTGGCTCCTGTAGAATCTTCCATATGCCAACATCATGATTATACCTCCCCACAGTGGTAGTGTCCGACGCGACCCCCTGTGCACCCCCCACACCACAGCCTGAAACCTGTAGCCACTGCGGGTTATGCCACGCTCCACCACCGTAGTGCTCTAACACTACCATTCAGACAGACTCTGGTACCCACCAGGGCCACTACGCTGGTGTCATGCTGATGGTCCTTCTAGGAACTATTTGGAACAACCTGGTTACAAAAATTTCATTCGGAGACCATATCTGGACTCCTTAGGATAATACCTTCATAGACTCAAGCACCACACGAACATATATAACAATTTTTACATGATGAAAAGTGTTATAAACTTCCCCACGACATTAATCATCCTCCAGCACCTGAAATAAAAAAACATCGTCGATTCAGAATTCCTAGATCATGAACTTCATGGATCATTGACCCGCTTGATGATCAGTTGTCATTTCATCATGGAGAAAAGTAAACCAACAATGAATGCAAAGAACATGTCGTCCATAAATTAATCAAGAAAAGTACATTGTTTGTTTGGAATTAGATGAATGATTTCAATGTAGTGAAATTGGTAAGAATTAAAAAAAAATATAAAATCCTTCAATTGGGGAGGTGTGGAATCCAAAAGATAAATCCTACCCTGATTTTGGATCCACCATTGTGTTCGTTACACTCTGATCTACTAGAATCTTTATTTTCATCACGATTAGATGATGATCGGACGTTAAATATTCATTGGGAGAAAATGGAAAGAGATCTAATGTCCGTGATAGAAGTGAGGTTACTCTAAATAATTTCCCCAAACTCTTATATATAAGAAACTATCAGCGATCATCGAATTTGAACCTCCCACGCCCTCCCACTTTAGGTCATTCTTAGGTAAAACACCCCATTCTGAACATAGTGGTGATTTGAGAATCCCAGCATGAGCCTCCATTCAAAATTTATTTGATTCAGAGTTCGAGATAAAATAAAATAATTGAATTTATTAATTTACAAAAACATTCTTCATTGTGTTTTCTAACGGCGGTCTGTACTGATAAAAGTTATGTCACATCTAGGGTAAACCCCACACTAGAAACTCCATCGTGGCCTTTGATTTCAGATCTAAGATTCCATTTTAACGACATACCACTTCATTCATATAACTAGAATACAATATACTTAATTTTTTTATTATTTATTTTGGGCACTACGAGCCACAAAATCACATAACATCTCAGTGTTTGGCTCTAGAAAAATATGTAGAAATTTTACAGTTTTTACAAGGTAAAAACCATGTATCTACATTAATTTATATACATCGACCAGTTACAAAACACAATTACCATCACTATAAGACAATGTTAGTCAAATCTGATATGTGGGAGTAAATGCTTCAAAAAATTTAAAGATATAAAAGTGGTTTATTATGGGCGAATCGACGATTAATAGTGTTAAGGTATCCTAAATTTACATTTTTTTCTCTTTATAGGTCATCCAAATGAATATATATGAGGAACATGTAGACAGTTTAAATTTCTCCAAGATCCATAAAACTAATAAACATGGATTATTTTTCAGGGACAGATGATATCCCACAATTTTTACCTCTTTTTATCCCTAATATTTTCCTAAGATCTGAGAGGGAATTTGTAGTGGTAAATAGGATGTGTTTTCCATTGGATTATATTTATTTTATATTAATCTAAAAATATTTTGACCATTTTATATTTTAAATGAGCTAAAATTTCTATCATATTTATATGGTCTAGATATAGTGAGAAGAGACTCAAAATTTTCCTAGGATACAATTTTCATGATTTTAACATGATGATTATTATAAATCTTTCCTTTATCAGCTTAAGGTCATTCATGTTAGACTAATTAGAATGATTTTTATGGTTGAAAAACATTAAAAAACAATGTTAAATCATATGGACCAAAATGACTTTAAAAAAATAAAAGGTGTTCTATATAGTAATGAGTGAATAGAAAACATGATGTAAATAGAGTAAAAAATAATGGTATAAATGGAACTGAGTATAATTTCACATTTTTTAAGGTTATAGTAGTTGGAAGAAATAAAAACATGACAACCAAAATAAGTGGTTCAGAAGTGAGAATAATTTTAACAAACTATGAATAGGGAATGAAAGTGATGTAAATAAAAACTTCAATAATATGCATTATGAAATGATGAGAATTATAGAAGATAGTCTAGGAAAACCAATAAAATTATTCAAAATCATGGGCCTATTTCCATACTATTAAACAAGAATTCTATAAATAATCATTGAATGGTTCAATGAAAATATTGTTGGGGGGAATATGTGGTAAAATTATCTTCTCATTTCGGATGAAAATATTCATTTGGTTGGTTAAAGGAATGATAGTTATGCAACACATTTAACATCCCCAAATAGTGGTGTCTTCCAAGATTATACATACTCATTAACATTATCCTTTGAATATTTGTAGGGATTTAGATAATCATGGTATAAATAATGGTACATAGAAAGATAATATTTAGAAGGTAATTAGAATATTATAGTTTAGGACTAACATAGATTGGATCATTAAGGAATGTCAAGGTGAGTGAAATTAAATTAGGATTTTCTATTGGGTTCGGGATTGATGGTTTCCAAACTGCTACATATCATGTGAAAATATGAATAAAACCAATGTTATTGGAATTATAAATATATATATTCCTAGACTATAGAAAATTATTTATAATGAATTTATGTAAATAAGGGATACCATATAATTGTAGTGGAGTTTGGTGGTGATGAAATTTTCATCTATGTCTAAGGTTGGTGACCCAGACTTCACCCCATAACAAAACATGGATTTAACAACGAAATTTTTTTCCACTTCAGAATAAAAACAAACTGATTACCAATGATTGATTAAAATCCCTAGGCATTTATCTTCACATGAAAAACAATGATAAAGGGTACCATTATCAGTTCTTTTTGAGCAATGATGAAGCTTCCCATTATCAGTGATTTATCAGGGTTAATAAAGGCCCCCTTTATCATTATTTCTATTTAGAACTTATAATGGGGGTTCCATATCAATATCAAAAAAATCTCATCATAAAGGAAACCCACATTATAATTAACAAAATACCTAATAAAGGGGAATACATCAGTGTGTGGTTAAATTTATAGCACACTACACTTGTAAAAGTTTCAAAAAAATAGGATACAAATATATAATCTAAATGATATAAAATTGAAAAAAATACAATAAATGATAGTATATTATAGGGATTTTTAAAATTGGTTTATAATAATACATGGGAAAGTCCAAATTATCTCAATCATTCAAAAACATCAAGGACCCCAATTTTTATCACCAACCCCCAATCATGCTATTACCAAGAAAAAAACACCCCAAACCAACCAAAATTGTTCACATATATAAGAAAAAGATTATTATGTAAGTAATACTATAAATTATTAAATTAAACATAAAGTCTAATTTTTTTAAAGAATACATATACTTTAGGTCATACAAGGAACACCATGTATCAGATTGAGTTGTGGTTGATTCTTGAACATCACACCATTTCTTGATCGTCTAGAAGAATTATATTTTTGATAGTTAACTAAATTAGTACAAGATAAATATTATAAATTAATTAATTATATAATAGATGATAAAATGATGAGAAACCCATCAAATATTGTTTTCTAGGTTTTAGAGATGTGATGCATGTTTTAAAATAAAATGGAACTAATATATTGAAAACATGAACATTGAATCATAATGACCACATCATGTGTTGGAATTTTGTGAAATAAATTTTCATATGTCACAAAGGACATAAGAATAAATTTTCTAAAGGATCACGAAAATACAAATTTCATTGATTAGTTTTATGTAGGCAACTTGTGTTTTTTACTTGAATGTCATTTTAAACTAGAAACACGCACTTTGAGTCACATCAGCTACATCATGTGTCAGTTTGATGTGAGAATGATTCCAACACATCAAAAAATTACTTATGAATACTTTTCCTAAATTATCATGATAATTCATGTGTATTTTCTCAATTTTTAGTAAGAGACACAATTTTCGAACAAAAATGTTAAATTTAAACTGATAACAAAAACATTGAGTCAAACCACACCAATTTTGCAACTTATTGAGATGTGGATGATCAAAACACAACATAAATGACTTATGAATCATTTTACAAAGGTATATAATCAATAAAAATATTTTTGATCATTTTTTAGTATTTCACATGTTGTTTTTAATAAAATTACTGTTAATTTAAAGTAAAAGAACTCGTATGGAGTCATATCAGTTACACCATTCATTGTATTGAGGAGATGATGACTCATAAAAATTTTAGATGACTTATGGAAGATTTTACTAAAGAATAAAAATAATATTAATGTGTTTCCTTGGTTTTGAGTATGTCTGTTGTCTTTTATACTAAAATGAAATTTTAAACTAGGTAAAGACACTTCGATTCAAACGGTCACACAGTGTATCGATTTTAGGTGATTCAGATTCCTACACATCAAAATGGATTATGAATCATTTTAATAAATTATAAAGGCAATATAACCATCTTCTCTTAGATTTTAGTGAGTGACACACTTTTTGAAGTATTAATTGAATCATAAACTAATAATGGAATCATTGAGTTCCACCAGGAACACATTGTATCTGATTGAGGTGAGGATGATTCTAAAACATCAAAAATGACTTATGGATCATTTTATTAATGTATGAAAACAGGGTGAATATGTTTTCCATATTTTTTTATGTCACATGTCTTTTTTATTAAAATTAATGTCAATTTTAAATAAAAAGACTCACTTGGAATCACACTGGTCACCCCATGAATTAGATTGAGGTTTGAATTATTCATCAATGTAAAAAATGACTTATGGATAATTTTACTAAAGTATCAAAACAATATTATTTCATTTTATTGGTTTTGTGTATGATGGTTTTCTTTTTTTTTACTAAAATGTCTTTCTATACTAAAGACACACACATTGAGTCACACATGTCACATTTTTTGTAAGTTTGACATGAAACTAATTCCTAATTTTCAAAAATGACATATGATTTTTTACTAAATTACCTACATTATATGATCATGTTTTCTAGGTTTTCAGTGAGTAAAACACTTTTTTTCCTCTAAAATTTCAATTTTACACTAACAGTAATAACATTGAGTTATATCAGGAACACCATGTATCATATTGATGTGTGGTTGATTCCTACACATAGAAAATAAACTGCATACCATTTTAATAATTTATTAAAATAATTTGAATTTGTTTGATTGGTTATGAAAATATCACTTGTCTATTTTACTAAAATTAATGTTAATTTGAAATAAAAAGGAAAAATGGGTACCATACCAGGCACACCATTTAATAGATTAATGTGTAGATCACTCCTAAAAATAGAAAACGCCTAATATATAAATATATAAAATTTTAAAAACAATACTAACAATTTTTGTAAGATTTGATTATCTCACTTTCCTTTTTTACCAAAATTAATGTTGATTTTAAATAAAAAGACTTATTTAGAGTTATACTGATATCATTGTGTGTCAGATTGAGGTGAAGATAGTTCATACTTGTCAAAAATTACTTATGGATCATTTTAATAAATCATAACTTAATTATAAATGTGTTTTAATGGTTTTGAGTATGTCACTAGTCTGTTTTACTAAAATTTTATTATAACCTAGAAACACACACATTGAGTGATATTGGTTAAATAATGTGTCTATTTATCATGAGAATAATTCATATATGTCATAAATTATATAGGAATCAATTTAATAAATTTTCTAGACAATCCAAGTGTATTTTTTAGTTTTCTGTGATTGACAATTATTTACCGAAAATGTATATTTTAAACTGATAATGGTAAATTTGATTTTTAAGGGCACACCATGTATCATATTGAGGTTTTAATAATTTTTACATATCAAAAATGACCTATAGATAGTTTTATTAAAATATTAACACAATATGAATGCTTTTTCTTTGTTATGAGTATGTCACTTTTCTTTTATACTAAAATTAACATCAATTTTAATTAAAAAGATGCACTTTAAGTCATATTGTGAACATTGTGTATTGTATTGATGTGTGTCTTATTCATACACAACAAAAATGATATATAGAAAATTTTTATAAAGTATTAAAAAATATGAATGCACATTCTCTTTTCTTAGTATATCACTTGTATTTTTTACAAAAATTAATATATATTTTACAAAAAAAACACACACATGGAGTCATACCAGTCACATCGTGCATCATATTGAGGAAAGGTTTATTCTTGCACATCAAAAAATGACTAATTGGCTATTATCCCATAGTATAAAAATTATATGAATTCATTTTTTACATATATAAATGGTGTTTTTTACTAAAATTAATGTTAATTTTAAATAAAAGGCAAATTTTGAGTCATAACAATCACAACATGTTTCTGATTGAGGTCTGGCCAATTACACCATTTTAAAAATCACTTATGGATCATTTTACTAATGTTTGAAAAAAAGTAAAAAATTTACTCATTTATTTGTATGTGATTTTTGGTTTGAACTAATATATAAATTATAAAAAAAACATACAGTTTGAGTCATATCATGTGTATTGTGCATCAGATTGAGGAACTTCTGATTGATTTTGTGATCCGGGTTTTTATTTTAACTCTATGTTGTTATCTAGAATATTGAGACGTTTCATTTTGATGGAAGATAAAACCCCATTCTATCAAAAATAAACCCACCAAAAGTAACATATTATCTCTTCCCTGGATTTTTGTAGATATTTGAGAGAAAAATATTACCTTCCAAAAGATCTAGATAAATTAATAAAAAAATACTAAATAAAATTTATAAGGAAATATCATTAAAAATAGTATATTAAATGTTGAAATGATTAATAAAAATTATTACAAATTCACTTTTTCATAATGTGTATATAAATTTTTGAACAATTTCTTTGTTTCCATTATCTCAGTTATAGCTTAGATGTCCAATATCACATGAGCATGATCATCTTTGAAAAAACCACATTAACAAGAGAAAAAGAATCCAATAATATAATAAAACAATTTTTATGTTAGTAATACTCTAAATAAAAAAATATAAATATAAATATGAAATAATACATCAATAAAACGGAAATTCTAAATTGAAAGACAACAATTTGAGTTATACTAGGTACACTATGAATCATATTGTGTAATTGTTGATTCTTATAAGTCAAAAATGACCAAAGTATCATTATCCTAAAGTATAAAAAAATAAGAATGTATTTTCTCAATTTTGAGTATGTCATGTGTATTTTTTACTAAAATATAAATATTGAACTCAAACCACAAAATTTGAGTAATTTTGGTCACACTGTCCATCATATAGAAGTACAATCAATTTTTATATGTAACATGTAAATTATGGATCATTTTCCTAATTTTTTAAAATAATATGAACACATTTTCATAGTTTTCTCTATTTTGATATGCATTGTAATATTAAATGTTGTATTTTTATTTAAAACAAATACATTGGGTAATATCAGCCACATCATGTCACGTATTAATGTGAAGTCAATTTATAGAGATGAAAATTGATTTATCGATCTTCCTCGTAATGTTTGAAAACAATCCGATCTAATTTGATTGGTTTTTGACTATTTGATTATAATTCAAAACTAAAATGACACCTTTTTATTGAAAACATGTACATCGAGTCGTAATGACCACATTAGATGACATATTTACTTGTGGTCAATTCATATACATGAAAAATGAATTATGGATCACTTTCCTAATGTACAAAAATAACCCAAGATTGTTTTATTTATTTTGACTATTTGATGTATGTTTTAATCTAAATTGAAACTCCCATTTGGGTTTGATTTACTACCTACAACAACGATGGAATATATATTTTTCCACTTATGATTATGTATTATTCTTTACTATTAATATTATGAAAAATTATATATTTTCTATTTTTTAAGGATTCATGAAATTTGATATCAACATTTTTATTCACTAATTAAACAGATTCTTTTTTAGAATTCATAATATCTATAAAAATATTTCATATATTTCTATACAAATAATCACCAAATGTTGTATAAAATTATAATGATACTACATAATTATTTCGACAAAATACTCAACAATATAATATAGAATCTGTATATGATCAAACCATAACCAATGAATAAGGACCTGAGCCTCTATGTGAGAATATCCCCATGGGAGACATAATAGTTAACACAAAAGTATTTACACTAATATATATTTATTTTTAATGGGTAATAAAATTTATATTTGAAATTTATATAGTATAGTAAATATTAAAATTTGTTTCATGTATATTTATAATGAATCTAAATTTATTATACAAGAAGCGCGAGTGCGTCTAACTAATAAGAATTATAATATAAGGATTTATTGTTCTAAATTTGAATTCCTTCATAAATGTTTCATTTTTTGATCATAATTTGGCATTATTTTGATTCAATATCCCATGAATTTATTAAAAAATATTTTCATGTAATTCCTTGTATTTAAGAAGAAAAATAATTTTCATTATATTAACTTTTTTTATTCATCTTTTATAAAATTATTAATGATTCTCTATATCAATTTATATTCATTGAGACATATTTCAAGTTATACACCTATTTTATTTTATATTAATAATAATCTACCTAATTGATATATTAATTCTTAATTCACTATTTAATAATTTTCATTAATTATGTATTTCATGTTTTTATTTTCAAGGGGTTTTGATTAAAAAAATACCAAAGCATTATTTGGAATCAATGTCAACAGGAGAATCAAACAAATGAAAATAAATTTTCATATTTATTCCATTCAGTTTAGAGAAAAAATATTTCCATTCCATTGAGGGACCATGATGATATAAAATTCCTCTATATCATGGAAATAAATGTAACATTTAGTATATATAACAAATACAAACTCAGCATGGTATTGTTGAGAAATAACACGGAACATAAACAATGAATGATAATAGAATTGAAATTATGATGGAGACATTTCAGAGTATTTAATCCAAGATATCTTGAAATGAACAAACAGTGTATCAATTCATCCAAATAACTAAAGACCATATATAAATAATATAAATCATCTTCCCTAGAATGAAAGAATGAATAAGTGAATGAATTCCAGAAAATTAGGTTTATGGAAAGATATTAATGAATAATAAATTAATGATATTATGATTATGAATTGAAATATTAATAAATATTATGAATATAATGTTAACGAGAGATTTCATTTTATTAACAATGAGAAAATATGTAAGAAAAATGTGACATCTATTAGTAGAGTTGGAACGTATTGGGGTAGATTTCCTAATAAATAGAAGAGACTTGATAATGTCTTAAGAGGTTTATATTAGCCTTGAATTAAAAATTAAGAAATGAAAAGTGGAATACATTTCTATAAAGAATGTGAAATTTAACTACCAATTATAGGGCGATGAAGGAAAGATAAATGTAAATGATAAAGCTAAAAACTAATGTATAACAAATAAATATATTTACAATGAGTTAACAACACATACAAAGATTAAAAGAATGAAATTCCATAAGGTTTTTCATTACAATAAGTGTTTTAAAATTAAATATTTAAATAATTACAAAAAATTATTCCTATAAGTTGATACCAAATGGGATAAATTTAAAATATATATTATAGAACTAGATTTATATGGAATCAAACTAGAATTTATCATGGAAAATCTGCATGGGTTCCCACTAATGAATAAAAAACTCTTATGAGACTTTGGTTGAGCCAAAATATAATAATGTATGCGAAGACTATAAAAATGTTATTCTTAGGATGCAACCAAGAAGTTCCAGAAGAAAATAAAACCATAACCTACAAAACAAAACCTCATTTCCCAAATCAATTTTAGGTTACTTTCTGAACTCGATGGATGATGTTTTAAAAATCCATGTTTGTGAAATAAAACTGAATCAAAAATAAGTAGTTAATACCCTAAACATAAAACCCTTGAGGGAACCGAGTAAAAAAAATGCCGCACTGACTCATACTGTAGAACATGAACAAGAATGAAACGAGATAGGTGGAGAAAAAAATAACATACCTTGAATTTAATTCTTGATTTATTTGAGAGATGGTCAAGGGGGAGTGATGACATTAGTGGAATTCAAGGAGAGCTTGGGAGGCATTCACTACTGGAAATATGATCTATACAAATAATTTGGGACAATATGTTGGTATAGTTCCCCCTATACTTAAATATTGTCCAAAACCGTTTTTATAGTTCCCAAAATCAATGAACCTATACCAACAGTTCTCAAAACCGTTTGTATAGGTACATGTATTTGTAATGGAATCTTCTTACAGAGGAAATTAAATAAATCAAAATATAAAATACTTATGATAATACATATATATATTTTTGATATTATGTTCACAAAAGTATGTTTGGTTAGTGGTTATGTAGTTCAATAACAAATTGGAGGTGCTGGGATAAAAACTAACCGAATGATTATTTTTTGAATTACATATACCAATAGTTTTATGGAATCGTTGGTATAGATTTTTGTATTACTTATACAAACGATTTTTAAAACTGTTGGTATAGGTCTATACCAATGGTTTTCCCAAAAACGATGGTATAGACCTATCCCCACAACTTACATAGAAACGGTTCTCCAAAATGTTAGTATCAAATATACCAATGGTTCCAAATCGTTGGTATAGGGTATTTTTCACGTTGTGATGACGGAAATCTGTTTGGTTAGGGTTCATTTAAAAAGATCAACGATGGTTTTATATGTGCATCATAAAAAGAACTGATAAAGATATATATTATTGGCACTAACATAATAAGTGATAATAATATATATCATTACGAGTTCTATGACGTTAGCGTTGATAAAAGTTTTATAATTATAATTATAAATAAATATATTTCGAAATATAATTATAAATATTTTATATAATTATACATTTATTTATATCATTGTATATATTTATATAATTATATATAAGTAATAAATTTAGATAAATATATTTATAAATATATTAAATATGTTCATTATTTAAATATATATTTTATAATTTTATAATTATTTAAATATATAATAATATATTTATAATTATATAAATACCTTTCAAAAAAAATGTATTTATTTACTTATAATTATAAATATAGTAAATATACACTTCTAAATATATTTTTTAAATTTATTTTAAGATATATATATTTATAATTATAAAAATATTTTCAAAAAAATTATATAGATTTATTTATAAATATAAATATATTATTATATATATATATATAGTAAGTATATATTTATAAATATATTTATAAATAAAGTTATTTGAAAACAAATGTATAATTTTATATTTATAATTATAATTACATTTATATCGTTATATATATATATAATAAATTAAAATGGAAACAAAATATTAATTTTAAATAAATATAAATATAATATATTAGATATTTTCCAAATTTAAATATATTCATTATAACTTTAGAACAGATAAAAAATTTATAATAACAATTATAAATAAATATATTGGTAAATATATTTACAAATAGTTGTATATAATTATAAAAGTATTTATATCAACATATATATAATTATTTATATATAATATATATGTAATTATAAATATATTAAATATATTCATTATTTAACTATATCTAGTATCCATTCAAAATAATTTATTTATAATTAAAGAAGTAATTGTTTATATAATTATATTTATTTCAATATAATTATAAACATAAAATTTTATAAATATAATAAATGTAAATTTATAAATATATTTATAAATAAATATAGATGTAAATATTTCTATAATTGTTTATTTATTATTTTAAATATATTTATTTCATTATATATATAAATAAAATTATATATATAATTAGATAATTATATTTATATATAAATATAAAAATATAAATATAAATATTGTAAATATATTCATTATAACTATATCAGTGATAAAAGATTTTAAAATTATATTTATAATTAAAAATAATTGAAAATATATTTATAAACATTTCAATATAATTGTAAATAAAATTATATATTTATATAATTATATCATTATTGAAAAGTTAGGGAAAAATCCCCTATATTAAATGACATAAAATTATATAAGATAATAGAAGGTGTCAAACAAGACCAAAATTCCCTCATTAGTGGAAAAAACCAATATTTTCTCTAATCCTAACCCCTATCCTTTGCTTTTCATCACATATTGTGTTCCAATTAATTCTATTGTTCCCACAACAATGGCCTCTTGGATTTGAACTATCTTCCATGTGATTTCCTAATATAGGAGAACATCAATGTTAGTGATCTTTGAAGCAACCCCCATCATATAAATGAGATTCCACCTTCTTATAAGGTTATGAAACCAACACATCCACATTTTCATTGATATTAGGGACCACCTCTTCACCTAAATAAAATTCTGAAGAATTTTTGTTGTGAACTAATGTACCATATTATATTTCCTCTTACACTTAATGAGAAAAATCAAGTGTACCAAAGAGGGTGTGAGTAGTCACATCCTTACAATAAGGGGGACATAAAGGAGGCTCCATATAAAGAGGGAGAACCACATGGGAGAAATCAAAACTTCCAGAAGAGACTTTAATGGAAGCTTGAAAAGGCTTAGATGAAGGTGTTTTAGAATTATAAAAATGAATCAATTGGAATCCTTCTTTATCCACTAATATCGATGGAAATTTTTTTCCCTTCTAGTAAAAATGCCATATGAGCCACCACATTTTAGTTCAAAACCATAGAAGTAACATTGCATTCATTGTGACCCAATTTAAAAGTACCATAATTAGCAGGAGTGCAGACAACCAAAGCCAAACAGGTCCTCCCATTGTTAATAGCCAATTCTAAACCCTTAAAGTTAGGTGCATTCACATCTTGTTCATACAAGGGCATAAAAGGTGAATTAGAGGATGCCAAAATCATCTTTTATTTGACATTATTTTTTGAAGTGACTAAAGCATGATCTAGAAACAAGACTCTATCAACCTCATTCTGGATTTCATCTTAAAACTCAGACTGATCATTTAAATCTGAAAGGGGAGTTATTTTTTCCGACAATGAATGAGTAACCTGCTCCTACAATGAAATATCATCCAAATAACTTTTATCCTGAGATGATAATGTGACATGCTCATCCAAAACATTCATGATATAATCTGAAGATGTAGAAGTGAATAAGTTTGAGTCCATCCCTTTGAAATATAGAAGGATGGAATCTATCTGTAGGGAAATTTTTTTTCTCAAAAATCACATTGGATTATGGCAGTGTTATCATAGTCATATCGGTAGTGGACCCTCTTTCTACACTCACCAAATTCCCTCTATACTGACATGAAGTCCCATCCAGAAGAGAGGAAACCAATTTATTACAGACCGGTGATTGTGTAACCACTTGGGACAAGTGTTCACTACCTTATATAGCCCTTTAAAAAGAATATATAATGCCTCCACTCAGCATTTTCCTAGTTTTTCTAGTGGACATCAATTTTCAAGCATTCTTGTTCTAATTACTTTCGTCATGTCCCTGAGCTACACAAAAATAACATGTCACAACTTGTTTGTTGTTCAAAACATCATGTACAACCAACCTGCACTCATTACAGAACCCCCAAATTTTCTCGTATTTATCTTTTACCTTAACCTATCCATATTAGTAGAGATAATGATCTTATTGACCCATATTGACTCCAAATCAACCTCAATCAGAGAATAGGCATAATGCCCAAAGAAAACCCACTCAGTCTTTTTATCCAGTTTCATGAGAAATCCAATCGAAATTTAAATATCGTAAATGAAATTCAGATGCCATAATAACCAGTTTAGGCCCAAATAAATATACAATATTTTGATGGAGGAGTTACATAACACCATTGGATTGATGTTCTGATCCCACTTTTGTACATTAAGGATTCCATGTTTGAGGGATATTGAGCTGACACCTCACATCCACATCTCCAGACCTTCTGTGGGGAAGAGGAAATGAAAAATCCCTTGACACATTTAAAGACATAGTTATTCATCAAATCCATGTACCATTGAATGTCGCATGACCATATCATCCATTTTCCATTTATTGTAACCCCTAGTTAGAATTAATCTCCCAAAAATCAAGTGGTTACCCTTCTTCAGGCGTTCAGAAACCGCCTCAAAATTATATTTGACCTAGAAATATTTCCCTTTTGACGATTTACCCAACTGTAGAATCTTTGTAGAGAGAGATGGAACTATTGTCAGCAGCTATGAAAGATGAAGTAGCTGATTTGAAAACCCCCGAGCAACCCTACGATCTTTCACTCTAGAGGAGGCAATGTTTTGTGAATCAAAATGCCTCCGATTCAGAAATATTTCAACCATCGAAGTTCTAGACAAAATCGCAATAAATATATGTAAATATAATCATTAATATATTAAATATATTCATTATTTAACTATATTAATTATAATTTTATAACTATTTAAATATTTATTTAAATTAAAATTAAATAATTTTTTTAAGAAAATTATATTTATTTATTTATAATTATATATATAAGTTTATTAATATTATAAATATAGATTTTTAAATATATTTATAAATAAATATAATTGAAAATATATTTATAATTGTCCATTTATTATTATGAATATATTTATATCATTATAAATATTTATATAATCATATATATTTTCAATAGAAATATATTAATATAAATATAATATATGAAATATATTCATTATTTAAATATATTTATTGTAATTTTATATATATAAATATTCTTAAATGATTATATATATTTATATAATTTTATATATATAACCGGTAAATATTAATATAAATACAAATATAAACATAAATATAAATATAAATATAGTAAATATATTAGTTATTTAAATAAATTTATCGAAATTATATAATTATTTGTATATATATATAAATATTTATAATTATATCGATACCATTTAAAAAATAAAATTTATGTTTTTATAATTATAAATATATAATTTATAAACACATGAAATATACATTATATAGATAGATATATTTATATATATTTATTTTTAAATATATTTTTAACATTATCAATTAATATATAATGTTAAATGTATAAATGCTAAAAATAGGGGAAATTGAATAATTAAATTATGAAAATAAATAAAACTAAATAAATAATAGTAACTATAATAATATTAAAATAAATAAATAGAACATACTAATAAAAAACATAATTATTAAATATATCATATCATTAAATAAAATTTTAAGATGAATATTTAAATTTTAATAAACTATATAAATATTAGGTGTGAGTGGTTCTATATAAGATTTTTTAGTTATATAATTTTTTGTGTGTGCGTTGTATATAAAAAAGAATTAATTATATACATGTATTTGTAAAATAAATGTAAAAATGTTTGTTATATGAAAAATTGAAAATCCAATGACATTCAATTAATCTCTATTATTCGACACAATTCATACATATTTTTAATTAATATTATTTTTTAATCATAAACCATATTTCAAAAAATATATTACATTTTAAATGTATGCATAATTTTTTTGTATTATAGAAATCATATTTTAGGAAATATTATATATATGGATATATATATATATATATTCATATATAAATATATATGCATATACAAATAAAAATGAATATTTTTATTTATTAAAAATATTAATGTTTTAATCAATAAATATGTATAAAACCCATTAAAATTGAATAAGACATTACACTATTCTTCATTATTACATTTTATTCATTTACCACATTCATATTTAATATATATTATTTATCACTATTTATAATTAATGTGTATATATATATATTAAATTTTTTATTTTTTATTTTTTTGTTTAATTATTACTATTTATTCATTTTATATATTTTTATTTAATATATACTATTTATTAATATATATTATATATATATATATATATATATATTAAAATTATTCATTTGTATAAAAAAAATTAATTAATAACATTTTTAATATTTGTTTTTGATTTACACACTTTTAATTTTATTTGTTTAATTATTTCAAATTTATTAATTTTATATATTGTTATTTAATATAAAATATTTATTAATATTTATAATATATATTTTTTAAATTTATTAATAATTATTTCATTAATCTAATTTTTTATATTTTTATAATTTATTTTGTTAAAAAAATAGGGCTGTGGTCAAGGGCGGGACCATGTGTATGGACATTGGTGTGTTAGGGATGGAAAAGTCCTATGATAATGATATGGTATAGAATGGACCATGTGGGCCCAAGAAAGGGTCTATATATGTGTATGGAAGTGTATAGGGGATCTCATCCCTCCAGTGGGCTTTTGAACTTGTGATATGGTTGGATCATTTATAAAGAAGCCTCAGAACCTCTCCTATTTGGATGTGGGACTCTTGCCCTTGATCAATCCTTTATCATATTTGAAAAAGAACTAAAAAAGCATACCAATTATTATCTCTAAAAAACACAATATATGTAAACCTTTATCAATGTTAAAAGAAGCACTGATAAAGGTACCATTTATCAACATTTTTTTGGGCACTAATAAAAGGTTCCCTTTATCAGCACTTTTCTCTTGCACTGATAATGTCCAGTGAAATATATTTCATATTTTTTAGTATCTCTACACTGCATCCATCAATAATAGGTTTCAAGTCACAAGTGATTTTACAAAAAATATATGAAAATTATAATCTTGCATAGGTTTGATGAATAAAAAATCAAATTGAAATAGTAAATCTAGGTAACAATATAGTGGGGGGAAATAGGTTAGAAATGTAATATATGGCTTGACCCAAGATAAGAAATCTTGGAATCACTATGTATCATATGAAAAAAGGAATCATGGTAAACATAGTTCTTAGAATAAGTAACTATGTATATCTTTATCATGTAAAGGGTTATGGTAATGAAATGGATTAGTGTCCCTGTGAGAGGGGGAAGGAAAACTTAAGTGAATAATGTCTCACCTCTAAAATGAAGTTAAATGGTTCTATCCAAATATTGATCCTCTGGGAGTCTCGATATAAATTATGAGAAAATATGAAAAAAATTAATATACAAAAGTTAATTGAAGTGAATATGAAATTTATGGTTAGGTTTTTGATGGAGGATCTGAACAGAACTACATATCCAATGATTACAAAAATCAATGCATGAATAGTTTTAAATGAGGTCACTATGTAGATCTATCTCGTCTATAGGATAAAATAAAATGGTTTCCTAATAGTTATGAGGTATTAAAGAAAACTCCATATTAATTAGGTAGGTATCAAACCTTAATATATAATGTACATTATAGAGGATGATTTTTTTGTTTTGGTTTTAGGATAGGTTGTTTCGAAAAAACCAGCTATCCTATGATAATAGGAATCAATACACACAAATTTCATTAATATGATTAATTTTGACCATATTTCAGTTTTAAGGATGAGGGGCTATACACCATGAATTCTTACAAGAATAATGATCTAATTCTCACATGAATCATGATCTAATGTAAAAAAACTTGGACATGAAAGATAGACAACCCCAATTATTTTAAATTTCATTTGAAGTGGAACATGTGTTGTTTTGATTAATGACATTTAATAATGATTGTATGCTATGTATTTTAATTTCATAGAGTAATGGAATTTGTGTCATATTGTATATGGTCATATGAAGAAGAACTTTGAGTATTCTAGTTTAAGGTCATATTACCTGGACCTCTTCTACGTAGTTTAAAATGATGATAAATGGAATTGGATTCTGTGTATTTTAGTTTCATAAGACAAGAACCTGTTCAAATTAGGTTGATTTCATTTAAAATGAACCTGGGATCTGGGTAGTTTAGGATCATCTATCAAGCAATTATTCCAAGCTATTTAAAGTCATGAAAAATAGAGGAGCTGGAACCCAACATAAACATATTAAACGTATTTATTGATAAATATTACAATGGTGGAAGGTGTAAAATTATCCACATCAATTGTAATCAGGGAATTAACTCCATTGATGTAGACCTTGTGTATGATGTAAGGTGGATCCCATTTCTATTTATTTTTTGGAGTATTCTTCTAAAGTATCATTGTTGTTCTTATTTCCATTAACACTTCTCCATTGATGAATATATAGAAGTGGTTATTCTCGTTAAATGATCACACAACATGACTGGAATATATTTTGAGCTTATATATTGTGTGTTTACTATTATAATCATGTTATTATAATCCATGAAGTCAGATATGTGATAGATAATATTTGGTAATCTGATTAGAAATTGAAAATTGATGTGAATGAAACTGAATAAATTATTGCAAGATTGCTTGGGTCTCATGTACCAGCTAGTATAGGGTCACATGTGGTGAAGTATAATACCACAACACTATAAAGAATCTTTTATGGATATAAATTCATATCTATATCTATTATCATTTGAATAATATTAAATAGAGCTTTGTTTAATGAATTTGACTATTTATTCATAAAAAAATAGAGAGATTAATTATTGGATTAAATAATGTATCCCTAGTATAAGTGTTTTCGATCAGAGTCATATAAGGGTGTGTGATTATGTATCTAGATAGTATAAGGGGATGTGAATATGATGATGCTATTAGTTCTTACCAAGTTATTGAAAACGTATATCTTATCATTTTTTTATGTTATAGGTTTTCCCCATTTAGAGAATAATTTAGCAGTAATATGGATGAACATTAATGGCTTAACTATGTGTGGAGGGTATGGATCCATGATATCTATCCCCGATATTATGAATGGCCAACAATACATAAATTTTTTTAATAACTCCATGGGTGGATGAATGAATTTTTTATGAAAATTTAATTCTTGAAACTTATTTATAGGCTCTATAAAATCATTAAAATATATGGATAGAGATATCCGAGTCTCATAATTCAGTTGAAAAAATCAGACCTTCACTGAAGAGATCCACATTCACTGATGAAGTATTCCATTATAATAGTTAGGGTCTCTCATACATTCATTCACCCTATGATGTCCTCATTGAATCCCCTTTTGAAGAGAGATTTCTAATTTTTTAAATAGTCCAAAATGATGAATTTTTCTTCCATATCATGGATTTTTCCTTCCTTTCTTAAACCTTTATGATATATCCCTGTCAATGATACTTTGTTATAGGATACATCCAACTAACTGTAGTGTCAGTTAGAGAGGGTGACGAATTACTTTATCCTTTGGTATTACAAGCTTCATTTATTTATACAATATCATTATTGATAAATAAATGGGCCACCCCATGGTTTGTAGTGAAAAGTAAAATTTCTTCTTGATCTAACTATGATGGATTGGTAGATTTATTTACTAATGTATCTGATTGATATGTATATGACCATAGATTGTTAGGTAGTTTCATATCTGATGAAAACTACAACATCAACCGCAATAAATAACTGAGGAGGGGTATCTGTTTTTTATTAATAGAATAGTTCCCATTTATTTCCTAGATCCCCAACTATGAACAACCCTTGATATTTAACCAACAAATAGGTATCAACAGAGCTAGTTCTAATCCCATGATTAGGTCATGGTATTTTACCTCATTATTGGAACATTGTTTTGAATGTAGAAAACAATCAGTTAAATTCAAATTTTATGGGAAACAAATAAAATCACTATGTCCACTCTCTTGGGTTTCATTTCATCCATCATTCTCTTAACTAGACTCTAATAAGTACCAAAGAAGTACATTTTTAATGATTAAAATTCTCATTGATAGATAAAACCCACTCAATTTGGATTTACGGGTCCAATGGTATCTCCCTCGAGGTGGGTTATATGAAAAGTATACTTGTAAGTTATTGTCCCTTTCCGATATTAAGGGATAAAAAGTGGTTATAAAATAATATTAGGATTATAAACCATCCTGCTAATTTTTCTCTAATCATGGGGTGACCTAGTACGTATTTGAAAACATCCATATGGAAAATAATATAGTTCTCATGATGTTATAAATAATTGTGACTCTTATACAACACAAATATTAATCCATGGTAGTTCCTTACAATGACAATATATTAGTTCTATGATTTCAAAATCATTCGGTTGAGATACTAAAGATTATTCTCAATACCTGCATCATAGTTCATGGAATGGAAGGAACTAAGAGAGGGATCCATGTCTACCACATATATGATTAGTTGTTTCCATTATATAGGTGTGATCAAAAATTAAGTATTAAGATGATTCTTCTTAAGGCCATTGAATGCTATTTTAATGCCATCATCTGACTTATAAGTTACCCATTTCTTCATTAGATCTGTGAAGCGTGAGTTATTAACTGGGATTTTTTCTATGAATCATTTAATTTAAGTGATATTTCCCTATATTCTTTTAATATCATAATGGTTTTGAGGAGGAGGAATATCAATAAGTCCATTGATATTCTTATGGTCTCTTTTTCTACAATGGTGATATACCATGAAGCTCAAAAACATTTACTTGATGCCAACCTAAATGATCTTTTCAATAGTATCATTTTCAATCTTTGTTGGAATATTTATTTAACATGACCTCAAGGTCAGTAATGTGATAGTGAATGTGCTGGAATTTGAATACCAGACAATCAATATAGAATTCCATTATCTTCCCTATAATGAAAATTATGATACAGATTATGGAATGTTGGTAGGTAGGATTAATGATATTAAAACTAAATAGAATCACATGATAGGAGTACACCCCTTGTTGTTAACTAAAGGAAATAACTTATTAATAATATAATTCAATTTATATATAGATGTAGAGAGAATACATTTCTATGAATAAGATGGATTGAAAACCAATTGTTTTTTTAATAAAAATATCTATTATTGGGATTAAGAGATAATATTTTAGATAGTAGTGGTTCAAAATTTTGAATTTAGTGGGGACACTAATTTTCCCATTATTGTTATTGATTGGGAAAATGTTGTAAAGGCATTTTATGTACTGAACATCCCTTAAGAAATTATTTTTTATAATATTATCAACTTCATCTTCCAACTTGGAACCATGGGATGGATGCATTACCCTTAATATTTTTTATAAACATGGTGGTTTTATATAGTCTTAGATAATTAATAGTTTCTTGGGAATATTACCCATGTATTTATATATAATTCCAAAAAACATTATCGATTCCACTTAAAGAAATTGTTTTATTATACAAATTATCTTGGGGATATAAAGACAGTAATTATCATTGAAAATACCCCTCATTAGTACCCAAAATAACCAATCAAAGCTTATCGAAAACTGTAAGAACACCCTCCTTAATATATTATAAAACACTATCGATATGTTCTTATTTTTAACTATTGATAGAAGAAGGTCTATTGATCTTTTATGATATATAATACAATGTAGAAGTGTCATCATTTTCATCAATATCACACCTATATGTGGAGTTTAAGGATTAACCAGACAAATCTAACACAATATAATGGGAGTAAAAGGTTCCTAAAACCCTTGCTATTCTTTTATGGATTATATCTAACTAGTATAATATCATAGGATATATTTAATTCCTATCATTCAAGCCTATGTTTGAGTAGATATGATCAGGGAAAAAAATGATCTATATAGTATCCATGTGCACTTATTCCTCTATTAACTATTTTTGTTCAATGAAATCATATTATTGAGAATTATAATAGAGGTAGGTGATTAAATGGACTATGTTATTAGTCAAAAAATTAATTATTACTCCAAAAATATTGATAGGATTCCCCAATTTGATTAATATAAAACATGAAATCATTATTGAGTACATTCTATGGATTGATCGGAGGAGCTTCCATTCCATTATGGGAATACATTTATGTTGTATTATTCACTATAAATTATTAATTGTACATATTTTAGCACCATGTATCTATTTGTTGAGATTAATATGATTCAAAAGGGGATATTTTATCATATAATACAACATATTTCCCATTAATAGAATATTTAAGGCATTAGTGATATGATGGGGGAACTACTGTATGCATATAAAGCCATTAACATCCTAAAAAACCATTGAAAGTTATAGCTTGGTGTCTAATCATTAATTCTCGGTATAAATGAGATCTCAAAATAAGGACATAACTTGATCCTTTTTAGTGGCTTATACTCACTCTTATTATATCCATAGATCATTATATTAAAAGGAGACAAATCATTCTCAATGTATCCTAAACAATGATGGGTATAAATTGAGATGAGATTGATTTTTGAACCATTTCTATCTAATAATCAATGAATATTTATATCATAACTATTTATAACTAAATATGTGGTTCTAATGTTCCCATGAATGAAAGTTTCATAGTATTGGTTGAAGAGAAAAATAACTTCATGACCCTCAAAGGAAATCTTTTATACAACATGTCTCAGATATAGAATAAATAATATTTTACACATAATTCATAATGAACATTGATATCATTGATCTTTATATAAACATGTAAGGGTCTCATATCCCCAAATATTTTATTTTCCTAGCCTGGTTCAGTGAATTAAATTACTACATGAATCTCATTGGAAATTTTTTATGTATGCTTTGTATCGGTCACAAAAATACTTATCTTGAACTCTAAAAAATATGAAATTGACTTAATAAATAATTCAATGAGTTCTTTGGATTGTTGTAGGGAATAAAAAATCAAATTTTTGGAATGGAAGATAAGGATTTGATTAACACATTGTACTTTTAGGATAAGGGCCTCATATTCCCTCTACATGGTTATTATTGTACTTGGGTGTAGTGGATGAAGTTTCTTATGATAGTGATCTCCTACCTTGATCAATAATAGAGAGGGTTTCTTTTAATCATATTAAAAGTTATCCTTTACTTGTCTTAAGGTTGTCTGACTATCTAATTTCTTAACAGTCAATCCATGAGCATGATCAGGTCAGAATGAGCCATATAAGAGTTATTATTAGAATGATATTCATGTTATGATCGTTGGAGCACCTGTCTTCAATTTTCCATCATATATATAATATTCTTGTGATTGTTTTCAATAAAATTAGGTTCCTCTATAGCCTCTCCTGCATTGACCTCTACATCCTCATTCATGACACATAGATGACAATTTTATCTTCTATGATTCATTTTAATGAATGAAGGGATCTAAAAAATTGATTAAATTAATAAAATTATATTTTGGATAATTTTTAGAATAAAATTATCATTGTTAGGATAGATACCATACTCCAAATGATTTAGAAAGGATGTCTATTTGGATTGAAATTGGATTGTGTTCCCTTGGTGTCCCAACTTCTTGTGATTTTATATATATAAATATATTGTATGAACTTTTGGAATAATATGAAGATTAAAAAAACACCTCAATTATTTATAGGGAAATTGGGAACTGAAATGTCTCATTTATTCATGCCTTAAATATATAATTAATAGAATTAATTGATTTTATAGGCATCCAATAATTAAATTTTTCCGTGTTTCTATGAGGGACTTCAAAAAACTATCAGTATTCTTATGGTGGGGTATTAGAAACATGATTCATCTGATCTGAGGGATAAACCAAAACTACATGCCTATTTTCTATACTTTTTTGGATAATGAAATTTATGAAAAAATTATATCCCAACATATGATTGTAAGGGAAATAATAATTTATATCATTTAGACTAACCTCCACAATCACGTTTTTCTGTAAGTTTAACATGGATATTTTCCAATAATACAATGAAATCTAATTGTCATAAATCTTTTCATATAAAAAAATATTTATTTTTATTTTAATTAAATTTAAATTGATTATAATATTTTTACTATCCTGAAAACTACACTGTTGTTGCTTCCTAGGAGGGGAAACTATGTTATATCTGGTGGGATCATAAAAAGGAGCTAATATGTGTACTAGTATACGATTTATAGTTATTTTTTATATTTTATAGATTCCTTTTCTTTTATTGAGGATTCTATACATGATTTGGGTTTATAAAATTAAATATAATTTTCTAACCACTTGGATAATGTGGAAAATTTATAGAAATATCTTGTATACATCAATGGGATGATGGATATTTATATCTTATCTATGAAATTATTAGTTCATGTTTCCAATAACTTCTCTATGAGAGAAAAATTTAAAATTAATAGGTTAAACTATTCCATTCATCGATGCAGTATGAAACCCCATCATATTCAAGGTGTTTAAAATTTGAGAGGTCTAGAAATATCATCCTCATAAACATTGAACAGAACTAATAGAGTAAATTTTGTGGGAATTATTCCCAACCAATAATGGATCTACCTTTTAGAGTATTATAATTTATAAAAATAAGGTACATAAAATATATAGAAGAAATTTTGTGGATTTACCTATTATTTTTTTCACTGATGTTCCCAACACATGATCACATCATGACATGGAATTCATAATATGTTGATCAAGATTTTCCCTATCATTAAATACCTAGAAGTAGGATCCCAAAAATTAGGTGGAGTAGTCAATTCCACCCACTCTAGATATAATATAATTTTTTATTTCAAATATTGTCTTCATTATTTAAATGATTATATTTAAACAAAATATATTTAATGGATTAAAGGTGATCTTGTTCTATTACCACATATGTCGGATTTTGAAAGAGAACAGTTAGTGGATCCAAATACAAATTTCCTATCTATTCTCATTGATGATTACTATACTATGTCTGTCAGAGATGGATTTTTAATTGTTTGGGTTTTCTAGAGTAACCAGAGAAATGCATATTGATCACCCCATATAATGGTCATGTAAACATGTTTTTTACCATAGGATGAATAGTTGTCTCAACTCTTAGGTCACTAGCTGAGAAATTTCCTCATGTTATAGATAGTTGTATGGAGGATGTATGGGATCATCAACAAGAGAGTTTAACTCAGGGGGTATTATGTCTATGTTATTCAAATACAAGTCACATAACTTCTCTAGATCGAATTCATACAAGGAATGATTTTCATTATTATAAATAGGCTTAGTTTCTAAAGGTGGAAGGTAGGTTATGGATTCATCTATACCATTTTCCATTTTCAGTGATAGAAGATCAATCAATGAAAAACAGTGGGATATTGGGAGAAGCACCCAAGACATGTTTTTCCCATTTATGTCATGTTTGGGAACACTCTTCTAACACTATAATGTGAACTATATTTCAAATATATGCATATTCCATATGCTCTTTGATATCAGTATCTTTAATTCCATCAATTTGGGGTTTCACATGAACAAAATTCACCAACAAGATTCATAAGAATAAAATCCCCATCAAAATCAATGTAATATGGAACCTCATCATAATATAGGTACCATTTGGGGGATATAGTTTAATATCTATATGACCTTAACCTTATAAAATATTTATTTGGCTTAAAACCATTTAGAGGATTTTATTCCCTTACTTAATTATCATATTTATTGGAATTAGAAAATCATTCATGAATGGTGTTCCTGAAAAAATCATCTAGAATTTTTACTAATCATAATCCTAATGGAGGAGATGAATCATAAAATTATATTCGGGGGAAAAATATGTTCTACTTATAAATTGTTTCTTAGTATGTAAAAGATTCAAATTCTTATAGTAGGGATAGTTAAAAATCCACAAATCCCTATAGGTTGGGGTCGAACCAATATTCCAACAATCATGCCTACCAAACATTATATTTTTTTATATTTTCTGGGGTTGAGGATGAGGTAAAAATAACTACTTAATAATTGGTTGGTTTTGCTACTATTTTTTCAGTAGTGCATTTTATGAATCTCTCTTTACCTTTTGATATTTTAATCTAGCCAGGCATGGGTTCAAGGATTGTTTTCGGTGAAATGTTTTTGTGGAATAAACTATTTAATGTGGTTTATCATTCATGGTTTATTCTATCAACAAATTTAATTCCTAATTTAATGTAGTGGAAGCATGATAAAAGATTTTTTTTAATAGGCCATTCCAATAAACCTGATATTTTAGAGGTTTATGGATAGCGTAATTTCACTAGAATGACTACCTTAAAAAATATAAAACTAGGATATAAGGCATGGATTAAGTTATTGATTTTATATGAATCCCTTTTGGAGTACTTTACTATCCCACAATCAGAGTGTAGTGTGATGCCCTATATTTCTCAGACCCTCTGATGCGTATATTAGATAAAACAACACCAAAAATATGGTAGAGTGTCTTCAGACCATCAGACACACTATTTTTCCAAATTATGATTTTGAAAAACTAAAAGGGAATCTAGATCAATAGGATAGAAATTTTCAGCAATTGACTTGAGGTGATTAATTATTCCATTATTGGTATGTTTTCTATATTTGAGAATATTGAAAAATCATATAGTTAATGGTACATATGAGGTACATATTCCACATTGTAGGTCTTAGAAACATTGTAGTTTGTGTGTAAATGGTCTAAAAAATGATCGATATCTTATATTCAATCAGTTTCTTCCACATGATGATGGAATTTTTTTTATCTTCATTGATTGGTCCCCCAAATATATTTGACCGTAAATGTAATTTTCCAACCATTTTATCAAGAATTGTTGGATATTTTTTCATATCAATCACTACAAATAAGGTTTTATGTCCCACGGGATGAAATTATGATGATCATTGCCTTATTTTTTCAATAAATTTGGGAAAAAACTAATGGTTTATGTTGGAGTTCCTAGTTTGGATGTATCATGTTTTCCAAATTTCTCTAAGTATGAGGGAATATTTGGAATAATTAAGATAGGGGGATGACCTTCAAATTGAAAATAAATTTCATCTTGTGGAGGGCCTTAGTAATGAGTTCCACATTGAGGAACTCAATGGGTGTTGATTTGAAATTCTCTCTCATGCGATGGACCTTCACTCTTTCTATTTACATGATCACCATTCGGATGGATTCTAAGGTCATAGATATCTTCTTTTTCATCATGGTGTTTACCTACTATTTGGTTGTATATCATTTCATAGTGATAAACTCTGTAAAATGTTTCCTAGGGAGGACCTCCAATGTTATTTTCTTTCTCACCATATGGGAAACATTTATGGTTTCTAGTTTGTTTTTTGCCAATATATAGTGTACCACCATTTTGGTTGCATGCTGCTTGAACCTCAGGTGGAGTAAATCCTTGGGTGATGACTAATACTTGATTAACAAGGGGTGTAACATCATCCCTATTAACATTTTCACAATTAGTAAGCCTATAATAACTGGAATAATATAGAGTAACTCTATGATTATTAAATGATGATCTTCTACGGGGAGTTCCTCCATAAGTGGTATTTATATCCATGTGAGGAGAAATGTTATAATGATGAATTTGTGGAGGACCACAATATTTTTATTCATGTGTTTGACCAAAATGATTACCTTCATATTTGGTGACCTATCGATTTCCACCACACGGTGGACCAGTATGTTAAAAATTTCTACTATCATAAAGAGTATCTTAAAAAAATTATTATTGGGTGTAACTATTGTGATTATGTTATGTTATTTATATTTAACATAGGTATGGCCTTTTAAAAAAAATTAATATCATGGGAGTACCTTCCTGATATATATTCATTGGAGGATCATTAGATTGATTTTGTTCTTCACGATTTCCCCCATGGAGATGACCTAATTGTTTTAAATTTTAATAGTTTTGGGGAGGATCATATCAATGAGTGTTCTAGGGATAAACTATATAGATATTATTGAATTCCCTCACTAGTGATGGTCTTACTATACCTGTCAACAGTTCATGAATTGAAATGGTATATAGATACATTAGGATGAGTATTTAGAATCATTCCCAAAACAGCATTTGATTTTTTTAGTGGGTGTTGGTGACATCAATGGACTTAGGAGTAAGGGTATTCTCTTAGTAATATATAAAAGATAACTATCAATGGTTCCTCCTCATTGGGGACCTGGTATTGATAACCAAAGTAGTGATTACGTAAATATCTTCCTCTATATACAAATTATACAAAATAAAATTTTCTTATTAACAAAACACATTTAAGGAAAAATTGAGGAACTAAAAAGTTCACTCGGGTCAAACATGAAAAGAAATTGAATAATTAATAAAAGATAACATAACTCTATTATAAGAATGAACCCTTAATAATTTATAGAAAATGGTGGTTATCATAGTGTTTGGATCATCATTTGTAAGGTCATAAAAGTGATATGATAGTTTTTAGAAATCATTCATGTACTCATCTTTGTCGATATTACCTTCACTAAGGCCTCATATCAGTAGAAGGTCTTTCTTTTCAATTTATGCACACATCTCATGATTTGTACCCATTCAAATCAGTAATCCCATATTTTTTTTGGATTCATCTATTTTGGAATTAATCTCAGGAACCTCATCCACTATAGTATTTTTTTAATGTATGGGTAGTTTCTTCATTTGTTCAAAAAACTCATATTTCTCTCGCTGTTTTTTGGTTAACATCCCTTAAAGAGAAAATACCCATGAGCTACAACCTTTGTCAAGTCAATATTTCCAAAAACCATGTGATATCCTTCCCTCACATAATCTTTCAATCTTTTGATGGATCATGTCTCCATTGGTTGGGGGTAAATAGGAATATCCCTTTTGACTTTTCATATTTCCTCTCTGACCCTTACTCCTTAAACTTCAAATCCCACAATAATGAAAATATTCTTCACATTCTCATGAGAACTAAAAATAGGAATCATTATTGGAATACCCTCCAGAGACTCCCTATTAATCATTGGATTGTTCTTCTCGAGCTACTACATCCAAATCCATACAATCACACATCGAGCCTTCAAAGAAGTTAACATGATTAATACCTGGAAAATACATCCCTAGGCTTGGCCTAATATAGGACCCCCTACTTGCACTTGGACCATTACACCTGATTTAGTACCCTCCTTTACATATTGGAGAAATCAAGGACCCACAATGTCCAATACATTTTTAATACACCTATAATAGTGTTTCCACTTGAAATTAATACATCCACATATGATTCCAGCATAGGATACCTTGCATATCTGTCAATATCCAATTGAGTCTCTATATTATGGTAGATACAACTACAATCTCTCACATCCCAACTATGGGAGAAACTAACTGATTTAGTGGATGATGAAAGAAAAGAAACCATATCATATACCACTTCAGTGCCCCTCAATGTATCACCAAGGTCCTTCCTCAAATGACTAAAAGTATCCTCCACCAAAGTATTTCTCTCTATTGTCATTCCTTGAACCAACTTCACATTGCATAGTATGTTAAAAACACCAAACTGGTGATTCGCCATCGAACTTTCATCAACATCAACCTCCACCCCCTAAGCACTGCCTCTGAAGTCCTCAAATTTCTACCAATAAGTTACCTTGATCCCATTCCAAAAGGTTTCTGATTAATTACCTTGTTTCTTATAGGGATAGAATAAGTTCACCCATGATTCAAAAACCAAAACATGATTACATCAAAACTATTTCCCAATATAAATCCAAACACACTCCACTAGTAATCATGGGACATCTAATTCCACACATATTCAAGGAGGGATTGGATGGAAAAATGCTTGTGTTCTACTATCAGAGCATATGTATCTACCAAATAAATTCCATATAATGTTCATAATCATGGGATTTTCAAATGTAAGTGAAATAAGAATAAAACTAACACAAATCAATAATTTTTTAGTTTCATGTTTCATGTTGAAATAATATGTATGACTGTAAAGGTAGAACCTATAAGTGTTGTTGTTGTGAGGGGTGGTGGACCATACCCTAACCAGATCTTCCTCAGGGTAGAATCGAATCATGATGTTCTGATTGACAATAAAAACCACAGTTGAGTGATCTTTCAAAACCCCAGGTGCCACAAATTAACTATTCAAAATCATACAAGGATTTATCTCTCAAAGGCTTTCATGATCTATATAGAGGGTTTGGATGGAACCATATAGGTTATATTCAAAAAAAATAATTCAAAAGATTTTGTTGATTATTCTAGGTGGGTGGTAAAACCTATCAGGATTAATGTTACATTTATAACATAATGGATGATCTATATGTCTAGGGACACTTATTTGTGATGCAACATCGCTCGAGTTGATCCATCATTACCCCTAGACCGTATAAGGAAATTTATGGTTGATGATTCATCGAGAGAGAAAACCATTTGGATTTGATGATATATAGATTTTAGTTTAATACACATGCATTAATTCTAGTTACAGAATATCATAAGTACAAGTGCATAACCAATTGTAATTTTCTTTCTCAAAAAGGATTTCACATTAGGTTCACAAGTATGATCCCCAAATGAATTATGTATGCGTTTTTAGCTATGAACTATCTTTAGAATTTTGAGACTTCATTAAAATGAATTAATGATTCTTAAAATTTCATGTCAAGGACAAGAGGGTCTTATTGGGTACGTTTGGACTCTGATAGATTTTTGAAATATTTATGAAATAAAACCTAGTAAAAGAACTTGTTACCTTGGTAATCAAAGTGATTGATTGATACCATGCATCCATGTTAAATTCTATAAATATTATAATTTATTTATCTATTCATAAGATTGGTTCTCTATCATCACCGTCATTGGTTGGACTAGCTCTAGTTTATGTCATATAGCTGGGAACACTGAAATTAATCACTATCCAAGGAGGTTATAGGTGTAGATGAGTTGGTATTACAATAATGATTAGGGATACCTATATATCTCTATAAATAAAATCAAAATGCACATAGTGAAATTCTATTTAACAAGCCAATCTGCACCTTTTAATTTCATGTGATGAAGAACATTGCGGTGACATTTGTTTAATATCCATGACCAATGAAGTGACTTTTTCTATCATTCATATAATACCATATATGTTCTTTTTAATTTTATGTGTTGACGAATAAATTATATTTAATTTTATTGTTTAATAACTAATATAATTTGTATGAAGTTTAAATTCTTGTATAATGGACTTCTAGGTGAAAGGGATCATGAAATATCTCGTTTAGGGAATACACATGGGTGATAACTTCTAGTTCAACCTGATATATGGGTTAGCTAAATAAAGTTGTGGGATTACAATAGGATTAAAGAAAATTTATGTCTCCACCTCTTTAATTGGATGAACTTGATGCCGATCAAATGATTAGTCATGCATTTGGTTGATATGGTGTTAGTTTAGACCATCAATGTTAGGTGAGATGAGAAGGATGAGCTATGATGAATGTATTGATTTTATAATAGGAGGATAACTAGATTCGTGAAATATATGGAGTATAGAATTGGTTAAGATGGTTATCATGGGATAGAGTATTAGTTACTCTTTACATAAGGATAATGGTTATCATTATCAAGGGAAAACATGATCATTAGTAATTTCAGGACACTATATGTTAAGGAGGGGAAACTAAGGAATATATGATACAAGATTCTTGATTCCCATTTTCAGATAAATACTTGATTGAATGTAGGAACACATGTTTTCATGGTCACCTAATCATGTAATTTATGTGTCATTGGTGGACACCCTGATAGAATATGAATTTCTAGATTTTTTCCATGGAAAAAGGAGGCCAATAAGGACTTTCGGTTCTAATGGTGGGTTTGAAGACCAATATTAAGGATATGTTTGGAAAGGGATAACTATTTCAAATATTTTAGATGGATGAAGTACATTGGGAAGAGGTATATATATACTATTAGAAACAATTATACTGTATAAAATTTAAGTCACTAGATAGAGGAGAGAGGCCCAAAATTGTTATTGAGTATTAAGGCTATAGACCTTATATGTATTACAGAGGAATGCGTGTATGGATAAGTGATGAGGTGTAAATTAAGTTTTTGATTATTATAGTTTTAGATAGAATAACTGAAAAAAATCTTCTGCATGTGAACTATCACTATACAGATCTTTTGTAGGAGGCTATCCCCTATTTAATGTTAAATTCCATTTCCACCTAAGGGAATTTTTCTCCAATTACATTCTCACCAAATAGTAACTAAAAAATGCTAGCATAATTTTTGAAAGTTATTGTTAATGGTTTTTTTGGATATGATGGTAATATACTAATCTAGGATAAGTAGAACATCCACCATAAATAAGACCATCATTGTCGTGTAGTGATTATACCTTGGTACCATAAACGATAATCCACCATAAGAAATATATGTTTCCATAAGGGAACCAATAACTCAATATAAAAAATTATGTATTTTTTTAATAAATCTATGTGGACATAATGTAACCACTACTCTAAGGAAAAAACCACCTCTCTAATGTTAATGATTAAGGAATCATAATAAAATATTTGATCGAAGGGGAGTTAGTACCTTCTAGTTACAAATGACATCCCATATTTAAGAAATCCACATGGTTATAAGGGAACCCATTTTATATTTTCAAATGATTAAACCATCATAATAATCTTACATGGACTAAATTATTTTGACATGGTGTTTTGTTATTATCTCCCCTTTTATAATGGATTCACATTTGGTTATAGTTTTCCTTAAATCTTGAATATAATGTTTTTTTACATTGTCCAGAACCAGAAAAATTATATACAAATTTAAATACTTGAAGGTTTAGATATCAATTTTTTATACACACATGCAGAAATGATCAACATACAAGGATCAGTGGGGAAATCCTTAAAAATAAGTTTCAAATTGTGTACCATGGGTTTTAGAATTAAATTCATTCAAAATAATTCAAGGATAAAGTACTAAGGTTCGGATTCCATGAGTGATGAAATTACATGGTAGGGATGTGGTGGGGTTACAGTTCTTTTAAAAATAGGGAACGATATTTTTCAATGCATACTAAAAAGAAATAGTAAAAATCAAACATTATAAATACTAAAAAGTTGAGAACTGATAAATGATACTTTTATTAGCATTGATTTTGATATTGATAAAGGGTATCTTTTATGAAATATAAAAATAGTTCATATATATATATATATAGCATTGAAAAAATTATCACTCATAAAGAACAAACGATAATAAAATTACTAAGTAAAAATTTCATTATATTAATGATATTTATTTGTGGTTGATGGGATTATAACTAACCAAACAATTCATGAACCAAAGAACCCCAGTGTCTTAAGCCTAATACATCTCTTTGAGGAATGTGAACAACCAACTAGACCTATTTTGTTACGTATAATGTCAAAAATTCACCTTGACCAGAATTCCATTATATAGATTGAAGGCATATTGACCCTAAGCCCTAGAATGTGGCCAGAATGCCTAATGGAGTAGCATGGATCATTAAATATCACTAGTTAAATGCCTTACAAGCCCCTTTGTGGTAGTTATTGAACTAGGTCACCAGTATGAATTCCACACCAACCTCTATAAAGAATCAATGCATCATGATACCCTCTTATGTAGCATATAAGGGAACCTATATAACCACAAAAACAATGTGGGGAGAGTGATGGATGATAAAATCCATCACACACATCTCTCTTTCGAGCCATCCACATAGTGATACCTTGCATGGAACCCTATTGTATCATGTGTCTCTCATGCCACATCATTTGATTAGTACAACTACTTAATAGTAACTAGTAGGGAACCCATCCCTCAGATACTAGGAATCCGAACGGATTGGTGGATTGTGAATATGATCTAGCGTACTCATAACCCTTTTGAGGTTGTTCACTCAACGATGACTATGTTTCAGAAGGATGAACCACATTCATATTGCATCGAGTCATTTTTCTGTCCCTCCATACCACCTCTTATCCTAAAAATAGTGGCCCAAAGTCCCAATAGTGGTTTAAAGACCATTGATATCTTATAGGCATAAATCTATTTCCCAACCCCAATTTGGGAGTAATGCTCCACTATTACATTACCCATACAATACCTTCTATAGTGCTACTATAGTACTGAAATAGTGAGTTTGGAATTAATTCTCCACTTTGATTTGATCCCAGGTAACTGATATAGGTTGACATAGTGTTTACCACTTGAGAACCACCCATACCGCAAAACATGTGTATAGTTGTCCACCACTTCCACAATAAGGTGGGATCATCGACCTAGAGTAGCCGCATGTCCCCCAAAGAGGCAGTGGATTTGAATCACCCGATTAATAATATGAACAATTTGAAAATCTACTACATTCGATCCTGGGCTGGTTCCCTTAGGGTGTGAGTGGTAAATCTAACAGGTACCACTCAATAGACACATCATGGGCATAAAACATGTGTATGATAATAAATTATATATATATAATTATAAATAATATTTCAATTCATTATATATATATAATTTATATTGTATATAAATATTATTCTAAATATTTACACACAAACAAATATATATAATCCATATATAAAAATATAATATTACAGAGAAAAATTGTGTATGATGTATTTATATGGGTATATATATACTATATTAAGATATGCATTAATCATAATATTATATACAAATAATACTTCTAAAACAAATAATACTATAAATAATATTGTGGATTTCTAATTATGTCTAAATTATATTAGTAATATTTTTAAAATTATTATAATGAATGAATAAATATTTTACAAAATATAAAAATATATAGTTAATTTAACAATTTTATTTCATTAAATACAAAATAAATTTTATATATTACCAATTAAATATAAAAAAACTAAATTAATTATCAGTTTTACTTAAATATATACCAATCATTAATTTTTATATTTAAATTATAATTATTTTCAAACAAAATGTAAATTAGATATATAATTAATTCCAATTTAGAAATATATAAAATTTCATTGTTAAATACATATTACTTATATAATAATATATTAATTACATATGAAACACATTAGTTATTCATATTAAAAAAAATTATTATCAATAATATTTATCATATATTAAAAGTTCTAAAAAAATAATAAGATCAGTTTATCAATTTGAATAAATAAATTAAATATATAATTCTCATTGTAGTATATAAATTTATATTGATATTATATATAAATACTATATATAGTTATCAAGAAAAAAGTGCATGTATATATTTATATTAATACATACATACATACAATTTGATATGTTAACGTGAAATACCAAAAATCTTTATATATAAGTGTGTGTGTGTCTCTATATATAAAACATTAATAAACTTAGAATATACAATTTACTATTTTATACGAATATTATTTAATTAGTGTGAGATTTTTCATGGATAAAGGTAAAGTTTTATTAGTGTTAATAACAACTAATAATGTTAATCATCCTTAAAAAATGCACTAGAAAATGTTAAATTTTTATTAGTTCTCACTTTTACCATCGATAAATGTATACATTTATGATCAATTAATTAAATTGCTGATAAAAACCAAAAAATTTTATCAGTGTTTTTGTGTTAGTAAATATATTCTAAACCACAAAAGAAAATATTATATATTGAGAATAAATTAATTGATGTCACTTTCATTTTAAATTTCATTCAACATAAATCAAACCTAAGACTCTATTTATTTGTTACAAAAGCCTGAAACATGTTTTACGTTTTGTAAATGTCATTAATTTTATTTGTTCATAAAATATATATGATTTAAATTTAAGCATATTTCTATTTTGTTTTAAGACACATATTATGTGTATTAATCATCCAAAATGTAATAATACTTGAATTCAACTAATTATAGTATATTATTACTGGATTTAAAAAAGTTGAAAAAAAATATTAAATTTTATATTCAAAATGGAAATGTTTTAAAATTAAAAAAAATACACGTGTTAAACTCATATTAAGTATAATAAAGGTAATTAAAATAACATGTATCTCAAATTAATGATTTTTATAACTATAATACCAAAATAACTCTATATAGGGGTGGTGAATTTTGGAGTCCAACTTTTCTTCATCAAATGGGTATTTTGGAAACATTTCCATGAAGAAAAAGAACCAATAAGAAAAATAAATATTAAATATTATCCATATATGAAAATTAAATATAGTGACATGATGATTTTATCAGATTCACCCAAAAAATGGTCTATATCCGAGGATCATATATTTAAGAAGTCTCAATGTACAAAGGATATACTGAATTCACTTTTATGATTACAATTTCCTTGGTTCCACACACCATGAATACCAATGACCACTATCTTTATATTACTATTGATCCATTGATTTATGATAGCTTCTCCAAGAAAGATGAAAAGTTGTTATTTCCCAAGGAATATTGAGAGAATACTCAAAAAAGTATTCCATCATGGGTCTCTATTTAGTATCAAGCTCATGAAAATATATAATTCTTCAAGAATGTTCTTCACTATAGATATAAAGGACCCCAAATATTCTATACCCATCTACCTAAATTTTACCATTTTGACTCTTTCTATATTTACAATTACATCTTATAATCTCATCAATATCATCTTTCAAAATTTATGCCCTATGTATGATATTTATAAACATTTTACTAGAATCTAAAAATGACAATCATAGATTTAGTAAATGATACCATAGAATATAATATAATTCCGTTATTTATAATCAATATAATAAGGAAATATTTATATTATTTGGAAAAATAAAACACGACCTATTATTTTGGTGGATGAGGGAATTTCGGTTTGCCCGACCCCGTCTGCCGATCTTATGTTCCTTTTTCTTTCTTTTTAATAAATGGTCAGAAGATTTACTTCTACCTGGACTTGTCTGGCTGAATGAAATGGTTGTGTTTTATAATGTTATATCAAATTATTATTTTCTTGATTTGGTTGGTTATATATTTTTCCCCCTTATTTAGGGGAAGAGATCAACAGATAGAATTTTTGGATAACATGATTGGTTTTTGGGATATATTAACTGGACTGATGAGTTTTAATATTTATAGATTCAAAATATAATTCCTAATAAATATTATAATTTCACATTTTTCAAGAATATGTTTGAGGATGGTTGGAAACATGTACTGGATTTTAGGTTTCATTTTTAAAAACAATTCCCTAATGATAAGTCATTTGATTATATTGTGTAGAGAGCATGTGTTTTCGGAAATAAAGTATCAATTAGGGAAAATATGAAAGAATAATTTTTTATCACATGTATTGTAGTTATCATAGGTAGTTATTAATGAAAAATAAATTAATAGGGTGGAGTAGAAACTATAATATCTTTACAATAAACATTATAGTATTGAAGGTTCTAGATAAATGAAATTCATGAAACTGAATAAGATTTTATATTTCAGAATCAAAAAGGAAATATTCACTCAAGGGTAAATGAGATTTATGGAAGGATATATTAATATTCCATTTTTTTACATCAAAAATCATTCATAATGTGGTTGAAAATCGTAATTTAAATTATGTAATGAGTTAAATTGTTCGATGATAGGGAATTATTTCATTGGAAATATTATTGAGGAATTTAATAAAAAAATATTTTCTTTAAATTATTTTATGGTGGATACATAAGGGATTGTTCTTTTACAAAATTTGGTTTGAAATGATTTGTTAGAACCACTTTAGGATCAAAGATAGATCACTAAGAGCTGGTGAATTTTTGATTATTACTATTTTTTCTGAAAAAACTTTTCCATCTATTAGGATACAATAATGATTATTTTAATATAACCAAATAAAAACCAACATAAGGGAAAATAATATATATATATATACATGTGGCCTTTCAATTTAATTAGGATAGTCTATGGTGTGATATGGATTTCTCTTGGATCACACTACAAAGTAGAATCATCATGTGAATGGAGTGAGTAGGGTATAACACTGAGACTCAAATTTTCATTTCAATTGACTATGATTCAGTGTATCCTACATACAAGTGCATCATGTACTTTACAAAGACAAATTATCTAATACTGAGTGAAAATTCTTAAATGAAATAGATCTCATCTAATTTGTTGAGTGTGATAAAATCGTTCACATCCAATCTACATGTAATTCAATGAACTAGAATATATTGTTCTACAAAGTTACACATGAATAGGTTTCTTAATAAATTTTTATACACAATAGAAGATAAAAACAACATCAATTTTATACTTTTTATTCATTTTTATACTTAGTATAATCATATAATCTCCAATGATTAACACATATACCGACAATCTTCTTCCACTATTATCTAAAAAATCTTTATTCTCCAAAAATACACTTCAAAAATATCTTCTCAACATCCCCTCTTCAATAAGAAAATATATTTAAATTCAAATCCCCTTATTCAATAACAACCCTTGGATCGTTTCCCATCAAAATCATGACCATTAAATTCAAATTGTTTGTTATAATTGGTTGGAATGACCACTAAATTTCAAATATGAATCCAATTCATAATTCAATCATGATATAGTTTGATAATAATAGAAATACATCTTCTATTGTGAGGTCTTCGTAATTATATCACAACCTATTGGGTTTACAGTGGGTTTAACTTAACATCTACACAAGGAAGAAATTTGGGATAATAGTTGTAGTGTAGAGGTATAAAAGTATCTAGAGCCCCCCAAAACTAACATAATTAATAATGTGGTGCGGTTCTTTCAGAGTAGTTTCATCCTCTATATTTCTTCCTTACTATGCTAAGTTAAATTTGACATGGTGTAAAGATTCAAAATTCTATAGAGCCACTGAAAATATTCCCAACCTCCTCTATGGTGTTGTTCATTACTATGGTGTGTGGATTTAAGTTTTTAATCACTTTTTTTCTCTAGATACTCATACTGTTACGCATAATTAGTAATTTCATCATCTTTGAAGCATAGACACCACTATTGAAGTGTAACACAACATGATGTCAGTTTTTTGCCTCATGGACATCAATTACAATTTATAAATTCTTACATAAACCACTATATGATTGAATTGCATGATTTTTTTTACATGGAACTCATTTTGATCCTTCAATTCAATAGGTACCATGAACTAATTATATGATATATAAACACATGGAACAAAATTAGTATTGAATTTAATAAATCTATATTCATATTCACCCCATGAAAAATGTGATTTTGAACATGATTTATGTGTTGCAAAAAACCAACACAAAGTATCATATTCGCTTTAATTTCTATAACAATCTTATTATATAAATTATCTCAACAATTATTGGTCCTAACAATTTACCCCCATGGGATTTTGTTGTCAAACATGGAACATAATTCAATGCCATTTTATGAATACTTATCAAAGTATCACCAGTCAGTATTACTAATACAATGTGATCAAATGTGGTGTAGGAAGCACAATAATAGAATAAATAAAACCAAGAAATCCATATCATAGTAGTGATTAAAGAATTAACTTCCTTCAAACCAAATGAAATCATTTAATGATGAAATGATATCACCTACCTGTAATTATGATGAAATGAAACCAATTACTTGTTCATAATCATCAAAACAATCATGTATTTCAATAACCTATTAGAATAGTCTACCCACATGAACAAATGATGAAGTCACATGTTTCCACTTTTAATAACTCTCTATAAATATATTCATCTTCTTAAATTGTAACACAATAATATGGATACTCCCACTATAAAAAGTATCCCCCATTTAAAAACTATTAAGGGGATATAAATAATGAAATATTTATGCTATCATTTTTCTCCCTTTGTGACATTAATATCTAAACAAATTATTCGATATGGGACTTAACATCTATACTATAGCCTTGATAAGGATTATTTTGAATTAGAAACATCATCCTAAGATTTTTAATTGATTATTTTTTGTGATGGATTGGTGAACACATCAATAATAGTTTATTAGGTATGAAGAAATCTCACTTGTATGTCATTTTTATCCATAAGTTCCTTTATCAAACAATATTATATACCAATATTCTTAATTCTCTAATTTTGAACTATATTCATGGTTAAATTAAAACTAATTTGATTATTACTTCCCATGATAAGTCACAACATCACTTTAAAATTCAAATCTTCTAACTATGACTTCATCTATATTAACTGAGTCAAGGAATGAGTGGAGACCACATATTCTTTTTCATTCATGTTTAAAGTCATATAAATTTTTTATAAGTGTTCCAACATACACACCTATCTATAAGATATAAAGCCTAATATATTTTAACCTTATGTAATCGACAGATAGTACCCAAATGTTTTTTGTATGAATAAAATGTTTAATATTTCTTTTAATCTCAAATTTCAAAACAAAATCTATTTTGGATTTATCATATATGAGAATATTATTTCCAATACTAAAATGGGATTCTTTTGTTGAACTTTGATAATGATCACAAAGTGTTACATTGTACACAATATCTAGTATCAATGATGTTATGTACAATAGACTACCAATTAGCTTCCAAAATTCACTTGGATTCACATCCTTGGTTTTCTCATATTTAGAAAATGTAGTTCCAACCGAAATTGTAGCAGAATATACCTTTTAAACCTCCATAATGAAACTTTTAAGAATTTCCTTTGATTACTATTATTGAAATAGAAAAATGTGACCACTTTTTTTAGAAATTTATAAACCATGAAAATACCATATTAATCAAAGCATAAACACCTCGAATAACTACTTTATCTACCTATAAAACTATTCATGCAATTCCTCATCCTGAATAGAAAATGTTATGAAATTTTTATAAATAGTAACAATAAGAGATACTTATTTATAATATTTTATTTAGATATTCTTATCAAATCATCATTTATTGAAATTCAGAAACCATAATGAGGTTTTCTAGGCTAGAATACCAAGATATTGGGTCTTGTTTGAGCCCACATAAAACATTTTCAACCTAAAATATTCATTATAATATCCTATTATAAAAAAATCAATAGGTTATTCAATAAAAACTTCCACTTCCAATTCACCATTGAGGATAAATTACTAGATATAATTCTGAAAAATATTTTATTTCAATTTTTTATAAAAAACTATCATTTGGTTTCAAAATATGCAATCAGTGAAAAATTCATCATAAAATCCAGTCCTATAACATGTGAAAATCCTTTGAAAGCAATATTTTTTCACTTCGTACCACTTAAACTTCATCATTTAATTTTTTTTCTAGAACACCAACCTTGTCTCGATGATATTATTTTAATTAAGATTGGGTACTAATTCACAAGAATCATTATTATCTATCTGATCAAGTACTTTATTCATAGAATCAATCCATTATTGATGCTTCTTATCTTTTTTATCACCTCTATTCTCAACATGAGAATACACTGATGTATGATTTGTTTTCTTTTTAATGGAATAGGTATTTAAAAAATATTTTAATGTTAATCATTCATGAAATAATGTAAATTTTATCCTTAAAACTATATTATTTATATTATAATTTTATAATTTATTTTTCATATATTTAATGAGATATTAAGTAACTAATTAAGAACAAATAGTATTATATTAAAATATTTATATCTTATAGATTTTTAGTTTAAATAAAATGGAGTGACAAATCCAATTTTTTAATAAGAATTATATATTTTATGATAAGCTTGAAAGGTAATAATAATTATAAGAGCATATAAGTATTATGAAATATAAAATTTATTAATTTGAAAGAATATATATATTTCAAAAATAAATTCATAAATATGAAAACGAATATATGTGAATAATATTAATAATAAATTTAAATTACAATACATAAAGGATAAATTTTTAATGTAATAAGATAATTACCAATACAAAAAATGACTATTTTTATTAATTGAATATAAATTTTCATGAGTGTTATGTTAAGTATTTTTTTTGGAATGAATATATATATAGAGTGGTAAGGAAAATTATATTTATTATAATATATAAAATTTTAATATATAAAATATAAATTAATATAAAAAATAATATGAATATTAGGGTAATTTAAAAAAATGATTGAATTAATGTATATATATATGTATACACACACACACACATTAATTTATATGAAATAAATCATAATAATAAGTTTCTAACAATGTTTAAATCTATATATATATATATTAGATTAAATATTTAAAATTATTGGGTTGGAAAAATTTATTTAATATATATACATATATATGTACTAATTCAGAATATATATTTATATATATCAATAAATATATATAAGAAATATATATATAAAAATAATGAATGAATGAAAAAAATTGAGGGATGGGTTTCACCTTCCTCACGGTGATTTTTAACCAGTTGATACCACCCACACCCATTTTCACCACCCTACTACAACCCAAACCCCCACCAGCACCGTTATCTCCTGACTCCTTTACCAGAAATCACCAACGACTAACCTTACCTCTCATTATCATCGATGAAACCATCACAACAATTTCATTCATTTTCACTCACATTCATTGTCTAATTATCCCATGTCATTGTCTCATACTCACATAAAGGTAATCATTAACGATCAGAATAAGATGAATTATAAGGCCTAATGAAATCAAGGTTTCATGAAATAACAGTGTGGGGTCCAAATCTTTGGCACACATGGGTGTTGTCTTCTCCCATGTATAAGAGTAAATCAATAATAGAGAATATAAACCATACGATAAAAGATATGTTATATAAAATAAAATTTTAACAAAATGTGGTTATCTAGGCTTCACAATAAGGAAACCACATATAGGGGCCTCTGAGATAGTATATTCATGTAGAGATGAAAAGGGTATTTGAAATTACATAATCGAAATAATGAAAATTGACTATATAATGGGATGTATTTCACAATGAATCCATGTGATGATTCATAAAAAATATGCATTTATATTACGATGAAAATGAAATGAGGGAGATTAGTGATGTTTTATATGTTACATTCGAGAGGGTGACATGATAGTGGGAATTCATAGTTACTAGTTACAAATACCCGACATGTGGATTTAATTTTGACAATTATATTAAAAAAATATTTCATGAATCTCCTAATTTTATTTGTATATTTTCATAAAAAACATTCTTCCAATATCGTTTTGTAAAGGGATCCTATATTTTCAAAATAGAAATTTTATGTATAAATTTTTTTCAATTCAATGGTTGATATTAATTTCATATATTGGGAACCCATATTTTCAAAATTATATGTTTTTATTGTAATAATTTTGTTTTATATAGAAAATTCATTCCTCATAATTTTATTATTATATTTTCTAAATAATAGATCTTCATCATTAGGGGAAAATATTTTAATTGTTATTTTAAATTTTTCATCCAAAACCTAATAGTTTTAAAATAAATTTCAATATTTATTTTAATTTCAAAACATCTTTCTAATGGTATTTTTTTTCAAATTTATTGTTTTATATGGAATTTTTTTAGAAATAAAATTCCCTCTTAGTGGGTTATTGTCCTAAAATAATCTAGTTTTCAATTTACGATCACAAATATCATATTTTGGGATATGTTGTTAATTTTTTTATATTTATATAAAAAAACTATTATTGAGGTGTTATTTCTTTCAAAGTTGTTATTATTCTCTTATTATATGTGAAATATATTTAAAAAATTATTTTAGTAATTTTAAAATTACCATTTCCCTAGGAAATCATTTTTTTAATTATCACATATGTTCCCTATATATAAATTATTTATTTAACATGTATTAATTATTATGATTGGACATCCATGTCTCTTCTAAAGAGTATTCTTATCATGATATTATATTTCTATTTATTCAATGATAACATACCTGTATGTATATATATATATATATGAACTCCTGAACAGACACACACACATGCATGTGTCTGTATCCATTATCATTGTTTAAAAAGTAAAATTAAATAACTATAGTGGAAAATGGAATGTCCTAAAATGATTAATGAAAAATAGACACTTGGAATTTTTTTTACATTATAAGGATTTATGGAGTAAACCCAGACCACATGGGATATTTTCCACCAATATAGGTTGGCCTAATACAACCATTTTTTTGATGTAACCTCAATGTTTTTTCATCCAAGAATATGAGGTGGTTATAAAAAAACCAATGGATTCCTTTTAAAAAAACAATATATCCCTGTCTTCAAACTGTATTAGTATTTTATTTATAAGTAAATATATTTTATGGAGTATTTATTTTAATATAGTGGTTTTTTCATTTGATTTCAAGAAAATAATATTCTTGAATATTTTTTTTCTTTTAGTAAGACCCATTATGGTTGTTTAAAAAGGGAAGAAGATAAATTTATGTTTAAAGGATGTTTTATTTAAAAAAAAATTAGTTTGAAAGTTGTTGTTTTCAAAATAAGTTATTTTTTTCAAATACTAGACAATTCATGTTTTCTATAACACCTTACTACTTCATTTTCTCACCCCATGTTTTAAAATTATCTTTATAGGATTTATATATGATAAGGTATTAATATAGATATTTCTATCAAATACAAAAGGTTGAGTTGAAGTAGTTTTGAAATTATTTTGTTTCAAACAGAAATGTAAACTCGAGTGTGATATTGTTTTTTAATATTTTCCTATTCCTCCAATAATATAGAACTAAATGTTTTTATAAAAATTATAAGACCATATATTCACCATGTGATGTTAATTATTTTAATTATAAAAAATATATATATGGTCTTTAGCACTAGACTCAGGGTCACGAATCTTGGGAATCTAATTTTTCACCAAAGGAAGCAGTTAGATATAACTAAATATTAGGGTGTTGAGGATTAATTAATAATATTATTATTTTGAGCTTTATTTGACAATTTATTTTATGAAAATTATTTATATTAGAGTCCTAGTGATCTAAATAAGAATTCCATATACCTACTATGTTTTCAATGTCTTAGATTTAGAATTATGGAGAATGATCACATAGGTGAAAAATATGTCATACAGTATCTACTAAAAAAATTTCTATAAAAAATATATTTCTATGCATTCAATAATGAATATTAAATAAGAAGAAATATCTAGAATTTATCTATGATTGATTAGGTATAAAAATTTAATCCAGAGATTTAAAAATTTCAATAACATTTTTTAATTTTTTGGTGTAGAATGTAATGACCTGGGTTTTTAAAAAATATTTTAATGTTTGTCATTCAATAAATAATGTAAATATAATAATTAAAACTATATTATTTGTATTAATATATTATTTTTTATTGCGTATTTATTTTACTAGATACCATGTAATAAATAAGTACCTAAGAATATTATATTATTGTAATTAATTTTTAGTGATTGCTTGACTATAAATTAAAAAATTATAATAAAAATTAATAATAATAAATATAATTTTTATAATTAATTTATAAGGTACTAAAAATTATATGAGAATATAAGTATTATAAAATCTAAAATTTATGAATTAGAATGAATATATAGATTTCAAGGATTACTCAAAAAATAAATATGAGTAAATTTGAATAGTATTATTAAAAAAATTAATTACGATACCTAAAATAGATATGTATAAACTAATAAGAAAATTATAAAGGCCAAAAATAAATATTTTTATAAATATAAAGTAAATTTTCATGGGTTATTTGCTAATAAATTATTTTTTGGGATGAATATACATACAAATATATATATATATATATATATATACAGTGATAGTGAAAATAATTTTTATCATTGTACATTAAATTTAAATACATAATATTATACATTATGTATCAAATAAAATGAATATTATGGTAATTAAATCAATGATTGAATGTGTCCATATATACATGCATACATACATACGAAATACATCATAATAAAAAGGTGTTAAATCATGTCAATGTGTGTGTGTGTATATATATATATACATATATGTCTAATAGATTAAAGATTAAAAATTATTAGGTTGAAAAATATTTACTTAATATATATATACAATATATGTATATATGATCATATTTGGGGTATATTAATATATATATATAAATTGTTTAGAATAATAATAATAATAATTTAATTCAATATAAAAAACGAAATAGGGGGATGTGATTCATTTTATTCATGATGCCTCTCCACCGGCTCACACCACCCACACCTTATGACCCTTCCATATTACAATCCAATCCCTCACAAATGCCACATGTCACTGAATTATTCTTTCCCCACTGTCGCTAACAACCACCCTAACCCCTCTCTATAAATGATGAACCCATCACACCAACATAATTCCATACCAATAACTATCATTCCTTGGGGATATCATGCCTTTGTCTCCTACTCAATGAAAGTTCATATTTAATGACCTAAATATTGAAGTGGAAGGGTATTTTCCCTGGAAATTGAGGCCATGAAAAATGACTGGGTGAGGCACATAATATTTTCCCACAAGGGTGGTTTATTCCCCCGCAAACAACTACAACTCAATAATATAGATTGAAAACATTATCCAAAAGTAAAACTATAAAAAATTAATTGATAACACTAAAAATTCTGTTGTCCTTGACTCATGGTAGTAAAACCACTTAATGTTTCCTTTGTTATAGCCTACGAGTGAAAAGATTAAATTAGATCTTTGTAGGATCCTTGAAATATTCTCATAATTGGCTATATAATGGAAAGTATTATATAATGAATAATTAAAAAACATTATAAAAAACATCTATTTCATTTGTAATGGAATAAATGAGGGTGATGAGTTATTATTAGGTGGTAGCACCAAGAGGGTGTTCTTTTAAGAAGAATTTTTGTATTTTAATATTATTCAAACAAGGTAATGGTAATTAATTTTGAAAATTATATTTTAAAACATTTCAGACATTTTATTCTTTTATATTAACATCATTATAAAAAAATATTCCAATATAATTTTATAATGGGAACCCTTAATTTTGAAATTTTTGTTTTATATATAAATATTTTTCATTTCATAAGATGATTTTAATTTTATATAAAGGGAACCCATATATTTAAAACTAAATATTTATGTTTTATTTTTTTTATGTAAATCTATTTGAAAATTAATTTTTTCATTTTTCTTAAAAGGGATATTTATCATAATGGGAATATATTTTAATTTCTATTTTAATGTTTTCTTCCAAGGCCTATAATGTTTTAAAATAATGTTCTATTTTTAATTTTATTTCTAAACCCCCTTTGTAATGGGAAATGGTTTTGAAATTTATCATTTCAAATGGAAAATATTTCTACAAATAAAATTACACCATAAAAGGTTATTTTCTAAAAATATTATAGTTTTCAATGTTAGATTTCAAGGATCATATTATGTGTAAGTGTAATTATTTTTATTAAAATTTCTATCACAAATGTTTATGGGTTTATTCTCTAGATGTTATTATTTTATGTTATTATTTTTTGAATATTGTTTTAAATTTTTTTAGTTGTTTTAAAATTATAATTTCCCCCAAATAATTATTTTATTTAATTATTAGGGATATTTATTATGTATAAATTTTTATATGACCATACATTAATTACTCTTATTCTATATCCATGTATGATTTATAGAGTTATTTTATTATGATTATTAATTGTTCTTTATTTAGTGGTAAAATACCTTTATATATATGTATATATATATATCCCTTTTAATGGTTTCAAAATTGTGATTAAAAATATATAGAGGAAAATGAAAACCTATAAATTTTTTTATTAAATTTTAGTCTTAGGAATTTATAAACATGATAAGGATTTGGGTAATGAAGCCGAAACTTAATTGAAATACTCCACCAAGATGGGTAATACCAATACAAATATCACCATTAAATGTTTCAACATGTTTTTTTCTTCTTATATTGGGAGGTGTCTTTTTGAAAAAATTACTATATTAATTTGAATAATAAATTATTTCCATTTATTCAAGTATTATTAATATTTTATTTTAATTCAATTCTTGGATTAATTAATCATTTTTTTAGTTTAGGAAAATTTATTTTCTAATGTTTTTTCGAAGAAAAATTTCTTAAATATTTATTATCCTTATGGGGAACTGTTTATGTATTTAAAAAAAGTAGTAAATATAAGTTTATATTTAAATGATTTTTATTATAAATAATGTTTTTAGTTTTGAAGGAATTGTTTTCGATGGATGTCTTTAGTATTTTTTTTTAAAGTTGATGGTATAGGTTTTAAGCACCTTACCAAACCATTTTTTATCCCATGTTTTAAAATGTTTTTCATAAGGGTTTTCGATGAGGGATATGTAATTTAGAGATAAGTCACAACTATAGTGTGTAGATATATTGTTTTTTATAGTATTTAGTTTCAAATGTAAATTTATACATGAGTGAGATTGTTTTTTTTATGTTTTTCCAAATCCGATAAAAATGTAGTCCTAAAATATACATTGTAATGTAAGGACTATATATTTTTCAAGTGACATTTAATAATTTATTTAAAAAACATAAATTGTGTTTATAACACTAGAGTTTGGAGCATGGGTTTAGGGAATCTCAGTCCTCATAATCCCCCATTTTGAACTTCCTGTCCATGATCCATGATGATGTCTTTTAACAATGTATATTACTTATTGGAATTGAATAAGTTGAGTTAATGTTTATAAATTACCAGATATTGTTTAATCTTCTTATCCAAACTTTATATCTTCAATACATTATTCATTGTTAAAATTTAGTTCAAATTATTCAACAAAATCAATATTAACATAATTTCAATAAAATTATTCATCATGATAATTTTTTCCATTGATTGTTCCAACACTTTTCCATCATAAATATCAATGAATTTTTTTTTATTATTTTATTTGATTAAATAATGATAAACTTTTCTATTTTGAATATATCAAAGAAATATTTGATTAACTCATTGATTCTAAAAATTCCCATGATTTTCACCTTCTACCTTAATTACATAGGGGCTTCCAAATACTTGATGGTAACTCAAAATAGAAGTGATTTTATAATATATTTCATATATGAACATATATGAGTTTTTTGTAAGAGAATAATAGTTTTTTATATGATTCACTGAACAAATACATTGTCTCTAGAAATAAAAAAAAGTATCATGCTCATATAGTATCATTCCTACCATATATACTAAAAATATTTTCTTTTTTTCATCCACAAATGTTATTTTGGTGTGTTTGGTGCACAGATTTCATGGTGTATTCCATGCTTCCCTAGATAATATTCAAACATCCCATTTTAATAATAGTTTCCATTATATATGTGGATCTTAATAAGAGATAAACCACAATCGTTATCTATACATCTTCGAAAACATTTAATCATTTATAAGGAAGGTTATTTGTGTTTCATAACAATAACACAAGTAATATGAGATATGTAATGAATGAATGTAATAAAATACCTGTCTTTGTTGGTTTATTTATTCCTCATGGTCCAACACCAATCTGAATGAATAATCTCAAATTATTGAGTATATTGAATCGACTCCTTCATTTTTAAATTGTTAACGAACTTCTCGTTTTAACATAATTAGAAAATCTAATATCATTACCTTTTATGAAAATGAAAATAAAAAACATTGTATACTTGATTGAATAAATTAATATTCTTTTAGTAAATATGGACAATCGTTCAATGTGACAATTCATTTTCTTCTCTCAAACTTATACAACATGAGTTTTTAACATCACCCACTTAAAAAAATGATTCCATTAATATGTTGTCATTTTTAATGGGGTTTCCATATTCAAGATTCTTAATAATGAATATATCATTTTCTAAAAAACACATAATTTCATTCATTAAACAGATGTAAAACACTTAGGATATTATGTTTCAATACATCAATATAAAGTTGGTTTTTGAAATATTGTTTTTATTTTCCCAAAAACAACTTAGCCAACTATTTTAATCTCGAAATATCCATCATTAAAAATCCTTACATAGAAATATGTATATTGTTTTCACATATTTCATGTTTTTAAGACTTTTTGATGTGATATTAGAATCCACGGTTCGAGATCTATTTAATTTACCCCTTAGATAATTCAAGTGATAATTATAAAACTAAGGACATCTATTTTTCATCATTATTTTTATTCAGAATATTTTCAATTCTAATCATTAACATGATGCCCTTGTTTAATACATCATCTAATGACTTCATCAATTATATAAATTTTTTATGTGTTCTTTGTCTAGAGTTCTTAACATGTTTTCGAAATTCTATATATTGATAGGACTAACACCCCCTAGTACATTCATATCACAACTTATAACATTATTATGATATTGGTGATTAAACCAACAAATATTATCCTAATTCCCAAATCCCCCACATCACCAAAAATAACTATATATATCATATTCAACTTTAAAAGTAATATGATATTCATATTTTTATGATTTCATTTGACCCTTATTAGGGTGAAAAAATTAAAACCTATCCAAGAAATAGAATATTATTGAAATCTAAACTCCTTGGTATATATATCAATAACTTTTTCCATCACTTTTAGATTCCAAATTTGTTGAAATTCTTTCACTGAAGTTGGTTCTCCCATAATATCCATAATTTTGATGATTTCTTGATTTGGACCCAACATTTCTATTCATGATTTTTTTCTTCTTCAATATTTTTTCATCACCCTTTTCAAGAATTATTTTCATCATTATAGAATGTTTTTTGTTAGTATAAACCGGTTTCACACTTATTTGAATCCTATTTTGTTCAGATCAAGTTTTATTGAAAATGATAATACTTTTTTTCTTTCACCTTCAAGGTTGCTTCCAAAATAATGTTAAGAGACCTCTAATCATCAAGAAACCACTTAATACCTTTATCTTCATCAGGAAACAGAGACTTTTGTTTTGAATACATAGATTCATTAATGATAAAAGATTTATATTTAATATTTAATATTTTGATCTCCTTCTCTTTTTTGGAATTATTTGAGAGAGATTGTTTTAATTATCTATTTAGCATGAAATTTGTCACAGTATATTCTTATTATATATATTAAAAATTAATTTCCTCACATTATATATATTCATGTTTCACTTTATCAATAAGCTGTTTTTTAGAATCTTCACCACCAGATAAAAAGTCATCTTTATATTCATTTTCTTAATTAGTTTTCGATTTTAGAAATTATTTAGCATAATATAAAATATCACAACACCAAATTTTTTAAATAAATCCTTTAATTTTATTTTACATGACCACTTCCCGTATTTCTTGAGATAAGATACATAACTTCATAAAAAATCTCATCTAAATATTCATCAAAACCTGAACAAAAAGATTCTTATTCAATTGTATCCTTATTCAACAACTTCTCTTAAGTTTAGGATTTAAAATATATTTAATTTTCCTCATTTATAGTATTATTTATATCAATATATTTCCCCATTTCATAAGAAATTGATATACTACACAAATCATCATGAGAAATATCACCTGAATATTTTTATTCCACAACAATGATTGTAGAATCAAAATTATCTATTAAGATGCGTAGAATATTTTCTAAAATATAATAATCTTCTATCTTCATAATATAGAATTTGATAGTGATCAAAAATACATTTACCCTTGTGAATAAAATATCCATTGTTTCATCACCAGGAACATAAATATGTTCATACTGAATCATCTAAAACTAAGACATATCTCAGTTCAATTTGGTCTTACATTCATAAATATTTTTAAGCTTATCTTAAATATTATTAATGGTTTTTAGTCCTTTGAATTTAAAAAACACACTTTCTGTGGATGATGATAGAATATAATTAATTTCATTACCATAATTCTCCAAATTGATCTTATCTATTACTATCATAAAAACACCTTTATCATGGGGAACAAACCCATTAGTTGTGACTTATAATATATCATAACTGGTAGATAATAGGTATGAAAGCATATTATATTTCTGTAAGTCATATATTTTATAATAAAATGGTGAATTCCCCTTTATGTTCATTGAATTTAAATTATCCAATATATATAATTTAAAACTATATATTATTTCGCAAAAGAAAACAACTTAAAATAACAAATCAAAATTGAAGTGAACATGTCCCTCTGATACCTCTAGAAAAATAACATCATTATCAAATATAGAACACTCAAAGTGGATTTGAACCAGTGATCAATACTATATTAAAATTTATTTTGATATAACATTAACTACCTATTAGTATGTATTTATGATTTCCACAACACACCCAAATACACACCTAAACAGTGTAATAATTTATATTTAAAAGGTTCACCATTCAACCTAAGAAGTATAATAATAGGTATGATATATATTTCATTAGTATCACAATACCCACTAGAATCGTTATGTGATTAAAATTAATATGGTATAACCTTGAAAATCACATATTCTTTTCTTCCATTTATTGCTCAATTCATCCCATAAACAAGTGCATCATGAACATTACAATGATAATGGTTTATGTAATAATAGATAAGTCTTCAAAAAAAATAGATTTCCTTTTTTTTACAGTATATTAAAATCATCCAATTCCTATCTAGGTGAACTATAATGAACAAACCAAAATTATTCTTCAAACATGTACTAGAACAAGTAAATTGTACAATTTGTATGAACAACACATGTTCACAACCACTTAAATCAACTTATTCTTCATTCATTCTTGTAATTTGGATAATAATAGAATCTCCAATGTATAGAACATATATAAATTATTATTATTATAAATATATTAATTTTATTCTCAAAAAATATACTTCAATAAAATATTCATAGTATCCCCTTTTCAATCGAAAAATAGATTTGAATATGTATCTCAAATTCAAATCCCCTTCTTGAATCACAACCCCTGTATCATTTAGTATTTAAATGTTTACAATTAAATTTGAATTGATAGTTAAAATAGTTTTTAATAACCATCCTATTTTTAATTTTATGAAAATACATTATTCCCACACTAACTTCCTAAATAATCCCTATAAAACATATTCTATGATGAAGATTATGGGATTACAGAAAACCCTATTAGTTTTTTAGTGGTTTTAAATTATCCTAACATAAGTCTATAGTGTGTAATAAGAGATACCACCAAGAGGTCTCAAATTTTCTATATCCACCCAAAACCATCCTAACCAACTCTCTGACATGGTCAGTTCACTACGGCGCAGTCCTTCATAGTTTTTCTTGACAACAACATGGGAAATTAGTTATGGCATGGAGGTACCAAATTTTCTAGATCAATAATAAATCAAACTACTTTCCTATTTAGTGTGGTTCTTAACTACAACTTAGGGAACACAATTTGATTCTATAATGTTGCATGGATACTCACACTATGACATGAGATCCTATAGACCTTTTTCTATTATATTTCAAATTTCAGAATCTCCATGACTAGGACACCATTACAATGGAATAACCCAACATGATTTTGGGTTTCTATGAAGTGTAAATCAATTATGGTGATTAAATTATTAAATAACTCACAGGATGTAATTACATTCTTTTAAGAATAGAAGTATTCATTTTTTCACTTCAATTTAGTGAGCATAATGAAATCCTTCCATGATATGTAAACACCTATAATTACCTTAAAAATTATCTGAATATATCTCCTTGAATATTCACCTCACAATAAATATTATGTTGAACATGATATATGTTTTGAAAAAATAGAAAACACAACGTATCATATGCACATCAATTTATTTCACCCACTTATCAAATAATAATAAAAACAACCCTTGGTCGTAATAAATTGAATGTGATTTCTTTATCATAAAATTTTAGATTTTTAATTTTCAAATTTTTTTTAAGGAATGAATTCATCTAAGGTTCCAAATCTAGATAATCTATATAAAATATTCAACTAGATTCATTGGGAGGTTATTAAATATACTATTATAAATATTTTATAAAATTATGGAATGGTTAATTTTAAATGGATAACATTTACAATAATAGTATTTTTATTATTTTACCATTTTCATATCCTTTAAGATTCCCAAATATTTATACCACTATCCTTTATAATTTCATTTTATAAATCCATAAAAGGTCACATGAAAATAGTTTGAGTACAATGCTTCTAACTATTTTCAGTGGGAATCAAAGTGAATTTATCTCGCATTAGTTTATTATAGAAAATTTGATTGTTCATCAAGAGATTTTTTATTCCATGAAAACACATACATATTAAATAAAGTGGCAGATTTAATAAAATTAGTAACAATGAAGTATTATAATATGGTGAATTGGGAAATTTGTTTAGTTAGTTTTACAATATTTGGGGTATGCAGGGAAGTGGATTTTTATGTTTATTGTTACATTATTTTCTTATAAAAATATTATAAATATTGAACTTTATGATGTTATCAGATATTTAAGAGGATTGGTACATGGTGATATTATATCCGCCATTCTGTTTATCAATGTTCCTGGAACCTTTTCCCAAATTATTCATATGTAATCTCAAAGGGTCAAATATATATATCTAAGGAGAGTAGGAATAGAATTATTATTTATTTCTTATTTTTACAAATTATTATTTACATTTATCTATTAATCAAATAATGAATCCTGTGAAATTGTCAAAATTCGTTATAGATATAAAAAACATAGGAAAAAACATATTTACATAAATCCAAGTATCATTAAGTAAATGTGTTGACAGTGAAATATGATATTATTTTTATATTAACATTGTTATGAAGTAGATTTTACAACATTATAAATATATAGTACTGCCTTCCACTCTTATTAGATGAATAAAATAGAATTTTTATTTAATTCATGGAATGGTTTCAAAATGTGTAAACATCTAAAATTGTAAAAATATTTCATAAGAGGGGAAGTATGTTTTTATCCAATCATCTCCCCAATAAATTAAAACCTATGTAATTATAGGTTTCTTTATTAATAGCAGAATATTAAATTTTATTCTCTAGTTAAAATTTGGTGAGAACTAATGAAAATAATATTTATGGTTCATATGGTGATATTATTTGGATATCAGATATTCCTGCAATGGTGAGAGTTATTTGGTGGTGTATTTGTAAAAATTTATTATCTTCAACTGAGATCCTTTTTCATTAACATATTATTTATTCCAGTATCTGATTTTTTTTCATGGAGGGATGAAGTCAAATATTCAAGCTATTTTATATTATTATAGTGTAACTTGTATTTAATATATGATCCAATACATTCTTTTCTTTATTCTACCTAGGTATTTCATTCCTCTTAATCTTATAATATATTGGAATATGATTTTAACCAAACATATATTTTATCTATCCTTTGTTATTTATAGATTTATTTTAAGAATCAAATGGAAAAAGTCATCTATTATAATTAAATTCATGAATCATTGAAATTTAGAAAATCTAGGAAAATATTATAGGTATAGACTATTATGAATAATTTTATTGGGGTGAGAAATTTTTTGATTTATATTATGAATTGGGAAAACTAGAGGCACCTTGAATTATGATTAATTTTAATGTTGTTATCATTGATGAGCCTTATACTGAAAGTAGTTTGGTTTGTAGGGATTCTAAAAAAATTATTTTTTATGGGTTTAATATTTCATATTCATCTTATAGTATTCCAAATTTTGTGGAAAATAAAATTATTTATGGGATTCATATAATAAATATTTAGGGCTGGGATCATTACAATTTTGAGTCTAATTTTCCCCATGTGATTGAAACGAAATCCAATGAATCTTATATTTGAAATTATTTTGGGCTTGTGATTTATATGATTCATCTGGAGTGTTGATGAGACATATTTTAAAGGTTTTATTTTATTGAAAAACTAGGAAATAGAATAAAAAATATACTACACATTCTCGAACTAATTTGGGTGATATTTTATAGAATGGTATTTTTTCCTATTCTACTACTCGATTTAGACTCATAGAATTAATCTAATCATTTAAGAGTATTATTCAAAAAAATATTTCTTCATTCCATTTATTTAATTTCTGAATCATTATATAATATATTTATATTATTCATGAAAATTTTTAATATCTTAAAATAAATATTAGTATTTTATATAGGTATTTTATATTAGTATTTAATAATTAGTTTCTCTTTTTCTTTTAGAAAAAAATAGATTGGTTATATAATTTTAAAATGCTTAAAAATTATTACTTCATTATATAAATTGTAGAAAACTATATTGATCATGATAATTATTTTTAATAAGCGTGTATAATTATATTTCTATAATATTTCCTCTCATTATAAAATGAACCAAACCTATTGGTCAGGGTGTATAAATGTAATCATAAAATTATAACTATCTAATATGAAAAAAATTATCATTATCCGCACCATTTTTTATAAATTAATATTAAATTAATGAAGTCATTTACTTAAAGGAATGATCCTCAAACCTATCTTAAGTGAAAATGGGCAGAAGTCAGGGAATATATGATTTTTAGGAGTATCATGATTTTATGGTAATTAGAATACACACACACACACACACATATATATATATATATATTCATTTCAAAAAGTGATCAGAATGACCAGTTATGAGATTCCTAAATGAAACTCCCATCAATGGTGACTGTTATATTTTAGTCATTTTAAGACAAGTGTTTATTACTTTAATATTTATTAGTAATAAATATATAAAAATTAAAAGATATATTATATAATAGAAAATATATCATTAAAATATTTAAACAATTAATTATCAATACTTTAATAACCGTTGAATCGTACTAATGAAAATTAAAATCTCTTCTAATAAAAATATGGTTTTATTGTACATAATTTTTTTTTAATGTGTTCTATGCTTTTTTTCATATGTTAAAATTTAATTATTTAGAATTTTAATTTGATAAAATGATCTCCAAATATGGAATCATCATATAAAAATTATGCAAGGTTAAATTATTATATTTTATTTTGAAAATGATAATTTTTTTATGAATATTAAACAATATTGTTTTCTAATATTTGGTAGGTTTTATGACATCATTATGTTGTAAAATGATATGGAAATTTATAAAAATATCCCAAAACTGAAAATATATTTAACGAGTAAAATAATTAATTTAAAAATAATAAAATTAATTTCTAAATCTATAATTTTTTTAGAGTGTCAAAATTATATTTAAATCATATAAAAATATATATTTGACTATTTACTTAGAATTAAATATTTCAATATTACAATTTCATTTTTTATGTGTTCAAATGATAAGATGAAAATAAATTTTTTAATCAAACATTCATTATTATGAAATCATATAACTATTTTTTGTAACTTTTATCCAATGTTTTATCATGATTTGGTTGGGTATCATTTATGGGTGCTTCCGGTGAAAATTGGTAAAATTTTGTAAGTTCTAGTGTTGTGCACAGTTGGAAAATGGTTCTCCCAATGTGTGTTCCCTAGTATCGAAAACTATGAAAACCTAAGAAATGAGGGTTTTAATGGTTGGGTTACTATTTGTCCATCCACGCAAAAAACTATTAGAAACCAAGAACCTTTGTAAAGGGGCGTACGATTAACTCACACAATTTGACAAACCATGGTTCCTCTTCAAGGAATCTGTGCAAGTAGTATTCTTTTATTGTGAAAATTATTTTATTTTTTTGAACCCCCATTTCTTCCCCCACTTTTCTCTAACTCCATATTGGATATACTACTAGGTCATTGGGGCTCTCAAGGACCCATTTTATCACCCTAAAACATTTTATTTAGTGGATCGAACCTATAAGATCTCTATTTTAGCATTTCCCAGTAAGATTTAATTCCCAATCACTTCTATACCTCTCTCTATAAATATTCCTTAGGTATAATTAGTTATCTATGTTTTTGTATGGTATAATCTCTGTTGTTTTATATCTTGAATCTAGTTTTGATTCTCAGATCTCATTTTCCGATGTTCTTCATCGGTGTTTCTCATTGTGGTCGTTGTGATATATGTTCACTTTGTTTCGGTAGGTGGTTCTATTAAATAATGTCCAATTCATTTTCCCCTAAAATTCTTTATTTAAATTAAATTACCTGATGTTATATAATGAAAACCCAATTTTCATCGAATAGGGATTTTAAATAGATTTATCATGAAATTGGGGGGGGGGGGGCACCCCCAAATCTAATTTATTGGGGAGTGATTGTGAAATTTGATCGAAGTAGTGAATTTAAATTGGGAATTTAAATTTGTGGAATTAATTTATGAAACTGACATATGAAATTGATTTCAACTTTTTATTTGAGAAAGATGGAATAAATTGTTTAGATAATAACCCATTGGGATTTTCACGGAAATGGTCATGAATTAATTAAAAAACATTGTTTTGGTTTTTAAATAGAATTTGGTATATTGATATAGAAAATGGGGAAATTTTATTTTAACGAGTTTTCAAATAATTTTTCCATTTTTATTATTATTTTAGCACATTTAATCCAAGGTAGATACTGAGATATTTAGGAAAAACATGCTAGGTTAGAATTTCCAAATAATCGGATTAATTATTTATAGCTCTAACATAAACCTATTGGAATATAATATCCCCAATAATATACTGGTTAGTCCTCTTCTTCCAGTGTTAACGGGATGTGTGTGCACATTTTCGTTATCATTATTTGATTGTATGAGGATCCAATAACTTGGAAATATCATTCCTTTTTCTAGATGACCATGTTTCTAATTGGTGATTATTTTTATGTACATTCCATTGTGTGTAAAACTATTTTACTCAGGCCCTATGAATATATATACAATTTTTTATAATAAAGTTTTATTGAGACATTGTTTAAAAATATTTCCAGTAATTGAAATGCAAATCATGGTTTGTTTTAAATATACCTTTATACTACCATTCATGTATATTTTTAACTGAATTATTTAGTTGGATAATTAATGTGGCTTATTTTTATAAAATTATTGGTTTGACCCTACTGGTATTTTAGATCACACTGTATATGTGCCTTCAGGTGTGTGTAGATTATCGTATTCGAAGTTCAGGAAAGGTTAAATCACCACTTGGAGGAAGATTATGTCATTGATCCTTATGACTCAGAGAGTTGTTCCCATTTGGACATGGGGTTTTTACCTTATTGTTTATAGTACAATATATTTGTACTTTAACATTGTATACCTATTTTAATTTTGGTACTATTCTTCTTATATAGTTTCCATGTATGAATTTTGACTTGTATCTATTTCTTTTTCTATTTATGTGGAAAACTATTCCCACATTATATTATACGATGTTAGGTGGTTTTCAGTAGCCCATGGAAATATAAAATTGCCTTAGGGCTATGTTAGGATAATAATGGGAGTTAGGGTACTTTGGTGTCTTGGCTGGTTTGTGAAATTTTTTTATCAAAGTTGTGGGTTAATAATATTATATTGAAGTTAGTATGAAGTTTATGTAATATTTTGGGACCTAAAAGGTAGTTGCGAAAGTATCTAGCCAAATTTCACTATAATGAGATGTAAGTCACCATGGGTGGTTTGGGAAAGGATTCTTGAGGATTAGTTTTAGTCTTTTACATAATTTTGGTTTGGGTAGAGTTAAATAAAAATATTTTTTTATCTTTTTGTATTTATTCCCATTGTTGCTCTGTTTGAGTATTAATATGATGTCATTAAGGTTGTCTATTATTTTTGTATAGAATCATGCCTCTACGATGATGTGTGAATTATATACAGGATAAAGTTATTGATTAGCCTCATTGAGAAAATCCTCTCGAAAACAATAAACGGTTTGATGTTAATTCGTGTGTTGTCCATGCTCTAGGAAAGGAACCTGGGCCCGTTCCCATTATGGATCTAGTAGTGGAACCTTAAGGGGATGTTTTTCAAAACCATTCTTAGGAGTTCCTTGTTTAGAATCTTCTAACATTCCTTTCCTTTAAATAACCTTAATTATCTTAGTATTGGTTTATGGATATCTATATTTTTCTTGAATTCATTAAAATGCTATATAAAATCAATGTGAATTGATCCACCATCTATCTAAAGGGACCTAACATTATATAGTCGGACCCGATGGTCATGAAAAGAAGCAAAAGGGTTTAACGTGGAATGAATTCAATGTAACTTCATCAACTAGTTATGTCAAAATTATATGGTATTGGACAAGTCCTTAGAGTTTTCCAAAAGTGAGTAGGCTTATAGGGTCGTTATAGAATATAAAAATCACTTTTTTGAACTTGCATAGTTTTCAAATGTGTCCATGTCAAATGAGAAGATTAATACTTGAAATTGAGAGATGGGACATTGATCTAATATTCATTCTAGGGTTTTATTAATTAAGCGACCTTCTTAAGTAGATGTTCCATATAGAGTGTTGTTTATTAAAATGAACCTATTTGGTTAGTTAGGGTTGTCATGAATACCTTTTTCTCTTATTGTCGGTTCAATGAATCCCATTAAAGGGAAGAAGAGGCATTATAATTCTTATAATAGTTCTCTAAATTAGAGTTTTTCTATAACTCCAATAGTTACAGGCATATGCCCTTTTATTTTCTACCTGTATGGAAATCCTTGGAATTCAAGATAGGTTTGCAATGATGAACCCATGATATGTGTATCTTGAAAATTCATGGGTCACATACAGATTTTATGATTAGTTTTTCCAAATCTACATAGTGTCATTGGATCTTATGTTCCTAATATCACTATGGTGCAATTTGATTCTTCACAAACAAATTAGTTCAAATCACATGCATCTAGAATGAATCTTCCTCGGATAGTAGAGGGGTCTCTAGATGAAGTAGATATGGGACAACAGATGTGCAAGATACCATCATTATAGCTTCATCATTAGGGAATTATTTATTTGATACCGGTTCAACTCATTAATTTATTTCATCCAATATTATAAATTTTATAAACCTGGATACATAGATTTTATATTATGTGATGGACATTACTACACACATCATATCAAAGAGAGAGTAGGGTCTCTATAGTGCCATTTTTGTTTTCTTTTTATCATATATTGATATTTAATGGTGCTTTCTGTTTCATGATATGAAACTTGTTGAAATCATATTCAGGATGAATTTATTCATTACTAATAAAGCTCAAAAAGATTGTAATCTTCAATGGGACTATTTTACTATTCCTGATGGGGTGGGTTGTATGTTTTAGGGATAATATAAATCATGGTCCATTAGATCCAGAACTTCTTATCTAGATTTAATATCAGTTTTCTTTTTTTATTTTCAGCGATAATATTTGATTGTTGATCTCCCTACATTATTCTTTCAGTTTACAGATGTTTTTATTTCAGAGTTCTCTGGTTTTCCCCTCGTATGGGACGTAGAGTTTTTGATCTATTTATTTCATGGTACTCATCCAATGTCTGTTAAATATTATTTCATGGAACCAAATAAAATGAATGAATTGAAGGATTAAATGGATGATATTTTGTATAAAATATTTATAAGCTAGAGTATATCACCTTGGGTGTAACCAGTTATCATTTCTAAAATTTTTTATGGTTTAATTTTCCATTTTGTGGATTACCAAGAACTCAACTGAGTTACGATAAATAAAAAGTAACTATTTTGATGGATTGGAGGTCTATTTGAAAATTTGAACAGGGAGAAGTGGTTTCATAAAATTGATCTACGATATGGAAAGAATAATTTGAGATTAAATGAATCAAACATTACAATAACTACATTTCAAAGAATGTTTGGCCATTATGAGTAAATTTTCCCACCTCTTGATCTTACAAATGCACCAACAGTATATATGGATTTAATGAATAGGGTATTCCATGAGTACCATGAATTTTTTTTGGTGGTCTATGTAGATTAATTCCTTTTCTACTATATGTTTGACAATGATCATGTGTGTCATTTGATAATTGTTCTTGAATTATTGATAAAAAATATAATTTATTCCAACCATTCAAAATGTGATTTTTATATTTGGGAAGTGATCTTATTGGGACACATAGTGTCAGAACATGGTATTTTTTTTGGTTATGAAATGGTAAAAGATGTTATGTCACGGGAACAACAATGAAATGTTTCTTGATATTCAATGATTTTTGGGTTTGTCTGGGTATTATCACAAGTTTATAAAGGACTTCTCAAAGTTGGATTCTATGATAATCTCTCTAACTTGAATGGGAGTAATGTATTATTGGGGTGAATAATTTCAGAGTTCCTTTGTTGATATGAAACAAAATTTTCTAGGATGACTATGATGAATCTTAAAGAGGATGTGAAGAGATAGGTGGTTTTAAATGGTGCATTAGGTTTGGGTTTGGGATGTGTTCTTATGATGGATGATCATGTCAATTATTTTGAATGTAGACATATTAGGACACATGAGTAGAATTACCCAACCCATGGCCTTCAGCATTCAGCTGTGATGAATGATCATTTGTAAGAGAAGAAATAACTTTTTAGAGAATAGTTTACCATATATTCTAAACAAAAGATTGTGAGTTATATATTCTCTCAAATAATATTTAATCCCCATTATAGGTGTTGGGTAGAATACCTACAATATTTTGACATTGACATTTCCTATACCCTGAGGAATGGTAATGTTGTCACGTATTCCTTGAGTTGGAAACTTTAAACTAAGGCCATGAAAGAATAATAATAAGATTGTAACTTGATGGATATATTTTCGTAGTTTCATATTGGAGTCTTGGAATCAGGGGTTGAGTTTACATTAGCCAGTGTTCAATTGGATTCTTCCCTTATCACTATGATTAGGCAAGAATAACAGCTTTATGATTAGTTTTGTACCATTAGAGACTATCTTAATGGTTGGGAGACCATATCTATGTGGTCATTCTCAATAAAGGTTATTTTATTCTTTTAGAATCACGTTGTTGTACCATTAGTATCGAGAAAAGATTTTATGGAGGATTAATATATTTCCCAATGGGAAGTGCACCTTTGAACCATGATGATGTTATACATAATGTAGTGACGATTCATGTTTCCAGGTATGAGATGGAGAATTAGTGATTTTTCATCTTTTAATTATATATGCCATCAAGTCATTTCTATGCACCAAAAACCTTTGAGTTTACTTCAAACACTTATACATCCAACTTGGATGTTGGATGAGATCTCTATGGACTTTGTGGTTGGGTTTTGGCGTACCTTGAAAAAGAAGAACATTTTATGGGGTTTTATTGATAGGATAACTAAATTGGATCACTTTATACCCATTTAGGATTAAAACAGTGTTGAGGAGTTGGTAAATCTCTATGTGAAAGAGACTTTTTATTTCCATTGAGTTCTATCTCTTATATTATCAGATAGTGATACTCGATTTACATATCACTTTTGGAAAGACCTTTAAAAGGAAATAAGATATTTGGTACATTTAAGTGTGACATACAATCTACTGTTAGATGGTTTGAGAGAAAAAATTATATAGATTCTTGAGGATATCCCCATTCACATATTAATAGTTTTTTTGGATCATTGAATGACCATTGGGGTATTGTTGAGATTTTATATAATAATATTTACCTGCCTAAGATAATAATGAGTCTTTTTTAGGCCATTAATGGAAAACTTGTAAATATCATTTATATTGGTCGAAGATTGGGGAATATTCCATGGTTGGAGCATGAATGGTTCAATATATTATATATAATATTTTCTTTATTCGTGGGTGAATTTTGAAATAATAAAGAAGATATATGTGTTTTTTTATTATTGCCAAAGACCATTGGGGTTTTCTTTTCGTGAACATGTTTTTTTATAAGATTCACCGCATATGGGTCATTGACAGCTTAGGTTGCAAGGGATACTCGCTCCTCATTTTGTGGTACCTTTTCAGTGTTTTCATTAGGTGGTAAATGTGTCTTTTCATTATAAATTCCAACATAGTTGACATCAATACATAAGGTGTTCCATGTATTGAAACTCCTAAAGTATCTTTCTGAGCCCTCTCATGTTCTATGGTAGAGTTATCTTGACATTGATCATAATTTATCTGTGATTGAGAATCCAATCAGGATAGTTTATTATGAAACCATGGTACATAATGGGATGATTATACCTTTGTTTCGAGTGATATGGAAGCAAAGATCTGATCCTCATTAGACGTGGGAGAGAGAGGCACTGATGAGAAAGAAGTGGCATTATCTTTTTAATATGGTATATTTTTAACAATATTTATAAGGGAATAATGTTCTTATTGTAGGTATGTTAAAAAATAATGTTTTTGATTTTAGGTACTACTTAAACCCTATTTTGATTATTCATTGGTAGTGTATCATTTAAGGGTTTTTTGATGGAAAATTTGGAAATTTTTGTAAGTACATTGGTTGTACATGGTTGGAACATAGTTTTCCATAACCATGTGCACTACTATTGAAAACAGAGAATGCCCATGCAGTGAGGTTTTAAGTAGTTATTACAGGGGTTTAAAATACTTCAAAAAACCTAATATAAATTGTGCCCCTTGTTAGAGGGGAGCATAGTTTGACAAACTATGCATCCCCATATAAGAAACAATGTGTGTAAAAATATATTAATCTGAAAATAATTTCAATTTTTTTACCCCTATTTCTTTTAATGCAGAACCCTAACTCTGGATTTGAAATCTTCATAGGGAATTGGGGATCTTAAGGACCCATTAAATTCCCTAAAACGCTTTCCAAGGTAGATTAAAGCTAGGTGATATTTTTTCATTCATTTCCTGGTAATAATTCTTCCACCAATATTTTTATACCATTCTCTTTATCTCTCTTACTGAAGGTTTTTTATATCACAATGTTGTCAGTGGATCTAATCTAGGTTATTTCAGATCATAAATCATGGTTTTATTCCTAGATCTTCTTTTCCAATTTTCTTCGTTGGAGTTTCCCATTGCGGGATTTGTGAGACATGATCTATGTGTTTGAGTAGGTTGATCAATTGATGATTGAACAATTTATTTAACATAATTTTTTTTAAATTAAATTTCATGAAATAGGATTCTAGAAAACCCAAATTTAATCATATAGGGATTTTAAATTTCTTTGTAATGAAACTGGGGACCCCCCCCCCCCAATTTTAATTAATTTTGGTGTGATTGTGGAATTTGATGGAAATTGTGAATTTCAATTCGGAATTTCAATTTATGGAATTAAATAATGAAATTGATTTCAAATTTGTATTTGAGAAAGATGGATAAATTTTTTTTAAAAGATCCCATTGGTTTTATATTGAAAAAGATATGATTTGATTAAAAACCCATGTTTAGGGTTTTAAAGTGAATTTGGAATATTGAGATAGAAAATAAAGAAATTTTGTTTTGAATTTTTTTGAAACAATTTACAGATTTTGTATTATAGTTTGAGAACATGAAATCTTAGGTAGTTAGTGAGTAATTTGGGACAAATCTACTAGGTTTCAATTACCCTAAATTTAGATTAAAAATTTATAGATCTATCATAGACCTATTGGCAGATCTTATCCCTAGAGGGATGTTGGTTAGTCCTCTTTGACCAGTCTTAAAGGATCATTTGTGCACATTTCCATCATCATTATATGAGTGTGTGAGGATCCCATAATAAAGAAATATCATACCTCTTAGAAGATGAACATTTTTTTTATTTTGAGTGATTATTTTGTTACATATTCGATTTTTTTAAAAAGTACACTACACATGACATATAAATTAATGTAAAATATTTTATATAAAATATTTATTAAGAAAATTTTTATAAATATTTTCCATCAATTGAATTGAAATTCATTGTATTTTAAGTATTATTTTGTACTGGAATGCCTATTTATTTGTAATTTAAATCCTTATTTGGTTATTTAATGTTTCATTTTTTTCAACCCATATTATGACCCTATAGGTATTTTATCTAACATCATAACAATGACTTAAGTGTTTTTATATTACATTATTTCATGTTCATGTAAGGGTTATTCCAAAATTAAAGGAGGTTGAATTTTTTTATCATTTGGACTTGGAGGGCTATGTCCATTGAGACTTGGGTTGTTTACCTTTCATATTCTGTTACATTTTAGTTGTACTTAGGGTTTTTTTACTTTTTTATCTTTGGGTACTATTTTACTATTGTGTTTTATATTATGCATTATAAATTTTACTTATTTCTTCCACTATTGATATATAAATCCATTCCCACTTTATCTTCTATTATGTCAAGTGCTAGTCGCCAACCCATGGGAATCCAGAACGCCGTTTGGATTAGGTCTAGATAGACTATGGTGTTAGGGTACCTGAGTGTCTAGGTTGATTCATGTCAATTATTTGTCACAATAATCAACACTATTAATATTATTAAGTTAAAATAATAAATTATTCAATATTTTATTCAATGATTCTCCTTTAATTAACGTATAAATAAACCCATTCTCCACCCTATTTCCCAAATATTGTTTATCTTTGCCAAATATCTACCAAAATATCTCACTAAACTCTCTTATATATACATTCATAAGTCCCTAGTCTGACCAAAAGTCCCTCGCCTAAAGGATTAATTCTCATTCTAATTGAGACATCTCAAAGAGTAATATAAGGGTTTCAAAACCCATTTATTTTCTTTTTGATTATTAACTCACACTTTAAATATATTATGTGACCATTAAATTAAAACTAACATATTATTATAATAATAATTTAATTAAATTTGGAAAATCAAATAATAGATTGTTTTTTACTCATTTTAAAAATTCTTATAAACATTGTTCACCCATGGTTTGTTTATACTACCTAAGTGAGTGATGATGTTTTATTTTCACTTATTATTTTCATTTAAGTTTTTTAAATAATTTTTACAAATAAATATAATATAAATAATAATATTAGGTTATATTTATGATATTATAATGACATAAAATGAATGAAATTAATAATATTAAAGATAAACAATTAGAGATTGATTATATATGTAAAAAATTATTATCATGAATTGATTTATGATCTGTAATGATATGATAAAATATTAAAACCATTAACTTATAGAATGATATGAATAGAATAATAATACAATTATTGATATTATAGAACCATTAAAAAGGACTTGTAAGCGTTTCCATTGTACAAAAAAATCTTCAAAACTATGGGATGAACATATCTAAATGACCCACATAAACAACATGAAACTAATAAGTGAAGGGGAAATGAATATAAATGGATAATAATAATGAAATAAACAAGAATATGGTTCTTAATAAGGCAATTAATAAATAATATTTTGTTATTCAAGAGGTTATATAATATATATTGTTATTTTGGACATAAGGTGAAGGGTTCCCATCCCAATTTCTTTTCATTGCGACATGTTTCATATTATCCACCGATCATATTTTATATGGTGTATATACTACATACTTGATATATTTTAACAAAATTTATCTTTTATTCAAATGATTTTTAATTCCATTTCATGTCCCCTCTTTCATTTTCTTTTATTTTATAATTTACCAAAGTTGTAAAGAGTTTCATTTACATAATAACCTTTCATTGAGTTATGAAGTTCCTTAGTTAATATTTTCTTAAAATTTTGGTACATTATACCCTTTCAATCTCTCATATTTCACATTCTACTTTTTTTTTGGAATTTTAAATTTCCATTTAATGATATCATTTATTATTATTTACTACCACATAATATATTACATTTTAAATTAAAACCTCACTTCTTTATTTGAGCACATATCTTCCACATATATATAAATTATAAATACAAATTTTTATTTTTCATAATTTTAAAATTAAATTCTGATTTTCTTTTATACCTAATGTTTTTAAAAATTTATTTTAAAATTTAATTTTACATCTCTTATAATTAATTTGTGTTATTTTAAAATTTTAAAAAAGTGTATAAAAAGAAATTATTTCAACTTTCATATCATTTATTATCGTTATTTATAAGATTATTTAGCATTAAATATATTTATTTTCAAGGTTCTATTATTGATAAATTTGGATTTTAATATAAATATAAAGAATTATTATTTCCACATTTTGAAAATGATATGTATAGTGAACTATATAATTTACATGAAGTTATTATCATCGATGTTTATAAAATATATTTTCATGATTTCACTTCCATTTAACTCTATTCTTTATCAGGGTTCCTTTTCAGTGAAATTTATATATTTTTAGATCATTTTTCAAACTTCTTTTATGGGTATTGTTTTATCTTTATATTTTTTTCTAAAAAAATATACATCAATAAATCTTTTCTTTATTGGTGAATATTTCAGAGTTTCTAAAAACTATAGAAATTATTTCTCATATATTATATAATTTCCTAACATCATTTAAATTATTTTTCACTTATTTATATAAACTTTAAACATGAATCATTTTAAAGTTACATTTCTTATATTCATCTTCTTTATACTTACTCATATTTTTTTTAAATGATAAATACTTTTTCTTCTTCATTATTCATATTTCTATATATCTAGGATATTATATAGATGAATTTTTAATAAGTGGATTAATCCATCATACCCTTTAAATTATCATATTATCATATATTCTATAAGATAACCTTTATTCGAATAATATTCTGTCGCTAATATCATATTACTCCTAATTTATATTAAAGGGTGTTCACCTAGGTGGTCATATATTTTGATTTACTGGGAAAAATTATTAATTTGACCATATTACATTTATTCACTCTTATAAATATTATTCTATATTAATAAAAATATACCAATGATTTGTAACAACTTTGGTATAGGCAAAAATATTTTCAGTTACCCATACCGAAGCATTTTCAATACCATTAGTGTATGTACATAAAAACGGTTTTGGAAAATCATTATTAAATTTTAGACTACGGTTTTTATATTTGTGTGAATATTAATAATTATTATTTCGAAATATATAATTAATTTTACATATACATATATATTAATCTATTTTTGGACATAAAAATATCATAGTATAGTAGTTAAGTCATTGAATTAAAATGGATTTGTCTTTCGTTCAAAAATCCCCCATAATATTTTTATAGTACCCATGCTAATGGTTTTACAAAAAAATTTATATGGACGTATACTAATGATTTTAAAAAAATTGGTATAGATATCTATTGCAATGTTTTTTGAAAACCATTTTTATATCCCTACTAGAAATATTTTACACTAAATTTCTTATAAGACCATTGGTATAGGATATACCAGTCATTTGAGAGATTATAAATATTTTTATAAACCATTTTTATATTCAATATTTTTAGTATTTCTAATAGTATTGTTTTACCCTAGATAATAAGGTTATTTCTTTGAATGATTATGCATCATAAATTTTGGTATCTATCAAATTTTATTTTTATGGGTTACTCATGTTTTAAATTATTAGGAATTTTGAATTATTTTCATACTTATAAAGATCATATTTTCATGGACATGTTATTGTGATATTATTGATCTGGGAATTAAATATACATCTAATGAATTGATTAAATTTTTACATTGTTGATACCCAGAGATGTATTTTTTAGAGGTTTTGAGACTTGAAAGTGGATATGAACATGATATATTTTATTAAGTCTGAAGGATTTCTTAATAAAATATTAAATTGAAGATGTATCCCCTATCCTTATGGTGTTTTTTAGTGATAGGGATTTTTAAGGGAGATGTTGAATGTTTGTATATGTTGGATATTGTTTGAAATACATAAATCACATTCAATATCATATATTATAATTTTTATTATATGATATAATGTATGTTAAAGAGTTTATAAGTGATGATAAGATGTTTGGAGTTGTAGGAAATTATTTTCGAGTTTTTTTGAAGTTTATATGATATTTACATGAAAATGGTAAATTCCATGTCATTATTCTCTGCATATGAGTAACACTGGTCAGATGAGTTAAAATTTTTCTTTGTCCAAATTTTGTAACATTCAATTTTCTAGTTCACATGGGTGATTTACATAATTCATAAAAATAATGTATATATATATTTAGGATTCATCCATTATATAAGATTCATTTTTATTAGAACTAAGGTGTAATTCCATTTTCATAATGTTCATATGAAATCTATGTTAGGGTTAGCTACAAAACATACGTGTTATCTCCATGGAAAAGAAAAAACATGTTTGTAACTGAAATGAAACATAACAGTAGTATTAAATGAAAAATATCTATTTGGAGAAACATAAGGGTAATTATGAACTAATTTAAGAGAAATTCCATAATTCAAAAGGTCCACCCTAGTTTTTATTCTTAATTTAATATGAGAGGTTCTTTGTAAGAGTCCTTCATAAATTTTGTAAGAGTAAATCTAAATCTATAACAGTCACTCCCGTATCAAATTTTTGTAATGGTCATGCTGAAATAGTAGGATTTCCATTATTTAACACGGAATTATTTTCATAAAAAATAAAAACTTTTAAAGGGATTATATAAATATATTTAGGAAACTTTTGAAATAAACTTTATAATGATAATGATGGAATTTGTGGAAAAAATATCATGATATAAAATATTTATTCAAGAAATGTTTGAAAATGGTTCCCAGCATTGAAATCATATTGTGCCATGACCATTTAGATTTAGAATAGAATAATATCTTTGTTCCATAATGAGAAACAAAAAGAATTACATTTCATGATATTTTATGAGAGAAATATGTCTTGTACCATGAATTTTTTTTTATCACTAGTAATGAAAAATAAGCTTCATTTTTTGTTTAGGAAAACTATATTAATTCACCATGATGAAAGAATCCATGTTGCAAGTTATTCTTGAATCCACTTGGATAGGTATAAAATCTAAAATAAAATAATAATAAGAAATATGTTGGAAAAATAAGTGAAGTTGAAGAATAAATAAGATGGATTTGTATTTCTATTTTAAAAAACAATTTCAAATTTCAATTTGAAGATATAGTTATTTCGATGTGGGAAACTTTGAGTAGGGATGTTGCATGAATGATGTAGGAGAGGGTATGTGTTATGAAATATAATATGGAAATGAAATATAATAGAGAATATATGAGTGATCCATTATATAATTCTAGAGATAGAAGAAGGGAGAAGAGGATTAATAGTACATGCATTAGTTTAAGAAGTAAACGAATAAGAGATGGACCACATTGATTTTTGTGTTATAATATTAGTTGTATCTCATAGAGGAGAGAAATGGAGTTAAAATTGTTATTAATAGTGAAAAAATGATGGATCAATCTAATATTTTCATGACACAATCATCATATATGTAGGATAATTCACACCATATCAAATAAAATATAACCATGCAGCATGTTTGTTAATGGAAAAAACCTAACTTCTTCTTTTCAAGAGACCACATCATTGTCACTATTTTCTTATTAGTAAATGATAATATAAAATTTTTCCTATCCACTGTAGAGATTATTGTGGATCTTCTAGTATTATGTGAGTCCAAATCATGATAAGGATTAAATAATAATTATGAATAGAAAACCTTATAAATTAAGTGTATTTTATTTATTTATTTCATGGGAATGTGTGCATTTTGAAGTGTGATTTACCACTATAACAAGTGATATAGGATTATTTTATAATAAATCACAAAAAAATTGAATATTTTTCATTGATTCACCCACTCTTAGTGAACCACACCATTCTTAGGCATACCATAATTTGTATCCGAGAATCTAGGTTTCCTTTGAAGATCAGAAGTTTTAAGTTCTATTCTTGGATGTTTTTTCAACTCATTTGGAATTTGAGTTTTTATATCTCTTTTAGAAGATATTAAGTATCTTATTTTAATTAATAAAGGGGTTTAGTGATGTTTTTTTGTGATATTATATTTTTAATCTATCATGGATAATATTAATATCACTACAATATATAGTTCATTTTTCAGTGCAAAAAAATTCTTTTTACAGTGTTAGAAAAGATCTATTAATATAAATGATGATATGCGTCCCCTTTAACAACAGTAAAAAAGTGTTGATAGTGGATGTCATTTATCCTCACTAAAAAAATAACTAATAAATTCCCACTTTATATGTGTTATTTTAGCGCTAATAAAGCACCCTTTATCAGTGCTATTTTTAGTGGTGATAAAAGACCACGTTATCAGTGCTTCAATTGGAACTGATAAATGGTTCCTTTATCTGGACTTGAAATAGCACTAATAAATGGTTCCTTTATTAGCACTAAGTACTGCTGATAAAGGGTGAATTTATTAGGGAACAAAATAGTATTGATAAAGGGCTAACTGTCTGTAATGTGTTGTTTATGTAATAGCACACCCAACAGTAGCACCTACACATATAAACGACACACCCATTAGTAGCACCTGTATAGCAGACAGACACCACCAACAAAAAACAACACCTACACAACACACACAACATCACACACAAGTATGAAGAAGCACACACACGGGTTTTCAAATCAATTATATATAAATTTTAAACATTGTTTTATATAATTACATTTACAATTATCCAACAAAAAATTAAAAACATTAATGATTCATCCTTCGACTCTCATGATCCCAATTCAAAAATTTCTGCCCATGGTATTGGTCACCAAAAAAATCAACCCAACTCAATAAAAAGGTTCCACCTATATAAGAAAAAATATTATGTTATTAATAATATATAGAAATAAATTCAACATTAATTTTAAAGGATACATTAATAAAATGAAAATTTTCAATAAAAAAGAACCATTTAGAGTTATACAAGTCACACCGTGTATCGTATAGAGGTGGGGTTTATTCCTACACAACACAATTGAGTTATGGATCGTTTTCCTAAAATATCAAAACAATCCAAATGGATTTTCACTGTTTTTTGTATGTCCCTTTTTTAGTAAAAATTATATCAAATTTAAATGAAATATTTGGATTTATATCGGTCACAACATGTATCAAATTGAGGTTTGGTTGATTCCTAAGCATAATAAATGACTCATGGATTATTGTTCTCATGTATCAAAACAATCCGAATGGGTTTTCTTGGTTTTCAGTATGACAGTTGTGTTTTTATCTAAAATACCATTTCAAACGGGAATGACTCATTTTGAGTAATATTGTACTCTTTTTTATCACATAACTATGATACTACTTTATACATGTCACAAAGTACATAGGAATCGCTCTCATAAATTAAGAAATAATCCGAGGATGTTTTCTGGGGTTTTAGTGATTGAATCATTTTGAGCTAAATGTAAATTTTAAACTAATAACAAACAATTTTAGTCATACTGGTCAAACCATGCACTGGATTGAGGTGCATTTGATTCCTACATATAAGAAATTACTCGTGAATGATTTCCTTAATGTTTTAAAAAATAATAATAATGTTGTTGCTCAGTATTTAGAATGTCACTTGTTCTTGTTTACATAAATTAATATCAATTTTAAATCTAACACATTTGGATTTATACCAGTCACATCGTTCATCGTATTATGGTGTGTTTGATTCTTATATGTCACAAATGATTCATTTATCCGTGTTTTCAGGTATCAAAATAATCCAAATTCATTTCCTCTGTTTTCAGTATGTCAGTTGTGTTTTTATACCAAAATATCAATTCAAATCCAAAACACACTTTTTGAGTGATCTTGGTCACATAATTCAGCGATTTTATGTGAAACTACTTCATACACATCAGAAAGGACTTAATAATTACTATTCTAAATTATGAATACAATCGGAGATTATTTTCATGGTTTCTAGTTAGTGACACATTTTGAGATAAAATGTATATTTTAAACTAATAACATACACTTTTAGTTATATCGATCACATCATGTGTTATATTTATCTTTGGTTGATTCCTATAAGTCAAAAATGATCAATGTATCATTTTCCTAAAGTATCAAAACAATCCAAATGCGTTTTATTTGTTTTCAATATGTCAGTTGTTCTTTATTGGATAAATTAATGTCAATTATTAAATTAAAAGAAACATTTGGATTTATACTGGTCACATTGTGCATTGTATTGAGTTGGAGTTGATTCCTACACGTCAAAATTGACTAATGGATTGTTTTCATAAATTATCAAAACAATTCAAATGTGTTTTATCGATATTCAGTATGCTAAGTTTGTTTTTCTACTGAAATTCATGCCAATTTTAAATAATAAGATACACTTCGAGTTATACCGGTCGCATTGTGAATCAGATTAAATTATGATTCATTCCTACATGTTAGAAATGTCTGGTAGAAAGTTTCCTATTATATCAATACAATATGTATTTGTTTGATTAGTTTTTAGTACGTTAGTTGTGTTTTTCTAATAAAATATGATTTCAAACTTGGAAGACACATTTTGACTCATACTGGTCAGATCATGCATCAATTTTACATGAGATCACATCATGCATGTCACAACAAACATACGAATAATTTTTCTATATTATGAAGACAATAAAAGTGAGTTTTCATGGTTTTCAGTGAGTGGCACATTTTGATTGAAAATTTCAATTTCAAACTGATAATGGAGTCTTTTAGTCATATCAATAACACTATTCTTCAAATTGAGTTGTGGATGATTCCTATACATCACAAATGACTGATGAATCATTTTCCTAATGTATGAAAACAATAAAAATGTGTTTCTTTGTTTTCAGTATGACATTTTTTTCTCTTTGCAAAATTTATTGTTAATTTATTATAAAAATACACACTGTTGGTCTTAATGGTATCACTATGTGTCAGATTTAGGTGCATTTGATTCCTATATGTCACAAATGACTTTTCAATCATTGTCCTAAAGTATCAAATGAATCATAATTTGTTTTATCAATTTTACGTATGTCACATGTACTTTTTTCTAAAAATACTGCCAATTTTAAATAGAAATAGACACTTAGAGTCATACTATTCACATTTTCATTCTATTTCTGTGAATGCTTCCATCAGGTATGTTTCCCATTCATTTCTAAACGAATATATCTCATCTTTGAATATGTGTCTTTTCAAAAATTACGTTAGTAATGAAAAAAATATAAATACACAAAGGATAAATAAATATTTTAAATAAAAAGTAATTATCTTCACAAATAACACTTTAAGGATACTGTTGTGTACATGGAATATGATCTCTTTCATAATTTTTTTTAAAAAATAACCACAATCATTATTGTTTGTTTTTTGGACACTGTTGAAATATTGAGAAAAATAATATTTAATATATGTGTTTGGGTAGTGAAATCTTATTATATATTCCCTGATTTTAATCCAGTTGTACTTATTTTTATGCTTGTTGTACTTTTTCCCAGGCCTTATTCCATGATGTAGATGATATTCACACACCGCCCTATTATAAAGGATTCCTCGTTAAATGATAATATAAATTTTATAATTAGATGTTTAGTTCTAAAATGTTGAATGTAGTGTATTGAAAATTGATAAACAACATAATTTTTTTGGTTTTTTGGATATCAATGCATTGAATCGAAGAAATAAATCTTTGGAATATCCAAATTGAACGCAATGAGCATCCAATGATGCATAAAAAACAAAAATGAATATGTAATGAATTAAATCAAAATATATTTGATCTGATTAAATGGTAAAGAATTACCCCTACCTTCTTGGTATTAAAAAGAGTCTATCATCAATATTTTTGTAGTTTAACAATTTGAGAAGGCCTGCCACTATTTCACCCTCCTTCTCATATTTTATATCTGTTTGTTCTGTTGAGGTGGTGGGATGACTAACAAGAACAAATTTCTATTCATGGGGAAATCCATTCAATTGTTTTTCATATATATGATTGTAAAAAATTATGAAATATTTTAGTCATACTTATCATAGTATATCAGCCTTTGGAAAAAAAATCATGAAATTGTACCTCAAGTATAAATTTTCAACTGATCCTCTTAATCAGTCATGCCACAGGATATCAATTGCATTGTCACACTAATGAAATTTGGATCTTCCATTTGACCATATTTTCATCAAAAATAATTGTTTGAACCCCACCGTTTTTCCACTTGGTATTCACATGATCATGTAATGATAATAAATGCGGATATAGAATAGGTGGGTTTAAGATGCTTTGTTAGATTATTTTGATTGGTTGGTTGATCATTGAGATGGTTTTGATTCATTATTTCTTTTCTTCCCTTCCCTGTGTCTGTCTTTAGAAACATTTAGTGGTTCAAACCTTATTCATTAAATGTTAAAGGATTATCCTGAAAAATAAATTTGAAATTAATACCTCCTTATCGACATGTTTTTCTACATGCTATGACAGCCATGCAATGAACATTCCAAGAGCTTGTTTATCCTTATGAATATCTTCATCATCAATTGGAATTTTTAGCTCAGCGCTTGGCTCATGATCTATGTTAATAAATTCTTTGACATGACATGTTGGAAGTGGTATATTGTGTAATAAGACGATGTAAATATTGAACACTGAAACCCTTATTATAAAGCGATGGTTGTGTGTGGATAGATATAAATAAAAGACATTTTCACCATTTAAAATATCAATATATTAAAGGTATTTGTGTATATCTGATTCAAAATTCATAGAAACAGTTATTGAAATATTGACTACCACAACTAAGGGATGTTTTTGAGGGGAATGTCTCACCTCAAAGCTAGTGGGGGTGATGTGGGATTTTCATGCACTTGTTTTTCTTGAGTTGTTTCTTCTCTTTCCCCCTATCATAATATATTTCACGAAATATCTCTAAAATTACATATGTTCTTCAATAAAATATATTCCTTCACTTTGAATTTTTATTTCTTCACTTTGATCCCCCTCTTGTTTTTTTCTAACAAAATGTTCGGGGTGTCAACCTAAAACCCAGACCTCTAATGAAAACATTCCATTCTAGATACATCAAGGACACTGAAAGAATTTGCGCATCGGGTTTGGGTATTGTAAATTCTTGTGACTATGTTTGATAAAAAATATAGAAAAATAATTAGTTATTGATATGCAATATTGATTTAAATAAAAAATATTTATTAAGCCATACAAACACACATTTCACACAGTTTTTTGTGTGTTTTAATCTATTATTATTCCATCTATATTTACACATACCTCCTTCCACAGAAAATGGTTTGCGATGGATGTTACATTTGATTTGGATTCATCAATATTCATATAAATAGTGTAAGATAGTTATGGTGTTGTTTTATGTCACATAAAAGTATTAAAAAAGATTTTAAAAACGTACAAATTTTTTTCAAGTGAAGTGTATCCCATTATTTCTTTATGGTATGAGTACAATGGTTTTACTACTCGTTCCTTATTTTCATCATTACGTTGATGTTTCATAAATAAAGAAACTGTCAAACAAAGTGATGAATACATGTATCATCAAGTAATGTATTACCAAACACAATGTACCTGAAAAGACTACTCCACTTGATGACTTTTAAATTCATCAGAAGCTTCTTGGGTTATTAGGTGTTCATAAATTGGATGTGGGTGCAGTTTTATTTTCCATTATACATCTCTAATAATAGATTTTGTTAAAATTGTGTGAAATCCTATATGAATCCTTCCAACAACACATAATACATAGTTATAGTGCGAGTCATCCACAATAAATACACTCTACAAGGGATGATAAATAGTAAGTCAATGCTTTATTATTATTTTTTAGTAACGTAAGGAAATAATTTCATAATATTACAAGAATTTCTCCCCACTACAGTGTCTTAAACATGGTGAAAACATGGTGCCACGAATGTACATCAATCAGCATGTGTTACCAAGTAACGATTCCATTGTAACTACAGAACATGGCTTTTTTAGGATTAACATATTGTCCTCGCATATTCCATTAGTCCTCATATATGATTCCTTTCACCTTTGCCTTAAGTAGTTTTTCTAACACCATCATTCTATGATACTACTGTTTTCTCTATGCTTCTATTTTTTCATTGTGTAACATTTTCTCAGTTTCAAAATCATCAATATGTTCCTTTAAAGCACTATAATCAGCATGTGCAGATGGTGGTTGTACCTATGCACTGGGAGAAACAACATAAACATGTTTAGAAACTTGTTGGTCCTCTACATTGAGCAGTAACATGTTGAGAGACCTGTTGTGCCTCGTGATTGGGAGCATCATCATGTGAAAAATTCATTATCTACAGATGTGGGATGACATTTAATTTATATTATATAAAATCATCAGTTTACATATAATAACATAAGTTTACATGATGTATATTACAACCAAAATATAACATGGTTATTGATCTCTTTGTTTTTTAATGGTTGAAGGGATTTGAACCCTCAATCATCTATCCAAATCCATTTAGTGTGGTCTCAATTAACATAAAAAAACCATATACATTATGAAAACTGGGCCCTAGTGATTGCTCAGACACCCCGCCTTAACATGGATGTCGGGTCCTGGCCCTCCAAATACCACCAGTTGCCCCATAGACATGTGGTCCCCACCCTGGGGCTCACCTAGGTGCCCGAATGCATCATCTAACTAATGAAAATATCCACAGGCCAAAACATGTCATTTCTAGTGTGTTTTTACACACTCACAAATGTCTTGGGAAACATCCGAGAAGTTCACCCATCCTGATCACTAATCCATCTCAATAACACTTAACTGTGGAGTTCTAATTAGGCAGGCTCCCGAAAAGGCCGAAAAGGAAGGTGCACCTCATTGAAATGAGTCATATGATTTAGTCATTTGTCCCTTTATAATTTGGGGGTGTTATATTCACCACCCATTTAGAGCACAACATCCTCATTTTGGGCACTACATCTCAACCCAGGCAGTGCACCGCACTTAAGGCTAGGTACCACCTCTGATACCAAATGTGACAACTTGACCCAAGTGGCAGCACATACACCCCACCTTAACATGTTCATCTGGTCCAGGCCTACCTGGTACCACTAGTTTTCCCTAAGACATGTGGTCCCCACCCTCGGGCTCACCTACATGCCCAAATGAGTCATCTAACTAATTACTATCTCTACAGGGAAACACATGTCCTTTCCTATGTGTTCTGTCCTCACTCACACACACCCTAGGAAACATCCTAGAAGGTCACCCATCATGTTCACTTATCAATGTCAAGCATGCTTAACTATGGAGTTCTAATCATGAAAGCTCTCGAAGAGGATGGTGCACCTTGTTGACATGAGTCATAGAGTGTAGTCATTTAACCATTTATCATTCAGGGTTTTTACATACATTTGGACCAATGTTAAATGATTGAGACACACTAATGAAAGTGTTATCCTCTGTTGAATTTTCATATGACCCTTCTGTGTTTTTGGAGGATAACAGAACAATTGATGAGTTTCAGTTTGCGGGATCTAGAACATATGATACTTGTTCAATGTGTGATTCCAATATAAATGGTTTGTCTTTATACCCCTCCTTATTGAAATCATCTTTCATGAATACCTTATCATTTATTTTAACAACACACATGTTATCAACAGACATTCATTGAAAAATTGACACTTGGATGTTTGTATAATCCAACTACAATATTTGTTGTGTGATGACATAGTATGACAAATTCGCATAAATTAGGTTTCTGTCCTTAGCATCAGAAACATGCATTGCTTTAGCCAGAAGTGTAACTCCACTATTCTACATGGTAATAACTTCATCATGTTCATTAATATATAATTTATAACCACTAATTACAAAAGAATTATAAGATAATACATACACAGAGGGTCATATGACTATCTATCAATGTCATTCTAAAATTGTTTTTGCATTTTCATCTTACTTCTTAAATATATAGTCCCGAAAACATCCTATAAACTATTGATTATTTGTATTTGAGATCAATTTTTCATCCCTTGATGAATAAAAATGCCTAATAATTTATTTATCGGTTTCAACATGTGGGTTAGACTCTAAACTATTATGCAATATATAAAGGTGGACCTGATCCCGATATGTAATATTGATTGTGACAACCTCTCTTCTAGAAATTCCTTCAACTGAAAGCCACCAATTGTGATAATATTTCCATAAAACAATTATTTCCACACTAGACAGTTATTTGGTACATAATTCAATGACTTCCTCAACAATATATCACTTCACAATAAATCTCTTTATGGGACATCAATGTTTTACATACCCTTCAAATATCATAATATACCGTTCAATAGGTTATATCCATATATAGTATACCAGACCACATAGTAGAATCCATCTCACCAAGTGAACCATCAAATGAACCATTAATAAAACACTATTTTATTGAATATTTTATTGATAATAAATGATATAATTTCCTCACATTGTGTTGAATAAGTTTAATTATAATGTATTTGGGATTAGATCACTCATTTGAATAATTGATGAAAATTCAAGTTTAAACCCTTCAAAATCAATTTAATATTTCAATCAGAAATATTTTTATTTTAATTATTTGAACTTAATATTTTGTAACTATCCTCATTACTTCATGGGATAAAACTTTTATTCATTACACTAGACCAAAAGAATTCATGTGGATGGAGTAATTGGGCCATGAAGTCAAAGGTTGGATGGACACGCTAGAATGGAGAAGCTTCTGTATTTTAGCCATAACTCATTCGTCTAGGCTTGGATTGAGCCCAAATATTTAGAGGAGATATATAACGCATATCCTCACATATGATATTTCTGGAATGACTGCCAATTCATGCGTTTTGGTGGTAAAATGGGCAGTTCAAGTTGGCATAAAATATTTGGCCGAGATTCCCCATTCACACATCAATCCACTTTGAACCTAGCCTCCCCACCACTCTATAAATTGGTGTTTTTCTTATTTAGTGGGATTGGGAAGTGCATTGGGATGTTTAGTCCAGAGAAGAAGTGGATCCACTCCAATTATCCAACCATTTAAATAAGGGTTTCTCTTGAAGCAATGATCCCTTCGACGAAGCCTTCTTCTTCTCCTTCGAGTTGTAATGATTTTGTTTGTGTAATAAACTTCTTTGTTCTTCTTTTATATCTTATCTTTTTTTATGTTTTGTTTAAATTTATTATTATATTAATATTCCCTTTTGGGCAGGAATTATTGAGTAGAAGCATTATTTGGTTATACCCATTATAAACATTTGCACATGCAAAACGCTTCAATGATGATTATTCCACCCATAAAAGAGTATTTTATTATGAAATCGATCTAATTATCACCTCCTTCATTGATTTATTTTAAATAAATGATCTACTATAATTCTAATAATATAGTTTATTAATTTAGTTTTAATTTCAATGAAATTAATCAAGAAATGGAACAATTCACAAAAAAAAACACGCGAGGTCGAGATTTTGTGTAAATTATAAGAGCGCAAACCTAATCTGTGAAACCATGTCACACAGGATAAATTAGTAGAGTTCAAATATCATCCCTAAACTCAATTAATCCTCATTTACAGAGTGGATTTTTTCCCTAATTAACCACTGACCATATGCTAGACTTATAACATTAATCAAAGTAGGGTGCTACGATTGCATGTTCTAAAACTAGCCTAGGGTTTAATTCATTTCATCGTTGTGGTTAAGTAAACTTTATAGGGTTAGAGGGTTAAAAAATTGGAGGATCCTAATTAATTAGATGTTAATTTAAATGTAATGATTAATATGTTAATCAAGAGGTAGATTTAGATCGATTATGGCTTTTAAAATTGATTTCTAAAAAAAACCTCTTCTTGTTGTGTCATTTTAATCGAAATTCATTTCAAAACTAAAAACACAAAAATACAATCTTCTTCTAGAAAACATCTTCTAGATTCATAAACTATAACCAAGCCCTATCCTTTCAATTAGTGTTTTAATTCTCTTTTATTTTATTTTTAGAATACCTCTAAATTGTTGTTTAAATTCACTTCCTCCTTTGAGAGACAACTTTGGTCAACCACTCTACTGCACCTAAGTACCCCAAAATCACAGTAATAATTTTAGGGCACCCACGACAGTGCACTTTCAAATTAGTGTCATTTCTGGTGAGTCAATTAATTATTTCAACCAATTAGAGGTATTTATTTTATTTTACATTTTATTCTCTTCCTCTCTTCTTTCTTCCTTCTTTACCCAATCTGATTTTTTTTCTTCTTATTTTATTTTTCTCTACTACTTTTTGAACCATCAACTCAAAATTCTAATTTTTTTTTACTATGGTACAATTTCCTTTTTTTAATCTTTCACTGATTTATGACACGAACTAATCCCAAAGATCTCTTAGATATTGACCCTAATATTGAACGTAGCCTTAGGGCTCGAATCAGACATTATCAATCTATGGGATGTTTCAACATTAAACCAGTTCAATAATTACTCCAATATTAGAACATTGAAATTGGAAGCAATTCAAATTCAACCATAAAACAAGAACCAATGGCTAACAATAATTTAAATTAACTTAATAGAACCATTCGAGAATTGGATGCACCTGATATTAACTATCAACCAAATTGTATTGCATACCCAAATCTCGAATCGGACATTGAACTAAAATATGGGTTAATTCACTTACTTCTAAAGTTTCATGGACTCTCTGGTGAGGATCCCAATAGACATTTGAAATAATTTAATGTGGTTTTCTCAACCATGAAGCCAAGAAATGTATCTGAAGACCAAATCAATTTAAGAGAATTCCCATTCTCACTTGATGGAGCTGCGAATGATTGGATGTATTATTTACAACTCGAATATGTAACTTGTTGGAATGATTTAAAAGGTCTTTTCTTGCAGAGATTTTTTCCAGTATCGAGGACCGCTTCCTTTCGTAAGGATATATCAAGGATCACGAATGCCCAAGGGGAGTCAATGTATGAGTATTGGGTGAGATTCAAGAAGTTGATTGCAAGCTGTCCACATCACCAAATCAGTGATCAGCTTCTCATTCAGTAATTCTATGAAGGACTCACACATATGGAGAGAAGCATGGTGGATGCTACGGCTAGAGGAGCAATGGTGGACATGACACCAGTGGATGCACGTGCATTGATCGACAAGATGGCCCAAAACTCCCATCAATTTGGCAATAGAGGTACACCACATGTCAGGGGAGTACATCAGGTAAGTCCTTATTCTCTTGAAAGTCATTTGATTAATACCAATTTGGAAGAATTGACCACTATGGTGAGGAAGATTGCTTTGGCTCAAAAGACATCCCAACCCACTCATTCTAGTCCTAGTGGTAATTTCACTGAGACAAGCCACCAAACTGACTGTTACCCCCCAACTCCAAGAAACAGAAGATTGTGTATCAGTGTTCCCTGGGAGACCATATCAGAAGAAACAACAATAACAACCATATCCCCAAAAGAAGTTTGATACAACATACAACCAAGGGTGGAAGGATCAATCAGACATGATGTATGGCTTTGGACAATAACAAGTGTCCTCCTTTCAACCGAACTTCAAGCAGCCTCCACTTTACCAGCAGAGTTTCCAAAAACCCCAAAGGAGATTTTAATCTCAAGCATCAACAAGACAAAAACAAGGGAATCCCCCACCCATGGTATATTCTAACATTGATGACCTTTTAAAGAAAATTTTTCTTAATCAAAAGAATGATCTGAAAACTCAAGGTTCAGAGCTGAGGGAGTTGAAGACTCAAATAACCCATATTGCCACCACCCTCCATGATCATGTAAGTAAGAATTCCTGAAATATACCTTCACAACCCACTCCAAATCTAAAGGGGAATGATATTACCATCACATTGAGTAGTTGGAAGCAAATGAATGATACATCTGTACCTACCATTCCATCAGGATTCACCTCAACTCCAAATAAACAACATTCCCTACCAAATGATGGGAAATCCATGGATAAAGATAAAGGTATGAAAAAGATTGATGATGTTCCTCCTAAACCCCTTCCTTTTCCAAACAGGTTTGTTCAAACCAATAATTTGGCTGAATATGCGATGCAAAAAGATGTTTTGGACACATTCAAGTGTGTTGAGATCAACATCCCTCTACTTGAAGCCATCAAAGAAATCCCAAGGTATCCCAAATTCTTAATATAAATCGGAACCAATCGAAGAGGGATCAAGGGAAATGAGAGGAACAATCTTGGAAAGAATATGTCAGAACTCATTACACCAACTCAAACAATGCCGACAAAGTACAAGGATCTAGGGACAATCACCATCCCATGCACCATAGGGGAATTTCACTTTTGTGATGCACTTTGTGATTTGGGAGCTTCCATAAATGTGATGCCTCACTATGTATTCTTGAGGATGTACTTGTCTGGGTAATAGACATGATCTTTTCAGTAGACTTCTATGTGCTCAAAATGGAGGATGATCAGGTAAGCTCTCATGCCCCCATTATCTTAGGTAGGACCTTCCTCAAAACTGCAAAAACTATCATAAATTTCAATGAGGGTACACTTTCCATGGAATTTGGTGATTAGGTTGTGATATTTAATGTGATGGTTTCCTTGAAGTACCCCTCAAAGGATAATTCTGCATTTTTTATCTCCCATTTTGAACCACCAAGTAAAAACACCATGGAATTGGATTGTCCTATGCTTAGGGAGATTATGAGTATTGGTTCTAGATTGATGTCAAAGAGTACTTCCACACCTATTTCTAAGGAACCAGACACTCTAAGATTTGATTTTGAAATGGATTCATATTCTGATTTTGATCACGTGAACTCTGATTATGACATGGATGTTGAGTATACTGATGGATTTGATGATTTATTCTCTGATTTTGATGATGTACATTCTAATAATGATGCTCTTTCTGCACATATTTTAGTTCCTTCTATGTCTCCATCCATACACAACCCCCTACACTGGAACTCAAGCCATTTCTACTAAATCAAAAATACTAAGACTTGTTGAGTGGTGAGAAAGTACCTGTTATCATTGCTAACAATATCCCTTTTGAAAATGAAGAAAAACTTTTAAATTGTTCGAGGGATAACATCAGGGAAATTGGGTGGACCTTAGCTGACATATCAGGTATTAGCTCCGCCATTTTCATGCATAGGATTCTTTTTTAGGATGAGGCTAAACCGCTGAGGCAACCACAAAGGAGACTCAATCCAACCATTTATGAGGTTGTTAAAAAAGAGGTTGAAAATTTGATCGAGGAAGGTATAATCTATCCCATTTCAGATTCTCATTGGGTAAGTCCTATTCAGGTTGTGCCTAAGAAAAGTGGTGTTAATGTTGTTAAAAATGAGAAATATGAGTTAGTTCCAATGAGTGTACAAAACAGCTGGCATGTGTGTATTGATTATAGGAAACTAAATCATTCCACTCACAAAGACCATTTACCCCTCCAATTTATTGATCAGATGCTTGAGAGAAAAGCTGGGAAGACACAATATTGTTTCTTGGATGGATTTTTTGGATATTTTTATGTTCCTATAGATCCGGAGGATCCGGAGAAGACTACATTCACCTGTCCCTTTGGCACATTTTCCTACCGAAGGATGCCATTTGGGATTTGCAATGCCCCAAGTACCTTCCAGAGATGCATAGTGAGTATTTTTATCTAATTTTATTGATACCTCCATAGAGGTATTTATGGATGATTTTACAGTGTATGGATCCTCATTTGATGAATGCATAAATAGGTTGGGAAAGGTATTGAATAGTTGTCTTCAGAAGAATATGGTCTTGAACTTTGAAAAGTGTCATTTCATGGTAGAGCATGGCATTTTCTTAGGGCATGTAGTGTCAAAACATGTGATAGAGGTTTATAGATCTATGATAGACATTATTTCATCCTTACCCTATCCTTAATGTGCGCGTGATGTTATATCTTTCCTTGGGCATGCAAGATTTTATCGGCGCTTCATAAAAGATTTTAGTAAGATAGCACTATTTATGTCATGATTACTTCAAAAGGATTCTGATTTTGTGTTTGATGATTATTACAGGACTTCCTTTGATGAGCTAAAGAAGTGTCTGACCACTAAACTGATCATACAGCCCCCACGGTGGGACCTTCCATTTGATCTTATCTGTGATGCATCCAACATCGCGGTTGGAGCTGTATTATCTCAGAGGGCGGAGAGACGATCACATGTGATTTCATATGCATCGAGGGCATTGGATTCTACCCAATAAAACAACAACACAATAGAAAAATAGTTTCTTGATGTTATATTTTCTTTAGATATATTTCGTTCATATTTATTTGGATCTAAAGTATTCGTTTTTTCTGACCACGTAGATTTGAGGTACCTCTTAAAGAAGCCAGATGCAAAGCCATGACTTATCCGTTGGATTCTCCTTCTTCAAGAGTTTGACATCAAGATAAAGGAAAATAAGGGGTCAGAGAATTTGGTGGCAGACCACATGAGTATGATTACTCACACACCAGAGGGTGACACCTTGGACAATGTACTACTTCGAGACACTTTCCCCGATTAGCATCTCTATACCATCTCAGGTACGCATCCTTGGTATGATGATTTAGTTAATTACATTGTTTCCTATGAAATCCAAGAAAATTTGAATAAGCAAGAGTCCAAAATGTAAAAAGTGACTCTTGGTTTTATGTTTGGGATGATCCTTACCTCTGGCGTGTGTGTAGTGACCAGGTCATTAGGACGTGTGTTCCCGATCATTAGTTTGAGTCTATTTTGAATTTCTGTAATACAGTTGCTTGTGGTGGACAATTTGGTCCCCAATGGATAGCTAGGAATGTTTTGGACTCTGTATTATATTTTCCTAGATTTTTCCATGATGACCATGTGTTTTGCGAGTCATGCTCTCATTGACAACACACTAGGAACATTTCTAGGAGACATGAGATGCCCCAACAAACCATACTATTCTGTGAGATTTTTGATGTATGTGACATTGATTTAATGGTTCCTTTTCCCAGTTCATTTGTATTTTTGTATATTTTGGTTGCTGTTGATTATTTGAGTAAATGGGTGGAGGCCAAGTCCACCAGGACTGAAGATTCTCATGTTGTCGTGGATTTTGTCAAGGCTCAAATTTTTTGGCAGGTTTGGAGTACCAAAGGCCATCATCAGTGACCAAGGGACAGACTTCTACAATCATAATTTTTCTTCCATTCTTTATAAGTATTGGGTGACACACAAAACATCAACACCATACAACCCTAAAACAAATGTCCATGATGAGGTTTCAAATAGGGAATTGAAACAAATTTTGGAGAAATGTGTGTAGCCAAATATGAAGGATTGGAGAAAGCGCTTGGATGATGCGTTGTGGGATTATAGGACATCATACAAGACACCCAATGGATTTTCCCCATTTAGGATTATTTTTGGGAAAGAGTATCATCTCCCCATGGAAGTTGAGCATCGGGCTTATTGGGCTATAAAGAAATGCAACATGGATTTGGCCCAAGATGGAACCCAAAGGAAACTGAAAATTCAAGAGCCTGAGGAGGTTAGATTATCTTCATATGAGAACTCAAGGCTCTACAAGGAAAGATAAAAAGCATCTCATTAAAGAATGATCAAACAAAGAGATTTTCATGTTGGAGATAAAGTCTTTCTCTATAGTTCATGACTGAAGATGATGCCTGGTAAGTTGTGTTCCAAATGGTTAAGTCCTTATATTGTATCTAATGTTTTTCCTTATGGTGTAGTGTACATAACACAAGAGGACACATGAAGGATCTTTACAATCAGTGAGAAATGTTTGAAGAGATACATTGAGGGACTTCCCACTGATGTAGTGGATTTTATCACACTGCATGACCCCCATCATCACTTGATCACATCATGCTATTCCAAACCCATTAACTTTATTATTATTTGTCCTATTAAAAATTATACATTTCATATGCATATATCATCTCATGAGTTCACATTGTGGAAAATTCAATATTTTATTTGTGGGGGAGGGAACCTTTAAATTTAGTATTTTAAATTGTTTTCCTAATAAAAAACAAAAAAATGTGTGTTTTTTAAATTTTGTGTTTATATTTTAAAATTTTCTTTGTGTCTTTGAAATTTTTAAGCTGAAATGATTCTCATCAAAATTTTGAGATGCATATCAATGAGTGATACAATTTATCCCTTGAATCTTAGCTTATGTGAATGATGAAAATGACTTTGTTTCAAGTTCAAATATTTAGTAATTTCATGAAAAGTACATTGAATTTTTAATCCCATCCCACATCTCACTTTCTTATATTTGAAACCACATTCATGTGAGGCTTCTAAAATATTATTTTTATATTCTTTAAATTCACCTCACTTCTTGAGAGAACCAATCCATGCTTTATTTAACCAGGATTTGATTTATTTCTATCAAAACATGACGGTTTGAGGTACTTATGTTTAAATGATTGAGGCATTTGTTTGGTATTAAAGACCATATTTCAAAGAATCTTTTATTAAAATGGCATAACATGAAAATTTAATCCTTTTATCCATTAGAATAAATGCACTTTATATTAGGTTAGAAACATTACAAGCCATTTTTCCCTATCCAACCAACTCTTGAAGTGAAATTGCATAATCTAGTTGAGCTTATGTGTGGGGGAATCTGTCTGGTGTTGTTCTACAATATTTTGTGATACATCGGGTGAAAAATTAAATTTTGAAGAGATGTGTTATCTGTTGAAGAAAAAAAATTATACTCAAACCTATTCCTTTCTAGAGCTTTCATGATAAAGACGTTGTGCCTTTCTGGAGCTTCTAATAGCAGGGGAAAGTTGTGCCTTTTTTGAGCTTTCTAGAAAATCATGTTTGAGAATATTGACATTTTTTATGCTGAAATGATGAATGGTGTAAACTCTACCTGAATTTTCATGATGATGAAGCTAAATTGACACTATGGGGATTGAGGAGGAGACCATATTTAAGTGAAAATTAGATTAATACAATTTTTCTTCAAAAAGTTTCAATCCCTCCTCATTCAGCCTCAGAATTTTTCACATCTAAATCATACCAACAGAAAGCCACAGAACAACCTTGAAATGTCTTCATGATAAACATACTTCCTTGACTCACATAGGGTGGTTATGTTGGAATTTATCAAGCCTATGGTGACCCTTGTATGAGTTTGGATGAGAACGACATTGCAAAGAAAAATTGATATTTGTGTGATAAGAGAAAATTCAAGTGAGGTAAGTGTTTTGTTCATGGTAGGATAAATAAAGTGGAAATATATTGAATGATATAAATGAAGAAATTTAAATAATTTTTATTTATGAGGCATGATATCTATTGATTCTTAGTGTGTAATTGTTTGATCTCAAGTATATGTGTTTTAAAATTGGCTTTTATTTGATACTGATGTTTACTTGATATGAGCTTTTTCTCAATAGTGAAAAAAAGGTAAGTGTGGGAGAGATCATAAAAAACTATTTTATGGAATATTTTATTGATAATAAATGATATAATTTCCTCAAATTGTGTTAAATATGATTAATTAGAATGTATTTGGGATTAAATCATTTATTTGATTTTTTGGTGAAAAATTTAGTTTTACACTTTAAAAATCACTGTAGTATTTCAATAATAAAAATTTTTATTTGAATTATTTTAAATTAGTATTTTGTAAATGGTTTCCTTACATCATGGGATATAACTTATATTCATGACACTAGATCAAAAGAATGCATTTGGATGGATAAAGTCAAAGGTGGTCTGGACACGCCAGAATGGAAAAGATTCGGTATTTAGGCCATAAATCATTCATCTGAGCTTGGATTGATACCAAATTTTGATATGAGATAGAGGACCTATATCCGCACTTATGATCCTTCAGTAAGGCTGGCCAATTCACGCGTTGTTTGGTCAAATGGGCGGTGCAGTTTGGCATAAAATATTTGGCCGAGATTCCCCATTCACACTTGAAACCACGTTCAACCTAGTCTCCCCACAACTCTATAAATTGGTGTTTTCACATTTTTTGTGTTTGGAGCATGAATTGGTATGTTTATGGTAGATTAGAAGTTGATCCACTCCAATTCTTCAACCATTTCAATAAGGGTAGCTCTTGAAGCAAGGATCCCTTTGATGAAGCCTTCTTCTTCTCCTTCGTGTTGTAATGCTTTTGTTTGTGTAATAATCATCTTTGTTCTTATTTTATTTATTCTCTATTATTCTATTTTGTTTAAATTTATTCTTCTTTTAATCCTCCTATTTGGGCTGGAATTCTTGAGTAGAAGCGTTATTGGGATATACCAATTATAAAACTTTGCACATGCAAAACGCTTCAACGATGATTACGCCACCCATGGAAGAGTAGTTTTTATGTAATCGATCTAATTCTCACCTCATTTATTATTTTATTTTGAATAAATGAGTTAATGTAATTATAATAATATGTTATATTAATTGAGTTTTAATTTAAATGAAATTAATCAAGCAATGGAACAATTTACACAAAAACACGCGAGGTCAAGATTTTGTGTAAATTATGAGAGCACAATATTAATCTGTGATACCAAGTGACATGGGATAATTTTTTAGAGTTCAAATATCATCCCTAAACTCAATTAATCATAATTTCTAGAGATTATTTGTGACCTAATTAACCACTGACCATAAGCTAGACTTAGAACATTAATCAAAGCAGGGTACTACGACTGCATGTTCTGAAACAAGCCTAGGGTTTAATTCATTTCATCTTTGTGGTTAAGTTAACCCCCGTAGGGTTATGGGGATAACAAATTGGGGGATCATAATTTATTGGATGTTAATTTAAATTATAATGATTAATAATTAAATCAAGAGGTATATTTAGATCGATTACGCCTTTTAAAATAGATTTATAAAAAAACATCTTCCTGTTGTGTCATTTTAATCGAAATTCATTTCACAAAAAAGACAATCTTCTTCCAGAAAATTTATTATAGAATCATAAACTATAACCAACCCCTATCATTCCCAGTAGTGTTTTTATTCTCATTTATTTTATTTTTATAATACCTCTAAATTGTTGTTTTAACTCACTTCCTCCTTTGAGAGACAACCTTGATCAGCCACTCTACTGCACCTAAGTACCCCAAAATCACACTAATCATTTGAGGGTGCCAACGACAGTGCCCTTTCAACCATCATATAAAATAATTTTAGCGAGAAGAACATTTCCAATTCATATAATAGGATGACAATTTTTCATTCCATATTCAGTAATTTCACCAGGTCTATAAATCTTCTGCATACAGTTTTGAAGAAAAAACAGAGCTTCATTAATTTATAATGTAAATTCTTGGGAAAATTGAAATGCAAAGTTATAGGAATTAGATCTTTCACCAAATGTGGCAGTCATGTTAATTCAGATTTTTTATCCATAAATCTTTCATTGAAACGATGTTCTTTATATTCGATAAATACTACTCTGGAGCCTTTACGTCATTCAAGAAGAATCAAAACTAATATCACTCATGTCCATAAAGAATGTAAGAAACATGAGGAAGAAATGTTCCTTTTTCACCAATCACTGGCACCAAATCTTCTCTTTTTCCCATGTTAGTGATGTCCAACCTATCCTTAATTCCATATTTTGTTTTTTCATGACCATTTAGAAATATGTCGATTCCACTATAACTTACACTTTTTTCAACATAAATAACATCAAGAAAGTGGATGATGTAATGAAAATTCATGTATTTTATTAAAAAAAACTGACCACTTCTTCTAACTAGTTTTCATATTTTTTTTTCAAAAATGGTTTAACAAATGTAGTTTTCACATCTTTTACTTTCTCAAATAGTTTTTCATCAGTTAGTGGAGATGGTGTAATACATTCTTATGAACTTCCATCGAATGATGTCGTCCAAGATTAGTACTTATTTCATTGTGGTAGAAATCTCCAATGTCCTAGAAACATAGTTTTCGATGAATGTTTCAACCTAATTCACTATGTAACTTTTTCACAAATAGGGAACTAATGGCCCCTTTTAATGTTGTATCCTAAAAAAATTCCCATAAGTATAATATTAATTTATCATCTCGCACAACATTTATCTCAACAAGAAATATTCATTTCATTATGCACCATACAATGTAAAACCTAAATCCCACAATAAATTGAAATCCTCATGCAACGTAGCCAAATAAACACCAATATCATTACCTGGTTTTTTTGGTCATGATATAAGCATAGATATCGTGATGTTTTTTTGGTTCATGCATAACCATGGTGGACAATTATAATTTACCAACATAATCAGCCTTGTACTTTGAGTGCTTATTTGAAAACAAAAAGGTTTCACTCTATCTGTAGATAACACAAGATGAATGTTTCTTAGCTAATTTCCAAAATCAAGATACCCATGATCAATTCTCTTCAACTAGGTAGAGTCTACCAGGTGACGAATTTTTCCATCATTATTTCAACTGCCAGCATGCCATGTCAATTTTCCTGTGGTTTCCAAACATTCATATATGCACCTAAAACGTAGAATGATTGAAAATTACCAAAAAACTTTTGTAGGACCAGAATAATCATTCTTCTATCGAGAAGCACCACACATTGGGAACTCCCTATGTTATTTTAATTCCTTGTGAAATGGTATACAATCATTCGGGCATGCGTGTATTCATTTAGAGATCATACCCATCGAACGTAGAATTCATTTGGTGTCGTATATTCGGCCTTAGAGCTCAATATCATTTGGTATCATGTAATTTGAGAGAGAAAGTAATTTTGTAAAACTGGTTTCACTCAATAATCTTCATGGTATCAAATTATACTGTTTCAGTACGACTGACAATGTAATATAATTAGTGAAACAGCCATACAAAGGCCTCTTTTAACATCTCTTTAATTGTTCAAACAATATTTTGGAAATCATAATGTTCATATTCATATGTCCTTGTCATTTATTCAAAACAATCTTCATCAAAAATCACATATGTAATCACGTCCTCGGTATGGTCTTCTTCATTGTCCACACTTGTAATCATATGAGATGGTCCATAAAATTCACTATTATCACAGACACTAGCTACATTCACTTTTTCCCCATGTTTATTCCAAAATTTATAACATAAATATATTCTGTGATAGATCAAGTGTTCTACCAACTCCTCTGGACTAACATGTCTTTAATAAAAATAGTTTAAACTTGGATAATGGATTTGATAAGGGTCATATGCATAATATTTTGCAAAATTGATGAACTCTTTCACTCTATCTTCATACTATATTTTTAGATGATTGGATCTATCTAATATTTATTCATATACATATAATTAAATTCAGTGATATTAGTATTTAACAAAATAAGTACCCAAAATATTAATATAATGTAATGGTTTTCCTAATTCAATAAAAATACGAACATAAAAGATAATGTAAAAAATACAGTTTATTTGTCCTTTGAAAAATATTTATAAACTACCCTTGAAATCCCATTAAAAAAATCATCAATTCACACAAATTTTTCTTTAAAATAACACACCCTTTTAACAATAAATCAATCAGTTCCAAACACTCTTTCACAAAACAATAATTAATTTTTTAATGTATTCAAGATAACATCATGACCCAACATTCTAAATCATTTAAAATGAGCGACATCCCTCTAAGAAACATTTCTAAACACATAAATAAATTTAAAAGAGCCACTTAGGCATTTTCACAAACACATAGGTCTCAATTGAGACACTTTATAAAATATACATGGAAAACAACTTGATTCATCCCAAATAAATCAGTGATGAATAATTCCATCACATTATTTCAAAGGTTGGTGTATTAATATTATTTTCCCAATGAATTTGATTTTTTGATCCCCTCCATTAGATATCCCTTATATATGATTCTATTGTATACTTATATCAATAATCCTTCAACAAAACACAAGAATCCCAATGAATATGTTCAATAGTCAGTGAGCACACTCATAACCATGAAACACTAGTGTTCTTGTTTACTAAATACACTGGATTATCCCAATTATCCATGGCTCACACCAAATCAATTGGTTATACACCCCACAAACAATGTATATGTATCGCACATGCATTACTATTGGATCCTCCCTTGATAAAAACTCCAAAGAAAATCAATAAGAATGAACCCATTACATAATCAAAAATTTCTCAACTATCATTCCTTTTAAACAAAGATTTTCCATATGCCACTCATCACTAGAATAAAAAATGTCTCTTTCCAGATCTTTTAATGTACATCATGTTTCATGTAAAAATATGAAAATCACTATGGTACTAAACTAATAGATGTTATAATTTTCAATAGTCAGTTTCCTAAAATAATCAAAAAAAACTTTATAAATGACATTACAAAGACTATTCATTCTAAAATTCATAACTAAACTCATATGAGTAACTTCTAGAATCGATTTTATGAGAGTATCATTATAACTCTCAATAGAATTGTTACCTCGCCAAAATTAATTCATGAAGTTAACAAAATAAATTGCCATTATTGTATAGAACATTTTTAATAAAATTTCCTAAATATAATATATTTTTGGTGCCTTTGATGGATGTATCAACTTAAATGTCACACCCACTTGATATCATTGAATTTCATTAGCTAATAATTCATTCATATAATTTGTTAAAGTTTAAATAAAATAATCATTTATATATTTATATATAAATTTATTCTATGATGAAAATATTATTTTATAATTAGATGAATTATATAATTTTTTCCATTAAGAGTATTCTTTATAAAGTTCTTGCGAGTGGAGGATTCATTGCATGCTTTGTTATGGTTATTTGACTAGGGTGTCCAGAAAGATTGTCATATAGCTTTGGATATGTTGGGTTAATGATAAAACAATATTTTATTGAATATTTTATTGATAATAAATGATATAATTTCCTCACATTGTGTTAAATATGTTTAATTAGAAAGTATTTGGGATTAGATCATTCATTCGAATATTTGATGAAAATTCCAGTTTTACACTTTATAATTCACTGTAGTATTTCGAAGGCAAATATTTTTTTTATTTATAATTTGAATTTTAAATTTAGTTACAATGTTTCTAACGTTCTTATCTACAACTTTTTTTCAGGACACTAAAGCTAAAGAGTGCATTTGGTTGTTGAAAATGGGTCATGAAGTCAAAGTTGGGATGGACTTGCCAGAATGGAGAAGCTTCTGTATTTCGGCTATAACTCATTCATCTAGGCCTAGATTAAGCCCCAATTTTAGAGGAGATATAGGACCCATATCCGCAGATATTAGCCCGTTGTAAGGCTGGCCAATTCACGCGTTTTGGTTGTCAAATGGGCGGTGAAAGTTGGAATAAAATATTTGGCCGAATTTCCACATTCACACTTGAATCCACTTGTAACCTCTCCTCCCCTCCCCTCTATAAATTGGAGTTTTTCTAATTTGGAGGGTTTGGGATATGCATTGGGAAGTTGAGGGAATATGAGAAGTATATCCACTCTAATTATCTAACCATTTCAATAAGGGTAGCTCTTGAAGCAAGGATCCCTTCGACGAAGCCTTCTTCTTCTCCTTCATGTTGTAATGATTTTGTTTGTGTAATAAATTTCTTTGTTCTTCTTTTATTTCTTCTCTTTTCTTCTGTTTTGTTTAAATCTATTATTTTCATAATCTTCCTATGTGGTCTGTAATTCTTGAATAGTAGAGTTATTGGGTTATACCCATTATAAACCTTTGCACATGCAAAACGCTTCTACGATGATTACGCCACCCATGGAAGAGTAGTCTTTTAGTAATCGATCTATCTTCTACCCTCTTCATTTAATTATTTTGAATCATTGATCTACTATAATTCACTTCATATGATTCATGAATAGTGTTTTTAAATTTTATGATACTAAACAAGAAATTGAACAATTAATACAAAAACACGTGAGGTCGGGATTTTGTGTAAATTATGAGAGCGCAATCTTAATCGGTAATACAAGACCACACGGGATAAATTTGTAGAGTTAAAATATAATCCCTAAACATAATTCATACTCATTTATAGAATAGATATGTGCTCTAACTGACCACTGACCATAATCTATCCTTAGAACAATAATCGAAGCAGGGTGTTGTGATTGCGTGTTCCGAATCTAGCCTAGGGTTTAAGTAATTCCATCTTTGTGGTTAAGTTAACTATTGTAGGGTTCGAGGGTTAACAAATTAGGGGATCAAAATTAAGTGTATATTTATTTAAATGATGATGATTAATAATTAAATGAATAAGTAGAGTTAGATCAATTACGTCTTTTAAACATTGTCTGAAAAACTTCATTTTGTTGTGTCATTTTAATCGAACTACATTTCAAAACTAAAAACAAACAAATATACAATATTCTTCCAGAAAACTTCTTCTATATTTATAAACTATTACAAACCCCAATCCTTTATATTAGTGTTTTTATTCTATTCATTTTTATTTTTTTAGAATACCTTTAATAAGTTGTTAAATTCACTTCCTCCTTTGAGAGACGACCTTGGTCAGCCACACTGCTACACCTAAGTACCCCAAAATCACATTAATCATTTGAAGGTGCCCACAATAGCACTCTATCAAATTGGCACCATTTCCGGGGAGGCAAGTAATTTATTCAACCATTTAGAGGTATTTATTTTATTTTTCATTTCATTATTTTCTTCACCTCTCTCTTTCACCATTCCCCTTTCTCAAGTTTTCATTTTTTCCATCCTATTCTTTTCTTTTTGGTCCATTAACTCGACTTATCATTGTTATTTTAATATGGTCCAATCACTTTCTTTTCATTTTTTATTTGATTTATGACAATAACTAATCTCAAAGATCTCTTAGATCTTGACCCTGAGATTGAATGTAGCCTTAGGGCTCGAATCAGACATTCTCAGTCTACAAGAAGTTTCAATATTCAACTAGTTGGTGAATTCCTCTCTTCTGGAAACATTGAAATTGGAAGCAATTCAAATTCAAACATAAAAGAGAAACCAATTGCTGGAAATAATGGAAATTAACTTAATATAACCAATCGTGAATTGGCTACACCGGATATTAACTGTCAACCAAATTGTATTGCATACCCAAACCTCGAATCAGACTTTGAATTGAAATATGGATTAATTCACCTTCTTCCAATGTTTCAAGGCTTATCTAGTGAGGATACCAACAAACACCTTAAAGAATTTAATGTGGTTTGGTCAACATTAAACAAAGAAATGTTTCTGAAGATCAAATCAAATTAAGAGCATTCCCATTCTCACTTGATGGAGCTGTGATGGATTGGATGTATTATTTACAACCCGAGGATGTAACTTGTTGGAATGATTGAAAATGTCTTTTCTTGTAGAGATTTTTTCCAGCATCGAGGACCACTTCCATTTGTAAGGAGATCTCTAGGATCAAGCATGCACAATCGGAGTCAATGTATGAGTATTGGGAGCAATTCGAGAAGTTGTGTGCAAGCTTCCCACATCACCAAATCAGTGAGCAATTACTCATTCAGTACTTATACGAAGGACTCACACCCATGGAGAGAAGCATGGTGGATGCTTAAGCTATAGGAGCATTGGTGTGCAAGAAACCAGTATCTTCACGAGCATTTATTGAAAAAATGGCCCAGAACTCCCAACAATTTGGCGATAGAGGTACACCACATGTCAGGGGAGTACATCAGGTATGTCCTTCTATTGAAAGTCATTTGATTGATACAAAGTTGGATGAATTGATCACTATGGAGAGGCATATTTCTTTGGCTCAAAAGACATACCAACCCACTCCTTCAAGCCCTTGTGGCATTTGTACTGAGACAAGACACCAAACTGACTATTTCCCACAGCTACAACAGACAGAGGATTGCATAGCAGTATTCCCAGGGAGACCATTTCAGCAGCAACAACAACTATATCCCCAGAAGAAGTTTGATTAATTTGATCCAACATACAACCAAGGGTGGAAAGATCAGCCAAACATGAGGTATGGCTCTGGATAACAACAAAGGCCATCTTTTCAACCAAACTTCCTGCAGCCTCCACCTTACCAACAGGGTTTCCAACAACCCCAAAGGAGATTCGAAGCTCAAACATCAACAAGTCAGTAACAAGGTAATCCACAAACAAAGGTAGATTCTAATACCGATGAACTTTTGAAGAAAATTGTTCTTAATCAACCGAATCAGCTGAAGAGTCAACGTTTGGAGCTGAGGGAGCTGATGACTCAAATGAGCTAGATTGCCACCGCCCTCCATGAACTTGTGAGTAAGAATTATGGAAACCTACCTTCCCAACCCACTCCAAATCCAAAGGGTAATGTTAGTTAAATCACATTGAGAATTGGGAAGAAAATGAACGATACATTTGTACCTACCATTCCACAGGGATTCACCTCTACTCCAGAGAAACCTCATTCTATACCAACTGATGAGAAATCCAAGGAGAATGATAAAGGTAAGAAAAAGATTGATGATGTTCCTATTAAACCCCTTCCTTTTCCAAATAGGTTTTTTCAAACCAATAAAATGGCTGAAGAAGAAATTCAAAAGGAGGTTTTGGACACATTGAAGCGTGTGGAGATCAACATTCATCTACTTGAAGCCATTAATCAAATCCCAAGGTATGCCAAATTCTTAAAAGAACTCTACACCAATCAAAGAGGGATCAAGGGAAATGAGTGGATCAATCTTGGAAGGAATGTGTCAGCACTCATTACACTAACTCTAGTAATGCCGAAAAAGTGCAAGGATCCATGGACATTCCCCATACCATGCACCATAGGGGAGTTTCACTTTTCTGATGCACTTTTTGATTTAGGAGCTTCAATAAATGTGATGCCTCACTATGTATTCTCTTCCTTGCAGGTTGGTGAGTTTAAGCCAACAGGAGTAGTGGTGGAGTTGGAAAATAGAGCTACAACATATCCAGCGTGAGTCCTTGAGGATGTACTTGTCTGAGTAAGAGACCTGATCTTCCCAATAGATTTCTACGTGCTTAACATGGACGACGATCAGGTAAGTTCTCATACTCCCATAATCTTAGGTTTAACCTTCATCAAAACTATAAAAACAATCATAAATGTCAATAAGGGTAAACTTTCCATGGAATTTGGGGATGAAGTTGTGATATTTACTGTTATGGACTCCATGAAGAACCCCTTAGAGGACCATTCTGCTTTTGTTATCTCCCATTTTGAACCACCAAATAAAAACGCCATGTAATTGGATTGTCCTGCTCTTAGAGAGATTATGAGTATTAGTTCAAGTTTGATGTCTAAGATAACGTCTACACATGTTGCTTATACACAATACTCTCTTGTATTTGATTTTGATGTGGATTCATATTATGATTTTCATCATGTTCACTCTGATTATGACATGGCTGTTGAGTATACTGATGGATTTTATGCTTTATTCTCTAATTTTGATGATGTATATTCTGATACTAATGCTCCTTGTGAACATATTTCAGTTCCTTCAATTTCTCCATCCATACTACACCCTCCTTCATTAGAACTCAATCCATTACCACCAAATCTTAAATACTCATACTTGTTGAGTGGTGATAGATTGCCTATTATCATTTCTAACAATATCTATTTTGAACATTATGAAAAACTTTTGAATCTATTGAGAGATAACATCAGGGTGATTGGGTGGACCTTAGCTTACATAACAGGTATTATCCCCTCCATTTTCTTGCATAGGATTCTCTTGGTAGATGGGGCTAAACTGGTGAGATAGCCACAAATGAGACTTAATCCCACCCTCCTGGAAGTTGTTAAAAAAGAAGCTGAGAAATTGCTCGAGGTAGGTATAATCGTTCCCATTTCAGATTGTTATTGGGTAAGTCCTCTTCAGGTTGTGCCTAAGAAGAGTGGTGTTACTATTGTTAAAAATTAGAAACATGAGTTAGTTCTAAGGAGGGTTCAAAACAGTTGGCGTGTGTGTATTTACTACAGGAATCTAAATCAGTCCACTCGCAAGGACCATTTCCCCCTCCCATTTATTGATCAAATGCTTGAGAGACTAGCTGGGAAAACACACTATTGTTTCTTGGATGGATTTTCTGGATATTTTCAGGTTCCTATAGCTCCATAGGATCAGGATAGGACTACATTCACTTGTCCGTTTGGCACATTTTCCTACCGGAGGATGCCATTTGGACTTTGCAATTCCCCAGGTACCATCAAGAGATGCACGATGAGTATTTTCTCAGATTAAATTGAGACCTGCATGGAGGTATTTATGGATGATTTTATAGTTTATGGATCCTCATTTGATGAATGTATCTCTAGTTTGGGTGATGTGTTGCATCGTTGTATTTAGAAAAATATGGTCTTGAATTTTGAAAAATGACATTTCATAGTTGAAAAGGGCAGTGTCTTAGGTAATGTAGTGTCAAAACATGAGATAGAGGTTGATAGATAAAAGGTAGATATTATTTCATCCTTACCGTATCCTTCATGTGTGTGTGATGTTAGATCTTTCCTAGGGCATGCACGATTTTATCGGCACTTCATCAAATATTTTAGTAAGATTTCTCTTCCCATGTCACGATTACTTCAAAAAGATTCTGATTTTTCATTTGACGATTCTTGTAGGACTTCCTTTAATGATCTAAAGAAGTTTCTGACCACTCCACCGATCATATATACCCCGCGATGGGACATTCCATTTGAGCCTATGTGTGACGCCTCCAACTTCGCGGTTGGAGTTGTCATATCTCAGAGGGTGGAAGGACGTTCACATGTGATTGCCTATGCATCAAGGGAATTGGATTCAGCCCAATCAAATTACACAACCACGTAAAAGGAGTTTCATACAGTCATATTTTCTTTAGATAAATTCCGTTCATATTTATTGGGCTCTAAAGTAGTTGTTTTTTCTGACCATGCAGCTTTGAGGTACCTCACAAAGAAGCCAGATGCAAAGCCCAAGATGATTCGATGGATGCTCCTTATTCAGGAATTTGATATTGAGATAAAGAGAAAAGAGGGGTCAGAAAACATGGTGGCAGACCACATGAGTAGGATTAACCACACACTAGAGGGTGACACCTTAGACCATGTACCGCTTCGGGACACTTTCCCTGATGAGCATCTTTATACCATCTCGGGTATGCATCCTTGGTATGCTGATTTAGTTAATTACATTGTTGCCTCTTAAATCCCAGTGAATTTGATGAAACATAAAGTCCAAAAATAAAAAGTGAGTCTAGGTTTTATGTGTAGGATAATCCTTACCTCTGGCACATGTGTAGTGACCATGTTATTAGGAGATGTATTCCTGATCATGATTTTGAGTCTGTTTTGCAATTCTGTCATACACTTTCATGTGGTGGACACTTTGTACCCCAACAGACATCTAGGAAGGTTTTGGACTCTATATTATATTGGCCTAGCTTATTCTATGATGCCCATGTTTTTTTAAGTCATGCTCTTGTTTCCAACACACTGGGAACATTTCTAGGAGACATGAGATGCCCCAAAAACCTATACTATTCTATGAGATTTTTGATGTATGGGGCATTGATTTTATGGGTCCTTTTCCAAGTTCATTTTTATTTTTGTATATTTTGGTTTCTGATGATTATGTGATTAAATGGGTGGAGGCCAAGTCCACCAGGACTGATGATTCTCAAGTTGTGGTGGATTTTGTCAAGGCTCGAATTTTCTGTAGGTTTGGAGTACCAAAGGCCATCCTCAGTGACCAATGAAAACACTTTTGCAATAGGAATTTTTCTTCCATACTTCGGATGTATGGGGTGGCACACAAAATATCAACACCATACCACCCCCAAACAAATGGCCAGGCTGAGGTTTCAAATTGAGATTAAAAACAAATTTTGGAGAAAATAGTGCAGCCAAATAGGATGGATTGGAGCAAGCACTTGTATGATGAATTGCGGGCTTATAGAACAACATACAAGACCCCCATTGGTATGTACCCATTTCGGATTGTTTTTGGGAAATCATTTCATCTCCTAGTGGAAGTCGAGCATCATATTGGGCTATAAAGAAATGCAACATGGATTTGGCCCAAGTTATAATTCAAAGGAAGTTGCAAATTCAAGAGCTTGAGGAGATTCGACTGTCATCAGATGAGAAATCAAGGCTCTATAAGTAATGATGAAAAGTAGCTCATGATAGAATGATCCTAAAAAGGGAGTTTCATGTTGGAGAGAAAGTCCTTCTCTACAGTTCACGGCTTAAGCTGATGCCTGGTAAGTTGTGTTCCAGATGGTTAGGTCCTTATATTGTATCTAATTTTTTTCATTATGGTGCTGTGGAGATCACCCAAGAGGACACTTGAAGAAGATTTATAGTCAATGGGAAACGTTTGAAGAGATACATTGAGGTACTTCCTACTGATGCAGTGGATTTTATCACACTGCATGACCCCATCATCACTTGAGCACATCAGGCTGTTCCTAACACTTTCACTTTAATATTATTTGTCCTATTTAAAAATTCTGCATTTCATGTGCATATATCATCTCATGGGTTCACATTGAATACAATTCAATATTTTAAGTGTGTGGGAGGGAACCTTTTAGTTTAGTAATTTCAATTGTTTTCCTGTTTAAAAAAACAAATTTTTTTTGTGTTTTTCAAATTTTTTGTGTTTATTTTACTGTTTTCTGTGTTTTTTGAAACATTTAAGCTAAAATGACTCTCATCTCCATTTTTAAATCCATATCAATAAGTGAAAAAATTTACCCCTTGAAACTAAGCTTAAATGAATTCTGAAATGACTTTGTTTCAAGTTCAAATATTTAGTAATTTCATGAAAAGTACGCTGAATTTTGAATCCCATGCCACATATCACTATCTTTATATTTGAAATCAAGTTCATGTGAGGCTTCTAAACCATTATTTTCATATTCTGTACATTCACCTCACTTCTTGAGAGAACCAAACCAAGCTTGATTTGACCAGAATTTGATCTATTACTATCAAAACTTGAGGGTTTGAGGTACTTATGTTTAAATGATTAAGGCATTTTTTTGGTATTAAAGCCCCTATTTCAAAGAATCCTATTTTTTAATATCCTACCTTAAATATTTAATTTTTTTAGCCCTTATAATCCATGCACAACCTATTATTTTACCCACATTACAAGCCAATTTTCCCTATCCAACTAACTCTTGAAGTGAAATTGTATAATCTAGTTGATCTTAAGTGTGGGGAATCTATCTTGTGTTGTTCCACCTCATTCTGTGATACTTTGAGTGGAAAATTAAATTCTTAAGAGATGTTTTTTCTACTAAAGAAAGTCATTATATTTAAATCTGTGCGTTTTTTGGAGCTTTCATGACAAGTGAAGTTGTGCCTTTTCAGGAGCTTCTAATTAAGGTGGAAATTTGTACCCCTCTAGAGCATTCAAGAAAATCATGTTTGAGAAGATTGAAATTTTTTATGCTGAAATGATGAATGTTTTAAACATTTCATGAATTTTAATGATGATGGAGCTGAATTTATACTATAGGGGTTGAGGATAAGACCATATTTAAGTGAAAAATAGATTAATGCAATTTTTCTTCAAAACGAGTCAAGCCCTCCTCATTCAGCCTCAGAATTTTTCACATCTAAATCCTACCAACCAAAAGCCACAGAACAACCCTAAAATGTCATAATGATAAACATATGTCCTTGACTCACATCGGGTAGCGATGTAGGAATCTATCAAGCCTATGGTGACCAATGTATGAGTTTGGATGAGAAAGACATTGCAAAAAAATTGACATTTGTGTGATAAGAGAAAATTCAAGTGAGGTATGTGTTTTGTGCATGGGAGGATAAATAAAGGGGAAATATATTGAATTATATAAATGAAGAACTTGAAATAATGGTTTTTTATGAGGCATTATATCTTTTGTTTCTTGGTGTGTAATTGTTTGATCTTAGGGATATGTGTTTTAAAATTGGTTTTGATTTGATATTGATGTTTACTTGATATGAGGTTTTTCTTAGGAGTGAAAAAGACTATGTGTGGGGGAGTTGATAAAACACTATTTTATTGAATATTTTATTGATAATAAATGATATAATTTTATAACATTGTGTTAAATATGTTTAATTAGAAAGTATTTGGGATTAGATCATTCATTTGAATATTTGATTAAAATTCCAGTTTTACCCTTTATAATTCACTGTAGTATTTTGAAGATAAATATTTTTATTTTTATTATTTTAATTTGAAAATTTGTAACAGTCTGAGTAACTTAATTATCTACAACTGTTATTCATGAAACTAAATCTAAAGAGTGCATTTGGTTGTTCAAAATGGGCCATGAATCCAACGTTGGGATGGACTCTCTAGAATGGAAAAGCTTTTGTATTTTTTCCATAACCCATTCATCTGCATCTGGATTAAGCCCCACTATTTATAAGAGATATAGGACCCATATCCTCACATATTATCCATCTGGAAGGCCGGCCAATTCACGCATTTTGGTGGTCAAATGGGCGGTGAAAGTTGGAAGAAAATATTTGGCCAAATTTCCACTTTCACACTTTAAACCACTTGTAACCTCTCCTCCCCTCCCCTATATAAATTAATGTTTTTAATATTTGGATGGGGTGGGACGTGAATTGGGAAGTTGAGGGCATAGGAGAAGTGGATCCACTCTAATTCTCAAACCATTTCAATACGGGTTTCTCTTGAAGCAAGGATCCCTTCGACGAAGCCTTATTCTTCTCCTTCATGTTGTAATGATTTTGTTTGTGTAATAAACTTCTGTGTTCTTCTTTTATTTATTCTCCATTATTCTATTTTTTTTTAATTCATACTTATTTTAATATTGCTATTAGGTATTTAATTCTTGAGTAGAAGCTTTATTTGGTTATAACCATTATAAACCTTTGCACATGCAAAATGCTTCTACGATGATTACGCCACACATGGAAGAGTAGTCTTTTAGTAATCGATCTATCTTCTACCCTCTTCATTTAATTATTTTGAATCATTGAGCTACTTTAATTCACTTAATATGATTCATGAATTTTGTTTTTAAATTGTATAAAACTAAGAAAGCAATTGAACAATTAATACAAAAACACGTGAGGTCGGGATTTTGTGTAAATTGTGAGAGCGCAATCTTAATCGGTAAAACAATACCACATGGGATAAATTTGTAGAGTTAAAATATAATCCCTAAAAATAATTAACACTAATTTCTAGAATGGATATGTGCTATAATTAACCACTTACCATAAGCTAACCATATAACAACAATAAAAGTACGGTGATGTGATTGCGTGTTCTGAAGCAAGCCTAGGGTTTAAGTAATTCATCATTGTGGTTAAGTTAACTCTTGTAGGGTTCGAGGGTTAACAAATTAGGGGATCTTAATTAAGTGTATATTTATTTAAATGATGATTATTAAAAAGTAAATTAAGAGTTAGAGTTATATCAATTACTTCTTTTAAACATTGTCTAAAATAACATCTTTTTGTTGTGTCATTTTAATCGAACTTCATTTCAAAACTAAAAACAACAAAATATACAATCTTCTTCCAGAAAACTTCTTCTAGATTCATAAACTATAAAAAACCCAAATCCTTTAAAGTAGTGTTTTTATTCTATTCTATTTTATTTTTTAGAATAAATTTAATAAGTTTTGAAATTCACTTCCTCATTTGAGAGACATCCTTGGTCAGCCACTCTGCTGCACCTAAGCACCCCAAAATCACATTAATCATTTAAGGGCGCCCATGACAGCTCTCTATTAGTTAACAAAAGAAATATTTCCCTTATAACTAAATTTATCCCCTAATATGAAAACATATATATTTATTATTTTATAATCAGTCATCAACACGTGTAGGGTTTTCTCCACTAACAACATCTAGAAATCTAATTTTATATTAAGTCATCTGTTTCACCAAATTAATCTCCAACTTAAACATGGTTTATGAGACTTCATAAAATAATGTAGGGGTTTCTCCACTAATTCATTAGTAAGACAAGACAATTTAAATTTGGGTATGATCAAAATATATGAAAATCAATTTCTATAATGTTCTTCATAATAGGATCATAAATTTCACTCAATACAATCCCATTTCCACTAAATTTGAAATACATGGCATATGGTTAATCTTAGATAACTGTTAAAAATCATATAGAGGTCCACTAGATATGTACTAACATCCCAACCACTACTATTGGACTCATTCAATGTCATCATAATATTCATCCCCCCTTCCCCATATTATAGTAACCTTGTCCATATCTGCTCTTAAAATCATAGAAACCAAACATGGACAAAATATATTTAATTTAAAACACATTGAAATTCAAATAACATTAGTTATGATTTATATTGTTCTCAATCCTTGTTTTAAGGTGTTAGAATTATCCAAGATCTTAAGGCCCATTTTGATAGTAACATCATACCATTTATCATTGGTTTGTGAAATATGTCCATAAAAACCCTGAGCCCCTTCCTGAGGTTTTTTATACTAATATAGTCCACTACTCATTCATGTCGATTTATCACATTGAACATACCATTAAATAAACTACTCACCTTTTTTAGAACAAGAACTATAACAATAAACAATCTGAACCTCTATTAAATGATTTCGGCACTAGTATTGGGTTCTCCAATCATGGCATGTTTACCTAAACAATGTTTTATGTAGATAACAACAACTTTTTTATTAAATTTGTATGAAATTAAATGCCAACATAGTTTTGGTCAAAGTTGTTTGATCGTAAACATCAGTTTCATTAGTCCTACTTATATGAAGTCAAACTTGAAAGGGAAAGAGACATGGTACTCGCCCTATTGAAACACATTAAAATGGAATCCTAGGAAAAATTCATATCCCCACCATCTAAGTATTCATATATCCTAGTTAAAAATAAATAATTATATAAATAAAGGGATTGAGAATGAAATTGATCGAATTTGAAGGTTCATTTTGAAAGAACAACATCCCAAATATTCTAAAATTCTTATTGCTGAAAATATACAGCTAATTTTATATCTAGTGTTTTTCATCCCACATAATCTAGGTCATTTGGGTATAAGGTTATCACCACTCTAATAATCTAAAAAAAAGAAGTAGATGTTTTATCCAACAATTTTTGATTGTGAATCTCTCATGAATATTGGAGAAGTGGTGGCACTATCATTAATGATAGGAAAAAATTAATTTTCAGTAACATTTCCATGAAATGTAATAAGTGATGAAAAAATGTGTTTTGTGGGGATCTCAAAGTTAATATTATCATTTAAAAAATCATCATTATAATCTTACTAGTTCATAGGAAGTGAAAATATTATACATATTCTAGTGGAAACAACATCCCAAGGGTTCCCATCTATAACAAAACCACCATCAAAGAGAAAAGTCTATGACATTACTAATAATATATTTGAAGCAACATGGGTATTGAATCACATATTATATGGGAAAAGTAATATGGGAATCACGTTCAGTCACTATGACACACCAAATATCAGTAACATAGTTACCTTGGGTTCCTATGATATAGTAAAATAATATTTAAGAAAAAATTTCAACCTGATCAATTTATAAATTTATAATAAAACACAAGTAACAAACCTCATATCACCTCCAACACCATCTAGAGAAATATCCACTAATAACATCATACAAGAATCAAAAAATAACAATCAAGACACATAAAAAAATCAAAAATAGCCTATAGAAAACACAAACCCAAGTGTTTCCTTGTTAGTGTGAAAAAATTATAATGAAATTATTTTTAATAAATTGAGAGCATACCGTTTTGGTGGCCGTAGTAGGGTCTCGTGGTGGCAGAGTTGGGGTAGGCAACAAAAACAGTGGAGGGGTTTGAAATAGTGGTGGGATTCGCAGTGGAGGAGTGGTATAGGAGGGTATGAGGCGGGGGTGGGTTCGTAGTAGAGGAGTGATGAAGGAGTGACAGATGAGGGTTCACGATAGAGGTGGGTTCACAATAGAGGCGGAGTTCGTAGCGGTGGAAGAGGGGGTGGAACAAGAGGGGTAGGCAGTGGTAGAGCTGGGGTTAGGGAAGAGCAGAGGTCGGCAGTGTATGGGTCAGCTTCCGTGAGAACATTATGGGTTTGAGAATGAAAGAGACTATTAGGGTTTTTTTATAAAACCTAATGAACCTTTAATTAGCACTTGCTAAAAAGTGATGATAAAGGTATGTGTTTTCAGTGCTAAAATACAATGCACTAATAATGATATTATATTAATAATTTATATTTGTGAATATATATAAATAAATATAATTTCATATATGGTATATTTATATATATATATATTTATAATTATAACTATAAACACATATATTTATATTTATATTTAGAAAAATTATAATTTAAATAATTATAAAAATATAAGAAATATAATTGTTATATTTATAATCATAGAATATATGTAATAAATATATTAATTATATATATTTATATGACTATAGATATATATAACTTTATTTATTCTAGTTTTAGAATTATTTATTTGAATATATATATATATATAATTATAATTATAAATGAATATATAATTATATTGTTAAATAATTATAATTTAATAACAAATTAATATTTCAAATTATTATAAATTTATTAATACATTTTTAATATATTTATAATATATTTATAGTTTTTTAAAATATCTGTTTTTATTGATAACTATAACTATAAATATTTGTCTTTATTTAGTAATATTTCTATATATTTATAAATATATTTATTAAATTATATATAATAATATATATGAAAATAAAAAATAATTTTTTTATAAAATAATAATTATGTAAATAAATATATTTATATATATTTATAATAAATAAATATTTATTTATTTATTTATAATTACACATTATAAGGCAAAAATATTTATTTGTAGTTGTAATTATATATATATATATATATATGAATAAATAATTATAAAATTATAAAAAATGTTTTTATTCTTTTATAAATATATATAAATACATTTATTATATTTTTTTTATTATTTAAATATATATAAACTTATTTATAATTATATTTATAACTATATGTACTTATTTTTAAATATTTGTATATAAATATATATAATGAATATATTTATTATAATGTTTTAATTATTTAAATATATCTATATTCTTTAAGAATTATAATTATGAACATTTGTATATATTTATAAATATTTATATTTAATTATATTATAACTTTATAATTTGTATAATTAATATATTTATTATATGTTTATAATTATTTACATATATATTATTATTTATAATTATAATTAGAAATATAAATAAATATGTGTATAAATATTTTTATATAATTATATATATTTATATATATATATACGTATTTTTATAAAATTATAATATATGTATTTATTGTAATTTTATTATTATTTAAATAAATAAATAAATAAATAATCATATAATTTTAATTATAATTACAAATAAATATATTTAAAAAGTATATATATATATATAATTTAATATTTATAAATGTAATAAGTATATTTGTTAATTAACTATATTTAATGTAATTTTATAAATAATTTTGAAAACATAATAGTATATATGGGTAACATGAATTAATCATATACCTAGTAAAAAAACATAATAATAAACGAGACATCAATGGACAACATGAATTATATGAAAGGTTGTAATGTATAAATGAACATTACAATACCTAACATGTGCATGCATTATCAATATATTTATTAACCTAATTCATTGGAAACACTTATATATTTAATAATTAAAATAAATACATATTTTTAAAAAGGTATTTATATATATTAATTATAAAAAAATAATTATTTTAAATATATTAAATATAAAAAATATAAAAAATATGATAAATATAATGAATCTAGGAAATCTAATAATATAATAAATCTAAAAATATAATTAATTATTCTAATAAATGTAATAAATATAAATCTAATAAATCTATAAAAATTCCAAAAAATATAAAATATCTAAAAAAATATATTATATCTAATAAATCTAATAAATCTGATAAATCTAACAAAAAAAATAAATCTAATAAATCTAATAAATATATTTATTATTTAACAAAGTTTATTATAATGTTATAATTATTACATATATATATAATTATAATATTAGAATTTTTTTAAAAAAAATTATATATATATTTAAATTATTAAAAAATTATATGTTAATTATAAACATTTGATTTTAATTTATGTATAAAAATAAACATTACTTTTGAATATAAATATAACAATTTAAAATAAATTTTTATTAATATATTTTATTAGTGCTAAATATAGCTCAAATAAGAGTATCCTTTATCAGTGCTATGGAAAGAGGTGAGGAAGTTGTACCCATTATCAATTTTTTTCTTAGTGCTAATAAACGATTCTTTTATCAGCACTTTTAGCTAGTGTTGATAAAGTTCCCCATTTATCTGTTCTATCTACATAGCATTGATAAAAAAGGGGCTTCCCTTTCCCCGATTTTTGGTAGGGTCCAGTGAACAACAAGGGATTCCCCACATTAAATAGAAAAAAAAATATGATTTTTAGATGGAAATAATGCTAAAATACTTTTTTATTAGGTATTATTTTATAGATATTATGACTAATGGTTTTACAAAAGTTTTACAAGCAGTATATTTGCATTGGGATTCTAGGGAGAATTTAGAGATTGATGGGAATGAATGAAATTTCATTCCATTCTCACATTCAGAGAATAATGTTATAAATATCTTGGGGATTAAGACTGAAAAAGAGTTTTGGATAATCTACAAAATATATTTTAAGTGAAGGACAAAGTTAAAAATTATAAGTTTTAGATTTAGTGGTTGAAGCATAAAGGTATGTGTATGATTTGAGGTGAATTTATTGAATATTTTTTTGTAAGGGTTAATTAGGTTGTTAAAACCGTTATATGATTAAGTGAGACTCATAATTATTCAATAGTTTTTGAGAAGATAATTCTTATATTATAAAATAGATTTAATGCCAAATTTTTGACTCTAAGGGTTCATGATGTTGACACTCTTCCTTTATATGACTTTCAAACCCCCTTGGATTCTTTTTAGAGTAGAAAGTATTGTATCTATAAAAAATATTTAAATGAGAAAGAAATATTATTCAAATATGTGAAGAATGTAAGGTATTTAATGTTATGATATGAAAATGATGAAGATGATGTTGAAATTTAATATTCACATAAATATGTTTATGTGAAGTTCAATAAACCCAAATTACTCATCTCAAAAGAAATATGAAGCGGTAAAGAAAATTTTCATTTTATATTTCCTCTAGAGTTTTTTTATCAATGGGGTTATTAGATATTTTGTTTCAAATTATCACATGTTATAGGAAGGTGAAAATAAAGACGATGTGGAGTCCTCTCATGATGCATCAAGGATGACTTCTAAGAATTCCAAAAGTGGTAAATTTTTATCGTGTTCAATAAATAACATTTAATTTAAGATGAGGAGGATTAATTTATTCATGACATATAAAACTTCAAGTGATGATGAAAAGGATAATTATTCCCCAACATGTAGATGTGAGAATATATTCATAATAATAATTAATTGAAAACATTCAAGTGGTGAATTTGGCTCAAATAAAGAATAAGATGCTTTATCAATCAACTATGAATAGTTACATGAATCTCAAATAGTGTTTTTATTAAATAAGGAATTGAAAAAGTGCATCTCCAATGTTTTTAAGATAAATAAAGAAAATGGAAGAATACTAAATTTAACCAATATTTTTGAACTGGATAATGATTAATTCAAAAATAAGGATGTTGAAATTATACTATGAGTTAAGAAATTAAAATACATATGTACTAAATATTATATGACACTTTAATTGGTAAAATTGTATTGTATTTAATATGATACAATTCATAAATCTCTTGAGGAGAGTTTTATAAGGAATGAATATTATATAAAACATTTCTAATATGTTTTCTTAATTCTTATCATGAATTGGGATATTCCTCAAAGAAAAGAAAATTTTTTTATGTCTAATGAGATACATTATGATATTTCCTATAAAAATAACTCTCAACCAATGATTCATGAAGATTGTGGAATCAAGGGAGAAAATGATTCTACATAATAATTGTTAGGAAAAGTGAAGAAATACACACATGATATGATTATTCAGAATCATTGATATTCTTGGAGAATCAAAAGAAAAAATGTTATTTTTTAAAAAGAAAAAATTTGGAGAAATATTTCCAATAGATAGGATCATGTTTATATTTTCTTAAAATTTTTGTCATCAAAATTTGATCATAAAGGCTTTCAAAAAGAAAAATTTTAGAAGAGTACTTATACTAGATAGACAAGCAGTTTAAATAGGTTATTACACTTTTATGGTAACTGTTGGATCTATTAAATCTATTGGAATATTAAGAATTGATTCTGACTAATATGAATAACATTTTAGTTCATAAATAGTTATGGAAGGTACATCTATAGTGGTAGAAAACCATTATAATAAGAAAAAGATAATTAGAATGTTATTCAATTACAAAATAAGAAGTTAAAGAACCATTTTGAATAAATTAATTAATTTTGAGTGAGATGTGAGTAAAAAGGACAAATTATTAAAGAGTGTCTCATGATATTTCATGTTCAATAGTAACAAAAGTAGGCAAATGTTTTTAAATTAAGTTAGAATAAATATAAAATAGTGAAGCAGAAAATGCCTCACAAGAAGAATAAAGAAGTAATTGAGAATCCTTAGGAGATTGTTGAATCGGATATTAGTGGACAAAATTTATAATTTAGAAGAAGGAGGTGTTCTATGAAGTAAAATATATCTACGAAGTTTTTATGATGTCAAGGATTCTATTTTAGGAATATAGTGGTAATGTTCTTATATTTAAGTAAATAGAACCAAAAAATAATAGTCTTTGATATATCATTTTACCAATGTGAAGAACAAGAAGAGATTTTATAATATAAAATGGAAGTTGAAGAATAAATTGACTAATAAAATTGGTTTTTGGTCAAATGGGGATTTAAATACTATTCCATGTATGTTGATGAATAATTTTCCATATCTATTCATAAATGGTGATTGTTTGTTGATTTTTTACCCTCTATCACTTTTTATTTAGATTTGTGTATTCATGGGGATGGAGACAAAATTAATCTCCCTTTATTTGTATTCATTAATATATTTATAAAATATATTTAATATGATGAAGAAAACAATATTTTTTTAAATCCAAATGTATGTGTTTTACCTAACAGGGTAGAAATATCTTATTTCGGGGGACCATGACTTTAGATAGAGTATTTAAAATGATGAATTTGTGATGTTAAATTATGGAAGGTTCTAACATGTTTTCTGAGAATATTTTCCATAAATTTTGATACATAGTTTTAAGGGATAATTTTGATATGTAGAAGTTAAAGATGATTTGATTTTCAATTGGTCGAAAGAGGTATTGGAATCCTGAGGTTTCAAGGTTAGTAAAGAAGAAGACATACGTTTATATTATTGAAAGTATGGTATTATTGTTCAATATTATTCTATCTTATACTTATTCGATTCATGTAGGATTACTAATATAAAATGATGAACCATTTCTAAGAGTAATATGTTTGAATGTGATTTATCTTCCATGGTTAATAATAAAATTCAAATGGATAGATTATTTATAACAAGATATGTTTATTGGGATATATTGAGACCTATAATTAGTTGTAACCATAGGCGATATTGTGGAGACTATTGGAGTGTTTTTCATGATAGTAAATTGATGAAGTATCCTTTATATTTATAGTGTTTTTAGGAATATCTATTTTAAGAATAAATGGAGTGGATGTGTTTATGTGTTATAATTTGTTTCTTATAAATAAATAATATTGAAAAATCACATATAATATTGTTAATTATGATAGGTGAAGGATTTTAAGGATTTTAGGAGTGATTTTAATATGTTTTGATGTATTAGAATATATTCTAGAGGTTTTTGGAGTTGAGAATATCTTGATTATAAAAATGGGTAGGTCTGAAATTTTTAAGAGTTATTATGCTCTGCATATGAATAAATATGATTAGATTAATGAAAATGTGGCTATGTATATTTTTTTGTAATAGTAACTATACTAGTTTGAATGGGGGATTGTCTATAATCTGTACAAGTCATCAATAAAATTTTTTGATTTATCCATTGAATAAGGGTAATTTTTTTCAGAATGATAGAGTAATTCCATTTTCCTAATGTTCATCTAAGATCCATCTAATTTTCAATATCAAAATATACGAGTTATATCAGAGGAAAAGGAAAACTTAGTGGTGAAACTATTTTAACAAAAGATTCAATTATAATGCGGGCATGTCATCTAATGAAATGTACAGGTAACTCAGCTACACTGTAAGAGTCATTACAACATTCATAATGGCCACTCCAATTTTTCATATGAATAATTTCCTATAATTGGTTATATAAAAGAGTTATTCAAATATTGTATCAGAGTAACATGAAATTCTTATTGGTCACTCCAGCATCCTGCAAGAGTACTATACTTTTTAAAATATTGAAATTTCTAGAACTTAACAGGGAATTATTTTCAAAAATGAATACGGAATATCAAAGGTTTTATTTTTGAATCTTTTAGAGTATTCATAAACAAATTTCTTAATTATAATTCTCGTATTGATGGATGAAATATCATTATAAAAAATAATTATTTTACAAGTGGAAGAAATTGATAAAATCATAGAAATTATATTTCTATGTCACCATGTAGTCTGAGAATATAAGAATATCCTATAATTATTATTATAATCTATCGTAATTATAGTTTGTGATGTTCCAGTGGAGAAATGTTATTAATTTTGTAAAGTATATTTTGTATCATTATGAAATAATATATTTCATTTAAGTGGAGAAAATATTTTTTACTATGTCATGATGCATGATTCCACACTGCAAGTTATTTGTAATTCCACCGAAATAAATCTAACAATAGAAATAGATGAAGAATAAAGATGTAGGAAGAATAAAATAAGTATAAAAATTACTTATAGTAAATTAGTTGTTTGAATTTGAATTTGAAATATAAATTAAAACACAAAGATTATATTATATCTATGTGAGATAAACAATAAAATGATCTCACATGAATGTTATATGAGTAAATAAGTATTGTGTAAAATAATAAATAAATATACATAATTAAAGAATAGGGTAATAATGAAAAATATTATTCATGATAGTGAATGACAATATTGGGATGTGAATTTCACAGAAGAAGAAGATAGAAGAGAAAGAACACACCAATTTATGTGTTATCATAAAAATTATACCAGTTAGTGAAGATGAAGGTAGAAACACATGTACATAATAGTGATGAAGAGTTATAGAGATTTTTTATTTTTTAGATATAATCATCATTTTTATAACAACAGTCCTTATATCATAAAATATAATACAGTAGTGTAGTAAGTTTGACCATAGTGGAATCCTATATTCTTGTGTCAAGAAAAGCATTGTTGGTACTTTTTTATTGTGAGTAAATGAATTTACCTAGTTATTTATATCCACCACGGTGATTCTAGTGGATATTATGGTGTCATGGGAGTATAGTTCAAATCTATAATTCACTAATCATTTTGAGTAGTAAACAATGTACCGTGTGTGTCCTTTATTTATTGATTTCATAGGTGTGTGTGAGTTATGTAGTGAGATTTCTCACTCCAATAATTGAAAGTGATTGATTTCATAATAAAATGTATAATAAAAAATAGAATATTTTCACTGGTTCACCAAAACTCTCAGTGAACCAAACTATACATAGGGCCACCAATTACATATCATGAGAAGACTATATTTATGGGACTAGGGGGAAAACCCGATCCACTATGCTTAAGAAACTAGGTAGACAACATTGTCCAGTATGTTTATGTGAGTATCAAGTTAACCAAATACACTATGTTATGATGGTATTAGTGATATATCCTAGAAATATGATATTATTTTATGAGTTTATTTGACTAGTTCATTACTGAGACCATAAAAATTAATTGTTTATAACCCTATTAAAGACTATTTTAGTGTTGAATAACAGTCGATCTATCGGGAATAATTTCTCATATTTGTATGTGACCAATTGATAAAGTGAAAACTAAATAAAATAAAATAAAACACTGAAATACCAAGTAATTTAAGTAACTATTATGGTAAAATCAATAGAAAATAAAAGGGAAAGTTAAAAAACAAACAGATACAATATATTTTTTATAACATGTATTAACAATCAACAATGATATAGGGTAATTAGATTGGTTGGTTTCAAAAAAAAAATTAATTAATTAATGAACTATAAGAAACACATGACAGTTATGATGAAATAAAGTGGGATATTATTTTGAATGGTTAACCTATGAAATAATCAATCCTAGAGTTCCTCAACAATAACTACCACTTATCCACATGATGAAGAAATAATCTTGCATTAAGATCAAATTCTCTGTTTATCCTAATGTGTAATATTTAAAGAGAGTGACTCTTTATAGATTATTATGATATGATTGTTTAGTTATAAAATAATTTCAACTGAGTTCATTTTAAAAAGTTCCTGATCTTTTTTAGAATTTAAACTTAATATCTAAAGATGAGGGTAACTTTCACCAAGAAATATCACATAAATGAAGTAGAAAGGTTTACCAACACAATCACATTCTTTTAAAGTAGTTTATCCAACAACAATTTATATAAAAATAAAATATTAATGTAAATACATAACAAACATCAAAATGTAGAAAATAATATAAAAGATATAAAAGTTCCTAGTCTAGGAGATAAAAATATCATAAAAATATCAAGTTATTCTTTGTTTCCTTCTCTTTGTCCCAAAAACCTCAGATCATCTAATATCCAAAAACGGATTTTTTTATCTGTAATTATTCTTTTATTAGTAATAACTTGAACACTAATACCCTCTTCACACATAAATTCATGAATTATAAAAATTCACCATTTCTTCTATATGTAACTTTCACTATACATCTTCCTCATGATATGTGATAATAGAAAAACCTTTATAATTGAATAATCATTCCTATTAATGGGCATGTCATTAATCCTATTACAATATCTAGAACCATTTCAATTCCATAAAAAATAATTATTTTTCAAGAACATATCCCTGTTTTACCTTACATTATGTAGATTCAAATTCACTAAATATAGGACAGAGATATGGGCTTTGGAAAGTTGGTCCACCAGGTCTTAAATACTAGGTATGATCTAGGGTTTGGGGTGAGGGTATTCATTCAAAGGTCACATCAAAATGATTTGAATCAATATAGTGTATAAATTCTCAAAAATGGAATAGTATTGAAGCTTTATGATTACTGGGAAATCCTTATTCTTGGGGCCCAAGACTTAAAATGAGTCTAGAAAATCATTACTATTAGGGCCAAAAACCTGTGAAAATCCTATAAATCCATTCATTTACGGCCAAAGGCTTCCAACGAGCCTGTAAAAATAGTAGACCAAACTGACATTGTTATTTTTCTTTGAAAACTATGAAAATAATTTCTTTTAGTGTAGGATTTATCTGAATTAATCACAGAATGAATAATAACAATAAAAAACATATTTTAAATCCTCAAAAAAAATAAAATTCATGAATCACACAATGTATAAATTTTCATTAAAATCCCCAGGATTAATAAAACAAACTAATCATGAATTTATCATTTTAATTTTATAGATATTAAATGAATCCCCAAATTCAATGTCAATTAAACATTTTTCAAAATCTAAAAAATTAAAGATAATTTTGGAACTAATATATCATTTTCATCATAAAATGTATGTTACAAAATGTAATAAATTGAAAAAAATAAAAAAGCAACCCACACATAATCAATTGAACTCTTGGGTAATAAAATTAATTATAATTATTCAAAATTATTCCTTTGAGAATTTGATTATACTACATAGGTTCAAATACATAAACTTAAATTGAAGGAAATGATAGATTAATCAATTTAAAAAATTTCCATGCCTTTTATATGAAAATCACTCCCTACTATATTTAAATCCAATTTCAATTTCTAGTTCTGGGAAATATTTAGGTATGATTTAAGATAAATTAAAACTAGATCAAGATCAGTTCTAGTTATCACTCTTCTCCGAATTATTCACACCATACTTACTCTTCCCACTTCATTTAAGAAACTCAAACGATTTTATAAAAATAAAATTACAACTTTCTTCATTTAAGTTTCATATTCCCCTCAACATAATGGATAAATTTTTTTAAATTAGGATATTTATTTGATTTTTTCATGAATGTTAAATTCAATTTTTGAACTATATATTTTTTCAATCACACACCCAACTCCAAATTCCTTAAATATTCACCATGGGATTACAGTTGATCATTATTCTCTAGTTTTGAAGGACTTATATGAATATATTTTTAGTTGGATCTTAATGGTGTTCTATTTCAGAAATCTTATGTTACTTATTTTAAGGGTAAAAATATTGTTTCCATTAGTCATAATTATAATTACAAAAATATCTATCAAATAAAACTACCATTCCAAGTTCATAAATAAAAATTACATAAACATAGTTGGAAATATCACTTAGAAATCATTGAAGTCCATTCATTTATGTACTAGTGAATTCCCTAAAAATAATCATGAAATTTTCCCATAGACATGACCCATTGAAATTATATATTCCTAAACTAAAGAAAAAAACTCAAAAAAACTAAAATAAATCCACATGTAGATTTTTTTATAAACCAATAGAAGATACTAAGATGAAGCATGAGAGGAATTTTTTTTTAAATATTATGAGGAATTTTTTGATATTAATAAGTCATTGAATAATAGCTCATCACAATGAAATATCCTCCTCCCCTCATTATCATTAAGTAATATCATATAGTTGATCCATTTGATATCCTAAAAAGATAGACTAATATATAAAATTTTCTGAAAATTTTATCTTGGGGTTCAATAATACATGAGTTTTTAGTTTTGGATAATTTTATCTAGAGTTATTTATGACATTGATCCCTTGATTTTTTAGAAAACCGTACATTTTAGAGAGGATCCATTCTTATAGTCAGTAAATTATTTTTCTAGTTGGTTAACCATATGAATGAAAAAATCACACACACATTCAATTATTTTTATTATATATTCTTTTATAGACACTTATCATAATGATGAATTCAAAAAGACCTATATATGGAATGTAAGATTATTTTTATTAGAAAAATGAGATAAAAAGAAAACAAGACCACAAAAAATAGTGTATTTACCATAAAACAATGAATATATAGTCCTCAATTATAATTATTGATGGAATAGTTTTCAATAAATGATAAGGTACCTAGCCCTTTTGTTATACCTCAAACTAGCTCTCATTTCTCTTCCCATTGACACAAAATGGTATGATTTCCTCTCTAACTAGTTATACAGTCCCATTGATAAGACCCATTGTAAAGATTGATATTCCATGTATCAGGTGATACAAAGGTCCCAATGATAGATATTGGTATGGGATTAGAGTAACAATCATTGAGTGATACAAGGATTGTCGTATGGGTAGCCTTGGACATACCTAGAGAGATTGGTTTATATCAGAGACCCTTGTAGTGACCCATGTGATTCTCTTTGGATCACCTTGGATAGGCTCATTCCTCCAGTTTTTGATTTGATAGATTGATTTATTATTTTATCATATGAGATGAATCCTTTATTATTATTATGAAATTTCATGTTCACATGTGTTGTTTCTATTTTTCTTTGTTAGCACACTTGGGTAATGATATCTAAATGGGAACTCCAACCTAAAGAACAAGCCTTTGGTCTTCACCTTTTACAATGGATGATTAATTTCTAATTTTCATTGTATACCAATCATGATTGAAAAGGTATCCCTTCATACCCCTGGATTAGACCGAAGGAGGTGGTATAATATGGGTGTCCGGTAAGTAACCCTAACAAATTTGGTTACTCTTTTATTTATTTACCGCTTTTAATTTATTATGTATTATCACACTGCAAATTTTTTTATTATAAAAAATGGATATGCCAAGTCACCAGGGGGGATAACCTACTGATATTTATATCTCACACACTACATGGGTGCCATTTGGTAATCGGGTAAAAATTATGATCAGATATATGGATAAACAGATGTGTGATTCTTCTGATGCATGATTTAATTGTTGATTAGGATGGAGCTTGGGGGTAGAGGATGGAGAAATTTCTTGAGATGTTTTTTAGTAGTTTTTTCACAATTTATAATTTTATATATCATTTAGTATATGATTATACCCATGTTTATGTTATACACCCATTTTTTATAGATTTATGACATGATATTATTATCATTGTATCCATTATTGATATTCCTCTTCCTCTTAGTTATTTATTTGGTGTGGATTGTTTGTTTATTTCCATAGTTGTCTATTGTATTTCATTATTATTCCATTTAGTATTTCTATCATTTACCATAGTTAATACTCTAATCCATGAGGGAAAATTCACCCCATGAACACAACGAAGTTCCTTACTATAGTTGGAAGCCTATGGGTTTTAGGGAGATGGGGTGGAGGTCAGGTGGTTACCTTCTCAGGGTTTGGTTGAGTAGAGTATGGGGTGAAACACTATATTGTGGTATCAGAAATTATTTTTCCTTTTATATTTCAATTTAGGCTTAGAGAGGATAATATGAAAATTTAATTTGGAACTATCCATGTGCTTGAATGCATCTTACCCATGTATGTGGGGAACACAAATTACCTGGATCAGGGAATGGAGTTTTTTATTATTCCATTTATGGTTGATACGACATCACCATTGGGTGATGAAATTGTTCTGTGATGTTTTTTATATTGGTTTTATTTTATTGATGGTGTCTATTAATTCATCCTGATTATACAATATAATTTAAAATCATGCATCATATTAGGCACTATATAAAATAAATTTTCAAATGCATTTCCATGCCAAATCTACATTCATTGTGCATTTTCTTGATTTCATGTGATTTATACTATGCAGTTTTTTTAAGACATGTAGTTACTTTTTTATAATTATATAATTTTACCAATCTATCATATTGGGATACATTATTTTTTGGGGTATGTGGAAACCATCTTCAACTCGTGAGTTGTATGGGCCCTTATGAGTTGGAATGGTGATCCCCCTAATTCAAAAAAATGTAAATGGGATTAAATGTATAAAATAATTAAAATGAATACCCACATTTAAATGAAATAGTCGCCTTATATGGAAATTCAAGACCCTAAACATTACCATACATTAGAAATAGGCATAGGCTAGGTCTATTGTGGTCCTTCTAAGGTATTCTTATTCTTATCTAAACATGGATCTAGGAGTAGGCCGTCGGTTATATTATTCTCAGGGGCATGATTTATACTTGTTCTTCTTATTTATTCCTTTAACTTTTTTACATGTGTATTATAAATTTTTTATAAAGAGTTCACATGGAAATTGTAGAGCTATTCCACTATAACATCCTCATTTTTTATTTAAATAGATTAGAGGTGAGAACACTGTATAGGTGGTGGGCCTCGATCCACCTATTATACCACATGTAGTTCCACCTGAGGCACCTCATGTGAATCCTATTATAGTCACCGAAGCACATATTTGTGAGATTTTCCTCTAATTTATGTTTTCAGTTTAGGGTTCTACTCATCCTTCCCTTATTATGGTATAGATGGCATTGGACTTCCAGCATTAACATCCTCCCAACTTCTCGAGGGATGGAGAACATCATGTTATAGAGTCATGGATTGAATAATTATTTCCAATTTGATCATCATGATATTTCTCTAGAGAGGAGTGTCATTATTTCATTGCACGTGTTGTGTGAATATTCCATGAATTTGTGGGATGTAATATCTCAGTCAGAGAATTACTAAGGTGTGGTCTAGTAACTCTTCTAGATAGATTTTTTTAGTCAATTCACTCAAGAGACTCTAAGAGTATATCAATCAAAAGAGTTCATGAAACTTCAACAGGTCTCTATGAATATGATCGGGTATTCAGCTCGCTTCACCAGGATTCATGGTTTCTCTCCATCTCTGAATGGTGATAAATTAATGACATTGAGGAATTATTTTGATGACATTGTGCATTATATCCACTCACAGGTTAATGCCTTTCAGTTGAATACCATTACAAAGATAGTGAACTAGGCCTTAATTACATTGTGGAATCTCAGAGAAGCCAGAACTGTGAGACATGGTGGATCAGTTCCTAGCTAGGGTGACATATCTTCAGGTATTTGGAATGTTGTTTCAATGGTGCACATGTAGGTGATGCCAACCAAGTGATACATTCTAACGACTCTATATTTTTTCACTATTTTGGATGGATAAGGGATAAGAATCTCGGGTTCATTAGGAACCCAATAGAATGTTGTGATTATGGTAAACTGAGTCATATTTATCACTTATTCCATTCATTACCTCTATAATCTAGTAGAAGGGGATCCATACTAGCACCTTTTTTAGGTATAGGATTTTTGACTCCACGTTAGGATAGGAGGTGTTCTTCTATGGGCTGATCATACTGAGGCAGTAAATCCCCAGATCATCTTCATTATTAGAAGGGTTATACTCAGGCTGGTTAGGAAGTATCTCATGTTTGAGGCTCAATCCAAATATATGAAGTACAATAAGAACCATAGGTGTAGATTCTAGAGCCATATATTATTATAGATACTATTTTGGTAGCCTCTACTTTAGTTTCATTTCTTTTTGATACTAGTGTATCAAAGTATTTTACATCTACTTCTACATTAGAAAGTATTTTCCTTGTAATAGAGTACTTATATGGTGTCATGTCTCTTGACACACCATTAGGGGCAAGGAAAAGGGAATGTGTCAGTGTAAGGAGTGCCCCCTTGAGATAGGTGGTTTCTATTTCTTCTAGAGTATATTCATTCTTGAGATGACAAGATTCAAAATCATTCTTATTATGGGATATCTTGTTCCTTATCATTACAATTTTGATTTATATCATTGTCAAGTGTCTTTCACGCCACATTATGGAACCACATACAAACACAAGGGAGAATTAGATATATAAGAAGATTGAGCTGGACCCAAGAAAAATGGTCTTGGAATAGTGAAAACATTATTTTTGTGTCTCTTTATGAGTGATCGAGGAATGTAGTTAGTGGATTTACCTTTTGTGGTGGATCATTTTAGGGACATTTTCCATGATGATTTCTATGTATTATTTAATGAGAGAGAGGTAGTGTTCACTATAGATCTAGTTCCCTATGATGTACCAATGTCCATTCCTCATTATAGGATGACACCTACAGATCTCTAAGAACTCATAAGGAATATTTAAGATCTTGAGGCTAAGGGTTTTATCAGACCCAACACATCGCCATGGAGTTCACCAGTCCTTTTCTCCAAGAAGGAAGTTGTTACCCTCATATTGTGGGTGGATTATTTCCAGTTGAACCGACTTATGGTAACAAATTGGTAGTTATTGCCTCATATTAATAACCTCTTCTACTAGCTTTGAGGATAAACTATTTTCCCAGATATCAGTTTGAGGTCAAGCTTCCATCAGTTGTGTGAGACCATCAGAGATACCCTGAACAACGTTCTAAAATATTTATAGCTTCAATGATTATTTGGTTATGTCATTCGTTCTAACAAACACATTATATGTATTTTAGGCTTTGATGAATCGGGTTTTCCACTTGTATCTTGATTCCATTATGGTAGTATTTGTAGAAGATATCTAAGTGTACTCATGTACCATACATGAACTGGACAATTATCTTGATATCGTGCTATTTATAATAATAGAGAACCTTCTATATTCAAATCTTAGTAAATTTCACTTTTGTATTAGTAAATTTCACTTATTGGGTTATGTAATATCTAAGGTATACACATCTGTTAACATAGAGAAGGTGAGTGTCATGGTTTTCTAGGTGCATCCCAAGAATGTTTTCGACATACACAACATCTTAAAGTATTATTGTTGTTATAGGTGATTAATCTTCAACGTCTCCTATAAAATAGTGTCCCTTGTGGACCTGTCTATGAAGGGTGTGCAAGTCCTATATTCAGATGCATATGATAAGGCTTTTCATGATTTAAAAGGGATGCTCACATTAGTTCTTATTCTAATTCTTCCTAAGATGGGATGAAGTTTTAAATCCATCTATGATGCATCGAGTATAATATTGGGTGTAGTTATGATACATGGTGATCATGTTGTGTCATATGGTTCCCACCAGCTGAGGCCTCATGAGCGGAATTACTTGACACATGATATTGAGTTAGTATCTTTGGTTCATGTTTTGTAATGTTGGAGTCACTATCTATTGGATGAGTGATTTTTTGTTTACAAAAATCATAAAATAGGTCGTTTATTTGATTTAATAATAAATTAGGCTTTATCCCCAACCATTAATTATAATGTCAGGAGATGAAATACTTACACAAAAGCCATCCAGGTGCCCAAAATTGAGTGGAAAATGATGGCTATATTTTCCGAGTTACATCAAGAGGTTTATGAAAATCATGGGAAACCATTATTAGCACCACTAATAGTGTCATCCTCTCTTATAGAATTTGTTCAGACACATCATTTATCAGATTCATAGGTCTTCATTCTGATAGAGAGAATCATAGGAGATAACCCAAGGATTTGTTTAGTTGTTGATTATGGTGATACACTTGTCTACTATGTTCATGTTTCGGTGCCATCTGAAATACTGGAGGATATAATAATGGAATCTCATGCCTCTATTTGGGTATTACATCCTAGGCTCACCAAGATGTATAGATACATGCCCCGTCAATATTGGTGTCCAAGTATAAATAGGTAGATTGAAGGCTTTATCACTCAGTGCTCTACCTATCAGCAGGTGAAGGTAGAGCAGAAGAGATATAATGGGTTTTCATAGCATCTATCCCTTATTGACTAGAAATGGAATGAAATCACAATTAATTTCATGATATGATTGTTGAGATCTAATCGAAACAATGATGTAGTGTGGGTGATCATTGACAGGTTGACCATGGTCACAAACTTCCTATCGATTCGATAATTCTTCTCTATTGATTAGTTTGGAAGTATTTACATCTAGAAGATAGTTATAATTCATATAGTACCCCATTATATCATTTTAGACCAATATTTCCGATTCAAATCAGGGTTCTAGTATCTGTTTCAAACGGCATTAGGTTCAATTGTGCTCTTGAGTGCTGCATATCACCCTTATACCAATGGGAAGTCTGGGAGGACCATATGGGTGTTAGAGTATTTTCTTCAATTTTCCATCACAAATTTCATAAACCCGTAGAAAAATAAAATTCATAAAATTGGGTTTTTATACAATAAATTATTTTTGGATATAATTTAGATGGCTTCGTATGATTTCCTCTATGGTAGACCGTAAAGTTACCCTTTTATCTATCTTGAGGCAGGTGAGGCAGGTCTACTGGGTCCTTATAATGTTCAAGAGACATCATAGAATGCCCAAATTATTTAGAATAGTATTGATACAACTTAAACCTGAAATAAGTATTATACCAACTGTCATTGAATACCTCTAGAGTTCGAGGTGGGACATTGTGTCTTTCTACATGTATCACTTAGATTAGGTCATAGACAAACCAGATGTAAAGGGAACTCACCATTTAAATATGTTGGCATTTTTGAGATAGTGGAGAGGGTTAGGCCAGTAGCCTATCAGTTGTTGTTAACTCAATGGTATCATTCCATTCATGAAATCTTCTATGTATCGGAGAATTAATAGTATCATCCTGACTCGGCTCATTTGTTTTTCCCTAACGATATCGAGCTTGAGGCAGATCTATCATTTGAGGAGCATCTGAAATGTATCATTGATGGAAGGGTAAAGGATCTATAAGGTAGGTTAGTTACTCTAGTATGGGTAATATGGGAAAATATGTATGTAGAAGAAAATAAGTAGGAGTGGTAGATGGTTGTACGTGATCAGTGGTAGATGATTTTCTCCGATGACGTTCTACCACCCTCAAAAGGGAATCTTAGGGATGCATTGTTTTAAGGAGGGGTGGTTCCAATGTACTGAATTTATCAAAAGTTATATTCTATTTAATTTTGGTTTAATTCCTTGAAATGTACATTTTAATGATGCCTATGAGGTTAATAGAGGTTTCTGGTGTGTCTGGGGCACAATACCCAGAGCCCGAAATGGGTGGAGGAAGACTAGGCCACAAAATTTTTCAGAAACATGCAACCCATGGTAAATGACCATACAACTGCTAATGGTTTTGGGATAGATACAAAAAATGGTTTTCACATGGTTAGTCAAACCATGCACCTAGCCCTTATGGGGTGCCCCGTGGAGCACATCTAAGTGAACAAACGGCACACAATTTTCGAAACATGTATCTAAACTGTGTGCAATGTAGAAAGTGGGAGAATATTTTCTTTACCTTTATAAATGTTTTAAACCCTTTTAATTCCTTTTCATTCATCCCCATACGGTTCGCCTCTTCCTCTAAGCACATGAACCCACCTCAAAACCTCTTTCTAGGTTTCTTGCTACCTCCTCCATCTAATGTCAATTTCGCTCAGCATTAGTAGCATCAGACTCATATCAATATGTTGTACCTTAGACAACCTTCATCTTGATTCTTCCTCATCCATCTAATACACTATTTTGGTATAATTTCATTCTCTTATTTTTAGGTCTTTTGAAAAATCCTTTGATTTCATCCATTTTTGGTTGACTCAAGCATCAATAACATATGAGTGGAGCATTACTACATTAAGGTATGGGGTTGTGAATCTCTGATCGTTTTGTCACATTTTAAATATCACTCCATTGTTCTTCTCACTATACCATTCAAATGATTCTTTTTATTTCATATTAAATTTAATGAAATGGTTTTTCATGCCTTTAGTGGCATTATCTTATAAAGCAACCCATCCATAGGGTGTTACCCTTGTATTTGGACACCCCTTTTGGTTTTCCTACCATCAACGACCCATTTTTCCAAAATTTTATTTGGAAATCACCTTGGGGTTATTGTGTTTACTTGGTTTGATGCCTTAAATTTATGAATTAAATGGAAAGAAATGGATAGACTTTACATCAATGCATCAATGTTTATAAATAAATTCTTATGCTTGATTCATTACATTAGATGTAACATTCCTTACATTTAACAACTTATGAATGTTGATTAAATGCTTATATTTAATGTCATATTCAATTACATTCTATTACGCAATGACATGTTCCCTATACCCTATGACACATGTTATGATTTTTTCATTGTGCCACAAGTGAATGGATTGAATTGAATATCTTTTAGGTTCAATCTTGTTAGATTGGATTAATTAAATATATTTTATGATATGTGATTAGAGGCATGATAATTCCATGTAACTATTCTTGTAATCCTTTTCTTATACTTATTGCATGTTGGATAGTGGTCATAGCTTGTAGATTTGAGATTATTAGTGTGGGTAGTGACTTATTCCCTTTTATGGTTCAAATTATGATGCATGGATAATGTTTTAGCATTTGGTTTGAGATGTTTATATATTTTCATGAAATTATAAATGATTGGACTTGTTATATGTGCTCAGATTTCCATGATCACTTGTTACGGGCCTAGAGATACCATGGTATCTGAATTAAGGACTCCAAGGATTGACTCAATAGGTTTGTTGGAATAACATGATGTGTTATAAATGATAAATAATATTGCCATGTATGGGATATTTGGGTGGGTTTACCTATACTTGTGAGTAAAACTGGTTCCCTAGAAGAGAAACCAAGGACAGAACCACTAGCATGATTGATATTCCATGCCATAGGTGATACTTGGTCCCCTATGAGAGATAATTTTTATGAGTTCCGAGTCACCATCCTAGATTGATACAAGGAACATTTTATGTGTTGCCTTGGTCATACTCATATTTATTGTGTTATATCGTAGACACCTATATAAACCATTAGGATTATTTTAAGATCTCCTACAATGGGATGAAGATGCCAACATTGGACTTTTCAGATTGACTGATTGTTTTCTAATATGATATGAATCCTTTATTATTATCATCATAAGATTTCTTGTGCACATGTGATGTTTCCATTTTTCTTTTTTCCGAAAACATGTGTAGTGATCACAAAATGTGACCAACATGCTAATCCAAAAGCTTGTGGTACTCTCCTTTTACATTTTTTGATTAATTTTTTATTGTCCTTGTATAACTTCCATGATTTCATACATACCCTTTAAGGAAATAATCTTAGGCCGAAGATGGTGGTATGAGATGTGTTTCCATTAAGGAACTCAGACCGAGATGGTTACTCTATTAATTAATTACTGCACAACATTTTTTACATATTGGCACAATTTTCATTTATTTACAACTTGATATAAATCATCCTAAACAATGTTGGTTCCAGCCTGCTGGGATTTATATATCACACCCAACTCGAGCGTTTTTTGGTACCTGAGTAGACTTTATTATAGAAAGTATAGAAAAAGGGAAGCGTGCAACTTTTTATTCTTAATGAAATTACTTCTTAGGATGGAGTATAGGGGTAGAGGATTGAGCCTAAGCTTGAGATACTATGTATCATTTTTTTTCTTTTTTATAGTTTAGTATTGAATGAATTATATTCTTGTATCCTTATTTCCCATACTCTCCAATTTTTATAGTTGAATGACATAGAATTGTTGTCGTTTTATAAATTATTTATATTATACTTCCTCCTGGTTATTTATTATGTTTGGAATATTTCTTTATTTATGTTGTTCTATGTCATTATTCATTCTTCCACCATTTATTATTTCTATAATTTAACGATAATAATGATATGATATACGTGTAAATAGTATCCCCATGGACACACCCAGGGACCTTAATATTATTCCGAAACCTCAAGGGTTTGGGGAGATGCACTTGATGTCATGTGGTGACCATCATGGGCACAATTGAGTGAAATAATGTGAAGAGTGCTACAAGAATTTGAAATAAAAAATGAATCACATTATTTGGTTATATGAATGGTCTTTTGGCATAAATCTTATATATTGGTGGTTGGAAAAGTACAAATACAAATTTGATTTCCTCATTTATGTAAGAAAAATTTATTCGTTTGAAAGACTATTATTGATCTTTCTTTATTACTATGACTAAGAATGTGGAAAACTAGAATAATTGACAACAAAAATTTTTTCTGATCCTTTATATTCGATAATTTCTAAATTAGACTCTTTTATAAGAATTTTATATCTTATAAAATATTGTTTGGATTCTTTATTAATAAGACAATACATTAATGTAGATTTTTATCTGAAAATTATCATCATAGATCCATTAGAAAATTACCCACAAATTTAAAGGGAAAACACAATGACAATAAAATAATTTTCAGTAGGACTGTAATTCTTCTAAGAATCATCACAAAAAATTACTTGCATGATAAATCACATGTGGATTATTTTACTTTATATCACCTAAACCTCCACCCATAGTCTTGTCATTTTCATTAACCATAATCTCAAAGGGTAGTTTCCTATTCGAGGAAGAAATTACTGGGGAATTTTTGAGTTTACCCTTGAGTAGCATAAATGAATCCACAATTTTTTCCCTAGGAAAAGAGGACAATTATTAACAAAAATTGATCATAAATTCATAGTGTATTTTTAAATTTCGATGTTGAATATTATGTATAAATGAGTACGGAGTATGAAACTTAAAATTCATTTAACATTTTCATGAGAGGGAAATTTTTTTATAAACTCAATTTAAAGATTACATACTTAAATAGTCATCTCTGAAACATAATTTCCTAAGATAATTACTTAATTGAAAATTATGTGACACTTTTCTCACTTTTAAACTCGCTTTTCTCTTAAAACCTATCCAAAACTGCTTCCATATTTTTAAGAATATTTTTTAAATTCACATCATGTATTTAAAACATCTTCAATAAAAACATGAATTATATTTTCAATCAAATTGGAGAAAATTTTCATAAAACATATCTATTAATAAATTGGATCACTACAGAAACCAATGATAAATCACTAGTAGGAAATTGTTTCAAATAGACTTGTGAAAATAGTCTTTTTAGGGAATTTACGAAGAATGAAAATATGGTTGTAACCATAATAACCATCAAGAATGTAGAAGTAATCATTTCCAGCAAACTTCTCTAGAATTTTATCTAATAATAACATTGGTAAATAGTCTTTCCTACTAGAAACATTAAGCTTACTATAATCAATAGATACTCTCTACTTGTTTACTGTCCTAATTTAAACCATTTCATTTTTCTCATTCGTAACAATAATCACTCTACTATTTCTGGGATCCACTTAATAGGTCTCACCATGGGCTATCTAGAATTTTGAAAATTATTCAAGCATCTACAAATCTGGAAACATCCTCTCTAACTACATATTTCACTTCTATAATATATCTTATTTTCTTCTCACCACTAGGTTTATGGTCAGGCTTCATGGGTATTTTATACATTTAGTAAAAAAGATATATTCCATAAATGTTAACTGGGGAACACCCAATAATATATTTAAACTTCCTAAAAATATAAATAAAATTTCCATTTTGACTTAATGTTTACTTAGAGAGAATACAAATAAGAAATTAAGAACACTCATTATGAAATGAATAATTAAAATAAGTAGGCAGGGGTTAGATATCTGTTATGGGTTATTGCTCAAAATATGGTAGTCACAGGGGAATAGGATGTTCAATATCTTCAAGCTACCTATAAAATATGGAATAGTTGAAATCCACTATACCTTTCCCCCAAAACCACTTCACATGCAAAAAAATTAAGACTCCTTCCATAATGTATTTAAAGGAAAACTCATCAATGTGTTTTATTAATTCTCTAAAATACCTATCAATGTTTTCCATCACATTTGAAGTATTAATGTGGTCCTCAATCGCTATAAAAAATTACTAATCCCAAAAATAGAAAATTTATCTTTTAAAAATATCATATTAATAGAAATATAATTGATTCCCTTTGGTAGAATCTATATAAATTATTAACATAATCATTATCAAAATGTTGGGGATATTAATTTTAAAATTTCAAATAGGTTTCTTAAATAAATCTATGTCAAACTACATGTCTATTGTTAGATAATAAGAGGGTAGATACTAAATCCTATCTCTCACCATAAATTCATCAACTCTCCTAATTATGTGAGTAATTAACTGTTTAGCTAACTGGAAGACAATAGTGGTGGGTTGTGGTTCAGCTAACATGATCTTATAGAATAATTACAATATAATCATGTTAATACACACTGTTAGGATACAAATATAGTTTATCACACAAATTCTTCCTAGATTATTCTTTATTTAAAAGCATATAGGTTCCATATGTTTTGGAAGTATCCTTTTTTTCAGGATATCATTATGCACCTATGTGAGAAAATATATTGAAAAATATTCCAATGTTTTCATTTTTGATAAAAAAAATTATAGTCATTTTTGATAATTTTTACTTCTAATTATGTATTACTAGTATGCTTTAGTTATATAATGTTTGTAAACATGTTACATAGATTTGAGAAGTTTTGTTTATTTATTCTTCTTTTTAATTATGTTATGGAATGTAATGTTTAGAGAAACGTTTTCCACAATTTTTGGCATTTAACTAATTTATTTTTCATGAATTTTGTAATCTTTTTTATGTTTTATTCTGAAGTTTTTTATTTTGTGTTTTAGGATAGAACAAAAGGTTTCAACAATTTTTAGTGATTCTATTCAAATTTAAGGATTTGATGTTTTTTATATTTTCATTTTCATTTTCCTCCAGATTTTATTTTTGAGCTAATTTAAGGTCATTTATAGCTTCTTATAGAATTTGAAGACCACACATAGTAATGAAATTAATTATGTTATGAATAGGATTAACTTCAATGGAACGTTTTAGTTTACCCTCATCTCTACCTCCAAAATCAATCCACAATTTTCTGATTTATAACTCTACGTTTTTAACCCATCATCTTTTTGTGATTTATCAAAATCATGTCAAAACATTTGTGAATATTATATACCTATAAATTGTTGAATAATTACTTCAACATAAAATTTTGATCAATATGTTTTATCAGTATGTTGGTTTGGAATTTGTGGCATTTTCTATTGTTTAAATCTAGGGGTAAAAGTAGATCAATGTTTTCCATCCTCCCAAGAGGAATGTTTTGAAAAGATTCAGTTCCCCTTTTTATTGATGTTTAAAAATGAATCATCCTTAGGTTACCACCTAGGTCTATATCTAGAGAAATGATCATTTTCTTATGAATGAAAATTTATATCAAAATATGTACAGCAAAATTCACTACTGAAAAAACACTTTATACTCATAGTTTAGAACAATGAGTTTGGACCTTAAAACTATGGGTGTAGACTATAACCATGGATTTAGGAATCATGGCCATGGGTGGCATAGTGATAGAATTATACCCACGATTGTACAAAAAAAATCCTTATAAGCCATATATACCCAACATTCATAAATTGTTGGGGTAGGTAGTTTCATTGGAAATATCTATACTCACTATTTGAAAAACTATGGGTATATACATGTACCCACTATTTAGTCAAACCGTGTGTATTAGTGTTTATTTTAAAAAAGGATACTAGGATTTGATCAAAACAACTTCTGCCAAATCTCCAGTGACATTACCACTATCCTAAAATACTTTTTTAGTTCTTATATTCAATAAATATGTATATATAAATAAAAATTTATTATTATTAAATTTATTATTATTAATATTATGGAAAAATAATTGGCCAGTCTATACCCATGGTTTGAATTCATTGTTAAAAAAATTCTTCTGCTAGGATTTGATCCTAACACCTTTCACATAAACTCCAACGACTATTCCACTATACTAGAACATGAATTTTGTACTTCTAATAATATATATATATTTATTCATAAATAAAAAATTTTACTTTTTTAATTATTTAATATTTTATAATAATTTTGGAAAATTAAAAGGTCATCCTATACCCACGGCTTGGTCAAACAGTGGGTATATGCTTTCCAGTGGAAATTCCCCCTCACACAACCTATTGCAATGGTTTAAAAAAACCATGGGTATATGGGTGACCTATACCCACAGTTCTTCAAAAAGTATTAGTATAATGGTGAACTATACCCACAGTTTTTGGAAAACCATTGGTATAGGTCCTTTATGATAAATATTTTCCCATTAAACCTATTCCAATGGTTTTTAGGGAACCTTGGGCATATACGTTTTTTTTAGTAGGGATTGTGTGTGATCGAACATAAAACATTGGTGATTGATGTGGCCTTTAAATCACCTGGTTTTTCCCATATTTTTATTTAGTTTTTTGAAGTTTTAATTAATTAATATTAATATTTTTTCAATTAATTAAAATTTGATAATTTTATTGTTTAATTTATTAATTTATATGTTTTTGTAGATATTTTTTTTTATTTTTAGTTTTTAAATTTTTTAATTTTTACTAGCTTATTTTTTCTTTTTTGTTGTTTATTAATTTACTTGTTATGTTTTTATATTTATTGAACCTAAAATATATATTTTATGATTATTTATTTTTGTAAATTAATTAATTAGTCACTATTTACCCTTTAAATTAATGAATATTTAATTTAATTTTCATTCAATTATTTCTTAATTTAAATATATTAAAATATAAACATTTCAATCAAAAAAATTAATTTGTTTTAAAATTTTAATTTTCAACTTCTTGAATTTGAATTTATTAATTTAAATTTTTTAGTTATAAAATAAATAAATTTATTTTATTTTTAATTTCAGTATTAAAATGTAAATGTTTTGTTTAAATAATATTATTATTTTTCTGTGAATTTAATAAACATTTTAATTTCTTTAAATTTTTAACAAATCAAATTTTAATTAATTTTTTTTTAAATAATTAATTGTATATTTTTTTAAAAAAATTTAAATTATATTTAGGTTTTTTTTAATTAATCTTTAATGGTAATTTTTAATTATTATTTATTTTTTCCCTCTTTTGTTGGTGAAACACCCACCACGAATCCATTTCCTAAAAGTGGGTTTTTACCCACCATCCTCTGTATTGCCACTACTAATACCCATCGATGGAAAAAATAGAGGACCCACACATCATTTGAAAACCTATATCCCATGTTTACCCACTCTTATGTCCCATGTTTACTCCCTGTCAGACAACAATAACCCGAAATTACACAATGCAGTACCCACCCACAATCTCCTCGCAACCCACCTTTAATGATGGATTCCAACTCACCTTAACCCCCCTTTCATCACCATCTACGAACAAAACACCACTAGAAACCCAATAATGCCTCTTTTGAGTCACCATTTTCCAACCCAATTGTGGATCCCCTTTCATGACTCACCACCACTCAGCTCCATAGATCCTGATTGAAGCCCCATAGATCTGGCCAAATTGATCCACCACGAAACTCAAGCTCACAATGTTATCACCGAATAAGAAGTGTTCGCCATCACCTTCTCTTGACATTGCTAACTGGATCCTCAATTGAGATCGATTGGACCTGATGCAGCCTGATATGAAGATCATCCAAATATTTCGATCTCATGCACCACGAGCCACCACCCCTCATATCGATAATGAAATCTGATGTGGTAGTCTGGAGTCGCCATCATAGATCCTTGTTCAGTGGTGACACCTCCATCCAAACCTCCACTGTCGTGAAGTAACAAGATATCCATGAAGTCTCTACGACCGAAGTAGGAGCACAAAACTTCGCTACATTTCAGAGGATTCACAAGGAGCTGCGCTGTTGTGGTATGAAGAAGGAAGCCTTGAGGTGAGCCCCTTCAATAGAGAAGAAACCCGTACTGGTGGATAAGAACACAAAAATAAATATTAATAATAATAATAATTAATACTAATAATAAATTTAATAAAATAGTGTAATTAATAATAAAATCAAATAAATAAATTTAAATTAATATCCTTAGTAATTAAATATTTCTATAATTCTAATAATGAAAATAATAAAAGTAATTATTTAAAATTTTATAGACTAATAATTATATTAATAATATTATTATTCAAAATATGTGACACTGTTTATAATAATTATAAAAATGATAATTTACCATTTATTCTATTATGTATATAAATATTTTAAAAAATTATGTAAATAATTTTATTAATTTAATTGACAAAAAACAATTAATATATTTATTTCTATTTGAATAATATTTTTTATCTATTTTTTCAAAATTAATTAAGATATTTCTATTAAATCAATGGTAACAAAAAAGTATTAATTTTTTCTATGTTTTATATAGATTTGAAACTAGCCAAAGAAGACATCCAGATTTGTGATCATGAAATACTAAAAATCAATTACAGGAGAGATGCTCAAGAGATGAGGATAAGAGAAGAAGGCTCCACACATTCAGTGAGTTAATGTAGACCGATATGCATTGGCGTGTGGTAGGTGACCAATATTAAAAAATATATTAATTAAATCAGTAATCTAATGAATGAAGAGATTCAACTTTCAAATTTTATCATTTCACAATCTAGATTTTGCAAGGAATTGGAAAAAGATAAATAAAGAACCTAAGATGGGAGGCCAAGACACCAAAATAATTTCATAGTAGCATCAAAGGGAGATTTAATTTTTCCTTCATTTTCAATTATTTATCGTGGTAAATATTGATGAATTCGTTTTTTATTTTTAATTCAGGTATGATTTGGAGGTAATTCACGGACTGGGTGATTAAAATTCTACTTGTTTAAATTTATTTCCATCTTTAAATAATTTCCTCCAATGAATCAACATTGATAAGTGAGGTAAATTCTAAATAAATTTTATTTATTTCATGCATCATGATTTTAATTTCAAAACATTGTGAACAATTTTGAGAGATTGATCTTGAATGAATTTTCTCATTTTAAATGTCAAAAACATCAAAATAAATCATCGAGATTATTCTTGAATGCAATTCCTTTAAATCCATATTCTTATTGTTATTTATTGATGTGGGGAAATAGAAGATTAATTAGTTTTCATGACTAATCACTTGTAAAGTGAGGTAAATATAGTAAATTTATATTGTTGTAAATTCAATTACATTTCATTGAAGAATATATCTATTTTAACAGATAGTTTTGATTACCCTGTGTGCCTTTCTTGATTTTATTTTTAAATTTTTGTTCCAACCTCCCACTAATAATTTTTGATTAAAAATACTTATATATACATTGATTCATCATAATTGACTATTGATTTCATAATTTCATAATATTTTAAGATAATAATATTTTCATAGATTTCTGTCAATGATTTTGTTTGAAAAATTTGGTACTCAATCCTCCCTTCTATTCAAAACCCAATAAACCATATAACAATACTAAAGGGGAGTTTAGAAATAATTAAACATCGAATGTATTAATTTTGTTGATGTAAATATTTTGGTTCCATTTCTAGGGAAGGAATCGAGAGAACAAATTTTTCAATACGTCATTTTTTTTTAGTTTTAATGAATCATTTAAAAAAATTAAAAACTGTTGTAAAACAATTACATTCTTTCTATTGTAGTTTTCCAGTGCTATTGGATTATATAGTTTTTACTGATTTTGTTTAATTATTTTATTACTATCTACTGTATGTACAATAGATCATGTTCTGATAGATTAGAGACCTAAAATCATATGATATAAAGTCATGTTAGATCCATTAAAAATAAAATTAAAAATAGATTATAAAAATTAAGTGATAGAGGTCGTGTTCTTAATATCCTACATAAGATTTAATTTTAAATCAATGATGAAATGGAGGGGCCTAGTATGTGGGTGTTTAAAATCCATAAAATTTTAAGCAACCCATCATATATTACACTATCACCCAGATTCAGGGACTCGGATAATATTAGTCCCACCTATCACTATTTCTAGCTTTCAATGAGCTCTCTAATGAAGACAAACAAGGCTTAATTAGACAATATTATAACACAGTGAAATAATAACCAGAGTTACGACTTACTAAAAATGAAAATAGAATTAGACTATTTCTATTTTTTCAAAAAGGGAATTCTATAAATTTGTTATTTAGTGTAGATGAGAACATATTTGAAAACTGGGACCATTTATATAGCTCATTTGTAATAAAATTATAACACCAATGACAAAGAGATATATTTAGATCCGAAATAAACAATTTCTATCAAGATGATAGTGAATCCATTCATGAGGCTTCAGATAGATTCAATGACCTTATTAGGTAGTTTCCCCATCATCATATGTAATATCATGTCCTCATGGAAACATTCTATGAATTATTTTCCTCTTCTAGTTACCACAATTTTGACCAATTTTATGGGAGAAATTAAAATGATAAAATAGATAAAAAGATTAGGAAAAATATCAATAACCTTGGGTAAAATTCTCAACAAAAAAACACGAAGGAATTGAGTGAAATAAATGAAAACTACATTAGTTTTGAATGAAAATTTAATCTCAACTTTCCAACATAAAAATTGAACTCCAATCATAAAAGTGAAAAAAATCCAATGAAACTATAAACAAAGTGGGCTATCAAACCAGAACCAATCACTTAGGGAATAAAGTTCTCAATGTGGGATTTTTGGGCATATTAAAAATTTCTATCATAATATTAACATGTGAGGACAACGACAAGAAAATTAATTATTTTCCATGGATTCTTAATAAAAATGATCCATTAAGAAGTAATTAAAACATAGGCTATAGTATCCATAAAAATTTATCATGGAAAGAACAAAGAATGATAAAACAACCAGTTGGCTCTGCCTACCAAAACTACATAAGCTAAATATTGGAAAATAAATATCGGCGATACTCATCCAATTACCAAGGGAATTTTGAGGGGAAATTTATTAACAGAATTGAGCAAATGATTTAATTATTTGAATCAAAAGAAACTATGTTTGATTCAAAAAATACCCAAAATGAATCTGATATAGTTGAAGATGATGAATAAAGTCCAAATTTTGAACTTAAATGGACCAACTAGACTGATACATGACATTTAAAGTATGTGGTAAGGTGAATAGAACAACCAACATAAACCCTAGGGAAAATTTCAAGGTTGTTGTTACAAGAAGAGTCCTCAAAATAAAAAAAATATAATATACTTTAGGAATGACCAAACTGGAAAACAGTATTAGTTTGGAAATCAAAATATGTTGAATTTACAATCTAGAAATAAATATAATAATCTTGAAAATTAAAAAGACCATAATTTTTTACCTAATAATGAATTTGAAAAAAATTCTAAACTGCAAAATAATAACTATAAGGAGATAATTTTTGATGTAACAAGGGATATTTCTTCTGTTCATAAAAACTATTCACTACGCATCCCTTTCTTGGAAAATCTGAATCCCAAAAGAAACAACACGACTAAAATTATTTAGTTTCTTTGGATCAATACAAAGCTACAACTAAACATGCCTTTCCTCCAAGACTTGATTCAAAATCCATCAGATCTGAAGTCTCTTAAAAAAATGTTTCAAACAAAAACCTCTTGTATAATTTTCTACTTATAGCCTCATTGAAGAGTGTAGAGTTGTGATTCAAAATAAAATTTATCCAAAACTCTAAGACCTTGGTGTATTTTTTATTCCCTGTACTTTACGGTATAATAATGAATGGAATTGTATGTGGGATATTGATGTTATTATCATCCAGCTCCCATTCCAACTGTTTCAACTGTTGAGATTGGGTCACCATCAACCCACCACTATAATCATTTGTTGGTTGAATTTTAATTCACACAATCTTTTGGAAGGGTATATGGTGTTATATTTAGAGTAGAAAAGTTATATCTGCTAGCTAAATTCATAGTACTTGACATCGAGTGTGACCAAGAGGATTTTATCATTCTTGGTATTCCCTTACTGGACAAAATAGATGTATCTATTACTGTCTATAAGGGTCAATTAATCATTATATTTGGGGAGAAATAAGAAGAGTTCAATGATTATTCAAATGTAAAATAACCTAAATTCTCTGAAAGTTATTCTAGAGTGTAGTCTTAAGAAGTTTAAAATACAATTGAAATATTTAAAAAATATAAAAAAACACTTTCATGAAGTAATTACTTTGGAAGTTGAAAATATATATCAAACTGTTGAATCTAATACTGGAGATAACACAAGAAATTTTTCATAACTGGATAGTAGTCCTATTTGTACAGTAGCTGAAGATGTATCATTTATTTCTGAACATAAATTCCTCTTGAATGATATTGAGGTTTTTCCTACTGTTAAAATGACAGCTGAAAATTTTTATTTAATAGAGGGAGATAAAATAACACAAATTTATGATTAAATTATGATTAATATCTTAAATTATAATCTAGAAACCATTGAATGTAAGCTATAAACCATGGAAATCAGTTATAGAAATAAAAAATTGTTCATGAAATGAAAAACCTATATACTTTTGAAACTCATTACAAGTGATATTATTATGATCTCGAACCACTGAGGACCAAGTGCCTTCCTTTATCTGAAAAGGCATCGACTTTGGATTTGAAAGTGATCCCAAAAATCCTAAAATATTAATTTCTAGGTGATAATTCAACACTACCTGTAATAATTTATACTGAATTTAATGTTTAACAAGGGGAAAATTACTATTTTTTTTGAAGAAATTAAAATATTAAATTGGATGGTCCATAGAAAACATCCTAGGGATTGGAACTTCATTTATTAGGTACAATATCCCTTTCGATCTAGATCAGAAAACTAGATTAGACTGTCAAAGGATATTGAATACTCACATGAATGATTTTGTGAGAGAGTAATTGATCAAGATTCTATAAACTTGTATTATATATTCCATATTTGATTGTACATGGGCTAGTCTGGTTTATGTAGTCTCCAAAAACGGAGGTTTCACTGTAATCAACAATGCAAAAATGAAGATATTTAAGTAATAAATGAGACCAAATGGAGATTATGTATTGATTATACGAAACTAAATTTATCCAAAATGAAGGATCATTTTCTAATTCTCTTATTAGATTAAATGCATGAGAGGCTTATTGGATACAAATTCCTTATTTTTTTCTAGAATAGAATTATGGTTACTTCCATATTCATATTGCTCTAGAGGATCAAGATAAATCAATATCCACAATCCCCATTGGGACATTTTCTTAATAGTGTATACCCATGTGATTTTGTGGCGTTCTAGTCACCTTCCAAATATGTATGATGTCCATATTTTTTATATGATAGAGAGGATCATTGAGGTATTTATGGATGAATTTTCCATTATTGGTATCACATTTTCAACATGTTTTGGAAATTTTTAATTCTTGTTAGAAAGATGTTTATAGACCAAACATATTTTAAAATGAGAGAAATTATAGTTTATGGTCACATAGGGAATTGTTTGGGGACATATGGTTTCAAAAGTTGGATAGTGGTAGACACTACCAAGTTTGATGTTATTCAATAACTACCACACCCTAAAAATAGTATGGTTGCTTGAAGCTTCTTAGGGAATGATGGTTTTTACTAGATGAATATAAATTATTTTTCACAAATTTAAGAGACCTTTTGTTATTTTCAGATCAAGGATATACCGTTTCTATTGGATAAAAATTTACTGGAACAATTTAATTTACTTAAGGAAAAACTCACTTCATCACCTATAATTACTCATCCTGATTTGAAATTACCATTTGAACATTTTGTGACGAATGTTACATAGATGTTAGGGTTTTGTTAGAAAAAAATATATATAAGAGATTAAATATAATATATTGTGATAATAGACGACTAGGTGAGGCATAAAATAATTTCACCACTACAATGTAAGGGGTTTAAACTATTGGGTTTTCCCTAGAGAAATTTAGGCAGCCCCATTTAGGATCAAAAGTATTATATCCACAAATCACTCTACCTTAATGGATTTTTTAGCTTAAAAGAAATCAAAACCAAGACTTATTATGTGGATTTTATTATTGAAAGTGTTTGAAATTCAAATTAAGGATAATAATGAAGTTAATAATTTAGTTTTAGATCAAATTTCTTTAATTTTGGAACTTAGTGTGAAGATACAATAGAGATAAATTCTTCCCTTCAAGATGAGAAGATTCTCAGTATCTCTATTATGAAAATGTCCTATTTTTTAGACTTTGTCAAAATTCATGTAATAAGTATCATTACTAAGAATTTTTCTAACAAATATATAAATAAACTCATTTTAGTGATTTTTATTGTATTTGGGATGACCCTATTAAATTTAGGAGATGTGCTGATGAGATTCTAATAATTCATGTACCTGAATTTGATATATTTCCTATACTGGATGGTTATCACTTATCACCTTGGGGAGGATGTCAATTTGGATATGGGAGAACAAAAATATTCCATCAATATATATTTTACTGGACCAAATTATTCTATAATGCATGATGTTTTTTAGTGTAATGTGAATGATGCTAATGGATTTGGAATATTAGATGGAATTAAGAAGTTCCTTAGAATGTTTTATAAAATGTTGAGATAATTTGTGTTTGGGGATTAAATATTATGAGACCATTCCCATAATCTCATTAGAATGATTATATTTTAGTTTTTTTTGATTATGTATCATTGTGGTTGAGAGTGTAGGACATCCCAACAATCAATCCAACCATGTAAAACAATTTATGAGAAATAAAGTTTTTTCAGGGATTGGGGTCCCAAGAGATTTCATAACTGTTAATGGACCCAATTTTAAAAATTAAAATATTAAATCATTGATGTAAAATAATGGATATAACAATGGCACTAGATCTTCCTACCATCCAAAATCCAAAATCCAAGTATTAATATCAAACATAGATATTAAATAGTTCTTACAGAATAATGTATCAATATCTAGGAAGGACTGGTCTCTAAAGTTAGTTGATTATTTACTGTCTTACTAAACTATATTTAAATCACAAATTGGTATGTATGGATATAAGAAATTATTTTTAAATACTATCATTTTTATGTGGGATTGTATTACAAATCACAGTTGGATATTAAATATTTAAACATTGATTTTAAGATTGTTGATGAGAGGATGATGATACAACTTAATGAGTTGGAAGATAATTGGATAGATTATTTTCATAAGTCATGTAATTTAAAAGAGAGGTCCAAATTTTTTCTTGATTATGTCATTTAAAATACAGAATTCAAACATGGATAGAAGTTCTTTCTCATTAATTCCAAATATAATATCCTTCCCATAAAGTTGAAATATAAATGGTCTGGACACATCACTATTGTTAGCATGTTGATTAATAGACCTTTCGAAATAGTAGTATATAAAAATATACTATTTTTGGTCAATAATAAAATATTTAAAAATTACATTTAAGGGATTTCAAAGGTCTTGGTTTCCATCAATGTTCATAAAAACCAATTCTCTTGGAAATCTAAATGAAGAATTGAAATTCAATGATTTATTGGAGTCAACAAATAATATTTTTTTTATTTTTTATTTCCCATTGTTTTGATAAGAATAATGTTTTTATTTTATGATTTCTTTTATACTCTCTGTTTCTATTGGAAAAAATTTTTGGGCGTCCTGGTCATTATTATTTGAGAAGGATGTTGCTGAGGTGTTAATAGAAGGGTATTGTTCCATTTTCTCTTTAAATCATAAAAATATTTTGTGTGAAGACGTAATGTATAAAATATAGTCAATTAAATTCATTATTTTTAATTTCTTCATTTTTCCTCACCTTATTTGTTTAGTGGAAATTACCAACAAATACTGAAAACTATACTGCATGCTGATTTGTTGCTGGAAATTTCTGATTCAGTGTTTTTTTAATTTATTCACGATATGAAATTAAGTGTGTTGCGAAATTACCCATGGATTCTTGTTTTTTTTATAATTTTAATGTTTTTTATGGTTTTTTAGAATACAATTGTATGTGATATTGAAAATATAATTAAAACATGTTACACGATGCAAATTTATTTTACACTTGAACATTTTATTATTATCATGAAATTGCAATTTTGTTTTCAGATTCAAAACTCAAACATGCTTCTCAACTTTTGAATTCATATTTGGGGACAAAGTTGGGTTCTACGTGTGGGGGAAGGTCTTCTTATTATAAGATAATTTTTCATTTAGTCTAATCCTATCAAATCCTTCTAATTTTTTTTAAAAAATAAACAACATTTTCAAAATTCCATCACAATCTATGGTTATTTAGGAATCATTTTTCACATGAATTCATTCATGTGTAATATATAATGTATTACTAGTTTTTTGGGGTTGTATTGAGTTTGAATGTTTTTAGGATGTATAATTACTGAGAGGATATTCACACAGATTATATGAATTTTCTATTTAGGAACTAAGAAATAGATTTTCAAAGGATATATTGTTATGAAATTATGATCATCAAATTAAGAAACTTGATACATGAACTATAACCTAGGGGGATTTTTTTATTTTAAAAAATAATTGTAACACCCTATTCTTCCACGGTACATTTCCTTTCGAATAATGCGATAGCGTGTGTTGTACGCAACCTCGAGTTCTAACACACACCACAACTAATTAAACTTGCCGTTGTGAATAGTAATACCTACTTTTTTGAAATCATATATATTTTATATTTCAAAATGGACTTCATTTTTGGATTTGGAATATTGAAATTATCCTAGGGTGAAATTTTGGTACTTTTCGGATAACTTTTATATTTTGATGAATAGTGACAATTACTAAATTTTAATTTAAAAAACTTTTTTAATCAAAATAATTAATATTGATAAATTATGAATTTGAGTGGTTTTAAAGTATATTTAGAATAGATTTTTACCATTTAATTTAATGTTTGTCATTGGACATAATTTCACAATTAAATCAGACATAAAAAAGTGTCAATCTTTTGATAGTTATTATCTCTTAAAAACACGTTTTTTATTTTAACAACGGGAATTAATTTTAAATTAATTTCTGCCACTTCTGTGTTTTGAATTTGGAAAAATGGATTACATATTTGGAATCATGATGTCCAAATTATGTAAATAGGTAAGTTTTATTTTTACACATTTTGAATAATTACTGCGGTAAATATTTTATTTACCATGGTTAAAGGGTAAATCCGGTAAATAAGGGTTAAAAAATAATATTATAATAATACAAAATTACCCTAAAAGGTGTCCTAACCTTATTGGTGGACACATACCCGACCATGGGCATCCTTGGGCCGATTCGGGGACTCCTTGGAACCACTTGTATGTGGTAGGGACACATTATATTAATAAAGTTAAAATAAAAATAAAAATGGCATAAGCTTACATCTTTTAGACGAACCATTTTTACATAGGGTTATGCATGTTGGATTTTCGATTATAAATATTCCATAGAAAGATAAAAAGATTTCCTACATAATGATATTTTATTTATAATTTTTAGACATCATATAAGTTAAATTATTAATGACACAATAATGATGTAATGTTTACCTCATTAATAAATCATTTAAATAAATAAGATTATAATGATTAAAATATTATCTGAAACCTTTCCAATTCTTATTGGATTATGTTATTTAGAAAATGAGTCATCTTATCTTCGACCTCAATGAATTTTGGACCATTATGAACTGAATATAATTATATTATAAAGTAATACTTTCACTCTATCCTAAAGAGCCCCTCCTCTCCCTTATAAAAGGAGACCACTTCTACTCATTCCTCACACCTCTCAAGCCACTTGGCTCGCCCAAAACCTGCCCAAATAAGCTCCCCACATCCCTCTCCTCATCCTTGAAGCTTCCCCTTAGGCAGAAAGCAATTCAAGAAGTCCTTGGGTTCCAACCAAAGTGAGTTACCTAAATTAAAGGTAACGATTTCTCTTAAATTATTTTCATTTATTTTGCTTCTCCAACCCCCCAAACTCTTTTTATTTCCTTTCTTTTGTAACAACACCAGTATCCACAATATACTAGGATGTTTTTATAAGAAGGATTCAAACTACACTTATACACAACTCCATCGAATGGATGATGAACAAAATGTTTCTGTGGATGGCAAACTAACGCCTCACGAAACGATGATTGTTCAAATACATATTACCGCCTCTCATGGTGGCCATTATGATGGAACTGTAATTAAATATGATATTAATGATATATATTTTATATATAAGCTTCTGTAATTCCATTTTATTTCATATCTTTATTTGTTTCATGTTGTATATACATACGATAATTTCATTTGAGGAAGTGCGGACTACCGCCCCCTTAAAATGATATGACTCGTTCATACCACACATGGAACGTATAAAGGATGGTGTTAATGAACTTAAGTAACATATATAAAATATTATATTATACTGTAATAGTAATATACCTACGTATCATTTGGATTCGATTCTTTTAAAATAAAAATTAAATGGAAGTAGCGTTCGTGCGTACGTACGGACTACCGTCTCCACGAACGCGATGAGATTCATTCTCCATCGTATCCATTCAAGTCTTATTCTCATTTTGGGTTAAAAATAATGTTAATATCATTCTGATTATGAATAAGATATAATCTATCCATTACAAACATGTCTTACGTAACCAAACTTTTAAGAAGAACGAATCGATTATCACCCGAAACGACGATAATACTAAGATATTATTAATAAAGCAATGTTAAAAGATCATATATGATATCATATTAATGTATATGATTCTTGTATAATTTAATAACAATTATTTAACAATTATATAGGAGTTTAACCTACCCCAACAAAGGAAAAGTACAAGGTAAGGGTTTATTTCGCAATCTCTTCATTATCCGAGGTTGTTTATACCTAATTATCTACTGGGACCTCATTATCATCCACGTCCATGTTTCATAAAAATGTATTTCAAAACATTTTTAATATTTAAAAGAATATGGGGTAAAGTCATTTATACCCTTGTTTGACTTTTTATAAGAGGTTTATAAGGGAATCTTTCCGTCGTTTTCCAAACAAGGTGCTTTTTAACCTTTTCGACAAAATTAAGATAAGAATGTTTTTTTAACTTATACGGCGGGTGTGGTTATTTTCTGCCGTTATAAAATCATCAAAGCTTCCCTTACAAGCTTATAAGAATATTTTCAAGAAAATGTTTTATTTTATATGGCTCTTAAATGATTTCAAAAATAGAAAGAGATATTTCTCTAAAAAGTGTTTTGATTTCTTCTATGTCAACATCCTTTGACGGATTTTACGCTTATTTGAAGTTGATTTATTATGATACAAAACTTCTATATTGTATTAAAGGTTTTGTGATATGTTTGACTGTGGATGTGCTATTTTTATACCATTCATATTTTATGGTGAAATTATTGACATTTCGTATGCTAGTTTTAATACGAATGTTTATGTTATGTTTAAACCTTTTCATATGGGGATGCATTGGACTTAATATGTGACGGGTGGAGCCCGCTATAGCTCCTCGATGCATCGGTAGGTCTCATGAGACAAGCTAGTGTCTTGGTACAAGGCCTTGACAAAATATTATTTGTAGTCTTGGCACGAGGCCTTGACTATGTGGTTATGATAGTCTGGCATTATGCATTCCAACATTATGAAAGTGGTTATTGATATTGCATGTGATTATTCGATTAGTAGAATATCCATATGAACAAGTAAATGGCATTATTTAATTTTACTTTTGCCATACTATGTTGAAGTTCAAGTTTAAAAGGCTTTTGTTTTAGTAATTCATTGCCTTAAATGTTTATGCTTATTTTTGAATGTTCTGCTATATTGTTATCCTTACTGGGCATTTGAGCTCACCCCTTTTCTATGTTTTATTTTTCCCAGGATGTGAAGATGTAAGTTATGAATGACCTGCAGGGATATTCTGAGGGGATTATAGTGTGGACTATGGAAACATTATGTTGATGTAGTAGTTTTTCATTTTATGATGTAATGTAAAACTTATGGATATATCTAGTGTTTCCAAGGCTAATAAACCAATCGGTCTTTCGAGATTTGATCTTTCTTGTGATCATGCCAATGTTACGAAGTAATGCACCGACTCTGGGTAGCTAGGGTCGGGGCGTTACAGTTGGTATTAGAGAAAGTTTAGTACAAACCTTGGAAGCTAGATTTAGATAAACTCTGATTAGAGCACGTAGACCTAAGATGAACTTTGAGGATTAGTATAGAAGAACTTCCTAGAATTTTGGTATTGTAGAGATTTTGTGAGTTTTCCGAGAAATACATCCCTTTCTGGATACGAGCAGGTAGAGGCGGCTCTGGCACAGATGTACCTTGGGGTAAAACCCGAAAACACCGCTTTGAGCTAGACTCGAACGAGAACTGGTGCACGACAACGGGCCTTACTGCACTCTTGGTTACGACACTCTCGGAGGATATGCTTAGGATAACTCTCATTTTCTTTACAAATAATTATGAAGGGTTTATGAGTATATACTTTCTCAAAGAAAACATTTTTATGATTATGGATTATATCCATAAATAGTTCAATTTATGTTGAGTGTTTTATAAGTATGGGATTATGTATTTTGATTCATAAACTGATCTAGTTTATGTCATTGTTTAGAAATGGTGCCTAGTGGAAGAAATGGAAACCATATCAATGCACTCACTCCATGTAGGGATTGCCCTCCTGCTCAAGATAATTATAGTGGGGCTGGTGATGCAACTGGTGTCGATCAGCTAATCACCATACTGGGACAACTTACTCAGGTTATGAATAATAACCTTACCCGTATGGAGCACCCTGATCCACAGCGTGGAGGATCAATGTTAGATCGATTCATGAGGCAACAACCACCAATGTTTAATGGGAGTACAAATCCCTTAGTAGCTGAGCAATGGATAAATTCCCTAGAAAAAATATTTCAGGCTTTGGGGAGCAGTGAAAGGGAAAAAGTTATCATGGCAGTTTACCGCCTCACTTGAGATGCTGATCAATGGTGGTCATTGATTCAAAACATGAAGGAAGATGATGAAGTATCAAATATCGAATGGAGGGAGTTAAAAGATTTGTTTTTAGAAAAATACTTCCCTCGCGACCATCGAGCAGATATGGAAAGGCAATTTCTAAGTCTGAGACAGAAGGAGGATGAGAATGTCGCAAAGTATGAGGCTAACTTTACAAAGTTAGCAAGGTACGCTGGTGATTATATACGCAACCCAAGAAGTAAGATTGATCATTTCTTTGATGGGTTAAAACCATTTCTCCGTCAAGCATTAGTCTAACAATCCTTTTCATCGTACGAAGACATTGTCTCATGTGCTATCAAGACCGAAAAGGAATTCTCTAAGTCTTATGACTTTAAAGCAAAGCAAGAGAAGAAGAGACCTGCTGATCAATCTGGGAATGGAAATAAGGGGAATAAGGGAAAGGTTGAATATCCATCCTATGGTAAATGCGGGAAGAAACACCCTGATACTTGCTTGAAGGGAATGGGAGTATGTTACAAGTGTGGTGAAAAAGGCCACCAAGCTCGTGATTGCAAGGGGAAGAAGGAAACTACCAACGTTCAGTGCTACAATTACAGGGAGATGGGGCATTATGAAAATGAATGTCCTAAGCGTCAGGAGAACTTACCTCAGAAAAGGCCAAGGGATCAAGGCCAGGCTTATGTTATCACTACTGCTGAGGTAGACGCTCCTAAAGACGTGGTGGCAGGTAATTAAATGGTTTCCTCATGTTTAGCAAATGCATTATTTGATTCTGTATCATCACATTGTTTCATATCTTCCCAGTTTTCTACGAAAATTAGATATTTCCAATTTGATTTAATAAGGGAGTTGTCAGTTAAAACTCCTAAGGGAAGTATCGTTGCAACAAAGTTTTGTGAATCAGTCCCCATTAGAGCACATAAATTTTCATTATCTGCTGATCTCATCGTCATACCTATGATTGAGTTTGATATAATCCTTGGTATGGATTGGCTTTCGGACTATGATGCAAAGATTTATTGTAAGAAGAAAGAGGTTACGATTATTGATGATAATGATAAGGAACACCTTATCTTTAGAGCAGAATTGTCACCACCTAATTCTTATTTAGATCCACCCTCAATAGCTCAACTAAATTCATTTATTGGGGAGGAAGAGAATGAAATAACTACGGGTGAGGAAAGGAATGTTCAAATAGAGGATGTACCTGTTGTGAAAGAATTTGTAGATGTATTTCCGGAAGATTTACCTGGACATCCTCCAGAACGAGAAGTTGAGTTTTCCATTGATTTGATTCCTGGATCAAGGCCTATTTCGAAGACCCCTTATAGAATGGCCACTGTAGAATTAGTCGAACTAAAGAAACAACTAGAGGAATTTAGTAATAAAGGATTTATTCTCCCTAGTGTTTCTCCATGGGGAGCCCCTGTTCTTTTTGTTAAAAAGAAAGATGGATCTATGAGGTTATGTATCGACTACAGGGAGATCAATGCTATAACGATAAAGAACAAGTATCCCTTACCTCGTATTGATGATTTATTTGACCAACTGCATGGAGATCAATACTTTTCAAAGATTGACCTTCGATCTGGATACCATCAGTTGTGTGTGGAGAAGGAAGACATTCCGAAGACAGCATTTCGAACCAGGTACGGGCATTACGAGTTTACCATAATGCCGTTTGGATTGACTAATGCACCCTCTGTATTCATGGATCTGATGAATAGAGTTTTCAAGGAGTACATCGATGAATTTGTGGTGGTATTTATTGATGATATCTTGGTATACTCCAAAACCAACGAAGATCATGAAATTCACTTGTGCATTATCTTGAAAACTCTGAGGAGGCATGAATTATATGGGAAGTTTAGCAAGTGTGAATTCTGGCTTCAGGAGATTTCTTTTCTTGGCCATATTGTCTCTAAAGATGGAATCTCTGTTGATACTTCTAAGACCAAGGAAATCCAAGAATGGCCAGCACCTACGAGTATAACTGAGGTACGTAGTTTTATTGGTTTGGCAGGTTATTATCGACGTTTTGTCCAGAATTTTGCCCGATTGGCTAACCCATTAACGAAGCTCACACGTAAAGGGGTTAAATTTGTTTCGACAAAAGAGTGTGAAGAATGTTTCAAAGAACTAAAGAGAAGATTAGTCAATGCTCCTATATTGACTCTACCATCGGGGAATGGTGGGTTCGTTATTTATAGTGATGCATCAAAGAAAGGACTTGGTTGTGTCCTTTTGCAGAATGATAGAGTTATTGCCTATGAATCACGACAGTTGAAAATTCATGATCAAAACTATCTTACTCATGATCTTGAGTTAGTAGCTGTGATATTTTCTTTGAAGATATGGAGGAACTACCTCTATGGTGAGAAATGTGAGATTTATACTGATCACAAGAGTTTGAAGTATATTTTCTCACAAAAAGAACTCAAAATGAGGCAATGGAGATGGCTTGAATTACTCAAGGATTATGATTGCACGATACACTACCACCCGGGGAAAGCAAACAAGGTGGTAGATGCTTTGATAAGAAAAGACCATGGTGTTTTGAACATGATGAGAATTGAAAGGGATCCAATTTTCATGGATCTAGTGAAGATGGACATGGGAATAACCATGGAAGGTGAAACATCAATGATTTTTCAAATGGTTGCCAATCCATCTTTACTAGAAAGGATGAAGAGTTCTCAGACCGATGATGAAGAATTTCAGAAGAAGATTAAAGCTGTGAATGATGGGAGATTGAGAGACCTTGTCTATGAAGATGGAATTTTGAAATTCGGGAAGAGACTTTGTGTTGCCGATTTACCTGATCTGAAAAGGGAATTGCTGGATGATGCTCATAGTTCCAATTTCTCTATACACCCTGGGAGCACCAAAATGTATAGAGGTTTGAAGGAACATTTTTGGTGGGACAACATGAAGAGGGAGATTGCTGATTTTGAGTCAAGATGTATGGTTTGTCAACATGTGAAAGCTGGAAGGCAACAGCCTGGAGGAGTCATGCAACCTCTTCCCATAACGGAGTGGAAATGGGACAATATTACGATGGACTTTGTCATGGGGCTACCAAAGACTCCTAGAAGGAACGATGCAATATGGGTTATTGTTGATCGTCTTACCAAGTCAGCACATTTTCTTGCTATAATAGAAGATCTACCCCTGGAACGTCTAGCAAGACTATACATTAATGAAGTTGTGAGACTTCATGGAGTACCCCTATCGATTGTTTCTGATCGTGATCCCCGTTTTACTTCAAGATTTTGGAAAAGTCTTCAAAAATCCATGGATACTGAACTTCATTTGAGCACTTCTTACCACCCTCAGACAGATGGACAATCAGAACGGACTATTTAGACCTTAGAAGACATGTTGAGATCTTGCTCACTTGATTTTCAGGGTATGTGGGATCAATATTTACCACTGGTAGAATTTTCCTATAACAATAGCTTCCATTCGAGTATTCAGATGGCACCATATGAAGCGTTATACGGAAAGAGATGTCGTACACCAACCGGTTGGGATGAGGTTGGTGAAAGAAAACTTGTAGGCCCAGAACTGGTGGAGGAAACGGTGGAAAAGGTGAAAGTAATCCAAAATCACATCAAAGTAGCTCAAAGTTGGCAGAAGAGCTATGCCGATAATCGAAGGAAGGATTTGGAATTTCAAGTCAGTGATCATGTTTTTCTGAAGGTATCTCCATGGAAGGGAGTCATACGTTTTGGTAAGAAAGGTAAACTGAGTCCCAGGTACATCGGACATTTCGAAATTCTAGAACGAATTGGGGTTGTAGCTTACCGATTGGCAATGCCGCCAAGTCTCTCCAAAGTTCACGATGTGTTCCACGTATCTCTGTTGAGGAAATACATGCCTGACCCAACGCATGTACTCACCTATGAAGAATTAGAACTGGAACCCGATCTGTCTTATTGCGAAGAGCCCGTCAAGATTCTTGATACGAGAGAACAAGTGCTGAGAAACCGGACGACGCGTCTGGTAAAAGTTTTGTGGAGAAACCATAAGATGGATGAGGCAACGTGGGAACCCGAGGAACTTATGATGAAGAACCACCCGAGTCTTTTTGTGCAGTAATACCCTAGAAATTGCGAGGATGCAATTATTTGAAGGAGGGGAGAATGTAACACCCCATGCTTCCACGGTACGTTTCCCTTCGAATAATGCGATAGCGTGTGTTGTACGAAACCTCGAGTTCTAACACAAACCACAACTAATTAAACTAGCCGTTGTGAATAGTAATACCTACTTTTTTGAAATCATATATATTTTATATTTCAAAATGGACTTCATTTTTGGATTTGGAATATTGAAATTGGCCTAGGGTGAAATTTTGGTACTTTTCGGATAACTTTTATATTTTGATGAATAGTGAAAATTACTAAATTTTAATTAAAAACAACATTTTTAATCAAAATAATTAATATTGATAAATTATGAATTTGAGTGGTTTTAAAGTATATTTAGAATATATTTTTACCATTTAATTTAATTTTTGTCATTGGACATAATTTCACAATTAAATCAGACATAAACAAGTGTCAATCTTTTGATAGTTATTATCTCTTAAAAACACGCTTTTTATTTTAACAACGGGAATTAATTTTAAATTAATTTCTGCTACTTCTGTGTTTTGAATTTGGAAAAATGGATTACATATTTGGAATCAGGATGTCCAAATTATGTAAATAGGTAACTTTTATTTTTACACATTTTGAATAATTACTGCGGTAAATATTTTATTTACCCTGGTTAAAGGGTAAATCCGTTAAATAAGGGTTAAAAAATAATATTATAATAATAAAAAATTACCCTAAAACGTGTCCTAACCTTATTGGTGGACACATACCCGACAATGGGCATCCTTGGGCCGATTTGGGGACCCCTTGGAGCCACTTGTATGTGGTAGGGACACATTATATTAATAAAGTTAAAATAAAAATAAAAATGGCATAAGCTTATATCTTTTAGAAGAACAATTTTTACATAGGGTTATGCATGTTGGATTTTCGATTATAAATATTCCATAAAAAGATAAAAAGATTTCCTACATAATTATATTTTATTTATAATTTTTAGACATCAAATAAGTTAAATTACTAATGACACAATTATGATGCAATGTTTACCTCATTAATAAATCATTTAAATAAATAAGATTATAATGATAATAATATTATCTAAAACCTATCCAATTCTTATTGGTTGATGTTATTTAGAAAACGAGTCATCTTATCTTCGACCTCAATGATTTTTGGACCATTATAAACCGAATATAATTATATTATAATGTAATACTTTCACTCTTTCCTAAAGAGCCCCTCCTCTCCCTTATAAAAGGAGACCACTTCTAATCATTCCTCACACCTCTCAAGCCACATGGCTCGTCCAAAACCTACCCAAATAAGCTCCGCACATCCCTATACTCCTCCTTGAAGCTTCCCCTTAGGCAGAAAGCATTTCAAGAAGTCCTTTGGTTCCAACCAAAGTGAGTTACCTAAATTAAAGGTAACGATTTCTCTTAAATTATTTTCATTTATTTGGCTTCTCCAACCCCCCAAACTCTTTTTATTTCCTTTCTTTTGTAACAACACCAGTATCCACAATATACTAGGATGTTTTTATAAGAAGGATTCAAACTACACATATACAAAACTCCATCTAATGAATGATGAACATAATGTTTCTGTGGATGGCAAACTAACGCCTCACGAAACGATGATTTTTCAAATACATCTTATCGCCTCTCATGGTGGCCATTATGATGGAACTGTAATTAAATATGATATTAATGATATATATTTTATATATAAGATTCTGTAATTCCAATTTTATTTCATATCATTATTCGTTTCATGTTGTATATACATACGATAATTTCATTTGAGGAAGTGCGGACTACCGCCCCCTTAAAATGATATGACTCGTTCATACCACACATGGAACGTATAAAGGATGGTGTTAATGAACTTAAGTAACATATATAAAATATTATATTATACTGGAATTTTAATATACCTATGTATCATTTGGATTCGATTCTTTTAAAATAAAAATTAAATGGAAGTAGCGTTCGTGCGTACGTACGGACTACCGTCTCCACGAACGCGATGAGATTCATTCTCCATCATATCCATTCAAGTCTTATTCTCATTTTAAGGTTAACAATAATGTTAATATCATTCTTATTATGAATAAGATATAATCTATCCATTACAAACATGTATTACGTAACCAAACATTTAAGAAGAACGAATCGATTATCACCCGAAACGACGATAATACTAAGATATTATTAATAAAGTAATGTTAAAAGATCATATATGATATCATATTAATGTATATGATTCTTGTATAATTTAATAACAATTATTTAACCATTATACAGGAGGTTAAACTACCCCAACAAAGGAAAATTACAAGGTAAGGGTTTATTTCGCAATCTCTTCATTATCCGAGGTTGTTTATACATAATTATCTTCTGTGACCTCGTTATCATCCACGTCCATGTTTCTTCAAAATGTATTTCAAAACATTTTTAATATTTAAAAGAATATGGGTTAATGTCATTTATACCCTTGTTTGAATTTTTATAAGAGGTTTATAAGGGAATCTTTCCGTCGTTTTCCAAACAAGTTGCTTTTTAACCTTTTCGACAGAATTAAGATAAGAATGTTTTTTTTAACTTATACGGTGGGTGTGGTTATTTTCCGCCGTTATAAAATCATCAAAGCTTCCCTTACAAGCTTATAGGAATATTTTCAAGAAAATGTTTTATTTTATATGGCTCTTAAATGATTTCAAAAATAGAAAGAGATATTTCTCTAAAAAGTGTTTTGATTTCATCTATGTCAACATCCTTTGACGGATTTTACCCTTGTTTGAAGTTGATTTATTATGATACAAAACTTCTATATTGTATTGAAGGTTTTGTGATATGTTTGACTGTGGATGTGCTATTTTTTTACCATTCATATTTTATGGTGAAATTATTGACATTTCGTATGCTAGTTTTAATACGAATGTTTATGTTATGTTTAAACCTTTTCATATGGGAATGCATTGGACTTAATATGTGACGGGTGGAGCCCGATATAGCTCCTCGATGCATCAGTAGGTCTCATGAGACAAACTAGTGTCTTGGCACAAGGCCTTGACAAAATATTATTTGTAGTCTTGGCACGAGGCCTTGACTATGTGGTTATGATAGGCTGGCATTATGCATTCCAACATTATGAAAGTGGTTATTGATATTGCATGTGATTATTCGATTAGTAGAATATCCATGTGAACAAGTAAATGGCATTATTTAATTTTACTTCTACCATACTATGTTGAAGTTAAAGTTTAAAAGGCTTTTGTTTTAGTAATTCATTGCCTTAAATGTTTATGCTTATTTTTGAATGTTCCGCTATATTGTTATCCTTACTGGGCATTTGAGCTCACCCCTTTTCTATGTTTTATTTTTCCCAGGATGTGAAGATGTAAGTTATGAATGACCTGCAGGGATATTCTGAGAGGATTATAGTGTGGACTGTGGAAACATTATGTTGTTGTAGTAGTTTTTCATTTTATGATGTAATGTAAAAATTATGAATATATCTAGTGTTTTCAAGGCTACTAAACCAATCGGTCTTTCGAGATTGGATCTTTCTTGTGATCATGCCAATGTTACGAAGTAATGCACCGACTCTGGGTAGCTGGGGTCGGGCGTTACAATGATCATCATCATTAGAAGACATTTTATGCGGTAATCTTATAAATATTTTAAAACTAAAGTAATATAGGAAAATGGGAGCCCACAGTGAAAATCTAGGACCCGAGGCCCTAGGTTTGTGTGTATACAATGTTTTCATTTTAAATAAGTGAATCTAATAGTGAATTGAAAAACATACATGGATGGGTAAAATCCAAAAAACACAATAAAGTGACTTGTCATCAGAAATAATTTCATTAAGGTGAGAAATTTTTGAAACCCTGATGAAGTAGGTGAAAACTGACGTGTATTAAAATCATTTATGTTGTATCCATAAAGTGATAAAAGCTTTTTATATTTTATTTTTTTTCAAACCTAAGAGGAAGTTAAATTTTTAGGTATATTTTTTTTGAATTTTATTTCCACTTAATTGTGTCAATTTTTCAATGATAGAATTAGATCTTGGACATGAATTTAATTAAGTTAATAAGTGGATTCATATAAGAGGCCTAGCATTTTCAGTAGCGAATAACTTAATATTCTATTGATTTCATAGAAACTATTTTAATTTAGTTAAGAATTATTTTGAAAATTTAATTTGAAAGGACCGACTCTCAGGTTTTGTAACTTTTGTTTTATTTTAAATAAATTAGGCTGACTTAATTTTGGCAGTGTGATAAGAAACATTTTCTATTACAAAAAGTCAAAAAATCATGAAATTTCTCAGGGACAAGAAATAATTATGTATCATGGAATTTTATGTGGACTTTAGATCACTTTATTTTGCACATATTTTTATTTGGTTTTTTTACTTTTCAATTAATTAAATATTCTACTTTTTCAATTAATTGCAATTAAATTTTTTTAGAGTTTAATTTTTAATTAATACTGTTAATAATTAATTTTGTTATTTTATTTTTTTAAATTATTAATTTTGTCTAACATATTTTTCTTTACTTTAATTCTGTAATTTCTATTTACATTGCTTTTATCATTGACTATGAAATATTAATTTTATGAATAATTTGTTTTATTAATAATTCAATTAATCATTATTTATTCATTTTATCAATGGATTTTTAAATTAATTTTCGTTAAAGTATTTCTCCATTTAAATACATAAAATATATACTTTTCAATTTTAATAATTAATTGGGTTTCAATTTTATTTTTTTACCTTTTAAACTTTTTATTTATTATTTCTTCTTTTATTAGTTTACCAATAAAAGTTGAAATAATTAATTTTTTATTTTAATTTTATTAATTTAATTGAAAATTTTTCTTGTAAAATAGTTATAATATCCTTCTGAATTTAACTAATTTATAAATTGTTTTATGTTTTAATTAGTTACATTTTTAATTAAAATATACTGCAGATAAATAATATTATATGTTTTTTATTTTAATAATTTATTTTGATTTGTTTTAAATAATATTTAACTTCTAGTTTTTAATTTTTAATTCATTTTTTTTATTTTCCTTGTGCATCACCCACCATCAAACCATTACATGGAATTAGGTCATTACCCACCATTCTTAGCTATTCCACTATTGACATCCAATAGTAGCAAAAAAACAACCCACCAACCATTGGAAAGCCTTTGTCCCCTATTTACCCACCTCCATCTAGAGGACTCACCGCTAATAAAGTACAAACCATTGACTCTTATGTCCCTAGTTAACTAGCTACAAGACAATAAAAACCCACTATTTAGCAAAACTAATACACACCCACCACTAGCCGAGTCGATGAACTCCCTCTGTCAAACTTAAAAAAACAACAATATCCCATCATTAGGATACAACGGTGACTCCAAACTCACCAGGGGGATCCCAACTCACTATTATCATGACTTAATATTACATTCCACTCACAACCCACCACTATGATCCCAACAACGTCTCTCGTGAGTCGTCGTTTCCCAACCCAACAATGGATCCCATTGCTTAACTCAACACCACTCACTACCACCGATCTAGACTGAAGCTGGACAAATAAAGACAATTAGAGACACCACCAAACTCGAGCACCCTTTATTATCACTGAACCCGAGGAGTTCTTTATTTCATTATCTCACATATTCTAATAGGATCCACCGCTAGATAAACTAAACCTGATGCCACCTTATCTAAATATCTTCCAATAATTTCTAGCCCATGCATTAGGATCCACCACCTCTCTAATTGAAGATAAAATCTGATATATCTGTCTGGAGTCGTTGCCATAGATCCTAGTCTGGTGTCGATGCCTCCTTTCTAACCACCATTACTATGAAGTAAAAATATACTCACAAATCATTCATTATTGTAGTAGAAGCACCAACCATTTTTATTTTTAGATGAGTGGTGAGGAGGTGCATGTCTACCTAAGGATGAAGGAATCCATGAGCCAAGCCCATTTGATGGAGAACAACCCCCTACAAGAGGATAAAAAGAAGAAAAAAAACAAATAAAATAATATAAAAATTATTATTGTTATAATATTAATAATTAATATAGATAATAAATAAAATAAAATAGTGCAATTAATAATAAAATCAATTAAAAAATATATTGATAACCTTAATCATTTAATTTTTATATATATCTAATAATTATAATAATTAAATTAATTATTTTTATTTTTATAAACATATAATTATATAAATAAGTTAAATAATAAAATTTTTATATTTATAATAATAATAAAAATGAAAAATTCATTGTTATTTTATTATGTATATAAGTAATTTAAATAATTATGTAATTTTTTTAATTTAATTTACTAAAAGTAATTAATATTTTTAATAATAATTTTTTATCTAATTATTTTTGCTAATTTATATAATCTATTTTTATTTAATCTTAGATAACAACAAATTATTAATTTTTCTATGTTTTAATGCAGATTCCAACCTAGAAACAGAAGGTGTCCCGATTCATGTTCATTAACCATTGGAAATCAATTATTGGAGAGATGCTAAAGTGATGAGGGAAAGAGAATAATTCTCCACACGTTCAGTGGTTCAGAGGAGACTATGATGAGTTGGTGCGTGACTGATGACCAACCATAGAAAAAAGAGGACATAATGCTAGAAGCATACGAATGAAGAGAATCATCATTCAGATTCTATATTTACACATTAATGATTTTTAATGGAGAAATACATAGACCAAGAGGTAGACCATGAGATGATAGACAGAGAAAGAAACATTGTTTCATAGTAGCATCAGAGAGAGATTTCTTTCATAATTATTTTTTAATTCATTTACATGGTAATCGTAGTTTAATTAATTTGTTATTATAACTTCTTGAGATGATTTATAGTTAAATCTTTGACCAAGGGATTAAAATTTTGTAGGTTTAAATAAATTGGTAGTTTCATATATTTTTATTTGATGAATCAATATTGATAAGAATGATCAATAATAAATTCATATAAAATTATTTGTGCATCTTGTCTTTAAAATAAAAACATCAATATCAATTTGGTGATATTGATCATGAAATGTTTTTCTTATATTTAATTACTGATACTATAGAAAACAATTGGTAAGATTATTCCTTAATGTGATTTATTTATATACATATTCTTATTAATTATTATTGTTGTTTTGAAATAAAATATTCCTTAGATTTCCTAAATAATCTCTTTGTGAGGGAGAGTAATAAAATCAATTTATGATGATATAAATTCAATTAATTTTTTTGAAAGAAAAATATCAATTTATACCAATAGTTTTTATTTCACTGTGAACTATTCTTCATTGTATTTTTGAACTCCGATTCTCATTGACCATTAATAATATATGTAATAATTTTCATAAAAACAATTTTTTTCATCATAATTTTGAATTTAATTCATTATTAGAGAACATTTTACATAAAATATATTTTCACACATTGCATGTAGTGTGTTTTTATAATAACATTGGTACACAAACCTTCCCTACGGTTAGACACCCTATAAACCTCTTTGCATTAGTAAATAATAATTTATGAAAATAAAAACATTATAAAATTTTAATAATTTGTGTGTCCATGAAATTTCCCATTATGTTTGTTTTGATTATTTCAATTTTTGTAACAAGGGGATTGGACCTCAACCTGTTATGTAGAATTGGTTTCTTTCCTGAAAATGATTCTTCCTCTTGAGAACATATGCTATAAATTTTGTGCCAGTTTGTTACAAATTAGATTTAGTTACACAGAGGGTTATTCAATAATGTTCCCTATATAATATTTATCAAATAATGTTAAATGATATGGTGAGAGACTATTATATAATTTTCACTACAGAAATTAATGTGAGAATTGATGATTGATTCATTTCCTAATTAAAACACTAAATATATCCCAAGCATCAAGAAATAGTTATCCATAACATTGAAAAAATTCTATGATTTTTTAACTTATTTCAATGATCATTATCCTAGAAAAAATATTTACAAAAAAACCATTGTATAGTTTGTCCCGTGTGTCCAATATTTATCCATCAATATGTTGAAACCAATTTTTTCATATATCTTATAGAAAATAAAGAAACACTCATCTTCAATTTCTCTTCACTCAACCCTCTCTTTGTAATTTGTTTCACCACACAATATAATTCCTTAATGATTTATAGAGAATTTTTTTTATTCCGTTGAATGATTGGAATATGGATAAGAGAGATTATTTAATCATATAATTATTATAAATATGGCATTTCCAAATAAATTATGGATTTCATTAAACCATATGTAATTGAAACACCCTCATCCCAACTCCCTCTATCAAATAATTTCCAATATGTGTTGGATGGACATTTTAATCTTGTTGATAATTTATATTATCACCGGGATCTTTTGTTCCAGTTTTATTTTTTAGATCACTAATATGTCTTTCAATTTCCTATTAATATTGGTCTAATGTTACACTATAATACAATGTGTGCATTCAATATTAGATTTTTTGTGACTTTTGTAAATTTATACAAATTTTTAATTTTTTTAACGAAAAATGAATTTTTATGATTTCTTTAATCAATTTTAACAAGATATTTTTTTATTTTTCTTTTCTTATTTGCACATACCTTCCTTGGGAATGGTTCCAAAATATTACCCATTCATCATTATGAATATGAAAATTAATTGTTATATCCCTATTAAAAACTATTTTTGTGGAGAATGGGTGTTAATATATACGGAAGGGGTTCTGGTTTTTATGTTTGAATAAGGGAAAAAGGTAATATTTTTATGAAAGAAAAACAAAAATAAAAAAATTGATAATAAAGGTGATGATTTTTGTAAAATGAATAAAAAAGTAACAAGGATAATGAACAAATCAAGAGAGAGATAACACATATTATAATAATCACAAATAATCAAAAAATGTGATTGGGTAATTCAACTAGTTAGTTTCAAATTTATTTTCCTTCATTCCTGCACTACAAGAATACTCTAGAACAGAGATGAAAGATGGGTGACTATTCATTTGAATGGTAGACCTATGATTTAATGAATCATATAGTTACTCAACTGTAGTATCCACTCTTCCACGGGATGATGAAATCTACATTCATTAGTATCAACATATAATATCATCTTTATGTGATAAACTATATAAGTAAATAATATTTTCTAGATGATTATAATATGATTAAGTATTGTGAAAATAAATTCAACCATGTTAAGTTCTCTTTGGGTCCCTTTGTATTCAAAAATTTACTACCATATATTTGAATATGAGTGTAGATTCAAAAAAATAACAAATAAATTAAGTAAAAACAATTCCAACACAATGTTTGTACCATACAATATTTTAGACAATAAAACTGTTTAAAACATTAAAATACATTAATAAATTCATAACAAACTATAGAATAGATAAATTAAGGAGGGTTAAATATATTTTCTTGGTCCAAGAGCCCAACTCTTCCCAAGCTCCAGTAAGGCTATGTTGCCTACCCCATATACCATATTATTCTTATCAGTCATGATCCTACACCCCCCATTTTTAATACCTAACAATTATTATATTATTAACACTTTACACTCTGTTACCTTTTTAATTATCATAGTCACAAAATTGAAATATTCTCTATGGATTCCAAGTGTCTCTTTCACTAAATATTTTCCTCTTCATAGGTGATACTAGATGAACCATCACAACCTAATGTGCTTAGCTACACATGGAAATGTCTCCAATCCTCAAAAAATCTCTAAAATCTTCTAATTTTCATCCTTCAATTACATTTTTTAAATATTTTCACTCTATACCCATTACATTATTTAGATTTGGGTTTATTTAATATTGTATGGAGAGATGGGATTTGATATGCTAGTCCATTATGATTTCAATACTTGGCCTAATCATATACTTGGGATGAGGGTATAGGGTTGATGGTCACATCATATGGATTAGATGTCTTATGGAAGGATGATTCTCTAAAATATTATTGTCTCAAAGAATTATAATCAATGACAAATAATTTTGATGAGTCTAGAAAATCCTTACACATGGGGCCATAGGCTTAAGAAGATCCTGGATGAGCCTTATGCTCGGGGCGAAAGGCTGACTATGATATTTTAAATGGATTATTCTTAGATTGATTAGAAATTTTTCACTAAAAACAATGTAACTTCTTTATTTTTTTACTATATTTATGTTAATTTAGTATATAATAAATAAAAGCAAAAAAACATATTAAAAATCCCTTAAAAATGATATTCATGAATCAATTATTGTATTTATTACCCTTAAAACACTATGGATGAATAAAATAAAGAAAAATTATGAATTTATCCATTTAATTATAAATTTGTTAAATGAAATCTGAAATTCAAATCAATTACCCAATTTTTTTGATTCACAAATTAATGCTCATTTTAAAACATAAATATCATTTTCTTCATCAAAAGAATGTTAAAAAATTAAATTAAAAAAAGCACATCATTACTGATGTGAAACATTTATATTAAATGTTACCATGGCTCATGATAATTGACTTTAATTTAAATCCTTACATTGTTGTTCATTCTATGATCTAAACGTCAGGTTTTTATGAATTATATGCCATAATATATGTTTATGTAGTTACAATACATTATATTTTTTATGATTTCATTATCTTATTCCATTAATGATACCCTTTATTTCATTAACATATATTTATGTTTTTTATATTCTATTGATAACATATCTATGTCTAATCTATAATGTTTTATACTATTCTAATAATTTAAGATCAATCCTTTCTCATGTTTCCCAAATTTATTAGGAATTTCATGGTAGGGGTATATATAAGAGATATTCATGCATGGATAAATTTTTTTTGACTAAAAATATGATATGTTTTGTATAATTATTGAACCATATCTGATATTTAAATACCATAAACTATTGGGTTTAGGGAGAGAGTTAGAATATTGAGATGACATGTATAATCATGTGAAATGATGGATTTGATTTTGGGTTATCTAAATTGGTATCTGAGTATGTGATTAAAATATATATTTATAGATATATATTTTTATGTGATGATTTGGGGGTATTTCAATTGATATTACATGTGGTTATAATTATTATTTGGGATTTATTAAAGAGATTAAGAGTATAAAAGTTGACAAATCCTAGGTCAATAAAATAGTATCAATTTTCTATTGATATTATAATATTTTTAAATAAGGGTATCATAATTTAATGATTATAAGGATTATTATTATAAATTTATTTAATTATTTGGTTTTATTTTTTTAAATATTATTCAGGACTAACCCATTTAGTTTTAGTTATTTCTAGATATAGAATCTTGATGCAATCAAAGGTATGCTTATTGAAACTCATTCACAAGTTTAATTCTTTTCTCCAAATATTTTTTTAATATTCATAAAAAAACTTTATTGGTGGAGTGGGAATCATAATGAAAACCATCAAGAAAAAAGATCTCCAACCAGGACAAACCATCCAAAGAAAAAAGAAACAATAAACAACTAGAATAAAATAACATATTGAACATGCACAACATCTAATTCCTTTAAACAAATAAGAAAATATATGGCCATTAGGCTATGCGTGACTATAAATATTTCGATTCCAAATCATGTGTAACAATATCCTTCTTCATTTGTTTACAAAACATTGCGGGGAAGGTGAAAAGGATTAGATCTGGGACTTTACGATCAACCTCATCCTATTAATTATCCTGTATCAGGTCCTCCAAAGATGTCTGTTGGAGAGTAGATGAGAATTATATTTATTCCATTGTCTCTTGAGACTTTTAACACAATTTCATGTTAAAATAATTATGAGAATGGGAATATTTCTTCTCAGAACACATTAGGGTCCGAGCATCTAGTAGATCCAGATTCTAATCATAATATGATTTTCTACTTTGCTATGATCCCACCACCTCTGCATTGGGAGGGGATGCTTTCTCTGATTTCATAGAACACTGAAAAACGTATATTAAACATTCCAAAGATGTTTTTAAAGCATCTAATAATTTATTTTACATGATGGATACATTTAAAAAAGATATTGTAATTGGTAGTATAGGTAATTTAGAGTAGTCATTCTAGGTACGTGACCTCCTAACATTATTGGTGAAACCAAAAATATCTATAATGGTCTTCTTTCCATTTCAGAAAGATGGATGAATTAAAAATTCCTCTCATTCCACATAATTACTTTCATTATTATCTATATTAATGTCATAATCTATATTAGGTTTGAATATATCTGTGTTAACTCCCAAATAACTATCCACTTCATGTCCATTGTCCTAAAAAGTCCCTCCTTTAAATGAAATCAGTTCTCCATCACCCATCACCAAAAACATGTTAATGTTACCTCCATTAGTGGTAACCATGATATGCTTATTATACTAGTCTATGACCATCTTCAAATCATGAAAAATGGACATGCCCTTAGTTCCATTTTCCTTACCATAAAAACAACACAAAGTGAAAACTAGGATAATTTATGTTTAATTTTTAGGTCCGGTATCAGCACAATTTTCTCCATGTGTCATTTCCAATGGGGGATAATGAATGAATACATCAACATAAGAAGTATTATTAACATTTAAATGATCATTTAACTCATTCTCTTGGTTCTCTTAAACCACTATCTCTTTTCCTTTGGAAGTAATATTATGGAGAGTGATATCATCTTTTAGAAGATTCGATTCAAGTAGAGAATCCCCCATATAAGGATATGTTTGTGATGAATTACCATGGAGAAATTAGTAGAAGCAATAGTGGTCCTTAACTCATTGAAAATAATATTTTCATTTTTTTAATCTTCCTCAATATCGATGTAGACCAAATCTCAAGGCGATTTTGATATTTCTACCTCTGCACATATTTAGGGCTCAATGGGATGGAAGGATGCATGGGTTCTGATATTTGAAACCAAGAAGTCACCAATATTATGTCCTAATATCAAAAATTTAAATTGATTTTGGAACGCTTGAGGAAAAACTAGAAGATGAATCAAAATTTCCTTGGTCTCCTAATCAGGAATCATATGAGGAAAATGACCATATGAGGAGGAGAAAATGAAAATGGTAGATAGAGAGTGAGATAGTAGACCAAGAATGACCAATGCCTTCTTCAGATGAAAATAAAATCATTATCTAAATATAATCAAGAAAGACAACAACTAATCATTGAAAGATACCCCACTGTGTGGTGACAGTTTTGTTGATGATAAAAACATAAGACGTTTAGTGAAAGAAGCGAGCAACCAAGGTGAGCTAGTGAAAAGATGAATCTTATTCAAAATCCATAGGGAAATCCTAAGATATATACACTCATTTGGAAAACTGGGGACCTTTGGGAGAAAACTCAATTCTAAAGAAGGTGGGGAGAGTTCTCGATTTTGAAAAAGGAAAAAATTGATGGAATGGAATATCATAGGGAGAAAAAGAAAAAATATTACCTTCCTCCCCCTTATGAGGGGATGTAATCAAGGGGCTGGCCACTATCGAAGGAACCGTAGAGATGCCCAAAATGATGTGAGAATCCTCTAAAAAATACTTCTTGACATTGTGTAAGAATCTAGAGATGATTGTATTATTTTTATTAATTATAAAATAATCATACACAGAACAAATGTTCAAGACTACTAAAATTCATAACTTATGTTTTTTATATTGGTGATGATGTTTTTTGATCTTATCTTATATTATGATGTTATGTTTATTTATGGAAATAATATTTCGATTTATTATTAATATAATGATTCCCTTGCATGTTTTACATTGGAGAGAGTATATTAATATTTAGAGGATTAAATTTAAGAAAGGGGAGAATATAACATCCTAGAATTTTATTTTTAATATTTCTCTCTTATATTTCTTATAAATATGTGTTTTTTTCATTTACTTTAGAATTTATATTCAACAAATATGATTTTTTCATGGCTAATTTAAATGAATTAATGTAAATATTTGTATTTAAAATTAGTGTTTTAGAAATACATTATCAGCTATTTTAAAAAATGATAATACAAAAAAAATATAAAACTATAAATATTACCACATTATAGAAAATTTTAAACAACATTTAAACCTTGATACTTATTAAGAATAAATTTTCATTATACAATATAATGAATCTTGTATGAATTTATACAATTAATTGAAAATGATGGACATGGAGTATACATGTAACCGTGGAAATTAAAAATTATATATGAAAAAGGTAAAAATTATCTATCTATTATTATATAATAATGTGAAATGGATTAAATAATTTAATTCCTGGAAATAACATCATACCATTATAAATTTAGAATCACTATAAATCAGGGAATATATGATTTGTACAAGAATCATGATTTCAATTTAATTTGTACACATAAGCACACATTTTAATTTTTCAATGTGAACATTATAATTAGTAATGGTATTACTAAATGAAGTAACCACTAATGGAGACCATCATAATATAGTCGTTATAAAAAATTATCGTATTTATTATAAATATATGAGTAAAAAATATGTATAAATAATATTATATATTATATATTGTATATTTTATGATTAAAATTTATACACAAACAGATATAAATAATATAACAAATAATATATAATAACAAATAAAAATATAATAACAAATTCTAATATAATAACCCATATAAAAGGTAATATTTTTTATTATAAATACACATTTCTCTAGGTTTTGAATGTTTTTTTATTAGATAAATACTCTATCTAAATCAATTTTTTTGTGTTTTTAAATATTTACTTTCTATTTATGTTGTAACCATATATTAACCATGATCCAAAAACAATTTTGAAATTCAAAACTAACAAACAAAAAATCTATAATTAGAAATTCAAAATTGAAAACAAAATAATTGTGGTTGGGGAATTATGGAGAGCACAAGGAAGGAAAAACACCATGATCCAATATTCTTAATCTATTCACATACCAAATTAAATATGGAAATTTACATACTTAAATTAGATAAGAGTGAATTTTTTGTCTTTTCTGAAAATGTTTATTTTTATTGAATATTACTTTTTCAACATATTGTATGTTTTATCATATCATTATGATATTTAAAATAATAAATGATTTATAAAACATTTTATCCATTTATAATTTCATTATAATTCTAAGATAATGTAATTTTAAAAAATTAACATATCTTACATACCTATAAATCAATTTTCAAAGTCTAAGTTATATTTTATTCTAATAAAAATATGTATTTGACAATTAGGTTTAAATTAATATTTTAATTATGGAATTAGGTTTTGGATGTGTCCATGTGTCAATAAAATATATAATTTTTAATCAAATGTTATTATAGGTCACAATAATAACAGATATTCTTTTTCCTAAACTAAATTAAAAAAATAAATATTTTATCCAATGAAATATTATTATATTTATAAATATATTCCATAATATCTACCTATACCCTCTTAGACATGTTCATTAGGTGTTGTCCAATGTAAACCACCCTTCTCTTAAATAATAAATCTCATTCAAAAGGAGGCATCTCAAAGAGAATGGAAATATTTTTAAAATCTACATCTTTTATTTTCTATTCTCTTCTTACCCCATCTATTACATATATCATATCTATATTAAAATAGTTAAAATATTATAATTCTACTCAAATTTATTTATTAAACATAATTATTTATTATTTTTTCTATTTTTTAAAACTCTCTTAAAAATATTATTCACCAATGGAAGGTTTATACCACCTAAGTGAATAATGATGTTTTATTTTTTACTTATAAATTTAATGGATGTATTTTAGTTAATATATATATAGTATTAATAATCAAATTAAATTATTTTTAATATTATAAAATGATAAATTATGAAATATACTATTAATATTAATGATAAATCACAATGTTTATTTTTAGCATCTAAACCCATCTTTCTAGGAAATTGTCAATTATTTGAAATGATTTAGTAAAATATTAAACTCTATTATCTCTAAAATGACATGAAAACAATACCAAGACACATTTAAAGTAAAGAGAACCATTTTACATGGCCCTTTAATCATTACCATAATATCAAAGAATATTTGAAACTATATACCAATCATCACTAGGCGATCAAAATAAACAACATTAAATTAATAAGTTAATAATAAATGAATAAAAAGGAATAATAATAATTAAATAAACAAGAAATATGTTCTAAAGTAACTATTTAATAAATATGATTATATTATTTAGAAATTCAATTGAGAATTGATGTCAACACAAACTCAATGTAATGGATTCTTTTCTAAATTTCTTATATTTGAGACATGTTCTATATTCTAAACTTATTGGCTTTTATATAGGGTATATACTACTCCAATGATGTCTTTTTCATTATTTGAATTTTATTCATGGTATTTACAACTCCATTTCATGTTCACTTTTATTCATTATATATATTATACAATTTTTGGAATATTCAACCCTTTTATCCCCTTTTACTATAATTCTTATTATTTTCTAGATAAATTTACATCTCATGATTTCTTTTATTATTGATTCATACCTCATAAAATATAAATTTTTAATGGAAACAATATATTTTTTATCCTATTTATCTTAAATATTCATATATTTTTCAGAATAAATTAACATATATATTCCTTATAAAATTTAAAATAAGAAATACTCATAAGAAAACAAAAAGTGGCTGGTAAACGATTTAGGGGACTCAAAACAAAAAACAACCAAAATAATAAAAAATATTTTATCCAAACCACACTCAAACTGGCCAAATAGGCATGGAACCATAATATCAAATATAATGAGAGTGGTTCCTTTAATGGTATATGTAATGAACAGACCTTAGTTTCCCAGAGTCGGTGCATTATTACATAACATTTCCATAATCACAAGAGATCAAGTCTCTAAAGACTGATTAGTTTAGTTTCCCTGAAGTTACTAGATACATACATACATTTCACATTACATTATGAAATGGAAGAACTAAAACATTATGTATTCCTTGAACACACTCATTTTCCTTCACCTATTCCTGCAAGTCATTCATAATATACTTCTTCACATCATGGAAAAAATAAAGCATAATAAAGGGGTGATCTCAGATTCTCAATAAGGATTGCAATATAGTGGAAACTATCATAAGAAAACATATACATTTAAGGCAATGTTTATGACTAAACCACAATCCTTTTATACATAAAATTCATCATAATTTGGAAAAGAAAAATCAAATAATGCCTCTTACTTATTCACATGGATATTCTACTAGTTAAATATTCACATGTAATATCAATATATAATTTCATAATGATGGAATGCATAATTCTGGATATCATAACCACATAGTCAAGGACTCATTCCAAGACTACAAATAATGATTTTTTCGAAGGCCTTGATTCTAGACACTAGTTTGTCTCATGAGACCTACTGATGTATCAAAGAGATATACCTAGCTCCACCCATCACTTACAAATCCAAATTCATTCTTCACATGAATAGGTTAAAAAATAACATAAACATTCTTATTAAAACTAGAATATGAAATGTCAATAATTTAACCACAAACCATGAATGGTATAAAAATACCACATCCACAGTCATACATAACTCATTCAAAACTATCTGAAATATTTTATTATAATAAATAAACCTCAATCAAGAATAATGAAGGATATTTACATAGATGAAAATAATTAGTAATAATATTTAAGATAAATATACTCTTGTTCTTTAAAACATTTAAATGAATCACTATTTATCAAGAAGTTGTAAAAATATATTTTTGAATCACAGTTCTCTACAACACTTTGAAAATTTGAAAAAAAATTAATTTTAAAACATTCATCTCCATATAATAACATACAGAAAACCATTTTCAATCCATGGACATTAATGAGAATGATTTAGAAGCGTAAATATTTGAAACAATTAAATTGATATTTTAGTTAGAGTTCTTATCCTAAGGGGAGATTCTTAAATAGAAAAAAATGAGGTAATCAAAACTTTATATTATCATTGGAATAATGGGAATCCTGAAATACTCTTTCAAAGTACATTATATACACCATATAAAAGATAATTGGTGCATAACAACAAATTGGTCTCATTGGAATGTAAATTGAGATAAAATTGGTCATAAAGATTGTATATTTAGGATAAGGATAAATCAACAACATAATTATGTGGTGAAAAATATAAATACACTCAATATGATTTTATTTTCAATGAAAATCAAGTAGAGAAAATTCACACATATTCTGGTAAAAACAAAAAACAATGACTTGGATGATTTACTCAATGAATAAAAACTGAGTTAAGATTACTCTCATCATATTTATATCGATGACTTGAAAATTTATCAATGGAGTGATTGTTTGTATCAAAATAATATCTACATAATTTTTAGTGAAAATTAATACAGAAATAAACAAATAGTGATTTCATACATAATCTTGGAGTAAAATAATCTATAATGTTTTTGTAAAACCCAATGAGTGGAAATCGAAATAAGAAATTTCCTAAACAATATGTTAACATACAAAACATACACCCCATGAAAGAAGAATAATAAAATTATGTTTTAAATACCCATAAATTAAAGTATATTACACAAGGAATAAAATAATGGGTAGTACACACACCACCCAAAAAAAATAGTGGCAATATAGCTTGAATATCACGAGAATAAGAAGTGAGATGAAAACCCCTTACATGGTACATTTCATTAGATGATGATAAATCATACTCCCATATAATCGTGGAATAATTGTTATGAAATTATACAAGAACCACATAAAAAAATATTATGTCATATATTATCTTCTAATATTTCTTTGTTAATGATATTTAAGTAGTATAATTGTTTTGGGTGTTAACTGATTCGTTATCATATATATGTTTTGTTACGTAAGTCATGTTTGTTATGGAATGTATGATTTATATTCACATCCAGATTGATATAAAGTTCATAAAATTTATTTTTAATAATAAAATGAAAATTATTCTGGAATGGTTACGATGGGAAATGAATCTCATTGCGTTCGTGGAGACGGTAATCCGTACATACACATGAGCGACAATACCATTCCATTGATGGTGAAATCGTATGTAATTGGATTGTTATATTATATATACATAATCATTAAAATGTAAGATTTATTATTTAAATTATTTATACTCATTATTAAAGCCATCCAAATAATGAAGTGTTGAATAACAAACTACACCACGACGTGGAGATGGTAAGTCGTACGTATGGACATATGGTGACTTTTTACTTCGTAAGATGGATAGAATAATAAATATGGTTTTATATTATTTATAATAACATCACAGTATGTATTAGTCAATGTAGATTTTATTTTTTTTTAAAAAAATATCAGAAAGAGTACGTGGAAGAATAATAGACATTTTAAAGAGGTGATGAAATTATTTCCTCTTCTTCATGTTCTTCCTTTTCATTTGATAAAAAGGGATCCTAAGGATGGCTTTCTGATCAATGTAATGCCTCAAGAATGAATTGACTGTAGTTGGGAGGATATTTGTGTCGGGTTTGGCCAAGCCAAATGGCTTTGGAAATGTGATTTTGATAGAAGGGGAAGTACCCTTTTAAAAGAAAGGTGATGGTAACATTAGGAAAAGCTTGAAATATTAATTTATTATACAATCATATTCAGTTTATAATGGTTTCTATGGGGGTTATATAGATTCTAAGGTGGTTTTGGGTCAAAAACCTCTCAACTAATAGGTTTTAGATAGGTTAAGGTCACTATATTAACTTTATCTTTTAGATTTAACTCCTAGTTAAATAATTTAACTTCAACCATGTATTCTTGTATTATTATAATAAATGGTTAATAAAAAAACTATAAAAATACAAGAGAACCCAAAATGGTTGCTTAATGACATATATATAAATATTTGTTTCATTTGGCCTATCCTTTGATTTTTATAAATATTGTATCCTTTAATAATATAGTATATGTTTTAAAAACTAATTTATGTCAATTCTGACACTATTTATACTTTGGTTTTTTTGAAAGTCATAAAAACTTTATTACATTGAACTGAATAAATTATATCAATAAAAACATGTCATAGAAACTACGTAAATTAGTTTAATGCATAAAAATTCTCAATTTTAATTTATTTGGATATTTATATTATCAATTATTTTAATCTTTCATTAATAAGGTAATTAATGCATCATCATTGTGTCATAAATAAATTTAGTTGTTTAATGTCTAAAAATGAAAAATAAATTACCACTATGTAATAATTGTTTTTATATTTATAGTTTATATATATAGTAGATGTTATCTTATGTATAACCCTATATTAAAAATGTTTTAGTTATGAAAATTTTATTTTGATACTTTTAACTCTTCTTTAAATGAAATAATAGTAAATTTACAAATCTAATCCAAGTTGATAAAAATAAGAACATATATTATTCCTAAGGTATATTTTGTTCGAAAAGACACTTATCCAATAGAATTAGAACATGTGTTAGGGTAATTATAATATCATTTTTACCTTTAATTACCCTATATACTTTTAACCGTGGAAAATGAAATTTAAAAGTTGTTCTTCACAAAAATTATTTTCATCCCATTAAACCAAATTTTACTTACTGATGTTAATCGTGTCTCTCAGATTTTTGAAATTGAAATCATAGAAGCAATGAACAGAAGTTTGATGCAAATTTGCAAATGTGCCTAAGAGGTGGGTGAAATCCGTTAATGTGTTCAATAAAATTATATATATATATATATATTATTTATAAAATGACTCCAATGAATTGCATTGAACATATATAGGTATTATTTATATATTTTGACCTAAAGTAAATTTAAATTAAATAAATAATAATTTATATAAAATGCATGTTTTAAATAATAACCAAGTATTTTTTACTTTTCATAAAAAATTGAATGTTTTAAGAAAAATAACAAAAAATAACCCAAAGAAAATTTTGATATTCCAAATTCAATAATGAAGTCTATTTTTACAAAATTATAAAAATATATGTTGTATTAATTAATTTAAAATAATATTCCTGTTGTCAAAACTAGAATGTGGGTTTTTTAGAAGTAAAATCTTTCAAAAGATTGATATGTGTTTATATCCAATTTTAATGTAAAATTAATTCAAATGAACAACATTGGATTAAATGAAAAAAAAATCTAATTGTACTTCTAAAACATTTAAGAGAATAAATTAATACTATAAATTATTTTGATTTAAAAAGTTGATTTCAATTAAAATTTAGTATTTTCACTATTCATCACAATATAAATGTTATCCAAAAAGAACTGAAATTTTATCCAAACTAAATTTTTATGTATTTATTCTAAGAATAGGTTTATTTTTTCAAATTGAATATATAAAAGTGAAAAATATTTTATTTAAATCAGGGATCTCCATTAAAAGGCAGTAAATTTATTTTTTTATAAAAATTCTTCTTTTATCTAAAAAATTGAATTTTTTCTCATATTATGTCTAGGAAACACATAATATGAATGTTAAAATTTTTTGGAGTATATAAAATTAAAAATTCAATTAATATTATTCATAAACGTTTTTTTAACGACTAGTTTGGTATGTCATGGTGCGCTCGAACTCGGTCTTGTGTTTAACAAAAACTATTGAATTACTTAAATGAAAATAACATACTATGAAATCTTGTAGTGTTAAATTATTCCCCCATTTTGAAAATTTTGTCCTCAAAATTTTAAAATTGGGCTTGGGAACTTCATTGAATGTCTCACATCAGAAAACTAGTTAATAAAACTATCACTTTAAAAGATAGAAAGAGAAGTAAAAAGGTCACACAAGATAACCCATACTAGGATTCTAGGTAAAAAACATGGATATGGAAGATAAAAATTGTGTCTAGTTCTGATAGAGAGTGATAGAAAACACGGTTAGGAGAAAGTTAACAACTAGAAAACCACAAACTTGTGACGGGTAAATAGCTTTTATCACTTAATCACCAAATAAATTTCATGTACTAATGATATCCTTTTGATAAAACATAAGATCCCGAATAAAATTATTATTAATCAATAAAATCATTTAACTAAAAATAATTAGTCACACTAACTAGGGACTTCATGTAGTAAAGTGGTTGGCAACTAATCCAAGTCACACATTGGATGCAGTTTTGATTCCCCAAGCATTGTCTGACATGATGGGTTGTCACACGGTCTGCGTGTTGTCATTCTTTAAAAACTATATTTTATGAAATTAAAAAAATTAGATAAATTCCTCAAAATAACAGATAACATAATTAAACTACAAATGTTATCTCATACCTCATATTTTCATCCCAATAATTATTAACCCGTAATTTCCACAAATTCAAGGATCATATTAACCCAAATGGTTCTTTATAACTATATCCACAAAAGATAAGATAATTATTCCTCAAATAGAATTTTCACATAACAAATTTCATGGTTACACATACAATAGAAAAATATTCTTTGTAATCTCATATACAAATAGAATTAGTAATTTTTAATATTTAGATATCCATATATTTCCACATAGGTTCTTATTTTTCCTAATAGTTATCCTATAGAATAAGGCATTGACTCAGGTAATGCCCAGGTCCCCTACATTTACTGAAAATGACTCCAAATGGATTCTTAGGATAATTTTTTTCATTCATAGTACTCTTCATTATTCCTTCCAAATTCATTACATTATGTCAATATTTCCCAAACATAAATAATTTCATTGTTCCATTGAGACACTTTCCTGGGTGTCTCCTTCCACATTTCTAGCATGATGGAAATTGAGCTTTATTTTCTCCACGGTGTCCACTGTTAGAGATCTTATCATTAAAATCCATTCTCTTATTTTTTTATTTTTGTAGTTGGTTAATTTATATATTGTTGGACTTATTTTTAGAAACCTTCTCTAGAATGGACTTGATATCTTTTACACGTATCAAAATTCCATTAATTTGCTCATTTTCACCATCGTTCCCACCTTGTACATCATGTTAAATGCTACTATGACTTACTTGGAATCCATCAATTGTTTAAAAATAGATATCATAGAAGGAGTTACAACAGTCATAAAATCATTTTTAGAATATCACGACACCTTATTTTAAATCTAAAACACCTTAGGATTAACCAAATTTATTTATTCTTATCTTATATTAAAATACTGCAAATCAGTTTGTAAATAGAATGTAAATTATCCTAATCATATCCCCTAAGAGTTTCGTAACCATGACTGAGGCAAGGCCCATTGTCGTGCACTTGTTCCCATTTGAGTCTAGCTCAAAGAGGTGTTTTTAGGTTTTATCTGAGGGTACATCTTTTCTAGAGCTACCTCTACCATATCGTACCTAGATATGGATGTAATTTTTGGAAAACCAACATAATATTTATATTACCAATATTTTTATATGTTCTTATATACTAATCATCAAATTCTATCATAGGGTAGTGTATTATAATCCGAGTTTTTTTTCTAAATCTAGATTCCAAGGTTTGTAATTAACTTCTGTTGATACCAACTGAAATTCCCCATACATAGTCACCCAGAGTTGGTGCATTATTACATAACATTGTCATTATCACAAGAGATTATATCTAGAATGGCTGATTAGTATAGTATCCCTAGAGGTACAAGATACATACATACATTTTACATTACATTATGAAATGGAAAAACTACAAAATTATGTATCATATGAACACACTCATATCCCATAGCCTATTCTTTCATATAAACATAATATACATTTTCACATCATAAAAAAATAAAACATAAGAAAATGGTGATATTAGATGCTCAGTAAGGATAACAATATAGTATAAACTATTATAAGAAAACCTATACATTTAAGTAAAAGTATAAAACTAAAACAGAAGTCTTTTAAACAAAAACATCAACATAGAATGGAAAGAAAAATAAAATAATTCCATTTACTTGTTCACATGGATACTATATTAGTCATATAATCACTTGTAATATCAATATATAATTTCATAAGTATGGAATGCATATTTCCAGACATCATAACCGCATAGTCAAGGCCTCGTGCCAAGACTAAAAATAAAGATTTTTCTAAATCCTTGTGTTAAAACAGTAGATTGTCTCATGGGACCAAACAATGCATTGAGGAGGTATACTAGGATCCACCCATCACATACTAAGTCCAATGCATTCCTCATAAGAAAAGGTTGAAACATAACATAAACATTCATTTTAAAATTAGCATACAACATGTCAATATTTTTACCACAAGCCATGAATGGAACAAAAATAGCACATCAAAAGTTAGACATAGCTCATTCAAGACAATATGTAAGAATTTATTATAATAAAAAAACTTCAATCAGGAATTATGAATGATATTGACATAGATGAAAATAATCAGTTAAAATATTTAAGATAAATATCTCCTTTTTCTTGAAAACATTTAAAAGTATCACTATTTATCAAGAAGTTGTTAAAATATATTTTCTGAATCAAAGTACCCCATATCATTTTGAAACATTTAAAAGGAATATTAATTTGAAAACATTTATGTCCATATAAGCAAATCCTTAAAACCATTTCTAAAATATGGACATTAATGAGAATGATTTAGAAGAATAAATGATTAAATCATATAAAATTATATTTTAGTTAGAGTTCCTAACAAAATGAGAGATGATTAAAAAAAATAGGTAATAAAGACTTTATAATATCATGGGAATAAAGGGATTCATGATATACCGTGTCAAGTTACTGTATATACACCACATAAAAGTGAATTGGTGCATAACAACAAAGAGGTATCAATGTAATGTAAATTGTGATGAAATCCCTTATAAAGACCGTATCCATAGTTTAAGGATAAATAAATTACATATTCATGAGTGAAAAATATAAATACAATAAATATTATTTGATATTTAGTGTAAATAAATCAGAGGACATTCACACATATTCATTTAAAAACAACACCAATGACATGGATATTTAACTCAATGAATGAAAAATAGGTTGTGATTACTCTCACCAAGTTAATATCGATGACTTGAGAATTTATCAATGGAGTTATTATGTGTATAAAATGTATATCCCCAAAAATGGGAGTGAAAATTACTACATAAATAAATAAATAGTGATTACACACATAATCTTGGTGTATAATAATAAATGATGTTTCCTAAAACCCAATGAGTGGAAATTAAAATTAGAAATTCCCTTACCGATTTGGTAACTTAAAAAAATACTTCCAATGAATGAAGGATCATACAATGATGATTTATATAACCATAAATTAATTTATAATAAACAAGGAATACATTCATGGGTAGTACATAAACCACTCAAAAAGAAATATTGTCAATATATCATCAATCTCACGGGAATAATCACTACTGGAAATCTGGGCTATAGCCACGGACCTATAGCCACGGTTTTATAGAACCGTGGCTATAGGTTTTATACAGCCACGGTTTTTTTTCTACTCGTGGCTATATCCCCTCGCCCAGTTTTTTTCTCCCCCATTCCGTCGGGCTCCATCCTCGCCCTCGCCCCCAAGCGTCGGGCTCCATCTCCTCGCCCTCGCCATTTCTCCTCCCCGCGGCCTCATCCTCGCCGCGGCCTCCTCCTCCACGACGCATCAACGCCGCGCCATCCTCCTCGCTGACACCCTCCTCGCCGACGCCCTCCTCGCCGACGCCCTCCTCGCCGCGCTCTCCTCGCCGACGCTCTCCTCGCCGACGCCCTCCTAAGATGCAGGTAGGTTTTGATTCCCCTCTTGTTTGTTTTTTCCCGCGATCTTTGGTTTAAATTCTAGGGCTTGCAAGCTCTAATCTGAGCCAGAAGTTCCCTCATCTCGGGTTGCTGTATCGGGCTAGGGTTGACCAGTTTTATTAAATGGGTTGCATAGGGTTAGGGTTGATCTTAAATAAATTCACAACCCAAATCGAACCCGACCCATGAACCCGAGTTACCAACACTAGTGATACCTACTGCAATCGGTTTTTGTCAAGGCACATTAATGATTTTTCGATAAAATTCCTTGCATTCATACACACAAACATATGTATTGATCTTGCTATAACGAGACCTGAGTTGTTCCACTTCAGGCCACTAAACGATGACGAGAAACAGGCGAACATGGCCGGAGTAATTTCATGCAATGAACAGAAAAAAGAAGTCGTCGTCTTGCAAAGTGTGGCAAACAAGCAAATTGATCGAGTTTTCACATTTGATAAGGTACATTTAGTTCATAGAATCATTGAGAATTGAAAGGAATGGAATGGAATAGATAAAGAATAACAGTCCATTTATGGGCAAACAAACTCATTCCCTTTTCATCTAACCAAATGATGGAACGGTGTACTGTTTTCCATTTCAATCCAACCAAATAGACCTTTAGTCTATTAATTTGGAGCTCAGTGTCACATGTTTGATAGGTTTTCGGTCCCAGAGCTCAGCAGAGAGCAATATACGACCAAGCAGTTGCGCCGATTGTTCAAGAAGTTCTTGAGGGCTTCAATTGTACTGTTTTTGCATATGGGAAGACTGGGACGGGTAAAACCTACACAATGGAGGGTGAGAGGAGAAACAAGAAGGTATAGAAAAAGGTACATTATGATAACTTTTTTTGTATGAATTGTGGCATAGTACTTGAACCTCTAAATTCATCCAGGGGGGAGAGTTATCTGCAGAGGCAGGTGTGATTCCAAGAGCAGTTCGCCAAATTTTTGATACGCTAGAGACGCAGAATGCTGACTACAGCATGAAAGTGACGTTTTTAGAAATTTACAATGAAGAAATAACTGATTTTCTGGCCATGGAGGACTGTTCAAGAACCATGGAGGATCGGCAAATGAGACACGTATCCTTGATGGAGGATGGGAAAGGTTGTGTGATAGTAAGAGTCCTTGAAGAAGAATTTGTTTACAGTGCTAATGAAATTTATAACCTCTTGGAGCGGGGAGCAGCCAAACGGCGGACGGCTGATACTTTGTTGAAAAAGAACAGCAGGTAGAACCTCTCTGTTTTCCATATGAAATGAAATAAGCTGCATCTGATTTAAATCGTATTGTTTTCCATTTATGTAGTCGTTCCCATTCTGTTTTCTCCATCACTGTTTATATCAAGGAAGAAACCGTTGGAGATGAGGACCTAATCAAATGTGGCAAACTGAATCTTGTTGATCTGGCTGGATCGGAAAATATTTCTCGTTCGGGCGTACGAGAGGTATGGAAAAACGTGGATTGGGATTTATGTTAGTTTTCTTGGTCTGCATATATGTTCTGACTATTGCTTCCACTTACAATAAGGCTCTGTTTGACAGTGTTTATTGATAACTGCTTATAGCACTACCACTTATGATAAGGCTGTGTTTGATAACAGTTATTGAAAAGTGCTAATTGTACTCATCACTTAAGTCGGTTTAAAAAATAAGTGATGTTTGTTCTTTTTCAGTTGAATTCTGAAAGAAAACCACTTGTATAAAAGCAATTATCATAAGTAGTCAGTGCTAAAAGCCTCTGTTTGAAAACGGTTTTTGAAAAGTGCTTCTATAGAAGTGTTTTCAGATTGTTTATTGAAAATGTGATTTTCTGCCACTTATTCCAGTGGTTTTCTTTCAAAGATAAAAAGAAATTTTTCGAACTGCTTATCATAAGTGACAAGTGTTTTTAAGAAGTTTTCAATAAGCGCTATGTGTTTCTTCTGGAATTGAGTGTGAGTGTTTTTTACAGAAATAAAACAACTCATATTTTCAAACTACTTGTCATAAGTGATGAGAGTGCTATGAACAGTTTTCGATCAGAGCCTTGGCAGACTGATGTGGAAAGATGACTTCCAACGCAAAATGTCAATTTTGACTTAAATCCAATCTTTCTTTTTCAAAATAATAATAATGATAATAATGGTTAGACTTGATTATAGATTTTCCACTAATATCATTGTTAACTTGTGCATCTAAACCATGTGTTTGTGTTTTGAATCCAACACAATCATTTGTCAGACAAAACTTTATATTTTCATTTCGGTAGTGTAATGCATAAAATGATGAAATTTCAGAGTCGAGCAAGGGAAGTGGGGGAGATAAACAAGAGCTTGCTTACTCTGGGTCGTTGTATAAATGCTCTTGTTGAACATTCTGTCCACGTTCCTTACAGGTTTTTTTTTGTCAGTCAAATATCTTCAGATGGATTTGCAGGATTCTTGGTCTATTTTTCTTGTTTTCTGATAAATGTGAGCAGGGATAGTAAGCTGACAAGGTTGTTAAGAGACTCACTGGGAGGAAAAACCAAAACATGTGTCGTGGAAACAATTTCTCCCTCCGCTCATTGTTTGGATGAAACATTAAGCACACTAGATTATGCTTGTCGTGCCAAGAGCATTAAGAACAAACCAGAGGTTTGTGTAGCTAGCTTTTCCGATCAATGATTTCTTGTTTTTTTGCAACACTGCTAATTATTATGTTTTTCTCTTTCAGGCAAACCAGAAAATATCCAGGGCAGTCCTGCTGAAGGATTTGTACATAGAAATCGAGAAGATGAAACAAGGTCCAATAATTGTTTGTTCTCATCACAATGTAAATATTTGAAGGGCCCTGCTCTAATTTTTTAATTGAACCAAGATAGATGTTCAAGCAGCCAGGGAAAAGAACGGTGTTTATATTCCACATGAAAGATATGCCCAGGATGAAGCTGAAAAGAAGGTTTGTCGGTTGGTCCTGCTTACTGTTCTGTCTCTAATACTAAAAGGCAGCTTCTTGTGGATAACATCCATTAAGGTTTTTTTGGTTGATGATTGGAATTTACAGGCCACAACAGGAAGAATTACGATTTTGTTTTTCTGTTGTGTTAGCATTTGATTCTAATATGGGAAAATTTTGACATTGTCTAGGCAAGGAATGAGAAGATAGAGCAATTAGAAATTGATCTTTCAGTTAGTATGAAGGTAGTGCCTGTACTTTTTACTCAATCTAATGGATGTTTGTAGTTGCAAAGTTGGTTGTTTTTCTTGCAGGAAGCTGAGAAATTGCATATGTTGTATGATACCAACCAAGAAGAGAAACTAAATATAGAAAATGAACTCAATGATTGCAAGGATAGAATTGCAGACCAGAGACCCTTCTTCTGTCTTCTTCTTCTTGTATTTTCCTGATATCACTGAAAAATATCTATTAGTTAAAGCTGGAAAGAAACAGGAAGACTTCACAGGAACTTCAAGAGAACCACAGGGTTGCTGTTTCAACGATCAAGGAGAAGGAATTTATTATCACCCAGCTTCTAAACTCGGGTAAGAAAGGTGATAGATGATTGGTCAGTTTTTGTGTGCTGAAGAATTTCTGATTTTTGGCTCCACTGAGCAGAAAATTCACTAATTGAATGTGCAAAGGAGCTGCGCGGCAATTTGAAAGATGCCTCAGATGATATATCTTCTCTCTTCACAAAAATTAGTGAGCACAAATTTGTTTCTTGTTTTTGATAAATTTATCTTTTTGCTGGAATTTGTTTTAGGATTGAATATATTGCTTTGAAGAGTTGGGATCTGTTTCACAACACTTACTTATTAGCACTTATGATAAGATCTTCATTTCAAGAGTAAGACGGAAAGGGTGCTAAAAGGATCTTCATAACTGATTATAATCAGGTGCTAAAAGGATCTTCATAACTGATTATAATCAGGTGCTAAAAGGATCTTCATAACTGATTATAATCAGGTTTCAATAAGTGCTTCTAAATTCAAGAGATTAAGAAGGAAAGGGTGCTGAAAAGATCTTTATTTCAAGAGTAAGAGTAAGCTGGAAAGGGTGCCAACACGTTGTGGTCACGCTGCGGTCACGCCGCGGTCACGCCGCGGTCACGCCGCGGTCACGCCGCGGTCACGCCGCGGTCACGCCGCGGTCACGCCGCGGTCACGCCGCGGTCACGCCGCGGTCACGCCGCGGTCACGCCGCGGTCACGCCGCGGTCACGCCGCGGTCACGCCGCGGTCACTCCGCGGTCACGCCGCGGTCACGCCGCGGTCACGCCGCGGTCACGCCGTGATTTGGCCCTACTCCAGGACGACACCCTGCGGCGGTTACTCCTCCTTAGAGAAACATTGAATGGTTAGCTCTAATTTTTCGTATTTCCTCATTCCTAAACTATATCTCCTCTCAGCGCTGCCTCTAATCCATCTTTCCACAAAACGTGCATATCAGGTGGTACAAAGGCTCAATTCAACTGAAAACATTGGTTTGGAATTTTCTGACATATTTTATTCCTCTAGGTATTCCTACACATTTCTAGATCTCCAAACCTCACCGAATTAGGTATATCAGGGGTCATCCAATCCTCTAGTCATCACAGATTAGCATTCATTTCTTTAAATCTTCTGAGAAAACATCCTCTCATGCCATCCATATCATCCTATTTGAAACTAAGTGGAAGATGTTGCCCCGCGGATGTTGCTGGACCGGGCCAACACGTTGTGGTCACGCTGCGGTCACGCTGGGGTCACGCTGCGGTCACGCCGCGGTCACGCTGCGGTCACGCTGCGGTCACGCCGCAGTCACGCCGCGGTCACGCCGCGGTCACGCCGCGGTCACGCCGCGTTCACGCCGCGGTCACGCCGCGGTCACGCCGCGTTCACGCCGCGGTCACGCCGCGGACACCCTGCGGCGGTCACGCCGCGGTCACGCCGCGGTCACGCCGCGGTCACGCCGCGGTCACGCCGCGGTCACGCCGTGATTTGGCCCTGCTCCAGGACGACACCCTGCGGCGGTTACTCCTCCTTAGAGAAACATTGAATGGTTAGCTCTAATTTTTCGTATTTCCTCATTCCTAAACTATATCTCCTCTCAGCGCTGCCTCTCATCCATCTTTCCACAAAACGTGCATAGCAGGTGGTACAAAGGCTCAATTCAACTGAAAACATTGGTTTGGAATTGTTTGACATATTTTATTCCTCTAGGTATTCCTACACATTTCTAGATCTCCAAACCTCACCGAATTAGGTATATCAGGGGTCATCCAATCCTCTAGTCATCACAGATTAGCATTCATTTCTTTAAATCTTCTGAGAAAACATCCTCTCATGCCATCCATATCATCCTATTTGAAACTAAGTGGAAGATGTTGCCCCGCGGATGTCGCTGGACCGGGCCAACACGTTGTGGTCACGCTGCGGTCACGCTGCGGTCACGCCGCGGTCACGCCGCGGTCACGCCGCGGTCACGCCGCGGTCACGCCGTGATGTGGCCCTGCTCCAGCCACATCCAGCGGGGGGGAGGGGTGTCCGCGGTCACGCCGAAATATATTTATACGTTTGTAATCAATCTAAACAAAGAATAAGAATGGTGTACCTTACACCATTCGATCCAGTCTTTCGAAGCTTTTCACAAGTGTTTGATTGTGATCACTTAGAAGTCGCTGAAAGACTCCTTTAGAGGTATCCACAAATCATGGGAATCACCCGACACTTAGTAGGACCTCTCTCAATACCAGTCCTTCCTGCTTGTCGATGTTTTCACAAGCGTTTGATCGAGATCTCCGAGAAGTCACCGAAAGACTCCTTCTGAGGTATCCAAGGTTCATGGGAATCACCCGATGCTTAGGTAGGGTCTCTCTCAACACCACAGTCTGTTAGAACCTTGTTTAAAGGTGGGAGAGAAACAAGAGCTAGAGAGAATCGGCTTTGAGGAGTTCTAACGATCACATGATCTCATCCATCAAGTGCAACCACTTGCATAGGAATTGAACCAATTCATATAGGCCTTTGAGAACCTCAAAATGTTCAGCCTATTTATGGTACGTTACACAAATGTCCCAAACGTTTCAGCTCATTTGAAGCATACGGCTCAATCCCATTAGTAATCGTTTAACATTTAAATAAAACGATTATGTGAGATGTTCAAACTCCCCAAATCCATCGAAACAGAAAGAAGCTTCGAGCCGAAATGCTCTAAATCCATTTTATTAAAAACAAATGATGACATAAGAGAGGAGATGGGGCTAAACATTGATAAAACTGCCTTCATAATAATGCATTTCGTTTTCATAACCCCCCTCCCCGACATCATCATCCCATTCCAAGTTGTAGGTAGATGAGCTATGAGACCTAGTCACCATGGGAATCACCCGATACTTAGTAGGACCTCTCTCAATACCAGTCCGTCCTGCTTGTCGAAGTTTTCACAAGCGTTTGATCGAGATCTCCGAGAAGTCAACAGGCCGCTGATTTTCATCCACAAACTGGACACAATCAGCCCGTGCTACCGAGAGTTTCTTCTGCCCTTGAACAGATTTAACCTCTCCAGACCCAATTCCAGGTTGCTCCAAGCCTGGATCATCAACATTTACCTGCACCTGTACACCTGATGAGATCAGACCTTGACCCCACTGCTGAGAGGCAGCATCAAACTCTGACCTTGACTTATCTGCTCCTTGCCTCTGATTTTCATCCTCAATCCGGCCACTAACAGCCCCTGCTACAGTTAGTTTTCCCTGCCCCTGAACCTCACCAGCCCCAGTCCAGGTTGCAAATCTGGATCATCAAAATTCACCTCCTCTTGAAAACCTTCACCTGAAATATCAGAAGCATTCCCCTTCATATTGCTGACTCCAGTCCCTGGTTGATCACAACCTGTTCCTGCAAGACCCTGCCCAAGTTCCACACTTCCATTTCCTGCAACAGCCTGACCAAAGCCATTCCCAGCTCCAGGACCATTCTTTCTCTTCTTACGGAAAGTCTGAAAATCATGTCCCTTCTGCGAGAAAAAAGAGCAGACAAGTTTCATTCTGCATCTCTCTTTAGATTGCCCTATAGACAGACACTTGGAACAAAATGCAGGTAGTTGTTCATACTCAATTTTCAAAAACAAGTCATCTTCATTTGTGGATAACACAACCCGATCAATGAGGGTGGAATTAAGGTCCACTTCCAGGCAGGGGGGAGGGGTGTCCAGCAGGGGGAGGGGGCTGGGTCTGGCCCAAAGAGACTGGATAATTTGGCCCCGAGCCCAGCCCGGTTTTACACCACTAAATTTGTCTGACCAGAACTTTATAAACCATCATTTTGTCAGAGCAGCCACCGGATGTTGTTCCCAGTGATATGTTCCTAATACTTAAGTGGCAATAAAAATAATATAATTTTGCTACCAAAAATAAAATAAAATAACATAACATAAATCAGAAGGTTTCATTATTTTAAAATCACCCATGTGCACATCCACCAGCAGCAACTCTAAAAAACAAAGCAGGAAACTAATAGAAAAACATGAAGTGCCAACACAAACACAAACATCAGAGGAATGGTACTTGATCAAATTTTGGGTGCACATGGGCTGGGTCTGGGGGGCTGGGTGCACAGGGGTTGGGTGCACAGGGGGTGGGGGGCTAGGGGGCTGGGGGGCTGGGTGGGTGGGTGCACAGGGGCTGGGGGCTGGGTCTGGGGGGCTAGCCGCCCAGGGGGAGGGGGCTGGGTCTGGGGGGCTGGCTGCACAGGGGGGGATGGACAGGGGTCTAGGGAGGGGGAGTGGCTGGGTGGGTCTGCTCTGGGGGGCTGGGGCTGGACCGGGGTCTGGGGGGGCTGGGTCCGGGGGGATGGACAGGGGTCTGGGGGGGAGGGGCTGGGTCTGGGGGGGGCTGGGTGCATGGGGGGCTGGCTGGGTCTGGTGGGGGGCTGGCTGCACAGGGGGGCTGGCTGGGTCTGGTGGGGGGATGGCTGCACAGGGGGGGTATCGCTGCACAGGGGGGTCTAGCTGCACACAGGGGGGAGGGAGGGGCTGGGTCTGGGGGGCTGGCTCGGGCTGGCTCGGGTTGGGTCGGGTTGGGTCGGGTTCACCCAAGTAACCCGACCCAAACCGACCCGACCCGCAGAGGGTTGGGTTGGGTCGGGTCGTTCGACCATGAGTCGGGTAACCCGACCCCCAATGGTTTGGGTTGGGTCGGGTTCACCCAAGTAACCCGACCCAAACTGACCCGACCCGAAGAGGGTTGGGTTGGGTCAGGTCGTTCGACCATGAGTTGGGTAACCCGACCCCCAATGGTTTGGGTTGGGTCGGGTCGCCTACCCGCAAAGTATGAGACCCGACCCGACCCGACCCGTCCCGCCGGTTTTGGGTCGGGCCCTAGAACACCCATGACCCGACCCAACCCATGGACACCCCTACTCAAAGGAACATATTTGTCGTTGTATTCATGTTGATTTCTTCCATTAATCCCTACTGAATGCTTGTAGCCTGCAACTGTCGCGGATGAGGATATTGTTGGATTGGTGTTGCCCGATCTGGTTGGGTACTGTAGCAATGCTGACTACTGTAGCAATGTTGACCGACAGGGGGGGTGTCCAGCAGGGGGGGTTGTCCAGCAGAGGGAGGGGGTGTCTAGTAGGGGGGTGTCCAGTAGGGGGGAGGGGTGCTAAACATGGTCTGTAAATCTGATGTAGTTCAGTCTGTTCCTGTCTTATCTCATGCTGCTAAACATGTCAGAATTGGTGAATTGGTACCTGTTAAACCTGAATCTGGCAGTGCTGAAGATGTTGTGGTTATCAGATCAGATAAACTTGGTTATCAGATCAGGGGGCAGGGGGACTAGCAGGGGACTGACAGGGGGCCTGGCAGGGGGCAGGGGGGCTGGCAGGGGGCAGGGGGGGCTGGGGGTGGGGGCTGGCAGGGGTAGGGGGGGCTGGTAGGGGGGCAAGCGGGGGGCAGGGGGGGCTGGAAGGGGGACAAGCAGGGGGAAGGGGGGGGGGCTGGCAGGGGGGCAAGCAGGGGGCAGGGGGGGCTGGCAGGGGCAGGGGGAGGCTGGAAGGGGGAAGGGGGGGGGGGCTGGCAGGGGGCAGGGGGGGCTGGCAAGGGGACAAGCAGGGGGGGCTGGCAGGGGGGCAAGCAGGGGGCATGGGGGGCTGGCAGGGGCAGGGGCAGGCTGGTAGGGGGAAGGGGGGGGGCTGGCAGGGGGGCAAGCGGGGGCAGGGGGGAGCTGGCAGTGGGGGACTAGCAGGGGGCAGGGGGGCAAGCAGGGGGCAGGGGGGGCTGGCAGGGGCAGGGGGAGGCTGGCAGGGGGAAGGGGGGGGGGCTGGCAGGGGGGCAAGCGGGGGCAGGGTGGGAGCTGGCAGTGGGGGACTAGCAGGGGGAGGGGGGGGGCCTGGCAGGGGGAAAGCAGGGGGCAGGGGGCAGGGGGGCTGGCAGGGGCAGGGGGAGGGGGGGGCTGGCAGGGGGCAAGCAGGGGGCAAGGGGGGGGGGGGGGGGGGGGCTGGTAGGGGGACAAGCAGGGGGGGCTGGCAGGGGGACAAGCAGGGGGCAGGGGGGCAGGCAGGGGGGTGCTGGCAGGGGGACAAGCAGGGGGAGGGGGGGGGGGGGGCTGGCATGGGGCAAGCAGGGGGCAGGGGGGGCTGGCAGGGGGACAAGCAGGGGGAGGGGGGGGGGGCTGGCAGGGGGGCAAGCAGGGGGCAGGGGGGGCTGGCAGGGGCAGGGGGAGGCTGGCAGGGGGAGGGGGGGGGCTGGCAGGGGGGCAAGGGGGGGGGGGGCTGGCAGGGGGACAAGCAGGGGGGGCTGGTAGGGGGAAGGGGGGTGGCAGGGGGGGAGCTGGCAGGGGGACAAGCAGGGGGACAAGCAGGGGGGGCTGGCAGGGGGGCAAGCAGGGGGCAGGGGGGGCTGGCAGGGGGACAAGCAGGGGGAAGGGGGGGGGGGGCTGGCAGGGGGGCAAGCAGGGGGCAGGGGGGGCTGGCAGGGGCAGGGGGGGGGCTAGCTGGCAGGGGGACAAGCAGTGGGGGGGGGGCTGGCAAGGGGACAAGCAGGGGGGTGGCGGGGGGGTGGGGACTAGCAGGGGCAGTGGGGGACTAGCAGGGGGGTGTCAGGGGGCAGGGGGACTGGCAGGGGGGTGGCAAGGGGGACAAGCAGGGGGGGAGGGGTGTCCAGGCAGGGGGCAGGGGGTACTGGACGGGGGGGACTGGCCGGGGGTGGCAGGGGGTATTTTTTTTATGGATTTGGACACCCTATAGCCACGGTTTAAAACCGTGGCTATTGATTTATTGCCACGGTTTTAAACCGTGGTCATAGACATAATGCCACGGTTTCAAACCGTGGCTATAGATTTTGTCCGGCCTTTAGTATAGCCACGGTTGAAACCGTGGCATTAGGTATACAGCCACGGTTTAAACCGTGGCTATAAACCTATAGCCACGGTTTGGACCGTGGCTTTAGATTTAAAGCCACGGTTTGGAACCGTGGCTATAGGTCTAGACCTATAGCCACGCCAAACTTAGCCACGGTTCCTCAAACCGTGGCTATTACCTATAGCCACGGTTTCAGGTCCTATAGCCACGGTTTAGAACCGTGGCTATAGCCCGAATTTCCAGTAGTGAATAAGTGAAAAAAACCTCATTCCTTATACATTTCCTTAGTTGAGGGTACATTAACCTTGTGTCTAATGGTGAAATCATTGTTATTAAACTATTCAAGAACCACATACAAAAATATGATATCATACACTATCTTATAAAATTTCTTTGTTAATGTTATTTATGTAGTATCATTGTTTTGCGAGTTATGTGATTTGTTAACTTTATATGACTTGTTACATAAGTAATGTTTATTATGGAATGGATGTATTTTATTCACATAAAAAATTAAATTATGTACTCAAACATTATTTTTAATGATAAAATTAGAATTATTATTTAATGGTTATGATTGAGAAGGAATCTCATCGCTTTCGTGGAGATGGTAATCCGTATGTACGCACAAGCGATAATACCAATCTATTGATGGTGAAATAGTATATAAATGAATGATTATATTATATTTATACAGATTCATTAAAATATTATATTTATTAGTTATATCATTTATACTCATTATTATTACTATCCAAATAATGAAGTGTTGAATAAAAAACTACACCGCGACGTGGAGACGGTAAGCTGTACGCACACACATATGATGACTTTTTCATTCATAGGATGGATAGAATAATGATAATAGTTATACCATAGTTATAATAAAATCACATTATATATAAGGAAATTGAGTTATTATTTAGGTATGGAATCAAAAAATAAAGTGGAAGTGGAAGATGATAAGAACATTGAAAGAGATAATTAAAATATTTCCTCTTCTTTGGGTGCTTCCTTTTGATTTGATCAAATAATCTCATTATGATGAATTTTTTATTAATGTAAGGCCTCCATTTTAAATTGAGGGTAGTTGGGAGGATATTTGAGTAGGGTTTTTCTGAGACAAAGGGCTTTGGAGGTGTTATTTTGAGAGAAGAAGATGTACCCTTTTACAAGAGAGGTGATGGTCACTTTAAGAAAAGCTTGAAATATTAATTTATTATACTATCATATTAGGCATATAACGGCTCAAAGGTATTTATTAATAAGATAAGTCATGGATGGGTCGAAAAAGACTCATCCAGTTGGTTTTATATGGGTTTATTTCACCATTTTAAAATTATCTTTTAGATTTACCTCTTAGTTAAATATTTTATCTTTTACCATGTATTCTTGTATTATTGAACTAAATTGTTAATAAACATACTATAAAAATCCATGATAACCCCAAGTGGTTCATTAATGTCATATATATCATTATATGAGTCCTTTTGATGAACCTTATATTTTTAGGAAAATTATATCATTTAATAATACACTATTGTTTTAAAACACATCCTCCTCAATTTTGACAATATTTATAATTTGGTTTTGTGAAAGTCATAAAATTTTGATAAGTTCAAAACAAAAATATTAAATAAATACTAACATGTAATAGTAACTTATATATTTATTTTAATGCATCAAAAGTGTAAATTGAAATTTATTTGGATATTTATAATATCAATTATTTTAATCATTCATTAAAAATGTAATTACTACATCATCATTGTGACATAAATAAATATAATTATATATGGTCTAAAAATTATAAATAAATTATAATTATGTAGGAAAATGTTTTATCTTTCTAATGAATATTTATAGATGAAGTTATATTTTGTATAACTCTATATTAAAAATGTTTTAGTTATGAATATTTTAATTTGACTCTTTTACCTCTTCTTTAAATAAAATAATAATAAATTTTCTAATCTAATTAAATTGGATAAAAGAAGATAATATTTTATTAAAAAGGTTTATTTTGGTTGAAAAACTCATATCCAATAGAATTAGGACATGTGTTATGGTTATTATAATATTATTTTTACTCTTAATTACTATATTTACTTTTAACTATGGTAAATAAAATTCAAAAGTTACGATTCTTCACAAATTATTTTCATCCAATTGAACCATATCTTACTAACTGATGTATACCATGTATCTCATATTTTTTAACTTTTATTCATAGATGTGGTAGAATTATGTATTATGAAAACTTGAAAATGTGCCTAGGACGTGGGTAAAAGACGTTAAAATGATCATTAAATGTTTATACATCTATTTTTATTATAAAATGACACCAATGAATTAAATTAAATTTATATAGGTATTATTTATCTATTTTAACCAAAAATAAATTTAAATAAAATAAATAATTAATTAAATAAAATGTAGGTTTTAAATAATAACAATGTGTTTTTCACTATTCATCAAAAATTGAATGTTTTCCAAAAAATACAAAAAATTCACCATAAGATAATTTTGATATTCCAAATTAAAACATGATTTCTATTTTACAAAATTTTAAACATATAAGTTTTAATAATTAATTTAATATAATATCCCCATTGTCAAAACCGGAAACCTGGTTTTTGAGAATTAAAAACTATCAAAACATTCATATGTGTTTATATACAATTTAAATGTAAAATTACTTATAATGACCATCATTGGATTGAATGATTAAAATTTAATTTAATTATTCTTCAAAACCATTCAAATTTATAATTTAAAACAATAAATTATTTTTATTAAAAATTTTGTATTCAATTAAAATTTAGTATTTTTCACTATTCATCAAAATAAGAATGTTATCAGAAATGTACCTAAAATTTATCCAAAATAAATTTTTATTCCCTACATTTAAATAAGATTATTTTCACAAATTTAATATATAAAATTGTCAAATATTGTATTTAAAAAAGGTTTCTCCAAAGGAGGACAAATTTCATTTTTTGAAAAAGAGTTATTTTATATGAAAAATTGATTTTTTTTTCTTATATTATTTACATGTAACACATAATATGGATGTTAAAATTATATGGAGAATATAAAATTAAAAATGCAGTAATTTCTATTCATAACCATTTTTGAATGGCTATTTTGATAAGTCATGGTGTTTTCGAACTCGTTCTTGTGTGTTTAAATAGCTCGAACTTCTCTAGTCCATTCCTTTGTGAAAATATAATGTTTTATTTGTTCCGGGAGGCCAAAGTGACTTATGCACAACACTTTTCCTATTTTCCCTTTCTGTGAACAGTAGCATCGGTGACCCTCGGTGAACAGTTCCATTGGTAGACAGTTGTGAACAGTGCATCAGTAACCTTTTTTGAACAGTGCCAACAGTGAGGTCTAATGGTGACCTCTTTTTACTTTGCCAAATTTATAATTCTACGAACAGTTCCATCAATGAATAGTTCTAACGGTAACCACTCTTTCCTTTTCCAAATTTTTATTTATGTGAAGAGTTCCATCAGTGAATAGTATATCGGTAACCTCTAACATTTTCCTCTCTTTCCATTTCCAGATTTCCAATTCTCTGAATATTGTCATCGGTGAACACATCAATCGGTAACCTCTAACGATATCCGCTCTTTCCATTTCCAAATTTCCAATTCAATGAATAGTTCCATCGATGAAGAGTTTTATCAGTATCCTCTAAAGCTAACCTCTATTTCCTTTTCCAAATCCCCAATTCTATGAATAGTTCCATCAATGAATAGTTCTATCGGTAACCTCTAATGGTGACCTTTTCAATACTTTTCCAATTTTTTAGTTTTGTGAACCGTGTTTCTAGAACGGTGAGTTTTTAACTGTGACCTTTTCTTTTATTTGCAAAATTTTGAGTTCATGAATAACATTTCTAGAATGGTGACCTTCTAATTGTGACATTTTTTTCCTTCTCCAAATTTAATGTTCATGAAAATGTTTTCTTAAAGGGTGACCTTATAACTGTGGTCATTTCTTTCCTTTTCAAAATTTTGAGTTCTTGAACAATGTTTCCAGAACGACGACCTTCTAACTGTGACCTTTTCATTCCTTTTCCAAATTTTGAGTTTGTGAATAGTGCTTCCAACATCCTACAGCTTCACCCCTTTGATGTTTCCTTTGACGTAAAATGCTTTTAATGCATCATTTTAAAGACTCAAAGGAATATTCAAAGGCCATAACTCCTATATTAAATATTCCAATGGCTTGGGATGTTTTTACTTGGTCAAACTACATGGTTTAAGATGATCTCTTTTAATTGGGATTCACGAATATCTTAAACCTCCGCCCTATTAAATCTTCTAAAGTGATGGGACATCTTCCTCATTAATTATTCCTCTATTTTCTCGACTATGAGATTCTAGAAACTTTAATTCTATTCCGTTGGAGTTTAACAATAAAAATTTCTCCTAGGATTAGTTCCGTTTGGTTTTGATGAAACCAAGCTGTATCGATCACTCTTCGATATAAGGTTTGTTTTATCATCATTATTTTCTGGTTCATCTTCTATTGTTTATCATTTATATATTATATCATGTGATCTCCATGATTCTAATGGAATTTTCTTCTGTTTCGGTTGGTTCGATCGTATCATGGCATCCTCGGGTAGATGCAGTAGTCGTGAGAGGAGGATCATAACCTGTCCTCTCGACTGTTATCGTATATAGAACGTAAATAACTGTTTGAGGTACGGGATTCATTTATTCTCTTTTATTTTATGTGGAACTATATTGTCAGAATGTTTTATCCCAATGGATGATAATGGATTTGACATAATAAATTTTTGAACAAGATAAATAAATTGATATCGATCATATGTTATTGCCTCTTATTTTTCTAGATAGTGTGATATATAAGCATGATTTATATAGATGTTAATTCTTGATGGAAATTGGTTATGAAATAAATCCTTAATTAATTGATAATTATTTGGATAATGATAAAGAGGAATGTAAATTTATCTGGTTCTCCTGGTTGTAATTTGGATGATAATCAAAATGGTGTAGTAATCATGTTTAATTATTTTTGATAGCTTATTATTTAGGATTCCCAAATGTGGAACCTTCATATAATAAATAAGATAATTCAAGATGGATTATTCCTTTGGTAATTCTCTGCCGGGTTCTGAGTTACCCTGTAGTTTGTTAAAGACCCAAGATCTAAACTGTTAAATTGTTTGTCTTCCTACTGCTTGTGTTGTGATGTGCACCTGGATGGCTATTTTGATATTTGGGGGAATGGAGGCCTTTTTATTGTGGCATAAAATGACACCTAGGGTAGCGAGATTCATCAGTTTATGTATATGGGTGTCTGGGAGGACACCATGGATTATGGAATCAGATAGATTTGTTTGTTGGATGCTTGATGATTCTTATTGGTTGATTATCCTCTTTACATTTCCCCAATTATCATGGCATCTGGTCTTACTTACCCTTCTTCTGAATGAGGAAAAGATGTGTTGGGTATGCCATTTGATTTCCAATTTTAGCTTCTCAAGGGAGGATGTGTCTATGCTCTTTCTATAGGCAGAAAAGACTATACGGGTAGTACATTTACTCACCTTGTTGAGCCCCCTTGTGTTTAGTAGCATAGATTGTTTTCTAGAAATCCCGGGAAAATGGGAAAGTAATTCTATAATGAATAATTGACCAAATTATGATAACCCATGGGATTGGAGTTTGGGGGAACATAATGATGAGGTTATTATTTTAAAGGGACAATGGAATTTGGGAGTTATGCTAATGAAATTAAATTTGGAATTTTTATTGGTTAATTAATGTTAAAATAATTAATTAATGTAAAGTCAATCTAATAAAAATGGAATGAAATAATGTATTAAATATCTTTAAATGGTTGTGTGCTTATTGGATACCTTGTCTTAGAAGTAGCATACTAGAGTCCGAGAGACGATAGGTGTAGTTGAGTCTAAGACTAGGTTATGCCCATAGTGTGGTTGTGAGGTATATTATATTCTTTAATTTTTCAATTTCTATATGCTAATACACCCTATCAGTAAGGGAAACTGATACTCTATGGATTCTGAGCCCTGGGGGGGAGGTGTTTCACCAACATTCTGGTGGGAGGATAAATGGATGACTACCCCCTTTGGCCCCGCACTCTTCTATTGGTAGTTACTTTTACTGGAAGTCACACTGGTTAGTTTTTCCCATTTATGTGTGTAGAGGGTTGTAATGTCTTGTGGTTATTTAAACACATGTATTCTAGATATAGTGTTTCATAGACTACTATAGGTGTAACATGTATAGGATATGATGGCTTGCGGATCCTTACTCAGTGTATGGGATGTAATGACTTGAGGAATAATACCTGATGTAAGATACACATTATGCGAGCTATGGTGGCTCCCATGAACTATCTGGTTACATTGCTTACATAGATGTGGTGGTTATGTTGCATGAGGTGAATGTTGTGTTGCTTTGGCCAGGTGTTTGCGAGCATGCCTTTTTGGAGAGAGATGATTAGGACGTGCGACGTTGGGGAAAAGAAGCAAACTAGTGGGGAATTAGTAGCGGAGTTCCCTTGATATTCTGTATTGTATTATATAATCGTGTATTCATTAAATGGTGAGATTAGCCATGGTGAGAGTGGTAGGTTAGTATACCTGATCGGATGATGAGTTAGTTTCACTTGTTGTTCACTGTGCTTTAGCATGCTTTCTTTACTTTTTCACGAGAGGTTTTGTGGAGGAACCTACTGAGTATAATGTTATACACACCCTATGTGTATATAAAATATTTTTCAGGTCACTTATAGAAGGTTGGAGATCAGGCAGGTTACTTCTAGCTTGTGGTTGCAGGAGCTGTTCGGGCTTGTGGTTGTTGTAGTTTTACTTCCCTTTGGGTACAACCCGTTATTCCCCTTTCCATTATAGTAGTTTTGCATGAAATTACATATGTATACTTGGGAATTCATTCATCTTACTAGTTGAGTTAGAGTTGGATGGTGTCTATCTTAACTCTCTCTTCCACATGTGTTCTCTTAGAGGGTCATGCCTCTCATTTGTGTGTTTACTATACCCTCGGTGCTAGACGCCAACCCGGGGACTACAGGAGGTGGGTATCGGTGGTCATTATATCCCATCTCACATTTCCGGTCCCGAGGGGTACACTTTTTGGGGAGGGGGTCATTACACTTGTAGCACAAGATATTGAATTACATTAAGGAAAATAACTTACTATGAAATCTTGGGGGTGTTACAGTATAAAATTTCATGACGTAAAAAATAGAAGGAAAGTATAAATACTTGATCTATTCTTGTTGAGACATCCCAAAATATATTCACCAAAACCCACACATGAAAATACCATATAAAAATTGAATGACCCATAATTAATAAAAAATAAAATAAAAATAATCAATGTGATACTGAAAACAATTATGTTATCCAAGGATTTAATCCACCCACATTTAACATAAAAAATAACCCCACATATATAATCAACAAATAAGAAACTAAAACCTCATGAACATTGAGATTGACCACCAATATTTTTTAATGATTGAACAATACTGGATAAAACCATAAATACATTCATGATGACCAAAAGTATACCACCAACATGAACGTTGAGAGACCATCAGTAAATTATAGTAATAGGAAATAACTAATGAAAAAAGATGTTTATTGACATACTCCGAACATGATAATTAATAATAAATAAAAAATCATAAGACATAATAACCAATAAAAACCATAATATGCATCCTTTAACACCCTTTTCATCATCCCTCTCAGCTTATATCCTTTAATCACAACTCTAATTTTTTCTCTTCAATTTTGAAATATACAGGGAACCCCAATGAAACCATACCATATCAACACCATTAACACCATGAAATGAGGGAATTTAGGAAGAGGTAGGACCCAACTATAGACCCAAAATACATCATCCAAAGACAAAAGAGAGAATGTTTTTTAATCTATATTCCCAAAGTCCATTTTATAATATATATTACAAAAAATTGAAATTTCTTATATTGAAATTTAAATATATATTTTATTTTATACCAAACATTTTTCCATTAATATGATTAATAATATAAATTTATAACTATTTTTATTAAAACAGGTTATTCCAAAACATTATTAAAATGATTAAAAAACATTTCCTTCAACATTCTCTAGTGACATGAGAATTAATATTTTTAGAGTTTATGTTGTTTTGAATATTTTTGCATTGAATGGAATTTGTTAATTTTTCAATCTAAATCGAATTTATTTCTCCAATAATTGATAAGTGGTAGTTGAAATTAATAAATGATTTATTTAATTAAAAAATTAAAATTTTTTGGATTATTTTTATTAAATAATAAATTCTACATGTGAGATATGATATATTATGGTGGTGATATAGATACATTATAAATAATTAGAGTTATATATTGTATGAGTTGACGATTATTATTATGGAAATTAGTGTAGGATTTTTTTAATTAAAAGTAAACATGTGTAATTAATGATGGAGATATGGCAATTAAATACAATGGATATGTTAGGAAAGGGAGTCTGAAAAGAAAACCTGTGTAATTAATGATGAAGATATGGGAATTAAATACAAGGTTTCATTTTACACCATTGACATATGTTAGATATCTTTTGAATTCATAATACTATAAAGAGATGAAGCACATTAAAGTATGGTGGTGGGGGGAATCAATAATTAAGAATATTGAATATTAGATTAATGATTATTTGTGATTATTAGGGAATTGAGACTTTCATTTATCATGAAATCAATATAGGTGAGTTATAATTCTAATATCTATTTTATTTTATTGTGAATATATCAGTACATTTATTCACATGATGGGTAAATATTACATAGCAATCCAAGAAATTTATTGATAATAAATTGAAAATGGGAATATGAATATTAATATTAATATGATTGATTTTCACTAGAATGAAAAATTTTAAGATAAATTTTGTGTATGAAATTAGTTGAATAATAAATATTCTTATATAATTGAAAATATAGAAGTCATGAATTTGGAAAATATATTATCCTTGATAAAAAAGTCTGATATATTATGTTTTATTGGATTACAATTGTTATTGATTATGAATGAAATAAAATAAGAATATATATACAAATTTAATTCTATAATGATAGATTTTGAATTTATATAATTGCAGAAGGAGATACCTAATTTATTAGTATAGACCGATTGAAAATCGAAAATAGTGGATATGAATATGAATTTATGATTTATTGTTGAATAATGATTACAATTAATGTGTGAATTATTTCATATATTGGGTTTGATAGATGTTAATGGTGAATATTTATTTATTTTATTTTTGAAGTCCATAAGGTAAAATTAAATCCCTAAATTGAGAAAACCCATAGAAAATATTTACAAGTTGGAATGTGGAATCAATAAACATTTGTATAGATAATTACAATATAGCAAGGGGATTTTCCATTTTCATGAAAAGTGTGTTAGGTGATGGTGAAAGTTGTTGGATGAGGTGGTATTGTGTTATAATGGTTTATAACATATATAGATGGGGAACTTGTATTTTATTTATTTTGGGAACCTTTTGTATAGAATGTAACACGAGTTGGTGTTAATTTTATAGGTTCATTCCACATTGGCAATAAACTATTACATTTATAGTAGGGTCCATGTATATTTAGTATTATAGGGAGGGTTTATTTTTGAATCAACTGATAGCGGTAGAAACATTTGAATCTAGTGTGAAGTACTAGAAAATCTATCTAGTGTGAATAAGTGAAATTAATGATATGGAATTATGTGTTTATGGATTTTGAATTGATTCAAAGGGACAATTTATATGTTCTGGTCTTGTGATGATGTTGTGGAACTTGTCTATCCATGGGAATTGAGTAATATTAGTGATGTGATGTGATATTACACCATCAGATATAAATTGTGGTATACCGTTGTGGGAGTGTGGTAAATTTATGTGGTGTGATCATATTTCCATGATCTTTTGTGTGTGTTATAGCCTATGAAGATGAATAAATGGACCATTGGGTTTTTAATACATTTGTGATACTTGATAGAGATATTGATGTTAATAATACTTATAGGTAGTTTTTTTAATACATGATGCTGATAATGAAGGTATAAATTTTATGTCTAGTCATGATAAATGTATAATGTTTATTGGAAGTGATGTAGGTTAAGGATGTAAGATTCCCATTGGGTGGACACATAATAGGGGAAAGAGATTCTATGAATGCGAACAACTACTTAGTTGATATCAGTTGTGATTTGGTTATTCATTAAGGGTGGGTACCTAAAAAACTAGTGAGAGTCAGTATAAGTAAAAGATTGCTTAATCATCAAGAATCTATAGTGAATTCCCCATAAATGGATAGTTACTTTGAATTGGTAAGATTGATGTTTAATGAATTACTTATAGGATGTTATTTTATATGTGCTAGTGGTATTTAGTAAGGACCATATGGGTGGATAAATACATGAAAATACTATATGGAGGTATTTATAGGTTGAAAACTATTAGGATTTGGATGTATTTCTGTCGTGGTTGTAATTTAAATAGTGATTGTGTGGTGGAATGGGATGAGGAATGTGATACAGTGTGGAAAGTGGTAGTTGTGTGGAATAGATTAAAAGTGGTTGATTAGTTGACTATTGGTATATTCCTTTTGATTGATTATTTAGTTTTATCTAATATATACATAGATGAATTATGATGCTTATTTCACATGGATACATTAGAGTTTTGGAGACGAAAATATTGGGTATATTCAAATGTCTTCCTTTGTTAAATATATGTTATTTATTGTATTTACATGAATGTGTTATTGGTGATTCTAGGTAACCATATATCAGATCATAGATTATATTTTATTGGAGTAATATTTCATTATACCTTGCAGAAGGTATAGAGGAGTTGATAGATATTGTGCTTTTTTCAAATTGTGGGTTGGCTTTGTATGAAATGATATGAATTGATATAGAATCTAAAATTATTATTATTGTTAATGTATTTTATTATCTAGGGTGATAAGATATTTTAATTTATAAAGGTAAATGTGTTCTATATATTTTTGGTAATATACCATTTATTCTAGTATCCAACCTATGGCCTTTCAAATGCGTGCTTCAAGGGCCCCACTGTAACTCATTGTTTACAAAGGTCGAGTCCCAATGGATGAGATTCATGAAACATTCATAAAATTTATTATCATTCCATCCAATTATATTCTAATTTAATTTAATTATATATATATATAAGGATCCATTATTGTTAGGTTTTATTTTAAATAAAATTTTCTTAAATATAATATTCCTACTTTTTCAAAATTTCATGTAATGTGACCTATATCACTATTTTAACCAAAATGTTACTAAAAATATTGAAATAAGTTTTTATTATTTGTCATTCATTTTCTTATATTTTTATCTCGGTTCTATTTAAATGAAATTATTATATTTTCAAAAAAAATTTCAAATATTATTTTTTCTCACACACCACGATTTCATATTATGTTTGTTCAAAAATTAATTCAATAGCTTGCATTGTATGCAACACTGAGTTCAAGCACACTATGATCTATAAAATTATACTCTTAATTGGACGCAATGAATAATATTAACCAAATTATGAAATTTAAAAATATTATTTTTCAAAATAGACTTATTTGTTTAATGAGAAATGACATAATTTTCTTAGGGTGATGTTTTTGGTATTCTCTAATAAGTTTAATTTTTTGATGAAGTGTGAAAAATAATGAAATATTGTTAAAAAACAAATTTTTCATTTAAATAATTATTTTACGTTAAATAGATCTTTAAGTTACAGTAGATAAATAATATATATATATTAATCCAATGCTGGACATTAGGTTAATTTTTATAATATAATTAGATATCAAAATTTATTAATCATTTCAAAGTATCTTTTACCAAGCTTCTAGCCACATTTGCTGAATTTGAATTAAACATATTTTTATCACTTATATGAATGGAATTTCCAAAAAATAGACATAACTGGTTGTATTTAGTACAAATTTTTTTATCTAATAGGATCAATATAATTTTTTTGGGAGAATAGTAACATTACAATTTTTTTTACAATGGTCATGGGTAAATATAGTAATTAAAGATAAAAGTAATATTATAATATTTAAAAGTTATAGTAACACTGTTCATAAAAGCTTTATATAAGTCGATTTTGACAAAAATAAAGCTCAGTATGAACTTTTGATCTTTTTATGCCACTTGGGTAAGAATAAGAAATTTATTATATTTTATTAATTGATAATTTAAAAATGTCATACTCAATCTTTTAATAAATAAATCATTTTTATTATTGGTTAATACCAAGATAAATTCAACTATAAATTATAATTATAACGGTAAAATTTTTAACTACATCATGAAAATTTATTAATAATTTTTAGATATTAGATAAATAAATTTAATTGTCATGAAATGATGATGAAATAATTTATTTATTTAAGATAAAATCAAATAAATTATAGGAATAATATTAAAAAAATACCATATGAAATATTTGATTCCATAAAAGTATTTTATTGATGACTATGCCATGTTATGGAAGAATTATTTTTTTTGGAAGGAGTCCAGTTGTTATTATTTTTTAAAAATTAAATTACTAAATAGTGTCAAAATTTAAACAAATGTGATTTTAAAATAAATATTATTTAATAACGTGATATAAAATTCATAAAAATATGGAATTCATCCGAATAATTAGGATAATTTTAATATATCATAAATTATCCAATAGGGGTTAGTTTTACATTTTGTATTTACTATATTAAATATATAGTTTAAGAAAGACAAGTTGTCACGGTAAGAGTTAAATTGTTTAACTAAGGATTAAAGCTAACTGATAAAGTTATTTTTATTACCTAAACATGTCTCAAATTAGTATTTTGAGATTATTTAGACCCATACACGTATTTCCCTCAAAATAACTCACTCTCTTTCCATTTGAATTCAAAAATAAATTTATAATAAATTAATAGTTCTGGAGATTCCAAACGTGACCGCTGCTCTTGTAAATGAGAACCACTTCTTCTATTTTATTCACACATATAAATAAATTTATTTAAGCCATGAATTATCCATTTCTCGTAAAAAATTTCTTTAATTAATCATAGAGGCCATTATTTATTCAGAAAGCCGACCTAAAGAGTCCTCTAATGCTAATCAAAAGGAGACACTCAAAGAAGATGTAATTATTTTACAAACTCCATCAAAGATATTTTCGTCTTCTACATCCTATTCCTACATTTTTTCATAATAATGTTATAACATTATAATATAATATATTGTGATATGTTTTTATGATTATGGGACAAACATATTCCACCTTTTACCAATCCTACGAAAAAAATTCTGCATGTGTGCTTACACACGACTTAACGTGTCCACGCCGTGGTGTAAACTGTTTTTCATCAATAATTTATATGAATGGGTATAATGATGAATATATTGGAAATAAATCATAAATATGACAATATATTGATTCTATATATTTAGCATACCATCCATTTATTTACCCCTTTCCCATTAAAGAAAATTATACCATTTCTCGTGCGTACGTACGACTTACCGTCTTTATAACGCTATGAGATTCATATTCCAAATTAACAATTCAATAATTATTATAGACAATTATATATTTAATAATTATGAAATATGTTGAATAGTAAATCTACTAGATATATATATACACATATATGTTTTTACCTTCTTCCATTCAATTGGATAAGAAAACGGAAACAACATTCATGCATATGTATGACTTAACGTCTCCATAATTAATTTATTATATTCTATATATATATAATAATATAGTTAATATATATGATATATAAATAATTTTTTATAATATTTAATTAATTAAATCATGATCTATGTGATACAATCAAGAACAAAGAGTCAAAACTTGAAATATAAACAAAGCAGTTATTGTCTGAAATGTTATTCTAACATGGAATTTTTAACAAAAGGGTCATAAGAATTCAAAAATTATTCATATATGATATAATAAATAATATTAATTTTCTATTATATGTCAGTAATATGATTAGAGTTTCTGAAACTTACAAAGGGAATTAGACCTATGATAAGTGTTAATTTTTCAATCTCATTATTATCCTAGATTTTTTATATGTAAGTATTTCCTATGACATATTTATCATCCATGTACATCTTTCATACAAATATTTTTAGTAAGAATATTTTTAAGGTTTTATGTAAGGGAATATTTTACTAAAACATTATTTAATTTTTTTTTATAGAATTACTCTTATAAAATATTTCTCATTAATGTCATTGTTTTCAAATTGGTTTTGAGGATTTATTTATCGGGATATGAATTTTTTAAAATGTAAATTTTATTAAACAACCTCAAATAGGTATGTGACACATTGGTTAAAAATCTCTTTTAAAATGTATTATTTTATATGTTCATGGATTTTGAGTAAATAATTTCAAAAAAAGGGGAATTTTCGTCAAGATATTTTTAATGGTTTTGATAGAGTATTTTCAACAATGTCAACAAAAATTATTGGATCTATTTCTTAATTGAGGTCGTTATCTTATGATATCATTTATGATATATTATTGATTGGTTTATTATTCAGTTTTATTATGGATGTACTATTTATATACCATTATTGGTTTATGGTTAATGTATTAATATTTTGTATACTAGTTTTTAATTTAAATTATTTTTTCATTTTTGTTTCAGAATTTTAATATGAGGAATGTATCGGACTTAGTATGTGACTGGTGTGTCCCCTATAACCCCTCGATGCATCAACAGGTTTCATGAATCAAAATAGATATGATTTTGGCTGAGGCCGTACCCATTAATTAGATTCATGTAATAATTCTTTAGAAGTACTATATTCATGGTATGAAGTGTTGATAGTATTAGATTATTGGCATGAAGCCTCAATGGTATGTTTCAGATGTCTATAATTATGAAGTTCCTCATTATGAAAATTGTTATTGATATTATATGTGATTATCTACAAGTATAATATCCATGTGAATGTATAAGTCTAATTACTTGAATTATTCATTCTATATTATGGTCAATATTATGTGTAAAAATATTTTTATTCAGTCTTATACCTTGCTTTAAATGTTTATGCATATTTATGATAGCTTCTGGTATATTTTTTACCCGTACTGATCATCTATGCTCACTAATTTCCTAGGATTTATTTTTCTAGGATTCCATGATGTGTATTATGATTTATATTCATTCTTTTTCTTAGAGAATAATTATTTTCTCAAAGAATTATCTAAATTTCATATTATAATTAGAAATGTAATTAAATGTTCGTGTATGTAATCAATTTTGCAAGACCACTAAACTGATCGATCCTTTAGTATTTGATTCCTTGCAATCATGCCAATTTAGTAAAATAATGTACTGAATTTGGGGTTATGGGATCAGTGCGTCACAGTTAGAATCAGAGGGATGTTTAGCAATAAAATTGGAAATTAGATTTATAAATAAAATATTATAGAATATAACCCTATGATAGACTTTTATGATATGCCTATGTATATGATATCATAATTTATATTTATCAATGGATAACCTAGGTTAATCATATGGAATAGTGAATTTAGAATAATATGGAATCACTTAATGATCCTATATATGATTCTTCATGACAATATCATTATTATTAGTGTTTTTGAGGCAGTGATTTTGGTTTTGGTCAATGGTTAGAATAAAAAAGGTTATACAAGTAATGGTTATACTACATATAACGAACAGACTATCAGACATGCAGCCAGAATTCTATGGAGATACTACTATAGTTGCTTCATGAAAGGAAGTCTTTACTGGTGTTGGTGGTCGGTTTCACAGTGCCGGTTGGGATGGTACAAACATACATTTTCAGTACATGGGTCGTGGTTTGGAGCAGCATGGATATTCAAAGCTTCCAGAGCATGTCTCTCAGACCAGTTCAACTTATGCCGATACAGTGAAGTCCGATGGAAGAGATAGTCTGTCTCCCAACCGGTTCGCTATGTTGGAAGGTGATGAGAATCATGTAGTGGAGGGAGGGGATGTTCAAGAGGATGATTTTGGAAAGACCAATGCCTTGCGACTGGAGGATTCCTATGAGGAAAACGACTAAGACTTGGACTCCCCTGTCGAGCCAAAGGAAGTGGGAATTGTTGAGGACTACATTAGATTTTCACCAAAGAAGGGTAAAAACACCATCCCTGACCTAGAATCTTTCATACATCACTCTAGGAGTCCGTGAAAGAAGAAAGACTACTCCATTCTACCTAGCCATGATGTCACCAGGTCCTCAAGTAATGGGTGGTGTCCTCAGAAGGTGCCCAAGCAGACAAGGACAAATTCTACGAAGGAGTTTCAATCTTCTTCAGGGGAACCCTTAACTACTAACATGGAAGATTCAAGTAAGGAGATTTTTGATTCAAACACTCCTCCAAGCGGGAGTGAACTGATGGAATGTGATGAGTGGGAAAATATCCACGATTTCAATGAAGAATTCTCGGATAAGAGCTGGGAGGTCAACACCACACAAGTGGACTTTGATATGCTGGTAGGGAGGCAGTTCCCGTCCAATCTTCCCAAAGATAAGGGTGCATGGGGACATAAAAAAACTTGGAATCCAGGCACGTGGATTCAACCGGAAGACGTTGAATGTGGAAGATATTATACAAACATGGGATAATATGGTTTACAGCTTCAAAAACCTCATAATGCAGATCTGGACGAGAAATATCCTGACCTCCAATGGTCTCTTCTCAGAGGTAAGGTATCCAAAAGTCTCAAACTGCAACATTCTAATTTGGTTAGTTCCTATCATGTTGTTTTAATGATTCATGTGTTTGGACTGGTTCTCACTTTTCCCTAAAGTTTTTTTCATAATAAAAATATATTTGGAGGTGATAATGAAGAGACTACAAAAGAAAAATTAGATGAAGGATTTATTAAAGTATATGATGATGAATTATAGTTAATGGTTTAAGAGTGATGTTGAATGATTAAGATTATTTTTTATTTTAATTAAATAATTATTACAACAATGGTTCAATGGTTATAAAATTCATGATATATATAATGATTGTACGATAATACTTATTTTTTGGATTTGGAAGCATGATAGTTTTCATTAATTATTTAAAAGTGATCAAATATTTTGTATGTGACAATAAGAGCTACAATATGTTGTTTGGTGTATTTGATGTTAAGATTGATTTTTGAAATTTAGAGTAATTTTCAGTCTATTAATTTTGATAGATGTATATTGGAAAAGTCATACTGTTGGAATAAATTATGTCAAAATTGGTTATTATTGTTTGAGGTTAATGTATGATTTATTGGATACATTGGGATAAACTTATTGTTTTCAGTAAACATTTAGTGTATCAAGGAAATACTTGCGCGTGTTATAATTTATCAAAATCACTTTAGGAATAAAAAATTTATCTTGAACATTCATTTCCTAGTGTAAGGGATTAAGTGAAATTATATTGAAGTATAATAGAGGATATGATTATGCTTATGACATGGAAAGAAATCAATTAAGCTATTATCTGAATAGTAAAACAATTATTTAAAAATAAGGAAAATATCCTAAAACCAATAATGTTGACCTATTACTTTTTCTGAAGAATCTAATTGTCCCTTAGATCATAATAGATTTATAGATTTGTTATTTTTAAGTTTATCCAAACAATGATATTTATCCCAATCCATTAGATTTTTTTGTATTTTTCATTCATTTCTATTTTTTTGACATAGAACCCTTATATGTCTTATCTCTAATAACATTCATGATTTTCTTTCATTATCTAAAATTATAAGCTCCACTGACCCTTGTTTCAATGTGGGATTTCTATATTGGAATTTTTAATAGAAAAACATTTGTTACCGAAATCAAATTCAAAAATTTCGAGGATGCAATTTGTTAAAGGGGGGGACAATCTTACACACCATGATTTCCCAGTACATTTATTCATAAAAATTCAATAGCTTGCATTGTTTGAAACAATGAGTTCAAGCGCACTCTGATCTATCAATTTAGTTTTTTAAGAAGAATATAAGAATTTAATTAACCACATTCTATAATTTATAAATTTTATTTTTCAAAATATACATCATTTTTTAATTCAGAATGAATAAAATAAATTAGGGTGGATTTTTGTTAGATTTATGAAATTTTTCTATGGTTATGTAATAGTGAAAACACTACATTGTTGTTAAAAAATAACTTTTGCATTTAAATATTTTTAGTTTAAAATGATTTTAAAGAAAAAATAGAAAACTATTACAAATACTAATCTCATAAAGATTATTTGAATAATTTTTAAAATATAATTAAATATATAAATTTATTGATCTCTCAAATGTCTCTTTTACCAGCCTTTTATCCACATTTAATGGATTAGCATTGAACACAATTTTACCGCTTTTAGGAATATAATTTTGAAAAAAATACATAAACTGTTTTAATTTGTATGAAATTTTTTAACCAATAGGAAAAAATTAATTTTTTTGTTGATGATAAACTTTAGTAAATTTTTATTTATCTACCATGGTTATGGGTAAATTGGGTAGTTAAAGGTAAAAATAATATCTTAATATTAATAAGTTTCCCTAAACTATGTTATAATTTCATTGAATAAGTGGGGTTTGTCTGGAATCTAACTTAGTTATAAATTATTATCTTTTTATGACACTTGGGTAAGAATTTGAAATTTATTATATTTCATTTAATGATAAGTTATAAATAAAATACTCAAACAATTATTAATTAATAATTTATTAATATATGGTTATATTTAAGATAAATTTGTCTATAAATATTAATTATTAATATAAAAAAGTTTCTACATCATGATTATATATTTTTTATTTTTAGAAATAAAATAAATAAATTTAATTGTGACATAATGATTGTAAAGTAATTGACTTATTAATGGAGGAATCAAATAAATGAATGAATAATATTCTAACAAGTTTCACTTGAAATATTATATTCTATAAAAATATTTTTTTTTTCTTATTACATGTTGGGGAATAAATAATTTAGTTTCTTCTATGTAATCATGTTTTTATGATTTTTTTAAAGGTAATTAGTAAATAGTGCCAATATTGTTATAAATGAGATTTTAAAATAAATAATATTTAATTATATGATATAAAATCTATAAAACTCGAAAATACAAACTAATAATTAGAATAATTTTACATATGCCATTAAATATCTAATTGGTGCTAGTTTTCATTTTATAGTAACTACGGTAAGAATATAGTGTAAAAAGACATGTTGTCACTGTAAGAGTTAAATTATTCAACTGGTGGTTAAAGAGAAAATATAAGGTTATTTATGGGACCAAAAAATGTATGAAATTAATTGGTTGAGATTATATATACCAATAATCATAATTTCCTCCACATGACTCACTTTTAATCTATTTAAAATTGAAATTCAATTTATAAGAAATTAATAGTTTTTGAGATTCCAAAAGTGCCCCTCCCCTCTCTTATTAAAGTGTAGTTATCCAACACTTTTATACATACCTATAAATACCTTTTGTTATTCCAAAATAGTGAAATTTCTCCCTGAAACTCCCTAAATTCATCATAGAGGACATACATTTGAAACAAATCGACCCTATGGAGTCGTTTTGTGCATATAAAAATGAGACACTCAAAGAAGTGGAAATTGTTTTACAACCTCTTTACAACTTATTATCTTCTTATACATTATTTTCCAAATATTCAACCAAAATAATGTAATAACTATTGTATATATTATATTCAGAGATGTTTTTTTTATTATGGGACAACTATATTTCTCTGTTTACGTATCCTATGATGAAAAATATCACAATGTGTGCTTATGTACGACATACCATCTCCAAGCCATGGTGTAAGATATTTTTCATTAATACCTATTTTTAAATGGATATAATGACGAATATAAGGGAAATAAATAATAAATATTATTTTATATTAATTCTGAATTGTCACGAACCCCTCCCCACAAAGTGTATGCCTGGGTCGGCAATGTGAGAAGGGAGATAATGACCCATGAGTACTGCCTCAAGTGGGACCCAGGTTGGCGACTAGCACTAAGGGTATAATAAACACACAAATGGGATGTATTAACCTCTAAGAGAACACATGCGGAGTAGAGAGATAAGATAGACACCAACCATCTCTAAATCCGAAATGAAATATAAAAGAAACCCATGTGCACATTTGCAAGGCCATGGAAAAGTACTACAACTGAAAGGGGAAAAATACAAGTACCCAAAAGAATGTAAAAAACAGCAGCAACCACAACGCAAAAAAGCTCTTTAATCCCCAAGATAGAAGAAATCAGTTTGATCTCCAACCTGCTCCAAGTAACCTAAAAAACTGTTTATATATACATAGGGTGAGTATAATAGTATAATCAGTAGGATACTCCATTAATACTCTCGTGTAAATGTAAAAAAGAATGCTAAAGCACAGTGAACAATAAGGGAAACTAACCTATCACCTAAACAGGTATAATAACTTCCCAACCTCACCATGTCTACTCTCACCAAATAACGCATTCAATAATATAACTTATAGAAAATAATATCAAGGTTACCCCGCTACTACTTCACCCCGGGTTTGCGCTTTTCCCCTACATCGCACGTCCTAAGAATCTCTCTCCAAAAAGGATTGTTCGCAGACACCTGAGAGAGACACCACAATCTGCACCTCATGCACCACAAAGGCTTGCCTACAGACACTTGGGCGAAGCACCACACCATCCTCACAACCAAATGTAACAAGGAAGTTTTCGGGATCCACCATAGCTCGCATAACGTGTATCATACGTTGGTAATTATACCTCAAGCTATTACAACCTATACACAGAGTCAGGATCCTCAAGACATAAAAACCTATACACGTTACACCTATAGTATTCCAAAGGTTACTATATCCATAATCTATGTGTGTGAATAACCACAATCCATTACATCCCCCAACACACATATATGGGGAAAACTAACCGTTGTGCCTAACAGCACAAGTATCTACCAAGAGAAGAGAGTGGGGCACAAGGGGGTAGTCAACCATACATCCTCCCAGTGGAATGTTGGGGAAAACACCCCCAGGCCTCAGAACCCCCAGGGTGTCTGTTTCGCTTACTGATAGGGTGGATTAGGGTATAGAAAATAAAAAGGTACAAAATATACTATATCTCACTACCACACTATGGGAAAAACCTACTCTTAGACAAAACTACAGCTAACCTCTCTCAGACTCTAGGATGCTCTTTTTTAGACTAGGTATCCTATAAGCACAAAACCATTTAATGAGAATTATAAGATTCCACATTCCCTTTTTATCAGTTCCACTGTATGTTAATTAATTATTTAAACATTAATTGAAAAATAACAATTCCACATTAAATTTCATTAAGATCATACCCAAAGTCCGTTGTTCCATAAAAAGTTTTCAACCTCATCATTATGTTCTGGATAACTCCAACCACATGGGTTAACACTATTTAATCAAACATTAATTACATAAACACTTTCACATATTTTCAGGAATTCTAGAAAAGCATTCTATGCTACTAACACAAAGGGGATCAACACGGTGAGTAGATGTACTACCCGTAAAGTCTGTGCTGCCTAAAGAAAGAGCATAGACCATTCTACCTTGATAAGCTAATAACAGAAAGAACGTGGCATACCTAGCGTGTCTTCACCTCATTTGGAAGAAGGGTAAGCAAGACCAGCTTCCTTGAGTAGTGGAGAAATGTAAAGCAGATAAAAAACGACAAGAAATAACAAGCATCTAACAATAACATACATCCCATTCCATCATCCCTGGTGTCCTCCCTGACACCCTCATGCACAAACTGGTGCGTCTCAGCACTCCAGGTGTCATCCACTACCACAAAAAAAGGCATATATGCCCCCACATATCAAAACACACCTCTAGGGTCACTTCTCAACACAAGCAGCCGGAAAAACAACCATTATATCAATTGGGCTATGGCCCTTTAACAAACAAGAGGGTAATTGAGAACCCTTCAAGGAATTATAAAATGATCATATTTATTAAACCATCATGAATTAATAGATTTATAATCTGTTGGTTCCAAAATCGGGATCCTAACTAGTATGTTATCACAAATGATTAAACATGCTTACTATGCCAATTTGATTAGAATCAAATTTCAAAAGGAACCATATTTTTTAACATGCCTCTTTATCTTTAGCCAAACAAATATCAATTAGTCCTTGTTTACGTTATTAACCAATTTCCATAAATAACAATAGCTAAGAAAATAAATCATAGATATCACATGATCTAGAAAAACATGATGTAATAACATACGATCCATACAATTTCTTTATCCAGCTCAATGTAGTTATTAGATCAATTCCATTTTTATCAAGCAGGATTAAACATGCTAATAATACAGTTGCACGTAAAAGAAAGAGAAGAAACAAATCCTCTACCACAAGGTCTCTGACGAAACCCCCAACAAACGAACAATTCACAAGAAAGCTGGGTTGATTCTACAGAGAATCCTGCTTAGATTTTTCTCCTAATATAACCAAGACCAATCTCATCATATTTCACATCCACACACTTAGATTTACCAATAACGGGCGTAGATCTATGAAACCGAGAGATGAGGAGTAGTATATCTAAGTAGATCTAAGCAACCAAACAAGAGTGATCACATAACTCAAGAAATCAGCATCGATTTTCCAATATAAGCCTTCAGATAGCCTCAAAAATGCTTCGGAGAGGTTCTACTACCTTTGAGGAAGGGTAATCCCGAGCTATGACTGCTTAGGGGATTAAACGAACCATTTAGAGGCAAAAAGAGTTCGATCCACAATTTAAGGATCTAATTTAAGTGCCCTCAGGGTTAGTCCGCACAGTTTGACAAACTGTGCGCTAACTGTGCGTCAGCCTCTGCCTCGTCAAACACTCCTCACAGGGTTAGGCCTCATGGTTAGACAAACTGTGTGCCAACAGGGTGTTAGCCACTATCTCCAAAACCAACCTTGCATGGTTTGGCCGCACGGTTTAGGGAAACCACGCGCTAACTTTGTGAAAGCTATTGCCCTTTATCTTTCCTTAAAATTCCTCCCAAACGCACCCCCCAAGACACCATGACTTCCCAGAACACCTCTAGCACCACATTTTCACAAAGTAATGGACCAGAGAGGTCAGGTCCATTACATCAGATACCTCTCAAAACATTCTCATCCTCTATAATTCAAACCCGACCCAAAAAGAACACTGAAAGGGGTCCGAACAACCACTCCCCCAGATTACTCTTAGAAGAGAGTGAGGAAAAAAAAGAAACAAAGGGAGCCATCTCATAAACACGAAAGGTTCATAACCACACAAGTTACAAGGATACATAAAATGCGTTAAACATCAAACAACTCTAGGTACTGAGCACATATCTATGACTCATGTTCCGAGGTAATCTCCTCTATTCCACAGTGTCACAACAAGACATGAACTAATGGATTAGAACTCCCACACAGCACCTTCTCCTTGCAGTCTTGGATCTGCACATCTTTCTCTTCAATGGTTGCATCGTCATCAACATTGATCTCTCCCCAATCGATGATGTGAGAGTCTGTTTCCCTCAGAATTCAGGGATGATCTCCTTTGATGGGGGGTTCAAATGTTCCGAACGGTTTCTAACAGGTTTTTTCGTAGAACCGAAAACATCCAATGATTCCACATCCATTCGGACCTACTTTCCAAAGGAAGGTACTCATTAGTTGTGGACTGATGAGGCTTAGTAATTTTCATTGGTCGAGAGGATGTGAGGTTGGACTAATCACACCTTTTTGACAGGAATTATTGTCTACTCTGGGACTCTCTTCGTAGATTTAAGTTATGTTCGTTAATCCTTATTACATTACCAACTATAAAATAAGTTTTCCTTTAGATTTGACAATCAATGATCTATATGTAGGAAATTTAGAGAATCTTTTATTTGTATTCGAGGTTCTTCATCGATAGAGAATCATATATATTTATTAGAGATTCTTGGTCAATGGTACCCTTCGACACATTTATATAGAAGTCTCTTGGTCATTATGATGACCATGCTGGTTTTAAAGCCACTCAGTGGGGCACTTGAAGTTTATTGTCATTTAGAAAGACATGGATTATTTCAAAGTTGGGATCGAACCCGCAGACGGGCTACATACATATCCTTTGTTTAGAAAAGGAATCAGAACCCACGTAGTTTGAGTAACGGAGTATGATGTTTATGATTGATTCCTCAAAGAAGAATGTCATAATTACTTTTACACTCTAAGCTCACGTGAGTCATGCTCGGTGTGAGAAAAAAGAGGTATTGGCAAAAAATTAGACAATTGTGCCATGAAAGATGCAACCATAAGAAATAATGTGGGGATTATGTATGTATGACTGCCCTGATAAATGAAAGGTTGGGATTTACTTTAGGGATGAAATCCAGGAGCAGGGTCCATAAAGGAATATGTGCTTTTTTGAGATTTTGAATACTATAACTTGGGGCTTACTCCTAAAAAGGAAGCCCAAATTAAGAGAGGACTTATGATTTGGGTTTTATTCCTGAAAAGGAATCCCAGATCAAAGGTAAATTAGGACTGGTTAAGAGAATTATGAATGGGGCTTACTCCTGAAAAGGAGGCCCAGGTTAATGGATTATGACTGGGGCTTATTCCTGAAAAGGAGGCCCATGTTAAGGGAATTAAGGTTTGGGGATTACTCCTGAGGAGGATGCCTAGATTTGGGGACTAGGGCTTACTCTTGAGGAAGATTCCCAGATTTGGGGACTTTAAGAATTTGGTCTTACTCATAATTAGGATGCCCAAGTAAAGAATTATGATTGGGACTTACTCCTAAAAGGGACGCCCAAGTTAAGGGAATTATGGTTTGGGGCTTACTCCTGAGGAGGATGCCCAGATTTGGGGACTGGGGCTTACTCCTGAGGACAATGCCCAGATTTGGGGACATTATGAATTGGGGCTTACTCCTAAGGAGGATGCCCAAGTTAAGAATTATATCTGGGACATACTCCTAAAATGGAGGCCCAAATCAATTGAGTTCTCTCATCGTAAAGGATGAGGTTGAATGAATGAAATCTCAATCTTTAATTACACAAAGATGTGTAAGTCACTAGGTTTTGAGAGATTTTCCACAGAATTCCTTTTAGATAAGGAATTCAAATAAAGAAATCATGCCATAAATGGATTTTAATAGTGTCTTGAAGACTGAATCTTGAATAAGAAAGGTGGAATGGCTTAATAGGGGTGAAATAGGCATGAAGGGAACCCAAAAAAGTTAGGGCCTCGCAAGTCCTGGCAGGAATGTAGGTACTGAGTGGGTGCCCAAGTCCTGGTCGCGTAGGTATACCTGCGCGACATATGGGGTAATTGCGCGATGTTTAACCAGCAGGGTAATACTTGAGCGACTCTTGATTAAAGCCTTTAGAATCCTCCTGAGGTTCTTCCAGAAGAGGGGCACACAAGTTCTATTGAAGGAGTAATGCGGCGCGCAAGTGTGGCCTTTTCCCTTAAGGGTTGTCCACTCAGGAACGCACATGATGATGAGTTTCAACACTTAGGCCTTCCTACCCCTCTTTAGATCTTTCGTTCTAGGTAAACAATTACCATAGATGTGCTTTAGAAGATTTAAGAAGAGACTAGGGCGTCAGGATCTCAAATATGAGTTTCTAGAAAAAATTCACTTCCAATGGGGGGCCCACATGGTCTATTTATAGGCAGGAGAAGACCCCGGGTTATTATCACTTAGGTCGCGCAAGTAACTTGAGCGACCATCATGCGTCGCGCATGTGGACTTGCGCGACTATGAGTGAACTTGCGCGACTTATGTGAAATATTCTTCTTATTCTTTCCTTTGCAATTTTTTATATTTTGTCCAAATTTTGATTCAATTTCATCTCAGATATTCCCCTTTTCTGATCATTATATTCTGTGACGAATGGGGCATCAACAAAAGACCCCCATCGGTGTTGGATCCGGAGAGAATAGAGGAATTGACTCTGAGTAACTCGAGAATCACAAGGAAATTGGGGCGCGCAAGGTAGGACAGGCAAATGATCTTTGGGCGCGCAAGGCCTGACGTGTAGGGATATGACCCTCGATTGCACAGGGTACGTTTCTTAGGGTCCCGGCCACGTCTATAAATAGAGGGCCTCATTTCCGTACAAGAATATGGATTTGTGGATTTCAAACCTTTGAGATCTCGCCACGCAGGTCACCTTAGCCGCGCAGGTTTCTCTGTTTTCTAGTGCTTCCTTGATGGCGCATTGTTTTCAAGGTATGTGGGCCTACGCAGTGATACTTGCACGTCAAATACTTGCACGACACATCCATACTTGCACACCAAGTTTTAGATTTGTGCGCCTTAATGCCTTTGCAATTTTTCTGGATTCTATCACAAATTTTATGAAAAAATAAACCCATTTAAGAGTTAGTTTATTCAAATTTTGTGCAGATTCAATGGCTCTTAAGGGAATTAAAATTGCTGATGAACTGGATAGCAAGCAGATTGATGATATGGTGAACATTATTGGCCATGATTACTATGATATCTGCGATAGAACTTTCCCATATTTGGCTGATTACTTGAAGAAATATCATCTCAATTTACCATAGAGAATATACCTATCCCTGTATGGTCATGGTCATCTACAAGGAGTCAATATTCCAAATGCAAAGAACTATACACCGGAAATGTAGCTTCACTGCTACTCCTCTATTTCGGTTATGCTGTGAATTAAGAGCAACAACAATGGTGTGAACTTTCAAATTCTTCCTCCATGTAATTTTCTTGTAGATATGAAAATGGAAAACTCATGGGATGAAATGTTTTCCGCTGTCAGTTGGTGGAGAGAAGAAAAACATTGAATTAGAGCAGTATCTGAAAAGAGTAATCTCTCTAAATGAATCTTTACTTCCAATGCTCCATTCTCAAATCATGTATCCATCTTCCGAGTCTCTTGGACAGAAACAGAGTCACTGTTTGATCAGAAGAAAATTCTCTCAAACCGCAATCATGAACATACTTTTACAGTTGTTCCAAGAAGAGCTAGTATTACTACATCTGTTATTGTATCCAGTTGAATGAATGAATTACAGGTGGTTGCTGATGAAGCACAGGATGTTGTAAATCAAATGAAGTGTTGTGTTGAAAGCCTCTTGTAATTCTTGAAAAAGATAAGAGACTCCAGTCTATGGATTTCCATCTAATTCTTGTGCATCAATGAAAAACATTTTCACCTTCACTCATTTGTACCTGAATTCTCTTTTTCTAAATGCTTTAGATCATACCAAATCCAATGGGCCTAGTAGGCATGTTTGATTTTTACTTGGATTAATGTAAATAACCCTATATACTTCAAACCTTTTAATTGCTCAATGTTACCTAAATCATAAAAAATGTTTGTTTAGTGAGCTGGGAACATGACTTTTATTCAGAGTTTCCTTGTATTTTGTGGGCAGTTTAAAGTCATGCATGTCAGACATAAAAAGGCTAATGTTTAAGGTCGCAATAGCTTTGATCAAAATGGATTAGAATTGACTCAATTCCTTGAAAACTCTTCTGAAAAAATATTACCATATTCAAGTATTAGAGAAAATATGTAAGCTATGACTTAAGAATATTTGAATCTGGGGAATGACATGAAAAAGAGCTAAAAGGCATTAGAAGAAGTAGTTTCTAAGAATGAAGTTACCATTATTTAACAAACCTGTTAGGGGGTTGAATTATGCAGGGCCACCTATGGGCATTGGCTTCATAGTTAAATAAAATAGTATCTTTTGGCTAACAAGTATGTTATGTAGACTTTTTATGCAAGGCCACATATGGTCACGTGCTACATAGTCAAGCAAAATAACTCTCAGAAATTTACTTTCCTAGTGCAAAAAGCCAGTGAAAGTTTATAGAGATTCAAATCTTCCAAACTATAGAGTTTTCTATATCGAAAGAGGTACTTGAATATGGAGAAGATATTTCCAAAAAAATATTATCGAAGAACAGGATGAATATCACTCCTACGAAGGTCTGACCCAAACGTAGGGAAAGAGAATATAAACCATAAACTTGAATACTTTCAGATCATGAAAAAGGATATGGGACAAATATGTTAAGGATGGTTATTTTTGCGGATCCCTACATACTGTCATTTAAGACAAATGAGGAAAAAAGAGGCATTCTTCCCAAGAATGAAGTTACTATTATTTAACAAACCCGTTAGGGGTTGAATTATGCAGGGCCACCTAAGGGAATTGGCTTCATAGTCAAATAATAGTATCTTTTGGCTAACAAGTCTATTATTTAGACAATTTATGCAAGGCCGCCTATGGCCACGTGCTGCATAGTCAGGCAAAAGAACTCTCAGAAGTTTGACATTTTTGTGACTAGAAGTCATGAAAAGGGTTATGAGGATCTGAAAATAATTAAGGTTAGGATTATGACACATAAAGATAGATATTGTTCAATGTATACAGAGATACACAGATCAATGCTAACCATAATCATGTTGTGGTTGGGTCCTGAATTGAAATGTTGGACTTCACTACGTATCCCATAAAGATGAGAATCAAGCCTTGTGTAGTACATAAACTACAGTTTAACGTCGTGTGGGACAAACAGATTAGAGATCTTAGTTTAGGGTTATAGAGTGTGGACCATTGTAAGAAATACACAGTGTGTGTTTTCATGGGGACTTTTTAGCCAAGGGACTGAAAGTGGAATTTGGGGTTAGGCCCAAAGACTTGGGGATGAATTCGAGGGACACTCGAACGTTCCTACGTATCCCAAAAGGATGGGAATCAAGCCCACGTAGTTCTAGAAATACCCTTTATACAAATTTGGTTCATACATGTGAAGGGTGAAAGGGGACTTTAGTACAATGATGGTTTAACCCAAGATAAAAGGTTTGGGAGTTTCCATGTATTTACATAGTCTTTGAAATGAAACATGATTGAAAAATCGATGTAAATAATGGTTCCCTCTCAGGTGAGGGTATCGAAGAAAATTTTAGTTTATTGTCATACTGGACAAAAGTTTTGTATAGTTTAACATCATATAACAAGGACGAATGTGAACTAATGTAAAGATATGGATTCTAGGGGAGGTTTCACGAATCAACATCATATGAGATGGGGGTGAACCGATGTGAAGAGATTGGTTTTGGGCATGAACCTTGGGAGGTTGCCTACGTACCCAGCCTGGAAGGCAAGGATCAAAGTCTGTGTAGTTCAATTAAAGAATGAATTAATGATCTAGTTGTTCTTGGGGGTAACGACCTAAAAAAATTTTGTTGGGACTTACACATGGTTAGCGGCCCAGAGAGAGTGTTATGGTTGAGGTTTTCTCTAAGCTCACGTGAGTCATACTCGGTGTGAGAAACAAGAGGTAGGACCAAACTTAAGGATACACAGTTTAACGTCATGTAGGACGTATGAAGGGACTATGCTATTTAATGTCTTGCAGTTATGACTATTGGTGCTGCACAGTTTAGTGTCATGTAGCAGGGACAATGTACAGATTAATGTCATGTAGGACGTATCACGGACCTTCTATACAGTTTAGCGTCATGTAGTTAGGATGATGGGGAAAATAGAGTTTAACGTCATGTTGGACGAAAGGGGGACTGTGCAGTTTAATATCATGTAGTGAGGACAAAATAGTACACCATTTATCGTCATGTTGGATGCATTGGGGATTTTTTCCACCGTTTAGAATCATGTTGGTCGAATGTGTGAATAGTTTAAGGTCATATGCATGGATCATGGATGGTGCAGTTTAATTTCATGCTAGACAAAAGTCTAGTTTAAGGTCATACAAGACCTTTGATGATTATGTAGTTTAATGTCTTTCTGGACGTAAGGGACTTTTATACAGTTTAGCGTCATGTAGTTAGGACGTCAAAGTTTAACGTCTTGCTGGATGCAAGGGACTTGCAAATAGTTTAGGGTCATATGCATTGACCGTTGATGATGAATTTTAAGTTCATACATGACTATTGATGTAGTTTAAGGTCATACAGGACCTAGTTGCAGTTGAAGGTCATACTAGACTATTTAGGTAACTTTTTCTCAGTTTAACGTCGTGTGGGATGAAGTTCTAGTTTAAGGTCTTACTGGACCATTGGTGTATAGTTTAACGTCATATAGCAAGGAAGAACTGGTGCTGCATAGTTTAATGTCATGTTGCAGGGACATTGTACGTACTTAGCAGTTTATACTAAATTACTCTTCAAAAATCTGGCATTGGTTGGAGTAGTGATGAGTTCTCCATCCATCTAGATTAATAAATAAGCTCCATTGGAGTAGACCCTATGTATTGAATAAGGTCCTTCCCATTTTGGCTCAAGTTTGGGAGGTTTCATTCCTTATATCATTGGAGTTCTGAGAACTAATACGAATTCTCCCTGAGTGAATTATTGAAGACGAACTTTTTTGTTAAAAGCTCATGTTATTCGATTCTGATAGACTTCCAAGTGGTGCAAAGTGCACAATATTTTCTCATCTAACCATTCCAATTCATTCAATCGCTTTTGAGATTGTTCATCTGTAGATGATTGTTCATAAATGGCAACTCTGAGCGAGGGTAGTTGAACTTCAATAGGCAAGACAGCTTCCATTCCATATTCAAATGAATATGTAGTTGACCGAGTTGTAGTGCGGGTGGTAGTCCGATAAGCCCAGAAAGCATGAAAGTGTTTATCAGGCCATGACCTCTTATCATTATCCACCATCTTTTGCAGTATATTTGAAATAGTCTTGTTAAAGGATTCTATCTAGACATTGGCCGTTTCATGATACCGAGATGAATGGTTGGATTTGATGTTGTATTCTTGATACAACTTTTTCACCTAGAATGAACAAAAATTGGTGCCATTGTCCGTCAATATTGTATGAGGGACACCAAATCTGGTAATGATGTTAGACATGATGAAGCTAATAATGCATTTAGAACTGACTTTTTTGAGAGGTATTGCCTCTGCCCATTTGGAAAAGATGTCAGCAGCAGTAAGAATGTACTTAAACTTCTTGGCCGTAGCCGAAGGGTAAATTCCCACCACATCCATTCCCCATGGGGAAAATGTCCATGAGTATTTATTTGTATGAAGCAACTCTAGAGGTTGATGAATGAAGTTGGAATGTACTTGGCATGAATGAAACTTCTTTGTGAAATTGACATAGTCTTGTATCATTGAAGGCCAAAAGTATCCAATCCTTCGAATCTGATCTGACAGTCTATGTCCAGATTGGTGGGCACCACAGACTCATGGATGCACTTCTTTCATGACAGCCATTGTCTCTTCACCATCAATGCATCTGAAGAGAACTCCATCAAAACCACGTTCGTATATAATTTCCTCTAGGTGGTATGGGCTATCATAAAGAGTAAAATTAACCACATGTCGCCAGATTTGTTCTTTCTCAGCTCTATCAGGTGGAAGTGTTCCATTTTGAAGGTATTCCCTGATAGGTGACATCCATCCTGTAGTATGACCATACGGTTTAGGAATGGGACAAAGTTCATTAATTTCATATGTTCTGATTCAAAAATTAGGTGAAATTTCACGATGATGGGCAATACTAATGGTTGTCTCATCCTGATTTGGAGCTACCAGAGCTGTGCCTATATTATCCAATGCATTATCGTGAGCATTTTTTGATCTTGGGACATAAGAAAATGTCGGTTCCAAAGGGAATTCCTCCATTAACTCTCTGATGTTATCATACAAAGGGATTAGTTCTTCTTTTCTGATGGCATAATCCCCATTGACTTGTTTGATTACCAGGTTTGAATCACCTTTCACCTTTAAGTGATTCCCTTGTGCTTGAAGCGCTAATTCCAAGGCTATGATGAGAGCTTGTTATTCTGCTTCATTATTGGTACCACCTTCCCACAATAAGAATGAATAAGGTAACACTGCCTTTTTCTAGAGAAATCAGCACAATTCCTAAGCCAACTTTGTTGAATTTAGGATTTTCCATTTTCCTCCCTGTTGGACTCCTGGAAGCACCATCAAAATACATTTCCCATGCCTGAGGACTTTCTTGAATAGAGAATACATCCTCATCAGGGAGTTAAATATTTGAATATGTATCTTCTACTGAACGATGTTCAGATAGGAAATCAGCCAGAGCTTGGCCCTTTATCGCCTTTTGAGACACATACTGAATGTCGAATTGCTGCAAAATAACATCCCACCTTGCCAGACTCCCTGTAAACATTGGACAACTAAAGATAAATTTGAGTGGGTTATTGCGAGATACCAATTGGAACTCATGATGTTGAAGGTAGTGTCTCAACTTCTGAACTGCAAATATTAATGCCAGGCAGCACTTCTCAATACTTGAAGACTGGGTTTCTGCTTCAATCATGGTTCGACTGAGATAGTAGAGACTGTTTTTATTCCCAACATCATTATTTTGAGCAAGAACGACACCCAACGATCGCTCTAGATATGTCACGTAGAGGATAAGTGGTCTTCCTTCAACAGGTGGCATGAGTACCGGGGGACTCAAAAGGTATTTCATGAGAATATCAAATGATTCTTGACATTCTTCTGTCCACTGGTAAGTGACTCTCTTCTTCATCAATTTGGTGAGGGTAAACTTTTTCGTGCCAAATTGGAGATTAAATGCCGAATATAGGCTAAGTGTCCCTGAAGTCCTCTTAATTCATTCAAATTTTGAGGAGGTTACATACAAAGGATTGACTTTTTCTTCTCAAGATCGACTTTAATACCACGATGGTGTACAATCAAGCCGAGAAATTTTCCCGAGGTTACCCCAAAAGCACATTTTAAGGGGTTCATATTCAAATTATGTTGTCGAAGCTTGAAGAATATGAATTCCAAATCAGACAATTGATTAGAACGTTGTTTGGATTTAACTACCAAGTTATCTACATAGCACTCAACAGACTTCTTTAAGAAGGGTTTGAAGATATGATTCATGGCACGCTGATAAGTTGCACCAGAATTCTTTAAGCCGAAGGGCATTACCCCGTAGAAAAACACACCCTGAGGGGATCTGAAGGTTGTAGATTCCTTGTCCTCTGGGGCCATTCGGATCTGATTATATCCATAGTATCCATCAATGAAGGAAACTTCATCATATTCAACTATTGAAACAATTAGATGTTCTGTAATCGGAAATGGGAAATCATCCATAGGATAATGCCGATTAAGATCTCTGAAATCGATGCAAACTCTAATTTGTCAGTTTTTTTTTCTTTACAGGGACGATATTAGCCAACAATTTGGGATATTGAGCTCCTCTGATGAAGTTATCTTTGATAATATTATCCACTTCAGCTTCAATTTTGGAATCATAAGTTGGGTGTGTTCTTCTCACGGCTTGCTTAAATCCTCGATGTTCTTCTGGTAAACCCAAATGATGTATAGAAACATCAGGATCAAGACCGAGAATTTCTTTATAGTTCTAAGCAATTATATCTCTATTTTTCTTTAGAAAAGAAATATACATCTCTTTCTCTTCAAGAGTCATGGCCACACTGATTAAAGTGGGGCGTGGATATTCTTTTGTACCCAGATTTATTTCTCTGAGTTCATCCACAGTGTTAGAGATACCCTCTTCAAATTCTGGAGGAGCATCTCTGACATCTTCCTCTTCTTCTTCATCATGTGTTATTCCTTCCTTTTCTACTTGCATAGTAGATGATAAAGCAGAATTCTCATGATCCGAAGAGATGTCAAAATTTTCATATCTTGAAGAAGAAGCTTCCATTTACGACCTGATTGATGATGAAGGGTCATATTTGGGTAATAAAGATGAGATGATGGATTGAGAATCGACATCATTTTTCACCTCTGATGTTTCTATAACTTCTTCTCGCCTAATTGGCGAAGCATAGACTTGATGGATTTCAGCAGATGAAATGAAGACGTCACCATTTGTGCTTTCATCACTGCTTGGTAGATTACCAATTTCTCCCATGTTGTCTGGCTCGATTGCTGTAATTGACATTATGGATCTTTCCATATGAGTATTTTGATTTGGGTCTATCTTGTCAATTTGACTGATAGGAAATACATAATCTGTACTGACATATGTAAATGGATTTACTGGAATTTTTTCCAAACCATAATGATCATTTACTTTGGTAATCTCCTTTGTTATGGATTTTTCCATTTTCTTCATGTGATAGAATTCCACCACAATGTATTGAGACTCACATGTCTTGAATGGGGCCTTATCACCATACAATGTCCCAACATGACCATCGAAACAATATTTGAGACATTTATGGTATGATGAAGGTATAGCCTCATGTTCATGTAGCCAGGGTCTTCCAAGAATGATGTTGAAGGCTGAGTCTTGATCAACAACCATGAAATCTAAATTGGATACAAGATCTCCAAACTGAGTTCTGAGTGTAACCTCACCCAGTGGTTCTTGTTCATTTTTATCATATCCCTGTAACATCATGGTAGAAGGAGATAAATCAGATTCTGTGAGGCCCAATCGATGAAGTGTACGAATGGGAATGAGGTTGACTCCTGAACCATTGTCAATAAAAACTCTTCAAACATCCACGCTATTGACCTTGCCAGACATGTACAATGGTCTAATATGCCTATGCACAACATCATATTCATCTTCATCAGTAAAAGATATTATTGCATGGAATTATGTAGGATTATTCTCTATGTGATAGACTTCAGCTATAGCAATTTCAGTTTCAAACTCCTGAGGGCTTGACAAAGCCTCGATGAGTGCTTCCCGAAGGTCTTTTGACAGATTCAGAGCATCCAGAATTGATAACATGGCTAGAACTTGGGCCATGTGTTTCAATATATGATACTTTTGATCCAGAGGACTGCGTTTCCCAATAGGAATATGTGGTTTAGAAGGAACCTTGGAAGAAGATTATTTGGAAGTTGATGCATCTTGTATTGGGATAGGAGTTGGCAATATTCCTGGTTTTGGAAAATTAGACCGATTTGATCCATTTATTTGCTGAGAGGAAGAAGATAGAACCATTAACCAGTGTTCCAAAATAACCGTTCCCGGACTGAATTTGCTATTGGTAGAAGAACTTGCTTGTTATTGATGAGCTCTCTGAAGGGCTCTACCACGAGTTTCTGACGCGTACACAGTTCTAGAAGGGGTAGAATTGGAATAGTGGATTCTGAATGATCCACGTCTTCCCCTGTGTCCTGAGCCCCTGGAACTTCCTCTGATTACTCTATTTGATATAAGGAATTCATGCTCATTGAAATCGAAACTACGACTGGCATATGGTTCTGTTAATTGAATCATATTAACAGAACCAAAGATTAACTCTTCGTTTGATGAAGACTTTTCCTGATTAGCCTGTTTAGGCTGTGTCATTTGGTGGGGCGGTGCCCGTGGCTTTGAAGTAGATGGCATAAAGTCCACCAAAGTCAAAGACAACTTAGGCTTTGACACATACTCATCTTCTTCTAATTCTTTTTCTTTCTTTGAATCATTTCGTTTCATTGAGGATTTTCCCTCTGATGAGGAGGGTTTTTCCGCAACATTCATGGAATAACACACAATTGGTTTCTTTAATTATGTTCGCAAAACAGCATGAGTTCGATTGATTGTCTTTCTGACCATCCAATCATCATACATCTGTGCATTTTTGCTTTTGAATTCTTGCCATTCACCTTCCTCCTATGGAACTGTAGCAGAGACACATGCTACCTGGGCTGAGGAGCCTTTCAATGTGACCTGTCTTGAGTCGACCATCTTTTTCAGGAGGAATTTGAAGACGAAACACTCCTGGATGGGATTCCCCAACATTTGATGAAAAGGGAAATAATTAGGACGGTCTTCTTCTCCTTTCTTGTTTGACCTCTTGGGTATTGGAAATTGAACCGAATTGTTTTCCAGAGCCGAAATGAAATAACCACGAACATTTTAATTTCAGAAAGAGTATGTTTTTCTCTTCAGATCCTCAAATTGTTTTCGTCTTTGATCTTTTTGATCATCTGGAAGAAAGGTCCTTTGTTATTGGTGCTCAGAAGGTGGATCCCTTCAAGAAGATGATGGTTTTGATGTAGAAACAGGTACAGATGCTTGTTTAAGCATAACTGTAGCAGTTTCTTCTTTACCCATTCTCCTTCCTGGAGCTGATGGAATTACAAGAGATTTAGCCTTAGCCTGTATAAGGGAATCTTCAATCTGCTGAGCGATTGAAGTAAGGTCTCAAAACCCTCTTGTGTATTTCACATGGATTAATGATGTGCGTAATTCGTCACACTGATTTGCCACACAGATTGGCAACAATTCTTCTTTAGGGAGTGATAAACTCAAGGAATATGTTAATCTCTTCCATCGAGCAATGAAATCAGAGACCCTTTCATTCTCCCTTTTCTTACAGATTGTAAGATCGAAAATTGTTGTCTTTGGCAATGTTGAGCTGAACTAAAGGAGGAATATTTGGCGAAGATCCTCCCATCTGGTAATATTCCGGGATTGCAAGCTTGTATACCAAAAAAAATCTGGTCCTTGCAAGGTTCGCACAAAGTATCTGAGTTTCACTGCTTCTTGCTGCTCCAGAGTTCCCATCATAGGATCAAAACAAGACACGAAATGCGTCAAATGCTATTCAGGATCGCCTGATCCTTTTGAAATAGGGAATACAGGGTTCCCAAAACTTTATGGAGGAGAAATTGAATCTACCCATTCAGGGTAATCATTCATTTCTGGTTGAACATGTGCATGTTTCCCTTCCATAGTTTCTAACCGATCTGTTAAGGACTAAATAGTAGTTATTAACTTTTGGGAAACATCCGGTTGAACTTGGACATGGCTAGGTTCAATGACTGGAGCTTCGACAGATGTGGCGATTGGCGTTGCGACTGATGGTAGCACTGCCAACTGTTCTTGCACTTGACCCGTAGGATTAGACCTGTGTAGGTGTACTGAGAGAGGAGGATATTCTTGATCCATCTCAGTAGTTACAACAAATTCCTTTGGCTGACTGACTCCAGCATGCTTATGAAGAATACTACTTTGAAGTAGTTCTGCATTCAACATGATTAATTCCTTCATTTCTTCCTCCTGTTGTGCAAACCTTTTCTCTAGTGAGAGCGATGGACCTTCTCCAGAGGAAGGATATGTAACCTGGTTCATTCCCTTTCCTTTGTTGTATCCTTTTCGGAGAGGGTGAAGTGGGTTACTCGAAGGATTACCTAGGTTCTGAGTAATCATTTGACTTCATGTACACACACCTTCTTCATTTGTGTCGGTGCATACATCTTCTTGAGCAGAAACCTCTTCATCTGAATCCACTGAGTGAGCCTCATCTGGTGGATCAGCAACAACGACATTGATGAAATTTATTGATGCATAACTCATCGTATCCCTTCTATCAGCATTTCTGTGATATTGTCTTCTTCCATGTCTTTGATGAGACATTACCTTTTGTTGATTTGATCCCTCAGGAACTTCTTGACGAATCGTAATTTGGAGGTAATCTCCTGATAATTTGGCTCTTCGTTCCTCTTGAGGTTTTTTCCCCAATCGAGAAAAGTCCTACTTTCTCTGAGGAGGGGATTGATGATTTGAAAAAGTCCCCAGTCCAGTGGACTGGGGCTGTTCCTGCTGTTCTCTCTCAACTCCTCGAATTCTATTTGTTGATTCCGAGGGTTGGTTTAAAAGAGTCCCTAGTCTGGCGAGCTGGGGTGGTTCTTGACATGCTATGTCTGAGACGTTCTTGAAAGTCCTCCTGATCTTGCAAACCTTAGTCCAGAAATTAGCTGGATGCATTAACCTGTATCCTCTTCTATCACCCGGTTCAAAAGACCGTTGGATGATTTCTGACACTTCAGTCACTTGGTGACTTGCTTGATCCAAACGAGAGGCATGTTTAATATTCTCGTTTGATTGATGCAAGAGTAATTCAACAACTTTTTATCTGTATTGATGATTATGAGAAGAACTATTTGAAGCCTGTTCTTGGGAAATCTTTTGATTACAAAAAATGCCCATTGATTGTGGCCGGTTATGGGCAATAACATTGGATGAGACCATTTTCGACAGGCTTTGCTGACTGGAGAGAACCATGAAATGTTGTGCTCCATGAACACCCCATCCTCTGACATGAATACCAGATGGGGCATTGATAATTAACTGACGCATTTTTCTTAGTGCGCCAAGGCATGAACGTTGAAGGGATCTCTGCTGCTTGTCAGCCTTCAGATATCAAGAGACTGATAGAGATGCCAAATCCATCTGACGTTGTAACCCTTTTATTATCTTAAGATGATTTTCATATTCATCATAAGATAATACTTTATTTTTCAACTGACAAAGAGTTTTCCATATGTTGAGACAAATATCATGAATTTCATCTTCCGTTAACATTTCTGGAATATTATACTGAGAGTCAGTCAAAGGCCAAAACAAGACTGGCACTTCACCTTTCGCCAGTTATTTTCTCATGTTCAACACTTTTTCTTTATCATTTGATGAAGATTATTCTACCTGATTTGACCAGAGTTGGTGTTTCCATGTTGCTTCATTGGATTCAACATGATTGGTAGAGAAATCATTGATCAAACTAGAAGATGCATGACTTCGGGGTGGTTCGGAGAATTACCTACACCCTGGGATATCTTTTGATTGAGAAAGTATTTCACCTGCTAGCGATGAAGCTTCAAACATGACTGGTTTCTCATTTGCATGTGCCTCAAGATAAGAGGGCTTTCTAGGCACAACATTGTCCACTAGATCATTTTCCGGGCAATGTTCATTACTACTGTGGAGAAGACTTTCACAGCGAAATTCCTCATCATGGGGAGGACCACCATAATTGGTTACAACAAAATATAAGATCTCTTGCTCCTTGGTCTTCTGACCACACAGAGGGATTATGTGGCTCTCATCTGAAGATGAAACTTCGAGATCGACTGAATGGTCATGAAGAAAGCCTTCATGAGGAAGTGTCTATTGAAGACCATCGGAATTAATGTTCCCACTATTGGGAAATGTGGGAGTAGAATCTTGAATTTCAACAGATAATTGTCTGAGGGATTCAAGAACTCCAACATCGAGAAAGGCCTTATTATATATTAGCTCTTGATCTCTTAACTATGCTTGGTGGGACTTTTTCTTAGACTCCTTCTTACTGTCCTTGTAAACAACTTGTTGACGAAAGTGGATACTCTGAGCAGGTGTATATGCCTGATCAGGAAAGATGGACAGGTTAGGCTGACGATATCTACTCAAATCAGGTGTATGTGCCTGACTTTGTTGTCCGTATGATATGGAGGAGTATGCCCCATAACCATCTTGGACTGGAACAGATGTATGTGTCTGTTCGAGAGTGAATTGTTGATGTGGCACTCCACTAGTAGGGATAGATTTATGTGTCTTTCCCTGAGATGCCGCTAAAGTTGTTATAATATCCTGGCAGGCATCCAGAATATGAGCATGGATTTTCTTTTTCTCTTTCACCAATGATAGAATATTATTGGTGACTTCAGCTACCGAAACCGGAATATATGTCCATTATGGGCTTGGAGCAGGTGTATGTGCCTGCTTATGTCCTCCTTTTCTTGTCAGTGAATCCTGAAAGTACTCAAGTGTGGGGGTATAGAGTTGAGTCTGCCTCCTATTTTTTTCGAGGATTTCTGACTAACATCTCAGAATGCTACCAAGAGAGACTGTTGGTAGGCTTGATTAATACCAGCAAGTGTATGTGCTTGATGATTTCACTTCGCCAAATGTGGTTGGAAAGATCCATCATATTTAGTCAGACAATCCTGCTGACTAGCTGATTATGTATAGACAGGTGTATGTTTCCGCCTATAGTACTCAGTCGGAATTTCTTGGTGAGATTGGCGTGATGCTGCTAGAAGAGTCTACTGGACAGTGGAATTAAAATGGGAAGGTGTATGTGCATGCTCGTTGCTTTCCACAGAGTTAGGTTGGTGGACTTCTCTGGAGATGGAAGAGTTGAGAACCTGGTCACTGTTGACCGGATTCCGCCTCTGGTGGTTCGTCTTGCTTGCTCAGGTTCGAGTAACCTAAGCCGAACGCCTGGAGTCAGTACCCTCATCATGTTGAGGGCACACTACTGCACGAGTCTGGCGGCGATTGTTGGTGGGAGTCCTCAGGAAGGACTCTTGTTTGTTTGAATTAAGGTCCTGAGGGACCTGCTCATTCACCTCCCCAAAATAAGGGAGTGAATGGTGATTGTGTTCTGGGGATAACGACCCAAAATGGTTAGAGACGTTAGTCAGCACCGCCTTCTTTTTGATCAATGGTCGTCATTGTCCGGACGACCGATGTGAGTTGTTCACTTGGAGGGCTGGTCGGGCAGCCTCCAGAGTAGGGATGGTACCGTGTTGACGGTACTCCTTAACCAGCGAGTTTGATACCCCGTGTTGAAGAATCTGAGTAGGTGATATTGTCCTTAAAATGGACGATGATCCAGTAGGAGTAGCAGCAGTGGCATTTGCAGCAGCAGTATTCACAGGTGTGAACTTGAGAGCATCCATTCTAGAAATGCAGAAGACCTTGGAAAAGAGTGCCTATTTGATATAACAGATATAATCAAGATAAATTCAGCCACTACATCTTTTGGATGAGCACATTTGTCAATGATTTTTTTTGTCCCTCTCATTGAGTTTTAAATAGGGGCCTAACAAAATGGGTAAAACATTATTTTAGCTTGGTTAAGTATTCATGTCAGGTTCACCATTTTTTGTTTCCCTCGGGTTTCGGGGATGATCTCCTTTGATGGGAGGTTCAAACGTTCCGATCAGTTTCTAACCAGTTTATTCGTAGAACCAGAAACATCCAATGATTCCACATCCATTCGGACCTACATTCCAAAGGTAGGTGCTCATTAGTTGTGGACTAATGAGGCTTAGGAATTTGCATTGGTTGAGAGGATGGGAGGTCAGAATCATCACACCTTTTTTAGGGGAATTATTGTCTACTCCGGGACTCTATTTATATATTTAAGTTATGTTCATGAATTCTTATTACATTACCAAGTATAAAATTAGTTTCCATTTAGATTTAAAAATCAATGGTCGATATGTAGGAAATTTAGAGAATCTTTTATATATATTCGATGTTCTTCATTGATAGAGAATCATCTGTATTTATTAGAGATTCTTGGTCAATGGTACCCTTCACACATTTATATAGAAGTATCTTGGTCATTATGATGACCATGCTGGTTTTAAAGCCACTCAGTGGGGCACTTGAAGATTAGTGTCATTCAGAAGGACATGGATTATTTCAAAGATGGGATCGAACCCGCAAACGGGCTACCTACGTATCCTTTTTTTAGAAAAGGAATCAGAACCCACATAGTTCGAGTAAGGGAGTATGATCTTTATGATTGATGTCTCAAAGAAGGATGTCATAATTACTTTTACACTCTAAGCTCACTTGAGTCATGCTCGGTGAGAGAAACAAGAGGTATTGGTAAAAAATTAGACAATTGTGCCATGAATTATTCAACCATAAGAAATAATGTGGGGCTTATGTATGTATGACTGCCCAGATAAATGAAAGGTTAGGATTTACGTTAATAAAGAAATCCAGGAGCAGGGTCCATAAAGGTATATGTGCTTTATGGAGATTTTGAATACTCTATCTTGGGGCTTACTCATGAAGAGGAATCCCAAATTAGGAGAGGAATTATGATTTGGGTTTTATTGCTGAAAAGGAATCCCAGATCAAAGGTAAATTAGGACTGTTTAAGAGAATTATGACTAGAGATTACTCCTGAAAAGGTGGCCCAGGTTAAGGGATTATGACTGGGGCTTATTCTTGAAAAAGAGGCCCAGGTTAAGGGAATTAAGGTTTGGGGATTAATTCTGAGAAGGATGCCCAGATTTGGGGACTCGGGCTTACTCCTGAGGAAGATGCCCAGATTTGGTGACTTTATGAATTGGGGCTTTCTCCTAAGGAGGATTCCCAAGTTAAGAATTATGACTGGGACTTACTCCTAAAAAGGAGACCCATGTTAAGGGAATTTAGGTTTGTGGCTTACTCCTGAGGTGGATGCCTAGATTTGGGGACTGGGGCTTACTCTTGAAGACGATGCCCAGATTTGGGGACTTTAAGAATTGGGGATTACTCCTAAAGAGGATGCCCAAGTTAATAATTATGACTGGGACTTATTCCTGAAAAGGAGGACCAAATCAATTGAGTTTTCTCATCTTAAAGGATGCGGTTTAATGAATGAAATATCAATCATTAATGACATAAATATGTGTAAGTCACTAGGTTTTGAGATATTTTCCACAAAATTTCTTTTAGATAAGGAAGTCAAATCAAGAAATCATGCCATAAATGGATTTGAAGTGTGTCTTGAATACTAAATCTTGAATAAGAAAGGTGGAATGTCTTAAGAGGGGTGAAATAGGCAAGATCGGCACCCAAAAAAGGTAGGGGTGCGCAAGTCCTGGTAGGCGCACGGGTACTACGTGGGCACACAAGTCTTGGTCGTGCAAGTATGCCTGCATGACATATGGGGTACTTGCACAATGTTTAACCAGCAGAGTAATACTTGAGAGACTCTTGATTAAAGCCTTTAGGATCCTCCTGAGGTTCTTCTAGAAGAGGAGCACGCAAGTTCTATTGAAGGAGTAAGGAGGCGCACAAATGTGCCCTTTCCCATAAGGGTTGGCCACTCAGGCGCGCATGTGTTGATGAGTTACAACACATAGGCCTTCCTCCCCCTCTTTAGATCTTCCGTTCTAGGTAAGAAATTACCTTAGAAGTGCTTCGAAATCTTTGAGAAGAGACATGGGCGCCGGGAGTTCAAATCTAAGTTTCTGAAAAAAAAAAATACTCTTTGAATGGGGGCCCATAGGGTCTATTTATAGGCAGGAGAAGACACTGGGTGGTTATCACTTAGGTCGCGCAAGTCACTTGTGCGACCATCATGCGTCGTGCAAGTGGACTTGTGCGACTATGAGGGAACTTGGGCGGCTTATGGGCAATCTTCTTCTTATTCTTTTCTTTGTCAATTTTTGATATTTTGTCCAAAGGTTGAATCACTTTGAGCTCAGATATTCCCCTTTTTCGATCTTTATATTCTGTGACGAAAGGAGCATAAACAGAGTTGTCATGATGATAACGACGGAGCAGTGATACATGGAAAACATCATGTATCTGACTCATCTGAGGGGGAAGTGCTACTCGATATTCCATAGCTCCAACATGAGCTAACACCTCGAAAGGCCCAATGAATAGGAGATAATGTTAACTTCCACATCCAAACCATTATTACCCACGATGTGGAGTCACCTTCCGAAACACATGATCCCCAACATTAATCTCTAAGGGCCTACTTCTTTGATCACAACGTGATTTCGGATGATCTTGTGCTATCTTCATCCTCTCACGAATCACCTGAACCATCTCTATTGTATTCTGCAGTAGTTCTGGTCAGAGAATTGCTGACTCTCTGACCCTAGTCCAGCACAACCAAGAACGGAAAGGAAGGCCATAAAATGCTTGAAACGGCGCCATACCTATGATGGAGTGAAAACTATTACTGTAAGAGAACTCTACCAAGGGTATGTTCTACATCCATGAACCTACAAAAATAAGAGCATAACTTGTCTTAAAGAGTCTGGATGGTTCGCTTCTATTGACAAACCGTTTGAGGATGAAAAGCAGTGCTAAGGCATAGTTGAGAATCGAAAGAATGTTGGAGAACTCTCCACATCCTGGAGGTAAAACGAGAACCTCAATCAGAAATGATCTCCCTAGGGACTCCATGAAGTCTCATCACTTCTTCTAGATAATTCCTCGACAAAACCTCCACAGAGCATGACTCATTGATCGCTATGAAGTGTGATGATTATGTTAAACGATCCATTACCACCAAAATAGCGTCATGTCCTCCCATAGATCGAGGTATACCAGTAACTATGTCCATTTAGATGTCATTCCACTTCCACTGAGGAATCTCTAATAGCTGGATAAGACCACCAGGATCACGGTGTTCGGCCTTCACCTTTTGGCAGACTAAACATCGAGACTCAAACTCTGCAACTGCATGCTTTATCCCAGACCACCAAAACTGAATCCTTATGTCTCGGTACATCGATGTCAAGCTAGGATGTACTGCTAAAGGAGAACTATAGAGCTCTCGAAGAACCGTCTCACGCATCACCAGGGGGACAAAAATCCTTCCATGATATAACACTTAGTGTTGTTCATCTTCTGTCCAACCATCAGGGGCCTCAACACAAACAACTCGGTCTCTCCAGACCTCCACCTCAAGATCCCCCAACTAGGACTCTTCCACATTCAACACTAGGGATGAATATACCGTCATCTGAAAAAGACAACCTCTACCCCCAACTTCTCCCATATCAAGATGAGATGCTTACCGTTCTTCCATTACTCTCCAGGACTCAACGAATTCACGCACAACATCACGACGCGATTTTCAGCATAGTGCATCAGCTATAACATTCCCTTTTCCAGGTGTAAATGATTTTTCAATGTTGTATTCCTTTAATAACTCCATCCACCGATGCTGTCGTATGTTCAAGTAATGGTGGGAGAAAACATACATCAAACTCTTACGATCAGTGAAAAACACAATTCACTCACCAATGAGGTAATTTCTCTAAAACATCATAGAAAAAACCACATATTACAACTAAAAATCATGGGTGATATGGTTTCATTCTTGGGGATGCAACTTCCAAGACCCATTAGAAAAAACTGACGTCTGTTGCATGAGAACACAGCCTAACCCCAGATGTGAAGCATCGGAGAAAACATCAAACTGAACTCCCTCAACTAGAATACAAAGGACTGGAGCACTTACTAACTTATCTTTTAGATACTCAAAAGATTCTTGAAACTGATAAGTCCATACGAATGCCTGATCCTTCTTAGTCAAAGTTATTAGAGGAGTTGCAACTCGGGAGAAATTGGGTTTGAACCTCTTGTAGTATCCTGCGAGACTAAGAAAACATCGTACCCCTGACACTATCTTGGGGGATTCCAAAGATACAACTGATTCTATCTTCAATGGATCCACAACTAATCCTTGTGGGGAAAAAACATTCCCAATGAAACGGACTTCTCGAGCCAAAAAATCACACATAGACAACTTCCAAAACAGCTGATGTCGATAAAGAACTCAAAAAACCGCTTGTAGATGCTCTGCATGCTCCTCTTCAGATGTGGAGTACATAATGATGTTGTCGATGAAAATTACCACGAACTTATCCAGGAACTCAAAGAACACAAAATTCATCAATCCCATGAATACACATGGAGCATTCATTATGCAAAATGGAATTACAACGAACTCATAATGTCCATGATGACAACGAAATGCAGTCTTCGGGATATCATCATCCTTCACACGCATATGATGATATCCTGACCACAAGTTGATCTTTGAGAACCCACATGAACCCTTCATTTGATCGAATAAATCATCAATTCATGGAAGAGGATAATGATTCTTTATTGTCACTTTGTTTATGTAATGATAATCGACACCGAACCACAAACTGCCATCGGCCTTCTTCACGAACAAGACTGGTGCACCCCATGGTGACACACTTGGACGAAAAAAACCAAACTACAATAGAACATCAAGCTTTATACATAGCTCTCGTAACTTAGAAGGAGTCATCCTATATAGAGACATAGATATAGGAGACACTTCTGGCTATAGCTCAATCCCAAACTCAATCTCTTGTAGAAGGGGTAATGCTACAACCTCTTCTAGAAAGACATCAGGGTACTCCTCTATGACCGTAGGAAACGCCAACTGATGAACCCTTGATGAACTCAGCATCATCTCATCCATCATGGATTAAAAGGATGGAATGCGCCTGTGACCCATCCGAGGATCTTTCTCACCATCAAACACCACTGGCTCTCCATCTCTACTAATGAAGACAACCTTCTTAATGAGGAAATCTATGATAGCCCGCACTGAATGTAACCAATACATGATGAGGATGACATCATATGGTTGTATTCGTAAACATAGGAAATCTCCCCAAGAGCGGTGTTTCCCCATCACTAGCTCATAGTCTCTACATACTTCAAACTAGTCAGCTCGACCTCCAACTGGCGTAGTCAACGCCAAGGTAACTGGATGCCTCTCTACCTCAAGTCCCATCGCATGAACAAGGGTAGGTGATATGAAATATTGTGTCACACCTAAATCAATCATGGTATACACCAATGTAGAAAACATGAAAAGGGTACCTCGAATGACATTCGGCTCACCTGGAGATGGTAATGCTAGAGCATGAAGCTGACCACAACCTCCTCCATGACCTCTCTGGCCCTAATGATGACCACCACTATGGTCATGCTCTTCTCTATGAGGTCGGGAAGCGGCATGGGGTTGTCCTCTGCCTACCCCATCTACCCTATGCTGATCTAATGTTGGTGAATCTGTCTGTTGCTACCTTGTTTGGAACTGCCTCAATGGAGGATCCGGGAGTGTAGCGCTCGGTGCACGATGACCACTCTGAAAGGTCAGGCACTCTCGCTGATGATAACCATGACCACCATAAGAAAAACAAGAGCCTAATAAATTTCTATAGGCCTGAGAGTTGCTGCCTCCAAAGAAATGAGATTTGAAGCGCTGGGGCCTACCCCTGGCTGAAGAGAAAATATTCTGCCCTGAAAATCGGGAACCCCGGACCACAACTCTACTTCGTTAGGGATCATGACGATTCCCCTCTTGTGATGATATGGTCTTGGCCAAAGTCCTCTCAACAAACTCTTCCCTCTCCATCACCTCAAGATATGTCTTCTGAATAAATGGGGTGACCTGGTGTTTGATCTATGGATGCAAGGCCTCCTCAAAATTCATCTCCATGGCCTCTTCATATAGAAAAAGGTCTGAAGCATATCGTAAAAGGTTCATGAAGTGGATTTCCAACTCGCAAACTGTGGAGCTCCCCTGTCAAAGGGTAAGAAGCTCCTAGTGACCGGACACCTTCGCTGTCGAGGAATGAAATTTGACTCTAAACGTGTCTCAGAACTCCTCCCATGAGATCGAGACTCCTCACGATCCCCAAGGAACAAGAGCCACCATTGCCTTGCAGCTCCATGCAGCTTCATCACAGTTAAGGAAACCCAGTGCTCTTTCATAGCATAGAGAAAACTGAAGCCTATCTCGACCTCCTCTAACCAATATTCTGTGACTACATATGAAATGGAGACCTCATACTTATGCAGACTCTGGCGCTGAAACTCTCGGAGTGTCTTTCTCCAAGTTTCATCGTCATCGACCTCTACCCAGTGGCGATCTTCTGGCACAGCCTACTGGACATCTTCTATGCGATCCAAATGAAGACGTCGACCTAGAGCCATACCTATAAAATAAAAAACCCTTAGAGATCCTAAACCTAGAATATGGAAGACTCAACATTAATTAATTTATTATTTTCATTATTTCTTTTATTCATTTTTGTTTAACCTATCCCAAGGTCTACCCATTCAAACAGAGGCACAATGAAGAATGATGCATGATCCTTTCCTAGGTCTCTACCATGCTACTAGTTTCACCTTGTTTAGTAGCCACTGTAAACTTAAAGGTATGTAAATCAGACCCTAGGGGGCCCTAAATTCCTATGTCTCAGCTCGTCTCAAGTGTTTACCTCACATGCTAAACAAGAATTACACAGTTTTCCTACCAACCCATGCAACCTCACCTGTGCCTAACTCCAAAACTACATACTATCCCTCAACCAGACCTCTGATACCTCTCTATCATGACCCCCTCCCCACATAGTGTACCCTTCATGGGTCAGCAATGTGATAAGGGAGATAATGACCCCTAGTCCCACCTCTAATAGGCCCCAGGTTGGTGACTAGCACCTATGGTATAATAAACACACAAATGGGAGGCATTACCCTATAAGACAACACATGTGGAAGAGAGAGATATGATAGACACCAAACAACTCCAACACAGAACTGAAATATAAAAGAAACCAAATTTATCATATGAAATTCCATGAAAAAGTACTATAACTGAAAGCGGAATACTGCAAGTACCCAAAAGAAAGTTAAAACAGCCGCAACCACAAGCCCAAACAACTCGTGCAACTTCAAGATATTAGAAACCATTTTGATCTCTAACCTGCACCAAGTATCCTGAAAAACAGTTTAAATATACATAGGGTGAGTATAATAGTATACTCAGTAGGATCCTACCCGAAGACTCTCGTGCAAAATTAAAGAAATAATGCAAAAGCACAGTGAACAACAAGTGAACCTAACTTGTCACCTAAACAGGTATACTATGTTACCTACCTCACCATGGATACTCTCACCAAATAAAGAATAAAAGAATATAACATATAGAAAAGAATATCAAGGGTACCCTGCTACTACTTCCCCACTAGTTTTCCTCTTTCCCCCAACATCGTACATCTTAAGCATCTCTCTCCAAAATACATTGCTCGCAGACACCTAGGTAAAGCACCAAAATTTGCACCACATGCAGTACCAAAGCATTCCCGTAGACACCTGGGTGAAGCCCCACACCATCATCACTACCAATAGTTACATGGTAGTTTTTGAGATCCACCACAGCTCGTATAATGTGTATCATACGTTGGGTATTATACCTCAAGCCACTATAACTCATACATCAAGTAAGGATCCTCAAGCCATCACAACCTATACACATTACACCTACAGTAGCCTATAGGATACTATATCCAGAATATATGTGTGTGAAGAACGAAAAGCCATTAAAACCCTCAACACACATATATGGGGAAAACTAACCATTGTGCCTAATGGCACAAGTATCTACCAAGAGAAGAGAGCAGTGCCAAAGGGGGTAGTCTTCCATTCATCCTCCCACAAGAATGTTGGTGAAAACACCCCCAGGGCTCAGAATCCCTAGGGTGTCAGTTTCCCTTACTGACAAGTTGGAGTAGCATATAGAAACACAAAAACTACAGAATACACTATATCTCACAACCACGATATGGGCACAACCTAGTCTTAGACACATCTTCAGCTAACGTCTCTCAGACTCCGGGATGTTATCTCTAAGACTAGGTATCCTATAAGCACACTACCATTTAATGTGATTTATTAGATTCCTATTTCCATTTTATCTATTCCATTGTATGTTAATCAATTCATTAAACATTAATTAACCAAGAACATTTCCACATTAAATTTAATTAACATCATACCCAAAGTCCACTATTCCTTTATATGTTTTCAACTTCATCATTATGTTCCAACAAACTCCAACCCCATGGGTTAACACCATTTAATAAAACATTTATTACATAAACACTTTCCCACATTCCAAGGAATTATAGAAAAGCATTCTATGCTACTAACACAAAGGGGATCAACATGGTGAGTAGATGTACTACCCGTCGAGTCATTGCCGCCTAATGAAATAGCATATACCCATTATCCCTTAAGAAGCTAAACATGGAATGCACGTGGCATACCCCACATGTCATTAACTCTTTAGGAAGAAGGGCATGAAACACCAACTACCTTGAGCAGTGGGGAAATGTAAAGCAGGTAAAGAACCACATGAAACAACAATCATCTAACAATCACATCCATCCCATTATATCATCATTCATGTCCTACCTGACACCCACATGCATAAACCGATGCATCACTCCACTATTGGCTTCATCCGCTGCCACAACCAATAGGCCTCTATGCCCCCATATATCACAACATCCCTCCAGGATCACGTCTCAACACAAGCAGCAGGAAAAACAAAAATTACATCGATTGGGATATGGCCCTATAACAAACAAGAGGTTAACTCAGAACCCTTCAAGGAATTTTAAAACAATTAAATTCATTCAAACAACATGAATTAACAGTTTTATAATCTGTTGGTTCCATAATCGGGAACCAAACTAGTATATTAGGACAAATGATTAAACATGCTTACTATGCCAATTTGATTAACCTCAAATTACAACAGGAAGAAGATTTGTTCAGATGCCTCTTTATCTTTAGCCAAATAAATATCAATTATTACTGGTTTACGTTCTTTACCAATTTCCATAAAGAACAATAGCTATGCAAAGAAATAATAGATATATCACAACACAACAAAACATGAAGCAATAATATAAGATCGATACAATTTCTTTATCTAGATCAAAGTATTTATTATGTCAATTCCATTTTCATCCAGTTGGATTACACATGCTAACAATATAGTTTCCTGTAAAAGAAAGAGAATCATCGAATCCCCTACCTCAAGGTTTCTGACAAAACCCCCAACAAACAAAGAACGCACAAGAAAGCCGAGTTGATTCTCCAAGAATCCTCCATAGATCTCTTCTCCTACCACAAACATATCCAAATATCATCATATTTGGAATCCACACACATAGATCTACCCATAAATTGCATAGATCTAAGTAACCGAGAGAAGAGGAGATGTATATCTAAGTAGATCTAAAAAACCAAACAAGAATGATCACATACCTGAAGAAACTGGATTCGATTCGCCAAGAGAAGCCTTCAGATCGCCTCCAAAACTCTTGGGAGAGGTTCTCCTACCTTCAAGGAAGGGTAATACTGAGTTATGGCTACTTATTGGATTAATCAAACCATTTAGAGGCAAAAAGAGTTATATCCACAATTTTAGGATGTAATTTAAGTGATCGCATGGTTAGTCCGCATGGTTTGAGAAACCGTGAGCTAACCATGTGTTAGCTTCAACCTCATCAAACACTCCTCGCACGATTAGGCCACACAGTTTGACAAACTGTGTGCAAACTGTCCATTATCCAGTGTCTCCAAAACCAACCTAGCATGGTTTGACCACACGATTTAGACAAACCGTGCGCTAACCATGTGAAAGATATTGCCCTTTCCATTCTTTAAAAGTCCACCCAAACGTACCCCCATGTCACCTTCACTTACCAGAACACCTCTCGCACCAAATTTTCACAAAGTAATGGACCATAGAGGTCCAGGCCATTACATTAATAATAAACAAACAATCCATTTCCTCACCCCTTTAACATTAAGTAAATGATATCGTCGCTCGTGCGTACATATGACTTACTATCTGTGCGATGCGATGTGATTCATCTTCCACATTAACCATATAAGAATTATTATAAAAATATATATAATGAATAAGTACGAAATATATTAAATAATAATTCTATTTTAAACATATATTCATACATATACATATATTATATTAACTTTCTTCTATTCAATATGATAAGAAAATAGAACAATGTTCATGAATATGTACAACCTACCGTCTACATGAAAGGTTTATACCATTAAATATTATATATATATATATACTGAATATATATGATATCTTAATTTTTTTATATTATTTAAGTAAGTAAATCATGATATACGTGATACAATCAAGAATATCATGTCAAAACAGGTACGATAAACAATGCATTTATTACCCAAAACATTTCATTAACTATGAATTGTTAATAAACAGGGAATGTAACATAATAAATGATTCATATATTATATCATAAAGAATCATTATGATATTATTAGGTTAATAATATTTTTAAAACCAATATATTGTAGTTTCAAACATGTACAGAGGGAATTAGACATGTAGTAAGGGTTAATTTTTCATTCTTGTTATTATCTGATATTGTTATAAATAAGTATTTACTAGGCATATTTATCATCTATGTCCAGTTTTCTTAAATTTTTTTCTTAAGAATACCTATTTCTGGATTTTTTTAATGGAACCATTGACTAAAACATCATTTTAAATTTTTTAATGATTTATTCTTCTAAAATATTTCACTTTTATGTACCTGTTCTGAAGATGGGTTTAAGTATTTATTTAAATCGACGTGAATTTATTTAAATGTAATTTACTTTAATAATTTTCAATGCTTTATGGGACACTTTGATCCAAAAATATTATTTTAAATGTCCTCTTTTATAAGTTCACATCTTTTGATTAAATGACTTCAAAAAATTGTCCTTTTCCTCCTGATATTTTTAATGATTTTAATAGATTATTTTCCTCTATGTCAACATCATTTATTGAGAATTATATTTAATTCAAGTTGATCTCTTATGATATAATTTACAATATTTTATTGAATTTTTTATGATTTATATTTATTGTGGATGTTCTATTTATATACCCTTCTTGGATTATGGGTCATGTATTCATATTTCATATACTAGTTATTAATACGAATGATTGTGTTGTTTATGTTTCACCATTTACATATGAAGAATGAAATGGAATTAGTATGTTATGTAAGTGGTGCACTATAAACCCTCAATGGCTCAGTTGGTTTCATGAAAGAAAACAGATATATTTTTGGCCAATTCCATACCCATTTATTAGATTCTTGGAATAAATCCTTAAAAGTTTTTGATTCTTTTTATGAAGGCTTGAGAATATTCTATTTTTGGATTGAAGCCTCTATTCTATGTTTTAAATTTCAACCATTATGAATTAACGCATTATAAGGTTAGTTATTGATATTACATGTCATTATTAGGCACATAAGCCTCATCCAAGTTGGTGAGGACACTTTAAGTGCATCCAAGAGAACCAGGATCAAATCTAGGTCGGGGGATAACTTCCGGGTAACTGTAGATGGTACTGTGGTAGGTACTGTAGTAGGAACTGTGCATAACTGTAGCTGGTACTATAGCGGTAACTGTAGCAGGCAATTTTTGGAACTGTAGTAGCCGGGAATATGCCCCCATTTGGGCCTTCGGGCCACCGATTTGGTCCCCGTGTCCTTTAAGGCCTTCAGGCCACCCAGGAATTCGGGTCAGTAAGACCTTCGGGCCACCTTAAGGCCTTCAGGCCACCTTAAAGTGCAGATAAAAACCAGAAAACCTACAAGAACAAGAATCAAAAGAGGTGAAGGAATGAGCTTTCACCATAGCAGAAGCTAAACTGATTTCAAGAATGAGAGGGTATGGCTCCTGCCATCGGGGCAAGCCTGTGCATGCACGGGAAAGCCTATCCGAACAGTCATGCGAAGGTGGAGAGCTGATCTCACGATGATGATGTTGGGGAGGAGGATTTCCAAGTAGTTAGTCTGGGTTGTATGTAATGTTTGAAGCTTACGGGCAATGAATTCCTATAAGGAATACGAGTCATGTAATGCTTACTACTACGGGACTTTTAAGGGTTCCACCTCACCCATTGAATGGTGGATTATCAAAAAATCAATAAAAAATGAAGGCCTTCAGGCCATTGGAGGAGACATGTCATTATTAGATTAGTAAAATATGAATGTGAATATTTAAATGGAATTATTTTATTTATTCATTCTATATTATGATCAAGATTATGGGTAAATGTATTGTGTTTCTTTTTTATACCTTTCCTTAAATGTTTCTTCTTACTGATAATAGCTTCCCCGATATTGTTCTCCCTTACTGAGCATTTGATCTCAGCCCATTATTATGTTTTATTTTCCCAGGATCCCAATATGTGTATTATGATTGATATGAATGTTTATAGTAGGATAATAATGGTGTTTTAAAATATTTATCAATGTTAAATATTATGTTTTAAATTTTAATGTAATATTGAAGTATGTAATCTATTTTCCAAGACTACAAAACTGATTGGTCCTTCATGACTTTATTCCTTATAATCATGCCAATGTTTTAAAATAATGTGCTAACATCTAGGATTTTAGATTCAGTGCGTTACATTTTTATTCAAGTATTATAGTCTTTATGTCTTCCCTTGAAAATGATAGTTAAATAACACATTTCCTTATTGAAGAATATTATAACATTGAGTAAAAACCATGGAATAGTTTTCATAGAAATCATAAAACTTGTTATCTTATTATGAAGGAATTTTTAACTATGTAAATACCCTTTAAAATTATATCATTTTAGAGTTACTTATTTTTTATTCCATATCATTATTCCTATTTATAAATTTTTATAATAAAAAAATATTTCCTCTAATTAGTATTCTTATTCCTTTAAATCTATTATATTATGGAAATGATTTCATTTTTAGTGAATTGATCCATTCCTTCCATTATGTTTCAATATCATCTTCTATGTGAAAATATAACATTTATCTAAACACCTTTGCATTTCAAATACCCAATACTAAAGATCCCACTTTTTTTATGTATTGTATTTTTTGTAAACTATTTGTTATTTGTTATTAATGTAGATTAATGTGAAAAGAATATCTAAGTACTGTGAATTTGATTAAGTGGTTCCAAAGTTAATGGACCTTGAAAAATATCCTCAATTATTGATAATTCAATAAATATCTACTCAACACGTTTATTTTCAAGGTGTTACCCGAATAATTACAATAGATTCATTTATGGATTCATTTGATGAAATTGGATATCATGGTTGAATAATTATCCGAGTAAAATATGTCTATTCTTTGATTATTTATATTACACAAATATCATTAGTTGTTTGAGAGCCTGTGTGAAAAGAATATTTCTATATTGAGGGATTAATGGAGTTACCAATCATATTCTGGATTAAATGTAAAGAATCTTGTTGTGGGAAGATAAGAATGTTATTTTACATTCCATTTAAATTATGATTATGATAAAGGTGACCGATCAAAAATTAAATATCATGAAAATGGGGGTTCATGATGAAATAAAATCAGTATGATTACTGTTTCTAAATCTTATATTTAAGGTGGAACTATATCCTAGTGTTTTCCAAATTTTAGGCCCTCAAAATCAGAAATTTTGTTTATAGATAAGGAAATATTTTTCACAAAGTATTTTTCAAAGAACAGTTCACTGACTACAAAGTTGGAACATGAAAAAATTAAATAATATATATAATATCTTGATTTCAACATAGAAAGTCTATGAGTACCTCTACGGATGCTACAAATATCACAAATGAAAAAAAAGTTTTCTAGAGGATTGTACTTTGTGAGTGGGATGAAGTTTGCAGTGAAGTATTTTGATTGTGGCTGAGAGGTGGTGATCCATTTACAAATAGAAATAAAAACCACAAGGAAAGGGTTAAGGTGCTATATGGACCACATATCATAGTTTGCAATGAATGCTGTCCCATATTTATATTTATGTTAAATTGGATTAGTTGGAATTGAGGATTTATAATCCTATATAAAAAACCCAAATTCCATTTTTATGAGTGTGGGAATTTTATAATAAGTGATCATCACTGTTGGAATAATTTGGAGATGTCTGATGGAGTTCATTAAGGATAATTACATGAATGAGTAGATTTCAAGAGGAAATATTTCCATGAAAGATACAGTTCATGGTGATAGTTTGTGAATGATGTTTGTGGGGTCTATAGCCTAAAGAAGAAAAAGGACAATATAGGAATGGTAGTCCGTGATGCATTTTCCATCCATGGTAAACAGAGAGTCCAGGGAAAAAGAGGTGGTCCACAAATCACTCATGATACATGGTGCAACTCAATTTATGGATAAATCCGGCAACCCACAGAAGAAGCGGGGGATCATGAAAGAAGAAACAATCCATTGTGGAGGTGAGTTTCTGCGAAAGGAATGTTAGTCTGTCGAAGGGGAGGATATTCACAAAGCCTGACACCACATGGTTTAAGGAATTTGGTAGAGGATATTAGACAGTTCATAAAGGAGAAATACTTTGTTTACACCCTCATCATGCTTTATAAAGAATATGACTAGTGGAAACTCGAAACAAGTTAAATTGAAACACTTGTTGTGATTCTCGAAGAACAGTTTTATGAACTACTGCTCGTGTATAATAACCCTACAGGATTCAAAAATTAATACTGTGTCTGTACTCGGTTGGTACACAATGAATAGAGGAGATAAATCAATCATAATTTCTTTGTGTAAATAAGAACTGGACATGCACCTATACTCAAATATGCACCATGGAAGAAGAAAATAAGAAGTAAAATATAGTTTCTAATCTATATTTTTTTATCAATCCTTACTAATTGTGATTCTTATAAATTTATCTGATCTTTATTGATTGAATAATCATAAAAATGTTTCCAAGAATAATAGAAATATATATCATTGTAGTTGGCTTCCACCAAAGAAGAAACAGAATAAAAGAGGAAGTGACTGGACAAATTGATATCTTTTCATCATTTCTTGGACTTGAATAATTCAGATCATTATTCTATTACAATCATATTATTTTTACTGATAGAAGATGAAGATAGTTTATCTATCTCGTTTTTTGGTGTGAGGATGTAAGTGGAGTTTCTTGAATGTTGATATGAATGTTACAATGTGAATAATAATGTTGTAGAAGAACAAAGTAGAACTATGACATCACACATGAGTCAAATGGTGGGGGGAATTCTTGAAGTTACAAATTCTCATCACCAAGGATAATTTTGTCTTGATAGGCAAGATAAAGATCTATCCATGAGTTGTAAAAAACGAACCATTGGATTGTTTTTCAAGTGCTACCCGAACAGAAAATTATATTATTGACATAGTGTCACATGAGGGAAAGGAAATATCCTACTTATTGTATTCCACACAAAAGAGATTATCTTATAATGGATTGTGTAGTGTTGGATTGATTCTCAAACATACCAAGGATGTTTCTACATTTGGAGAGTAGTGATCCTTGAAAAAGTATCATGTTATATTGTACTACTTTTTTATACTTTCATGCAATAGGGAAATGAGAATAATAGAATCAATATCATAATAGGTCTAGATGGTATATGGATAAAAAGTCACAATTGTATTAAAAATTCCCCAACACTAATTCTCCCCCTCTCTTTTAAGGAAAATCTGAAACTGTTCATCTCAATTGGTATTAGAGGCAGTTACACCTCTGTAAGATTCTCAATAGTGAATTTATTCTTTTTTAAAAAACTTGATCTCTTTTAGATCTAAACAATGTATATCCGTTTTGGTGAGGATTCAATTTCCTATTAGGAGAAGTATATACACACCAAGACATAGGTGAAATGGAAATGATATAGAATAGAAATATGAATAAGAAGACCCTATTATCAAAATAAGAAGATGTATCTGTTTCTCCACACATTTCTGACAATGAATACATATTAAATAGGGAAATTAACGAGGAGTTGGCACAGGATTCCACCAATAATATGGAAAACATTCCTACCAATAATGACCATGATGTATGTGTTAATTCAATTAAAATCATTCCTCAAAGATGAAAATACTATCACAAGTGGCGAGGATGATCAATCTACAACTACTCATAAATTATGAGCTAATATATTAGGGTTTATTCTATATGACATTCTTGAAGATTTTTCTTACCCAGTTTGTAGAGTCTTTCAATGTATGCACGAAGAAATCACCCAACTGGAAGGAGAAACTGATGATTTTGAAAAGTGCTTGCATGAAAAACAACATTGAATATATTGTTATCTCTATAATGGTTAGAACCTTTGATGAAATAAATGGGTAAGATTAAATATGTTAAAAATGGATCAAATATTTGGAATAGAAAGATGTTGTAAAAGATAATGTAGAAGAAAAAATCCATACACATGAAGATTACTTGAGAAATAGAACTAATATCAATGGTTTATAATTAGAAAAAAATATACAAGAATATCAAGGAACAAAACACTTTGATTTTGAACAAATTTAAGATGCATGAAGGTGATGTTGAAATAATGAATATGAGTTGTGAAGAGAAGATGATTATGATTGAAAATCAGAAAATCATTATCAAGGTTAAAATTTATGAATTAGTAGTTTAGTTTTACAATCATGATAGACACTTATTGAGTCATAAAAAAAGAAGTAAAATGTAACTACTGGTACTAAATTTTCATTGGAGGACTCTAAGGTTGAAAGTCATCCAACATGTGATAAGACGATTATGACTTCACTCAATGATATATCACAAGAAGCTGGGATGAATCATTTACCATTCACACCATCCAATACTAATGTTTCTAAACCCTTTTTCTAGAACATTTTAGGTCATAAAATAATGTCTAAAAAATTATGAATGAGTTAAGGTGAGAATATTTCTTCCACCATGATTATGTTTGATAAGAAAAATAATGTGGATGTTTATTCCCCATAGAAAGAACAATAAATCTTAGAGAAAACCCAACAACTTGATACATAAAAAATTAAGAAAGCATGATTTTGGGGGTCATTGTTGGCACTTGAATAGACTTAGGAATTTTAAATTAAATTTTTTTTATAATCCTCAAAATGTATAATAAAAAAGGAATCTTATCTCAAGGGGGGAGAAAGAATGATAAAAGGAAGTAACATCCATAGGTCCAGAAGCAACAGTATACTAATTTTTTTTGCATGCTTGATTACATATATGATGTATGAAATGGATGTGGTCACAAGTTCAGTACATTACCCTCTCAAAAGATATCAAAATATGATGTTAATAAAAGATCAATAAAATATGACTTTGAATGAAGAAGAATCCTTGGGGAGATATAAAAGGAATGTTATGAATAACAAACCTCCCAAGATAGAACCAAATTAGAATGGTGAGAAGCCCATGGATTGTAAATATTAGAAGGTGAATGGTTGTGCATCAAAAAGAACTATTAAAATGGGTGGTACTCAAAGGAACTCATGTGGATGATCCCATCATTCTGTCATAGTTCTTGATGATTTGTTTGTTATCCAGCCTAAATATTTGGAAATAATGAGAAAAATGAAATATGGACAAGCTAATGCTAGTGAAATGGTTAATGAAAAGATTTATGATAATGAAGATAAATTTTGTGTGGGTTTGTTAAGAAATGTAAACTATTGTGTTAAATTTGTTTTTTGTGATAGATGCAAGAAATCTAGTCACATTGAAAAAGAATGTTTAACCTTTCCAATAGAGAAATAATTATTTCTTAGAAACACTGTTAATGTATCATCCATAAAGGCTATAAAGAATAAAAATTCAACACATAAATTAGTAGTGTAAGTGAAGATATCTATGTTGCGTAAACATAAATCAGAACATAAGCTCAGATATGAAATCATGAAGTCTGAAGCAAGTGGAGGAACTTTGTTGAGAATATCACCTCAACCTTATTTTTCATGTTAATGAAGCAAATAAGATCCACCTTATTCCCTTAAATATTTGTGTATTGCATTTATTCTTATTATATAGTTAGTTGAAGGTGAATCGTGTTCCTATGGGGAGAACTAGAGAAATAGCAGGTGCAATCAATAATTTAGGGAAAAGATGAAGAAGTTACCATCTATGGATGATTCCTCAATTGAAATTTAAATATTAGGATAATGGAGGATAGTCAATGATAATGCTAAAGAATGTGATGTACTATTTTGGATAGCCATGATAAAGAACGGTCCATCTTAGTTTTATTATATTTTGTGTTATCCTGAAGAGAAAATTTTCAAGAAGATCACCCATGGTGAAGTGGTGAAAGTGGCACTGAGCCTGTGCCCATGTGGTAAAGGCTCCTTCTTAGAATCCAAAAGACCCAGGATCAAATCTGGATAGGGAAAATATAATGGGTACTATACTATCACTATATCCGGGCACTATAACAGTACTGTTGTAGCATAGGATGTCACGACCCGTCCTCGGGGCCCGTGTCGTGACTACCCCAAGCCCGCCTTCCATAGGCCAGGGGCTGGTGACTAGCACCAAAGGCGTAAATCATGGTAACTGGGAATCCATTTCCTTTATAAAAGTAAACTAAACACCACAGAGTACAAGCGGAAGTAATCACTAGGTAAAACTGAATACAAGCAGTGCTGATAGTAAAGGGGGCCGAAAATACAAGCCCAACTGTAATGTACAAGGTAAAAGACAAAACAGCCAGAAGGTGACAAGCGACTCATGGGTCGTCCACCAAGGATCCTACCTGAAGGGTAGGTACAGATAGTGCAGCTCTTGGATCGTCCACCACGGATCCTACCAGAAGGGTAGGTACAGATAGTGAAGCTCCTGGATTGTCCACCACAGATCCTACTTGAAGGGTAGGTACAGATAGCCTTCACAACGCTCTCGCTCGTCAACCTCCTCCGAGTATAATCTCGCCATGAAGTCAACCTCCAGATACTGACTCATCGTGAGGTCTACCACCGGGTACCGTCCAGCCCTCGAACACTCGGCCTCTGTCAATGTTGCCCGTCGTCTGCAACCAACACAACGAAGTGTGGGCATAGCCCGTACAGGGGTGATTATAACGATACTCAGTTGGGACCCCAAGACCCTCAAGGTCTCACAAAATCTAACAAGGATAACCACAAGGAAGATTTCAATAGATATCCTCTACTTAGTTATATGCCCATACAGATACTTAAGTTAACATGTAACCCATCTCAATCATAAGGAAACACAAAAATTATAAAATCAACAGATAACCACTACCTAGGTATATTACCACACATATACCTAAGTTATCAAGTGACCCATCTCAATAATGTGGAAACACAATAATCATAGACTCCGCTCAAACCAGGATTTTCAATTATCGAAACTGTAACTGCTGAAGAGCCCCATCTCTGGAGTGTAAAGTGATCCTGTCACGACTCCGAGGTATTAACCTAAGACTGCAGAGGTACTCCACCTGTCGAGTACTGTGGGCCTGAAGGTACAACCAAGAACGTCCCTCTATGGGTCTACCGCTACAACCAAGCGCTCCCCCTCATAGCCTCCAGAGGTACTCCTTCTATTGAGTACCGCGGGTCTGCCGCTACAACCAAGCGCTCCTCCGTTGTGGGTCTGCCGCAACAACAATGCGCTTCCCACCATGGGTCCACCGCTACAACCAAGCGCTCCCCCTCATAGCCTCCAGAGGTACTCCTTCTGTTGAGTACCGCGGGTCTGCCACTACAACTAAGTGCCCCTCCGCTGTGGGTCTGTCGCTACAACAAGCGCTCCCCACTGGGCTATTCGAAACTCACCGAGTCGATCGATCGGTCATCGTTAAGTCTTAGTCGGCTACACAGTCTCTGTACGCCGCACGCTCATCTCCGGTGTTGGATCGAATAGTCAATATAAAAGTCTATTAGATGGAACAATACAAGAGGGGGGGTGAATTGTAGGTTTAAAAAACCTTGAGTTTTAGTAACAAAGAGATTAGTTTAAATGAACTTAAACTAATACAAACACAAACACCCACAATTGTATTGAATGTAAAAGGTATGATGTATTGTAATACTATTGTTATGTAAAACAATTGTATTCAAGATGAACACAATAATCAGAGTAATACAAATGTAAATGATTCTACCTTAAAGCGTATAGAACCAATCAATACAATATGTAATGGAATGATTGTAATTGAAACAATTACAATTGAATAAGTAAAGAAAGGAAACAATACAAATCCCTTTCTAATACAACAGCGGAAATGTAAAAGTAATACAATTCTTTTAACCCAAAGAGAAGGGTTATCCTTTCACCTAGGATAAAAGGTCTGTCTCACCAACACCTTGGTGAGCCCTCGATACGATTATCGGCACGTCTGTCTGCCTATCCCCGGCAGCCCTCGATACGATGATCGGCTCGTCTGTCTGCCTATCCCCGGCAGCCCTCGATACGATGATCGGCTCGTCTGTCTGCCTATCCCCGGCAGCCCTCGATTTTGCAGGTAATCGGCACCTCTGTCTTTCAATTACTTGAAATCCCTCGATACGATGATCGGACGCACAAGGCTGATGAGAGAAGTCACAGTGTCTCTCTCTAGAATCTTCGTAGTTCACAGAGTCTCTTCGTTCATCAGTGTCTTCTCAGCTTCAAATGACCTCCTATTTATAGGCCTCGGGTTCCAACGGTCATATTGCCTCCAACGGTCATATTGAAACAGAAAGCACGACATCGTTTTGATTAGTACATAACTAACTCAACGACATCGTTTTGTTAGGACAAGAGATATATAGAAATGTAAAACATGAGTATGATTCATATGCAGAGAGAGTTTTTAGACAAAGTACCAAAAAAAATAATGATCATCTGAATAGCAGTCAGTACGATAAGATCGACAGAGTCAGTACGATACGTTTGACAGAGTCAGTATGATACGTTTGACAGAGTCAGTACGATACGTTTTGGTCGGTACGATCAACATCGTACGATACGATAAACATGATAAAAGACAATTTGTTATTTTCAAACATATGATAGAATACATTTGTGATTTCCAAAACATGACAGAATATATTTGTGATTTCCAAAACATGATGTAAAAGCCAAAAGAAGACTTTTGACGTAACAATCTCCCCCTTTTTGGAAAGCACAAACACACAAAGTAAATGAAACAAGAAATACTTATCTCCCCCTGAGTTATTGAAAACTCTTCTGAATAAGAAATTGAATACAACTAACTCCCCCTTAGGTATTGACTTTCCTAAGGATTGTATTCATAGATTTTCCTTAAGAGCATTGTAATGCATTCTCCCCCTTTGTAAAACAATATTTGCTTTGTAAAAATTCTCCCCCTTTGTGATTTACAAAAAGAAAGGAGTAATTTCGAATTGTCTGAAAGAGTTAGTGAAGTAAAACAAGACAATGGATAAAAGAGATAATTATAAGAGTTATTACAACACAAACAAGTTTCAAAAGAAACAAATACAACAATCATTTCTCTCTTTCCTTCTCCTTCTTTATCAGCTCATGAAGCACGGCTTTCATCTTCTTGATCTCCTTCTTGTCTTCAGAAATTGATTCACCTTGAGTTTTGAGAAGCTCCTGTTGATCCGCAAAAATCTGATCTTGATTTCTGATGGTTTCCTCCTGGACTCTGATTACCTCTTCAAGAGTATCAATTCTGTTTTGCAGAGTCTTGTTATCCTTGGATAACTCAGAATTTTGTTTCTTCAGTAAAACCATTTCATCTTTGAAAGATGAAACCTTCGAGAATTCAGATTGGAAAGCATTCATCCTCTCTTGCAAATCTTTCACTGAAGGAACATCGGCTCTTTGAGAAGATAAAAGATTCAGCCTTTCAACCGTTTCTTTATCAAGCTTGTTGAAAGCAATTGCAAGATCATTTGATAACCTTCTTATATCTTCAATAGCAACTTCATGGTCATTGATTGAGCTCTCTGTTTTGTACGACCACTTAGTCATCTTATTACATGCCTTCCTATGAACAACTGAGCTTTCTGAAAGAACTTTCAAATCGGCTTCTACAGATAAAACTTTCTTCCTCAATTCTTTCACAGATCCAAACTTCTTTCTCTGATTTTCAGTAATAAAGTCAATCTTTCCTTCCAGCCTCGGGAAATAAGGAATAGTTTTCTCCATTCTCCTCAAAACATGAACAATGTAATCACTCTTCTTGAGAGAGATTGTATGCTCTGAATCGGTATCATCATCGTACGATGCTAGTTGATATGATCTGCTTGATTCCACAACAGGCTGTTTCCCTTTCGCTTTTACTTTCTGCTTCCTTTCTTCTTCTACTTTATCACTGATGACAACAACTTTATCAGACTGAGAAGATTGAGCATCTTCCTTTTCTTTAGATGACGTCCTGTCCGGTGATCTTTCCTGATCGGCATGAGGAGTTTGTTGAACTCCTTCGCTCAGCTTTTGAAGCGATTCCTCTTTACTTTTCTTTGAACTTTGAAGATATTCTAAAAGAAAATCTCCTTCTTCTTCTTCCACTTCTTCCATCACTTGTTTCCCTTTCTCTTTCTCAGGCAGACTCTGTACGATGGGCTCTTGATGTACTTCCACAGTTAGTTGAGCACTAGCATGTTCAACAGCTTTCAAGACTTTAGAGATATCAAATTCCTGAGCCTTTCTTTTCAAAAGAGTCTTCTTTTTCTTTACAGCTTGAAGGGTTTCTTCTACCCTTATCCTTTCTGCAAAGGCCTCAGCAGGATCAAGTCCAAATTTCGGATCACCCTCTTTTCTCTGTTCCTTGTCCTTTCTCCACTTTGCAACAACTTCTTTACTGTACCTCGGCTTCTTCTTCGGCTTTGAACTAGTCTGCGGATCAGACTTTCGAGTAACACCGGCCGATTGATTGTCCTTGGCTGGCATAGGTGCCGATTGATTTTCAGGCAATTCAGCTTCTACATCTCTGACAAAATGTTTTGAATTTGAATCAAAACAAACATTCAGCTTTTTCATCGTACTCTTATTAATCAAAGACGGCCACAAATCCATAGGTTCTCCTTTCAAAGGAATGTTACAAAACTTCATACTCTCAAGAATGAATTTTGTAAGGATGGCTGGATACATTATTATCTGGGATTTAATCCCTCCTTTCTTGACATTCTTGATTGTTTCAAAAATATATCCCATGAGATTTACCTTTCTCATATTCACAAGGTAGTCAAGCATAAAGACATCAGAAACTTTAAGGGTTTCTCTATCCCCTTTCCTTGGAACAAGGAAACCTTTCATCCATAGAGTGACAAACCTATTGTCCGGTGAAAGATGATAAACTTTCCTCTTTCCCTCATTAACAACAAACAAAGACTTTTCAGCATTTTCTCTATTGAAAGTACCAACTTCCTCTGGAAGTTTGTGAGATGGACAGAATGCATCACCTTCTATAGAAACATTTAGAAAATGCGCCGCTTGTTTCACAGACATAGATAACTTTCTATCGTACACAGCGAAGTTAATATTCATATCCTTGTCAAAAGAAACGGTTTTGTAGAATTGACACACTTCATCAAACAGAACTGGATCTTGAGTATCAGGCTTTTCCACACAGAGATGTTCCCATCCTTGAAACAAAATAATCCTCTTGATTGTAGAATCGTACGTATCAAAGAATTCTCGGGATACTAACCTTTCTCTGTGAAAGTCTTTCTCTGTAAAGGTCTTTGAAGACATTTCAGCGGGAGTGTTGGAAGAAGATTGAGACATAAAGATGATGCCGATTGAGAAGATCGTACGATTGATTATAGCCGGTTGAGCAGAGCTTCGCCTCAATTCCTGGACAAACGATGTGGGTTTGGGGAGGGGAGGGGGGTATTTATAGGCAATAAAAAGATGACTGTTGATCTTCTACGGTCAGGATTAAAGAAAAGCAGATCAACGGTTAGAAATAAAAATAAAAAAATAATAAAAAATGAAAAAGAATACCTGTCGAAGATCGTAAGGTGATTGCTGGTTTTGGTGACATTACGATGGAAAACAATCTCAATACTATCATCGGTCGATTCAAAAAAAATTTGAATGGTACGATGGAAAAGAATTTGAATACTATCATCGGTCGATTCAAAAAAAATTTGAATGGTACGATGGAAAAGAATTTCAATACCATCATCGGTCGATTCAAAATTTATTGAATGATACGATGGAAAAGAATTTCAATACTATCATCGGTCGATTCAAAATTTATTGAATGATACGATGGAAAAGAATTTCAATACGATAAACAGAAAAATTGAAATGGTCAATACGATAAACAGAAAAATTGAAATGGTCAATACGATAAACAGAAAAATTGAAATGGTCAATACGATAAACAGAAAAATTGAAATGGTCAATACGATAAACAGAAAGAAACATATAAAAATAGAGTAAATATTTAAAGATCAGAAACATAAAGACATAAAGAAATGTCCTCCCCCTTTCTACGAGGAGTTTCTTACTATAAGGATAGATTTAAAACAGGAAGTAGATATGAATGATTATTTTAATGTAATCATTCCTAGCTTCTGTTTTATAAATTCAAATCTATCGGAAGGTAAAGGTTTTGTAAAAATGTCAGCAAGTTGTTCTTGCGTTCCGATGAATTGTAAAACAATATCTCCTTTTTGTGTGTGATCCCTAAGAAAGTGATGCCTAACATCTATGTGTTTTGCACGAGAGTGATGTGCTGGGTTTTTACTAAGAGCTATGGCACTTGTATTATCACAAAGAATTTGAGTTTTGGAGAAACTCAAACCATAGTCAGTGAGTGTGTGCTGCATCCACAATACTTGAGCACAGCAACTTCCAGCTGCTACATATTCAGCTTCAGCAGTGGAGAGTGCTACCGAGTGTTGTTTCTTGCAGGACCAAGAAACCAAAGAATCTCCTAAGAAATGACATGTTCCAGATGTACTTTTTCTATCCATTCTACAACCACCAAAGTCAGCATCTGAAAAACTTTTTAAAACAAATTCATTTCCAGAAGAGTAAAAAAGTCCTAAATCCATAGTGTCTTTTAAATACCGAAAGATTCTCTTTACGGCTTTTAAGTGAGACTCTTTTGGATTAGATTGATATCTTTCACATAAGCATACAGAAAACATCAAGTCGGGTTGACTAGCTGTCAAGTATAGCAAACTCCCTATCATACCTCTAAAAATTGTTTGATCTACTGGTTTCCCAGTTTCATCAAGATCAAGAGTATTTGAGGTACCAATTGGAGTGCTAATACTTTTAGTTTTGTCAAATCCATACTTTTTGAGTAAGTCTTTAATATACTTATGTTGAGATATATAAGTTCCTTCTGGTTTTTGAGAAATTTGAAAACCTAAAAAGAATGTTAACTCACCCATCATACTCATTTCAAACTCAGATTTCATTAAATTTGCAAAAGAATCGGTTAAAGATTTCTGAGTTGATCCAAATATGATGTCATCAACATAGATTTGGACAACCAAAACATTTTTGTTTTCCATTTTGATAAAAAGAGTTGGATCAGCTGTACCTTTTCTATAATTGTTTTGTAAAAGAAATCATGTAAGTCTATCATACCATGCTCTAGGAGCTTGTTTAAGACCATATAGAGCCTTGGTAAGTTTAAAAACATGATCAGGATGTTTTGGATCTTGAAAACCAGGAGGTTGTTCGACAAAAACTTCTTCTTGAACAAAACCATTTAAAAAAGCACATTTGACGTCCATTTGAAATAGTTTGAAATTGAAATATGCTGCGAAGGCTAATAGAATACGAATAGATTCAAGTCTAGCTACATGAGCATATGTTTCCTCATAGTCTATTCCCTCTTGTTGATTATAGCCTTTAGCAACAAGTCTTGCTTTGTTCCTTACAATGATTCCATTTTCATCACACTTGTTTCTGAAAACCCATTTTACACCAATTACAGTTGTTTCTTTAGGTTTTTCAACTAAAGTCCAGACTTGATTCCTTTCAAATTCATTTAGTTCATCCTGCATTGCTTTGATCCAATCATCATCACCTAAGGCCTCACTTGGACTTTTAGGTTCAAATTGGGAAAGAAAAGAAAGATGTTCTATTTCATTTCTTAAGGAATTTCTGGTCCTTACAGGTTGATTTATATCTCCAATGATGTTATCACTGGGATGATTCCTAAGAAACAATTGATTTGGGTTTTGTAAAACCTGTTCATCAACATATGGTAGAAAATCTTATGTGGTAAATGTTTCAGGAATACTTTCTTGAACATTTTCCTTATCAGAATGTTCTTCTAATATAGGTTGATAAACATTTTTGGAAAACACATCCGAGGATGTAGGATTGGGTTGGTTGAAAACAAAAGGGTTAGTTTCATCAAATTTTACATGTACTGTTTCTTCAACAGTACAAGTGTTTTTATTGAAAACTCTATAAGCCTTAGAGGTTGTGGAATAGCCTAGAAAGATTCCTTCATCAGATTTTGGTGCAAATTTGTGTAAATTATCTTTTGTGTTCAGAATGAACACCTTGAATCCAAAAACTTTGAAGTAAGAAACTTTAGGTTTTCGGCTAGTCCATAACTCATAAGGAGTTTTATTAAGAAATGGTCTAGTTAAAACACGATTTATAGTATAACAGGCAGTACTAACAGCTTCAGCCCAAAAGTGCTTAGCAATTGAGTATTCACTCAACATGGTTCGAGTCATTTCCTGAAGAATACGATTTCTTCTTTCAACAACCCCATTTTGCTGAGGAGTTCTTGGTGCTGAGAAATTGTGAGTAATACCTTTCTTACTACAAAAAGTTTCAAAATCTGAATTTTGAAATTCACCACCATGATCACTATGAATAGTTATCAATGGTAGGTTTTTCTCATTTTTAACTTGGGCTCTAAAAGTTTTGAAATATAAAAAGGCTTCAGATTTCTTTGTGAGAAAATAGACCCATGTAAATCTAGTAAAGTCATCAACTAAAACAAATACATAGTATTTGCCTCCAATGCTTCCAGATTGTGAAGGACCAAACAAATCCATATGCACAAGCTGTAATGCATTAGAAGTTGAAACTTCATTGATTGGTTTAAAGCTAGTTTTATGTTGCTTGCCATATTGACAAGGATCACAGACTTTTGAAGAATCATATCTAAGATCCGGTAGCCCTTTTACAAGTCCTTTCTTTGAGAGTTTTCTTAGGTTTCTCAAATTACAGTGTCCTAGTCTCCTATGCCATAGGCACGATTGGTCTTCTATTACACTTAAGCAAGGTAAGTTTTGGTTCCTAAGGTCTTCTAAGTTAATAGTGTAAACATTCTCTTGCCTATGGGCAGATAGAATGAATTCATCCTTGGAATTGTGAACTAGACACTTATCATTTCTAAAATTCACAAGGTAACCTTCATCACATAATTGACTTATGCTGATGAGATTGTGCCTAAGACCTTTTACAAATAAAACATTTGAAATAAGAACTTTTCCAAGAAAAACGATATTACCTATACCAACAATCTTTCCTTGAGCATTATCTCCTAAGGTAACCTTTCCACCTTTTGTTTTGATAACCTTTTCAAAGAAATCTTTGTTTCCAGTCATATGTCGAGAACAACCACTATCCATGTACCAAATGTTCTTATTGGTACACTTCTGATTTTCCTGAAAAAGAAACAATTAGATTTTCGGAATCCAAACTTGTTTGGATCCAGAAGGGTTAGATAAAAGAATTTTAGGAATCCACATTTGTTTTGCAAAATGAGCTTTATGAAATCCTAAGGATTGAGTTTTGTTAAGAGAACAATCTCTTCTCCAATGTCCACCACATTGACACTTGGAACAGAAAATGGTTTTTTGAGGAACAAAATAGTTATTACTAAAAACAGGTTTGGAATAAGTATAACCAAGACCAGAACGATTTCTCAACGGTCTAATTTGAGAATACATCCTATCAAAGTTTTCTTTTCCATGAGTAAAGTTTGACAAACACTTTTTCAAGGAAAAAATATCTGACTTTAGTTTTAAAACCAAATTCTTGTTTTCTAAAACATTTGAATTTGAACTAGAGTTAGACTCTAATATATCTTTCTTTGAAATAGCAGTTTCAAGATCCTTAGAAAGTTTATCCTTTTCAGATTTAACTTTCTCAAGGGTTTTTAAAATATTTTCAAAATCAGCAGTTTTCTCATCAAGATCTTTAGAAAGATCTGATACCTCTTTAGTCAGAATAGAAATTCTAGAATTTGCTTTTTCAAATCTCTTTTTGAGTTTAGAATTTTCATTTTCAAGTAACTTAGCAAATCTAGAAACTTCTTCAAAAGAAGGTAAAGTATCATCTTCTGATGATGAGGGTTCATCATTTGAAGATTCATAATATCTATTATCAACATAATTTGCATTTAAAGAGACATTTGTAACAGCTTCAGCATTATGTACCTTAGCCATGAGACAATGATCTTCAATTGGTAGTCTGGCTAGAAGTCCAATATTCCTTTGTCCTGATGTCTCATATTCTGAAGAATCATCTGAGGAATCACTACCACTTGCACTCCATGTATCATTTTCTTTCAAGACCTTCTTTGTCTTATAAAACCTTTTCTTGTTTCTTTCAGAGTGTTTCTCTTTTCTATCTTTCCTCTTCAGTAAAGGACAATCAGGCCTTATATGTCCTGTTTTCTTGCATTCATAACAAGTTACCTCTGAATCTTTCCTATCTTTCCTGTCTTTCTTTTTGAATCTATATTGAAAATCTTTCTTTCCCACAATCTTGTTCATCCTCCGAGCAAGATTAGCTAACTCATTATCCGAAAGATTACAATCACTTGAATCAGATACAACAACTTTCTTGGATTTAGATCTTGTAACCCTTTCAGGTGTTTTGGCTTTAGATGCAAAAGCAACACTTCCATTCCCATTCTTCTTCTTATTGAAATCAGCATCTCTCTTCATTCTTGTCTCGTGCTGTAGAAGAGTTCCAAAGAGTTCATCAAGAGTAATCTGGGAAACTTTTCTATTTTCATCAATAGCTGTTCTTTTTGACTCCCATTCATTTGGCATAATATCTATAATCTTATCAACAAGAGCTTAATCATCAAGACCTTTTTCTCCCATAGATTGTAAGCTGTTGACAATTGTCATAAACCTTTGTTGCACTTTACATACTGGCTCTCCATAAGGAAAAACAAATCCATGATACTCTGCTCGAAGCATTGCTCTCCTTGTTTCTATAACTTTGGATGTACCAAAATGAGTGACTTCTAATTTCTTCCAAATACAGTTGGCTGCTTCACATGAAGATATCTGACTATATATATTCCTGGTCATAGAGCATAATAAAGTATTGCGTACCTTGTAATTCAGTTGATATTCTTGCTTCTCTTGGTTGGTAAAAGTACTAACTTCTTTGTCAGGAATTTTGTAACCCCCAGTAAGCATAATAAAATTGTCTACACCAGTATTGATGACGAAAGTCTTCATACGATCTCTCCAATACTCGTAATCATTCCCATCAAAGATTGGTGGTCTAGAAGGATTCAGATTATCTATTGATCCGATATTCATTCCTGCCATCTAATAAAAAAAACAACTTTTCCACTCCACACGTTAGTGTAGTAGGTATTCAAGATAGTAATAAGAAATAAAGCTAGTAATACAAATCAGTGGAAAACCTCCTCTGATACCAATTGTTGGATCGAATAGTCAATATAAAAGTCTATTAGATGGAACAATACAAGAGGGGGGGTGAATTGTAGGTTTAAAAAACCTTGAGTTTTAGTAACAAAGAGATTAGTTTAAATGAACTTAAACTAATACAAACACAAACACCCACAATTGTATTGAATGTAAAAGGTATGATGTATTGTAATACTATTGTTATGTAAAACAATTGTATTCAAGATGAACACAATAATCAGAGTAATACAAATGTAAATGATTCTACCTTAAAGCGTATAGAACCAATCAATACAATATGTAATGGAATGATTGTAATTGAAACAATTACAATTGAATAAGTAAATAAAGGAAACAATACAAATCCCTTTCTAATACAACAGCGGAAATGTAAAAGTAATAAAATTCTTTTAACCCAAAGAGAAGGGTTATCCTTTCACCTAGGATAAAAGGTCTGTCTCACCAACACCTTGGTGAGCCCTCGATACGATTATCGGCACGTCTGTCTGCCTATCCCCGGCAGCCCTCGATACGATGATCGGCTCGTCTGTCTGCCTATCCCCGGCAGCCCTCGATACGATGATCGGCTCGTCTGTCTGCCTATCCCCGGCAGCCCTCGATTTTGCAGGTAATCGGCACCTCTGTCTTTCAATTACTTGAAAGCCCTCGATACGATGATCGGACGCACAAGGCTGATGAGAGAAGTCACAGTGTCTCTCTCTAGAATCTTCGTAGTTCACAGAGTCTCTTCGTTCATCAGTGTCTTCTCAGCTTCAAATGACCTCCTATTTATAGGCCTCGGGTTCCAACGGTCATATTGCCTCCAACGGTCATATTGAAACAGAAAGCACGACATCGTTTTGATTAGTACATAACTAACTCAACGACATCGTTTTGTTAGGACAAGAGATATATAGAAATGTAAAACATGAGTATGATTCATATGCAGAGAGAGTTTTTAGACAAAGTACCAAAACAAATAATGATCATCTGAATAGCAGTCAGTACGATACGATCGACAGAGTCAGTACGATACGTTTGACAGAGTCAGTACGATACGTTTGACAGAGTCAGTACGATACGTTTTGGTCGGTACGATCAACATCGTACGATACGATAAACATGATAAAAGACAATTTGTTATTTTCAAACATATGATAGAATACATTTGTGATTTCCAAAACATGACAGAATATATTTGTGATTTCCAAAACATGATGTAAAAGCCAAAAGAAGACTTTTGACTTAACATCCGGGAGGGTCTGCTCCATGAGCTACTGGTTGATACTCCACGTATCACAAAGTCCCATGAAGAAGTATCTCAAAGGTCCACCTCGTCATAGGGGTCTCAACACAACAGACGACACGTCAATCGGACGCCCGGTTGGTGAGTTATTAGCTTGTTCATCCCAGGGGCCCGGTTGGTTTCATGTGCGATCCAACCTGACCATATCTCAACTGTACCCCCAACTCTCATAGGGTATACTCGAAGGGACTGTTTCTCAACGTGATCACCAACGCCGCTGACGGTTCGTCAAACGGACGTCCAGTTTGAAAGTTATCATCTTTTCAGTTCGAGGGACCCAGTTGGATTTCGGGTACAATCCAACCTCACCACTATCCATCTGCAACCAAAACATAGGAGAATTATGCCAAAAGTTCCGTCTCATCAAGAGGAATCCAACAAAGTCAATTGTACATCAATAGGACGTCCGGAGCTCAAGATATAAGTGTTTCCGCTCCGAGGGCCCAGTTGGTTTCGTGTTCGAACCAAACCGACCGTACTTCAAATGGCACTGGTTAATTAAACCGGTCACACCATTGCGATCCATACAGAAAAACACACGAGATGGACTACCCATTGGTCCAAAATGGATAGCCGGTGAAAAAGTTTCATTTCACCGCAACATGCGCGAACCGGGCCTCGTGGGGACCACGCCTCGACCTCGACTTAAAAAACCAAACTTGGTCTTGAAACATCCTTCTTAATTCCAGGGTCGCAACCTCACAAACGGTTCAACATTCTGACACCGTATGAGAGAGATATTTGTCCGAAACAAGATCCCGTAATAATAATATTATTATTATTCGGTGTGTCGTGGTCCCAAGACATGAACCAAAATTTATTATTCAACATTCTACTTGAATCGACCGTATTGATATCAGGATTACATCGCCACTGATGGCAGGCCAAACGGACGTCGCACGCATGAGTTATGGCGGGTCAGAGATTTAATAATAATATTAAATTTATTATTTTCCGAGTGCTTCGGGTACCCGATCCAAAAACCTGAAAAAGACATTCAATATTGGACTCGGAATGTCCATCTTGAAATCAGGGTCGCACCACCGCAGATGGCTTGTAAAACCGAGGTCGTACGGGGAAGTTACAGACAAAAATGTGTTTTATCATCAATATTAATAACAACAATATTTTATTATTATTATTAATTACTTATTAATTTACTATTCCTAACTCCAAATCAATCCACATTTTTTGGAGCACTTCTTGGGCGATGGAAACTTACACTATCAATTAATTCCTTTCTTTTTATTATTATATCATCAACTTAAACATTCTCTCTCCAATCTATCAATTCCTTCACATTTTTGCACGTCCAACCCAAACCTCCAAACCCTATCAGCCAGCCCTTCCCGCGGTTTTCTCTTCCACCCGAAGTCATGCCTTGAACACACGCTGAAATGACACTACCGTGTCACCCCTTCCGTGGGTCGCTGTATCTTCGTTCAAAACCCAAAAATTGTGACAATCGCAGATTCGAGATCCTCAGGTCGAGATCTCTGCATCCGTATACTCAACGTAACATTGAGTTTTTATCACACTTAATTATTTGGCGACGAATAATCCATGAGAAATGAAACAGAAAGGTTCATGGTCTGCAGATCGATAACCATATTTGTTTGTCCACCGTCGTTGAGATTCAAGAACAAGAGGAATTAACATAGAGATATTTATCATACTTCAAAATTAAACCCCTACCTCAATTCAAGAAGGTTGATCGCTTGATGAAGGATGGAGATACTATCTTTTTTCTGTTGATGTTGTCGTGGGATAATGACGTTGCTTTGTCAACGTCGAGAAGGAAGAAGTCGAGGTTGGTGCTAGCATTCTTTGCATTCTTTGATGAGGGAAAGAAGTCCTCTAAATCCTCCCAAATCCCCTCTCTAAAGACTCTCCCCACTAGAGATTATGTCAACACCCATAATAATAATGTATAACCATTTATTAATGAGTTGGCATAAATATTTCAAGAGAATTTCGAAAACGTGCCAAATAACTAAAAGATATTTAGTTCATTAATGAAGAGGGTTGGAACATTAAATTGAAGGGGTGTTAAAGGGGGGTTGGAGAGAGTTATGGGAAGATGAGAGGTTGGGGGTCGTGTGGGCCCCACCTCTCATATATCCACTCATGGGAGGATTTAACTTCCTTAGATATAAATTTGTTTTATCAAATTTATTTAACTTTTCTTAACTAAACTCCAAAATTAATAAAACTCAACCTGTTTAAAACACAACTGCGGTAAAGGTCCCCTTCATAAATTACCGGGGCTGCGAGTTCATCTGTTCCCTCAGATTTCAATTCCGAGCACCGGTTCAAAAGATAGAAAAACCCACATGTATGTTTACTTACGTACCTGAAAAAAAGTTCGGAAAATTATTATCAGTCATCCTTGACCCGCACCGGTCAAGGTTAGGCTCTGCCTAAGTAAAAAACGCCTCAATGAACCCATCGATACTCTCAGATTTTCAATCCGAGTTACCATATAGAAGTTATGAATTTTACAATAAAATAATTGTCACTTAATTATTTTATTTGTGGCCAAAAACTAACTTTTTCTGGTGGCCCATGCCGGAAATAGTTAGTATCTGCTTAAATAAAACATGCCATCATGAGTTCAGTAGTGGTCTCAGATTTTTAATCTGAGCTACCGTTTGTGAGTTATAAGCATTTGAAAAATAAAATAATTTATTTAATAATTTTATTTATGGTTAATCCATTTTTGGGATTTCTCATAGGAGGCTTGTGCCGACTAAACATAAGTGGTTCCTATGGTAATCCAGCTATCTTGAGTGCAACGGTGCCCTCAGCTTTCAAATCCGAGTAGCCGTTCAATAGTTACTCCACTTTTTCTGGAAAACTGCTTACGCGTGTTAATTTAAGCTTAACAAAACTTCGGAAAATTATTCCCAGCACACCGGGCCTCAGAATCAGGTGCCGTCTGAAACAGCGAACTCACAAAATTACAAAGAAATTATGGAATAAAATTCCTTGAAATTTCCGGGTCTTTACATTACTCCCACCTCAGGGCTTTACGTCCCCGTAAAGCTTCAACACAGACTAGGGGAAACAAAAAGTGGTAATGAGCACGCATCTGAGCCTTCCACTCCCATGTGTTCTCCTGGGGGTTCTTGTGCTGCCTCATGTTTCCTTTTCGTCGAACATGGAAAACCCATACCATCGTTGTAAGTAAACCACAACCTTTTTTCCTAATACCATCAATCCGTTTATGAACTGTGATTGCCAAGTCCACACCCAAACTAACGTCGTAAGGCCCCGACGCTATCACCAAGAGGTTCCAACTGAAACTCTCACCTCAATGGTCAGATAACACCTATCGGCGTAAGTGTTTTTATCGAGTTTCCTCTCAATGGAATCTCCAAACGTGAGGGTCAAGTCAACGGTTTTAACCCGAAACTCTAGTTCTGGGACAAGATTCGTGTAAGGAAGGAATGATTGGTACCTATTTCAATTTTTATGGTAGCTCATAGTAGACATAGACCGTACCTCAAATCATTCTTAGATCCCTTGGGTCACACTCCATGACCTCATGCATCTATTCTCTTCCCCTACCCTCCATCTCCCTGAGCCTGGCGGGGACTACAAAGAAGGGAAGTTTCAACATGTTGAAATGTACACCAACTCATGCTGTACTCTTATCTCTGCTTCCATGTCTGCTACTCTGCAGATTCATCTGTCCGTAACACTTCCTCTTCTTGAAACATTTAACATGCCCAAGTCTCCTAGACTGGCGCCAGTTTCCAGCTTTCCCACTGCTAACCTTCACTGACTGCATCCATTCAGCAAAGAATTATCAACCACAAAGGTTCTTTCTTGCACCCTAGCCTATGTAGAAATGCATAGAGGAGAGGTGCTGGCTCGGATAATCTTAAACACACCACTCTCATAGGTCCGAGCTCTATAGCACTGATCGAATCATATTCATCGAGTACCCGGAATTCTCAGTACGCCTCTATGAGTACTCAGCTACTGAAACGTCATCCTGGCGAAGCTGTATAAGCTCTAGAAAACTCTCAGCCACCTCCTCAAGCCAGTCCTCACCCGCCTGTGAGACAGGTTCGCCTCGGAACTTGAGGGTATCTAATGTTGGAACATGTGTAAGGTAGTTAGCCTACATGTGTCATCTACCAGTACCATCAGTTGTAATTATTGACCAACAGGTAGTGATATATAGCTGACACACTACCCAAAGGCACTATCTCAGGCATCGGTCCACGTACCAAAGCCTCATCACTATGAGGTTCATCCTCATGGTCATTCACTGGAAAACACTAGTAGCCAAGTCCACCGTCCACTCCACTGATGTCTCAGCTAGGAGGAATACTCTAGCAATCACCTCCAGCCAGTGCTCTGCTCTCTGGGAATCTGCCTCGCCTCGTAACCTTGGAGGCCACTACTGTTGGAACTCGTGCAATGCGCTCTGCCAGTGTGCATATTTCGCATGTATGGATGGTGGAATCTGCTCCCCAACAGGTGGTGGTGCTGCTGGTACACCACCCGAGGGTTACAACATAGTAAAAAGGGCCCCGCACCAGAGCCTCGTTGCTTGGTGGGCTGTCATCGTGTACTATCTTAGAAATCCAACTGACTGTTTGCATAGAGACATCCTGAACAGATACGACACGGTCAAACAATTTATACCTAGTGAGCTGACCTGGTTTGAGCTGACTTAAAAACTTTTGGAAACACCCACGCAATTAGTGTTTTCGTGCACAAAGTCAGAAATCAGAATTCAGGGTCCTGGTGTACAGATACGTTGGCCGCCGCACCAACACTGAACTCCCTGAACTGAAAATCACACTCGGTACCCTTAACATTATTGCTTCATAGAAAGAAAAAAATCAGAGTCCTATGTTCTGCGGTAGAACCGACTCCTCTGATACCAATTTGTCACAACCTGTCCTCGGGGCCCGTGTTGTGACTACCCCAAGCCAGCCTTCCATAGAACAGGGGATGACTACTAGCACTAAAGGCGTAAATCTCGATAACTAAGAAGGCATTGACTTTATAAAACTAAACTAAACACCACATAGTACAAGCGGAAGTACTCACTAGGTAAAACTGAATACAAGCAGTGATGAAAGTAAAGGGGGCTGGAAATATAAGACCAAATGTAAAGTACAAGGTAAAAGACAAAATAGCCCGAAGGTGACAAGCCGCTCCTAGGTTGTCCACCAAGGATCCTACCTGAAGGGTAGGAAAAGATAGCGCAGCTCCTAGACCGTCCACCACAGATCCTACCTGAAGGGTAGGTATAGATAGCCTCCACAACGCTCTTGCCCTTCAACCTCCTCCGAGTATCGTCTCGCCGTGAAGTCCACATCCGGATACTGACTCTTCATGAGGTCCACCTCCGGGTACCATCCAGCCCTCGAACACTTGGCCTCTGTCAACGTTGCTCGTCGTCTGAAACCAACACAACGATGTGCGGGCATAGCCCGTGCAGGGGTGAGTATAACGATACTCAGTAGGGACCTCGATACCCTGAAGGTCTCACTAAATCCAACAAGGATAACCACAAGGATGATCTCAACAGATATCCTCTACTTAGGTATATGAACATACATATACCTAAGTTATCAAGTAACCCATCTCAATCATGAGGAAACACAAAGATTATGAAATCAACGGATAACCACTACCCAGGTATATGCCCATACATATACCTAATTTATCAAATGACCCATCTCAATCATGAGGTAACACAATGATCATAGACTCAGCTCAAACCAGGATTTTCAATTATCGAAATTGTAACTGCTAAAGAGCCCCATCTCTGGAGTGTACAATGATCCTGTCACGACTCTGATGTACTAACCTAAGACTGCTGAGGTACTCCACCTGTCGAGTACTGTGGGCCTGCAGCTACAACCAAGCTCTTCCCACCATGGATATGCCGCTACAACCAAGCGCTCCCCCTCATAGCCTCCAGAGGTACTCCTTCTATTGAGTACCACGGGTCTGCCGCTACAACCATACGCTCCTCCACTGTGGGTCTGCTGCTAAAACCAAGCGCTTCCCACCATGGGTCTGCCGCTACAACCAAGCGCTCCCCTCCCCTCATAGCCTCCAGAGATACTCCTTATGTTGAGTACCACGGGGATGCCGCTACAACCAAGCACTCCTCCATCGTGGGTCTGCCGCTACAACCAAGCGCTTCCCACTGGGCTATCCGAAACTCACCGAGTCGATCGATCAGCCGTCTTCAAGTCTCAGTCGGCTAAACGGTCTTCGTACTCCGTATGTTCATCTCCGGGAGGGTCTGCTCCATGAGCTACTGTTTGATACTACAAGTATCACAAATTACCACGAAGAAGTATCTCAAAGGACCGCCTCATCATAGGGGTCTCAACACAACAGACGACGCGTCAATCGGACACCCAGTCTGTGAGTTATTAGCCTTTTCGTCCCAGGGGCCTGGTTGGTTTCATGTGCGAACCAACCCAACCGTATCTCAACTATACCCCGAACTCTCATAGGGTATACTCATAGGGACCATTTCTCAACGTGGTCACCAACGCCGCTGACGGTTCGTCCAACGGATGTCCAGTCTAAAAGTTATAATCTTTTCCGTTCGAGGGACCCGGTTGGATTTCAGGTACAATCCAACCCGACCACTATCCAACTGCAACCAAAACATAGGAGAAGTATGCCAAAAGTTCTGTCTCATCAAGAGGAATCCAACAAAGTCGATGGTACATCAATCGGATGTCCGGAGCTCAAGATATAATTGTTTCCGCTCTGAGGTCCTGGTTGGTTTCGGGTTCGAACCAACCCGGCCATACTTCAAATGACACTGGTTAATTAAACTAGTCACACCATTGCGATCCATATGAAAAAACACATGATATGGACTACCGATTGGTCCAAAATGGATAGCCGGTGAGAAAGTTTCATTTCACCGCAGCACGCGCGAACCGGGCCTCGTGGGGCCTATGCCTCGACCTCGACATAAATATCCAAAATTGGTCTTGAAACGTCCGTCTTAATTCCAGGGTCGCAACCTCGCAGACGGTTCGAAATTCCGACACCGTATGAGAGAGAGATTTGTCCGAAACAAGATCCCGTAATAACAATATTATTATTATTCGGTATTTCATGGGCCCGAGCCATGAAACAGAATTTAGTATTCAAAATTAGACTTGAATCGACTGTATTGATGTCAGGATTACATCACTACTGACAGAAAGCCAAACGTATGTCATACACATGAGTTATGGCGGGTCAATGATTTAATAATAATATTAAATTTATTATTTTCTGAGCACTTCGGGTACCCGATCCAAAAACCCGAAAAAGACATTCAATATTGGACTCGAAATGTCTGTCTCGAAATTAGGGTCGCACAGCCGCAAACGGTTCGTAAAACCGTGGTCGTATGGGGAATTTGCAGACAAAAATGTGTTTTATCATAAAAAGTAATAACAACAATATTTTATTTTTATTAATTACTTATTTATTTACTATTCCTAACTCCAAATCAATCTATGTTTTTTTGGATCCCTTCGTGGGCGATGGAAACATACACCATCAATGAATTCGTTTTTTTATTATTATATCATCAACTTAAACTTTCACTCTCCAATCTATCAATTCCATCACGTTTTAGCGCCTCCAACCCAAACCTCCAAACCCTATCTGCCAGCCCTTCATGCGGTTTTATCTTCCACCCGAAGTCATGCCTTGGACACACGCTGAAATGACACCACCGCGTTGCCCCATCCGTGGGTCGCTGTATCTTCGTTCAAAACCCGAAAAATGTGACAATTGCAGATTCGTGATCCGCAGGTCGAGATCTCCACATCCTTATTCTCAACGTAACATTGAGTTTTTAGCACGCATAATTATTTGGCGACGAATAATGCACGAGAAACGAAACAGAAAGGTTCATGGTCTATGTGCGGTTCGATAACCATATTTGTTTGGCCACCATCGTTGAGATTCACGAACAAGAAGAATTAAGACCGAGATATTTATCATACTTGAAAATTAAAACCCTACCTCAATTCAATAAGGTTTATCGCTTGACGAAGGTAGGAGATGATATCTTTGTTCCGTTGACGTTGTCGTGGGATGACGACGTTGCTTCGTCAACGTCGAGAATAAAGAAGTCGAGGTTGGCTCCATCGTTCATTGCGTTCTTCGATGAGGGAAAGAAGTCCTCTCAATCCTCCCAAATCCCCTCTCTCAAGACTACCCCCACTAGATATTATGCCAACACCCATAATAATAAAGTATAACCATTTATTAAAGAGATGGCATAAATATTTCAAGAGAATTTCAAAAATGATCCAAATATTAAAAGATGTTTAGTTTATTAATGAAGAGGCCTAGAACATTAAATTGAAGGGGTGTTAAATGGGGGTTGGAGAGAGGTATGGGAACATGAGAGGTTTTGTCTTGTGTGGGCCCCACCTCTCATACATCCACACATGGGAGGATTTAACTTCCTTAGATATAAATTTGTTTTAACAATTTTATTTAACTTTTCTTAACTAAACTCCAAAATTAATAAAACTCAACCTATTTAAAACGCAACTGCAGTAATGGTCCCCTTAAGTAATTACCGGCGCTGCAAGTTCATCGGTGCCCGCAGATTTCAATTCTGAGCACTGGTTGAAAAGATAGAAAAACATGCACGTACGTCTACTGAACGTACCCGAAAAAAGTTCAGAAAATTATTATCAGTCACCCTCAACCCGCACCGGTCGAGGTTAGGATCTGCCTAAGTAAAACATGCCCAACGAACCCATCGATACACTCAGATTTTCAATAAGAGTTACTGTTTAGAAGTTATGAATTTTACAATAAAACAATTGTCACTTAATTATTTTATTTGCGGCCAAAAACTAACTTTTTTTGGTGGCCAGTGCCGGAAAAAGTTAGTATCTGCTTAAATAAAACAAGCCATCAAGAGTTCAGCAGTGGTCTCAGATTTTTAATCTGAGATACACTATGTGAGTTATAAGAATTTGAAAAATAAAATAATTTATTTAATTATTTTATTTATGGTTAAGCCATTTTTGGGATTTCTCATAGGAGGCAAGTGCCGACTAAACATAAGTCGTGCCTAGGGTAATCCTATTATCATGAGTGTAACGGTGCCCTCAGATTTCTAATCCGAGCAACCGTTCAAGAGTTACTCCACTTTTTCAAGAAAACTGCTTACGCGCGTTAATTTAAGCTTAACCAAACTTCGGAAAATTATTCCTGGAACACCGGGCCTCAGAATCAGGTGACGTCTGAAACCGAGCACTCACAAAATTCCAAAGAAATTAAGAAAAAAAAATTTCATTGAAAATTCTGGGTCTTTACATAGGAACTATAGCAGCAGTGACACTATAGAGGTGGAGGCACTATAGGAGCAACAATACTGTAGCAGACCGAGAACTATAGTAGTACTATTCATTGATGGGGCCATTCAGCCAAAAAATGGGCTTTCATTCACCTAGGAATTTAAGATATGTAATTGGTATCCCTATACCCAGTCAAAAGTGGTCTTTTGTTTTATTTAATAATAAAATGAGTCTTCGGCCCCAACATTTAAAAAATTATTTTGAATGTTTTCCAACATAGACTATCAAAATTTAATAACCCAACCTGATGTATTCTTCATATTAAAATATCATGGAATCCATTATTGATGAGTTTCACCATTATGATGATTAAAAAAATTGTTTCCCATTAGGGGAATACAAATGAATAATATTCCAAAATTATTCTTTCAATTTTTATCAAATATGATTCTTGTAGAAATTTCATCAAGATCATGTCATTAGAAAAGCTATGTATCATAATCTCTCATCCTTGGTCATTAAAACTAAACAAACCTTTTACAAGGGGGATTGATTGAATCATTTAGTGAAATAAGAAAAATTGATGTTCCCCAAGGTCACTTATCCTACACATTGCACAAGAAATTTTTTGATCCATTTTTTTAAGTGAGTCCATAAATTCAAGATGATTGTTCTTAAAAAGATTCATCCCATATTTAGTATTTTCGGCCTGGAATTAAAGTGAATATTCCTTGAAGATAATTATATCAGTAATCAGTTGGTAATTTAAATTTTTTTGTCTTAATCGAGTGCTCTTCTTTTCTACACAGGGAAAATCTCAAGTAAACATACATTGAAATGATGGAAGAAAGATTTTTGAATTATAGGTTGATACCCCCTTCCATATGAAATTTGTATTTCATGTCAATAATGGGGAGAAAAAGTGAAATGAAAAATTGAAATCTAAATGGGAGAGGAGAGAATTATTCACATATTTTCACATTCACTTAGAATGAACATTGAATGTATTTGCAACAAATAAAAAGGGGGGGATTGAAGTGTCCACTTTGTGTATATATTGTATTTTATATCAACTGATTTTCACTTTTTTTAATGCTGATCACTATGATAAAACAATTTCATTTCGGTAAATATGATGAAGTGGTTCGAAGTTTAACATATATTGAACAATGTCCTCATGTCATGATAATTAATGAAACATCAATTTATGACTTTTTTTTCAAGGTGATGGCTAGGGATTTGTTATGGATTTATTTGATTACATTGATTTTTTGGGTTGAATAATTCTCCTAGTAAAATATGAAAATTATTTTCTGATTTTTATTTAAAAGATACTTAGACTTTTTTGTAGAACCTGTGATGAAATAATTTTTTATGAAATATGAGTAACCGTGTTTCCAATCGAATTCTAGTTTGATTGGAAAAATGATGTTGTTGGAAGACAAGGAAGTAACAATAATTTCCTTTGATAATATGACGATGCTAAATGTGGTCGATAAAAAAGTTAAATATCAAGATATATGGGGGTTCATTATTAAATTAAATCAGTTTGGTTGATGTTATAGAATCATATTTTAAAGGTGGTGTCATTTTATAGTGATTACAAAATTTTCAGGCCTCAAAATCAAGAATTTATATTATGGGAAAAGATGTATTTTTTTTCTAAATGAGATCATGACAAATAGTTCATGGAAAACATAGGAGGAATGTGAAACAAAGAAGGAAGATTGGAAAAGGATATATTTCTGTATAGTAACATTAATGCAAAACTGATTGTCTCCTATCAACCGTTCAATGTTTCAATGCTATGCTAATTTGTATAACAACACTCGGGTCGAATACATGATGATGATACTTTGTACATTCGATTATTTTTAACTTATTTTATTTTGATTTGAGGGGGGGGGGGGGGGGGGGTTGGGGGTTTGTTTACAGAGCTTAAATTAGGTTATTAATGGTTGGTTTTTGATTTAAAAATTTGATAAATATTGGGGCGAGTTCGTTATTATGGAGTTAAGCATGTGATATCCATGAACATTGCTTTATATTTTATTAAATTAACACCTCTATCATAAGATGACATTGAATGTAATTCCCAATTGTTATGGATTTAATACAAGACTTAACATAACATAGTGTTATAATCTCTATCAGTGCATTTTTTTAGTTGTGTATTTATGGTTCAAATAATCCATCGAAGTCATACATTAAGAAAATTATTTCATTAATCCATGACATTTTTTTGTAACATACAGAATGTAGATTTAAAGAGTATTCATCGAGAAAATACCCTCAATCACATATCATCCCTAAAATTTGACTCACCCCAATGGAAAAGGAAATAGTTGTGCATCGAACAAACACAGAAACAGTGAAGATAATTAAATATTGACATTCAATGGAATGATAAATAAAAATAAGGGAAGGGGAGTCTAATATATTTAAAATAGTTTAATAAAATTAATATTATTTAACATTATGTTGATTAGAATAATTGATAATGAAGAAGAAACATGTATTGAAATTTAATAGAAATGAAAAAAAACATACATAATTAAAAATTATAAGAACAGAATAAAACATAAAAAATAGAGAAGTAAGGATGTCTCAAGTAAGAACATGATTTTGGAATGTCCACCCAGGCCTTTTGAAATTTCTTGGTCGTGCCAATGCATCTTCTTCTATTCTGAAATACCAACATCTTTCAAGTTGAAGAGTGGGTTATATTTATAGCCCAAAGAGTTGGACTTTTCGCATTATTAATCATCCCCTCCACTATCATCATCAATTTTAAAATTAGAAATCCAATTCTAGAGAAATGATATTCCACTTTTTAGTATATATTAATGTTTACAGTAAACTCTCAAAATTTGGTGGCATTTGGACTTATACAGACAAAGTTATGGAGGGTTTAATAAACAATGTTAAACTATCCATTTATATCCATGATTTTTCGATGGCTGAAATGTGAATGAGTTTCTGAATAGGAATATGCCCTCAAATATAAACCCATTATTCAATAAAGTTGGTCTTCTATATATTACCTTTCACACTACAAAATTTGATATCGAATGGATGTCTATATTAAGAAAAAAACAACTTTTTTGTTCTGATTTTATTTCTCAGACAGAATGTAGGGATATAATTCATAAAATAATTTGGTCCCCTTTTTAGTGGAATTGGGACTTGATAATTTTATCCAATATGAATCAAATTGTACCCAAACTTTTGGTGGAGAATAAAATATTTTAGACTTCTGGATTTATCCTCGCAATTCAATATCCATGGCTGGTCCATTTACTTCACAGATTTTGTGGTCCTTATTGTGTGGTACATGTGAGACTTCAAATGGTAAACTATTACAATGATTCCATCCGATGATATGTTGTAAAGTTAATAAGGAATCCAAAAAAAATATGAACCATGAAATTTGGATAATCAGAGTGAGATTTATAAGTAAAATTGTAAACTAACTCAATTGGACTACTTCAAACAATGATCAAAAATTATATTTAGTATTATAATATGAGTATCTCAAACCAATTATTCACTTTTACATGAAATTTACCAAAGGGAGTATAAATAAATTTATGAATAAATTAATAAAATTAACTACTAAACACTTAATATTTTTCATGTCCTCATTTTAAAAAAATATAAAAACATATAAATATTATTCTCGTTCAACAAAAAATTTAAAATTTCTTTTACACGATTAGGGGAGGTTTAGACACTTCCACTCAACCAGGTTGAACTCCACCACAAATTTTTACAAAAAAAATATTCAGAAACAATTCATTTTTATGATCAAATTTAGAAATGGAAAATGTATGCACTTGAAACATACTCCACTCAAGAAGATAAAATTTATTAATGGAGGTTCCCTCATTCACCAACCAATGGTGAAAATCATATATTTTTAAATATATCTCAACTTCCATTACCTATCCTAAGGTGAAAAAGAATAGACATGTATTTGTAAATGGGTTTTCTATGACTATAGGATGGTAGAAATTTAATGTCCAAGGGAGAGGAGAATATTGGTAAATCATCACTTTGGGTAAAAAAATCCACAATTTTTTTTGAAATGAATTGTGGAAGGAAATGGAAACACATATTAACAAGGGAATGTTTTTTTGATGAAATACACAAAATATGAATAATATTTGAAGGGTATGAGAAGAAAAAATATTTACAAAACACAAAACATCTCCTGATTTCAAAGTGTTCTTTTTTTCCTTTTCTTCTATTTTTTTTTATTTTTTTTCAAAAGTTGAACATGAAAAAAATCTCACACTCATATCCCAACCCCAGATTTTTCTCCCCATGATAATAATTTTAATTGTTATAAAAATTTCAAAGGATGAAAAAGAGTGATTTCTCACCTTCCCATTATATAACCAAATATATATTTTTTTCATTTTTTTGATTAGTTTCAATTTTTGAACAAATTTCAATAAAATTGGTACAAGATGTCAAAAACATATATACATTCCCAAAAATCAATTGTAATGTCCCACCAATATTCATTGTATTGAGATCACAATGAGTCATTACTAGGCCTCAGTCAACATCCACAAGATTCCAATGACTGGAAATAAATGACAATGAGTTTCAAATTCTCCTGGGGGAAGATTTACCCCTTATGAAATAGACCAATAAACCAACCAACCAAACATTCACTATAAGATGTATGACCAAAAAAATAGAACTCATCAACGTCATGTATCTCAAAACCACATCAATGTATGTGACAATAGAAGAACAACCAAGTATCAAAGTACAAAATAGATAAACGAGACAAGACTCTCAAAATATTATATGAATCCAAGATCCACGATCTCCAAGCTCCACAATCTCCAAACTGACCAAACATCACTATGTAGTACTAAAAACATTGGAAACATTACCTTTTCACCTTTCTAGGAAGATTGCGTCTGCAATAGCACCAGTATGTCAAAGCATGGGTGAGTATAAAACTATGTAGATTTTACCCTATTAATTCCCTACTCACACTACTAGGATTGAAGAGTTAGTAACATTAAAATGAATATTTTATGTTAAACATTTTATTAAAATAGTTTATAAAAAGATACAAACATGTTTTCCCAAATCGATTTATCACCAAAATAATTCAAGTGAAATTGAAACCAAAATTTCCTGAAAGTTATTTTTCATGAAAAATAACTTAACAAGCATTAAAATCCGTTCACAATATCCCCTTTTTGTCATACCCAACCGTTCCAAAACCCCATGGAACAAATCATGCATGCTACATGGAAGATGGGGAATTTCCTAACTCTTATCTATCCCAACATTGTTGAGGGAAACTTATTACCCTTATCCTACCCCAATGTACTTGAATGTTTGATGGGGGAGAGACCTAACCCTTATCCATCCCAACACTAATGCAGGATACCCCAAACTTTTATCCGTACTGAATGCAATATGAAGTTTTGACGGGGGAGATCTCTAACCCTTATCCATCCCAACACTACTGGGGGAGACCCCTAACACATATCAATCCCGAATACAATAAGAATGTTTGACGGGGGAGAGCCCTAACCCTTATCCATCTAAAAAATGTTGGGGCAGACCCCTACCCTTTATATTCCCCATATTTAATATGAATTTACACAACTATTATGCCATTGCACCAATTCAAAAACCAACGTGTCATCCATTTTTAATAAAACTCCCTCTTTTTGTTGAAAACGAATTCCATCAAAGTAATTTCAATACCAAACCTTTTCAATAAAACACCATTTTTATTAGAACCCAATTTTTCATCAAAAAATTTAACAATTCTATAATGTCAATAATTTAAAATCATCATTATAAATTTAAGAAGCGAAATCACTTCCCATAAAAAATCACCATGATATCACAATTTCACTAAAACGATAAATCAAAAAATTAAAAAAAATTATTCCATGCATTTCAAAATCAATTATATTAAAATAAACCAATTTAAATCAAAGAAAATCAATTCTAGGAAGAGGATTCTATAGAGAATCCTCTTACCTTTAGGGTTATGGATAATTCTACCCACAAGAAACCACACCATAAAACCAGAGAACTCACCACTGAAACTGCTCTAGATCCCCTTTGTTAACATCCACAAGCCTTAAAATAAACACCCAAGGCAACCCCAACATTAGATATACATGAAATGGATGTAGATCTATAAAACCTAAGAAGAAGAGAAGAACTATATAAAACCAAAGAGAGAACCATATGAGAGACTTAACCAGGGGAAACCACACTCAAACCACCTTGAAACCCCATCAAATTGCTTCCAAAATGAGTGGAAGATCCCCTCCAACCCTTCAGAACCAAAAATACCATGTGAAGCTCAAGTGAGAGATGATTTTGAGTGAAGAGGCGCCCTAATGGATAAAACAGATAAAAATCACATCAATATGTTGACACATGGTCAGTTCGCACAGTTTGTCAAATTGTGCGCTAACCATGCACACACCACTGTCTTGAAAGCAAGGGTCTGCATGGTTGCCTCGTATGGTTTGAAAAACCATGTGCAGGACATGAGAAGCCCACTATCTCCCCCTGAATGGTTTCTTGGAGAACCTGCACAACTTTCCCGAACTATTCTCAAACCATGCGCCCTTAGAAAATCCTCTAAACTTATTAAAAACCATTCCACTCTCTCCAAACCTCTTCTCAACTCATCCCATGAACTATAAACACATAAAAAGGCATAAAAAATTATATATACCTCAAATTGGGGGTGCTACATTATCCCCACCATTTGAATTTACATCCTCAAAAAGTAGAGACCCATCGCTTTTCCAAAAGTGCTCGGGTCATTGCTCAGCCATCTCTTTCTCCAGCTCCCAAGACTCCTCCTGAATCTGACCATGCAACCACAATATATGAACTATAAAATTGATTTTACAGTGTAATAATTTATCTTTAATATCAAAAATACACATTGTCAAATGCACCAAGGAAGAATCACGTTCCACCTCAACATGATCCCAACTAATCACATGGTCATGATCTGATTGATACTATTTCAACTGAGATACATGGAACACATTATCTACCGAACTGAACCATGGTGGTAATTCCAACTGATATGAGAACTCCCTGACCCATTCTAGAATCTAAAAAATGCCAATATAAATAGGAAATAACATTCACTTCTTCTCGAAATGACGATGTCCAAGACGTGGAGATATCCTCAATAAGACATGATTACCCACAGTGAATGACAATGGTATTTTATGGTGATCTACAAAATATATCTGATGACTCTGATCTCTCTCCATCCTCTTTCTGATCAACATGATCTTCTCAATTGTTTCTTGGACAAGGCTCAACACCACTAGTAATGTTTCACCTATTTCCACCCAGTATAGTGGAGAATGACAAGGATTCCTATAAACTTTTCTAAACGGAACCATGCGTATCAAGGAATGATAACTGTTATTATATGAGAAATTCACCACAAGTATATGCTTCTCCCATGAGCCACAAAAATCTATTACACAAGCCCACAACATGGCATCCATAGTTTGTATCGTATGCTCTGATTTCCCATCCTTCTGATGATGATACACCATGCTCCTAGTAAACTGAGACCAAGAGCTTGCTGAAAGGATTTCCATAATCGATATGTGAACCTCAGATCTCCATCTGAGACTATTGAAACCATTATTCCATGCCTCTTTACCACTTCTCATAAGAATATTTTTTATAGATCCTCCACCGTATGGTTTTCTGTAATAGGGATGAAATGAGCCGACTTGGTAAGATGATCCCCTATCACCCAGATAGCATCATGTTTCTGAACTATTTGTGGAAGACCTGTAACTTATTCCATCACTATCTGCTCCAATTTCAACACTAGAATTGATAAATACTGCAACATTATTGCTTGTCTCTAATTCTCTGACTTAACTTACTAACATGTTAAGCATTGTGAGATGAACTCGACCACCTTTATTTTCATGTCACTCCACCAAAATTTTACCTTTAATGCCTTATACATTGTCTGTGTACCTAGATGTACAACACATCTTGAATGGTGGTAAGCATGAATGGGTTGTTCCTAGAATTCCATATGTACAACAATCCAATCATTAGTGAAAAAAACTGAACTCCCATTAAGTTTTCTTCCCTCAATGGTCTCCCAACCATTGAGTTTCGAACTCATAACATGACATTCTACATAAAATTCTTATGCCTCTTTGCCAATTTTTAGCAAATTTGGAACAAGAGTAGATAAAAAGAAAAATGCAACACCACCTCCGTCTTCACATTCCACGTGTCTGTCGACTAGTAATGACATCAACTATCATTCATCTAATGATTATTTTTCTAAATGAGCATATGACTTTCTACTCAAAGAATCTTTCACTGAATTCCCTTTTCCTTGTGTATACATAATGTCAAAGGCAATCATTTAGGGGTACTCCATCCATCTCCTTTGTCTCTGATTCAAATCTCACTGTGAGAAAATGTGTTTCAATAATTTGTGGTCTGTAAAGGTAGTGAATTTCTCAAAAAATAGATAGTGTCTCCTTGTTCTCAAGGAATAAATGACTATAGCTGACTCCAAATCATGTGTTTGGTAATTCCTCTAATGCACTCTTAACATCCTTGAACCATAAGAAACCACATGTTGTCCTTGCATGAGAAGAAATCCCAAACCTAATCTTGAAGCCTCACAATACACCACATACCCTTGTCTCGATTCTGGAAAAATCAAGATTGGTGCTGATGTAAGCCGCATAATCAACTCTTGGAAAGACTTCAAGAATTCCTTTTTTCTATTGGAAGTGATCATTATATTTTTCATAACTTCCATTGGTGAATCTAGTCATGAGAAATCACACAAAAAGAGTTATTATAAATCAGATAGATAAAAAAATTCATATATCGATGTCATTATTCTATGGTTGCCACCAAAAAATAGCTTTGATCTTTTCTGGACCAACATAAACACCTTTTTCAAAAATGGCTTGTCTAATAAAACTTACTTTTTGTATCCAAAATTTAAACATTGATAAATTTCCATAAAAACGGTGATCTCTCAATATTTATAATATTTTTTTTCTGGAGCTCTTTATGGTCAGACCGTGTCTTTGAATGCACCAAGATGTCGTCCACAAAAACCAACTCAAAAGAATCTAGATATCTCTAAAATATCAGATTCATCAAATCCATAAATACCACTGGTGCATTCATGAGACCAAAAGTACTAACTACATATTCGTAGTGGCTATATCTTCTTCTAGATGCTATCTTAGTAATATCCGACTTTTGAACGCACATTTGGTGATATCATGATCGGATGTCAATCTTAGAGAACCACTGTGCTCCCCTTAATTTATCAAACAGGTCATCAATGTGTGGGATTGGATATCTATTTTTTATCGAAACATGGTTATCATGATGATAATCAACAGGCAACTGAAGAGTTTCATATGTTTTCTTCACAAACAAAACCAGTGATGCCCATAGAGATGTACATGGCCAAATGAAACCCTTGCTTTCTAGTTCCCCCTACTGAACATTGAATATCCTTAATTCTATTGGTTCCATCAGATAAGATGGATGGGAAATAACATTTGTCCCCTAAAGGAGATCAATCGTAAACTCCACTTCCCTTATAGGTGGTAACTTATAGAAGTTATTAGGAGAAAACATCTGGAAATTGATCAAAAAATGTTGGAAAACTATTTTCCTTGATCTCTTCCATTGACACCAAATACAAAACCTCTTACTAATACAAAATCGTTCCAAAAATTGGTTCAAACCAATCTGTTTCACCCAAAATTTCACTCTTCTCACTTCTAAAGATATGTCTAAATCCATCCTCCATCAAAAAACTCTCCATTCATGATTATCAATCATTCTGGTCCTAAAATGTATCCATACCATCCATTCCAAGGATTATGTCGTAAGAATCCATATAAAGAACTGGGGAGTCCAATATGAATTCAATGTATTCCACAAATAAACAACACACTTGACATATGAAGGCTGGACACTCTCTTTGAACAAGAGGAGTTTGTTGGTTCAAAACAGAAGGCATAATTTCTACGTGTAAATCCAACAGATCAACGAAGCGATAAGAAAGAAAAGAATGAGAATCACCTGTATCAAACAACGCTTACATCAAAATGGAAATTAAAATGACCATACCTCGAACTTTAGAAGGTCTTGAATGATCATAAACTACAACATTCTGAGCTCCAATTAGATGTGTTCGTTCCATGTTGTAGTCTTTATTAACCTGATAACACATCAATTTATGAGGACTTTCACAAACACCAAACCTCAGAGCATTATAGAAATATCACTGAAGATTCCCCATAATATTGTATTTATGATATTCATGAGTTTTACCCTTACAATCCCTCATTATGTGGCTCATAGAGACACACAGGAAACGTCCCAACTAATTCTCGAGTCTCAGAAGAAGTTTTTACAATCATGTGATCTGATTCGGATTTCCTTAGTGATAGTGCGAAAATGTTTCTGTCTTACTCTTTCTCTCCATGTTAGGGTTCGCACCTCCTCTTGTGAGGTCAACCGTACATCCATTACTTGAATTTATATCTGTGATAGATATTTTAATTGGTGTATCTGGTTACAACCCCAAATCAATAGTTTGAAAAGCTTGAGTGATGAATTGTGAAAATTTTGGGTTCAACTGTGGATCAGCTGCAACCACATTCTCACTGGCCACTTTTGACTAGTTTTACAACAATAAATAGGTTCCATTTCTAAACAAATAACAACCTCCATCAATCTCACTCACTAGTAACTTATGGATTTTCATTTCAAATTCAATCACATAGTTTATCACAACATTGTTTTTCAAAAACATCCTTTTTCCATGTTCAACTTTTTTTTTTGAAAAATCTACTATTGGTTTTAAAAATCCATCCATTTTACAAATACACCAAATATCATCTTTTCAATATCATTTATTTGAAAACAAATTCATCATTTTTCAAAAATTTACATCTTTTAAAAAAATCATGAATCATTACTCATAATGAGATATGAAATCCTAGTGGGAATTTATTCTTCTACAATGCTTGTCATGATCATCTCATTGGCTAAACACATGACAAAGAGATTTAAAAATTTATGGATGTGTATCTGAAACACTCATGTACCCAACTCCCTGGTAATTTGATGTTCGGCATAAATGGGTTAGCTACATCCTTTTATGCTATACATCTCATGTTTTGAAAATCCTACTCCTTTATAAAATTCTATCCCAAGGTATAGATGAAATTGAATTCCAACTACAAGACCAAGAACACTGATGATTTGTACAAAAAAAGGAAGGACTAGACTGATATCATTTTAAATGACCCTCCAATTCTCATGGCTTGAGAGAAAAATGAGTCCTTAATAGGCCTTAAGCGACATCCCCAAGATTCCAATGGCTAGAAATAAATGATGAAGGGTTTCAAATAAAATTCGGCTATGATTTTCCTTTTAAGAAATAATCCTATAATACAACCAAAGAAGCATTCACAATGTGATGCATGACCAAAATAAAGACTACTCAACAACATCATGTATCTCAAAACCACATCCAAGTATGAAACAACAGAAGAATAACCAAGTATCAAAGTACACAATGGATAAACAACACAAGACTCTCAAAAGATGACAGGACTCCATGATCAGAATGTATCAAGTTCCACAATATCCATACAACCCAGAAATCACAAAGTAGTGATAAAAATTTGGGAAACGTTTCCTTTTACCCTCCCTCAGATGATAGTATCTGCAAAAGAACCAATGTGCCAAAGCATGGGTGAGTATAAAATATAGTAGGTTTTCCCCAATGACTTCCCCACTCACCTCACTAGGATAGAAGAGTTATCAACCATACAATGAATAGTTTATATAAAATATTTTCTCAAAATAGTTTATAACAATATATAAACAAGTTTCCCCAAAACCATTTATCACAAAAATCACACAAGTTCAATTGAAACCAAAATTTCCAAGATGTTATTTTTCTAGAAAAATAACTAAACAATATTTAAAATAATTTCACAGTATCCCATATTTGTCACACCCAACCAATCCACAAACACATGAAACCATCCATGCATCATACCTCGAAGAGGGGGAATGAACTAACCCTTATCCATTCAAAAAAATTATGGGGGAGACTTCTTAACCTTATCCGACCCAAATTTAGATAAATATTTGACAGGGGAGTTCCCTAACCCTTATCCATCCCAACATTGATGGGAGAGACCCCAAACCCTTATCTATACCAAATGAAATATTAATGTTTGATGAGGGAGAGCCCCAACCCTTATCCATCCCAACACTAATGGGGGAGACCCAAAACACTTATCCAACCCGAATGCAATATGAATGTACAAAACCATTATTCTATTACACCAATTCCAAATCCAATGTGTCATCCCATTCAATAAAACTCCATTTTTATTGAAAACCTATTCCATCAATGTCATTTCAATACCAAACCATTTCAATAAAACATACTTTTTATTAAAAATCCATTTCTCATAAAACCATTTAAGAATTACAGTAAATCCTTTATTTAAAATCATCCTTTCAAATTCAAAATGTTAAATCACTTTTCACAACAAATCACTAAGGTTTCACAATTTCACTAAAACCAAAAATCATCACTAAAAAAGATTTATTTCATGATTTTGAATATCAATTCCATTAAAATAATCCAATTGGAAACTATGCCAATAAATTCTAGCAAGAGGAGTTAAGAGAGAATACTCCATCCTTTATGGTTCCGGTGAATTCAACCCACAAGAAACTGCACCCCAAATCGGATGAACGCACCACCAAAACTACTATAGATCCCCTTCCCTAACATCTAGAATACTTAAAATCAAAACCAAATGAATCTTGAACGCTAGATATACATGAAAAATATATAGATCTAGAAAATCTAGAGGGATGAGAAGACATAAATAAAATAAAAAAGAACCATATCAGAGACTTAACTGGGAGAAACCACCTTCAAAACACCTTGAAACCCATTCGAATCACTTCTATAATGAGTGGAAGAACACCTACAACCCCAGAGAACCAAAAATACCGAGTGAAGCCCGAGTGAGAGATGATATGGAGTGGAATGAGGCACCCTGAGGGAGCCTGAATTTAAAAAACCCATCTTTAAGTGGCGACATGGTTAGTCCACATTGTTTGGTAAACCCTGCGCTATCCATGCACACACCATTGTATCAAGCGGAAGGGTCCACACAGATTGGAAAACTATCCATAGGTTGTGTGAATCCCACTATCTCCCCATACACAGTTTCCTAGGGAACTCGCATGATTTTCCCAAACCGTGATCAAAATGAATTCCATTAGAAAAGCCTCCAAACTTATTCAAAACCATTACCAACTCTCCCAAACACTTTACAACTCATCCCACACACTTTAAACAAAAAATCATAAACTGAGGATACATACCTCAATCCAAGGGTGCTATATCACTAAATGAAAACCTCACCCTACACTAAAATAGATTCTTTCCCTCAAGCATATGATAAAATCCTGAAATATTAAGAAAATAATACCCAAATTAAAATAACATCCCCCACAGTTAAATTTCAATAAATAATGAAATGTAAATCCATGTAGATATTGGGTGGGAGAAAGTAATGTTCTTTTAATATGGATAACAAAGAACGGATTTTCATAGGGACAAATGGTCTTTCAAAAGGAAGATTAATGTAATTGAAATTGATGGATATTTAGATATTTTGATTCTCATCTGGATAAGAAAATGACTCTATCTTTTTAATACACATCAAATTAGGAAAATCAACTCGAAGGTCGACAAACTCAAGACTCACAATCGGTAGTGAAAACACAAAAAATTAAAATATGCTAATAGGTGACCTTGGCATGAATGCTAATTTTGTTCCTCATGGTTTGTGAATAATCCTCATCAAAATATAAAATGGAGACTTCAATTTTTTTTGGATTTTGGAACAACATTATTCCTTCAAATTCATGGTAAGTATAAAAAAAATTGAGATGAAAATTTGTATTTTTTACTCCCTAAAATGGTTGGACAAAATTTCAAAAGTGGGTTGTGAGTTATTATGAATCTTTGGTTTTATTTTCATTTTTTAGTTTTTTTAGTTATTATAGTTTTCAGTGTATTTTTAAAATAGAAATCCACACAAAATAGAAAGATAAAATGAAAGGCTTTGATGATTTGTTTTGTAAAATATGAATGAGATAGGAAGAAGAAGAAATAGGGAGAGAGAAGAAGAGATAGAGAGAGATAGTTAATTGAATGAGGTGCCCCTATTTTGGATTTAGTGGGTTTCCATATCAATCTAGTGCTGGGACAACTGTAGAAATTTTTGATCTGATGGATGTTGATGTTGTTCCAAGATTGGGTATCCTCTCATGGTGATGCTTTATTTGATTTCCATTAATTGTGAAATTTTTTTTTGAATAGGGGTCTTGGACTTTCACTACATTAAATGAGTAAACATTATGAACAATAAAAGGACCTTTCCAAAGAGAACTATGCTTACCTATGTGAATTTTAAATCAAGAATTGAAGAGAATTGCCTTTTAAAATTCATGAAATACATTTTTCCAGATGTGTTTGTCTTGTATTACCATATCCTTTTCATTTTATATATTTTAATTCTCATAGGAATCATATATATGTTCCTCCAATTCAGTCAACTGAAATAATATTTTTTCACATATTTTTTTCCAATAAAAAATGAAAGTTGTTAGAGGCCAAAAAGGATTATGTTGGATTTCAACTAATAAATGAAAATCTTTAACAAGAACTACCTTAAATGGATATATCCCAATGGGTGTTTTATATTCAGTTTGATAATCCAAAAGTGCTTCACTAAGTGTCACAGTCCTGTCTTTTCTGCTGGGCATAACAATTCAAAAATGAACTTGTCATGACCCACCTTCACCAAAAGGAGGGAAAGGTCCGCAGATTTCTAGGACCTTTCTTCGATAAGTTGATGGAGAGATAATGACCCCTGAGACCCGCCTTCAATAGGTCCCAAAGTGGCGACTATCACCAAGGGTATATAAATTTCTCACAAATGGAAGTCATTACCCCTTTTTGTTTTATAAGATCAAGAGATGAGATGATGAAACTAAACAACACGAAGGTAACCGAAAAGTAAAACCAAAAAAATAAACTATTCCCGCATGCATGTTCCAAAAGTAATGCCACAATTACAAAAGGTGACTACAAAGGTAAGTACCAAAAAGAAAAAGCAACAAGTGCAACTACCCCAAAGGTCTGAGCTAGTATGGTCCTGTGTGATCCCCGAAGTCCTCCTGCAAACCTGAAAGTAGTTTTATATATGTAGGGTGATCATAAAAGGTCACTCAGTAGGGAAAACCAAAGTCTCTCGTGAACAAGTGGTGGAACGTGCAAAAGTCCCGTGAGAAAAAGGAGTAAAACAAACACCTGTCAAGGTAAACTATCCAAGCCTCACCAAGGCACACTCCCCAAATAACGCAAGTGAAGTAATATATATATTAAGAGCACATCGATGTTTGGGTACCCCGCGCCACTTTCCCACTGGTTATTGAGACATCTTACGCATCGGACCAATCCCGCCATTCTCACCGCAGTCCCACTGCCACACCCACCCGCACACACCTGGGACATAACCACACATAGTCCCACTGCTAAAATCCCTCCCGCACACTCCAAGGCCACAACTGTCACTCATAACCACACCTACAAACACCTAGTCCATAACAACCACCACCACGCCCGAAGGCAGATGGGACAAAAGATCCACTACCACGCCCGAAGACACCTGGGCCTCATCCTGAAGACGCTTTGGAAACCACCTCCGCACACACCTGGCCAACCTTCACACTGCCTCGCCCGAAGGTTCTTGGGATATTAATGGACATCAGGACATCACAGCCTGCCCGAAGATACTTGGGCTATCCAGGAAAGGGAGCAGAAAAGGAGCTAATAACCAGCCACTAAGAATAGTGTTGAGAAAAACACCATCCCCAATGAAATGGGGGTGTTCGGCACTAAGTGCTCAACTTGGGTGGGGCGTGAATAAGAAACAAAAAGCTACAAGTATAGATATAGGTAAAAAACACTCACCTGAATCTTAGGTTTTCCTAACCAGCCTACAGAACACAACACCACTGCATCCAAGTCACAAGTCACGACTCTCGCCAACAAAACCCATTTGTCCCGTTCTTGTTTCATGTTCAGTAATAATGTTTAATTATGTTTAAGCACTACTGGGCAACTAGTAGGCATAGGCACCAGTCCAAGAAAGTAAACAGTCAAGCATCAACCATAACGCCCACACCCGGTTCTCAACAACAGAGGATCCCACCCCAATTCGTGATATAAACAAGTACCCACATGGTCTTAAAACTCACAACAACTGAATACATGCCAATAGGGGATCCCATCCCCAAATTAACACAACCACCGAGAGTATAAAGACAGGGGATCCCATCCCCTCCCACATCTCCAGTAATCAGCCCTAAATAGAAAAAAAACCAACTACCACTACCAACACAAGTCAGGGCCATGCCAGTATTTTCAGATTTAAACGACTTAACACACTCCATGATTTCAATTTTCATGTGTTATAACCGGGGTTATCACAGAAGGATTGATCCTGGTGCCTTAATTTATTTGGCTAGATATACGTGAATAACCAATTTACTTTTCACAGCAGGAGTTTACAACCACAACAAGCCATTTAAAATATTAGCAGGGGTTCATTAGTGCACAAACAACGACCACCAACGGCCTCGATTTTCAGAAGGAATAAGCCAGCATGACTCAACAAGATGGTCATAATATAACAACATCAACGATCACAGCCCCCCCCCCCTCTTTCTTTATTTAATCCAGTTCATTATCTTCATTTAGGTATGCTTTGTCCAATTCTACAGAACAAAATCTTTCCCACCCCGCATGATACACAAAAGAGAGATGCGAAGGAGAAATTCCATACATGTTGATAGATGATCAACGTATATGTCGGGCACGGAATTTTAGGGATAACGATGCGGTGCGCCCGATGCACCAAAATCTGTTTGTGAAAATCCGAGATCGAGGAAAAGAAAAACCATGACTAACCCTTAGTTTATAAGAGCCGCAGACGGTTGAGTTGAGAACGCGAAACCGCGTAAGGCGCGGGGGTCGTGGGTTGATCACACGGCTCCACTCGTCATTAATGGGGTTTGGGTTGTTTTAACCGACTCATTAATTAATTAAGTATTTAATTAAAACTCTTATGCACATTACGGGTCTTTAAAACACATTAAAACATGTCAAAATAGGGTTTAAAACCCTATTTGCGCAAAAGGGAGCGCTACTGGAAATAACCCGCGGGGTTGGAAAGAACCACATGTAGGCAGAAGCTACTAGTAGGCTGCAACTACGGGTAGGCCACAGCTACTGGTAGGCCGAGCTACCGGTAGGATGCAGCGACCGGTAGGCGGAGCTACCGGTAGGTTGTGGCCACCGGTAGACCGAGCTACCTATAGGCCTGCTACCAGTAGGCTAAGGATATTGGTAGGCCTACACCACCGTGATTTCCAGACCCGAAAACCCAAAATGAGATTTTCACAAAGTAATGGACCCCAAAAACCCGGGACATTACATCAGATACCTCTTAAATGATTCTCGTACTTGAGAATCAAAACAAAACCTTAAGGGAAGAGAGGGTCCGAACAACCACCTCGAAAGATACATCTTAGGAGAGAACCCGTGCTAACTAAAACATTTCCCCACCATGAACAAAGCAACATACCATGCCAATCTGCCCGGGCATGTGGGTTGGGTAGTCTCCTCCCCCATGTCAAGATATTATCCGCTTTGGGTGGCACTGACTTTCCTGCACGGGTTTGATCGTATCCACATTAATGTGTCTTAATTAGGGGTTGGGTTCTCTCCTCCCTATAGCCATGGCTTCTCACACACAAACAGAGGAAAGAAAACCAGTACATTTCATAGCCAAAAGACAAAACTTCCTACCACAACGGGTACAACAAGGAACAAACACAAAACAACTCTGGGTACTGGGTACACATCTGTGCTTCCCTCCCCCACGTACTCTCCTCAAGCCCACCATGTCTCCACAACACACGGACCGAGGGGATGGTTTTCCCACGAAGCACCTTCTCCTTCTGATCCTCGATCATCACTGGTCTCTCCACAATGGTCACGTCATCCTAGATGTCCAGTTCACCCCAATCAAGGACGTCTGAATCGTCATGCAGATACCGACGGAGCTTGGACACATGGAATACACCATGTATCCTCAATAGCGGTGGTGGCAATGCTAGCTAATAAGCCACCTCTCCGACTTGCCAAAACACTTCAAAGGGTCCAATGAACCTGGGGGAAAGCTTACTCCCCTTGTCGAACCTCCGCTGCCCACGCCGAGGGGATACCATCAAGAACACGTGTTCCCCAACCTCAAACATCAAGGGCCTCCTCCTGGTATCAGCATACGACTTCTGTCGGTCCTGGGCCGCCTTCATCCTTTTTTGTATTAGTTGAACCTTCTCTGTTGTGTTCTGCACCACCTCCGGGCCATGGATGCCTGCCTCTCCTACTTCGGCCCAACACATAGGTGAACGACATGGCCTCTAATACAAGGCTTCAAACGGGGCCATACTGATGGTAGAGTGATAGCTGTTATTTTAGGCGAACTCTAACAAGGGCAATTGTCGCACCCATGATCCTCCTGAGTCCAGAACACATGCCCCTAGCATATCCTCCAGGGTCTGGATGGTGCGCTCTGTTTTTCCATCTGTCTAGGGTGGAAAGTAGTGCTAAGGCGTAACTGGGTTCCAAACACATGCTGCAATCCTCTCCAGACTCGCGAGGTAAACCGTGAATCCCTATCCCAGACTATATACCTCAGAACTCCATGAAACCACACCACCTCATCCACGTACTTTCATGTCAATGCATCCACAGTACTCGACTCCCTGATTGCCAGAAAGTGAGGCGATTTCATCAACCTGTACACTACCACCCAGATGGTGTCGTATCCCCCTTGGACCTTGGGTAGTCCCATGATGAAATCCATCGGGACGTCATCCCACTTCCACTCGGGGACATCTAGGGGATGCAGTAGGCCGCCTGGAACTAGGTGTTCGGCCTTTACTTGCTGACACACTAAGCACTTGGCCACAAACTTTGCCACTGCTCGCTTAACATCAGGCCACTAGAACTACCTCTTCAGTCCCTGATACATCTTGGAAACTCCAGGGTGTACCTCCAGGGGTGAGTTGTGGAACTCACTGAGAACCTTGTCGTGCATCACTACTGGAACAAACAACCTTTTCTTGAAAAGCATCCAGTTCTGACCATCCTTTGTCCATCCTTCCGGAGCATTTCCCTGATCAACTCGGTCACGCATCACTTCACACTCCGGGTCTCCCCACTGAGACTCCTCCACTTGTCTAAACAGAGATGACTGCACTATCATCTGATATAGGCAGCCTCTTCCGCTATCCATCTTCGCATCTAGGTGTAAGGCAACCAACCCCTCTATTGCCTTCCAGGCGTCTGCCGACTCTCGGACCGCATCCTTCTACGTCCTCCTGCTCAAGGCATCGGCCACCACATTGCCCTTTCCCACAGTATAAGAGATATCAATGTTGTAATCTTGGATGAACTGCATCCATCTCTATTTTCGAAAGTTTATGTCCTGCTGGGAGAATATATACCTCAAGCTTTTTGATCCGTGAAGACCACAAAGCGTTCCCCGATGAGGTAGTGCCACCATAACTTTAGCTCAAAAATGACCGCTGCAAGCTCCAGGTCGTGGGTGGCGTAATTACGCTCATGGGGGCGTAGCTGCCTGGACCTATAAGAGATCACCCCTTGTTGCTGCATCAACATGCATCACATGCCCTGTCCTGAAGCATCACAGAACACCTCATAGGCCAACCCTTCTTCTGGTAATCTCAACACTAGGGTACTAACCAACTTCTCTTTTAGATAGCTGAGGGTTGAATCGCACTGCTCACTGCACACGAAAACTTGGTCTTTCTTGGTCAGGGCTATCAAAGGGGTCTCAACTCGGGAGAAGCTGGGTACGAACCTCCAATAGTAACCTTCCAGCCCATGTAAACTACGGACCTCTTCCACATTTTTGGTTGCTTCCCAAAAAACAACCGCCTCAACTTTTGATGGGTCCACTGATACCCCCTGATCGGACACCACGTGCCTGACAGAGTGCACCTCCCGTGACTAGAACTTGCATTTCGACAACTTCCCATAGAGCTGATGATGTTGGAGGACCTCCAAAACCATCCACAGGTGCTCCGCATGGTCCTCCTCTGATCTTGAGTAAACCAGTATGTCATCGATGAATAAGACCAAGAACCGATCCAGGTACTCCGGGAATATGGAGTTCATAAGCCCCATGAAAACAGCTGGGTCGTTCGTAACGCTGAAGGGAATGACTACGAACTCGAAGTTTCCATACCTCCATTTGAACGTCGTCTTCGGGATGTCGCCATCCTTCACTCTTAGCTGGTGATACCCAAACCGCATGCCAATCATTGAGAACCACCCTGCCCCTTTCAGAGGGTCGAAGAGATCGCCTATCCCCGGAAGAGGGTAGCGATTCTTGATCGTCACCTGATTTAGCCTCCTTTAGTCAATTCACAACCTGAGACCACCATCTGCCTTCTTTTCGAACAAGACTAGAGTGCCCCACAGTGATGCACTTGGGCGAACATAACCCATCTTCATCAGATCGTCAATCTGGATCCACAACACCTGTAGCTCTGAAGGTTCCAATTGGTAAGGAGCCATCGAGATCGGACGAGCACCAGGCTACATGTCTATCCCAAACTCGATATCACACCGAGGGGGTAGAGTCGTCACCTCCTCAGGGAAGACGTCCATAAACTCAAAAACGATCTTTGGAACATCCACCATTTAAGCATCTATGGATTCCACTGTCAGCTCGGCCAACAAGGAGAGGAGGGGTTCCTCTCGCCTGTTTCCCTTCTGACCGCCCCGCTCGCAGGTGAAGGTTACACGCCGGTTGCCCCAGTCTGAGAACACGACCCTTCTTTGTAAACAGTCGGTGATGGAACAAACAGAAAATAGCCAGTCGATGCCTAGGATGATGTCGTATAGCTGTATCTGTAGTAGGAGAAGATCCCCAACCGACTGATGTGGTCTTATCATTAGTCTATATCCCTAACAAACAAACACCAAGTTGGTCTGACCTCCGACTGGTCTGCTCAACACCAGGGTCTCTGTAAGTCTCTCCGCATCTAAACCCAAGGAAGGAGCTATACTTGGTGCAACAAAGGAGTGTGAAGCTCTGGTATCGAACAAGGCCTAAGCAAGAGTGCTAAACAGACTGATCATACCTCAAACAACCTATGGCCCTACTGGAACTGCTACCTCTGCGGCGTGTAACTATCCATGCCCAGCTCCCCTGAGCCTCGGCTGTCAGCCACCTCCCCGACCAAGCCCCAGTCGAGGTCCCTGAGGTGCGCCCTGATATCGGCCTCTTCCTCCTACGTCTGTCCTCGGAGAAGCGGGAGCTCGCTGTCCCTGCTGCTGTTGGAAAGGTCTGGATGGATGTTGCTGCTGTGGCGGGTGCTGGAGGTGTTCGCCACTTCCGTACTACACCCGGTCTGGGCACTGACTCCGGAGATGTCCAGGGCTCCCACAGACGAAGCACCGCAGTCCCGGGCCCGAAGGGAAAGGGCGAGGGACGGGGGATCAAAACTGAAATTGCTGCGGTCTGCTCCCTGCGGGTCGGAACCTGGAGGGTCCTGATGCTGGAGGCCTGGTGCTGGTGGCCTTTCCCTTCGATGGTCCCAGCTGGATCCCCTCTCGTGACACTCCTCCTTGAGCATGCATCCTCTCCACCACTTCGTCCTTCTTCTGGACCTCCATGTACGTCGGCATGGTAAAGGGGGTAATAACATACTGGAGTGAGGGTCAGAGCGTCTCCTCTAAACATCTTTCCTGAGACTCCTTGTGGGGAAAGAGGTCCGGATAAAAACGTAGGAGGTCCTTGAACTTGATCCCTAGCTCCCTCACAGACATAATCCCCTGCTGGAGGGAGAGTAGCTCCTGTATCTTTTCTTCCTTCGTCGTCGAGGAGATGAATTCCACCCGGAACTCCCTTTCGAAATCTGCCCAAGCCACCTCAGACTCTCTCCTCTCCCCCAGATAAATCATCCACCACTGACGCGCCGCTCCCCGCATCTGGCTGACGGCCAGAGGAACCCAGTACTCACCCGGGGCCCGAATCAGGCCGAATTCTATTACTAGTTCCTTTATCCAGCCTTCCGTCTTAATGTCGGAGGTGCTGCCCTCATACTTCTCAAGGGCATGTCGCTGGAAGGACTGAAGAGTCTTCTGCCACTGGTGGTCCTCTTCCTCTCGATCAGCTCTCTTCCGATTTGCCAAAGTAGTCTCTGGGGCCTCGATCGCCTGTACCACACGTGGTCGCCTTCCAAGTTCCATAGCAGCAAGGTAAACAAGGGATGCCTAAGCCAAGTAGTACAAAATATCATTCTTAAAACTTCTTAAAATTTTAATTTATTCTTAATTCCCAATCAATCCCAGAAACACATGAACACAAGTCATTATGATGCATGTACCTTTCCTAGGGTCTCTACCCTGCAATCAGTGTGGCATCACGTGGTCGTTCGGTAGGTCCAGAGTCCTTGCATTGGATCATGGGGGGCCCTAAAATCCCATGTCCTAGCCAGTCTTCCCTGGCCTAATTCACGTGCCAAGGCCACCCAACACTGTTTCCTTACCATCCCATGCAATCCTCACTGTGCCTAACTCCAGACTCCATCCTATCTCTCAACCATCACCTCTGATACCATTCTGTCACGACCCACCTTCACCAAAAGGAGGGAAGGGTCAGCATATTGCCAGGCCCTTTCTTCCTTAAGTTGAAGGAGAGATAATGGCCCACGAGACCCGCCTTCAATTGGTCTCGGAGTGGGGACTAACACCAAGGGTATAGAAATTTCTCACAAATGGAAGGCATTACCCCTTTTTGTTTTATAAGATCAAGAGATGAGATGATAAAACTCAACAACAACAAGGTAACCGAAAAGTAAAACCAAAATAATAAACCATTCCCACATGCATGTTCCTTAAGTAAATCCACAAGTACAAAAGTTGAATACAAAGGTAAGTACTAAAGAGGAAAAGAAATAAGTGCAACTGCCCCAAAGGTCCGAGCTAGTATGGTCCTGCGTGATCCCTAAAGTCCTCCTGGAAACCTGAAATCAATTTTATATATGGAGGGTGAGTATACAAGTACACTCATTGGGGAAAATCAAATACTCTCGTGCACAAGTGGGGGAACGTGCTAAAGTCCCGTGAGAAAATGGTGTAAAAAAACACCCGTCAAGGTAAACTATCCACCCAAACCTCACCAAGGAACACTCCCCAAATAACGCAAGTCAATTAATATATATATTAAGATCTCATCGATGTTTGGGTACCCCGCGCCACTTTCCCACTGGTTATTGAGACATCCTACGCATCGGACCAATCTCACCATTCTCACAGCAGTCCCACTGCCACACCCGCCCGCACACACCTGGGCCACAACCACATGCAGTCCCACTGCTGAAATCCCACCCACACACACCTGGTCCACAACTATCACACGTAACCATGCCTGGAAACACCTAGGCCATAACAACCACCACCACGCCCGAAGACACCTGGGCCAGAAGATCCACTGCCACGCCCGAAGACACCTGGGCCTCATCCCGAAGACGCTTGGGAAACCACCTTCCGTGCACACTTGGCCAACTGTCACACTGCCCCACCCGAAGGTTCTTGGGCTAATAATGGACCTTAGGCCATCACAGCCTGCCTGAAGATACTTGGGCTATCCAGGAAAGGGATAAGAAAAGGAGGTAATCACTAGCCACTAAGAATAGTGTTGGGAAAAAACACCCTCCCCCATGAAATGGGGGTGTTCGGCACTAAGTTCTCAACTTGGGTGGGGCGCGAATAAGAAACACAAAGCTACAAGTATAGATATAGGAAACAAACAATCACCCAAAGAATAGGTTTTCCTAACCAACCTACAGAACACAACACCACTGCGTCCAAGTCACAAATCATGACTCTCGCCATCAAAACCCATTTGTCCCATTCTTGTTTCATGTTCAGTAATAATGTTTAATTATGTTTATGAACTACTGGGAAATTAGTAGGCATAGGCACAAGTTTTAGAAAGTAAACAATCAAGAATCAACTGTAACGCCCACACCCGGTTCTCAACAACAGAGGATCCCACCCCAATTCGTGATATAAGAAATTACCCACCTGGTCTTAAAACTCACACCCACTAAATCCATACCAACAGGGGATCCCATCCCCAAATTCACACAACCACTGAGATTATAAAGATAGGGGATCCCATCCCCTCCCACATCTCTAGCAATTGGACCAGAAAATAAAACAACCAACCACCACCAACAACAGAAGTCCGGGCCATGCCGGTATTTTCAGATTTAAATGACTTAACACGCTCCATGATTTCAATTTTCGTGTGTTTTAACTGGGGTTATCACAGAAGGATTGATCCTGGTGCCTCAATTTATTTGTCCGGATATACGTGATTAACCAATTTACTTTTCACATCATGTGTTTACAACCACAACAAGCCATTTAAAACATAATCATGGGTTCATTAGTTCACAAACAACGACCACCAACGGCCTCGATTTTCAGAAGGCATAAGCAATCACGACTCAACAAGATGGTCATAATATAACAACATCAACGATCACATCTCACCATCATTATTTATAGAATCCAGTTCATTATCTTCATTTAGGGCTGGTTTTTCTAATTCTACAGAACAAAAGCACGCCCACCCCGCATGATACACAAAAGAGAGAGGCGAAGGAAAAATTCCCTACTTGTTGATAGATGATCGGCATTTAGGCCGGGTGTGGAACATTACGGATAACGATGCGGTGCACCCGATGCACCAGAAGCTGTTTGTGAAAGGCCGCAATCGAGGAAAAGAGAAACCACGACCAACCCTTAGTTTATAAGAGCCGCATACGGTTGAGGTGAGAAAGTGAAACCGCGTAAGGCGCGGGGGTCGTGGGTTGATCACGCGGCTCAACTCGTCATTAAAGGGTTTCGGGTGGTTTAAACCAACCCATTAATTAATTAAGTATTCAATTAAAACTCTTATGCGCGTTACGGGTCTTTAAAACACACTCAAATAGGTCAAAATAGGGTTTAAAACCCTATTTGCGCAAAAAGGAGCACTTTTGGAAATAACCTCCGGGGTTGGCTAGAGCCACCGGTAGCTGAGAGCTACCTGTGGGTGACAGGTACCGGTAGCGGAGCTACCGGTAGGCTGCAGTGACCGGTAGGCTGCAGTGACCGGTAGGCCACAGCTACCGGTAGGCCGAGCTACCGGTAGGCTACTGCTATCGGTAGGCCACAGCTACCGGTAGACCGAGCTACCAGTAGGCTGCAGCTACCACTAGGTCGCAGCTACCGGTAGGCCGCGCTACCGGTAGGCTGCAGCTACCGGTAGGCCGAGCTACCGGTGGGCCTGCTACCGGTAGGCTAAGGCTACCGGTAGGCCTACACCACCGTGATTCCCAGACCTGAAAACCCAAAACTAGATTTTCACAATGTAATGGACCCCAAAAACCATGGCCATTACAGAACTGTTTTCACATCTCTATTAGAAAGTTCAACCATTTCATTTGTATGGGGGTGATATGAAGTTGAAGATTTATGTACAACCCCATTGTTTCTCAAATGATATTCCAGGGTTCGAATATAAAAATGGGGTTTTAAGTCAATCCTTAAGGAATGGGGAGTTCCAAATATATGGAAGATGAGGGTTTTTAGGAACTCACTTACAGTATGTGAATCATCCTTTCACGTGGGTTTAGAATCAACCCACCTAGAAACATAATCGACTGCATAAATAAATTACGAGAATCCATTGGAAGGTGGAATGGTCCCATGAAATCAATGCCCCAAACATCTATGATCTCAAAAAATATTATGGGATTTTGGGTAATTTCATTTCTTTTGAAAATTGTGTTAAACATTTTGATAGTGGGAAATACTTGAAATAAGTTGTGTGAGTCCCTGAAGAGTGAAGGCTGGAAGAGGACAGAGTCTTAGACCTTTCAGTAGGTCATTTTTTGTCCAATGTGACCACCTCCAGGAAGTGAGTGATAGAATTATATGATGGGGGAATTCTCATTTTCATCAACACATATCCTAATTACCATGTCTGCCCCGGTTTTCCAATATTTATTTTCTTCCCAAAAATATAAATTTGAATCAAATTTCAACTAAATATTTGTTCTTTTGGAAAAAGGTCATAATGAAAACAAGATATCAAGTAATTTACAATTTGGGAATACCATGGTGACTTTGAAGCAAGAGATGAATGGTTATCAATGGGTAATTTAGGATTAATTATTTCTGAATAATAAGAATTAAAAATTCTACTCAGGTGATTATCCAAAGGGTTTTCTTTTCCTGGTCTATATTTTGATTCATGGTCAACCTCTTGGACTATTAGTATCCATCATATTCGCCTCAGTTCAGAATAAAATTTCTTGTGTAAGAACTTTGTAGTAGAATGGTCTATGATGATGATGATTTTGGAACCTAAGAGATAGGGTATGAATTTATCTGTGGAAAAAAACACTACTAAAAGTTCCTATTCAATAATTGTGTAGTGAAATGGAGTTTTATCCAATGTTTTTGAGGCCTAATTGATTACATGAAAAATCATTTCTCTTCATTTACCAAGAATAACTCCAATGGATCTATCACAAGCATCACATATCAAATCAAAGGGTAAAGACCAATCTGGGGGTCGGATTATTAGGAAAGATGTAAGGGATGTTTTGAGTTCAATGAAGGCTCTCCTGCAAACCTCATTGAAATGGAATGTGACATCATTTTTGAGAAACCGGGTTAGTGGGAGGGAATTCCTTCTAAATTTATGGATGAATAAAAGATAGAAACTAGAATGACCGAGAAATGAATGGCTATGTCGAAAAAAGTGGGTTTAGGGAGTGATTGGATCACATCAATTTTGGCGGGATCAACTTCAATACCCTCTTTTGAAACTATGTTCCCCAGAAAAATCCCCTAATCAACCATGATGTGACATTTTTCAAAATTTAACATTAGGTCACACATGAAACACTTTTTAAGGACTATGGAGAGTGAATTTAAGAATGATTCAAATGACTTAACATAAATGGTAATGTAATCCATGAAGAATTCCATGTAGTGCAAATTGAATTCTAAAAGGATATTCATCATACACCTCTAGAATTTTGATGGATCATTGGAAAGGAAAATTGAATTCTACTATATGAATATGTTCCAAAGGGGAAATTGAATGTAGTCTTTTATCGGTCCTGAGGTGTGATTTGGATTTGAAAATAGCTAGTGTATTCATCAAGAAAAAAATAATTTGACCTTCTGGATAGTTGTTCAAGAATTTTTTCGAGGAATGTAAGAGGGTAGTGATATTTTCTAATTTCCACATTAAATTTTAAATATTTGATGGACACACACCATTTTTATTCACTTGAGTTGTGAATACATCCCTATATTAATTTGTGAAAACAATGATACCACCCATCACTGGTAAAACATTAATTAGACTAACCCATTCACTATTATAAATTTGGTAGATAATATAAGCTTGAAGATTCTTGGTGATCTCTTCCCCTACTACCTCATGTATTAGTGGATTAAATCTTCGTTATAGTTGTCTAATTGGTTTTGATGATACCTCAAGATGGATGTGATGTTTAATAATGGTAGGGTTGATTCTTGGTATGTCACATGGGGTCCAACCTAAGGCCTTTTTATCTTCCTTTTACACCTGAAAAAGTTTGGAATCCTCAGTTTTAGTAAGTAAAGCAGAGATAATGACAAGATAAGTTTGATTATGGAAAAGGAATACATATTATAGGTGTTCGGGTAGTGGTTTCAGATCATAATTGTCTTTCATTTGTGTGATAGACAATTCAGGATTGGAGAAAGAGCATTCAGTTTCTTCTGATTCATTTTCCTTAATACAATCCATGGCAGAACAATAGATAAGAAAGCTGATGTAGGATTCAAGAGAGATTTCATGTTCCTTTATATTGAGATAGTCTATGAATGTTAGGTCCACATAAACATCCATATTTAAGAATTGGTTAATGTGGATGAAAAATAATTAATCTCCTTTATCATTACAATATAAAAAACATGATGGATTGGTGATTAATTGATTATCAAAAGTTCCCTCATAAGCATGTACTTGAGAATTCAGAGTGATCCTCAAATGGGTATTACATGGATTAGAAAATGTTGAACTCGACCTGTTGGTCACCAAATTCCATGGATAAGATTTTTGAATGGACATCAACCTTGGTTCTCGCAGTCATTAGGAATGATCTTACTAGAATTAGGGGAGATCAAGATTACATTATCTCACCTTCCATGTCAAGGACATTGAAATCAGTAGGGATGATACAATCATTCTCATGAACAAGGACATCCCAAATTATACCCTCTGGACTAGCAGTGTTTCGATTAACCAGTTGAATGAAAACACCCATTGGATATAAAAGACCTAGAACAACGATTGAGAAGATGTGTTTTTGTATGACATTAATTGAGGTTCCATGGTCTATGAGTGCATCATCGAAGATGGGACTTCTAATTTTTCATGGAACTGTAAAGGTCCCTAGATCTTTTAACTTTATGAGAATATACTGTTGGGTTGAAATATTTTACTAAGTGCTATGTTTCTTCTTATGGATGCACAATTCATTAAGAAACAAGGAATACATTGAGATTTTTTAAGGAATCAAATAGGATAATGTTTAATTCAACATGTATAAACATGTAAATTATTTCAGGATCAGGATCAAAAGACTTCCTTGGAATTAAAATGGACTGAGGAAAAGGAATAGGGTTTCTTAGTGGAATGGATGTAGGTGAGGGAATTTCTTTAGTATCCTTTTCTAATTTCATTTTTTTTCATTTTTAGGATAACTTTTGAAGGGGAGTTGGATGAATCATCATGAGGAATAACAATTTTCTTTCCCGTTCTATGCTAAATTTCACTTACAATACCCTTGGGGTTGGGTAATAGTTGTGTTGAGAGTAGGGAATAATTGTTTTTGTTGTTTGCTCAGGTGGGATGCTAGTTGAACAATTTCGGTTTCAATATTTTTGAGGCTTGAATAGGGGAAGGAGGAAATATATTTCACTACACATTCCCATGGTTTCTTGGAAGAAGACTCTTTTCCTGGATTGTGTTTTCCTGGATTTTTGTTATTGGTAATGTTATTGTATTGGTTTGGGAATTTAGAAGGCTCTTAGGATAGAGGAATCTCGGAGGATGATTGTTCCTTTGAGGATGAGGAAAAAAAGGATAAGGTTGGTAGAAGTTACAAGAACCTCGACCATATTGTAATTTATTTTGATTTTTATGAGGGAAATATGGAGGATGGAAATTGGATTCCCATATCTCAATATAGATTTATAGGTAGAAGATAATTCCTTAGAGTTGGGTTGGTTGATGTTTGTAACAAACATACCTAATTGTTGAGAGTTGGGGATCCACTGAGCATATACTGCATTGAGATCCATTGGTCCGGGGGAATCAGATGGATTATCCATAAGTAGTGTACATGTGATAGTTGGATGAGATGGGGAGATAAAGATTCCATAGTTCTTGATGGGTCTAGAGAATAGAGATTGTGGATAAGATGAGGGTGGGGCTTTGCCCACAAAAAATATTTGTCTCACAGGACCTATAAGTTCACTCATCCACTCATGTCATGTTTTTGGGTTCTATGGATTGACTTTCATGGCCTTTTTTTACTTGACTATGCGCTTTAGTATGGAATTGTATGTGTTTGTAGCCTTGTATCTTATGAGAGATTTCTCAACTGTGAGTGTTATATCAACAAGAGCATCACCACTTGCACCATCAATGAGGGTTCTCTCCATAGTCAATAAACACTCATAGATGTATTCAATAAAGAGTTTGTCAGGTATTTTGCGGTGTGGGATGGAATCCACAATATTTTTGAACCTATTATAGTAATCAGGGAGTGAATCATTTGGGAATTGATGAATACCACTTATTTCCTTTATAATAGAAGCAGTGCAATAACCAGGAAAGAAATTTTCTATGAAAGGTAGTGTAATATCATTCAATATGGTTACAGATCCTGGAGGGTGTTTGTAGAGACATGATATGGCAATGTCTTCTTGGGAAAAAGGTAATTATCAATAATTTATTTGTTCCTCAGAAACCCCATGACACATCATGGCATAGAACACCACATGGAACTCTTTATGGTGGAAATAATGATCCTCACCGGCTAGCCCATGGAAATGTGGTAGAAGATGAATCAAACCTAATTTGAGTTCAAAGACAGCCTCTATGTTTGAATATTGAATACCAATGGCTTGGTAATTCTTATTAGGGGAGGAAATTTCATTACATATTTTTTCCCTAGGACTATCATATCAAATTCAATTGGTTTTACAAGGACTGGTTTTTGAATGATTTGATTATCCATAATGTTCCTCCTAAGTTGGTGAAGTGTTCGATCAATTTTAAAGTCAAAAAAATGTGAGGGATTTTTTCAGAGGATATGAGGAATTTAGATATATTTTTAAAAAAATGAAGAATGTGTGTTTTTTTGGTTCTATCATTAATGTTTTTTAGAGGAAGACCAATTTTTCTTTGAGTTTATTTATTTTTTTTATTTTTTTTATAATATACAAGAACTAATGACTACTAAAAGAACTATCCCTAGAAATAAATCCATTTTATTCATGGAAAATTGTATCCTATTGACCATTCATGGTTACAGTGCTCTGTTAATGTGTATAGTAGCACTCAGGTCAAATCCCTGGTGATGATAATTTGTATAGTCTATTGTTTTTAATATATTGTATATTGATTGGGGGGGGGGTGTTTTCAGAGCATAAATGAAGTTATTAATTTTTTTTTTTGATTATAAAAAATGATAATGATTTGGGTGAGTTCATTATATGGAGTTAATCTTGTGATATCATTGGGATTTGCTTTATCTTGCATTAAATTAACACCCAATTCACTAGATTACATTGGTTGGAATTACAAAGTGTTATTGATTGAATCGAAGTCATTACATACCATAGGGTTAAAATCTCAATCAATACATGTTTACGTTTTCCTATTTGTTGTTCCAATTATCCATAGAAACCATATGTAAAAAAATATGTCATTAATCAATAACAGTTTATGTTTAACAAAAAAAATATTGATTTTAAGAATATTCTTCAGGAAAATACGCTCAATCACTTAACATCCCTAAATTTTTACACACCCCAATGAGATATTTACTCACACATTAATATTATTAATAATATAGTTTATTATGTTTATGATGATGAATTAATAAGAGAAGAAAATGAAAGGGATAAGAAAATAGTTTTGCACCGAACCCACAAAAAATAGTGAAGATAATTAAATATGGACATCCAATTGAGTGAGAAAGAAAAATATGGGAAGTGGATTAAATTTTATTTATTCTATTTTTACATAATTAATATTATTTTAAAGAATGTGGATGTGAATAATTGATGAATAAGAAGAAACATTTATTGAAATTCAATTGAAATTAAAACAAAGTTAAACAATTAAAAATAAGAAGATCACAAAAGAACATTAAAAAAAGATATGAGCAACAATGTCTGAATTGAAAACATGATTTTGGTAGGTCCTACAAATAATTTTAATATTTTTGGTTAGGAAAATGTATCCTCTAATATTCTGTAATTCAATCCCCTTAAACGGAGAAGTGGGGGTTTCATTTATATCTTAAGGAGGTGGAATATTTTCATTTCAAATTTTCCCCTCCACTTGAATCTCTAATTTGATAAATTAGATAGCTTAATATGGAGAAATATTATTCTTCAGTGTTATATATATAAATTTTGAAAGTCTAATCTCAATGTTTGGTGGCATTACAATTTAAGGATCTAAATTTATGGTGATTTAAATATAGAATGTTAAAATGTCAATTTCCGTCCATACTTTTTTGATGGCGGAATGTGAATGAGATTTTGAATAGGAATATTCCCTCAAATCATAACCCTTTCTTCATTTAATTCAGCAGCCTATATCTTATAATTCACACTGAAAAATATCAGCTGGAGTGGAACTCTATATCAGGATAAAAGTCATGTTTTTTGTGATAATTTCATTTCTCAGTCAAAATGGTGGGATGGAATTCATAGAATCATTTGGCCCTATTTTTAGTGTGATTGGGACTAGAATGTTTTATCCAATATGAATTGTATTTTACGCTGAATCGTTGTGGAGAATAAATGTTTTTAGAATTCTATATTGATCATAGTAATTCAATCTTCCTGACTAGTCTATTTTTTTCAGAGATTATGTGGGCCTTATTGTTTGGTCTATATAAGCCTTAAATGGTATAATTGGACAGGGATTTATCATAATGATATGTTAGAAATTGAATAAAGAATACAAAAAAATAATAACCACGAAATTTGGATAGTTATGGTGATTTTTATAATTAAAATATTAAACTGACTCAATTGGGCTACTTGAAATAATGCTCAAAAAGAATATTTAGTATGAAAACATAAGCATATCACACTAATAATGCAATTTTACAAAAAAAATTTAATAAAGTTAGTAAAGAAATGTTTATTAATAAATTAATAAAATCAAACACTTTGTAGACTGTGAAGGACTCTACACGTATCACAAACAAAAACCAGTTCGAGGGATGATTGTAGTTCACAGGAGGCCAGAAGATTGTGGTGAGGGATTTCATTTTCCGTAGAGAGGAGTATATCTATTTTTGGATGGAATCAGATTCCATGGGGAAAGTGTTAAGGAACTATCTTTAATACATATCATAGTTTGTGGTGAATTATTTCCCATATGATTTTTTTTGTAAATTGAATTAGCAGGATTTCTAGATTTATTTTCCAATATAAAGGACCCCAATCCCATCATTAAAAGAGATAAAATTTTAGAAGATGTGATCATCACCGTGGGAAGAATTTGGAGAAGTATTAGATTTTTCATGGTGGAGATTTATGTGATGAAGTTGTGTTTGTGGAGGAAATATTTCTGCGAAGGAGATAGTTCGTGGAATAAGTTTGCAGGGATCTATAGAACACAAAAGAATGGGGGCCACATAGGAAAGGTGGTCGCCAAGGAATTTTAAATCCATGGAGTAGAGAAAGTTCACAAAAGAATAGGTGGTCTATGAAGCTGTTGTTCCATGCGGTGAAAATCAATTTATAGAGGATACAAACAGTATTTTAAAGAAGTTGAGGACCATAGAAAAGGAAAAAATCCATGGTGGAAGAGATTGTCCATAGAAGGAATGTTGGATTGCAGAAGGGAAGGATGTTCATGAAGAACTTCACAATATGGTACATGGTAGTTTTTATAAGATATAGGACAATTCTTGATGGTTAAATACAAGGTTTACACCCTCAACATGCTTCATGAAGAAAATGACCAGTGGAGACTCAAAACATGTAAAATTCAAATACTTTTAGTTAGGGTCAAATAACAATTCTGTGAACCCATACATGGGGTATAATACTCCAACTGTGTTTTCTAAAGTAAAATCATGTGTGTACCTATTTTATAGGCAATTAATAAAGAAGATAATGAAAAAACATTTTCTTTATGTGAAAAAGTACCACACATGAACCTAAACTCATATATTCACCATAGAAGAAGAAAGTTAGAAGAAGAATACAGTAGATAGTCTATATTTAATTATTATGACCAAAAACATTACTATGATTCATTGTTGAGATTATATTAATTTATTTAATAATCATAAGTATGTTTTTTATTCTATTAAGAATAAGAAGAATAGCCATTAGTGTAGTTGGTCTTGCACTGATGAAAAAATAGAATAGAAGAGGAAGTGAATGGCCAAATTGATATATTTTAATCATTTTATAGTTAGGTAAAATTCAGTTCATCAGTCTAATAAATTCATATAATTCTAACAGATAGAAGAATATTATAGTCATGTATCATGTTTTCTATTAGGAAGAAGTATATGGAGTATCTCACATGATCTTATTCAAGTAAAAATTGTAGAAGAAGGCTGTAGATGAACAAAGAGGAATGGTATAATATGACATGACTCAACTAGTGGAAGAAATTTTTGGTGTTATAAAAACCATTTTGTATATAGAATACAATCTTGGTAGGGAGTATAAAGATCTAACCAAGTGATTAAAAGCATTCACTATTATACTATTTTCAATTTTCTACATGAACAAACTCTTGGATTATTCATATAGTCCTGAACGAGTGAAATGGAATGAACTACCCATTTTATTCCCCACAAAAAAGATTATTTTCTAGTAGATTGAGTGGTATTGGATTGTTTCAAAACCATACCAAGGATGTAGCTACAGTTTTATAGTAGAGAACCTTGTAAAAATATGATGTTCTATTTTTACTACATTCATATACTTTCATGCGATAGAGAAAATAGAATATGATAATCCAAATCCTAAAAGGTCTAAGAGGTATAGGAATGAAATGTAAAAATTGGATTAAAAAGTCCCCAAATCCAATTTTCCTCCCCTCTCAGAGTTATGCATATGCCAAACTTGTCATTTAATATAAACCATTATTCTGATTATAATGTATTCATTCAAATAGACATATATTTCTATTTACTGGGAAATATTATTATGTCGACCACATGTACTTTATTATATACAGTTTTAATACTAACAATTTCATAATTAATATAGAATAGTGTTTAACAAGATATTCAATTTCATTTTTCATATAATATTACCTAATTATATTTTCACCTATTCCATTTTATTTTGATGTGTTAATAATAATTATATTTTTGATGGAATAATCATTGTTTTTATACTCATGTGGAACAAATATGTAAGAATACAAATTTATATGAAGGCTTAACCCAAAATTATATAACTCCTTAATGTGTTTGGTAAAACTTCAAATCATAGGGGTTCACAATATTTATAGTAGTGGTTAGTAAATCCAATCCACTATGTTTATGAGAATGTAGGGGGAGCCCAATCAAATATGTTATGATGGTCATGGAAATGTAAAACAAACATATGTTATGATTTTTGATTCATATTCATATGAAACATTACCATTCTATAACACCATGTTTCATGTTTATTTTTTTTATGATTATGCATTCTTATGTCATAGTACATTTTATGATTTCATCATCCTTATTCTAGGGATTTTATTCTAGGATCTTTATTTATTTAACCACACATCATGATCATTTTTTTCCTAAAACAATTATTATTATTATTGTTATTGAAGGGAGGAGAACAAGACCATCAATTGGGCCTGTAGAAATGGAGGCCCATAGAATCAAGAATGAAAATGATTTCACTCACTAGTAAATGGGAGGAAAAAACATCAATCACCGTGAGTGGGACCAACTAGGAAGCCGTTGAAGCTTGGAATTCAACTACATGATTGACTTATCACCATATATGTGAAAGTTCAATGTCTTGTGTGGGGAAGGAATTTAATTTTCATATCAAATAGCTGACTTCCGAATGAATGGAAGAATGGGATTTTAGGGAACCTTATATAATCATTGAGTCCATCTCTCTGAAAGCCAAGGAAATCAGTTTGGAGAATCATAGTTCAAGACCCATGAGCATGGACTCTGCTTCATGATCTTATTCAATTAATCATTCCATTTATCGAATTTTAATTTATATATCTTGATTATATTATATTTAAAAATCAACTATAGATCATGAATAATGTTGTATACCTTATTGAGAATTTAATTTCACTTTATTTTTCCATTACTCTATGAATTTTTCCATAGGGACCTATTTATGAGAGAATCATGTGAATAGAAATATTTGTAGAATTAATGTAATTTTTTTTAGAATTATGATGTATTTATTGGTAATTGAAAATTAAACTAATCAATTAGATTTAGAGTGTGTGATTAAATATTGAGACGATATATATAATCATGTAAAATTATTTATATGAAATAAATACATATTAAATGGTATTAGGGAATGTGTGTTTGGAATGTATTTATTGTACAAGATCTATATGTATGGGTCTGGAAGTTCTTTTATATCGTAAAAATAATCTGGGTATTTAATTATTTAATTTTTTATCTTTTATCCACAACATGTAATCATGTTCACATAACTATTTCATCATTTTATTAATAATAAATCTAATATCCTCTAGGAAAAATTATCTAGTAATATATCATGGTTTATGACTTCCTCCATGTTCAAATTACCCATTTTATTACAAAACATATTTTCAAAATACTCATAATATTCCCACTCACCATTTTTATTAAAAACATTAATACAATAGCCCTTAACATGATAATAAATATAGTGTTTTTATTACTATAACTATATTTTTAATTATATGCATAATACATGTTCAACATTGATCCATAGACTACGATGACTCATAATTTTTCATAGACCCTTGGAAAAGTTCATAATGTGGTTTAAAAATCTCATTAACTCTTAATATTTTGAAATATTCCCTTCTCAAAATAGTGTAATCCATGTTGGTGGGTTCTGAATTATGACATATATAGTATAAAAAGATACTGATTCTCATTTTTTGGAATTATCCTCTATCTCTTTGATTTTCATTGCATTAGAAAACTCGTAAGTATTAAAATACTATATCCTGGATGGAGGTTCCACTACTATATTTAGGTTTGATTTGTTTTTTGGGTGAAATTATGTCCTATTTAGTTTTCTCAATAGTTTTATTCATTTTATTTCCATTAAGTTATATCTAATTTAAATTTAGTTGAAAAGATTTTATTTATCTCAGTTTACAAAAATTTATTTTGATTCAGTTATGTTTCATTGGATTCTATTTAGGTTAGTAATATTTTTTTCTGATTTTTGTCAAATTATTTATGTTCATTTTAATTATGTATTTTATAGTTTAATTCACTCACTTTAAATTTCCCTTTTTAGTTTATATTTAAATTTATTTCTTTTGATTTTATGTGGATCATTGTGTGTGAAATTTAACATATTGCATTGGTTTTTTGGGGTATAGTTGGGATGATTTATTTTATCATTCTATATTTCAGCATGGGTTGGATATATTTATCTTGTGTTAGAATAGTTCGTTAGTTTTATTTAATATTATATTATTATTTATTATAGATAGTTCAACTTTGTTTTTTTCGAGGGATATTAGGAAAAAATTTTATTTATATTTGATTTAGTTCATCATCAAATAATGTTAGTTTAGTTTAATTCAATTTGTTTATATTATGTGTATTTTAGATTTTATTAGGGTTTCTCATGTTAGGTTAGTTCTATTTAGTAATATTCACATTAATACCTTTATTTTTAACATTATTTTTTCAACTATGGAATTTATTTTTTTGGTTCGATCGAGTTTAGTATGGTTCAGTTTTGGAAGGTTTAGATATCTTGATTTACATTTTCTTGGGAAGGTTCAATTTGAATTGGGTTGGGGATATTCACTTTATGGTCATCTGAGTCTGTTTAATTTAAATTAGTTCATATTTTCTTAGTTTGGTAGAATATGTTTTTATATCTAGTTTCATTTTTTCATTAAATTTAGTTTATTTATTTTTAATTCTGCTCAATTTAATAATAGGGGTTTGAGAAGGACATATTTTTGAAACACCCTAGGTAGGGGAAGAGAGGTTTGAGAAGGGTGTTTGAGCGAGAAATATTTCGGTCACCCCCTAGGTAGGGGATCTTTATCCAACAACTGAGGATATAATGAACTAACTGAAGAATGTGATGAATTTGAAGGCAAGGGAGGAGGCTAGAATTTATATTTGTGATGTACTACCTTATCCTGGTATTTATATAAGAGAATATTTGCATATTCAGTGAAAAATAACTACACATATGTAAATGAGTGTCATACTTACACCATCTCATGTTTTGGTATCATAGTCCACCCCAATATGTATAAGAATGTCATAGTATCCTCAATTTTTAATTTTTCCACATGATTCCTCAAAAAATAAAAAATAAAAAAGTATGTATGGTTGCAGATAAAGGTAATTTTCATTTCAAAAACATAATATTGATTAAGACCATGAACTTGGTACTCATCAGATTAGTTATAATTTTGTTATAATATTATACCAGACATTCATCCACGAATGGTGTGGACTATAAAATTATCCATACTCTTTTATGCCATCCACTATACAATAAATGCTTATATCCACTCAAGAGATCACCTAATAACATAAAACATGTTGGCCTTATAGCCTCACCATTGAGAAAATTCAAATGATTATGGCATCACAATATTTATTCATTTAAATAAAATAATAATATAACATTAAATCTAATGATAATTTTTACCCATAGTTTTTCCCAATCGTTATCCCTTAATTTATTTAGTAGGTGTCCCCTGGAGAGTGGACGAATGATAATGATGTTAGAGTATTTTTCAATCATCGCAAAAAAAATCCCACTTTCCAGACCACTTTTCTGATCATTTTTTTCCTTCATTATAATCAACCATCATTATTTTACGACAGTTCCAAACCACATGAATGCGTGTATTCCCACTCCACTTATCATTATATCTATATTTTAGATAAGAAAAAAATATTATATCAAAACATATTCTAATGAAAATACATTTATTGTAAAAAAATTACTAGGTTTCTATAAATAAGAATAAGGCAATCTAAGAAATGGGCATCGCTGGATCCCCAAGAACTGAAAGAACATCCAACTGTACAGATGTAGAGGGTCCAATTGTATTCTCTATATGCTCTAAAGGAGTCGAAGCAGCTGTCGAAGAAGAATGAATATTTTAGCCTGGGGAGAGGAAAGTAGAAGTAAAAGATGGCACAAATGGATATAAAAATTATTAATAAGTATGAGGAGTAGGAATCATCATTTGATACAAGAAAGAGAGGCAGCGAGGCTTATAGGAAAATAGAGGTGTAAACATGGATGACCTAAATATCTAGAGTGTCTATAATGACACTACGGGATCTGAATGTGTGGTAAATGTTACGTAAGGGGGGGGGATAAGGTGTTATCGAGTACACTGACTAGAGCACTTTGCTATAGTAACACCTCCTTCAAATCTCCAGCTTGAGCACTGGAACCACTAGGTAAGTCAGTGAATAACAGGAGCTTAGGTGGTTGGTCTTGATTAAATGTTTAAAACATAATTAACCACAACACATTATATGTTTTTATCTATATTTTCAATATAAAATACTCACTACAGAATCAATATGAGGGATTCCCATCTCATACATTTTTCTTTTATTTTTTGGCTTCTTTTTTTTCGTATCTCTTCATTGTTTTAAATTTAATTAATTTTAAAAAAAATATTTAATTAATTAGAAAACCATAACTATTGTGTAACCAAAAATGAAAGAATATATGGATGAATTAATTAATGGATATGCCTTTTAAAATTGATTCATAGTGATAAAGAAACACAATATATATTTAGTGGGATTAGAATCACAAAATAAGAAATGTTGTAGAAAAAACAATATGTTCATATTAATATGTTTAACATGGGTATGATATAGTTTCTTCTATTTTCAATTCGATCCAATTCAATTTTGATTAGGTTATACAGTTCAGTCTAGAAAACTCATTTGGTCATTTGTCTAATTTTATTTTCATTAGGTCAATTGGTTGTTTATATTCATTCTATGATTTCATTTTTCCATTTTTATGTATTAAGTTAGTTGGTTCATATTTTGGGTTAGGTAAAATTTTCGTTTTTGATCATGTAAATATTTTCATTCGTTTTCATTTTCATATAAATTATATAATTATTCATGTTTATTCTGAAAATTTAATTCCTTATATTTTTTTAGGTTAGAATAACGTACAATTCAATAGTATAAAATTCAACTCAATGAAAACTAAAACACGTAAATATTGAAAATTCTAATGAAGTTATATTTGGATACAAAATATTTCTAATCAATAGTAAATCCATTAACATGTCAACAAACTCAACTTCCCAAATCATGAAAAACCAAAATAACTGAGAACACATATAGTTGAATCTATATTTTTCCCACAAAAACATCATGTTCACAATCAACTTTAAAAATAGAAGTATTGGAGCCATCATAAGTAATTAATGGTATGAGGATAATGGGACCAAGGATGGTGTCAATTCCATCATCACCATCATAAGAAACGTGTCTTGGATTTACTTCAATAAAGACCAAAAATTCTAGTTGAAGATGAAATTGGACATTAAATACTTGTTTCTACATTGAATCTAATACATATTCATCATTGGCTATAAGAGTGCATGTCATGTTAGTTACTCAAAATCTGCAATCATCAATTAATTTTCCACACATCATATTTGAATCAATCCACCATCATTTCATCATAGTGACTCAATCATGATATTAATAATCAAATATTATTATTTGGTCAATTAATCCATAATAAGATACATTTTAAAATCTATGATGACTATCGATGCGTTGGAATAACAGTCTGTTGTGGAACTTATCCTAAAACCAACTTGTTGTTGTTCCCATGTCCTTTTCTTATTCAGTGATAACAAAATCTATACCCATTGATCATAGCTAGTATGAATTAGTAAACCACAAAATGAGCACCAAAATCTGAAGCTGTCATTTCGTTAGAGATAGATCCTGTAGGAAAACTCAATAAATGAGAAATATAAATGAATATTAAACATGATTAATTTTTGATTTTATTAATTTATTACAATTTTATTTCTGTGTTCAATTTCAACCAATAATAAAACACTTTTCTATGAAAAATATATTTTCTTTTCAATGATAAAGAACGATGGTTTCTATTTATCATATGGTAATGTTCCCTGTTGAAAAAAATACCTAGTTAAACATATAGGTAAACTTACATGTGATGGATTAAGATATTCATGTTTAATTTAGTTACATGATGTAGTCATCGAAAAAATGACAGTTAAACAAAAATGTATGATGTGCGATGCCCCGCTCTTCAAGTGTTAATGTCATCATTGTATACAATCGTGGAATTCCTCATTTTTGGGGAAGTGATGGAAAACATGGATCAATTTCCTCATACAATTATTCTTCATTTCTCATTGGTATGTTTTTTCTCATAATCAGATCAAAAAAATACATTGAATAGAAATCCATACATTTTTGAGCAATGTATCCTTCGATGATAGAACCATCATGATGATTTCTATTCAAGACATAATAATTTAATGTAAACATGTTTCATTTAGTTGGATATATAAAAAAACGAAGTAGGTCCCCTGATAAGTATTTCTATTGGAAAATGTACTGTTAGATATAGTAAGAATGTGAAAACTTATGGGGGAAATATTTTATCTAACTCACGAAAAATTAATGGTGCCTCCACCATATTTTTTTTGAAATAATGATATTAAAAAATTATAAAAAGATCTATAAATTAATGAAACACCCAACTAACTAACACCATTACATTATTTGATCGAAGATGGAGAATATATATTGGAATTAAGTCATGCAAAAGGTTGTGATAATCATGAGTATTAAAATATTTCAACATCATCACTCTTTGGTTGAATTATCTTGATATGTTTCTAGAATATCCAATAAGAACCTTAATAGACTCAAGTACTTACAGAAATCGATTTTCTTATATATATTCCATCACATAAGAAGCACAAAGTACATTCCATATATTTTCATGGATATAAACCAGATGAAATCCGGGTCTAATGTCCTAATCCTCAAAGGCCAACTGAGATAATAATTAATTCTTTATATTTACCATGTCATTTTGAAGAATTTAAAGAAAAATTTAACATATATTCTTATTAATGTCCATTATGCATAATAAATGAAATAAAAAATTGGTTGATCGATAAGGAAACTCAATAATGAATGTCCAATTCTTCCAAATGTAATAGGTTTTATTGGACAGATTCTTCTGCTTTCAGGATTTCATCTGACCCTTCCCAAATGAAAAACTGAATTCTTGTTATTCATTAAGTACCTTATTTCTATAGATACGCTATGTTTGATTTTATGGTCTCTATGGTGTTCTAATATATTGTATGATTATTCTTATATGGATGGTCTATTGGAATGAATCATCGATGTACAATAAAATTAAAACTATGGCGATAATTCAATATTAGGGATCTTTTATTATTCATAGAAACAATACATGATAATTTTCTATTCATGCCCCATCTACACATCATTGCGTAAGCATAAAAACCATTTAGCATCCACATAAGCACAACATACATCTAAAATATGTATTTTTAAATGCATTGTTTACGCACACACCCATATTCCAAATATTTTTCAACTCATATATTTAAGGTTTAATGTATGCAACTATATCGTCGCTATAGAATGTCCATATAAGATTATAATCATGAATGTTAAAGGTATGTTCATACACATCCATGGATGATGGTTATAAAAGTGTATGAAAACTGGCCATGTTCTGTTCGATTTAAAAATCTATCCAAAAATTATTGAAACCATCACATGAAAGACATAGCCTCACATTACTCATGCCTGCTACAAAATCAGGATATTGAGAATCAAATATATTCCATGAAAATCCATCTACAGGGTGAAGCAACTCGTCATTATTATTCATTATCTCAGTGTTATACCATCACATTTTTATTAATATTTCTTCAGAACTGACAATATTATAGAGTATGGAGATCCCTAGAAAGTTCCACATTAATTTCTTATGGCATAGAATATGTTCTTCTATCATTTTTTGGCATTCATCGTCACATTGCACATTTTATACAATAATTCCATACAGCATTTTATTACAAGAACAAGTTGAATTCATTCAGGCAAGTATGTTTATTAAGTCCATGTTCCTATACTTATATCCATTACATATAATATTTTGATAGAATATCTGCATCATCTTGAAGAAATTACTTAAGAAAGTTCTGAATATAATCAATGAAAATATTAGAAATCTCTTCTAGAATGCCTGTGAATTGGGATCTTGTGTAAAATCATATTTTATCTCAAATGAAATTTTTTCGTATTATATTTTAATGGTTATAGTGCTTTATTTCATAATTTACCCTTCCAATGCCATGGATTTATCTCTTCTATTGACAGTTCAAGGATTTCTCAATGGTTTCCCCATTGACTCAAACATTTGGTTATTTTGGAAAGATATCATTTCAATGGACATTCATTCTTCATTGGATGAATTTGTAAGTACTGGAGTATTACTGGGAGCCATTGCGATAGTTATTTCAGTTTTTTGTTGCAAGTGTGATGCTCAAGCTAGAGAGAATGTATATGATGACATGAGTTATATCATCTTAGGGGATGTGTGTTGGATGGTTGGAGGAGACATCATTGTAATGGAAAGATCAGTGGATAAAAAAACACAGAAATCCCTTTTCCAAGAAGATAAATTCATTCCTTCATGGAGTACATGGCCTAAATATGACACAAGGATGATGGATTCTCAGGATATCTGTTCACATGGTGTGATAACAAGTAAGGAAATCCGTGTTAATTGAGTCACCTTGGTCGATGACTTGTGAACGAAGTTTCTCTTTCTTCCAATCCTAAAATCAAAGCTTCTCATATAGTTCTAGGTCTGTCAGAACACTCTCCTCTAAGAAATATCATGATGTCTAGAAGTTTTAATGAAGGCTTCATCCATTTATCCTATGCATGAGATAATAAATCATAGTTTCTAAATATTTTTAAGAATTTATTGGAAAACTTATCTAGAAGAAACACCCAGATTTAGCATCAGAATAATTTAAGGAATCTCAAATTCAAACATCATTGCTGGGTCAAGAATCTTCTCTCAGGTGTTCTAGGTCTGGGGGGAATTTACAATGTCATCTTGTGATTGGAATCCATCTTGGAGAATTCATGGAATGTTGATGTTTTTGAAGACATGCGATGGATGAGAGACTCCTTAGCTAATTTCTTATTGATACATGAACATATTTATTATGAAATTTCATGATTGAAATGGATTTATGAAGGATATTTAAACACTGGGTACTTCCATGATAGTATTAATGAAAATTGTAGGCACATTACTCCAATCATTCTTCATGAGGATGGATCAGATACTAATGATAGTGATGTTGTTTAGGATATGGTGGATAGATACTTCAAGTATTTACTTGAATATCTTAACATAAGAATGACAGGTGGTTATCCAAGTGGCTCATATACTCTTTTTGATGTATTTTCATATTCTTTGTGGGAAGATGTTAATGGATTGATCATGGAAATATGATATGGGGAATAAATTATAGAGGTGGTTTTTTCCATAAATTCTATTTGTGCGCCCAGTCCAGATTATTTTCCAACTTCCATCTACGAGACCACATGGGAAAATGTAAAGACGAGTGTGATCAATGCAATACAAGATTATTTCTTTGGTGGTAATCTTTCTTCACTGGAATTTACAATAAAAAATGTTTTAGTTTATAATATCAAAGACCCATATTCTTTTATTCATTATCCTTCCAATATCTTTTGCAATGTACCGTATAATATCCTTTTTTTATTATAAATAAAAGGCATTATCCATTCCTTCCTAGTTGGGTAGATGAGGAGAAAAACATGTTTCTGAATGGAAGATTAGTCCAAGGAGCTATTGCCTACGCCTATTAGGTGACCAGTTACATCAACCTGAATTCCTTTGAGGGAAATGTGGCCATAAAACTGAACATGAACAAATTATATGATAAGGTTTAATGAAGTTTCATGAATAATGTCATTGGTCATATGAGGTTCTTTACGTGGGTCATTGAAATATGATTTCATTTTTTTATCTCTCAATGGTTTTCTACTTCATTTCTGAGAAATTGTATTCATTTTTAAAATAATTTAGGGGTTGGAGGGAGGGATATCCCCTCCCCCTATCAATTTTTTTAAACTCTTAATGTGTCCACGGCTGGTTCATTAATCATTGCATTACTATGAAAAAAGTTATCCCATTCTATAATAAGATATTTTTTGGGGTATCTCCCTTATAATGTTCATATATAACAATATTCTCTTTGTAAAGGTTAAAAAAAAGACTATTTATGGTGTTAACAACATTTAGGAGGTGTATTGTATTTGGAGTTACCAAGTGGTCAACTGTGAGAAGTTTAACATTTTTGTTCCCAAAAAATTGTCTGAGAGGATGAAATGGGATTTAGAAACTAGTCACAAAATGCTAAAAGGTTCATTCCCTATGAACTACATTAGTTCCCCAATTTCCCCTAATACAATTCTCTTAAAACACATTGATATATTTACTAAGAGATTCACGTGTCACATTCACAACATGAAAAACATGTTGTTATCTTTTGGAGGAAGAATAACATTGATCAATTCTTTATTCTCCTATATACCCATGCATATAATTTACACTCAAATGATCCCAAGTAAGGTGACTTCCAACAATTAGAACACACTTATATCATTTTTTGGGATGATCATTTGGATTTTAAGTTCCATTGGCACTCCTGGAATAAGCTTTCTAATCCTATTATAGGAGGGGTATCAGCATGAAGAGCGTTTCTAAAACCGTGAATGGTATTCATGCAAAAAATCCTAGGAGATAATATAGGGGAATTAATTATGTGGTAAGGAAATGGAAAATAATTATTGATGTGGTGGGATAGTGCCAATGGATAAACCCTATAAAATTCAGAAGATGATCCAGACTTATATTCCAATCCACCTCCAACATACACTTTTGTTAATTGGTTGGGGGATATTAACTATTGGTACCAAAACTAGATAAGTAATATTCTTGGTTTTATGAGATTCCCCATAAATAATATCAGCGTCAAGGAGGCCATCGATAATACCAACATTTTCCGACCCACCATGGATGATAAATAAAGGATTATCTTTGATAGAATTGTGATGTACGATCATCCAAAAAATATTTTTTCATTAGATATACGAATGGTATATTCAATATTAGATATTTCCATAAATTTCAAAATATCATATTTCCTCTAGATCATTGGAGATAAAGGTTAAGGTGAAAGGTGATTCCTTAAAATATATAATTTCTAATATGCTATTTTCAGAATAATTCCCTATCTATAGAAGAGAGAATCAAGTGGAGATGGATCAATATCGCTTCACAATGATTCTCTCATATTGAGTTGAGTCCAGAGTTCATGGAGAACTTGTTTTTTAGTAATACATATGAGAAGTTGGTTGGGGGTGTCTAGCCAGTTCAAATTGTTGTCTGATCTAGTAGTTTCATCAGGGTACCTCCTTTCACATTGGTTTCAAAGTGCCAACAGACCTGATACTAGAAGGAATTCCAATTCCGTTATCTTTATTGTAAGATACCGACTTATTTAGAAATCTAGAATTGAAAGGAGGAATTAGTTTTCATTGTTATCCATTATAGGTATAATCATCAAAACTAGAAATATAATTCTATAATTTTAAAAGCCATGGAAATTTTTCTGAAATAACCATCCATTATGACTCTAGTTCCAATGAACATCCCCCACAATAATGTCATTGTCCCAGGAAAATGGATCAAATGGATTCCTCCCTTATAATGGAAAAAGTGAAACATATATAGTTCTTACTATATGGGATCTATGCATAGTGGTGTAGTTGTTAGAGACCCCATAGTTTCTGTGGTGGAGGATTTTTTAGAATTACGTTGGAATGATGACTCTCTTCAAGATTAGGCCCATGCTATCCTCGTATGTAATCTCATAAATAATCTAAGGGGAATTAATATCAGCGATATTGGGACTAATTCATTATCAATATACAATGAAATATCATGTAAGATACATATTCATTAGTCCATTAAATATTCCATCAGCATATTAAAGGAGCTACTGAACAACCACATGACCATTCTTTATACTTCAAGTGAGGGAAATGTTGTGGAAGACTCTCTTTCTTAAAATGTGTCTCAGAATGATATGATCTTGGTCTTTTCTAATCTTGCTTCATTTCCCCCATGAAGGTATCAATTTTTTTTGCCTATTGATCATGGGATCCATTATTTCAGCCCCCCTTAATCATATATTGTAGGATCTATAACCATTCATCCTTTCAACATATTAAAATGTCTTTTAGGGAAAAAATCATATTAAATATTCATGCTTCATCATTTTACCACATTTTAAATATTTTGGAGTCATGGAAACATCACTCATTTTTTAATCTTTTCATCATCATCATTTTCATTAGACACATCTTATGTCTCATATAAGTCTTCTTCAGTTGTAAACCCTTCCTTCTCAGGATGAAGATTAAATAGAAATCAGCCATCTATAGAATTATTCAACCCATGCATCTCATTTGGATCATGAGAATATTGGCATTTAATTTCCCCTCCATTTTAATACTACACATGGTATTTTTTTAAACTATATTTTTATACTATATATAACATTCATCACTCAACGAATTTATTCCAAAAAATTAATAACTTGGGAAATATTATGTGACCACGATCTAAATCATTGTGAAATGAAAAATCTAAAAAATTATCTAACATTTTTTTTTCAAATCACTTAATATCTGATCAATTTAATTCATCTAACTTATATACATTATATAATAAAATTTATATGCCATTTCGTAAAATAAAGTAAATAATATTAATGTTTAATAAAAAATATATTAAAGGAAATGAGAAATTTTCATTTTATAAGAAACCAAAACTAACTCACCAGTCTATATGATAACCAAAATAAAAAATAAAAAAATTACTAAATATTTAACAATATAATATAAATATAAAACAATGATATTGAATTCCATTTTATCAACGAGTAATAATGTTTCAAATCCATATAGGGTAAATGATTAAATTAAGAAATTTTTTCCAATGGAATATAAATACCAATGTGTCTTATTTAAATGATATGTTCTGTATATATGAAGATATATCAATACATCTACCAATAACCACACAACAAGGACTAGCTAATCCATCAAAATATCCAAATTTAACCACTAAAACTACACACTCCATGCCCCCACCTTCTCTATGAAATATCCATTAAGAATTACTAATATAAAAGTATGTCTACACATCATAGGTATTCATATTATTAATTTGAGTATAGTATACCTAATTAGAAGTCACCCCCACACCACATTTGACATGTTATAATATAATATTTTTTGGAAACAATATAGAGATATAGGAGTAGAAACAACTATTGTTAGCATTGTAAATAAATAATATTGGATATATTTTTTATTAGTGACAATTGAATCCAAAAAAAATGATTGTCTATACCTATTATACCTTCAACGAACCAACAAATAAAATACTAGAACATAAAAAATAATTCATTCAAGGAAGAATACTCAAACCATTATTGGGGAAATAGAATTTTTAATTCTATTCTATTTACATTATTTCACATTGTCATGGGAATAAGGTTAGGGGAATTTAAATTAAACACGTTTCAGTTAATAATAATTCCATAAAACAATATTGTATAACATGAATACCAATTATAGATCATTTTCAAAAGCCTTCTCATAAATACATTCACAATACAATTAAAAACCATATATTTGGAATTATTATATTTGTTGAAATAATTGTTGATAAAGTAGTGCGATTCAATATGGAAAAAGGCTACTTGGGGATGTGGAATGAGGCACAACATGGGGCACAACTTTGGAAAGTGCACACATAATTAATTATATAAAATTGTATACAATATTTTAAATTTTATAAAACATTAAATTAAATAAAATTAAAATTAAAATACATACTGATATTTTTTATACAAAATCATAATCAAATAAAATAGAATTTAAATACTATAAATGGAATTTTAACATGAAAATATTAAACAATAAATAAGATTAATTATATTATATAAACATAGAATAGGCATTGAAGCTGTGTACTTTAATACGTCAAGATATAAGTCAACAAAATCCAATACCTATGAGTATACAAATGTTACAACTAGTCCTACATAAGAGTATAAAACATCAATATAAGATTGAAACTCATTGAAAACGTTAATTGCTAATAATAAACTCAAATATACTAAGTAATGCCTATAGAAATGTGGAAACATGTTCTTGTTATTATTCATATGAGTATGGTAAATATGTTGTCATCTAAAAATTGAAATGAAGAAATGTTTCAAAACCTATTTTTATGGTGATTAGAGAAGTGATGATCATATATGAAATTATTATAGAAATACTCATCGTAATTTTAATACATCATAGCTCATATTTTTGGAGTATTTAAATAAGGGCCATATTTTTCTGGACCCCTGAATTATAAATAATGAATGAATTTCAAAAATGATAAAAATAAAAAATAAAAGGGAATTAGCTGCATGATTGAACAATATTGACAAATCCAATTAAAATGATGAATATAAACCAAATTAGAAATGAAAAAAATTATGTTTCATGGATATTAAATTTGAGGATAGATAATTATGTTTTGACTCAAAATGTGTTATTAATGTTGAATATAATTTTTATTGACATGTTACAAATGTAATTAGGGAATAAAATGAACAATTAAAATTATAACATTATAATTTATGAGTTAAATATGGATTTCAAAGGAATCAATAAGAAAAGTTTTGATTAAAACAATGATTATTCTCATTATAATTAGAAACTAAAGAATGTTATTTATAAATTTAATGAAAATTCATGTTAAGACATTGAATATTATAATATTCTTAATGAAAAAATTAGTACATAAGTAGAATATTTGATGATAATATTTTCTACCTCAGTTTATGATAATTGTTTTGAATATGATGCGTATAAAAATGATGTAATGAAATAAAAAAGGTTCTTTTAACAATGGAAAATATAAAAATATATATAATTATCCTAGTTAAATGGCCGACAGGTTGTATCTCAATTGCTATTTGTCTAAAAATATAATTTAGGAACAAAATGTTAGTAAATTCTCACATAGATTTAAAAAATATTTGAGACACTCAAAAGTTAAAATATTTAGATCATTATCTTATATAGTTTGATTAGTAGTTGTAAAAAATCTATAGGGTTTCCAAACTATATCTTCAAAAATAGTATTGGGCTCAATATGGAAAGGGTAAAAAATATTTATATTAATTTATTTTATTAGAAACAATTACTTGTAGGTCTAAATAAATATTCATGGTATAAGGACGGAAGGGTTCCCTTGGTATATGATGATACACCCATCAATATGAATTTCCTAAAAGTGGTGAGTCATGGGACCCAAACACTACTCATAGAATCTCACAAACAAAACATATATTTGGTCCTTTCAAATGAACTCTTGTAAAAATAATTTTTTTATCACAAATCTACACATAGAGACCTATTTTTTATATAAACCAAAAAAAGTCTACTAAAATTACAAAAGAATAATAGTAAATAGCGGGTCTAGAACCCAAGGATTCTATGTTATTGAAAACCATGATGAATATAGAAACTCAAGGATGGCTTGTTGTGGCTGGGGAAGAATATGGATGCCAACATAGGGCTTATTTTTGGTAAATATCGAAGGGGATGGGTGCATTCCATTGTTAGGGGAGCATCCATGATATGAGGAGGGATGTGATGTGATTAGAGCTATCAATAATGAATGAGGGGAGAATTTATAGGTCTTGGGATGGGATTGATTAAATGGATTAGGATAGGAGGATGGGGCTTCATGGGATTGGATATGTCAAGGACGATAAGGGGAGAATCTATGCTTGAATTAGAGGACAAACTATTAAAATGGATTAAATTTTTTTTGCATCGGTAACATGTCCCAATTATATTTTTAAAACCATTGGGATAACCATAAAAACACAAAGTATCCCAATGGTGTGGGCAATCCCTTGGGATAGGGGTGTGTGTATAGCCCACATTTATAGTATTATTGGAGTTATTTTCTAGTCTTTTATGTGGTCCATATCTATATGGGTGGGTAATTCTAAACCCTCATTTTGAAAATAAGAGACGAGATGGGTAATTCAAATCCCATTCACTCTTCTATAGTCACAACCTCATCCACTTATGGTCAGAGGAGACTTTGTGGTTTTCTATATCATATACATCCTCTTATTTCTCAAATTTATCATGACTCACATAGGCATATATGTTGGCATTAATCATGAAAACCACATGATCAAATACATTCCTCCATAGTGAATAATTTCTCATATTTTCCACTCACCTTCCTCTAGGGCCTCAATAAGCGTGGGTACTCAAATCCATGAATAAATATCAATGTTCCATATCCCACCTGAGAGAAACCATCAAAGGAAATCCTATAAATGTGTATTCACAATCCTTTTCTGACTACGTGGTATTAGATTTCCATACAAATGGGATACATAAAAAACCTCTTTATAGTCCAAATGTAACACCCCATATTCACCATAATTTCCTCTAGACCATATTCCACATAGGGTCACACCTACATAGGGAGGATAAAACAATTTTGGGTCCTTTATTCTACTTTATTGTAGGTCCCACACAATCGTTTGACTAGGAACCGTTCTCTTATACATCCATTCCCCATAATGTTAAACGACATGGTTTTGTCCCCATCACATGACCTTATAAGCTATTATATATCCCTTTATGTGAAACTAAACTACATGTGTTATTATTCCTTTATTGAGGATTTGTAGAAATCCCTTATCAATTGGACTGATCCCAATATCAAAACCTCTCCAATATTTTTGGATGAGGATAAATTCTAGACCACGCCACTATTTGAATTCAAACGTGCATCAAAATAAAAAATACATAAGAATCACTAATCTATTAAAAATTGTGTATCATCAATAGGGAACCATGAAAAAATATATATGATTTTAAAGACAATATTTGAAAATAATTGATTGTTAACTTAAGGGTAACCCATGTCATATGTGGTATTTAATAAAGGATTCGTGAATTTAACATAAATCTATAAGAGAGTCCTGAAGTAGGTAATAATCACTCCCAAATGGTGTGATGATCCCATCCTCCCATCCTCTCCACCAATGTGAGTCCATTAGTATATTTATAACCATTTCACATTGACGACATTCCATTGGAAGAAATCTTCATGAATAATTTCAGATAAGGGAACCATTGGGTATTTCGAGTTCCATGAACAAAACCCATTGTAAATCACTTGAAAATGGTAAGACCAATATAAAAGATAGTGCAACAATCAAATTTACACAATCAATTGTCTTGTGGGAATTTTCTATTGTAAACCCAAATAATAAACCTAATAGGAATTCATAACAAAAATGACTACTTCACCAACATGTTTGGTCCATTTCACAATCATACAAAATGAAATCGGGCTATACCTGGACCCAAAACAATATATTACCCATGTGTTCATTTATTAATATGATTATTTGATATGGTTTTTTTGATTTTTATTTTACATGTATATTTCAGGATGTCTCAACAAGAACTTCATTTGATCCAAATGAATCTTACCGGTTCCATTAGTCTTATTCTTTTACAAATTCACAAGACAAACACTTATCTAAATAGAGAAATTGTCACTGACAATGTTTCTTCAATGCTGGGTCTCAAATAAATGGGGTTAGGAGTAGCACCTAAATGTTATCATACCAACCATGAAGAATTATCGAAAACATATCTATTAATGGAAGCCCCACCGATTGACAACTCAACGATAGATGGTGGGACATAGGTCGATGACAACAATTTCCATCCAAAATTACTTCAGGATCCCATCCTCAAAACATAGCAAAAATTTCCTCCCTTATATTAGGGATGAAAATCAAGAAGATACTAAAAACCTCATCTAGATAGTATAACAGACCCACCAAATGAATCATTATAATAGGTTCCTCCACCAAAACCATCTAAAAACAAACCCTTAGATTGATGAGGGTGTTTCCCTAGAAAGATTTTCCCAATTCATCTTGACCTGATCACCCAGGAAAACCCACTGAGGGAAATGACCAGTAAACAATGAACAAGACCATACCACCATTATATCTAGAGAAGCTCACTAACCAATTATGGTTTCAAACTGAGATTAGGTACACAATCCTACATGAATCAACCAATCCTACAAGATTTGTTTGGTTGTATTAGATGATGCCCTCTAACCAGATATGGTGGCCCAATGTGATCATTCACACAATCATGACAAAATCAAACAATATTTCCAATAGTGTTTGGAAACATCCAAATAAGACCTTCCATAAAATATGGTCATAAACTATGATCATGTGTACACACCTTCCTGTATATACCAGGCCTACCATCACTACCTGGTAGCATTTAGAAACAATAGTAGAACAATCCATAAAATATAAGGGGAAAACTCAAATTTCGACCCCTACAACTGATGAATTTAATTATATACCGACACGAATGGGAGGATATAAGTAGGAAAATACCTTTGACTTATTCATAGAATGGGAATATTTCCCCATTCAAACTACTGAAATCACCTTAAATAGCTTGAAAATTGTGAAATGGAAGATGCACATTCCAGAACACATCATGAAAACCTACCTGAATATAATCATGGTATCTCTAGTGGTTGAGGGGAAGACAAACAACTCCATCATCATTATTGGGGTGACTTATCAACACAATACAAGATTCAATCTAGAATATACACATATCCCAACTTCTATCCAGGAGGTTCTTAGGAAAATCAAATGATATATAGTCAATTAGATCAGGCATATACCCCCATTCCAATTGGTGGTCATTAGTCCATACCAGTGGCCACTCTAATACCTGAACTTATGCCTTGAAAAATTATAGATACCTGTAAAAAATCTAAATCAAGTAAACATGATGTTATTAAAAAGGATTCCATATATGAAATCCTCTATCGACATCATGTGGCCCCGATATCCCAGAAGAGAACATCCAAAAGGAAGCCTCACCAAAAAAGATTTTAAAATGAAGAGATGGTATACAATCCCACTTTCTAAATGCTAGAGTTCTTGAATCCCTCATACATTTATATTTGGAAACTCAGGATCATAAACATACATTACTGAATAAAAAAGAGTATTTCTAATAATGAAGGTCCTATCTGAAATTTTTCTAACAGAAATTCTTCAGTTCCTCCCCAAACATCTTACAATGAAAGATCAATTCATTTCAAAAAATTTATTGATCATGAGAGACTATCTATATATGACTGTTGAAAAAACCATCCATTTTTTCATAAGATCAAATAGTAATGAGGCACTAAACTTACTATCATTCTCCTAAATGTTCCTCCTTTGGGTATATGTTGTTGAACGTCTCCTTAGAGTTAGACATGAAGAAGATATGGAAGTCCTCCCAATGATGGAATTAACTATGAGGGTTCTGCCCATAGTGACAATTCACTTCCTAAAGGATGTCATCCCCTTACTAAAATAATTATGAGAAGTACATCATATTATTAAGAAGCTTGGAAATCTATCCTACTCATTCTTAATCCCTCATTTTTGAAAAGTGACATCATTTCTCAACTGGAACACAACCCTAGTCAATGGCCATTGTCAGAACCAACTAGTACCACATACCATCTAATATGAAAGAGGGAACCCCTTTCAATAATAATTTTTTAAAAAATTAAATAGGAAAAAATCAACTTTGGTATGATTTGGTTGATGAAACTATTTCCAAATATGATGAATACACATTTCTCATGAAGATATAGTTGGATAATGATAGTATAGTAGTCATTTTCAGGCATCTAACCTCTCCCCATGCTACATTCCAGAGGAATTATTAGAATATTATGTGCATGAAATATACCTAAATATATGGACCACTCTTCATAACATAAAAAGGAAATGCATTTCCTTATGAATAATATCAATGTAACATTAAACTATTATAAGGGATTCAACATAAAATAAAATTATTAGACCTCCTAGTTTCACAACACCCAATATTGGGAAATGGAAAGAATCCATTTAAAACCCATCTCTTGAAGCACTAAAAGAGTTGTGTTAGCTAATCCCAAATTCCCCATATAGTGATCGTATTAGTGGATGGGTGAAAAGGGGTGTTTCATTTCACATCAATTATTGATCAGAAAATTACACCAAATTAAATATCATGTAATGTCATTGCCTAATGAAATCATTGAGAATGGGGGTATGTTCCAAACATATGGTATTCTTTAAAAAACATGACCATGAAAACCCCTTGAAATTTTTGGTCCAGAATTGAGTGAGCCATTGAACGACCCATGCCTCAATCATTAATAAATATTGAGAATGACTCCCACTTTAGGGAATCCAATCATCATACATCGTAAATATATTTTTAAGATGGTGTCTCTTGTGTGAATCATATAATGTACCCAACCCATGTTCAAAATAATATCTACAAAATCATGAAATTTTCTACAATAATTGAATCCATGGTAATTTATGAGTATCCCTAGAATGAAAGGATTAGGTATTACTTATCACAACCTTCTAGGTTGATAAACAACGATCAAAAGGTCATGAAAATGGAATGGGAGAAACCCCATCCCATTGAGATGGGGATTCTTTTACCTCAACCTACTCAATGGAATTCAGTATTTTCCATTTTTGGAGTGGTGTCATAGAATTAACCCTTCCAATTCATCTTATACCATGATCCAATTTCCTACCTTGGAACATGAATGATTTTGTTGAGATTCTATTTTGGATCATCTTTCATCAAATTATTCCAAGAGGAACAACAATGTAGGGTGTGATGTATCATGGTGGATAAAAATAAAATAAACATCTCAATGAGGCTTATGAAACTCCTAATATTTATTACACCTAAATAATAATCAGTATAAACACCCATGATAAAGTCATAATATGTGGGATTGATATATAGAAGTAGGAGAAAGATTTTTTTTATTTCTAATTCATTCCACAAAAACATGACCATAAAATCTCTAAATACCCACTACTAGAGGGCCTCTATGATTTTGGAGATTCCCTAGACTGCTCCACTACTTCCTCCTTGATGAGTATTGTATGAAACCAGACCTTCTTTTTAGGTATGTTTTTCATTTTTTGGCCATTTTTTAGGAAAAGAAAAAAATCTAGAAATTTTCAAAGTACATGCTGTGTACTTTATAAGTAGATTCCATGTACATCAATATCGCGCAAGGACGTGTGATGGTCATGTCTAGGTCACACACATGGTGTGTATGGGAGATGTGGAGGCCACTTAATGTAGTGTAAAGAAAATCCTATTACACACTGTGTACTCTAAAATTACACACCATGTACTTAATTTTTTTCATTAAACGGACCGGGTTCACGCCTAATCGACAGAATCATCTTCTTCTACAGGTTCATCAACCGAGAGTGTCACGTATGACCACGAACATCCTCTGATCACCTGATCCTCTATCTGTTTTCTAAATCAACCACTGTCAATTGCGTTGGAACCACTACGGTGAGCACTTTGATCATCTTGAGTTTCATTCCATGATTTCCCCTCTTTCTCATGATATCACGGGTTGAACGTTTTGTGAGTTTTCTTATATCTATGATGTTCTAAGGAAAATCAAGCCTCATGGTTCAATTATATCTGTATCCTAGGATTGAGGTAGTTGGTTTGTTTCCCTACATTGAATGTCTTTGAGTTTTTTTGCAAAAAGTGTCGGATGACCATGTTTCGTGTATCTCGGGTTAGGGTTTTGATCCTGTATTATTATCTTCCATAGATTAATTATATTCATGAGTTTATTAGATGAATAATTATTTCTTGATAGAATGTTTGAGGATCACCCCATCGGTGTTCTCCCTTGTTTTTGCTATTTATCGTTGTTTGGCTTAGGTTGCCTGTGAGGCACAACTTATTGTATTGAACTCCTGCCTTGATATAATTGACGTCATGTATTGCCAGCTCCTTATATGATTTTGATGCATTGTAGCTATTTTCGAAGATGTTTTTGAACTTACATAGGGCTACTAAATGTCGATTATGCACGACTATACTGCTCAAGGTTGTGTTAACCTGATGCGGTAGACTAAAGACGGAATTGACAATTAAGGGCTTCCCTAGAGAGTCTGTTATAAATCAGAATCATCATCCTGACCTATAATAATTAGACTCTGTTCTTACTCAGAGTGTCCTTATATACATATCGCGACTACATGGGTAATTAGACATAAGTGCTTCCTCAGAGAGTTCATACCTATCATTACAAGACCACATGGGAATTGATGGAGAGTGCTTCCCAGAGTGTCTATTCCCATGTATGATTACTTGACAGTAGGGGTATGCCAGTATGAGCCACCCAGAGAGTCATTGTGAATATTGTTTGGTTGGTTGTGATGATTATACCAAGACAATGAACAAGCATGTGTTTTTTAATTCTAGTAGTTTAGGTAGTCTACTGAGATACCTATTGTGTTACTTTCTATGCTTTGGGAATATAGAGCTATTGCTAGATTCCTTGGGTGATAATTAAATGACTGAATTAAATTACTAAAAAAATGTGAATGGAGATTTGTAGGATTTTTTACTCAGTGTACTCATGTTTCCCTACTGCATTTATTTCATTTACTTTTTCTATATTGATCCCTGAAAATATGGCACGAAACATGTGGTGGTTGCCTACTGGGATTAGTCTCATAACCTATTTGGGTCTGGTTTTTTTGGCCCAAACAGGTTATATGGTTGCAGGTGTGGATAGGTATTTTGGCCCTTCTACTTCAGGTACATGATTGCAGGTTGGAGGTGGAGAGCATTGGATCGATCTTAGGCTTGCGATGTTGCTGGAGTTGTTGTTTAATTTTAGTTCTTTATTCTCCGTTGTATTCATCACGTTGTTTTTTCTTCTTTCCTTAGATACTTGTACCTGCTGTATCATTATCTTCATTTTTATATTATACATTGTTTCTTCTATTTAGTGTCAGTTTTTGTATGCTGTTACTACTTCCTCTATTGTTTTTGTTTGTTCTTCCATTGTATACCTTACCAAATTGGGGCATAGTTTCCCCACAGACTCACCAAGGCCCTCACTGATAGTTGGAAGCCTCTTGCATTTGGGGAAACGTGCTTGAGGTCATGTGGCGAACTGGGTACAGGGCACCAGTTGAGTGGCTCTAGATTCAGGTCATTACAAAGGGGTATCTAAGGAGTATCTTTTCTTTTCTATTGACTTACTATTTGGCGACATTAGACAAGGATAGGACATAATAGGTAAATGGTAAACAGTTGGGCCCGAGCATTCTAGAACCTGTGTATAGGGAGAAATCTAGGTTACCTCGAATACTGCAATATTCGAGTTTGTCAAATTTTACAGTTTATTTGATTTCACCATTGGGTGGTGCACTTGTTTTGTATTGTTACTGTTCATATGATTTGGTTCCATTTTGTTGCAACCCGATGAGATGAGGGTAGTCCATCTAATGCATCATATAGTCACTCTTTAGGAAATACCATGTCATTCATTTTTCCATGCCATCTAGATTTCATTAGAAATTCCACATTGTTGTGATCGAATTTGTGATAGACGATGCATGCTGTTGTGATAGCTACTGTGATAGAATATCTTCTGTGTTGATAGGGTATCATTTGTTTAGAGATTCTTTATCATGGACACCAGACATTGGCCTCAGAGGTGTCATCGGCCCTTGAGGATCAGAATTTGGTGGATCGTGAGTTTGTTATACTGTTTACTAGTTATATCCATTGTTATGATGCTAAGATTTGATTTGCGGGGATTATGGCCCCCCGAAGATTGGAATTTGGATCCTTAACGCTGGTTTTTCTTTGTTATATGGCTTCCGGTGCAGTTCTAAGGCTACAGTTCGAAAAAACCCAGAATACACGGTGTGTAAATCATGACTACACGTCGTGTAGTTTTTAGCCGTGTCACTAACTATGTGGGTAGGGACACGTGGTTGTGAAAGTTTATATAGGAACACACTGTGTATCATTTTACACATCATGTAGTATGACATGGGTATCCGTATGTGTCATGAACAACACGGGACGTGTTTTTTTTCATGTTCAAGCTGCGTCCATATGGAACATGATTTGTAAGGTTGGATGTGTGTCAGGACGTGTCTCTAGCAACACGGGCCAGGTAAGGCATGTCTAGTACATGTCGTGTCGTCCTTGAACACACAGTGTAGTTTTGTCTTCGAGGGGTCGTGTGACCTAGCTGTGTAGCTGAATACATGGGTAGGGAAATCCGCAGGGAAACACACCGTGTACCATGTTGACATGCCATGTAGTAGTGGTCGGTGTACTAGTCTGTGGGACTAACGACACGGGCAGGGGGAAATTCGAAAGGACACACCGTGTAGTGGAAAAACACGTTGTGTAGCTTCTTGCTAGGATAGTCCGTGTTCCTAGCCATGTGGGAGTAATCAGGCAGGAAGAAAAAAAAGGGTTAGTACACGCCGTGTAGTTTGATAACACACCATGTAGCCAGGTGGTTTACACATCCATGTATTGCCAAGGTACACGCCCAGGATAAAATTTCAAGAAACACACCTTTTAGTGGTACTACAAGCTGTGTAGTAATGTTTTTCACAAATATTAGAGTTTTATCTAATGTTTTGTTTTAATCTCTTCTGTTGAAACTGTGTCCATCTTTAAAGGTGTGCTTGTGACCTTGCAGACTCATGGAACAAATACTTTCTTTCATTGCACGTCAGGAACCATGAAGTGACTGTACGCGTGATATAGCAGATCAGGGACTACTAGTAGTTCCGCCTATCATTCCGGATTTGGAACCTGGAGTGATTCAAGACATTGGTACCGACACTCAGTTCAGAGATGGTTTCGTGAGATTCCTGTAGACCATCCAGGGATCTCAACACCCCTCCTCGTCTATGGAAAAACTGACGCGGGGTTTTTAGTAGTGGAATCATCCCACGTTCATAGGAGAAGGAGGACCGCAGGCTGTAGTAGCAGGGCTAGAAGCCATGCTATCCATCTTCGAGCACTTGGAGGTGCCTTTGAAGAGGAGAGTGAAACTCATGACTTATATTCTAGGATATTATGCCAAGGGATGGTGGGACATGGTTTCGCAGGTAGGGAACCAATAGGCTATTGCTTGGGTCGAGTTCCATCACATGTTCTATGACTACTTCTACCCAGCGACACTGAGGGATGATAGAGCCAAAGAGTTCAGGAACCTTCATCAAGGTACTCTCACAGTTATGGGGTATTCCTCTCGCTTCATATATTTACGTCATTTCACTCCTGTTCTAGTGAATGACGAGCTGTTTTTAGCGAGGAAGTTTGAGGAAGGCCTCAGGCTGGACATTAGATCACATGTGAATGTCTTCTAGTTGACTTCTATTACTCTGATTATCTACCAGAAACTTATCACGGAATGAACCTTGAGGGAGACTGGAGCTGTGGACCAGGTTAGTTCAGCTTCTAAGGGTGATTCTTTTTATTTATATAGTAGGATGCGCCATCAAGAGTCTACGCGAGGTGACACGACTAAGCGAGGTATTCATTTTGGTAGATGAGATCTTCCTTCTGGAAATCAAGTGGTGTGATATTAGTGTAAGAAAGATGGGAATAAGAAGCATCAGTGCCCGAGAGACCCAGTGGGGTGTCGATCACGCGGAAAGATGGTTCATCTACAACATTTCTGCATGGTTCTTATTCAAGTGGCTAGTGAAGGAGGATCAGTTTCGACTCCGTGCAAAGGAGCAGGATTACCAGTTCCACAGTAGACTGAGAGATGGAGTTCTTCAAGTCGTTCAGGACATGGTATAGGCCATGGATGCAATGGTCAGGCTCATGGAGGGTTAGCTCAAGGATCTTAGGTTTCTAAACAAGGTCGCGGTGCATGCCATACTTTTGGGGTAGAGCAGATTCATCAGGAACAGGATCATGGGCCATCTACAATTAGAGGTCCTCTTTTAGTAGCCTCATTTTTATCCTCTACACTTTTCGATATAGGAGCTTCACATAGATTTATTTCTATGCATACGATGTATGGACTTAGAATTACTGTTTATACTTCTGCGTATATGATGACAACAGACACTCCCTTGGGAACAAGAACGGCCAGTGTGTGTCGGTGCTTAGACAACCGCCTTAAAGTTGGTGGGTGTCATTTTTCATAGAGTCTCTATGTTTTCGAGATGATAGGCTATGATTTCATTCTTGTCATGGACTTGTTAGTTCCCTTCCAGGCCTCTGTCGATTTCTATCATCGTTGGGTGAGATTCACATCACTGGAGGGAAGATATTTTCTTCACAAGGGAGAATTGAATGTCCAGGCGAGTAGATCTAGACAAGAGCATCATGGGTTTGGTGGTGTTACGGACCATATTGCTAGATTATATCTGGATGACTAGGGGACTTCTCAAAGGGATTTTCCTCTAGTGGTTAATCTCTTTATAGATGTCTTTCCAGATGACTTTTTAGGTTTTTATCTGGAGCGAGAGGTATACTTATCTATTGAGATTTTTCTAGGAGTAGCACTGGTGTCCATTACTCCTTATATGAATGATACACCTAAGTTGCATGAGCTCAAGAAGCAGTTGGAGGAGTTGTAGGAATGGGGTTTTATCCGACCCAGAACATCCCCTTGGGGTTCGTCTGTCCTGTTTGCAATGAAGGGAGATGACTGTGTGGATTATCGAAAGCTGAACTAGTTGGAAGTCAAGAACCAATATCCATTGTCACGGATAGATGATCTATTTGTTTATATTCGAGGATTCAGAGTGTTCTCGAAGATATACTAGAGATCTGGCTACCATTAGTTGCGTGTCAGACAATCTGATATACCTCTTATAGCCTTCCAAAGCAGGTATGGTCTGTATGAGTGTTTGGTTATGCCATTTCGTCTAAAGAATGCACCAGTAGTATTCATGGTGCTGATGAGAAGAGTATTTCATCCTTACTTGGATTCTATCATGGTGGTTTTCATGGATGATATCTTTGTGTACTATCTCACTCGACACATCTTTGGTACCCATCTTCAGATAATTTTGAGTACACTGAGGGAGCATCAGTTATATTTTAAGCTCTCAAAGTGCCACATTTGGATGGATGAGATTCACTTCCTGGGTCATGTCATCTCAGAGACCGGAGTATCAGTAGACCCATAGAAGGTGAGAGTAGTAGTTACCTGGGAGTAACCGAAGAATGTCTTTGAGGTATGAAGTTTCTTAGGGATGGTTGGTTACTACAGGTGGTTTATACAGGACTTCTCATGCTTAGAATCATCGTTGACAATATTGACTAAGAATGGGGTGAAGTATGTTTGGTTTGAATCCTGAGATTCATCCTTTGAGGAGATGAAGGGGAGATTGACTTCACCACCGATTCTAGTTTTGCCGGAGTCGGGAAAGAGTTATACTGTTTTGTGTGATGCATCTGGCATCGGGCCTGGAGCAGTGCTTATGAAGGAAGATCATGTTGTTGCATACGAATCTCGTCAATTAAGGCCGCATGAGAGGAACTATCCTACATATGACCTGGTGTTGGATGTAGTTGTCCATGCCCAACATTTTTGGATTCATTATAATAGGGGAGAAAATTTTGTTGTATATACTGACCACAAGAGCCTCATGTATATCTTCACATAGCGTGACATGAATATGAGACATCAGAGGTGGTTTGAGTACCTACATTTTTTCGATTCAATCTTGCTTATACGCCTGGGAAAGACAACACTGTGGAAGAACCATTGAGCAGGAGCACACAAATACAGGCAGTTCAGGAGGACATCAATGAGTGGCAGCTTATGTCTCTCTTTTCTGAAATGCATTTGGAGGTGCACAACAGAAAAGGTCAGACTTTTCTTTCTTCTATAGTTGTTACCTCTACCCTTCTTGACCATGTTCGAATGAGGATTCTATCAGATTCAGAAGGCCTGGTCCTACGAGAAAGAGTGTCAAGAGAGTACACTCTTCCTAGATAGACTGTAGGCGAGGATGAGATATTCTGGTTCCAGGGTAGCATATTGGTGCCAGCAGATATACATGATTAGCTGATATGAGACTTTTATTCCTCAGTTTTGGCAGTTCATCCTGGCGTCACCAATATGTATAGTTATTTACACTGCCAGTATTGGTGTCCAGGTATGAAGAGAGATGTTTCTGGTTTTTTCATGAGGTGTTCCACCTGTAAGCAGGTGAGGTCAAATCACCAGCGACTGGCAAGGCTTTTACAGTAGCTAGCCATTCCCAAGTGGAAGTGGAAAAATGTCGCGATGGACTTCATGGAAGGGTTACTGATATCATATTCATCAAAGGACATGGTATGGGTTGTCATTGACAGTCTTACGAAGGATGCTCAATTATTTCTGATCAAGGAGACCTTCAGTGTTGATGAGCTGGGACGGTTGTACATCCAGGAGATTGTACCATTGCATGGGGTTCGGAGTACTATAATTTCAGACAGGGATGCTCGCTTCACGTCGCATTTATGTAAAGGGTTATAGAGGGATTTGTGTACACAAGTACTTCTGAGTACAACTTATTATCCCCAGACAGATGTCCAGTCAGTGCCCACGATTCAGGTGCTAGAGGACATGCTACGAGCATGAATCCTTGATTTTGGATGTTCTTGGGAGAGACATATACCTATAGTGTATTTTTACTACAATAATAGTTTTCAAGAAACTATTCAGATGGACCCCTATGAAGCAATGTAGGGTAGGCCATGCTGATCACCCTTGTGTTGGCTGGAGGCAGGAGAGGTAGCTATGATGGGACCTTGTATTGTTCAGGAGACCACACAAAATGTGGTGTTGATTCAGAAAAGGATGTTTACTGCACAGTATTGGAAGAAGTCTTATGCTGATAAGTGAAGATTACCTTTGGAGTTCAGGTTCGGAGATCAGGTTTTCCTACGTGTTACCCCATGGTTGGGACATAAGATGATCAGGAGACAAGGTAAGATTTCAACGAGATATGTCAGGCCATTTGAAGTTCTGGAGAGAGTCAGGCTGGTTCATTATAGGTTGCAGTATCCTCATAGGTACCATTATATGCATGAAGTCTTCCATTTTTCTCACCTTCACGCTATTTCTCATACCGATCTCATTTTTTTCAACTTGAGGAGGGTGAGCTGGAGCAGGATTCATCGTTAGAGGAGAATCATATCAGGATTATTGATCGTAGGAAACGCTACTCAATGGCTGGTCTGTTCCTCTGGTATGGGTTCTACGGAATCACATCTGTGTACAGGATGAGACTTGGGAGAGGGATACCGATATGAAATCATAGTGGCCAGAGTTGTTCGAGGTTTCTTCATCACCACCTTTTTAAGGAAATTCGGGGACGAATTTCTTTAAGGGGGGATGTTTGTAAGAACCTGGACGTTTTTTCAGGTATGTTTCTCATTTTTTGGTCATTTTTTAGAAAAAGAGGAAAATCTATAAATTTTCAAAGTACACACCATTTACTTTATAAGTACACACCATGTACGTCGATGCCACTAAAGGTTGTGTGTTGGCCGTGTCGGAGACACACTCACGATGTGTCGGGGTGATGTGGAGGCTACTTAATGCAGTGTATGGAAAATCCTAGTACACGCCGTGTACTTTTTATTCATTAAATAGACCGGGGTTGCGCCTAATCGACAGAATCATCTTCTTCTCTAGGTTCTTCGACCAAGAGAATCTCATACGACCATGAAAATCTTTTGATCCCCCGAGCCGCCGTCTGTTTTCCAAATCAACCAACGTTGATTGCATTGGAACTACAACGGTGTGCTCTTCATTCTTCTTGTGTTTCATTACTCAATTTCACCTCTTTCTCAAGATATTGCGGGTTGAACATTTTGTGTGTTTTCATAGATCTACGAAGATACAAGGAATATCAATCCTCGTGTATCACGTATATTAATCTCCTAGGTTCTAGGTACGTGGTTTGTTGCCCTACATTGAATGTCTTTGAGTTTTTGTGCAAAAAGTGTCGTATTCCCCTGTTTCGGGTATCTCATGTTAGGGTTTTGATCCTGTATTATTATCTAAATTATATTTCTTGTATGCTTGAGGTTATTAGATTAATAATGATTTCTTTTTAGCATTTTTTATGATCACCCCATTGGTTTTCTCCCTTGTTTTGGATGTTTATCCCCGTGTGGCTTATGTTGCATGTGAGGCACACCTTGTTGCATTGACTTCCTACCTCGAAATAATTGATTGAATGTATTTCCTGATTTTTATATGATTTTGATGCATTGAATCTATTAGACAAGTTGTTGTTGATCTTACTTAGGGTATCTGACAGTCGATTATACACGACTAGACTGCTCATGGCTGTGTGAACCTGGTGCGATAGACTAAAGAGGGAATTGATGACAAAGGTATTTCCAAGAGAGACTATTATAAATTTGTATCATTCGCAGGACCTAGAGGAATTGGACTTTTTTCTTCCTCATAGTGTTCATAGTTATGTATCGAGACTATAGGGGGCATTAGACGTAATTTCTTCCTTAGATAGTCTATACCTATCATATCATAACCACAAGAGAATTGACGGTGAGTACTTCCTAGTGTGTCTCTTCCTTTGTATGATTACATGACTATAGGGGTCTACCAGTATGAGACTCCCAGAGAGTTAGTGTGAATATTGTTTTGTTGGTTGTGACGAGTCCACCAAGACAAAGAACAAGATTGTGTTGTGTACTTCTTTTAGTTTAGGTAGTCTGCTGGGATGCCTATTATGTTACTTTCTATGCTTTGGGAATATAGAGCTATTTCTAGATTCCTTGGATGACAATTAAAAGACCGAATTAAATTACTAAATAAATGTGAATGGATATTTTTAGGATTGTTTACTTAGTGTACTACTATTTATCTACATCATTTATTTAATTTAATTTTTCTATATTTCTCACTGATAGTAAGGAATTGATCTTGTGGTGGATGGCTACTATGATTAGACTGACACATTGTTTGGGTCCTTCTTTTCATCCCAAAAAGGTTATATGGTTGTAGGTGGGGATAGTGATTGTGGCCCTTCTACTTCAGGTACATGATTTCTGGTTGGAGCTGGAGATCATAGGACCTATCATAGGCTTGCGATGCTGCTGGAGTTGTTGTTTACTTTTTGTACTTTGTTCTCCATTGTATTTAGCACGTTGTTGTGTTTGCTTCTTTCCTTAGATACTTTTACCTACTATATCATTTTCATCATTTTTATATTATACATTGTTTCTGCTTTTTAGTTTCAGTTGTCGTATTCTATTACTGCTTCCGCTATTGTTTATGTTTATCCATCCGTTGTATACCTTACCAAATGACGGAATAGTTTCCTCAAAGACTCACCAAGGCCCATGCTGCTTGTTGACAGCCTCTAGCATTTTGGGAAGTGATCTTGAGGTTATGTGATGAACCGGGTACGAGGCACTAGTTGAGTGGCTCTGGTTTTGGGTCATTACAAGGATAATCCAAATAAAAGGGCAATGTTATTTCTACAACTCACATGACTCTTAAAGAGTTTGAACTCCTCAACATTGAGTAAATATTTTCCCAATGGGAGGAAGGGATGATGGAGTTGAGAAAAATAAATGTAGAACTACTCTGAGGGAACATCCCTACCAGATGTGTTCTTTAACTAGATCCTCAACTCGCACTCCCAGTTATTGTACCTCAAATGAGAGTGTTCTTTTTAGTAACTATAGAGAAACCAAAACATCCCCTCAATATGGGGGACTGACTACCAATATATTTATGATCTATAATAGTAAGATATCAAGATTTCCCTCTATCTTTTCCACTACAAGAGATAGTTATGATTCATCTTCACAAAATGGACCGGACATGCTACCCACTACATGTACAAAAAGAGCCTCCACAGTTGGTCCTACCTGTTGCAGCCCCTATGCATGTAACAGCCCAAGATTTTATGAAAAATATTCTTTTTAATTTCACTAATGTCTTGTGTTGTATGCTACACCAAAAGGAGCTTGCACAACACGCATCCTTGACTTTCCTTGCATTACACGCAACCGCGACCTTCCTCGATAGCGTGTGTAATACAAAATACCGAGTTTCACTAAACTGCGATATGCTATTAAAATATTATTAAAACTAGAAGTTATGAATAGTAATAACCACTTTTTGAAATTTTGTAAATCTTATTTTTCAAAATGGACTTCATTTTTGGATTTGGAATATCGAAATTAGCTTAGGGTGAAATTTTGGTAATTTTCGGATAACTTTCATATTTTGATGAATAGTGAAAATTACTAAATTTTAGTTAAAAACAACTTTTTCAATCGAAATAATTAATATTGATAAATTATTAATTTGAGTGGTTCTAAAGTATATTTAGAATATATTTTTACAATTTAATACAATGTTGGTCATTGGATGTAATCTCACATTTAAAACAGACATAAACAAGTGTCAATCTTTTGATAGATATTGTTTCATAAAAACACGCTATTTGTTTTAACAACGGGATTTAATTATAAAATTAATTAATGAAACTTCTATGTTATGAATTTGGTAAAATATACTTCATTTTTGAATTCGGAATATGAAATATAGTTTTGGATGAAATTTTGGCATTGTTCTGAAAAACATCAATTTTTTATGAATAGAGAAACTACTAAGTGGTAGTTAAAAAAACTGAATTTTTCATAAAATGTAATTTTACCGCTTTTGTGAATGGAATTTCAAAAATCCGAGAGATACGGTTGATGTCAGTAAGTAAAATGTGGTTCAATGAGATGAAAATAATTTTTGGTGAATAGTAACTTTTTACTTTTATTTACCACGGTTAAAAGTAAATAGGGTAATTAAGGGTAAAAATGAAATTATTATTAACCTAACACATGTTCTAATTCTATTGGACAAGTGTAATTCGACCAAAACCAATCTTAGAAATAAAATATGACCACTTAGGCCCACTTGGATTAGATTAGGACATTTATTATTAATTTATTTAAAGAAGGGTTAAAATAGTTAAAATCTAAGTTTAATAAGTAAAAAAATTTTAATATGGGGTTATACATAAGATAAATTCGACTATAAATATTAATTAGAAATATAAAAAGCTTTCCTACATAATGGTATTTTATTTTTAATTTTTAGACATCAAATAATTTAATTTATTCATGTCACAAAGGTGATGCAGTAATTATCTTATTAATGAAATATTGACATAATTGATGTTATAAACACCGAAATAAATGTAATTTGAGACTTTTTATGAATTACACTAATTTTCTAGGTTACTATGATATATTAGTGTTGATTTAATAAACTTTTTTCGAACATATAATTCTTTTATGACTTTCAAAAAAATCATATATCAAATAGTGTCAAATTTGACACAAAATAGTTTTTAAATCATATATTATATTATTAATTGTTATTTTATTCCTAAAAATCTATGGTTAGGCCAAATGACTTAGATAAGGATATATATATTAATAATAAACAATTTGGAGTTCGTTTGGCATGTTATAGTAAGTGTATTAACCATATAGTGTAAGAAAACAAAAAGACATGGTAAAAGTTAAATTATTTAACTTAGAGTTAAATTTAATTGATAAGGTTAAAATAATAACCTAAACTTGTCTAAATCCTATTGGTTAATAGGATTTAGACCCATACCCACTTTATCTTCTAAATAAGACCCTTTGGAACCATTATAAACCGATTTTTACTTTAATATAAAATAATATTTTGAGATATTCCTAAGGTGCCCCTCTCCTCCCTTATAAAAGGGCACCTCCTCCCCCTCCTCCTCACACCAATTTGAGCACTCAAGCTCGGCCAACCCTTGCCAAAATACCTTCTCCACTTCCCTAGAATAATCCTAGAGGCCCTTCTCTTCTTCAAAGACCAATCTTAGTTCCCTAAGTGGAAGATTCAAAGAGGTGTTCCAAAGAAGAGGTAATATCCATTACCGATCTTTTCAATTTCTTTCTTCTTAAACTTCTTCTTCTTTAGTTGTTTCATGATAAAGTAATAACATCAGTATTACTTACATACTTATATGTTATTATAAATATGAAACAACCCTAATTCACCTTCTATCCATCCTACGGAAAAATGAAATCACCGCACGTGCGTACGTACGGAATACCGTCTCCACGCCGTGGTGTAATCTATTTTCCACCACCACCATGCAAGGATGGGTATAATGGTGTAATGAGTAACTATTTATGATTATTATAAAGTAATATTGATACTGAAACAATATATATATACTCCAATACAATTCCACGATCATAGGAACGAAATCATCACTCGTGCGTACGTACGGAATACCGTCTCCACGATGTGATGCGACTCGTTCTACATGATCATCATTACATAGTAATTATATAAATGAATTGAATTAATAAATATGATATATGTTACACTAATACCATTCTGGATATAAGGTATCTATAACCTTAAAAGAATAATAAGAATCTATTCTGCAAAACACGCATAAGAATAAAAGGCAATAAAGACCCGAGTAACAAGTAACAATGACATATTACTAACAAGAAGCTAAGAATATGACCATATATGATATCATATCAATATTAATGATTCTGGAATAAGTCAATAACATTATTTAAACCATTATACAGGAGCTTCGGACACGTACAAAGCAAATCGGACCTAAGGTAAGGGAAATATCAAAATCTCACTTTTATCCGAGATTGTTTTTACTTTGGTAATTACTGGGGTGTATTTTATCATCCACATCCATATTCCCTCAATATGTAATATTATTTCCATCATTCTACAATAGTTTATATACAATTTTACTCTTCGGTAAGTTTTTTGTAAAATATATGAAAGGAATCTTTTGTCGTTTTTCATACGAGGTACTTTTTGACTTTTCTGACAAAAGTACGAAGAATGTTTTTTTAACTTATACGGCAAGAATGGATTTTTAAAACATTATTTCCAAGAATCTTCCTTTATATGTTTTCATGTTTATTTTTAATCAACTTCTTTTATTTTATAATTGTATAATATTTTAAGAAAAGAAAAGTGTTTTTGAAGAAGAAAGGATATTTTCCTCAAGAATGGAGTTCAAATGTTTTATCAAAATTATTTTCCATATAAGATAATATAGGGTTATGTTTTTATCCCTATTATTACAATGATTTGATTATGTTTTGAGGGAATTATTTTTATGAAGTCATTTACCTTATATGATTTTTTTTATGATGTCATGATGTTTCAAGAATCCAATTTTTGTTACATGTGTTATGCGATGATGTATGACTTATGATTATGTGGCACACATAAGAAATGATTTATTATAAGATGGTGGGACCTATATATCCCTCCAATGCATTGGGTAAATATTTTATATCACATGAGATAGACATGGCTAGAATGGTAGGTTATACCGGTTCAGTGAAACAGGACTGGAACGAGGGTGACTCGGTTCAGAAAGGGACTTTGTCCACTAAGATAGTCTTGGAAATGAGTCATGACTAACAAGAAATGATTTTCCAGGATTATGTGTGCATGCCACAAAGTTTCAAGTTTCATGTTATGATTATGGGGATCTCATTTTCACTACTATGATTTATCCAATGTTATTATATTATGAGCTCTTTTGCAGGTTAAGATTTCCAAAAGCTATATTCTTATGTATATGATGTGATTGATATTTCTTTTATTTACCCTTACTGAGCATTTGAGCTCACCCTTTTATGTTTTTTTCCCCAGGATATAAAGAAAGGTTTTAGGGAAAAAATTAAGATCTTTATGGGAGATATTGAAGATCATTCACCATGATTAGAAGATTACGTTCCGAGTTTCCAAAGACACTAAACTATTACGATCCTTGTGTGTGTGTTTTTTGTTATGTACTAAGTATTCCGCAAAAGTAATGTATTTTTCATGTACGTTAAGCTTCGGGTCTCTACAGTTGGTATCAGAGGAAAGGTTTAGTCAACCTTTGGAAACTAGGATGCAAAAACGTTAGTGAGATCCCTAGAGATATTTCTATGGTATGTCTAGGGATGTCCCTAAGGTTAATTATACGTATAGGTTATAGTGCTAGAACTACGCTAACGATCATAGAATTAAACCTAAGATGTTAGATATTGAAGGTACTCCCCCTTTATTATGTTGTTTTCCCTATCATGATTTTTGCCTCTCACACTATTCTTTTTGGGTTTTAGACGATGGCTGGAACCCGAAGGAACCGTGTTGATCAATGCAATGGAAAACACAATGATTGTCCTCATGAACAAACAAATGTTATGGGAGATGGAGTGAAAATCCTTATTGCTATCCTTACACAATCTATGAATCATTCTGGACTTCCAAATGAGCAGAGAAGGGAACAATATTCTATTGAGTCCTTCATGAGGCAATGTCCACCTTCTTTCAGTGGGACTTCCGATCCACTTATTGCTGAACAATGGATCAGTACCACTGAAAAGATATTTTCAGTTCTTCAATGTTCTGAACATGATAAAGTCATCTTAGCAGTATATCATTTGGAAGTTGAAGCTGATCAATGGTGGAATCTTATCAAGAATACGAGGCCAAGAGATGAAATTGAGTCCATGGAATGAGACGAGTTCAAGAACATGTTTTTCAGTAAGTACATCCCTCGTATTCTTCGAACAAAGATGGAAAAGGAGTTTGTTGAGCTGAAGCAGAAGGATGATGAATCTGTTGGTATATACGAAACGAATTTTACAAGACTTGCAAGGTATGAATCTGGCATTATCATCCAACCTGAAAGTAAAGTTGATCGATTTTTCAGTGGCTTAAAACCAAGTCTTCGAAGGGCATTAGCTATAAGAGACTTTAGTAGCTATGAAGAAATTGTGCGTTGTGCTATCAAGGTAGAAATGGAAGTTGGTGTTACATATCCATCTCATGGTTTTGACAAGAAATGAAAGATGGAGTTCAAGGAGAAATCTCAGAATAATGGTGAAAAGAAGATGAATGTTTCTTTATGAAAAAAGTGTGGAAAGAAGCATGGTGGAGATTGTCTTAAAGGGACTAGAAAATGCTTTAAGTGTGGAAAAGAAGGTCATCGAGCAGCTGAGTGTCGAAGTAATGGAAAAAGGGTTTCTAATGATGTGAATAAAGAAAACACTTTAGAGAACGCACCACCAACACTCTAATGCTTCATGTGCAAGGAAATGTGGCATTATGCTAATAAATTCCCTAATCCAAGGGTTAGTGATGATCGACATGAGAAACCGCTTAAGGCAAAGGAGAAAGGGATGTCACATGCGATCACTATTGGAAATGTTGAATATGACAACGATGTGGTGGAATGATTAAGTGTTTATGTAATGTGATTCCAAAATAATGTTGTATCATGGAATATTGGAATATTTATGTATTGGTCTAATGTGGTATTCAAAGTTATTGAGATATTATGCGCATAATGAAGGGAAAACGAGAAAATGAAATGTTTAACAGTATTCATGAGCTCATGACTGATATAAGGAGAAGGTTATATCATGGTTTGAGTATATAGAATTTTTGGATTTTGGTATGTGTAAGGTGTTAACTTTTAACTGCATTCATGTTTTCACTAAGGTATTCAAGAGAATACATGATTAAGGCCTTTGAATGTTTGGAATGTGACCAACAAGGCATATCTTATGATATGTGGGGATCAACGACAGTATTAAATCTCTGGTAATCGTTGTCACTATATTATGAGAGTGGACTGCAGTATTATGGATAAGCCTAAAGATTAGAATGGATTATGTTGGACATAAGTTAGTATTGTTTAAGGATAGAAGATTTTCAATATTATTGATGGGATGTTATAGTAACGTAGTTTTAAAAAAAGGACAACCTGCAGGACGGGCGACAGCCCATCGCGTCGGACAAGGATGTGGGAATCAAACCCACAATCGAAGTGCGACTGGCCTTTATCTCCTACCACTGGCCTACAGGAAGTCCCTGTTTAGTAGAAACTAGTTTTATTATATTAAGCATTATGATATATGAAGTATAAGTCCATTTTAGGAACCATATATGATTAATAACTTTTGATAACATTTTGTTTGAGAAAGATTGAATGACCCGTCATTCTATCACATGATCTGCTAACACTTCACGAATAACAAATTCAACTTCATTTATGTAAGAGACGAAGTGGAAATTGTTCAAGGCACGAAAAACAGTGAGATTGTACCAAAATAAAGTAAGTATTTATTCTAATTCAAATTCTTCAACTTTAGGGAAACGATATTGAAAACCAAAAATGTTGTCCTAGTGATCTTATATCTGATGAATCAGATGTTACCTTAGATCGTCACAAATTTATGGCTTTGTGATTGCTGAAATTTCCATAGCCATGTTCTCTACCACTCCCCATCAGAACATGATGGTTAGATTTCTCTTCCATGTCCATATTTTCACCTATGTGGAAACCCATTGATTAGTTTATTTGGGTAATAGTTAAGTTTCATACTTTTGTTTTTAAATATTGGTTTTGGTATTCCTTTTTACGATGTGGGTTTCTATTAAAGAAACTTTCGAATAGTAAACCATTTATAACCCCGACGAATTTCGAGGGCGAAATTCATTTTAAGGGGGGTAGAATGTAACAACCCAAGATTTTATGAAAAATATTATTTTTAATTTCACCAATGTCTTGTGTTGTACGCTACACCAAAAGGATCATTCAAAACACGCATCCTTGACTTGCCTTGAATTAAACGCAATCGCGACCTTCCTCGATAGCGTGTGTAATACGAAATACCGAGTTTCACTAAACAACGATATGCTATTAAAATATTATTAAAACTAGTCGTTATGAATAGTAATAACCAATTTTTGAAATTTTGTAAATCTTATTTTTCAAAATGGACTTCATTTTTGGATTCGGAATATCGAAATTAGCTTAGGGTGAAATTTTGGTAATTTTTGGATAACTTTCATATTTTGATGAATAGTGAAAATTACTAAATTTTAGTTAAAAACAACTTTTTCAATCGAAATAATTAATAGTGATAAATTATTAATTTGAGTGGTTTTAAAGTATATTTAGAATATATTATTACAATTTAATACAATTTTGGTCATTGGATGTAATCTCACATTTAAACCAGACATAAACAAGTGTCAATCTTTTTATAGATATTGTTTCTTAAAAACACGCTATTTGTTTTAACATCGGGATTTAATTATAAAATTAATTAATGCAACTTCTATGTTATGAATTTGGTAAAATAGACTTCATTTTTGAATTCCTAATATGAAATATAGTTTAGGATGAAATTTTGGCATTGTTCTGAAAAACATCAATTTTTGATGAATAGTGAAACTACTAAGTGGTAGTTAAAAAAACTGAATTTTTCATAAAACATAATTTTACCGCTTCTGTGAATGGAATTTCAAAAATCCGAGAGACACGGTTGACTTCAGTAAGTAAAATGTGGATCAATGAGTTGAAAATAATTTTTGGTGAATAGTAACTTTTTACTTTTATTTACAATAGTTAAAAGTAAATAGGGTAATTAAGGGTAAAAATGATATTATTATTACCCTAACACATGTTCTAATTCTATTGGACAAGGTTAATTCGACCAAAAACAATCTTAGGAATAACATATGACCACTTAGGCCCACTTGGATTAGATTAGGACATTTATTATTTATTTATTTAAAGAAGGGTTAAAATAGTTAAAATCTAAGTTTAATAGGTAAAACATTTTTAATATGGGGTTATACATAAGATAAATTCGACTATAAATATTAATTTTAAAGATAAAAAGATTTCATACATAATGGTATTTTATTTGTAATTTTTAGACATCAAATAATATAATTTATTCATGTCACAATGTTGATGCAGTAATTATCTTATTAATGAAATATTGACATAATTGATGTTATAAACACCCAAATAAATGTAATTTGAACCTTTTTATGAATTCCACTAATTTTCTAGGTTACTATGATATATTAATGTTGATGTAATCAACTTGTTTCGAACATATAATTCTATTATGACTTTCACAAAAATCATATATCAAATAGTGTCAAAATTGACACAAAATAGTTTTTAAATAAAATATTATATTATTAATTGTTATTTCACTCCTAAAAATCTAAGGTTCAGCCAAATGACTTAGATAAGGATATATATATTAATAATATACAATTTGGGGTTCGTTTGGCATGTTATAGTAAGTGTATTAACCATATAGTGTAAGAAAACAAAAAGACACGGTAAAAGTTAAATTATTTAACTTAGAGTTAAATCTAATTGATAAGGTTAAAATAATAACCTAAACTTGTCTAAATCCTATTGGTTGATATTATTTCGACCCATACCCACTTTAGCTTCGGAATAATACCCTTTTGAACCATTATAAACCTATTTTGACTTTAATATAAAATAATATTTTGAGATATTCCTAAGGTGCCCCTCTCCTCCCTTATAAAAGGGCACCTCCTCCCCATCCTCCTCACACCAATTTGAGCACTCAAGATCTGCCAAAACCTGCCGAAATCCCTTCTCCACTTCCCTAGAATAATCCTAGATGTCCTTTTCTTCTTCAAAGACCAATCGTAGTTCCCTAAGTGGAGGATTCAAAGAGGTATTCCAAAGAAGAGGTAATATCCATTACCGATCTTTTCAATTTCTTTCTTCTTAAACTTATTCTTCTTTAGTTGTTTCATGATAAAGTAATAACATCAGTATTACTTACATACTGATATGTTATTATAAATATGAAACAACCCTAATTCACCTTCTATCCATCCTACAGAAAATTGAAATCACCGCGCGTGCGTACGTATGGAATACCGTCTCCACGCCGTGGTGTAATCTATTTTCCACCACCACCTTACAAGGATGGGTATAATGGTGTAATGAGTAACTATTTATGATTATTATAAAGTAATATTGATAGTGAAATAATATATATATACTCCAATACAATTCCACGATCATAGGAACGATATCATCACTCGTGCGTACGTACCGAATACTGTCTCCACGATGTGATGCGACTCGTTCTACATGATCATCATTACATAGTAATTATATAAATGAATTTAATTAATAAATATGATATATGTTACACTAATACCATTCTGGAAATTGGGTATCTATAACCTTAAAAGAAGAATAATAATCTATTCGTCAAAACACGCATAAGAATAAAAGGCAATAAAGACCCGAGTAACAAGTAACAATGAAATATTACTAACAAGAAGCTAAGAATATGACCATATATGATATCATATCAATATGTATGATTCTGGAATAAGTCAATAACATTATTTAAACCATTATACAGGAGATTTGGACACATACAAAGCATATCGGACCTAAGGTAAGGGAAATATCACAATCTCACTTTTATCCGAGATTGTTTTTACTTTGGTAATTACTGGGGTGTATTTTATCATCCACATCCATCTTCCCTAAATATGTAATATTATTTCCATCCTTATACAATAGTTTATATCCAATTTTACCCTTCGGTAAGTTTTTTGTAAAATATATGAAAGGAATCTTTTGTTGTTTTTCGTACGAGGTACTTTTTACTTTTCCGACAAAAGTACGAAGAATGTTTTTTTAACTTATACGACAAGAATGGATTTTTAAAACATTATTTCCAAGAATCTTCCTTTATAAGTTTTCTAGTTTATTTTTAATCAACTTATTCTAGTTTATAATTTTATGACATTTTAAGATAAGAAAAGTGTTTTTGAAGAAGAAAGGATATTTTCCTCAAGAATGGAGTTCAAATGTTTTATCAAAATTATTTTCCATATAAGATAATATAGGGTTTTGTTTTTATCCCTATTATTACAATGATTTGATTATGTTTTGAGGGAATTATATTTATGAAGTCATTTACCTTATATGATTTGTTTTATGATGTTATGATGTTTCAAGAATCCCATTTTTGTTACATGTGTTATGCGGTGATGTATGATTTATGATTATGTGGCACACATAATAAAGGATTCATTATAAGATGGGTGGGACCTATATCTCCCTACAATGAATTGGGTAAAGATTTTATATCTCATGAGATAGACAAGGCTGGAACGGTTGGTTATACCGGTTCAGTGAAACAGGACTGGAACGAGGGTGACTCGGTTCAGAAATGGACTTTGTCCACTAAGATAGTCTTGGCAATGAGTCATGACTAACAAGAAATGATTTTCCATGATTATGTGTGCATGCCACAAAGGTTCAAGTTTCATGTTATGATTATGGGGATCTCATTTTCACTTCTATGATTTATCCCATGTTATGATATTATGACCTCTTTTGCAGGTTAAGATTTCCAAAAGCTATATTCTTATGTATATGATGTGATTGATATTTCTTTTATTTACCCTTACTGAGCATTTGAGCTCACCCTTTTATGTTTTCTTTTCCCCAGGATATAAATAATGGTTTTAGGAAAAAAAAAAGAAGATCTTTATGGGAGATATTGAATATCTTTCACCACGATTAGAAGATTACGTTCCGAGTTTCCAAAGACACTAAACTATTACGATCCTTGTGTGTGTGTTTTTTGTTATGTACTAAGTATTCCGCAAAATTAATGTAATGTTCATGTATGTTAAGCTTCGGGTCTCTACAATGCATGTTCTTGATTAGTCGTACATCCCTCAAGAGATTATCAATACTATCAAATCAATAATATCTCGATTGGAAGCTATAATGAAATGATGTGCACCAGTCCATGTGGAAATGAAGTGGTATCCAAAATGGTAGTATTTGATGCCTCCCCCACCAAACATTAGGAACCCTACATTTCCAATTTTTAGTGGATCTGGGAACCTTGAGTTGTATTTGAATCATTTCATGTCTTGTTATGATCCCATAATGTGAACCCAAACACAACAAGAAGTAGTAAAACATTATTTATTCTTTTAAATACCAAAAGAGATATCCTTTGTACGGTATTATAGATTTCTAGATTGGTCAATCATGGTATGAGAAGACGATTGTTGGTAGTTTCTCATTAAATTCTTCCCAAAGATTCAGATGAATACAACCCTCATCCACTAAAAATAAAAAAAGTGGAGAAGGATATTGTATTATATTTCTCTTTTACATGGAAGTTGTTAGACTACTCCCAAAATTTTGTGCCGAGATTCGTCTGAATCACTAATAGGGTAGGGGTTAATCTTTTATCCCTATTAATTTTTTATAAATTTCTTATTTTCAATTAATCCTCAACGGCGAGATAAATCCTCAAACCACTCCTCTTGTGTCTCTCAGCCTTACCTCAAATGATTATGTAAATATAAAGGCATAGAGTACAAGGATTTATAAGGTTCAATTCAAACACCCACTCCTTGATGTGTTGGTTATTCCCCCGAACACAAAATCTTGACTACAATATTATTATCAATTAGAATGGTTGATACAAAGTCCCACTTTATATTTCCTATGTCCCACATGAGTAACATTATACTGCATCCCACAGTGTTACCAGATTATACTGGCCTCCTACAGAGTCCCACTAAAGACTTATCCTCCACCATGAATCACACATGGTTCTTTAAGTTCTCGAGTCACATGAGAAACTTCCTTCTTTAATTTCACTTTGAATAATCGTAGATAATATGATGCTCTTTCCCCATGAGATTTCTGTATAACAATTTCTCTTGTATCCATTCAAGAATATTCAACAGCCTTTGGTAAGGCTTGTTGGTATTGCTCAATAATTCTGATCACCTTTCGGATCAGTCACTAATGCAAAAATGCTCAGGCAATTTCTTCTTCTTCTGAAGAAGTCTCTACCACATTTATATGTATGACTGTGGTTCACAAAACCTCTTCAAGAATATCAATATGAAAGAGTGATCTTTTAAAACATTAGAATTATCTATCTTCTTGGTTTCTTAAACACTATCAACTCTTTTATAAGATATTCTTTAATTATGCCCTGACATCAATCCCAATACACATTCACATCATGCATGGGTTTCGTGGAATATAAAATTCTTTGTTTTTTATATCTTAATGACTTCTCAAAAATTCATATGTTTATGCATGATTTAATTCATGAATAATAAGTTTCTAGTCAACCCAAGAACACACTATAATTTGGTAACAATTTTTTTGTTTCAATGAGTGTGGGTCATGCAATAACAAATACACTATCAACTTGGTTCTTCTCTGAATATGCACATATAAACTTGTTTCATCCTTTGAATATTTTTTACTCACACAATTTTTCTTTTTAATTTTGTTTCAATGTATGTGTGTTATGTATGGTCATGCACTTCCATCTTGTGGAAACTCAATGTCCAATTTTCACCCACAATTCGGGCTTCTTCAAATCATCAATATGCATGAATATGCATAAGACCTTTCCTCCCTTATTTAAAATATTTCAGACATCCATGTTTATTATAGAGTGAATTCCTTTACATCTGTACACACACACATTCCAATTTATATGTGATCTTCTCAAAACTCATATGGGTATAAGATTTTGAACAAATTAACATTCACATGTACGCATACACAACACATCAAGATTCTTAAAATCCCTCACATAGGTGCATGAAAATGTATACTAACATCCTCCTTCTTCTTCAAATGGATCTCTAGAGGAGCACGACTATTCTTCATCACGAAATGGGTGTACATGTGTATCCTTCACAAAACCTAGGATGGTTCATGGTTCTATCATTACAATGCACAATAAGGGTTTGTAAGAACCGATTTTGTGTTCGCGGGATCTTCTTTATGAAACACAATGATGGTTTAATAGAACCTATCATGTAATCACGGTTTTCCTTCGCACATATGACACAATATTCCCTTATTTTCAAGGATTATTAAATATTGCATTACACTTGTTGAATGCATGTGGGACCTCTGATCCTTTGAATAACAAATCTGTACAGAACCTCTGAGTGGCGCGCTGTTTCTATAGAGAAATGATAGATTTATCAATATATTCTACAACAAGATCAGTCGAGGGTCTCCTCCTATTATAAGCATGGATCAAAACATTTCTCCTCATTCAAATCCTTTAGAATATCCCATGGTGTGCAAATCATGGAATGCATGAGATATTCATCATGAAAAATTTCAAACGCGGTATAATAGATGCACTGAAGAACTTAGTTTGATTCTTTCCAACACAGGCTCCTAATATCACGGTGTAATCCTCCTCATGTGCTTGCATTAGGATTCCATGAAACACTAAATCACATATGCCTGAGGCCTATGACGTGGCCTCGCAACTATGTTTTCTTTGTCCTTCGCAGTTTCAACATGTATCATTGGCATGGATGAAAATGTAATTTCATGCATGTGTTCATGACATCTAGCTAATCATTATGAATGAGTTTGGATCAAAAAAGGTGGTCTAAGATCGATCATGGAGGCTAAACTTTATCTGTAGTGATCAATGACATCGGGATGAAAGGAGGTTGAAGACGATGGATTGGATTCTCATTGGCCATTGGATCAACTCAAATCAGATACAAATGTCTTGGATTAGATGATGTGGTGCAATATGAGATGTGCGGCCACGATCTCTCATGAGATCGGTTGGAAAATAGATATTTCTTCCATATTTTTAAAAATTGTCCAACATTAAAACAAAGACACGGGATTTGTTTTCTTTATGTAACAAATTGCATCATCCCTTCAACAATTAATTCATTTTCTTCTCTTGGTATCACCCCGTACCATTATGTGGGTGCGCTCCACACCCAACCCATGCTCGATTCTGTTGTGTCGCCCTGCATGGTGGTTCTATCACTGGTTATCCATACCCCCCCTATGGTTATGCTCTTATGTGCACATGCCTTTCCCTTATGCTCTCATTCCACATTCTGATAGGCCTTGATAGCCTCCCTTGGGTGCGGTTTTCCTAATCCTATATATTCCTAGGGTTCAGGCTTGAAATGGTTGGTGGATGGCTATATATTTTATATATAAACCACATTCACAAATAATTTTGAAAAGAAAAATAATATTCCTATATTATTTCAATATGAAAGCATGACACTTGGACTTCTTATTTTCATTATTCCCAATCAGATCCTTCTTCTTCTCTAATTCTTTATGGAAAAACTCTTAAGGATTTAATATTAGAACAATCTTCTCAAACACTTCATCCACTTAAACCAATTATATACTAGTGGATGGATCTTCCAAATGAATAATGCAATCATGTATTGCATGTCCTTATTCAAATTGTGTAAGAATGTGTCATTTATTGACCCATGTCTTGGAACATAGGACCAGTTGAACCATCATCTGATTTGAAAACATTGAGAATTTACCAAGAGTGGAATCCAGTGCAATTACTCGATAACATTTATCCATGAATCATTAGCTTTGTAACAACTTCATCAAATTTATTGCAATGGGATATTCCCATCTCATTGATCCCCATTTCCAACAAAATTTATTTTATAATACATTTCAACTAATATAATTCATCATCAAATTGGGCTTTTCATTGGGTCAATAAAATTTCTTTAAGCATCACCACTTCAATACTCACCACCACATCAATCATTACCTTTCCACACACATATTGACACATATTGACAACAAATGAAACAATTTTCTCAACAATCTCCCCCTTTGTATTTTGTTGTCAATATCACCCAAGAACATGTTATAAGAGTCAATATGTATTTCAATATTTTCTCCCAATTAATGGAATCCAAATGAAAAGGTTTAGTGGGGTCTATTCAAAAATGTGTTCACATTCCAATAAAAAATATCGTATTGAATATTTATGAGAGGTGTATGATGTCATATGGTTCTCTTGGAATGTAGTTTTAGTTAATAAACATTAATTCTACTAGGTCTATCTTGGTTTAGAAGAAAAGGGATATGTGACCAATGTTTTCAATACACTTTTTAAACAACCATATATATAAAATCATGCTCATAGTGTATCAAATTTTTTTCCAGGGGATTGAAGATAGTTAGATTTATCAATGAAATGATAAATTCTGCACATATTTTACCAAAAATATTAAAATGTTCACGTGAAATGATAAATATCCCCTTTCATCCCATTTGTCATCAATCAAGCACTCTCGTTTAATTGATATGATAAATACAATTAAGAATAAGGGATGAATGTGTGATTGGAATTCCTTAGGTTCAACATATTGAGATGGTATGATTTTCAAGATTTGTCATGAAATAATTCTTTATATCATCTCCTTATTTTTTGATCCCCCTCATGGGGTGCACTCCCTTTGATTCATCATGTTGGAAAATATCATCATATAATCTTTAAAATCTTCATTATGATAATTTTCCACTATGGAAAACATCATGTAATTATTAAATCATGAATAATGAGTCAATCTTTTTTTCTATACTTTTTTCATCATATTATTATATTGAGAATGACCCCCAAATTTAATTCCCCACAATTTATGTACCCATATACGAAAAATTATATAAGGAAATAAGATAGAACATATGTGAGCTACTTAATAGGAGTAACACAGCTAAGAATTTTCTCCCAACATAAGAACTCCATTTCTTGAAGCTCTAATGTGTTTTTTACTCTTCTTTCTCTTTTCCCCTCTCCATTATTCATTTGGATATCTCATTTTCATCATGTACCCTATAAATATATTCACCTTCATCTTTGTGGATTGTTGGTCCTTACTTCTACCAGTAGTGAAGTAGCATCCACAGGTGCATGTTTTTTAAATTTTTGACATCTCTATTTGACCTGGTAAACAGTAATACATTTTTTTACAAGGTATAGGATAATTTCACCATCAACGTAGTACTTTTGAGACACCTAGGTATCATGTTCTAAAAATATCTTAGGAAATTCAAGGTCATATTCACATGGAATTAATTGTTGCCCCTCTACCCTTACTTTATTGTGTACTTTCTCTTCATATTTAATCAGTTCTCCAGAAATTTTCAATTGATTAGACATGATAACTAAACACTCCGTTACAAAATACTCTTTTTTGGAGATTCTACAAGGCTTATTAAATTTTTTTATGTTAAAATTATTAGAAAACATGTCAAATATATCCTCCTTTATGTTTTCAATCAATATTATCTTATTATTGATTGATCATCTTTTTAATTTCATATTGATTGCATTCATTTCCATGGTTTTTTTGTAGTGATCCAAGGTATGACCTTTCTTCCATAGTATAAGAATCCTTTATTACTATAAATTACATCATTCGATTCTAGATCAATATTATTCTTTGGAATAGTTTCCTTCACAATTTTCTAGACATTAATGTTTTTCATATTCCCAATGGATGATTTTCAATGTATTGTTCCTTTCTTATGCATTTTTTGTGACCTTTTATTCTTATCAACATATGAATTTTTCACGGTTGGACTAAAACATCATTCATTAGAATTGTCAACACTTCTGTTGCAATTATTAGATAGGTCTTATAGATATTCAAATCTATTCTTGATAGATAGATTCTTCTTCATTTGTGTATTCTGCTATTTCATTACAGGTTGGTTCTTTTCATAAAATATAATTTCCCAAAATGTAGGCCATCCATAATTTTTATATGTTGACACATTATTCTAGAATACATTGGCCTGATTCTCAATCTTCCAACAACACCAACATTTGCAAATAAATATCCTTTTTTTCCTGTAGTGTCAGTTTGGAATGATTTTCTATTTTTTTATTTCTAGAATTGTTTTTCATTATTTGGAGCATCCATTAGGGGATTTTTATTATTAATTATTACAATATACATCCTTGAATAATGGATTGATGTATCTAAATTTTTATCAATCCACATCATTGCATCTTTTAGCATTAAACCATTACTTTTAGATGAAACTGTATTAGCATAATCATAAATAACCGGGTTACGAGATATCATATTATTAGAGAATGTTTTCATTTAATTATAGGATAATCTAGTAATCCATTTCAAATCATTATCCTTATTGAATACTTGAGTGGAATCATCTCTTCTTCATGTTTTTTGAGAATTTATATCTCGGTGTGATTGTTGATTCTTCAATTTCACCTTCAGATCTAAACAGTTCATGTCGAGAGAGTTTTTCTAATAATTAACTAATCTCAACATACATTCCAATTTCTCATTCATCATCTTCATATGTTCTTCAGGAAATTTTTGTAATTAATTTAATGAAATTTCAATATCTTTTACCATTATTATATTTTCCTTCCATTTGAGCACTTTTGACAACCATAGAAACATTCTGAAATTTTTCTAGAGCATGGAAATATTCTACAAATACAATCTCAAAGAATTATTGCTCAAAATTACTGTCCTACTATTTTTTAGTAACTATATCTAGTCTTTCATTACAAAGAGAAATTTATTCATCCTTTTCATTCATAAGTTCTATGAGACTGTTAGACTTGCCAACCCTTTTAACCAATTCCACTTCCATGGAAACAACTTGTTCTTTCAGCTGTAATTATTCATATTGAACAAAATTATTGGTTTTTGAAAAATGTATTGACAAATCTCCAGGGATATTATTAAGATGTTCTTTGAGAGTAGACTGAAGATCACTATCATCATCACAACCTGAACAAACTTCATCAGAAGAGTAATAATAAATATAATTATCACCATTTGTACCTTCCAGATTACCTACAATAGAAGGTGTCCCCCCATTTGTATTAAAATTCATCTTCAACTTCCTTTACTTTTTATTTTTTATTATTCTTATTAGTCTTGGTAGATATCTCTATTTGAGTTTACTCACTCATTTCCTGAAATCTACACATCATATGGACTCCCATGGAAATTTTAGAGGTGACTTCCCCTATGATACCAATTGAAGTTCCTAGATCATTGTGAATTAATAAGATGGGGAGGGGGTGAATTACTGATCCCTTTTAGCTTTTTAAAAATTTATTCCTTTCAGTTAAACATATATTGCTAGTAAAAGCCTCAATCCAATCTCTTTGTGTCTATCCTCCTTACCTAAAATTATTTTCTAAATATAAATTCACTAAACATAAGGATTTACATGGTTCAGTTCAAAGACATACACCTTACTATGTTGGTTATTCCCCCAACATATATTTTCAACAATAAACTTATTATCAATTACAATTTTTGATACACATTCCCTTTTTATCTCTCTTTGGTCCCACATTAGGGTCTTTATACTACATCCCACAGTGTTAGAAGAGTCCACACGCCAACTTCAGAGTCCCAGTAAATAATTAATCTCCTCCCTAAATCACAAAGGGTTCTTATAGCTCTCGAGTCACATGAGAAGCTTCATTATTTGAGTTACCTTTGATTCAATGTATATGATCTGATTTACTTTCCCAATGGGATTGCTGAATCACACATGCCCATGTATGTTTTCAATAATCTTAAAAAACTTATGGTAAGGCCTGTTGGCCTTGATCTGTGATTTTGATAACCATTCTGATCAGTCATCAATGCAATAATTCTTGTGAAATTCATAATTTATGTTATGAATACCCTACCTCAAAAATATGTGATCAACTGGTGCAGACAACTTCTTCAAGATTATCAATATGCAATAGTGATCTTGCTCAAAATTAGCACTGTTTTTCTTCATGGATTCTCAAACATTGTCAACTCTATGATACGATCTTCTTTAACTATTCATTGGCTTTAGACTCAATACTCATTCACATCATGCATGGATTCCATGGAATCCAAACTTCTTTGATTTAGATATATTAATGAATTATAACATGTTCATGTGTTTATCCATGACATCATTCTTGTATAATATGAAGCTTGTTAACTTGGTCACACATTATTCTCTTATATATATATTTTAGGTTCAATGTGTGTGGGTAATAAAATTACACACACACTGTCCACATGCTTATTCTCTCAATATGAACACATTAACTTCCTTCTTATTTTGATTATTTGCACACACACACTTGTTCTTTTTAATTTTTTTTCAATGTATGTGTGTTATGTATGTGCATTCACTTCCTTCTTTATGAAACTCAATGTCCACAATTCAATCAAAATCTAGGCTTCTTAAAATCATGCATATGAATTCATATGCATATTACCTTTCGTCTCTTCTTTAAAATATTTCACACATGCGTGTGCATGCAGGAGATCATGCCTTTAGTCGTCTTCACATACACTTTCCACTTTATATTTGATCTTCTTAAAACATGAATCGTTATAATATTTTGAAAAGATTCTCTTTCAAATGTGCACATAAAAAATGCATCAAGACTCTTTAAATCCCGCACATAGGTGAATTGAAATGTATACTTCCCTCCTCAATATTCATCAAATGGATATCTAGAGGATCATTGTTCCTCTTCCTCATGCACATTGTATGAATGGATATCGTTCACATAACTAGGGGTTGTTATTGGTTCTATCTTAGCAAAGCAGAAAAAGGGTGCATAATCATCGATTGTGTGTTTGTGGGATCATCTTCACGAAACACAATTATGGTTAGGGAGAACCTATCACATGCTTACAGTTTTCCTTCACACAATGGGTGCGATCTTCCCTTCTTTTCAAGGATGGTTCAAGAGTGAATTTCACTTTTTGAATGACTACGGGACCTCTGCTACTTCGTGTAGCAGAGCTGTGTAGAACCACTGATCAGTGCTCTGTTTCTATAGTGAAACAAAAGCATTCTAAATATATTCAACAACACAATCGTTAAAAGTAATATTACTTTTATTGGGGAAGATCAACGCTTTACACCAAATTTGAATCCTGTAGGATATTCCATGGAGTTTAAATCATGGAATACCAGAGATCATCGTCTCTAAATATTTCAACCGCTGGATAAGAGATGAACCAAATCTCTTGGTTTTTTTCAATTCATCGTATGATCCTAATATCACGGTGTAACCATCCTCACGTACAAGCATTATAAATTCTTGCAACACTCAATCATGAATTCTTGAAGCTCATGACATGGACTCTCAACATTGTTTTCTTAGGCCTTTACAGGTTCCCCATGTTTCATTGTCATGCATTAAAATGTAATTACATTCTTGTGTTAATTACATCTATATGATCCATATGCATGAGGTTGGAACAAAAAAGGTTGATGGAGTTCGATCATGGAGGCTCGACTTCATCTATGGTGAGCGGTGGCATCAGGATGACTAGAGATTGAAGAAAAAATCTTGTATTCTCTTCATATATTATATCAACTCAAATTAGGCATAGATAGTGTGGATTACATTTTGTGACGTGGGATGTAACGTGCATCTGTGATCTCCTGTGAGATCAGATAATCTATGAGGAATGCTTCTGAAGTTTTAAAAACTTCTACCACATTGAAACGGTGGCACAATATTTGTTTGGTTTAAGTGTCAAACTATGGAATCCCATCAATAAATAATTCTCTTCCTCCTGTCAGTAAGTCCCCTTACTATTTCCCGGGAATGCTCTGCACTGAACCCATGCTTCCTGCCTCCATGCCACCCTAGAAGGTGGAACTGTCACAGGTTCTCTTATGCGCCCATACAGGTGTGATCCTATGAGTATAAGCCTTGCCCCTATCCTCTCGTTCCACTTCCCGGATGGCCAAGATGGACTTCCTTGGGTGTGATTGACCCTATCCCTTATGTGGCTAGCTTTGACGATTCAGTTGGTTGGTGGTTTGCCTTATATTTTTTTATAAACCCCATTCATAAATACATTGAAAATACCAAAGTATATATATAGTGTATTTCATCATGAAATTCATGACACTGGACCTTCTTATTATCTTTATTCTCAACTGTAGCCCTCTTCTTCTGCAATGCTTTTCGGCACACCTCTTAAGCATTTAAGTACTGCTGAATCTTCTCAAACACTTCATCCACATCATCCAATTATAAACTTGTTGATGGATCCTCAAAATGCCACATGAAATCATGTTTTGTATGTAATTCTTTAAAGGGTGTAACAAAATTTCATTCATTGACACATTTATTGGAATATAGGACCAGTTCAGTAATCGTATGATTTTACAACATGGAGAATTTTCCAAGTGTACCATCCAAATATATGAATCCATAAAAATTCACTAGGCATCATTTTATTTGTAACAAATTTATCAAATTGATATAAATGAGATATTCATATCTCATTGATCACCATTTCCAACCAAATATTATTGAGAATACATGTCAACTAATATAATTCATAATCAAAGTGGGCTTTTCACTGAGTCAGTAAAAATACTTTACGCAGCACCACTTCAATCATCATCACCACATAAATCGTTATCTTTCCATACAAAAATTGACACATATTGGGAAAAAATGTAACAATATTCCCAAAACTAAACTTAAAACATTCCCAATATTATTATTTTTTCCATTTTTATATAGAATCTTCATGATGTGTTCGGCACACCAAAAAAACTTTTGAAATAAACATGGGGGTTATGAGATCTTATAGTAGTTTGTCCAATATTGGAAAATTCCATCTTGAAAATCAAGGCCATGTCCCGAGTAACTCCATAAGAACAATAGAAGACAGTTTGGCAAGCATAGGCTACCACTATCACTCTTATGCCAGATCATACACGAGGTCCAGCTCTAAATCCCGCATTATATCATGTTGCACACCATTTTGAGTGTCAACAATGATGACGTCCTGATTATGATGATCAAATGTATAAGAGGAGAAACCAATTTTAGGAATTAAATAAAAATGGTTTTTTCATTTAGAGTTGATAAATTCAATGTATACATTATCATTTATTTGGAGAAAAACATGCTCATGTTTCCAAATCCAAAGAGGTATGATCAGGATAGCCTTGAATATCTCTTAAACTATTTTCCACTTCACTATAAATTAGAGAAAAAAATATAGGTAGTATTTTCCCTTATAAACCATGAAAAAAATAGTGGAATATCGTAATTTGAGGCTGGGAAATCCACATGTGCTTGTTACATGCATTTTGGCCACCAATCTGAAGTAAGAGGTTTAATTAAAGGTGGTTAATAATAAGAATGAAAAAAGGTTAAACAATTTGATGACTATAAAATCAATCAACTACATTCATTCTATAGACAGTGAAAATTTTAAACAACCAACTTTGTTCATAGTCAATTCCACTATAGAACAACCAATTCAAATAACATCACAGTCCTCCAAAGGCCAATCTTAAGGAAAATGAATTTTCAGAATGGTGGGAAAAAATATAGGAAGTTGAACCTATACCATGCAAAAACAATGGATTGAATCTATCATTATTTATTATTTTAGTAAAAAAATAATGGTAACCATCCCACCAAATGGTACCACAATAGTTGACCCATGAGACATAATCCTCATCACACAAAGAACTAATCTTTAGTTACATTAATTTTATTCACATAATTAATCTAATTTTGAATGATGTGTATGGAACCGAACATGTGTTCCCTATACTAAATTATGGAACCAACGGAAGGGGCACATGAGCCAAGGGTATATGGGAAGATGTAGTTTCAGGTGAAATCAATACTCCTACGATGCACTTGCCCAGACCTTTTATGATGCCGAGACTCATGGGAAATACCACCTGCAAGACCAACATGATCTATAATGATCCCACACATATCCCATGATTAATCCTAACCTGATCATCCTAAAAGATCAATTAGAGGGGGAACTATCATCAGATCATGTTAGGAATGAAGAAAGTCCTATTCGACCTAACCCACCATGGATAGGAATACCATAAAACCCTATTCCAATTGAACATCATCCTTTTTCAAGTTCCTTAGTTCATAAATATCCCATGAGATATAATCCACATATTGGGAAGTGCATAAATTTATCCCATAAGTTTAAAATTCTTACATAAATGGGAATGATGCCAGCCAATTTGTTGATCTTGGATGATCTAAGTCTATTGAATGACCTATAAGAAGAACATATAAATGTTTTCTTAATCCTTCAAGAGTTTGATGATGATGTTTCCACTATCAAAATATATCTTGACCAGGTTGATCATGATGAATACACATAATCATATATTTTATGGATCAAGAAACATATTCCATTATACAATTTCACATCAAACACCGGTATGATATTATAAGGATAAACAATGTAGATATCCAATAGTTGTTCATTTATTTTGGTTTTTAGTCAACCTCATTAAAGTATGAATAATTCATCATCTGGGTTAAATTGGTTCCCATTGGTCCCCTTTCAATTTAACTTTATATGGTTATAATGAAATTGAGAAAAATCCTCTTGATTGAATCAATCCCAGGGCTCAGTGTTGGGACCTCAAATCTAACTCAAAATTTTTAATTATCAATAGAGGTATGAATATAAGCATTCTTATGGGAGGGGATTAGTTTCATAAACACATGGAAGTCCCCTGTTTATGCCACAAATTCCATAATTATTACATTGATGGAAAAATTGGAAAATTTCTTGGTGATAAATCCCCATTATAATCCAGTGAATCATAATACATTGATGCAGGATTCTACCAGAGGGAATGGAAATAACCCATGGTTTATGGTGTCACGTGGGACCCTACCATGAATGGTCTAGAAATAACCCTAGGGAATCCCTTAAAATAGCCCATGGAATAATAAATTCTTACCACCAATCATATCAAGAATAGTATCCTCAATATGAAAACATATTCAATTAACATCATGAAATCAATCAGGACAACTAAACATGACCGTATTGAAGAAGCAATCGAATATCTGAATTGTGATAAAATCTCTTGTGAAAATGGCCCCATTCCAATCCTGAGAATCAAAATTTCATATACTTAACAAATTCGACATATCATTTCATTTAACTAAGATATTTTAAATATACTAATAATCTATCCCCTATATAACTTCAATGAAACCCCACACTATTAGTTAGGTTGGAAGGAGATTCTTCACCTTCTACATGTCAAAATGATGAATTCTATCCTGGTTTTACTTTCACACATAATCCCCTTGATAATGAGTCTAGTGAGTAAAAGGAAGAGGAAGTGGAAGATAAGGAGGAATATGAAGAGTAGGACCTTTGGGATTCCCCTCCAGCATTAGAGAAGCGTTTCTCTACCACTATTTATAAAATAAAAAAATTCAATTTGTGTTCTAAAGAGGAACCATGAACCACATTGATTAGAATTATCATGTATTATAAATGATAAGAGTTATATATCTCATTTATAAAGAAACATATTTATTCACACTCAAATTTACCCAAGAGATGAAGGTATAATGGCCCTTGTAGATTAGGTTGGGTTGTCGAATCATCTGATACCCAAGAAGTAACCTACAGACACATAAATTCTATGGATTTTTTTGGGATATGAAGTGGCCAAATTGGGATTATTTTATATGGGTATATGGTATGAATAACAGATTTATGTTAATTCAAGTTATGTTAATGAGTTTATCCTAGGTTATCACTTGGGGTGGATTGGATGAATTCATTTTTTTTAATGATTTTAATTTCTTATATTTGAGATGAGTTCATTTAAGGAGAACAAAGAACAACAAAAAATTATAGGTTTAATACCTACAAAATTAAATAATAATCACTTATACACTTTAAGGATCAATGTTTTGATCACATCATGGTAAATGTTCATATTAGCACTTGAAGTGTGTGGCCTTAAATTCAACAAGGATGAAGGAGTTTAAAGATCTTAAAAAAAACCTCAATTAAAAGAAGTGATTAGAAATTAATGGAGTGAGAAATAACATCCAAACCATACCCTTTATACTACCTTGTATCAATCCATAAAATATTTATCCCTCCATTTATTCTATGGTTTCAATGGAAGTGGAAAATAGACTCATGAGGGAGGAATTAAAGAAGTAAAAAAACAATAAAATGAAAGAAATAACTCCACCATTGTGTGAAGAACATCACAAGGTATGGTGTGAATAAATTCACACCTCAAGGAAACAATATCAATGTGATATGAAGAAAAACAAAATATGAGGAAAGGAAAATTTTTTATTAAGAACAATGGTGATTCGACCAACTTACTTGACAATGAAGAACGTTGCAAATCCAAATCGACATAATAACATTACAAAGATAACAATGCTCCAAGGATCATCAAAGCCTTCACCAACACTGAAATAAATAAGAATATCATGAGTCATGTATCAAAACCCAATAGTAAAGAGAATCCGACTTGATTATGGTAGGCCTAGGGTAGTGGAATGTTAGGGAGAGTGGGCTTCTTTATCCTTGACCAGAGGTGCCATCCATCTTTCATCCCCCAAACCGATATGTCTAAATGGCCTTCTAGAAGGCCGAATTGGAGAGGGCCATAGATAAAAAATGTTAAGGTCCGGATGTAAACTAGCTGTATATATAATTTTATCCCATATGGGTATGTGGTTTCCGAGATATGATTATATTGGTGGAATGTTTTTATGTGTTGCAGAATCTGGACAAAAAGATTATCAATAAATTGGGCCACCAGAATAACCACAATGGAGGAAAAATTATCAATAGATCCTAAAGAATTATATATTCCTATATATTTCTCCTATCATCCCACTACATTTGAGCTTCATTGGGTCTGTATTGTGGGCCCCACATTCTCATCTGTTGGTTGGTGTCCAATCTTCCTTCTCCAGAATTGTTTTCGTTCATCACAAAATACCCAAATTTTCCTATATAAATATTCTATTGATCAATGAATTAAAAAATTTCATATTTATGTTTTTATAAATTAAAAAAAATATCAAGTTAAAATATGTATAATTACATTCATTAAAATCCGATGAATCATTGAGCCTAAATTAGTGTACATTAGGCATGAAGTGCACGAATGATGAGAATGGATGTTCAAAATTAAAATTCACTAACTCAGGACCATATGATCAAAAATGAACATTTAATACAATTAAAATTTAATTAACATATGTATTTTTATTGGATAATCACACCCCCCAACATGACATTTTCTAGTCCCGAGAAAAATGTATCTCAACCATATGGAATTCGAATTTCCATTTTCCAAAAACATTTTAATAGACAATGATCACCAAAACCCCTTATACCAAACAATCATGAAACCCATCAAAATAGTTTCATAAAAGGTAGTTTCATAAGTAGATCCCAATCCCAAACCCATTCCATTGTTCAAATTCACTTCCATATTTGATCCTATATCAATTAAGTATGAATATTTGTTCTATATCACAGTAGATATAGGGGTTCATATTTATTCAAGGGGGAAATGATAGAAGCACTAGGTGTAATCAAATTTCAATATTAAAATGAGTATTCAATTTTTTTTTGCAATATTGCCATGTTAATTGAAATTTCACTGAAAATATTCAACCCAGGTAGTGAGACTTTGCCGATGACTCCCAGGATCAGCCACCTTAGGGAACCACGTGATGACCACCTACTCGAGATTTATCTCGAGTTAACTCAGTCAAAAACAAAGTCAAATCACCACAAATAGATTTAGAATTACTATCTTCTGACACGAAAACTATGGATTCACGATCTGAATGTGCTGAAAGCCACATATCAGGTCATTTCATTCCTCTATGCACAAATTTGTTGTTTTTTATGTTATTATTTTGATTTTTTGAATACTCATATTAAAAATAAAATGATTACCAAACCTATACTATTTATTTGGGGGACCCCATGAACTTAAACTAATACCCCACTATCTTAAGAACATGTATTGTGATATTTTCTTATTTTGATGAAAATATAAATGATGAAATATCACATTGGACATCCAAACTATCCAAAATATATGTTCATCAAATTATACATGGATTAAAATCACAATCGGGGAATGATAAATTATTTGATATTCAGTTTCAATGTGTTCAGTGTGTATTATCTTGTTCAAAGATAAATGAATTTTTCTATCCTTTTACATGCATATTTTTCAAATCAATTTTTTACAGAGAAGAAAAATAAATTATTTCATCCCCCACAAACATAAAATAACACTGTACCAAGTGTTTGAAGAAAATGAAATTTAGGTGTAGAGGAGGAGAAGGGAAGCTCTGAAAATAAATTGAAATATTAGGATGATGGAATGATGTCACCTCATTGTTGAAGTTTATGTTCTTACAGTTCCAATTTAGTCCTTTGATAACCATGTCACTTGCAGAGTTCCCTAGTGGAAAAAGGATAAATAACAAACAAACAAAACAACATATATATAAATATATATGTTTAAAAAAAGTAATATAAAAGTATATATAAAAAAATTATTGAATACAGAAGTTTAATAAGCCTTATGTCAGTGGTAAGTGCACGCACCTGTCTTCCATCAGTATCGGGTTCGAGTCCCCACGGCTTCGCCGGTTGTGAAGGGGTTTACCCCACGACCTATGATGTGACCATTTAATTTTATTATTATTATTATCTAATTTTTTTAACATAAAAACACATAAAATAAAAAATTAAATGATGATACATTTTCTTATTTTTAAATTTATTTGTAAGGTATTACTCAAGGATCACACCACGTGACACAGATGAATATAGCGCTTCTCATTCATACCAATCCATACTCATAATAGATGAATAGATCAACAGTATATTTTTTTATTTTCAAATTTTAAAATGATTCATTAATAATATTTAAAATATAAAGTTTATTGAAACAACAAAATGATTGGAAACTTGAAAACCATTGGTTTCCTCTCATGCACTGCTTTGTTTAACGTCATTTTCTCAACATGGACCCCTTTTGATTAATTATTTTCATCATTTAAGGTAGGTTCACAAAATTATTCATCAACTTCAGGTTTTTGGAATGGAACTATGAATTATTTGACTATATGACCATTAAATTCAAATGTTTGAGTGTTGGTGGGATCTTTAATTTCAATAGCTGCACGGGGGTACACCTTATGCACTATGCATGGACCTGACCTTCTAGACCTCCACATTCCTGGGTGTAAATGAGGTTTAGAACTATACAAAAAATATGTTTACCTGGTACAATGTGTTTGTTTTTAATATTTCGATATTGGTAGGCTTGTACATTATCTTTAATGATCCTTGAATTTTCATAATCATCCATCCTAAGTTCCTCAGGTTCATTGAGATCCAATTTCCTTTTTTTGGCCAATGAGAGGTCATAATCCATTTTCCTAACTTCCCAAAAAGACTTATATTCAATCTACACTAGAAAATGGTATTCTTTTACCATAAACCAACCTATATGGGGACATTCCTAAAATGGTATTATATTCAGATTGATAGGATCAAAGAGCATCTAAGAGTTTTCTCAACCAATAATTCCTAGATGGATTAATAGTTCTCTCTTGAATTTGTTTGATTTCTAGACTAGCTAAATCATCTTGACCATTGGTCTATGGGTCGTAGGCAGGGGAAACATCGTGATAAATTCCAAACTTTTCCAAGAGTGAAGAGAATGAAAAATTGGAAAAATGAGTTCCAAGATCACTAATGATAGTCCTGGGAATTCCAAATCTATAGAAGATGTTTTCTTTTAGGAATCTAATCAATGTTTGATGATCATTGGATTTTTTGGGAATGGACTCAACCCATTTTGAGACATAATAAATAGATAAGTGAATGTAAAGATAACCCCTAGTATTTGGGAAGGGCCCCATGAAATCAATTCCCCTATAATCAACGATTTATTCCACTGAGATGTGAGTGATTGGAATTTGCTTAATTTTTGTGATGGACCATACTTGTTGACACTGAGGTCAGATTTGTAAAAATTTGTAGGAGTCCCTTGAGAGGGTGTTCTAGAAGGGACCACACTAAAGAATCATAGCAGATGTTTTCTTAGAGGAAAATTGACCTCTACATGCCTCACTGTGACAAGATTTATGGATGGACTATTGTTCAGATTTTGGGACACACCACCAAATGACTAGGTCAGGGAAGGTCTTATAGAGGTATGGATCATCAAACACATAGTTCCTAACATTAAAAAAGAATTTCCATCGATATTGAGTCTCTAATAATTTTGGAATGACTCCAAGAACTATAAAATTGGCTATGTCAGCATACCAAGGGCAGTCACTCATAAATTATAGGTGTTCATCAGGGAATGAATCAGACATAGAAGGTTATTTGAGTGGTATTTTAATTCCATACTAGAGAGATAATCAACTAGAATATTTTCAACACCTTTTTTATCATTGATTGTGAGGTCATGTTCTTATAAGAGAAGGACCCACCTAACCAGTCTCGCCATGGCATCTTGTTTTTGGAAGTGGTATTTTAGTATAGAATTGTCAGTGAACACAATGATGGGGATCCTTATAGGTTGGACCTAAAATTTTCTAATGAAATCAAAATAACAAGTAACTCTTTTTCGGTGTTGGTTTAGTTGATTTTGGAATCATTTAAGGATTTCTTTTCATAAGAAATGACATAAAGATTTGTATCATAATGTTGTCCTAACACAGCTCCTACAGGAAAAGTCATTAGAATCCCACATAAGTTCAAACGGAAGGTTCCGATTTGGATATATCATGATGGCAAGAGAGGTGAGAGAGGATTTAAGGGTTGAGAATGAACCCTCATATCTTTCTATGCAAAAAATGGACCATCCTTTACTAAGAGAGTTCAAAGGGGGGAGAGATTGGAAAAAAGTCCTAGAATAATCTTCTATAGAAACTATCATGTACTACAAAAGAAAACACTTCCTTGACTGTTTTGGGTGATGGAAGGTGATGAATGATATCATCCATGGATTTAGCACCTTTAATCCCCAAACATCGGACCAGATGGCCTAGATCTAGTCTCTCTTTAACCAAGAAATGGAATTTTCTCAGTTTAGATCTAGATTTGTTTCTTCACATATTGACAAGACTCTCTCTACATTCCTTAGACGTCTCTCAAATGTATCCCCAAACACAGAGAAGTCATCCATGAAGGCCTCTAGAAAATCCCCTACCTTGTCTGAGATGATTCCCATCATGCATTGCTGGAAGGTTCTAGGGGAATTGCATAAACTGAAGGTCATGCATTTGAATGAAAAGGTGCCGAATGGATAGGTGAATTTAATATTCCCTTGATCCTCTAGGGGAAACCTCAATCTGATTGAACCCTGATTACCCATATAAGAAACAGTAGAAGGCATGACCTACCACTCTTTGAATGACTTGCTCAATGAATGGTAAGGGGTAATGGTCCTTCTTGGTAAATGAGTTTAGCTTCCTATAGTCGATGCAGACTCTCCAGTCACTACACACCCTTGTTGGATGAATCTCTCCATCCTCATTGCTTATCACTATGATTACATCCTTTTTTGGAACCACTTGGATTGGGCTAACCCTTTCACTCTCACTTATGGGATAGATGATACCATCTTTTAACAATTTCAGAATTTATTTTCTCAATACATCCATGACATTAGGATTGAGTCTTCATTTTTGTTAACAACATGGCTTTGAATCAGATTGTAGAACAAACCTAAGAGTCCCGATAAGTTGGATAATCATAAGAATATTAGATAGGGTCAAACCAATGGCTTTCTTATGTTTCTTAAGGACTTCTAGAAGCATCCTCTCATTATTTGCTTCAAGAGAAGAAGAAATGAAAATAGGATGTGTTTGATTGTCCCCTAGGAAGGCATACTTGAGTGTAGCGGGAAGTTCATTAAATTCAAGATCAAGTTGGTACAGAATTTCAACAGAATACTGGGACATTGGATTTTTTACATCTCTCCTTTTTATCACATAAACATTGATTACATTATACAAATCCGATGATCTTTAAGATTTAATGTCATGGAAACCATGAACTTTATACATGACAACATAAAAATCTTCTTAATCACTTGAAAGGCTTTTCATTTGTTTATCCTTTGTTCATTTCTGAATCTCATAACCTGGGAAAATACATCAAAATAATGGGTGAGTAGAAATCCCAGTAAGGGAAATAAGCGAAACGTTTTACATGTGAACTTGAGATACATCAATATAGTCCTGATATATAACTTTAAGGCTTGAGAAAGAGATACTGAGGAATATAATAATGAAAAGAACATGATTCATAACATTAATATGTGGATACAACATATAACTTATACAATAATGAACATATCAACAAGCTCCATCCCCAAGGTGTAATTTTAAAAAATTACCAAGGTTATTCGCCAAGGTATCGTTAAAATTACAATCCCTCAAGATTACATCATTACCTAATCCATTATAGTGCTATTAAGGAGGATCCTTAAATTTGTCTTTATTATAATTTGATACACATATAAAATCATCAAACATTTCGTAAATAACCCATATATCATAAAAAATGGGTTTAATTTCATACTCATAATGTTTTAAAAACTATTTTTAAGACATGATATTTAAGTCATTTTAAAACCATAGAAAAGGAAAGCAGGTTTCATGTATGTAAATCCCATAATTATAATAGAAAATTTTGATATATATTTGAATACCCATGTATAAGAAAGATCATTGAGTATTCACATAATAAAATAAATGAATTTGAGAAAAAGAAAGAGACATTATGAGAAAAAATTTCTGCATCATAACGGCTAAGTTACAGGGTTTTAGAAGACATTGAAAAGAGAGAGGACATGGGTTACCCACTCAAAAATGATCCCCAAAACATTATATGGACCGAATATAAAGGATATAAAAACATGGTAATGAAAATTTAAATACATATCATATTAAATGAAAAACATGAAGGGAAGACAAAAATAATATTTCTCTTATAAAATTTTGGAAGCTTAATTGCGTCACTAAAAACATCTAAAAATTGAATTGATGGATAAAAAAGGTCCTATAATAATACGAACATAAAAGGATAGATTGATGGATATAGATATCATACCCCAAATTAATAAAAAGTAACTTTAAAGTATTGACAAGAAAATATCAATTTTTTAAATGAGAATGGTGAAAGAATCCCTTATAAAAATTCGGCAGCCTAACGACGCCACTTAAAAATTATTAAAATGAATTGATGAGGGTAATATGGTGTATCTCATAATATGAAAATAAAAATTACATTATTATGAATATAAAACAAATTCCTTAAACATAAGATAATGTAGAATAAAAGAAATGACATAAAAGAGAGTACATGAAAAGAAAGAGAGAGGTAGGATCCCTTATCTGAAAACATAAGTCTTAACACTAGAAGGTTTGGACCTTGTGAGATTGGGGGAACCTTGGGAGGACTACTTGGGAGGTAAAGATACCTGATCTTCATTGTAGAGGATTTGGAAATGAAATGAACAAGGTAATGTATTGGTATTTATAGGAGAGGTGAGGGGACAAAGCATTAATTGCCAAGGGACACCTCATAGGTGGTATTGGAAAAACCATTGGCTTCCCAATAGTATTTTCCCATGGTATTGGCCACTTGGGACAGCTAATACCATATATTACTATTCAAAAGTCTAGATGAATTATTGCATAATGATTACATCCTTAATGATGTCATTAAACACTCGAAACTAAAAAGTGTATTTTCACTATTCATCGAAACAACATTTTCTTCCTAATAATCCCCAAAAATCAGCATAACCTAATATCGATGCTCTGAATTCAAAAATTAACGAAATTTTATAAAAATAATTTTCTAAATATTTTTAATTTAATTTTTAATTAAAAAACACAATTCACCCGAAAAAACTAATACTTGACTAATAATTTCTGAAACTGTTATTTACCTATTTTATTGAATGACATTACTTAATCAAAGTTCCTAAATTATATTAGTACTTTCTTTATGTGGGATTACTAATTCATTTTATCACATTACTAATCCTATGCATAAAATCACTATTCATAATTTACTATTCATCAAAAATTAAGTTGATCTTATTAGACTCTAAATTTCATATTGAACACAACTATAGAAGATCATTTTTTGGAAAATAATTAAACATTTTTAAATATATAATGTATATATAAATATTTTAAAATTTTCTTTTTCCAAAATTCATCTATAATATACTTCCAATATTTATCCGGACACTTGAGATTCACAAACCTCTCCATAAGAAGAAATCAAAATTTTTATTTAAATAGGATTACACAAGGCAGTTGCGGTCTTGTTACAAAACCCCTTTTAACACCATCATATGACCTAAGAGTAAGGTGTGATAGGGTGACAGAATCTTGGGGAATCTTGGCCAACATAGCCCAGTAGTGATTTATATCAGCTTGAACTTCTCGCGAAGGCGATTTCGTTCCAGCTTCACACGATGATGTTCAGCTTGGGTTTGGTCCAGAGCAAAGGCAAAAGGTTCTACCTCCTTCCCGAGTTCCGTCAGATGGGCTTCAATTGGCCCGATACTACTGGATTGTGCCATCAAATATTATTTCTTTATTAATTAATCAAGATCACTTGTAATTATAGAAAATAATATTAACATTTAGCTTCCAATGGTAATATAAATGTTGAAACCCAATGGTCTCATTTTTATTATACTCATTTAATTTTACGAAAAATAAAATAACCTACAAAAATATTCGAAACAAAAATTACTCAACAAAATTCTGAGTCGTTATAATCTTCCCTCTATAAGAAATTTCATCCTCGTAATATTGAAATTGGGCATAGAAATTTCGTTGAATGTCCCACATCGGAAAAAGAGTCAGTAAAACTATTACTTTAAAATAAATAAAGGGGAGTACGAATGTCACCCGAGATAACCCATACTAGGATTCCATGTAGAAAAACATGGATATGGAAGAGAAGAAAAAGGGTCAAGTTCTGATGGAGAGTGATATAAAACATGATTAAGAAAAAATTAACCACAATACAATCACAAACTTATGATGTGTTAAACAGTCTTTGATTACCCAGTAGGAAACATAAACCAACAAGGTTTTTTTACATTCCTTTTTATAATAACGAGGAAATAATTTAATACATAGAATAAAAATATAAAGAAATATACTTACCTTCAAGTAGAGTTTTCCCTTAATAATTTTCCACCAAGACTAATTGTTTCTCCAAACAATTAGAATTCAAAGGGACTTGGTCTAATCAAAATCACAAGAATCATCTTCTAGAGAATTACATAATCCACAAATGAAAAACTCTATATTTTCCCTTGTCTTTAGTCATCATCTAAAAATAAAATGGTTAGTAGGAGAGCATATAATCCCCAAAAGGATAATCCATTATAAAAAGAAATATGACTATTAATATCCAAAATTCAACAATATTACCCAATGTTCTAGAAAGACCATTCAATACAGAATCATCCTTAAGATTCTTCAGAATAATCCATCCTATTATTGGAACCCGAAACTCCAAAGGATTTAATAACATAGCCTTTCAAGATAAAATTTATCATTCATCTCCAAACAACGTGAACCACTCTTAACTTCTTATAACAAAAGTAACTAACCAAATCTCATTTTCCCAAAGATAGGTTAATCATTTCCATAAGTATCATAAATTACCATAAGTTCAACTTAAATTCATCAATTCTTCAAAATATAATTCAACAATTAGTTTTCAAGGAAAATGTTGTAGTAATCTATTTACTTTGATCATATAGGGTTCCCAAATTATTGATAATCATCCAAAATAATATTCGTCTTTTAATCCTCGAATCATTTTTTTTCAAGAATAACAACTTCACAACATCAACATGTGAGACATAACAATAGAATCTTTCATTACTGATATAAGACCATCATAGGTAGTGAATCGATGTTCTTAGAAAACATTTAAGATATGCTCATAGAGCACTAACTAATATACAACATGACATAGACAATTATTGCGAAGGAGTTACAAGTACTTCAGTCATCATGATCCATATCAACATAGGAATTTCATTGTTCCCTTGTCCTTTAAGAATGTTGATGCTCATCATGCTTCTCATCCCATCAAAGAGTGCATTTCCTTGGATAATTTCCAACTTCTCCACATTTATGACATTGAAAAGTATAAGGTACATTAGATTGAACCTTATCTCCATTCACTACATTATCCATTTTTTAATGAAATTGGATACTTTATGCCCTGTCATACCAGACATAAAACATCTCCCATTTCCTTTGTGAAATTTTCCATGGTGCCTCTATCCATACGTTTTCACAAAGGAAATTGGGTCTCCTTTCCCTTATCAATATTATCATATGAAAATTCTTGAGACTTTATCTTCCTCTTCCATGATGAATTTGGGCATTCAACTAGGTACCAATTATTAATTGAGGTTTTTTATAGTTGGTCCGGCATAATAACAATATATTCAACTTGATCTCTCGTTGTGTCTATCATATTAATACGGCTATCATCACATTTCCTATCACATTGGTTGTTGGGACATGTTCTTCTCTTTCCCGCCAATAACTAAGAAAAGAATGTATAATTAGGGGGCTTAAATATATAGACAATAATAATGAAATGGAAACATTAACAATAGAAGGATAAACTTGTAGAAGAAAAGTATATCCTGGCTTGTGATCCCCTAGGTTCCAATATAGTTTATCCATGATCATATATTCTTATGTGAATCTCTATTTTATTTTATCTTTGTTCTTTTAACAATGGTTCATACTCATCTTAGGAATATACCAAAGAAAATCCTCCTGGAGTGGTAAGCCAAGAGTGTATCAGGGCTCATTGTCGTGCACTAGGTTATCCCGGGTCAAGCCCAAAACACCTTGTATGATTTTTCACTCCTAGATACATCTGTTCCAGAGCCACCTCTACTTGTTCATATTCAGACAGGGATTTATTTGTTTGGAAACCACTTACTCAATACTTCGCCAAAATACCAGGATGTTTTCCTATATTTAATGTTTTCATTAAGAAACCTTATAAAGGTTTCTAATCCTAATTTCCACAAATAATTAAAAAATTCTTTGATACCAATGATGACATCCGTCCATTTTATCACATAAAATTTCATTACATTATACAAAACCGAGGATCTTTATGGTTTAGTGTCTTGGAAACCAAGAACATAATACATGAAAACATAAAACAATTCTTTTTAAACCCTTGAGAGGATCTTCATTTGTTCATACTATGTTCATTACTGCATCTCATAACCTGGGAACATACATCAACGGAAAGGGTGAGCAGAAATCCCAGTAAGGGAAACAAGGGAAACATTTTACATGTTAACTTTAGATACATCAATAAAGTTATGATAAATAACATTAAGGCTTGATAAAGAGATCATGAGGCATATAATAAAGAAAAAAACATGATTCGTAACATGGCGATGTGGATACCAAATTTAACTTAGACAATCATGATCATATCAATAAGGTCCATACCCAAGGTGTAATTTAAAAACAATTACCAATTTTATTCACAAAGGTATCATTAAAATTGTAATCCATAGAGATTATATCATTACCCAATGCATTGGAGCGCTATCAGGGCACACCCTTAAATTTGACTTTATTATCATGTGAGAAACATATATCATCATCAAAATTTTGATAAATAACTCATATATCATATAAGAAATTGGTTTCATTTAATAATCATAACTTTTTGAAAACTTCTTTAAAGACATGATCGGTATGTCATTTTAAACCCACAGAATAGAAAAGTTGGTTTCAAGTATGTAAAAACCAGAATTATAATATAACATATTGATATATATGTGAATAACCCTGTAGAAGAATGAGCTTTGAGCATTCACTTAATAAAATAAAATAATTTGAGAAAAAGAGAGAGATATATTTTGAGACGAAAATTCAGCAGCATAACGACTATGTTAAAGTGTTTTAGAAAACCCTGAAAAAAGAGGGGACATGGGTTAACCACATATAAATTATCCCAAAACTAGTATAGGTAAATAATATAATGGATATAAGAATATGGTAATGAAATTTTAAATACATACCATATGTAATGAAAAACATGAAAGGAAGACAAAAATATGATTTCTCTTATAAAAATTCTGCAGCCAAACGGTGACACTTAAAAATTCTAAAAAATTAATTAATGTGATAATATAGGGTCTCTCATCATATGAACATAAAAGGAGAGTATTATTGATATATAGATCATACCCAACAAAAGAAAAAGCAACATGGAATACTTGACATGAAAAACGAACTTTGAAAATGAGAAGGGTGAAATAATGCCTTATAAAAATACGGCAACCTAACGATGCCACTTAAAAATTCTTAAAATGAATTGAAAGAGTAAGAGGGGGTATCTCATTATATTAAAATACAAATTAATTTAAGGTGAATAAAAAATAACATACTCCAATATAATATAATGGAGCATGAAAGAAATGACATAAAAGAGAGTACTTGAAAAGAAAGAGAGAGGTAGGAGCCCTTACCTTAAAACGTAACTCTTATAAATCAATATTCGAGACCTTGAGGGCTTGGGGGAACCTTGGGAGGAATCCTTGGGAGGTAAAGAGACGTTAAAATTGTTGGGGAGGATTTTTTAATGAAATTAATGACGGAATGTCTTGGTATTTATAGGAGAAGTGATGGGATAAAGCAGTAATTGCCAGGGGACACCTCATCAGTGGTATTGGCAAAACCATGGGATTTACCATGGAATTGGACATATGGTACACCACACACCGTATCTTACTATTCAAATGTCGACCCGAATTATTTCATAATGATTACATCCTTAATTATGTCATTAATCACTCGAAACTAAAAACAGTATTTTCACTATTTCTGAATATTCATTTTTTTTGGAAAAATCCCCAAAAATAACCATAACATAATAAAGATGCTCTGAATTCAAATATGAAATTTTTTTATAAAAATAATTTTTAATTAAAAATCACTATTCACCTGAAAAAACTAATACTTGACTAATAATTTCTGAAACAGTTATTTACTAATTTTATTAAATCAAATTACTTTATCAAGGTGCTTAAATTATATTTATAATTTCTTTAAGTGAAATTAATAATCCATTTGGTCACATTACAAATCCTAATAATAAAATCACCATTCATAATTTACTATTTATCAAAAATTATGTTGATCTTATTAGACTCTAAATTTCATACTGAAAAGAACTATAAAAGACAATTTTTTAAAAATCATTACACATTTTTATTTATTTAAGGTTTACATAAATATTTTAAAATGTACTTTTTCCAAATTTCATCAATAGTATACATCTTATATTTATATGGACACTCGAGATTCACAAACATCACAATAAGAAGAAATCACAATTTTTATTTGAATCAAAGGATTACACAAGGAAGTTTCGGTCTCATTACATATCCCTCTTATAACACCTGCATAGGACCTTAGTGTAATGTGTGCTAGGGAGATAGAATCTTGGGGCGGCTCGGACAACATTTCCCGAGTTGTGATTTCTATCAACTTGAAATTCTCATGAAGGAAATTCTTTTCTAGCCTCACACGATGAATTTCAGCTTGGGTTTGGTCCAGAGCAAAGCCCAAAGGTGCTACCTCCTTCCTGAGTTCCACCAGATGGGCTTCAATCAGCCTGAGACTACTGGACGGGGACATCAAATCTTCTTTCTATATTAATTAATCAAGATCAATTGTATTTATAGATAATAATTGTAACATTTTGTTTCCAATGTTAATATTGACCTACATTTATATAACAGTTGAAACCCAGCGGTCTCATTTTAATTAAACACATTTTATTAAATGAAAAATAAAATAACCCAAATAAATTAGGGAATAAAATTTACTGAAAAAAATTTCATTTCGTTACAGGATTATGTTAAATTTTGTTTCCTAGAGTTTTAGATTGGATTGATTCCCCACATGTAGAAGATTCAACTACTAGATGGGCTTGATCAGATTTAGGGAAGCAAGTTGGAGTGGTCTCCCTGAATGTGGTTTCATGAAAGATTTCACTGATTGTTGGACCTAAGAATCATCATAAGAGAAATTGGAAAATTATTCAAGCCCAGGAGATAAACATTCTTCATGTGAACAAAGGAAGTAAATCTCATCCTCACTTAAATATCCATCAAATATTCAATGATGTTCTATGGATTCATTATCAATGATTCCTATCATGTTTACTTCATGAATGTTCTCAGCATGCCCTATTTTTGAGCTTTCATTATAGATGTTGATGTCTAGAATCATGTTTCCAAAGGTTACGGTCATGTTCCCATTTCAGAATCGGATAACGGAGTTGATTGTATCAAGGAAAGGGAAGACACGAATGATTGGGGTTTGTTCCTTATTTCCTATGTTTGGATCGTTGTCAAGGAAAATGAAGTCAGTAGGGTAGATGATGTTTTCAACCTTTACCAGAATGTCCTTTAAAATACCTTGTGGAACCCTAATTATATTATCAACAAGTTGAAGTGTGATAGATATGGGATGGATCTCTTCTAGGCCTAACTGGTAGTACACAACATATGGGATGAGATTGACACTAGTACCTAGGTCACACAAGTCCTTGAAAAAATTGCTCTCTCATAGTTCAACCTTGATTTTAGGGCAACCGTGTTCTTTCAACATAGAAGGAATGGTCCCTTGAATTGTGGTACTAAGACTATCATTGAAAATGACTAGTTTTTAATGTGAAATTTTGTTTTAAAAGTGAACAAGCCCTTAAGGTACTTTGAGTAGGTAGGTATGGTTTGGATTTCATCGAGAAGGGGAATGTTCAACGTTACTTATGAGAAGATTTCCCTCAATGTTTCACTCAATTCAGGCTTGGGTTTCCCCTTCACTCATTGAGGAAATGGTGAAGGTTGTTGTGTTGTTTGTATAAGGGTTGTTTCTTTGACAATGTTATCCTATTTTTCAGTTAGATCATTTGTTTCCTTTGAATTATCTTCAGATTTTGAATATTCAGACGGTTTTTGAATTAGTTTTTCAGGTTTCTCAATTGATTTCACACTTCTTAAAATAGTCAGAGCCTTTAGTTGTTCATGAGTTGTTCGAGTGCAACATGACTCTCCCCTTAAATTTGAGGTTGGTAACGCCTAAGTAGGAATGGGTTCCTTTTCAGATTTGATGGTTTGAATTTATTATCTATGGGATGAGTCTTTTGTTTTCATACTTTCCATTTTTTGGAGCAGTTTCACTTGTAGGTATTGTGGAAAAGTTTGGGTTGGTGCTTGAGAAGATCGGTTTATCCCAGGGGAAATTTTGTTGGTGGAATGTTTTTTTGAAATTGTGATGGTGGATATTGGTATTGGATATGTTGGGTTTGTAACTAGTTATGGGTTTGGTAGTTCTGATGGGGGTAAGGATTTTTTCCTTGTGGTTGTCTAGGTTGTTGTTTATCTTTCCAGTAGAAGCCTGGGTGGTCATTATAACTTGGGTTGATGGTGTTTTGGTATTGTGGCTCTGGAAAGTTCAAAGCATTTAATTCCACTCGAAGTCCTCCTAAATTAACATTCTTGATGGATGGAATGGTTGGGTAGTTGTCTGTCTTATGGTTAGGAATGTTATAAATAGTGCAAATAGGGTCTACAGTTTGGATTTCATGGACTTTCTTAAGGTCTATCTATTCATCCTTCCTAGAGAGTGCTGCGAGTTTAGACCTAAGGATTTCCTCATCTCAAAGTGTATGGTTTCCAATAGTTTATTGTCAATTTTCATAATAAGGTGAAGTTCCCCATGTTTGGTTTTGTTCAACAAGGATTTTCAGATACTCGTAAGCATCATTTGGGGCATTGTTTTTAAACGTTCCATTACACATCATGTCAATGAATTGTTTGTTTCTCGAACCCAACCCTTCATAAAAGATTATAACTTGTTCTAGAATAGAAAAACCATGGTGTGGAACCATGTTTAGAGTGTGTTTTAACATCTCAGATTTTTCAAAGAATAACTCTCCGTTTTTTTCAAAAAAGAATTGGATACACTTTTTATGTGAAATTATTTTGTGGTGGGGAAATTATTTTGTCTATAATCCTCTTTGTAAGTGGTCCCAAGAGTTTATGTATGATGGTCTCAAATTTTTTAGCCATTTTTAGCTTTTTTTTTTAATGAAAAATGAAATAGCCTCAACATAGCAGATTCTAGTTGATGTGGGGGACACATGGTTCCTACATTGTCATTGAACTCCTTAACATGAAGGTAGGGTGTCTCGAACTCCATTCCATGGAATATGGGATGGAGGATTAGGACATTAGGTTTAATGGTGTAGTTGGCATCTCCTAAGGAATTGTGTCTAATGAATGAGGGGGAATTGGTCTAGGCAGGTGTGATGTAGTCATTCATGGTTTGATCAACTGCATTCCCCGTGTTTGGGGCTGCCTCATTTGGATTTCCATTTTGGTTCCCACCCAGGTTTATGAATTTGTTTATTTGAAGACATTCCATTGAAATAGGCTCTATTTATTACTCTGTAGTATTATGAATATTATGATCTAATGGAAAGAGTAACCTTGGTGTACGTGACTCCCTAACCCGAGGACTATTCACCCTTACTGGACGATTTGATTGTTCACGAGTGTAGGCAGACATGCGCCAAAAGAGAAAACAGCGAGAAAGGGAAAATATAGGAGAATTCACATGAGAATAGAATAAATGGGAGAGAATAGAATGTTTGTGGAGATGACTTACTTGGGTCCCAAGCAACGATGCCAAAATTTGATTCACACTCAAATTTACCAAATAGATGAAGGTGGAACGACCCTTGTAGTTTAGCTTGGGTTGTCGAATCCTCAAAGACCTAAGAAGTAACCTAAAATACATACATTCTATGGATTGTTTTTGGATTTGATGTAGCCAACACAGATTGATTTTATAGGGTTTAAAGGTATCACTAATAGATTTATTTATTTCAAATTATGATACTGGGTTGTTGTTAGGTTATCTCTTAGGGTGGATTACAATAATTCATTTTTTAATGATTTATATTTATTATATTGGAGATGGGTTCTTTTAGAAGATCACAAAACATCATCACTTACTGGTTTAAGACATACACCCTTTAATAAGAATCACCTATACACTTTAAGGATCAATGTTTTTATTACTTTAAGGTAATGGTTCGTATTATCACTTGAAGTGTTTGACCTTAAATTCAACATGGATTAATGAGTTTAAAGATATTAAAAAAATTCTCATTTATAAGAACTGATTAGAAATTAATGGATTGAGAAATAACATCCAAATCAACCCCTTTCTACTCCATTGGATCTTTCCATAAATGATTTATCCCTCCATTGATTCTTTAGTTTCAATGGAAGCGAAAAGTAGACTCATGTGGGGGGGAATTGGAGAAGTGAAAAACAATAAAAAGAATGAAATCACTCCACTGATGTGTGAAGAATATCACATGGTATGGTGTGAATAAATTCAAACATTAAGGAAATTATATCAATGTGATAAGAAGAAAAAAATATTAATAGGAAAGTAATAAATTCTATTAAGAACTAAGGTGATTTGAACAACTTACATGAGAAAGAAGAATGTTACAAAGACAAATCGACATAATGACATTACAATGAAAAAAAAGCTCCAAATATCATCAAATAATTCACCAAAAATGCCTTGAATAGGCATATCAAGAAGAATGGGTATATCTCCCATTAGTAAAAGGAATCCAACAAGATTTTGGTAGGCCTAGAGTGGTGAAAAGTAAGGGAGAGTGGACTTCATTATCATTGACCCGAGGTGGAATCCAACATTCATCCACCAAACAGTCTTGTCTAAACGGCCATCTATATGGACAAATTATAGTTGGAAATATAAGACAATGTGAATCTTCATATGTGTCCTAGCTCTTGGTAAAATTTCAGCCAAATTGGATATTTGGTTTCTGAGATATGAATAAATTGGTGGCCTGTTTGTTTGGGCCGCCAAATCTGGACCAAAATGTTATCTCTAAATTGGGATGCCTGAATAACCATAATTGAAGCTGAATTAGCACTAGCTCCTTTATAATTATATGATCCTCTATATGTCTTCTATCATCCCACGATGTTTGGGCTTCATTGGGTCTATATTGTGGGCCCCAGATTCCCATTAGTGGGCTAGTGTCCTATCTTCCTTTTGTAGAATTTATTCCTTTCATCACCAAATATCCCCATCTTCCTTTATGAATCCTTCATTGATCCCTAAATGAAAAATGTTCATATTCATGTTTATATAAATTTTAGAAAATATAAAATTAAAATATGTATAATTACATTCCTTAAAATCATATTAATCATTGGCCCTAAATTGGTGTACATTAGGCATGAAGTGCACAAATGATGAGAATGGATGTTCAAAATTAAAAATCACTAACTCAGATCCCTAAGATCAAAAATGATCATTTAATACCATTATAATGTAATTAACATATTTATTTTTATTGGATAATCACATCCCCCAACTTGATATTTTCTAGTCCCGAGCAAAATGTATCTCAACAATATGAAATTCGAATTCCATTTTCCAAAAATATTTTATTACACAATGATCACCAAAAACCATTGTAAAAAAAAACCATGAAACCCATAGAAATATTTTAGTACAATATAGTTTCATATGTAGATCCTAATCCCATGCCCATTCCTTTTGTCATATTTATTTACATATTTCATCATTATCAATTAAGTACGGTGATGTGTCGTGTATCACAATAGACATGGGGGGTTCGTCTTTATTCAAGGGGGGAAATGACGGAAACACTAGGTGGAATCACATTTCAATATTATGATGATTATTCAATTATTTTTTTAATATTCCCATGGTAATTGAAATTTCACTCAAAAGAGTCAACCCATGTTGTGAGACTTTGCCGATGACTCCTAGGCTCAAAGACCTTAGGGCACCAAGTGATGCCCACATAGTCGGGAATCATCTCGAGTTAACATTGTAAAAAACAAATACAAATTAGCACAAATAGAGATTAAATTACTAACTATGGGACATAAAACTATGGAGTCACGATCACCATTTGCTGAAAGCCACACATTAGGTCATTTCATTGCTCTATGCACAAATTTATTATTTTTTAATTTAATTTTTGTTATTTTTTTGTATACTCAAATTGAAATTAAAATTATTACCAATCCTATGATATTTACTTGGGAGACCCCATAAACTCAAACTAATAACCCACTATCCAAAGGATGTGCATTGTGATCTTTTTTTAATTGGATGAAAATATAAACGACAAAATATCACATTGGACAACCACACTTTCCAAAATCTATTCTCATGAAATTATATATGGATTAAAATAAGAATCGGGGAATGTTAAATTATTTGATATTATGTTTCAAAGTATTCAATGATTATTATCATGTTTTATGTGAATGTATTTTTTCATTCCATTTACACACAATTTTTTTCAAATCATTTTGTTTACAGAAAAGAAAAAAAATTCGTCTACCCCCCATTATAAAATAACACAGTCTCCAATGTCTCAAGAAATGGATAATTTAGGAGTAGAGGTAGATAAGGGATGTTCAAAACAAAAATTGAAATACGAGGATCATGGAATGAAGTAACCTGGTGTCTGATTTGCAGTTCTTGAAGCTCCATTTTTTTTTGAAATCCATGTCACTTTCCAAGATCCCTAGTGGAAAAAGGAATATATATATATATATATTTAAATAAATTAAAATTAATGTATATATAAAAAAATTATAGAATAAAGAATCATAATAAGACGTAGGTCAGTGGTAAGATCGCGCTCCTATATCCCTTCGGTCTCGGGTTCAAGTCCCCACAGCTTTGCCGGTTGTGACGGGGTTTTCCCATCAACTTATGATGTGGCCTTTTAATTTTATTATTATTATTATCTATTTTTAATGTAAAAAGACGCAAAATAAAAAAAATTAACTGATGATACATTGACTTCTTTTTATATTTTTGGGTATGGTATTACTCAAGGATCACACCACGTGACACAGATGAATATAATGCTCCTCTTTCATACCCATCCATACCCATAATAGAAGAACATGTCACCAGTATATTTTTTTATTTTTAAATATAAAAATGATTCACTAATAATATTTAAAATTTAATGTCGATTAAAATAACCAAATGATTGGAAACTTTAAAACTATGAGTTTCCTCCCATGCAGCGCTTTGTTTAACATTATTATCTTGACTTGGACCCCTAATTGATTAATTATTTTCGTCATATAATGTAGGTTCACACAATTCTTCATCAATGTCATTTTTTTAATGGTTCAATGAACGGTTTGACTCTATGACCATTAACATTAAATGTTTGACATTGTTGGGATCTTGTATTTCAACAGCTCATTGGGGGTACACCTTATGCACCATGTATGGACCTGACCATCTAGGCATCAAATTTCCCTTTGTAAATGATGATTAGAACTATAAAAAAGAATATATTTACCTGGTACAATGTGATTGGATTTAAGATTTCGAGATTGGTAGGCGTGTACATTAGCATTATTGTTCCTTGAATTTTCATAAGACTCCATCTTAAGTTCCTCATGTTCATTGAGATCTAATTTCCTTATAGTGTCGGCCAATGAGAAGTCATAATTCATTTTCTTAGTTTCCCAACAACCCTTATGTTCAATCTCCATTGGATAATGGCATGATTTACCATAAACTAACTAATATGGGGACATTCCCAAAATGGTTTTATATGCAGTTCGATAGGCCCAAAGAGAATCTAAGAGATTTCTCTACCAATATTTCCTAGATGGATTAACAGTTTTCTCAAGAATTTGTTTCATTTCTCGATTGGCTAACTCAGCATGACCATTGGTCTGTGGGTGTTAAGAAGTGGACACGTGAGAAATTCCAAACTTTTCCATGAGTGATGAGAATGAACATTTGAAAAAATGTGGTCTATAGTCACTAATGATAGCCCTTGGAATTCAAATATATAAAAGATGTTTTCATTTAGGAATCTAATAACCGTTTGATGATCATTAGATTTTTTGGGAATGGCCTAAACCCATTTTGGGACAGAATCAATAACTATGATAATGTAAATATATCCCATAGAGTTTGGTAAGGGACCCATGAAATCAATTCCCCAACACTCAAAGATTTCAACCACTAAGATGAGAGTGAGTGGAATTTGATTCCTTTTTGTGATGGATCTTACTTTTTGACACCTAGGACAACTTTGAAAAAATGTGTAGGAGTCCATTGAGGGATTGGACTAGAAGAGAGCACACTGAAGAATCATAGAAGATGTTTTCTTAGAGGTAATGTGACCTCCACATTCCTCACTATGAAAGAATTTATGGATGGAATCTTGTTCATATTCTGGGACACACCTCCTAATAACTTGGTCAAGGACGAAATTATCGATGTATGGATCATCAAAAACATAGTGCCTAACACCAGAAAATAATTTCCTTTTAGCATGATTCCATAAGGATTTTGGAATGACTTATGTAACTAAGAAATTGGATATGTTGTCATACCATGGGTAGTCAATCAGAGAGTAAAGGTGTTTATTAAGGAATGAATCAGACATAGAAAATGTTATTTGAGTAGCCTTTTAATTCCATCCTATAGATATGATCAACTACAAAATTTTCAACACCCTTGTTATTATTGATTCTGAGGTCAAATTATTGTAAGATAAAGACCCACCTAATCAGTCTAGCTTTAGAATCTTGTTTTTGGAAGAGGTATTTTAAGTAGAATGGTCAATGAACACATTTATGGGGGATCCTAAGATGAAGTTCCTATACATCTATAAGGAAAACACAATATAAAGTAACTCAATTTCATTGGCGGTGTAGTTGATTTGGGCATAATTTAAGGATTTTCTTTCATAAGTAATGACATAAGTATTTTTATCACTATATTTTCCTAACTTAGCTCATACATAAAATTCACTAACATCACACATAAGTTTTAATGGTAGGTTCCAATTTGGAGATTTCATGATGGGAGGAGATGTGAGTGAGGATTTGAGGGTTGAGAATGAACCCTCACGACTTTCTGTCCAAAATCCTGGAGCATCCTTTATTAGGAGAGCACAAAGGGGACAAGAGATTGAAATAAATTCATTGATGAATCTTCGATAGAAACCAGATTGTCCTATGAAATACCTCAATTCCATGATAGTTTTGGGTGATGGAAGGTGGCGAATGATGTCAGCCATGGATTTATCAACTTAAATCCCCCTACCAAAGACCAAATGTCCTAGAAATAGTGTCTCATTAACCATAAAATGGAATTTCTATAACGCCCCAACCCTAGTTACCCAGATTCGGTGCATTATTATGTAACATTTTCATGATCAGAAAAGATCATGTCTCGAAAGACTGATTAGTTTAGTATCCTTGTAAACACTAGATACAATCATACATCTTACATTACATCATTAAGTAAAACAAAATAAAAAAACATCTTGTCTTCATATCCCCTCATACTAATCCCTAAATCATATTCATAATATACTTCATAACATCCTGGAAAATTAAAACATTGAAAGGGGTGAGCTTAGATGCTCAGTAAGGATAACAATACAGCAGAAACTTTCACAAATAAACATAAACATTTAAGTCAATGTATAACTAAAACAAAAGCCTTTTAAACTTAAACATCAGCATAATATGGAAACAATAAAATGAAATAATTCCATTTACATATTCACATGGATATTCTATTAGTCGAATAATCACATGCAATATCAATAACCACTTTCATAGTGATGGAATGCATAATTCGAGGATATCATAACCACGTAGCCAAGGCCTCGTGCCAAGAATACAAATAAGATTTTGTCAAGGCCTCATGCCAAGACACTAGTTTGTCTCATGAGACCTACCAATGCATCGAGGAGTTATAGCATGCTCCAACCATCACTTATTTAGTTCAATGCATTCCTTATATGAAAAGGTTTAATCATATCATAAACCATAACATAATCATATCACATAAAACATGCATAAAGGAAACATAACATTTCCACATTTCAATCACAAGATATCAATAAAACACATTGATATAATAAAACCATTTTAAATACCAAAATAAATGAAAAGTAAAACATGGTATTTATTTTTCATTTAAAAAAAAGTTATGGCTTGTAGAGGAAGCTAAAACTCAAATAATGGTCACGATGGTAGAGAAGTCATTTTCGCCACATATGTATGACAAAAAAACATTCCCTTTTGTCATTTATTAAAATTATTCATATAAAAAGGATTCCTTTTGAATAAACGTAAAAGTCAAAGGGGTTTATACACCGAATAAAAGAAAGTTGTTTATAAAACAAAATATGCCTCAATGAAAGAAGATTGAGACGAATCCCTTACGAATATCATTTTTTAGATAAAATAGATCTATTATAAGTATTAAATATATGTTCACATAAAGAAATTATAAATACAAGATATGACATAATAATATCATTACCTAATTTGAATGTATGAGATTACCCCAAATAATGGAAATTGGGTTAAGAAGTTCCCTTACCTCGTGTCCGACTTGACTCGACTGTTCTTTAAAATCTTGAATAATAAAATAGAATTAATTTATAATTTCTTAAGAACATTTATAATGTTTATTATTCCTTTTATATCACTTATTACCATGTTATGAACATTGTTTAATTATTTTTGTTAATATAGGTCGTTTTGTCCATGTTTGGTACTTGAGTGAAAAATAAACTTTTTATAATTACAAGTTGTTAATGTAAAAAAATATCCATTATATCCAGAATTATATTCATGATTTAGATATCATATATATCATATATATCCAGTATATACATTCATTCATAATATTACGTAACATTTAGAGGTAGGAAATGAAATGGAACGTTCATAGAGACAGTAAGCCGTAGGTACGCATGAACGCTACTTTCATTTCTATTTCGAATTTAATTGAATGGAATCATAATTATATAAAGTTATATTATAATTCCAGTATAATATCATATATAATATCATTTACTCCATACTTTATATGTCCCACATATGGCATTAATGATTCAAATAACTTTGAGGGGGCGGTAGTCCGCACTTCCTAAAATGAAATTATCGAGATTACCCATAATTGAAATCATAATGGTATGACATAAATGAGAAATAAAGAAGCATAATAAAAACATAAACATAATATATATATCATATATGAAAATATTTTCTTCATAATGGCCACCATGAGAGGTGTTAAAAAAATATTGAACAATCATCGTTTCGTTAGGTAGTAATTCACCACCCAGAGAAACATTATGTTCTTTAACCATTAGACAATGGTTTGTGTAAGTGTAAATCAAATAATTGGCCTAAAAACATCCTAGTATATTTAATATACTGGTTTTGTTTCCGAATAATGTAATAAAAATAGTTTAAGGGGTCGGAGAAGCAAAATAAAACAAAAGAACATAAGAGAAGACATTACCTTAAAATCGGGTACCTCTTTTTGATTTGAGCCAAAGGCTTCCTTGGGAAGACTTATGCCCAAAGTGAGGCTTCTAAGAGTAAGAGAGGGATATTTAGAGAGTATTTGGGTAGAGTTTAGCCGAGCCAAATGGCTTTGATGGTTGGAATAAGGTTGTAGGGGTGGGGGCCTTTTATAAGAGGAGAGGAGGGGCACTCTTGGAATGTCATGAAATGTTGCATTATTATGAAATGATTTTCCGATTTCAAAGGTCCCAAAATTATATATTTCTAATATAAGGTGATAAGGGTTCAAAATATACTCATAAAATATGTTTTTTACAAGTTTATGTCTTATATTTTACATTATATTTTCATTTTATTTAAATCGTTAATTAATGAGGTAATCGCTGCATCATCATGGTGTGATAAATAAATTTATTTATTTACTGTCTAAAAATTTTAAAAAAATTACCATGATGTATTAAATCATTTTATATTTCCAATGAATATTTATAGTCGAAAATCTAACTTATATAACCCCATGTAATAATTGTTTTAGTAAAACAATACTTGTTTGTGACAATTTTATTTTTACTTTATATAAAAAGTTATTAATGTCATTTTTCTACCCAAGTTGCTCCATGGCGTCCCCAAGTTGACCCATGGATTTTATGGGTTGGACATTATTAATACAATAAGTTTAGGACAAGTGTAAAGGTAATTTCATATTATTAAAACATTATATTTACCTTAAATTACACTAATTACCTTTAATCGTGATTAATAAAACTTAAATGTTACTATTCATCAAAAATTATTTTCATCCCATTGATCCAAATATTACTTACTAATAACAACCATGTATGTCAGATTTTTGAAATTCAAATTCACAGAAGTGGTAAGGTTTCATTAAAATGAAAAATTAGTTCTTTAACTACCACTTCATGGTTTTACTATTCATCAAAAATTGATGTTTTTCAAAAAAATACCAATCATTACCCCTAAGTAATATTTGATATTCCTAAATACAAAATAATATATATTTTAAAAAATTCAATAAATATAAGTTGAATTAATTGATTTAATAATTAATTCCCATTGTCACAACAAATAGCGTGTTATTAAGAAACAATATATATCAAAAGATTGACAATTGTTTATGTCCAATTTCAAAGTGAAATTAATTCTAATGAACACCATTGGATAAAATGGTAAAAATATATTATAAATATAATTTAAAACCACACAATATTATAATTTAGCACTATAAATTTTTTTGATTAAAAAAGTTTTTTTTAATTATTTTTCACTATTCATCGAAAATTGGATGTTCTCGGAAAAATACCAAAAATACAACATATACTAATTTCGATATTAAGCTTCCAAAAATTAAGTCCATTATGAAATATAAAATTTATATAATTTCAAAAAATGGGTATTACTATTCATAACTGCTACTTTGATTAGTCGCGGTGTGTTAGAATCTCGAATATGCGTACAATGCAAGCTATTGCATTATTGAAAGAGAGTCGAACCATTGAAGATTGGGGTGTTACATTCTCCCCTCCTTCAATTAATTGCATCCTCACAATTTTAAAATATTCTTAAAAAATAAAAGGTTGCAAATAGAAAATACATTTGTGGAAAACCCACATCAGAAATAAGGTTAATAAAATTTAACCTTAATAAGAGGGAAAGGGAAATGAGAAAGTCACCACCAAATTAAGGTTTCAAATAGGAGAACATTGGTTGAAATTAGAGACACATAATTGGAGGTAAAACAAAAATATTTTTAGGGAGTGATTGAGGTCATCAATCACAAACAAGTGTAAAATTGAGGGCCTTAAAGAATTCAATCTATGGTGATTTATAATAAAATCAGTTCAACAAAACATACGGTATTAGGATAACACATTTTTTTAATATCCTTTTCCTAATGTTTAAGAATTAATTTATTCATAGAATAATAGAGAGGTATATATATACTTGACAAGTAGAGTTTTATCCTTCAACTAATTTCTACCACAAACTCATCTTTCACTCAAAAAGATAATAGAACTCAAAAATATTATATTTAACCTAATCGTAAATGATTTCAAATATTAACACATACCATTTAGATTAGGAAAAATATTTTTTAAAAACCAGGGACTTCATGTAGGCTAGTGGTAGGTAATTAAGTCTTGTCGCACTATAGTTGTGGGTTCGATTCTTGCAGGTTTGTCTGACGTGACGGGTTATCCCCCAACGTACAGGTTGCCCTTTACCTAAAACTATTCTATTATAATATTCCAAAAATAATCTTCAGATATGTTTTAACCTTAAACAATACTATCCAACGTTCAACTTAATCCATTCCAACCATTATAGTTATCCAAAATACCTCTTTCCAGACTTTCTCTAAAAGGTCTCTAAATTCCAAAATCAATTGTAACAACAGATTACCCAGAAAAATTAAAGTTTCTCTTATTGTCACATACTAAAAATATGATTACCTTCATCATATTAAAACCTTAATGAAAACAACATGTACTGAAGTACAATCCTTATATATATTTTACATTATTCTTATAACCATAATATAGTTCTTGAGTCCAAAAACACAAATACAATAATTATTCAACTTCATCTGTAGTAACAACATAAGCTTGGCCTTGATCCCTTGGCCTTTTCTAAGGTAAGCTTCTCTGACTCTTAGGACAATCATTTTCATAATACTCCATTTCTCTACAATTTTAGCATTCTACATTGATAGCCTCTTTCTTTCCCTTGGAATCACGATCCTGGTGACCTTTTTCTCCACATTTATAACAAACTCCCATTCCTTTTATCCAAGTACCGGGGTGATTATTCCTACAATTATCACATAATGGAAAATCCTTCTTTCCCTTTTTCCCTTTATCTGACTCTTGTTCCACAGTTCTCTTCTTATCTTGCTTTACTTTGTTGTCATAAAACTTAGAGAATTCCTTTTCTGTCTTGATAGCACACGAGACTATATCTTCATACGTTGAGAAATATTTTTATTCTAATTCTCGATAGAGAAATAGTATAAACCCATAAAAGAAATGATCAATATTAATTCTTGGGTTACGTATATAATCTACAGTATACCTCTCTAACATTGTAATGTTGGCCTCATACTTTGCGACATTTTCATCCTCCTTTTGTATCAGACTCAGAAATTGCCTTTCAGTATCTTCTCGATGGTGACGAGGAAAATATTTTCTCTAAGAATAGCTCTTTGAACACCCTCCATTCTATATTTGATTCTTTATCATCTTCTTTTATGTTTTTAATAAATGACTACAATTGATCATCATCTCTAGTGAGGCGAAAAACTGCCATGATAACCTTTTCCCTTTCATTACTCCCCAAGGCATGAAATATTTTTTCTAAGGAATTTATCCATTGCTCAGCTACTAAGGGATTTGTAGTCCCATTGAATGTTGGTGGTTGTTTCCTCATGAAGCGATCTAACATTGATCCTCCATGTTGCGGACCAGGGTGCTCCATACGAGTAAGGTTATTATTCATAACCTGAATGAGTTGTCCCAGTTTGGTGATAAGCTGATCAACACCAGTTGGATCACCAGCTCCATTATAATTATCTTGAGCAGGAGGTAAATCCCTACATGGAGTGCGTCCATCGATACAGTTTCCATTCCTTCAACCTGGAACCATTTATAAACAATTCCATAAACTAGATAAGTTTATGAATCCAAATACATAATTCTAACCTTATAACATAATTAACATTAATTAAATAGTTTTATGGATAAAATCCATAATCACAAAAATGTTTTCTATGAGAATTATATACTCATAAACCCTTCATAATGGTTTGTAAAAATGATAATTATCGTAAGCATATCCCTCAGGAGTGTCATAACCAAGAGTGCAGCAAGGCCTGTTGTCGTGCACCAGTTCCCATTCGAGTCTAGCTCAAAGCGGTGTTTTCAGGTATTACCACTAGGAATATATGTTCCAGAGCCGGCTCTACGTACTCGTATCTAGACCGGGATGTATTGCTTTTAAAACTCAGAAAATATCTACAATACCAAAATTCTAGGAAGTTCTTATATACTAATCCTCAATGTTTATGTTAGGGCTATGTGCTCTAATCAGAGTTTATCTAAATCTAGCTTCCAAGGTTAGTACTAAACTGCCTCTGATACTAACTATAATGCCCCGACCCCAGTTTCCCAGAGTCAGTGCATTATTACATAACATTGTCATGATCACAAAAGATCATGTATCGAAAGATCGATTAGTTTAGTAGCCTAGGAAACACTAGATACATTAATCAATCTTACATTACATAATAATTTAAAACAAAACTAAAAAAACATCATGTCTTCTTATCCCCTCACACTATCGCTGCAGGTCATTCATAATATACTTCATCACATCCTGGAAAAATTAAAACATTGAAAGGGGTGAGCTCAGATGCTCAGTAAGGATAACAATACAGTGGAAACTTTTATAAATAAACAGAAACATTTAAGGCAATTTATAACTAAAACAAAATCCTTTTAAACATAAACTTCATCATAATATGGAAACAATAAAATGAAATAGTTCCATTTACTTATTCAAATGGATATTCTACTAGTCGAATAATCACATGCAATATCAATAACCACTTTCATAGTGATGGAATGCATAAAGTCAGACTATCATAACCATATAGCCAAGGCCTTGTGCCAAGAATACAAATAAGATTTTGTCAAGGCCTCATGCCAAGACACTAGTTTGTCTCCTGAGACCTACCGATGCATCGAGGTGCTATAGCAGGCTCCTCCTGTCACTTATTAAGTCCAATGCATTCCTTATATGAAAAGGTTTAAACATATCATAAACCATAACATAATCGTATCACATAAATCATGCATAAAGGAAACATAAAATTTCCAAATTTCAATCACAAGATATCAATACAACAAATTGATATAAAAAACCATTTTCAATACCAAAATAAATGAAAAGTAAAACATGGTATTTATTTTTCATTTTAAAAACAGTAATGGCTTTTAAAGGAAACTGAAACTCAAATAATGGTCATGGCGGCAGAGAAGTCATTTTCGCCGCATACGTATGACAAAAAAAAATTTACTTTTGTTGTTTATTAAAATTCTTCATATAAAAAAATATTCATTTTGAATAAATGTAAAAGTCAAAGGGGTTTATACACCGTATAAAAGAATGTTGTGTATAAAACAAAATATTCCTCAATGAAAGAGGATTGAGACGAAGTCCCTTACAAAGATCACTTTTAGATAAAATAGATCTATAATATGTATTCACTATAAGTTAAAATAATGAAAGTACAAATACAAGATAGGACATAATAATATCTTGATATAATTTGAATGTAGGAGATTAACCCAAAGAATAGAAATTGGGTTAAGTAGTTCCCTTACCTCGTGTCTGACTTGACTCTACGGTTCTTTAAACGCCTGAATAAAAAAATGGAGTTAATTTATAATTTCTTAAGAACGGTTTTCATTTTTATTATTTCTTTTATATCACATATTACCATGTTATGAACATTATGTAATTATTTATGTTAATAACGGTCGTTTTGTCGATCTTTGGTACTTGAGTCAAAAATAAACTTCTTATAATTACAAGTTGTTCATGTGGTAAAATATACATTATATACAGAATTATATTCATGATGTATATATCATATATATCATATATATCCAGAAGATATATTCATTCATAATATTACGTAACATTTAATGTTAAGAAACGAAATGCACTGTTCATGGAGACGGTAAGATGTACGTATGCATGAACACTACTTTCATTTCTATTTCATATTTAATGGAATGGAATCATAACGATATAAAGGTATATTATAATTCCAGTATAATATAATATATAATAGCATTTTCTACATCCTTTATATGTCCCACATATTCCATTGATGATTCAAATCATTTTGAGGGGGCGATAGTCTGCACTTCATAAAATGAAATTATCGAGTTTACCCATAATGGAAATCATAAAGGTATTCCATAAATGAGAAATAAATAAGAATAAGGAAAACATAAACACAATATATATATCAAATATGAAAATAGTGTCACCATAATGGCCACTATGAGAGGTGTTAGAAGAAGATTGAACAATCATCATTTCCTGAGGCAGTAATTCACCACCCACAAAAACAGTATGTTTTTTAACCATTAGACAAAGGTGTGTGTAAGTGTAAATAAAATAATTCTCCTAAAAACATCCTAGAATATTTAATATACTGATGCTGTTACAAAGTAAAGGAATAAAAAGAGTTTAAGGGGTTGGAGAAGCAAAATAAAACAAAAGAACATAAGAGAAGACATTACCTTAAATTCAGGTAACACTATTTGATTTGAGACAACGGATTCTTTGGGAAGACTTCTAACCAAAGTGAGGCTTCCAGGAGTATGAGAGGGAAGATGAGAGAGTATTTGTGTAGAGGTTTTTCGAGACAAATGGATTTGATGGTGTGAATAAGGTGGTAGTGGTTGGGGCCTTTTATAAGAGGAGAGGAGGGGCACTACTGGAATGTCATGAAATGTTGCATTATTATGAAATGATTTTCAGATTTCAAAGGTCCCACAATTATATATTTTGATGATACAGTGATAAGGGTTCCCAATATACTCATCCAATATGTTTTTGACCAGTTTATGTCTTAGATTTTACATTATCATTGCATTTTATTTAAATCGTTAATTAATGAGGTAATCGGTGCATCATCATGGTGTGATAAATAATTTTTTTTATTTTATTTCCAAAAAATATAAACAAATTACCATGATGTAGTAAATATTTTTAACTTTCCAATTTAAATTTAATGTTTAAAATTTAACTTATATAACCCAATGTAATAATTGTTTTTGTAAAACAACACATGTTTTTGACAATTCTATTTTTTCTTTAAATAAAAAGTTATTAATGTCATTTTCTTACCCAAGTGGCTACATGGGGTCCCCAAGTTGAACCATGAGTTTTATTTGTCGGCCATTACACATCAAATAAGGGTAGGACAAGTTTAATGGTAATTTCATATTATTAAAACATTATATTTACCTTAAATTACACTAATTACCTTTAATCGTGATTAATAAAACTTAAATGTTACTCTTCACCAAAAATTATATTCATCCCATTGAACCAATTTTTACTTAAAAATGACAACCATGTATGTCGGATTTTGGAAATTCAATTCACAAAAGTGGTAGAGTTTCATTATACGAAAAATTAGTTCTTTAACTATCACTTAATGGTTTCACTATTCATCAGAAATTGATGTTTTTCAGAAAAATACCAAACATTCACCCTTAGAAATATTTTATATTCCTAATTAAAAAATAATGTATATTTTAAAAAATTCAATAAATATAAGATGAATTAATTGATTTAATAATTAATTCCCATTGTCACAACAAATAGCGTGTTTTTAAGAAACAATATATATCAAAAGATCGACAATTGTTTATGTCCAATTTCAAAATGAAATTAATTCTAATGAACACCATTGGATAAAATGGTAAAAATATATTAAAATTATACTTTGAAAACACTCAATAGTATAATTTTTCAGTATAAATTATTTTGATTAAAGAAGTAGTTTTTTAGTATTTTTTACTATTCATCGAAAATTGGAAGTTCTCGGAAAAATATCAAAAAATACATCATAGGCTAATTTCAATATTATGAATCCAAAAATTAAGTCCATTCTAAAATATATAATTTAGATAATTTAAAAAAATGGGTATTACTATTCATAATAGCTACTTTGATTGGTCACGGTGTGTTAGAATCTCGAACATGCGTAAAATGCATGCTATTGCATTATTGAAAGAGAGTCGAACCAAGGAAGCTTGGGGTGTTACATTTTATCCCAGTTTAGGACCAGATTATTTTCTTCACATCATAAAAAGACTCTCTCTACATTCCAAAGACGCCGCTCAAATGTATCGCCAAACACATATAAGTCATCCCTGAATACCTCTAGAAAATCCCCTGCCATGTCTGAGATGATTCCCATCATGCACCACTGGATGGTTTTAGGGGAATTTCATAAACTGAAGGGAATGCGTATGAAGGAAATGGTGCTGAATGGATAGGTTAATGTAGTCTTCCCTTGATCCTCTATCAATAACTCAATATTATTGTACCCTGAGTACCCATCTACGAAACTGTATAAGGCATGTCCTGCCACTCGCTCATAGACTTGGTCAATGAATGGTAAGGGGAAATGGTCTTTCTTGGTGAATGGGTTTAGCTTCCTATACTCAATGAAAACTCTACAGAAACTACTCACCTTTGTTGGAAGAATCTCTCCATCCTCATTGGATATCACTACGATTCCATCATTTTATGTAACCACATGGATTGGCCTCACCCATTTACTCTCTGCAATGAGATAGAAAACACTAGATTTTAACAATTTCATAAGTTCTTTTCTCGCTACATTGATGTTATTAGGATTTTGTCACCATCCAGGTTGACGACATGGCATTGAATCAGATTCCAGAACAATCATATATGTCCCGATAAGTGGGCTACTCACAGGAATATCAGACAGGGTCCAACTAATGGATTTATTTTTTTTCATAAGGACATCTAGAAGCATCCTATCATGATTGGCTTGAAGAGAAGTATAAATGTCAAAAAGATTTGTTTGATTGTCCCCTAGGAAGGCATACTTGAGTGCAGCAGAAAGTTTTTTCAATTCAAGATCAGGTTGGTTCATAATCTCAACAGAAGATTGGGACATTGGATCATGTTCAATTTTGTTTCGTAGAGTTTTAGACAAGATTGATTCCCTGCATGTAGAAGTTTCAGCTATAAGATTGGATTGATCAGATTTAGGGAAGGAAGTTGGAGTGGTCTCTGTGAAAGTGGTTTCCTCAAATGTTTCACTGATTTTTTGACCTAAGACTTAATCATAAGATAAATTTTAAAATGATACAAGAAAAGGAGATAAACTAACTTCTAGTGAACAAAGGATGTCAATCTCACCCTGACCTAAATATCCAACAAATATTCCTCGGTGTTCTATGGATTCATTGTCAATGCTTACTATAATGCTTACTTCATGAATGTCTTTGTCATACCCTATTTGTGAGCTTGAATTGTATATGTTCAAGTATAGACTATTGTTTCCAAAGGTGATGGTCATGTCCCCATTCTGGACTCAGATAACAGAGTTGATTTTTGCAAGGAAAGGGCAGACAAGGATGATTGGGGTTTGTTCATTTTTTTCTAAAATTAGAAGGTTTTCAAGGACAATGAAGTTAAAATGGTAGATTAAGTTTTCATACTTTACTAGAACGTCCTTTAAAATCCTCTTTGAAACCCTAATGATACGATCAACAAGTTGAAGTGTGACAGATGTGGGTTGGAGATCTTCTAGGCCTAACTGGAAGTACACAACATATAGAATGACATTGACACTAGAACTAGGTCACAAAAGGCCTTAAAAACTTTTCTCTCTCCTAGTTCAACATTGATGTAAGGGAAACCCATGTCTTTAAACTTCGTAGGAATGGTCCCTTGAATGGTGGTACTCATATTAGCATCCAAAAGGACTTGATTTTTATATGAAAATTTACATTTAAAAGTGCACAGGTTCTTATGAAACATTAAGTAGGCAGGTATGGTTTAGATTTAATTTAGGAGGGGAATGTTCAACATGACTTGTGAGATTATTTCCCTCAATGTTTCAATCAATTGAGGCTTCGTTTTCCCCCTCATGTTTTGAGGAAATGGTGAAGTTTGAAGTATTATTTTATTAAGAGTTGTTTCTTTGACAATTTTGTCATGTTTTTTAGTATGATCATTTCGTTCATTTGAATTTTCATTCATGTTTGTATCTTCATATGGGTTTGGAATTAGTTTATCAGGATTCTCAATTGATTTCCCACTTCTTATAATAGTCCCATCCATTAGATTTTTATGAATTGTTTTAGTGTAACTTGACTCTCCCCTTAAATTTTAGGATGGTACCTCCTAAATAAGCATGGGTGACTTTCCAGTTTTGAGGGTTTGAAGTTATTGTTTTAGGGAAGATAATTCCGAGTTCATCCTTTCCATTTTTTTTCACAGTTTTTCTAGTAGTCATTGTGGAATAGTTTGGGTTGGTGCTTGAGAAGATTGGTTTATCCTAGGGGAATATTTTTGAGGTGGGATGGTTTGATGAAAATGGACCGGTGGATATAGGTATTATATAGTTTGGGTTTGGAATTGGTTATGTGTTTGGTAGTTCTGATGGGGGTTAGGAGTTTGTCCCTGTGGTTTGCTAGGTTGTTGGTTATCTTTCTAGCGGATTCCTTGGTGGTCATTATACATTGGGTTGAAGGTGTTTTGGTGTTGGGGATTTTGAAATTTCAAATCATTTACTTCCGCTGGGGGTCCTCCTAAATGAAGACCCTTGATGTATGGAATGGTTGGGTTGTTGAATGTCTTATGGTCATGTTTGTCACAAATTGTGCAAACAGGGTCTACATTTTGGATTTCATGGACTTTCCTATGGTCTATCTTTTCAACCTTCCTAGAGAGTGCTGCTTGTTTAGCCCTAAGGATATCCTCTTATCTAAGTATATGAATTCTAGTAGTTCATTGTAGCTTTTAAGTATATGGTGAAGTTCTCCATGTTTGATTTTTTTATCAAGGCTTTCAAGATGCTCTTAAGAGTCATTTGGGTGTTTTTTTAAAGGTTCCATTACACATCATGTCAACAAATTTTTTGTTCCCCAGATCCAACCCTTCATAGAAAATTATCATCTATTCAGGAATCCATGGCGTAGAACGTTTTTTAGAGTGTCTTTGAACCTCTCCCTTGTTTAATAGAATGAATCTTCCTCTTTTTAAAAAAAAAATTGGATACTCTTTTTATGTGCAATTGTTTTATGGTGGGGAAAGCATTTTTTTTGTATAATTATCTTTGTAGATAGTCCCAATAGATAATGGATGATGGTCTAAATTTTTTTAGTAAATTTTTAGCTCGATCCTTTAATGAAAAAGGAAATATAATCTACATACATATTTCTAGTTGATTTGGGTGACACATGGCCTCTAAAATGTCTATGAACTCCTTAACATGAAGGTAGGGAATCTCGGACTCCATTACATGGAATGCGGGAAGGTGGTTTAGGACATGGAGTTTAATGATGTAGTTGGAATCTCCAAAGGAATCGTGTCTAATGCATGATGGGGAATTGGTCCTGGAATGTGTGAGGTAGTCATACATGGTTTGATCGATTGCATTCCCCGTGTTAGGGGATGCCTAATTGGAATTTCCATTTTGGTTCCCACCTAGGATTATGAGTAGGTTTCTTTGGTGACCATCCATTGAAATAAGATCAATTTTTTAATCTATAGTATTAGGAAGTTTATGATCTAATGGAAATAGTTCCCTTAGTGTACTTGACTCCCCAACCCCAGGACAATCCACCCTAACTAGATGGTTTGATTGATCACGTGTGTAGGCGGATATACGCCAAAAGAGAAAAAAATGAAAAAGGGAAAAGATGAGAGAATTTGGATGAGAATTGAAGAAATGGGGGAGAATAGAATGTGAGTTGAGATAAATTACTTGGGTCCCAAGCAATAGCACCAAAATTTTATTCACACTCAAATTTACCAAAGAGATGAAGGTAGAATAATCCTTGTAGTTTAGCATGGATTGTCGAATCCTCTGAGACCTAAGAAGTAACATACAGAAACTTACAATCAATGGATTGTTTTTGGATATGAAGTTTCCAACATTGGTTTATTTTAGATGTGTTTATGGTATCACTAATAGATTTATGTTAATTAAAATTAAGATAATAAGTTGATCCTAGGTTATCGCATGGGGTGGATTGGATGGATTCCTTTTTCTAATTATTTAAATATCATATATTTGAGTTGGGTTGATTTAGGAAGATCAAACAACATCATCACTTACTGGTTTAATACCTACACCCTTTAAAACTAATCACTTATACACTTGAAGGATAAAAGTTTTGAGCACATCAATATAAGTGTTCTTATTAGCACTTCAAGTGTCTGGCCTTAAATTCTACAAGGATGAAAGAGTCTATAGATCATCAAAAAAAATTATTAATTAAAAGATTTGATTAGTATTTAATGTTGGGATAAATAACACTAAAACCAGCCCCTTTCAAATCCCTTGGATCAACCCATAATAGTTTTATCCCTCCATTGATTCTATGGTTGCAATGGAATCAGAAAGTAGACTCATGAGGGAGGAATTTAAGAAATAAAAAAACAATAAAAGAATGCAATCACTCCACCATTGTGTAAATAATACCACAAAGAATGGTGTGAATAAATTCACACCATAAGGAAATGATATAAAATTAATAATAAGAAAAATATAATAAGAGGAAAGGAAGAAAGTTTGTTAAAAACTACAGTGATTCGAACAAATTACACGAGAAAGAAGAATGTTACAAAGCCAAATCCCCACAATAACATTACAATGAAAACAAAGCTCTCAGGATCATCAACTCCTTCACCACCATTACCTTAAATAGGAATATCATGATTCATGTGTTAGACTCCAAATAGTAAAAATCATCCAACATGATTTAGGTAGGCCTAGGGTGTTGGAAATTAAGGAGAGTGGACTTCATTAGCCTTGACCCGAGTTGGAATCTAGATTTCATTAAATGAAAAAACGTGTCTAAATGGCCTTCTAGAATGCCGAATTGGAGTAGTCAATATAATCCCAAGGTGAATCTTAGGATGTCTCCTAGATCTCTGTAAAATTGTAGCTGAAATGGATATGTGGTTTGGAGATATGATTACATTGATGGGCTGTTTTTCTCGACCGTAGAATCTGAACCAAAATTTTACCTCTAAATTGGGCCGCCAGAATATCCATAATAGAGGCCTCATAAGCACTGGACCCTGAATAATTATATGTTCCCCTATATGTATTCTATCATCCCACAAAATTTGGGTTTCAGTGGGTCTGTATTGTGGGCCTCACATTCTCATCAGTGGGATGATGTCCAATCTGCCTTCTCCAGAATTGTATCCATTCATCATCAAATATCCCCATATTCCTTTTTGAATATTCCATTAATTCCTGAATAAAAAAAGTTCATATTAAAATTTAGATCAATTTCAGAAAATATCAAATTAAAATATAGATAATTACATTCTTTTAAAATCATATGAGTCATTGGGCCTTAATTTGTGTACATTAGACGTGAAGTGCACGAATGATGAGAACGGATGTTAATATTTAATATTCACTAACTCAAGCCCTTAAGATCAAAAATGAACATTTAATACCATTAAAATTTAATTAAAATATGTATATTCATTGGATAATAACATATATGTGTTTTCTAGGAATTTTATAGAAATTTGAGGCCTCAATCTTGAGGTGGCCACTCAACACCTAGTCTTTCCAGAAAACAATTAGGGATACACACCTGTATCCCAAAATTCCACAAAAATTGAGGAAGAAGTTGAAAATATCATCAAGGAAATTTTCATTTAAGAAATATATTATCAGAATTTTCTAGAAAAAACAATTTTATTAGTGATTATGATTGATAAAATATGAGTCCTCATGTGATTTTGATATCTTAACCGGAACATTCCATTGTAGACAGTATGACTCCAATAATCGAGCTACTGATTGATTCTACTACCAGGTATTTTGACATAACATTAATCGATGAATATATAGGGTATAATCCAATCCAAATGGCCCAAAAATATGAATAATACATTGTCATTAGTGTACCATAGGGAGTACTATTCTATTGGGTGATGTACCTCGGCTTGAAGAATGCCGGTTCTACATATCAACATACCCTGAATCACATATTCAGATCAGTCATGGGGAATTTTATTGAAGACTATGTCAATGATATTATAGTTAGTTCTCGAGAGAATTCTTACCACATGGATGACCATCAGACCATATTAAAAAAAACATTGACATTATTGCCTAAAGGTGAACCCCTTAAGATGTGCATTCATATTGACCTCATGATCATTTTTACGCATTGTCATATTCTATCCTGGAATCAAAGTCAACCATAGAAGACAAAGGCTATATGAAATATTTCATCTGTTAGAATCCTCATGGAGGTAATGTGATTGTAATTAAACCTTTAGAATATTGATAAAATTATATCAAAATTCATAAGAATTTGTTTTCACTTCATCATATTGATGAAAAATGGGGTCACATGTTAGTGGAATGATGTTTGTTAGGAAGGATTTGATAGAATCATGATATTTTTCTTGATCCCACCAAAGATAATTTAAAATACTGGGGTGATTCTGCTCATTTTTTATGTGTTAGACTTAGTATATTAACAATGTGATTGTATTAATAATTAAATGATTACATGAATGAAAAAATTCTTATCACAACCAAAATATGTTCGACAATGATACTCATTATAGAGATACCAAGAAGAGATCTATGAAGTTAATAATGATGGTTTCGAAACTAAGGAGATACCTGTAGTACCATTTGGTCGATTTATCCACTCAAAACAACACAGTAAAATAATTCCTCAAACATACTATGTGGATGAAAATTTGGAATATTGGGTGGTGATCTGTTAATATTTTTCCATCCAAGTCATGCTTCATAATTTGGTAAAGGACAATAATATTTCCTTATAGAACATCCATTTGTAGAAACAACAACTTCGATTACTAAATTTTCCAATGATGTGATCTTATTTATTCAAGATGGACACCAGATATGAGATATATATTTTAAGGAAACTTCTAAAATCCCAAAATAGAAGACAATGGAAGAGTCCAATTTCAATAAATTTGGATTGGGTGTTTTTCTCATCTCTACAATAATGGAAGTCTTTCTGTTCTCCATCCAATTTTTCAAAGGCTGTAGAAAAAAATGATGACTAATATTTGTCCCTCATTAATAGTATAGAACTATAAATTTATATGCTAGTGGACCACATGAATATAAAAGAAGATTTAGAGTTGGTAATCAAGATTATCTATATGGTGTATATTAAAATAAAAGATGATATGACCACCCCAACATGACTTTGTCCAGGGAATAATGGAAGAATTACCCTCAAAACTGACATTAATGCACATCCTACAATCACAGAATTCCCAAGAAGATGCTTTAACGAATGATTCAACAATATTGGTAGATCCAGATCACGATGAAATAGTCATCAGCATTGCACACCAGTGATTGTTGAAAAATATTATTCAATATTAAATGGCATAAATCAACGAGTTTAGTTTCTTTCCAAGAACCATATAGACCTACAAATAATTTGATGATTTCCATTGTGTAATACCTTAAAAATGGAGTGCTCTCATTTGAAAAATCCAAGAATGGGAAAACCTAGAAAATGAGCATCCAACATTACCCTTTATGAAGGACCCAATCACAAAAAAACCTTTATAAATAGGGTTTTAACTGAGTCATTATCAAGTGAATAGACACTGAATTGAATATTTTTTTTTATAAAATAAGTGCATATAGATGATTTTGGTGGCCATCCATTAGGGTTTAGGCTTTCCAATTATATTCAGAGACATGGGTACATATGTCAGTAAATGATGTAGGATTGCAAAAAATTTACCAATAAGTGTCTTTTCATTTAAGTGCATGCCAAATTAATCAATCATCCCCTAGAGTTTATACACATAGCCAAAAATTTCTAGTTATTCTATGCAAGGGGAATGGATGTTGTAGGGATTTATCCACTTTCAATGTCCAATAAATTTAAATAAATCCTTAATAATACTGAATTATTTTCTAAATTGGATAATGAAAAACCCCTAAAAGAATTTAAGCCCAAAAATTTTTTCAGCTTTCTAAAATCCATCGTCATAAAGATATTTGGTGTCCCTCATATGATACCGAAGGGAAATGGAACCAATTTCTATTCTGTTGTGTTTTATAATCTATGTAAATTGTATAATATAAATCTCATCAATTTTTCTCCCTCTCATGCAATTGTTATAGATAGATAGAGTCCTTCAACAAGACCAAATCAAAAATACCATAAAATATGGTGGATAAAATGAAATATTTGTAGCCTAGAAAGCTCTTAAATTCCTTGTATTCCAACTATACCATGACATGTACCACCACATGGGGGACCCCATATTAACGTGAATGTGGGGCATAAGTAGTCGTTCACATTGAGGTCCAATTTCCCTCTCTTGTTGTGTCCATCTATAATCAAATATCAATATATGAGCGACCCCAAAATAGATGGATGAATATGAGAAAATCAATGAGAAAATACTAAATAAATTTCATCGTATCATGGTCCATAAAAATTATATAGTAATGGATTCTAACAAGAAAGTATGCATCCTCTAATTCCTCCATGGAGAGATCGTATAGTTATTTAGGCCCCTAATTATACTAGGGGAAAATCCTCTAAATCTTTATATGAAGTGGAAGGAACCTTGTGTTGTAGATAAGGTCAACACAAGAAGAACATAATCATTGATCAATATATATATATATATGGATTGTTCTAACCCCTAATAATGACATATTTCTAAAGAAATACTTCATCTGACAAAGACACATCTCTAGTTTTAGCATCATGATGTCAAAATATTTATCACCATTGGTCTTGTATGAACTAACTTAAAGAGAAGATATTTTTTACTTGTCACATGATTATAAACATCAAGAAATTTGGTCCTGTATGGATGACCAATAAATGAATAACATTTGGTCATATTCATACGAACTAATAATACAATATGATATTGTTTAAGTTGTAATACCGTAAATTTAATTTCTTAACATCCTTATCAAAATATGTTAAAATGAATGACATTGTTCCTTTCACATAATGTAAAACCAAATGGTTGGAATCATTTTTCCACAACATAAAACTGCATAACATTTCGGTATGTACTTCAATGGATCACAACACTTGGTGCTAGTCTCCCACCACACCTACATTTTAGAAATATATGTGGACCAATTCCTATCTCAATGAGATATGTAGTGATGCATAGACCTTATGTCTTGGGCTGAAATACAATGTAATGAAATGTCACATCTCATCTATATGAAAAATTATCTACACAGGTGACATCACACACCCTTAACAATGCCGATTTAAATTCATCCTTTCATCTCAAGAATATTCATTCCACAAACAATACTCATTTTCATAAGAAAATTATAATATCCATAATACTTCTTTAAACATAGCTAATAGAATATATGAATCCTGCCAAAACTTCTATTTTTACGATGCATATTATACCCTAATATAGATCTGCATTAGTCATTATGAAAAGGCATGTCAATAATTGGAGCCTTCATCCTTGGGAGAGACCTCTTCTATTTCGATAAGACATAAAAATATCGTGTTGGGAACCGATTTCGTTTCATGGTATCTGATCATTCCCAACATACATGTCCCATATAATTTCTCCAAATATGAGAACTTCCATGATCTCTATTTAAAATTTCTCTCCTTATGGCCTAAGCATGTCGAAACATCGTTGGTGTGGTATGACCTATATCAGTCATTGTTTCCATGATATCAAGTGGCCTTTTTTACTTTCCACATGAAGTTAAGTGAAATTGTTTCCCAGAAAACCTTACAGATTGAATATTATTCCAATGAGATGTGTAGTGTAATTTTTGATCCTATATATTTAAATAGCCACCAGAAGAACCAAATGCTCATTTCCTTTCTTTGTATTTGTTATGTGAGGTGAAATTATCATTTTCCACTATTTAATTATGGAACCAATTATTGCATACATGGGATGGTCAGTTTTCGTAAAGTATTCCCCATATGGCTAATGAATTTAACTTCATGCTTGGGTTATCATAGTCCTTGATGCATGAACATTATATGAAAACTTAATTTCCTTAATATATGTCATTAAAATACATTGTTTATGTATATTTTATGTTGTAAATCCAATAACTATTTTTGGTTCGATTCATTCATTAATGAGATACATAGTGATTCTTATATCCTACGTCACGTTCCATATATAATTAAAAAATTCTCCCATAGTCTTATAGACAAGAATGATCTACAAAGGATGGTTGAGTATGGGTTCTTAACTATATCAAGAGCTGATATTCCAAATAAGGGGCCCCATCAATAAAAAATCAATCATTATGGGGAATCTGTTATAGTACTACATCCAGCTTGATTACAACAATATAAGGAAAATTTTATCCACATTATAAGGATAATTTGTAAAGAAATTATCCTTACTTACTCAGGTGCCTTCCTTACAAAAACCAAACTCTATGTGCAATGAATTTTGAATCTCTATAAGCTTTTCCTGGCTATCAGTAATAGAATTTCATATTCCCAAGGGCATCATTTTTTGATTATTCAGTCATATTACCTAGTTTGGATTTTTATATGCCACACAAAAAAGGGCCTTTCAATCTGAGGATTCTATAGCATTACACTACATTGATATACCATGAGATTTTTTCATAATTCACCCAAATAGGGCGTGTCAACCAAATTCAAATTATTCCATAGGAGGGAACTCATATATATTCATAATACCCAATATAATTATTATAAAAACTCATTTTAGAACATGGTATTCAGGCAATACTTCCATACTTGTTCTGCATCACATATCGGATCCGAAATCACCTAGGTTATGTCTTAAAAATTTCCCCCTTCATGATTGAGAAGGTTGTAACATTCATAGTTATGTCATTTTGAAATTTAAAATCACTATACTATAGGAAAAATCAAAATGAATATAAATTTTAGCCCTCAACTTACTTTCCACAGGATATTAGAAGTCACAGTCCACATAATGGTCATATGAAATTAAACGTCATTATTATTTGTCCCTCATTTGGATGGATCATTTTCTCTTTATGTCGGTCATCCAACACATCACTAGGAAATAATTGGTTTGACATGATGATAATTCCATAAAGATACATAATTATTTCTATATTATCCATTGAATTAATATCTATTACAACATCCGAAATGTTTTCTTTTTCCCATTCATTGACAGAAACAAGATCTGGGATGGGGGTTCTAAATTTCTCATAGGACACCTCTTTTTAAATCCTACAGTTAAAATTCAATACCCCTCCAATAGATAAAAATTTAACTTGTAAAATAGTGGTTACTCATTCATGGATTGTGCTAACCCATATTACCCTCCATTATCAAAAATCACTCCTTTAAAAAACCTCCCTTAATGGTCTTGAGAAACCTGGATCCTCATAAACCTCCAAAAAATCAGTGATAGAATTTAATATTATTGAGGGAAACTTTTTTTTAATTTATATTTATATAAATAAGTTTGTATTTTCATTACTATTCCACAAAGGGCCTAACATCCAAACACACATTCATACTCAACAGATACCTTATCTATCTATATATGCCCTGCTTAGTTTGTAATGGAATCAACTTTTTGAACATGGTCGATGATAATTACATTCATTATTGTCCCATATCATGTTTCAGATCTAAAACACACAAAACCATGACTGAAAATCCCATTTATGTATCTAAAAAATGTCAAAACATTATCAACCAGAAATCCCTTCTTAATGAATCATATCATATTATTCTAAATTGGATCCAATCTTGAGAGGGGGTGGGATTTTTTAACACATAATTTTTCATATTAGGATGAAAGGACATAGAAAATGATATCTCAAGTAGTAGGTGAGAAAGGGTAATAAAAAAGTATCTTTTAGTACCAACATACATAGCCCAACTACTGTGACAAGAGGTGAGCACATGCCACACCTACATGGACCACCTAGAGAATCCACACCTCAATGAGGTCCATATGTGAGATACATGTGTGGTGAAATTGAGGTGGTGAACACATTTAACTATAGTCCCGAAATTATATATAATTAGTTCCTTGGAGCTCCTCATTTAAAATGACAAGAAGATTAGACGAATCCCTAAAGCTCTACATTCCCTATTTCATTACCCAGACACTTGAAACCATATGGGTATCTCTCTTGAAGCCTATATAAGAGGTAATTAAAGGGAATATTTTTTTAGTGTTTGTTAGGTGTGTTAAAAACTAGATACCTACATGAGGATCCACTTCCATTAGCTGAAAAGTACTAGGATGAAGTTCTTCAACCAAACTCATGCCCTTTATGAGACCCTTATAGAAAAACATGAGGATACCCTTTAAGCCTAGAGAAAGGCTTAACCAATGTATTATTTCCCAGGATATTTATTGACATGAATTCCCCTCTATCTCTCAAAATCCCATCCTACATGAATAAAATAACGTTTTACAAGGCCTACCCTATGTGAGACCCATTAATCTCACCCAAGTATACCCTATGTGAAACCTCTTCAGCTAGACCATGTCCACCTTGTGTGAGACACCTTCAACTCTCCCAGGTATCGCAATATGTGATCCACCATTTGAGAATTATTTTATAGAAATAAATGAAGGAAAACTCTTCCCCTGGTTCCCTCTTCTAAGGGGGACCAAGAAAAAGCCTCCCAAATACACAAAATATGTACGATTAGAGAACATGGAACAACATCAAGTCCTTTCAATTGAATATTCTCTTGGTAATTGTGGTACTTCATTTGACATAACTAATAATTTGTATCATAAGATTTTTCTAAAATATAAATTCCAATTTTAATTAGTATCCCACCCTTATAGGCATTTTTAGGAACCACCCCATTTTAGATAGTGAGTGTAACCACATTCCATTTCGTTTGAGGAGTTATAATGCCTTAAAATCCTCTCGTATTGTATAAAAGTGGTACAATAGAATTAATTTTTGAGTATGAACCTAGAATTTATTGTTGTTTTTATCTGTATGGGTGTGTAATTCTTGACCCTGCTGGAAAAAACAAGAGAGGAGTTGAGTCTATCAATGAGATTTCTCTCTCCCACATCCCAACCACATCCACCACTGGATTAAGTGTACTATGTAGTCTTCCGTATATTTTAATTACTCTTTTTTTCTCAAACTTATAATTACTAATGTGTGAATATAGGTTAGTAAAACCCATGAAATCCAAGAAAATAAAATACATGTCTCAATAGAGAATCATTTTCTATATTTTTCTCTCTCCTTCCCCAAGTACCTCCATAGATGTGGGTCCCCAAATCCATGTATAAATTTAAAATTTCCATATCCTTTACTAAAAAACCATCAAATGGAATTTTCCATATTTGTAAGACACAAAATTTTAAAACTTTTTGATATTTGATTCTTTTCCAAATGGTATATGTAGGAATCCTCCTTGAGGTCTAAAACTAGCACACGAAACTCACTCGAATATTCTCTGGGAAATATTCATAATAGGGTCACAGCATGATAGGGAGACTAAATCTCTTCTAGGTCATTTGGGTATATTCATCATAAGTCCCACCCCATCCATTAAATAGGAACATTTCTATTAGACTTCCCTACCGCATGATATTAAACTACATAGTTTGATCCTTGGAACATGGCCTTAAGTGATATTATGTGTCCCATATAGTGGAACAAAACTATGTGTGTTCTAATTCCTTTCATGAGGACACATTGGTATCACATCCCCAGGGTCCCAATCTCAAAATAAAAACCACTCTAAATTTCCTTGTTGATGATAAATCCAATATCACCCAACTACATGGATTAAAACATTCATTATGATAATAAACGACATAATAACCTCTAATCCCTTTGCAATGGGTAATCATCAAGGATGAACCTCACACACACATAGACACAGTAATATACATATATATATATATGATTATACATCTAATAAATGATAATAGTTGATTATTAATATAATGGAGAACCATTTCACATTTTTTATTTAATAAAGGATTCATGAATATATAATAAATCTATAAGATATTCATGAAGTAGGTAGTAATTCCCCCAAAAATGGAGTGATGAACATGACCACTAATCCTATTGAAAAATGTGAGTCCCAAAGTGTTGTTGGAGCCATTTCCAAAAGATTTATTTCTTTTGGAAATCATGTTCATGATAATTATAGAATAAGTTTATCATTGTGTGGATCCAATACCATCAACAAAACCAATTGGAAACCACCTGAAAATGGGGATTCCTACATTAATGATTATGTAACATTCAACTTCCAACAATCAATCTTTGGGAACCAAATTTTGGACAAATACAACCATATATTCTTGAAATATCAATATATCTATAAAATAAAATATAATAAATCCCATGTAACATATCTTGATTAAGAAAACCAAAAAGAGAAATAATAAATGTTTTAAAAATACTCTCTACATGGACCAAAAGTATAAGAAAAAAAATCTAATATTTCCTATGATATTATCTAACCACTATTGGGGCTAATTTATTGTACATTAAACATCATTGATAAAAAAAATTATGCACACATGGTGTGAGAATACAAAGAGAAGGAATTGATCCATGTAAACTATATAAACATTTACCTTCTCTGAGTATTTTTGATATATCTCTAAAATTATCGATCAAAAAAATGATACAAAATTACGGCTCAAATACATCTCAATATGAAAACATGGTTCAAATAAATCTCATTCCAATCAAATGGAAAAAATCGATCTCAATCCAAACACATGTCTTAAATCTATCTCAAGATAAACACATGACACAAATATATATCCTACCAAACACATGTATCAAATACATCACATGATAAATGTAACACCCGAGGCTTTTATGTCATATAAATCATCAAAGGAATATTTTTCTACACAACACTTGCTTGGCTTTCTTTACACGAAATCGCGACCTTCCTCGATAGCTTGTGTCGTACGCAATACCGAGTTTCACTAAACAACGATATGCTATTAAAATATTATTAAAACTAGCCAATATAAATAGTAATAACCACTTTATGAAATTTTATAATTTTTTTTCAAAATGGACTTCATTTTTGGATTTGGAATATCGAAATTAGCCTAGGATGAAATTTTGGTATTTTTCTGAAAACTTTCAATTTTTGATGAATAGTGAAACCACTAAGTGGTAGTTAAAAAACAGAATTTTTCATAAAACATAATTTTACCGCTTCTGTGAGTGGAATTTCAAAAATCCAAGAGACACGATTGATGTCAGTAAGTAAAATGTGGTTGAATGAGATGAAAATAATTTTTTGGTGAATAGTAACTTTTTAATTTTTTTTACCACGGTTAAAATTAAATAGGGTAATTAAGGGTAAAGATGATATTATTATTACCCTAACACATGTCCTAATTCTATTGGATAAGTGTAATTCGACCAAAAACAAACTTAGGAATAAAATATGACCATTTAGGCCCACTTGGATTAGATTAAGACATTTATTATTAATTTATTTAAAGAAGGGTTAAAATAGTTAAAACCAAAGTTTAATAAGTGAATAATTATTAATATGGGGTTATACATAAGATAAATTCGACTATAAATATTCATTAGAAATTTAAAAATATTTCCTAAATAATGGTATTTTATTTGTAATATTTAAACATTAAGTAATTTAATTTATTTATGACACAATGATGATGCAGTAATTATCTTATTAATGAAATATTGACATAATTGATGTTATAAACACCAAAATAAATGTAATTTTAGACTTTTTATGAATCCCAAAAATTTTCTAGGTTAATATGACATGTTATTATTTATTTAATTAACTTTGTTCGAAATAATAATTCTGTTGTGAGTTTCACAAAAATGAATTACTAAATAGTGTCAAAATTGACATAAAATAGATTTTAAAACAAATATTATATTATTAGTTGTTATTTTATTCCTAAAAATCTAAGGTTCGGCCAAATGACTTAGATAAGGTTATATATATTAATATTAAACAACTTGGGGTCCGTTTTTCTGCTTGTAGTAAGTTTATTAACCTTATAGTATAAGAACACAAGAAGACACGGTAAAAGTAAAATTATTTAACTTAATGTTAAATCTAAATGATAAGGTTATAATAAGAACCTAAACATGTCGAAATTCTATTGCATGAGAGTATTTAGACCCATCCCCACCTTATTTTTGAAATATATTAATTTGGATCTATTTAAAACCGAACTTGACTTTATAATAAAATATTATTTTTAGTTTTCCCAAAGGTGCCCCTCTCCTCCCTTATAAAAGGGAACCTCCTTCCCCTCTTCCTCACACCAAATTGAGCCTTCAAGCTCGGCCAACCCCAGCCACTTTCTCCTATAAAATTCCCTAGAGACATACTAGAGGTTCTGGTCTTCCTCAAAGGCCAATTTTAGTCCCCTAAAAGAAGGTCTCAAAGAAGCACTTCAAAGAAGAGGTAATGTCCGTTACCGATTCTTTCATCTTTATTTCTTCTTCAACTTCTTCTTATTTAGTTGTTTAATTATGAAGTAATAACATCAGTATCACTCATATACTTATTTGTAATTATATGTATGAAACAACCCTATTTCACCATCTATCCATCCTACGGAAAAAGAAATCACCGCGCGTGCGTATGTACGAAATACCGTCTCCACGCCGTGGTGTAATCTATTTTCCACCACCACCTTACTTGGATGGGTATAATGGTGTAAATAATGAATATATATGACTATTATAAAGTGATTTTGATTATTAAATAGTATACATACACTCCAATACAATTCCACAATCATAGGAACGATATCATCACTCGTGCGTACGTACGGAATACCGTCTCCATGATGTGATGCGACTCGTTCTACATGATCTTCATTTCATAATGATTATATAAATGAATTGAATGAATGAATATGATATATATTACACTAATACCATTCTGGAAATGAGATATCTATAACCTAAAGATAAGAATAAGAATTTATTCGACAAAACACGCATAAGAACAAAAAGTTATAAACACCCGAATAACAAGTAGCAATGAAATATTACTACTAAGAAGCTAAGAATATGACCATATATGATATCATAAAAATAAGTATGATTCTTTAATAAGTCAATAACATTATTTAAATCATTATACATGTGGTTTGGACACTTACAAAGCAAGTTGGACATAAGGTAAGGGAAATATCACAATCTCATTTTTATCCGAGATTGTTTATACTTTGGTATTTACTGGAGTGTATTTTATCATCCACATCCATGTTTCATAAATATGTAATATTATTTCCATCCACCTAAAATTGTTTAAATCCAATTTTACCCTTCGGTGAGTTTTTAGAAAAAGATATGAAAGGAATCTTTTGTCGTTTTTCGTACGTGGTACTTTTTGACTTTTCCGAAAAAAGTACGAAGAATGTTTTTTTAACTTATACGACATTAATGGATTTTTAAATCATTATTTCCAAGAATAATCCTTTACAAGTTTTCAAGTTTATTTTTAATCAACTTATTTTAGTTTAAAGTTTTATGACATGTTAAGAAAGGAAAATTTGTTTTGAAGAAAAGGGATATTTTCCTCAGGAATGGAGTTCAAGTGTTTTATCAAAATTATTTTCCATCTAAGATAATAAAGGGGTATGTATTTATCCTTATTATTACATTGATTTGATTATGTTGTGATCGAATTATTTTTATGAATTCCTTTATCTTATATGAATTTTTTTATGATGTCATGATGTTTAAGATTCCCATTTGTATTACATGGGTTATGCAATGATGTATGGTTTATGATTTTGTGGCACAATAAGAATGGTATCATTATGAGATGGGTGGGACATATATCTCCCTCCAATGCGTTGGGTAAAGATTTTATATCTCATGAGATAGACATGGCTGGAACGGTAGGTTATACCGGTTCAGTGAAACAGGACTGAAACGAGGGTGACTCGGTTCAGAGAGGGACTTTGTTCACTAAGATAGTCTTGGCAATGAGTCTTGACTAATAAGAAATGATTTTCTATGATTATGTGTGTACTCCACAAAGTTTCATGTTTTATGTTATGATTATTGTGATTACATTTCACTGCCATGATTCATCCCATGTTATGAAATTATGATCTCTTTTGAAGGTTAAGATTTCCAAAAGTTATGTGCTTGTGTATACGATGTGATTGATATTTCTTTTGTTTACCGTTACTGAGTATTTGAGCTCGCCCATTTGTATGTTTTCTTTCCACAGGTCATGAAGAAGGTTATTAAGTAGGATATGCCAAAAAGGGACCCTATATATGATGAAATAAGTGGGAGTCAAATTTGATGCTTTATGAACAGGTTGTTTATGTTCCTCAGTTTATAAAGACACTATACCTATACGGTCCATTCGTGGTTTTGTTATATGTTTTAATAATTATGCTTCAATTTTGAAGTATTAACAATGTATGTAAAGTATGGGTCGTTATAATTGGTATCAGAGGAAAGGTATAGCCAACCTTTGGAAACTAGGATGTGAAAGCCTTAGTAAGAACCCAAAGGATAAGTATAAGCATAGAACACAATATTAGTGTTTTATAAATGGACATGAATAACCTAGGATAAGACCTTAAGTATGAAATTTTATTCTTGAGTATGTGGTTTTCCTATTATAATTAGTGTTTCTCACACTATTCTTCTTGGTTTTAGTCAATGGCTGGAACCCGAAGGAATCGTGTTAATGCGGAATGCGACGGGCAATGCAATGATTATCCCCCTGAGCAACCAAACGTTATGGGAGATGGAATGCAAAATCTTGTAGCCATGCTCACACAACTTTCTAAAGCTATGAATCATGCAAGACTTCCAAACAAGCAAAGGAAGGAGCAACATTATGTTGAATCCTTCATGAGGAAGCATCCACCTTCTTTTAGTGGGTCTATTGATCCATTAGTTGCTGAACAATCGATTAGTACTACTGAAAAGATATTTTTAGTTCATCAATGTTCTGAACATGATAAAGCCATCCTAGCAGTGTATCGTTTGGAAGGAGATGCTGATCAATGGTGGAATCTTATTAAGAATATGAGGAAAAGGGATGAAATTGAGTCCATGTAATGGGACGAGTTCAAGAACTTATTTTTCAATAAGTACTTCTCTCGTATTCTCCGAACAAAGATGGAGAAAGAGTTTCCTGAACTGAAGAAAAAGGATGATGAATCTGTTGGTACCTATAAAGAAAATTTTACAAGACTTGAATGGTACGCTTCTAGTATTATTATCCAACCTTAGATTATGATCAATCGATTCATTAGTGTCTGAAATCCAAGTATTCGAAGGGCGTTAGCCATAAGGGACTTCAATAGCTATGAGGAAATCGTTCGATGTGCTCTCAAAGTAGAAATGGAGATTGGAGTAACCCATCAGTCATATGGGTTTGATAAGAAGAGGAAAATGGAATTCAAAGGAAAATCTAAATATCACACTGAAAAGAAGATGATCTTTCCCTTATGCTCAAAGTGTGGAAAGAAACATGGAGGGAGTTGTCTTAAAGGGACATGTAAATGTTTCAAATGATTAAAGGAAGGTCATCGATAATTTGAATGCCACAATGATGGGAAGAAGATGTCTAATGATGCAAACAAAGGAAGGGATACATAGAATGAACCTACTACACTTAAATGTTTCAAGTGCAAGGAGATGGGGCATTATGCCAATAAATGCCTTAATCCAAGGGTTGATGATGACGGTCGATGTCAACAAACTCTTAAGGATAAAGACAAAAGAAAGTCACATGCAATTTCTATCAGCGATGTGGAGTACGATAACGATGTGGGGAAAGGTACACTTACCATACACTCTAAAGTAGAAAATGTTTTATTTGATTCTGGATCCACCCGCTCTTTTATTTCTGAAGAATTTTCTAAGGGTATCACCGTATTACCTCAACAATTAGATGTTGAGTTAGCTGTGACAACACCTAATGGCACAACAGTCGCATCAAAAGTTTATAATTCTTCTCCGGTCGAAGTTTGTGGGAAAGTGCTTCCTTCAAATCTTGTGATCCTTCCTATAGTGGAATTTGATGTGATTCATGGCATGGATTGGAATTCTTTATATGGAGCTCATATCAATTGCCAAATAAGGGAAGTCACATTTCATATTCCAGATCAATCTATGATTGTCTATCAATGCATGGATGAACATAACCTTCCAGTTGAATCTTCTTCCATTTTATGGGTATTCATTCCACTAAATGAAATTTATTTATCTCAAATGGTTGGTGAGAAACTCAAAATTAAGAATATTCCCATCGTACGGGAGTTTTATGATGTATTTACGGAGGAATTACCGGGTTTTCCACCAAATCGTGAAGTTGAGTTTTCAATAGAACTCGTACCGGGTGCTTTGCCTATTTCAAAGACACCTTATAGAATGGCCCCAATTGAGTTGCATGAATTGAAGAAGCAACTCCAATAGAATCTTGATAAGGGATTCATACGCCCTAGTGCGTCACCTTGGGGAGCACATATTCTATATGTTAAGAAGAAATATGGATCAATGAGACTCTGTATTGATTATCGAGAACATAACAAGATCACTATCAAGAACAAATATCCTCTCCCACGCATTGATGAATTATTTGACCAACTACACGGAGCTCAATACTTTTCCAAGATTGATCTTCGTTCATGGTATCATCAATTAAGGGTCAAAAGAGAGGATATACCAAAGACGGCTTTCCGTAGAAGGTATGGACACTAGGAATTTATAGTGATGCCATTTGGTCTTACTAATTCCCCTGCTATCTTCATGGATCTAATGAATAGAGTCTTTAGAGACTATCATGATCAATTTGTGGTAGTCTTTATAGACGATATTCTTGTCTATTCAAAGAAAAAGGAAGAACATGGAGCTCACTTGAGAATTATATTGAAGACCCTGAGAAAGGAGAATCTTTATGCCAAATTTACCAAGTGTGAATTTTGGCTTCAAAAAGTAGCATTTTTGGGTCACATAATCTCAAAAGAGGGGATATCTGAGGATCCAGCAAAAACAGAGGTTATCGAATGATGGTTGAGACCAACAACATTAACTGAGATCCGAAGTTTTCTTGGTTTGGCTGGATATTATCGACGTTTTGTGAAAGATTTTTCACGATTATCTAATGCACTCACGAAGTTGACTCGGAAAGGAGTAAAGTTTGTCTGGATTGAGGAATGTGAAGAGAATTTCAAGGAGTTGAAAAGAAGGTTATCCAGTGCACCTGTACTCACATTGCCTTGTAGTGGAGAAAGGTTTGTGATCTACAGTGATGCATCCAAGAAGGGATTGGGGTGTGTTCTTATGAAAAATGATATGGTGATAGCTTATGCCTCACGACAGTTGAAAATCCATGAGAAAAATTACCCAACACATGATTTGGAGTTAGCTGCTGTAATATTTGCATTAAAAATTTGGAGGCATTACCTTTATGGTGAAAGGTGTAATATTTATACTGATCATAAAAGTTTAAAGTATATTTTCACACAAAATGAGCTGAATATGCGCCAAAGAAGACGGTTGGAGCTGATTAAGGATTATGATTGCTCAATCCATTACCACCCTGGGAAAGCAAACATAGTGGTAGATGCATTAAGTCGACAAGACCATGCCAATTTATCAATGATGAGGATCACAAAAGATCCAATATTTATGGATTTTTAAAGAATGAATCTTGGAATTATAATGGAAGGGGAAAAATCTTATCTTTCTCAAATGAATGTTCAACCATCTATACATGTGAAGATTAAAGAGGCACAGAAAGAAGATGTCGAGTTACAAAAGAAGGTGAGAAATGATCCTGAATTCAACCTTGATTGTGATGGGATAATAAAGTTCAGGAATCGGGTTTGCGTTCCTCCCATCCCCGAATTAAAGAAGGAACTGCTGGATGAGGCTCATAGTTCTTCATTCTCTATTCATCCTGGAAGCACGAAGATGTATAGAGACCTGAAAGAGTACTTCTGGTGGGACGGCATCAAAAGAGATGTTGCTGAATATGTCTCTCGATGCTTGGTTTGTCAACAAGTTAAAGCTGAGAGACAGAAGTCTAAGGGGATGTTACAACCATTACCCATACCTGAATGGAAATGGGAAAACATCACTATGGACTTTGTCACAGGACTTCCTAAAACATCCAAAGGCAATAATGCTATCTGGGTCATAGTTGATCGTCTTACAAAGTCTGCACACTTCATTGCTATTAGAGAGGATTTATCTCTGGATCAGCTTTCCAGGATATATGTAAAAGAAGTGGTAAGATTGCATGGAGTACCACTTTCTATTATCTCTGATCGGGATCCGAGATTTACCTCGAAGTTCTGGAGAAGTCTTCAGCATACTCTGGATACAGAGTTGAGTTTCAGCACTGCTTATCATCCTCAGACAGACGTTCAGACTGAGAGAACAATTCAAACTCTCGAAGATATGTTGAGAGCTTTCTCTATGGATTACAAAGGTGGTTGGGATCAACACCTACCTTTGGTGGAATTTTCTTATAATAATAGCTTTCACTCCAGTATTCAGATGGCTCCATATGAAGCTCTCTATGGAAAGAAATGAAGGACTCCAACTTGCTGGGATGAAGTTGGGGAAAGAAAGCTATTAGGACCTGATCTCGTTGATTAAATGGCAGAAAAGGTCAGATCTATTCACCAACACATAAGAGCAGCTCAGAGTCGACAGAAAATTTATGCCGACAACCGACGAAAAGACCTAGAGTTTGAGGTGGGTGATAAAGTGTTCTTACAAATATCTCCCTGGAAGAGGGTTATGAGATATGGAAAGAATGGGAAGTTGATCCCTAGATATATCGGTCCTTTCGAAATACTGGATCGTGTTGGGAAGGTAGCTTACCGATTGGTGCTTCCACCAAATCTCTCTCAAGTTCACGATGTGTTCCATGTATCTCTCCTGAGATAGTACATACCGGATCCTTAACATGTACTCAGCTTAGAAGTTGTCCCGCTGGAGCAAGATCTTTCTTATGATGAACAGCCGATAAAGATTCTGGATCGTAGCGAAAAAGTCATATGTAACAAGACCACTCGCTTGGTGAAATTTTTATGGATGAACCACCAATTATAAGAAGCTACATGGGAGCTTGAGGATATGATGAGTGAGAGGTATCCTCATCTGTTTGTTACAAAGTGACAAATTTCGAGGGCAAAATTCATTTTAAGGGGGGTAGAATGTAACACCCGATACTTTTATGTTATATAAATCATCAAAGGAATCTTTTGCTACACAACACTTTCTTGGCTTGCTTTACACGAAATCGTGACCTTCCTCGATAGCTTGCGTCGTAGGCAATACCGAGTTTCACTAAACAACGATATGCTATTAAAATATTATTAAAACTAGCCGTTATGAATAGTAATAACCACTTTATGAAATTTTATAAATTTTATTTTTCAAAATGGACTTCATTTTTGGATTCGGAATATCGAAATTAGCCTAGGGTGAAATTTTGGTATTTTTCTGAAAACTTTCAATTTTTGATGAATAGTGAAACCACTAAGTGGTAGTTAAAAAACTGAATTTTTCATAAAACTTAATTTTACCGCTTCTGTGAGTGGAATTTCAAAAATACGAGGGACACGGTTGATGTCAGTAAGTAAAAATTTGGTTCAATGAGATGAAAATATTTTTTTGGTGAATAGTAACTTTTTACTTTTTTTTACCACGGTTAAAAGTAAATGGGGTAATTAAGGGTAAAGATGATATTATTATAACCCTAACACATGTCCTAATTCTATTGGATAAGTGTAATTCGACCAAAAACAAACTTAGGAATAAAATATGACTATTTAGGCCCACTTGGATTAGATTAGGACATATATTATTAATTTATTTAAAGAAGGGTTAAAATAGTTAAAACCAAAGTTTAATAAGTAAATAATTTTTAATATAGGGTTATAAATAAGATAAATTCGACTATAAATATTCATTAGAAATCTAAGAATATTTCGTACATAATGTTATTTTATTTGTAATTTTTAGACATTAAATAATTTAATTTATTTATGACACATTGATGATGCAGTAATTATCTTATTAAAGAAATATTGACATAATTGATGTTATAAACACCAAAATAAATGTAATTTGAGAATTTTTATGAATACCACTAATTTTATAGGTTAATATGACATGTTAGTATTGATTTAATTAACATTTTTCGAACTAATAATTCTGTTATGAGTTTCACAAAAATGAATTACTAAATAGTGTCAAAATTGATATAAAATAGTTTTTTAAACAAATATTATATTATTAATTGTTATTTTATTCCTAAAAAACTAAGGTTAGTCCAAATAACTTAGATAAGGTTATATATATTAATAATAAACAACTTGGGGTCCGTTTAGCTGCTTATAGTATGTTTATTAACCTTATTGTATAAGAACACAAGATGACACAATAAAAGTAAAATTATTTAACTTAATGTTAAATCTAAATTATAAGGTTATAATAGGAACCTAAACTTGTCTAAATTCTATTGGATGAGAGTATTTCGACCCATACCCACCTTCGCTTCGAAATATATCAATTTGGAGCTATTTAAAACAGAACTTGACTTTATAATAAAATAATATTTTTAGTTTTCCCAAAGGTGCCCTCTCCTCCCTTATAAAAGGGAACCTCTTCCCCCTCTTCCTCACACCACATTGAGCCTCCAAGCTCGGCCAACCGCTGCCAATTTCTCCTCTACACTTCCCTAGAGACATCATAGAGGTTCTGGTCTTCCTCAAAGACCAATTTTAGTGCCCTAAAAGAAGGTCTCAACGAAGCACTTCAAAGAAGAGGTAATGTCCGTTACCGATTTTTTCATCTTTATTTCTTCTTCCACTTCTTTTTCTTTAGATGTTTCATTATGAAGTAATAACATCATTATAACTATTATTCTTATATGTTATTAAAAGTATAAAAAAACCCTATTTCACCATCTATCCAACCTATGGAAAAAGAAATCACCGCGCGTGCGTACGTACGGAATACCGTCTCCACGCCGTGGTTTAATCTATTTTCCACCACCACCATACTTGGATGGGTATAATGGTGTAAATAATGACTATATATGACTATTATAAAGTGATTTGGATTCTTAAAAAGTATACATACACTCCAATACAATTCCACAATCATAGGAACGATATCATCACTCGTTTGTACGTACGGAATACCGTCTCCACGATGTGATGCGACTCGTTCTACATGATCTTCATTTCATAATGATTATATAAATGAATTTAATGATTGAATATGATATATATTACACTAATACCATTCTGTAAATGAGCTATCTAGAACCTAAAGTGAAGAATAAGAATTTATTCGACAAAACACGCATAAGAACAAAAAGTTATAAACACTTGAATAACAAGTAGCAATGAAATATTACTACTAAGAAGCTAAGAATATGACCATATATGATATCATAAAAATAAGTATGATTCTGGAATAATTCAATAACATTATTTAAATCATTATACAGGAGGTTCGGACACTTACAAAGCAAGTTGGACCTAAGGTAAGGGAAATATCGCAATCTCATTTTTATCCAAGATTGTTTATACTTTGGTATTTACTGGAGTGTATTTTATCATCAACATCCATGTTTCCTCAATATGTAATATTATTTCCATCCACCTACAATTGTTTAAATCCAATTTTACCCTTCGGTGAGTTTTTAGTAAAAGATATGAAAGTAATCTTTTGTCGTTTTTCATACAAGGTACTTTTTGACTTTTCCAACAAAATTACGAAGAATGTTTTTTTAACTTATACGACATGAATGGATTTTTAAAAAAATATTTCCAAGAAGCATCCTTTACAAGTTTTCAAGTTTATTTTTAATCAAATTCTTTTAGTTTAATGTTTTATGACATGTTATGAAAGAAAAAATGTTTTTGAAGAAGAAAGGATATTTTCCTCAAGAATGGAGTTCAAGTGTTTTATCAAAATTATTTTCCATCTATTATAATAAAGGGTTCTATTTTTATCCCTATTATTAAATTGATTTGATTATGTTGTAATGTAATTATTTTTATGAATTCCTTTATCTTATATGAATTGTTTTATGATGTCATGATGTTTAAGATTCCCATTTGTATTACATGGGTTATGCAATGATGTATGATATATGATTTTGTGGAACACATAAGAATGGTATCATTATGAGATGGGTGGGACATATATATCCCTCCAATGCATTGGGTAAAAATTTTATATCTCATGACATAGACATGGCTGGAACGGTAGGTTATACCGGTTCAGTGAAACAGGACTGAAACGAGGGTGACTCGGTTCAGAAAGGGACTTTGTCCACTAAGATAGTCTTGGAAATGAGTCTTGACTAACAAGAAATTATTTTCTATGATTATGTGTGTACTCCACAAAGTTTCATGTTTTAAGTTATTATTATTGTAATTACATTTCACTGCCATGATTCATCCCATGTTATGAAATTATGATCTCTTTTGCAGGTTAAGATTTCCAAAAGTTATGTGCCTGTGTATACGATGTGCTTGATATTTCTTTTGTTTACCATTACTGAGCATTTGAGCTCACACTTTTGTATGTTTTATTTCCCCAGGTCAGGAATAAGGTTATTAAGTAGGATATTCCAAAAAGGGACCCTAGATATGATGAAATAAGTGGAAGGAAAAGTTGATGCTTTATAAACCAGTTGTTTATGTTTCCCAGTTTCTAAAGACACTATACCTATACGGTCCTTTAGTGGTTTTGTTATATGTTGTAATAAGTATGCTTCAATTTTGAAGTATTAACTATGTATGTAAAGTATGAGTCGTTATAATAAACATAAGGAATATGATAGTTATGTTGTCATAACAAAGGTATAAGCCAATAATATGGATAAAATATCAACTTAATATATTATATCCTATCCCATGTATCCTTGAATGTATGAAACATTATGAAACCTTCAAAAATAAAATATTTATTGAAAAATATAATATGAATAAAATTATTATTATCACAATAAAGCATGATTCATTCATAAGTAATTCAACATGAATCGTATTAACTTTATAAATAATGATGAAAACACGATTACTTCCAAATAGAATTATTATATTTGATACATAACATCTATCAAGTATTTTTGGAATTAAAATACAAATTTTAATCCATTATAATCCACCTTTCTAATCAATACATCATTATGTTTTCATTTTCACCTTTCATTTCAATTTATATTTTCCTAAATCTATTTTTTTTTAAAAAATAACTATATCTATCCTAAATTTTAACATATAAATTAGAAAAAACATTACAATAACTTCTCTAATTTAATAATATGTGCTTCCCTCATAACACATATTTTCTATCATATAATTATATTTATTTTAGAAACCAAACACAAGCCAAATGTTTTGGATCAATGATCTATTAATATTGTATTTTTTATGAGAAAAAAATTATTATTTAAAAATCATGCATAGTTTGTTTCTATTTTAGTTGAATAAAGGTTATGTATTAGTATTCACTTAATTTTATTTGTACTGTAAGAGAAATAGAGATGATCACATATATTGACAGGAGAGTTTACATAATGTAAGAGGATAATTTGATTTATAGTAAATAGAATATATTATGTTAGATTAAACTATGCTAGAGATATTGCACAATGTGTTAAAGGTTAATTATATGATCTCAAAAAGGATTAACATGAATTATGATCCAATTTCTCATTAAATTATTAATCTAATGAAAATGTTATAATTTAATTATTTATCTGACTACACCACATTCTTACCAATATTTTAATATTTATTTTCTTTTGGGTATTAACGTAAAAAAGATCATAAAAGTCAATTGATATGTGATGTATTTGAAATCCAGAGAAAAATATTAAGAAATATACTTTTGAGGCTATGTTCGAAGCTATTTGGTATCATATTGAGCCTATGAATTATCAATACAACAAAAACAATACTGTAAATATAGAGGTAAAAATTAGACTACATTAGAAGGGGAAAAGGCTCTAGTGTTTACATAGAGAGATTTAGCCTAAATGTAGAAGAGATAAGTTCATGCATAATGTTTTTGATAAAAACAAAGTATTTATGGATTTCATGAGACAATATCATTCCTTGAATTTACCATGAGAAAATATTGTATAGAAATGTAATTTAGCTAATGTAGGTTTAATGACAACATCATTTTAAGTTTAAATGATCCAATGCAATCTCAGGGGTTAATATGAGACCGTGTTAAGTGAAAAAAATAATACTAGAAGGTGATTGTAGACTATATTATTAATAACATTAACTTTCATGTACAAACACCTTATTATGAAATATTAAATTTAGAGATAAGTTATTTCTAAATATTTCATCATAGCCTCAATTTATTGTAAATAACAGATGTAGGATGTGAATTTCATCATTTTCACTAATATATATTAAAATATTTGAAATAATTGTGAGAAATAACCATTGATCATGAAAAAAATAATACCATTATACAAATTCATCTATAAAAATATATTGAAGGTCACTTGTTCAAAAAAATTCAATATAAAAAACATGTTTTGAATTGTGAAAATTACTATTAAAATACTGAAATCACATTTATTCTATATCATACTAAAACTACATTATTATGTGATATCATGACAAAAATCTTCTGGCATTATGTGTCACATTCCATTTCTTATTAATTTTTGTCTAAATATTTTTACCTTTATCTATTATTCTTTTAAAATAATTGTTTTATGATTTTTCGAAAAAATAATGTATTGTTTCGGTTATTCCTCTATAATAGGAATTCAATTTAAATTTGGTTTCCCCATATAATAATGGGAAATTTCTATATTAGTTTTTCCTCTATTAGAAAAGGTGGGTTGTAATAGGTTTAATAATACCCTAATAATATAGGTTATAGTGTGATCCAAATATCTTAGTCAAAGAGAGGATGTAATGTGTAGAGACCCGTAGCTTGACGTACATTGACATTACATTACTTTTTCGGAATACTTAGTACATTACAAAAACACACACACAATGACCGTAATAGTTTAGTGTCTTTGGAAACTCGGACTATAATCTTTTAATCGTGGTGAAAGATCTTCAACATCTCCCATAAAGATCTTCTTTTATTTACCTAAAACCTTTCTTTATATCCTGGGGAAAAGAAAACATAAAAGGGTGAGCTCAAATGCTCATTAAGGTTAAACAAAAGAAATATCAATCACATCATATTCATAAGAACATAACATTTTGGAAATCATAACCTGGAAAAGAGAGCATAATTTCATAACATGGGATAAATCATGGTAGTGAAATGTAATCACAATAATCATAACTTAAAACATGAAACTTTTTGGAATTCACACATAATCATATAGAATCATTTCTTGTTAGTCATGACTCATTGCCAAGACTATCTTAGTGGACAAAGTCCCTTTCTGAATCGAGTAACCCTCGTTTCAGTCCTGTTTCACTGAACCGGTATAACCTACCATTCCAGCCATGTCTATCTCATGAGATATAAAATCTTTACCCAATGCATTGGAGGGAGATATAGGTCCCACCCATCTCAAAATGATACCATTATTATGTGTGCCCCAAAATCATAAACCATACATCATTTCATAACCCATGTAATAAAAATGGAATTCTTAAACAACATGACATCATAAAACAATTCATATAAGATAAAGGAATTCATAAAAATATTTCCATCACAACATAATCCAATCCATGTAATATTAGGGATAAAAACAGAACCCTTTATTATCTTAGATGGAAAATAATTTTGATAAAACACTTGAACTCAATTCTTGAGGTAAATATCCTTTCTTCTTCAAAAACACTTTTCATTTATTAACATGTCATAAAATTATAACTAAAAGAAGATTATTAAAAATAAACTTGAAAACTTGTAAAGGAATCTTCTTGGAAATAATGTTTTAAAAATCCATTCATGCCGTATAAGTTAAAAAAAACATTCTTCGTACTTTTGTCGGAAAAGTCAAAAAGTACCTCGTATGAAAAACGACAAAAGATTCCGTTCATATCTTTTACTAAAAACTCACCGAAGGGTAAAATTGGATTTAAAAAATTGTAGTTGGATGGAAATAATATTACATATTTATGAAACATGGATGTGGATGATAAAATACACCCCAGTAAATACTTACGAATAAACAATCTCGGATAAAAATGAGATTGTGATATTTCCCTTACCTTAGGTCCGACATGCTTTGTAAGTGTCCGAACCTACTGTATAATGATTTAAATCATGTTATTGACTTATTACAGAATCATATTCATTGTTATGATATCATATATGGTTCACTTATGACATTATATTACCCGTTCTTTTGTAAATTCCATGTTAAAGAAGCGTTTTGGGTAAAATCGTTTCATTTATCGTAGGTGTTTTGACTTGTTGTTCTTGACATCATTATTACTTATATCATGATTTACTTACTTCCAGAATATAAAATATGATTTATATATCATATATATTCAGTATATATATATATAATAGGTAGATAAATAAAATGAAAAACACCGTTCATGGAGACGGTAGTCCGTACGTACGCATGAACGCTGTTTTCCTTTCCTTATTGTCTTGAAATGGAAGTAAGTATTTGACATACATATGTATATATATACATAAATCCAGTAGCTTTATAATGTTATATATTTCATTATTATTTCTTATATATACTTCATAATCATTCTTAAATGGTTAACATGGAGAATGAATCTCATCGCGTCATGGAGACGGTAGTCCGTACGTACGCACGAGCGATAATATCATTTCTATAAATATTGAATTGAATTGGAGTGGATTATACAATATATCAGAATCAATATGATGTTGTAATAACTATGTATAGTTATTATTTACACAATTATACCCATCCATGTAAGGTGGTGGTGGAAAATAGATTACACCACGGCGTGGAGACGGTATTCCGTACGTACGCACGCGCGGTGATTTCTTTTTCCGTAGGACGGATAGATGGTGAAATAGGGTTGTTTCATACTTATAATAACATATCAGTATATGAGTGATACTGATGTTATTACTTCATAATGAAACAACCTAAGAAGAAGAAGTGGAAGAAGAAATAAAGATGAAAGAATTGGTAACGGTAATTACCTCTTCTTTGAAGCGCCTATTTGAGACCTCCTCTTAGGGAACTAAAATTGGTCTTTGAGGAAGACCAGAACTTCTAGGATGTTTATAGGGAAGTGGAGAAGAGATTTTGGCAGGGGTTGGCCGAGCTTGAGTGCTCCAATTGGTGTGAGGAGGAGGGGGAGGAGGTGTCCTTTTATAAGGGAGGAGAGGGGCACCTTAGGAATATCTCAAAATATTATTTTATATTAAAGTCAAAATCGGTTTATAATGGTTCCAAAGGGTATTATTTAGAAGATAAAGTGGGGATGGGTTGAAAGCCTATCAACCAATAAGATTTAGACAAGTTTAGGGTATTATTTTAACGTTATCAATTAGATTTAACTCTAAGTTAAATAATTTTACTTTTACCGTGTCTTTTTGTTTTCTTTCACTATATGGTTAATACACTTACTATAACATGCCAAACGAACCCCAAATTGTTTATTATTAAAATATATATCCTTATCTAAGTCATTTGGCAGAACCTTAGATTTTTAGGAATAAAATAACAATTAATAATATAATATTTGATTTAAAAACTATTTTGTGTCAATTTTGACACTATTTGATATATGATTTTTGTGAAAGTCATAACAGAATTATATGTTCGAAACAAGTTGATTAAATCAACAATAATATATCATAGTAACCTAGAAAATTAGTAGAATTCATAAAAAGTCTTAAATTACATTTATTTTGGTATTTATATTATCAATTATGTCAATATTTCATTAATAAGATAATTACTGCATCATCTTTGTGTCATAAATAAATTATATTATTTGATGTCTAAAAATTACAAATAAAATACCATCATATAGGAAATCATATTAGATTTCTAATGAATATTTACAATCGAATTTATCTTATATATAACCCTATATTAAAAATGTTTTAGTAAATAAACTTTTATTTTAACTCTTTTAACTCTTCTTTAAATTAAATAATAATAAATGTCCTAATCTAATCCAAGTGGGCCTAAATGATAATATTTAACACTTAAGGTTGTTTTTGGTCGAGATACACTTGTCCAATAGAATTAGGACATGTGTTAGGGTAATATTTATATCATTCTTACCCTTAATTACCCTATTTACTTTTAACCGTGGTAAATAAAAGTAAAAAGTTACTATTCACCAAAAATTATTTTCATCTCATTGAACCACATTTTACTTACTGACATCAACCGTGTCTCTCGGATTTTTGAAATTCCATTCACAGAAGCGGTAAAATTAAGTTTTATGAAAAATTCAGTTTTTTTAACTACCACTTAGTAGTTTCACTATTTTTCAAAAATTGAAGGTTTTCAGAAAAATGCCAAAATTTCATCCTAAGTTATATTTCATATTCCGAATTCAAAAATGAAGTCTATTTTACCAAATTCATAACATAGAAGTTGCATTAATTAATTTTATAATTAAATCCCGCTGTTAAAACAAATAGCGTGTTTTTAAGAAACAGTATCTATCAAAAGATTGACACTTGTTTATGTCTGGTTTAAATGTAAAATTACGTCCAATGACCAACATTGTATTAAATTGTAAAAATATATTCTAAATATACATTAAAACCACTCAAATTAATGATTTATCACTATTAATTATTTCGATTAAAAAAGTTGTTTTTAATTATAATTTAGTAATTTTCACTATTCATCAGAATATGAAAGTTATCCGAAAAGTACCAAAATTTCACCTTAGGCTAAATTCGATACTCCGAATCCAAAAATGAAGTCCATTTTGAGAGATAAAATTTCTAAAATTTAAAAAGTGGTTATTACTATTCATAACGGCTAGTTTTAATAATATTTTAATAGCATATCATTGCTTCGTGAAACTCAGTATTACGTACCACACACGCTATCGAGGAAGGTTACGATTGCGTGTAATGCATGGCAAGTCAAGGATGCGTGTTGTGCAAGCTCTTTTTGGTGTAGCGTACAACACAAGACATTAGTGAAATAAAAAAGAATATTTTTCATAAAATCTCGGGATGTTACATTCTACCCCCCTTAAAATGAATTTCGTCCTTGAAATTCGTCGGGGTTATAAATGGTTTACTATTCGAAAGTTTCTTTAATAGAAAACCACATCGTAAAAAGGAATACCAAAACTTGGCTTTAAAAACTAAAGTATGAAATGTAACGATTACCCAAATAAACTAATCACTGGGTTTCCACATAGGTGAAAATATGGATATGGAAGAGAAATCTAACCATCATGTTCTGATGGAGAGTGGTAGAGAACATGGCTATGGAAAAGCCAGTAATCACAAAGCCATAAATTTGTGACGATCTAAGGTACCATCTGATTCATCAGATATAAGATCACTAGGACAACATTTTTGGTTTTCAAGATCGTTTCCCTAAAGTTAAAGAATAAATACTTACTTTATGTTGGTACAACCTCACTGTTGTTCGTGCCTTTAACAATTTCCACTTCATCTCTTAAATAAATGAAGTTGAATTTGTTATTCGTGAAGTGTTAGCAGATCATGTGATAGAATGACGGGTCATTCCATCTGTCTCAAAAGGTTAGAAAAATTTATATACATAAGTCGATCTATAGTGGGATTAATCATATATGGTTCCTAAAATGGGCTTATACTTCATATATCATACTGCATAATATAATAACACTAGTTTCTACTAAACAGGGACTTCCTGTAGGCCAGTGGTAGGCGATAAAGGCCAGTCGCACTTCGGTTGTGGGTTCGATTCCCACAGCTTTGTCCGACGCGATGGGCTGTCGCCCGTCCTGCAGGTTGTCCTTTTTCTAAAACTACATTACTATAACATCCCATCAATAATATCGAAAATCTTCTATCCTTAAACAATACTAACTTATGTCCAACATAATCCAGTCTAATCTTTAGGCTTATACATAATACTGCAGTCCACTCTCATAATATAGTGAAAACGATTACCAGAGATTTAATACTGTCGTTGATCCCCATATATCATAAGATATGTCTTTTTGGTCACATTCCAAACATTCAAAGGCCTTAATCATGTATTCTCTTGAAGAATGAATACCCATTGAACCTCAGTGAAATCATGAATACTGTTAAAAGTTAACACTTTCCACATACCAAAATCCAAAAACTCTATATACTCAAACCATAATATAACCTTCTCCTTATATCATTCATGATCTCATGAATACTATCAAACATTTAATTTTCTCCTTATCCCTACATTATGCGCATATCATCTACTTTCCAAAAATATCTGAATAACCTTCCATGGATACTGGTAACATTAATCATACACTTTCAAAACTCAAGGATAGACAATAGTGTAACAATCCTTAGATGTCTCGTTATTCCAACATTACACATGATAAACATGTAATCATTCCACTACATTCTTAAACCATTGTCCAAGATTCAACAATTATTTCATCTCACATATCATTTGTAGTCTCTTCATCATCATCAACATAAATACTTCCCATACGACCATACTGATTCTCTTCATGAGACTTTCCCTTAGGGCATTGGTTTGCATAATGCCCGTACATTCCACATTTAAAACATTTAACCATTGTTGATGTCGTAGCAATACCATTATCCTCATCCCTGGTGTTAACTGAACCTTTTCCTTTGCACTTACTAGCTTTGTGTCCTTTTTTTCCACACCCAAATCATCTTCCAGTTACTTTGAAACATTCTCCTTGATGCTTCTTCCGACATGAATTACATAGGGGAAATTGAACTTTCTTTCCTCTATGATCATCATGAAACTCCATCTTTCTCTTATTAGTCGAGTCAGGAAAATTACCAAATTTTACTTTATTGATCATATTATGAGATTGCTGATTCGGCATAATAATTATGTTTGGACTTCCAAATACCATTTCATTATGAATAATATCATTCCATTGTCCATCATATCCTCCATTATCGTGAATCATCTTGTTTCCAGCCATTTTCTAAAACCCAAAAAGAATAGTGTTAGAAGAAAAAATCATAATAAAGGGGGAGTAACTTCAATATCTAACATCTTAGGTTTAATCTAATATCGTTACCATAGTTCTAGGACTATATCCTATACGTATACTTATCCTTAGGGACATCCCTAGACATACCTTAGAAATATCTCTAGGTATCTCACTAACGTTCTCACATCCTAGTTTCCAAAGGTTGACTAAACCTTTCCTCTGATACCAACTGTAGAGACCCGTAGCTTGACGTACATTGACATTACATTACTTTTGCGGAATACTTAGTACATTACAAAAACACACACACAAGGACCGTAATAGTTTAGTGTCTTTGGAAACTCGGACTATAATCTTCTAATCATGGTGAAAGATCTTCAACATCTCCCATAAAGATCATCTTTTTTTTACCTAAAACCTTTCTTTATATCCTGGGGAAAAGAAAACATAAAAGGGTGAGCTCAAATGCTCAGTAAGGGTAAACAAAAAAAATATCAATCACATCATATTCATAAGAACATAACATTTTGGAAATCATAACCTGCAGAAGAGGGCATAATTTCATAACATGGGATAAATCATGGTAGTGAAATGTAATCACAATAATCATAACATAAAACATGAAACTTTGTGGAATTCACACATAATCATAGAGAATCATTTCTTGTTAGTCATGACTCATTGCCAAGACTATCTTAGTGGAAAAAGTCCCTTTCTGAATCGAGTAACCCTCGTTTCAGTCCTGTTTCACTGAACCGGTTTAACCTACCATTCCAGCCATGTCTATCTCATGAGATATAAAATCTTTACCCAATGCATTGGAGGGAGATATAGGTCCCACCCATCTCATAATTATACCATTCTTATGTGTGCCACAAAATCATAAACCATACATCATTTCATAACCCATGTAATAAAAATGGAATTCTTAAACAACATGACATCATAAAACAATTCATATAAGATAAAAGAATTCATAAAAATATTTCCATCACAACATAATCAAATCCATGTAATAATAGGGATTAAATCAGAACCCTTTATTATCTTAGATGGAAAATAATTTTGATAAAACACTTGAACTCCATTCTTGAGGTAAATATCCTTTCTTCTTCAAAAACACTTTTCATTTATTAACATGTCATAAAATTATAACTAAAAGAAGTTTATTAAAAATAAACTTGAAAACATGTAAAGTAATCTTCTTGGAAATAATGTTTTAAAAATCCATTCATGCCGTATAAGTTAAAAAAAACATTCTTCGTACTTTTGTCGGAAAAGTCAAAAAGTACCTCGTATGAAAAACGACAAAAGATTCCTTTCATATCATTTACTAAAAACTCACCGAAGGGTAAAATTGGATTTAAACAATTTTAGTTGGATGGAAATAATATTACATATTTATGAATCATGGATGTGGATGATAAAATACACCCCAGTAAATACTTACGAATAAACAATCTCGGATAAAAATGAGATTGTGATATTTCCCTTACCTTAGGTCCGACTTGCTTTGTAAGTGTCCGAACCTCCTGTATAATGATTTAAATCATGTTATTGACTTATTACAGAATCATATTCATTGTTATGATATCATATATGGTTCACTTATGACATTATATTACCCGTTCTTTTGTAAATTCCATGTTAAAGAAGCGTTTTGGGTAAAATTGTTTCATTTATCGTAGGTGTTTTGACTTGTTGTTCTTGACATCGTTATTACTTATATCATGATTTACTTACTTCCAGAATATAAAATATGATTTATATATCATATATATTCAGTATATATATATATAATAGGTAGATAAATAAAATGAAAAACACCGTTCATGGAGACGGTAGTCCGTACGTACGCATGAACGCTGTTTTCCTTTCCTTATTGTCTTGAAATGGAAGTAAGTATATGACATACATATGTATATATATACATAAATCCAGTAGCTTTATAATTTTATATATTTCATTATTATTTCTTATAAATACTTCATAATCATTCTTAAATGGTTAACATGGAGAATGAATCTCATCGCGTCGTGGAGACGGTAGTCCGTACGTACGCACGAGCGATGATATCATTTCTATAAATATTGAATTGAATTGGAGTGGATTATACAATATATCATAATCAATATGATGTTGTAATAACTATGTATAGTTATTCTTTACACCATTATACCCATCCATGTAAGGTGGTGGTGGAAAATAGATTACACCACAGCGTGGAGACGGTATTCCGTACGTACGCACGCGCGGTGATTTCTTTTTCCATAGGATGGATAGATGGTGAAATAGGGTTGTTTCATACTTATAATAACATATCAGTATATGAGTGATACTGATGTTATTACTTCATAATGAAACAACCTAAGAAGAAGAAGTGGAAGAAGAAATAAAGATGAAAGAATTGGTAACGGTAATTACCTCTTCTTTGAAGCGCCTCTTTGAGACCTCCTCTTAGGGAACTAAAATTGGTCTTTGAGGAAGACCATAACCTCTAGGATGTTGCTAGGGAAGTGGAGAAGAGATTTTGGCAGGTTTTGGCCGAGCTTGAGTGCTCAAATTGGTGTGAGGAGGAGAGGGAGAGGTGTCCTTTTATAAGGGAGGAGAGGGGCACCTTAGGAATATCTCAAAATATTATTTTATATTAAAGTAAAAATCGGTTTATAATGGTTCCAAAGGGTCTTATTTAGAAGATAAAGTGGGGATGGGTCGAAATCCTATCAACCAATAAGATTTAGACAAGTTTAGGGTATTATTTTAACCTTATCAATTAGATTTAACTCTAAGTTAAATAATTTTACTTTTACCGTGTCTTTTTGTTTTCTTTCACTATATGGTTAATACACTTACTATAACTTGCCAAACGAACCCCAAATTGTTTATTATTAAAATATATATCCTTATCTAAGTCATTTGGCCGAACCTTAGATTTTTAGGAATAAAATAACAATTAATAATATAATATTTGATTTAAAAACTATTTTGTGTCAATTTTGACACTATTTGATATATGATTTTTGTGAAAGTCATAAAAGAATTATATGTTCGAAACAAGTTGATTAAATCAACAATAATATATCATAGTAATCTAGAATATTAGTGGAATTCATAAAAAGTCTTAAATTAAATTTATTTTGGTATTTATATTATCAATTATGTCAATATTTCATTAATAAGATAATTACTGCATCATCATTGTGTCATAAATAAATTATATTTTATGATGTCTAAAAATTACAAATAAAATACCATCATGTAGGAAATCGTTTTAGCTTTCTAAGGAATATTTAAAATCGAATTTATCTTATGTATAACCCTATATTAAAATTTTTTAGTAAATAAACTTTTATTTTTACTCTTTTAACTCTTCTTTGAATTAAATAATAATAAATGTCCTAATCTAATCCAAGTGGGCCTAAATGATAATATTTTACACTTAAGGCTGTTTTTGGTCGAGATACACTTGTCCAATAGAATTAGGACATGTGTTAGGGTAATATTTATATCATTCTTACCCTTAATTACCCTATTTACTTTTAACCGTGGTAAATAAAAGTAAAAAGTTACTATTCACCAAAAATTATTTTCATCTCATTGAACCACATTTTACTTACTGACATCAACCGTGTCTCTCGGATTTTTGAAATTCCATTCACAGAAGCGGTAAAATTAAGATTTATGAAAAATTCAGTTTTTTTAACTACCACTTAGTAGTTTCACTATTCATCAAAAATTGAAGGTTTTCAGAAAAATGCCAAAATTTTATCCTAAGCTATATTTCATATTCTGAATTCAAAAATGAAGTCTATTTTACCAAATTCATAACATAGAAGTTGCATTAATTAATTTTATAATTAAATCCCGCTGTTAAAACAAATAGCGTGTTTTTAAGAAACAATATCTATCAAAAGATTGACACTTGTTTATGTCTGGTTTAAATGTGAAATTACGTCCAATGACCAACATTGTATTAAATTGTAAAAATATATTCTAAATATACTTTAAAACCACTCAAATTAATGATTTATCACTATTAATTATTTCGATTAAAAAAGTAGTTTTTAATTATAATTTAGTAATTTTCACTATTCATCAGAATATGAAAGATATCCGAAAAGTACCAAAATTTCACCTTAGGCTAAATTCGATACTCCGAATCCAAAAATGAAGTCCATTTTGAGAGATAAAATTTCTAAAATTTAAAAAGTGGTTATTACTATTCATAACGGCTAGTTTTAATAATATTTTAATAGCATATCATTGTTTCGTGAAACTCAGTATTACGTACCACACACGCTATCGAGGAAGGTTACGATTGCGTGTAATGCATGGCAAGTCAAGGATGCGTGTTGTGCAAGATCCTTTTGGTGTAGCGTACAACACAAGACATTAGTGAAATAAAAAAGAATATTTTTCATAAAATCTCGGGCTGTTACATAAAGAGTATAAATAATATAACATGAATCAAAATAATAGAAAAATATATGTGTTCATCTTTTACTAATCTTTTCCTTAATTTAGTGTTTCTATCAATTCACCCCCAGTTGAACTTAACCAATGAAAAAATCTAAGTTAATAATTAGTATTAAAACACTTGGCTCTTTTGAATTTATATTTTTTATTACTAATTATATCCGGGAATCTGAATATTCTAATGGAAATATAAATATTTCATAGTTTCCTAAAGAATAAAATATGTATGGATTCAATAAAATTCACCAAAATGTGAAATAAATAACCATTGATATAATATAGAAATAAAATGGGCATAAAAAATAATCTCTGAATTGAGAAATGTAATACAATAGAAAAACATTATAATGTTGAAAATAATAGAGTAAATATTATTGATGATTATATAAAGATATTTAACTAAATTATTTTGATTGATTCTTATTTTACATTTAATAAAAATGTTTGTAATGAATTTTTGTGTAAAAATGATCCTAAAATTTAGAAGATTTTGTAACTCCGTATATCATGAAAAATTATAAGAAGAAAAATATTTGTAAATTTCAAGATGAGTAGTAGGATTTTGAGCTAGGGTAAAATGAAATTATTAATGAAATATTATATATATTCAAAATCATTGAAAATGGAGTGACAGTTTTGGTAAATAATATATGTTATTACCTTATGGAATAAAGGGTTCTCAGATATTTTCTAAATAAGTTTCATTTTGAGAATGTCTCCATAAATAAATGTATTGATTTCAAGTATTACAATTTAGATCATCCAATTAAATTCCTACAACACTATGGGTTGGCATAGAATATAATTATTTTTGAGTAAACTACTAAGATGAAATTTTATTCTTTTAAATATATAAAATATATATATATCGAATCATATAAGTATTAATGGACGGAATGTGATGATGATTAATAATCCAAAAAATTTAAAATATTTTAAAAAAAACAATGAGAAATAGAGGATATGATATGTAGTATATAAGAGACAATAGAATGAATTACCAAGAAATAAATGATGATTATAGTTTTAGTTCTAATTTTATTGGAACAAATGAAAGCTATTTTGGGTGAATAAAGAAGTGGAATATCATATCAGACTATTTACATTTTAAGAGATAAAAAAATATAAATAATGTAAAAATGAGAAACTATAAATAAATATAACACAGAGTGGAATCTATGATTTCGATTTGACTGAATATTCTAAAATATAAATGGAGACAATAAACCAATTTTAGTGGAAAATATAAATGAGGTTACTGACTTTGGGAAGTTCTCTTGGATCAATGCAAGTTCACTAAGGGGGGGCAGGAATCAATGGTCAATTGTCATATTATAATAATGTTTCTAAATTTTATAGGGAAACATTATTGTCATCTAGTAATTGATAGAGCTATGATACAATAAATTATATATCTTAAAATCATCTTTTCAATTCAAAATAATTAAGGATATATCATTACACAATATTTATAAAGTTTGGTAAAAATAACTACTGATTTACTTGTTGTTTATTCTTCATAAAATGGATTATTTTTCTATCTTCATAAGATTAAAAATTCATAGATAGAAACTAGTTCTATAACCCAGTAATCATTCCTCCATCTAACCATGGTTCTACCACATAATAATCAAATATTCTTCAAAAAAATACCCCACGACTATACTAAAATGACCCTCTTTCATCATAGATGGTTATACAACCTAGCCAAAAGTCCTATTCAACAACTAGTTATTCCCCCAACATCAAGTTGTTTCCTTCTTCATTTTTGATATGTTGAATAAAGAAATTCTTTTCCTCCATAAGAATGTTTGATAGCGTCCACCTATTCAAAAAAATCATGATTTTAAGCAACACTATCATGTGTTTGTTTGTTTTAAACATCCTACTGATCATTATAAGATTTGGATGTACCCAATATGAACATTTCTATAACCTCATCTAGAAAACATCCGTATAATTTTTTTTCTAATCGACTCTATCGTGTTTTCCCTGTGTCTAATGGATCCATCCCTTATATATCTATATAGTACTATTCACTATGCTTTGGTTACGTGGTTAATTTTCACCAGCTATGTCTGATGAATTCATCTAGTATACCTTTATCTGATGGTTCTCCATCAGTTAGGTCTACATCCAATGCTCCAAAACTCACAATAGTTCCATCTAGTGTGATTTGTAAGATGTATCATCTTTAATTTGTATTTTTATGATATTTCAATGTCTGATCAAGAAGGATCAATTCAATTAACATCCTACTTCGACTGAGTAGGAACTCAATCAACTACTCAATGAGATTATTATCTTGCCAATTGATCTTAATGGGGTAGGTGTTCTTCATCCCAAGTGTTATCATGTTTTGAATGTTATTCTAAAAACCCCACCAGTGTGTCAACCTATTTATATGGGTGTGTAGTCTTTAGTATAGTAGTAATTTTCAGCCCCCATTATATAGTTTCTCCTAATGTAGAAAGGGCCATGACTCTTTTTTTCTATCCTGCTCAATTCCAAATTAAATGAATCTTCTTGATCCTTATGAATTATTATAAAATAAAATTGAAATATCATAAAATCTCTAGTGATTGCATCCTTCTTAAATATTCACTATTCTCAGGGTTAAGAAACCCATTCCAAATTAAATAATCTCTAAAATGTAATCAAAAAATGAATTTTAATGACCACAATATCATGTTATGGTGTTTAAAAATCTTATTTAACTCTCTATATAAATCATCCATCTTGTGTATGTATTTATATTTTATTCAACATGAGTTCTCTATTTGACGGTACACCTTCAACATCATATACTTGATGGATCTCATAACGTTTAATAATTATGAAACCTCAATATGTTTAGCTTAAAATATTTATATCTGATGAGATCACATATCTCTAGATGGTGTGTTTACCCGGTGATCCCTTATATTTTTTCTTTTGTACTATATTATGTCTGATACAAATCCCGTTTTCTATCTATTATATTCTTGTTTAATGGACTCAATATGACAAAATCAAGTATATCTCAAACTTTTCCCCACAATATCTTCTTAGAGAAACCTTAAATTTATCTCTCTGGTTAAATTTTGGAATCTCAATCTATTAGATATTCAGAGTGTCTATCTGATGGATATAGACCATTTATACTTAATTGACCAATCTATATGGTTCCTTGTTTCTATTTTACTCCATCTAATAGATTTTATAATCTATCCTCCATACATTGAACAATTACAAAGATAATGTAAGGCTCTATTTACCTTTAATTATTCTCTCCTCATAGTTGATACTTTCAACATTATACTATACCTATTCTCCATATGATGAAACATTATGACATTTCATAGAGAAACTCAAAATTATCCAAATTATTTTTCTTATCATTCTATATTATATCATTTTAGCTCAATTTGTGTACGAACACAACTTCATTGATCAATTTATATATATTGATAATTCTATATATGTATCTCGACCCATCATTTCATAATATGAGACTATATTGTTCTATAACATTTCTCAACTTCTTTAAAGAAATATTCTAAATATCTATCCTAAAACATATATCAGATGTTTTGTGTCTTGTAGCCTATATCTAGTACAATTTTCTAGAAAACCATAATCCAGAAATAAGTTCTCAATCACCATGGGTTTTTCCATAAACAATATGTACAACATCATATAGAAGAGAAGTTAATGTTTCTCCAAAAATACATTCTAACACTTTGTAAAAACTTATAAAAACTTGGTTTGTTTTATGAATTTAATTATAAATTAATAACATGAAGAAAAAATTAGAAACATCTGACTCTATAAGTAAATGTTCCTAAAAAATTAGTAATCTTTCTTACACTTGATGGGGAAATTTTCTATATTTCACAAGGAGACTTACTTAACATACATAAGGAAGGTTTCCTCTATAATTCCACCAACATATTCTCACAATTTTCACTTCAAAAACGTATTTCCCCATTGAAAAAATACAACCAAACACCCTATAGAAAAATAATATCCCTCTTTGTGTTTGTTTTCAATACCCATATAAATCATAAAACATGAAACATATTCAAAAACAATATTTTTGCTCAATACTTTTTCCCCATATGAGGTTTGTATATTTCTCTCCCCCTACATCACTTCTCCCCTTATTGAAAATAAAATTTAAATGGAATATATAAACCTATATTTATTCATATACAAGTAATAAAAAATATCACAATAGGAACAATAATCACATGAGTTGCAATAAAAATTACATGAACTAAAAAACAATAATTCTACATGGTAAAACATGATTTAGAAAACTATAATTTATAATCAAGGCCATCCATATTTTCCGTATCACTTTTTACGCTATAATTTCATAAATATTTTTCCATAATCTTCATATTAGAGGGTATTCTAGTCTTTTTAATATGGAAACAATAATGTATCAAATAGTTCAGGTAAAAAACTTCAAATTCCCAAAATATATCATTAATCTTATCATATGTACATTATTTTAATAAATGTGTAATACTCATTCCTTATATTTTTATTTTCTCCCCATTAAGGGTATAACATAATTCAAAATCATTGTTTTAATAACATTATATTATGGATTTCTAAAACTTACTATCAAACATATAAAACACTCAACAATCTTCCTTACTACCAATCAATCAATTCCTTGTATGTTATCACAAAACATATGTATACTGGGAATGATGAGGAACTGTAATTTTCATAAAATATTGTTTTGTTTTTATAATATTGTCTTAATATGATATACTTTATCTTTTTCATAGATTTTTCATTAGATGTGAATTATTTATTTTGGTCAATATCTATAGATTGTTTAATTCACCTCTTATCATATATTGAGTATTTAGATGTACACGTAATTTTTTTATCTTTGTAACATCTTTGTTACTTTTTTTTTGTAACATCTTCTCCATGTCTTCTTTTTGTGAGGGTAAGATGATCATACAAGTTTTGGAAACATGTTTATATTTCTCACTCATGTTAAGCATTTTATGAATTTTTAAGGAATTATATTTAGGAAATTCTGTATCATATTTGTTAATTTTTTATAAAGCTTTTTATTTTTATTTTTCCTTAGTATAATTTTGTTCTTCCAATATTTTAAAAAAATGACTAGTTGATCTGGGAAGATAAATAATCACTCATTATTTTCTTGCTAAATTCTCTTACCCTACGGATCATTTCTTAATTATTTTCATTCATCAACCTCTTTGTATATTATAAATTTATCTTTTAAATCATTAACATTAATCAACTTTTTAACTTTCATTTCTTCTTAATCATAAGTGTTTAAAATGTTTGTTGTTCTCTTATCATTATAAATACCATTTATTAATACCCATTTCTTGGAAAAACATTGTTGTACCAATATGATTATTATTTGTTCCTAGAAACTTTTGAACACCAATAGTGACATACGAATAATGATCTTTAAGGATTATATCTATAAATATATGATGTTTTTTTTATTTTCTTTTTACTAATTAAGGAAAACATTTATAAAGAATATACATTCTTGAGGAATTATAATAATTACTAGTGGAATAATATTTCTATAAAATCCACACATTAAAAGCCTAATTATTAGAACAAGAATATTTTATAGTGATATTTTTAGTAATAGAAACAAAATTATTCTCTATAAACTTCTTTTACCATCGTTAGAAGATTCAAATTTAACCTCAATTACATTGATGACATCTTATCTGATCTTATTTAATAAAATTTTTTCTATTATAAAAATATATTTTGTTTCTGATAACTATTATTCTTTATTATCCGAAGTAACTTTAATAAATTTCACTATATTTATGAATTTAGATAACTTTATCAAATTATACTTACACTTTACAAAGAGTATAGTTTCAACCACATTGAGATTCTCTTTCCCAGATGATCTTTCATCATTAATTTCTATTCTTCTCTCTAGCTCACCAACTTTAATTTCATGATATCTAATCATGTTGAGGTTTATCTCCTCTTTTTTTATTTTCTCACCATTTTCAATATTTATGTAATTGAATTCATTCTTCCATTTATTTCGTTGATTATTTTGTTTTTAATTTTTATAAAGTGAAATATCCAAATATTATTTTAGAATAAACTAAATTTATATTATATCTTCACCATAATATCCACTATTTGATTAAGAAGTTCCATTTCAAAACCAATAAAATAAGTTTACATGATAATATGATTCATTTATAGGAGAATAATCATCCTCCTATCCTTTCCTCATGTGAATTTTCTTATTGTTGTAGGTAAAATTTTACTTATTTTTCTTCAACTTCTATTTCTATGATTTCTAATATTATTATTCTAAATCATAATCTCCATAATTATTATTTATATTTTTTTTTCAAAATATTCATTTATAATTTAAATTAATACCATTAATATAATGTTTATATTGGGACCCATGTTCTCTTACATAACTATTAAATTATTTTAATGATAAAATGTTTAATAGAGTTACAAAAATAGGACAAAAAGTTTAGTTTTCTAGAAAAATTAGGTGCATACATAACTTGTACCCCACTAAAACATAAATATTTATTTAAAATATAATTCTCAATCACTTTTAATATCATATTCGATGTAGTAAACGTAGTCCCATAGGGATATAAATCAATGAAATATGTGAGTTGAAAGCCTAGTAAGAGGATAAATAAGAACATGAATCAATATAACATGGGTGAGTATAAAAATAAACACAATCATAAAATAAATGTGTTATCATTATAAAAATAATGAGAGAAAAATTTTATAATGTCATGGAATATGAAAATTCAATAAAATGTACCATCATATATTAGTGGTCAAATAACACACATTGTTTTGAACAAATCTAACATCATGTTCAATCATAACATATGTACATAACCATAACGTCATTATTTTGAACAAAGATATCATAATATAGACACATAGTTCACATTATATCAAGAGGTACATCCCATTACCCAATGCATTAGAGGAAAATAGAATATTTATCCCATCCATCACATTTTTACATTTATATTATCATGCATGACACATAAAACTTATATCAATGACAGTGATATAACAAACCATGGAATGGAAAATTTTTCTTATAAATTTTATAAATAATACATTATTTAATAAACTTTGGTGTTACCAAAGGAAAAATAAATTACCTCCTTTTTATAAGAATAATAAATATTTAGTGAAGTAGAAACCATCTCTAGGGGAGTGAATAAGTGTTTTGGAAATGAGAGTTCTTTGGGAAAATCAATATATTTATCATATAACCAAGATGGACACATGTATATCCTAAAACATAACATGTAATAATAATTAAATAATATTTATTGAATATACATATTGAAATTTTGAAAGATAGAGGTATAACCCAAAGAAAGGGAGTTGGGTTCGAGAATCCACATACCTTATGTATGAATTCTTTCTTGTCCTCAATTAATACCCAGGGAAATAAAATTATATTAATTAATTTATTAATCCAAAAAAAATTATACATGTATATGATTTATTATAATTTTATTATGTTAATTTATAGAAATTTTTATATGTTATATGGTTCATTTTTGTTGTTCTGATACTGTTCATTTTCCTGGTTTTCATGACTAGTTCACTTGTATACAAGTATCAAAGATCATGTAAAATGATAATAACTAATATGAATTAAAATTATAGGTTATTAATGAACATAAATAAGTCTGAATTGTATCTTATATAAATTTACTATATTATATGATTATGATTCATTAGATAAAACATTGATGAAAATGTTTTTCTTTATTTTGGCAGTTTTTTCAACCATCATGTATCATTTTATTTAATATAAGGTTTATATATTTATTCTATAATATTAAATAGGATTTATTATGTATATTAAAAATAAAATTTTACCAAAATAATTCTTTTATGACCACAATTTAATGTGATAATGGAAAATGAAAAAACATCATCCACAAAGGCGATGAATCGATACATCCCAAATGATGTTTTCAGTATTAAAATAAAAGTATAAGAGACAAGATTTTATGTTGGAAATTAAATTTGAAAAATAAAATTATATATATATATATATATGTAATATTATATTTTTTAGTATTCTTTGGATGGGGGAGATGAGGATAAGGTAGAAGAAAATAATAATTTAAAAGGGAGATGTGGAGGTTTTTACCTCTTGAATGTCGTCTCTCTGAGAACCTCTTTAAGGAACACAGTTTTATACATTTTTTTGATTCCAAGAAATAATAGACATGGGTAAGAGTATTGGTAAATGAAAATGGGTTTAATTTATAAAATATATAAGGCTTGGATGGTGTGATAAGGACATGTGGTATTTATCGGCGTAGAGAGGAGTGTTTTTTGATAATTTTAATCCTTAGTTTATTATTTTGGCTCATGAATATAAATAGTGAGGATTCCTATGACTAAATATAGTAAATATTTTATGATTTATTTAACTAATGGATAATTACACCATATATACATCATACCTAGCTCAATAATTAATGTATTACGCTTATACTGTAAATTATCATATTTCACTATTCACAAAAAATTCAATTATTTTTGAAATGTCCAAAAATTCACCCAAACAATATCTAACATGAAGATTTTTTATATGGAATAAATTTAATGAATTTTGTTTTTAAAATAAGAGTAATTTTTTTTTTAAATAAAAAAATATTTTATTCAAAAAAATACAAATTTTAATATTATAGTCGATTTGTTGACCCTTTGAAAATTTAATTATGGTTGCATAAAATTATCTTATAATTATAAGAAAAAATAATATAAATTTATGAATATATGTTATGAAATATTTTTTTTAAAATCTTTACAGTAATTATAAAACTATAAATAATGTTTTTGTTTTAAAAAAATCAAACACTTAATTTATCATTATTAATGTAACACCCCAGGTTTAAAAATATGTTTTATGTTTTTTCAATGTTCCAAAATTCAATAAAATACATATAATTTTGAACCTAGAGATATATGTAGTAATCAATTTATTTATACAAATACCATAATACATCTTTGAAAGACAATAACTAACCCATTAAACCCACTACAACAATAATAAAACAATTGTAATTCATCTGAGAAACACAATGATGCTGATCGGGTATTTCACATCTTATGGATATGATAGAAACAAAAATGATATAACAAGAATGTAACGACCGAGTCTTTCATTAATGGAAATCCCTCTTTATCTAATTAAATGTCTCTATATGTAAAATGTTTATATAAAATTTCAACTTCTTTGGTTTTATGTTAAGAACTGTGACTATTGCTAATATAGGCGTTGAATAGTGATCACATGATTATAATAAATATCGGGCTTTAACAAATCCATTTTACTCAGAAAAAGGAATCGATGGCCTCATCGGATAGACGTGTCGGATAAAAATCCCATTTGTCAAAGCATAGAAAAGAGGGTTACGTCTTAGGGAATTTCTCTTGACCAAGCCCAAGCTGAGCTTGAATATGTTAAGTCGAGTAGGACCCCCTACGAGAGAAGTGATAGTTGACAGAGATTACCACCTGAGCAATGTTATCCTAGACAACTAAAGAGTCTTTGACCATCTCGTACATTAATCTACAGTCTTATGCGTATCTTATAAGTGTTTATGTTACAATACCTTATCAGTATGCTTATGTACATTATTTTTGTATATAATAATGAATATACTTTTATTTTATTATTGTAACCTTGTAAGTAGTTGTTAAAGCACAGATAGTAATTTTAGTAAATGTTCAACTATGAAATATATTATGATTAATTAATGGATATTTGAAATAAATAATATTTTAGTAATGTATTATTATTATTAAATTAATTTTTATTAAATATAATTGACTGTATAATTTTATGAATGCAATTGAAATTTTTATTATGGTTTGAAAGCCATTTTGTCCAAATCCATTAATTTTCAATAAATGTTGCTTTTTATTTTAAAAGTGAAAATTAACAAATTTAGAAAATTATTTACTTAAAATGAATATTATTTCTGGAATTAGGATGTTGAAAATATCCAACTGTGAATTTTTCATAATTTTCCAAGACAGTCAAATATTTGGGTAAAAATTAAATACCGTTTAAATATATAATTTGTTTTATAACAACATAATGACCCAATTGTGATGTAGTAAAATATTGAAAACATTATGTTCTACCAATATATGTTTTAACATTAAAATAATGTGATTTTGTGTTTGGTTGATTTATTTTACAAAGCTTTAGTGGACCCCTCAAGACATATTAATGATTTTCTCTTTTTAAATTGTTTTCCTTGAGAGTGTGACTCACCTACACATAGGAAACCCCATTATTTTCAGAATTTCAGACAATAGACTTATAAAATATTGTTTCACACTCACCTTTTAAAAACCATGGGCAAAAACCGTGGGCAGGTTTGTGGTTTTGATTAGTTTAATGTGAGGTGTACCAAACCTAAATAATAAACAATTCCCTCTCATTTCTATATAAACCCACCCAAGGTCCCACTTCCTCCTCACTCAAATAATTTGTATTTCATCCAGCCTCTGTCATACTATCTCTATAATCCCCCCACGATGTCCCAATCTCCCAAGAAGCCTCTCTCATGCCTCTCTTAATCCTTTTGAAGAACACTTCCATGTAAAGGTTTTTTCTTCCTTTATAATTTTTATCCAATATTTTTTAAATTGTTATGCCATTTTAATTTAAATTATTAATGTTGGGGTATGGTTTTTAACTTCCCTCATACTTCCCTATTATTTTTGAATAATGGGAGACCCTTTTCTCTCTCATTAAATGCCTCCCATGAACAACAGTTACTATTCCAAAATTCTAAAAGGAATTTCCCTTTCCTCATTTACATTCAAGAAATTATTTGGTATCATTAATATTAATTCATTTAATTTATTGGGAAATGTATCTATATTACCCCATTATTTTCCATGCCATGTAAATATGATGATACATTTGTTTCCCTCTCATCAACCATTTTTATGAGTTCTTTTGTCACGCCGTTATGTTGCCGAAATTGCACTGCGATTTTCCAAGCCAAAGTCATTGTGTAGGGAATACCATGCCAATTTTTCTATCAAGGGTATTCACATTTATGCACATTTACATACAGTTTAAAGAGTTTCATGGATTTATTCCACATTCATTTATCTTGTAATAAATGATTATGTTGAATGATTCAATGTTTTATGATCCCTGTGGCACACTTATGCATGAAATGAAATATTTAAGAAGGGTGCACCCTAATAGTGCTCCAATTCATTGGGTAAAGTATAGTATCATGATATGTCATGTGAAATGGGGTTTGACTCATACTAATTCAAGTTCAACGAGGGTTTACTCGTGCTTCATGTGCAATTAGAGTTTACTCATGCTCCATGTGCAATGCGCCTTGGCCTGTGCTAATTCCATGTTAAATGTTGTTGCCACATTTCCATGTTATGATTATAATTCTTTATCATAACTTATGTTTATGAATATATTGTGATATATTGATATGCCTATTTTCTATAATTTATTGTATTCCTCATTCTATTCCATGATTATTCCTTTACTGGGCTTTATAGCTCAACCTTTTTTATGCACGTCCCCAGGTTATCCCATGCAATGAGAAGTACGAGGGAATGTAGTGGTCATGTAATGGATGTTTTAAATATATATTGTTTTTCATGTTTTATTTTGTTATGTAATGATCCTAAGCCCCAAATACACTAGACCTATATATCATCTATGTTTTATCAAATGAAGTTTATGTAATAAATTATTTTTAATTATGTAATAAAAAATCAGGATTGTCATTGTTGGTATCAGAAGATAGGTTTAATTATTTATGGGATAAGGATTAGAAAACCCTAGTAAATCCTCAGATACAAGACTAAGTATTATAAAAACATCCCTATGTTTTGGGGAGTATTGAGTATGTGTTTTATCAAGAAAATACATCCATGTTTAGATACGAGAAGGTAGAGGCAGCTATGACACAAATGTATCCTAGGGGTAAAATCAGAAAACACTCCTTTGAGGTAGACTTGAATGTGAACTGGTGAACTTCAACAGGCCTTGCTACACCCTAGGTTACAACACTCCCTGGGGATATGATTTGGTAAATTCAAAATCTAAGTATAAACCATTATTAAGGGACCAAAAAAATTTCGTAAGAGTATACGTAAGAAAGTAAATCATGGATAACATAGACTGAAGCCAATAGATTCATATGTTAAGGAAATAAAACTTATTTATATGTCATCAGGTTTATCCTTCTATTACCCTTTATGTTTTACCACTAACATTCCTTTCATTCCAACCAATGGCTGGTAATATGAGGACTATGGTTAACAACCGATGTGAACATCAATGTGATGACTATACAAATGAGATGAGCAATCCAATGAGAGCAGGAATCAAGAACATTGTCTTCCTTCTCTCTCAGATAACTCATGCTTTGAATAGAAACATGGGTCAAGAGGAACGTTCAACACCCATAAGAGGGAACAAGTCGCTATCGAGATCTTCAAGAGACAAAGGCCTCTTACTTTTAATGGATATTCTGATCCCTAAATCATTGAACAATATATCAACTCCATTGAAAAGATCATCTCCATCCTAAAATGTTCTGAAAAAGAGAAGGTTCTCTTGGTTGCTAATCATATAGAGGGTGAATCTAATAAATAGTGGAATATGATTAAAAATACGAAGCTTGCGAAGGACATTGTGGCATTGGAATGGAAAGATTTCCAGAAGACATTTTTCGATAATGATTTTCCGTGCACCATCGAGCTTAAGATGTAAAGTGACATCGATGCCCTCAATAAAAAAAGACAATGAATCTATCAGAGAGTACAAAGAAATCATCACAAGTCTAGCACGATACACCTCCATCTTTGGCATTACACATGAATACAAGGTTAACTGCTTCATTGGTGGCTGAAACCTAGCCTGTGGAATGTGCTGGCGATCCGTGACTTCGACAGCGATGAAGAAATTGTCCGATGTGCCCTCAAGGTCAATATAGATATTGGAGAATATCAGGGGTATCATGGGAATATGAATATTATGGTGGAATTAAATTCTAGCAGTCCGATGGATAAATCCAATGGTGCTATGAAGATTCATCACCCCACATATCAAAGGTGTGGAAAGAAGAACCCCAGAAATTGCCTGAAGGGGATGATGAAATGCTTTAGGTGTGAAAGAGAAGGTCACCTAGGTATTAAATGTTGGCAAGCATGAACCGTGGCTACGAAAAAAGATAGGAATGCTTAATTTTAACCTCAACACATGGTTCATTTCTACAACTGTGAAGAACCAGTGAATCTTTCAAATTAGTTCCCTCATCCAAGGGTTATCAAAGGTAACCAACAACCTCCAAGGTAGAAAGGTTGAGCTTTTTCCATCATTACTGCCGAAGTGAACCCCAAGAATTATGTGGTGACATGTACTCCAGTTATTCATTCATGAAAATAGAATGTACTTTTTGATTCACGTTCTATGCATACGTTTATGTCTTGAATGTTTAGTAGAACAATCCCAGCACCACCACAAATCATAGAAGTTATGATGTTAATGAGTATGGGAATTGGGGTAATCATTGAATCCCATGAATATAACTCCTCTCCTATCATAATCTATGGATTAAACATCCCGAATAACCTCATCATACTCCCTATGATATAATTTGATGTTATTCTTGGCATGGATTGGCTTTCCTTATATAGAGCCAACATAAATTTTTGAAAGAGGGGCATCACTCTACATGTGGATAATTGAACTCTGATTCTATAGAAATTCAAGGAGGAAGATGAATCTTCGTTTTCTTCATCATCTTATATGTTGATATTACTGTCCCATGAGAAAATGTATTCGACTCAGATGATTGAGTCCAAGGAAGCAACCATCCTTGAAGACATTCCTATTGTGTGAGAATTTGCTGAAGTGTTTCCCGAGGAATTGGCTGGCCTTCCTCCTAGAATAGATGCTGAAATCTCAATTGATCTTATACCTAGGTTATTTACAATATCCAAGACTCTATATAGAATGGATATTATGATGCTTCAGGAGATAAATAAAAAACTACAGGAGAATCTAGATAAAGGGTTTATACGCCCAAGTGTTTCACCACGGGATGCACACGTACTCTTCATCATGAAGAAGGATGGGTCAATGCGCCTTGGAATCAATTATGGTGAGCTTAACAGAAACATGATAAAGAAAAATTATCACCTCCCATGAATTGAGGACTTTTTGGATTAGCTGCGTGGAGCACAACAATTCTCCATGGTGGATTTCCGGTCAGGTTATTACAAGTAAGGGAGAAGAAGGAAGATATACCAAAGACCACTTTTCATACAATATACAAGAACTATGAATTCATAGTAATTCCTTTAGGACTCATTAGTGATCAATAAATATTCATGGACTTAATGAATAGAGTCTTTAGATATTTCATCGACAAATTTGTGGTAGTATTTATAGATGATATTCTGATATACTCCAAAACCAAGTTGGATCATGAGGATCATCTAAGAACTGTTCTAGAGACCATGTAGAAGGAGAAGATCTTTCCAAAGTACATCAGGTGTGGGTTATGGTAGAAGGAGATCTCATTGGTGGAAAATATCATCAAAATCAATGGGATATTTGTGGATACATCCAAAACAGATGCAACTGAGGGATGGCCGAGGCCAATATCAGTAACAGATATTTGTAGCTTCTTGGGGTTAGCTAGATATTATCAACGATTTGTGAGAAATTTCTCATGATTGTCCAAAACACTTACAAAGATAACTCAGAAGGGAGTAATGTTTTAATTGAGTGATGAATGTGATGAATGCTTCAAAGAGTTGAAAAGGAGGCTTACCACTGCACCCATGTTCACTTTACCCAAAAGTGGATAACTTTTTGAGGTATTTAGTGATGATTTGACGAAGGGCTTGGGATGTGTTTTGATGCCAATGAAAAAGTAATTTCTTATGATTCCAGGAAATAGAATTTTAATAAACATAACAATACAACACATGAACTCATGTTGGATGCAGTGATCTTTGCTTTAAAAATTTTGTGGCATTATCTCTTTAGGGAGAAGTGTGAAACATATACGGACCACAGAAGCCTCAAGTATATATTCACAAAGAAAGAGTTGAACATGAGCCAACAAAGATGGTTGGAGCTGATCAAACACTATGACTCCTCAATCCATTACCACCCTAGGAAAGCGAACAAGGTGGCAGATGCCCTAAGAAGAAAGGACCCAATGATTCTATCATTGGTGATAATTGAAGAAGATCCAATCTTCATAGATTCGATGAATATGGAAATGGTAGTCATAAAGAAGGGAACATCATCAATCCTTTCTCAAATGATTGCTCGACCGTCACTTTTGGAAAGGTTAAATGATGCTCAAAAGGATGATGTGGGAACTCATGAAAAAGTGGAAGCTATCAGAAAAGAGAAATACTAGGATTTTAATGTTAATGAAGAAGGAATTGTGATATTTGGGAAAATTCTATGTGTTTTATCATGTTTGGAGCTGAAGAAGGAAATTTTGGATGATGAACATAGTTCAAATTTCTCCATTCACCCAAGAAACACAAAGATGTATTGAGATCTCTGAGAGCATTATTGGTGGGGTAATATGAAGAGAGGGATCAATGAATATACATCATAGTGCCTGGTGTGTCAACAATTGAAGGTTGAGAGGAAGAAGTCTAAGGGGATGATGCAACCATTTCCCATACCAGAATGAAAATGGGAGAATAGAGCCATTGACATTGTCACCAGACTTCCAATGACATCCAAAGGCAACAATGCAATCTGGGTTGTTGTGGATCATCTTACAAAGGTTTCACACATCATTGATATTTAGGAGGACTTCTCATTGGATCAACTGGAACATATATATATCAGGTAAGTGGTAAGGAGCATGGATTACCACTATCTATTGTGTCAGATCGAGATCTATGATTCACATCTATGTTTTGGGGGACACTTCAACATGATTTGAATATTGAACTGATCTTCAGTATGGCCTAGCATCCCCAAACTGATGTCCAATCCGAGAAGACTATCCAAACACTTGGGGACTTGTTGAGAGCATTATCAATGGACATTAAAAGATGATGGGATCAAAATCTTCCTCTGGTTGAGTTCTCTTATAATAACAGTTTCCACTCGAGCATCCAAATGGCACCATATGAAGCCCTTTATGGGAAACATTGTAGACCATCGGCATGTTGGGATGAGTTCAATGAGACTAACCTTTTTGGACCATAAATGTTCAATGAAATGGTGGAGAAGGTGAAAACCTTTTAGCACCATATAAATGAATCCCAGAGTTTATAAAAGAGTTATACAGATAACCATCGACGAGACATTGAGTTTAACATTGGCGACATGGTATTTCTATGCATATCTCCATGTAACAGGGTCATGATGTTTGGAATGAAAGGGAAGTTATGTCATGGTACATCAACCCCTTCAAGATTCTTGATCGTGTTGGGGCTGTGGCCTGTCTACCAGCACATCCACCTACCATGGCCAAAGTACATGATGTATTTCATGTATCCCTCTTAAGAGAGTACATAAGGTACCCTTCATATGTACTCTCTACATAGGTGGTAAAGTTAGAGGATGATATTTCTTATGATGAGAAACCATTGAATATCTTAGATCATAGAGAAATAGTTATACAAAATAAGATAATTCCCCTCATCAAGGTGTTGTGAAAAAACCACAAGTTTGAATAAGCGACATGGGGATCAGAGGAAATGATGAAAGAGAGTTACCCAAATATATTTTAATGTGGGAAAAGGAAATTTTCATGGTGAAATTTCTTAAGTGTGGAAGATTATAACGACCCAAACATTCATTAATGAAAATATATCTAATCTAATTAAATGTCTCTTTATGTAAAATTTCTATATTAAATGTCAAATTAATTGGGTTTATGTTATGAATTGTGACCATTGCTAATATAGTCATTGAACAGTGGTCACATGATTAGTATAAATATAGGTCATTAATAAATCCAATTTACTCACACAATGGAAGCGATGGCCTCATCCAGTAGACATGCCCCATACGAAGCCCAATTATCAGAACATGGAAAAGAGGTAGCATCTTTCCGATTTTCTTTTGACCAATCCCAACCCGAGAATGAATATGTTAATCTCAAGTGGGACCTCCTATGAGAGAAGTGGAAGTTGAAAAAGATTACCTCTCGAGCAATGTTATCCAAGGCACCCCAAGAGTCTGTCACCATCAAACACCTTACTCTTCGGTCTTATGTGGGTGTTATATGGGGTTATGTAACAAGACCATAACACTATGTTTATGTACATTATTTTTTTATATAATAATGAATATACTTTCATTTTATTATTGTCACCTTGTAAATAGTTTTTAAAGCACAAATAGTATTTTTAGTTAATGTTTAACTGAGAAATATATTTTGATGAATTAATAAATATTTGAATTAAATACTAATTTAAGAAATATTATTATTTTTAATAAATTAATTTTTATTAAATATAAATGATCATATTATTTTATGAATTCCATTGTAATTTTTATTATGTTTTGGAAGCCATTTTTTTGTCAAAACCAATTAATTGTTGATAAGTGTCAGTTTTTATTATAATAGTCAAAAATAAAATATTTAAAAAATTATTTAGATAAAATTAATATTATTTCTGGAATCAGGAAATCAACATTATCCAATGTGTAATTTTTCATAATTTTCAGAGATAGTCAAATTTATGGATAAAAATTAAATACTGTTTAAATATATAATGTGTATTATGTCATAATAATGACCCAATAGTGATGTAATAAAATACTATAAACTTTATGTTCATCCAATATATGTTATAACATTAAAATAATGTGATTTTGGGTTTGATTGATTTATTTTACAATGCATTAGTGAACCCTTCAAAACGTATTAAAAATTTTGTCTTTTTAAATTGTATTCCTTGGGAGTGTGACTCACCTCCACATAAGAAACCACATTTTTTTATGAAGTTATTACTTTGGAATTATAAAATATTTTTTTCCAATCCATTTTGGAAAAAACCCTGGAAAAAACATAGGGTATGGTTCGTGGTTTTGATTTCTTTAATGTGAGGTGTCCCAAACCTAAATAATAAACAATTCCCTCTCCTTTCATTTTAAAACCCACCCAAGATCCTACTTAATCCTCAGTCAAAGCCTTTATAGTTCTTAAAACATCTTCCCTAATCTCTATAGAATCCTCCCAAGGTGTCCCAGGCACCCAAGAAGCCCCTCTCAAGCATTTGGAATCACACTTCCAAATAAGGGTTTTCTCTTCCTTTCTCATTTTTGTCCAATATTCTTTACACAATTATGCCCTTTTAATTTCAATTATAAAAGTTGGGATATGGTTTACCACCTCCTCCATATATCCCTCAATATGTTTTCATTATGGGAGTCCCCTTTATATCTCATTAAATTCCTCCCATGTACATCCATTAATATGTCGAAATTCCGAATGGAATTTCTCTCTCCTCATTTACAATCAAGCAATTCTTTTGTATCATGAATCTAAATTACATTAGATTAGGTGGGACATGAATCTATATTACCCCTTACCTTCCATGTCATGTAAATATAATAAGATACCACTTTCTCTCTCATAAAACATTTTTATGAGTTCTTATGTCACGCTGTTATGTTGCCAAAAGTACATCATGCTTTTCCAAGCCAAAGTAACATTGTAGTTAATACCATGACGATTTCTCTATCATGGGTATTTTACTTTATAAAAATTTACTTATTGTTTAAAGAGTTTCATGTATATATTCCACATTCTTTTATCATCAAATAAATGTTTATGTTGAATGATTCAAATTTTTATGATCTATGCAGCACACTTATGCATGAAATGAAATGTTTAAGAAGGGTGCACCCTAATAGCGCTCCAATGCATTGGGTAATGTATTGTATCATAATATGTAAAGTGAAATGTGTTTTGAAACCTACTAATTAAAGTGAAATTAGGGTTTATTCATGCTTAATTTTTAATGAGGGTTTACTCATGCTCGATGTGCAATGAGCCTCGGCTCATGCTAATTCAATGTTATGTGTTGTTTCCACATTTCAATGTTATGATTATCATGATTTGTCATGCCTTTATCTTTATTCTTCTCTTGCACTCTATTGATATGTATATTTTCTAAAATGTATTGTATTTCTTCCATGATTAATCCCTTAGTGGGCATTATAACTCACCCTTTTTATGCATGTCCTCAGGTTATCCCATGCAATGCTAAGTACAGGGGTATGTACTGGTCATGTAACAGATGTTTTCAATAAAGATGTTGTTTTTCATGTTTTAACATGTTTTTTTTTGATCCTAAGCCCCAAAGACACTAGGCATTTCGATCTTATAAGTTGTATCAAATGAAGTTTATGTAATAAATTACGTTTAATTTTGTACTAAAAGATCAGGGTTGTCATAAAGAATAATAACAGCGAAATGAAAAATATGAGGAACATATAAAACCATTTCTGAAAGCAGTGGTGTGAGTATCGTAGTTTTATTTTTCATTGTGTTTGAATTTCCCTTTGACATTAATATTTATATTTTTTTATCCGACCGTAATAAAAACTATACCTTAAAACCTGTAATATTTAAAAACAACATATGACAACTCTTAATATATAAATAAAATAAATAGACAATGTTGATTGGAATATTATTATTTAACTTTTAAGTGATATGATATAATGAATCATTATGTATTTAATAATTTTTCTCATATAAAAAATATTATTATATATATATATATTAATTTTAAATATGATATTATAAATTAACAAAATTATAATTACAAAAACATAATATTTATGAATAATATTTGAATTAATATTGAAAATTATTAATAGATACAATATATGGAATGAGTTCGAGTTTTATAAATATATTTAGTTTTTTATTTGAAATATAATATAATATTATTAAAATTAAATAATATTTTTTAAATATATATATATCTATAAGGAAAAATGTTAATTTAAAAGATTAATACTAGTGTTGAAATTCAACATTTAATTTTACATTTTTTTAAAATATAGTTATAAATATAAATAATTTTATAATTTTATGTTTAATATAAAACCAAAATTATGAAATGAAATACAAATAAAGAAAGAGATAAATCAAAATATAGGGGTAGTGTTTCGTGTGATGGGATTATGAGGTCGGAGGGTGAGTATGGCTGGGAGATGAGGCCTCCAGGACAAGACCGAGGTGAGCGCAGGTCGAGCGGGTTGATTTTTTGTCTTTGGGAGTTGAGACTAATGTAGGTTCAAGGTGAGCATGATACCAGATTGATCTCGAGGCTGCAACATCTTCAGATGCAGGTTTGAGGATGATCACAATGCTGAGTGGTTTTGACCATTGTTCGACATACGAGGAGTATGATTACGATCGGAATGCAAGTCGATGCCAAGTGTGGTATGTGCTTCTAGATCTCAGTCGCATGGATGAGATTTGGGGAAATCAATTTTTGTTTTTGGATATCTTCTTTATATCATCATGATCTTCATGTATGTGTTGTTTATTCATGTTTTATGTATCAATTTTTAATTATTATATTATTTTTGGTGTATTAACTGATTGTTTCATCGTTATCCATTGATTTTTCTTCTTTGGAAGTCTACATATTACTATTAACTATAATTATATGGGGTTTCTTCATTGAAATTTATATGTTGTCCATTCGGTTGACTGGATTATTCAATATGAAGATGATTTTTGTCGCTGTTTGAATCTCTAAAATAATTAAAAATGTTTTTTGCGTCATTTCTCAATGATTATAGCTTGATATGTTTTAATTTATTTCCATACTATCATTTTAGACATAGAAAATGCAGAAAATAAATTATGTATAAGATTATGATTATAGACTAACAACTGGATATATATTTTTAAATTATTACATATATCACATTTTTATTCTTCGGTGATGTTGTCTTATAAAATATATCTATCAATTCCTATTAAATGACACAAAATTGTTTATAAATTAACCCTACAAGAAAATAGATTAGCATGTTGAATTAAAATATTGCCTTTTTGTGTGAATAAATGATAGCGGGGTGACGTTTTGGGAAAATCAATATTCCTTCCACTTCACTTTATTTCTATCGAGGAATAAGATATGCTCTTAAAATAAAAACATTAAGGCATAGTTTTAGTTAATTTTATCAATTTCAAAATTTATAGTAAGAGATAGTTAGTTAGTTTATTTTAAAATTTTGATTCTTAATTTGAATGGGTTATATTAATGGAATGATACTTTTATTTATTTTATTATTTAAAACTATACCATCTTTAGAAATAAATATATTCATTTATTTTGTTTTTAAATTAACAACATTATTTATATGGTTTATCCATCTCTTCAAATATTATTACTTTGTTATTTATATATATTGTTAAGTGTTATTCAAATTTATTATAAAGTTCAGTCTTCAATTTTATTTTAATTGAGTTTATGTTCCCATGAAAATTTTAATAAAGAAGAAAATGACCAATTCGTTTAATTAAAAATCAACAAGTATTTATATTTGAATTTATCATGGATATATAATAATATATACATATGAACATACATGATGTTCAAGAATATAATTGTTTTAAATAAATTATTAATCATAAATTAATTCACATATGAATTTATAAATTAAGAATGTCATAATTTTATCATGTGCATGAAATATAAATTTCAAGATTATAACCATAGTCTAATATTTTTTATCATGACATTTATACATTAATATATATATGTAATCGAGGTCATGTCTAAAAAACATAAGTCCATATAAAAGGATTATGATATTTAGTAAAGAACTACTTCATTTATAATTTTTGTGTGTGACACATAATTATCTATTCTTATTGATTGATTTTAAGAAGATAAAATTTTATGTTCCCTATTTTTATTAATTTACCTTCATGCGTAAAAGAAATTTAATAAACTTGTCTTTGAAATTTCATGTGTGTGAATGTTAATTTAACTTTCTTGTGATTATGCAAAGTCACATATCATGAGATCTGATAATAAAAAGTTGAATATATAATTTTCTGTACATATTAGTTTTTATTTGTTCCAAACATGATTATAACTATATTTACCAAACTAATAGGGTAGTGAAATATATATATAAGGAAAGATAAGAAAAAATTGTTTTATAAAAACTAGTACACAATCATTGTCAATAAAAGAGGGAATTGGATAGAGAATCCATCCCTTAAGTGGGTAGGCCTAAGCTAGCCTTCAATGTTTCGAGTGGCCTTAGTTGTTTTGTTTCTAGGATCTTTTTTAATATTTTCAACTGACTCACTCGATTAGTTTAAAATCATTTTAAAGGTATAATTTTTTTTAAAACTATTAAATTATTTTATAAATGTTGATTTAAAAATGTATTCATAATTTAATTTTTCTGAATTTTATATCAAAGAGATAATTAAATGGGATTTATGAATTGTTTTCAAAACTCCTTACAAGGAAATTGAATGCTCAACATTTGTTTAAAAATGATTTTTCATAGGTATATTATAAGTTTATTTACATTTGTCGTTGCTTTTGGAGATATCACACGAAATTATAGTAAACTTTTTTTTCTTTCAACTCTGATATAATGGGAAATGTACTCTAATTTCTCTAGAACCTAGACTAGTAAAAGGTCCTCATTTTTATAAACTATTGTGTAATTATTCAGTTTTTTTTTTAAAAAAACAATGATTTTTGTAATGTCGAGTCTAGAAGAGTGGGATTTGGTGCATTATTATTGGTATTAGAGCCACATTCTAGATAACTCTGGAAAGTTATAACCCTTCGATATATTGAGTATCCTTTCAAAGTAAAAAATATTCTTTGTAATTTTATGATAGAAAAAAAGAGAAATCAGAAAAGTCTCTTAGGATTTTAATATTAATTACCTATTATGATCATGGAAAAATCATGAAAAAAAGAATCACATCCCTAAGATTCCATGCATCATTCCTATAAACGACTTTAAAATGTATCAGGAATGCCTGATATACTTTTCATCATCATGGTTTGGGTTTTGTCTTTAAAGGCATTACACGGATTCAATTTTAATTCCATTATTTCCAAAAGGCATTTTCTGAATGACTTTTTACGTTCTCTACCCTATTTGAGAAATCAAAATCAATCTTAGCAATTTATAGAGCAACAAAATAAAGAAATCATCAAAGAAATTATATTTGTCAAACTTTTAAGATTTTGTTTCGGAGGAAGAATTTACGATTAATTTGAAACATTCAAAGAAGAATCCATGATACTTTCTTATAGGAATCAAATTCAAGAAGACCTTCTCGAATTATATATTGATTATCATTCTATGACGACTGTATTTTGATTATTACATCCATTCAATCCTTATCGAACAAGTGGTGTTTGGGAAAATGAGTTGGATGATTTCAAAGCTACCTTGAACATTAATCTCATAAGAAGATATAGTATCCGTGGAAGAAAACATTACATACCTTGGGGTTATCATGTGAGACTCAGAATATATGGATTTTAGAAGTGATAAGAGAAAATGAATTGTGGGGGCACAATTCAATTAAGGGGGGATGTAACATCCTAGGTTTAAAAATAAGTTTTATGTTTTTTCAATGATCCAAAATGTAATAAGATACATAAAATTATGAACACAAGGATATATGTAGTAAGCACATTATTTATATAAAGACCAGAATACATCCTTGAAACATAAGAACTGAACCATTACACCCGCTTTTGTAGATAAAAAAATTGGAATTCCTCTGTAGAACACAATGATGATGATAGGGTAGTTCACATCTTTTGGATCTAATAAAAGAACAAAATTTATAGCAAGAAAAATATCAATGAAACTAAGAGTAAGATGAAGATATAAAAATATTTCTGAAGAAAGATGTGTGAGAATCCTGTTATTATTTTTTTGTGTTTTTGAACGACCCTTAGACATTGATATTTATATTTTTTTATCCGACCATTATAAAAACTATCTATTAGAACTTCTAATATTTAAAAATGTCATAAGACAACAATTAAAATATAACTAAAATAAATATTTAATTTTGATTTGATTTTTAATATTTTTATTTTAATTGATATTCTATAATCAAACTTTGTGTATTTAATAAATTTTCTTATATCAAAATAATAATATATATACATATATATTAATTTTAATTATGAGATTATAAATTAACAAAATTTAATTTATGAAAACATAATATTTATGAATAATATTTCAATTGATATTGAAAATTATGAACAAGTACTATATAATCCATTAAGACTAGTTTTATAATTAAATATATTTTATTATGTGACATTTAATACTATTTTATTAAAATTAATTATGATTTGTTTTGTAAATATATATATATATATACATTCACATCTATAAGGAAAATATCAATTTAAAATATTAATATAATTTTTTAAATTCGACATCTAATTTTACATTATTTTAAAATATCGTTATACATATAAATAACTTTATAAGTTTTAGTTTAAAATAAAGAAATTAATGAACTGAAATTAAAAAAAGAGAGAAATCAATATTTTGTTGTAGGGTTTCATGTGAAGGGTTTGCAAGGTCGTAGGGTGAGATTGTCTCTGGGTTGAGGCCTACGTAACAATAACAGGGAGAGTTAAGGTCAAAGATGTGTGATGTTTCGTCTTTGGGAGTTGAGGCCTAAGTAGGTTTTAGGCGAGCGCATGTCCGGAAAGATGTCAAGGCTGGTTCATCTTCAGATACAGGAATGAGGACGATCGCGATGGTGAGTGGTTTTGACCACCGTTTGACATACTATGAGTATGTTTAGGATCGAAATGAAATTCAAATACAGGTGATGTATGTGCTTCATGATCTATGTCGTGTGGATGATATTTGGGAAATCGATGTTTTGTTTTTAGAGATCTTCTTCGTGTTGTCATGATTTGAAAGTATTAGTTGTTTATTCATGATTTTAGTATCAATATTTAATTTTTTGATTCATTTTTTGTGTATTTACTCTATGTTTCATAGTTATCCATTGATTTTTCTTCTTCAATTGTTGACATATTACTCTTACATGTATTTCTATGGGGTTTCTTTATATAGAAAATTATCTATCTTCCATTTTTGTTGATTTTTTATTCAATTTGAGGATGATATTTTCACTATTTTATTCATTAAAATAATTTTAAATGATTTTTGTCTTGTTTTTCAATGATTTAGTTCGAACATATATAATATATCTCCATACTATCATTTTAGATGTAAAAATGGAAGATAATAAATTACGAGTAAGATTCTGATTATAGACTAGCAACAATCTGATATGTATTTTTAAACGATTGTATTTATCACTTATGTATTATTCAATTATTCTGTCTTATAAAATATATCTATCTATTTCTATGAAATGACACAACATGATTTACAAAAGAAATCCATAGTAAAATTTGTTTGCAAGTTAACTTAAAATACTGCCTTGTTGTGTGTATAAATGAGAGTGGGGTGATGTTTTGTGAAAATAAGTATCCCCTCCACTTCACTTAATTTCTATCAAGGAAAAAGAGCTTCACTGCAAATAAAAACTGTAAGGGATAGTTTTATTTAATTTTAACTATTTACATTTTTATCGTAAGAGATAGTTAGTCAATTTATTCCAAAATTTTGATTCTTAATATTAATGGGTTCTTATAACGGAATGATACTTTAAATTATTAGTTTCATTAAAACCATAACTTCTATAGAAATCATCCTATTCATTTATTTTATTTATAAATTAGCAACATTATTTGCAGGGGTAATCCATAACATCAAAGATTATTACTATGTAATATATATATTATTATGTGTCACTCAAATTTACCAAAAGGATCAGTCTTCAATTTTATTCTAATTGAGTTTATATTCTCATGAAAATCTGAATAAGGAAGAAAATTACCAATTCATTTAATTCAAAATCAACATGTATTTATATTTTAATTTATCATGGAAATATATTAATATATATATAGAAACTTACCTGATGATCAAGTATATAATTATTTTAAATAAATAATAAATCACGTATTAATTACCATATGAAATTATAAATTTAGAATTTCTAAATTTTATCAGGTGCATGAAATATAAAAGTCAACATTATAACTAAACATCAATGATTTTCTTATTATGAAATTTGTAAATTAATATATATATGTACATAAGGTCATGTTGCTTAAAACATTATTGCATATAAAGGGTTGATTTTATTTAGTATAGAAATGTTGCTTTGATTATTTTTTATGACACATAATTATCTATTGTTATTGATTGTTTTTAAGAAGGTAAAATTATATGTTCTCTATTGTTATTAGTTTACCTTCATGCGTAAAATAAATTTAATAAATATGTCTATGAAATCTCAATTGTGTATATGTTCTATAAACTTTCATGTGATTATGAAAAGTCATGTATAATGAGATCTGATCATACAAAGTTGAATATATAATTTTCCTTAAATATTAATATTTTTTTTTCCAAACATGATTATAAATATATTTTCAAAACTAAAACATATGTGATATATATATATATAAGGCAATCATATAATTTTTTTTTTGAAAACTGGTACTAGAACATTGTAAATACGATAGGTAATTGGATCGTGAATCCATCCCTCAAGTGGGTCGGCCCAAGATATCCTTTAATGATTCGAGTGACCTTATTTGTTTTGTTTTTAATAGATTTCATAGTATTTTCAACTGAATCACTCTATTAGTTTAAAATCATTTTCCAAGTATAATTAATTTTTAATCAATAATATTATTTTGTAAATGTTTTTTTATAAAAGAATTTATAATTTAATTTTTCTGAATGTTTTATCAAATAGATATTTTAATGGGATTTATGAATGGTTTTCATAACTCAATACTGGGCCATTGAATGCTAACCTTTTTTTAAAAAAATGATTTTTCACAGGTATCATTATTTTTTTAAAGATATTGTCACATTTAATGTTAGCACACAGATGTGTAGTGGACATTTGTTTTATTTCAACTCTGATAAAACAGGAAATGCACTCTAATTTTTCCATAACCTAGAATGGTAAAAGGTTGTTGTTTGTATAAAGTGTGGGGTAATTGTTCAGTTTCATTTAACAAAATTACACCGCATTTCTCAAATGCTATGTCTATAAGAGCAGGATCAGGGTATTATAATTAAAAAATTTATTTTCTTATACCATGATATAAATATATCATATTTTCATTTCTAAGATACTTAAATTTTATTTATACTTTTAAAATTGAGGTTACTATTCTATTTGCTGGATTAGTATTCCTAATGTTCATAATAATATTCCAATGTTAATGATACTATTTTATTAGTATAGGTTGATTATTTTCCATAAATACCACTTATTTATTTCTCAATTAATGAGAATGATTATTTTATTGTGTTCTCTATGTTATATATGTGTTTTATACTTTATAAAATAATAAGAATAAGTGGAAATTCCAATTATAAATTTTTGGGCCTTTACATTCTTCCCCCATTTTAAAATTTGTCCCTCGAAATTTTTCCTTAAATACTAGGGTTAAAAGGTTAAGGGTATTAATCATTCATCGCTTCCCATATATCCCTTGATTCCACTTAGTACTTATGGTTCCTCAATAGAATGGTGACAAGGTGACTTGTCTTGTTGGATAGGACCTTTTATCTTCATTCCAAGATCTTCACAAGAATGTCTTCATATATGATATTGTTCTCTAGTTGTACCACCAATGTATTTAGTACATTTTATGGGTGAGGTATTCACTTCTTCAAGAGAGATACAAGGAACACATCATGAACCTAGGCCATATTTGGTAGAAGTTTAAGATGATCATCCACTTCTCCTATATGATGAAGGATCTCAAAGGAGTAAATGTATCTTGGGATAAGATTCCCTTTCATTGCAAATTATATGAATCTATTACATGGTGATAATAAAAGGATGACTTTGTCTCCAACATCAAACTCCCATCCCATTCAATAGTTGTCTAAATATCTCTTTTTTCAACTATAAGATGATTTGATATTTTTCTTGATGTATTGAACAGTTTTTGTCATCTCTTGCACAAGATCAGGACCAAGTAGCATTTGTTCTCAAATGTCATCCCAACAAGTTGGATGTATACATTGATTCCCATATAATGCTTTATATAGAGCTATTTGATAACCTAAATGTAAGATACTATTGCATGGGATTGTAACCAATTGGATATGGTGGTCCTATCCTCCATTGAATTCCATTTAGAAATCTTTCAGCATTTCATCAATCATTAAAATATATTTTTCATATTATCCATCAGTTTTAGAGTGATAGGCCACATTGAAATTCAATTCAGTACACAAAACATGTTGAAAGATACTCTAGAATTTATATGTAATCCATGGATAATGATTACATACAATCAAAAGTGGAACCCCATGAAGCCTCATCATTTTATTAACATATTTCATGGAAAGTTTATCATGTGAGAGATCATTACGAATAATGATAAACTGGATAGTCATGGTGAGTCTATCCACAAAAACCCATATCACGTTGTTTCAATTTTATTTCATTAGAAGACCAATGACAATGTCCATAGTGACATTCTCCCATTTTCGGATTGGTATTTGCAATGGTTGTGTAATCCCTTTGGAATTCTACCACTTTTTATTAGCATGATTACATACCACCTTGAGATATAATCATCAATATCCATCACCATGTTGTCCCACCAGAAGTTCTCTCGACGATCATCGTACAACTTGGTACATCTAGGATGAATGGAGGAATATGAGATATGTGAATTATCCAATAGATCTTTTGTTATCTTAATTGTTAAAGGTACAAAAACGATAGTTCCAAAATGAGTCACAAAATAATCATTAATGTGAAACTTATTTAGGTTCCCTTACTTTACATCTTTCACCTTATTTTGTAGCTCTAAATCATCCCTTTGTGCCTCCTTGTTCATCTGTTGGATAGATTATTGGGAAATAATTTTTCCAAGTTAGAATGTATTCCTTATTGTTATTACTTTAAAATCTATAATTTTTATATCCATAAATATATGGTTTTCTCTATCCTAATCTTGGATAGAGTAGTATTGTATTTTATTATAAGAGCATCATATATCATGTTTTCCATTCCTGGGTGGTACTGAGTATAGAAGTCATTGCCCATGATTAGTTATAACTACCTGCTCTGATGCATGATGAGATACTTTTACATGAATATATAAATTAGGATATTTTTATTAGTATATATACCACACTTATAACCATAGAAGTAGTGATGCCATATTTTCATGAAAAAATTCAGAGATTCTAGCTCCCGATCATGTGTCGTGTAGTTCTACACATGAATAATCAACTACTGTGATGTGAATGCTATCAAATTATCATTTTTTATGAATAAATAACCCATGACATTATATGAATCATCACTATATATCAGAAATACTTCTCCATTTGTTTGTATTTTGAGTACATGTGTAGTGATTAGCCTATTTGTTATCTCCATAAATCATTCCTCACATTATTCTATCGAAACATACTATATCGCTTATCATGTTAACATAGTTTTAGAGGTATATAATCATTATAAATACCTCACAGAACACTATAAGTACTCAGTTAATCCATGAAAACTAAAGATTTCAATAACACGTGTGGGTCTAGGAAATTCATAAATTACCATTTTTTTAAGGGTCAACATAAATTCCATAAATTTTGATCACTTTCCCCAAGAATTTGACTTTCTTTATAAAACACTTTTTCAACCTGGTATACAATTTATCGATATTTATTATCACCAACACAATTCATAGATATTCTTCAAGTTCCTTTTAACCCTTGAAGTATATGAGAATATCATCGGTAAACACTACCAAAATATTTTTAAGGTAGTATCAAAAGACTATATCCATAAAATTAATTAATATTATAATGGGATTAGTAAATATGAATGAATCACTAGAACCACATAGTGCCCATTCATTTTACAAAAACCAGTCTTTTGAATGTCTTACTTCTTCATCATATTTTGATGATATCTAGAATGAAGATCCACCATTGATACATATTTAGATTCTCATAGATGATAGAAAAATTCAACAATACTTGGAAGAAGATACTTAATTTTTATGGTGATCTTATTGGCCTCCCATAAATTGATACAAAAACACATTGATCCATCACTTTTCTCTATAAAAATCCATCACTCACCCCAAATGCTATTGTAACTGCTTATTTAACTCTTCTAGTTCAATTGGGGTCATCCAATAGGGACATTTTGAGAAATTAGTGGCTTTGGGTATATTTTCTATTGAGAACTCTACCTCATGGTCATTGTGAAGACTAGATAACTCACTAGGAAATAAAACAGTTTATTCCCTCTCAATGGGAATTTATTAATGTTTTATTCTTTCTATCGATGCAACCATTTTATCCAGGTATGTTTCATTACATAGAATCAACACACACACCATTGATGGAATTTATAAAGGATACTCATGATCTCCCATGTATTTGTATAGGATAATCAGATGATTCATAATACGAGAACATAATTTCTTATACAGGAAATTGATGTGTTCTCTAAACAATGAGAGATAATCAATGCCATGTATAGCATCAAATTCAACTAAGGGAAGTATTTTGAGATTAACCTGATGAATATTCACACATACACCAATATGAGAAGACTTCATCATACGATTTTCAACGATCGCACCACTAGGTGTTTTTATATATCATTACATCAATGCATTGGGGCTTCCATTAAATAGTTTTATAAAACATGAATGATATAAATGTATTAATATATACATAATAAAATATGATTACATTCCATTATTGAGTGAAAATTAAGTGTACGTTGTATGTTTTAATTTCCTTCTCTACTTATAAAATAGTGATGTCATAAGATTTCCCTTGATCCTTTGGTTATTTTGGATTCTAATGCTTATTACCCTCAAGGACTCAATGTTTTGTTCTTTTTCTTGATTATTGACCTTTATCCCTACAGTTTAAAAATTAAAACATTGGTACTGCCCTCCTCTCCTTAGTGAAATTAGTGAAATTCTTCAAGTATTTTCCACATTCAGGATCATTGATTCCTTCTCCAATACACATTTATAATTTTCTTATCCCTTTGTGGTAGTTACCATGAGGGTTTGTCCCACATTTTTGACAAGTGGGTGGTTGATATTACTTTCCACCTTTTTTCAGTATATACTCTTCTTGAAACTCCATCTTTTGATACATATATCCCTAAACATGGTACTATTATTCAAACTGCATATACACTTTTAGAGAACATCAAACAACATCTTAATTACATCAAAAGTCTCAAATATCGAAATCCATTCAAAATAATGGTTTCAAAACAAAAAAGAATCTATCTATTTTTATATCATTATTGATAACAAAACCCGTGGTGTACCCTGAAATCCTTGTGATATTTTCTATATAATCAGTGATAGATTCAAAATCCTTTTGATTTAGCTCTATGAATTATCATTCAATATTTTTTAATGAGTATGGGTGAAATACATGTTAATAAATATAATTTATAATTTCATACCATTCCATCTTATAGATTTCATCCATAATCTTGGTGTTCTTAATCTGCACCAATGATTTTATCACCCTCTCCATATAGGTAAAAAAATGTATAGAGTCTCCTTTTACTTCTTAGAATATTTAATCATAGAAAATATCTTATCTATGGAGTTGACACACTATTCCATGGCTAGTGGATTGAAATAAACACTAAATGTTAGTGTCCTTTTTCGCATGAAGGATTCAAGAGAATGTTTCTCCATATTGGGTAAAGTTGGATGTTTCCCATGTTTTAGGTTATTATTCATATCCTGAGGGAACTAGGTAGGAATTTTCATGATGGTTTGAACTCCACCTCCGAAGGAATTTGGGGTGTTGTTTGGGAAATTACTGCATTATCCTTCACAGAGGTTGTTGATTGAGTTTCTTTGGGATGCACTATTTTTTAAAATAGAAATGTTTTGAACAATTTGTATGATAACAATGCATGAATAAATAATTTATTATTTTACATAAATAACTGTATAATAATATGTTTTGGGAACCCTATTTTTATCATTATTTTTTAAAAAAATATTCATGGATGTTTAGATATACTTAGACTTCTTCAAAGTGTTTTAACTAAGAATTTCTAGTCCTAATTTTATAATTAACTAAACCATACAATGAATCCAACTATAGTGATCCTACTTTTCTTACATAAATAATTTATCATTTTTATGATGAAAAACGTAATAACATTATAAAACCTGGATCTAAGGGTTTATGTCCTGGTAAAATTACCCCCATAAAAAAAATTACCCAATATTAAAACATAAATATTTATGTAAAATATTATTCTTCTTCCATTTGAATATCATGTTCTTCATAGTACACATTGTCACATGTAGATATTCATCAAAGATAGGGGTGAGAAAAATGTCAAATAAGAGGATAAATAAGGATTTGGATCTTACAACATGGGTGATCATAAAAATAATCAACATCATAACATAACTATGATATTGTTATCAACATCATGATCGAAATATTTGATGAAGGCATAGAATGTGGAATATCATAAAAATAAAATAAAATATAGTGAAAAATACCACTCATAGTTGTGAATATAGAATGTATCGTGTTTATATAAATCATATGTTCATAATAATAAAATCATCATAATGAATAGCGATAGAATCATGTTCATGAATATAGAACATTATATCATGAGATATGTCAAATTAACGATTGTATTTGAGGGATATATAATTCCAGTCCTACCATTCATATCATAACATTTACATAATCATGAATACCACATGGATCTTATAAAAATAATATTCATAAAATAACCCATGGAAATGAATGTGTTTGATAATAATATTGTAAAAAATACAATCATGAATAAAAATTTGGGTTTAAAAATGAAAAAAGGGAAAAAAATAATTGGTATAAGAATCACCAATCTTCAATGAAGAAGAAACCATTTCATTATGGGTCAATATATGTTTTGGAAGGAACTGTTATTTTTTACAATCTATATAGTGGACATAAAACAATGATTGAAACATGTATATCCTTATAATGAAGAGGTAATAACAATGAAACTATATATATGGATCATTAAATTGGTATCTATACTGAAATTTGGAATGGAAGATGTATAACACAATGGAATGGAGTTGGGTTCGAGAATCCCTAAACCTTATGTCCGAAAATACTCTAAACTTGAAAATTATATCATTTATAATAAAATTAGATTAGTTATTTAATAAATAATGATAATATTATACATCTAACTTATTTATTACAATTAATTAAATTCATTTAGGATCATGTTATGAGTTTTAGTGTTAGAATTTGTTATTTAATGATGGTTGGATTTTTTGGTTTTCATGATCAGTTCACTTTTATAAGAGTATGTAAGTTCATTTAAAAAGATAATAATTGTCAATAATTAAAATAATATGTTATTAAAGAAGTAAAAAAATATTAAATTGTTTCATATAAATTTTTATTTGATTATATTAGGTTGATTCATTAGATAAAACATCGATGAAAATGTTTTAATTTATTTATGTGGTTTTTAGGACCATCTTGATGTTTTATCATTTTACTTAATATAATGATTATATATTAGTTACTATAGATGATATACAATTTAATATGAATATTAAAATTAAATTTAAACATAATTTTTTTTATTACCATCCATGAAGGTGGAAATGGAAAACAAAAAAATTTCATCCACGAAGGTAGTGAATCGACACATCACAGACTCTGCATTTTTTTAGAAAAGATGAAGAAGAGAAGAGTTTTATGTTTTATATTCCATTAATAGAATAAAATTATAATATATATGTAATAATGGAATTGTAAATCTTATATGGATATGGTATATGAGAATAAGGTATAAGAGATAAATAATTTAAAAGAGAAAGGTGGTGGTTTTAACATCTTGAATATCATCTCCTTGAGATCCTCCTAAAGGAACATGGGTTTGGTCTTTTTTTTATTCCAATAGATCATAAAAATAAGAAATTTTATTGGGAAGTGAATTGTGAAAAAAAAAATATAAGATAAAATACTTGGAAGGTGTGAGGATAAAGAGTGGTGAGGAGTGATATTAATAGGGGAGGAGAGGAGTGTTTTCAGTTATTTTCTTCATTTGTTTATTATTGTTCATTAATAACATCAAGTCTAATGATTATTAGGAATTAATAATGTAATTGGTTTTTCAATAAATCTAACCTCTGGGTTTTTACCTCATCCATATATCATCCATGACTGGATAATTCTTGTATTTAGCATATATGATAAATTAAAGTATTTTACTAATCACCAATTCCCATTATTTTTCTATAATCCCAAAAATTAACCTAGACCATTTATTTATGTATAGATATTTGAAATGGACTCCAAATTATGAAAATATTTTTCTAAATAAGGGAAATTTATTTTTTATATAAAATAATCATTTATTCAAAAAAATATGGATTTTACTAATATAATTAAATTTTTTTACTTTTTGAAAAATTAATTAATATCTCATAAAATTATATTATAATTATAATAAAAAATAATAATATTTTTTGAATATATTAATTGAAAATAAATTTACTTTTAAATAATTATATTAATTAAAAAATTGTTAATAAAATTTATGTTTTTAAAAACTATTGACACTGAATTTATTGTTGTAAAAAATTATTTACTTATTCCACAACATAAATATATCATATTTTAATTCATAAGACAAATAAATTTTATTTATAATCTTATAGGTGTGGTTACTATTCTATAGTTCAGATTAATATTCCAATGGTCGGGTTACTATTCCTTTATTATAAGTTCCTTAATTTCCATAAATACCACATATTTTATTTTATATTTGTGAGAATAATGATATTATTGGGTTATATTCTTTATATATTTTTATTATATAAAATGAAATATTTATATTAAGGGAAACATCCATTGATAAATGTTTGGGTCATTACAGTTTACCTTTATTTATCCAATTTCTCATTTTTTATCTCTTAAAGAGAATAAAATTAATTGTGTCCTCTTCTTATTATCCTTCCCCCAAATAACATGATTTATTATTTTCATATTTTTCTCAAATATTATCTTTTTATATGGTTTGAAAATTAATTTTTTTATTATCATTCTTCTTAATGAAAATTGTTTTTCTAATATTATATTACACAAAAAGATTATTAAGTTTGTCCAGAGATAAATTTGCTCGATCTTATCAAGATGAAACTTTGAAATTAAATCAATCAATTAGTTTTCTCAGAAAATTATTTATGATTTTATAATATTACTTATTTTCACTAAAACTTCTAATATTAATGAAAATCTAGTGGACACCTATAATGTATTCTTCAACAATTTCGTCATTATCATTGTTAATATCTTTAAACCCACTCCTCCAGTTTTGTAACTTATCATCCATAACTTTTTCATTTCCTTAATAACCATTTTCCAACATATAAATCATTTTCTTAAACAATAGTTACCCAATTTTTTATTAACATTTTCTATGAGAGCCAAAAACAAGGAATTTTGATCATTTCATGAACTTGAAAGTTTATCTTATTAACAAATTTCATAAAAATTTCCAAAATGGTTTGAAATAAAACTATTGTTTTATCTCTAACATCAATTCCGATGAATATATTATATGGTAACATAGTATTCATCCCACTGTAACAATTTCTACCATTTAAAATAAGAACACCGATACTATTCAGTGAATTGAAAATCTCCATTTTCAGAGTAGAAACTTTCATATAGAACCTGGCTCCACTACCAATAGAAGTTCTCTTGGATTAATGTAAGAAGAATAGGGGTTAATCGGAGACCATTTATCATTTATAAGAATGATTCTTAACATTATAGGAAAACATTCACAATCTTTGAAAAATTCTTATATTTACGATAAAATAATATATAAATATGAAACTGACCTATCATATTGAATAATGTAAGGAGATATTAGTACATGATATTTATGTTGATTATTACAAGTACTAAATCCATTCAATAGTTGTTATCCCCCAAAGATAGATTCTTTTAATACCTTCATATCATTAAAATGGAATGTGATGTAACTATTTCTTCACTATAGTAATTGTTTCTCTAGCTAACCTCATTTCTAACACTCAATAATAAGACTTCCCTCCATATTTTTTTGTACCCCTTAACATTCCTAAATGAATTATATTTCTTTAAAACTAGTTATATAACCCCACAAACATGACTTTTTAGGAACTGGTCAAAACCCCACATAAAAGTTATTTCCATCTTCTTTTATGATATATATTAGAATGATTTCATCTTTCTTCACAAGTATGTTAGATCACCTTTACATACATATGAACATTATGATCATCAATAACACTATTAAGAGTCTATTGTCCCTGAAACTTCTTCATGATATTTGTAAGACCAATTTGTAATCAATATGAATATTTATAAAATAATATCTAGAAAAATTCATTAAAAAAAGATTAAATGATAGAATATGTCTATTTTTCAATATATCTGATGGATCCGTTCAATCCATCTATGTAATATGGTCCTTTCTATGACTTGGTTTGATATGTTATGTCCAATACCTATATTTGATCAATCTATTGAGTAAACCATTATTATATGATTCTATATCTATGGAGTATATTTTAAATAATCCTCAACTCTCTATAATTACAACTGATGTGATTAATTAGATGCACCTTCATCCATTTATTTCAGAATTATACTTATCTCTTGGATGAAGTAGACTTTATCTAATGAACTCCAATCTTCGAATGTGTAATAACTCAATCATATGCTCATTTTACTTATTGTCTCTCTAATGGATCTCGTTATAGTTATTCTCCTTCAAATAGGATTTTAACATTGTTGGAAAATCAATCTTCCCTAAAAACATCATCACTTCATCCTTTTTGTACAAGTGAATAGTGTTAAGTACAATCAAATTATGCACACCTATTAAATATGTGCTCCCAATTTAGAAAAGGTAGGCACTATTTTTTTGATTTTTCATTCATTTGAATTTTTTATGAAGCATCTCCAGCCTTATGGAGTATTTTAGAAAAATATTTGAGATTCATGTAAAATATAGTTATTCAATCCTTCTTGGAACATCCATAAATGTTGTGTAAATGATTTTTTTCTAACTTACTTAATATCTATAAAAATATTTTACATGATATATTTTTTTATATTTTCATTAATAGGGTATCCTTTTCTAGTGGTATAACATCGACATTCTCTATTCAATGAATCTCTCTACATTACATCATATTCTGGACCTTGATTCAATTTTACATAATTTAGAAACCACCATCTATTTAGCTCTATTTATGTGAGTTTAATAATATCTCATATCTCTATCTTTTGTGCTCATCTAGTGCAACCTTCAATAATTCACTTGTTTTATGTTCAATTAGATATTATTCTATTATCTATCAAGTGGATGTTCATTTGATGGATCTTCATCTGATGGCATTGATCCGACAGCCTAATAATCATCTAGATCTTTGTACCTCCTTCTATTTTTAAGGTGAATTTTCATTCCTCCTCATGGTGACATTTGGGAATCTCCATCCATTAGATATTTAAATTGTTTGACAGATGTAATTTTACCATTACAACTTCATTGAGATCTCCATCAGGTGCTCTATTTCTTATTTTCTCTATCTAATAACATTGAAAAATAATCATGCATACAAAAAACCTTTACATAGATAGTGTAAGGATTGGGTTATATATACATAACATTATCCACATAGGAAAAATAAAAATCTTTATAATTTTCTCATTCTCCCTCTAAGGAATCTTCATATTATTTATTTAGTCGAGAAAAACATCTTTGATTTACTCATCCAATAATTCTACGTCGGAAGTTTTTAAACCAATATTTTTAGGTCCATAACTTTATATATCATTTTCTACATATCCAAAAATTAGAAATTAAAACTTGAACTTTATCCAATAAAATGAATCATGTTTAATTGATCACAATTTTATATAATTTTTTCAGCCATATAATGAATCTTTATCTGCATATATCTATCTTATGTTGTGCATCTTGTTGGATAAATCTGCAACACTATGACTTAAAATATTTATCATGAATTATACATATGGTCACTATATTTTTTTCTTATAAAAATACTGAAAAATTAACACATACTATTAATATTTTTTTTCCCGGTAAACCCAAAAAACATACTTTGTAAAAAATTATTAAAACATTTATGGGATCAGGACTTTTGTTATGATGTTATAACATGAAGAATATTTTATCATCATCTAACATTGTAAGTAATGTTTTCTAAAAATGTTTTGTAAACTCTATTACAATCCTTAGATAATTTTAATTCATTTCATAAGGATACTCCCATAACTTACTCAACAAAGAATTCCTTCATAATTCTACCAGCATCTTCACTAAACATTCTATTGAAACACATATTGACCTATTGAGATGAGATAAAAACAAACATTGTTTAAGACAACACTTTGGTTGTTATTGTAATTATGATTCTAAATTTTTTTTAATATGATAATCCTATTATAGATGTGTTAAATGAAAATTTTTATATGTTTCCAAATGATATTACCTGAAAATGAAGACGAGTCATAAGATAATATTTAGAGAGAATAAATATTTAATTAATGAGGTTGATAAGTAATATGATGCTACTTCTACAAGTATGTTATCAAATTCTACTGATGTTGATAATTTTATTGTTTATTTATAAATGATTAATGGATTTTAATATCTATTCTGCAGTGGTTAGGGGAATTGTGAATTTTTTTTATAATTACTGAGATTTATTAGTGGAAATAATAGTGTTTTTTATAAATAATGTTTCACAATCAATATAATAATTTCTGTATAAATATATTTATGAGTAAGATGTCTTCTCTTACATGTTTTATATTTATAATTAACTGTGAATATTTTTTTTAATTTTCTCTTGGTCACCCTCAATATATAAAACATTCCAAATCTTTATCAATAAATCACTTTCTATTTCTGAAACTTTAGTTTCTAATGTTAATCCATATGGGTACCTAAAGGTTATATGAGTAATCAAATAGGATAGAAATTATAATGGATATGAAAAATTACTATTGTTTTATCATTTTTGAAAATGATCATTGGACATCTCAATATGAAAATATGGTATATGGACTGTGGATTCCCAAGGAATATGACTCAAAATCTATCAAATCTCAATTCTTTCAATAGTTTTGATGGAGGAACTGTCTCTTTAAGAGGCAATTAAAAAGGAAATAAAAAAGGTTTTATGAGGTTAAATTTAATATTATACTATTATTAATAGAGTGTAATGTGTTTATTGTTTGAAAATTACATAATTAAAATATCTAAATTGTCTGATGACACCAAATGTTTGTTGGTCTATTTCATGGCTCATAAGAGTGAAACTCCATTCGAAGCCACTACATACTATAATCTAGTATATATTAGGAATTTTTATATCATCATATTAATTAGATTTTACCAGAGAGGTGAGTTTTATTGTTATGAGTTTGATATATATTATTGAGATAATAAATATTCTCATAATTTATCAATACTATAAAATCTATATTAGAATGAAATATAACATAAAATAAATGGAATGATTCATTAAATTTAAAGAAACATTCTAAATTAGCATAAGTATCTATATTATGTACAAGTAGAAGCTATCAACACATCCAATTATATTTCAAATAGAATCATTCCAGGACTAATTGTCATGAAATTACCTTATGAGGGTTGAGGGGAATGGATGTCAACTGCATGATACATCATATTGTTTGGGTGTATGGTTATCAAACTCATCACCAATAATAATTTAGATAAGTTTTATTTAATGTATGATAATGAAATATTATTGAAATATTTTAAGCATAATATATATTATAATGTTAATTAGAAAATATTAATGGTGATGGATGAATAGGTCTATGAGATGATCAATGAGAAGGATAGTTTATAAAAATCAATATTGATGGATTAGGTTAAAGAAGATTTTAGAGATAAAAATACTAATTAGTAAAGACCTATTAAAAATTATATTCAAATAGAATATGTATCTTTTGAGGGGTATTATGAGACTTCTCAATTTAAATGTGGAAAACACATATGTATCAGACCATTGAGAATGTAATTAAAAATATTGATTCATGATTGAAAATGATAAATGTTTTAAGGAATATTTGTGGACATTCTTCTTTTATTTCATAGATTCTTCAAAATTATGTCTCTTAATATTAGGAAACTATGATTTGGGTTAGTCTATATAAGAAGACACAAATTAGTTTACAAAAAAGAATGTGTGGATGATATTTTATCCACATAATGATCAAAATATAATTAAAATGAACTGAATATTAAAAATAATCATGATGATTTAAGATATATTTTAAGGAATATTTCCAAATATGTATCTCAAGGAAACTATCTAGAGGACGGTATATAATAGAGAATGTATTTTTCTTCACTAGTAAAGTTTTATTACTTTTGAATTCATATAGTATATAATACTCAAAATGGATTAATATTATATCATATTGATATTAAATGATATTTTATATATTGATTTATTTTATAGAATTTATATTTGAGGTGTCCCCTTATCATAATCATTTGAAAAATATAAATCATGATTTTCTAATCATTAATTAATTTTTTGGATTGAAATGATTAAAACATGGATAATAATAATTGAATCATTCAAAATTTATATACAATAAAGAGTCTAATAACGAAAAATTAGATCAAATACTATTTAGGAAATGATATCCCAAAAAATTATATTATTAATGATTTATGTACGTGATATTATTTATTTCATTTTCAAGTAACACATATTTTTTTTTAAATAATGGTTATTTAGTTCAAGAAGTGACTCATGGGAGATTAAAAATTTATTTTTGGATTTTAAATCTATTAGTCAGATGATTGAATTTTCATAAATTAGAGTAACTATCCTAAAGAGATAATGTAGTGGTTTAATTTGGATTCAACTAAGAGCATGAGTACACAAATGGTTACTTCGTGTCAAATAGAGTAGTAACTTTATCAAATTGTATTGATCCCATGATTTTTAGTTGAATGATTTTTTGTTTTGTATATATAACTACATGATGTTAAGATCTCATGTATAGTTTGTTATTGTGTGCTTGATTAAAGGATGATCATATCCAAATTAAATTAGAATAGTCAATATAATCTTCATGTATATGAATGTTTTATTTAATATTTTCTTTTAAAACTTATAAGACTTATATTGAATTAATGAGTTATTGAAAATAATATTTTTGTTGATGGATAATTGATAAACATAGTATAAGTAAATGTGTCATTTAATTGGATTATTTCGTTTCATGGAGTTCAAAGATTCTATTATAAATTTCTTAATCTGAAGAAGAGTCCAAGAATATAATACAAAACAAATTCTCAGAGTCTATAAATTATGTAATATATTTTAGGATATAGTATATATTGATATATAATTCTAATTGGTGTGAAAATTATTCAGCTATAATTTTTTTTGAGATTCCACTTCAACATTCAAGAACTTTTCATATTGAAGTACAATTCCATTTTAATTGATATCATGTGTTAAAGGGAATATCACTCAAAAGATTAATCATATTGAAGAAAAATTATATAATATATTTTTTAGACCCTATTTTTATATTTTTTAGAACAAAAACGTGAATAGAAGAAAAATAGAGTTCTCAAATTTTTTTATAACGTTTTTCATCAAAATAAAAAATTTAATGAATTATATTATTTTGCTACATTAGAAAAGAAACATTATTTTTATTCAAAACTAATGTTATATTATATAGATAACCCTATATGATTTACTGAAAATTAAATTTTTATTAATTTAAGTGAAATAGTGAGTAATTCTGTCTTAGTAGTTGTGATAGAAGTAGAATCTATTTATGAATCATCATCCATGAAAATTACTTTTTATGTCATATATGCAGCACACATTGATATGAAACATTGTATAATTATTTAACATGAGAATATATTAGTAGATAGATGATGTTTAATGATCTAATTTGGGGATATATTAGTAAGGAATATAGTTTATAGATCCAACGCAAGAAGAGATAGTCTAAAACTGTATGCTCATGATATGACTCTTTACACATCATGATGGATGAAGTTTTCTTTGTATATATACATGATACATTATTATTCTAGCATATGATTAGAGACCAATTATTTAAATATGCATATATATTTATTTATCTTCAACCATTGATAAATCAATATATTGATATATATTGATATATTTTTAAGAATTTAAAATATTTTAAATTTAATTATTTTTAATTAAAGTTGTATTTCAAGTAGGTAATTGTAATAATTTACCACTAAAAAGATCATAATCATAAAATATCATCAAAAATGACCAGGTAAATCATGTTAAATCATTATATTTTTCAATTTCAGTTTTTTTTTTCAAATTTGGTCAAGAGTGTAAATACATACATATTTTCATGTTTTTAAATATAGAAGGAATAATAATTTTTGGTTTTGAAGTTGGGATTATTTATAGAATTTGAATTCGATCATGTTTATGATGTTTGGAACATATCAATGAGATGTTATTGGATATGTATTGGGGGCCCGTATGTGTTTTCGGTGATTAGTTGAGTGCCGGAGTAAGGTTAGGATGAACCCCTGTTACTATTGTTTATGCAAACATATATTGGTACTATTGTTTCCTATCCCGAGGGTTGTAATAGCTATAGTGTTGTAACATTAATGGGGAGCATGTGATGTAACATCTTTACCGAAATTCTACAAAAACTATGCTTTGTTCCAGTTCATTACGAGGCCTCAAGTGCACCTCTCCATATTCTAGAGGATACTGAATATCGGTAAGGACAAATGGTGTGATCATGGAGATATTATGTCCTCATATCATAGTAAAATTGAACAAACTAAGTATCATACTAAAATTAAATAAACTGAGTGTTGTAGTTGTAAATATACTCCAATTTAAATATGATTTAATAATAAATGAAATTGTGAAAAATCATAGATATCCATGTTATACATATAACACTAGTCACCTACTAGGCTGAACATACATGCATAATTACATCAAATAAAATGAAATAAAAGTACAAGGACCTACTAATAAATCCATGCCAGACCAAATACCTGGTCTCCATGACACTGTTTAACTACATCATCCTAATCATAATAATCCAATTATGCGGCACTTCCAAATTATGAAACTCTAGGACTCAGCCCTAACCTCCAAGGAACTTTGATAAACATAAAATGTAGGCATAAGGTTTGCATACACATGAAGGTGCTGGTTGATGTGTGATAAATAATCTCCATAGTCCACCCATATGATGAACTTATAAATATCATTTCATAAGTGCACAATCATGATATATGATCAGCCTACAATTGACACAAATTGATAGATAATTATTCAAATAATCTTGTAAAAACACCATTGATCACATTGTCTGTGATCCCAACCAATTGACCATGGTTATGTTATGTGATGTGGCTCTATTTTAACATAGTTTTGCCACATTTTTTATTTAATTTTTATCAATTTAATTAATTATTTTGACACTTTTTAATTAATATTTTCACTTTTGTAATTTTATCACTAAATATGTTAATTAATCATTTTTTTATAGTTAATTATGTATTTTTAGTCTTTAAATTGATAATTTTAATCTTACTAAACTATTCAACTCTAATTATGTCTTATTTAGTTTGGTTAATTTAAATCTGCTTAACTTTATAATAGTTAATATTTATTATAAACAATTATTTAATCTATGTAATTCAATTTAATTAACGTAGACTTTATTTTATTATTTAATCTTCTAATTAAGTTACATTAGAATAGGTTAATTTTATTATTTCAATATAGTTAATTAATTCATTAATTAAGAGTTATTAAACATTAATTATATTGTTTTATGTATGCAGTTTAAATATTTATTCATTTTCTTTTTGTTTTAGTCTACTGGTGATGTAGAATTTAACTAGCGGTAACCGCCTTACCATTAGACTGAGTGCCATGCACCTCACTGTTGTGCCGCTGTTCCACTTTTCTTAATTTATTTTAATAAAAGTGACCCTTTTATTTTTATTTAGTAACAGTGATTATTTTAATTTTTTTTGTGACAATGTCTTGGTTTTTAATTTCTAACAGCGAATCCCGCTTCACAGTTTTACCTAACAGTGACCACCTCACTGTTGCGCAGTGTCTCCTTTTATTTCCCTCTGTCAGCAGCTCTCTCACTGTTAGACAGTGCCCTGCACCTCACTCTTAGCATTCTAACAGTAACTTCTAATTTTTTTTGTAACGGTGACCCTTTGTCTTAACAGTAACCTTTTATTTATTCTAACAGTGACCTTAAGCACACCCTTTTTAATACCTCACTGTTAGGTTAACAGTGACCCCCTGCTTCTCACTGTCCACCCCACCCATTTTTTTTCCAGCCTCACTGTGACCTCCTTCTCACCGATACGTCCTCGCCCCTGCCCCCGATTGCTTCTCCACCTCTACAATTCCCAGCCCCTCACCACTGCTGAGAGACTCGGCCATCCGAGGAGTCACCGCCATTCGATTCTCGTGAATCAGAGCATCCTTCCTCCACCACTCACTGCTGCTTCTAGTTCCAACCGAGCTTGAACCATGACCATGGCCTCCACCCGATGAACCTGAGCCCACACCGCCGATTGAATCCCTAACTGAAGCCGTTGTTGCATCCCATTTCAACCCATCGTACCCTCTTCCTCCACCAGATCTGAACCCATACAGTTCGAACCAAATAAATCACCATAGAACAAAATCAAGCTCAGATCTGGAAATCCATGACCCACCTTTTTCTCTGTTGTCACCGGATCTAGAGACACCGCCGGTTTAAGTTCCTCCATTAATACCGCAAATGGATTCTTCCGCCGTTCGAGGAATACGCTGCTCTGCTTGGGAGAAGAAAACCGAAACCTTTCCACCTGTTGCGTCGTGGATTTGGGGGAGGAAGAGAGGAGTTGTGCGTCGTGCTTCTTCTTGAGTCGAGCCGCGCCGCTGCTGTTGGAGAAGAGAAGTTACTACCACTGTTGTCCGCCGCTGAGCAGAAGACCCACGCCAGAGCCAAGGGGCGTGCCAGGGAAGTTGAAGACACAGGACCGCCATTCCATTGCTGGCTTTGCAGTTCGCAATGGAGCTGTCCGCGCTGCAGCCTGAGAGGCAGCCGGTGATGCTAAGGAGGCCGCTGGTTTCAGGAGGAAGGAAGAAATCCTCCCCTGCTGTGCGCCGATTTGGGGGAGGAATAGTTGATAAAAGATTTAAAAAAAAAGAAGAAGAAACATGATATAAAATATAAAGAAAACAAATAGTAAACTTTAACTTTAGAAAATGAGAAAAGTAAAAAGTTAAAGTTAAAGTTAAACTAACTTTAACTAAGTCAAATTAATATAAATTAATAGAAGTTATAAATTTAAAACAATTACACAATTAATAAAATGGATAAATTATTAATTAAAATACAAAAATATATCCAATAATAAAAATTAATAATTAATTAATTTACCATTAATAGTATAAATATATAATTAATAATAATTATAAGTATGCTATGAAATTTACTTATTAATTTAAGTATCTTTATAACTTAAGTAATAACTTTAATTACCTTATTAAAATTAACTAATTAATCAATTAATCTAATGATTAAATTTCTTTTATAGTAATAATTAAATTATTAACTTAATTATTTATGTTCTAAATTTTTAATAACTTAGTTTAAAAAAAATGGTCGAAATTAATAACATAGTATTTATTTTTATTAACCTAATTAAGTTAATATCTTTTTAATTTAATTATGTTCTCGCCATAGTAATTTTCAGTGGATAATTGTACAAATAATTTAAAATTTCATAATTATCAATTAACTCTAAGTAATTTTTAACGAGTTATTTGATATTTAACTCTAAAAATAACTATTTATCTTTCTTTGGGTATTTATTTATTTATGCTTCTGTTCTAACTTGGCAGGTTCATTCTAGAGATGGGAAAACGTCCAGATACATACAACTAACTTTACCGAAGTTAGTTACGTGGGAAAAGATTGCGCGACGTGCCTGTCGCGGAAAAAAACACACGTGTGCGGTGTGCTCGTGAGGAAAACATGAAGTCGGTGGAAGACATGCAGTGACAAGTAGCAGATGACAGATGGTATTTAAGCAGATCAAGCAGCGTTTTTGAGGGAGACTCTCATTCGACATTCCACACCAGACAATACGAGAGCGGAGACTCCCGGGAGCAGCACTGGAAACGAGCAGGAGACCAAGGAGCCCGAAGGCAGAGCGATATTTAGGGAGTCTTTCTCCCTCTTTTCTTAACGTCTTGTACTCTGTTTTCGGATTGTTTTCAATGATATATTTCATTATGAACATGAGTTGATTTTCCATCTCGGGAGCTTCAAGCTTTGTTGGTTTATCTGTTAAATTGATCACTACTCATTGATTGACATCAGAATTAATCAATCCAGTGGAGTGTATTTTTCTTAGAACCTTAGACAACTCATCTGCCTTCTCTGTGGATCGACCCTGCACTGCTGTACTAGTGTAGGAGTATAAATGTAATTTTGAGGGCCGTGACGACCTCCGGTCGCTTCAAAATTTGGCGCCGTTGCCGGGGAAGGCACGCACCGAGATTCTAGGGTTTAAAAAAACACACAAAAAAAACAAAAAAAAAACTCAAAAAAAAACTCAAAAAAAAAACTGATAAAAAAAACTACTTTGAACTGTATCTGCTACTTTTGTTGTTTTGAAAAGAAAAATCTGCTTCACAGAGAACTGTTGTGTGTTTAAGATCATTAAATTTTGAATTAAAAATGGATGTTAAACAGAATTGGAATCAACCGGGACCTAACTGTGTTTGTTGTGGTGATTATGGACATACTGCTTGGCAGTGTGTCTATAACCAGCCACAACAAGATGTTTACACTGATGAAAATGAACAATGTGAGTTTAGTCTTATCACCCTAGAAAAAATTGAATTAATTGATTCCAAACTAGATGCTAGGGTGGAACAAATTAATAATTGGTTAACTCAAACCCATGAGATTCAACTTAGATATTCTCAAGAGCGAGATCAAAGAATGAAAAGAATAGAAACCATGCTCTTGGAATTGCAACAAAGGTTTAAAGAACAAGAAGTATTTGAAGAAAATGAAAAAGAAAATGTTTACAAAAGATTTGAAAATCAAGTGGAAGAAGAAAGTGATAATGAAACTGGACAAGAACCCATTCACTTTGAAAAATCTGACCCTGTTGAACTAAATCTGGAAATAACCAACTCTCTAAATAAAGAACACATCATTGAAAATCCAATAAAGAACTTTAATGGAATCGAGTTGGACAATTTTGAAGATGAATTGTAACAGATTGAAAAAGATAGACTAGTTCTTTTCATAATTCCTACACTTGAGAAGAATCACTGTTTTAGAAGCTTTGAGAATGAAGTCACTCGGGTTGAAGATATACTTGAAACTAGAAACTGGAATGTTAAAAACTCTTCACCCAATCTTTCTGAAATTCTGAACAATGAGCCTAAAATTGAAATTGGGAACACTTTGGAAGATAACCTTAAGCTGGATAACATAGAATCTATTTTTTTTGAACCTCAACTGAAAACTTCTCTTCCATGTTTTGAAACTGTAAACCCAATTAATTCTGAAATGATGTTTGATGATGAGAATGTGGGAATAATATTTGAAGAAAGACTAATTGATGAGTTTTCATTTCCTTATTCTCATAGTAATCACTTTTCTGAATCAGTGTGCAATGAAATGGAAATCAGTGTTGATCAACTTGAGGAGAATTGTCTTAATATGAACATTTTGGAAAGTGAATTTATTGAAACTGAATTGTACAATTCTTCTCCTGAAATTGAATTGCAACAATCAAATGACATGGTTTTAGAAAGTGATCCTTTTGAACTTTAACTTGAAAGAGAAGTTGAACGCACATTATATGATGGTTGCGGAACTGATTTGATAGAAGTAGTAGATGTTCAATGTGAGTTAACAGATGAGGATCTTTTGGAAGAGATTTATAACATTGTTAGAGCTGAACCACTTAGTGATAAAATAAATTCTCTTTCTTGTTTTTCACTTCCATCCTCACCTGTGAAGGGTTCTAAGATTTTTCATGATACTGATAGTAGTCCAGAGGGGGAATTAGACTTGAGTTCCAATTCTCATGATTCTGTTCAGAACTTCATTGAATCCCCTTTTGAACCTACTATTCAGTATTCACCAACAAGCACCCTTGAATTTGAATCTGTTAGTGTTGAATTTGAGAGAGATAGCCATGAAAATAATGCTACACCCTTTGAAGCACCTTGTACTATGTTGTCTAGTCATGTGAAATCAAATCTTGATAACTCTGAAATAATTCTGGAAGTGGACAACACTATATCCATTACTGCTAAAGGGTGCTACTTAGGGGTTAATTCAGGCTTTGAGAATTCCATTTTTATCTGGTTATGTTTTGGTGCCCACAATCTTCACTGCTCTGTTAAAAATAAATGGGCCAAACACTTGTGGTGGTTCCTATTAAGGAAACCACATCCACCTAGTGACTACGGTTAGTTGCTAGGTGAGTCTGGCTGGGGACTTTAAACCTAGCGCTGCATGGGAGGCAACCCATGGTCTTGTTTTGTTAATAAATAAAAAATTGTGATTAAATAAAGTCTAACTAAAGACTTTAAATTCAGTGCTTCATGGGAGTCAACCCATGATCTTTCTTTGTTTTTACTTTTGTTCTGTTCTTATTTTACTTTGAATAAAGTGCTGCTTTGTTTTCTTATATATGCTTTGTTTTTGCTGGATAATTGTTCCTCGTCTATATACTCTGTGTTTTTAGGAATGCTGCTTCTGTCATCTAAGGAGTGGAATTCCCATGGTCATTTTTGGACAAGAGCTTAGTCAGGGAAGTACTTCAACTTGTTGCACTTATTTTTCTGCTCCTGTTTTGGTTATTAAAATTCTGTTTTTGCTTAAAATTCTGTTTGCTTAAAATTCTGCTTGTATTATAAGATTCTGCTACATGTCGTGTAACTAATGAATTAAAAATCTGCATGAGCCTCCTTGATTTAAAAAACTGAATTGCATTGTGATAAAACATTTTCACTACATGAAACTAAGTGTGGGGGGGAGTACATGCTGCTGATCATTTGAGTCTGCTTGTTTCGTTGAGGTGTTTAGCATGAACTTTATCTGCTATATTGAACATTTTATTGAACTCAATCTGTTAAAATGCTTACACCCAATTAATTTTTCACCCACACATCATATAATTCTTTTGAGCTTTAATGAAAATCTTTGTCACTTTAATGTGTGTATGGATATGAATCTTCTGTAAGTTATTCATTGCGGCAAAATAAAATTTGGAACTTCATTGAGACCCTTTATACATGTCATATATCTACTAAATTGAAAATCTGTTTTGAACCATAATCGATTAATTGTTCTTCTCCATATTTAGAATTCAACTTTGGGGACAAAGTTGGTTTTTAAGTGTGGGGGAGGGGGTCAATTCTTGACTGTGCTAGACTGTGTTTAATTGTAATGCTCATCAATTCCCACTGCTTTTAAACTTTTTGTCAAAAAAATGGTCAAAATTTTTCAAAAAAAAAAAATTTCTTCACAATTTTAGTCTTTACACTGCACTCAAATGAGTCTTGCCTTAGGATGGTGCTTGATTGGAAGTTGAGTCTTGCTTTGAGTCTGAAATGAGTGTTGGTGGATGATTGCTGAGTGGAATTGTTTAGTGGTTTAATGAATTTTGGTTAGGAACTTCTTTTGAGAGTGATATGGGAAATCTTTTAGTGGATTTAAGATCATAATTTTAGGTACTGGAAGTTTGACTTTTATCCGAGGAGCCTTTTCATTCTGTTAATTTATAAAAATGATCATTTTTATTGAGTCAATGTAAATGGTTTCTATATAAATCTTTTGAAACTGGAGTAATACTGGGCATCTGGGATCCCACGGTGAATCTCTGAGACCTTAGAGGCTGGGTGAGTTTCTGTTTACTATAAGCCCTCTGTACACTCTAAATAAGTGCATTGCACAGTGCTTGGCACAAATTACATGGCTTGGGAAAAATAAATAAAGTGTCTAAGGTCAAAAATGAATTCATTAAGGTGAGGGGAATGATGAACTCCAGATGAAGAAGGGGACAACTGGTTTATATGGGAGTCATTTGGGTTGTATCAATAAAGTGATTTCAAAAAAAAATTATCTATGTTTTAATTTTGGAACCAAGGGGATTAGTCAAAGTACAAAGTTCCTTTTGTTAAGGTTTTGATTCCACTTTCATTTTACCTTTTATCATTCTTGAATTTAGAAATTGAGCTTGAATTGAAGTAAGTCACTAGGCAGAGTCATATATGAAGCAGGACACCTTCATTTATGGATGATTCATGGTTTACTTGAGTTCCCTTTGAGTAGTAGTTCTAGGCGAGACTTTATTTGAGGTATGTGTTCAATAGCCTAAGCACACTTTTTGAGTCCTCTGTTGAAACTTCTCCGAACATTGCTGATTTGTATATTTCACATTTTTGTTTTTTCAAAGAGAATAAAACATGGGATTGTTTGAGGACAAACAATGTTTAAGTGTGGGGGAATTTGATGTGGCTCTATTTTAACATAGTTTTGCCACATTTTTTATTTAATTTTTATCAATTTAATTAATTATTTTGACACTTTTTAATTAATATTTTCACTTTTGTAATTTTATCACTAAATATGTTAATTAATCATTTTTTTATAGTTAATTATGTATTTTTAGTCTTTAAATTGATAATTTTAATCTTACTAAACTATTCAACTCTAATTATGTCTTATTTAGTTTGGTTAATTTAAATCTGCTTAACTTTATAATAGTTAATATTTATTATAAACAATTATTTAATCTATGTAATTCAATTTAATTAACTTAGACTTTATTTTATTATTTAATCTTTTAATTAAGTTACATTAGAATAGGTTAATTTTATTATTTCAATATAGTTAATTAATTCATTAATTAAGAGTTATTAAACATTAATTATATTGTTTTATGTATGCAGTTTAAATATTTATTCATTTTCTTTTTGTTTTAGTCTACTGGTGATGTAGAATTTAACTAGCGGTAACCGCCTTACCATTAGACTGAGTGCCATGCACCTCACTGTTGTGCCGCTGTTCCACTTTTCTTAATTTATTTTAATAAAAGTGACCCTTTTATTTTTATTTAGTAACAATGATTATTTTAATTTTTTTTTTGACAATGTCTTGGTTTTTAATTTCTAACAGCGAATCCCGCTTCACAGTTTTACCTAACAGTGACCACCTCACTGTTGCGCAGTGTCTCCTTTTATTTCCCTCTGTCAGCAGCTCTCTCTCTGTTAGACAGTGCCCTGCACCTCACTCTTAGCATTCTAACAGTAACTTCTAATTTTTTTTGTAACGGTGACCCTTTGTCTTAACAGTAACCTTTTATTTATTCTAACAGTGACCTTAAGCACACCCTTTTTAATACCTCACTGTTAGGTTAACAGTGACCCCCTGCTTCTCACTGTCCACCCCACCCATTTTTTTTCCAGCCTCACTGTGACCTCCTTCTCACCGATACGTCCTCTCCCCTGCCCCCGATTGCTTCTCCACCTCTACAATTCCCAGCCCCTCACCACTGCTGAGAGACTCGGCCATCCGAGGAGTCACCGCCATTTGGTTCTCGTGAATCAGAGCATCCTTCCTCCACCACTCACTGCTGCTTCTAGTTCCAACCGAGCTTGAACCATGACCATGGCCTCCACCCGATGAACCTGAGCCCACACCGCCGATTGAATCCCTAACTGAAGCCGTTGTTGCATCCCATTTCAACCCATCGTACCCTCTTCCTCCACCAGATCTGAACCCATACAGTTCGAACCAAATAAATCACCATAGAACAAAATCAAGCTCAGATCTGGAAATCCATGACCCACCTTTTTCTCTGTTGTCACCGGATCTAGAGACACCGCCGGTTTAAGTTCCTCCATTAATACCGCAAATGGATTCTTCCGCCGTTCGAGGAATACGCTGCTCTGCTTGGGAGAAGAAAACCGAAACCTTTCCACCTGTTGCGTCGTGGATTTGGGGGAGGAAGAGAGGAGTTGTGCGTCGTGCTTCTTCTTGAGTCGAGCCGCGCCGCTGCTGTTGGAGAAGAGAAGTTACTACCACTGTTGTCCGCCACTGAGCAGAAGACCCATGCCAGAGCCAAGGGTCGTGCCAGGGAAGTTGAAGACACAGGACCGCCATTCCATTGCTGGCTTTGCAGTTCGCAATGGAGCTGTCCGCGCTGCAGCCTGAGAGGCAGCCGGTGATGCTGAGGAGGCCGCTGGTTTCAGGAGGAAGGAAGAAATCCTCCCCTGCTGTGCGCCGATTTGGGGGAGGAATAGTTGATAAAAGATTTTAAAAAAAAAGAAGAAGAAACATAATATAAAATATAAAGAAAACAAATAGTAAACTTTAACTTTAGAAAATGAGAAAAGTAAAAAGTTAAAGTTAAAGTTAAACTAACTTTAACTAAGTCAAATTAATATAAATTAATAGAAGTTATAAATTTAAAACAGTTACACAATTAATAAAATGGATAAATTATTAATTAAAATACAAAAATATATCCAATAATAAAAATTAATAATTAATTAATTTACCATTAATAGTATAAATATATAATTAATAATAATTATAAGTATGCTATGAAATTTACTTATTAATTTAAGTATCGTTATAACTTAAGTAATAACTTTAATTACCTTATTAAAATTAACTAATTAATCAATTAATCTAATGATTAAATTTATTTTATAGTAATAATTAAATTATTAACTTAATTATTTATGTTCTAAATTTTTAATAACTTAGTTTAAAAAAAATGGTCGAAATTAATAACATAGTATTTATTTTTATTAACCTAATTAAGTTAATATCTTTTTAATTAAATTATGTTCTCGCCATAGTAATTTTCAGTGGATAATTGTACAAATAATTTAAAATTTCATAATTATCAATTAACTCTAAGTAATTTTTAACGAGTTATTTGATATTTAACTCTAAAAATAACTATTTATCTTTCTTTGGGTATTTATTTATTTATGCTTATGTTCTAACTTGGCAGGTTCATTCTAGAGATGGGAAAACGTCCAGATACATACAACTAACTTTACCGAAGTTAGTTACGTGGGAAAAGATTGCGCGACGTGCCTGTCGCGGAAAAAAACACACGTGTGCGGTGTGCTCGTGAGGAAAACATGAAGTCGGTGGAAGACATGCAGTGACAAGTAGCAGATGACAGATGGTATTTAAGCAGATCAAGCAGCGTTTTTGAGGGAGACTCTCATTCGACATTCCACACCAGACAATACGAGAGCGGAGACTCCCGGGAGCAGCACTGGAAACGAGCAGGAGACCAAGGAGCCCGAAGGCAGAGCGATATTTAGGGAGTCTTTCTCCCTCTTTTCTTAACGTCTTGTACTCTGTTTTCGGATTGTTTTCAATGATATATTTCATTATGAACATGAGTTTATTTTCCATCTCGGGAGCTTCAAGCTTTGTTGGTTTATCTGTTAAATTGTTCACTACTCATTGATTGACATCGGAATTAATCGGCGAGATCAAATCTGATGTTAAGTAAATTTGTTCACACCTTACTGTAAAAAAATGTCATAGTTTCAAGTTCAATTGGCGAGGTTGAACTTGATCTTCAATTTGTTCAAGCGTTAATGTCATTACAGTTGGAGTTTTACGGCGAGTTTAACTTTGACTGTATTCTTTTTCAAAATTCTAACAGACGATGATCATTAGAGTGGCGAACTCTAAAAGTCATACTTCTGTTTGATGTATCTTCTGGCGAGGAAGATATATCAAACAATTTCTAGGGTGTGATTCAATTAAGTTTAGTGGATAGTTGTCCTTTTAATCATCAAGTTTGGAATTCCCGAGAAAATTGTTGTTCTTAGCTCCTTGTCTTTGCTGCTTAAAGTAGTTAGCTTAATTTCTTAGTTTAATAGTACCTAGTGCAATTTTATTCCCTTTGTAGAAAATTTAGTTTCTTTGTAAAGAATCTCGTTTCCTCCTACTGTTTCTTGCTCATCTTTAAAAAAAAAATAAAAAAATATATATAAAAGGTAAAAAGATTTTCACTCACTCCACTGCTGACAACAGTGGAGTGTATTTTTCTTAGAACCTTAGACAACTCATCTGCCTTCTCTGTGGATCGACCCTGCACTGCTGTACTAGTGTAGGAGTATAAATGTAATTTTGAGGGCCGTGACGACCTCCGACCGCTTCATTATGGATATCCATATTTCTATGGATATATATATTAGTTTATTTATTTATTCCCAATAACACTCACCCAGATATATATATATACATAAATATTTAAATACATGACTATGGTTATAGGAATAACATAAATAAAAATTAGTCGATCATTGGTTCCATAGTACTGATTTCCTAGACATCCTATGAAAAAGGGAAGGGATATGTATGTCACACCACTCAATACTGATATAATTATGTAGATATATGTGTTTTTAGTCCCAATCGGCAATACATACTTTGACCAACACATAAATTTAATTTGGAAAACTATATCAACATTGAGGTACTCTTCCAAATATTCGGTTCACCTATAATTGCATCAAATCTCTATATTAATAGATTACAGGGTAGTACATGTGGGAATCCTATAAATGGCATAGAGGTAAACTCCATGTCACTAATTCCATGTATAAAAAATTCAATTTTTGAGACCTTGGTCTCAGTTCATAGGCATTCATGACAGTGGATCTTGCATGAACCCTAGGGGCTTGACGCCTAGGAAAACAATAAATAGATCTCATTGATGAGACTTTGTTCCCACCAATTGTGATATCTAACCAAGAATATCAGAATCATATCTATATTTTGAGGGAAAATAGTCATCCATGAATATCAAATGATGTGAAAAACATGTAAAACACAATAGTTTAGAAATCAATTAGGTGGGTATAATCATCTTTATTAATTGGGTGAATGTAATCATCCATGAGTATCATCAGATCGAGCAGAGAGTAATCATCCTCATCAAATATAAATCAGAGTAGATAGGTTTCATCCTCATAACTTGATATCATAATCATCCATGGGTATCATTTCTAGGGATTTTATTCTTGTATATCACAATCACATGATCCAAAGCTAGATCCTAGGAAGCACATCTAGAATTTCCAATAAAATAATTGATAAAAATATTGGATCATAATCCAAATCCCATGTAGTAAGTGTATTTATGAAAATAAATATAAGTAAAATCATGGATCATAATCTTGACCCAGGGAAGAAAAATTTGGTATCCAAATACTGAATAAGACATATCATATGAAGAATATATGGTAATCCCAAAGAGAAAGAAATGGGAATTTCATTATGCTAATCATCCCCCAAGATGTATGTAACTATATTGGTAATAACTGAATCAATAGTAAATTTGTAAAATTATATATACATTAATTATTAGGGGTGTCCAAATTCTTAATAAAAACACTAAAACTATAGCATTACTGTCTTACATTTTTTTCATGTTTTCTAAGGTGACACCAACTACTATCTCTACACAACCTCATCTTACTAGCTTAGGGTCGATCATACATAGAGGTAGCCACTAGTCCCATCATGTAACTTCACAAGAGTAGTGTCCTACTATGGATCCGTAGTAGTGAAGTTGAAGGAATGGATCATACATTGTAATAATGATGATAATAAAACAGAGGAATCCTACTAGATATCTTTGGAAAAGAAGGGGCATATTAACTGGGATACTTAGATCCTTATAATAGTATACATGTGATGGAATAATATAGTAGATTATCTAGGTCATCATTAATTTATGTTATATATTAGAGGAAACTTAGTAATAGGAGGAATATAGAGGCATCCTACATTGGATACTCTAGGTTGAAATGTATGGAGGTAAATCCTACAGGGGATCCTCAGAAGCAACTAACCTCACATCCTCTTAGTATATAATGGTATATCTACAAAGGGATAAGTCCAAATGTAAATTTTTTAAAAATAATATATCTAGAGAGATAGATCAAGCCCCATCTCAGATTAATGTCTCACTCTTAGGAGACAACTGGATTCGATCACTGTAGTAAGAACCTATCTATTTAGAAAAGGAAAAAACATCACATAGGAGTCCTTGAATCACCATAAGGGTTTTACCATCATTATATAAATGGGAAGATACTCATAATGGAATAATAATTTGTCTAATTTTGACTCCTTGTTGTAATGATATAAAATATAGGAGAATGCCTAAAAAGGGTAGAAAAATAGGATTATATTGTTTTTCAGTCCTAGCACATGACGTGTATCCTCACAGTCTCACAAGGGTGTCTAAATTATCTAAACATGTAATTTATTCCAATTTACATGGTGTGTTAACCTACATGTGGTACCTTATTGTATTCCTCACATGGTATGGTCATGTACATGGACAAGCTGTGTTACTCTACATAACGTGAAACACACACGACATGTACCTATGTATTCTACATGACCATGAGCCCCGACACGGGTAGTCTGGTCCTGTAATTGGCTACATGAAGACGTCCGACTACAAGGAATGAACCTCTAAAATACCATATTCAACATGTAGGAATAAAACCCACTTTTTTTGTGTGATCAGGATTTCTAAACCCAATGGTATGACCCCTAGGAAAATGAAAAAGAGATCTCACTAATGAGACTTTGTTCCCACCACTGGAAGTCTCTAACAATGAATATTGGAATCATCTTAGTCACTTGGGAGAAAATAGTCATCCATGAGTATCAAATGATGTGAAGAAACATTTAAAACATCATATTACAGTAATCAATTAGGTGTAACATAATCATACTTATCACTCAGGTGAACGTAATCATCCATGAGTACCCTTAGATCGAGGAAAGTGTAATCATCCTCATCACATTTTAATTAGATGAGATAAGAATCAACAACATCACTCGAGAGATTATAATAATCCATAAATTTCATTTCTAAGGATTCTGTGTTATTATATCATAATCACAGGCTAAAAATCTGGAAGTCAGGATGCACCTATAGAACTGTCAATAAAATAATTGTTAAATAGAATAGATCAAAAGCTAGATCCCAAATAGTAACTCTTTGTATGGAAATAAATATATGAAAAAACATCGATCACAATCCGGATCCAAGGAATGAAATTTGGGTATCCAAATAATGAATAAGATAGATTATAATAATAATGTAATGGCATCACAAAGACAAAGAAAGTAGAATTATATCAGGTTCATCATCCACCAAGTAAGAATTAACTACATCGATAATCACTGCATCAGTAGTAAAAAAGTGAAATTATATATAAATAAAAGTGTGAGTATGTCCCAATTATTAAGACAAACACTACCACTAAAGCTTTATTGTCTTAAATTTTTTGCATGGGTTATTAGGTGACACCCACTACTATCTCTTCCAAAACTCAACATACTAGCATAGGGTCGATAAAAAATATAGGTATCCACTGGGTCCATCATGTAAATACTCAAGAGTGGAATCCTAATATGGATTCATAGAAGTGTTGTAAAAGGTATGGATCCTGATTTTTAACCATGATCATAAGTAAACATAGGCATCCTACACATGATCCTTGGATAAGAAGGGGCATATTAATCAATATCCTTGATTCCTTTGAATGTTTTAAATGTGATGGGATCCTATATTAGATTCTCTAAGTTATCATTAATTTAAGTTATATCTTCGTGGAAACCATGTAATTGGAAGAATATAGAGGCATCCCACATTGGACACTCAAGGTTGAAACGTTAGGAGGGAAATCCTATAGGGGATCCCCAGATGCAACTAACCTCATAGCCTCCTGGTCTATAAGGGTATATCTGGATAGGGATAAGTCCAAATGGAAAAAAATTTCAATATAATATATAAAGAGTGATAGATCATGCCACATTATACATAAATATCTAACTACCAAGAGACAATTAGATCTGATCACTTGTGGAAGAACCTATATATTTAAGAAAAAGCCCAAAACATCACCAAGGAGTCCTAGAATCACCATAAGAGTTTTAACGTTGTGATATAAATGGGAAGATACTCGGAATGGACTACATGTTATTATAATTCTGACTCCACGTTGTAAAAATATAGAAAAATTGAGATACCCTAAAAAGTGTAGAAACAGAGGAGTACAAGGTCTGCCAGCCCTATCACACGATGTGTATCCTCACAGTCTCACCAGGTTGTGTACATGTTATAGACACGGAATTTATTAAAATTAATATGGTGTGTTAAATATGTAAATAGAATATACCCTACATTGGGTAGCGTTATTTGTAACACACACGGTCAGGCCATGTACATGGATAAGAAGTGTTACTCTACATGACATGCAACACACATGACATCTACCTATGTACTCTACATGACCATGAGCCCCAACATGAGTAGTCTAGTCAGGTAATCGGCTACATGACCATGTTCTAGTACATAACATGAACTTCAAAAATACCATCTTAATCATGTAGCAATAAAATGCACTATTTGTTCATGTGATTATGATTTCTGATGAGAAACCCCTAAAATCACTAGAAACCCTCATATGCAATCCAATGAAATAAATCAATTTTTTGAGGTCCTAAGAAAGAATGAAATTGGGATAAATTTGGGAATAATAATTATACATTGATCTAAAGTATAAACTTAAAAATATTCATTCTTTGGGTTGAATCAGTCAAAGATTCATCCATTTCCACATTCCATGGCCATCGCACAATTATCCGAGTAGTCATGGGCTCAATAACAGTACTAGTATTTGTATTCCTCTCTTTCTCTGTCTCCCTAAAAATTTCGCTCATGTTTATAGAAATGAAGGTACTATAGGGGAATACACGAGAATATAGGGAGGAATAAAAGAAACAGGAAAATAAGAGAAAAAAATAAATTAGAAAGAAAAGGGGGACTGAGCGCCGGTGCCCAAATTGATTTTATGTGCCTCCAAGAAAAAATTCCACATCATGAACTCAACAGTGGATAAATAATTTTAATCTGATGCTCTGCTCTGAATATATGGTGAATCAAACCTGCATTAGTAATTTGATATTTAATTAAACAAATATTAAATAGTAATTATTCCTCAAAAATTCCAAACACTCAAAATTCCATTAAACTCTTATAATATTGTAAACACCCTATTTTGAGACCATCTATGTGGTCGGAAAAATAATCTAAGATCATCTTATTTGGAAATTCATCATTTTACCACCTACAAGTATTAAAACTAAAAAATTCAATTTTTTTTCAAAAAATTCCATTCTATAAAAGAACGGGTTATTATATTCTCCCCATAATTAACTTTCTCATGCTTGAGAAGCCTTTGGGGAAAACCAATATTGATGCTCTCAACTTGAGTTTTTGTAAAATAGTGCCATCTCAACTATCCAACAACCACTCTCACAAAATCAACTAATGTCTCATATATAAGAGACATTCAATTATTACTAATCTAGAACTCCCCACCAAAATAATACCCTTATCTTCATCTCAAAAACAATCTCCAAGGTGAATTTCTCATGGAAAACACCAAATTTCTACTAAAATGTTGGTCACCACCCTCAATAGCCAATGGTGAACTCCCCACCATATGGATTAACTTATACTGCTCCTTCTGTGAAACCTCAAAATGTTTATTTAGAAAACCAGTAAATACATTAAAATGAAAAGAATCTCAAAGTAGATTTGACACTATTTCATCATACCCAAGATGATGTACTGATAAATAATGATAATCTTTAACTTGGAGTATACTAATATTCTATCAATAAGAATTTATAGCTCTCTCGATCCATGATCACAATAAACAAGATTCACTTTCTTTTAGTAAACACCTGATACCATATCTCTCTAAAATGCATGCCCAAGTTCAGACATGGGTCAAAATCCTCATGGAACCTGACTTAATTTAATATCTCCTCTCCAATCGAGGAATATAGGTCATTTAACTATAAATCATAGAAAACCATTACCAAAAAAGAATTTGAAACAACTGGTCCTCGACATGCCCGTGGACACTCACTGATTTTCCACTATATATGGTGCCATACCCTACTTGGGTATAACTTTACCACCCAAACTACACTCCAATGATCCATCCAACACACATCTAAGATGACTGTGCTGCACAACACGTTAGTCCAAACATTCCAGAATCTCTCTTGTAACTCCTCATAAAAATCAAGCACATCACTTGTGCCATATTTTATTTTATGACTACCCATCAACTAGTGTGATTCTATTCATGAACATATAACTGTTATTTGACTACATAAGCAACATTTTAAACATATATTAACCCAAGTAAGCACCAAAATAGTCCTACCCGCCAAATATAGTCATGATAAAAAAAGTCTCTAGGTGCCTCATCAAATGATAAAGGAATTAACATTCATTTATCAAAAATCCTATTCACTAACCATGAATCGATATAAAAAATCTAATAATATATCTCACTAAATATAAATGAATCTAAAAAGCTAGGCCAACATCTCTCTTGAAAAATTCCATTGATCAAAAAAACATTAAACTAAAAGGGTCTAATTAAAAAAGGGAATCTAGGTCTCCCATCATGCCATACTGATCATTTAATAGAACTAGGACACATGTTCAATCCAACTAGACCAAAAAATCAATCCTCGCTAAGGTAGGTAATGATAAACCTAGCCCACAATGGTTAAATCTATAAACGTGGCCTATAAGGTCCTTGATCCTCAATGAGAATAATCATAAGGAACTTCTCCTTGGAGACTACATTTCAACATAAAGAGACACTGAATAGACACTCCATAGGAATTCATATACTTTAAAACCCCCTTGAGGTTTAGTTCATAAGATTCCTCTTGGTACCCATCAGTTTCATACATAGCTATCTGACTAGAATATCATAAATATTGTTTGGATAAGTAGAATGTCATTCCAATCTATGAATGAAAAAATTTTCTAGATTTTTACTAACACATTAACTAACCAAAAATATGGAAAAAATCCTGAATATGGAATAAATCATGAGATCGTGTTCCCTATCATCTTTATAGGGTATCTGCACCTCCCATGCACATGGACTGAGTCATCAGCCTCACCGCTAAATTCATTAATGTAGATCCACATTACCTGTAACTGGAATCGAATATCTATGTACGTAGGATCAATTGAATATAATTCCACAAAAAAACTATATGAGACAACACCATTTAGTTGTTTTGATACTTTATAAAATTGGTCATTTTTTAGTAAAATAACACACTAGAAGGCCTATAAAATGTGAATCATATGTGACATGTATGATTCATGAGATGACTTTTTATTTTACCATCCAACATCGAAAATAAATAACCGGACTCCTTCCAATGGTCAATAGCCTATAATTCACAAAAAATCATAACATCCCCAAAAATTGTGAATCACTCAATAATAATTTCGTATAAAACTATAACATGGAAGAGCAGAACAACAATCCCATAAACCTGTCAACCAGAATGTCCTACCAGAACAACTTCCCTCTATGCATCGGTTTGATATCCTCAACATGTTCTAACACATTCAGAATAATCTTTTCTAAAATGTCCAAATAGTAATTCAATATGAATGGAACACCTCTTATACCACTTTTTAACATACCAAACCATATTACACTTAACCAGTGCACTGATATGGTTCATTATGACACCTCAAACGCAACTCTCCACACTCCAAAGGATTCCATCTAGTTACGAGGTCCTAGGGTGTGTCTATGGAGAGACTATTCCCTCATATCTGAAGAGGGAACATCATAAATAAACTATATATAATATATAAAACAAATAAATATAGTTTGGAAGTAGTAAATAAACTGAAAGAGAAACATTTTTTAATAAAAATGAAATGATAGAGTCATGACTAGCTATGTCATACATAAAACACTGATCACCAACTAGGAAAACCATACATGCATGAGTACACAAAAGGAACTGAAATAAAGTAGAGGGCTCTACTAATAACTATAATCCAGAAAACATTCCTCGTATCTATGAAAATATTGTAGTGAATCCGCCTAGTAATAATAATCTACAAGAGCGGCCCATTTTAATCATGTAACTCTGTGCTTGAGCCAAAAATTCCATGAATATGTGCTCCACCTGAAATGTATACACAAGGTATATACGCACACCGAGGTTCATGTATAAGGGTCATAAATACTATCATTATGCTTCCCCAATGATGAACCTATAAATTTGCTATCATATGTGAATTCTCATGCAATATAATCATTGTATCCTTGAAAAAACATCAAAGACAAATTAATCAAATAATAATTTTAATCCATAGATGATCCCTTGGCCTCTGACCCTAGTCAACTGGGCAAAGGTCAATCATGGATACTAATTTTTATATTCACATTTATGTGTTCCCATATATATATATATATATATATACATATGTATACATATATATTTATCTATTTGAGCAAGGTGAATGAAATAACATAAATCCACAGAAGTCGATCCTAGTGTCTATAATCCAGATCACCTGGAAATCCTATGCAACAAGAAGTGAACTAGATGTTTTAGCACTCAAGATATGTATAATTATCATGGTCTTGGGGTTTTTAATCCTAATCAATAATACATTCTTCAACATGAACTAGATTGTCTCTGAGAAAGAAACATCACCACAAGAGGGATACTCATCCTAACCCTGGGTTTACAGGTCTCATATCAAATCTATATAATATTGGATTTCATGGAACAACATCTAGGAATTCAATAAATGGACTTGAGATGGATTCCATGACACTCATGCCATGTAATTCCAGTCCAATGCTTGAGCAATACGTCATGTTTTGTTGGTGGTCACTATAATGGAACTTAGATAAACCCTATAGGTATGAACCTTATGAAAACATTAATGAGTGATCATCGATGAGATGTCACGCCCACCCCCTTAGGGTCTCAAATTAGGGATAGAGAAATCAAAACTATCAATTGGGAGAGCGTAATCATCCATGAGTATCTAACGAAGTGAAACACCATGTATAAATCTACGATATAGTAATCGATGAGGGAGAGAATAATCATACCAATTTTCCTCGAGACCTTAATCATCCACGAGTATCATTAGATTGAGGATAGATAAATCAACCTCATCACATATTAATCAGAGAAGAGATGAATCATACTTGTCAATTAGAAGATCGTAATCTTCCCGAAGTATCATTACTAGAGAAGACAAGCCTAAATATGTTAGTCATACAATCCAAATATGGAGCCCGATAAGAACTTTTAAAATCCCAATAATATATTAGTAATATATATAGGGCCATTAACAACATATGATGTAGTGCCGATGGGAAGGGAAATAAATATAATAAATTACAAGGCTTAGAATCTAGATCATAGGAAGTACATATGGGAATCTAATAAATGAATAATAAGGGTCCTAAGATGAATATCTGGGAATCCTATATATAAGGAAAGGCACATCGTGTTAGGCTCATCCTCCACCAAATAGAAATAACCTATAGTTATCATCACTATATTAGTATTAATTATGTTCAGGCATAAATGAATAAAATAGTGTGGGTGTCTCAATTCCTAAACCCAAAACTACCGCCATATCATAATATTCATAGATGTTTGACATGTGTTATAATGTGAGACCAGTTACCATCTATACCAAAACCTGTTGTACTAGCTTAGGGACGACCAAATATCAAGGCACCCAAAATATCCATCAAGACATAAGACAACAGATGAATCCTACATGGGATCCATAGAGGCAAAGGTAAAATTAGGGATCCTACATTGGATCATTGATGAAATGTATATTGACGCATCCTACTCTCGATCCACAGAATGGTGTACAAGAAGGGGAATCCTTCATGGGTCCCTCAAAATATAGAATGAAGGCAGATCCATCCGAGATGGGATACTAATAATGGTGTATAGGTGAAGGGGTCATACATTGTATTACCTAATTTGTAATCACATTAATGAATCCATCATGGGATCTTGGGAATATGAAGAATATATATTCATCATACATGGGATCCTCTAGGGTGAAACATAATCAGAGAAATCCTCTTGGGGATCCTCTGAAGTAATAAACCTCATAGAATCTTGGTAAATATTGGAAAATATCACAAGGAATACGTCCTCAAGGAAAAATCTTCAAAACCATCTATTAAGAGATGTACATCATGGATCAACTCAGATCAAGGTCCCACTCTCTAGAGCCAACTTGAATCGATTACCATATGAAGAACCTGTCTATTTAGGAAATGAAAAAACATAATCTAGGGGTCCTTGAATAACCACATGGGTTTTACGATAGTGATATATATGAGAAGATACTCAAAATAGAAAACTTAGGTGCCTAATTTTGACTCATGGGTGTAGTGACAAGAAAAACTAGAAAACACTTAAAAAGGGTAGAAAAATGTGTATATGGAACGTCCACCCTAACACGAAAGGTGTACCCTCGCGACCCATCCAAATAGTCTACATCACTCAAACAGGGTTTGTAAGACCTTGTATTTGGCATAAAAAAGATGTACACAGTATGCATCCGAAATGGGGTACCTTTCTATGTACCTCGCTTGGCATTGAGTGAACGCATTATTGGTGTGTAACTCTAAATGGTATGAGAACCACATGTGGTTTGGCCATGTAATCAACATGGACATGTGCCCATACACAAGATTTCAGGATGGGTACTCAGCTACATGATAGATTCTCAGTATGCTATGTATATACCCTATACAAGGTGTTCACTTTGAAAATATATTCTTCCCAGAATATGAAGAACGCAAAATTTGTGTTCTTGAACTACATGTTGTGTGATCATGAATTCCGAATGAGAAACCAATCAAATTGCGTGGGAACCCCACTCCCCCACAAAAAAAATACAGTGACCCACTAAGTGTCCTAAAAAATAATAAAAGATGAATAAAAATTGAAAATGGTAAATTTAAATGTATTTAAAATAAATTAAAACTGACTTCCTTAGGGTTAAATTCATCGATGCTTTTCCAGCTTCCATGACCCACGACCAATGCATGACAATTCATTTTTGTCCTGAGCTCTATGGTGGTACCACTCATCGTCTATCTCTATTTATCTATATCACTAAGCTTCCTTTGAGTTTAGTTTATAGAGAAAATAATACCATGTGGTAATTCATGTGACTATAGGCATGAAGAAAATGAAAGAAGAAAAGAAATGAAGAAAAAGAAAAGAAAAAGAAAAAGGGGGCCTAGCTAGTCCCCTAAGCTGAAACTGAACTTGTACTCCACCAAGGAAACAAAATACCCATTTTGAAATCAAAAGTGAAGAACAAATATAACTTTGAAACTCTAATAATATTATATAGATGAATTATCCATCACAAATAAATTACTATTTAATTAGTTAGATATTAAATATTTATTATTACTCTAAAATTCAAACAGCTTGGAATTCCACCAATGATATGTCTGAGGGTAAAAACCCTATTCCAATAACAAAGTAGTTGCTATAAAAATTATCTGAGATCATATTCGTAGGTTAAAATTACCATTTTACCCCTTACATGCCTGTGAAAGAAAAAAAAATCAAATTTCTTCTAAAAAATTCTTGTCCGGAAAAACACCGGCCATTACATAGGGCATCATTATACAAGGGATTAAGGGGGGAAACATGATGGTCAGGAAACTCATGTGTTTTTCAAATATAGGGGGAATCAGGAAGTAATCAAATAGGGTCGTACCATGATGGATTTATATGAATGTTAGAGCCCTCTACATAGGGTAGTTGAACAGTGACACATGAAAATTTCACAAAGACGGAGTCTAGTGATGATGTGTTGCACCATTAACATCATGGTCATTCAATGACCTGTGATTGGGATAATATATTTTATAAGGTATTGAATGAAAATATACCTATTGTACTTCTTCAGATTTTGGTTGAACAACCATGTGTTGGGGGTCCATTTGGCCAGATCCTCCAGCTAACTTTCTCAATTGTGATTTTCCTTTGACTGGTGTTGATTGGGAGGTTATAACATGTAAATTAAGGTTATGTTTTCCTTAGATTCCTCTAACATTATTTTATTTTTCCCCTTTTAGTTTTTTGGGTCTGATATATTGTTTAACACTTATTCTATTGGATAATAATGTAATCCAGTGTGGATGATGTATTGGTAAATCTACATGGATAATGGACATCCCATATAGCAAACCGAGAATTTTCTTACATTACTATTACATCATTTTAAAGATAAAAAACATAATAGTATTACACATAGAGGATCCAAAGGTTTAGTTTTTTGGGAAAACTAGGACCATACATAACAAACACAACATCAAGCATAAACATTTATTTAATTTCTTCTTCCCTACCTTTTTATTGGAACTTGTTCTCTCCTTAGTACGTGTAGCCATATGAGGATATACATAAAAAGGGGTGTGATAGAATCCAAGTAAGAGGATAGATAATAACAATATAGCATTGGGTGAGCATACTCATAACATTGTAAAAATATCATGAACATGAGAGGAGCATAAATTAAAGACATGAAATGTCGCAATGCATAAAAATGAAACATCAAGTCTTAGGGGTTAACTACAACACATACTTGTGAACCAAGATAGTAGATTTTTCACACATCATTTCACATTTACTCATGAGATTCATCACTTTAACCAATGCATTGGAGCTCTGTATAATTCCAGGCGCGCCCATCACATTGAAACATTCATATTGCGCTATATAATTTCATTCGCACACATCACATCTTAAAATTATCATCATCATGATTGCCACATAAAACACATATCACAAATGCACATAACTAACCCAAGGAAAGGATTGGGTTTCATATCATAATAACACATTCATAAGCATTCGGTTCCCAAAAGAAATAGTGAATAACATACATGTTACGAGAACCGTCCACATTGAGTGAGAAGAAAAACAGGTGTTTTTAAAACAAGAGTTATTTTGGAAAAACATTGGTTTGACAAAAAAACCAGAGAAAACCATTTATATCCCAGAAAATTAAATCAAATTATGAAACAATGATCTTTAAGGAGAAACCATATAAAAAATGGAGTGAAAGATGGATAACCCAAAAGAAGAAAATTGGGTTAGATATTTCCCCTTACCATGTATCTGAATGCATCTTTCTCTTTAATATCCTGTATAATGACATTATATTCATTAATTAGGAATTCCAGAAACTTTTATACACAAATAGAGTTCATTTGGGTTTCATTATGTCATTTTATTATCCTTTGGATGACTTATAGAGTTTAAAAACATTGTTCGGGGATGTTCGTTTTTATGGGTTTTCTTGGGTGGTTCACTTGTATTCATTAATTGTTGTTCGGGTAGAACATGGGTAAAAATCCTGAAATGATATTACATGTCATTAATAATATTAAATTATTTTTAATTATCTTATAATGAATTATATTAGATCCATGTGGATTAATCATTAGATAAGAGTTCAATGAAGATTGTTTGGGTAAATTTGGGAGGTATTTCAATCACAATGAAGTTGTTTTAATTTATCACTTAGTAATATGTCATAATACAGTTATAGAACATAAAATAGGCCATAATAAATATAAAATATTCTGGTAAAACCATAAAAATGGTTCATTACCTGATTTTAAGGTAGAAATGGTAGAAGAAAGCATGTCGTTCTTAAAGGTGATAAATTAACACCTCACGAACAATTTTCACTTTGTTAAAATAAAAGTAAGAGTGAAAAGGGGGTTTCATGATATAATATCCCATTAGAATCATCAAATTAAATTATATGTATAATAAAGGATTTATAATAACATTTGGATGAATATTGGTGGGGAGAGATCAATATATGAACTTGAACTTGAAAGGAATTTAATGGAGATGAGGGAGAGAAATTATCTCTTGTATACTTCTCTTGAGAACCTCCTTAAGGGCCTAATCATGGCCTTTTGATGAGACCATAAGATCTTGGACGTGGTGGAGGGGCTAGGGAAGGTGTTTGGGCAGATTTTAGAGAAGTCTTGGAGCTTGAGTGGTGTGAAGAAATGAGGGTGTGAAGGGTGTCTTTTATAGTGGAGGGGTGAGGGGTTTCATTAATATAAAATTCATTAGATTATTAATTTCCCCTAAGAAAAAGAATAGAAAGACTTGAATGTCCAATAAATTTGATGATGTTATGTGATCCCGAACTAAGTCGGTTTACATCAGCAGAGAATCATTGATGACTCAATTAATCCACTATTTACCATTTATTGTAAATTAATGGATTCTACTATTCATAAAATTAGAATTATCTCAGAAAAATAAAAAACAATTACCCCAACCATTTATAGATGTGTATAATCCAAAAATGAAGTCCATTTTTCAAAAAAAAATCACAAAATTATTAATTTAATATTTAATTGAAATCACAATTTACTTAAAAAACAGTTTTTATGATTAAAAACGATTTTATAGTGCTTTCAAAAATTACGTAGGGCCATATATAATTACCTAAAAACTATATCACATTGATTAAATAATTTATGAACACATTTTAGGGAAATAAATTTTCTTTTAAATTAATTAGTTAACTATAATAAATTATTTAGAACATAAAAAATACCAAAAAATTTGCTAAGGTCGGATTGTCACTTTCTAAGATGTATAAATTTTATTTAATTATTCATAGGTAATGTCACTCTTATGTTGGATGATTTACTATTCACAGACTCAATGTGAACTCTTTCATACATAGCATAATTTCTTCCTGAAGAAAAGATATTCTATAATAAAATTTTCTCTCAGTAATGATGGGATTAGATTTATTTAATTTTTCAAATTGATTTGAAAAATCATCTAATATGAGATATTGAAAATCTCCAATGCATACTATACCTTCCGGGAACTGTTTCCCCATGTGGTCCATATAGTACCTTTCTTCCTTCATAGTGGCCGAAATCACCATCTCGTTTTCACCAACGACACATCTCATGGATTATCAAATCACTGCATTTATTCTGAGAACTGTAATCCATCCCAAGTACTGCAAGCCTCCCATGAACTTCATTCCATTCCATGAACCACTTTTTCGAACTATTCGCCTTCTACATGCCACGAGAAACCCCAAAAAACATTTTTTTCATTCGTGAACCATTACACAGATATCCTTTGTAAATTTCTATCCATCCTTCATGATCCACATATTGTGTACCCCTATGAAAAAATAATTTATATCCAAAAACAAAACTCTCTACTTTGAGGCCCAAAAATAGGAAAACACGGGGAAACAATGACACCTTAAAAACTTAATTTGAAAAACACCAACCATACTCATTTGTGGTCATCTGGTTTTTCCAAAAAACACACCCAAAACATACTGAGAGGAATCCTTGAGGGACTTTTTTAGAATAATACTTTTTTCCCAAAATATATATCATAGAAAGAAATATAAGGAGGTAGAAATACAAAACCAAATATGTACGTTAAAGAATCAGGAAATTCAAATGGGTCAAATCTCAAATACGTTATTTGATAGATTACTAGGTAACCTATCTAGTAATACTAAGACATACCCAACGGAGTAATATAAGGTAGTAGTTCTTAGTAGTGGGAATATTCAATATTTTCAACATCTCAGTGGAACAGATGAAAGGAAAATAGAAGAGCTTAAGAAAAAACATATAGAAGATGAAAAAGTTCATAAAATACAGTAGTCTAAATTCATGATGAATTAATAGTTGAGAATAAATAAACTCTTGAGAATCTATAGAAAACAATTTATGTATCCCCACATCCATACAATCCACCTCATCCCTTTATGTGAAGATAAAGACAATTTAGACATGAGTCACAATACAAGATGTTTATGGATATGTTCAATCAACTGCACATCAACATACCATTTGTAGAAGCCATTTCCCATATTCCAGTTTATGAAAATTTTCTAAAGGATTCATTATTCAATAAAAGAAAAATATATGATCTTGGTGTCATCTCAATAAATGATCAATTCCCTACTGTACTGGAGTAGAAAATCCTATCGAAGATAAGAGATCATAGAAGCATTTCAATTCCCTTTGCTATAATAGAATGAACATTTATAGGAGACCCATGTGATCTTTGAGTGAGAATTATCTTAATTACAATGATTTTTTTACACAAGATAATACTTCATGAATTAAAAATAAAAACAGTAGAAATGATGCTCAATAAATGATCAGTGAATTACCGTAGATATATTCTTGAAGATGTTTTGGTTAATGTTAAGGAATTCATCATTCTGTCTATCTTTCATGTTTTGGACACTGTGGAGGAAGGAGACATACCCATAATTCTTGTAAGTCCATTCCTATACACAGGAATGGATTTGATATATGTGAATCATGGGCATCTGATCATCCAAGTTTTACAAGAATGGGTAGTATTGAATTTGGTAATGATTTCCCTGCAATTAGAAGATGCTACAGATTTTAACGCTAGCTCTCACACTGAAAAAGGATATGAATACCTGAAAATTGAATATGAAAGTATAGAGTAACTCTATATGAAGGAAGAAGATAATTAATTTTAGAATTTAACCTTCATTGAACTTATCATGAGGGATACCTTGCCAATGTTCACCCCTCCCTTAGTTAACCACACTAGCTTGAACTCAAACCACTATACACTACTCCGATGTACTCATGCATAAGAGTTTCATCCTCTCTTCCAATTGTTATCAACTCCAAAATATCTCAAGAACAAGTAGATATATTGGTTGAATTTTTGATTAAACATAATAAATCAATCACTTGAGGAGTGGAATACATTAAATAGATCAATCCTACATAAAGCACCCACAAAATTTTACTCCAAAAGATGAAAATCTGAAATGAAATCCTCAAAGGTTCCATACATCACAGATGAAGAATTTCATCATAAAAGAAGTGATAAAGCTCTTGGATGATGGGATAATCATTCAATAAATGATAGTTAATGGGTAAGCCCCCTAAAAGTTGTACCTATTATTGAAGGACTCAAAGTAGATAGAATAGTTGACAATGTATTGATTCTTAAATGCACCGTCATTGGAAGTAGAGTTTGTATAGATTATAGATGCCGGAATACATCAACCATAAAGTATCATTTTCCTTAACCATTTAGGGACTATATTATAGATAGACATTTTGTACCAGAATTCTGATATTTCGTAGATGGTTATTCAGGATACAACCAAATTGCAGTTGATCCTGTGGATTTCCCAAAGACCATATCCACATGACCATTTGGTAATTTTTTGTACAAGAAAATGTCATTTGGAATGTACAATGATCCATCCAGGTATGAAAGATTCATGATTCATATTTTCCATGAAATGGACAAATTGCTCTTAGATATCATCATGGATGACTTCTATATATATTGAAGATAATTTGAAGCCTCTTTATCTAACCTGTAATATGTCTTACAAAGTTGTGAAAAAAGTGCCTAGTAATAAATTGGATGAAATTCCATTTCATGGATCAAGGAGGAACAGTCCTCGGGAATAAAATAATTAAGGAAGGAATCTAATTTCATCCATCCAAATTCAAAGTCATCAAGTATCTTCCAAAACAACAACAGTATAGGGTATTAAAAATTTTATGGTCCATGTCAAATTTTACAAACGATTCATGATGGATGTTGCTAATGTTTTCCATCATTTTACACTTCTATTTTCAAAATATGTTTCTTCTGAATTTACTAACGACTCCCAACCATATTTCAATACATTGAAGTGGAGTATGAAGTATCCCTAGAAGTGATTTAACCAAACTCGGATAAATAATTCGAAATAATTTGTTATTTCAACCACCTTACTGTCAGTTCTGTTTTACAGAAATACATTGGACACATCTTCTGTCTCATCTATTATTCAATTAACAATCTAAGTGAATCTATAATCTAATAAGTGATGTCAGAAAAAGTACTATACAATTCATAAATGATTTTTTCCAATGTCATTGTACATACTAATCATGCTGACCTAAGATAATTAATGAACAAGAAAGATACCAAACCTAGGATTATATATTGGATCCTCATAATCATTGAAATTGTTATCATGAACAAGGATGAATAAGGAACATAGAATGTGATTATAGACATTTACTAATGACATCCTCTTCCCATAATCATGGAATATGGGTTGGCTAACATTGATGTAGATTTCCTCGATCAAACCCGTTTCTGTATCAAGGATCAATTGTGGTTCTCAGATATTTCAAATTATCATTCACCTATATTTATACATCAAGAAATTTCATACCAAAAGTGGAAAGTATTTATAACTGACTCCTAACAATAATATTGGGATGAATATCAATCATTGCGCTGAGGGAATATTAAGATGTGACATCCCTGAAGAAGAAACTCACAATGATATTGTGATGTGTCACACATCACCAATTTTCAGACACGATGGAATCGAGAATAAATTCTCCAAATTATACAAATTGTATTTTTCTAGTCCACATTACACAATGATGCGAGTGTATTTTTCCAAATATGTTACAGATTCTAGTGGGTCAAAAATATTGAAAAAAGGAATGAGTTTCAAAAAAATTCCATCAAGGAAGTCGTAATCATATACATTTAGTGCATTGACATCATGGAACAATTTCCTAATTCACATGGAAAGTCATAGATTTCGGTTAACATTTAATACATGTCCAAATGGGTTGAATCTAAATCTAATTCACATAACACATCACAAATTATCCTGAAATTTCTGTTGAAGAATGTGTTTACAAGGTTTTGATTTTAGAGATAACTCATTAGTTATCAAGGAACACACCTCACAAACCATTTTTTGAGAGGTATTCTAGGGAGGTATGATATCAGATAAAATATAATAACTCCTTAACACCCATAATCATGTGGGAAATTGGAATTCTAAAATAGAAAGATAATGAAAATTTTGGAACAGTTTGTGAATACAAGATGAAGAGAGTAGATTCTCCAACTGTGTTATGCACTATGGGCATACTAAACTACCTACAAAACACCCATATAAACCACACCTTTTAGACTAGTTTATGGGAAACCATGCTTTCTCCAAGTTTACATAGAGTATCATCAATATTTGGAAATCAAGAAACTGAATATAGATTCCAAGAAGGCTGTAAATGCTAGGATTATGCAATTAGCCGTTTTAGAATAGATCAGGAGGGATGCATATGGAAATGTGGGGATATATAATGAAATTACAAAAAATAGAATGAGTAGCACATTTCTCGGAATATCATTGTACCTACGAATAAGTAACTATTGTTTAACTAAATATTGATATTATTCCATAGTAATGTGAAATCTAAATGTTCGATCCGATTTGAGGTCATTAAATTAATTCCTAACGTGAACATTGAAATTCAAAGAGATGGTGGACTACCTTTTATGTGAATGGTCACAGACTGAAAAATTTCTAAGAACCATTCCGTGAAGGGTGTTTGATCATCCTAAAATTCATTTGTGTCAAAATTGATACAAGATCCAAACTTAAAATGAAGCACTAATTGGGAGGAATCTGATGGTATAATATCTTAGCTGTTATTAAATTATGATAGCCTTAGGAATGCATCAATTAGGTCTGAAGCTGAATGTATGGAAGGAACACATTCTTGAGCCAAAAACGTTTTTTTTAATAATTATGTAATAATAGATCACGTTGTGTATCATTTCCCTGAAAAGAAAATCATTTTACTGAATTGTCACAAGACATGATGCACTGTTACACATTGTCTAGTGATGTAGGTCTATTTTTTTTAAAAATGTTGGGACCCTATGTTCACGACCTAACACCACTAGAATTTAGCCTCCCAACCGCTCCATATTTATCTCCCACACAACCGCACTCATCCTCCTCCTCTCCCAAAACTCCTCTCCCCCTCCTTATCATGTCCAAAAACTAAATCCTCCTTCTCTGTCACCCAACAATGCTTGCATAATCTCCATATCATCCATCGCCTCACTAATCCCACCACTCCTCCATTATCCTATATAAAGCCCAACCCCATCTATGCACACCCACAAAACTCAAAACCTCATTACCTTCATCTGTGGCCCCAAACAAGAGACCCTAACCCTCTTCCTCCTCCTCCTCATCCTCAGCCTCTAGACAGAAACCATAGACCAAGTGTCACCATGGTGCATCATCCTTCTGTATCATTATTAGTGACCGAAGCCACATCTTCTCCTCAAGAAGAAATCACCTCAACCTCCAATGATGAAAACCCACACCTATATCCCATCCAGTTTTTTAAATCCCGTAACATCGGGTAAATATCATATAGTTACAGGCTAATCCAATGCATACAAAAAAGACTCTAGACACACACATCCTAGCCTAGATGAATATCGAGGATCTTATCCTTGACCTCCTAGAGACCCTCCATATTGATAGAATTATTGAGGTACACAAGGATACAATCATAGATTTATTCCTCGATTTCTTATCCACTTTAGAGATGAACTGCGACTGCCTCATATTCTACATGGGTGGATGAATCAATGAGTTATCATTCACATAGTTCATCATCGGACATGGAATTTACACTAATGAGTTTTTCATATATGATATTTATCCAACTATTCATATAGATCCACCTCGGGATGAATGTCCATATCACTAGCAGTAGATTACCTGATATCCTCATTTTCACTATGACCCACACATCATGATGTCTACCTAGATATGGGCCCTATACCGCGTATCCTCAACAGAGCCATGAGAAATGGGTGTCTTTATCTGGATGAGTCTCATGGGAGCACCATCCAGATGGACATTCTTATCCTTGAAGCATCCATGGGTAGCCTAACTTTCAACATGGATTCCCAATTTCCCCATTATTACAAGACACATTCCCAGAGGCAATGTTGTAAATTGTTGGGAGGGTCCTTAATCAATCACTTGGGTAGGTACCTAGATGTGTTCGATATGGTAATACCCCGCACATACCTCTGAATGGTTGAGATTCTCGACCTTTTTATGATGAACAAGATGTAGTTATTAGTACCAGAAGATGATACATACATTTGGGCACCATACATGACGAAAGAGCTACCATAGGAGACTCCACCACGACCAGCAGTAGTAGAAGATCCACCCATTTAGCCACACACCAAATCACCTTTTGTACCACCTATACCTCCCCTACCTAATCCAACACATCATCCACCATTCAAACAACACCCATCCCACTCTGATTGATATATAAGAAACCCAGAAGTGCATCTTTGTGATCCTACACCAGATACCCACTCACCTCATTATTTACATCATTGGACATACAGAGCTCACCACACTTCTACTGCCCACCCATACCATCCCCCTTATTTTCTACAATACACACAACACCCAGAGACCACCCCGACCAGTCGACTCACAATAAAAATCATGCTACTCGACAGAAGTTTGTAGTTGTGTAGGCTTGGAGAGGCATGGGAATGAAAACTGACTCCACCATAGTTGTTCCCTTCATCTATCCCACTGGAAGAACCACACACTCCCTACATATCAGTACCTATCCACCACCAACCCCATCCAATTTAAATAGATCCATGATCCCACCTTCTACCACTATACCCACTACTGCACCTGCCCCTACACCTACCCATATTACTACCACAAATACTAACATTTCCCAACAACTATTCTCACTATATGATGATGTCTTGATGATAGGGGATATGTTTGGACCAAACATATAATGTTTCATTTTTTGTTTTATTATCAGGATTTATATTTTTTTGATACTGTAACGCCCCGACCCTAGTTACCCAGAGTCGGTGCATTATTACAAAACAATGGCATGATCACAAGAAAGATCAAATCTCGAAAGACCGATTGGTTTAGTAGCCTTGGAAACAATAGATATATTCATAAAGTTTTACATTACATCACAAAGTGAAAAACTACTACAATAATATAGTCTCCATATTCCACACTCATGTCCCCACATTCTATCCCTGCAGGTCATTCATAACTTACTTCTTCACATCCTGGGAAAAATAAAACATAGAAAAGGGGTGAGCTCAAATGCCCAGTAAGGATAGCAATATAGCAGAAACTTTCAAAAATAAGCATACATTTTAAAGCCAATTTATAACTAATACAAAATCCATTTAAACTTGAAATTAAACATAGTATGGAAAAATAAAAATGAAATAATTCCATTTACTTATTCACCTGAATATTCTACTAATAGAATAATCACATGAAATATCAATAACCACTTTCATAATGATGAAATTCATAATGCTAGACTATCATAACCACATAGCCAAGGCCTCATGCCAAGACTACAAATAAGATTTTTTCAAGGCCTTGTGCCAAGACAAAAGTTTGTCTCATGAGACCTACCGATGCATCAAGGAGCTATATCGGGCTCCACCCGTCACATATTAAGTCCAATGAATTCCCATATGAAAAGGTTTAAACATAACATAAACATTCGTATTAAAACTAGCATACGAAATGTCAATACTTTCATCATAAACTATGAATGGTATAAAAATATCACATCCATATTCAATGATATAACAAAAACTTCAATACAATATAGAAGTTTTGTATCTTAATAAATCAACTACAAATAAGCATAAAATCCATTAAAGGATGTTGACATAGATGAAATCAAACTATTTTTAGAGAAATATCTCTTTCTATTTTTGAAATTAATTAAGAGTTATATATTTATAAAATAAAACATTTTGATTGAAAATATTATTATAAGCTTGTAAGGGAAGCTTTGAATATTTTATAATGGCAGAAAATAGCTGCACCCACCGTATAAGTTAAAAAAACATTCTGACCTTAATTTTGTCGAAAAGGTTAAAAAGCACCTTGTTTGGAAAATGACGGAAAGATTCCTTTATAAACCTCTTATAAAAAGTCAAACAAGGGTATAAATGACTTTACTCTATATTATTGTAAATAGTAAAAATGTTTTGAAATACATTTTTATGAAACATGGATGTGGATGATAAAGAGATCTCGGTAGATTATTACATATAAACAACCTCGGATAATGAAGAGATTGTGAAATAACCCTTACCTTGTACTTTTCCTTGTATGGGGTAGGTTAACCTCCTGTATAATGGTGAAATAATTGTTATTAAATTATACAAGAATCATATACATTAATATGATATCATATATGATCTTTTAATATTAATTTGATAATAATATCTTAGTATTATCGTTGTTTCGGGTGTTAACTTAATTGTTTTCTTTTATATGTTTTGTTACGTAATCCATGTTTGTAATGGATAGGTTATATATTATTCATATCCAGAATGATATTAAGTCCTTAAACATCATTTTTAAATCATCAAATGATAATTATACTTTAATGGATACGATGGAGAATTAATCTCATCGCGTTCGTGGAGACGGTAGTCCGTACGTACGCACGAGCAATAATAACATTCTTTTGATATTAAAATACTATATAAATGGATGGTATATCATATATATAGAGTAATTAACATGTTATATTTATTATTTACATGAGTTACACATCATTATTACACCCATCCAAATAATAATATATTGAATAACAAATACACCACGACGTGGAGACGGTAAGCCGTACGTACGCACGTATGGTGACATGTTATTCAAAAGGGTGGATAGATTACTGAATATGGTTGTACCATATTTATAATAACATCACAGTATATATATGATACTGGAGTTATTATTTTAGAATGGTAAAAACAACGGAAGAAGAAGTGGAAGAAGAAAGGAACTTGGAAAAGGGTGGTGAAATCATTACCTCTTCTTCGGGTTCTTCTTTTTGATTTGATCAAAAGGGATCCATAGGATGGCTTTCTGATCAAAATAAGGCCTCTAGGTTGTATTGAGGGACGTTGGGAGAGTATTTGGGTAGAGTTTGTCCGAACCAAAAGGCATTGAAGTTGTGAAGAAATGAGAAGGTGGAGTGCCCTTTTATAAGAGGGGTGAGGGGCACCTTTGGGAAGGCTAGAAATATTAATTTATAATAAATTCATATTCAGTTTCCAATGGCTCAAAAGTTTATTATTCAATGTTTATGGCGGGGATAGGTCGAAAAAAACTCAACCAATAGAATTTAGATAGTTTTGGGTACTTATATTAACCTTATCCTTAAGTATTAACTCTAAGTTAATTAGTTTGACATTTAACATGTCACTTTGTATTTTTATATTATATGGTCAATAAACATACCATATACTTCCAAGAAACCCCCAAAGGGTCCATTAATGATACATATATCATGATATAAGTCTCTTGGAAGAAAATTAGATTTTTAGAAATTTAATATCAATTAATAATATAATATTTGTTTTAAAAACTCTTTTATGTCAATTTTGACACTATTCAATAGTTGATTTTTTTGATAGTCATAACAGAATTATTATTTCGATAAAAGTTAATTAAATCAATCCTAATATTTCATATTATCCTATAAAATTAGTGAAATTCATTAAAAGTCTCAAATTATATTTATTTGGGTATTTATAATATCAATTATTTTAATTTTTCACTATTATGGTAATTACTGCATCATCATTGTGTCATATATAAATTAAATTATTTAATCTCTAAAAATTGATAATAAACTATCATCATGTATGAAATCATTTTATCTTTCTAATGAATCTTTATATTCGAAAATCCAACATATATAACCCAATGTAAAAATTGTTTTTCTAAAAGATATATACTTATGTCATTTTTCTACTTATTTTAACTTAATTAAAATAAAGTGTCCCTATCACCTACAAGTGGCTCCATGGGGTCCCAAAATCAACACAAAGATGACTATGGCCGAACCTGTATCAACCAATAAGGCTGGGACACGTTTTATGGTAATTTAGTATTATTATAATACTATTTTTTAACCCTTATTTACCAGATTTACCCTTAACCATGGTAAATAAAATATTTACCGTAGTAATTATTCAAATTGTCTAAAAATAAAAGTTACCTATTTACACAATTTGATAATCCTGATTAAAAATATGGAATCCATTTTTTCAAATTCAAAACACAGAAGTGTAAGAAATTAATTTAAAATCAATTCCCGTTGTTAAAACAAAAAGCGTGTTTTTAAGAGATAATAACTATCAAAAGATTGACACTTGTTTATGTCCGGTTTAATAGTAAAATTATGTCCAATGACAAAAATTATATTAAATGGTACAAATATATTCTATGTATACTTTAAAACCACTCATATTAATAACTTATCACTATTAATTATTTTGATTAAAAAAGTTGTTTTTAATTAAAATTTAGTAATTTTCACTATTAATAAAAATATTAAAGTTATCCGAAAAGTACCAAAATTTCACCTTAGGATAAATTTGATATTACGAATCCAAAAATGAAGTCCATTTTAAAAAATAAAATATATATAATTTCAAAAATTAGGTATTACTATTCAAAATGGATTGTTTCATTGGTTATGGTGTCTTAGAACTCGGTGTTGCGTACAACACACGCTATCACATTATTCAAAGAGAAGCATACCGAGAAGCTTGGGGTGTTAAATTCTCCCCTCCTTCAAATAATTTGGTCCTCGAAATTTCTAGAATACTTATCACATGATAAGACTCAGGTGGTTCTTCATCATAAGTTCCTCAGGTTCCCACGTTGCCTCTTCTATCTTATGGTTTCTTCACAAAACTTTTACCAGATGCGTCATCCGGTTTCTCAGTACTTGTTCTCTCGTATCAAGAATCCTGACGGTCTCTTCACAATAGGACCAATCGGGTTCCAGTTCTAATTCTTCATAGGTGAGTGCATGCGTTGGGTCAGGCATGTATTTCTTCAACAGAGATAGGTGGAACACATCGTGAACTTTGGAGAGACTTGGCGGCATTGCCAATCGGTAAGCTACAGCCCCAATTCGTTCTTGAATTTCGAACGGTCTGATGTACCTGGGACTCAATTTACCTTTCTTACCAAAACGTATGACTCCCTTCCATGGAGATACCTTCAGGAAAACATGATCACCGACTTGAAATTCCAAATCCTTCCTTCGATTATCGGCATAGCTCTTCTGCCTACTTTGAGCTGCTTTGATGTGATTTTGGATTACCTTCACCTTTTCCACCGTTTCCTCCACCAGTTCTGGGCCTACAAGTTTTCTTTCACCAACATCATCCCAAAAGGTTGGTGTACGACATCTCTTCCCATGTAACACTTCATATGGTGCCATCTGAATACTCGAATGGAAGCTATTGTTATAGGAAAATTCGACCAAAGGTAAATATTGATCCCACATACCCTGAAAGTCATGTGAGAAAGATATCAACATGTCTTCTAAAGTTTGAATAGTCCGTTCTGATTGTCCGTCTGTCTGAGGGTGGTAAGCAGTGCTCAAATGAAGTTAAGTATCCAGGTATTTCTGAAGACTTTTCCAGAATCTTGAATTAAAACGTGGATCACGATCAAAAACAATTGATAGGGGTACTCCATGAAGTCTCACAACTTCATTAATATATAGTCTTGCTAGACGTTCCATGGGTAGATCTTCTCTTATAGCAAGAAAATGTGCTGACATGGTAATACGGTCAACAATAACCCATATGGCATTGTTCCTTCTAGGAGTCTTTGGTATCCCCATGACAAAGTCCATTGTAATATTGTCCCATCTCCACTCCAGTATGAGAAGAGGTTTCATGACTCCTCCAGGCTGTTGCCTTCCAGCTTTCACTTGTTGACAAACCATTCATCTTGACACAAAATCAGCAATCTACCTCTTCATGTTGTCCCACCAAAAATTTTCCTTCGAATATCTATACATTTTGGTGCTCCCAGAGTGTATAGAGAAATTGTAACTATGAGCATCATCCACCAATTCCCTTTTTAGATCAGGTATATCAGGAACACAAAGTATCTTCCCAAATTTCAAAATTCCATCTTCATACACAAAGTCTCTCAGTCTCCCATCTTTCACAGCATTAATCTTCTTTTGAAATTATTCATCATCAGTCAGAGAACTCTTAATCCTTTCTAGTAAAGATGGTATGACAACCATTTGAAAAAGCATTGATGTTTCACCTTCCCTGGTTATTCCCATGTCCATTTTCACTAGATCCATCAAAATTGGATCCCTTTCAATTCTCATCACGTTCAAAACTCCATGCTCTTTTCTGCTGAAAGCATCTTCCACCTTGTTTGCTTTTCCCGGGTTGTAGTGTATCGTACAATCATAATCCTTGAGTAATTCAAGCCATCTCCTTTGCGTCATGTTGAGTTCTTTTTGTGAGAAAATATACTTCAAACTCTTGTGATTAGAATAAATCTCACATTTTTCACCATAAAGGTAGTGCCTCCATATCATCAAAGAAAATATCACAGTTGCTAACTCGAGATCATGAGTAGGATAGTTTAGTTCATGAATTTTCAACTGTCGTGACGTATAGGCAATAACCCTATCATTCTGCATAAGGACACAACAATGTCCTTTCTTTGATGCATCACTATAAATAACGAACCCATCATTCCCCGATGGTGGAGTCAATATAGGAGCATTGACTAATATTATCTTCAGTTCTTCGAAAAATTCTTCACACTCTTTTTTCCAAACAAATTTAACCCCTTTACGTGTGATCTTCATTAATGTGTTAGCCAATCGGGAAAAATTCTGGACGAATCGTCGATAATAACCTGCCAAACCAATAAAACTACGTACCTCAGTTATACTCGTAGGTTCTGGCCATTCTTGGATCGCATTGGACTTAGAAGGATCAACAATGATTCCATCTTTAGAGACAATATGGCCAAGAAAAGAAATCTCATGAAGCCAGAATTCACACTTGCTAAACTTCCCATATAATTCATGTCTTCTCAGATTATTCAAGATAATGCGCAAGTTATTTTCATGATCTTCGTATCTTTTAGAGTATACTAAGATATCATCAATAAATACCACCACAAATTCATCGAGATACTCCTTGAAAACTATATTCATCAGATCCATGAATACAGAGGGTGCATTAGTCAATCCAAAAGGTATTACAGTAAACTCGTAATGCCCGTACCTAGATCGAAATGCTGTCTTCGGAATGTCTTCCTTCTTCACACACAACTGATGGTATCCAGATCAAAGGTCAATCTTTGAAAAGTATTGAGATCCATGTAGTTGGTCAAATAAATCATCAATGCGTGGTAGGGGATACTTGTTCTTTATTGTTATAGCATTGATCTCCCTGTAGTCGATACATAACCTCATAGATCCGTCTTTCTTTTTAACAAAAAGAATAGGGGCTCCCCATGGAGAAACACTAGGGCGAATAAATCCATTATTACTTAATTCCTCTAGTTTTTTCTTTAGTTCAACTAATTCTACAGTGGCCATTCTATAAGGGGTCTTTGATATAGGCCTTGATCTAGGAATTAAATCAATGGAAAACTCAACTTCTCATTCTGGAGGATGTCCAGGTAAATCTTCCGGAAATACATCTACAAATTCTTTCACAACAGGTACATCCTCTATTTGAACATTCCTTTCCTCACCCACAATTATTTCATTCTTTTCCTCCCCAATAATTGAATTTAGTTGATATAATGGGGGTGGATCTAAATAAGAATTAGGTGGTGACGATTCTGCTCTAATGATAAGGTGTTCCTTATCATTATCATCAAGAATTGTAACCTCCTTCTTCTTACAATAAATCTTCGCATCATAGTCTGAAAGCCAGTTCATATTGAGGATTATATCAAACTCAATCATAGGTATGACGATGAGATCAGCAGATAAAGAACATTTATGTGCTCTAATGGGGACTGATTCACAAAACATTGTTGCAATGATACTTCCCTTAGGAGTGTTAACTGACAACTCCCTTATTAAATAAAATTGGAAATATCTAATTTTCTTAGAAAACTGGGAAGATATGAAACAATGTGATGATCCAGAATCAAATAATGCATTTGCTAAACTTGATGAAGCCATTAAATTACTTGCCACCATGTCTTTCGGAGCTTCTACCTCAGCTGTAGTGATAGCATAAGCTTGGCCTTGATCCCTTGGCCTTTTCTGAGGTAAGTTCTCCTGACGCTTAGGACATTCATTTGATTAATGTCCCATCTCTATGCAATTGTAGCACTGAACATTGGTAGCTTTCTTCTTCCCCTTGCAATCGCGAGCTTGGTGGCCTTTTTCACCACACTTGTAACAGACTCTCATTCCCTTCAAAAAAGTACCGGGGTGTTTCATCCCACATTTACCACAGGATGGATATTCAACCTTTCTCTTCTTCCCCTTATTTCCATTCCCAGATTGATCAGCAGGCCTCTTCTTCTCTTTCATTGCTTTAAGGTCATAAGACTTAGAAAATTCCTTTTCGGTCTTGATAGCACATGAGACAATGTCTTCGTATAATGAGAAAGATTGTGAGACTAATGCTCTACGAAGAAATGTTTTTAACCCATCAAAGAAACGATCAATCTTACTTCTTGGGTTATGTATATAATCACCAGCATACCTTGCTATCCTTGTAATGTTAGCCTCATACATTGTGAAATTCTCATCCTCCTTCTCTCTCAGACATAGAAATTGCCTTTCCATATCTGCTCGATGGTCGCGAGGAAAGTATTTTTCTAAAAACAAATCTTTGAACTCCCTCTATTCCATATTTGATACTTCATCATCTTCCTTCATATTTTGAATCAATGACCACAATTGATCAGCATCTCCAGTGAGGCGGTTAACTGCCATGATAACTTTTTCCCTTTCATTACTCCCCAATGCCTGAAATATTTTCTCTAGGGAAAATATCCATTGCTCAGCTACTAAGGTATTTGTACTCCCATTGAACGTTGGTGGTTTGTGCCTCATGAATCGATCTAACATTGATCCTCCACACTGTAGATCAGGGTGCTCCATACGGGTAAGGTTATTATTCATAACCTGAGTGAGTTGTCCCAGTATGGTGATTAGCTGATCAGCAACAGTTGCATCACCAGCTCCACTATAATTATCTTGAGGAGAAGAAAAATCCCTACATGGAGTGCATGCATTGATATGGTTTCCATTTCTTCTACTAGGTGCAATTTCTAAACAATGTCATAAACTAGGTCAGTTTATGAATCAATATACATAATCCCATACTTATAAAACACTTATCATAAATTGAACTATTTATGGATATAATCCATAATCATAAAAATATTTTCTTTGAGGAAGTATATACTCATAAACACTTCATAATGATTTGTAAAGAAAATGAGATTTATCCTAAGAATATCCCCCGGGAGTGTCATAACCAAGAGTACAGCAAGGCCTGTTGTCGTGCACCAGTTCTCGTTCGAGTCTATCTCAAAGCGGTGTTTTCGGTTTTTACCCCTAGGTACATCTGTGCCAGAGCCGCCTCTACCAGCTCGTATCCAGACAGGGATGTATTGCTCGGAAAACTCACAAAATCTCTACAATACCAAAATTCTCCGAAGTTCTTCTATACTAATCCTCAAAGTTCATATTAGGTCTACATGCTCTAATCAGAGTTTATCTAAATCTAGTTTCCAAGGTTTTTACTAAACTTCCTCTGATACCAACTGTAATGCCCCTGACCCTAGTTACCCAGAGTCGGTGCATTATTACAATACATTGGAATGATCACAAGAAAGATCAAATCTCGAAAGACTGATTGGTTTAGTAGCCTTGGAAACACTAGATATATTCATAAAGTTTTACATTACATCACAAAGTGAAAAAATACTACAACAAAATAGTCTCCATATTCCACACCCATGTCCCCACATTCTATCCCTGAAGGTCATTCATAACATACTTCTTTACATCCTGGGAAAAATAAAACATAGAAAAAGGGTGAGCTCAAATGCCCAGTAAGGATAACAATACAGTGGAAACTTTCAAAAATAAGCATAAATTTTTAAGGCAATGTATAACTAAAACAAAATCCTTTTAAACATGAACTTAAACATAGTATGGAAAAAGAAAAATGAAATAATTCCATTTACTTATTAACATGGATATTCTACTAATCGAATAATCACATGCAATATCAATATCCCCTTTCCTAATGATGGAATGCATAATGCCAGACTATCATAACCACATAGCCAAGGCCTTGTGCCAAGACTAAAAATAATATTTTGTCAAGGCCTTATGTCAAGACAATAGATTGTCTCATGAGACCTACCAATGTATCGATGAGCTATAGCGGGCTCCACCCATCACATATTTAGTCTAATGCATTCCCATAAGAAAAGGTTTAAACATAACAGAAACATCCGTATTAAAACTAGCATACGAAATGTCAATACTTTCATCATAAACTATGAATGGTATAAAAATAACACATCCACAGTCAAACATATCACAAAACCTTCAATACAATATAGAAGTTTTGTATCTTAATAAATCAACTACAAATAAGCATAAAATCCATCAAAGGATGTTGACATAGATGAAATCGAAACTCTTTTTAGAGAAATATATCTTTCTATTTTTGAAATCATTCAAGAGTCATATATTTATAAAATAAAACATTTTCATTTAAAATATTCTTATAAACTTGTAAGGTAAGCTTTGACGATTTTATAACGGCGGAAAATTACTACACCCGCCGTAAAAGTTAAAAAAACATTCTTACCTTAATTTTGTCGAAAAGGTTAAAAAGCACCTTGTTTGGAAAACGATGGAAATATTATTTTATAAACCTCTTATAAAAAGTCAAACAAGGGAATAAATGACTTTAGCCCATATTCTTGTAAATATTAAAAATGTTTTGAAATACATTTTTAAGAAACATGGATGTGGATGATAAAGAGATCCCAGTAGATTATTACGTATAAACAACCTCAGATAATGAAGAGATTGTGAAATAACTCTTACCTTGTACTTTTCCTTGGTTGGGCTAGGTTAAACTCTTGTATAATGGTGAAATAATTGTTATTAAATTATAAAATAATTATATACATTAATATGATATCATATATTATCTTTTAATATTGATTTGATAATAATATCTTAGTATAATCGTTGTTTCGGGTGTTAACTTACTTGTTTTCTGTTATATGTTTTGTTTCATATGCCAAGTTTGTAATGGATAGGTTGTATATTATTCATATCCAGAATGATATCAAGTCCTTAAACATCATTTTTAAATCATCAAATGATAATTATACTAGAATGGATACGATGGAGAATGAATCTCATCGCGTTCGTGGAGACGGTAGTCCGTACGTACGCACGAGCGGCAATATCATTCTTCTGATATTAAAATAATATATAAAAGGATGGTATATCATATATAAAGAATAATTAACATGTTATATTTATTATTTACATGAGTTATACATCATTATTATACCCATCCATATAATAATATATTGAATAACAATTACACCACGACGTGGAGATGGTAAGCCGTACGTACGCACGTATGGTGACATGTTATTCAAAACGGTGGATAGAATACTGAATATGGTTGTACCATATTTATAATAACATCACAGTATATATATGATACTGGAGTTATTATTTTAGAATGGTAAAAACAACTGATAAATAAGTGGAAGAAGAAAGGAACTTGAAAAAGGGTGGTGAAATCATTACCTCTTCTTCAGGGTCTTCCTTTTGATTTCATCAAAAGGGCTCCTTAGGTTGGCTTTATGATAAAACTAAGGCCTCTAGGCTGTAGTGATGGAAGTTGGGAGAGTTTTTGGGCAGTGTTTCTCCGAATCAAAGGGCTTTGAAGATGTGATGAAATGAGAAGGAGGAGTGCCCTTTTATAAGAGGGGTGAGGGGCACCTTTGGAAAAGCTAGAAATATTAATTTATAATAAATTCATATTCGGATTTCTATTGCTAAAAAGTTGATTATTCAAAGGTTAATGTGGGGATAGGCCTAAAACAACTCAACCAATAGAATTTAGACAGGTTTGGGTACTTACATTAACCTTATCCTTAAATATTAACTCTAAGTTAATTAGTTTGAAATTTACCATGTCACTTTGTATTTTTATATTATATGGTTAATAAACATACCATATACATCCAAGCGACCCACAAGTGGTCCATTAATGATACACCTATCATGATATAAGTCTCTTGTCCGAACCTCAGATTTTTAGGAATTTAATATCAATTAATAATATAATACTTGTTTTAAAAACTCTTTTATGTCAATTTTGACACTATTCAATAGTTGATTTTTGTGAAATTCATAACAGAATGATTACTTCGAAAAAAGTTAATTAAATCAATCCTAATATGTCATATTATCCTATAAAATTAGTGTAATTCATTAAAAGTCTCAAATTATATTTATTTGGGTATTTATAATATTAATTATTTTAATTTTTCATTATTATGGTAATTACTGCATCATCATTGTGTCATAAATAAATTAAATTATTTAATCTCTAAAAATTGAAAATAAAATATAATAATGTATAAAATCGTCTTATCTTTATAATGAATATTTATAGTCTAAAATCCAACATATATAACTATGTGTAAAAATTGTTTTTTTAAAAGATATATAATTATTTCATTTTTGTACTTATTTTAACTTAATTAAAATAAAGTGTCCCTATCAACTACAAGTGGCTCCATGGGGTCCCAAAATCGACCCAATGATTCCTATGGCCGAACATGTATCAAAAAATAAGGCTAGGATACGTTTTAGGGTAATTTAGTATTATTATAATATTGTTTTTTAACCCTTATTTACAGGATTTACCCTTAACCATGGTAAATAAAATATTTACAGCAGTAATTATTCAAAATGTCTAAAAATAGAAGTTACCTATTTACACAATTTGAACATCCTGATTCCAAATATTGAATCCATTTTTCCAAATTCAAAACACACAAGTGGTAGAAATTAATTTAAAATTAATTCCCGTTCTTAAAGTAAAAAAGCGTGTTTTTAAGAGATAATAACTATCAAAAGATTGACACTTGTTTATGTCTGCTTTAATTGTAAAATTATGTCCAATGACCAACAATATATTAAATGGTAAAAATATATTCTATGTATAATTTAAAACCACTCAAATTCATAATTTATTACTATTAATTATTTTGATTAAAAAAGTTGTTTTTAATTAAAATTTAGTATCTTTCACTATTCATCAAAATATTAAATTTATCCGAAAAGTACCAAAATTTCACCCTAGCCTAAATTCGATATTACGAATCAAAAAATGAAGTCCATTTTTAAAAATAATATAAATATAATTTCAAAAGGTAGGTATTACTATTCAAAATGGCTAGTTTGATTGGTTATGGTGTGTTAGAACTCGGTGTTCCGTAAAACACACGCTATCACATTATTCAAAGAGAAGCGTACCTTAGAAGCTTGGGGTGTTATAGATAGGGCTAGTAATTATCTTTTATCATCTATTTTTGACTGAATTATACCGAGTTTTAATATATATATATATATATATATATATATGGAGATTGATTTTGGAATTCGTAATGGATGGATTTATAATTTCATTTCATTTCATACATAGGAATGTTATATACATTATCTATATTTATATATAAACCCATTCCACACTATTCTAGGGTCCAAATAGATACCCAACGTGTCACTGAAATTGAACGACAAATTACTGAACTATCGTAAGAGATCCATGCATAGTAGTAGCTTCCTAGATCTATGATTCCATTCTTTCCAAATCTTATATGTGCTCTTGCTTCTTACCCTGAAGTCATAAACCCAATCAAGAGACCTTGATAACTAGAAGTCATATAAACCAGTAGCTATAAGTGGGAATGGGGGAACTACGCTGATGGACCCACAATAAGATATCGTGGACAATCTGTTTGGCTAATGATGTCCTATTATCAATTTATTGGAGGCAACCCATAGTTGATCTTTTATCAATATTGAGTTTTCATATTGAGTCTTTTTCAATTTTAGTTGTGTCCCTACTTGAGCTGTATTGCAACCACCGACTGAATATAAATAAACTTTGTTATTCTTGTTCAGCATACTATGAACTTACCCATTATTCTAATTTTCAAATACATAATACTTGTGGACTAATAATTCTTCAATTTCAAGAACTATATTATAACTAATTTTGTAGTTCACCCAGAATTTGTATATAGAAATCCAAATTCCCTCATGGAATAAAACTATCCATGGGACACTTGATTCCCACATTTTTGAAATTTAAAATGTTATTTCAACCATTCTTCACATTACAAGCCATAAAACTCCATCAATAATTTACTAGAAAGTACATTCACTATCTCTCTCTAAGTGAGTATGTGTGTGTGTGTTCTCATGATTTTCAATAATGAAAACATAATGTTTTTGTTATTCTCACTTGTCTATGAGACATTTTCCCAAATTATATGAAATATTTAAACCTTAAAAACATTATGCCCATGTAAATTAAAGAAAATATTATGTTGAAAATGTTAAAATCCATTTGTTGCCTCTATTTATAATTTTTTTGACAGATTTATCTGTTATGAAATTTGTTTCGAATTAATTTTTTTAAAATTATGATTAATTTATCCATTAGTTCATTTTATACCCATTGTAATTTTTTGTTCGTATTGTTATTCTCGTTACTCTAGGGGAATATAATCCTATAATTACATATTCTTTTCTATGAATATTTCTTGAGTGATACATGGGACATGTCAACCTATATGAACTTGCATTGAAATCATATCTAGGTTATGAATTCGAAGGTAATAATTCAAAACAATTGATAAAAATATTTTTTTGAGACTTTTTATTAAGACGCACCTAACATATTTCCTTCATTAGCCTATAGTTTCCTTGAATAAACATTTATGATAATGCCATTCCAAGAATATTATCCCCTCCTACCCTGCTCCTTGTATAATGAAAAATGATTTTATTAATTGAGTGTGGGGGGAAAATTTAGATAACATGAGTTTTTTCTATTTGTAGAGATGCATGGTTTACTTGTTAGAATATTCATTTTTAATAAACATATACATTGTAGAATTTCAATTTTATTCTATTCCTTTACAAAACATAAAAGAAAAGAAAAATCATCATGGGTTGTATACTAGGAAAGTCAAAATCACCATTTATAGACCAATAAATCCATTGAATAATCAAAAGTGGTTCGAGGATGGATGTGAGATATTGCCTCCTAGATACGTGTTTTGAAAAATAGAAATAGAAATCAAAAAATTAAAGGAATAGAATATTCATGTTTTATTTACATTAAATAAATATGGAACCACCCAAAGTAGCTAGATTGAGAACTTTGGTAGATGGAGGGAGGAATGGTATTACACTTATATTGAGATTGATGCATTATGGTTCATAGCATACCCTCCTTTTGAGCAAGATTTTTATTTTTTTCCTACCCAAACACAACCTCATAGTCATCAGAACCTATCTATAACAGCCATCAAGATTAATTTTTTACTTTTCTTTACATAGTGTATATGAATGAACCAATGACAAACTATGGTTAGAAACATGTACTCTGGGTATGATCATAACTCTTATTTCATTTTACCCAAAGGTATGAGAAAAAACTCATTGTGAGAAAAATTACAAAAGGGTATAAAATTGATGGAATAGTGAAAATATTGAAATTAAAGGATTATAATTTGTATTAAAGAGCTTGACTATGAGGCATGAATAAGTTTATATGGTGGGAAATTTTTGGAGAGTATCCTCTTCCTATTACACTAATTTTTAGTTACCTAGATATAATGATTTTTTCCCATTTTAATAATTTCTTATCTCTTTTGGAAATTATTTTTGACACCTTTTTTATTAAGGATATTAATTTTTTTAGTTATGAAGTGATTTGATAAGATGAATTCATAAATTATTTATGTTCTAATTTACATAAGATTTTGTATTGATTTATTCATTAATTCAATTGTTATGTGATTAATTTTTCTAGAATGGGGCATCACATGATTTAACGGAGAAATGAAAAAAGGTACAGAATTAACCTATCACCCAATGTGAATCATAATTACATGTTATATAATAGGATTCCACAACATGTGTCAAGTTGTGAGAAAATCCATGAACCATGTCATCAAATCAATATAAAAAGTACATAGTACATGACTTCACTATACATGATGTAGAACCAGTCAAAGACATTCCATGAGAAATTTGTTCTGTAGGAATACCTGGAAGACTAGTACACATGATAAGTCCTCAGTTCATGAAGTGTAATCAGTCAGACCTCATAAATCAGTCCAGATATGCAAGAGGAATATTGGAGATCCAGAAACAACAGAGATCTACAAGGATAAATGGTACATGATATGTAACATATTACATGTCGTGACCTATTTTTTTGTATATATAACAACTCAGCAGTGCATTTGATGTCATCCTAGGGCAGAGACTTCTCCTTGTATTTGTTCCCTTCATGTTTCCTTCATCCATTCCCCTATCAAACTCAAAATCTCTATGTTTTCTCATACATTATATTATTTAGGAGTTGTGGATGGTGTTTTCTTCATTAAATTAAATTTCATTTACTTTGAAAACTATTGTTCTTCTATGATTACTGAGGATCATGTTTTAGATCAATTTATACTTTCAAGTAAAAAATTTATTAGAATTGATATTTATCTCTCATAAGCTTTGATTACATTCTTATTTATATTTCTAAAAAATATATACCATTTAATGATTAGGAACTACTTAATTTCAAATCCATTTACAATGTTAAGCGTAGTTTTTAGTTTATTAGTTTTTATCATCTCTTACAATGAGTTGATAAACCAATCATGGGTAGGTTTCTCCAGTAGATGTATATGGATCCATTATGAATAATTAATTCTAATTTGTGTAACCCAAAATCTTCAATTTTTAGGATAAATGATAAATTTTCAATACAATTCATCTGAATGTGCATTACCACTTGATATCTATGTGGTAGACCCTATCCTGATTAGAGTGGATTACACTATGACAAATAGCGTGAGATAATTTCTGGCATTGAATCAAATCATAATGAACCTATCTTTTCAGTATCTATAGATAAAGGAATAATTATTTCATGGGTAGAGCTAGTTGGCATGACCAAAGTCCACTAGTAATAGCTTCTTGCTTCATAGTCAAAACTCTATGACCCTTCCATGATCAGAATTTTGATTATCTTGTACACTAATACTAGAAACTGATTCTGGCCCATCTCTAATAATTTAAATAACCCAACAACCATATATTTTTTTAAAATCTCAATCCAAAGAGACAATAATTTATGATATATAAAAGGTTATCAAGATATTAACCTTGAATCCTTATCTTCCTCCCTATGGGATTGACCTCGGACTATCACAATACTACTCCCTAGTAGTAAAGTAAAAATTGGGACAACAATAAATATAATCTAACCGTAGTCTGCATGATTTCAATAACATGTTTTGGTGTGTCCATATAACTTTTTCTATCTATGACCACATGAAAATAAATAAATGACCCATGAATTGGAGTTATCAATGGTGGTGCATGCTTTGAAAAAATGGAGTCACTATATTTTTGGGGAGAAAATTATGATTTATTCTATTTATAAGAGTCTAACATATATTTTATGCAAAAAGAATTTGAAATTGGGGTGGCATCATTTGATTGAGTATATTCAGGGTTTTGAATTTGATATCATTTATACCCTGCGAAATGTTAATGTTGTGGCAGATGTCTTGAGAAGAAATGTGCCAGTGAAACCATTTAAGGAGACCAGGGATGAATGGACCATGATGGGGCTTTCTACCTAGATGCACCTAGAGACTAAGGAGCATAGATGAGGTGTGTTTTAGGCTAGTGTTCTGTTGGATCCTTCCCTTCAATATCTGATTCTTGGGGGAACCATTGTGATGAGTTATTCCTGCAATATATGTAGTTTTTTCTTAGTGGAGATACACATTTCAATTGGTCTTTCCTACCAAGGGAGTTTTATTTTTCAAGGATTTCATCATGGTGTCATTGTCTCCGAGGAAGGTGGTGATACATGATATGCACCAGTATTAGTAGGGTTTCCACCCTAGGGCTATCATGATGTATTATGATGTTCTTTTGATGTTTTGGTGGCCAGTCATGAGGTGGGATATATCTAACGTATTGTCAAGGTGTCACACATGTTAATAGGTAAAAGTAGATCATGAAAGGACCTATAGTTTTCATCAACATCTACCTATTCCTATAAGGATTTGGGATGAGGGTTCCAGGTATTTTATTATTGTGTTACCCAATAATACTCGAGGAAGGAATTACTTCTGGGTGGTGATTGGCCATTTGACGAAATATTCCCATTTCATTCTGATCAGAGATCCAGTAATGGTGGTTGAGTTGGTCTGATTTTATATTTAGGAAGTACTGTGTCTTTATTATGTGGTGTCATGAATTTTTTCTTACAGAGACCCATATTTTCCTCTTGTTTCTAGGGAGGCCCTCAAATGTCATTGGGTTCATAAGGGAAATTTAACACGACATACAATCTTCAAACATATGGTCAGATAGACTGAATAAAATCATATTTTGGAAGACATGTTTTGATTATGTGTCTGGTATTTAAAAGGATCATGCGATTTCCATTTGGTATTTTCTGAGTTGGCGTATAACAATATCTACTTGTCCTAAATCTGAATAGATGCATTTATGGAACTCTATGGTTGGCCATGTTGGTTGCCTTTGTGTTGGGATGATGTTGGTGAGACTTCATTATTGAGATCAAGCATAGTGCAAGAGACATTTGAGAATTTCAATATAATCAGGTAGTGATTATTACTATCTTATAGATGCCACAAATATTATGTTTATCATTGAAAAATTACCTTCAATTTTATGTGGGTGATTGATTTTTCTTCAATGTGGCACCTCACTTAGGTTATCCTTATCTGGGTAAATAATGAAAGTTAACACTGAGGTATGTCACACATTTTTAAATTATTATGTGGGTAGGTATGGTCTCATACATGTTATACTTGCCTTCATAGTTGACTTTTATTCATGATGTGTCAATATCACTCAACTGGATAATTATAACTGAGATTAATATCATGTATTAAATTGGTAAGATTTGGAGCTAGAGCCTAACTTATCAATTCTTTAACAACCAGTAAAAATTTTATAATCCCTAATGAAGGTGCTTTAAGGTAAATCAATACCATTGGTTTGTGTACATTGGTATTATAGAAATGATATGCATGAGACTTGGGAGTGGAAATTCATGGTTGTGGTAGAATTCCCATTTCTATTAATTGATTAGGCGTGAAGTTGACCTTCTAGTGGTGGAAATGCTTAATGGTTAGGAGAATATTCATACATATGTTCTCATTTTCAAATATTTATTCTATTTATTTTTGAACCTATATTTATTCATGGGTTGCCAAAGAGTTTTTTTAAAAAAATCGGAAAATTATTTTTCGGTAGGGGTGGTGCATGATTTGTGCATGGTTAGGGTATTCCATGTTCCTTAACTAGGAAACTGTGCACTGAGGTGTCATTTTTGGACTGAGACATATCGAAAAGTTAGCATATGGCTTTCTAAACTATGCAATGAATCTTGCAAAATGCCCCCTCTACACAATGACGACGACATGTTTGATGCACAGTTCTGAAAACCTTAAAGGGTAACTGTGGGGCATATCCATTTCCTTAAAATGGTTATTTTACCATCCCTTGTCCAAATTTAACCCGAAAAATACTAATTTCAAACCCATTTTAAATTTTAAGCACTAGGGCCCTCACCTACCTGCATTGGAAAGCATATATCATCATTTTTGTGGTGGATTTGGTTCAATATCTTCAATATTTCTCAAATAAGTCAACTCATCTATTGATTTATCCCTATTTTATAGGGGTTTCCCTATTCCTTCTAGGGTTTTCAATTTTTTAGTGGGTGGGGTGAAATATTAAGGATTGAGTCTGGATGATTTGGGTTTAATCTTGATGATTATGGTTTGAGCTTGCCTCTATAGGGTTATCTTGGTGTAAGGTTGTTTGTTTTCTCCAAATTCCAAAAATTTATACACATGAGGTAGGTGGTTCCATGATTAAACATTATTTGATGAATTTTATATTATTTCCTGAGTGTCTAAATGTGTTCCATTATATATATTTGTGTGTTGAAGAAGGTTTGTTTTGAGGGGTCTGATTTGACCATGGCATGAAAGTGGGTTTCCAAAAAGAAAATTTATATATTTCTAGTATGAACCTTTGATGTGAATTTTAAATGTGATTTATAAATTATGAAACATTATTAATAAACTTTTTATGAGTCACAATATGTATTTCAGGATATTTTTGTTTTTCATTTGATTTAAAAGTTGTTTTGGTTGTGATGCTAATTATTTATCAAGCATGTTCATATTGATTTATTTATTTATTTGTTAATGTTATGTTATATGTGTCGTGTGGAATGAAAATTTATCATTAAGGGAATCCTAGTTAACAATGTCAGAAGAATATGAATTGTATGGTAGTGGACTCAAAAGTGGTTCATCCTAGATTGATCTAGCAGGATTTACTATACAATAATAACTAAATGATAATGAATATTGGTGACAACCCGACATAGGGGATGTTCCCTCCCAGTGGCTCATGGACAATAATGCTATTGTTTGTGGTTATTATACCAATTTTCATTGAGATATGAGGTACATAGTTTCTTTTTGATAGCTAGTTCCTAGAGGATTTATTCATGGCTAACACTACTAAAAAACACACTATTTATAGTGGTGGAATTTATCAATTCTAGAAAAATGCGCTGATAAAGTCCATCTTCATCAGCACTAAAAAAATTTCTCATAAAGAGAACCTTTTATCAACACTTTTTTTAGAACTCATAAATGGATTCCTTTAACAATGCTTATTTTAGTGCTCATAAAAGGAACCCTTTACCAACACTTTATTTTCAGTGATGATAATGGATGCACATTATCACAACTTTTTGAGAACCGATAATGTGTACCATTTATCATTGTTTTTTAGTGCTGACAAATGTCTAGAATAAATGAAAAAATTAAACAAATATTTTTTTAACAATTTTAGTATTTATGTAATTACTGTTTCAAATTAATAAATTTAATATATATATATATATATTAAAAAATAATAAATAGTATTTATTAAATTAGTAGATATGTAAAATGAATAAAATGAAATAATTAGACAATTAAAAATTTAAAATGTGTAAATTAAGAAAAATATTAAACATTTTATTAATTAAATAATTACTGATAAAAATTAATAAATTTAATATTCATATATATATATTATTAATATTAATAAATATTAAATATTAAATATTTATATATAAAATGAATGAAATTTTATAATAAAAAAAATCACTAAATGATAAATTAAAAAATTATATAAAAATTAATTAGTGAATAAATTATTAAAGAAAATGAATTAGTATAACATATATATTTATATATATATATATATTAACTTTGTTTAGTAATAAATAATATATATTAAATATATATATAATGAATAAAATGTAAATTATAAAAATATATTACTGTCTTATTCATTTTTAATGTTGTTTGATTTTTCAATTAACATATATCAAACATCCTTCGTTACATTGATTTCACAAACATATATACATATATATATATATATGTAATGAATTCATTCTTTATATTCTAAAGCACACACAAATATATTTATTCAATATATAGATTCGCAAACACCTAGTATTTATTTAATTTTTTCAAATTTTAGTATATTTAAGAATTTCATTATAACATGGTACGTTTAATTTATTATTTTGTTAATCAGTAAATTTTATTTATTTGGTTCTAATATTATTACATTTAGGGAATTTATTTTTAACATTTTTTATTTTTCATTTTATTTTTTACGTTGAACATTTTCTATTATTTATTTATATATATTTATTTACAATGTTTTTGTTATTTTTAATATGTATTCATCCCCTTCGATATATATATATATATATCAACTTTAATAATTTATATTTAACTAATAAAACTTAACCATTTTTAAATATTTTTAACGTGTACTTAGTTTTAATTATTCAATTTCATAAATTTTTAAATTTCTTGTATTTTAGATTATATATCCAATAAGAATGTAAAAAATGTAACTGTAAATTAATATTTATAAACCAATATATTTATAAATATATTTTTAATATATTTTTAAATTTATAATTATATATTTATTATAAAAAAATAATTAATATTTAAAAAAAAAGTATATATATATATATATGTAATTATAAATTCATATTTTATTTATTTAAATAATTCTAATTTTAAAACCCTTATAAGTGAAATTTTTTTAGCAATGATAAAAGGAATACTCAGTAATGAGTTTTTAGAAATGATAATGATCTATCATTATCATTGTTGTAATAATGTTGTTAAATGAAATATATTTCAGTGATAAGATGTTATCACTGATAAATATGTCATTTTTCAGTGCTATAAAAGAAAGGATAAATATCCCATTTATCAGTTATTATCAATTTAGTGATGATAAAAGAGATCTTAATCATCACTTCTATGAAACCACTATTAAAAGTGTCCATGATCTATTTAAAATAATAATAACCATGACTCAGTCACTCATAATTATCATGATCTCTGGGGAATCCTCCTCTATCAGTTTCGTTCCTCAATGTTCCCATAGATTAATCAAGGATAAAATCCAATGAATGAAATTTTCTACTTTTCCACTATCATTGTTTGAGTTTTTAGGTTCGTCGATTTGCAATTTTCTATTGTTATTAACAATAATGAACCGTACATCTCATCTACTCAACCCTAAAATACATTTAGTGGTTCTATTTCATATTTTTCCTCCATAGAAAATGGTTTTAAAGAAATAGAAGGATAATTTCATATGGTATGGTTAGTCAACATATGTCTATGTTCGTATATAGATAAATAAAAAATATTTTCACCACAAAATACTAAAAAGTTAATGCTGGATTTAAAACATGATCAAATTATGTACAGTTAAATATTGAAGCTGCTAACCCATTTCTAAAACATGTTATCTATATCACATAACATTGACAAAAGATGTTAGCGATTGAGAAGTGTGTCTGAGGTGATGTGACGACCGAAATTGGGAACTATTTTTGTATACTGGGTGAGTTTTATTACATAATAGAATAAAAGTGAAAATATTGATATTGGTATTGATTATATCCAAAAGAGAAAACATTCCTTACATAATAAGTAATTGGTAAATATGTTTGGATTATATTATTATATTTTATTTTTTAGTTACCATAATAATTCTAGGTTGTTTTTTGTTTTTTCCTCGACCTATCTTATTTACTCTCATGCCTCGTATTTTGGAGTTGAAATATTGAAATTGATAAAAATATATAAAATTTCATTTTCTTATATGACATCATATAATTTTTTGAGACTCAATTATAAATTAATATAAATAGAAAAATTAATAATAAATAAATAGTGTATTCTTATTTACTTATTAGTGATGATGAGGTTTATATAAAATAATAATTGATTGTGTTTATTTAGTAACCCCCTTTTATCGATACTATTTGTAAGTTTTTCATACAAATATTTAAAATAATTCTTCTAAATATGTTTAAATTATATTTAATTTACAATAACAATAACTAAAAACAAAATGAATGGTAGATAGGGTTAGGTGGTTCACATTTAATATAGAATATTTTAATTCTATTTCTGAATGGTTGTTTACTTAGAAAGTGGAAAATTATGTAAATCTCTACATTAATGTATAATATTTCACCACTCATACCTCTATATCTCCATAATAAGGTCTCAAAAAACAACATACATATGTTAGATTCTATATTAAACCTCATGTCCTAGAGATAATTGTATATCTATGTCTAGATATATCGTATACCATTCAACGATGGGAAGATATAGTATTTATGGTTCCTCTAGGATTTTATAGTAATATATCATAATAATAAATTTAGGATTTAATCGAATAGATTCATTTCATTTATAAGAGTAAATTAATTATATATCAATTATGAGCATAAGTGGAAAAAATTCACCCTTTAATGTGATTCATGTTATTGGAAATATCATATGGTGGATTAAAAAAATATCCAAAACTGGAAGGCGAGTAAAAATTTAGTTGATATAAGTGATCTAGAATGTAGGTGAGGTGATATTTATTTCTTCAAGATCATTATATTAGAGGTATTTTAATTCCTCTTCAATTGAGGAGACAATTTGAGTGATTCCATCAGTGTAAGTTTCAAGGAAACCTTAACCCTTAGTGTCTCTTCGATGTGAGAAAATTATTTTGATGAGGTTAGTTAGGGAAGCTCCAATGGTACGTTTGTGATATTTTTTCTAGAAAGGCTCATTATAAATTACTGGTAGATTATTTATTGATGAGTAGTTTGTGGACGATTCTTGATATGGTTCTTCTATAGTGATAAGTTCTATCCAAGTATATTACATACTTATTGATTGACTTCGGACACAGAAGAATCCTATTATTTATTTAAGAGTATTTCATATTTAATCTGGGATTGGCATTAGAATATATATATAATTTTTTTAACTTCAATATTTTCTATAATTTATAATTTGGAAAAAGAGTAATCAGTGTCAATTTTATACAATAGTGGTAGGCACAAGTAGGTATATCTTCCTAAATTGAATGTGAATGCTTCCTAAAACATTATTTTTATCGATACAACATGATTATATGAATGTAGTGGGTGTAGATTAATAAATTGAGATATTATAATGTATATATATAGTCATTTTAAATTATTTATATATCATTATTATCATGTATTTGGATTTTATTTTTCATACGATACAACTAAAAACAACATCTCCATCTGCTATAGTGAAAGAAGCTTATAACACATAATAATCACAATCAAAATAAATAAAATTTCATAAAAAGGACCACATGTTTCAAATATAAGGTTGGGTTAATAAGGATTCATTTTGGAAATATTGATATACAATATAATACTATTCATGACTAAAAGTCCACAATTGCATACATCTTGCATGAAAACTGTCACTTTCATGAACACAGATATAATACATCAATACTACAGTACAATAAACCTTTAATACCTTTATTTAATCAATCATCATAAGCTTTATTTCCATCCATCTCTTGATGATTGGTTTTATATCCTCTCTTAAACTAGCCTTCGACCCAAGACTGTGGTTCCAATGTTCTTTGAAGACATACCTCATTCTCAGATTGTATTCATTAATCTATATAAAAGTTTTTGCATTAAATTTGAATACCACATCTCACAACTCATTATTCAACTGCTTCACCCTATCATCCTCCTCATTCAATACATCATGGGAACAAAAAACAAGACACAAAACATTAATGAAAATATAATGAATGAAAATTTTGGTTTTATTAATATTAATTTTCTTATAAAACTCACTCGGTTCCTTTTGTAAAAAAATCAAAAAAAATTATTTTGTGAATGGTCTCATTGGATCCGATTATAACCCTAAATTACTCATATTTGGATGAGAAACCCCCTATGACTAGTGACCTCAGGAATATAATCATGTTTCACTTTTTTGTGAAAAAACACACACCAAACTTACCTTTTGTTTCTCTTCCGATTCACCATTGATAAATATTAAATGGTTTTAATGAAACTCTCAAAGCTATTAATCACATATTGATAAGAGTTTTTAGAACCTATTTTTTGATACATATTTAGGATACTTTCTCTTCGAAGCTTGTAGAATTGGATGGATGTAAATCTTTCCATTACCCCTCATACCAATACCACCAAAATTGTGATTCTCCTCTATGCCCTTCTAAAAAAGAAACATTTCATAGGAGTGGAAAACAATAAATTATTATTTGTTAAAGTAAATGATTGTGAGTGGAATTCATGTCGATTTCAATGTTCATTAATTCATTTTACTAATGTAATATGTTAAAACCCTTAATTATAATTTCATATAATTTATTTTCTAATCCCAAAGGAAACATGACTTTAACCACTTAAATAGTTATTACTGCATTTTTTTCTTGAGACCCATCCCCCATCTCTTCTATATTGGATGAACTACACTGAGTAATAGTCATCCAAAATGATCAACAGTTCAGGGTATATGCATAACTTTTGTTATAGTAGTTCAAGAAACAAAGGTGGATGCACCGAAATTATGGGAGATAAATATCATATGATATAATAAAATGATAATTATTTGAGAGGTATGTCAACAATGTTGTTTGGAACCATAAGGATGGGAGGAAGGATAGTTTGAAACAGGGATTCCAATCCATCAACAAGAAATGGAAGGTAACCAAAATATGAGGGTGGATTAAATAAAGGTAACAATGGTTAGTTATACTGTAGTATTAAATTATTATATCCCTATTCAAAATAGTAACAATTTTCAGTAAAGATGCTTGCAATTGCATTGTTTAATGTATAATGTGTATTATATTATTTTTATTCAACAGAAATTAAATTTTTGACTACTCATGAAGAAACTTTCTTCAGAACATGATGATATTACAAATACTGTGGAATAATAGACTCTGGATGATGAAACTGTGGAGTTATTAGGTGATAAATAACATGTAAATGAAAAAACAAACATGATGCTGCATCATCGTTTTGAATAAAACTATTATAGTAAGAAGTGAATGTATAAAATATGAGGTCAGTAGGAATCAATGTAGCTATCATTTTGACCCCAACATGTCAATATTCATTAGTTATCCTTGGGTCACAACAAGGGTGAATGTTCCGATGGATATTGATGGCAAAGCGTCCAACTTAAAATGAAGGAAATCATTTTGAATGATATTATAGAAATGCTAAAATATACTTTCTCTATTTTACTAGAAAATTATATAATATAGCATTGATTAACTTTTCATTATTCCTTACATTATTCATATATCTTAGAATAAATTTTTTTGAGGAATGTCTTCATAACTATAGTAAAATCCCAAATAGGATTTTGGACTAATATAATAAATATGCATCATAGGGTTGCTGAGGGAAAAATAATTCCCCACACAACACTTAGATTTGAACTCATTATAAAGCTTGAAACATGGACTAATTTCCTCAATCATCATAATGAGAAAACGTTTCAGGTGCATAGTAGTTGATAATATATTATTTAACATTATTTATTTTATCCATCATGATTCAAAACTGTTCATTTATGAAATAACAAAAGAGTGATAAAAATAAATATCTTTAATGAAAATTGACATTCCCCTATCATAGAGGACATATGGGTATGCATGATTAGATAAGAAATTTCTATGTATTTTAAATTAAAAAAAGTATAATTAGGTGATATAAAACAAAATAAGTTCCTTTTTTATATGTAGATTGATTAATCAAAATCTAAAGTAACATCCATCCCATGTCATGTTTTATGTAAGGAGGCTTGTGTAAATAATGAGGGTAGATTTATTAATGAAAAAAAACATAGTATGGTAGAATTTGTATACATGACAGAATTTTAATTTTTGTTATTATTTATAAGAATATTAAATAAAAATATATATTTATGTTCTTATTTTTTAGATAGCTTAGACACAATAATTGGAAATGATTGTAGAAGAATAAAATCTAGTTTCAGTAGCATAGAAATGGAATGAACAATATGGTCATGTTAGAGGAGTAGGTTTTGTAGTCTCTACTAGTATATATTTCTAGAAGATAAAACAACATGAAGATATATATAATATAGTTAGATGATTGTTGAAACAAATATACTCACTCTAAGATATTATTATTTGACCTTGTTTGGCAGACAGATGTATAACATTGGATCAATGAGAATCTGTGGTGGAGAAATGATCCACACATGAACCAAATGATACCACTAGCAGTGAGGCTAGTCATTCCATCAAACACATACATTACCCAAGGTAATCAATTTTTTCATTACTCTTTCTCCTAAATGGGAATCAAACAACTTCTAATAGTATTATATTATTGAAATTCTACTGGGTAGAGTTGTACAAGATTTTTATCTGTCAAAACCCACGTACCATTATGTTGTGATGGGTATAGTGTATAATATCCCAGGATACTAGCTACACGATAAATACATTCTAAAATATCACATGATTGTTAAAATTGAGGTAGATTACAAGCTAACTGTTTTGTTTCATATTCCACTTGATTGTCCAGATATTACCAAGATCAAAACTATTATTGGAGCTTTCATAAAAAGGTTTTCTAATCTTGTAATGATACATGTGGTATGCCCTTGAATTTATTCATATTAAAAACATATAACCATTGACGATGAAAGGATTTGAGTGAGGTATGATATTATATATGGATAATGATGTGGAGAAACAGATAGTCAAATAAATATAATCTTGTGAATCAACTAAGAAAACAAAATGTCCATCTGAGAGTACCATCCCCCCCAACAGTTTTATATAAACATTTATTATCATAAAAATTTCATGAAGAGACCACATTTAAAGATAAAATTATGTTTTACATTGAATATTAATAATAAAAATGGAGAAATTCCTTCATATAATAAATTGGGCATGATACTCAAAATTATATTCTCAAGCATGAATGGCTAGGAATTTTAGTTGTGAATACATAAATAATGTACATTTACACAATACGTCTTTCCAAATAGTGAGCTAATATGTTTAATAATGTAAATAACTATTCATATTTTACCATTAGTTTATATAAAAAATATATAAAATAAAAATCATGAAAATCAAAATTTGGATTCATTAATCATTGTTTCATTTTTACCCCAGTAATTAATTTGGATTAGAAAACAGTTGGTAAGAAAAAAGATAATCTACTCATAGAATTTAATCAAAATCATCATATGAAAGACTCTTTTTGATTCCATGAAAGAAAAAATTAAAACTATACAATACATCAACATAACATATATTATTCTTTTATTATTTAATTGTATTTTTTATAAGATATAATAGATACTGATAACTGTCATTCTAGTCCCCCTAAATATTTGTTTTTCATCTAATGCATTGAAATGAAACCAACTAAAAACACATGATATGTATTGAGAATACGTACTACGATTCAGTAAATTTGTTTAGACAAACATTTAATTATATGTTCACTCTAGGTTTTAAAAAAAATTTATGTTATGGTAGGGTAGTAGTTAAATATAGGATAGATCAAAAAATAGAGTTGATTTCAAAACAGATAATGTATGTTGATTATTAAAAATGGAATCAAATTAATCTATATATTTAAATATTTAAATTTCAAAACATTTCAAAACAAATTACTTATTTTGGTCAATATTTCATCAGTGTTTGAAATAAGATAATGAAATCGATTGTGGATTTTATTTTTACAAATTTATGTGAGAAATCATAAGTCCTGAAAATCACAACATCCCATATAAATTAATTTTTAAAGGTAATTATGATTTCATTAAATATATATTTTATAATAATTTGTTTGTCTATTTTATCATTTTACTATAAAGATTTCTGAAAACATAGTTAATCGAAATAAGAAACCGATTTTCATAGAGATGAGTGGTAAGAATACATTCGGTCAGAATGTATACCAATAATTTTTTTTGGTGATTACTAGATATGTTTATTATTTATTATGATTTATGACCTTGGAAATATATTTTTGGTGTGAAGCATTAATTTCAGAATGCTTATATATTATTTTTTGATCTCTTTATGAAAGATATGTATAGTGGATTAAATCAATTTGTATGGATGTTTTGACATGTAATAAATATATTTTTTGTGAAATCACAAAGGTGGAGTAAATGGAAGATGTGGTGGCGGAGGCAGAGGTGAAGGAGGGGGAAATGTTGGAGGTAGAATTGGAGTCAGAGACCAATGTGGAGGAGGAGGCATATGCGAAGACCATGTTGGAGACTGAAGTGGAAGTGGATAAGAAGTATTGGGTTTCAAAAAATAAAATTATTGAGAAATTATGTAGAATGAATATCATGCAATGATAGTGTTTTAGATTTTTTTTTAAAGTGAACACAACACCTATCACTTAAGATAATATCCATAGTGAATGTGTTTTAGGTGAATTATTGAAATAATGTTTTTACTAATTATTTAAATTATATCATACATGGTAATAATCAACCTATTATATCATTATATACAAAATAGATGTACCTAAATCTGGTGCACAATATGACTATTATGACCCCAAGTGCGTCATATTTTTTCTAAATTGACATTAAATTTAGTGAAAAAAACTAACATACCAAAAATTTAGAAAACAAATTTATATTATTTAGTTTCAGTAATGCAATGATTCATAGGTAATTTTTGAGGTTTAAGAATCATCCACACCTCAATATGATGCATGATGTGACCGGTACAACTCGAAGTGTTTGCTAATAGTTTAAAATTGACATTTTAATTAAAAAAGGTGTCACTCAATGAAAACTAAGAAAGTGAACTTCGATTATCTTGATAATTTAGTATAATGATTCATTATTAATTTGTGACATGTATGAATCAGTATCATGTCAAACACACACATGATGTCACCCGAATGGATCAGTTTCTATGTTTGTAATTTAAAATGAAATTTTACTAAAAAAACACAATTTAAGTACTCAAAACCGAGGAAACACATTCAATTTTTTTTGATAATATAATATAATGACTAATAAGTCCTTAGGGATGGGAAGTAATCATCCACACCTAAATATGATGCATGATATGACTAGTATGACTCCATGTGCATATGTTTATAGAAAATTGGCATTAATTCTGGTGAAAAAACAACTAACGTACTCAAAACATAGAAAAAATTCATGTAATTTAAGTAAATGATACATAAGTAATTTCTGACAGGTATGGATCATATTCACCTCCATCCAATGCACAATGTGACCGGTATGACTCCTAGTGTCTGTTATCAGTTAAAAATTGACATTCTAATACCAAAAAGTGTCACTCACCGAAAACTAATAAAATGCGCTTGGATTTTCATTATAATTTAAGAAAATGATTCATAATTATTTGTTTACTTATATGAATCAGTATAATGTAAAAACCACACATGATTCAACATGTATGTCTTAAAGTCAATGTTTCTAGTTTAAAGTGAAATTTTATTAAAAAACACAAGTGACTTACTCATGACTAATAAAACACAATTCAATTTTTTTTGATACATTATGAAAACTATCCATATGTCATTTAGGTGGCGTAAAAATCAACCACACATCAATCTGATTCATGGTGTGATCGATATGATTCAAAAAGAATCATTTTATTCAAAATATACATTAATTTTAGTTAAAAAACAACTTACTTATGTAAAAACAATAAAACATATTCATATGTTTCAGGTACCTTAAAAAAATATCCAGTAGTCATTTTTGACATATAGGAATCATTTTCACCTCATTCTGATGTAAAGTGAGACTGGTATGGCTCCATGTGCATCATTTTATTCAAAACTACCATTAAGTTTAATAAACAATAATAAACATAATCAAAACAAAAAAACATATTCATATTGTTTTGGTACTCTTGATAAATTATCCATAAGTCATTTTTGATTTGTAGGAATAATTTACACCTCATTTTTACTCACAGTTTGATTAGTATGACTCTAATTGATCCTTTTTCTTAAAAATCTACACTAATTATAGTAAAAAGAACTAACATACTCTGTAATTGTGTTTTTCGTGTATTTGTGGTTTAAATGTTATTCCGTTTAGATTTGGTGTTTGTAGCTTATTTGGGTAGTTTCTATTGTTGTTTCTGGTGATGCAATGTGTTTTTACAACACACTACATACCTTTTTGGTGATGCAGTGTCTTGTAGCATCATACTATAGTTTTGACCTTTATCAGCACTACTAAATGCACAAATAAATGTTACATTTATCAGAACCTCTAAAAGTGTTGATAAAGATCAATTTATCAGTGCTTTATAAAGGGCTGATAAATATATCATTTATCATTGCTTTCTAAAGAACCAATAAAAAAGTATATTTTAGCACTTTTTAATGAGTTGGTAAAGGAATCCATTATTAGTTATTGTTAAAGCACTTATAAAGAAATCATTATCAGCACTTCTAAAAGAACTGAAAAATAGTATATTTACCAATGCTTCTAAATTAACTGATGATGGTTATAATTATCATCGCCTTGATTTTCACTGATAAAGATACCCTTTATTAGTGATTTTCGTATGCTGATAAAATACTTGGACTTTTAACCATGAAGATGTAGTTATCAGTTTTCTATCTTTAATAAAAGACTATTCTAGAATTTTGTGGAGGCTTCTTTTGCAGTAGTGTTAGTTGTATTTTGAGATATTGTACGTACCTTTATTATATGGAACACATTGGCATTTATTTAAAAATAAATCATGTTTTATGTTAAAATTATTTCTTTTAAAATGATTTACATTAAAATTTTATCCATAAAAATGATTCCATATTTTTTAGAAAACATTCATTTTTATTTTTCAAATATTTTTTATAGCATGAAATCTAATTGTTGAGTGGAATATTTCTAGGATTTCGATCAAACCATACTTACATCGTTAGGCGTTTGTATACATGGCTATGTTTGATAGAGGCAAAGGAATGATGGTTAGGGATGGTGGTTCGGGATGATAGGTTTCTTCACTAACATGTGATTTGGTGGTGGATTAATGAAGTTTATCGTCTTATTTAATGGGGATTTTTTCGATAGTATTGTTTTTCCTTTTTTGTTATGGCCAATTTTAGTTTTGTTAAAATTTGTAAACATGAATATGAATATTATTATCACATTTTGGTTGTGATAATTCTATTTTGGTTTAAATATTATTGTTGGTTGGTTATGTTTATATAATCAGGTGAAATTTTTCCCAATATGTATTTTTGATACCTATTAACTTGTTGCTAGCCCGTGGGGATTAGAAATCCCTTTCAGGCCATGACAAAAAACCGGTACAAGCACCAGTTCAGAAGACATCCTAGATTGGTTCATGAAAGGGGTGAACTAATACCCCGATATGAATTTGTTTCAAGGATGTGACATGGTATTCCTCTAATATAATAATAATCTAGGACATGATATTCTAAGAGGGGTGTTTTTGTTCCCCCATGTACCTAATGATGTGATTTTAGATTCTAATAGGGGAGCAATTATTCCCCTAGGAACCTGATGATGTGATATAAGAATCCATTGGGGAGTTGATATGCTGCCATGTACCTAATGATATTGGTTATGAGATTTTATTTTTTTTAGCTGGGACACCCATATGTTCTTAACAGTATGATGTGTTATGTGATTTATTATAAGGACTGTATTTATCCAAGTTTCCAAGTGAAAAAATACATGGTTCCAGGACAGGGAGAGTCTTCCCCTAGGTTCTTGATTGATGTGGTATGTGTTTCCAAGGTGGGAAGTGGGTATGACCCTAGGTTATAGATTATTATGTTACTGATTTAGAGATATTATGACACTATGAAAAGAATATATTATTTACCACAAGTGTAACATGATAACCTAAGGATTTATGAGGATTTATTTTCTTTTGAACAATTGATATTTTTTATTTTTATCATATCAGATATACTTAAAATACATTATTATTTATGTGTGGTACACCACTATTGGTGGACTAATATTTTCTAGTCACATCCTATATGGGTGTCATGACACTTTGGTATCCGAGAAGACATCATTGATTCCCTATCCAGGTAAGGAATAATCCTAGTGTATCATGATTGATGTGGATAAATCATATGGAATTTGGAGGTAAGTTTTTGAGATGGTATAAAATCATACTATTATTTTATTTTTATTCATCGATGAATTTCTTATATGAAGTCATCCTAGTGGGTTTTCTATCAATATGTGTGATTTTATGCATCTATATTCCATTTGTTATCCCATGATTAATTTTTTTTGTCTTATAAAATATTATTTTATTATGCATGTTGTTGGGTTTTCTAAAAATATTTTACTCTAATATGAGGTTATTTTCACGACCCGTCCTCAGGGCCCGTGACGTGACTACCCCAAGCCCGCCTTCCATAGGCCAGGTGCTGGCAACTAGCACCAAGGCGTAAATCCCGGCAAAAAGGGAAGGCATTGCCTTTGTAAAGTAAACAAGCACTACAGAGTAAGCAATCAGAAAAAAGTAAACACTAAGTAAATGATGGTACAACACTAAGTGCGGAAAAGTAAAAGAGGCCGGAAATACAAGCCCAAATGTAAAGTACAACTGAAAAGGGAAAAACAACAACTGAAAAGTAAAGCCGCAACGTCGAGTCATCCTCTGGAAGTCCCACCTATAGGGTGGGTACAGAAAGCCTCCACTGCTCCTCGGGACCAGCCTACCGCTCAGAGTACACCTCGCCCAGTGGTCCACCTCTAGGTACCGTCCTGCTCCGCAAGCCTCCACCACGATCAGCGATGTCTGTCGTCTGCAACAAACACAACGTAGTGCAGGCATGACCCGTGCATGGGTGAGTATAGCCTACTCAGTACGGACCCCGAGACCCCCGAAGGTCTCTGAGAATCCATAAAGGATAATCCACAAAGGAAAGATAAAATCATTAAGTAACATCCGACACATCTTAGGTATATGCCCATACATATAACTAGGTCATCAATACTCTCTCGGCTCCAACATCCGAGCTCAAGCACAACCCAGTCCACACAGGGAAGCCAAACGCAAAATACACACAGGATAGCTCAACACAATCCACAAAGGAAAGAAAACGTAAATCCACACAGGATAGCACAACACAATCCACAATGTAATGTAAAACAGAGTTTCAGCTCACACAGGTATATTTCTTCAAATGAAGATAGAGATGATCACTGATCCATCTAAGTCGTTAGACCCACAAAGGATCTAAAGGTACTAACCCCCGCAATGACCCACACAGGATCAGAACCACACATGATCAGTAGTTAACTAACCCCCTCAAAGACCCACACAGGATCGGGCCCACACAGGACCTATAAGCGCTGGCTCACACAGAACCGCTGAGCGCTGACCCACACAAGATCAAATCCACACAGGATCTGTAGCACTGATCTATGTAGGATCGCTGAGTACAGTAGTCGTCGCAGTCCACCGAGGATCTCCATATAGTTGTCGTCGCAGTAGCAGTCGCAGCCAGCTCTAGGATTCCCGCACACAGCAAGCTCATTTGGGAGGGTCCGCTCCACGAGCTGAGAGACTGATACATCAGCAGACACATAGTCCAGAGTTGATGTATCCATAAGTTCTGTATCGTAAACAGGAACTCAACGTCACAGACGGCGCGTCAATTGGACGCCCGGTCTGAGAGTAATTGGCTTTTTCATCCCAGGGGCCCGGTTTGTTTTTAAGGAAAAACCAACCCGACCGTTCTCCACCTGCGTCCAAACCTCGGGCGGAGTATGACAAAAGATCCGTCTCACTTAGAGGAATTCAACAAAGTCGACGGAACATCAATCGGACATCTGAAGCTCACGATATGAGCGTTTCCGCTCCGAGGGCCCGGTTGGTTTCGTGGACGAACCAACCCGGCCGAACTCAAAGTGTTCCGAAACCTTGAGTGTGTTATACCAAAACGACCGTCTCGATCCAAGGATCACATCGTCGCTAATGGCGCGTCGTTCAAAGGCTCGTAGCTCATGTTATGATTGAAAGACCGAAAACGTCCGGAGAAGGGGGGTCTGGGCCCGGACCGACCCGGCCCAACCCCCCCATGGGTCGGCCCGAACCGGGTCGACCCGACCCGGGTCCGGGTCGGACCCGGTTCGGCGTGGCCCGACTTAGCTTGGCCGAGCGGCCGAGCGAGGCAGCCGCCAGGCGGCGCTGCCCCTGCGGGAGGAAGGAGCGGCGACCCCTGTGGGGCCACACCGGAGTCAACGGACGTGGCCTTAGCCGCGTCCCGTGCGTGTGAGCCGGACCTGCGGAGGCGCGGTTCCGCTGGCCGCCGCCGCCGCAGCTTAAGCCGCGGTGGCCCTGTCCGGCGGCGCGCCGGGGCGCCACCGCCTCCGGCCACCGGTGGCTTCCGCGGGCCACCGGAGTCGCTCTGGTGGTCCGTTTTCCTTCTCGTCTGCACCGAAGCTCTTCCCAGGTCCCGTTCTTCACTACGGAAACAACGGATCGGGCCGTGTTTGTTTGGCCCACACCCTACGCGTTAGATGATAACAGTTGGGAGGATTAATCAACACAAATAAAACATAACCAAAAACAATTTTAATGAATGAAAATTTTTCTTATTAACCAGGTTATTCAGTTTGAACAGAAACATCCACGAATTATAAAACATTCAGTAAAACCCCTACCTCGTCAAGTGTCGCACGCGTGTTCTTCGCGGAATTGTTCATTGTGGAAGGAGGGAATTATCGCGTCGTCACGGTATCCGGCGTTGCGTCGAAGAAATCCGAGGACCAAGAAACATAAGATTTAATTTTTATAATTAAATCCATATTGAAGTTATAATCCACAAAGGAATTTAAAGAACCGCAATCTCTCACCATAACAGATGATCGAAGATTTTGTCGCGGAGGAAGGAATGTTGTTGAAGAACGTCGCAGGAAAGGAAACGTTGGCGTCGCGGCACATGGCGTCGCCTCGTCGATTTTCGCTGGTTCGGTATTCTTCGTCGGAGGCCGGCGTTCTTCATGTTCTTCACGTTCTTCGCGAAGAAGGAGGATGATCCTTAGAGGTTCTTCAAAGGGTTAACACAACATTTCAAAAGGAGGTTGTGTTGGCCTTATTTTATTAACATGCCAACAAAACAAAAACGTGTTATGAAACGAATGAAATGAATTCATATAATTAATTTCAACGTATAAACCACCCATGTAATTAAACGAAAAAAACCGCCCAATTAATTGGTGCGTTAAGAAATTTAAGAAAACGCGTCAGTTGACATTCATAATGACGGGTTTTCGTGGGTGCGTTACTTAAAGGAAAATAAATGGTGGGGATCGAGCGGGCCCCACCTCACAAATATCCTACCAAGTGGTTAGGATATTTTTGGATAGCACCCTACCCACATCAACACATATTAAGCAGCATTAAGTGGCTTCAAGTGGCTTCCAAGTGGCTTAAGTGAAGTAAAATAAAGTCTGTCGAACAATTTATTTTATTTCTTAACCTTAAGCCCAAAAATTAAAAACCACACCCGAGAAAACGCAACTCCGGAAGAGGTGTTTCTACGATATTACCGGCACTGCGATTCCATCGGTGCCCTCAGAATTTGATTCCGAGCACCGGTTCAAATGTTAGAAAAACCCGCTCGTCAGTTCACTGAACGTACCCGAGCCAAACTTCCGAAAATGATTCCAGGCACACCGGGCCTCGGAAATAGGTGCCGTTAGAAACTGCGTTCTTGTAAAAATCCAAAGAAAATTAAGAAAAAAAATTTCCTTGATTTTTTCAGGTCTTTACATCACTCCCACCTTAGGGCTTTACGTCCCCGTAAAGATACATCATAAACTATGGAAACAAATCTGGGTACTGAGCATGCATCTGAGCCTCCCGCTCCCAAGCGCTCTCCTGTAGGTTCTAGTGCTGCCATCTGATGCACACTAGAGGGATCGACCATCCACGATGGACCCTCTCTTGTCGATCCTCGATCTCCACCGGAACCTCCGTAAAAGTCTCCCCATCATCCACGTCTAGCTCCCCATGGTCAATGATGTGCGTCGAGTCGTGCAAGTATCTCCTCAGCTGGGGTACGTGGAAGACGTCGTGCACCCGGTGCAACTGAGGTGGTGGAGGAAGGAGATAAGCCACCTCGCCAATCCTGCTGATGACCTGGATTGGTCCGATGAAGCGTGGAGACAACTAGCCGCCTCGGCCAAATCCCCGTAAACCACAACGAGGTGAGACACGCAAAAAGATGTGGTCGCCATCCTCGAACTCTAGTGGCCTCCGCTTCCTATTAGCATAAGACTTCTGCCAGCTCCGAGCAGTCCTCATCCACTCCTGGATGACCTGGACCTTCTCTATCGTGGCCCGGACCATCTCTGGTCCCACAAGTGCTGACTCGCCAGGGTCTGTCCATCACAAAGGAGATCTGCAAGGTCTGTCATACAACGCCTCGTATGGTGTCATCCCGATGGTGGAGTGGTTGCTGTTGTTGTATGCGAACTCCACCAAGGGTAGATGGTCCTCCCAGTTGCGACCAAAGTCGAGGACACATGCGCGGAGCATGTCCTCGATAGTCTGAATGGTCTTCTCTGTCTAACCATCTGTCAGAGGGTGAAAGGTGGTGCTCCGACGTAGCTGCATCCTGAACGCCTCCTGCATCCCCTTCCAATGCCGGGATGTAAAGAGAGCATCTCGATCGGAGACGATAGATGATGGCACACAATGAAGCCGTAAAATCTCCTGAACGTAGAGACGCCCCAAGCTCTCCACTGAGCACTTCTCTATGATCGGTAAGAAGTGAGCTGACTTGGTGAGTCGGTCGAAAATCACCCACATGGAGTCGTGACCTCTGGAAGTGCGTGGAAGTCCACTCACAAAGTCCATAGATATCCCGTCCCACTTCCACTCCGGGACCTCCATGGGCTATACCAAGCCTGCTGGTACCTAATGCTCTGCCTTCACCTGCTGGCAGGTGAGGCATCGAGAAACGAACTCTGCCACAACCTTCTTCATGCCCGGCCACCAGTGCTGTTGTCTGAGGTCCTGGTACATCTTCGCCACTCCAAGATGTACCGCCAAAGGAGAAGTGTGAAACTCTCTTAGCACATACTCTCGTAAAGTGACCGGTACCATGGTACATCACTTGAAAAGGATGTCGTGTTCTGCTCCAAAGGAGAAGCCATGAGGTGCATGTCTTGAGGATAACGATGCACGCCGCGTCTCACAGTCAGCGTCCTCACGTTGTGCCTCTCTGACCCGCTGCAGTAGTGAAGGGGTGACTGTGAGAGACTGGAGGAAGGGTTCTCCATCTCTATCCACGAAGGATATTTGCAAAGCAGATAGCTGCTCTGTCGCGTCCTCAAGTAGCTGAATGCTCGTCCTCCTACTGAGGGCATCGACTACCATGTTACCCTTCCCAAGAGTATAGACTATCTCAAAGTCATAGTCCTGGAGGAACTCGAGCCATCTCCGCTGTCTCGGGTTCAGGTCCTTCTGAGAGAAGATGTACCTGAGGATCTGGTTGTCAGAAAAGACTGTAAAGCGCTCGCCCATTGGATAGTGCTACCATGTCTTCAGTACGAAGACCACTGCCGCTGACTCCAGATCATGTGTGGAATAGTTCTTCTCATGTGGCCTCAACTGACGTGATCCATAGGCAATCACGGACCTCTCCTTCATCAGGACACATCCAAGTCCGGTCCCTGATGCATCGCAGTAGACTTCGTATCCAACTCTCTCCTTAAAAAACCTCAAGATAGGTGCGCTGGTCAATCTCTGTCTCAGCTCCTGGAAGCTCTGATGACATCTGTCTGACCATACAAAGGGTTTCCCCTTCTTCGTCAAAACTGAGAGTGGTGACGCAACTCTGGAGAAGTCTTGCATGAATCTCCGGTAGTATCCAGCTAGTCCCATGAAAATCCGTACCTCTATCACGCTCCTGGGTGGCTCCCATGCTAGCACCACCTCAATCTTCGCAGGATCCACTCCAACTCCCACCTTAGAGATGACGTGTCCTAAGAAGTGGACCTCACGTATCCAGAACTGTCACTTCAAGATCTTTCCATAATGTTGGGGCTCTCAGAGTGTGTCTAGCACAACCCGCAAGTGATAGGCGTGCTCCACCTCAGTAGTCGAGTATATCAAAATGTAGTCGATGAAGACCACGACAAATCGATCGAGGTATGGGTGAAAGATCCTGTTCATGAGGCCCATGAACAATACTGGAGAATTGGTTACGCCAAAGGGAATAACCATGAACTCATAGTGGCCATACCGACATCTGAAGGCCGTCTTCTGCACATCCTCGTTTCAAACTCTGAGCTGATGATAGCCTGACCTGAGGGCTATCTTCGAGAACCACCATGCTCCCTTGAGCTGATCGAAGAGGTCTTCAATCCTTGGTAGCGGATACTTGTTCCTCACTGTCACCTAGTTCAGGTGGCGATAATCGACACAAAGTCGCAATCTCCCGTCCGCCTTCTTGGCGAACAAAATCGGCGAAGCCCAGGGTGAAACACTGGGTCGGATGAAACCCTTGCCTTGAAAGTCCTCCAACTGTACCTGTAGCTCTCGAAGCTCAGCGGGGGCCATCCGATATGATGGAGTCGATATCAGGGTTGTCCCGAGGTACAGGTCGATATGAAAGTCTACCTCTCTGCGAGGAGGTAGCCCTGGAATGTCGTCGGGAAAGACGTCAGCGTACTGATCCACCAATGCAGGAAAACTAGGACTTCGCATGTCAACTACTCCTCGGATGAGGCTATCCAACTGATGAGTGATGGGATGTCCTCTCCTCCGCGGAAGTCCATCTTGTGCTGCAGAGGATCCCTTCTCACAAGTGAAGGTTAACCTGCTCCCGTCAGTGCGTACACATCGCACCTTGCGCCAAATACAGTCAATCTGTGCATTGACTGTAGATAACCAATCCATGCCCAAGATGACGTCGTAAGGCCTCGATGCTGCAACAAGAAGATCCCAGCTGAAGCTATCTCCTCATAGAGTAAGCTCATAGTACCGGCACAAGTGTGTAATCGTCGAGTCTGCTCCCGTACGAGTCTCTAGCAGTAAGGATCGGGCCAACGACTCTGTCGGAATCTCCAAGCTCCGAACAAGGGCACCAGCTATGAAAGAGTGACTCGCTCCTGTGTCTATAATATCTGCAGCAAGGGTGGAATAGACACAGATCGTACCTCGAATCATCTCTGGTGCGCCGTGGTTGTAGGCCTCTACTGCCTGGAGCTGTGCCTGTCTCTGCCCGCCAACTCCCTCTAGTCGAGGTGGACCTCATGGTGGTGGTGGTGGTAGAGCTTCAAAGTGTCTCCCACCACCTGCTGCTTGGCCAGCTTCTCTGCCTCGTCCGCCTCCTCCCTGCGGACCGCCACGGTCGACCTTCTGCCTCTTCCTGGGTGGCCCCTCCACCATCTGCTGCTCCTCGGCATGGCGAGTTGGGCAGTCACAAGCCATGTGGCCCTACCCGCCTCATGCGTAGCACTGCCTGCCTCTCGAAAGACTGGCTCTGCGCTGTGTGCCCCGCACTTCTGAACCAGTTTCCTGAGGTCGTCTGCTGGAAGGTCTGGTCTGCCTGGACCCATGATTCATTCGTCGACTACCTGCGGCCGAAGACGCCACTACCTGCCGCCCTACGGTAGGTCTCGCTATGGACTCAGCCATAAATCTCTCGATCAGAAGGGCTTGTTACATCACTCCAGCATGGGTCGGGATGCTGAGGGAGATCAGCGATGCCCTGATCTTGTGTCTCAATCCCTACTCGAAGGTCTGGGCCCGGAAGAAGGGGTACCGTACCATATCTGTCGAGTAGCGCGAGAGATAGGTAAATCTCACCGCGTACAGGGAGACCGTCAAGCTGCCCTTCCTCAGCTGAAGGAGCTCCTGGATGCGCACCGCACGTTGGGTGGCCGGGACGAACTCTGAGCGGAAGAGGCTCTCGAAGTCCATCCAGAGAAGAGATGCCTTGTTGTGCACATAGAGCATCAAGATCCACCATCGGCCCGCTGCTGCGTGCAGTAGGCTCGCCACGAGGATCACCATGAGGTCTGCTGGTGTACTCACTAGCCTGAAAACTCGTACGACTGCCTCCAGCCAGTCTTCGGCTGCCTGGGGGTCCGTCTCCCCGCAGAACCTGGGCGGTCGCTGGCGCTGGAACTCATGCAGTGCACTGAGGCGACGTGCATCATCAGCGGCTAGTGCTGGAAGCATCAGGGGGTCGACGGGTAGAGGTACTTCCGGTGCCTCTGCTGTCAACGGGCCCTGTATCGCGCCATCGTCGCTCGGCGGGCTGTCGTCCTGCTCGACTCTCGGAACCCTAGCTGGCTGTCGTCATGGGGCCATCCTGAAAAGGAAACAGGTGCGCCATAGTCAGAACTGTATACCTGGTGAGCAGATAGGAAGTAATCACAAAGAAAACTTGAAACACACATGCAATCAATGTTTTCGTGCATTAAGTCGGAAATCAGAAGTCAGGGTCCTGGTGTACGGATACGTCGGCCGCCGCACCATCACTGGACTCCCTGGACTGATAACCACACAAAATACGCTAAACACTATTGCTTCACATAGGAGAAAGTTCAGAGTCTGTGGTAGAACCTACCACCTCTGTAACCAATTTTTCACGACCCGTCCTCGGGGCCCATGCCGTGACTACCCCAAGCCCGCCTTCCATAGGCCAAGGGTTGGCGACTAGCACCAAGGCGTAAATCCCGGAAAAAAGGGAAGACATTGCCTTTGTAAAGTAAACAAGAACTACAGAATAAGAAAGCGGAAAAAGTTAACACTAAGTAAAATCTAGTACAACAGTAAGTGCGAGAATGTAAAGGGGGCCCGAAATACAAGCCCAACTGTAAATTACAACTGAAAGGGGAAAAACAGCAACTGAAAAGTAAAGCCGCAACGTCGAGCCGTCCTATGGAAGTCCCACCTGTCGGGTGGGTACAGAAAGCCTCCACTGCTCCTCGGGTCCAGCCTACCGCTCCGAGTACACCTCGCCCAGTGGTCCACCTCCAGGTACCATCCTGCTCCGTAAGCCTCCACCACGATCAGCGATGTCCGTCGTCTGCAACCAACACAATGTAGTGCGGGCATAGCCCATGCATGGGTGAGTATAAGCTACTTAGTAGGGACCCTGAGACCCCCGTAGGTCTCTGAGAATCCACAAAGTATAATCCACAAAGGAAAGATACAATCACGAAGTAACATCTGACACGGCTTAGGTATATGCCCATACATATTCCTAAGTCATCAATACTTGCTCGGCTCCAACATCTGAGCTCAAGTACAACCCAGTCCACACAGGAAAGCCAAACATAAAATCCACACAGGATAGCTCAACACAATCCACAAAGGAAAGTAAAATGTAAATCCACACAGGATAGCACAACACCATCCACAAAGGAAAGTAAAACAGAGTTTCAGCTCACACAGGTATACTTCTTCAAATGATGATAGAGATGGTCACTGATCCATCTAAGTCATCGGACCCACAAAGGATCGAAAGGTACTAACCCCCAAAATGACCCACACAGGATCGGACCCACACAGGATCAATAGGTAACTAACCCCTACAAAGACCCACACAGGATCAGGCCGACACAGGACCTGTAGGCGCTGGCTCACACAGAACCGCTGAGCGCTGACCCACACAGGATCAGATCCAAAAAGGATCTGTAGCACTGATCCACGTAGGATCGCTGAGTGCAGTAGTCATCGCAGTCCACTGAGGATCTCCACGCAGTCTTCGTCGTAGTAGGAGGCGCATCTAGCTCAAGGGTTCCCGCACATAGCAAGCTCATTCGTGAGGGTCCGCTCCACGAGCTGAGAGGATGATACATCAACTGACACATAGTCCAGAGTTGATGTATCCAAATGTTTCGTTTCGTCAATAGGAACTCAACGTCGCAGAAGGCTCGTCAATCGGACGCCTGGTCTGATAGTTATTTGACTTTTCGTCCCAGGGGCCCAGTTGGTTTTTAAGGAAAAAGCAACCCGACTGTACTCCACATGCGTCCAAACCTCGGGCGGAGTATGAAAAAAGATCCGTCTCACTTATAAGAATTCAACAAAGTCGACGGCACGTCAATCATACGTCTGAAGCTCAAGATATGAGGGTTTCCGCTCCGAGAGCCCGGTTGGTTTCGTGGACGAACCAACCCGGCCGAACCCAAAGTGTTCCGAAACCTTGAGTACGATATACCAAAACGACCGTCTTGATCCAAGGATCGCATCTCCATTGACGGCGCGTCGTTCGGAGTCCTGTATCTCAAGTTATGAGTGAATGACCGAAAACGTCCGGAGACGGGGGGTCTGGGCCCGGACCGACCCGGACCAACTCCCCCTGGGTCGACCCGACCCGGGTCCGGGTCGGACCCGGTTCTGGGTGTCCCGGCCGGTTGGGCCGGCCTGGCTCGTCTCGACCGAGCGAGGCAGCCGCAGGGTGGCGCTGCCTTCGCGGGAGGAAGGAGCCGCGGCCCCCATGGGTCCGCGCTGGAGTCAACGGACGCGGCCTTAGCCACGTCCCGTGCGTGTGAGCCGGACCCGTGCGGCTGCGGGTCTGTTGGCCGCCGCTGCCGCGACTTCAGCCACCGCGGCCCGGTCCGGGGGCGCGTCGGGGCGCCGCCGCCTCCAGCTGCCGGCGTCGCCGCGCCGGCGACCCGCGCCGCTGGTGGCTTCCGCGGGCCACCGGAGTCGCTCTGGTGTTCCGTTTTCCTTCCCATTTACGCCGAAGCTCCTCCTGGGTCCCATTATTCACTGCGGAAACAACAGATCATCCCTGCGGCATGTTTTTTCATCGCCCGCCAAATCCGCACAACAATGAAGAACGACAGAGGGTTGTTGGGCCGTGTTTGTTTGGCTCGCACCCTCCGCGTTAGATGATAACAGTTGGGAGGATTAATCAACACAAAGAAAACATAACCAATAACAATTTTAAGGAATTAAAATTGTTCTTATTAACCGGGTTCTTCATTTTGAACGGAAACATCCATGTAGTATAAAACATTCAGTAAAACCCCTACCTCATCCAGTGTCGCATGCGTGTTCTTTGCGGAATTGTTCATTGCGGAATGAGGGAATCGTCGCGTCGTCGCGGTATCCGGCATTGTGTCGACGAACTCTAAGGACCAAGAAAAAACAGATTTAATTTTTATAATTAAATCCATATTGAAGTTATAATCCACAATGGAATTTAATGAACCACAATCTCTCACCTCAACTGATTATCGAAGATTTTGTCGCGGAGGAAGGAACGTCGCAGAAGAACGTCGCGAGAAAGGAAACGTCGGCGTCGCGGCACACGGCGTCGCGTCGTCGATTTCCACGGGTTCAGCGTTCTTTGTCAGAGGCCAGCATTCTCCACGTTCATCACGTTTTTCGTGTTATTCGCGAAGAAGGATTAAGATTCTTAGAGGTTCTTCAAAGGTTTAACACAACATTTCAAAAGGAGGGTATGTTGGCCTTATTTTATTAACATGCCAACAAAACGAATATGTGTTAAGAAACGAATGAAATTAATTCATAGAATTAATTTCAACGAATAAACCGCCCATTTAATTCAACGAATAAAACCGCCCAATTAATTGGTGCGTTAATAAATTAATGAAAACGCGTCAGTTGACTTTCATAATGACGGGTTTTCACGGGTGCGTTACTTAGCGGAAAAGAAACGATGGGTCTCGTGCGGGCCCCACCTCACAAATATCATACCAAGAGGGTAGGATATTTTTGGATAGCACCCTATCCGCATCAAAACAGCTTAAGCATCTTTAAGTGGCTTCAAGTGGCTTCCATGTGGCTTAAGTGAAAGAAAATAAAGTTTGTCGAACAATATATTTTATTTCTTAACCTTAAGCCCAAAAATTCAAAACCACACCCGTGCAAATGCAACTCCGGAAGTGGCGTTTCTAAGTAATTACCGGTGTTTTGATTCCATCGGTGCCCTCAGAATTCGATTCCGAGCACCGGTTCAAAAGTTAGAAAAACCCGCTCATCCGTTCACTGAACGTACCCGAGCCAAACATCGGAAAATGATTCCGGGCACACCGGGCCTCAGAATCAGGTGCCGTCAGAAACTGCGTTCCTGTAAAAATCCAAAGAAAATTAAGAAAAAAAATTTCGTTGAATTTTTCAGGTCTTTACAGGTATATTGTACATATGTTTTCAATATAGAACCTTTTTTCTTGTTAGTAGCCCCTCGTATATGGGAAAGCATTTGTGATGTTACATAACACCCCTAGCGCAGACATTATTGTGTGTTCTTAGATCTACAAGGAATTATAAAGTGGTACCCAAGAAACCTTTTATTTTCATACTATTTAGGGTACACTAGATTGGGAATTAAGACATGTTGGTACATGTTGTTTACCTTAGACTAGTGTATTGTGATCACCTTTTTTGGTGGTTTAATAGGGATGTTGTATAACCTTGAGATGTTAGATTATGTTTTTCCCTAGTAAAAAATTTTTATGTATTTGATAGACTGGGATGAACACAAGACCAAATATATATGAATTCTATATTATTCAAATAAAAAGTTAAATATGTTGCAATAAAATTAAAAAAATACAAGATTAATAAATCAATTAAGCAATTATAATAAGTACTTGTTTATATAATCTTCGTTAAAAAGAAATGTTTTTTTACAAACATTGTTTTATAATGTATATTTTATTTAATGTTAAATTTTATTATTTAGATAATTAAACTTTGGTAAAATTATTTTTTATACAAGTATAAAATTTAACAATCACTCACTAATTTATTATCATATGTTTATAAATAAAAATATTTTTATTTGAATGTAAAATGTGATATTTTTCAGAAGTATTATTTTTTTGCAATTAATTTTTCCCTAATTAAAATTAATTAATAACTATTGATGAATGGTTTTAATAAAAATAATTAGATAATATTTTCAATCAAATAAATTAACATTGATGTGATTGTTATTATTAGGAAATGAATTAGAATAAGATCCTTTTTATGCATGAAGTAGTTTTTTTCTAAAAATGAATTTTATGCATTTTGTTTGTAGATATTAGAAATAAATTATGCCACCTATAGTAATTAAATATTTTAAAATGGATTCCATAAATAGAATCATCATAATAAGTATTTTTTAATATGGTCAAATTACGTTTTGGGAATAAAATCAAGTTACTGTTGTAAAATTTTTCCACCATGATTAGGATTAAATGAGAAAAAAGTGATATTTACCATAGTGATATGGATTAAATTATCAAAAAGGATAAAATTTGATTGGTTGAGTGTTTTTATACAATACCGCATCATATTAATGAAATTAGTGTAAAGTGAAGCCTATTTCCAAGGAATGATATTTATAACATTTAAATGTTATTAGTATTCAAAAGAATGTGACCCCAATCACTTAAAAAATACCACCTCACATCCTCGCATAACCAGATATTTTTAGCACCTTATCATGACCATGAACTACCGTAATCACATTAATACATCTCTCAATTCTTCTTATAGGTACTAGAATCATCAAAATAACAAACTAATAAGGCTTATGGTGTATGGAAAATGAGGATATCCAATGAAGAGGAAATTATCTTATCCAAGTTATTTTATGCATATTTCTTCTCCCACCACATCAAAATATTCAATAAACACATAAAAATTGAAGATTCAATGTCATTATTATACATAAATGTTATTTTCATGTTATATTCATTATTCACCACCTTCTAATATAACTAAAAAAGAAAACTTCTATCATGAATATGTGTAGACAACCACTTCCTTTAATGGATATAATTAATTTTTCATCCTCGATTATCATAGATTAGTATATTGATTTATTTAGTGAATATACATATGATATTTATGAAATAAATCTGATTCGGAAAATATATATGATTCTTTACTATCCTATTTTCAATCAATTGAAAAACAAGAACATCGAACCTCATTATATAATCTAAACATTAGTAGGATTTAATAGTTGATGCTACATAGCAAACAACCAAAATAAGAGGCCACATCCGTGGTGAATGAGTGTTTTAAAGGCTTTAAGGGGTAGAGATTGTGACCATATCCATCATGAACTATGCAATGTTTGATAGGTAAGGAATCATGCCAAAATAAGAAATTATAGGTGAAGACACCCATGGACTTTGGAATTTTAGTGGTTAAAATACCAAGAATTTTGTTCCAGGGCATAAAGCAAGATATTTCAGCATGGGATTACATGAGTTTGTATTAAATTTAGTTCAAACCTATTTATTTCTATTCATAAATGGGTCGGTTTATCCTATAAAACCCAATAATTATCTTAACTATTTATAAGGCTATAAAAATAGACCACTTAGAGGCATGAAAACTTATCATAGTACAATTGAGCCCTCTCCAAAATTCACTAAATCCAATGACCTATAATCAATAATTACCTATCATATTAAACTATTTTCTAAATCATCTCTTTCTCAAATCTTGAGAATATTTTTATTGTAATGTCTTCTGTATCTATTATTATTTAACATTTTCTCCTATATTTTTCTTTAAATTCTTTTGATATAATTTAGAATAAGATAAAACATGATTTATTTCTAGGAAATCATCTCTTTATTCCTATTTATTCTGTTATTAGTTCCCTCTATCATTAAAGATAGGGAAATGGGATTTATGTACATAACTATTAAAAGGTAAGGGACTATTCTCTTTTCCATTTATATCCTTAATCACCAAAAAAATATATCAATTTTATTTCAAATTTCATACTACATTCTAATATGCAATATATTTTTGGTATCTTTAATACCATTAAATACAACGGACTGATAAATTAAATCCTTAAGAATTTGAGTTGGAATATGTATGAAATATTATTATGATATTGTTAAATATACTACCAAATATTATGCATTATTTAATGTTTTATATTTTATTTAATTATCACTTTAATTCATTCAATTTATCTATTGATTAATCCATTTACGGGATTAATAATTTTATTTAGGAATTTCCATCGCTTTTATTCTCCCACATTTATAATATAATATTATTATTATACCATTGAACATTAAACATTAATTCTTTTTTGTTAATTATAACGTTTTTAATTTCATCAAGTTTTAGAAAAAGAGGTATCCTATTTTGAAGAATTTTTCTTCTTCTTTTTTTAATGTCAAACTAACCCCCTTTTTGGAATTAACCTAACCCCAACCTACAATATGTACCCTAAATTGTTTCTGTAATGAATAAAATTAATAGGATGAAATTTTAATAAGTGGGGGTAAAAATTTTATAACCAAAGTAATTCTAATAGTAAAAAATTTAATGTACTACTAATAATAATTATTATATTTTTTTGATTCATCTTCAGTATAATAATTTTATGTAAATTTTCAAGAGAAAAGGAAATAGTTTTAATTTATCTGAATTTCATTCCTTGAATTATACGATTTTCTTTAAAAGTTAAAATTGAAATTTTAAAAAATTGAATTTTATGAAATTAAATATAGTTTTCAAATCATTATATCAAATATTTGTGGATTAATGTTTTATGGTTCCCTGAAATATTTTATTTTTTGGGTTAATAAAAATAAATACATATTTTTATAAAAAATTTCATTTCATTTAAGGATTTATGAAGTCTTGTTCTTCTTAAGAGTGATTATAATGTTATATTTGTCCCATTTCATTAATAATGATACAAATAATTCCACATTAATCATAATTATTCTTTAATTTGGGAAAAATTAATTTTTTAGTAGTTAAAACACATTTTTCTATAATTTTATTATTTGGTTTTCACCCTTATATTAAAATTAATTTCTACCACTTATTCCAATTTTATCATTAAAAATTATTTCATATTGGTAATCAGGTGGTCAAAATTTAAAATTATGTAAATTTTATTTATGTCAATAATGTATAGTTACCAAGGTAAAAATTAGCTACCATGGTAAATGTTAAAATGAGTTAATTAAGGTGGAATATAAATGATAATGTCACAAAATATTATCTTAATTATTACTAGACGATTGGATCCCAAACCTTATCACATTAAATTTAAAATTTAATCGCTTTAGTTCAACACTAACTTGATATTGTCTTATTATTAATTTAAAAGTTTGAATAATTACAAGAGTTCCTCTCCCATATCATATAAAAGTTAACCACCTCCATTAATTTATTCCCCAAATTTGAGGACTCTATTTGGACCATGCACTACCAAAATACCTTCCAAACATTCTTTTCAATATCCTATATGTTATTTTATCTTTAAAATACCAACATAGAAGTATTTTGGTTTAAGCCAAAGGAGGTTTCCCAATGAAGATGAAAGTAATGGGTTTCTATGATTATTTAGTAGACAATGTAATGTATTTTTCTTTAAAACCTACTTTTAAAAATTTTAATATCATTTTTATTAATTTAAATGTTATTCAAATAATTGTATTTATATATATATATTGAAATGTTTATAACGGTATAACATTTTACCTTTGAATTTATTTCCAAATGATTAAAAGTAATCTTTTAAGAAAATTTCTATATAAGATACTTTTGAGACTTCTTAACAAGGTAAAAAAGAAATTTTATGTTAAATTATTCCACATGGATGACTTTTATCAGCAACATATTCATTGTTTATTACCTATATTACATAGAAATTTTTTTTGTTTAATGTAAATCTTATTTCCCATTATTTATGTTAATCTTCATTTTATGATTTTTGAATAATATATTTTCTTTTCTTTTTTTATATAATGCTCAAAATTTATTCGGTATATTTGTAAACAATATATATTATGAGACTTTGTAATATAAAATAATTATTTAATTTGTCTTTTATCATGAAATGTTTCATAGAAATATTTTAAAACAATGAGTGTTATGATATATAAGTGATAATTGGTGAGCCTGATAAACCTCTTATAATGGGTGAGCCTAATATTAGTATCCAATTTATTGAGTAAAGTAATAGAGTTAACAATAATTAAGTTACTTATAAGGGATATTCTTGAATTAACCATTAATGTTATTCTTTTATAAGGTCTCTTTAATTGTTGAATGAAAGGATAATTTTCCATGATATGAAAATGGTTTTTTAATTCTTTATTTGGGGTTTAAATAAAATAAATTAATTTTATATGGTAAAAATGTAATCTTTATTTATATGTACACTATAATAGAAAGTTTTTTTTGCTGTTATTTAAAATTATACATGTACTAATTTTTTAAATATAAGAAAGTGAAAAAAAAATATTAATAAAATAATTATGTGTTGGTTATGTTATAAGGTGTTATATTCTGTCCTATAGAAACCAAAATCTATCCTAGAGAACATGAATAGACATATATTTTCCCAATCCAATTAAATCATTTAAAAATAGAGACTTGATCTAACAATTAAAAATCATTTACAAAACTAAACACCTCTTTCAAAAATCATTCAATTTGAATATTCCATGAAAACACAAAACAATACAATGATATATGATACTAATAATTCCACCCCCACCAACCCAAAATTGGATTTTGATACATAAAATGTGGAAACTCTTTTTTAGGTTAAAAAAATAGTATAATAAAAAACATGTGTATCCAAACTAGGAAACTTCCTACCCTAGCCAGAAATTGAATCATCACATGAAAACCATAAACCATCTCCACAAAACAATGTATTCTATTTTTAATCACCAAAAAACATAGATGGTTTTAAAAATGTATATTATAATTAAATATGATATTTATATCAGGATTAGTATTTGTGAACCCTGAGTAATGTGGAAGTACAAGAACCTCCAAACCAAAACATGCATGGAAAACACAACATTTTACACCCAAAATGGGTTTTAATATAAAATTAATAGTATATGAGTAATTTCAAATTGTATTGGAATGATATATAGTATGATAATTATTAATATAGTTATTTTATTTAATTTTAAAAAATATAAATTTATTAAATACGTGGTTAGATAATGTAAATTGAAATTCTGGACTTGAGGTAAGGGTTTATTTTACATTCTCACTTTTTATCTGGATTGTTTATATTTAAATTTAAATTATAGTGAAATTTTAGATTACATATCTCTTAATCATAAGTATTCTATTATACTCTATTAAATTTATTGGGGTTTCAAATAACATTTATTTTTTACCCCTCTTCAAGACATAAAAATATATTTTTAAGAAAATCTCAACATATATATCATTTTTGGTTGGGAATCAAAATTTTATATATCCATGTTCTTAAAAATTATTTAATAGATGTTATCATATAATTATAAAATATTTAAAATGGTATTTTTATATTATATTTTACTTTTTTACAGAATTATAAATCAATAATCTTATTATTTGCGAAGTATTCGTTTTTTACTTACTTTTCCAAAGTGAGAAAAAAAATTTAAAAAAATTATGAAATATATGTATTATGCTACAATAAAATAATTTATTCAAAATTAATCATACATTAAAAGATTCCATCATTCATATATGAAAATCATATTCTAATCAATCTTGGTTTTTTTAGTATTTACTTGATACTAAATGAAAATGATGCTTTCTCATTTTTTTCAAAGACCGATTCTAATAATTTTTAAAAAATAATTTTTTCTATGTAAACATCCTTTATTGAATATTATGATTAATTGGGGATATGATATAATGATACCATATAATATATTTATTTTTAAGGTTACAATGATTATGTTTAAAATAGGTTTTTATAAAACATGAATATGTAACACAAGTTAATTATGCATTGAATTAATGATAAATGATTTCATGTAATTATAGAATATGCATGGATAGTGTATTATTATTTGATAGTTGGATCAATTATAACTGTACAATTCAGGGAGAATTATTTTATAACTCATGATCTCAATGGGTACATGTATGTTGTGACCAAACCCATGAGGTTACACTAGTGGAAATCACAATCCCAATATGGTACCAGGGTGGTTAGCCCAAGTATAATATGTAAATAATGTTTTTTGTTGAGATTCCTTGGAATATGATTTCTGTGATTATTTTTATTAAAAAATATTATGTAATATTATTATTCCTATTTTATTCTTATGTGGATCAATATTGTTTGACTTTCTACACGGTTATAACTCAATATCATACATTATTCCAATGCTTTATAACATGACTTTTGATTTGTGATTATTGCCTTCGTATATAAACATCATGTATGTATATTACGTTTTCATACCATTATATTAATATTATTCTCACTAATAATCTCTTATTTATTTCTTCCATGTTAATCATTACTACGGATCTGAGCAAACCCATTTTTATGATTACAATTCCCTTGGGTTTGATATAGGGTATTAAGTATAATGAGTTTGGAAGGGTACATATGGGAAGAATGTTTTTATTAAATATTAAATATTGTTCATAAATAGATTCATTTTGTATCTAGTATCTAAATCCAATAATTATTTATATTTATCAAGTTTATATTCTTTTGAGATTTGTTGGAAATTAATTTAAAATCATATATTATTTATATGAGATTTATTCAGGTTTCTATAATTAGTTTTAATTAATGGTTGTGTTTATTAGTAAAAAACCTAGGGTTTGTAAAAATATTTGAATTATCATAATATTCTGGAAAATTATAAAGTGTGTTGTAACCTAGATTTCATATCCCTTCTTGGATAAAAAAAAGTCAATGTTGGCTCTGACATAGATGCACCTAGGGATAAAAAACCTGAAAAATATTGGCTGTGTATTGAATCGATATTCACTATGTATATGATAATGATTCCTAACTACACACAAAGTCTAACACCCATATGGTGTATTATTTGGTTAATGAACACTCTCTTTGTAAACCTTTATGCGGAATTAAAGGGTAGAACCTATGGAAACTTATGATAAACTAGAGTGATATAGGATGAACCAAAAGTGTAACGGGTTGATAATAAATGGTCATAATTTATGACCTATTATGAATCATTTTCATTATCATATGAATTTTTTAATATGATTAATGTTTATTGATAATCAATGTGATTGTTTTAGCTTTCATCAATTTCTAGAATAATAATAAATCATGAGAACAATGAATTTGATGTTTAATTTAATGAACATCCTAATGTGAATCCAAATAGGATGGGAGATATGGTGAATAGACTCATGGAAATTCACTCCCAAAATTTTCATAAATTGAATAATAGTGTATAATATGTTGATTACTGAAAAATATCATGTATAAAATTATTATCTATTCTTTTATAAGATATAATCCACCCTCTTTTAGTGATTCATATATCCTAGTAATATCTGAGAAATTCATCAATTCTATAGAAAAGATTTTTTTTCCACTAATTCCCAAACTATGAGAATTTTTTTTTTAGATTTTTATAATTTTTTGGGGAATAATATCAAATGTATACTCTTATCATGAATATCAATATGGTGTAATATATTACATCTATGAAATAGAATGATATAAGAAAGTATTTTTCAATAAGAATTTTCCCCGAAATATTCACACATTAAATGAGTTGTAATTTTAATAACTTATGTAGATGGATGATAAATCCATTTGAACCCATGAGATAAATTCTACCTAATATTCAAGGTAATGTTTTTATTTAATCATTAACCATTAATACAAACTTTATGAATTCTTTAGGTGATTAAAACTGATTCTCTCAAATGAATTGATTATAAGAGACATTGATAGATATAAATATATAATTTGTTGTGATATCAATGTAGAAATTAATATTTTAGAATCCCATTATTGTCATGGTTTTGGGGATAATAATAAAATGATGGAGTTTCAAGGAAAATTCAACAATAAAAACATTAGAGTAATGAAAATTAATCGTCATTCATGCTAAAAACGTAGAAACAAGAATATATGAAATTTCCTCCATGAGAAAGGTATATTCTGTAACTATGGAAGAGAATGACAATGATCACATGAGTGTCCATGAGATATTATAGAAAATAAATCTCAACCAAATACCCCACCCACATTTCAATGTTTTAACTGTAAGTTGAGTGGGAATTATGACAAAAAATAAACCAAACCGAATGTTACTGATGCAAAGCATCCCCAAATACACTTAATACAATGGGAAAGGGAAATCCATTACAATCAAAATTTTTTATGTGGGTTATGAGGCCAAAGTGTTCAATGTTACACAAATCATCCACTCTAGAAAAAAACGCACTATATGATTTAAGTTTTGCCAACTATTTTATATCAAAAGAATTTTCTAAGAGGGTAAAATCACTACATCAATTGTTAGATATTAATTTTCTATGAAAAATTTTAAATGTAAAATTATTTCATCTCATGTTCATAAATCTGTTATGATGAAAAATTGTGGAAATTTACTTCTTATAAATCTATTCATTATCACTATAGTTAAATTTTATGTGATTTTGGGAATGGATTTGATCTTAGTATATATATATCCCATATCAATTTATGATTAATATAATTTAAATTTCATTCTATGAATAATCTTATGATGGTCTATCAATGCGAGGGTGAACATAAAATTCCCCTAAAATTTAATTTCATTATATGGGTCTTATTAACTTTTCAGGAGGAGTAGTTTCCTAAATTGGTTATCAAGAAACCAAAGATTGAAAATATTTCTATTATTCAAGATTATTGTGATGTATTTCATTATGATTTACATATCCTTGACATGAGTCATGAAGTTGAGTTTTTAATAGAACTCATACATGGTTCGAATCTTATATCAAAGACTCCTTATAGAATGGCCCCAATAGAGTTACAGAAATAGAATAAGAATCACCAATAGGTTCTAGAGAAGGGATTAATATTCTATAGGTCATCACCATTGTCTAAAACTAATCATTTTTAAGATGAATGATGGATCAAAGAACCTTTTCATTTATAATCAAGAACATAACGAGGTCACTTTCATGTATAAACATCCACAACCACGCATTGATGACATTTTTTGATCAAATTTTTAGAGATAAATAATTTTGAAAGAATTATATTCAATTTTATATATTCCGTAAAGGGTCCAAAGGGGTGACTTACCCAATATAACCTTTCTTACATCATATAGACAATATGAATTTATAGTGATGTCATATTGGCTTACAAATTACCATGATATCTATGAGGATCTCACGAATTTTTTTAGAGATTACCTTAATCAGTTTATGGTAGTATTTATAAATTATTATATCATATATTTAATTATAAGTAAGTGTATGAAGATCATAATAGAATTTTTTTGATGACATTGAGGAAGATGAATTTGTATTCCAAATTTAGCAAGTGTGATTTTTGGATACAAAATGTTTCATTCATGGGTTATCTATTTACAATCAAGGGTATATTTGCGGATCCCTCAAAGGAAAATGTTATCGAATGATGGAACATACTAAACATAGTTAATTAGTTCCATAATTTTCTTAGATTATATGGATATTACAAACAAATTGTGTGAATTTTCTCTTTCTTATCAAATCAGATAACCAAGATGATGTCAAAGGGATAAAAGTCTTATTAGATAGATCAATTTAAAGAAAATATCAATGATCTACAGAGGAATTTTGTCATTGAACCTATACTCACATTGCCCTATATTAGAAAAAGGTTTGGGATATAAATGTTTCATCAAATAATAGGTCAAGATGTTTTCTCATAAAAATAATATAGTAATAAAATATTCTTCCCTACAAATACCTTGTGTACTTTTTCCCACAGGGTGGGTGATGGACCACTTATACCGTATAAACCCTTGGTCCTAAAAACACATTTTACATTTTATGATAGGGCATGAGTGAGTTGTTGAGCAACAATGGCATCTTGTACTCGTGTTTTGGGGTTCGAGACCTCGCATGGAAACACACACTTTATGCCATTATCACCTCTCATGTGCCCCTCTACCCTGTTTGGAACTAGCTTGAATGATTGGGTTCTGTTACACCTGGGCCTATGACTGGTGAATTATATTATGGTTCTCGATGGTGGGTGATGGCCCACATATACCGTGTAACCCCTTGGGAATCAAAGACCAAATATACTTTTCCCCACATGGCATGAATGAGCTTGTGAGCGGCGGTGGTTTCTTGACCCCATAGTTCATGGTTTGATTCCTTGCATGTAAATGTGCACTATATGCCACTATCAACCCTCATGGGACCCTCTAACCCATGTAGAACAGTCTTGAATACCTGGGGGCCGTTACACTTAGTCCTGCAACTAGTGTAGTACATAAAGATGCTCGGTTGTGGGTGACGTACCACCTATACCGCATTAACCCTTGGTTCTGAAAAATGTAGTGTTCTTTGATGGTGAGGGTTTGGGTCCACTCTGATGGTGATTCGGGAGTCTCAAGTGTCGTGTATGGTTAGCGATGGTTTCCTTCAATTTCATTTTCTCTATCCTTCTTGCTGGAGGTGAGATACCTACAAGAGATCCTATTGCATCTTCTAATGATGATATCAGTCCACGTCACTCCAAATTTTGAGTTTTGTGGCCAATACGAGGGATTTATTTTTCATATCGTCATGAGATTTTAGTACAGCCGTAGTGAGAAAATCTGTTAATGTTCTCCAACCCTCCGTGTGTTCCGAGCAAATAAAATGGTGTTGGAATGTGATGGTGGATGTAGAGAATAAAAACTCTCATAGATCTGTGGGAGTTAACGTGAATATGGTGGCACTTGGAAAACAGAATGTTTGTCGAATCCCAGTTGTGATCTATGCACTCAATCAGTGACAAAATTTGGTAGTTGGGATGGATGGTGCTGCAGCAGTGATGACTAATTTTTTTGAGAATGGATGCTCTATGGGGAATATGACCACATTTGTCCCATTGAATGAGTCTGATATTTATATACCTATAGTGGGGAGGGAGGGTGACAATATCCCTTTGGATAAGGTGGAGAGGAGACCTCCATATTCTAATTGACAGCTGCGAGTAACTCTAGCACAGACATTGCCAGAATTGAAAGGGTTGGGGTTTTCAATTGATGAAATATCAATTCTGTCCATGATGGTGCTATAGTGACAATCGTGAGAATGGTTTACACTGCACATGTATTTACTAGTAGGTAGGATATCCTTGAATTATTTAATCATTTTGAGCATTCATCAATCGCCAGACTTATTCTTCCTATTGGAGGATGATTTTGGGAGAAAGACGATTTGATTCGAAATCTACCTTTTATATGGGGGTTTTTTGAGTGAATATGTGTACATATGGGATGAGGATTTTCCACATTAATTTTCTTTTAGAGTATCTTAAGTGAAGAGAATGGGGGATCAAATAAAAATCTCTAAATACAGGTATGATGTTTTTTCATGAATGGGATTTTTGTTTCAATATTTTCCCTATAAAAATACTTGGGCTTAGTTCTGGGTCAAAATTGTTGGTCCTCACTGGATCCAAGGGAATCCTAAGATGATTTTTTTACATTGCTTCTTGTATGATTATTCTAATTAAATGTATTGTACAATAGAGCCTAAGAAATAAGGACATTATGCAGGGGTCCTGGTTGAATTTGATACACATTTTTTCCTCATTCATAATATTGGTTTGTCCATATTAAATGATGATTTCTCCATAAAGGTAGAATATGGTAGATTACATTAATTATGTAGTAATTTTAAAGTTATTGTCCATGATAAATTGATGTTTTGAAGAGATTTTGTTTGAAAATTTTGTTCAGAAAAATTGAATTTTGAGAAATACAATAGGATGAAGTTGAGGAGGAAAACAACGCAGCAAAAGGATATATATCTATTTCTAGAAGGAAATCACATACTCATAGACCTAATGAGAACATCAGTATTGATGTAGTGGAATATTTCACCCAATATCTAGCATAAGAGCCTCAAACCGAGAAGGATATTGAACAAGGTTTGTTGGGGAACACAAACAAATATGGGTAGGAGACTGGATCCTGGAAGAGGGTGTCCATGAAATTGGTGTTTAAGTATGGTGTGAATTCCCGAACTGACGGTAACATGGAATTATGATTAATTTTGTGGAAAAGTCAGGATAGTTTTTGTCATGTGATTGAGGTGAAATAGACACTGAGTGATGGTGAAAATCATTCTAGGGCTCATGAAGAAATTTTTAAATTAAAGGAGACAAAGGTAATCCAAGCTTGTTGGGATTATGTAGAGGATAATTCTTTAAAAAACCACCCTATAGTGAGGTTTTATCAAAAGGAAAAAACTTTTTTGTCGATGTTGAAGTATTTCAACTTGTTTATCCAAAAATGTAGGATGTAGGAATGATTACTCATATCTGAAGCCATCAATGATTACCAAGTCATGTGGTCCATTAGATTATGATTCTGATTTGTACTGTGATTATGAATGTGACTTTTACATTTGAGTTTCCCTATACAATAGTGATTCTAGGAATGATTGAATGACTTCGTTAATGACCCATTCAATCACTATTTTTCCTTTTCTTTCCTAAATAAAAATGGTTCTACCCTAACCTTTCTACAACTAAATGAATATTTGAAAATAATCACTACATATCATAATCAAAAAAATGTCCGGCTAGAGAGGACTATTTAAAACAAATAATATATGATGATATCATTATTTATGGATTTCAATGGTTATTGGTACACAATTATAAATTTCTTACAGAATTAATTTACACACAAGAATTCATATGGATCCTTATAATCCATATATGGGAATGAAGGAATAATTTCAACATGACATGATGATGTTAGATATTGAAATCTATTAGAACATAATCTAGATGTATAAAAGATATATAAGGATAGACAAACTCAAAAACTTGTCATTTTTTCTCACAGTCGTAAAAATTTATAATGATAATATTTAGTGAGATCTAGAGTTTTATGTTATTAACAATACCCATTAAATATAAAGTAGGAATATGTTTATGATATTTGGATAGATGGGGATGTTGGGCCCAAGATAAATTTGACCATTTGAGATTCTTGAACATATCTGTGTGATATCAAATCACTTTGAGATTACAATGATCATTACCTATGTTTATGGTGCATTACATATGTAACTTAAAATTCAGTATATATCTTGATCTTAACATGTAAAATACACATTGTATATAAAAATAAAGATGAATATTTATTATGATGAATAATATGTAGAGATTGTTAATCAACAAGCTAAAATTTCATGGAACAAGAACACTCACCAAGTCAATGTTTCTCGTGATAATTAAATTTGAAAAAAATACATGTAAACCTAATTGTGTAATAAAACATTACAATACTCATTTATTTTTTCATATTAATATTATTTCGAGTGTGAAATTATTAAAAGGGGACAAAATAAAACACCCTAAAATTTTAGAATATATTTTCCGTAGTGGATAAATTCGATGAGATTGATTCATTATTTTTCCCATGAAATTGAACATTAGTGAATAATGATTTATTGAAATATAAATTGAACTATATTACAAGACAATTAAATTAAATATAATTAGTAAAATAAATTATGTAATTATAAGAAGTGATACTTTAATTATTTATTATTAAATAATAACATTTTACTTTCCAGAATTATTTCATTTTGTATATATATTATTTAAAAGTTATTTAATCTTAATTTGAGAATTAATGTTATGAAAATATTTTTATACATGTATAACCATTAATAAACATGAAATAATTTATTACTAAATTTTTATTAATAATGATAAATCCATTTGATTTTAAACAATGATATTTTTCTTAAATCTACTTTTATGTGTGCAATATATTTTTATCTTATTAAATTATATTTATAACTTCTAATGATTTTTTTAATAATATTTTTATATAATATAATAAATAAAATAGATTAAGTTTCATGTAAGGTTTTTATTTGGAAAGTTAATATAATAAAAGCATATTTCTGCTTAAAGATATTTTTAAAAAAAATTTACTTTACATGTTTTGTATATAAATATTAAAAATAATTTATTCCACATATTGAAACATAAACTTGTAAAATTTATTCAATACATAAAATTGTAATAATTAATATTATTGATTAGTTTTAGCTAATGTTTTGGGCATGGAAGTGAGTTTCCAAATTAAAAGTTTTCAACTGCGGTTACAGTTAAAAGGGTTTAATGGGGGTTAAACTAAGAGATATGTAATTAATTACCTCTAACTTATATCCCTTTTTTACTTATGTTATACCTTAAATTATAATATAGTTAATTTTTTTACCAAATTGGTTCCACATTTCATGAGAAATACAATTATAATATTTCAATGTTCTTAATATTTAGAATAATTCCTCCCATATCACTTATAAATGGGAACCTCGTATTCTCACATACACACATAAATTAAGAACCATTACTTAACCATGATATTTTATAAATGAATTTAAAACTATAATACCTACTTCTTAGATGTTTGATTCTAACAAAAATACAAATTTAATAAGGATTGAGGTGTAATCCAATAGAGAATATCCACAGAAGAGGTAAATGTATTAAAAAAGGTATAGGTATATTTATTCTTCCAGCTTCTAAAAATAATCTATAAACACATAAAAAAATTACATTAATTACTATATTTATATTTTATTATTTTAATGAAAAAATCATCTTTTACATTATTTCAATCAAATGGAAAAAAAACACTGTTAATGGATACAAGAAAACTGATGTGTCTATGAAGTGTTGTATTTCATTTTCCCTCACCAACATTAATATATGGTTATATAAATATATTTAGTGAATATGTATTATATTTAAGAAATAATTTTAATTCATTAAAAATTAATTATTTTCTAACTTCCTTTATTTTAATCCATTGATAAATACAAACATCACCTATGTGTAAGTGGAAATTACTGCCTCCATGAAGCGAAGTCTGCTATTCTAGATCACCAACATACATGGATTATTACAATTGGGTATATATTAAATAAATAAATAAGTAAAATTTTTATTATAAGATAAATATTTTGGAACCACCAATAAGGTGTAAGTACTAGAACCATTAATGGAAAACATGCATGGAAAATTGAAGACATAACACCTAAATATTACTTTTAATAAAGAATTAAAAATAATTTGGTAATTAAAAATAAAAAATTATTATATATAATAATATAATTATGGATATGGTCTTATTATATGTGTATGATATATCATAATTTATTATATATGAGGTTAGAGAACATATGAAGAAAGTTATGAATTATGGTAAGGGTTTTTATTACAATCTAACATTTTTTTGGACTTTTGCTATTTTAATTTACATTTGATAGAAATTTTTTAATTTATCTATTAAAAATAATGAATTTTGATATCAAATAATTATTTCTATCGTTTTCAAGTATTATTTAAATTTTACCCCTCTTTCGTACTAAAAAATACAATGTTTTTTAATATAACCTGACCTTATTTCTATTTTTTGGCAGAAATCATTATTTTACCCATACATGTTATTAAAAGTTTTTCTATGTAATTTCATATATAATATAAATTTATTTAGATATGAATATATATATTATATTTTATTTTAATTTTAAACTTTTAAAAAATAATATTATTTTGGTTTCATAAAGGGCAGATATTTAACATTCATTTTAAAAAATTAAAGAATAAATTTTATTATGGATTGAATGAATTTCCCCACTATATTTTTTGTTATTATTTATTAATATTAAATTACATGTTTCCTTGGGTTGTCAATGAAAATTTCATTCCAATTTTATTTGAGAATATTATATTTTTAATAGTTTGTAAAAGAAACGAATATTTTATCTTGTTTTTGAAAGCATAGTTATTGTGATTTTATAAATTCTTTTTAATCCATTTAAACATCCTATAATAAATATTATACAATATTAGGGAAATTATCTATTGATTACATTATCTTTATTTCTCTGTTTGTTTTATCATTATGAGGTTTTATGAAATTTTTCAGGAAACCCAATTCCTTCCCATCAGTGAATTAATCTTTAAAGGAATTATGAATAATTATATGTTATTCTATAATATATATGAGTGGTTTGTTATTATGTGGTGGTAGGTTACATTATATACCATAAATTAATGGGGCAATGTTTTATATATCTTTACATGAAAGGGTTCATGAGTGGTTAAAAAATCCAAATATGATACATGATTTCTTACCCCAACCTAAATGGGGTACATGAGTGTTTATCCTAAGAGTATTTTGTGATGAATAACTTGGTATGTTTCCCTGAAATAGGATTTATATACTAATATAAATGTCACACTCTAATTTCATATTATTATTCTTGTGTTTTTCTCTTATTCCTTATGATTTATTGATATTTTACACTCTTAGGATTTGTGTCTTATTTTATTTTGATGCTTTATCAATGAATCATGATTTTTTATTTATATCTTCAGGTATTAACATTATTTACCTATACTATGTTATCTTAACCTTAAGTTCATATTATTACAACATACTATCTTAAAGTAATATCTCCCATGTTAACGCTAACTAAGAATTTGAGCTCACCCCTTCTTATGTATCTACATCTCAAGGTCAGGATTAAGGTCCTTATGTATGATAAGTCTATAAGGGTAACATCTAAGGGGAATGTTTTATGTGATTTGTTGAATATTTTTCTTAAATATGTTTATTATATATTTATTAACCATATAAACTAAACATTAATCATTCTTGATCATGTATTATTGTGAGTTGTATTGAATATTCATATAAAATATTGTAATATTAATTTAATTCATGCTTGAATGAAATTTGATAAAGGATTTAAATTCATGAATTTTGATGTTATAGATAATATTTTATTCAATAATAATGTGTGTATTTGAGATTATTATTTATTGTTACGGATCATAATACCATTTCAAGAGGCCATTGCACATGCATCATTATTTGCAGAAAGGATTCACACGAAATAATTGTTCTTGACTGTTATTGATATATAATATGATGAGGGGTATAATTTTTTATGTTTGAAAAATAAAATTTATATTGTTTTCTAATATAACCTGAGGTGTAATTACACTTACCCAAATGATAATATTTGTTATTATAACAGATCAGGATGATATTTCAACAACACAATCCTTGATGGAAAAATATATTCTTTATATGAAATTGATGTATATGCACCCTTAGTGGGTTGGTATAAGAATATATTGTTCAGGTACTATAACCTTGGTGTGTTAGTTTGGGTAATGTATTCCCTGTTACATGTTATATATGAGAATCATATTTAGTTTCTTATGGTTTCAACAAAAACATATTTGGTGTTTGTTTATATATAATCATGGTGTAATTTATCATAAATGAACCATGTTTCCACTGTTTTTCAGGATATGAATCTACATAGGATGATGTTTTTATATAAACCTATATATGACTTGGTCCTTGAACTCGGTATCCCAGGTTGGGGATGTCCAATGAAGGTGGGTTCCCTAGTTGCAGTGATTGATTTCTAAAGGTAATTCCAGGAATATATGTATGTGTGAGAACCATAGAGTGTGTTCTTAAACATTAAATATTACTTATGATATTTTCGGTGGTATTAGAAATTTTTCATAATGAGGTATAGTATATGAGGGTAACCTAAGGGAGGGGTAATCCTAGAATTGCGAGTGTTGTAGGGTCAATAGCTTGGGTAGATTTCCATCATTTGATATTGGTGCATAAAAGGTGCAATCAAGAATTTGGAACAAGAATGAAAATGAAATATATATCATGGATAGTGATTATGGATGGTAGGATCATGGAATGACAGATCATTGGTTAATTCCCCTAATTCTGATATAACTCATAGGTGGTAGGTGATTATGTTGTGAGAGATATAATTAGAGAGATTACATTTGGTTGTTTGGAAAGGAAGAACAAGGGTGCTTCAAATTAGGGGAGACTGACAAGTGAGGGGTTCATGGTCATTTCATAGTCACATGTTCCATGTTTATGTGGGATGTGGCTTAGGTGAGGGAATGTTGGGTACTGAAACTAGGTGATACGGGAGCATACTTATATTTCATTTAGGTGGGGATGAGTTGGATGATGGATAATAACATATGAGTGTGTTCTTAAAGTATAACTCTACCTTAAAGAGGAGAGTGACTATGTACATGGATTTTTGGGTAAATCATCTTTTTGTGAGGGATCTTACATGTTGGGTATGTGTGGTTCCATTTTATTGTTCAGTAGTGAGTGGCTGTGTGATTCTGAGGAACCAATGGACATAACTATATGCTTTCTAGAATTGTAATTAAGAATTTCTTTAATAACGGGAGGAGATTCCTCTGTAATGATGGTAAAATTAGAGATGATTTTTTGTAATTGTGTATTTCCAATATAATATATTCCTACTATTGTGATTTTTTATACGGGTGGGTGCATATATAGAGGAGTGACACATGAAAAATGATTTAACATGTTGAGCAATGAAATCAAGGAGTTTTTCAATGAAATCATGATGGTGGGGACATCGATCATGGTTGTCAATGTTTGTGACCCATATTTCATATGTAATGTTATTTTATTGAAAGTATGAAAATCATGGTGATACTGGAATTATTTGAAATTTGTTTTTTATATTGGTTCTTAGTTATGTGTGGGATGACCATGTCTGGTCATTACATGATGTAATGGATGAAGTGCATATCATTGATAATAGTGGTTATGTTTGTAGTGTGAGGTTGAAGATATTACATTTTTGGGTCAAATATTACGGGTTATAATATTTCGTCTCTAATGTTTTGGGGGTATGTATGTGCTTCTGGATTAAACAAAAATGTAGGCATCGAGCCCAGGATGTAATTAATGTAATTAAAATGTGTGTCAAATTGAATATGTGTAGGTTCATTGATTGAGATCATAATGAATTGTAAGAGTATATGGGGATCTGATCATGGAATTACATCATGTGGTCATTTTAGAATTTGGGGGGGGGGGGGGGGTTTGGATGATCATGGGAATTAATTAATTTAGGCATCACGATCTGATGATGAAGTTTCTTTTCATCAGGTGTAGCTGTGTATTTTTATAAATAGTTCTCCATCGGGGGACTGAATAATGTTTTTTGTGTTATATTGGCTATGGTGAGGTGAAAACATAATTTAACATGTCATGAGATCACTGAGAATGCATTTTAGGTTGTTGATTCATTTGGAGGGGTACACCATGACAAGAAATTAACCAATACAATTAGAGTATTATGATGCAAATCTCTATAACTGTATCCACAGATCACTTGACTATGCATCTATCTATTTGTATTGGAGGTTGTGGAAGAGATTTATCTCAGTGTTCAAAATAGTGATGACTAGGTGGGATGGATTTTAGTGGATTTTAAACCTTTATGCATGAATTTTCACTGTTGAATACATTTTTATAATTTGGGTTAGAATGTGGTCAGTTTTAAGTGAAATGATGGTCATGGTAGGTCAGGATTAATGGTTGAAGGACAACCTATAATTCTTGGGGATGATAAGTAATATGGTGGGGATTATAAAAATACATCTATTATTACAGGTAGGGAAATACTGGGAATGATTTATTTTTTGTCTATATAGTAGGGGATGTTTTGAGAATCATAATTGAAATCAATAATTTGCGGATTGGCCATTTCAAAGAGATGTTTAATATATATCAAGTCCTGGGTGTGATTCATGTTCTTATTTGATTGTTGGAGTGGGGTGTTGGTGAACCCACCTATTCTATTTTTTGAAACATGATAATTGTCAATCCACAATGAACTTCCATGTGGGTTGTAATTATTGGAGGACCATGTCGCATGGGGAAGGATGAGGCATTGAATTTTAATGGCGATGGAGGAAACACTATAAGGTCCATGGACCTTAGGCGTGGTTATAAAATATAGTGCATTATTTTATGATTCAATTGGATTTTTTTCAATATGTATTTAGGTTGGTTTTTGACCCCTATGTGTGGTATAATTTCCTTGTAACATACGAGGGTCAAACCATTACAATGTTAGGTGAGGTGGTGTCATGCCAAAAACCATATCACTACATAGTGACTAGTTAATCGACTGGATTTTATAGTAGTGACAGGATGGTAATTTTATTGTTTTCCCACGTTATTTTTTTGAACAACCACACAGGGGTTTTCTATTCAGCTGACTCATCTCCCTAAATTATTCATAAGAAATACTCACTTGAGAGGGTGTCTTTTTGAATTAATTTTGTGATGATTTTAGGTATGATTTCCAATTAATTTTCCTTATTTGAAATTTCAATTTTTAGATGTAAGAACCCGGTTATTTTTGGAGGTACGGGTTTCTCCTTTTCTATTTTCCTCAAGTTTCATTGAGAAAATAAGGAAAATGGGGAAAAATCCTAATTTTTTGGAATACATGTTGTGTAATTTTCCACATGTTGTGTACTTTGGCTGTGTGGGATGAGTAAACAGGGTGTGTAGCCTTTTTGGTGGCTAAGGGTGTAAAAAATCGACTACACACTGTGTAGTGGTCCTCTACATGCCCTGTAGTTAATCGGCAGATGAAAAAGTAAGGCAGTGAAAGCATCTGCCAGCCGGGCGATAGTACACACCGTGTAGTCTGGAATACACGGCGTGTACTCATGTCAACGGATGAATTATTTGACGGTGCCGCAAGATGAACAGTTAAATAAAGGAATTCCATGTTGTGTACTCAAAAATAACATGTTGTGTTCTTTGTTTTTTTTTCAGTGAAAATGGGTAGTAGAAAACCCTATTCATAGGGATGGCTTAGAATTGGATGGGTGCTCGGGAGGGAACGACCGAATCTTCTAGGATCTCTAGATCGAGAGTCGGGAATCCGTTTCTGCCTCAGACGATCTCGTTGGGACCGCTTGGCTAGGCCCTCCACTCTTTTTAAATCGTTCTTTCCAATTCTTCCTCTAATGGATGTTATTCGAATTTAAACTAGTTTTCTTTCACCTATGATCTACCTCGTTCTGGGAAGATTCGTGGAATGTCGTTCGAGTATACTGATCAGGGGCGTATAATGTAGGTGGCTTGGTGTTTAATTTTTCCAACTGTTGTGCGTTTGTGTGAATTGGTGTGCCACGAAACCATGTTGGTGTATCGTGTGGCTGAGGCCTTGGATGATTAAATACCTAGAATTGTATAGGTAATTAAATGTGATATTAAAATGTTGTTGGGGATCACTGCTTGGATCCAGGACCACCTCGGGGGTGCATTCCTCTGTTTATCCATTTGGTCAGGATACCCGAGGGTATGCCTTGATAACAATGATTATAGAATTTCCATGAGAGGAATTGAAATTGTATGGCATGTGTATTGCTTGTTTACATGTTGGGAATGTCCCAATTACTTGTTTAGACTGAGGGTAGTGTTGTGATTAGCCTGTGGGTAGTGTACTACTTAGCCTATGGGAACTTATTCTATGCCTGTGGGTAGTTGATTCTATATCCGTGGGCGACACCTCGTACTCCGGTGGGAAATATCTGTATGCATGTGGGCAGATACTTGTGTTTGGATTCTCTTTACCTGAGGGTAGGGGTTTACCTATCTGAGGACATTGGTTGTATACTTAGAATATTCACTGAGGCAATATTATGATTAAATGGATATTTAAAATGGAAATATAACTTGTTAAGTTAGTTACTTTTCAGTACTGCTTACTTAATTGCACTTTACTACACTGTTGTTGCATGTTTACACATTGTTGAGCACGGGCCTTTGGTGGGTGCATACTTGGATTTAATTATCACACCATGTTTGAGTCATGATTTTCAACCAAAACATATTACGTTTATACAGGTGTATATAAGGGAAAGGGTCCTTATACAGGTACTAGATTACTTCTGAGGAGTAGGGGAGCATTTGACCGGGCCTAGGCTCGCGATGCTACTACTTGTTTTTCGTTGCTTTGTTGTACTCTCTACTGTATTGTCTTATACTATTTAGTAACATTTTCTGGCTATTTTCTTAGAACTAAAGACAGGTTGCATCATCATCTATATAACTATTGGTTATCTTTTACTACAGTGTTTATTATAAATGTTTATGGTTTATTTCTTCCGCTGTTGCTGTATGCTTTCTATTTTATTCTGCTGCGCTACACTTTGACAAATGAGGGCATAGTTTCCCCACTATCAGACCTATGCCCTCGCTACTAGTCGGTAGCCTTTGGAATTTGGAGAAATGTGCTTGTGATTACATGGAGAAATAGGTTCGGGGAACCCATGGAATGGCACCCGGATCTGGGACATTACAAAGTGGTATCAGAGGCATGGTTTTTTTGACTTACTATTTGGAGCCTTAGTCAGGGATAAGACGAGAATGGTAGTTGGTAATAAGCTATGCACGAGCATTTCTAATCCATGTATAGGGAAAAGACAATTTATCTCATGTGGAAATTTTTTTGATTTTTCAATTTGACAGTTGAATTGATTTTCACCGAATGGTGACACACTTGTATTGTGCTGTTTATATTTTATTCATTGGTTCTATTTTAGTTTCATCCCGATGAGATGAGGGTATTCCATCTCATGCATCATTTAGGCACATGATATAAATCACATGCCATGCATATTTCCATGTCATGTAGGTGCATTATAAATATCATGTTGTTGTGATAATTATTGTGCTAGAAAAGCATGCTGTTGTGATAGCTGCTTTGATGGATAACTATTATATGGTAGGGTATTTTTGGGTGAGCCTATTTATAGAATGGACGACATGCTTTGGATTTTTTGGAGTATGGTCCCACATTGACCATAACTTGGAGGACCATTGACTGTTTATTTTGTTATAACATAGATGAGATGACAAACATTGATTCGTGGGGAGTATGGTCCCTCACGGATCAGAATTTGGAACATAGGTGTTGTTTTTCTGTATTATCAGGGTTCCAGAGATGTTTCTAAGGCATAATGTCTGGAAACCCAGTATACAGGCCATGTAGTACCTTAAACACACCGTGTATGATCTTCTGTTGGGGATGAAAAGAAACTTTTTGAGTACACGCCGTGTACCCTATGTACACACAGTGTAGTCCTTACTATGTCATAGACCGTGTGGGTAGGGACACGGGGAAAAAATGCTTGGGGAGAACACGCCATGTACCTCATGTACACGCCGTGTAGTGTTGACCCGGAGTCCTCCCCTGTAACTAACAACACAGACAGAGGAAACCTGAAGACATACACGCAGTGTCCACTATGGAACATGCCATGTAGTCTGACCTGGGATCCGACCATGTAACAAACAACACGGGTCAGTGTAATCCTTTCGTATATATTCCGTTTGTATATAGAACAAGCCGTGTAGTGTGAGTCGTGTGTCCGGCCGTGTAACTAACAACACAGGTCGGCGAAGCTTGTCTATTACAAGCCGTGTACCTTTGGGACACGTCGTGTAGTCTTTTCCGGGGACAGAACGTGTAAACATAGCCGTGTGGCTGGAAAATGGGGTGGTGTACAGGCCATGTTCGGGTGTCACACGCCGTGTAGTATCATGCCGAGTAGTCAGTCGTGTCAAAAATGACACGGGCAGTTGGAAAATTACACCGTACACGCCGTGTAGATGGTATACACACCGTGTAGTTTTTTTCAATGGGAGCTATGTGTCTTAACCATGTAGAAGGACCCAAGAAGGGGAAGTGAAGTCAAGTACATGCCATGTAGTCTTGTTTTGAATATCATGCATTCATTTTTCATATGGTTCCCTTTGGGGTTCCTTCGTTTTCATATTGTGATAATCTTGTTCTAAGGTGGGCGTTTGACCTTGTAGAGTCATGCCGCAAAGACGACCATGCATTGTCCTCCAAGAGAGCAGCAACGATATTACTCTAGAGATGGCGGGCCATGGGCTACTAGTATATCCAATAGCAAAGCTAGATGCGGCGCCAACCGTTATACCGGACACAGGCGCAGATGCGCAGTTCCGTGAAGGCTTTATGCGGTTTATGCAGACCTTTCACAGAGCACCGCCGGCTGTCACATCAATGGCAGAGCTGGCACATACCTTCCAGCAGCATCATCCGCCTACATTCTCAGGAGATGGATGACCACTGGCTTTGGAGCCTTGGTTGGGGTCTATGCAGACTATCTTTGAGAATCTTGTGATGCCTCCTAGGCGGAGGTTCATGCTGACGACTTATATGTTGCGTGATTCCACCATGTTGTGGTGGGAAGTTACCACCCAGTCAGAGCATCACAAGAACATGGCGTAGGAATATTTACAAGTTTACTTCTATGACTTATTCTTTCTAGAGATGCTAAGGGAAGATATAGCTTGAGAGTTCATGAATCTGCAGCATGGCGTTATGACGGTGATGGATTATTCTTCTTGCTTTACGGAGCTTCAGTGATTTTCACCCATTATGGTGAGTGATGAGATGTTGATAGATATGTGCTTTGAGGATGGCCTTCGTTTTGACATCTGAGCACTGGTGAATGTTTTCAGGTTTCCTAAAGTACGTGCTATTGTGAACCAGGCATTAATTACAGAAAGGAACCTGTGAGAAGCTGGTGGTGTCGGCCAGGGTGGTTCATCACCAGTTTCTTGTACTATTTCTACTGGCAAGAGGAAGAGACAGATGGAATTCTCTCAGGGTGGCAGTACCAGCAAGAAGAATTTTTTAGGTGGCCAGGTCATGTGCTACCAGTGTGGTAAAGAGGGGCACAAACAACCATAGTGTCCACAAGACCCATTGGAATGCTAGGCTTGCGGCATGATGGGTCATCTAATGCTCTTTTGTAGGGTGTTTCAATTAGTGTCTAGTGATAGGGGTTCTGTGCAGACTCCGCGTGCGGGGGCAGGACGCGCAGCTTCTTACCAGTCGGGGAGCAGGAATATGTCATGGCATGCATGCAGGGATGGTGGACATGGTCATGGTATCCAGACACTAGGATCTCAGAGGTAGCAGGGAAGGACAGCTCAGGGTAGTCAGGCTGTGTTGCAGGGTTGTGGAACTGGGAAGACATATGTAGTGCAATATACCCAGCAAGAGCAAGATCCCAGACCTTCTATAGTCAGAGGTACTATTCTAGTAGATTCTGTTTTATCTTCAGAATTTTTTGAAACGGTTTCTACAAATTGCTTCATATCTATGCCCATTGTGGAGAGCATTGGTCTCTGTGTTCCTTCTTCAAATGCTATCATGATTCTAGACACTACATTGGGGACTATAACAACTGGTGTGCGTCAGTTCAAGGAGTGCCCCCTTGAGGTTGGTGGGTGTCACTTCCTTTGGGACCTCTATGTCTTAGAGATGACGAGCTGTGATGTCATTCTCGGGATGGACTGGTTCATTCCCTTTCGAGCCTTTGTGGATTTCTATCGTCGCAGGGGGAGTTTAACATCACTAGAGGGCGGAGAGTTTCAATACAAGGGCGAGTGGGATGTTCAGGCGAGTCGAGCTAGACTAGAGCATCATGGGCGAGGTGATATCACAGCCCAGATTGCGAGATTATATCTGGACGACCAGGGGACTTGTCAGAAGGATTTCCCCGCAGTGGTTGATCGTTTCAGGGATGTTTTCCCAGATGGCTTTTTTAGGTCTTCCTCCGCTGCGTGAGGTGTATTTCTCTATTGAGCTTGTGCCAGGAGCATCACCGATGTCCATTCCTCCTTATAAGATGGCTACACCTGAGTTGCAAGAGCTCAAGAGACAGTAATAGGAGTTACAGTCAAACGGTTTTATCTGACCTAGTACTTCTCCTTGGGGTTCTCCGTCCCTCTTTCCAAAGAAGGCGGATGGTACCCTTAGATTCTGTGTGGATTATCAGAAGCTGATCTAGTTGACGGTTAAGAACCGATATCCCTTGCCAAGGATTGATTATCCTTTTGATCAACATCGTGGAGCACGAGTGTTCCTGAAGATTGACATGATATCAGGATATCATCAGCTATGTGTTAGACCATCTGATATACCTCTCACAACATTTAGGAGTAGGTATGGTCTATACAAGTACATGGTTATGCCGTTCGGACTTAAGAACACGTCATCAGTTTTCATGGCTATGATTAATCGTGTGTTCCACCCTTATCTGGATTCTTTTGTGGAAGTATTCATGGACGATATCATGTTGTACTCTCACACTGGACACGACCATGCCACCCATCTTGAGATCGAATTGAGTACACTGGGAGAGCATCGGCTAAATGCTAAGCTCTCAAGGTGCCACTTTTGGATGTACAAGATACACTTCCTGGGTCATTTCATCTCAGAGTCAGGAGTTGTTGTAGTCCCAAAGAAGGTGAGATTATTAGTTTCCTAGGGGCATCCTAAGAAAGTATTTGAGATACAGAGTTTCTTGGTGTAGGCTGGTTACTATAGGCGCTTCATACAGGACTTCTCCGGCTTAGCAGCACCATTGAAGAGTTTGACTAAGAAGGGTGTGAAGTTTGTTTGGCCAGAAGCTTGCGAGTCAGTCATTCAAGAGTTTAAGGGAATTTTTACATCAGCACTGATCCTAATACTCCCAGAGCAGGGGAAGATCTATATAGTTTACTGTGATGCATCAGGTATTGGGCGGGGAGCAGTGTTGATGTAGGGGATCGAGTTGTTGCGTATGGGTCTCTACAATTGAGGCCACGTGAGAGGAATTACCTGACACATGATCTTGAGTTGGCTGCAGTTGTTCATGCATTGCGCTGTTGGAGACATTATCTCTTGGGAGAACATTTTGTGGTGTTCACAGACCACAGAATTATAAAGTACATCTTTACTCAGTGTGACTTGAATCATAGGAACCAAAGGTGGGTCGAATACCATTAGTCCTTCGATTTTGATCTTTCCTATCCACCAGGTAAAGGTAATGCAGTAGCTGATGCACTGAGCAGGAAGACTCAGATACAAGCAGTGTAGGAGGCCAGTGGTGAATGGGTGCTTATTGATTTGTTCTCTGAGATGCATTTGGAGGTGCATGATAGTTCGGGACAGACCTATCTTTCATCTTTATCTATGACCTCTACTATCTTGGATAGAGTGAGGATGAGACAACTATCTGATTCAGAAGGCTTAGTTCTACGAGAGTCGGTGGCGTGTGAGGACCCTCCTTCTGGTTGGACGGTAGGCGATAATGAAGTATTGTGTTTCAATGGACGAGTGTGGGATCCCGGGGATATACAAGTAAAGCTGATGCGGAAGTTTCATGATTTAGTTTGGGCAATTCATCCCGGAGTTACCAAGATGTACCGTGACTGGAGACGTCAGTACTGGTGGCCAGGTATGAAGCGAGAGATAGTTGGTTTTGTTACGAGATGTTACACCTGTCATCGTGTGAAGGCAGAGCATCAGAGGCTAGCTGGGCTTTTTCCATATTTACCCATCCCAGAGTGAAAATGGGATGATGTCGCGATGGACTTCATGATTGGGATGCTGAGGTCACCTCGAGGCAATGATGTTGTGTGGGTTGTTGTTGACAGACTCAAAAAGGTAGCTCACTTTTTTCCGATCAGGGAGACCTTCAGAGTTGACGAGATCAGAAAGATGTATATCTGAGAGGTCGTACCCCTTCATGGGGCCCCTCTTTCTATCATTTCAGATAGGGATGCCCATTTTACGTCTCATTTCTGGAAGAGTTTTCAGGGGGAACTTGGTACACAGGTGCATCTGAGCATAGCTTACCACCCTCAGACCAATGGATAGTCAGATTGTACGATACAGGTTCTTGAGGACATGATGTGTTCATTAATCCCAGACTTTGGGGGGCTCTTGGGAGAAGCATATACCCCTAGTCGATATTTCCAATAACAACAGTTTTTAGGTGACTATTGAGATGGACCCTTACGAGGATTTATATGGTAGGACAAGCCTATCACCCTTGTGCTGGTTAGAGGAAGGTGAGGAAGCTTTATTGGGACCACGTCTCATGCAGGAGACATCTGAGAAGGTCCAGTTGATTTAAAAGTGGATGGCTACTGCATAGTCTCATCAGAAATCTTATGTTGATTGCTGCAGATGACCCTTGGAGTTCGTGGCTGGGGATCAGGTTTTCCAGATTTTTTTGCCGAGGCTGGGACACAGGAGGATCAGGAGACATGGTATACTTTTACTGAGGTATGTGGGGCCATTAGATATTTTGGAGAGAGTTGGGATTCTTTCCTATCAGTTGCAGTTGATACAGATATATCGAGCCATGCACGATGTCTTCCTTGTATCTTAGTTGCACCGCTATCTTTCGTACTTGTCTCACGTCTTTCAGCCTGAGGAGGCTGATCTTGAGACAGATGCATCCTTTTAGGAGCATCTGATTCATATCGTTGATAGGAGCACAAATGTTCTCTATGAATGGTCAGTTCATCTCGTATAGGTGCTATGGCAGTATGGTCGAGTGCATGATGAAACCTGGGAGCAGGAGACTGACATACGTGCTCAGTGGCCGGATTTGTTCACAGATTTATCTTTACCACCATTGGAAGGGTAATTCGGGGACAAATTTCTTTAAGGGGGGAAGTTTGTAAGAACCCGGATCTTTTCTGAGGTACTTGTTTCTCCTTTTCTCTTTTCCTCAAGTGTTTTTGTGAAAATAAAGAAAAATGGGGAAAATCCTAAATTTTGGGACTACACACCATGTAATTTTCCACATGCCATGTACTTTTTCCGTGTGGGATGTTTACACAGGGTGTGTAGCCTTGTTGGCGGCTAAGTGTGTAAAAAACCGACTACACTCCGTGTAGTGGTCCTTTACACACCGTGTAGTCAGTCGACAGATGAAAAAATAAGGCGGTGAAAGTAGCCACCAACTGTGTGACCGTACACGCCATGTAGTTTGGAATACACACTTTGTACTCATGTCAACAGATGAACAGTTTGTAGGTTCCTCCATATGAACAGTTAAATGAAATAAGTACACGCCGTGTACTGAAAAAGTACATGCCGTGAACTCAAAAAGTACACGCCGTGTACTTTGTTTTTTTCTTGAAATGGGCAGTAGCCAACCCTGTTCATAGGTAATTCTTAGAACCGGATGGGAGCTCAGGAGGGAACAACCTAATCATTGAGGATCTCTAGATCGAGCATCATGAATCATTTTCTACCTCGGATGATCTCGGTGGGACCGCTTGGGTAATCCCTCTACTCTTCTTAAACTGTTCTTGTCAATTCTTCATTTAATGGTAGTTATTTTAATTCAAGAGAGTTTTATTTCTCCTCATATCTACCTCATTATGGGACAATTTGTGGAACGCCATTCTAGAATAATTATCATGGGTGTATAAGGTAGGTGTCTTGGTGTGTAATTTTTCCAACTGTTGTCCGTTTGTGTGAATTGTTGTGCCACGAACCCATGTTGGGGTATCTTGTGGCTGAGGCCTTGGATGATTAAATAACTAGATTTTTATAGGTAATTAAATTTGATATTAAAATGGTGTTTGGGGTCACTGCTTAGATCCAGGACCACCAAGGGGGTGCATTCCTCTGTTTAGCTGTTTGGACTGGATACCCGAGGGTATGCCTTGATAATAATGATTATAGAATTTCCTTGAAAGGAATTGAAATTGTATGACCTGTGTATTTATTTTTTAAATGTTGTGCCTGGACTGGTTACTTGTTTATCCTAAGGAAAGTTTTGTGATTAGCCTGTGGACAATGTACTACTTAGCATGTGGGAAACTTCTTCTGTGCCTGTGGGCAGTTGATTTTGGGCCTATGGGTGACACCTCGTACGCCTGTGGGAAATATCCGCATGCCTGTGGGCAGATTCTTGTGTTTGGATTCTCTTTACCTGAGTGTAGGGTTTACTTGTCTGAGGACATTGAGTGTATGCTTAGAATATTCACTGAGATGATATTATGATTAAATGGATATTTAAAATGGAAATATAACTGGTTAAGTTAGTTACTTTTCAGTACTACTTACATTATTGCATTTTACTACTGCACACTGTTGTTGCATGTTTACAAACAGTTGAGCACGAGCCTTTTGTGGGTGCCTACTAGGATTTATTTCTCACACCTTGTTTGGGTCATGCTTTTCGACCCAAACTGATTATGTTTCTACAGGTGTAGATAAGGGCAAGGGTCTTTGTATAGGTATTAGATTGCTGCTAAGGAGTAGGCGAACATGGGACCGGGCCTAGGCTCACGATGCTTCTGGCTGTTTTTCATTGCTTTGCTTTACTCTGTATTGTATTGTCTTGTACTATTTTGTAACATGTTCTGGCTGTTTTCTTAGAACATAACACATGTTGCATCATCATCTATATAACTATTGGTAATCTTATTCTGTATTGTTTATTATAAATGTGTATGGTTTATTGCTTCCGCTGTTGTTGTATTCTTTCTATTTTTTTCCACTACGCTACACTTTGACAAATGAGGGCATAGTCTCCCCACTATCAGACCTAGGCCCTCATTGCTAGTCGGCAGCCTCTGGAGTTTGGGGAAATGTGCTTGACGTCACGTGGCGAACCAGTTTCGGGGAACCCATTGAGTGGCACCCGGATCCGCGATGTTACATTAGACATATGAATGTGTGTGATTATAAATTGGATTTTGACTTGATTACATGGGATAATGGTGGAATCAGGTGAGTATGATGGGCCTCTTCCTCGAAAAGGATAGAAAAAATCCAAAAAGGATGATAGCATAGAATTTATGATAATTACATTGAATGTAATCTATGAGTAATTTTTTTAATGATATTGTCTATAGACAAATAGAAATATGTAATACATTATATTGATATGTTTTGGAAAGTACTCCATGGACCCTCATTGTGCAGTTGATCATGATTTTTGTATGATAGTATATATTGGTTAATTTTTATGTAATTCTCTTATTTTATGATATTAAATAATTTAATATAATATTTTTATAATTAACTGCATTGGATGTTAGTAATTTTGGTAGAGACATGGCTAATGATATGGTGTTGAATGGTGTTGGGACGAGCTTGGGCAATGGTGGTATGGTTATTCATAATAGGGATTAATACATGTATGATGTCGGTTGTAATGCCCCGACCCCAGTTGCCCAGAGTCAGTGCATTATTACATAAAATTGGCATGATCACAAGAAAGATCAAGTATCGAAAGACTGATTAGTTTAGTATCCTTGGATTAACTAGTTACATTCATAAAGTTTACAATACAGCATACAGTAAAAAACTACAACAACAACATATTTTTTTCATATCCCCTCATATTATCCATACAGTTCATTTATAAATTACTTCTTCACGTCCTGGAAAAAATAAAACATTGAAAGGGGTGAGCTGAGATGCTCAGTAAGGATAACAATATAGTGGAAACATTCATAAATAAGCATAAACAGTTAAGACAATGTATAGCTAAAAAAGCATTTTAAACTTGAACTTCAGCATAATATGGATATGATAAAATGAAATAATGCCATTTACTTATTCACATGGAAATTCTACTAGTCGAATAATCACATGCAATATCAATTACCACTTTCATAATGATGGAATGCATAATTCCAGACTATCATAACCACGTAGCCAAGGTCTTATGCCAAGACTACAAATAAAATTTTGTCAAGGCCTCATGCCAAGACACTAGTTTGTTGCATGAGACCTACTGATGCATCGAGGAGCTATAGAGGGATCCATCCGTCACTTTTTAAGTCAAATGCATTCCTCATATGAACAGATTTCAACATAACATAAACATTCGTATTAAAACTAGTATACGAAATGTCAATACTTTCACCATAAACCATGAATGGTATGAAAATAACACATCCACAGTCAAACATATCACAAAACCGTCAATACAATATGGAAGTTTTGTATCATAATAAATCAACTTCAAATAAGCTTAAATCCATCAAAGGATGTTGACATAGATGAAATCAAAACTATTTGAGAGAAATATCTATTTTTTGAAATCATTTAAAAGTCACATAATAATAAAATAAGAAATTTAATTTGAAAATATTCTTATAATCTTATAAAATAAGCTTCTAAGATTTTATAATGGCGGAAAATAGCTGCACCCTTCATATAAGTTAAAAAAACATTCTTACCTCACACCACAAAACTGGGCAAGGCATGCGCCTGCCTTTATCAACGCTAACAGTAAGGCGCTAAAAAAGGGTCGGGCCTTTATCAACGCTAACAAAAGCTCTGATCAAGGTCCACTTTATCAGCGCTAAAACAAGCGCTGATAAAGGTTGTATTTATCACCGCTTTTCATTTTAGCGCTGATAAATACACATTTTATCAACGGTTTTTACTAGTGCTGATAATGGCTCACACAGATTTGATAAAAACCCGCGGGTCCTCTTCCTCCTCCCTGCACTTGGTCAAGCTCTCGCAGAAGCCCTCCTCTGCGCCGCTACTGCCGCTTCCACTGCTGCCGCCGCTGCCGCCGCCTCCTCCTCCTCTGTCGCGGCGGCCGCCTCCTCCTTCTCCTCCTCCTTCTCCTCCTCCTCCAGCCGCCGCCGCCTCCTCCTCCTCCTCGTCCACCGCGACCTCATCCTCCTCCTCCTTCTCCGGCGCTTCCTCCTCCTCCTCCTAGTCCGCGACCTCATCCTCCTCCTCCTCCACCGGTGCCTCCTCCTCATATGCCTACACCGCTGCCTCCTCCTCCACCGTGTCCTCCTCCTCCTCCTCCTCTTCCTCCTCCTCCTACTCCGCAGCCTCCTCTACCTCTGCTGCCTCCGCCTTGCCTCTGCCCTACCTCCGCGCTGCCTCCGGTGCCTCTGCTGTCGACACCTCCTTCACCTACGCCACCGTTTCCTCCTCCTTAAGGTGATTCAAATTGAATTTTCATGAATTAATTATGTTTGGAATGGGTAAGTGTTTGGCCAACTATTCTTCGTGTTGAATCTTCAGTTTCCATGGGTGGTTTGGGATTGTGGTTATGTTTTGATCCTGACTATGGGCTGTTTTTATGATTTCCCACTACTTCATTAGGTTTGTTTAGTTATTATTATGTTTTGGTGTTTTCATTTGGTTCATGTATCTCTTTATCTACCCACGAATGAATAAATTATGGCTATTAATTTTGAGATGGGTTTGAGGAAATATATCAGATTTATTCTTATTGTTCTAATTCTACCAACCTATTTTTAGGTGTTTCCCAAGGTATTGATGTGAGAGGCGTATTTTAATTGAAATATTGGTCCCAATGTTGTTGCATTAATGGGTGGTGTAGGATCCACTTTTTTAAGGGCTCTTAGTTAAAATAAGAGGCTTAAAATGGTGGAGGATCACATCCTAAAAGAAAGGGGGATTCTTAATAGGGAAATAATACATAAACGAGTCTAATCCAGAAAAAATCAATGCAGTAGAGGTCATTCATGAGGGCTCATAATCTTGGAAAACCATAATTCGAGGTGAATTTTTTTTAATTCTCCTATAGTATTGGTTTCATTTCAAAATGGTGAATCCTAGTCATTAATTTCACATAATTTTTTATTACTTGGTTATGACGGCAGAGTTTATGAATTATTTCATGTATTTCCTAAACCTTTTGGGTAGGAAAAATGGTCATGGTTTCATGTTCTTTGAGAGTTGTGTTGTGGTACTTAGCATGGAGGACATTTAGGAATTCCATGTTTTGGACCTGGACTTTTCCGGCCTCATTATCATCTTGGATTTTTTTATTGGATTTAGTGCACTAGATGACTATTATCACCATTGGGTTCAGTTACATACTCTTAACAGGAGATTACATGTCTTTTATGGATATTGTGATCTATAACCATGGAGGGTATGACATGTTTCTTCTATGTTGTGGTTCATATCATGTCATTTTTCCAAGGTTTTCCTTGGGGTTGTTGAGAAGTGTTCTTCATGTGAAATTCCAGTGGTCATGTAAAACTACACAAAATCATTTCTAGAGGACATCATGGGATAAACTCTCCAATGAGTGTTTGCGTTTTCTATCTATTTTCTTCATAGGAATATCCCATTTTCCATTCCATCACATCATAAGGCTCTGGCTGATTTAGAGGAGCTAAAAGATCAGCTAGAAGATCTTTAGGGAAATGGTTCTATCTATATGATCATGTCACTATGTGATTTTCCAATTCTGTTTTCAATGAAGTCATATCATAGCCTATTAATTTTAACAGTCTATCATAGTCATATCCAGGTGAAAGTGATGAATAATTACATATTGCCTATAATTGATGATTTGTTTGACCATCTTATAAGGTTCTATTGGTTTTTGAAAATTTTCTTGAGATTAGGGTACCAACAGTTGAGGGTTTGGGAAGAGGATGGTCAAAAGATAGATTTTTAAAGTCGATATGGAAATTTAAAGTATTTATGAATTCCATTTGGGATCACCAATGCTCTATCTATTTCATGGAACTTATGAACTAGATCTTCAATATCTTTCTAGACACCTCCATTTTCGTTTTTTAGAATACTTCATTGTGTATTACAATATATAAGAGGAGTAATCTGATAATCTGGAGGTTATTTTGGGTGTTTTTAGAGAGCTTTGTCTTTATTATAATATTATAAATTCCCCATATTTTGTTTAAGAAGTATTGTTTCATGGTCACATTATTTCCTTGGAAGGAGTTATAGGTTGTCCAGAAAAGGTTCTAGAAGTCATTTCTCCCCTAACCTATATACTCATCCTATGGATTTCAAATAGGATGAATATAAATAAACAATGGATGAATTCCAATCGGTTGAAAAAGGATTATGAATAAGGCGTGAAAGAATTTATCAAGTTTGCAAAAGATCATGCATGTGAATCTTCTCAAATCCTTTGTCCATGTTTACGCTGTTGTTATTCAAAACAAATTACTCCAGATGAGTTGGAAGTACACTTGATCTGTCACGGAATAGATCAAAGTTATAAGTGTTGGAATAAACATGGGGAAACAACGAATGTAAGTAGTGACTGGGGTGACACTGCATTTTATGGATCATATGATATGATTACAAACATGAACAATGAAGATGACCGTATGGAGGATGTGATTACAGATGTGAATGATGACGAAGATCGTATTGAGAAAATGACAAGGACCTTCGAAGATGAACTTCGTGATTGCCAAAAATTGTTTGAGAAGTTAAAAGGTTGTGAAAAGATGCCATTGTATGCTGGTTTCACTAAATATAAAGCATTGTCAGCCGTACTGAAGCTGTATAATTGGAAAGCAGATAACGGGTGGGGTGACGAAAGTTTTACGAAACTACTTTCCCTCTTGAATGACATGCTCCCAGAATAAAATGAGCTCCCGAGCAAAACATGCGATGCCAAATGAATGCTACGCTCTATGGGTATGATCTCTGAAAGAATACACGCCTGCCCGAATGACATTATACTATTTTGCAAGGACCAAAAATCACATAAATAATGCCCAATGTGTGGTGCTTCCTGATACAAGAAAGATGAATCTAGTCCTACTAAAGTAGTATGGTACTTTACAACCATTCCATGGTTTAGACGCCTATATGAAAGTGAGGAGACTGCAGAACAGTTAACATGGCATGTAGATACATGAATTAAAGATGGGATACTACGTCACCCGGTAGACTCTCCTTAGTGGAAGAGAATCGATCATGAGTATCCTGAATTTGGAAACGAGTCAAGAAACCTTGGTCTTGCGTTATCTACAGATGGAGTGAATCCTTTTGGTTTTCAAAGCAACAATCACAGTACATGGCCGATTATGTTGATAAATTATAACTTACCACCGTGGTTATTCATGAAACGAAAATAGATCATGTTATGTATGCTTATATCAGGACCAAAACAACCGGGTAATGATATTGATGTTTATTTAGCTCTATTGATCGAAGATTTGAAATTATTGTGGGATTCAGGTGTTACATTGTATGATGCATACAGAAAGTAAGATTTCACTTTGAGGGTCATGATGTATGGGACGATAAATGACTTCCCTGCTTATGGAAATTTGTCAGGATATAGCATTAAAGGAACTCAAGGCTGCCCTGTTTGCGACGAAGGTACACAATCAATTAGGTTGAAACATTCATCGAGAACCGTGTTTCTATGACATCGCAGATTTATACCACGACGACATAAGTACTGTTATTGGAATACGTCATTCGATGGAAGTTCTGAAGAACGTACAACACCGTCTCCACTATCCGGCGATCAATTATTTGAGAAAGTTAAAAATGTGGACACTACTTTTGGTAAACCGGCTTCGAAAAACCTTACGGAAAACGGTTGGAAAAAGAGATCAATTTTTTTTGAATTACAATACTGGAATTTCTTGTATGTAAGACATTTTATTGATGTTATGCATGTAGAAAAAAATGTATTTGACAGTGTTATCAGGACGTTGAAAAATACATCTAGCAAAACAAAAGATGTAATTAAGGCTAGGATGGACATGGTTGAGATGGGAATACGAGAAGAGTTGGAACCAGTGAAGGGTGAAAAACGAACATTTCTTCCTCCTGTTGCTTACACTCTTTCTAGGAAAGAGAGATATCAGTTTTGCAACTTCTTGAATGACGTAAAGGTTCTAGAGGGGTATTTGTCAAATATCAGTAACCTTGTGCTAATGAGCGACTTGAATTTAAAAGGTCTGAAATCACATAAATGTCATGTTTTGATGCAAAATCTCATTCCAATTTCTTTACGTTGAATTTTTTCCAAGAATGTCTGCCATACATTAAAGAAACTTTGTTTCTGCTTCAAAGGTATATGCAGCAAATTTATAGACCCGACGAAATTGCCAGCTATGGAAAAAGAAATTTTAGTCATATTATGTGAATTAGAAATGTTCTTCCCGCCTTCATTTTTTGATATGATGGTTCATTTGATGGTCCACTTGGTGAGAGAGATTCCACTATGTGGTCCTGTTCAGTACAGATGGATGTACCCCATTAAACGGTATATGAAGATTTTGAAAGGGTATGTCAAAAATTGAAGTCGGCCAGAGGGATGTATTGCAGAGCGATATTATATCGAGGAAGCCGTTGAATTCTGTACCGAATACTTGTCTGGTGTGGAAATTATTGGCTTACCGAAATCTCGTCACACTGGGAGGCTTGAGGGTGAAGGAATTTCTGGAAGAAAGGTTGTCACAATCAATATTACAGATTGGGAGCAGGCCCACCATAATGTTTTTCGTAACAGTTTCGACGTTGTCCCATATGTTGAAATCCACAAAGAAATTCTTAGGCATTTGAATCCATCAAGGGCTAAAAAATTGATATCAGATACACATAATCGACAATTTATAGGATGGTTTCGAGATCATATTTTTAAGAAGTCAGATGAAAATCCAAAGTCAATTTCGGAACGACTTCGATGGCTGGCCGGAGGAGCAAGTGTGTTTGCATTATCTTAGAATGCTTATGTATTTAATGGTTATACAATTTATACTAATGAACATGATGAAGACAGTACCATGTAGAATAGCGGGGTTACACTTATGGCTGAAGCGATGCATGTTTCCGGTGATAAGGATAGAAATCCCATTTATGCGAATATGTCATACTTTGGCATCATCAAACAAATATGGGAGTTGGATTATACAGAATTTAAAGTTCCAATATTTCAATGCAAGTGGGTTGATAACAAGATTGATGTTAAAATAGATGATTTGAGATTCGTGAAAGTTGATTTTAGGAAGGAAGGGGAGAAAGACAAACTATTTATAATGGCATCACAGGCAGTGCAAGTATTTTATGTTCCAGATCCCGCAAACCGAAACTGCTCAATTGTTCTGTTATCGACCAAAACAGCTGAAGGGTCAGATGAAAATTCAATGGAAGATGACCCTTTCATTGGGACTTCGCAATCTTTTCACAGTGGTCCTAATGTAGACGACGTTTTTTATGTCAGAGAAGACTATAATGAAGGGATATGTATAGTTGATAGAGGGGTCAAATCCCTTCAGCCTTTAAAAAAAGGGAGTTCAATAATCAGGTTATTGATTTTTATTGTAATATAGATTGTGTTACATTATGTTATTATCTGTTCGCTGCTGCTTTTATGTGATCTAAATTAAATTTTAAACCAGTTCTACAGACAATGACTTCTTCACCCGTTGATGCACCCAATCACGAGATACAACACGTCTCTCAACCTGTTGCAGCTGGTCCCACTACTGAGAGACAACAGGTCTCTCAACCTGTTGCACCTGGTCCAACTGCTAACGTACAATAGGTCTCTCAAACTGTTGCAGCTGGTGTTAGTGCCGATGCTAGGTCTTCGGAGAAACATAATGATGATACAGAAACTGAGGAAATGGTAGGCGATGAAACCCCAGTGAAACCAAAAAAAAAAGGTGCGCCGTAGTTTGACAGTTTTAGTAATAATCCTTAAGGAAAAAGAAAAAGGCATCAAACATGAGGTGGGATGGAATAAGCTAGGCCACCATGTTAACCCCAACAAAGCCATGTTTAGTAGCTACATTGGAATCATCACTCGACAACGTGTGTCGATTGACGTAGAGTCGTGGCACCATGTTGTCAGTGGGCTGAAAACATTAATGTGGGAAGAGATTACGGTAACATTACGATATCATCTATTTAATTTATTAAAATAAAATAAAATATAGAAATATTGATGAACCCTTAATCATCTCTTGCAGAGTGCATTTATAGTAGATGTTTCGCACAAGGAATATGTTTTTAGAATGGCTGGAAGGATTCATAGAGGCTTTCACAACATTTTAACGAAACATCATCTGAAAGATGCCCAAGGGAAAATCAAGCCGCACCCACCTCCTCTTTATGCACACTTGATATCCCAAGGAACGTGGGATGCATTTTTCAACCGTCATGTGGAACAGAATTTTCATGTACATTGTGTTTGGTTACACGTTGTGTAATGTTTCTTTTATTCATCACGTTGATTGATAGGTTTTTATTTATGAAACAGAAAATGAGTGCTGAAAATAATGAACGAGCAGCAAAACCAGCGTACCCCCACCATAACGCAAGGTTGGGGTACGCTTCAATTGAAAAACAATTGGTATGTATTTTAAAAGTACTGTAATAATTTTATGTGACATAAAACAACACTGTAACCATGTTTCTCTGTTTATATGTAGATTGATGAAGTAAAATCTCAAGTCACTTCTATTCCACTCCATGTGCTATGGAAGGAGGCTCATGTTAATAAAGAGGGGAAACTGATAGATGAAAACACACAAAAAGTGTGGGAAACATGTGTATGTATGACATAACATAAACTTGTTTTGATTTAAATCACTATTACATAATGATGCTTACTTATATTTTCATATTTTCTATTTGACATAGTCACATGAATCAACAACACCCACACCGGATGCAGACATACTTTCAACGACCTTGAAACAGCCAGAACAGTATGGTCGTGTCAGAGGTGTGGGTTTTGGGGTGTCACCCCGGACATATTTTCAAGAAAAAAAACAAGAGGATGAACAAACTAAAGAATTGCATGTAATGAGAGATAATGTAGCTACCCTTGAAGAACTAATCCAAACTCAGGGAAAGATGCTAACGAGTTTGATGGAGGAGATGCTAAGAGAACAAACAACTCAAGAACAACCCCCGCGAGAAGATCCACCCCTCACCAGCTTTGAGGCGATCCATTCCCCTCAAAGACCTGACATAACCGAGTTAAAAAATGTTATAATATTCGTTTTTGTGAGATGTGAATAACATAGACACTGATACCTTTCATGTAATGATATTCTAAAGGGTGAAAATGACAGTGATTTATATTTGTCAACTCCCACTCATCGCCTTGTAGCAAGGGCTACGTTGTTCAATATGCAGAATGACACGCTACACTCCAGACCACTTCCAACTGGTCATGTCAAAGTGTCGATTAACATAGCTCATGAGCCGAGAACTGAGCTACCCATTCCAAATGACGATGATGACATTCATACGGTGGAAAAAGCTATTGGAACATTCGTTGCATGGCTGTTGAATCTTGTAAAAAAACATGTCGAGCAGGAGGTATTCATTTCCAGTTCATTTTTCAAGAAGAACCATTAACATTAAATTAGAAAATGGCTGAGCTGATGAATGTTATTATAGAAGGATAAAATGGAGAAGCTAAAACAAAAGAGCGGCTCCAACATTGGATCAACCAACCGATCAAAATGATCTACTGAGAGCGTGTTCACCCCGCCCGTTTTATATCCACATTTAATATCATTGAAAGCTCGTGTGGATACGAAAATGAAAGATGGAAAGAGTCATACAATTTTTTGTGAAAAAGATATAAACAGATAAGAAATAGTAGATTTCGTTAGTACAGGCGCTGTTTCTGAGATCATCACATACGACTGGCTAGGCGCCTCATTTATAAATGTATACATGAGGTATGTTTTCATGATTTGATTTTACTGAAGCTGATATACTTTGATAATTATGGATAAATAAATCTCATATTTTTCACAGGCATATATATGAAAAACAATTGAAGTGGTTTTCCCATGAATACAAATATGGACTCGTTAGTCCTCACACCATTTCTACACAACGAACATAAATAGATTCTAATTTTTAGGCTGAATTGATGTCAAATCTGCTCAGAACGTTTCAAAGAAGAATTACGACTGACATGCTATTTTTAATACAAACTATGCAAGGGTAAAACATTAAATTTTAATCATATCAATTATATTTTCATTTCTATCAGTACTTATTTCTTTTTGTGTTTTTAGGGATCATTGGATGCTCATTGCAGTCAATTTGGATACTCCAATGATTTATTTTCTGGATTCACTGCATGGATATCAAACTAACCAACCACAGATGATGGCGATTGTCAATTTTTAATACACTAGATCAAACATTTTAGAACTAAATATCTAGTTATATAATTTATATTATCTTTTAATGAGGATTTTGTTATGATAGGTCGGTGTATGAATATCATCTAAAGGCTGGAATGAATCCAAGGCGTAAGGACGACAATGCTCAAAAGATCTAAAAATGGATAAGCATCTGGGTATATGTAATTATATTTCACTATCCAAATACATCTGAAAACAAATTTCTTATTTTTCATGATGTTTCTGCAGTGTCTGAAACAAACAAATGACAAGGACTTCGGTTATTATGTTTGTAAATTTATGAAAGAGATCGTATTTCATGAACAAACAAGCATCCCTGAAGAGGTATTTTTGAAAATAATTACTACTTTATTTAAAATAATTATTAATCCTTTGTGTATTTATATTTTTTCAGTACGACTACGACTGTTGGAAAAACTGCTATTCAGAAGATGATATAAATGTCTTTAAAAACGAATGGGCATCGTACCTGATGGAAGAATGTAAACAAATATGACAATGAAGGTGAATTACTAATACTTATGTTATCTTTATATGGTCATTGATATCTCCCTTTACACTTATTGAGAATCTATGATCTCCCTTTATTATGTTTCAAATCCTTAGATTAGTGAATTCCTACGACTTAGTTTGAAAATGACATAAACTTTGGAAAACAACACCAATGACATATGGTAAACCGAGCAAACGCGTTCGGATTGTTTTGATACATTTGGACAACAATCCAAGAGTCATTTTTGATGTGTACGAATCGACCGAACCTCAATCCGATGCACAGTGTGACCGGTATGGCTAAAAGTGTCTGATATCAGTTTCAAATTGAGATAAACATCGGAAAACCACACCAATGACATACTCCAAACCATGAAAACACGTTCGGAATGTTTTGATACTTTAGGAAAACGATCCACGAGTCATTTGTGACATGTAAAAATCGACCGAACCTCAATCCGATGCACGGTGTGACCGGTATAGCTAAAAGTGTCTGATATCAGTTTCAAATTAAGATAAACTTTGGAAAAGAACACCAATGACATACTCCAAACTGAGAAAATGCGTTCAGATTGTTTTGATACTTTAGGAAAAAGATCCACGAGTCATTTGTGACGTGTGCGAATTGACTACACCTCAATCCGATGCACGGTGTGACCGGTATGGCTAAAAGTGTCCGATATCAGTTTCAAATAGAGTTAAACTTTGGAAAACAACACCAATGACATATGTCAAACCGATCAAACACGTTTGGATTGTTTTGATACTTTAGGAAAACTATCCACGAGTCATTTGTGACATGTACGAATCAACCGCACCTCAATCCGACGCACGAAGTGACTGGTATGGCTAAAAGTGTCTGATATCAGTTTCAAATCGAGATAAACTTTGGAAAACAACACCAATGACATATTCCAAACTGAGAAAACGCATTCGGATTGTTTTGATACTTTAGGAAAATGATCCAAGATTCATTTGTGATGTGTACGAATTGACCGCACCTCAATCCGACGCAGGATGTGACCGGTATGGCTAAAAGTGTCTGAAATCAGTTTCAAATTGAGATAAACTCTGGAAGACAACACCAATGACATACGCCAAACCGAGCAAACGCGTTTGGATTGTTTTGATACTTTAGAACAACGATCCACGAGTTATTTTTGAAGTGTAAGAATCGACCACACCTCAATCCGACGCACGGCGTGACTGGTATGGCTAAAAGTGTCTGATATCAGTTTCAAATTGAGATAAACTTTGGAAAACAACACCAATGACATACACCAAAAGAAGAAAACGCGTTTGGATTGTATTGATACTTTAGGAAAATGATCCACGTGTCATTTGTGACGTGTTCGAATCGACCACACCTTAATCCGATGCACGGTGTGATCGGTATGGCAAAAAGTGTCTGATATCAGTTTCAAATTGAGATAAACTTTGGAAAACAACACCAATGACATATGCCAAACCGAGCAAATGCGTTCGGATTGTTTTGATACTTTAGGAAAACGATCCACGTGTCATTTGTGACGTGTATGAATCGACTGAACCTCAATCCGACACACGGTGTGACCAGTATGGCTAAAAGTGTCTGATATCAGTTTCAAATTGAGATAAACTTTGGAAAACAACACCAATGACATACTGAAAACCGAGAAAATGCGTTCATAATGTTTTGATACATTAGGACAACGATCCACGTGTCATTTGTGACGTTTACGAATCGACCGCACCTCAATCCGATACACAACATGACTGGTATGGCTAAAAGTGTCTGATATCAGTTTCAAAATGAGATAAACTTTGGAAAACAACACCAATGACATACGCCAAACAGAGCAAACACATTCGAATTGTTTTTATACTTTAGTACAACGATCCACGAGTCATTTTTGATGTGTAAGAAATGACCGCACCTCAATCTGACGTACGGTGTGACCAGTATGGCTAAAACTGTCTGATATCAGTTTCAAATTGAGATAAACTTTGGAAAACAACACCAATGACATACACCAAACCGAGCAAATGTGTTCGGATTGTTTTGATGCATTAGGAAAATGACCCACAAGTCATTTGTGATGTGTCCAAATCAACTGCACCTCAATCTGAGGCACGGTGTGACCGGTATGGATAAAAGTGTCTGATATCAGTTTCAAATTGAGATAATCTTTTGAAAACAACAACAATGACATACGCCAAATTGAGCAAACACATTCGGATTGTTTTGAAACTTTAGGACAATGATCCACAAGTCGTTTGTGATGTGTACGAATTGACCGCACCTCAATCCGATGTACAGTGTGACTGGTATGGCTAAAAGTGTCTGATATCAGTTTCAAATTGAGATAAACTTTGGAAAACAACACCAATGACATACGAAAAACTGAGAAAACGCATTCAGATTGTTTTTATACTTTAGGAAAATGATCCACGAGTCATTTGTGATGTGTACGAATATACCGCACCTCAATACAACGCACGTCATGACCGTTATGGCTAAAAGTGTCTGATATCAGTTTCAAATTGAGATAAAATTTGGAAAACAACACCAATGACATACGCCAAACTGAGCAAATGCATTAGGATTGTTTTGATACTTTTGGAAAATGATCCACGAGTCATTTTTGACTTATACGAATTGACCGCACCTCAATCAAACGCACGGTGTCACCGGTATGGCTAAAAGTGTCTGATATCAGTTTCAAATTGAGATAAAATTTGGAAAACAACACCAATGAAATACTCCAAACCGAGCAAACGCGTTTGGATTGTTTTGATACTTTAGGAAAACGATCCACGAGTCATTTGTGACGTGTACAAATCGACTGCACCTCAATCCGACACACGGCGTGACCGGTATGGCTAAAAGTGTCTGATATCAGTTTCAAATTGCGATAAACTTTGGAAAACAACAACAATGACATACTCCAATCCGAGAAAATGAATTAGGATTGTTTTTATAAGTTAGTACAACGATCCACGAGTCATTTTTGATGTGTATGAATTGACCGCACCTCAATCCGATGCACGGTGTGACCGTTATGGCTAAAACCGTTTGATATCAGTTTCAAATTGAGATAAACTTTGGAAAACAACACCAATGACATACGCCAAACGGAGAAAATGAGTTCAGATTGTTTTGATACATTAGGAAAACGATCCAAAAGTCATTTTTGATGTGTACGAATTGACCGCACCTCAATCCGATGCACGGTGTGACCGGTATGGCTAAAAGTGTCTGATATCAGTTTCAAATTGAGATAAACTTTGGAAAAAAACACCAATGACATACAGAAAACAGAGCAAACACATTCGGATTATTTTGATAATTTAGGACATCGATCCACATGTCATTTGTGACGTGTACGAATTGACCGCACCTCAATCTGATGCACGACGTGACTGGTATGGCTAAAAGTGTCTGATATCAGTTTCAAATTGAGATAAACTTTGGAAAACAACACCAATGACATACGCCAAACCAATAAAATGCGTTCGGATTGTTTTGATACGTTAGGACAACGATCCACGAGTCATTTTTGACGTGTACGAATTGACCGCACCTCAATCCGACGCACAGTGTGACCGATATGGCTAAAAGTGTCTGATATCAGTTTCAAATTGAGATAAACTATGGAAAACAACCCCAATGACATACGACAAACTTATCAAATGTGTTAGGATTATTTTGATACTTTAGGAAAATGATCCAAGAGTCATTTGTGACGTGTATTAATCGATCGCACCTCAATCCAATGCACGGTGTGACCGATATGGCTAAAAGTGTCTGATATGAGTTTCAAATTGAGATAAACTTTGGAAGACAACACCAATGACATACACCAAACTGATCAAATGCATTCGGATTGTTTTGATACTTTAGGAAAAAGATCCACGAGACATTTGTGACGTGTACAAATCGACCTCACCTCAATCCGAAGCACGGTGTGACCGGTATGGCTAAAAGTGTCTGATATCAGTTTGAAATTGAGATAAACTTTAGAAAACAACACCAATGACATACGTCAAACCGATTAAACACGTTCGTATTGTTTTGATAATTTAGGAAAACGATCCACGAGTCATTTGTGACATGTATGAATCGACCGCACCTCAATCCGATGCACGGTGTGACCGGTATGGCTAAAAGTGTCTGATATCAGTTTCAAATTGAGATAAACTTTGGAAAACAACACCAATGACATACTCCAAACCAAGAAAACACATTCTGATTGTTTTGATACGTTAGGAAAATGATCCACAAGTCATTTGTGATGTGTATGAATCGATTGTACCTCAATCCGACGCACGGTGTGACCGGTATGGCTAAAAGTGTCTGATATCAGTTTCAAATTGAGATAAACTTTGGAAAACAACACCAATGACATACTCCAAACCAAGAAAACACATTCAAATTGTTTTGACACATTAGGACACCGATACACGAGACTTTTGTGACATATAAGAATCAACCACACCTCAATCCGATGCACGGTGTGATCGGCATGGCTAAAAGTGTCTGGTATCAGTTTGAAATTGAGATAAACTTTGGAAAACAACACCAATGAAATACACCAAACTGAGCAAACACGTTCGGATTATTTTGATACTTTAGGACTACGATCCACAAGTCATTTTTGATGTGTACGAGTCGACCACACCTCAATACGATGAACGGTGTGACCGGTATGGCTAAAAGTGTCTGACATCAGTTTCAAATTGAGATAAACATTGGAAAACAACACCAATGACATACGCCAAACCGAGCAAACACATTCGGATTGTTTTGATACTTTAGTAAAATGATCCATGAGTCATTTGTGACGTGTATGAATTAACCACAGCTCAATCTGACGCACGGTGTGACCGGTATGGCTAAATGTGTCTGATATCATTTTCAAATTGAGATAACCTTTGGAAAACAACACCAATGACATACGCCAAACTGAGCAAACGCGTTCGGATTGTTTTGATACTTTAGGAAAACGATCCACGAGTCATTTGTGACATGTACAAATCGACCTCACCTCAATCTGACACACGAAATGACCGGTATGGCTAAAAGTGTCTGATATCAATTTCAAATTGAGATAAACATTGGAAAACAACACCAATGACATACGCCAAACCGAGCAAACGCGTTCGGATTGTTTTGATACTTTAGGACAATTATCCACGAGTCATTTGTGACGTGTACAAATTGACCTCACCTCAATTCGACCAACGCACAGTGTGACCAGTAAAGATTTTCATTAGATAAAGAATCAGTATTTATTAAATGAGATAATTCAATCAAAAACATATTGATTTTACATTATTCCCTTTCATTGTTATGAAAATGAAAACTTTTGAGTTTAAAATTTCATATTTTAGTTTCACATTTCCATATTAATTTATTCTTTCATATTACTGTTTTAATTTCATTCATTATTGCATTACTAACATAATATTTGTTTTCTTATATAGGTGAATTTTTTTCCTTGAGTTCGGATGCTTTGTTCGACAACAAATACCGTTGAGAGCGGATCACAGATATCAAAGGATGAAACATGAATGTTTATAACTGTTGTTGAATAATTGTATATGTAAGCATGTAAAACAATGTATGAAATGTATATAGAAATTCATTTTTTTGTATTCATGATGTTATGTAAATGTATATACCGTTGTCGGTCAAAATATCGGGTGCGGGAACTATGGTGTGCAGGTGTTCATGTGCTACTTTGTGCAGGTATTATGGTGTGCAGGTGTGCTGGTACTGTTTTGTAGGTATAGGCGATGGGGCCATTATCAACACTTTTTTAGCGCTGATAAAGGACACATTTAACAGCGCTAGAGGAGCGCTGATAACGAAACCCTTTATCATCACTCCACCAGGCGCCGATATAGGAGACCTTTATCAGCGCTAAAAGAAGTGATAATAAAGGGGACCCCCCCCTTTATCTACACCGGCATTAACAGCGCTTTTCTAGTGCTGTTAATGTCGGTTGTTAGCGCTGATAAAGGGCCAGGTTGTAGTAGTGCCTAAATTTTGTCGAAAATGTTAAAAACGACCTTTTTTGGAAAACAATCGAAAGGTTCCTTTATAAACATCTTATAAAAAGTCAAACAAGGGTATAAATTACATTAACCCATATTCTATAAAATTTCAAGACTATTTTAAAATACATTTTTAAGAATCATGGATGTGAATGATAAAGAGGACCCAATAGATAATTACGTATAAACAACCTCAGATAATGAAGAGATTGTGAAATAACCCTTACCTTGTACTTTTCCGTAGTTGATTAAATGTTAACCTCTTTTATAATAGTTAAAACAGTGTTATTAAATTATACATGAATAATATACTTAATTATGATTTCATATATGATCTTCTAATAATTCTTTGTTAATAATATTTTAGTATTATTGTCGTTTCGGGTGTTAACTTACTCATTTTCTTTTATATGTTTTGTAAAATAAGTCGTGTTTGTGATGGATAGGTTATATCTTATTCATATCCATAATGACATAATGTTCTTAAACATTACTTTTAAACATCAAATGATAATTATTCCTGAATGGATACGGTGGGGAATGAATCTCATTGCGTTCTTGGAGACGGTAGTCCGTATGTACGCACGAGCGAAAATATTATCCATTTGATATTAAAATAATATATAATTGCATGGTATATAATATATAAATAATCATTGTCATGTTATATTTATTATGTACTTGAAATACACATCATTATTATACCCATCCAAATAATAATATATTGAATAAAAATTACACCACGACGTGGAGATGGTAAGTCGTACGTACGCACGTATTGTGACATGTCATTCAAAGGAAGGATAGAATACTGAATATGGTTGTACCATATTTATAATAATATCATAGTATATAGGAGATACTGGAGTTATTATTTTATAATGTTAATGAAAAAGAAAGAAGAAGTTGAAGAAGAAAGGAACTTGAAAGAGGGTAGTGAAAACACTACCTCTTTTTCGGGTTCTTCCTTTTGATTGGATCAAAAGGGCTCATTAGGTTGGCTTTCTAATAAAACTAAGGCCTCTTGGTTGAATTGAGGGAAGCTGATAGTGTATTTGGTTAGAGTTTGGCCAATCCAAAAGGCTTTGAAATCATGAATAATGGGTTAGAATTGGTGTCCTTTTATATGGGGGAGGAGGGGAACCTTAGGAAGATCTATAAATATTATTTTATAATAAATTCATATTCGGTTTCTAATGGATAAAAAGTATATTATTTAACGTTTATCGTGGTATGGGTCTAAAACCACTCAATAAATAGAATTTAGACAGGTTTGGGCCATTATATTAACCTTATCTTTTAGTTTTAACTCTTAGTTAATTCGTTTGACACTTACCTTGTCACTTTGTATTTTTATATTATATAGTTAATAAACATAATATATACCTCCAAGAGTACCCCATGTGGTCCATTAATGATACACCTAACATTATATTAGTATCTTGGACTAACCATAGATTTTTAGGAATTGAATATAAATTAATAATATAATATTTTCTTTAAAAACTCTTTTATGTCAATTTTGACACTATTGGGTATTTTGTTCTTGATAAATTTATAACAACATTATCACTTTGAAAACAATGTATATAAACAATAATAATATGTCATAGTAACCTAGAAAAGTATTTTAATTTATAAAAACTATCAAATTACATTTATTTGGGTATTTATAATATCAATTATCTTAATCATTCATTAATACGTTAATTAATGCATCGTCATTGTGTAATAAATAAATAAAATTATTTAATGTATAAAAATTATAAATAAAATATCATTATGTAGGAAATATTTTTATCTTACTAATGAATATTAATAGTCTAAAAGATAACATATATAACCCTATGTAAAAATTATTTTTCTAAAAGATATATGGTTATGTCATTTTTGAATTTATTTTAACTTAATTAATATAATGTGTCCCTATCACCTACATGAGGCTCCCCGGGGTCCCAAAATCGACCCAATGATGCCCATGGTCGGACATGTATCCACCAATAATTTTAGGACACGTTTTAGGGTAAATTATTATTATTATAATATGTAAGAACCCGTGTTTTTTCGGACGATCGTTTTGAGCAGAAATTTGATTTTTTGTTGTTGGATGCCTGTGAGGGGTAAACGGTCATTTTAACTGACTAGATGATCTCGTAAAATTTGTCTGATTGCTCTTTCGGTCCTGGAATAGGGATTTTACCCTAGGAAAATAGTTTGGAGGAAATTTGAGTTGTTTATGTTTTGGCGGAATATTTAATATTTAATATTATTATATTAAATATTTAATTATTCGCGTAGGTTCGTTTGGAAATAATTTTTAAATGGAGCATCAGATTGATATTTCTTCTGTTCCATTGAGATCGGAATGGGGAGTTTACCCTAGAGAAGGCATAAACTCATGTCGGGCGCTGAGGCCGACCTGGGCCCCTTTTTCTTCTTTTTCTTTTCTTCCTTCCTTTGCTTTATTCTTCAATCTTCTTTCCTCCTCCTCCTTTTTCACATCTCTTATGCCGCTTCCCCTTGGCCGTGACCTATGGGAGAAATTGGATATTGAGAAAATGGGAGAGACAGAAGGTAAGAAGGGTACCGATTTGAAACCCTTGACGCGCTGGGTTGGCATGCGACATCTGTGGACCGTGAAATCAACCAAAGCTTCGGCGGTTTCTGCCTGAACGTAGGGCCATTTATGTTTTTGTCATAGATTCCCTTTAAAAATGTTTTTCTAAGTCCTTTATTCTTAATATTGCTTTCTTGTGTCTTCTTACGGCTGGATCTAATGTTTCTGGGGCGAAAACGGGTGTTTCAGGTGTTTTCAGGGTTTTCCCATATGAAAACCCAGAATACACGGCGTGTATTCTAGGGGTACACGCTGTGTGTTCTTCCTGTACAGGGAAGAAGAAGTTTTCTTAAGTACACTCCATTTACATTGAGTACATTCCGTGTAGTGGGTGGCCGTGTGGAGTAGAACACTAAATAGTGTTTTTTAGGACTACACGCTATGTACTCTAAGTACACACTGTGTATTGGAACATGGGCATGTGTTTGGGTGAAAACAGACATGGAGTAACTTTTTATGAACAGTACATGTCGTGCAAAGTAAATTACATGCCATGTACATTTACACAGGCAGGCCTCGTGCTCTGGCCATGTACTCTGGCCATGTACTCTGGCCATGTACTCTAGCCATGTACTGCTTCAGTTTAGTAATTTTGAGATATCTTGGGCTCTGGAAGTCAGAATTGGGCATGTGAGTAGTCGATTCTGAGTGTTTTGCCGCTTAGATCGTATTGTTGGAATCCTTTTTTACATTTATTCTTAATATAAAGGGAGTTTTTGGGATTCCATATAAATGGAGGGGTTCTTCCTTAACTTTTCGAGTTCAGTTGTCACCAGAGAATTATACTTGGGATGGATGATAGGTTGGGTGTTCAGAACAAATTAGTTGAGACTTTTATTAGGATATTATCTATGAGATATCTTCTATAACCCATTCTTTAGAGGTTTTTTACCCTTATGAGACGTTTCCCTTCTGTCTTATGAGGCTTGAGGCCAGGAACTTCTAAAGCTCCCCTGATGGATGACTTTTCTTGTGTGCTGACATAGGGAGTCCCTTGTAGGATCTCTCTCTCATTCTTCCTTTGACATGAACCATGTTACAGGATGCCTATTTTGTCCTTCCTTTGAGGATCCCATGCCTGATTCCTCCCTCACTCTTTGCTAAGAATCCCGCGTAGTATTCCTTCACACGTGTTTACCTAGAGGATCCCGAGTATGATGCCTCTTCTATGTTAGACCTGAGGGACCCAGTGGGTGCCCGTTGTTTGACCGACTATGAGTTGTTATGTCAGGTTTGGGTAGAGATGGTGATCGGGTGTCACCTAGAACCCGTGCCAAATTGGTAATCCCTTTGGGCTTTGGATGTATTGTTGGGTTGGGTGTACGGGCCACTCACATAGTTTGTTTATATCTGACATGGTGGTTGATGTTGTAGTGTTTACCATAGGTTCTTCTTGGTTGGTGGCTGCTTAGCCTGACCCGATGCATCTTTCTTGTTTGTTTGGATGCCTACTTTTCCTTGTGTGCCTGAGTAGGTGGTTCATTCCCTTACATCGAAAGTCATTGAGTTTTGTGCAGAAGTGTCAGCTACCCATGCATTGGGTATCTTGGGTTAGGATTTTGATCCTTCTTTATTATCTTCCTTGCACTGGTTGTATTCTTGTGTCTATTAGATGAAGAATTATTTCTTGTTATCATGTTTGAGGATCACCCCATGGGTGTTTCCCTATTTTTGGTTGTTTATCATTGTTTGTATTAGGTTTCCTGTGAGGATGACCTTGTTGCATTGGTTTATTACCTTGATATAGTCGATTGCATGTATTTCCTGTTGTTTATATGCTTTTGAGGCTTTGTAGCTATTAGCCAAGTAGTTTGTTGAACTTACTTAGGGATCGTGATAGTCTATTACGCACGACTGGACTGATCAGGGCTGTGTGAAACTGGTGTAGTATACTAAAGAGGGAATTGACGATTAAGTGCTTCCCTAGAGATTATGTTATAAATTAGTATCGTTTGTAGGACCTACGAGAATGTGACTTTGTACTTCCCAAGAGTGTCCTTATTTTACGCACGTATCGAGACCATAAGAGGAATCAGACATAAGTGCTTCCTCAGAGAGTCTGTAGCTATCATTGCAAGACCACAAGGGAATTGACTGTGAGATCTTCCCAGAGTGTATGTGCCCTGTATGTTACTTGACTATAGGGGTCTGCTAGTTGGAGCCACCCAGAGAGTCTATGCTTTAGCTAAAACAGAGGGGTGAGACTGTGTGTGCTGCTCGGAGGGATTCTTGTGTTACTAGGTAGGACCCGAGGGGATAGTCTGTGAGATCTTCCCAGAGGCATACATGTTGTGTTAGTTGCTTTCTTGTGTTTTTTTGAACTAGAGGGGATAGGCTGTGAGTACTTTGCAGAGGGTTACATGTTTGTGATTATCTTGTTCAGAGACTTATTTCCAGCGTTGGCCAAAGAAGGTGCATGTCGATAGGATTATAAACCTAGAGATCGACTTAATGACACACATATTGAGTGGCATGGTGTCCAGCTCAATGCCCTTACACAGGATGTCCAGGAGATCCAGCTTATGGTCCCATGGATCGACTGTTGGTGTTGTTTCTTATTATCGAAATCACTTCATTATGAATATTCATATTTATGTATAGGTGTATAGGTATGGGACTATACATGTTTACGTATATATATGTTGACATCCATGATGGCACATGCCCATTTGACAGATATTACATGCCCTGAGTTCAACTGTGGTTTCACGTTTGGGTTACTTACTTTTGGTGTACTCCAACAAGGCTGAGCACTTTGTTGTTGCATACACTTTTAGCACCACATTTATAGGTTGCTTGTCGGGGTTCTCTACTGAGGTTATTTCCCACCCCTGCACATGCACCTCGGCGGACGTGTAGACCTTATGTCTACTTTTTTAGGTTGAGAACGAGTTGCAAGGTGGATAGGGCTAAGGCCCAGTGTTTCATGATCGAGCGGAGCTGTTCGAGTGGTTCTACTGATCGGGCTAATACAGTTTGATATTATCAGGAGATCGGGTACGTGGATTGGCTCAGAGTTAGTAGTAGAGCCCTATACTTTTACTTTCAGTTTCATGTACTTGTATCTGTATGGCCAGCCTAGTGGGTGACCAGTGTTGTATTGTATTACATAGCTGTTCGGGCTTTTACAGCATTTTACTATTACAACTTGTTCTGTTTCAGTTGCTTACTGCATACGCACTATATTTACATTATACTGTGTATGATACTTAGTTATTTTCCCTATTTTCTTATTCTGGTCTGAGGGAATAGTCTCCCCACGATCACACCGGCCCTCACTACCAGTCGGCAGCCTCTGGCGTACGGGGAGGCGCGCTTGAGGCATTGTGGAGAACCGGATCGGAGCACCGGTTTAGTGGCTTTCGGGTCAGGACGTTAGAAAGTGGAATCATATGAGTTTTCCTTCTTTCCTTGTTGGTATTTACTATTTGGGATATGGTAGAGAGGAGTATTAGTAATGTGTCGGAACCTATGATGGATATCGGGTTGGTGCGTCGCTTACACCTGTTCCGGTAAGAATTCCTGGTTCCTAGGGTTTGGGATTGTTGTTTTGATTTTTCAATGTTACAGTTGAGTATGATTTTCTCCTTGAGCGACTCACATGTTGTGTGGTGTTTTGATTTACTATGGATCTCTAGATCTTGTCTATTCGTAAGATGTCAGGGATAGATTTTTACTCTTGGCTGGCAAAGGCAAGAGGCGTCTCATGCCTCATACTAGGCACATAGGATTCACAGCGTATAGGCCTGCTGGTGTGTGTTTTTACTGAAAACTGAGACCCTTGGGTTTGCTTACACATACTTTTTACTCTTATGGCAGGTTACGTGGATCTATGTTAAGGTGTTTTTTTGATGGGGATGATGACTCAGTCCATTTGCACAGGTGGTGTAGTGACCCTAGTTGGTCTATGTGGCAGGTGATTCCTTTTCTTTGACCCCTTATTAGGTGTGTTTCTCAGATATGTGGTTATCTAGTCGGATTGTTGAGGACGATTCTGATAGATACCAAGACTTTTCTTCTGAACTAGACCTCCTTGTGGTATTTCTGTATACAGATACCCAATGGGTGTTAGCTCAGCTAGTCTCTTCTATTTTTTTTATGACCTCCAAGGAGTCATTCCTTCTGAGGATGATCAGAAATGATTAGGGCCCTTGTAGGTTGTGTTTTGGTTTTGACCTTCTTGGGTTTTTTTGATCTTTACCATCTTCTGAGTGGGTTTGGATCCTTGGGGCTAGGTAGTTAGGCCTTGTGACCCATTTGTGAGGATTTTTCTAGAGGTCTAGGTGGAAGACCAAGAGACCCTGGGTTTTGACTCGAACCCTTATCGGTCGATGTCTGTTCCGTTTCAGGGAAACTTGGGTGAGAAGGTTGTCCAGATTATTCCAATTCCTTTTTGGCAGTGTTTGTTTTCATGACTGGTTTCGACGAGCAGGCATGTTCGGGTGCCTGGCCTAGTCGAACAATGATTCTGATGTTGCTGTTTTAGTTATGACCATGTGAAATTTTGGGTTACCGTGAAATGGTTGACTCATGCTTGAATCATGGTTAGGTTTTGGTGGGATGTTAGTGTGGCTCGGAGGGAGCTAGACACACATTCGGTGAAATCTTAGTGTACTCCTGTAAGAGATGATCATGCACAATCTTGCTTTGTCTTGAGTATGCTGAGAGAGCTTCGACCCTATGTCGAGATCCTCTTTCTTTCCCAATGTTCTTCTCTATTAAGGATGAAACCTGTTCTTGTTGTGCTCTTAGAGCGGTGTATGGAAATCCATATGGTGGGGAGTGCCCCATTGGCCCCTTTCAAGGGTGGTTTTCCTTTTTTAGGTTAAACATCTTTGTTTTCTCATAGGCTTTTGAACTCAGAGTGTTCTTTTAAGATGACGACAAGGGTATTCCTATGGTGGGGAGTACCAGATTGGTTGTAGTTAATGATCTTCTGTGTAGAAGGAGGTCGATAACGCTAAGGCAGGTCATTGAATTGTCTAGATAGATTGGTTGTGCTGATGCTCGGGTTATGATAATGGTTGTTGATTCCTTCACTGGTCTTCTTAGAGATGAGAAGTTTTATGGTGGGGAGTTTGAATGAACTCCTATTTTTTCGGACGGTCATTTTGAGCATAAATTTTAATTTTTTCTGTTGGATGCTCTTGAGGGGTAAAAAGGTCATTTTCCCTTAACAGATGATCTCAGATAATTTTTTTGATAGCTCTGTTGGTCCTAGAATTGGGATTTTACCCTAGGACAGTAGTTTGGAGGAAATCTGAGCTGTTCGAATTTTGGGGGAATATTTAATATTTAATTTAATTTAATTAAATAATAAATTATTCTTGTTGGTTCATTTGGAAATAACTTTTAATCGGAGCATCATATTGAGATTTCGTCTGCTCCATTGAGTCCGAAATGGGGAGTTTATCCTGGGGTAGGCATAAACTAATGTCTGGCGTCGGGGCCGGCCCGGGCCCCTTTTCCTTCCTTTTATTTTCTTTCTTCCTTTTCTTTATTCTTCTATTTTCTTTCCTCCTCATCCTTGTGCACGTCTCCTACACTGCTTCCCCTTGGTCATGACCTATGGGTGAAATTGGTGATTGAGAAAACAAGAGAGACATAAGTCAAAAAGGGTACCGATTCGAAGCCCACGACGCGCTGAGTCGGCGTGCGACATCCGTGGACCGTGAAATCAACCGAAGCTTCGATGATTTCTGCCTGAAGGTAGGGATGTTTATGTTTTTTCCATATATCCCTGTTAAACATGTTTTTTAATTCTTTTAAGCCTTATATTTTTTCTTGTGTCCTCTTATGGATGGATCTAATGTTTCGGGGTCGAAAACGGGTATTTCAGGTGTTTTCAGGGTTTTCATGTCGGAAAACCCAGAATACACGGTGTGTATTCTAGGGGTACATGCCTTCTGTTCTTCCCGTTCAGGGAAGAAGGTGTTTTTCATTATTACAAGCCGTGTACACTGAGTACACGTCCTGTAGTGGGTGGCCGTGTGGCTGGCCTTGTGGAGTAGAACATAGAATAGTGTCTTTTTTAGGACTACACGCCGTGTACTATAAGTACACGCCGTGTAGGGGTACATGGGCATGGGTTAGGGTGAAAATGGATACGGTGTAACTTTTTGTGAACATTACACGCCATGTAGAGAAAAGTACACGCCCTGTACTTTTACACAGGCAGGCCTCGTGCTCTGCCATGTACTCTGGCCATGTACTGATTCAGTTTAGTAATTTTGAGATATGTTGGCTCCGGAAGTCAGAATTAGGCATGTGAGTAGTCAATTCTATGCGTTGTTTCAGGTATATTGCAATGGTGGAATCCGTTTTAAATCTAGAGGTAATATACTGGGAGTTTTTGGTGTTTCCATATAAATAGAGGGGTTCTTTCTCCACTTGTCGAGTTCAGTTGTCACCAGAGAGTGAGACTTGGGCTGGATGATAGGTTGGCTGCTGGGACCAACATAGTTGAGAATTTTAATAGCAAATTATCTATGAGATATCTTCTGTAACCCATGATTTAGAGGTTTTTCCCTTATGAGACGTTCCCTTCTGGCTTATGAGGCTTGTGACCAGGAACTTCTAATGATCCCCTAAGTGATGCCTTTGCTTGTGTGTTGACCTAGGGAGTCCATTGTAAAATATCTCTCTCATTCTTCCATTGAGAGTAACCATGTTACGAAATTCCAATTTTGTCCTTCCATTGAGGATCCCATGTGAGATTACTCCCTTACTCTTTGTTATGGATCCTGCATTGGATGCCTTCACTCGTGTTTACCTGGAGGGTCTCGAGTATGATGCCTCCTCTGTGTTAGAACTGAGGGAACCAGTGGGTGCCCGTTTTTTGACTGACTATGATTTTTAATGTCGGGATTGGGTAGAGATGGTGATCGGGTGTCACCTAGATCCCATGCCAAACTTGTAATCCTTTTGTTCATTGTATGTATTGTTGGGTTGGGCGTACGGGCCACCCTCATAGTTTGTTTATATCTGACTTGGTGGTTGATGCTGTAGTGTTTACCAGAGGTGCTTCCTGGTTGGTGGATGCTGAGCCTAATGCAATTCATCTTTCTTGTTTTTTTTGGATGCCTACTCTTCCTTGTGTGCCTGAGTTAGTGGTTTGTTCCCTTACGTTGAATTTCGTTGAGTTTTGTGCAAAAGTTTCGGCTACCCATGCATCAGGTATATCGGGTTAGGGTTTCGATCCTACTTTATTATCTTCATTGCACTATTTGTATTCTCTTGGCTTTTAGATGAAGAATGATTTCTTGTTAGCATGTTTGAGGATCACCCCATGGGTGTTTCCCTTGTTTTGGATATTTATCGCAGTTTGGATGAAGTTCCCTGTGAGGAAGACCTTGTTGCATTGCTTTCTTACCTTGATATAGTTGATTGCATGTATTTCTTATTGTTTATAAGTTTTTGAGACTTTGAAGATATTAGCCAAGTAGTTTGTTGAACTTACATAGGGCTGCTGGCAGTCGATTACGCACGACTGGACTACTCAGGGCTGTGTGAACCTGGTGCAGTAGAGTAAAGAGTTAATTGAACATTAAGGGCTTCCCTAGAGATTCTGTTATAAATTAGTATCCTTCGCATGACCTACGAGAATATGACATTGTGCTTCGCAAGAGTGTCCTTAGTTTACGCACGTATTGAGACCATAGGAGGAATTAGACGTAAGTGTTTCCTCGGAGAGTCTGTAGCTATCGTTGCAAGACCACATGGGAATTGACAGTGAGAGCTTCCCAAAGTGTCTGTGCCTTGTATGTTTACATGACTATAGGGGTATGCTAGTTTGAGCCACCCAGACAGTCTATGCATTAGCTAAACCAGAGGGGTGAGACTGTGAGTGCTTTCTGGAGGGTTGCATGTGTTTCAAGTTAGGACTAGAGGGGATAGTCTGTGAGTACTTCCCAGAGGGTTACCTGTAGTGTTAGTTGCTTGTTTGTGTTTGTTTGAACTAGAGGGTATAGGATGTGAGTACTTCCCAGAGGGATACTTGTCTGTGTTTAACTTGTTCAGAGACTTATTTCCAGCATTGGCCGAAGCAGGTACATGTAGATAAGACTATAAACATAGAGATCGACTTAATGATACACAGCTTGAGTGGCATGATGTCTAGCTCAATTCCCTTACACATGATGTGCATAAGATTAGGCTTATGGTCCCAATGATCGACTGATGATGTTGTTTCTTGTTATTGAAATCACTTCATCATGAATATTCATATTTATGTATTGTTGTATAGGTATGGGACTATACATGTGTACGTATATAGATATAGACATCCATGATGTCACTTTCCCAATTGACAGGGATTACATGCCCTGAGTTCAATTGTGGTTGCACGTTTGGGTTACTTACATTTGTTGTGCTCCAGGTAGGCTGAGCACTTTGTTGTTGCATACACTTTTAGCAGCACAATAATAGGTTGCTTTTCGGGGTTCCCTACTGAGATTATTTCTCACCACTGTACATGCACCTCGGTGTACATGTAGACCTTATGTTTGCTTTTCAGGTAGAGCATGAGTGGCATGGTGGATAGGGTTGAGACCCAGTGTTTCATGATCGAGCGGAGCTACTCGAGTGGTTCTACTGATCGGGCTAATACAGTTCGATATTGTCTGGAGATCGGGTATGTGGATTGGCTCGGAGTTAGTAGTAGAGCCTAGTACTTTTACATTCAGTTTCTTGTACTTGTATCTGTACGGTCAGCCCAGAGGGTGACCAGTGTTGTATTGTATTGCATAGCTGTTTGGGATTCTACAGCATTTTACTATTACAACTTGTTCTGTTTTAGTTGTTTACTGCTACCGCACTATATTTACTTTATGATATGTATGATACATAGTTATTTCCGATGTTTTCTTACTCTGGTATGAGGGCATATTCTCCCCACTATCACACCCTAGGCCCTCACTACAAGTCGGCAGCCTCTGGCGTATGGGGAGGCGCGCTTGAGGCCTTGTGGTGAACCAGCTCGGAGCACCGCATTAGTGGATTCAAGGTCGAGACGTTATATAATATTAAATTTTTACCCCTATTTACTGGATTTACTCTTTAGCCATGGTAAATAAAATATCTACCGAAATAATTTTTCAAAATTTCAAAAAATTAAAGTTACCTATTTACAAAATTTGGACATCCAGATTCCAAATATGGAATCCATTTTTTCAAATTGAAAACATAGAAGTGGAAAAAATTAATTTAAAATTAATTCCTGCTGTCTAAACAAAAAGCATGTTTTTAATAAATAATAACTATCAAAATATTGATACTTGTTTATGTCCGATTTATTTGTGAAATTATGTCCAATGACAAAAATTATATTAAATGGTAAAAATATATTCTAAATATACTTTAAAACCACTCAAATTCACAATTTATCACTATTTATTATTTCAATTTAAAAATTTGTTTTTAATAAAAATTTATTAATTTTCACTATTCATCAAAATATAAAAGTTATCCAAAAAGTACCAAAATATCTTCCTATGAGAATTTCGATATTCAGAATCCAAAAATGAAGACCATTTTGAACTATAAAATGTATAAAATTTCAAAAATTGGGTATTACTATTCATAATGGCTACTTTGATTGGTTGTGGCGTGTAAGAATCTCAAAGTTGTGTACAACACACACTACTATATTATTCAAAGTGAAGCATACCATGGAAGCTTGGGGTGTTACATTCGCCCCTCCTTCAAATAATGTAGTCCTCAAAATTTCTGGAATATTACTGCAAAAAAAGACTCGGGTGGTTCTTCATCATAGGTTCCTCGGGTTCCCATGATGCCTCTTCCATTTTATGGTTTCTCCATAGAAATTTTACCAGACAAGTCATCCGGTTTCTCATCACATGTTCTATCTTATCATGAATCTTGACGGGCTCTTCGCAATAAGAGAGATCGGGTTCCATTTCTAATTCCTCATTAGTGAGTACATGCGTTTGGTTAGGCATGTATTTTCTCAACAGTGATACGTGGAACACATCGTGAACATTGGAGCTATTTGCAAGCATTTCTAAATGGTAAGCTACAGCCCCAATTCATTCTAGAGTTTTGAAAGGACCGATGTTCCTGGGACTCAATTTACCTTTCTTTCCAAAACATATAACTCCCTTCCAAGGAGATACCTTCATGAAAACATGATCTCCCATCAGAAATTCTAAATCTGTTCATCCGTTGTCAGTATAGATCTTCTACCTAGTTTGAGCTGGTTTGATGTGGTTTTGGATTACCTTAACCTTTTCCATCATTTCCTCCACCAGTTCTAGGCCTACAAGTTTTCTTTCTCCAATGTCATCCCAACAGGTTGGTGTGCGACATCACTTTCCGTATAACGCTTAATATGGTGCCATATGAATACTTGAATTGAAGCTATTGTTATAGGAAAATTCTACCAGAGGTAAATATTGATCCCACATACCCTGAAAGTCAATTGAGAAAGATCTCAACATGTCTTCTAAGGTTTGAATAGTCCATTCTGATTTTCCATCTGTTTGAGGGTGGTAAGCAGTGCTCAAATGAAGTTCTGTATCCAAGCCCTTCTGAAGACTCTTCTAGAATCTCGAAGTAAAATGGCGATCTCGATCCGAAACAATCTATAGGGGTACTCCATGATGTCTCACAACGTCATTAATATATAGTCTTTCTAGAGGTTCAAGTGGTAGATCTTCCCTTATAGCAAGAAAATGTGCTGACTTGGTAAGACGATGAACAACGACCCATATTGCATCGTTCCTTATAAGAGTCTTTGGTAGTCCCATGAAAAAGTCTATTGTTATATTATCCCATTTCCACTCAGGTATGGGAAGAGGTAGCATGACTCTTCCAGGCTCTTTCCTTACAGCTTTCACTAGGTGACAGACCATACATCTTGACACAAAATCAGAAATCTTAGTCTTCTTGTTGTCCCACCAAAAATGTTCCTTTAAATATCTATACATTTTGGTGCACCCAGGGTGTATTGGGAAATTGGTACTATTAGCATCGTCTAACAATTCCCTTTTTAAATCAGGTAAATTGGGAACACAAAGTCTCTTCCCGAATTTCAAAATTCCTTCTTCATACACAATGTCTCTCAATATCCCATCATTCACAACTTTAATCATCTTCTGAAATTCATCATCATCAGTCTGAGAACTCTTAATCCTTTCTAGTAATGATGGTTTGGAAACCATTTGAAAAATAACTGATGTTTAACCTTCCATGGTTATTCCCATATCTTTCTTCACTAGTTCCATGAAAATTGGATCCCTTTAAATTCTCAAATTGTTCAAAACTCCATGATCTTTTCTGCTCAAAGCATCTGCCACCTTATTTTCCTTCCCGTGGTGGTAGTGTATTGTACAATCATAATCCTTGAGTAATTCAAGCCATATCATTTGCCTCATGTTGAGTTCTTTTTGTGATAAAATATATTTCAAACTCTTCTGATCAGTATAAATATCACATTTTTCACCATAGAGGTAGTGTCTCCATATCTTCAAATAAAAGATCACAACTGCTAACTTGAGATCATCAGTAAGATAGTTTTTCACATTAAATTTCAACTGTCATGATGCATAGGCAATAACCCTATAATTATGCATAAGGACACAACCAAGTCCTTTCTTCCATGCATCACTATAAATAATGAACCCATCATTCCCTGATGGTAGAGTCAATATAAGAGCATTGACTAATCTCCTCCTCAGTTATTAAAAAAAATTTCAGACTCTTTTGTTCAAACAAATTTAACCCATTTACGTGTGATCTTTGTTAATGGGTTTGACAATTGGGAAAAATTCTAGACAAAACATCAATAACAACCTGCTAAAACAATAAAACTGCATACCTCAGTTATACTCATAGGTGCTGGCCATTCTTGGATTGCCTTGGTCTTAGAAGGATCAAAAGAGATTCCATCATTAGAGATAATATGTCCAAGAAAAGAAATATTATTAAGCCAGAATTCACACTTTCTAAACATCCCATATAATTCTTGTGTTCTCAGAGTCTTCAAGATAATGAGCAAGTAATTTTCATGATCATCGTAGCTTTTGGATTATACCAAGATATCATAAGAAAATACCACCTCAAAATCATCAAGATATTCCTTGAAAACTATATTCATTAGATCCATGAATTCAAATGGTGCATTAGTCAGCCCAAAAGGCATTACTATAAATTCATAATGCCCGTACTTGGTTCGAAATGCTGTATTTGGAATGTATTCTTTATTCACACACAACTGATGGTGTCCAGATCGAAGGTAAATATTTGAAAAGTATTGAGCTCCATTCCGTTGGTCAAATTAATTATCAATGTGAGGTAGGGGATAATTGTTATTTATTGTTATAGTATTGATCTCCCTGTAGTTGATACATAACCTCATAAATCCATCTTTCTTTAAAACAAAAAGAACATGGGCTCCCCATGGAGAAACACTAGGGAGAATAAATCCCTTATTACCCAATTCATCTAGTTGTTTCTTTAGTTCCATTAATTATGCAGTGGACATTCTATAAGAGGTATTCGATATAGGCCTTGATCCAGGAATTAAATCAACAGAAAACTCAACTTCTCGTTCTGGAGGATGTCTAGGTAAATATTCCGGAAACACGTCTACATATTCTAACACAATAGGTAAATCTTTTATTTGAACATTCCTTTCCTCACACACAGTTATTTTATTCTCTTCCTCCCCGATAATTAAATTTAGTTGAGATACTGGGGGTGGATCAAGATAAGAATTAGGTGGTGACAATGTTTCTCTAAAAATAATGTGTTCTTTATCATCATCATCATCAAAAATTGTAACATAATTATTTTTACAATAAGTCTTCACATCATAGTCTGAAAGCCAATCCATACTGAGGATTATATCATACTCAATCATAGGTATGACAATGAGATCAGCAGATAAAGAACATTTATGTTCTATAATGGGGATTGATTCACAAAACTATGTTGTAATGATACTTCCCTTTGGAGTTTTAAATGAAAACTCCTTTTTTAAATCAAATTGGAAATATCTAATTTTCTTAGCAAACTGGGAAGATATGAAACAATGCGATAATCCAGAATCAAATAAAGCATTTTATAAACTTGAGGAAACCACTAAATTACCCGCCACCATGTCTTTCGGAGCTTCTACCTTAGTAGTAGTGATAACATAAGCTTGGCCTTGATCCCTTGGCCTTTTCTGAGGCATGTTCCCATGATGCTTAGGACATTCATTTTCATGATGTCCCATCTCTCTACAATTATAGCATTCGACGTTGACATCAACTCTCTTTCCCTTGTAATCATGAGCTTTGTTGCCTTTTTCCCCACACTTGTAACACAATCCCATTCCTTTTAAGAAAGTACCAGGGTCTTTCTTACCACATTTACCGCAGGATGGATTTTCAACATTCCCCTTCTTCCCCTTATTTCCATTTCTAGATTGATCAGCAGATCTCTTATTCTCTTGATTTTCTTTAATGTCATAAGACTTATAAAATTATTTTTCTATTTTGATAGCACATGAGACAATCTCTTTGTATCATGAGAAGGATTGTGAGACTAATGCTTGATGAAGAAATGGTTTTAACCCGTAAAAGAAACAGTCAATCTTACTTCTTGGTGTATGTATATAATCACTAGCATACCTTGCTAACCTTGTAATGTTAGCCGCATACATTGCGACATTATCATACTAATTTTTCCTCATACTCAGAAATTTCCTTTCCATATCTGCTCGATGGTCACGAAAAAAGAATTTTTCTAAAAACAGATCTTTGAACTCCCTCCATTCTATATTTGATAATTCATCATCTTCCTTCATTTTGTGAATCAATGACCCCCATTGATCAACATCTCCAATGAGGTGGGAAACTGCCATGATAACTTTTTTCCTTTCACTACTCCCCAAAACCTGAAATATTTTCTCTAGGGAACTTATCCATTCCTCAGCTACCAAGGGATTTTTACTCCCATTGAATTTTGGTGGTTTTTTCTTCATGAAGCGATCTAACATTGATCATCCACACTATGGATCAGGGTGCTCCATACGGGTACGTTTATTATTCATAATCTGGGTGAGTTGTCCCAGTATGGTGATAAGCTGATAAGCACCAGTTAAATTATCATCTCCACTATAATTCTCTTGAGCAGGAGGGAAATCCCTACATGGAGTGTGTGCATTGATACAGTTTCTATTTCCTCCACTGGGAACCATTTATACACAATGGAAGAAACTTGATCATTTTATTAATCAAAATACAAAATTCCATACTTGTAAAACACTTAACATAAATTGAACAGTTTATGGATATAATCCATAATCATAAAAATGTATTCTTTTAGGATGTATATACTCATAAACCCTTCATAATGGTTCATAATGTAAATGAGAATTATCATAAGAATATCCCCCAGGAGTATCGTAACCAAGATTGCAGCAAGGCCCATTGTCGTGCACCAGTTCCCGTTCGAGTCTAGCTCAAAGTGGTGTTTTTTGGGTTTTACAACTAGGTACATCTGTGCCAGAGCCACATCTACCTGCTCGTATCCAAACAGGTATTTATTGCTCGGAAAACTCAAAAAATTTCTACAATACCAAAGTTCTAGGAAGTTCTTCTATACTAATCCTCAAAGTATATCTTATGTCTATGTGCTCTAATCAGAGTTTACATAAATCTAGCTTCCATTCATAAAGTTTACATGACATCATAATCTGAAAAACTACTAAAACAACATATTTTCTTCATATCCCATCATATTATCCCTACAGGTCATTCAGAAATTACTTCTTCATATCCTTGGAAAAATAAAACATTGAAAGGGGTGATCTCAGATGCTCATTAAGGATAACAATATAGCAGAAACATTCATAAATAAGCATAATAATTTAAGGATATGTATACCTAAAACAGAAGTCTTTTAAACTTGAACTTCAGCATAATATGGAAAAGATAAAATAAAATAATGCCATTTAATTATTCACATGGGTATTCTACTAGTCTAATAATCACACCCAATATCAATAACCACTTTAATATTAATGGAATTCATAATGCAAAACTATCATAACCAGGTAGCCAAGGCCTCGTGCCAAGAATACAAATAAGATTTTTTCAAGGCCTTATGCCAAGACAGTAGTTCGTCTCATGATACCTACCAATGCATCGAGGAACTATAGTGGGCTTTAACCATCACTTATTAAGTCCAATTCGTTCCTCATATGAACAGTTTTCAACATAAAATAAACATTCGTATGAAAACTAGCATATAAAATGTCAATACTTTCACCATAAACAATGAATGGTTTAAAAATTACACATCCACATTCAAAAATATCACAAAACCTTCAATACAATATTGATATTTTGTATCATAATAAATCAACTTCAAATAAGCTTAAAATCCATCAATGGATGTTGACATAGATGAAATCAAAAATATTTGTGAGAAATATCTATTTTTTGAAATCACTTAAAAGTCACATAATTATAAAATAAGACTTTCACTTTGATAATATCCTTTTAAGATTGTAAATTAATCTTCTACTATTTTATAACGGCGTAAAATAGATGCACCCGCCGTATAAGTTAAAAAACATTCTTACCTTAATTCTGTCAAAAATGTTAAAAAGGACGTTGTTTGGAAAATGATGGAAAGATTCCTTTAAAAACCTCTGATAAGAAGTCAAAAAAAGGTTATAAATGACTTTAACCCATATTCTGTAAAATAGCAAGATTTTTTTGAAATACATATTGAAGAAAGATGGATGTCAATGATAAAGATGTCCCTATAGATAATTACGTATAAACAACCTCGGATAATGAAGATATTGTGAAATAACACTTACCTTGTAATTTTACTTAGTTTATGGTATGTTAATCTCATGTATAATAGTAAAAACATTGTTATTAAATTATACAAGAACCATATACATAAATATGAAATCATATATGATCTTCTAATAATGCTCTGTTAATAAAACTTTAGTATTATCATCGATTCGGGTGATAACTTACTCATTTTCTTTTATATGTTTTGTGAAATAAGTCGTGTTTGTTATGGAAAGGTTATCTCTTATTCATATACATAATGATATAAAGTTCATAAAAATTACATTTAATCATCAAATGATAATTAGTCGTGAATGTATACGATGGGGAATGAATCTCATCGCATTCGTGGAGATGGTAGTCCGTACGTACGCACGAGCGACAATATCATCATTTTTATATTAAAATAATATATAATTGGATGGTATATCATATATATAAAGAATAATTTTCATGTTATATTTATTATATTTTTTGAATTACACATCATTTTTATACCCATCCAAATAATAATATATTGAATAACAATGACACCACGGCGTGGAGACGGTAAGCCGTAGGTACGCACGTATGCTGACATGTCATTCAAAGGATGGATAAAATACTGAATATGGTTGTACCATATTTATAATAATATCACAGTAAATAGGAGATACTGGATATATTATTTTATAATGGGAATGAAAAAGAAAGAAGAAGTTGAAGAAGAAAGGAATTTGAAAGAAGGTGGTGAAAACAATACCTCTTCTTCGGGTTCTTCTTTTTGATTTGATTAAAAGAGATCCATAGGATGGCTTTATGATCAAAATAAAGACTCTTGGTTGAAGTGAGGGATGTTGAGAGAGTATTTGGGTAGGGGTTGGCTGAACCAAAAGGCTATGAAAGTGTAAAAAGTTGGTTATAATTGGTGTCCTTTTATAAGGGGGAGGAGGGGCACCTTAGGAAAATCTAGAAATATTTTTTTATAATAAATTCATATTCGGTTTATAATCGCTCCAATGTGGATTATTTAAATTTTTAGATGGGGATGGGTCGAAAAACAGTCAACCAATATAGTTTAGATAGGTTTGGGTCATTATATTAACCTTTTCTTTTAGTTTTAACTCTTAGTTAATTAGTTTTACACTTACCAAGTCACTTTGTATTTTTATATTATATAGTTAATAAACTTACTATATACCTCCAAGAGACCCCCAAGTGGTCCATTAATGATACACATATCCTAATATAAGACTCTTTTCCAATCCTTATATTTTTAGGAAATGAATATAAATTAATAATATAATATTTGTTTTCAAAACTCTTGTATGTCAATTAGGACACTATTGGGTATTGTGTTCTTGATAAATTTAGAACAGAATTATTACTTCGAAAAAAATTTATATAAACAATCCTAATATGTCATAGTAACCTAGAAAATTATTATAATTTATATAGACTCAAATTACATTTATTTGGATATTTATAATTTCATTATCTTAATCTTTCATTAATACAGGAATTACTGCATCATCATTGTGTCATAAATAAATTAAATTATTTATTGTCTAAAAATTATAAATAAAATACCATTATGTAGGAAATATTTTTATATTTCTATTTAATATTTATAGTCATAAATATAACATATATAACCATATGTAAAAATTAGTTTTCTAAAAGATTTATGCTTATGTCATTTTTGTATTTATTTTTACATAATTTATATAAAGTGTCCCTATCACCTACAAGTGGCTCCATGAGGTCCCAAAATCGACCCAAATATTCCCATGGTCGGACATGTATCTACCAATAATATTTGGACATGTTTTATGTTAATTTATAATTATTATAATATTATTTTTTCACCCTTATTTACAGGAATTACCCTTTAACCATGGTAAATAAAATATTTACCGAAGTAATTATTCAAAATTTATAAAAATTAAAGTTACCTATTTACACAATTTGTAAACCCTAATTCAAAATATGGAATCAATTTTTCCAAATTCAAAACACAGGAGTGGCAGAAATTAATTTAAAATTAATTCCAGCTGTCAAAACAAAGACCGTGTTTTTAAGAAATAATAACTATCAAAAGATTGATACTTGTTTATGTCTGGTTTAATTGTGAAATTATGTCCAATGACCAAAATTGTATTATGTGGTAAAAATATATTATAAATATACTTTAAAACAACTCAAATTAGTAATTTATCACTATTAATTATTTCGATTAAAAAAGTTGTTTTTAATAAAAATTTAGTAATTTTCACTATTCATCAAAATGTAAAAGTTATCTGAAAAGTACCAAAATTTCATCCTAGGATAATATCGATATTCTGAATCCAAAAATTAAGTCCATTTTGAAAGATAAAATGTATAAAATTAAAAAATGTGGGTATTACTATTCATAACGGCTGCTTTGATTGGTCATGGAGTGTTAGAATCTCGAAGTTGGTACAACACGCGCTACTGTATTATTCAAAGAGAAGCATACCATGGAAGCTTAGAGTGTTAAATGGGTGGTTTATAAACATATCAAAATGGTTTTTGAATTTGACATGTGCATGTGACATGCCATGTCACCACCTATGAGTGATCAACCTTATGTCTAAAAATAAATGAATTAATTTTTATAACCGTATAAAATAAATAATGTGTCAAAAGATATGATTGGACATTGATAATTGGCATGAAGATTATATTGATGATGGATGTGGGATAGATTACATGTTGGTGTTATGTAACATATATTAACCTAATAGTTATTAATTAAATTAAATGAATTAACATAGTTGATCTAGAGTTATGGTGGCTAGGGGAATCCTAGGATTGGAGTAGGTGATCATGTGATGTTGGTTGTAGAAAAATATTCTAATGATAATGTCACTAAGTAGAGAGGATAATTATTAGGATAAGAGTGGTCATAGGTATGAAATATGGTTGGGATGAGATGCATATAACCTAGACATGGTTCTTAATATGTTTGGGTAAGCATGAGAAAATTTTCCCTGGGGTTGATTTGGGAGGCTTCCATACATCTCACGTGTGATATAGAACACTTTTATGAGAGTGGATTTGAATTTTGGGAATTTTCATGAGTGGGATGAGTCCTATAGGACTAGATGAGGTGTGAATAGGATAGTTTAAATTGAATAAAATTATTTCTAAAATTATAAGATAAACATGGAATGAGACCTAAGAGAGGGTCATGATAATGAAATGAGGGATTGAAATGTGATTACTAAGGTCTATGATATGTGATAGCTTGGGAAAATATTTTTTAGAAGAACCCTACAATGATATAGATTATTATTAGGATTTGGGCCCAATATTTATGTATAAGGTACAGTAAGGGCCTATGAACCAAGAGAAAACCATGTTGTTCAGGTTAATGGCCTAGTGTTTGTGGATATTGATTAGGATGAGCCTGAAGGAACCTAGTGAATGAACATAAAGGATTGATGATCTTGATAATGGTTTTAGTGTGATGTAATTGTTAAAATGTTATATTATTGAGGGATGTAACATTTTAGGATTTTTGTATTATAAAACATGATTTAAGGTGTTAATTAGGAAATTATTAGGATGTCTATGATATGTGCTTTAGAGAACACCCTAGGAGATATGTGATTGGTTAATGTGAATGGAATACCCATGTGAGGATGATATGGTTCAAATTGATTACAACGTGTTTGTGATAATACAATGATAATAATAGGTTTTTAAGAAGGGATATGGTACAAACTTGAGTTCCAAAAGATCAAATAATTTATATTCTAGTAAAGGAGAAGTTATATCAATGGATACCAGATGATATGATATAATATTCTAGTATGGGAGTTTTTATTCCCCTATGTACATGATGATGGGATATGAGACTCTAATAAGGGACAATATATTCTTCAAGGAAAGTGATGGTATTTGATATAAGATTCTAGGTGGTTATTAGGTATTCCCTTAGGTTATTGATGATGCGATGTGGTACAAGAATATTGGGAGGGGATATTTTCCCCTTGGTTCGTTATGATATACTATGTGATTCCATAGTTGTGAGAGTCTTCTTATATGTTCTTGTTGGAAATGGTAAATATATATATATATATATGTGCTAGGGAGAAGGTATTTTCCCAGATACCAAATTATTGTGTGACTATTTCATAGAAACTTTAACCGTATCCTAAGATATAATGGTTGACCCGAGGTGTTACCTTAGAATAATAAGATTCATGGTGATTTATTTTATTATGAGAAATATATGTTTTGTTATTTTAATAATATCCAAGGAACATATACTATATGATAGTTATGTTAAGGGTATTATTGGGGGTGGATTACTGAGTTTTACACACACCCTTATTGGGAGGCCATGGAACAACGTTACATGATCATAACTCCATAATCAAGGAATTATTTTGGGATGATTTCCATAGTTTTGTGATTGAGATGGATAGCTTATACGGAGTTCATTGATGAGGCATGGGGTAATATTTGAGCCTCCTTGTATTTTATTTTTGTTCTTATATATATTCTATATATGAGATCATACCGATGGGAGGTTAGTCCGAACGTGTGACTATATATGTATAAATTACATTTGATATAGAATTATTATTTTATTAATTATTTTGTGCAATATTATTTTGTTTATAAAGTTTGTAGGTTATTTTTATTTATTTTAGTCATATATGAGGATACAGTCTTTCCAATGTAAGTCCATAGAACCATTGTAATAGTCAGAAGCCTCTAGCATAAGGGGAGGAAAGAATAAAGTTTTATGACACCCTGACCCCATCACTGGTGAGATATCATGGACCAATGAGACATTATAAAGTATAAATATAAGACTCTCATGACATAAGATCATGATAAATAATATTTTGAATAAGGGTTTCTGCTAAGGCCATTCAAAAATTGGGAAATGAAGTTTAATGTCTCACCATAAAATAATTTTATATATGTTATGATGAAACTGTCTTCTTAATATCAGATTAATAAAAATTAATTTATGAATATTTTTATGATATATGGATGAAAATAAAAATATTGTTTGTTTGAATCATCAACATGAGATGGAAAAAGGATGAAAAACTATATTTTTTTAGATATTATGAAATTTCAAAATAATATAGATATTTTTAGATGTATAGAAAATGAATTTTCATTTTATAAAAAAGTTAGGGAGTTTTAATTGAATTTAAGTTTTTTTGAAAAGTATAATTTGATCAAATTAGTCTAAGTATGAATGTAGTCTATATTGAGGAAACAAATGTTGAAATTATTAATTTATAATCTAGATAATGTAGGTAATTTTATAGTTAGTTATAAAAATTGTCTTAAAGAGATGAACTTTTCATTGGGTAAGAATAAATATATATTAGCTAGATAATATTATTATGACATATTGAAGATCTTTCAGTTGAATATTGTGTCAAAGTTTAGCGAGAATATTATCGAGGTGATAATTGTTCCTAGATTGGGAGACTACAGTCATGTAAAAATGAGTAATATATACTTGTATAATTTTATTCTTCTAAATAAACAATTCAATATTCTATGGATGATCCTGAGGATGATCAATTCCATTACATATGAATATGGAATAGTTATTAGAGAATTTCAATATAGAAGATTCATTTTTATATTGATTCATTAATGGGATATTCCTATAGATATGAAAATAGGGTGGATTATTTTGGAAGATGATTATATAGGTGAATTAATAACGAAAACATGCATATATATATTTGGATCCTGGAATCAAGAATTACATCAATGACATACTATGCATAGTTTAGGATTAAAATTCTTTTAAGTAGAAAAAATCACTAATTGTGAATTTATTCCATACATTTATCATGTTCAAGAATCAATAGTTGTTTTTGTTTCATTACTAACTAATATGAGTAAAGGTATAGAGGAGAATAAGAAGAACTAAAACTAAAGTGTCTATGAATTTCATTTAAAATAATTAATTTAAATATTGTCAAAGTGGAAATTATCCAATTCAAATTATATAAATATAAAACTCTATTTAGTTTTGGAAATGTTATACAACATATTAGAAAAACATTTTTGTAAATCTTAATTGGATTGTATTTAATTGGAATGATCATCCCATGAAATATTATTAATAAAAATTGTTTATGATTCATATAGGTATTTTTTTAATTCAAAATATAAATTAGGTCAAAAATGATATTCAATATATAACACCATGAAAAATTAATTTAAAATATTATTTATCTATATAGATTTCTTAACACAAGTCATTGAGCTTTACGTGAAATGTGATATACTATAAAAATATTAAATTATTTAAATTTTATCATTATAATGTCATAATTAAATTATTGGTATGAATATTAATAAAACAATTACTAAAAATTTCTATAATGGATTTATATAACGGAAATGTATAGATTAGTTTATAATAAAATGTAATCAATTTTATGTAATGTCTATTGATGCTTCAAAAATTTTATTTATTCAAAAATGGGTTTTCTTTATTTTTGTGAAACAATATTATAATCAATTTATACCAATTTTATAATATATATAACATAAATATTACAACCTATTCAAAATTAGTATATAAAAATTAAAATATGGAGAAAATTTTTAATGTTTCTGAAAAGTTTGATTTTTCTATTAGTAGTGGAAAATACCATTTTAGTAAAAAAATCATTTCATTTAAAAGATTAATTATTATTTATATTTAATGTTAAATTAACATTAGTATAATTTATATATAAATAATATAATTAACTAAATATAAATTTTATTTATACTTGATTTTGGTATAAGTTCTTTCATTGATTGAAAACACAATTTTCAAAAAACTATTTTTCATTGTGCTTTATGAATTTATTTTAAAATTGATTTACTACACATAAAAAATATTCATCTTAAAAACCATATTAAATATTTCAAATAATGAAGTAAAAATCTTTAATATTTTTTATCATTATTTTTTGTCATAATTAATAGTTATCATGGTAAATATTTGTCATGTCAGTGAAGAAAAATAAATCAATTAAGGTAAAAAATAATATTATTGGGATTTGAAAATCTATCCAACACCAGTATTATTTCTATTTTATGAATTTATATTTTCCAAACCATAATATATTATAATATATGGCGATTTTATGTCTTTTTCCATTAATAATGGAATTTATATTATTTCCTTTGAATGAAAATTCCAAAATTTCACTCTTAAGATTTTAATTTCTATTATATCTTAAAATAATTATAATAATATGTTATGAAAAAATAATAAAGTTTATTATGAACATAATTAAATTTTTATATGGTAATTAATTTTTTATTTTTAGTATGTGTAAAATTACCATAAATACATACAAAATGCATCAACAGTTCTTGTGAAAGTTGTTGAAAAGTTGATGTAAATGTTTTTAAAATGATTAAAAGTAATTTTATTTTGATGAATTATGGTTTATTTTAAATTTAATGGTTAATTATAATTTATTATTTCGTGGTAAATTGTTTAAATTTGAATGAAATAAATTTATTGATGCCTTTAAAATCCATATATGTAAATTTTTATTAAAATTACATTAATTTTATTTAATGTTGAATAATATATTATTAAATTATTTAAAAATCATAAAAATATTGAGATACAACATGTGTGAAGGGATATGGTCTAATATTTAATCACCTCTCCAATTAATATCGAATTTTTACATTATAAGTAAGTTTATTATCCTTTAATATTTAATTTTCTTTACCGTGGCTTAAGATAATATCAACTAATTAAGGGGTTACACACAAGGATTAAGCTTAAAATGTAGCATAAACGAAAAAAAATAATTGGATGAAATTATTTAATCCTTCTCCTATATTATCATTTCATTTTTTCCACTAGTATCCACATTCACATGAAAAATAATTTATTATGTTTACATCTTTTATGTAATTCCATGTGATTCCTTTCATTCACTATAAAAGGACACAACATGTCTACTATTCACACCAAATTTAGAAACATAACATAGTAAAACCCTTCCAAAACCTAATACATAAAAACATATATAAATTATATAGGCTTTTATCTATAAAATACCATCCCTAGGGTCCTCAATAAGAATTCTGGAGGTGTTATCTCAAGGGTGAGGTAATCATTTTAACCAATCTCTTTGATTTTAATTATTCATTTACATCCTTAAATTATTACTAAACCATTTTAATTTAATATAATCACTATTTAAAAAATAATTACATTCTATTATGTTAATATATCATTCTCAATGTGAAAAAATAATAGTTTTTTAAATTCATGTGGACTGCCACCTCCATAAAGAGATTTGTTCTGTTTTTCCTCCCCACCTCATATGGCTGGTTGTAAGGACTGATTTAGTATATATATATATATATATCTGTGTGTGTATTATATTAAAGAAATAATTATTATTAAAGAAATAATTATTATTCAGGAAATATCGAATATTAATTACCTTTTTAACCTTCAACTTGTTAGAAAATTATAACATCACTCATCCGTATGTGTGGAATACCACCTCCATGAAGTGATATGATTCAATTTTTTTGTAATACACTAAAAGGTGATTATAAACATATAATTTCAGTATAATAATGAAAATTATTTCATGAATTTTATTCGGTATAATATGGAATACTGACCCTTTAACAATGTTCTACCAACCGAAGCAATTTTGAAATTATGAACTAAACATCCTCAAAACACCAAATGTGGCATTAAATGAATTGTAAATTAAATATATTGAGGTATAAAATTAATTAAATAGTTAAATTATAATATATTAAACAAGATAATGTTTTTAAAATAGAGAAATAATTAATATAAATTTTTCATATGGGAATGTAATTGACATACATAGCATATTTGGACCCAAGATAAGTTGATTATTAACTGAATTTAAATTCATTAGGTTATACACAAAAATTATTGACTATGTTATGAAATGTTTATAAGATAAATAAAATATTATTTTATTATTTTTTATTCCTACTTATTCTTTGTCTTACAAATTAATCTACATAATCATTTCATTGATTAACTTCTATTTTCAATAATAGAATATTTTTAAGGATTATTAATTTTAGTATTATTTCGTTGATACATGCATTTTATTATGATCATACATTATTTTAAGTTGAATATGATGATTTTTTAGATATTATAAATTGGAATTCTCTTTGAGAATGATATATAAATTTCCTATTATATTTTCTCTTTCATGATATATTGATTCAAATTTTAAAAAATAATTCAATGGAATTCATGTTCTAAATTTCATTTCATAGAGTCATAATTCATGCTATGGATAATGATATATTATATATGGTGTAATTACAATCCCATGGATGTTTTTAATATATTATTTCACTTAGATTATGGGTTTTACAAAATTAGGTTATGTTCTTACATTCAATAAATTTTTCTTTTTATCCCATTTCTTTCAATGTGTTTCTCAAATTCAAATACCTTAAATGGGTTTTCATTAGAAAAGTTACTTTCATCTTAATGATGTCTTACAAACAAAATCATCATCCGTAATTTTATCTTATTTCTTAAGAAATTATTTTCTATAGCTAAATTATAACCTAAATTTTATTTTCTAGGATCTTTGCAATATTTTAATAGGTTATAAATTGAAATTACTTAATTATTGTTTCAGGGTTACATTTGAATTCTCTTTTCAAAAATTTGGAAGGAATATTTATTTGTTAACATTTATCATCCTATATAATATTACATGGTAATTTTCAAAAAATATTAATTTTCAATATATTTTCAATTGTTAAAAATATTATAGGTACCAAGTGAATAATATTTTAAATTTCTTAACGGTAAATTTTAAATGTTATTTTAATATAATTTTAATGCATATGATAATCCAAAAAAGATTCACATACTTCACTAAGGATATGATCTTATGAAAAAATTCAATTAATTTCTTTAAATGGATAATCCCTTACAATCAAAATTATTGAAGTGAGTCATGAGGCCGAAGTGTTGAATGTTACACTTATCATCCACTCAATAAAAAAATGTATTATATGATTTATGTTTTACCAACTATTTTATATCAAAATAATTTTCTAAGAGTATTGAATCACTAGATCAATTGTTAGATATTAATTGTATATGAAAAATTTTCATTGTCAAGTAATTTCATCTCAATTTTATAAATCTGTTATGATGAATATCGTGGAAATATAGTTCTTATAAATCTTTTCATTATCACTATAGTTAATTTTTTTGTGATTTTCGGAATGGAATTGATCTCAGTATATATATATCCCATATCAATTTATGAGTAATATAATTCAAATTTCATACTTTGTATAAACCAATGATGGTCTATCGATGCGAGGGTGAACATAAACTTCCACTAAAATTTACTTCCATTATATGGGTCTTATTAAATTTTCACGAGGGGTAGTTTCCTAAATTTGTTATCAAGAAACCCAACATTGATAATATTCTTATTGTTCTAGAATATGGTGATGTATTTCTTTATGATTTATATATCCTTGTTATGAGTCATGAAGTTGAGATTTTAATAGAACTGATACATGGTGTGACACATATTTCAAAGATGCATTATTGAATGTCCTCAATAGAGTTACAAAAATAGAATAAGAATCACCAAGAGGTTCTAGAAATGTGATTAATATTCTATAGTTCATCACCATTGTCTACAACTATTCTTTTTTAAGATGAATGACGGTTCAAAGAACCTCTTCATTGATTATGAGGAACATAACAAGGTCACTATCATGTATAAACATCCACATCCTCGCATTGATGACATTTTTTGATCAAATTTGTAGAGATCAATACTTTTCAAATAATTGTATTCAATTTTTTATAATCAGTAAAGGGTCCAAAGGGGTGACATACACTATATAACCTTTCATATATCATATATACAATATGAATTTATTGTGATGTTATATTTAATTACAAATTACCATGATATCTATGAGGATATATTGGATAAATTTTTTAGGGATTACCTTAATCAGTTTATAGTATTATTTATAAATTATTTTATCATATATATGATTATAAATAATTGCATGAAGATCATAGGATAATTGTGTTGAAAACCATGAGGAAGGTGAATTTGTATTCCAAATTTATAAAGTGTGATTTTTGGATACAAAATGTTTCATTAATATGTCATCTATTTACAATCAATGGTATATTTTCCGATCCCTGAAAAGAAAAATGTTGTTGAATGATGGAACAAACTAAACATAGTTACATAGTTCCATAATTTTCTTAGATAATATGGATATTACAAGAAAAATTTGTGAATTTTCTCTGGATTATGAAATCAAATAACCAAGTGGATGTGAATGGGATACAAGTTCTATTATATAGATCAATGTAAAGAAAATTTAAGTGATCTAAAGAGAAATTTTTTCATTGAACTTATACTCACATTTCCCTATATTTAAAAAGGGTTTGTGACATAAATGTTTCATCAAATAATTGGTTGTGATGTTTTCTCATAAAAAATAATATAGTCGTAAAATATTCCTCACTACAAATACCTTTTGTAATATTTCCCAGAGGGTGGGTGATGGACCACTTATACCATATGACCCCATGGTCCTAAAGAACAAATTGTATTTTTTCTGATAAGGCATGGGTGAGTTGGTGAGAAACGGTGACATCATAGCCTTGAGGATCAGGGTTCGAGACCTCACATGGAAACACACACTTTATGCCATTATTACCTGTCATGGTCCCTCTACCCCGGTTGGAAGTAGCTTGAAATCCTAGGTTCCGTTACACCTGGGCCTATGACTGGTGGAGTACATAATGGTGTTTGGTGGTGGGTGATGGCCTGCAAATAAAGTGTAACCCCTTGGGCATGGAAGACCCAGTGTACTTTTCCCCACATGGCATGAATGAGATGGTGAGAAGTGGTGGTCTCTTTAACCCATGGTTCTTGGTTTGATTTATTTCATGCCAATGTGCACAATATGCCACTATCACCCCTCGTGGGACCCTCTACCACTTGTGGAACTATCTTGATCACTTGGGGGATGTTACACTTGGGCCTGTGAATGGGTGGTACAAAAAGATTCTCGGTGGTGGGTGATGTACCACATATACTGTGTAAACCCTTGGGTCTAAAAATTGTAGTGTTCTTTGATGGTGGGGGTTTGAGACCACTATTATGTTGATTCAGGAGTCTCAAATGTTGTGTAAGGTTAGCAATGGATTTCCCTCACTTTCGTTTTCTCCATCCTTCTTTCCGGAGGTAAGATACCTAAAAAATATCCTCTTGAAGCTTATAATGATGATATCAGTCCACGTCGCTCTGGTCTTAGGGTTTTTGGGACACTGAGAGGGATTTATTCTGTAGATCTTCTTGATATTTTTGTACAACAGTAGAGAGAAAAGCTGTTGATGTTCTCCAACCCTACATGTGTGCCGAGTAAGTAAATCGGTGATGGAATTTGATAGTGGATGTAGATAATAACAAATGTCATATATCTGTGGGAGTTAACGTGAATATGGTGGCACTTGAAAAAGGGGATGTTTGTCGAATCCCGGTTGTGATCCCCGCACTCAATTGGTGAAAAAATTCGGTAGTGGGGATGGATGGTGATGTTGTAGTGATTACTGATTTTCTAGGGGATGGATGCTTTATGGGGAAGATGAACTCAGGTTTCCTTTTGAATGAGTTTGATATGTATAGACCTATAGTGGGGAGGGCGGGTGAAAATATCCATTTGGATAAGGTGGAGAGGAGACCTCCATATTTTAATTGAAAGTTGTGGGGAACTCTAGCATGGGAATTGTAGGAATTGAAAGCGTTGGCGTTTTTAATTGATGAAATTTCAATTTTTTCCATGATGGTGTTATAGTGAAAATCATGAGAAAGGGTTACACTACACAATTATTTACTAGTAGGGAGGATATCCTTGAATGATTTAATCCTTGTGAGCATTCAATAAATCCCTTACTTGTTCTTCATATTGGAGGAAGATTTTTGATGAAAGAAGACTTGATTTGAAATCTTACTTTTATATGGGGGATTTATGAGTGAAGATGTATACATATGGGATAAGGATTTTACACAATAATTTTCTATTATAGTATTTGATGAGAAGATAATGGGGGATCATATCAATATCTCTAAATACAGGTATTAATTTCTTTTATGAATGGGATTTATGTTTCAATATTTTCCCTATTAAAATACTTGGGCTCAGTTCTGGGTCAAAATTGTTGGTCTTCACTGGATACAATGGAATCCTAAGATCATTTTTTTACATTGCTTCTTCAATTACTATTCTAATTAAATGGAGAGTAAAATTGAGCCTATGAAATAAGGAAATTATTCTAGGGTCCTGGTTGAAGTTGATCTAATTTTATTCATGATTCATAATATTTTTTTGTCCATATTGGAAGATGATTTCTCCATAAATGTGGAATATGGAAGACTACATGAATTTTGTAGTAATTGTAAAGTTATTTTCCAAGATAAATTAATGTTTTGAAGAATTTTGTTTTGGAAAATTTTGTTCATCAAAATGGAATTCTGAGAAATCTTGTAGGAGGAAGTTGAGGAGACAAACAACGCAGTATAAGGATATTTCGGTTTCCAGAAGACAATCCCCTACTGATAGAGGTATTAATTACATTAGTACGGAAGCGGTGGATGATTCATTCCAAGATCTATCACAAGAGCCTCATATGGAGAAGGATATCGAACAAGGTTTTATGGGGAACACAGAGGAATATGGATAGGATAATGGATCCATGACAAGGGTGGCCATGACATTGGTGTTTAAGTATGGTGTGAATTCCCAAACTGAGGGTAACATGAAATTAAGAGTGATTTTGTGGAAGAGGAAGGAAGGTGTTTGTCATTTGATTGAGGTGAAATAGGCACTGAGTGATGGTGAAAATCATTATAGGGATCATGAAGAAATTATTAAATTAAAGGAGACGTAGGAAATCCATGCTTTTTGGTATTATGTAGAGGATTAATCATTAAAAACCGACCCTATAGTGAGGTTTTATCAAAAGTAAAACACTTTTTTGTCGATGTTGAAGGATTAAAACTTGTTTATCCTAATAAAGTAAGACATGTGAATTTATTCTCATATCTGAATCCATATATGATTACCAAGTCACATGGTCCATTAGATTATGATTCTTATTGGATTGGTGATTATGAATGTGACTTTCACATTTGATTTTCCTTTTACTATGGTGATTCCAGGCAGGAGGGAATGATTTCTTTAATGACCCCTTCAATCACTATTTTTCTTTTTCTTTCCTTAATAAAAATGGATCTACCCTATCCTTTCTTCAACTGAATGAATATTTTTAAAATAGCACTACACATCATCATCAAAAAAATGTCCAGTTTGAGAGGACTATTTAAAATAAAGAAAATATGATGATATCATTATTTATGGATTTCAATGGTTATTGGTACACTATTATAAATTTCCTACAAAAATAATTTACACACAAGAATTAATATGGATCCTTATAAACCATATATGGAAATAAGGGAATAATTTCAACATGACAGGATGAAGTTAGAGATTGAAATATATTAGAACCTAATCTAGATGATTAATAGATAAATACGGATAGACTAACTCAAAACATGTCATGTTTTCTCACAGAAAAAAAAATTAAAATGAGAATATTAAGTGAGATCTAGTGTTTTATGTTTTTAACAAGACACATTAAATATAAAGTAAAAATATGTTTATGAGATTTGGATAGAAGGGCACGTTGAGCCCAATATAAATTTAACCATTTGAGATTCTTGAACATATCAGTGTGGTATCTTATCTCTTTGAGATTATAATGATAATCACTTATGTTATTGATGTGTGACATATGTAACTAAAAATTCAGTATATATCTAGTTATTAACATGTAAAATCCACATTGGATATACAAATAAAGAAGAATCTTTATTATGATGAATAATCCGTAGAGATTCTTAATCAACGAGATAAAATGTTGTAGAACAAGACCACTCACCAAGTCAATGTTTTCTTGTGAAAATATAAATTTGAGGAATATTCATATTAACCTAATTATGTAATAAATCATTAAAAACCTCATTTATTTTTTCATAGTAATTTTATTTTGAGTGTGAAATTTTTAAAAGGGGAAAAAATGAAACACCCTAAAATTTTAGAATATATTTTCCGTAGTGGATAAATTCTGGGAGATTGATACATTATTTTTCCCTTGAAATTGAAAATAAGTGAATAATTCTTTATTCAAATAAAATAAAATATATTACAGGACTATTAAATTAATTATAATTATTAAAATCAATAATGTAATTATAAGAAGTGATACTTTAATTATTCATTATTAAATTGTAACAATTTACTTCCCATAATTATTTCATTTTGAATATATATCATTTAAATGTTAATTTTTCTTAATTTGAGAATTAATGTTATGGAATTTTTTTACATGTATAATGATAAATAAACATGAAATAATTTATTACTAAATTATTATTAATAATAAAAAATCCATTTGATTTAAAAAAGTGATATTTTCTATAAAGCTACTTTTATGAGTCAAATATATTTTTATCTTGTTAAATCAATTTTGAAACTTTTAATGAATATTTGAATAAAATTTTTATATAATATATTCAATTAAAATTTTATTAAAAGATTCATGTACTGTTTTTGTTAGTCAAGGTATTAGAATAACAACATATTTCTCCTTAAAAATAATTGTTTTTAGTAAATATTTTTTACATGTTTTGTATGTAAATATTAAAAATAATTAATGCCAAATATTGAAACATAAACTTGTAAAATAGATTTAATACATATAATTTTAATAATTAATATTATTTAATACGTATAACATAATATTTGGGCTTAGTAGTGAGTTTCCATAGTAAAAGTTATTAACTACGGTTATAGTTAAAAGGGTTAAATGGGGGTTAATCTAAGAGATATGTAATTAATTACCTCTAACTAATATCCCTTTATTACATATTTTATACCTTAAATTATATTATATTTGATTATTTTTACCAAATTGGGTCCACATTTCATGAGAAATACAATTATAATATTTCAATGTTCTTAATATTTAGAAGAATGCCTCCCCTCTCACTTATAAATGGGAGCCTCATATTCTAACTTACACACATACCTTATAAACCTTTACTTAACCATAATATTTTATAAATGATTTTAAAACTATCCTACCCACATCATATATGTCTGATTCTAACAAAAATACCAATATAATAAAGATTGAGGTGTAATCCAAAGGAGGATATCCACATAAGAGGTAAATGAATTAAAAAAGTTATTTGTTTATTTATTCTTCCAGCTTTTAAAAATATTCTATAAACACATAAAAAAATAATTATCATTAATATATTTATATTTTATTATTTTTATGAAAAAATCATCTTGTACATCCTTTCTATCAAATGGAAAAAGAAAACACCGCTCATGGATAAAATCAAACTAATGCATCCATAAAGTGTTGCATTTCATTTTCCCTCAAAAACATTAATAGATGGTTATATAAATATATTTATTGAATATGTATTATATTTATGAAATAATTTTAATTCATTAATTATTAATTATATACTAACATTCTTTCTTGTTATAAATTGTAAAATACAAACGTCACCTATGTGTAAGTAAAAATTATTGCCTCCATGAAGCGAAGTCTACTATTCTAGATCACCAACATACATGGATGATTAATATTCTGTATAGAGTAAATAAATATATAAGTACAATTTTTATTATAAGATAAATATTTTGAAACCAAAAATAAGGTGTAAGAACTGGAACCATTAATGGAAAACATGCCTAGAAAATTAAAGACTTAACTCCTAAATATTAATTTTAATAAAGAATTAATAATAAATAGGTAATTAAAAATAAAAAAATATTGTATATAATAATATAATTATGAATATGGTCTTGTTTTATGTGTATTCCATATCATAATTAATTATATATGTGGTTAGAGTACATATGTAGAAAGTTATGAATTGTGGTAAGGCTTTTTATTACAATATCACTTTTCATTTGCACTGATTTTATTTAAATTTACATTTTTAGGAAATTTTATTTCAATTATCTATTAAAAATAATACATTTTCGTTTCCTATGTTTATTTTTGTGGGTTTCAAGTATTTTTAATTTTTACCTCTCTTTCATAGTAAAAATGCAATGTTTTTCAATAAAACCTGACCTTATTTCTATTTTTGGGTAGGAATCATTCTTTTAGCCATCCATGTTTTTAAAAATTATTCTATGGAAGTTCATATATAACATATAATTATTTATATATTAATATTTACACTATATTTTATTTTCATTATCAAAATTTAAAAAATAATCATCTTTTGGTTTCATAAAGGGTAGATTTTTTACATTCATTTTAAAAATTGGAGAATAATTATTTTTTTATGTATTGAATGGATTTACACACAATATTTTTTGTTATTATTTATTAATATTAAATTACATGTTTCCTTGTGTTGTTAATGAAAATTCCATTCCCATTTTTTTGAGAATTTTTTATTTTTATTTCTAAGTAAAAGAAAAGAATATTTTTTCTTGTTTTTTATAGCATAGTTATAATGATTTTAAAAATTATTTTTCATCAATTTGAAAATACTATAATAAATATTATAAAATCTAATGTAAATTATCTATTGATTCCATTATCATTATTTCTCTGTATGTCTTATCATTATGAGGTTTTATGAAATTTTTTAGGAAACCCAATTTTTTCCCATCAGTGAATTAATCAATAAAGGAATTATGAATACTTACATGTTATTGTGTAATATATATGAATGATTTTTATTATGTGGTTTTATGGTCCATTATATCCCATAAATTAATGAGGCAATGTTTCTATATCTTTACATCAAATGGTTCTTGAGTGGTTAAAAATCACAATAGGATTCACGAGTTATCAGCCCAACCTAAATGGGGTACATGAGTGGTTATCCTAAGACTACTATGTGATGAATAACTTGGTAGGATTCCCTGAAATATGATTTATATACTTATATAATTGTCACACTCTAATTTCATATGCTAATTATTGTGTTTTTCTCTTATGCCTCATGATTTATTGATATTTTACACACTTAGGATTTGTGTCTTTTTTTATTTTGATGATTTATTCCATGAATCATGATTTGAGAATTATATCTTCAGGTGTGAACATTATTTACCTATACAATGTTCTCATTACCTTAATTTTATATTATTACAACATATGATCTTGAAGGGATATCTCCCATGTTAACGCTAACTAAGAATTTGAGCTCACCCCTTCTTATGTATCTATATCTCAAGGTCAGTATTAAGGGTATTGTGTATGGTATGTCAATAAGGGTACCATATATGGGGAATGTTTTATGTGATATGTTCAAAAATTATTTATAAATAAGTTGATTATATATTTAATATCCACATAAACTAAACATTAATCATTCTTAAACATGTATTATTTAGATATGTGTTGAATATTCATATAAAATAATGCGTTATTAATGTAATTAATTATCGAATAACCTTTGATAAAGGATTTAAATTCATGGGGTTTGATGTTATAGATAATATTTTATTCAATAATAAAGTATTTATTTGTGATTATTATAAATTCTTATGGACCATACAACCATTTCAAGAGTCCATTTCACATGCATCATTCTTTGCAGAAATGATTCACACAAAATAATTATTCTTGTGTGTTATTGATATATCAGATGATGAGGCATATAATTATTTATGTTTGAAAATTAAAATTTATGTTGCTTTCCAATATAACATGATGGTGTAATTACACTTACGTAAATGAAAATATTTTTATGATAACAGATCACGAAGATATTTCAATGACACAGTCCTTGATGAAAAATATATATTCTTTATAAGAACTTGAAGTATATTCACCCTTAGTGTGTTGGTATAAGAATATATTTTCCTGGTAATAGAACCTAGGTGGGTTCATTTGGGTAGTGGATTCCATGATACATGTTCTTTACAAGAAACATTTTTAGTTAGTTATGGTTTCAAAAAAAGTATATTTGGTGTTTGTTTATATAGAATAATGGTGGAATTTATCATAAAAGAACCATGTGTCCACTATTTTTTATGACATGAATCTTCATAGGATTATGTTTTTATATAAACTAAGATATGACTACGTCCTTGAATGGGGTATCCCAGGATGGGGATCTCCAATGAAGGTGGGTTCCCTAGTTGCGAAGATTGATTTTTGAAATTATTTCCAAGAATACATGTATGTGTGATAACCATAGAGTGTGTTATTAAACATTAAATTTTACTTATGATATTTTAGGTGGGAGTAGAAATTTTTCTTAACGAGGTATTATATATGAGGGTAACCTAATGGAGGGGTAATACTAGAATTGTGAGTGTTGTAGGGTCGATATCATGGGTTGATTTCCATCATTTGATATTGATGCATAAAAGGTTCAATCAAAAATGTGGAACAAGAATGAAAATGAAATATATATAATGAATAATGATTATAGATGGTAGGATCATGTAATTATTGATCATTGGTTAATTCTTCTAATGTATATAAAACTCTTAGGTGGTATGTGATTATGTTGTGAGAGATTATATTAGTGAGATTACATTAGGATGTTTGGAAATGAAGAAGAAGGGTGCCTGAAATTAGGGGATACTGACATGTGAGCGGTTCATGGTCATTGCATAGTGACATGATCCTAGTTGAAGGGAGTTGTGGCTTAGGGGATTCAATGTTGGGTTCTGAAACAAGGTGATAAGGGATCATACTGATATTGTGTTTAGGTGGGGATGGGTTGGATGATGGATAATAACCTATGAGTGGGTTCTTAAAGTAAAACACTACCTTAAAGAGGAGAGTGAATGTAGACAGGGATTTTTGGGTAAATCATCTATTTCTAAGGGAAATTACATGTTGGGTATGTGTGGTTCCATTTTATTGCTTATTGGTGAGTGGATGTGTGTTTTTTAGGAACCAATGGACGTTACTATATGCTTTCTCGAATAATAGAAAATAATTTCATTAATAACGGGAGGTGATTCCTCTGTAATGATGGTAAAATTAGAGATGATTTGTGTAATTGAGTATTTCCTATATAACATATCGCTATGATTGTGTTTTTTTGTATCAGTGGGTGCATATTTGGAGGAGTGACACATGAAAAATGATGTTACATGTTGAGCATTGAACTCAAGGAGTTGTTCAAGGAAATCGTGATGGTGGGGACACAAGTCTTGGTTGTCAGAGGGTGTAACCAATATTTCATATGGAATGTTTTTAGATTTAAAGAAGGAAAATTTTGGTGATTCGAGAATGAGTTGAAATTTGTGTTTTATATTGATTATCCGGTATGTGTGGGATGACTATGTCTGTTCATTACATGATGTAATGGATTATGTGCATATCATTAATCATAGTATTTATGTTTGGAGGGTGAGGTTGAAGATATTACATTTTTGGGTCAAATATTATGGGTTGTAATGTTTCATTCCTAATGTTTTGGGGGTATGTATGTGCTTCTGTATTGAACAAAAATGTTAGCATAGATCCTAGTAAGTAATTAATGTAAATCAAATGTGTGTCAAATTGAATATGTGTATGTTCATTGATTGAGATCATAATGAACGGTAAGAGTCTATGGTGATCTAATCATGGAATTACATCATGTGGTCAGTTTATAATTTAGTGGGGTTTCTTGCATGATCTTTTGAATTAATTAATTTAGGCATCATGATCTGATGATGAGGTTGAATTTCATCAGGTGTAGCTGTGTATTTTTAGAAATAGGTCTCCATCGGAGGACCGAATAATATTTTTGTGTTATATTGTATATTGTGAGGATGAAACATCATTTTACATATCATGAGATCATTGAGAATACATTTTAGGTTGTTGAATAATTTGGAGGGTTGCAACATGATAGGAAATTAACCATTACAATTGGAGTATTAAGATGAAAATCTCTATAACTGTATCCATAAACCACTTGATTATGAATTATGTAATTTGATTAGAGGTTATGGAAGATATTTAGCTCGGTGTTGGATATGGTGATGACTAGGTGGGATGAATTTTAGTGGATTGTAATCCTAGATGCATGGATTTTCATTTTTGAGTACCTTTCAATAATTTGGGTTAGAATGTTGACAGTTTTTAGTGAAATGGTGATCATGGTAGGTCAGAAATAATGGTTGAAGGAATGGATATAATTCTTGGGGATGATAAGTAATATTATGGGGAGTATAAAAATAATTATAATATTATAGGTTGGTAAATACTGGGATATAATTATTTTTTGGCTATAGATTCGGGGAAGTTTTCAGAATCGAAATTGAAATCGATATTTTGAGGATTGGATAATTTCAAAGAAATGTTTTATTTATATCAAGTCCTAGGTGTGATTCAAGTTCTTATTTGATTGATGAAGTGGGGTCATGGTGAACCAACCTTTTCTATTTTTCGATACATGATAACTGCCAAGCCACAATGAACATCCATGTGGGTTGTAATTGTTGGAGGACCTTGTCACATGGGGAAGCATGAGGCATTGAATTTTGGCGGCAGAGGAGGAAACACTATAAGGTCAGTGGGACTTAGGAGTGGTTATAATATATAGTGAATTATTTTATGAATCAAATGGATTTTTTTTAAAATGTATTTAGGCTTGTTTTTGACCCCTATGTGTGGTATAATTGCCTTGTAACTTACAAGGGTAAAACCATTTCAATGTTAGGTGAGGTGGTGTCATGCCAAAAAACTTATCATTACATAGTGACCAGTTCCTCAGCTGGATTTTTTATTAGTGAGAGGATGGTAATTTTATAGTATTCCCCCTTTATTTTTTTGAACAACCACACAAGGGTTGTCTATTCAGTTTACTCCTCTCCGTAAATTACTCTTAAGAAACACTCACTTGAGGGGGGTGTTTTTGAAGTAATTTTGTGATGATTTTAGGTAGGATTTCCAATTAATTTTCCTTAATAAAAATTTCAATATTTAGACATATAAATGTGTGTGATTATAAATTGTATTTTGACTTGATTTCATAGGGGAATGGTGGAATTAGGTGAGTATGGTGGGCCTCTTCCTCGACAAGGCTAGAAAAATTCAAATAAGTATGATGGCATAGAATTTATGACAATTACATTAAAGGCAGTATTAGAGTCAATTTTTTAATGAAATTGTATATAGGAAATGAAAAAGATGTAGTACTTTTTATTGATATGTTTTTGGGTGTACTACTTGGACGATCATTGTGAAGTTAATCATGATTTTTTGTACGATAGTATGGATTGGTGAGTTTTTATGTAATTTTCTTTTTTATGATATTAAATAATTTAATATAATATTTTTATAATTAATTTCTTTGGTTGTTAGGAATTTGAGTAGATACATGGATACGGATATTGTCTTAGATGGTACTAGGACGAGCTTGGGCAATGGTGGTATGATTTTTCATAATAGGGATTAATTCATGTATGAGATGGGTGGTTTATGAACATATCACAATGGTTTATGAATTTGACATGTGCATGTGACATGAGATGTCACCACCTATGAGTGATCAAGCTTATGTCTAAAAATAAATGAATTAGTTTTTTCAAGTGTATAAAATAAATAATGTGTCAAAAGATATGATTGGAGCTTGAGCATTGGCATGTCGATTTTATTGCTGATGGATGAGGGATTGATTACATGTGGGTGTTATGTAACATATATTAACCTAATGGGTATGAATTAAATTAAATTAATGAACATAGTTGATCTATAGTTTGGGTGGCAAGGGGAATCCTAGAATTGGAGTAGGTGATCATGTGATATTTTTTGAATAAAAATCTTCTAATGATAATGTCACTAAGTGGAGATGATATTGATTGGGATAAGAGTGTTCATAGGTATGAAATATGGTTGGGATGATATGTATAAAACCTATACATGGTTCTATATCTGTTTGGGTAAGCATGAGAAAATTTTCCCTAGGGTTGATTGGGGAGGCTTCCATACATCTCACGTGTGATATAGAACACTTTTATGAGAGTGGATTATAATTTTGTGAATATTCATGAGTGGGATGAGTCCTCAAGGACTAGATGATGTGTGAATAGGATAGTTTCAATTTAATAAAATTATTTCTAAAATGCTATGATAAATATGGTATGAGAATTAAGAGAGGGTCATGATAATGAAATGAGGGATTGGAATGGTATTACTAAGGTCCATGATATGTGATGTCTTGGGAAATTTGTTTTTAGAAGAACCCATCTAAGATATAGATTTCTATTAGGATTTGGGAACAAAATTTAAGTATATGGTTCAGTAAGGGTCTATGAACCAAGAGAAAACCATGTGGTTCAGGTTAATCACCTAGTGTCTGTCGATATTGATTAGGATGAGCCTGAAGGTCCCTATTGAAATAACATAGAGGATAGATGATCTTGCTAATGGTTTTAGAGTGATGTAATTGTGAAACTGTGATATTATTGAGGTATGTAACCTATTTGGATGGTTGTATGATAAAACATGATTGATGATGTTAATTAAGACTTTACTAGGATGTCTATGATATGTTCTTTAGAGAACATCCTAGGAGATGTGTGATTGGTTCATGTGAATGGAAACCACCTAGAGGATGATATGGTTCAAATTAATTACAACATTTTGTGATAATAATATGATATTAAGATGTTTTTAAGAAGGTATATGGTATAAACTTGAGTTCCCAAATATCAAATATTTTATATTCTAGTAAAGGAGAAGTTATATCAAGGGATACAAGATGATATGATATAAGATTATAGTATGGGAGTTGTTATTCCCTTGTGTACATGATGATGGGATATGAGACTCTAAGAAGGGAGAATATATTCTTCAAGGAACCTAATGATATTTTATTTAAGATTCTAGGTGGTTATTAGGGATTCCCATGGGTTCCTGATGATGCGATGTGGTACAAGAATATTGGGAGGGGATATTTCCCCCTTGGTTCATGATGATATACTATGTGATTCCATAGATGTGAGAGTCTTCCAATAGGTTATTATTAGAAATGGTATATATATATATATGTGTGTGTTATATGGACAAGGTATTTTCCCAGATACCAAATGATTGTGTGACTATTTCATAGACACTTTAACGGTATCCTAATAAATAATGGTTGACCCATTGTGATACCTTAGAATAAGAAGATTCATAGTGATTTATTTTATTATGCCAAATAGATGTTTTAATTTTTTAATAATATCACTAGAAAATATACTACATGATAGTTATGTTAAGTGTTTTATTGGTGGTGGATTACTGAGTTATACACACACCCTTATAGGGACACCACAAAACATTGGTACATGATCAGAACTCCATAATCAAGGGATTATTTTGGAATGATTTCCATAGTTTTGTGATTGATATGGATATCTTGTATGGATCTCATAGATGATTCATGTGGAGTTATTTTAGCCTCCTTCTATTTTTTTTGTTCTTATATTTATTCTAAATATGAGATCATACCGATTGGTGGTTAGTCCGATCGTGTGACTATATATGTATAAATTTATTTTGATATAGAATTATTATTTTATTAATTATTTTTCTCATTTTGATTTTTTTAATCATGTATTTAGGTTATGTTTATTTATTTTAGTCTTATATGAGGATATAGTCTAGCCAATGTAAGTCCTTTAAACCACTATAACAGTCAGAAGCCTCTAGCATATGGAGTGGAAAGAATAAGGTTTAATGGCACCCTTACCGAGTCACTGGTGAGATATCATGGACCAATGAGACATTATAAAGTCTAAATATATGGCTCTCATGACCAGATAGCATGATACATAATCTTTTAAAGAAGGGTTTCTGGTAACACCATTCAAAAATTGGAAAATAAAGTTTAATGTCTCAACATAAAGGAATATTATATATGTTATGATGAAAGTATCTTCTTAATATCAAATTTATAAAAATTCATATATGAATATTTTTATGATATAACGATGAAAATAAAAATCTTGTTTTGTTGAATTATCAATATGGGATGGACAAAGGATTAAAAATTATATTTTTTAGCTATTATGAAATTTCCAAAGTATATAGAGATTTTTATATGTATAGAAAATGAATTTTTATTTTATAAAAAATTTAGGGAGTTTTAAATTAATATAAGTTTTTTTGAAAAGTCAAATTTGATCCAATTAGTGTAAGTATGAATGTAGTCTATATTATGAAAACAAATGTTGAAATTATTATTTTTTAATCTAGAAAAAGTCAGTAATTTTATAGTTAGTTATAAACATTGTATTAAAGAGATGGACTTTTCATTGGGTGAGATTAAATAAATATTAGCTGGATAATATTATTTTGACATATTGAGGATATTTCAGTTGAATATAGTTTCAAAATTTAGAGAGCATATTATCAAGGTGAAAATTGTACCTAGATTGGGAGACTGTAGTCATGTTAAAATTCCTAATATATACTTGCATAATTTTATTCTTCTAAATAAAACATTCAATATTCTATGGATGATGCAGAGGATGATCGATTCCATTATATATGAATATAGAATAGTTAATAGAGAAGTTATATATAGATGATTCAATTTTATATTGATTCATTGATGGGATATTCCTGTACATATGTAAATTGGGTGGAATCATATGGAAGAGAATTATATAGGTGAAGTACTAACTAAAACATGCATATATATAGTTGGATCCTTGAATCAATAATTACATTGATGACATTCTATGCATAGTTAATGATTAAAATCCTTTTAAGTCAAAAAAATAACTAATGGAGAATTTATTTCATACATTTATCTTGTTCAAGCATAAATAGTTGTTTTGGTTTCATCACTAACTAATATGAGTAAAGGTATAGAGAAGAATAAGGTGAACTAAAATTAATGTGTCCATGAATTTAATTGCAAATAATTAATTTAAATGATGTTAAAGAAGACAGTATCCAATGAAAATTTATGAAATATAAAACTCTAGGTAATATTGGAAATTTTATACAACATATTAAAAAAATTATAACTTTTAATTGGATTGTTTTTAATTTCGATGCTCATTCCACGAAATATTATTAATAAAAAGTGGTTTTGAATTATACTGGTTTTTTAATTCCATATATAAATTAGGTCAAAAATGATTTTCAATATATAACACCATGAAATATTAATTTATAATAATATTTTTCTAGATACATTTCTTAACACATATCATCGAGCTTTAAGAGAAATGTGATATACTATAAAAATATTAATTTTATAAATTTTATCATTATAATGTTAGAATTAAATTATTTCTATGTATATAAATATAAAAATTATTAAAAATATGTATAATGGATTTATATAATGGAAATTTAAAGATTAGTTTATAATAAAAAGTAATCAATTTTAAGTAATGTTAATTGATGCTTCAAAAATATTATTTATTCAAAATGGGTTTTATTTATTTTTGTGAAAGAATATTATAAAAAATTTATACCAATTTTATAATTTATATTTTATAAATATTGCATCATATTCAAAATTAGTATATAAAAATTAAAATACGGGGAAATTTTTTAATGTTTTTGAAAAGTTTGATTTATCAATTAGTAGTGGAAAATACCATTTTAGTAAAAATTTCATTTCATTTAATTGAAATGTTTAATTATTATTTTAATTTGATGTTAAATTAACATTAGTATCATTTATATATTAATTATATAATTAACTAAATATAAATTTTATTTATACTTGATATTGGTATAAGTTCTTTAATTGATTGAAAACACATTTTTCAAAAAACTATTTTTCATTGTGCTTTATGAATTTATATTAAAATTGATTTCATAGACATAAAAATCATTCATCTAAAAAATCATATTCTTTATTTCAAATCATGAGGTAAAAATCAGCATTATTTTTTTTCATAATTTTTTGTCTTAATGAATAGTAATCATTGTAAATATTTGTCATGTTAGTAAAGCAAAACCAATCAATTAAGGTTGAAAATAATATTATTAGGATTTAAAAATCTATCCACCACCAGTATTATTTCTATTTTATGAATTTATATTTTCCAAACTGTACTATATTATAATATATGGAAATGTTATGGCTTATTACATTAATAAAGGCCTTTATATTATTTCCTGTGGAGGAAAATTCCAAAATATCACTCCCATGATTTTAATTTGTATTATATGTTAAAACAATGATAATAATATGTTATGAATTAATATAAAATTTTATCATGAACATAATTAATTTTTTATATTGTAATTAATTTTTTATTTTTAGTTAGTGTAAAATTACCATAAATACTTACAAAATACATCAAAAGTTCATGTGAATGTTGTTGAAAAATCGATGTAAATGTTTTTAAAATGATCAAATGTAATTTTATTTTGATTAATTATGGTTTATTATTAATTTTATGGTTAATTATAATGTATTATTTAAGGGTAAATAGTTTAAATTTCGATTAAATATATTTCTTGATGTCATTAAAATCCAAATATTTGAATTTTTATTAAAATGAAATTAATTTTATTTAATGTTGAATAATATATTATTAAATGATTTAAAAATCTTAAAATTATTGAGATACGGAAAGGGTGATAGGATATGGTCTAATCTTTAATAATGCCTCTAATTTATATCCAATTTTTACATTATAAGTAAGCTTATTATCCTTTAATATTTAAAATGTATTTACCGTGGCTTAAGTTAATATCGACTAATTAAGGGGTTAAACCCAACTCTAAGGCATAAAATGTAGCATCAACAAAAAAACATTATTGGATGAAATTATTTTATCCTTTTCTTATATTATCATTTAAAATTTTTCCACTAGTTCCCACATTCACATGACAAATAATTTATTATTTTTACAGATTTTAAGTAATTACAAGTGATTCCTTTCATTCACTATAAAAGGAAACAACCTATCTATTATTCACACCCCATTGAGAAACATATATAAGTAAAACCCTAACAAAACCTATTACATAAAAACATTTAAAATTTATATCGGATTTTTCTTATTAAAATACCATCCCTAAGGTCCTCAATAGGAAATCTAAAGGAGGTATATCAATGTGGAGGTAACCATTTTAACCAATATCATTGATTATAATTATTCATTTACATCCATAAATTATTACTAATCCATTTTAATTAAATATAATCACTATTTAAAAATTATTTATATGCTATTATGATAATCTAATATTCCCAATTGGAAAAACATAATCGTTTTTCACATTCATGTAGACTGCCACCTCTATAAAGAGATTTGTTCTGTTTTTATTCCCACCTCATAAGGTTGGTTGTTATGACTGATTTAGTATATATATATATGTGTGTGTGTGTGTATCATATTCAAGAAATAATTATTATTCATTAAATATCGCATATTAATTACCTTTTTAACCTTCCACTTGTTAAAAAATTATAACATCACTCGTGTGTTTATGTGGAATACCACCTTAATGAGGTGATATGATTCATTGTTTTTGTAATACACTAACAGGTGATTATAAAATTATTATTTCAGTATAAAAATAAAAATTATTTCATGATTTTTATTCAGTATAATATGGAATACTGACCCTTTGACCATGTCTTACCAACCGAATCAATTTTGAAATTATGAACTGAACATCCTCAAAGCACCACATGTGGCATTAAATGAATTTTTAATTAAATATATTGTTGTAGAGAATTAATTAAATTGTTAAATTATAATATAGTAAACAAGATAATGTTTTAAAAATAGGGAAATAATTAATATAAATTTTTTATATGGGAATGGAACTGAAAATCATAGCATATTTGGACACAAGTTAAGTGGATTCTTAACTGAATTTAAATTCATTATGTTATACAGAAAAATTATTTACTATGTTATAAAATTATTCTAAGATAAATAACCTATTATTTTATTATGTTTCATTCCCACTTCTTCATTGTTTTACAATTATTAGACATAATCATTTCATTGATTAAATACTTTCTTCAATAAGATAATATTTTTAAGTATTATTCTATGTATTATTTATTTGATACATGCATTTTATTATGATCCATCTTCATTTTAAGTTGTATATGATGATTGTTTAGATAATATAAAATGGAATTCTATTTGAGAATGATATTTAATTTTCCTATTTTTTTTCTCTTTCATGATATATTGATTAAAATTTTATAAAATTTTCAATGGATTTTATGTTATAAATTTTAATTCATAGAGTCATAATTCATGCTATGAAAAATGGTATATTATATATGGTGTAATTACAATCACATGAATGTTTTTAAAATATTATTTTACTAAAATAATAGGTTTTACAAAATTAGGTTATGTTATTATATTAAATACATTTTTATTTTTATCCTATTTATTTCAATGGGTTTTTCATATTTCAATACCTTAAATGGGTTTTCATTAAAAATGTTGCCTTCATGTTATTAAAGACTTATAACCAATATATTCATCCAATTATTATTATCATATTTCAAAAAAATTATTTTCTATATCTAAATTATATCCTAAAATTTATTTTCTAGAATCTTTGAAATATTTTAATAGGTTTTAAATAGAAGTTAGTTAATTATTGTTTTAGGGTTCCAATTTAATTGTCTTTTCTAAATTTTGAATGGAAGATGTATTCGTTACCTTTTATCTTCTTATATAATATTACATGGTAATTTTCAAAATATTTTCAATTGTTAAAAATTTTATAGGTACCAGGTGAATAATATTTTAACATTTTTAACAGTAATTTTTAACTATTCATTTAATAGTATTTTTATCCATATGATAATAAAAAAAAGATTAACTTACTTCACTAGGGTTATGATCTTATTAAAAATTGAAATTAATTTCCTTAAATGGATAATGATGAAATTTTAAAGAGGCTTTTATCAAACCATATAATTTTCAATGTGAAATATGATTTAAATTTTATTATGAACTAAATGATTCTATTAGTTTTGTTTCATTATATAGTTATAAGATGTTATTAATGAATGTGTGATTAGGGAGTGAACTAAAATCCTTAAGGGGGTTATTTCGATATTATATTTGTGGGCCCACTATAGCCCTCGATGTCAGTGGTAAATGAGGTAGTGTTTACTGTGTGGAAGGTTCTCATAAGAGACAGAAGAGTTATATTTATCCTAATATACGATGAAGTTAAATGATTGTATGTTACTCATATGAGATAATAATGTATTCCAGTTACATGTTACTGGTATGATATATAATAATTTTACAATCCATTTATTACATTATGAATGTTTCATTTTCTGAGATACTAGTAAAAAATTTTGATGCATTAAATGAGTTTTAATAGATCCCGTCCTTATGGATTATTTAATATAGATCCCAATTATTTATTGTATTAACTTTGTACCATGATAAGGATATTTTCAAGTACAATTTTTAATGATCCATTTTTTCAAGGTATGAATTCTCTTATGTAATACTCAAGTTCCTTGAATATTTTATCATACACTTTTTCTCATCTTGTGCTCGATGAAGATATTAAGTAGTTCATTCCTATTTTTACCCCTAATTGGTGTTTGATGTATCTATCTATATGTTTCATTTCCATGAGTTAAAAATAAATATGTTATAAAAGATATATCTAAAATAGTCTCAGGTGGGAGATGATTAAGTTGTAATTTAAAATAAGAAAGGTGTGGAATGGTTGAAAAAATCCTCACATGATGACAGGGGGATTGTTTTGTATGATTTTCTCCTAATTCTATAAAACACTAAATATAATATATTATTAGGCATGTAAATGATCCAATATTTTCTGATTATTTTTATGTTTGGTATGACAAAAATTGGGTCATTATTAATCAAATCAAATTAAAAGATTTAAACATTAAGTATTTATAACCATATCCCCATGTAATGTTTTGAAGTTATTATAGTTTGTATCAGATCTGGGTTTAAATAACATTGGATAATATGAATTTTTCATGTGAGGATTACTTAATATTTTCGATACCATCACAAGTTTAAAAAAATTAAGTCTCATCATATGTTAAATGTTATAGGCACTTCATTTAAGGTATTTATTTTAGGGGATTTGAAAGATATTAATGAATGTTTTGGGTATTTTTATTTGGTTTAAGAAAAATTTACCATTATGTGTATCATGTTATATAACATTAAGGATTATTTGAGAATAATGAAACTACATAATGAGTATGTAAGATTAATGGTATAAGATAATCATTGATATTTATGCATTCTTATTGATTTTAGTTGGGAAATTCGGTTTATTTTTTTGTGGAATTGTTTTCATTGAAATGTGGGTATTGTTGTGGAATTTTGGAGATTAATATATTATATCATCATATCATTGTTTATTAATTTTGGGTATTATATTACATTACACTAACAATTTTCATGTTAGAAATGGTAGGTATATAATATTTTTATCCTTTTCATATATCTGTTGATAAATTGTAATTGATTATAGTACTCCAATCATGAAAAATTTATACTAATTAGTTGGTGTTAATGGTTAGATGAAGGAGGAAACTGAATAAAACAAACACCCAAATGATGAAATTGTGTTTATGGATTTAAAGAAAATAAATAATGTATACTTCCTTATATACATGGTCAAGATGGTTAAAAAATTTCTCAACTCTAGGAAAATGTCTCTCTAAATAAAAATTTTCGAATATAACCTTTATTTATGAGGAATTGTTGTTCTTTCCCACTCATAATAGGTGTATGGATTTTTTTCTCCATGAATTTCTCATGATCAATGTCATCTCCCATGGTACATCATTATTTGGACATTAATTTTTTCCATAATGTCCATATTTTTAATTCCCACTAATGTTTTCTTATTTAGGGACCTAATTATTTATTATTTCAAATGATATTTTTATTTCCCTTTATATCATTTTAAAAGTACGTTTTATTAACCCTTTTTATGATGTGATTTTTTAACAAAGATATTTTCAAATGTTAAAAACATGATTACCAAGACAGAGATATGAACATGAGCTTGAAATTAATTAAAAAAATTAATAATGTAACATGAGAAAAATGTATTTTAAATGAATAATATTCATGATAACATTCTTTATACGCAACACTAATCATAATGGGAAATGCTATATACTATAAAAATAGTAAACGTTATAAACCTGAACATTATAACATTCCCATTAAATATGAGTTATTAATAGGAATAAAAACATTATAAAAAATATGTATAATTTTTTTATATAATTAATATTTGTCAGTTAAATCATAATAAATAAGTATTGAATAAAATGTAATGTCGTTTTATACATCCAAAATATGTTTTCATATAAAATGTTATTTATTAATTTTTAGAAGAATTTTAAAATTAATTTATTTAAATTATAAGCATTTTATTTTATAATTATTATATCAATTTTAAAATTGTTATATAAAAAAATTTGCTTGAAATTTTTGAATATTTCATAAATTATTTGTTTTACAGTGAAAAGGTTGAAATACCATTTTTTTAATTATAATTTATTTTCCATTGATATTTATAATAATTATTTTAATTTTAAAGTAAATTAAAAATAGATAATTTAGTTTTAAATTATCTAATTATTTAAATATAAATTATTTTTATACATTATTTTTGTTTAAGATTATTTATGATATTAAAAATACATTTTTCTAAAAATTATTTTTTGTTACATTTTAAGAATTATATTAAATTGAATTTATAAAATATATATAAATAGAATCATGAAAAATATATTTCATATATTGAATCACGAGGTTATAATTTAGAAAATAGGTCAACATTATTATTTTTAAAATGGAATTGTAACTACAGTAAATATTTATCGCCTCTATAAGGGTAAATTATTTAATTAAAGCCGATTATAATGTGATATGACTATAAAAATCAATAAAACTCAAAAAATGTTTTTATTTTATTACTTAAATTATAAAATTCTTTCAAATGTTTTAAAATATGTAATTTTCATGTCATTTTCATTGATAAATACATTATATTATTTTTAGTAGAAGAATATTCCAAAATAACTCACTCTTGCTTTTAATTTCCCTAATATGTTCACACATGGATAAGAAAATGTTATAAAAAATTATAAAATATTGTTTTTTATAAGTAATATAATTTTGTTATGGTTAATTATTTATATTTTGTTTATATAATTTCCTAAATTCTTGCACAATGCTGATATAATGCTTGTGAATGTAGTATAAAAATCAGAGTAAATGATTTTACCATTATAAAAAGTAATCTTTTTTGGATGATTTGTGGGGAAATAATAATTTTATTGTTAATAATAATTAATAATTTATTTTCAAAATTTTATTTTCAAATTCCATTCATTTTTTGATTTCAGTGGGGACAAAATATTTGAATAGTTCTAAATATTACATTAATGGTGTTTGATGTTAAATAATATATTTGTAAAAGATTAAAAAAATGAAAATAATTAAATATAAAGATGTGGACGGAATATGGTCCAAAATTTCACCTCCTAACTATTTTTTGTTCTAATGTTTACCAAATATGTAAATTTATAACCCATTATTATTGAATTTTTTTTTACCATTGTTATTGTTAAAATAGGATAATGAAGTGGTTAATCCCAATGATAATGTTTAAAATTCCACAAAAACTTTTACCTCATTAATTGGTTGAAAGCATTAAAAAATTACCCTATCATTTATTATATTTTTTTCTTATTTTTTCACACCATCATGAAGTATCATTTATTGTATTTTAATCTTCTAAATAATTCCATGTGTATAATTTTTTTCACTATAAAATGGCACCACCTCCCATATATTGTTTACAGCAAACATGAGCCACTAATCTCAAAAGAAAACCCTACTAGAAACAATTATAATCCTTGTTATTAAAGTTATACTTCCTTTTTTTCTTAAAAATTCCATTCATATGGTTCTTTAAAGTAAATCTATATGAGGCCTCTCAAGGTAGATGTAATTTATTGAACTGATCTGCTTAATTTTAAATCCTCATACACCTACATAAATTTAATAATAAAATTTAAAATATAATAATATCAGTATCTAATATATAATGATATATAATTATGTTAAGGGAATAACCTTTTTATCTCCATTTATATTGTACGCCTAATAAAATCACCATTTGTGCTTATGTGTGGGATACCAACTACACAATGTGATGTGATTAATTTTTCATCACCAAAACATAAGGATGGATATTTTGATGGATTATATAAATATGTGTTATTAAATCCATAATTATGATTCTATAATTTTAATATATTACTTACAATATTACCCTTCCACACATTAAAAAATGATATCATTGCTCATGTGCACATGTGGATTACCAACTCCATGAAGTGATGCGATTCATTATTCATGTATTCTTTTTATTCATGATTATGAAATATTATTATATATATATGATAATTATTACATGAATATTATATTGTAATTATGTAATTATTACACCTTTGACAATTATTAATCTACGAGAGTCATTTTATAATTTAAAACTGAACATCTTCAAAACACCTAATGTGGACCTAATCGATTATGTAACTAAATAGAAAATTATAATTAATGAAAAAAAATTTAATGATAAAGGAGTAAATCAAGAAAATATTCTTAAAAAAATAGATAATAATTATAATTTTATTAGTTAATAATGTAATGAATTTAAATAGCTTTCTTTCACTCAATGTACGATTTTTTTCAACAAAATTTCCATTTATTGGTATATAATTATACTTCATTAAATATGTTATACATTCATTATATGAGAAATGACATATTATTTTATTATGTTTTGTTTAATTTTTTTACAATTGTTACACGTAATGACTACACTAAATGAATTCTAACATCAATGATATGATCTTAGTAAGGATTATTCGTCTCATTATTGTTTCTTTGAGAAATGTCTTATACTATGTAGCTAATATATGTTATAAGGTGTATATGATTCTTATTTAGATATTAAAACATAGATAATTAATTGATCATGGTATTTAACATTCCATTTAATTTATATCTTTCACGAGACCTTGATTCAAATTTCATTAAATTAGAAATGTTTTTCCTGGGCAGAATTTCAATTACTTTAGACATAACTCATGTTATGCAGCATGATTTTTTTATATAGTGTAATTAAATATCCATGAATATGTTTTAAAAAATTATTTCACTAATATTATAGGTTTCACATAACCATTCTATGTTGAAACATTCAATTTATATTAGACTCATGCATTAACTGTGTTGTAAGGGATTAACATCTCAAACGTCCTTATTTGAGACATGTTTTGATTGATGGAACTATTTTATTATATATGGTCTATAAAATGACTAATGTAATATACTATCATGAATCTTATCATACACATTTAATTTTATGTTTCTTCTTATATTCTTTCTTTCAAATGGTTTTTTTGTTATAAAATATCATAAATGTTTTATCATTAAAAAAATTAAATTAACAATTTTAAATAATTTAAACCAAACACTTCATCGATGTTTTTTATATTATTTTAATAATTTAATTTTATAAAAATAAATTATTTCCTTAATTTATTTCCCATGATATTTGACCTTATATTAAGAGTTTTAAAATTTACGTCCCTTAATAATCTCTTTATGGTTCACTTATGAATCTCTTTAATAATGTTCGAAATGAATATATAATTTCAAAATATAATAAATGAACCTATTTTACCACTAATAAGGTAATTATTTAATTTCACGATTCCATTGAAATATTCCATGGTTAATTTCATCTATAATTTATTCATAATTTTTTTTTTTAATTTTGATATTTTAATGGTACCGAATAAAAAGTGTATTTTATCCTACTTTCAAAGGGATGTTTTAATTGTAATTTAGATGGTAATTTAGTATATTTCAAAATCTTGTAATGATTCATTTGTTACTCTGGGTAAATGATATTCTAATATAGTTTAATTTTATTCTATAATTTTTTTGCTGATGTTTCACGATATTTTTATAAAACCCATTTATGTTTCATCTATAAATAACGATAACATTGTTTTGATGAAATGAAATAATATGTATGTATTGTTTTAAGATAGTTATAAAGAAATTAGTTTTAAAAGTTATATTGGATACTTAAACAAAATACTCAATTGAATTTTTAGGATGTGTGTGGGGTGGGTCTGTTATATCCCTCTATTGCATTAGGTAATTTGATAGAGTTAACTGGATTGAAGTTAATACTATAAGAAAATTGAGTAATTTTACCCATAAGATATGACATAGTTAACTGATTATATGTTAATACGTAGAGATGACATAGTTTACATGTTATTATTTAATCAAAATAATATGGGAATTATTTCGTAATGTTATTCATTAATGAATGTTTTATATTCTATGATACACATATTTTTTTCAATGCTTTCTATGAGTTCTAATGAATCCTCTTCTTAAGGATTGATTTCACATAAATAATAATTGTTAACTTATATGACTATTATCTTATGGTAAATATTCTTTTCATTAAACATGTTTAAGGATACAAGTTTTTATTTTTATTAATTATATTTTTTTAATACACATTCACCATGAATATGTTAACATACCCTTATTCTCATATTGTTCTTACTTAATATATTCAATTTTTTCTACCCATGTTTACCGTTACCGAGTATTTAAGATCACACTTATTGTGCTTAATTTCCCTCAATTATAAACAAGTACATTATGTAAAATATTTCTAGAAGTAATTCTTATGTATTATGATGAAGACTTTATGTGAAATAAAAAAATCAGGAAATAGAAAAAAAAATATCACTTGAATACATGGGTATTTTTATGTTAGAGTTAGTAGTAATTTTATGAAAAAATAAATATAAAAGGTACTGTGGTTTGTAAGTGATCCAATGTTTTCTAATGTTATAAAGTTTGGATGACAGTAATTGGACCATGATTATGGGTATCATATAAAAAATGTAAATATTATTTTTTATCACAATATTCATTATTGTGTGATTGGGGTTGTTTTAGTTTGTATCCGAGAAGGTATTATATATCATTAGATATTAAGATGTTTTTTTGTGAGGTTAATTTAAGAGTTTTGGATACCATAATGGGTTTATATGTTTATGTTTTATTATATGTTTTATGGAATTGACACCCATTTTTTATGTCTTTAGAGAATGAGATAGTAAAGTGATTAATGATATTTTGAAAGATATTTAATTAGTTTCAAACACAAGTATCCCTCAAGTGCTTCATTTTAATTAACAAGAATAGTTATTTTTTATTAATTCTAATTTATTTTGGGGATATATGATAAATGTAATAAGATAACCTTTTAGGTTAATATGTTCTTCTTGATGTTATTTGGGATATGAGGTATATAATTTTTTAAATAATTTAATTTAATATTTGGGTATTATTTTTAAATTTTAGAGATTGTTGTAATATTTATACATATGATAGTTTAATCATTTTAAATATTATATTACATTTCTCTAACCATTTTGGTTTTTTAAATATAGGAATAAAAGATTTTAGTTATTTTATATACCTATAGTTTATATAAATTTTGACTATAGTGCTTTAGTAAATAAGTATTAATATTCATAATTTTGAGTAAAAGAGGCGATAATGTGGAAAATGATTTCAATATGCAATAAAAGTATGAAATCTCAATTGTGTATTTAAATATAATCCTGTATTAATATTTAATTAATTTTCTAGTCAAGATTGTAAAATAATGCCTCAACTCTTTGAAAAAGATATTGAAATAAAAATGTTATCTTTTTTCCTTCATTTTAAATAATTTGATTACACCTCACTGTTTTATAATTTTGTGGTTATTCACATTCTCATGGTCAATGTTCTCTGTCACTCCACATAATTATTTTGACATTACATTTTTCTATATGTCTATATTTTCAATTTAAATTTCATTGTACTATTTGTACATAGTAATACATTATTTCAGATGACCATCATATCAATATTCCCCTATATTCAAAAGTGCGTTTTATTAACCCTTTTTTATAATGTTGTTTTCCAAAAAATATATTTTAAAATTTTAATCCATTAATTACAAAAACAAATATAAAATTTTGGTGATATATTTTCATTTAGTGGGGTTGAATATGACACCCAGAATATATTGATGAAAGTAATTTTATGCATGATGTCATAATTAACATTAAACAACAATATTTATGAAAACTATGAGATACTATTTTAAAATTTGACTATTTTAAAATAACTATTAAATAAAAATTATATATATAAATAAAAAAAATATGAAATATATGTATCAATGTTATATATAATGTAAATTTATTTATTAATTCATAATAAACATGTACTCAATTTTTAATAAGTAAATTTTTTCTTTAAAAATAATTTTTTATTAAAAAATATATTTTATTTATTTTTGTGATAGAATTGTGAAATTAATTTCTAACACATTGAGAAATATAATTTGATAAATATGATATCATTTTTAAATAATCATGTAAAATTTATTTTAGGGTAATTTTTTTAAAAAAGATTGATTTTTTGGTGAATAGTGAAATATTTGAATTTATTGTAAAAATGACATTTAATTTCATTGAAACTATACTTTATGATTTAAATTTGATATTAAATTAATATAATAAACTTTAGATATAATATATTTAGTTAATTATATAGGTATGAACTACATTTTTTTTATATATGTTTATTTTTTTGATTAAAACCCAAATTTTATATAAACTATTTTTTATTATATTTTACAAATTTATATTAAAAGTTATTTTTTACTTATATTAATGGAATCTTGAAAAATGGATTCCATATTTTGAATCACGTGGTTCAATTATTTTAGTTAGTCTAAATTTATATTTTGGCATAATTATAAAAATGATAAATATTTAAGACCTCAATAAGGATAAACTAAATGACATTAGCTTGAAAAACCCCTAATGTATTCTAGAATATATATATTTTATTCCATTTCCCTTTTATAAATACCATTATATTATTTTATTTAAAAAAATTCAATATTAAACACTTGATTATAATATGACATATAAGTTCATAGTGATATAATAAGATGTTTTAAGTGAATATAAATTTTTACTGTAAACATTATTAATTTATTTTTTATTTTAATTATTCTTAACTAATAGTGAGGGTATATCCACCATTAATTCTTACAAAAAGATGATACAGTTATTGTGAACGTAGTAGAAAATAAATTAATGATTTTGACCGCATGAGAATCTATTTGTTTTTTGATGAATTGTAGATTCACATGGATTTTATGGTTAATAAAATTGTATATTTATATTTATAGAGTTTATATTAAAATTTTATATATGTATTGATGTATTTAATGACTGAATATTGGAATAGTTCTTAAAATTATTGTAATTGAATTTTATGTAGAATAATATATTATTAAAAGATTTATGAGACATGGAAATATCAAAATAGAATAATGGGTATGGTATATGGTCTAAAATATCATCCCTTTAAAATTTTCGAGGGAATTATAAACATGGAAGTAAATTTATAACCCTTTAGTATTAGAAAACATGTGAATATAGTTATGGTTAATATTTCATAATAATGTGTTTAAAATAAATGATATTGTTTAAAATTCCACATAAAATTATAAAAAATTAATTATTTTAAAATATTTAAATATTTTAATATAATTGATTCAAAATTTTGGCCACTGTTTTTAACTTTAATAGGAAAAATAGTTTTTTATATTAAAATACCTTAAGTAATTCCATGAATCTCCTTTCCTTAAATATTAAATTATACCACCTCTCCTATATTAATCATACCACCTTGATCCATTTATCTCAAAAAAAACTGCCAATAAATATTTTAATAATCATTATATAAGATTTATAGGCTTGGTTAACATAGAAATGCCACCCCTAATGTCCTTATGATGAAATCCAAACGAGGTCACTCAAAGAGGATGTAATACTTTTAATTTATTTAATCAATTTTACTTATTTTTTACCTCCGTCAATTATATCCTAACCATTAAAATATAATAAAATCAATATCTACCATATATCGTGATATTATTATCTTAATTTAATAGCTTATTCTTCTCCCTTTGTATCTTATGGGGATTCAAATCATTGTCATTGCGTACATGTGGACTACCCCCTCCATGCAGGAATATGTTTAGTTTTTTTCATCACCTCAGAAGGATGTTTATTATAATTTATTTAATATATATATATATATTATTTATTAAATAATTTTTATTCTATAAATATAAAATATTACCTTCCTTTTTATCCTTCCACTCATTAAAAAATGATAATTTCACTCTTTCATATGTGTGTAATACCACCTCCATGAAGAGATATGATTCATTTTTTGTATACTCCATTAATCATTGATTCTGAAATTTTATTATTTTATAAAAATGATAATTATGTAATGATTAGTTTTGATATTATAGAATGATATACACATTAAACAAGGTTAATCAACCAGATTCATTTTTTTAATTACAAACTGAGCATATTTATAAACCACAAATTAGAAATAAAATAAAAATTATTTAAATAGGTCATTTTAATATAAGAAATAAAATTTTAATGATAAATGAATAAAAATATATTTATTAAAAAGGTAAACCATAATATAAATTTATGATACAGGAATTCAATGTACATATATAGTTAGTCCCGACTCGAGGCGAGGGGTTTCTTACCTCAATTTCAATTCATCGGATTATACTTATACTTTATTAACTTTGTTATGATATGATTATGTGTGAAATTAAATATGATTGTATTATGTTTTATTTCGACATATTTTTTTAGTATTACAATTATTACTCATAATCACTAAACTTAATAAATCCCAACTTCAATTATATGATCATTGTTAGGATTATTCATCTCAATATTGTTTCTTTGTGATATGATTTGTATTATGAACATAATGCCATTTAAAATTTATATATTATAATTATTTATATATTTTATAAGTAATTAATCATTAATCATGATATTTAAATTTCCTTTGATGTTTACAATTTTATGAGACACTAATTCAAATGTTTTAAAAGTTTCTAGGGTTCTCTTATTATCAATTTCAATTATCTGTGACATAATTCATGTTATGGAGCATGTTTTATTTTAAATGGATTAATTACTATCCCATTATTATTTTATCATATTATTTATTAGAAATTATGGTTTTTATAGAATCATTTTTTTCTATTAATTCAAATAATTGTTTCTTCAAGCTTTACCCATGTTGTTAGGGTTTATCCAATGAAACTAATTTATTGATAAATGTTTTGATTAATGAAACTATTTTTATTTATATGGTCTATATAATACCACATGAAATATAATATCAATACTATTTATATACGTATTTGAATTTTTTTCGTCTTATTTTCTAAATTTATAAGGGTTTTATGACATTAAAATTCCACAAATGTATTTTTATTTTAAACACTACATTAATGGTTTTAATACATTTTGACCAAATTCATCCATATATTATTTATATTGTTTCATGAATTTTATATTATAAATATAAATGAATGCATGAATTTTTTTCCATGATCATTGGACTTCTTTTAAAAAGGTTTAAAATGAAATTTTTAAATGATTTCAATACGGGTCACTTTTGACTCTCTTTTGAAAATTTTAAAAATCATGTTTATTTTTAATGTATATGAAGTGAAAATATATTTCTCCAATAATGACAAATATTTTATTTGAATATTATTTTACAAATTCTCAAGGTTATTTTTAAATATTATTACTTTTACAATAGATTGTGAATTTTTTGTTTTTAAGAGTATTAAATAAAATAAGCATTTTCTGTTATTTTCTAGGAAACAATTTTATATCTTCTATTAAAGGTAGTTTATTATATATAAAAACAATACAATGATTCATATGATTCAATGAGGATATGATCTTATGATTCTATTAACATAATTTTTACGAATGGTTTATGATGATGTTTTGAAGAGTGTTTTACGATACATATTTCATTTTAAATGGTAAATAATGCAATAAAAGTGTTGCTAAAATAAAAAGAATTCTTGTGTTTTGTTTCATGATATGATAAATGTATATTATTAATGAAATATGTATTGGATCATTAACCCAAATACATAAGTTAATTTTTCCCATATATGATAGGTGGGTCCATTATAGCCCTTCAATTAATTGAGCAAGGTGATTGAGTAAAATAGATGGATGGTACTCCTAATATATACAAAAAATATGTTATTAATAAGAGATTATAATATAATATTATTGTATTCTAATCGAAAAAGATAGTCAATATTATCAGTTATAAGTTACTCCTAGGAAATATTATAATTATTCAATTTTTGGAATCCATTATAAATGCCTGATGATCAATGATTAATATATAGGGTTTCAGTGCTTGTTATGAGTTTTAATAGATCATTTCAACAAGGATTGTTTTCACATGGATCATGATTGTTGATTTATATGACTCTTGTATCATGTTAGTGAATTTTTACACTTCTCTTGTTTAATGATATAGGTTTTTATGGGTATATAGTCACTTTTGTAAAACTCATCCACCTCTAATATATTCCCAATACAGTAATTTTAATCTTGTTCTCACCAATGATATTCAGTTTTTAATACCTATATTTACATATAATATGCATATGATATTTATATTATTCTTTTTATTTATTCCCTGGTAATTTTGAAAATTGTTAAGTGTGATATAACTTGATAGGTTCCATGTGGGTGATGGTGAAGACATAATCTAATATAAGATAAACATAGAACAATGTAAAAAATTATCTCTTAAGGACATTAGTATTATTATGTAAGAGTTATTCATAATTATCTGAAACTATAATCCTAAGTATCCCAGCGTATTTAAGTGATATAACTTTTTCAATGAAATTTTATATGTTAGATGACCAAATTGGGTCATGATTATTATCATTAAAGCAAAAAATGCAATGAATATGTTTTTAGCCCATAATCAAGGAGTGTGTGCTTCAGTTTGTTATACCGTACCTCCATTCATGTCTAAATAGATTAGAGTTATTTTATAAAAAAGTATAATATATGGAAAATGAATCCTCCTTTTTTATCAATTATATAATAACTTTCATCAAAATATTTCTGAAATAGTGTTTTAACCTCAATTATAAAAAAATCAATATTAAAGGAGTATTTTAATATCTATAATATTTTTTGGTTTATATTATCATGTTGGGTGATGTTTTAATTAATATTTAATTGATTTTTATCTATAGTTTTTTCTATTTTTTCTAATTATTTTTTGGTTATAGGCATGGTGTAATTTTATTTTAATGAATATTTACTTTAAAAGGTTAAATAAATTTCAATATCATTTATTAGTAAAACAAAAACTGAATGTGTTTTTATATCATGATTTAGTCTAGATTTCAACACATTTTTTCATACAAAACAATTTTCAAATATACTTTTCACAGTAGCTAAATTAGTTTGTATGAAGACAAACATTGAATGTCTCTTTATAACTTTATATAGTGAATATTTTAATTTTAGTATTGAAATTAACTAACTTTAAAATTAAAATTCTATACTATATTTTATGAAAACTGACATCGAAAGTGACTATACGCATAAATTATTAGAAAATATGATGTTTATGGTCTCCCTATATAAATATTTAGTCTTGATTTAATTGACTATTTTAATAATAATCGACCTTAAAATTTTGTTCAGAAGATGGATTTTAATAATAATAGTAATAATTATATATTAATTTTTTTATTCACATATCTTTTTATGTAAGTAAAAAACATAAACCAACCAATGTTAAATTGGTTAATATCAAACCTTGGGTGCATACTCCTAATTATGATATTGAAAGAGACATAACCTTCATCTGTTTATTTTTAAAAAAATTATTCTTATACAAAAACAAGATGTTACACATATTAAAATATTACAATTCCAAGCATAACACCAAATAATGAGTCACTAAATTTTTGATAATATTTCAAGGTCTTGAGATTTAAGAAATTACAAACTATATTACATATCAAATCTATAAAATTTCATTTAAATGATAATATTTATAATTTTTTGAAAACCATTGAATTTTATCCATGATTCAGTCAAGATAATCGAGACATGACTCAATAATAGCTCATATTCATTAATAATCCCTATAAAATCATTTAAAAATTTTACATGGGAAAATGATTTGTGATGAGTTTTCATTAAATGAGGAAACCACATTTTTTAAAGGCATTAAAATTTCATAAATAAATTTTTTTTCCAAAAAAAATTAATGAGGATATATATTTTTAAACAACCCTTTAAAATCAAAATGGGTTCAAAAGGAAATCAAATAATGAATTCTTAAAATAGAATTTCATGAAAATTAATATTATATAGATTACATTTTTATTAAAAAAATCTTATAAAATCTGGGTTAAAATCATGAATTGATTTTTAAATTTAAAAATTTTAAACCATAAAAAATATAATATTATTTTAGTTAAAAATAAATACAATAAGTTGTAAAAATATTATAAAATTCATTATTCCACCTAGAAAAGTTATGGGATAAATAGGGCTCACTCATAACTTTGTGGAAAATTCCCCTTGAGGGTTGAGTTCACTCCCTAACCCTCAAAATTATTTATAATTCCCAACTTTAAAATTTTCGATAAATTTTTACAATATATTATCTTTTTATGAAATTCAATTAAAATATCTCTTTTCAAATGATACACTTTATTGTAAAAATATTTTTGGAAAGGAGGGAAATATATTTATAAAATAAAGGTTAACTGAAGAGTATTTAAGGAAAATAGTTCTTATGTAGTGAATATATTAAAAAATGAATTATTATTGTGAATGGATGTGATCCATAAATAAATTTTTTTTAGAAGTAAAACCATCCTTAATATATAATATAAGATAGTGAAAGTTTGTGAAATATAAAATATTGAACATAAAATGAAAATATTGAAACTCTTAAAATACATTTATTGAAAATAAACTCTTTTAATAGGATGGATTTCAATATAAATTAGATGAGTTACATTTATGGGTACTCATAAAAATAATAGAATGTTTTGAATTCTTTTAAATATAATTTTATTTAAATAATCCATCTTATGAGAATGTTATATTTTCAAAATACCATATAAAAAGGGTGAGTTTTCTTTTTATATTAAATTATAAAATACTAGAACAGGATCCCATAAAAAGAGGGTTATATATTAAAATTTTAAAAATATTATTTTATAAATCAATTTTCACTTAGTAGACTCCAACTCATCCTTTATATAATATATTAACATAACTACCTCACTATAGGTATCTCTAAAAAACATTCCCCTCTCTCTATCTATCTCTATTAAATACCACAACAAAGGAAATTCAAATATTTTTTCCATAATATTTTTTCTTTGAACACCTAAAGAGTAGCATATCCATTTTATAAACAGACATCCCTGGTGTGAGGATATATTATAATACTATAATTTAATTTAGTATTTATTCTTTGTTATGCGGTAAATTTATTAGAAGATCCATTTCACCTATTTCTATTATAATTTCTCCATAACAAGTACATTTTTTAAATCCATTTCATAGTTAACTATTTTCTTCTACTCATATGATCATTTTTAATGTCAATACATAAAAATATATTGAACGAATATTACATTTTGAAATAGTTTCAGTGATTATGAAATTTGTGTTTGAATAGAATTTTACTTTTATGCCTTAATTGAGTATTATCCATCCATCATTATACAATGGTGCATATTTTTAATACTTTTCATTATTCCTTTGATATATATATATATATTATCCGTTTTTATCATTTTACAGTATCATGCGATATGGTAAAGATGATGACTCCTCATTTTTAAAATTTTATTTTTTATATTTATTCATTGAAAATATGGTTATTGTACATTTCATCCTATCGAATAATTAAATATGATAAAAAAATCCCAATAGTTTTATTTCCAAGTATAGGAAAAAGATATCATGGTGGTGAGTTTATTTCTGAGCATATGTGTTATTTTAAACATTGTGAATAGTAATCATTTTTAATATATCGACATCATTTTATCGTTTGATGTATCTCTACCTTGTATAATGATAAATTTCATAACAATCCATTCAAAATTTTAAGGATTTTTATGTTCACCCTCATCTACTCGTTCCGACCCTCATATGGGAGGCTAGTAACAATTGTTCCCTATGTGTTGACTAATGTGTCTTTATATACAAATTTTCCACCATCTAACTTCTACCCTTGCTTGAATCCTCCCCTAACCTTAGTATAAGCTATAGATTTCCACTTAGGTGTCCAGCTAGCCCCAACTTTTTTATACTATGTTTTAATAAATTTATTGGTTAAAAAACTATACTTCTAAAATATTTATTATTCAACATCAAATCTAATTTTCAACTTTATTGAATTTATTTTCATACTATAATTTATTATAACTCTTCGAATCTAATAATATCATTAAACATAATTTATAAATTAATTATAAATATATATTTTTTATTTAGAAATAATTATTATGAAAATTTATTATCAAATTAGGATATTAGTAATTGTAATTATATTATGTTATTATAATTTAGTATAATTTTATATATTAATACACAAAATATTATATTCTACAATCATATTTATATTTAATGGATCATTAAAAAAATATTATTACTCATACAAGTTATGAATTCCTTTTCACTATTAATAATTCTTCATTTACTAATCTAACATATTATTATCATATTTTCAATATTTAAATATCCTTATATACATACTAATGTCAAATACATTCCATTTTTTAAAATTTTATCAGTTAATGTATTAAAAGTAATTATTTTACCACTACGATAATTATTAGTTATCATTAAATATATTATATTAAAATTAATGAATTATTTTTTATAACTATATCAAATATTATATTCCTTATAATATATACATTTTTCTTCGTTATATGTGTAATTTCTTGGTCTGGGTTCCACTCACTAGTTATGCAAGCCCGACCACTGCATGACCTCAAGCGTGCCACCCTACATGACTGATGTGCTGGTTAACAGTAATAGTCTACTAAGTCGATCATCGGGAGACTATATCCTATTTTATCTGAGTAATTCACCCATGTAAATAAAAAAAACTTAAGAAGAATATATAACCATGAATAATATCTATATCTCAAGATAATCATATCATGAAATACAATGTACAACAAAAGTAGAAAACACACCACGCTAATGTACATGTCATGTTTCTAGAATGCAAACCAAATAAAAATACACTAAAAACTCTAAGTATGTTATAAAACCACATGTAGTTCCCTTATATATGCTCCATCCCCAATTTAGCCTTCTCACATAGGGCCTTTTCCCTTAACCTGTTTTGCATCAATGAAATCTATTCCGCTAAAGATCAAGAATCCCATGTTGGGTTTCAGTACAATACAGTAGGCCATCGCCAATGATGTCTAAAAAATCCAGTAATAGTTTTTATATAGTTGTACAAATAAGTAAATAAAAGGATTATGTAAATAGTTTATGAAATTAATAAATATTCACTATATTACAACATGAGACCCTGGGCTCCTAAGGAGTCACGAAACCTCAATTCCTACTTTGGTTCATTCTAGAATCTGAACTATTCCCAAAAGGATATAATATATCATAAATCATTAATACTATTCATTATCACAATTTATATTTGATAATATAAATAAATCATATAAATCAATCTAGCATGAGTAATGTACAACTAGGGATCTAACCTCATGTTTCAAATGTGAAAATGACTAAATGAGTCACAATTTCATGCCACAAAAAGTGAGAAGAAATCAATATTTTGTCATGAAATATTTCCATGAGTTTTAATGGATCCTTGTAAAACAAAATAGAAGCTCTCATAGTCTTTCTCTCAACATGATCACACAGGCCTTCTCAAGAGTCTCACATGGTTCTTCTCAATAGGCTCTCACATTCATTCACAATAATTTATTGCTCACCTCATGGTCATCTAATGTGTAAATGCATTCCAACGTAATAACTAATCATTGAATTAATTAATTTAATAATCAATAAATCAAATCAATTTCAATTAATTATATCTATATCCAATTAATCAACCTAATTACATTAATTAACCTAATGGTTAATTAATCACATCAATTTCAATTTATTAACCCAGTAATTAGTTAATCACTTTAATCCCATTAATTTATTGATGAATTAATTACCACATCTCATATGTTAATCAATTAAATCATTAATTAACTATATATATTCCAATAGTTAATTCCACAATTAATTTTTCAATAACACTATAAACCTCCAATAATTAATTCCCTAATTACTTATTGATAAATCAGAATTTAATTATTTTTACATTTATTCCATTAGTTTAATATACTAAATTCAACAAATCAATATTTTTCTAGTAAATTCACTAGTTAATTATCTAAATACTACATATTGATTATTAAATAAATCTTTTAATTTCACCATTAATTAATTGACAACATTAATAACATTAATTTAATAATTTTAATTTTTAAAAAACATGATAAGCTCTATAACATTCACATAAGAAATAATCACCAGGATGATGTGATTTAAATTATAGACCATCGACTTCAATTTGTTAATGAATTATATATGAAATTTCCCAGTAAATGTATTGTGTAACTAGGAGAGGAGGGGGTGAATTCGTGATACTCTTTTTCTTTTATGTTTCTTTTCGATTGAATTAACCTTTACATGTTGTTAAAGATTTCAATTCCCTACTAAGAAAAATATCAACACACATCCAAAGGAACACAATGATTTACATTTTTCTCTATTAATTAATATCATCTATGTCCTTAGTATGGTTGGGAAACTTTTCAAAACCATAAAACCCACTAGAAATCTATCCTTGGATTGCAACGAATATGAAGTACCATTTCACTCCTGTATCACTATGAAAAAATAAAACTAGTGCATGTGCACCCTCTTAGAACAATAGGGTAATAGAATTGTCTGGTAACAACATAGGTTAACTAATCTTATTTACAATTTAAAAAATGTATTCTATTGAAATAATACTCATAAATTCCTTACCCAACGGAATGGTATGTTCCCCATGGACATTTTTATGAAACATAGAATCGAATATTCTCTGAGACTGGTTCCTCGGAGTCAAATTCATACAAAAAAATACTCACAATTCGATTTTATAATAGAATAAAACAGTGTAGAATCAACACCACTTAAATTCTTGAATAAAACTGTTAAGATGAATAGAATAGGAATGAATAGGCACCACCTGAAAAAAATTCAAGATAAATTGATTTGACTTCTTCTTATCCCATGAAACCCGAAGATTTTATCTTATCTAATGTAAAAAATGAACGATAAAAATATTACAAATTACATTCTCCTTTTATAGGCGACCAAAAATTTGGTTTAGGTGGGAATTCCAAAATGTTTTCCCACTTAACTAAATTCACTAAAAATGCCATTTCCCAAAAAGTATCGGAATTAATTTTGACTTCTTCACCAATTCACGATTCATCTCAAAACATCTATCATATTCATGTATTCTCAATCAGACTCCCATTTCAATTCCTAATACTGATTTAAATTTTTCGGAATACATGGGTCTGTTCAACTGAGTTCGATTCATCATGAAGATTGGTGAATATGATTCTCAGAATTGATTTGAATCAAAATATTATATATGAATGCTTAGCTCCCCCTTGATAAATAATTCATAAATATTCTTCTATTTTATTTCCTCTTGAACCACTTGAGAAAAAAATACTTCATTCAAAAACCAGTTCATGAATCATTACTAACATTAATACAATAAATTCTTTGAGGATCATGTTCAGATTTATTGGACTTCAATTGGAATGAAATGTAACTTTCCATTGTTTCCTGCTTCTTTATTTTCATCTCAACCCAAGTATAATCATTTCTGAATATAAATTGTCAGGATACAATTATCCCAAATACTATCATTCTAGATATGATCATTCTGGATATGATCATTTTTGGTTATATTCATATGAGTTATGATCATTCAGAATATGATCATTTTGGATATGATCATTTTTGGTTATGATCATCCTGGCTACAATCATTTTTGTAATGATCATTGTAAATATAATCATTATGGTAATGATCATTCTAGAAAAAATAAAATACAATCTAAAAACAGATATATGTTCAAATATGATACAATAAAATATGAAAATGATGATCTTTGATCGGTACCATGTATATTCTTTCACTTCCCCCAGATATGATAATTTTGACTAACAATCATCATTATCTCTTACTCCTCTATTATCACCCCATTTCAATTGGTTCCACTATTCAATCGACACCACTTTATAATCAACACCACCTTTCACCAACACCACTTTTCATCAGTACCATCTTCTATCAGCACCACCTTTCATCAGTACCTCTTTTCATTGGCACCAATATTTATCGGCACCACCTAATTACAAATTAGCACCAGATATTTTACTTGCAAATGGTATCTATTTTCCTAGAATACAATCAATATTGTCTTTTTCTCTTCTTTTCTATAATACTTCTTCAGTAGACACCACCTCTTCAATATAGATACGATTGATTTAAAAAACAATCAATACCACTTCCTTTCTCTCTACCATTATGATACGATAAATCTCTTTCACTCCACCTTTATTTTATCAATATTGAATCTTAAATTGTCACTTCAACTCATGATTTATATAAAATATGATTCAAAACAATATAACCACCATTACATTAGAGAGTATCATAACATTCCGTTCACTCTGGTTTCATTCCTTCCATCTCATCCTGAGAAAACACTTTCGTGACCACAAAAGGCAACAATTGAATACAAAACACCTTCACCATTATATTGGTACTAACAATATCCCCCTAGTATTTTTTTCAACAATGTATCATAAATCATTGAACTTTTATTCCTAGAATAATGTATTACATGTAAACAATTCTAAACCTACCACAACTATCTCATTTTTGGAATTGTTCAATTAGAAAAGAATACTTAATTCATCTCTTACCCACAACTCTATACTTTATGAAAAAGATTTATGAACCAATACAATTATCCCCCTTGAAAAAAAATCAAAATGTAAGATCATAGTTGGAACAGATACACGTACCCCAACCCTGATGAGAAAGAGTTTAGATGCCCATGTTCGACCTCATTTTTTTGAATGATTCATTCGATAATGGTTTTGTGAAAAAATCATCAACTTATTCTAATGTTGGAACATACTCTCAGTTCAATTCATTCTTCTCCATATGCTCTTTGATTAAATGATATTTGATATAAATAATTTTTTAAGGATAATGTTGCACAACATTTATTGTGAGATTGATTGTACTTTGATTATCACAATCTATTAACATGGGTAACTGCACTTCAACAAGTAAAATTCTAATTGTGTTTTTATCCGCCTATGTTGAGTAGTGGCTTGAGTTTTAGAATTATACTCATATTCAGCTGTACATAGTGTGGCTGAATTTTGTTTCTTTGAATTCCAACTAACACAGTTCTTTACTAAAAAGAATACACCACTAGATGTGGATCTTCTATCATCAACATTTCTTGCCAAATATGCATTTGAATACATAAAAAATTCAATTCAATTAGGTAAATCATATATGATTCAATTTTTTTATGTCATTGATATATCTGGGATTTATTTTAACAGTAAGTAAATTTTGATTCGTTTGGAGAAAATTGAAATCGTTCACATAAGTTAACAACATACACAATTTTGGGACATGAGGCAGTCAAATACAACATACTTCCAATTATCTTTTGATACACTTTTTTATTACCTTATTTTCATCTTCTATCTTTACTAAAAAAATGTTCCCATTGAAATTAGTGTCAATAAAGGTTTTGAATTTCCCATTCTAATACACTTGAGAAGTTCTTTTTCATACATTTCTTGGGAGAGGAAAATGTATTCTTTCTTTTGATAGAATTGTGACCCGAAAGAGAATTTATTTCTCCCAGCATGGAAATTTCAAATACGTTCTTCATTTCTTCAGAAAACCTTTCACAACATCTGTCATCATTCCCATAAGAGATAATATCATCAACATAAATAATTACAATATGGGAACAATCTTGACATTCTCTGATGTAATGATGGTTATCCGTGATTCTGTTGTAAAAATTCATCTTTATTAAGAATGTATCAGAATTGGAATACCATTCCCTTAGAGATTGTTTTAGGCTATTCAATGCATTTTCAATCTTCCCACATAACTTCATCTATTCCAATAACAAATACATGTGGTTGTTTAACATAAACCTCTTCTTCAAGATCTCTATTTTTGAATGTAGATTTAACATACATTTTAATGATCTTGTATCCTCATTGTGCATAAATTTCTATAAATATTGTGATTGTTTCATGTCCTTCCACTAGAGAAATGTTTTCATCAAAATCAATACCCTTAATCTATTAATACCATTTTCAAAACAATGTTTCTTTTTTTTCTTATTACTTTATCTTTTTCATTCATATTATTCTGGAAAACCCTTTTTGTTCCAATATTGAATTTTTTTCAGGATTCGGTAGGAGTTCCCTTGTATTATTCTTTTCAACCATATACAATTATTCATTCATTGCATGAGCACATTGTATATTCTCAAAATATTCTTTCACATCATTTGGTTGGACTTTTTAATACAATGAAGTATGTGTAATGGAATTGGTTGTTCTTCTAGTTTGAATCTTGTGACGTTGATGACCAATTATATTCTCTACTTCATCATGTTTCCTCATCCTTGGATAAAATTTTATTTTTTCTTCTCCAGCACTAGAAATATATGAGTCTGATTTTTCACCTTTATTTGGATTTCCATTATTTGTATCCTTATCAGAATTATCTTCTTCAACTTGCTCAACTTATTTGTATTCATGGACATGTTTATCCTTCTCAGTGATTTTAATTACATTGACATCAATTGAATCAAAAATTAATCCTATTTCATTGTGGAAGAATCTATATCCTCTTCCTTTTTGATCATATCCAAGAAATATTCCATCTTCACCTCATTACTCAAACATACCATAGTTTCCACCTTTCTTATTTAGATTACATAGACTCCAGACAACCGTAATGTTTTTCCAAGGTGGAGTTATTCCCAAAAACAATCCATATGGAGTGATAACTAATGAGGCCTGCAAAAACAATGGTTTTGAATGTGAACAAAAGTACTCATTGATTGTCTATAAAAGTGATGAGGAAGGCCATGTTCATGATACCTGGTTCTACACATATCCACCAAGATTCTATTAATTATTTTAGCAACCCCATTTTTTTGGGCCTGTGTATGAGGAACTATATTCATGTTTAATTCATTTCTTCTCAATATAATATCGAAACTCATTACTTTTGTATTTACCACCATTATCTGTTTGAGAAATTTACCAATAATACTCACATTCCTTCTCTACGTTTCTTATAAAACATTTAAACATTTTAAAATCAACTCATATTTGTTTCCCTTACAGTACACAAGTACTGTGATTAAAACAATCAACAAAGTAATTAATTTATTATTTACATGTATTGATTTTTATCTCACTAGCCCACATATATTAGAGTGTATCATCTCCAAGGGATGTTTTGAACAAATATCCTCTTTCCTATGAACAACATTTTTTATCTTTGAAATCTAGAAGATAGTGAAACAAAAATATCTTCTTATTGAAAAATAAGGAATGTATCGAACACTATCTCTTTTAGGGAATTTTATCATGTTTCATTGAAACATGTGTCCAATCCTTTTATGAAACAACTGATTCTCTCCCACCATTCACTTTTAAAAAGAGTTTTTTATTTCTGCAACCTAAAATAAATTCCCCTTTGTACGTTCGCCTCTTGTAATAATCCTTCAATCTACTTCAATCGTCACAACAAACCCATCATTTTAATGATATGATTGTTTTCCTCTTAACAAAATTGTGAAACTCTTAGTAGAATGTGTTTTAGACCATCAACATACAAAATTTTATTAGATTTCATGTTTTCTTTTCCAATAATATCTTTACAAAAACATTTGATATTTAAGGACTCATCACTTCCAAATTATATTATACCTTCATTAAAATCTTTCACAATCTTAAGTAATCTCATGTATCATATCATCTGAGATGAACACCCACTATCTAGTATCCATTGTCATTATCCTTTCATGGATTTTAATGCAGTTTCACCAATAAGGGAATTTTATCCATTCATTTCATTCATTACCATTGTTTTTTGAGAATTGATATTCTTTTTCTGAGCCAATAACAAAACAAGACATCCTCTTGAGACGTGTTAAGGTTTTTCACATATTTCACAAATAGCTTCCAAGGATTGGAACATATTTTCAATCTTCACTTCATTATTTTCAGACATCTTCATGACAACCTTTTAATTTTTATTTTTTGAATAGATTGACTCCTCCTCAATCTCTACCTTCCATAACATGTAGGAAAATAAAAATGTTTTGGCTTAAACCAACACATATTATTTATGTTCCCGAATCCAACACAATACCATCAGCACCCATTGAAAGAGTATTTTCCTATGAAGCTTTTGTACTTATCAGTATTGTTAATATGTTTCTCAGTGAATTTATTTCCAGATGCTCCAACCATTCTGTAATGAACATGGGTAATCTACTTATTATATGCTCTATTGGATACAGTAGTATAAAAAGTCATATTGGATTTGGAATGGTTCAAAACATTTTTGACAATATGCTCCCATAAGACTTCATAATTTCCATCATTCTTCTTTGCCTAAACAACTTCATTCTTCTTACCACCCATTGAGAGTTACATTTGTATAACATTATCTGGTTTCTCTTATTGAGAATATTCACCGGGATCAGTGATATAGTTATGAAAATGTGTGTTTCTCAATTTATCTTCTGTGAGTTTTCATTGAGAAAGATTCAAGTCTTTTTCATTTGCTTTCAACATCACCTCTAGATGCTCATTATGATTATTTACTTCTTCTAGATATTTTTTAAATTCATCTGTTTCATTCACTAACTTCAATTTTCCATTATCAAAAAATTATAAATCTCTTTGTTGAGGAACATTCATCTTCCAACTTTTTATTTTTCATTTCAAGCCTTCTAATCTTTCTAAGAAACATTATATTTTTCATTCAAATGATGTTCTTGTTGAGTTTCATATTCTTCAAAACTACTACTTCCAATTCTTCATCATTCACTATTTCAATAAATGAATTTTCAATAACATACTCAATGGATTTTTTGGATTAAACATCACTCTCTTCTTCTTCTTCATTTTTGGACTAGAATGTTCTTCTTTTTGATTTATAGAATTTCTTTTCTTTTCCTTTTTCTCCCTTTTTCTTCAATGATATTCTTGAATTTTTTATTCAATATCACTATCCACTTATTTATTTCTTCGAGGAAAATTAGACACTAAGTGACCAACACCTCCACATTCTAAACAATTAAAGGGATGTTTACCTTTGTATTTAACTATACATATTTTCAAATTTTTTGAAAACAAGGATAGGATTTTATTGAGATTTTTACATACCTCATTTTTTGATTCAGAATCCCCAGCTACATATTCAATAAAAATATTCTTTGACATTACTTTTTTATATCCATAAAAGATATTTTGATACAAACCATTGTTTTTCGCTTCATATAATCCTCTACTCTCATTTCATTAGTTGTAAGAGTGATATATAAATAATTAAGAGACAATGGTTTAGGATCTCTATACTCTAATGAATATACATTTTAATTTATTTATTAAGTAGGATTCTAAAGTTCTTTTCATAAAATTTATATTCTGTTTACCTTTCACTAAGACATCTAATAGTACTCCAAATTTCATTCACCCTAGAAATGAATAACCAAACATATTCACACTCACCCATCTACAAATTATAATAATTCAATATCCATATTTTTTACAATGTATTTTTCACCTTTGTATTGCCTTTGTATAAGTTTTCAACTTATCCCATATACCATTAGCTGTGGAAACACATTTAATTCTTAGGAATTCAAATTCAGAATGTGATAATATAATATTCTTATCCCTTCAATCATTCTCATTATAATTCTTGTCAATATTTGTATGTGGAGAACTATAATAAATTAGAGAAAACCATACAGGTGTATGTTCAAGAACATCATAGCTGATAGACATAAGATATTGCTACATTATATCTTTCCAGATATGATTATTCTTTCCATAAAATATTTTAATATAATTACAATTCAACATAGTTAACGTTCTCCATCAGTACTGAATAGTGAAGGAAACTACCTCTAATACCAAATGAATGTTCCTAGTAGGAGTAGTGTATCACTAAGATGGGGAGGGGGTGAATCAGTGATATTATTATTATTATTTCTTTTCAGTTCTAACAACCTTCACCTCATGTTAAAGATTTCAATTTCCTACTGAGAAACAGATCCACACACATCCAATGGAATAGAAATATTTAAAAGGGTCATTATTCAATAAGAATAGATATGTCCTTGATATGGTTTTGAAATTATCCAAAAGTTTACAAACCACTAGAAATAAATCCTTTGATTACAACGACTAGGATGTACCCTTTCACTCGTGTGGAAATATGAAAGAATACAACTACTGCATGTTCACCCTCTTAGAACAAAAGGGTAATAAAATTTATTTGTGACAACACATGTCACTTGTGAATATTTTCAATTCATCAAATTTATTCAATTGAAATACAATTCATTAATTCCTTACCTAGAATAAAGGTAGTAACCACCTAGACTTTGTTATAATACATCTAGTATTATATTTTTTGAGACTGATTCATTTGAGTACAATTTTATAGAAAATACCCCCAGTCTGATTTTCTTATAGAATACAACAGAGTAGAATCATCATCACATCAATTCCAGAATACAATTGTTAATAATAATTGAATATTTTTGAATTGGAACCACTCAAAAACAAGTTTCAAGCCGAATAGAATTGATCTCTTCTTCTCTCTAGAAACACAGAGCTTCTCTCTATTATACAGTGAATAATTAATGATTAATAATGTAAAAAGTACTTTCACCTTTTATGTGTGACCCAAAATAGGTTTATACAGGATTCAAAAGAAATTTTCTTTCTCACCTAAATTCCCTAAAAATTCCATTTCACCTGAAATCTCGAAATGCATTTTCACTTCTTCACCTATTCTCAATTATTCTCAAAACATCTACCATGTTCACCTATTATCCTTCAGAGTCCCATTAAAATTTCTCAGACTAATTTCAATATTTTTGAATGCATGGGTATGTTCAACGTAGATAGATTCCTCATGAAAATTTCTTAATATGATTCTCAGAACCGATTTGAATAAAAATCATATATATAAATGATCATATCCCCCTCTAGAAATCATTCACAAATATTCTTTACATTTATTTTCTCCTGAACCACTTGAGAAACAATACATCATTCAAATAAAATTGCGTAATTAATTTCTTCCATCACGACTTTGAATTCATTGGGGATAAACTTTATCACTGTCTGACATCAATTTTATTTTATTGTAACTTTCAATTATTTTTTTCTTCTTCGTTTTCATATCAACCCAAGAATGATCTTTTATGAATACTAATGACTTGGATATGATCATATTGATTAGGATAATTATGGATATGATCATTTTTTGTCACAATCATTCTATTTATGATTATCATGGTTACAATCGTTATCAATATGATCATTCTGGATATGATAATTCTGAATATGCTAATTTGTGGTTTCAATCATTCTCATAATGGTAATTCTGGTAATGGTCATTCTATATACGAACATTCTAGATACGATAAAATACAATATGAATAATATATACCTTGATACTATACAATAAAATTTGAAAATGATGATATTTGAACAGAACCATTTATATTCATTCACATTCAACTTGATACGATCATTTTGAAAAACAATCAGCACCATCACGTAACCTTTTATCACCACCCATTTTCAATGGGTGTGACATTTCGATCGGCAACACTTTTTAATTGGAAAAACCTTTCACTAGGATCACATTTCATCAGCACCATCTTCCACCGACACCGCCTTCCATCAACACAAATTTTCATTGGAACCACCTTTCATTTGCACAACCTTATTACAAATCAACACCAGAGATTTTACATCCACTCGGTATCAAATTTTTTTGAATGACATCCATTGAGGTCTCTTTATCTTATTACTGATATATACTATTTAATCGACACAAAATCTTCAATCTAAATGTGATTATTTTGAAAAAAAATCGATTCCACTTCTTTTCTCTCTTCCATTCGTATATGATAAATATATTTAACTCCCCATTTTTTCTATCAAACTTGATTCACGAGTCCTTAAATCAACTAATGATTTATATGAAATAAAAATTGGAAAATAATCATCACAAATACATCATAATGTATCAGTACATCACATTCACTACTGTTTCTTTCTTTCCTTCTAATCATAAGAAACAAATTTCCTGAAAAAATAAGACTACACATGAATAAAAAAACTTTGTTATCATCAGCTTGGTCCTAACAATATCTAAATGGAAATCCCCAAAATTGAACAGCATAATGATGTAGATCTAGATCCAAATATCAAAACCCTATATCAAGATCTACTAGTGAATATCATTAAAATTCAAAATCTAGATCAACAATCATAGATATAGATTCAAGAAATATAGATATAGATCTAGTAAAATATTAGATTACTTCCCACCCAAAGAATCAGGAAAATAAGGAGGTTGAATGGGAAATCAACAAGATACGATCAAATTATTATGAGAGGAGAAGATGCTAGATCAAGGCATTGAGTCATGATAATTTGAGTTTATAAAGTATTAGAATTCATTCAATGATCTCCAAAATCATGATTTTACTCCTAGTGATGAATGGGGATCAATATGGGCGTGTTTCAGGGGCTTAGGGATTTTTAAAATTATTTTTCGTGAGACATTAATTGTTGTGATTGTTTTTTCCTAATAGTTTTTCATATGTGATATTCCCAACTTTGAAGGTTTGAATAGTTTGCTAGAATAGAGTGTACGGTATTCCCAAACCACAAACTAACCAATAATAACACAATTTACATTGTTTTTATTTAGAATTCCTCTGAAACACAACACAAGTTCTATCCCAAACAAATAGTACTATAATAAGGATAAACAAGTACATGAAAAAAAGCATTATTCACTCCAGAAATTGTCAAGATCTTAAAATACCTCCTCCATATAACAAATCAACATTGATATTCAATTATAATTATCTCTATGATTTTGAGCTAAAAAAATCTGGCCCTTGAGCTATGACATCTGCTTGCCTTTCCTATGTTTCATCCTACACATGCATATGTTCTCACAATACAAAATCTAGAGGCACTAGAATTATCCACTACCGTCTCTCACTGTGATCCGACCAAAATTTCATATTATCCTCAAAGGAAGCATCTATATCAAGCCCAATGTCATCTACATCGACCACATGAGAAGGAATGGGGGTGATACCATCATAGTGGTGATACATTGAAAACATCATGTAGTTCAAAATATTTATCTTGAAAATCCAATTGGTATGCCAGTATCCCAATTCTCTCTATAACCTCAACCTATCCAAAAAACATGGGCACTAACCTTCCATATCTCCATATCATGTGGCCACCCTATCTAAACAACACCAAATTGAATACACTATCACCATCTGTAAACACTAAGGTTTGTTGATGTCTATCAGTATATGAATTACATCGACTTTGATCCATATACATATAATTTCAAATTAGAGGAACTAGATATGATATATCCTACATGAGAATTGGTCTCAAGAATTCTAATTAACATACCTCTATACAAGATAGTAGTGATCTTCATGGCCTTTCATAACGAGCCTTTTATTTTGTCATCTGTATAGTTTCTTGATTATTTTTATAGGAAAACTCCATTAAAGACATGTACTTCTCCCAAGACCCACCGAAGTCTATAAAACATACATCAACATATCATCAAGAACTTTTATAGTCTGTTCTTACTATCCATCTGCATGTGGGAGGAAATCCATACATAATAAAACCTACATTCTAAGAACCTTCTATTAGCCCATCCAAATGTGTGAATTTAATTGCTAGTATGGATCTGAAACTATAGTTTATGGTAACTAGTATAGATATAATCTCTCCCAAATATATAGTAATCCCAACTAATCTACTGATACAGTCTCCCATATAGATAATAAATATACGACTTTTTTTAGTATCTCCAAAATAACCCCGATAATTTCATTCTTCCAGTGAATATTTATAAGTCGCACTAGGAAATCCATTTTTATTTCATCCAAATTACATTCTAGGATGGGGAATGGATATGGTAAACCTTCAAGTCATTGATTATCTTCCTTCAATAGATGGTAGTCATTATATCGTGTAATGAACCTTTTTATATTCTTTTTCATGCCTAGCCACCAAAACAATCATTTTAGATCACAACACAATATAGTTACTCCAGGATGCATGACCCACTCCATGTAATGAGATTCCCACATCAACTCCTCCCACAAACATAAAGGACCAATAACTCTCTTCTTGATGTAGAGGATATCATCGTCATCTATTCTCCAATTTGAAGGTGACTATCCACCATCTAGTCATTCACTAAATGTTGAACAATCATGATCCTCATACATGATGTATCAAATCTATCTAAAATTTGTAGAATCCACTATAACTCTTACAAGAGTAATCTATACTTGATTGTCCTCAACCACCACATGATTTTCTCCCAGTTAATTCATTATCTTCTCCTTGGCAATAGACACCTAAACTATATGAGTCTATGTTTTCCATCTCAATGTATCATCCATGATATTTTCTTTTTTGGGCATATAATCTAGGTCAAAATAAAATGACTACATGTACATACATCAGGTTATTATGATCATAGAACACTATAAACATATATCATGATAGATAATGACAGAAATAAATCAAATCATAATCAAAAGCTTCCAACATGAGGTTTTACATAGGGTATTTCCATTCTTATGTCCTAAAATACCGAGACCCGTACACCACATGTCGATTTCCTTTCATCAACACTTCTCCATGTATAATCCCATAAGCATCAAAATACATTGTGTACTCCTCACCTGAATTAGGTAATATCAAGATCAATTCCAATTTCATGCAATTATTCAAATCTTGGAAGGACATCTAACTGGACTCTCACCAGCCCAATTTTATCACATTTCTTTTTGAGCCAAAAATAAGCACATCCAATTGGGAAACGTCCTAGATGAATCTCTGATAATATCCAACTAACCCTACAGAGAAACAAATATTGAATATGTTTTTGGGATACTCCCATGAAACCACTTCCTAAACCTTATATGTGTCCACTGAAAGAGATTCAACTAAAATTTTGTGTCACATGAAATGTACATGGTCGCTCCAAAATAGAAACTTAGATATCATGGAGTTTAACTGATTCTCTCTCAGTGTACTTAGCATGATATCAAGAAGTCGTGTATTAAAATCAATTGTATTGGAATAGAACAACATATCATCCACAAAACTACTAAAAACTAATCCATGCACTTATGGAAGATTATTTTCATCAATGTAATAAATCTTTCTCGTGATTTTGCCAACCCAAACGACATTATGATGAACTGATGAAGTCTATACCTTCATTTGAAATTAGTACTCAGTATATGGGGAGTAAAATCCCTCAAATGATGATATCCCGATCTAAAGTCGGTCAAAAAGTACATGTAAGATCTTCTAGACTAGTCAAATTAATTTTTGATATAAAAAATTGCATACGTGTTTATCATTGTCATCAAATTCAAATTCTAGTAATAAACACCCAAATATAGAGTACTGTCAGCCTTATATGTAAACAACATAGGTGATCCCCAAGGTGACATACCAAGATGGTTAAATCCCTCATCATAAAACTCCATGCGTCGAGTTTCTAGAATCTTATTATCAATCAATTATATTCTATATACTGCAATAAAAACTAGTGTAGCTCTCGGTTAAAAAAACAATAGTTAATTCTTCATCTCTCACTACTGGAAATCCAAAGAATACTTCATGAAAAACAACCAGAAACTATTCCACTAGTTTTGGACATATATCATTCATTTCTCTTATATCAATTAATAAGTTAGAAACTTATGATGTGAGCTCTCCCAATTGTTAAGTAATTGGCCTTACTCGGCCTACCTAGAAAGCCCACTCTCCATGATTAATGTAGTTGTCACCCATAGGGGATAGAAAGATCACATTTCTATGGTAACAATAAATATGGGATCAATATTATACAATATAGTCCATATCCATAAATTGGTTAGAGCCTAACATGTCAAGGATATAGATATCCCATAGAAAACAGTAATGATTTTTCTCTATAGAATGCCCATTGAACAAACAAATGTTTCTTGATCATACTCTCACAGGTTTATCTATTGTCATTACCCATCTAAAAAGATCCACTTCTAGGTTAAAACCATCGACATGTTTTAAAGATATAAAGTAAATACAGGAACCAATATCAAATAAGGAAATAGCTAATTTAGGAGCAACAAGAATAGTACATCTCTCTATTGATGGACTATCTTTTTTATCCATAAGTGTAGGATGAAACACAAGTAGTTTTTTGTACCCTCTTCCCTATGATGTCATATTAATCCCATATATTTCAACACATTTATGATATGGGGCTTATTTCCTAGAATCACCTGGTCCATGGCCTCTACCACATTATCCAGTAGAACTCCAGTTGACATACTGATTTGATGAAAAAGATCGTCTTCTCCCACCCTGGTGGTGTTTAACTCCTTCATCATTGAACATATGGATTGGGTTCTTGTATAACCTTTGTAAATGTATCATCTTTTTGTAGCCTCAATACTATATTAGTGGTTGGATACAAAGTAATAAAAAGTGTCTACAAGTATTACATTTTTGGAAAATCACTAGATAACGTTCCTAGGTAACTGGTTTTTCTCTAAGAACACTATTTTCCCATGAATTGGGATCATGTTATCAGATGGATTCTTCTTAATCATTTAATACATACATTATAATGATGTATAAGAAACTATTTGTCTTTAAATATAAGCCTCCTTCATGTTCCCCTTAGCAACGATATCCTTATTTACCACTTTAGAAATATTCTTTAGCCTAAAAGTATTCCCCTAGGACTTAATTTCACACATAAGACTATCTTAAAACCACATTTCCACAATAGAACCCTCTACTCCTAATAATGTATAAATGTAATGGAAATCTATAAAGATTCCATCATAGTCCATTACAGACATATTCCTCTAATTCAACTTCATGAAATTAGTCACTCTCTCCTACCACAATATCTCAATGTTGAAGTAATTCCATAACAACTCCAAAGAGTCCTTCAATAACATACCATCATCTTGTCAATTCAAAGATTGTGAATCCCACCACTAATTCACTAATTCTTTTAGTATATATGTTTCCATCATGATCCTATTCTAAGTAGTAAGCTCTAAGTGATCATGTATAGTACAGATAGACTCAATCCAGAACTCAACTCGTTCAGTTCCACCCTCTCTAATAAAATGCAGAGGTTGTTGCAACTATAACTCCCTCGTCAGGTCCATAATTGTATTTTTGACCCACCATAGGAATCATTCCCTGAATTACATTAATCAAGAAATTGTCCCTCAGAACTCACCCATTGATTCCTCACAAGGCACTATTGGTGCCTTAGGTTCCACTATTGGTAAATCATCGCCAACCATATCTCATTATTGTCCTCATGATAGACAACATCATGGAGGCATATATATATAATTACAAACCCACATATTAGGGAAAATAAAAAAATATTATCACATTTTTGATTTATTGAAATCACAATAATGATTTTCCAAAAACTTTAAAGGTGGTTAAAACTGTTGTGCTATAACAACTCTTAAAAATCCTACACGAGGGTCATTTTTAACAACAGTAAACAAATATCATATCATTTTTCTCTTTAAAATACTATTTATTTTTATTTATCATCATTTTACCATTACTAATTTCATAATAGGATCCCATTTCCATTAAATTTCACAATAATGGAAAAATAACTCTTTTTCAACAACATACCCCAAACCCTTTTTCTTATGCATGCCTAATATATTGCATGTCACAAAAAATAATGAGTTCCTATAATGATGCAATAAAATAAAATCTTATTCTATTCTAGGCCTTGGGTTGATTATCAATAATTTTCATAAATAATAATCAACACACACAATATGTGAGTCACCTAAGGAGAAATAACATTAAACTATAAAAAAAGATAAATAACAAAAATTACTCTATGGGTACTTATGGTTCCCCCCCATAAATGGGTTTGGAAATTCATTACCCAAGATCATTAAAGGGATCGACTCTTCCTATTCCCATGACTTCCTTTCATTAATAGTATTCCAATGTAAAAATAAAATTAAATAAAATAAAACTCTTTAATACCACTTTGTATCTTCTTAACCCTAGATCCACTCACATGTTCTCCATGATGGACCACCACATGACCTCAGTGGAACCTGCCCATATGCCAGACGCTACCAACTAGTAGTTAGGGTATGATAAGTCAATCATGGTGGTATTATACCCTATTTTTTCAAAGTAATATACATGAATAAATAACAAACAATTGCAATATCATATATAACCATGAGAAATACCAATATCCAATGATAATCAATATAAGAAATACTATATCCAAATAAAGAGGAAAATAGGCAATGATATTTTATGTGTCACATGTCTAAAATGAAAACCTAAAAGAAATTCAAAGATGAATCCAATAAAGGTGTAAAACCATGTCTGGTTCCCTCAAACAAGATGCATCCAAAGCTCATTTATCTAACAAAGGGATTTTTCCATTAACCTGTATAGATTACGTGAAATCTATTGGGGTACTAATCAAGATGCCTAAGTAGGGTGTCTGTGAAACACTATAAGAAATAGAAAACTATGTCTAAAAAATTTTAGTCAATAAAAAGTGTATACAGTTAAATAAATAAATAATTGAAATGTTTATGTAATTACTTTACCACATTATTAAATATTCATTATTTAACCACTTGAACCCCGGGTTTCCTGAGGAAACCAGATCCTCAATACCCATATCAGCTATTGAGAATGGCTGAACCATCCACATGGGATATCATATATCTAAATTTTACATAAATATTAATTATCAACATTTACATCTGATACAATACATAAAACATGTAAATCAATCTGGAATGACTAATGTGAACCTATGGATCAAACCTCAATGGTGTAACATGAATAACACTAAACAAAGTATAATTTCTTTCTAGGAAAATGGTGAAGATGTGATGGTATTTATCTTGGATAAAGAATAAGAGTTCTAAGGGCCCCTTGTAAAATGAAATGCAATGTCTCATGGTCGTCCACAAAATAGGAACACTTGGTCATTCTCAATAGGATTACATGAACCTTCTAAATTGGTTATCATTGCCCTCGACAATTTGTCTTTCACACCTAGGTTCTCCCATGTGCAACTCAATGTCACCATAACCAAAAGTATCCAATTAATTAATTTATCAATTATTTAACAACATAAATTTCCATTATTTAATTCTTCAATTAATTAATCACCCTGATTCCATTAATTAACCTAACGATTAATTATTCAAATAATTTCTTATTATTTAACCCATTGATTAGTTAATCATTGAAATCCATTTTATTAATTAAAAAATTAATTTTAAATTGTCATACATTGAACAATTAAACAATTAAATAACCATATAAATCAGATACTTATTCCAATAATTAATTATTCAATAATAATCTAAACATTCAATAATTTAGTAACAAATTAGTTATTTATAATTCATAATTAATTATTCTGACTTTTAAACAAACAATTAAAAATTCCTAATTCAATAATTCTATATTTTGATAATTAATTCACCAATTTATAATCTTAATACCAAAATTAAATAATCAAATGAAACCCTAATTTTCCAATTAATAAAATAGACACATTATGAAAATTTAATAAAAGAATAACAATTTCCCTGAAGCTCTAGAAATTATACGACTTTCACATAAAAAATCAATGTTAGGATTAATGGGCTTGATTTATAGACCGCCTACCTCAATTAACTAATGAATGATCACCTAACATATATCCCAAATATTATGAATCACAACCAGATAGATATATATCTAATTCACAAATCCCTAGATCGAGATAAAAAAATCATAATCTCTTTTATTATAAATGTAGATCCACAATCCTAGATCTAGATTCACAAAATCGATATCTAGATCAAGAAAAATATAATATTTATATCCACAAAAATAATGATAGAATGATAGAGGATGATTTGGAATTAAATGGTATATGATTCCGTTTCTGGGAGAGGATAAAATCTCAAATTCAGGCCTCAAATCACAAGGAAAAGAGGTAAAACAAATGCACAGAATTCATCCTGAGAAATCCAAATCCATGAATGACCTCAATGAGTCAAATTTATGTCAAAATGGTTGAGTTTTGGGGGATCATGGAAATTTAAAAATGAATTTTTATGAAACATTAAATATCTTACAGGGTTACTTGTAAGAGGGGTCATGGTTTTTAATATCGTGCACCTATCAGGAAATTCACAACTTTCTAGGGTTGCACAGTTTTATGGGATAGGGTGCACAATTTTCCCTAACCATAATCCAACTATGAAAAACCCCATTTAACATCATTTTTCTCACAATTCTACCCAAGAATCCACCTTGTTATAACAAGAAAAACAACTCAAATAAGCATAAAAGAGCACTAGAGATCATGCCCAAGTAACTTCAGAGAATGTAAGGATCTTATAATAATTACCTTATTTGTTCATTCTAAATTGAAATTTTTATATATAATAATATTTATATTCTTCAATAAATATTAAATTTCCAATTAAGTTCATTATTATCATCAAATATTTTCATTTCTAATTAACAAAACTCTCATATAAATCTCTTATATAAACTAATTTCAAAAAAATCCTTTATATATCATAATATATATCTATAAATATGTTACAATTAAAAATATTTATTTATCTTTTAATACCATTTTCCAAAACTAAAAAAACATAATTTCTTTTCATTGAAAAAGAAAATATATTTTTTGAAATTTAAACATGTTAATAAAATTATTCTTTTTACATCTTTTCGATAAAACAACGATAAATATTTTCAAAGTAGCAATTTTAACAAAAATATATTTTAATTTAATATGTCACATATTTTATGGTCCTTATAGGAAATATCAATTGAATTTTATAAAAGAAACCCCATACTAAAATAGCTTTTATTTTTTTCTATACAACAATGAATTTAATAAAGAATTACATAAAATAAGTATTATTTATAAAATATATGGGTGTTAAATTATAAACCCTTATATAAATTGAATCCCAATAATTTTAGTTCCTATAAATATTTAAAACAATTGATGAAATTATTTATAATATAATTTTTAATGAATTTTCTCCATTACGTTCTAGGGTAAGACTCATAGTTAACTTTATAATATAAATAAATATATATATATATTTCATATTAACCACCTTCTAGGCCAAATATACCACCTTATATATAAATATAAATGGTTTCATGAATCATACTAATCATAACTTCTTTTTCAAGATCATATTTCAATTCAAATACTAAAACAAAATTGATAATTGTAATAATTGTTAATCATATTAATATTAAAATGAATACAAAATATATTATCTATTAACACCATATTTTCAATCCATAAGGATTTTTAAAAATCATAAATATATGTAAATAATGATATCTTCAATCCAGAAATAATAATACACTATATAGTTTAAAATATTTGTGTTTTGGACAAATGTTTTCTCAAAAAATAACTTATGTCATAGATACTTCCAATCACCTAAAAATCATATATAAAATTCCATAAATACTTAAACATTTCTCAACTAATAATATCATAGACTCTAAAGTTTTATAAACATTTTTAAAATATATCTTTATTACCAAAATGGTTTTGAAAAAAAATTTATAAAAAGGAAACATTCAAAAAAACTTTCTTTAATAGGAAAAAAATATTAATAAAGTTTTTTTCTAGAAATACCATATGTTAAAATCACTTTTAAAATAATAATCTTATTTTTTAAAATAACAAATTAAATTTATTAAAATATTAAAGAATTTCCTTTATAAAATAAATACAAAGAATTTAATCAATATTATAAAATCATTGAGGCAACCAGAAACATTGAGGGACTATATAAGTCCCACATATTACTTTGTGGGAAACTCATGAGGTTTAGGTTAACTCAAAATCACTCAAAATTATTTACAATGACCGTCTGTCAAGTTTTAATAATAAATTTTCTAATTTTTGTTGTATCTTTAAAATTCCATTACATGTTTTATTTTCAAATTATCAACATTAGTGTAAAAATATTTTCAAAATGAAGAAAAGTATATGAAGATATTTATGGGTAGTTCATGTGTATGTAGTGAAAATCGTTATTTGTAATAGAATAATTTCAAAAATGAATGATTATAGTGAATAATTTGTTCCATGATGAAAAATTACTTTCAGAAGTACAAAAATCATTAATTTAAAATGTATTTGAGTGGGGGTTTGTGAATTAAACATTTTACAAATGAAATAAATTCTTTTGGAACTCTTAAAATACGATATTTTAAAATAACTCATTTCGAATAAATTGGATGTTAGAAAAGAGAATATGAGATACAATTTTAGGAATTATAAAAAATAAATCAATTATTCGAAAGAATTAAAATATTTTTTTAAAATAAACACCCTAATGAGGAATTTTTATTTTCAAAATACCAATGAAAAAGGGAGTGTTTCTTATAAGATTAAGTTATAAAATATTAAAATTGGGACCATAAAAAAAGGGTTACATTTGAAAAAATTTAAAATATATTTTTTAAAGAAATTTAACATAAATTATATCAACCAAACCATACAGACATTCTTTTTTGTATATCCTTCATGAAGGGTTCTCCTAAAAAATTACCTTACTCCCTCGTTTTATTTCTCTTTCTCTCCCTTAGTGGCCGCAACTAGGGGATTTCTCATTTTTGTATGTGTCTAGGATTGTGGAAAATAACACTTGAATAGAAGGAGATCGATTTTACATTCACCCCAACTATATATCAATATATTATAAAATTATATAGTAATTTATAAATTCTACTTCTTGGAAGAATTATATCATCTACTTATCTTATAAATCCTTCACAGTAAACTAATATTTTAAATGAGTTTTATAGTAAACTATTTACCCCTAATTGTAATTTCATCATTCTAATGAAGTATATTATGTATATATATATATATAACATGTCTTTCACAGTCAAACATTTCAAATAATATGATGGCATTATTTGTTTAGAATTTTATTTTCATTTAATACTTGAGGGGTGTCTTACCGTTATTCGACCTTCATGCATCATGTCAAATATATACATGGATTCCTTAGTTAAATGTTATATATATATATATATATGTTTGGGCGGTGTTTTTATGTATGTATGTATGTTTTTATATGTTTATAAGTTTCATTGTTATCCATTAACTGCATTGTGTGGCTATTTAAAGATTACCACACCTGATTTTTCAGTTTTTTTATTTTTATTTTTATCCCTACTTCTAATGTGTTCAATACAATTTATCCCATTTTATAATTAATTCTTCTAGGAAATACATAAATTTGAAAAATATATATATATACTATTTCTGCAACTATAGGTTTCTTGTGAGCATATGAAGAAGATAGTGGGGTGGCATGTTTATTTTTGAACATACAAATTATTTTATGAACAGTGAATAATATCCATTTTACCAAATCCCACATTGATTTCTAAACTAATGTATCTATGAAATATATATAAATACATGTTAAAACATTCCATTTAGGTCTAAAAGGGTTCATTTGTTGAACCTCAGCCTATCGTACCACCTTGAAAGTGATTTTCTAATCACCATTGTTCCATGCGTGCATACATGTACACATTCTACTTAAACTACACACTATGTAAATTTTTCATATTCCCAAACTGTCCCATACTATTTAACATGGATGTGGATTTCTAATTAGGTGGATCCATCACATATTTTATATAATATGTATATATAAACTCATCGGTTAAAAATGTATATTGTGAAACTTTTATAATTTAGCCACCAATCACAATATATTTACTTTCATGCTTTTATTAGCATACTAAAAGATATTATGAAATTTACTATTTAATGATTTTATTATGAATAATTTAATAATTTATTATTATTATAAATTACCTTTTTAAAAACAGTCTTATGAAAATCTCTTATTTACTTATAATTTTAGTAATTATAATTCAATTATTAAATTATAATTTAATGTAATTTTTTTCTTTTTGAAATTTATTATTATATTCTATAACATTAATTAAAATTAATATATTATTTGAAAACATTATTACTCATATAATTTTTTATTTCCTTTTCAATATATATAATTTATCATTTACTGTAACTTATTTTTAACATATTTTATATATTTAAATATTATAACATAAATTTAAATTTTGAATATAATTTATTTCATATAATATTTAATATTAATTATATTAATTAAAAATATAGTACTAGTACAATAAATATCAATTATCATTAAATATAGTCTTTTCATATTAATAATTTTTTTAATTGTCACATTTATACCATTAATTAATTATAAATACCTTTTAGTTCAATTTAATTATCTTATTTTTCATTTAAAATTTATATTTTAGTATATAGTAATATGTATTTTCTTTATTAATTATTATATTTCTATTGTAATTTATGTTTATCATTAAATATATCTATTTAATTTAATAAAATTCTATTATAATCTTCTTCTATACACTAATTTAGAAATATTACGTTGTATATCATAGTATATATCTATCTAAATATTATATTTTTAAATATATATATATTAATAATTTATTATGATTTATCTGTAGATAATTCCAAATCATTAAGCATTAATTTCATTAACGTATTACCCTTGATTTTATAACCATATTTGTATTTATAATTTATTATTAAATATAATTTTTGAAATTTGAAAATGTCATGACTAAATGTATATTATAATATAATTTTTAAAATGAGGAAAATATAGTTAAATTGGTACTTTTTATGAAATGAATACTATAAATTAATTTATTCAATAATTTATTATGTTTATAGAGAAAAAAAATTTATTTTATAAAAGATACATTATTTAATAATATATAAAAGTTAAATTATAGTAATGATATCAAACATTTTATAAAACTATAGAGGTATAATTGGATTAATTAGATTCATCAATCAAGGCTTCATGAAGATTTTCGGGAATATTATCTCAGAAGAAATTAAGAGAATCTCAAAAATAAACTATACTCTTTAAAGAAATATAGATCATCTAAACAAATATAGTCACACAAAAAAATCTAACCATCTTCTTATTTTAGTATTTCCAAGGAAGTGATCAATATAAGAGATACCCTAATGGATATGAAAAAATAGTGTATCCCAAACATGAAAATGCAATGAAGGAGAAATATATGTAGTTTGGTAACCAATATGATAAAAGCTTATCCAGTTTGAGGTCTAAAATAATGTCAATGCTTCTAGTAAGGAAGAGGAAAATATTTTATTTAATGTATAATGATTTTGAAAATGATGGTGCATTCACCATTAAATTAATTTCAATTTTTAGTGTACACTTTTGAAAACTAGTATTAGTACCACATAGATCTCTTGATGACAATGATATAAATACCATTTATGTATTAATTCAACAAGTTGTCACAACCTAGGAGATAGGTTCACCTATACTATCACAGACTAAAAATTTATAATAGTCTGTTAATAGACTTATGAAGATGATTGTATACATTTATGTATAGTTTATCGAAGAATCATTTTATATAGCTTCAAATTATATCTCAATTATTAGAGAAGAATATCCATTTGTTGTATATGTTTAAGAAAATACTGTTGTTGAAAACCTATAAGATTTGTTCTAATTGTTAAAAATCAAGTAAAATATATACATGAATACAAATCAGTGGACCTGTTATCTATTTTACTTATTGAAATAGTTATTGGGGTGTAAGAAGTGATGAAACTGAGTCTGGACTAAATAAGCGAACTATGGAAATGGATTCATAGATTAGATTGATTTTCCTATTTTTTTATTATTTATTCATTATTTACTTAAAACATCTAATTAAATATATAGTAAAATTAAATTTTACACTAACTCTATTTTGTATCTAATTTTTTTATAATAAAAAATGGGTAAAGGGTGTTTGTAAATTCATCATTTTTATAATATATATATATATTTTGAGAGATTTGTTTACCAAATATTATTTATCTATTATTTCCAATAATTTTCTAATTTTTTTTACTTGTGAATATATAGTGGAATTGTGTTTTCCATTTCAAAAATATTATTATTATAGGTTCCATGATCCAATAATGATCTTATTTTGATTTCTAAACAGTGCTTTCTACTTCATTTTGGAGCACATCAAGTTGGAAGTGCTGTGAGTCCCTTGCTTAAAGCATTGGGTTAGATGCTCAAAAAAGGTTTAAGTGTGTTGGAATCTATCATCTGATCCTCTTTTTAAAATCATGTGTGGGATAGAATATTGATTTTCCTTTTCTTTTTATCAATCATGAATTCTTGGAAGAGGAACATCACATAACCATTGATATAATTCGCGGTTGCATTATCAGTTAGATTGGGGGAGACTTTTGGAATGTTCTTGTTATGATTTTTGTTTTATATGTTGACATTTGGGTCCATGTAATTACTTTTGACGTTATTGGTTTGGAAAATTTTATATTATCAATGTAATCGGTTACTCCATTTACCAATATTCAATCATAGATTCAGTGGTATATTTACATTACAATCGATCATTTTTTCATGATAAAATATCTCCCATTAGAAATGGTATCACTAGGTCCTCTTTGATTCTCATGGTCAGTAAAAAAGTAAAAATACATATTAGAATTGAATCATATGTAGGGATGATATGAATCAAGAAATTTGATGGAATGTATTTTAGCTTCTTGAAAATGTAGATTGAATACAATCTGATTCAAGAGAACATTTATGTTTCATTGTATTGGGTAATGGAGGAGTTAATAATGGATCATGAATGGGAATACTTTCATAATAATAAAATTTCAAATTTGATAATGTCTCTTGTAAGGAATATTTCAACAGAAATTTGAGAGATGCAGAAAAAATTGAATATTTATAGGTTTCAGAAAACATGAAAAAAACAGAAGGCCCTTAAAATGTTTTCATTCTGAAAATATATTTAGAATAAATCCAATGAAAGGGCAAAAAAATCAAAATATCATGTGATTTATTTAAACATGATTCTTGGGAAGATCTAATCAATAATGGTGAATTTTAATTATAACATATTTGCATTGTTACTATTATCACAACATTAAGAGATTTGAGATGAAATAGTTAATGCAGTTAGTAACTCTAGTGGAAAATCCAATCTAATATTTGATGATATCAAGAATATGATACTCAATGAACTTTTTAGATGTAGGTAAGATCATAAAACATTTGGTAGTGAACGTAATGTTCATTTAACAGGTAGGTCACCCATTCTAAATTATGATTATTGGAAGAAATAAATGAAATAAAATTACTATGAAATATGTAAAGGTAAATTGCACAGTTATGGTCATACCAACTAAAAGTGTGGGAAGAAAGGAAAAAATATAGATTTAAAGAGTCTCATGGGGAACATTGGATGTACATCAACATTTATATGTTAAAATTTTATTAATTCAATGGAAGTTCATAATTATTGGATAATATAAATTAATATATTCATAAAATCATGTTGGGATGAATATAGAGTATCATTCCACTAAATAAGAGATTAGTGATTAATATCACACTATATGTCCCTAAAATTTGTGTATTTTAATCTAGTGGAAGCTAGATCCCTAAAAATTATTATAAAATGATATTTCAATATTCCAATAAAGAATAAATGATTCATGAAACCATCCGAATTTTGTTACGTATCTTTAGTAAGGAGGAATTTGATTTTATTTGAGCAATCTGATGATGCAGTCTATAAAAATATATTTGAAAATGGTATAATAATGGTTACTAGGGTATCCCTTTTGAAATTTTTATTGTAATGGATGGTTCCAATTGTATTACCAAAAAAACATATGGACTTTCATTCATTAGAGGTTATACTTATAATGATCCAGATGTATGGTGTTGCAGGTTTTGTCAGATATCTTATGCATTAATTAAGAATCCTAAAATGGTGAGGAGTCATATCCATTGATATATCTTTCGAATAACGTGATATTCCTAATAAATATGTTAATAAGATGAAATAGAATGCCTATAATATCATTGTATTATAGGATAATATTGAGGAAAAAATATATATAAAGTATTATGTGATCAATTTGTATTCGTAATTATGAGATTGATTCAATATGATAATCCATGTTCCCATGTTTTTGAATGATAATTATATATTGGATGTTAATGATTTAAGGAAAACATACTTATTCATGTGATAATAATCTAATTTAAATTTCATAAATTAGAAAAGTGTATTTTGTATCCATTTTTTCAAAAAATAAAATTCTAAAAATAAACCTATTTTACATTAATGACACATCATAGATATTTTCATCTTATTTTAATTAATTTCAATTATCATTACTAAACCATATGATAAACATTATAAGATGTTGGAAGAACACAAAAAACTCATTATGGTTTATAAAGTAATATAAAGATTTTTTTCCATGAACACTTATGAAATATATATCTTTTCACCAAAATAACATTTGGATTAAAAAATAATTAAAAAATAATCCCCTTACCTAAAATAATTTTATAGTCCATTTCATCAAAAATATTATTGGATAAAAACTCATAGTTATTTCTTTGGAATCATAAAAACACAAATAATGTTTTCACAAAGATATAATTTCCACCCCTGAAAACTATGATATTCATTCATTTATACTCAATGTAAATATCATCAATTTATAAATAATATTATTTCTATAAAAACATTAAAATTCATTAAAAAAAATATGAAGGTATCATGGGAAATCATTTCCATATAACTCCTAGAATAACAATTACAAATGGGGTAACTATATAGCGGAATTCCATACCTAATTCATTGGAGGGAAATCAGGGACTCATCCATCCTTAAATTTTCATTCAATGAACAATCATGGGTCAATATCATTATCACACAACCATGGGCTATAATGAATCCAAATTTCATAATACTGATTTACATGAACCTTAACACAATCACCAAACATAGAAACCATTAATTTTTAATTGTACACAATTAAAAATATTCTTTTTATCCCTCAAAAAACATTTCAATATATTGATATATTTAGATAATTTTATAAAAATTATTATAATAATGCCAAAAATACATGAAATGAGATTTTTCATTGATTAAATCATTAATTACTACAATAGAATCCAAAAATTTAATAATAGTTATGGTGATAGGAAAATTAATTGCCTCTTTATATTCTAAAATAAAACATTCATATTTTATTTTAGAAAATCATTTCAATCAATGCATAAAAATATTCCTTTTCAATAGTAATTTAATATATTAAATAGAAATATAAAATAACTGCTATATATATTTTTTTCATTTAAATATATCTATAAAATAATTTTTAAAATATAAAAAATAATGGAAAATAGAGTTTTAAGGGAAACATTAAAAGAGAATTTTTAAAATAGAGTCCACTTCCATGAGTCCAACTCATCATATAGGTTATTCATTTTCCAAATAATAAACATATTTTTATTATTTATCTTCAGGAAAAAAAATAACTTCATTATTATTTCATATATTTGACGTATAACCATGTTATAATAATATTACATAATCATTTGATTTAATTTAGGATGTGTTGATGATATTGGGCTCATATTTCCATAATAACATTGATCAGATGTGTATAGTCAAATAGATAATTATTAAATCATCTCTAGAATCATAATAGTAACATAATAATAAATATAATAGAAAAATTCTACTTATTATTTCAATCATTAAATATAGTTAAGAAAAATGAAATACGTTACAATCATATAATAGTTTGGTTGTACGCAATCAAGAGTAACATTTCCATTTTTAACAACCATCGTGGAAGAATGTATGAATTATTTTTCCTTCACATAACTAACATTATACAATGAATAAAATATTTATTATATAAAGATAACTATATATATCATCCATGTCATATTGTGATGAAAAATAAATCACATCTCTTTATGGAGAAGGTAGTACATAAATACACATAGATGACATTTTATTTTTCATTGAATATGAAGGTGAAAAATTAAATGATTGAATATATTTTAAAAATGAATTGTATGTACTAAAAAGTTATAAATAAACATTTCTTCAATCATTATAACTCTCCATGACATTTGGTGATGTAAAATGAATTACATCATTAGATGAGATTGTAGCCCACCATACCCACAAACTATAAATTTCAATCCCATTTGATGGAGGGTGCACATAGATATTGGTAATTCTTTTTAAATAATAATGTAAATGTATATGGGATAAAATGATGTTATTATTTAATAATTAGTAAGTATTATTTTATGGATATGGAAGAATAAATAAAACAAAAATGATCTATGAAGAAGGAAACCTATTTTTCAGAAACCCCATTTTCTTTACACATTATGACCATTAATATTCATATTATTACAAAACCAATCCCATAAAACATTTTTATAGGTGTTAATAATATAATATTAAATACATGTTTACCACTATATAATTTTTATATATTGATTAATTTGAATAATATGTTCAATTATATAACAGAGAGAAGGGATACTCTGGCAATTTCTGAAAATATTAAATTAATATAAATTAATTTTGACATTTAAATGGATTAAATATGAAAATATTCAATAAAAATATAAGAATTAGTAGAAATAATCTCATGCTATAAAATGTTGACATGTTTGGAGCACATTGTTTTCATTATATAAAAATGTTAACAACATCCCCATTAACCATGTTCACACATACCATGATGAAAATGTTTTTTTATCATTGATTGTCATGAATATTAAAATTAATGAACACAAATAGAATAATATATCAATAGTTGAATACATTATTAGAACCCATGTAATTTTTGTGGATTTTTAATTTTTATAAATTTTCATTCATTTCATAATATATTATTTACATATAATATCATAAATATATATTTTAAAAATATTCATTTTGTTACAATTACAACATCAATACAAAAAATAAATTTGATATAAAATATTTTAATATATCCATAAAATTGTAAATTTATCTAAATAATTCATGAAACTAATTACATATTTTATATTATACAACATTAAATATTTTCAATATCATTTATTTTCAAATTATATTAAATGATTTTCTCAGTATTTTGTATGAATTCAAGGTAATTATTAGTTATCTAAATATTATAAATAAAATACCGTGACAAAGATAAAAAAATTATAATACCAATTAATATTTATAATATAAAATATCTTCTAGTTATCTATATGATAAAAATATTATAATTATTAATAACAACAGTATCAAATTTGTTAATTTTTTTTATATAAAATACTATATTTTATATAATCATATAAAAATGAAATAATATATTTTATAATAAAATAATGGATGTGTATGGATGATATATAATCATAATATAATATTTAGGAATGATTTATAAATTTTTTTTACTATATATTTTTATTAATTTCAGCAAAAAGATTTAGGCTTTACCATGGAAAAAAAATTAATGAGGATGCAATTTAAATTTACAGAAAATAAAAAGGGAATACTTACCAATTTGTACCTCATGATTCCAAATATGTTATACAATTTTAGAAATTAAAAAAAATATATATTTTAAAATTAATTATAAAATAAATCCTTCAAAAATTTTCAAAAAATGCATTTATAGAAAAGTTCCCGATGTAAATAGAAAAGGATTTTATCTTTAAATCATGTATACAATTGTTTTAAAAAACATAATTATATTTTATTTAATTAAAAGAGACCAATTTAATTTCAAATCTATTCTTAAGTTTTTTTTTAATTTTTAAATAGTTTAAATTAAAAGAAATTTTTTGATATAAATTTATATTTTTAATCATTTAAAATAATGATAATTTTCAGTAAAATTTCATATTTCACTAGAGGTATATTTTGATACATTTTTGTAAAATTGTATTTATAAAATATATATAACATATATATATATATAAATGTTTGTATATTAATTATATTATTCTCTCTTAAATACAAAAAAAATCAATTACTGAAATCCCATATCATTGAATAATAAGATGGATCTTTTAAATATTATGTTTTTATTTTTTATGAATTAATAAATACAAATTTATTGACTAGAACCATAGTTTATAATTCATAAATTAGTTAATCCAATTTATACGGTAATTCCCCGACCATAGTTACCAAGATTTGGTTATTTATTACATAACATTTGAATGATCCCAAGAGATCATGTCTCGAAAGACCGATCAGTTTAGTATCCCTGGAGGTACTAGATACATACATACGTTTTACATTACATTATGAAATGAAAAAACTACAACATTGTGTACCCTTTGAACATTATCATATCCCTGTGCCTACTCCTACATTTCAATCATAATATAATTCTCCAAATCTGGGGAAAAGAAAAATATAAGAAAGTGGTGATCTCGGATTATCTGTAAGGATAACAATATAGTATAAACTATAATAAAAAACAATTATGGAAATGCATAAGACTAAAACACAAGCCTTTTAAACTTAAAAATCAGCATAAAATGGAAAATATAAATCAAATAATTCCATTTACATTTTCAAATGGATATTCTATAAGTAAAAAAATCACTTTTAATATCAAAATATATTTCCATAATGATGTAATGAATAATTTTGTATATCATAACCACAAAGGTAATGCCTCATGCCAAGACTAAAAATAATGATTTTCCAAGGCCTCGTTCCAAGACACTAGTTTGTATCATGAGATCTACCGATGCATCGTGGAGCTATAACAGGAACCACCCATTACATACTCATTTCAATTCATTCCTCATATAAAAATTTGGAAACCTAACACTAACATTTGTTTTAAAACAATCATACAAAATGTCAATATTTTTACCACAAATATTTAATGGTATAAAAATAGCACATCCACAGTCTGACATAACTCATTCAACAGAATAGTTCTGATTTTATTATAATAAATGAACCTCAATCAATTATAATGAATGATATTTATATATATGAAAATAAACAATAAAACTATTTAAAAGAAATATCCCATTTTTCTTGAAAATATTTAAAAGTAGAACTATTTATCAAGATGATTTTAAATTAGATTTTTTGAATAATATTTTCCCATAACACATTGAAAATTTTAAAATAAATTTTAATTTTAAAACATTCATGTCCATATTAATAAATCCTTCAAACCATTTTAAAAACATACACATTAATGAGAAATATTTAGAAAAATAAATCTTTAAAACAATAAAAATCATATTTTCATAATAGTTCCTAACAAAATGAGAGATCCTTAAATACAAACAATTAAAGTGATAAAAACATTATAATATCATGAGAACAAATGGATTCATGATATACAAAGTCAATGTACAATATATACACCATATAAAAATAAATATGTGCATAACAACAAAGAGGTCTCAATGGAATGTAATTTGATATGAAATTCCTTATAAAGACTGTATCCATAGGTTAATGATAAATCAATGAAATAATTATGTGTGAAAAATATCAATACACTCTGTATGATTTCATATTCATTGAAAATAAATCATAGAACATTCACACATTTTCTTGTAGAAACAACAACAATGACATGGATTTTTAACTCAATTAATGAAAATTGAGGTAAGATTACACTCATCAAGGTCATATCTAATACATGATATTTCATTAATGGAGTTATTATTTGTATAAAAAGTATATCCAATGAAATGAGAGAGTTAATTACTATATAAATAAACAAATAGTTACTTCACACATAATTTAGGAGTAAAATAATCATTGACGTTTCTATAAAACCAAATGAGATGAAATCAAAATTAGAAATTCCCATACCGATTTTGTAACATAAAAAACATAAACCCGATGAATTAATAATAATAAAATGAAGTTCTAAAAACCATAAATTAAAATATATTACACAAGGAATACAATCAAGGGATTTTCATTCACTTCACAAAATTAAATAGTGGCAATATAGCATGAATCTCATTAGTATAAGAATTGCGATGAAATATCCTTACCTTATGCTTTTCCTTAGTTGAGTGTACATTATACTAAAATGTAATGGTGAAATAAATTGATATTAAATTATAAAATAACAACATATATAAAATATTATATCATATATGAACTTCAAATATCTCATTGTTAATGATATTTCAGTAGTATCATGGTTTTGGGTGTTAACTGATTTTTTTTTCATTTATATGTCTTGTTATGTAAGTCATTTTTATTATGGATATAATGTATTTTATTTGCATCCATAATTATAATAAGTTAATAGACATTATTTGAAATGATAAAATGAATTTTATTCGGGAATGGTTACGATAGTGAATGAATCTAATATGGTTCATCGAGACGGTAATCCGTACCTACGCACGAGCGACAATACCATTCTTTTGATGGTGTTATCATATGTAATGGGATGGTTATATTATATATAACGAATCATTATCATATAATATTTGTTATTTACATCATTTATTTTCTATATTATACCCATCCAAATAATTAAGTGTGGAATAACAAATTACACCACGACGTGGAGACGGTATGCCGTATGTATGCACGTATGGTGACATTGTCATTCATAGGATGGATAGAATAATTAATATAGTTGTAGAAAAATTAGAATAACCTAAATATATGTACGAGGTAATATATTTATTTTTCTGGTTTGAAAATTGAAATTAAAGATTGAATGGAGGAAGAAAATGACATTGAAAAAGGTGATGAAATTCTTACCTTCTCTTCGGGTGACTCCTTTTGATTTGATGAAAAGGGATACTTGGATGGATTTATGAAGAATGTAATGCATCTAGGTTGTAGTGAGGTTAGTTGGGAGGATATTTTAGCAGGGTTTGTCCAATCCAAATGGATTTGGAGGTTTGATTTTGAGAGAATGGTAAGTACCATTTTATAAGATAGGTGAGGGTCACTTTAGGAAAAGCTCGAAATATTAATTTATTATATAATCATATTAAATTTATAATGGATAAAAAGATTTATTTATAGTTTAGGGTAAGGATGGCTCAAACAAGTCTCATCCAATATGTTTTACAGAGGTTTTGGTCACCATATTAAACTTATCTTTAAGATTTAACTCTTAGTTAAATAATTTGACCTTTACCATGTATTCTTGTATTATTATAATAAATGGTTAATAAACATGCTATAAAAATCCAAGAGAACCCCAATTGGTTCATTAATTACATAAATATCATTATATTTTTCCTTTTAAAAAAATATATTTTTAGGAATACTGTATAATTTAATAATATAGTATTTATTTAAAACTCATATACGTAAATTTGACATTATTTATAATTTGGTTTTTGGGAAATTCATCAAAAAATGATTACTTCAAAATAAATAAATTAAATAAATCATAACATGTCATATTATACAATATTATTACTGTAATATATCAAAAGTCTCAATTTACATATATATGGATATTTATAATATCAATTATTTTAATCTTTCTTTAATAAGGTAATTATTTGATTAACATTGTGTCATAAATAAATATAATTTTTTAATGTCTAAAAATTATAAATAATTTAAAATTATGTAGGAAATATTTTTATATTTCTAATTAATATTTATAGTCGATTTCATCTTCTGTATAACCCAATATTAAAAATGTTTTAGTTATGAAAAATTTAATTTGAAACTTTTAACTCTTCTTTAAATAAAATAATAATACATATTTTAATCTAATCAAACTTGATCAAAAAAGATCATATTTTATTCATATGGTTTATTTTTTTCGAAAACACTTATCCAATAGAGTTAGTACACATTTTTGTGTCATTATAATATCATTTTTACCTTTAATTACGCTATTTACTTTTAACCGTGGTAAATAAAAATCCATAGTTATTATTCACCAAAAATTATTTTCATCCTCTTGAACAGTATTTTAAGTACTGATGTTAACCATGTTTGTGAGATTTCTGAAATTTAATTCACATAATTAGTAATATTATTTTTTATGCAAATTAGAAAATTTGCCTACGAGGTGGGTAAAAGACGTTAAAATGTTCAATAAAATTTTATACATTTATTTTTATTAAAAATGACTCCAATGAATTACATTGAACTTATATATGTAGTATATATCTATTTTGACCTAAAATAAATTAAATTAAAATAAATAATTATATAAATAAAATGTATGTTTTATACAATAACATAGTGTTTTTCAATATTCATCAAAAATAGAATTTTTTTAGAAAAATTACAAAAATTCACCCTATATAAAGTTATATATTCAAAAAAATATGAATTTTATTTTACAAAATTCAAAAAATATAATTTGTATTAATCAATTTAAATTAATATTATCATTTTCAAAACTAGAAACCGGGTTTTTTAGAAGAAAAAACTATGAAAATATTTATATGTGTTTGTGTCCAATTTAAATGTAAAATTACTTTTAATGAACAAAATTGCATTAATTGAAAAAAATATAATATAATTATACTTAATAACCATTCAAATTTATAATTCAACACTATAAATAATTTTTATTAAAAAAGATATTTTCAATTAAAATATAATTATTTCACCATTCATCAAAATATGTATTTTATCAGAAATGCATCGAAAAATAATCCAATTTTTTTATGTTCCACTTTAATAGAAAAAGTTTATTTTGTCAAATTGAATATTTATAAGTGTTAAATAATATATCTAAAAATGGGTCTCCATTAAAGGGTTCTAAATTTACATTTTTTGGGAAAATTACTTCTTTTATCTGAATAATTGACTTTTTTCTTATATTATGTCTATGAAACACATAATATAGATGTTAAAATTATATAGAGAATATAATATTCAAAATGTAGTTCGTACTATTCATTAATGTTTTTTGAATGACTAGTTTGGTAAGTCATGGTGTGCTACAACTCGGCCTTGTTTGTAATGCAAGGTATTGAATTCCTTTAAGGAAAATATCATACTACGAAATCTTTGGGTGTTAAATTATTCCCCCATTTTTTAAATTGTGTCCTCAAAATTTTAAAATTGGGCTTGGAAAATTCATTGATTGTCCGATATCAGAAAAAGAGTCAATAAAAATATCACTTTAAAAGAAATTAAGAGAAGTACAATGGTCCTCCACAATAACCCACACTAGGATTACATGTACAAAAACATGGATATGGAAGATAAACTATGTGTCATGTTCTGATGAAGAGTGATAGAAAAAATGATTAGGAGAAAGTTAGCAACAAGAAAACCACAAACTTGTGATGGGTTAACTAGTAATTAGTTTCCCATTAGGAAAAGTAAATGGACAAAAAATTTTGTTTTAAGTTCTATTTTATAATGTTGAGGAATTTATTTATGAGTTTGAATACGAAAATAATTATATATACTTAAATTTTATATATAGTATCATCCTTTAATAAATTTCTACAAATAACTCATCATTTCTCCAAACAATGAGTATTCAAGTTGTATTTTTCACATGTGAAGCGCTAGAATAATCTTATAGAGAATCACATAATCCTAAAAATATGAAATATATATTTCCCTTGTATTTTGAGATTAAACAAAGACAAATTTTTAGTACAATATCAGATTATCCCCCAAATGGAAAATCCATTATGAAAATAAATACTAATAATAATTTCAAAAATTAATCAAACAATACCCAAAGTCCAATAAAGACCATTAAATAAACAGTTTTCCTTAAAAAACTTCAATATTTACCAAACTATGATTAAAACCCAAAACTCGGAATAATTTATCACATATTTTTTCATACTAAATCCTTATCATTTATCTCCAAATAACATCAATTACTCTTAATGTATCAATCAAAAGTGTAAATAACCAAATCACATATTGTTTATGATAGGTTAATCATTTACATTAATAAAAGGAATCTCTAAAAGAATAGATTCTTCCAAAATAAAAAAAATCCACTATTAATCCCCAAATGAAATACCATGGTGTTTTATTTTTCTTAGGTATATAGGTGTCCCAATAGAGCAAACATCTTCCAAAATAAATTTATCACTTAATCACAAAATCATTTTCCTATACCAAGGATATCCATGGGATTAAACATATGATCCCCAATAAAAATATTTTTGAATAATAATATCATTTAACTAATAATAACTATTCACACTAACAAGGAACATCACATAGTATAGTGGTAGGGGATAAATCCCAGTCACACTTTTGTTGTGGGTATAATTCCCAAAATATTTTTCCGATGTGATGGGATTTCAGATGGTCTGCATTTTGTCCTTTTTTAAAAACAATATTGTATAACATTCCCAAAATTAGATAAATTCCTCAAAATAAGCATAAATTATTTTAACCAAAAATGTTATATCATACCTCGTATTTTTATCCCAACAATTAATAACCCATCATTGCCTCAAATTCAAGGATCATATAATCCCAAATGGTTCTTTATAACTATATGCATAAAAGAAAATAAAATTCTTCTTCAAATAGAATTTTCACATAACAAAATCCAAGGATACACATACAAGAAAAATGTATTCCTAAGTAATTGAATAAAAAATGTGCATTAATAATTATAGACATTTCTCCAACCATTTATTTCCATAGAGTTTCTTTCATGAACTAGTGGTTATCTTATAGAATATTGCATTGACTCAGGTAATGTCCAGGTCCCCTACATTTACGAAAAATGACAATAAATGGATTCTTATGAACATTTTTATTTTTTTCCATATAACTCTTCATTTTTCCTCGGTAATTCGTTACTTTATGTCATTATTTAACACACAAAAATAATATCTGTATTCCATTGGGACACTTTCCTGGGTGTCTCCATCAATATTTGTGGTATGATGGAAGTTGTTATTTCTTGTCTCCACAGTCTCCACTGTTGGAGATCTTATAGTTCTCCTCCTTTATCTTCTTTGTTGAGTTATGGGGTTGGTTAATGTATTTATTATTGATCATATTTCTGGAAACCTTTATTTTTCCTGAACATGATAACTTTTACACCAATGAAAATTCCATTTAGTTTCTCATTTTCACCATTGTTCCCACATTTTACTTCATGTTCAATGGTTCTATGAGTTTCTAGGAAACCAACCACTGACTAAAACCAGAAAGCATATTATGAGTAATAATACTTATAATATCCATCATAAAATATCATGACACCTTATATTCTATCTAAAACAACATAGGATCAAACAAGGTTATTTACTCTCATCTTATATTAAAATCATTCAAATCGGTTTGTAAAGAAAATGTGAATTATCCAATGCATATCCCCTAGGAGTGTCATAACCAAGAGTGCAACAAGTCTTGTTGTCGTGCACCATTTCTTGTTTTTTTCTATCTCAAAATGGTGTATTCATGTTTTATCCCAAGGTACATATTTTTTCTGGAGCTTCCTCTAACTGCTTGTATCTTGAAAAGGAATTATTTCTTGGAAACCCCACATAATATTTACAGTAAAAACATTTTTGGATGTTCTTCTATACTAATATTAAATGTCTATCTTAAGGTAGTCATTTATAATTATAGTTTTTCTAAATATATCATCCATGGTTTGTCTTAAAATTCTTTTGGTAACAATTATAACGCCGCAAAATTAGTTACCCAGAGTAAGAGAATTATTTCATAAAATTGCCATGATCAAAAAAGATCATGACTTAGAAGACCAATTAGTTTAGTATCCCTGGAGGTATAATATACATACATATATTTTATGTTACATTATGAAATGGAAATACAACAACATTGTGTATCCTTTTAACACACTCATATTCCTTATCCTATTCCTGCAGGTCAATAATAATATAGTTATTCACATATTGGAAAAAATAAAACATAATAAATGGCTGATGTCAGATGCTAAGTAAGGATAACAGTATAGAGGAAACTATCATAATAAAACATAAACATTTAAGGCAATTTAGAAGACTAAAACCCAAGCATTTTAAACATAAAATTCATAATAATATGGAAAATATAAATCAAATATTTCCATTTACTTATTCACATAGATATTATATTAGTAGAATAATAACAAGTAATATCAATATAGAATTTCATAATGATGGAATTCATAATCCCATTGATCCTAACCACATTGTCAAGCCCTCATGCCAAGACAAAAAATAATGATTTTTCCAATGCCTTGTGTCGAGACACTAGTTTGTCTCATGGGGCTTACCGATGCATCGATGAGCTATAGCGGGCTCCAGTCATCACTTAATATGTCCAATGCATTACTTATATTAAAATATTAAAACAATACATAAACATTTTTATTAAAACTAGAATATAAAATGTCAATTCTTTTTCCAAAAACCATGAATTGTATAAAAATATCACATCCACAGTCAAACATAACTCATTCAATAGAATATGGAAGATTGTATTGTAAAATATTAACCTCAATCGAGAATAATGAAGGATATTTACATAGATGAAAATAATCATCAAAACTATTTGATATAAATATCCCCCTTTTTCTTGAAAACATTTAATAGTCACACTATTTGTCAAGAAACCATATAAAAATAGATTTTTGAATCAAAGTGTCCCATACCTCTTTAAAACTTTTAAAATGCGTTTTAATATTAAAATATTAATGACCATATAATTGTACCCTTAAACCCATTTTTAAAATAAATAGTTTAATTAAAAATATTTAGAAGAATAGATTTTTAAAACATTCAAAATAATATTTTTGATAGAGTTACTATCCAAATGAGATACAATTTAATAGAAATAATTGAGGTAATAAAAACATTATAATACCATGAAAATAGAGTATTCCATTATAAACTATGTCAAAAGACTATATATATGCCATATAAATGTGAATTGGTGCATAATAACAAAGAAGTCTCAAAGGAATGTAAATTGAGATGAAATCGCTTATAAAGATAGTATCCTTAGATAAAGGATAAATCAATGAAATAATTATGTGCGAAAAATATAAATACAGTCAATATAATTAGATATTTAGTTTAAATAAATCATAGGACATTCACACATATTCTTGTAAAACAACACAAATAAATTGGATGTTTAACTCAATGAATAGCAATTGAGTTAAGATCAAGTTTATATCAATGACTTGAGAAATTATAAATGGTGTGATTATGTGTATAAAAAGTATATCAACATAGAAGGGAGTAAAAATTACTACATAAATAATAAATTGTGATTCCACACATAATCTTGGAGTAAAATAATCAATGAAGCATGCGTAAAGCCCACTGGGTGGAATTTGAAATTTGAAATTCACTTACCGATTTGGTAACCTTTGAAACAAACAACCCATGAAAAAATTATAATACAATGAAGATGAAAATAATCATAAATTAAAATATGTTACACTAAGAATACAATCATTGACATTACATACGCCACAGAAAAGTAAATAGTGGCCAATATAGCTTGAATATCCGTGGAATAAAAAGTGAGATGAAAACCCCTTACTTCATTGTAATCAATCGTGTCTTATGATAAAATGTTAATAACCACCAAATGGATCACAGAATAAAATTAATATAAATAGAATTAGGATAATATATATCAAATGTATGTAAATAAGACACCACATGAAATAAATAAGTGTCGAACAATTAAAATCTCACGGAATTAAAATTGAGATTAGAAACCCATTACCATGTAATATTCCTTGGTAATGGGTATGTTAACCACCGATATAATTGTTAAATAATTGTTATTAAATTATTAAAAACCTATATACAAAAATATGATATCGTATATGATCTTTTAATATTTCTTTATTAAAAATATTTTAGTCGTATAATCGTTCCGGGTGTTAACTGATTCATTTTCCTTTAAATTATTTTTTATGTGAATCATATTTGTAATCAAAACAACCCTAATGTCTTGGATGTTTAACTCAATGAATGAAAATATAGTTTAGAATACTCTCATCAAGAACATATCGATGACATGAGAATTTATCAATGGTGTGATTATGTGTATAAAATGTATATCCACACAAAGGGGAGTATAAATTACTGTTTAAATAAATGAGTAGTAATTTCACACATTATCTAGGAGTAAAATATTAAATAATGATTGTGTAAAACACAATAAGTGGAAATAAAAATTAGAAATTCCCTAACTGATTTGGTAACATACAAAACACACACCCCAAGAAAGAAGTATCATGCAATGAAGTTGTAAATACACATAAATTAGTGTATATTACAAAAAGAATACTATAATGGGAAGTACATACACCACACAGAAGGAAATAGTGGAAACATAGCATTAATATCAATGGAATAAGAAGTGGGATGAAAACCCTTTACCTTGTACTTTTCCATAGTTGAGGGACAGATAACCTCTTATATAATGGGGACATCATTGTTATTAAATTATACATGAAACAAATACATAAATATGACATCATATATTATCTTCTAATATTGCATTGTTAATGATATGTTAGTACTATCATTGTTTTAGGTGTTAACTGATTTGTTTTCCTTTATATGTTTTGTTATGTAAGTCGTGATTTTTATTGATATGATATAATTGATTAACATCCTGAATGATATTAATTTAATAAAAATTATTTTTAATCATAAAATAAAAATTATTCTGGAATGGTTATGATGGGGAATGAATCTCATCGCATTTGTGGAGACGATAATCCGTACGTACGCAGGAGCAACAATACCATTCTATTGATGATGAAATAGTGTGTAATTGGATTGTTATATTATATACACACAATCATTAACATGTTATATTTATTATTTAAATAATTTATTCTCATTATTATACCCATCCATATAATGAAGTATTGAATAAAAAACTACACCACGATGTGGAGACGGTAAGCCATACGTATGCACTTATGGTAACTTTTTCATTCATAGGATGGATATAATAATGAATATTGTTGTACCATATTTATAAAAACATAATAGAATTTATAAGGAATTGGAGTTATTATTTTGGTATAGATACAACAAAGAAATAGGAAGTGGAAGAAGAAATGAACTTTGAAAGAGGTGATGAAATTATTATCTCTTCTCCAGGTGTTTCATTTTGATTTATCAAATGTCTCCTTAGGATGACATTCTGATCAATGAAAGGCCTCCTAGATTAACTGATGGTAGTTTTGAGGATATTTGAGCTGGATATGGCCAAGACAATTGGCATTGGAGATGGGATTTTGAGAGGAGGGGAAGTTCCCTTTTATAAGAGAGGTGAGGGTCACTTTTGGAATGGCTTGAAATATTAATTTATTATACCACCATATTGGGTTTATAATGGATCCAAAAGGATTTATTTCAAGTATATGGTGGGTCTGGGTCGAAAAAAACTCAACAAATAGGTTTTAAATAGGTTTAGGTCACCATATTAACCTAATATTTTATATTTAACTCTTAGTTAAATAGTATAACTTTTCCATGTATTCTTGTATTATTATAAAAATGGATAATAAACATACTATAAAAAATAAATTGAATCTGAAGATGTTCATTAATGACATATATATAATTATATGAGTTCATTTTCCGAACATTATATTTTTAGTAATATTATATCATTTAATAATATAGTATTTTTTAACTCATTTATGTCAATTTTGACAATATTTATAATTTGGTTTTTGTGGAAGTCATAAAAACCTGATTACGTCGATAAAAAATAATAAATCAATCCTAAAATGTCATGGTAACCTATAAAATTAGTTTTATTCATCAAATGTGTCAATTTACATTTATTTGGATATTTATGATATCAATTATTTTAATCTTTCATTAGTAATGTAATTATGCATCATCATTGTGTCATAAATAAATTTAATTATATAATGTTTAAAAATTATAATTCAATTACCATTATGTAGGAATTCATTTTATATTTTTAATGAATATGTATAGTCTAATTTATCTTACATAGAACCCCATATTAAAAATGTTTTATTTATGAGAATTTTAATTTGACACTTTCAACTCATCTTTAAATAAAATAATAATAAATGTCATAATCCAATCCAAGTGAATCAAAGAGGATCATATTTTCACCCTATGGTTGATTTTGGTCTAAAAACACTTATCCAATATAATTTATTCATGTTTTAGGTTCATTATAATATCATTATTACAATTTATTACCCTATTTAATTTTAACCGTGGAAAATAAAATTCAAAAGATACTATTCACTACAAATTATTTTAATCATATTCACCCACATCATAATTACTGATGCTAACCTTCTATCTCCAATTTTTTAAATTCAATTCACAGAAGCTATAAAATTATGTTTTATGCATATTTGAAAATGTTCAAAGGAGGTGGGTAAAATATGTTATAATGTTCAATAAAATTTAATATATCTATTTTTATTATAAAATAACTTAAATGAATTACATTGAACATATATAGGTATTGTTTATAAATTTATACCTAAAATAAATTTAAATAAAATAAATATCAATTTAAATAAAATGTAGGTTTTAAACAATAACGTAGTATTTTTCACTATTAATAAAAAATTCAATGTTTTCAGAAAAATACCAAAAATACACCCCAAGATAATTTTGATATTCCAAATTCAAAAATGAGGTCCTTTTTACCAAATTCAAAAAATATAAGTTTTAATAATTAATTTAAAATAATATTCCCATTTTCGTAACTAGAAAGTGGGGATTTGAGAAGAACCAACTATTAAATGATTGATATGTGTTTATGTCCAATTTAAATTTAAAATTACTTCAAATGACTAAAATTAGATTAAATGATAATGATATTAAATAATTATACATAAAATCCACTCAAATGTATAATTTAACACTATAAATTATTTTGATTTAAAAATTTATTTTCAATTAAAATTTAGTATTTCTCACTATACATCAACATAGGAATATTATCAGAAATGCACTAAAAATGTATGAAAACAAAATTTTTATGACATTCTTGAAATGAAGAAGTTTATTTTTCTAAATTGAACATATAATATTGTCAAAAATTGGAGTTAAAAAGGGGTTTCCATTAAAAGGTGGTAAAATTTCATTTAAAAAAAATCTGCTTTTATTTGAAAAATTGAATATTTATTATATTATGTCTAAGAAACACATGATATGAATGTTAAAATTATATGGAGTATATAAAATTCATAATACAGTTAATACTATTCATAACCATTTTTCGAACGACTAATTTGGCAAGTCTTGGTGCACTCGAACTCGGTCTAGCGTGTATCGAAAGCTATTGAATTACTTTAATGAAAATAACATAATATGAAATCATGGGGTGTTACATAAACCATCAAAATGAAAGTATTTTGTTTAAATGACATCATAAAATTATAATACTTGTTGGTTTTCTTAATCTCAGTGTTGTCTGCTTTAGAAGCCATATAATATAATATTTTTTATAAAATAGTAGGATCTTACATTCTATGTATCTTATAAATTTCAACCTGGATATTTTATCATGATAATTTTAATTAGTGGTGTGATTTTAGAAAATACCATCATTAAAACCCACATCATAAGAAGGAATAATAAATAATTATCTTCAAAACATATAAAGGAATGTATGATGTCCATTTATAATAACATATACTAGTTCCACAAAAATTATCACAATAGTGGGATGTCATGTCATTCATAATCATGTAAATAGTAATGTAAAAATATTTATGTATAGTTATAGAGATAATTGATCACAAGGATGTGTATGGTCATGAGAAAATCAAAAACATTAAAACTATATTCCAAAGTTTTGTGAAAAAGACAATAAATTCCTCATAATTGAATTTAATAAGAATTAATTTTCATTCTAATTAATCATTTCAAAAAGTTGATAAAATAATTAATATATTAAATAATAATGTAAATATACTTAGTTGATATGTATAATTACTAATTTTAATGAATTTTAACCATAATATAATCTCTTCATCCCAATGATTTAAATTCAAGATCAATTTTTTACGTATGAAAAAATAAAATAAAATTTTAATGAATCACAGAATACATAATAGAATAATAATTTACTCCTCCAATATTTAGACACTAAACAAATACCAAATAAATTACGTGGTCTAGGTTTATCCCCACAATGAATAATATTTTATATGGAGAAATAATACATAAATATAAAAAAATCAACCATAATACTGAAATATTAAGATAAATCATTATATATATCGATATCGTTAAAATTATTCAATATATTATTGGATATTATTCAAATTACATGATTATAATGATTTTATGACATATTATTCTATCATTTCCCAAAGAAGCCCCAAAAATCTCTCTTAATTTCATATACCTAAAACATATATGACATTGATATATAATCTCCAAGATATCCTAATAATTACATAAATTAAATTAATCACTATAATACCACTTTAAAATCATATATGTCGTGACATAGTAATTCAACCATTATTCCTAAAACAGAATCCCAAAAATTTATTTTTACCATAATCATATGAAGGTAAAAAAATACTGATGTTGTTATGAATTAAAAATAATCACCAATTAGTTATCAATTTCATGGTTATCTCAATGATAAAAAATATTTCCCAAAATAAAATTAATAATAATTACATTGTCATATAATCCCAAACATCATGTATGATAGATTTAAGTGGTTCACTCTTCTCTCCATTATATTGTCGGTTTATGCCCCTCATCGTTGGGAGATGTTACTTGTTATCTCATAATTTTTGGTTAATCCTTTTAATAAATCATAATACATATAAATATAGTAATGTTTTCATAAATAATCTGAAAATACTATGAAATAAAATTTATCATAAAACTAATTTTTTACCAATAGATTTTTCCCTATAGCACATTTTTAAAAAAAATTAAAATAAATGTAATTTTTTATCATTTCACTAAAACCATACATATTTTTTCCATTGGGTTATATATCACTGTATAAATTTCCCATAAATAGTTTTTGATAAAATATTCCCTTATTTAGATACAACAACAATAAAAAGTATTAATTTTAACTTATATGAGTTTCCAAAGAGGTAAAATAGAATATACTATATAATGTTTTTTGTATTCTCAAAATATATCAGATCATCATTAGTAAAAACATCCTTTATTCAGCTTATTGCTTAAACCATTGACCATGTTTTAATATTTGGCCCAATAATCTGATAAATTTACTTTAGTATTCATCAATATCAAATAAACCATGATTAATATGATTAGAATAAGAAAATAATTTTTACCCAAAATCCAGATATTAGTGGCTTCAATTATGTAATTGCTATAACCTTTAAATTCCATCATAAAGTCCAAATCTGTAGAAAATTTATTGTAATGTATATATGGTTATTTCAACTATTGAATGAGATATATGGGTATATATTTTCATATGTGAGCTTCGGATGTTCAAAAAGAATTTAATTTCAATTGAGAATCATTTTTCCTAACTTGTGATGAATAAATTATTTGGAAGGGATATGATCATCATGTGAGTTCCTTTTCATTTAAACTTGGTAAATAAAAATTAATCTTTATAGAACAACATCATTAAACCGTGTATGGATTATTGCATATTAAAATGATAATCGTTATTGTAATGATAATATACATTGAAATTATATAATACATTACCCTTCATATAATAAAATATTAACTATATCCTTAAACAGTGTTATAGCCTCAAATTTAATGTCATAATGTTGATCAAATACCCCCAATAGGAAATTTCATTCTTCTGAGATAAAAATTTTACATGACCTAATGGGTTGCCTATACCTCAAAGCAATAAAATATCTCCCAAATTCACATGAATCAATCCGAAATCATATCACATAAAACATCAAAATAGTTTCTTTCCCTTTGACATTTTGATCAACCATAAACTTATAAACACATTATAGAACCCATAACATTGAATAAATCCTCACATGAAAACAACATAAACCTAAAATATGTTTAAAACTGATACTCATTCCAACTACAAGAACCTAAACATAAAAATTATATTTTCTGTTAAATTATCCATTAATTCAAACTATTAAATTTTAATTTATCTTATTTGTTTATATTTTTAGATTCTTTGGTCATAAATATTACATAACAGTCACATATATTACATTATCAACACATCTATACAATATACATTTTTTCATTAATTTTTTTTAAAAGATTCATGTTTTCTATTAATTAAATATCTTCACCATTTTCATATTGACTCGATTCTTCTTCTAACTCTTACTTATATCCCACTAAATCAATTAAAATTCATCATGGCCATAAAGTGATCAATATAAGATATTAAATGAAACATTAAAATAATAATTATGTGAATACATATAAAAAATATATTTTCTTTTAAAAATAAAATTCTCACAAAAAATAAAACATTTCATACCCAAGAAACAATATTCTCTTCTAATTGGTTTAAAAAAAATATAATGAAATATTAATGGAAAAATAAAACCCAAAAATATTTCATTGTAATCATGTTAACATATAAATCATTATTCTCATATTTATACTTTTCACACATCAAAAATATAATTTAAATTAAATGAAAAATATGTTCAATATCACACCTTGAGAAGTAAAAATGAATTCCATACTAACCCATATGAATAATAGATAAATATTTTAGGTATTTTGGGAAATAATTTCAATATCACTATTATTATCACTCGTACTAATGTATTTACCATACGGTTGACTTCCATTCACTTTTCATTGGATGGTTATCATGGAGCAGCCCATATATGGTTTATCATGTAACCACCCATCATTTGTTTATAACATAACAACACATCTAGGTGTATAAATGAACCCCATACTATTAAAAAATCCAATGAATAATAACACTTGAAAAAAATATAAAATCATTCTATTTCCACTCATAAAAAAAAATTCAACCAAAAGAAAACCTTTTATAGATATTTAGAAATATAAAATAGTTTAAAACCCACCATTTTAATTTAAAAAGAATAGTTAAGAAATGAATATTTCATGAATAAATCTATAAATATAGTACATGAATCCATTAAGAAGAAAAATTTTATTGGTGTAAAAAATATATTTTTATCATACACATTAAAATATAATATTCCATTTAGATTTCTTGTAATGAAATTAAACAATTATATAAAAAACATCGTGGAAAGAATTGACATAATGATAAATTATACAAAAAATATCCCTTTTTAAATATTTAATTTCAATATAAATACATTTATTATTTAATATTAAAAATATTGGAATTTAAAGAAATAGTTTTTTGGTTTACATTAAAAATGATTTTTAAAATGAAGTTCCTAGTTTTGAGTCCAACTCATCATAAATATATTTTCATCCAAAACAATAAATATATTTTTTATTTAGTTTATATATAATCATTTTCTAGTTTATTATTTCTTTTATTACACTTATTAACATTTTATAAAAAAATACTTTTTATTTTATATCCAAGTTGGGTGTTTTGATAATATTCATCTCATAATTGAAAAATAACACCGATGACATTTGTATTGATAAAGTGATCATAATTTCATCATATTGAAAATAATAATATGTAAATAATAAACATTCGATACAATAAATAAAATATTACATCTTATAATAATATATTGTAATGAAAAATGAAATCTGATACAATCATGGTGAAGTAGACCATTAGAAGGATTGAGTACCATATCAATTTTTTAAATGACAATTATATATTAACAATATGTTTTATTGTATATTCCAATTATTATAATGATATAATAAATAAAATATTACTTCATTAAAAATATTTATATATATCATCCATTTAATGTGAGGATTAAAAATAAATCACATAATTTTTTTGTGGTGTTATTCAATATGTACGCTCGAAAAAATTTATAATTTTTTATTGAATTGAATGGAATGAATGGAAATGATAATTTTTATCTATATAATGATAAATATTTAATATAAATATTATAAAAAAAATATTACAAAATCACATATTTCACAGAGATATTGAGATGGAAAATTAATTACATATTTTAGCACGGTGGTAGTCTATCGTACACTAGAATGATGGATTACTTTTTCTTTTTATGTTAGCCAGTGATGGGTATGAATTATTTAATAAACATTATAACATCTAATTACATGGTAAGTATTCATTTTATCATATCACCAATGTTAGTGAAGATTTTTTGTATGTGGAAGAATAAAGGAAACAAAAAAATCTTGGTTACTAACTATACCTCGTTTTCACACATCCTCCTTTAATTTAAATTGTAAATCCTATAATACAATTATTATTCATAATATAAGGCCCCTATAACAAAGTGATGAATTTTATATATGGATATTGGAAGTTCTTATCTGATAAAAAAGTCTATAATTTTTTATGAAATGAGAAGAATATGTTCCCTTTTATAAGATAGGGGAGTGGAACTTTGGAATGTTGCTAAATGTTAAATTAATATAAAACTATTTTGATTGAAAAAATTATAAAAATTGATATGTTTCAATCAAAAGATGGGGACAGGAATAAATACTATCATAATATAAATTTCTTCCATGTTTGGAGATTATTTTTTTGAATATAAAGTTATATTAATATTGATTGACACTTTTAATATATACCATGGTAGCAATGTCTTTTATACTTGAGGAAATATATTATTTCTATAAATGTAAAAAAATCCCATAAATGTACCATGGAAGGTTTAATTATCATTATGTTCTTAGGATTCTATTTATTTTTTTAATAACAGTATAATATATTTTAATAATGGAGTTATAGGTAGATATAGATGCTCTATATGAAAATATGTAACAAAAATTGATGATAATAGGGGTCTTAAAAACAATTTTTAATTATGAAAAATACTTGTATTGATCTTTAATAAAATTATTTTTTTGAGTTCCCTTCTTACATTGATCGATACAATAATATAGAAGTCCAAATTTAATATCTTATTTTTCATGTAAAAGGAATAACTTGAATAAGATTCATGCTTGTAGGAATTTCATGTGATTTATACAGATGAAAGGTGGATGTGATGAAAATGGGTTCTCAGGATACACTCTTCTAAAGAATTATTTTTTATCATAAACTATTTAATTTTTTGATATCTATCCTGATCAAAAAAATCGTTTCTCTCCAATTTTATTTTAATAATGGATGTTTTTTCACTCAAGAATATAGAGAAGTAATTATAGTGGACTGTAAATGTCAATATATTGGATTCCCTCTGCAAATAATTGCATGGAAATTAAAGAATACAAATGAATTATTAATGGAATTGAGAAAATATTTCATCTTTAAAATAGACCATGACACTAAATTGTATGAACAAAGCAGTGCACATTTCCTACATAAGAACCAACAACATAATTATCCTTGTAGGGTGAAATTATAGGCTCACTCCAAGATATATGATCTTCTTGCTATAAAATAATTTTGGGATCATAATAAGTTGAATATAATGTGGATGAAGGATAGATAAAAAACTCAATTTCATTTCATATAGATCATAAAAAGAAAGGGATAATAATTTAGAATAATGACATAAGTACTGATGGATCCATTCACACCACTAAAGATAGAATTTCAATGAAATTAGTAAAAAACAATTAGAAATTGTAAATCGGTGATGGAATAGAAAACACATTAACAATTATTGATAACATATCCCCATGAATTGATGAGAATCTGACCGTTATCTCAATAGCCACTCTTATATTGAGGAATTCAATGTGCTTCTCCTCACTAAAAACAGAGATGTCGATTTTTTTTCCAGATACCATTAAAAATAAATTCTTTTTGTTTTACCATGATATTGTGTTGGATGATACGACTAATATAGTGAGGGATCTTTTTAGTTGTTATTTTCTACCCTATGGAATCAACATTAACAATATTTCATTAATTATAAAAAAAATATGGTTTAATTGATATAAAATACTCCAAGCTATTTTTCCTTGGGAACAATGTACCTAACGTCAATAAAAATATTCTCATGTGTGGGTTGGGAGAAATTGTGAATGATTGTATTACTCTAAAGTAGTTTGGGTTTTTACCAGGTTGAAGCATTCCAAAATGTTTATTCGTATCCATAAAAAGTTTAAATTTGATGAATTTTAACAGATAAGCGATATTTCCCCTAAAAATTAATATTTAAATTAAATTTTATTTAATAATATTGAGATTTATTATTGTTACCCTTAACAATGTTGGGTTTTTAGAGGATTTTATTAAAAAATATACCACCATAATCATCTATTCATGGTTATCCATAATCGTAAATGGGTCACCCATGGGGTGATTTCGGTATTCTATAATAGCAAGCCATTGAGGCCCACTCTCAGGGATTTTATTTCCATTTATAAAGATCATTTGAGATGATGGATTTATGATTCCTTAAATATTATAATTTACAAGAGAACAATATCTGGTAGGGATGTATTCACTCTATCAAATCTTTTATATATTTATTATATTTTCTCATTTGGGAAACCCTCAAAGAGAACCATTTCTATGATCAAATAACATTTTATGCTTTTTTTATGATATGGAAAGACTATCTATCAGTTGTTAGAAGCCCTATATTCTGTTTGGTAGTGTAATAACTATTGGAAGGTAAAAAATTATCACTTTAAGGATCAATTTTAATATGGGATATCCCTCTTTTACATATCTAATTTTCCTCATATTTTTGGGAATGGTTAGATGTCAATAACATGGGAATATTCATTGTATAACCATCAATCAAATGGCTACATGGAAAGGATAATACACATCTCCATAGTGAAGGGTGTGTCTTGATAATGAATTTATCACTTCTAAATTTCATTATTGCTTTTATCATTATAGGTTTCCATGAAATCAGATCAATGAACTCTTAGTCATGATATGTAATTTCAATTGGTTCGGGTTAGTGCAAGAGAGAAAATGGATAACAATGGATTGGAAGGGTTTTTTAAAGACTATTGAAAGTTGTTTCTTTAGTTTTAAAGGAATAAGATCATTCAATAATGGGATAACTTGGATGTTAACATGGCACCTCATGATATATAATGATTATTCATAAGATTAATTATCAAATATGTTCAAAATAAATCTATTGTATGGTTATCGATATCACATTGCATCCACCATTTTGTTAGGAATTAGAAACTATTTCACTGTAATGATACATAATGAATTGTGACTAGTTCGAAAACATTCAAATCATATGTGGTGGAACACCTTATAGCTTTAAATTCATACCAAATAATCCATTTATGTTTCACTATAAAATACCTACATATCTATTTATGATTTATTGATGTATATTAACTACTCTGATGACGTTTTCACATCTCATGCTAGAGTGGGGATTTAGAAATAACCCATTATGGAAATTGACACCTTGATCACTATACGAGGAAAGGGTGGTAAATTTAAACATAATTAATTCCAAAAAAATAGAGTGTGGAGGCCCCATTTCACCACTAACATGGTTTTTGACGTTCAAATTAATATTTAATCAAACATCAATATTTCATGTACTTTATAGAATATAGGTAACTGTATTCATATATATGAAAAATTAGTGAAAGTTGGGAAGGACCTTGTGTCATCATTTTATTTCATCTTTATGGCCTAAGTAAACACTTAGTACCTATTCATTTATTGTATATTTTTACATGAATATTAGAGGTATGATTAATAGCTACTTTTCAATCAAATATCCACTGATTTATAGTTAGATCAATTCATGATCGAAATATGTTAAACCAAGAAGAGTGACCATGAATGAAATCTATTATTGGCAGCAAGTAACTCAGTATTTACTATTGTATAGTAGGCATGAAATGCAACTACATTTTAAAAACATTTACCGTCAATGAAAAATTCTAGAATGAAAATTAATAGGGATGGTCAAGATTTCTCAAAAGTGAAAATGGATATATGAGTAACAAAATTAATGACCTAAATTTTCTGATAAATATGGTTGTATTATTCATACATAAGAGGAATCTAGTAAAAAAGTATAATATATTCAGACAATAATTTCATGTATATAATTCATTGTTGATGGTGAAACCTCTATTATTCCAGGACCCTCAGTTTTCGAATGCATCTTCTGCACTAATTATAGAAAAATGAGGGGATTTTTTAATCATTTTATCACCATCAACACAACCTATGAATCTGAATTATGAGTGATGATATATGCTATCAAAAAACCTGTCCGTTAGGATTGGAATAATATATGGATGGGATTCGGTCTGAGAATTGTATTGTGGACATTAAAATTTACAATCAGTGATGTTATTTAGAGGGTTAATTCATATTGCGTAAATTTCATAAATAAGGTCACCCATGTTATCATTATTTCACCATATATCTATAGGGAATAAAATAAGTTGGAAGATGCCTTAGAAAAGAGGGAATCATGGATATGAGCTTGGTGTCGTCCATAAGGGACCTTTATTTATGTGTAAATTTTTTTGAATCTGATATGTGGTATTTAATTCATCCATAATTTGTAAAACCCATTTTAACATTTAATCATTCGTATATTTTATTTAATTTATTTTGGGGGACTAATATGCCAAAATCCATAACCTTCTTGGATAAAAATTACTAATGCACCATTCATATTGTCCAATAATGAAAGGGGAAAATTTACCAAATGTGAACCTCTATTTTTTAAATATAGAATAATATTTGTAAAATTCAAAATGTTGAATTGATAGAAATTAATTTAAAATAAAACCAACAAAAGTGTGGAAAATAGGATTTAAAAAAATAAATATTGAAAAAAACATGCTTTTATACAAAATTGTTGTATAAAAATCATTTAAAAAACACATAATAAGATTATTTTAAATAAATATTAACTAACTTAATATTAAAAATATTCCAAAATATAATTTTATATTGGAATTACATTTTAATAGAATAACATTTTCAATAAAAATTAATGTTTTTACTATTCATTAAAAAAATAAAAGGATTCAGAGAAATTTCATATTTTCACTATAAAATGATTTTAATATGTTGCAAAAATTATTATCCCTATTCCTTATGACAATTTTAAATAAATAATTAGTCATCTTTTTCACAAACTAGAATAATATTTTTTAATGAATACATATCAATGAAGAGAAGAATTGGTTTAGTAAAAAATTAGTGATTTTTTATAATAATATGTCAATATATATGTATTTATTAGAATGTTAATATATATCTTAAAATTTATTTAATATATTTATATCTTCTTATTTAATGCATTGGTTATAACTATTAGATATAAATGATAATATTTCATGGTTAATTTTACATTTGGGTTGTGGGTCACACATGTTATCAAATATTATTTCCTTTTTTTAAAATCAATAGATATTATAGATGATCTGTTTCTAGGGATGGTTATATTATTATATTGATGTTGTGATATGTAAATATATAAATGATATATATTTTAAATTTCTTCATGGAGGACCTAGGGTGACTTCAATGATCAATATAATAATATTAGTACCTATGAGAAGACTGATCGAATACGTGGGTATTTCAAATATAATGAGGCAAAAATGTCCAATGATGATATCAAACCATGGGTTATGTATGATTATATCTAAACATTGTGTGAATTTAAAATAATATGATACAAACACATTCCATGTTAATGAATATAATTCAACATGGTTAATCTATTTTTTTATCTCATTTGAGACACGTCAAATTAATTATTCTCACATTGGGGTCAAACAATGTGAAAATACTACATTTTTTAATCTATTATTTATGGGATACATTTAATTATTTTAGGTGTCGATAGATTTTATGTATATCGATATATATTAAATGATAATGTTTGTTCAATATCAATAGGGTAATTTATAATTAAAAAAATCAGAAAAAATATTTTCATAGATTCATTATCTCTCTCAAGTAAAAATATTATCCTATTAGTGTGTAACACATTTCCATTCGTTTCATTCTCCATGATGAAATGTTCTACAACAGATTCATTAAGAAACAAAAAGTGGATCTGACAGAAACTTTTTTACCATAATGTCCCACTTTACACCAAAATATGGGGTGGTGAGTTATTGTGAGTTGAAATTTTATCTCAAATCATGTTTAATTATTTTTTCCACATTATTTCAACGACCCATTGAAATTATTACTATGATAATAAAAAACCCGACATTGAATAAAATTATGAATAAACCTTTCTATTTTACAAAATTTAATCACAGTAGTCTATATCCAAGGATTACATATTATAAATGTGTTGATATTATGAATAATAACAACTCCATAAGTTTTCGATTATATTATTTATTATATGATGAATTTTTTAAAGGTCCATGACATATTTCTATTTTTTTTAACATATTTCAAAAAATAGTTACAATAATGATAACTTTGACAAATAATTCCATCTCCAAAAGATAATAACAGAACATATGACACTGTCAAATAGTGGGTGTTGTCCGTATTTCACATAATATAATTTCAAGATGAACCCTGAAATAATAAACAAAGAATATATTCAAAACATAACTTTCAATGTAATTCAATCCTATAATTCATCAAAATTTAATGTCATATATTTAATAAAATACATAACCCATTCACATAAATCATTATTTTTCATGATATTTTATATTCCATACATCTCTTTCTTTTTTTAATATAGTAAATATTTGATTGCTATATTATCTAACAATTATAAATATTCAATTCATATCATATACATAATAAAACATAAAACTACATCCATATGGATTAATTAAATTAAATTAGTGTAAATATATAACATTGGAATCCCATTAGACTATTTAACTTCATTTCATAACTATTAATCATTTCCTGATAAAACCATTTCATGAAACAGGATTGAAATTTTTATGTTATTTTAATCACACATGAAAATTTTCATTATTAAATGATTGTTTTTTTCATTAGTTTAATTAATTACTATTTAAATCACAAAATAATGTAGTTCATTATTTTGTGATATACATTTATATCCAGAGGTAATATAATTCATATATTTCCCAGCCTTAATATCTCATTCTCTCTGTTACCATTGTGATTTTTTCCTTCATTCGAAGTGTAAAAAATACCAAGGATGTGATCTTTTCGGAAAAAATCATTAACACATTTTTTTTAGATTATCTGCCATCCATGGTTTAGGAATCCAAAAATAAAACAAACCATTGTGTGGTTCCTATTTACCTCTATGTAATGATATCCATCACTCAATGTGACTTATTCTTCAATTAAATTCATTAATGGATACATTCCATATATATAGTTAATCACTTCATAAATAAAATTTATATAATATAGTGCAGTCTAATAAATTCCCATTTTTATTATCCCATTTAATATATAGTACATTTTGAGAATTTAACAATGTCAAAAATGTAAACAAATCTTTATGTAATCATGGTAATTTATATAATTACCATTTTCTCTAGCCAGATCAACCTACACATATATAGAGTCATGTATCTATAAATATATGTATTGAATATTTTTTTACTCAGTACTTATAATAATTATTCAATCACATACCTTATCACCTTTATACATTTTTAGTGATATACACTTTCATAATGATCAAGGGTTTTAAAAATGAAAATGTAAGTTCAGTTTCTAGAATATATTTTAGCCTTCTAAAATCTTATGTGAATATTTTTCTATCCATCAAATTACTCTCTGAATATCTAAACAAATATAGTTCAAAATGAATCTAATATTGTAATTTGTTTTTAGAAATATCCTCCACAATCCCTAATCTAATCCAACCAACTCATTTGGAATATATTAATATACTTTTAGGAAAATATATTGTATATACTCTTTTTATTAATATAAATGTTGATAGGAATTGACATACCGAGCCCCACCTAGGTTAGTGGCTATCGAGAGTAAATAGCCTAGCCTGCCTCGAATACATATGGGGTTGGATTCAGGCACTATGTAGCCTCATCACTCGAATGGTATCCTTATCCTAAATTAAATATATACAACAAAAATTCCAAATCCAAGAATTGGTTGAGAGATATAATAAAATTAAAACCCATAGAGAGTAAAATAAGAATGCAGAAAAATTTAGGATATAAATGAATGTAGAGTAATGCAATAAAAAAGTAACTGTTGTAAACTTCATGCTGTATAATGAAGGAAGAGGATTTACCCAGTAGAAATAGACTCAGTATGAAACTAAAATACGAAAAAATGATGTAATAGAAAAAATAGTAATATTAAAAATCACGTAAAAGAGGGATAATTAATCTACCCTGTGATATACTCTTAATGAAATGTTTGTTGAAAAAGGGAATGAATGTCAATCTACACAAGTTTTAATGAATGATGACGAGTATACATGGACCTCCATAGCTCCAAAATTCTATTTAAATATCCACATATAATATCCTAGGAATCATAGTTTTTGGATCTCTCATTACTACTATACTCCATGGCGGAGGGAACACTTTATCTAATGGAGGACATTATTCTAGAAAGAGCTCATTTATAGGGGAGTACCACTACATAGATAATGAACACACACCCTGGTTATTGTGGGAGAGAACTGAAGCAACCTATATAAATGATATGGGGGAACCAACTCCCTAGTTATATAGTGTTGTACAATCCAAAATGGTAATTTATGGTCAAACAAGATAAACTCCATCAAAAAAATTACAGGAAGAATAAAACATATTGTTTCTCTTCTTTTTGTATCTCTAATTCAAAAAGAAATCCCATTTTCATTTCCTATTTGGAATTCTAATCATGGTGGTATACACACTGGACAAAATATCATCCCAAAAAAGGTATATATATTTATATATATATGGAATTATGTTTTTAGAGAAGTTAAAAAATATGTACATTGGGGAATGTGATGTGTGACCACCCCAAAAGCCTATGCGTTTTCTTCCATGGACCCATTTTGGTTTACTATGTTCCTCTACATAGCTTGTTTATTCAAGGAAATAAGTTTTCAAATCACATATTTTCATGATCAATTAATGATAACATAAGGATTGAACTCAGAGGTAGTATCACATGGTATTTGGTCTAGAAAACATAGTTTTTTTACATTACATGGTCCAAAAACATATCTATGATGTAAAACTAAGAATAATATATTATGTACCTAAAAATTAAATATAATGAATTTAAAATTTTTAAAATTAGTGACTTTTAGTATCCTAGTAATCACATTCTCTCTAGATCATTCAAATTCCCCCATGAAGATAACCATTTACATCACCAAATCTACTAAAAATAAAGTAAATGAACTCCATTCGTCAATTCTCATACACTTGTTGTTAGAAATTAGGGTTTCAATCCGCCCAAAATAAGTTTACATGTCTCCAATAAATATTCCTCCAACAAATTCATATTCCTCATCATTACACTTCATCAAATCATCATCTATCTTCCCAAAAAACATCGATCACAAGGTGGTTCATTCATGATAATAGTTCTTGCAGTTTGGTAACACCTACAATGGAACACAAGTTCAAAATCTATTACCTCATTGTCTAAGGATGAAAAATGTATAAAATATAATTTGAAGGGTATAACATTAATAGATTTTCATTGGATTAGGTGGTCCCATCCAATCCTTATAATGAAATAATGAATTAATTTTTTATAACAAGAGATCAACAAAAAGAATTATTCATGATCAATAGTTCTAATTAACTTATTGTTTCAGTGGAATAAAAAAATTCACGAAAGAAACAATATATACAACCCATGATCATGATTTATTAACACAACGGTGAAAAAAACTAAAATAAATATACCTACCATGAGAATGGATAGATAATTGGTTAAAATCATGTTATCAATAATTTATAGAGAATATTTTTCTACATTATTAATTTATCCGATGAATTTCCAAAATATTATTCCATTGATGCATGATCCCAAGTACATCATCAGCTATTGTCGATATCCTCAATTAGCCATCTAATATACTGTATTTAATTAATATCATAGTTGTTTTTTGTAAACATGTTCTATTTATATTATATTATTACTGCCTATTTAAATATAATGAATAAAAAATAATTTTATTAATATAACACACTAGCCAATGTCTTCATTCCTTGAATTGTCTTATGTTTTTCAAAATCATTTCATGCCTACATTAATCCATAAATTTTAGAAACCTATATTGTATAATTAATTAAATCTGAGGTCCTAATCAATTAAAAAACCATTCATTCAACATAAAATGTTCACGTTTTTTCCTAATAATAATATTTATAATGTATTATTTCAAGGGTCTTTGCTAAAATTAAAAACAAATTCCATGATTATGAAAAGTATTAGAAATTTTTCTATATATATTTAATTGATTAAATTATATTAAATTTAGTTGTTAAATTCTCCCCAACATCAATTATTTTCATCCAAAAAGTAAAATTATACAAAAAAAAATTGGTTACTTATCCCACATCATACTATCCTTCGCCAAGGAGAACTCCTAAACATTCACATGATGTTAAAACACTAGACCTGCTGGATTTGTACATCCACAATGTCGCATATTCTTTTGTGCATTGATGAAAACTAGGTATGTTGTTTGATAGAATATTTATTTTTGGATCGAATAACTAAATGTATATGTTTATTAGATGGAACAATACAAGAGGGGGGGGGGGTGAATTGAATGTTTAATAACTATGTGTTTAAACACTAAAAAGATTAGTTTAAAAGATCTTAAACTAATAAAATTCAAACAACCAAAATTGTATTGAATATAAAGGTATGATGTAATGTAATACTATTATAAAAGTAAAGTAATTGTATGCAATATGAATACAATAATCAGAGTAATACAAGTGTGAGAGATTATACCATAAAGCATATAGAATATATTAGTACAATATGTAATAGAATAATCGTAGTTGAAGAAATTGCAATTGAAAGTGTAATGAAGAAAGGAAACAATACAAATTCTATTCTAATACAAATAGTAGCGGAAATATAAAAGTATTAAAATTCTTTTGACCCAAAGAGAAGGTTTATCCTTTCACCTAGGATAAGAGGTCTGTCTTACCACCACCTTGTTAAGACCTCGATACGACGTTCGATTTGTCTATCTGCCTATCCCCAACAGCCCTCGATACGATGATCGGAATATCTTTCTGTCTATCCTCGGTAGCCCTCAATACGATGATCAGAACGTCTTTCTGTCTATCCCTGGCAGCCCTAGATTTTGTAGGTAATTGCCACCTCTGTATTTCAATCCCTTGAAATCACTCGATACTATGATCGGTTTCACAAGGCACAAAGCATGAGAGAAGTCACAACATCTCTCTCTAGATCTTGATAGATGCAAAGTACCACAGTTATCTCAGCGCGTTGTTGTTATCTTTTCTTCAAATGACCTCCTATTTATAGGCTTCACGTTTCAATGGTCACATTTTCTCCAATGGTCATATTTCACCGAAATACTTAGAGGGACTTGGGCACCTGGAATTATAATGGTAATATTGAAACAGAAAGCATGAAATCTTTTTTATTAGTTTGTAACTAACTCAACGACGTCATTTTGGTTAAAACAAAAGACATGTGAATATGATAAACAAGAGTACGATTAATATGAAACATGTGTTTTTGAGTAATTAACAAAAGTTACAAGTAATGAAAGTATGAGTAACAGAGGCAGTATGATACGACTGATAGAGTCAGTACGATATGACTGACAGAGTCTGTTCGATATGATTGACAGAGTCAGTATGATACAAATGACTGGGTCTTTATGATATTATTGACAAGATAAAAGACATTTGTGATTTCTAAAACATGATATAGAAGTCAAAGGAAAACGTTTGACTCAAAAATCGCCCCCTTTTTGGAAATCAAAAAACACAAAGTGAAGACAACAAGAAATACTTATCTCCCCCTGAGTTATTGGAAACTCTCCTGAATATGAATTTGAATAAAACAAACTCCCCCTTAGGTGTATACTTTCCTAAGGATTGTATTCACAGATTTTCCTTGGTTTCGAAGTATTTGACTAAATCATTTGCCCTTTGTAAAACATTCTCCCTCTTTATAAAACATTCTCCCCCTTTGTGATTCACAAAATGAATGGGGTGACATTGAGTTGCCGGAAATATTTAGGGAAAATAAATACAGGACAAAAGAAAGAATCATAAAAGTTAAAAGAAAAAAAAATACAATAGTCATTTGTTTTCTCTTTCCTTTTCCTTCTTTATCATATCATGAAGAAAAACTTTCATCTTTTGGATTTCTTTCTTGTCTTCAGAAATTGAATCACCCTGAGATCTGAGAAGCTCTTGTTGGTCTGAAAAATTGTGATATTGATTTTTAATAGTCTCCTCCTGGACTCTGATTACTTCCTCATGGGTATCAATTCTGTCTTGAAATTTTTTGTTATATTTGGATAACACAGAATGTTGTTTCATCAACAAAACCATTTCATCTTTGAAGGATGAAACCTTTGAGAATTAAGAATGAAAATCATTCATTCTCTCTTGCAATTCTTTTACTGAAGGAATATTGGCTCCATGATTTACCTGATCTAGTATTTCAATAGTTTATTTGTCAAGTTTATTGAAATAAATCAAAAGATCATTTGACAACCTCCTTATATCTTCAATTGCTATCTCATGGTCATTCACTGGGAATTCTATTTTATATGACCACTTGGTCATCCTGTTGCAATCCGTCTTATATGAAACCGAAGTTTTTGATAAAACATTCAAATCTGCCTCAACTGAAAAAACTTTATTTCTAAATTCTCTTATAGAGCCAAATTTATTTTTTTGATTGTCAGTAATGAAATAATTTTTCCCTTCCAGCCTGCGAAAGTATGGAATAGTCTTTTAAACCCTTCTTAATACATGAAAAATGTAATCACTTCTCTTGAATGAAATTGTTTTTTCTGACTCAGTATCTTCATTGTACGAAAGTAGTTCATTTGATCGGCTTGAGTCAACAACTGACTATTTTCCTTTTTCTTTCTCTTTCTTCCTTCTTTCTTCTTTTACTTTGTCACTGATTACAATAACTCTTTCAATATGGGAAGATAGAGCACCTTTGTTTGCTTGAGGGGGTGTTTTATCCGGAGTTTGAGAAGCTTCAATACGTTCTTGATTAGAATGAGGAACTTGTTGAATACCTTCACTCTGCTTTTGAACCGATTATTCTCTACTATTTTTCGATCTCTAAAGGAATTCCAAAAGAAAATCTCCTTTCTATTCTTCAACTTCCTCTATCTCTTCCATCATCTATTTTCCTTTTTCATTCTATAGATGACTATGTATGATTGGTTCTTGATGTATTTCTCCATTAGATGAGCACTAGCATCCACAACCATTTTGAGTACTTTAGAGATATCAATGTCTTGAGCCTTTCTTTTCAAAACAAATTTCTTTTTCTTTTCAGCATGAAGGGTTTCTTCTACCCTTATTCTTTCTACAAAAGCTTCAACTGGGTCAAGCCCTAACATTGTATCACCTTCCTTTCTCTTTTCTCTTTCTTTTCTCCACTTGTCCACAACCTCCTTACTATACTTTGGTACCTTCTTTGTCTGTGAACTGTTTTGTGGATCTGAATTTTGAGGAACACCAACAGAAGGATTATCTTTGACTGCTATAGGGGTCGATTTCTTCTGATCTGATTCTTCTTCTAAATCTTTTACATAATGTTTTGAATTTGGGTTAAAAAAACATTCAACTTATTCAAATTACTCTTTCTAATCCAGGACGGCTTCAAATCTATCAGATATCCTTTCAATGGAATATTACAAAATATCATACACTTGAGAATGAATTTTGTAAAAATGGCTGGATACATAATCATTTGGGAGTTAATTTCTCCTGACATAACATTCTTGATGGTTTCAAAAACATATCCCATTAGATTTACTTTTCTCATTTTTACAAGATTTTCAAGCATAAAAACATCAGAAACATTCAAAGTTTCTCTATCTCCTTTCCTTGGGATAAGAAAACCTTGTATCCAAAGAGTCGAAAATCTATTGTCCGGAGAAATATAAGATACTTTCATATATTCTTCGTTTATAATAAACAATGACTGTTCATCATTATCTTTGTTAAACATACCAACTTCCTCTGGTAGTTTATGATATGGACAGAAAGAGTCACCTTCTATCGGAACATTCAGAAAATGAGCTGCTTGATTCACAAACATGGAAATCATTCAATCGTACACAACAAAATTGATAATCATGTTTTTATCAAATGATACAGATTAATAAAACTGAGTGACTTCATAAAAATAACCGGATCTTAAGAAACTAGTTTTTCAACACCTAAATGTTCCCAGCCTTGAAACAAAATGATTCTTCTGATTGTATAATCGTACGAATCAAAAAATTCCCGAGAAACTAGCCTTTCTCTAAAAAAGACTTTCTCTGTAAAAGTCTATGCAGGCATTTCGGTGGGAGTATTAGCAGAGGATTGAGACATATAGGTGAAGCTGCTTGAAATATCGTACGATGAATTAAATCATTGGAGCAAAGCATTGCCACAAATCTTGAAAAACTGGGCTGGGACTGGGGAGGGGGACTATTTATAGGCGGCAAAAGGGTGACATTTGATCTTCTACGGTTGAGATTAGAAAAAAAGAAATCAACGAATAGAAAAATAGAAAAAAAAAATTAAAAAAAATTAAATGTTTTTACCTGCCAGAGATCATAAGGTAATTGTTGGTTTAGATATTATTGAATGAAAAAACATAGGCATGCGAAGAAAAAGAAAACCATCAATCATCATGCCGATGGAAAAGAAATTCATTACCATGAATGGACGTGACGATTGAAAATAAATTCATTACCATGAATAGACGTGCCGATGGAAAATAATTTCATTACCATGATCGGACAAGCCGATAGGCATATTGGAAAATTATATACTACAACTATTAATACTATAAATAGAAAAGTAAGTAATACGATAAGACTGTCAATACGATAAACAGATTGGAAAAAATTCATACTTGGAGAATAAATAATTAAAGATCTCAAGATAATAAGAAACATAGTAAGAAATTTTCTCCCCCTTTATACGAGGAGTTAGTTTAATGTAAGGAGGAATATAAAAACATGAAGTAGATATGACTAATTATTTTAATGTAATAATTACTAGCTTCTATTTTATGAACTCAAATCTATTGAAAGGTAATTGTTTTGTAATGATTTCATCATGTTGATCTTGATTTCCGATGAATTGTAAAATGATATCTACTTTTTGTGTGTGATCCCTAAGAAAGTGATGCCAAATATCTATGTGTTTTTCATGAGATTGATGTGCTGTGTTCTTACTAAGAGCTATTGTTGACGCTCCTTTTGTCACAGAATCTAAAGATCGGAAAAGGGAATAGCTCAGCTGAAAGTGATTCATCCTTTGAAGAAAACGTCAAAAATCGACAAAGTCATGAACAAAGGATCAACAACAAAACCACCGCGCAAGTGATACCACTGCCGTGCAAGTATACTTGCGCGGCTACCTTGGTCGCGCAGGTGACTTGCGCGACCTAATTGGTAACCGCTTGGTAACCGCCCGGGGTCTTCTTTTGCCTATAAATAGACCCTGTGGGCCCCCTATTCGAGAGGATCTTTTTCCAGAAACTCGGATTGAAGCTCCCGACGCCCAAGTCTCTTCTCAAAGCTTCCGGAACACTTCTAAGGTAATTTCTTACCTAGAACAGAAGATCTAAAGAGAAGAAGGAAGGCCTAAGTGTTGAAACTTATCAAACACTTGCGCGCCGACTTAATTCCTTCAATATAACTTGCGTGTCCCTTCTCTGGAAGAACATCAAGAGGATTATAAAGGGTTTTATAAAGAGTCGCTCAAGTATTTCAACTCTTGTTGAAAATCGCGCAAGTATCCCTCATGTCGCGCAAGTAGACTTGCGCGACCAATACTTGCGCGCCGCCGCAGGACTTGCGCGACTTTTTATACTTGCGCGCCCCTATCTTTTTGGGTGCCCATCTTGCCCATTTTTCCCCTCTTAAGCCATTTCACCTTTCCTATTCACGATTCAGTCTTCAAGATACTCTTCAAAACAATTTATGGCATGATTTCTTGATTTGACATCCTTGTCTGAAAGGAATTCTGTGAAATATCTCTCAAAACCTAGTGATTTAAACATATTTATGTCACCAAAGATTGAGAGTTCATTCATTCAACCTCATCCTTTAAGATGAGAGAATCCTTAACCTGGGTCTCCTTTTCAGGAATAATCCCCAGTTATAAAACCTTTGATCTGGGCATCTTCCTCAGGAGTAAGCCCCAATCAAGTCCTCTAATCTTGGGCATCTTTCTTAAGAATAAGCCCCAACCTCAAATATGGGCATCCTCTTCAGGAGTAAGCCCCAAACCTTAAATCCCTAACCTGGGTCTCCTTTTCAGGAATAAGACTCAGTCATAACCTCGGGCTTCCTTTTCAGGAGTAAGCCCCAAGTCCCTTAACTTGGGTCTCCTTTTCAGGAAAAATACTCAGTCATAACCTTGGGTCTCCTTTTCAGGAATAAGCCCCAAGTCCCCTTAAACTTCTCTTAACCAGTCATAATTTACCTTTGATTTGGGTTTCCTTTTCAGGAATAAAACCCAATCATAATTCCCTCCTAACTTTGGCATCCTCTTTAGGAGTAAGCCCCAAGATTAGAGTATTCAAATCTCCATGAAGCACATATAACTTTGTGGACCCTGTTCATGGATTTTCTCCCTAAAAGTAAATCCTAAACCTTCATCTATCTGGGCAGTCATCTATACATAAGCCCCAAAACAAATTCTTATGATTGCATCTTTTATGGCACAATTGTCTAAATTTTACCAATACCTCTTGTTTCTCAAACCGAGCATGACTCACGTGAGCTTAGAGTGTAAAAGTAATTATGACATTCATCTTTGAGCCATCAATCATAAACATCATATCCCATTCCTCGAACTACGTGGGTTCTGATTCCTTTTCCAAAACAAAGGATACGTAGGTAGCCCATTTATGGGTTCGATCCCAACTTTGAAATAATCTATGTCCTTATGAATGACGATAAACTTCAAATTCCCCACTGAGTGGCTTTAAAACCAGCCTGGTCATCAAAATGACCAAGAGACTTTTATATAAATGTTTTGAAGGATACCATTGACCAAGAATCTCTAAACAAATATAGATGATTCTATATTGATGAAGAACCTCGAATACATATAAAAGATTCTCTAAATTTCTTGCATATTTAATCATTGATTTTTAAAACTAAAGGAAAGCTCATTTTATACTTGGTAATGTAATAAGGATTCACGAACTTAACTTAAATCTATAAAGAGAGTCCCGGAGTAGACAATAATTCCCCTCAAAAAGGTGTGATGAGTCCGACCTCCCATCCTCTCGACCAATGCAAATTCCTCAGCCTCATTAGTCCACAAACTAATGAGCGCCTGCCTTTGGAAAGTAGGTCCAAACGGATGTGGAATCATTGGATGTTTCCGGTTCTACGAACAAACCCGTTAGAAACCGATTGGAACATTTGAATCTCCCGTCCAGGAGGTCATCCCCGGATTCCACGCGAAACAAAAAATGGTGAACCCGACGTGAATCTTTAACCAAGTTAAAGTGATGTTCTTCTTATCTGTTAGGCCCCTTGGTCCAACAAGGCAATCATTGACATATGATCATCCAAAAGATGCAGTAGCCGGATTCATCTTGATTATGTCTGTTACATGAAAAAGGCACTCTTTTTTTCAAGATCTTCTGCAAAAAAATGGCTTTCCTTAAATTCACCCCTGTGAATACTGCTGCTGTGAACACCTCTACTGTGAGGTCTGCTGCTGTGAAAACCAATGCTGCTACTCCTGCTGGAACGTCATCCGCTCTGAGGATGACATCACCAACTCAGCGTCTTCAACGCTGTGTTTCTAATGCACTGGTTAAGGAGTACCGTCGCAACGGTACTATCCCAACTCTGGAGGCCACTCGCCAAGCCCTCCAAGTTAACAATTCTACCTGGTCGTCCGGACAACAGCGGCCAGTAATCAAGAAGCAGGCGGTGCTGACTACCGTCTCCAACCGTTTCGGGTCGTTATCCCCGGAACGCAATTTCCATTCACTCCCTTACTCCGAGGAAATGAATGAGCAGGTCCCTCGGGGCCTTAATTCAAAAAGACAGGAGTCCTTCTCAAGGGCTCCCATCAACAATCGCCGCCAGACTCGTGCGGTAGTGCGCCCTCAAAATGATGAGGGTACCGACTCCAGGCATTCAGCTCAGGTTCCTCGAACCCGAGCAGGCAAGATGAACCGCCAGAGACGGAATCCGGTTAACAATAGGTAGGTTGTCATCCCTACCATCTCCGGAGAAGTCCACCAACCTAACTTGGTGGAAAACAATGAGCAGGCACACACACCTGCCCGTTTTAATTCAGCTGTCCAGCAGACTCGTCTGACAGCATCAAGCTGATCCCGCCAGGCAATTCCGGCGGAGTACCATAGGCAGGAACATACACCTGCTTATACATCACCAGTTAGTCAGCAGGCTCGTCTGACTACATATGGTGGATCTCGTCAACCGCGTTTGGCGAAGTGTAATCAGCAGGCACATACACCTGCTAATACTAATCAGGCCTACCAACAGTCTCGCTTGGTAGCGCACGGAGAAGTCAGTCGGAAAGTCCCGACGACAAACAGGGGGCAGACTAAACTCTCTGCCTCCACACATGAGTACTGTCAGGATTCACTGACAGGAAAAGGAGGACAGGAGCAGGCACATACACCTACTCCAAGCCCGGAATGGACGTATATCCCTGTTCCGGCGGCTGAAGTCACCAAACATATTTTGTCAATGGTGAAAGAGCAGAAGCAAATTCCTGCTCATATTCTGGATGCTTGCCAGGATATCATAACAACTTCAGCATCATCTCAGGGACAGACACATAAATCTATCCCTAGCAATGGAGTGACACATCAACGATTCACTCCGGAACAGACACACACATCTGTTCCAGTCCAAGAGGGTTATGGGGCATACTCCCCCATATCATACGGACAACCAAGTCAGGCACATACGCCTGATTTGAGCGATGATCGTCAGCCTAACCTGACCATCTTTCCTGATCAGGCACATACACCTGCTCAGAGCAATCACTTTCGTCATCAAGTGGTTTCTAAAGCGAGTAAGAAGGCATCTAAGAAAAAGATCCTCCCAGCACAGTCAGGAGATCAAAGTCCAATCTGCAACCAAGCCTTGCTCGATGCTGGAGTTCTTGAAGCCCTCAGACATTTATCTGTCGGAATTCAAGATTCTACTCCCTCAGTTCCCAATAACAAGAACATTAATTTTGAAGGTCTTCAACAGACACTTCCTCATGAAGACTTGCTTCATGAAAATTCGGTCAATCTTGAAGTTTCTTCTTCAGATGAGAGCCACAGGAACCCTCTGTGTGGTCAGAAGGCCAAGGAGCAAGAGATTTCATCTTTTGCTGTAACCCATCATGATGGTCCTCCTCATGGTGATGAACTTCGCTACGAATGTCCTCTCCGCAGTAGTGATTCACGTTGTCTCGAAAATTCTTCAGAAGGCAATGTAGTGACGAGAAAGCCCTCCTATCTCGAGGCACTTGCAAACGTAAAACCAGTCATGTCTGATGCTTTACTATCGGCAGGTGAAACTCTTTCTCCATCAGAAGATAGCCTGGGGTTCAGGTTATTCTCCGAACCTTCCCTGGGTCATTCATCTTCCAGCATGAATAGTGATTCCTCTACCAATCTTGTTGAATCTGATGAAGCAACAAGGAAACAACAACTCTGGTCCAAACAGGTAGAAGAATCTTCATTTAATGATAAAGAGGAAATGCTGAACATGAGGAAAAAACTGGCAAAAGGTGAAGTACCAGTCATGTTTTGGCCTTTGGCTGATTCCCAGTACGACATTCCAAAGATGTTGACGGATGATGGAATCCATGATATTCGTCTCAACATATGGAAAACTCTTTGTCAATTAAAGAAGAAGGTATTATCATACGATGAATATGAAAATCATCTTAAGATAATAGAAGGGTTACAACGCCAGATTGATTTGGCATCTCTATCAGTCTCTCGGTATCCGAAGGCTGAAAAGCAACAGAGAACCCTTCAACGTTCATGCCTTGGCGCACTAAGAAGATTGCATTAGTTAATTTCCAATGCTCCATCTAATGTTCATATCATAGGATGGGGTGTTCACGGAGCACTACATTTCACAGTGCTTTCCGATCATCAAAGCCTGCCGAAAATGGTCTCATGCAATGTTATTGCCCATGGCCGGCCACAGTCAATGGGCATTGTTCATAATCAAAAGCTTGCTCAAGAACAAGCTTCAACTAGTTCCTCTCAAAATCAAGTATATAGAGAACAAGTTGTTGAACTGCTCCTACATCAAGCGGGCGAGAATATTGCACAAGCCTCTCGTCTGGAGCAAACATGTCATCAAATGACAGAAGTTTCGGAAATCATCCAACGGTCTGTTGAACCAGGTGATAAAAGTGGATACAGGTTAATGCATCCAGCTAATTTCCGAACTAAGATTCGCAAGATCAAGAGAGATTTCAAAAAGATCTCAGACATAGCATGTCAAGAGACACCCCAGCTTGCCAGACCGGGGACTTCTCTAACCCAACCCTTAGAATCAACGAATGGGATTCGAGGAGTTGAGCAAAAGCAACAGGAACACCCCCAGTCCACCGGACTGGGGACTTTTTCAAATCTTCAATCCCTCCCTCAGAGAAAGTCAGTATTCTCCCGATTAGGGAATAAGCCTCAAGAGGAACGAAGAGCCAAGATGTCAGGAGATTCTCTCCAAGTGACGGTTCTCCAAGAAATTCCTGAGGGATCAAGTCAACGGAATGCCATGTCTCATCATGGACATAGAAGGAGACAATATCACAGAAATGCTGATAGAAAGGATTCCATGCAATATGCATCCATTAATGTCATCAATACCGTTGCTGCTGATTCACCAGATGAGGCTCAATCAGAGGGATCAGACGAAGAGGTTCCTGCTCAAGAAGTCGCGCACACAGACCTAAATGAAGAAGGTGTGCGCACACGTAATCCAAGGCTTACCCAAAATCTGGGTATTCCTTCAAGTAACCCACTTCCCCCTCTCCGAAAAGGATCCAATAAGGGGAAAGGTAAGAATCAGGTTACTTCACACCCTTCCTCTGAAGGAGGTCAATCGCTCTCATTAGAGCAAAGGTTTGCACAAGATGAGGAAGAAATGAAAGAATTAAGAAGGTTGAATGCAGAACTACTTCAGAATAGTATTCTTCTTAAGAATACTGAAGTCCGACAGCCGAAGGAATTTGTTGTAACTACTGAGATGGATCAAGAATATCCTCCTTTGTCAGTACACCCACATGGGTCTAATCCTATGGGTCAAACGCAACAACGGTTGGCAGCACTACCATCAGTTGCAGCACCAACCACCACGTCTGTCCAAGCTCCATTCATTGCACCTACCCAAAACCAAGTTCAACCTGACGTTTCTCAAAAGTTAATAACTACTATTGAGTCATTAACAGCTCGGTTAGAAACTATGGAAGGGAAACGGGCGCAAGTTCAACCTGAAAAAAAAGTTTACCCTGAATGGGTAGATTCAATTTCTCCTCCATCCAGTTTTGGAAACCCTATTTTCCCTACTTTCAATGGATCAGGCGACCCTGAACAACATTTGACGCATTACGTATCTTGTTGTGATCCTATGATGGGAACTCCAGAGCAGAAAGAAGCAGTGAAACTCAGATGGTTCGTGCGAACCTTTCAAGGACCAGCTTTTGTCTGGTATACAAGCTTGAAATCCCGGTCAGTCATCGGATGGGAGGATCTTCGTCAAAAATTCCTTCTTCAGTTTAGCTCAACTTTGCAAAAAACGACAGTTGTCGATCTTACAAACTGCAAGCAAAGGGAGAATGAAAGACTCTCTGATTTCATTGCTCGTTGGAAGGGATTAACGTATTCCTTGAGTTTATCACTCCCTCAGGAGTAATTGTTGCCAATCTGTGTGTCAAATTTGCGTGACGAATTACGCACGCCATTGATCCCTGTGAAATACACAGGAGGGTTTCGAGACCTTACTTCAATCGCTCAATAGATTGAAGATTCCCTTATACAGGCTAAGGTTAAATCTCGTGTAATTCCATTAGCTCCAGGAAGAAGAATGGGTAAAGCAGAAACTGCTACAGTTATGCTTAAACAGGCACCTGTACCTATTTCTACTTCAAAAACATCATCTTCTCGAAGAGCTCCACCTCCTGAACGCCAACAACAAAGGCTATTTCGTCCAAATGATCAAAAAGATCAATGACAAAAACAATTTGAGGATATGAAGAGTAAAACATACTCTTTACGAAATGAGCAAGTTCCTGGTTACTTCATTTCAGCTCTGGAAAATAATTTGGTTCAATTACCAGTGCCCAAGAGGCCAAACACGGAAGGAGATGAAGACCGTCCCAATTATTGTCCCTTTCATCAAATGTTGGGGCATCCCATCCAGGAGTGTTTTGTCTTTAAAGACCTCCTGCAAAAAATGGTCGACTTGGGACAAGTCAAATTGAAGGGTTCTTCAGCTCATGTAGCGTGTATTACCGCTACAGATCCAGAGGAAGGAGGCGAGTGGCAGGAAGTCAAAAGCAAAACTGCGAAAAAATATGATGATTGGATGGTCAGAAAGACAATCAATCGGACCCATTCCATTTTGCGAACACAATTGAAGAAGCCTATTGTGTCTCCTACAAAAGCTGCAGTAAAGCCTCCATCAAAGGACAAATCCTCAAAAGGGCAGCGCAATTCAAAGAATAAAGAGGAATCAGGAGAAGATGAGTATGCATCAAAGCCTAAATTGTCTTTGACTCTGGCAGATTTCATGCCATCTACTTCAAAGCCACAGGCACCGTCCCACCAAACGGCACAGCCTAAACAGGCTAACCAGGCAGAGTCTTTATCAGACGAAGAGTTAATATTTGGTTCTGTTAATATGATTCAATTAACAGATTCATATTCTAGTCTTGATGAGCCTGAATTCCCTGTATCAAATAAAGGAACCCGAGGAAGTTCTAGAGGTTCAGGATATAGGGGAAGACGTGGATCTTTTCGAAGCCACTACTCTAATTCTACCCCTGCTAGCACTGTATATGCAGCAGAAACTCGTGGTAGAGCCCTTCAGCGAGCTCAAAAAGAACAAGCAAGTTCTTCTGCCAATGGCCAACTCAGCTTCGGCACAGTTATTTTTGAAGACCGATTAAAGGTTCCATCTTCTTTATCTTAGCAAGTAAATGGATCTAATCAGTCTAATTTTCCAAAACCAAAGATGTTGCCAACTTCAATACAAGATGCATCAGCTTCCAAAGCATCTGCTTCCAAGGTACCTGCTAAACCGCATATTCCTATTAGGAAACGCAGACCTCTGGATCAAAAGTATGATATATTGAAACACTTGGCCCAAGTACCAGCCAAATTATCAATTTTGGATGCTTTGAATCTATTAAGAGATCTTCGGGAAGCACTCATCGAAGCATTGTCAAGTCCTCAGGAGTTTGAAGCTGAAATTGCTGCAGCTGAAATTTATCACATAGAGAATAATCCTGCAGAATGCCATGCAGTGATATCTTTTACTGATAAAGATGAGGATGATGTTGTGCATGGGCACATAAAACCTATGTACTTATCTGGAAAAGTCAATGGTATAGATGTTCGAAGAGCTTTTATTGACAATGGTTCAGGATTCAACCTCATGCCCATTCGCACACTTCGTCGATTGGGCCTCACGGAATCTGATTTATCTCCTTCTACCATGATGTTGCAAGGATATGATAAAAATGAACAAGAACCACTGGGAGAAGTTACGCTCAGAACTCAGTTTGGAGATCTTGTTTCCAATTCGGATTTCATGATTGTTGATCAAGACTCAGCTTTCAATATCTTGCTTGGAAGACCCTGGCTACATCAGCATGCAGCTATTCCTTCATCATACCATCAATGTCTCAAATACAGTTTCGATGGTCAAGTTGGAACATTGTATGGTGATAAGGCCCCATTCAAGACATGTGAGTCTCAATACATTGAGGCGGAATTTTATCACATGAAGGGAAGAGAAAAATCTACAATGAAGGAAATTACCAAAGTTAATGCTCCATATGGTTTGGAAAAAATTCCAATAAATCCATTTTCACATGTGAGTACAGATTATGTGTTACCTATCAGTCAAATTGACAAAATAGGCCCAAATCAAAATACTCTTATGGAAAGATCCATAATTTCAATTACGGCAATCGAGCCAGACAACATGGGAGAAATTGGTAACTTACCAAACAGTGATGAAAGCATAAGTGGTGACGTTTTCATTTCATCTGCTGAAATCCAACAAGTCTATACTTCGCTAATTAGGCCAGAAGAAGTTATAGCAACAACAGAGGTGAATAATGATGTTGATTCTCAATCCATCATCTCCTCTTTGATTCCCAAAGAAGACCCTTTGTCATCAATAGGGTCAGAAATGGAAGCTTCTTCTTCAAAATGTGAAAATTTTGACATCTATTATGATCATGAGAATTTTGTTTCGTCATCTACTTTGCAAGTAGAAACGGAAGAGATAACACATGACCAAGAGGAAGAGGAAGATCTTAGAGATTCTCCTCCAGCATTTGAAGAGGGTATCTCTACCACTGTAGATGAACTCAGAGAAGTAAATCTGGGTACAGAGAAAGATCCACGCCCCACTTTAATTAGTGCGGCCATGACCCTTGAAGAACAAGAGATGTATATTTCTTTTCTAAAGCAAAATAAAGATATTTTTTCTTGGAATTATACAGAGATGCCTGGCCTTGATCCTGATGTTGCCATCCATCATTTGGGTTTGCCAAAAGAACATCGAGGATTCAAGCAAGCCGCGAGAAGAACACACCCAACCTATGCTTCCAAAATCGAGGCTGAAGTGGATAAAATTATCAAAGCTAACTTCGTCAGAGAAGTTCAATATCCCAAGTGGTTGGATAATATTGTCCCTGTAAAGAAGAAGAACGGACAAATTAGGGTTTTCATCGATTTTAGAGATCTTAATCGGTATTGTCCCAAAGATGATTTTCCAGTTCCGATTACAGAACTCTTAATTGATGCGACGGCTAGCTATGAAGTACATTCTTTCATGGATGGATATTCTGGATATAATCAGATCCGAATGGCCCCAGAAGATGAGGAATATACAGCCTTCAGAGCTCCTCAAGGTGTGTTTTGTTACCGGGTGATGCCCTTTGGTTTAAAGAATGCAGGTGCAACATATCAACGCGCCATGCATCGTATCTTCAAACCTTTTCTAGGGAAATTTGTTGAATGCTATGTAGAAGATTTGGTTGTTAAATCCAAACAACGTTTTGATCACTTGGCTGATTTAGAAGTCATATTCCACAAGCTTCGACAACATAATTTGAAGATGAACCCCTTAAAATGTGCTTTTGGGGTAACCTCAGGAAAATTCCACGGCTTTGTTGTACGCCATCGTGGTATTGAAGTCGATCCTGAGAAGACCAAATCAATCCTTGGTATGTCACCTCCTCAGAATTTGAAAGAATTAAGAGGACTTCAAGGACACTTAGCCTATATTCGGCGTTTCATCGCCAATTTGGCAGGAAAAAGTTTACCTTTTACCAAATTATTGAAGAAAGGAGTTACTTACCAGTGGACTAAAGAATGTCAAGAAGCATTTGATGTTCTCAAGAAATACCTCTTGAGTCCACCAGTACTCATGCCACCTGTTGAGGGTAGGCCTCTTATCCTCTATGTGACAGCTTTAGAGCGATCATTGGGTGCCTTTCTCGCTCAAAAGAATGATGCTGGGAATGAAAATAGTCTCTACTATCTCAGTAGAACTATGCTTGAAGCAGAAACCCGGTATTCGAGTATTGAAAAGTGCTGCCTAGCATTAATCTTTGCAGTTCAGAAACTGAGACACTACCTGCAACATCACGAGGTCCAATTGGTATCTCATAATAATCCACTCAAATTCTTCCTTAGTCGTCCAATGCTTACAGGACGTCTAGCAAGGTGGGCGGTTATTCTACAGCAGTTCGACATCCAGTATGTGTCTCAAAAGGCAATTAAGGGCCAAGCTCTGGCTGATTTCCTGGCTGAACACCCTTCAGTAGAAGACACGTATTCAGATATTGAACTCCCTTATGAGGAAGTTTTTTCTATTCAAGAGAGTCCTCAAACATGGGAAATGTATTTTGATGGTGCTTCTAGAAGTCCAACAGGGAAGAAAATGGAAAATCCTAAATTCAACAAAGTTGGTTTAGGAATTGTGCTCATTTCTCCAGATAAGGCAGTGTTACCTTATTCCTTTTTGTTGTGGGAAGGTGGTACCAATAATGAAGCTGAATACCAAGCTCTCATTGCAGGCTTGGAGTTAGCACTTCAAGCACAAGTAAATCACTTAAAGGTGAAAGGTGATTCAGACCTGGTAATCAAACAAGTCAATGGGGATTATGCCATCAGAAAAGAAGAATTAATTCCTTTGTATGATTACGTCAGAGAGTTAATGTCAGAATTCCCTTCAGAACCGACATTTTCTTATGTCCCAAGATCACAAAATGCTCATGCTGATGCACTGGCTAATATAGACACAGCTTTAGCAGATCCAAATCGGGATGAGAAAACCATTGGTATTGCCCACCGTCGTGCAATTTCACCTTATGTTCAAGTCAAAACAGAGGAAATTAATGAAATTAGTCCCATTCCTGAACCGTATGGTCATACTACATGATGGATGTCACCTATCAAGGAATACCTTCAAAATGGAACACTTCCACCTGATAGAGCCGAGAAAGAACAAATTCGGCGACGTGTGGTCAATTTTACTCTTTATGATGGTCCAAACCACCTCGAGAAAATTCTCTACAAACGTGGTTTTGATGGAGTTCTCTTCAGATGTATTGATGGTGAAGAGACAATGGCTGTCGTAAAAGAAGTGCATGCTGGAGTCTATGGTGCCCACCAGTCTGGACATAGATTGTCTGATCAAATTCGAAGGCTTGGATACTTCTGGCCTTCAATGATACAAGATTGTGTTAATTTCACAAAGAAGTGTCATTCATGCCAAGTATATGCCAACTTCATTCATCAACCTCCAGAGTTGCTTCATACAGCTAAATACTCATGGCCATTTTCCACATGGGGAATGGATGTGGTGGGACCATACCCTTCATCTACGGCCAAGCAGTTTAAGTACATTCTTACTGCTACTGATTTCTTTTCAAAATGGGCAGAGGTAGTACCTCTCAAAGAAGTCAGTTCTAAATGCATAGTTAGCTTCATCAAGTCTAACATCATTTCTAGATTTGGTGTCCCTCATACCATATTGACGGAAAATGGCACCAACTTCTGTTCTTCTGAGGTAATGAAATTGTATCAAGAATACAACATTAAGTCCAACCATTCATCTCGATATCATGCAGCGGCTAATGGCCAGATAGAGGCCTTCAACAAGACTCTTTCAAACATACTGCAAAAGATGGTGGGTAAAGATAAGAGGTCATGGCCTGATAAACTCTATCATGATTTATGGGCTTATCGGACTACCACTCGCAATGCAACGCGGTCTACTCCAAATTCATTGGTATATGGAACAGAAGCAGTCTTGCCAATTGAAGTTCAATTGCCCTCACTCAGAATAGCCATTTGTGATCAGTTATCAACAGATGAGAAATCACAAAAGCGGTTGAATGAATTGGAACAGTTAGATGAGAAGTGATTGTGCACTTTGCACTTTGCACCACTTGGAAATCTATCAGAATCGGATAGCACGAGCTTTTAACAAAAAAGTTCGTCTTCGTTCATTCATTCATGGAGAATTGGTATTAGTTCCCAGAGCACCAATGATACCAGGAAAGAAGCCTCCCAAGCTTGAACCAAAATGAGAAGGACCTTATTCAATACATAAGGTCTACTCTAATGGAGCGTATTCTCTGATCTCAATGGATGGAGAACACATCACGACTCCAACTAATGCCAGATTTCTGAAGAAGTATTTTGTATAAACACAAAATATTGTTCCCAGAACCAAGACTCTTACATTTGGTTCATATAGCAATGGTCCAGTATGACCTTAAACTGCATCTTCGTCCAACATGACGTTAAACTGTGTCACCTTCAATGTCCAAGATGACATTAAACTATATTGTGTCCTAGCAACATGACATTAAACTGTGTGGCACTTCCATCGTCCAGCATGACGTTAAACTGTAAAAAGTCCCCAGAACTGATATCCTCATATTGGTTCACCTTAGTCCTAGCTACATGACTTTAAACTGTACAGCACCAGTTCGTCCTTGCTATATGACGTTAAACTATACAGCAATGGTCCAGTATGACTTTAAACTGCAACTTCGTCCCACACGACATTAAACTGTGAAAAAAGTTCCCTAAACCGTCCAGTATGACCTTAAACTGCATCATCTCTGGTCCATGTATATGACCATAAACTATTTGCAAATCCCTTATGTCCAGCAAGACGTTAAACTGTGACGTCCTAAATTACATGACGCTAAACTGTATAAAAGTCCCTCACTTCCGGAAAGACGTTAAACTATATAATCTCAAAAGTCCAGTATGACATTAAACTGCACCATTCATGGTCCATGCATATCACCTTAAACTATTCGCAACTTCGTCCGACATGACATTAAAATGGTACACTCTTTTGTCCTTACTTCATGACATTAAACTGTACAGTCCCCCTTTCGTCCAATATGACGTTAAACTATTTTATCCCCATCGTCCTAACTACATGACGCTAAACTGTACAGAAAATCCTTGATAGGTCCTACATGACATTAAACTGTATTTTGTCCCTGCTACATGACACTAAACTGTGCAGCACCAATAGTCCTTACTGCAAGACTTTAAACTGCATAGTCCCCTTTTTTATGTCCTACATGACATTAAACTGTACATCATTAAGGTTGTTATTACCTCTTGTTTCTCACACCGAGTATGACTCACGTGAGCTTAGAGCGAAAATCAACCATAACACTCCCTTTGGGCCACTAACCATGTGTAAGTCACAACAATATTTTTTATTAGATCATTGTCCACAAGAACAACTTGATCATTGATTCATTCTTTAATTGAACTACACGGACTTTGATCCTTGCCCTCCAGGCTGGGTATGTAGGCAACCTCCCAAGGTTCAAGCCCAAAAACAATATCTTCACATCGGTTCACCACCATCTCATATGATGATGATTTGTGAAACCACCACTGGAATCAATATCTTTACATTGATTCACTTTCGTCCTTGTTATATGACGTTAAACTATACAACACTTTTGTCCGGTATGACAATAAACTACAATATTCTTTGATTTCCTCATTTGAGAAGGAACCATTATTAACATTGATTCTTTTTCAATCATGGTTTTCATTTTCAAAAGACTACGTACATACATGGTAATACCTAAACTTTTTATCTTAGGTTAAAACCATCATTGCACTAATGTCCCCTTTCACCCTTCACATGTACGAACCAAATTTGTATAAAGGGTAGTTCTAGAACTACGTGGACTTGATTCCCATCCTTATGGGATACGTAGGAACATTCGAGTGTCCCTCGAATCCAGTCCCAAGTCTTTTGGGCCTAACCCCAAATTTCACTTTCAGTCCCTTGGCTGAAAAGTCTTCATGAAAACACACACTGTGTATTCATTATTATGATCCGAATTATATGACCTTAAACTAAGATCACTCATACTTTCGTCCTGCACGACGTTAAACTACATGTCAAGAACTATGTATGGCTTGATTCTCATTCTTATGAGATACGTAGTGAAGTCCAAGTTTCAATTCAGGACCCAGCCACAACATGATTATGGTTATCATTGACCTATGTATCTCTATATACATTGGACAATACCCATCTTTATGTGTTATAATCCTAACCTTAAATATTTTCCGATCTTCATAACCCTTTTCATGACTTCTAGTCACAGAAATTTCAAACTTCTGAGAATTCTTTTGCCTGACTATGCAGCACGTTCCCATAGGTGGCCTTGCATAAAAAGTCCACATAACAGACTTGTCAGCCAAAAGATGCTATTTATTTGACCATGCAGCCAATGCCCATAGGTGGCCCTGCATATTTCAACCCCCTAACGGGTTTTGTTAGATAATAGTAACTTCATTCTTGGGAAGAATGCCTCTTTTGTCCTTATTTGTCTTAAACGACAGTATGTAGGTATCCGCAAAAAATAGCAATCCTTAACATATTTGTCCCATATCCTTTTTCATGATCTGAAAGTATTCAAGTCTATGGTTTATTCTTCTTCCCTACGTTTGGGTCAGACCTTCGTAGGAGTGATATTCATCCAGTTCTTCGATATTCTTGTTTGGAAATATCTTCTCCATATTCAAGTACCTCTTTCCATACAACAAACTATATTCTTTAGAAAATTTGAATCTCCATAAACTTCCACTGGCTTTTAGCACTAGGAAAGTAAATTTCTGGGAGTTCTTTTTCCTGACTATGCAGCACGTGCCCATAGGTGGCCTTGCATAAACAGTCCACATAACAGACTTGTCAGCCAAAAGATGCTATTTTATTTGACTATGCAGCCAATGCCCATAGGTGGCCCTGCATATTTCAACCCCCTAACGGGTTTTGTTAAATAATAGTAACTTCATTCTTGGAAACTACTTCTTCTAATGCCTTTTAGCTCTTTTTCATATCATTCCTCAGATTCAAATATTCTTAAGCCATAGTTTACATTTTTTTCCCTCATACTTGAGTATGGTAATATGTTTTCAGATAAATTGTCAAGGAATTGAATCCATTTTTTAATCCATTTTCGGTCAAAGCTATTTCGACCTTAAACATTAGCCCCTTTATGTCCGGCGTGCATGACTTTAAACTTCCCACACAAAAGACAAAGGAACTCTGAAAAAAGTCAAGTTCCAGCTCACTAAATATACATTTTTTTGTATGATTTAGGTAATATTGAGCAGTTAAAAGGTTCAATGTTTGTAGGGTTATTTGTAATAATCCTAGTAAAAATCAAACTATGCTTACTAGGCCCATTGTCTTAAGTAAAATTGAAGCAGGTAATGAAAGAATGCAGGTAAAAATGATTGGAGACGAAAGTGTTTTTCATTGATACACAAGAGTTAGAAGGACATCCACAGATTGGAGTCTCTTCTCTTTTTCAAGAATTACAAGAGGCTTTCAACATAACACTTCATTTTATTTACGTCATCCCGTGCTTCATCAGCAACCACTTAGAGTTCATTCATTTAACTGGATACAAAAAAGAGATGCAGTGATACCAGCTCTTCTTGGAACAATTGTAAAAGGATGTTCTTGAGTGCGGTTTGAGAAAATTTTCTGCTGATCAAACAGTGACTCTGTTTCTTTCCAAGAGACTTGGAAGATGGATACATGGATTTGAGAATGGAGAATTGGAAGTAAAGAACCATTTGGAGAGAGTACTCTTTTCAGATATTGCACTAATACCATGTTTGTCTTCTCTCCACCAACCGGTAGTGGAAAACATTTCTGCCCATAGGTTTGCCATTTTCATATCTGCAAGGAAATGGCATGCAAGGAGAATTTGAAAGTTTACACCATTGTTGTTGCTCTTAATGCACAGCATAACCGAAATGAAGGAGTAGCAGCGCAGCTGCATTTTAGGTGTATAGTTGTTTGCATTTGGAACATTGACTCCTTGCAAGTGACCATGACCACATAGAGACAGGTAGATGCTCTGTGGGAAATTAAGATGATATTTCTTCAAGTACTTAGCCAAATCTGGAAGAGTGATGTCACAGATATCATAGTAATCATGGCCAATGATGTTCATCATGTCATCAATCCGCTTGCTAGCTAGTTCATAAGCCGTTCCAATTCCCTTGGGAACCACTGAATCTGTACAAAAAATGAATAAACTAACTCTTTAAATGGGTTTATTTTTCATAAATTTTGTGAAGAAAGTGGAAAAAATGGCTAAAGGAATTAAGGCGCGCAAGTATTCACGTGTCGCGCTAGTTTTCGCCGCGCAAGTATAAACCGCGCAAGTACGAATACCTTTAAAGGAGCGCGACATCAAGGAAAACATAGCAGACTTGCGCGGCTTAGGTGACATGCGCGGCGAGAGCTCGAGAAGGTATGAAGCCCGGAAATCCGGATACTTGTACGGTGGTGAGGCCGTATATTTATAGGCTCGGAAGCCTACCTGCGCGACACCCGGAGCACTTAGGGCCTACGCGATGCAGACTTGCGCGCCGACCTCTGCGCACTAATTACTTGCGCGCCTCCCTTTTCCTTTGGAGGGATCCGATTTCCTCAGAGTCAAATCCTCATTTCTCTCTGGATCCAACTCTGAGGGGGGACTTTTGTTGACGCTCCTTTCGTCACAGAATCTAAAGATCGGAAAAGGGAATAGCTCAGCTGAAAGTGATTCATCCTTTGAAGAAAACGTCAAAAATCGACAAAGGCATGAACAAAGGATCAACAACAAAACCACCGCGCAAGTGATACCACTGCCGCGCAAGTATACTTGCGCGGCTACCTTGGTCGCACAGGTGAGTTGCGCGACCTAATTGGTAACCGCTTGGTAACCGCCCTGGGTCTTCTTTTGCCTATAAATAGACCCTGTGGGCCCCCCATTCGAGAGGATCTTTTTCCAGAAACTCGGATTGAAGCTACCGACGCCCAAGTCTCTTCTCAAAGCTTCCGGAACACTTCTAAGGTAATTTCTTACCTAGAACGGAAGATCTAAAGAGAAGAAGGAAGGCCTAAGTGTTGAAACTTATCAAACACTTGCGCGCCGACTTAATTCCTTCAATATAACTTGCGCGTCCCTTCTCTGGAAGAACATCAAGAAGATTATAAAGGGTTTTATAAAGAGTCGATCAAGTATTTCAACTCTTGTTGAAAAACGCGCAAGTATCCCTCATGTCGCGCAAGTAGACTTGCACGACCAATACTTGCGCGCCACCGCAGGACTTGCGCGACTTTTTATAGTTGCGTGCCCCTATCTTTTTGGGTGCCCATCTTGCCCATTTTTCCCCTCTTAAGCCATTTCACCTTTCCTATTCAAGATTCAGTCTTCAAGATACTCTTCAAAACCATTTATGGCATGATTTCTTGATTTGACATCCTTGTCTGAAAGGAATTCTATGAAATATCTCTCAAAACCTAGTGATTTAAACATCTTTATTTCACCAAAGATTGAGAGTTCATTCATTCAACCTCATCCTTTAAGATGAGAGAATCCTTAACCTGGGTCTCCTTTTCAGGAATAATCCCCAGTTATAAAACCTTTGATCTGGGCATCTTCCTCAGGAGTAAGCCCCAATCAAGTCCTCTAATCTTGGGCATCTTTCTTAAGAATAAGCCCCAACCTCAAATATGGGCATCCTCTTCAGGAGTAAGCCCCAAACCTTAAATCCCTATCCTGGGTCTCCTTTTCAGGAATAAGACTCAGTCATAACCTTGGGCTTCCTTTTCAGGAGTAAGCCCCAAGTCCCTTAACTTGGGTCTCCTTTTCATGAATAAGACTCAGTCATAACCTTGGGTCTCCTTTTCAGGAATAAGCCCCAAGTCCCCTTAAACTTCTCTTAACCAGTCATAATTTACCTTTGATTTGGGTTTCCTTTTCAGGAATAAAACCCAATCATAAGTCCCCTCCTAACTTGGGAATCCTCCTTAGGAGTAAGCCCCAAGATTAGAGTATTCAAATCTCCATGAAGCACATATAACTTTGTGGACCCTGTTCATGGATTTTCTCCCTAAAAGTAAATCCTAAACCTTCATCTATCTGGGCAGTCATCTATACATAAGCCCCAAAACAAATTCTTATGATTGCATCTTTTATGGCACAATTGTCTAAATTTTACCAATACCGCTTGTTTCTCAAACCGAGCATGACTCACGTGAGCTTAGAGTGTAAAAGTAATTATGACATTCATCTTTGAGCCATCAATCATAAACATCATATCCCATTCCTCGAACTACGTGGGTTCTGATTCCTTTTCAAAAACAAAGGATACGTAGGTAGCCCATTTATGGGTTCGATCCCAACTTTGAAATAATCTATGTCCTTCTGAATGACGATAAACTTCAAATGCCCCACTGAGTGGCTTTAAAACCAGCCTGGTCATCAAAATGACCAAGAGACTTTTATATAAATGTTTTGAAGGATACCATTGACCAAGAATCTCTAAACAAATATAGATGATTCTATATTGATGAAGAACCTCGAATACATATAAAAGATTCTCTAAATTTCTTGCATATTTAATCATTGATTGTTAAAACTAAAGGAATGCTCATTTTATACTTGGTAATGTAATAAGGATTCACGAACTTAACTTAAATCTATAAAGAGAGTCCCGGAGTAGACAATAATTCCCCTCAAAAAGGTGTGATGAGTCCGACCTCCCATCTTCTCGACCAATGCAAATTCCTAAGCCTCATTAGTCCACAAACTAATGAGCGCATGCCTTTGGAAAGTAGGTCCAAACGGATGTGGAATCATTGGATGTTTCCGGTTCTACGAACAAACCCGTTAGAAACCGATCGGAACATTTGAATCTCCCGTCCAGGAGGTCATCCCCGGATTCCGCGCGAAACAGCTATAGAACTAGAATTATCACAAAGAATTTGAGTTTTCGAAAAACATAATCCATAGCCAATGAGTGTGTGTTGCATCCACAACACATGAGCAAAACTAATTCAAGCTACTACATATTCAGCTTCTGTAGTGGAATGTGCTACCGAGTGTTGTTTCTTGCAGGACCAAGAAACTAGAGAATCTCTTAAGAAATGACATGTTCCAGATGTACTTTTTCTATCCATTCTACAACCACTAAAGTCAGCATCTGAAAAACAATTTAAAACAAAATCATTTCCAGAAGAGTAAAAAAGTCCTAAATCCATAGTGCCTTTTAAATACCAAAAGATTCTCTTTACAGCTTTTAAATGAGACTCTTTTGGATTAGATTTGTATCTTGCACATAAGAATACAGAAAACATAAATCTGTTCGACTAGCTATCAAGTATTGAAAAATTCCTATCATACCTCTAAAAATTGTTTGATCTACTGGTTTCCCAGTTTCATCAAGATCACGTGTATTTGAGGTAATAATTGGAGTGCTAATACTTTTAGTTTTGTCATATCCATACTTTCTGAGTAAATCAATAATATACTTATGTTGAGATATATATGTTTCTTATGGTTTTTGAGAAATTTGAAAGCATAAAAAGAATGTTAACTCACCCATCATACCAATTTCTAACTCAGATTTCATTAAATTATCAAAAGAGTCAGTTAAAGATTGATGAGCTGATCCAAATATTATGTCATCAACATAGATATGACCAATCAAGACATTTTTTTACATTTTTATAAAAAGGGTTGGATTTGCAGTACCTTTTGTATAATTGTTTTTTTTAAGAAATACTCTAATTCTATCATACATTTCTCTAGGGGATTGTTTAATACCATATAGGTCTTTGGTATGTTTAAAAACATGATTAGGATGTTTTGGGCCAAGAAAACCAGAAGGTTGTTTGACAAAAACTTCTTCTTGAACAAAACCATTTTGAAAAGCACATATAACATCCATTTGAAATAGTTTGAGGTTAAAGTATGCTGCAAAGGCTAATAGAATTTGAATAGATTCAAGTCTATCTACAAGAGCATATGTTTCTTCATAGTTTATTCTGTCTTGTTGATTATATCCTTTAATAACAAGTCTTTCATTATTTTGTACAATGATTCCATTTTCATCACATTTGTTTCTGAAAACCCATTTTACACCAATTAATGTTGTTTCTTTAGGTCTTTCAACTAAATTCCAGACTTGATTCCTTTCAAATTCATTTAGTTCATCTTGCATTTCTTTGATCCAATCTTCATCACCTAAGGCCTCACTTGGACTTTTAGGTTCAAATTGGTAAAGAAAAGGAAGATGTTCTATTTCATTTATTAAGGAATTTCTGGTCCATACAGTTTGATTTACATTGCTAATGATGTTATCACTAGGATGATTCCAAAGAAAAAATTGATTTGGGTTTTGTAAAACTTATTCATCAAGATATGGTAGAAATTATTCTGTGGTAAATGTTTCAGAATTATCTTCTTGAACATTTTCCTTTTCAGAAGGATCTTCTATCAAATGTTGATAATCAGTTTTTGAAAACAGATCTGAGGATGTAGGGTGGGATGATTTAAAAACAAAAGGATCAGTTTCATAAAATTTTATATGTACTGTTTCCTCAACAGTACAAGTGTTTTTATTGAAAACTCTATAATCCTTAGAAGTTGTGGAGTAGCCCTGAATGATTCCTTCATCAGATTTTGGTGAGAATTTTTTTTGATTATCTTTTGTATTCAAAATGAATACTTTGCACCGAAATTCTTTGACGTATGAAACTTTAGGTTTTCGGCTAGTCCATAACTCATAAGGTGTTTTATTAATAAATGGTCTAGTTAAAACCCGATTTATAGTATAACAAGTAGTACTAACAGCTTCATCCCAAAAGTGATTAGGAATTTAGTATTCACTCAACATGGTTCTAGTCATTTTCTGAAGAATAAGATTTCTTCTTTCAACAACACCATTTTGTTGAGGAGTTCTTGGAGCTGAGAAATTGTGAGTAATACCTTTCTTACTACAAAAAGTTTCAAATTCACAATTTTGAAATTCACCACCATGATCACTATGAATAGTTATCAATGGTAGATTTTTCTCATTTTTAACTTGGTCTATAAATGTTTTGAAATAGGAAAGGGCTTCATATTTCATTCTTAAAAAATAGACCCATATGAATCTAGTAAAGTCATCAACTAAAACAAATACATAGTATATGCCTCCAATGCTTCCAGTTTTTGAAGGACCAAAATGATCCATATGCACTAGCTGTAATGCATTATAAGTTGAAACATCATTAATTGTTTTAAATCTAGTATTATGTTGCTTTCAAAATTGACAAGGACCACAGACTTTTGAAGAATTATATCTACGATCTGGTAGTCCCATTAAAAGTCTTTTCATTGAGTGTTTACAAAGGTTTCTTAAAATGAAATGTCCTAGTCTTCTATGCCATAGCCATGAATGGTCTTCTATTATAATTAAGAAGGGTAAATTTTGGATCCTAAGGTCTTCTATGTTAATAGTGTATAAATTCTCTTGCCTATGGGTAGATAGAATGAATTCATCCTTGGAATTGTAAACTATAAACTTATCATTTCTAAAATTCAAAAGGTAAATTTAATCACATAATTGACTTATGCTGATTAGATTGTGCCTAAGACCTTTAACAAACAAAACATTTGAGATAAGAACTTTTCCAAGAAAAACAATATTACCTATACCAACAATATTTCCTTGAGCATTATCTCTGAAGGTAACTTTTCCAACTTTTGTTTTGATAATATTTTCAAATAAATCATTTATTCTGATCATGTGTCGAGAACAACCACTATCCATGTACCAAATATTCATGTTGGTACACATCTCATTTTACTGAAAAAGAAACAATTAGTTTTTTGGAATCCAAACTTGTTTGGACCCAGAATGGTTAGATAACAGAATTGTATGAATCCACATTTGTTTTAAAAATGAGCTTTATGAAATCATAAAGACTGTAATTTATTAAGAGAAGACTCTCTTTTCCAGTGTCCACCACATTAGCACTTAGAACAAAAAGGGGGTTTTCTTGTGGAACAAAATAGTTATTACTAAAAACAGGTTTGGAATAAGTATAACCAAGTCCAGAATGATTTCTCAAAGGCCGGATTTGGGAATACATTTTGTCAAAATTTTCCTTGCCACGAGTAAAGTTTGACAAACATTTCATTAAAGAGAAAATATCTGACTTTAGTTTTAAAAATATGTTTTTATCATCCAAAACATTTGATTTTAAACTAGAGTTAGTCTCTAAAACATTTTTCATAGAAATCACATTTTCTAGATCCTTAGAATGTTTATCCATATCAGGTTTGACTTTCGCAAGGGTTTTTAAAATACGTTAAAAATCAAAAGTTTTCATATCAAGATCATTAAAAAGATCTGATACTTATTTAGTTAAAACTGAAATTCTGGAGTGTGATTTATCAAGCTTTTTCTTAAGTTTAGAATTTTCAATTTCAAGTAATTTAGCAAATCTAGATACATCTTCAAATGAAGGTGAATTATCATCTTTTGATGACGAAGATTCATCATTTGAAGATTCATTATGTTTATTATCAGTATATTTTTCATTTAAAGAGTCATTTGTAATAGCTTCAGCATTATGTACCTTAGCCATGAGACAATGATCTTCAAATGGTAATCTGGCTATAAGTCCAATATTCCTTTGTCCTGAGGACTCATATTCTGATGAATTATCTAGTGAATCACAACCACTTGCACTCCATGTATCATTTTCCTTCAAGCCTTTCTTTGTCTTATAATACATTTTATTATTTCTTTTAGAATGTTTCACCTTTCTATCGTTTCTCTTCAGTAAAGGACAATCAGGTCTTATGTGTCTTACTTTCATACATTCATAACATGTTACCTCTAAATATTTCTTTTCCTTCCTATCTTTATTTTTGAATCTCTATTTGAAGTATTTCTTTCTAACAATCTTGTTTATCCTTCATGAAAGATTGGCTAACTCATTATCCAAGTCATTACTGTCACTTGATTCTGATATAACAACATTCATGGCTTTGGGTCTTGTTATCCTTTCAGGTGTTTTAGAATTAGATGTAAAGGCTATGCTACCATTTTCATTCTTCTTCTTATTGAAATCAGCATCTCTCATCATTCTTGTCTCATGCTATAAAATAGTTCTAAATATTTCATCAAGAGTAATCTGATAAACTTTTCTATTTTCATCAATAACTTTTCTTTTTGACTCCCATTAATTTGGAATTATATCAATAATCTTATCTACAAGAGCATCATCATCAAGACCTTTTTCTCACATACAATTTAAACTATTGACAATTTTCATAAATCTGTGATTCACTTTACTTACTAGATATCCATAAGGAAAAATAGATCCATGATACTCAGCTCGAAGAATTGCTCTTCTTGTTTCTATAACCGTGGATGTCCCAAAATGTGTGGTTTCTAATTTCATCCAAATATAGTTGGTTGCTTCACAAGAAGATATCTGGCTATATATATTCCTGTTCATAGAGAGAAATAATGTATTGTGTACCATCTAATTCTGCTGATATTCTTTCTTCTCTTGGTTAGTGAAAGTACAAACATCTTTATCAGGAATTTTGTGACCTCCAATAAGTATAATAAAATTGTCTACACCAGTATTGATGGAAAACGTCTTCATACGATCTCTCAAGTACTCATAATCATTCCCATCAAAGATATGTGGTCTAGAAGGATTTAGGTTGTCAATTGACCCAATATTTATTCCTTCCATCTAATAAAACAAAATATTATCCACTCCACACGTTAGTGTAGTATGAGTTTAAAATGAAAGTTTGAATGAAATAGAACAAATAATACAAAACTGTGGAAACCACCTCTGATATGAATTGTTGGATCGAATAAGTAAATGTATATATATATTTGATGGAACAATACAAGAGGGGGAGTGCATTGTATGTTTAAAAACTTTGTATTTAAACACTTAAAAGATTAGTTTAAAAGATCTTAAACTAATACAATTCAGGAAACCACAATTGTATTGAATATAATGGTATGATGTAATGTAATACTATTAGAAATTTAATGTAATCGTATTAAAGATGAATAAAATAATCAGAGTAATACATGTGTGGGAGATTCTACCATAATGTGTATAGAATCTATTAGTACAATATGTAATAGAATAATCGTAATTGAAGCAATTACAATTGAAAGTGAAATGAAGAATGGAAACAATACAAATTCCTTTCTAATACAAACAGTAGCAGAAATTTAAAAGTATTACAATTCTTTTGACCCAAAGAGATGTGTTATCCTTTCACCTTGGATAAGAGGTTTGCCTTACCACCACCTTGGTAAGCCCTTGATACGATGGTCAGTTTGTCTGTCTGCCTATCCCCGACATCCCTCGATACGGTGATCAGAACGTCTGTCTGCCTTTCCCTGGAAGCCCTCAATATGATGATCAGAAAGTCTGTTTTCCTATCCATTTAAGCCCTCGATTTTGTAGGTAATCGGCACCTCTGTCTTTCAATCCCTTGAAAACCCTTGATGCGAAGATCGGTCGCATAGGGCACAATGCATGAGAGAAGTCACAACGTCTCTCTCTAGATCTTGATAGAAGCAAAGTATCACAGTTATCTCAGTGCGTTTTTATTATCATGGATTCAAATTAACTCTTATTTATAGTCCTGAGGTTCCAATGGTCACATTTCCTCCAATGGTCATATTTCTCCCAAAAACTCGGAGGGACATGGACACCTGGCATTATAATGGTCATATTGAAATAGAAAGCACGACATCATTTTGATTAGTTTGTAACTAACTCAACGACATATTTTTGGTTAAAACAAAATACATATGAAGATGATAAACAGGAGTACGATTAATATGAAACATGTGTTTTTGACAAAATACCAAAACAAGCGAGTAATGAAAGTATGAGTAATAGAGTCAGTACGATACGATTGACAGAGTCAGTACGATACGATTGACAGAGTCAGTTCGATACGATTGATAGAGTCAATATTATATGATTGACAGGGGCAGTACGATACCGTTGACAAGATAAAAGACATTTGTCATTTCCAAAACATTATATATAATTCAAGGGAGAACTTTTGACTCAACAAGGTACACCATAAATGCTTCTTGATCTTAAATGTACAACACTCCCTAGTCAGTAATTTATACCAGGTAATGTTAATATCAATATTTCTATAGAACATTGAGTATTCCATATATATTTTCATACTAATAGTTCTAGGAATAGAAGAAATACATCAGATGGAGAATTATCCATTTTTATTAGTCAATTAATGGGATTATTCACAATATTGTACATAAAAATGATGACATGAAAAACAACATTTTTCCATTAAATATTATCATAAGGAAAACTACAACCTTAGAGAATACCGTTAAAATATTATATTTATAATTTATTTATTTATTATATTTAATAGTATTAACTATCATATGATATTTCCATTTAAGGGATGTTGACCATCTAAAAAAACCTACTCGGTTTACCTTCATCGTGAATGGAGGATAGAATAGTAAAACCCCTCTAGTAGTGGTAAACAAATTCTAATTTGATCTCTGAGTAATGAAAATGTATTTTTTTCTATATTCATGATGAATAAATTTAATCAAATTGATTTTTTGATATAATTTAGTTTCATTGATCATGAAGGAATTAATCTGCCATATCATGTTCTTAATAGTCATAAAGGGGAATGAATTGATAGACATTCCAATTGTAAGAAACAATTCTCAAATCTAAATTATCCCTTGACTATAGACATGCAAATATATTAATATGGATTGGATTTAGGTTATGTTATTATATTTTCATGTATTGACCATTAAATAATATGATAATTCTTATCAGATTCCATGCCATATAATAATAATAATATTTTTTCCATTTTAGATTATTTTATAAATAAAGTATTGATAAATATTATTTAGAATAATGAAAATAAATATCCACCTTTGGAATAAATATTAGACTTTTATTACATTGTGATATTTATTAATTTTCTTAAGAATTATTTAAATGAATTTTTCATTTATAAATAAGTATAGAAATTAGTACATTCATAATCAAGTTAATAAATATTTATTAAATATTTAAATAATATAAATATTATATTACTGTTACAATAAATATTTGTTCGTTGAGAAACTTTTTGATCAATAAATCCTCTATAAATTCATATCCCCATATTTTGGAATATTATTTATTCAAATTATTATACTCAAATTAATTAAATTTTTGATCAATGGAACACATCATGTGACACTCTTTGATTATTTATAATTGTAATTACATGTATTTTCCAAAAATCCATTATTATTGCTTTGATATATGTTTTTTAATCCAACAAAATGAACATAATGTAAAAAAATCTCTTAAGACATGAATTTTCCATGTGTAATGTAATCCCAATATGAAAATATTTTATCAAGAAGGTTTCACAACTATGTTATGAGCTGATAATCTAAATAATTCATACTATGATTATAAAGAAGAAAAATATTATTACACCACAGTCATGGTACTATTGGGATGATTTTTTTTTCAATAAAATGGATGATAAAAAACCTCTATGACAATTTAAGGGACATACCCTTTATATATATATATCAATAAATAACAGGAAAATTTTGATGCACCAACCCTACCCCACACCACGCCAACATATGGGATCACATTTTTTGTATGTAAATATATTTTAATTAGTGAGGCTATCAGTCAATGAAAATAATAATTTATTTTGAATATTACACATTCTCATAGATAATAATCTCTTATGACACCAAATTTTGTCAAATTCACAATTCATGACATGTTCTTATAATCTCCAATCATCGGAATTGTTATGTGTTAACATCATGGGAAGCATCATCTTATAATGAGTACTCACAAGTGACAGTAGACATGATATGTTACTTATTAAAATATGTTTTCCAATATATGAATAATGTTTAGAAATATATAAATATAGTAGTTTAAGGGTCTCTTCATCGTGGGGGACTTCTATAAACTTATGACTGTAATAGACACCATTAGGAAAGATTATATAAATTTCATGTAGTTGAGTGAATAATATATAAAAATATATTTCAATTAATATTAATATGTTAGAATATTATCTCTATTCATGTAGATTAATATTGGTGTATAAAACAAAATCTTACAAACTCTAGGATTTTCTAGTTATAGCAACATATGACATTAATTTTTCAAGACCAAACATTATAACTAAGATTCTAATCAATCATGCATTTTTTCAACAGTCCATCACATTTTCATTCATTTATATTATTCATACTATAAACAAATGTATCTTAGAAAAATAATTCAAAATATTATATATCTGACGAATATTTTTTATTCACTGATGTTATGGCGGGTTCTTAGCGAGATCTACTACATAATTATTATCACAACAGAGTTTGATATGATCCTTAGTACTACACACAATGTCATGTTCTTGGATAATGTTTCTTACCCATACAATCTCATTAGCTGCCCAAAAAGAATAAATTTACTCACACTCTTCTATAGAATCAACGACCATAACCTTATACATGCCCTGTCTGATCACATCATCTGCATTAAATTTGTAGATTTATCTCACCTAAAACGTTATATCATCATTATCTATTTGGAAACAACCATTATTATATCCTACGAAGACTAATTCCAAATTTTCTTTGAATTCCATGAACATTTCCTTAGTATGTGTCATATTTTAATGTTATTTTTGAGTACTATCTATTTGTGATCACATTTGTCAGCATGATATATTCCTCCCACAATCATGGAATAATGAACAACAAGACTAGAACATTTTATATAGTACAAGGATAAAACAAACAATGATGCATATAGAATCCTTTCAATTCATTATAATTCTTATTTTATCTGAGAAAATTTTATCCAACAAGGATGAGTTCCATATGACAGTGTAATGAAACACCTATGGGATTGTACCATATGAAATCACTTTAGATTGTTGAAAAAATATGTTCAACGACACTTGAAATGTAAACTCTAGGATCTATTATGATGGATCTAGATATTATAAAAATATATTTAATCTCTTATGTCTATCATATAGATTAATTTATTAAAGTGTACTTCAAAATATAGCAAATCTAGTATTTCACTTATAATACGTATTTATTATAATGATATATTCTTTTAAGAAAATAATGTCTCTCCTTCTAAACTACTTACGAACACATGACTCACTTTTATGAAATCAATTTTCCAAAAATCATAATCATGGATGTAGATAATTTTAGGTATTATTATAATGGATTTAAACATTTGAAATGGTAAAAATGTTCTTTTTATTCTATTCTATGATGTTGTTTTAAATATTTTGTATCCATTCATTTCGTTGACATAATTAAAAGTCCATAAATGTCTATTTTCATCATGAAAAATAATTTACAACAAACTATATTTACATACAAAGGTAAATATGCATAAATATAGATTTTTATTGGATATATTGAATCCATTTTGGATTTCATGGCTTCAATCAACATAGAACCTTCTATTCCATGTCGTACATACATCTGGGATACATGATCATTATTTTCAACCAATAATGAGTCATCATTGGTAGTGAAAATAAATCCATATAGTATTGGTTATATAACATCTCTTGTATTCATATTTATTAATTTTATCTAATGATTTTTTTATTATTTATTGGGTATATAAAACAAACGGTTTCTATCATAACCATTGCAAAATTTTAATGATAAAAAACCTAATAATATTACAAATCCAGGATCAAATGTTATAGTGTCTTTGGAAAATTAGTCATATACATTAATTTTATGTATTAAAATATAATAATTATATATTTCCTTATTTTATATATTTTTATTAGACCTTACCTTCTCCTTATTAGCTGTAATCAGTAGAGGATATACATCAATGAAAGGAGTGTACTAAAATCCTAGTAAGATGATGAATAAAGTATGTGAAATAATAAAATATGAGTGATAATATTCATCATAATATTAATATATTCATAGTAATATCATCATCATGCTAGGGGAAAATGTTTAAAGGAATGGAATGTCGTAATGAATACAAATTAAACACAGTGTCAAATTTGTCAAATACCATGCATAATTATATTGAAATCTTGCATCATGTTCCCACTTAACATGTGTGCATAATCATAATATCATCATTCCGAAAAAATCTAGTATAATGATCTCAAATATTTCACATTATGTTAAGAGCGACATCTCATTTCCCAATGAATTAGAGAACTATACTATTTTGGGTACACCTGTTACATCATAAAATTTAAATAATCTTTCCTACTACATAGAATATATATTAATAAAATAAATCAATTAAACCCCTAAAATAGATAGTGTTTCATGATTTTGTCATTAATTATACATTCATGAATATATTTTTTGGTTTTAAAATAAATGTATTTATCCTTGGGCATAAAACAATATTACTCTTGGATATAAAAGAAGAATTCCATGAAAAGTAGAATACTATGATTTAGAAATTGAAGTCACATTGAAAAATAATGTCTTCTTTTTTATATTAATTTTTGAATAATATGAACATGTTTATCATATATGTATAAAAAATAATATTTTTAGAACATTATATAAACAATAATAACATGGAAGTGTAAATAAACCAAATAAATATTTTTTGATCGACAATCCCCTTAACATAATTCTTTCCTTACATCATCACTTTTTCACCTCTTGAATAATAATGTATATTTTTTGAACCATTGATTCAAAATAATATTATACAAATTTATACAAATATTTATCAATTATTCACATTTATTAATTTCTATTGATGAAATTGAATCATATCTATATCATGTTTTTCATAAAAGTTTCTAGATTCAAATTTATTTATCTATTTTAGTAAATTTATTTTATAAACTAGTATAATTATTTCCTAAATATTATAATTCATGTAATTTAAATTTTATATATGTTATATTTTACATAATATCTACACATAATGATGGTTATATGTGTTTACAATGAAATTTCTACGTATGGGAATAACCAACCTTGGATAGGAAACTATCGAGATAGTGGGAGGAGATGTTTAAAATTAATATATATATTAGTATGATACATATAGAATGTTAACATAAGTAATAAAATTTATACATACCCCCTAATTTAATGTTTTATAATTTATTTTGGAAATGTTTTAGAAAATATAAATATAAGAGGAATAAGATTTAAAAGATATAGGGGAGCGGGTTAGAACATACATATTCCACTATGTAACATCTATTGTAAAAAACTATACATCCTTGGTCATTGGAGTTATATTTATAGAAAAAAACAATATATTTTATGATTTTTAATAGGGAATATTTGTAATGATATTAGAGTTGGTACCAAGTTGGAAGGAAAATTATGTATCAATTTTTTGGTTTGTAGGTATTGCCCATTATTTTCAAGGATATTTGAGAGTAAATAAAATAACTTTCCTTAGAGTAAGTGGATGATAGATGAAGACTACTTTACAATACATTCCAAGGTAAACTGGATGATTATTTTATAATTTTTTTTCAAAAAAATCAAAAATTTTTTAGAGAACCTGTGATGTAAGATTTTTGACAGAATGGGAGAGAAAAGATTTTGTCAATCTGAATGGATGGTTTTGCAGATAAAGGTGTCTAAAGTGGAACCGTTTTCCAATGTTTTCAAAAACGTTGGGGTCCAAAATTCTAGAGATGGATACCCTTGAAAGAAGTGAATTTCAAGGAAGATCACATCAAAGTATCGAAAAAGTATGATTTTATGGAATATGCGCTTCATTAAGAGTTAATCACAATGGGTTAAAGGATTATACAGGTGAGCTCTGTGAGTACAATGAGCTTCATGAATGGTAGAGGAATAGATAATTATGTGTGAGAATTGTGGTGGTGAAGGTCAAGTTCATTTTGGTGTCACAATGTAAGAAGAAACATTGCAGTGGTGAAAATTTTTTGATAGTATTATTTGAAATTACATTGAGATCTAGGAATCAATAAAATAGTCACGGTGCTTCGCAAAACTAAGAGATCTTCAGAGGAAATTTTAGTTCTCGTATATTGGGTGATGACATTTCACTAAGGTGGTTGTAAGGTTCTATAGTCAATAGAAAACACCTATAAATATGATTTTACCCCATTGAGAATAATAGAGAGACTCAACGATAATTTTAGAACTCTCAAACTGCAAAGATGGTTCACAAAGGTAGTGAGCTCTACAAAGGAAGTATGCTCTATGATGGGACAAATCATCACAACTTTATGTTGATATTTATGAAAGATGTAAAAAATGAATAGAAAAATTTGATCACTATGAAATAGCATGACATGTGAAATAGTGATATCTATGAACTAGTACGTTCTGCGGACAAGAGTGTAATAAGAATGTTGGAGCTTTGAAATGGAGATCTGTAATTTGATTATTTGATTACCCAATTTAAGTGGGAATTTCATTCTATGTTCATGAATATTTGATTCTTTCTATACCTACCAAGTATTTAGCTACTCTTCTTGCGTAGTGAACCTTCTAAATATGGTGATCTTGTTGTTGCGTGTTTTTATTGTCTTTAGTAGGGAAATACCACTTTTACAAGAGGTGAATGTTGTTTAATGAAATGAAACAAAAAGGAAAAAGATATCACTAATTCACCCATCCCCCTCTCATTGATACATGGATCCTAACTGGGCAACTTTAATTTAGATTTGTAATGGGTGGGTGGAGTGGATTTCCATGGGTAGGGAGAGGGGTTATTTATACCTGAGTGGAGGGGAATTTTTATAATAAAAATTGAATAAAATATAATATCAAATATAAAATCTGTATTAGTTATTTTTGGAAATTATAAAACCCATATTAATATAATAAAATGTGTTTAAATTTTTAAATCCGATTTATAATTTGATTTTATAAATTAATAAAAAATAAGCATGGTAAAAAATGAAAATGTGATATATTAAGGAATCAATTTTGTCTTCATGTTTTGGAACGTTCATTTTAGTTATTGATATGAGGGTAATATTATTTTAATGAATGTTTTATGAAATTAAATATAATTTTGATGAATATAATGTTCTAGAAAATATTTGGACATTATTAACTCTTAAATGATTTAATTTATGAGACATCGGTTTGGTGAAAAACAATGTGTTTACTATACTATTGAAAATTGATGTATTTTAGTAAGTTGAGAAAAATAACCCTTGGATAAGTTAAATTATTTAATCTCAAAACTGATATTCATTTAATAAAAATAAATATCAAAATTAGTATTTTTAATTTTTAAAATTTAAATTATGACATTTATGAAATACATTAAAATACATTTTAATAAAAACATTATCACATTATCATTATTTTATTAATATTGATATTAATATTTTTTGTAATTATTACAATTATATTAAAATAAAATAATCATGATGTGTATTATTTTGATTAAAAAAATATTTTATTTGAAATTATTATTTTAGTGGTCAGGTTAATTTTCCAAACTATCACATTACTATTTCAACAGTCACATTACTTCCTATAAATACAACTTCATTATTTCAATCAGTATTCTAATAAATTATGGGCAAGGTTTTATATAAAAAAAATTATAATGTTTCTTGGTGTACTAATTTTTTTTTCATTTTTATAATTTTTTCTAATGGGAAATGATTGATGAATATTGGGTCATCTATAATTTAAAATTTTTTGTTTTTTATTTTATATTTGTTGTATAGTTGAAATGTTTTTAATTTTATTTGGATTCATTTATGATTAAGGTAACAGTATTTATTAAGGAAATAATTTATTTTTTCGGTCTCTATACTTTCCTATGTGTAATATTAAATATTATAATACATCACAGATTACCTTAGGAAATAAATTTTACTAAAAATAACAAGCCTTTATATCATTCCCCCTTTTTATATTTTGTCCCTAAAATTTCAACACATATACCATAATGAGAATATATGAGCGTACTTCCATTTTATTCTTTCATCCTTTTCCCCTGTCCCCTATTCATACATATAGTTCTTCCCCAATACTTTGAAAATCCTAGTTGTATTATTACATATGACATTGGATAATTAGTCCATGATTTTCACTATCTCATCATCAAATGAGACTAAATTCTATAGTTTTACAACATTTGGATTTAGTACATGAGTTTTATTAGTTAGGTACTTCATTGGGAGTGATACTTTCAGAAAAATCATGTACATGATCAATACTTGTTTGATATTTAACCTGGTAGATAATTCTCTCATGAAATATATGATCACAATGGGGCCAATATACCTTGGGATAATCAATAAATTAATTCAAAAAAACATTAATCTCATATTTTGTGATATTTAAAAGAATATTATGTCCAAGATATCTAAATTTATGTCCCTTCTAAAGTTTTTAACATAGATCTTTTTCTGAATATGATAAAAGTTTATATATAGTTAGATAGATTAAACCTTCTCTATCATATAATGCACATGGTTAGGTCCATGTATCATCCATTCACCATATTCATCCCTAAAAGTTTAAGGTTTATATCAAATCCATTAAATATCACCATATGGATGCATTTGAAAGTTGGAGTGTAAGACATTGTTATATGATATCTCAACCAATTTTTTTTAATGATCCCTTCCTCCAATCAATTCTATTGAGCAGGATCGTAACATGTCCTTGAGAATCTGAATAGTCCATTCATATTGGCCATCATATTGGGGTTATATTCTTTGAAAAAAATATATATTTAGTTATAAATTAATGATGATGACTTAAACAAAATTTAGAGGTAAAACATGGATCATTATTAGATATGATTGAATGTGGTAACCCATAAAACCTCCAAATTTTCCTGACATATTTTGTAGAATTTTGTTCAATTTAGAAATCATATTAAATAGTGATAACATGGTCTATTGTATTGATTTTATCCACCACATCCCATATCACATTCATTCCATTAGAGGTTTTCTGGAGATAGCTCCATAATCCCATAGTGAAATTACCCAATTTCCACATGGGTTTAGGAAATGGTTTCATTATTATTTTTGACTTATGTCATTCTTATTTAATTTACATAAATACCAAACACCCTATGATACACTCCATAGTCTCATTTTTCATTTTTTTGAGAAATATATTTCTCAACGATTGTGACACAACATGGAAATTTCAGGATGGATAGAGAATGTTGAGCTTTGTGAAATATCAAAAAGATCCTCGTTTATCTCAAGTTACACATGCTCACAAAGGCCCATTCCAACCTGAATCACCCCATCATAAAAATTATCAAACTCATGTAGATTCACTTCCTTTAATTATTTTACATTTTTCTGTCACTCTAGATCTTCCATTTAGGGCTCCTGACTCTTCTCTATGATAGTTGGTTGGGAAATAATTTTGAAAATTTATGATGTATTAAATTTTATTTTAATTTTCATATCCATACATTTCAAATCCATATATATAGGTTATTTATCATTCTACATCATTTATAGAGTGAAACGTTCATTTATTATAAGAGCATCAACTATATTGTTCACCTTTCCTAGATAATAGTGAATAGTGAAATCATTGTCCTTGATTATATATTATAGTATTATTTGATGCATGTAGAAGTAATTCCATGTTAATATATAAATTATAATATTTTAAAACATATGTATATAACACTTATCACAAAATTTAAATTACATCTATAAATAGAAGATTACAGATGCTAACTTCATATCATGCATTAGGTAGTTATGCTCATGGATCTTCATCATTCATTAGGTTTAGGCTATCACTTTAGATTTTTTCATGAGTACACGTCTAAATCCATTGTTTTTAGAATCACTGCATGTCACAAATTATTCTCCACTTTTTGGTACTGTGATTATATGTGCTGTCATTAGCATCATCCTGATCACCTTAAATATTTCCTCACATTATTCTACCTAGACATAATTTACGCCATTTTGTATTAACATAGTTAGAATGAATGAAAATCATGATAAGTAACTCAAAAATTATCAATAGAAAACATCCAATATAAGAAAAATATATATTCCAATGACACTATGGGTTATACTAAATTCCTCATTTTACTTTTTCATTAATGTGACAATAGAAATTTCATAATTTATATCACGTGGTGAAAACATAATACGTGATACATCCCAAATTCCTTATTTTTTAACTTATCATACATTTTATCTATACATAATGATTCTAATAGTATCATTAAATTATTATCACTTTTCTAAATTTCATTAGAGTGAATGAAAATATTTTTTATAAAAAATAAAAAAATCGTCGACGTCTCAAAATATGGTATTCATCAAATCCATAATGATTACAGGTGAATTAGTTTTCCCGAAAGGAATCTATACAAAATCATAGTTTCTCAAAATTTGTATTTAAAATAATATTATTAATATATTCATTATTCAATATCATTTGATGATATCTAGAAAGAAGTTATACTTCTTGAAAGTAATGATCTCATTGTAGTGGGTCGAAAAAGTCAACAATCCTTGGAAGAAAAAAAATACCCTTAATGGATATCATGTTGTTCTCCTAGTAATCGATGTAAATTTTCATGAATCCATAATTATTATTAATAAAGATAATTGGCACACGTCAAGGTGATGAACAAGAACTTATACAACCTTTTTTCCAAATTCTCTTGAAACTGCCTCATTATCTTTTATTGTTTATCTAGGGCCATCTTATAGGGGCATTTTGAGATAGGTATAGCTCTATGTATGATATCAATGGACAAATATAACTATTTATATGTGGGATGATTTGTTATATAATTGGTAAATACATTATTTTATTCCTCAATAATGGGAATTTCATCTTGGTTAATATATCAAGTTGACTCAACCTTTTGAGCCAGGTATGTTCCATCACAGGTTATCCACACACACACCATTTCTTGATTTTCTAATAGAGGTTCATTATATTAAATTAATTTTAGGGGATAATTAGATGTTTTGGAATATTAAAGTATAATTCCTTTTCCATACAGCTTATGTGTTATTTATATATTGAGATATATTCAATGTTTAGTATGGAATCAAATTCGACCAAAGGAAGTACTACAAAATTTTCTATATGAATCTCCCAACACATGACAATAGTAGAAGAGTACAACTCCTTGGATGAAATTATCATACCATTAGGTGTTTTTAAATATATGTCTACATCGAGGTGTTATTCATTTGATTCATATATTCCCAAAAACATGAAACATATAATCGAATGTGTTGGACCAATATAAAATAAAATTCTCCCATTCACCAGTCAATAAAAATTATACTATGTTCAACATAATTTTCTTGTAGTATATTAGAAGTAGTAATGTAATATTCTTTTCCATAATACATTAGATTTATTGGTTTATGATTCTAATTACCCTCATATACTTGAGGTTTAGTGCACTAACATGCATAGTTCCCTTGCTCCCAAACGCTGGAGAATTTGAGCAGAGATGGTGCATTTGGAGCATCCCTCCTTTAAAAAATCATGTTTTCTATATTTTTTATGTCTATTTTATATTCATGAGCATGATGTCCTTCTCTTACAAATGTGAAATTTTCCCATGTTCTTTTGTGATTATTCATATGATGCTTCTTCACACATTTTATTGACATGTAGTTAGTATGATCCAGTTTATGTCAATATTATCTTTCCCAATATCATGAAAAAATATTATTTTCTTCTTATATAAAAAAAGATATTATTATCCAAACATTATCCCTGAACTATGATCACATCAAAATACATTTTAAAAAATACTATAGTCTATTATATTTAGAGGCATTTTATGTTGTTGTTTTATACCACTAAATAATCATTTATACCATTGTTAATTAAAAAACATATGTGTATATTGTTAGAATGGTTATGTTTTCATCATATGTCTTTAAATATTTTCCTTTTATTTTCTTTAACTCTATGAATTATCCCTGTACCATTGTTCTAATAGATTGAAGGAAATACATGGAATGAAATTCTTTATTAAATACATTAATGTCCATCTCTTCTATTTCAACATTTGGAATGAAATTATTAATATATACTACAATAAAACATCTTATAAATATATATGATAAATTACCATATTCACCATTTATTTATCATAACAATGGATGAAATAAACTTCGTCATTGAGTTGAAAAAATGTTCTGAGATTGGTGGATCAAATGTTCCACTAAGAATTTATGGTAGTTTCATCATAAATTAAGGAATGGATAAATAAGCCTTCTTTGGTGAAGGCAGAAATTCAACATGATCCATGTTATTATTTATATCCTGAGGAAACTGGGTATCTCATTCCATTGTGTTTTGAACACCTACTGCAACGCCAGTGGGGATGCCACATGGAAAATCATTACAATATCCCATATAAAGATTTTTAGATTGGATTCTATTGGGTCCCTCCATTTTGTATAATATAATTTTTTATTTTAAAATGTATGTAAAAAAATAATTAGTAAATTCATCATTAATTTTCCAGATTAGAACTATAGTAAAATCATATGGGATCCTTATACCGAGATATTTAATAAAACAAAGTTTCTTGGATAAAAAAATATTATTAGTTTTATCCTAAAGGGTTTTCAATAATGTTCTCTTATAATAATCCCCAAATTAACAATATAGTTATCTAATACCATTAATAGATATACTAATTTTTCTTCCATAATTATTAAATCATTTAAAAGATAAAAAATAATATAATTTAAAATCCATGATAAAAAGGATTAGTTTCTTGGGAAAATTATCCTTATACACAACTTTTATAAAAAAAGAATAAATATTATTTAAATTCATCTCCTCTATCCTTTTAAATGCACTCACATTCTGTTATGTATAAATAATAAACTACAGATATACATTAATGGAAGTAGTGAACTAAAACCCCATAAATATGTTTAATAAAGGAAATTATCCAATATAACATGAATGAGAATAATATTCATCATCAAAACATAATAATAAAATTATCATAAAAATCATGTTCCAAAAAAATTGATAATGGAACAAAATATATAAATGCATAAAAATGAGAAATCATTTCATAGTGGTCAAATACCATAGATTATTATGAATAACACTTGAATTATGTTCAGACATAACATATATGCATAATCATAACATTATCAATGTGAAAAAATCTGGAATCTTCATCAAGAATATTTCACATTATCTCATGCGATATGTCACATTAACCAATGAATTGGTGTTCTATATTATTTATAGCATTTCATACATATCATAACATTTATATAGTCATTCATGCCACAAAGAATGTATATCAATAAATTTCATGATGTAAACCTAATAAATAGAATGGGTTTCATAAAATATCATAAAAAATAAATTTATGAATAAACTATTTGGATCCAAAAATAATAATTTAAATAATACTTTGACAAAAAATCATTATTCATTGAGTGGATGAGAATCATTTCAAGAGGAATATAATATGATGTTTTTAGAAAATGAAGTAACATTGATAAAAAAGGAGTTTATAATAAACGATATAGAAATGGTAAAAATATTTTTATCATAAATAAAAATTAAAACATAAATTTGAATAAAATAATATGAATATTATTAAATTGATGAATGAATGACCCACAAAAGGAAATTGTGTTCTAGATTCCATTCACCTTAATTCCAGCCATATTTTTCCACTTTTCCACAACCTGGATAATAATGTAGATTTATTAAGACATTGATTCAGAAGTATATTATTTCCATTTATACATATAATCATCAATAATAATCACTGTTCTATATTTATTAATTTATTTTAATGACATTTTAACTATTTTGATATCATGTTTTTCTTTAAAATTTATCGATTCTCTTTGATTTAACTATTTTGTAAAATATATTTTATACATTAGTATAGTTAATTAAAGTATTATCTAATGAATATAATTAAATTTAAATATATTATATATATATATTATAATAAAAATAATTTATTTAGGTTATATGTGTTGACAGGAAATGTCTCTGTAGGTGGTTAATCACATTTGAGGTGACATGGTTGGGAGAGAGAGGTCAAGAATATTAAAATTTATACATTTATAGCTGTATAATAATTAAAGTAGGATTTCATCATTAATATAAAGGTAAAATAAATCATAATTAATTCAGATATGTTTTGTTTATTAATGGTTTTGAGGAAAAAAATAATAATAAAAAGAATGAAAAGAAGGATAGGAGCAGATCAAAATTTAAATAATCATTAGTATAAATTTTATTTTTCAACATAAGATATCCTTGGTGATTGGAGTTGGATTAATTTAAAGAATATCTATGGATTATATGAGTTATAAGAGGGAATAATTTGGTATAGATTTGTCTTTGTAATGGTTTTGGAGAATTTTTATCCAACAGAAGGGAGAATGGGGGTTTTTTTACTCGAGGAGAGGTGTATATTAAGAATAACATATATATTAAAATAATAATTCAAATTTAGTACATTTAATAGTTAAAAAAATTATAAACAATATATTATTTATTAAAAATGGTTTTAGGACACTAAATTCATATTGTAATTCCAATTCATTAAATTTCCTAAAAAGGAAAGTGCAATGAATGAAAAATTGATATTTTAACGAATCATTATTGACATTAGGTTTTGGATGTTTTAGTATTGAAATTTGATTTTATTATATTTTAATGAACCATTTATAAAATTATTTATATTATGTCTGAACATAAATTTTCCATAATTCATTGCTTCATTTTTTCTTCATGAATCAAACACATTGATATAAATTAGTTTTTTAAGAAACAATAGTTTTACAAATCACCTGAAAATTTATATATTGTAGAAAATTACCAAAAATATCACCATTGCATATTTCTAACATTATGATTTTGAAAACAATTTTTTTATAAATATATATTTTTTGTAATACGTAATTAAATTTTTATAAATAATAATTAGGAATTATATGAAATAATTTAAAATATAGTATACTAAAAATGGTCATATATTTTCTTTGGGTTTACTAATAAAGATATTTATTTTTTTGGTATTAAAAAAAATTCATTTAAATAAATTAATTTTGGTAAATATTATTTTTATTGAAATTTATTATTCAGTGTAAATTTACTCTTCCAAAAATCAGGTTACTATTACCAACGTTCCTATTACGATTCTGATGGTATCTTGAGTTCATATTAATATAACATAATTATTTCACTAAATATTATACTAAAAAACATTCAAGGTTAAATATATCTATTTTCAAAAAAAAATATTATATGATTATTTTCCTCATTTCTTTTGAGTTTTCAATGGGGTGGAGATTAATGTAGATTGGGGCAATCCATATTTTTTCATTTTAGATTTTCTATTTTTTTCATCAGATTTATAGTTTTGAATATTAATTGGTTTCATTTCTGATTAATGTAATATAAATTATTAGTTATGTAATATCTTATTTTTTATCCCTATATTATTTATAAGTATAATATTATATTATATAATAAAAGACTCATTTATTTAGGAAACAAATTTTACTGAAAACATTGGGTTAATAAAATGGGGGTTTGTAGAATCTGTCATTGTTCTAACTATTTCATAACATGATCCTATGAATTATCAATGTCTGTAACTCTCCCATGATCTCTTTAAAATATGTTTTTCCTTTAAAGAAATATAATTTTTTATCCCAGTATTAAATTTTTTGAGGGGTTATACATGTATTATCTACTTCCATCTAAAGTGTATCCTGTAAGGATACACATCCTGACACAAAGTTTATGGTTTTTACTTGAGTATGGATTCAAAAAGTATTTTCAACATAAAAAATTAATGTAAAACAATACATGTTTCTTTTTATCCAACAATTGGTATTGTATACTGTATTTCTTATTATATAAAACATGGTTTAGTAAATGTGTTGAATTATATAACTTGTATCCGCAAAAATAAAATGTAATACTCATAATAAACACATGGATCTCACCATGTCAAAAAAAATATAGTTCATCCTTTTAGATTAATCGTCCAAATGGGTTGTGTTTCGAGGAGTGAGATTTAATTGGATTTCAACTTCAATATATGATCATTTATGTAATGAATCTGTTATTATCCATAATGGACTAATTGAAGTTTCATAATATTCATAACAAACATATTCACATATTCATTCTTTTATCTGTTTAATATCATTAATTAATATATCTTATACCTTAATATGTAGTCATGTCTATATACACTAAAATCATTAAGAAAATATATGAAGTATAAGTACCCACCACTTTATTCAAAAAATATTGTCCACACATATTGGTATGAATATATTCAAGATGCCCATTGGCTCATTAATTATTAAAATTAATTGAGGATTTTACATTTCAATTTGTAATCATTTTTTAAATCCACCATGATTTTTAAATTTAAAATAATATAAATAATTATCTTTTTAGAATTTAGTAAAAGGTTTTTCATATACCAAACAGTGATGGGGATGCCAAAGTATAGCGTAGTATAAGTTTTATTTAATAGTTTGGTTATAAATATATATTACCAAGATTTTTTAATATTACACATAAATATTATTATTTGAATACACCATACCATTACTATTTGTATCTTTTCAAAAGAAGTATAATTTTGTCAAAAATCTGAAAATAAATCCATATTTATAATTTCTTGTTACAGAAATAATCATTTTTTATATAATGAAACATAATATAAATATTTCATGAATAAGATCATTAATTTTGGAAAAGTGATGTTGTAGTCATCAACATCATAAAAAATTTCTTATCATTATTGGGTACATGCAGATATGTCTTCCCTAGGTCAATATTACCAAAAAAAGTTATTTCTATTATTTGATACATTTGTTGAAAAAAAAATCAGTATGTGATATCGAATTTTAGAAAAGAAATAAATTTCATTTGTCAAAACACATCTTGGTATCCTACCCCATCATCTTGGATTGGTGTAGAGTTCCTCTAGTGGAACCTATTTCTGTAAGTGAAAGAAATATAAAACATCTCCCCTTGAATTCCCCATGATCTATATCATCCTGGTTGTGTCTTGTGATGATTCTTTGGGCTTGGGGATCTTAACGTGGGTTTTATGTTTTTTCACCCTCATGATGGTAGGATATTTCAACTTCATATTTTTTCTTCATGGAAATGATGTGAGAGTATATATATAATATACATTGGATTTATTATAAGATTAAAATTAAAAAAACAGTATAGATTCCTTGATGAAGTGTTCTAATAATGAGATCTGCATAAAATTAATCATGAATTATAAACCAAAGAACCTCTAGACGCAAGATTTAGACAATCATTTTGATTATTTAAGGCCTAGTGGGGAAACAAAAAAACAATATTACATTAAAATGGTCACTTGGATATCTCTATGATAAATTATTGTTCACTCTCAATTTCTAAACAACAATGATTCTAATGAATTTGATGAGAAAAAATGTTTTTGTGAGACATCATTAATCTAATAGAAAATAATGAAATTAGTTGTCACCAAATGTTGTAAAATTCACTCATGAATTTATCAGGGAAACATAACTCCTAATAACTCACCCATATTTTAGGTGGATCAGGTGGCTATGAATCAAGCATGTAAGATTTCATTTCATGGAGAAACACATCAAGAAGACATCTGTACCATTCTCAGATGTTACTTTTATTTATGATTTGATCACACTCCAATATTTATCATTAGGATAATGTGGATGATGAGAATTAAATTATCCCAAAATTATCAATGGATTGATTATTAGTACATTTCAGGATTAGAAATTCAAAAAGAAATATTAATAAATAAATATATTATGTCTCCATCAATTTTATGATGTCCTAGTAGCCTATACAATTCATCCTGAAATTTAATGTTTCTTATACATTCTAGTATAAAGGATGAATATTACCCTTAAAATTACCCCAGTATGTGTTGTTCAAACTAATCAAAGGTAATTTTAAGGGAATTTATGTTCCATATGTGGGATTGAACCTCCATAATATGATGGTTATATCTTCCAATATAGAAATCATGACATGGATTTACTCAACACATTTATCAATGATACAAAAAGTCCTTGGTGGGATAATTCTATTGATGTATAACTGGTATTTTAACCCATAACCATCATAATAATTTGATGATAAAATTACATTTCCAAATAAGGGTTGTTCATGAACATAATTTTATGTAATTAATGCCAAATCATGCAATGCAATCAAATCATAACTAAGTATTTAGTTGATGATTTTTTATTATAATGATTAAAATTCCCCTCAATTTTATTTTATATATTTTTTATTGTAAATATTTTTTTACAAAATTGATTAACCAAGTTATTATAAAACTTTTATATATCGTACATTTATTTAAATTCTACATTTACATATTACCTAATATATTTATCATATTTCAGTATTTTAACCCTATGAGAAAAATAACAGAATAATGAAGTCTAATTAACAAATTACCTAATTATGTGCTTATATAACGTTTTATTTTTTAATGCACAATAAATTATAAATTTAAATAGTGTAAAACTCTTTATTTCAATCATTTAACAAGTTATAAAATATCACATGTTTACCTATGCATCATCTATGTTATCAACAAATTGGTTCTATCTTGAATTTACACCATGCATCTTGGGATAATCCATGTATTTAACTGATTTAAAACACACATGGATGTGAGTGGTAGAATCATAAGTTAATGGGAATTACATAAATCTCCATGGACACATAAAACCTTAATAATAATATAGGTAGGGATGAATCAATGTCGATCATTTTTCTTCAAAAAATAATAATTTCAAAAAATGAATTTAATTATATTAAATAATTCTAATACATCAAATTTTACCTGTTCATTCACATGATTTTTCATACAAATGTAATGGTAACCCAAAATTTCACTAGATACAATTAATTTCCATTTCTTCTTTACAATAAAAATAATGGAGAATGACATAAATAAATACATAATTATATAATTAAGTCCCTTTTATCATAATGATATTATGAATTCTATTGAAGGCATAAATCATAATTTAATTCAGGTATAACATATAAAATGACTAATAATTAAATATAATAATAATTAATAAATTTCCCATTTAATAATTCATAAAAAAAATTATAATCTTTAGTTAAATAGGTTCTAGTAAATAAAATAATTTTTTAATTCTACAGTAAGAAGTTTAATATAATTTAATTCCATCTTTTATTTGGAGACTGATTGGTGTGTATAAATGACTTACATGTTTTGTATCTTCTTTATCATGTACATTGGAAGCACACATAGAGATTTAGGACGTATCTAAACTAGAATACATATTTTGTACAGTCCCCCTACATGTTATGTATCAATAATTATGTGTTTATGTTCATCCCATTGAATTTATTAACATGTTCACCAGACATGGGACCACGTGAGATTAAAATCATCTACAAGTAATGTATTCGATTATCAATGCATCTAATTGGACCATTAAATGGATTATTATGTAATTCGAACATTGAATTTTATGAAATACATATCTGTTATGCTGAATATATTTGTGTATTAAATTATTTCAGTTGGATATTAGTATCACATGATTTGAATGTGTATTTTATGACACAATTTGAAAAAATTTCATAGATAAACCATGTAGACTATATGATGAATAAACTTTCTATAGGCTGTATAATCAAAAATATGAGTGAAGTAATGGATTAGTCTCCAAACGATGCGAAATAAATGAACCATGTTTAATTTCTTATTTGTTCATCGTGTGTTGTACATAATGGCCACACACAATGCACTTGGGTACATGACATTTACTCTGGCCCAAACATGTTTAACCCAGTATACCCATACAAAATTTTGGCACCTATTGATGGTGATAATGGTCATTCAATATCTATTAGTGTTATTTTAATAAAACTAAATATTAAAGAATTTGTTAAAATATGTAAATAATGTAATTTAAAATCTTATTAAAGATTAAATAATTATTCAAATAAAAATCCATCAACAATTGTCCTTTTACATCTATAATAAAATCATTATTTTGACATTTGAGATATGACCACATAGATATGACATGTATGATTTATTTATAGTGTAATTTCCTTAGATTTTGAATAAACCAAGGGTGTTTCTTGATTTTATTTAACAATAAAAATATTTTTCATTGTTTTAATTCTCGACTAGTGAATTGTCTACACAATATACTGACATTGGAAAACATGGAACCCCAAATTAATTCGATGAAAATTATATTTATAATCAATTTATATATGATTTGATGAATTATATCCATTTAGGAGATCTTTATCGGATGTAGATGTTCATTATAAAACAACCCAAATTTGGTTTACATTTTCTTTGTATGGATAATACAAATATAGAATTCTTATAGAAGAGATCCACACATTCTCTTTTGATCTTCGAGTTACAATAACTGATTTCTAGGTGCAGTAATGGTGATTCAATTAACATATGTTGTTCATGTTGATCACATTTGATTCATTCTTTCTTTAACAAATCTCTCTATCACTTCTCATTCATGAATATAGAGAGAATTTCATTATGTGAAATGATTATAAAATATTGATTAACCATAAAAATAGATATAGAAACATTTCTATTATGCTACTATTTATTTTAAAATTTAATTTAAATATAAACATTCCCTTAATAAAATGAATCATAATTATAAAACTAGATTAAATATATCATAGATTGATATATAAAATTTATAGGATTGGAAATAAATATTCATCGATATTAAAAATCATTGGCCCCTTAATCTCAAAAGTATTTAATTAATATAAAAATACACATTCTATATAATATTTTCTTAAATCAGATAATAATATAAATATTTTATTTTCTAACAATGGGAAAAAAATTCAAATATATTCACATAATTTAAATTATTTAATAATTAATAATTTCTTATTCATTACCTTTGGAATTTTAAGGATCAATAAAACTTAAATAATATTAATCGTTTGTCTCATGCATAATATTTATTCAAATAACTAATTTAAATAAAAATTAAATTGGACCTATAGAAACACATAATTTTGGAAACAATATTATTATTTAATATTAACATTTGGTGGGCCTACATAAATTATAATATTAATATCTAGAAACTGGCTATGTAACAAATGTGAATGATCATAATGTCATTATATTGGAAAAAATATACAAAAGTTTATTTTGTTATATAATTTAATAACAATTAAATATCATTTATAATGTTTCACATCAATTCCATCAACATATATTCATGATACACCATTAATTGATTATATAAAATAAATATGTTGTTACTCCATTGAAATTTAATTTAATGTAAAAATTATATTATAATAACATAGATGAGATGCAAAATTCCATAATTAAGAATGTAACAAATCCTTTTTCAAAATATTCATTAATAACATGACTTTCAGGTAAACCCCAACACACCATACTTCTTACAAACATAGGGAGTTATAATTTTTTAGTAAATATAAGTTTTTAAGTCATGACATGCATTAATGATAATCCTAATATCTAAAAACCATTTGAAATTCCAAAAACAATGTATATCAGATACTTGAAAGCATGATGAATTTCTATAGGCTAACCTATTTTAATATCCTCCAATCATAGTGATTACTAATTTTGAACTGCATGAGAAGAATCCCTAACCTCTTATAAGTAATATCACCTAACATTATATATACAATATTCCCAATCATTTTATTTTATCCAATAATGGAACTAAATTATTGAATATCCTCATTGGACTTCATGTATCTCGTCATAGTGTGGATCTATTGTTTAATTATATATACAAAAGATACCTAAAAACATTTTTAGGTTATTGTCATTCAAAATAATTAATAATATGTAAAAAGATTTTATTATTAATATTAAATTGTTTGAGTATACATGTAAAAATTGACAATTAGTTTGGTTATAGAACACCAACTCTTACACTAACAATATGGGTATGAACATGATTCAAAAACCATATCAATACTTAGTATGATCAAGAATGGCCTTGGAACATCAAGGATGTCTTTCTAAACTAAAAAATATTTATAATTCTCTTCATTTAATGAATATAAAGTAATCATTGTTTATATCCATGAACTCCAAGAGAATATGATGTGGTTTTTCATTATATTTCCATATAATTAAATCGTTAATCAAAATACCTTAGTTTAAATAAACAATATCCCATACAATTTATTGATCTGAAATTTCATTCTCAACAAAACCTGGGTCTTAAAAACATCTGGTAGACTCCTTCACATCCATTACATGATCTATGAATCTCAGAAGAAGATGATTTTTTGAAACCCATAATGCCTAATAAAATCGCATATATATAAATGTTGAAATATCTTCACTGAACTCTAACATCAGATATAATGAAAGGGTTCTAACTTGTTATGTTTACATACCATCACCAAGATATGGTGGATCCCTCAGGATTTTCAATTAATGCCCATCAAAAAATACATTTATATTTTTTCCCATATCCATTATATTATATGAATAGGTTGAATTGGATCTATTGTAACCACTTAATTTTACTTTACAAGATGAAATATAAGGGAATATGAAATAATATAAATATTTATATTCCTAATTCTAGCCCACCGAAAAATGATTATGTTATTTTTTCATCATTAAAAACTAATGATATACCACTATATGGAGGTATGAAAGAACATCATTACCTCCTCGAGAAAACATGGAATTAACTATCATCCATCTCAGTAAATGTATTAAATTCTCCCCAAATTTAGATAATAAATTTTATGTATATCCTAAGTATATATATTCAATGAAAACATAATAGTCAATGTCTCCCAATGGGACCTCCCAATGATGATGAAGAAATAGTGAAGCGGCCACTGTCGACAATAAAATGTTATTCATCTCTTCTCTATGATAGTTAGTTATATAAATTCCATAAATATTGATTCCTCCTCTAGGATGTGAGAATTTGATTTCTTACTAAGTTAATTATCCACCACAATTACCATCCATATATTATAGACTATCGCAATGATTTAGATCAACATGAACTCCATCTAATTCTTTTATATCATGATGAAATCAATCCAAGAAAATATTTTCATCAGACTCTAGTTGTCTCTGTAAACAATGAAAATATTACCTTGATTATAATACATAGACTCCTTTATGGAGAAGCCTATGACTCCAAATCCACGTCATGGGTTACACAGTAATAAAAACCTGGTCTCATCAATATCAAACTGTAATATATAAAATTATACCTATGATTCATAAATTATATAATCAATGATATAGAAGAAACATAAAAAAACATACTCGACTCTCACCAATGATAGTTTCAATCTAGTAACATTGTTCAACCCCTTCCTCAACTCCTCAAAGTACCTTTGATTCTTTTGAATATATGAGATTGGATTTAATTCTAAAATAATATATAAATTTTTTTGGGAATTAAATTAATTTATTTTAAACACATCTAATAGTAGCATACCAATCATAGGTAACTCTATACAGTTGACACACTCTATGGAATATCTAAAGATAGTGCTATACAAATCACTTTTAGAACAACATATACACCATTCATAGAGAATTATTACAGTATAAATTGAAACAAATAATTAATAAAATGAATATTTTATACCTTCCGTTGATGTTTGTGCTCCCTAAATATGTCTAAGACCATAATCAAATTCTCCATGTACCCCAACTCAAATTTACTGTAATCTCGAATGTGGTCAATAATGATAAACATGATCCAGTCTTAAATAATTTAAAATATTACTTTCATATTATCCATTAACATTGATTTTGAACTCATAACCCCCAAATTAATGAATACAAATTCATAATACATATTGTGACATGAAAGTGGAAGCATTTAAATATCAAAAACATGAACCATAAGCTAAAGGTAGTGGGACCTAATATTTATTTTTTGTGAACCATATCATTCCTTTGGACTCATAGTGAATATAAATAATAATAATGACCCATAAATTACATACATATATATTAAAAAATATAAGGATATTCATTAAAAATATTAAAAATCCATGATAGGACAGAATATGTATAGTTTAATTAGAAACTGTGGAACATAAACATCTAGTTTATACGACATCTATGTTTTCTCCCACTAATTCCTTCATAACAAGACCCATTTTTGAAAAATATTACTTAATGCCCTTCTTCATCACATGAGGAAAAGAAACATAAGAAATGTTGATCTTAGATAATCAGTAAAGGTAAACAATGGAGATATCACTTATATCATAATCATATGACATACGAACATAACATTTGACAATATTATCCTGCGTTTGAAGGATTATGATATCATGTCTTGGGATAAATCATAAAATTTAATAATGAATTCATGAAAATATTCCCAATAGTCTTAACATGAGACACAGAATTTTTGGAATACACATAATCTTCGAATATCATATCATATTGGTCGAGGCTCATTGCCAATACCATCATAGAGGAGAAATCCCATTACTGAACTGAGAACACTTATCATTCCAAACCTGTATTACAAAACTAATATCATTTCCAATTCAATATATATCTATCTAATGAGATACGAATAATTACCCAATGCACTGGAGGGATATATAGGTCTCAAATATATCATAGTGAAATCATTATTTCTTGTTCCATAAAAACATATATCATTCATTAAAGTGCCACCCCAAGAATAAAATTGGGTTCTTAAATATCATTCCACCATAAGATAATCAATGTAAATAATGGATTTCATAAATAGAAAACAATTATAAATATAATAAAATAATATGAAAAATATGTATATTATAATTGGAAAATAACCATGTTGAATAATTCTATTTTATATGGAATATAATTTTGATAGAACATTTTAAATTAATTTTTGAGGAAAATATCCATTCATCTTTAAAAATGTTCACTTCTCTTCCAATGTAATATTATTTTAAAGGAAATTAATTTAATTGGAAATAAATGTTTAATATTGTAAATTAATCCTCATATAAATAATGCATTATGAAAAATTAAAAATCCATTCGTGTCATATAAGTTAAAAAAAGACATGTATATTTTCTCAGAAAGCCAAAATGTACCTCATATTGAAAATGAAAAAAATACTCATTTCAACCAATTGAATTAAAATTCCAAATGTATTAAATTAACATTAAAATATTTTAATAAGGATAGAAAAAATATTTTTGGAATTTTTATTAACGAACCATGTACACGGGTGATAAATATACCCTCGTATATATGTACATATAAACAATATCATATAATAATGAGATTACAAAATTATCCCTTACCATATGTATGATATCCTTTATACATATATGAACATCTTGTTAATTGATTTAAATAATCTCATTGTCTTATTACATAATCAAATTAATTTTATGATGTAATATATAATCATATTATTATTCATTTATGAAGATTTTATTATTACTTGTTATTCAGATATAAACAGATTCATTTTTTATGTGTGTTTTGTCCAATAAGTTCTGATTGTTCTTAAAATGATATAGTTATATCATTCCAAGAAAATATTAATATAATATATATAATATTTATTCATTATATAAATTTATGCTTTATTAGATACTATGTATAATGAATCACATTGCATCATGGAGATGGTAGGACGTACGTACGGACAAGCGATGATATCATTCGTTTAATTATGAATTGTTATTGAATAGGATAGGGTATATATTATTCAAGTATAAATATCATGTTATAATAATAATAATAATATATTTATTATTCCCATCATTATAACTATCCCAATAAATTGGAGGTGAAAACATATTACACCATGACATGGAGACGATAGGCCGTACATAATAAATTTTTTTATTGAATGGAAAACATATATATGAAAATAAGGAATATATTGATTCATCTAATTCAAGTGATGTGGGTGAAGTGTATTTATCTTATAAAAGGATTATGAAATAAGTTGAGGACCATAATTTCATTAGAGATCATTTAAATCACATTAAACCATAAAAATATCAATGACAGTTTCACAATCATATTTATTTTCACAAGATGATCAAAGTGATTTTGGGAAATATGTAAACATGAAGAATGTATTAGTTTCATGAAATAATAATTTGATAATATCGATATTAAATATACATGATAACTTGTTACCAAAAAATTTGATATTATGTGATTGTGAAAAATTATATTTTCTATAATAAGGTGAAAGAAAAATGTGATATCATATGAAATATGTGAAGACTATTCTTTAAATTCTACTCACATATCTAAGGAAAGAATATTATGATACCATTAAAAATATATAATTACTTGATACCATAATAATTTTTCTTATAATCGTTGTATAATGTATATATTAATCATTAAAAATCGATCTATATTCTTCGATTCTCCATAGAGAGCTACGAAAAGAATATTCTAGGGATAAATCCAATATATTTTTACTTTTCAAGATGAAAAATTGGGTTACATGTTATAGAATTATATATATGTGTTAAATCATTCTATGATTATATAGTATTGTAAGATAAATAAATGTTTTAGGATACTGAACTTCATAAAAGGGAGTACTAATAGAATTATATACATAAGAAAAAAATAATTTGTATCATTGTTTTTAATTTTCATGTTGATGATATAATAATTTAAGGAAATAAGAAAAAATATTGTTAATTTTTTATCTAGGAAATGACTATTATTTTTGATATTTCATTGATGGGATAAATGATGGTAATTCTTGGCTCTAATTTTTTTATTTAATTATCACATATTCTTTTCTCATGAAACATATTACATGTAATTTCATATAATATTGGTCCTAGAATTATTAAAAATCATTTTCATTCCATTTTCAGTGAAAAAATAGTAATTAAGGATGATGGTTGAATGAATTTTGATCATTAAAATTTTATAAATCGGATTGGAAACCCACTATATTTAGCATTATAGACCATACCTGGTATATATTTTCACCCAATCGGTAATATTTTTAATTGAATAAATAATTACCCATTTTATTTATGGAAAAATTATTTTTCATATAAATTCATGGAAAAGTTGATTATGGGATAAATAATTAAATAAAAGAAATTTGAAGATGAAATGATATACATATGATCACTAGGTAGGTTGTGTCATTGATGAAAGATCCACATATGGATTTGTTTCATTTAGTGAGATAATATATTATGTGGGAATAAAATGAAGTATTGATTAGTGAGAGTTAGCACTATAGAATTTGAGTATGTACTTTTCATTAAATTTATGTATCATGTAATATGAATAAAAAAACATCTAGAATATTGGTTGACTGTTGTTATTTTTTCCATTATCTTAGGTTGTAATAATCGTATTGAAAATTTTTTCACTATGAATCTTGTGAAACACTCAATATCTAAAAATAATAATATTAAATAGTACATTATCCAAGAACATGATGACTGAAATGATGTAAAGATATAGATTTTTCTTGATAATGGGCATGTGGATGATAAATTAACTAAACCATTGTGGAAGGAAACATTTCAGATGCTGATAATGATTATGTTAATTTATCCTCAATCTCTTCGAAGATGATCTATGTTATTTGAATCACCACACTTGTCTTGTATTTCGATAGTATTGCAAAATGGGAAGATATATATAATTATTTATTGATATGTTATTAAACTATCTTGGGATATAATATGTTTAGAGGGGGTTTTTAAAGAGGGTAACCTATGATGTGAAAATGTGTGAACTATTTTAAAAAATTATTTATATAGATGTGGGAATAAATTTATTACATAATGATGTTTTTATTAGTTATGTGATAAAAATGTATACAATTCATGAATTTATTTGAAATGGTTGTTACACAATTAATTATGGGAAAAGTGGTGTTCTAATTCAATGATTTCTTTTCTGAAAACCTGAAAATTTTAAAATATCAAATGCATGTTTAATAAATTTATTATTTTAATAAAAAATGTATTTAATAAATATTAAATTTGAATTTAATTATTATTTTTAACATTATAAATAATATATGTTCATGTCAATTTTATTTGATGAAAATTTAATTATTTTCAAATATTATATATTTTTTTAAAATACATTATTAATTTTAAGAAAATTTGATTCTATTTTAAATAAAAAATAAAAAATAATGTTTTATTCTTATTACAAAAATAATTTAATAAAATAATTTTATTATTTTTTATGTATGATTTGAAAATATAAAATTATTGAAATTATTATAAAACTTATTTGTAATGTAAAATAATTATTACATTTTAAAATAAAATCTACATTTATAGTGAAATAAATATATAATTTAAAATTAATGGAAATAAATTTTTTTTCTAAATAAAGATATGTGAATTTATAAAGTAAAATATTTTACTATGAAAAAAATAAATATATAAAATTGTGAAATTTATTTCTATAGGATCTCAATTTGAAACTTTTATGAATTTAGATAATTGTTATTAATATTTTTTTAGACTTTTTAATATAATAATAAAATTGTTTTGAGAAGGGTGAAATCAGTTTTTCTAGTGAGAATTTTGTGCATTATGTTTTCTGGGGTCTGTTCATGTTGAGAGGTTCTTATGGATCATTTTATAAGGCTCTAGTCATGCTTTCCATGGTTAAGATATTGAGGAGGGAGTTTTAAATGATGTTGAGCATGATATAGTTGAGCTACCAGAAAAGTTTCCAAGTGAGTTCGCACTCTAGTGAACCACGTGACATCAATGGATATCTGAGTGAGTTAGGGTTTATTTCTAACCATGATCTATATGGATGATTTTTCGTTTTTCATCATCTTAAGTACAAAGGTATTTTTATTATTTAGTTTCTGAATCAACTAGTTTAGTTGTCTTCATCATATCTCTTCTGATTTCACAATCGGAGCTTCATATTGATGTCAATCTAGTTTCATTATTCATTTTTTGGTTATTTTATATATCAATATATGTTTAATAGTGTCTAGTTTTCAAACTATTTTTGTTTATATATTGTTATTTTATGATCTACCAAGATCTCTTTGTCTGATTTTAATTTGAAATTATTAATTATGATATATATTTTTTCAATACAACACACTCTTAATTAATTTTTTATAATTTCCACAAATGAAGATTTTTTCTAATTTAATTTTTCGTAAATTATGATTCTCTTATTTGATATACTTCATGATGTGAATATATTTTCAATTTGATCTTTTTAGGAAATTTATTCATTTGAACTGCATCAATCTAAACCCAATTGAATATATTAAAATATGTATACCCATAAAATTAAGAATATAAAATATAGATGAATGTGGATATAAAATGCTTATTTCAGTTAGATAATGAGGATGGAAAATGAATTCTTAGTTTGATGAGAGTGTGTTTTTCTCTGAGCCCACAACAGAAGATGTATTCCTGATTTTTATACAATAGAAATCGAGTATAAAATATTTTAGTTGGCATCACATGTGATGTATTTCTGTTCATTTTATTTTTTTATAGTTTTTTATGTTTTATGGTATGTATATAATTCTTGAAAAAATATTCCAGAAATGTTCCATCTATGTAATAAATGGTGTGTATTTTTTCAGTTTCATTTTAAAAAACCCTGCTTTTATATCTGCTGAACCCAGCAGTGTGGCTTCAGGTATTTACAGTTGTTATTAGAGAAATGGTATATAAAACGTTATATATTATATTTTTTCACTTTAGAATCATCCATGTTGTAGAATACATGAGTTCTGCAGTCCCATTTGTTTCGTAATTCTGAAAAATATATTTCTGAATATTTGTTAGTATGATTAATGAATTATGAGGGAACAATTCTTTTAAGTGGGAATAATGTGACATCCTGAGATGTTTAAAATATAAAATACATGTTTAATAAATTAATTATTTTAATAAATAATGTGTTTCTCATCAAAATAAAATATTTATTTAATTATAATATTTAATATTGAAAAATAACAGTACAAAACATCAATTGTACTTTCATGAAAAAAATTATTATATTCAGATATTATAATTTTAAAAAATATATTATTAATTTTAAAAAATATAATTATTAATTAAATTAATAATTATCAAAATATTTTTTGTTTTGATTAAAATAATATTTTGATATATTTATTTGATTATTTTTTATGTAATGTTTGAAACACTAAAATTTTAGAAATTATTATATAATTATTTTCGAAAGGTAAATAATTTTTAAATTATAAAGTAGAAAATAAATTTATAATGAAATGTATATCTAATATAATATTAAAGGAGGAAAACCTATTTTTTCTAATTATATATATATATATATTGATTCAGAAACTAATATATTTTAATAGTAGTAATTATAATTATATTAAATAGTGAAATTTGTTTTTATATGATCAGAACATTGAAAATATTATGAATAATGAAAATTTATATTATGTTTATTTTTACAATTTTTACATTTATAATTAAAATATTTTGAGAATGGGGAAATCGATTTTTGGGGTGTGCCTTTAGGGATTTGTATTTTTTACATCTGGTTGACTCGAGAGGTGTGGGGGTCTCGTTTAGGAATTCCATAGTTGAGCAAGTCAAGGTCGAGGTCTTGAGCTTGGAGTTTCAACCACTGGTGAGAGTGAAGGAGATGAGCTACTAGTAAGGATTATAAGTGAAGTTCGCTATCGGTGAACTGGGTAATGTAAATGGATATCTAAGAGAGGTATGGTATGTTTATGAAAATATCTGTATGGATGATGTTTCTATTTTCGTCATCCGAAGTAGTTAGTGGTGTTTTTTATTATTTAGGTGTCCGAATCATCTGGTTTAGTCGGGTTCATAGTATCTCTTATGATTTCACTGATGGAACTACCTATTATTGTCGAGCTATTTTTTTTTCATGGTATTGTTGTTTTATGCAATAATCTATGTTTGATATAGCCTAGTTTAAACACTTTTTTTGTGTATATGTTATTAATTTAATATCACCCCAGATCACTTTGGATGGTTTTCCATAGAAATTTTTTGTTATAAAATATATTTTATCAATCCAACTCTTTCTCATTTAGTTGTATATAATTTCAACCGATGATCGTCTTTGTCCATATTGATATTTTTTCTATTTTTATTCTCTGATTAGATATATAACTTTATACTAATATATTTTCAATTTGATCTAGCACATAAATCTATTCATTCAAACCAAATCCATCAAAAAATTAATATATATATATATATAACATTAAAATTAATAATAGAAAATATTCATGAATAATGATATAAAAGTTCTATTTAAGAGTGCAATGGTGGATGAAAAAACAATTATCTATCTGATGAGTGTGTGTCTATTTCTGAATCTGCAATAGAAGCTTGTTTCCATAATTTAATAAAATTCAAGTTGGGTAAAGTCCTCTTTTAAGAAGCAGCATAGATGAACCATTTTTATTTATGTTACTATATTTTTTAATTTTTTTATGTCTAATTTTATGTATCATACAATGAAAAACCTAGACAGGAAAATTTCCTATAATGTAATTACTATTGTGTTATTTTTAGTTTAATTTAAAATAATTAAATAGTTTTTACATTTGATGAAACTAGATGTACGAATTTTGGGAATTACAGTGTGTTTCCAATAATGATCTCACTCATGTAGGCTTATAATTGTTTGAATGTGATCCACTTCATGAGTTAATAAGTTTTAGTGAGAAGTGTTTCAAGGATGAAAAAAATAAAAAGGGTGTAATTTTTTAATCAATGATGTTTTTAGTTGTTCATAATTTTAGAATCAAATTACTGATAAAAATAAGGTTTTCATGGTGTTATGTTTTGATGTCAATTAATAAATCACAAGATAATATTATCCCATAATTATTATGATTTTGGATGATTTATACCAGACATAGAATTGTACACCCATTATACCAGGAGGATGTGACGAATGGTAGTACCAAATGTCTGTCAGGATGTATTTATAGTCACATTTATTAATGATGTTTGGAAAATGTATCTCAAGAGATACATTATTTTTATTTAATCTATATGATATGTATTTTAGTAAAATATTTCAATTCCTAAAATGATTTCATTAATATTAATATTTTTTTAACCAAACATAGAAAATAATAATTCTTGAAAAATTAATATTTTAATGGAATTAGATATATATTTATATGTTATTAGACTAATATTTCTCAATGATTGGATAGACTCATCAAATGGAGGGTTCAGAGTCATTGAATAGATATTTTGAAATTAATATATATATATTTATAAATAAATAAATAGTGACTTTGATGGAATCAGATAGAGGATTATATTTTATCATATATGGGGTAATAATTGATCATATGGTATTTCTGAGTATCTGGAAAGAGGTCTTGAAATGTATAAATTAGATAGAGTGTTCCAAATATATCTCACTAAATAAATATTATTTATCACTCCAATGAAGGAAGTATAATTAAACAATGATGTTCTCATGATGAATTACTGGATAGAGGGTTGTGTATCTTTACACTGGATAGAGTGCTACTATAATTAGATTCTCCCAAAAGGATGTACTAGATGAATATTTTAGGAACATTATAAATTATTTTTTAAAGCTATACATTATGATGATAATGATATTAACATTATACATGTGTAAATCTAGATGTTAGTTAAGGTTATTTGAAAGATATTTCTGATGTCACGATTTATGGTAGTTATTATTTCTATTGTTTAATTCTATTTATATGGATGTTTGAAGGAAGGAAACTAAATAATTATTGGAGAATTATATTCAATTTTTTTATGGGATGCATTTAATTTTACCTTTTTTCTTCTCCCAAAATTAACATAGAAACTATTACTATATAAAATGGATTATATGCGATGTGATGGTTATAAATGTTTTTCTAGTTTATGGAGAAGAAAGTTGATTACTAAATACTAAACACCCCAAAAAATTAGTAATAAATAATACTATATTGGATAGATTTCATAACATGCAACACAGAGATATATAAAACTTTAATATACTATATAAATATTATTATATTACCATTATAACCTAGTTTTTAAATTGGATGTATTAATTGAAATAAAAACATTATGACAAGTATATAGCATAGTTTTATAAAATTAAAATTTATTTATTAATGTCATATAAATATGTAGTAAATTTTCTAGAAAAGTCATTTCAAACAAAAAAATACGTTTTTATAAAATACATTTTATGAATTTTGTGAATGAACACTATAATTAATTTGAAAAATTTTAAAAAAATATATTCTTAATAATGAATATAATGTTTTGAACCATAACTTCATTTTAGATTATAGTTATATGGTGATAAATTTTTTTAAGATTTATTTTTTAATGAAAATACAAAAATACTGATTTTTGAAAAACTAATAATTCATTTCATAAATGAAAATAATTCAAAACTGTCAATATTCATTTAATTTTATCATTAATTAAAATAAATATAGCTTAATAATATATAATATAATTAATAAAATAATAATCCAAAATATACATGATTTTTGTATAAGTAAATTTTTTTTAAAAAAAATATTGTTTTATTTTATATTTTCATAATTTATGTGAAAGAATATTTTTATAGTTATATAAATGGTTTCATGAATGATGGATTCCATATTTATAATCATGAGTTTCAAATATATTAAATATTTCCCTTTTATTTTTAGTCATTAAGAATAGTTACTATAAAAAATATTTCATCTCTCTAAGGGTAAAATATGTAAATATGTTTTCAATAAACACAATATGTCACTCTCTAGATTTTAATATATATAATATATTATAATATGAACAAAGATAGTTTGATTTCAAGAAAAAATGGTTATATTAAATATTAATTAGGTTTTAATATCATTGAAATTTGTTTTTAATTTTTAATGATGGAATAATCACCTAAACTGCTTATGTAACATTGAAACGTTATCTATACATATAATAGATAAAAAATAAATTATTTTAAAATATATAAAATTATTAAATTTTAATAAATTATAATGTTTCAAAATTTTGTAACATAAATATAACATATTAGTGGTGTGTAAATAATTAATATCAAAATCCCATTTTTATCATTTTGTCTTTAAATTTAAACTATGTAAATATTTATAAAAATGACTTCAACTGTATTTCATGTATAATAATATTTTAGTAAATGATTTAAATATATAAAAATTATATCATTGGAGAACTGAATTGTATAATTTCAATCTGTCACTTTTCTTTTAATAGTAACAAGAATGGAATTTAATGTGAAAAAATATTTATATCATGGTAATAAAAAAATGGTTATGAATCGGTTAGACCTATGATATAGTCGTTGAAACATCACCTAATAATGTTAAAAGTTTATTGGATTATAAAATTTAAAGTTATCTTCATTATATATTTTAAATATATCAACTATGTTAAACATGAAATATAAAATTATTTTATTTAAATTTAATACATTTGGTAAATTCATTTGTGCCAATGCTCTTACATATAATGGGGAACCTCCTCTTATAACATTTTCATACCGATTAACCAGTATGAATTATCCAATAACTTGTTTAATATCTTCGTATATTTCACTCCCAAAACCTAGAGTTTATACTATTTATATAATATATTCCATTAAAATTATATGTTTTAATCCGTAAGAGGTTTCTCAACAAACATTTATAACTCTTAACTAACTACTTTCAATTTCATTTCTTCTTCAACCAAATCTATATTACTATAATTGATTAAATAGTTAATTATATTTCATAAATATGATGTTATGGTGGAATTTCTCCACAAATTCAAAAACAATCCATATAATACAAAACATATTACTTTCATATGTTTCCTAAAGATGGATCTCCACTGACCATAGACAACCATCTCACATACATTATCAAAACATAACATATCACATTCAAAACACTACCATCAACATACCCTACTATGGGTAATGTATAAAATAAGGTAACTAACGTACATTATCACTAGTCTTTAGGCAACATATCATATCTATTTCCAAACAAACAATGTAAACATTTTATTTATCCTCACTCCCAATTTCATCACATGTTATATTAAACAGTTCAACTTCTTCAGACATTTATTGACACAATTATTCATTATTTTATTTCCTTTTTACAAATTGCATCATTTTATTAAACAATATTTGTTTTACATTTTTGAGGATGTGTAATTCATTCTAAACCTCATTAACAACACACCCATCCCATGTCTTCCTTTCATGATGCATGGACCATAAATGCCTAGGTTTCTACAATGATTCATGAATTTCCATCCTTGTCCCATTATAGTCACTATAAATATATCATATATTAATCTCATCAAACAATTGGTCCATCACACAACGATTAAATATCAACAATTTTTAACAATGCACAATAAGACCACAAATTCACACCCAGAAAATTGGGATATCCCTCATATGTGGGTTAGATACTCTCATGCATGAGATAATTAGCATTTCATTCCACCTTCCTAATATCGTTTCTATAATCCCCAAATAGTATGTTTCAATATGACTAGATCTTATGCCACCTTGTATTGTCCTCATCCTGGAATCCACTAAGTGGTTCCCTTGGGCTAGTCACCACATGACCTCAATCACACCACCTCATACCCCAAAACTTTCCGACTAGTAGTGAGGGTCTAGATGAGTCATGTGGGGGGACTATACCATCTTTACCAGAGTAAGATTAGTATATCACAAGAATTAAGATTGTAATAAATTTGAAATAAGAAATAAAAATACATAACTAATATCTCACAAAACTAGGTACAAACCATGACCAATAATAAACATGGTATGCCATGATAAATATTGAAAATGTGAACAAACCCAAACATATGGAACAATAGTGGAATCCCAAATATGGTACTAACTACATGTCCTGAACATCATCCATTCATGTACCATGTAAAATAAACTCCGTACTATAGGATCTTTTCCTTTATACTAACCTTCAAGAGTGATGGCTACTCAGGTACCCAACAGCAGCCCGAGAAGGGTGTAAGTACAACTCACCAGGCCACCACCGACGTTGTCAACAAAATATTAAATACATTGATATTGCATGGAAGTGAGAGTAAATAAAATTTAAATAAAGATAATTTGACCTCAAATAGTTGAAAATAAGCACTTATGAACATTTCACTATTAAAACTTATTGACCCATCCATTCTGCGAGAATAATTTTATATTAATTTCTACCAAATCTGTGATTTTAAATTTTAAAAATGGTTTCAATATTTTCAATCAACATTATTTATAATATAAAAAATTGAATCATAATTTTTTTCTTTATTTATTAGTGAAAATAATTTAAATAACCATTATCTTTTTAAAGGAAAAAAGAATTTATTAAGGGACTCATTTTTAACCATAAGGTTCAAAATGTCTCATAAACATTCCTAAAACGAATTTTATCAGACATTTTTACAATGTATCATATTTTATATTTAGTATTTCATTATTTTATGCACATGATGTAAGGGGGACCTCACAAAAATGTTTACCTTTTGGAATTTACTTGAATACCGCACTTCCTCCACTATTTTAGGGCATCCACCCTCCTGACATCTTCACAAATCTTATTCCATTTGGATCATCCAAGAACAACCCAAAACAATCTCAAAAATACCTCCCCTAATCCTATACTCCTTATTAGGGGAACGAAAAAATTTCATTTATGGTTTTTGTACAAACCTAAGGAGGATATCCAAAGAATAAGTAATGTTCTTATATAAATGGTTATTATATTATTTATTTTCCACCGCCATCTATTTATTTTATATTTGGATTATATAACAACACCAGTATCATAAATATGATGATATTTTACTTTTTTTATGGTTATGACCTGAAACACCCCTTGCTTCCATCAAATGGGATAAATAATCATCATTCGTGTGTAGGGCAGACTACTATTTTGTGAACTGATGTCGTTCATTCTTCTGTTATCACCTCTCAAGGATGGGTATAATGATAAATAAATTATTAATATATGATATATATATATATATGATATATATGATGTAATTATTTTTATAAAAATATTTTATAACACATACTTTCATGATTTCCATTTTCTGATAATTAGATAACGTCGTTCTTGTATATAATAGACTACAGCCTCACCAAACAATGTGATTCGTCCACACATTACATGGAATGTTTTAATTATGGGTTTAATAGAAATATGTGATATATAATACGTGATTAGGTTACAATAATTATTATATATATACATATATATCATTTAATTTTATTTCTTTCGAATATGATAAAAAATAGAAATAGTGTTTATGAGTACGTACGTCCTACCGTATCCATGAATGGTGTATTAAATTTCGTATTTCTATATTTTATTTACTATTATAAATACATATATAATGAATATATATGATACTAATATAATGTTTTAGATTCATGAAATGTTGAATTCAATATCAAATTAAGAGGAAAAAAACTACAAGTCAAAACATATAAGAAAAACAAAGTGTTTATTATGTGAAATGTATATTTAACATTGACTTGTTAATAAAATGGTAATATATAGTCATAATAAAATCATATTTGGCATGATATGTTATATTATGGTTATATTATTATTTTTTAATATACTTATATTTAATAATCATATTCCTTGAATATGTATAATGAGTTCCAGAACATAATGTAATGGAATTTCTAGTCTCACATTTATTTATGTGAGACTTATACCATATTCACCACTTGTTTCTTTTTCATAATGTATATAATTTCATCTATTATATTATTTCATAAATTTTAAAAATTTATTTATATTTAATGTTTCATTTGATTTTATTATTTTGTTGATCCCGTGATTCAAAAGATAAACAATCAGTAAAGGTTTTTCTCATATAACTTTAATTTCAATGAGATACATATCGTATCCAACACTTATATTTTCTAGTTTATTTATATTCTATTACTTTTTTGAATAATTATTATAAATTAATTTATTAGTATTTAAATATTAATTTTTTGGATATCTCTATCATGTGGTATATAATTTCAATTTCACCGATGTGCTTATGTATTTTTATCTCAATTTCCTTAATTTTAGATGATTGTTATTTTATACACCTATATTTTTTTATAAGGTGTACATATATGATCATTTCAATGTTTTATCATGAATACCCTTATTCTCATGAAATTATTATTTTTCATTAAATTTTATTCTTTAACGTGGATTGTGATTTAATGTTACCAATGGGGTAAGATTTTCTTGTTACAATTTTACCATTTAGCTGGATGGGTTGTGATTAAGTCTCCAATGATAAAATCTTATTATCTACATATAGAAAATTATAATGAATTTTATTATTCTATTTTTATTTCACATGTATAATTTTTTCCGTTACATTTCATCTTTATATTCCCAAGGGTTAAAAATCATGTTTTTATTAAAAAAATATATACAATCGATCAGAAACTCTTTTTCCTCCAAATCCATGTTTTATAAAATAAATTGTTTTAAAATTTTATTTTCAATGATGAAATGATATCTTCCTCATGAAAAGTTTTAAAATAATTTTAAATTATTCAATTATAATCTTATAAGGATATTTTCAATGAAAAATATTTTCAAAACAGTTTAAGTTTTATAAATTTATTCTCAAAGGGAAAAGGTTGTATTCATCATAACATTTTTAATGGTATTATAAATGTCATCCCTTTCATAAATGACAAAAACCCTTGTTTTTAACAATCCTCCACTAGGAAATCCTTTTATTGATACCATTATCATTCTTTATCTTAGTGTAAAACGATTATTTTAAAGATATTGTTATGAAACTCATTTATTTTCAACATGTTAAAAAATATTCAAGTAGATTATTAGAGAACCCATATATTTTCTATGGGTCAATCATATTTTTAGTAGTTTTAGGATGATAGTGTTTAGTTAATGATATGTTATATTGAAATTATATGAAATTGGTCATCAAGATAAAAATTATATGGGGTGTTTTCCCCATTATATCTCAAGAAAAATGGGTGAGCCATATATTACTTATACGAAATGTTGTGACACATTATAGCTCTCGGTAGATCACAATATAACATTTACGAATGGTGGTCCACGTTATTGGACTCTAATGCATTGGATAATTATTATATTGGTAGATAAATATATAATTTTTCAAATTAATGGGATTTGAAATGGTTTGATGAAAATGATGCTCCAAGGTACCAAAATGGGTTTATATTGATTTCATGGGTCTGAAATGATTCTCATGATTAAAATTGATATCACATGGATCATGTTTATTGACTATAATTACCATTTAATATTCCATATATTAATATTTCGTGATCTCGGTTACAATGGGTATGAGTTATTTTATGATTCCACCATGCACGAGGATTTTTTCATCATTCCGTTATCAAGTTATTATTAACATTTATGAAATTAAATTGATAATCCTTATGTTTAAAATTATTGATAATTTTATATTACCCTAAATATTTTACATTTTACCCAGGTTATAAAAAATAATGGTGAATGAATTATATAAATAAGGGATTTCATAAAGATTATAATAATGTATTAGTGTGAAAAGGATAAGATGGGTTGAGTGGGATAAATTTTCATTAAATGTCATCTAAATTGTTTATGTAAAATTTTATCCTAATTCAATAAAAGGAAAATGTAATCTATGTTTTAAGGGATCCATTATGTTCATTTCATGGTCTATGGTTAGGATTCTTGCGAATTTTTCCAACTTTTTCAGCATCAAAGCTGAAAATTTAATGTAATGGATTTTATCATAGGATCATGGGGGAGGGTCCTTAGAAGTTATATTTTGTATCAAATGTCAAATAATATTACATTAGATAATAGGATGTTTTAATTTTTTGTTATATTTTGATTTATGGATACCATTATTTGTATTTATTGTTACATATGATCAGAAGTTAAATGTATTTTACACCTCACTTGAGAGTCTTATGTAGTAAAAATTTAATTTTCTTAATGACATATTTGGAGTTGTTTTATTCTTTTGAGGAATTTTTAACCCCTATGATCAACATGAAGTGTTTATAGGCATGGGTTATATAACAATGATAATTAAAAAAGTGAGAGAACCCATATTCTAGGTAAAAACATGACGTATTTGGCTTTAAGGTGGGGTTCAAAACAATGATCGAAGTATGATAAGGGTTTCACAAGAACCATTGGCCTAAGGGATGTCGTAGTTAGTATTTAATTTTAATATTAAACGAATACGTTTATTTTGGAAACATATGGGATTTTTTAGGAATAATAGTTTATTTATCTTTGAAGATTATATGGTCAATGGATTTTAGTATTTTTGTTTTAGAATTATTCAAGAAAATCATGAATAATTCTCATGATAGTTATTAATGGACCTAATTATATAGAAAATTGGATATTATTAATGAATTTTATGATTCATGTGTCATAAATTAGTTTATTTATATGTGTTATTATCTTTCCATGAACAAATAATTTGGTATCTGGTTAATGTTTAATGAAAGGAGGAATATCTAGTTATCACTTTTATGGTTATGTGGTCTTTAAAAATTTATTTTAGCACTTCTCCTGTGAAAAAATTATCATGAATACTCATTATCTGGAGAAAAAGAAGATATTATGGTGTAAATTGATTAACGAGTGATATTGTACTTATCATGTAAGTATATCTCATTATGTTTTCAGTCTATATGGATAACTAATCCTTCAATGTTTAGAAAAAGATCTAAAAATAAATGTTTATCTTATTACCATATTTTATAATGTCATCAATGAACTTTTCCAAACCTATGTGAATTGTGGTATTGTTGTCATTGAATTCATCTTTACCACATTATCTATGATACTATATATTTCCATGGAAATTAGTTTTCCCTTTCAAATCCATCTTTTTATTTCCCACCATTGTTCCCCATATTTGGAATCCTATTAAATTTGGATGAACTTTCTGTATTACACTATTCCATTTTAGGTTTTATTTATTTATTTCATTTATATATAGTGAGTTTTAATACATCCCCTCTCTTTATTTCATAACATTTCATCACATTGTTCAAATAGAGGATATTTTCAATTTTAGTATCTTTGAAATAAGGAATATGATACATGAATATATAAAACATGCTTCTAAATACATTTGAGATACATCTTCATGGGTTCACCCCAAGTTAATTTTAATTCATCTAATATCATGGGGAAATATTAAAAAGTAATGTGGTGAGCACGAAGACCAGAAATTGAATAAGTAAGGGAGCCAAAAATCACGTGATCATGTGATAATCAATATAAAAATGAGGCCTAATTATTAGGAATAAATAATAGTTATACTATAATAATAAGAACATGAATAAATAACATAAAAATGTTTCTAAAACGTTTATATGAGATATTCATAAGTATATCACCTTGGTTTATCACTAAGTTTTCATTAATTAAATTTACCAAGGTTATTCACCCAGGTATAATAAAACACTCCATCTATAGAAATTAAGTTATTTTCTAAATACATAAAATATATTTCAAGGAACACACATAAAATCTATTAATATTATGTGATCCATAAACATAACAATAAATATTTTCATTAATAATAATGAATAATTAATAACATGTATTTTATAAAAAACAAAGCATAAAAAAGACCATAAACACAAGATCATTACGTCATTTTTAACTCATGAAATTAAATATGGGTTTCATATAAATAAATCCTTAGATAAAAAAAGTTATATTAAAATATAGTGTAATAACTGTTGAAATGGAAATATGTTTGGGTATTCAAATTAAATGTAAATAAGCATTTCTCATTTAAAAAAGGGAAATTTGAGAAGTAAATTCAACAGCATGGATGTTATATAACATAGTTTTAAAATTTTTTCAAATTATTGGGCATAAGTATATACCATTCATGAAATTATATTCATTCTGATATAAGATAATTTAATGGGTAAAATCCACATTTTTTTTAATTAAATGACATACCATAGGAAATTGGAACGTGAATGGTAAAGAGAAGTTGAGATTTTCCAAACCTTCAATAAGTGTACCTAAAACATATAGATATAACCTTAGGGATTTAGAAAATTTTGGGGGGACACAATGTGTGTAAAACACACCATAAAATCATATAGTATAGATTATGAGTGAATGTAAATGATGAAATGAGTGGTTATTTATAGAGAAAGTGGAGGAATTATTTAATAATTTCCAAATATAGGTCTAGGAAAATAGGTTGTGGAAAATGAAAACCCATTACCATACCCATAGTTTATGATATTGTTTTTGGAAATATGGGAAACATTTTATCTTATTTTCACACACTATAACCGATCATCATTTTTAATTACTTCCTTTTTCTTCGAAAATCAATGTTTAAAGAAATTAATTTTTTTAAGAAAATGATTCCATTCTTGACATTTAAATGTCACTAAAAGGTTTTGAAAATTTATTGACATCAAAAAAAATAATTAAAATTAATAATCTGACATATATAAGGCAATGGATATTGGTTAATTAATTATGACATCATTATAAAAATAATAACAAATCAAAAACATAATGAAAACACAAAAAATTAGTTGGAGTTTTAATAGAAAAATTAATGTGTTTTAGCAATTTATCATAAATTCACCCTTACCTGATTTCAACATGTCGCTTCGAAATACGATGTTTATTTTCTCATAAAAAAACTCTAAATATCAAAATTTTATCTTGTGAATATATAAATCCTAATTACATTATAAATGGTAGTTTTTATGGGATAGTCAAATTTTTGCCACTTAAAAATATGTAGTTGACCATTATAAAAATATTTTTTCATTTACATTTATTTTATAGTGTTTAAAGAGTCCATTTTATTAAAATAAGTTTCTTTTTATAATTCATGAGTTTATTATAAAATTTTATATATTTTCCAAAAAATACAACTATGTTTTATTTTCATAAAAAAATTAAAATTATCATATTCATCGCAAGTAAACATATATTTTATTATGAAAAAAATATTATGGGAAATTGATATAATAAACATTTAATTTATAAAAATTAACTTACACAATAATTAATTATGGTATTATAATCTAACACATTATAACACTCGCATATTCCCTAGGAATAAGGTGTGTGATAGTGGTGGTTTTATGTGGTGGCTCAAATAACATCAACAAAATGGTAATATATTCTAACATAAACTTCTAATGTATGACATTTGGTTCAAGATTAACTTTCTAAAGCTCATATTGTTAATGGTGAAGGGCACACCTCATGGATGATACCTCCCTCCCATGTGAAGAAAATTTGATTTTTAATAACATGATTCTACTATTTGAGGCCTTATAATATCTTTTATGTATCAAGTATCCTTTGTTATTACTATATATAAACAATAATTATAGCGGTATAATTATCACCCATGTTTATATTTTCCAATGTTCCAATTTACTAAATTTTATATTAACCCACAGTAATTTAATGGTTGAATCTTAGTGTTCACAATTTCATTTATAACGTATAAATAAAACGTTATTACTCCAATAAAAATTCAATATAATTTCAATTGAAGTTATCTTTTCATTTCCTGAATATTTTGAATGGTTTAATAAAATTTTGTTTTATTTATATATCGTTTCTTGGGTGAGATATTATTCTAGAATATTGGTTTGGTCCTTGCATTCCTAGTTTAACTAGTCTATTTTATATTTTCTATCTAGTTTTAATGTGTGGTATTTTAATTTGTTTCATAACCGACAATTATAAATAACAATTTTAATGCAATTTTATTTTTTTCCTCTTTATTTTTTACATTTTTTATATTATAAAATATTTAAAAAATATTTATACATGAAATAAATATCATTTAAAAAGTATGGGTTATTACATTCTTATCCCACTATGAAATTTTGTTCATGAAATTTCAACACATTCTCTCTGTTGATAAATGGTCAGTTTACAACTATTTCATTTTCTCCTCTGGTTCCCACATTCCCTATTCATATTTTTGGTAACTCTATGACACTTTGATAGTTTTTTTAGTCTTGTGTAATAGAACTGTATCTCTATTGTCTAAGATCTCTACCCTCTACTTCTCATAATAGAGTTTAGGTTCCAGTTGTACCACCTCAGGATTCAGTACATTTTATTGATCGGGTATGTACTTCTTCAAGAGAGATACCTGGAATAAATCATGGACTAGACTATTATTTTTATGAAGGGTTATCTAATAGGCCACTAATCTTATGTGATAAATTATTTTAATAGGGTTAATGTACCAAGCTTTACTCTTCCCATTATTTTTAATTAAAATGACTCACTTTCATTGTTATATATTCCACAATATTTTTCTACAACATCAAACTCCATGACCCTTTGATAGTTGTTAGTATAGATTTTATACCAACTCTACAAAGCATTTTTATGTTTTTGTATTTCATAATTCGTTTCTATTAACTCCTGTGAATGATTGGGCCGAAGTTTTTTTCTCTCACCAACAGTATCCTAACATGTTGGTGTTTTACATCGCTTCCCAAATAGAGCTTCAAATGGTGTCATTTGAATACTTGAGTTGAAGTTTTTGTTGTATGATAACTCAACTAATGGATGGTTTTGATACAATATCCCTATAAATTCCATTTAGAAAGTTCTCAAAATTTCCTCAAGTGTTTGAATAGTTTTTTCTGATTGGCCATCAGTTCGGGGGATATGTCTTACATGTATACAATTAAGTTTTCAAATCATGTTGAAGACTTATCTAGGACTTAGATGTTAACCTTATGTCGTGATCATAAATGATATAAAGTGTTACCCCATGAAACCTCACAACATCCTTTACTTATATAATAGAAATTGATTCAATATATAAATCTTCCTAAATAGTTATGAAATTGGATTTCGTGGTGAGTTTGTCCACTATAACCCTTATCTAATTTTTTTCTTTTGGATTCTCTTAGTAGACTATTTCTAATGTCCCAATGAATATTTTCCTGCTTCCATGTTGTTATGGGTATTTTATGAAATACCCCTTTTGGATGTTTTCTCTATTCCTTTACATGATGATTCTCTAGTAACCCTGAAAAGTATTGAAAAATTTCCCATTATATATTACCCCATTAAAAATTATCACATGGATCCCTATATATTTTAGTTAATACATGATTTATAGATAATTTATAGAAATAATTTTCATCCATCATATATTTATTAATCTCCAAGATAAATGGAACGCATATCCTTGTATTAATTTTAAAAAAAAATCTTCATTATAAATATTCAACTCCAGAAACATCCCATTTTTCAGATCCACTATATTCTTATGTATCAACAGATATTTTCTAGGATATTTCGTAATATTATCTAGTAATGGTGTTAGAGAAATAATTTATAATAGGGTTGATGATTTCTATTCTCTTATAACTCCCATACCCAACATTAATATGTCCTTAATCAATGGTTATCCTTGAATCCTCCTCATTTCGAACACAATTTCAACATTCTTATTTAATGCATGAGTGACTTTGATTTCTCTTCTCAGATGATAATGAATTGAGATTTCATAGTATTTTAGAAGATCCATCCATCTCCTTTGTCATAGGTTAAATTCCTTTTTGAGAAAATATACTTCAATCATTGGTGGTCTATGTATACATTTCATTTCACCCCATAATAATAGTGCCTCATTATTGTTAGAGGAAAATTTAATCATGCTTACTCCGGGTCATGAAAAGGAAAATTCTTCTCATAATCCTTTATGTTTCAATATTCATAAGAAACCATGTTTTGATTTTTCCTGAGTTTACACTCCAGACCATTCATATATTCTTCTCTATAAATAAGGAATCCTTATATGACAGAGTGTAGACTTAATAGAGGTAATATAACCATTCTCTTTGTTGGTTTGTGGAAACGATCTTCATACTTATTTTTCTAGAAGAACATACCCCCTTATCCTGTTAACATGGTTAATGTATTATAATGTCACAAAAATATTCTCACAAACCTCATATAATATATTTCTAATCCAAAGAAACTATAAATCATACATTCTTTTGTAGGATGAGGCCACTCATCTTGATCATTTTTCTTCATAGGGTTAACTCAGATTCCTCCACTTGTTACATTAATCCTTTTAAATAAAATTTATTGTAACCATAATTCATATTTTATAAATTTTACAAATCTCTTGTTCAATATCAATGTTCTAAATTTTACGGTCAAATAATCATCATGCTCTTCATGACTCTTTGGATATATTAAAATATCATCAATAAAAACTACCATGAATTTATCTATGTATTCCTTAAAATATATATTCATTAAACCCATAAATATTTTAGGGGAGTTAATCAAGATGATTGTTATAAAAACAAACTCATAATATTCATATCTTGTTTAGATGGAAGTATTTAGAATATCTTCTTTATTTACCCTTAATTGATGATACCCAGATCAGAGGTCAATAATGGAAAAGAATTTGTGCACATGATGTTTATCAAATAATTCATAAATCCTTTGGAGAGGGTACATGTTATTCATTGTGATCCTATTATGTTCACAATAATCAATGCATATCTTCATTGATCAAACCATTTCCTCACAAAGAGAGTAGGTGATCCCAACAGATAAACACTTGGTCAGAAAAATCCATTCTCTATAATATCATAATGTTTTTCCTTTAATTCTTTTAACTCCGTATTTTCCTTTTAAAATGATGTATTTGATATTATCTTGGATTAAGGTATGAGTTTAATGGATAACTCTACATCACATTAGTGGGGTGGTCCATGTCACTCTTCATGAAATATATCAATTTTTCTGCAATGATAAGGAAATTATCTATCATTATGCTTTCATTTCCGTCTCCATCTTCATTGATCATATACATAATGTAAAATATTGGAGGTACTTCTAGAAAGATATCAGGGTTGGCTATATATCGTTTGACAATTAGTATAAGGTTTCCGTTCAAGACTACTAAAATTTCCTTTTTCTAATGTTTATTTTAGAATTATACTTTTAGAGCCAAGCCATCCCTAGTATATTGTTGAATTCCACCATAGAAATGAGTACTAGATTTTATATTATATTTTACTCACCAATGTTAATAATAGAGTTTCTATAAACTTATGATGCAAGGATAATCACTTAAATAGTGTAATCTGATAACTTTACATCTACCAGTTTAGGGATTGAATCTATATTTTTTGAAAATAGGGATTAAATAATTGAATGTGTAGAAATAATATCAAAAAATTACATGATATCTATAATAGCACAAGTAGTGTACCTTCCACCACATCATTTAGAGCCATTATAGTATCCATCATGACATAAAATAATCATCCATACTCTCTAGGACTATTCTGGAGAATATGGTGGTTTCCCTAAATTATCTTCTAATTTTCAATATTATTTAAAAATTTACAATGATTTTCACAGGTAGAGTATTGAATTTCTATATGGTAATACATTATATTCCCTTAGTTGATAGTTTTGAAATTTTTAGGCTTGACCTCACCATGATATTTGCGAGATATATGCCCATATCTTTATCATTTTTCGTATACTCTACTCCAAATAATGTAGTTCCATGAACTCTTCATCACAAATTCGTTACAAATGCGATTTTGTACTTTCATTTTTCCTCTTCTATGATCTATATTTTTTCCTAATATTTAATCCATTTTTAAATTCTTTTATTTTGATCAAACTTACCATTTCATCACTCCAAAGTCCAATTCAACCTTTATAAAACTCCATAATATATCCTCATATATTCTGTACTCTTTATTTTCTAGATTCCTCCACGGATAAGGTAAAAATCCACCTATGAATCTGTCAATGATTCCCTTATGATCTATAATAATGTTAGAGGTGTCATGAAAAAGTCTTGTATAGTTCATCTCATAGCTTTCCACCGATTCATTTTCCTATTAATTCAATTCAATGAAATCCTTATAAATTTTTTTGATATCAAACTAGGATAAAAATTGTTGAAAAATATTCCCTTGAACACTTCAACTCCATATAATCAATATCCCTTATTTTCCTATTTTTTAATAAGTTTCCACTACTAATCATCTAAAACATCTAAAAGGTATAGTACCAAGAGGACATTCTCTTTATCCGAAAAATTAAGTACATAAAATATTGTTTTTGTACATAGTATCTATTTTTCTGTAATAAATGGGTTGGTAGATTCACTAAAATAAAGTGGTAATTGACACAGAAATGAATCAACAGAAGGTTATTAACTTTGAGTAGAATCTAGTCTCTCATCTTGCTTCAACTTATTGTTATAACTCAAGTGATTTTAATCAACATCCTCATGTAATTTTCCAGTCGATATTATATCTATATTCCATCAGTGCATCATATATTTCTCTCATTATTTACATGGTTCCTTTTATTTTATGCACATTTGTTAAACGAAGAAACCCATAGGGAGAAAATTGTTACATTTAAAAATCTCATAATTGTAAAATAACTTTATATATTAAACATCACAATTAAACATTTTATTAATATCCTATAATAATAAATTTATTTTCAATATATCCTATATATGGTTCATAAGAAATATAATTCTTCACCATACTCATCCCCCATGAGTTTCAATTATGGTGTACAACAAGGCCTATTTTTGTGACCCAGTTCCCATTCGAGTGTACTTGAATTTACGGTTTTGGTGTGATTCACCTAGGTACATCGATGATAGAGCCACATCAACTTGTGGTATCCATATAAATATTTATTTTTTTATAATCAACTTACTTAACACATACCAAAATATAGGATGTTTTCCTATATATATACTAGTCTCTTTGTTTCTTACTAATGTTTTCATGTCATAATTTCTAAAAATAACAAAACATACCATTGATACAATCTATGGAATCATTCCTTTTTATTAAATATTTTTTTTTATGTGGTACCACTAGAGGATCTTTTAATGATTTATTTATATTGAATATGGTATATGATAAATGAAAACCTAAAACATTCTTATAAATATAATAGATATAAAGCTTCATGGGTTGAACGAAGGTTACTTATATTGAATCTCATCTCATAGGGACATACATAAACATTAATGGGTGAGAATGAAGCATAGTAAGTAAATAATAAACGGAGACAAAAATCATGTGTTCCTGATACATATCTATAAGAACATGATACATAACAATAATTCATGAACAAGAGGCATATTATAATAATAATAACATGAATAGTTATATGAAATTTTATTAATTACAACAAAATTATACATTTATAAGTATATCACAAATGTTAATCACTATGTTTTCATAAAGGAAAGTTACCAAGGTTATCCATGAAGGTATAATAAAACATGACTTCTCTAGAGATTAATTATATAAACTGATGAAAAAGAGTTCTTTTTGTGGGAATACTTCATATTTATTAACAAAATGTGATCTATATTGATCATAATAAATCATTTCATTAATAAATCATCTATAATAATGAACATGTTTCTTGTAAAAAAATCTAGCACAAAAAAGGCCTCAAAGACATGATCATTACATCATTTTCAACCAATGAATGGAAATGTGGGTTTTACATATGTAATGAAATTAAATAAGAATTAATTTTTTAATATAGTTGAATAACCTTTGAAAAGAAATGTGGTTTTATTATTGAAATAATAATTAAAATTGAATTTATCTTATAAAACTTGGAAATTTTAGAAGAAAATTCAACAGCATGATGGGTATAAAACATGGGCTTAGAAAAAGATAAAATGATAAGTAGAAAAGGTTATATAATTCATAAAATAATATTATTTTAGTAATGGGATAATTGGATGTGTTAAAATGAGCATAGTTTTTTCTTTAGAATACATAACACAGGAAAATGGAACATTGATTGAAATGTAAAGTTGAGATTTCCCTTACCTTGGCGAGTTGTTCCTAAAACATGGGGATGGAACCTTAGGGGTTTGATGACACATTCAGGGCCTATATGGGAGGAAAAGAGACTAAGACTTCCTATTGTATGGATTTTGGTGAATGAAAATGGAGAAATTGGTAGGCATTTATAGCAAAATTGGGGCAATTTGTTAATAAATATTTATTATGGGTCCTTAAAAACTATGTTGTAAAAATTTAAAAACCATTGTGTTAAAAATTATTTTTTCTCTTCTTTATTGAATTTTGGGTGACATGTAATGTTATTTTAACCAAAACAATCTTATAATCATTTTTATTTCTTGTATTGGAATGGGAGTGTAAAGATTCCACAAACTAATGTTTTTAATGATAGTGTTTCCACTTTAGAATTTGGATTGTCATTTCAAGGTTTTGGAAACTGATTAAAATATATTAAAATTAATAATATTAATATAAAAAAAATATTTTATTTCGGGTTTTGTTGTTATTTTATTATTAAATCATGATGAAATAAATATAAATTCATTAACCATATCCAAAATCCAAAACAATTTTTTCAATATTCATGAAAAAAATTATGTATTTTACAAAATTATAATAAATTAACTTTATCCTAATTTCATCATTCTAATTTTAAATTTGATTTTTATTTTATCATAAAATTTATATAAATAATATAAATTTACTTTTTTATACAATAAAAACAATTATATGAAATTGTTTTTTTAATGGATATTGAACTTTTTTCCACATATAAAATATTATTAGGACACTAAAATATTATTTTAACATTTTCATTTTGGTGATGGCATTTTAAAAAGTGATTTCATTAAAATAATAATATTAAATATTATTAAGATAATTAATGAATTGAATATATATTATTGGAAAATACAATTATTTTTTATTTGTGTCCAAGAACTAAATTATAAAATCCATCTAAATTAAACAAAAATATTATTAGGAAAAAAATACTAAGAGGATTTTATGGAATAATCATTAAACTTGTGCAATGGAATTTCATCTTTAATTAACTATGGTCAAGCTACATAACCACATATAACATCCTTATATTTTTTTAGGGTAGGGTTTAAGATTCTGGTAGATTTGTAGGGAGGCTTGGAAAACATTGAGTGAGTGGTAATATCCACTAACAAGGATTTATCCATTATAGGATTTTTTTTCAAGATACACATGATGAAGCGTTGCTTGAGATCGATTAAGGCCAAACCCCATTGATGATACCTCCCTCTTATGTTCTAAAAAATTGGCATCAAACTTCACGACACTCATGGTTGAGGACATCAATTATCCTTTTAGAATAAATTATCAATTATCATTGGTTATTATAAAAAATATCTATAATGGTAAAACTATCACTCAAGGTAATATATTACAATAGTAAAATTGATCAATTGTTATATGGACCAATGGTCAAATATCTTTCTAATCACAATGGTCACATTTTCCTTTATACACTATAAATTCCATATCAATCATTTAATTAAAATGATATACAATTTCACTAAATTTATATTTTCATTTTTATAATATGTATATTTTGTTTAAAGATATGTTATTTTAATTATATATCATATTCTGTGGGGGTGAGGATTCTTGTTAGTTGGTGTGATCCTTATTTCACCATTTTAGATATTATATTTTATAATATTTTCTAGTAGTAATTTTTGGAATATTAACTCATTTCATATAAAATTACATTATTCATAATTTCCACAGAGATAATTTATTTGATTCTCTATATTTTTTGTGTATAATATTTTATAGCATGTAACAAATAAATTATTTAGGAATAAAATATCATTCAAAAAGTTTGGGTATTTATATATTTCAATAAAGGAATTATAGAAATTGTTAATAATTTGATAACCAAGATGAATATTGAGGATAATTTAATTTTAAGGGGGTAGGATGTAATATACACTAATTTTTTGAAATATTTTTTAAATTAATTTTAATTCATTGATCGATTATATTATCCACAATTTATAGTTCATCTATCATTACAAAACAAAATTTACCTAGTGTTTCACACAACATTATGTTTATTTGGGAACTTTTGTTACACACTATCCATGTCTTACCAGACAAAAATATGTCATTAATATTATTATTTAACAAGATAGTTATCGTCAATCCATATGAATGGAAAGAATGAATAAGATTAAATAAATTAAGAAAATAATATTTATACATTTCTATAAAATTATTTCATTAGATACAATTTAATTAAAAATGAAATTAAAAATAAATTGAATATAAAGGATGTTGTTTAATAAGGAAACTATTTTCTTTCACCCAAAATAGTCTCATCATAACAAATAAATTAAATAATTTCATTGAATGATCGTAATGAAAATTATACTTTTTATATTCAATAAACTATTTTTAATTTCATCTAATAGATGTTATAAGAATAAGATGAGATATAATACAATTTAATGTTTAAAAATATTAACTTTACTAAAATGATGTTTTGCTACCTTTTAATAGATTACTTATTTTTTAATTTATATTTTGATAGTTTTATAAATTCTATTTTTAGTGTCCCAACCCGAGTTCTACATATTTTTTCCTTGATATGGTAGCCACAAAACCTCAAGCATGTCTCCCCAAATACTATATGATATCGACGAGTGCCGAGGGCATATGATGCATTTATAGAAAGACACATCGTTCATAGATCAGAGTGTTCACAATAGTAAATGATAGAATGTTAATAATGGAATGAAAAATAAGAAACAGATAAAAAAATTACTAAAATTAACCATGAAATATAAATATGTAATTATAGGAAGGATAATAACAATAATACATATTATGATAATGATGAAGGTCATGATGTTATAAAAAATTAAGTACATGGGGATCATGGGATACATTCATATACTACATGAAATAAAAAATACAAAAAAGAAAAAAGAAATACTACTAGAATCATAAGAATAGGCTCGATACCCTTCTACTTTCTCCAATCTAATGATAAATAATAATCAACCATTGAATTTTTCATGCTTTTGTTTATCCATACCTACAATAAAAAATATTTATAGTTAGCTAATGGATGCCCATGTAGGGTATTGCATTCAATCTCAGTATGCCTCCACCCACTATGTCATGTCCAATCCATTTTTTTAATTCAAAAAATAAATTTTTCCAATAATAATAAATGAAAATTTAGGGAAGTTAAAAAAATACAGGTGACCACTTCAGTGCATGTTCCTAAGGGCAGGCATATATGATACAACCTGCTTCAACCTAAGCAGGATGTCTGAAGTGAATTAAAAATGCAAGTCACAGTTAGTGTCTAAGGCCATCATAATCAATAAAACTATAGTAGCCAGACACCAATATTGTTATTTGGATTGGAACTTTTATTTCCATGCCATTGTTCAATTGTGTTCTTGATATAAATAAGATGCATTCCATGTGGAACAAGAAAACAATAAATCGATAAAATCCAATGGTGGAGTCCTAATCTCTTCCAAGGTGATTTATATAGAATCCCAATTTTCACCATCGGTGTACTCGAAAGAACCAATTCCATAGATTTTATCCATATAAAACCATATAATATTCCCTTGTATCAATGATATCATGATGTCTATTAGTCCATACTGTGTATCTCACAAGGGGACTTGGTATCACCCAAGGCATGGAATAACTGACATGAAAAAGGTTTTATCCATGGTTTCTCCCCTAGGGAACAAGTTTCACTCACGAGCATGCCTATACCACCTGTAGAGCCTGTATAGGGAAAACCAATTTATCAATCATGGAACATTATGTAAATCCATCAAAATATTGAGTCCATCCATGGAGTCGTTAATTTAGGACCCTTGTTCACTCTCGGTCCATAGTAGGTGAGAATAAAAATATAAGAACATCTCAAAAAACATTTCATAGATATAATTATTTGTCATCAAATAAGCATCTCAATTCCACTTTATAACCCAGCCAACCAAAATAATTAGTACATGTGTTATAAAATAAATATTTAAGGATTTAATTATAGAAAATATAGCTGAAGTATTACATATAATTGAAGACACAAAACATAGAATAAGGCATTTATCCAAAGGCACTGGCATTGGGATATAATTCATTTAATGATATAAAAAACCTACACATAAAAAATATCTTAGGATAAATATTATGAAATGTTAATATAATAAATGAGGAATCAATTATAAAGAATCACACTTAAACATTTACATATAAGTTAAGAGGCGCAAGGCTCAAGGTCCTATCTCATAGTAAACCATTTAATTCAATTCATTTAACTAATTTTTGTAATTGACAAAAGGAGTAGCACAAAAATGTTATTTAACCATTTAAGGCATGGGAAATTGGAAATTATAGGTGGAAACACCCAACAGGGTGGCCAATGGTAATGATAATGCCTGATGAATAGGATTCTCCACATTTTAGGGTCCCAAGTTATAGGGGAAAACAATTTAATAAATTTATTTACAAAATAAAAATTTTTAATATAATTTTCTGATGATAATCACAATAAGAAATTATTTAAAATGTGATGAAATTAGTGGTAATGACCACTACAAACTACATAAATGTATTTCCTCTACACTCATCTAATATTAAGGCTATATATGACCTAAAACTAATAAAATTATAGGATTTTCAAATTCCCCAACAATAGGGAAAAATGAATCACACCAAAATTGTGCAATAGATTTAAGAGGAATCTGGAAATTGATGGATGAGGTTGACATATCCTACTAAGGTATTTCTATTGTATAGTTAAACAATGAATTCTGATTTTGGATACAGGATATATCATGGTAACTATGGAGGTGGATAAATTATATCCATGTGTTGGGAGTAGAGAGAATATCAATAGAGGAGAGGATGAAAATAAATGGGCGTGTTTAAAACATTCAAAAAGTGAGATGTGTTTATTTAACCCTTAAAAACATGGGGGATCATTTTGGCTGCATGGTTTTCCAATAAATGTGTCATCAATGATCCATTTACAACATTAAGGGGGATTCTTTCTGAGTTATGAAAATAGTTTATCTTACCATGCATAAACCATGAAAAAGATACCTATTCCAATCCTATAGTTGGACACATAGGTGTGTGCCTATGGTGGAACAGTATTAGATAAATCGTGTTCCCCCCATCATCATATTGTCTTCAACTACACTATTTAGGGAAACTATACGATCTGAGTGTCACAGTTTCTTTTAACCATGCATCCCAGTCTTTTATTCATATTTCAAGGATTTGGTCTCTGAACAATACTTCGACATAGCCTAATCCTCTGTCTCTTAATTAAGTATAATTATACTGGTGATTTTACAAAATTTACATAAAAATTAAATGGTCCATGCCTTTGGAAATATATGGGGATTTATATCCTTCCCTCCTAAACAAAACTAGTCCTTGAGTTTCCCTTCTAAAAGTTGTAAAATATAATCATCTTTGAAAATCTCAAGACAATGTTAATGAACATCATCCTTCCACTCCCAAGTCTCATCTTGTACATGTTGTGATTCCATAAAACCCAAATTAGAGGCCATAACCTTTATCATATTTCCTTCATGCTACAATCAGATATACATATCAGAGGCTCCACAAATAATGCATTTTCGACCAGATCAATATCTATGGTGTTAGTCAAATGAGATGGTCCTGGATGATACTATCAAATATTAAGCATGTGGTATATTTCATTCATAGGATGATACCTCTTTGATAGATATTGTAGATAGTTTTCATTCCAAAATATTTCAACTATATCGAATGACCCAACATACCTAGGTAATAACGTGCAATGTATCCTGATTTATTTGTCACCCAATCTATGAGATACTCATAGAATGACCAAATTTCCCACCTCAAAATCCATAGTTCAATGATGAAAATCATTATATGACTTGTTCATATACTGATCATTATTCATAAACATTCAAATCAACTAAACATGGTCTGATGTCTCTTGAATGAGAGATGGACTCAATAAAGATTTCTCATCCACCTCAAGACTATATTAACATTAATATCATTTTCCACCATAGAGGGACTCATATAGAGCCATATGAATCATTTTTTGATGAAAAAAACTGAATAAAAATTCTACTGGAGGAATATTATTTTCTTGTAAACATCCAAAATCAAGGATAAATCGCATAATGTATATTTAAACACCCATATCATCCTCTTAGACTACCCATCGGTTGGAGGGTGATATTTTGTGCTCTGGATATATTTTAAGAACTTTTCCTTCTAAAATACATGTGTGAAATGTGAGATAAAATTGGAGTCTCAATATGAACTTATTGAATGTGGAGCACCATGAATGAAACTATTTCTCGTATATATAGCCTTCCTATCTCATCAACAAATAAGTTATCTTTGTTTGGTAAATGTTACACAACCTTATTCAACATATTGATGATCACCCCTACAACATCACTAAATTGAGGGGATTTCGGCAATCCAATCATGAAGTAATTTGTGACATAATTCCATTTCCACTCAATAATGTATAGAGGATATATAAATGCAGTAGTTCGCCGATGGTTTACATTAAACTACTAAAAGCCAGAGCATCAAGTGAAGAAGCCTACAATCTACCTCTTCATACATATCCACCAATAATGATATTATATATATCTATACATCTTGGGAAAACCTGGATGAATATCCATGATAGAGGAATGATATTTTTTCTTTATCTCTTCTCATATATATAAAGGAACCCATATCCGACCTATAAAGAATAGTGTTTCACTGCCATCAATAGCCCATCCAAGGGGTGCGTTCTCTCTTGCAGCACCATCCCTCAAAACAAGGCAACCAAAATCAGATAGATTCCTCATCTGGACCGACACAAGAAATGAGTATGTCATTTCTGTAGTAGATAGAATTGGTTGTATGTGTTAATCTTGATCCTCCATCTATAATAAAAAACAACCCATAATCGATCACTCACTTCTAGCCTCAATTATAGGTTTTTTTTGTGTTTCCTATATCAAATCCTATGCCACAAAATTATCTTATTTACTGGTTATACAAGCTCAAAATTGAAGGACACTGGGTATTTGAGCCACTTGCACTATCTCATAAATGTGTCTCTCTATGTGGAGATGTATTTGAGACTCTTGTGATCCATGAAAACAAATAAACACTTAAACAACACGTAGTTCCTACAACAGAACATAATACAAACCATCGATTCTAGATTGAGGTCATTTGGAGGGTTATTTTATGAATTAGGCCTTAGTTGGTGGGACCCATAATCCATAATTCAATATCCTTTCATCATAAATACACCCATACTGATTTATGAATCATCATTGTATTCTATTTAATGTTTTCCTTGATTAAGAAGTATTATAATAGGAGAATAAGTGAGTCCTAACTTCCCGTCCTAAAAATATTTCACACAATATATTATTTAGTAAAATTACACACACTTCTTTTTCAAGCATATAAGCGACACTTATAGGAGTGAGAATTCCTGGATGAATAACCATAAATATCTAGCTAGCACTATGAAGCTATGTATGACAAAATTATTCTTTCAATTTTTCTATGAAACCACCGAGCTACCCTTATTAGGGTCAGTAGATATGCATGCCTCTAATATAATGTAACCAATGAATCAAACAATGATGATTAGAATTTGGGATTAACTAATCAGCAAATATATTTTTTCTCTCTCAGTATAGTCAACATGATCTGAGTATTGTTGGAATGGTTTTCTCTACTATGCGATTACAATCATATGTCATATATTAAGACTATCATAATGGAATGAAGATATGGGTTGAAATCATGAGTCATCAAGGGAATGAAAATGGCTGACATGTTCATTAGACAATATCTTATAATCGGATACACATAAAATTCATACCTAATTCATGATATTGTATGTGGTATTCCTAATTTCCTCACAAGAATCTTATGGTTGTTCGACCTCATTTTGTTCATATGGAAAATATTTGCTTCTCAACGATGGTCTAATTGGTCCTCTATGCAAGGAAGTGAATGATAGATCTTTACTATAACCTTGTATAGTTAGAGGTAATCAACACAAAATCTGATGTTAACATCGACCTTTATGGATAAAATGATTGGTGAATCCCATTGTGATCTATTGGGTCATATAAAACTATTTTCCTCTAAATCTTCCATATGGCACTTCAGTTCATAGAGATATGTAGGTTCAATCCGATATAGTGGAATAGAAACCGGTGAAACACCTAGAATAATATTTATGGTGAACTAAACCTCTCTTTTCAGAGGTAATATAAAGAAATATTCTTCAAATACATCAACAAAACAATCTATTATAAGAGGTAACTCTAAAACCTAAATTCCCTTATCATTATTAGGTAACTCTCCAACTAAGTTTTCATTCCACATTTCGCAATATGCTTGGGTCAATCTAAAATTTTATGTATTTCCCATTATACCTTATAAATACCCATGATTCACATGAGTGATGTGAATGATACCCAATGGTGATAGTTTTTTACTTGGGATTGATAATGAATGATCCATTTCATACTGAGAATGAATTCCATGATAATCATATTGATGATAATGAAACTATAGATGAAACAAAACCCACCAATTTCAAGGGGCATTCATGGAAGTTCTATATGCACTTTGTTCTGTCTCTAAATGATGTGTCATGAGATACGACAAAACAAAATTACTCTATTACAATACCCAAACATTCAAAACTAATAGTAAATATAAAGGTGTGCAATGAACATACAAAAATAATTTCATAAACTAATGTACATGCATCATGATTGTACCTATAACCATTGATGTCCCTAGACATTGTTCCTCGGGCATTAGATTAACTACATAAAAATGGCATGAATCTCAAACCTTATATGATTCAAGAATACCTTAATAAGACCAACTATGTGAACGCTGACGTTATGGGGCCTAGCTACCTCGGCCACGACCACTACCATATTAGCCTGATTGGCTGGTAGAAGACCAACTCTGAGCTTGACATTGATTCAAAAATCCCATACCAACTAGATATTTTGATACATATCCCCTTCCATAGAATTATGAAGGAAAATATCAAAATAAGAACTGATGGTTTCCCATCCTATTGCAATCTTGCCACTCAATTGGGTTTTTCATGCTCTAAAGACTCATGTGGCTTTGCCTGCATCATTGGTGAAACATAATAGATTCAGTTCCATTCATAAGGATGGAACTTCCTAGATGTGCACCTTCAAAATGGTGATTCCCACATCCATAATAACCATCACCCTACCTTGTAATTGAACCACCATGGCTAAAATTTTCATATTCTTTGGGATTTAATTCTATAATTAGGGCCTCATTCACTATCTATTTAATATTCATCAACCAAAATATGTTTACATGTTATTAGAAGGTATTCCCAAGATCATCCTCAATGAATATCATATTCCTAAAATCGTCACCAGTAATAGATGTATAAAAACACATAAGATCAGTGATGCGATGAGAATTCTCAATAATGGTCATAGAGCCATAATGATGATTAATGAACTCTTTATCGTAGTCAGGTCTAGGAATTTGCGAGAGGAATTGGTTATAGAAGAATTTCTGGAAGTAATCCCAAACCATATCTTGATGAACCTCAGACTGAGATATGACATCCCAACAGTACAAGGGGGAGTCACATAGCACGTAGTTAGTGAGATCTACCCCCCTTTATAAAGGAATATCAAGATGGTAAAAGATAGATATTATGTCTCGTAACCATTTCACAACTACCTGAGTTCAAACAACCCTTTAGGGGGTGAGGTAATGCATCTACAGAAATTATCATGTACGCTCTTCCATAATAGCGGTAATATATGGTTAAACATGAAATTATTGTATAATACTTTGAAAAATGTCATGAAAATGAGCACTGATGTAAAATAGATGATCTAAAATAGGTGCCTCAGCTGGAACTATATGTGGTATCATGTGTGGCATGGGGCCAACCACCCTTGGATTGTTCCAATCAACTATATATTTGAAAATAGTAATAAGAATTCATGGTGGCATACCTCTATAAATTCCAAATATATCTCCTCAGAAAGGGTTTATAACAGACAAGGAAACTGATAAATAATGAAAGATATAAGCCTGTCAATAAATATAGCATAATTGAAATCTTTCTCAAAAAGTCCAACATAGGTGATAGGAAAACACAAAAATACTAGTTAGAACATGGAAAGAGTAATATTATTAATTTTTCTATGGATTTTATCATGTCTAGGTCTCTTAATATTCATTTATAATGACGATTTCATTTTAAAGGTGGTATTCATTTTAATTCATTTGTATACTTCAATTCAATTTTTAAGAGGTTGTGTTATGTGGATCCTTATTCCAATTTATAAGGGAAGTTGAACCAAAAAAATTGAAGATTTTAATCTACTTAATCAAAATTTATATCATGCTCATGGAAGATGAGTATTTCCATATCAATAAATATGACAAATTAGGCAATATAAGACTCAAAAAAACAAGGAAGAACAACAATAACATGAAAAATAGGTAATTCATGATAATAGTTTAATTTGGCAAGGAATAATTCCTGAAATATAATTCATATTGAACCTATTATGATGCATTCATAAATATAAACTCATTTTATAAGGCTATTATAGGGTAAATCTTACATGTTTAACAATTTTATATAAAAAAAAGTGAAAAGTGAGTTTGTCACCTAAAGATGAAATCCATGAAACCATAAATACCCAAGAATTACCCATCCCATTAGGTTACCCTTGTACATGAGGTAGCTACATCTAAGAATAGGTTCAATACAAAATTCAAATATACTATCCTCCTATCTATACCCAAACAAAAAGCAAAAATGACATGTCTCAAATTAAAATTTGTAGCATCCCTCCTAGAGTGCCACTTAAATGTTCCTCGAGATAGTGTCCACATGACATCAACCACAACTCCCCAAATGCCATAGGATACCGACTAGCAGAAAAGGCTTAGTGTGTGTCCATGTTGATATTATTACCTCATAGATCGAAGTATTCACAACATTATATGATATAATGTAAAGATCGTAAAAACAAATATGAAACAACTAATAGTCGAAATATTGACATAAAACAAGAAACATAAATATGTAAATGTTGTAATCTGAATAACAATAATATATATAATGATGATGAAGATGACCACAGTTCTATACATATATTATTTATATATCGATTAGGGGATAAATTAATAAAATTCATGACAAAAATAAATATACCTAAATTCAAGAATCAGAAGCCACGTGTATGCCTTTATCCATATCTATGATTATAAAATATTATTTAGAGTGAATAATGCCCCAGTCGGGGTCTAAAATATAATCGCGGTATGCATCCACCCATGATGACTATGATGATCCATTTCTTGCAACAAATAACGGATAGTGTGCCAAGAATAATAAATGAAAATGAAGGGAAATAAATAAATAAACATGTAACAACTTCAGTCTGGGGGCCTTGCTGGATTCCTAACTGATACCACATTTTTATCCTAATCCATATTCCTAAGAAGTAGCGTGTGTGTGTAATCCATGATATCAATACAAGGCCATCATAAACAATTAAATTATGTTAGGTATACCTCAAAAATTTTCATTTTCTTGGTGGTATAATTTTGATATAATTTTTCAAGAATGGTCATTATATAAATATGAGACCCTCCATATATCATGAGCAATCAGCCAATCTATAATATCCAATGGTGGAGTCACGAGCCCTTCTAAGGTGGTCTATAAATAATACCAAGGGTTGATACTATTGAATTTGATGTAGCTAATTCAACTATGTTTATCCAAGAAATATATATACGCATCCCATGTATCACTCATGACATGGTTAACTCTGAGTCCATACCATGTATCTCACTACGAGACTGGGTATCACCTGAGGCATGGCATAACAGTCACTATATGGATCCCATCCTCAGATTCTATCCTAGGGAACCAATGTCAATCCTGAGTGTTAATAAACAATTGGGAGATCCCATAAATGGTAATCCCATGTATCTCTCCCATAAAATCTGGTAAATCCAACCATACATGGAATGTACATCCATGGACTCCATATTTCGGTACATGGGTTCTATCCCAGCCCACAGCAGGTGAGCATAGAAATCCATGAACATTTCAAAAAACGTATCCTATATATAATCATGTGTAATAAAATAAAATCTCAATTCAATATGATAACCGTGACATAAATATATACATATTTCACATAAAATCAAATGATAATTTCAACATTTAATTCTAACCAAGCTAGCTATAGAATAACATCCAAATTAGTCCATTAAAACATTGAATAAGGAATTGATCACAGTTCACTGACATAAGAATATTTTGAAAGAAATGATTTAGAAATCATACAAAAAAGGAAATCGTAGAGGCACATGCTTATGAAAGGGGAATATAATGTATGTGGAACCTAGTATGAAGAATAAATAATGAGAATTTACATATTAGGAATGATTCTTAAGAATAAATGACCCATATCATAGTAAACCATTTATTCTCATTAAATTTTAATATATATGCAATTAATAAATGGAACAACACACACATGGTATTTAATTGTTCATGGAATTGGAAATAGGCCACTAAACATAGTGACACCCAAATTGTTGTACAATAAAAAGGAGAACAGAACACAAATTTGTTTTACTACATGGTTGGATCTAAATATCCATGGAAAACAAATAAAATAACTTTATTTAGCAAATTCGATGAAAAGTCAGAAGGTTTTGGATAGCGTACCAAAAAACCATTATTTTAAATATGATAAAACTATCGATGGATACATAAACCACATCCCTCAATGTATTAGTGCTCCACATTCTTGTTAGGGAGGCTTGAATGGACAAATAATAGAATAAATTGAAAGGTTCTTCAAACACACCAAAAACTGGTCCAAATGGTTTTCAGCTAAACTGCGCAACAGGTGGATAAGGAACATTATAATATATTGGAGAGGGTTAAAGATAATACAAGGGACTTTTCATAGGTTCTTATAGTCATGGAATCTGATTTCATACATAGGGTGTATCTTGAGACCTATGGAGGAGTATTAGGTATCTCTACACAAGAGGGATGGGGGAAAATCCCACTACAAGATAAAAGGAAAATTAAATGGGTTTTTTAAAACATTCATTAAGATAACAAATGGTATTTCACCATTAAAAACAAGGGTGAACAGTCTGATCTCACAATTTTACAACCTCTTCAAAAACATTGTACTAGTTACGGCATCATGGGGGAATTTTATAAGGTTAGAAACAATTTTTACCTATAAATATTCAGACTCTGTATAATTTATATGTCTGAAAAATGTAGTTGGCTAAATGGGTGTGTTCCTAGGGTCTCACAGTTATAGACAATCTTTGTGGCCCGTATCACCCCACTTTCAAAAACATTACTATTTATTGCAACCATTAAGGCTCGGTTGCATAGAATCATGTAACTATGATTACAGGTATTTTCTTCCCATTTTGGGGGTCTAAACACTAAATGAGCCTATGACACACCTGAATCCTCCTTGACTAGACTAGGTATAATTGTATGGGTCATTTTAGAGAATTCAATACGAAATTAAAGGGTATATACCATTAGAAAAAGTTAGGAAATTAAAATCATTGAAACAAAACCTAATTTTTTAAATTAGAAGGTGAAAATTATATTAGAGTGAATTATTATTATTTTTATGAGAAGATTAATTTTATGAAAAATAATGAAAAATAATGAATTTCATTTGAAAGCAGAATTTTCATTTATATAATTTATTATTATAAAATTATATTTTAAATAGGTTTTAAAGTAAATATAATGCAATTTTACATCTATTTATTTAATTTATTTCATTGTTATAAATTTTTGATTGAAATTGTATATAAAATCATTTCATATTTTTTCACTTTTTCACATTAAAAACATGTTTTCTCATAACGTATATGGGATTAATTTTAAATTAAATTCTAAAAATTATATGATTTTAAATTAGAAAAATGAATTACGTATTTTGAATTATAAAATTTTATAATTTATATTAAGGGAAATATAATTTTTACAATAATGATTATTGGAAACAATTGAAATTAATTACAGATATTAAGAGAAAATTTAGTTTACAAATGGACTAGACTTAAAACTTAAGAGGAAAATATAAGATACAATTATCCAGAACCCAATAGAGGGCCATATTTTTACCATATTCCCACATATTTGGAAATTTTTTATTATTTAAGGCACATGTTGTAAGGCGTCCTTCCTAATAGTATTTACCTTATTCTATTTACAATAATGTCACTTGTCCTCAATTATAAATGACCACTCAACATCCTTACATATTCACACATATAAATACATTTTTCTCATAATACCCTAAAAAATTTATCAAAAAATTTACCTCACCTCATCCAGGAATCCTTATCTAGGAATAAATAAAACCGATGAATGTTTTTGTGTAATACTATGGAGGATACCTAAAGAATATGTAATGTTATTTTAAAAACATTTTTATTGTATTGCATTCTACAGCTCAATCAATTTATATTATATAAATTGAATATAATAAATTCAATATATTAAATATACGTAGATGTAATAATGTAAATGGTGTTACCTATAACGTCATACACTTCCATCAAATGCGATACTAAATCACAATTCATGTGTATAGTGAACTAAAGCCCCATGAACTGATGTCATTCATTCATCCATTACCACCCCTAAAGGATGTTCATAATGATGTAAATACTGTTTATATATGATATTAATGATATTTAATACATAATTATACCTTTTAAATCATTATATAACACATACCATTATGAATTCCTTTTTGTGGGAATAAAATTATATCATTCATGTCTTTGATGATCTACAGCCTCACAAACAATGTGATTCTTTCACGGTTTACATGGAATGTAATAAGGATGATTTTTACATATGAATTGGTTATATAATAAAAAATATTGGTACTATAATTATAATATATATATATATATACATATAACATTTAATTGTTTCTTTCAATAAAACAAGAAAATGTACATTGTGTTCATGCATACGTACGACCTACCCTCTCCATAAATGATTTATTTCATTTCATTTTTCAATATATAATAGATTATTATAAATAAATAAATACTATATATATATATATGATATTTTTATCATGTTTAACATTTTGTAAATTAGGGAATCATTCTCAATGTATGGGGACACAAAATATCAAGTCAAAACATATATGATAAACATAACGGTTATTACCCAAAACATACATTTAATAATGAATTTATAATAAATGTGTAATATTACGTAATATTAAAATCTTATGTGGTATTTTATATATCATTATGGATATATGATATATTTATAATAAAATTATATTTATTATACGGGTGGTTTGAACAATTACAATTAGAGGTAATACATAACATGAGTGGATTTCTAGTCTAAATTTTATTTCTATGAGACTCATTCCATATTCAATAATTATTTTTATAGTTTATATACTTCCCTATGACATGTTATATCATGAATTTAATTTATTTCATGATATTTTAATTTTAAATTTATTTTATATGTTCGTGTATCTCATGGTTCAAAATTTACTCATGTAGAAAGAGTTATCCTCGTATCACATTTATTTCATTGAGTTAAATTCCATATCTACAACTTTTATTTACATTATAGAGTATATAAATCCCATGAATTCATTTTATGACTAATTTGATTAAATATATTGGTATTTAAATATTCATTTTAGGATCTCTCATTAATGGTGTTTATTGTTTTAATTTTACCAATGTGGTAAGGGATTTCTACCTCAGTTTTACTTATTTGAGACAATTGTTATGTTATAAACATAACATCTTTTATGAGATTTATATTCGACCCCTTATAAATTTGTAACATTAATATCCTTATTTTCTTGATATTTTATATTTCATTTAATTTTATTTTATCATCAGGATTAAGATTCAATGATATCAATATAGAAATATTTACTTATGATAATCTCATAATTTATTATGATTGTTTGTGATGAAGACTCCTATATTTATATCTTATGATCTACCTCTAAATAATTCTCCTTATTTTTTTCTCCTATATTTATTTAAATAAAATGGATGTTTTACATTAATTTTACAGTATTTATGTACTCAGTATTTTAAAAGGATATTTTTAGAAAACAAAAATTAAATCAAAAAGCCTTTTTAATCCAAAGCCTTGTTTTTTGAAAATGATTACAAATTTTATTTTCAGAAAAAATAGTTCAAAACTATAAGGATATATTAATAAATCAATATTTTTAATTATTTTTAAAATATTTCATTAAAATAGTTCAATATTATTTTATAATTAATGAATTTTTATATTGTTTTATTTTTTTAAATGGATTTTAAAAGTTAAAAATTCATTTTCCACCAAATTATTTTAATGACCTTTTAATTGTATTTCATATAATCAATTCCAAAAACCCTTGTAATTAGTTATCATCCAATGGGGATATTTTTTATTTGTATCATCATAATTCATTGTAATATTGGATAACAATTGTTTGGGAGGACATTGTTATGGAACCTATTTCTTTTTCATGGGTTAATCAAGTTTCATAGATGTTATCATGAAACCCATTTCATTTCCATGGGTTTATCATAATTTTTGGATTTTTATGACGAATGTGATTTATTAAGGATATATTAACTATGATTTATATGAAACTAGTGATCTCTATATAGCTTATACGCATGCTTGTCTCCTACTATATCTCCTTAGTGATTCAGATATAGCTTATACGAATAAATGATCCCCATTATAGATCATGAAAAATGAGTGAGCATGTTATAGATATAAAAAGGTTGATTCCCCGTAATATCACACAGGTGATCCCAATATATCTTATAAAAATGTTCGTAAAGACCCAAATATTCTGTGGAAATTTTTTTCTTAAATACATGGGATTTTTAAGAGTCCGTGAAAATTTACGGCGCTTGATTTCGGGGCCTGGTGTTCCCAAAATAGATTTCTGATGAATTTGTTCGGGTACGATCAGTAAACGTACGAGCATTTTTTTATAACTTCTGAAGTAGTGCATGGAATTGAAGTCTGGGGGAACTATTGAACTTCAACGCTGATATTCTCTTGAGAAGACTTTCACGTTGATGGTAGTGAGTTGAGGATAGTATTTTTTTTTGGGTTTTCATGGAAAAATATAATAACAAAATAAAGTGTAGCTACAATTTATATTATTTGAGCCACCATTTGGTGTGTGGTGGTTAAAACCTCCTCATAGAGGTTGGAGTTGGGGCTACCACACCTTAACCTCTCACGAGAGGTTATGGTTGTGGGGCCCACCCAAACCAAAAGTCCCATTAGAGGATTAATGTGGTGGGGACCACACGGGGCTTGGCCCCCTATTAATTAGAGGAGAGGAAAACCTTTCAACTCTACCTCATTAATGAAGGAGGTCATCTTGATTCCTAAAATCCCCATTAAATGGGGAGAACATCCTTGACCCCCCCCACCTTAATAGATTCAAGTCCCCATACATTTAATTTGTGCCAATCTACCCTAATTAATTCATGCCAACTCTTGTGAATTATTTAGGGGGATCCACTTAAACTAATTCTCCATTTTTAACTATTATGCCAACAAAATAATAGGAAAACTCTTCCTTCAATTATTTTCATTTGTCATTTGGGTGGTTATTTGGAAGTAGGGTTATTGGGAGAAGAGATAATTATCCCAACGAAGAACGAAGACCAAAGAAAGAGTTCTTCTAATGAAGAACCCCGGTGACGATTATTCTTCGAATTCCTTCCTCAGATCCTAATGTCATGGATCATCTTCCGCAAGCCGATGCCACTCAGGTTTGGAAGTTCTTGGCGGATATCACGAATGATGATCCTCTTCATATTCTTTCTGCAACTCCTTCAACAAATGATGAACGACCAACAGTGGTAGGGGTTTAATGCATGTTGATGCATTTCTTTTCATCTTTTTATCATCGAATGAAAGAAATTGATTTAAAGTGATGTAATTAAATTTTTTCATCTTCATTACTAGATGATCCAATTTATACCACCTTAAACGTAGAGGATGTGGGCCAGCCTATCATGGCCCGACATCCTCCATAGATTATTTGTTCTTGTGGTGTTCTTCGAATCGGCAACGAGGTGACGAAGGAGGAAATGACAAAGGCCGCACAACTCGCGGCCCCTGTGAACCGTGTCGCCCGCATGGCACACCTGTGTCCCCATCCGCCCATAGCCGTCCTGCGTCGGCCCGCGCAGTGCGGAACCGGCCTGCCCGGCCGCCGACCCTCCTACCCGTGGCCGGCCCTCACCCTGTGCGGCCTACAGACACCCTTCCTAGCCGAAAACTGGCATGCCTGCACTCTATGCTGCCTTCCCACGCCCTGTCAGCGCCCCACGCACCATGCCCAATGCCCTCCCTGGCACCCTGCCCACCTGCCCGCGCCCCATACGGCCCGCCGGCGCCCTGCCGATGCACTGGCCGACCCCCTTCTAGCCTACCCATGACCCGTGCGACTACCCTCACACTGCCCGATGCCCTATCGGCATGCCCATGCCCCGTGCGGCCCGCCCGTGCCCTGCCCGCTGCCCTACGCCGCTTTCCCGTGCACTGCCTCACACCCCGCGTGGCCTGTCCGTGCCTCGACTCCCGGCCGAACCGACAGAGCTGCACTGGCCACCCGGGCCGGCCCACAACATCCTTCGCGGCGTCGCTGGTCGAACCAGCTCAGCTTTTCGGCCGAGCCACCCAAGCCACACCCAACATGGCACTGGTCGAAACGGCCCCGACCTCCTGGCCGAGCCGCTTATGCGGCGACCTTAGGGCCGAACCGCCCCCATAGAACACTGGGTCGGGCCCATCAGACCGGGATGATCCCAGCTACTGACCAGCCCAACAGGCCGGGTCAGACCCAGTGGGTCTGACCAAGTCGACCGAGACCGAGTCAGCCCGGTCTGGGTTGGGCCGAGTCGGTCCGACCAGGTTGGACCGGGCCCAGGCCCTTTATAGACAGTTACATTCATTGGCCATATCTTTGACACCGGACTACCGTTTGGAAAACCATCAGCATCACTGGTTTTCTTGGAGTACGACGGTCCTTTTGAGTATACCCCACTAGAGTTCTGGGTAATGTTGAGATACGGTCTGGTTAGATTATACATGAATCCAACAAGGACCCTAGGACTAAAAATCTTATAACTCACAGACATGGCATCCGATTGATATGTAGTCTGTTGCGTTGTGACCCCTATGACGAGACGGATCATTGTGATACATCTACATGGTAATATGTGATATTTTTAGTATCAACTTGTAGCTCGTGGCGCTGACCCTCCCAGAGACGAGCAAGCAGATTACAGAGACCTAGTAGCTGGCTGAGACCTGATGACTACTTGACCGATTCGACTCATAGTGATTTGACAAGCCCAATGGGGAGCACCAGTTAGTTGGCGGCAGACCCACGACAGAGGAGCCCCAGGTATTAGGCAACAGACGTGTATTACTCAACAAAAGGAGTACCTTTATAGGCTATTAGGGGGAGTTCCTGGTAGTTGGCAGTTGACCCACAGTGGGGGGTGCCATTGTGTGAGCGTGGAAGACCCACGACACTCGACAGGAGGAGTACCTCAGTAGTCCAAGGTTAGGGGAAGCGCCTGGTTGTGGCTGCAGGCCCACTGTACTCGATAGAGGAGGAGTTCTTCCACATCCGTAGTTTCGACAATGTGAATAAAAATCCTGGTTGAGCTATGTCAGTAAATTTTTTGTTTATATCATGATTGAGATGAAATACATGATAACATAGGTATATGTATGGGCATATATCTAAGTGAGGTTACCTGTTGATTTGCTACATTGTGGTTTATCCTTGTTGGAATTTTTGAGACATTGAGGGTCTCAAGGCCCCTACTAAGTATTGTTATACTCACCCCTGAATGGGCAATGCCCGCACCTCATTGTGATGGATGCAGACAACAGATAGCACTAACCGAGGTTGAGTGTATGAGGACTGGATGGTACACGGAGGAGGATCACTCGGTATGACGGTACACAGAGGACATGGATGAACATGGAGTTCTATGGAGGCTATCTGTACCTACCCTTTAGGTATTATTTCCCGGAGGACGATCCAACAGTTGTTTCACCTTTCTTCTGTTGTATTTTTTTTTCATTGTCCCTTTTCAGTTTTACTTTTACATTACAGTTGGGCTTGTATTTCTGGCCCCTTTACATTTCATCACTCCTTTTGTATATAGTTTTACATAAGGTATTGCTTCCAGCTTATAGTCTATTTTGTGTGTTTATAATTTATAAACGAAATGAATTCCCAGTTTTAGGGATTTACGCCTTTGGGTCTTGTTTCTAGCCCCTAACCTATGGAAGGAGGGCTTTGGTTAGTCCCCGCATGGGCCCTGGGGGATGGGTCGTGACAAATTGTTATTAGAGGAGTAAGTTCTACAATAGAAATTAGGACTTTGGTCTTTATTTTCTTTGATGAAATAGTGTTATGGGTACTGAGTCTGGTTCTCAGTTTAGGGAGTCCAGTGTTGGTGCGACGGATGAAGTATCCATACACCAGGACCCTGACTACTGATCTCAGATTTAGTGCACGAAAGCACTAATTGCCTATGTGTTTTCAAAAGTTTTCATTATGTCTTCTCTTCCAGGTCATCTCATCAGGTATAAATTTTGACCATGTCACATCTATTCAGGATGCCTCCACGCAGACATCCAGTTACAGTACTGAGAGAGTACACAATGATCCCCCCCCCCCCGAGTGACGCTACACTGGTATAGGGCCCTCTTACTATGTTAGAACCTTAGGGTGGTGTATCAGCAGCTCTAACACCTATTGGGTAGCATATGCCACAATACACACTAGCAGATGGTGCACAATGACTGAGTGCATTGCACAAATTCCAATGGAAGAGGCCTCCGAGGTTACGAGGTGAGACAGATTCCCAGGCAGCAGAGTACTGGCTGGAGGTGACTTCGGGAGTTCTCCGACTAGTTGAGACACTTGTAGAGAAAATAGTGATTTTAGCTACTAGTTTTTCCAATGACTAGTCATGAGGTTGGTCTTTATAGTGATGAGGCTTCGGTATGTGGATTGTTTCTTGAGATTGTACCTTCAGGTATTGTGTCAGTTATATCACTACATGTTGGTCAGTAGTGACAACTGACAGTACCAGAAGATGAAACATGTAGGCATAGTTCCTTAAATGTGTTTCAGCATTAGATACCCCTCAGGTTCAGAGTCGAGCATGACTCCCAGGCGGCTGAGGACTGGCCTAAGGAGGTGGCTGAGAGTTCTCTACAGATTGTACAGCTTCCTCAGGATGACATGTCAGTAGCTGAGTATTCATCGAGGCATAACGATCATTCCCAGCACTCGATGAATACGATATGATCAGTGATTTGAGCTCGGACAACCGAATGATGTGTCTTTTAGGACATCCGAGCCAACACCTTTTCTCTTGATGCTAAAACGAACCATTGTGGTTGAATGTTATTTAGATGAGTGGATAAAACCATTGAATATTACCTGTGGAATATCAGGAAACTGGGGATAGACTCAGAGACATGGGCATGAAAAGATGTTTCAGGAAGAGGATGCGATAGGGATAGATGAATTTGCAGGGCAGCATGCATGGATGTAGAGCTAAGAGAGCATCATGAGTTGGTTTACATTTCGACATGTTACAACCACCTTCCATTTTAATCCCCTCCAGGCTTAGGATGCTACAGGGAAGGGGAAGAGAGTAGCTGCACACAGTCAAAGAGTATGACCCAAGGGCTCTAGTAATGATTCGAGGTACAGTCTGTGTCTACTACTAGCTGTTATATCAATTGATACGGGTACCAATAATTCCTTACATCCTCGAATAAATTCACAGAACTAGAGTTCATGGTTAAACTATTTACTTGAACCTCACGTCTGGAGATACCTTTGGGTGGAGACTCGATAATCACACATACGCCAACGGTGTTATCTGACCCTTGAGGAGAGAGTTTCAGTTGGAACCTCTTGTTGGTAGCATAGAGGACTTAAGACATTAGATTGGGTATGGACTGGGTAACCACAGTTCATACCCATATTCACTATATTATGAAAGAAGGATTTTGGTTTACCTACAACGTTGTGATGAGGTTTTCCTTAGTCGGTGAAAAAGGATACCTTGGCAGTATAGGTTAAAATCATGCATAGGAGGGTGCAGCTGATCACTCTTTAGTCAGCCAACCTTACCCTCATGGCAGCAAGAGTTTTGAGTTTACATTTCCAAACAGGACTGAAAGAACATGGGGACATCTTTTCAAAAGATGTTTCTAGGATTACTGCCCCCCCCCCCCCTAAAGGGGAAGAGACTTCTACTTTGGATTGATACAACTAGAGGATCATTCCAGACTTCTCCAGAGTTGCATCAACCCTATCAATCTTGAAGAAGAACAGAAATCCCTTCTTGGGGTCAGAGAGATGCAAGCAGATATTATAGGAGTTGAGGCAGAGGCCGACTAGTGCCCCAATCTTAAGGCTTGCAGAGGAAGGAGTAGGGTACATAGTCTACTGAGACACATCATGGACCAGAATCGGGTGTGTCCTGATGCAGGAGTGATTAGTGATTGCTTATGGTTCTTTTCATCTAGGACATCATGAGTAGAACCACACTACCCATGACCTGGAGTTAGTAGCAGCGGTCTTCTCCTTGAAGATATGGAGACACTATCTTATGGGTGACCATTTTACCATATACTATAATCACAAGAGTCTCAGGTATATATTCCCTCAGAGGGACCTGAACCTGATACAGAGACATTGATTTGAGTTCCTCTAGGACTATGACTTTGAGATAGTCTATACTCTTGGGAAAGGGAATGTTGTAGCTGATGCACTCAGCAAGTGAACTGGTATACAACTTCTAAGAAAGGCAACAGAGCAGTTGGCTGCCTTACATATATCCTTTGGTGATATAGATGGGGAATTATTCCTTTAGTCTCTTACAGTCACTCCCCCACTTCTTCAACGAGTGAGGGAGGTGAAACATGGAGACACAAACTTCGATACATGATGTGCCCAGATATCCATTGGGATGGCAGCTGATGAATTTTATGAAGGTGGTGAGCACATCATCCTCTTTTGTTTGGATGTACCGTGGTACCAGTATCACTTCAAGATGTGGTTTTGATGGAGTTCCACACATCCCCTCTAGTGGTATATCCAGGAGTGGCGAAGATATACAAAGAACATTGAATACATCACTGGTGGCCAGGCATGACGAAGGCAGTAGTAGAGTTTTTCTCTCGGTGCCTCACTTGTCAGAAAGTGAAGGTGGAGCACTAGGTACCAGCAATCTTGGTTCACTGTTTAGATGTCCAGAAGTGGATATGGGATGGGATATCTATAGACTCAGTGATTGGTCGTCAACGTACATTTTGGGGTCATGACTCGATTTTCGTGATAGTCAATCGACTCATCATTTTGGCCCACTTTTTACCAACCAGAGAGTAGGGTTTAGTAGAGATCATGGGATGCCTCTACGTGTAAGAGATTGTGCATTTACATGGTATACCCTTGACAATTTTCTCAGATAGTGACACATGGTTTACTTCCCATCTAAAGAAGGTGTTGAAGGAGGCTTTTGGGATACAGCTACTTCTGAGCACCTCCTTCCATCCTCAGATGGATGGTGACACTAAGTAGACCATTTAGACCCTCGATGACATACTGCATGCTTTTTTCCACGACTTCGGTCGCTGTTGGGAGGATCAATTTTGATTGGTGGTGATTGCGTACAACAACAGCTAACACTTTACCATAGGGGTGGCCCTTCTGAGGCATTGTACGGGCGACCTTGCAGATCACCCCTGTGATGGACAGACCCAGGTGAGTAAGCACTATTGGGACCAGAGATGGTATGGGGTACTACATAGAAGGTTCATATCATCCAAGAGATGACGAATACTGCATAGAGTAGGCAAAAGTCATATGTTTATAGGAGACGGAGGCCTCTGCAGTTCGAGGATGGCGACCACGTCATTCTATGGTTCTCACCAAGACAAGGTCTACAAAAATTTTTCCAAGGCTGTAAGTTATCTATGATAGTCATCAGACCTTTTTAGGTCCTCAATATAGTAGAAGAGGTGGTTTACCACTTAGCTATTCCAATTACCTTAGTTGAGGAGATACGTGCATGACCCTTCTCACATCATCGACCATGGAGAGTTGGACGTCGATGATGGGGAAACTTTTACGGAGGTCCCAGTGGAAATTGAGGATTGACATGACTAGGTGCTACAAGGATGGTCAATACCTCTGATGTGCATTCTCTGGTAGTATGAGAACCTCTGAGAGAGCACATGGGAGCGGGAGACTCAAATGCGTACTCAGTACCCCCACATGTTTCCATAGTTCGAGTTGTAGCATACATGGAAGTAAATCCATGAGCTGGAGAGAATATAAAGACCCAGATATTCCGTGGCTTTTTTTCATAAATACATGGGATTTTTACAAGTCCGTAATAATTTACGGCACTTGATTTCATGGCCCGGTGTACCTAGAATCAATTTCTGATGTTTTTGATCAGGTACGATTAGTAAACGTAAGAGCGAGTTTTTATAACATTTGAACTGATTCTCGGAATTGAAATACGAGGGCACCATTGTACTCACAGTGCTAATATTCTCTTACGACGACTTTCACATCGACGACAGTTAGTCGATGATAGAAGTTAGTATTTGGGTTTTCTTGTAAAAAAAATAATAAAAAAATAAAGTTTAGTTACACATTATTTTATTTTAGCCGTCATTTGATGTGTGGTGGTTAAAAACTCTTCATAGAGATTGGAGTTGGGGCCACTGCATCTTAACCTCTCATTAGAGGTTATGGTGGTGGGTACCACCTGAACTAAACCTCCCATGAGAGTATTAATGTGGTGGGGACAACACGAGGCTTAACCCCCTATTAATGGGAGGAGAGGAAAACCTCTCAACTCTCCCTCATTAATGAGGGAATGCCTCTGGATTACCTAACTCCCCATTAAATTGGGACAAACTCCTTGACCATCCACACCTTAATGGAGCCAAATCCCCAAACATTTAATTTTTTCCAATCTCCCCTAATTAACTCATGCCAACGATCCTGAATTAATTAGGGGAGCCTCTTAAATTAATTCTCCATTTTGAACTGTTGTGACAACCAAATAATAGGCAAACTATTCATTCTATAATTTTCATTTGGAATTTGGGTGGAAGTTATGAAAGAGGATTATTGGGAGATGAAAGAATTCTCCCTACAATGAATGAAGAATGGAGAATGCGTTCGTCCAATGAAGAATTCCAGCGATGATTATTCTTAGACTTCCTTCCTTAGATCTTACCAACGTGGAGCGTCTTCCACGAGCCAACATAACTTGGGTTTGGATGTTCATGGTGGACGCGGAGAACGACAATCCTATTCATATTCTTTCTACAACTCCGTCAAAAAAGGCTGAATGACCTGCATTGGAAGGGGGTTAATTCATGTCAGTGCTTTTCATTTCTTCTTCTCATCATCGAATGAAAGGAATCGATTCAAAGTGTTGTAATTATTTTTTTTTCATATTATTTCCATGATGAACCAATTGATATCACCTTAAACGCAGAAGATGCAGGCCAAAAAACATGGCCCTACAACCACCGTCGATTCATCTTTTTTGAGGTGTTCTTCAAAGTGTCAACGAGGCGAAAAATGCGGCAATGACAAAGGCCACGCTACCCATGCCCCTCATTAACTTCACCACCCACGTGGCACACCGGTGTTCCCAGCCTACCACCACTAGCCCCCTCCAGCCCGAGCCGCACCGAACCAGCCAGCCCACCCACCACCAACCACCAGCCCACCTTTCTGTTCCCTATTCACGCCCCGCAGGGCCTGTCAACACCATGCCGGCCTGCCCGCACCCCATACAGCCTGCCCGCACCCTTTCGTCACCCCACGCGCCCTACTGGCGCCCTTCCAGGCGCCCAGCTGGCCTACCCGTGCCCCGCACGGCCTACCCATGCCGAGCCCATGTACCGTGTGGCCTGCTCGCACCCTTCCTGCTGCCTCATGCGGCCTGCCCATGCCCCGGCTCCTGTCCGAGCAGGCCGATCTACGCCGGCCCCCCGAGCTACGTCAGCCCCTCGAGCTAGACCGCAACATCCTTCACGGCATCACTGGCCAAACCGACTCGGCTTTCCGGGCCAACCCCCCCCCCCCCCCTCAATTCGCACCCCACATGGCGCTGGTCGAATCGGCCCTAGCCTCCTAGCCGAGCCACCTATGCGGCGACCTCCGAGATGAACTACCCCATAGTTCACTGGGCCTGGCCCAACGGACCGGGCCGAACCTATCTAGTGTGCTACCCAATGGGCTAGGTCAGACCCAGTGGGTTCGATCGGGTCGACCTACACCGGGTCAGCCCAGTCTTGGTAGGGCTAAGTCTGTCAGACCAGGTTGCACCAGGCCAAGGCCCATTACTAACTGTTACTTTCTATGGCCATATCATTGGCCCTGGATGACCGTTTGACAAAATATCAGCAGAAATGGTTTTCATGAAGCACGACTGTCCCTTTGTGTATACACCATTGGAGTTCTGGTTAATGTTGAGATATGGTCAGGTTAGATCGTACACGAATCCAACCAGCCCTTGGGACTAATGAGCTTATAACTCGCAGAACGGGTGTTCGATTGACATGTCGTCTATTGTGTTGAGACCCCTATGAGGATGCATACCTTTGAGATACTTCTACATGGGACTTCATGACAGTTGGAGTATCAACTTGTAGCTCATGGAGAAGACCCTCCTGGATATGAATGAGTGGAGTACAGAGACCTAGTACCTAGCAGAGACCTAACAACTGCTTGACCAATTTGATTCAGAGTGATTCGACTAGCCTAGTGGGGAGCTCTTGGTAGTTGGTCGCAGACCCACGGCAGATGAGCACCTGGGAGTTGGTGGCAGTCACACAGTACTCGATGGGAGGAGTACCTCTGCAGGATATTAGAGGGAGTTCCAAGTAGTTAGTGGCAGACCCACCATGGGGAGCACCTCTGTGTAAGTGCGGCAGACCAACGGTACTAGATTGGATGAGTACCTCAGCAGTATAAGGTTAGTGGGAAGCGCCTAGTTGTTGCTGCATGCCCACTATACTCGACAGAGGAATTCTCCATCAGTCATGGTTTTGACAATGTGAATAAAAATCCAAGTTGAGATGAGTTAGTAACTTTTGTGTTTACCTCACGATTGAGATGGAATACTTGATATCATAGGTATATTTATGGGAATATACCTAAGAGAGGTTATTTGTTGATTTCATACATTGTGGTTTATCCTTGTTGTATTTTGTGAGTTTTTGAGGTTCTCGGGGTCCCTACTGAGTATCATTATACTCACCCCTACACGGGATATACTCAGACCTCATTGTGTTGGATGTATAAGACATACAACGCTAACAGAGGCTGAGTGTATGAGGACTGGATGGGTGCCTGGAGGTAGACCACTCGGCGTGATGGTACACGGAGGAGACATACCGACGTGGCGTGCTGTGGAGGCTATCTGTACATACCATTCTGGTAGTATTTCCTGGAGGATTATCTAAAAATTGTTTCATCTTTATTCTTTTGTATTAGTACATTATAGTTGGGCATGTATTTCCAGACCCATTACTTTTCATCACTCCATTTTTATACTGTTTTACTTAGTCTTTTGATTTGAGATTATACTCTCTTTTTTAATTTATAAAGGCAATTTCTTCCCAATTATATGGATTTATGCCTTTGGTGCTAGTCTTCAGCCCCTGGCCTATGGAAGGCGGGCTAGGGTAGTGACGGAATGGACCCCGGGGGAAGGGTCGTGACAAGGGTGGTCCCAGTTTTAGATCTCCAAGCCATTGGGTAATAATTTTATTTAATGTCTACTGTAAGGTTATTCCAATTAAAATTATTTTTAAAGGGATTGATGAAAATGATGTTCAAAGTTACCAAAAAGGGTTTTAATTTATTTTTTATTGGTTTATAATTTTTCTCTTTTTATATATTGTATCATGTGGCTTGTGATTATTGATTTATATGACTCTTTCCATTGATATTTTTCTTATTTTATTAATGATTTGATGATGGGTATTTATTATTCTATGATTCCCTCATGCACCTTGATTATGTTGGCATACCCTTATGCACATCATATATTCACAGATGAAATTAAATTTATAATTACTATGTTTGTCATTAAAAATCATTTGATATCACCCTTCTTAAGTTAATTTTTCCACAGATTATAAGTAATGAAGTAGAACGAGTTTTTTCTAGAAGTTATTTTATATGAATGATAATGATTTTTTTAATGTGAAAATGAAATGTTTGATTATGTAGGAGAAATAATCATTTAATGTCATGTGAATTTTTCATGTAAGAGTATTGCCATATTATAAAAAACATGAAACCAAAAAGATCTTCATGTTTGTAAGTGATCCAAATTTTCCTTCTATTTTTCAATTGGTTGGATTGGAAAATTTGGTTTCCCAATATCAATATCAAATCCAAAAATGTAATGTGCTATATTTCTGCATAGGATCTAGGGTGTGGGTCCTAGGATATTATCTCAACCATTATGCTTTCCTTCATTTGAATTTATTTATTCAAATACCTTGTGATTATTAAATTTTTCATAATATCAATGGTTATGTTTCATGCTTATTTAGTAATTAATATGGAATTATTTGATAATTTGTTATTCATTCCAGATTATTCTCATGTTATTTATTAAATATGTTTTTAATTTTTATACCATTTTATAATGGTTGTTCATTATTTATTTATAATTTACTTTGCTCGCTTACCCATACTGAGTTTCTGAGATCACCCCTTCATTATGTTATATTACCCCAGTATTCCAGGATGTATTTTATGATTTATATATAATGATATGGTATGGGGAATAATAGAGTTATCAAGAAAATATTTTTTTGTAATAAATATTTTAAAATGTTTATGTGATTTTTCTTTGTATGTAGTTTACCAAGACTACTAATCTATTTGATAATACATTATCAAATTCCATTTTAATTACGATAATGAAATAAATAAAACACTATCTCCAGTCTACTAGGGTCAGGGAGGTACAAGTTGATATCTGACGATGATTAGTAAAACATTGGGAACTATATTTAAAAAAACATAGAATATGGATCATAACCATATTTTATACATTGAGTGTAGGTATAGAGGAAAATTATAATATTTTCATAAAGAATATATGACACATTTTTTACTTACAATAAATCCCTTTTTGGATACTATATGAGGATATAGTTCTAGAACAGATGTATCAATTAATAAAAAACTAAAAAGGGTTCATTGGGCATGGCCAGATCATCCCCTGGGGCTTCAAAATGGGCATTAATATTCCCAAAATATAAAACTCCAAAGATATATTCATTGGATAATTAAAATAATATTTCAAACCATTTTTAGTTATTTAAAATGGAGATATAAAAAACAATAAATGATTATGATTATGATATTATCTTTCCATAAATTACATAATTGGTTCTCGTTTTATAAATCATGTTTCACAATTATTTTATATAATATAATTTATTCCATCAATTATAATTAAGGAATAGTACAAGGAGTGGTGACCGCATATGTGCACGTAATCCAAAGATTAGGAATGATTGTTTCATTTATGGGTTTAATACAATCATTCGAAAGAAAATAGAGTCCAAAAAAATATCATCACATGCAGACAAAGTAACATTTTCTAAAAAGGTTTACAATATATTTTATATGTATTATGGATACAAATAGAAAAAAAGTGATGAGTGGTATGGAACGAGAAAACAACAAAAAATGTATGAAGGGAAAGAAGTGTTTTCATATATGAGATTACTATGGAAAGAGATATAATGTTATATGATTAAATTTAATTATATCTTGTTACAAGTGTAGATAGAAATTCCACAATTCTTCTCATTTCAATGAAGATAAAATTTTCTTCAATTTACAATGCTTCAACTATATGGAGATTCGGAACTACAAAAATAAATATATTAATTGTCAAAAGAGTATACACCAAGTTAAACTAATGGGTCATGTTCAAGATTATGATATACCATAGTCAGTTAATGATTATTAATGAGCTTGTTATTAGATTCAAGAATTATGTTATTTTCGTATTTTATCAATGGTTCCTTGGTTATAAAAATTTAGAAATATAAACGGATTTTACACTTTTACATTGTAATTAATGTTTTGAAATTGTATGTTGATGAGGTACTGATGACTAAGAAAAATAATTCATTAATAATAAAAATTCATAGAAAATACGCATTGAAGAGAATGATAAGCCAAAATATGTTTTTGATGTTTATTTAATGATTTTTTGATAAGAATAATATTTACACAAATATGAAAAATCTATGGTACTTACTGCTTTAGAACTGATTAATGATTTATTAAAAATGTGGATTATTCTATAATTAATGGAATTAATATGTTTTTTGTTTTTATGGAATATTTAAAATAATCTATGTTTTATTCGTAGAATTAAGAAGACTTCATTTTTTTAATAAAAATTTATATTAATTTAAGTTATTACCATGTTTCAAGAGATGTCATGGATAATATTTTAACATATATGGTTTCAGATGATTAATAACTCCTTCATAGGGTCTAAAGGATTTATTATAAGTTCATTTTTGGAATTCAATGATCTTATTTATAATTTTTTTTATCATAATATTTTTAAAGGGTTTGGAGAATTAATTAATTATGAAATGGATTATGTTGCAAATTAGATCAATTTTTTATATAAATATATTATTTTGTATAGATTCTAGTAACCATGCCACTTTTTGTATTCAATTATATATAGATATAATGTATTTAAACAATTTTATAGATCTCACTACCTGGTAAAAGTGAATTTTAGTTCCTCAAGCGTTAAAAATTCGTTTTTGGATGTTCATTTCATAGAGTAAGGGGTGAATTAGAAATTTTTTGAAACACAACCGATGGATGACATGTTCTTATGAAATAGAAATATATCAAGTACTTATTACTACTTATATTCATAAATAGTTACATAATTACTCTACTTTTTGAAAAGGGTCATGAATCCAAAAAGATATCATATTACATTAATATCTATGGATTAGATGGTTGTTTAAATCATTAAAAATCTATGATTTTGGATCTCTTCACATTATATTGATCATTCAATTTATTATGATATAAGACCACAATAATGATCTATAATTATTTATTATTTTCTTTAATTACCAAATATCTACATCCCACCATTTTTCTCTAAAATGGAGACCTAGTTATGTGTTAGTCCAATTGATCATGGTTCTTTCATTCTATATTATTAAGGAGATATTTGTTTAAATATTTTTAAGATATGAATTTTATAAAAAATAATTTTCAAATATCAAATCCCTAATTATAGAGAATAAGTTAAAATTATAAGATCACAATTTATTTATTTTGGGGATAATATAAAACCCTTAAATTTGGAAAGAATAATATTTTATTTGATAATGTATAAATCTTGAAACACCGCGATTTGAAAATATATATATAACAACTATATAATTTAAAATATATTATATCTCTTTAATAGTTTTAATTGCACACAAAAATAGTTTATCTTCCCTTAAATGAAACACCTAGTTTTCTTGTGTTAAGGGCTACAACAAGTTTTACCAAACAATAATATAATATTAACATAATTATTTAATATATCAACTAGACATTAAAATAGATGGTATGGATAATAATATCTAAATTATAAAAATATTTATTTTACACATGTTCATTTATTATATATTTATTTTAAATAAAATACTAATTTAAAAAAAAATTCCAAAAACTGTAGTCTTCAAAAAGACAGATTAGTCATTTTGTGTGAAAATAATTTTAAAATAATATTGAAAATTTTAGAAAAATTAATTGATAAAAAAAATTATTTTTCTAGATTATATTATAATATTATGGTTAAGGTGATATTTTGGGATTTTCCTGAATATTGTCATTTTTTTGAATAGTGAAAATACTAAATTCTAATTGAAAACACACTTTGTATTTAAATTCTTTATAAGGTTAAATTTATTTTTTTATTTCTAAAGTTAATTTAGTTAAATTATTTATCTAATAAACTAATTCAAATTATTTAATCATTTTCATTCTGAATATTTTTTTAAACATTGTATACTTTTGATCATTCTCTCTTTAAGAACCTGCTTTCTCATCACATCGGTAGAATTAATTTTAAATTATATTACACAAGTTATATGAATTAAATATGAAAAAATAGAATTCAATATACACTACGGGAAAAATGGGTATTTGAGACGGGTTATTTGCGACGGGAATAAATCCCGTCGCAAATAGTCCCGTTAAAAACTTATTTGCGACGGGGGTATTTACCCGTCACAAATAATTAGGCTTTTGCGACGGGATTGCTTTCCCCGTTGCAAATAGTTTTCCCGCGATGCGCGCCAAATCGCGGGAAAACTATTTGCGACGGGAATATTTTCCCGTCGCAAATAACCGGCGGCGGTAAAAGGTATTTGCGACGGGACCCGTCGCAAATAACTATTTACCCGTTGACCGTAATAAATGTGGGCTAAGGTATTTGCGACGGTACCCGTCGCAAATAGTATTATTTGCGACGGGAATCCCGTCGCAAATGGACCCGTCGCAAATAATCTAACCTATAAGTACCCCCATCCGTTTTTTTCAAATCATTCTCATTCTCTATCTTCTCCTGCTCTCAGACTTTTGTTTCTAAAGTTGTGTTTTTCATCAGTTTAATTTTTTTTCCGGAGCTGATATTAAAGTAATGAAGAACGATCAGAGCAGATCAATTTTCAAGGTATTTATGTTCATTTTAATTGAATATTTATTTTTAATTTTTTATTAGTTTCAATTATTCTTAATTAGTTGTAATTTAATTATGTTTACATTGTTTTCTTACTTAAGAAATTTAAATTATTAGTATTGTTCATAGTTAATGGTAATTAGGAATAATTAGTAATAATTTTTAATAATTAAGAATCAATATTAATAATTAGTAATAAATACCAATAATTAGGAATAATAACATTATTAAATTATTAGTAAATTTTATTATTAATATTAAAATAATATAATTTTTTATGTATATACAATTCTCTTTTCATCTGTGTGTTTACTGTATTCACATGTATTATTTGTATGTGGAGATAGAAAACGCACAGATGAAAGGAGAATTGTATAAAAATCAGAAAATTATATTATTTTAATATTAATAATAAAATATACTAATAATGTTATTATTTGTAATTATTGGTAATTATTCCTAATTATTGGTAATTATTCATTTAATTGCTAATAATTAGGAACAATTATCAATAATTATTAATAATTAATAATAATTAGTAATAATTAGTAATAATTACCAATAATTAGTAATAATTAGTAATAATTAGTAATAATTATCAATAATTAGTAATAATTAGTAATAATTATCAATAAGTAGTAATAATTACCAATAAGTAGTAATAATTACCTATAATTTTGAATAATTACCAATAATTAACAATAATTAGTAATAATTAGTAATAATTACCAATAATTACCAATAATTAGTAATAATTAGTAATAATTACCAATAATTACCAATAATTGCCAATAATTACCAATAATTACAAATAATTAGGAATAATTAGGAATAATTAGGAATAATTAGGGATAATTAGGAATAATTAGGAATAATTTGGAATAATTAGGAATAATTAGTAATAATTAGGAATAATTATTAATAATTAGGAATAATTAGTAATAATTAGTAATAATTAGTAATAATTAGTAATAATTAGTAATAATTAGTAATAATTAGTAATAATTAGTAATAATTAGTAATAATTAGGAATAATTAGTAATAATTAGGAATAATTAGTAATAATTAGGAATAATTAGTAATAATTAGGAATAATTAGTAATAATTAGGAATAATTAGGAATAATTAGGAATAATTAGGAATAATTAGTAATAATTAGGAATAATTAGGAAATAAGTAATACTTACCAATAATTTGGAATAATTACCAATAATTAACAATAATTTGTAATAATTTGTCATAATTACCAATAATTAACAATAATTAGTAATAATTAGTAATAATTACCAATAATTACCAATAATTACCAATAATTACCAATAATTACCAATAATTAGGAATAATTAGGAATAATTAGGAATAATTAGGAATAATTATGAATAATTAGGAATAATACGGAATAATTAGGAATAATTATGAATAATTAGGAATAATTAGGAATAATTAGTAATAATTAAAAATAATTAGTAATAATTATTAATAATTAGTAATAATTAGGAATAATTATTTATAATTAGTAATAATTAGTAATAATTAGTAGTAATTAATAATAATTAGAAATAATTAGGAATAATTAGGAATAATTAGGAATAATTAGGAATAATTAGGAATAATTAGGAATAATTAGGAATAATTAGGAATAATTAGGAATAATTAGGAATAATTAGGAATAATTAGGAATAATTAGGAATAATTAGGAATAATTAGGAATAATTTGGAATAATTAGGAATAATTAGGAATAATTAGGAATAATTAGTAATAATTAGGAATAATTAGGAATATTTAGGAATAATTAGGAATAATTAGTAATAATTAGGAATAATTAGGAACAAGTAATACTTACCAATAATTTGGAATAATTACCAATAATTAACAATAATTTGTAATAATTTGTAATAATTACCAATAATTACCAATAATTAGTAATAATTAGTAATAATTACCAATAATTACCAATAATTACCAATAATTACCAATAATTACCAATAATTAGGAATAATTAGGAATGATTAGGAATGATTAAGAATAATTAGGAATAATTAGGAATAATTAGGAATAATTAGGAATAATTAGGAATAATTAGTAATAATTAGGAATAATTAGTAATAATTAGGAATAATTATTCATAATTAGGAATAATTAGTAATAATAGTAATAATTAGTAATAATTAGTAATAATTAGGAATAATTAGGAATAATTACGAATAATTAGGAATAATTAGGAATAATTAGGAATAATTAGGAATAATTAGGAATAATTAGGAATAATTAGGAATAATTAGGAATAATTAGGAATAATTAGGAATAATTAGGAATAATTACCAATAATTACCAATAATTACCAACAATTACCAATAATTAGCAATAATTAGCAATAATTACCAATAATTAGCAATAAATAGCAATAATTAGCAATAATTAGCAATAATTAGCAATAATTAGTAATAATTAGAAATAATTAGTAATAATTTGCAATAATTAGTAATAATTATTAATAAATACCTAAATTTAGGAAAAATTAGGAAAAATTAGGAAAAATTAACATTAATTAGGAAAAATTATCAATAATTAGTAATAATTACCAATAATTAGTATTAATTACCAATAATTAGTAATAATTACCTATAATTAGTATTAATTACCAATAATTAGTAATAAATAGGAATAATTACCAATAATTAGTAATAATTACCAATAATTAACAATAATTAGTAATAATTACCAATAATTAACAATAATTAGTAATAATTAACAATAATTACCAATATTTAGTAATTATTAACAATACTTACCAATAATTACCAATAATTACCAATAATTACCAATAATTTCCAATAATTACCAATAATTAGTAATAATTATGAATAATTAGTAATAATTACGAATAATTAGTAATAATTACGTATAATTATTAATAATTACGAATAATTAGTAATAATTACGAATAATTAGTAATAATTACGAATAATTAGGAATAATTACCAATAATTAGTAATAATTACCAATAATTTGTAATAATTACCAATAATTAGTAATAATTACCAATAATTAGTAATAATTACTAATAATTATCAATAATTACTAATAATTAGTAATAATTACTAATAATTAGCAATAATTAGTAATAATTAGCAATAATTAGTAATAATTAGTAATAAATACTAATAATTAATAATAATTAGTAATAATTAGTAATAATTAGGAATAATTAGTAATAATTACCAATAATTAGTAATAAATAGTAATAATTAGGAATAATTAGTATTAATTAGGAATAATTAGTATTAATTACCAATAATTAGTAATAATTATTATTAATTACCAATAATTATTATTAATTACCAATAATTAGTATTAATTACCAATAATTAGTATTAATTACCAATAATTAGTATTAATTACCAATAATTAGTATTAATTATCAATAATTAGTAATAATTACCAATAATTACCAATAATTACCAATAATTACCAATAATTACCAATAATTAGCAATAATTACCAATAATTACCAATATTTTTCAATAATTTCCAATAATTACCAATAATTACCAATATTTTCCAATAATTACCAATATTTACCAATATTATCCAATAATTATCTATATTTACCAATAATTATCAATATTTACCAATAATTAGGTATAATTACCAAAAATTATGAATAATTACCAATAATTTGGAATAATTACCAATAATTCGGAATAATTACCTTATTACATTATTTGTATATTTTATTATTAATATTAAAATAATATAATTTTCTATATTATATATAATTCTCTTTTTTTTCTGTGTGTTTTCTGTCTCCACATGTAATATTAGTATTCTTTTTCAAAATTATCAACCTACTCGCCAATGGAGAGGTGAAAGTGAATGCCAATATTACATGTGGAGACAGAATGTTAAACACACAGACGAAAGGAGAATTGTATATAATATAGAAAATTATATTCTTTTAATATTAATAATAAAATATACTAATAATGTAATGATGTTAATATTATATAATTAATATTTATGAAAAAAATATATTAGTATTATTAAAAAAAATCAATATAATATTAAAATTATCAATATTTGTAATAGGTTTTGCTTTATTCTCAATATATTCAATCCTTGCTTGAGTGTTTTTTCTAACAAATTATTCAAAACCAGTAATGCTATTATATTTTATAGAAAAATATGGAACAACGAGGTCGTCAAGAGTCATTATTAGATGACTGCATATGGATAAATCAACGTAGAAATCCAAATGGTTCTGGTTTAAATCCAGTATATATAGAGGGTGTGGATATTTTTTTATCATTTGCGGCATCAAATCCAGAATTTGTTTCAGAAGGAAAAATAAAATTCCCTTGTAGAAAATATGCATTGAGAACGTTTGACACGTTTGACAAAGTGGGGGAACATCTCTTGCGTTTTGGTTTTCAAGCAGATTATGTTTTTTGGTATCAACACGGTGAACGCAGTTCCAGAGTAGGTGATACCAACTTGATTCCGGATCCATCCCAGTTTCAAGATTTAGTACATGATGTTGCAGGTTCATCTGTTCAACATACAGAATCTCCGGCTGATATAGCTTCAAATCCTTTGTTGGGACCGTCTGAATTTTATGAGTTGTTGAAGTCTGCTGAGGATGAATTATATCCTGGCTGCAAGATGAGCAAATTAGAAGCAGTTGCAAAATTTATGGCTATCAAATCAGATAACGGAATGTCAAACACCTGTTTTGACCAGATATTTTCTTTGCTGAAAACACTGTTACCCGAAGGAAATGTTTTACCTGCAAATTACTATGAAAGTAAGAGGCTGGTTTGAAATTTGGGACTTACTTGTCAGAAGATTCATGCATGTTCAAATGACTGCATTTTATATTCTGGGGAAAATGAGTCGTTGGATAGTTGTCCCACATGTGGGCAACTGAGATATAAAGAAGGACAACACGGGAAGTCTAGTTTGATTCATGTAAAACAGTTGAGATATTTTCCGCTTACATCCAGACTTCAGCGTTTATTCATGTCTAAGAATACAACGACAATGATGTCATGGCATAAAGAGAATATTTCAACCGATAAAAGCTTGAATCATCCAGCCGATGGTGATTCATGGAAACATTTTGATAGAGTGCATCCATCCTTTGCTTTAGAAGCTAGAAATGTTCGACTGGGCCTTTCCACTGATGGTTTCTGTCCGTTTGGATCTTATGGTAGTCAATATTCATGTTGGCCTGTTTTTTTAACTCCGTACAATTTACCTCCATGTGTAACACCCCAATCTTCTACGGTACGTTTCCCTTTAAATAATGCGATAGCGTGTGTTGTACGCAACCTCGAGTTCTAACACACACCACAACTAATTAAACTAGCCGTTGTGAATAGTAATACCTAATTTTTGAAATTATATATATTTTATATTTGAAAATGGACTTCATTTTTGGACTCGGAATATCGAATTTAGCCTAAGGTGAAATTTTGGTACTTTTCGGATAACTTTCATATTTTGATGAATAGTGAAAATTACTAAATTTTAATTAAAAACAACTTTTTTTAATCAAAATAATTAATAGTGATAAATTATGAATTTTAGTAGTTTTAAAGTTTATTTAGAATATATTTTTACCATTTAATATAATGTTGGTCATTGGACATAATTTTACAATTAAACCGAACATAAACAAGTGTCAATCTTTTGATAGTTATTATCTCTTAAAAACACGCTTTTTGTTTTGACAGCGGGAATTAATTTTAAATTAATTTCTGCCACTTCTGTGTTTTGAATTTAGGAAAATGGATTCCATATTTGGAATCAGGATGTTCAAATTGTGTAAATAGGTAACTTTTATTTTTAGACATTTTGAATAATTACTGCGGTAAATATTTTATTTACCATGGTTAAGGGTAAATCCGGTAAATAAGGGTTAAAAAAATAATATTATAATAATACTAAATTACCCTAAAAACGTGTCTTAACCCTATTGGTTGATAGATGGTCGACCATGGACATCATTGTGTCAATTTTGGGACCCCATGGATCCACTTGTAAGTGATAATGACACTTTATTTTAATTTAGTTAAAATGAATACAAAAATGACACAAGCATATATCTTTTAGAACAACAATTTTTAAGTAGGGTTATATATGTTGGATTTTAGATTATAAATATTCATTAGAAAGCTAAAAAGATTTCCTACATAATGATATTTTATTTATAATTTTTAGACATTAAATAATTTATTTTATATATGACACAATGATGATGCAGTAATTACTATAATAGTGAAAACTTAAAATAATTGATATTATAAATACCCAAATAAATATAATATGAAACTTTTAATGAATTAAACTAATTTTCTAGGCTAATATGATATATTAGTATTGATTTAATGGACTTTTTTCGAAGTAATAAATCTGTTATGAGTTTTACAAAAATCAACTATTGAATAGTGTCAAAATTGACATAAAAGAGTTCTTAAAACAAATATTATATTATTAATTGATATTAAATTCCTAAAAATCTAAGGTTCAGCCAAGAGACTTATATTATGATAGGTTAATCATTAATGGACCACTTGGGGGTCGCTTGGATGTATATAGTAAGTTTATTAACCATATTATATAAAAATACAAAGAGACATTGTAAAAGTGAAACTAATTAACTTAGAGTTAATACTTAAAGATAAGGTTAATATAAGTACCCAAACCTATCTAAATTATATTGTATGAGTTGTTTTCAACCTATACCCACCTCAAACTTTGAATAGTCAACTTTTGATCCATTTGAAACCGAATATGAATTTATTATAAATTAATATTTCTAGCTTTTCCAAAGGTGCCCCTCACCCCTCTTATAAAAGGGCACTCCTCCTTCTCATTTCTTCACACCTTCAAAGCCTTTTGGTTCGGCCAAACTCTGCCCAAATAATCTCCCAACATCCCTCACTACAACCTAGAGTCCTTAGTTTGATCAGAAAGCCAACCTATGGAGCCCTTTTGATCAAATCAAAAGGAAGAACCCGAAGAAGAGGTAATGATTTCACCACCCTTTTCTAAGTTCATTTCTTCTTCCACTTCTTCTTCCTTTGTTCTTACCATTCTAAAATAATAACTCCAGTATCTCACATATACTGTGATTTTATTATAAGTATGGTACAACCATATTCAGTATTCTATCCACCCTTTGAATAACATGTCACCATACGTGCGTACGTACGGCTTACCGTCTCCACGTCGTGGTGTAATTGTTATTCAATATAATATTATTTGGATGGGTATAATAATGATGTGTAACTCATGTAAATAATAAATATAACATGTTAATGATTCTGTATATATGATATACCATTCATTTATATATTATTTTAATATCAAAAGAATGATATTGTCGCTCGTGCGTACGTACGGACTACCGTCTCCACGAACGCGATGAGATTCATTCTCCATCGTATCCATTCAAGTATAATTATCATTTTATGATTTAAAAATGATGTTTAAGGACTTGATATCATTCTGGATATGAATAAGATACAACAAACATGGCTTATGTAACAAAACATATAAAAGAAAATGAGTAAGTTAACACCCGAAACGATGATAATTCTAAGATATTATTAATAAATCAATGTTAAAAGATCATATATGATATCATATTAATATATATGATTCTTGTATAATTTAATAACAATTATTTCACCATTATACAGGAGGTTAACCTACCCCAACCAAGGAAAAGTACAAGGTAAGGGTTATTTCACAATCTCTTCATTATCCGAGGTTGTTTATATGTAATAATCTACTAGGATCTCTTTATCATCCACATCCATGTTTCTTAAAAATTTATTTCAAAACATTTTTACTATTTACTAGAATATGAGTTAAAGTCATTTATACCCTTTTTGACTTTTATAAGTGGTTTATAAAGGAATATTTCTGTCGTTTTCCAAACAAGGTGCTTTTTAACCTTTTCTACAAAATTAAGGTAAGAATGTTTTTTAACTTATACGGCGGGTGCGGCTATTTTCCGCCGTTATAAAATCGTTGAATCTTCCCTTACATGCTTATAAGAATATTTTCAAACAAAAGGTTTTCTTTTATAATTATTTGATTTTTAAATGATTTCAAAAGAGAGATATTTCTCTCAAATATATGAAAATCCAGTGCAAATGTATATGTATTTAACGCAAGCTTAAAAATGTTTTCAGAAAACCTGACTCTCGAGTTTGGTAGACAGGAAGGGATTGGGAGTGGACCCATCATGGCCTGTAATTAATCGGGAAGTCTCAGAATTAGTTATTTTGTTTTCAGAAGCTTGCATATTGTTTTCATAAAAACACTGGAGTATATTTTATCAATTTTAAACATATGTATCTTCTAAACAAATTGCATCGGTAGGTCTCATGAGACAAACTAGTGTCTTGGCACAAGGCCTTGACAAAATATTATTTGTAGTCTTGGCACGAGGCCTTGGCTATGTGGTTATGATAGTCTGGCATTATGCATTCCAACATTATGAAAGTGGTTATTGATATTGCATGTGATTATTCGATTAGTAGAATATCCATGTGAATAAGTAAATGGCATTATTTCATTTTTATTTTTGCCATACTATGTTGAAGTTCAATTTTAAAAGGCTTTTGTTTTAGTAATTCATTGCCTTAAATGTTTATGCTTATTATGAATGTTCCGCTATATTGTTATCCTTACTGGGCATTTGAGCTCACCCCTTTTCTATGTTTTATTTTTTCCAGGTAGTGAAGAAGTAAATTATGAATGACTTTCAGGGATATTATGAGGGGTTAATAGTGTGGATATGAAGACTTTGTTGTTGTAGTAGTTTTTCACATTGAAATGTAATGTAAAACTTTAGGATTATATCTAGTGTTTCCAAGGCTACTAAACCAATCGGTCTTTCGAGATTTGATCTTTCTTGTGATCATGCCAATGTTACGAAGTAATGCACCGACTCTGGGCAACTGGGGTCGGGGCGTTACAGTTGGTATCAGAGGAAGTTTAGTACAAACCTTGGAAACTAGATTTAGATAAACTCTGATTAGAGCACATAGACCTAAGATGAACTTTGAGGATTAGTATAGAAGAACTTCCTAGAATTTTGGTATTGTAGAGATTTTGTGAGTTTTCCGAGCAATACATCCCTGTCTGGATACGAGCAGGTAGAGGCGGCTCTGGCACAGATGTACCTAGGGGTAAAACCCGAAAACACCGCTTTGAGCTAGACTCGAACGGGAACTGGTGCACGACAACGGGCCTTGCTGCACTCTTGGTTACGACACTCCCGGGGGATATGCTTAGGATAACTCTCATTATCTTTACAAATCATTATGAAGGGTTTATGAGTATATACTTCCTCAAAGAAAACATATTTATGATTATGGATTATATCCATAGATAGTTCAATTTATGTTAAGTGTTTTATAAGTATGGGATTATGTATTTTGATTCATAAACTGATCTAGTTTATGCCATTGTTTAGAAATAGCGCCTAGTGGAAGAAATGGAAACCGTATCAATGCACACACTCCATGTAGGGATTTCCCTCCTGCTCAAGATAATTATAGTGGGGCTGGTGATGCAACTGGTGCTGATCAGCTAATCACCATACTGGGACAACTTACTCAGGTTATGAATAATAACCTTACCCGTATGGAGCACCCTGATCCGCAGCGTGGAGGATCAATGTTAGATCGATTCATGAGGCAACAACCACCAACGTTCAATGGGAATACAAATCCCTTATTAGCTGAGCAATGGATATTTTCCCTAGAGAAAATATTTCAGGCTTTGGGGAGCAGTGAAAGGGAAAAAGTTATCATGGCAGTTTACCGCCTCACTGGAGATGCTGATCAATGGTGGTCATTGATTCAAAACATGAAGGAAGATGATGAAGTATCAAACATGGAATGGAGGGAGTTCAAAGATCTGTTTTTAGAAAAATACTTTCCTCGCGACCATCGAGCAGATATGGAAAGGCAATTTCTGAGTCTGAGACAAAAGGAGGACGAGAATGTCACAAAGTATGGGGCTAACTTTACAAGGTTAGCGAGGTACGCTGGTGATTATATTTGTAACCCAAGAAGTATGATTGATCGTTTCTTTGATGGTTTAAAACCATTTCTCCATCGAGCGTTAGTCTCACAATCCTTTTCATCGTACGAAGACATTGTCTCATGTGCTATCAAGACCGAAAAGGAATTCTCTAAGTCTTATGACTTTAAAGCAAAGCAAGAGAAGAAGAGACCTGCTGATCAATCTGGGAATGGAAATAAGGGGAAGAAGGGAAAGGTTGAATATCCATCTTGTGGTAAATGCGGGAAGAAACATCCTGGTACTTGCTTGAAGGGAATGGGAGTCTGTTACAAGTGTGGTGAAAAAGGCCACCAAGCTCATGATTGCAAGGGGAAGAAAGAAGCTACCAACGTTCAGTGCTACAATTGCAGGGAGATGGGGAATTATGCAAATGCATGTCCTAAGCGTCAGGAGAACTTACCTCAGAAAAGGCCAAGGGATCAAGGCCAGGCTTATGCTATCACTACTGTTGAGGTAGAAGCTCCGAAAGACGTGGTGGCAGGTAATTTAATGGTTTCCTCAAGTTTAGCAAATGCATTATTTGATTCTGGATCATCGCATTGTTTCATATCTTCCCAGTTTGCTAAGAAAATTAGATATTTCCAATTTGATTTAATAAGGGAGTTGTCAGTTAAAACTCCTAAGGGAAGTATCGTTGCAACAAAGTTTTGTGAATCAGTCCCCATTAGAGCACATAAATTTTCTTTATCTGCTGATCTCATCGTCATACCTATGATTGATTTTGATATAATCCTCGTTATGGACTGGCTTTCGGACTATGATGCGAAGATTTATTGTAAGAATAAAGAGGTTACGATTCTTGATGATAATGATAAGGAACACCTTATTTTTAGAGCAGAATCGTCACCACCTAATTCTTATTTAGATCCACCCCCAGTAGTTCAACTTAATTCAATTATTGGGGAGGAAGAGAATGAAATAACTGTCGGTGAGGAAAGGAATGTTCAAATAGAGGATGTACCTGTAGTGAAAGAATTTGTAGATGTATTTCCGGAAGATTTACCTGGACATCCTCCAGAACGAGAAGTTGAGTTTTCCATTGATTTGATTCCTGGATCAAGGCCTATATCGAAGACCCCTTATAGAATGGCCACTGTAGAGTTAGTCGAACTAAAGAAACAACTAGAGGAATTGAGTAATAGGGGATTTATTCGCCCTAGTGTTTCTCCATGGGGAGCCCCTGTTCTTTTTGTTAAAAAGAAAGATGGATCTATGAGGTTATGTATCGACTACAGGGAGATCAATGCTATAACAATAAAGAACAAGTATCCCCTACCTCGTATTGATGATTTATTTGACCAACTGCATGGAGCTCAATACTTTTCAAAGATTGACCTTCGGTCTGGATACCATCAGTTGTGTGTAAAGAAAGAAGACATTACGAAGACAGCATTTCGAACCAGGTACGGGCATTACGAGTTTACTGTAATGCCGTTTGGATTGACTAATGCACCCTCTGTATTCATGGATCTAATGAATAGAGTTTTCAAGGAGTATCTCGATGAATTTGTGGTGGTATTTATTGATGATATATTGGTATACTCCAAAACCTACGAAGATCATGAAAATCACTTGCGTATTATCTTGAAGACTCTGAGGAGGCATGAATTATATGGGAAGTTTAGCAAGTGTGAATTCTGGCTTCAGGAGATTTCTTTTCTTGGCCATATTGTCTCAAAAGATGGAATCTCTGTTGATCCTTCTAAGACCAAGGCAATCCAAGAATGTCCAGCACCTACGAGTATAACTGAGGTACGTAGTTTTATTGTCTTGGCAGGTTATTATCGACGTTTTGTCCAGAATTTTGCCCGATTGGCTAACCCATTAACGAAGCTCACACATAAAGGGGTTAAATTTGTTTGGAAAAAAGAGTGTGAAGAATGTTTCGAAGAAATGAAGAGAAGATTAGTCAATGCTCCTATATTGACTCTACCATCGGGGAATGATGGGTTCGTTATTTATAGTGATGCATCAAAGAAAGGACTTGGCTGTGTCCTTATGCAGAATGATAGAGTTATTGCCTATGCATCACGACAGTTGAAAATTCATGAACAAAACTATCCTACTCATGATCTTGAGTTAGCAGCTGTGATCTTTGCTTTGAAGATATGAAGGCACTACCTCTATGGTGAAAAATGTGAGATTTATACTGATCACAAGAGTTTGAAGTATATTTTCTCACAAAAAGAACTCAACATGAGGCAAAGGAGATGGCTTGAATTACTCAAGGATTATGATTACACGATACACTACCACCCAGGGAAGGCAAACAAGGTGGTAGATGCTTTGAGTAGAAAAGACCATGGAGTTTTGAACAATATGAGAATTGAAAGGGATCCAATTTTCATGGAGCTAGTGAAGATGGACATGGGAATAACCAGGGAAGGTGAAACATCAATGCTTTTTCAAATGGTTGCCAAACCATCTTTACTAGAAAGGATTAAGAGTTCTCAGACTGATGATGAAGAATTCCAAAAGAAGATTAAAGCTGTGAATGATGGGAGATTTAGAGACTTTGCGTATGAAGGTGGAATTTTGAAATTCGGGAAGAGACTTTGTGTTCCCAATATACCTGATCTAAAAAGGGAATTGCTGGATGATGCTCATAGTTCCAATTTCTCTATACACCCTGGGAGCACCAAAATGTATAGAGATTTGAAGGAACATTTTTGGTGGGACAACATGAAGAGGGAGATTGCTGATTTTGTGTCAAGATGTATGGTTTGTCAACAAGTGAAAGCTGGAAGGCAACAGCCTGGAGGAGTCATGCAACCTCTTCCCATACCAGAGTGGAAATGGGACAATATTACAATGGACTTTGTCATGGGGCTACCAAAGACTCCTAGAAGGAACGATGAAATATGGGTTATTGTTGATCGTCTTACCAAGTCAGCACATTTTCTTGCTATAAGAGAAGATCTACCCCTGGAACGTCTAGCAAGACTATAAATTAATGAAGTTGTGAGACTTCATGGAGTACCCCTATCGATTGTTTCTGATCGTGATCCCCGTTTTACTTCAAGATTTTGGAAAAGTCTTCAGAAATCCCTGGATACTGAAGTTCATTTGAGCACTGCTTACCACCCTCAGACAGACGGACAATCAGAACGGACTATTCAAACCTTAGAAGACATGTTGAGATCTTGCTCACTTGACTTTCAGGGTATGTGGGATCAATATTTACCACTAGTAGAATTTTCCTATAACAATAGCTTCCATTCGAGTATTCAGATGGCACCATATGAAGCGTTATACGGAAAGAGATGTCGTACACCAACCTGTTGGGATGACGTCGGTGAAAGAAAACTTGTAGGCCCAGAACTGGTGGAGGAAACGGTGGAAAAGGTGAAGGTAATCCAAAATCACATCAAAGCAGCTCAAAGTAGGCAGAAGAGCTATGCCGATAATCGAAGGAAGGATTTGGAATTTCAAGTCGGTGATCATGTTTTCCTGAAGGTATCTCCGTGGAAGGGAGTCATACGTTTTGGTAAGAAAGGTAAATTGAGTCCCAGGTACATCAGACCTTTCGAAATTCTAGAACGAATTGGGGTTGTAGCTTACCGATTGGCAATGCCGCCAAGTCTCTCCAAATTTCACGACGTGTTCCACGTATCTCTGTTGAGGAAATACATGCCTGACCCAACGCATGTACTCTCCTATGAAGATTTAGAACTGGAACCCGATCTGTCTTATTGCGAAGAGCCCATCAAGATTCTTGATACGAGAGAACAAGTGCTGAGAAACCGGACGACGCGTCTGGTAAAAGTTTTGTGGAGGAATCATAAGATGGAAGAGGCAACGTGGGAACCCGAGGAACTTATGATGAAGAACCACCCGAGTCTTTTTATGCAGTAATACCCTAGAAATTGCGAGGACGCAATTATTTGAAGGAGGGGAGAATGTAACACCCCAAGCTTCTACGGTACGTTTCCCTTTGAATAATGCGATAGCGTGTGTTGTACGCAACCTCGAGTTCTAACACACACCACAACTAATTAAACTAGCCGTTGTGAATAGTAATACCTAATTTTTGAAATTATATATATTTTATATTTGAAAATGGACTTCATTTTTGGACTCGGAATATCGAATTTAGCCTAAGGTGAAATTTTGGTACTTTTCGGATAACTTTCATATTTTGATGAATAGTGAAAATTACTAAATTTTAATTAAAAACAACTTTTTTTAATCAAAATAATTAATAGTGATAAATTATGAATTTTAGTAGTTTTAAAGTTTATTTAGAATATATTTTTACCATTTAATATAATGTTGGTCATTGGACATAATTTTACAATTAAACCGAACATAAACAAGTGTCAATCTTTTGATAGTTATTATCTCTTAAAAACACGCTTTTTGTTTTGACAGCGGGAATTAATTTTAAATTAATTTCTGCCACTTCTGTGTTTTGAATTTAGTAAAATGGATTCCATATTTGGAATCAGGATGTTCAAATTGTGTAAATAGGTAACTTTTATTTTTAGACATTTTGAATAATTACTGCGGTAAATATTTTATTTACCATGGTTAAGGGTAAATCCGGTAAATAAGGGTTAAAAAATAATATTATAATAATACAAAATTACCCTAAAAACGTGTCTTAACCCTATTGGTTGATATATGGTCAACCATGGACATCTTTGTGTCAATTTTGGGACCCCATGGATCCACTTGTAAGTGATAATGACACTTTATTTTAATTTAGTTAAAATGAATACAAAAATGACACAAGCATATATCTTTTAGAACAACAATTTTTACATAGGGTTATATATGTTGGATTTTAGATTATAAATATTCATTAGAAAGCTAAAAAGATTTCCTACATAATGCTATTTTATTTATAATTTTTAGACATTAAATAATTTATTTTATATATGACACAATGATGATGCAATAATTACTATAATAGTGAAAAATTAAAATAATTGATATTATAAATACCCAAATAAATATAATATGAAACTGTTAATGAATTAAACTAATTTTCTAGGCTAATCGGATATATTAGGATTGATTTAATGGAATTTTTTAGAAGTAATCAATCTGTTATGAGTTTCACAAAAATCAACTATTGAATAGTGTCAAAATTGACATAAAAGACTTCTTAAAACAAATATTATATTATTAATTGATATTAAATTCCTAAAAATCTAAGGTTCGGCCAAGAGACTTATATTATGATAGGTTAATCACCAATGGACCACTTGGGGGTCTCTTGGATGTATATAGTAAGTTTATTAACCATATTATATAAAAATACAAAGAGACATTGTAAAAGTGAAACTAATTAACTTAGAGTTAATACTTAATGATAAGGTTAATATAAGTACTCAAACCTGTCTAAATTCTATTGGATGAGTTGTTTTCGACCTATCCCCACCTCAACCTTTGAATAGTCAACTTTAGATCCATTGTAAACCGAATATGAATTTATTATAAATTAATATTTCTAGCTTTTCCAAAGGTGCCCCTCACCCCTCTTATAAAAGGGCACTCCTCCTTCTCATTTCTTCACACCTTCAAAGCCTTTTGGTTCGGCCAAACTCTGCCCAAATAATCTCCCAACATCCCTCACTACAACCTAGAGGCCTTATTTTGATCAGAAAGCCAACCTAAGGAGCCCTTTTGATCAAATCAAAAGGAAGAACCCGAAGAAGAGGTAATGATTTCACCACCCTTTTCTAAGTTCATTTCTTCTTCCACTTCTTCTTCCTTTGTTCTTACCATTCTAAAATAATAACTCCAGTATCTCACATATACTGTGATGTTATTATAAGTATGGTACAACCATATTCAGTATTCTATCCACCCTTTGAATAACATGTCACCATACGTGCGTACGTACGGCTTACCGTCTCCACGTCGTGGTGTAATTGTTATTCAATATAATATTATTTGGATGGGTATAATAATGATGTGTAACTCATGTAAATAATAAATATAACATGTTAATGATTCTGTATATATGATATACCATTCATTTATATATTATTTTAATATCAAAAGAATGATATTGTCGCTCGTGCGTACGTACGGACTACGGTCTCCACGAACGCGATGAGATTCATTCTCCATCGTATCCATTCAAGTATAATTATCATTTTATGATTTAAAAATTATGTTTAAGGACTTGATATCATTCTTGATATGAATAAGATACAACAAACATGTCTTATGTAAGAAAACATATAAAAGAAAATGAGTAAGTTAACACCCGAAACGATGATAATTCTAAGATATTATTAATAAATCAATGTTAAAAGATCATATATGATATCATATTAATATATATGATTCTTGTATAATTTAATAACAATTATTTCACCATTATACAGGAGGTTAACCTACCCCAACCAAGAAAAAGTACAAGGTAAGGGTTATTTCACAATCTCTTCATTATCCGAGGTTGTTTATATGTAATAATCTACTGGGATCTCTTTATCATCCACATCCATGTTTCTTAAAAATGTATTTCAAAACATTTTTACTATTTACTAGAATATGAGTTAAAGTCATTTATACCCTTTTTGACTTTTATAAGTGGTTTATAAAGGAATATTTCCGTCGTTTTCCAAACAAGGTGCTTTTTAACCTTTTCGACAAAATTAAGGTAAGAATGTTTTTTAACTTATACGGCGGGTGCGGCTATTTTCCGCCGTTATAAAATCGTCGAATCTTCCCTTACATACTTATAAGAATATTTTCAAAGAAAAGGTTTTCTTTTATAATTATTTGATTTTTAAATGATTTCAAAAGAGAGATATTTCTCTCAAATATATGAAAATCCAGTGCAAATGTATACGTATTTAACGCAAGCTTAAAAATGTTTTCAGAAAACCTGACTCTCGAGTTTGGTAGACAGGAAGGGATTGGGAGTGGACCCATCATGGCCTGTAATTAATCGGGAAGTCTCAGAATTAGTTATTTTGTTTTCAGAAGCTTGCATATTGTTTTCATAAAAACACTGGAGTATATTTTATCAATTTTAAACATAAGTATCTTCTAAAAAAATTGCATCGGTAGGTCTCATGAGACAAACTAGTGTCTTGGAACAAGGCCTTGACAAAATCTTATTTGTAGTCTTGGCACGAGGCCTTGGCTATGTGGTTATGATAGTCTGACATTATGCATTCCAACATTATGAAAGTGGTTATTGATATTGCATGTGATTATTCGATTAGTAGAATATCCATGTGAATAAGTAAATGGCATTATTTCATTTTTATTTTTTCCATACTATGTTGAAGTTCAATTTTAAAAGGCTTTTGTTTTAGTAATTCATTGCCTTAAATGTTTATGCTTATTATGAATGTTCCGCTATATTGTTATCCTTACTAGGCATTTTAGCTCACCCCTTTTCTATGTTTTATTTTTCCCAGGTAGTGAAGAAGTAAATTATGAATGACTTGCAGGGATATTATGAGGGGTTAATAGTGTGGATATGAAGACTTTGTTGTTGTAGTAGTTTTTCACTTTGAAATGTAATGTAAAACTTTATGATTATATCTATTGTTTCCAAGGCTACTAAACCAATCGGTCTTTCGAGATTTGATCTTTCTTGTGATCATGCCAATGTTACGAAGTAATGCACCGACTCTGGGCAACTGGGGTCGGGGCGTTACACCATGGATGTTGATGAAGGAGCCATATATCTTTTTGACATTACTAATTCCAGGACATCCGAAGAAAAATATTGATGTTTATTTGAAGCCATTGATTGATGAATTAAATTTATTGTGGAGTACTGGTGTCAGTACATATGATGTTGCAACGAAACAGAATTTCATACTGAGAGCAGCATTGATGTGGAAAATAAGTGACTTCCCGGCTTATGGGATGTTATCTGGATGGAGTACACATGGTCAGAAATCATGTCCTTACTGTATGGGAGAGAACAAAGCATTTATGCTCATTCATGGAATGAAACCTTGTTATTTTGACTGTCATCGCAGATTTCTTCCAGCTGATCATCCTTTTCGCAGAAACAGATCTCATTTCAGAAAAGGAACAGTTGAAATGGATGGACCTCCAAAAATGCTATCAGGTTCGGAGTTAAAATCAGTTGTATTTTCATTACCTCCCATCACTTTTGGTCCCACAATAAACCAACAGAAAATTTCTGGTTTTGGAAAAGAACACAATTGGATTAAACGTAGCATATTTTGGGATTTTCCATATTGGTCTGATTTGTTGGTCTTCCACATGTTAGATGTCATGCATATTGAGAAGAACTGTTTTGATAATTTGTTTCATACAGTTTTGGATACGCCAGGAAAGAGCAAAGACAATGTAAATGCACGTTTAGATCTTGCCCAAATTTGCAGGCGTCCAGAATTGGAACTATTTGAGAATGTCAGAACAGAAAGGTTACTGAAACCAAAAGCATCTTATACACTGTCTAAAGAAAATCGTTAATTATTTTGTCAGTGGATTGCAGATTTGAGACTTCCAGATGGTTGTGCTTCCAATTTGGGTAGATGTGTAAGGAATGGTCATATTACTGGATTAAAAAGTCATGATTGTCATGTTATAATGGAGAGAATTCTACCCATTGGATTAAGAGGTCTGTTGAATTCTGTGATTTGGGATTGCATAACAGACATGTCTCATTTTTTTCGGGAAATTTCTGTGGCTACGGCAGATTATGATGCTCTAGGAAAACTTGAAAAGGATGTTGTTGTAATTATATGTAAACTGGAAAAAATATTTCCACCGTCTTTCTTCGACTCAATGGAACATTTGATGTTACATTTGCCATATGAAGCCAAATGTGGAGGTCCGGTACAGTTTCGATGGATGTACCCATTTGAAAGATGCATGCAAAAATTGAAAAGAAAAGTACGTAACAAAGCATCTGTTGAAGGATCTATTGCAGAAGCTTATTTGCAAGAGGAAATATCTTTTTTCTGCTCCCATTATTTTTAATCTGAGTATCCTTCAAAACACAACAGAATGGGACGGAACGATAGGAATATTGATGAAATCGACAATCAATTATCTATTTTCAACCAGTCAGAGCTTGGTTTTGGTGGAGTTTATGAACGCTGGCTTTCAGATGATGAACATCAGAGAGCTCATACGTATGTTCTGCTCAACATTGAAGAGATGACATCAGTTGTACTGTAAGTGTTTATATCACTTATTCTATCATTTATGTTACAGTAAATAACTTTGGTTTTTATAGGTTGTATGATAATCATATCAAGAAACAAATTCCACAAATTACAGCAGCTGCTCTCGAAGAACGTTGACTGAAAAATTTCTCTCAATGGTTTCAAAAACTTGAAACATAAATTCTTTATCTTTTAGCAACTCATTCAATGTATAGTTTACTATATTGATAATTATTTCACAAATTTTCAGGTGTCTCGACATGCTGATAAAATTGACAAACGGCTGTGTGTATTGAGTAACCCACCTTCCAAACATGTTAAAACTTATAATGCATATGTGGTGAATGGATTTCGATTCCACACACATGCATATGGGTAATCGACAAAAACAATGAACAATGGAGTTAGCTTGAGAGGATCTCATCATCGAGAAAATGAAGTTGACTTTTATGGCATACTTGATGAAATCATTGAACTCTGTTACCTTGGACAACATTACATAACCATGTTCAAATGTCGGTGGTTGGATACAGAGAGAGGCGTGCATGTTCATCCGACTCATGGAATCATCGATATTAAATGTAAATGTGTTCTCGCAGTAAATGAACCATTCTTATTGGCTCAACAGGAATATCAAGTTTATTATGCAAAGTACTATGCAACATCAAGATACTTGACTAATTGGTGGAGTGTAATAAAAATCAAAATTCGAGACAATCAGTTTAGTCAAAGTGAATGTTCTTTCACTGATGTGCAAAGAATTGAAGTTTTTCAAGAGAGTACTCAAAATCAATCTTTTTTACAAAGAGACATGAGTATCGATGACGACACCCCACATTTAAGAGTCGGTGATGACGATGATGTTAATGATGTCACATATGAATTTGAAACGGTAAGAGATGAAGCAACTGTAACTCGAATGGATATCGATGATGTTGAGGAGGAATATGAAGATGACATTGACATATATGAAGATGATGATGAAGATGAACACTGATAGCATTTCATGGTATTTATATACAATCATAATATGTATATATGTATATATAATAGTAATTATCAATTATTTGCTAACATTAACATTTTCTGTTTCAGATGGACGACACCACATTTCGTGCGTTGGCGGATGCTGACCTGACTTTTGATGCGGATGAGTTGCTGACAGATGACCCTCAGCCTGTAGGCGCTCCAGGGAGTATGCGGAGGGGGCCCGGTCTTGCACGATTGATGATTCCTGACCCCGTCCCTGAGCGACGTCCACGTCTTGGGTTTGATCCACGCACACAGAGGTGTGATAACCTGTGTGATAACCTGTGGATTTGACTAAGATTTCATTAATCTATTCACATAATAAATGTTTATTATTTTTTCAGTTTTCCGCATATAGCAGTCGGACAGGGCAGCGCTATTTTGCGCAACTATTTCTCTCAGCCGTGGACCACATGGGAGCAGATTCCCATTGATGTGCAGCAGGCCATGTTCGGCCATTGGTTGGTACGTACGAAAATAAATAATTTTTATTTTGAAAATTATTTCATTTCTAACTTGATATTTTGATTTATTTGTAGGGTTTATGGTATCCGATCGAGGATACCATGCGTGACGCCATCCACGAGGCATGGGAGGTGGCCATGCGTGATCGCCTTCGTCAGTTTTTGCACAATTTAAGAAAAGTTGTGATGAAGAAAGCAGGAGTTTCAGATTTTGAGGAGTCATGTAGAGCACACCGACCAGAGTATATTTCATCCCATGTATGGGATGGATTATGTGCGCACTGGTTTAGCGGAGCCTTTCAGAGGAGATCATCGGCGGGGAGGCAGAATCGGGGGAGACATGAGGTGACTCATCGAGCTGGGAGTCGTTCTTTCAGTACTCATAGACAGCATCTGGTACATACATTATTTATAAATATTTTATATAACTATAAATATTAACAGTTTATTTTTTATTCTTATAGGCTGTCGAGCACCCCGATATTACGGAGTACGACGTATATCGGAGGATGTATAGTGATCCTGCTACTGGGGAGCTCAGAGGGGATCGTCAGCATCACATCGTGGTCATTATTATTTGTTTTCAAGTTTAAAAATTAACTGCATATAATATATTCACAATTTTAATTTTAAATTACAACTATAGGAGTCATATGAGGCCGCAGCGGCACAGGCCCGGCCTGAGAGTCAGGCCGAGTCATCAGATCAGACCACTGCCCGTCAGTTTGATGAGGCGGCATGGATGCAGGCCACCCAGTATGCCTTCGAGAAGGGCCGAGTAGTTGGTATCGGCTCTCGACTAACTCCCGGAGATTATTATGGCAGTGCTGCGATGTCGGTGTCCAGCTCGAGAGGAGCTCGTGCATCTTCTTCTACATAGTATGAGGATCAGTTGCGATCTCAGACTGCACAGATAGAGAGTCTCCGACAGGAGTAGGAGTAGATGCGTCAGCAGTATGAGGAGGAGCATCGACGCCAGCAGCAGCTGTACGAGGAGCAGGCGAGTCGGTGGCAGCAGCAGGATCAGGAGCAGATGGAGTACATGCGCCGACTCACTCACGCTTTAGGGATGGAGTTTCCTCCACCACCATCTGCAGATCCCCCACCTTCCCCCCTCCTTCAGATTAGAGTTTGTATTTCTGTTATAAAATTTGTGAAATCAAAATATATTTTTTTCTATTCGTAGTTTCTGTTTCATTATAAAATATTAATAATATTATATTTTTAAATAACAATATTAATATGAATAATAATATTATTTATATTTTATAATATTAAATTATATATATATATATATAAATTATATATATATATATATAAATTTTATATATATATTATAATTATATATATATATTAAAATTTTATATATATATTAAAATTTTATATATATATTAAAATTATATATATATATTAACATTTTATAATATTATAATTTAATTATATTTTTTGAAATACTTGAATTATTTTAATATTTGAATGTAAAATAATTCTATTATTTTTATATTAATTAAAATAACTTATTAATATTTTTTTATTTATGAAATATAATTGTAATATTATTATATTAATTGAATCATTTATTAATATTATATTATTTTTTATTTTTGAATTATAATTCTACTATTATTATAGTAATTAAAATAATTTATTATTTTCATTTGTAAATTATAATTCTATTATTATATTAATTAAAATAATTTATTAATAATTTATTTTTTTTATTTTTTTTATAGTATTTGCGACAGGATACTATGCCCGTCGCAAATACTAGTATTATTAATAGTTTATATTTTTTTAAAAAAATAGTATTTGCGACGGGAACCATCGCAAAAACTATTTTAAAAGTTTTTTACAAAAAATACGGAATACTATTTGCGACGGGGAGAATGACCGTCGCAAAAAAGGCTTTAGCGACGGGCCCGTCGCAAATAAGTGTAGTTGCGACGGCGTTTTCAGCAACGGTCTATTTGCGACGGGATCCCGTCGCAAATACCTGTTTTTCTAGTAGTGATATCGATTCTTCATAATATATAATTGATAATAAGTTTAGCATAATTTGTTATCATAATAAACAGTGAAGACAGTAAATAATAACAATCATAATTAAGGTAAAAATTGATTTTCCAGGGGGGTTAAACAAAAAATATAATTTTTAGAAAATTTCAAAAAATTTGTATAACCAAACCAGGATGTAGATTTTTTTACCATATATAATATAGGTTTGATAATGACACATTTTCGAAACTTGTGTCCTGATAAAAAAATGGGTATGATTGAATTATTCTATATAGTTTCAACTATTCCACTCACCTCAATTGTAAAAGGAATCACATAACATATCTTAGTCAATCCTTAACACCTTTTTGGATTAGAAAATAATTTTCCAAATACCATCCCAAAATCAATCCCTTAATGTGATAAGCATTAATTTATTCATAATTGTTCGGTAGTAAGGGATTAGTGCAATATAATGGATGATACCCGGAAATAGTGTAACATTTTTCAATGAGCATGTTTATTTGATTTCATTCTCCACATAATAAAATTCATTTTAATCCATGATGATATATTAATAACTTTATATTACATATAATTTTATGATTTTATAACAAGTTAACTACATACATCCATCTCCACATCCATCAAATGGTTACAAAATCGCCATATTTGTGCACAATGGACTACTGCCTCATGAATCGATATCAATCGTTCAACCATTAACATCATTCACATATGGTAATGGAGATGCATATAAAGTATATATATAATATTCATAACATATTTATACCTATGTTGTAATTTTATAAAAAATATAAATACATATATATTAAAATACATTCCTTAATAGATATGATAATGTCACTTGTGTGTATGGAGGACTACCAGCTCACGAAGTGATGTTCATTGTCTTTTAGTTTCATATCACATGTAAGGTTACAATGTTAAATTTTATGATAATATATTATATAAAAGAAATAATTAAAATATCAATTAAATACTTATAATTATATAAAGATATTTTATCAGTTTGTTTCATATATTTTCACTCAATTAATCCTGATAACATCATTCATGTACATGTAGACTAACGCTTTCAAGAAGCGGTGTGACTCACTTTTCATCATCACACAAACTGAATGATATATATATGTAAAAAATATGGTATATATTTTATTATTATAATAATTTAAATGTAATATATTACTTATATTTATTCAATAATGGTAATTGACAATTGGAAATGTTACCCATTTGTGTGTATGACCTACAGCCTCCATAATTGTGACATACATAATTTTTCATAACAATCATTCATTATAGGTTTTAAAAGTATAATATTTGAATATGTAATATTATATTTAAAATATTATTAATTTTTATATGATTATAAAATGTCATATTTTCATGAACTGGATCTCTAATAACAAAATGCGCAGGAGATATCTAAACAACTGACACGTCAAACTATGAAAATAATGAATGATTATCAATGAATGGGAGATATCATGTTATAAAAGGATAATATATGATATTATAAATATTAATATTGTTATTATATAATCTAATCACATATTTATACCGATGATATATGAGTTTAAATATTTTTCAATCAAAAAGATGTATAATGTATGGTATTTCTTAACGTAATTTTTGTTTCGTGGGTTAAAATTCTACTTCATTGATTATTTTATTATAGGATTATGTGTATAATGTTTTTTTTAAATTATTCTCTATTTAAAATTGGATTATGTAAATTTAAATTTTAAATTCATAATTTATTCATTGATTAATTCTAAATTCAATATTATGATCATTGAAAGGGTATATTTCATAGTCTCATTCTAATCACAAATTGTTAATCTAGAATTTTAGTAGAAGGAAATTATTTTTTAAATTCACTAAATCCCCATTTAAATTTCTTATCCAATATATATTCATGATATATTTATGTAATATTACCCATTTTCAACATATTTATAATTAAATTAAATAAGAAATATTTTTGAAGAAAATCTCACATCATTTCTCTCTTTGGATGAAATTCGGTTTTCATTCAAAAAATTCTTCTTCAGAAAATTATTTGAAGAATATTTTTAACCTTTTAAAAATTAAACATTAAATGTATTTATACAAATTTTTTTTATAAATTTTTAATGTAATATTATGATGTTTTCAAAAAAAATCCCATTTTTATTTTACAAAAAAGTAAAAGGAATCCTCATATCATTTTTTTAAAATGTTAATTTTCTAACTTTTTTTATAGTGAAAATTAATATTCTTTTTAACTTGTATTGTATATAAATAATTACATACTATCATGATCATCATTTAATTTGGGTTTATTTTTATACTTTACAAAGGTCTTTTTAATGAAATATTTTTCATTATATTCTTAAAATTCATAGTTTTTAGAAAAAAATTTCAAAGAAAAGTGCTTTCAACATGTTCTTTGATTTTCTTGTTAAAATGGATATTTTTCTCATGAAATTTTTAATGATATTTTATTTGTATTTCTATTAATTAGTGACATCAACTATTTAAGGTACTTATGATCCCCTGGGGATATGTTATACTAATATCATTATTATTATTTATATTTATGGTTTATGATCATTATGATTGTGAATGCGCTATTATGATACCATCCAATATATTAATCTAGATAAATAATTGTTATGATTATTTTAATAATTTTAGTAATAAAATTTTGTATTATACGAAACAAGCCCAGCCAAAAGAAAATATCTTTACCATTTATTAAAATGAATTAAAAAGTAGATAATGAAATGATCAGGGTCGAATAAAGGGACATTCCCTCATCCGTCAGACACTAATAATAAATATCATAATATGAAACGTCATTTCCATATTCATAGTAATTAGTAGTTTCCCTCTTATATTAGTATTTACCCTGATTAGTGATCTTAAGGATTTATACATTTTCCATCTTTAGTAACTTAAAAAAAGATCAGGTTGTCATAGTCTATGGAATGCTATGGTAGTCCTTCTGTGTCCTTCTCTTTGATAGAGTAGGAGTGAAACCCCCACTATCATCCACATTTGTCATTCCATGTATGATTGTATAGTTAAAAGAGTCATGTAAACTATTGACTAATTCCATAAGGGGGTACTTCCATTGACCACATCATCATCAAAGATGTCCCACTACTACTCAAATATTCTTTAATAATTATACATTTTCGGGATCTCCTTGTAAAAATCAACATGTTTCGAAACATTGTCTTGATTGGAACTATCATATGTTGAGATTAGAGAATCCCCCAGTTGCATGAATCCTTTCCCCAACTGAGGCTGTGTAATATCGTCAAAATTTCCATGATGGGTCTGAACAATGCCTTTAACTTCCATCTCTTACTACATACCATCATCACCTAGATCGGTAGAAAATGTTTCCACCAACATATTCACATCCAATATAGCATTGTTATTTTTCTATTATAAAATTTTTCCCTGAAGATAAATTTCCTTAGGATTATCATTCATGCTAGGATTGGATGTTAAAATGCCATGAGTTAACTCCATATTCGGCCTCATCATCGAGGAATAGGCATTCCCCCTTCCAAAAATCATCCACAACCTCAAACATAGTTTTCTTCTGAGATGCATGTTTTTTTTCATCCACATTATTATGTAGTGTTTTCCACTTCAAATTATTCCTACATGACCTATCATGATTCCCATTTAAATAGGAATATGAGTAAAACACATTTTTTGTATATTTCATTGACATTATAATTTTTTTATAGTTTGAGAAATATTGATTATGTCATTGAAATTTCACCTTTAAAGTGATATCATCATCCAATGTTGTTAAAATGATATTGTTAATTAAGAACATGCTTATGTCAATCTCTTATAAGACACTAAAAAAATCATGATATTAAATGTATCAATGGATTTATACATTTTTATTATAATACCAATAGTATAAGTTATATCAAAAATGATCTTAGGTTCTTATTGGATCTAGTTACGACAAAAAAATTTGATCCAAACATAGGCCCTACTATATTTTAATGAGAATTGATTTAACCAAAAATATAAATTGTGAAATCAAATCATACGTATATTTAAGAAATTTATTTTAACCCTAAATATAGGTTATTAATTTACTGTAATGGAAAAATAATGTAGTTGAATACCCAACACATGCATATACATCACTAATTATAATAATTCCAAACAGAGGTAAACATTGGATCCAGAACATTGAACTTCCAAAGCATGATACAAGTAGGAAGAATCATCCTAGAAATAATAGAATTTATTTATTGATATTCCATGTGATTATAAAATTATTTATATTATACATGTTTTTGTTTCAAGATCATGTAATTATTTATAAAGAATTGTTATATCCTCATTTATTCATTCCATATTATGCTCATGTTATTGATTAAAAATAATGTGTTTTAGTTATTTACCATTCTATATTGACTATTCCTAATTTATTCATTGCTTCATGTGTACTCTTACCCTTACTAAGGACTGTCACTCTCCCCTTTATTAATTTTTTATTTCCCTAGGATTTTAGGAAGCATTTTATGATGTATATTATGGGATATGTTATGGGGAATAGTGTTTTTCTCTAGAAAATATTTTTTTGTATAATTTATTTCAAATAAAAATTTGATTTATATTTAAATATAGTGAAACATTCATTCTAAAATATTTAGTCAATTAGGATTATATTACTTGTATCTTCTTCCAATGTAATAAACCAGACACGAGCATTGGAATATTGGGGTCAGGGTCATAAACTATTAATGCATGATGACTTTGACAATAGTTTTAATGTATTGTAATATTTCTAATAAGGAGTTGGGTAATATATGCTAATGTTTGGTTAATTAATTTAAGTAAAATTAATTCCACAAGAATATTTAAAATAAATGATAATGTAATTATGTTGTGTAATTATTATTTTGGGGTTCCCGATAGAATAATTTGATAAAAACCATTATCGTTATTTAATTATATTATTAATCATGTGATGATACTTGTGTTTGGAATCATCATGGTGATGTTTTTGAATCCAAATATCTTTATGTGGCATGTAATGATTTTTTATCTATAATATAAAAAGTAAGATTATTCAATAATTGATATTTAGTTAACAATGAATTATCATTATATTTCTAAGATCATAGTCATTGAAAATCTCTTGAGGATGACATAAAACAAAATATTGTCATATGAGAAGTCGTATAACACATATAAAGGGATACATGAAAGTGATTTATTTAATTAACACATTTACTCTAATATGTGTTACTGTTGATAATGAATTGGATATTTTCACAGCCAATATACATTTGTTGATTTCATTTATGTTGTGCCTCTAACAAATGTTATTGTGGGATAATAATGTTTATACCATGTATCAACCATATATCTGGATAGATATTAACAATGAAATATTCATGTATATTCCCCCAATATATGATATGACATGATAGATTCATCCATGGGATTCCTTGGGATGTAAAATTCCATGAACATCTCTAGTAAAAGATAAATTAATTTTTTTTACACATTTCAGTATCCATGAATTAAAGACAACATGAATGAGATTTGTGGGGATTTGTAGTTCCTCTAGAATCTAGGGTAGATGAATGCAGTTGTAGTAATTTACCTAAGTGGTATCACCTAAACATTTCCATAGTATATGGATAAATGTGGATGATAAAGAACTTTTTGTTATCTATACTCTATGCCCACTACTATGGGATTATAATTCATGTATATTCAATGATATAAATAGAGATTTTCATTTATAATATTATATCATTATACAACAATATCACTAAAAATATCAATTTAATTTATTTTTAGTCCATGTATTTAATTCTAGATACGGAGATGTGTATTAACGCATTAGATGATGCCAATTTCATATGATACATTTAATATATAAAAAATGTTTATTTACTATAATACTATAATGATATGTAGATATATGTATTTTTACATTGTCTCACAAATAGTTATTCTTATGTCATTTACCAAGATAGAATTTGACGACCAGTTCTGATTTTTGTTTTCTTATTATTTATTAATGACATTAGAGTTAAGTGAGTTGGGTGAAAGTAAGATCTGAGATTATTGATTAAGATGGATCATGGTTATACTTGATTTAACATTATCTGATGTCAAATTATATTGTTATGAATTTTTATTGATGCACGTTGACACTAAATTATTTTTGATTTGGCACACTACTAGGGATGAAAATAATTTGTATTGTTATATTTACCCCTACATTAAAAATTTCATATTGATCAACTTATGTCTATGAAGACTACATGTTGTTGTTGATGGATTATAGTGGATCCGAGAAAGGTATGGTTGTTGGAGATAGCAGAGTGAGTGGGGATCACATCACAATAAACATATTTTTTTTCTATTGGTAGTTGGTATTATATATATCCAAGATTCATGACTTATATTCATGGCTTCCTTTTTCACCAGATGATTAAATTATAATTAGTACCCCTTGTAACCTAGTCTTTTGGTTAGATATATATATATAATACTTTTTTTATTTGGTTTCTCGTTTTTTTTATATGAGTGTGGATTTGGATGTATGATAAATGGTTTCATGTTGACAGAGTTGTAATTAATTTCCTGATCTTGTGGATTAATCAATTCTAGTTTCTAGAAACTATTCTAATAGAGGAAATCCTGAAGATTTATCTTAATAGTGAACTAGGATGTGAGAAATTTTTTAAAATAGAGATTATAATTTTCAATAATATTCCATGGTAATATTGTTTTTATGGTTAAAAATGATAATGAATATTTACATTCATAATTATTAGTATTATGCATATTTTATATTTTCAGAATCATATACATGTTATCATTTTGTATAAATTATATATTTTATCATGAATCCATATTTATTAATATCAATACATGTATTATGATAAAAATTAATCATTATTATTTACATGGGTAGCATAAAAACACCACCAGTGAAATGTTGTTTTAATGATGGTTTTAGAAACTAAGATAAAATATATATAAATAATAATTTTTTATATAAATAGAATTATAAATCAAGGAAAACTATTATAATTTTTTTACTTATATTATAGAATCGGTAATTTTAAAATTTTAATTAAATTACTCCATTTTTTAAAAAAAGATGTTGAAATAGTAATATAGTATGAAAAATTAAATAATGAGAGTAATTTGGGGATCACTCATTATTAATAGATAAAATTTATAATAATAACATTATAGTATGATCATGGTATAAAAAAGAATAGGATATTTTAAATGGTTTATGTAATATGATTCTTATATATAAAAGTAGAAAGAGTCCTTGAAACATTAACTTGTTAATTGAGACACCACATTTTGATTGTGCATAAATATTTATAGAATTTTTATAATTACCCATACTTTATATATATTGTTATTGCTTCAAAATTGAAGCACACTTATTACAACATATAACAAACCCATGAGTGGACCGTATAGGTATATTTTCTTTTGAAATTGGGAAATATAAACAACTGGTTCATAAAGCATCTACGTTGTCTCCCATTTATTTCATCATATCTAGAGTCCATTTTGGCATATCCTTTTTAATAACCTTCTTCCTGACCTGCAGAAAGAAAACATACAAAAGGGTGAGCTAAATTCTCTGTATGGGTAAATAAAAGAAATATCAATCACCGCATATTCATTAGAACATAACATTTAGGATTTCTTATCCTGCTAAAGAAATCGTAATTTCATAACAGGGGATAAATAATAGTAGAGAAATGTAGTCCAAATAATCATAAAATAAAACATTAAACTTTGTGGCATACACACATAATAAAATAGAATCATTTCTTAGTAGTCAAGACTCATTTCCAAGACTATCTTAGTGGACAAAGTCCATTTCTGTACCGAGTTCACTCCTCGTTTCAGGCCTGTTTCACTGAACCGGATTAACTTTCCATTCCAGCCATGTCCATATCATGAGATATAAATCTTTAAACAATGTGTTGGAGGGAGATATAGGTCCAACCCATCTCATAATGAAACCATTCTTATGTGTGCCACAAAATCATAAATCATACATCATAGCATAACCCATGTAATAAAAATTGGATTCTTATATATCATGACATCATAACATAAATCATATAAGACAAAAAGACTTCATAAAAATAATTCCATCATAACATAATCAAATCAATGTAAAAATAGGGATAGAAATAGAACCCTATATTATCTTAGATGGAAAATAATTTTGATAAAACACTTGAACTCCATTCTTGAGGAAAATATCCTTTGTACTTTAAAAACATTTTCCTTTCATAAAATGTCATATAATTTTAAACTAAAAGAAGTTTATTAAAATTAATCTTGAAAACTTGTAAAGGAAGATTCATGGAAATAATGTTCAAAAAATTCATTCATGCTGTATATGTTAAAAAAAGCATTCTTCTCGTACTTTGGCTAGAAAAGTTAAAAAGTACCTCGTACGAAAAACGTCAAAAGATTACTTTCGTATATTTTACTAAAAACCCACTGAAGGGTAAAATTGGATGTAAAAAATTGTATGAGGATAGAAATAATATTAAATATTGACAAAACATGGATGTGGATGATAAATATTCCCCAGTAAATTCTGAAGTAAAAACAATCTCGGATAAAAATTGTGATTGTGAGATTTTCCCTTACCTTAGGCCTGATATGTTTTGTATGTGTCTGAAACTCCTCTATAATGATTTAAATAATGTCATTGACTTATCTAAGAATTATACTCATTTTTATGATATCATATATGGTCATATTATTAGCTTCTTATAAGTAACATTTCATTGTTACTTGCTATTCGCGTGTTTATTACTTTTTGTTCTTCTGCGTGTTTTGTCGAATAAATTCTTATTATTATTTTTAGGTTATAGATACCTCATTTACAGAATGTTATTAGTGTAATATATATCATATTTATTCATTCAATTCATTTATATAATCATTATGAAATGAAGATCATGTAGAACGAGTCGCATCAAATCGTGGAGACGGTAGGCCGTACGTACGCACGTGCGACGACATCATTCCCATGATCGTGGAATTGTATTGAAGTGTATGTATACTATTTAAGAATCAATATTATATTAAAATAATAATATGTAGTTATTATTTTCACCATTATACCCATACAAGTAAGGTGATGGTGGAAAATAGATTACACCACGACGTGGAGACGGTATTCCGTACATACGCATATGTGGTGATTTCATTTTCTGTAGGATGGATAGATGGTGAAATAGGTTTGTTTAATTATTATAATAAAATATCAGTATATTAATGATAATGATGTTATTACATAATTATGACACAACTAATGAAGTAGAAGTATAAGATGAAATAAAGTTGAAAGAATCGGTAATGGACATTACCTATTCTTGAAGCGCCTCTTCTTAACCTCCTCTTAGGGCACTAAAGATGGTCTTCAAAGAAGACCAGGACCTCTAGGATGTTTCTAGGGAAGTGGAGAAGAGAAATTGGCAGGGTTTGGCCGAGAATTGAGGCTCAATGTGGTGTGAGGAGGAGAGTAAGTAGGTTCCCTTTTATAAGGGAGGAGAGGGGCACCATTGAAAAAAGTACAAATTTTATTTTATTATAAAGTCATATTCTGATTTTAATAGCTCAAATTGATTTATTTAGATGATAATGTGAGGATGGGTCTAAATACTCTCATAAAATAGAATTTAGATAAGTTTTGGTTTCTATTTTAACAATATCATTTAGATTTAACATTATGTTAAATAATTTTACTTTTACCATGTCTTCTTTTTTTCTTAAACTATAAGGTTAATAAACTTACAATAACAAGCCAAACGAACCCCAAGTTGTTTATTATTAATATATATAACCTTAACTAAGCCATTTTTCTTATCCTTATATTTTTATGAATAAAAAAACAGTTAATAATATAATATTTTTTTTAAAACGGTTTCATGTCAATTTGGAAACTATTTGGTAATTGATTTTTGTGAAAATCATAAGAGAATGATTAGTTCGCACAAAGTTAATTCAATAAAAAATAACACGTCATATTGACCTATATAATTATTGGAATTCATAAAATGTCTAAAATTCCATTTATTTGGGTATTTATAACATCAATTATGTCAATATTTCATTAATAAGATAAATACTACATCATCATTATGTCATAGATAAATTAAATTATTTAATGTCTAAAAATTATATATAAAATATAATTATGTAGGAAATCTTTTTATATTTCTAATTAATAATTATAGTCGAATTTATCGTATGTATAACCCTATATTAAAAATTATTTAGTTATTAAACGTTGATTTTAAGTATTTTAACCCTTCTTTAAATAAATTAATAATAAATGTCCTAATCTAATCCATGTGGGCCTAAATGGTCATAATTTATTCCTAAGGTGATTTCTTGTCGAATTACACTTATCCAATATAATTAGGACATGTTTTAGGGTAATAATAATATCATTTTTACCCTTAATTACCCTATTTACTATTAACCGTGGTAAAAAAATTAAAAAAATACTATTCACTAAAAATTATTTTCATCTCATTGAACCAAATTTTAGTCCTTGATATTAACCATGTCTCTAAGATTTTTTAAATTCCACTCACAGAAGCGGTAAAATTAGGTTTTATGTAAATTTGAAAATTCTCCTAGGAGGTGGGAAAAAGATGGTGAAAAGTTCAATAAAATTTTTATATATCTAAAATTATTATAAAATGACTCCAATGAAATACACTGAACATATATAGGTGTTATGTATCAATTTTGACATAAAATAAATTTAAATAAAATAATTAATTAATTAAATAAAAAGTCGGTTTTTAAATCGTAACCGAGTGTTTTCACTATTCATCAAAAATTGAAAATTTCTAGAAAAATACCAAAATTTCAACCTAGGCTAATTTTGATATTCCGAATCCAAAAATAAAGACCAATTTGAAAGATAAAATTCATAAAATTTCAATAAGTGGGTATTACTATTCATAATGGCTAGTTATAATAATATTTTAATAGCATATTGTTGTTTAGTGAAAATTGGTATTGCGTACAACGCAAGATATCGAGGAAGGCCGAGGATGCGTGTAAAGAAAGCCAAGATAGAGTTGTGTGTAGTGAAAGATTCCTTTGATGATTTATATAACATAAAAAAAATCTCGGGTGTCACATTCTACCCCCCTTAAAATGAATTTTTCCTTTGAATGTTTTTACTTTGTAACAAACAAATGAGGATACCTCTCCATCATCATATCCTCAAGATCCCATGTAGCTTATTCTAATTGGTGGTTCCTCTATAAAACAGTCACCAAGCGAGTGGTATTGTTCCATAAGTCTTTTTTGCTGCGATCCATAATCTCTATCAGCTGTTCTTCATAAGAAAGATCTTGCTCCAGCGGTACAACTTCTGAGCTGAGTAAATGTAAAGGATCGGGTATGTTCTTTTCAGGAGAGATACATGGAACACATCATGAACTTGAGGTAGATTTGGTTGAAGTTCCAATCAGTAATCTACCTTCCCAACACGATCCTGTATTTCGAAAGGACTGATATACCTAGGGCTCAGCTTTCCCTTCTTTCCAAATCTCATTACTCTCTTCCAAGTAGATATTCATAAGAACACTTTATCACCCACTTCAAACTATTGGTCTTTTCATCTATTGTCAGCATAAATTTTATGTCGACTTTGAGCTGCTCTAATGTGTTGTTGAATAGATCTAACTTTTTCCACCATCTCATCAATAAGATCAGTTCCTAATAGCTTTCTTTCCCAAACATTATCCCAAAAAGTTGGAGTCCTACATTTCTTTCCATAGAGAGCTTCATAAGGAGCCATCTGAATACTGGAGTGAAATCTATTATTATATGAAAATTTCACCAAAGTTATGTGTTGATCCCAACTACCTTTGAAATCCATAGAGCAAGCTCTCAACATATTTTCTAGAGTTTGAATTATCCTATTAGACTGACCATCTCTTTGAGGATGATAAGCAGAGCTGAAACTCAACTATGTATCCAGAGTATGTTGAAGAGTTCACCAGAACATTGAGGTTAACCGTGGATCTCGATCAAATATAATGGAAAGTGGTACTCCATGCAATATTTTCACATCCTTTACATATATCATGGAAAGATAATCCAGAGAGGAATCCTCTCTAATAGCAATGAAGTGTGCAGTCGTTGCAAGATGATCAAATATGACACAGATAGCATTATTTCCTTTGGAATTTTTAGGAAGTCCGGTGACAAAGTCAGTAGTGATGTTTTCCCATTTCCATTCAGGTCTGGGTAGTGGTAGTAACACCCCCTAGACTTCTGTCTCTCAGCATTAACTTTCTGAAAAACCATGGAACGAGAGACATATTTAGCAACATCTCTTTTCATGCCATCCCACCAGAAGTACTCTTTTAGGTCCCTATACATCTTCATCCTTCCAGGATGAATAGAGAATGATGATCTATGAGCCTTATCCAGCAACTCCTTCTTTAATTCTGGGATGGGAGGAACACAAACCTGATTCCTGAACATTATTATCCCATCACAATCAAGGTTGAATTTAGGATCATTCCTCACCTTCTTTTGTAACTCTTCATCTTCTTTTTGTTCCTCTTTAATCATTACGTGTATATATGGTTAAACATTCATTTGATAAAGATAAGATTTTCCCCTTCCATTATAATTCCAAGATCCATCCTTTGTAAATCTATAAATATTATATCTTTTGTGATCCTCATCATGGATAAGATAGCATGGTCTTGTCGACTTAATGCATCTTCCACCTTGTTTGATTTACCAGGGTAATAATGAATTGGGAAGTAGTAATCATTAATCAACTACAACCATCTTCTTTGTCACATATTCAGCTCCTTTTGTGTGAAAATATACTTTAAACATTAATGATCAGTATAAATATCACACCTTTCACCATAAACACAATTCCTCCAAAACTTTAATGCAAATATTACCACAAATAACTCCAAATCATTAGTTGGGTAATTATTCTCATGGATTTTGAACTGTCGTGAGGCATATGCTATCACCATATCATTTTGCATACGAACACACCCCATCCCCTTCTTGGATGTATCACTGTAGATCACAAACCTTTCTCCACTACAAGTAAGTGTGAGTACAGGTGCACTAGATAACATTCTTTTCAACTCCTTGAAATTCTCTTCACATTCCTCCATCCACATGAACTTAACTCGTTTTCGAGTCAACCTAGTGAGTGGATTAGATAATCATGAAAATTATTTCACAAAACGTCGATAATATCCAGCCAAACCATGAAAACATCAGATCTCAGTTACTGTTGTTGGTCTCGACCATCTTTCAATAACCTCTATTTTTGAAGGATCCACATATATCCCCTCTTTTGAAATTATGTGACCCTAAAATGAAACTTTTTGAAGCCAAAATTCACACTAGGTAAATTTGGCATAAAGCTTCTCCTTTCTCAGGGTCTTCAATAAAATTCTCAAGTGATCTTCATGTTCATCCTTGCTCTTTGAATAGACAAGAATATTGTTTATAAATACTACCAAAAAATGATCAAGATAGTCTCTAAATAATCTATTTATTAGATCCATGAAGATAGCACATGCATTATTAAGACCAAATGGCATCACTATAAATTCATAGTGTCCATACCCTGTACGGAAAGCTGTCTTTGGTATATCCTCCCTTTTGACCCTTAATTGATAATACCCTAAATGAAAATCAATCATGGAAATGTATTGAGATCCACATAGTTGGTCAAATAAGTCACCAATGTGTGGGAGAGGATATTTGTTCTTGATAGTGATCTTGTTATGTTATCAATAATCAATAAAGAGTCTCATTGATCCATATTTCTTCTTAACAAACAGAACAGGTGCTCCCCAAGGTGAGGCACTAGGGCGTATGAATCCTTTATCATGATTCTCTTGGAGTTTCTTCTTCAATTCCTTCAACTCAATTGGGGCCAATCTATAATATGTATTTGAAAATAGGCAAAAAACCCGGTACGAGTTCTATTAAAAACTCAACTTCACGATTTGGTGGAAGACCCGGAAATTCCTATGGAAGGACATCATCAAACTCTCGTACAATGGGAATACTCTTAATCATGTGTTTCTCACCAACCATTTGAGATAAATAACCTTCATTTAGTAGAATCAAGACCCATAAGATGGAAGATATTTCCAAGGGAAGGTTATGTTCATCATTGCATTGATAGACGATCATAGATCGATATGGAATATGAAATGTGACTTCCCTTCTTTGGAAATTTATATGAGCTCCATATAAAGAAATCAAATCCATGCCAATAATCATATCAAATTCCATTATAGAAAGTATCACAATATTTTTAGAAATCACTTTACCACAAACTTCAATCGGAGAAGAATTATAAACACTTGAAGTGACTGTTGTTCCATTGGGAGTTGTCACAACTAACTCAACATCTAATTGTTGAGGTAATACAGTGATACCATTAGAAAATTCTTCAGAAATAAAAGAGTGGGTGGATCCAGAATCAAATAAAACATTTGCTACTTTAGAGTGGATGGTAAGTGTACCTTTCACCACTTTGTTATCTTACTCCACATCGCTGATAGAAATTTCATGTGAGTTTACTTTGTCTTTAGACTTAAGAGTTTGTCTACGTCAATCATCATCAACAACCCTTGGAGTAGGGAATTGATTAGAATAATGTTCCATTTCCTTGAACTTGTAACATTGATGTGTAGGAGGTGCACTCTTTGTAGTATTTTCTTTGTTCGCATCACTAGACATCATCTTCCCATCATTGCGGCATTCAAATTCCCGATGTCCATCCTTTCCACATTTTAAACATTTACTTTTCCCTTTAAGACAACTCCTTCCATGTTTCTTTCCACACTTTGAGCATAACGGAAAACTCATCGTCTTTTCAGTGTGGTCTTTATATTTTCCTTTGAATTCCATTTTCATCTTCTTATCAAACCCATATGACTGATGGGTTACTCCAATCACCATGTCAACCTTGAGATCACATCGAATGATTTCCTCGTGGAAATAGAAGCCCCTTATCGCTAATGCCCTTCGAAGAATTGGTTTTATGCCACTAAAGAATCGATCAATATTACTCTCAGGTTGGATTATAATCCCAGAAGCATACCTTGATTGTCTTGTAAAATTTTCTTCATAGGTACCAACCGATTCAACACCCTTTTCTTCAGTTCAAGAAACTCCTTCTCCATCTTTGTTCGTAGAATACTATTGAAGTACTTATTGAAAAATAAGTTCTCGAAATCATCCCATTGCATTGACTAAATTTCATATCTTGACCTCGTATTCTTGATAAGATTCCACCGTTGATCAGATTCACCTTCCAAATGATATACTGCTAAGATGACTTTATCATGTTCAGAACATTGAAGAACAGAAAATATCATTTCAGTGGTACAGATCCATTGTTCAGCCTCTAATGGATTAGTAGACCCATTGAATGAGGGTGGAATTTTCCTCATGAAGGATTCAACCAAATGTTGCTCCTTCCTTTTCTCATTTGGATGTCCTACATGATTCATAGCTTGTGAAGGTTGTGTGAGCATGGCTACAAGATTTCGCATTCCAGCTCCCATAACATTTGGTTGCTCAGGGGGACAATCATTGAATTGCCCATCGCATTCCGTGTTAACACTATTCCTTTGGGTTCCAGCCATTGTCTAAAACCAAGAAGAATAGTGTGGTAAAAACTAATTATAATAGGAAAACCACATAATCAAGAATAAAATTTCACAATTAAGGCCTTATCATATGTTTTTCAGGGACATTTTTAAAACACTAAGATTGTGTTCTATGCTTAGACTTATCCTTACGGTTCTTACTAAGGCTTTCAAATCCTAGTTTCCAAATTTTTACTATACCATTCCTCTTATACCAACTATAACGTCCCATACATTACATACATTGTTATTGCTTCAAAATTTAAGCACACTTATTACAACATATAATAATACCATGAATGGACAGTATAGGTACAGTGTCTTTAGAAATTGGGAAACATAAACAACTGGTTCATAAATCATCTACATTGTCTCCCATTTATTTCATCATATCTAGAGTCCCTTTTGGAATATCCTACATGATAACCTTCTTCATGACCTGGGGAAAGAAAACATACAAAAGTGTGAGCTCAAATGCTCATTAGGGTAAACAAAAGAAATATCAATCAAATCATATTCATAAGAACATAACATTTTGGAAATCTTAACCTACAAAAGAATTCATAATTTCATAACATGGGATAAATCATAGTAGTGAAATGTAGTCCCAATAATCATAGCTTCAAACATGAAACTTTGTGGCATACACAAATAATCATAGAGAATCATTTATTAGTAGTAAAAACTCATTTCCAAGACTATCGTAGTGGACAAAGTCCATTTCTGAACCGAGTCCACTCCTCGTTTTAGTCCTGTTTCACTGAACCTGATTAACCTTCCATTCCAGTCATGTCTATCTCATGAGATATATATCTATACCCAATGTATTTGAGGGATATATAGGTCCCACCCATCTCATATTGAAACCATTCTTATGTGTGCCACATAATCATAAATCATACATCAAATCATAACTCATGTAATAAAAATGGGATTTTTATACATCATGGAATCATACCATAAATCATATAAGATAAAAGGACTTCATAAAAATAATTTCATCATAACATAATAAAATAAATGTAAAAATAGGCATTTAAATAGAACCCTATATTATCTTAGATGGAAAATTATTTTAATAAAACACTTGAACTCCATTCTTGAGGAAAATATCCTTTATACTTCAAAAACATTTTCCATTCTTAACATGTCATATAATTTTAAACTAAAAGAATTTGATTAAAAATAAACGTGAAAACATTTAAAGTAAGCTTCATGGAAATAAGGTTCTAAAAATACATTCATTCTGTATAAGTTAAAAAACATTCTTCTAGTACATTTTCCAGAAATGTCAAAAAGTACCTCATACAAATAACAACAAAAGGTTCATTTCATATCTTTTACTAAAAACTCACCGAAGTGTAAAATTGGATTTAAAATATTGTAGTAGGATAGAAATAATATAACATATTGATGAAACATGGATGTGGAGGATAAATATTCCCCAGTAAAATCTGAAGTAAAAACAATCTCCGATAAAAATTGAGATTCCGAGATTTTCCATTACCTTAGGTCTGATATGTTTTGTATGTGTCCGAACCTCCTGTATAATGATTTAAATAATGTCATTGACTTATTTCATAATTATAAAAATTGTTATTATATCATGTATGTTCATATTATTATCTTCTTATTACTAATATTTCATTGATACTTGTTATTCGGGTGTTTATTACTTTTTGTTCTTATGCGTGTTTTTTATAATAAATTCTTACTATTCTTTTTAGGTTCTAGATACCTCATTTTCATAATTTTATTAGTGTAATATATATCATATTTATTTATTGAAATTATTATATAATAATTATATAATGAAGATCATGTAGAACGAGTCGCATCACATCGTGGAGACGGTAGGCTGTACGTACGCCCGAGCAATGATATCGTTCCCATGATCGTGGAATTGTATTGAAGTGTTTTTATACTATTTAAGAATCAATATAACTATAAAATAATCATATATAGATATTATTTACACCATTATATCCATCCAAGTATGTTGTTGGTGGAAAATAGATTACACCACGGAGTGAGACGGTATTCCGTACGTACGCACAAGTGGTGATTTCATATTCTGTAGGATGGATAGATTATGAAATAGGGTTGTTTAATACTTATAATGACATATTAATATATGATTTATACTTATGTTATTACTTCATAATGTAACAACTAAATAAGATAATGTAGAAGAAATAAAGATGAAAGAATTGGTAACAGACATTACATTTTCTTTGAAGCACCTCTTCTTAACCTCCTATTAGGGTACTAAAGATGGTCTTTGAAGAAGACCAGGACCTATAGGATGTTTCTAGGGAAGTGTAGAAGATAAATTGTTAGGGGTTGGCCGATCTTGAAGGCTCAAAGTGGTGTGAGGAGGAGAGGGAGGAGGTACCCATTTATAAGGGAGGAGAGGGGCACCTTTGGAAAAACAAAAAAATATTATTTTATTATAAAGTCATATTTTGTTTTTAATAGCTCAAAATTGATTTATTTTTCATCTAAGGTGGGTATGGGTCTAAGGCCTCTCATAAAATAGAATTTAGAGAAGTTTAGGTTTCTATTTTAACCTTATCATTTAGATTTCACATTAAGTTAAATAATTTTTCTTTTACCATTTCTTCTTGTTTTCTTACACTATAAGGCTAATAAACATACAATAAAAAGCCAAACGAACCCCATGTTGTTTATTATTAATATATATATCCTTATATAAGTCATTTGTCAGAACCTCAGATTTTTAGGAATAAAATAACAATTAATAATATAATATTTGTTTTAAAAACTATTTCATGTCAATTTTGACACTATTTGGTAATTGATTCTTTTGAAAATAATAAAAAAATTATTAGTTCAAAAAAAATTATTTAAATCAATAGTAACATGTCATATTAGGCTATAAAATTAGTGTAATTTATAAAAAGTCTCAAATTACATTTATTTGTGTATTTATAACATCAGTTATGTCAATATTTCATTAATAAGATAATTACTCCATCATCATTGTGTCATAAATTAATTAAATTATTTAATGTATAGAAATTATAAATAAAATACCATTATGTAGGGAATATTTTTATCTTTATAATGAAAATTTATAGTCGAATTTATCATATGTATATCCCTATATTAAAAATGATTTAGTTATTAAACATTGATTATAACTATTTTAACCCTTCTTTAAATAAATTAATAATAAATGTGCTAATCTAATCCATGTGGGCCTAAATGGTCATATTTTATTCCTAAGTTTGTTTTTGGTCGAATTACCCTTATCTAATAGAATCATGACATGTGTTAGGGTAATAATAATATCATTATTACCATTAATTACCACATTTACTTTTAAACGTTGTAAAAAATGTAAAAAGTTACTATTCAAAAAAATATTTTCATCTCATTGAACCACATTTTTTTCCATGATATTAACTGTGTCTCTCGTATTATCAAAATTCCACTCACAGAAGCGGTAAAATTATGTTTTATGTGAATTTGTAAATTCTCCTAGGAGGTGGGTAAAAGACGGTCAAAAAGTTCAATAAAATTTTTATAAAATGACTCCAATGAATTACATGAAACTTATAGAGGTGTTATGTATCAATTTTTACCTAAAAATAAATTTAAATAAAATTAATAATTAATTAAAAAAATTCAGTTTTTAAATAGTAATCCAGTGTTTTCACTATTCATCAAAAATTGAAAATTTTCAGAAAAAATCCAAAATTTCACCCTAGTATAATTTCGATATTCCGAATCCAACGATGAAGTCCATTTTGAAAGATAAAATTTATAAAATTTCAAAAAGTGGGTATTACAATTCATAACTGCTAGTATTAAAAATATTTTAATAGCATATCGTTGATTAGTGAAACTTGGTATTGGGCACAATGCAAGCTATCGGGGAAGGTCGTGGTTGCGTGTAAGGCAAGCCAAGCTAGTGTTGTGTGTACTGAAATATTACATTGATGATTTATATAACAAAAAAACAAAAAAAATATCTGGTTTTACACATTTATTCATGCAATACCATTTTATTAAATTCATTTTATGGGAAGTGTGGAGTGGTGTTTGAGATGAACTTTGAAAAGGTAAAGATATTTAGAAGTAGAAAGTTAGGGTTGGAGGAGATATTTTTATATACATAACGGGATGGGTACATTAGATTAATATATTTATTATTTTATCATTTGGGACAATTCCTTGAAATGGGAAATTAATATGACTATTTAAATTTGATTTGAAAAAAAAAGAATTATTTGGTATTAAAAACAAGTTAGAACTGAATGGAATCTTGGATAAACTTCATTGAAAGAAAAATACACAAAACTAATTTTTTTTAGGGTAAAATACAACATAGGGAAAAAATTATCAAATATAGCATTGTAATAAAATATATTATTTTAATATTATTTATATTACTCCTTAAATACATTTTATGTCTTGAAAAAAGACCTATAATTTTTTGACTGATATTTTTTTCAAAATGGTTGCATAAAACTTATAGTTTTTTAAAAACCTATATATTTCATTATATATTAATAAAATGATTCCAAAAAATTCAACATATGTTAATTATTATGTTATGATTCTAAAATGAAAGTTCATTTTATCAAATTCTATTTCTAAGAATTATGAATATAAAATTTGAAGAAACTAATTCAATACAAATTAAAAGAATTTTATTTCAAATAAAAACTATTTATTTTGATATGAATTATAAAAAAATCCATTGTTATTTATTCCTCCTTATTATATTATTGATAATTCTATATAATATAAAAATATTATTTTTATTTAATTATATATAATATAAAAATTTAATATGAATTTTTATATTTTACTAAATAAGTTAAATACTGTCTTATTAAAATATTTAATCATTTATTAATTAAATACATTAAATAGATAAATAATTTTACGTGGTTTCGAATATTTATATTTATTTATTTATAATGTTTAGACAAATAAATTTATTAAATTATCTGTTAAATAATTTTCATTTCTATTTCAAATTCAAATATATGAAAATAGTTAGTCTGCCACAATTGTTATACACTATTATTACAATTCTATGTCAATGACTATATTTCATTAATTATCACAAACATATCCAAATATAATATCTATATTTTTCAAATACTATTCTATGTCTTTGTTAAATCAATTTTAAAAGGAATATAAGAAACACATCAGAATATCATCTTTGTATAAAACACGTTACATATCTTATTTAGAGAAATATTTGATGATTATATAATATTATAATAATAATTTAAAAATTAAATTACTATTTAAATGTATTTATAATTTTACTCGAAAGTTATTTTTTATTTTATTTAACCATTTAGTTTACCATGTAAATCACATATAATAGAATATGATATTTAAATTTATTTTGAAACATTATATGGATATATTATAGAATTACATAAATATTAAATCATATACAATACAATATCAACAATTTCATTTTCAAATACTATATTAAAAATAAATTTTCCACATTAATGGAATATTATTAATAAGTGTAAATTGGTTTTCTAATAAAACAATATGTTTAATATAAATTTTTTCTAAATTTCACTTCAAATTAAAAACTATTATTTATAAAATTAAATTTCAAATTCTTAGTTAATTATTATGTATAATAATCACATCTTTTACCAGGATGAATTCACTCCTATAACCAGTTGCAATTTAGGTTTATATGAAAATTAAATAATAAACCATATGTATTTATTTATTAATTTTTAAAAAATTCCAATATCTGTTGTCATATAACATTTATTGAGATTATTATAGTTAAATTTTCTACATGATTTATGAAATAATGGTAATATTATAAATTTAATTTTTTTTATCTACGACAATAATAATTTATAGATTTTTTTATCTAAAAAGAAAAGTGAAATAAAATTACCCTGGATATTAATTAATTTTATAAGTAATTTAAAAGGATATAAATTAATATAATCACCTAAAAGCTCTATTGTTAAATTTTTTATCTCTTAAATAATTTTTATCCCGCAATTTTAATAATTAATAAACATTTTTTATTTTATTCATAATTTTCTATAGAAAAAATATTAATCTGTAATTTTATCTTATACATTTATTTTAGTAAGCTTATAATATGAATCAATATAAACATATGGGAAATGTTAAAATAAGATGTTCAACCCCATTATACTAAAACTACTACTGTATAATCATTGGTAATAATTCTACGATTTTATAACCAATATTATTCAATATAAATAACAAAAATAAATCATGATTTTTCATCTACCAACTAATGATCTGTCAATGCTGAACTCTTAAATATGGTGTTTGAGAAACTACTTTTAATATATAAAAGTAATTACAATAAATAAAACAATCAAATTCTAATAGTATTTAGTAATTATATGAATGTAACATTATCAACCAATAATATTTAATTAATCATTCATCATAGAGTCCTTATAATATGAAAACCAAAAATCTATTATCCATCTATTAATAATTATGTAATTAAAGAAACATATAAAGGGAGTGATTTCAGATTATTGGTAAGGGGAAAACGTATATTTGACATTGTGAAATTTTCACTAAATCATAAGAAAGTGATATATATCATCATTTAAAATCGTAATTATTAAGAAAATAATATCATGGAATCATAATAATGGAACATAATTCTTAATAGCATTGAAAAAATGGGGTGAGATTTCATAAAATATAAAATTCATAACATTAGAGATATTATTGAATCATGGAATAAGAGAAAATATATCATTGATGAATAGTAATCATGAGAATCATTAAAATGCCTAAAAAAGAGGGATATTTTTATAAGGATTTGAAAATTGTTACTATAAGACCCAAAAAATATATTTTGAGCCTCATAGGAACTGTTCCAAAAAGAAATTCCAAGTAAAATCCAAGAAAATTATAATAATAGGTGAAGGTCACTACTATGGTATCATAATCAAGGTCCAAGGCTCACCACCAAGGCATTGTAACATTATCACGTCAGATATAATGCAATAACCAATTTATTTGGGGATATATTACTTAGAGTTCACCGATAAATTCAATAATTTATTTTTATGTGTGATACATGAGTGTGAAAAAAAATCATCAATTCATCAAAAATCATATCAAAATTTTCCAGCAGAAATAAAATTGAATTAAAAAATAAATAATTTAACTTTCTTGGTGAATAACCCTTAATAATAAATTTTTTTGTTTAATTTATTCAAACCATATATAACAAAGGATATATCATCAGGACAATAATTTCACTACTTAAATGAATGTTGGTGAATCGTGGTGAACACTCGTTAATAAAAATAATTAGAAGGAAGACTTTATCTCCTACATAAAACTCCACATTCCTTCGAAGGTTGTCAGCATAGATCATTTTCCAACATTGAGAATCTTTTATATGATTCTGGATTACTAGAACCTTCTATGTCATCTCATGAACAAGATCAGGTCCAAGTAGCTTCCTTTCTCCAACATCGTCCCAACAAGTAGGTGTTCTACGTCGCTTTCCATACAGAGCTTCATATGAATACATCCGCATACTTGAGTGGAAGCTATTGTTTTATGAGAACTCAACCAATGGGAGATGCTGATCCCAACCACCTTTGAATTCAAGACAGAAGGAACTTAGCATATCTTCAAGCATCTGAATAGTTCTTTCAGACTGCCCATCAGTTTAGGAGTGATAGGTCGTGCGGAAATTTAATTCAGTACTCAAATAATGTTGAAGGCTCCTCCAGAACATTGATTTGAACCATTGATCACGGTCTGAGACAATTTATAGTGGAACACAGTGCAGTCTCACCACTTCCTTCACATATATATTTTCATGTTTTCAAGTGAGTGTTCTTCCCGAATAGTGATAAAATGGGCAGTCTGGGTGAGTCGGTCAACCAAAACCCATATGGAATTATTTGCCATTGACGTCTTCAGGAGACCGATGAAAAAGTACATAGTAACATTTTCCCATTTCCACATGGGTATATGCAATGGCTGAGTCATACCCTTTAACTTTTGTCGCTCTAAATTAACTTTTAGACATACTAATCACCTTGATATATATTCTGCAATCTCCTTATTCATGTTATCCCACCAGAAGTGTTCTCAGAGATCACAATACATATTGGTACTCCTAGGATGGATAGAGAAAGTTGAGCTTTGTGCATTATCCAATAGATTCTTCTTTATTCCAAGTGATGATGGAAAACAAAGCCTCATTCCAACCCAAATCACACTGTCATCGCTAATATGGAACTATTGCAACATCCCTACCTTTTTTGCATTCATACACTTTTGTATCTCCATATCATCCCTTTCTTCTTCCTTAATCTTCTCCTGGATGGATGGGTGCACAATCATTTGGGAAATGTAGGATTTATCCCATACCCTTATGAATTCCAAATCCATCCTTTTCATATCTAAGAAGATAGGGTCTTTCTCAATCCACATCAAGGATAGAGTAGCAGGTTCTTTTCTACTTATAGCATAAGCTACCGTGTTCGCCATTCTAGGATGATAGTGAATAGAGAAATCGTAATCCTTGATTAGCTTTAACCATCTCTGTTGATGCATGTTGATCTCATTTTGTGTGAAAATATACTTTAGGGTCTTGTTGTAGGTGTATATGTCACACTTCACACCATAAAGGTAGTGCCACTAATTTTTCAAAGAAAAAATCACAGCTTCCAGCTCTAGATCATGCATTGGGTATTTCTATACATGGATCATTAAATTTCGAGAGGCATAGGCAATCACATTGTCATTTTTCATCGGTACCCAACTCAATCTGTTCTTTGAAGCATCTCTGTATATCATAAAACTTTATCCACTTTTCGGTAGTGGGAGTACAAGTGTAGTGATCAGCCTTCTCTTTAGCGCCTTGAAACATCCCTCAAATTCTTCCATCCAGACATACTATAACCCTTTCCTTGTTAACTTAGTTAGCGGGCTTGACAATCATGATAAGTTTGACACAAAACGTCGGTAGTACCTAGCTAATCCAAGAAAACTATGGTTTTCTGTGACACTAGAGGGCCTGGGCCATTCCTCAACCACCTATATCTTTGAAGGATCTACAAAAATTCCCTCACTAGTGATCACATGTTCCATGAACATGACATTCTTTTTCCAAAAGTCACATTTTCTGAACATGGCATAAAAATTATCCTTTCTTAATGTCACCAACACAAGTCTTTGATGTTCTTTATGTTCCTCCTTTCTCTTAGAGTAGAAGAGAATATCATCGATAAACACTACCAAAAATTTGTCGAGGTAATGTTTAAAGACTCTATTTATCAAATCCATGAATATATCATGGAAATTAGTAAGTCTGAAGGGCACCACCGAAAACTCATAGTGCCTATACCTTGTATGGAAGGCATTGTTCTGAATATCTCCCTTCTTCACCTTTACCTGATGATATCCAGACTGAAGATCCACCTTGGAGAAGTATTGAGATCCTCTTAATTGATCAAACAAGTCATCAATCCTTGGGAGAGGATACTTGCTCTTAATTGTGATCTTATTGAGTTCTCGATAATTGATACACAACCGCATTGTTCCGTCCATCTTCTTCACATAGTGCACCGCTGCAATCCATGGTGAAGCACTAGGGTGTATGAACCCTTTGTCTAGATGCTCTTGCTGCTACATCTGTAACTACTCCAGGTTCATACGATTCATCCTATAGGGACACTACGAGATTGGAGTTGCACCGCACATGAGATCAATTGATAACTCTACCTCATGATCCGGGGGAATTCCGGGTAACTCTTCTGGAAATATGTTGACGTATTGCCTCACGATAGGCATTTCCTCAAGGTTGGCACTTTCCTTCAACTCAACCATTTGGGTGAGGTATTATTCTTCATAGGTAATAAACACCCACACCATTGAAGGATATTTCAAAGGTGATTCATGATCTTTATTGCATTTGTAGATGAACATGGTATGGTTCAGAATATGAAAGATATTTCCTTTTCCCGACAATTTATATGTGCTCTTTATAATGAGAGCCAATCCATTCCTATTATAGCATCGAATTCTACCAAGGGAAGTATTACTAAATTTTCTGAAAGAATCTTCCCACATATGTAATGGCCCCGACCTCTCCGGTCCATTTCTTTGTAAAAAAATTGATGTGGTCAAACACGACACGTGTTGTAATAATATTTTTTTATAATAATAATTGATAATGGTGGCTTGAAAATATTTGGTGTTAATTAGATAAAATGGTTTTAATTTAATCATTGTAAAATATAAGAAATTAAATCATATATATTTAATAAAATGATGGGAGGCGCATGGAGTAAGTTATAAAGGAATAAATTACAATAAATGAGGCTCATGTAATAAATTATAAAGGAATGAAATGCATGGGGTGCATGGGTGTGACCTTGTACAGGAGGCGTTGTGCGGTTCTCCACAATTAAAGTTGGAATTGTGTTAATAACATTAAAAGGGTATTATTATATAAATAATTTGTTATAATAATAATAACATGAAGAGGCACGTGAATGGGGTTCCCAACCATGCGTGAATATAATGTTATGGGATATATGGAGTAATTATATGAAAATAATGGGCGTCAATAATAATAATAATTATTAATGTTAATGATGGGGACCCGTTGATGAAATTGAAAGAGGATTTATTACTATTGAATTAAATAATAATGATAAAGGTGACAGAAATATGTGTGTTATTGGTAAATTAAATTAAATGGGTTTAATTTTTGGTTAGTAAATTAAATTATTTGAATTTAATTAAATGGAATGGTTTTAACTTAATAACCATGGTAAACTAATTTAATGGGATTAAATTAGTACATTAATTATGGGTGTTATTATTATTAATTTTATTAAATAATAAAGTTGAAGTGAGAATGGAGTTTGGGGCATTCCACATGGAGTAAAAGAAATGGGAGGCGCCACTTTTGGTTGTGGGAGAGAATCATGAAAGAAAAAAAAATAGATTGGAGAGAGAAACAAAAAATAATAATAAGAGTAATAAAATTAAAAGAAAAATAAATGAAAAAGGATGAATTGGTGCTTAATTATAGCGCCCATGAAGACTCCAAAACGTGATTGATTTTGGAGTTATGAAAAATAAATAAATAATTGATTAATAATAATAATAAAATATTGTTATTATTAATTTTGTTGATAAAACACTTTTTTGTCTGTAACTTCTTCGTGCGACCTCGGTTTCACGAACCGTCAGTGGCAGTGCGACCCTGACTACGAGACGAAAATTATGAGTCCAATATTGGATGTCTTTTTCGGGTTTTCGGATTGGGTACCCGAAATGCTCATGAATTAATAGATTTAATATTGTTATTATTACGGGATCTTGTATCCAACGTATCTCCCTCATACGGTATCGGATTGACGATCCGTCAGTGACAGCGTAACCCTGAAATTATGACGGTCATTTTAAGACCATTACTGAACTACTTTTATGACTCATGCCTCGGGTCAACGAAACACCACATATTAATAGAATTATCATTATTATTAAAACGCGTGGAAACCGCGTGACGTGTCGTGTTTTGACCAGTCAAAACACGTAACGGGTGTACAGTCACACCGTGTATTCATCAATACATGATGCATACTATTTTACCTATTCGTTGGATATATAAGAAAGGGTCGCGGATTATTTCCAGACCAATCGCTTCTTCTTCGCACGGCGACACTCTTGGATGATCAAGAAGTCTTCCTCCTCTAACTTATTTGTCCGAGCTCCGAATTACGATCCGTCCGCAGCCACAGGATCGTAGCGACGAGACGATGCTTCTAAGACTGGACTTGTCACCTTTCCTTCCGGCCTTCCTTCTCCAGCTTCCATCCTAGGAGGCGTTTGTCGGGTTTGGCGAAGGCGGAGGACACCGAAGGTCGTCGTCGGATGCGACGTGATCGGGACCTTTTGAGGTAGGGGGTTTACCTTCGTCTCTCTATTTGGTGCAACATGCGGGGTGGGATATTTTTCTTTTGTTCAATGGGATGCAGTTGAACTTTAAATAAAGATAATAATCAGATAATGAAGGGTTTGGGGTTTTGTTCTGTTTCTATTGCCTTCCAGTTTCTTTATCTTCTGATTGTGATTTTGTATTGAAAGGCCTTTGCCTACTGAAAATCAAGGCTGTTGGTGGCCTTTGCGTGCACAATTGATATCTGAATTGTTTGTGGTTGGTTTTGTTAAAACATGTAAAATGGATAAACACGTAAATACTGGCTGATTAAATGAGAATGAAAACCTTGTGTGATCACCCCGGTTGAACAAAATTGGAATAATGAACATGTTGGTGGTTTGGTTGTTTTGTGGGAAATGTTTTTGTAAACGATGGGGTTGAAATGGGAAGTGGTTGGTTGTGGAAAAAGCCTTTATTTATGAAAAGTGTTTTGATTATGAAATGTGTTTTGGAATTAAAAGGTGTTTTCAAATGCGGATATGTTTTTTGTGTGGAAAGGGTTTTATGTGTGGAACTTTGAAATAAATGAATGATGGAATGTTGTATGGTTGTGATAATCTTTTGTAAATGAAATGGAATGTGGTTGCTTGTGTTTTACCTAACCTTGGTTGTGGATGGCAGGGATATGTTTGTGAAAGGTTTTGTCTGGATGATAGTTGCCCAGTAGTAATAATTTTTTAAACCATTGCATGAAACATGAAAACCTAAATGGGGTTGGGGGATGATTGTTTGGTTGTTGATGCATGCTTCGTGGTAGTAGTGCCGAGGCACATGCTCAGTTCCTCTTATTAAGAAGCCATAGGTTGGGCTGTGTGTTTGGTATATGTATATATATAATTGTATCTTTGTGTTTTGTCGCACCACACCCATGTCAAGCACCTAGTGCCGAACACTCCCATTTTATGGGAGAGGGTGTTCCCCCTTAGTTACTAGCTCCTTCCTGCTCCTTATTCCATAGGCTATGATGGCTTGAGGTGACCTTACACCCAAGACTCTTCGGGTAGGTCTCGGAGGCTGTGATGGCTTGAGGCGACCTTTAGCCCAAGACTCTTCGGGCAGGCTTACCGTTCCCAAGAACCTTCGGGATGAGGCCCAGGTGTCTGCGGGCGGGTTAGTGGTTGTGGACCAGGTGTGTGCGGGCGAGATGCGTGGTTGTGAGGCCCAGGTGTGTGCAGGTGGGATGCGTGGTTTGGCCCAGGTGTGTGCGGGTGGGAAGAGTGTGGGAGCGTCGGGACGTTTTCCGTTAGGAAGAGCAGCATCTAATTAAGTGGGAAATGGTGCGGGGTACCCAATACTTTTGATCTATATATATACTAAACTTGTTTGTGTTACTTGGTGAGTGTGACTAGTGAGGATGGGTGGATAGTTTTCCTTGTTAGTTTCTGGTTCTTCTGTTTTCTCACGGGACCTTAGGGTGTCTCCCCACTTGTGCACGAGAGCTTTAGGTTCTCTACTGAGTATACTTGTATGCTCACCCTACGTTTACATTCAGGTTTCCAGGAGGACTACCAGGGCCGTGCGGGACCCTACTAGTCGGGCAGTTGCAGTTGTTGCAGTTGTTGTTCTCTTGTTTTCTTTGGCATTGTACTTTTGAGATTCCTTGTACTTGTACCTTGTTATAAAAAAATTGTTTAAACATGCATGTGGTCTTGGTTTGGGTTTACTTATATACACTTGTTCTTTTCCCTTTTTGGTGGTTGACTTGTCCTATTTATCGATCCAAAATAATAAAAAGGGTAATGCCTCCCATATTTGTGAAAACTCATACCCTTGGTGCTAGTCGCCACCCCGGGGCCTACTGGAGGCTGGACTCGGGGGTCATTATCTCCCTTTCACCATTTCCATCTCAGGAGGGGCATCTTTGATGGAAGGGGGTCGTGACAGAATGGTATCAGAGGTGACAGTTGAGAGATAGGATGGAGTCTCGAGTTAGGCGTAGTGAGGATTGCATGGGATGGTAGGGAAACAATGTTCGTTAATCTTGGTGCGTGACATAGGCCAGGGAAGATCGGCTAGGACACGCGATTTTAGGGCCCCCCGTGATCCGATGCAAGGACTCTGAGCCTACCGAACGACCAAGTGAGACTATATTGATTGCACGGTAGAGACCCTAGGGAAGGTACATGCATCATCACGTTTGTGTTTTACTTGATTTGGGGCGTTCTGGGAATAAAGTAAAATGATAAAATGAACCCTTAAGAAATCTCCTTACTACTCGGGCTTAGGTTTTCCTTGTTTACCGAACTACTATGGCACCTGGACGTCAACGGAACGGCAGAGGAGTGGGACACAGACAATTTCATGCAATAGAAGTGGCAACCCTAGCAAGGCCAGAGATCAAGAGAGATGTTTCCGGTTTTACATAAATGCTCTCATTTATGTTTTGTTTAAATTCAAAGATCATCACACTCCTTTGTTGAAACTCATTCTCGCCCATGCTTTGGGCCTGGAACTTTTTTTCATGAATTTATAATGCTAAGTTGTTTCCCTCATTCCATTAAATGTGTGTGAAGAGTCATAACATGTGGGGAGAGGAGGACCAAATCCCTAATCAAGTCGCATTAATGTGGATGCGATTAAACCGGTGCAGGAGAGTCATTGCCGCCTAAAGCGGATAATATCTCGACATGGGAGAAGTAATTCCTCAAGCCATGTGTTCGGGAAATTTATTGATGTTTTGTATGGTGTTGGGGGGCAGTGTAAGTTGGAAAATCCTAATATATGGAAGTGGGAAGGCTCAGTCCTTTATCAAGAGTCATTAATGCGGATGCGATTAAACCCGTGCAGGAGAGTCAGTACCGCCTAAAGCGGATAATATCTCGACATAGGAGAGGGAATTCCTAACTAACATAATTAGGGTTGTCGGTTGTTTCTTGTTATGACAAGAGGCCTGAGAGGTATCTTGAGGGGTGGTTGTTCGGACCTTTCCCCCCTTTTATGGGTTGGTTTTAATTCTCGAGGACGAGAATGTTTTGAGAGGTATCTGGTGTAATGGCCCGGACATCTCCGGTCCATTTCATTGTAAAAAATTTGATGTGGTCAAACACGACACGTGTTGTAATAATAATTTTTTATAATAATAATTGATAATGGTGGCGTGAAAATATTTGGTGTTAATTAGATCAAATGGTTTTAATTTAATCATTGAAAAATATAAGAAATAAAATCTAATATATTTAATAAAATGATGGGAGGCGCATGGAATAAGTTATAAAGGAATAAATTACAATAAATGTGGCTCATGTAATAAATTATAAAGGAATGAAATGCATGGGGTGCATGGGTGTGACCTTGTACAGGAGGCGTTGAGCGGTTCTCCACAATTAAAGTTGGAATTGTGTTAATAACATTAAAAGGGTATTATTATATAAATAATTTGTTATAATAATAATAAAATGAAGAGGCACGTGAATGGGGTTCCCAACCATGCGTGAATATAATGTTATGGGATATATGGAGTAATTATATGAAAATAATGGGCGTCAATAATAATAATAATTATTAATGTTAATGATGGGGACCCATTGATGAAATTGAAAGAGGATTTATTACTATTGAATTAAATAATAATGATAAAGGTGACAGAAATATGTGTGTGATTGGTAAATTAAATTAAATGGGTTTAATTTTTGGTTAGTAAATTAAATTATTTGAATTTAATTAAATGGAATGGTTTTAACTTAATAACCATGGTAAAATAATTTAATGGGATTAAATTAGTACATTAATTATGGGTGTTATTATTATTAATTTTATTAAATAATAAAGTTGAAGTGAGAATGGATTTTGGGGTGTTCCACATGGAGTAAAAGGAATGGGAGGCGCCACTTTTGGTGGTGGAAGAGAATCATGAAAGAAAAAAAAATAGATTGGAGAGAGAAACAAAAAATAATAATAAGAGTAATAAAATTAAAAGACAAATAAATGAAAAAGGAGGAATTGGTGCTTAGTTATAGCGCCCATGAAGACTCCAAAACGTGATTTATTTTGGAGTTATGAAAAATAAATAAATAATTGATTAATAATAATAATAAAATATTGTTATTATTAATTTTGTTGATAAAACACTTTTTTGTCCGTAACTTCTTCGTGCGACCTCGGTTTCACAAACCGTCAGTGGCAGTGCGACCCTGACTACGAGGCGAAAATTATGAGTCCAATATTGGATTTATTTTTTGGGTTTTCGGATTGGGTACCCGAAACACTCATGAATTAATAGATTTAATATTGTTATTATTACAAGATCTTGTATCCAACGTATCTCCCTCATACGGTATCAGATTGACGATCCGTCAGCGACAGCATAACCCTGAACTTATGATAGTCATTTTAAGACCATTAATGAGCTACTTTTATGAATCATGCCTCGGGTCAACGAAACACCACATATTAATAGAATTATCATAATTATTAAAACGCGCGGAAACCGCGTGGCGTGTCGTGTGTTGACCAGTCAAAACACGTAACGGGTGTACAATCACACAGTGTATTCATCAATACACACTGCATACTGTTTTACCTATTCGTTGGCCATATAAGAAAGGTTCGCGGATTATTTCCAGACCAATCGCTTCTTCTTCGCACGACGACACTCTTGGATGATCAAGAAGTCTTCCTCCTCTAACTTATATGTCCGAGCTCCGAATTACGATCCGTCAGCGGCCACAGGATCGTAGCGACGAGACGAAGCTTCTAAGCCTGGACTTGTCACCTTTCCTTTTGGCCTTCCTTCTCCAGCTTCCATCCTAGGAGGCGTTTTTCGGGTTTGGCGAAGGCGGAGGACACCGCAGGACGTCATCGGATGCGACGTGATCGAGACCTTTTAAGGTAGGGGGTTTACCTTCGTCTCTCTATTTGGTGCAACATGCGGGGTGGGATATTTTTCTTTTGTTCCATGGGATGCAGTTGAACTTTAAATAAAGATAATAACCAGATAAAGAAGGGTTTGGGGTTTTGTGCTGTTTCTATTGCCTTCCAGTTTCTTTATATTCTGATTGTGATTTTGGATTGAAAGGCCTTTGCCTACTGAAAATCAAGGCCGTTGGTGGACTTTGCGTGTGCAATTGATATCTGAATTGTTTGTGGTAGGTTTTGTTAAAAAATGGAAAATGGATAAGCACATATAGACTGGCTGATTAAATGAGAATTAAAACCTTGTGTGATCACCTCGGTTGAACAAAATTGGAATAATGAACATGTTGGTGGTTTGGTTGTTTTGTGGGAAATGTTTTTGTAAATGATGGGGTTGAAATGGGAAGTGGTTGGTTGTGGAAAATGCCTTTATTTATGAAAAGTGTTTTGATTATGAAAAGTGTTTTGGAAGTAAAAGGTGTTTTCAAATGCGGAAATGTTTTGTGTGTGGAAAGGGTTTTATGTGTGGAACTTTGAAATAAATGAATGATGGAATGTTGTATGGTTGTGATAATCTTTTGTAAATGAAATGGCATGTGGTTGCTTGGATTTTACCTAACCTTGGTTGTGGATGGTAGGGATATGTTTGTGAAAGGTTTTGTCTGGATGATAGTTGCCCAGTTGTAATAATTTGTTAAACCATTGCATGAAACATGAAAACCTAAATGGGGTTGGGGGATGATTGTTTGGTTGTTGATGCATGCTTCGTGGTAGCAGTGCCGATGCACATGCTCAGTTCCTCTTTTTAAGAAGCCATAGGTTGGGTTGTGTGTTTGGTATATGTATATATATAATTGTATCTTTGTGTTTTGTCGCACCACACCCATGTCAAGCACATAGTGCCGAACACTCCCATTTTATGGGAGAGGGTGTTCCCCCTTAGTTACTAGATCCTTCCAGCTCCTTCTTCCATAGGCTATGATGGCTTGAGGTGACCATACACCCAAGACTCTTCGGGTAGGTCTCGGAGGCTGTGATGGCTTGAGGCAACCTTTATCCCAAGACTCTTAGGGCAGGCTTACCTTTCCCAAGAACCCTCGGGATGAGGCCCAGGTGTCTGCAGGCGGGTTAGTGGTTGTGGCCCAGGTGTGTGCGGGCGAGATGCGTGGTTGTGAGGCCCAGGTGTGTGCGGGCGGGATGCGTGGTTTGGCCCAGGTGTGTGCGGGCGGGAAGAGTGTGGTAGCGTCAGGACGTTTGCCGTTAGGAAGAGAAGCATCTAATTAAGTGGGAAATGGTGCGGGGTACCCAATACTTTTGTTCTATATATATACTAAACTTGTTTGTGTTACTTGGTGAGTGTGACCAGTGAGGCTGGGTGGATAGTTTTCCTTGTTAGTTTCTGGTTCTTCTGTTTTCTCATGGGACCTTAGGGTGTCTCCCCACTTGTGCATGAGAGCTTTAGGTTCTCTACTGAGTATAATTGTATGCTCACCCTACGTTTACATTCAGGTTTCCAGGAGGACTACCAGGGCCGTGCGGGACCCTACTAGTCGGGCAGTTGGAGTTGTTGCAGTTGTTGTTCTCTTGTTTTCTTTGGCATTGTACTTTTGAGCTTCCTTGTACTTGTACCTTATTATAAAAAAATTGTTTAAACATCCATGTGGGCTTGGTTTGTGTTTACTTATATACACTTGTTCTTTTCCCTTTTTGGTGGTTGACTTGTCCTATTTCCCGATCCAAAATAATAAAAAGGGTAATGCCTTCCATATTTGTGAAAACTCATACCCTTGGTGCTAGTCGCTACCCCGGGGCCTACTGGAGGCGGGACTCGGGGGTCATTATCTCCCTTTCACCATTGCCAGCTCAGGAGGGGCATCTTTGATGGAAGGGGGTCGTGACAACATACGCCAATGGGAGAAGAGTCAAACACTTGGGTTGTAATGATTGCACCACTTGGTATTTTTTATGATATCTATACTTCAAGGGTTTGTGGCATCAATTATATTGTTCTAACAAACTTTCAAGATATAAAGCAATGCATAGAACATGAATCAAATAAGACTTTAACCATTCTTGAATTAAATGAAAGTGTACCTTATACTAATTCATTATCATTCTCCACCTCCACAGTAGTGATTGCATAAGCCTTCCCTTGTTCATTTGGATTTTGTGGGTGCTGACGCTGATTACCCTCAAGAGCTCAAGGTTTAGTGCACTGGTTTTCATAATTACCTAGCTCCCTACAGTTGTAGAATTGAACCATGAGTGGTTCCCTCTTTTCATTGGCTACATTCTCATTCCTTTTAGTGTCTTTTCGACACTCTTGAGCATGGTGTCCTTCTTTCCCACAGTTGAAGCATTTCCCATCCCTTTGATTCAATTCTCATGGTGAAACTTCCAACATTATTGTCATGTGGGTCGTTGATTTTCCTTCCCGCCTTTGTCATTAGATCCACCAGCTTGAAACTCCATCTTTATTTTCATATCACTATAGCCATGGGACCATTCTTCAAACTCTATCTCCATTTTGAGAGCACACCGAACAACATCTTCATAACTCCCAAAGTCTCGAATTGTTAGAGCCTTTCGAATGTATGGTTTTAATCCACTAAAAAATCTATCAATTTTTCTATCATTGTTTATAAAAAAACCAAAACGTACATTGTAAGACTTGTAAAATTATCTTCATAGGTTGTGAATGATTATCGTTTTTTAATGAGCTAAATAAATTCCCTCTCCATCTTCGTGTGAAGAGTTCGTGGGAAGTACTTTTTAAGAATCATTATCTTAAAGTGTTCCCATTCCATCTCTTCAATTTCCTCCCTTGGATTGGTGTTATTAATACAATCCCACCATTGATTAGATTCTCCATCTAGATGATAAACGGCTAGAGTCACCTTCTCCATCTCCAAATAGTGAAGAATAGAAAATATCTTCTCCATGGAGTTGACCCACTATTCCGCAACTAGTGGATCAGAAGATCCACTAAACGTCGATCGTCATTGCCGCATTAAACAATCGATAACATGTTGATACCTATTTGGTGAAGGATGAAGTTCCCCATTATTATGGTTATTGTTCATATCCTGTAATAATTTGGTAAGCATCGCCATGAATTTTTTAAATCCACCTCCCAAATTATTGTGGATGTCGTTCGAGAAATCATTGCAATGGCCCTCGCAAGAGTTGTTGGCCTGATTTCTTGTGGTTCCCATGATTTTCTAAAATAGATACGGTTAGAACAAAACATAAGTAAACAAGTCATGAATACATAAATTATTCAATTTGAACACTTTATACTAAAATCATAACATATGGGATCCCTATGTAAATACTCTTGTGTTTATATTTGTACTTAATCTCGTACTAGAGGATTTTTCTAGGGTTCACTAATCCTAATTGCCAAATTAACTAAACCATCCCTCTGATACCAACTAATGTGACCTTGCCTTTTCTTACATTACTATTACATCATTTTAATGATAAACAACATTACAATATTACACATAGAGGATCCAAAGCTTTAGTGTCTTGGGAAAAGTTGGATCTCACATAACAATTACAACATCAAGCATACAATTTTATTTAATTTCTTTTTCTCTAGATTATTATTGGAACTTGTCCTCTTAGTAATTCATGTAGCCACATGAGGATATAAATCTTTATGGGTGACCTAGAATCCCAGTAAGAGGATAGATAAGAATAATATTGCATGGGGTGAGCATAATCATAACATCGGAAAAAGATCATGAACATGAGAGGAGCATAAATAAAATAAATGAAATGTGGGAATGCATAAAAATGAAACATCATGTCTTAGTTGTTAACAACCACACATTCATGTGAACCAAGCTAGAATAGTTTCCCCACATCAATTAACATTTACTCATGAGATTCATCACTCTACCCAATGCATTGGAGAGCTGTATAATTCCAGGTGCACCCATTATATCATAACATTATCATCATCATGCTTGACACATAGAACCCATATCCAAAATGTACATAACTAACCCATGGAATGGAATGGGATTCATCTCATAATAACACATTTATAATATTTGGGTTACCAAAAGAGAGAGGGAATAACATACATGTTACAAGAATCGTCCTCTTTGAGTGAGAAGTAAATGGAGTGTTCTTAAAAGAGGGGTTCTTTTGGAAAACATTTGGATTGACATAAAAACCAGTGAAAAACATGTATATACCCGAAAGTAAATACTATGATGAAAAATTGATATTTAAGGAGTAAACATATAAAAATTTGAGTGAAAGAGGGAGAACCCGAAGGAATAAAATTGGGTTCAAAATTTCTCTTTACCTTGTGTCTGAATGCTTCCTTCTCTTTAATGTCATGTATAATGACATTATAATTATTAATTAGAAATTAATGAACCTTTTAAACATTAATAAGGTTCATTATGTTTTCATTATGTCATATTATGTTCCTTTGGATGACTTATAGAGTCTAAAAAATTGTTTGGGGATGTTCATTTTTATGGTTTTTCTCGGGTGGTTCACTTGTATTCATAAATTGATGTTCCGGTAGAACATGGGTAAACATACAGAAATAATATTACATGTTATTAAAGATATTACAATATTTTGAATTATCTTATAATTAATTATGTTAGATCCATGTGGATGAATAATTAGAAAAGAATTTAATGAAGATTGTTTGTGTTAATTTGGGATGTTTTTTATCACAATAAAGTTGTTTTAATTTATCACTTAGTAATATGTTCATAAGTCAGTTACAGAATGTTAAATAGGACATAATACATATAACAGATTCTAGTTTAATCATAAAATTTTTTCATGGCCAGATCTGAAGGTTGAAATGGAAGAAGAAAGCATGTCGTTCTTGAAGGTGATAAATTAACACCTCACAGACAACGTTCTCTTTATTAAAATAAAAGGATGTGGGAAAGGGGGTTGGATGATATAATATCCCATTACAATCATACAGTTACAGTATATGTATAATAATAGAGTTACTATACCATTTGGAAGAATATAGGTGGGGAGAGATCAAGAAATGAATTTGAACATGAAATGAAATTAAACGAGAAGATGAAGAAAAATTACCTCTTGAATCCTTCTCTTGAGAACCTCCTTAAGAGACTAATAATGGTCTTTTGATGAGACCAAAAGCTCATAGATGTGGGGTAGGGGATAGGTAAGGTATTTTTGTTAGTTTTTTGAGAAGTATTGGATCTTGAGAGGTGTGAGGAAATGAGGGTGTGAATGGTGGCTTTTATATTGCAGGGGAGAGGGGTTTCCTTAATATACAATTTATTAGATTTTTAATTTCCCCTACGAAAATGAATAGGGAGTCTTGAATGACCATGAATAGTAATTTTTTCATGTTTATCCTGAACCAAGTGGGATTACATCATCAGATCATTATCAAGGACTCAATAAATCCATTAATTTTCATTTATTGTAATTTATAGGATTCTACTATTCATCAAAAATTCAAGTATCCCAGAAAAATCCCAAAAATTTACCCCAACCATTTTTCGTGTAGAATCCAAAAATGAAGTCCATTTTTTAAAAATAATTTTATAAATTTTATTAATTTAATATTTTATTAAAATCAAATTTACCTAATAAATAGTTTTTATGATTAAAACTTATTTTATAGTGCTTTTAAAAATTATGTAGGGTCTTATAAAATTACCTAAAAACTATAATACGTTGATTTGATTAATAATGAATACATTTTAAGAAAATAAAATTTCATTTAAATTAATTAACTAGTTATAATTAATTATTTTAGACTTACAAAATTCCAAAACTTTTACGAAGGTAAAATTGTCACTTTCTAAGATGTCTAAATTTTATATAATTATTCAAGGGTAAGGTTACTCTTATGATGGATGATTTACTATTCATAAAGGTCATATTACTATTCATAAGGGTACGTTACTATTGACCAAATTTTTTTCTGTTTCATTAGACACCAAGAATCATCTTGAGCACAATCGTGTATGTCGGATTTTAGAAATTCCAAACAGATAAGTGACAAAGTTATTTTTAAAGGTCACTTATCACCTATTAGTTTATTATGTTCTTTTTCATGTTATTTTATGACATAAATATAAGAAAATAGTTTCCATCGAAAAAAATTGGGTCGTTACAGTAACACATCCACACTACACAACTACTTACCAATCCCGTACCGACTGCCATCACAATAGCATATCATCCAAGCCACAACCTCACAAAAACATTTCATATCTACCACTTCACATCACCACCATACAAAAAAACCACCACACACATTCTCACTATGAATCCAATGCTAACCATCCACATCGCATTCCATTAATAATGAACATTTCCACCAAACATCACCACCACACATCACATAAGAATAATAGCACACATTATACCTCATCTCAACACCATTCTCACTACTATCCCATGAATTTTTTAATGAAAGGATAGGCATGATCCCCCATAACTGGAAAAATCATGAAATCCTCTATTTACAAATGGTGTGAGAGGTAACACATAACAAAGCATGGATTACGCCAATCAAACTATCCAAGAGGAAAGAAAAATTGATAAACAAATAGAAAATGACAAGAAAAGGAAGGAAAAAGTTTCATCACACCCAATCCAAAATTAAACAATAAAGTAAAAAAATAACACAAATATGTTATAAATAACAAGCATAGACTTGAACAAGGTATCACATCTCATATTTTACAATTTATTCAACATTATACATTTATTCACTTATTTATTTGACATGTGTAGTAAAACAAAAAAAATATTTACATGGGAAAACTATTATTAGAGATATCTATGTTCATTATCATTTAAGATAGTGTGGAATAAGACAAAACCATAGTAAGGTTCTATGAAACATATTAACTACAGCGCATGCAATGCCTTGAACATCTATGGTTTTCAATATTGTAAAACATTTTTAATTTAATCATCAGGAATAAAAATATAGTATTTCATTAGATTACGCTCAATTCTGATTAATTTAAAATTTTATAATTAATTTTCTTTAATATTCAACACCTTGATATCCACCCAATGGATGTATAAATAGTGAAATATCGACAAAATTCACATATATTTGGAGATAATGAGGATCACATGCCTCAAATAAGATTTTTGATTCTTGATATGCACAACACAAAATAGAATAAGCAACATGAAATAAAAAAAATATTAGAAAGCCTATGATTAAACAAAACCGCACATGGCTTATATAAAAATAATATACCAAACAAACCAATATCTAAAAAAATAATCACATTGAATCTCTGAGAGAATAATATATGAAAAAAAAGAAATTTGGGAGATGAACCTGTCTAAAATCTATAAAGATCAAATTATTAGGACCAATGATCAATGTTGATGGGATTTGATGGATAATCCTCCCACCATTATAGGGGTTTTCCCCAACTCGAGGGAAAAATATTGTTGATTGAGAGGATTCAGCTGAAATCATGCATTAGAATCCGGATATAAGTTTCATAATTCATGGCATGAATTCCACAATAATGTTGTGAATTTTATAGGGTCTTTTTAATTCATTTCTTGAACCACCTACAAGGAATGAATTCCTAGTATCTTGAAATTACACATTAATTCATGGTATCTAAACCTAAATTTAATATATTTCATGAATTTCCCTTTCAATCCATCAATATGTTTCACACAACACTCTACCATACTATAATCTTCTCTATCCACATGCCACAAAAGTCATTAAACACATATTTATGATCTGATTTCCTATTTCACATCATTATTATTTTATAATATTTTTGTTATAGCTTCAACCTTCATTAAACTCTCCTTGTGAATCCTCAAAAATCCTCCAACCACTAAAATATAAATATACTGGGCTAGGAAGGAATGAAACATTACATTCATTAACATAAAAAAAATCCCACCTTTTTCGAAATCAACACCAGATGGTTGGAGAGGGTTCAAAAACAATCTTCTGAGATACCTCTATAGGATCTCATTTCTCCTCAAACAAAATAAGTCATATATAAAAAACTAAAACCCCCATAAAATACCCATACCGTTGTATCACACTCCTCATTGGGCACAAAATCACATAACCTATTACTAGAAACAAACTAACACCATTCCACATTACCATCCTAACAACCATCCCAATCTCCATATATCCGATGAGAACAACTACTACAAAAAACACATAACATCACCCCAAGAACACAAATCAATGAATTCCATCAAATATAAAAATATATTATCCTCGATGGGTGGAACTGAATCACCCACATAATTCTAAATGTGTCATGCTATAACACATCATGATTATGAATCTGATATTATAATATTAATATGTTGAATTATTATCCACACATCAAACCATAGAATAAATAATATATCTCATTCAAAATAATTATATATACATCACATCATCAAACAAATGAAATCAAAGGTTGGATACAACATTGGGTAATGGGAACAAATTTATATCTCTCACTCTCATGTACTCTCCTCCCAGACACCATGCCTCTGCAATACACAAATAAAGGGAATTTACCATCCATGAATTTCCCTCTAATTATGATCAATGACTACTAATGGATAATCCTCATATGACACATATTCCATAATATTTAACTCTCCTATGTAAATTATGTTGTAGTCATCAAAAGAAATTGATGATTTTGCAGCATGTGGAATACGTCGTGGATCCTTTTCAAATGTACTAGATGTGACATTGTTCATTCCACAACACTTTTCCCAGGGAATAAATATATCAATAATTCAAAATTTTGAATGAAAAAAAATCCACCTACATTAGAATAAATTCAAATACAATAGTGAAAAGACATATATCAAGTTATTTTGGTCTATAAATCCCACAAAGATCTCATTGAAGAATTAATTCCATCACAACCTCATTGAAAACTAAACTACCACTAGATTGGGATCATGGTGGCATAGTTAAAGTCATTTGGATATAACTTCCTAGACCCATAATAGACCATTACCCTCTGTTTCGTCAACACACGTATTAATATTACCTATGAAGGATCACTTCACACCTCAAACATCATAGCCTCCCTAAGTTACAGAATAATTGGATAACAAATCATCTACGCTTTCATGTAAATGAATTATATTTGTTCCTAATTAGTCCACATGAAGGCTTGGATCCACCTAGTTAATATTTATAATAAGGATACATCATGACGGAAATCATTCACAAATCTCTCATAATAGCTAGTCATACTATGAAAACTACATATCTCTTCCATATTTTTGGATGCTTCCCAAGATATAATTTCGTATTTCATCAATGGGTTTATAACCATACTATATTGACACACCACATGTCTAAGAAAACACACCTCACACATCTATAATACACATGTGGATTGCTTTCTATAGATTTAATTATGTCGAAGGACCTACAATATTGATTGAAATAATCCACATGCTCAGACATTACCATTGACTAGATCAAGACATCATTGCTTAAAATGATTATTATTTAGTACATATTCATTTGGATGATGGAATTAATGATCCACATAAACAGATATAGTGCTTTCATGATAATGAATTAAAGGACCATGAACTGAAAGTTCTCATACATACACATGAAGGTAGTATTCATGGTATATCTATATATCACTCTCATATGGTGATATATAATATGAAAGAATAAATTTGAAACCCAAGGGGCTTCTATTATCTATTAAAACTAATCATCAATCCACAGAAGAGTTTTAAACATATTAATCACTACATGATTCATCCCCTAATAGTCTACTCACAACCTCAATACACTATAAATATTCTTTGAGAAAAACACTAGGGATCCCTGAGAAGACACATTGGGTCTGAAAAAATCATTATACATCAAATCATCCACCTTAAAAATCTACTCCTGCGTCTCTGTAAATAATATATTACAGGGAGGCATGGAATTCGTAGATTTATATGGTTGTAACTCAACGCCAAATGAATATATTTCATCAAGAAGTTAGGGTTTTTTCCTCATCTGGGATAATGATTAATAGTTCCAACATGTCCTTGAGAAGATCCTATCCCCATTATTTAACTGATAACTCTTTAAACTAAGACAAAAGAGGCACACTTTATTACCACCTATCTAATAACCTATCTCACCATTGTTCACTAATCAATGGACATCAAGCACATAAAAAATAATCCTCTATAAATATTCAATGAATTTACATATAGAATATATACAACCCTTTCCATGGATAACATCATATAAATTAATGGTTTGAAATAAAATATCTCTCATTGACTATTGATTCCCCATCACCGATTTACACCCCCCAACACACATGAAATATAATATATTGTCATATAACTAGTTTAGATATCACTATGATAATTATAATAAGCATCCAATATAGTTCCAAAGAAAGAAATAATTTATGAGAAACAAATTAGTTGGTGGATTGAAAATAAAATAAAATACAAAAAAGAGTAGATGATAATAGATAGTACCTCTAACAACCATTGACACTATTGGCCCCGTTTCCTCCAACATGTGTAGATCACCATTCCATGATTATATACCACTCCATAATCCTCTTTGATTATTATGTAGACTAATAACCTATATTAATTTATGATAATGATGATAAAAAATTAAAACAAACTCTTTTTAATCTATTGTAAAGTTACCATTTGTACCTACCACTGAAAGTACCTCAAAAGAAACTACTGATACTACAAAAAAGTTCCATGAAATCCAATCAATAAATTGAATCCCTGAGTAGTTTTACACCAATACTATGATTTTACATGTATTATTCATACATTTAAAAAATGGGAAGTCCCATAGAGATGATGAGAATCCAAATATCCCATAATGAAGTGAAATGATATCTTGCAGTCTACTCCACACTATAAATATCCTAGACCTTATGAACACTCGTAGTGCACAACCAGAAACTCTACTCTTTTAGATGAACTGTTGGCCACTATCACGTGGATCAACTAAATAATAATGAATCTACATTATAACCTACAATTTATTATTCACATATATATTATTATATTTCATAAATGGGCTGAATATATACTAGATTACTAGGTGAAATGAATTCCATAAATGTTGTTCTATGGACTCTTTATTTGGAAAAAAATCAGGGAAAATTACAACATGTAAATGAATGGGATCCCAAGCACTAATGCACTCAAAAACCTATGCTAATGGTAGTTCGACTCCATTAACTTCACAAACATTATCATTGATGACATAAATTTCAAACAGAACTCCTTCTAACTTCCATTCCAAAACACACCTTCCACCTTTAATTAAATAAGGTAGAACATCTACCAATGACATATTTTACTATTCAACTAAATATATACCAATGATAATCATTGAATATCCTGAGATTGATTATGAAATTTTTTTATCTCGATATCCTCCAACTAGTTCTACATCTATGAATTTTCTATTTACCCTTTATTCTCTCCAAAATGTTTCCACTAAATGGATTACAAAAACATATTCCCAGTCTTGTCCTCCGCTGTTTGTTCGATCCTATAATGACTAACTAGATCAACTATCTAAACAGAAAATTCATGTACTAGTCATTGATGATGACCATGATCCACTCCTAAAAATGATAGAGGAACCTTGGGCCGAAAATTAAGGAATTTATCTCATTTTTACAAAATTAAATCATTTTAATTTCCCACAATTACCTAATTGAGAAACATACACAAATAATCCTAATATGTGTACCACTTCTAGTTCTCTACACTAAAAACATTACCACCCTACGTAGTAATTAAATTAAATTTTATTCTACTAACATGGTCCTTGGGGTCCATAAAATCCATATTCCACACTAGTCTTACTATCCTATGTTATGAACCAAGATCAATTAGTTATTTTTCCATATTATTCCACGAGATCCCCAAAGTGCATAAATAAAAAACTCCACCATATCTATGAACCAAAAAATTTTATTCCACTATTTCATTACCCCACCCATCTAATAATATCCCTTCTAGATGAATATGAATTAAAAGAGATAATTATAGTTGATTCCAGCCACTGCTAGGCCCTAGGTTGGTGATAAGAAATCAGGGTATAAAAACCTCTCAAATAGAAGACCATTATCTACTTAAAGTATATAATGTAGATATAGAACAAAATAATAAAATAAAATAAAATATAAAATACTAAATAAGAAGAACAATTTCCTATAATTTATATATAATGGAAATAAATATATACAAAATTCTCTAAATCAATGTATGAAAAGTAATGTCCTATAATAATGAATCAACGGTAGCTCCCCATACCAATCTATAAATATCCAACTAAACCCTAAATTCCACCTTTAATTATGAAAGGAAATCTGTATACTTACTGTGATTATAAAACAATACACAATAGGATCATAAATAATGTCTCAAGTGGACATGTAAAAAAATAATAGTACTTTCCCAATGAACTATCATAAATTATAAAAAAAACTTATATTGATCGAATAACCAAATCGAATCTCACAATATCATGCATCCAATATACTAATATAATACCATAATCAAAACAAGGAACCTCACTCCTACTTCCACACTAGTTTTCCACAATCATTTCTTAATAAGAATCATTGTTTTCTCTCATACCTTTAACATATATCCCATATCTACACAAAAAATGATTAGATACCAAGGTCATCACATCATGTCTGACACAATGATACTGGATCAATCCCAACAGATCACATAATATAACCCATAATGAAGAGTATCATGATTGTGACCAAATAAAGCTTAGTATCTCCACCTTCCACGCATGACCCCCACCACATATCACATCACATAACAACATCACTTCATCACATCTATCCTAAAACCACCGGGTCCATTTCACCACATATCACAAGAATAATAATAAGCGATTACTATTGGATTGTGTGTGGGGATAATCGGGTAGATAACTATCCATATTATAACCATCTTAGATATCAGGGAAAACACCATGAACCAAAAACATTGGGTGTTGGTATGGTTATCCAAATTGGGAAGGGAATGTATAAAAAATTACATAGATATATGTTATATAGAGAGAACACAATATGAAACATAAAGATCCATCACTACATCCCTAGTGTAAAATAAAACATATAAATAAAACTATAAATAAAGTACAAAAAATGTATCCATCAATATATGAAATGAACAACATAAAAACCTTAAAAATATTAACAATTCCATTTCCAAATACAAAAACTAACCATTATAATATATAATATACTTCTAATTATTTAATTCATTTGATCCATTTTCCACATATCATATTTCAGAATATTATTTATTTATTTACCAACACAAGACCATTCATGTTAGGAATAAAAATTTATTCCACAAATAATTGAGAAACTAACACAAAAATACCATAGAGTAGCTCATCATCCCACACAAACCATAACCTGAACACTACATCATCCATGTAACATCATCGCAAAAACTCCATATTTCGAAAAGTACACATTATCGATGAACAGTACATGAACCACACAACTTCTCAAAATGAATCTCATACCAAACAACCACATCTCACATGACATCCAATGGAAATTACCACAACACATCACATAAAAACATCATCCCCCATAATATCCCATGACATCACTATTCTCATAACTTCCACACTTATTTCACAACCCATCTGATCACCCTTATCATCTCACACCAGCCCAAATAACATCAGGAAAACAAAATAAGAACATATAGAAGGAAAAAAAACAAACACACACATAATAAATCACATATCCTCTTCTAAAATTTATTCAAGGGTTTAAATTAATTCACAAAATAATTTAGCATGGGAATTATCACAAAAATGTGATTTTCATGCACATCTAATTATAACACATATATATGTTCTTCAGACTTTACTCTTGACTATAATAAAAAAATATCAAACCAACACCCTCACACATATATCAAACAAAATGAACACAATTTATCATAAAATATTTATTTGTTAGTATTTGAAACAAGATGTAATAATATCATTAATAATAATAATAATTCGGTAAGAAATTTGATTACTCCCCATTACAATCCATTTAAACTTTTCCAGTAAGTTATCATTATTATTCCAACCATTTCTATAAACTTAATGGAAGGAGAGTAAAATTTAGTCCCCACATATTTCATGTGAATTGTTATTGTATGAGCATTCACTACTTCAAAGAATATTTTTAATTCTCATTGTACATAACATGGAATAGAAGAAGAAACCTAAAAACAACTCCTCAATTGGAAAACATGTATTGACATGAGCTACACGAAGCGTTTGTAAAATTAGTTTCCCAATAACACATCAATATTATAAAACACCACCAAATAAAATCTATGAGGTAATAATTCTTGTAAAAATGGGAAATTGTGGAAAACCTAATTTAGATCACTGTATATAAATTTTCAGAACCAACAGATCAATATTGTATGAGAGTGGATGAAAGATCTTCCAAAATCATATATGGTCTGCTAGAGACTAATAGAAAATAAACATATAATTAGATTTTTTTTCTTATCTCCAAACATATAAATATGATGTATGTCACATGATTCATTGTGTGAATTCAAAATTCACATTGAAAAGTCTACATTGTCAATAAAATAAAAACCATGAACCTTATACAAGGTCTGATCTCCCCATTTTTTAGAATTATTCAAAAACTAATGTTTCAATGGAATGAATTTAATACATTTCCTGAATTAACCTTTCACAAAATTAATTTATTTCATATACTGGTCCAATACCACATCCAATATACGCATAGTAGGACACAAAATATATAGGAAAATTATTCCTGACATTAATTACCATTTCATGATATGAAACTCAAGCTTCAGTTCTACTATAAGTCCAACCTCTATCAAAAACTCATCAGGTCTACATTAAATTCCTCTATCTAAAAAATATAAATTTAATGGGCCATGAAATCCCATAAACATTCCTAGAGTGTAGATAATATAAATATGATAAAAAATTTATATAAATACTCATTAATAATAAAAAATTTATGATCAATAAAACTATAGGGGATGAAATGATACCATAAATTTATTTTAAATTAAGTTAGAATATATATGAATATATTAGATACCCTGGAAATGATAAAGATAATGGATTAAAATTTATATGGAAAAATTCATGAAAGGAATTCATATTTTCAGAGATATCCTTATCTCAATTCATGAACATATTTTAATTTCCTCCAAATTATTGTATTATAATTTTTCTCTCTCTTATAATCCGCATAATATAACGTATTATTAAATTTTAAAATTACTGTTATTAATTTTGACAATTTAAATGTTCATTATTTTATTATTATAAAACCACTTGGATATAGAGTTAATAGTATAAGGTCACTAAACTATTTTTCTATAAGATCCTATATAATTTTTTCAAATTCATGTAATTCCATAAATATTGGAGTTTAATATTTTAGATTATTTTTATTGTTTATAATAATCATCCTTGTTAAATTGTGTTCTATATGGTTCAAAAAGAAAATGATTATTTAATTTTAACATAATTATCATCATCAATATTTTATCATTAAATAATATTATATGTTATATTACATTTTTATAAATTTTGAATAAAATAAATAATTAATTGTTTTAAATACCTATAAATAAATTATGTTAAAAGTAAAATATTATCGTTCATTTATGTATCATAAAACCACCATTGGTGAACATGTTTTAATGAGGGTTTTAAAATGAGAGATAAACTCATATATGTTAAAGTATTATAAAAATTTATTTTCTATTAAATTGTATACTTTTATTAATTTCTTATTGATTAGTTATAAAATATAATTTTTAATGGGATATATTAAATGTAAGGACACCGTTTTGGATTATTGATATTTCTATTGTAATAGCTTCAGAAAATAGTTTTCATGAGATAAATTATAAGATCTATAATCATATATGGATGAAAATGATATTTATAACACGATAATATAAAAATTAAATTAATGAAATCGCAGTACTAACATTTTTTATGGATGTAAAATATCATAATAAATTAAAAAAAATTTGGATGATTACCTTTCTCTTTGAGTAACCACCTTTATACCGAGGAAAATTCTAACTTAATAGAGGATATTTTATACTATATATGGATTCAATAAGTGGGAAGGGTATTGTATAGAGTGATCTGGGGAGATATTTTAAATAAATATTTTCTTTATGGTATGAATGGTATTGATTAAGGGTGATTATATTGGTAGGGGTGTTTTATAAAAAATATTTTATAACTTATGTCTAGGTCTATAATATATTTTATTTCTATAACATTTATTTGTTTATGATAAAATAATGTTTTATAACATAATATGAAAACCACACCAAAATATAATGGAATCATTTAATTTCTTAAAGAAATAATAATTTAAAAAATTATTTTCCACATAAAATATTTTATTTTCCAATAGTGGTACCTCTTTTGGTAAATGTGCATATTATGCTGGAAAATATTTTATCATGATAAATTTTTTAGTGCCCTATTTTTTGTTTAAAATAATAACTCTAAATGGTACTACGATATATGAATTATTTATATTTTAATTATAAAAATACCAAAATTCAATAAAATTCATTTAAAAATATTTTTAATGATAAAAATGTAATATATTTATTTATTCACATTAACATTAATTATATTATAATTGTAATGGTAATATTTTTAATAAAAATATTATATGTCATTAGAAATAATTTCCATAATCAATATACAATTTAAATTCATTTTTATATGACACAATAATATTATCATCTATTATGGTAAAAACAATATTTTTCATAAAAATATATAGTAGTCCAATTACAAAAACCATTGAAAAACAGAATTCAGTAAATAAAATTTTTTAAAACTTGTTGGTCGGGGGAAGAGACCCCATAGCTTGCCCCTCCCCCACCCCAGGAAAACCATAAACCCCACCACCAATGGTTGTTGGGACAATATTGGTTGGATAAGTTTTTCAATTTTTTTAAGAATTTTTTTTGAAGTGTATGTCTACTTTAAAAAAAAGATAAATCAATTTAATTTGTAAATTTTTTAGAAATTTGGAATGACCATATTATTTAGGAATTCAAATTCTAATAGTTTACGAAACTGTATTATATTTAGAAGAATATGTTTAGATGAAAAGTTTCATCGGACTCACCTAAGGTCTGAATTGGAAGTGATGATCATAATGAGGTTCTGCATCAGAGTCTTCCAAACTCCAATATTTATATGTGATTATTTTTAATTTTTTATTTCTCACAAAGCATAATAATGTTTTGAAATATATGATATAATCTTGATAAATGAAAATGGGGGAAGATGTGTTGTCAATCCAAATTAGGAAATTGTATTGACAATTTTTGGAATGAATGAAAGTTTGTTGAATAATATGATGTTGAAATACATCTGAATTAATATAATAAAATGTTGATAATGATGTTATGATGAAAATATTTCTATTTAAATTCACACGATGCTAAATCTAGTATTAAATAATTCTAGTGTCATGATGGATTTCATGATACTTTCTGAAATATTGTAGTAGATGAATGTTGGTGAAGGTGATGATTTTTGGTCACAAGATTACTGTAATGATATTATGAAATGGAATTTTCATAATATCTTAGGAGGATTATCATAAAAACGGTACTGGTTTCTAGTCTAGCCAAAACCCAAAATATTTATATTCATTTATTAATATATTGACTAGTATCATATTAAGAAAATAAATAAGCCACAAATATTGGTTTATCTGATTCAGTATGTCATCATATTCATTAAAGACAACATTGTTTGAAGGGGAGAAATTTTGGTAAAATATTCTAATGAGAATGAAGTGGCTGAAGATGAAATTGTTGATACTGGTTCATTAGGCTTGGTATGTCATCCTTGTCATCAAATGTAGATTTGTTTTTGTTTTGCATTTTTTGGACCAATATAAAAAGAAATTAAGAGTTCATTAACAATGTAGTAATCCATTATAAATAGGATGATTTATTTTGTTTATTGTTTATGTGGTTTAAGATAAAAGAAGATGATGAATCTATTGTTTTACATTTGATTTCATCGTAATGACACAAATCATAATGAAAATCATATTGGATATTCCGAATTGGACCGAGGTTTCTTATGAATATTAGGGCTATCTATTTCAATATAAATATAATTTTTATGGAGCATCTTAATTATGAAATTGTACATGGAAAACATGAATAGAAATAATGTTTATGAAAATAATCATAGCTGATCTTATTTTGGTAGAAAATCAAGAAGATTCACGAATAATCATGATGCGTTGATCATGTCAGAAATGTATCCAAAACTCAAGGGGTATGTAATTTTGGAAAATTTAGTGGAGTAAGAAACCATTTCAGAATCCCACCCAAACCACATTTGGGACACCAATAAAAAGGAAATTACTTTATAACTTTAATATGGCAGAAGTATTATTCACAAAAGTAAGAGAGATGGCAGTGCATTGAATAATATTTATAGATATGTTGTTATTGCAATGAGTTTTTAAAAAAAAATTAATTCAGGAATAATGATAAATGAGAATATACAAGATTTTTCCATATTCAACTGATTATCATATTCATATGACTTTTATATTTAGTTGGTCATCATGTTAAGATAGATAATTGGATAGGAATTTACATAAACATGTCGATGTTTTTCCGTAATATTATCATTCATATTTTAAAAGAGCTATATATTTTCCGTATTAAGAATATAATTAAGAAATATTAATAGGAAATTAGACTGAGTTTTAATAAAATATCCATAGAAGTTCTTACCAAATTATGGGTAAAAATCATGAAAATTTTAAAATATCATACTTGTTAAATTTGTTCAATAATTATTGTAACTTATTAGTTACAAAAACATTTTAATACGTAATTTTGATCCTTAATGAACATGCATTGTTTTATTGATCATAGAGATACATGAGTGTCAGGGAATATACAAATCATTATATTCTACACTAAAGGATTGTTTTCTAGTGGATTTGGTGGTATTGGACCATATCAAAACCATACAAATTACATATCTAGTCTTTTTGAATAGTGAAAGTTTGAAATTATTTTATTCATGTAAATATGTGTTTTTTTGATTCAATAGAGAATGAAGTATTTAATAAGAGGTGAATTTAGATTCAAAAGTAATGAAACAAAAAATAAAAATTTATCACTACTTTACCCCTCCCCCTCTAGGTGATAGAACTATATTTTATGTGAAATTACATTTTGAAGGTAATAATTATCATAACTGGAATGATATAATAATACCACATCTTATCCCCCTTAGATATGATGTTCATAAACTTGGAAAATATTGACTTTTTTTATTGACTAAAATTTCATCTTACATCTATTGATATAATGAATATTGATAATTGTGGAAGGGTAAATAATTATGTACTATTATAACTTTATAAAAGTGAATTCATAAGGGTGAAATGTGTTTCCAAAGAAAAAGGTATATGTGATAAGCTTAAAAACATATCCAAAGGAAATAAAAAATAAAAAATGATATAATTACAAATATGGGGGCTAATGTACAAAGGTTTGAAATTGGGTGAGTATGAGTATATGGGCGACTTAATTACCAAGTTAAATGATATTTTCAACACTATAATATGCCTTGGAAATAAATTGGAGGATTACATAATTTTTGAAATCATCATAAGAATTATTCCTAACAGGTTTGATACTAATGTTTATTTATTAGAATATAGAGACCCTAAAACAGTATCTATAGATGATTTTCATTTATCTTTCATCACTTATGAAATGATAAGGGAGAAAGATATGAAATTAAAAACAAAAGTTTTTATCAGAATGCCTTTCAACGGTACAATGAAAGAGAAGTCATAGAGGATTATAATTAAAGAACATGATGGTTATTCTAACTCCAAAAAAATGTTATGTAAAAATATTAATAAATAATTATCCTTGTTTTATAAAAATGTGAGTAGTGGTATAGGTACATACACATGGAAACATCAATAAAATGTTTTAAATTGTTATCTATTGTGAACATTATGGGAAATTGTTCACTAACAAATGAAGAAGTAGATAGTGATAATGAAGAAAGAAGTATAAGAAGTTCATGGAAGAAATAGAGTGATAAAAAATTCTCATTCCATATGTACTGATTTGAAATTATACAAATCAAAAAGGATGTGTTTCTTTACTAAATATGAATATGAAGAAGATAGTGATATAGAATCTGGAAATACTATTGGGAATGTTGGTGAAAATAATTTTATTTCAATAATGAATGATGAAGAGATGGAAACTATCTATTCCATTGATGTAGAAACTCAACTTTACATTCATTTGAAAGAAGAGTTGAACGAATGTATGAGAAAGATTAGAAGTCTTGAAAATTAAAAAAAGAAGTTGGAAGATGAAAGTTCCTCATTAAAAATTTATGAAAATTTTTCCGATGATATGAACAAGCTTTTGTTAGAGATTTATCATTTGATGAAATCTCTTGGGGAAGAAAATAATCATAATGAGAATCTGTATGTAAAGGTGAATGATAAGGTAGAAGAAGTAGAACTTATTAAATAAAAACTATTTAATGATGAACTGAAAAATAAAATTTCCAAAAAATAAATCATAGAATAAGCTGAATGTTCTAGTATGTATAATCCTAACATGGATCAACAAAATTATTCTTCAAAGGTTGAGATGAAAGCTAGAATGTTTTATAAAAATGAAAATTATAGATATTCTATATATGTGTGTATAGTTAACAAATATAAATGATCCAATGTGACTGGAAACACTATGCATGAAAATGTTTATATAAATTATATATATAGAAATGTTCATACAAATTATGGTTATGATAAGGCTGAAAATAATACTGATCTAAGAAAGAAGACTAGTTTGAAAAATAATGCTTGGTGGTCACCAATGTCTGGAAAAGAATGTTATAGAGAAACATACTTACAATTATGGTATATATGAAAGATACATAGGAAAATATTCTTAATTTGGATACTTATTTTCTTTTTATGGATTCATTCATATAAGAAATATTTTTTGGTTCAACTAGTAATATTACTATAATTCCATAGGTGATATAAGGTAAGGGATTATGGGGAGTCAATCCCCTCAAAAGATGAAGTCTACAAAATATGTTCTGAATAAACTGAGATTGATGGTGTGAAAATTAAAAACATGTTCTACCCCATAGAAACGATTTTTGAAGGATCTTAACAACCAAATAATCTTTTTAAGGGTGGTCTTGTTTTGTGACCATCAAAATGAATGTTTCCAAAAAATTCCCAGAAGCCACAAGTGATGAATGAAAATAGAGAACGAAAAACCCTTATTATGGACACATAATTTGGAGCTATAAATGGATAATGTCCATAGATTCTTTTTATTTGCTGGTCTTCTCATTAGATATGATATTTAAATTTTTTTTAGAATGTAAATTATTTCAAAGAAGGAATTTTGGCATTCTATATGGATGAACCACTAAGAATAAAATTTGTTGGATCAATTATTGTTGGGAAATAGAAATTCAAATCCAAGAAATACTTATATGCTGTTGGGTTAAATAAAAACATTATGAGTATTTTAGAATTTTATTATGAATATAATAATTTAACTTTTAGGAAATATGTATTTTTTGTGAAATGTGATAAGGATGGAAAGATAGTTATAAGAGGAAAAAATACGAAGGGAAGATTATTTCAAGTTGGTGAGGTACAAAACTCTAGTTACATTTTTTGCAGTATAATAAAATAATTTGAGGAATAAAAGGATGGGACACATGTTCCAGAGAAACATACAAAATTAATCTAAATGGAATAGTTTTATAGATATTTCCAAAAATTCAGGAAGAAGAGATTAGTGCTACACAATTTTTCATAAAGGAAAGATTACAAATTATATGTATAAGAACTGTGGTATTTTTTCAAGATACCCCCTCAAATTTATCTATTATAACATATGTGGGATAATGAGAAAAAAATAAAAAATGGTGATAACTATTTCATCTCTTTTACTGATGACTATAATCACAATACTTATGTATTGAATATGAAACATAAATTAGATTCTTGGAAACTTTTTAAATGTTTTAAAAAGAAAGCTTAGAGTGAATATAATATTGAGTGAATAACTTGAGAAGTAATTACAGTGGTGAATACAAAAGTGAATAATTTCAATGTAATTTTGATTATAATGGTTTTCAGTAAGAGTATAATTCACACTATTGAAATAAAAAATGGGTTTTCTAAAAGGTATAATAAATTCTTGTGGAAATGGAGAGAATTATGTTACTTGAACATGGTACTTCTCATTACATCGTAAGGAAAGATATGGGTACTACTATGTTTATTTATGACTAGTTATTCTATATACCAAGATCTGATATGACTCCATATGAGTTTTTTATGTAAAAAATCCATGTTTTAAACATTTATGATTTTTGGGAGTCTATACATTATAAATACGAAAGGTGTAATCTTTGGAATGTTAGAAAGAAAAGATTATGATCAAAATTTTCATTACTATGCTTTAAAAAAAGTTGATATATATGATTCAAAAAAGAAATGGGAAAAAATTTTATTCTCATGATGTAAAAGTTATTAAAAATGATTAGAAAGATAAATAGACTCATAGAGAGTGGTATGTTTAGTAGGATAGGGGGAATTTTCTTTATTATTATAATAAAGATATAGAAAATTTCCATCCTACTAAAGTTGAAGAATAAAACTCTCTTATTTCAAATGATGAGGAAGATACCTAATTATCTCATCCTATGATAATAATCAAAGTGGAAGATTAGAAAATTGTTGAAGATCAACATCAGAAAGTTCCCACAAGAAGAACATAAAATGCCATTACAAACACTTCTTTTTATTGAAATGTGAAACTGAAAGATTTTGATAAAACTTTTGAGTATCCAGAATGGGATCAAGATATGAATAAATAGATGGATCATATAGAAAATAGTGATACATGGGAAATTATATGTAATCAATATAAAAAATATTGTTGGTATTAGGTGTGTTTTCAAAAACAAGATGAATGAAGAAGGTGAAGTGATAAGAAGCATGGAAAAAAATTCAAAGGGTATTCAAATTAACTGTAATAATATTGATGAAAACATTGCTCAATTTGGATATATTAGAAACTATAATAATCTTTATTTCTATTTCTTTTACAACGATGTTGCAAAAAAATTCACAAGGATGTTAAATTTCTATTTCCAAATTTTGGATTACATGAGGATAATTACATTGAACAACCCTATGGATATTTTTTGTGGAAATATAAATGTTATGGGTGTATGATAAAGATATATTTGTATAGACTAAAACATGATCTAAGGGATTTGTATTCCAAATTAGATTATTTGTTGAGGAAAATGTGTTTTAATAAAGGAAGAGTTGATAAAAATGATTACATCAAAGACTGATAGTATTTTTCACTCATCATAATTGTTTATGTTGATGGCATTATCAGTTCTAAAAATGATTATATAATATATAAAACACATTATGAATAGTTGAAAATGTTTTTTGAAATTTCCATGTCGGGGGAAACCAAATAATTTAGTTGTATAAAAAATTTAAAAATAATAAACACATTATTTATTTCCCAAGAAATGTATGCTAATGAACTTCTTAAATGGATCAGTATCAAAAATTAAAAACATGTTTCCACAGAAATATTAGTGGGAACCATGTTTGGTAAATATGGTGAAGGTAATAAAGTAGATCAAAAAGATTTTTGAATGTTTATTGGTTGTTTTCTATATTTGACTACCTCATAACCTGACATTATGTATGGTGTTACCTTATGTCCAAAATTTCAAGGTTCTCTAAAATAATCCAATTTTATGGATATATTTTTTTTAAATACGATAGGCACAAAAATTATTAATTAGGTAAGATAACACTGAATGTGCGGACTGGTTTGGGTATTCAGATATTGATTTTGTGGGTAATTTTGATGATAGATGATTCACATCTAGTGGAGTACTATTTATATGGATTAGTTTCATTTGTTGGAATATAATGAATAAAAATTAGTAACTCTTAGCACATATAATGATGAGTATGTTCCTTCCCCTCATGTTGTTACCCAACATATGTGGATGAAGACTCAGTTAGATGACTTACAAATTGATGTACAGTTACCCTTACTCTAGGGATGTGATAATAAAAATGAAATCAAACTCATCATGAATTTAGTACAATATTCTTTTTTAAATATTATTTATAAAAAATATAATTTTATTAAAGAGAGTGTATAAAATAATGAATTAATGTAAGAGTATGTTCCTCTATCAGAACAAGTTGTTTCAATTTTGACAAAACCATTACCGGTTGAACCAATCTCTAAATATAGGTTGACCGTGGCCCTCCTAAATATTTCACCTCAAGGACGAGGTATGTGTTTTTACCTTTATTACCTTATCTTATGATAGTGTTGTCAAGGGAGAGAATTGTTTCAAAAATCTATTCGTAAAAGAAACCATGTAAAAAGGTGGAGTTGTGGCCAATCAGTGAATCAAACATGTGTGGGTGTGAACTATTCTAACAATTTTTAGTGTTTGTTGGAAAAAATCTATTGTATTCCATAAAAATTGAAGAAGTGAATAACTGCTGATGATGAAAGATTAATAATGTTTTCATAATCAATATATTTCGAATACATGGATTTGTTGTCTATAATTCCAGTTTTCTATAATGAGTTCGCGGACATAGGATTTGAATTGTAGATAAGTGATCCATAGATTTAGATTGAAATGTTTATTTATTTATGAATCATCATTAACAGTAAAATCTAAAGGGGATTATATTGTAAAAGAGTTTGTTGTATAGGGTTTTATGAAGTTTTTAATATGATTATCTTACAAGTGTATTTTTTTAATTGTAAAAAATCATTCACTTTGTAAAAGGTTTTAAAAATTTATCTAACTATCATATTGTGAAAATAAGAATCACAATTTTTAAGAAGCGGCACCGTATTGAGAAGAATTTATTTGGAATAAAAGGATAAAATGAATCCCCTCTGGTCAGGAATGAAATAAAAGAATGTAATGAGGTTATTCATTATAGTCTTCCTAACTCCAACATAAATTTGAAAATTATCTTCTATTTTATATTTTTTAAATAATAATAATATAATTATGAAACATGAGATGAAATATTTATAAGGAAATGGGAGATTAGTTTTTTTCAATAGGAATCATTCCAATTATTGTGAGGCTTGTTAGAAAGAATGAATTTTGATGCTAGAATATGAAGTTCAAATACTTTATAATGAAAGTAATAAGATGCTGGAATGGATTGTATGTCGTTATAAATTCCATTAAAATTCATATGATGTTTTACTTTGTCTTAAATTATTTCATGTCATGAAGGAATTCATGATACTTGTGGAATGATTGAATTATATTAAATTTTTCAATGAAAAATATTTCTGCTGTGAAGATCATTGTATTTATATTAACAGATGTAGATTTTTGTAAAGGCTATGAAGGATGAACATAAAAAGGTACACGTTCTTTGTCAACCCAAAAGGCAAAAGATTTAAATTATTATAGAATGATGTTGATGAGAATCATATTGAGAAATGAATTTATTCAAGGATAATGGTACATCAGATTTAATAAGTCACCATATTCATTATAGACGTATAGTTTTGTAATAAAGAATCATTGGTGTTATACATAGAAGGGAAATAAGTTTCTAAAGACCAAGCTTCTAATACCAGTCCATTAGACATTGAATGACATCATAATCAATAAAGTAATATTTTTTGATTATTGGGATTGGTTTGGACCAATACAAAAATAAAGTTAGTGTTCACCAAAAATATAGTATACCGTTTACAATATGTTGAATTACTTTGTTTGTCATTAATGTGAGTCATGATAAATGATGAATAATAATGTATTATTTTACATAAATCTTCATCATATTGAAATAGATCATAATAAAAATCATAATAGAAAATTAAAATTGTATTGTGGTTTTTAAAGAAGAATAATGTATTCTATTTCATTATAAATACAATTGGTATGATGTATTGTAATGAATAACTCCAATTGGTAAAATAATTATTGGACTAATTTTTTTCAGTAATTTCAGATGTGAGGTTATGTTGATAGAAGATTCAAGAATGTTTTAGAAAAATGAGAAGTGTTTATGAAGTCTGAAATGTATCTAAAAGTAAAGGGAATATAGAAATCTAGGAAAACAATTGAGTAGGAATCCATTTCATAATCCCACTGTAACGTGATTTCAGTCACCTATAAAAAGGGATGTACATTGTCTTTTCATCTTCCAGAACTAATGTTCATGAAAAGATGATAGAAGGTGGATATTTGAAAAAAAAATAGAGAGAATAATTTTACGGATTCACTTTTGTGGAAGAATTTTTTCTGGACAGGATAGAAAGGAGAAGAGACAAGATTTTAATGATTTTAGCTAATCAATATATTTATTTGATTATCATATATATCTTTTCATCATGTTAAGTTGTATCATCATATTGGGATTTATAGAAATTGATTTATTTTGTTCTATAAATTTCTCAATTTCATTCTTATTGAGCAATATATTTTATGTATTATGAAACAAGTTTTCAATATCAGATTTAGAAATTGGATTGGGAAATCAGACTGAGTTTTATTACAATGTATAGAAAGGTTCATATCGGCTTCTGGGAAATAATGTAAAGAATATTTTTAAAATATCATATTTATTATATTTTTTAAATAATCACCATAACATATTTGTTGAAAAAAACATTTTATTACATTATTGTGCTACTTGAAGAAAATTCTCTGTCGTATAGATCGTAGTGTTACATGAGTGTAAGAGAATGTCCTACTAATTTTATTCCACAAAAATGATTTCATTCAAGTATATTGTTTGGTATTGGAACATTTCTGAACCATAATAAGGACATAACTACTTTTCTTTGTTTAGTGATCCTTGTAAATTATAATATAACTAGATAGATTTGTTTTTTTTCTTTTAGTAGGGAAAGAAAAATATAACAATTGGTTATGGTTATTTGAAAAAAAAGTTAAAGTAAAATATAAATATATCCCTAATTCACTCGCCCCCCTCTTAGTGATACAGGTATCTTAACTGGAAAATTTTAACCATGGGGTGAAATATAAATAATAATCATAATATAATAATTATATATTACATATATTTTCATTTCTACAAAAATAATTATATCAGAAAAAAATTCAATGTATTTTATAATTTCTAATATATTATAAAACATTCATATTAATAATTCAAATATATCATGAGATATATATATATACATATATATAAAATTATTTTATAACATAATAAATTTGACACTCAATATTTTGTTCTATTAATTATAAATTTTATTTAAAATATTCAATGTAAAACGCAAAAACATTAGATAACATCTAACAAGAATTCACCCTCAAAACCATTTCAAAAAATATAAAACATAGAACCCATCACCATAACCGTATAAAAAAATCCACCATAGAACTAATAAAATTATAATGAAAAAGATGAATTTATAATGAAGAATTTGATATTAAAAAATAAAATATTATAAACTCAAATATTAGAGTATCCATTGAAATAAACCAATCTCATTGTACATTTGTATGATCCATATGATTGGAACATATTGAATATAAGAGGAAAATGGTACTGGATTGATGATCCAAAATCAAAAAACTATAAAAATTGATAATGTATTTGAATATAGGATAAAGAACCGGAATACCAAACCAATAGCTATAACATTATACGAAATCCATGATTCAAATCAAGGATATAATATTGAATGGTGTTATATGATAAGACCTAGTTTCATAAAATCAAAGAAATGGAAAAGTTAGTGATTGAAATTTTTATAATTAGAAGAACTTATATTACAATATAAATTCCATTCTTCACATCCCCCATGCTTTTCCCCACTCTTCCCTTTGCTGATACATCTCATCAATTCTCTATGCACTTGAACAATAAAATTTTTTGTACTTGTGTGAATACTAAATAAATAAATACATATCTTAATGAAAATTAAATTATAGACTATAAAAAATAAATTTCACATCTCTCACAAAAAACCATATATTTTAATTAATAAAAGAATATTGTTATAATACTAATTATTAATTTTTATAATACATTACATTATTAAATACCAATGAGGGAATATTCTTACTGTCTAGAGAATGGATTATGATTCATGAGTAATAAGTATAAAATGTAGATTTGTTCAATGTGTTTTATATTGCATCTTGGAATGTAGATGATATATATTTGAATTTTTTGAAATCCCTATATTGGAATTTTGAAAATATATTGGTTCTTATATGACATTTGTTTTATAAAATTAGAACATTAAAAAATTATTTTCTACGCATAGACATCTACTATTTATGGTATATCATAATTCTATTTATATTGTATCTTTATTTCTATCATTCTTATTTTTAATAAGTTGTAGGATTTCACATACACTAAATAAAAACCACTTCAAATGTGAATAAACTGGATCGAACGATCTTTATATTCCTATAATAGAGTAGCTGATTAGAGGAAAAATGAATTTGGATTAGAGGTCAAGTTCATGAAAACCATGATTATTGAAAAAACATTTTATGGTAGGTATATGATTTTTATATTGGTCACGTTTTTATATTTACTGACTTATGGTTCATGTTAAATATTTTTTTGTGAAATATTTTCTTATTATTTACTACAAGTGGTGATATTCACATTGGATAAGATATTTCTATATTTTTTTTGCTTCAAGTTATTTAATTATTAATAAAATGGAATTTGATCTTTGAAACAAGGTACATATATATTGACAATGAAGAAATGATTTACATGTTTGAACAAAATACCATATAGGGTGCACTTAATAGTATCTATGTTGGTCTAGAATACCATATCTATCCTTGTAATACATGTGTACTAATCCATAAGGATCTAACATAGTAATTATTGATATATTCATGTATCTCAATATATTGTAGACGAAAAATAATAAATGGGTTTTTCCTCTAGCTACAAAGTATACATCACATGATTGTTAAATTCTATAAAACATAACATTTAATTATGATTTTTATTTAGATAGTTCGTAGTTAGAATAACGGATATCTAGTCCTAATTGAATCTACCTCTAAATGAATAATAGTTGATCAATAATATTGGAAAAATGCATAATTTATAGTTAATACCCCTCATTATAATGAGATTATTATTGATAATAGAGAAATATTTATGCTTCTATTAACACCAATCTTGAAGATGAAGATGGAATGATAAGCCTAAATGTTTGTAATAAGTAAACTATAGAACCATCAGATAAGAAAATAGTGGCTACTCATTCTATGACATTACAAAATGTTTTTTGTATAATATCTAAAAGATGGGTAATAATTTTTATACATAAATATATTTATTTAGTTATAATATTTAAAAGTGGGTGATGCGGGATGTTCCACATAAAATAGTGATCAGATCAAACTCAATTATTTAAAACCACATTGAAACTCAAATACTAATTTGATTTATTCAAAATCAATATGAAAACATATATACCTAGATACAGTTGTATCAATATATTCTGAGCGTTATCCCAATTCAATAACATGTCTATACATATAACTACCTACCTATAGTTTTTGGACTTGTACACGAATATTCAAAGCCACACAAAAATACTATATACCAAAAAAATGCATGAGCCACATCAATAATATAATGATTCCCATGACATGAACGAATTTAATATTCTAAAAAATTATATTTATTAATCACATTTAATTTTATATTAACTCTTAAAACTAATTTATCTTCCTAGTATTTTTCACTAATAATTAAAATACAACATATTATATCTCTATCCCAAGTATAAAAAATTTTCTCCCATCCAAAAACAAAATAAAAATTTCATAATTCTGATGTACATATAGATCAAAATTATTGTACGAATGTAAAATATTTTTCAGTATTTGAAAAAAACGATTAATTATATAGTAAATACATGAATTTTCACATTAATTTGTCAATAAATAGATTAATACCCATTTCCTATGAAATTTTTTTAATCTAAAGATAAATGTTATATACAAAAAACAATTTTCACAATTAATAATTTTGATAATAATCTAACCATTTTAAAACTAGTTTGAAAAGATGATCAGTTCATATAAATTAACTTCAACAAAAACTCATTTTCAAATGAGTTCTAACATGTATGTTAACATAAATTACATACAAATAAATTTTTTGACAATTTAATATAAAATTATGATCATGGATATAGAGAATAAATGAAAAAACTATTTAGTAACTTTAATGGTCCTTCCAATGATCTATGTGGTGAAACCATGAAAATATATTCCTTCTTCACCTGATGATTTTTTTGTAGTAGATTTGATGGAAAACTATAAATCAAAATTTTCATTGATTTATAATCTATTTAATGATAAATATTACAATTAAAATAATTTATAGATTAAGACCACAAACTGTTACTATAATAATAATAAGATTATCCTCACCAAGCATGAATTAAAGAGAAATAAGGAGGACTCAATCCGTTATAATTTATAGGCGTGAGTTATAAATTAAATTGAGGTCATCATGTCAATTAGATTTATGATCACTATCACATTTAGCATTTTTAGAATCTTCCTTAAACTCTATAGTATTGATAATGTATGAGGGAATGAAACACTCTAACTCATTACCAATGAAACCACTCACAAAATATACAACAGAAAAAAATTTATAATGTATTGTTTAAAAATTAATAAAAATGATTATTTTATTGAAACATTATATAAATAACAACCAAAAGTATTTAATGAAATTTTATTTTCAAATATATATAATATATGTATATATTAAAAAGCACACAAACTATTTTCTATAATGACTTAAAAAAATTATAGGGTACACACAAAAATGTTAAAGCTAATTCCAAGACATGAGGAATTCATATAGAATATATTTTATAAAACACAATTTATATTATTTTTAATAATAAATAATTATTTCTTTTTATTGATGGTTATTTAATAAAATTTCATGAATTCAAAATACATTTCTCAATAGTTTAATTATTTGTAAATATTTTATTAGATACCAATGAATTATATCTTTTACTCTAAAAAGAATATATGATTGAAATATATGTTGTGATATATTATATTTATTTTCTAAAAAATCACAATTTAAACTACAAAAATACTCCCTGAAGCTCTAAAGATACCAATTCAATTTAAATATACTCCCAAGAGGTGGTTTCAAGTAAAATTGAATCTCTAATTTATTTTCATAAGAGTTTCTTTAATAATGACACATTTCATTCATACTATACTTGATCTGAAAATATACCATTGGAATAATGATATATATTGTTAAATGGAACCACAAAAATCACATATTTCTTCTTGAAAAGATAAATATCATCTTAATGACCACAAACTTGATTAAACTATAGAAATATATGATTTATAGCTAGAAAACCACACAATTAAAACCATTGTATAGGGGGACCATACATTAGAGAGACTTGTTGAGGTATACCTTATCAAGGATCTATCAATTAGTAGCATTAATGGTCCCAGAAGTATCCTTCACTATGAATTTGGAACTATTTATTGATGCATCCCTAAAAAAATTCTTCGATGAAGATAAATGTTACTAGAGAAAAGAGAATCCAAATTTTATTTATCTTTAATAGGAGTTATGAATTTAACATTGTCTTATATTTTATAAAGAAACTAACTATCCCAATGATTGTGCATTGTGATTCTATTTAATGTGAAACTATCCAATATGAGAAATCCCACACAGTTGAAAACCCTAAAAAATATTTACGGTCCTGTAAAAAATATAGGGAAACATGAATCCAAATATCTCAAATAATATTAGATCAATCAGAAAATTTCAATCCACCCATATAAAATTTCTAAGCATATTTCATAACCACCGATGACACTCCAGATATGTTATATTGATCACATTTCTTAAGAAGCATGTATATCCTGAAATTTTTCCTTCAAAAAAATTTTCTATGGTGACCCCAAAAAATATGAAACTTTTGTCGAAATTTAGGATTTTTGTAAAATATATATATTTTAAACATACAAGTAAGTCTTAAATTACACATATATAGAAAAATATAATCCTATTATATTTTATTTATAAAATTCTTTAGAAAATAAAAGAAAACATATAAGGATAAATATAAATACAAGAGTTAAAATTACTGTAATGTTTATCAATAATTAATTAAATTTTATATGTTCATATTAATGATTAATATAATTCAATATGCGTAGAAATATTTTGTATTTATTTGTAATAATTGGTTTGAAATTTCTAAAAAATAAATAAAAATTATATTTTCATATTTATAATGAAATAATCGTTTAAATATCACAAACAATAAATCATTTTTAATACAAAAATTATCAATTATTTATTAACATGAAACTATTATTATTTACAATCACCGAAAAATATTATTATAATGTTCAAGTATAAAATAAATTAAATATATATATTAACAAGTATTCATATTTCAAATAAATAAATTAATGTTCATATAGAATACATTGTAAAAAATAATTGAATTATAAAATATTAATACAAAATTTATTTTGAAAAAAATAATTAATATAGTAAAACAAATAAAATGATTTTACTCATTAGATTTAATGGGAATAAAACATTAAGCAAGAGAGAAAATATATTGACGTCATCTACACACCAAATCAAAAAATGAATTTAAACGAGATACAAATGAAAAATATTATTTAAAAATATAATTATTTATCTCATTATAAAAATAATATAAATAGTTAATTCATATGTAAAACATTAAATATCCAATAACAAAACATGAATATTTTATATGTTGATTTTTTGTTTTACAAAACAATTATATATTGAAAATATTTTAGTACAACTAAAATGGATTTTTTTAAAGAGAATTATATTGGAGTGTGGTCAATAAATATTCCAATAATGAACTCATTCATTATCATGGGCCCTTAACCCCTATTTAAAATTAAATATAATACACACCAAGTAATTTTTATAAGTAAAAATTCATGTCATCTTCAATGTGGTAATTATTTTAGGACTAACCAGAACAAATTCACTCATTAATAGCTACTACATAGAAGATTTTACTCACTTTTAAAATTAATATCAGGATGTTTTCATCTCTGATTTATGATCATAAAAATATTGTCTTTCACTAAACATTTAGATCCCAAAACATGGAAGTTGTGATACAAATTCAACAAATTTTACACAAACAGAAATATTTACCTCCCTCATGTGGTGACCTTTGAGGAGACGCTGATAGAGAAAAAGATCTAGAGAATTTTGGGACAAAAATTGAAAAATATATGAGAATGGGTTATATTAATTAAATGAAGTATACTTTCATTGATAAAAATGTTTTCTAAAACAAACATTGTGGTTAATAATAAATGGGAGTTGATTGGGTAACATTTTTATGGGGGGATAAAGTGGTGTGAGTGGATAAAATATTTGGGTGATGAACATTATGGGGATGATCTGAATGGGGATGAACAATGTGGAAATGGAAAAAAGGTATTAATGGAATACTGACGAATTGATGGTGGTTAAAATCATGATTTCATGAATAAATAATAAATTATCAATATTTTAATTCAATATATAATAATATATTTTTTATAAATCTATTATAGATATTTTTTTAAAATAAATAATAATCATATAATAAATTATTAGTAAAATATTTCTTTATATTGACTATTTTTTTCAATATTTATTTATAAATGTAAAATATTAGTTGATTATAATAGTTAAAAAATATATTCGACTATTAATGTAATTATTTTTGTTTTCAGTGTGACAAAGAGCCATGATTAATTCATAATGTAGGTTTTTTGGTATTTTATCATTAATATTGACCAATATTACATTTGGAAATAATATCTTGTTGAACCTAAAATAAACAATAATAAAATACAATATTTTTTAAAATTAATAATTTTTTAATAGATATGTAATCTGATGAAAAAAATATTTGGGTATAAGTCATTTTTTATAGTGTTTAAATTAGCATAAAATAATACATATGATTTTGATTTTCAAATATATGATTATAAATTAATCATATTATTTTTAAATATATTATATTACTCTTTAAATGCATTTTAGATAAAGAATTTTTTAAAAAATTATAATATATATTTGTGCCATGATGATGTAAAAAAATGTTGTACTTGTAAAAAATATATTTTTTACCTAAAAAATTCAAAATTTTCATAAAAAACTATTAAAATATAATCATATTTTTATGTCTTGTTTCAATAAATAATATCCTTTCAAAAAAATAAAATTATAAAAATAATTAATTCAAAATTTTAAGAAATTCATGTTATACATGGAAACCAATTTCATTTCAGATAAATATAATTTCATTTTCAATGAGATCCCACATTCATAATTGTTATTATTTTATAATAATTATGTGACATATAATTAACTAGAATATAAAAAATTATACATATGGTGGGCATAATGTTTAAAATTAATATTACAATCATTATATTAAATAAGAAGTTAGAAGAAACCTTTTTAAAATGTATACATCATTATGCTTAAATTATATTGTAAATGAATTTAAAAGGATATAATATTTATAGAATTTAATTTATTGATGTGAAACTTATGAATTTTATGAAATTTATCTTTTAATTATGTGAAATTTATTTTTTCAATACCATAATTAGAATAGAGTTTGGGTAAAATTAACATTATAAAGTATTATTATAATGTACTATTTGTGTCCATATTAAATAAATAGTGAATACCATATCCATATATGATATAAACCTTATCATAATAATGCAATATATATATATATATATTAAATGATGTTTAAATGTTAATATACTAAATATTTCGTAATATCGGTTTTGAGTAAAATAGGTTACTAATCCACTTGTTCTAAAATTCTTTTGTATATAGAATATATTAATATTAATTTTTATTTAAAACTATTATATTTCATTAAATATATTTATACCTAATAAAATATTATATTATTACTTAACAATGTATTTTATCATGCGATTCACATAAAATTCCATATAACAATAAAAATAAATATGCTATTTTATATGGTTAGATGAAAAAATTATGTCATTATAAAATCTTATGAAGTACATTACTGATAAATACATTTTAACTAGATCACTTATATGATTATGATGATATGATAATGAAAAATTAATATGTTTAAATTTTTTATCAAAAAAACTTACGTTTTAAAAATTAAACATGATAATATAAATCAACTTCAACAAGAAAATATTTTTCATATAATTCAATTTTAAAATCATACACAATATTTCTATATATCTATTATATCACTTATAATAATTATTAATTATTTATTTAATTTACCAATTGTTTTTGTCTAGAAATTATATAGCGAGCATCATTATATTACCAATGATATAAAATAGAACCTATATTTCATAAAAACTAATGATATAATGATGTTTCATATACTTTTCATCATATTTCATGTATCATGAGACATTTATTTATATTTTTCAATATGATTTAATACATATTTTTTATCATTTAATAGTCATTAAATTATATTTGAAATTAATTATTATTTTTATCTTTATTTGAAATTTAATGTGTTCTAAACCTATAAATGTTATTCATAAATATTAAATGAGAGGAAAAAATAATAAAAATAAAAATTAACCTAAAATGTAAATTTTTATAATCCATACTAGAGGTAAGAATTTAAATTTTTCACATGCCAGAGTCATCATGGGGTTTATTTAATATTTCTATGTTTGAATTATTCTGCATCCCATCACAATATCATCATTATAATATTGGAATGATTGTATTCTAGATTTTTTTGTTTGTATTTTATTATGATTTCAACGATTGATTTTTCAAATTATTGAAATCAGATAATTTTTTAATTCTTCTTAATTTGTTTTGTAATTTCATGATTATATGTGTTCATTTAATAATTTTTCATGGGAAAAATTTTATTATACATATTAAAATTGTCCCTAAGTACTACCATATTTATCTTATCTCCTCCTCTTCTCATAAAGAACACTCATAGATAACCATTTCAATAGCCGGAGATTTTTCCATGAAGAGGCTATATCAAAATACAATCAATGAAAAAGGTGTTTGGTGTTGGTTTAAGTGAGCATTTTGTGAAGGGGATTCCACGGGTGCAATATGTTGGAAGAAGAAAAGAAACTGAGATTCATGATAAATGAATCAAAGACATGAATAGTGGGGAATATAATTAACCATGGTGACACATGATAGATGTGACTATGGTGGTTCGAGATTGAAAGGATAGTGTATATAGGTGAGGTAAATGAAATATGATAAATATTATGAAATTTTTGTTACAAATATTGGTGATAATTGAAATATTTTTGGGGGATAAAATATAATGAAATTATGATTTCTACAAATATGTTTTGTGATTAAATGACATATAATTAAAAACAAATTCATTCATTCATGGTCAGGGGATGTTATGTTTTTTTGGACCAAGTGAAATATTAAATAGTGTGCAGTCATGAGACATAGTCCATGACTGAGAAGGTTAAATTAACTATGGTGTACTATAGTTCATGCATGACTATCATATATCCACAAACACCATAAGTGAAATTGAACGATAAATGAATGAGTAGACAATAATACTCAAGGTATTAGGGTACACTTCTAATAGTTAATGGGTCCCATATTAAATGTCACACCATTGGAATTCCATTTATGTTATTCCTATAATATAGAATAATATTATTATTTTTCGGGATTCCAAATGTGGTTCACACACCATTTCAGATAATGGACATGTCATATATTGTGTGGTCATATTTTTTTCAGTATCTCCTCAGACTAGTGTTATAATAAAATATGTGAGTATTTCATTCTAATATATTTTTATATTAATCATTATTTTACATTATAAAATACTATTACATGTCATTTTTAGTTTTTCATGATGATTGATCATTATAACTTCATAGAGAGGGAAACTGGGTATTTGTAAGCCATTGAAAGTATACATGTGGTTGATAACTTCTTATGAGAACACAAATATAATAGAGGGTTTCCTATATATACATAATGGTACTAGTATCCCTCCTTTATGATAAGGCATGTTTCCTTTAAATAAGGAGTATGATACCCCCTTAGTTATTTCATATTCCATTTGACGAGTTGTTGGTCCTCGATAAGGGTTAGAAACCCCTTGATTAACATGAAATCTTCACCGAGGCACAATTCCCCCAATATGATTTTAGATTTGATGAAATTCAAGTTATAACAAGTGGCTATTTAGTGTGATGTGGGTTTTATAATATATTGAGTTTTTTTATTCCATTAGAATATAATCTAAGTATGTCTGATATATGAGTACGTTAAATCTTGAATATTCTAGATTTTTTAAATACTTAAAAAATAGGCATTCCTTCTATCATGTTTCTTACATTACATATCATTATTACATAAAATTATCAATGAATCCAATATGATTTTTTTATACTCACAAATCCATCAGATTCTTCCCATACATGTTTTGATTACATAGAAATAACAAATGTCATTGTTCACATTGTGTATGTTGATCTAGAATATCTACAACATTATGGTAGTCAATAGTGACTATTTTTATTTGTTATTAAGTGTTCAATTTGTGTGATATGTAGTTCCATATACAAATTGATATATTTTTAACATTAATTCATATATTACACCAATAATTTTTCAATATCATTCTATTGTTTCATTTATAACACATTTATGGATTTTTATTATATCTCACAATAATTTTATATTACAGCAATTTATTTTGTCTTATTTTTTATTATTATAATTAATTATTAAAGATGTTAAAATTTATAATTTTTTTAGGAAAAATAATCTCATGTATGTGTTATATTCTTTATTTATTCTAGTCTCCAATCCGTATCCTCTTTGAGGTAGTCTTGGTGTGTGACACTATAATCACTACAAACATAGGCTTAGTCTTGATGGACTGGATCATATAAATATCATGAAATATAAGATATGTATTATTTTTATAGGCAATCAAGATGTAAATTCCAAAAAAAATCTTCAATGGATCTTTAATCAATGAGGGTAGTGTATTACAATAAAAAACTAACCATTTTGGGGGATTCAAACCCAATTTCACACTATCAATTATAATAACAACACAACTACTACACAATTTCATTTTTCCTAAAAGTAGTGGAATATAATATAGAAACCTTTATTTTAATAAAGTTATAACTAATATATGTTACATAATTTTTTATTGGGAAATTATTAAACAATTTTTAATTATATATCATAGTAGAATTAAATAAAATAAACTCAACAAATATTTTACCATATTCATTCAAGTGGTTGATTATAGTAGAAATGATAGAAGAGGAATCAATATAGTTGTTAAATATATTTATTAACTAGTATTCATTTAGATAACTTTATTTTCCATTTTTTATCATAATTAATGTAACTATGTCATAAAAATGCATATTTTTTCCACGGAAGTGATCAATATTTTACTGTCAATATTTCTGAATATTGATATTATCATTTTTTGTAAATTTTTAATTATTTATCATAACCTTATCTAGTACTAAATTAATGTGTTTATAATATCTTATAAAACAACATAACATTATGTTAATTGAGTCCTATATAAGAGTTATTACCTGATAGTGAGTCTTGAATTTATATGTATCAATATTTTTTCCTAATGGAGTTTTCTCCACATGATGTTCTCCACCATATTTCCTAATAAATATTTCACATTCCCATATTATGGAATTTTATACCATGATATATCCTTCAATCAACATAATTTTCTTGAATATACCTTGAGATGAGTTCATGTAAACACATTATCTAACAAATAAACATAGAATATCATTTATGATTGGAAAAAGCATGTGAAATCATGATTTTATAGAATCATTACATTTTTTTATCTCTATTGGGTTATGATTATATTTTATAAATGAGATTTTATCAAATCATTACCAAGACTACTTCAACATCATATGTGTTTTCTGGTCATTATATTAGAAAACGATATAATACAACATTGGAATTTAATGTTTCTTTATTTACCTTACACATCATCTTAATTAGAATAAAATGGATCAAAGGATATCAAGTGGGTAATGATCATTCTATATGAATTAAATAAAAAAAACACAAATGGTCAAGTTGTTATATAGTAGATAAATATCAGTTAAATATTGAAATCACTATGAGAATGTGAAGTTATAAAATATTGAAATCATTGGATGAAAATTCATAATAAAATCATCATTTTTCAATTTATCTGGATCAATCACATGTTAAATGACACTAGAGCTATATGAATTTAAATAATACATCTTTTTCACCTAGAATTTTTCTCATATTCCTGAATATATATAATTCTTAACTTGTTTTAAATACACATTATAACTATTCAATATATCTAAAATGACATAAAAAGCACTTATGATGATAAAATATACAAAAAAAGTAAACATATAAATAATAAGTTATTATTTCATCATTAAAAAAATATTTTTTATTTCACATATTAGATTTATGGAATTAATAAGAATCATTCAATGATTTTCATTCCATAGATTAAAAAATAAATTTATATAATTTTAAATTTAAATTGTCTTTTTTCAAAAGGATTTATATATTCAAGAATTTCGAAGATATTTTTTCATGAAATTATATATGTAAATGGTTTTAATATTTCTAAAGAAAGTTAGTAATAATATAAATTTATTTCTGTGTGATATTTTTATATTATTTAATAATTAATGATGATTTTACTATAATATTATTAAAATAATTCGTTTTTTATCATTCCATAATCCTAAAAAAGCCATAATTTTATTTTTATGAATATTATTATACATGAAATTATATTAAAATCTACAATTGTTTTAATAAATGAATATAAAAAATCATTATTCACATTGGTAATATAAACCTATCATAAGTGAATGAGGTTTTCATGATAAATTAAATGAAGTGGAAAAAAATCCATATGTGAATATAATTTATAAATATGATCAAAACAATAATATAGTTTGAATTTTAATTGAAGGATTAAATATGATAGAATGATCTAATATGTTAATAAAAATTAAAATAGAATGTTTTTCAAACCCTCACCTTTTTCTTTGAGATGTCTCATTTGGAATAAAACATGTACTACTACAGGAGGGTATTTTTGGGTGACTAGGGCCTTAATAACATGGTTACATGTCTTTAGAGTGATTTCAGGGATGAGATTTTCAATATTATTAATTTTTGCAATTTAATGAAGTATTTTGTCAATGGATGTATTTATATGAAATGAAGAGTGGTGTAATTGGATAATATTTTGAATAAATTATCATTTTATATTTATATATTAATAATGATTTTTTAGTTAATACAATATAGTTTTATTAAAAAATATTTTTTAAACATAATTTAACCAAAAACAAAATGGTATCATTTTATTATTAAATAAAATGTAAATAATATAATATTGTTATTTATTTGAGTATATTTTAATTTCACATTTGAAAATTGATAAATAGTTTCATAAGATATGTATATTATTATAAAATAATTTTTAAAAAAATAAATTCATTTAATTTTCTAAATCTTATTTTTAAATTATTGTAAAATAATAATCAAAATTTTTTCATAAAACTCATTGCATATGAAAAATAGAATTTTTTATTCACTAAGAACTCAATGTTTTCAAAGAATTACTAAAAAATCACACATAGATAATTTCTGAATGATGATTCAAAAATTGGATTCTATTTCATCCTATTGACATTTAAAATTTAATAAATAAATTTTTATATAAAGAAATATAATAAAAATAAAATAATTTAATTAGAATAAAAACTATTTTTTTAGTTACTTCATTACTAATTGTTTTTAATAATTAATTATCATATTGATGATTATTACTTATTATTAAATTTAAAACATAATATTTATGTTATATATTTTATATTTTATTTTCAACCCACTTTTTATTAAATCAAAATTATTTTGTAATAACTATATCATGACAAAAACCATTGATGAGTATTTCTTTTAGTAATTGTAAAATTAATCATATCATTATGTTTTAATATATATATAATATAATTATAAATAAATTTTATTTCTCATAAATTTTATTTTTTTATGATTTAGAGTAATTTTTACATCATTTAATATTTTTCTTCACTCCATGAATTAAATGATTTTGTTAATTTTTCATTATGATAATAAAATTATATAGATAATGTATACAATTTCCCTATGTAAAATTTATAATTACAAGATTACATATCTACTCAATGTCAAATTGTTTGGTTAATTTTATTACAGTAATCAACATTATAGACATTTAATTATAAAATTTTATACAGAACAATAATAATAATTAAAATATTAAATTTAAATTTATAAATTTATTTATTAAGAATGATATCATAATTTTATTATATAATTATTACCTTTTGATCACTAATGAAAAATATAATATAATTTTGAAAAAAATAGCAAATATATATATATTATTTAATAATTATTAAATAATCATGAATAATATATATATATATATATATTATTAAATTCAAAAGAAAAATGTGAAAAAGATAAAATATTTGTTATAACTATTAGAGAAAGATATTTATAATAGAATTATTGGATTTATTATATGTGTCACTTACATGTAATGGTATATTAATTTCTTAAAACATTTGATGAGATCAAGTTAAATATAATAAAAGTCTTTTAAAATAAGTAAAAGTGACGTTCCACTAGCTATTACTCTCCCACATTCATTTTTTTATGGAAAATTGGTGTGTTTTATTCCATGTGGGATTTCTGCTTGATGCAATTTCTTTTATAATACTCCAAAACCCATCTGAATAACATTTAATTAATTATATAGTATATTATATGATTTTACTTATATATGTGGATTTATTTTCATAGAAATTCTTTATTACAATAATATATTGATTTATGTTTGATGTGAACACTAATAAATGTCTGGAAATTTCAATATTGTGTATCTCAGTAAATGTGGACTATTTATGTGGTAGTTATCTTCCAAGGACTTATCTATGGTTATATAAGGTGTAATAGGTTTTTATTTATATAAATGGGTTAAAATTCTAGATTCATCTAGAATCTCCAATAGGTGCATGATAATAAAATTAGGGGTAATGGTATACATCCATGTAAAAATAGTGAAGGAGAAGGGTAGTAATAAACTTTTTTGTTGATGGTGATCATTACACTGTACTATGGGATGGGTGGATTATAAATATATTATAAAATGGGATATTATTAATTAGGTTTATATGTGTATTATGATATTAATACATGTCTGTGGATGGATATGGTATTTCAGAACATGTTATATAATATTCACATAAAAACTATATAGAGATTGGTTATTTAATAACTAATGATTTCTTCTATACCCTCTACCATGTGATGGTGGTATGGTATTTTTATACTATTGATGATGATGTAGATAATGTTTTCATATGATTAATGGAACGACATCTTTCATAAATTTTATATATTGGACATTGATTTATCAATACATTTTTTGAGAGCCCTTATAGGGGATAATAATATATTTGGTCATTGTTTATATTAGTTATATTTATGATATTTATTGGGGAGGGTTCTTACCATGAGGTATGGTGGAGATGTTATAGCTTTAAATTACCTCAAGTTGGTTGTTTATTCAATATTATATACTTTATTCATGAATGATCATAAATGTTCAATTTAAATGTACCCATCAGGGTTAGAGGGTGGAATAAACTATGTATATTTTTATATCCACGCCAATAATATATATATATATACTAAATTAGATTTTAAGATCATGATGGATGAGGTGTTGAGTGAAATTATCATCGAAATGAGTAGTTCCATTAGAATGAATCATACTTCATATATTTCTTTAATTAGACATATATTAAATTTAATGACCCTTAATCTATAACTCTATTACGTGGATGAAAAAGGGTGGTTACAAGACCACAATAATGTCTCCATGTACACAAAAGGATTTCGACTAGTAGTGGGTCTGTGATATGTATAGTGGGTAGATTGTACACCCTAATAACAGAGTTAAAAAGAATTTGAAAATACATTTAACAATAATAAATAAATAATATAGTAACAGAAGTTATGGAAACACTAAATTTATGTATAGAAACAATAGTTAAATTCAACGTAAAAATCCATATCTAATAAAGAAATAATGTAATGTCATACTAGAAGGTAACTAAATGTCATTCTATAAGTAATAATAAATACTAGACTAAACGACTCAAAAAAGTCTCTAAAGTCCCTAGTCCTAAACCCCTTATTCATTTGTTTCCAAACACTAGCCCATCCAGTAAGTAACCATCATCGTGCTCCTTTGCGCCTATCCAATCCGAAATTCTATAAATCTGCACATGTGCTAAATGACATTCTGAATACTGTGTGCGTATAATGTAGAAGGTCAATGCCACAATGTCTAAACATAACCATCTTAATAAAAAGTGCTTGAAATAAAGAAATAATAATGTGTATTAATTAATGAAAAAATTTAATTAATACCACATTAACATGCTTTACTTCTATGATAGAATATCTCTGAACATGTCTCAAGACCTTGCCAACAAGAACTATATAAACATATGATAACATAGCCTTCATCTACACAATGATGTAATTTTTCATCATGTCACATATCCATTCAAACCATAACCTTATAACTAATGTAAAACATAACCATATAAGAAAATTATTAATCAAACAAATCTTTGTCAAAACCCTATATAATCATTCATAATTTAATCAAGGCTAAGATCAGCATATAATCATATCATCACACGTCAAGGAATGTCTAGTATATAATTATTTTTGTATCACTCATGTCTAAGCCTTATATATATGAATTTCATAATGTATAACTAGGAATTACCAGATATATAAGAATTTTACCATGTCTTAAAGAATAGCCAAGTATTTAGTTTTTTTCAGCTTCTAATCTAGCCTAATGATCTATATATGGATTACAATATTCAATATATTCCATCATTCCATATAATAATTACAATATGGAAAGAAAAATACATGTCACAAAATAAGGATATTTTCATATCACGTCATAAGTTTCAATGGTTAATTATGAAAATTTAAACTTATGATTCAATTAATCTTTTTTTTATTCACTGGTGATAAAATTACAATAAGACAATAATCTCAATAATTTGACCAATCCAAGGTGAATCTATAACAAGAAAACACCCAAATCCCATGTTATTCTAAACACAATTTAAAACATTTAACTATTCATTTATTATCAAGGCTTCTCTCACCTTAACAGTATCAAAAATCCATATCAATAAAAAATTCAATCTAAAGGTATTCAAATCAATTATCTAATTCATCATAGACATTATTTAATGCATGATATGATGGAACAATTTAAATGGTGAGCATAAATGAAAAATTCAAAACATAGTTTTAATGATTATACCCCTACCCTTAACTAATGATCAAATAATGCTTCCATCATGATTTTCCAAAATAATTATGGTATGGTTGATCGAAATAACATTCCTAGATTATAACTTATCATGTAAAAACCAAAAAAAATTCATGGACATGAGATGTAACTACAATAGCTGGAGAATAAATAGAGATAATGGAAAAGAAACCCCAAATGAATTTATAGGGATTTGGTACATGATTGAGATATACATAATCTAGATAGGTGTTCCAAAATCACATAGAATATGTCATAGGGTTGACAGGATGAAATTTGTTGTGGGATGAAATGAATATTCTGAAACAAGACAGAACTAAAACCAGTGCACATGTAAAATACCGAGATTATAATACACATAAATGTCATCTATGACTTTTAAATTTCATACACCAGAACCTCTTCACCTTGAATTAATAATTTCCCCCAGTTGATATGTATACATGGTGTAAAATTTATATGATGTGTAAAGGATTCACACAATGTACTGGTTCATGACATGTCCCATAGAAGTTACTCATCTTGTAACATGTACATATAGTGTAATCATCTAGCAATTAATTTTCAGACCAAACTTCAATATATAGACTCCAAACACCTTTATATACATCTTATGAAAGGAAACCCCTTATAATATCCATTAAAAAACATTATATCCCAACTCCATTAATTATAGAAAATATACATCCTCTTAAATTACATCATGTTCCCCAACAAAGGCCCTCTATATCCAAGCAAGACTCAACCACCAAGGATTATATGAAAAACACAAAGAGGGACATACAAAGAAAAATATGCGACCATAAAACCGTTACAACAGATATATCCTCATCCTTGAACATATATAGGAATACCCATAGGTCTTCAATGAAAAATTCTAGCTAAATGACTTGTATATTAGACTCACTCTCTCAGGACTCCTCATAAACATTCCTATGTACAACATCACTTGATCCAATGGAATCTCCCGTCCCTAGAGATATATCTCACCATAGTCCCAAATACTTCCTAGATACTCCTCAATGGATTCATCATCACTATGCATTATTCCTTCTATGATTGTAAAAAATATGGGTTTGAATAATTTCTAGTAATTTTATACATCTGAAATAGGTTGTGCATTTCACTATAGCGTTGGGTATGAGATAATCAATACGACATGGGACCATCCCTATCCACTATCTTAAACAACCCAAAAAACCTATGTGCAATATTCCACTATTTAATAATACATTTTTCCCTATCCAAGGAGACTCCCGATGGAAAACATGATGACCATCCTCAAACTATACTGGAATTCAAATATGTTTAGGGTATGATTTGATCCTTCCTTAAATTTTCAAAAACTGTTGCCACTCAACATAACCTTCTATAACACATCCTGCATGAGACTAGTCCAAACAAGAAGTGAATGACATGACTAAAAAAATAAATAGGTGAACAACATGTCCTGCATGATAAGTCCTCCAATTGAGTCATCTAGGAAGATTCATGCAAGATACTACTATATTTTAACTCAATGAGTTACATATAATTCTAAAATGATCCACTATAATATAAAACAAAGGATCATCATATATCCTCCAGAACCTATATTGTAAAATTATAATTTCCATTATTATATGGAGGATAGTTCATTCTCAACAGAACCTATGATCCCAGATCCTTATTAAGACCTTTCGGGAAACATGATACGAAATGACGATCCATTTCTATAATAGATCTTCGTAGAATCCCACGCAACTGAACTACCTCACACCCATAAATACAAATCGGGTCCTCAACATTGATGGTCTCATTGATATTCATGTAGTTGGTTAACTTGATCAGTTGATCCAAAGTCACCAATACACAATAATTATTATGTGTTTTACTGGGTTATCCTTCCACAAAATTCATAGTTACATCATCTAATTTTCTCCCTCGAATGGTAAAAGGATGAAAAATCCCATCTATTCTCTTATGCTTGAAATTAAATTTCTTAAAAGTGAAAAATATATTCATAAATCTTTTTTACATTCATCTAAATTCTAGACCAATATTAATTTAAATCGATATCATTATATATCATTTTCAAACATCGATGTACCTCCCATATTGAATCATTAATCTCTCTCGTCAGCTTCTCCAAGAAATCCATAGGAAACCATATGTACATAATGAAAAGTTGGGAATAATTTTTTCTACGAGACCACCCAAATAGCTTACCCCTACCATATAATATATATCATAGAAATAATCCATCTAGATCAGATAACTCCTTGTTTTTTATCCTTTCCAAAATATGGGAATAAAAGATGACTATGCTAGATATAATCATACATGAAACTCTTGAACATCTTAATGAAAGTTTCCAAAGAGAGACATCACCCACCAATAATCCCAAGACCCCTATTCTTCCTCTTCATGCATCTTTTGGGACAAATAATTGGAAATTATTTATTCATTTATTTTTTTATAATCCAACATGGTGTTTATATACTACAAATACACAACCCACCGCTTCTACCAAAGAATCATAACCTATTTAGAAAAGATGTACCTAAATATATTGTAGTCCATGAATACCAAAAAATCTCACCCATGAGATAATTCCTTCAGCATGTAAATGAATAAAGCACTAATTCTAAATCCGTATAGTCATCAGGATAATCCCAACCATGAGGTCTATACTATCTAGAGGAATAATGAAGCACTTGATCCTCTTGCTTCAGAAATAATCTGAGTCCAAATATGGATACATCATAGTTCAGAATATCTTTATTACCAAGTACATGTCATTTTAGGATAGTTATTTCTTCAACCATCCTTTTATCTCCTAAAATTATCTCTAACAAGCATCTGAACAGATGCACTTCACTCCCTTATTTGTCAGTCCAGAAATTGGATCATCCATACGAGAGATGTACTAGATAAGGAAATAATAATAAATTGTTAACCCAATAAATATTTGAATTTTGAAGACATTCATGGGATAATACTAAGATAAAATTGCTAAAACATTCCCTTGGTCCACTAGAACTCATACATCTTAGATTATATAACTGAAGAAGATCACATTATCAATCCAATAGATGTATTTGGTTATATTGGATTATAGTCGATGAAATCTCATTTTAATTATGATGATTTCAAGAATTATATCATGTAATTCATCAAAATTGGAGAAAAAAATGATTGTCTATGAAAAACCCACCACAAATCAATCCATAATTTAATGAATGAAACTATTCATCTAGGAAATGAGTTCTGCTAGTGTGTTGGTTAGATGAAATTGTTTCACTATGAACTCATACAATCCATACATGATCCTCAAATTTGTACGAGGCATCTATGATGTTCCCAAACACAATTGTTGGTATATAGATATCAGCTCAATCTTGGAGAAGAATAGTGCCTCTAATTAATTGAATAGATCATTGATGTGTGGAAAAGGATACTAGATCATGACCGTAATATGGTTCAATCTTGACTAATCTACAAAAAAAGTGCAATGTATCATTATCATTCTTAGGGAATATAACTAGATAATACCATTGATATATACATGTCCATATGAAAAGAATTATTTTATTGATCATACAAAAAATCTACAATCGAATCTCTTATGGTTCCATTTTATAAGGAGGGATATAATTGGCTCTTCTCTCAACACCAACTTGATCATAAACATGGTTTCTGGATAAGGAGTTAGGGAATATTACTCTTTATGAATGACATCCATAAAACAATATACATTTAAATGAATATAATTATGATATATTCAACCAGAATCTTGCAAGAGATAGGTTATTTGAGTTGTGATACAATCCAATATGAAATAAATTGGTCCTACATGAGCATCCTGATGATGCCACTCACCTAGGTGATAAATTGTTTTGTATTATTAAGATAATAAGGTGACTCTACCCTCAAAAGAGTATATATAATCCATATATATAACTGAATAATACATACCAAGAATAAAATAAAGGAATTTCACTTCTATAATAAACAACTCCAAAAAGAAATGGTAACCAAAAAAATCTAGTGAACATTCCTTACAATGTTTGATATTATATATCCACACTCCCAACAGTTTGATGATGTTCAATAAACTATTCAATATTTGTACATTAAAGAACATAAAATTTAGAAGACTAGAAAATTAGTATTTGGAACTCCTATATATATAAAATAAGGGTTGATGATACATGAAACCTACCTCTGAAAGTATATTTCCATGCATCATCACTAGCCATAGTAGTCAATATAATGTGTAACAGAATAGCCCACATTCACTAGTATCCATCCCAAATACACTGTGATATACCCTTTAACTAGTAAATTCATTCCGGCATTGGGGTACTGGGTCCCCTCCCTAGACCATAACATCTAGTGGAACCCTGGGTACCTTCCTTTTGAGAAGTAAATATCTAATTCCCAAACTCTGGTGCATGATATATTCTTCTACCACTACCCTTATATTTTATTCCCCATATAACCTCTAAAGGTGTACCAATTTGATGTACGAATGAAATTCCAATGTTGGTTATGGATATTGTGGTCATTTATGCTCTATAGTTCCACACTAACAACAATACCACAAAATAAGGTCCTATGATGGCTGCCAACTACACTGACTACTCTCACCACTACAATGTAGAAAAAAACACTTGTAAAAATTATTATTTCCACTAGAAGATTAGTTCATAGTTTTCCATATGGAAACATCCAAGCCATTTCATGGGGCCACTCTCATATTCCCAAATGTGACGAGTTCCTACGTCATCATTTATAAAAACATCCCAAACATAATATCATCACAGGATACCAGATATCATGGTAAATACAGTCCTAACAATATCTCACCCTATAGATCCCATAAGCTTCCAAAGATGGTTCAATGAGATACAGGTCAGTCAAACTTTTATCATAGTACATCACTCATATTCCCTCATTTGTCACGTGAATGAATTGACGATAATTCTCACCTATCAATATCTTAGGATTGAAATTTCCCACTACCATTATCTTTATTTCCTGCCTTAATTAATCTTATGTCTTACTCACATTCTCTAGGATGTCACACTAATTCATGGATGGTAAAAATTGAATACATTCATCAAGATTCAACCTTCTATCTATGGCTATCTCAATATGCCTAAATATCATCTAGACTCACTAAATTCAGAACTCGGATGCTTGTTGTCCACCCACCCCAGTGAATGTATATGGATTTGGAATACGAAACTCTATTGTCATCTTTTTATTAAAGGAGTGATGAAAACATCATCCCTCTCCATAGATCACATGACCCTCAAAAATTTGACGTGAAGATGGGAATCCATCTGATTGTCAAGAGGAAAAGGAAGCTCTTGTTTCTATGAATTAAGCGTGTTATGATTTTCACTTTCTTGATTATCATCTCAAATATAGAATGGGTGAGTTTTATATAATATAAAACACAATCCTTATAACACTTTCTATAAAAACTTTAGCCACATCATGAGACAAAATATATAACCACTATATCTTGGTATCTCTAAACGTCAACTACATGTTTTTTTCATGACATAACTACTATTTTATTTCATCTTTTAGATATGTCATATATATTCTATCGCAGTTTAAAAAGGTATTTATATTACACATCCAAATATTTATATCACTACCATGAACAATTCATTTTGTTATATATCCCTATACTCCTATTATGATGTATGGATAATCATCACATCCCATACTGAGCCCTTGTAAAAATTATAGAACTAATAACATCATGAAATAATAAACTCACAATACATATGAATAATTATGTTTTAAATAAAATAAATTATAATTTGATAATATGATAAACATCTATCCCACCACAGGAACAAATATTTTTCCCCATACATATGCTTTCTAATCCCAATAAAAAGCTTATTATCAAGTCCCAATACATTGTGGTTTCATATATACCTTCCCTGGATTGTAAATAAATATAAAACAAACCGCCTTTGATACCACATTTTAATTTCCCCATATCTGAAACTCTCTAATGTAGTTGAAACAGGATGGTTATGACCCGACGTGTCTACCTCTCCTTACACGAGAGTGTGCCGACTAGTAGAGGGGTGTGATATTTATAGTTGGGAAACTATAACACCTATTTATATTGATAAAAATTATTAGAGAAAACTTATAAAAATAATAAATAAATATCATTGTAGTGAAAATAATGTAAACATTAACATATAGAAAAAACATATAGTGAAAACCAACTAAAAAATATAAGAAATATTAATAGAATAATTTACTTTCATGTTATAATTTATATGAATTTAAAGTAGGAGGTGATAAAAAAAGAATATAAGTATTCAAAAAATACACAAAAATGGCCTTCTCCTTAACCCCATGTCGGTCTGTCTCCAAACACTAGACCAATCTATCAAGAAAATAGTCAACAACAAGGTTGTTTTCCCTTATCCAATCCTACATCGATGTAATATTCTCGAGTATTGAAAAACATACCAAATATTGTGTGACCATAATATGGGAGGTATACACCACCATTTATAAACATATCAAGTCTCATTACCAATGCATTCAATAATGAAACAAATAATTCGATTAATTAATTAAAAAACAAAAGTGATACCACAGAAGTGTTCATCTTATCCATGCTACAATGTATCTGAGCATGTCTTAGAATAGTTAAAATCATACCAATATAACCATGGGATAACATTCCATGTCTCAGCTCCATTCTAGGTTTTTCTTATCATGTCTCATAACCATTCCAATCAGAACCTCATAACCAAGGTAAAACATAACATTATAAACAAGAATAAATCCCCAAAAATATGGGTCAAACCCTCTATAAAATAATGTTATAACATCATTAGGGGGGAGATGAGTATGTATGAATTTAATCGTGTGTTAGGTTCAATCATGGTATATAATAATTTTACAATCTCTTTAGGCCAAACCTATTAAATAAGAATTATAACATGCATCACGTGCCACATCCGACTGTATAATCATTTCAGCATATCTGAGGGTATATCCTGATATATGATAATTTCGTCAATTAAACTAGACCAACATCCCATATAATCCCTAAAATAATCATATTAAAAAACACCCCTACTAAACTTTACAATATAGAAATCAACACACATATCATAATAATAATGATATATTAATATCAGATCATAAAGATCAGTTGTTAATTATGAAAATTTTCATCTATATTTAAATCACACTTTTCTATCATCCGGACATAGATACACTAAAATCCAATAATCTCAATAATTAGGCAACACCAAATTGAATCTATATCAAGAAAACACCCAAGTCCAATGTAATGATAATCAAACACTAATCCGTTTAACAATTTATTTAAAACCAAGAGTTCTCTCACATGAATGTTAACCACATTATAGGTAAATAAATAATTGGATACAAAGCGATTCCAATGAATACTCAAATTAATCTATTAAATTATTCAGCACACATTATTTTGGAAATTTTTTGAAATTGAATTTAAATAATAAAAATTAAACCCTGGTGTTACGGTTTAGACCCATTTTCTTTAACATATGATAAAAAAATTATATCATGATTATCCATAAGAAAAAGGAACCATATTATCTCAAAAAGGATCCAAGATCATAACCAATAATGAAAAAAAAACAAAAACGCACACTGTCAATAGAATACAGTACAATGACTGGACAACAATGGTATAGAAGGAAAAACCTATCCAAAACCACTTAATATTTATCATATTCGTTATCAGGACATCAAAAATCAAGAGAGGTGAACCAAAATCACAAAAAAGATTCCCTAGGGTCGAGAGGAGGAAATTTATAGTGGGATGAAATGAAAAATAAATGTTATAGAATAGTTAAAACTGATACTCATGATAAATACATGATGTGTAATCCATATAAACCTACTTTATTTTTCTTCAACTGATACATAGAAAACCATGTCTCCAAAAATTATTATTTAACCTAAATCATGTTTTTCATAGAGTGTTTGGTTTACATGAAGTGTAACTAATTATTCCCTATACTAGTTCATGACATAATTTGTAGCACTTACAAGTCGTGTAACTTATACAGAATGTGTAATCTACCAGTAGATAGGTTTGAGCTTGAACTTCAATATAAGGACCCAGAACACCTCCAAAGCCTTCTATGGCACATAAAACCCTCATAATCCCCATTAAACACACACAAACACAAAGATATTTAAATACTGAATCCATTAGTTCAAACAAATATACATCCCCATAGGTAATTTTAAATTCCCCAACAAAGGTTCTTTATCTCCGAACAAGACACGGCCACCACATTGAAAATAATTAATACAAAGAGGGATGTACAAGGAAAAAGAAAATATCCTACTGTAATGGTTATATGAATTATTCTGTTCAATCATAACTTGATTTTCATAATTTTTCATTTTAAAGGATTACAATCATTAGATAATGATTTTGATTGTTATTAATCATTGATATTTCAATTAATTCATATTTAATATTTTTATTATGTGGTTTAATGGAGATTAATTAAAATTAATAATTTATTTATTTAAAATTTTATAGCCATTATTATATTTTTCTACCGCTAGCCATCAAATGTGTGTTTTATGCAATAATATTGGTCTCATATGTTTCCTAGAGAGAATACTAGTAGGATCCGTCCCTAAAAAAGTGGAAAAAATACACATAAATCAAGTTTTAAATCATATTTGTTTACTCAAAAATTAATTTCTTTATAATGTTATTTGTTATAAATATTAATATAATTATATTTAGAAATTAATTTTAAAATATTTTAGTCACCTCAAACATTATTGTGGTTTCCCAATTTTATGGATACACTCTAAAAAAACAATTATTCCCTATCCATTTTTACCTATTTTTTATACTTTATAATGAAAGTTCATTTCAAAAAACTCATGTTTTTAAAATATAATATGGTGTAATATTATACGAATAAAGAAGAATAGGAAATTAAAATCTCGATTAATATAATAAGTTAGTCGATATTTTGTCTTTATAGTCCATTATTAAGAAAATGATTCACCAAAAAATTAATAATAAATGACCGGGAATTTACATCTAAAACACTAAATGCAATTTCATTCAAATTACCTAATATATAATTACATTATAATAATAAATTTAGTTTTTCATGATTATTTTTTATATTTTTTTCTATTTACTTTAATCAAATTGATTAAATCAAAATTCAGAAATTTATTTCATTACCATATTAAATAATCCTAAATATAATTGTTATTTTTAAATATATATATTTAAAAAATCATTTTCCAAATAATGTTTATATTTTCTAATTATATTTCACTTGTTTAGATATAATTAAATTATTATTTACCTGTTATAAAATTGAAATTTTTAAATTTAACCATGTATCCTTTTAAAAAAAACCTTGTATGATAGGATTGGTTACTATATATTTTTAAAAAATTGAAAACATTTATCAAACCACATGTGTTTACACATTACTAATCTCAAAATATGACATATGTTTGATGAAAATTAATTAATATATCATTATTTTCCCTAATAAATAACAACAATAGATAAAACTATAATTGATTTAATTTCATTAATGAATCATATTACATGGGTCTTTAATTAGATAATCAATTAGTTATACAACATATTTAATATATAAAATATTATTCAATCACTAATATGTTACACTTAGTTATTTCTATAATAAATTTTTTGTCCAAAGTCGCAGGAATAATTATAACTATTATATTAAAAAACATTGATACATTTAATTGATTATTAAACAATTTAATAATTTTATATTATTGAATATTATATTATTTATATTAGGTGTTCTAATGAAATCAAAAAATTATAAACAATTTTTAAAAATATTGAAATAAAATTGATGTAGAAATGACCCAAAAAACGTGTTCTCCACCTATAGAAATGGAACATAATATTCCAATAGTATGTTGAGTGGGCCTCCATATGCCATTATTCAATAGTCCAAGGACAATATACTATAACTGGTAGCCATATTAAACAATTTGGCACACATTGGAATATAACAACCTCTAACGGACACATATCTTTGAAATCTAAAATAAAAAGAAATAATAGTATTATATATATAAATATATATACTATATAAAATTAAATATTGAAACACCACACGATATATATGAACCACATTAGAAAATACCATAATAATTGTGCATCTAAAAAGTATCAATGAGTCTTATTAACATAATAAAAATGAGAAATCCATGAAACAACAAGTGCTATGGGATTTATCTCTGCATTAAATGGTCAACCACCATGAACCACCATGTTCAACCAACCATCATCATGAATAATCCCTAAAACAACATATAATAGCTCTGAACCCACATAGATCATTTTCAAACTCTACATCATCATATATATACAACACATTAGGCACAAATCCCGTAAATGTTTGAGTATAATTGTGGTAATTAGAAGTCCTTGAAACCAAAAATGATTGAAAATGGATGTGTTATATCTGAATCATGAAATGGATTGTAATAAAATGGAAGACAAGGAAAACCAAATATTCAATGAAATAATAATTATCAACTATATTGTTCAATTATATTTAAAAAACCAATAATATATTAAGGATCATGTTTACCATGAAATAAGATATTCATGGTCTACCTAAAGGATAACTACTTCAATTTTAGATTCCCTAACAATATTTTTCATCATTAAGGAACCCATGTCGTTACTAAGGAGTAGCAAAAGCCTAAGATATCTGAATTTAGTAGACTTAAAATCCACCACATTTCCAAATAAAATCTGAAAAGGTGGACTACTGGTAAAAATAGTGTTCACATTAGTTGAGGGAGTATTGTAACTTATTGTCCATAATTACTATTTTACCATTAAGTACACATATCCGGGATGTAGACAATTTTTCATGATTATAGTGACAAGGATTAAAATATGTAGATATTACATCATTTTATATTTATATTCATTACATTACAAAAATACATGCCTGAGGACTGTAATATTTTAGTGTTTTTTGAATCATGGAATGAAAATCTAATATCCTAGTGAAATTTATTCAAAATCTCCAATATATATCTCCAACATTAGTACCTCTAGCTAAAACATTTCCTCGTAACCTAAGGAATGGAAGCCAAATAAATCTGTGATATTAAATACTTCGTTAGGATATACAAGGGAGATATGTAAACATAATCATGAGAATAAGGGTATGAGAACATGATCGTGAAAATAGAAGATCACACCCTATATATCAAAGATCATATACATGAATCATGGCATAAATAATGGCAGTTCATAAGACATGAATCATAAGGTGATATATAACATAAATCTTAAAATCATAAAATTGTAATAAAACCTGATATTATAGAAAACAGATAAGTATATAATGATTTCCAGGGTAACCAAGGAATCACTTCAAAGTCCATATTTGTATTATGGGTTCACTCTCCATGTCATCTTCATAGTCATTGTTCACTCCCATGGGAATCCTATTAGCGTGAGTTCACTCCTCATACCATATTTTTAGTTATGGTTCACTCCGATGGCCATATTAGTAGCATGATTTCACTCCTCATACAATATTAGTAGTCATGGATCACTCCTATGTCCATCTATGTTGTCACAGTTCACTCCCAAGACCATTATAGTTTATCTCATGAGATATAAATCATTACCCAATGAATCAGACGGAGATATAGGTCTCACTTATATCATAATGAAGTCATACATACATGTTCCATGAAAACATAAATCATTTATCATAAATATAACCCAAGGAATAAAATGGGAATCATAAATATGTAATCATATCATAAACTAAGGAAGATATACATGTTTCATACTCATTTAATCAAAGGAATAACCCATTAAAAATATTGGTCTTTAATGAAATTTAATCCATAAAAACATAAACCAAATTGATAAATAACGTTAATGGTATTCTTAAAAAATAACAATATATGTCATCATAAGCAAGGAACGTTGTTGAAAGATCACATGAAACATGAATTAAAAAAAATTAGTTTTTCAAAACATTAAACATTTTCAAAACCCTTCTCTTTGAAACCACATTGAAAACATATAATGGAATCATGAAAATCATTTAATAGAGTTCTTGAGGAAGATATCCTTTCTTCACTAAAATATTTTTCTTTTCATAAAATTTCTTGAAACATTCAATGAAATAATATTATTTTAAAATAACCTTGTCATCATAAAGGGGAAGCTTCAATGTAAAAATGCATTATGAAGTTGTACAAATCTGTTATTGCTCTAAAATTTATAAAACATTCATCTCGTACGATTTCTGGGGAATTGAAAAATTATATGCTTTGGAAAATGAAAGGAATATTCCTTTCCGAATATATAGTAAAAAGTAAAAAATGGGTAAAAATTAATTTAAACATTCATAGGGAAATATGAAAAAAAATAAAAAATATAGACATCAATGATTAATATTCTCCGATGGAGACTTAAAATAAAATAATCCAAAATATGGGAGAGATTGTGAAACTGATACCCATCACATTATAATCTATAGAATGATATTCCCCATTTAATAATGAAAATCATAATAATATGGAAATATCATAATATTTTGTATAATAATAAAAAAAGAAATTAATGGGAAGTATATACACCATGTTGAAGAAACAAGTAGTGTTTGAGGCATGTGTTTCACATAAATAAAGTTGAGAGAAAAATCTATTACATAAAACTTTATATATATTAATTTTCAAAAAAATATAATGAAATTAAAATTACTCATAAAATTTTATTTATAATATTTTGTATACTTATAAATAAATATGTTTGATAATACCAAAAATAATGAAATAGAGAAATGATTATTTCTTTTAACATTCAAAGTTCCTCATACCACATTGAATATTTAAATAATATGCCCTATATCGTAAAATAAATATTAAAATAACATAAAGATAAAGATATACATGATATAAAATATAATATCAAAATTACATACACCACACACTAGAATTTTGTGGTGAACATTGCTTATATCTCATGAAAATTAAAATGAGACCGAATTCCCTTACCTTAAGTCTGATATTCGTTGTATATGTATGAAACTCTTATATAATGGTTTTAAACTTATTATTAACTTATTCTAAAATCATAATAACATTTATTCTATCATATATTATTTTTATTGTATTTATATTTCCTAATTATTAATTATTTTCGTGTTAAATAAACATTTCGGGTAATAATTGATTTCTTTATCATATGTGTTTTCACTTGTTATTCTTGATCGTATTACATATATCATGATTTAAATAATTACAAAATGTCTAAAATTATTTATATATCATATATAACCATAATATAAATATATATAATAGATATATATATAAATATATGAAATTTAATACATTGTTTATTGAGATGGTATGTCGTACATACACATAATCATTGTTTCCGTTTTCATATCGTATTGAATGGAAATAATTGAATGAAATTGATGTACATACATACATATATATATATATTATTCCATTATTATTATTATATCATATATTTTATACTTTTTAAAAACATAAATATTTTTATAATCATCCTTTTTTGGTGAACGTGAAAGATGAATATCATTATGTCGTAGAGACAGTAAATAGTACATTCACACAAGGGATGTTATAATTACATATTGATAATGGGTATGGATTGGATTGAATTTGATTTATAAATAATCAAAATTATGTCATATTTATGATTTATATCCTTTTTATTGATCAACATAGCCATAAAAATAAAATGTAGTTGAAAAAAAGTTTACACCACATCGTGGAGATGGTAAGTGGTACGTACACATGCATGGTGGTATCGTTTTTCATAGGATGGGTAAAAGGATTAATATGGTTGTCCCATAATCATAAAAATAACTCAGTATATATTATATTTTAGAGTTATTAATTTGTTATGGAAACAACATATAACGAGGAAGTAGGTGAAGAAAAAAACATAGAAAGAGGTGATAAAACAATTACCACTTTTTTTAGTATCTCCTTATAATTTGCACAAAAGGACTATTTAGATTGGATTTATGAACAATTTATGGCCTATAGAATGTATTTAGGTATGTTTGGAGTAGAAGTGGGAAGGTTTTTTCCAATCCAATATGGCTTTTGAGGTGTGAATTAAAGAGGTTGAGAAGTGCCCTTTTATTAGAGTGAGGAGGGGAACATTAGGAAACTCTTAAAATATTAAACAAAGATAAATTCATTTACAATTATAAAGTGATAAAAAGTGATTTAATTATATTATGAGATTATTATGGGTATAAATATCATATAAAAATAAATTTTGAATATGTTTATGTTATAATATTAACCTTATCCACTGGATTTATCCCTTTGTTAAGTATATAACCTTTATCATGAAAGCATGTTTTTTACACTATATATTGTTACAATAAAATTCCAAAAAAATCCCAATTGGATAATTAATGAAATATTTTATGGTACAAAAGTAATTCGTTTGAACCTTATATTTTTATTAATTTTATATCATTTAATAAAGAATTGTTTATATTAAATTGTCATTTATGACAATTTTGATACTATTCAATATTTTTATTTTTAAAAAAAATATTAAACCAGCATTATAACATCGAACCAATACTAAAAACATGTCAATAACATGTCTAATATATCTATAAATTTTTTGTATGTAATTAATTAATTCAAATTAGATTTATTTTAATACTTTTAGCATCGTTTATTTGATATCTCAATTAATTAAACATTTTCTACATCATTATTATACAAGAATTTAATTAAGATATTTATTCTATAAAGAATAAAATAAAGAATAATGTTGAAGAAAAATTTATAATATATATAAATTTATAATTATAGTCTAATTTATATTATGTAAAACTATATTTTAAATATGATTTTTTATTAAATTTTGAATATTTCACTTCTAACTCTCCATTAAATAAAATATAATAAATGTCATAATAAATGTTATGTGGCTTAAAAAAAATCATATGTTTTTATATAAGATTAATTTGGGTCTAAAACACTTATCTAATTAAAATAGGAAGATTTTTAGGGCAATTTTAATGTATTATAATATTATTTTACCATTATTTACCCGATTTACCTTTAACGATGGTAAATAAAATTCAAATGATACAATTAACCAAAAATTAATTTGATCCTATTAGACAAAATTTTTCATAGAGATTAGAACCATGAATTTGACGTTTTTAAAATTCAATTCATATAATCAGTAAAATTACATTTACTATTAATCCCATAAATGTAGTTAAATGGAGGGTAAAAGAGACTCTCAAAAGTTCAATAATTTTTTTATAATTAATTATATTATAATCATAATTTCAATGAACTAAATTTATCTAAATATATGTATTATTTATCTAATGTGACTTTAAAATCAATTTAATGTAAAATAAATATTTAAATGAAAATGTTGGTTTTTAATTATGCAGTATTTTACCCTATTTGTCAAAAAATGAAACTTTCCAGAAAAATACCAAAAATTCACCCTAACCTAAAATAAAGGGTATGAATTAAAATGATAATTTTTTTATCAAATTTATTTTTTAAATGTGTCTAAAATTTTATTTATTATAATAAGCTATTTATTTGATAAAATGATATTTTTAAACATAGAAGGACTTCAACAAAAATCATATCTTTCATTATCAATATGATTTATTTATATAAACAAATTTTTGACAGTACAAATATTCACAAAATTATTTTTAATATCTCGTTTATAATTATCTAATTTATTTAAATATATATATATATATAAAGATGTTTCATTGAAACACAGTATTATGTTCATGGTACGCAAAGTCGGTGATGAATTTAGTGTGTGATTTTCATGGTGTCGAGTATAACATAATCTATTAATTATTTTTATTATATAATAAAAAATATATGTATAAGTGTTTCATGAAGTGAAAATATCAAAATATTTAATTAATTCGCAAAAAAATTACAAAATCTCATGGTGTTACATTTTACTCCCCTTAAAATGAATTTTTCCCTCAAAATTCATCTGGGTAATCAATGGTCTAATACATAAATTATTCATTCATTTAATCCCAAATCAAAAAAATTTATTCTAAAATATAATTATAAAAATGAAATTTTGAAACATAATGGTTACCCAATGTAACTCAACATTGGATTTCCACATAGTAAAGCATATGAGGGAAGTGAAAACATGGATATGGAATGGAAATAGAACTATCTTGTTCTGATGGAGAGTGAAAGAAAACCTCATTAGGATAAAGCTAAAAATAAAAAAGACATAAATATGTCATAATATAAGGTAACATCTAATTCATTGGATAAGAATGTACTAGGATAACATTTTTGGTCCTCATGATCATTTTCTTAAAGATGAAGAACATGTGAAAAAATAATTTCATAATTTTAGTACTATCTCACCATTTTTCATTCCTTGAACAATTCCAACTTCACTTATTATTCAAATAAAGAGTGATGAATTTTTCATTCCTAATGTTTTATAATATTATGTCATCTGTAAATAGAATGATAGTTCATTCCATATATATGTATCACAATAAGTAATAAAATGGGCATAATGACACGTATCGTGACATAAATAATTTAATCTCACAAACATATCTGAACCATAACATAGACTTTTCATAAATGGATAGGACCACAATCCTCCCAAAATCTGAAAATTCAAAAAATTAGAATCAATTCCAAAAAATAGAATTAACATTTATCTCACATATATCATAAGGTAGTTCATGTTTTAGACATTCAAAAATGTGAATACCTTAATAATATATTCTCTAGAAACATATAAATAACCTGAATTACTATACATATGTATTGAATACATTCATGTTTCCTTATTATTAATTCCACAAAGATGTTAACATCATCCATTATACCATAACCCACATGTTAATAAATCCTTAATCAGTTCTAAGGAAACTAGTATATTCAATTAATTTATTCATTTCCAACATATCTTTATCCAAATATAATTATATCAACATCATGCTTATATTAAGGTGTATCCTTCCCTTAATCATGTGTTTTCTAAAAATATCACTTTATTACCTCAACCACTTTTCATTGATACGTGTACCATTCAACATATGTTATTAAATCCTTATGTAAAAATAATAGTGCACCAATCCATAGATTCTTCATTGTTCTTTAATACCATAAATGTACATTAATTAAATTTTTCATGAATTCAAATACATTAAATCATAAATTACATAATCCTTGCACCTTTAACAAGGCTACCTCATCCAATTACATTATACCTCTTACTATTCACATTTCATTTATAACCTCTTCATCATCATCAATGTAACCATTACGTGGACCACATTGTGGTTTCCCATTACAATATTTCATCATAGAATATCATGTTTCATAGTGACCATTTACTACACACATAAAACAAATAAAATTTTATGATATAATATAGGGGTCAATATTATCATTCATTCAGTTAACCAAACTATTCATTTTTCCCTTCCAGTCACTTGCCATGTGACAATCTTATCCACAGTCAAAACATCTTCTTTTTTCCTCTACGAAATTTACTTAGGTGATTCTATACACATTATTGTAAGGATGAAAACCAAATATTCTTTCTTACATGGTCTCCATTACCTGAACTCTCTATGATATCCTTCTCTTTGTTTACAATTTTGAGAATTGGTTAAGTTACACATTGTTAATCATGTTCCTTAAAAACAGGTTAGCCATGATCACAAAATACTTCACTCTAGTGGTCATCCCATTTTACTGGTAACACCCCAAGCTTCTATGGTACGCATCTCTTTGAATAATGCAATAACGTGTGTTGTACGCAACATCGAGTTCTAACCCAGACCACAAACGATCAAACTAGCAGTTATGAATAGTAATACCTACTTTTTAAAATTTTAGAAATTTTATCTCACAAAATGGACGTCAGTTTTGGATTCGTAGTATCGAATTTAGCCTAATGTGCAATTTAGGTACTTTTCGGGTAACTTTAATATTTTGATGAATAGTGAATACTACTAAATTTTAATTAAAAACAACTATTTTAATAAAAATAATTAATAGTGATAAAATATTAATTTGAGTGGTTTTAAAGTATATTTAGAATTTATTTTTACCATTTAATATAATGTTGTTCATTGGACATAATTTCACAATTAAACCGAACATAAACAAGTATCAATCTTTTGTTATTTATTATATCTTAAAAACACGCTTTTTGTTTTGACAGCGGGAATTAATTTTAAATTAATTTCTTCCACTTCTGTGTTTTGAATTTGGAAAAATGGATTCAATATTTTGAATCATTATTTTCAAATTATGTAAATAGGTAACGTTTATTTTTAGTCATTTTGAATAATTACTTCGGTAAATATTTTATTTACCATGGTTAAAGGGTAAATCCGATAAATAAAGGTTAAAAAATAATATTATAATAATAACACATTATCCTAAAACATGTCCTAACATTATTTTTTGATACATGTACGACCATGAACATCTTTGGGTTGATTTTGGGACCCCATTGTGCCACTTGTAAGTGATAGGGACACTATATTTTAATTAAGTTTAAATGAATACAAAAATGACAGAAGCATATATCTTTTAGAAAAAAAAATTTTACATAGGGTTATATATGTTTTCTTTTTGACTATAAATATTAATTTGAAATATAAAAATATTTACTACATAATGTTATTTTATTTATAATTTTTGGACCTTAAATAATTTAATTCATTTATTACAAAATGTTGATGCAGTAATTACAATAATAGTGAAAAATTAAAATGATTAATATTGTAGATACCCAAAAAATATAATTTGAGACTTTTTATAAATTAAACTAATTTTATAGGTTAATAGTACATGTTAGAATTTATTTAATTAACGTTTTTGAAGTAATCATTATGTTATGATTTAAAAAAAATCAATTATTGAATAGTGTCAAAATTGACATAAAAGAGTTTTTAAAACAAATATTATATTATTAGTTGATATTAAATTCCTATAAATCTAAGGATAAGCCAAGAGACATATATAATGATATATGTATCATTAATGGACCACTTGGGGTTTCTTGTATGTATATATTATGTTTATTAACCATCTAATATTAAAATACAAAGAGACATTGTAAAAGTGAAACTAATTAACAAAGAGTTAATACTTAAAGATAAGGTTAATATAGTAACCCAAACCTATCTAAATTCTATTGGCTGAGTGGTTTGAGACCCATACCCACCATAACCTTTAAATAATCCACTTTTTATCCATTAGAAACCGAATATGAATTTTTTATAAAATAATATTTCTAGCTTTTCCAAAGGTGCCCCTCACCCCTCTTATAAAAGGGAACTCATCATTATCATTAATTCACATCTTCAAAGCCTTATGGTTCAACCACTCTCTACCCAAATACTATCTCAACTTACCTCAATTCATCCTAGAGGCCTTCTTTTAGTCATAAATCCAACCTATGGAGCCCTTTTGATCAAATCAAAAGGAAGAACCCGAAAAAGAGGTAAGGATTTCACCACCCTTTTTCAAGTTCCTTTCTTCTTCTATTTCTTCTTTCTTTGTTATTACAATTCTAAAATAATAAATCTAGTATCTTATATATAAAATGATTTTATTATAAATATGGTACAACCATATTCAGTATTCTATCCATCCTTTGAATAACATGTCACCATACGTGCGTACGTACGGCTTACCGTCTCCACGTCGTTGTGTAATTGTTATTCAATAAATTATTATTTTGATGGGTATAATAATGATCTTTAATTCATGTGAGTAATAAATGTAACATGATAATGATTCTGTATATATGATATACCATAAAATAATATTTTATTTTAATATCAAAATAATGATATTGTCGCTCGTGCGTACGTACGGACTACCGTCTCCACGAACGTGATGAGATTCATTCTTCATCGTATCAATTAAAGTCTAATACTCATTTGATGATTAATAATAGTATCGAAGGACTTGATATCATTCTGGATATGATTATTATAAAACCTATCCATGAAAAACATGGCTTGCGTAAGAAAACATATAAAAGAAAATGAGTAAGTTAACACCCGAAACAACGATACTACTATGATATTTTTAACAACTCAATGTTAAAAGACAATATATGATATCATATTAATTTATATGATTCTTGTATAATTTAATAACAATTATTTCACCATTATACAGGAGGTTAATCTACCCTCAACCAAGTAAAAGTACAAGGTAAGGGTTTATTTCACAATCTCTTCATTATCTGAGGTTGTTTATACGTAATAACCTACAGGGACATCATTATTATCCACATTCATGTTTCTTAAAAATGTATTTCAAATCATTTTTACTATTTACAAGAATATGTGTTAAAGTCATTTATACCGTTGTTTGACTTTTTATAAGTGTTTTATAAAGGAATCTTTCCGTCATTTTCCAAACAAGGTGCTTTTTAACATGTTCAACATAATTAAGGTAAGAATTTTTTTAACTTATACGGCATGTGCAGCTATTTTCTGCTATTATAAAATCTTAAAAGTTTCCCTTACTTGATTATAAGAATATTTTCAAATTAAATGTTTTCTTTTATAATTACGTGACTTTTAAATGATTTCAAAAATATATATTTCTCTCAAATAGTTTAGATTTCATCTATGCCAACATCCTTTGATGGATTTTAAGCTGATTTGATGTTGATTTATTATGATACAAAACATCCATATTGTATTGATGGTTTTGTGATATGTTTGACTATGGATGTGTTATTTTAATACCATTCATGGTTTATGGTGAAAGTATTGACATTTCGTATGCTAGTTTTAATACGAATTTTTATGTTATGTTGAAACCTATTGATATGAGGATTGCATTGGACTTAATAAGTGATGGGTGGAGCCCTCTATAGCTCCTCAATGCATCGGTAGGTCTCAAGAGACAAACTAGTGTCTTGGCACAAGGCCTTGACAATATCATATTTGTAGTCTTGGCATGAGGCCTTGGCTATGTGGTTATGATAGTCTGACATTATGCATTCCGTCATTATAAAAGTGGTTATTGATATTGCATGAGATTATTTGATTAGTATAATATACATGTGAATAATTAAATGTAATTATTTCATTTTATTTTTACCATACTATGTTTAAGTTCATGTTTAAAAGGCTTTTGGATTTGTTATACACTACCATAAATGTTTATTCTTATTTATGAACAATTCCTCTATATTGTTATCCTTACTGGGCATTTGAGCTCACCCCTTTTCTATGTTTTATTTTTCCCAGGATGAGAAGAAGTAAATTATGAATGACCTGCAGGGATATTATGAGGGGATAATAGTGTGGACTATGGAGACAATAAGTTGTTGTAGTAGTTTTTCACATTATGATGTAATGTAAAACTTTCTAAATATATCTACTGTTTCAAAGGAAACTAAACCAATAGGTCTTTCGAGATTTGATATTTCTTTTGATCATTCCCATGTTATGTAATATTGCACCAACTCTGGGTAACTGGGGTCGGGGCGTTATAGTTTTTATCAGAGGAAGTTCAGTACAAACCTTGGAAGCTAGATTTAGATAAACTCTGATTAGAGTATGTAGACCTAAGAATAACTTTGAGGATTAGTATAGTAGATTGTCCTAGAAATTTGGTATTATAGAGATTTTGTGAGTTTTCCGAGCAATACATCCATGTCTGGATACGAGCAGGTAGAGGTGGATCTTGCACAAATGTACCTAGGGGTAAAACCCGAAAACACCGCTTTGAGCTAGACTCGAACGGGAACTGGTGCACGACAATGGGCCTTGCTACACTCTTTGTTACGACACTCCCGGGGGATATTCTTAGGATAACTCTCACTTTATTTACAAATCATTATGAAGGGTTTATGAGTATATACTTCCTCAAAGAAAACATTATTATGACTATGGATTTTATCCATAAATAATTCAATTTATGTTAAGTGTTTTATAAGTATGGAATTATGTATTTTGATTCATAAACTGATCTAGTTATGACATTGATAAGAAATTGATCCTAGTAAAAGAAATGGAAACTGTATCAATGCACGCACTCCATATAGGGATTTCCCTCCTGCTCAAGATAATTATAGTGGAGGTGGTGATGCAACTGGTGCTGATCAGCTAATCACCATACTAGGAAAACTCACTCAGGTTTTTAATAAAAACCTTACCTGTATGGAGAACCCTGATCTGTAGCGTGGAGGATCAATGTTAGATCGATTCACGAGGAAACAACCACCAACGTTCAATAGGAGTACAAATATCTTAGTAGGTTAGCAATGGATAAATTTCTTAGAGAAATTATTTCAGGCTTTGGGGAGTAGTGAAAGGGATAATGTTATCATGGCAGTTTACCACCTCACTGGAGATGAAGATCAATGGATTTCATTGTTTCAAAACATGAAGGAAGATGATGAAGTATCATATATGTAATGGAGGGAGATCAAAGATCTGTTTTCATAAAAATACTTTCCTTCTGACCATCGAGCAGATATCGAAAGGCAATTTCTGAGTCTGAGACAAAAGGAGGATGAGAATGTCGCAAAGTATGATGCTAACACTACAAGGTTAGCAAGGTATGATGGAGATTATATACCTAATCCATGAAGTAAGATTGATCATTTATTTGATGGGTTAAAACCATTTCTCTGTCAATCATTAGTCTCACAGTCCTTCTTATCGTACGAATACATTGTCTCATGTGCTATCAAGACAGAAAAGGAATTGTCTATGTCTTATGACATTAAAGCAAAGAAAGAGAAGAAGGGATCTGCTGATCAATCTGGGAATGGAAATAAGGGGATGAAGGTAATGGTTAAATATCTATCTTATGGTAAATGTGGGAAGAAACACCCCAGTACTTGGTTGGAGGGAATGGGTGTCTATTAAAAATGTGGTGAAAAAGGCCACCAAACTTGTGATTTCAAAGGGAAGAAGGAAGATACCAATGTTCAGTGATACAATTGCAGGGATATGGGATGTTATGAAAATGAATTTCCTAATTGTCAGGGGAACATACCTCAGAAAAGGCCAAGGGATCATGGCCAAGCTTATGTTATCACTACTGCTGAGGTAGAAGCTCTGAAAGATGTGGTGGCAGGTAATTTAATGGTTTACTCAAGTTTAACAAATGTATTATTTGATTCTAGATCATCGCATTGTTTCATATCTTCCTAGGATGATAAGAAAATTAGATATTTCCAATTTGATATAACAAGGGAGTTTTCAGTTAAAAATCTTAAGGGAAGTATCATTGCAGCAAAGTTTTATGAATCAGTCCCCATTAGAGGAAATAAATGTTCTTTATCTGCTGATCTCATCGTCAAACCTATGATTGAGTTTGATATATTCCTCAGTATGGATTGGCTTTCGGATTATGCTGCGAAGATTTATTGTAAGAAGAAGGAGGTTTCAATTTTTTATGATGATGATAAGGAACACCTTATCTTTAGAGCAGAATCGTCCCCACCTAATTCTTATCTAGATCCACCCCTAGTAGCTCAACTAAATTCAATTATTGGGGAGGAAGAGAATGAAATGACTGTGGGTGAGGAAAGGAATGATCAAATAGAGAATTTACCTGTTGTAAAAGAATATGTAGATGTATTTCCAGAAGATTTACCTGGACATCCTCCAGAACGAGAAGTTAAGTTTTTTCCATTGATTTAATTCCTAGATCAAGGCCTATATCGAAGACCCCTTATATAATGTCCACTATAGAATTAGTTGAACTAAAGAAACGACTAGAGGAATTGAGTAATAATGGATTTATTTTCCCTAGTGTTTCTCGATGGTGAACCCCTGTTCTTTTTGTTAAGAAGAAAGATGGATCTATGAGGTTATGTTTCGACTATAGGGAGATCAATGCTATAACAATAAAGAACAAGTATCCCCTACCTCGCATTGATGATTTATTTGACTAACTGCATGGAGCTCAATACATTTCAAAGATTGACCTTCGATCTGGATACCATCAGTTGTGTTTAAAAAATGAATACATTCCGAAGACAGCATTTCGAACGAGGTACGGGCATTATGAGTTTAATTTAATGCCTTTTTAATTGACTAATTCACCCCCTGTATTCATGGATCTTATGAATAGATTTTTCAAGGAATATCTCAATGAATTTGTGGTGGTATTTATTGAGGATATCTTGGTATTATCTAAAAGATACGAAGATCATGAAAGTCAGTTGTGCATTATTCTGAAGACTCTGAGAAGACATGAATTATATGGGATGTTTAGCAAGTGTGAATTCTGGCTTCATTAGATTTCTTTTCTTGGCCATATTGTCTCTAAATATGGAATCTCTGTTGATCCATCTAAGACCAAGGAAATCCTCGAATGACCAGCACCTACAAGTATAATCGAGGTACACAATTTTATTGTTTTGGAAGGTTATTATCAACATTTCGTCCAGAATTTTGCTAGATTGGCTAACCCATTAACGAAGCGCACACCTGAAGGGGTTAAATTTGTTTGGACAAAAGAGTGTGAAGAATGTTTCGAAGAACTGAAGATAATATTAGTTAATCCTCTTATAGTGACTCTAACATTGGGGAATGATGGGTTCGTTATTTATAGTGATGCATCGAAGAAAGGACTTGGTTGTGTCCTTATGCAGAATGATAGGGTTATTGCCTATGCATCACAACAGTTGAAAATTTATGAGCAAAACTATCCTACTCATGATCTCGAGTTAGCAGCTGTGATCTTTTCTTTGATGATATGGTGGCACTACCTCTATGGTGAAAAATGTGAGATTTATACTGATCACAAGAGTTTGAAGTATATTTTCTCACAAAACGAACTCAACATGAGGCAAATGATATGGCTTGAATTACTCAAGGATTATTATTGCACGATACACTACCACCCGGGGAAGGCAAACAAGGTGGAAGATGCTTTGAGCAGAAAAGATCATGGAGTTTTGAACAATATGAGAATTGAAAGGGATCCAATTTTCATGGATCTAGTGAAGATGAACATGGGAATAACTAGGGAAGATGAAACATCAATGCTTTTCTAATGGTTTCCAAACCATCTTTACTAGAAAAGATTAAATGTTCTCAGACCGATGATGAAGAATTTCAAATGAAGATTAACAATGCGAATGATGGGAGATTGAGAAACTTTGTGTATGAAGATGGAATTTTGAAATTCGGGAAGATACCTTGTGTTCCCGATATACCAGATCTAAAAAGGGAATTTCTGGATGATGCTCATAGTTCCAATTTCTCTATACACCCTGGGAGCACCAAAATGTATAGATATTTGAAGGAACATTTTTTTTGGGACAACATGAAGAGGGAAATTGACAATTTTTTGTCAAGATGTATGGTTTTTCAATATGTGAAAGTTGGAAGGCAACAGCCTGGAGGAGTCATGCAACCTCTTCCCATACCGGAGTGGAAATGGGACAATATAACGATGGAATTTGTCATGGGGCTACCAAAGAATCCTAGAAGGAACGATGCAATATGGGTTATTGATGATCTTCTTACCAAGTCAGCACATTTTCTTGATATAAGAGAAGATCTAACACTAGAACATCTAGAATGACTATATATAAATGATGTTGTGAGTCTTTATGGAGTACCACTATCGATTGTTTATGATCTTGATCCCCGTTATACTTCAAGATTCTGGAAGAGTCTTTAGAAATCCTTGGATACTGAATTTCATTTGAGCACTGCCTACCACCCTCAAACAGATGGACAATCAAAACAGACTATTAAAACCTTAGAAGACAAGTTGAGATCCTTCTCACATGAATTTCAGGGTATGTGGGATCAATGTTTACCTCTGGTATAATTTTCCTATAACAATAGCTTCCATTCGAGTATTTAGATGGCACCATAAGAAGCGTTATATGGAAAGAGATGTCTCACACCAACCTGTTGGGATGACATTGGTGAAAGAAAACTTGTAGGCCCAGAACTGGTGGAGGAAACAATGGAAAAGGTGAAGGTAACCCAAAATCACATCAAAGCAGCTCAAAGTAGGCAGAAGAGCTATGCTGATAATCGAAGGAAGGATTTGGAATTTCAAGTCACTGATCATGTTTTCCTGAAGGTATCTCCATGGAAGGGAGTCATAAGTTTTGGTAAGAAAGGTAAATAGAGTCACAGGTAAATCAGACCTTTCGAAATTCTAGAACGAATTGGGGCTGTAGCTTATCGATTGGAAATGCTTCCAAGTCTCTCCAAAGTTCACAATGTGTTCCATGTATCTCTATTGAGGAAATACATGCCTGACCCAACACATGTAATCACCTATGAGGAATTGGAACTGGAACCTGATTTGTCTTATTGTGAAGAGCCCGTCAAAATTCTTGATATGAGAGAACAAGTACTGAGAAACCGGATGATGTGTCTGGTAAAAGTTTTGTGGAGAAACCATAAGATGGAATAGGAAACATGGGAAGTCGAGGAACATATGATGAAGAACCACCCGAGTCTTTTAATGCGGTATTATTCTAGAAATTTCGAGAACGAAATTATTTGAAGGAGGAGATAATGTATCACCCCAAGCTTCTACGGTATGCTTCTCTTTGAATAATGCAATATCATGTGTTGTACGCAACATCGAGTTCTAACACACACCACAACCGATCAAACTATCCGTTATGAATAGTAATACCTACTTTTTAAAATTTAAGATATTTTATCTCTCAAAATGGACTTCATTTTTGGATTCAGAGTATCGAATTTAGCCTAAGGTAAAATTTTGATACTTTTCGAATAACATTAATATTTTGATGAATAGTGAAAATTACTAAATTTTAATTAAAAACAACTTTTTTAATCAAAATAATTAATAGTGATAAATTATGAATTTGAGTGGTTTTAAAGTATATTTAGAATATATTTTGACCATTTAATACAATGTTTGTTATTGAACATAATTTCACAATTAAACCGAACATAAACAAGTATCAACCTTTTGATAGTTATTATATCTTAAAAACACGCTTTTTTGATTTGATAGTGGGAATTAATTTTAAATTAATTTCTGCCACTTCTGTGATTTGAATTTGGAAAAATGGATTCCATATTTGGAATCAGGATTTTCAAATTGTGTAAATAGATTACTTTTATTTTTAGACATTTTGAATAATTACTTCGGTAAATATTTTATTTATCATGGTTAACGGGTAAATCCGGTAAATAAGGGTTAACAAATAATATTATAATAATACCAAATTACCCTAAAACATGTCTTAACCTTATTGGATGATACATGTACGTCCATGGGAATCTTTTGGGTCAATTTTGGGACTCCATGGTGCCACTTGTAAGTGATAGGGACACATTATTTTAATTATGTTAAAATGAATACAAAAATGACACAAGAATATATCTTTTAGAAAAACAATTTTTACATAGGGTTATATATTTTGGATTTTCGACTATAAATATTCATTATAAATCTAAAACGATTTCATAAATTATGGTATTTTATGTATAATTTTTAGACATTAATTAATATAATTTATTTATGACACAATGGTGATGCACTAATTACAATAATTGTAAAAAATTAAAATTATTGATATTGTAGATACCCAAATAAATATAATTTGAGGATTTTTATGAATTACACTACTTTTATAGGTTAATATGACATGTTAGGATTGATTTAATTAACTTTTTTTGAAGTAATCATTCTGTTATGATTTTTACAAAAATCAATTATTGAATAGTGTCAAAATTGACATAAAAGAGTTTTTAAAACAAATATTATTTTATTAATTGATATTAAATTTCTAAAAATCTACGGTTCTGCCAAGAGACTTATATCATGATAGGTGTATCATTAACGGACCACTTGGGGGTCTCATGAATGTATATAGTAAGCTTATATATCATATAATATAATAATACAATGAGACATTGTAAATGTGAAACTAATTAACTAAGAGTTAATAATTAAATAAAAGGTTAATATAGTAACCCAAACCTGTCTAAATTCTATTGGATGAGTTTTTTTCGACCCCTACATAGCTTAAACTTTAAATAATCCACTTTGGAACCATTATAAACCGAATATGAATTTATTATAATATAATATTTCTAGCTTTTCCAAAGGTGCCCCTCACCCCTCTTATAAAAGGGAACTCGTCCTTGTCATTAATTCACACCATAAAAGACTTTTTGTTCATCCACACTCTGCCCAAATATTCTCTAAACCTCCCTCACTTCATCTTAGAGGCCTTCTTTTAGTCAGAAAGCCAACTTAAGGAGCCATTTTGATCAAATCAAAAGGAAGATCCCGAAGAAGAGGTAATGATTTCACCACCCTTTTTCAAGTTACTTTCTTCTTCCACTTCTTCATTCTTTGTTATTACCATTATAAAATAATAACTCAAGTATATTATATACACTGTGATGTTATTATAAATTTGTTCCAATCATATTCAGTATTCTATCCATCCTTTGAATAACATGTCACCATACGTGCGTACGTACGGCTTACCGTCTCCACGTCGTGGTGTACTTGTTATTCAATAAATTATTATTTGGATGGGTATAATAATGATGTTTAACTCATGTAAATAATAAATTTAACATGATAATGATTCTTTATATATGATATACCATCCAATTTTATGTTATTTTAATATCAAAAGAATGATATTGTCGCTCGTGCGTACGAACAGACTACCGTCTCCACGAACGCGATGAGATTCATTCTCCATCGTATCCATTCAGGTCTAATTCTCATTTGATGATTTATAATTGTATCTAAGGACTTGATATAATTCTGGAAATGATTAAGATACAACCTATCCATGAAAAACATGGCTTACGTAACAAAACATATAAAAGAAAATGAGTAAGTTAACACCCAAAACAATGATAATACTAAGATATTATTAACAAATCAATGTTAAAAGATCATATATGATATCGTATTAATGTATATGATTCTTGTATAATTTAATAACAATTATTTAACCATTATACAGGAGGTTAAACTACCCTAAACCAAGGAAAAGTACATGTTAAGGGTTTATTTCACAATCTCTTCATTATCTGAGGTTGTTTATACGTGATAATCTACTGGAACATCTTTATCATCCACATTCTTGTTTCTTAAAAATGTATTTCAAAACATTTTTACTATATAAAAGAATATGGTTTAAAGTCAATTATACCCTTTTTTGAATTTTTATTAGAGTTTTATAATGTAATCTTTCCGTCATTTTCCAAGCAAGGTGCTTTTTAACCTTTTCGACAGAAATAAGGTAAGAATGTTTTTTTAACTTATACGGTGGGTGCAACTATTTTCCACCGTTATAAAATCTTTAAAGCTTCCCTTACAAGATTATAAGAATATTTTCAAAGTAAATGTTTTCTTTTATAATTACGTGGCTTTTAAATGATTTCAAAACGATATATTTCTCCCAAACAGTTTTGATTTCATCTATGTCAACATCCTTTGATGGATTTTAAGCATATTTGAAGTTGATTTATTAGGATACAAAACTTCCATATGGTATTGAAGGTTTTTGTGATATTTTTGACTGTGGATGTGTTAGTTTTATACCATTCATGGTTTATGGTGAAATTATAGACATTTTGTATGCTAGTTTTAATATGAATGTCTATGTTATGTAGAAACCTATTCATATGAGGAATGCATTGGACTTAATAAGTGACAGGTGGAGCCCGCAATAGCTCCTCGATGAATCGGTAGGTCTCATGAGACAAACTAGTGTCTTGGCACAAGGCCTTGAAAAAATCTTATTTGTAGTCTTGGCACGAGGCCTTGGATATGTTCTTATGATAGTCTGGCATTATGCATTCCATCATTATAGAAGTGGTTATTGATATTTCATGTGATTATTCGATTAGTAGAATATCCATGTGAATAAGAAAATGGCATTATTTCATTTTATTTTTTCCATACTATGTTGATGTTCATGTTTAAAAGGCTTTTTTTAGTTATACACTGCCTTTAATTTTTAATCTTATTTATGAAAGTTTCCGCTATATTGTTATCCTTACTGGGCATTTGAGCTCACCCCTTTTCTATGTTTTATTTTTTCCAGGATGTGAAGAAGTATATTGTGAATGAACTGTAGGGATATTATGAGGGGATAATAGTGTGGACAATGGAGACAATATGTTGTTGTAGTAGTTTTTCACTTTATTATGTAATGTAAAACTTTAAAAATATATCTAGTGTTTCCAAGGCTACTAAACCAATCGGTCTTTTGATATTTGATCTTTATTCTGATCATACCAATGTTATGTAATAATGCACCGACTCTGGGTAACTGGGGTCAGGGCGTTACATGACTTCTCATTAATAGATTTTTTTTATTATACTCAACGTTAATCAAGTTCCTTCTAGTTCTATCCAATTTTTAAACCCAATATGCGTTATGCATGAAAAACATAACACAGAGTGGAATCACATAATCATGAAAAAATTATATTTTATCTAAATTATGACATCATTATTAAAATATGACTCGGTATGTTTATCATAGGTACTTTATAACCAAATCCTATTAAAATACTTCAAGATGGTTCATGAAGGTTTTTAAATTCCTAATGCATATATACCATGAGTTTCAAACCAGGTGTGAAACAAGGTCCTTTTTCATGCACTAGATTACCCTGAGTCAGAAATGGAACATCTTTTTGGAGTTGTTAGTCCTAGGTACATCTATGACAGAGGTACATCCACTTTTAGTATCCAAATAGGGATTTACATCTATAAAACCACTCACTCTATCCTATTCCAAAATTCCAAGGCATTTTCTAAAACATTAACTCATCATTTGACTAATCCTTAGAGAAATCTCAATTCATATCCTTATAAATATCTCTATGTATCTCACTTGAGTTTTCTCATCTAAGTTTTTAAATTTTTAATAAACTGTTTCTCTAATACCAACTATTGTGACCTAGGAATAACATAGTAGGATATTACATCATTTATGATTTATATTCAATTCATTAAAAAAATACATGACAATGGACTCTAATTGTTAAATGTCTTTGGTAACATAAAATGAAAATATCCTATCCTAGTGAAATATCTTGAACATCTCCCATAAAGATCACCACCTTTAGTAAATCTAGTTAAAACCTTTTATCATGACCTGGGGAATGTAAACATAAGAACTCGGTGAGAAAAAATACACAATAAGTGAAAATATGGGAGATATGTACGAAAAATCTTGAGCATAAGGGTATGAGGACATTAACATTAAAATAGAAGAACATACCATGCATATAAAATATCATATGCATGAATAATGGCATAAATAATATAAATTCATAAGACATGAATCAAAAGGAAATACTAAACATAAGCCATGAATGCATAATATATGAATAAAATAAGGAATTGTGGATAACACATAAGTATATTCTGATTTCTATAATATCTAAGGCATATCTTCCAAGACTGTCTTAGTATTATGGGTTCACTCCACAAACCACCATAGTAGGCATGTTCACATCCTTGACAATATTATTTGCATGTGTCCACCCCTCATACCATCTTAGTTGTCATGGTTCACTCCCATGTCCATATTAGTCTCATGAGTTCACTCCCTCATACCATCTTAGTAGTCATGGATAACTCTCATTACCATCTTAGTAGTCATGATTCACTCCAAATACCTTCATAGTTTATCTCATGAGCTATAAATATTTACCCAATACATCAGAGGGATATAAATGTGTCACCCATCCCATAATGAAAGCCTACATATATGTTCACACAAAATCATAAATCATTTATCATAAAAATAACCAAAGGAATAAAATGGGAATGATCAATATGTAATCAAATTATAACCTATGTAAGAGATAACAGTTTCATACACATTTCATCAAAAATCGTATCCCATGAAAAGTAAGTGTGTTTTCTTAAACTTCATTCAAACAAAACGTAAACTATTTAAAGAAAGGATGTGAATTGTATTCTTGAATAATAATAATGTATGACATCATAGGTGGGGAAGGATTTTTAAATGTCACATGGAACATTAATTTTACCCAAAAAATAAGTAATTAAAACATAAAACATATTCAAAAACATTATATTTGAAACCACTTTTATAACAAATAATGAAATCATGCAAATAATTCAAAAAACGTTTTTGAGGGAAAAATCTTTTCTTCGTCCAAATAATTTTCTGTTCATAATATGTTGTTCAATTTGTAAACAAACATTTTCATTGAAAATAGCATTGTAATCTAATAGGGGAATATTCAAGGTAACAAGGAATCATGAATGCATAAAAATACCCTCATTCCATAATAGTAAAAAACATTCCTCTCATACTTTTTCTAGGGAATTCAAAAAGTACATCGTTTGGAAAATGAAAAGAAGGATCCATTCAAAACGTATATTAAAAAGTAAAAAATGGGTAAAAATTACAATAAACATTCATAATATAACAAGAAAACATTTCATGAAAATATTTTTTGAAACCATTGAAATGGATGATAAATATTCCCCAACTGATATTTAAAAGGAAATAATCCCAAATATGGGAGAGATTGTGAAATCGATACTCTTCACATTATAATTAATAGAATCATATTCCCCATATATGAAATAAAATCATAATAATATGGAAATATCATAATCATCAAGATAATTCTCATTAAAGACATTCATGGGAATTATATACACCAGATTGAAGAAACACGTACTGTGTGAGGCATGTGTCTCATAGAAATAAAGATGAGACATAAATCCATTACATTAAACTTTAAAAATATACCTTCTAAAACCATTTGACTGAAACTAAAAAGTGTTATACAATTTTCTTTACAATACTTTATATACATATAAATAAATATCTATCATAAAAGCAGGAATATTGAATCGGAGAACAGATTAATTATTTAAACATTCAATGCGTCCCTTACCACTTTAAACATTTAAATAACATGACCAATATCTTAAAATGAATCTTTCAATAATACAAATATAAAATGATTCATGATAAAACAAATATAATAGGAGATGTAAATACTCCAGACACAAAAAAATGGTGGTGAACATGGCTTATATCTCACAAAAATTTAAATCGAGATGGAATTCCCTTACCATAAGTCTGATACATTTCTTATGTGTACAAAACTCATGTATAATGGGTTAAAAATATTTTTAAATTATACCATAATCATAATAATATTGATGATATCATATATTTTTCATTTAAGTATTTATATTACCTTTTTATTAATAATTTTCATATAAATGCTATATTTTGGGTAATAATCTCTTTCATTATGATACCTGTTTTGACTTGTTATTCATGATAGTATTACATAGATTATGATTTACTTACTTAAAAAATGTATACCATGATTTATATATAATATATATTCAGAATATAAAAATATATAAATGATATATATGTGAAATTTAATTCACCATTCATGGAGACGATAGGTCGTACATACACATGAACGTAGTTTCTATTTCCTTATAGTATTTAATGGAAATAGTGAATGACATATATATATATATATATATTATAGTAGAATTATTATATCATATATTTCATAATTATTAATAATATATATATTTATAATCATCATTGAATGGTTAACGTGGATGTTGATTCTCATCGCGTTGTGGAGATGGTACGTCATACGTAGGGATGGGTGATGATATCATTAAATATTAGTAAAGGGTAGGTAATTGGATGGAATATTAATTATACAAAAACACTATTATGAAATATTTATTATTTAACTCTTTTATATTCATCAACATTCCCATATAAATAAAGTATACATTAAAAACACCTTACACCATGACGTGGAGATGGTATGCCGTATATATGCACACATAGTGATATTATTTTTATTATGATGGGTAAAAGGAGGAATATGGTTGTCCCATAATCATAATAAATTCTCAGAATATATTAAATTCTGTAGTTATTAATTTGTTATGGAGAAAATATAGGAATATGACGCAGAAGAAGAAACTAACTTTGAATGAGGTGATGAAACAATTACCTCTTTTTTGGGAACCTCCCTTTGATTTATAGAAAATTACTTCTTAATATGGCTTTATGACACAATTATGTATTCAGGGTTTTATTTAGGGAATCTAGTAGAGGTATGGGGTAGGTTTTGGATGATCAAAATGCCTTTATAGATGTGAATTAAAGAGAAGGAGAATTACAATAGTTTGTTAATATAGTTATATTAAAAAACAAAACTAACCCCTATAGGATCTTTTATGAAATATATTACACTATTAATGTTATTATGGAAAACCATATATTTATATACATTTTAGATCATTTAAAAAAATATTATTTATTTTAAGGTATCATTTCGGTAAAATTTGATATTATTAAATAGTAGCATTTTTTTAAAATCTAAAACCCACATGATAACAGAGATCCAACCATTCCAAAATTCCAATAACAAGTCTACTTTTTCTCTTAAATATTTTTAATGTAATTTATTATTTCTAATTATATTTTTTTAATATGATTAATATCATTTATTTGATATCTCAATTAATTAAAAAATTACAAAATCATTATTATACAAGCGATTAATTCAGTTATTTATTCTCAAAAAAATAAAAATAAACATTCATGATGAAGTAAACATTATTATGTTCTAAATGAAATATAATATTATAATTTATATTATGTATAAGCCTTTCTTAAAAATGATAAATTATTAAATTTTGAATATGACACATTTAACTCTTCTTTAAATAAAATATACTAAATATATTAATATAACACAACTAGCATGAAAAGATTCATTTTTCTGACCTAAGGTTTATTTTGGTGTAAAAAACTTATAAAATAAAATTATCAGAACAATTAAGGTAATTTAATAATATTATAATATTATTTTACCTTTAATTACCATATTTTTCTTTAAACGCAGTCAATAAAATTTAAAATTTACTATTTACAACATATTATTATGATCCTATTAGACCATATTTTTAATATTGATTACAACCATATATTTAAATTTTTTGGAACTAATTTCTCAGAAGTGGTAAAATTACATTTACTGATATTCCAACAAAGGTGGTTAGTATGTGGGTAAAAGACACGCACAACTGTTCAATTATTTTTTATATCTATTTTGATTATAAAAATAATTCCAATGAACTAAATTGGAATAATATTTGTACTATTTATCAATTGTGACTTTAAAGTTATTTTAAATTAAAATAATTTTTAAAATGGACAAGCTTTTTTAACTATAAAGTGTTCTTCACTATTTATCAAAAATATTAAACTTTTCAAAAAAACACAAAAAAAATTCACCCTAATATAAATTTGACATTAAAAAATAAAAAATAATGTATTTTTATCATATTTAATTTCAAAATGCAAATAAAATTATATTTATTATTAGAAGCCTTTCATTTAAGAAAATGATGTTTTTAAATGTAGAAGGACATTACCGAAAACCATATCATTCACTATCAATATGTTTTACTTATATAAAAAAAATTATAAACTACTAATATTCAAAAAAATATGATTCATTACTATGTTATAATTATCTAATTTAATTATATATATATATATATATATTATTCACAAAAACATAGTGTTGTGTGCATCATATTGCATGTTGATGTTACATGAAATGATAGCTTCCCATGATGTTGCTTATAACATAATCCAAAAAATAGTTCTATTATATAATAAATATGATCTATATTCATTTTTGTGTGATGGGAACATATTAAAATATTAAATTAATTCAAAAAAAATTACAAAATCTCTGGGTGTTGCTATGATTTCATTTAATTTATGGGATTTTGAAGACCAATTATCATAACCACCTGGTAATATGAAAATCACATAACCTATCTGAAACTATAATTGTGGAGTCATGACTTGTGTTTTATGTTAGTATAAGACTAACAAACCATGAATAAGATACCACACATTGTCTAGTATATTTTTGACGATGGATTACTAACCCCAATAGATATAGGATATGAGACAATTGATAGGGGGTTCATGAATCAATAAATCATGTAGGGGGCTCATACCTTGTTTGAACCACATCACCATAGATTTTATTAAACACATCTATATTGTATTAATCACTCCAAAAGCATTATGATACTTCAATGGAGACTAGGTGACTAAAAATTATGAATTCCCTCAGGTTTAAATTTAATAACAATTAGGGGTATAATGTTTCATTATATATTAAAAATATCTCACTATCAACTAAAAATGTTCCCAAAATCCAACATGTGATCATGATGATATTGAAAACCAATAAAGCTATAAATTTATATGTAATATACTCTAGGGGTTCGAAATCTATAACCAACATGGAAAATATGGTTATGAATATTCTTTGATAATGTCTTTGAAGTGTCCACTTACATGTAATGTGTTATACCATTCATGGAATGAAGAATAATCATGGTTAATTAGTTTGTTTCGCTACAATATATATTATGTGAGGCCTAACAAAAATTTCTTTTCTAGCCTGGTACATTTAATGTATCAAAAATGGTATATATTTAATCATAATTTATGTAGAAGTAAATTCCCATATTACTCCTATATATACTAAATACAATTAAATTTTGGGGTTTTTTTCATTGTTGGTTTTATGTTTCAAATTTGGCACATCCATAATCAAAATGTTGATTTTTTTAGAAAAAAACAAAAAATTGGTATGGATGGAATACACGGTGTGACTTCAGGTGGTCACATGGAATTTATGTCTAACCTTGTTTTCATGTAATGTAATTTTTGTATTTTGAGTAATCTAATGTACAAGGTATATGATATGTGAAATTTTACCCCATGTCTGGTATAACTTAAAATATCATTAATATAAATACTTATTGTACGTTTTAGACATGACCTCTTATAAATATTCAACATGTGTTCATAGTGTTCACAATGTGTAATATTCACCATACATAGAAAATATTGTGTTAAAATTTAGAGATATAAATGGAATACATGCCATTACTATATATTGAATGAAATTTACGTTCATGGTCAATGTTCATAAACCACTTCAAATGATAGAACCATTATTTTTTTCACAATATATCATTCAAAATATTCTTTTAAAATTCATTTTCCATTTATTTCATACCCTTATCAGTCATTTTCAAAACATCATGTCTTATAAAAATTATTTTTATACAAATCTCACATTTACCTAATTCCTGGAATATCTTTTCTCATTTAAATTTGTTGTACCAAAAAATATATTGATGAGTAATTAACAATAATACATTATGTGATATCCATTCCTTTACTACCATGCACACAAGATTTCCTTCAGAACCCATGATATTGGTCATTATCCATCTCTAGTTGAGATTATCGAACCATTATCCCAGCCAATGGATGATTGGAAAATTTTATAGAATAAAAAAGAATAGCTAATGTGTGGAATAATGCATACAATAGTTGGAGTGATGGGTCTAACAACAATTATTGAGCGTCGAAACCCTAATAATAATGAGTATAAAATTTTTAAAAAAATATAGATATTTATAAAATAATTTTTTTCCATGGATATTTTAATATATCAAATTGATTAAAATAAATTTTCTTAATCAACATAAGAATAAAATAATAATGACATAAATATTAATATCCTGAACTTGATGAAAAAATTATTCGTTATTATATTCTTCAGTGTCAAGTAATATGCTCATCATTATCAGTTTTCTCCTAAAAAAGTCTCTATTTTCCAATCTATCATCAGTCTTACCAATATTTAGTCCTCATTAATTCCCAATTAATGATTCTAGTGGATGAAAAATATGGTTAACTGAAGAGGAGTTCCATTGGGTGGCTTTAAATAGATAGTTTAGGGTTGGTACAAGTAATAAGTATTTATATTATTATTTTACAAAATACACCAAATTTTATTCTTCTAGGGGGATCAAAATTTGAGTAATGAATATATAACCCCTTTTGTAAACATGAAAATGCATGATATATGGTGGTTTCATATTTATTGTATTACACTCTTTATTAGAGATTTCAACATCCATTATTATAGGATAATAATTTTTTAATATTCTAAATACAAAATAACCCATAAAATTATATATGCTCAACAAATCCCTAAAACACAAAGTGGAGGTAATCACCACCATACATGAAAAAAAACATATAATGTTTTTTCAATATCCATTTACTATTGTAAATTTATTTTTTACACTAAAATTGGTCATTTGACTCTAATACACAAAATTGATATCTTCCCTGACAAAAAAACAAATGTTAGCACATCCCCTAAACAATTAAAACATTTTCTCCCCAAAAAATGAAACTTGTGGTTCTTATTATTAAAGCATAAAAAACTAACTCATATGGAAAACAATAAATATTTACATAAATCCCCTTTAACTCTAGTGATTAAATCCATATGATATCATATTAAACAACCGCCTAGGACTGGAAAATACTTAACCATTATATAAAATATTATATCTAAGTCATCTCAATGTTGAACCATAATAGATAACAAATATCTATCTATAAGATTCCTGAAAATCCTTATCAGTTACGGATTTTCTAGTGATATTGGATGAAAATAATAATAAAATACTGCCATACTATTTATAATGGATCATTGTTAATATTAAATATAGTGGGATTATATAGACCCCGACCATTAAACATTTTTTATTAATTGTTTTATTTGATTCTATACTTTCTACATTGTTATATACTAATGAGAACATCACCTAGATTTTGAACATACAATAGATGATCCACAAGGTAACACAAACCTATGAATAAATTTTAGTTTACTCACTATATCTTAAAAGTAAAAAAATTCACCAATTCTTCTAGCTCACAAAACCAAGGAAACACAAGCCTTTATAGCCAACCTATTCAAAATTATTCATGAGAACATTCTATCCAATCCTACATCTCAAATAGTTTCTCAACCACAATCATAGGAAACATGATCATGTCCGCATTACCCTTTACAAAATCCACTAATGACTGTATTATGAAACAATAGTGACCTATTAAAATTTCCCACCATCACTCCACTTCTATCAAGTGGAAAAATATTCCACCATTAGATATATATGTGGAGATGACTAAAACATAACATACATGCATATTACATCTTCTAAGATGAATATTAATTATATATCAAATTAAATCAAACACTAGAACCTCTATGTTTAATTTTTTTGGATGTTATCTATCTGATTTTATTATTTTTAACTATTCTACATTTCACATGATATTCTAAAAATGTTATATTTTTCTCAAAATACCACACAAAATAAACATCTATGTTTCCATGTTCAATGTAAGATAAGAATAAATTTATATCAGACAATAAGTAAAGGTAAATATTACTTATATAAATCTTAGATGATGAGGGATTTGATGATCAACATGTGGTTAGTAAAACATAATCTAGGATTCTATAATTAAAATAACAAGATCATCATAATGAAATAATAAATCATAAACAAACTGTTTAGAAAAAAGGATTTTGGCCTAATGTAATACCACAGTCATATTAATGTTAAAACATGATTAAATAGTCATTATACCTTAAAACATACCCCATGGAAGTTTAAAAAAACCAAGAGTTTCTTAATAATAGTGTTTAATGTTAATAATCATAAAAAAAATTATTTTTTCCAGGTCTACAACCAAAACCATTATCACATTGTGGTCTAGGTTCACTCTACATTAAATTTTCATATTGTAAAAAGTCCCATAGGGATTTGAGAGAACAAATGTTCTCATATACATTGTAGAAAGGGTCCCTTAAGGGATTCTGTTTACTCACATTCCTATACACATAGTGTTCAAATTCCCTTCAGGGATTTGTTTATCATAAAATTCCATTAAACTTATTATATAGAGTCCCTTATGAGAATTTTTTTCCTTCAAAAAAATATATAGACAATGGGTATACTCAATCTGGTATGGGGGTTAACTCTCTATTAAATTCTATCCCATGTGATTTAAATTCTTATACAATTCATTATAGGCCCATATAATTATATTCTCGACCATCACATATTGGATTGAGTTCAATCATCATTCCAATAAATATATTTGATAGAGTCCCATATTGTATTTTGGTCCATACTCAATCATTGTCATCTCAAAAAATATTATGATTTACCCAATGTATTAGAGGGTTTTATAATTCTATACTCATATCCTCATAAATAAAATTACCAAAAATATGGTTGTGATATTAAATCATTCAGAAAACCATTGTGGATAAATTTACCAATTAGAAAGAAATGTTTTTCATTGAAATTTAAACTAGACATTATGATAAGTATAATAATTAAATAAGGTGGATGGTATCATTAATTAATATCACATTGAAAAAATCCTTTAGAACCCAAAACCATTCGTATAGCCTATATTAACGTTTTGATATACCTTCAGGTGATACCTTTTAGGAATAATATGTATAAATGGTTTGTAATAACCACTTTTATAGGTGGTATATGCAATTTATTATCAAACAATTGGTATTACTAATTTCCTCAGAGGTACCTCTACTAGTGAATTTGAAAATAATTATATTAGTTTTTATATATAAATATATTGTATTTATTTTTTAACCCAGGACCTGTCCTTTATAAATAAACAACAAAACCAATGGGTTGTGAAAAATTTTTATATATACTTATATTAGAATATATATGTATAAAGTAATTATAAAATTTCATGAAATTTTATTTATAAAAGATATATATATATATACAAAAAAGTGTATTTAATATTCCAATAATTTTTTAAAATTATATATATATATATATATATATATTATAATTACTCCCAAATTTCTCCAAAAATATTGGTAAAGGACCCTAGAATAAATGAAACCTATAAAAACAATTTGGAGAAAAGTTATAGGTCTTTACTGTTTTAATATAACAACGGTTCTAAAAACATATTTTTTTAGGTTTGTACGTATTGAACTTACTTCATGTATTTTTAACGCATTCATCAGTTGTCCAAGATTTACAATAATCAACATAGTGTCTGAAGGGAGATTAAGTCATCATTTTCAAATGAAAAATTACCAGATATGACATCAACTCATATTTACTTGTTTTCATATTTTTATAATTTTCTTTATAAAGGATTCTTTTCATAGGATCAGTCAATGAATAAATGAATTATATTTTGTTAGAGGTAAAATAATACATTTTAGGTGATATGTTTCCATTTAAGATGTGTATATATATTATTACAAGATGATGTGGGGAATAAAAAGTAATTTAACCTAATTTTTAGAGTTTTTACTCATTATCATGGGTTGAAAACCACACTAGAGATAGGATTACCTTAAAATTATTGATAGAATGTTTCTATTCACCAAATAATTTTATAGATACCATGAGTATTGTGTTAATTTGTGGTTTATTCCATAGGATGGGAAATGTTGGCAAGAATCATGAACTACCACATAAGTGGTCAATATTTGTCATATATGGGGGATGATATTAATAAGAAAATTATCATATTATCATGATAATGAAAACAAATTAGTGGTTTGGGTATATTTTTCTATGTGTCCAAGCCTATAACATGTCTAAAAAACATTACCATTGTTATTGTGAAATTCATCAAAAATAACATATTTTCTAGATTTGGAGGGAACAATGATTTTATATCCATCCATGGTACCCATTTAATTATCATTTAATTAAAATATTAAATGAAAAAAAAATTTTCATGTCCCTAAAAATATAACTGGTTACCCATAATAGTCATGTGGACAATTAGAGGTTTCAAAAAGAGATCTTAATCAAATTTTGGTTACAAATATATGTAACTAATGGAATGAAGGTTCATAAAATCCAGATGATTCAATGTTTTCCTAGAGAATAACATTAAAAATATTATAGTAATTTCTCTATAAAGATTTATACTTGGGGAAAAATCCATATACAAGTGTAACTACATCAAAAACAATTTTGGGATGTCTATTTATTAGATATTTAATTTAAAAATTTGATGGGAGGATACATCCTCAAAAAATTTATTATTCGGATATAAGAATGGTGTTTTATGAAAAATCGTTGATTCACTAATATAGGTATAAGAAATTCAAGAATACATTATTCATAATAAAGAAACAAGGTTAGATGGAATGCAATAATTTTAAATTCATTCCATAAATCCTTCCATAGGAATATAATGCCTTTATGTTCTATTCCATTTATCATCGTAAGAAAATTAGTTAATTGAATAATGAAGTTGATATTTGAGGAGAAAAATAATTATTTGTTAATGGGAAAATAAATAAATATTGCATTATTGGATAAAAAATTGAATTTTCTTATTATTTTTCCTTAATTCTAGAGGTTTCAAAATATCTAACTAAAGACTATAAATATAGTGATTAATGGAAGCTAGAACATGTTTCTTTTTTTCATTAATTTTTTATTTTATAATTATAGTAACACTTAGTTATTTTATTTTTATTTATTTCACATATTTATCAACTTGTTTATTTTGTTAATAATTATCTATATTCCATTCAATAACATTCTCTATTTGGGTTGGTTCATGCCTTGTATAATTTAATTTATACTGTTGATCAATTCCTCATACAGTCAGTTGGTACTAAATTTCATGAATATCCACTAGTACTTTTAAATTCACTACGTGAACAATTCTCTAACTCTCAGTTCTTGTTCTAAAAAAATATTCAAAACCTTTTTCTAATAAAAATTGTGATGTACATATCTTTCATCTACAACACTAAAGTCAGATGACTATTTATTTACACAAAAACTACATAATCTTGTGAACAAAAGTACTAGTTTATTGAGAATTAATTAAATAAGAATGTTATTTTATAATACATGTAAACATTAATTCGTATTCAACCCATAGAATATATAATTCTATACATCTCCTAAGGTATTATCATCTTTTTAACATGTAGGAATATAACATAAGAATATGGTGAGCTCAAATGCACAATTAGTGAAAAATTCATCAACCTATGAATAAGGATTATATTAAGATCATTCAAAAAAATATTAGAATAGGTTAAATAAAGGTTTAAAATGGATGGAACAATATGAGTTTTCTATTGGATATGATATAAGTATAAGTAATCTAAAACGATCAATAATATACCTTGGAAATAGTTTGTATAATCATAGGAGGTGAAACTAGTGTCATGGAATATAATTATAGTAAACCTATTATAACATTATTGCATTCCATAAAATCAAACATAGAAATCATATTTTAGGGTTTCATGCCATAAAATTAATAATAAATTAGACTTGGGATAATGAAATGTGTACATTCTTCAGAATGGGATAATCTTCATGTGTATCCTTTGGTTATAGTAAAATCCTCCCATGTAGTCTTTATCCCCAGATAAATCATCATATGTATCTATTATCTTATGATAAATCATATCCATTAACTTTATGTTTTAAATGAATCCTCTTGTGTACCTTATATCATGTCATAAATTCTCTCGCATATCCTTTGAATTGGAATAAACCCCCACGCGTACCCTTTTTATCTCTTGAGAGAAAAACATTAACAAGACATTGATGGTTACAAAGGAACCCACCATTAATTTATATAAACATATGTGCTCCACTTGAAAGTAATAAGTTTTTTCATTACTAAGGACCCTTTTTAGGGAGTATTGTTATCATTATATTTCTAGATGGTGTCACTAAAATTGACCTCAATAACATGAATGGTTGATACAAAAAATCAATAAACCAAAACAATCATTTCCTAAGATCACTTTTGGGGTGGATCATGAAAATAGTTTCCATTTAAAGATATTCTTTTGAGATAAAAACGATAATATTAGTGGAATCATAAAAGATTTTTATGAAAACACACATATATTTAGTGTTAAAGAAGATGATACAGTCATATTGAAAATTCATTTTTTAAAGGTTAAGTGGAAACATTTGAAAAATATTATCATCAAATGTGGTCAGTAAAAACTGAATCCTTGAAAATGACATAATTGTTTCCAAAAGAAATGTGGAGTTTAATATAACACTTTTAATTTGAAACGATGGTAAAACATTTTAATATATTGAAATTTCATTTTTAAAATCCCATATCTTAAAAATAAATCATAAAATTATTTTTAGAAACATTAAATGGGAAAGTTAAATCTCACATGATATAACATATAATTTTTTTTCCAAATATAATGTAGATAAATTGAGAAAATGAAAATTTGTATAAGGGGGGATAATTATCATTAAAGATGGTTATAATTGTTTTCAACAATGGTATAAATTTTATTCCAAATAAATTCATCAAGGTGTATTAGTTTAGTTGAAAGTAAAATTTTCACATTATATAAATATTTATAACTATAAAATGAATTATTTAGTGGGACATAACTCATATTATAGGAAAAAATTCAGGAAGACACATTATATCTCAATTGTCAATATTGAGTTAGGTTAAACCTACACCGAAATGAAATCTATTAAATGAGAAGAAATTTAAAGAATGAAAATCATATGGATATTCAGAAACCAAGAATTATATAAATATGTAATTTTAAATTCAGGAGAATTTCATCATAGTAAATAAATTAACTAATGGTTCCAAATATCAAACATGTCTCATGGATTTGAAAATGAAAAAAATAATCATGTACCGTGTTTCCCTCTTACATTGACACTCTCTAACCCTCTTTAAAAAAAATAGGCTTCTTAATTAAATAATACATAACATTAATAATATATTCATAATTTGTAAACTTTCATTTATAACAATAAACTAAAAATATATATTTTAATTATACTTTATTTTCATTATCATTTTCTAATACATATTGGATGTTTATTTCATGTATTTTTCAGGATGATGGAGTTTTTTCTCAGAAGTCGGATTAAATATTATCCTTACTAGGTTATTCATGATATAATAATTAATATTTTTCTACTATTACTTATATCTTTTTTTGTACGTTATATATATAGATATAGTTCTTCAAAATGGAAATTTCAATAAATAACGTTTTAGGTGATTAGTGATGAATAGTTTATATAATAATAAATATAATAATATTCAATAACACATTTATAGAATCCTAAAATATTATTATATACATTATAATTACATGTTATTAAAATTTATAACATTTTTTATTCCTTCATGAGGTAAACAATATGAAAATATTCACATATATTTTAAACCAAACACAAAAGAGAACTTGTTATAATACTTTTATTATTATGTATAATTTTTTAATATAATGTATATAAATTTTTTTCATAATCTAAAATAGATCATAAATTTAATATATCTTCATTAAAAAATTATAGAATCATCTATTAAAAGTGGGGATGAAAAATGAAATTCATCAATCATAGAGGTGGTAGTTATTAATATGATTTATTAATTAGTTTGTTTCGCTACAATATATATTATGTGAGCCCTAACAAAAATTTCTTGTCTAGCCTGGTACATTTAATGTATCAAAAATGGTATATATTTAATCATAATTTATGTAGAAGTAAATTCCCATATTACTCCTATATATACTAAATACAATTAAATTTTGGGGTTTTTTTTTCATTGTTGCTTTTATGTTTCAAATTTGACACATCCATAATCAAAATGTTTATTTTTTTAGAAAAAAACAAAAAATTGGTATGGATGGAATACACGGTGTGACTTCAGGTGGTCACATGGAATTTATGTCTAACCTTGTTTTCATGTAATGTAATTTTTTTATTTTGAGTAATCTAATGTACAAGGTATATGATATGTGAAATTTTACCACATGTCTGGTATAACTTAAAATATCATTAATATAAATACTTATTGTACATTTTAGACATGACCTCTTATAAATATTCAACATGTGTTCATAGTGTTCACAATGTGAAATATTCACCATACATAGAAAATATTGTGTTAAAATTTAGAGATATAAATGGAATACATGCCATTACTATATATTGAACGAAATTTACGTTCATGGTCAATGTTCATAAACCACTTCAAATGATAGAATCGTTATTTTTTTCACAATATATCATTCAAAATATTCTTTTAAAATTCATTTTCCATTTATTTCATACCCTTATCAGTCATTTTCAAAACATCATGTCTTATAAAAATTATTTTTATACAAATCTCACATTTACCTAATCCCTGGAATATCATTTCTCATTTAAATTTGTTGTACCAAAAAATATATTGATGAGTAATTAACAATAATACATTATGTGATATCCATTCCTTTACTACCATGCACACAAGATTTCCTTCAGAACCCATGATATTGGTCATTATCCATCTCTAGTTGAGATTATCGAACCATTATCCCAGCCAATGGATGATTGGAAAATTTTATAGAATAAAAAAGAATAGCTAATGTGTGGAATAATGGATACAATAGTTGGGGTGATGGGTCTAACAACAATTATTGAGCGTCGAAACCCTAATAATAATGAGTATAATTTTTTTTAAAAATATAGATATTTAGAAAATAATTTTTTTCCATGGATATTTTAATATATCAAATTGATTAAAATAAATTTTCTTAATCCACATAAGAATAAAATAATAATGACATAAATATTAATATCCTGAACTTGATGAAAAAATTATTTGTTATTATATTCATCAGTGTCAAGTAATATGCTCATCATTATCAGTTTTCTCCTAAAAAAGTCTCTATTTTCCAATCTATCATCAGTCTTACAAATATTTAGTCCTCATTAATTCCCAATTAATGATTCTAGTGGATGACAAATATGGTTAACTGAAGAGGAGTTCCATTGGGTGGCTTTAAATAGATGGTTTAGGGTTGGTACAAGTAATAAGTATTTAAATTATTATTTTAAATAATACACCAAATTTTATTCTTCTAGGGGGATCAAAATTTGAGTAATGAATATATAACCCCTTTTGTAAACATGAAAATGCATGATATATGGTGGTTTCATATTTACTATATTACACTCTTTATTAGAGATTTCAACATCCATTATTATAGGATAATAATTTTTTAATATTCTAAATACTAAATAACCCATAAAATTATATATGCTCAACAAATCCCCAAAACACAAAGTGGAGGTAATCACCACCATACATGAAAAAAAACATATAATGTTTTTTCAATATCAATTTACTATTGTAAATTTATTATTTTACACTAAAATTGGTCATTTGACTCTAAAACACAAAATTGATATCTTCCCTGACAAAAAAACATATGTCAGCACATCCCCTAAACAATTAATACATTTTCTCCCCAAAAAATGAAACTTGTGGTTCTTATTATTAAAGCATAAAAAACTAACTCATATGGAAAACAAAAAAACTTTACATAAATCCCCTTTAACTCTAGTGATTAAATCCATATGATATCATATTAAACAACCGCCTAGGACTGGAAAATACTTAACCATTATATAAAATATTATATCTAAGTCATCTCAATGTTGAACCATAATAGATACCAAATATCTATCTATAAGATTCCTGAAAATCCTTATCAGTTTGGGATTTTCTAGTGATATTGGATGAAAAAAATAATAAAATACTGACATACTATTTATAATGGATCATTGTTAATATTAAATATAGTGGGATTATATAGACCCCGACCATTAAACTTTTTTTATTAATTGTTTTATTTGATTCTATACTTTCTACATTGTTATATACTAATGAGAACATCACCTAGATTTTGAACATACAATAGATGATCCACAAGGTAACACAAACCTATGAATAAATTTTAGTTTACTCACTATATCTTAAAAGTAAATAAATTCACCAATTCTTCTAGCTCACAAAACCAAGGAAACACAAGCCTTTATAGCCAACCTATTCAAAATTATTCACGAGAACATTCTATCCAATCCTACATCTCAAATAGTTTCTCAACCACAATCATAGGAAACATGATCATGTCAGCATTACCCTTTACAAAATCCACTAATGACTGTATTATGAAACAATAGTGACCTATTAAAATTTCCCACCATCACTCCACTTCTATCAAGTGGACAAATATTCCACCATTAGATATATATGTGGAGATGACTAAAACATAACATACATACATATTACATCTTCTAAGATGAATATTAATTATATATAAAATTAAATCAAACACTAGAACCTCTATGTTTAGTTTTTTTGGATGTTATCTATATGATTTTATTATTTTTAACTATTCTACATTTCACATGATATTCTAAAAATGTTATATTTTACTCAAAATACCACACAAAATAAACATCTATGTTTCCTTGTTCAATGTAAGATAAGAATAAATTTATATCAGACAATAAGTAAAGGTAAATATTACTTATATAAATCTTAGATGATGAGGGATTTGATGATCAACATGTGGTTAGTAAAACATAATCTAGGATTCTATAATTAAAATAACAAGATCATACTAATGAAATAATAGATCATAAACAAACTGTTCAGAAAAAAGGATTTTGGCCTAATGTAATACCACAGTCATATTAATGTTAAAACATGATTAAATAGTCATGATACCTTAAAACATACCCCATGGAAGTTTAAAAAAACCAAGAGTTTCTTAATAATAGTGTTTAATGTTAATAATCATACAAAAAAATTATTTTTTCCAGGATTACAACCAAAACCATTATCACATTGTGGTCTAGGTTCACTCTACATTAAATTTTCATATTGTAAAAAGTCCCATAGGGATTTGAGAGAACAAATGTTCTCATATACATTGTAGAAATGGTCCCTTAAGGGATTCTATTTACTCACATTCCTATACACATAGTGTTCAAATTCCCTTCAGGGATTTGTTTATCAACAAATTCCATTAAACTTATTATATAGAGTCCCTTATGAGAATTTTTTTCCTTCAAAAAAATATATAGACAATGGGTATACTCAATCTGGTATGGGGGTTCACTCTCTATTAAATTCTATCCCATGCGATTTAAATTCTTATTCATTTCATTATAGGCCCATATAATTATATTCTCGACCATCACATATTGGATTGAGTTCAATCATCATTCCAATAAATATATTTGATAGAGTCCCATATTGTATTTTGGTCCATACTCAATCATTGTCATCTCAAAAAATATTAAGATTTTCCCAATGTATTAGAGGGTTTTATAATTCTATACTCATCTCCTCATAAATAAAATTACCAAAAATATGGTTGTGATATTAAATCATTCAGAAAACCATTGTGGATAAATTTACCAATTAGAAAGAAATGTTTTTCATTGAAATTTAAACTAGACATTATGATAAGTATAATAATTAAATAAGGTGGATGGTATCATTAATTAATATCACATTGAAAAAATCCTTTAGAACCCAAAACCATTCGTATAGCCTATATTAACGTTTTGATATACCTTCAGGTGATACTTTTTAGGAATAATATGTATAAATGGTTTGTAATAACCACTTTTGTAGGTGGTATATGCAATTTATTATCAAACAATTGGTATTACTAATTTCCTCAGAGGTACCTCTACTAGTGAATTTGAAAATAATTATATTAGTTTTTATATATAAATATATTGTATTTATTTTTTAACCCAGGACCTATCCTTTATAATTAAACAACAAAACCAATGGGTTGTGAAAAATTTTATATATACTTATATTAGAATATATATGTGTAAAGTAATTATAAAATTTCATGAAATTTTATTTATAAAAGATATATATATATATACAAAAAAGTGTATTTAATATTCCAATTATTTTTTAAAATTATATATATATATATATATAAATTATAATTACTCCCAAATTTCTCCAAAAATATTGGTAAAGGTCCCTAGAATAAATGAAACCTATAAAAACAATTTGGAGAAAAGTTATAGGTCTTTACTGTTTTAATATAACAAAGGTTCTAAAAACATATTTTTTTAGGTTTGTACGTATTGAACTTACTTCATGTATTTTTAACGCATTCATCAGTTGTCCAAGATTTACAATAATCAACATAGTGTCTGAAGGGAGATTAAGTCATCATTTTCAAATGAAAAATTACCAGATATGACATCAACTCATATTTACTTGTTTTCATATTTTTATAATTTTCTTTATAAAGGATTCTTTTCATAGGATCAGTCAATGAATAAATGAATTATATTTTGTTAGAGGTAAAATAATACATTTTAGGTGATATGTTTCCATTTAATATGTGTATATATATTATTACAAGATGATGTAGGGAATAAAAAGTAATTTAACCTAATTTTTAGAGTTTTTACTCATTATCATGGGTTGAAAACCACACTAGAGATAGGATTACCTTAAAATTATTGATAGAATGTTTCTATTCACCAAATAATTTTATAGATACCATGAGTATTGTGTTAATTTGTGGTTTATTCCATAGGATGGGAAATGTTGGCAAGAATCATGAACTACCACATAAGTGGTCAATATTTGTCATATATGGGGGATGATATTAATAAGAAAATTATCATATTATCATGATAATGAAAACAAATTAGTGGTTTGGGTATATTTTTCTATGTGTCCAAGCCTATAACATGTCTAAAAAAATTACCATTGTTATTGTGAAATTCATCAAAAATAACCTATTTTCTAGATTTGGAGGGAACAATGCTTTTATATCCATCCATGGTACCCATTTAATTATCATTTAATTAAAATATTAAATGAAAAAAATATTTTCATGTCCCTAAAAATATAACTGGTTACCCATAATAGTCATGTGGACAATTAGAGGTTTCAAAAAGAGATCTTAATCAAATTTTGGTTACAAATATATGTAACTAATGGAATGAAGGTTCATAAAATCCAGATGATTCAATGTTTTCCTAGAGAATAACATTAAAAATATTATAGTAATTTCTCTATAAAGATTTATACTTGGGGAAAAATCCATATACAAGTGTAACTACATCAAAAACAATTTTGGGATGTCTATTTATTAGATATTTAATTTAAAAATTTGATGGGAGGATACATCCTCGAAAAATTTATTATTCGGATATAAGAATGGTGTTTTATGAAAAATCGTTGATTCACTAATATAGGTATAAGAAATTCAAGAATACATTATTCATAATAAAGAAACAAGGTTAGATGGAATGCAATAATTTTAAATTCATTCCATAAATCCTTCCATAGGAATATAATGCCTTTATGTTCTATTCCATTTATCATCGTAAGAAAATTAGTTAATTAAATAATGAAGTTGATATTTGAGGAGAAAAATAATTATTTGTTAATGGGAAAATAAATAAATATTTCATTATTGGATAAAAAATTGAATTTTCTTATTATTTTTCCTTAATTATAGAGGTTTCAAAATATCTAACTAAAGACTATAAATATAGTGATTAATGGAAGCTAGAACATGTTTCTTTTTTTCATTAATTTTTTATTTTATAATTATAGTAACACTTAGTTATTTTATTTTTATTTATTTCACATATTTAACAACTTGTTTATTTTGTTAATAATTATCTATATTCCATTCAATAACATTCTCTATTTGGGTTGGTTCATGCCTTGTATAATTTAATTTATACTGTTGATCAATTCCTCATGCAGTCAGTTGGTACTAAATTTCATGAATATCCACTAGTACTTTTAAATTCACTACGTGAACAATTCTCTAACTCTCAGTTCTTGTTCTAAAAAAATATTCAAAACCTTTTTCTAATAAAAATTGTGATGTACATATCTTTCATCTACAACACTAAAGTCAGATGACTATTTATTTACACAAAAACTACATAATCTTGTGAACAAAAGTACTAGTTTATTGAGAATTAATTAAATAAGAATGTTATTTTATAATACATGTGAACATTAATTCGTATTCAACCCATAGAATATATAATTCTATACATCTCCTAAGGTATTATCATCTTTTTAACATGTAGGAATATAACATAAGAATCTGGTGAGCTCAAATGCACAATTAGTGAAAAATTCATCAACCTATGAATAAGGATTATATTAAGATCATTCAAAAAAATATTAGAATAGGTTAAATAAAGGTTTAAAATGGATGGATCAATATGAGTTTTCTATTGGATATGATATAAGTATAAGTAATCTAAAACGATCAATAATATACCCTGGAAATAGTTTGTATAATCATAGGAGGTGAAACTAGTGTCATGGAATATAATTATAGTAAACCTATTATAACATTATTGTATTCCATAAAATCAAACATAGAAATCATATTTTAGGGTTTCATGCCATAAAATTAATAATAAATTAGACTTGGGATAATGAAATGTGTACATTCTTCAGAATGGGATAATCTTCATGTGTATCCTTTGGTTATAGTAAAATCCTCCCATGTAGTCTTTATCCCCAGATAAATCATAATATGTATCTATTATCTTATGATAAATCATATCCATTAACTTTATGTTTTAAATGAATCCTCTTGTGTACCTTATATCATGTGATAAATTCTCTCGCATAACCTTTGAATTGGAATAAACCCCCACGCATACCCTTTTTATCTCCTGAGAGAAAAACATTAACAAGACATTGATGCTTACAAAGGAACCCACCATTAATTTATATAAACATATGTGCTCCACTTGAAAGTAATAATTTTTTTCATTACTAAGGACCCTTTTTAGGGAATATTGTTATCATTATATTTCTAGATGGTGTCACTAAAATTGACCTCAATAACTTGAATGGTTGATACAAAAAATCAATAAACCAAAACAATCATTTCCTAAGATCACTTTTGGGGTGGATCATGAAAATAGTTTCCATTTAAATATATTCCTTTGAGATAAAAACTATAATATTAGTGGAATCATAAAAGATTTTTATGAAAACACACATATATTTAGTGTTAAAGAAGATGATACAGTCATATTGAAAATTCATTTTTTAAAGGTTAAGTGGAAACGTTTGAAAAATATTATCATCAAATGTGGTCAGTAAAAACTGAATCCTTGAAAATGACATAATTGTTTCCAAAAGAAATGTGGAGTTTAATATAACAATTTTAATTTGAAACGATGGTAAAACATTTTAATATATTGAAATTTCATTTTTAAAATCCCATATCTTAAAAATAAATAATAAAATTATTTTTAGAAACATTAAATGGGAAAGTTAAATCTCACATGAGACAACATATAATTTTTTTTCCAAATATAATGTAGATAAATTGGGAAAATGAAAATTTGTATAAGGGGGGACAATTATCATTAAAGATGGTTATAATTGTTTTCAACAATGGTATAAATTTTATTCCAAATAAATTCATCAAGGTGTATTATTTTAGTTGAAAGTAAAATTTTCACATTATATAAATATTTATAACTATAAAATGAATTATTTAGTGGGACATAACTCATATTATAGGAAAAAATTCAGGAAGACACATTATATCTCAATTGTCAATATTGAGTTAGGTTAAACCTACACCGAAATGAAATCTATTAAATGAGAAGAAATTTAAAGAATGAAAATCATATGGATATTCAGAAACCAAGAATTATATAAATATGTAATTTTAAATTCAGGAGAATTTCATCATAGTAAATAAATTAACTAATGGTTCCAAATATCAAACATGTCTCATGGATTTGAAAATGAAAAAAATAATCATGTACCGTGTTTCCCTCTTACATTGATACTCTCTAACCCTCTTTAAAAAAATAGGCTTCTTAATTAAATAATACATAACATTAATAATATATTCATAATTTGTAAACTTTCATTTATAACAATAATCTAAAAATATATATTTTAATTATACTTTATTTTCATTATCATTTTCTAATACTTATTGGATGTTTATTTCATGTATTTTTCAGGATGATGGTGTTTTTTCTCAGAAGTCGGATTAAATTTTATCATTACTAGGTTATTCATGATATAATAATTAATATTTTTCTACTATTACATATATCTTTTTTTGTACGTTATATATATAGATATAGTTCTTTAAAATGGAAATTTCAATAAATAACGTTTTAGGTGATTAGTGATGAAAAGTTTATATAATAATAAATATAATAATATTCAATAACACATTTATAGAATCCTAAAATATTCTTATATACATTATAATTACATGTTATTAAAATTCATAACATTTTTTATTCCTTCATGAGGTAAACAATATAACAATATTCACATATATTTTAAACCAAATACAAAAGAGAACTTGTTATAATAATTTATTATTATGTATAATTTTTTAATATAATGTATATAAAATTTTTTCATAATCTAAAATAGATCATAAATTTAATATATCTTCATTAAAAAATTATAGAATCATCTATTAAAAGTGGGGATGAAAAATGAAAATCATCAATCATAGAGGTGGTAGTTATTAATATGATTTATTAATAATTTCATGTCACAATGAAAGATATATAATCAATATATATCATTAACTATCATTTAAAAATTACAATTTTAAATTATTAAGAATTTAAATTCATCAAAATAATTTTGTAATAACAATTATAGACATTTATGAATAACAAGAAGATTTAAATTCATGGAGGTTGAAGTTCATCATAAAAATTGATAATGTTATTTTATATTTAAATGTGAATGGGAATGAATATATAATAATAGTTAAATTAATATAAATACATTTATAATGATTTATTTATATATAAATCATTATGGTAGTTTCTGAAATCATAAAAATAAGAAATAAATATTAATTATAAGGTCATACTCACATTGGGTTTTTTGACTTTCTTATGAATGTCTCTTTATTAATGAGTCTCATAGGATAAAGAATTTATCCAAGTGACTTTTTAACATGAGACATATTTAATATTTCTATAGAATATTTTAATGATGAAATTCTATGAAATATTCAAGGAAAGAATAGATTTTTAGTTCTCCACTTTTATATGTGATGAAAAAGGGAACTTCTATAAAGACCATATTCCCATAATTGAATTACAATATTGATGGTTCAAAATCCAAAAAAGTGAAAAATAATAGAATTTAATGTAACATATTTTCCGCATAGCCTCCACCACCCATTTTATTAATGATTTTAAACATGTTTAAAGCCATTTACACAAAAGAGCATTATCCTAGTTGGTGAGGACTCATCAAGCTCATCGAAGAGACCCGAGTTCAAAATCGGGCGGAGACATATTTTTTGGGTTACTATAGTAGAACTGTAGTAGGTACTGTGGAAGACACTATAGAAGACACTATTCAGTTCTATAGTAGCATGTACTATTCATCTTTTTGGCCTTTTGGGCCACCAGTTTGGGCCTCGGGTCCTCTAAGGCCTTCAGGCCACCCAAGGCCTTCAGTACAGTAAGGAGTTTGTGTCACCGCAATGATCTCAGGCCACCTTAAGGCCTTCGGGTCACCAGAAATCATGCTCAAATGATCTGAGAGACTCTAAACGGAGTAGACTCCAAATAGGGATTCTGAGCAGGCGCATTCACTAGAGCAGAAGCTAAGAGGATTTTTCAGATTGAGAAGATATGGAATTTCTATCAGGACCAGCCTATGATTGCATGGGAATCCAAGAATAAAATCCATGTAAAGATGGATCACTGATATCACGATGAAGAATCTTGGAAGAGGAGTTCAATGTATAGTCTCAATATTTCCTAAGACATATGGGTCATGTAATATCTAATCCTATGGGCCTTTTAAGGGTTCCCCCTAATCCCTTGAAAGGGGGGATATCAAAATAAATAAAATAAATAAGGCCTTTGGGCCATTTGGGTTAAAGCCATTTACTATTTGATTTTATATATTTTACTATTTAAGTCATTACATTTGTAACAATTTTTAACCCTTATAGTTTATATTTTATTAACAAAATACCAAATCCATTCTAACTTTAATTTTATTTCATAATCCAAATTTATTTATAAATATTCACGTTTAATTTATAAATTAAAATAAATTTTCTTTTAAATCAAAACCATTAATTTATAGAAAAATTAATTTATCAAAATTTGTTGTTTTTACCATTAAACATACATAATTTTATTTAGTATTGATTAAATATTAAAATACTATAAATATAATTATAGATGTTAATAAATTATAATATTTTCATTTTCAATAAAATATTTATTTATTTTATTATACAAAATTTAAAAAAAAATACAAAATATTTATTTGAAAAATAAACGTGTTTCCAATATCACAACAATTAATTTTAATCCTATTAATCAAATTTTTATTCATAAAAATGAAATTATACTTATTAAATATTATTATTGTCTTCATATTAAATATTAAATACACTATATATGTTTAATTTATATAATTCATGAAAACTAATTTGTCATATATTCAATTAAAAATATTTTTGTGTTAAATAATACTTATGTTTCATAAAAATTAGGCATGATTATAATAAATTCACATTGTATTCTAAATGATTTATATTAATATAGATAAATTATTAAAATCTATATATTTATTCATATATTATGATAATTTCATAAATGTGATGATATTATCAAAATTTGAGTTTTTTCAATATTAACCGAGAAATGAATTTTTTTTATAGAACTATCAAAAATTAATCCTATGATAATGATGACAAGATTTATACAAAATAAATTAATTTTTAAATTGAAAATATAAAATATACCAGTTTAAATGTTTAATGTAAATATAGTGTATATATATAAACTATTAATTTTGAAATATTCCATTCCATTATGTGTTCATAAACATATTTTAGAAGTTTTATATATTTGATTATAATCCATTTTTTATTTAATAGTTCTTAATATATTATTTTATTTTCATAATAATAAATATTTTTTTGATAATTTATGTTCAATAATATTTGGAAAAAACAATTTTACATTGTATAAATTCAAAAATATTATACTAAATTCATGGGGTGTAACATTTTCCCCATTAATAAATAGTTTACGTGTAATTTTAATTATCATTATATAATGGAATATGCGGAGTTATCCATAAGAAAATTTAGATTTATCTACTACTAATATATCCAACTCAAAATCATCGGTAATAAAAATAAACCAACTATAAAAAATATTATTATTTAGTTGTTATTTTGGGCATATCATTCATATATTCATTTTCATAATATGATTTATAAAAAAAGTTATGAAAATATATAGTAAAATTCGTCTAAAGGATAATATGATTATTAATGATAATATCAATGATGTATTCCCTAATTAAAAATTCAATTAAAAATATGATACATTTAGTACAATGTAATGTCAATTTTGTTAATTATCATATACATCATTTCCAAGACCCAAAAAGAACATTCCCAAAATTGTCATGAATTTTCATATAATATTCATTACCTAAAAATTATGGAAATATATTCCCTCAAAGTTATACATAACCATTATCCATAATATAACATTACAATTAATATTTACCTTAACTCATGAATCTTTATGTTTTCATCAATTATATCAATTGTCATTACCAATAAAGATTTATTACCAATATATTTTCAAAACATTTATAATTTTTTTAAAAATAAAGTGTATTAGAAAAATAATATGCATATAATATATATTTCTATCGTTCATTATTAGTCCAACTCATTATTCAATAGGATTATGATTATATTAGTACAAAACCAGCCATTTTGGGGTGATTAACCATTGGTTCATTTGTGTAATATATGCATGCACATTCCACTACCCATAAAGTTATGTAAATTCGTGGAGAACCATATAATTTATACATAAAAACACTTCTAGATGGTATCATATACATTGAATTATCCCTTATTCATATCCTAATGGTTTTACTTAATGTTATATTATGATAATTTCCAATTTGATTAATTTAATCATAAAAAATTAACTAATAAAGGACTTTACATGAAGTAAATATCCCAAGACATGCACTCCTATATATTTTCCAAAATATAATTTATTTAAAAATTATATTTCATACAATGTATGTTGATTCAATCATTATTTTACAATATTTCAAAATGGTAAACATTACATCTTCTAATAATCACACAATCCAATAAATGGAATATTTAGTGTCTTTGAGGATGATATAAATATGTAACTTATATTACAATATTTGTAGAAACTTCCCCACATTCTAACAACACTAAATATTATTCTAGACATATAACTGGTTATAATCATCTTTATATCTATGGGAATTGAAACATATTAAAGAGATGACCAATGATCCTCTTTAAGTGAGAAACTCCTCAATATTTCATCAAAGGATATATCATAATATAATACAAATAATTAAATAGAGAAAAATTTCTTTTTATAAAAGATCATGGAACATGAAGAGTTTTCTAAAATCCAACATAGAATGACATGTAATCTCAAATGTGAAAATGTATTCCATGGAACAAGTGTGAAGAATCAAAATACATTAATTCTTAGTCAAATATCATAGTCATAGACAAAAAACTTTCAAATAAGATAGGAGAATAAATTAAATTTGATAAATAATATGACAACTAAACCCACCATAAAATTCATTATATAGTAGGCATGGTATAATCACATGTGTTCCTTTTTAGGTTTTAGGAAATCCACCCATGAACTATTGGTAATGTGATACATAATCTTTTATACCCTTTAACATTGGAAAAATCTTCATATATACCATGGATATTTGTATATGTCCTGTTGTGTGCCATTTTTCTTGGTATAAATCCCCTTTTGTTCTCTTTTTCTTCAGATAAATCATCTTATGTACACTTTGGCTTTGGATAAATTCTATTATGTAGCCATTTTATTTCTATAAATCCTCCTATATAAAATTTTCATATCCTTATATATAAATATTACTAACTCATTGATGATAGATATATAATCACACACGACAGCCATCCATTAACATGTGTCTCACATAAAAGTAATAATTCATGACAACCCTTTGACCACATAGTGTTTATAAAAATCACGATGGTACCACATAAATTTATCTCAAACTATGATGAATTTATTCCAAAATTCCATAAAAACAATGTTTTTCATAATAAAATTTAAATGGTTACTCATGGAAATTATGTCCCTTTAAATATAGCCAATTTGAGATTAATAAGATATTTTTTATGAAAATTAATAATTATTTTTATAAAAAACATTTACCTTTTTTGTAAAAGAGTATGTTATAGTAGTTTGGAAAATTCAATTGTTTTTCAAAAATATGATGTTATAAAATTTAAATATTAACTTACTTTAGAAATAAATTTAAATATATGATTTTTTAGAAATAAATAATGGTTTCAAAAAGAATATTTATAGTGGATTAGTAATCCCTTTATTTTGAGTGGATGTAAAACAATTTAAATAATTTACAATTCATTATTTGAAAATGGAAATCACAAAAAGAGATTATTGAATATCCCTTAAAAATATGTAACTGTAATTTTAAAGTCACATGAGATAAAAAATAATTATTAATTTTCATATAAATTATAAAATTGGAATGAAAGGAAAATAAGGATAATGTGGGGAAACCGTCATTCTGAAAGGTGAGAAATATTGTCAACAACAATATACATTTTATAAGGTATAAATTTAAAAATTATATAAAATTGAAAAAATTATTAATTTTAAAAATATGGAAAGATAACTTTTCATGAAATAAATTCTTATATTTGAACGAACCATTAATTAAAGATATAAATTAATGAAGATTATTTATAACTCAATGAAGTTTATTGACTTAACAAAAAATAACAAAAAAATTATCTATTGAATTAAATTTCATTTAAATAAATTACAAGATAAGGATATCAATATAAAATGAATTTCATGAAAATGGAATATACATTCATTAGTAAGAAATCACTTCATATAATATAAATCATGGTTCGAAAAATAAAATATATCTTTTAGAATTAAAATGAAACTAAGAACCCCTTAACGATTTCCCACATACTCAAATGAAACCTATCATCTTTTATAATATTCATTACAATAATTGTTCCTCATTTAGAAACCAAATTCTAACATGTTTCAATTTATACACTTCAATTGAAACCATTTATAAAAAAAATTCATGAGTCGGTTTATGTATATTTTCATCCTCGAAAGTTGGGTCATTTCTATTTGTGGGTTTCTTACATATTTCATGTTGACGTGGTAGGTTATCCCAATTTGGTTGAAATTTGATCATTAAAAAAGTATATATGAAATAAAAAAACAATATTTTTAATGATTTCTTACGTCCCATGTCATTCCTTGGTATGAGTGGATATGGTTTGTTAAAAAGGTAATTAGATGAACTAATTTTGGTTTGATTAATGATCTAAAGGTCATATATTTATAAATACATTAAATATAAATAAAAATTATATAGAAATTAAAATTTATAAATTCATTATTATTATATTATATTAACATTATAGAACATTTCAAAATAGCTCAGGATATTTTCTTTTTAATATCATTCACTTAGACGGTAAAACAGACCCAAATGAAAGCATGTTATAATGTTATTATGAGTAAGGATATGTTTTTATATAAATTTAATATTAAATTTACATTGTATTAAAAAATTAATAAATATCATAAATGTTCATTAAATTAATTCATATAACTATCCATGATTTTGGTGACCATAAATGAAACTTATCATTCATTGGGCTATAATTCGCAACACATATGATAAAAGATTCCATTTCTCGATGAATGGGATAGAATATAAGAATATGATACATTATAAATAAATAATTATTATTATAAAATTTAAATCATATTCATTAAAAAAATACATCCTTATCACCAACAATGAATTGGAGTACTGAGAAAATCAATGTGTCATTTCATAGCAGTGATAATACAAATTACGCAAAATTAATGTTATTTTATTTTTCTATGTTGTTTAAAATTATGAAACTAATTTTTTCCATGATAATAATAAAAAAACAATAATAATGATACTAATGTAATTACATTATTATCATTGGGGTAGGGTTTTATGTGGGAAATTACGAATTAAATGATAAAGGCAATGTAATATTCATGTTGGAATCACAAACATTCTCTTAAATGTATCGATGTAATTAAATTGTATAGGATTTCTATACGAAAATAATGGATTATTAAAAATAGTGAATATTATAAGAGGGTAAATAATGGAATATTTTATTGATTAAATTCAGTGGAATAATATTGGAATTATGGGGTGGAAGTGTCCATATTTTAAAATTAAATAAAATATCACCATTGCGAGTACCCAATATTTTCCAGTAATGTCATGACACTATTCAATGGTAAATGCATCCATATTTTCAAAATTATAGAGTTTTATAATATATATGGTCAATCAATAATCCAGTACACATTTTTCATCATTTTTTGAAATGTTTCTTGAATTTTACATCTTGACAACGTACAATTATCCATTTTGGTTTTTTACCATAGTAACTAGTTTTTACCCCAGAATATTATTTTTTATTAAAAATAATATGATACCCATATAATATAATTTTAATATTAAAAATACAAAATTGGGCACAATATAGCATAATTAAATCTATATTTACTAAAAAATATTTTTTAAATTGAAACATATTATATAAAAAGAACTATTTTCAAGATATATATTATATTTATTATTCAGTATTTTAAATATTATTTAGTGTTTATAAAGAAATCAATTAGTGTTAATATATTTTTATATATGTTTAAAATTTATATTATATTCATTTTAATTTAGTTATTAAACTATTATATAAAATTTACATAATGATAATGATTTTTTTAAAATATAAATTTTACTTTTTATACAGTAAATAACATAAAAAAAAGTAAATATATTTTTAGAAAGAAAAATAAAATGTTAATTACTACATAATATGGTAATTTTGATTAAAATTTTGAGATTTATTTTTCATATATATAATTTAAGTACCTGATGAAAAATATTATTTCATATAAAAATTTAATTTTTTAGATAAATATATTACTTACATTTCTAAAACATTACAAATGGGATTAAATAATTAATAATTGTATTTTAAATTATATGTATATTTATATAGAAATGGTTTAAAAAATAATTTTTTATTCTTGTTTAGTGATAATTTCATTAAAGTGGAATCATTGAAAACATTTTTTTCATATTCAACTAGAATCAATTGTTTTACAAAAATATTAATATTTTATTCAAGATAATATTTAAATTCTAAATCCATATATGAAATTAAAAATTTTAATTCAAATTTCTACATTTAAAAAATTATCATTTAAACATAAATAAATTATATAAATGTAAACATCGGTTATTGAAAAAATATATTTTTAATATCATAAGTGTTCATAATCATATTTTAAATGCAATTCAAAAATATTAAAGTCATTTTCTTATTTCCTAGTGGTTTTATTATTACATGAAAATTAATAATAAATATATCATAGATAATTTTGGTTTAGTGTTGTATGTGTATACTTCCATTGATTGTAGTAATAATTTTTAACATAATTATCCAAATTATCGGGGTGTTACATTACAAAAAATAGATAAAATTTTCAATAATATACAATTAGTTGTTCTTGTGGTCCAGATATGACTTCTCCAAATTTTTATGCATGGTTTATTTACCATGAAATTAAATATAATTGTATTCATGCGGTAACTTTAGTCCTCTTGTGGTCAATCAAGTAGATGGAAGATTTTAAATTTCTGCTTAATTGACCTACAACTTGACCCTAATTGTCAACGTATTCATGTAATTAGCCACATTCCTCAGTTAGTTGAACTATTTATTGAATTTTTAGTTTGTGGGTCTTTATCATATTTTTCTAGATAATATAATGGATTTACACATTGAGATTAATTTTTATGTTTTTAATGATGTTAATTAACCTACCAGAAGAGTCCATATCTAATTGATTTACTACATGAATTTTTGGTCCCCTATCACATTTCTTGAATGAGTTAGATGTTCAACATGTGGTCAATTGTTTTTTAGTCAAATGTTTCTCAGTATCACATTTAGATTCTTCTTTTTTCACATTCACAACCCTGATCGATTAACCAACCACAATGCCCTCAAGTACAATTGTCACCATGATCAGGTAATATCTTATTCTATTCCCCTGGATAATACATAAAAATGATTCTCAAGGTCTAGTAAAAGCTGCAATTCTAGAGAAAACATGATTCCATTCTCTCTCAACCTGACCCATTTTCCCATTTGACAATTGAATTTTCATACAGGATATCTAATATCAAATACTTTTTCTTATAGGGTAAGTACGATAATATTTTCATGTTGAAAATAATCGAACCACTATGACAGTGTTTATATTATAAAATCTACATGGTCACAAATGTTCTTATATTTTTATTTACTTTTATTCACATATAAATAAGAATTTAGTGAATCATTATTCCTTTTTTGGGTATTTTGTTTAGAGTTTTTGACATTGTTTAAAATACAATTTATAATATTTTTAAAATCCTTAATAGGAATTGCGTCTTAATGTTTTAATTGTTTTTTAATTAATTGTTAAAAATTATATTTTTTCTGGTACTTTTTAATTTTTATATTATATTTACAGTGTAAATAAATGAAATTAATAAAATATTTTTTTATTCTTGTTTTAAATTTATAGAAAATGTAATATATTGATGTTTCTTATGACCAATATTAAAAAATTTTGAAATTATGAATTTAATTTTTTTTTCAAATCCAAACATATTAAATGTGTCTATGATATAGGATTAAATATTGAGGAAAATTTTTGGTTTCATGTTTGGGGGATAGATATTTCAATAAGGCAAAATAGGTTTAATTTTGTACACATAAAAAATTGTCCAATAATTCATAATTAGTTCTTATTAAGATTAATATTTTTCATTATTGGGTTAAAATTTTATTGAATTTGTATTTCAATTTGTATATTTTGAAGAGTTTTATTTTATACCATAATTTTACTTAATTGAGCACAACATGATATTCCCATCTTGAGAAAAAAATTCATTTGGAAATATTTTGGGATTATGACCTAAACTTATCATATACTATGAACTATTTTATTTAAAATAATCATAACATATATGAATCCAAATTGGAGATGATATAAAAATCATATTCTTGGATGAACTATTTATTATTTAATATTTTACAATTTTAGGGGTTATTTATTCAATTATTTATTCATTCATTCCCATCAAATGAATCTCCTATATAATTTAGAGCAGTAAATTTATTTTTGCTTTTTATCTTGGAGGGAACAAGGGGTTTTAATGATTATATTGGATCCAAAATGATTTCTGAAAAATTCATATCGTAATTTTATAATGAAATCATTATTTCAAATAAGGAATCTAATATTAATATAAACCTATTTCATTATTATATTGTAATAGCATTCGATACCTTAGAGGTTTCATAGAGAAAATCCATATGAAATCTAATTTATTAAGGAACTTCATGTTTTCAATATTGATATTTATGTTTTTCCAATGAATATTAAAAAATGAATTTTTAAGTACATTAGAAATTATATGTGTTGTAGAATTTAATTTGGTATGTATTGATTCAATTTTATATATGCTATTGAGGAAATAATCGAATTGTTTTTTGTAAAATGGCACAAAATCTGGTGAATTATTTATTTTTTATCTAACAAATGATCGATTTTATTTTTTTAACTATTTTAATGATTTTTACTGATTCTAGTGATTAAATATTTATAGATTCTTAGTTTTGAATGTATATATGGTTTTAGAAATATTATATTTATTAGAGTTGATATATTTTTGATTTTATGTGAATTTAATTTAATTTATTAATGAGATTTATCTTGAAAATAATTCATTAAAAATTTAAATGAATAATTTTAAAAATCGATTTATGGAATTGAACTCTACACACTAAAATTAATAAAAACATTCAATATTTCCAAAAATTATTATGATTTGATTTTATAAAGACATCAAGTTTATTTTCATCAAATGTCCATGTAACATTGAACACTTCAATTAATACAATCCCCAAAATTAAAAAATTAAAAATCATGAAATTGGAAATTAGATGGTAGAGAAGGAGATCAAATGGGGTAACCTATGAATATAATGAGGTCCCCATTGAAATTACCTATGTACAATATGACTTTATTCCCTTATGAGGGATCATATAAAGTCATAATTGGGGTAAAATAAATAAGATGATTTCTTTTATGTGAAGGATTTTGACACAAATAATTATAGTGATAATTATGGTGTTTCAAGTCAAGATAACATCCATTAATTCCTAGGGATATTTGTACAAATATAAAAAATACATAGGATACTATAAACATTATAGAGGATGATGAAGAAATTATAGAAGGAGGCACAAGTTTAGATAGAGATGGTGAGAGAGTATGTCTAGGATAACAATGGAGTTAATAGATTTGATTTTATTACTCTCCTAGAATACCTTCTTCTAGTCTATATAAAAATATATTACTTTTTGATATATTTTATTTAATTCATATTTTAAAAATATTGTTTTTAAATTTTTTTAAGGGATAAACTGTTATTAAACAATGATATTGTAAAAAATATTATCTTTCTCTATGTTCGTGAATTATTTTTGAAATTATAACTCATTTAATATATTCAATATCTCTATAAGTTGATTTTCCAATATTCAAGAATTAGTTTTAGAGTCTTTTGTTCACATTTTAAAGAACATTTAATAGGGAATTTATTTTAAAATCACCTACCATGAAAATTTGAACTGCATTAAAGGAATGAAAACAAAATATGAAGGATAACATTGCATTGGTAATTAATCTACTAAATTCTTATTCACTGATGAGTTTCAAAATATAAAAGTTATAGAGTATAACATTGAACTACTTAATCTTTAGTAAAGGTATAATGCAAACTTTTTTGATTTTGGTTCATTCTTATATTACAAAATCGAGTAGATCTATGAGTTATTAATAATTTATTTTTATTCATTATATTTTATTGTTTAATAAAAAAATAACTTCATGAACATAATATCTGTTGATCATCCTTGTGGATCAACCCTTGTTAACATATTACTAGTACTATTCATGATAATAAATAAAAAATTATTTTAAAATTATTACATAACTAATTAAAATGTGGGTTTTGTTGTCATAATATTTATGAGGGCTTGGGAAATATAAATATAATAATAAACTTAAACAATATATATAGAATGATTGAAGAAAATACACTATCATAACCATTGTTACCTTCATGAAAACTAGTTCCAAACCTAGAAATTAGAGCCACATATAGATGTAATTGTAATACAATACATAATATTAAAAATAATTTTAAATTGGACTAAATTAGGAAACATGATGATAAATAATAAAATTACAATCATCCTTATAATATAGATCCAATCATCAAGTGGCATACACATAGAGAGTATAATTATCTCTTGCAATTGAGTAATATTATATAGATTAGTCTTATAACCTATTTTTTATACTAATATATTTAATAGAAAACGTTTTCCATGTATTTATCCATCAACATATGTTCTACTGAATCCTCTTTGGACATCATTGGGGATTTCTAAAAAAATCAGCTTGATTCCATTGTGAGGTCTTAGTGAGGAATATTTGAAATTGAGGGTATTTCAACATTTTATTATGGGTTATTTTAGAATAACATTTTAGTAGTTATAGGATAAGTTGTATAAAACCTATTATCATGTATTCAATTCCTTTATCATTACTTTATACACTATGAGGATGAAATATTAAATTATACATAACATCAATGGATTGTTCTAGGTGATGTTGGGTTATTCCATGAATACTATGATTGTTTTTGGGGTCTTATAAGATATTTTATTCATCATATGTTTTCTCCACATTACCACATTAAAATGTATTATAGTGTTCTGAACACTTATTATCAATAAAAGTTAGATAAAAGGTCATGGGGTGATTTTATTAATTTAAACATTAAAAAAAACAAATATACATTCCATAGAATTCATAAAAATTCATAGTATGAAGGTTTTATAAGAAAAACAACCCACTGAAAATTCACAAAATCTATTCAAGAATCCCATTTAAAAGATTCTATTATTTCTAATGGAAATTCACCAAGGTACTAAAAGAAAAATTATGGTTTTTATTAGTGAAATATGTGAAGAGGGGTGTATAATAACCATTTAAAAAGTTAATGTAGAAACATTTTTTAATTTCATAAATTAATTGATTTTAAAATAATGATTTGTGAAATTAATTGTGTGATTTTTGAAATATTTCATTAATGTTAATAAATACAATATTAATTTAATTCATGTAAATAAATAATCAAACTAGAATTATGTAAATTTTTTATTCAATAATTATTTATGCATTGTAGGAATTTAATCATATGACAACTATAATTGGTAAGGATATCATATAATTATTTATGTGAGCCCCTATGAATCCATCCCACAATATGTGAGGAATATTATATGAATACCTTAATCAAAATTGGCATCAATACATCTGTACCTCACAACAATTAATTTGTGAGAACCCACTTATGCTTCAGTGGTATCCACCTAAAATGTCCCATTCCATTGTAGAGTGAGAACTATTAGATAAGGAAGGTTTAATAAGATAGAGATTCTAATTAGGCATACTAGTTACAATAAACTCATAAATATATTAGTTGGATTAATAAATATATAATTAAGTGGAGTATTGAGAGAATTAGGATATTCAAAAAATTTAAGGATATTTAATAAAATTAAAAAATCTATTATTTTTAGCAAGAAACTCTTTAAAATATTTTTTATAGAAACTTAGTGTTTCATTAATGATATTTATATCCAAATATGACTAAATAATTTATATGTTTTTGAGACCCTAAAATTTTATTAAAAGTTTCTTCCCCATGTCTGAATATAAAAAATGAAATTCTGAGTTCAATGATTATGAGGGTGTGTTTTCTAATATTCTATTGATTTTTTATATTCAAGGTGTCATCATAATTTTACATTAATAGAGGGTCGTATTCTTTTTTAAATATTCAATTTCTCAAACCACTTGATTAAATATGATTACAATTTCTGTGTATAAATAATTTAGTTGATGATAACCATTTTCAATATGATATGGAGGATATTAAAATTCTTCATAATTTAAGTGACTAGAGAATAAAGAGGAATTTAGGAGTGGAAAAGTTGTAAGATTAGAAGATGAAGATGATAACATATAGAAAGGGGTATTTCTCTAGATATCATCATTAATATGTGCATAAGGAATTGGTGGATTTAGTCACATTATGTCAATGGTGAAGTTGAATCCATTTAATCATCACATATACATCAAATTGTGAGTTTAAAATACTATTTAATTTTTTATTATTATTTTCTTATTTACAAGTATCTCTTCTTGGATGTGACGTTTCATTTTTACATTCAATGGACGTCACTTATGGACCCACTTTTTCATTGAATTTTAGGATCTCTTATTGAAGTAATTATTATGTATGCAATTTTTCATATTTTTTTTAAGAATATAATGGTCAATTAAATCATCTTTATATTGTTCATCATTGAAAAATTTGATGCCTATGGATATCTTGACTTTTTTTCATCATAGTTTACATTATCACATTTTCATTTGATCATGATTTCAATGGCCTTGACAGAGTTCATGAGTTCCTCGAATACCTTTTTCTTTATGTCTTTCTCTTTATTTATTACTATGTTATTAGGAACTCGAGATCATTGAAAACTCAAATGATTATCATTATGAGAATTTTTTAAGATAATTCTTCATAAAGGGGTTTTATTCAATTACATATGTAAATAATTATCATAAATATTCTTATAATATATTCATTAATATTCATAGTTAATCATTCATAATCTTGAAGTTATATATCAAATCATGTTTCCTTTACATTATTTTCCCTTCCTATTTGGCTACTAATAATTTAGAAATCTGAAAATAATATTTAAATGAAAATGTTATGATTAAATTAATTTATATAATTTTTAAATTCCAATTCATTCCCTGTATTTTTATTTAATTCAATATAATTAATACCAGCAGGAGTCTATTTTACTTCCTATTATTTTTCTATGAACCAAATTAAGCATTTTCATTTTAAATTTTTTAAAAAAATACAATAATGAAAAGTTGAAATATTATTTACCAAATAGAAATATACTACGATATGAAAAATATTGGAAGGGTATTGTAATTATAGTAAATAATAAAATATATATTTCAAATTTTTTATGATTTAAAAAAAATGAATTAAAATTTTTAATACAATATATTATTGAAAAAAATATAAATAAATACATTGACACCAATTTTTTGTTTTAGAAACATGGAATGTTGCTGAATGTTAATTATCATTATCATAATATAACTATAAAACTAAGGTAAATATAAAAATTAAATTATTTCAAAATAATGTTTTATGAAATAAAAAATGTGGTAGTTGAAAAGTTCATTTTTAGTTAATTAATATAATTTAAAAACAATTTATGAATATAATGGATCGAACCAAAACAATTAAATTATGTAAGTTAATATTTCATTGTCAAAGTTGACAATGTAAATAGACTATAAATACTATTGATAAGGTGTTGGGATAAAAAAGATATGAGTCTCTAAATCACATCCCCTAGGCTTGAGAGGTATATCATTTATATACGTTATCTTAATAGTGTTCTAGAAACCCAAACCAATCAATAATATTTTTTGACAACCATATTGTGATTAATTTATATCCATGCAACCCGTCCAACAATTTTGAAGAGTGTAAACCATTAGATAAAGGAGGATCAGAAGAGATAAATATTCATTAGGAAATCCCATTAAAATACACAATAAAATATCATTAATGGAAGGAATATAATAGAGAACATGAAATGTTAGACGATGAAAGGGACGATTATGTTATTTATTACATTGTAGGCTTATTGTGTGAAACAGTAAATATTGAATTTTTTTGTTGACATGATCTCTGATAACATATAATATGCAAAAAAGGATCACATGGTGAATCGTCAAGGTTCTAAGGGGGTTCCTTTTATAACTAAAAAAATATTTATGATCCTTTTATAATTCATCAAGGGAAATGAATCCATGAAATACCATAATTAGGGACATTTTAACCATAATAAATATTTCTAAATCCTAACTAATTCCAGTAGTAACCAATTTCCTCAACTACTAGCCATTGTACTTCCTAGAGAAGACGATTATTGGAATTACTCCATCAGCTAGCAGGTGCTCTTACACCGAGTAGACAGTAGACACTTTATAGTTTGGTTTTCTACCACCATCAATATTCTTTGGCTGATGGGACTCCACTAGGTAGTCAATGTGTATTTTACTAATTATTATGTCTAAAAATGGACCTAGCTAGATCATTCCTTCCACTAGTTATCTATCATATTCTAGAGTTTCATATCATCCATAAAGGCCCCCTCCACTTACATTTATAGCCTTATATTAATATTTTATGATGTTTATAAGGTATTTGTGTATGGATATAGTAATTTTAAGGCCCTTAATGAGGCCTCAATATAAAAATAAAAAGGTATGAATTCCCAAAAATTTTATTAAATACAAATATTTTTACTGACTTAAATAATAATGTTACAAATAAAGGATACTATTTGGGATCATGAAACCCCCATTATTTTTTAAGGTATAAATTTTGGTATGTTTTTTATAACATAAGTTTATCGACATTTTTATATAGCATAATAAATCGTAAAAAGTATTTAAATCTCTCCCTCTATCCCTAGGACGTATACTAGGGGTGACTAATTTTCAAATAACTATAAAAAAGGTTATAAGAATCATATTATACTCAATTTTAGAGTGAAATTATTTTTTTCACAAGTTTATACTCAAGTATTTAAAAAAATACAATGCAATAATTCCAAAACAAAAATATTGATATGTAATCTAATTCAATAACCAATTTATAAGGGGTCATGCTGAAAATTCAAATTAGTATAGAGACTCAATATGTAATGCAAAAATGTTCATATGGAATATAGAAATAATATTTTAAAAATTGACATAGGCAATCCACATAGCCAAATTTATCACATGGATAGTGATATAGAAGGAGGAAAACAAGGAATTCTACCTCGTGCAACTGAGGTCAACCTAAGTTAAAAAATAAATGAATAGAAGAAAATGTTCAATATGAAAAAAAATTAAGAACAATTGATAAAATATAGGGTTGTTCAAAATGACATTACGAATGATTGCATCCTAAAAAATATGTAATATTATGAATCTATAATTTTGTACCACACAATTACAATGAAATAAATTCACATGTTCTACATGAAACATATGAATAAAGATATTATAATATGAAAAATAAATAATGGGAATGAAAATATTCAAAATTAAATTTATTGGATATCCCACTATCATGATGAATTATTATCCACCCATATCATTAATTTTGAAACTAAAATAAATTCAAAGCCCTTAACTTCTGAGATGTATTTAGTTTTTAAAAATCAAAAAATGAACATTGCTTTCATTAAAACAATAATCTAGGTTTATTTTTACTATAAACCTCCAAAAATATACCTAAAATGATACACTTGTGGATTTTTCTATATACAGCCTCACTAAAAAGTGTAATGTTTTCCTATAAAAAATCCCACAAGATCTAATGGATCGAGAGATATTTTTCATATATCATATATTACATAATATTTTTTAACAAACTATTTTATGTTACCATGGTATAAGTATCAATTAAATTCACTATTCTCTATTTTTATATTTGATATTGGGGGAACTACATCCTACTATTGATGTCTTAAATAAAAATATATCCTCCATCCAACATCTTATATGTAAGGTAGATGGTAATATTCATAATTTTTAAATGTTTTTTCACCCATTCATTTTATCTTCGTAAATGTACATCGTGACTAGGAAATACCTATTATCTTGTCCGTGTTGTTAATTTTAAAATGTGGAGTCATATTTAATGTTTCAATAGGGAAATATATTTTATGTTTTAGTGAATGAACTATATAATTTAGTGTTATTATACATCATATATAATCTATAATTGAGAAGGATTTATCATGATTTAAAAATAGTTGAAGATGAAGACTATTATTATCATAAAAAAGAAGAAATATTAGATATCATTGTGAATTTAGAAAAATAACCATCTATCCAAGAAATATTAATATATAATCATATATTTGAATTGGACGAAAATGTTGATTAATATGTGGGTGAATTATTCAATCACACAAATGAATTCACTAAGGAGATGAACATTATATAAGAACTAAATTATTACTATAGTGCTCAATAAAAATATATAGAAGTGATGAATAGTATTTAAGATCTCATACATTAAATGAAATAAATATTGAAGAACATGGGCCACCTAGAATAATGTGTCTCCCTTCAACTTTGGAAGAACCAAATATAGATCATAGAATACATTCAATTATTTTAAAATATTCATTTTTTGGTGATTATTATACAGAATATATCATAATTTCTATTGAAAATTGGGATAGTCAAGGTGAATGTTTGTTTATTGTGTTAAAAATCAAAAATTCGATATATAAAATATGATTTATAGTAGGAATCAGATTATATCTTTATATTTCATTAATATGATCCCAATAGAGATATATAACAAATCATGGGTAAATGCTTAAAGGATTCTTAGTCCATATATGAAATAAGAAGTGATAAATGAGTTTATATAATTATTAGATTCTTGAATTATATTTCACATTTATAAAGTGATTGGTCCAACCCTCATATTTTTGTTCCCAATAATGTATTCAAGAATCAATAATATTTCTATATGGATGGAACAATTTAAATTATATTTACCAAATCATGAGGTTATTTAAATATTTTTACTGAAAATTATATTTTTTAACTAGGAAATTTTTAATTTATTTTTTTTAGAATAGATGTGTATTATTTATAATGTCATAAATAGTTGAATTGAGGTTTCAAATTCTAAAATTTATGTCATTCAAATCTACCCCTTTTGAATATGTTAATGAAATTTGATGATCTGTGTATTTTTTTATTATAATGGTGTTTCATCAGGTACTTTTTAAAAATTATGATTCAATGTTATTACTTTTGGATAAATATAACTCATTTTTTATTATTATTGTATAAAATCAAAAAACTCTCATAAATTTAATTTTTTTATTCACTTATTTTTACCAATCTTCAATTAGTAGTTTTAATTTAATGTTATGTGTGATTTTAATGATGTAGTTGTGAGATTAGTATTATTGAAAAACAAAGACAATAGGTTTTATGTGGTGTACAATTAAATTTACATACTGTATCAACATTAATTTAATTTCACAAATACTAAAAAGTAATTAATATATTATATTTCTTCCTTTAAAAGGTACTGGAAGTACCTAATTGGTTAAAAATAATTATTTTATGGTTTATTCATCATAGATTTATTTTTAGTTTAGTAAGGAGGTTAAGATAAAAATAATTAGGTGGATACTTCTCATTGACCAACATGGTTTTTAATTTTAGATAAAATTGGTTCTTAAAATATAGTATATTATTATTTATCTATGATTTAAAACTAATAAAATATTGAACCAATAGTGATGAACTCAGTATTCCTTGATGAAAAACTATTGGTTGTAACATCTATTCATACTACACAGATCAATAATCCTTCCTAAATTTTGAATATGATTCTTTCCCAATGATCTCCCAATATATGAAAAATTGTTAATTATTTTAAATCATAAATAAATCTTTTTTGATAATGCTTTATTATCTAGGAGGTGTGAATATGGAATTTTGATAAGATGTGTGGTAGTGGAATAAATTTTTCTCATTCATGAGTGTTGTCACTAATTACCATGCTGTTACTGTGAAAAAAAACATGTGAGATTATATTTTCCTAATTTTATTTAGAATGGTATTTGTATTGTTCTAGGTTGTGTTACGTCATAATTACTCAATATAGGTATGAAGTATGAGATTCCACAAAAAAGGATTTAAGAAGATTAAAATATAAATGTATATTATTTAAACATTAGGGAACAATTTTGATCATCATATAGTAATGACTACATATTTTTGGTTATATATTTTGTTTATATTGGGTTGTAGTAGTAGAAAATCCAAAAAAATCCCTTGTGATGTTAAATTATTTAGTAAAGACATATTTTCAAGGTTGGAAACCCCTTTAAATCACAGATTCTTACACATTTTAGTAGATAGAAATTCAAAACCTTAATGGATCATTATTTTTGTTTAGATAAATGTTAAAATGATTACCACCCATACTCGGGTGATCAAGATGAGGATTAAATAGAAATTATAAATCAATTTGCGAGAAAATGATTTTATAACTAGGAATTATTATTAAAAAATTCTATATAATTTGGTTTCTCTTTATTTAATTCCACTTAATACTCCTATAGTAATTTCTCTATTTACAATTTCATTTGGGAAAAAATGAAACATTCTAATGGAAATATTTCAAAAATATATTAAGGATATTAATGAATTTAATTTTTTACAACTACTTGTGATAGTAAAAATATTGTGTTAAGTGTGGTTGATGAGATAATAATTTACTCTTATAAAACTTATATAATCTATAAAGTGAGTAATAAGATATTTAATAATTAAAAAATTCAGATTATGAAAATTATTGGTGGAGATAAAGTGTTCATAAAAAATTCTTGGATAAATCTCTTTTTTGGGAAGTAATAGTAAATGTATTCTATACATTTTAACTTCATAAGGGTGTTTATTATTGGATATTTTGAGTTGATAATTATGGGTAATATATCATTCATGATTATCAGACAATGAATGAAACATTACATTTTGGGATAACTATAGTTTTTATATATTGTCTACTCGTTTATTCTTGATATTTTTCAATGTCTAACAAGAAACTATAAATTCTATGATTCATGGGGTCAAAAAAATTAATCTATTTTTATATTAATTTATATAATAATATCAACACATATTATAGTTTATTTTACATTTTTCACTAACTCCCCCAGTAGTTTTATTTTATATAGATTATGAAATACTTATTGTCACATATTCCCTTATGGTTTATCCATTCAATGATCATTTTATTTCATGTGTTCAATTGATTCAGTATGTATTATGTTGATATGATTGGTCTATCATGGTCACATTTTTAATTATAGTCACTCCACAACCTCGTTAAATTTTTCTGTAATGTTTAATAACATTTTATTATGGTCGGAACAAAAAATTCGAAAATATCAATGCATGATCATTTGCCTCTTGTTGTTATTAATTGTTTCGTCTTTTAATCACTTAACTCTTCTGATTTCAATCCAATACATGAAATATTTTTATCATGTTTTCAATTAAACAACTATAATACCATCATGGTCACTATATTCATGCGATATTATAATTAAATGATCATTATGGTACATTATACAATTTTTTATTAGTGGTTCCTTGTCATTAGATTGCGGAAAGGAAGATTTATTTGACCCATGGAATTTTTTTATTGGTTTACTTATAGTTTGGTTCACGAGTCGCATGATTTAGCAGTTGAATGATTTGCTACAAGGGTTTATAGCCACTATTGTATTCCCAATGTTTGTTGGGATGTTCAATAAGGTTTTTATTTTCTTCTAGTAGTTGATTAATTATTTTTCTGATTGTAATATTCTTCTTATAGAATCCTTAACACTTATGTTATATTGACATACCACAATGCCTTCGGTTTTGGTTTCCTTTATAGTCAATTAATATCTTGTGTTGACCATCGGGAAGAAACTTCCAAATATTGTTTTGGGGAGAGAAAGGGATCAATTACTTTAAGAATATTGATTAAAATCCATATCACCATATCCTCATGTTTCATTTTACTGTTATTATTTATTAAATTTTGTATTATGCTAAAAAAATGTTCTCGTAAGGTAATAGGTGTACAATTTACAAATGTAAAAAAAGATAATTAAGACTATATTTAGATAAGAAAAACTACATTTTTATGTATCGTTTTATTTATTTATACTTAATTTTTTTTATTTTTTTATTTCATTTCCAAAATGAGACATGAGGTTTGAATCATTTATCCCTTTCTCATAGATTTTATAATATATTTCAAAATGTTTGAAAATGTAATTAAATATAATTTAATAGACTGCTTGAACCCTTATAATGCCTTAGGACACAAAAAATTGATTTATTTGTTTATTAGTGTTCAACATACTATGTTTTTATCTATTTATGAATTATTATATTATTATTACATAAAAAATCAGAAAAAATTCATATATATTTTCAAATATATGTTTTTTTGTAGAAACTATTTAATTTTGATGTTTCTTATGAACACATTAAAAAATCATTAAACTAATTAAATTTAAATTTTTAACCAAAAAATATTTTTCCATAATATGAAATCAATATTGAGGATAGTGTTGTCATTTAACAGTGAGTGATTTTTATTTAAATATTTTGTATTTTTATTAAATGTTATACACTAAAAATGACTCAAGAAATAAAAAATTGATTTAATTTATGATTAATTTTTTCATTTATTGAGTGAAAATATTTATAATCATTAAAGGTTTTTTTACAATTTTAAGATGTTAATTTTAGATCACCCTAGAAAAATTTCATTTAGTGAATCATTTTATTTGTTTCATTAAACACATTAATTTAGTAATATTTTTTATTTTTCTAATCAATTAACATTAAAATTGATATTTTTTATTATAAATAACACGTAAAATATTTATCTAAGTGGTATATGAAATCAAAATCATAATCTCGAATAAATAATTTAATCATTATTTTTCTATTTTTGATGGGTATATTATTATTATATTTATTAAAGAATTTACATCCAATTGTGTGCCTAAATTTTTAAATGTTCCTAATTTATGTATATTTAATAACCTATTAAAGAATAGAAATTTTGAAGATTCAGTTGGATGAAAATTTATCTATGGTTAATTATTTTAATAAAATATAAAGTGAATAATATTTCAAATTCCAAAAAATATATTTTCACTAAAACCATTTAATTTTATTAAGGAAATCAATTTTACAAACTAAGAGGGTCAGTGGGGGAAATTTATATTAGAACCAATTTTTTGTAACCATTAAGTATTCAATATTGAAATTGATTTTCTACAATAGAACATGATTTATGTATATATTGAGGATAAAAAAATTTCCATGTGTTGTGGAATTTTGTATGGAATATTTTTATGCACTCTTTCACATTCTTTTGAAGACTTATTTTATGTTTTGTATAAATATTTTTAAAATGTATTAAATTATTAATGTTTATTCAATGAATTATTGGATCTCTAATTCATTTAATTTCAATATTATTTAGTGTAATTTTTGAGAATTTTTTTAAAAAAATATTAGTATTAAATTTTATATGTTTTAAGACGCACTACATTTTTTAATTTTTATGAATTTTAAATTTTTTATGTCATTTTGAAAAAAAAATATCTTTTATAATAAAAATAATTATTTTCAAATTTCATTATTCAAGATTTAATATAAATTGTTGGAATTAATTCAAATATTAAGAAATTCAAGGAAAAATTAAAATTAAAATTTCCATACATGTCATAAACATTCTTAAAGACTAAAAAATTATTTTATTCTAAATTAAATTTTAATTTATGACATCTAGTTTTTTTCCCAAATATTAAAAATATAAAATCAATTTCATTGAAAATTTTATAGAAAATAAAAATCTCTTATTAGAATAACTATAAAAATTATTGGATGTTTTAGGATATTTTCATACATTACGGAGTATTAAATATAATTATGAGGTCATAGAAGAGTCATGACTGGGTGAGAAGATCTATAATAAATTATAGTAAGAGGAGGTTCTTAAATCAAAGCTTAAAGATGATGATTATGTTTTTATGAATCTTGAGTCCATAACTAAATGCACGGGATGGGATATAATTTTAAAAGCACTATAAATACTAGATACTATAGAAACATGAGAGGCGACCAAATATATTATTATTGGATACAAGAACCAGTAAGATTATAGTGGTGGTGAGGGCTCAAGGAAATGATTATAATTGAATAAATGAAGGATATTATATCATACTGATAGATTTGTTTTATTTTCTATATATATACCACTTGTAAATCCTTTCAAATTAATTCACTATTAATAGTTTTTTATAAAATTAATGGTGGATAAACTAGGATCTGTGAATTAGATTTTCCTAAAATTGTTATTTCTCTTCAATCATGTCATTATTCTATAAGGGATCGTATTAATTCTTTTGTTTCTATTTGGAAATAACATTTTCAATGATCAAGTATCAATGAAATTTGATAATTTCTAGATTTTGAAAATATTTTGATAGAATATTATTTCAAAATATTATAACAAAATAATTTACATAAAACTAATGGAATCAACAAAAAAGGTGGGAAAATTGCTCAGTCTTGATGATTCGTGCCTTAATTCCTTGACAATTATTGACTTTCACATTTAAATTATATAAATATTAACATTAACGTTTTTATTTATTAACATAGATAGTATGAAATCATTCAATTTATTTTGGTTCTGTAAAATTTTATACATTTAATTAGATCAATGAACAATCCGTTAATCAATATTTCTATTTCCCTTTACATATTTGATCACAGATATTTTTTGATGACTTCTTACCTATTGTTCAACTTGTTTATGTGAACATCATTATTTCATACTCACATATTCCATGTTATTTTTTCAACAATATACGTGCTTCACTTTTTTAGTTTTTTCTTCTTGTTTTAGAGTTCTTCATCTTAGTTAGTCAATCATATTTTTCCGATTTCATGAGGGTCATCCTTTTCTAAGACTATACATGGTTTTTGTATGAGAATACATAGATTAATTTGTAATAACAATGAAATATATCACTAATAATTATTTATGAAGATAAATTATGTATCCAATTGATGTTATATGCCTTTATAAAACATCAAGGTAATATTTACACCTCAATTACATATAATTTATATGGGAAACCCATATATACTTACCACATTATTTTCTTATATCCTAAAAATTTAACTATATGAGAAATCTAATCATATAGAAGTGAAATTAACTAAAAATGTAATGGGATCCACTACAATAAAAATGTTATTATGGAATTTATTTATACTGGGATGTATTATATTATAATCAATGGTTATTTTTTCTAATGTTCAATCTTGTTTAGGTAATTGTTTAATCATCGCCTTGGACATTAATTATTCTACATAATGTTTCTACATACAATGATTCGATTTATAAATGTTGGAATATCCATCTCCATGTTTCCCCTATTAAAAAGCTCTGTGAGATCTCTATATATATATATATTCAACAATGATGGATATATAATGGTGAGCTCTGTGCACTATCTATAATATCATGAAATTATTCTATTAAAGGAACAAATATTTTTTTTCTACATCTTATAATTCCATAACTATCGAGGTTAAACTATATATTATTATTTACATTATTTCATATCTCTATATTCTACTTTTTTGTCTCCATGATTATCATATAGATGGATGCTTGAGAATTTATTGTTAAGTATTGTATTTACCCTCTTTTTTATAGTCTTAGCGATACATTTCATGTCCCTAAGGATTGGGTATATTTAAATACTCATTTTAGTTAATGTATAATTCCCTTTTAACGTCATGCCATATTTACCTTGTTTTTTTTACAATCGTCATAATATATTGAACAATCATTGACCTTGATTAATTCAAAATATCTTGTTCATTTTATGAGAAAGTTATAATTTGTAAATATATTCTTCATGATTTAATTGTTAGTATATATGTAACACTTTTAACAAAAGGTAAAATGTAACCATATATATAATTAAAATATTTTTACTTTTAGATACAAATCCTACATTGGGTAATTTTTATCCAGAATCATTAGTAGAAATGAAAAGCAAGCTATGTCAATGTCATTATACTTGTGAAAAAATTCCAAACCATTCTCAATTGCATCATTGTATATAAAAATTATTATCCCTATTAGTGTATTGTGGGTACACATACAGTTATGAAAGTTCATTTACGATCCAATAATTTATCATTAAATTCATATTTCCAAAGGAACATTCACTCAATAACATTTTATCTTGGTTAGTGGATTTTAATTCCATGAAAAATTTCTCACGGAGAATTGATAATATGTATCCAATTTATGAAAAATACATATCTTAATTATAATTTATCATCCGGGTTAGTCTACAATTACCTCTTCCTCATACTAATGAGCACATATTTCCTTGATTATAACATCATGATCCATGAATGATACTTTCTATAGAAATAATTCACAATTGTTAAAATTTTAATAAAATTATCCTTTATCAAGGTCATTTTGATAAAAATTGTATAATCTATATTCAATTATTTACTAAAATAATATTTGATAATTCGATCTCTAAAATAATGCAAAAATATACACGGCAATCTATGAAGAATTTATCCATGATATCAATAAATAACGATTGGAAATTTTATAGTTCATAATTCATATATGTTAAATCATATTTTATATAAATTATACAAAAGGGTTTATTTGGTATATATCATACTTTCAAACATAATTTCATATATCTATATCAAAGTTAAATCACTGAGATGTATTAGTACCATTATTATTGATAAAACATTTCATCAATATGGTGTATACAATACATATTATTTACCATGATAGTTTTTATGTTCAAAATAATCAATGAAAATATTTCTTGATCACACATTCTTCTTAAAAAAGGATTAGTGCACCCTAAGGTAAATCACAAGGATATATAATACAATGATCTTGATTCTCATTGATTTTATTATGATATTCTTATAATTTAATCTATTCAATTTAGTTATGAGTATTAAATATATTCATAACCCAATGTATATGTTCTATGAATAAGTCAACCTCGTTATATAAGAGAGGCCAATGAAAATCTTATAGAATAAAATCAATGTTTTAAATCCCAATAAAAATCCCCTCAATATTATTTTTATCCCCAACCATTTGAACTAAATTCCCATCGTGTTTATGTTTTGTTAGACATATAATGTAGGTATTTTACTTAGGGTAATCATAGTCATCCTCAAACTAATAAGAGATCATAGGTAGATTTGTGCAATGAAATGTGACATCTGTATTCTTCTAATAATATTGGATCTATATATTAGGATCCAATAAATGCTTAAAATCACATCAAATTTGATTAATGTTAGAATAAACATATTTACAAAAAATTATTTCCAAAAAAACAAATACTAAAATGTTTCATTATAATAGTATTCAATAATCATACCACTACAATTTCTCACCAATAATTAACTATATATTCATTAAGGAGGTGATTTGATACCATTAGAATGATTTATATATATATAAAGTTGTTAGTAAAACATGAAACAAATGTGAAATTTGTAGTTATTTACCGGATGATAAATTTATCTTCTTGAACATCAGTTTCGTTAACCACATCGATTGTATTTATTTACAAATTAGATTTATTTTATATTATTTCTCGATAATTATGAGATTTTTAGGTTATTGATTTAAAACATCATAATTGACCCTTGGATCGGTGCATTGGTTGGTGTAATTTATATAATTATTATAGATAGATGATTATAAAATTTGTGTTCCATTAGGCGGTGAATTATTTTTTATCCATTTCATTGTTTGTCCCCATAATAGCCCTATGCAATTCTAGTTTAAAATTTATTCCCTACCAAAAATGGAGTATTTCCCCTTCATGTTACAAGATAACTACTATACATGTTCCAACATTTTCGGCAGGTAGGAAGATAATTATTCATTCATTCATGGGTTTAATCATTTTAGTTTACATAAAAATCCATTTTCCTATTCTTGTCCTAAATAAACATGACTAATGGGATTCACTAATATCCAATTCCATATTTGGAGAACCTTGAAACATTCATTATAGATACTTATATATCTTGAAGATAAAACATATCAGACACATTGTTTTAGTCCATTAAAATTATTGATTTATCTTTTATGGATAATGTGAAAATTAGAGTCCTATATTATGAGTATTGGGATGTTTTGTTCATATATTATAATGAATTTATCCTCGATTCCATCATCTATAAAAATTATATATACAGTTTAATACATAGAGTCGCTGGAAATTATTTATTGAGAAATATATTCTAAAACTATAAAATTTTATAATGTATATTTTTTTCACTTTTTGCATTCCCTTTATTAGCATCAACCATTGATTTATAATAACATAAAATTTATATAGGGATAAATTAACATATTCATGATATAGAAACTAGGGAATAGAAAATATTTGGTATCTTATTATTTTCCACTACTCTTTAATTAGTGGATTTGGGGGGGGGATAAAAAATTCATTGTATATTTACACATGAATAACTAAATGGATTATAGTTTTTATGGGGAATATTTGGTTGTTTTAGATGGTTCTTGTAATTTGAAATATATTTAGAATGTTGGGTGACAATAACCTTGAGGATTTATATTCCCACCCACATTTAAATTTGTCTCTAATTTACATAATAATTATGTTTTCCATTGCATTAATTATTCTCTCAGTATAACTTTGTTCCAAAAATTACAAAAAAAATATGTTATTTTTAGTGTCAATAAATTTTGAAAATAGTTAGAAATCATATGATAACAGAAATAAATTCTAAGATATCTTAAATTATCCCACATTATTTTTTCCCCAATCCCTTTTTATTTAAACAATAACACATTTTGTTATACATAGGATATTTTTTGTTCAGACCACTTATTATTCATAACTGAATCAAAAAAGTAATTATATCCTAAAATTGAAAAAATAGATATGACCAAAACATAATATAAATAAATGTTACATTATTTTATATGAAAATTCATTACATATCATAATAAATCACACCCCAGTACCTATAGGATTAACATAATTTGATACTTTTATATGTTATTATTATTAAATATGTTTGAAAATTTTATAAATACATTCACCAATCATGAACTCTTAAAAAAATATCTCACTTTGTAGTCTTATTAATTTTTAAAGGTATTAAATTGATAGAAATTTATGAACTCATTTGATTATAAATGCGAAATATACAATATAAAATTATAGATAAAAATTTATTATAAGGAGAACATTTTTGTTTTGAATATAACATGTGTGAATTAACATTAAAAAAGAAAATCATAAATAATAAAACATTGATCATAAATATTTATTTATGAAATAATAAATTTTTAAACATATGACACCATTAATGGGTGTGTGAAAACATGATCCAATAATACCATGTCATGAAAACAAATCTTAAATATGTTTCATAACATATAGTTGTGGAATAATAATGTGAAATATATAAATGTATATAAATATATTTTTTATTTCAAGTCCCACATCCAATACCATCATCAAATAGTATAATGATTTTCATAATGTATCTGGTTCACTTCATATTCTATAAAAATAAATGTATGAGTCACATAAGAGTTTGGTTTCAATGAAAATTCCCATATACATATTTTATAGAGTCACTTCAAGGTCTATTTTTACTCCACAACCCTACATACAGAGTATGGAGAGACGATAAATGATTGAGTTGACTTCCCATTCTAATACACTTGGAGCATACAAAACTTTAGGGGTTTGAGTTCACTCCAAATTCCATATCATATAAATAAATATAATCCCCTACCAAAATTATTGTAGGGATGTATATTTTTATCCCGCCCTTCACATCATATATTGGGTTTAGTCAATAATCCCATAAACATATTTGATAGGGTCTCATAGTGGATTGAGTTTACCCCTCGTCCCATTCCATCTCATATGATATAATCCCGAACTCAATTCATGATATGGATATTATATTCCATTCCCACTCAACACAAAATGAAAACCAATAATATGCGAGTCACATGAAAATTTTAATAATTTCATCTTAGAAAAATTAACTCACTAGAATGAGATTGGTTCATGACAATTTCATTAAGACATTATCAAACGTCATCTAAATAATTATGATGGATAATATTATTACGATTATCAAGTTTTAAACAAATTAGAAGGTAAATTATATTTTAATATATGAATAATACATTATAAATGAATAATAATATTTCATGAGAAATAAGAGGAAATATCCTCTATGTTTTCTAAAAAATATTTTTGAAAAATAAAAATATATTAAAAACTATAGATTATAGAAAATAATATGAAATGAATTAAAATATATTAAAATTATTATAGAAAATTGAAAATGAATCTATAAAAATTAAACCAATAAATATTTTTTAAGAGAGTTTAATTATATAATAATCATTATGAAAGATATATTTCATAGTTTTGTAATGAAATTCAATGTTAATAGAAAACCATCCTATATAATTATATAATTTTTGATAATGAAAAAAAATATGAAAAATAAATACAAGGAGGGGATATAATTCTAAATAAAAATAAGGTGTACATTTATCTATAATTAATATATTTAATTGAGTTAAAATGTGATACAAAATTATGTGATATAGTAAGAATACGTGTATACCTAATAAATAATCATGGGTGAAGAAAATTGATATGTTTTTAGGAGTAATAACATACTTGTTCCCCTCCAAAAATATTTATTCATAGAAAATAATGATTTTTAATTGTAATTTAATATATAATCTTAACCTATAAATATTCTTAGCCGGATATACTCTAACATCATTGAATGATAAAATCATCTCATAGATATCCTCCTCAAAATATGTGATTCCAATATCTTAATTGTCACTAAATATTCACAGAAATTGGAGGTGATTGTTAGATATGAAGTTATGGAATACGTTAAATATAAAACCAAACAAATGGAGTGGTTCTAGGTAATTAGATAAGAGTTTCTTTTTTAGGTGAGTGTGAATTAAATTTTGATAAAAAACTTCTTCTTCATGTGTATAGGATGTCATTTTTTACATAGAATGTGTATAACCATTGAAAATTTGAATTGTTAAGCATTATGAACATTGGTAATGTTGTTTTTATAAGGTTACTATTATAATTGATTTATATTAGGGGTATGAATATAATTTAGTTGACTCAAAAGATAGAAAAAATGGACTCAAACTATATGATTATAATTTATGAAAATTTCATATTAGAATATATGAGGAGGTAGAATAACTAGGCTTCTCTATTGTGAAATCCCAAGAATAATTCAGAAGTTGAGGATTGATTAGAATAGTGTATGGGAGAATATCGTTATGATAGAAATCAATTTTAAATCAATGTTAGTAAAACCTCTACCCGCAAGACTACCATTTCACACATTATCCGATGCTTATGATGGTGAGATGAGGGGTTTTGTATATAGGTTAAAAGTAGTATTAAATGCTAAATTCTTTTATAAATTAATTTTTTTTACCAGAATAACATATATTTTATGTGCTGATGAATTTTATTTTGTATTTGGAACCAATCAGATGAAAATAGCTAAGGGTAATTTTTTTTTATTTTTTTGTAAAAATATTAAAATAATATTCAATTTTCATAATAAAATATGTATTATTGAACTTATATTTAGTGTGATATATTATTATATAAATGATTGAAACAATGTATTCTAACTATATTTTTTAAAATACATTAGTTTTATAACAATTAAAATCCATTTTTATGATAAATAAAAGAAAAATATTTTCAATTTTTTTAAAAAATTAATATTTTTATAAAAATAAAAAACTTCTAAAAAATAAAAATTAATTTTTCATACATTTAAAAATATATTTTTTGTCAGAAAAATTTTTATTTTTTAATAAATAATATTTTAATTCATTAAATATAACAATTTTTAAAATAATATTTACAAGATGGATATCAAATTTGAAGTCAGGTAATCAACATTACCTTTGGGTTAATTAATATAATTTTTTGTGAAGTTTAATTTTTATGATTAGTGAAATATTGTATAAATACAGTATAAGAAATTTATTTTATAATAGTGGGTAAGGATGAATATTTTACATTTATATAAGCAATATAAATATTTTAATATAACCCTTAATGTTAATTCACATACCCAATAAAATTGGGTAAAAAAATTATTCACTATTTAATAATATAATATTTATGCCTAAAACTCCCCTCTCCACCCATTACAAAATCCCCAACTATTTTCAACATATTCAAGTCCATTTATCTCAAAATCATTCTTCAAAATTCACTCCCCAAACTTATTTTACATGTCCTAGTGTTTTTTGTATCACCATAACACTAATCTATGAAGGAAGACAGATATCTCTATTTGAGGATATCATAGGAAGAGGAAATTTCCTTAGTTGGGGTTTTTCTGGTAAGTTTATTCATATACCTCTTACAATATTCGTAAAAAATAATTATATTATGATGGAAATAAAATATTTATTTTTAATTTTTATTTAATCAATGGAATGTCATTTAACCTACTATCTTCAACCAATTAATTCAAAAATGAAATCATCACCCGTATTATTTTCCGTTCACCACCTCAATGGATGACATGTTTCATTATCCATTATATCATTAAATGGATTGATTTAAAAATGTTTCAAATGAATAAATATTTTTTTTTGTAATTATTAATTATCTATAATTTAAAATTGGGTTTTATATCAATTATAATATTGAATAATAGACCTTGTAATTTTAAAAGTCCAAAAAAAGAATATTATGATACCTTTATAAATTTGATTTTAATTTTTATACATATAAAAATATATAACATTAAATATAATATAATGATAAGAATCTAAAATTATAAAAAAAAAATATCACGTAACTCTTTTGAAAATCCTTTCACTATGATCAAAATACTAAATCCATTTTGGAGAAGTTGACCATGTTACCTCAAGGGTCCGATGTCAAAAATGGATTATGTAATAAATGATAAAATTATAATAATAAATAACTCATATAAAAAATTGAACACTTCAAAAAGGTTCTAAATCATTTATATAAAAAACATAACATGATTATCTAGGATTCTTGAACATGTACCAACTGTGTCGGGACCTGATGTGAGAGAACATCCGAACAACACACTTAAATTTTAGATTTTTATTTATGTCTCCTAACCTCACTTTTGGTCAATATTGTACTCTATTATTAATTAATTAATCATTATTTATTTTAGTCACACATATATATATTTTAAATTTCTTCTATGTATGGTGATATTTTATTTATTTTATGGATCAATTTACAATTCCTTCTTTTAGGAAAACCTAATAAAATATAAAACAACTATTTACCAGACAATTCTTGTCAAAATAAATGATTATAAAAATTTATTAAAAGAATAAAAAGAGATAACAAGGAACCTAGAAACGAAGGACAACGACTTCCCTTAACCAGTATAAGAAAAATTACATATCCTAATATGAAAAATCATTCCCATAATAATAATTATTAGAAGTTTGCCATTTAGATTGAGATTCACCTTTATTTAAGATCTTGAGAATATAATAATCCACAATTCTTGACACCATGTAAGAGGATTTCAAATACATGGTCTGTGGCACATTTGAGTAGTCTTTCCTCGACAATATCTATGGGGGAAGAGATGAGACCCTCACAATCAATAAATTTCTTCTTCTCAAGTGTTAAAATGTTATTACATGGGGATTTATGACTTCATAATGTTATAGTGGGGGTTTTTTCCATCACCCTTTCACCATCAGAGAAATTTTCCCAAATATTAGAGATTCTCGAGGAGTTGATCATATTTTGAATCTCTTCTTGGAGATGATTGTTTTTTCATGCGAGCTCAACTAAATATCCCTTGGCTTATATCCTAGTGTATTAGAGTATCTTGGCTAAATAAAACCTCCCCCAATAATCTTTTTTTGTGTATTATTATCTTCTAAAGCCACACACTGAGTAGCTTCACATGCATGTTGATTGGTATGATGTTTATCATTAATCTCAACACCCCACGATTGAAAAGGAGAATTCGACTGCATGACCCAATTCATATTCAATAATTCTGGCCCCGCTCCACTTCTAACACAGTCAATCTTGGACACCCTCTGGTTTATTACACTAACATGTTCATCCCTTTCCACCACAAAATAAATTTCTCTTATAGGAGGATCAATAACTTATATAATATTATTACCCAATGTAACTAATGTTCTATGAGGAACCAATGCAACCATATGACTCTACCCATTCAGATTACTTTTCATCATTCTCAAAATATCATTGACTTCTGGATCGTGGGAAGGTGTATTTATTTTCTTTGACATCCCTTGGGTTTCATTACATGAGTTCAAAACACCAGCATCCAGAATAAATAGTAGATCAAGACCTAATAATTCTCAGACCTCATAGAGTCTAATACAATCAGCATCCAATGTTCCTCCAATATCAATATGAATCACATTTGGGAATGGATTTTCCTGATTCACACATTAGAAAACATCCTCGTAAATGGATTTCCCACACCTTCAAACCACCAATGTATACCCCAATAAAATTCACAAAGGTAAAAAATCATACCAAGATTCAGAGACAACTGATTGTTTATATCCTAAATCCTCACCAATAACCACAAAAAAGAACTCAACAAGTGACTTCAATAAATCAATTTCATCAAAAACCCTTACTGAAATTGAATGAAAAAAATCCATAGTCCTACTATCCCAAAAAAGATATCATCCTATGATATTCCCTAACATGCAAAGAATAGATGTATTTTGATAATGAATTGGGAGTTTTAGAAATCTTAACCATATCTCCATGGTTGGCGAATGGAGCTTCATATGATAATTATGTTTCTATTTGTAGAGAAAGAACTAAAATCTATTGAAGATACGAGGTGCACTCGACCATGCTACGATCAGATCATACTCTTAGTAAAATCATACCTTGTTATTCTTTGAGTCAAGGATCCAAGCCGTTTCCTACTCTTTTAAACCCTATGATCTAATGATGGGGTAGATAAAAGTAATCCACTGATGTCCGAATTTGTGGGAATCATTAAATCAGCTTCAGAAGATGTAAATAGGATGTATGAATGAATTCCAAATTTGAAACTGATAGTTATGGGGATCCATTAAGCCACTCTAAATCCTTCAGGAATAGACTAATATAAGGTAAGTAAGGGATAAAGATAGGGTTTGAGAAAAGTGATAAGGTAAATGGTTAGATCCTTTAAGGGATGAGGGATTACTCTCTCCCCCTCAAGGGGGGGGGGGGGTTCTGGAGTGTTTCCATCAATGTCTATGTCATATGAGCCTGTTGTTCAAGCGACAGATACCTCTTCCCAAAAATTTACCCTAAAAACAACTTAAATACTAAAAAATATATATTAATTATTTATTAGAATGTGTATTAATAGTAAATTATATTCATTTCATATTTTCCCAAAAAAATATTTATTTAGAGGAAACATAATTTATTTTTATTCTAGACTTCTGAAAAACACAATGTGTTTACTTTTATAAACTATTATTTATTCATTTCTTAAAACACTACATACTATGTTTACTTCTATACATAATTCTATAATGTTTTAATATAAAATTTTTAAATTACTAAATATATATTTATTACATATAATTCATATCCAAATAGAAACATCTAAACGAATTAAATTATTGCTATATTGTTAATCTCCAAGATAGATCATTTTCTTATACATTGAACATGAATTTTTAAACTATATTATTTTAAAGGGGTTTTATTATTCTTATGGATTGAATATGATTTTATTTTTTGACCACATATTAATCTACATATTATGATATTGTGGGTGGGAGAATAATTAAAATTCCTTCCAATGCATTCCTTAATCATTTTATCTCATGTAATACTATATATAGTTCACAAGATGTTATCCTAACAAACTATGTTATGATGTATTATTAGTGAGAAATTATTAATTCTCATTATGTCATCTTTTTCAGAAAATGTTTTGATTCGATGATATTATGGAATTATATCATTTATTCCATATTCCATAAATTATGATCATTTATATATGATTACATGATATATATATTGACACCTAAGTACTACATCACTATCATGCTTTAATTATATAATTCTATAAGTGGAATTTATAACGCACCCTTTTGTTTTTACATATTTCTTTAAGAAACCCTATGAATTAATAGATGATTAATGAAATTTAATTGATGATTTGGAATAATTAACTAATTTTATATTTTTTTTATTTAATGTTAAGTTATATTATTTCTGATCTCCCATTGACACTCGACCTCCAGATTTAGGGGTTGTATTGTATGGAACTTTATGTTTAAAATAATGTCATAAAATGCATTTACGACTTCGTTTTCTATCATTTTTATCATAGAAATGTCCAGTTATATTGGGTTTAATGATGATAAAATATTATTCCAACCCCTAGGGAGAGGTTTCTGTATAGTAAAACGTTCAATAATATTTTGTGAAGGAAAGAGAGTGTGGTATATAAGAAATAATATCTGAGTATTGATACTATAAGTACATGTTGGATTTAGTTTAGACATAAATAGTGGTTATAACGATGAAGATTGTTATTTTTTTGAAATTAAATTGATCTTAACATGGTATAAATTTTTTTCCGTACAACTAAATTGTCTTAAAACTCCCAAGGATATACTAATATTGATTCACAAGTATTATACAATCCATTAAGGTGGATTTTAATATATAAAATTATATTATATTGTAATATGATATTTTAATATATATAACTAGTTATGTTAGAATATTTGATAAGTAAATGACCATGAACATCCCATTAAAAATTCTATAAATTCCAATGTAATGGTATAGATGTAATTTGTGAGTTATACATTTCAACATCATAGAATATAATTTTATAAGTCAATTAATTTAGGTATTCTCCTCATAAAATTTCCTTTATTTTATAAAATTGATGAAAATATGTTAATCATTCAAACAAACTATGTGATTATAAATATATTTATTTCCTTATTAAATGGCTGAATTAATGGTAGTATTATTCTCTAAATTCAATGTGGTATATTCTAAAAAAATCTCAACGGAACAATAAAATGTTTTATGTGTGGAATTATGGGATAATGTAACACTAATAAATTTTATACTATATTATCTTTAATAAACATGATATATTCGATAAACTATAATGAAAGAAACACTAAACATAAATCAGCAATTCTTAATTAAAATATAAAATAATATAAATTATTATACCATTAATTGAAATTTAAAATGTAAATTACTTTTAAAAAATGTCCAAATTTACATAATGAAATAAAATTAATTATCGATAAATTTTTTCAAATTGTTTTGTTTAAATATATATATATATGAAAAATTAAACCAAACATAAAATATTTCAATAAAATTTATTTATAATATTTAAATAATAGTCAATATAATAAAATAATTTTATCAAAAAATGGTTAAATAATAAAAAGTAATACTAGTCTAATAATTAAGTATTAAATGGAACTGTTTTGTTTACAAACATCATTTCATAATATAAAATTTATATAAATAAAAAATACTATTATTTAATATATTAAATATATGAAAAAATATTATTTAAATTTTTTGAAAAATTAGGTATCTTTTGTAAATTGATTATATATAAGATATAAATATTGATAATATCATATAAATGAAAATATAGATTTTTTTAAAAACATTAACTATAAATTTTCATTCCATATTAATAAATTAAATTAATCACTTTTGATAAATTATTTTGATGAAATTATTTTATAAAATCATTATTCATATAAATTATCAAATAGTTGTTACATATAATTTATTGAAAATAAAATCATTTTATTCTTTCAAAATATATATTTTCTCGAAAATGGGTTTTTTTCATATTTTTATGGGTATTAGAATTAATTTTTACCACCTTTTGAAACTGTATTTTATTAAATTAGCATCAATTTTTAATTAATAATATTATAATTATGTTGAGGTGATTTTTTTTTATTTTAATCAAATAGATGATTTCTATTATAATATTAAAAAAATAACATTTTTAAATATTTCTAAAGTGTGACTATTTTATTGATTTTCAACCATAAATTATACTATTTTTTAAAAATTGAACGTTTCTTACCACATTCTTTGAAAAATTCATAAAATTATTTTAGAGTTAATCGTATTTATAAGGGTTCCTCAACCCTCTCTTATAAAAGGGAACATAGTATTCTCACTTCTATTCAACACTTTCCCACCTTTTCTTAACAACTGTGATCCCAAATACCATAAAACCCATATTCATGAAAAAGAGTTTTTGGTATTCATAAAAGTATTATTCCAAAACCACTAATTTTTTTGATTGTTTATTATCCAAGGAAGTGGTATATGTTCTTACTAACAATTTTATAGATTATATTCTTCTTAAAACACTTCCAAATATTCCCAAACATAATAAAAAATCTAATATTTAATTTAATGGATTTTTCATGATAATGTATTAGTTTTTTTCAATCTCAATTCCTTCACATAAAAAATAAAAGTGTCATTCGTGACTACGTATGAACTATCACTTCGATAAAGCGATGTAAATAATTTTTCATCATGACCTCCCATGTATTCTTATAGAAGCTAAATTAAATAATATATATTTTATATATTATATAATTATGATTTTTTTGATAATTTTTTTTACTTCAATTATTTCCATTCATTAATAATTAATGGATTTTCTAATGCATAAGTACAAACAATCGTCTTTATAGATTATTGTATATTATTTTTCATAGATAAATTATATGGCCTATTATAAAGCTATATATATTTAATAATTATGAAATTTAATGAAATTTTATTTTTATAAAGTTGATGATACCATGAACAAGGTTCAAGGATTGGATTTGCTAGACCAAAATACAAATGGAAAACTAAACAGTTAATCAAATATATTTATTTTATTGATGAATTATTAATAAATTAGTAATTGTAAATTATAAATGAATGATATTTAGTTAGATAGGTATACATATAGTTCTATTATATATTGATAATAAATTCAAATTTATTATGTAAATGCTTAAATTGTGGACAAACAAAGTTGATATTTGAGGTAATCATATCTCATATGACATTTATTACATTGTGACATATCCCATATTAACCAGTTAAATTATATTATGTTGTTTATATAAAAACTTATGGACAATTATTTTATAAATTAATTAAATTTAATGGTGCTGAAAATCTATATCATGTTCTATTTTTATGGTATTTGATTTAATATATACAAATTATGTAAGGGTTCCCACATCTAAATTTCTCAACAGTGATATATATTGTATGTATACTACCTTTGTTTGTATAGGTTATATAAATCCCATGAATGAATTTTTTTAGTTCAATATTTAAAATTTTGTGTATTTTCTAGTGCATCTATGGTTATATATATATATATATATTATGTAATGTTTTATTTCAAATTTTAGCTAAATTTCCATACGGTATATAGGAAATTGGCCCAAACCCATTAAAGTAATCATGTAGATTGCCTAATCCTAACAAGGTACATGGATCGTTGACCCAATATTACTTTTTTATTAATGCCTTTCAGTGTATCATGGACATGTTATTCCTATGGTTATGTTTATTCAACATAATTATTCACCAAACCTATATCTAATGATTATCATGTACCCTCATAAATCATGAATGATTATTGATTATTTTGAACTATTATAGCTTACAACTTTATTATTATTTTATTCTCATATATGGCCAATAATTGATATCTCTCATTTTTACCCTTATGGAGAATTTGATATCACTATTTCATATGATTTACATTTTCCTAGGTTAAGTGTAATGTTTTTTTGTTGGATAAGTATAAGGAGGTTATTGTGTGAGAATAAATTTTTTTGAGATGTTGATGATTAATAATGAAATATATTTACAACAAATATAGACTAAAAATAAACTATAACTTTATGATTCCCAAGCCTGTATTATTTTGAAATGTTATAAATATTCATATAAAATGTTGTAATAATTGTACATGTGATACTAGGTTTATGTCAGGCATCAAGCTAATGAATGTAAAAGGGAAATGTTGATCTTGATAAAATGATAGAGGAAAATAACATTCACATAAAACCTTCTCATTTGGACAAATGTTTCAACTATAATAAAAATGAACACTATGTATGATGATTCAAATAGCTAAGGGTTGTCAAAGAAAACAAATGAAGAAAACCCCAACAGCCAAGTGAGAAGGCAAATTATTATGTTAGAAATACTAATTAGTTGGATCCTAAAACCACATATTTTATAAGTACACATGAATTTTATCAAATAACATAAAATAGAAATGTTTTATTATGGTTTTATGTTTTTTTGTATCATTCATGTCTATGTAACTATTTAAATACCACCACAAGACATGGATGATGAATTATTAGTGAAAACACTATATGGTTTAATAATTGATTTTTGTATTTATAAGTCCAATATTGTTAATATTTTTTAGTTTAATCTTCATAAAAACCATTTCATACACCCTTTAGTATAATTAAATTATAAACTATTCAGGGAAAGGTTATATTTATATAGATCCAATCTAAAATTACGATAATAAGAAATAACTTCCATTATAAAAAAGTCATAATAAGAATCTATACATCATTAATGAGTATTGTGATTATCCCTCATAAATTACTTCTCAATAATTTATATCATATTCTAATAGGGAATAATATATTTCTAATATAATTGTTAAAATGGATTGAGTAATCATTATGGACATACCTTATTGAGTTGTTTTCTTATAACCAACAGTTTGTTATTTGATTACATTTATATTTGAATTAATATATATTAATTTAAAAATATTATTACATATTTTTCATTGTTTTTCATGATAATATTTTAACAATGTCTTAGATTATTTGTCACATTGATAAGGTCATTGTAATTTCCCACTATGATGATGACCTTGGAGTGCATTGAAGATATTCATTATATAGTTTCATGGTTAGAAAACACACTATTATGGGACAAATAGTATATATACCATCAAGTGAGAGTAATCATAAGGATATGAGACTTTTTCTCAAGAATTTCACCCATAGTAGTCACTAGGATGAGAGATTCGTAGAATATATCTTCCATAAAGAGTATCTCATTTTTTTGTGTCATAATATAGTCCAATTTGTGAGCATGTGTAATGGTCCTTAGACATTAATATTATCATTATTTCATGTCACCACATTTGCACATAGATTTTATAATGAAATCCATCACACCATATATTGGCTGGGCAGAGGGTACATTGGGTGCATGATGATTGACATGTTTTTAATGGTTATGTCAATGATCGATTTGTATCTTCTATATTTATGGAAGTTGATATCTAATCATTTTGATTGAAATATAAATATCACCCTAAATTCCATGTCTATGGTGTAATGATGAGTTTATTTCAAATAGTAAAAGAATGATGTATCAATCATATTGGTTTATGACACAAGCATTCAACCTGCTTGATGAGATATTGTTAAAAAGGGATTATATTACACATTTATCATTTTTAAGTGGTTGTCATCTTTGTGACATTATGTACTTTCTCTTGCCTTCCTCGACCCATTGATATATAGTAATCATGGCCTTTAGAAAATCCCACAAAATCCCAATGAGAATGAATCCATGATATTCAGACACTATGTGTTTCTTTTTGTCTCGATTAAATTCTATTTAAAATTAATTAATGATATAAATATTATTCTCAGGACTGATGAATTATTTTACTCAAGTTATATTGATCGCAAAAATTAAATAAATATTTATTCACTAGATTATGAATAAAATATATTCATTTTATTTATTTAATATTTAATAAATATTTATTTACTAGTTTATGGATAAATTATATATTTACTAGAATAAAATATATATATTCGAGTGTACAATAAATTCAAGAGGAGTTTGAATGGACTGAGAATATGTTTGTTGATAAAATAATTATTTATGAGATGGTAAATATTATTTATCTATTTTTCATATGTTGGTGCACCACAAAATAAAAAAAATATTATAATTATTTTGTGGAATGGTACTTCATAAATTGGTATAATTATATTTTAAGGCCCTTTTGAAATTAAAACATTTAATTGAAATCCATACTCAATAAGTAGATGGCTATGCATATTGTTTAAAGCATTCAAAACCAATTCCTAGTTTGGGAATAGATTTTATTTGAACATAATGAATTCTCTCTAGAATCATTATCCTACCTCTCTCTATACAGAAGGTGAAACCAAAAAGAGAATTTCTTCATGACCAACGTATGAAAAATCATGAATGAATAACATAATAAATTTGATTCTTCATGATTGGACCAAAGAAAAGTTTTCATTTCATGAAGACCATTTGAGAACTTCTGGATCACCACTAGAGGGATTCTACCCATAGATCCTCACTAGAACATGGAAATAAAATTGTAAGGGTCATTTCTGACGGTCAAAAATCACCAAATAAGGAAATTGTTAATCCCATGTATTTATTTATATATATATTAAATATATTAATTATAAATTTGATGTGAAGGAACCTTGCTCTTGATTTTGATCAATGATTATTAAAACAAATTTTACTTTTTCTCCATCCACCGCATTGAATCTACAATGCCCGGAACCAACAATTGGTATCGCAGCAGTCATGTATTAATTTGTTATTATTTATTTGATTGTTGATTTATGAACAATCAGGGTTATATTTTCATTTCAATATTTATTTATTTATTACAATTTTAATTAAAATGTTATAAACATATTAATCATTTTCATTCAATGTTTCAATTTAATATAGATTTAAAAAAAGAAGAAAGATAGGATATGCCATCGAGAAGATCCAAATCATTGGCTGGTAATGCAGGGATAAATGGAGTACAGTCGGAGAACAAACCTTATACCCATTTTCATGGTGTTTAGATGCACTGGTTACAAAAAAAACACTGTGATTTTATTTCACATCATGTGTTGACCGCACCAACCTGGCATGCGGCAAGAGGAATAGGGTGTGTTGATGTCTTGTACAGACTATGTATTCAGGTCGAGTTAACGCATTGAGGTCTGAAGCATGTGAATGGGATATATGAATACCAAGGTACATGGCATGTATCTGGATGTACATACAATGCAGTCTACAATTAATGGAAAAAAATTATAATTTCATTAAATTTTAAAAATTACAACATTAAAACATTATTTAAAAAATTGTCACACCATTTTGAGTTTGGTAATTTAAAAATGGTTTAAATTAATTTTACATGCTCAAGTAGTTTAGTATAATAAATATTTATTAAATGATTCTTCCATTTATTTTCCATAAATACAAAATTAAATGGTATCTCTAATATGTTCAGATGATCATTAAGATGAAATTGAATTAATTAATACTAGTGTTTTCATCTTAATAATATAGAATGAATAATTAAATGAATTCTATCCAGTTAAATTTTGTTTATTCAATTCTTCTACGACTAATCATGAGCATGAAAAAGACCAATATATATATCAAAATTTATTTAATTAATTTTATTTCATGGGTTAGAAATTAGTTAATGTTAAATTCAAATATTATTTTCAAGTCATCCCTCCCTCCATTTTTTTGTAGGACCTCCGTGTAAATGGATATTAATGTAATTCCCTTTAACCAATCATTTTGTTCCCCTCACCTTCATGTTAGTAATAGATATTTTTAAATAATGAATCATATCACGGGGTGTGGAGATGGTTCATGAGATAACAATAATAAATCCATCTTAGTGATACATAGGAGGATATGTGGAATGTTGTAGCTCAGGGAAAGTCCAACATAAGGAGTGATTTCCCCTAAAACATTTGTTGATATAATTTCTGATCATTAAAGTGACTATTGGATTATATCTTGATCTGGTCATTTAAATAATTATTTAAGAATTATCTAATTTATTAAAGTTATATATATTGATTCAAGACCATGATCACATACATGAATTGATATTAAAAGACAAAATTTAAATAAAATTGATTATGCATTAATTTTTTATCCAAAATTGATTAATTAATTAACTAAACCTCCACATAAAAAATACCTAGACATGTAAAGGATAAAACAAGATAAAAATTTATGAATAACAAAATTAAATCTCTTAATCTAATATTGAGTCATACTTATCCTTCTATTACTTTATTATGAATGAAACCCCACCAAACTATGTGTTTGACCAACCCTTGATGGGACACTTAAATTTATAAAGGGATTTATTATAAAGGTTTCAATCTGACTTAAACATTTTTTATAAAGCAGAGAAGCACATGCTAGAGTTGGCATAATTTTGATGAATGTTTTAAAAAAATCCATATCATGATTTTTGGATTGGGGAGCCACTCTACCGATCGAGGAGCTACAAGCCTAGAGATAGAAAAGACATTCCTATCTAAATACCTTCAAAATATCTTGACCAACCCTTGATGGGGTAATGTGAAGTGGAATATGGATCCTTTCCCAAATATTGTTCTAATAAATTGATATTCTACGTTCAATGGTGAGGTCTATTGGGACATGATAAAATATTGGGAGATTTTATAAAATCAATTAATTTATTATTTCTCACAAATTTTTTAATCACGTAATGTAATGATAATCAACTCTTATAATTATATAATTAAATAAAAATATGATCATCCTCACTATCCCTATGATCATTATTGGATAATGAAAATATCATTAGTATCGGTAATTACCAATATTTTTGTAGACACCTTTAGTTTATTCTTTTCCATTAATGGAAATATTTCATGCCATCATCCTCAATGGTTTATCTTCCTACTCAAGAGGCGATTGATGATGACTTCCAAGTATGTGGAAAAAATATGAAATATGTTGTCGACGTTCAATTTTAGTTGATTTTTGATATGTATAGTAAACTCAAGACGTCTCACTAAAACATGGATGCATATATCTTGCTTGATCCCCTCCATCTTCATTAATAGGAGAGAGCTAGACATGATGGGTTTTAGATTTCTAAGGATCTTTTTCTTAGTAATCTTAGAGATGGTAACCAATAGGGGAGTCACATAGTCTAGATCATTGGTGAAATTGAGCACCTATAGATTCTATCGTTTAATCTCCTCGAAGAAATGGGCACTAATATACTTATGGAATCACTCCCTCAAATATTTAAAAGTTTTTTTGTGATTTTTGATATGATTAACATTTGGAAGTATCTTCTAGATCTTCTTATACTCCTTCTCCATGTATATAATGATTTTAAGCACAAAAATCATTTAGTCATTATGGAGAAAACGGAATGGTAATGCCATGATATTGATGTCCAAAGCTTCTTTATGCCCTTCCATGAAGAAGAAGATCAACAAAGAAGCATGGGAACATGATGATGTCTATTTTTCAGGTGGACATAAGGGCCACGAGAAGATAAATTAAACCCAACTAATGAAGCAATGTGAATCTTTAGGTGTATTTTTTATCGAGTTCACTTTATCTATTTTTAAATTTTTGGATTTAGATTCCTCTAATGGTGCTCATATATTTATTAAAATATATGACCATGTAGATTCATAAATATTGATAGATTATATTTAGATCTACGAACAATAAAGAGAGATAAACTTGTTTTTGTAGATATTGAGAACTACCACATCATATTGTGGACTAGAATGATATTTCTTTTAAATGGTTGTTATTATGTGACATCAGTTACCAAAAAAACATTATTTCTCTCTCACGATTAGATATGGATTCATTCATTTTAAACTTTGGAAATAAATGTTTCTTCTTTTATAAATTTATAATTTCTTATTTTTTGTATCATTTACTTACAAGTATTTACTTGTTTGATTATAAGAACCAAGTAATGGAAAACGTTAAGGAAGATACTTTACAAGACTCATACGACACCAAACATTGGCATCACCAGCTAGGTCATGTAATTGAAAAAGTATTGAAAACATATATCAAGATGGTTATTTAGATTCTTTTGAACAGAAACCACTAGGTTTATGTCACACATGTTTCCGAAGAAAAATGAACAAATCCCCATTTAGTGGGAAAAGGTGTAAGGGCTATTGATCTTATTGAATTAGTTAACACCAATGTGTGTGGACAATATTCTATTGAGTAATGGGGTTTGTACTCATACACTGTAACTTTGACTAATGATTTTTGTAGTTATGGATATATTTATTTAATGATGTATAAGTTTGATTCTTTTGATAAATTCAAGTAATTAAAGAATGATGTTGGGAACCTGATTGGTAAGACGATTAATAAACCACACATATATTGTGGTGGAGAATATATTAATCAAGACTTCATTGATTACTTACATGAGTATTGGATCCTATCCTAACTAACTCCTCTTTACACACCTTGGTGGAATGGTGTAAGGGAATGTAGGAACCGCACCTTATTGGACATGGTGAGATTAATGATGAGTCATGAAGATCATTAATTATCCTTTTGGAGATATTCATTAAAAACAATGTAAATCATACTAAAACATATACCAACTAAACAGAAAAATGGCATTCCATATGAATTTTTGAGTCAAAGAAAAACTATGATATTGAATTAACATGTGTGGGGAAGCGAATAATTTTTTAAGGCCACTTTAGCTAACAAACATACACCCCAACACACAAAGTGTACCTTTATAGGACACCCCAAAGAAACCAGAGGATATTACCTATATGAACCCTCATAAAAATGGTTATTGTGGAAATAAAATCCATATACCTTTATAGGGACCAAATCTCAAAATTAGATAGTGGGAATGATATAAACATAGATGATGTCAAGGATCAAGGTACACAAGAGTTTGTAAATGATCAAATTCATCAAAGTCTCATGGAAGAAGAAACTATTCCACAGATAAAAGTGTGACATATAAGTATAAGAGAGGCTAGAGAAATAGATATGTATGGGTATATAGTTACGGAAGATGGAGACTCATTAATAGTCAATAATAATGATCCGCTAACCGATATGGAATAAGTTAGTGGAATATATGTTGTCAAGTGGAATGAAGTCTTCAATTCTATAATGGATTCCATATACCAAACCCAAGTATAGATTTTTGTTGATCATCTATTGTATTTAAAGATCATTTTCTCAAAATGGGTATTCAAGAAGAAACTATGTATGGAAGGACTAGTCAATACATTTAAGGTGTCACTTGTTACAAAAGGGTTTAAACAACATCAATGGATTGACTAAAATGAAACCTTTTCACCATTTTCAATACTGAAGTCCATAAGAATTGTACTTATCATTGAAACATACCATGATTATGATATTTTTAAAATGGATGTCAAAACAACCATCCATCATTGGAACATTTAGGAAGATTTCTATATGACACTACCTAAATGGTTTGAAACTCCAAATGATGTCAATAAGATATGAAAGTTGATAAAAAATCAATTTTTGGACTAAATCGAGAATCCAGGTCATGGAAAATTTATCATGATGACTCCATAATGAAATTTGGTTTCATAGTGAAAAAATGTGAGACATGTTTCTACAAAATAATTATTGGGAGTGCAGGAATTTTCTTAATAGTAAATGTTGATAATATATTACTAATTGGAAATGATGTACCAGTCTTGTTATTTTTTAATGTGTGGTTGAATAAAGAAATCCACATAAGATACTTGGGGTGGGGAAACATATATTCTTGTCATCAGAATCCCATGGAATTCAACTTTCAATGATAATGTTTCCTAGGACCCATGAGGAAATAAATATAATGGAAGGTATTCCATATTCATCGCCAATTGGGCCAGTCCTTATTCTATGTTATGTACTTGGATAGATGTCACCTATGCATTATGTGTGGTAGGAAGATTTCAAATTGATCATGGTGACCACCATTGGATGGAAGTCAAGACTGTCCTTATGTATTTGAGTTGTACTATAGATATGTTCTGGGTTTAGGGAGGATATTATGAACTAGTCATCATAGGATATAAAGATTCTAGTTTGAAAACATATCAATATATCATGATGTTAGAAATGGAATATATATATATATATACATTTATTGGAGATGTTGTAAGTTGGAGGTTGTCAATGAAGGTTTTGGTCCTAGGTTATACCGTAGAGAAGAATTATAATAATGATTTTAATATATCTAAATAAGATGTTGTGATGTGAGTTTTTTTCCCAGAGCTTTATGTGATACCTCGAAGTAAAGATCCCATGACACTCTATTGTGATAATACAGTTATGTTGGCTCTTGAAAAATATCATAGGTCACATTAATAGATTAAGGCCAAACATTGAATGTATCATGTATTGGGTGATTTTGAATAAAGAAGGTAGGTTTTAGTGAGCAATATTTTCATGGAATACAATGTGTTATAACCCTTGAAAAAAACCATGACTTCGCAGAAACATGATTATCAAGTAATGTCTAGCAGACTGAAAGTTCTAGGTAGTTTTCTCTTATCCAAGTTGGTGTTTGTTAGAGTTTTTTTCTTAGAACCAACTATTTATAATTTGATTATATGAATATTTGTAGTATTAAATATTTAATTAAGAAATTATTACATATTTTTCATTATTATGCATGAAAATAGTGTAATAATTTATAAATTATTTGTCTCACTGATAAGGTAATAGTAGTTCCTTTCTATGATGAGAATATTGAAGTGGTACGACAATATTATTAATATTGTTTTGTATTTGGATAACATAATATGATGGGAAACATAGTATATAGAATGTTATGTGTGAGTAATATTAATCATATGAGATATATTTTAATTATCTCTTCACTTTGTAATCTTTAAGATGGGAGATTATGATAATAGACCTTCCAGTGGGAATTCTGCATTTTTTGTCTTCATAAGATATTCCTATATGTGAGTGTGGGTAATTGTCCATAGACGTCAATATTATCATTAATTCATGTCATGAATCGTTCACTAATATTTTCTACTGATAACTATCAATCCATATGTTGGTGGGAAGTTGGGTACATTGGGTGAATCACGAATGACATGTTACTAATGGATATTTCATGGAAGGATATGTCTCTTCCATCATTATGGATGTTGATATCTCCTACCTTATATTGAATTAGAACTGTGTCCCTAAATTTCATGGACACAATGTAATGATTAGTATTATTTAAAAGATTCATAGAATGATGTATCTTGTATATAGGTTGATGACACTGTCAGAAAACCAGCTTGAAAAGATATAGTGATGAAGGTATTATATTACACAGTGAGTGTTTGTATATGGTTTTTTTCATATGTGCTTAATGTTCTTTCACTTGGGTACCCTGAACCATTACTAGATAGTATTCTCGGACATTAGATAAGCTCAACTAATTCCAATTATAAATAATCTTGAAGGGTCACAAAATAAGTCTTTCTATTGGTCTCGATTAAATTTTATTTTAATTTAATTAATGGAATGGATATTATTATCAAGATTGGGGAATAATTTTATTCAGGTTATATTGTTCTCATAAATTAAATAAATATTTATTCAATGGATTGTGAATAATATATATTCATTTTATCTAATATTTAATAAATATTTACTTATAAATTTTTGATTAAAATGTTTATTTAAGAGAATAAAATATTTATTTGGGTGTTAAATAAAATCAAGAGGAGTTCCAATGGACCAAGACTTTATTCAGTGATAAAATAAATATTTACGAGATGTTAAATAATATTTATCAATTTTTTTCATTTTAGCACACCAAAGAATAATAATATTTTTATTATTATGTGGCTTGGGATTTTATTAATTGTTATAATTATATTTAATGGTTTTTATTAAATTAAATTTTGTAACTGAAATCCCAGCTCTCTAAATAGATGGCTATATATATTGTGTAAAGAATTTGAAACAAAATCCATGATTGGGAATACAGAATCATTGCACCCACTAAATTCTCTCTCAACTCCTCCTCGTCTCTCCCACTCAATAATGATAAACCCAAGAGAGAATTTCTTCATGGGAAAAGAATGATCTATCAAGAAGGAATTAAAAAAATACATTCAATTAAACATGCTAGCACCTAGATAACGAGTCGTGTTTCTCAGAGACCATTGGAGCATTTGCGGATAACCGCTAGATGGATTCTTCCCTAAGATCCTCACAAAGTAAACAAAATAAATCTACAAGGTCCATTTCAAGCGATGAGAAATCATCAATGAAAAAAGTTCATATGACCAGGTATTTATATATTCATATATTGAATAAATTAATTCTAAATTTTACATAGAAGAACATTGCTCTATATTTGATGAAATGATTATTTAATGAAATTCGAATGTATTTCCTTCCACTACAGCACTTCTAATATGCCAAGGAACAACAGTACCATCTATGAGGAAATGTGATAATATATTCCCTGATGATTTATATGGTATTCCTGTGTGATGACAGATTGAGAAATGAATAAACTAAAAACTAGAGAACTACCTATATCGAAGGATTTATATTGAACATGACCAATTTAATTTAAATAATTTTAAATAAAACAACAATATAATGTGTACATGGTATTGAAACACCCAAGTGATTCAACACTGGGTCTGTTGGACATATTTCTTATGAATTTATATGCATCAATTCTCCTATTCATTCATTACCATGAACTTAACAAAATATTTGTAAATAAATATCATCCACTCACATGTATTGATGGAATGTATGATCGACTACATGGGTACCAATAAATCTATTAAATGGTCATTCATTTTGTATATATTCAATTAGTGGTAATGAAGGATGATAATACCCAAACTTCTTTACAAAAAATCCAGAGATTATATGAGTTCATATTGAAGGGATCTGGATTCTATAATACTCTTATAATCTAAAATGATTTTTTAAATAGAGTCTTTAGAGGGTGCCTATAAATTTTTGGGTAGTACATAGAAATTATATTCTCATATAATCCAAAACCAAGGAGGAACATGAGTATAATTTAGGTATTTTGATATATAAGTTTATAAATTATAAGTTATATAGTATGTAAAGAGAATGTGAGTCTTAGATGGAGAAATGAAAAAATAATGTCATCTTATCATAAGGGGATATCAATTGATCCTTCAAATGAAAATATGGTTAAATAATGACCCGTTCAATCATAAGTAAGAGGGATCGGGTTTTTTCGTTATGTAGAAGAGTATTACTAATGATTTTTATTGAAATTATAATGATTTTGAAACCTAATAACCAATCTATATCAAAAGGGAGTAAATTCATTTTGTGGTCTGATAAATGTGAATAAATAATTATTTAATTGAATAAGAGCTTAATCTCTTCACTAATAATCACACTAACAAAAATATGGGAAGGAATTTTATATCTACATTAATTTATCATTACAGGTATATGATGGTCAATAAATGAAAAATATTAATGTGATTTCCAATGAAAATAGATAGTTGAAGGTACATGAGATTAAATATCAAACACATGATCTATAAGTATATATAATAATCATTAAAATATATATTTATAAGAAATACATGTGGGAGAATTGTGACATATATAAATATCATTAGATAATGAACAATATATTTATGCATAAGGATCATAATATTCACAAATGATGATGGGTAGAGTTGATCCAAAACTATGAATTCTTAATCCATTATGGTCCTCAAAAGGCGATTAAAGTGAAAGATTCTCAATGTATAAAATATAAAATAACCATATCCATTGTGATTATTTAAAATGTATTTAATCATCACATATTTTCAAATTATGAACATGAGTATCATTATGCAAGGTATAACAAAACACTTTTCCCAAATGATTGTTCAACCATAAATTCTAGAAATTGTAAACAAAAATAAACAATATGATACAGAGATAGAAAATAATGTAGATTTTGTAAGAAAGGTTAATTCCAAATAATTTTATATTTATTTGTAAGTATCAATTAGATTTGGTACATGACTATATATGCAACCAATGACATAGATAAAGAATGTTCTCCTTAATTATTCCCACAATTCAACATTCTCAACCCACCTAGAAGACCAATATATATATAGAGTCCAAAATTAACTAGTAGTGATAAATTTTGAAGAAGGAAAATACTAAATATATATCATTGTTCATTATATTTTAATAAGTGATCGAAGAAGGTAAAATGTCAAATGGGGTGACACAACCACTTCAAATACATTCATTTTAATGGGACAAGATCACTATATATTATCATGGGACTTACAAAGTCATACAAAGGAAATTGTTTGATATAGTATCTAGTGTATTTTCTTATAATGACTGAACACATAATCACCATTCATGAGGACATATCTCTCAATCATCTTGTCTAGATATATATCATATAAGTAGTGATGTTGAATTTAACCCAACTGCTAATTATATCTAATTAATGTTTTAGGATTACCCTAAATTTATAGCATAATATTCCATATAAAATATTATGGATTAGAAATTATATTCACATATAAAACCTTGATATAGTATGATCTAAATGAACTATCGAGATACATGAGTATATCATTAGGGCATACACTATAGACTTCAAAGCATTCTGGGATGACCATATTCCTCTGGTCGAGTTTTTATACACCAATAGCTTCAACCAAGGAATTTATATAGATCATTAGAAACCCCTAGAAGGTATAAAATATAAAACTATTGTGTTTTGGGACCAATGTGGTGAAAACATATTTAATGGATATGAACATATTAAAGAAATGGGAGAAAATGTCATCACCATTTTGTAACAAATAAGAGATGCACATATTCTATAGAACACATATTATAACTATCATTGAATAGATAGTTTTCTTTCATATATCACAATATATGGGAGTCATGTGGATTTAGGATAAGGGAAATCTAGTTCCCATATACATTGGAACAATTGGGAATATTGATTGCATTATATTTATGGATTGTCTTCTTCCACTCCCACCAAACCTATCTCATGTTCATGAAATGTTCCATGTATCTCTCTTGAAAAATTATAAACCAAATCACTAAAATTTAAAAAATACAATGCTGTTATTATTATACAATGATCTATCCTAAGAGGATCATCTGGTGGAGAGCTTGGAAAATTGGGGAAAACATAAATGACACAAGACATCTCACCATGTCAATTTTCTTTGTAGAAACTATATATATGAAGAGGAAACATGGTAACAATAGGAAGAGATGAAAAATTAACCACATATTTTTTCATCTTAGTGTATGAAATTATATTTTCAAGGTGAAATTTATAAATGGGGCATGAATTTATGACCATGAATTATGTATATTGATGTTTTTTTCAAAATAAAAATTTGTGTGTCCAATCTAGAAATATATTATAATATAAAATAATTTTAATTAATAACTAAGAAAAAATCATTATAATTAAATTGTAACATTTTATTTATAGAGTAAATATGGTAATAATATTTTCATTATGTCATACGTTCATTGGCCAAGATAACTATTGATAATGTAGTGGATATAATGTGACCAATGGAATTATGGTAAACAATGGTTAATGATAAGAGATAATTTATAAATGTGCGAGAAAAAATGTTATCCACCCGTACAATTATCCCTTATTGACATTACATATCATATATTGGGTAGGATATATCATTGATGTGGTTCTACCATGACCATGTTTGTGCATAACTTAAAAAACTCTGGCTCGAGTGGAATCATTTATGGGATCATTTCATGTGAGTGGAAATTTACAACATATCAATGTTAGTCAAGACACCCCATTAATGTACCTCAATTATACACAATTCACTATGGGATTATTCTAGTGTGATAATCCCTAATCATTAAAGGGTACATGTATTATTAATGTCAAAATTCATTTAGAAATGAATTAGTATTTTTTATTACCATGTTATTTAGATGTTGACGAATGTGATTTGCTATTTGAAATCGATACCATCAGATTAGATAAGGGTGAAATTTGTTTTTTTACATGGAAATAAGAAAATAATATTAATTTATATTTATAAATAATGATAAAATAAACTTATATAAATGTCATAGATATTGTATAACGAATTTAAACAATGAAATTATAGATTTATTGTTTGAATTAAATTTTTTTCATTAAATTTTTTTTTCTAATAAATGTAATAAAAAATATTTACATAAAAAAGAATTATAAAAATCTATTTTTTTTAAATAAATCATATATTAGTAAATAATTATTAATTTTTCTGAGAGATAAATTATATAGTTTAAACAAAATAATTTTCATTAAATAAATTAGAAATTTATTTAAAACATACAAATATAATATTTAGAGTATAATTTTGATAAAATGGATTAAATATTTTTATTCTCTTCTACTTATAAATACCTCACATCACTAACCTATTTCTCCCCAATTTCATGGACCCTTATATCAATCTTATTCTTGAGAAATATCTCACCAACCATCATTCACATTTCATATAGGTTTTCGTCTCTATAAAATAAAAATATTCAAATATTGAATGTGTGGTCAAATGAAAAATATACGAGGAAGCTGTAATATTCTCCACTGATATATTTATGGTTACATTTTATAATACAACCAACTAATTTCATTGAACCATAATAATATAATAAAATTAGCATCATATATTTAAAAAATTATGTTATATCATTTCAATATAAATTATCCTACTCCATCCAAATATTTTTTCAAAATTGTTAGCATCCCCCATAATATAACTAGTTCATCACCTCCATGGAACCATGTATCATTTTAAATATCCAATATACATAAATTTATTAAATAACTAAATAAATAAATAAAAAATTAAAAGTAACAAAAATTATTCTAAAATTAGAATTTTTTTAATTTGAATAATGAATACTGTATGTAGTAATTTTAATCATCCAAATCAAGAATACTGAGGTATCATCATTAGTTTTAATCTATTTTATAAAAACCATAATACTAAAAAATTAATACAAAGATAAAAATCTATAAATATAAAATTATTAATAATATAGAACTATTTTAAAATATTATTGTCCATTTTCAAAAGGATGAAGTATTTTTGGAGATGTTGACTAATCAACCTCAAGTGACTAATAAAAAAATATTATTTAATTAATAAAGGGTATATAATAATAAAGGATCCAAAAAATTAAAGAAATATTATAATTCAATTTTAGAAAGAATTAAATAATCATAATTTTATTATTTATGCAGTTTGATTCATGTATTAAGTAATTCAAGACCTAATGTATGTAAACTTATGGACTACCCTCTTGGGTTTTGTGTTTTGACGTGTCTCTCTAAAACATTATTTATATAATAATTCATCTCATGTATTGATATTTATATTTATTATATATGATCCATACATATATAATTAGTTTAAAACACTTTTACTTTTTGTGGTATACATGTTTATAGGGTTCCATAAACGAATACTTAATTTCATTAAACCTGATATAAAGATAAATTTACTATTTATAAATTTCTATCATGTGTCTCTCTAGCAAAAGATTTTAATATTACTTGATTGATAAAAAATAAAAAAAAATTATGGTAAATATTTTTTGTTTAATTATATCGTTCATGAAAAAAATCATTCTTACTTTTTAAAATATTTTTACCCTTATATTAAAACACTTCTTTTGATGTTTTATTTTATTCATACTTCTCCAAAGATTTATTATGGATTTTGTTCTGTTGAAATCTATAGTTATATACTATTATTATTTATCAAAAAGTTAAAATCTATAATGAATCAATTCATTTTCCCTTAGTAATATCCCTGGTATATCATTTTGGTATTTATTGAGACATGAATATGTAACACCCCATGCTTCCACGGTACGTTTCCCTTCGAATAACGCGATAGCGTGTGTTGTACGCAACCTCGAGTTCTAACACACACCACAACTAATTAAACTAGCCGTTGTGAATAGTAATACCAACTTTTTTGAAATCATATATATTTTATATTTCAAAATGGACTTCATTTTTTGATTTGGAATATTTAAATTAGCCTAGGGTGAAATTTTGGTACTTTTCGGATAACTTTTATATTTTGATGAATAGTGAAAATTACTAAATTTTAATTAAAAACAACTTTTTTAATCAAAATAATTAATATTGATAAATTATGAATTTGAGTGGTTTTAAAGTATATTTAGAATATATTTTTACCATTTAATTTAATTTTTTTCATTGGACATAATTTCACAATTAAATCAGACATAAACAAGTGTCAATCTATTGATAGTTATTATCTCTTAAAAACACGCTTTTTATTTTAACAACGGGAATTAATTTTAAATTAATTTCTGCCACTTCTGTGTTTTGAATTTGGAAAAATGGATTACATATTTGGAATCAGTATGTCCAAATTATGTAAATAGGTAACTTTTATTTTTACACATTTTGAATAATTACTGCGGTAAATATTTTATTTACCACGGTTAAAGGGTAAATCCGGTAAATAAGGGTTAACAAATAATATTATAATAATACAAAATTACCCTAAAACGTGTCCTAACCTTATTGGTGGACACATACCCGACCATGGGCATCCTTGGGCCGATTTGGGGACCCCTTGGAGCCACTTGTATGTGGTAGGGACACATTATATTAATAAAGTTAAAATAAAAATAAAAATGGCATAAGCTTACATCTTTTAGAAGAACAATTTTTACATAGGGTTATACATGTTGTATTTTCGATTATAAATATTACATAGAAAGCTAAAAGGATTTTCTACATAATTATATTTTACTTATAATTTTTAGACATCAAATAAGTTAAATTATTAATGACACAATAATGATGCAATGTTTACCTCATTAATAAATCATTTAAATAAATAAGATTATAATGATTAAAATATTATCTAAAACCTGTCCAATTATTATTGGTTGATATTATTTCGAAAATGAGTCATCTTATATTCGTCCTCAATGATTTTTGGACCATTATAAACCGAATATAATTATATTATAAAGTAATACTTTCACTCTTTCCTAAAGAGACCCTCCTCTCCCTTATAAAAGGAGACCACTTCTACTCATTCCTCACACCTCTCAAGCCACTTGGCTCGTCCAAACCCTGCCCAAATAATCTCCCCACATCCCTCTCCTCCTCCTTGAAGCTTCTCCTTAGGCAGAAAGCATTTCAAGAAGTCCTTTGGTTCCAACCAAAGTGAGTTACCTAAATTTAAGTTAACGATTTCTCTTAAATTATTTTCATTTATTTTGCTTCTCCAACCCCCCAAAAACATTTTATTTCCTTTCTTTTGTAACAACACCAGTATCCAAAATATACTAGGATGTTGTTATAAGAAATATTCAAACTACACATTCACACAACTCCATCTAATGGATGATGAACATAATGTTTCCGTGGATGGCAAACTAACGCCTCACGAAACGATGATTGTTGAAATACATCTTACCGCCTCTCATGGTGGCCATTATGATGGCACTATAATTAAATATGATATTAATGATATATGTTTTATATATAATCTTATGTAATTCCATTTTATTTCATATCATTATTCGTTTCATGTTGTATATACATACGATAATTTCATTTGAGGAAGTGCAGACTACCGCCCCCTTAAAATGATATGACTCGTTCATACAACACATGGAACGTATAAAGGATGGTGTTAATGAACTTAAGTAACATATATAAAATATTATATTATACTGGAATAGTAATATACCTATGTATCATTTGGATTCAATTCTTTTAAAATAAAAATTAAATGGAAGTAGCGTTCGTACGTACGTACGGACTACCATCTCCACGAACGCGATGAGATTCATTTTCCATCGTATCCATTCAAGTATTATTATCATTTTAGGGTTAAGAATAATGTTAATATCATTATTATTATGAATAAGATATAATATATCCATTACAAACATGTCTTACGTAACCAAACATTTAAGAAGAACGAATCGATTATCACCCGAAACGACGATAATACTAAGATATTATTAATAAAGCAATGTTAAAAGATCATATATGATATCATATTAATGTATATGATTCTTGTATAATTTAATAACAATTATTTAACCATTATACAGGAGATTAACCTACCCCAACAAAGGAAAAGTACAAGGTAAGGGTTTATTTCGCAATCTCTTCATTATCCGAGGTTGTTTATACATAATTATCTACTGGGACCTCGTTATCATCCACATCCATGTTTCTTCAAAATGTATTTCAAAACATTTTTAATATTTAAAAGAATATGGTTTAAAGTCATTTATACCCTTGTTTGACTTTTTATAAGAGGTTTATAAGGGAATCTTTCCGTCGTTTTCCAAACAAGGTGCTTTTTAACCTTTTCGACAGAATTAAAATAAGAATGTTTTTTTAAACTTATACGGCGGGTACGGTTATTTTCCGCCGTTATAAAATCATCAAATCTTCCCTTACAAGCTTATAAGAATATTTTCAAGAAAATGTTTTATTTTATATGGCTCTTAAATTATTTCAAAAATAGAAAGAGATATTTCTCTAAAAAGTGTTTTGATTTCATCTATGTCAACATCCTTTGACGGATTTTACGCTTATTTGAAGTTGATTTATTATGATACAAAACTTCTATATTGTATTGAAGGTTTTGTGATATGTTTGACTGTGGATGTGATATTTTTATACCATTCATAGTTTATGGTGAAATTATTGACATTTTGTATGCTAGTTTTAATACGAATGTTTATGTTATGTTTAAACCTTTTCATATGGGAATGCATTGGACTTAATATGTGACGGGTGGAGCCCGCTATAGCTCCTCGATGCATCGGTAGGTCTCATGAGGCAAACTAGTGTCTTGTCACAAGGCCTTGATAAAATATTATTTGTAGTCTTGACAAGAGGCCTTGACTATGTGGTTATGATAGTCTGGCATTATGCATTCCAACATTATGAAAGTGGTTATTGATATTGCATGTGATTATTCGATTAGTAGAATATCCATGTGAACAAGTAAATGGAATTATTTAATTTTACTTTTGCCATACTATGTTGAAGTTCAAGTTTAAAAGGCTTTTGTTTTAGTAATTCATTGCCTTAAATGTTTATGCTTATTTTTGAATGTTCCGCTATACTGTTATCCTTACTGGGCATTGGAGCTCACCCCTTTTCTATGTTTTATTTTTCCCAGGATGTGAAGATGTAAGTTATGAATGACCTGCAGGAATAATCTGAGGGGATTATAGTGTGGACTGTGGAAACATTATGTTGTTGTAGTAGTTTTTCATTTTATGATGTAATGTAAAACTTATGAATATATCTAGTGTTTCAAAGGCTACTAAACCAATCGGTCTATCGAGATTTGATCTTTCTTGTGATCATGCCAATGTTACGAAGTAATGCACCGACTCTGGGTAGCTGGGGTCGGGGCGTTACAGTTGGTATCAGAGGAAGTTTAGTACAAACCTTGGAAGCTAGATTTAGATAAACTCTGATTAGAGCACGTAGACCTAAGATGAACTTTGAGGATTAGTATAGAAGAACTTCCTAGAATTTTGGTATTGTAGAGATTTTGTGAGTTTTCTGAGAAATATATCCCTGTCTGGATACGAGCAGGTAGAGGCGGCTCTGGCATAGATGTACCTAGGCGTAAAACCCCAAAACACCGCTTTGAGCTAGACTCGAACGAGAACTGGTGCACGACAACGGGCCTTGCTGCACTCTTGGTTACGACACTCCCGGGGGATATGCTTAGGATAACTCTCATTTTCTTTACAAATCATTATGAAGGGTTTATGAGTATATACTTCCTCAAAGAAAACATTTTTATGATTATGGATTATATCCATAAATAGTTCAATTTATGTTGAGTGTTTTATAAGAATGAGATTATGTATTTTGATTCATAAACTGATCTAGTTTATTCCATTGTTTAGAAATGGCGCCTAGTGGAAGAAATGGAAACTGTATCAATGCACGCACTCCATGTAGGGATTTCCCTCCTGCTCAAGATAATTATAGTGGGGATGGTGATGCAACTGGTGCCGATCAGCTAATCACCATACTGGGACAACTTACTCAGGTTATGAATAATAACCTTACCCGTATGGAGCACCCTGATCCGCAGCGTGGAGGATCAATGTTAGATCGATTCATGAGGCAACAACCACCAATGTTCAATGGGAGTACAAATCCCTTAGTAGCTGAGCAATGGATAAATTCCCTAGAGAAAATATTTCAGGCTTTGGGGAGCAGTGAAAGGGAAAAAGTTATCATGGCAGTTTACCGCCTCACTGGAGATGCTGATCAATGGTGGTCATTGATTCAAAACATGAAGGAAGATGATGAAGTATCAAATATGGAATGGAGGGAGTTCAAAGATTTGTTTTTAGAAAAATACTTCCCTCGCGACCATCGAGCAGATATGGAAAGGCAATTTCTATGTCTGAGACAGAAGGAGGATGAGAATGTCGCAAAGTATGAGGCTATCATTACAAAGTTAGCAAGGTACGCTGGTGATTATATACGCAACCCAATAAGTAAGATTGATCGTTTCTTTGATGGGTTAAAACCATTTCTCCGTCGAGCATTAGTCTCACAATCCTTTTCATCGTACGAAGACATTGTCTCATGTGCTATCAAGATCGAAAAGGAATTCTCTATGTCTTATGACATTCAAGAAAAGCAAGAGAAGAAGAGAACTGCTGATCATTCTGGGAATGGAAATAAGAGGAAGAAGGGAAAGGTTGAATATCCATCCTGTGGTAAATACGGGAAGAAACACCCTGGTACTTGCTTTAAGGGAATGGGAGTATGTTACAAGTGTGGTGAAAAAGGCCACCAAGCTCGTGATTGCAAGGGGAAGAAGGAAACTACCAACGTTCGGTGATACAATTGCAGGGAGATGGGGCATTATGCAAATGAATTTCCTAATCGTCAGGAGAACTTACCTCAGAAAAGGCCAAGGGATCAAGGCCAGGCTTATGCTATCACTACTGCTGAGGTAGAAGCTCCGAAAGATGTGGTGGCAGGTAATTTAATGGTTTCCTCATGTTTAGCAAATGCATTATTTGATTCTGGATCATCGCATTGTTTCATATCTTCCCAGTTTGCTAAGAAAGTTAGATATATCCAATTTGATTTAATAAGGGAGTTGTCAGTTAAAACTCCTAAGGGAAGTATCGTTGCAACAAAGTTTTGTGAATCTGTCCCCATTAGAGCACATAAATTTTCTTTATCTGCTAATCTCATCGTCATACCTATGATTGAGTTTGATATAATCCTTGGTATGGAGTGGCTTTCGGACTATGATGAAAAGATTTATTGTAAGAAGAAATAGGTTACGATTCTTGATGATAATGATAAGGAACACCTTATCTTTAGAGCAGAATTGTCACCACCTAATTCTTATTTAGATCCACCCTCAATAGCTCAACTAAATTCAATTATTGGGGAGGAAGAGAATGAAATAACTACGGGTGAGGAAAGGAATGTTCAAATAGAGGATATACCTGTTGTGAACGAATTTGTAAATGTATTTCCGAAAGATTTACCTGGACATCCTCCAGAACGAGAAGTTGAGTTTTCCATTGATTTGATTCCTGGATCAAGGCCTCTATCGAAGACCCCTTATAGAATGGCCACTGTAGAATTAGTCGAACTAAAGAAACAACTAGACGAATTGAGTAATAAAGGATTTATTCGCCCTAGTGTTTCTCCATGGGGAGCCCCTGTTCTTTTTGTTAAAAAGAAAGATGGATCGATGAGGTTATGTATCGACTACAGGGAGATCAATGCTATAACGATAAAGAACAAGTATCCCTTACCTCGTATTGATGATTTATTTGACCAACTGCATGGAGCTCAATACTTTTCAAAGATTAACCTTCGATCTGGATACCATCAGTTGTGTGTGAAGAAGGAAGGCATTCCGAAGACAGCATTTCGAACCAGGTACGGGCATTACGAGTTTACCGTAATGCCGTTTGGATTGACTAATGCACCCTCTATATTCATGGATCTGATGAATAGAGTTTTCAAGGAGTATCTCGATGAATTTGTGGTGGTATTTATTGATGATATCTTGGTATACTCCAAAACCTACGAAGATCATGAAAATCACTTGCGCATTATCTTGAAGACTCTGAGGAGGCATGAATAATATGGGAAGTTTAGCAAGTGTGAATTCTGGCTTCAAGAGATTTCTTTTCTTGGATATATTGTCTCTAAAGATGGAATCTCTGTTGATCCTTCTAAGACCAAGGCAATCCAATAATGGCCAGCACCTACGAGTATAACTGAGGTACGTAGTTTTATTGGTTTGGCAGGTTATTATCGACGTTTCGTCCAGAATTTTGCCCGATTGGCTAACCCATTAACGAAGCTCACACGTAAAGGGGTTAAATTTGTTTGGACAAAAGAGTGTGAAGAATGTTTCGAAGAACTAAAGAGAAGATTAATCAATGCTCCTATATTGACTCTACCATCGGGGAATGGTGGGTTCGTTATTTATAGTGATGCATCAAAGAAAGGACTTGGTTGTGTCCTTATGAAGAATGATAGAGTTATTGCCTATGCATCACAACAGTTGAAAATTCATGAACAAAACTATCCTACTCATGATCTTGAGTTAGCAGCTGTGATCATTGCTTTGAAGATATGGAGGCACTACCTCTATGGTGAAAAATGTGAGATTTATACTGATCACAAGAGTTTGAAGTATATTTTTCTCACAAAAAGAACTCAACATGAGGCAAAGGAGATGGCTTGAATTACTCAAGGATTATGATTTCACCATACACTACAACCCAGGGAAAGCAAACAAGGTGGCAGATGCTTTGAGCAGAAAAGACCATGGTGTTTTGAACATGATGAGAATTGAAAGGGATCCAATTTTCATGGATCTAGTGAAGATGGACATGGGAATAACCAGGGAAGGTGAAACATCAATGCTTTTTCAAATGGTTTCCAAACCATCTTTACTAGAAAGGATTAAGAGTTCTTAGACCGATGATGAAGAATTTCAGAAGAAGATTAAAGCAGTTAATGATGGGAGATTCAGAGACTTTGTGTATGAAGATGGAATTTTGAAATTTGGGAAGAGACTTTGTGTTCCCAATTTACCTGATCTGAAAAGGGAATTGCTGGATGATGCTCATAGTTCCAATTTCTCTATACACCCTGGGAGCACCAAAATGTATAGAGATTTGAAGGAACATTTTTGGTGGGACAACATGAAGAGGGAGATTGCTGATTTTGTGTCAAGATGTATGGTATGTCAACAAGTGAAAGCTGGAAGGCAACAGCCTGGAGGAGTCATGCAACCTCTTCCCATACCGAAGTGGAAATGGGACAATATTACGATGGACTTTGTCATGGGGCTACCAAAGACTCCTAGAAGGAACGATGCAATATGGGTTATTTTTGATCGTCTTACCAAGTCACCACATTTTCTTGCTATAAGAGAAGATCTACCCCTGGAACGTGTAGCAAGACTATACATTAATGAAGTTGTGAGACTTCATGGAGTACCCCTATCGATTGTTTCTGATCGTGATCCCCATTTTACTTCAAGATTTTAAAAAAGTCTTCAAAAATCCCTGGATACTGAACTTCATTTGAGCACTGCTTACCACCCTCAGACAGATGGACAATCAGAACAGACTATTCAAACCTTTGAAGACATGTTGAGATCTTGCTCACTTGATTTTCAGGGTATGTGGGAACAATATTTACCACTGGTAGAATTTTCCTATAACAATAGCTTCCATTAGAGTATTCAGATGGCACCATATGAAGCGTTATACGGAAAGAGATGTCGTACACCAACCTGTTGGGATGAGGTTGGTGAAAGAAAACTTGTAGGCCCAGAACTGGTGGAGGAAACGGTGGAAAAGGTGAAAGTAATCCAAAATCACATCAAAGCAGCTCAAAGTAGGCAGAAGAGCTATGCCGATAATCGAAGGAAGGATTTAAAATTTCAAGTCAGTGATCATGTTTTTCTGAAGGTATCTCCGTGGAAGGGAGTCATACGTTTTGGTAAGAATGGTAAATTGAGTCCCAGGTACATCAGACCTTTCGAAATTCTAGAACGAATTGGGGTTGTAGCTTACCGATTGACAATGCCGCCAAGTCTCTCCAAAGTTCACGATGTGTTCCACGTATCTCTGTTGAGAAAATACATGCCTGACCCAACGCATGTACTCACCTATGAAGAATTAGAACTGGAACCCGATTTGTCTTATTGCGAAGAGCCCGTCAAGATTCTTGATACGAGAGAACAAGTGATGAGAAACCGGACGATGTGTCTGGTAAAAGTTTTGTGGAGAAACCATAAGATGGAAGAGGCATCGTGGGAACCCAAGGAACTTATGATGAAGAACCACCCGAGTCTTTTTGTGCAGTAATACCCTAGAAATTGCGAGGACGCAATTATTTGAAGGAGGGGAGAATGTAACACCCCATGCTTCCACGGTACGTTTCCCTTCGAATAATGTGATAGCATGTGTTGTACGCAACCTCGAGTTCTAACACACACCACAACTAATTAAACTAGCCATTGTGAATAGTAATATCTACTTTTTTGAAATCATATATATTTTATATTTCAAAATGGACTTCATTTTTGGATTTGGAATATTGAAATTAGCCTAGGGTGAAATTTTGGTACTTTTCGGATAACTTTTATATTTTGATGAATAGTGAAAATTACTAAATTTTAATTAAAAACAACTTTTTTAATCAAAATAATTAATATTGATAAATTATAAATTTGAGTGGTTTTAAAGTATATTTAGAATATATTTTTACCATTTAATTTAATTTTTCTCATTGGACATAATTTCACAATTAAATCAGAGATAAACAAGTGTCAATCTTTTGATAGTTATTATCTCTTAAAAACACACTTTTTATTTTAACAACGGGAATTAATATTAAATTAATTTCTTCCACTTCTGTGTTTTGAATTTGGAAAAATGGATTACATATTTGGAATCAGGATGTCCAAATTATGTAAATAGGTAACTTTTATTTTTACACATTTTGAATAACTACTGCGGTAAATATTTTATTTATCATGGTTAAAGGGTAAATATGGTAAATAAGGGTTAAAAAATAATATTATAATAATACAAAATTACCCTAAAACGTGTCCTAACCTTATTGGTGGACACATACCCGACCATGGGCATCCTTGGGCCGATTTGGGGACCCCTTGGAGACACTTGTATGTGGTAGGGACACATTATATTAATAAAGTTAAAATAAAAATAAAAATGGTATAAGATTACATCTTTTAGAAGAACAATTTTTACATAGGGTTATTCATGTTGGATTTTCGATTATAAATATTCATTAAAAATATAAAAAGATTTCCAACATAATGATATTTTATTTATAATTTTTAAACATTAAATAAGTTAAATTATTAATGACACAATAATGATGCAATGTTTACCTCATTAATAAATCATTTAAATAAATAAGATTATAATGATTAAAATATTATCTAAAACCTGTCCAATTCTTATTGGTTGATGTTATTTAGAGAATGAGTCATCTTATCTTCGACCTCAATGATTTTTGGACCATTATAAACCGAATATAATTATATTATAAAGTAATACTTTCACTCTTTCCTAAAGAGACCCTCCTCTCCCTTATAAAAGGAGACCACTTCTACTCATTCCTCACACCTCTCAAGCCACTTGGCTCATCCAAACCCTGCCCAAATAAGCTCCCCACATCACTCTCCTCCTCCTTGAAGCTTCCCCTTAGGCAGAAAGCATTTCAAGAAGTCCTTTGGTTCCAACCAAAGTGAGTTTCCTAAATTAAAGGTAACGATTTCTCTTAAATTATTTTCATTTATTTTGCTTCTCCAACCCCCCAAAATCTTTTTATTTCCTTTCTTTTGTAACAACACAAGTATCCACAATATACTAGGATGTTGTTATAAGAAGGATTCAAACTACACATACACACAACTCCATCTAATGGATGATGACCATAATGTTTCTGTGGATGGAAAACTAACGCCTCACGAAATGATGATTGTTCAAATACATCTTACCGCCTCTCATGGTGGCCATTATGATGGAACTGTAATTAAATATGATATTAATGATATATATTTTATATATAAGCTTCTGTAATTCCATTTTATTTCATATCATTATTCGTTTCATGTTGTATATACATACGATAATTTCATTTGAGGAAGTGCGGACTACCGCCCCCTTAAAATGATACGACTCGTTCATACCACACATGGAACGTATAAAGGATGGTGTTAATGAACTTAAGTAACATATATAAAATATTATATTATAATGGATTAGTAATATACCTATGTATCATTTGGATTTGATTCTTTTAAAATAAAAATGAAATGGAAGTAGCGTTCGTGCGTACGTACGGACTACCGTCTCCACGAACGCGATGAGATTCATTCTCCATCGTACACATTCAAGTCTTATTCTCATTTTAGGGTTAAAAATAATTTAAATATCATTCTGATTATGAATAATATATAATCTATCCATTACAAACATGTCTTACGTAACCAAACATTTAAGAAGAACGAATCGATTATCACCCGAAACGACGATAATACTAAGATATTATTAATAAAGCAATGTTAAAAGATCATATATGATATCATATTAATGTATATGATTCTTGTATAATTTAATAACAATTATTTAACCATTATACAGGAGGTTAACCTACCCCAAAAAAGGAAAAGTACAAGGTAAGGGTTTGTTTCGCAATCTCTTCATTATCCGAGGTTGTATATACATAATTATCTACTGGGACCTCGTTATCATCCACGTCCATGTTTCTTCAAAAAGTATTTCAAAACATTTTTAATATTTAAAAGAATATGGGTTAAAGTCATTTATACCCATGTTTTACTTTTTATTAGAGGTTTATAAGGGAATCTTTCCGTCGTTTTCCAAACAAGGTGCTTTTTAACCTTTTCGATAGAATTAAGATAAGAATGTTTTTTAACTTATACGGCGGGTGCGGTTATTTTCTGCCGTTATAAAATCATCAAAGCTTCCCTTAAAATATTATAAGAATATTTTCAAGAAAATGTTTTATTTTATATGGCTCTTAAATGATTTCAAAAATAGAAAGAGATATTTCTCTAAAAAGTGTTTTGATTTCATCTATGTCAAAATCCTTTGATGGATTTTACGCTTATTTGAAGTTGATTTATTATGATACAAAACTTCTATATTGTATTGAAGGTTTTTTGATATGTTTGACTGTGGATGTGCTATTTTTATACCATTCATAGTTTATGGTGAAATTATTGACATTTCATATGCTAGTTTTAATACGAATGTTTATGTTATGTTTAAACCTTTTCATATGGGAATGCATTGGACTTAATATGTGATGGGTGGATCCCGCTATAGCTCCTCGATGCATCGGTAGGTCTCATGAGACAAACTAGTGTCTTGGCACAAGGCCTTGACAAAATATTATTTGTAGTCTTGGCACGAGGCCTTGACTATGTGGTTATGATAGTCTGGCATTATGCATTCCAAAATTATAAAAGTGGTTATTGATATTGCATGTGATTATTCGATTAGTAGAATATCAATGTGAACAAGTAAATGGCATTATTTAATTTTAATTTTTCCATACTATGTTGAAGTTCATGTTTAAAAGGATTTTGTTTTAGTAATTCATTGCCTTAAATGTTTATGCTTATTTTTGAATGTTCCGCTATATTGTTATCCTTACTGTGCATTTGAGCTCACCCCTTTTCTATGTTTTATTTTTCCCAGGATGTGAAGATGTAAGTTATGAATGACCTACAGGGATATTCTGAGGGGATTATAGTGTGGACTGTGGAAACATTATGTTGTAGTAGTAGTTTTTCATTTTATGATTTAATGTAAAACTTATGAATATATCTAGTGTTTCCGAGGCTACTAAACCAATCGGTCTTTAGAGATTTTATCTTTCTTGTGATCATGCCAATGTTACGAAGTAATGCACCGACTCTGGGTAGCTGGGGTCGGGGCGTTACAGAATACGTAACCCATTATTTTCTCATGGGATTTCTCATACATACTGCTTGTGAATGATTTCCTTATGTGGAACACATTAACATGTTAATATCTCATCATGATAGGTGGGTACATAATTATAAAACCACAAATACATTGATAAATGTTTTTCCACTATGAATCTGTGTATGGTTCATTAGTAGTTATACTATAATAAATTGTTATAATGTACAAATAGTGAGCCTTGAATAGTTTTTGCAACATTATGTTTTGTGTTTTTTCCACCAGTGTATGATTACATGGTACTATGATATTATTTAAATTATTCCGTGATCCCATTCTTATGATCCTTTTCTTAATAATTTCATGATAGTTATCTTAACTCCTACATATTACTTCACCATCATTATTTAAACTTATTAACCACTTAATATAAGTTATAATACACTTTTTCTGTTATGTATTTCCCCACGGTACACTATACAATAATATATTATCAATTGAATATTGGATATAATTACATATATATAAATAAAAATTTTATCTTTTATTTTGAAATTAATATATCTTATATGGAATCCCAAAAAGACACTAGATATATAGATTTAATGATAGTATATTATAGAGTAGTGTATTAACATCCAAGTAATAAAAAGTGAATTGGAAATGTTTTTCTCTAATTGAGGGTAGATCTCCATTCATGTGGATGAACTTAAGATCTCAATAATTGTAACACCCCAAGCTTCTACGGTACGTTTCCCTTCGAATAATGTGATAGCGTGTGTTGTACGCAACCTCGAGTTCTAACACACACCACAACTAATTAAACTAGCCGTTGTGAATAGTAATACCTACTTTTTGAAATTATATATATTTTATATTTGAAAATGGAATTCATTTTTGGACTCGGAATATCGAATTTAGCCTAAGGTGAAATTTTGGTACTTTTCGGATAACTTTCATATTTTGATGAATAGTGAAAATTACTAAATTTTAATTAAAAACAACTTTTTTAATCAAAATAATTAATAGTGATAAATTATGAATTTTAGTAGTTTTAAGGTATATTTAGAATATATTTTTACATTTTAATATAATTTTGGTCATTGGACATAATTTTACAATTAAACCGAACATAAACAAGTGTCAATCTTTTGATAGTTATTATCTCTTAAAAACACGCTTTTTGTTTTGACAGCGGAAATTAATTTTAAATTAATTTCTGCCACTTCTGTGTTTTGAATTTAGGAAAATGGATTCCATATTTGGAATCATGATGTCCTAATTATGTAAATAGGTAACTTTTATTTTTACACATTTTGAATAATTACTGCGGTAAATATTTTATTTACCATGGTTAAAGGGTAAATCCGGTAAATAAGGGTTAAAAATTAATATTATAATAATACAAAATTACCCTAAAATGTGTCCTAACCTTATTGGTGGACACATACCCGACCATGGGCATCCTTGGGTCAATTTGGGGACCCCTTGGAGCCACTTGTATGTGGTAGGGACACATTATATTAATAAAGTTAAAATAAAAATAAAAATGGCATAAGCTTACATCTTTTAGAAGAACAATTTTTACATAGGGTTATACATGTTGGATTTTGTATTATAAATATTCATTAGAAAGCTAAAACGATTTCCTTCATAATGATATTTTATTTATAATTTTTAGACATCAAATAAGTTAAATTATTAATGACACAATAATGATGAAATGTTTACCTCATTAATAAATCATTTAAATAAATAAGATTATAATGATTAAAATATTATCTAAAACCTGTCCAATTCTTATTGGTTGATGTTATTTAGAATATGAGTCATCTTATCTTCGACCTCAATGATTTTTGGACCATTAGAAACCGAATATAATTATATTATAAAGTAATACTTTCACTCTTTCCTAAAGAGCCCCTCCTCTCCCTTATAAAAGAAGACCACTTCTACTCATTCCTCACACCTCTAAAGCCACTTGGCTCGTCCAAACTCTGCCCAAATAAGCTCCCCAAATCCCTCTCCTCCTCCTTGAAGCTTCCCCTTAGGCAGAAAGCATTTCAAGAAGTCCTTTGGTTCCAACCAAAGTGAGTTACCTAAATTAAAGGTAACGATTTCTCTTAAATTATTTTCATTTATTTTGCTTCTCCAACCCCCAAACTCTTTTTATTTCCTTTCTTTTTTAACAACACCAGTATCCTCAAAATACTAGGATGTTGTTATAAGAAGGATTCAAACTAAACATACACACAACTCCATCTAATGGATGATGAACATAATGTTTCTGTGGATGGCAAACTAACGCCTCACGAAACAATGATTGTTCAAATACATCTTACCGCCTCTCATGGTGGCCATTATGATGGCACTGTAATTAAATATGATATTAATGATATATATTTTATATATAATCTTCTGTAATTCCATTTTATTTCATACCATTATTTGTTTCATGTTGTATATACATACGATAATTTCATTTGAGGAAGTGCGGACTACCGCCCCCTTAAAATGATATGACTCGTTCATACCACACATGGAACGTATAAAGGATGGTTTTAATGAACATAAGTAACATATATAAAATATTATATTATACTGGAATAGTAATATACCTATGTATCATTTGGATTCAATTCTTTTAAAATAAAAATTAAATGGAAGTAGCGTTCGTGCGTACGTACGGACTACCGTCTCCACGAACGCGGTGAGATCCATCCTCCATCGTATCCATTCAAGTCTTATTCTCATTTTAGGGTTAAAAATAATGTTAATATCATTCTGATTATGAATAAGATTTAATCTATCCATTACAAACATGTCTTACGTAACCAAACATTTAAGAAGAACGAATCGATTATCACCTGAAACGACGATAATACTAAGATATTATTAATAAAGCAATGTTAAAAGATCATATATGATATCATATTAATGTATATGATTGTTGTATAATTTAATAACAATTATTTCACCATTATACAGGAGGTTAACCGACCCCAACAAAGGAAAAGTACAAGGTAAGGGTTATTTCACAATCTCTTCATTATCTGAGGTTGTTTATACGTAATAATCTACTGGGATCTCTTTATCATCCACATCCATGTTTCTTCAAAATGTATTTGAAAACATTTTTAATATTTAAAATAATATGGGTTAAAGTCATTTATACCATTTTTGACTTTTTATAAGTGGTTTATAAGGGAATCTTTCCGTCATTTTCAAAACAAGGTCCTTTTTAACCTTTTCGACAGAATTGAGGTAAGAATGTTTTTTTTAACTTATACGGCGGGTGCGGTTATTTTCCGCCATTATTAAATCGTCAAAGCTTCCCTTACAAGCTTATAAGAATATTTTCAAAGAAAATGTTTTATTTTATATGTATCTTAAATGATTTCAAATTAAAATGAGATATTTCTTTAAAAAGAATATTGATTTCATCTATGTCAACATCCTTTGATAGATTTTAAGATTATTTGAAGTTGATTTATTATGATACAAAACTTCTATATTGTATTGAAGGTTTTGTGATATGTTTGACTGTCGATGTGCTATTTTTATACCATTCATAGTTTATGGTGAAATTATTGACATTTCGTATGCTAGTTTTAATACGAATGTTTATGTTATGTTTAAACCTTTTCATATGGGAATGCATTGGACTTAATAAGTGACGGGTGGAGCCCGCTATAGCTCCTCGATGCATCGGTAGGTCTCATGAGACAAACTAGTGTCTTGGCACAAGGCCTTGACAAAATCTTATTTGTAGTCTTGGCACGAGGCCTTGACTATGTGGTTATGATAGTCTGGCATTATGCATTCCAACATTATGAAAGTGGTTATTTATTTTTGCATGTGATTATTCGATTAGTAGGATATCCAAGTGAATAAGTAAATGGAATTATTTCATTTTTACTTTTGCCATACTATGTTGAAGTTCAAGTTTAAAAGGCTTTTGTTTTAGTAATGCATTGCCTTAAATGTTTATTCTTATTTATGAAAGTTTCCGCCATATTGTTATCCTTACTGGGCATTTGAGCTCACCCCTTTTCTATGTTTTATTTTTCCCAGGATGTGAAGAAGTAAGTTATGAATGAGCTGCATGGATTTTATGAGGGGTTAATAGTGTGGATTGTGGAAAAATTATGTTGTTGTATTAGTTTTTCATTTTATGACGTAATGTAAAACTTATGAATATATCTAGTGTTTCCAAGGCTACTAAACCAATCGGTCTTTCGAGTTTTGATCTTTCTTGTGATCATTCCAATGTTATGTAATAATGCACCAACTCTGGGCAACTGGGGTCGGGGCGTTACACTTGGTATCAGAGGAAGTTTAGTACAAACCTTGGAAGCTAGATTTAGATAAACTCTGATTAGAGCACGTAGACCTATGATGAACTTTGAGGATTAGTATAGAAGAACATCCTAGAATTTTGGTATTGTAGAGATTTTGTGAGTTTTCCGAGAAATACATCCCTGTCTGGATACGAGCAGGTAGAGGCGGCTCTGGCACAGATGTACCTAGGGGTAAAACCCGAAAACACCGCTTTGAGCTAGACTCGAACGGGAACTGGTGCACGACAACGGGCTTTGCTGCACTCCTGGTTACGACACTCCTGGGGGATATGCTTAGGATAACTCTCATTTTATTTACAAATCATTATGAAGGGTTTATGAGTATATACTTCCTCAAGGAGAACATTTTTATGATTATGGATTATATCCATAAATAGTTCAATTTATGTTAAGTGTTTTATAAGTATGGGATTATGTATTTTGATTCATAAACTGATCTAGTTTATGCCATTATTTAGAAATGGTGCCTAGTGGAAGAAATGGAAACCGTATCAATGCACGCACTCCATGAAGGGATTTCCATCTTGCTCAAGATAATTATAGTGGGGCTGGTGATTCAACTGGTGCCGATCAGCTAATCACCATACTGGGACAACTTACTCAGGTTATGAATAATAACCTTACCCGTATGGAGCACCCTGATCCGCAGCGTGGAGGATCAATGTTAGATCGATTCATGAGGAAACAACCACCAACGTTCAATGGGAATACAAATCCCTTAGTAGTTGAGCAATGGATATTTTCCCTAGAGAAAATATTTCAGGCTTTGGGGATCAGTGAAAGGGAAAAAGTAATCATGGTAGTTTACCGCCTCACTGGAGATGCTGATCAATGGTGGTCATTGATTCAGAACATGAAGGAAGATGATGAACTATCAAATATGGAATGGAGGGAGTTCAAAGATCTGTTTTTAGAAAAATACTTTCCTCGCGACCATCGAGCAGATATGGAAAGACAATTTCTGAGTCTGAGACAAAAGGAGGATGAGAATGTCACAAAGTATGAGGCTAACTTTACAAGGTTAGCGAGGTATGCTGGAGATTATATTCGAAACCCAAGAAGTAAGATTGATCGTTTCATTGATGGGTTAAAACCATTTCTCCGTCGAGCATTAGTCTCACAATCCTTTTCATCGTACGAAGACATTGTCTCATGTGCTATCAAGACTGAAAAGGAATTCTCTAAGTCTTATGACATTAAAGTAAAGAAAGAGAAGAAGAGACCTGCTGATCAATATGGGAATGGAAATAAGGGGAAGAAAGGAAAGGTTGAATATCCATCTTGTGGTAAATGCGGGAATAAACACCCCGGTACTTGCTTGAAGGGAATGGGAGTCTGTTACAAGTGTGGTGAAAAAGGCCACCAAGCTCATGATTGCAAGGGGAAGAAGGAAGCTACCAACGTTCAGTGCTACAATTGCAAGGAGATGGGGCATTATGCAAATGCATGTCCTAAGCGTCAGGAGAACTTACCTCAGAAAAGGCCAAGGGATCAAGGCCAGGCTTATGCTATCACTACTGCTGAGGTAGAAGCTCCGAAAGACGTGGTGGCAGGTAATTTAATGGTTTCCTCATGTTTAGCAAATGCATTATTTGATTCTGGATCATCGCATTGTTTCATATCTTCCCAGTTTGCTAAGAGAATTATATATTTCCAATTTAATTTAATAAGGGAGTTGTCAGTCAAAACTCCTAAGGGAAGTATCGTTGCAACAAAGTTTTGTGAATCAGTCCCCATTAGAGCACATAAATTTTCTTTATCTGCTGATCTCATAGTCATACCTATGATTGAGTTTGATATAATCCTCGGTATGGACTGGCTTTCGGACTATGATGCGAAGATTTATTGTAAGAAGAAAGAGGTTACGATTCTTGATGATAATGATAAGGAACACCTTATTTTTAGAGCAGAATCGTCACCACCTAATTCTTATTTAGATCCACCCCTAGTAGCTCAACATAAATCAATTATTGGGGAGGAAGAGAATAAAATAACTGTCGGTGAGGAAAGGAATGTTCAAATAGAGGATGTACATGTTGTGAAAGAATTTGTAGATGTATTTCCAGAAGATTTACCTGGACATCCTCCAGAATGAGAAGTTGAGTTTTCTATTGATTTGATTCCTGGATCAAGGCCTATATCGAAGACCCCTTATAGAATGGCCACTGTAGAGTTAGTTGAACTAAAGAAACAACTAGAGGAATTGAGTAATAAGGGATTTATTCGCCCTAGTGTTTCTCCATGGGGAGCCCCTGTTCTTTTTGTTAAAAAGAAAGATGGATCTATTAGGTTATGTATCGACTACAGGGATATCAATGCTATAACGATAATGAACAAGTATCCCCTACCACGTATTGATGATTTATTTGACCAACTGCATGGAGCTCAATACTTTTCAAAGATTGACCTTCGATCTGGATACCATCAGTTGTGTGTGAAGAAGGAAGACATTCCGAAGACAGCATTTCGAACCAGGTACGGGCATTACGAGTTTACTGTAATGCCGTTTGGAATGACTAATGCACCCTCTGTATTCATGGATCTGATGAATAGAGTTTCAAGGAGTATCTCGATGAATTTGTGGTGGTATTTATTGATGATATCTTGGTATACTCCAAAACCTACGAAGATCATGAAAATCACTTGCGCATTATCTTGAAGACTCTGAGGAGGCATGAATTATATGGGAAGTTTAGAAAGTGTGAATTCTGGCTTCAGGAGACTTCTTTTGTTGGCCATATTGTCTCTAAAGATGGAATCTCTGTTGATCCTTCTTAGACCAAGGCAATCCAAGAATGGCCAGCACCTACGAGTATAACTGAGGTACATAGTTTTATTGGTTTGGCAGGTTATTATCGACGTTTCGTCCAGAATTTTTCCCCGATTGGCTAACCCATTAACGAAGCTCACACGTAAAGGGGTTAAATTTGTTTGGACAAAAGAGTGTGAAGAATGTTTCGAAGAACTGAAGAGAAGATTAGTCAATGCTCCTATATTGAATCTACCATCGGGGAATGATGGGTTCGTTATTTATAGTGATCCATCGAAGAAAGGACATGGCTGTGTCCTTATGCAGAATGATAGAGTTATTGCCTATGCATCACGACAGTTGAAAATTCATGAACAAAACTATCCTACTCATGATCTCGAGTTAGCAGTAGTGATCTTTGCTTTGAAGATATGGAGGAACTACCTCTATGGTGAAAAATGTGAGATTTATACTGATCACAAGAGTTTGAAGTATATTTTCTCACAAAAAGAACTCAACATGAGGCAAAGGAGATGGCTTGAATTACTCAAGGATTATGATTGTACGATACACTACCACCCAGGGAAGGCAAACAAGGTGGCAGATGCTTTGAGTAGAAAAGACCATGGAGTTTTGAACAATATGAGAATTGAAAGGGATCCAATTTTTATGGATTCTGTGAAGATGGACATGGGAATAACCAGGGAAGGTGAAACATCAATGCTTTTTCAAATGGTTGCCAAACCATCTTTACTAGAAAGGATTAAGAGTTCTCAGACCGATGATGAAGAATTCCAAAAGAAGATTAAAGCTGTGAATGATGGGAGATTGAGAGACTTTGTGTATGAAGATGGAATTTTGAAATTCGGGAAGAGACTTTGTGTTCCCAATATACCTGATCTAAAAAGTGAATTGCTGGATGATGCTCATAGTTCCATTTTCTCTATACACCCTGGGAGCACCAAAATGTATAGAGATTTGAAGGAACATTTTTGGTGGGACAACATGAAGAGAGAGATTGCTGATTTTGTGTCAAGATGTATGGTTTGTCAACAAGTGAAAGCTGGAAGGCAACATCCTGGAGGAGTCATGAAACCTCTTCCCATACCGGAGTGGAAATGGTACAATGTTACGATGGACTTTTTCATGGGGATACCAAAGACTCCTAGAAGGAATGATGCAATATGGGTTATTGTTGATCGTCTTACCAAGACAGCACATTTTCTTGCTATAAGAGAAGATCTACCCCTGGAACGTCTAGCAAGACTATATATTAATGAAGTTGTGAGACTTCATGGAGTACCCTTATCAATTGTTTCTGATCGTGATCCCCGTTTTACTTCAAGATTCTGGAAAAGTCTTCAGAAATCCCTGGATACTGAACTTCATTTGAGCACTGCTTACCACCCTCAGACAGACGGACAATCAGAACGGACTATTCAAACCTTAGAAGACATGTTGAGATCTTGCTCACTTGACTTTCAGGGTATGTGGGATCAATATTTACCTCTGGTAGAATTTTCCTATAACAATAGCTTCCATTCGAGTATTCAGATGGCACCATATGAAGCGTTATACGGAAAGAGATGTCGTACACCAACCTTTTGGGATGATGTCGGTGAAAGAAAACTTGTAGGTCCAGAACTGGTGGAGGAAACGATGGAAAAGGTGAAGGTAATCCAAAATCACATCAGAGCAGCTCAAAATAGGCAGAAGAGCTATACCGATAATCGAAGGAAGGATTTGGAATTTCATGTCGGTGATCATGTTTTCCTGAAGGTATCTCCGTGGAAGGGAGTCATACGTTTTGGTAAGAAAGGTAAATTAAGTTCCAGGTACATCGGACCTTTCGAAATTCTAGAACGAATTGGGGTTGTAGCTTACCGATTGGCAATGCCGCCAAGTCTCTCCAAAGTTCACGATGTGTTCCACGTATCTCTGTTGAGGAAATACATGCATGAACCAACGCATGTACTCACCTATGAGGAATTAGAACTGGAACCTGATCTTTCCTATTGTGAAGAGCCCGTCAGGATTCTTGATACAATAGAACAAGTACTGAGAAACCGGACGACGCGTCTGGTAAAAGTTTTGTGGAGAAATCATAAGATGGAAGAGGCAACGTGGGAACCCGAGGAACTTATGATGAAGAACCACCCGAGTCTTTTTATGCAGTAATACCCTAGAAATTGTGAGGACGCAATTATTTGAAGGAGGGGATAATGTAATACCCCAAGCTTCTACGGTACGTTTCCCTTCGAATAATGCGATAGCGTGTGTTGTACGCAACCTCGAGTTCTAACACACACCCCAACTAATTAAACTAGCTATTGTGAATAGTAATACCTACTTTTTGAAATTATATATATTTTATATTTGAAAATGGACTTCATTTTTGGACTCGGAATATCGAATTTAGCCTAAGGTGAAATTTTGGTACTTTTCGGATAACTTTCATATTTTGATGAATAGTGAAAATTACTAAATTTTAATTAAAAACAACTTTTTTAATCAAAATAATTAATAGTGATAAATTATGAATTTTAGTAGTTTTAAGGTATATTTAGAATATATTTTTACATTTTAATATAATGTTGGTCATTGGACATAATTTTACAATTAAACCGAACATAAACAAGTTTCAATCTTTTGATAGTTATTATCTCTTAAAAACACGGTTTTTGTTTTGACAGTGGGAATTAATTTTTAATTAATTTCTGCCACTTCTGTGTTTTGAATTTAGGAAAAATGGATTCCATATTTGGAATCAGGATGTCCAAATTATGTAAATAGGTAACTTTTATTTTTACACATTTTGAATAATTTCTGCGGTAAATATTTTATTTACCATGGTTAAAGGGTAAATCCGGTAAATAAGGGTTAAAAAATAATATTATAATAATACAAAATTACCCTAAAACGTGTCCTAACCTTATTGGTGGACCCATACCCGACCATGGGCATCCTTGGGTCAATTTGGGGACCCCTTGGAGCCACTTGTATGTGGTAGGGACACATTATATTAATAAAGATAAAATAAAAATAAAAATGGCATAAGCTTACATCTTTTAGAAGAACAATTTTTACATAGGGTTATACATGTTGGATTTTCGATTATAAATATTCATTAGAAAGCTAAAAATATTTCCTACATAATTATATTTTATTTATAATTTTTAGACATCAAATAAGTTAAATTATTAATGACACAATAATGATGAAATGTTTACCTCATTAATAAATCATTTAAATAAATAAGATTATAATGATTAAAATATTATCTAAAACCTGTAAAATTCATATTGATTGATGTTATTTAGATTATGAGTCATCTTATCTTCGACCTCAATGATTTTTGGACCATTAGAAACCGAATATAATTATATTATAAAGTAATACTTTCACTCTTTCCTAAAGAGCCCCTCCTCTCCCTTATAAAAGGAGACCACTTCTACTCATTCCTCACACCTCTCAAGCCACTTGGCTCGTCCAAACTCTGCCCAAATAAGCTCCCCACATCCCTATCCTCCTCCTTGATGCTTCACCGTAGGCAGAAAGCATTTCAAGAAGTCCTTTGGTTCCATCCAAAGTGAGTTACCTAAATTAAAGGTAACGATTTCTCTTAAATTATTTTCATTTATTTTGCTTCTCCAACCCCCAAACTCTTTTTCTTTCCTTTCTTTTGTAACAACACCAGTATCCTCAATATACTAGGATGTTGTTATAAGAAGGATTCAAACTACACATACACATAACTCCATATAATGGATGATGAACATAATGTTTATGTGGATGGCAAACTAACGCCTCACGAAACGATGATTGTTCAAATACATCTTACCGCCTCTCATGGTGTCCATTATGATGGAACTGTAATTAAATATGATATTAATGATATATATTTTATATATAAGCTTCTGTAATTCCATTTTATTTCATACCATTATTCGTTTCAGGTTGTATATACATACGATAATTTCATTTGAGGAAGTGCGGACTACCGCCCCCTTAAAATGATATGACTCGTTCATACCACAAATGGAACGTATAAAGGATGGTGTTAATGAACTTAAGTAACATATATAAAATATTATATTATACTGGAATAGTAATATACCTATGTATCATTTGGATTCAATTCTTTTAAAATAAAAATTAAATGGAAGTAGCGTTCGTGCGTACGTACGGACTACCGTCTCCACGAACGCGGTGAGATCCATCCTCCATCGTATCCATTCAAGTCTTATTCTCATTTTAGGGTTAAAAATAATGTTAATATCATTATGATTATGAATAAGATTTAATCTATCCATTACAAACATGTCTTACGTGACCAAACATTTAAGAAGAACGAATCGATTATCACCTGAAACGACGATAATACTAAGATATTATTAATAAAGCAATGTTAAAAGATCATATATGATATCATATTAATGTATATGATTGTTGTATAATTTAATAACAATTATTTTACCATTATACAGGAGGTTAACCGACCCCAACAAAGGAAAAGTACAAGGTAAGGGTTATTTCACAATCTCTTCATTATCTGAGGTTGTTTATACGTAATAATCTACTGGGATCTCTTTATCATCCACATCCATGTTTCTTCAAAATGTATTTCAAAACATTTTCAATATTTAAAAGAATATGGGTTAAAGTCATTTATACCCTTTTTGACTTTTTATAAGTGGTTTATAAGGGAATATTTTCGTCATTTTCAAAACAAGGTCCTTTTTAACCTTTTCGACAGAATTGAGGTAAGAATGTTTTTTTTAACTTATACGGCGGGTGCGGTTATTTTCCGCCATTATTAAATCGTCAAAGCTTCCCTTACAAGCTTATAAGAATATTTTCAAAGAAAATGTTTTATTTTATATGTATCTTAAATGATTTCAAATTAAAAGGAGATATTTCTTTAAAAAGAATATTGATTTCATCTATGTCCACATCCTTTGATGGATTTTAAGATTATTTGAAGTTGATTTATTATGATACAAAACTTCTATATTGTATTGAAGGTTTTGTGATATGTTTGACTGTGGATGTGCTATTTTTATACCATTCATAGTTTATGGTGAAATTATTGACATTTCGTATGCTAGTTTTAATACGAATGTTTATGTTATGTTTAAACCTTTTCATATGGGAATGCATTGGACTTAATAAGTGACGGGTGGAGCCCGCTATAGCTCCTCGATGCATCGGTAGGTCTCATGAGACAAAATAGTGTCTTGGCACAAGGCCTTGACAAAATCTTATTTGTAGTCTTGGCACGAGGCCTTGACTATGTGGTTATGATAGTCTGGCATTATGCATTCCAACATTATGAAAGTGGTTATTGATTTTTTCATGTGATTATTCGATTAGTATGATATCCATGTGAATAAGTAAATGGCATTATTTAATTTTTACTTTTGCCATACTATGTTGAAGTTCAAGTTTAAAAGGCTTTTGTTTTAGTAATGCATTGCCTAAAATGTTTATTCTTATTTATGAATGTTTCCGCCATATTGTTATCCTTACTGGGAATTTGAGCTCACCCCTTTTCTATGTTTTATTTTTCCCAGGATGTGAAGAAGTAAGTTATGAAAGACCTGCAGGGATTTTATGAGGGTTTAATAGTGTGGATTGTGGAAACATTATGTTGTATTAGTTTTTCATTTTATGACGTAATGTAAAACTTATTAATATATCTAGTGTTTCCAAGGCTACTAAACCAATCGGTCTTTCGAGTTTTGATCTTTCTTGTGATCATTCCAATGTTATTTAATAATGCACCGACTCTGGGTAACTAGGGTCGGGGCGTTACAATAATGATATTTAAAAATCAATGAAATTAGAATACTATCAACCTATTAAAGTGGACGATGTGATTCCCCCATCCATAAAACCCTTTTGTATCATCACATAAGATCATTTTGACACAGAATAACACTTAATTGTGATCACCACTAAGCGACCCTACCCCATAAAATAATATTTTGAGGCCATCACTATAAATTAAATATGAGTAGTGTACCCATATCATGCTGCTAAATTTCCTCCCCCGTCATCCAAAAATAGAATCCCTTGAGAAAGAATCAACAAACATGTAACCACTAATGAACTTTTATCACATTAAATATCATATAATTATATTCATAAAGGATAAATAGTATTCCATTAATATAGAAATCATATTATGTTGGATTACTATATAATTATTAAGTTTAATATAATACTATGAAAATGAAAAACTATATAATAAAATTCTCCACGAATCAAAATGAAATGATTTGGTCCAAATATTCCATAAATGAAATAATTGTTCTAATCATTCATTATGTAAACACATTACCACAATCAATAGAGTGAAAATTTATTCATATATTAGTATCCAATCAAGTGGTAGTCATTATTTACCCTTAGAAACCATTCACATTGTCCTAAATATTCAAAAAGAGTAACATAACAACCAGACTCATAATAAACAAATTCATTGTTACAACCTTCTGTATATATGACTACAGCTTTATAAGGATTACCTATACATGCGACACAAGTGGGATACCCACTCAAAATTGAAGGTGGACCCCACCTCATTTAATATATTGTGTGTCACTATGAATCAAAAATAATGGGTAACCAATCCATCCAAAGTAAATACATCTAGAACATGTCTTTTAATGAGGTGGTCTTATAAAACACTTATTTATCCACTGAGGAAAAACATGCATCACTAGATGTGGATGAGATAAAAATTTTCATCATCAGTAGAGAACCCATAAATGATAAATGTTATCCTAATGGTTCTATTTTAATATTTGAATCCCATCAATATAATTAATTATGATGATCTCAAGATCTCATAATCCAATACAATTCTCTATAATGTGTGGGAATGTTTGTACCTATAACTATACAAGACTTCACAAAACCACAATAATATCTTACACACATCCTCATGTAGATATGATTTATAAAACTACAAACTAGAATATAACTAACTAATTTTGGTTTTTATGGGATAGGATTGATGAATCATTCATCTCTGATTGATCCATAACCATTAACACATCAATATGAACCATGATCTTTAATTCAATATTTTTATATTATTTTTATGATAAATAACATAACATTAATACATTCACTGATCAAAAGGATTATTCTCATTGAAAAGAACCTCTCATAAGAAAACTGTATTTAATAAAACATAAAAATTATTTAAATAATTCCAATTTATCCTCATAAAACATTTCATTTTCATGTCAGTTATTGTAATCACTTGAGAATAATAAATAAATAAAAGGGTGATGTAAAATGACAATAAAGGGATTAAATGAGAGATGAATCAATAATATGTGGGTGAGTATATTGCTCATCATCATGTTAGAAGAATAGGATCACCCTCATAATTATTATGGATTCATTAAATAATGGAATGGAATGTGTAATATGCATAATAATAAAAAATAAAAAATAGTACTTAAATTCTATATATAGTAGTGAAAAAATCTTGCATCATGTTCACACATAACATATGTTCATAAATCATATCATCATAATTGTGAACAAATACAGTATCCTTTTTATGAACTATATAATTAATATTAAGATATATATCTCATTACCTAGTATGTTTGAGGGCTATATAATTCTTGGTCAATCGGTAATATCATAACATTAATCATAATCATTCATACCAAATAGATCATAAAACAGTAATAGTGTTGAATAATACCATAGATAAGAATGAGACCTGTAAAAGATATCACATTTTATAATTCTTGGAATTTCGTTTTAGGCTTGAAAAGAAATAATGGAGATATTACATTGGAAAAAAATATTATGTTTCTTGAAAAATATACAACATTGGTGGAGTATAAGATATGCTTTGGAATAAATCATTTTGATAAATATTTTTGTTGGATATAAAAATCATTTGGGTAAGGTAAAAATATTTATAGAAATTAAATAAAAGGTAACTAAAATTGGAAGGAAACTTCTGGGAAATTATAATTACATACATATAGAAACAAATGTAAAATAGTTGATAAACCAAAAAGAAGGATTTTGGGTTAGTTATTTCCCTTAAACAAAATCTCTAATTACTTCACATTTTTTCCTCCTGAATAATAAAAATGGATATATTAATAGTTGGAACCAAAAAAGGAATTATATTAATTTATTTAACCAGTTATCAATTATAATCATTGTATTTTATTTTTAATTAATTTTGTTAAAGATGAAATGTTTTGATAAAATATTTTATTTAAACGTATCTTGTGTCATTTTAATATAGCAATTTTTTCCATGGTGATTTATAAATAAGTATAATTAATTCATTATGAATAATATATATATATATATAAGAATTTATATATTATATATAATTTAATATAATATTCTATAAGGTTGCTAATAATAAATGAGTTGGAATCATCCTTGTTGGCGATTGACCAACCATTAACGTGATATTGTCCAGAAAAGAAGATAAATAATAATTAAATATAAATACTAAAAAAATATATATTATTTTGGAACAAGCATATTTCCAATAGGGGCCTTGGAACGAAAAATCCAATATCTTTCAGACTGGGCGTCCGATTGACACACCCTCTATCATGTTGGGTTCCTTATGATGAGATAGAACTTTGGGATACAAAAAATCTAGACTTCGTGAAAGTTGATGTATTGACTCCCATTTGACTCGAGGAGCGGACCCTCCCGGAATCGAGCGTGCTGTGTACGGGAACCCTAGAGTTGGTTGCGACTATTATGAAAACTGTATTGGAATCCTACATGGGTTCGGTAGCGATGATAACTATATTGGAATCCTCAGTGAGTTCGATAGTGATGATAAATGTAGTAGAATCCTGCGTGGGTTCGGCAGCGATGACAAGTGTACAGGAATCCTCTGTGGGTTCGGCAGCGACAACAACTGTACCGGAATCATCCGTGGGTTTAGCAGCGATGTCAACTGTACTGGAATCCTCTATAGGTTCAATAACGATGATTACTATTCTTGTATTTTGTGTGGGTCCGGCAATTTACAGCGATGAATACTGTTCCTGTATCATGTGTGGGTCTGGAAATTTGACCTCTGTACTTGTATCCTCTGTGGGTTTGATAGGGTAGCTGGTCTTGTATCCTTAGTGGGTCCGACAACTTAGTTGGTCTTGTATCCTGTGTGGGTCCAACAATTTGATGAATTAGTGAATACATCTGATCATCTCTATCTCTATATGAAAGATGTATACCTGTGTGATCTGAGTCTTGACATTCAATCTATAACATCAATATGATTGATTTTTTTCCTGTGTTGACTGTGATGTGCTTGGGCTCGAGAGTTGGAGCTGAACTGGAATTGATGACTTAGGTATATGTATGAAAATATACCTATGTATATTTGGTTGATAATTCGTGTTTGTATATTTTCCTTGTGATTAATCCTTCGTGGATTCTGAGAGACATTCGGGGGGTCTCGATATCCCTTATAAGTATAGATATACTCACCACTGCACGGGCTATGCCCGCACTACGTTGTGGTGGATGCAGATGATGGACAACACTGATTGTGGTAAAGACTTGTGGAGCTGGATGGTACCCAGAGGTAGAAAACATGGTGGAACATACACGGTGTGGACGGATGGACCCGAGGTGCCGGAGAGACCATTTGTACCATCCTTTAGGTGGGATTCTCGGAGGTCGACTCAGTGGTTGCTTCTTTACTTTACTGGTGTTGCACTTTCCATTCAGTTGTTCTATACTCACTGTTGGGCTTGTATTTCCGGCCCCATTCTTTTCATCACTTACCTTTTTATACTGTTTTACATGTTCTTACTTCTTTTACATACTCTGTGGTGTTGGTTTACTTTAATAAAGGCAATTCCTTTCCATTTATCGGGATTTACGCCTTTGGTGCTAGTCGCCAGCCCCTGGCCAATGGAAGGTGGGCTTCGGGTAGTCACGGCATGGGCCCCGAGGATGGGTCGTGACACTAATAGTGTTTGATGAGACCTCAGGTGGTGGAGACCAATAATGAATGAGGATTTAGTTTACAATATGTCATGAATTTTGTAAGAATCAATCAACATAATATCTCAATGGGCCGAGAAGATTCATATTTCATTTATTATGAGGGAAAAGTGTAAGTAATTATTATTGAAAAATTAAAACATTAGTTAGTGAAGTAGAAGGTAACAATGGTTTCCCTATCGAGTCATCTAAGGTTGAAATATTTAAATGTAGAATTTATATGCATTGTGTATATTTATCTCTTATAGGGAAATACCAAGAAGATGATCTATAATGAAGTATGTGTAAATCTTTTTATGTTGATATTGAAGTGAATATAAGTGATATATGAAAGGAATGATGAATTGTGGAATAAGATAATAAAGCCTAGTTAATGGTATAAGAATAAAGTGTAATGATTTATGTATTTATGTATTGGACATCAAGAAATGTGTTTTATGAATCCTGAAATATATTTTTATTTTTATGAAAAAAATTATTAAAGATTTCATGGAATATGTTGAATGGTACTTTTGACCATGAAGTGTGATTTATTGGAATTGTGATATTTTAAGGAAGAACACATGATTAAGGTAAATATAACCAATAATATAATACTTATGATGATATTGTGGTGTTGAATTAAGATAAACAGATAATTATTATAGATAATGTAAATTTTATAGTATTAACAACCTTGGAACTGATCAACGATTTGATGAAGAATTAGTCTTCGTTATCACTGAAGGATTTTGTAGTATGTTTTTATTAATGGAATATGTTCAATAATATATTTTTTATTTATGTAATACGGAATATTTTAGGTTTTAATCAAATATTAAAGTTAATTTTGGTTATTACAATATATGTGGAGAATTTAGTACTAAGGTATTCCTATATTTGGTGTGAGGCAATTAAGAGATAAATTATAATATTTAAGTGAATAATGTTTTTTTTTGATTTTAGATGTTTTTTGACATTCATTTTAACATTTATAATTCTAGATGATTTTTAAGGTTAACCATTTATGGAATTGGTTATTTTTAACATTGGATAATGTTTTTGAAATTAATGTATTTTTTTCATCATTTGAAGATTTATCTCTATTGGATAACTTATGATAACTACTTTGTTTTTAGTGATTACTATATATATATATGGAATTACATATAATTAATTTGAAAATAGTATGATTACTTAGAATTTAATATTAGTGGTTTATCAATAAAATATGAATAAATAATATTTATTTATTAGATTAAGATAATAAGTGGAAATGGATAGACATACATACAATGATTGGTATTGTTATTATGAAACAGAAATAAATAATGAAAGGATATGTTCAAATGAAAATTCTTAAAACACATGAAAAGTGTATTTAAATAAATTTTTCTCTTTGTTACCATTAAATATGATTAATTAATTTTATTTTTCTTAACTCGGCTGGTTAATTGTTCTCTGGTTGTTAACAATCTCATGATCATTCCTTTTTTGACCTATAATATAGAAAAATTACTTTTCTCTTATGTATATATGTTCACTTCCAAATAATCATCTCATATTTGGAAACATAGTTATTATTTTATTCCATATAAACATCATATAAATTCTTTACCTCTTTCTTAATGTGTTTTTCTGAACAATTTATACAATTATGGGATTTTAACAAAGAGATTTTTTGATGAAAACCCATTGAATATAAAAATCTTTTCTTAATTTTCTGGTTGAAATTCATTTAAGGGGGTAGAATGTAACGCCCCGACCCCAGTTACCTAGAGTCGGTGCATTATTACATAACATTGGCATGATCACAAGAAAGATCAAATCTCGAAAGACCGATTGGTTTAGTAGCCTTGGAAACACTAGATATATTCATAAGTTTTACATTACATCATAAAATGAAAAACTAATACAACAACATAATGTTTCCACAATCCACACTATTATCCCCTCATAATATCCCTGAAGGTCATTCATAACATACATCTTCACATCATGGGAAAAATAAAACATAGAAAAGGGGTGAGCTCAAATGCCCAGTAAGGATGAAAATATAGCGGAACATTCAAAATAAGCATAAACATTTAAGGCAATGCATTACTAAAACAAAAGCCTTTTAAACTTGAACTTCAACATAGTATGGGAAAATTAAAATGAAATAATGCCATTTACTTATTCACATGGATATTCTACTAATCGAATAATCACATGCAAAAATCAAAAACTACTTTCATAATGTTGGAATGCATAATGCCAGACTATCATAACCACATAGTCAAGGCCTCGTGCCAAGACTACAAATAAGATTTTGCCAAGGCCTTGTGCCAAGACACTAGTTTGTCTCATGAGACCTACCGATGCATCGAGGAGCAATATCGGGCTCCACCCGTCACATATTAAGTCCAATGCATTCCCATATGAAAAGGTTTAAACATAACATAAACATTCGTATTAAAACTAGCATACGAAATGTCAATAATTTCACCATAAACTATGAATGGTATAAAAATAGCACATCCACAGTCAAACATATCACAAAACCTTCAATACAATATAGAAGTTGTGTATCACAATAAATCAACTTCAAATAAGCGTAAAATCCATCAAAGGATGTTGACATAGATGAAATCAAAATTATTTTTAAAGAAATATCTCTTTCTATTTTTGAAATCATTTGAGAGCCATATGAAATAAAACATTTTCTTTGAAAATAATATTATATGCTTGTAAGGAAATCTTTGAAGATTTTATAACGGCGGAAGATAACTGCACCCGCCGTATAAGTTAAAAAAAACATTCTTACCTTAATTCTGTCGAAAAGGTTAAAAAGGACCTTGTTTTGAAAACGACGGAAAGATTACTTTATAAACCACTTATAAAAGTCAAAAAGGGTATAAATGACTTTAAATCATACTCTAGTAAATAGTAAAAATGTTTTGAAATACATTTTTAAGAAACATGGATGTGGATGATAAAGAGATCCCAGTAGATTATTACATATAAACAACCTCGGATAATGAAGAGATTGTGAAATAACCCTTACCTTGTACTTTTCTTTGGTTGGGGTAGGTTAACCTCCTGTATAATGGTGAAATAATTGTTATTAAATTATACAAGAATCATATATATTAATATGATATCATATATGATCTTTTAACATTGATTTGTTAATAATATCTTAGAATTATCGTCATTTCGGGTGTTAACTTACTCATTTTCTTTTATATGTTTTGTTACATAAGCCATGGTTGTTGTATCTTATTAATATCCAGAATGATATCAAGTCCTTAAACATCATTTTTAAATCATCAAATGATAATTATACTTGAATGGATACGATGGAGAATGAATCTCATCGCGTTCGTGGAGACGGTAGTCCGTACGTACGCACGAGCGACAATATCATTCTTTTGATATTAAAATAATATATAATGGATGGTATATCATATATACAGAATACTTAACATGTTATATTTATTATTTACATGAGTTACACATCATTATTATACCCATCCAAATAATATTATATTGAATAACAATTACACCACGACGTGGAGACGGTAAGCCGTACGTACGCACGTATGGTGACATGTTATTCAAAGGGTGGATAGAATACTGAATATGGTTGTACCATATTTATAATAACATCACAGTATATATATGATACTGGATTTATTATTTTAGAATGGTAACAACAAAGGAAGAAGAAGTGGAAGAAGAAAAGAACTTAGAAAAGGGTGGTGAAATCATTACCTCTTCTTCGGGTTCTTCCTTTTGATTTGATCAAAAGGGCTCCTTAGGTTGGCTTTCTGATCAAGCTAAGGCCTCTAGGTTGTAGTGAGGGATGTTGGGAGAGTATTTGAGCAGAGTTTGGCCGAACCAAAAGGCTTTAGAGGTGTGAAGAAATGAGAAGGAGGAGTTCCCTTTTATAAGAGGGGTGAGGGGAACCTTTGGAAAAGCTAGAAATATTAATTTATAATAAATTCATATTCGGTTTCTAATGGCTCCAAAGTTTACTATTAAAAGGTTAAGGTGGGTCTAGGTCGAAAAACACTCAACCAATAGAATTTAGACAGGTTTGGGTACTTATATTAACCTTATCTTTAAGTATTAACTCTAAGATAATTAGTTTAACTTTTACAATGTCTCTTTGTATTTTTATATAATATGGTTAATAAACTTACTATATACATCCAAACGACCCCCAAGTGGTCCATTAATGATGAAACTATCATGATATAAGTCTCTTGGCCGAACCTTAGATTTTTAGGAATTTAATATCAATTAATAATATAATATTTGTTTTAAGAACTCTTTTATGTCAATTTTGACACTATTCAATAGTTGATTTTTGTGAAACTCATAACAGATTGATTACTTCTAAAAAAGTAGATTAAATAAATCCTAATATATCATAGTATCCTATAAAATTAGTTTAATTCATTAAAAGTTTCATATTATATTTATTAGGGTATTTATAATATCAATTATTTTAATTTTTCACTATTATAGTAATTACTGCATCATCCTTGTGTCATAAATAAAATAAATTATTTAATGTTTAAAAATTATAAATAAAATATCATTATGTAGGAAATCTTTTTATATTTCTAATGAATATTTATAATCTAAAATCCAACATATATAACCCTATGTAAAAATTTTGTTTCTAAAAGATATATGCTTGTGTCATTTTTGTATTCATTTTAACTTAATTAAAATAAAGTGTCATTATCACTTACAAGTGGATCCATGGGGTCCCAAAATAGACCCAAAGATTCCCATGGTCGACCATTTATCAACCAATAGGGTTAAGACACGTTTTAGGGTAATTTAGTATTATTGTAATATTATTTTTTTAACCCTTATTTACTGGATTTACCCTTAACCATGGTAAATAAAATATTTACCGCAGTAATTATTCAAAATGTCTAAAAATAAAAGTTACCTATTTACACAATTTGAACATCCTGATTCCAAATATGGAATCCATTTTCCTAAATTCAAAACACAGAAGTGGAAGAAATTAATTTAAAATTAATTCCCGCTGTCAAAACAAAAAGCGTGTTTTTAAGAGATAATAACTATCAAAAGATTGACACTTGTTTATATTCGGTTTAATTGTAAAATTATGTCCAATGACCAACATTATATTAAATGGTAAAAATATATTCTAAATATACTTTAATACCACTCAAATTCATAATTTATCACTATTAATTATTTTGATTAAAAAAGTTGTTTTTAATTAAAATTTAGTAATTTTCACTATTCATCAAAATATGAAAGTTATCCGAAAAGTACCAAAATTTCACCTTAGGCTAAATTTGATATTCTGAATCCAAAAATGAAGTACATTTTAAAATATAAAATATATATAACTTCAAAATTAGGTATTACTATTCATAACAGTTAGTTTGATTGGTTACGGTGTGTTAGAACTCGGTGTTGCGTACAACACACGCTAGTGTACCGTGGAAGCTTGGGATGTTTAATTTTAAATTTTTGATGTCCCCATTTAGTCAAAAAGTTTAAAATATAGTATCTAAAAAGGGTTCACTATTAAAGTTGATAAAAGTGAAATACTGAAAATGAATTTGTTCTTTCATTATATCTAAGAAACTCATAATATGGATTCTAAAATTATAAGGATTATATAAACATTAAAATTTATCTAATACTATTCATAACCTCTTTTGAACGGCTTGTTTGGTAAGTCATGGTGTTCTTGAACTTGGTGTTGCATGTAGTGAATGTTATTGAATTATTTTGAAGAAATAACACACTATGAAATCTTGGGGTGTTACATAGAATGTATCAACCCAATATTTTATGAAATATATTTTATTTCAAATTGATATAATTTCTTTGGTATCTTATGCTACACATAACACCAATATCAAATTTACTGTGATATACATTTCAAATGTTGTTATTTAATATGATTGTTATCACCTTGATATTAAATTATAAGGTATTAATAGGAAAAAAAATTATAAAAATTATATAGTGTGCACCTTTAAAATAAAAGTTAATTATCTATCAATCAATGAGAAAAAAAAATTGAAATCATTTCAATTAATAGAACTATTTTTTTAAAAATGATTTTATGTGCGAAAAGTAATTTTGCCTTGAGAAATAAAAACTATCACTATTAAAGAAAATTTTGAATTATATTTATATATAATATATTCAGTCCAAATTTATATCATTAATATAATTATTTTTCAAAAAAAAGGTATGCAGAAAATTGATTTTTATGCTTGTAAATTGTAATTTTTCTGTAAAACATATTTATCACTTTTTGCGTACTTATTATGAAATTTATTTTTATACATTTATGAAATTTATCTTTTAAAATGAAAATCAAATAAAAAATAAACATGTAAAAAATATATTGGACTTTTTTTACGTAAATATTTAGTATATTATATTTTTTTGATGAATTGTGGAAAATACACATTTTTTTAAACAAGATTTTCTTTTAAAAAAATTAGAGATTACACAATTTTTTATAAAAAAGATTCAAATTAATATTACATAATTATATAATTATTCTTATTATTTATATCATTTTTAAAAAATTTATATTTTACATTGAAATAGTTTTTTTACTTATGAACGCAATTCATTAGAGGTCGAATTTTTCTTCCCATTTATGGGTTTAATTTTAAAATATATTTTGAATCCTATATGAATTAATTGTTTTTTAATGTATTAAATATTTTTGATAATATCAATTAATATTTTTTCATAAAGTGAATTTAATTTTTGATTATAATGAATTATAAAAACATTAGAAAATTTATAATAGTGGCAATAGATAAAACAAGGTTTTGTGAGTTACATGTGCTTGGTTGAAAATTTATTTTCCATAATTATATTATTTTTATTCAATTAACTTAATTATATATTTATAAAAAGTTGTTTAAAATTATTTATTTATTATCATTTCATTTTTAATCTAAACTAATACATTCCATGTTAAATAAAACGACACTAATTACTACAGTTAAAACTAAAATGGTAAAATTGATTGAATCTAGATTCCAAGGGTTTAACATTCTTAAAATGGGTTTTTTATTTATTTATGAGGTGAAAATTGTCCATATATTGTAAAAATATAATTATTTACCAATTTAAAAGGCATGTATATTGAGAGTGACATCCCATTCTTGAATATTTTTTTGTTATTTACTAAACATTTCACATATCCTAAATTATAAAAGGGAACCACCTCTCCAAACATATTGATGAATCATAATCTATTGGATATAAAAAAACATTAAAAAATATATATCCAATATCCTTATTTATGTAACATATCATATATTCTTACAAAAAGATCGTCCTCATGGTCTTTAATATATTATCTAATAGAGGTTTCTCTAGGTGAAGGTTATTTTCTAGACTATGCCCATTCTTTTAACCATTCTCATACAGTAATAATTTATTTATAAATAATTATAAAATAGAAACACCAATATCTTTGATAATTTTAAAATTTATTATGTTGATGTAATTATTTATCAATTTCCTCATCCATGAAATGAGAAATTAAAATGTCGATATTGTGTATGGTGGAATTCCACCTCACAAACTGACATTATTCATTTTACATCAACATCTATTAGTGATGGACATAATATTTTATTTATCAAAGTTAAATAATATATATGAAATTAGTTTACTTATTTTTTTTATAATATCACTTATATCTTCTAATCTTTAAATTGTTTGTAAAATGATAATGTCACTTGTGTGTATGTGTAGATTATCACCTCCACAATGCGATGTGATACACTTTTTATTTTTATATTGTCATTGAGGGTACTGAGCATATATTAAATGATTATATAATGTATATATTATAAAAATAAGACTTTTTAATGGTAAATTAATATTTCAATTCCTCTTTTCGAACCATTTTGAAAACAGAAATTGTGTTCATACATACATAAGGTCTATGGTCCCAATGAACGATGTCATTCATTTTCTATATCTGAATTTAATGGATTACACTAAATTAATTTATAATGTATATATATTATATTTATATAATTTTTTACATTTTATATATTATTTAACAATGATTCATTTAAAATGACCAAAAAATCCCACACCAAAACATATACGAAATACAAAGTAGTTATTACCGAAAACATGATTTTAACATTTAATTGTTTATAAATAGTAAATATAAGGTAAAAAGTAAATCATTTGAGTTATTATATATCTTATTACATTGTTTTATATGTTCTTGAAGTATGCAATGTTTATTATACTGGTGGTCTGAACATGGTCAACGAAATTTTAGAATAGATGAATTGGATTTATAAACTATCTTTATTTTTGGGAGGCTTATTCCATATAAAAAATAAATTTTACCATTTGGTATTTATACATAATTTTTTAAATTTTATATTAGTAATATGATTATTTTATGAATTTATATGTTTTAATATTTTGTCAAATGGTATGGTTTAAATGATTGAGAATATTCCAATGTGGTATGGGATTATCATGTCACATTTATTTATATAGAATTCATGCCATATTACCCATTTATTTCATTTTGTGTGGTGTATATTATACTAATGAATTTATTATTTGATGATTATTAAGAAAATTTTTGGGATTTAAATATCAATATATTTTTAATTCATTCATGGATATTATTATTAAAACATTACCAAACTGGTAAAGGTTTTATGTTACGATCTCATTGTTTATCTAGATTGTTTAGGATTATTCTATGATGATGAAATAATATTATCTGTATCACAAAGAAATAATTCAATATATTATCCTATAGTTATTTATGAATAATACAAGTTTCTATTTCATTTATTTATTTTTATGTATAAAAATTATTGAATGATTTTTTTATAAGGATTAAATTTATTTATTTCTTCAATCAAAAATCCATTTTCATCCATGTACATGTATTATAAAAATATTTTTTGGAAGATTTTAATATTATAAAATTATTTTCTAATGAAATGATTCCCATGTTTTATTTTTTAAAATATGGGCTGAATGTCATATTTAATTCATTATTTAAACACTGTTCTATTTCCCTTTTTTCTGAAAATATTAGTGGAATATTATTTTTTAACATATATAAATGAATTTTATTTATCATCATCATGAATACTAAAAAATTTAAAACATAATTCAAAATTTTTAGAGGTTCTTTTCAATGAAAATTCATTCTTTTATATTTTATATTTTTTTCATTAAAAATAAGTTTTTTCAAAATGTAAATGTTATTTTCATCCAAATAAAAGTTTAAATTGAACATTTAAATTAATTTTTCATCCATGATGGAATCTTTTTATGTCATATAATCATTATTAGATATATGATCCAATGATACCATAATTATTATTTCCCTGTATTATTTATGATTATGAAGAAAACTATATATAAAAACAATTACATTCCTATAGGATATAATATGATGAAATGATTAGAAAACTCATGTTTCTTATTATTTATTATATACGGAATTATTTATGATATTGTCGCACAAAAAAAATATTGATTAATTGAAAGGTGGGACTTTTTTCTCTATTCAATGAATTGGGAAATAATAAATGTCATATGACCCCAAATAAGTAACATCCCCAGTATTTATAGAACAATACATTTTAATATCTATTAAATTTTTTTAATTTAATATTAATTTTATTTTATTGGGGACACAATGTATAGTATAATACCCAACACTCAACAACAAGTTTCTCTGAAATATTACAGGGAACACAACACTGAGTCATACCGAAAAATAAAACAATAATATTATTATTATTTTTAATTGTAGTTAATGCCTAGTCGTTGTATTGGCGGGAATGAACAGAATTAACTATATTAAGATTTTTACATATTTTTTAATTTTTTTTACATTTACCCATTTTATTTTAGAGGCTTAAAATGATAATTAAACAAATTTTAAGCATAAAATACTCTAATATTTTTAAAATGTCATTTTACCACCATTTAATGACAAACCATTGATAAAATATATGTTTCATAACTTTTATATATATTATTATATAAAATAAACCTATTGTTCATAAGAGAGACATCAAAATTTACTTTTCATGAAATATTTGTATTTTTATGATAAAGTACATATTTTTTATGAATAGTGAAAAATATTCTATTTTAATTCAAAACTGCTTTTCCATATAATGTATTTATATAGTTAGATTTTCCTTTTAATTTGTTTTAAAATATAATTATAGTTAGTTTTTATCATTTAATTCAATTATGGTCATTGAATTTAATTTCACACATAAATTGGAAATAAACACAGGGGAATCTTTTGATAGTTTTTACTTATTAAATCATGCATTCTATTTTGGATAATTGGAATTTATTTTAAATTAATTAATGAAATGTCGGTGTTTTAAAATTTGAAAAAATGGATTCAATATTTTGAATCTTAAGGTCATACTTGTGTAAATGGGTACCTTATATTTTTAGACATTATGAAATGAAAATTCAGTAACTATTTTTGTATAATTTTGTTGATGGGTAAATCAGGTAAATAAGTGTATCAAATAATATTATAATAAAAAAAACTATCCTAACACACTTCATAATGAAATTTTATGATATATGTCCGACCATGGGAATCAACGGGTCTAATTTAGGACCCCAATGGGCCACTTGGGTGTGATAATGACCTTTTTGAAAATTTTAAATTAATGAAAAGGGAAATATAAAATAAACAAAATTCTCTTAACTAAAACAATTTTATATTTAATTATATAATTGTTATATTTGACTATATATAATAATTATAAAGATAAAAATACTAACCACAACATGGTATTTTATTTATAGTTTTTACATTTTAAATAAATAAATATATTTATGACACAATGATGTTGCATCGATTATCTTATTAATGAAATATTAATTTAATTGATATTATAAATATTAAAATAAATGTAATTTGCAATTTTTTTTGCCTTAAAATAATTATTTAGATGATATTGAAATTTTTGGGATGATTTAATGCCTTTGGTATTAAGTAATATAAATGTTATGACTTTAACAAAAATAAATTTTTAAATAGTGTCAAAATTGACATAAATGCGTTTATAGAGAAATAATATCTTATTAAATGCTATAAAAGTTCTAAAAATTGAATATTTGTACAAATGATTTATATTATGTTATTAATTTTATTAATTATCCATTTAATATTCTCTTGGTATTTTATAGTAGCTATAGTAACCATATATTATGAAAATACAAGAACACATGGTAAGATATAATGTTTTTAGGAAAGGTTTAAAGCTAAAAGAATAGGTTATTTTTATGATATAAACATGTCAAAAACCTTTTGGTTGAGATTATTTAGACTCATACACATATTATCCATTAAATATATCAGTTTTTAAATTTTATAAATTTAATACAAATTCATAATAAAATAATATTCCAAAACTTTCCTAAAGTGCCTCTCCTCCCTCTTATAAAAGGACTCCATATCTACCCACTTACTCACTCCTATAAAGCCCCTTGGATCATCTATATTCTTCTCAAATAAGCTCCAAATATCCCTTCATTACTCCTTGAATTATTACCTTGGGAATAATCCAATTCAATGAATCGCTTTGGCTCAAATAAAAAAGAGTTACCCGATTTAGAGGTGACATCTTCTCTCAAGCCCCTATCCATTATTTTCCTTCTCCAAACCCATAACCTATATTTATTACATTATTTTATAAATATAAATATAATAAATATAATAGGATGTTTTTATTCAATGGTTTAGACCTACGCTTACAGATACCTCTATCTAATTAATATAGAACATATTGTTTCTGTGTACTACGAACTACTACCTATGAAACGATGATTATTAATTTTTCTCATAAAACCTCTCTTGTGAGAAATTATGATGGAACATTATATAACTATGATATATATTATATTTATATTATCTCTATTATTATGTATTTTTTTACAACACACCAATATACTTTCCATAATGTGTAAATAATATAATTTTATTTGAGCAAGTTTCGATTACCACCACCTCAAGGTGATATGACTTGTTCATGGAATACATGGAACATATAGATAATATATTATATTAAATTATGTAAATTATGTAACATAGTTTTTATAAATTAATTATAATAATCCTATGTATCCTTTATTTTTCATTTCTTAAATATGATAATGAAATGAAAGTAGCGTTCATGCGTACGTGCATCCTATGGTTTCCCTGAAAACTGAATTTCATTTCATATATCCAAATGTTATGGACAATTATAAATACATATATATTGGATATATATTATATTAATTCCATAAATAATATTCATTAGATAATTTACCGATGACCGCATGGATAATTTGTATAAAAATAAGTTCATTTTTTACTCAGATATTGAACATCAACAAAATATCCAATATGAACTTAAATAATTAATTAATTTCTTATAACATGAAAATCGTGATATAAAATTATTAATAAACATAAAAAATGGTTTTTATAAATTATAAAGTAAAATAAGTTTATTATTAAAGAATACAACGAATGAACAAGACCTATCAAACTCAAGGTAAGGGGCTTCGACTCAATCTCTTTTCATTGAGACATTTCTTGATAATATGCACCTTTTAATTTTATAAGGTGTAAATTCAACCACTATGACATTTAAAATCCATATTTAATATATAATAATGTTAATTATTAAAACATGTAGATTAATATTTAAATGCTCAAGGTGGTGTGGGACACCTTGAATGTTTAAATATTTAATTATCAAATCATTTTCTTCATGATAAAAAATTACATATTTATGTATATGGTTATAAAAGGAATATATAGAATTTTTTATCTAACATTAATTTAATTAAATTTTATCAAATGGAAGATTTTTATATTAATAATTTTACATTCTTTAAAATATAACAAAAGAAATTATTTATTAACATATACGGCAACAACGACAACTCCACTACCGTAACCATTATTTGATATTTGACTTCCTATATAAGACTAATTGTCTTTTAAATGAATAATAAATCCCTAATTAATTTATTTGGGTATCTAGGTATTCAAAATGGGTTCTAAAATGAAAATAGTATTTTTCTATGGAACTGTTTTTCATATGGAATTAGAATAGTTTTTCAAAAGAGTTTTGTGATGAACATGTTTTATTCATGAAATGGTACAAGAGAATTATATGAAACGAGTGAGACCGATATATCTTATACGAAGGGTTGAGCCCCATTATAGATCATGAGTGACACTAATATTTATTCTATGAATGTTTGATCCCTATTATAGCTCATAGGTGAGCCAAAAATAAGTTATACAAAGCATGGAGTTCTATTATAGCTCACACGTGAGCCCGATATAGCTTATATGAATGGTTATATCCATTATAAATTTCATATTTGTAAGACAACCATATGGTTATTCTAATTGGAAGTTTTTTGAATGATTTTTAAGTATATAATTCCTTATGTTACCTAAAGGAGTTTTTATTTATTTTCATTTGTTTTAGTGTTTTTCATTGAGAAAAAATTTTGATTGTTATTCATGTGAAAATGTTTGGTTTCATCCACTTAAAGAACATTGAATGGGATTTCAGGTTTTAATTAGACTAATGTTTTATCATTATTTTTATGTCCCTTAATTAGATTATTGGGCTCATCCCATGTTTTTAAATGGTTTCCCAAGATTTATGTGACAATGGAGTTAAGGATGGAATCAAGGAGGAGATAGGATGATTAAATAGGAAATGGAAACATGTTTCTTTTTAAATTTTTTTATGTTACGGAAGAAATGGATATTGTTGGAAGTGTCAAAAATGTAATTATATCTTTTTTATGTAATATTTATGTCCTAATTCTCTAAATATCTAAACCTTAAAAGACCCTCAATTTTAATTCATGACCTAACTCATGATTATGTAATGTTTAGTTTTGGGGCCTTATAGTTGGTCTCAGAGGTCAGTTTAGAAAACTTTAGAGATTAGGATGTTTTTGTAAGGGTTATGGATATCATCAAGGGTATATAATTTTAATGTATATCATAAGTTCAATGTCATAGAAACCCCTTTTGAGGCTTTATGATCAACAATATTTAGTTTAGTAATGGTATTTTTGAATACATTCGCCTTTGGTGAAATTATGGTTTATTAATTTTTGGGATGAAAAATGAGAGGTATGAGATACCCTTTGAGATTAAAATATTATATCATTTTTTCCATTGATTTTACCTCATATTTGGGAATTTTATAAAATCACATAGTTTTTGAAAATGGAAAACACACATACCATGTGACAAGCCCTTCCGTCAGACAAAGCTATGGGAATCAAACCCACAACTAATGTGTGACTCATATTTATCACCTACCTTTAGACTACATAATCTACCTAGTTAGTATGGCTTATTATTTTAAGTTAAATGATTCTATGGATCAATAATAAATAGAATTTTGGAATTTACTTTTTATCCTATGGATATACTTAGTATAGGAAAATGATTTGGGAATTAAGTGATAAATGTTATTTTTGAAGACGTTCGATCTTTTGGGGGAATAATATTCCTAAGGAAAATAAAATACTATTGGATTTCATTTGATGTATAAGGGTTGAATTTTATTTTGTATGAATTAATGTTTTTATTATGGAAATATTTTTATTAGGGTTATTTATGGAAATTATTAACCTATCCTTGAGAATATGTGATTAGGATAATTACTTTTAATTATGAGAATTTAAGAGTTTTCAGTGTTATTTGAAGGTAATTGATATTATTTATCACAGAAGTCTAAATAATAATATCATTATAAATTATTAGTTTCAATCATAGTTTGGAATATTTTTAGGAAGTTTAAGGACAATTGTTTATTTATTGGACTTTGTTGAACTTTGGGTGTTTTTTGTTGAATTTTCGATATTAATAGTAGTATTTGTTTTTAGAAGGGATTATTAAATTTTGGGATTATATGATCTTATACTAACCATATTGGTTTTTGATATTTTCTAAAGATAATCGAAATATATATTTCATATTTTGTACATTATGTGATTCTCTAGAAGTTGATTCTAGTGCATCATTTGTAACCAAGTCATCTAGAATACTAATAATTTAGAGAAAAAGATGAGTTTGTGGTAGGTATTTATTAAAGGATGAAGCTCTATTTGAAAAGTAAGTGGGATTCTTATTTTTTTAGTTAAGATCATAAATTATTTCCTCAACATTATGAAAATTATATTAAAAAAAATATTTATGTTTTCTTTTCCTACAAAAAATTCAAACACCATTTAACCAATCACAAGTTTATGGTTTTCTAGATTCTATCCTTTTCTTGATCATGTTTACTATTACTCTCCATTAGAACAATATGGTTAGTTTTTCTACCATATCATTGTTTTCCTACAAGGAATCCTAGTATGTTTTATCTTAGGTGACCATTGTACTTAACATTATTAATATTAATGTGATATTTTTATTGACTATTTCTCTGATGTGGGATTTTAAATGATGTTTATAATCCCAATTTTAAAATTATGAAGATGCCATTTCCAAAAGGGGGGAAGGATGTGACATCCCAGATATTTATAGAATAATACATTTTTATATCAATTAATATTTTTGAATTATATATTAAATTTATTTTAAAGTGGACAATATGTATTATAGCGTACCCAACACAAAACAATGATTTTCTTTGAAATCAATCGTTGCACACAACACTAAGTTATAATGAAAAATAATAAAACTATAATATTATTATTTTAAATGGTTATAGACGCCATGATTTTGTTTTGAAGGAATGAATATAATTTATTTTATTAATATTGTTAATTTTTTTTATTTTTTTTACATTTATCTAAAGAATTTTAGAGGCTTATAATGAGAATGAATATAATTTTAAACATAAAACACTCTTATATTATTAAAAGGTCGTTTTCCACCATTTGATGGTGAAACCTTTTTAAAAATTGTGTTTTTAATTATTATACATTATATTTGATAATATAAAATTATTCATTCAAATCAGAACATCAAAATTTACATCCATTGAAATTTTGGTATTTTTCTGATAAAAATCATATTTTTATGAACAATGAAAAAACTGCATTTTAATTCAAAGTTTTTATTTTCATATAATTTATTTATATAGTTAGATAATCCTTTTAATTAGTTTTAAATTTTAATTAGTTTATCATTTTATAAATTAATCCAATTATTGTTATTGAATGAAATTTCACATTTAAATTGGGCAGAAACACATCTCAATCATTTGATGGTTTTTACTTCTTAAAAACTTTCTTTCTCGTTTTGACAACGGGAAATAATTTTAAATAAATTACTGTAACTTCTGTATTTTGAATTTTGACAATTTGATCCTATATTTGGAATAAGAAGGTACAAATTTTGTAAATAGGTACCTTTTTTTGATATTATGCATAGAAACTCCAATAATTATTTTTTTACAATGGTTAAAGGGTAAATCAAGTAAATTAGGAAAAAACTAAAATTATAATAATATAAAAGTATCATAACACGTTTCATAATTATATTTGATGAGATATGGAAGAAAATAGGAATCCATGGGTGTAATTTAGGACCCCATTGATCCACTAGGATGTGATAATGAGATTTTATAAAATTTAATTCCATGAAAAGGGAAATATAACATTAACATGTATCACCAAAAAAAACTATTTTATTTTAATTTATATAATTGATATCTTCCACTATGAAAGGTAATTATAAATTTAAAATATTTCCAACATCATGGTATTTTATTAATAGGTTTTAGTCAATAAATACATAAATATTTTTATGACACAATAATGATTTAACGATTATGTTATTAATTAAATATTCAAATAAATGATATTATAAATTATAGAATAAATGAAATTTGAACATTTTGATGTCATACACGATATTTGGTCATGAAATTAACATGTGAGGGAGTATTTAATTCTTTTTTTAAGTAATAAATATGTTATCACATTAACAAAAATCAATTTCTAAAAATTTTCCAAATTTACATAAATGTGTTTTAAAAATAAATACTATTTCATTAAATAATATAATAGTGTAAAAATATAATATTAGGAAAATAGACTGATATAATGTTAAAAATTACATTAATGATCCACTTTTGGTTCTCTTTGTATTTTATAGTAACTATAGTAACCATAAATTATGAAAATACAAGAATACATCGTATGAGTTAATGTTTTTAACTCAGGGATAATGCTAAAAGATAATGTTAATTGTTTGATCTAAACTTGTCTAAAACCTATTGGTTGATTGGATTTAGACCCATAATAATATTATTCTATTAATATAGCAATTTGTAACTATAATAATTTTAAAATAAATTTATAATAAAATAATATTTCAAGACGTTTTAAAGTTCCTTTCATCCCTTCTATAATAGGCCACCACCTCTACCCACTTAGTCAAACCTATAAAGCCCCTTGGATCGTCCAAATTCTACTAAAATAAGATTCAAACATAACTCCCTTCTTCATGTAATTATTACCCTTGGAATAATGCAATTCAAAGAACCCTTTTTCCTAAAATCAAAAGGACATACCCAATTTTAAGGTAACGTCTTTTTTAAACCTCATTTCCTTTATTTTCATTCTCCACCCCTCAACTATATTTATTAAATTATTTTATAACAACAGCAGTATAATAAATGTTCTAGCATATTTCATTCTAAGTGTTAAACATACACTTACACACACCTCTATCTAATAGATATGGAACATATTGTTTCTATGTACGACGAACCACTACCTCGTGAAATGGTGATTGTTCAATTTTCTTCTACCACCTCTCACAGTGGACATTGTTAGGGATCTTTATTTAAAAATTATATTTATTATATTTATATTATATCTAAGCTCCTTTATTTTTTATTTACAATATACCTTTATACTTTCCAAAATGTGTTATTACAATAACTTCATTTGAGGAAGGGTGGAAAACCGCCCCCTCAAAGTGATATAACTCGTTTATGCCATTCATGGAACATATAAAAGATATTGTTAATGAAATTATTTAACATATATAACATAGGTATTATAAATTAATTATAATATACATATTTTTAATTTATTTTTCAATCCTTTTATATGAAAAATAAAAGAAATTAGATTTCATGCGTACGTACGACCTATCATCTCTATGAACAGTGCATTTCATTTCTTATCTCAAAATGTTATAGAATATTATAAATAAAAATATACTGTATTTATATGATATTTATGTCATGAATAATATTACATTGATAATAAACTGATTAACAAATAGATAATTTTCATCAAAACTAGTTCTGGTTTTCCTCAATTACCGAACATCAACAAAACATGTGATATGAACTTCAATAATAATGTAATTATTATAACATGATAATCAGTTATATTAAATGAATAAAAAACATGAAAAATGTTTTTTTATTAATGTGTAAATTATCTTAAGTTTATTATTCATGTAAATAAAAAATGAACATGATAATTCAATCTCAAGGTAAGGTGCATCATCTCAATCTCCATTCACTGAGGTATTTCATGATAATATACACCTTTATTCTTTTATAAGGTGTATATACAGCCATAATGAAGTTTCATATCCATATTTTATCTATACCAATGTTATCTATTAAAACATGGAGATTTTTATTTCAATTTTAAAAGAAGCATGTGACACCATGAAGGTTTAACGATTTAATTATCAATTATTCTTCTTCATGATATTAATTTACATATTTATTTATAAGTGTATAAAATTAATATATATAATATTTTATGTCTATCTTGAATTTCATTCAATTTTATCAAATGTAATATTTTTATATGATGTGTTTTACTTTCTTTACAGAATGACAAAATGATTTTTTTTTAATATGTACGGAGACAACTACTTCTCCATCGCCACGACCATTTTTTAATATTTAGAATCCTATATAAGCCTTAATTTCATTTAATTGGAAAATCAATCCATTAATACTTTATTTGGGTATCTAGATATTTAAAATGGGTTCTTAAATGAAAAAATCAATTTTTATAGAAAATTGTTTGTGAAATGGGATTATAAGAATTTTTTCAAAAGGTTTTTGTGATGAATGTGTTTTATTCATGGAATGGTACATGATAATTATATTAAACAGGTGAGCCTGATATCGATTATATGAATGGTTGATCCCCCTTATAACTCACGGGTGGGAATGATATAGCTTATACGGATAGTTGAACCCCATTGTAGATCATGGCTTATTACGAAATATCATATACGAAGGGTTGATCCCCAATATAGCTCATGAGTGAGCCCAATATAACAAATACAAAGGGTGATCTTCATTATAGATCTCCAATTTAGAAGTTAGAAATATGGTTCTTCCCATATAAAGATGTTTGAAAGGGTTTTATTTATATGATTCTGTAAGTAACATAAACTTTTTTTAATTTCATGATATTGGATTTAGAGTTTTTCATTGAGAAAAAAGTGTGCGTGTTATTCATGTGAAATTTTTTAATTTCATTAGTTCAAAGAACATTGAATGGGTTATCAGGTTTTAACTAGACTAATGGTTTTTCTTTATTTTTATTATACTTACTAATCTTATTGTGCTCATCCCAAGTTTTTAAATTTTTTCATAGGATTTATGGGAGAACATTGTCATGTATGGAATTAAAGAGATGTTATGATGAATAAACATGAAAATAAACAATGTTTTTTTAATTTATTTTTTGTTTTAGAAGAAACATATATTGATGGTAGTTTCAACTTTGATTTTAGATGTTTTTTATGCAATAGTTATGGAATAATTCACTAAATCTCTAAATGTGAAAATATCCTCAATTTTAATTCTTAAAATAATTCAAGATTATATATTATTTAAGGTTGGGCCATATAATTAGTATCATAGGTCGGTTTAGGCATCTTTGGATATTTGGATGTTTTCATAAGGGTTTGGGATATCTTTATGTTTTTTTAATTTTAAGTTATATAATACATTCAATATCATAGAAATATCTTTTGTAGCATTATGATCCGGAATATTTAGGTTACTAACGGTATTTTTTAAGACCATCACCTTTCAGGAAATAATAGGTTTTAATTATTGGGATGAAAAAAGCAAGGTATGAGATAAACAGTGAGGTTAAAATATGTTATTGTTATTTTTAGGATTTTATGTCATTTTTAGAATTTTATAGAAATATATATTTTTTGAAAAATGAAAACATGCAGACAGCTTGACAACTCATTTCATTGGACAATGTGAAGGGAATCGAACCCACAACTGAGGTACAACTGAGATTTATCACCTACCACTAGACTATGTGAAGTCCTTAGTTGGTATGAATTATTTATTTTATTTAAATGGTTCTTTTGATCAAGAATAATTTGATATTGGGAACATATATTTTATAAAATGGATATCCTTAATATAGGAAAATGGTATGGTGATTATGTGATAAATGTTATTTTAGAAGGCCTTCACTGTTTTGGGAGCACTATACACCTATGGAAAATAAAATACTATGAGATTTCATTTGACGAGTAAGGGTTGAATTTTATTTTTGAATAATTTATGTTTTTATTGTGGATATATGGTGGTTTGGGATATTTGTGGAAATGATTGACCTATCATGTAGAATATTTGATTAGGTTAATTACTTTTAAGTTTGATAATTTAAGAGTAGTTGATGTTATATAGTGATAAATGATAGGATTTATTATGGAATACAATGTGATCAAATAATTCTAAATTTTGTGTTTCTATCTTAGTTTGGATTATTATGAGAATTTCAATGACAGTTGTTTATTGAATGGTATTTATTGATCTTTGGGTATTGTTTTAGAAATTTAGAAATTATGAGTAGTTTTTCTTTTTATAAAGGAATTTTCTCATTTGGGACTATATGATCTTGTACTAACCATTTTGGATTTGGATAATGTCTAAAGATAAGATAAATATATATTTCGTCTTTTATTGATTATGTGAATCTCTATATGTTGATTCTAGTACTACATTTGTGATCAAGTCATATTGAATACTCATTGTTTGGATAAAATATGAGTTTCTATAAGATAATAATGAAATGATGAAACTGTACTTGACAAGTAAGTATTTTTACTTGGTTTTTTAGTCTAGAACCTAATAAAATTCCTTAAATTTATGAAAAATATATTTAAAAAAAACTTTTTCCATTTACTTTTTATACTAGGAAATTAAATACCATTTAACCCATCACATGTTTATGGTTTTTTGGTTTTAAACATTCTCCTGATCATGTTTTCTATCACTCTCTTTCAGAATAAGATAGTTAGTTTTTCTTCCATATCCATGTTTTCTAACCTTTTATCCAAGATTGTTCTATCCTGGGTGACCTTTATAGTTCTCTTTCATTATTTTAATGTAATCATTTTATTAACTCTTTTTCTAATGTGGGATTTTAAATGATGTTTCTGAGCCCAAAATTGAAATTGGGAGGACACAATTTCTAAAAGGGGGAATGATGTATCATACAGGGTATTTATAGAATATTACATTTTCATATCTATTAATATTTTTTATTTTAATATTAATTTTAGTTTAAATGGAACAATATGTCTAATAGTGTACCTGAAATTCAATAATGAGTTTCTCTGAAATCTTACGCTGCACACAACACTGAGTTATACTGAAAAATAATATAAGAATAACATTATTATTTTACATGGTTGTTAATGAATATCCATTTTATTGGTGGGAATGAAAATAATTAAATATATATTGGTTTTTAAATATCTATTCATTTTTTTACATGTATCCAATGAATCTTAGAGGCTTAAAATGAGAATGAATCCAATTTTAAGTATAAAATACTCTAATATGTTTTTTACCACCTTTTAATAAAGAACCCCTTTTAAAAATATGTTTTAGTCACTTTAATATGGTATATTTTATAATATAATCTTCTTCATTATTAGTGAGAAATAAAAATTTACTTTGGTTGAAATGTTAGTTTTTTTCTGATAAAATTCATATTTTTTTGAATAGTGAAAAATAATGCACTTTAATTCAAAACTACATATTATTCTAATAGATTTTAATAGTTATAATGTCCATTTAATTGGGTTTAAAGTGTAATTGGATTATGTGTTTATCATTTAATCCAATTATATTCATTTAAGTTAATTTCACATTTAAATTGGATAAAATCACATGTCAATCTTTTGATTGTTTTTACTTCAAAAAACCCCAATTTCTTGTTTTGACATCGTGAATTAATTTTAAATTAATTTCTGCAACATCTGTGTTGTGAAATTGGAAAAATAGATTCCATTTTTTGAATCATACGGTCCTAATTTTTTAAATGGGTTCCTTTTATTTTTGGACATTTTGAATAGTTACTTCATTAATTATTTTTATTTTGCATTGTAGAAGGGTAAATTAGGTATATAATGGTAAAAAATAATATTATTGTAATATAAAACTACCCTAACACATTTCAAATTCATATTGGATGATATATGGTAGGATATGGGCATCCATGGTCTTAATTTAGGACCTGATGGAGAAACTTGGGTGTGATAATGATATTTTTTAATATTTAACTTCAAGAAAAGACAAATATAACCTAAACATGTATCTCCTAACTAAAACAATTAAAAATTGGTTTATATGAATGATATGTTTGTCTATTAATAGTAATTGAAATGATAAAATTATTTCCTACAACATGGTATTGTATTTATTGTTTTCATGTATTTAATAAATAAATATATTTATAACACAATTATGATGTAGTGATTACCTTAGTAATGAAATAGTCAAATAAATGAGATAATAAATATTAAATTTAATGTAATTTGAATCTTTTGTTGCATGAAATTATTTTTTTGATGAAATTGGCATGTTTTGGATGATTTAATGCCTTTGGTTTAAATTAATTATGTTGTTATGGATTTAACAAAAATCAATTTCTAAATATAGTCAAAGTTGACATAAATGAGTTTAAAAAAAATACTATATTATTAAATGATATAATAGTCCTAAAAATATAATATTTGGAAAATTTACTTATATAATGTTACAAATATTATTAATGATTCACTTGGGGATCTATTGGTATTTTATAGTAAAAATAGTTACCATATATGATGAAAATACAAGTTGGTGTGGAAAGAGTTAATATTTTTAACTAAGGGTGAATAATAAAACATAAGGTTAATATTAGGATCTAAACTTGTCTAAAACCTATTAGTTGAGTGGATTTAGACCCATACTCTTCAGTTCCTTATAATATATATCATTGTAACTATTAAAATTAGAAAATAAATTTATTATAAAATAACATTTCAAGACATTCCTAAATTGCCCATCTTCCAACTTATAAAAGGCCACCACCTCTACCCACTTTCTCACACCTCTCAAGCCCCTTGTATCATCCTAATTATGCCCAAATAATACCCTAAGAGACCTCCCTACCTCCTATAGGACTTACCTTGATAATAAAGAAATTCAAGAAAACCTTTTAGCTCAAATCAAATGGAGTTATCTAGTTTAGAGGTAACATCATTTCCCAAGCTCTTTTCCTTTATTTTCCTTCTCCCTATACTATATTTATTAAATTATTTTATAAAAACACTAGTATACCCAATATAATAAAATGTTTTTATGCTAATGGTTCTACCAACTCTTATACATACCTCTATCTAATTGATATAGATCATATTGTTTCTATGTACGAAGATCTACAGCCACATGAAATGATGACTGTTAAATTTTCTCATACCACCTGTAATGGTGAAAATTATGTTGAAACTAAATTTAAATATGTTATAAATTATATTTATATAATCTCTAGGATTGTGTATATTTTATTTACTGCATATAATTATAAATTTCATAATGTATATTTAAGATTATTTCCGTTGTGGAAGCATGGACTACCGCCCCCTCAAAGTGATATGACTCATGCATGCCATACATTGAAAAAATAAAGGATATATTTATTTAAATTATTTAACATATATAAAGTAGGTATTATAATTGAATTATAATGTACCTTTTTATCATTTATTTTTCATTCTATTAATATGAAAAATTAATGAATGTAGCCTTTATGCGTACTTAGGACCTACCATCTCCATGAAAGGTGCAGTTCACTTCTTATATCCAAATGTTATAGAATATTATAAATACATATATAATGGATATATATGATATTAATGTCATGATTAATATTTTTGAGATAACAGACGGATGACTGAATTGATAATTTACATCAAAACAAGTTCATTTTTGACTCAAATACAGAAGATCAACAAAACATGATTTGAATTTAAATAATTATGTAATTGTTATAACATGTTAATAAGTGATATAAAATTAATAATAAACGTGAAAATGTTTTTTAATAAATTATAAATTAACCTTAGTTTAGTATCCATGATTATAATGAATGAACGAGAGAAGTCAGACTGAAGATACGGGACATCCTCAAAATCTCATTTCATTGAGGTATTTCTTGATAATATGCACCTTTTTTCATTTTTAAGGTGTATATAGAGCCATTATGACAATTCATATACATATTTTATCTATACTAATGTTATTTATTAAAACATGGAGATTAATATTTAAATCATTAAAGGGGTATGTGACACCTTGAATGTTTAATGATTTAATTATCAAATACTTTTTTTCAAGATATTAAAGATCATATTTATTAATATGACTATAAAATTATTATATACAAAATTTTATTTTTATCATGAATTTCATTTAATGTATTCAAAGGGAATCATTTTATGTGAAACATTTTAATTTCTTTACAAAATGATATAAGGAATGTATTTAACGTATATAGTGATGACCAATTCTAGACCGCCATAACTATTATTTGATATTTGGATTTCTATATAATGTTTGATGTCTTATAAAATGAAAATAAATCACATATTCATTTATTTGGTTATCTGGGTATTTCAAATAGTTTCTAAAATGAATGTTTTATTTTTATATGTAAATGTTTTTCATATTGGATTAGAAGAGTTTTTCAAAAGGGCTTTGTGATGAACATAAATTATTCATGAAATGGTACATGAGAACTATATGAAACAAGTGAGCCTGATATATCTTATATAAAGGTTTGATCCACATTATAGCTAATGGGTGAGCCCTATATAACTTATACTAAGGGTTGATCCCCAGTATAGCTCACTGGTGAGCCCAACACAAATTATACGAAGGGATGAGCCCTATTATAGCTCAGGAGTAATCCTGTAATTTAATATATAATGGGTGATCCCTATTATAGATCTCCAATTTGGAATTCAACCATATAGTTTTCCAATTGGATGTTGTTTGAAATTTTTTTCTGTATATGATTGTATATGTAACCTAAAAGAGTTTTAATTACTTTCAATTAGTTTTAGAGTTTTTCATTGAGAAAAATAATGAGTTTTATTCATGTGATAATGTTTTATTGCATCCACTCAAAGAACATTGAATGTGTGATAATGTTTTAATTAGAAAAATAATTATTCTTTATTTTTATGTCCCTTACTAACATTATTCTTCTCATCCCTTGTTTTTAAAAGTATTCATTTGATTTAAGGGAGTATAGTTTCATGTATGGAATCAAGAAGAACTTATAAAGATTAAACATGAAAAGAAACAATGTTTACTTTTAAATTTGTTTATGTTATAAAAGAAACAGATACTATTAGAAGTGTCCAATTTGAATTTCTATGTATTTTTTATGTAATAGTTATGGTCTAATTCTCTAATTCTCTAAACCTAAAAATATCTTCAATGTGTATTCTTGACTTAACTCAAGATAATATAATGATTAAGTATGGGGCCTTATAAAATATTAAATAAGATTTTATCCCAATCCTGATAAAAGGTACAACAAAGTTTATCTCAATCCTTAAAAAGTGTACTTTGGGGGTTATCCCAATACTATAAGTGGGTGAAGAGGTGGTAATACCAATACTAAAACAAGAGGACACATGATAGGTTAAATTATTCCCAAAAGGCAGTACATGGGAGGTCATACTAGGGAAAACGTTTTTACACTTTTGGACATCGCATTCCCAACATGTTATGAATTTCTAGGTGGATATACTTGACATATGGTTTTATATGCTTATATGTATTCCACAATTCTATATCTTCTACCAATTTTATTGTCACATCAATCATGTTATTTGATTCTATTACGATTCATGTATTATGAATAATAATGATTTATAAAATAATAGAAATTTAGGTTATAGCGAGTGTTTGGAACCATGGATATAAGCCCAAAATGTATGGAAATATTTTATAGCCACAATATAATGAACCATGGCTTGTATTGGTGTGGATATTGGGAAAGACCTATAGACATAGTTCCAAACCGTGTCTAAATCCCTATATCCACTGTTAGAAACTGTGGAAGAAGCTTCAACCATACAGGGTTTATTTCCAGAGTTTCAAAACAGGTCAATAAGGATTTATCCATGGTTTAAAACTATGGCTATACTTTTCAAATTTCATTAGAAAATAGAACCTAACACTCCCCCTACATAGCACCTCACTCCCCTTGAAGTATCCCACCCCCTAAAAGCCCACACCCCCCCATCACCACTCCACCTACAGACCCCCTTCCCTCTACAACCCCCCACTCCCCCTGGATAGCCCCCTCCCTCTATAGACCCCACCTCTTGGATAGAACCTCTTCTTCCTGGATAGACACCCTTCATGGATAGACCCCCATTCCTTGATAGAACACCCATCCTTCTTAGATGGGCCCCCACCGCCACACACCCCCTGGACATACCCCCTCCCTGAACAGACCCCCCCCAGACAGAACCCCAACCTCAATGGATAAACCCACCTCCTTGAATGGACCCCCCTTCTTGGATAGACCCCCCTTTCCTAGGCATAACCCCCTCATTCTTGTATCGACCCCCACCCTACACCCCCTCCCCAGACATACAACCTCCATGAATATCCCCCCTGGATAGAGCCCCCCTCTTTACTGAAAACACACCCCTAGACAGACCCCCCCTCCCTAGACCGAACCAACCCCCTAGACAGACCCCCTCTTTCATGGATATACCCCCTCCTTTTTTGGAAAGACCCCCCCCCCCACACTTCCTGGACTGACCCCCTCCTTCCTAGACAAACCCTTTAATCCTTAGACAGACCCCCCACTCAATACCTCCTCGTTGGACAGACCCCTATCCTCTCCCAAGACAAACCCCCATCCACACCCTCCCCCTATAGACCCCCTTTCATTCCCTCTCACACCCTCCCCTACTTCCTAGATAGACCACCACCCTCATTCCTAGATATACCCTCCTCCTTCTGGGACAGACCCACTACCTGGACATGCCCCCTACACGCCCCCAACCCATGCACACCACCTCCCCCTGTGGACCCCCTTGCACCACCTCCCCCTGCACACCCCCGCACCCCTACCCCCCTATAGACCCCCCATGCACCCCCCTCCTCAAGTTGACCCCACTTGCACACCCTCCCCATCCCATGCAGACCCCCCCCCCCCCACCCACATGCATACCACACTTTCACCCCCATCATACCCCTACATCCCCATGTAGCCCCACCTTGTACCCACACTCCTGGACCCCTCCCTCCTGGACACCCCCCAGACACCCCCTCCATCTCAGACAACCTCACCCTTCCCCGGGACACCCCCACGCTCCCTCTTGGACACCCCCTACACCAAGAACAGACAAAAAATGAAGGACCAGACTTGAATAAACAACACTGGAACATACAAAAAAAGGAGAATAATTTCATCCTTATATTTTTTAGGTTCCCAGAAGGAAACACTATGATATAATTTATACGATATTAAAATACCCCTACAAAGATGCTCATTTTCTATCAAATCGGTATCCATGATTAAAGCAACCATCCACTTTATCGAAATCATTCTATCAGTAATAGAGATTGATATGATTGAAATCTCAAATATATAGTCATGTTTGGGAAATAACTTATTCATAACAATTTATACTCATCATATATTAAAAATAGTCTTACTATATTATTCTATATAATTCATCATACACAAAATAAATTTCATTTTACAAAATTATATGATAATAATATGAAATACATGTACGTATAAATCATTTTTTTATTTATAATCCACCCATTTTTTCATGATATTGTATTGTGTACAAGTTCCGCAATGAAAATGAAAATATATGAAAAAATTATTCTACTGACTAGCTAACACAAATGTATGTGAATATACTAAAGGAACTATAGAACTAGTATCTAGAATAGTTATAGAGTATGTATGTAAAGGATGAATTTATAAATGTGTTGTAATAAAATTAATAGAACACAACTCACATTAACCTTCAATCTTGGGATAGGAAGCTCCTCATTCTTCCACGCTACACACATAAACCCATCTATATGATACAGAAGAAGTCAGTTTTGTGACAACCGTATATTCCTGATGTCGATTCCTTCATTCACCATTTCATAAAATGGGACCACTTTTATAAACATCGCCACCTGTTGAACTATCAGCTTGATACCCAAATCAATATCCGCCTCTGTGGTGAAAATTTCTTTTTCTTAAACAAAAAATAATATATAAATAATAACATTTAAGAAATAAGTTCCTATTTCTTCATGGCCTTGCATTGATCAATGATCAATGAAGCACCCTCCTTCTGAGTATCCACCCTTCCTTTTATATGATTCAATAGTTCGTTAATATCATATCTTCCACTTTCATTGTATTCATTTATTTCCAAAAAAGTTGTAGCAACAACATTGTCTGCTTCATCACACTAGTCATCTCTTAATCTTCTATGATTTTCATCATTCTAATTTATCACTTCCTGATTTAAAATGTTTCAATTAATATGAAACTACATTTTCAAACAAATAATCTAAAAAACATTTTTAAGTCAAAATCATACCTTGTGATTGTCATACCAATAAAACTAGATAACTTTAAAAGTGTTCCATCTATAATATTTAATGTACTCTTCCCATAGCAGGAAAACCACTAGAGTCTATTCTTTTACTTCTTCCCCAATATAATTTCATTGGATTGCCTCATGAAATAGATTCTTGTTTAATTCTCCCATGCACGTTAAAATAGTATGGGTATGTCATGATATGTCTTGTAAGCCATAAAAATCTAAGAAGAAGAAGAAAAAAACATGACATACACAAGAATACATGTTATATCAAGTAAAAGACCTGATGAAATAACAGGTTCTCCCATTGAAAGGTATAAAAATAATTTGATGTCAAATATTTACATTAAAAATTGAAAACTCACCACTTATGATAAGAAACAACACTTAATGTTATACTCTGGAGAAAAAAAACTTAAATTGTTCACAAAAAATCAAATTTCTCTAATGATTTACTCATTAGGACACAAAGAGTATGTCTTGGAAAATTGTGAGCCTTAATGGTAATGATCAAAATGTTATATTAATAAAATTGAACGATTTCAATATGGTTAAAATCCATGATATTACATTAACTATTTATTTAGGAGAATCATGTAGCTCAACATTTCTCATTCAATATTTCACTATGGGTTTTGTTCAGTGCTTCTAAATCTTCAAGGTATGCTTCCTTTTCTCTCAATAGAATTTGAGTTCCCTCCACCTTTTTCATAACGTCGTCACAATAATTATATTCCTCATGCTTTATCACATTCCTTCTTTTGTAATCATATCTTCATGGTTTTGGGGATTACTTAAGAATAACATCAGCAAAAAAATAGATATATTTCTCTCTTCAGATATTCTATTTTAAATGTTTCATGAAACTCATGATTTTTTATGACATTAAATTTCATACATTAGATAATGGCATATGATATATCATATGGGTGAATATTTATTTCATGAATATAATATCATATATTATTAGTCATATGTTTGATCAATGTCATACATTCAAGAGATTCATTTATGGCGATAAATTCAAAAATTATTTTGATTTGAAATTGATGGAGTTCTATGAAAGGGAATAAAATTCATATGATCCTAAAAAAGTAATAAGATTTACCGAGAACTCTAAAGTAAAGAAAAAAAATGACTACTGTGTTTTCAATATTTTAAAGATAAACTCTATATTTTTTTTAATTGAATTTTTGGATTTTTTAAATGGAACCTAGGTATACCACCCAACATAAAAACACATCAATTAAGATCATTCTAATTACCTGGATTATCTAAATAATCCTAACCACCAGAATATTCACTCCACGACATAGAATCTTATTATATACATAATTAGATTATTCTAGGTAATATTATTATATACATACTTATATTAATCCATGTACTTCAAAACACATCATTTCTGGTTAGGTATTCAAGGGAATCATGTTTGTTTCTTATATTCCATGGTTATCCACTTCACCTGGATTTTAATAGAATTCAAATTATCCTTTACACATTTAATGGAATCTCCTATAAACAATGACTCTCACTGACTAAAAAATATAACTTCTTCTCAATACATCCATGTATACTTAAACCATAACTATATCTTTTAATTATGAATTATCTCAAGGTTCAATATTCAATCTTCCTAGAATTGATAATAAATTTTATGTTGGTAATAGAGTTATCCACCTTTTATGAAATTTTATGTTATATTTTCTCATCTCCCGCAAACTCATCTATTTTTACAAAAACCCAATTACATATATTTTATTTCCATCCACATTCCACACTCTTCAACATTTCCATGGGATAATGGAAATAAAATTTCTAACATTGATTGGTTATATCAAACATCTCTATTTCAATATCACATAACCTGGTCTATAAAACAAGATAATTTAATTTAGACAACATATCTATCTATAATCTCTACAAATTTGAACCTACTTATGACACTCCCATTTTAAAGGATGATGAAATAGTATTACAAGAATTATTCATAAACCTCTAATGAAATGAATAAAAAAATAAAAAAAATTAATTACATTCTATTTATCAGAAATATTTTTATAATTTGATCTCACTTTTGATTTTAATTTAATTTATCATCTATCTAGTTAATGAATTCATACACTTGATAGCCAATTTTTTTCCTTTACTTCACCTTATATACACCACTTACTCAGTTTTTGGTAACCCCTTTTTTGGAATACTGTATATATCCTCATCTATAATTCCCATAACTATACCATGTCAACTATCACATTCATAAATTGTTTCCTTTTTAATTTCTAGATTTCTCCCATCATTTTTGAGATCCATGGCCATATTTTAATGATCCTTGATGGTGTACATAAAACCTTAATAGAATCACATCTTCCCACTTGTTCATATGTCTAAACATGTCCAATAATTTTTGAGATTCATGGCCATTTCATATTAACCTTTCCCTAACTTGTTCATATGTTTAAACAAGTACAAACATAATTTATACCAAATATCACCATATTGGGGTCATGATCATTATTCTACAAATAAATAATATATTTTATTACCAATTAGAAAAATACCAATCAAAGAAACACATGAAATAAATTAAACTCAATAAACAATCCATAATTCACATATGAACACAGTCTAAACTCATTATAAAGTTATAGGTCATCTAACTAAATGAGTAGAAGGAATAATCTTATGGTATATGCCTATTTCTTCCCTAAGAGAATAAGGATTCAATAATTTTAAGAAATAAAAAGTGAATTATAAATATTCAAAGATCAAGACCCCCATAATTTCAAAACATATTGGAACAGAAATATTAAAAGAAAATTACTCAAGTGATAATTTTGAATATATTTTCACATAGTGATCATTGATTGAATTTTTATTTCTTTCAAAAAATCATACAATATAATTAGTCATGTAATAATTTTGAAAACATGTTGGAATAACAAAAGAAAATATAATCGAATTCATTTTAGAATTATATGTCATAACATATTTCATTTAACCTAATGTTTTATTAATTAAACTATTAGATTAAGAAAATTAGTTTTCCATTCAATAAATAGAAATTTAAAGGGTGTAAATATCCCAAAAAATTACAATGATTGATTTTAGAATTCATCCAGACACATAATAGAAGAATGGAATATGTAAAATAAAATAATATAGATTTGAAGAATGTAAATAGTAATTATATCCGAATGAAAAAAATATAATCAATATACTACATAGGAAGGGTGTTGGGGGTTTTAAGGAAATTCTCGGTTCGGGTGGAATGAGCATGGGTGGTAGAGGGGGAGTGACTGGTAGGTAGGGGCACTGTCAGTAAAGGGTTTTTGGAGTCCAGAAGGAGTTAAGAGAAGAGGTGGGGAACAAATTTAGGTAGAAGAGGGGAATATGTGTCGAGTACACAGAGGGTCCTAGGTATCAGGGGTAGCGTCAAGGAGGGCAGTGGTGAGAAGTGAATCGTCATCAGCATTGGAGGTGTTGGGGTGGTGGGTGGGGGGGTCGTCGTGGGTGGCATCGGGGAGCATCTTTGGGGAGAGCATTGGGGAGGGAATCAGGGAGCAGCATTGGGGAGGGTGTCGAGGATCCACCTCAGAGGAGGAGAGTTGTGGAGAGAGATGATAGTGTTGGGTGAAAAGTGAAATTTATAGAGAGCCGAAAGCATCACAATAGGATTAACGAAGACATGGGAGGAAGATATCGTGAATGAGAGGAATTTCACGAGGAAGGGAGACGCACGAGGGTATTGGAACAAAAAAAACCATATTGACATGTTTTTTTGTAAAACCATGACATTATATATACATATATCCACAAACCTAAATAAAACTTGTCTATAAATAATTTTATAGACACTGATATATAATACCATGGATATAAGACCATAGCTATAGATCATTTTTCTAGTAGTGATACACTGACTGAATAATAAGATATATGATACGTGGGATACAGTTTTTAAATTTTATTCTAATGTTCTAATACTGTTATGATCATGTTACGCTGTTATCACCCTTGTTTACCTATAGTAATCATATATGTTGACACTTACTTATGATTCCATTCCCTATTTTATGAAGATTGATATTAGATTTGATATGTCGAATAATGGTTCTCATTATTATGATCATATTGGTAGATTATGTAGTTCACATATGAATCAATTTTTTAGGAATAAATGTTTCCTATGTCATTATACTTAAATTATTATTGAATTTATCATTCTGATTTATAATGAAAAATATACAATTAAACTGTTATGTCTATATATGAAAATCGAAGTCGTTTATATGGGGTGTTCAATATAAGAAAATATATATAGTTTTTATTTATCCATCTCTGATAGGACTGTGTGTCTTGCACTCCAGCCCCTACTCTATTTCTTGAGGATCTAGATCACATTGTAAACAAGGAATATTCCATATCTAAAACACATGCAACATATTTACTCTCTTTTTATTATCATCTAATTTAGTGTGAGAAACAACATTATTTATAGGATGTTCATTACTAATAATTAATTGATCAAGAACTACCTCATATCATGTGGAAATGATGACTATATATCAATCTATAACAACATTATGTCACTCATATACTATTTCAAATAGGCCTAATTACATGAATAATCTCATCTAATCCTTTCATTTGAAAACAATATATCCATATGTATATGCCACCCTTTTGTTGATATCATTTACATATGAAGGATATATAATATTGGATGAAATTACATATGAATGACACCATATATCATAACTAACAACAATATATTTCATATACTAATGTATTTATACCCCATTGTTAATATCAATGAGTTGTTGGTTGACTAATATGTAATAAAATTCATAGATAAATGAAACATTGGTCACTACACCAAACACTATTCTCGATGCTCTATTAAGACAACATAAGTGCCCATTGACATCCTTGCCCATATTCCCAATCCAATCCACACATAATTACTAATTAATAACTCATCCCCAATGAATTGACCACATTTACCCACCCTAAAAGTGAAGAAACCCACCAATTCCTCACCTAAAATAGAAATATGATGATTGTTCCACCATAATATCACCTTCAATATGATAGAGGATGATGGATAACACTATGAAGGAAAATGGAAAAATATAGAAGTCTTCAACCTATATCAACCTAAAATACACAAATATATCTAATTAAAAAATAACCATTAATTCCATTTGTAAATATTTATAATCAGACGATACTTCTAAAATTCATGAATAACACATTCCATGATATTCAAACCTCCACATTATAATTACACACCCCAATGTTCATTAAATATGATAGATTTGAAATACTATAATCAATATCATTTCTTCAAGGGATCCAAGATCAATCATTGAATTGAATGGATATTTCCATGATAAAGAACCACCAAGATTCACCATACACCGTAAAGAGTATTGAATGAAAGAGTAAAATCATATCAAGATCCACCAAGATCACTTTTAGACTATGAATCATATACAAATAAATAACTCCTTTGGGAACAATGACTATTCTGGTGTGAGTACAATCATAAAAAAATTGATACCAAAAAACTAAAAATGAATGACAATGTAATTAGCCAACTTAAACTCTAAAACCACAAGGTCACTGGAAGGAATTTATGGAATGATGAGTACTCTATACAATAATAAGTTATAAGGACATATGGAAACAATAGTCATATAATCTATAATATTAGATGTACCATATCTCGCATGAAAATAGGGATGCTCATATACCAAAAATCCAATTAATTCTATAATTAATAGCAAAAATTTTGATCACATGTCAATATAATACCAACATTTATTGATGATATAAGTATTTAGAGTGTAAAATATTCTTTTACATTCTACCCATACAATAACCACATTAAACTCTACAGTGTTACCTACTCAACATTGTACAAAACACATTATCCAAGGGAGTATGGCACCCTAATATCCATTATTATCATTTTACGATTTTATAAACAAATTGGATAACATTAATCTTGTTCAAAAATAGTTTTTTTCAATGGAATTATAACTCCTATTGTAAATAACATCCAAAAATTTTTACCCCAAATCAACACGTAGAAACTATATTTTTAAATACAGTCCTCAATAATAAAATGTGTTAGTTAAGGGAGTATGTAATTCAATTGGGGGTATCACTATTTATCAAGTAGTGAACATTTACAGATAGTTTTCCTAAATCTATAGATACCCATTACCTATTGGTACAGAAGTTACGATCATTATCTATCTTTTCAGGGGACTATTAAATATCACATTCACATCACCAAGTGAGATCCCACAATTTTTATACTCTAATTATGACACATGAACCATATTACAAGTCCTATAGTGGTATGGAGACTCAAATTCAAGAACTTCCTATTTTTTTTCATAGATGTATATTGGATGTGTATAATTGTGCTCTATGGGAAAACATTCCTTTGATATACTACTCACATTCTGAAATCTGAGTCATGGGAAATATGATATGAAAAATCACAAGGATAGAAAAGTATAAGGAATGTACTCGAGGGGTATATGGGATGTATCTTCTTCATTGAATTTTGGTCATGTAATGAATGTCTTCATGTCATTAATTTGTCTATCTAAAAAAGTGTTTATCACGGTTTTCAATTCTTGTTTTTCTAGTGGGGGTACTCAATTTTCTAGGGTACAAGACATGTGTTATTATCCCACATAACATGTACACCTAAATAGCTACCCAATCCTTTATTTACATAATATATCAATCTTTACCTCCTATGAATGCATGATTCATGTACCTTGTCTACATGTTATGCGATATATAGATTCATAGAATCCCATGTCATCCCTGAGGATACATGAATAGTCTACAAAATTACATGCCCTTAAAACCTATATTCAATATAATGATATACATAACACTTAGACTCATGTAAATATCACCACTAACATCCCTTTACAAAACATAAAACACTACGAATTCCCTCATCAATTGATTTTGAAACTCTAGAGGCATTTTAAAAAAAATCATTGGAAAATGGAATAATTCTATCAGACTTATTCTTAATGATCACAATAGTACATAAGGACCCTTTTTGTGAGTAAAACGTCCCACTATATCTCTCCATACACTAGAAATCTCATATTTTCCATCTGAAACACTGAAATTTGATCATTCTCCATTATTGGTCAATTTATTAGAACCACCTATCTAAGATATGATCGATGGTGAAATAATTTAGATGAAAAAGTGTATATCTAGGATGAAATATGGGTTCTATTAAATGGTGGGATAGTTAAACCATCTGTCTTTAGGAACAAATATACCAATGATAAAGAATACTAGAAAGGCCATGAATAAACAAAAAATATCAAATGAAAAGAGATGTTGGAAAAAATCTATATGCTAAACAATTTTACTCTAGATAATCGTACATGAAATCAACATAATAATGAATGTGTATTGATAAAACACCAGACATAAAGATCCCTAAAATGATTTTGAATTAGTTTCATCAATCCAATTACAATTTCTATGATCGTTTTTTTTTTCAGAATCCATCTCTACTCCAGATCTATCATAGATTCCACCAATATTTATTCCCTATTACCTCCCAATATAGGGTTCATGTAAATTAACTAGGGTAGCTGACCCATGATAATATATAGAGGGATATGTTAAGTAGGTGTGTTTTATAGTCCACATTATTAATAATTAATTAATTTATTAATTATGATATGAACACTACAATAGGCCTTCCTGAGGGTGGCATGAAATGCAAATGAAGGTTATGTCACCCGTATGATAAACATGTCACACTGGAATCAATAGAGGTGGTAGAATTATAATATATAACTCTACTTTGGAGATATAAAGATCCATAATTATGGGATACATATTTATATATTTATAAAATATAAAATATCATGTAGAATTTTTCAATCTCAAAAACTCCCCAAGCTCAACTAGGGGTAAATTTTCTTCCAAAGATCAATTAAATCATGGATTAAAATTTTCAATGTTACCATTGAGGGATGTTTTTTAATTTTACCTATATGGAGTTTATAGGACTCAAAATATTGAAATTTGATTCTATCATGACTATGGATAATTTGGGTTTTTACAAGAAAAAAAATAATCAAAAAATACAAAAAAATTAAAAGAATGTATAAATAATAAATAAATATTACAAAATCATATTACACCTACGAAATAGATGTTTTCTATTTTTATAAATTATTTTCATTTTTAGATATTTTTTCCCAAAACCAATTTTTTTTTGAATTATTTATTGTATTTTTTCAATATATATTTTTTTTATGAAAAAAGGAATAACTATCATGACAAATATCAAATAATATTACACCATTCAAGTAGAAATTGTTTCTTTAATTGAATTATAATTATAGTCTTGAGAAAATATATCTGTTAAAATGTATATATGAATTAAATTACATTTTAAATATATTATAAAAAAATGTTGTGAATGTTGAAAATAGCTAATATATTAATAATGATTGGAAAAGCAGAAAGTAAAAATTTTTGATAAACACTTCAGGATTATAAAATAATTCAATATAAAATTTTTATTGTGAGGATAATAATAATATATAAATTTAATTTAATATATATATATATATAATATCCTTCATATATATATATAAATTATATATATTTTCATTTCATAAAAATACTTATTTTTATCATCAAATTACATATCATGCGAACAAAATTATTTCAATATTAATGCATGTTAAAATAATTTATGTTCGATGGAATTATTATAGACTCAAGATTACCTTATTTCATCTGTCATGTTGTGTTGAAGGTTTAAATGATTAAATCATAAATATGTTAAATGAAATTAAGGTAAAATTAGTGTATAAAACATTTATGTGTCAAATAAGGATATAAATAATCAAAAGTTTACTAAGAAATATTTTCAAAAAAGTAAATAAATTTGAATGAAATATTGGAATGTTATCAATGTCTGTTGACAACACACTATTTCATATAGATAATTATTTAGAGTTAATTTTGTTTTAATATTATTAATCTGATGATTTTAAATGCAATATCAATTTCCCTTTTTCCATGTAAATTAAAAATCATAAAAAATAACCTCACTTGAAATATAATTCGAAAATGTATTTTATAATTTACATGGTATATGGACTTGAAAAGAACATAATTATTTAATATTAATATTATGTGTAAACATCTGTTGTTTACTCCCAAAAATTTAAGAATATTATTTGATATCTATGATAAAATAATTTAATATAACATATTCATTTTTGAATGAAAATAAATGTAATTTATCAATCAAAAAATGAATCATGAAATAAATACATTGAAATACTACATACCAAAAATACTATAAATAAATACATGTTGTATATTCAATAACTAACATGAAAAATTTCTAACTCCATTCCAATGACTACCCTTATATTTTCCATCCATTAAGAGTTAGAAGAATTTGAAGGAGGCATATTTCCAAATTCAGCTTTCGTGGGATTTATATATCCATTATGAATATAAATGAGATATAGTAATGGAATATACTACCCTTGATCCTTTGAACACCTAAATATTATGGGTGTTAATAATTTAATAGTTCAACTCACATAAATCTATTATTTATTAATGTGTTACATGGTATTTATTGAAAATGTGGTGTTTCATTCATGTATGTGATAGTTTAAATTTCCATAAAATATATTCATATTATTCAATTCATGAATAAATGGAAGAAAACATACTAAATATTTTCATGTGATTAAATATTTATATTAAATAAAGTTATGCAATGACAGTGGTATGTTTTTTTAATAAGTCATGGATGAAACTATCCATCCATGTACTATCACTTCAAACATCTCCTCTTTATTAGAGGAACTAGAAGGATGCAGAGGAATGATAGTTCCCATTGGAAAACATGACTATTCACTCATCCCATGGATACATCATGGAGAGGCGATGTATTTCAGGCAACCTTTTGTAACCTTCATCAATGTTAATTGAAGTTGATTAAGTATCAAAATATATATAGACAATCGTATCCATGTTTACTGGATAAGTTTTTTTTATAAAATAGATTCATTTTTGAATCCTGGGAGATCCTTATGAAAAGGTATAAATCAGTTTTTATTGATCTAATAATGATTATTAGTGTAGTATGAAAACATTCAAGGGTATCATAGGGGTCTCATTCATCCTATCATTGATAACTTCAATCAAAATAATGATTAAATGAATAACTAGTATAGTTTTCATATTTAATGAAAACAACTAAAAAAATTACACTAACATATCATAGTTACGTAAAAGTTACTAAGGTATTACATTTATAAAAACTAGATTGATAAATGATACCATTTTTTTACCTATATGAGAGGGTTTATATAAAAGTCGAAAGAAATTTCTTATGGAAGCCTAAAAGTATTAAATGAATAATTAATACGGGATGATTCTCTTGCAAATGTTGTTTCTTATTCTAATGGTTTACTTAAAATTATAGAAGAATCTACAAAAAGAAATTGAAATTATTACTTTTAAACAATATATGATATTTTATATTTACCCATACATAGAATATTTATACATAAGGGTCACCCGAACTACACATACGTTGTGGGATAGAGCTTAAATCCATAATATTAGTACAAGGTTTATAATCTGTGGGTAAACATAATTGTTGGATTAACATGAATTAGCTATATGAATAACCTTATAATTCAATAAAAATATATTTTAACCATTACATGGGGGTTCTAAAATCAAATTACCCGTAGAAATATAATCTATGTAATGTTAGATTGGGGATACGCTTACAGAGAATAAGCATTTTGAGTAAGGGTAAACAATATTGTTTTAATATATTTTAAATTTTTATTATATTACATGATTTAACATATTTATGAAGACATTATATATCCAACTAAAATATAATTTTGTAATAATTAATTCAACAAGAATTTATAAAATAATAAATTAATTATAAAATGATTATAATTGAATAAATGTTTATGAAATATTTTTCTATAAATGATAAATATTATTATTTTAAATACCCATTAAAAATTAATTTAAATGAATTATGATCAATAAATAACACTACTAATTTAAAAATATCAAATTATAAATTATAAATGGTTATAAATTATAAAATATAGAAAAACAAAAAAATTATGTTTAAAATATGAATTTTTCATAAGAAATTAATTTAAATTATTAAAATTAAAGCGATCTTATTTGGATATTATTTATTCAATATCAAAAATATATTTTTTATGGATATTATCATGGATTAAAAAACGTTTAAAATTTGATAATTACATTATGTACTTTTTTACAGAATGTAAAATTGAATAATGAATATATTTATAATTCAAAAATATCATGTATTTAAAATATATTTCAATTTAATGATGAACATGAAGGTATTCATATTATAATGAATATAAAAATTTAATTTTTTATTTATTAAATATCAACAATATTCATTGAAAATTATAGAATATTTTTAATCATATTTTAATGATGAATTGTTCAAATATGATCAACTCATGTTGAATTTTTTGAGTTATTTGTCTATTAAAATCTAATGAACTATACTTATCATAGTTTTAAAATAGTTAAATGATGAATGTTGTTTTATTTATTTTAAAATGTTAATTTTATTCTAGATAGATATTTTGAATATATGTTAGGTGTGATGACAAATTTAGTTTTTGATATACCCTATCCTCTGTTTTATTTGAAGTATGTAGATAGAATTTTTTTTGACTATAATTGAATAATATTAGGTTATAAATTTACAATGAATTAAATCCTCTCTTAATTAAATTATCGTTCAATTTTACGATAAGGGGTCAGACTACCTACCTACCTAGATGATTATGCCTTGCCTGGCGTGGTGAAAAGTGTTGGTTATCTTTCCCAATAGGTTTAGGGATGTATATGTTTTCATTATAATATAACAATAATCTATAAAATGATGTTTTAAATTACTATATACAACTAATTAATTTTGATATATAAAAATATAAATGACTTTTAATTTTTTGGGTGAGTCACTCAAACTTATAGGCTTTGTAAACATTTACAAATAATTTTTTTTAAATATATTTTTATAGAAGAAAGAATATGATTCCACAACACATAAAAAGAATAATGCATACTTAAAATTTAATTACGTAACATAAAGTGGGGGGATTATATTCCCCTCAATTACTAACTGTATACTCCATCCAATGTAGCATTTTTCAAAACATCAATCATTTAACTAGGTAGGTGATTTCATGACCCCATTTTCACAAGGTGTACCCCTCCTCAGTCGGAAATTTGAGAAGAAAGATAGTGACCACCTATTCCCCCTTCCAGTAGGCCCTGGGTTGGAGACTAGCGCTAATGGTATAGTAAACACCCAAATGGGAGGCCTTACCCTCTATGATAACACATGAGAAAGATAAAGACAAGTCAGACAGTGACCAAATCCAACTCAGTTTGCAATATAAATGAAATTCCAAGTACACATATGTAATTTCATGAAACATTACTACAACTAGAAGGGAAAACAGTAATTACCAAAGGAAAGTAAAAATAGCAGTGGCCACAAATCCCAAACATGCCCTGCTAAAAACCATCTTGATCTACAACCTACTGTAAATGACCTGAAAAACATTTTTTATATATAGAGATTAAGTATAAAAGTATAATCATAAAGATCCTCCCTGAAGCCTCGGGTGATATAGTAAATAAATCATGATAAATAAGAGTGAACAACAAGGGAAACTATCTCATTACCTAAACTAGTGTAATAAGTTTCTATCCTCACCATGGATACTCTCACAAACTATCATATACTAGAGTATATAATATAATAACGAGTATCAACAGTTCCCCTCGACCACTTACCCTATGGTTTTCTTCTTTTCCATAACACAACATTTTATAAGTAATCTCTCTCTAAAAAGTTCGGCTCGAAGGCACCTAGGCAAGCACTTCCACATGCACCTTGGGAAACACAATACATGTATGCAGACACTTGGTTGAATCACCATAGCATCAATGAAACCAAAAGTAACCAGGTAGTTTTTGGGAGCCACCACAACCCGAATAACATGTATCATATGTTGGGTATTATGCCTTAAAATATTACAACCCATACTCTTATAAGGATCCTCAATCCATCACAACCTATACACATTACACCTATAGTTTTTCATAGGAAAATATATCCAGAATATATGTGTGCGAATAAACACAATCTATTATAGCCCTCTACACAAATATATTGGGAAACTAACCATTGTGCCTACCAGTACAAGTAACTACCAAGGGAAGAGAGTAGGGCCAAAGGGGGTAGTCATCCATAAATCCTCCAACCAAAGTGTTGGAGAAAACACCTCATAGAGCTTAGAATCCCCAAGGTGTTAGTGTCCCTAACCGACAGGGTGGGGTAGCATATAGAAACGAAAAATTACATGATATAATATATCTCACAACCACGCAATGTGGAAAACCCTCGTCTCAGACTCAACTATAGCTAACATCCCTCAGACTCCCAACTGTCATAGCTAAGACTAGGTATTTTATAGGCACATAACCACTTAAAGAGCTACATTATATTAAATTATAACTTTTTATGAGTTAAACATTATGTAAATTAATTACTTTTACATTTATTTACCAATTACAATTACCCATTACATTTCAATGGAATTCAAACCAAGATCCATAGTTCCTCTGAATTGTATCCCCAACATTGAATCCTGACCACCTCCAACCCCATGGGTTCAAAATCATTTATTCAATCATTAATTAGCAAAATTTTACTTCTCATATTTCTATACATTATAATAAATATAAAATAAGCTACTAAACCCAAGGGGCTCAACACAATGAGTAGATTAACTACCCATCGAGTCTTTTATGCCTATAGTAAAAGAATTGGACCACCATCCTCGAGAATATAAACAAGAAAATAACATGGAATACCTCACAAGTATTCACCTCTTTTCGAAGGAAGGTAACAAAAACCACCTACCTTGAGCATTAGGGATGGTATATAAGATAACAACCACCAAGATTCAGTAAGCATCTAACATTGACATCCAACCTGTTCCATCATCTCTCGTGTCCTCCCTAACACCCACATGCATAAATCAATGCATATCACCACTTTTGTAATCAACTATTGCCACAACCAATGGGAATTCCTGCCCCACATACCTCAACAGTCCTCCAGGGTTAGCCATATTAGGTGCACATCACAACACTAGATGCAGGAATCAAGCAACAAAGCAACCGGGGTCTTGACCCCATGCAAAGCATTCAAACATCACAAGAAATGATATCTCACAACTTCAAGAATATGTCTATTTTCCCTTTACAAGAAAAAGGGTACCTCAACACTACCAGGCATTATATTTAATCATATACCTATTCTTCAATCCATATAGAATTAACCGATTCATTATTAGTAGGTTCCAACTAAGGGAAACCAAACTGCAAGATATCATAGCTTCCAAAAACTAATTAAAAATTTAATTTTATATGCCTTTTAACAACATGAACCTACATGATCCAAGTTTAACAACCAACTGGAATAGGAAAGAACATTTTCATTAATTTGATTAACATAAGATTATAACAGCGATAACCAGATTCATTTACATGCATCTTTATCATTACCCATTAAATTATCAATAAATTATTTCATTACATTCATTACCAATTTCATCAAGAGAAACATTGTATCAAATGAAGCATAGATATTACACAATATATAAAATCAAGAGTCAACCATTATCATGGTGCAAATAAACAACACGTGATCAAACCAATTATTTCAATCCAGTTCAAGTATTTAATTATGACAATTGCATTGCAATCCAAAGGGATAAATAATTCAGTCTCTATGATTGAACATAAAATATTATAGAAGAAACAAATCCCCTAACTAAAGAGTTTTATGATGTTCTTCACTCAAGAATGGATCAACGTAGTGGATCCCGATCACCTTCCCTACTATAGTTGCATCCACCCGAGGATTTTGCAGCACACTTGCATAATAAAAAACAACACAAAACACCCTTAGAACCGTGGAGATCAAACTCTATAGAATAGAAAGGATAAAAGGGAAAGGATATATAAAATAAATCCAATAATATATGTATATCGTACATTGTATTGAATATGGATTGATGAAGGAAGCCCGAGATTGATTCTGGTCGAATTGATCTCTAAAACACCATGGAGGGGTCTGGTGGGTCATCTGGGACTTGAGGGATGGGAGCCTTGGCCATAGGGTTGGAAAGACTAGAGTGGATGTGATTCCTTTAAAACATATAGTGGTAGTTCAGTACATGGAATTTAGTTCCTCGTCATGTCGTGTACTGCCTTGGGTTTGACTAATGCTGGAAAATGTGTATCCTCTATTATTTGTTTTATTTTTAGGGAACACGAGCTGGTCACATCCTGTCCCCCAAGGACACGTCGTGTAACCCTCCTGCTTCTAGCTATCATTGAATAAACTCTTCCATACTTCTTCCGAGCCTTCTCTAAGCACCCCAATATTTGAAAACACGCAATGGGTTGATCCACGTGGATCTGGGCCCTTACATCAGATACCTCTCTAATCATTCTCGTCCTCAATAATCCAAAACCATCCTAGAGAGTAAACATAAAAGGGGATGTCCGAACAACCACCCCATGAGATACATCTCAAGGAATTAACCACCACAGGTTCTCAACCACATAAAAATAACAATGAAATTCTTCACGACAACCACAACCATCTCCTAAATTCTCTCTGGGGGGGGAAGAGATACCTCTCAAATAGATCATTCCAAAAAATAATAATAAAATAATGACATATCATAGATAGAAATGGTCTAAAACTATAAAATAGACATTATTAAATGAAAATAGATAAACCTCAAACAACTCAGGGTACATAGCACATATCTGCAACTCGCAATTCTAGGTACTCTCCTCCACACCACCTTATCACCACAATACAAGAACCAAGGGGATAGAACATCCTCAAAATACCTTATTTTTTAGTCTTGGTTCTCCATAGTATGATCCTAAAAGGTAGAATCATCATCAACATTTTTATTTCCCAATCAATGAAATGAGAGTCATCATGAAGATAACGATGGAGAAATGACACATTAAAAACATCGTGTATCCAGATCATCTATTGGAGAAGTGTTACTCGATATGCCACTACACCAACATTATCAAACACCACGAAAGGCCGAAAAAACCGTGGAGAAAACTTACTACCAAGACCAAACCTTCGTTTCCCATGATGGGGACTCACCTTCAGAAACATTTGATCCCCAAAATAAAACTCTAAAGGTCTCCTCAATTTATTATCATGTGATTCCAGATGATCATGTGTTGTCTTCATCCTCGCACGTATCACCTGAACCATCGTTGTCATATTCTGCAGTAGTTCCAGTCCATGAATTGTTGTATCTCCAACCCCAGTCCATCAAAATAGAGAACAGAATGGTTGTTCATACAACGCTTCAATCAACTTTATACTAATGGTTAATTGAAAAAAAATTATTGTAAGAGAACTCCACCAAGGGTAAGTGCTTCATCCATGTTCCTCCAAAATCCAAGAAATAAGAGCCCAACATATTTTCAAGAGTCTGGATGGTCCGCTCTATGTAACCATCCATCTGAAGATGAAACTTAGTGCTAAGGAATAGATGAGAACCAAAAACATGCTTTATAACTCTCCATACCCTAGAGGTAAACATGGATCTCGATCGGAAATGACCATCCTATGGACTCCATGGAGTCTCAACACCTCCTCCAGATACTGTGTTGACAAAAATTCCACTAAGCATGACTCCATGACTAATATAAAGTTGGATGATTTGGTTAAAATATCCACTACCACAAAAAATAGTGTCATGTCCTCTAGAAGTTTGAGGTAAACCAATAAAGATGTTCATTGAGATGTCCTCCCATTTCACTGAGGAATATCTAACGGCTGCAGAAAACCACTAGGGACATGGTGCTCGATCATCACCTTCTTGTAGACCAAACATAAAGACACAAACTCCAAAACTATCCACTTTATCCCAAACCACCAAAACTGACTCCTCGAGCCTCAAAACAACTTTGTCACTCTAGGATGAACTGCTAAATGTTATCTATGGAACTCTCTGAGAAATGTCTCACACATCGCTAAAAGAATGAAATTCATTAATTAATACAACACTTAGTGATGTTCGTCCCCAGACCAACCATCAAGGGCCTCTCTACAAACAACTGGGTCTCTCCAGACCCCCACCTCTAGATCCCCCAACTAGGACTCTTCCACTTGCTGCACTGTAACACCGCAGGTAAATAATGAATATGAAATTTTCATATTTATCCATATTTGTGAATAAAATATTAATATGACTTTAAAGGGGACGCTATGCTTGATGGCGTACCCAACACGCAACAACGAGTTTCTTGGGAATCTTACGTTGCACTCTAATAAAAAAATAATATTATTTCAAATGGTAGTTAACATGTAGCCGTTTTATTGGCGTGACTGGATAGAAATAACTAAAATATGATTATATATGTTTTTTAAATGTTTTTTCATTTATCCAATAAAAGCTAAAGACTTAAAATACGGAAAGAATTCAATTTTAGGTGTATATGCCCTAGTTTTCACTAAGGGTTCACTTATCGCCTTTTAATGGAGAACTGTCATTAAATATTGTTTTGTTCACTCTTAAACATTCTTTTGGACCAAATAAAACTCTTATTAAGAATCGGGACATCAAATTTTACTTTGTGTAATTTTTTGGTATTTTTCCGATAAAGTTCATTTTTTAATGAATATTTCAAAATGTTGTATTTTAATTCAAAACCTCTTTTTAATCTAATTTATTTATATGATTAGATTATATTTTGAATTGGTTTTAAAGTGAAATTAGAAAATATTTTTACCATTAAATCCAATAGTGGTCGTTGAATTAATTTCACTTTGAAATCAGACTTAAACTAGTGTCAATCTTTTGATACTTATTATTTTATAAAAACACGTTAATTGCTCTGACAGCGGGAATTAATTATTAAATTAATTAATGTGACTAATATGTTTTGAATTTTTTAAAACGGACTTCATTTTTGAATTCATAATATCAAATATAGCATAGGGTGAATTTTTGGGATTTTTCTGAAAAACTTCAATTTTTGATGAATAGTGAAACCACTAAGTGATACTTATAAAAGCTGATTTTTCGTTTAAATGAAATTTTACCACTTATGTGTTTTGAATTTCAAATATCCGACATACATGGTTGTCATTAAGAAGTAAAATGTGGTTCAATGGGATAAAAATATTTTTTGGTGAATAGTAACTTATTAAGTTTTTAATCGCGATTAGTGGTAATTAGTGTAGTTTAAGGTATAAATAATGCTTTAATAATATGAAATGACCTAGAAACATGTCCCAATCATATTGGTTGTGTCATGGCCGACCAATACAAGCCATGGGTCAACTTGGGGACCCCATGGAGACATTTTGGTTGGGAAATGACATAAATAACTTTTTATTTAATGTAAAAGTAAAAATGACACAAACATGATATGTTTTACTTAAATAATTTTTAAGTGGGGTTATATAAGTCATCTTTCTGATTATAAATAGTAATTGGAAATATAAAAATATTTCCTACATCATAGTATTTTTTTGATAATTTTTAGACATTAAATAAATTAAATTAATTGTGACATAATAATGATGCAGCGATGACATCATTATTTGACGATTTAAATAAAATCGAAAGATAATGTAAAATCTATGAACTACACATGGCCAAAACCAATTGGATGAGTGTACTTCGAACCCTTATCACCTTATCCACAAATTATATCAATGTGGGACCTCTTAAAATCGAAACACATTTTCAAATAAAGTAATATTTCTTTACTTTCCAAAAGTGCCCCTCCTCTCCTCTTATAAAAGGCCCCCACCTCTACCTCATTTCACACACTCCTCAAGCCTTTGGCTCAGCCAAACCCCTGCCCATTTACTCTCTCCAAATCCCTCTCCACATCCTAGAGGATTCCCTTTGGGCATAATCCTTTCAAAGAAAGCCTTTAGGCTCAAATCAAAAAGAGTTACACTTTTAAAGGTAATTCATTCTCTCATGTTCATTTGTTTTATTTTGCTTTCCAACCCCCTAAACTCTTTTTATTTATTTCTTTTATAACAAAACCAGTATATTAAACATACTATGATGTTCTTATAGGATTTATTCGAGCTACACTCTCACACAACTACATCAAATGGTTAAAGAACATACGGTTTCCATGGATGGCGAAATTCTGCCTCCCGAAACGATGATTGTTCAATACTCATTTAACACCATAAAAGGTGGCCATTATGATGTCACTATTTTTATATATGATATATAATATGTTTATGTTTTCCTTAAGCTTCTGTTTTTTTTCATTTTGGGCATACCTTTATGGTTTCCATTATGGGTAAACACGATATCTTCATTTAAGGAAGTGCGGACTACCGCCCACTCAAAGTGATTTGATTCGTTAAATACCATATGTGGGACGTATAAAGGATGGAACAATGATAGTATATATGATATTATACTGGAATTATAATATACCTTTATATCATTATTATTCCATTCTATAAAATACAAAATAGAAATGAAAGTAGCGTTCATGCGTACGTACGGCTTACCGTCTCCATGAACGGTGCATTTCATTTCATACCTCTAAATGATTATGTAATGTTATAAATGCATGCATGTACTGGATATATATGACATATATTATATCTACATCATGAATACAATTCTGTATATAATAAACATTTGGCCACATGAACAACATGTAATTGTAAGAAGTCCACTTTCGTCTTAAGAACCAAATATCGGCAAAACAAATATTATTAACTTAAATGATTACATAATGTTTATGACATGGTAATAAGTGATATAAAAGGAATAATGAACTTGAAAACGGTTCTTAATGAAGTAGAAATTAACTCAAATTTATTATTCAGGAGATTAAAGAACGATCGAGTCAAGTCGGACCCGAGGTAAGGGATCCTACTCCTCTCTTCCTTTTTTAGTACACAATTTTATGTCATTCCTTTTAAAGCTCATCTTTCTTGTTATTGGGAAGACATTTTATATTACACTTACTGTAATTATTATGTTCATGTGATGAGAGACCCTATTCTCTTTCATCAATCCATTTTGGAAGTTTTGAGTTGCGCCGTTAGGCTGCCGAACTTTCGTAAGAGATATAACCTCTCTCGTTCTTTTTAAGTACTCTCGTTTATGTCACTTCTTTTAAGCTCCTCTTTGTAATGTTGGGGGATGTTATTTTATATTACTCATTCTGTACATTTAATTGTAATGTTATTAGATACCCTATTTGATATTATCAATCCATATTCCGATGTTTTATGTGGCGCCGTTAGGCTGCCGAGTTTTCGTAAGGGATTTTTCATCTCACTTTTATTCTCGTGAGATTTAGGCTACATTTTCCACAAATTCCATTGACTGGTGTATGTACTGCCCATTATTCTACTATTTGTGTAATATACTTTTGTTTATGAGTATTTACATCAATGATCTATTTTCCTTCTTTCATGGGGTGTATGTTTTGAAAGATACCCAAGTCGGTAAGGGAACCTTTCACCCTCCTCTTTTTTTAAAGACTTCTTTTATTGGGTATTTTAATTTACATATTGTTATGTTGGGATATGTTCTCATATATCCTTATTGATGTAAATATTATGTCCAAGTGATGAGATACACTTTTTATCTCTCATCAACTCATTTTGATGTGATGCCGTTAGGCTGTCAAGGGAACTTTTTAACCCAATTTTGATTTCTTTGGGTTCAACTTGTAGTCATTGAATATGTAATCCATTGAATATGTGTGAATGTCCTTTTATTTTTTTACACTTAATATCCACTTATATTGGGTGTATTTATATTTGTCACACATATTTTTGAGATTGATTTGTCCTTAATTTAAGGATACCTTCTTTGTAAGGGACTTCGTCTCAATCTCCTTTCATTGAGGCATATTTTATTTTATACACAACTTTCTTTTATACGGTGTATAAACCCCTTTGACTTTTACTTTTATACAAAAGGAATATTTTTCTACAAATCGTTTTACTAAAAGACAAAAAGGAATGTTTTTTTAACGTACGTGGTGACAACGACTTTTTCTGCCGCCGCGAGTATTATTTGGTCTTTGGCTTTCTCAACAATCCGTAATGTTTTTATAATAAAAAAAATACTATATACTCTTTTATATATTTTGGTATTGAAAATGGTTTTGAAAAAGGATTATATTTTGTCAATATATTTATGATATATTGTGATTGAAATGTGGAAATGTTATCATTCCTTTATATTGGTTTTATGTTTTATGATTTTATATTGGTACTTGGACATTTTAACAGGTGGTTACGTTATAAACCATACGACGGGTGGTGCCACAAATACCAGGACGGGTGGTTACGTTATAACCTCCAATGCATTGGGTATGGAAGTCGGCCATATGGCTATTCCATTAAGTATGTATGGAAATTGGCCGTATGGCTATTCCATTAAGTGATATGTGTGGAAGTCGGTTGTATGGTTATTCCACTTAAGTATGTTTATGTCCCAAGTTACCTTTATATATGTTATGTGTTCTTTATATGGGTTTTATGGTAATCCTTTAGTTACAAAACGATAAGTAATGATACTTTTTTTTCAGTGAAAAGTTTTTACTATTTCATGAAGGTGAAAAGTATTACATTTATAAAGTATTCATGGTTCACTTGTTGTTTTGAAAAACTAACAGTTTTCATTCTTTGTGTATCCCTTACTGAGCTTCTTATGCTCATCCCAAGTTTTTGAAATGTTTTTCACAGGACATAGCATGGAATAGGGTCAAGGATGGGATCAAGGGAAAGTCATGCTACCTAAAACATGAAACTAGACATGTTTCTTTTTATGAATTTTTTATTTTATGGAAATTTAGTAGAAGAGACTACTTTGTAATCTTTTGAGATGTAATAGTTATGTCCTAATTCTCTAAAACTCTAAACCTGAAAATATCCTCAATGTGAATTATTCATTTAATTCAATTTTAAGTAAGGTTTAAGGCTGGGGCCTTATAGTTGGTATCAGAGGTCGGTTTAGATATCTTTAGAGGTTAGGGTATTCTTTAAGCATAAGTGACATTACCATAATGGTTAGGATTTCAGAAAGAGTCCTAGTTTTATATAAAGTGAATGAGTAAGTGTATCTTATTGTTTACCTTCCTCATTAGTACATGATGGTTTTGTTGATATACTCACACTGAAATTTCTATTTTTAGTGAATGGATGGATCTAGCAGGCACCAAAGAGACAAAAGGTTTGAAGGAAACTGTGGTGGTTCTCTGATTAAGATACTAGATAAAATGGAGGATTCAGTGAGGAAACTCGTGGTTGTTCTAAACCAAATATCAAGGAGTCATGATCAACCACTTCAACCTTGGTGAGTTTTCTAATGCATCATGTACGAGATGGCCAACTCGATGTGGAAATTCAGGTAATAATTATTAACGTAACCATTAGGGATTATATGATACTTAATTTTTAGGTAATTATGGGTTACTCTATGATATGATGGAAAATGAAAGGAATGAGATAAACTTGAGGTTAAAATATGTTATGATTATTCTTGAAGATTTTATCTCATTCTGGGGAATGTTTTAAGAAAAATATAGTTTTGGAAAAAGGACAACACGTAGACCGTGTGATATCCCGTCGCGTCGGACAAAGATGCGGGAATCGAACCCACAACCAATGTGCGACTGGTATTTATCGCCTACCACTGGACTACGTGAAGTCCCTGGTTAGTTTGATTGATTCATTCAAGTTATGTGATTTTATTAATTAAGAGTAAGTTGATATTGGGTTATTTATGAAAATGATTAACCTATCATGGAGGATATGTGATTAGGTTAATTACTTTTCAAAACGAGACTTTAGGAGCAACTGATATTGTTTGGAGATAAATGTTACGATTTATCTTGGAAGACTATGCGACTAAATCCTTCAAATATTTTGGTTTCAATATTATATTGGTTTACTTTGAAGAATTTTATGGACAAATTGATTATAGAATGGTCCTCGTTGAACATTGGGTTTTGTTGGACATATTTTGGAGATTAAGAATAGAATTTCTTTTTATAAAGGGTTATCCTTTTCTGGAATATCTGATCTTGTAATAGCCTTTTTGGTTTTGGTTTTGGTTAATGTCTAAAGACATGGGAAGTATATAGTTCTATTTTGTGGATTAGGTGATACTATAGAAGTTGATTATAGTACTCTTAATGTGAAAAAGTCTTCCTAAATACTCGTCTTTTGGAGAAAATATGAGTTTGTGTAAGGAAGCTAATAAAAGCTGAAAGTCAATAGAATAAGTGATTATGTTTCCTTAGGAATAAATTCCTCAATAAAAAGTAACATAAAACAAAAATGTTGTCTATTAACTTTTCCTACTGGGGAATCGAAGACCGTTTAACTCATCACAAGTTTGTGATTTTCTCGTGGTTAACTTTCTCCTAGACATGTTTTCTATCACTCTCCATCAGAACTTGACCCTTTGTTTTTTCCACCATGTCCATATTTTCATACTTGGAATCCTAGTATGGGTTAACTCGGGTGCCCTTTGTACTTATCTTTCTTTATTTTAAAGTGTTTGTTTTACCGACTTTTGTTCCTATGTGGGACTTTCAAGGATGTTTCCAAGCACAATTTTAAAATTGCGAGGACGCAATTCCCAAAAGGGGGGAAGGATGTAACACCCCAGGTAAATAATGAATATGAAATTTTCATATTTATCCATATTTGTGAATAAAATATTAATATGACTTTAAAGGGGATGCTATGCTCGATGGCGTACCCAACACGCAACAACGAGTTTCTTGGGAATCTTACGTTGCACTCTAATAATAAAATAATATTATTTCAAATGGTAGTTAACATGTAGCCGTTGTATTGGAGGGAATGGATAGAAATAACTAATATATGATTATATATGTTTTTTAAATGTTTTTACATTTATCCAATAAAATCTAAAGGCTTAAAATACGGAAAGAATTCAATTTTAGGCGTATATGCCTTAGTTTTCACTAAGGGTTCACTTATCGCCTTTTAATGGAGAACTGTCATTAAATATTGTTTTGTTCACACTTAAACATTCTTTTGGACCAAATAAAACTCTTATTAAGAATCGGGACATCAAATTTTACTTTGTGTAATTTTTTGGTATTTTTCCGATAAAGTTCATTTTTTAATGAATATTTCAAAATGTTGTATTTTAATTCAAAACCTCTTTTTAATCTAATTTATTTATATGATTAGATTATATTTTGGATTGGTTTTAAAGTGCAATTAGAAAATATTTTTACCATTAAATCCAATATTGGTCGTTGGAATTAATTTCACTTTGAAATCAGACTTAAACTAGTGTCAATCTTTTGATACTTATTGTTTTATAAAAACACGCTATTTGCTCTGACAGCGGGAATTAATTATTAAATTAATTAATGTGACTAATATGTTTTCAATTTATTAAAACGGACTTCATTTTTGAATTTGTAATATCATATATAGCATAGGGTGAATTTTTGGGATTTTTCTGAAAAACTTCAATTTTTGATGAATAGTGAAACCACTAAGTGGTACTTATAAAAGATGATTTTTTGTTTAAATGAAATTTTACCACTTATGTGTTTTGAATTTCAAATATCCGACATACATGGTTGTCATTAAGAAATAAAATGTGGTTCAATGGGATAAAAATAATTTTTTGGTGAATAGTAACTTATTAAGTTTTTAATCGCGATTAGTGGTAATTAGTGTAGTTTAAGGTATAAACAATGCTTTAATAATATGAAATGACCTAGAAACATGTCACAACCTTATTGGTTGTGTCATGTCCGACCACGAAAAGCCATGGGTCAACTTGGGGACCCCATGGAGACATTTTGGTTGGGAAATGACATAAATAACTTTTTATTTATTGTAAAAGTATAAATGACACAAACATGATATGTTTTACTTAAATAATTTTTAAGTGGGGTTATAGAAGTCATATTTTTGATTATAAATAGTCATTGGAAAGATAAAAATATTTCCTACATCATAGTATTTTTTTTATAATTTTTAGAAATTAAATAAATTAAATTAATTATGACATAATAATGATGCAGCGATGACATCATTATTTGACGATTTAAATAAAATGGAAAGATAATGTAAAATCTATGAACTACACATGGCCAAAACCAATTGGATGAGTGTATTTAGAACCCTTATCACCTTATCCACAAATTATATCAATGTGGGACCTCTTAAAACCGAAACACATTTTCAAATAAAGTAATATTTCTTTACTTTCCAAAAGTGCCCCTCCTCTCCTCTTATAAAAGGCCTCCACCTCTACCTCATTTCACACACTCCTCAATCCTTTGGCTCGGCCAAACCCCTGACCATTTACTCTATACACATCCCTCTCCACAACCTAGAGGATTCTCTTTGGGCAGAATCCTTTCAAAGAAATCCTTTAGGCTCAAATCAAAAGGAGTTACACTTTTAAAGGTAATTCATTCTCTCATGTTCATTTGTTTTATTTTGCTTCTCCAACCCCCTAAACTCTTTTTATTTATTTCTTTTGTAACAACACCATTATATTAAACATACTAGGATGTTGTTATAAGATTTATTCGAGCTACACTCTCACACAACTACATCAAATTGTTAAAGAACATACGATTTCCGTGGATGGTGAAATTCTGCCTCCCGAAACGATGATTGTTCAATACTCAATTAACACCTTCAAAGGTGGCCATTATGATGTCACTATTTTTATATATGATATATAATATGTTTATTTTTTCCTTAAACTTCTGTTTTTTTCATTTTGGGCATACCTTTATGGTTTACATTATGGGTAAACGCGATATCTTCATTTAAGGAAGTGCGGACTACCGCCCCCTCAAAGTGATTTGATTCGTTAAATACCATATGTGGGAGGTATAAAGGATGGAACTATGATATTATATATGATATTATACTGGAATTATAATATACCTTTATATCATTATAATTCCATTCTATAAAATATGAAATAGAAATGAAAGTAGCGTTCATGCGTACGTACGGCTTACCGTCTCCATGAACGGTGAATTTCATTTCATACCTCTAAATGATTATGTAATGTTATAAATTCATGCATGTACTGGATATATATGACATGTATTATATCTCCATAATGAATACAATCCTGGATATAATAAACATTTGGCCACATGAACAACATGTAATTGTAAGAAGTCCACTTTCGACTTAAGAACCAAATATCAGCAAAACAAATATTATTAACTTAAATCATTACATAATGTTTATGACATAGTAATAAGTGATATAAAAGGAATAATGAACTTTAAAAGGGTTCTTGATGAAGTAGAAATTAACTCAAGTTTATTATTCATGAGATTAAAGAACGATCGAGTCAATTCGGACCCGAGGTAAGGGATCCTACTCTTCACTTTCTTTTTAAGTACACAATTTTATGTCATTCCTTTTAAAGCTCATATTTCTTGTTATTGGGATGACCTTTTATATTTAACTTACTGTAATTTTTATGTTCATGTGATGAGATACCCTATTCTCTTTCATCAATCCATTTTGGAAGTTTTGAGTGGCGCCGTTAGGCTGCCGAACTTTCGTAAGAGATATAACCTCTCTCTTTCTTTTTAATTACTCTCCTTTATGTCACTTCTTTTAAGCTCCTCTTTGTAATGTTGGGGGATGTTATATTATATTCCTCTTTCTGTACATTTTATTGTAATGTGATGTGATACCCTATTTGATCTCATCAATCCATATTCGGAAGTTTTATGTGGCGCCGTTAGGCTGCCGAGTTTTCATAAGGTATTTTTCATCTCACTTTTATTCTCGTGAGATTTATGCTACATTTGCCACAAATTCCATTGAGTGGTGTATGTACTTCCCATTATTCTACTTTTTGTGTAATATAATTTCATTTATGAGTATTTACATCAATGATCTATTTTCCTTCTTTCATGGGGTGTATGTTTTGAAAGATACCCAAGTCTGTAAGGGAACCTTTCACCCTCCTCTTTTTTTAAAGACTTATTTTATTGGGTCTTTTAATTTACATATTGTTATGTTGGGATATGTTCTCATATATACTTATTGATGTAAATTTTATGTCCATGTTATGAGATACACTTTTTATCTCTCATCAACTCATTTTGATGTGATGCCGTTAGGCTATCAAGGGAACTTTTTCACCCAATTTCGATTTCTTTGGGTTCAACTTGTAGTCATTGAATATGTAATCCATTGAATATGTGTGAATGACCTTTTATTGTTTTACACTTAATATCCACTTATATTGGGTGTATTTATATTTGTCACACATATTTTTGAGATTGATTTGTCCTTAATTTAAGGATACCTTCTTGCTAAGGGACTTCGTCTCAATCTCATTTCATTGAGGCATATTTTATTTTATACACAACTTTCTTTTATACGGTGTATAAACCCCATTGACTTTTACTTTTATACAAAATGAATCTTTTTCTACGAAGTGTTTTACTAAACGTCAAAAAGGAATGTTTTTTTAACGTACGCGGTGACAACGCCTTTTTCCGCCGCCGCGAGTATTATTTGGTCTTTGGCTTTCTCAACAAGCCGTAATGTTTTTATAATAAAATAAATACCATATACTCTTTTATATATTTTGGTATTGAAAATGGTTTTGAAAAAGGATTATATTTTGTCAATATATTTATGATGTATTGTGATTGAAATGTGGAAATGTTATCATTCCTTTATATTGGTTTTATGTTTTACGATTTTATATTGGTACTTGGACATTTTAACGGGTGGTTACGTTATAAACCATATGACGGGGGGTTCCGTGAATACCAGGACGGGTGGTTACATTATAACCTCCAATGCATTGGGTATGGAAGTCAGCCGTATGTCTATTCCATTAAGTATGTATGGAAATTGTCCGTATGGCTATTCCATTAAGTGATATGTGTGGAAGTCGACCGTATGGTTATTCCACTTAAGTATGTTTATGTCCCAAGTTACCTTTATATATGTTATGTGTTCTTTATATGGGTTTTATGGTAATCCATTGGTTACAAAAAGGTATGTAATGATACTTTTTTTTCCGTGAAAAGTATTTACTACTTCATGAAGGTGAAAAGTATTACATTGATAAAGTATTAATGGTTTACTTGTTGTTTTGAAAAACTAACAGTTTTCATTATTTGTGTATCCCTTACTAAGCTTCTTATGCTCATCCCAAGTTTTTGAAATGTTTTTCACAGGACATAGCATGGAATAGGGTCAAGGATGGGATCAAGGGAAAGTCATGCTACCTAAAACATGAAACTAGACATGTTTATTTTTATGAATTTTTTATTTTATGGAAATTTAGTAGAGGAGACTACTTTGTAATCTTTTGAGATGTAATAGTTATGTCCTAATTCTCTAAAAATCTAAACCTGAAAAGATCCTCAATGTGAATTATTCATTTAATTCAATTTTTAGTAAGGTTTAAGGCTGGGGCCTTATATGCACCATAGATGACTACACCATCATCTGAAAATTAAAAACTATTCCTCCAACGTCTCCTAAATCAATATATAATGTTACACGTTCTTCCATTACTCTACAGAAAAGAACATATTCATGTGATGCATCACTACGTGACTTCAGGGTCAGACCATCAGCTACAAAATTCCCCATCCCAGTTGTATATGAGATTTAAATGTTGTATTCCTGTAAGAACTCCATCCACCGAAGCTTTCACATGTTTAAGTCATGTTGGGAGAAAACATAATTATGTCTCTTATGATTGGTGAAAACCACAAAGCACTTTCCAATGAGGTTATGTCTCCACAACTAAAGACTAATCATCACTTCCAACAACTCAAGATCTTGGTTGTCATAATAATGTTCATGGGGATGCAACATCCAAGATCCATATGAAACAATCGATCTCTTCTACATTTTAACACAACCTAATCCCATACGTGAAGCATTGCTGAAAACCACAAACCGAAAATCCTTTGCGGGAATACAAAGATCTAGAGCACTTAACAACATCTCTATCAGAAAATCAAAAATTACTAACACTAATTATTCCACACGAATTCCAGATCCTTCCTAGTAAATTATATTAGAGGAGTCACAAACTGAGAGAAATCTGTTACGAAACACCTATAGTAGCCTGTGAGACCAAGGAATCATAACACCTATGCCACTCTGTTGGAGGATTCACAAGACACAACTAATTCTATATTTTATTGATCCATAACTAATCCCTGATGGGATAGATCATTCCCCAAAGAAAATGACTTCTCGAGCCCGAAACTCACTCTTCTAGAACATCCCTAACAACTCCTGTTGACAAATAATACCCAAAATAGAGTGCAAATTCTCTTCATTCTCCTCCTCAGATGTGAAGTAAAAAATGATTTTGTCGATGAAAACCACCAAGAACATATCAAAGAACTAACAGAAGACAGATTTCATCAACCCCATGGACACATATGGATCATTTGTCTCACCGAACGGCATTACAATGAACTCTTAATGCCCCCAATGAAATGGAAATCAGTCTTCGGGACATCTTCATTATTTACACACATCTTATGATATCTTGACCGCAAGTAAATTTTTGAGAACCATGTTTCAACCTTTAGTTGATCAAATAAATCTTCAATCTCTGGAAGGGGACATATATTTTTCATTGTTACATCATTTAAGCGATGATAATCAATACACAATTGCAAAATATTGTCATCCATCTTCACGAACAAAAATGCCGAACCCCACAGTGACACACTCGGCCGAAAAAACTACATTGTAACAGACCAACAAGAAATATATGTATCTCTTTAAAATCACAAGGTGAAATCATATATGGAAACATTGATATAGGATAATCTCATTCCTATAAATCGATCCAAAACTCGATCTCTCATTAAGGGGGTAATACTACAACCTCTTCTGGAAAGAAATGAGGGTACTCTTCTCTGTCCCTAGGAAACTCTAACTTATGAACCGTTGAAAAACTTAGTATCATCTCAGCAATCAATGATGATAAGGATGGAACATGCCTAGGACCCATCTGAGGGTCTTGCTCTCCAAAAAACACTATTGGCTCTCCATCTGCATTGAAAAATAACACATGCCTCCTAAAGAAATCCACAGTATCCTGCACGGAATACAACCAATCCATGCCATGAATGAAATCACATGTTTGTATCCGTAAACATAAAAAATCTTCCCAAGAGTGGTTCTTCCCCATCACTAGATCAAAGTCTCTACATACTTCAAATAGGATAGCTTGACCTCCAATTGGCATAGTCAACGCCAAGGGAACTATAAATCATTCTACCTCAAGTAACAAAGACTAGAAAAGGGTAGGTGGCATGAATTATTTTTTCATTATTGAAAAAAATGCATACACCCAAGTAGAAAACAAGAAAATGTTTCCTTGAACGACGTCTAGCTTGCCTGGTTGTAGAAACACTAAAGCATAAAGCTGACCGCGACCTCCTCCATGGACACTCTATCCCTGATGATGACCACCACAATGGTCATTCTCTGCACTTTGAGATGTAGAGAATCACAGGTTTGTCATTTGCATGCCCCATATATTCTCTTCTGATCCATTGCTAGTGCACCTTTCTACTTCTGCCTCATCTACAACTGCCTCAATGGATGAACCTAGTTTAGAATGCCTAGTACATGTTGACTTCTCTCAATGGTCTTTCACTCTCTTTGTTGAAGACCTTAGCCTCCACAATAAAAAAAGTTCTTGCTTATATGGAATAGTGTTGAGATCCAACACCCCTGGAGAAATGAGGTGTTGAGGGTTGGGACAAACATTCGGTCGAACAGAAATTCTTATGCCCTAAAACCCGAGAACCCTGAACCATAGATCTGCATCATGAGGAATTGTGAAGAATTCACTCTCGTGATGATCCAGTTCAATCCAATTTACTCTTAGTGACCTCTTCCCTCACCATCACATCATGATATGTCTTCAACATAAATGGGTGACATGGCACTGGATCTCTAGATGAAAATCCTCTTCGAAATTCCTCACCTTTGCCTCCTCATCTAGAAATAAGTCTAAAGCATATCATAAATGATTCCTAAAATAGATTCAAAAGTCTCAAACATTGGATCTCCCATGTCAAAGGGTAATAAGTTCTTGGATACTGGATGCCTTCATGTTCAAAAAAAGAAACTTGACTCTAAACTTGTCTAGGAACTCCTCCAAAGAGATTGACAGCTCTTCCCGATCCCCAAGGAACAAGAACAACCACTTTCTCACTGCTTAACATAGCTTATTCATAAAAAATATACCCAACAATCCTTCCGATAATGGATTTAACAGAAGCTTATATCGATCTACTCTAACCACTCTTCCATGACTACATCTGAAATGGAGCCCTCATACTTTTTTTATATTCTGGTGGTGAAACTCAGGTAGTGTCCTCCTACAATTGTCTTTGTCATCAACCTCAACCCTTTAGTGATCTGCTGGAATAGCTAGCTTTACATATTCTACGTGAACCTGATGAGGATGTTGACCTAGAGACATACTTACAAAAATAAAAAAGAGATAGGACTACTAAATCTTAAATATAGAAGACTCAACATTAATTAATTAATTTTTCCTTTTATTCATTTTATGTTATCCTATCGAAAGGTCTACCCATTAAAACACTGACACAAAGAATAATGATGCATGATCAATTCCTTGGACATTACCCTACAAATAGAATCCCCACATTTCGTATCCATCAGAAACATAAATTTCCATGCATCAAATCATAGGGGTCCCAAAAACTCTTATATATTAGATGGACTCTAGTGTTTATAGTACTTGCTAAACTTAACTAACATTTTTCCCTACCAACCCATGAAACCTCACTATTTCCTAACACCAGACATTTTCTGATCCCTCAACTAGGTCTTCGAAGCCAATCTTTCATGACCCCCTCCCCATATGTTGTACCCCTCATGGGTCGAAAATGTGACAAAGGTGATAGTGACCCCGAGTCCCACCTGTAGTACGCCTCGGGATGGTGACTAGCATTGAGGGTATTGTAAAAAAAATAAGAGGAATTAACCACTAAGGGAACACATGAAAAAGATATAGATAATACATACACCAAAAGACTCCAACACAGAATGAAATATAAACGAAATCCCAAGTACACTTATGTAATGTCATGCGAAACTACTACAATTGGTAGGGAAAACAGCAAGCACCAATGGAAAGTTAAAACAGTAGGGACCACATGGCCCAAACAGGTCTTAAAACACCAACATTGTAGTAAGTAGACCGATCTCCAACCTACTTCAATTAACCCAAAAAATAGTTATATATACATAGGGTGGGTATAACATTATACTCAGTAGGATCCTCCATGGATCTTACCATGAAACATTAACGAAACCATGCTAAAGAACAATAAACAACAAGAGAAATTATTTCATCCCCTAAATAGGTATACTATGTTCCCAGCCTCACCATGAATACTCTCAAAAATTATCACATACAAGAGTATATAATATAATAATGAATATCAAGGGTACCTTGCTACCACTTCCCAACTGGTTTTCCTCTTTTCTCCAACGTTGTATGTCCTAAGCCATCTCCCTCTAAAATTGTTGGCCCAAAGACACCTGGGGGAGAACTACCACTTGCACCTCATGAAACACAAAACATTCCCATAGACACCTCGGTGAAGCACCACACCATCCACACAACTAAAAGTAACCAAGTATTTTTTAGGAGCCACTATAGCCCACATAACCTGAATCATACATTAGGAATTATGCCTCAATCTATTATAGCCCATATGCCGAGTAAGGATCCTCAAGCAGTCAAAACCTATACACATTACACCTATAGTAGTCTATAGGAAACTATATCTATAATATATGTCTGTGAATAACCACAATCCATTACATCAATCTACATATATATATGGGAAATGTAACCACTATGCCTACCAGTACAAGTAACTACTACGAGAAGAGTGTGGGGCCAAATAGGGTGGTGAGCAATCTATCCCGCACCATAATATTGTGGAAACACCCCCTAAGGCTCAGAAACCCCATGGTGCCAGTCACCCTAACCGACAGGGTGAGGTACTGTATAGAAATAAAAAAATTATTTGATATAATATAACAAACAACTACACTATAGGGAAAAACCTTGTCTCATACTCAATTGCAGCTGACATCTCTGGAACTCCCAAGTGCCACTGCTAAGAATAAGTATCCTATAAGAACAATACCATTTAAATAAATAAATTAGATTACATTATCCCTGTTTTATTAGTTACACATTACTTTAATTAATTATTTTTACAATAATTAACCATTAATAGTTACACATTTCATTTCACTATTATTCCAACCAAGATCCATAGTTCCTTTGAATTGAAACATCAATATTGTGTCTCAGCCATCTCCAACCCCATGAGTTCAACATCATTTGTTCAATCATTTATTAAAAAGATTTTTACTTTTCCTAATTCCATGAATTCTAGAAAATCAAAACTAATCTACCAAAAATAGGGGCTTCACATGGTGAGTAGATGAACTACCCAACTTGTTTTTGCAAACTATAGTAGGATAATAAACCCACCATCATCAAGATGCTAAACCCAAAAAGCACATGGCATACCCCACAATTCGTTGCGTCTTTTAGAAAGAGGGTAATAAAAACTATCTTCCTTGAGAATTGGTAAATTTACAAAAGATAACAACCAATATGATTATGTAAGCATCCAATATTCACACCCAACCCGTTTCTTCATATTTAGTGTCCTACCAGATACCCACATAAATAAACTGATGCATCTCTCCAATCTAGGCATCATATAATACCAAAACCAATGGGCCTTCCAATCTCACTTACCACAATAGGCCTCCATGCCCAACCATATTTGGCTCACACCACAACATAAGAAGGAGGAAACAAATAACAAAGCAACTGGGCTGTTGGCCCCCATCAATGCATTATTTCATTACAAGCCATGATCCATCATAACTCGATGAATAAGGACATTTTTTCATTACAAGAAATAGGGTACATGAAAACCCTACCGTGCATTATCTTTTATCAACAACCAGTTCTATAGTCCATCTTGAATTACATGACTCAATATTAGTTGGTTCTTATAATGGTCAACCTAACTAAAAGATATATTAATGTCAGATTATAACAACAATAACCCAATTCATTTATATGCATCTTTATCATTAGACTTTTAATTATCAATTAATTTAAGATTTATGTTATTTACCAATTTCATTTAGAGAAACATGATAACAATACAAGAATAAATATGACATATTCTATCAAATTAAGAGGCAACTGTAATCACAATGAAAGGAAACAACTAAAAATCAAACCAATTATTTCAATTTGGTTCATGTATTTAATTAAGCCTATTCTATTGTGATCCAAATGAATAAATAATTCTAACAATATTTTTTCACAAAAATGAATAAATAAGAAATTAATCACCTACCTCAAAAGGATCTTGTCGTTCTATGAATGGGAATGGATCAAACCATTAGAACATGATCACCTTCCCCGCAAGAACTGCATCCACCTGAGGATGTTGTGGCCTATACACGTCAACCAAAACAGAAAGAAAATATTTTAGAACCATGGATATCAAACTCTATAGCTTGGAAAGGATAAATGGGAGAAGACAGATAAAAAATCCAATAATGTAGGTAGATCTTACCTCAGATTGAAGATGGGTCAATGAAGGAAGCCTGAGATCGATTCTCGTCAAACAGATCTTTAAATAACCACAGACGGGTTTGATGGGTTACCTTGGATGAGATAGATGGGATCCTTGGTCATAGGGTTGGAATGACTCGAGCAAATGTTGTGACTTTAAAACATATTGCGGTGGGTCAGTACAAGGTGTCTATTCCCCATCACTTCGTGTACTGCCTTGGGTTAGACTTATTCCAAAAAACATGTCACCTCAAATCTTATTATTATGGAACTCATACTGGTCACAATGTATACCCCATGGTCACATCATGTAATCAAGTTGCTTTAATCTTTCTTTGACCAAACTCCACCAGACTTTTTCTGAGCCTTCTACGAGCACCCAAATCATTGAAAAAACTCAAAGGGCTGATCCACGTTGATATGGGCCCCTACAGGTCGTGCCATAGATTAGTGGCAATGGATTATATTAGCTATTGAATCCTAGGAAAGGTGACACTTGAATGTATTTTGGTGGTTCCTGATATATATGGGTGAACATGGATTGTTGTTATTTATATTAATCTTGGTGATTAATTTTTTATTACAGTAGCTTAGATACCCTAAAACAATTGGTTATTATAGGAACATATTGATATTATCAATATTGTTGATTGCATAAAGAGATGTTGGATTGTTGGATCAACTAACCCAAAATTGAATATGACATGAATAGGATGATGTTTTACATAAATAACTCTACAGTATGATAAATTCCTTATCATACCCATTTAATAGTAACATACAGGTCTTTTGTGCTAATGGTTATTATCAAATTTAAAAAGTTCTCAACATTTTTGTGGTATCCAATTTAATAATATTCCTTCTTATGTGGTAATTAATCAACATAAACATGTGATAAAAAATTTATTATAGTTTTATAGATTCCTCATTATCAAAAAAGATATTGATTTTAATCCATTCTAGGAGAAACATAATTTATGTTACTTATACTATTGTAAACATAATAAAATATATTAACCAATATTGGTGATATATGAAAACATATTAAGTAAAATTATATTCCTCAGAGAAGTTCATTTTTGAGATACCAAGGGTTTAAATTATTCAATTTTTGAATTTTAGTGATTATAAAATTCTAAAGTTATTCATTAAGTATTTTCGAAGGAATTATATAAAATATAACCAAAGGAACATTAGTCTCCATCCATGTACATAATATTATTGGTCATTTCAATGATTTAATAAATTTTAGTCTCAGATACTCAATATGATTTTGTACATTAAATGAAAGTCAACATTGATTAATATGGTAATGAATTGATAAGACTAAAGGCTTCTTTAAAACATTATTAAATATATTAATCTAATATATTAATCAGACATATTTATGATATAAACTGTAAATTTTATATTGTATTGAAAAGAAATATAATGTTACAATAAAAAAATAATTAATGCATCATGTTATCTTTCTGGTAATAGTGAAAATTGTTTTCTGAATTAATTACATTTATACATGAAGATTAAAATATATATTAACAAGATTTTTATATTTATCACATTTATCTCTTGAGAATGGAATGTAAAATCCAGTTTTCTAAATTAAATGTTATTTTTTTCATTAAATACACATGTTTTATGAATTATTTAATTCTATAACATGATTTATGGGTTGATAAACAATTGATTCTTCTGGTTATATAATTTATCATATTTTCATCTATAGTGATGTTATAACAATATTATTTAATTAAAATAATTAGTTCACTATATTATCAATGTGTGAAAAATATATATGAACTAGGAATATGAGATATGAGTTATAAATTATTATATATATATAACAAGTATAAAAATATTAAAAGTAGAAGAAGAAATGGTGGTTGATATTCTTAGAAATTTTTATCCAAGAACACTATTATGGTTATTGATACCTTAGGTTATTACTAAGGATATGTAATAATTTAACATGATTGGACTATTCATGATGTTAATGAATGTTTTTTTGATACCATAATAAATATCATTGTTATCTATTGATGTTATCGAAATTAATTCCCAGATTTTTAATGGTATGTGATATTGAATGTATATTTATCAATTTTCATTAATTATATTGGAGTCCAGAAATGATATTAATTATTTATTGAGTTTGTTTTTTATATTATTGATATTATATAAATAGTCACTACATCAAGGATTTATGTGTTATGGATTTAATCAAGTGAAGATATATAAATATACAATGTGTGTTGCTTCATCTCCTTAATTTTATGGAATAAGATATAAGTTTCCTTAAAAATATTTTTCATGAAAATGCATGAGATTATTAAATGAATACATATAACACCCGAGTATTTCACAATATGTATCATATTAAATAAATTTAATTCATTCAATATATTTCATTGAAAAAATAATTTCATTTATTATAATTCACATAATATCATATAGAGAACAAAAAACGATTTCTATAATAAAGATTCAATGAAATGGGAGGCCACTTATAGTAATTAAGAAACATATACCAATAAAATAGTAACGTGTCCTTTGCAATAGTAATGTGATATTTTTGAACTGTAATACAAACAATGGAATAATAACCTCACCTATGAAATTATAAATAAAATTCATTTATAATCTATATGTTAATATGATATAATTTTATCGTAGTATATGTAAACAAATGATTTGGAAAATATTAATTTAGTATAAGTATTTTTATAGAACATGTATGTTTATTTAAAATTTTATAATTAAAATAATGATTTTAAAGAAAATTTATTTTCATAAAATTTAATAATAAATAAATATTTTTTTAGCATATGATTAAAAAATAATTTCATGATACCTTAGTTATTTCATTAATGTTTTATAAAATATTTCATAGTTCAAAAATAATGTTTTTTGGTAAATGATGATTTTAATAAAAAAATTAAATTTCTCATAATTAGAACATTATTTTCATAAAATGGAGTTAATGTTTTAGTTTTACATGTCATAAATTGAATAGGGTGAAATTATGGGATTTTTGTAAAATAGTTGAATTTTTAGTGAATTGTAAAATATGGTAATTTATTTTATATATAATTTATATGTTTAATTATAAGGGCCCAAATCAGAAATGGATCTACACTTTTCAGGTTTTTAATGATTTAAATCCTTAGATGAAGCTCTGATAATGTTTGGAGATGTTTAATTCCTAAAAATTTGCTGCAGGGAGGTTACACCACATTTAACATAATTTCCCAGAATGATGTTTTTTTTCGAATCATGTCTTGGAAATATCCATGAGGTGAAGTCTTTGACATAGGGTGACATAGGTAATAAATGTTTGAAATACTTTAGGGTCCGAAAAATAATATAAAATGTATATTTGATGCATTTTTTTTAGGAAACTGACCTTGAGGCATTAAATTACGTAAAATGGGATTTCACATCGTGTAATCCCCCATTAATGTATTATTTAAAATGTTTCAACCACTGAATTATTGAAAAAATGAATATATGAAATTATCTCTTAACACCATATGACTTGGAATCCCCCTCTTCAATTTTGGGGGATTCTTTAATCCTAGATTTATTTCCTCCTTCCCTCCTTCGATCCGTCTTCGATATAAGGTATGATCTACCTCTACTCTTGTGGATTATTCCATATGTTTCCTCCTATTTCTCTTTTCCATGTGATAGATCATGATATCCATGTTTTGAGTGGATTTTTTTTGGATGGTGTGGTTATCCCGTGACATCCTTAGGTGGATGTAGTCATTGCTGGAGAGGTGATCAGGATCTGTTGCTTTGATCTGTTCTCGTACAAAGATCATTGATCATATTTTAAGGTATGGTATTACTTAATTTTTTATTTATTTATGTTAAATCATATAGTTATCATGATTTATCCTCATGGAACACAACTTAATTGACCTAATTAAATACATGAACCGGATTAATGAATTTTAATCGATCACCTAATGATGTTGTTTCTTTATACCATGGCAATGATTTTCCTTTTTATTTTCTAGATAGTGTGACATATATTATATTCATGGTTTATCATGTTTCTCTACATGTATATATTTAATGAAAATAAAGATGAAATTAATTGATAATTAATTAGATAAAAGTTTATAGAGCCATGTTTAATGAATCTGGATGTTATTTTTTCAATATGATGTCAATGAAAATGATCATAGTATGCATGATTAATTTAATTGGTTAATGATCCTAAATAATGCTAATTATTACTGATAAAATTACTAAATTCATGGTAAATTATTTTTTTACTTAATATTTGATATATTGCGATAGTTTTTGTTTAGGTTTCCCATAATGGGAACATATAAATTACAAATCAGTAAATTCACAATGGAATAAAAACCTATTATGTGATAAAGATAATTACTTTGTAGAACCTAAGTTGGACACATTATTATAAAGGTCAACTTCCTTATGCTTTGGAGCCGTGAGATCTCATTATGTGTGAAGAATGAATTTCTTTCTTTGGTGTTGAGAACCCATTTCTATGTTTGTTCCAACTTCTTGTGATGTGCGCTGGATATGAGACTTGTGGCATGTTTGGAAGGGGGCCTGATTTTATGTGAGTATGATATAGCTGATCTCAGGGGGTTGTTCTGGTGTGAGAGGCTAGGAGGTCTAGTTATTGTGGCATTATTCCACATCTAGAGTGGTGATATGAATCTATTTAAGCATGTGGTGTTAGAGAGGTCACCATAGATGAATGAATGGGTTGGAGAAGGGATTACCCATTAATGTGAATGTGGGATGCTTTCTGAATTAGTTGTTTTTTTATCTGATTAAAATTTTCCACTACATTAGGAAGATGATGTTACATACTACCCTTTTATTGGATTTGAATATGTATAGGGTATTCCACATGATTTTTGGGTTTAACTTCTCAGGGTTGGATTGGTCTACGCTCTTGATATATGTGTCAATGTCTCGAAGGGTACTCCCTATACACACTGTGTTGAGCCCCATGTGTTTGGTAGTATAGAAGTTTTTTCTAAAATACCTTGAAATATGGAAAGTCGTAATGTTGTTATATTATTGAATAAATTATGATTAACCCACAGTGTTAGATATTTCTAGGATGCAATGATGACATTATAATTCTATAAAATAATAGACACTGTTTGGTTTCACCTAAAGGGCATGAGACTTTGTTGTGATACTAATGAAATGAAATGTGGAATTGATAATAGTTAATTAATGGTTGATGAATTAATTAACATAACAAGAAATATGATTAAAATTGATAAATAAACACCACTTCCCTCATTAAATGGTTTTCTGCTGATTGGATATCTATTCTTATAATTGAAAATCGAGAGTCCAAGAGACATTACCAATGGTTGAGTATAATAAATTATTATACCTATATTGTGTAATGACCCAAACCTTTGTTAATGAAAATCCCTCTAGATCTAATTAAATGTCTCATTATGTGTAATGGTTATATAACATATAAACTTATTTTGATTTTGGATTTTAAAATACCCTTAAGAATTGTGATCGTTGCTTTTGTATCCATTGAATAGTGAACACATGATCACTATAAATATGGGCTTTAACAAATCCAATTTACTCAGAAAATCGAAGAGATGGCCTCATCCAGTAGAATCGATCCATACAAAGACCATTTTTTGGATCTCCGAAAAGTGGTGGCGTCATTGGGATTCTTTCTTTTCCATGCCCATGTCGAGCTGCAATAGGTTAAGCTCGAAGGAACCACCTACGGTAGAAGGGGATGTTGATAAATATCACTACGTGAGAAATGTTATCCGAGCCACCCCAAGAGTCTGTCACCATCGTACAACTCACCATTCTGTCTCATGCGGGTGTTTTAAGGGGTTATTTAACAAGAAACTATTACTATGTTTATGTACATTATTTTTGGCACATAATAATGAATGCACTTTCATTTTATTATTGTTACATTGTAAATTGTTTTTAAAGCACAAATAGTATTTTTAGATTGTATTCAACTAAGAAATCAATTTTAATGAATTAATGGATTTTTAGTATTAAATAATATTTTAATAAAATATTAAATTATTTTTTATTAAATATAAATTATTGTATAATTTTATGAATGCAATTGTAATTTTTATTAGGGTTCGAAAGCCATTTTTGTCCAAACACGTAAATTTTAGATAAATATTTATTTTTATTTTAAATGTGATAATTAATATATATATATAATTATTTAGATAAAATAAATATTATTTCTGGAATCACGACATCAAAATTATCAATTTCTGAATTTTTCATAATTTTTTGAGACAATCAAATATTTGGGAAAAAATTAAATACGGTATAAATATATAAAGTGTTTTATGACAACATAATGATACAATAGTGATATAATAAAATAATATAATCATTATGATCGGCCAATATATGTTTTACCAATAAATTAATGTGATTTTGGGAGTGTTTTTTATATTTTACAAAGCATTAATGGACCCTTTAAGACTTGTAAAACATCTTGCCTTTTTAAATTGTTTTCCTTGGGAGTTTGAATCACCTCCACAAAACAACCTCATTATTTTGAGAAGTTTGGAATTTGGCCTTATAAAATATTTATTTCTGCTTATCTTTGAGAAAAACCATGGGAAAATACTATGGTATGGTTTGTGGTTTGTATTAGTTTAATGTGAGGTGTCCCAATCATAAATAATAAATAATTCCCTCACCTTTCCTATATAAACACACCCAAGCTGCCACTATCTCCTCTCTCAAAGCCTTTGTAGTTCCTCCAACCTCTTTCATGCTCTCTCAATAATCTTCCATGGTTCCCCAAGAACCCAAGAAACCTCTCTTAAGCCTCTCTCAAGCCTTTGGAAGCACACTTCCATGAATGGGTTTTTTCATTCTTTCCCATTTTGGTCCAATTTTCATTAAGTTGTTATACCCTATTAATTTCAATTATAAATCTTGGGGTATGGTTTCACACATCCCCTATTCTTCCATATTTATGTTTTAATGATGGTAGACGCCTTTCTCTCTCGTTAAATTCCTTATAGGTACGCCTGTTACTATGCCGAAATTCCGATTGAAATTTTCCCCTCTTCATTTAAAGTCAAGAGATTATTTTGTATCATGAATCTAAATTCCATTAAATTTGTTGGACATGTATATAAATGAAACCCCTTACTTTCAATGTCATTTAAATATTATGATACACCCCTTTGTCTCTCATCAACCATTTTTATATGTTCTTATGTCACGCCATTATGCTTTCGAGATTGCACCATGTTTTTCCAAGCCAAATTCATTGTGTAGTGAATACCATGACCATTTCTATATCATTGGAATGTACCTTTTTTCACATTTACTTATTGTTTAAATACATTCATGTATGTATTCCACATTATTTTATCATTGAATAAACTATTATGTTGAATGATTCAATGTTTCATGATCCATGTGGCACACTTATACATGAAATAAAATGTTTAATGAAGGGTGTGCCCTGATAGCTCTCCAATGAATTGGTTAAAGTATAGTATCATGATCTGTTATGTGAAAAGTGGGTTTAATCATGGTAATTCAAGTGCAACAAGGGTTTACTCCTGCTTCATGTGCAACAAGGGTTTACTCGTGTTATCTGTGCAATGAGGGTTTACTCATGTTGTATGTGCAATGAGCCTTGGCTCATGATAATTCCATGTTAAGTGTTGTTGCCATATTTCCATGTTGTGATTATCATGATTTGTCATGTTATTATGTTTATGATTCCCTTCTACTCTATTGATATTCCTATTGTCTAACATGTATTAAATTATTCTTGTTATTCCATGTTTATTACCTTACGTGGCTTTATAACTCGCCCTTCTACTATGCATGTCCTCAGGTTATCCCATGCAATGCTAAGTACGATTTAATATAGCGGTCATGTAAATATGATTTCCATAAAGATGTTGTATATCATGTTTTAAGTTGTTATGTAATGATCCTAAGCCCCAAAGACACTAGACCTTTCGGTATTCTATGTTGTATCAAGTAATTGTTATGTTATAAATCATGTTTATGTGGTTAATACAAATTAGGGTTGCCACATTTGGTATCAGAGGTGGTAACCAGCCTTAAGTGTGGTGCACATCCAGGTTTGAGATGTAAGGACCATAATGAGGACATTGTGTTCTAAAGGGGGGTGATAGTAACACCCCTAAATGATAAATGGTTAAATGACTAAAATGATATGACTAATGTCAACAAGTTGCACCATACTCTTTAAGAGCATTTCTGATTAAAACTCCACAATTAAGCATGTTTGGCCTGGAGTAGTCATCAGGATGGGTGACCATCTGTGAAATTTCCCAGTGTGTGTGTGGGTGACGAGAAAGAACACTAGAAACGATAAGTGTTGGCATGTTGTCATTAGTCAGATGACCTATTCGGGTATGTGGATGGGACCTAGGGTGGGGCCCACGTGTCTGCGGGGAAACTGGTGGGTGGGGCCCAGTTGTCACAGTTGGTATCAGAGGATAGGTTTAGTTATTTTTGGGATTAGGATTAGAAAACCCTACTAAAGCCTTAGAAAAAAGACTAAGTATAATAATTACATCCTTAAATTTTGATAAGTATTGAGTAACTGGTTTTTTGAGAAAATACATACCTTTCTGGATACGAGCCGGTAGAGGAGGATCTGGCACAGATGTATCCTAGGGGTAAATCCTGAAAACACCACTTTGAGCTAGACTCGAATGAGAACAGGTGCATGAAAACAGGCATTGGTACACTATTGGTTATGACACACTCAGGTATATGATTTGGTAGATTCAAGAGCTTAGTACAAATCTTTTTTAAGATACAACCCCCCCCCATAAGAATATAAGTTATGAAATTGACTGAGGATAACCTAGATTTAAACACAAGAAATCACAAGTTAGGATATAATTATTCTTTATAGGTTAATACTTTTATGTTAATAGTTTCTCTTTCAAGAACAATGGTTATGTTTTTAAGACATATAATTATACATTATTTTTCTTAGTTAACGTCGGGAAATAGAAAAACATGTTCCAATGACCAATGTGATAAGAAATGTGAATATTTACCTAATGATATGCCTGATATGACGGGAGTGAGTTCTCAAAACCTCATGACAGTACTTGAACAGATGGATCGAGTTTTGAATAATAATGTGAATCAGGCAGAACTCCCTCCTCCTCCACTGAAAGTACAATTTTCCGTAGAATCCTTCATGCAGCAAAGGCCTCCCATGTTAAGCAGATCTTCGGATCCCCTCCTCATAGAACAATGGATTAACTATATTGAAAAGATATTCATGTTCCTCCAGTGTTCGAAAGAGGAAAATTTGTACTTGTGGTCTATCGTTTTGATGGGGAAGCTGATCAGTAGTGGAAACTGATCACCAATACAAAGTACTAAGAGGATATTGATTCCATTAATTAGGAGGAATTTAATTGGATGTTTATCAACAAATATTTTCCTCGAAATCTCTATATCATGATGGAATGAGAGTTCCTCAGACACAAGAAGAAGGAAGATGAGTCCACTGGGACGTATGAGGCAAACATTACAAGGCATTCAAGGTACGCCTCTAGCCTTTTCATGAACACCGAAATCAAGGTAGACCGCTTCTTTAGAGGAGTAAAACCAAATCTACGAAAAGAGATAGTGATTCGAGACTTTGACAGTTATGAGGATATTGTTCATTGTGGCCTCATGGTTGAAATGGAGATTAGAGACTCTCAGTGGTATCTTGGTCCTAGTGACAACAAGCAGAAAATAGTGAACAACATGGGTGGTCCATCAAACAAATACCATGATGGAAAGAAGCTTAAATTTCACACTTGAAAAAATTGTGGGAAGAAACATCCTGGTAACTGTCTCATGGGAACCGAAAATTTCTTCAAATGCAGAAATTTTGGTCATCTGGACACGAACTGTTGAAGGGATATGAGAAATCCCGCTAATGTTGAAGATGAATGTAATGTTCAGATCAACACTCATCTAGCAGTGAAGTGTTACAATTTCAAGGAGCTTGGGAATTATGCAAATAATTGCACTAGGCCGAGGGTTGTCAGAGGCAGTGAACAAAAATCTCCGCGGAAACAAGGAAGGGCCTATGCTATCACTACTACTGAGGTGGATCCTGAAAATGATGTGGTGACATGTATGCTAGTTATTGATTCAAGAATAGATTAAATGCTATTTGATTCTGGTTCTATGCATTATTTCATATATTTTAAGTTTAGTAGAAAAATTCAAACACCACCTCAAAATTTGGAGGAAAAGTTATGTTTGATATAATCGAATGGGGAAATCATTGCGTCCAAGGTTTATAACTCCCCCCGGTTAATGTTTGTGGAATGGACCTCCAATAAAATCTCTTCATACTTCTTTTAGTGGAGTTGGACTCTATCATGGGAATGGATTTGTTGTGTTTATACAAATCCATTATCAACTACCGAGAAAGGGAGTTCACTCTTATCCTCCCTAGGCATCCTCCAATTATTTACAAGTGCAAGTAGGGAGATGAATCTCTTTTAAAATCATCGTCTCATGTGTGGATATTTCTGCCTTATGAGAAAGCATATATAGCTCAAATGATTGAAAAAAATGATAGAATCATGCTTGATGACATGATCATCGTGAGGGATTACACTAATGTATTCCCTGAAGAGTTTCCTGGTAATCCTCTTGATAGAGAGGTTGAGTTCTCAATTGATATTTTCCCTGGATCTCTACCAATCTCAATGAAACCTTACAGAATGGCCGCCGTAGAGCTGGAAGAGTTGAATAAGAAGTTACAAGAAAATATGGAGAAGGGTTTTACACTCCCGAGTTGTTCACCGTTGGGTGCATTGTTCCACTTCATCATGAAGAAGGATGGATCAATGTGCCTTTGCATTGATTATCTAATCTCAATAAAATCATGATAAAGAAAATGTATACCCTACCTCAGATATATGACTTGTTTGATAAGCATCATGGGGCCAGTTATTTCTCTAAAATAGACCTTCGGTCGGGATATCACCAATTAAAGTTGAGGAAGGAAGATATTCCAAAGACTAACTTTTGAATGAGGTATCAAAACATTGTGTTCATAGTGATGCCCTTCAGACTCAGTCATGCTACGGAAATTTTCATGCATTTAATGAATAGAGTCTTAAGATATTACCTTGAAAACTTTTTGTTAGTCTTTATCGATGATATTCTGATATACTCCCAAAGCAAGGAGGAACATGAGTAGAATTTGAAATCATTGTTAATAATTTTGCGAAGGGAGAAGTTGTATGCATTGTACAGTAAATGTGAGTTCTGTATGGAGGAAGTATCATTCTAGGGGAATTTTATCACAAGAAAAGGGATATATATGGACCCTATAAAGATGAATTCAATTGAAGAGTGGCCCAGACCAACTTCTGTAACAAATATCCACAGAATGTTTGGTCTAGTAGGGTATTATAGACGATTTGTGAAGAACTTTTCATGATTGTCAAACCCAATGACAATGATAACAGTAAGGGAGTAATGTTTTTCTGGACATAGGAATGTGAATATTGTTTCAAGGAGTTGAAAAAGAGAATTATCACCGCACCAGTACTCACACCCCTTAAAATTGGAGAACTCATTATGGAGTATAATGATGATTCTAAGAAGGGATTAGGATGTCTGCTGATGAAAAATGATAATGTGATAGACTATGCCTAAAGGAAATTGAAAATCCATGAGCAAAACTCTCCAACCTATAATATAGAGTTGGTGGCTATGATCTTTGCCTTGAAAATCCGGTGGCATTATCTCTATGGGGAGAAATGTGAGACATGTACTGGCCACAAGAGACTCAAATATATATTAACACAGAAAGAGCTTGATATGCTCCCGAGAATATGGATAGAGCTCATCAAGGATTAAGACTGCTCAATCCACTACAATCTCATTAGGGCAAACAATGTGGCATATTCTCTAAGTAAAAATGATCTTCCATCTTCATCATTGATGAGATTTAAAAAGGATCTAATCATCTTAGATTTTCCATGTATGGACATGGGAATCATTAAGGGAAGAACATCATCAATCCTTTCTCAAATGATTGCTCAAACTTCCCTCAGGGAGAGAATAAAGAATGCTCAAAGAAAAGATGTTGAAATTATAAAAAGGGTGGAAGCTGTTAGAAATGGGAAATCCTCGGATTTCAACGTTGATGCGGAAGGAGTGTAAGATTTGTGATGTTAATATGTGTACCATCCGATCTAGGTAAAAAGAAATATCTATTGAATGTTGCACATATATTGACCTTCTATATCAACCCAGGGAGCACAAAGATATATCGAGATCTCCGAGAAATCTTTTAGTGGGACAATATCAAAAGGGAAATTGATGAATATACATCAAAGTGTATGGTATGTCAACAAGTGAAGGCTAAGATACAAAATTCTAAGGGGATGGTGCAACCACTACCCATACCAGTATGGAAGTGGGATAACATTACCATGGACTTTGTCATTTGACATCCAAGGACATCCAGAGGAAATAATTCTATATGTGTCATTATGGATTGTCTTATAAAGAAAACTCACATTATTGTGAATTGAGAGGACTTCTCATGGGATCAACTTGCACGAATGTATTTCAAGGAAGTGTTAAGGATGTGTGGAGTACCACTATATATTGTATCATACGATGATCTTATATTTACCTCGATGTTTTAGAAGAGTCTTCAACATGTACTAGATACTGAGTTGAACTTCCTTATATCTTATCATCCTCAAAATGATTACCAATCCAAGAAAACTATCCAAACACTTGAGGACATGTTGGGAGCGTGGTCAATGGAATTAAAAGGATGGTGGGATTAACATCTTATTCTGGTTGATTTGTTTTATAATAACAGTTTCCACTCGAGCATCCCAATGAAACCTTATGAAGCCCAATATGGGAAGAGGTGCAGAACACCGACATGGTGGGATGATGTTAGTGAGTGTAAGCTTCTAGGACCTGAAATGATCTATGAAATGGTGGAGAAGGTGAAAACCATTCATCAGCATATCAAGGCATCCTAGAGTCAACAGAAGAGTTATGCTGATAACCCTTGATGAGAACATGAGTTTAAAATAGGGGATATGGTATTTCTACCCATATTTATGTGGATTAAGGTCATGTGGTTTGGAATGAAATGGAAGTTATGTTCTAGGTACATCGGACCTTTCAAGACTCTATATCAGGTAGAGGTTGTAGCCTATAGACTACCACTTCCACCTACCATGGCCAAAGTACATGATGTATTTCATGTATCCCTCTTCAGAAAGTACATACCAAAACCTTCACATGTACTCTCTTCTGAGGTGATATATTTGGTGGATGATCATTCCTATGAGGAGTAGCGAGTAAAGATCTTGGATCGCAGAGAAAAAGTTCTATGCAACAAGACTACTCATCTGGTCAAGGTACTATGGAGAAACCATAAGTACAAAGAGGCAACATGGGAATAGGAGGAAGCAATGAAGGAAAAGTACCCACATCAGTTTGTGGCCTAGATGTAAAATGCAATTTCGATGGAGAAGTTTCTTAAGGGGGGAAGATTGTAACGAGCCAATCCTTTGAAAATGAAAATCCCTGTAGATATAATTACATGTCTTAAAATATGAAATGGTTATACAAAATATGCACTTATTTTGTTTTTTGATTTTAAAATACCATTGATAATTGTGATCGTTGCTTTTTTAGTTTTTGAACAGTGATCACATGATTAGTATAATTATGGGTTTTAACAAATCCAATTTACTAAGAAAAAGGAAGTGATGGCCTCATTATGTATAATTTCTCAATAAAATTCCAATTAGTGAGAGATCAGATAATAGGTGGAGTCATTAGGCTTCACTCTTGACCAAACCAAAGTTGAGCTTCAACAGGTTATGCTCAAACATAACTACCTACGGTAGAAGTGGAAGTTGATAGAGATCATCACCACGCAAGCAATGTTATCTGATCCACCCTAAGAGTCTGTCACCATCACACACCTCACCCTTCAGTCTTATGCGGGGGCTTTAAGGGGTTATTTTACAAGACCCTAGTACTATGTTTATATAAATTGTATTTGTTATATAATAATTAATGCACCTTTATTTTATTATTGTTACCTTGTAAATAGGTTTTAAAGAAGAAATAGTATTTTTAGTTAATATTCTACTAAGAAATCAATTATGATGAATTAATGGATTTTTTGTGTTAAATAATATTTTAATAAAATATTATTATTCTTAATATTATTAATTTAGTTTTTATTAAATATAAATGATCGTTTAAATTTATGAATGCGGTTGTTATTTTTATTATGGTTCGAAATCCATTTTTCTGCAAACCCATGATTTTTTTAGAAATGTCAATTTTTATTTTAAAAGTGAAAATTAACCTATTTATAAAATTAATTAAATAAAATAAATATTATTTCTGGAATCAGGATGTCAAAATCATCCAATGGTGAATTTTCCATAATTTTTTGAGACAATCAGATTTCTGGGTAAAAATTAAATACCGTTTAAATATATAATGTGTTTTATGATATCATAATGACCCAATAGTGATGTAATAAAATAAAATAAGCTTCATGTTCGGCCAATATATTTTTTACCAATAATTTAATGTGATTTTGGGTGTGTTTGAATTATTTTAGAAATCATTAATGGACACTTTAAGACTTATTAAACATCTTTCCTTTTTAAATTGTTTTCCTTGGGAGTGTGACTCACCTCTACATAATAAACCTCATTATTTTAAGAAGTAAGGACTTTGGATTCATAAAATATTGTTTTACACTTCCCTTTTAAATAAACCATTGGAAAAAACCATTGGATGGTTTGTGGTTTGGATTAGTTTAATAAGAGGTGTCCCAAACCTAAATAATAATGAATTCCCTCACCTTTCCTATATTAACCCAACCAAGTTCCAACTTTATCCTCACTAAAAGCCTTTGGAGTTCGTCCAACCTCTTCCCTCCTCTCTCCATAATCCTCCCATGGTGCCCCAAGCTCCCAAGAAGCCTCCCTCAAGCCTCTCTCAAGCCTTTGGAAGCACACTTCCATGTAATGGTTTTTTCATCCTTTCTCATTTTTTCCCAATTTTCATTAAGATGTTATGCCTTTTTAATTTCAATTATAAATGTTGGGGAATGTTTTCACACCTCCCCTATACATACCTATTTATTTTTGAATGATTGGATACCCCTTTATCTCACATTAAATTCATCCCATGTACACCTGTTACTATGACAAAATTCCGAAAGAAATTTACCTCTTTTCAATTACATTCAAAAAATTCTTATGTATCATGAATTTAAATTCTATTAAATTTGTTATAAATGTATATAAATAGCCCCTTACTTTACATGTCATGTAAATATGATCATACTCTTCTTTATCTGTCATCAAACATTTTTATAAGTTCTTATGTCACACCGTTATGCTGCCAAAATTGCATCGAATTTTTTCAAGCTAGTGTCATTGTGTAGTGAATACCATGCTCATTTCACTATCAAGAGTATTAACCATATTTCACATTTAATTATGGTTTAAATAGTTTCATGTATTAAGTCCACATTCTTTTATCATGTATTAAACTCTTATGTTGAATGATTCAATGTTTTATGATCCATGTGGCACACTTATGCATGAAATTAAATGTTTAAAGATGGGTGCACCCGAATAGAGATCTAATGAATTGGGTAAAGTATAGTATCATGATATGTTATGTGAAATGAGGGTTTACTCATTCTAATTCAATTTTAAAATTTTTTACTCGTTATTCATGTGAAATGAGTGTTTACTCATGCTCTATGTGCAATGAGCCTTAGCTCATGCTAATTCCATGTTAAGTGTTGTTTCCATATTTCCATGTAATGATTATCATGATTTATCATGACTTTATGTTTATTATTCCCTTGTACACTATTGATATTCCTATATTCTAACATGTATTTTATTCTTCATGTTATTCCATGTTTATTCCCTTACCGTGATTTTTAGGTCATGATTTTCTCATACATGTCCTCAAGTTATCTCATGCAATGCTAATTACGAGGGAATGTAGTGGTCATGTAAAGGATGTTCTCAATAATGTTGTTGTATATCATGTTTTATGTTGTTATTTAATGATCCTAAGCTCCAAATACACTGGACCTTTCGATCTTCTATGTTGTATCAAGTGATGTTTATGTAATAAATCATGTTTAAGTGTGTAATAAAAATAATGGTTTCTATATATTGGTGTTTGGATCTATATTATATCATGTAATTTATTGTTCTTATATTAAAATCCATCATTTAATTTAGGGAATATGACACCTGATGGATTAGGAGCCCTAGGGTGGTTTTCCCCAACATCTCAGTGGGAGGATGGATGGCTTACTACCACCCTTGGCCCCTCTATCTTTTTTGGTAGTTACTTGTACTACTATGCAAGGCTGTTATTTTTTCCCATATATCTATGATGAGGGCTATAATGTCTTGGGTTATTGAAAAGATATATATTCTAGTTATTGTTTCCAAAAGACCATTATATGTATAACATTTATAGACTATGATAGATTGAGGATCATTACTCGGTGTATGGGCTGTAATGGATTGAGATATAATTATTGATGTATGATACATGTTATGTTGATTTTGGTGGATCTCAAAGACTACATGTTTACTTTGGTCACATTTTCATGGTGTTGTGATTCATGAGGTGCATGTTGTGGTTCTTCACCCAGGTGTCTTTGGACTATCCTTTTTAGAGAGAGATGCATAGTACGTGCCACATTTGGGAAAAGAAAAAAACTACATAGGGAAATGAAAGTGGTATAACCTTGATATTATTTATTATTTAATATTATATTATATGTTTTACATGGTGATAATAGCCCGGGTGAGGTTAGAAACTTAGTATAGCTATTTATGTGATGAGTTAGTTTCACATGTTATTCACTATGCTTTAGCTTGATTTCAATAATTTTTCTCATGAGGATCTGGGAAGGATCCTAATGAGTATATTTTTGTACTCACCCAACGTATATATGAACTTATCTTTAGGTCATTTTGAGCAGGTTGAATATTTGGTTGCCTACTACTAGCTTGGGGGTTGTAGGAGCTATTTGAGCATCATGGTCATTGTTGACTATATTTTTCTTTTAGTAAATATAGATTTTCATTTCGTCTTTAGTCGGAGCATGAGTTGGTTAGTATCTATATTATCTCTATATTCCTTAATTGTTCTCTTAGTGGTCTACTGGAGCCATGATATAGGGGACCACTACATCTCTCAGCCCATTTTAGGGGTTAGGATTGGTGCACCTTTTGGGGACAGGTCATAAAAGCGTGTAATCAATTGTACGGTTGAAGGATAGAAAGGATTTTGGAGTTAATCACATGTGAGGTTTCAAGGGATGGTATGGAAAAGGTGTCAGCAAAGAACAGTACACATTATAAATACAAAAAACTAGCTGAGAGATGGGTATTTAGAGCCCCAGTTGATTTTATTCACAGTCCTTTAATCATAGAGTGGCTACTAAAAAAGGTGATATTAATTTCTGGTTAGAGACATTGGAAAGGATCATGCATCATTCTTATTTTTTCCTATTTTTAAAAGTGTATACCTTGGTATATGTTAACCTAAAATTAATAAAAATAAAATAATTAATTAATGTTAAATTCATCCATTTTCCAAGATTAGGAGCTCTAATTATTTGTTCTATTCTTGGTATGGATCTCGGTTGGCATCCTCATCAATTTCTCACAGAAGATGTTCAACAGGTTGTGCGAGTCAATCATCCCAGACTAGAGGATGATAACAGAAAAACATAGAGGAGGTTACAATAGGAATTTCAATGCTAGTGTTTGCATAGGTATGAGGGATCCATTTTAGAATCATTCAAAGAAACATGGTTGTAGGAGGATGAAATATCCTTCAATTTGATTCATTATTGGAATGAGAAATGGGTATCAATGGCTATGATTATGTGGTGTGGGGTAATGAGGTAGTGGTGGTTCTTGTTCCTTATATATCTTGATGAGTTATAAGTCGAGTTAGAGGATTTCCAAGACTAGTTTAGAGATAAGTTTCTTTCTTCGACCAGAAAGAAGGATAGTCACCAGGAACTACTTAACATTCAGTAGGGGAGCTCTAGTGTGCGAGAGTTTGGAATCCATTTCAGCAACCTTATTTTATATTTTTCAGACCTATTTTAAGATGATGAATGTAGGGGGAGTCATTTTGAGGAGGCCTTGAATGTAGAGATCCAATGCCTCGGCAACATGTTTATGCTTAGGACATATCTTGATGTATTGGAAGGGGTACATTTCATCGACAGTATATTAGCCAAAAATTTATTGTCATGAGAGGGTAGTCATTATGATTCCTCATGAAGTAGAGTTGTGGTCTAGGGTTTGTGGTACTAAGGGCAGAATAGCTTTCAGTCAGCTAGTGGTAGGTCCAAACCCTCATCATCTCAATTTTATGGGGTAAAAATCTCTTAGGAATATTCCAAGGGATCTGATTCATGATTTTATTATAGAGGTTGAGTTCATAAGTAGTGATAGTTCCCAACCTTTTTGAGCAGTCAACGTGCACCCAATGTTTTGTTCTAGGATTCTCTGTTGAGGAAGTTCTAGCTGAGGAAGTAGTAATAGTAGGGTACATCAGTTTTGGATCAGCAGAGAGAAGATGCGGTATGTAGATGAAACCTATAAATACTCCATATTCATAGAGAGTAGAGAGTGTCTATGGAGATGATCGTCAACATGGTCATAGAGGTCGTGGAGCAGGTTGTGTTCAACATCATGTTTTAGTATTGCGAGCGCTAGTTGAGACAAACATTATTCAAGGAACTCTTTTCCTTTCTTTTTCTACTTCAGTGCATGATTTATTTGATTCTAGATTAAAACAATCCTTTATATCACCTACCCTTGTCCGAGATTTTGGACATGAGGAATACATGATTCTGATGCCCTTACCGTTGACTACACCGGTTGGTGTTCGCACTGGCTTGTATGATGTATGAAGATACATCAAGCTACATATAGGGAAGCACCAATCTTGGTGATATTTCTTATTTTTTAAGATAAAACCATATTATTTTTTCATTAGCTTTGTTCGATTGTATTCGGTGTAGGAAATCATGAATTGATTCAGGAGATAGGTCATGTTATTTGTTGTGAAGGAAGATCTAGTAGTGTTTTTGGGAAATTGATACCCTGAGATGGGTTATAGGTATGTTCCATACTTCTCATCCTTGATTATTGGGATGAATCTGAGTTCGTCATAGGTTCAACAATTTTTATTTCCCATTGTTATATAAGAGTAACCTAATGTCCTTACAGAAGAGGATATAGAATTACCCCCTCGATGAGAGATCAATTTTCGGATCGAATTACATCCTGATGTATCTATCATCTCGATGTACCAATATAGTATGGTGAATATTGAGTTGTGGAAGCTGTGTATAAAATTCGATGGTATATTTTAGTGTAGTTTTTTTCCCCCAAGTGAGTCAACGTGGGTGAAATAGTTTTGTTCATAAAGAATGTTGATGCCAGTTTGTGGTTATATATTCATTATTCACACGTTATTCAAGTGATAGTGAAGAACCCCTATCATATTTCTTGGAATTACGACTTATCCAATCAAATCAAGGGTGAAGTTTTATGAAAAATTGATTTTTTGTTAGAGTATAATCAGATGCATGTAAAGGATGATGATATTCAAAATAATTCTTTTTATTTCCATCATGGTCATTATGATTATATTGTGATGTCATTATGTGTGAAGAATTATCCAAATGTGTCCGGAGGTTATTGAACGCTATATTCCATGTGTTTTTATATATGTTCGTGGTGGTTTTCATCAGCAAGATCCTCGTGAAATCAGTGTCTAAGAAAGACAATGCATAGAATCTACATGTCATTTTGGGTGTTTAACTCTATAATAATTTTTCTTAGAAGTTGTCAAATTGTGAGATTTGGGATTGATACTTCCATTTCAGATGTCTTGTTTTGTCCTAGTAGGGAGTTTTTTTGGATCCATCAGAGGAAGAAATTGTTTTTTCTTCATAATTCCCCAAGAGAGTGGTAGTGGTGAGAATATTCCTTGGTCTTGTATGCTATTACAAAAGGTTCAAAGCTAATGTATCTCTAGTTGTGAGTCCTTTAACTGCATTGTCCATAAAGAATTAGTTATTCTTATGGACTGATCAGTGTGATGTGGCTTTTGAGTATCTTATGTATATGTTGGTCAATGCTTCTATTATTTATCTTCCAAAATAAAGAGTTTAGTTTTAGGTTTTTTATGATGCTTCACGTCATGGGTTGGGCAGTGTTCTAATATCGTTATGATCAATCATTTCTTATAGGTCACCGATGTTGCAACCCCATGGTTGTAAATATTCCACCCACGATATCATGATGGAGGTGGTGGTGATTTCCCCAATGTTTTGGACACATTACCTTATTACTGAGTTCTTTGTGGTCTCCACTTATAATAAGATCCTGAGGTATCCTTTATCCCAATGTGACATGAACTTGTATCCACATCGATGGATGACGTTATTATAGGATTACTACATCTAGATTTCATATACACTTGGATAGGGGAATGTTGTACTAGATTTGTCGAGTAGGAAGAAACTTAGTAAGGTGGTGCACGAATTAGGTCATTCTCGGATATTAATGGAAGAACTTTTATCATTACTTCTAGATTTACAAGATTTCAAGGGCATAATATGTCTTTTTAATATGTTGGTATGATCATCTCTAGTGCAGTAGGTCGAATATTCCTAATTGAGGGATCTTGAGATGGAGGTTTGGAAAGACCGAGTTGTTTGTGGCAAGGCCCCTGATGGTTTTTCGGAAGAAGAACAACATCATTTGAAGTTTTGTTGAAGAATTTTATTTCCTTTGGTGATGAATGAGATTGTTCTTAGGGAGTACAATAGTTCAACCTTATTGTTATATCTTAGTGTTATGAAGATTTTCCAACCCATGGAGAGGTTTCGGTGCCTTGGGTTGAAGCGTGTATTTGTAGAATAGGTTTCACAATGATTGGTACTCTAGAAGGTGATAACCGAGCACCCTATTCCTAGTGGGTTTCTATAGCTATTAGATATTCATTAATGGAAGTGAGAGGACATATATATGGACTCTGTTACCAATTTACCTTGAGATAAGGGAGGCTATAAATGTATATGGGTGGTACTGGATCATTTGATGAAATCGTAACACTTTATAGTGATCAAGGATTTGACCATAGTGGAGGTTTTGTCAATGTCGTATCTAGCGGAAGTGGTGAAGTTCCACAGAGTCCTGAGGATGTTCATTTTTGATTAGAAGCACTGTTTTACCTCCAGGGTGTGGAGATTTCTCCATCATGCTTTTGGTTCTTAGCTATTCCAGGTAATTTGTTTCCATCCATAGAGGAATGGTTATATAGAGAGGACTATCTAGACTCTTGATGACATGTTTCACTCTTATGTCCAATTTATTAGAGGTTTGTGGATGGGACATGTGCCCTTGGTATAGTTCAAAAATAATAATAATTTCTACCCCACCATCATTATGGCACTATATTTTTATTTGAATGGATGACCATTCAATTCACATTTTTGCTGGACTAGGGTTGGAGAGTCAGTAATTATGTTTCTATAATTGGTATAATATATGTTAGAGATGGTTAAGGTGACTCGTGAGATGATGAATGTAGTACAAGAGCATCATAAATCCTTTTCCACTATAGGAGCATACCTCTAGAGTTTGGGATTACAGATTACGTGTTTCTGATGGTGACTCCCTGTCAAGGGTAGTAGTGTTTTGTTCATGAGAGTAAGCTTTCTCCTTGGTTTTTGTGACTTTCAGGGTGTTTGGTCGCATTGGAGTTGTGGCGTATTGGGTAGCACTTCCACCATAGACGAGAAATGTACATGATGTTTTTCACATGTCATAACTCCTTCATTTTCATCAAGATGACTCTCAAGTCATTTAATATGGTGCAATTGGTGTTGAAAATGATGAGACCTTCTAGGTATGGCCAATTGAGATCCAAGACTACCAGAAGATATTGTTGTGTGAGTATGATATCCCCTTGTTTCATGTCTTATGGAGGCATGGTGGCGTGGAGGGAAGTTCCTAGAAACATGAGTCATAAATATGTTCTCAATACCTCAATCTCTTTTATGTATAACACTTATCTTTTGATGATGTTTGTTTAGTGGTTGTAAACCCTACCTATTTATGAAATGGATTTATCCTATTTATTTTTGTTTCTTTCTTTATTTTGAGGGGTATTTACACAGGGAGAGTGTTTAGGATCTTGTTGTGGTTGTTGCATAGTTCTCCACATATTCTTATAGTAATGTGGTGGGATACTGTGGTGGATAATGATTTGAGAGGTATCTAGCAAGGTTGTAGTTTGGATGACCCCTTTCTATTCATCTAGGTTGGTTTCAGATTCTCATGGATAAGAAAATTTTTATAGGTATCTAATGTAAGGGCCTAGATCCATGTGGATTGTCCCTTTTGTGTTTTCTTTGATCAAATTCCATAGAGTAGGCTTAGAGGGAGTATTGAGAAGTTCAGTTGTTGAAACCTGGATGGAGGGAGGTAACACGCAGTGTAACATAATTTCACGGTGTGAAGTATGGTTTTACATCATGTCATGGAAGGCATAACAACGTGCGTACTTTTACATGATGTGAATGAAGGATCCACTATGTGAGAAACATTGATGACAAAAAAATATAATACAATTTAGAGAAAAACATTTTTTTGTAGAAACCGACCCTGCTGAATTACATAACTGAAAGAGGATTTCATATCACGTAATACCCTACTACTGTATGTTTTTATAACATTTCAGCTACTTAGTTTTTCATAAACCCTCTGGTATAAACTCTCTATCTCCACTAAAGATGACTCTGTAGCCCCCATCTTCAACATTTGGGGATTCCTTCAACCTGAGTCAATTCCCCACTTCCGTTCTTCAAATTGTCATCAATATAAGGTATGGCCTACCTCTTTTGATGGTTTTCCTTTGATTGATTTTATCCGGTAACTCTTTTCCATATGATGGTGCATGATATCCATGTATCTCATGGAGTTTTCTTGGTTGTTGGTTGGTGCGGTTGTGTCGCAACCTCATCGGATGGATTCAATCATTGTTGTTGAGCTGATCAGTATTTGTTGTTTTGATCGATTCTCGTGTGAATAACGTTGTTGAAATTTTGAGTTAGAGTATTTTTTCACTATTTGTTTATGTGAAATCATAGAGTTAGCATGACATAACCCAATATATTTTACTATAATTTACCTAATTAAATACTTGAACCAGATTAAATAATTGATATCAATCACATCGTGATTTTGTTTCTTTATTACATGATTATGGTTTTCCTATTGGTTTTATTGAAAGTGTGATATTTATGACTTGATTTTTTTGGAATGTAGTTCATGATAGAAATTTTTTAATAACATGAGTCCAAAATTCATTGATATATAATCTGATAAAAAATTAATGTGGCATGATTAATGAATCCAGTTTCTTTTGTTGCAATTTGAATTTAATCAAATTGATGAAACAAAGCATGTTTAATTTAATTTGATAAATTAAATTCAATCATGTTGATTCTTATTCATAAAATAACTAAGTAATGTTAAAGTACTTTTTAACTAATTTTTGATTTCATTTGATAGCATTTTGTTTCAATTTACATTAGTAGGAACCCATGAATAATAAATTAGTTAACTCTAGATGGAATAAGAACCAGTTTTGTGACAAATATAATCACTTAGTAGTGACTATGCTTCCTATTTTCATGTAACGGACATGTTCCTTATTCATTGGATCCAGGAGAGATAATTGTGTGTGAAGGAAGAATGCCTTGCTTTGGGTCTGAGATCCAATTTCTATGTTTCTCTTTGTTTCATATGATGTGCTATGGATAGGTGACTTATGGTATGTGGGGTAGGGAGATATGGTTTTTGTGGACACAGTTGATGCATAGATTGAAGATATGAAACAGTTATGTATGTGGTATTGGTAAGGATGTCGAAGATGATGAAAAGCATGGATTTTGGTCTTACCTATTAATGTGATAGTTGGATGATTATACAGCCTACAGATTGTTTTTAATCTTTACATTCTTTACATATTTTTGTTACATTGTTTTTCATATTCGTTTTCAAAGATATGTGAATTTTTTTAGGGTATTCCACATTCTTTTTGTATTTATATTTTCATGGTTGTACAGTTCTATGCTCCTATTATAGGTGGAAGCGACTCGACATGCATTTCACCTACTCTCCAAGTTGAGCCCATTGTGTTTGGTATTTTAGCATATTTTTATAGAACACCTTGAAATATGGAATCGTTTAATGTTATAAAATGAATGAAATTTTTTTTAACCCCTTGGGTTGTTCCTTTTTGGGATGTAATTATTAAGTTATAATTCTAAGAAATTGTGGACTCTGTTTGGTTATTCCTATAGGGCATGCGACTTTGTTGTGATACTAATGAAATGAAACATGGAATTTATAATGGTTAAACAATTAATTAATGTAAAGTAAAATCAATAAAAGGGATAAGGTAACCTAATGTATCATTATAAATGGTTTTTATCTTATAGGATATATAGTCTTAATAGTGGCAGTTGGGAGTCTGAGAGACATTATCTACAGCTGAGTGTAAGAATATATTATGCCCATAGTGTGGTTTTTGGATATATTATCTCATGAACATATATGTTTATATACACTAATACACCCTATCGGTTAGGGAAACTAACAGTATAGGGATTATGAACCTTGGGAGTGTTTTCCCCCACATCCCAATTGGAGGATGGATGGCTGACTAACCCCATTGGCCCCACTCTCTTCTCATGGTATTTACATGTGCTGGTATGCACAATAGTTAGTTTTCCCCATATATTTGTTCATAGGGTTGTAAAGGGTTGTTTTTATTTCACCCACATATATTATGGATATAGTTTCATAAGTACTTCTATATGTATAACGTGTATTGGCTATGATGGATTGAAAATCCTTACTCGGTGTATGGGTAGTAATGGAATGAGGTATAATGCCTGATGTATGATACATGTTATGTGGGTTGTGGTGGCTTATAAAAACTACTTGGTTAATTTGGTTACATTTATGTGGTGGTGTGATGCACATGGTTCTGGTTGACACATGACGTTCATGTGGTGGTGCTTATCCAAAGTGTCTTCGGGGTAGCCTTTATTGAGGGAGATGCTCTGGACGTGCGACATTGGGTCAAAGCAACAAACTAGTGGGAAAGTGGTAGTGGTGTACCCTTGATATTAATTATTATATTATATTATATTGTATGATATACATGGTGAGAGTATCTGTGGTGAGGTTATGAACTTAGTATAGCTATTTAGGTTATGATTTTGTTTCGCTTATTGTTCAATGTGCTTTAGCATTATTTCTTCACTTTTGTATGAGAGGGTATGAAGATGACTCTACTGAGTATACTATTATAATCACCCTAGGTATATAAAAAAATATTTTTCAAGTCATTTGGACCAAGTTGGAGATCAGGATGGTTACTACTATATTTTGGGTTGTAGGAGCTATTTTGGATTCGTGGTCACTACCATATTTACTTTTCTTTCAGTAATTGTAATTTCTCCTTTTAATTGTATTCTAAACAAGAGATGGTTGGTGTCTATCATATATAACTCTTCCACAGGTGTTCTCTTAGAGGTTTATTCCACCCACTAACATGTTTATTATACACACAGTTCTAGTAACCATCCCAGGAACTACAGGAGGTGGAACTCTGGTGTCACTATCTCTCTTCAAACATTGTCAGCCTAGGAGGGGTGCACTTGGCAAAGAGGGGGTCATGACATAAATGCACTATTCATTGAGTCATCAATGATGAAATTTCTATAATCATGAACTATCCTTTATTATTTTAATATATTTGGTGATAATTCTCAACCTATTCATAGTCTTCATCAAAAATAATAATATCATGAATAAAATAATGAGAAAGCACCCCTCTCCTCCACAATAAATACCACCCACCATCACCTACTATAATGTCACCTAACAATAATTGAAAATTATAATGTTTTTATTTATTATTCTTCCAAATACCCTTCCTCATGTTCATGATCCTTTTGCCTCACCAAAAAACCAATCCCAATATCATTAAGGAGGTTCTGAAGTAGGATAATTCAATAAGTAAACTTCTTGTTGGAATCACCTGTTTTGATAATCCCAAATCATGCATAAACATTGATTATGATGTATTAAACCTTTGCATTAATCTTATTATTCTATGCTTAAACGTATTTTATTCTAAACAGTTCATATTCTTACTCTCATAACTTTACTGTAACAGCTTACAGTAGTATTTACATAAGTTTGGTATTGTTAGCTACCAGTCAGAGTTTTATTTTCAAAGTCACAGATACAGTTAACTATCACCTTAAGTTACTGTTGCAAGAAGTTCACAGTTACAAGGTTACAGTCGAAGACTAATACAAGCTTACAGTTACAAGTCTACTGCTATCTATTTTTAAAGCTCACAGACGAAGGTCACAGATACAAGACTTCTGTTCAAAGTTTTCTCTGCTCAAGTTCACAGTCGAACAAGTCTACAGTTGAAACAAGTTCGCAGACGAACTAGCCTACAGTCATAAGTCTACAGTCAAGGTTACAGTTAGACAGCTTCTGTCTACTAAGTCTACAGATGATCGAAGACTACAGTTGACAAAGGTTACAGCTCTACAAATTTGATGTTACAAGTCTACAGTTAGAAAGGCTACAGCTACATGGAGTAAAAGCTACTATTGCAAGCCTACAGACAGCAAGCCCTTTGTTGAAGTCAGCAGTCAGAAGGAAGTCCACAGTTGGAAGTCCACAGTTGGAAGTCCACAGTTGGAAGACCACAATTGAAGTCAACAGTGACATACATTCTCGACTCACTGTTTTAATTTCTTTATTTCCTACATTTAATCTATCTAACGGTCATATCATACATTTTGATGATTTGTCAAATATCTGATAAAGGTTGTCGGATGTCAGGAACCCATACCTCGTACCTGCTGAAAAGAAATCTTTTTTGTCCCCTGTCGGGAGATAAATACGAGAAGACTACGCTTCCCAAAAAGCACGTGAACTAGAGAAGTGTGTGGTGGACGAAATATACCAGAAACACAAGAAGATAAAAACGAGCTCCATCAAGAACATAGAGAAGCATATAGACAATCAAGTATACTCGAGAAGTGTTCTGTGCATACAAGAAGAACCCTGAAGAACTTCATCGACTACATTCTCACTACCTGTGAACCTGAAGCATACGACACTCTGTTTCTCAAACATAAACGAGAAGAGGACTCAAACTCTCTTCTGATCGAATACAAGAGCTACACTGAGATCACCAGAACCACTTCTAAAACTCTACATCTCTTGTTCTTTGATTTATTCTACATTTTGAGCAGTGTGTGTTATCTACTGTATTAAACACACACACTGACTCCTGTACTTTCACTGGAGGATCTGTAAATCCTCAGCAAATCTTTTTGCACTCCATTTCCCACTGTGGATAGTGGTAGAGGTCTTGTGACCTGGACAGCTTGCTACTGTTGTTTGTTTTCCCACGAAGAACTGTGTTAGAGGTCTTGTGACCTGGACAGTGTGTTCACTATTGTTAACCCCGATCCAGGGTGTGGATCATTCTTATATAAATTTTTGAGAGGACTAAGTCTCGGCTTGAGACTGAACCTCTTGGTTAATTTTCTGTGCTTATAGTTATACTCTATATCCATACTATACTTATTTATTTCATATTCCGCTGCTATTACTTTAAAATACAATATGTCTTCAAAGCTACTTTGATAATTAAATTCGCAAGTGTTTATATTTGTTATAAATCAGTAAGTTAGTTTCAAAAGTTAATTTAATCATAAGATTACGTTAACTGAGAATTAATCAATCTTTGAGAAACTAATTGAACCTTTATAATCTATATAAATTCACTACAGTTTAATTTGTTTTTGAAATTGGGGGATTTTAATAGAAATTGTTTTTAACAGAAATTTTAATTGGAACTCAATTCACCCCCCCCCCTCTTGAGTGTCCACTCCGACCAAAATTTGGTATCAGAGGTTGTGTTTATCTCTATTATACTTGCTCAAAGTTTTATTTTTAACTCTCTGTTTTTAAACTGTAATTGTAGTTTTATCTAAAAGATCTTAAATTTCTGTTAGTTCTAAATTTTATCTCTTTAAAACATTTTCTAGAATTTCCTTATGGATAATAGACTAGAAGGTGCTGCTACTAACAGGCCACCCTTCTTTAATGGTGTGAATTATGCCCAATGGAAGCTCAAAATGAAAATTCATTTGGAAAGTATGGGTTTTGATATTTGGACTGCTATAGAGTCTCAATACAAGATTCCAGAAACTGAAAGAATAACTTGGGATGAACCTACTAAAGTAGCTTACAATAATAATTGTAAGGCTATGAATGCTCTCTACTGTGCTCTAGGAGATGAGGAGTTCAATAGAATTTCTGCATGTAAAACTGCTTTTGAAATCTGGGACACCTTAGCTGTTTCTCATGAAGGAACAAATAATGTCAAGGAAATGCGGTTAAATACTTATACTATCAAATATGATAACTTTAAGATGAAAGCTGATGAACCTATTTCTGATATGTATCTCAGGTTTAATGAGATAGTCAACATAATGAGCTCACTCGGAAAGATTGTTCCAGGAAAGGAGAAAATCATGAGATTATTGAGATGTCTGCCTGACAGATGGAGAGGCACATCCGTTTCAATTAGAGAATCATGTGATATTGGAACCTTGCCTGTCAAGGAGTTAATTGGTAAGCTGATGATGTACGAAGAAGAGCTAAAGGTGAATAAAGAGGAAGATGAGGAACCAAAACGAAAATCTGTAGCTTTTAAGTCTACTGCATCAAAGAGCAAAGACAAGGAGAAAGTGCATATACCAACTGAAAGCTCATCTAGTGAAGACTTAGATTCTGACAGTGATGCCGAGATGGAACAAATAGCAAGGAGATTCAAGAAGTTCTATAGGAAGAAGAAATTCTTCAGAAAACCAAACTACAAGGGTAAGTATGATAGAAAAGGTAAGTAGAAGAAAGATTGGAAGAAAACTGATAAATAAGAAGACATAGTTTGCTATGAATGTAAAAGGAAAGGACACATCAAAGCTGACTGTCCTAAGTTAAAATTCAAGAAGAAATATGAGTACAAGGACAAGAATTATAAGAAAGCTATGAAGGCCACCTGGAGTGCTTTAGAAGACAGCACAAGTGAATCAGAGTCCAGTGATTCTGAAAGAAATCGTGCTAATATGTGTTTCATGACAAACACATCTGAGGTAACCTTAGACACTCCCACTCTAAACTCTTATTATTCTGAAGGTGAAGCAGAATCTGGTTCTGATTCTGAAAATATGTCTAAAGATGAATTGATTGAATACTGTAATATGCTGGAAGAAACGTGTAATGAACTAAAGGATAAATATAAGTCTTTAAAGAAACAGCATTCTCTTACTGCAAGTGTCAAGTCTGCACTTGATGTAAAAAAAGAGAAAAATGTTCAATTATTAAAGGAGAATACAGAACTGAAACTATCTAATGAAAAACTTAGAAAGGACTTAGAAACATTCACAAATGGAAAAGATACTCTAACCCAACTGCTAGGAAAGCAAGTTGCACCTAAGTATGCTACTGGCTTGGGATACCAACCTGGACAAAGACAGTTTACTAAAACCCGATTTATTAAGTCTGGAAAAAATCCTGCTAGTTCCAGTTTTGGAAATTCGTATGCCTCAACTGGTTATTTAAATAGTTGTAGATCAAATAAAGTATATCTCTCTAAATCTGTTGCATCTATTAATTGTATGGGACCCCTAAAACAAATCTGGGTACCTAAATCCTTGATTGCTAACATATCTGGACCCAAAAAAATCTGGGTACCAAAGTCATTTCTTGTCTAATCTGTTTTGTAGGAAATCTGTTTGAAAAACAATTACAAGAAGGTATGGTACTTAGAAATTGGATGTTCAAGACACATGTCTGGAGACTATTCGTGCTTCAAAAGCTTAATAAAGGTTGATGGAGGATATGTCACTTTTGGTGATAACTCAAAAGGAAAAATCATCGGCCTAGGCCAGATTGGTAACACTGACTCAGTATTAATTTCCAAAGTTTTATTTGTTGATGGACTTAAGTACAACCTACTTAGCATTTCTCAATTGTGTGATGATGGGTTTAATGTCAAGTTTGAAAACAATTCTTGTGATGTTTATAATTCCAAAAATGCTTTAATATTTTCTGCCTTAAGAAATGAAAATGTTTATGCTGTTGACTTAAACACTTTAGCTAAACATAACGTTACTTGCTTAAATGCTTTTCATAAAGAGTCTTGGCTGTGGCATAGGAGATTAGGACACTGCAACATTCACTCACTTAGAAAACTCTCTAAGAAACACCTAGTTAGAGACCTACCTAAGCTTGAATTCCTGTAATCCCTGTCAAAAGGGAAAACAACACAAAGTTTCTTTTAAACCAAAGAAAGAAGTTTCAACTTCTCAACCACTTGAACTGGTTCACATGGATTTGTTTGGACCATCAAGAATTTCAAGTCTAAATGGGAAGCACTATGTTTATGTTCTTGTAGATGACTTTTCTAGATATACTTGGGTATACTTTTTAGCTCACAAAAGTGAAGCCTGCTCTTCCTTTGTTAAATACTCTATGTCTGTAGAAAATCTTAGTGGACTCAAGATTAAGACCCTAAGAAGTGATCATGGTCGTGAGTTTGAAAATCAAGATTTTGAATCTTACTGCTCACTCAATGGCTATTCTCATAACTTTTCTGCCCCTAGGACACCCCAACATAATGGTGTAGTAGAAAGAAGAAACAGAACACTGCAAGAAATTGCTAGAACCATGCTCAATGAATATGACCTGCCAATTTACTTTTGGGCTGAAGCTGTTAATACAGCTTGTTATGTCATTAATAGAGTCTTGATCAGACCTGTTCTAAAGAAAACCCCTTATCAGTTGTGGAATAATAGGAAGCCTAAGGTTAATTACTTTAGAGTTTTTGGTTGCAAAGTCTTTATTCTGAATACTAAAGATAATCTTGATAAATTTGCTCCAAAAAGTGATGAAGGAATTTTCCTAGGTTACTCTATGTCTAGTAAAGCCTATAGAGTGTTCAATAAGAAAACCAAATGTGTGGAAGAATCTGTTCACATCAAGTTTGATGAGACTGATCCACATGAGTCTAAAACTTCTCTTGAAGATGTTGAAGAAGACTTATCTGTTCTGGACCTAAATGACAAATCTAAAGAACCTGTAATTAAAACATCCAGTTCTGGACTTTTTGCAGAATCTTCCTCTGTGGAACCCGAACCTATAGATGAACCTGAAATCTCTAGTCCAACATTTACCAAATCAACTAGGATTCTAAAGAATCATCCTTTAGATGCTGTTGTTGGTAATCTTGATAGAGGAACACAATCTAGAGCTTCTCTAAGAAATCAGGTTGAACATCAAGCTTTTCTTTCACAACTTGAACCCAAAAATGTCAATGATGCTATCAGTGATGAATTCTGGGTAATGGCTATGCAAGAAGAACTAAATCAGTTTGAGAGAAACAAAGTTTGGGAATTAGTGGAAAGACCTAAAGATACTCTTACCATAGGCACTAAATGGGTGTTTAGAAACAAAGTTGATGAGTTTGGTAACATAATCAGAAACAAAGCTAGGCTAGTTGCACAAGGGTATAGTCAGGAAGAAGGAATAGACTATGAGGAAACCTTTGCACCCGTGGCTAGACTGGAGGCCATTAGGATATTACTTGCTTATGCTGCTCATCTGAATTTCAAACTATATCAAATGGATGTTAAAAGTGCTTTTCTAAATGGATATATAATTGAGGATGTATTTGTGGAACAACCTCCTGGTTTTACAAATCCCCATTTTTCTAATCATGTTTTTAAACTATCTAAAGCTTTATATGGTTTAAAGCAAGCTCCAAGGGCTTGGTATGATAGGCTCAGCTCTTTTCTTATTTCAAGAGGATTTACTAAAGGGATAGCTGATCCTACTCTTTTTATTAAATGGATTTCTAAAGATGTCTTAATAGTACAAATCTATGTGGATGATATTATTTTTGGATCTTCTAAAAATTCTTTATGTGTTGATTTTTCAAAAATAATGCAAAATGAGTTTGAAATGAGTTTAATGGGAGAACTCAAATTTTTCCTTGGATTTCAGATCTTTCAAAATAAAAATGGTATTATTTTGAACCAAAGTAAATATAATAAAGATCTTCTAAAACGTTTTTCTTTGGATGGCACCAAAGGCAGTGACACACCTATGAGCACCACTTGCAAGATGGACAGTGATGAAACTGGTGAACCAGTGGATCAAACCAATTACAGAGGTATGATAGGTAGTCTACTGTACCTTACTGCCAGTAGACCTGACATCATGTTCAGTGTATGCATGTGTGCTCAGTTTCAAGCCAATCCAAAAGAGTCTCATTTAACTGCTGTTAAAAGGATTTTCAAATATCTAAAACATACTCCCAATTTGGGATTATTTTATCCAAAAGGACAATCATTTGATTTATTAAGTTATTCTGATGCTGATTTTGCTGGCTGCAAGTTAGATAGAAAGAGCACCTCTGGAACATGTCACATTTTAGGCAAGTCACTAGTATCTTGGTGTAGTAAGAAGCAGAATTCTGTTGCATTGTCTACTTCCGAAGCTGAGTATATAGCTGCTGGTAGCTATTGTGCACAAATCTTGTGGATGAAACACACTTTACTAGACTATGGATATCAATTCAAACATGTCTCTATAAGGTGTGACAATACAAGTGCTATTAACATTTCAAAAAATCCAGTATCTCATGCTAGGACAAAACATATTGATGTGAGACATCACTTTCGGAGGGATCATTATCAAAAAGGTGATATCACTCTTGAGTTCATTGGCACTGAACATCAGTTAGCTGATATTTTTACAAAGCCTTTGAATTCTGAGAGACTAAGTTACATCAAACATGAGTTAGGTATGATTAATTATAGCACAGTTGAAACCTCACAGTTGAAACCTCACAGTTGAAACCTCACAGTTGAAACCTCACAGTTGAAACCTCACAGTTGAAACCTCACAGTTGAAACCTCACAGTTGAAACCTCACAGTTGAAACCTCACAGTTAGACCTCACCGGTGTACCTCACTGTTACATCTCTCTGTAGGCTGTTTCGCTGTTTAATCTTATTTTATTTTTGCGGGAATTCGAACCGTTTCTTTTCTTTATACTTTTATTTCTAAATCCCTAAATGATAAAATTGAGAACATCAAACATATCTCAATCCACTCATCTCGACCCTTGCTCTCTCAAGTCCTAAACCCTAAACCTTCAACCGAACCTCGAAACCTCATTCAGTTCCAATGGCCAGAACAAAGTGACCCCCGACTGTCAACGAAGATGCACCAATGCCAAAGAGGACTCAAGTCGAATCCAGTGGCACCGGGAACGCCTCGATAAGACCTGTTAATCCACATCTGACTAAGAGAGAAATAGTTGCTGAGAAGGAGCTAAGTGAAGAGTGGATTTTATCGAGAAGATCATTAGTACTGGCAGTGCTTAATGATCAAGGATGGACCGAATGCCTCGCAAACAATAATGGACCGTACTACCCGAAGCTGGTGAAGGAGTTCTATGAATATCTACAGTTTGAGGAAGAGGATGATCAGCATAAACTGGTATCCAGAGTAAATGGCAATGAAGTCAGTTTTTCATCCGCTGAATGGGCTGCTTGTTTAAGAGTTCCTCATGAGGGTATTTACAACTACTATTCTGGAGCGGCTCCTCCAAACAGTAGAATCTTTGATCATGAGACGGCTCTGGAAGAACTGACAGGCAATGGCACAGTAAGAAAGGTTATTGCTGCTGAAATGTGTGGAGAGGACAGGCTTCTGTTTAAGTTTATTCAGCATGTACTGAGTCCTAGAAGAGGAGATTTTGCAACTCTGAAGCATCAGGATATTTACTTGATGTACTTATTAAAACATGGAAGGAAGATCAACCTTTGTAGGTTGCTGATGGCTCAGATGGAGGACATGATAAAGGCAAGCTCAAAATCAAGTGCCTTGTTTCATGCTAAACTCATTTCGGTTATGTTGAAAGTGAAAGGTGCAGCTAGAAGTCAGGAAGAGTTGATAGTGGCAAAGAACAGTGTATGTGTCTCGAAAGTAATCTGCAAATTCATGAAGATCAGTTGGAATCCCTGGAAGAAATCATGGGTGAATGATGAGGAGAGAATCTATGAGAATTTTAGCCCTTCTACTCATCCCTCTAGACCGACAGATAAGAGAGATCCAAGCTTAAAGCCTGATGAGCCTGAACCTGTATACTCAGATGATGAACAGACTGCAGTAGTTGGTAACTCTGCAAGAGAGAACACCCCAATTGATGAAGGGAGTGATCCTGATACTACTCACAGTCCTGTCAGGACAGTGACGTTTGGAGCAGCAAGCCCTCCAAAAGAACTACCTAGTAGAGAACCTGTTCTAAGAGACAGTGAGACTGAGACTACAGAAGAAGAAGAAGAATCTCAATATTTTGTCAAGGACACCTCTGATGAGGGTGATACAGTCGAAGCAGAAGAGGCTGGAGCTTTAAATGAAAAACAAGAAACTGTTGCAGAAGAACTTAGTATGAGCCCTCTGATAGGGTATACAGACAAGTCAGTGTCTGACCAGGAAGCAGGAGTGGTCTCTACTACTGTTGTCATGGAAGTGGTTGATGACCCAACAGAGAAGGAGGCTAACCTCACTGCTGAACCTACAGAGGAAGCAAGTATGGAACCTGCTAGAGCTACAGAAGAGAACTTAGAGTTACCCAGAGTTGAGCAGATAGTAGAAAGTGTTCAGGAAGGACCTCCAATTGAGGGGGAGCGTGTTGGTTCAGTCTCTGTACTGTTTGATATAGAAGGATGGACCTCAGATCCAGGATACATGGTGTTAGGACTCAATTATGAGGATTCAGATGAGGAAAACCAACCACCAAGAAATCCAGTCATCCTACCTAATAGTTCTCCAGTGTTAGAAACTGAATGATTGGCCACCAAGGAAGACCTTGAATCCTTAAAGAATGAAATGAAGGAGACCATCAGACAGTCTGTTGCTGAATTGAAAACCAGTATTTTTGATGAGCTGAAAAATGTGGAACAATCCTTAGAATTATCTCTAGGATTTGTTGTGGGAAGTCCAATCAAAGAAGTAATGGATGAAATGAAAGTGTGCCACACTCAAATTGAAAGCTGGACTGGAGCAGTAGTGGCTCTCAGACAATCAGTTTCTTCTTTAACTGCCCTGAGCAGTTCTCAGACACAAGTGGCTAGTGAGATTCGATACATCAAAGAAGTGGTCAAGCAGTTTGTGGAAGTATTTGAGGCTTTCAAGAAATCAGTAAAAGAACACTTTAGCAATCAGGATGTTGTCATTCAGAAAGTGATTGGAAATCTGACTCAGTCTTTCAAGGAGACAGTGGCATTCTCAGTCAAGTCCCTTCCTTCATCTAGCTCTCCTGTGGACCTTGAGCAGTTTAGAAGCCTGCTCAGAGAAGAGCTTACTCAGGCCCGTGAAAATGACACATCAGACCTACAGATCCTTGCTACTACAAGAGAAGTCAGTGGCTTTGTTCGTGAGCACCTGCAGGCTGCTACTGCTTCTCAGGAGGCCATCAAAAGTAAAGTGGATTATTACTTTGATCGGATTTTCACCAAGCATCAGTTGAACAATCACTTCAAGCTCATGCTAGAAACTATGAAGCTGCCTCCTGTAACTCAAGCTTTCAAAGAACAAGTTAGCAAGCTACGAGAGTTGACCCCGGATTTGGATAAATTCTTGGAAAACAAAGATGACTTCTTATCTGCCATGGACAGAGGAGGAAACATTATCATGGATTTCAGGAATCTGCTCCTACCTTTTCTTCATGTGGACTGCACACCTGTTATAGTTCCTCCTGCCCTACCTGTCTCCAACCCCAGTGGTTCTTCAGTAATGTCTCCTGCTGATGCCCTCAGAAGCCTTAGACCACTGATACCTCGGCAAGCTACTCACTACAGGCCTTCAGGAGCATCTGTTGCTGCCCCTCCAGACATTCCTGCTGCCATTCCTCAGCCTGTTGATCCTTCACCTCCTGCTCCATCTTCTTCCTCCAAAGGAAAAGATCCCTTAGCTCCAGATGAAGAGGATTGAGTCTGTTTATGTTTTTTTTGATAGGGATCATGTATTCACATTTTGGGTCATGTATTGTCCTCCTTATTAATACAATGTTTCTTTTCTCTCTCTCTGTCTTTCTTTTTGTTAATCACAAATGGGGAGAAATAAAGAGAAATAGATAGGGGGAGAAATGGGGAGAAATAGGAATGTCAAGGGAGAAATGAACCTATACAGAGAGGAGAAATCCATGCGGATTATACCTAATTTTTGTGCTCATATTGCTAATACTGTGTTTTGCACACTTCTCTCTGATACTTCTATATTTCATACTGACATAATTTGTGATTATCAAAAAGGGGGAGATTGTTGGAATCACCTGTTTTGATAATCCCAAATCATGCTTAAACATTGATTATGATGTATTAAACCTTTGCATTAATCTTATTATTCTATGCTTAAACGTATTTTATTCTAAACAGTTCATATTCTTACTCTCATAACTTTACTGTAACAGCTTACAGTAGTATTTACATAAGTTTGGTATTGTTAGCTACCAGTCAGAGTTTTATTTTCAAAGTCACAGATACAGTTAACTATCACCTTAAGTTACTGTTGCAAGAAGTTCACAGTTACAAGGTTACAGTCGAAGACTAATACAAGCTTACAGTTACAAGTCTACTGCTATCTATTGTCAAAGCTCACAGACGAAGGTCACAGATACAAGACTTCTGTTCAAAGTTTTCTCTGCTCAAGTTCACAGTCGAACAAGTCTACAGTTGGCTCAAGTTCACAGTCGAACAAGTCTACAGTTGAAACAAGTTCGCAGACGAACTAGCCTACAGTCATAAGTCTATAGTCAAGGTTACAGTTAGACAGCTTCTGTCTACTAAGTCTACAGATGATCGAAGACTACAGTTGACAAAGGTTACAGCTCTACAAATTTGATGTTACAAGTCTATAGTTAGAAAGGCTACAACTACATGGAGTAAAAGCTACTATTGCAAGCCTACAGACAGCAAGCCCTTTGTTGAAGTCAGCAGTCAGAAGGAAGTCCACAGTTGGAAGTCCACAGTTGGAAGTCCACAATTGGAAGACCACAGTTGAAGTCAACAGTGACATACATTCTCGACTCACTGTTTTAATTTCTTTATTTCCTACATTTAATCTATCTAACGGTCATAACATACATTTTGATGATTTGTCAAATATCTGATAAAGGTTGTCGGATGTCAGGAACCCGTACCTCGTACCTGCTGAAAAGAAATCTTTTTTGTCCCCTGTCGGGAGATAAATACGAGAAGACTACGCTGCCCAAAAAGCACGTGAACTAGAGAAGTGCGTGGTGGACGAAATATACCAGAAACACAAGAAGATAAAAACGAGCTCCATCAAGAACACAGAGAAGCATATAGACAATCAAGTATACTCGAGAAGTGTTCTGTGCATACAAGAAGAACCCTGAAGAACTTCATCGACTACATTCTCACTACCTGTGAACCTGAAGCATACGACACTCTGTTTCTCAAACAGAAACGAGAAGAGGACTCAAACTCTCTTCTGATCGAATACAAGAGCTACACTGAGATCACCAGAACCACTTCTAAAACTCTACATCTCTTGTTCTGTGATTTATTCTACATTTTGAGCAGTGTGTGTTATCTGCTATATTAAACACACACACTGACTCCTGTACTTTCACTGGAGGATCTGTAAATCCTCAGCAAATCTTTTTGCACTCCATTTCCCACTGTGGATAGTGGTAGAGGTCTTGTGACATGGACAGCTTGCTGCTGTTGTTTGTTTTCCCACGAAGAACTGTGGTAGAGGTCTTGTGACCTGGACAGTGTGTTCACTGTTGTTAACCCCGATCCAGGGTGTGGATCATTCTTATATAAAATTTTGAGAGGACTAAGTCTCGGCTTGAGACTGAACCTCTTGGTTAATTTTCTGTGCTTATATTTATACTCTATATCCATACTATACTTATTTATTTCATATTCCGCTGCTATTACTTTGAAATACAATCTGTATTTAAAGCTAATTTGATAATTAAATTCGCAAGTGTTTATATTTGTTATAAATCAGTAAGTTAGTTTCAAAAGTTAATTTAATCATAAGATTACGTTAACTGAGAATTAATCAATCTTTGAGAAACTAATTGAACCTTTATAATCTATATAAATTCACTACAGTTTAATTTGTTTTTGAAATTGGGGGATTTTAATAGAAATTGTTTTTAACAGAAATTTTAATTGGAACTCAATTCACCCCCCCCCCCCTCTTGAGTGTCCACTCCGACCAACACTTCTCTTTCTTTTTCGTTCCATATCCTTTCAATTTCATTTATTTTATTATCCATTACTCATTAAAAATTACCGAAGGGGTGTTATAACTATATTATCACATATATATTCATATAGTATTTTTAATATGTTAATGGAATAATCAATTATCATTTCCTTTCCCCTATAAATTTGTAAAAAAAATGAAAACATCTTCCATGAGGTGTCGTTTCACCACCTTCATGGATGATGATTGTTATTTTACTAATTTCACCAACAAGGATGGTAAAAAATCATTTTAATGTTTAAAAAGGAATATAATATATGTATTATAACTTATATAACATTCTATAACTTGTATATATTCATAATATGAACTCCAATGAAAAAACATGTTCGTAATAATAAAAAATGCCTAATTAATCTAAAAAATTATCACTAACTTATTATCTAAAAATTCATCCTCATAAACTACAAAAAATTGAAATATATAACCAATTGTGTTCATTAGTAACATATTATTTCCATTCTAGACAACTATTGTCACTTTATATGATTTTTTTACAGATATACCAATAAACTGATCATGAAAACAAAGACAAGAAACACTCAAGAATGATAAAATTGTACTCTATATCTCATTAAAAATCCATAAATGAACTTTATAAAATAATAATAAATAAAATACAAGTAAAAATGTAATGATTTAATTATTTAATGTATTTTATCTGATTATCCTGGATATTAAGATCAAGTGCAATACACATTCAGACATAAGGTAAGAGACTTAATCTTAATTTACATTACTTTTATACATTCTTGGTATTGTGTGCCTGGTCATTTTTATGTGATATATCTTATTCCCCTCTGAAGTAATATTTTATTTTACATAATATTTCAATTAAATCTACATATTTTATTTTCATAAATATGAATATTGTTATATATATTATCCATTTTTCATATGGTGTTTGTTTTGAATGTTATTTTTAATGGGTAAATATTGATGGATCTATAACGTCTACTCAACACATATATTGATAAGGAATATTATTAAAGAATTAAATATATGTATGAATAATTAATTGGACTAACAGTGATGGAAGGGTTCCTTTAAAACCCCTTGATTCATCGACAAGTCTCACGAAACAAAATAGTTGGATAAAATGCCTCCCTGTTTATTTCCATAACATAATTAGACGGGTTTCTACCCGTAGACATAAACGATATCGATAGAATTTTGGTTCATGCTCCAAATACATGTGTCCAATAATAAATAATTTTTCTTCATTCAAAATTATTGTATTTTTATCCTGAGTATTTTCATAATGACCAAATATATGGATGCATTTTCATTATCAGTGTATTAATGGTGTATATTTTTTATTTATTCACCATACCCTAATGATTATGCCTAATTTATTTTGATTCACTTATTATTGATTCATGATTCATGTATATGTAATCCTTGATGACTATTTCATCTCACCCTTTTAGGTTTTTTCATCACATGTTTGTAAAGATGAGAAAATAGAATAAATGAAAATTTGTAGTTTATATTCTTTTGTTATGTAGTATGTTTAATTACCTATTTAATAATGGGTGATTTATGTATATTTTTTCATCAATACAATTAAATTGATCATTCATTGGGTTTTTTATGACTTATATCTATGAAATTGTAATAAAACATCCACTAACTCTTGGATACAAAGGTTGGGGTTGTTACTATTGGTATCAGAGCAAGTTTAGTAGTAAAAATGGGAACACGATTTAGAAATCATTTTTTAGGAAACAAAACCATGAGATAGGAATTGAGGAAAAGTATAGAATAATGTTATAAAATTTCAAAAAGAATATATTATGTGTTTTATCAGGAAAATGAATCCTTATATCGATAATAGAAGTGGATAGAGTTCTAGAACAGATGTACATAGGGGTAAAAACTCCGACAAGTTGTCCCGGGCTTAACACGGGGTAACATGGTACATCAAAACCACACATACAAGGGACCCAGATTGAAATATTGAGGGGCATAGGATTATTTTCATTCTTTTTTCAATCCATTTTGAAGGATAGATAATTAAATATGTCCCCAAAGAATACATTTTTATGATGTTATCTAGGCATAAAGTTTTCAATTTTTGAAATGTGTTATGAAATATGATTTATATCCTAATTTATTGTATGAAATTATTTTTAAATGGTTCATAATTGAAATAAATGAATCATTACCTGTAGAAAATTTCGGGATTTAACCACTGAGAAAGTCAACATAGTTAGGGTTTGGGCATAGAATATCATGACCATATTAGGACTTCAAACTCATGTTATCATATATAACCATACTACATATATGGTGGATATTTTTATGTGGTAGAAGCCCCCATATTTTTATTGGTCTACTGATCTAGTGGTAGCTGGGTAGTGGATCATGTCACTGGAAAAGATATGTTTATCATTGAGGTGAAATGAAAATGAAAACGTAATAATGTATGTATATTTTCTCAAGGGTCATATTGATCAATGGTTGTCTTTGAACTGGAATACTACAGAGGAATATGAAATATATGTTAGTGAATGGATAAATTTTAAGGAAACATAATTCAATGAATACTTCCCTCATGAGAAACGGACTAAATTAATGAAAAAAATATTTAGTATATATAAAAGTGAAGTTGAGGGTTTTGTATAGTATCAGTCTACCTTAAAAAGAATATTTTGGGATATTATTGAGTAAATACATGATTCCAAAGATAATATTGATCATTTCGGTGAATGTATTAAGAAAAGTATCTAAAGTAAACTATCATCACAAACATTTTCAATGTATTATGAAACAATATTAAGATCCTTAGAAATAGAGAAGAAATTTTCAAGATCATTTTTTTGGGAAATAAAATAAGAAGAGGTCTTCTGATAACCATTGAATTTTTGAATCATTGGTAATGAAGAATGGAATGTAGAGATTTCTATTATGTAAAAACTATTGTTAGAATCATTCTAGAAATTGCTTGAAAGGCATGAGAGTTTTCTTAAAGTGTGGATAAAAGGTTTATTTATTTAATGAATGAAAGAGAAAGCAGCAAATTAATGATGATAAATTTTTCAACTACAATGGAATGGGGTATTGTTCAAATAAATGTCCCAAGAATCAGGGGAATAAACCATAGAATTGGACAAGGAGAGATATCCCAGATTATGTGATCACCATATATAAATTATAAGTTCTAAATGATTTTGTGGTAGAAACATTAATCCTATAATCAAATTTAGAAAGGATTTTTTTGATTCTAGATCAACAGACTCTAATATATGTATCCAATTTTCCAAGTAAATTAGACATTTCCCTTTCTATTTAATAGAGGAGTAATCAGTAAAAACGCCTAAGGTAAGTCTCAGTGCATCAAATATTTGTTAGTTAGACCCTATTAGGAAGCATAAATGAAATTTATTTACCGACCTTATCATCATACCAGTAATTTATTATGATATAATCCCTAGTATGGAAAAAATTATAATATTATATGTGAAAAATTATAATAAGAATAAAGAAATTATGATTTGTGATGAAGATGTTGAATCCCTTATCATTAGATAAGATCCCATATTATCTAATTATTATCAATATAAACCTCCAGTTTCTCTAATAAAATAAATTCTTGTGGTGTAATAGAAAACAATATCTAGTAATGAGGAAAGTAATATTCTAACTGAGTATGTACCAATTGTGAATGAATACATTGATGTATTTTCTATATAATTGCCTAGGAAATATCTTGAGAATGATGTTGAATTTGCCTTTGATATAATCCCTGATGCAAGACCAATATCAATGATTCCTTTATAGAATAGAAATAGCGGAATTAGTAAAGTTGAATAAACAGCTAGATGATTTGAGTAATAAGGAATTTATTTTCCCCATGGTTTCACTATGGGGATATCATGTTCGCTTTTTGAGGAACAAAGATGGATCCTTGAGGTTTTTCATTGGATATAAAGATAAAAATGATGTTATAATAATGAAAATTTACCATATACCACGAATTGATAATTTTTTGTCATTGACTCCATGGATCTCAATATTTTTCCTATTTTCACCTTCATCTTGGATAACATTAATTACATGTGAGGAAGGAATATATTCCTAGGACAACATTATGAAATGGGTAGAACATCACAAGTTTACTGTAATGCCATTTCGGCTCACTAATGCCCCATCTATATCTATGGAACTAATGAACAATGTTTTCATGGAATATCGAAATGATTTTTATTTTATTTAATGATGGTATCTTGATATATTATAAAATATATAAGGATCATGACAACCACATGCGGATTATTCTGAAGACTATTATTCAAAAAGTGTTACATGGTATGATTATAATGGGTGAATTTGAGTTTAAAATAGTTTCTTTTCTTAGACATATTGTCTCCAAGGATTAAATCTCAATTTATCCCATGAAGAAAATATCAATATTTGAATATCCTACACCAGTAAAGATAACTGACGTACATTGTTTCATTTGTTTAGATGGGTACTATTGGAATTTCTTCTAGAATTTTTCCCGATTGGCTAACCCATTAACCAAGCTCAAACATAAAGGGGTTTAGTATTTATTGATAAAATAATTTACAATATAAGTTTATGAATTGAAGATAATATTGGTCGATGTGCCAATATTGACTCATCCATCAGGAAATGATGGGTTTTTGATATACAATGAGGGAATAGTGAATGGGTTACATCCTTATGAAAAATGATAATGTTATTTCTTATGTATAATGGTGGTTTAAGACGAAAGAACAAAATTTTCCAACTCATGATCTTGAGTTATCATTACTGATCATTACTCTAAAAATACAGAGACACTATCTTTATAGTGAAATATGTGAGATTTATAAAGACTACATGAGTTTGAAATGCATATTTATATATAAAGAACTAATCATAAGTGGAAGGAGATTGATTTAGTTACATAATGAGTTTAATTTCTCAATACGACACCACCTAGGAAAGGCATATAAGGTAAAAAAAGTAATTATATATGAATGATAGTGGAATTATAAACACAATAGGAATTGAGAAATATCATATGTTCAGGGATCAAGTAATGATTGATATGATACTTTTTATGAAAGAAGAAACATCTCTACTTTTTCAAATAATTGCTAAACTATATTTATTATAGAAGATAAAATTATCTCAAACTCATGATGTGAATTTTTTTAAAAAAAATTATTCTGTTAAGGGTGGACTATTGAAAGACATCCTGTATGATGAATGAGTTATGAAATTTAGAAAGAGGTTACAAGTTCCCCCATTAACCTAGTTAAAATGTGAACTATTAGATGATTCTCATAGAAACAATTTATCTATACACCCTGGATGTGTCAAGATGTATAGGGATTTGAGGGAACATTTTTTTGTGGGGTAAAATGAAGCATAAAATCTCTTATTATGTGTCAAGGTGCCTTGTTTATAAACAAGTAATGGCTGATAGACAATATCCTAGGTGATTTATGAAACCTCTTCCTATTTCTATATGTAATTTGGATAACTTTATGGTAGAATGTTTCATAGGACTTCCTAGGAAATCTAGAAAGAATGATGTAATATGGGTAATTTTTCATTGACTTTCCAAATCTGCACATTTATCTTTATAAAAATGGGATTTTCCATAAGTGATCCTAGAAAGACTCAATATTAATGAATTTGTAAGACTTCATGGTGCACCTATTATTTATCAACTTATCAAATCTGCATTTTTTCTCACAATAAATGAGTATTTTCCACTATATCACCTAGAAGGACACTATAATAATGATGTAGTAAGACATCAAGGTGCACCACTTTCAATTATGTCTAATCATGATCCCCAATTTACCTTGAAATTCTTGAAGATTTTTTTAAAAGGATTGAGATATTGAGAATCATATGCAAAATTATTATCACCCTAAATCTGCCGATCATTCTGAAATAAATATTACAACATCGGAATACATGTTGAGATAATTCTTATATGACTTTCAAGGAATGTGGGATCAATATTTACCTTTGCTGGGATTTTCATAATATAATAATTTATATTATAGTATTAAAATGGCTCTATATAAATAATTATATTGAAATATCATTCAAAATATAACATATTGGGTTAAAGTTGGTGGGAGGAAATATATAGGCCAAGAACTTATTGATGATACAACGAAAAAGTTATGGGAAATTGATGATCATATTAAAGATGATAAAAGTAAAAAAAAGAGTTATGCTATAAACTATAGAAATAATTTCTAATTCCAATAGTGAGATCATGTCTTTTGGAAGTTATCTCCAAGGAAGGGTGCCTTAAAGTACTATAAGGAAGGGAAACTAAGCCCCATGTACATTGGACCATTTCAAATTTTTAAATGATTTGGGGTTATAGCTTACCACCTAGCAAGGCCCTGATGTCTATCCAAATTTTAGGATAAATTCAATATATCATTTTTTAAAAATTACTTTCCCAACCCAATACGAGTAATAACCTATGATGAAATAGAATTGGAACATGATTTATCTTACTTTTAATAGCATATCGAGATTCTTGAAACTAAATAGTAGGTATTGTGGAATCGGATGACTCGATTGGTAAAAGTTATTTGGAGAACCTATAAAATGGAAGAAGCAATGTGGGAACTAGAGTATGTTATGACGAATAACCACCCACATTTCGTTAAAGGGAAATTGTTTGGAAAATTTTGTGGAAAAACTAAATGTTTGAGGGAAGAAAATAACACCCCAGTATTTGACGGTATATATCCCCTTAAATAAATTATATTCATTCAATTTATTACATTGAAAAAAAATTATTCATGTTGTATGAATAATATAAAATCATATTGATAACACAAAAGAATCTCTAAAATGTAGAATTTATAAAATAATATGATATTTTTCTAAATTAAGGAACATATAACAATGAAATAGTAACATGACAATTGGAATAGTAATGAAACCCTTCTGAATATTAACTCATAAAATGAAATATAAACATCATATATGAATGTATAAATAAAATTTAGGTATTTATAAATGGGAATGTTAAATAATTATGTCATATTATATGTAAATAAATGTTTTATAAATTATTAATTAAGTATTTGTGTTTTTATAAAACATAAATGATTAGTTACAATTTTATAATAAATATATTGTTTTAAAATAATTTTTTTTGATAAAATATAATCATAAATTTAAAATTTTTCTTTCTAATGATAGTATGATAATTTTGTGATACCTACATTATATTTTAAAGTGATATAAATTTTTTTTAATTTTAAAATTGTTATATTTAGAGTAAATGATGAATTAAATTAAAAATTAATTTACTCATATTTATAGAATAATTTTTATAAAATAGTGTTAATTTTTTATTTATACACATCAATAAATGGTTATGGTTACTTTTTGAGGTTTTTTTGTAATAGTTGAATTTTTGGTGAATAGTAAAATATGGTAATTTACAATATATATAAATTATGAGTTAAATAAATTATTAAATGCTTTAATATTGATGTAATATAAATAATATCAAACTACTATTGTTTATTTTAAAATATATGTTGATAATTATCAAAATATTCAATGTCTTGAGAGAAAATGATAATGTAATGTATAAAATAATGAGAAAACACCACTCCCCTCCACTATAAATACCACCCCTCACCAACTCCACTACTCACACCACAAAAGATTTTATACTTTAATGTTTTCTACCCAATACTATTCCCAATATCCATACCCACATCCAAGAGCCTTTGGTCTCACCAAATTACAAATCCCAATTTCCTTAAAGAAATTCTCAAAGAGGAGAAATCAATGTGTAAATTCCACTTTCTTTTTCTTTTTTTCCTTTAATTTTAATTTCTTTGCATATTCTCTCCTCATATACTCTTATATAGGTTGCATTATAAATCAATTATCACATATATGATAGATTTTTATATTTAAATCTAATAATCCATCATCATTTCTCTTCCCATCTTCTTTTGTACCAAAAATGAAAACATATTCTTTGAGGATCCAATGTAGCACCTTCATGGATGATGATGGATCATTTTATAATTTTTCCTTCAAGGTAGTGAAAAAAACATTTTATATTATTAAAAAACAAAAATATTTGAATTAAAACTTATCTACGATTTTTTAACTAGTATATATTCATAATTTGAATTCATAACATAATACGAGTTCGTGAAGATAGAAAAAACACAAAATAATATAAAAGACTAGCACTAACATATTATCTAGTGATTCATCCTTTTACCAGAGACCCAAATGAAATATAAAACCATTTAATTTCATTAATAACTTATCATTTTACTTATAGATATCAATTATTAATTTAAATGATTTTCTATATAAGAAATACAAGTTAAACGACCATGAAACCCAAGGAAACCAAAACTTTTGAACGATAAAATTATGCATTTTAACTCATCAAAAAGGACATAACGTAACTTAATAAAATTATATTAAATAAAATTCATGTAAAAAATATTTTTAATTAATTAATTAATGGGTTTAACCATATTATATATGACATAAAGATCAATTGTATAACACATATGAACATAAGCTAATAGACATAATCTCAAGATAGTTTTTATTGAGACATGCATGGTATTGATCGCCAGATCATTTTTATGTGTTGTATCAATATCCCCTTTTTGGAAATTTTTTTATTTAACATTATATTTACAATAAATATCCATATTCACCTATCATATATATTTTTATTATCATAGTTGTTTACGATTTTACATTTGGTGTTTATTTTGAATGTTGTTTTAACTGGTGAAATATTGATGAATCTATAACCTCTACTCAATATGGATATTTCTAAGGAATATTGTTCATGAATTAAATATATGTATAAAGAATTATTTGTTCTTTCACTGAATTTAAAGTACCATTATATCACCTAGATGGATTAAAATGTCTTATAAGAAAAAAATATTTGATGATAAACCCTTCATGTTTAATTTCAAAATAGAATCAGACAGGTATCTATAGACCTACATAAAATATCTCAACTGAATGATGGTTCATTTTCTAGATGCATGGAATACAACAATCAATAATTTTTATTCATTAAACATTCAGTTATCTTTATCCGTATTATATTCACTATAAAAAATTCTATGAATTCATTATCATTCTTAGTGTATTAATGGTGGGTGTTTTTCATTTATTCACCATACAATACTGATTATGACTAATTTATTATGATTAACTTATTATTGATTCATTATTATACTCTATTTATCCTTTTTTGACATGTAATATCATCCATTAATTTATTTCTATCCCAAGGATTTTTATATGATATCTTTGAATAAGTGACAAGAAGATGTTTATCCTCTTCTATTATGTAGTATGTTTAGTTACCAATATAATAATGTAACCATGTATGCATCTTTGTTATTAAATAATAGTAAATGATCATTCCTTAATGATTTTATATATTATATCTATATCATTTTAATATAACAACCACCGATTCTGGACTATTGGGGTTGGGGTTTTTACAATACATATGGTTTATTAACCATATATTTCTATATCATGTTATCAAAATAAGATATGGATATCAATTTCTTATTTTGGAAAATATATTTATGAAGATATTGTTTTAATAAATACGTGAAAGTGTTCTTAACAATTATTTATTTTATACTTATATTAAAATATTCTTTTTAAAATCAAATGTTACAAACTCAGAGAAAACCATATATCATATCAAGTAATTTTATTATTTTTTAAATGTTACTATTGATTGTAAATTGATGTTATTTGCTAGATGAAAATGTATTTATTCGTTCATCGAATGATATTTTGAAATATAATATAATTTATAAGATGATAGTTATAGTATGTTTTGATTTAATAAAAGTAAAATATTAAAAAATAAAGGATACCCCAATATTATGTCATAATTATTTCCTTATAATATCCTAAAATTTTTATAATGAGTGTAGTTAATGGAAAAACTAATTTGGTACATTTAGTTGTAATTTTTAAAGTAAATAACACAATTACATGATGATTATACTAGTTTATATTTAATGATAACATTACTTAATATAAAAAATATATATTTAGAAATATTATTAAAGTTTGAGGAATATTCTTACATTATTATAAAAAAAATAATGAAATAGGGTTACAAGGATGATGATGATAAAAATATGAATAGTTATATACAGACAACATAAGATAAAATCACAATATTTGAAGTTGTGAAGTTATGAAGTTTTAGTAGGTTCACATAGTTGAATATTTATGAATATGATTCATAATTGTCACTCTTATTAAAAATGGTTTACTTCGTTGTTGTTTCTCAATATAGATTTTAGTGGGAAGGTATATCAGTGGGTTAAAAATTGATGTGATAGGAATTTTATATGATGTAATTAGTTAAAAACCCAAAATGTGGAACACACATAAAGATTATTTCATAGTTTTCATATATAATATGATAAATTCATTCATTTTGTATGTATTAAAAATGTTATTAATTGGTTTAAGAGTATGAAATGTATCATAGGAAAAGATAATATCTATTTTATCATTATATCTCATCAGATGCATAAATTTATACCCAAATATAAATTTCATGAAGAATAATCAAAGTAAATTTATCAAATAATTAGTTTTTATCCAAAAATGATTCTCATAATACAGTATTATTGGTTTTGATGAGATGTTATGATTGTCAGGAGCAGGATTATAGAGTAGACATACAACATTTTCTAATGACGTATAAAAAAGAATATGATTCTATGTGTACATTAGATGACTTAATAAGTATATTATATATTGTGTCATACTGATGTATATTTTTAACTATAGATGAATGGATTACATTTGAGCTACTATTACATGAGTTTTTTAAAATTCAAGTCATGATTACATTCATACATTGAAACCCTACATAATGAAGTCTAAACATTAATGTAGAGAATACGGGGATGGTTGGGTGTGTTTTTGATTATGTTAACATATAAAGTTGAACCAAGATGAGATGTTTCATGTTATATGAAGAGTATTGAATATGGACTCTCAATTTAGATTGTCTATTGGAGTGTGTGGCCACACCTATTTAGTTTATATCTATTTAGATTTGTGTCATGTAATATTCATATATATAATGATGAATATCATCTGATATATTATTTGTCAGATCAGTATGTATTATACGAATAAATAAAATATGAAAATTCTATATATTATTGAAATTTAATATTTCCCATGGTCTCATAATGACTAGTTATATAGATAATATGGGAATTCATGTATTCATATGATGCAAACTAGTGGACATGAGTGTAGAGATACAAGTGTTTGATAGAGATCATTCATGATCCCATTATATCTGGGGTATAGTGGATACATTACTATAAGATGTTCTTTTTTTATATTTATGGATCCCCATATTCTTATATATTATCAATTATATACATCCCCATGTGGTCACACTTTGTGTTTCGCTAAATGTGGATTGAGATTACCAAATATATATTCTCTAAAATGTTTTAGAGTTAACTCAACAATTTTTTGAAATGGTAACCAAAAATTATTTCATATAATGCGATGCTATGTGATGCTAATTATAAATTTCCTATTTTTAAAATAATAAATTTAAAAGTTTTTGGGGATATGTATTAGATGTTATTGAATATGAAGGAAAATAAGTTCAAATGAAACAATGTCTAATTTTCATCAGAGTAAGTGGTAGATTTAATGAGATATTACCCCAAAATTCATATTAATGGGATTCGTATATCCATGAGACATATGTATGAGATATCTAGAAATAAGGACAATCTAATATTGAATACATGATAATATCGCTGATCATATGAATATATTAGTACTATGGTTTTTGAATATTTGAATGGTTTAACTCACATAAAGCTAAAATTTATTAAATAATTACATAAAACATAATGAAATAGTGGAGTTACATTACTATAGGTTATACTTGTACTTCAAATAACATATATTATTATGTTATTTTTTTAATAAATAAGAAAAAAATGAAGAAATAATCATGGGTGATTACATATATATATATTAACAACAATACCATATCATGCTAGTAGTTTGTGGATGGTTTTATAATTCATAGAAAAAACCCCTCATTACCATAATATATCCTTAGAAGTATCCCTTATATTCAATGATCAAGAAGGATATGGAGGAACTATAGATTACATCTCGATTCAAGATGATTTTCTCCAACCAAGGATACATCATGGATGGGGTATGTCTTCTGGATGTCCTTATATGACATTCATCAAACACGTATGATGTAAAATATGTATATTTTTATAAGATAATGGTACAATGGTTTAATCTAGTTCTCTATTTATTTTTTACATAGATTCATTTCCCTTACAATGTAGAACATCAAAAAATGGATTAAATCACTTATTTTTAAACTTGTTATAATTATTAGTATCCTTTAAAACACTTTTGTATCTCATGTTGACCTCTATATTAATTATTAATCTTTTAATGAGAATATATTGATCCATATAATCATCGATGGTGATAAAAAATTTTTTTTAACTCAAAAAAACAATGTTTATCACTTTTTCGAGACATTAAAATGAGTTACACATGATACCATTTAATGAAATAGATTTTGGTTTTTTTGGCACATATGATTTATAAAACACAATATGATAATAGTTTTATAAGGTTTATATGAAAATATTATCTTAAAAAAATATGGAATCATATTTATATACATCTTGTATTTTACCAAAATAAGTTTTTTTTGTAATTATAGGTATAGGGTTAGGGATATAGAAATATTATAGACTTTTCTCATTAAGTATGAAAAATACTGACTATATCCAATTCATCCATAATATTGGCATCTAAATGGTGAAATTGAGAAAATAAATATTATATAGTATTATATTAAAAAAGTTTATAGATTTAATGAGAAAATTATTACTCAATTGTATGGGTATATCAGGTTGGATATAAATAGAAATACACCAAAATTTATGTTCTCAAATTATGTTTAGACCATTTTCCCCATATTTTCATGGGAACAACTAGTCACCACTACCTATAACGGATTCATTAAAATATGTGAAATTTTTCATTTATCAGTATTAATCATCAATCCTGAAAATTGAAATATAATTATAAAAGATCCTAATACTGGTTAATTAAATCTCAATAAATTATTAGGAATGATATTAAAAAGGTTTAATTAAACATCCATTTTCAATTAGATCACAATACCTTATCTAAATATTTGAAATCATATAAAAAGTCACATTTTTTTATCTATTAAAATTTATAATATATGCATGAACGTATTCCAAGATCACAAAACATTTAACATAAAAATATAATTTTGTTCCTTATATCATTTATCTAAAATGAAGTACCATAATAAGGAGTAGCATTTATATTCATTGAAATATGGAATTCATGAATTAAAAACTTTAAAAAATCACTGACATTATTGATATTAAACAATTTGAGAAAATTTCAGAGTCAACCATGTCATTTAATCCCCACATGTGTGTAAGAAAACTATTTATATAATATATTCCCAATTTATATCCATTATATGTAGGATAGGTAAATAAATAGTTTCCCGTGCAATTTTCAATAAAAAAATCTATAAACATTTGAAAAAAAATTAAACCAAATCACTTATTAATTAATAGAATGCAGTCATTTTAAGAAAATATCACTTGTTATTTTGTATACTTTTACTCTTTTTAATTCAATTTAAGGATAATATTTTTCCAACCAAGAAAAAAGGTATCACCCATATTTCAATCCAAAAAAGTTATGAAAATGATCAGATTATAAATTAACATTTTCAAAAAAAATTATAGAAATCCAACTATAATTTACCTATATTTGATATACATTTAATTAAATTGGAATGATTAACAATTCAATTTTTTTGGGAAATAATTTCTGTAAATATTAAATGAGAAACATTTCCTATAAAATTATTACATGGGTACTATTTTCATATAATAAGATTTTTATATATACATTAATTCTTAACATTTTTATAATTCATTATTTAATTAAATCATCCACAATAGTTTAATCATTACTCATACTCACATGATAGAAATGAAACAAAATTTCCATAAAATAAAAAAATTACAGGTTTAATTGAGCATGAATTTTCCATATGTTCAAGGGAATCAATATTTTTTGTGATAATTCAATAAGATATTTTGACATAAAAAGGAAAATTAAACTCATGGAAAAAAAGAAAAATATTGGTTTTTTGTTTTCCAAAAACATGATTTAGAACTAACATTGGGAAGTATCTTCCCCCTACACCGTACACCTGAAATTAACAATTTAGTCAAAAATGGAAATTGAGAAATTTAATATTATTATTTTACATAGCCTTATTTTTTCATGGATATATTGAATTTTTAAAGTAAATACCATATATTTGATAATACTAAATTTTTTCACATATGTGGTAAAATTTTTAATCATCATGGTAGAATTTTAATAAGTTTAATTCGTTCATAGATGACACAATGAAAAAATGAATGAAATTAGTAACAATATGTTGTTCATAATCCCAAAAAAACTCTTATTAGGGTTCATATTTATACATGAAATGTATAACAGAACCTTATCACTAATGTGGAACTAATATTGAAGCATCAGGTGGTCGTCGTAATCATTATTTATTTCCAAAATGATTCTGGAATTTTAGATTATATATTTATATATATCATCTTATTTCATAAAAATCCAAAATTGATAGTTTTTAATGAGTAGAATTACTAGAATTACAAGAATTATATTTTTTTATTTCTTATTGTGATTATATGATTTATAACTATAACTATGGGAAACACTTCCTTGGAATAAGTTAACAATTTTTCATACAAATGGGTGTTTTTTAAAATATTATTGTAGGTCCATATAATGTTATCGCATCTTACATTCCAATCATTTTTATTGGGAAAGATCAGTTTTTCAAGTATTTATGTTACATTCATTTTAGATATGATGGGTTTCTCATTGGTTATGGGTGAATTTTTATAAAACAATTAATATATAACCTCATTATGTTTAATAAAATATTTTCGTTTCGGATTTATAATTGAGAATCCAAATCACCAAAAATAAACCTAAGTAAACTAAACCTATAATGTTTTTCTGTTTCTAAAAAATTAACCAAATGAAAATTAGTCATTAAATGTTTTAGATCATGATTATATTTATTTTTAAAAAATAACCATTATAAATAACAAATTATATGTTCCAAAAAGAATCAATGAATGACATACAAATTTCAATTCATTATGTATGATAAATTTTTCGATTAAAAAGTTTTTCTATTGCATTTTACTTCATTTATAGATTTTTCCTATCATATGATTGTGATAAAACCCAATAAAAAATAATTTCAGTTCAAACATAGTGATATACAATATAAAAAAAATTTGAAAAAAACCCCTTGGTTTATTGGGGACTTATTTGTCCTAATAGCCATTTGTGGGAAATAACCTGAGGGTAAATTGAAAATAATTTAATAGAAAAAACACATTAGTAAATTACATTTACATGTTTTCTAAAAGTATGGTTTATAACAAATATTAAAAAATGTTTCTTTTTTTGGATTTTTGGATTGGTTTATAATATATTCATAAGGAATTAATTATGATGATAAATATTTAATAAATTTTTTAAAAATTGGGCTCATAAAGTGTTCTAGATAAATTTTTTTATTGGGTACCATGATATATTTGGAAATACAATGTATTGATTCAATGTGCATGTAACAAATAATTCTACTAATAAGACAAATTATGACATTTTATAGCCCTTTGTTATCAATAATTTTAAAATCATTCTACTTAGAGTAGAGAATCATTCAATTGATATGTGGAATTGTTTCTAGATTTCTATGGGGATTCCAATCATATAATAAATTTTGACCATAAAATGGAAATCATATTTTTATTTAAGAAAAAAAATATATAAAAATTATTTTTTAGTAATGGGGTAGTTTTTTTACCTATGGTCTACAATTTGTGTGTGTGATGATTTTTAAATAACATGTATATCATAATAGATTCATTGGGATAATACTATTAGAGTCACATAGCTGAATGCATGAAACATGTTCTAAAATTCTAAATACCACAATGGTGGTTAGATATTAGGAGTGAAATGAGAATCCATTTAATTATTTTAAAATAAACTAATTGTTTTTTATTGAACAAAAATTCTATACCTTTTAGAGTAATCAGTGGAGTGAAGTGAAATGATTATAATTTCATGAAATAAATCTTCATAAAATCCTATATTTCCTAAGATAGATAAAATAAATTTTGGGAGATTCAGGGCATAATTGTATAAATTTTAATATTTTAACCTCAAAACCTTCCCTATAAGTATCATATCTAGTTACTATCTCATGTTATACCATGAAACAACATATATCATAATATAATATGAGATATATTTTCTATGAAATTATTCATGGAAAACATAATATATGTAGGAAAACAAATAATATATGAATACATCAAAATAATTATCCATGTGGTCATAAAAAATACCAACTAATCATCATTGAAATATACTTTCAAAATCATAAAAATCAAAATTCATCCATCTATATATTTATATACCATTGTAAAAATTGAGGTATTCCTTTTTTGATGTTCTACAGAAATATATATCTCAATGTATATGATAACAATAATGTAATTCATAGTGATACTTCCCCATCAACATATATAAAATCTAGTAATTGAATGTTCAGGGGAAATGGTCTGTCTTAGTATGCAAGTTTAGTGGATGATAGACTATATTGACAAAAAAATAATTAATGACATGAGTTGGAATTTGTTTATTGTTATCATTGTTTTTTACCACATGACTAGATTTTATAGAAATTATCTAAAATGGAATATCTAATAGGTATATTTATTTTAGTTATATTTTTACACCAAAAAATAATTTTATTTATTTTTAAAAAAACTAATTTATTTACGATTTATTTATCCTTCTTCCATCTTATTTTCTTATCCTCTTTCTTTAACAAAATGTGATGTTGGAAAATAGATGGGAGAATAATTGGAATAATAAAATAATTCTTTCATAGTTCTTGTTTAAACTCCCATAAGATAACAATTAATTTCCCTTTATAATCTATAAGTAGTGAACTTTTAATCATAAATGGATCATTATTTTCATTATTAAGATTTATCTATTTCAAAATTAGTGGTTATTTTAATTCCAATTACTAGTGATTTTATATTTATGTGTGACATTGAGAAATACATAGGTCCATGATCTCATCTAACTACTCAATGAGAATATACTCGAATTAGAAAAGAACCTAAAAGTTATGTAGAATCTCTAATTATCATTAGATAATAATAATTTAATAAATAAATGATTAATAAATTTTCTTGAATTTTTTTTCAAATAATATCACATACACAACATAAATAAATTCCAACCGATTTTATTAATGAGTAAATAATAAAATAGTGGTTAGGGTATAAGATATTAGTATTTATGGGAGTGTGTGTTATAAATATATAGTATTATTAATATAAGGGATTTTTTATGACAAAAATATTTTTAAATTTTATAATATCAAGACCAAAAACCATAGTTATTGTACAATTTTAAATATAATTTAGGGTTTCCATTTTTTTCAATTATGTTGTCCCAGATATTTTTATGTTTTGTTTATTAATAATATCATCACCCATTCATTTCAAATAAAATTATTTATGAAAAATTAGTTGTTTGAAACTCCAAAAAACATCCTTTATCTCAAATAGAAAACTTGTGGTATGCTCGTTCAAAATTAAATCACTACTACTATAAAGTAAATCTATTTAAATTATAAAAAATATAACATTGATTTAAGAATTAGATTTAGTAATGAAATTAAATAAATTATGTGTTAAATATAGAGTTGGGGTTTTATCTTATTAAATTAAAGGTTAATATTAATTTAAATATTAGATTATAATGGGGGTTTTATTTAATTAAATTGTTTTTAGATAATTTAAGTAAATAAAAGGAATTGGAGAAATTATTTATTTAAATATAGTTGGAACGAATTTAATTAAATGGTGATTAAGGAGGTGAAGGGGGATTTTATTAATTAAATTATGTTGAAAAAATATAATTATATAATATTGAGTTGGAAGAATTATATAATTAAATTGAATTTTAATGAAATTTAATTAAACGATGAGTTAAATATGGAGTTATGGGTTTTATCTACTTAAATTCATGGTTAAGATGAATGTAATTATTTGATAAAAACTGGGGGTTTTATTTAATTAAATCGTGTTTAGAAAATTTAATTTAATAATGATGATTTTGAGAATTTATGAAATTAAATTTTTTGGAGAAGAATATAATTAAATAATGTGCAATTAGAGATTCGGGGTTACCTTAGTTTTGTAATATTAAAGGGTAATAATAATAATATGATGGTTATTATTACTAATATTAATATTATATTAATTCTAATTTTTTTTTATCATTTTTAATCTATTACTTTAGGGAGAATAGGAGTGGGAGGAACACCTCTCCCACCTCCTATATGGGGCGTGATGCACCCATGGTGCAACATCCAAGGATGGAATACGACCCTACTCTCTCGGATCCCTCTCCATGCACCAGATTGCAATGATTCCTTCACGAAAAATGTTCATATCATTTAGGTAAGTCCTTCCCAACATGTTTCATTCTTTTCATTGGCTATCTCAACTTTCTTTCACTTGGATTTTGTATGGCTGAAACCATAGGTTCGGCATTAACCCAAATTTATTATTTCATATGATTTTAGGTGGTGAGAATGATATTTTAGGACATATTGGTATGTATTTCAATGACCTCCTCTAAAGGTGATGCGACTCAGATTGTTTGGGATCACTGTAGTTATATTCGGGTGAGGATTTATACCTGATAAATGGTTTTGCATCATTGGATTTGTTGGTCATGGTTTTTTTGAGTTGTTGTTGATTTGTTGGGTGTGTGTAGGTCCCCACCACAGTAATTGGGAGTGTCAAATATTGTTTTTAGCTTTTGCGATCAATTTCAAGTACGCGCGCACATTATTGTGGAAGTGTGAATGTGCGAGCTGTTATTTGTTTCAATTAAAAATAATTTTCATGGCCAATTCAATGAGGTAGGGTTCTCAACTTTTCCTGATTAATAAATTTAATTAGTTATTTAATTACTATTGTTGAGATATTTTACTGCAAATGTAGAATGGAATTTTTATTGGTATAAAATAGTTTATTTGATAAAAAATCACTTTTTTTTAAAAAAACCACTCTAGAAGAGGTGTGTTTCCTACAAGATAAAAACATAATTATTCGACTATTATGTATTTTTATCATGCTGATATGTGTTTTTCTATTTATTCCCTTATATAGTGACAAACTTGGGATAAGTGGTAATTATATGTTTTGGGTCCGATAAGATGAGATAATTAATTTTGAATTAATAACTGTGATATATTGAGATAGTAAAGTGTGAATTAATTAAGTGTTTTGAGAATTGTAATTGAGCTAATTAATCATGGGATTAATTATGATATATTAAATTGGATAAGTTGGAATAATTAGTTGGGAATTAATTATGTTCTTTTTGAGTTGTAATTGATTTAATTAATTAGGAAATTAATTATGAGGTATTTATTTGGCTCTATTGAGATAGTTAATTGTGAAATAATTATGTGCTTTGTGAATTGTAATTTAGACAATTAATCGTGGGAGTAATTGTGAGATATTAAATTTAGTTAGTTGAGATAGTTAATTGTAAATTAATTTTGTGTTTTTAGATTTGTAATTGATATAATTATTCATGGGATTAATGATGAGATATAAAATTGACTAAGATGAGATAATTAATTGTGAATTAAGTATATTCTTTGATTATATTAATTGATATAATTAATCAGGGTATTAATTAAGAGATATTAAATTGGATATTATTAGATAAAAAATGGTTAATTAATTATGTGCCCCGAGAATTTTAACTGAGGTAACTAATTGGGGGATTAATTATGAGAAATTAAATTAGATTATTTGTGATAATGAATTTTGAATTAATTTTTTGTTTTGAGATTTTTAATTAAGATATTAATTGGTGGATTAATTATGAGATATTAAATTGTCTAATTTGAGATAATAAATTTTGAACTAATTATGTGCTTTGACAATTGTAATTGAGATAACTAATCGTGGTATTAATTATTAGACATTAAATTTTCTAAGCTGAGATAATTAATTTTGAATCAATATTGTACTTTGAGAATTATATTTGAGATAATTTTTCATGGGATTAATTATGAGATATAAAATTTAGATATGTTGAGATAATTAATTAAGAATTAATTACATGACATTGAGGATATAATCAAGTTTTTTAATTTTGGGGCTGAATATGGAGAGTTGAGATTTTGTATGAGATAATTAATTATTGAAAAATAATTATGAGATATAAACTGTGTTGTTGATTAATAAATTGATGAATTGATTAATTAGAATTGTGTACATAGTTAATTTTTGAGTTAATTAACGGATTTGAGTATGGCCAATGAGATGAAAGAGAGTCACTTGCATCAGGTTTCTAAGATAAATGGGAAGCCCATCATAATGTTTTAAATGAAAAACTTTATATGGATGGCCTTAAGTACAAATTTTAATATTCTTTCTTATATATAATTGAAATGAGAAAATGAAATGCATGAGATGTTAAATGTTTCGTGCATTATATGCTGTGAATGGTTAGGCATTGTAAAGGTAGGGGAACCAAGGGACCATGAGAGCCCTCATAGAGATAGAATATGTTTTTTTTGATGATCAACTAGAAACCATGAGAGCTCGTGGAGCTGAGCTCGGGGATAGACCATGTTTGCTACTGTTGGTGAGGAATGACTGTGTGTTACGTCCGAATTCGTCTAATATCATTATTCAATGGATCATGAGAGCATGGGGTAGGTAGACCATGTGATATTCCATGTGGATTTCCATGAGACTATGTGATCTCTTAGAGTTTGGACCAGGGGAAAGACCATGAGTGCTTCCCCTGGTAATGAATGTCTATGCATTATGTCTTGGTCCAGCCAGAAATAGTATCTTGGGTATATGTCCTATTGGAATTGGTACATTCATTGTTCATATAGTAGGATTCTAAGCATATCTGTATGTTTATATATATAGACACACTACTACTATATGTATACATAATTGACATGGTCATAAATACCAATTGTTGGCTGAAATAGGTTTCACCGTTAGGTGTCCCTTAGGAACCTGGATGAGTAGTCGATTATTTTTTCAATTCTATTATTGGTTCAAAATACTTTTACACTAATTAATATCATTACATTGTCTATATTGATCTAGACCCTACTGGTCCCAACATACTATGTTTTATATCTCATATCTTATTTGGGCTTCAATTGTACTAGGGTACCCGAGTATACTCAACTTGATTACAATATCGTGGACACTAATTGTTATTGTTTACTTGTACCTAGGATTTAAAGGAAATGGAAAAATATGAGGCTAAGGATGCTCATTCATATTTACCATGGGGATTTGGGGTTTTTCATTTTTTCTGTACTTAGATTTAAATCATGGTGATTTGTTTACTTCATTCAGATATGAACCACAATGACATGCATATATTTAATAAAACGGTGTTTACAATTTTTTTGATTTTATAATACAATTGACTTCCACTGCATTAGTTATTGATTTATACTGTATATGCATTTTTCATCTATTTATATAATGTTATACGGCTTGGAAAACTCTATTATGAGGGTATAATCTCCCATTAACTATCCTTGAACCCTCACTGCTAGTCACCAGTCTCTAGCATATTGGGAGTCACACTATAGGTAATGTGGTGACCACTCTGGATATCTATTTGAAGGTAAGTCAGTTTCGAATGTTACACAATGGTACTTGAGGTTCCAGTTTTCTTTCTTTATCTGTTGTCTTTATATTTTTGGTTGGTAGATAGGAGACAAGGAACGTGTTGGTGCTTGGTTAATAACCATTCTTGGGACTGATCACCCCATGAATTTGTAATTACCATGTGTCTATGGATGAGAACTCGGGTATATATTGTTTTAGTTTACAATTGATATGATTTCACCATGAGTGACTGATGTATTTTCCACTTCTTATTGATTTTGTAAATTTTGAAAATTTACTTTGCCCTAATATGTGAAGTAATTTTCATACATGAATCATCTTCGGAACATATAGATTCACATTCCATGCATATAACATGTTGTGTAGTTGCATAAGTAGGATGACTGCTAATTTGGATTGTGTGACTAGGGAGGAATGATATGTTTTGATCTTCTTTAGCATGCCTACTTGTATAACATGTTTAGATGGTTATATGCCATCCTTCTGGGTTATAACATATTGTTGTGTTACTTCTTGTGATAACATGCTAGAGATGTTTTTATGAGTTAATGGTTACAAGAGTGTAAATTGACTAATTATGTTTACAACAGGTTCCAATTTTAGTTATACGGTGTGCGATTGCCTTATAAAAATAAAAAGGGTAACTTGTGTATTGCTGTAATTTAAAAAGTGATGCTAATATGTTAAAAGTGGATTTTATTTGGGTTGTATGCAGGATGTGTGGTAATTTGGTTTATTACTTTATTCATGATGGGGAATGATAGTTTTACTGTTTCCTTAGGATGGCATGACTTGGAGGGGTCACCAGAAGTCGAGTAAGGACTTTGTCTTACTTGGGGTTGGTTTTGAAATTTTTTTAAAGGCATTTCACCGGTTTAATGACTGGTATGGGTTTCATGGGTTGGTGATTTATTTCTAGTAACCATCCATGCCTTGGGGTACTAAATGGATTAAAGGTCCATTGGGCATTTGAGAACGCAACATAATCATTCAAATGAGAATTCTTGAACATGGTTTGTTGACTAGTGTTGTATAATCTCTCGATTGATTCATGGGGAAGTGATGTTTCTAAGGTGGGTAAATTGTAAAGACCCATGTTTTTTTGAACCGGGATAAAATACGAGGGTTTCTGAACTTTTCTCATTGTAACAACTTTTATTTTTTAAAACCATACTTCGGGATGAAGTTTCGCGAGTTCCGATATTTTAATCAATTTTATATCAGGCTTCGGTAAAGGCTTGAGGAGTTTCCTGAATGGATGGATGGGCTTCGAGAGCACTGGTCCTAGTAGAGGGGTACACATAGACTGTGCACGGTTAGTCAAACCGTACGGGTCAGTCGTGAAAGTTAAAATGGGTGTACAATAGTTGACACACAGTATGTGTATGGTCTGTCAGAACATGCGAGTCAAACCGTGTGACTTACATTGTTTTATATTTCGTGTTAATTTAGTTAGTTAAATTCCATATTAAATATAATTTAATGAAACGTAGATATATAGGGTTTTATTTAATTTGTTTGAGGTTGATAGAATTTAACTAAATGATGATTAATTAAAGATTTTATTTAGCTAAATTTAGTTGAAAATAGTTTAATTAAAAAAAGTAAAATAGGGGTTTTATATAATTAAATTAAATATGAGAGAATTTAATTAAATTAGGATTTTTTTTGAGAATGAATAATTTATTTAATTAAATTGTGATGGAGGGAATTTAATAAAATTGGGTTGAATGGGGGAAATAATTTAATTTAATTTTTTTGGTGGTCTTTACTTAAATTATTTTTCAATGAAGAATATATTTAATTAAAATGAGATGAAAATAATTAAATTTATTTTTTAAAATGATGATGAGAAATAGTATATATTTAATTAAATTTTACATGAGGGGAATTTAATTAATTAAATTTGAAATGAGGTGTTGGGGGTTATCAAAGAATCGTAACATTAAATGGTTATATTAAATTATTAGTAAATGAGGATTTGAAGTTTTATATAATTAAATTCACCACAAAAAATAATTTAATTAATTAATATGAAATAAGGTTTTTATTTAATTAAATTCATGTTTGAGAATAATTTAATTATTTGTTGCAAAATGGGGATTATTATTCAATGAAACTAAAGTTGAGAGAATTTATTTAAATAATTTTGACGATTTATAGTATTTAATATAATTAAATTGTGTTTAGAGAATTTAATAAAATAACATGGATTGAAGAAATTATTTAATTAAATTTTGTTGGAAATAATTTAATTAAATGATTATTAATGCGGTGTCAAGTTTTTTTAATTAAATTATGTTGGGAGAATTCTATTAAATTAAAATGTGTAAGAAAATTTATTTAATTAAATCATCTTGGAAAGTAATTTAATTAAAATTTGGGTTAAATATAGAGTTGATGTTTTATCTAATTAAAGTCAATGTTAAGATGAATTTAATTATTTGATGTAAATTTGGGTTTTTATTTAATTGAACTTTTTTCAGATAATTTAATAAAATAACTTAAATTGGAAAATTTATTTAAATAAATTTAGTTGTAATGAATTTAATTATATAATGATTAATGAAGAGTCTGTTTTTTCAATTAAATTATATTGACAGAATTTAATTAAGTAATAATGAGTTGTAAAATTTATTTTATTAAATTTAGTTTGAAATTAATTTAATTAAATGATGTGTTAAATATGAAGTTGGGGGGTTTGATGTAATAAAATTCATGGTTATGATTAATATAATTATTTGATAAAAATAATGGTTTTATTTAATTAAATTGTGTTGAAAGAATTTAATTAAGTAATGATGAGTTAGAGAATTTATACAATTAAATTCATTGACGATAAATTTAATTAATTGATGTGTATTTGGGGAGTTTGGGTTTCACTAATATGTGTCATATTAATGGGTAATAATAATAATATGATGGTTTTTATTGTTGTGATTAATATTATATTAATTATGCATTTGTAGAGTTTTTAATCAATTATTTGAGGGAGAAGAAAAGAGAGAGGCACACATCCCCCTCCTTCGGCATGAGGTGCGACACACCCATGGTGAAACATCCAATGGTGGCACACCCCCCTCCTCCCTCAGCTCCCTATCCGTATACTGGATCGCAGTGGTTCCTTCATAGAAGTTATTTGTCTCATCGAGGTAAGTCCTTCTCCCCATATTTCATTCTTGACATCAGCCTTCTCATCTCTCCTTCACCCACATTCCATTAGGCTAAAACCCTAGGTTCAAGATTGACCTGTATTTCTTGTTTCTTCCAATAATAATTGGTTCCCATGATTTCTAGGAACTCATCGGTCTGAATTTTGATGACTGTCATCGAAGGCGAAGTGAATTTGATTATTTTAGTTCACCATCATCAAATTTTAGTAAGAATATATACCCAAAAAATTATTTCACACCCTTGGATTAGGTGCTTATTGTGTTTTTGAATTGTGGTTCATTATTTTGGTGTACATTGGTCCCCAACACACATATTTGGATAGCTGGTTGTTGTTGTTAGGTGTTACGAACAACTACAAGTACATGTGCCCATTAATATAGAAGTCTGTATGCATGAGCAGATAAAATTTTGAGTTCGAAAGTATTGGATCAGCCAGTAATTTGAGTTAGGGTCCTCAACATTTCTTAATTAACAAAACACATTAGTTTTTTTATTATATTAATTGTGAAATATAAATGCAAATGATGAAGGAATTGTTTATTAGTATTAAATTATTTGTTAGATTAAAAAATCATTTTTTTATAAAATACCCCCAACAGAGGTTTTCTACCTTCAAAATTAATTATAAATTAAAGAGTGAGATATATTTAGATGATTAACTATGAATTAATTAGGTTTTTTGAGAGTTATAATTGAGATAATTATCCAGGGCATTAATTACGAGATATTAATTTGGCTATGTTGAGATAATTAATTATGAAATAATTATGGGCTTTGAGAATTTTAATTGAGATATTTATTTAAATAATCATTTATGAGAAATTATTTTGGAAATTTTGAGATAAATAATTGTGAATTAATAATGTGCTTTCTAAATTGTAATTGAGAATATTAATTAGGGGATTAATTATGAGATATTAAATTAGAAAATTTGAGATAATTAATTGTGAGTTAATTTTGGGTTTTGAGATTTTTAATTGAGATAATTGATTAGGTTATGAATTATGAGATACAAAATTGGCTAAGTTGAGAAAATTAGTTGTGAATTAATTATGTGAATTGAGAATTGTAATTTAGATAATTAATCATGGGATTATTTATGTGGTATTAAATTGGCTATGTTGAGAAAACAAATCGTGAATTAATAACATGTTTGGATAATTGTAATTGAGATAAATAATTGGGGGATTAATTATTTGATATTAAATTTGATATGTTTAGATAAGTAATTGTGAATTAATTTTGTGTTTTGAGATTTGGAATTGAGATGACTAATTGAGGGATTAATTATGAGATATTAAATTGGCTAGGCTGAGATTATAAATTGTAAATTAATTATGTAATTTGAGAATTATAATTGAAATAACTAATCAGGGGATTAATTATGAGATATTAAATTGGGTATGTTGAGGTAATTAATTGTGAATTAATTATATACTTTGATAATTGTATTTGAGATAATTAATCAGGGGATTAATTTTGAGATATAAAATTTTTCTATGTTGATAAAAATAAATTTTAATTAATTATGTGCCTTTGATATTATGATATAGATTTTTAATTGTGGAATATAATATGTAGAGTTGAAATTTTAAAATATATAAATAATTTTTTAAAATTAATTAGGAGATATGAATTGTGTTTATCATTAATTAATTGATGAATTAATTAATGGGATTTCTGTACCTAGTTATTTGTTGGGTCATCTAATGGATTTGTGTATGACCAATGAAATTAATGAGTGTCCATTGCCTAGTGTTTTTTATTGAAATGGGAATCCCATGCTATTGTTGTAAATAAAATACATAACATGGTTTTCTATAAGCATAAATGCTAATATGCTTGCTTTTAAGTAATTAAAATGCATGAGATGTTAAATGCTTCATTCATTATATGTAGTGACTGGTTACGTCTTGTACAGTCCGGGGAGACAAGATAATGTGAGATCTATTGGGGAGAAATAATATGATATTTTTTCTTGTGAATCCTCTAAAGACCATGAGAGCTCGTAAAGGTGAGCCAGGGGATATACTGTGTGTACTACTCTTGGTGATGGATGTCTGTTTGATACATATTGATCCATAAAACATTTTTTTCCAATGGATGGTGAGAGCCTGGGGTTGGAAGACCGTGTGAGCTTCCATGTTGATTTCAATGGGACTATGAGAGCTCTTGGAGTTTGGACCAGAGGAAAGATCATGAGTGGTTCCCCTAGTAATAATGGTTTATGCATTACAACATGGTACAACCAGAAATAGTATACAAGTTATATGTCCCTTTGGCTTTGTTACACACATGGTTTATATAGTAGGATTCTAAGCATATATATATATATAATGTTACAATATATACACATAATTGATATGATCTGACAAACTAGTTGTAGGCTAAAATAGGTATCAACGTTAAGTGTCCCTTAGTAATAGAGATGGGTTATTGGATATTTAATCAATTATGTTATTCCTTTATTATACTTGCATGCTGGTTAATTTTATTACACTCTCTAGATTAAGATAGAAACTGGCGGTATGATACTACCAATATTTATATCTCACACCCTATTCAAGAATCCAAATGTACTGGGGTACCCGAGAATACTCTATATGTTTACAGGACCTTAGACACTACTTGTTGTTGTTTTAATATACATTGGAGTTAGATGAAAATTATTGAGCGGGTGATCAGGATGCTCATGGAAAATTCCCACGGGGCTTTGGGGCATTTTATTTTTTCTTGTAATGAGGTGTTAAACATGATGATTTCATTACTGCTTTCCGATATGTACCACAATGACATACATACATTATATAAAATGGATTTTCCATTTTATTTATTGAGTTGATATTACAATTAACTTCCACTAACATAGTTATTTTTTATACTACTTCTGTTATTTTCATATATTTATATACTGTTATACTGCTGTGAAAACGTTGATATGGGGATATATTCTCCCCAATAACTATCCTTACAGCCTCGATACTAGTTCATAGCCTCTAGAGTATGGGGAGGCATTATTGAGATCATGTGGAGACCGTTCTAACTACCTATTTGAGGGCAATCCAGATCAGGACGCAATATGTGGACACAAAATCTCATATATGAATAATAACTGAATATAAGTGACATAAATTATTAATAAATGGATTCCTTTTTTTCTAAGTACATGAAAAAATTACTATCAAGACCATTCATAAGAGGGTTTATAAAATATGAGTTAAAACCCATCTGATTTGGCCAAATTATTCATCTCACGAGGCTGCTGATGAATCAAAAAGCAATCTATAACTGGGCCCCACCAATTTTATACTTGTCTAAATATTTCATCATATTCATGGACAATGTTCCTTAAAAAAATATAAATATTTAAGAAAAGATATGGATTATCCATTGTTCCCATATCGATTTCAAGTAAGAATAGGGTTTTTTGACTTTAATAGATAGAAATACCATTTAAAGATCATAAAAACATTATTAGGGGAAATGACATTTAAAACATTCTAATGCGTCCCCTACCATATTGAAACATTTAAATCATAAACCCCATATAGTAATAATATTAAAATAATATGACAATGTCATTATAGCATGTATATTCATGATATAACATGCTAATGGTCTTTAAATACACCAATTAAAGTGAATTGGTACATAATAAAAAAGAAATCACAATGGAATGTAAATTGAGGTGAAATCTCTTACCTTAACCTTCCATGTGTTGGGTGGTATTTAACCTCTTGTATGGTGTCCTAATATATAATAATAACTAATTATATAACCATAATAATGTTTATAACATTATATATCATCTCTTTATAATGTCATATTACCCTTCTATTAATAATATTTCATTATTTTCCCTATTTCAAGTGTTAATTACCTAGTTTACTCAAGTATGTTTTGGCATGTTGTTTTATTCTCTTATTACATATATCATGATTTTATATTATAAACTATGTAAAACATGACTTAATTATCATATATATTCAGTACAATTGAATTTATAATAATCAATAATGTTTTGAGATATGAAATGAAATGCATCATTCATGAAGACAATAGAACGTATATACGCGTGAAGGCTACTTTCATTTATTTTTCTTATTAAAATATTTAAAAATAAATGATAAATATATATATTATAATTCCAATATCATATATATTTTATATATGTTACATATTTTTATTAAAACATCCTTAATAAAATATTTGTATCACATGAACATGCCACATCACATTGATGAGGTTGTAGTACACACTTCCACAAACGATGTAATCATATTTTTAGAAAAAATATTGTATAAGGGGAGTAGTTATAAATTAATTAAAAAATATTAAATCCATAAAAAATATAATATATAAAATATATAAATATATTTTTCATCATCATGTCCACTATGAGTGTTTGTAGAGGGAAAATGAACAATCATAATTTCATGACGCAGTACTTCACCGTACACAAAAACAGTTTGTTATTTACCCATTAGATGGATGTTTATGTATGTTCAAGTATAAATATTATCAAAAAAACATCATAGTATTTTTATGAAAAATTATTTTTTATTAAATAATATAATAATAAGAGTAGAGGGGTTGGAGAATGGATATAAAACTAAATTGAATAAGGAAAGATGTTACCTAATAATCGGGTAACTTCTTTTGGTTTGTACCAAAAGGTTTACATACAGATAATAATGACAATTTTTAGCCATCTAGAATTAATTTAGGGATGTTTAGAATATTTCATTCATATCTTGGTCTATTCCATTGGCTTGAGAGGTGTGAGGAAGTGGGAGGAGAGGAGACCCTTTTATAGTGCTGGATTTGTGTCACTATTGTAATATTTTTATTGTGAAATTCCATACACAATTTTCACATTGGAATTGGATCCAATAGTGTACCACATTCAAGAAAAGTTATTATAGGGTATAAATATTTCCATACAATGTATTTTTGAAAATTTTATATGTTTTTAGGTATTATGTATAAGGTTAAGTCCTTTATTAATTTTAATTTTCTCTTAATCATTGTAATTAATTTTAATGATTTTCAATAATCAGTTTGTTAAAAAAGTACCTTTAAATTATTATACATTATAAATTAATCTAATTAAAATATGGAATCTATTTTTTCAAATTTCAATAATATAAGTGGTAGATAATAATTTAAAAAACATCATGTAGGTGAGACGACAATGCAGAGTTTAAATGTAAAAAATGTCTAATGATTGATAGGTTTTTTATTTTAATTTCTATAATAAATTGATTTTAATGGACTAAATTGCATTAATTGATAAATATATGATATAATTAATCATTAAAATTTATATATAACATAATATAAAATTAAAATTAAAATAGATGAAAAAAAAGTTTTCAACTTAAATTCAGTAATTTTTACTATTCATTTTAAAATGAATCTTCACAAAAAAAATACAAAAAATATACCCTAAGATAAATTGTATGCTTTTATTCCAAATATAATTTTTTTGGCATATTTAATTTATAATTTTTTTTAAATTATATTAAAAATGGGTTCATCAATATAATGCCATGAAAATGCCTAAATAAAAATATAGTATTGTATGCATGAAATTGCGTTTTTTTATCGTAAGCCTATAAAATACATTGGATGGAAATAATAAATATTTTATTAAAAATAATATATATATATATATATATCAAATTAATAACACTAAATTATTTCAATTAATATAATTTAGTAGTGTAAAAATTGTTTCTGAGCATAACAGTAGTTTTCTATAAAATCACTCTCATTATATTCATTTGGTTCTAATATTCATTTCTAATTAAATAATAAACCATCAAATAATTTTATAGTTTTGTGAAAAATAATTTTCATAATTTAGTTATTACTATTCATAAAGGATTGTTTATATCATATCATATTAAATTATAATATTTTCTTAATATTTTTTGTACCTTAAAATTCATTCTTCCATGTAATGATTGCCACTGATGAAGGATTATCTTGCATGTAACACAATCTAACTATATATTTCATGCATTTGAAAATGTTTAATCTTTTTAACTATTAAATAAATAATAAATACTCGTGATATTATATTCCTCTAGACGCATGATGAAGTATCTAATACAGGCTATCAAATACAATGTTCTTACTTTAAAGTTTTTGGGTGTTTGACCCATGGTCTACACCATTTTTGTAGAATTTTTGTGGTGTCACAAAAATTATCTTATGGTATAAATTTATATATATTTTAATAATTTAATAATTTTTATAAATATTCATGTTATTAATTTCTTCTCATTTATTATTTTCATATCCATGCAAAAAAAATTATATATAACATATACTTCATATAAAATTAATTCAAAACATATCAACATAGAATTAAACACATTAATAAATAAAATCAACATAAAATAATTTTATCTTATATATATTTTTAAAAGGAAAAATTGAAATTATTTTCATTCGTATCCATATAAGGGTAGTATATAATATCTTTGGTACATTAAAATATAAATTTATAATCTTTTTGATATTTATATAAATTCATAAATTCAAACATTTTACAATTATTTATATAACTATTTTATAATGTTTTAATTCTATTAGTTATATGTTCTTTGGATATTATAGGTACACAATACAATTTAACATCAGATCATCAAATACTCATTTCTTATAATACGAAGATAATTTCATACCAATATTATAAATTATATAATGATATTTATTTTACATTAATTATCCATATCATTAATTATATTTATTTATAACAACACATGATATGAACATTTAACATTATATATTATTACTTTTGTTAAAATAATATTAATCATTTATTATTTCAACATTTTATGGAGAAAAATTATAACCATACATATAATTATAATTCAGCCACTATGTGTTGTGTCTTATTAAATATTCATCAATATATAAAACAAATATTTGGTGGTAAATATATATTAAAATTTGATGGATAAAAAATATAATAACATCAATGGTATGATCTTACATATATTTTAATAATATTATAAAATAATTAACTAACAATATATGAAAATCTTCCCATATATGTTTTAAATGCCTATTAAAAAATTTACACCTTAAATTTTAAACAATATAATTATATGTAAAATATATCACTATAAAAAATAACCATTTCTCAATTGAATCCAACTTCCATAAGTTTACTCTGATATACAATAATATAATTATAAGTCGATTTGATACTCATTTACATCCATTTGGATTTTTGTCAAATATACATTATTTTTTAGTCTTATACTAACAAAATATTGGATATTTTTCATTATTTAATAAGTATTTTAAAAAATTCTTAGAACATTAAATATCATACAAATTTTTTTATTAAAACAATTCATGACATAATCCTATATAGAAATATAATACCATATTACAAATTAATTATCATAAGCTATAATACAATATAATTCAATTTTTTTTGTTATAATCAATGATGGTAAATGTTTACAAACTCATAACAATTATAGTTATTTTTTAAGTGGATCACACATATGAGACAATGTTTAAGAAAATTCCACACATGTTATATTTTAATTAACTCAATAGTTTGGAATCACAGAAAATAAATTTCTATTAGAATACATGATGGGTAATTTAAAATATATAATTCAATTATATTGTTTAGGAAATTATTCTATCAATCATATTATGTGTTCTTTATTTACAACATTACATTAAGTTCTTTTTTAAAAAATATTGAGTTATGTCTTTCACACCCATACTAATTAGAATATATTAATATGGTTTTCTATATACCAATAAAAATCCACTAACAACATTTACTATATAAAATTATACACTTAATCATATTCATAATACTAATAAACACTTTATTAGTATATCATGTAGTATAATTGATCTAATATATTTTTTCCTATTTCAAATTTTATGATTTTCTATAAGGAAATATTTTATTTTGATAAATTTATATATATATATATATTAACCCTTAATTAATTATCCTCAATGAATCAATTTATACTTTAATGACTTCTCCCCAAAACACACTACATTCATTCCCCTCATTCTTTGTCCATCCTTATTACTCCTTCCCTAATTTTCTACCTCTCATCCTAGCACTCTCTCTTTCCACTCATCGTATTGTAACTTCCCCATACCGCACCTACAATAAAATACTATATTTCCAACTTCTACCACATTGAATATACCATACCTATTCCACATACACATTCATCCTTATTAGAAACATATGACTCCCCCTTCATAAAAAGTTCTCTCTCAATCAACATATTCTTAATTTTACATTTCATCCTCATTTTATGTATAATTATACATTCTTAATTAGTTACTATTATAATATTATTAGATTACTCATAAAATAAAAAGACTATGATTTTTTAAATTGAATTTTATTTTACTTTATTTTTTTCTTTGTGAGTAGATGATGCTTCATGCTCTATGGGTATTGGGATTATATATACATATATGTATCAAATTCCCTAGTTACTTTTATTTAATTTTGTTTTATTTTATTTTTAATTTATTATGGTTGAATTTTTATTGGGGTTTGAGGAATTTTAATTCCTCAGTTATTGATAGAATACACATTTTGGTTAATCATAACTAGATGTTTAAAAATTTATTCATTGGATTCTATTTGAAGCACCCAAATAAACTTTATATCTTCACCACATAACTCTATTTAATGATTTTTATATTTTATATGATATATTTGACAATATTCAATTGATATTTCAAACTATATAATGTTGAAAAATAGATACCCTCATTCACATATCCTAAATTATCCACATCTTCTAATTTCTAGGTATTTATTCATCATATTATCCATTTTTTTATAACATCCACAATACTTAGAGTCCCAGGGTTAATTCTATAATATATTTGATCCACCATCTATCATATTGTTTTGGTAACTAATTTCTTTTTAGAAAATACTTTTTTTATAGAATTCATTCCTCACAAAAAACATTATCCTTATAAAATTTTGATAATATTTATTTTATTTAATTGTTTATATATTTATGTATATTATCATATATAAATATTTAATTTTTTCTATATCACTAACATGAAAATATAGAAATCATGTGTGATGGTACATATGAAATTTAAAATGCAATGATCATTTTTTAATTGTTAAATTGTTGATTTTTTATAATATATATCAATTTTTTAATTATTTTGGATGTCATGAAATTCCCTTAAATAGAAATTTGAAATTATCAAATTTTATGAAATTATATTATTTTCCAGTTGTCAATTTTAAATTTTGGTTTTTTTGGAAGAAATATCTCATTTTATTATTTCAATCAAATTAAATTATTAAAACTGATTATGAATATAATAACTTGATTATTAGTTTCTAAATATTTACATGTCATTTTTATAGATTATCTCTCAAAAATTGGATTATTTTTTAATTCAATTATGTTTACTTATTACTAATGTTCTATTTTCAGATAATTATTAATTGAATTTTTAAATATGGAATTCATATTTTTAGTTGTAAATTAATTTATACATTGATTTTTTGTATAGTTTTAGTTTCCTAAAACGTTTTAGAACCCCTCAATCATGATCCTCTATAGATTTTGTTTCCAAAAGGTCAGGGTTTTAACAATAATTCTTAATATAAAATTTCTTAAATCACAACCATCATTCATTTTATTAGCATGATAGTGATAGTTTTCTATTTTAATTCATTATATGTATCATTTTTTAGGTTAATGTACGGTAATAATTCCCATTATATTATTGAATGTCACATACTATGTTTTAAAAAGGAATCACACTGTCAGATAGCATATAGAACACACCACATCAAGATTAAATTTACAATTAAATTTTATTATTTAAATTTTAACACTATAACCTAGGTGTTTTAATGTCATATTTGAACAGGATTATTCAAATTATAATAATATTTTTTTTTGAACTATAAATATGAATTAATCCCTTTTGAAAATAAAAAGGAAAATAAATTTCTTAAAAACTATTTAAATGTGAACAACTATGTTTATAAAATGATCAATTAAATCTTTTTGAAATATGTTAATGAAATATGTATATATATATACATAATATTAAATATTTTTTTGTAACATTAATATTATATGTTTCCTAGACATTTTATAAGAATAAATCCAATTTTACACATTAATGATGTGTTTTTCTTAAAAAGCTATTTCGCCACGTTTTATAGAATAATCGTTTCAAATATAAATATTTTAACCTCTATAAATTATATTTTATAAAATAAACTTCTTATTTCCAATTATAATATGAAATTTTTCTTTGTTTACTTTTTTCTATTTTTTGATAAGTTTATTGTTTTAATGAATAATGTGGAATACTGTGTTTTAATTCAAAATAGTGTTTTTGTCTAAATAAAATTTTGTGCTAAATTATATTTGTTATTAGATTTAAATAATAAATATATAATTAATAAAAAAAATTAATATAAGATAGGAATTTTAAATTAAATTCACATATTATATGAAAATTAAAACATATCAATCATTTGAACATTTTCACTTAAATGACTTGTTTTTTCACCCACTCAAGGAGGATAATTTATAATTTAATTTAGAAAATTATGTTTTCTAAATTCTGAAAAATGAATTCCACAATGTGAATAAGTTGATTCATGTTATTTAAATAAGTCTCTTTTAAGTGTTACATTCTTAATATTAACTTTAGTCATTTTTATTATCATGGATAAGGGTAAATCAGGTAATTAAGAGTAAAAATAATATTATTAATATTAGAAAATTATCCTATTTTTTTTAAAAAAAATATTATACGACTGATTCTCAAACAAAATCATCAATGTAATGGTTTTTATGATCTTTGACTAACATGGTTTACATTATTATATTTATAGTATTTTATTCAATGAAAAATCAATTTTGTCATACTTTAGTTTTTATCAAGAAAAATATTTTTAATATGGGGTTATATAAGGGATATGATTGTCTATAAATATTACATTTAAATAACAAATTTTTATCAACATCATTATAATATATATTAATTGTTTCTTGAGAAATAATTAAATTATTTTCCTTCACAATGATATTGAGTAATTGTTCAATTAATGGAAATATCAAATAATTGGAATTAAAACTATTATAATAAATATATTGTGATATAATTAATTTCATGCACATATTTTATTGTTTAATTTTACATTTGATTGATGTGCTAAAATTGTTTTTTCAAATATAACATGTTTTTATGATATTTTTTAAAAGGTTATGTAATGAATAGTGTCAAAGTTGACAATAACGATATTTTAAAATATAAAATATTTTATTAAATATAACTAAATTTTTAAAAATAAAAAAAAATTAGTTTAAAATGACGTGATAAGGTTTAAAATGACATCAATGACTCATTTGTTTGGTGTTTTTTCCAATTATAGGAATTATATTAACCCTCAGTGTGTAAATTACATGATATCATGGTAAGAATTAAAGGGGTTTAATAAGGGATAAAAAAATTATTTGGATTAAAAACAAATAAAAATGTAAACATTTTCATTTTATGAATGGATTTAGACCCATCAAAATCTTATATTTTAAATAAATCAATTTTTTCCATTTGTAATATAAAATTTATTTATATTAATTTAATATTTTGAAAAATTAAGAGAGTTCTCGTCTCCGATATTATGACACCGATTATTATATTTTATTTAAAATAAAAAACTATTTAGTTTGTCCAATAAATTCCATGACCCAATCCTATAATACCAATTCACATTCTAGAGCTCTTATTTTATGTATAGCACTAATCTATGTGTTCATAAGGTGTTCATAAATGGAGATCATATGAAGAAGTTGTATGTTTTATTCAAGTATTTTTTTATTCATACAATTCATCCAAATTTTCATCAAAAATGATGAAATAATAAATTTTTTGATGTAAATATACAAAAATTTTATATTTTTGATACCATCACCTAAATCTATTTCCATATCCATCAAATGATAAAATAAGTTACCATTCATGTGTACACTTGACTACCACCTCACGAACTGATGAGATTCATTTTCCATCAGTTCCGCAAAATAATGGTTATAAGGATGGAATTAATATTCATATATGATATTCATGAAATATTTATCAATATTAAAAGACAGTATATAATTTCTGTTTTTACAACTTCATGAACATAAAAATTAGTGTGTCGTTCATGCATAAGTGCGACCTATCACCTCCATGGAGCGATGTCATTATCATTTTCATCACCACATCACATAGATGAAATATATAAATATATTTAAATTATTAATATGACATTTATGATATTATTATCATTCTAGGTTGATAAAATGAAACTTTCATTCATTTCAAAATTATTATTGATAAATCGAAACATTACTCATGTGAATGTATGGATTAACGTCTATATGATTGTTACATAGTTCATTTTTCATATCTAAATAAAATGTATGTATTTAAAATTATAATTGATCTATGAAATTGATTTTTATTTAATGAATAATATTTTACATATTATAAACAAATGACCACACTGATTATTGTTACCATACAAAATTCATTTTTAAATCAATTACCGAATATCTTCAAAATGTCAGACATGATCATAATTAATTAATTAATTTTTATAACATGATAATAAGGGACATATAAAGAATAATAAAAATTAACAATGTTCTCAATAAATTAAAAAATTATTATATGTTTATTATTAGACAATATATAGATTTTACATGATGAGTTGGACTCATGGTAAGGGATATTATATTAATAAACTTCTTTTAAAGTTATCATTTCAACAATTTTAAAAAAAAACAAAAGAAATTTCTTTTCTATCATATATAAAATGAAAGGAATTTCACAAATTAATTTTTATTTAATTTTTTGAGGCTTCTTTTACATGTTTAAAAATTTCATTTCAAATGATCTATTACAATTTAAGAGTTTGAGTCATCGTAAAAAGAAATCACATTTCAATGTTGAAAATTTATTTTTCCTTTATAAATTATTCATGTGTTGTTCTTATGTTATGGTTCGTGTTAATTACATGTGTGTACTGGTTGTTCGATGATAAAACAATGGAATTTGATCCCATTATACCTCTCTAATTCATTGATAAATGATATTGATTTAATTGGTATTTTTTCTCCTAAGATATTAAGGGAATATACTGTGGTGTGTATTAATTGAATAAAATTTTCTATCATTCATTTTATTTCCATTACTGTTATTTTTTCTCACTCCAAGTTTTAAAATTTTTTCACAATATTTAAGGGGGTATTGAAAAAAATAAATTATCAATGGGTTAATTTTGGAGATTTAATTATAAATAGAAACTATGTTTTATTTATAAAGTGTCTGAATTAATAGAATAAATGAACACTGAGTATAAGTCTCTAAATGTAATATTTTTGTTTACATTTTAATTTTTTCCTTAAGTTTATGAAAATAATAAAAATAATATATCATTGATTATAAATTATAGTTCCAAAAAAATATTATAAGTATTGTTTAAATTCGTGTCACGACCCGTCACAATGGGGCATGTGCCATGACTCCCCATGTCCACCTCTAATTGGCCAGGGATTGTGATTAGCACTGAGTAGGCATATCACTAACATGAGAGGCATTGACTAAGTACGTTTACACATGAAAATATCTCCAAGATCAAAAATGTTCAAAGTAAAAAACCAATAAAGAACAAATTAATGCATTAAAATAAACCTATCAAACATAGTACAAAAGAAAGTAAATTGCAGAAAGTAAACTGGGCAAAAAATACAAGCCCATAAAAAATAAGAGTCCGCAAACAAAAAAATCCAACCTATAAGCACAAAGAGGTACTAGGACTGCTGCTCATAGCCATAGGAACACCTCATCCTGTAATGATCTTAGAAATCTTGGTCCGGTCCTGATCCTCCTCAGACTTTGTCAAAAGGGTACTCATCTAAACAATACATGACACGTGAGGGAAAAGCTTGTGCGTGGGTTAGTATAACAATACTCAGTAGAGGATACTGATAACCACAAATCAATACATAATGTAAAGTTACAGTCATATGTAAATATTATATCTCTAATAAACTTATAATAAGAAAAAATAATCCCGATATACTCGAATCCTAAATCTGAAGTCCACAATAACTACATACCCAAACTAGGGATTCAGTTTGAAATTTACATAAAGCACTCATCCAGGAGAACTCACTCCATGAGTCTCAAAGCTTTGATGACATCCTTCCGAGATTTATTGTTCATCAGGAACATCCATGAGATACATAGATGCACTGATATATCTGAAGGGATAATAGATACACTCATTCCAGGAGAAGACACTCCTGAGTGGGAAAAGATCACTATACACATATGTGGATCACATCCAATGCCTTGGTGGATACCATGATTAATCCATATTCACCTACTATGTAGAGTATAAATATCATATAGGGTTGGTCACATTGATTCCTAAATCTACCTTGAGTTAATAATTGATAGAACATCTCATTCTAGGCATTCGAGAGGGATACCAAACATTATCTCGAAAAGTCATGCTGAAAGGATTATACTTCAACAGATGGAAATGATACCTGAACTTCAGGGAAATAAGTAATGGGTAACTAACCCAAACAGAACCTATGCAATGAAATGTAGACAAGAAGAACAAGACATGTACTAAGAATTACAAGGAATGTTTAATGGTCACTCGACATATTCTCTGACCTCGGGTACTGCCTGTGTACAACAACCCATGTCGAAAGTCTATTCATATAGATGATGGTATAAATGGAATCCAATAGAGGGACACATAGTGTTTGGTTATCTAGGGAGGAATCCAAGTATGTTGGCTATGTGCCCATACATTGTTTCAACCAACATGTCCTAGACCTTGTACCGATACACAGGGTACTCCGCATATCCAACTGTGTTTGGCCATGTGGTGGAGTATATTCCATATACTCCACCCCATGTCCTTCTATCTTCAGATATAGACATTGCATCCTATTTAAGGACCCACATGCTATGTTATAATACTCACATGTCATGATTACGCTTCTTGTCACATAGAAAATCTGCTGCTACTAGGTAGGGCCCACATGCCATGTCTTCCCAGGAGCACACCATGTCCTTCACTATGTGCAGCACGCCAGACCAGGACGCCATCATGATGGCCCCACACAGCGTGTTATTTGGGATACATTCCATGTTTATCATGATTTTCCAGAATCATGGTTCTTCATCGTCGTGCTTCGTGTGATCCATTGATCATTGATCCGGTTGTATGATCACATCAGAACTCATGGTTTATGGTCACCATGACACCATAAGCCCATTTTTTTGGTTTTGGGAATCCTATAAGCTAAAAAAAATGTCCCGATCCACCTACATGAATAATGCTAGAAGGTAGATTTCTCCCAAACCAAATCAATTCATCTTCTTCCATCGGAATCGCACCTTCATTAGGTCATCATGATTCCAGATCTACACATTGGGAAGGTTGCCTTCTAAAATGCATGAACAAATATCTATTGTTCATCACCCCATGTAGAACATGAATAATGCAATCTATATTGAGTAAGGAATCTAATAAAACAATTTGATGAATGAACCTCTCCATCCTTCATCACAGATTTTATCCTCTCCCTTTAGAAGGATTAAATAGTCTTAATAAAAAAAATCAACAATTATCATAAATTAGTTCCCAAATAAAAAACGTAGAAGAAACAGAATTAATAACCATCTTGCAAGAACTTTTGATCTGTGGATCAACATATTCGTGGGTTAATCTGGGTTCATCCATTAATTGAAGAACATGGAAAACAAATAGTAATTACCATACCCTACGTTGATTGAATTGACAAATGATCGTTGTGTCACATTCGTTGGCATGGTTTGTTGAATCCTTGATGCGTCGATCGATTGCTTTGATGACGTCCGTGAATGGGTTTCCCTCCGCATTCATAATTTAATTAATGAATCGTGAAAAATCAATCTAAATATAAAATTTCTACCTCGAATCAGTTGAATAATGATCACTGCATCACATTCATTGGAACAGTTCGTCGAATCACATATGCGCTGATTGATTTCCCCGATGTCGTCCTCCTATGGGATCCCCTGCAAAGCTCCAATGGAAAATCCTCAATTTTTAGAGTTATATGGCTAACCAACTGAACATTCCCTAAGAAGGTATTAGTAGGACAAGATTAGGTCATTGTGGTATGGGAAACATTTAAAATAAAATAAATAAATAATTTTCTTATTTCATTTAAAGCAACTAAAGACAAACATTTGTAGCCGACCCACTCTGGTCGATGTTAGGTCCTTCCAAAGGTAAAGTTTTTGTTCTGAATACAATAGTTCCCTCATATTTCAGATCAGAGCACCAGTTTAGATGTTATTACAGATTTTAAGGAAAACCGCTCGCACACATAGTTTAAAGGTTTAATTAATTTCAAACATTTATTCTAGGCACTCCAAGCCTCATAATCGCACACCGTCACAATCCCTGTTCTTTTTATAATTCCATATAATATTTAAAAATTATATATAGAAAATACGAGACATTAAATTCTCCCCACTTTAATGATTTGCCTCCCAAAAAATCCAAAATGAATGGCTACTCAAATATATGTGGGTATTGTACATGAATCTAAGCCTCGTGCTCCCACGTGGTCTCCTAAAGATTCATGTATTGCTAATGGACTCGCACTAGGGGAATCTCTCTCCCATGACATACATGCTCCTATCGATCCTTTGTCTATACTAGGTACTTTGTGATGGTTGGTCCAGAACTGATGTACAACTCACACGATTCGATGATGTACAATGGGTCAGTCACGTACCACCTCAGCTGCGAAACGTGGATGACATCATGTACCCAGTGTGATTGTGGAGGTAGATTTAGGTGATACACCACATCCCCAACAAAGTGTAATATTTGAATAGGGCTGATGAATCTCGTATACAACATTACGCTCGAGAAAAATCTTTGCATCCCTCAACAATGTGACACCTGAAGGAAAACATGGTCTCCCTCCTCGAAATCTAACGGTCTCTACCATCTGTCAGCATAAGTCTTCTACAGACTATGATCGATCTCTATCTACTCTTGGATGATATGAACATTCTCGGTGGGTGATTTTACCAACTATGGACCCATGAATGGTGACTCTTCAGGGTAGGCCCAGCAAAGCGGTGATCGGTTGGGTCGCCTGTATAAAGCCTCAAATGGTGTAGTTCCAACGCTGGGGTGGTAGCTATTATTGTACATAATATGTTCTAATGGTATGTGGTCCTCTCATCTTCTACCAAATACCATGATACTAACCTGCAACATATCATCCAGAACATGAATGTTCCTCTCCGTCTCACCATCTATTTGGAGATGTAACATTGTGCTCAAGTGTAGCTGAGTCCCAAATGCCTCTTTCAATCCCTTCCAAAACTAGGATGTAAAAAGAGATTCGTGATATGAGGTTATCATCAAAGAGATGCCCTGAATCCAGAATAACTCTTACATGTAGAGGTGTCCCAAGATCTCTACAAAACTCTATGTCCTGATAGCTAGGATATGGGCCGAATTAGCGAGTCAGTCGATGATCACCTAGATGGAAATATATCGCGTAGATGTTCATGGTAATCCCATCATAAAGTCCATAGATATTTCAGTCCACTAACACTCTGTAACATCTAGGGGTTGAGCTAACCCTTCAAGAACATGGTGCTCAACCTTCACCTGCTAGCACATATGGAATTGAGAAACAAACTCTTCTAATCCCTTCTCTATACCTTTACCCCAGAACAAACGATAAAGGTCCTAGAGCATTTTAACCACTCCATGATTTACCTCCAAGGGTGAAATATGAAACACTCTATGAACCACATCCAGCAACACCACTGGAACAATTGTGAATCATCTGAAAAGGACGATGTGATCTCCACCTAATTAATACCCATCAAGATCATGTCTTATGGATAACTGGGCATGTAATGTCTCATAGTTGACATTTGCTAGATGTGCCTCCCTAACTTGTAGTAATGGTGGAGGGGTGATAACCATCAACTGGAGATAAGTTGCATAATCTCCATCCATAGAGGATAAATTTATCGATGCCGACTACTATGATGCCATACTTATCATCTACTAACTCGATCTCATGATGAAAGCATCGGCAACAACGTTCCCCTTCAATGGAGTATAGAAAATCTCACAATCATAATCCTAAAAGAACTATACCCATCTCCTCTACCTCAAATTCAGATCCTTTTGTGTGAAGATATACTTGAGGTTCTTTTTGTTCAGAGTAGATGACAAATCGTCATCCCATTAGGTAGTGTCACCACATCTTTAATGTGAAGACTACCTCTTCCAATTCAAGATAATGGGTTGCATAGTTCTACTCATGCAACCTTTGCTGGAACGCACCATGATATATCACTACTTGTATCTGTATTAGGACACAACCAAACATAGTACATGATGCATAGAATTAAACTATGTACCCAACACCATCCTCCAAAAATCTCTATATCTATGTGCTCCTCCCAATCTACCTCATCTACTGGAATGAATGCTCCTACTTCTCTGTCCAGATGAAATGCTTCCCATTTCAGGTCAAGGCTGTCATCGGTGCCAATATCTGGGAGAAATAAGGGATAAATCTACAAGTAGTATCCTTCCAGCCCAATAAAGCTACACACCTCTGACCCATTCTGGGGTGGCTCCAAATCTAACATCCACTGTTACTTCATCTATTGTGATAACATATCCCAAAAAGGGACCTCCTATATCTGGAACTGTCACTTCGAGATCTTCCCATAAAGATGGTGCTATCAGAGTACGTCGAGAACTATCTTCAGGTGCCTCTCATGCTCCTCGTATGATACTAAGTACCCATGTATTTCATCAATTAAGACCACTACAAACTGGTCTATGTATGGCTAGAATATATGGTTGATAAGCCTCATTAACACTGGGGGTTTTTTGTCACACTGAAAGCCAACACCAAGTACTCGTTGTGAATATAGCGGCATCTGAAATATTTCTTTGGAACGTTATAATCTTTTACTCGAAGTTGGTGATAACCCCACCTAATGCCAACCTTCCAAAACCAATGTGACATCCTCAACTAATCAAAGAGGTCGTTGATCCCAGACAATGGATATTTGTTCTTCACCGACCCCTGGTTCATGCGTCGATAATCCACACACATACACAAACTCTAATATTCCATTATGGGAAAACAAAAATGGGGATACCTAGTTCGAAACACTCGGTCTCATGAATCCCTTACACTATATATCCCCAAACACCTCCCATAGCTCTCAAAGCTCTACGGTAGACATCTGATATGTTGGTGATGATATTGCAGTTGTCTCGAGTGCAAGTCGATGCAGAAGTCGACCTCCCGACGGGGTGTTAATCCTAGAATATATCTTCGAAATAGGTCGTCGTACTCCTCCACTAATGTGGGGAACTGGAAGCTCACAAAACTTACTACATTTATGGTAAGGATAGCCAAATCATGAGTGATCGGCTACACCCTCTTATTCATGATCCCATTCTGTGTTTTCTGGGTCTACCTTTTACTAACAAAAGAAAACCTCGTTCCATCACTATGGACAAACCACACTCTTCGCCTAAAGCATTAAATATAGGCATGTAAAAAAGACAACCATTCTATACAGATAATGACATAATAAGGCCTCGATTCTACCGCCAAGTGGTTCTAACAAAATCTCTCACCTCCAAGGGAATGATCACATTGTCTGCCAAAGTGTATGATCATCGGGTCTCCTCCCGTGGGTGTCTCCAAGCGTAAGGATCGAGTCAAAAACTCTACCAAAATATCATGGTTTCTCACAATACATTTTGATAAGAAAGAATTAGATGAACTTTTTCGATGAGTATAGTATATAAGGTATAAAAGAAATAGATCATACCATGCATCATCTCTGGAGTCCCTGGTTCATACGGCTCGACTGCGTGCATCTATCCCCACCCTTATCTCTATGCTCCATGAGCCAGGTGTCGAACTCATGGGGGGTGGTGGTGGATGTAGATCAATGTGTCTCTCACCACCTGTAGCTCTACCTACTCCTCTACCACGTCTGCCGCCTGGCAGGTCTATCTGCCCAAGTGTCTACCTTTTCCCCGGTGGTCCATCCACTACCTCCCTATCGGATGCTTGATGGGTTGGACGATATCTAGAAATATTTACTCAATCATCGCATGAGTGCCATCGCCTCTGCCTAGGATGACTGGATCCTTCCTGATATCCCTAGACTATCGATCCCCTATCGTGAGTCCCCCTGCGAGGTCTCCCATGTCCCAAACATTGTGAATAACATCGACTCCCTTCCACCGATGTCTCCACACATGTCTTCCTACTACTGATTTCCAGTAGCTTCCTATGCTTCTCCATGAAGCTCTCGACCACCAATACTCAATCGATCACTCCATGACAGTTTCAAATGCATAAATTCACTACACTAGCTCAAATATCCGATTGTAGACCTAGCTCGATGGTTTGAGATCTGATGTACTGATCCTTGACCATATCCATCAACTACCTGAAAAGGTTAGTGAACCTTGATGAATATTCATCCACCATCAAACAAAACTATTAGAGTTGAAGAATCTCTTAGATACTCAGAACCCTCTGCATAACTGGAGATAACTCCTCAATAAAGATTCACTCGAACTCAGCCCATGAAAGAGTCTCCTCCTCTTCAGTTTCTCTGGACAATCTCCACCATCAACTCACCGAACCCTGAAGAAGGATTTCTCCCAGGATAAAAAAACTGGTATACTAGTGTCCTCACTAGACTGAAAACATTGGTAACCACCTCAAGCCAGTCCTCAGCTGCCTGAGGGTTGGGCTCACCTCGGAACCTGAGGGGTCTCTGTCTCTAAAACTCAAGGAGCATGCTCAGTCTACACTCCCTTCCTGCTGGAATGGAAGGTACCACATGCTACTCCACTTGTGGTAGTATAGCAGCTACCCAAAGTGGAGTTAACTCCTAGGTAACTGGTACTTGAATCAATGCCTTTTTACAGAGGTGGTCATCCTCATGATCGAGTTGTTGAATCCTAGCGGGTATTCATCACGGATGCATCCTATATATTAACAAGATGTACCATTATCTAGAGTTTATCCAAATAGTAGATATTTAAATGACAGGGAAAACACAACCCATTCTTATATGATCCAAGGACCATTATTATATTCCACCACAACTACCTCTATCATGTACAGAGTCGGAAAGTAGGTTATAAGAGTGTTGGTTTATGGATACGTCGACCTCCCAGAATAACACGGGAGTCCCCGACCTGAATGACAAGATTAAAAAACATAAAATTCTTGGCCTAGACCAATCCCATAGACTCTTGGTCCAAACGTAGAACCATCCACCACTGATACCACTCTATCATGACCAGTCACAGGGTGGTCCATGTCACGACTCACCAAACCCTCCTCTAATAGGCTAGGGGCTGGTGCCTAACACCAAGTGGACATATCACTAACATGGGAAGCATTGCCTAAGTAACTAATCACAAAAACACACATCTCCAAGCTCACAAATTATTAATATAAAAACCACTAAGTTTCAAATGCATGCATAAAACTAAACCCATTAAATAGAGTACAATAAATTATGGAATGTAAATAGGGCCAGAATACAAGACCACCAAAAACAAGAGTTTCCAATCTAAAAATTCCAACCTGTATACACAGAATGGTATATGGAATACTACTTGTAGATGTAGAAACACCTCATCCTGTAAAAAATTCAGAATGCTCAGTCCAGTCCGAATCCGCCCTATACACCATCAAAAGGGCACTTGTCTGGACAAGACACGACACGTGCGAGAAAATCCCCTATAGAGGTGAGTAAAATAGTACTCAGTAAAGGACCCCCAAAACCACAGACTAATAGAAAAATTAATGGAATAGTCCCCTCTAAACAATATTTTTCTACTTAACGTATAACAATAGAAACACATCCAGATATACTCGAAACCTAGACCCGAAGTCCACAAGAGCCACATACCCACACTAATGATTTAGTTCAAAGATTACATAAAGCACTGGTATAGGATAACTCACTACTAATGACTGAAGGCTATGATGAAATCTGTCAAAGAAGTACTATTCATTGGGAAAGGCCATGAGAGTGATAAATGCATTGATAGATCTAAAGATAGATCATATACCCTCATAATGGGAGAACACACTCATTAGCTGGAAAAGATCACAATAAATAGATCAGGATCACTTCATAGCATTTTCAAATAAGGACACTTATTCGGATTAAACTGATAAGTAGAGTATCGACATCATATAGGGTTGGTCACATTTATACCTAACTCTACCAGGGTCCAAGAATGTATATTGGATATCACTATGAGCCTCTCGAAGGGATGCCTGACTATATCGTGGAATGTTATGCTGAAGCGATCATACTCATGTGGATCGAAACGAAACCTGTCCTTTAGGGAAATTAGCAAGGGGGCAATAAACAAAAAAGTACCTATCCAAGAAAAGGTGGAATATAATATCAAGCCATGTACTGATAAGTATATGACATGTATAAGGGTCACACACTATGTCCTATGACTATGGGTTTTGCCTATGTACAATGGCCCGTATTGCAAGTCTTGTCATGTTGATGATTGTATTAACAGTGTGAAAGAATGTGACACACCGAGTTCCTCTATCTATGGAGGACTCCATGTATGCAGGCCATGTGACCATACACAGCATCAACCCATCTATCCTATACCATGTAATGGTACAAGGGGAATTCTACGTATCCGACCATGTCTGGCCATGTTGTGGAGTACATGTCATGTAATACACCTCGTTTATGTGTATCTGTAGATATACATTCCATTTCCCATGTAAGAACCCACATTCCATGTGATAGTGGTCATAGAAAACATCTAAACATCCTTTTTCACAAAACTTCAAACTCATCTGGGTGCGGCCCACACGCCATGTCTTCATGGGTTCATGGCATATCCATCATTTTGTGCAGCACGCCAGACCTGTTCATCGCCATGATGACCCCACAAAACTTGTTCTTTGGGAAACACACTGTGTTTATTTTTATTTTCTAGAATCTATGTTCTTCGTCTCGGTGTTGCTTGTGACCCTCTAATATTAGATCTGGCCATCAGATCACATCAAAACACATGTTTGATGGTCGCTCTAGCCCATCAAGGGTGTTTTTGTTGGTTTTGAGACTTTGATCATCCCACAAAAAAATTCCTGATCCACCCACATAAATAATGATTGATCATAGATTTCTTCCGAACTATGCTGACTTGTCTGCTGCCATCAACGTTTCACCTCCATTTGGTAGACATGACGCCAGATCTACACTTTGGGTTTGTTGCTTTGGGAAAAGGGTGCACAATGATATGTTGTTCGGAACCCCATAAAGAATGGGATGAATGTGAGAAAAAAGGGGGATGAAATCCCATAATTAAAATTGAGGAATGAACCTCTGCCATCATTCTTTATGGTGTTGATCCACTCATGTTAGAAGGATTAAATAGGGGGAATAAAAAACAATTCTACAATTAGCATAAATCAATTCACGTATCAAAACCCCATAAGAAACGTAATTAATAACCATCTAATAAGAACATATGATCTATATATTGACCTAATTGTGGATTGGTCAGCGTTCATACTTTAATTGAATAACAAGGAAAAGAAATAGAAATTACAAAACCCTACCTTGATTCAGTTAACAAACGATCATTGTCTCTCGTTCATTAGCGAGGTTCATTGAATCAGATATGCGTCAATCGATTTCTCTGATGTCGTCTGCCAATGGGTTCCCCTCCAATTCTCTAATGGAAAATACCCAATTCACTAGGTTAGGTGGCCAACCTTGCAAACATTCCATAAGCAAGTATAAATAGGGGACGATTAGGTCACTACGTTTAAATAAAGTAAAATTAAAATAAATTATTAATTTATTTTATTTCTTTTAAGACGTCCAAAAAATAACCTCTATAGTGGACCCAAATCGGTCAATGATAATCCCCTCCTATGAAAATGTCAATGTTCCGAATGCAACAATGCTCTCATATTTTTGATCCGGGAATGCATTTAGATGTTATTCCACTTTTTCTAGAAAACTTCTCGTGCACGCTATTTACAAGTTTAATTTGTTTGAAAAATTATTCTATACACTCCCATCCTCGGAATCGCACTACTTCACAAAGCCTGGTCTTATAATAATCCCATATAATATTTAAAAATAATGCACGAAAATTATGAGACATTTTAGGTCATTCCCTTATAGTTGTTTTCAAATGATGGTTAGATAACTTTAGAGGTTATGATGTTTTTTAATCATATGGTACATGTCGCATATAACCATAATGGTTTTCATGGTACAAAGAATAATATTTATTATAGATAAATATAATGAATTTGAAATAATTTAAATAAGTATATTTTAGTCTCAATCATCATTATAAGATGATATATTATCATTTTATTCCTCTCACTAACCTTTTTGGTTATTGTAAATGGTTGTGTGCAGCAAAAAATGTATTAATGGATGTGAAGGAAAATATGGTGATTCTCATTATTATAAACCAAATGAAGTGGGATCTATAATGAGAAATATTTATGTTACTCTAAACCAACTATAAGGTTTAATGATTAACCTCTTGAACCATGGTGAGTTTTCAATTGCATCATATATGAGAGAAATGTATCCATGTTGTAGTTCTCCTAATATTTATCATTGAGGAAAATATGTCTACATAAATAAGTGTAAATTATTTAAAAAATAAGTAAAATTTCTTAATTGGATGATTAGATATTTTAAATGTGGTAAAGGATCACATAAATCAATAATATTCCAAGAAAAAAGGAATCATTTAACTGACTACATAAAGGAAAAGACGTTCATACCATGTTATCAATTGAATGTTATAAATTTGGAGAGTTTATATTTTATAAAAGTAGATTTTTTAGAAGGAATTTCCATGAATGGTATTGGTAATATGATATAGATATTGGTTTAGGAATACCTAATACCATTAAAATTGATGATTAGGAAAATACAATAGACATTTAAAAAGTATGGACTATTTCGTAGTTCGTTTTATAACATTAGTAAATCATATGATATGATTCATGTTTTTTCTTATAGGAATGAAGTATTAAGGAATATGATATAAAATCATGGTTAAGGGAATATTAATAATGATTAATGATTAATATTTCTACAAATAATGGAGCAAGAGTTCTGGTATATTTAAGGGTGACAAATTGATTTAAAGTATGAATACTCTTTTGATTATTGGAGTACATCATAATAATTTTATTGAGGTTATGTTATATGTATCCTTTATGTTTTTCATATAAAACATATATTTTTGGAATAATGTTATTTTCATTTTGTTGACAAAATTATAAAGGTATGGATAATATTTATTGTTTTTATGGTCTTTTATTTTAAGGCAATTTTGTGTTATTAATCATTGGCATGAAAAATGTGATTTCGGAGATATAATTTGTGGTTAAAATATATTATTTATATTTATTAAATATTTATATCACATTTATAAGAATTTTATAACAATTATATAGTTATAGAAAAAAGGACGAGTTATTATATGGGTGACAACCCACCATGTTCATAATTTCCCTATGAATCGAATCCACAAATATAGTAAATAATGTTTGAATTATATTTTATAAAAATATATATATGTTTATTGTGTATTTATGGTTAATCATGTTATTTATGGAATGGTTAGTGCCTCTTGGAAATTATTAGGGATATCAATTTCGGTAATTAACATTATTTATAGATTATTGTTAAAATTTTTCATGGAAGGGCATGTGATCATATCTATCTATATTTTGGGTTTCAATCTTAGTATAGAATTGTTTTGATGAATTTTAAGGATTTTTATTTATGGAATGGTCTATGTTGAACATTTGGTATTAATGTTGAATTTTAGAGATTACTGACGTTTCTTCCGATAAATTGTTTTGTCTATCGTAAAAACATTAGTTTTGGTTAATGATTAAATATATGAGAAATATATTTATATTTGTATTTGGATTTTGTGATTTGTGGAAGATGATTATATTTCCTTATTGTTGAAATATTCATCTTAAATAATCATTATTTCGAGAAAAATTGATTTTGTGTTAGAATTTTATTAATTGATGAAACACTACATTTAAATTAAATATATTTTATGTATGTAAATTGTTGAGAGAGTAAAATAATTTCTCAACTCTTTGAAAAGGATCAAAAAACAAAAACCCATTTTCTTTTCATACTACGAAATCAGGGACCTATTAACCCATCATACATTTTTGGGTTTTGTGGTTATAATCATTCGCATGACCATGTTCTCTATATATATCCATAATAATGTGATAGATAATTTTCCCTTCCATGTCCATGTTTCCATACATGTAACCATTGTATGTGAAATCTCTAGTGACATTAATACTTCCCTTTATTTCATTTAATATGAAATTTCATTTAATCCTTTTTACAATATGGGATTTAAAAAATGTATTTTAAAAATTCAAAACCAATTGTTTTAAATCATGATATCAAATTGAGATTATTTAATTTATTAATGGTCATTAAAATGTTACATCCTAGGTTTTTAAAAGGAAACACCATATTAGATGGAGTAGATAATGTGAAACATAAATCTTAAATGAACAATTAAATATTTTTATTTAAATTTGTCTATAATAACCAAAAAATTTTAATGGTGTATATGAAAAATGTTTTCTAAATTTTGAATATATGTATTATTAATTGTAAATAAAAATAAGACCCTTTTGAAAATAAAAGGGAAATAATTTTTTGAATACATATTTTAATGCAAACAAGTGTGTTTATAAAATAATAAAATAACACTTATTGGAATATATTAATGAAATATATATATATATATATATATAATATTCCATATAATGTTTAACATTTATATTATATATTTTTTTTGGAATGGTAAAAGAACAAATGCAATTATATACATAAAATGTGTAATTTTATAAAAAGAAGGTTTTGAAATTTTTGATGGAACACATGTTTCAAATATAGTTTTTAAAAAAATTATAAATTCTATTTGATAAAATAAAATTTATCATTTATATAAAAATATAAAAAAATTATTTTCTTTTGTATTTTTTTTATATGTTACATGTTTTGTTAGATTGTGAAAAATAATTGATTTTAATTCAGAAGAGATTATTCATCTAAATAATATATAGTTTTATGTTATATTTTTGATTCATTTTAAATAATAAATGTAAAAAATTTATATATTTTAATCCAATATAGGTCATTAGAATTAATTTCAAATTTAATTTGGAAAAAAAACATATCAATATTTTAAACATTTTCACTTTTATAACATGTTTTCTTACCCCATTAATGGGATTAATTTTATCCTTTTATTTGTTTTGAATTTTTAAAAAATGATTATATATTTGGAATAATTTGGTCCAAATTGTGTGAATAGGAACATTTTATTTCTTTTATTATTACTTGTAACATTAGTAATTTGTATTACCACGATTATATGTAAATATGGTAATTTAAGGTAAAAATAATGTTATAAATATTGTTATATTACCATAAAACCTATCCTAATATTATTTTGTCAGTGATATTCAACTAAAATAATCATTGGGAGTATTTCTTGAGCTCTCTAAACCACTTGGATGACATTATAACATTTATTGAATTTTATTCAAAGAAAAGTAATTTTTATCTCCATGTTTTTAACATGTGAAATGTTTTTAATATGTGGTTATATTGGGGAAATGTTAAAATATAAATAAATTTTTGATATATAAAATATGTTTATTCATAATGATGAATTATTTTTTATTTTTTCGTATGAAATTATTAAATAAAATTCTTGGACATTAATGATGTAACAATTTTTTAATTAGCAGAAATATCAAATATAAATTATAAAAAACATAAAACAGAATTAATAAAATATGATATAATTAATGTATTATATAAATTTATTAGATGACATTGACATATTAGTGATGTTTTAAAAAAAATTACATATTGGGTAATTATGATAATTTATTAATTTGAAAGTAATGAATAGTGTCAAAATTAACATTAATGATATTTTAAAATATAAAATATTTTATTAAATGATATGAAATGTATAAAAATACAATATTCAACAAAATATTTGGTTGTAGGCTTAAAGTTTAATAAAATAATCATTTATTGGTTATTTGGAATTTTAAATTAATTGAATTAATAATCAATGTGTGAATTATGTAACATTATAGTAAGAGTTGAATGTGTAAAATAATGTTAAAAACAAAATCATAAGGATAAAAAATTATATAATAGTGTAAAATTTTCATTGGGTGAATATATTATGACATTTCCTCATCATATCATCCAAATAACTCAATTTTAATCCATTTGGAATATGAAATTAATTCAGATTAATTTAATATTTAAAAAAATTCGAAGCATTCCCCTCTCCACTCTTATAAACAATCACATATTTTGATAATTTATTTACACTTAAGAATTTCCTTTTGGAAAATATTTTCTAAAAACAATTCCTAGAATTCCTCCCCACATTTTGAATCTCTTAGTATTATCAAAACACCTCTCTTAGTAGTCATAATGTGTTTAGAAAATGAGACCATCTAAAGTATATGTATTATTTTAATTAAGTATATTTTTTCATATTCCACATCAATAAAATATTATTTAGTCCTGATGAAATAAAAACTACCTTATCCTAAATATATTGATTTGTTATTCTATCAATATAATCACCTAAATCCCTTTACAATTCCGTAAAATGGGTAAATAATTTAACATTCTTATGTAAGGAGGGTAGCACCTCTCAAACTGATGAAATTAATTCTCCATAAATGCCTCTCAATACATGTTATTTTTATTTAATTAATTATTATATATGAAATTCATGACACATATATCATTATGAAAATATAATATATTACTTATATTCTTACAATTATATGCACAGAAAAATGATAACGTCATTCATGTGTGCGTGTGAACTGTCATCTTAATGAAATGATTTGATTTTTTTCATCACCACAACACTTGGAATATATATAATTATATTTAAATGAATAATATTATATTAATTATGTTATTAAAATTTTTTAAATATAAAATAATACAATCCTGATTTCCACATTGATCATTGAAAAATGGAATGGTTTCTCATGTGCACATATATATTACCATCTCAATTATGGTAACAGAGTTCATATTTCATATCCATATTTAATAGTTTTATTTAAAAGTTTAATTTTTGAATAAAATTTATTAAAATTTCATTAATATTATTTTGGAAATTATTTTCTTAATTACAATAATGACTTTTTACACCATTCAAAATTCATTTTGGACAAATGTACTGGATATCATGAAAACATTATACAAGACCATAAATAATTAACTAATTGAATTAAAATGATAATAATTTATATAAAATAACTAATTAAAATTCAATAGGTTATATAGAAATTAACTAAATAACCTATGATTATTATTCAATGTGATACTGAATTTATGTGATGATTTAGACTCAAGGTAAGAGATATTATTTTTAAAAACACTTTTTTAAGGTTACTCATTCCTCTAATTGTACAAAAATGATAGTTTTTTATAATATATGTAATGCAAAAATATTCATGACTTTATGTTTCTTTATTCTTTTCATGTATCCTTTATAACTTTTCAATTTTATTTTTAGGTAATGTGTACTCATTTATGAGTTTGTGGAATTATAAAAAAGAAACATGATGTTAAGGTGGAAATGTTAATTTTTTATTCATAATCATATTTGTATTTTTTATGTTATTTCCATTGTTTATTTTAGTCATGATTTTTTCTCTAGGGTTTCCCATGAGTTTTTGATGACAAATAATGATTTTTGGATTGATAGAAGGTGGTTCACAATTATTACATGGTTATGTGAAACTGAGTAGCCTTACCCAGGTATGCATCTGACCAATATCATTTTCGATTGTTGTGAGTCTATGATTAGATATTGGTTTTTCAAAAACCACAAGGTAAATGTGAGTCTTGTTCCTATTGGATAGTGAGGTCCATATAGTTTCTGCATGGTTTGAAAAACATGTGGGAAAACCTATGACTTGTATTGGAGATTGTAATGTTGGAATTTGCTTTTCTACCCTCATCAATTTTAACAATCAAACACCTCCCGTCATCCCCATTATAGATTTTCATCCATGGGAGATCCATATAAGCTTTCATGAAGATCATTATCCTAAATAATTTGGTGTTTTGGATCATGTTTCTTCAATGAAACATCATGTATGTCTGTTTACTCTTGATTTCTCCCTCTTTCAAGGGTTCTACTACCCTCTTTCTTATGATCTGATTTTCTAGTGGGTTTAATCATCTATTAGTGGTCCAATATTGTGACATGGGTTGAAATATATAGAATTAATATTTAATAATGATTTTATAGGGTCTTATGGTGGTTTATTAGTGGTTTATGCTGATTTCCATAAGTTTCCAAGTGTGGGTCATGTGGTTCCATAATTTTACATTAATAGATGATGTTGATATACTTTTGGGGTCAGATATGTGTGTTCAATTTCTTAATATTGTGGTGTGGAATATATTTTGGATGGTTTTTTGGATTCACTTGTGATGAAAATGTGTTTTCTAAACATAATTAATTATGTTCCATGAAAGCTTCATTTTTGAGTTTCTTCAATATGTTTAACCACCTTTGTGAATGGTGTGAAATATGATTTCAAAGAGATTTAGAACATAAAATGTATTGAAAGTGGATTTTCCAATTAAAAATGGTTTTTTTCATGTGGGATTATTTTTAGTTCACCTAAAATGCCTATTTCAATTTTGAATCATGCTATATATATGGTTTTTTTGTGAACATTATTTTGAAGGGGGTTTTTCCATGGAAGTAGATGTGTTCTATATGTGTTATTCATGAAATATTACCACATGGATTAAATAATTTACAATATCGATGATAAATGTGTTATAAAATGGTTTTGGGTTTCATGTGAAGTGGAAAGTGATTTTTTATATAAAATGGGGGTTTCTGTGTGGATATTGAAAATTAGATCAATGTAAAAAATCTGAAAGCATTGATTTCCTAGTGTTATTATGATTGTTGTCTTTTGTATTTGAAAGTGATTACTTGTGTGATATGCTAAATAGAAATTTATATTTATGGGAATCTTTGGTATCTATGTGGTAGAAGTATAACTAGAAAGCTATTTGATTCAAAAGTGGTTGAGGCTCAGATTCATCTAGAAGCACTGAAAATTGATACAATTAGTAAATATTTGATATGATCATAGATCATTATACCATTGTACATGTTCCCTTATATTGGTATTGGCTTTTGATAGAATACTGTTGTATCTAGGGATGGGATTCCCACCAATATTTCTTGCATGAGAAAGTTGTTGGTTGTTTATAGTGGATTTTGATAACTAAAGTACGAGGTTCATAGTGCCCAACTTTTTATATCTAATTTTAGTGATTTTTCCTTGCTTCACCCCAGTGACATGATTCTTATGAGATGTGTTGTTGTATGTTGGTATACGGTATACCTTGTTTATAATCTCAATTCATGTATACTTATTCGGGAAATTGTTTTCTTTAAAATGATTCTGTAAAATTATTCTAATCATCTAAAGAAAATTTTCATTATAATTTGTCTTATAATATTATATCTGGAATCACTATTTTTGGTTACTTAATACATGGATTTTCATCAAAACTTACATAAAAATTTGAATGTATACATACATTTTATGTATAACCCAAGTAGTGGAAAGATTTATCGTAGCGGATATGGTGTATTCGACTGCTATAGTTTCATTTCTTACAGTCATTGGTGGTGGTAACATGAGGATGATGATTGTTTTGATTCATTGAGGTTTTTCTGATATTTTTATTATTCCCTTTATATTTTATTATAATTTTTGTTTTTTTAGAGTTATAAAGAATTGATTCTGTAAATTATTGAACCATGTTTGAATATTTTTATCAATTGTTGAGTTTCATACTCTTGTTAGTTATTTTTTGTTACATAAATGGGTGAAATATTTCCCAATGTTTGTTAATGGTACTCAATCACTAGTTTCTAGATATTTGGGATCATGAATGCCCTTTGGTCCATGCCGTGAATCTGGTCATGTGACAGGTTGGTTGGAATCCTGACATGGTTCATGAAAAAATACGTGTAAATGAATGCCATGCTCTTTTTTGGTCAAGTTATTTTGGAAATAGTATATATATAATGAATCTTGGATTTTATTTTATTGAGGTTCTGATTGAACGTAGGGTTCCTAGATATAACAACTCATTATAGGACTCGAGATGACATGGGATGTTGGGAAATTTTATTTTACATCTCCAATATGTCATATGTACATGTTGTATATTGTATATCATAACTGAGTGAGGGTGGAGAGGATTGTTTTTCCTTAATATTGGGTTAAATTTGGTTATGATTTTATTGATTAATTTGTTGAATTTTTTTTGTTATAGGGATATTTCAGAATGGGGTATTTTTGTTTTTTTTCTTGTGGTTATTTCTTTTAAATAAATATTACTCCCTAGAGTCTTCCTAAATAACTACTAGAAGTTGTTTAAGGGAGTAATCCTACACCAATCGAATAGATATTAGTGGATGTAGAGGATAAGGTTGTCCATGTTTCTGTGGTAGAAGCGAGCTCTTTTCCAGTATAGGTTTGGGAAGCTAAAACATATCCGAGAAAAAAATGGTTAGGATTTCCTCAAGAACAAACCCCATTATTTCTATGGTAGCACAGAACATATGGATGTATATGAGTGTCATTAGAAAATAAAAATTAATATTGACTTTATTGATATTAATAAGGTATTCATATAATTTTTTTCTCCATTAATATTGTAAGGTTCGAGTAATATGTGGTTGGACTCAGTCGTGCAAGTTTCAATGCACATGATAAGGGGTTGTAAAGTATCTTGTGAAATTTTTAATGAGCAATATTATCCTATTATTTTGTCCTAAATTATATATCAAGTGGTTTTGGATATTATCCATGGATATTGAACCATCATGTATTATTTTAACCACTTTCTAGTGTTAGGTTGGTATGCAATCAATATTATTTCTAATGAGCATATTAAGGCCCATAATTCTGTGATGGGTTGTGACCGGGAATATGATCTCATGTTTTCTTGTAGAAGGTAAAAACTTATGATGAGGTTATCGATCATGTTGTGGTTTTTTAAATTAACTATATATGAATGTCCAGTTTCTCTAGTGTAGTGGTCGTTGTGGGTAGCGGTTGTTCCTATGAGTAAATGTGAAGAAGGATGATCTTGGGAAGAAGGGTGGTCTTAGTTTAGGCCATCTATCCCAGATATCATTATCTTTGGCTTCTAATGCTTGGTTGGTTGTGTGCCATCAGTTTGGGAAATTAGGTCACATGTGATCATTTTTTTCATTTCCACCAAGACTGTGTCATTGGTGCAGAGCTATGCAGTACTTGAAATGATTTTTCAATGTGGAGTGCCCATATTGGAGTGGTGTATGATTCATAGATCCCTGATTGATTTTAGATATGAAAGAATCATCTATTACAGTGGTCTCTTAGATTTGAGTTTGCAACGATATGTATATTTCAACATCTAGGGAGATACACTAGTTTTTATCATTCTAAGGCTCTATATGAGATAAGGAAACATCATTCGGTGGATTGAGACCCATTTGAATCAGATACATGGCCACTGATGGAGTGAGGTACCATTCATATTTCATCATCATTAGATATTATTCGTTTTGATACTGTTGCATCATTTTTTTTATTTTATTCCATTTTTTGGTAGTTTTAAGGTTACTAATTGAACTTATGTCGTATGACATAGCATTAGTAACACCTTTTTTTTCTGAATCACGGGATGAATTTCAGTTGATCGTCTTATGCACTAACCATGTAAGGGGTCATGCTTGAATGGGATTTCCTTGTTTTATAGATGGACCTCTTTTATGTGATCCTTGGTTTGGATGAATGGTGAATTTTTAGGCACAAAAATTTTATCAATCGACAGCGAGTATGATTTTTGGAACTTGATGGTTGTACCCATATTTATCAAGGTGGATGTGATCCTCAGTTGGTTCGTATTGGACCTTCAATTCCAGAATTGGGAAATAGTGATTATCAAATCTCATTTGTCATGTTAAAGAATGATGAAGGTACTCGTATGAGTGGATTTACTATTGTGGGGGATTATTTACAAGGATTTTTCCATAGGAGATCTCAAATTATTCCTCTAGATATCGATATGGAGTTCACTATCGACTTCGATCCCGGAACACAATTGATATATCTTACCTCATAGAATATTTACCCCCACCTATTTGGAGGAAATAAATTTATAACTGGATGATTTGGAATCCAAAGGAGACATTCACATGAGCTCTCACAGTAGGATTCCCTATTTCTGTTTGTGAAAAATTCCTATTGATCTCTATGGTTATGAAATGGATTCCAAAAGTTGTACAAATTGATGATCATGAGAAATTGTCCACTTATATTTATGATCATTATTATCATTAGAAGGGGTAATGGGGTTTTCCTAGTGTCGTTTGTGTTTCAGATATTATCAAGTAAGTGTTAGGGAGTCATATTTTATTAATATTACTTTCTAAAGTAGGATCAGTCACATTTATTACTAGGTCATGCCATTTGAGTTAAAAAACGTTGTAGTAATATTTATGGGGATTATGAATAGGGAACCACATGATTATCTCAATTCATTTTTCATGGTATTTTTGGATGAAATCATTGTCTATTCTATAGTCAAGGAGGATCATGAGTAGACTTTAAAGATTTTTCTAGAAACTCATCAAGATGGTAATCTATATGAAATGTTTTCTAAGTTCACCTTCTAGATCTAGATGTGTTGTTTTTGGGAAATTTGATCTCAGAACAAGGAATTTATGTGGACCACGAGAAGATCAGTGTAGTGATGTATTGGGAAAAACCTAAATTGTTTTTTGAAATCGGGGTCCTCTTATAAATATCTAGGTATTACATACAGTTTTTCCGATATTTTTATTATATTTATTCATCACTAGATGAACTTACCCGGAAATAGGTATAGATTTAATGGAGCTCATTGTGTCAAAAATCCTTAGAGGAGACTAAGCAGAAGCTGACCACATCCCCTACTATAATCTTTTCGAAATATGGACATGGATATGTTGTCTATTTTTACGCTTCTTGTATGGGTTTTAGTTGTGTACTGATGGAGGAAAATCATGTGGAGGCTTTTAGTTTTCACTAACTACAACTACATGAAAAAAAATTTCAGAAAAATTACCCAGAGCATGCAGTGATGATGTATTGATTGAATAATTGAAACCATTTCCATTTTAGGGAGAATTTCTTGGTTTAATTAGATCAGAAGTGTTCAGTTGACATTTTCTCATAGAATGATCTGAATGTGAGGAAATGACATTGGTTTGAGTATCTTCATGGGTTTAATTTTTATGTAGACTATACCTCTGACAAGGGAAATGTGGTTGATGATACGTTGAGCTGGAAAGTGCCAGTGAAATTGTTGAAAGATTCCAATTATGAGTCGAGATTGATGTGGAACTTTTGTTATATGGCCTTGGAAATCATGAAGCAATATGGATTTACAATCTTGTGTAGTGTTTAGTTGAAAAACTCTCAAAAAAATTGATTCTGCAGAAAAATATGAGTTATGATCCATTCAAGTGTTCTATGTACTTTAGAAATGGTGTCGAGGTTCCTTGTGAATGGTGGTTGTCTTCTAGGGGAGTTATGATCTTTGATGGTCACCTTGTGGTGTCATTGTCATTGGGAAATGTGGTGATGAAAGATAGCTATTTTTCATTGTGGTTAATCCATCGGGGTGAAACCATTATGTACTCTGATGTACGAGAGCAGTTCTAGTGGCTAGGTATGAGGCTAGAAGAAGATGACTTTGTATGGTGGTGTTATACAGGTCATCAGGTTAAATTAGAGCACCAAATGTCCCCCATTATTCACAAGAAACTACCTATTCCTAACTTGTAGTGGGATGAGATCACCATAGAAATTGTTTTCATCATGCCTCGTACACCTTGGGGTAGTAATTCCATTTGGTTAATGATTGATCATCTGACCAAATCAGCCCATTTCATTCCATACATGGATTCATCAAACGTGGATGGGTTGGGTCGGTTATATGTTCAACATGTTATGAGGATCTATTGTGTGTTTTCGCAAATATTTTTATATAGGAACCCCTATTTTACCTCGTAGTTTTTGGAAGGACTTCAGAGGATTATGGGATCACATGTAAAATTGAGTATGACATATTATACTAAAACAGATGATCATATAGAGAAGGTGTATTAAAATTTGAATGAAATGCTCTGAGAATGTGTTTTGGGAATTGGAGGTTCATTGAATAGTAATATAGGATTGGTTGAGAACATGTATAAAAATAGTTACACATCATTGATTTGAAAGGATCCTTTTGAGGATGTTTTTGGTTTCCGTTGTGTTGGATGAGGTGTGCGAGCCATCTCCATTGGGACACACTCTTTTGAAAGTGACTTTTGATAATGTCAAGAAAATTTGGAAGTGGTTATTAGTGGAAAATAGTCACCCCAATTCATTGGACGATTAGTGTACTTGATCTTTGGAGTTTTCTATTAGTAACTAAGTGTTCTTAAATGTGACTAATATCTTGGGTCATCATTGTATAGGTAAACATTGGATGCTAATAGTGATGTATGTCATAATTTTTGAGATTACCAAGATTGTTGTTAAGGTGGATTACATGTTATATATTGTTTCGTTAGATGACTTTAATTCATGATGTGTTCCATGATTGTTAGATGAAAAAGTACTATGATGATCCATCTCATTTCATGAATTGAGAAGAGTTGGAATATGATTCGAATTTTACAAAGTTTGAATAGCCAGAATAGATTTTGGATTCTCAAGATATAACACTTCTTTGGAAGTATTTTCTATTGTTCTAGATTATTTAGTAGCATGTCACTAATGTTCATGATATTGATGAGTGGAACTCTTCAGTTGATGAGGTGTATTTATTTTCTTCTCTAATAAATATTGAAGATGATTTTCCAAGGGAAGAATTTTTTCATGGTGGTAAGAATATTCAAATCCATTTTTCTGTTTCGAGTTAACTTTTTAGTATATTTTTATCATTAATTTTTCCCTTTATTTTTGAATGAGTTTTTTGTGAACATTGTTATTTTTTCCTTTACATTAGGTGTCACACAATTAGAACGTAGTTAGGGGAAACCGTGTGCTCTTCTCCATGTAAGCTTGTGACCAAATTGAATTTTAGATTTTGGCACCACAAAGTTTATGAATAGTTGGAAAAGGTGTTTTTAGACTATGTAGATTTTCCCTCTAGGATAGTGGGGTACACAGTTTCCACAATGTTTGGAAAACTATGCGGGAAAACAATGTGACATGTCCATGTCCTTAAAAATTGTTATGTTACCTTTATACCCTCTTCAATTTTAACCATAAGTCACCTCCCATCCGCCCTGTTTAGGTTTTTTAGCAATGATAGATCCCTCTAAGATTCTTGGGACCTCTTGATCCTCAATCATTGGGAGGGGTTTGGAACCTGGTTCTTCTAGGAAACATCATGTATGTCCCTATTCTCTTGATGTATCCCTCTTTATAGGGGTTTATCCCCTCTTTCTTGAGTTCATATTTTCCATAGGGTTGAATGAACTATTGTGGATCTGATCATTTCACGAGTGGTAAAATCATGAATTTTGATGTTCAATATTTTCTTTATAGGTTATTATGGTGGTGCATTTTTTATGACCAATTTTTTTGAATCGTCTATGTGTGAGGTAGGCGGTTCAATGCTTTTAAATTATTATTTGATTTTGATTACATTATTTCTTTATTAAGTGATTTCTATAGTTTACTTATGTAGAGATAAATAGGTTTTGGGAGGGTTTTTAGAAGAACATGTGATGAAAGAGGGGTTTCTAAAGAAAATATGATATGTTTCACATATGCTTCATTGTGGTGTTTCTTGAATATGATATATGCCTTGTGAGAAAGGATTGAATTTTGTTTTCAGATTGATTTAAAGGAACAAAAGCATTGAATGATTATTTTCAATGTGAATGGGTTTTTTTTAATGTTGATTTTTTTTTTGTACCTTAAATATTTTTTTTAATTGTGAATAATGAAATAAAAACTGATTTTTTGGGAACATGATTTTAATGGGGATTTTCCCATTGAAATGGTTGGGTTCTATATGAGTTATTTTTCTATATTTTAAAATAAGTATCATAAATTTTTCAAGTGATGTGAAATATGTTTATAAATTTTTTTTGTTCATGTGAAACTAATGGTGTTTTTGTTTATGAAAAATGGTGGTATCCATGTGGATTTTGATCATTGGATAAATGTGAAAAATGAGAAATAAGTGATTTCCTTGCATGTATATTATTCATGAAATTTGTATTTGAAATTGATGATTTGGGTGATTAGTGAAATGGAATTTGAGAATAAAGGTAATTTTAGGTATCTAGGTGGGATAACTAGAACTATTAAACTAGTTTATTCAGATGTGGTTAAGGCCAGGATTTATATAGAAGGATTGATGACTACAATTATAACTAAACATTTGATATTATCAGAACCACTAAATCATGAGATTAATTCCCCTTTACTATATTAATCTTATTAAATATAGAAGTATTGGATTATGAAATAGAGACTATTAAGCCTAAGGATGGGATCCCCTCTAATGGCATAGGCATCAGAACATTGTTTGTGGTTTAGTGAAGGATTTTGATCGACGAGTTTTGACATTCATAGTTCTCCATTTTAGATAGATAAATATAGGGATTTCCTCATGGTTCTCTCTTATAACATGACACTTTTGAGTTGTAGTGCTAGCTATCGGTATATAGAAAACCATGTGTCTATATTTATTTCAAGAATGATTATTTGATAAATTATTCTCCATAAAATGTTTTCTAAAAAATGATTATACTGATCTTAGGAAAATGTACATGCTAATTTGTAATATAATGTTATATCATGGAATATCTCATTTGGGTGGAATCCTATGGGGATTTTGATCACACCCTACATACACCTTTGGGTATATAAATACTTTTTTATGTATAACCATAGTTAAGGAAAGATGTATCATAATAAATATTGTAGATATGCTTTCTAGAGTTCCACTTCATGAAAGTGTTGTTGTGGGTAGCTTGAGGGTAATGAATCTGTTGTCACATGGAGGTTTTTTGGATATTTTTGTTGTTACAATTATATTTTAGTAGATTTTGTTTTTTTTAACATTGTAAAACATTGATTTGGAAAATTGTTTTACAATTTTTTTGGATATTTTTATTAGTTATTGAGTTGATTAATATTGTTATTTATTTTCAGTTTTGTAAAAGGGTGAAATAATTCCCAATGATTATTGTTGATGCCCAAGCACTAGTTGCCAGCCTTGGGAATTTGGAATTCCATTCAGGACATGCCATGAATCGGGGTGAGTGTGAGGTATAATGGAATCCCGGATTGGTTCGTGACATTCAATATTTAAGTGATGTTCTTATGTTATGGTCCTTGGGAATTATTTATGAGTATGTATGTTATTTTGATAAACCAAGTACTAGTGATCCTGTTATATCCCCAAAATGGACTGGGTAATGAGATAAATTAAATTATTAGGGTTTCTTCTATGAGATTAGTGGAATATATTACTATGCGTATTTAAAATGTATCCTTGATGGTTTCTCCATAAGTATTGGTGAGAGCTCTAGTAAATTTAATGGTGAAATGGAATGAATTCTACAAGTTTCCATTATGATTTATGTTTTCATTTTATTTTATAGGAATGTTATGATTTCATGTGTTATGGTTGAAATGTATAACTTTGTTTATATTTATTCATGGGTTTATAAGTATTGATGGACTAAGGGATTTTTTCTTTCTATTTATGTCCCTTATAGATCTTTTTTTCCCATCCAATATTTTAAAATAAAATTCACATGATTTATTTGTTGAATATAAAAAATAAAAATATCAATGGGATAATTCTGGAAATTTAACATAAATAGAAACCGTGTTATTTTTAAATTTTTTGCTTTTTTTATAAAAAATAGAAAATGAGTTTAAGTGTCAAACTATAATGTCTGGTATTACATTGTAATAGTTGGTGAAAATTATCTAAAATTCTAATTTGAAAAGATCTTAGAATATAAATTCTAGTTCCAATACAATAGGATATTTAATTTTTAATGTTGCGGCCTTACATTGAAACTATTACAATTATTAACATGATTTTTACATATATAAAGATTATGTATCCAACAATTTCAATAGCAGAAACACTGAAATCATCTGATAATTTACATTAAAATTTAATTTTTTGAAATTAATCATAACTTTCTATAATTAATGATTTTTTGATAATAATTTTCTACCTTATCTTCAATAATAATTAAAATTTGTGCATTTATTTCTTAGAATAAAGGGCCTATTTGGTTAGAAATTTAATTCATAAGTACAAATTGTCATGTTAACACAAAATAGTTTTTTCAACATGTATTTACATATTTATATTTATTTTAATTATAATTAATATTATAATAATTTTGAAGATGATATCCTTTTTCATAATATTATTTTCATATATATTTTTCAATAACTGAAGTATAATATTATAATTTTATTGATGGAAACACTTATATCTAAATGATTTATTAAATATAAATTTAATCTATATATTATGTGAAATAATAAATCCTAAAATTTCTAAAACACATTCCCTATATCAATGTATTCTATACAAACTAGTAATATATACAATACATTGAAATTGTTCATATATTTCATTATACATGATTTTAAGTTTTAGATCGATACCTCTATCACCATTCAAACTAATTATTCAGCATGAACATCATTAACTTTGTATTTGACTCCACCAATATTTCATTAAAATAAAAAAACCCAAATTCAATTAGTTGATGATTTGATGTATATTCAATCATCCTATAGTTTTACATTCATATAAATATTTAAAATTATTTAAATATTTCAAATTAATTTTTTTCAAATATCATAGTCCTATAAAATATTATATATTGTTTATCATTATTTTTATCTTCTATAAGGTGTTATAGTAAATTCATGTCATACATTTCAACTTTCATACTATAAAACTAATTTTCGATAATTATTTTGAAGAATTTTTTTTAAAAATTTGTTATATACCACATAAAATATTAGTTATAATATAAAGTTTATTCATAATTATTTCAAAATAATAGATCCAACAAAATTCATTTTATCTTTTTTACAAAACTCTATTTAGAGTAAAAAATGTATTTTTTATGATGTTATCATAATAAAGACTCAATTTTTTGTTTTTAAATAAAACATACAAACATTATGACACCAAAATATATTCCTTATATTCTACTAATTATATAGTTGTTTTATTATCTTTTATTGGTTTATATAAGTGGTTCAAAAAATGCTCTCAAACTACCATTATTAAAAATTGATCATAATTACCTACTTCCATAACGGTATTTATTTTATAATATAGTCTTACACACTAAAATTTTATATTCCATATTGGAAATTTAAAAATAATATTTTAAATCTTTTCTATGAATGTATATTTTACATTAAATAAATTTAAATTCATTACCTACAGATTTTTCTTTTTTTTAGGTTTTTAAAATTTTTATTTTAAACCTAACATCAATTGATTTAATAAAAATTATAATTTCAATTTTATCATTTGAATTAACTCTTAATTAATCCTAATATTATTATTCACATTCAATCTTGATATTATATTTTTATATATTAACATCTCCTAAATCATTTTCAAATGCATTGGTGGAATTTAATATTTATTAAAATCATTAAATGATAATTTATCTTACCATTAATGTGGAATCATATATTTTAATGAAAAATGAATTTATGGTTGTAATTTTATATTATTAGTGAAACAAATTTTGTGATAAATAAATATATTATAATTGGAAATAAAAAACATGATTTTGAATTAAAATAAACTTCGAATGTTTTATTTAATTTTAAAATAACCATTATATTAAAAATTGGAAAATATTTTATGGTTTGACTAATTAGTGTGAAGATGTATTTTTTGGTGAACTAGTATATTTAATATAATCATTTTGATTATTCGTCAGATTAAACCACTATAACCAGTCAAAATACCATTTGGATTGAAAAGTTATCATCCCAAATGGATTTCACCTGCCTTATTTTTAAGATATTCTTTCATAAATACTTTTTTATAAGGTCAATATTATAAATGATAAAAATTATGTTTTAATAAAATTAATATGTTCAATAATTAAAAATTCTAGACTACTAATCATAACTAATCTAACTGATCAAACATTAAAATTCACCCAATTCAATTCAATGAACTATCTTGTTAGAGACAACATTAATATGAAAGAATGTTTCCAAATAAAAAATTAATGGAATACCTTAAATTATGAACTCGATGAAACAATTTTTTTAAAACACAGAAATCATATGATGAATTATCCAATTTCATAATTATTTATCATTAAAAAAATACATTATTAAAATTTTCATTTATATATTGAAATCAACACTACTTTGACACCACCATATTCTATGGTGGGAGTATAACCATAATTATTTATTCAGTATTGAATCCCATAATAAATTTTAGGATGAAATTCGGATTGGGTGTTGGGTGGAAAAATTCAACCCACTATTGTAGCCTTATAGGAGGGGCGATGAGTATTATTTTTCTATAAGGGAAGGAACTCTAAATTTTGTTCTAGAATCAAAAATCCCTTTTTTCTTTATTAATCAATTTTAGAATTTGTATTCTTTTGGGTATTTGTCCATTTATTCGACAAAGAAATTCACATGGCTTTTCCCTTTATAAAGGTCATAGTGTGTCAATATCAAAATGTCATATATCAAGATTCATTGATTTATCTAAAATTATTTCCCACAATATTATGAATATTATTCCCATTACATACTAGTATTATTTGATAACAATATATTATTTTACATCATTTTCAATTATAGAATGTTTTAATTTCTGGATAATCATATAAATTTCCAAAATAGATATTAAAGTGACGATTTAACATAATACATTTTTTAATGGTTTTTTCATTATCAAAAAAAATATTATACAATATTACTACAGATTTGGTAGAGCATTCACATTATGAATATTTTATTTGTAAAATTATTTATATAATTGTAAAAAAAATATTTTGGGGGGTAGTGATGTGTCTCAATAGTCATCAAATTTGAGATTAAAAATTTGATGTGAATAATTTTCCATTGTTTGAGATAAAAATAAATTTAATATTATATAAGGATAATTAAGAATATAAAATGATTAAGAATTAAAATATGTGATATAGGAGAAATAGAAAAAGATGGGTGAGAATGATATTTGAAATATATACTTATATTTGGAAAATGATGATTTATTTTCACTCTCGTTTTAGTGATGATAAAATCATGTTTCGTATGTTGTGACATATTTTATCTGTTTTAAAATCATTTTATAATAAAAAGAAAATTGGGATGAAATTTGGATATGTTTTGAAAACACTCACAATTAGACATGTCTCACCTTTAATGATGAGTCACTGATAGTGATGACACACCACCAGAATGAAAATATAGCTATGTACGGGGAAGACCCACCATCTGCAATGAGTCACCCTAGAACATTTTTTTTGGAAAAGTATAGGAAAGACCCACCACCATAGGATGAATCTATGTTGAACCAATCATTTTTAAAATGTTTTGAAAACACCTACCATCAAAGATGAGTATCCTCCTAGATTAATGTTTTTTAAGTGTTGGAATGACCTACCACAAAGATGAGTCGCTATTCGCCAGATTCAACACCAATAAAAGTCACTACTACTATTGTGTCACTATTCAAAAGGGGCACTGCCAATATTTAGGTTTATTTTGAATTTAGTATTTTCAATTACTATATTATAGATTATAATTATGAGACTTCTCTTTAATGGTTTTTCTTAAAATATTTTTGAATTGAATTAAAGATTGTGTTTGTTATTCAATATAATGAAAAAAAAATCCAAATTATTTTTCATACATGATACTTTTTAAAGAAGTTGAATATTTCCTCGTACATTGACCTATAATAGAAAAGTTGTAGAGGGAGATATGCATGAAAATGTGAAGTTAACTAAAATAAAATTACATGAACTGGAAAAGTGCTTCTTTTTTGAGATATTACATTATGAATTCTTACCTACAACCAAATATAAAAGATTGAATCTCATCAAAAATATAGTTTCTTCCCATAGTCAGAACACAAGTCTTCACAATACAATGTTCGACAAAAAGTTTCAGAAATGGAACTCATGAAATGTAAAATACTCATCCATGAACTCACATGATTCTGATCACATCAGACTGAGAAACAATATCGTCATTATATTTTTTTTCCCTATCTATTATTTATTTACATTACAAGAACTGTGTGTCTAATCTATATTATAGACATGCACATGGTCTTTTAAACATTAACAAGAATATACTCAATATCTTCTCAAATAAGATTTATACTTGTTTTCCCATGGATTTTGGAAGTGGTCCACATATATAATGTCTTCATTTTATTCACACTATTGTTGCGGAAGAGGTCATGTATGGATTGAATAACTAGTTTGTTTTTTTAAACTAGATCCATGTTTTGAATCAATGATTAATTGTAAAATCTACTTTGTAGCAGGTCATTTCCATGTGTATAGGATTTGGTATCATCTTGATACAAAACCACTATTATTTATTCCACAATGTATTTTGTTTTTTATTATTATTAATTAAAATGATTTAGTTTTAAACTATAAAAACATCTACATTGATAGATATTGTTAGTTATTGTTTTTATAAGGTTTATATTATAAATATTCTTTTGAAAAGTTAAATTATTTTTCAATATATTTTTAAATGAGACTCATCAATCTTCGTTAAATATATTAAATGAATATAACATATATAAATTTGCTATTTTGATTAACTGGGGTGCCTTAATTAAACTACGGTATTATATTTAAACCAATTTTGCTAAAAGAAATTATTTGGTACTCTATACCCCCTCATAGAGATACTAACTCAGACCAACAATTATTATCAATGCCTTTTCAAAATATTTTTTCCTGTGGTTTTAGTGGTATTAAAGATCCTAAATGTATGATATTTCAAATTTTATTCCATTAAATGTATAATTTAAATTAATATTCTTATACTAAAAATACTTATCTATTTAATGGAAATAACTATACATTGTGGATAATAATGATTAAAATTAATATAGAAATCATGAGGTAAGAAATTGTTCCTTATATAGATGATAGGTAGATGTTAACTAAGAACCCTATAAAAATTGGGATGATGATACAAATAATCATTATTATAATAGTTTCAAATAAATAAATGATCTCAATTGTTCCATAGTAGATGTATAATTTAAAGGGATTTCTTTTAATAAAACTACTTTTGAAATTTGGGATACATTAACTATTTCACATGAAGGAACTACTAATGTGAATGAAATGAGATTAAAAACATATTAAATTCAATATGATAGATTAAATATGAAACTAAATAGTTGATTTATGATATGTATCTCAGGTACAATTAGATAGTGAACACAATGAGATCCATTGGGAAACCAGTGTTAGAAAATGATCAAATTATGTGACTACTGAGATATCTTCCAACAATATGGGAAGGGAAAACTGTTTCAATATGAGAATACTGTTATATCACTAAAATACAAATAAAAAATTTGATTTGGATGTTAATGATGTATGAGGGAGAGATTAACGTAAATCATAATGTGGATGTTTAACTAATGAGAAAATCATTCTCTTTCATGACCACTACTTAAAAATTCAAAGAGAATGAAAGGGGGGTTATCAAAAATCATTAAAAATGAAGGCCTTCAAAAAAAGTGTATTTGACCAAAGAATTGCCTTTTAGGAAAAACATATATAAAGCTCCACTAATGATGAATCACCAGTAGATATTGATGAGGAAATGGGCTATTTGTATTGAAGGATTAAGAAATTCTACAAGAAGATGAAATTATCTACGAAACCGAGCTACATGGGAAAATATGACAATAGAGTGAACTAGAAAAAGGAATGAAAATGGGATAAAAATTCAAATGCTATTACCAGTTATTAGTTTAAAATAAAAGGGCATGTTAAGGGTAACTATCCTAAGATGAAGTATAATAAAAGGTATGAAGAGATATATATAAAGTATATAAAAATAATGAAATGCAAACAGTGTGACTCTAACGAAATATCTAGTTACTCATACTCAACTCATCTGGAAAATTCTAATAGAGAAAATTTTTGTTTCCAGAAAAATATTTTGAAGGCCCCTACAGTATCTCTTGTACCACATTAGGATGATTCTAAAAGCGAAAAAATGAGAATGATATATCAAAAGTGGAAATAATTGATTACTTCAATAATATTGAATATATATTTGAATAAATCAATGACCAAAAATATATTGTGAATAAAAAACTTGTATTATTTACTAGTGTTATAACTGATATTATAGTAGAAAAAGAGAATAATGATAAATTTTTAAAGAAAAAAATAAAATAAAATTTTAAAATGATCAACAATATAAATGTCTGGAATGATTCAAACGTGGGAGAGAAACACTTACCCAAATATATAGAGAATAATTGATCCAAAATATTTTAATAGTATAGGATACCAAGCTGAAAAAAAAATTATGAAGTGAAATATTATTCCTAGGTCTAGTTCTGGTAATTAAAATGCTAATTTCTATTCATGTTTTCCTAATAAATAATTTTTTCTAAAAAAATACAATATGATTATATTCAAACTATTATAAAAATATAGGTTATGAAATCATTATTAACTAAAATATCTATACACATGAAAATGTTTGTAGGAATATCATTCTTGGTATAAAAATTGTTTTGTAGGAAATATTTTTGATGAGTTGTTATATAAATATATGGTACATAGATACTGGATTTTATGAAAACCTAAAATGAGATTAAATGAGCATTAATAACCACATACATGTTTATGGTGGTCATGTTACCTTTGGTTTCAATTCTAATGGAAATATCACTAGCATTTACCAAATTAGAAACACTGACTCGTTATTTATTTCTACTGTAAATCTTGTTGATGTTTTAATATATAAATATCATATCATATCAAAATTGTGCTTTGATTTGTTTCAAGTAATATTATAATATAATTATTGAAATGTTTTTAAATAAAAGTATGATTTTATTTTACAACATTGAGAAATATAAAACTGTATGTTGTTAATATTGATTCTTTAATGTTTTTAAATGATTGTTTTTTAAGATCCATTCATATAGATTGTTGTATATTGAATAGAAGAATATGAAACATTAACATTAACACAATGTAGAAGTTGGAATGTTGCTAAAACATAATGGAGGTCCTTTGTAGATAAAACAAGGACATATTTCGATTCAGTGAAAAATTTCAGCAGGAACGAATGGGGAGGGAGAATAATCCACAAAGGTGCGTGAAAAACTGAACTCTGTCATGAAAAACTATGGGACTCGAAAGGGTTTTTTCATGCTGCACTGAAACTTATGTGCAGCCTCCCCTTAGAATGGAAACGTTCACCCCACTGACAATAGGTACATAAAATTCTGTGTGAACCGCCCTGGGTGCAAAATCATTCGCGCGCCGACACCATGATCGGATTGTTCCATGATGATGAACATTCGTGCGGACCCGGTGACCCCAAGAACCTATAAATAGAAAGCCACCCCTTCTACTGTAGGAAAATGAAGAATTCGAACATTATCCTCTGCATAAAAAAATCTTCTCTAGAACATAAAATATGGATTTCAAGTATGAATTTTCCGTGATAGGTGTCCCATGGGTCCGCCTTCACGCAGGACCACATTGGCATGACCCTCTCCCATGTCCGGAAAGTTTGGGTACCTTGTGCGCAATCCCATTCCATTGCGTGAAATCACTGTCCCATCCGTCCAGTCCATTTCCTTTAAACAGAAAATATTGGTCACCCTCTTGCACACAAACCTCTCCAATTACACCCAAACCTCTCTTATTATGTGCAACCTCGGACATTTTCATGCAGCTGTTCCGGTTGCATGCTAATTGCGCGCAACCCTGTCCTTTTTTTCACAAACCTCTGGGTCTGCTCCACCTAAACTTTTCCGCACTATGGATCCATTTTCACGCAATCCACACTAGTTGTGCATACCCTTTATCATTGATGATCATCTTTTGGACATCATTTTTAGGAAATTCTTATGCTCAAAGCATCTATGTTTCACACCCTTTACTCGTACGACCCTCTAGGCTACTACGAAATAACTTCAAGGTCCCTTGGGTGGTGATTCTAGTTGCATTGCTTCTTCTCATTCTTCTATAAATAGGTACACTATTGGATATTGCTTCTTCACATTGCAATGATAACATGGGCCCCCAATGAATCACTCCAAAATACCCTTTCACCGTGGAATTACTGATGCCTTCCTTTCCCAAAAGGGATGGATGTATCACTTATGTATGTCCTTAGGGGTGCGGAGCGGACCCACCTCATCCAACCTACAAGAAGTTAAACTGACAAGCACCGCCGTCCTCGGCACATGATGTTAAAACGTGACCTCACCTCGTGTGTCGTATGCAGGGTTCCCCACCTTGGACATTCTGCATGCCCACTGGTCTCCATGGGAGTGAAATCATTTCTCATAGGGAATGATATCCTCTTTATTGGAGTGGTGTTTGTCAGTGCGGATAGGGAAACCTCATTTGAGTAATCCACTAGATTTTCTTGGAGGAGATATCATACCTTCTCCTCCTCTCTTCCTTAGTACCATAGGCTAGAGGGGGGGATGGGAACCAAAGCCCTCCATTCTTCGGTTCCAAATCCCTCCCCTTTTGGGATTTGTTGCCACCTGGCCTCCACCCTGGAGTAAGTACAAATCTCCATCTCCCTAGGCTGCAGACCACAGGTAAGCTCCATGTTCCCTCTTTAGGGGGCTAACCACGTGTAAGCCGCCTATTTCTATTTTTGTCTGCTAACCATCTGTATTCCCCACTCACTTCCCATGGATGCACCTTCCACAACGTGATCTTCATATCTTCGCTACCTATTGTTTCTCACACCAAGCATGACTCACATGGGCTTGGAGTAAGAATCGACCATGACATCCTGCCTGGGAAGCCTAGAGTTTAAGAACCACACTGCATCCCACACTATGGGGACTTTGATCCCTGCCAAAGCAAGGTACGTATGAAGCCTCCCCGATGTTCAAGCCCAACACCCAATGGTTTCAACCTACTTCATGTCGGTTCTCACCATCCCAAACTAAATGGAATTTGATCCTTTGGAAATAAATTTACATAGGAAGCCTCCATGAGGTTCAAGCCCGACAACCATTGGGCCCGACCCCATTCACGTCCTCTCACCAACCCCATTCCGAACTACGGTGGATTTTGATTACCCCTAAAAGAGTATAATATTAATTTTTTATAATATAATATCCATGTGCTTTATTAATCAGAGACACCAATATTATAGAATTTTACACTTTGAACATTATTTCACATAATGATTGTAATTATTTCTTAAAATGAACCATTACATGGTACATTTTTGAACATCTCATAATCCAAAAAATTGTCATAATTTTATTTTCATTTTTTTCTAGTCTGACCCGATATACAAAACAATGCATTCTTTTGGATCACTTAGAGATTCAAATTTTAAGACCACCAATGTGGTCCTTGAACCAACATGGTTCTGGGAGAAGTGAAATGGAAAAAATCTCAATAAAAGTACTGTAGAGGACAACAATCAAGCCCAATGATTATGAAATTTTATATGAAGATAGAGGTTATTATGGGAAACAATAACTTAATCAGTGGGCCGAGATAATTTTGATGATTTAAGGGATATCCCGGTGGTCCATGTTGATGATGAAATTATTGGATAAATTCTGATGCCCAAAAGAACAAACCACCATATAAATCATATCTCACGAACCGAAACATATTTTGTGCTGATATTTTACTAGATATTAAGAGACATCTAGGGTTACAATTTATTCTTCTATGGACTACTAAAATTCATCCATATGGATTTTCCTTTCGGTGTGTCTTTTCGGGGGATGAAAGCTGGCTGTCACTTCAGGGGAAGAGTGGAAATGTCTCGTCTACATTAATTTTCGACCCACCTAGATCCACCAAAATTAATTAAAGAGACATTGGATGATGGTGGATCAGCCAAAGTCTTCCTAAATTCCACTTGTTTAGGAATTATTGGTGGAGGATTTGGGGACCATGGAGCTTGGTTTTCATTGTAATGTTATTATACCAATTTTCCATTGTAATTTACATCCTTCACATTTATGATGTTAGAATCACATTAGTTTCAATAAAAGATCTTAATATTCTCTTATTATGTTATTCGAAATATCACATTGATACCGTTGCCTCAAGGTGTGAACTTTTTTACGCTAATCCTTGTCATTTTGGTCACACAACGGTGGAGTGATCATTATATTGTTGTTTTTTGCTTCTTCAAATCCATCCTTGTAAGTCTACTTCCCGCTTCCATTGACCAAATGTCATCAATAGAGGGATAACTATTTTATGGGTTGATCCAATGGAGTATCAAGGGGTTGGATTGGATGTTATTTATCACTCTCTAAATGTTAGTAATGTATTTTATTTGAGTTTCTTTCATTCAATGATTTTCTCTCTTCCACTTTGTTATTAAATTTATTCACCCCATTTTTATGTTATAATTAGATACTTTACCATGGATTTCTCATGAAGATGACCCCACATGTGTATAGGTTACTATTATATGTTTTTGAAGGTGTTTAATAAGTGAGTGATGTGGTTATTTTGAATTCATTGCATGAATCCTTCTCAAGATAATGAAATTGAAATTGTAAAAAGAATTAATTCATCCAATACACCATGAGAAACAACATAAGATGATTTAATTTCTGATAATTTGAATTCAAATAGATCTCTTAGTGTTCTTTTAAAACAATATAAAATCAAACTAGGTTGGCCACTTTGTATTCAAAAATGCATCTCTAAATATTATTTTTCTAAGGATCTTCTTAGGTCGTTGAGGATTCTACAACCCAAGATACACAACAAGAGACCACATATCCCTTAGAACATGGGTAAATTTCAGCGACACCAAATTTTAGAACCGTTTCTGGGGACCTGGTAAGTTTATTTGACCAAAAACCATCTTTTCCCACCCCCATTCTTATATTCTCACCAAAATTCTCTAATCTTTTCCCTTTTTTCATTTTTTCTTTTGGCGCATGTCTGCCTACACCCGCGATAACTAAAAGAGATTTGTTAGGGTGGGAACCCCTAGTATAGAGGAGTCATGTTCATCTAAGGGATTGTTTAAATTTGATCCATATATTCTTGAAACTCCAAATTCACCAATTAAAAAAATTTCAATGGAGGGTCTTCAACGAAATCAAATGGTAAAACCTTTTGGGGATCAAATGGAACACCCAATCTAAGAAGCTCCAAACATAGGGAATATAGTTGATCAAACCATGAATGACTACCTCACTCCTACTTGGACCAATACCCCCTCACGCATTAGAACCAATTCCCTATGAGATTCCAAATACATCATTAAAACACATGTATTGAACCAGCTTCTAGCATTCCATGGTATGGTGTCTGGGATTCCCGAGCTTCACATTAAGGAGTTCAATGAAATTTTGGAAACCATGTGTCCCACATATCAACTTCTATTGGCATAAATGATTCTATTTCCTTTTTCATTATAGGATATATCCAAAAATTGGATAAAAAATAGGAGACCATCATCCATAAACTCTTAAGACACATTATAATGAGAATTCTACCAAATAATACTTTCCACACCACAAAACAATATCAATTAAAACTACAATCCAATAATTTTTTGAAAAAGATATAGAGCCATTATATGAAACATGGGAGAGGTTCAATGAATCCCTAAAAATGGTCCCAAACCTTGGGTTTTCTATTCCATAACATGTTGGAATTTTCTATGAATTATTGTGACATGGGAACAAACAATTCATTGACATGATATGTAATGGTACCGTTAAAAAAATCCCCAAATGATACTTACGTGTATCTAGAAATCATTGCTGAAAAAAAAACATCAGGTAAATCAACCTATTCTGAAAAGCCTCAATGAACTATGGGATTTCATACACATAGAGTAGATGAGAGTATTTGGGGAAAACTTTAAATACTCACTATGACGGATGAAAAGATAGACCTTAGAAAAATCCATGAAATCCAAACTCTAGACCCTGTTTTCACAATTTGTGACCAACATGACCACAAAACAGACAACTGCCCAACCATTCCATCCATAAAGGATGTTCTTCTAGGTGGACCACCTGCTAAACTAAATTACCTAAACATTCAAAATCCCCAACACCAAAACATTGTCAACCCATGGTATAATGACCACCTAGGTTTCCGCTGGAGAGATAACCGACAACCTTTCCAACCAGAACGAGCAAACCCCTACAATACACAAAAGTTTCAAAACCATAACCAATTCCAACAACAACCAATCCAATACCAACATCCTCTTATCCAATACCCATAACCCATCCAACAACTAATGTATCCTCCTAGGATAAATCAACCTACAAAAGCCCCCACCCAATCTGTCCCTCTTCCAATCCATGAACAGTTGTGTAAAAAAATGGGGAAAATGAACTCAGAAGTCACATCCCTTAAAGAAGAATTTCAAACCATCAAAACTGGGAAGGAACCCATGCCCACATAGGCCATTCCACAAAAAACATCATGGGGAGAGTAATTTTTTACTCAAACAACACATGAACAACTAAATGTTGTGATAGTGTAACGAATTGGGAAATCAATTGAGAAACCTGAACAAATAATTCATAAACCATATAACGATTAAAACTCTAATGAAAATTCATGTGAATGACATGATAAAACTGAGAAAATTGATAATAATGTGAATGAAACCACTATTCAAAAAATAATCTAACAACTTTCACCATTTTCACACTGCATGAGGGGAAAAACCAAGCCTGAATTGAGTGAAACAATGAATGAAATATTCTCACTAGTCAAGCTGAACATTCCACTCCTTGATTCTATTCAAACCATTCCTGAATACTCAAAATACAAAAAGGACCTCTGCACATTTAAAAGGAAATTCCCACATAATAACCAAGTCCTTATGGCATCAAATGTTTGTACGATAATCCAGGGAACCCTTCCCCCAAAGACGAAAGACCCAAGATTCCATTACAACAATGTTGAACTAGGAGAGATCAAAGTTTTCAATGCCTTATGTGACATAGGTACCAGTGTCAATCTCATTCACTATGTTTTGTACTTCCAGTTATGCCTTGAAGAGCTCCAACCCACATCTATCAAACATCAATGTGTTGATCGTAGCATTGGGGTTCGAAAAGAGATTTTAATGGACATTCTAGTAAAAGTAGAAAACTTCATATACCCTGATAACTTAATTTTCCTTGACAGCAATCCAAAATTAGGCAATAACGAACAAACCCCAATCATCCTTGGTCGTCCCTTCCATGCAAAAATCGACTTTGCTATCCTAGTCCAAAAATGGGAACATGACCATCACCTTTGGAAACATGAGTCTAGACATGAATATATATAATGAAATCTCACAAATAGGGGATTATGAGGATATTCATGATGTAGACATGATAGGATGCGTTGATAATGAATCCATAGAACATTAATAAATATTTGAGGAATGTTTAATTAATCACAAGATTGTGTTCATTTGTTCACAAGAATGATGTTTATCCCCTTGGCTAGAATCACTTTCATATTTCTCCAATGATGAAATTTCAAGGCCAACAATTAGTTAAATCTTTTAGGAAACCACATTCATTGAGACCACTCCAACTCACTTCCATGACACTGAACAAACCAATCTAGTAGCTGAAACTTCCAAAAAATGGGAATCAATCCTACCTAAATATCTAACAGAAGAAAACGATCTAGTGAAATGTCCCTATGTTCTACTGATATTTTGAACCAACCAAATATTTAATTTAAAGATCTTCCTAATACACGTATGTATGCCTTATTAAGAGAAAATTGTATACACCGTATTGTAATTTCTCTTTCTATTCAAACTGATCATGAGATGATGCCTCTAAATGTCCTTAAGAGACACAAGAAAGTCTTTGGATGGTCCTTGTCTGATATTCCTTGGATAAGCCCACTTATTGGGACTCATAGGATTGTTCTATAATTTGATTCAAATCTATGTTCTCATCCTCAGTAGTGACTCAATCTTAATCTCATTGAAGTATTCTCAAAATAACGTATGAAATTGTTAAAAGATTATATGATCTATCCCATAGCTGAGAGTTCGTGGGTAATCCCAATCCATTTCGTTCAAAAGAAGGCCAGAATCAAAGTGATAACCAATAAGGATGCAAATATTATCCCAACTTGGGTGAGTAGTTTCTAGAGAGTCTGCATCGACTATAGGAAGTTCACCTAATTTTCCAAGAATGACCATTTCCATATAACATTCATTTACCATGTTCTTGAGAGATTGGAAGGTCGTTCTTTTACTGTTTCTTAGATGGGTACTTGGGGTAAAATTAGATATAGGTATCCCTAGAGGATCAAGGGAAGACTACATTTACTTTTCCATTCGAAACCTTTTCCTTAAAAAAAATGCCCTTTGGGTTATGCAATTCCCCTGGAACCATCTAGCATTGCATGATGTGAATCATCTAGGACATGGTAGGGTATTTTTAAGAGGACTTTAGGGATGACTTCTTTGTGTTTAGGGATACATTTGAGGGATGTATGAGGAATGTGGAGAGATTTTTATCAAGATGCGATGAAAATAATCTGGTCCTAAACTAGAAAAATTTCATTTCATGGTTAAAGAAGGAAAACTCCTGGGCCATATTTTCATGGGTAGGGTCACTGAAATCGATAAATCCAATTTTGACATCATTCGTCACATTCCATCGCCCAAAACTGTCAAGGAAGTGAGGTATTTCTTTTGATATGATGGTTTTTATTGAAGATTCATTAGGAACATTAGATCAGTCGCTCATCCCCATTGTGGTCTTTTAGTAATGGATTAATCATTTATTTGGACAAAAAGATATGAGGATTCATCCACAACCCACAAGTCATTTCACACCTCTCCTCTGATCATGAAATCCTTAAATTGGAACCTTACTTTTGAGCTGATGTGTGATTACAGTGATGTTTATTTAGGAGCTATGTTCGGAAAATATTGTCATAAAATTTTTAATGAAATTCTTTATCCAATAAAATCCTTAAATTATTCCCAAATAAACTATATTACCATTGAAATAAAGTTACTTTTTGTTTATCATGGTTTTGAAAAGTTTAGGTCTTACCTCTTATGATCCCCCATCTCTGTGTCCGCTGACCATTCTGCTCAGAAATACCTTTTCTAGATACAAGATGATATGGCTAGACCAATTATGTGTTTCCTTCTCTTACTTTCATTTGACCTCACAATCGAGGACCAAAGGGTGTTGAAAATGTTGTATCCGATCATCTCTCTAGGATATAATTGAATGAAAAATTATGTCACCTTTATGTGTCTGATTCTTTCTATAATAGAAACCTATACTCTATGAGTGACTTACCTTGGTATGCCTACATAGCCAAATTCATAGTTACAATAGTCATTCCAAAATTCATAGAGACTAAAGATAAAAGGAAATTCCTTTATAATGATAGGAACTATGTGTTTGATGATCCATACCTCTATAAGTTATGCCCTGAACATGTCATTAGGAGGTGTCTCCCAGAATCTGAACAAGTTTCCATCCTTAAATTCTGTCATAGTGAGGCATGTCGCAGTCTCTTTTCCTCAAAGAAAACTTCTTCTAAGGTTCTTCAGAGTGGAATATTCTAGACAACACTCATAAGGGACTTCTATCCATTTTGTCAATGTTTTCCTAGGTGTCAACATGTAGGTTACATCCCAAAAAATAATCAAAAGACAGTCACTCCCATATTAGGGATTGAAATATTTGACTGTTGGGGAATCGATTTCATGGGTCCCTTCCAAAACACTAGGGGATATTTGTACATTAAATTATCAATCGACTATGTCCCAAAATGGGTTGAGGAAATTCCTAAAAAAATCTAATGATCATCAAACAGTGATTAGATTTCACTAGGAAAACATCCATTTTAGATTTGGAATTCCTACGGATATCATTAGTAATCGTGGAACTCATTTTTTCCATCGTCCTTTCTCAGAACTCGTGAAAAAGTATGTAGTTTCTCAAAAAGTGTCAATATCTTACCACCCACAAACCAATGGTCAAGCTAAGTTAGCCAATCGCGGAATCAAGAAAATTCTTGGGAAAACAGATAATCCATCTTGGAATGATTTGTCAAACAAACTCTTAGATACTCTTTGGGACTATCAAGCTGCATTTAAAATCATTTGAGTAATGTCCCCATATAGTTTGGTTTATGGTATAGCATTCAATTTTGTAGTGAATATTGAACACAAGGCCTTTTGGTAAATTATGAAAATGAATTATTACCTCTTATTTGTCAAAACTAAAAGGAAATTTGATCTCAATGAACATGAGTAACTTTGGATGGAGGCTTATGAGAATTCAAGTATCAAAAAAGATAATGTACAAGCCTGCCAGTATTTAAATCTTAATGATAAACACTTTGTACTGGGTAAAACTATTGTTTTTTATAATTCTAAGCATCATTTAAACTTGATAAAGTTGAGGTCTAGATGGTCAGGCCCATATGTAGGTCATATGGTGTACCCCCATGGGGCTGTAGAAATTCAAGATTCCGCTAATAGTCAATCCTTTAAAGTTAACGACCATATAGTCAAACAATTCATTGAACCATTTCAAAAACATGAATTTATTGAAGACTTCGGTGATCCAAACATAGATGAGGAAGATACATAAACAATTATGGGTTTATGTCGAGCTAGAGACGATAAACAAAAGCGATGCACGGGAGAAAACCTGTGGTTTTCATGTTTCCATTCATTTAATTAGTACTTTAGACTATGGCAAGGTACTTCTTTTATGAGTAAGGATGGGTATGAATGGGGAGAATCATATTCATCCATGTCATGTGGTGTGATCCTTGAGTAATAAATTACCTATAAATTTATGACAAGCCAATTTGACATCAGTTTGTTTTATTTCTATGTGATTGTATGTCAAATAAAAAATACTCAAATAAAATGAAATCATTTCACAGTTGACATGTTCTACTTTTTTGATTAATGATTGGTATGAATGGGGAGCACCATATTCACCCCTGTCACGTGGTGTGATCCCTAATTAATACCATATCCATAAATTTAAGAGAAGGAAATTTATAATTAGTTTATTTTATTATTATGTTTTTGTATGATAAAAGGAAAATAAAATAATAATAATAATCTAGATTTTTGACATGTTCTCCTTTTATGAGTAACAATGGGTAAGAAATGGGAGAACCATATTCATCTGTGTCACGTGGTGTTATCCCTGAGTAATACCATACCTAGAAATTTAAGAGAAGACAATTTAATATTAGTTTATTTTTTTTATGTTTTTTAGGATAAAAAATACAAAAAAACATAATAAAAAATTGACATGTCCTAGTTCATTGGGAAAAGCCTGTCACAACCATCCAAGCCACTGGGACTCGAACCAGAACTGAAGGGCGACTGGGAAACAAAATTTTAACGTCAACCACTAGGTGACATCATTCCATAGTTTTCATTTTCAATGACTTCATTGAACTAGAATCCTACCACTTCTATATTTTCATTTCTTTAAACACTAAGGATAGTGTTATTCTATGTTGGGGGAGATGAAATAAAAGAATTTATTTAATTTTATTCATAAAATGTGTTGAAGGAAATGTTTCGTTAAACCCGAACATGATAACACACATTGCAAACTCTGAAATTAGATATCGAATAATTATTCATGCCTTGATTTTGATTTTTATGCAAGTTTATCTTCATCTTCATAGAATTAAGAAAGTTCTATTGTCTGATGCGATCTTTTGCCATTCATATTTTCATACATTTATTTTAAAAAACCCAATGCACATCCTCTAGATTTTGGGGTATTAGTTTGAGTTCTTGGGGTCCATAATAAAATTCATAGGTTTTGTGATCATTTTAATTTTAACATTAGTATTAAAAAATCAATTTCACATAGTGAAATGGAGTAACCTAATGTGTGGCTTTCATCACTTAGGGATTGTGAATCTATAGTTTTTCGGCAATGTGTTGGGAATTTTATCTCTATTTGTGGTAATTTGAATTTTTTTTTATTGAGTTAACTCGTGTTGATGCCTGAGTATGTGAGCTTCAAATGGTGGCCAAATGTCTTTCAGCCAGGGAGTCATCTGCAAAGTAATGCTACCTGGGATGACTTTATTGAGTTCAATTCAATTACCGTGGAAAATTGAAAAAAATCTAAAAAATGAATAATCTTCTTAATATTTAATTTTAATTCCTCCTAGTGCTTTCATCTTTTCTCCCTTGAATGAAATTGAACCCCCATGTCTTTTGTGACGCACAACACTTCATCATGCTTAATTGAAATTTTATTAAATTTTGAAATGAATTTGAACAAAGGAATGGGCTTGGGATTGGGATATGCCGATATACCTACCTTGTATTAAATGATTTAGATGGTTTTGATAATTTTTTGGTATTAAATCTGTGGGTGAGAAATTTTTATTAAAATGTTATTGGACAAGGGAAATCAAATTTCCAATTATTGAGATATACATTGCTCGGGTCTACCAAAACAAAAGTTGGGGGGTGTGATTAGCCCCTAAAAGAGGATAATATTCATTTTTTATAATATAATATTCATGTTATATATTATTCATAGACACCAATATTATTGAATTTTACACTTTCAATATTATTTCACATTATGATTCTAATTCCTTGTTAAAATGCACTATTACATGGAACATTCTTTATCATATCATAAAACAAAAAATGTTCTTAATTTTATTTTCATATTTTATATTGGTATTTTACATTCAGGTCTACCATTATATAAGAACAATTCATTATTTTGTAGCACTTGTCGATTCAAATTGGAAGGCCACCAAAGTGGGACTTGAACCAACAAGGTTCTGGGCGAAGTGAACTAGACATCATCCCAATAAATATTTTGTAGAGGACAGGATTCAAGCCAAATGACTCTGAATATTTATATAATGATAGAGGATATTATTGGGAACATTTCATTTAACAGTGTCCCAAGATAATTTGTATGTTTTAAGGGTGTTCCAGGAGGCCCAATTTGATGATGAAATTCTAGGCCAGATTATGAGGTCCAAAAATATTGCACGCCGTTTAAATCATATTTTGCATACTGAAAATTATTTTTGGACTTCCATATACATGATATTAGAGGAAATTAGTTGAAACGTTTTATCCTTTTATGGACCACTCTAATTCGTCAACTTATATGGTCTTTTTCGGCGTGTCTTTTCGGTGGATGCAAGATGGATTCCACTTCAAGGGAAGAGTGTAAAAGTCTCATGTACATTAATTTTCACCCACCTAGGCCCCCCACCATTAATAAATGACACATCAGAAGATGGGGGCTAAGAAAAATTCTTCCTAAATTTCTATTTAACGATGCAGTTGTGGGGGATTTTGGGATCTTAGTGCTTTATTTTCATTGCACTATTATTAAGCCAATTTGACTTTATAATGTTATTCCTTCTCATGTATGTTGTTATAATCACCTTAGTTCACTATAGAATAATTATATCTTTCCAACATGGGTATATCTATTGGTAAAAGTGCATTTTCTATTGGTAAAACGTTTTACCAAACAAAAATTGTCTTGTTACTAAACTGTTGGTAAAAACTCTGTCACTAAATGTTATTGCGACAGATAAAATAATTATGTTGCAATTATACTAATACCAACATATAATATATATTCTAATAAAAATGATTAGAAATAGATTAATATGACTAATATATCTATTGGTAATATTATTAAAATTTATAAACAATATCAACAATTCATATTTGTTTGTAAATTATACTCTAAATGTTGGTATTCCTATATTTATTGTTAGAATTTAATATTATATTTATTAAAATAATTATTTATAATATTCTATTACATTTATTATATAATAATTACAAAATTAGCTTATATGAAACACAAAAAAATGACTTTTTAAAAAAACTTGTTCCAACATAACATATATACATGTTCAAATTTAATGAAACGACAAGAAGCTCCAAGAAACATTTTACAAACATGTTTAAACATGTTCAAACACTAAGAGACTTTACATGGAACCCAATTAAACTTCATCTCCAATCTTTTTCTCGTAAACATAAGACTTCACTGTCATGTAATACCTATAACATCACATCAGCTATTATCTACTATAGTGGATCAAGACATTCACAATTTCACCATCATCCTATTGATAGTAGTGGACCACCCTTCTATGATTGAAGCAACACCCATCCCATATCCCTTCACTTCAGACGTTCACCATCACGAGCGACGTTCTGATCACACAATCAAAACAATTAGCAAATAATATTAATTTAAATGAAAGATATAAAAAAATAACACATGATATAAAACTATCATCCAGTGATCACGACAAGAGGATAATCTTACCAATGAAAACAATAACCATAAGATAATATAACTAGATACCACAACAACCATAAAATTATCCAACCTGACCATAATAAGAATATATAACCAATACCAAAACAATTTCCAAAACCCGAGAGATAAAAATTAAGAAGGAGCATAACAATAGAAAAATGACTAGAATAACCAAAGGATGAAAAAAAAATTTACAAGTAACCACATTAACAGAACTTATCTAGTGACTAGAATAAATGAAAAAAAACACATGATATAAAATTAACAACAATGTTATCTAACATGTGACCACAAACCATTTTGAATGATGCTAACATCAATTAAGAGTGACACATAACTCAAAATTATATAATCTAGTCCAAAACATATGAGACCAGAGACGTTTTTCCACTGTGCGCCCCTAAAAAATTTATTAAATAAAATGCAAGATGCATTGAATACACAAGGTTCAATTTCAGCATCAAGGAATTGAAAGAGATTTCAAGTATCCATGAAATTAAGACGTATATTAGGGTGAAATAATGGTCACCATTTTCTCCAAGAATCACACCCATTATCCAGCAAAACCTGACTCACAGTATCAAATAAACTATTCTATTTCAGCCAAATCCACAACCTATATGTTATACCAACAACAATTTTTGAAGATCAGTAATTATTGAAGAGAAGCAACTATGACCCCAATATATCAGACAATATCTCTCATCAAAACAATAAATTTCCATTAAGTGAACTTAATTTCATGGAGAAGAATCACATCCTAGACCGATTAGCATCCATATAACCAAAAATACTAGATACATCATGGAAAAGATAGGGAATCCAACCTGACGACCAAAGGTCAATCCATGCAGCTAGTCTTTAAGTAGATTCCTCACTCGGAAATGTTAGGATCGTAAATGATGGGTCCTTTTATACAATGATAATTGCGAGATTAAAAATAAAGTGAAAAAGTGTGGAATTAAAATGAACACCAGATGTAACGTGGAAAACCCCCCAAATGAAAGGGGTAAAAAAACACGGGCAAATAGAAATATTTCACTATGGTAAAATGTGGGTACAAATTCCCTCTCAATTACAAGGAGAAAACACTCAAGATAATATATCTTGTAAAACATGGAAAAATGCCTCACAAAATACAGCACTCCGGGATGAAGATGTGTTGCTTCTGAATCCGATGATGAAATGTCCCGGAGGATATCCCTTTTTATAGCCTTCCTCCACACCCTTTGGTATTCCCTAAATTAAATTACATTTACCAAATTAATTGATGAAAAAATTGTAGGGTTTCAAATTTATTAAATGTAATGAATGTGGTGACCATCATTAATCTATCTCCGCGTCTTCCAGAATATTTCCCACTTAGAGATTTGATTAACTGACAATAACATCTCCACACATCATTTCTATCTTCCCAATCTACTACTCATGAATCTACATGGCCACTTGAAGATCTGCACCATCTGAACTTTTCATAATTAATCACCTTTGTCAAGAAATCTTCCAGATTTTCTTTAGTGTGAATTTTATTCATGTCCACACTTCCTTCCTCCACCATATCTCGATCAAAATGGTAATGTATGCCAATGTGCTTTTTCCTGGAATGAAAATATGGATTCCTCGCAATGTGAAAGGCACTTTGACTGTCACAAAATAATAGAATATGATCATGTTTTTGATTGAGATCCTCTAATAACCTTCTTATTCAAATCTCCTATTTCCAAGCATGTTTAGCTGCCATGTACTCCACTTCTATCATGGATAAAGCCACCACTGACTGTAGCTTTGAGATCCAGCTCACAAATCCTCCTGCAAGAGTAAACACATAACCCGCAATGGATTTCCTCCATTCAGAATCACCTAAAAAATATGTGTCAACATATCCAATGATAGTAAATTTTGATCCTCCAAAACATAATGCAAAATCTAAGGTTTACTTGATGTATCTCAGGATCCTCTTCACAATGCTCCAATGCTCTCTTCCTGGATTCTCCATGTACTGACTAACTGCTCCCACTGCATGTGAAATGTCTGGTCTAGTACAAAACATAGCGAACATTAAACTCCCCACTGCTGATGCATACGGCACTCGAGACATTTTCATCCTCTCTACTTCACTTCTAGGACTAATTGTAGAGGATAACTTGGAATTAATGGGAAGAGGGGTATAAATTGGCTTGCAGTCTTTCATATTAAATCATTTCAAGGCTTTCCTCAAATAATTCTTTTATGATAGCCAAATATTTCCATTATTCCCTTCTCGGTAAATCTGCATCCCAAGAATCTTGTTTGCGGGTCCCAACTCCTTCATATCAAACTCCCTAGCCAATTGTTCCTTCGTCTACTGGATTTGATCATTGTTGGGGCCTACAACCAACATGTCATCCACATATAATAGCAAAATGATAAAATCATTACCATTTAAACCCTTGAAATATGCATGAATTAAGTCTATTGTATCCAAGGCGCATGATATATAAATCAAATCTCTTGTACCAACACCTCAGCGCCTGTTTGAGACCGTACAAAGATTTATTCAACCTTCAAACCATGTTGTCTTTACCTTTTTTGGTAAAACCTTCTAGTTGGAGCATATATATTTCTTCATCAAGATCACCATGGAGAAAAGCTGTTTTCACATCTAGCTGCTCTAGATGTAGAGTGTTTGCAGCACACATAGCCAGAACTACCCGAATAGTCGTTAGTCTAACAACAGGAGATATTATTTCATTAAAATAAATACCTTCCTTCTGAGCATATCCTTTGACCACCAGTCTTGCACGATATCGTTCCACCTGGTCTGTTTCATCCCTCTTGATCTTTTAGACCCATTTATTCACAATGGCCTTCCTTCCATGAGGTATTGGAACAGGATCCCATGTCTTGTTCTTGTGCAGGGCTTCGATTTCCTCCTGCATCGCCGCCATCCATGAATATATATCCAGACACTGGGACGCTTCCAAAAGACACGATGGATCTCCATCCTCTATTAGTAATCAATACGGAACATTGCTCTTAGTGACATAATCTGAGGGCCATATCGGTGCTCTTTTCTCTCGATTTGACCGTCATAGTTTAGGATCTTCTGGTGCTTGATCATCATGCTCAGGTAATGCCTCATAGGAAACTGGTTCTTCCGTTGTTTCTTCCTTCACCTTGACTGTTGTAGTTTCTGTACTTTCTTTCTCCATGCCCTTTTCAATCATCATGTTCACCTGGTCTTCTGAAAAAATGACATCTCTGCTGATGGTAAATTTGTGGGCAGTGGGATCCCACAAACGATACCCCTTCACACCATCAGCGTATCCCAAGAAGATACATTCTCTAGATTTTGAGTCCAACATTGATATTTCTTAGTCATGAAGCAGTGCATATACAGGACTTCCAAAAGTATGTAAATTAGAGTCATCAGCAGGTTTACCATTCCACATTTCCATTGGCGTCTTGAGATCAATTTCCACCGAAGGGGGTCAATTGATCACAATGCAGGCGGTATTTACTGCTTTTGCCCAGAATGTCTTGTTGACTCCTGCAGTCTTCAACATTGCCCTTGTTCTTTCCAACAGGGTTCTATTCATCCGATCTGCCACTCCATTCTGCTGAGGTGTGTACGCCACCATGAACTTTCTCTTGATGCCTTCCTGTTGAAAAAAATAATCAAACTCCTCAATTGGATATTCTCCACCATTGTTATTCATCAGACTCTTGATCTTCTTTTTTGATTCAAGCTCTGTTCGCACTTTGAATGTTTTGAAGACTTCAAAAACATCTGATTTCCTATTGATTGGAAACAACCAACATCTCCTGGAATAATCATCAATGAAAGATACAAAGTACCTTGCTCCTCCTAGGGATATGACTGGTGCTTTCCAAACATCGAAATGGATCAACTCCAAGATCTTCTGAATTCTTGTTCTTGGCATCCCGAACTTTTTCGAGTGTTGCTTGCTCAAAACACAATGATCATAAAATGGTCAGGATACCTTTTTCAGCCCAGGAAGAAACTTCTGATCCACAATAATCTTCAGGCCTCGTTCTGACATATGGACAAGCTTCCGATGCAATAGCTTCGTCAACGCTTCCATTGAGGTAGTTGATGCAAAAACTATCTCCGCCTCTTTGTATGTTTCACCCATAAGCATGTATAGGTTCTTTGAGATCTTCTCCGCCTTCATTACTACAAGCACGCGCTTCACAATTCTCATCACTCCATTCTTGTTGTGAGTCTTGCATCTGATTTCATCAAATAGTCCCAAAGAAAATATGTTCTTCTTGTGTCCCTCCACATGGTGTACTCCTTCGACGGTCCGAATAATACCATCATGCATCTTCAGTTTGATGGTACCGACTCCAACGATCTTCAGAGTGTGATCATTCCCCATGTACACAAGTCCTTCCGGGATGGTTTCATATTGGTCAAACCATTCCCATCGAGACTTCATGTTCCATGTTGCTCCTGAGTCGATATTCCATGCATCATCGAGGTGATGTCTTCCTTCAATAGTCGTCGTCGCATCACTGACTAGTACGTCGCCATTTCCTGATGTACTTTCCACATTTCCTTGAGAGTTCTTCTTACCACTCTTCTTATTCCAGCAGACTTTACTCACATGCCCCCTCTTACTGCAATTGTATCAGTTGACGTTTTTCTTCTTTCTCCTTCATTTAGATATTCCATGATTCTAGATCCCACCAGAACCACGCTCCATCATTCTTCTTCTTTCCATCGATAGAGCTTCAACTTGGTGTGATGTCGTTTGTATGTCTTCCTTGTTCTTGCGCCAACATTCTTCTTCAAGAAGAGTAGCTACAACATCATTGAAGGACAACATATCCATCAGGATATTATTGGTGAGGTTGATGATGTGTTGGTCATATGAATCTGGTAAACTCTGGGGCAGGATCTCTGCACGTTCAGTATCAAAAATTTTATATCCCAAAGTCATAAGTTGAGAAAAAAGGGTATTGAGGGTGTTGATGTGGTCAGTCACCGATGATGACTCTTCCATTCAAAGTGTGTATAATCTTATCTTCAAGAAATTTTTTTTGTGGAGTGATTTTTCCTCGTACAGTTTTGTTAGAGTATCCCAAATTTATTTCGCCGTCTTTTTCTCTACAATTCTTGATAGGACCCTATATACTAAATCCAAATTATGGTTGGCAATAGCATTCTTGTCCATGTCACTCCATTTTTCTTCTGTCACACCTGTCGGTTTCTCTCCAATCGCCTATAGGCAATTATCCTTCCGCTGCACTTCTTGCATCTTCATTTTCCCCAATGAAAAATTATTTCCATTAAATTTTTCAATCTTGTATTTCATCGCCATTTGGATACGTCGTTGGTCTAGAATTTTCTTGGGCCATGAACCTGCCTCTGATACCACTTGTTGTGATTGCAAATGACTGGTCCTTTGATACAACGATAAATGCGAGATTAAAAAAAGTGAAAAACTGCGGAATTAAAGTGAACACCAAATGTTACTTGGAAAAAACCCCAAATGAAAGGGGTAAAAAATCCAAGGGCAAATAGAAGGATTTCACTATGGTAAAATGTGGGTACAAATGCTCTCTCAATTACAAGGAAAAAACTGTCAAGAAAATCTCTCTTGTAAAATATGGAAAAACACCTCACAAAATACTGCACTCCGGGATGAAGATGTGTTGCATCTGAATCCGATGATGAAAATTCCAGGAGGAGATCCCTTTTTATATCCTTCCTTAACACCCTTTGGTCTTCCCTCAGTTAAATGACATTTACCAAATTAATTGGGGAAATAATTGTTGGTGTCAACTTCATTAAATGTAATGAATGCGGTGACCATCATTAATCTCTCTCTGCGTCTTCCAACAGGAAAAACATCAACCTTTGATTAGCCTCAATGAAAAACTGAAAAACTAAAAAACTACACAAACATAGATCATCACAATAAAATCATAGAAATCCATAACTATTTAAAACTTCCTAGAACAATAAAGAAACTCCAAGGAAGAAATCGTCAAGAAGGGGAAGAGTGGAAAATTCAATCAATAGAATCAATATTATGTGGTCTTAACGGAACCCTAACCACATGAAACATCCATCATCCTGAATTCCACTCAAAACTGGACACTCATCCCACGCAGTATGTGAACTATCGGATCCATATAATTATTAATCACCACATGAATCCATACATACACCCATGAATAGATCACGGTTCTATATATGATGTCGTAGCATGCCACTGAAACCGCATCTGACGTCGACACTGATGCCCCAACTGATCCCAACTCTTGAGACGATGTACCAGTGGTGAAGACATCAGCAATCAAAAACATTGTAGCGGTGACTATGGTCTTGACCATGCTTCCCTATGCCATTGCGATCAGACTGCCTAAGAACTATAGGGGACCTGAGATCTGGAACATAAGAGAGGAGAATCATGAATCAACAAATAATCGGGGCTAACGAACCACAAGTAAAAATCCCCGCACAACTATGGCTAAAAATCAATAAAAAAATCGGGAGATACGCCATATTCCATGGATGAAGGGAGGAGGCAGGCGCGCTGCTATAGTTCATCTTGGTTGGGGCGTGTGAGGCAAACATGAAGCGAAGGGGGTGGGGAAACTTATGGGAGAAAGTGAGGGAAATGTAAAATATAAAAACAAATCAAAATAAAATAATATTAATAATAATAATAACATTTTTATACCATAAAATGAAATTTACCGGTTCAGGTGTGACCATGGAAGACATGGTAGCAGTGATCTGATCATTGTGACATGAGATTATTTTATTGAAGAGAGTGTCATATAATTTGTAAAATTATAAAGAAAAAATAATAAATGATAAATTTATACATCCCCCCCAGTAGTATGTTGTGGTGGTGAGGGTGAGACGGGGTTTGGGGCATGGTCATGGGGTCGAGTCCCCAGACCAAAAAGTTTATTTGTAATTTCTTACAGAATACATGACCTATCGTTGGCAGTTGTACCTATATAAGTATAAATATAATACATTTAAATATAATTTAAATATAATGAAAAAAAGTTTTAAATTTATATATATTCTGAGTAAAAAATTATATTATATACATATAATGAAATTACATATACATGAATTTCATTTTTTAGTTTTTACTACATTCAATATTATTTCATTATATAAAAATTATAATCATTTATCATCAATTTTATATCATATATATATATATATATATTATCACAAACGTATAATGTGTCAATAAAAACATATGATTATGTGATTTTATTAAAATATTTATAATTTATAACATTTATTGAAAATAATATATATATATATTTTGGGTAAAATATTTTATGTAATTGGATACTTTTTTCAAATGATTTTTTTAATGGTAAAAAAAAATTTCGCAATAACAATTAATGGAAATAGATTCATATTTTAGTAAAAAATTTTAGTATCGATAAGATAAAGTAATAGATTTAACTGTTGGTAAAAGATTTTTTGGTGTTAAATAATTAAAATTAACAGATATAACTATTGGTAAAAACAAGTGTTGGTACTTAAAATCTATACCGATAAAATTTAATATCTATTGGAATTGCTCATTTTTACCAACAGATATATCATCTGTTAATAAATTTCTGTTCGTATAAACCATTTTTTGTAGTGTTTTTCAAAAAAATTTCTTCATATTCACTTATTCAGTTCTTATTCATATAACCATGATACTGTTTCTGCAAGGTGTGTATTATTCACACCAAAGATTGTGATTTTGTTCACACAATGGTGGAGTGATCATTATTTTGTTGTCATTACTTCATCAATTCCACCCTCATTAATCTACTTCCTGATTCTGTTGACAAAATGTCATCTAGAGAGGGCTAAATCTTTTATGGGTTTATCCATGGGAGTTGTAAGGGTCTGGATTTCATTTTATTTATCCCTCTCTAAATTTTATTAATTTCGTTTATTTGAGTTTCTGTCATTCAATGATTTTTTCTCTACCTCTTCATTATTCAATTTATTCACCCCACTTTTATGTGCTAATTAGATACATTAACATGGAGAGATCCTAAATATGATCACACAAGTTTATATGTTATTATAATTTTTTTTGAAGGTGTTTATTTAGTATGTAATGAGGTTAGTTTGAATTCACTTCATGAATCCTTCTCATGTTAATGAAATTGAAATTGTAAAAAGAAATAATTAATACAATCCACCCTGAGAAACAACCTAGGATCAACTCATTTTCTCATAATTTGAATTCACATAGATCTCTATGTTCTCTTTTCAAACCATATAAAATCAACTGAAATGGGCCACTTCATTGCCAAAATTCCATCTCTTTATATTGTGTGTTTAAGGAACTTATTAGGTCTCTGAGGATTCGACAACCCGGGATACACTCCAGGAGACCACTTAACTAGTAGAATGTTGGTAAATTTTGGAGACACAAACATTGATCCAAGCCAAGGAAAGGTATGTAGTAAGCCTCCTTATGCTACATGTCGAACCACCATTGGTTCCGACCCCCATCGTGTCAGACCACCTTCACCCCACATGTCGTTAAAGTTAATTCCCCCCATTTCCTCATGTACAATTTTAAACTACATCCACCATATCAAAATACATGGGGTTTGATACCTGTCACCATGACAAGGTACAACGGAAGCCTCCATGAGGTTCAACCCCATCCAATAGTAAGCCATTGTGAGCCCCATCTAGTGGTAAGCTATTGTGATCCCATCCAGTGGTTAGTTGTTGTGACTCTATCAAGCAGTAACTGTTTCACCCTCATTCAATAGTTAACTTTTGTATACCCCATTCAGTGGTAAGACATTTTTAATCTAATCCCAGAGATAAACTGTTGTCATCCCTTCGATTGGGACCCATATCACTGGTCAGTCCTACTGGCGTAAGACCAACCTGGGGCTTCTAACCATGTGTAATCCCTAGTATATCATCGGGTTATTGTCATCTGCACACTCCCAGATTCTATACTATCATCATGAACTATGTGGACTTTGATTCCATGCCACGAGGATATGTAGGAGGTCTCTTCGTGGCTCATGCCCAACATCACTTCTGTCCACAAGTTGACTCCATGTCATTCTCAATCCACTTCACTTGACATTCCATTATAAATCAATATTCATACCTGTCCCGCCACATCCTGATGAGATCTTGAAAATTCACCTCTTCCCTAACCCTAGCAGTAAACGAGCAACTAACCATGCGATAGTCTCGACATCAGTGTTCCCTCCAGGGGTTTCACCCATCTTATCCACTCTAGTCAGTGTTTCGATCAGTCATATCCTTCTCCGCTAGATGTTAAACACATGGTATACACTTTGTTAAACATGTGAATATGAGGAAAATATCAGATACATGTAAATGGAATATAATTCATTGCATTCAATGTGGGATGCATTGGGCCTCTGCACCCTCGAGAAGCCCTATAATAAGGGGAAGAAACCCAGACTCTCTAGTGTTCCATCACCCAGACACCCCGGTGATGTCCAACACGACTACTCTTGTGACCAAAGGTTATTACATGGATTGGACCCCATGGAATGTCCCAACAAAATAATTTTACATAACCAGTGTTCATGAAGAAATAACACTGGGAATAGTTTCATGAAGAACGTCATAGTCTATAAGGGAGAACCAGACTAGGTGACATGTTCCGAGGGGGAATCCATGGAAGGAAGAACTGACATCCCATCATCATATTTAGATCAATGATAAAAAGTCCCTGAATAAGAAATGGATGTCACATGCCTTTGGAATTATGGAATTCGGGGAAACAACAACACATCCACCACAAATGGATGTGTGCACCCTGACGAAAGCATTGGAAACTGAAATGTTGAACCCAACGTGAATATATTCTCCTAAATGTGGTGAATAGTATCATTAGAAAAATTTGATGATTAATGTGTCACTGGATCCAATTATCTGGAACTGGGTCCCTCGGAGAAAATAGTGGGCCTGGCGTGAAACTCACCAGATGTTGGGGAAGTAAAAAAGTTGGACATAATGGTCTGCGACGTTGCCAGCGTGGATCCTTCCTACCAGCCATGGGAGACGGAATGGCGTTGTGGCACTGGACATCTGTTTATTTGTTTCTACACTAATGGTTTAATCTCCCCTTATTTAGGAACCAAGCCACTACATGAGTAATCCGATCATCACCCGCCCACCAATGTAGTGGCAGGGGAAATGCCAATACGGTAATCCCGCATGGATTAACTGCTTCTGCAACAACTTCCACACCTAAAACTATTGGGATCCCACACCCTATCTCCCCTTATGAACTAGTACATCGAAGGGTGATATGCGAACTCGTATGCCGATATGAGAAGGAGTCAGTTGTCCTGACATGGGATATGGGCCACCAGGATTAAGAGGCATATGTTCCTTGTCTCTTCCACAAACCCAAAAGACCACGAAGGGAGCCAGAACTCCTCACCCCAATGTACAATCGTTTCAGGATCCTCTCCCTGGAATGTCTCGGTGACTCCCTCCCTTACGCCAATGTGGTAGGGGATGTTTGGGCCATCCCATCCAGGATCCTGTTCTAGGGGCCCCAATGGAGGACCACCACATGGGCACGCCAGTCCCATGGGCAGAAGAGCATGTAATCTAGGTACATGCACACCAGCCGTGGTTTGGATGACCCAATGCCAGCGTTGGGTGTAGGATGAGGAGGATTCCCACCCAGAGGTGTCAACTTCATCCAATATAGTGGCACGAGCCACTTCTGAAGTGTATCATCAGCATCCTGTGAACACTGAGTAGGGAAACATATATAAATGGAATGGATCAAGGCCCAAAAGCCTCATGGGTAGGCTGGGACGACTATCTTTGTCGCTGGCACAGGGAGCACCTGCTGGGGACCAACCCGTGGCAGCGACACCCCGTTGGGAGGACCTCCTCGTACCACCACAATGGAGAACATAGTTCCACCCACCTTCCATGCTCGACATGAAGGTCCGCCCCATGCTACATTCAATCTGAACAAGGTTCCTTCTAATGTAATTGACACTTAGTATGGATGCCTATCCCTTGTTCATTACATTGGATATGGGGTCATTCCTCCTACCACAGAATGAGGATATAGAGATGTTTTGGATCTGTATAATCCCCACTGTGGGGGGTTACCTATGTCATTAGAGAAGATGGAGATGGTCCTCCTCACCTCACCAATCAGAGTGAAGGCCAACATCGCTTAACGAGCACCCAACACAGAGGTCCTACCCATATTTTTCTTGAACAGTATGAGGACCCTCCTCGTGCTGATTCTTCTAGGGGAAGAATGCACTGAGGTCCTACACATGCTCTTATCAGCTCCAGTAGAGGTCCTACCCACTCCAGCAATTCTCAAGGAGGTCGTCTCCGCACATCAGCTGGAGGACACATAGGTGATCCCTGTGTTCCCTTTGATATATGTTCCAGTTCTCCTCACACACCTTCTCACTCAGGTGGATATTCATAGCGTCCCAACACCAGTACGTCTGAACTACCTCCTGATTCCAAAAATCAATCCTTCCCTGAAGAACCACCCCGGGGCAGGATGGAAGGTCAACACCACTATAAAAAGAACATTAGGATGATCCAGAATGAGATCAAACTATTTTTCGTCTCAGATTGTGTGGTGGAATACGATTAAGTGATGGAACCCTCATCGAGATCCTCAGTGTTGAGGTTCGGGGTTGGAAAAAGGCACATTATCTTCATAATTCAAGAACGCGAGGTTCATTGGATTACCACCTCCCTCCACAGGTATATCCAAGAGGTTGAAGATTTGTAAATTCCACAGTTTATGGCAGTGTCGTCATCACCATCATATCCAGAAGCACACAGTACCTCAACTAGAGGTCACAGAGAGTTATTCTAGGCATCAATGGTGGATTAGCGGTAGCGTAACCCATCACTAGAAGTTGTAGCCCATGAACCAGAAACTATGTTCGTTGGCCCACCTTACCGCAATGTGGTGGCCAAGACACTACACTCATCGGAGGATAGCCCATGATGTGGTGGCCTGTCGGCCCTCTTGCCATATTCTCCAATGGCAGACCTACAATCTCATTAGCCTGCATCCGCACCACTAACAGTTCCCCAACCACCTCCAGTAGATGTGTTGGGAAATGAAGGCCCAGACAATGAATCTTGACCAAGGAGCCTGTTAGATATCCTCGATGTGGACCATTTCCCAGATATTTTCTGGCGAGTTACATCACCAAAGTTTATGGAAAAAGAATCTCTCACCAAGGAGGAGGTTGGATACATTCTCCCGATCCTATGGAAGAATCATTTCCTCCTTCAGAATCGATGAGTGACCTATACCCAGAGTAATTAACACTTCAAATATATTGTCCATCAATTTTGTTTTGTCGATTTGGCAGCACTCTCTGTGGAATAGCACCCTGAGTCACCTTGCCTCCAAAATACCCTCCAAAATCCATGTGTCTAGAGAATTAAAGTGATTTATTGGGTAATCAAGGTGGCTTCTCCCCATGTTAAAATTCATGGATGGCGGCAGTACCCAACCCTCCAGTTCAGTTCTATCTAGCACCAGCACAATTTTCCAGGCGATGTAGAGGATATGCCTCCAGGTTGGTCGCGATTAACATGGATGACCTTTCAGAGGGAGATAATTATCTGGAGCTCTTTGATGGAGACTTACCCAATGAGGGAGATCGTTAGATATTGGATCAATTGGGAAGGGTCATTTTCCATTAGATAAATCTACTGGGTCATCCAATGCACACCAATACACTAGTCTTTATTCAGAATCCCAATATGGTCAAGGAACTCCATGTATCCATCAAACCTTCTGTCACATCTGGATTAGTGACGAAGGTAGAAGATGACCCCAAAAAATCCACATTTCATCAGAAACTCGCCAAACAGAAGAAGGTGGTTGACGATCATCTTGCTGAATGTGCTACGGAGTGACGGCCAGACTACGGTGATCCTGGGCCAAGGTAGCAGGGGCAGGCACAACATTCCCTTGGAGAACATCCCCCAGGTGGCCCTGACCATCCTTCCTATGTAGATAGGGTCAACATTGTAGCATATGACAAAAGGGAATGGTATGTGTCGCCAAACCCTCTAAAACGGCATGAAAATCCTCATGATCCAGCTTATATTCCTCCAGCTACTCCACTAGTCGCTCCATGAGCCACTGGGGCTATTCATCATGATGGAGAACCCACAAATGCACTGGTGGTCTGGGATCCCCTTCATGACAGGAATCCTTACATAGATGATCTAATGGTGACACTCATCGCCCGCCTCGATGCCTTTGAGACTCGACATGTGGAAATACTGCCTGATGGAAAGCCTTATCCGGCATGGTTGGATGATATGCCAGTACCCCCATGTTTAAGGAATCCCAACTTTTCTCCCTTCAATGGGGTAGGGGACCTGCCATAGTAATTGACCGACTTTTTCTCAAGGTGTGGAACCATGTTGGGAATTCTAGGAAATCAAGAAGCCACCAAACTCTGATGTTTCATACAGATATTGGTAGGGCCAGCATTCGTATGGTACAACCAGCTCCCAATCTAGTCAGTGGCCGGCTGGGAGGACCTCTGTAGGCAATTCCTCTACTAGTTAAATTCCACCACTCGATAGAAGAGTATCGCATACCACATCAATTTTAAGAAAAGGCCTGATGAGAACGTTGTCAACATTTTCGTCTGGTTGAAAGGACTTACATACTCTCTTGACATGACCCTGACTCAAGAGAAATTACTGACGTTGTGCATAGAGAATGTGAAGATGGAATTGGTCCCCTCTCTAATCACCCAGAACTACATCGGGGGATTCCGAGACTTCATTGATATGGATTAGTTCATAGAGGAAGCCTTACATCAGGCTAAGGAGGCACATTTTTTTCCTCATTCAATCCCCACGAGAAGGGCCTCCAGGGCCGAGCCTACCGTAGTGGCTCAAATAAAGGTCCCCTAGAAACTGGACTTATTACAAGTAGAGCTGTCTCCACATCCTCGCAGAGGCCCTCCACAACATGTGCAGCTTCCGGCCCAGTAGCACCCACCATAGAATTATAAGGTTCCCCTGCACTATTTGTTGAAACCTCCTAGTCAAGATATCGAATCTCCACCACCTCGGCAGGATCCTCCAACCCATTGTCAGAGTTAGGCTTTGAGGGCCCCCTTTCTAGAAAGGAGGAACTAGAACTTCTAGTTCAGAGAGCCACAAGTCTCTGGTAATTTAAAAAGTGCCCTACAAAATGGTATTGAATGTTTTCCTAAGTGTAGGAGGCCAGAGGAGGAAATCCTCACTATTTTTCCTAATTACAACCCCGACCACCAAATCTTGGGACACACCTTCAAATAGTGGTATGTATTTATAGAATGGATTCAAAACCAGGTGGATAATTACATATTCCGAATAGGCCTCACTTTAGAATAGGTTCCATGCGTCTTTATGAGTCCAGATAGTAGCACCAACGGTGAAGGCGAGTGGAATCTGGGTTCAAGCCATGGGTCCAAGAAGTATGATGACTGGATGGCTCATAAAATAGTCGCTCATGCCCATGTTGTTATCTATTCATGCATGAATCGGACAAAGACATTGGAAGCTGCATCAATTACTTCCGCTTCGTCATATCATCCATCATATTCCTAGAATAGCAAGCATCAACGGAGTATGGGAATGAAAAGTCCCCCACTGATGAAATCGTCATCCCGTACTCTCAGAAACTTCATGCCCCCGTTGACGGTGATCCCTCCCAGAATTTGTCCAGCAATGGATGACTCTTCGAGTGATAGTCAAGGGTATGCCTCGGTTAATACCATAGAGCTGGTAAATACATACATGATTCCTGACAATGGCGAGCACCAGGAGGAACCTCCCAATGTCAACAATCGTCGTCAGCATCAATACAGCCACGACAATATGGGTCGTAGAAGTCCCTCGGTCTGTACATTTAAATAGTATGCACACATAACTGAACCCACGTAGTAGGCTTAGTGCAGAGCTCAGCATACACAACCTTTTCATCTAGTGATAATAGGCCAACCATCACCGTCATTCGTGTTGTTGGATCAGGCAGAGTCACCTCGTCTGTGCCGTGAATAGCCACCCTTTTTCACAGGCCGGTCTTAGTCATCTTGCTCTCATCTAGTAGAATCTTTGTAGACATAGACTAGTGATCATTAGGATATTTCTAGCACCAGTCTACCATCAGACCAGTCGGCAGGGCCGACCATTCATCATGTCATAGAGCGACCTCCAGTTAGAAGTATTTCATGCCCGATACTGAAGTATGAGGTTCTCAAAGAACCTTCCAGTATTCTAGAAATCGATCCATCCTGGAGGCCCTTAACCTGTCATTAGAAATGTGTGAGGCCCACATTGAGGAATTTAGAATCCCCCTACAGTTTTAGACAGAGGTATCAGTTGCTTAATCCTTTTCTGTTGACATGGTCAAGAACTCTGAATGTTATGTCATCATCTCGTTATCTATAGAAGATAAATGCACTACCATGTAGGTAACATTCACCCACTTTACATCACTGGATAGTTCAATGTCATGGAGGTTCGTCCATGTCCTGTTGACATGGTATCTGGAATCAACCTAATCTCAACTCACACACAGCAAGAACTGGGATTTTATGAGGATAATCTGAGTCAATATGACCTATGATTCCATGGTTATGACCAGACAGAGAAAACACTGGTCATCATGATCCATTTGAAGACCTAGTTTTGTGGTCTAATTTATCGCACCAATTATATTGTTGTCTCCTAGGATACTACCTACAATGCATTGATGGGTAGGATGTGGCTTCACCATCCTGTGGAAGTTCCTTAATAATATCTCCAGTTCCTTAAGTACTCCTTTAATGGTCGAGTGGTTGTCCTTGAAGGTGACACATCCCAATTTTCCTGCTGTGAAGCCTGCTATATGGATTCCAACTACTACAAGAGCAAGGACAAGCATATTCAGACTAATGAGGTCAATCATGCTATGGTTGCGACCGACCCATGTGCAGATCTAGATGATGCATACATCTTTCTAGTCCATAGATTAGAGGATACAACTCTGGTGAAATGTTTCATTGTTTTTGGAATGAGTGGGGAGGACATTCCCAATACTAAGCGACATTGGAAGATCACCTCATAATCCTACACAAACCCAGATTTGGTGATCCCAGAGCCTCCTACTCCCATAAGGTATCATGATGTCCTCCCCTTGTAAATGAAAATATGACATACATTTTTTTTCATCAGTACAGAAATTACTAGATCAATCTGACGTGCTAATATTTATTCTATATCATTATGCATGGCCCCTTGGGCCAAAGACCAAATGGGATTAGATCAACAACCTTCATCGCTATAATTATGGAAGCATAAGAGTTTCCTAATGCAGTTTCCGTTGTGGCACAGGATGGTACCAACCTCCCATCGGGAGCTATTGACTCAGAGGAAGCTCCTCTCGTCGACGATCCCCCCTCCATAAGTGACGAATTTGATTTAACGGATGCTCCTCTACCTTTGAAGAGGGAATGTTCGCCATAGTTGACGAGTTTGCATACGTGAACCTCGGTAGCGAGGCAGACCCAAAACCCAAATTGATTAGTGCTTCCATGCCCCTCGAAGAGAAACAATAGTACATAGACATCCTTAAACAACACCGTGATGTATTCTCCTAGAGTTTTAAAGAGATTCTAGGACATGATCTTCAGGTAGACATCCACCTCCTCGGTCTCCCGGCAAATCATCAATAGTTCAAGAAGCCTCCAATAAAGATTCACCCTTATCATGGTGCCACGGTTGAGGCAAAATTTGTTATGATCATAAGATCATATTCCATTAAATATGTCTAGTACTCCAACTAGCTGGCCAAAATTGTGCTACTGTGAATGAAGAACAGACATATCACAATTTTCATTGACTTTCGGGATCTAAACTGTCACTTTTTGAAGGATGATTTTCCGAATCCTATTATGGAATTTATGATTAAGGCTACAGCTGGGTTATATGCCCTCTCCTTCATGGATGGTACTCTATGTATAACTAGAACCAAATGGATCCCAAGGAAGAGGAGCCTACATCCTTCAGGGCACCACAAGGTACGTTCTGTTACCATGTCATTCCCTTTGGTTAAAATAATCCATGGATCCACCTATCAGCGGGCTTTGCATTGTATATTTATGATGTTCATCATAATGTTGGAGGAATATTAGGTAGATGACCAGGTTTTCAAATCTTACTAATGTAAGGACTATCTCAAAGTACATGATAATGTGTTTGGGTTCCTCTGTTCTCATCACCTGAAGATGTAGCCATTGAAGTGTGCTTTTGGGTAAACATCTGAATGTTTATCAGCTTCTTTTTCCGATATAGGGGCATTGAGATAGACCTAGAGAAGATTAATCCCATTATCCTGATGTCTCCTCCGAGCAACATTCAGGATCTTCGAATCTTCCAAGGAAACCTAGCCTATATATGTTTATTAATCAGAATTTTGTCTGGTATGTGTAAGCCCTTTTCTCAGCTCATGAAGAATGGAAGTATCTATGAGTGAGACGAAGTTTGTCAGACTTCTTTCGAAGAAATCAATCATTTTCTTCTCCATCCATTGGTCTTAATGCCACTGATATCCAAAAAGATGTTGGTCCTTTATGTGACCACCCTGGAGTGATCTCTTAGTGCCCTTCTCTCTGTGAGGAATAAAGAGGGATTAGAGAATAGCCTCTACTAACTCAGTAACATGCTCCTCGATACAGAGAATTGATACTCCCTATCAATGAGAGGTTCCTTGTGGTCATATTCGCAGTACATAAGTTGTGACATTACATGTAGCACCATGAGGTACAATTGGTTTCTTGAGTAGATCTGTTGAAGTACAACCCTATCTTCCCCATGTTGACATGCCATCTTGCTTGGTGGGCAGTGATTCTCTAGCAGTTCGATATTAGGTTTTTTCCTTATAAGGCTATTAAGGGGAAAGTGTTGGCAGACTTCCTTGCTACCCATCCAACTCTTGTTGACTAGTCACTAGATTAGGATTTTCTGGATGAGGAAATCCTCTTTGTAGACCATGTTATCCCATGTATGAAGATTCACTTCTATGGTGCTTCCCAGATCCCAACCGGCAGAAGGCTCAATGACCCCAGACCCTACTGAGTAGGCCTGAGTATCACCTTCATTACCCTAGCACAAGCTATTCAATCAGACTCATTCCTTTTGTCATAAGCATGCACTAATAATGTGGTAGAGTATTTGGCTCTCATTACTGGCCTTGAGATGGCCCTCAAGACAGACCTGCCCCATTTTCATGTGAAAGGGGACTCCAAACTAGTCATCAAGAAGATTAATAGTGACTATGTAATCAGATAGATGGAGCTCGTGCCAATGTTGGAATTCACTCTTGAGCTAATGGCCCAATTCCATCTCGAAAAAAAGTTACTCATGTCCCTCGATCTCAGAACGGCCGAGCTGATGCCCTTACCAACCTAGATGCATCACTTGCAGAGCATGTGCATGATGATCATGTTGTCCACGTGGTAAACTGAAGATTCATTTCTCCTACAACTTTGGGTGATGATGAAATCTTGCAAGTAAGCCACCTAACCGCTGACACTTCAAAATCAGTAACCCCAGGACCCTGGATGCAGTGATTGAAGTGACTCCTGATTAGAGAACCTCCGTTGAAGATTACCTTCAAAATGGTAATCTCCCGTCATATCGGGCGGAGCGTGAGCGAATCCTATGTCACATGTTACAGTTCACCATCCTGGATGGCCCTAGTCGTGAGAAGATCCTGTAAAATAATGATTTCCATGGGGTTCTCCTCCATCGCATTCAAGGAGGTGGGATTTCCTAGGTCATGAAGGAGGTTCATGCTAGTTCTTGCAAGGCTCATCAGACTGGGCTAATGCTATCTCACCAGATCCAGTGACAGTGTTATTTTTTTCCCTCCATGATCCATGACTACATCGAGTTCACCAAAAGGGGCCATGCATGCCAAAATCACACAAAACTCATGCATCGGATGCCAGTGCCTCTCCACACCACCATGTACTCCTAGAAATTTGCATTATGGGGACTTGATATCCTGGTACCATATCCACTAGCGATAGCTCACCATAGTTGATTCGTCCTGAATGCTATAGATTTTTTCTCAATGTGGGAAGAGGCAGTTCCACACAAAGAGGTCAAGGCGCATTCCATAGTTGACTTTATGATCACTAACATCATATACTGATTTAGAGTCCCTTATTTCTTCCTAACCAATAATGGCATGAACTTCCGAGAAAGTGATCTGAATAAATAGTATGCTAAGTACATCATACATTCTAACCATACCTCCAGCTATCATACACAAGAAAATAGATATATCGATGCATTTAACAAAACCCTCTCTAACATTCTGTAGAAAATGGATTGTCAGAATAATAAGATTTGTCCGAACAAGCTCCCCAATGCCCTATGGTCTTATCGAATGACGGCTCATAATACCATGCAGGTGAATCCATATTCATTGCTGTATAAAACAAAGACTTTAATTCACATCGAGATTCAATTTCACTAATTTAGCACAGTTTTCTATGATCAACATATGCCAGATAATGTAGTTGAAATATGTCTAGTTGATTTGGAAGCACTCGACGAGCACATGCTTTGTTCCCCTTACAATCTAGAAAATATTCATAACAAGTTGGAAAGAGAATTCAACAAAAAAGTTCTCCTCTGCTTCTTCTAGCAATGCTACTTGGTATTGGCCCTGAGGGCACCAATGATACCTGGTAGGAAACCACCAATGTTGTATCCCAAATGGGATGAACCCTACATCATTCAGAAGGTTTACTCCAATGGATCATACTCACTAGTTACCATGGATGGTGACTGTATAAATCCTCCCACAAATTCCAAGTTCTTCAAGAAATAATTTGCATGAGTATCTATGGTCCCACATAACCATACACAATACAGTCATGCACAACCCCAAACTACATTGTGGTCCTACATGACCTTAAACTGTTGGGTCCTACATGACCTTAAACTTTCTGGTCCTACATGACCTGAAACTGGAAAATGTCCCGCATGATGTTAAACTATATGGCATCCCGCATGATGATAAATTGTGTGTCACACTGTGAGGTGTTAAACCATCAGAACTACGTGTGTCTTAATTCCCATCCTCATGGGAAACATAGGAATGCTGAGACTCTTCATATTGAGTCTAGCCCCAATCTCCACTTTGAATATCCCCTCCTGGGTATAGTGCTTTTGGAGGATCCCACATGGTTTCTTATTTGCTTATTTGGCCCCAATCATGTCAGGATTATGATTATTGCACCATGTTCCATCTCTCATTCTTCTCTCCTCCCACGTCCCCACCACGCGACGGTAAACTAAATGGCCATCAAAACTACGCATGGATTGATTTCCATCCTTATGGTATACATAGGAATGACTGGGCATTTATTCAATAGGATCAGCCCCAAAATTCAGGATCTCCCATTGGGACAAACCACATGGTGTGGTGTAGGCTTCTACCCTCATTCACGTCAAGTTCATCATGATTGTACCATGTATCCTCCTCTATAAAGATCCCCACCCCTTCTACTTCCCAACTAGACATTATGTTTCATGGGAATATGTCACATGATATGGATTCTGTGTTTTGAACTGGGTCAACAACCACCCTACGTCATTTTCACAATCCCCATATGTCTCAAACATGGAGTTTAGTGGTTCATTTTGCCCCTCCATCTATCCAAACATCGGCCTGCCTCGAGTTGGAGTGTAATTCCTGCTGTCAGTCACTTTTGTGATGGGTAGATCCTAGTCCTACTCCTTTTCCCTACACTGAGAATTGTTCACGTGGGATTAGGAGCTATGATGAGACAATTATCGCATGAGAGGTCATATGGCTACAGTTGGATGTGATACCCATCCTCAGGTACTTCTACTCCTTCACCCCCCTTGCCCGAGTTCTGATTTGGGATTTTGTGGTGTGGTATGTAATCACATCCTTATTCATGTTGGTCTATTTCGTCATTCCATATATATCCCCTTGAGTCATCCCTCCATTAATATATCGTATACCCCTAGAGCAGTGGCCCTGCCATGCTTTGAGAGCCCCATAATTTGGGTTTCCATCAGCTTAAATATCCAGAAGGACCCTCGAATGGAGTGGATTCTGAACCCATGGGATCTCTTACAATTATGTGTTAACACCCTCAATGATTTAGAAAGACAAATTGATACATGTCCCATATGGAGAACGTGATCAATAGTTGAGGCTAAATCGTTTAACCCCCGACCTCTGGTCACATAGATACATATAATGTGCTGCGAAGAAGGTCAACATTTATCATCTATCATTGTTTCTATTTCATGGTCTTCTATAGACACGATGGTTCTCCCTCTCCACTGAGTTGTCCCATGAAAATTTTATTAAACTAGGCATATTAGGTCTAATCTCTATTACCATAAACTAAGAACACTATACATTCTTTCCACAAGATGTTAAACTGAACGACAGCTAATCTAACTATGTGTGTCTCGATTCCAATCTTTATGGGATACATAGGACCTCAAAAATGTCTAGTCATCAGGTCCAACCCCATCTCATAAAAACCCCCATATCATCTTGTCCCCTTGGACTACGTTCTTCCAGGAGAGGGGTATATGGTGTGGTATTGGATTATGTTCCCATACACATCAGGTTAATAAAACCACACTACGTACCTCTCTCTCCAGAGTGCCCTTCTCTCCCTTTACTTATACTCATCTTTTCAAGTCAGCTACTCTTATTTTTGGTCCCTCGACTATATTTGGTAATTTGCCAATGTTTGCAGTAGTACACTAGTTCAGAGCCTGGATTGTCAGATTCTACATGGACATGCTTTCACCCATTTTTTAGGAATTGGTTTACCCTTAATTCGGGATTCCATTATCTTTCACATACGAAGGGACCCTAATATGGCATGGATTCTTGGCCCAAGGGCTCTAATACCATTACAGGCCTTACATCGTTGAGTGTTTCATACAAAACAATCAATAAAAGTCTTGCGTTGTGAATATGGTCAGTGTTCAACAACCATTTGTTGTTCCCATTTCAGGTCACACAATATATATGTTGTATTTCGAACACGATAAATAGTTACCCTCCATCATCATGCCAACCCCTTCAAGCATTAAATGTTAGTTACATGATTCACATCATTTTCTTCCTCATCATGTCAATGTGGAATTTCAACACTCCTGGTACAATCCCTCAGTGCACATTTTCACATTAGGAGGACAATGTCACAGTAAGTCATCATTCCAAGCTCTGCACCAACTTCCCCTTCAGGTGTATTCCATGTGCTGAAAACACCTCTTTCACCCAGGAATCTCACACTGAGTTTGACTCACATGGGCTTAGGAACCAGATGGAGGTCTGCGCTCGCTTAAAAGAGATTCTCTTCTCCATTGGTCAGAGATCTATGACATTATACTAATATCCCCTTATACCCCATCCTCTAGAACTGTGTCTAGATTGATTCCCATTCTCATGGAATACGTGGGAAGACCCAAATATATCATCAATGTGTCATGATTAGAGGAGATCTAGTCTCTCCTATCCCATATTCTTTATCTTTTTCAGGCCTCATCGGCCCAAGGTTTCATTCAAGGAATCGCACGCGGTCTGATGTGGACCTCATCGACATTCATGTCAGGAATTCATTATCAAATCATGAACATTCCCTTTTGAGCTTCACCTCTCATGTATATTTCTGAGCTATATGACGTCAAATTATGTTTTCTAGTCCTACGAGACTTTAAACTGTTACATCTATACTACACGATGTTGGTGTGCATGGTTGGTCCCATCACATGACCCTAAACTATGACATTATTTTCCTAGCCGCGTGATGAAAAACTTCACTAAAATGTGGTTTCCTCACTCAAGGGTACATCATGTTTGGTACCTATCACACAACATACCATTTTTCAATTCCTGCATACAGATTGATTCTTATAGGGATGCCTGGAATTTTCATCCTTGGTCAATCTCTTCACCAAGAAAACATACATACATTCATCCTAAAGGACAAACAAGATCTATCAAATTCTGCTACTTTCGGTGTGAGGACCAGACCTACACTACCTTATCATCCATGGCACTGGTACCATACTGTGCCGTCCCAAGAACTACGTATGAATTGATTCCCATTTTTATGGGATACTTAGGAACGCACGCACACTCTACTTTGGGACCGACCTGACTTTCATTTTCAGTCCCTTGACCTAAAATCTCCCCAAGAAACACATGGTGATTTGGACTCCAGTTCCTCATTAATGTCGTGTTTTATAATTACCACAACATGTGTCCCTCGCATTCCAAACCATCTCTCGTATTATTTCTACGACCATAAAATAATATCAATATGCATCCATGACTCAAGATATCAAAATGCACAACTCCATACATAATTATGTATGGATTGATTTCCATTCATATGGGATACGTAAAAACTCCCACACACTTTTTCTCATGCCAAGCCTAACATTCACTTCTGAACCCTCGACCTAAAACCTCCCCAAATAACACACGGTGATCTAGAATCTAGGTCCTCATTCACTTTGGGTATGATAATTACCTCACCATGTGTCTCCCTCATTACCTACCATCTATGGCCTGAGCTCTATGACCATAAACTCTGACCACACTGTGTCATAGCCTCAAGTTGTTAAACTGAACGACATCTTCCATAACTACTTAGGACATGATTCCATTCATCATGGGATATATAAGAATTCCAAGACATATTGTATCTGGGTCTATCCCTAGGAACCTAAAATCATGTCCTTTCTCTTTTGTCCCCTAGGCCAGAAAACTTTTGGGAGCATGTGTTTTGGAGAGTACCTCATGGGTTCTCATTCATGTTGGGTTTTACAATAGCTGTATCATGTGCCTCCCATGTCTTTTCCCAAACTGGTCTGATTTCTATGACCCTAAACTAATATCTGTCTATAGTAACTAAGTGTCACATTTAGCTACTTCTCCACCCTGCGCACAGTACATTAAATCAATTCACCCCTTTATAGCCCATCCTATGACTATTATTTTGGATACGTGCATCATCAGGACCCTTGTCCTTGGAGTGGGAATCGACTCCCTCTATCTGATACGTCTTGTTGTCGTACTCAAATTTATTGTTGTAGTTCCCGAAGTGTGGAATTATTATTGGTACATTCCCTCGTACCATGTCCAAGATTCTTGATCCCATCATTTGAATCACCATCCTCCTCCATGTCTAAAGGGACACCCTTTACGGATTGGTCTCATGCCATACTAGCTTACCTACCATCTTGGGACAATGTCCCTAGGGACCTCAGACAATATTTGTGTTAGGTCCCATGATTCGAACAAAGTTAGTGGTCGACCCTTATTTGTTTTTCCCCATTCCAGGCTAACGCGAAATGGATACTGTGTTTGGAACATGGTCAACTGTTATCCCCTATCTTCATTCGACCATCATTGTGTTCCAGATCATGAGCATCACGAATCACATATTTCCACTTCCTTATGTTCAAATGGAATTCTGACATAATCAGCTTTAATCCTTCATGCATCTTGGTGCATTATTTAGGTGGTTCAACATCATTGGAATGTAATTAACCTAGAATCCCATCACCCCTAACATGTGCCTTCATGTTTTAGCAATTTGCATTCAGTACTCCTTGTTTCCCACATCAATCATGACTCAAATCAGCTAAGTAGTTTTGGTAGGATTTGTTCTAGCGCAGCCAGTCCACACATGCCTTTCGTCGTCCTGCATGACGTTAAACTATGCTATCATAACTACATGTGGATTGATTCCAATCCTCTAGGGATAGGTATGAATGCTCGATCTCTTTACATCGGTCCTAGACAAACATTCACTTGTGATCCCTTGAGCTAAAGATCGTCCTCCAGGGATATGTAGTGTGGTTTAGACTCCTTATGTCGTCATTCACATTGGGTTTATAACTACCACACCACATACTCCCTTCCTGGGTTGTTCCCTTTCATAGTTCGTCCTATCATATGATGTTAAACTACATGATCCCACATGTCCTTGATGCATGACACTAAAATGTTTTTCTACCATGAACGAGTTTAGGATTCTCCTTGTTAGACATTTGATACACTAAATCCCTTATCAGAGAGGATTTCCCCTATCAGTGTCGATCTTTTGCCATGCCATGCTTCAAGAACTATGTTTCTCTTGATTATCATCCTTATAGGATATATAGAAATTCCCATGCATTTCGTCTCAGGCCCAGCCCCATGGTCATTAACACTCCTGGCCCCTCGTCCCTGACCACAATTCAGTCTCTTTGAACATTGCTCCAGGAAACAAGACCTTAAAACTATGTTCATTATCGACACCATATGATGTTAAACAACTTGTCTATCATCGTTATTGGTATGCCGTAAAACTACATGTTATTTGATGTCCGTACTAGAGAGGTCATGTTCATAATTTGGTATTATCCCTGATCAAATCAATGCACCCACCTAATGCGTCTTCACCATGGGAGCATAATTTCTAGAGTATTGGACTAAATTCGAACAACCCATCACTCCATATCTCATGATTTGTGTTCCTATTAGATGGAACCTCATCCCCTTTCACGTAATGGCTAACATTATGGAAAAATATTGGATGAAACATTGAGTCTGGCCCCGTGTTTCGAACATGGTCAACGGTCATATGTCATTTGTTAATCCCAGTTCAGGAAAACACAGTAAGGATACTAGGTTTTGAACACGATCAACATTTATCCATCATCATCATGCCCCCTCACAACATTCCTAATTTTGGGTTTCATGGTTCACACATTCCACTCCCCTATGTTCTGATTTATTCTAACACCCCTAGTGTTACCCCCACTCGGGTAATAGAGCATATTGGGAAAGTGATAGTTCAACTATATCGGGGACATCATTATCCAGTCGGGTCTTCCCCACTCTCACTTCGGAATCCTGGATCGGTTTTTTCTACCCCATATGTCTGAAGTATGGGTGGTACCCCCGCATTTGAATGATGTAATAGTGAAAGAATCCCTTGTTGATCACATTGGGAATGACCCACATGGTCTTAGGAATGAGTTGCTATTTATTTCAAGACTATGGTTAAAGAACATTAAAATAAACTACAATATTTTATGACGACGCATACAATTCCTAATTAGAAGCAGTAAGCATTGATATTTTTATGGATTCTTAAAAAACATGGCCCTTAAAGTCTTTTTTTGGATAGATCTCTCTAGCGCTTCTACATTGGGGCTTGTGGCCTCTAAGATTACATCTTGAGCCTTGACAACCCACTCTTCATCAGTGGATGCAGAGCATATTTCAGTTACCCTATCCCATTTTTACACTGTTTTAGTCTGATGATCAGTCATTTGGTGACCCAAATCTACTATATGGTCTTGGGAATCCTCCAGATGGGCTCTCAATTGGTCAACGAGCTTGGAGTAGTATGCAATGAATGTCTCTCATTCTTTCGCCTACTCTTCAAGGCGTCAGACTTCCTGCTCCACATTCATGAATTCCTGGGTATTCCCTGACACCTTTTGACATCAGGAATTGTCATATAATTGGATACTCTCAAGTAGATTATCAGCCATGGTGTAACAGATTGTTATATGACGACGGTGAGCATCATCCACTCTAGCATAGAGAAAGTTCAACCAGGTTCAGAGTGGTCCCATCTGTTTTATCCATTCTACATATGGTTGACTAAAGAATCATTTTATACACTTCTAACCTTTTCAATGCACAATATTTCTCCCATCGGCTACTTCCAAATATGATTCCTTCATTTCCTCGGGGTCTTTAGGCCGATAGTCTGGGAATTTAGTCAGGTGATTAGTTGCGGGATCTTCTGCTGGTACTCTTCCAAAAGGATTAGGATCCTCAACATGTGGGAGTAATTAATCACTCAACTCATTCCAAGAAACATCTCCCCCACTAACATCACACCTAGAACAATTTATTTATATAGTCAGTATCCACATCTCATTGTTCACCAAGTACCCAGGCTAGCCCGGTTTGAGGAGTGTGTCCCAAGTTGGCCGGTGTGTTCATTGTTGAGGCATTCACAGATGGTTGGAATTCATCAACATGTCGATCCTACAATGTTGTTATTACTAAAAAAACAATGAACGCCCTAATCATATTAGATCTCTAATGGAAAATATAATAGTCTACATGATAAAACATAAACTAATTCAGCTCATCATCCTCTAGTGTTTCCATCATTGTAGGAGTTGCCACTGTGGGAGATCCATCAGCACCTGTCAGCTCAATAATGGGTGTTGGCTCCCCACCTTGTTCTATCGGCGTATCCTCCCCACTCTTGATAGAGAATATTGTTCAGCGTCAATATGGTCCTGAGTAGGATTAAAAAAATCCGATTGAATATTACACGTGATGGAAAAAGGAAAAGGATGGATAGGGATTGAGGTGTACCTCATGTTGCTAAGTTATGTCTATATCAGAGCCGACAATATCTCCACTCTCCAGAATACTCTCTTGGTCAGACATCCCTTGAGACCCTCCACCTTTAGGCTCCTCTTCAGCGTTCCCTACTTCTTCTCCTTCTCTTTTACCCTCTCCTTCCACCTCCTCCTCTTCTGACTCACTACTCTCTGTATCCTCATTGCTTTCGTCACCCTCAGACAACATTGTTTCTATATCGTGCTCTTGGCCGAGCATTATCTTTTACAAAAGAGGTGGTTCCTCATGCCGACCATGCTGGAATGGATACACAACCATGGACATCAAATACACGTTCCAATTATGGATGTTTACCTTGTCATCAATCCAAATAAGTCAAACTTCTGGAAGATGGATTCTCTCTCGCAATATATTTTTCCAAAGGGATTTGGGGCCCACCGACTACCGCAAGGCCAATCAGGCTAACCACAATGCAGGGAAGATTGCATCATCGGACGGATGAAGTAGGTTCCTTATCTTCTTCTTGGGAATCTCCCTGAATACTATGAGAGGCTGTTTTCGAGCCCCTCTTCCGATGGACGATGATGGTGCAACTGCACCAGGTGACGTTCCCGCAGCTATATTCCCAGCGTGCAATGGCCCAGTCGTCCAACTTGTTACCAGCCTTTTCTGCCTAATAGCTCCTTTTCTTCTCTTTATTACCTAGGATATACACAAGACACCATGATACATCAGACCTATTTCCAAAGAATCCCTTTAGGGTATGCTATATCCCAATGTTCGGTGTATTTAATCAAATGGCATGCATTAACTCAGGTGGGGGGGATTTAATGACTTTTTTAGATCCGTAATTTGTAAACATGAACCACATTTGGAGAAGAACTCATTGATTCCTCTCCTCCCATACCTCAATGTACACATTATTTGGAATCTTCTGATGGCATCCAAACTTCCTTGAAAAATGTGACGACACGTAAGGCAATCAGTGAATCTTCCCGTCGACCCGGGCCATGAGCACCCCACTTCTGATGCTCTGTAAGAATTCCATTTTCTCTTGTGTGCCTTTATTTTTGTCTGTCATCTGGCTAGTCATGGAAGGGAATGGTCTAAAGGTAAAGTATTAATGATTTCTGATTCTGATCCTTACCCCCTCTTCATTGAGCATCAACGGCATTACCCCATCGATGTTCATCACAGAAGGCCACATACCATTACCTGGGTGATGAATGGGGTTTGGAGAGGTGTATCCACCATAATGAGCCTCTATCTATGCATGAAGGATTTGGAAAGGGCCATATATACTCCTCTGTGAACCCCCTCTCGAAATATTCCCTAGGATGGCATGCAAACTGGCCAACACATGGACCCCCAAGATAATCCTCTAATTAGAGGACATAATACTAGACATAAAAAAAGTTGAGGGATGAACACCCATCCTTGTGTCCCTCACGGGCAGGTGCCACCTTCTCAAGAAGGTTGCGAGAAATCCCACATAACAGATGTTTGGGTCTCGGCTATAATTCACACTAAAACCCAAGAATTGATATTCTCCCACCTACAGGATCCTCCAGTATGATCCGCTCTTGCTCCTCTATGTTTCATTCTAACATCGTCTTCCTCGCCACAACATTTTTACATCGGGTTTTTCTGCAAAAACAGAATGACCCAAATCGAGCAGCCGATGTCCTTCAAAAAATCCTTGACCTCCAACCTATTCTTGGCTAGCTCCCACAGATAACATGTCAGGATGAGAGTCCATGATCTATCTCCATCGATGTTCCTTGAAGGAAAGAATTAATTATTCTAGTGCTAATACAATGGAATGCTTATGATGCAATTAACATCCCAGGGGCTGATACAAACCTCCCCATGGTGGAGATGGAAGATGTTGGTATCGAGGGACCACAGGGTAAAATGTTCAATCCTAATTTCATGCTAGCGGTAGAAATGGAATTTTGACGTCCACACTACCTCAAACAACCCAATGTTCCGTAGTTCGGCCCCATACAGATCACACATTTGGCATAGCCAGTACGCCTAGGCCCCCTCAATTGTGAATGTGCATCCAGACCTCAAATCCCAATCCCGATGATACCCTATGGTCTAACCGGTGATGCTTTGTTTGAATGTACTTGCGTAATGAGCCATAGAACATGCGGTGACCGGCTCATTTACCATGATGGTCATGGTCCCGGGTTCAATACATAAAAATTCAAGTACCTAGTTTCTCTAGTGGGATGTTTGTTGTTAGTAATATTATATCGGGGAATATCATTATCGCGGGTCAACCATGACCGTGGTGTGTCGATTTGAATTTCGGGCATGGGTACCTCCTCCAAAAAAACAAAGTCCCATATAGGTAGGTATTCAGATAGCTCGTACTTCTTTTGGGATGAGGTGAACATGTTGAAGTGTGTTTGGTTGTGGGATAAAATCTTTCGAGCACCATAAGCCTTAGGATTCAAAACCATCTCATCCCTACAAGCGGTGTATGAAGATTATTTCTCACCATCATCCAGATTAACAACCATCATTTTTCAAGAAGGTGCGAAGGAGATTGCATGAAAAGACGGGAAATGTGCACCAAAAATCAAAAATGTGCACGAAAAAAATGAGGAATCAGTGTGATGAAAGTGTATTCTATGCAAAAAAACAACGATGTAACTCAGGGAATTACGCCCACAAGTCTCTACGGGAGTAAATTCATTCATCATAGAGAATATGGTCCTCTTTATTGGAGTGAATTTTTTCCATGGGGATAGGGAAATCACCTTAGTGTAAGCCCCTAGATTTTCTTTCCTGATGCAGCATCCTTGCTCCTCCTATCTTCTTCAGTGCCAAGGGCTAGAGGTGGGGGAATGGGCATTAGATCCCTCCTTTCTTTGGTGCAAAATCCCTCTCCCTTTGGGCTTCGATGCCACCGAGAATCCACCCTGAAGTAGTTCACTATCTCCATCTTCCTGGGCTGCTAACCATGCAGAAGCCCCTATTTCCTCTTTAGGCTACTAACCACGTGTAAGCCCCTATTTCTATTTTGGGAAAATATCCATGTTTAAGACACACTCACTTCCCACAAACACACATTTCGTGATGTGATCATCAAGTCTTCACTGCCTCTTGTTTCTCACACCGAGCATGACTCTGGTGGACTTAGAGTAAGCATCAACCATGACATCTTCTCTAGGAGGCCTAGAGTGTATGCCACACACTCCTTACTGAAATGAATGGTCTTTGATCCTTGCTAGGGAAACATACATAGGAAGCCTTCTTGAGGTTCAATCCCAACACCCATTGGTTCCTACCCCCTTTACGTCAGTTCCCACTATCCTGAACTTAAGGGATTTTAATCCTTCCCAAGGCAAGGTTCATAGAAAGCATCTTGGATGTTCAAGGCCTAGAACCATTGGTCCTGTCCCCCTTCAAGTCAGATCACCAACGGAATTCCGAACTATGTGGACCATGATCCTATCCAAGGCAAGGTATGTTGGAATCCTCCCTAAGGTTCATGACCAAAAACCATTGGTTCCGACCTACTTCATGTCACCCCACATTCGTCCCTCATGACGTTAAACAATATGCCTCCCTTTTCATCATGAATGTCATTAAACTTCATTGACCATAATGAACTACATGGGAATTGATCACTATCTCCTAGACAAGGTACGTAGGAACCCTCCATGAGGTTTAACACCATCTAGTGGTAAGCATATTGTGACCCCCATCCAGTGGTATGATTTTGTGACCCCATCCAGCGGTATGCCTTTGTACCTCCATCCAGCGGTAAGCTATTGTGATCCCATCCAACGGTAAGTCGTTGTGAACCCCATTCAGCGGTAAGCCATTGTCAACCTCGACCTAGCGGTAAGCTGCTGTCGTCCCTTCTGTTGGGACCCATATCATTGTTCATTCTCAGTGGCGTAAGGCCCGACTCGAGCTATTAACCATGCATAATCCCCAATATATCATCGTGTCGTTGTCCTCTACACACACCCCGATTCTATACCCCCATCGTGAACATTGTGGAATTTGATTCCCTTCCACTATGATATGTAGAAGGTCTCTTCGAGGCTCAAGCCCGACATCAACATCACCCACGAGTCAACTCCATCTCATTCTTGATCCACTTCACTAGACCATCTATTATCCATCTATATTCTTACCCGGGCCGGCACATCTCGGTGAGATCATGAAAATTAACCAATTCACTGCCCCTAGTAGTAACTGGGTAAGTAAACACGATTTATCCCCAACATCAATGTTTCCTCTATGATTTTCACCAATCTAATCCACTATAGTCAGTGTTCTGATCAGTCTGATCTATCTCCGCTATACATAAAACCCACGACATGCACTGTGTTAAACATGGGATTCTAAAGAAAATCAAAGATACATGCCTATGGAATATAATTCCCCACATTTAGCATGAGAATCCTAGGGATTCGGTGCCCTAGAGAATCCCTATACTAAGACGCGCTAGTGTTCTAGTGCCCAGACACGCGAGTGATGTCCAACATGACAACTCCCCCGACCAAGGTTTCTTCCCTGACCAGACCCCTTGGAATTCCCAACAGAAGTAGTGTAATTAACCAGCATCTATGAAGAAATAACACTGGGAAGAGTTTCACGAACAATGTCTTAGTCTATAAGGGAGACCCAGCCTAGGTGACGAGTTCCTTGGAGGAATCCACGGAAGGAAGAACTAACATCCCATCATCCTATTTCGATCAAGGAGAAAACTTCCCGAAATAAATTACAGATGACACCTGCCTTTGGAAGGAGCGAATGCAGGGCAACAACTACGCGTCCTCCAAGGAAGGATGCACGTGCCCCGAGAAAAGTACCAGAAACACACACATAGAAGTCTTACTAAGAAATAGTTAGATAGTGATCTATCCAAACAAATGAAAAATCATGTAAACCTGGTAAAAAATTGAGACATCACAGAACTTCTTTTTAATTAATGAATTTTGTTTCAACTTCTTAACCTCTTGAGTTCATTCTTATATATTTTTTTGACCATCAATATTATGTTCTTTAAATGTGATGCACTACTATTAGGAACATGTTTGAGGAATTTTCTATGTATACATTGGTATTATTTTTTGATCCAAAAATTGAATATTTTTCTAATATCACCATTTATGCTAAATTGGTAAAAAATATATTTGGAATTATAATTTAAAAAATTAAAAGTGACCACGACATTGAGTTTGAAAATACAGACATTGAATCCATATTCTCAAAAAATGGATGTATTCATTACATCTCTTATTCTAGGACCCCACAGTAGAATGGAATTTTAGAGTGAATAAATCAAACACGTCAAGAGATATTCCATACTATGCTTACAAAATATGAATTATTTATCTACTTTTGAGAAGAAGATATGAACACAACCTACTATATAATTAATATAGTTTAAATTATACCTATTTTAAATAAAAAAACCAATGAATTTTCGAATAATAGGAATCCTATGGTCAATTACCTTATACATTTTTGTTTCAATGTCAATATTATTTAAACTAATGATAATATTGATATGTTTTCCTCTAAAAGAGATGAAGTAATTTCCTAGGGTTATTCAACTTCTATTAATTCTTATATTGATTTTATGAAAATAAATATGACTAGGGAAGAGTCTATTAATATAAAATTTATGTAGATAGATCCAAAAGAACATAATATTAATTTAGAAAACATTGAGCAATATTTATCTACCTCTATCTTAAATTCTAAACCTTCTAATTATGCTATAAAATATGCAGAAAAACCACCCATTTATGAGGAACTTCAATATAATAAACAAGTACTAGTAGATGACCCTAAAATGACTAGCCCCTCTTTCTTTGGATCTATTAGGACTCTTTAATACCATATTTTATATGTTTTTGTTAGATATGTAGATAGAGGTATAAAAACTAGTGTTTCTCTAGGAAACCATTTTGAGCATCAAGTAGTCTTGTCACAACATGAACATCAGAACATCAATGATGCAATAAATGATAAATTTTGGGTAATTGATATGAATGAATATAATTAATTAAAATGAAATGAGGTTGGGTAACTTGTTGATATACCCAACGAACACATGACTATTGATCCTTAAGGTGTTTTTAGAATCAATGTTAATGAATATGGTACAAAAGTAAGTAATAATGCCAGAATAGTTGTACAAGGGTATAATCAAGAATATAGTATAAATTATGAAGATACATTTCACCTATAGTAAGACATGATTCCAATATAATACTGATATCCTATCAAGAAAATTTAAATTTCAAAATATAATCAATAGATGTAAATCGTGAATTTTTAAATGGGTATATAATTGATGATGTTATAGTTGAACAAACCAATTGATTTCAGTATCCCCATCTTCCAGATCATTTTTTATAGTTATGAAATGATTTATATACATTAACATATGATCGTAGAGATTGTTATGATAAGTTGTTCTTATTTCTTATTACAAAAGGATTTTAAAAAGGTATAGACGATCTTAACCTATTTATAAAAACAAGTCCAAAAGATGTTTTAGATTTTCTAATATATGTAGTTAAAATTATGTTTGGATATTTCAAAAATTCATTATGTAATGTAATTTCTAAAAAAATTCAATATGAATGAGTTAGTACATTAATGGGTTAAATGAAATATTTTATTGTCTTTAATATTTTTCAAAATGTAAAAGGGATTATTTTAAATCACGGTAAATATACTAAATACCATTTAAAACATTTTAATTTTGATATCACTAAGATTAGTGATTATCCTATGTTTACAACCTATAAATTGGGTCACGATGAAGACAAGAAATCAGCAGATCAAACCAGTTATAGATTTATGATTGGATGTTTTCACTACATAACTACTAGATGACCGTACTTTAATTTCAGTGCGTGTATGTGTGCTCATTTTCATGTAATCCTAGATTTTGCGAAGGGAGTTTTTATATTAGAAAAATTAGTCCATGAGGAAAGGATAATGTCATTAGATTCAATGGTTCTCGAAGTTCTATAAGACTACAGATGGGTGGAATTGTTTTCTTCTAACAAGATAACTTTCAATCCTATGTTAGTACACCAATATTATCAATATATCGAGTCAATAATTTATGTGGATAAAGATTGTGTATAGTGGAGGGTAAACCAGTGTAGAGATTCCTTTTTTCATGATAATGGGAATGAATATTGAGAGTACATATTGTCGGTGACTCTATTGAATATCTTGGAACCATTCCTGATGATAGTGATAATTATTTGTATGATGATGCTTTGTAATAGTTTCCTAGAGATACGATAGTTATAGAACCCTGGAACACGCTGAGATGGGCGGGGTAAATCATGGTGTCAAATTTTTTACTTTAAAGAGATGGATCTTGTTCCCACTTTGGTGGGTACTCGTTAAAATTTTATGATGGATAAGAACTAAAATCAAATAATCACACGCAAAGATACCAAAAAACACATTCAATTGGATTACCACTAAGGGATACATATAAATATAATACACCAATAATGGGTCGGTCAGATCGAAATACTATAATCTTCACTAGCTTTTGAATTTAACGGTTCATCCACATTAACACTATTCCAGGAACATTGACTTTAAAAAAGATTAGGGATATATTACTACATCCTGCAAATCACATCCATTGACGTTCCCAAGCACACATAACTGATAGAAGTTTAACTTTGTTTATCAACATTAAGGTATCAAAAATGGTTAAGCATTGAATCATGAATATTAAACTGAAAATGGTTTCCCTATTGAAGTCCCATTTCCATCAACATATGTATATCATATATATCTGCACTTGTGGGCTATGGATACTAATAATGAAAAATGACATCATCATTTCACAGGCCCCATTGACTGTTCCATGTACCACTCTACTTTTCTGCGTACTGTGTTCTGGATGACGCACGCCTGTCGTGGGGCATGGAAAAACAATATTTTATTTACCTATGTATAGTATAGAAGTTGATCGTAGGTAGTCTTCCAAAGAGGATTTCACACAAAACAAGGTTGTCACTTTTTGTTGGTTTTCTTAAAAAGATTGGTTTTAATTAATTTGAATGACTATGAGAGAAACAAACAACAGAAATTGATTGATTTTAAAAAATGATAAAGACTCTGATCAGATTGGGTTCGGCTAGACATATTGTTGTGCCATCATGGTTTCCAAATTTTATCTCGTATTCATCCTTAAACTAGTATGATAGATATTCATCTACCGTTTCCTCTATCTCCCTTAGTCAGATAGATGTGATGAGAATTTTCCTTTCTAAAACATTAGAATGGTATATCCTCCTTCAAATGTTCTTAGGGTTGTAGAAGGTCTCTTGATTAATTAGTGCAATCCCAGACCTGGAATTGTTGTTCCCTAATTATCCAATAGTTCGACATATAATCCTACACACTTTCTTGACAACCGACAAAAAATCACCACCCAACCCTAATCTTGTTCCACCGTATACAGATTAGAATTGGGTGGAGGGTTATGTGATCATCAACAAAAGCAATTTATAATTTCAGAATAAAAAACATAACACTACCACATTCTTTATTTACTAATGAATTAATAATTGAACCTAGAATAAGAACGAAGGAGAAATTTTATTCATTTAAAGTACAAAAACTCATACACAACACATAATTCCAGCCTCCCCTATATCTGATCACTAAAATGAAACTACCCCTCCATGGATGGGGTAAAAGAGATGATGCGGGAGAGGAGAGTCATTCTAAAGTAAGGAAAAATAAAATAAATAAACATAATGATGCTGAAAATAATTTCCCCAAGTGTCCCTTGGATTTATCTCGTCTCTGATTGTGGTGTCCCAGAAAGAATGGGATGGAATATGGGATTCCTTGAGGAGGAGGAGCTCTCCTCCTATTATAGCAATATTTCTATCCTCCGAATGTTTTCACGTTTTGGACCTAATAAATGACCTCTTCATGCGTTTATCCCTTCTTCAATGTTGTTCCTAATTTTATTGGGAGTTTCTACTAAAAATCTCAGTAGATTTGGACATGTATTTCGAGAGTTATGGTTGTGTTACTCTGAGAATTTATTCTATCCAGCCAGACTCTCAAAAACGCCAACCCCCGGATTAAGAATATTTAATGGACCCTTAAACGGCCAAATCCCACAGACTTTCCTTCCTTGCGGATGTTCTAAAACTCCTTGTGCATCCATCCACAGAATATATAAACATTTGGCCCCACCATGAATGAGGTATGAATCCCACACCAAAACTAGGCATAACTGCAAACAATTTGTTTCTCCTACTTGTGAGCTTCTTTTCAGCATCCATATGACCGATTCAACTTTTATTCCAAAAATAGTAAATGAATCCCTAGATATGTAAAATCTGGAAAAAAATAAATTTTGAACTTTGTATTAGTGTAGATAATGTTATGGTTAAACTACATAAATAATTTATAACTGTTAAAAATCCAAAATGACCCATTTTTACTATTCGGCTCAAAATAACACCAAAATTAAAAAAATGAAACAATTAATCTTAGAGGAACACATTTGTAGGTTTAAAACAGTGATATTAAATATAAATTAAGAGAAAATATTTTCTATATAAATTCCCCCACATGTAAACTATTCATGTCCTCAAGCATAAAATATCAACATGGAATTCAAAGGGAACCAATGTCACCAATATTTAAATTTCAATGAAATAAAATCAAATGATTATAAATGTCCAATAAAATATTCCAGTTTCATAAAATACCAATTTAATTTCCAATTTTTCAACGAAACAATCAATTCATGCATTTTATTTTTCCCTTTTGAGAAATAATGGAGCTTCTCCTTTCATTCATTCAAGAATCATAGTTTATTATTATTAAACATGCCAAATCATAATCTACCTCACTTTTGAATCTTTTCTATCATAATTCATGATACAATTAATAGTGGAGTTATGCTCATATCATGAGAATATTCTCCTTACCCATATACTTGTAAAGGAACTACTTTATCTACTTTGTAAAGACAAAACACACATAAAATCATGAGGACTTGCAATAAAGGTTCAAATGACTCTGTGGCTTAGGGTTGGTGGGTAAATGATTGTAATAATTGAAGTCCATAAGTTGGAGGTTTGACTCTTAAGTACAATTCATGATTAATCAAGTGAAAACACAAGATGACCCTCGCTCAAATACCCTTGAAATGTGAATCGCAACACATCTCCCGTTTTAATGACATGGGTCATGAGTCAATAAATGATTACAAAGAATGATATCATCCATGTTCTCCCTATTTTTTTATAAATCTCCTGAAAAGCACAACTTTATTTTCATTTTTTGTAATGCTCCATATAGGAACAAATTTATTTTGAATTTTTATTTCTCTCTTTTTTATAGAGAACCAGATGAAATAAAAGAAGCATAATAAAATGATGACCCATGCCCAATTTTCTAATAATACATTTCCCAAAATGATGACACACACATTACACAACCCAAAAATGATACATATCCCAATAAAAGAACACGAAAGGCCCATCCCCCACACTCAAAATTGAATTACCATGCAAAAATACTAAAAGTGTGGGAAGTAAGGAAATATCAGCTTGTAATGTGGCTTAAAACTATAAAACAATTGATGGATTATATGGGACAATGAAGGATAAATGTATGTGTGGGTATCAGGTAAATATGTGGATATCCAATGTAGTGCCTCAATCATTTTAAATGTGGTTTTGTACAATCACAGCTTTGATAAGTTTTAATACTAGTTCTAGCAGGTGGCACGTCCCAAGATCACTCAAGAAACATTCTCAAGATAAAATAGGAAATATTTGGTCTATGAATCCTCTTAGGAATGAGAATATGATATTGGGAAATCACTCATGGCTTGATTAATAATAACAAAAAAATTCACAAGCATTTTATAAATTCATAGAATGAAAAATGGAAGGTAAATTTCATATACATGAATCAATTAATTCCCTCAAATCATGATTCCTTATTTAAATATCCTTGCATCAATTTAATCATCCAATCATACATTTTAATCATGAAATCTCATTATCACTGAAATCTAAAACACGAATTAACTGGATTTATATGAAACTCATGTTTCCTAGAGAAGTCAGATAAAACATGAATTCAAGTGTGGGTATGCATTTTTTTGATAAATTCTTTAAAAGACTAAAAATGTACGGAATAAATTTGGATAATGTAGAATTGAAACTCTTACTACCATGTTAAATGGATTCTCTTCTTCACGACGTATAATCCCACTACAACTTATACATTAATGGACCTGAAATATAAAAAATAAAACAATTGATACTACATACCTGTTCAATCATGGTGATAAATTACTAAGAGGACTAGTGGACAATAGGGTAAAATGTGGGTTGCCTCCCGGTAGTGCCTCTGTTTAATGTCATTGGCTCTATAAAACAAAAAATAATTTCAAAGTTTTGAAAAACCTCCTGGACTACAATATTCACTCCCCCACACTTAATTGATGCAGTGTCTTCAATGCATGTAAATTGATTTAACATGCATGAAAATTTTAAAATGAATCACAGCAAGAAACTAATTTAAAGGTGAGGCACAACCTGATGGATTTTATAGAAAAACATGTTGGAGGAGTCTGATCTTCTACATCAACACTTTTCTATTTCCTGGTAAAGACATGTTTTACCAGTAAGAGTATGATTTGTGTCCATAGATACGACAACAGCTGAAAAACCATTGAAATCTTGTTCTTCTAGAATGGTTTTCAATCGTTCCACATATTTGATTCTTCCTTATTGCAATGAGATCAGAACTATTTTAAAGGGTTGTGGTGTCCTTTGAAAATTCACCTCTTCTCTTGAAGAAGGAGATTGACCCTCAATTTTCATTGCCCTTATGAACCTGGTTTTGGGTTTTTTATCTTTTTCATGTGATCCACTCTTCCAATTTGTTTGAGAATATCCTTTACACTCTACAGTTTTAATGGGGGTTTCCATGACCTTCTTCATCTCATGTTCCACTGTAAGGCATATGGAATTCTTCTTTTCTAGTTCTTATTCCATTGTAGCATGTTCCTTCTAGAGATCTGTGATAATCCTTTCATGTTATGCCTCCTTGAGTTTATACTTTTTAATCTCAACATCTTCTCCTAAATTTTATTCTGCAGCCTATTCTAACAAACTATGAAAGAATTACATGGCTGTCTCTTCTATATTTTTAGTTGGTTCTTTTTCTTATTTGTGGTAGATTTCTTTCAGTGAATGAACATCTAACAAATTCTTCATGGTTTTGAGTATATTGAAATGCACTCGACTATCTCCAAGATCCATTGAGAGTGTTCCCTTGTGCACATTGATGATGGTCTTCGAAGTATTTAAGAATGGTCTCCCTTGGATGATTGGAAATTGGGCTGCTGCTCGGTCTTGATCCATGGCATGGACATAAAAGTATGCTGGAATGATTGATCCTCTCACTCCTACAAGTATATCTTCAACGACTCCAGCTCGGAAAACGGTGGATCTATTTCCTAATTGTACTACCACCTGTGCTGGTTTCAGTTCTCCGATCTGCAAAGATGACAAAAATGAGTGAGGCATCACATTTATTGAAGCACCAAGATCAGCTAGTGCATCAGTAAAATTTAAAGAACTGATAGTGTATGAAATAGAGAAATTCCCTAGATCATGACATTTTTGCAGTATCGGTGGTGTGATAAATGCTGAGATGATTCTTCCTATGTTTATTCTCTCATTTCCATCTTGCCTCCTTCTTTTAGTACACAAATCCTTCAGAAATTTTTCATATTTAGGGATTTGTCTGATTGCATCCAGTAGTGTGATGTTAATCTCAAATTTTTGGAATGTTTTCTGAATTTCCCGTGGAAGTAGTTCTTATTCACCCTTCATTGACTCAACCAATGCTAATGGGAATGGTGTTGGGATATCATTTTTCTCCCTTTATTGTTTCTGCAATGGTGTTTCTAGTCTTTCTTTCCCAAACCTTGTTCTTTCTACTTTGTAATTGACTCCATATTTTGGTTACACAGGACGAGCTTCAACAGGTTCCCTAGATTCATCCTACTCACATTGTTTTGGTGGTGTGAGATCCTTCCAACTTCGGGTTGTGATTGAACTAAAATTCTCCTTTGGATTGGAAATTGTTTGTACAGGAAGATTAACTTGGGTCTTGGTGAGAGCATCCATAATTATAGAAAATTGATCAGTTATATTTTCCATCTTATCTTCTATTCCCACAACTCTTGTCTTTAGCTGTTGGTCTTCATTTGTCGGTGCACTTGTGGATGGTTTCTCATAATTATTTCGCAAGAAAGGTGGTGGTTGGAATGATTTTTTTTGTTGGAAGGGCTTCTGATAAGGTTCTTGGAATGCTATCAAGTTCTAATATTGCTGCTGAAAAGGTGCTCTGGATTGGTTCTGTTGAAACCCATACCCTGGTTGGGTTTGCGGTTGGTATTTCATTTGTTGATAGGTTGCAGCACAACTTTCTATCCCCTTCACCTCTGGACATTGATAAGTGTAATGAGAATTAGAAGGGCATAAACCACATACCTGATTTGGTCCTTGTTGTTCCTTCACATGGTTCACATCTATTTGTCGCAACAACCTAGTGAGTTTAACCATTTTATTCCTAATTAAATCTACTGAATCAGATGTTCTTACCTCATGGATTCCTCTAGTGATCGTACCTCGAGTGCCAAACTGCTGGGAATTTTGTGCAATCTTTTCAATTGAACTCGTATATCTGCAGGTGATTTTTCAATGAGGGATCCTCCAGACGAGGAATCTAGTAGATTCCTGTTATTGTCAAGAAATCCTTAGTAGAAGAAAAAAAGGAATTTTTCCACTTCTATTTCATGATGTAGAAAATGTTCACAAAGCTTCTTGAAACGTTTCCAGTATTCGTAAAGTGTTTCTCCATTTGATTGATGGATGACATAAATCTCTGTATTTTTTGCAGTGCTCCTGGAGGTTGGGAATAATCATTGTAGAAAGCAGTTTTTTAGATCTTCCCAATCACTAATCTCCCCCGTTTGCAGATTGTACAACCATTCCTTCGCTGCTACCTCTAGTGAGAAGGGGAATGCCTTCCACTTCACATGATCCTCCGCGACTGCTCGAGGTTTGAAGCTAGAGCAGACATAGGTGAATTCCTGAATATGTCGATTCGGGTTTTCAACTGCATGACCATGAAATTTAAGAAGCACTTGGATCATGTTAATTCTCAATTCAAAATAATTTTCAAAGGTAGGAATTGCAAGTTGATAATTTTTATTGACAAATTGAGGTGAACAGATGTCACGTAGGGTTTAGTTGGGATTTACAGCCATTAATAAAAGTTCAATGTCTTCACTCAAGGTATCACTTGAATCGGTGAGATTGATTTCTTCGAAATATTTGGGAAAATTTTGATTTCTCAATTTGGTTATTGTGCACTCAATTTCTGGATCTAATTCTAATAAATTTCCATTTGAACTACGGGTCATTCAAATGAGATTTAAAAAAAATTGAGGCACTGCCACCATGGCAACAACGCCATGTTTGATGCATGCCTACCGTGGGGCATGGAAAAACAATATTTTATTTACCTAAGTATAGTATATCAGTTGATCCTAGGTAGTCTCCCGAAGAGGAGTGCACAGAAAACAAGGTTGTCACTTTTTGTTGGTTTTCATTAAAAGATTCGTTTTAATTAATTTGAATGACCATAAGGGAAACAAACAATACAAATTGATTGACTTAATCAAATTATAAAGACGGTGATCGGATTTGGATCAGCTATACCTAGTGTTGTGCCATCATAGATACCAAATTTTATCTCTTCTTCTTCCTTAAACGGATAAGAGAGAGATTCATCTACCGAGTTATCTCTCTCCCTTAGTCAGATAGATGTGATGAGAGTTTTCCTTTCTAAAACCGTATATTGGTTTATCCTCATTCCAATGTGCTTAGGGTTGTAGAAGATCTCTTGATTAATTAGAGCAATCCCAGACCTGGAATTGTAGTTCCCTAATTAACCAAGATTTTGACATACAATCCTAAACACATGCTTAACAACCACCGAGCAATCACCACCCAATCATAATTTTGTTCCACCGTATACATATTAGAATTGGGTGGAGGGAGATGTGATCATCGACCAAAGCAATTTATAATTTCAGAATCAAAAACATAACACTAACACATTCAAAATTTAATACTGAATTATGAATTGAAACCATAATAAGAAAGAAGAATAAATTTTATTCATTTCAATCAAAAAAACTCAAACACAACACATAGGTCCAGCCTCCTCTCTTTCCGATCACTCAAATGAAATTACCCCTCCATGGATGGGGTAAACGAGATGATGCGGGAGAGTAGAGACATTTTAATCTAAAGAAAAATAAAAGAAAGAAACATAATTATGCTGAAACGAATTTCCACGAGTATCTATTGGCTTCCTCCCATCTCCGATTGTGGTGTCCTAGAAGGAATGGGATGGAATATGGGATGTCTTGAGGAGGAGGAGCTCTCCACCTTTTATAGCCATATTTATGTCCTCCGAATTTTGACGCGTTTTTTACCGATTAAATGTCCTCTTCACACGTTGATCCCTTCTTAAATGTTGTTAATAATTTTATTGGCCGTTTCTCCTTATATTCTCAACGGATTTGGACATGTATTTCGAGAGTTATGTCCGTTTTACTCTGATCATTTATTCTGTCCAGTCAGACCCTCCAAAACGCCAACCCTCAGATTACGAAGCTTTAATCGACCCCCATAATTCCAAATCCAGTGATCTTTACTTCATAAAATATGTTCTAAAACTCTTTGAGCATCCACATAACAAATATCACAACATTTGGGGCCACTAAAAAATTGGTAGGGATCCTACACCAGAATTAGGCAGAAATGCAAACAGTTTTTTTCTCCCAATTGTGGGCTTTTTTTGAACATCCATATGGTCGATTCAACTTTTAGTCTAAAAATAATAAATGAATCCCATGAGTTGTAGAATCTTGAAAAGAATGAATTTTTCAATATGGATTAGTGTAGATAATATGGTCAAACTACATAAATTCTTTAAAACTGTTAAAAATCCAAAATGGCCCATATTTACTATTCAGCTCAAAATAACACCAAAATCATAAAAATGAAACAATTCATCTTAGAGGAACACTTTTGTTGGTTTAAAACAATGATATTCAATATATATTAAATGAAAATATTTACTCTATCACTAGGTTTGCTAATTAAATCACCTCCTCCGTGTACCATGTATATTTCTATGTACCGTCCAGATCAACCTTGTACTGCCCTGATCGTCCACATACCAGCCCTACTCTTCCTCTTACCAGCTCTGTATACTTCCTTCACAATCTATTTTCTCCAAAAAAACATCATTTTTGCACTGCCTAATCTTGTTTTGTGTACAGCCCTGCCTGTTCCATGTACTTCCTTGCTTCTCCATGTACTGCAAGAGCTCCCTCCATGAACCAATTCAGACTTCACTAGATTTCATCCCAAAATTTTAATCTCATTTATTTCCCCAAAATGAATGGGAAAACATCTCCTTAAATTGGCACAAATGAATCTGAAAAATATGTTAATTTATGATTTTCCAATTCTTTGATGTGCCACCGCCTCCATCGCGTACCGTGCATATCGCACAAACTACAAGCCTCACTGTAAACCATACTCCTTTTTCATACCACACACCTTACCCAAAAAACACATGACACAATCACTTTTTGGTTCATTGAACCATAGAAATCCTATGAATATCTAGAATTCTGCATACCACACGACTTCGTTGTGAGCTATCACCACAAACCATTTTCAATTCTGTGAATAGCATCAGGTACCATTCGTTCTCCCTGGTGCTTTGCCGCAAAGAATTCCTGAAAAATGGTATGAAATCCATGTTCCAAGGTATGTGGTTCCCTATTTGTTATGATTCTATTTCCATTTTTCATTCCATTTACTCCTACCTAAAAAACATCTTTTTCCAACATCAAATTCCGAATTTTGAGGCCCAAAAAATTGGAAAATGTTGGGAAACTGCACCACCTTCAATACTACATTCAACCTCAATAATATTATTACATTCCGTACAGACTCTCGAGTCATCCATGTGAATATTGAAAAAAACACAAACCACATGCCATTATTATAAAAAAATAGCCTTGTATCCAAAAATATCCTCCTTTGGGTTTATTGGAAGTCTCTAGATAAATTCACTGATGCACTAGCCACAATAAAAACCCAAACCATAAAGTAACAACTCACCCATAACTCAAAGTCTAAGTGAGTTGTTCGATATATAGAAAACATGATAGAGGAAATGAATTTAGTTCTCATTAATTTTTTCCCCTATAGTTGAATTTATGTCTTTTTCTATTCTCCATCTTTCCTATATCAAGAAGAAAACAGATCACTCTCCATTAAATTTATCCATTCCCCCACATTGGTAATAAAACCAATGAACCAAATCATAATTTTTATAGTTCAAAAAAATTCTCCACATGGATCATATCTCCCCCATAAACCTATATCACTTCCACAACCATATTAAAAGCAGTTAAAAAATAGGGAGATGGGAGTTCTGTAACCTTCTCATGCAGTGGGAGGTGGTTGAACACCAATGTTCAACCAATGTTCCTCGAACACAACCACTTATTGTGGATTATAAAAAGAAGAAATAAGACATGTGAACCTTAGTTCCAACAATCGATCAACATCAACCCTCCATTGTTCAAATGTTCCCTTGATGAAATTATATTTGATTTCAATTTGATTCATACAAGAATGTTAAACATGATTCTTCATAAGATAAATTTCACTCTTGTTGTCCCAATGAGTCACCATTGTTTGATTCCCCTTATCCCTAATATCTGTCAGTTGTTTCTTCATCCAAAGCAACTAAGGGATTTCTTAGTTAGCATTAGAAAATGCTGAAAATTCACTATCTCTTCCTTCACCTAATTGCAAGCCATAATTGTAAGTTACTTCGTATTGATTTGATAGTGGAACTATAAGAACATTTTAAATACAATATCTTTTCATATTTTTGTCATGTAAATTACACTTCAAATGATTTTCCTATACATTATGGGGTCTACAGATTTTCCATCCTCATGATTTCTTAGTTTTTCTCAACCGGGATAAGAGAAGACATTTCAATTACTGCTTTCATGTTACTAAGAAATCCTTCCACCAATCCATTCTTGAAGCTGCTAAGTATAATATCATTAATTTACTCAAGCAATATATATTGATCTTATTTTGAATTATTCCTCCAAATATAATGAGAAAAACCTCATCTGTTGAAATTGAGCTTCTTCAAATAAGAAACCAGATGATAATACCATGATCTTGGTGTAGGTCATTCAATTTAATCATCTTCATCAAGAATTCTATTCAGTTATATTGTCTTCAACATCCACCCGATCAACTCTAGTCTCACCACTAGAGAAAATATTTCTTCGATATCAATTCCATCAACCTAGGAATAGATATTACACACCTAGTGTGCCTTTTCTCTAATCACATAGTGATATAATGGTTATGTAACATGATCCCACGATCGGTTCTTACCAATCTGGTCGATTTCTACATTAATTCCTTTATTCCATGATTCATCTTTCACTAATTATTTAAATGAGGTTGTTTCAAAATATTTATAGGAAGGTAGATTGTGCCTCATTCCACATTATCCATGTAGTTGTGGGCATGGTCTTATCTCCATTGATCATGGATTGATCAATTTTAGTTCTTTTATTTCCCATGTGGGGTTCATATGTCGTTTCTTCAGCCATTGTTTCTTCTTATGGATCATATTATTTGGGTCGTCCTAGTATATTTTACAAGCCATCTAAAATATCATCTTTTGAATATGTCCCCTGACCGATGATCTTGAAACCTAAAACTCCTTTTCCACATACATTTTCTTTATAAAATTTACAATGTAATATAGTTAGATAACAATTGAAATAATTTTTTTGGTAGCTACTTCATCATTCTTCATTTGTTTCGTCCACAAGGAAAATTATTCTCATCAAGAATGGATTACAAGTAATTTTGGTATGGAGAGACCACTAGAATGGATCATCATATTTTGACTTTTCACATTGGATGACTTTCACAACATCAAAATGAGTGCTATTATTGAACAATTGTTCTTTAGAAAACCAGTACTAAATTTTATCCAAGATGGTACCTTAGATATCCATGATATCTAGAATAGAAAATTTTCTACTTCCTCATAAAACAATCCTTAGTCATATCTTCATTTTAATATCAATTGAGGAATCATTCCATTATGGGGACTTCTTCAGCTGGGCTATCAGGAATTTCCATCCCTATCTACTTATCATGTTTTTTCTCTGAGATCTTTCTTCACCTTCAATTCCCTACATTATTAGCACACATATAATATACAGTTGATTAATGGAATGTAGTGGATACTCCTAGAATCATTAATATGAATGGAATGGTTGAGATGCTTTTCTTAACCGTGTTCCTCTATTTACTCCAGTATTTATGCTTTCACATATAAATATATGTTCTGATAGATGTTTATGTGGCATGGATCTCTTCAAATTATCTTCTCCTCTATGTGGATAACATTTCTTCTTAACAACCATAATGGATGATACATTCTTAGTCCTCCACATAGCTTCTTATTGTTCTGGTATTAAGGTTAGGAATCCATTTTCAATATTAAAAAATTTTAGGCAACACTCTCATAGAAATTCTTTAGCATGAGATGTGAATTTTTATAACAAGCACTCATGACATTTTTCTACATCATGTGTGGAATTATCTTTTCCACTTTCACTAGCCCAGCACTTTTTATTATAAATGTTACTCATTCTTTCAAAATCGTCTATCAAAATAACAAACATGTCATTAGAAACTGTTACAACACTTTCGGATCTTCCAAATGGGTTGATCTGAGTGTCATCAATCCTAATAGTTCTATTGGATGAACTCCCGTTAAATATTTTGAATTTAAAATCAAAGTATTTCTTAGCTACCTTACATGAGATCTTCTTAGTAGAGTATATGTTTACAATATTCTTTTTATTTATTCCCATGGTTGCTTCATCATATTTTTTTTGCACTTGTGGTCGTAATTACATATCAAAAATGAATTCATGTATAAATGAATTTGTGATAACCTTGTGACCACTATCATTGCATACATCAAAAAATTTTATCATGTTTTCAAAATATGTTTGTATTAAACTGATGCTTCTGGACCATTGGATATTGTTTCTTCAAATCTTGCTTGAATCCCCTTGAGATAAGCTTCCTTTGTTCTCTTAAATTTTTTAATGTTCCAAAAATTTTCTACCCAATTACAAAATCAATTACATCCCCAACATCGACCCACAAATATAAACTTATTTATATCTCTTTTATAATTTTGTTGTCTTTTATTCATGAATTATTGATCTCTCAATGGGAAACCTGTTTCTATACTCATTTTTATATCCAACCATTTCATGGTGGTAGGTTTCTTATCTCCTTTCATCATCCATACTTGTCTAGGATTTTGTGTGTGTCATGCAATCTTCGTGATAAAAGGTTTAGATATTTTAGAAATAGTTGTATTGGATGGTACCTATTTATCCTATGATACATGAGATTGATCATCGAATGAAGTCATGATATTTTTAACACATGTTGGAGGCATTTTGAATTTTGAATCCTCCGTTGAGTATTGAGGGGAAACAAAAAATGTTTCCTTTTGTTGTGAAGTATCAATGTATGTCTTCTCATGATTGTGCAACTAAGTATTAAAATCAATAAATTTCATATTGAGGATGATTTTCTATTCTTAAATCATAATAATATTTTATTCGTAGATCTTAATTAATCAAATTATTTTTATTCATGAAGATTCACTTTATTTTTAATCAAAGAGTCATCTTCCTTGATCTTCATGGATATTCCATCCAATTTTAAACACCTAACATCAGTACTATTTTTTAGTTTCTCTTCAACAACACAGAGCTTTCCTTCATGTGACTTTTTGACCTCCTTTTTCTCTCCAACATATTTGAGGTATTTTGAGGATCTTATTTCATGTCCCCACTTTTTTGTTTCAAATGATACAACCTATATTGAGAGCTTAAAATATTCTGAATTTTTTCTGCCCAAGCCTGCCTCAAGAGAGTCATCTTCTTTTCTCAACTAAGCGATTTCTTCTTGCATACCTTGAAATAAATCACAAACATGAGAGACTCTATCTTTATGAAATACATGAATTTTTTTATTTATCAACCTAGAATTATTTTGAGGATGTAGATTGATCATCATCCCCACTTGTGCTGCAATCCTTGATTTGAGGATAACATTCAATATTGCTAACACATACCTCCTGCTCAATTGAACATCAATATTTAGATGATGTAGAATTGTTTTCCTTACCTTTGGTAGAAACCTAAACCACCTTCTTTTCAATTTACAATCTCGGTATGAATTAATTATGATAATGTCACGGAGAACCATATACTACATCTTATTTGGATAAGAAGGACTTATTCAACTGTCTCTTCCCTTTATTTTTTCATGTTTTTCAATGTTTTTCTAGATTTAGACTTCCTCTCAGAGATAACAAAATATTCATCAAGAATTATCTTTATTTCATACTCATGAACTAATACTCAAATCCTTCACAAAATATTATTTCATTTGAGTATCCAATATATGTCAACCATTCCCTCAGATAACACTTGTAGAACCCCAGAACACCCTAAGTGTGGATGGGTGAATCAAGGCGTCAAATTATTATTTTATATAGATGGACCTTATTCTCATTTTTGTATATACTCATTAAACATATATTATGTAAAAAAATATGAATCAAATAAACACATTCAAAAATACCACACATCAACTGTACTTGTTTTACCACTAAGGGCTACGTCCAAAGAGTATATGCAGAAAGTGTGCCTGTATTACCAAAATCCACTAATCTTCACTTGCATTGGAATATAATGGTTTGTCCATAGTCTCATTATTCTAATGTCAATGTATTTATAAAATTTCATGGATAGGTCAATGCATCCCTTAGATATCATCTGTTTACTTACCGTAGTTCAATTACCTAGAAATGTTTAACTCATTCTATTGACTTGAAGGTTCCTTCAATGGTTTAACATTGAATCATGCATCCTCAACTAAAAATTGATGTTCTCTTGTGGTTCTATTTTTATCCAAAAATGTATATTATTTTCCACTCACTGATAGCCTATGAAAAATAAAATTTCAAACTAACTTTGTCAGATTATAGGCCTCCATTAGTGTTCCATGTTCTACTCTCCTCTTTCACATACTGTGTGTCAGGTTTGCTATGTTTATCACCTCTTCTAGATATCATGTCTGTTTTTTCATATCATTAAACTCCCCCACATACTTCCCTAATCCTATATGTAATATCCCTACTCCTCGACATACCATCTCTGTATACTACCTCCACAAACCATCTTTTTTATACAGACCCCACTTCAAGTGCTTCCTCTTCTTTTTCTATGTACATCCCTTCTGGCTCTGTATACTGCCTTGCTCAGCCATGTACTATAAGAGTTCCATCCTTGATCCACAATCTCTTCCGTAGACTATTTATTTACACAAATGGTTCTCTAAGCGCACTATATTCTCCTATCCTAACCACTTTATATTTCCCTGGATTTCTTCCCAAAATTGTATTCCTTTTCCCTCCCACCAAAATGTAGTGGATTAATACTCCTTATATAGGCACCAATGGAAATGAAAATCTGCTTATCTAATAATTAACAAATCTTTGATGTGGCACCGCCACCATCCCGTACTGTGTATCTATTGTGAACTACGAGCCTCACTACGAATCATATACCATCTGTATACTAAAAACCTTCACAAAAAATTTTATGTCATGAACTATTTTTGGTTTCGGGAACAACAAATTTCCTGAAAACCACCATCATTCTTCTTATCACACATCTTCGCCGCGAAAAGTCACCATATACCATTTTCTGTTCTGTGAAGCACTTCACGTAGAGTTCCCACTCCCTGGTGGATGGCCACGAACCTTTCACGGATCATATTATGTGATCCATGTTATGAGGTATCTACTTCCATAATTTTATTGATTTTGTTTTCTATTTGAAAAATCCTTAACTCTTACAAGAAAAAACATTCTTTTTCAAACATTAAACTCCCGATTCTGATACCTAATTTTTTTTAAAACACTAGAAAACTACCTCACCATCAATATTTATTTCAAAATCAATCATATGAACACATTCCGTACCACTCCCTAGTCATCCAAGTGCAGATTGACCACAAACACAAACCATACTCCATTATTATCAATGAAATGCATTGGTTCCAACAATTGTGAGAATGCCAGTTGCTACATATCAACATGGAAAATGTCACATATTATTCATGTATATCCAACATATTCTATGTCTAACAAAACTGGATTTAATGACAATTATTTATCATGATTTGTTATCCTATGTGTTATATGTGGAGAGGTGAAAATACAAATTCATGTAGAATTCCGATGACTCGCATGATGGAGATGTGAAATCCATCTTCAAGGTCAAATAATAAAATCTACTATACATTTATCTCATCCATAATAGAGGTAATAGGGCTAGATGATTAAGGAGGAAAAATATAAGTTAAATGTATAGGTTTTTTTCTTTACAATAGTCATTTTAAAAAGTATTAAAATGAGTTGGAACACTTGAAAGAAGCTGTTTATTGAAAATAGTGAAAGGATTTATGAGGATTTCAATCTAGTTGATTGCCCTTATACACTAAAGAGTATTTTTTATCCTATATTAGAGCAAGATGATGTGGTGGAGTATTAATATGAGGAAGAAGAGGTTCCTTCCACTTTTGATAGGGAATATGAGTTCTCAATGGATAAATGAAATGAACCATAGATACCTCATAATTAACCATCCATTATATATGTTGCTCTCAGTAAACCAGGGTCTCCATCAATCCAAGAGACTCTCCTAAAAAAAGGTAGCGACGAAGAAGAAACTGATTTTCTAGGGAATATCAATTCATGAGTACTTTTAAATATTATAGAGAAAGTGGAATTGGTGAGAATTGTGATGAAACTAATGAATAAGTGGAATGGTAAGAGGATGATGGGGAAAATGGGGACATAAAAGTAATTAGAAATAATGATGAAGATGATAATGATTGAGTTTATGATGATGATAGTCATAGTGGCTACATTAGAGTAGTGGATATTGACATTCCTCAAGAAATAATTTATAATCCATGATTATAAACTTTTTTTATATTTGAAGATTGACCAAATCTTGTTGATGATGTTGATAGATCAACTGGATATAAGAATGAAGAATCATTTGAATGGGGGGAATACCCATGTCTGGAAAGGCATCATGTTAATCCTATAGATGGTGTTAAAATTTAGCTTATATCTATTATATATATGGTTTCTGAGTATATAGTTATTGAATAGTCATTTGATGAGATGATGAAATTTGATCATGTTGTTTCTCAGAATACTATGGTTGTACACGTATCTGATTAGTAGTTGTGTATTGTACCTACCACTATTAATTCTTTAGATACATAACATCTTGTTTTTATTAAGATATATTGGATGTGATCTGTTAGATTTATGGACCAATTTCTTGAGGAATGGGTTATCACCCAATGTTTATCCAAATATGGTTTGGACTTGTAATGACCAATGTTTTGAAGTTGACAAAAATGAAAATATTTGAACTTTTTCATTTTCTAGAGGGGTAAATTTTTAAAACAAGATTCGAAAAACAATTCCTTCAGTTTAATGATAGAAAAATGTATCTTGACTTGGTTAAAGGCCTGGAAATTTAATTGTGTATCTCAAAGTGTTTTAGGAGTGCCAGTCCATGAAAGTATAGTTTTGAAGGACCTGTAGAGGGTGCATGGTTATTCTGAAACTGTGCGACCCACAATAAAGAACTATGTGGAATTTAGTAGGTGGGTTAGTGGGAGTGCACATGGGATACATATTATTTGGAAAACCTTGGGCCTAGAATACATGGGGTACATTATGAGGTAGTATCCCCACACTGTTCACTGCAAAACTTTAGAATGGTATGGGAAGTCATACTGGTCAAACCATGTGGTTTTCTCTATCATGGAAATAAAAATTATTTTCAATTAAATTAAAATGAAATGACATGTGGAACCTTATTCACTCGTCCTCCTTCATACCCACATGATGCCCCCATGTGTCGTGACCTCATGCGATGAACACCCTTCAACTCCCTATTCCCCATCAATTCTCACTGGATTTTTTCTGGATCTTCATTTGAATCATGGTAGTATGTTATTATACACATCTTAATCTACTTAATTATTTATTTTTTGGCCTCTTTAATGATATGAGGGGTATGTCTGATCAATGGTTTTGAATCTGACCTAGATTTCATGTTTTATTTTGTTTTTAGGTTTTATAGAGGCTCACTCGGTATCCATTCATGTTGATTCCAACTACCACTGCCAAAGTAAAAGAATTTCAGGCCTTCTCAATCCACCATTGTAGATTTGGGGTAAGATATAACTCAGTTATCCTTTGATTCATAGATTTTAATTTATGATTTTTTTTGTTTATGGGTTTCTAGTATTTTTCTTTATGTGTGTCGAACCCTACCATAGTGATTTTGATACCCTACTGTTGTTTTTAGTTTGATGGATCATCCTCGAGGCGGTTTGAGTCACAAAAGTCCAATGAGACACACCACGTATGAATTGGTAGACATATTTATACACTAGATCCCAATTTATATGTATATTCATCCATGTTAGTCAATATTTTTATATCAGGATAGGTGTGCTTACATATACTATGAAAATTCACAGTCGTGTGAGTAGAGAGAAGTGAATGAATATATGAATATATAAAAGGATAAGCATGTAAATATTCATGGGCCATGTGAATTTTTGAATAGGGGATATGTGTCCGTATATATGTTTAAAGATGCATATACTCATAGGGGGTAGTATAAGTTTCGAGTGAAAAAACATCTAGAGAAAGAGTTTTCGACTTGATTCCTTACTATGGTAGGGTCCGTTTTTCTATTACCATTAATTTAATGAATACATTAATTAATAGATTAATGAACTTTTTCTAGATGTTAATTTTTGTATTAGAGTCTTGAGATTTAATTTTAAATTAGTATGATCCAAGAATGAAGCGTTAAATGTGATAAATGACTATTTGATAAGAAATGTCATTGTTTTATAATAAAACCCCTCCGACTAAGTTGAAATATCTTCAAGATAAAAATTATTTGTTAAAATTTTAGGATTTCATATGTTGTTGAATATATATTTATTTGTGATTTTCTCCTTGGTCGGTAAATGGAATTTTTAGGGATTTTTCCTATTTTATTTATTGGATGTCTTTCCATATAAATGGAATTTGATGTGTATTAATTTTCCATATCACAATTAGAACTTTACATATAAGTTGATCTATATACGCAATGTTTCCATGTGAAAGTGAATTGAATTTATTAAATCAAATTGTTATTGTGGGTTTTTATGAATGATCGTATTTTATAAGGGCATCCATGTTAGGACAAGGGGTTAGACTGTGAGACATTCCCTTGGTGATGGATGTCAGTGATCTATGTTCTAGTCCACCCCACGATAGTATCCCATGTATATGACCATTTGGATTTGGTAAGAAATTGGTTTTATATAGGAGGATGATTTGTATATAACTATAATATACCTTATATATATATATATTATAGTTTAGGATCAGACTTATTCTGGCTATCAGGTTTCCCTTAGGAAGAAAAATGGATGGTTTTCTATTTGTTCATTTCCATTGGAAATTCCCTATAGCTTAATACCATTTAATTTATATTTCACTATCTGGATTGGGATAGATAGTATGGGTGCATGCCTACTGAGATTTTTATTTCAACCCCTTCTCAGGGACCCTTGGTACCTAATGAGACCTTTTATTTTTAGTATAAGGTTAGATTGTTCAATTTCATGTACATTGGATTCAGGATAAAAGGAATGATCTAGATCTCAGAAGGATAATGGAGATCACCCATGCAGCTAGCTATGTTTTCATAATTTTTTCATAGAATGGCAATGAATTCAATTTTTTACTTCTTTAGCTTATGTATCATCCATTATCCATGCATTTTATAAACTTGAAGTGGCATCTTTTATTAAATTATATAAAATCTATGTTTTTCTACTTTTTATTCTTTATTTACTACATCTTCTATTGGATGATATTATTTATATAATAAAACTATTTTTCATCCTTGATAATAGGGTAAATTATCCCCACAATCACCTCCCAAGACCCTCATTGCTAGTCGTTAGCCTATGGTGTATAATAAGGCATTTTTGAGGCCCTTTGAACTACATGTCTGACTACTGGTTTGGTGGTAGTCCATGTTGGGATGTTACGATGTTGTATCAGAGCTAACATTTTCCATTGTCTAACTATTTTGGGTTGGGAGACATGATACTATTAATGTGTCGATTGATGGTTAATAGATGTGCATAGGACTGATTACCCCACGAATGGGAAATGACCATGTAGATGGGGTTGGGAATTATTGTTGTTGTTATTTTATATTATAGTTGATCTGGTTTCACCTTGAGTGACTGGTGTACTTTCTACTACTTATGATTTATGAACTCTATGTAATTTTACCATTGTCCTAGTATGGTAAGGATGTTTCATATCGTGCATCCTACTATGACCATCAAAATTAAAATTTCATGAATATGAGATGCCATGTTGTTTCTTTTATAGGTTGCATGATGATTGTATTTTGTGCCTTCAGTTTCATGACATGCTTAGATTTATTTCTATTTAGGTAATTCATTAGCATGCCTTCTATGTTTCTGGCACGTTATAACACGATTCAGTGATTAAAAATCCATTCTTATGTGATTAAAAAAATGTTTGATTATGTTACACAATATAATAACATATTGTTTTACTGATATATAATTGGTCTTATCGGTTATAACACATTGTAAACGAATACAAATGGAGATAGTGTTCAGTTGTAAGGTGTATGGGAGCCTTATTATAGGGAAATGGTAAACCATGCATTTGAACCCTTGTAAAAGAATATTTTGTTTTAATGTAATCGTAAATTGGTTTTGACAGGAGGGAGAAAAATTATAAACTAAAAATGGTATGGGTTCTTTACAAGTAAGTTGGTGGGAAACCAAACGACTAGATCATTTAATTGGAGCATGTTAAAATTCTACTGTGAAATCGGATTTAATTAATAGGAGAATGTTTTTAATTCATGATGTGTATGGGTGCTTGGTGAATTGGAAAATGGATGACCATATTAAATGATAATCCATGTTATATCCTTTTAGATGGTATAACTATGAAAGATATTATATTAGAATCTAAAATGAAATTGCAAATTGTTAAATTCTCATATGGGCTCATGTAGGTCTTTTGAGGAATGCTTCATGAGAGATGATCTGTTTTTGTGTTTAAAAAATTATAATTAATCAATATCAATTAGTTTTATTCCATGAGAACCCAATTTGGATTAGTGGGACCCTCATGGGTTTCTTCTTTAGTAAAAGGGATTTTCCAATAAATTTCATAATAAACATCGGATGCTACCTATTTTCCTCTTAGGGTGTTAGCATAATCATGTATATTGGGTATTTTTTTAAAATGGTACTTGATGCATGAAATTATATCATTTTTTGATTCCATATTTTAATGTTATTAAATGTAAAGGGTTTGGAAATAGAGCATGTATTGGATTCCTTGGTTGATACCCTTGTGAAACGATAGTATAGTTTATCTTGAGATTCCATGGAATAGAAATGGTAGCATTTTCTATAAACTATTTTCCTTTTAGTAATGGATTAAAAGGATAGGATCTTGTGATTGGGACTTATTTTTTCATGATCTATTTATGTTTATATACTTTATGCTTCATAAGGGGGTATCCCATGTTAGGTACCGCCCTTAGAACATGATTTCATTAGTAGTTTTGTTTGTTTTCTAATTTTTTTGTAGTTCAAGTACAATTTTCTCAGGAAGTACTTCTTATTTTTAATGACACCCTTGTTTTGATGGGTGTGCATGTGGTCACTTACCATTTATATGTTTATAAGAATCAATTAATGCTCAGTTTTAGTGGGTTATTCATGACTTGTACATGGTTAGATTCTTTTTAGGTTGTTTCCCTGTTCTTCTTCTTAGTGATTGTTAAGTTATTATGATGTCATCCAAGATAATGGTCATATGAGGAAATAAAACTCTAAAATCAATATCGGTTGTTGTTGAGTATGGTCAATAGTCATCTATAAAATAGGGTGACCTACGAGTTAAATAATTCTGTTTTCCAATGGTCTGAAAGAAATTCCACATACTTAGGTTTCATTACATGCCAGTCATTATGGTTTGGGTTTCAGCTTGGTTTTGACCTTGTTTTTATTCATTGATGTTGTGATTATGGATCAGTTGAGCACCACACATTAATTAAATTTTATTATGATCTACCACACCCCTAAACGTCAAGTTTATCTTCTATATCATTGAATTATACTATTTTAATGTGAAAAGTATAACAGAGGTCATAGTATATATGTGCCCTTCCATATTGAAGGGACACCAAAGAGGAGAATTTTGAAATGGTAGGTTCTTCTTTAATGCCTTTTAGGATTTCAAGTATAAATCATCTCATTTCTTTCTTGACATCACAACTTTGGTGTGGTTTCCCATTTACAACATTTGATAAATATGGATGGTCTTGGATGGAATACATTGTTTCATTAAATGATCAGAAAATTCCTTTAGTAGTAAAATCATGTCTCTAGTTAACGGTCACAACACCAATAGGTGAAGTCGTACTTCATTCAATGGATATTATCCAATTTTTTAAATTATTTCGCATTCGAATAATTTTTTATGACCTAATATAATCTATTCCAATCCTTATAGTATACTTTGTTTTATAGTGAGCATTTCCCCTATCATTACTTTGTCCAAGATGAACATAGAGAGATAAAAGATCATATGCCATGCTGAAGATATTAAGAGATGTTTTTCTTGTTGGATGGTCCTCTTCAGTCATACACATTGTTTTGTGGTTATTATAATGTAATGTTTGTTTTGAGTGATATTTGGGTTCTCATTTAAAAATGCCTACATTTAACTCTTTGAAAGCAGCCATTATATACTCACTTCCCCACCAGGAAGATTCCATTCAGGGCTTAGTCCATGATCTGATGAGAATTTTTACACCTTGAGTCAATATCTCACTTGTACTTATGAAGTAAGAACTACTTTGGAAAGTTACTTAGACTCATTTAATTTAAATTCTGAGGATTTCCCAGACTTATAGTTAGGATCCAAGGTAATCCTTTAAAGGATAATGGCTCCAGTGGGTTGGAACTAGGATTTTCCCCTTGATCTTTCCATTGAATGATCATTTAAAATTGGAAGGTGATGTTTTGATAGAAAAACATCGATGAATGTCGGGTATGGTCTTCAAGGGACGTTCTTGTACTAGTTGAAAGATTCTTTGGGAGAAGGCATCAAAGTACAATTTATAAGACCCCGACCATCTAATTCAGGCATATTCTAGAATAGTCAGACAAAGTGGCCTAACTCTTTATCTCTTGATTAATGTTGTTGGTTTGTGAAATACAATCATTAGAACATAATCTGGTGCAGATGAGTGCGGTTTATATCAGCTAGGGCTTTTCTGGAGAAGCTGAATCGATTTGACTATATATGATCGTTGGGGAATCATCAATTTTACCATCTTAAAATAACTCTAATATAATCATTAAAATGACTATAGTCATCCATTGTAATATAATTTTGATGGTGGGAAGTGTTGTGGCTCTTAATTGGACCTCTTTAATGATAAATCCTACGGTGGAAAGAACCATTGTCCAGACACTTAATGATACAATAAATTGATCATGTCTCTTTCTAAACAGTATCAAGTAAGATCCATCTCGATGTTTTAGTTGTATAAAGAGTGGTCGATCATGATTTTATGTCTAAAGTGCCTTAGTTTTAAATGAATGCTTATAGGTGTGTTGGGAAGTTGGAAACACAATGTGGATGTTTAAATGACAATTCATGAACCTTTTAGGTCAGTTGTTGTTTATGTGGTTCTTGAAGGCCTCTCAAGGATGATAAGTTTTAAGGTCAGAAGGTTGTAACAACCTATGTATTGAGCTAGAAGAAAATACATGATTTTTTAAATTTTTCATTAAATTGACAAAACAATTTTTTAAACCTTGTTTTGAAACACAATTCCATGAATTGAAACATGTTAAATAATTTTTTGGACATGGGTCAAGGCTCAAAAAGTTTTTTTGGTGTCTCATGGATTTTTAAATGTGCGATACTAGGAATGTCCATTTTTTAAGGAACTGTACAAGGAAAATGGTTTTTATGATACCTGACAAACCACAATATCAAACCATGCTTCTATTATGAGGTGGGATATTAGAGGTTTGCATGGGTTGTGTAAGGTTTTCTAATCCATGAAACTAGCCCACCCAAGGTTTGTTAGGAGGAATTATCTCCTCACTGTTCACCACATAGTTTGTGCATAGTTCGGAAAACATTATGGGCGAAATCAAGTCCTCTTTCAATTTAAGATGTTAAATTATTTTCAATTAAATTATAATTAAATAAAATTAAATCACCCACTTACTCCTCCTCACTCACACCTCCATGACTCCCCTCTGGTGCCCTGGAAACACAAGAAAAACCTCCACTAACTACCTATTATCCCTTATATTCTCATTAGATTTTGTTTAGATAATCCATTTAATCTTTGAGGTATGTTCTTAGAAACCTCTTCCTCTCCTTATCGGGCCAATTTTCAGTCTCCCTGTTTCCCGTTGTGGTGTGACCAAACATAGGGATTGATGAAAAACTGGATTTTCGGGTTTCTTTTTCTTGTATATTGTGTGGAGGGTGTCTTGGGACACATTCCTATGGATTCTGGAAATATTTATAGAAGGTGATTTAGTTTAGGTCATCTCATTATACTATCAACAATTTGGGTTATGATTTCCCAATGTTCTTATTTGTAGCTCAGATTATAATAGGAGATTTGTTCTTTATAGGATATTAGTATTTTTGTTTGTGTGTCTGGTACCTTTTCATGGGGATTTTTATAGACTAGTGTAGTTTGTAGTTTGTTGGATCACCCTTCAGGTGGATTTGAGTCACTCGAGTCAAAGGAAACTCACTATATATGCATCGATAGACATATTTATATGTTAGTTCCCCCAATATTTGTATATTCACCAATTTAAGTGAATGTTTATATATATATATATATATGTATATATATATGGGGAAATGCGTTCTTATGAATACTATGAAAATACATTTGTGTGTGAGTGGAGATGGGCGTATGGATATAAGACTATTTTTATGGATCCCCTTGCACATATTCTTGGGCCATGTGAATAGGTTCATATGGTCAAGGTGTCTTTATATTTGCGTGATAGTTCATATTCTAGAATAGGGTAGTAGGTGCTTCGAGTTAGAATGTGTCGATAACCAAAGAGTTTATCATCGTTCCTCCTTGAGGTAGGGTCATTTTTTATTTTTATTTTTAATTTAATGAATGCATTAATTAATTTATTATTTCACTTTTATTAGAATATAGTTAATGCATTAGAGTATTTAGTTAATAATAAAATTATGTATGATTCATAAATAAAGTGTTAAATGTGATAAATGAAATCTTGATAAGAAATACGTGACTTTATAATAGAACCCCTCAAAATGGAGGTGTTCTGTCTTCATGAATGATAGTAATGATTATTATTTTATTATTTATTTTATTATTGAATTCGGAATTCCATGTGCTTTTTCCCTTGGATAATAAATGGAATGTTTAGGGTTTTGGCCTCTTTTATTTATGAGATGACTTGTCTTATAAATGGAAATTGCTATGTAGGAATTTTCATTATTCCAATGGAACCCTTCCTTGAAATTTGATACATATAAATGATGTTTCTATTTATAAATAATTTGAGTTAGATAAATGGAATTGGACATAATTATTTTATTTATAATGATGAGTTTCCATTTTTAATTGTATCAAGAGGTTCATAATGAAATGAACCATGTGATTGTTAGATCATTCCCCTTATGTATGACTTGTATATGAATTTTCCATAAATGGGAAAATGGATTTAGTTGGAATGTACTAAATAGTTTGAATGAAATGACTCCTTAAAATTGGAATCTAACATGTAAATTAAAATCATAAGAGGCATTTATTTATTAATTTCATAATAAATTTAAAATGATTGTTTTATGGGTGTTATGACACCATTATATGGGTTTATGAAATGAATTTCATGAAAGTTCATTACCTCAATATTTGAATTGAAAAAGTTAATCAAACATATAATAATGTTTTAATTGAAATTCTTTAGATGATTTCCTTAAATATAAATACGAATATTCAAACTTCTATATATGTGAAATGGGCTAATGGGATTCATGAGAGGTTAATGCCTCAAGCATTATATTTTATAAATTACTCTTCCGCTTGGGATGAGGAGACAAGGGAATGTGAGAGCCCTTGGGAGGAAAAGCAATGTGATCTTTTAATTTTGGTTTTCAATGGACTGTGAGAGAATTTGAATATGAATACATTCTGAGCAACCATGTTGATTTGAAAAGGACCTTGAATGACTTGAGTAAGAATAAAATGTTGGATTCTATGTAACTTTCTAAATGACTGAAAGATCCTTTATGTAGGGAGACCCTGCGATATTCCATGTTGGTCTGAGTGTTTAGAATGTGAGTGATTCCACTGGCGATGGATATCATCAAGCTATGTTCTGGTTTATCTAGTGATAACATCCCAGTTATATGACCATTTACTGCTGGTACGCACATGGATTCATATAGAAGATGCATTTTATAAAACTATAATATACATACATACATACATACATTCATAAACACACACACACACACAAATATATATATATATAAGTCTGGATCAGACTTATTCTTGTTGTGAGAGGAATCTTGTATAGCCCCCAGGAGTTGCTTAAGAACCTGGATGGGTGGTTGTCTATTTATTTTATTCCATTTGTAAAATCTCTATAAATGCATAATATTTAATGTATATTTCACTTTTTGGATTGGACTAGACACCACTACTGGTGAACTACTGATATTTATATCTCATACCATTCTCAAGAACCATTGGTACCTGAGTAGACCTTAAATTTGCAGGATTGCTGTTGATTTTTGTATTACTTGTGCCTGTGAGTTAGGAGAAAATGATCGAGCTGGTTCACAGTAAGGTAATAGAGATCGCTAGTGTGGATTTCCTTCATTTCATTATTTTTTTAAATTTTACTGTATATAATAATATTTGATTACAACATTATATTATGCATCATCCATTATCCATGTATTGTATAAACTGTCCTTGGCCATTTTTATTCAGTTATAAAAAATATGACTTCTGCTACTTTCTCATTCCTTATTTACTACTTATTATATTATTTTATAATTTGAATCTGATTATAAAGATGTGAATCACTAATAGAGTGTATAGTCTCTACACTATCACATTTTGATACCCTCTTTACAAGATGACAACCTATGGAATATGGGGAGATGTGCTTAAGGCCTTGTGACATATCTGTATCACTACCGATTCGATGGTAGGTCGGGTTGGGACATTACATGACTACACATATTCAGATGATTAAGAGTCTATTTTTTGAGAGGTGATGGATCATAAGGGATATTTGGTAGATTAGATTTATGCTTCTGGATAATTGTAGAGTTTTTCTTGTGATGATACATCGAGATATGAGCCTTCATATGTACCATAAGTTAAATGAATTCTAGCTGATGTTGTCACCAAAGGTGACTTAGAATCCTTCGTAGAGAGGATGCCTTCTGATTTAATTTTTTAATTAAGAAATATAGAACCACATGTTTCTAATATGGTTGAAATAAGATCATGGTGTAGGTTTGAGATTGTGATAAATCATATTCTGCCAAAGATAATGCTTCACAACCATGAAGGAGAAATAAGGAACTGGAGGATACCTAATATGTTGGAAACCTTGAGATCCACAGTGGACGAGATAAGGTATTCCAATATAGATTATTTGGAATCATTTATAGAGAAATTGTAGAATCATATTTCTATGGATTCTACTACAATGGATCCTTCACATACTCTTGATGTTGATTTGATTACGATAGTTATCATGGAGTATGTTTTTGCTACTTTAGGTGATGTACCTAACCTACCATAGAAAAGTTATAGAAAAATCTAGTATAACAATTATAATTTACATATTATGGTTAATGTGTATAATATTAATTTTTAAGCTGATATCAATATAATCAAATAGAGTATTAGTTATTATCCATCTTAGAGACAAATGGTAGGTCACCGGGTGTGAGAGGTGAAGGTGGAAAACCGGAAATCTTGAGATACTAGAATGAATTATGATATCAATCCCATATGATCTTTAAGGAACTCAATTACACCTGAATATTTTCAGTATAGTGATTATTGTCTCCTCACGGCCATACATGAAGCTGGAAGAACATGACCCTGGACCTTTTGTGGCTCTGTGGATGAACATTGCAAAGGTGGTGAAATATTTTTCCTCCATATATATTACAATTTTTGACATACCCCATCCTGGATGTATCATCAGGATTGGGTAATTTTCTCATGTGGTGGATAACCATGATTACATTGATGAAAGGAAAATCTAATGAAAATATTTCAGAATTTCACGAGGTCTAATCTCATAGAGAGAATTATTATAGAAGATTCATGACCCCACTCATAGAATTGATGATGTATGAGGTTTTTAAGTATAGAAAATGACGACAATGGGTCATGTATATTATCATGTTGTGTTTCAATCAGATGACTATAAGAGTTTTCATGGAGCATGGGTTAAATTTCTCTGATGATGGGTTTTTTGATAATTCTACAATGGTATAGAAGTTTAGATCCATAATATATAAGGAATACTCGTAATAAATTATATATTATCATCTACATGATAAATTGGAATTATATTTACCTGATCATACAATGGGATATATCATTATCAATTTGAATCCCATAAGATTAGACAAGAAAACTATCAAATTGAGGTTTTAGTACAATTATATAATCTTGGTGGAAGTTTACATGTCCTATAAATAGATGGAGGAATATTTTCTATCAATAGGAGACAATACCATGCATCTTGAAATTCAGTTTGAAAGAAATCCTAAATTATGAAAAAAGTGAAACTTCTTGTGAATTTCAATAGATTAATGTAAAAGGGATATAAAATGTTTCTTTTGTAAGCTTAAATGGAATGATATGGCTACATGTAGGAAAAAGTAGGGGAAGATTAGTATTCCCACTAGGGATCAAGATCAAATTAATATTTCTGGTGGGAATGATAGGGATGGATTGAAACAAAATACTGAATCTAGACACCCACCTTCTTATGGTAGTGTTAAGTCTAGACTCAGGGTAGCCATTGATGTTTTCATGGAGGATAATGTGTGTGGGACTATTCCTCATGAGAATTGTATTTATAGGGAGAAGGATAGTCATTGTTTGATGTTCACACCCTTAAGATCCTTTCATTGAATGGGTTCTCATGACGAACTTCATGTAATAATTTTTTTTTCTCTATGGAATATCTCAAATGTTCTATATGAGATCAGGAAACTACAGACTATTTTTGATGATGTTTTTCCCGGTATGAAAACATCGGGCGATGTGATTAAACTGAACTGAATTTTCATTCCAGACCCTCAAACCCATAACATATCTAAGTAGGTGGAAACTATTACCCATCTGACACCTAGTGATATAGAAAATATAAATGTTAATGTTTTACCCAATCCTAATTAAAATAAAATATCACATGACAGGACATTGGATGAATCATGTCAAATTGATATAACTAAGATTTAATACATTGTTTTGAATCAAGTCGTGTTAGTTAAATCACTTTAGTCTTCTATAAAGACATTCTCATGGGGAAAGGAATTACAAGAGGTTGCCAGTGAGGCTCCATATATGGGAGGCCCAAGCAAGAATCCAACAGATCATGAAGGAATGAATCCTCAACCAACTAACCATAGTGAATAGGAGGGGGTCATAGGTTCCTACATCTTGGGTTTCCAAAAAATCATATCAATGAACGTATAGAAATTGAGAAATCTACAAACATATACACTACTTAAGATGGAAAATTCTGGTCTGATTGTTGATGACACAAAAATGTTAATCAGCCTAGGATTTCATATTCATAAGATCATATCACAGAATAAATCATAAGTGAAAAAAATTCGGGGCCAAAATGTAATGTAGAAAAAAGAATAAAAATAAGAACAAGGGAAGGAAGGAACAATGCCATGTGGGTGGCCACAACACGAAGTCCCTCACATAAGGGGTAAAAGCCTTAAGAATGAGGATATTCTATTGAAACTATCAAGGGATAATAAATACCCTAACATGAAAATATATTAGACAATTTATTATGTCCTATAAACCAATGATGTTTGTAATTTCTAATATGAAATTACTATTTGAAAATTAAAAAAAAAATTATGGAGCATGCTTTGATATTTGTTTGCTTCAAAAAACAATCATAAATTAAACAGATATTATCGATGGGAACTACCACATGAAAGTATGTTGGTCAATGATATTAATAATAATCCTCATATAATTCACATATATTAGAGCATCTCTAGTAGTACATTAATAGTCTCCTTTTTCTATGTATCGTCATATTACATTAAGATGAGACAATTTTGAAGAGAAATATTTTATGTTTATTAATGAATGAACCAAAAATGGTTGATTCTTGGAGACTTCAATATTATTTTGAAACCATAAGAAACAACTTGTTGGAATTTCAACCGCATTACCTATCTTGATATCTCATCCTACATTGATCAATGAAATCATGTTCTGGTTCTGTTTGCCAGTGCAAATTTAACATCATGTATATAATCTCTAAATTGAAGGAATGAAAGTAAGCTTTATAGATTATTTATTCAAATGGATTATAGGGATGCCACCAATGGTGTCTTTGGATTCACAATTCTGAATAATAATTCTTATTACAATCCTATCATAGTGTAAATGTCCATGCATATTTCAATGTCAACACCTATTTCATTGTAATTCAATAATGGTTGGATTTTGATTCATAGATATAAGGAAATTTTGCTGGAGGTAGAAAAATTTGATCCTATTGGAAGCCATTTTAAAAAATTGGATATTAAGCTTAAATATTCTATGATTCTGTTTAAATAATGGATAAAATTTCATTGTTAAATATTGATTTGGAAATTAAACTGGATGATGAGTTTTTTGGATCATAACCTAATTATAAATCTCCATCATGAGGCTCTATCCCAATCTTAGGTTGAATCTCATAATAGGTTAGACAAGCTTCTTATGATTAAGGAATGACAAGAAGAAATAAACTTAATGTAAGATGGATTGAAGTTGGGGAATGGAAGTCCAAATTTTTTCACAGACATTACAAAGAGAGTAGGGCAAGAACAAGAAACAAGGTAATCAAAATTTATTTAAATCACTTTACCCCTAAACATATGATCACTAGGGCGATTGTGGAGCAGTTTAATGGATAATACTCGAATAATGGATTGGTTATCACTCGAAAAATGGTTGATAACATTATTAGTTGAATTGTAGATCATCATAATAAAGAGCTTATACTGGTTCCAAAAAAGTGGGAATCAATGCTACCATATTCTCCCTCAATATATATAATTCTCTTAGTCCTAATGGTATCACTAATACGTTGTTTTTATTTTATTTGAATATCTTATTGAATGATGTAACCGAGGAAATCAAGGAATTTTTCACTCACTGTTTCATTCCTTATGTGGTAAATACAAGCCTCATTGCCTTAATACCCATGAAGGAGAGTGGAGATGACATCAAAGGCTTCAGGACCATTTCAATTGAGAATAAAATTCCCATTATCATTAGTACGATTATTATGAACAAGATGGGGGTCTTGTTAAGGATCATATCATATTTAATCAATTTGGTTTTGTTCCTAGAAAGCGAATTAAATATTGTATATTAACATACCTAGAATGAGGTAATTTAATGAGTAATAACATTAAATAGGGTAATTTCTCTCTAAAAAATGACATATCCAAGGCCTTTGATACTCTAAAATGGAGTTTTCACTTTACTGTTATCAGTAGGAATGGATTCTCTAAATTGTTCATCAATCTTTTTCATACCATTCTAAATTCATCTAGGTTGTACATTCTGATTAATGGAGCTTCTAGAGGTTACATTCATGGCACTAAAGGTGTAAGATATGGTGACCCAATTTCAGGTCTCCTCATTGCCATTGCTGAAGATTACATTAGTAGATGAATAAATGATTTAGCTCAACTTGTTTTTTACAAAAAATAAAATATGGTATAAATCATCATTTTCCTTCACATATCTTGTATGAAAATGATATTATTTTTCAATTTCATGCCTAAAAAATTACTATAACCTTTATTAAGGCCTTATATTCTCCTCATGAAAAAGTTTCTAGCTATGAAATAGGTTAGGATAAATAATTCATTGTTTATTGAGATGGTTTATCAGTTGGTATAAAAAATAGGACAGTAAGAAGACATCGTGTTAAGAGAGGTTCAATGCCATTGTATTATCGTTCTGGGCCTTTATTTTTTGTAAAAGTGAAAATGAATTATTTGGAAGACATTAACTTTATCATTTTTATTCTAATGTTCTTGTGGAAGGGCAGAGCCATATCTCAGGCTGCAATAGTGTGTCTTGTTAACATTGTGAGCACCTCAAAACTTGTTTATTCTTTATCACATTATATATGGAATCAAAATCTCCTTAATTAAATTCATGTAATGGTCCAATATGATAATTGTAATGGTTTTTTTGAAATGAATATGGTTTATATTGCATGTAAGGAATGCATTAAACTCATAACATTGGGAGGATTCGAAGTCAATGATTTGAAGATCATTAATGATGATCTTATTGGGAAATTCACTAGTATTTTGACTACTTGTGGTTCTCTCTCTGAATTTCTATCAAAAATATTCAAAGAGATACTCATAAATGGATATAATTATCACATTGTATTCTCTATTTGGACTTCCTTAAATAATTCGATCGAAAAATTTATTTAGGACCCAAAACAGATTGTTAGTAGGGAATCCAATTTCAATTTTTGGACAACAACATTGATGTACAACCCCATATAAGATATCATCATAATTCTACATGGTTTTCTAACATTAATATTTCTGATTTATTGTCACAAATGCATCATTTGTATGTCTTTCTTCCAAGACAACAAAATCTATAAATTTAGAGGTACGATATCATAGATCGTGACACCCACATATGGAAACCCAATTTGCATGGAAATTTTAACCCTAAGGAATTATATATTCTTGAATGTAGTTTTTATACCAGACCACCATGATGGAGAATAATGTTTAAATACTTCTTCATGAATCCATCCAAATTTATCCTACTACGGAAAATATGGAAATTATTCCTACCCACTCAGGACCAAACATAGAAATCTAGACTTCATCTTGCTTGGGCCTATACAATCTATCTTCAAGTAGGTGAGGATGAGAAATATTTGTTTATGGAATTCATATTTTCACGAACTATATGGGAGTATAGAGGCTTAATTTTTGGAATGATACATGACAACAACATGTAGTCTTATGAGCTCTTGGAGGGGATCTTCAATGCGACCTTCAAAGATCAAATATATAACCTCCTATATATAGAAGCTGGGTTTATTTTTTCAAATGTATGGATGACTCAAAATTATAAAATATTTGATGGAAATAATCACTCTATTCACATGGGAATTCCCATGTTCCATAAGGTGGTTTATGTGGCCTCTATGATACAAATAGGTGGTATGAATAATATCATGCATGACATAAAAATTCGTAGATTATTAGGTTTTGAAAGTTGAACAAGAAGACTAAAATAGTCATATTCATTCACTAGATCCCACCAATCATCTCATGAATTAATGTTAACATTGATAGGGCTGCCTTTGGTTGGCATGGACCCTTAGAGTGTTGGGATTTCATTCACACAAATCGGGGATTTTTCAAAGGGTTTTTCAATCATTACACTAATATTGGGACTTCCTATGAATGATAAGTATTTGAAATGAATTTTTTAGATTGGGTATGATGTCTACTACAATTGGAATTGATTATGGCTTGATTTTGATTCCGAAGTTTATATAAAAGATTTAAAAACCAAAATGGTTCGTGCCTTATAGGAGAATACCTCGATGGATTGAATGTCTCAACAATGAAACTCAACTCAATCTATTAATATTACATATATGTTGAGAAGTTAGACATGTTTCTGGAATGATGTCAAAGAAGTTAGTCATGGAATTAGATATAAGGTGGTACTTCAGGATACCAACCTACAAAAATTATTTAGTGGATGTTGATATGTGTGGTATGACGTACTCCCATTTTTGTACTAATCGCTTATCACCATGGAAATTATTTTCCAGTTTTATATAATTTTTTCATTAGGCCCAAATCTGTTTAGATCCTACGATTTTTGGGTATTATCAATCTTGTATTTGTACTAATATTTATTTGAATGCTAAATTCATGTTCCTAGATAAAAATCTGTGAATTCCTCCAATATTTCAGGATTTTATTGTGAATGTGAATTTGCAGAATGAGATGAATCCTGTGCTATATGTTTTTATGGACGAAAACAATTATTTCATTAGTGAAATGGAAATGCGGAGGAAACAAAATTATAGACATCATAAATTTGATGAATCCATTTCTCTATGTTTCTCAAACAACGGTGGAAGCTCGAGATCCCATTCACATAACTTTTCATCTCACCCCTCCAGATTCTGATCCATTATTCTTTATTCCATGTTAAACTAGAGATCCTAATGGATTATTACCATTTTATTTCCCTTCATTTATTATCATACTAATAGAAGAATTACAATATCTCATTCCAATCAATTTTTGATAGATTTATTCTCTACTAGAAATCCAAATACCTATCCCAATATTTAAATCATGATATGCTGCTAAACCTTTATCTTCTGAAAAGGGGAAGGTAAAATCACTTCATGATCCATGATCTCAGCCCAAAAATTATTAACAGTGGACTTTTTAGTACTTGATTGTGATATGTTTTTTTATAAATTTCTGTATCATCTTTTCATTATTCTTAAATTCATTTCCAATGGAAATAATATATTATTAGTATTTTATTTTTATACATTTCCTATTTTAGTCTCACATTTTAAATATCCCCGTTGGGGGAAAATCAATATATAGAATTTATTTATGTATTTTATAGTGAATTTTATTTGATACCATTATTTATTGAGTTTTAAAATGTTTATTTGATACCACTAATTCTACTACTCTAACATTAATACTATCATATGATATATTCAGTAATATTACTTTTATTTCCATATATATCCAATTATTTTCTATTTAAACCATCTCTTCTTTGATACTATTTTTTTGATAAAATTTGAAATTTTTTCCCTCTACTACATTTTGATATAATGTGTATAAAATTCCATGACGTTTGATCATCAAATGGGGGGAGATTATTGGCATAATTTTTTTATTGATCACTAAATAATGTTTCATATGATATTAATTAGATTTATGTGTTAAGAAAACATTTTATAATATAAGTCATATTGGAATGAAATTTGGTTCAGTGTTGAAAACACTCCCCACCATACAGTACTCATAGTGGAATATTTAGTCACCACCAAGGATGGATTGCCTCCAGAATGCATATTTTTCTAATTATGGGAAGGACCCACTATCATTAGAAAAAAGTCACCATCCAAACACGTTTTTCTTGGAAAATTATGGGAATGATCCACCGCCATAGGATGACATGGAATTTAACCATTAATTTTGAAAGTGTTGCAAAAACCTACCATCAGAGATGAGTCACTAACTTGATGAATATTAATAATGTGTAAGAATGACCTACAATTGAGAAGAGTCACTATTGTAATGCATCAGCACTAGCATAGGTTACCTCTAGTGTTGTTTCAACATTCTGAATAGTCACCACCACAATTTCTGTTAATTATGAATTAAATATTTATAACTCATAAATTCTTAATTTTTAAGCTGATACATAATTTTATTGGTATTTGTTAAACTAATACAGATACACAATAATGTTGGTGTCAGTCATTTAGTATAAGGATCAAAGAATAGAAATTATTCTTCTTGCATTCTATTATTAGAATAAATAGTGGAATCCATTTTTCTCAAACCATTGATAGTCAATAAATAGAGATAGATATGCATGCATGTTTTATGTGAGACAAAATCATATTACATGTACAAGACGAGTGCCACTTGTTATGATATTATATAAAACATTCTTTCCTTCAACAAAAAAATAATGATTAAAGCTCATCGAACAAATTATTTCTTCACACAATAAAAAAAGTGTTCACAACACTCTCATACAATATATTTTATGAATCACAAATCAAGATACTGTTAAAGCTTCATCCAAGAAGTAACATGATTCAAAGAACATTAGACCGAGCAAAAATATTTTCTTTACATATTTTATTTTCACTATATGTTATTTATATACATTATGAGAAGCTTTTGTAAAATCAATATTTTAAACACAAAAAATTAGTATTACTTTTTAACAGAATAATAGAATAAATCTTCTCAACTCCCTTTACACCTATTTTCCAACATGTTGTGGAAGAGGTCCCGATGTGACCTATGATCTTTTATTCTTATAGTTTTTGTCGAAGAGGTTAGTTGTTGACATGACTATTAGCTTGTTGATGCATACCTGATATAGGTTTTGGATCAAATATTCTTTTTTACTATCTTTTTAGGAGTATGTTATTTTCAAGTGGAGAGTATTAGGCCTCAAGTTGAGATCGAACCTCTTGAATGTATTATGATGTATGTTTTTAATATTCAAACTTAATATGTTTTGATTTATTAAAAAATATACATTGATATTTAGTATTAATTGGTCTTTAAATATGGACTTGATTATTTAAATTGATATTAAACATTAAATTACTCTTTAAAATTGTTTTAACTACGACTTAATCAATATTTGATAAATATATTAAAGGATCATATGTTATATTTTTATGATATTGTGATTAACTGAGTGGCTATAATTAAACTAAATGATTCTATTTGAAACTTTTTTATGTTGGATTTTTTATTGGTTACAGAATTCACCCCCATCCTGATATTGTCACTCTGACCAATAACGGCTTTTATAATATTACGGAAAAAAGAAAAACAGATATATATGATTCTCTGATACTGATATATAGGTCTAAATCACATCATAATTGGATTTTAATAAAAATAATTTTATAAATTCATTGAATATCATACTCATCAATGGTGGTCAACCACATGAATACCCCAAATAAACACTTCTCTAAGCTAAAAAATATTATATAATTTATTGGATTCTAAATTCATGGGGATTCTGCTCAAATATTTTACAAACTGCTATGATCAACTCATTATTAGTAATTATTATGATACACACGTGAATATTCATATATAGGATTGGGAGGTAGCTTTATTTCATAAATAGTAATGTTTGTGAAAGAATAATTACTAATAATTCTTAAGATCACATTATGTAGAGGTGTTATCAATTTATAGGGGAAGGGTGATTGGATATTACTCTAGTTTCATCTGGAATCATAGTGTCTTTAAATCAAGGTGAAATGATAAAATATATGATTCAATTGTAGAATTAATGGATCACTATAAATTAACATTATAGTAAATAATTTGATCATAATAACTCTATTTTAAAAGTTTCATGCAGTATAGAAAATATATCCATAATATTTTGTGAACTTATAAATGTTATTCATGGTAGAATACACCTTAATGGAATATAGAGAATTGACTAAGGGGAATGTTTCAAAAAGAATGTTTTTAAAAATATAATCTAGCCTTATATGGAATTCAGTTCAATGTATATGATTATACATTGAATACCTTTGGATTCAGCACCATAAAACAAGATATTCATGATGGTGTGCTATAGGCCATCCAATGAGCATTCAATATGACAGAAATGAAGAAAAATATACGCTCTTTTGGACAATTTGTTAACAACGAGTTAAAAAAAATAAACCAATAAATGGTTAATGATTACTTTTAATGGTGTTATTAGGCTGAAGAAGGGACAATTGATCTAAACAAATATATACATTTTTTTGGGTTAAATATATTAGAGAATCTATTTATATTTAATTCTTGAACAAAATAATCCAAGGAATTTTGGTATAGAAAAATTAGTTAGATGATCGAATGAGACAGGAAAATTCATGATTGTTAGAACAAACTACCATGGATTAAAAAATATGTCTACCTATAAATGAATAAATTTGTAAATAATAATATGGTTAAATTATAGTGTCAATGTTTTCATTAATTTTCATCTAACATTAGGTGTAAAACATATAAAATAGTGGTATTTTTTATCACCCAGAAAATTATCAATGTTAATGTAAATGCTTTAGAAATTAATAAATAAATATAATTTAATTAACTAATGATGGAATATATATATTAAAAATATTGAATATTCAATTTTTGTGAATTTATAAAAATTTGAAAAAATGTAAAAAAGTGTCTAATGTTAAAATTACCATTACATAATATTTTGGATTATAGTTTATATACTCTATTAAATGATATTATTATTAAAAATTATCTAAATTACATACAGGATATTTAAGCCAATTATATGGTACATATGTTTATATCCATAGAATCATTCATATTAAACAATCAGATGGTGGATCTATCTTCTAATCCTTACAAGCCCATGACTTAAACCAGTTATAATTTTGAATTATATTCCTATCACCAGAATAACTCGATCACACAAGATTATAGAAACCACTACCATACTACCCTTATAAAAAAATTATCATAATTATTAATTACATAAAAAATAAAATGGAAGACAATTTTTATATTTATTAATGAAACTGTTACATGATGGTAACTATTAGAAAAAATAATTAGATAGAAAACTATTACATGTATGAAAATTTCTTAGAACCAAGTTGTTCTTGTAACATATAATAGTCCAACTACATTCTGAATAATCTATTAGAATTCATATTTATATCGATGATGAATTGGTATTTATATGAAAACCTACAATAGTGATAATAATAATTCATTAATGGTGGATATAAATATATGAAAAGATACGTTTTTATCTATGATAAACACCGAAAAACATAATTACTTCTGATAAATTCAATCTAAAAAAATTTGTAGGGATTTTATATTTATAGAATAAATATGGGATTAAAATTTAGTTCACCAGATTTTGATCCTACAATAGAGGAACAACTAAAGAAATTATTTTTAAATCAAAAACACGTAAAAGTATATTGTGATTTCCAAAGAAAATGTGGTAAAGGATTAAATATATCAATAATTCCCCCAATAATGTCTTCAAAATTCCATTCAGTTTTAGAGATAATAATATAGTAAATTAAAATAAATGTATTTACTAAAAAATTATAAAAACTAAATATTGTTTTCAATATATTTAAAAAAAATAGACTAAAAATCTATGAAAGACATTAATATAATTTTTATAATCAATTTGGAACCTAAAAAAAATTGTTCATAAAAATAATTTTTTTCCTAACTATTTTATAAATTAATGTACAATAAATAATCTCTCCCCATATAATATATGAAAGAAATGAATAAGTTTCATTAAAAAATTTATTTGGGGAAAACTTCATTTTAATAAAATTTATAACCATAGAGGAATAAAATATCATTTCAAAAAAGAATGTAATTTATTGTATCCCTAACACTTGGGGATTTTTAAAAATAATACCCCCACTTTAAAAAATAACTATATATAATGAGGAGAATTAAAATTCCTCCATTGATTTGGAAAAATATTTTTTTTTTGAGATGAAATAGATCTATGAATAAATATTTAATAAACTCCCACTTAAAAGAAAATAAAACATTTTGAAGGGACTATAAAAGGTATAAAATAAAAAATATTAATTTATTTATATTCTAGGAAAGTAAAAATTCTCTTTTATCTTATAATATATACTATTAGGTATTAGTAGAGAAATCAACCCCTTAGTCCATTCCTTATATACTCAGTAAGTCCATCCTAAAGATAAGATTTTTACCATTTATTAAAAATAAAATAAAATTTACAAGGGAGATAGGTGATGTCAAACAAAGGGACTAGACCTCATCAATAGATCACAATATTATAGATAATAATAATACCTATAATTCCCATAATTGAAATCATTATATATTTCCCATTCAAAATTTGACTTACCTTGATTGAAGATCTTGAGAATATCTGTATTGAACATGCCTGAAAAATTAAAATAAGATCAACTATACACAATGTGAGGTGTGTTAAAATAGTCTTTCCTTGGAATTCATTTTAGGGGAGCAATAATGAAGTGAATAAAATCATCAGCCTTCCCTTTTTCATATAAGAGTGTATATTTGTAATAGGTATGACCATTACTACATGTTTGAATCCCATATGATTTATATTTGTCACCCCACTTATCATAAATCCTATGAGAGTTAAATAAATTATAGATCTCATAATAAAAATAATCATGCCGAGGAACCCCAATGTGATCATCCATGATAGGATCCAACACAACAATTCTATCACATGTCAAGCATGCACCATGATTATCAATCATGATAGTATTTGAAGTGTTAGTTGAAGAAGGAGACCCAATAACAATGGGGCTGGCATTATCAACAGTCTTAACTAATCCAATGGGAGAAACATCACATGAATTATCAATTGAAAATTCAACCTGAATAGTATAGGGACCACTATTAGCTCTCATCGAGGACTTATCCAACATTATTCGTTTTCCTTTCAAACTAGGAACATGAGATATAGACTTTTCAGAAGTTAAAAACCCACATGAGTGAAGGTTGTATTTTTTAGAACAGTTCCATCATGATCAAGAGTCAACGTAAAAGACACATGCTACCCATTAGGTTTAATTCAATAGAGTTTAAATGGATAACCCTTCATCCCACATATCTCACTGGAGATCTTCCCCTAACATAACACTAAATAATTCCAAAAAACCATACATTAGATACAAAAAGAGGAATTTTTCACATTAGACATATGTATTGATATTATTAGAGGGATTAGAGAGAGTTTCCATATAAATAAATGTAGATATCAGATAAATATCGACCATTATTCTGGGGAAGTGTCCAAACCGAACAAAGTTGTTTTCCTTATCGAGGAGTATAAGTGTCACAAGTGCCATGCCATTTTCATATAGAATCTTTATTTGAAAAAGGACCCAATTAAGTCCATGCAAAGGAACCAAAACCTGAGAGTAGTAATTCCTTTCTCTTGATATAAATATCTATGATTTACATACATGGAAATTACATTTCATTGGAAGACCACTTAAATACATTACCCAAACAGACACCCAAAGACCATATTAGTTTAGTGTCCTTATAAATTTGAAGCATAATCTTCATACATGGTGAATGATCTTCATAATATCCCATAATGTTCTACCCCTTTTGTTTTCCTACTTAAAAACATTTTTTATATATTGGGGAAAATAAAAAATAAAAGGGTGATCTCAAATTCTCAGTAAGGGTAGTCATGGAGAACATAAAACTAACCATAAACATTTGAACATAAAAACATGAACATAACGTTTAAACATTAAAATATTTAGTCATGAAATAAATATTGGAAGCATGAAGGGAATAAATAATAAAAAAACGTTAAAAATTATAGAATATCATTTACATATAACATGTAATTTTGGAAAACAAATAAGCACCTAATATGATTTCTATAGTATCCAACGCTTGAGGCCACGACCATCATATTTAAAAAAGTCTATTAATAAACGACGTTTACTTGTTGTTCCAGCCACGTTTTTCTAAACCAGATATAATTTTCGTTCCATTCATGTCTATCTCATGAGATAAATATTTTTAACAAATGAATTGGAGAGAGATATATGTCCCTCCAATCTCATAATGAAATCATTATTTCATGTTCCACAAAAACATAAATCATTCATCTTAGTATAACACATAAAATAAAATGGGTTTCTTAAACCACATGATATTATATAATAATCCATATAAAATTCCATTTCATCATTACCACAATCAAATAATAGTAATAATAACAATAGAAACATAACATTATTTAAATATAATCATCTTAGATGGAAAATAATTTTGATAAACCATTGAACTCAGTTCTTGAGATAAATATCCTTTCTTCTTCAATTTTTTTTTCAAAACATTTCATTCAATTTTTTTTTTAAAAATAGTTAAAAATAAACATGATATAGTTTATATGATGTCTCATGGAAATAAGGCATAATAAAATTATAAAAATACATTCATACCATATACATCAAAAAAACATTCTCCTCATACTTTTACAGGAAAAGTCAAAAAGTACGTATGGTAAAAAAAGAACGATTCCTTCCATACCATATAGTTAAATTCAAAAATGGGTAAAAATGATTTTATAAATACATATAATAATAGTAAAAAATGTATGAATACAGTCTTAGTAAACATGGACATGGATGATAAATATATCCCTAGTAAATACGTAGCTATAAATAATCTCAGAAAATAATGAGAATTAAAAATTATCCATTACCATTGGTCCAATATGATTCGTATGTATCCTAAACTCTTGTATATTAATTTAAATAATGTTAATGATTTATTCCAGAATAGTAATAATTTCAATGATAACATTTATGATCATGTTTTCATCTTTTTGTTAGAAACATTTCATTGTTAATCATTATTCCGTTATTAACTGCTTTCTGTTCTTATGCATGTTTTGTTGGATAAGTTCTTATTTATATTTTTAGGATATTGTTATATCATTTAAATAATGTTTTTAGTGTAATATAAATCAGATTTATTCATTTAATTCATTTAAATAATCATTCATTAATGGATATTATGTAGAACGAATCATATTGCACTATAGAGATGATAAGTTGTACGTACACACAAGTGACGATATCGTTCCCGTAATTGATTAATGGTATTGAAGTGGAAGGTGTATAATATCTAAGAATTAGTAAATTTTTATAAAAATCATATATAGTTATTATTTACAACATTATACCCATCCAAGTAATGTGGTGTTAAAAAATAGATTACACCATGGTGTGGAGACAGTAAGCTGTGTTACGTGCTCGCAGTGATTTCATTTTTCATAGGACAAATAGATGGTTAAAAAGGGTTGTTTAATTTTTAAAATAAAATATCCGTATATATTTGATAATTATTTTATTAATTTATAATGAAACAACTAATGAAGAGGAATTATAAGAAGAATGAAATTTGAATGAATCTGTAGAAGAGATTACCTCTTCCTCTACGTGCGTCCTTTAAATATCCACATAGGGCCCTAGAGCTGGTATTTTTAGAATAGAAGAACCTATATAATGTAAATAGTAATGTTTATAATGGAATGGGTTAGGGGTTTTATGAGCTAGAATACTCCTGGTGGTGTGAGGAAATGTGCGAGGAGATTGCTTTTTATAAAAGATGAGGTGGGGCACTTAAGGTCGATATTGAAATACTATTTCATTATAAAATGATGTTCGATTTCAAAAGATCCAAAACTAATTTAATTCTAATATAAGGTGATGGTTGCTCTAAATAATCTCAAAAAATACGTTTTATACAAGTTTAGGTCTCATATATAACCTTATCCCTTAACATTAACCGTTAGTTAACTAATTTATCTCTTACCATGTCTTCATGTATATTCATACTATATTGTTAATATATTTTCTATTAAATGAAAATAAAACATAACGTGGTTAGTTAATGAAATTTAAAAAATTATATATGACATTTGGAATAATCATAGATTTCCAAGACTATAATATCATTCAATAAAATAGTATTTGTTTTAAAACCACATTTAGGTCAATTATTATACTATTCATGTCATGAAATTTTAAAAATCCATAAAAACATTATTCATTCAAAAAATATTCATTAATAAAAATATTAAGATTCATAATAATTCATTAAATTTTTGTGTCGCCTAAAATTTTTAAAAATAAATTTATTTTAATATTTTTAATCTCATTTATTTAGATCATTCAGTAATATGGTAATCACTGCAACATCATTGTGTCAGAAATAAATTTATTTATTTTATGTCTAAAAATTGTAAATAAAATATAATGATTTAATAATTGTTTTTATATTTTCAATTACTATTTATAGTATAATTTATATTATGTATAAAATCTTATTAAAATTGTTTTATTAAGAAGATTCAAGTTTATGTCATATTTCTCTTAACTTTAAATTAATTCATATAAAATATATATTTCATGTCTAAATGGTTCCCTGGCATCCCAAAATAGACCCAAGAATTACCATGGTCCGAAATATATCATCCAATAACATTATGACATGTTTTAGGGTATTTTAATATTATTATAATTTTATATTTTACCCTTATTTACACGATTTACCCTTTAACAATGGTAAATAAATTAATTTCTCAACTATTCATAATGAAAATAATATAAAAAGTACCTATTTACACAATTTGAAACTTTTGATTCCAAATAAGGAATCCATTTTTCCAAATTAAAAACAATTAATTTTTAGTAATTAATTTAATATTATTTCAAGTTCTCAAAACCAAAAATAGGGTTTTCTAGATGCTATAACTATCAAAAGAATTAAATGTGTTTAAGTTAAATTTAAAAGTAAAATTACATAAAATTAACAAAAATGTATTACATGATAAAAAATTATTCCAATTACACTTTAAATCGAATTAAAAATATAATCTATCAATATAAATATATTATAGGAAAATGCAGTTTTGAATTAAAATGATGTATTTTCCACTATTCATTAAAATATGAATTTTACCAGGAATAAACTAGAAATTAATCATAGGTAAATTTTTATGTCTCACTTCTAATGAATTATTTTATTTTTTTAAATTAAATAAATAAATGTGATAAAAAGTTAGATTTAAAATGGGTGCGCCATCAAAAGGCGACGAAACTGCAATTTTTTTTTGAAAAAATACTTCTTTTATCCAAAATAATGAACATGATCTTATATGATTTATATAAAATAAATTCAAAATTCAAAATTTGTTTAGTACTATTCATAATTTCTAGTCTATATACCAAAATAATATTTTAAATATATATCATTGTTTATTGAAACTGGGTATGGCATACACCGCAAGCTATCGAGGAAGGTCTCTTTTGCAAGTATCAAAATCCACAAATAGTGTTCGGTATACTGAAATCTAATACGGTGTTACATATAGTGAAAGATAATATTAGTGTAGCATACAATAGAAGCCATAAAATAAAATAAAACTAATCTATCCCATAAAATATCTGGGTGTTACATTCTACCCCCCCCCCCCACAAATGAATTTTTCCTTTGAAATTCGTTGGGGTTATAAAAAGTTTTCTAAATTAATGATTCATTAATAGAAACCCAAATTATAATTTTGGAAACTAAAAATTCTTTTTTAAAAGGAATGTATGAAACATAACAGTTATCGAAAGTAACTGATACAAGAACCTAGGTGGGAATTGAAAACATGGATATTTGAGAGAAACCAAATGATCATGTTCTGATAGAAAATTTTATAGAACATGGCTAGGAAAATGTCAAAAATCACAACTATATAAATCTTTGATGATATAAGGTACCATATGGTTCATCAGATATAAAGATACTAGGATACCATTTTAGGTTTTTATGGTCTTATCCATAACGTTGAATAATTTTTCTTAAGAATAAATACGTAATTCATTTTGGTAAAATTTCATTGTTGTTCGTGCATTGAAAATTTTCCACTTCAACTCTTATTTAAGGATGTGACGTTGAATTTTTCTTTCCTGATATGTTAATAGATTAGGAGATATAATGATAAGTCATTTCATCTGTTATTAACAGATGATTAAAAATGGTAGTAAAATATCCATAAGTCCAGCTATAGTGAGATAACACATTAATCTAAAAAAAATCAACCGGAAAATAACTTTTAATATCCATAAATGTATAACATTATAATCCTTCAAAAAATAGAAAATAAAAAACTTTATAAAGGGGTGATCTAAATCGACATAACATTTATCTCCCATATCAATTAAGGTAGTTCATTGTTGTTACATTCCAAATATGTGAATACCTTGATCATGTATTCTCTTGGAACATGATAATAACATGAATTTCCATAGAACCTTAGTGAAAACATGAATTCAATAAAATAAAACTATTTACACACACGAAACATATAAAAAAAATTTATTCTCAAACCATTATTTCACTTTGTCCTCATATCAATCCCAAACTCATTAATACTATCAAACATCCAATTATCTCGTTATCCATTCATTATATACATAACATGTGCTTCCCCAAAATTTTAAAATCACTTTTCGTGGTTACCAATTCAATAAAAATATTGAAAATCAAAATGGACCAAAACATATATATTCCAATATTCCGTAATATAATAAAATAGATTCAAAAAAACTATATTGGAATGCTATTACATAAACACTTAATCATTCCACCACTTTAATGTCATACTCAACATGAACAATAGTGAAATAATGCGACTTAACTTTGTATTTTTCCTTAATAGGTTGCTGACGTCAATCATCATTAACCATTGGATTCGGGAATTGGTTAACATAAATCCCCATTTCTTTGCACTTGTAGCATTGAACTGTTTGTGGTTCATTTTCTATAGTCTTTTCTCTATTCACATCATTGGAAATATTTTTTCAATTAATTCTCCACTCAAATAATCAATAAACTTATTTTCACCACTTGAAAATTTTTTCAAGTCCCTTTATAAAAATCTCAACATTTATTCTTTCCACACTTTGAGCATAAGGAAACATTCTATCTTTTTTTCACCATTGTTTTGAGATTTTCCCTTAAATCCCTTCTTTAGTTTCATGTCAAAACCTTGAGATGGGTATGTAACACCAAATTCTAGTTCTACCTTGATATTAGAAAGAATAATCTCTTCCTAGCTTCTGAAATATCTTATAACCAATGTACTTAGAAGACTTTGTTCGAAGACACTGAAAATCGATCAACTTTACTTTCATGTTGGATGTTAAATCCAGAATCATACCGTAAATGTGTTGTAAAATTTGCATTGTATGTACCAAAAGAATCATTATCTTTTTTTATTAAGAACAAGGAACTCATTATCAATCATTGTTCAAATAATATGAGGGATTTACTTATTGAAAAATATGTTCATGAACTCATCCCATTACATGGATTCAATTTCATCTTACTGCATTGAATTTTTAACTAGAGTCCACCACTGGTCTGCTTCACCTTCTAAATAATCGACATCCAAAATGACTTTTTTCATGTTTCGAGAAGTGAAGGATGAAAAATATCTTTTCAATGGTACTGATCCATTGTTCCGCCACAATTGGATCAGAAGACCCACTAAAAGAAGGTGATTGTTCTCTCAGTAAGGACTCAATATAGAGTTGTTTTTTTATTTTCTCATTTGGAAGTCCATAATTGTTTATATTTTCTATATGTATATAAATAATTTTTTTCATTTAAAATCCAAAACAATTTGGTTTCTCAGGAGGAAAATCATTTCATTTCCCAGTGCATGGATCATTAACATGGTTACATTGATTTCCAGCCACTGTCTAAAACCCAAAAAATAGCCTGAGAGTTAAAATTCATACCAGCAAGACAACATAATCAAGGGGGAGTAAAATCAATCTATAACATCATAGGATTGATAATAGGTTATCCATGATCATTTCCATTATTCTAGGACTATAACCAACAGTTAGAGATTCCCTTTTGGAAGACACTAAACATACCATAGAAATATCTCCAGGGATCTCACTAAATTTTTCACATCTTAGTTTCTAACGTTTGAATAATGTATCATTCAGATACCAACTATAAAGTCACATAATTTATTGACATGGAAATTACATTTCTTTTTCAGAATACTTAATTACATAACACAAACATATTCCCAAAGACCGTATTAGTTTAGAGTCTTTGGAAACATGGAACATAATCTTCTAACTTGTTGAATGATCTTCAACATCTCCTATAACGATATTCCCCTTTTTTCCTATAGAAAAACAATTTTTATATCCTGGGGAAATGAAAACCTAAAAAGGGTGAGCTCAAATTCTCATGGCATTGCTGGCAAGACCATCATAGTGGACAACGTCCATTACTGAAATGAGATTACTTTTTTTATAGGCATGTATTACTAAACAAAATTTACATTCCTTTCCAATAATTTCTATATCAGGTGTTATAAATATTTACCCAATGCATTGGAGGGTGATATAGGTCCCACCCATCTCATAATGAAATCTTTATTACATGTTCCAAAAAAACATAAATCATTCATAATATCACAACCAATGAAATAAAATGGTTTTCATAAACATCATTAAATCATAACATAATCCATATAAAATACAATTACAGCATTAGAAAAATCAAATAATATTAATAATAGGGATATAAATATAACCCTATTTAAATAAAATCATCTTATATGGAAAATAATTTTGATAAATGTTTTGTACTTAGTTCTTGAGTAAAAAACCCTTTCTTCCTAAAACCTCATTCCTTTTCTCCAAATTCCATGTGATTTTAAAAGAAAATAATTTTGGTGAACATAAACATGAGATAGTGAATAGTAAGATTAATGGAAATAAATAATCATGAAACTATAAAAATAAATTCATGGAATATAAGTCGAAAAACATTCTCCCCGTACTTTTTCTGGAAAATTCAAGAAGTACCTCGTATGGTAAATAGAAGAAAGATTCATTCTATAACATGTAGTAAAAGTAAAAAATTTATAAAAATGGCTTTAAAAATACATATAATAATAGTAAACATTTTATGAAATGATTTTTAGTAAACATGTACATGGATGATAAAAATATCCTCAGTAAATACTTACCTTTAAATAATCTTGAATAAAAATGAGATTGAAAATTTATCCATTACCTTACATATGATATGATTTATATTTATCTAAACCTACTGTATAATGATTTAAATAATGATAGTGATTTATTCCATAATCATAATAATTTTTATGAAATATTTAGGATTATATTTTCATCCATATCGTTTTAACATTTTATTGTTACTCGTTATTCAGGTATTAACTAATTTAGGTTATTTTTCATGTTTCGTCATATATGTTGTTATTATTTTTTTAGGATATAGTTAAATAATTTAATGCATGGTATTAGAAAAATATATATCATATTTATTCATCTAATTCATTTATATAATCCTTCTTTAATGAATATAATGTAGAACGAATCACATCACACCATGGAGACGGTAACCCGTACGTACACACGAGAGACGATATCGTTCCCATAATTGATTAATGGTATTGAACTGGATGGTGTATAATATCTAAGAATTAGTATAATATTATAACAATAATATATTTTTATTATTTTCACTATTTTACCCATCTATAGAAAGTGGTGGTGAACAACTGATTACTCCACGACGTGGAGACGGTAATCTGTACAAACGAACATGCAGTGATTTTTTTTGTAGAATGGATAGAATGTGAAATAAGGTTGCTTGATATTTATAATAATATATCATTATAGATTTGATACTTAGGTTATTACTTTATAAGGAAAAAATAATAATGAGTAAGTAGAAGAAGAATGAAATTTGAATGAATCGTTTGAAGAGATTACCTCTTCCTCTACGTGCCTCCTTAAAATTTATCTTAGGGAACTAGAGTTGGTATATTGATGATAAAAACCCCTCTAGAATGTAACTAGGTACATTTATATGTGAAATGTGAATCTTTTTCCATGTTATAATGGTCAAGGTGGTGTGAGGAAATGTGGGAGGATATGTTGTTTTATAAAAGAAGAGGAGGGTCACTTTAAGAAGGTATTGAAATATTTATTTTTTATAAAACTATTTTAGGGTTCTAAAGATCAAAAGGTAATTTAATTCAATGATAAAATGATAATTTTTCTAAATTCTATAAGCCATTAGGTTTTAGACAAGTTTAGGTATCAAATTTGACCTTATCATTTAGCTTTAAACCGTAGCTAACTAATTTATCTCTAACTGTGTCTTCTTGTATATTCATACTATATGGCGATTATAGTTAATAAAAATGCCTATAGAACATCAAGTGGTTAATTAATTAAATTTTCAAAATTATCTATGTCATTTGGAAAAATATTATATTTTTAGGACTTTTATATCATTTAATAAAATAGTATTTGTTTTAAAAACACATTTCTGTCAATTTTTATACTATTCATATCATGACTTTTTAATAATAAAAAAAAAACATTATTCATTCAAAAAATATTAATTAATATGAACATAAAAATTAATAATAATCAGTTAAATTTGGTTATGGAATAAAATGTTTCAAAATAATTTTCCTAATATTTATAATCTCATTTATTGAAATCATTCATTAATAAGGTAATCACTACAACATCATTGTTCCATGAATAATTTTTTTATTTTTTGTCTAGAAATTATAAATAAAATACCATTATGTAGGAATTTGTTTTATATTTAATGTATATTTATAGTTTAATTGATATTATTTATAACTCCATAAAAAATTGTTTTATTAAAAAGATACTTGTTTAGGTCATATTTCTCTTTATTTATAATTATTTCAAAAAAATTGTCATTTTCACATCCAAGTTGTTCCACGAGGACTCCAAATCGACCCAATAATGACCATGGTTGAAATTATCTCATCCAATAGTATTCAAACATGTGTTAGGGTAGTTTAATGTTATTATAATATTATTTTTTACCCATATTTACCGGATTTACCCTTTAACCAAGGTAAATAAAATATTTATGGATGTTACTCTTCATAATGACCAAAAATAAACGGTTCCTATTTACAAAATTTGAAATTTATAATTCAGAATATGGAATCCATTTTTCAAAATTCAAAACACTTATGTTGTAGTAATTATTTTAAAATTAATCCGCATAGTCTAAACCAAAAGGTGGATTTATAAGAAATAATAACTGCCAAAAGACTGTCTAGTGTTTAAGTACAATTAAAAGTGAAATCACTTCCAATGACCAAAATTGGATTAAATGATAAAAAACTATTTGAGTTAAATTTTAAACCCAATTAAAAATAAAATTTAACTATATAAATAAAATAGATGAAAATGCAATTTTGAATTAAAATATACTATGTTCACTATTCAGTAAATATCAATTTTATCATAAAAATAAAAAAGAAATCAACAAAAGGAAAATATTATGACTTTCTTCTAAAGAATTTGTTCATTTTTCCAAATATATAATATAAAAGTGTTAAAAACTATATTTAATATAGGTGTTCCATCAAAAGGCGGAAAAACTGCATATTTTGAAAAATACTTCTTTTAACCGAAAAAATGAACACAGTCTTATATCATCTATTGAAAATACATATAAAAGTCAAAATGTTGTTAATATTATCCTTAACATCTAGTTTATATCCCGTAATAATATTTTAACAATATATCGTTGTTTAGAGAAACATGGTATGATGTATAATACAAGCTATTGAGAAAGGATGCACTTTTGTGTAACACAATACAATAATAGTGTTGCATATAATGTAAGATAATACAGTGTTGTCTATAGAGCAAGATAATATTTGTGTAGCATACAACACAATACATCAAATAAAATAAAAATAATATATCCAATAAAATCTCATGGTGTTACAAGAGATGTGTTGAAATCTAAAGACCATTCATGTAGGTGAAGCCATCCATGTTTCTGGGACAAACACCTGGTTCTCCATGCATGTATTTTGAAAGAATTCTATGGTAAATTTTAATTAAAGAAGACACGACCGTGAGAAACACATCTCTAATTGGAGGATCCCCACAAAATTGATATATGTCTCAATAGATCCTCAAACCTCAAGGAGATATCACACTTTTGTTAAACAAGACACACAATCATGGAATTATTCACTTCATCAATACTCTCCGCTAACACACGTGGGTTAGCCTCAACATGGGATGATGACCCTTTTTGAAGAATCCTTTCAATGTGGGTGTCAGAGAAATATTTAAATAGGGGTGCCAATGCATGTTCGACTACATATCCAGTTGGGACCCTCACATTATCCATGCCATTCAGAACCATCAATACCATATTCAACTTCACCATCTGTGAACTAGAAATCAAAAGAGTAGAGGGGAAATTCGAAAAATCAATGGGTAGAAACCCCATAATTCCCGACAGAAGATCAAACATAGTATAATCAAAATCCATCACAACACCATCAATATGATGAACACCGGTGTCCCGAGTGTCATGTACAGATCAAGAATCACACCCCTCAAAAGCATACTTTGATGAAATTGATGTATCCAATGTAGATAAATTATCATATCCTCAGACATTTTTTCAAGAGAGAAACACACTGTGCATCACTGTCTTACACAAATGAGTCATTATCCTTTCAACAAAACTACTTCAAATTTAAAAAGTAAATGAATTTAAAAAGATCATGGTGATAAAAATAAATAACTTTTTAATATATATTTTATTTTAAATAACTATTATTCTTATTAATCTTCCGTAAAATGAGAAAATATAAAAAAATGATAAACAAAATTAAATGAATTGTCCTCACTAGTTTTTTGGAATTTCCTATTTTATGACATAGGATAATTAATAAGTTAATTTAATATCAATTTAAATTTATCATTATGAAATTATGATAATTATATTCAAAACTATTTAAAAAAATTTCTTAGTAAATATATTAGTAAGATAATTTAATCATTTATAAAGACTAAAAAATAACCCCTTCCTGTGAGTGATACCAAAATAAATGGTTCCTTATATGTCTATTTTTAGATCATGAGTGATTTAATCACCTTCTATTTTATTAAATGTCACTATTATATTCCATAGAATATAGTTTTATGTGATTTTTTTAAAATATATCAGTGTCCATTTTACCAATATAATTTTTTCATGAAATCTTTATCCTACCACAAATTTAATTATATAAGAGGAGTATGAAATAAATTGTATCTTGTTTTGGACTTGAAAAATAAATGCCATCCTACAAAATTCAATGTTTTGATATACTCTTCATATCCAACCTATAACCTATACTTTTATTATATTATTATCTTATATTTGTATAATTGTTCTGGAATAATTCAATATAAAATGTTTTCTTGATTCTTTTATAAAAAAAAACTTTTCCCACATTTTAATGTGATTTCGTCAAAATAACTGGAAATATCACACACAATAATAGTAAAGTAATAATATCTATTTTAATTGATATTAAATATAGAAGTCTTTTGATCATACCTCCGTATGGTTTTCTATAAAATAGATCCACACATTCATTACAATCATTTTTGATTGAGGTAACTAATATATTACTAATACATTATTCATTTTCAAAACCTACGCATTGTAGTAAATCTATAAATAAATTAAATATAAAGGTGGACCACCATATTTCTTATTAATGAAAATAGATATATATTTTTAACTTGTTTGAGAGGAAACCCCAAAAATGATTTAATGGCCTTGTGGAACAAATACTCATTAAAAGATGGACCGTAATACCCATGGCATAAAAATTAGTGAAAATGATCCCAAATCCCAAGCTGAGAAGACAAACATAAAATCATGATCCTAGTCAGATCACTATGATTCCCCCTAAAAGAAATCATTGCATGGAACAACAATAAATTTATGTCATTGTAGATCAGTCTTCAAAAACCCACCTCATTGGAGATGAAAAAATGATCTGAGTCAACAAACCCATTGCTCTTTTGGCCATCACACCCATCAATGATTTCATGTTTCCTTGCCTCCATACCTCAAAATTATGTGGCATCTTCTCCCAGGTCATTACCTTTCACATGTTTGGTCCCTACCTTGACCAAATACAATTATGTTCAACTAGAATTTCTATTTATTAGTTGGACCCCTCTTTCTAGTCCTATAAGAGGGAAAAATTAATGGTGAATGGTAACAAATAAATCATTCATGCATCCCACCTAATAATTTTGAATGGAAATTCATTTCGAACCCAATGCTCTATGTCGAGAAACTAGCCAAAATACATTATCTTATTATCAGAGGTAACCCAAAGACCTTGTGGCCTAATGAAAAAATGTAACTAATGAACCAAATGATTGGTGTTTGATTAAAAAAGGAAACACCCAAAATCATTATGGATATGGAACCCTAAATGGAAGAAAACACAATCTAGTGTTGGTTCATCCTCAAAAAGTATTCTTTGTTAGAACCGTGCCACCATGTCCATCAGATATTTCTAGTCACCACCACTAGTCATCCCAAATTATTTTTCTAACACCTTCCCCATTTTCAGTAATTGTTCCATCATCGATTGATATTAATTGTGCAGTATTAATAAGTATCAAATATATAATATTTACGGATTTGATTATATCATACCCTGAATACCACCCACAATTCCAAGATCAAATGATTCAATTCTATCATGGCCATCTGTAATTAAAATCCATTTGAGTCCACATTTATCTCGAGTTCTAATTCCCTGGTTTCATTAACATCACATTCATCATTGCCTCTCATGTACTAATACAGAAACACTGACACTGATATCATAGTACTTCAACTCATGATGATGAATGAAAAGACAATAGATCAAAAAAATATTATATTATGGGGATATGATCTGGGAAAATAGAATCCAAATAGTAAAATGGAACACCAACAGAAGAACCATGTGTGAATGACACCATGATCATGATTGGATGAAGAAACATTTTTTAGAATAAACTCTATCCAATAATCATTAAATCATATAATAAACCCCAACATGGAAGTAATAAAATCAATCCAAATACAATGGTCTATAGTGTGAATCAAATCCATGAAAAAAATGTCACCATCAACACAAAAATGATTAACTATTTTGGAGATAAAAAATGAATAATGTCATTGAGGATAGAGTAGCATCACCAATGATAATCTATTAATCCTTACATGAGATATGGGGGGAAAGGAGTCGAGAGCGATGAAATATCTGATATAATGTGGTTCCATTGGTAATCCAGTATGTTTATATTGAGTATAAATTTTTCCATCTGGTCTCTATGAAATTCAATAGTCATTGAAAAAATTGATTTTAACTACCATTATCATTTCAAATTAACTCATCATATGTTTGGGAATTAGATTATAAATATATTTTTTTGTTCAACCAAAATAATGTCATCATTATATATTTCTAAAATGATGGTGTCATTATAACTATTTTTAATAAAATGTTCTAGGTTAGCATTTCCTTTTAAAAAATCAATTTCCCTAAAAAATTTATGCTGGTGTATTATACTACGCTCTTACAACTAATTTAAGTCCATCAAAGCATTTATAATTCAAAAAACATATTTCAGAAGTGAATAATTTTTAAAAATAGATGGTTACTTAACATAAAAATCATCTTGAACATCAACATTGTGAAGATAACTTTTCTCATGTATTTAATATAATGTAAGATAAAAATATGTTTAAAATAGTAACTGAATTTATATATAATTGAGCTTATCTACAATAAAAAATTATTCACCATAATTTATGCCGACTTTTTGAAAATAACCCTTATCAACTATTTTTTTATTATTCCATTTAATGGTTCAATTCTCATCACATTTTTTCATCTAAAAACCCCTTTAACACCAATCCAAACTTATTTTTTGGTAATTTATCCAATGTATAAATAAGATTTCATTCAAGATGATTATTACCTTCCTATAGAGAACATATATAAATTTCCTCACACAACAAATGGTTTTTGGTTAAGGTAAAAAATGAAGATAAGAATGTGTGATTATCATATTCATTTCATAATGGGATTCATATATTATATTTTGGACTTGCTTTACTATTTATATTACCAAGGTGAGATCCTATAATATCAAAAAGTTCATAGGTAATAAGGTATATTGTTCCTCATTTATCTAATATGTATCATCCCTTAATAATGTTTGAGGATATTGAAGATCCATTAACCTAACATGATGAGTATCAAATATAATGATCTTTAGATAATTTTTTAATAAATTAATTAGTTTTTTTCCAAAAAAATTTAAGAGGATAAATATATAAAGGTTTTTACAAAAATTGAATGGTTGGTTTCATAAAATTATTCATGAACTATTCCCTAAATAATTATTTCTTAAAAAATACTATAAGCATTAAATTTCATAGAATAACCAAAAAATAAAATAATCATTTTTAGGATGACGTTCAGGTGGTTGATACTTCGTATTCAAGTTGAATACCTTACATCTATATAATATAATATATGATTGTTTTGGGCTTCATCCACTCCATAAGTCATAATATGTTTTATTTATAAATAGATGATTTAAAATTTCATTTATAGTATAAAATATTTTGCAAAACCTCATCCAAAAACTAATTATCTATTTAATACACAATCATAATAGTTTAGGAAATTTGAAGACTAATTTTACTTATTCCTTCATGTAATCTGTTTTATTGGTGTGATTTAGGTGATGAACATCTATGATTAAAAACATTCATAATTTTTTTTAAAATTATAAATTCTAAAACTAGAACAAAGATGACCCTATATAGTAACCGTGTGTTTGTTTATTTAACATTTTTAATTGAATTATACATGTTTTTAATGAAAAAAATTATCTAGGTATTTGAGTAAAATGAAAACCCATGTAAATCAAGTGTAACCATCAAAAAATACAAACACATAGTGTCTTCCTCTAATTATTCTAGTATTTTTAGGACTAAATGGATCAATTTTGACTAAAAATAAATCCCTAAAAGTTAGGATCAAATAACGAGATTAAAATAATAATAATATTTCCTCCAATATTGACAAGGATCACATAAACCTATTGAGTTGAACATAAGTTTTGGTAAATTCTTAACAATGACTCTCCTAGATTTTTTAGCTACATTATGGAAGTTATAGGGGCCTACATTTAAAATAAAAAATCATATAAAAGAGTAAACGACACTATAATAAGGAAAATTTAGGCTTCTAATAATATATTTGTTAGGAATGTAAATGTTCCCATAAAATTTGGCATATTGAGGAAAATTACATTACAAATTTTGTATAGTGTATTTATCATTCCCAATGATTACAACGTAACCTTCATATCAAAGTTAAGATATGATAATAAGATTGTTCATATTTCCTATTACATAAAAAATATTATAAATTTATGATTTTATATGAAAATATTCTTCAAATATTATAATAAATCATTATGTTCATTATCTGAAAAAGCAACACATCATTCATTCAATGTTTTTATTTTTGATATGTTTGACATGTCTCCTGACATGTGTCGGGGAAAAAAATCTATGAACTACTAATTCCAAATATTGGTACTTTTCAAATTTTATTGAAATTAAATAAACAATGTTATTGGTAACATGAAAGCTTTTATATAGGATTTTTTAGAAAAAAATATATGAACCCATATATTTCCCACACTTTTATGTTTGAAAATTATACGTTCTTTGAAAATTCAGTATTTTTAAAACCAAAATGTTGATCTTAATTTAATGTACAATACATTCCCTAGTGTTCTCAACATCATTGTTAATTTTATATGGGTTAAATTTTTAATAACTATAATTTATATAAAATAATTCATATTGGAAGCATAAAAATTCAATTATAATTTCGAGATGGTTTTATGTTTTTTATAATTAAAAAAACATATTTATCATAAATTAATTTAGGCCAAAAATTTTTTAGACCACCAATTACTTATTTATGTTTAACGACTACATTTTGATCATCAGAAGTAGAATATGAACTAGATTTAAAATCCAATTTTGAGAAAAAATTTGGAATTTTGTAGTATGTTCTGAAATTATATTATATTTTTTAGAAAAATATACATTTTTAGATTCCTAGATAGTCTACAATAATTTATTCCCCTTTTTGAAGTTATATACCTATTTGAAATTTTTTCATATGGAGATTAATATTACACATCATCAAATGCATTAAAATTATCTTTGTCAATTGAAAAATAATTTTCATCATTATATGAATTTGAATAATCACCACAAGAATTCAAGTATAATTTTTAATACAATGATATGTTGATAATTTATTTTGATGTAACCATAAAAATAAATACATATCATTTTTATGTATGTTTTAATATAAATTATCATTATTTTTATAATTACTTATATATTTTTCTATTGAAAAATTAAATGTTCGATCTCCTTTACTAGAACTATAGCTATACACACAATTCAATAATTTTCCTCTATGATTTTAGAATTTCTCCTCCAATTTTTTCAATAATATTTAATATCTCGAAATTAGGTCTCATATAACTAGTAAGGATTCCTTAATAGCATTCATCATTAATAGATTATATATTCTCCTATTTTTATCTCATATCATTTTAATTATCAGATCATATGTTATTAATTTTAATTATCATTATATTCCTAGTCACTAATTAACTGAACTCATCTTCACAATATTTCACATTGTTAGAATCCAAAGAATGTGTATACAACCTACTAGTAAAATTATAGACATGATTTATAACTCCAGAATTAATATGTAGACAAATTTTCTACCCCATTAATTATAATCTCTCTATTCTCGTATCTTTTTAATCTACAATCATGTTGTATTACAATTATATAGTAATCACCAATTCATATCATATTCAAGTGATGCATATCATTGATAGTTTTATGTTTACATTAAAACTATATGATAAGTATATCTATCAATTATTAAACCAACTAATCATCTGAAATATATTTCTAACAAAACAATTGTAAACTATTCACAATAATTATGAAATGTTGATGCATCTGAGAAAAAAACATTTTTGGTAAAAAATAAATTTCTAATAGTATTCTCACATAATTTCACATTGGGTTCTAATATCTTTGGATGTAGTTAGGTGAAAAATATAAAAATTATTCTATATTAATTTAGTATACAATAATAAGATATTTGACAATATCTTTATCCCTTAATAAAACATAAAAAAGTTATTTCGATTTTTTTTTAGCCAGAATCTCTTTTTTTCATTTCTATAATTTTATTTTTTTTAATTTTATAATTTATGTTCATAATATACATATTTATCATCTACAATTATAATTAAATTCTCACCATAATAGCATATCCTTGATCATAATCATTTCTATCCTTGATCTGGTGATGAATAGGATCATGATTGTCTATCGATAAAATAGGTATTCATATATTCATAAAAAGAACTTTTCCACCACCACACTACTTTTCTAAGGAATCATAGATATATAATCTAGGAAATAAATAGATTATATGATCATTATTAGACTCAAGAGTAATGATATTCCAAAACTGTATGTATATTCAAATATAACAAATTGTATATAAAAAACAAATGGGGGTTACATTAATTTAATATATGATTCACAATATTCATCAAATTACATTTTAAAAAAAACAAAAAGATAAGTCATTTGGTCATAGAAAAGAATATTAGACTTAATTTAAAAGAAATATAGGTTTAGTAATTGATAAAGTTGATATAAATGCTGAAAAAATACACATCCATAGGTTTAGCATAATAGAAATTATGTTTTTTGAAACATAAGTTAAATAAAATGAAGTAAACTTAAAAAACATAAACCATGGAAATATAAAAAAATATACAGTATTGGATTAAAAATATTCCATTATAGTATTTTATTATTCAACAATTTTATTTAATTTTTATATGAGATCGTTAAACCAGATTCAAGGTACCTATCTTCCATTCCATGAAATATCTTAATTGAAACTCATCAAATGGTGTCTAAGGAAAGGAGATATTATGTTTATAAGACTTTTCAAACATACTCAAGATACTAAAGGTTGCATTATTAATAAAATAATATCAACATGTCGGATCCTCCAATATCATTGAATTTATAACTCGTATGGTATACCACAAGTAATGATTGTAGATGAAAAACTCATTATTTTCAAATAATAGAAATATATCCATGAATAGTATCAACAATATCCAAGTGTAATATTAATAAATTGAGTGGAAAACATGTAATCCAAGATGACTGTAGCATCAAATGTTTCAAAAAATGGTCATATTAGATAGTTAATTCCTATTAGAAGAACCTAAACATGCATAAAATATATTTCCTGATGGACTATCTTGGCACAATGATATCATTGAGCCAATAAGGAATATTAAAAAATTATGAGGCAGTGCACATGAACACTAGGTGAATCATGAATTGAAAAAACATATTAAATTCATGTAGAAGAATAATTACTACGGTTCATATCATCCGATCACTATCCCCATGGATGTTATATAATATGTCTTGGTTATAAAAGTATACTTAATTTTATCTAAAAACATGGATTTCATTCATTTGTGATGCCTATTCGGATAAAAAACATTACTAGGCAGCATGGAAAAGGATGTCAAAGCCTCTAATTGTGGGTAGAGGTAATGTTAGAAGTGTCTATGTCATGATACAATGTATATATATATATAACTATCATGGTATGTGCATGATTGATGGATACTCAATTATAGTATTATGGGAGATGAATATGAAAGTGATATGGTCATGAAAGATTGGATTTCCTATTCTTCATGACTCATGCTCTATCCCAACATGTCAATTCTTAAATGTCACACCCATTATACTTTTATTATGGAGGGGTTAATATCTATCACCACAAAAGGGTCAGCACCAACATTAGATTTCAAGGATTCCCAACTACAAACATAGTGTTCAAACAACCTAGTATGTTACAGGGCCTCATGTAAGTTGTTCTTGGGAAGAATATCATGAATTATTTGATCATATTGAGTTAAACAAAAATTTTGAAAATTTTATTTTTATAGGAAATGAATTAGGAATATTTTATATGAAGTACATTTTTTATAAGATAATGTATTATATTTAGTTGGACCACTAGGGTGAGGCCATGTAGTGTAAGGAGTTTCCATAAAGATATAATTTTCTTAAATGGAATTTCAGGAAACATAATATCCCAATGAACAAATAACATTAAATATACAATAACTCACATAATGTCTATGTTAACTTGTAATAGTGACCCCTGAGAATATTCCTTGTATCACGTTTTCATTTAATGTGAATGTTCTTTTACTATGTGGAACTACATCTTCACTTTAACTAGCCCCCCTAACCAGGATCCATTATGTGATTCTTTCAAAAACCACTGGTTTCATATAGTGGGAACCTCTGATTCTTAGAAGAAGTATCATAGCTTAATCCTAAAAATCATATTTTCTTCTATTAGGAAGGAAAGAAATAGACAATGATATTATGGATCCACTACATATGGAAACCCTGCATTTTTAGAACCAAGAACCTATTGATTGACATTCCTATGTTTCTAAAGAACTCGAAATATTCCACATTGACCATAACTCTATTGGACCGTGGAAACCCCATCACACTACCCTCAGTGGAACGTTGGAATGATGGATTGACTAGTTCACTCTTGATTCTCGACCTATATTCAACATGCATAGTTCATGCATCATGGGATTTATGAGGGTAAGCGGATTTTTTCTCAATCATATTTATTTATTTATTCTTGTGTTTATGGAATAAAATGGATGTAAGGACTCTATCTTGGAATAATAAATTGTGATACTTATAGGGATCTATATGGGTAGTTAGTAAAAAATCAGGCTTGTGGCAGTTGAAATAGATTCTGCGACTATTATTAATTCCCTCCATGGAATTTAGAATGTCCATTAGTTAATATCATATAAAAATAGTAGGTGATGAAGATTTGTTAACGACCGCATAGAAGTACATATAATGTAGAGAGAGTGGAATGAAATAACTGACTTCCATGCTTCCATCGCTACCCAAGGCATTTTAACCCAAGCTCCACTAGCATGGGTTCTTTACCACCAAAGGGACTAAACCTAATCATAGGGGGTTCATTGGAGCTCCACTATTTCAAACCATTGTAGCCTTATGTGACCCTATTTTTCTGTTTTAATCTTCCATATTCACTCTCTCTTAATAAAACTGAAAAAATGATTTGAGGAGGTAAATGGGGGGATTTTTATTCATTTTCTCAATTAGAAGTATCGAGGTCACCATTTATGGTTGTATGCACATCTCTATTGAATGGAATAGAAGACTGAATATATAAAAACATGTTTTGAAAAAATATAAATGATGAGGATTATATGAGTAACTGAGATATTTTGAAACTAATATGTGAAGAAATAATGTTATGTGATTAATTGATATCCTTTAACACAAATTAATCTAAAAGAAACGGTGAAGATGCATAGTGGTAATTCTCCAAAACATTTTGAATTACAAACATGTAAAAGATTTAAATAGGTATTATTTAATGGAAAATTATAGAAATGTTTTATTTCAAAACAATGTAGTTCAATCTATTGGTATTTTTTCATTATTTGAATGGATGTCTTTTTTTGGGGCTTGTTGTACAAAATGTCATGATTTTCCCTAATGAAAATTATATATTCATATTATAAATTATGGGAGTGGAAATAAGGGTTGATATAGTAAGGAAGAATTCTATAATAAATGATTAAATATTTTGTAGTGGTAATGTATGTAGTTAAATTAGGGGATTTAGAATTAAAAAAAAATTAATAGAATAAATAGATATAAAATTAAATTTGAAATAATTATTAAATTTGATTATTAATATGTTTCTGGGATCTAAAATTCAAAATATAAGAAACAATTATTTCCATAAAATATTCTTTTATGAGAAAATAATTATTTTTACCAATTATTCAAAATTTCAAATACATATATTTGATAAAAAATCATATTATATTATCAATTTTTTATTATTTTGTTCTATGCTATGTAAACATATTTAATATACTAATTAATTTACTAAAATTATAAAATGAAATAAATTAAACATTATCTCTAAAATACATGTTTCCTATTTTTCTCTCATTGGTAGAATAAAATTAATTTTTTGGTATTAAATAAATGATATATTATTATATTATTTTTTAAATGGATATTTTATTTTTTGACAAATATTAATGATAATCATAACTATACAGCATGTTAAATATTATTGGTCATTTAGTCCTTGGAATATAATAATAATAAAGTATATATACCAAAAAATTAAACTATTTACGCACTATAATAATGAATTTAGTCTTACATTGAGATTAAATCATACATACAATATTATCAAAACATTATGAAAGTCATGATAGTGTTACTTACTATGTTATTATAAAGGACTCCCAGTTTAACATAAAACATCATCACTCATAATCAAAGAAAACCTATGAATTGGTTGTGCACTCTATGCATTCATATAATCATTGAAAAATCCACCTAAAGTACACTCCCTAAAAATGAATTATTGTAAAATATTATCATAGTATTAACAAAATATAAACCCCTTCCTTTCGTACATTTATTTCTTAAAAGATATATAAATTATATGTTTTTGATTATAAATTTTGAATATTTTTGGAATCCCACATTAGAATGTGGTTTAAATTGGTTCTCTTTTATAATTGGAAACAATCTTATAATAATTTAAAATGATATAATTTATGTGCGAAAACTATTACTGGACCATTCACTACACTATTCACACATTTGGAAATGGTCATGTAATTTGGATCCTTGATGGGGGTATCATTTCACATGATATATTATAATTTTTCATTGGGTTTAGTGGTGCTTTTAATTTACTGATATATTGTTATGTTATTCAAGGTTAGGCTGAGGACCAATCATGAAGGTTCAATTGGTCAACACGATTCACTAAAAATCATGATCATGATAGTCGATCACATCATATGTAATATAAAAAACATTTATATTCACTATATTGTGTAATCTAGACTAAATATTTGATTAGGTGAAATTTGATGGTTGTATTTACCCAAATTTAAGATTCCTTTACATAATATGACTATACAAAAATTCTATGGGATATAATACCTTATCTAATGGTATATTCAAATTAATATAGTATGGGGTCTCTATTTCATAGAAAATAAATTTAATTCTATCAATTTTCATGCACTCAAATCCTTATCACCTATTAATGTTCCTATTATGTAGTTAATTACCATGAAAGGCTATTTTTTTATGTCAAAAAGTGAAGGAATATCATTACTCTCTTGATTAAAAATTTTATTCAAGGTATACACACCAATATGTAATTTTTTTAGTATTGAGGAACCATTATATCCCAATGAGGATTAATTTTAAGAAAACATACATTATAACATGTATCTATGGGATATATATAATAACATTCATGCATTATCCATAAAATTATCCCTAAATATCTCTAAAATTCATAATCATAAATTCAATCAGCATGGATATGGAAATTTGAAATAATTTTATAAAGTTTAAGTAATTTGAAAACAATAACTATAATTTGTAAAAAATAGGTCGTACCACATATTTGTGAATCTAAATGTGGAATAAGGTCTTTTAGGACTAAATCCCCATTAATCAATATATATGATGAATAAAATATCATGCATGAGGAAAAATTATAGAATAATGATAATTTGTTTTGAGGATACATACTCAATTAATAAGTTAATGATCTCTTCAATATGTTTCAACACCTCTCAATATCAAAGGAGTTATGGGTTTGTTTAGAACAAAATTGCATCGTAAAGGATGTCATGAGAAATGATTTCCTTGTTTGGAAGATATTTTTATACATGTTGGTTGATAGTCAATATATGGTAGATATGTTTCGTAAAATAATAGATATATTAAAACATATAATCAAAAACATGATGAAAAGGGATAATGAACTCATTTTTAACATGAATCATTGATAACAGGTCCCCTTCATGGATGATTGTAAAAAATTATACAATACTCAAAAAGGATGATATATACCTTAAAAAGATTTTCAAATACCAATAAATTGGGAAAAAATATAAAAAATATGTGGACAAAAATGAACCAAACTGTGATAAATCAATGGTACTGGTGGTAGAGGTGGTGGCTCAATCTGGGAATTCAATAGGGAAAATGTCTGAATATTACATTAATGGAAAATGTAAAATTTCAGAAGAATAAAGTGGTATGGTACTGTTAAGGAACAAAAATCCACGTCAAATAGAAATGTATTGTCCAAAAAATATTGTTGTACGTAATGTTTCAATGGATGACTGTGCAATCATGACATATGAAGGTAATATTATCAATGATAACTCTCATTATTTCATCAATTATAGAGATAAGTGGAACATTTGAGAAAATAATCCTCTCTCCATGAATATATAATCAATCAAATAAGGGATGCTTCACTACTCTCCATGAATAAATGTATAAGGGAAGTGTGTGGATGATCTCATGTTTACCTTAACATTAATCCTTAATTTATTTGTTTCCTTGTAAGTGTCAAATTTTTGTGGGAACATGAATTCAAAGAGTAATTAAGAATGCATGGGTTTATATTTTATTTGAGGTAGAAATATTTTTTCTCTAAAGGATAGATCTTTATTATAAATGGTCAATTCAATTATCGATTATTCAAAAAAAAAAATAATAGATATTTTTTCTTACAATATAGAGTTTTTGGAAACTTATAATAATCATTTAGTTCACATAAATTTAAAAATAAACAAATGTTTTATTGAAATGGAATTAGTATATGGTATGGAAAAAATAATTAAAATTTTCTGATGTTTATGCCAACAAAAATAGTTTGGAAACCAATTATAACTATTGAATAGAAATATACTTTTTGAGAATTAATACATAGCAATGCATGTTATTCTCAATCTATACCAACTATAAGTAAGGAAAATCACATTATAAGTATTTATGTTGATTATTCTAAATTTCTACAACAATATGGAATAATTATTAATGATAAAGTTAATGTTTGCTATAGTTTTAATAAAAAAAATGAAAGCCAAGTTTTCCTTAATAATAATTTCATCTGATCTGATAGGGATGGAGTATATTATAGTAAATTTGTATTTGAATCCCTATTGATCATATGTGATTTGAAATATCTCAATATATAATAATTTAATGGTATAGAAAATAAAATGAATAGAACAATAACTTAACTACAAAATTACATATTCTCTATTTCGAGTCTCTGATGATAAATTTGGTAAGAGGCATTATTAACTACATATCACTTCCCAAATAGTGTTTCCCCATGAGTATTTATATGAATACTTTTTTATTATAGATATATTAGAATCAAAATATAAATTATTTATTGTTTTATGGTATCCCTGTAATTATAAGATCACAAGATCTGAAAAAATTAAATATTGTGTAAAATAGGCCTTAATAGATTATTTTTTTATATATGTGGACAATTAAAATTATTTTAGATTAATTATTATTGAATCTAATGATTTACTAACTATTGACATATTTTTTAAATTAATTTATGTTATATTTTATGAATCCAAGTATTCCTCTATACATAATCTTGTCCACATAAAAGAATTTATAAAAAACAAAAGAGTATTGCCTGAAAAATTGATCAAGTAGTTTGAAAAAAGAAAATATCAGTTGATACATCAGATATATTGATAAATATTTTTATTCACATGGTTAAATGAACTAATGTTGGAATTTTAAAAAAAATCATATTTTTATTAATATATTTTCTTGTCAGAAAAATTATTTAAGTTATTATGTCATTTGTTGATGAGTCTCTTTTCATGGATTAAATAAATAATGAAATGGAATATATAATATTGATCAATACATGTATATTAGTTTTTCTTCAAAATGGTTTACAAATAAAAGGTTGTATGTGGGAATTAGTAATGATTTTTAATTTTGATGACATAATTGAAAATCAGTATAAATCCACAACTAAAGAAAGGAGATTTACTATAAAATAAGTAATCGATTATTTTGATAAATATGATCCAATGGATAGAAATACTTCTATTACATTTCTACACATGTTTTTTTCAAATATAATTTTGGAATTCAATAATTGAATGATAACACATCAATCGTAAATTCTGATTTAAATAGGGAACTATATATTAGAAAACTAGAATGATTCATACTACATGAAAAACAAAATAAGGTTCTATATAGGGTATGTTGCAAAAATATTTAAAAAAACAATACTAAATTGGGATGATAAACCAAAAAAAATTAATTTTAAATATATATTTTTAGTTAATCAATGTGATAAAAGATATTATAATAAGTTCCATAATCTTCTTGGGGTAGTTAATTTTTTAATGATGATATAATACTAATATTTAGAGATGATATTTGTCAATAAATTGATGATATGGCTATTTTATAAAGAAAAAATCATTTTAAATTATTAGTTTATTCAAATAATATATTAGGAATTTAAATTATGTTGAATGAAACAATAATTTATTATCAATATCATTATAATGAGTTTTTATTAATGTTGTTGGAATAATATGATTATTCACTAGTTTATAACCAATATGATTCTTTGAGTAGTTTTCCACCAAATCTAATTAGTGAATTTTCCAATTTAGAATATTCAATGTTTATATAGTTTCTATATATATGATAAAAAACCCATGTCACATTATTCTGATTTTTTTAGAAGATGATGATTTATATTAGTAATTTAGGTTTTTCATAATGGGATGTTGTTTAATGAGTTTTCAAATATCTTAATAATATTATGGATTAATATATTTGATATAGTGGAATACCAATGAAGTTGCAAATATTTTTCATTGAATTTATGATTACAAATATGGTGGGTCAAATTTCTTTGATGGTTTATGTTATTACGCTTAGAGGTGGATGGACTCTTTGGTATCGAAGAAAAAAAACAGTATAATTTGATCCAAAATTTCTTTTTAGTCTGTTATTTTATAATATTTCATAATGGAATAATAATTCATTATATATCTTTTATAAAACCTACCTTTAAGGGTATTTAATAAAGTTATTGTATTTTATACATGGTTATAGTCAATAAATGCTGGAAAAATATCAAGTAAATTATAATGGAAAATTTATACACTTGGCCTCATATATAGATATGCGAGGAAGTTTATACAAGATGGTATCATAATTATAGAGTATTTTTGTTATATTGAGGACTTTTAAGATCAATTAAAATATGTACTTTCATGGGATTTTGGGTATAAATCACCCCTTGTTATCGTTCTAATGTCTTTGGCATAAATTATCCATTGATGAATCCTCAACATAACATAGAAAACCATCAAATGTACAAGATCAATTTAGTGACATCAATAATATGTGAGAAGTTAAAACAAATGGTGTAATAAATTGTAGGTATAAATTTGTTGGTTCCCATGAGAAAATGAGGCCCAGTTCCAAACTCATAATGAACCACCATAATCAAATTATTTTCAAAACATGGGAACACTTTTCAGTTCACGAATGTGAATATAGAAATTTTTATGATCTAAATTGGTTATTAATTTATATATGAAACATTAATTAAAATATAGGTCACAATATGAATTAAGGGAGTAAAATAAATTATTAATAACTATATATGTTGAATGGACTTGTGTATGATGGATTCAGTTGATTATAATACTTAAATGTTTGAGGATATATCGACATGTTTTTATACCAAGAGAATATTTTTCACTAATATATAATGTTTCAAATCAAGGTATAAAATTTTTATTAATGTTTATTAAATTTTGTATGATATATATGTTTAAATTGATTTGTAAAACATTTTAAAATTCCAAGGGATTACTTTTTTAAAATGTTTTTAATTAAATTATATATTATGTTTATTTTAATTTTTATATGGGGAATATTTTTTGTACCCCAAATCAGAAATTGGGTTATAGTGGGTATCAATATAATGATGTAAAATTTATCATCATTATGGGATAATGTGTAATGTTAAAAAATTGAGGGAGGGGGTGGTGAACCATACCATCTGCTTGTGAATGAACACACATAAATATGATTGTGAAATTTGTCACTTTAATGGTGATCATTTCACATCACAGACCATGTAAACATAATTTTTTTTGATGGAACTGTATTTGTTTGTATTTATTAGTTTTTATACGCTTCTAGACCATGTTTTGAATGATTACATCCTGTGGATCAATCTAGTTCAATAAAAAAAGTATTATCTACTTCATTGATTTTATCCTGGGAAATACAATAATAAATTTTTTTAATTAGAATGTCAGATCAAGAAAAGTAATTTTATCAGGTTAAATTTGTTGGATACGTTTAATCGGTATAATATATATCTATTCCTAGTAGGTTAAAACCAAATTCCAAGGGGTATGATATTTTATTTGATAGGTTACTCCAATTTTTATAAAATGGAGACTTTATAGAATAGAATATTTATTTAAATAAATCAATTTCTAATAACATCAATTCCATAAAATATTTATATTTATATAAGGTGATTTACTATAATAAAATAATTTTTTTTAATAGGAAAAAGATAATTCCTATAATTACTCTCTTTATCCCTATGACACTTAAAGGGGTACTCTCTATTAAGTACAATTGTATAGTATCAATACATTGTTATATCATAAAGAGGATTTTACTACAAGCCATTGTAGTAACGAATTGTTTGGGGGGGAATCGGAAATTAAGGGGAGTGGAATTATAATCTACATCAATGGGCTCTATCTATAATAACTCAATAAAACATTATACCAGTATGCATTAATATGAAAAAAAACTAGATCCATAATGTGAATTGTGTGTTTGTTACCAGTTTGATAGGATCCCATTCATTTATAATTATATGATGGATGGCCTACTCTAACATTTATCATATGTACCATGAGAACAAAATAGGGTAGTTTCTATCAATAAAGGGAGGTCAGTTCTTATAAAATATGAACTATTAAAATAAATTGAATGAGTGTGTGCATGTTTTGTCAAAGGAAGAAAGTTTATATGAAGGTTGATTGTATGTGGTGTGGGATGATATATTGAGGTTAATATGGATATCTCTTGATGGTATAGTTTTATTCAATAGTAAAATGTCATAATAAATCATTGATATGTTGTTTTGGAGATATATTGTATAGGGTTCAAGTGATAATGGTTTTGTGAGTGGCAGGGTTTGAGTATAAATGATGATGATGAAAATTCCCCCACTAGATTTCATGTGTTTAAAAATGAAAAATTATTACATCATATATTGAGATCCTAAAATGAAATCCTAAATTAAAAATTTTAAATAATTTGAATAATAATACATTCAGACTAAATTGGGGGTATAATCCATAAGGAAAATATAAACTTGAAGCCACTGACTCTAGGTAGACTTGGACATTATCTCCCCATAAAGGGATGACCAATTTCTATGTACTAGATCCAGCTAAAAATTCATAAGTCCTCCCCAACATGCATAAATCCACAAAAATTTGTTTCTAAATTACTATCAATTTTCCTTTATAGTTCCCAAATCTACAATACTTATATAATGACTCAATAATTTGGCATGAATAAGAATCTAATCTAGTTTACATGTATTCACATCCAAATCATTACCCTGTATGCTAATTGATTTAATGAAAATAATATTAATTACAACAACTACAAAAAAAAATAATATGAATAATAATAATAATAATAATAACAATAATAGGTCTATTGAAACATTCACCATGGAACACAACAAAAGGTCATAAAACTGTAGTAAACTAGTCGGTCCGGGGTCATTAAAATATGACCTTCTCCTCTCCTACCACCCCTCTCCAAACACAAAAAACCAAAACATAATGTAATAATAATAATAACAATAATAATAATAATAGTCTGTAAATATTTAGGTCAATTAGTCCAAACTAAATTCAAGGAACATAATAAATAAAGAGTAAAAACGAAATGAATTATATGAGTTTATACATTATCCAGTTTATATAAAACATAAAACTATAAATGGAAATTATAATGACCCATACATTACATACATGGTTAATACTTCAAAAGTGAAGCATAAATATTACAATATATAACAAAACCATTAAAGGACCGTATAGGTATAGTGTCTTTAGAAACTGCGAAACATAAACAACTTGTTCATAAAGCATCTACACTGTCTCCCATTTATTTCATCATATCTATAGTCCCTTTTGGAATATCTTACTTAATAACCTTCTTCCTGACCTAGGGAAAGAAAAAATACAAAAGGGTGAGCTCAAATTCTCAGTAAAGATAATCAAAATAAATATCAATCACATCATATTCATAAGAACAAAACATTTTTGAAATCTTAACTTTCAAAAGAGATCATAATTTCATAACATGGGATAAATCATGGTAGTGAAATGTAATCCCAATAATCATAACATAAAACATGAAACTTTGGGACATACACACATAATCATAGAGAATCATTTCTTATTAGTCAAGACTCATTTCCAAAACTATCTTAGTGGACAAAGCCCATTTCTGAACCGAGTTCACTCCTCGTTTCAGTCCTGTTTCACTGAACCGGTTTAACATGTCGTTCCAGCCATGTATATCTCATGAGATATAAAATCTTTATCCAATGCATTTGAGGTAGATATAGATCCCACCCATCTCATAATGATACCATTTTAATGTGTACCACAAAATCATAAATCATACATCATTGCATAACTCATGTAATAAAAATGGTATTCCTAATCATTGTGACATCATAAAACAATTCATATAAGATAAATGAATTCATAAACATAATTCCTCACTAAATAATCAAATCAATGAAAAAATAAGGATAGAAACAGAACCCTATATTATATTAGATGGAAAATAATTTTGATAAAACACTTGAACTCCATTCTTGAGGAAAATATCCTTTCTACTTCAAAAACACTTTTCCTTTTTTAACATGTCATAAAATTCTAAACTAAAATAAGTTGATTAAAAATAAACTTGAAAACATGTAAAGTAAGATTCTTGGAAATAATGTTTTAAAAATCCATTCATGTCGTATGAGTTAAAAAAGATTCTTCTTGTACTTTTTTCGGAAAAGTCAAAAAGTACTTCATACAAAAAACAACAAAAGATTTCTTTCATATCTTTTACTAAAAACTCAACGAAGGGTAAAATTGGATTTAATCAATTGAAGGAGGATATAAATAATATTACATATTTAGGGAACATAGATGTGGATGATAAAATACAGGCCAGTAAATACCAAAGTATAAACAATCTCGGATAAAAATGATATTGTAATATTTTCCCTTACCTCAGGTCTGATATGCTTTGTACGTGTCTGAACCTCCTCTTTGTCGAAGTGCCTCATTTAAACATTCTATTAAGGCACTAGAGTTGGTCATTTTATAAGAACAGTACCTCTAGTAGGTTTCTAAGGAAGTGGGGAAGTGAAATGGGCAGGGGTTGGCCAAGCGTGAATGCTCAAATTGGTGTGAGGAAGAGAGGGAGGAGGTTCCCTTTTATAATGGAGGAGAGGGGCACCATTGGAAAGTGTGGAAATATTATTTTATTATAAACTTATCTTCAGTTTCAAAAGGTCCAAAAATCATTAAAGCTGAATTTAAGATGACTCATAGTCGAAATAAAATCATCCAATCCGAATTGGACATGTTTTGGAAAATATTTTAGTCATTATAATATTATTTATTTAAATCATTTATTAATGAGGTAAATACTTCATCATTAGTGTGTCATTAATAATTTAATTTATATGGTGTCTAACAAATAATATAAAAAATATATAATTTTGTATGAAATCAATTTATCTTTCCAATTAATATTTATAGTCAAAAATATAATTTATATAACACATTATAAAAATTAATTACTAAAAGATTTTTGTTAAGGTCAATTTTGTCTTTACATTAAATTAATTAATCCAAATTGTCAATGCCACTACCAAGTGGCTCAATGGGGTCCCAAAATCGACCCAAAGATGCCCATGGTCGGCCACTACTCATCCAATACTCTTAGGACAAGTGTCATGGTAATTTTGAATTATTATAATATTATTTTAACCTTGAAATACCCTATTTACCTTTAACCGTAGTAAATAAAAAATTATCGTAGATACTATTCATAATATAAAAAAAACTAAAAGTAACCTATTAACATAATTTGGACCCCATGATTCCAAATATGGAATCCATTTTTCAAAATTCAAAACACAAAAGTTACAGTAATTAATTTAAAATTAATCATGTTTTCAAGCAAACGGGTTTTAAAAGTTAAAACATTGCCAAAGATTGAAATGTTTTTACCTAGGAATTCAATGTAAAATTAATGGTAATGACATAAATTATATTAAATGGTAAAAATATATTTTATTTATACTTTAAAAACCTTCAATATCATAATTTAACCATATAAAGAATTGCAATGAAAAAAGTTGCATTTAATTAAAATATAGCGTGTTTTTACTATTTATTAAAATATGAAAGTTATCAGAATAATATGAAAAATTTATCCAAAGTAAATTTCTATATCATGATTCTAAAGAAGAATTTTATTTTGTCAAATTGAACTTAAAAACTTTTCAGGAACTATATTTAATGTGGGTGCGCCATCAAAAGGCGGTAAAACTGCATTTTTTGAAAAATACTTCTTTTATCCAAAAAACTGATTTTGTTTTCATACATCGTTCTATAAAATGTATAAGATGAATTAAAATGTTATAAAAATCAAATTTCAGTTAATAGTATTCATAATGGCTAATAATATAATATATCGTTGTTTAGTGAAACTCGGTTATTGCGTACGATGAAAGCAATCGAGGAAGGTCGCGGATGCATGTAAAGCAAGACAAGCTAGTGTTGTGTGTAGAGAAAGATTCATTTGATGATTTATATAACATAAAAACAAAATATTTCTCATAAAATTCTCGGGTGTTACATTCTACCCCCATTAAAATGTATTTCGCCCATCAAAATTCATCACTTCGTAACAAACAGATGAGGATACCTCTCCCTCATCATATCCTCAAGTTCCCATGTAGCTTCTTATAATTGGTGGTTCCTCCATAAAATGTTCACCAAGTGAGTGATCTTGTTCCGTAGGACTTTTTCGCTTTGATCCAGAATCTCTATCAGCTGTTCTTCATAAGAAATATCTTGTTCCAGCGGTACAACATTTGGGCATAGTACATGTGAAGGATCAAGTATGTACTTTCTCAGGAGAGATACATGGAAGTCAACATGAACTTGAGAGAGATTCGGTGGAAGCGCCAATCAGTAAGCTACCTTCCCAATACGATTCAGAATTTCAAAAAGACTGATATATCTAGGGCTCAACTTTCCCTTCTTTCCAAATCTCATTACTCTCTTCCTAGGAGATACTCGTTAGAACACTTTATCACCCACTTCAAACTCTAAGTCTTTTCTTCGGTTTTCAGCATAACTTTTTTGTCGACTCTGAGATTCTCTAATGTGTTGTTGAATAGATCTGACCTTTTTTTCCATCTCATCATCAAGATCAGGTCCTAATAGCATTCTTTCCTCAACTTCATCCTAGCAATTTGGAGTCCTGCATTTCATTCCATAGAGAGCTTCATAAGGATCCATCTGAATACTAGAGTGAAAGCTAATATTATAAGAAAATTCCACCAAAGGTAGGTGTTGATCCCATCCACCTTTTAAATCCATAAAGCAAGCTCTCAACATATCTTCTAGAGTTTTAATTTTCCTCTTAGACTGACCGTCTGTCTGAGGACGATATGTAGTGAAGAAACTCAACTCTTTATATAGAGTATGCTGAAGACTTCACCCAAACTTTGAGGTAAACCTCAGATCCTGATCAGATATAATAGAAAGTGGTACTCCATGCAATCTTACCACTTCCTTTTCATATATCCTGGAAATCTGATCTTGATAGAAATCCTCTCTAATTGAAATAAAGTGTGCAGACATTGTAAGACAATCAACTTTGACCTAGATAGCATTATTTCCTTTGGATGTTTTAGGAAGTCTAGTGACAAAGTCCATAGTGATGTTTTACCATGTCCATTCAGGTATGGGTAATGGTTGTAACATCCCCTTATACTTCTGTCTCTCATCTTTAACTTGCGGTAAAACCATGCATCGAGAGACATATTCAGCAACATCTCTTTTCATGCCATCCCACCAGAATTACTCTTCCAGGTCCCTATACATCTTCGTGCTTCCAGGATGAATAGAGAATGAAGAACAATTAGCCTCATCCAAAAGCTCCTTCATTAATTTGGGTATGTGAGGAACAGAAACCCGATTCCTGAACACTATTATCTCATCATAATCAAGGTAGAATTCTGGAACATTTCTCACCTTATTTTGTAACTCGACATCTTCTTTCTGTGCCTCTTTAATCTTCACATGTATAGATGGTTGAACATTCATTTGAGAAAGATACGATTTTCCCCTTTCATTATAATTCCTAGATCCATCCTTTTTAAATACATAAATATTGAATATTTTGTGATCCTCATCATGGATAAGCTAGCATGGTCTTGTCGACTCAATGCATATGCCACCTTGTTTTCTTTCCCAGGGTGGTAATGAATTGAGCAGTCGTAATCCTTAATCAGCTCCAACTATCTTCTTTGGAGCATATTCAGCTCCTTTTGTGTGAAAATATACTTTAAACTATTATGATTAGAATAAATTTCACAGTTTTCTCCATAAAGATAATACCTCCAAATATTTAATGAAAAGATTACTGCAACTAACTCCAAATCATGAGTTGGGTAATTTTTCACATGGATTTTCAACTCTCGTTAGGCATAAGCTATCACCATATCAATTTTCATGAGAACACATCCGAGTCCCTTCGTGGGTGCATCACTATAGATCATAAACCTTTCTCCACTGCAAGGTAGTGTGAGCATAGGTGCACTGGCTAACCTTCTTTTTAGCTCTTTGAAATTTTCTTCACATTTCTTTGTCCAAAAAAACTTAACTCCTTTTCGAGTTAACATGGTGAGTGGGTTAGATAACCTTGAAAAATATTTCACAAAACTTCGGTAATATCCAGCCAAACCAAGAAAACTTTGGATCTCAGTTTCTGTTGTTGGTCTCGACCATCTTTCGATAACCTCTGTTTTTGGTGGATCCACAGACATCCCATCTTTTGAAATTATGTGACCCAAAAATGAAACTTTTTGATGCCAAAATTCACACTTGGTAAATTTGGCATAAAGTTTCTCCTTTCTTATGGTCTTTAATACAATTCTCAAGTGATCTTCATGTTCTTCCTTGTTCTTTGAATAGACAAGAATATCATCTATAAATACTACCACCAACTGATCAATATAGTCTCTAAAGATTCTATTCATTAGATCCATGAAGATAGTAGGGGTATTAGTAAGGCGCAATGGCATCACTATAAATTCATATTGTTCATACCTTGTACGGAAAGCCGTGATTGGTATATCTTCGCTTTTGACCCTTAATTGATGATACCCAGAACGAAGATCAATGTTGGAAAAGTATTGAGATCCGCGTAGTTGGTTAAATAGGTCATCAATGCATGGGAGAAGATATTTCTTCTTGATAGTGATCTTGTTAAGTTCTTGATAATCAATGCAGAGTCTCATTTATCCATATTTCATCATAAAAAATAGAATAGGTGCTCCCCAAGGTGATGCACTAGGGCATATGAATCCTTTATCAAGATTCTCTTGGAGTTGCTTCTTCAATTCCTGGAACTCAATTGGGGCCATTCTATAAGGTGTCTTTGAAATAGGCAAAGCACCCGGTACAAGTTCTATTGAAAACACAACTTCACGATTTGGTGGAAGACCTGGAAATTCCTCCGGAAAGACATCATCAAACTCCTGTACAATGGGAATATTCTTAATCATGAGTTTCTCACCAACCATTTGAGATAAATAACCTTCATTTAGTGGAATCAAGACCCATAAGATGGAAAAAATTTCCACTGGAAGGTTATCTTCATCCTTGCATCGATAGACAATCATAGATTGATCTGGAATATGAAATGTGACTTCCCTTCTTTGGAACTTGATATGAGCTCCATATAAAGAAAGCTAATCCATTCCAAGATTCACATCAAATTCCACTATAGGAAGGATCACAAGATTTGCAGGAATCCCTTTCCCATAATCTTTAATCAGAGTTGAATTATATACTTTTAATGCAACTGTTATGCCATTAGGAGTTGGCACAGCTAACTCAACATCTAATTGTTGAGGTAATACAGTGATACCCTTAGAAAATTCTTCAGAAATAAAAGAGTGGGTGGATCCAGAATCAAATAAAACATTTTCTACTTTAGAGTGGATGGTAAGTGTACCTCTCACCACTTCGTTGCCGTAATCCACATCACCGATAGTAATTTCATGTGACTTTACTTTGTCTTTGGCCTTAAGAGATTGTTGACATTGATCATCATCATCAACCCTTGGATTTGGGCATTGATGGTCACAATGCCCCATCTCCTTGCATTTGAAACATTGAAGTGTAGTGGGTTCATTCTGTGTATCCCTTCCTTTGTTTGCATCATTAGACATCTTTTTCCCATTATTTTGACATTCAATTTCCCGATGATCTTCTTTTCCACACTTATAACATTTGCTTGTCCCCTTAAGACAATTTCCTCTATATTTTTTTCCACACATTGAGCATAAGGGAAAACAAATCTTCTTTTCAGTGTGGTCATTAGATTTTCCTTCGAATTCCATTTTACTCTTCTTATCAAACCCATGTGACTGATGGGTTCCACTAATATCCATCTCAACCTTGAGAGCACATAGAACAATTTCCTCGTTGCTATTGAAGTCCCTTATGTCTAAATCCCTTCAAAGGCATGGTTTTAATCCAATAAAAAATCGATCGATTTTACTCTCAGGTTGGATAATAATTCCAGAAGCGTACCTTTCAAGTCTTGTAAAATTTTCATTGTAGGTACCAACAGATTAATCATCCTTTTGCTTTAGTTCAAGAAACTCCTTCTGCATCTTTGTTCGAAGAATACGATGGAAATACTTATTGAAAAATATGTTCTTGAACTTGTCCCATTCCATGGACTCAATTTCACTCCTTTGCCTCGTATTCTTAATAAGATTCCTCCATTGATCAACATCACCTTCCAAACGATACACTACTAAGATGACTTTATCATGTTCAGAACATTGAAGATCTGAAAAAAATATTTTCAGTGTTATTGATCCATTGTTCATCCACTAATGGATTAGAAGACCTGCTGAATAATGGTGAATGCTACCTCATGAAGGATTCGACAGAATGTTTCTCCTTCTTTTGCTCATTTGGAATTCCAGCATGGTTCATAGCTTAAGAAAGTTTTTTTAGCATGGCTACAAGATTTTTCATTCCATATCCCATAACGTTTGGTTGCTCAAGGGGACAATCATTGAATTGCCTGTCGCATTCTACATTAACACAGTTTCTTCGAGTTCCAGACATTTACTAAAACCAAGAAGAATAGTGTGAGAAACACTAATTATAATAGGAAAACCACATAATAAAGAATAAAATTTCACACTTAAGGTATTATCATAGGTTGTTCATGTCCATTTCTAATATACTAATATTGTGTTCTATGCTTAGAAATTTCCTTAGGTTTCTTACTAAGGCTTTCACACCCTAGTTTCCAAAGGTTGACTATACCTTTCCTCTGATACCAACTATAACGACCCATACATTACATACATGGTTAATACTTCAAAATTGAAGTATAATTATTACAACATTTAACAAAACCATGAAAGGACCATATAGGTATATTGTCATTAGAAACTAGGAAACATAAACAACTAGTTCATAAAGCATCTATACTGTCTCCCATTTATTTCAACATATCTATAGTCCCTTTTGGAATATCTTACTTAATAACCTTCTTCCTAACCTGGGGAACGAAAACAGACAAAAGGGTGATATCAAATGCTCCGTAAGGGTAAAAAAATAAATATAAATCACATTATATTCACAAGAACATAACATTTTTGAAATATTAACCTTCAAAAGAGATCATAATTTCATAAATGGGATAAATCATTGTAGTGAAATGTAATCCCAATAATCATAACTTAAAACATGAAAATTTGTGGAATACACACATAATCATATAGAATCATTTATTATAAGTCAAGACTCATTTCCAAGACTATCTTAGTGGACAAAGTCCATTTCTGAACCGAGTTCACTCCTCATTTCAGTCATGTTTCACTAAACCGGTTTAACCTGCCGTTCCATCCATGTCTATCTCATTAGATATAAAATCTTCACCCAATGCATTGGAGGCAGATATAGGTCCCACCCATATCATAATGATACCATTATTATTTGTTCCACAAACTCATAAATCATACATCATTGCGTAGCCCATGTAATAAAAATGGGTTTCGTAAACATCGTGACATCATAAAAAAATTCATATAAGATAAAGGAATTCATAAAAATAATTCCATCACAACATAATAAAATCAATGTAATAATAGGGATAGAAACAGAACAATATATTATCTTAGATGGAAAATAATTTTTATAAAACACTTGAACTCCATTCTTGAGGAAAATATCCTTTTTGCTTCAAAAACAATTTTCCTTTCTTAACATGTCATACAATTCTAAACTAAAAGAAGTTGATTAAAAATAAACGTGAAAAATTGCAAAGGAATATTCTTGGAAATAATGTTTTAAAAATACATTCATGCCTTATAAGTTAAAAAACATTATTCTCGTACTTTTTTCGGAACATTCAAAAAGTACCTCGTACGAAAAACGACAAAAGATTCTTTTCATATCTTTTACTAAAAACTCACCGTAGGGTAAAATTGGATTTATACAATTGCAGGAGGATATAAATAATATTACATATTGAGGGAACATGTATGTGGATGATAAAAAACACCCCTGTAAATACTAAAGTATAAACAATCTCGGATAAAAATGAAATTGTGATATTTTCCGTTACCTCCGGTCCGATATGCTTTATACGTGTTCGAACCTCCTCTTTCTCGAAGAGCCTCCTTTAAAAATTCTCTTAAGGCATTAGAGTTGGTCTTTTGATAAGAGCAGTACCTCTAGTATGTTTCTAAGGAAGTGGGGGAAGTGAAATGGGTAGGGGTTGGCTGAGCCTGAAGGCTCAAATTTGTGTGAGGAAGAGAGGGAAGAGGTTCCCTTTTATAAGGGAGGAGAGGGGCACCATTGGAATGTGTTGAAATATTATTTTATTATAAACATATATTCAGATTAAAAAGCCAAAAATCATTAAAGATGAAGATAAGATGACTCATAGTAGAAATAAAATCATCCAATCAGAATTGGACATGTTTTGGAAAGTATATTAATCATTATGATCTTATTTATTTAAATCATTTATTAATGAGGTAAATACTTCATCATTATTGTGTCCTTAATAATTTGATTTATTTGGTGTCTAAAAATTAAAAAAAATATCATTATGTTGGAAATAGTTTTATCTTTCCAACTAATATTTATAGTCAAAAATATAATTTATTTAACCCCTTATAAAAATTAATTACTATATGATTATTGTTAATGTCAATTTTGTCTTTACATTAAATTAATTAATCCAAATTGTCATTGTCACTACCAAGTGGCTCAATGGGGTCCCCAAATCTACCCAAGGATGCCCATGGTCGGCCATTACTCATCCAATAATGTTATGACAAGTGTCAAGGTAATTTTGTATTATTATAACATTCTTTTGACCTTGAATTACCCTATTTACCTTTAACCGTAGTAAATAAAAAGTTACCGTAGTTACTATTCATAATATCAAAAAAAAAAAATGTAACCTATTAAAATTATTTGGACTCACTGATTCAAAATATGGAATCCATTTTTCGAAATTCAAAACCCAGAATCTGCAGTAATTAATTTAAAATTAATCTCGTTGTTAAGCAAACGGGTTTTAAAAGTTAAAACATTGCCAAAGATTGAAATGTTTTTACCTATGAATTCACTGTAAAATTAATTCTAATGACATAAATTATATTAAATGGTAAAAATATATTCTATTTATACTTTAATGACATTCATTATCATAATTTAACCATATATAGTATTGCGATTACAAAAGTTGTTTTTAATTAAAATATAGCGTGTTTTTACTATTCATTAAAATATGAAAGTTATCAGAATAATATGAAAAATTTATCCAAAGTAAATTTATATATCATGATTCTAAAGAAGAATTTTATTTTGTCAAATTGAAATTATAAACTTGTCAAAAACTAGATTTAATGTGGGTGTGCCATCAAAAGGCGGTAAAACTGCATTTTTTTAAAAATACATTATTTATCCAAAAAACTGATTTTGTTTTCATACCTCATTCTAGAAAATGTATAAGATGAATTAAAATGTTATAAAATTAAAAATTCAGTTAATACTATTCATAACGGCTAATATTATAATATATCTTTGTTTAGTGAAACTCGGTTATTGCGTACGACGTATGCTTTCGAGAAAGGCTGCGGTTGCGTGTAAAGCAAGCCAAGCTAGTGTTGTGCGTAGTGAAAGATTACTTTTATGATTTATATAAGATAAAAACAAAATATTTCTCATAAAAGTATCGGGTGTTACAGAAATAATCTGGCTATATAAATGAAATACCTGAAATTACAAATTCATAACATGAATAAAAAAAATGATTTGCTCCTCTATAAATTATGATGACGGTATAATAGTAATAATAAATTTAATAATTAGAAATGGTTTGGTATATATATATATATATATAATTATATTTCATAAAAATGGTGAAGGTATAAATATATAGATAATAATATTTATAGACTAATTGATAAATAATTACAATAATATATGTGATGTAGGAAAAATATTAATAATATTAAAAAATAAAAATAGTAAAATAGAAATTATAGAAGTACTAATAATAACTATAATGGATTTTATTTTAAATTACATATAGTTATAAAAAAATTAATCTAGCAACATGTTATAAATTATATTAAAATGTTAAATTAAAAATTACTTAAATCCAAAATGTAACGCCCTGACCCTAGTTACCTAGAGTCGGTGCATTATTACATAACATTGGCATGATCACAAGAAATATGAAATCTCGAAAGATCGATTGGTTTAGTAGCCTTGGAAACACTAGATATATTCATAAGTCATACATTACATCATAAAATAAAAAACTACTACAACAACATATTGTCTCCATAATCCACACTCATATCCCCACATAATATCCCTGCAGGTCATTCATAATTTACTTCTTCACTTCCTGGGAGAAATAAAACATAGAAAAGGGGTGAGCTCAAATGCCCAGTAAGGATAAAAATATAGCGGAAACTTTCATAAATAAGAATAAACATTTAAGTCAATGTATAACTAAAACAAAAGACTTTCAAAAATGAACTTTCAACATGGTATGGCATAAATAAAATGAAATAATGCCATTTACTTATTCACATGCATATTCTACTAATCGAATAATCACATGCAAAAATAAATAACCACTTTCATAATGTTGGAATTCATAATGACAGACTATCATAACCACATAGTCAAGGCCTCATGCCAAGACTACAAATAATATTTTGTCAAGGCCTTGTGCCAAGACACTAGTTTGTCTCATGAGACCTACCGATGCATCGGGGAGCTATAGCGGGCTCCACCCGTCACTTACTAAGTCCAATGCATTCCCATATGAAAAGGTTTAAACATAACATAAACATTCGTATTAAAACTACCATACGAAATGTCAATAATTTCACCATAAACTATGAATGGTATAAAAATAGCACATCCACAGTCAAACATATCACAAAACCTTCAATACAATATAGAAGTTTTGTATCACAATAAATCAACTTCAAATAAGCGTAAAATCCATCAAAGGATGTTGACATAGATGAAATCAATATTCTTTTTAAAGAAATATCACTTTTTATTTTGAAATAATTTAAGATCCATATAAAATAAAACATTTTCTTTGAATATATTCTTATAAGCTTTTAAGGGAAACTTTGAAGATTTTATAATGGCGGTAAATAGCCGCACCCGCCGTATAAGTTAAAAAAACATTCTTACCTTAATTCTGTTGAAAAGGTTAAAAGGGACCTTGTTTTGAAAACGATGGAAAGATTCCTTTATAAACCACTTATAAAAGTCAAAAAGGGTATAAATGACTTTAAATCATATTCTAGTAAATAGTAAAAATGGTTTGAAATACATTTTTAAGAAACATGGATGTGGATGATAAAGAGATCCCAGTAGATTATTACATATAAACAACCTCGGATAATGAATAGATTGTGAAATAACCCTTACCAATTTGGTAACTTATGAAACATACATCCCATGAAAGAGGTATCATACAATGAATATGTAAATACACATAAATTAGAGTGTATTACACAAAGAATTTAATTATAGATAGTACATACACCACACAAAATGTGATGGTGGCAATATGGCATGAATCTCACAGGAATAAGGAGTGAGATGAAAACCCATTACCTTGAAATTTTACTTGGTTGGGGTAGGTTAACCTCCTGTATAATATTGAAATAATTGTTATTAAATTATACAATAATCATATATATTAATATGATATCATGTATGATCTTTTAACTTTGCTTTGTTAATAATGTCTTAGTATTATCGTTGTTTCAGGTGTTAACTTACTCGTTTTCTTTTATATGTTTTATTATGTAAGACATGTTTGTAATGGATAGGTTGTATATTATTCATATCCAAAATGATATCATGTCCTTAAACATCATTTCTAAATCCGAAAATGATAATTATACTTGAATGGATATGACGGAGAATGAATCTCATCGCGTTCGTGGAGACGGTAGTCCGTACGTACGCACGAGCGACAATATCATTCTTTTGATATTAAAATAATATATAAATGGATGGTATATCATATATAAAGAATCACTAAAATTTTATATTCATTATTTACATGAGTAACACATCATTATTATACCCATCCAAATAATAATATATTGAATAACAATTACACCACGACGTGGAGACGGTAAGCCGTACGTACGCACGTATGGTGACATGTTATTCAAAGGGTGGATAGAATACTGAATATGGTTGTACAATATTTATAATAAAATCACAGAATATATATGATACATGATTTATTATTTTAGAATGGTAACAACAAAGGAAGAAGAAGTGGAAGAAGAAATGAACTTAGAAAAGGGTGGTGAAATCATTACCTCTTCTTCGGGTTCTTCCTTTTGATTTGATCAAAAGGGCCCCTTAGGTTGGCTTTATGATCCAACTAAGGCCCCTAGGTTGTATTGAGGGAAGTTGGGAGAGTATGTGGGAAGAGTTTGGCCGATCAAAAAGGCTTTGAAGGTGTGAAGAAATGAGAAGGAGGAGTGCCCTTTTATAAGAGGGGTGAGGGGCACCTTTGGAAAAGCTAGAAATATTAATTTATAATAAATTCATATTCGGTTTCTAATGGCTCCAAAGTTTATTATTCAAATTTTAAGGTGGGTATAGGTCGAAAACCACTCAACCAATATAATTTAGATAGGTTTGGGTACTTATATTAACCTTATCTTTAAGTATTAGCTCTAAGTTAATTAGATTTACTTTTACAATGTATCTTTTTATTTTTATATAATATGGTTAATAAACATACTAAATACATACAAGAGACCCCCAAGTGTTCCATTAATTAGGAACCTATCATGATATAAGTCTCTTGGACGAACCTTAGATTTTTAGGAATTTAATATCAATTAATAATATAATATTTGTTTTAAGAACTCTTTTATGTCAATTTTGACACTATTAAATAGTTGATTTTTTTAAAACTCATAACAGATTTATTACTTCAAAAAAAGTCAATTAAATCAATCCTAATATATCATATTATCCTAGAAAATTAGTTTAATTCATTAAAAGTTTCATATTATATTTATTTGGGTATTTATAATATCAATTATTTAAATTTTTCACTATTATGATAATTACTGTATCATCATTGTGTCATAAATAAATTAAATTATATAATTTTTAAAAATTGAAAATAAAATATCATCATGTAGAAAATCTCATTATCTTTCTAATGAATATTTATAGTCGAAAATCAAACATATATAACCCTATGTAAAAATTGTTTTTCTAAAAGATATATGATTGTGTCATTTTTGTATTCATTTTAACTTAATTAAAATAAAGTGTCCCTATCACCTACAAGTGGCACCATGGGGTCCCAAAATCGACCCAAAGATGCCTATGGTCGAACATGTATCAACCAATAAGTCTAGGACACGTTTTAGGTTAATTTAGTATTATTATAAAATTATTTTTTAACCCTTACTTACCGGATTTACCCTTAACCATGGTAAATAAAATATTTACCGCAGTAATTATTCAAAATGTCTAATAATAAAAGTTACCTATTTACACAATTTAAACATCCTGATTCCAAATATGGAATCCATTTTTCTAAATTCAAAACACATAAGTGGCAGAAATTAATTTAAAATTAATTCCCGCTGTCAAAACAAAAAGCGTGTTTTTAAGAGATAATAATTATCAAAAGATTGACACTTGTTTATGTCTGGTTTAATTGTAAAATTATGTCCAATGACCAAAATTATATTAAATGGTAAAAATATATTCTAAATATACTTTAAAACTACTAAAATTCAAAATTTATCACTATTAATTATTTGGATTAAAAAAGTTGTTTTTAATTAAAATTTAGTAATTTTCACTATTCATCAAAATATGAAAGTTATCCGAAAAGTACCAAAATATCACCTTAGGGTAAATTCAACACTATGAATCCAAAAATGAAGTCAATTTTGAAATAGAAAATATATATATTTTCAAAAAGTAGGTATTACTATTCATAACGGCTTGTTTGATCGGTTGTGGTGTGTGTTAAAACTCGAAGTTGCGTACAACACATGCTACTGTATTATTCAAAGGAAAGCGTACCGTGGAAGCTTGAGATGTTTCATTTTAAATTTTTTGATGTCCCCATTTAGTCAAAAAGTTTAAAATATTGTATTTAAAAAGGGTTCACTATTAAAAGTTGATAAAAGTGCAATACTGAAAATGAATTTGTTCTTGCATTATATCTATGAAACTCATAATATGGATTCTAAAATTATAAGGATTATATAAAGTTTAAAATTTAGTTAATACTATTCATAACCTCTTTTGAACGGCTTGTTTGGTAAGTCATGGTGTGCTTGAACTCGGTGTTGCGTGTAGTGCAAGTTATTGTATTATTTTAAAGAAATAACACACTATGAAATCTTGGAGTGTTACATTCTCCCCTCCTCTAATAAATTGCGTCCTCGCAATTTGAAATTGTTCTTCGAAAAAAGGTTGAAAATAAAAAATATCTTTGTGGGAAAACCCACATCGGAAATTGGGTTACTAAAATTTAGTCTTAATATGAGGAAATGAGAAATGAAAGGGTCGCTACCAAATTATGATCTCGATTAGGAGAACATTGGTGGCAATTAGAGACATATAATTGGAGGAAAAACATAAATATTTATAGGTAGTGATTGAGGTCATCAATCACAAACAAGTATAAAATTGAGGTCCATAAACTCATCAATCTATGATGATTTGAAATACCATCGGTTCAACAACACATAGGGTATTGGGATAACACATTTTTGACGTTTCAAAATATCTTAGTTGAAATCCCACATCGAAAAATGAATTAATGAGGCCTCTATTTAAAACAAAGAGTGGAAAGTATGAAGATTACCGAAAATAACACATACTAGGGTTACATGTAAGAAAATATGGATATGGAAGAGAAATCTAACCATCAATTATCTGATGGAGAGTGGTAGAGAACATGGCTATGAAACGGCCAAAAATCCCAAAGCCATAATTTAGTGACGAATTAAGGTATCATCTAGGAAAACATTTTTGTTCTAAGTTTCTTTTCTTAATGTTGAGTAATTTATTTATGAGATTGGATAAGATCATAAGGAGATATACTTACTTTATAATTAGTGTTTTATCCATTAATAAATTTCTACCACAAACTCATCTTTCACTCTAAAAGATAATAGAATGTAAAAAAATTCTATTTACACTATTCATATAGGGTTCAAAAAAAAAAATTTATAATTCATCTACAAGATCTTTTAATAAAAACTACATTATTTAATCCAGGACATTTTGTGGGCCAGTGGTAGGTGATACACCCTTGTCGCCCTTCGGTTGCGGGTTCAAGTCTCGCAACCTTGCCGGACGCGACAGGTTGCCGCCCGACCTCCGGGATGTCCTTTTATGGCAATCCAAAATAATCCAAACTAGAACTATCCAAAATACATCTGTCCAAACTCACAGTCCAACATTCATAAGGAAGGTAAACATGATATTGATCCTTTTTACCCCGTAATAGCATCTGAATACCTTCATCATGTATTACCATATTCCTTATTGATTACATTCATGCTCCTTTATTCCATATAGAATGCTAGATATACTTCATTAATCCAAAAATGTTTTAAACCCCAACAATGATGGAATATACAAATCATTAATCAATTCTAAGGTAGTCAAGAATATCCAATATAATTTATCCAAAACAATCACATATTATTCCAGAATCACTACCTCAGTATCAGAACTATATTATGATTTATTATTCTCTCAACCATATATTTTCCAAAAATTTATCCTGCTATTGAGTCACTTTTCTTTGTTCCACACAATCTCAAGTCCTTAATGAAATAGTACTGCAGTACAATCCTTATATACTCCATAATTATTATAACAAGTACATTGTTGATACAACACTCAATTGACATAATCAACATAAGAACTCTAATCATTCCTCTTCATCTGTGGTAGTATCATAACTTGATTATTATCCATTAACATCATTTGCGGCAAAGTCTGATGACTGGGACATAGGTTCGCGTAGTTTCCAAACTCCTTGCAAATGAAGCATTGTACATTTGAAACCATTTTCTTACCCTTGTAGTCACGTACTTTGTGCCCTTTTCCTCCACACTTATAACAAACTCCCATTCTTTTCAGGCAAGTTCCAGGATGTTTCTTTACACAGTTACCACATATGAGAAAATTATTTATTTTCCCTCTTCCCTTTATCCATCATTCTCTCTTCCATCCTTTTCTTCTCTTTCTTCCCTTCAAAGCCATAGGACTCAGTAAACTCTTTACTTATCTTATCAACACATGATATTATTTCTTCATATGATGATAATACATGGGAGACTATTTCTCTTATAAATTCTAGCTTAAGACCATGAAAGATATGATCCTTCCTTCTCTTTGGATCATGTGCATTCCTAGAGTTCTCATTCCTTCTACTAGGCACCATTTCTAAACAATGGCATACACTGGATTAGTTTATGAATCAAAATACATAATCCCATACTTATAAAACACTTAACATAAATTGAACTATTTATGGATATAATCCATAATCATAAAAAATATTTTCTTTGAAGAAGTATATACTCATAAACCCTTCATAATGATTTTTAAGGAAAATGAGAGTTATCCTAAGCATATCCCCCGGGAGTGTCGTAACCAGGAGTGCAGCAAGGCCCGTTGTCATGCACCAGTTCCCGTTCGAGTCTAGCTCAAAGCGGTGTTTTCGGGTTTTACCCCTAGGTACATCTATTCCAGAGCCGCCTCTACCTGCTCGTATCCAGACAGGGATGTATTGCTCGGAAAACTCACAAAATCCCTACAACACCAAAATTCTAGGATGTTCTTCTATACTAATCCTCATAGTTCATCTTAGGTCTACATGCTCTAATCAGAGTTTATCTAAATCTAGTTTCCAAGGTTTGTACTAAACTTCCTCTGATACCAACTGTAACGCCTCGACCCTAGTTACCCAGAGTCGGTGCATTATTACATAACATTGGCATGATCACAAGAAAGATCAAATCTCGAAATATCGATTGGTTTAGTATCCTTGGAAACACTAGATATATTAATAAGTCTTACATTACATCATAAAATGAAAAACTACTACACAAACATATTTTCTCCATAATCCACACTCATATCCCCACATAATATCCCTGCAGGTCATTCATAATTTACTTCTTCTCTTCCTGGGAGAAATAAAACATAGAAAAGGGGTGAGCTCAAATGCCCAGTAAGGATAATAATATAGAGGAAACTTTCATAAATAAGAATAAACATTTAAGGAAATGTATAACTAAAAAAAGTCTTTCAAACATGAACTTTCAACATGGAATGGCATAAATAAAATGAAATAATGTCATTTACTTATTCACATGGATATTCTACTAATCGAATAATCACATGCAAAAATCAATAACCACTTTCATAATGTTGGAATGCATAATGCCAGACTATCATAACCACATAGTCAAGGCCTTGTGCCAAGACTAAAAATAAGATTTTTTCAAGGCCTTGTGCCAAGACACTAGTTTGTCTCATGAGACCTACCGATGCATCGAGGAGCTATAGCGGGCTCCACTCGTCACTTACTAAGTCCAATGTATTCCCATATGAAAAGGTTTAAACATAACATAAACATTCGTATTAAAACTACCATACGAAATGTCAATAATTTCACCATAAACTATGAATGGTATAAAAATAGCACATCCACAGTCCAACATATCACAAAACCTTCAATACAATATAGAAGTTTTTTATCACAATAAATCAACTTCAAATAAGTGTAAAATCCATCAAAGGATGTTGACATAGATGAAATCAAAATTCTTTTTAAAGAAATATCTCTTTTTATTTTGAAATCATTTAAGATCCATATAAAATAAAACATTTTCTTTGAAAATATTCTTATAAGCTTGTAAGGGAAACTTTGAATATTTTATAACGGCAGAAAATAGCCGCACCCGCCGTATAAGTTAAAAAAAACATTTTTACCTTAATTCTATCAAAAAGGTTAAAAGGGACCTTGTTTTGAAAACGACGGAAAGATTCCTTTATAAACCACTTATAAATGTCAAAATGGGTATAAATGACTTAAACTCATATTCTAGTAAATAGTAATAATGTTTTGAAATACATTTTTAAGAAACATGGATGTGGATGATAAAGAGATCCCAGTAGATTATTATATATAAACAACCTCGGATAATGAAGAGATTGTAAAATAACCCTTACCAATTTGGTAACTTATGAAAAATACATCCCATGAAAGAGGTATCATACAATGAATATGTAAATACACATAAATTAGAGTGTATTACACAAAGAATATAATTATGGGTAGTACATACACCACACAAAATGTGATGGTGGCAATATGGCATGAATCTCACAGGAATAAGAAGTGAGATGAAAACCCCTTACCTTGTACTTTTACTTGGTTGGGGTAGGTTAACCTCCTGTATAATATTGAAATAATTGTTATTGAATTATACAAGAATCATATATATTAATATGATATCATATATGATCTTTTAACTTTTCTTTGTTAATAATGTCTTAGTATTATCGTTGTTTCGGGTGTTAACTTACTCGTTTTCTTTTATATGTTTTATTACGTAAGACATGTTTGTAATGGATAGGTTGTATATTATTCATATCCATAATGATATCAAGTCCTTAAACATCATTTCTAAATCAGAAAATGATAATTATACTTGAATGGATATGATGGAGAATGAATCTCATCGCGTTCGTGGAGACGGTAGTCCGTACGTACGCACGAGCGACAATATCATTCATTTGATATTAAAATAATATATAAATGGATGGTATATCATATATACAGAATCACTAACATTTTATATTTATTATTTACATGAGTTACACATCATTATTATACCCATCCAAATAATAATATATTGAATAACAATTACACCACGACGTGGAGACGGTAAGCCGTACGTACGCACGTATGGTGACATGTTATTCAAAGGGTGGATAGAATACTGAATATGGTTGTACCATATTTATAATAACATCACAGTATATATATGATACTCTATTTATTATTTTAGAATGGTAACAACAAAGGAAGAAGAAGTGGAAGAATAAATGAACTTAGAAAAGGGTGGTGAAATCATTACCTCTTCTTCGGGTTCTTCCTTTTGATTTGATCAAAAGGGCCCCTTAGGTTGGCTTTATGATCAAACTGAGGCCCCTAGGTTGTAGTGAGGGAAGTTGGGAGAGTATTTGGGCAGAGTTTTTCCGAACAAAAAGGCTTTGATGGTGTGAAGAAATGAGAAGGAGGAGTGCCCTTTTATAAGAGGGGTGAGGGGCACCTTTGGAAAAGCTAGAAATATTAATTTATAATAAATTCATATTCGGTTTCTAATGGCTCCAAAGATGATTATTCAAATTTTAAGGTGGGGATAGGTCTAAAACCACTCAACCAATATAATTTAGACAGGTTTTGGTACTTATATTAACCTTATCTTTAAGTATTAACTCTAAGTTAATTAGTTTCACTTTTACAATGTCTCTTTGTATTTTTATATAATATGGTTAATAAACGTACTACATATATCCAAGAGACCCCCAAGTGGTCCATTAATGAGGAACCTATCAAGATATAAGTCTCTTGGCCGAACCTTAGATTTTTTGGAATTTAATATCAATTAATAATATAATATTTGTTTTAAGAACTCTTTTATGTCAATTTTGACACTATTCAATAGTTGATTTTTGTGAAACTCAGAACAGATTGATTACATCGAACAAAGTCCATTAAATCAATCCTAATATAACATATTATCCTATAAAATTAGTTTAATTCATTAAAAGTTTCATATTATATTTATTTGGGTATTTATAATATCAATTATTTTAATTTTTCAGTATTATGATAATTACTACATCATCATTGTGTCATAAATAAATTAAATTATTTAATTTCTAAACATTGGAAATAAAATATCATCATGTAGGAAATCCTTTTAGCTTTCTAATGAATATTTATAGTCGAAAATCAAACATATATAACCCTATGTAAAATTTTTTTTTCTAAAAGATATATGCTTGTGTCATTTTTGTATTCATTTTAACTTAATTAAAATAAAGTGTCCCTATCACCTACAAGTGGCACCATGGGGTCCCAAAATCGACCCAAAGATGCCTATGGTCGATCATGTATCAACCAATAAGGCTAGGACACGTTTTAGTGTAATTTAGGATTATTATAATATTATTTTTTAACCCTTATTTACCGGATTTACCCTTAACCATGGTAAATAAAATATTTACCGCAGTAATTATTCAAAATGTCTAAAAATAAAAGTTACCTATTTACACAATTTGAACATCCTGATTCCAAATATGGAATCCATTTTTCTAAATTCAAAACACAGAAGTGGCAGAAATTAATTGAAAATTAATTCCCGCTGTCAAAACAAAAAGCGTGTTTTTAAGAGATAATAACTATCAAGAGATTGACACTTGTTTATGTCCGGTTTAATTGTAAAATTATGTCCAATGACCAAAATTATATTAAATGGTAAAAATATATTCTAAATATACTTTAAAACTACTAAAATTCATAATTTATCACTATTAATTATTTTTATTAAAAAAGTTGTTTTTAATTAAAATTTAGTAATTTTCCCTATTCATCAAAATATGAATGTTATCCGAAAAGTACCAAAATTTCACCTTAGGGTAAATTCGACACTAAGAATCCAAAAATGATGTCAATTTTGAAATATAAAATATATATAATTTCAAAAAGTAGGTATTACTATTCATAACGGCTTGTTTGATCGGTTGTGGTGTGTGTTAAAACTCGAAGTTGCGTACAACACACGCTACTGTATTATTCAAAGGAAAGCGTACCGTGGAAGCTTGGGGTGTTTAATTTTAAATTTTTTGATGTCCCCATTTAGTCAAAAAGTTTAAAATATTTTATTTAAAAAGGGTTCACTATTAAAAGTTGATAAAAGTGCAATACTGAAAATGAATTTGTTCTTGCATTATATCTAAGAAACTCATAATATGGATTCTAAAATTATAAGGATTATATAATGTTTAAAATTTAGTTAATACTATTCATAACGTCTTTTGAACGGCTTGTTTGGTAAGTCATGGTGTGATTGAACTCGGTGTTGCATGTAGTGCAAGTTAATGTATTATTTTAAAGAAATAACACACTATGAAATCTTGGGGTGTTACAAAAAACATGTTCAGTGAAATAATAATAAAAAAAGAAAAAATAAATCAAGTTATCTTAATTTTCTTAAAATATAATTTTTTTTAAAAAAATATATAAAATGAAAAGAAAACACATAACTAAATAATATAACTTAAATACATAAAATATTCAAACTAATGTAAATTATGTATTAATATTTAGGACTCATTTTTATGTATAAATGATATATGATGTTCTGGTATGGTGAATAGTAATTTTTTTAAAAAAAATCATTATTTTAAAAAAATAATAAAATATGAGCATTATATATAAATAAAATTTTCTACATCATAACATATCTCAGTCACACAAAATATATTTTCATATCCAAAAATATAGTACAATCATTTTTCTTGACATACTCAATATTATATAACTCATTAAAATTGGAATAGAAAAAAAAATATATGAGGGGATGAATGAAGATTACTCTAATGTGCCCTGAAATGAATATTAGAAAATTTTTTATAAAATTTTTAGAAATAACACATACATAATATTTAATGACATGATATTTTATCCCCATAAAATTTATAAAATGTTAAATAGTTTGTGTTAGAGACAACACTAAACAAATGAAAAAACGAACTAAAACGAACCAAGTAATATTATAATTATATATTGAATGTAATAATTAGTATATAAAAATATAATAAAATTTTTTAAATTATATAATTTTATTTTTTATCGATTATTATATTTAAAAATAATTCCCTTAAATGACTAATTTAAAAAATTGATTATTATATTTAGTATAATAAATTAAATTGATCATAGCTAAAATAATATTATAATTTTAAATATGTATATTTATAAAATAAAATTCAAAAATTAAATTAGTTGTATATTTATATAAAATTAAATGAAAGGAAAATTTTGGTTAAAATGGTCATTTTTAAATAAAACGATTTTTTATATATTGAGTTTTCATATAAAATCTGAATTTAATAATTTCAAAAAAATTATTAGGAAGAAAGAACGTTATTTTTTTTATAAAAAATTTCAATATTAGATTAAAATAATTTTTTTATATTTAAAAATACAATGGATTTTATTTGAATAGTAATAAATACTAATTTTTCTAATACCATAATTTCTATTAAATTATCATATTAAAAGAATGATTTAAATTTAGTTGATTTTTTTAAATAAAAAGATATATTTATAATGTAGAATAAATCATTTTAAAATAATATTTTGAAATTTTAAACCCACAATTAAATTTTTGGAAACCTAACTAATATTTTACTAAATATAATACTTTTATTCCATTATATTATAATTAGTTTCAATCAATTATAGAAATTACATATTAAAAAATGAATTTAATATTTTTTTTAAAAAATTATCATGTCATGTAAGTTGGTAAATCTATCATTATGAATAAATGTACGATTACTATGTGTGAGGATAATGACTGATATTTGTAAAATGATTACTATCAAAGATTTTTTTAATTAATGTAACATAATATATATGAATAAATAAATGTATTTTTTAAAATAAATCCAAGATTATTTTTCATGTGTATAAATATAATTTACAACTCATTTAATTGGTTATTAATCTTAAATCCTATTATGAACAATTAACAATCAAAATAAAACATTTCTAAAAAATATATTTACTATATATTAAATGATTAATTTTAAAAGTTAATTATACATTATTTAAAATTTCAATTATACTATATGGATTACAGAATTTTTTATACTATTAATATGGGGTAACATGGGTCCCTGTATATTTTTAGTAAAATATAAACCTCTAGTGTAAAACTAGTAACAAAGGTAGAAAAATTTAACACATAAAAATAATGTATTAAAATGGTCGAAAAATATATTTTGATGTGGAAAAAATTTATGGGAGGATTTATCAAAATTGTCTCACCTAACACTCAATTTTTCATCACCAATGTAACCATTAACCATGGAATAGTTTCATTCCCTTATTTAAAAATAATGGGTGTTCACAAAGAATACATTTCATTCACTGATATAAAGGGATGATTTACTATATTTTAATGTTCCCCAATTAAGTAGATTTTTTATTGGTAATATAACTAACTAAACTCGTCATAATGTCTCATTAACTTCTTTTAGCTCAAGTAAACAAATATTTATCCTAATACCTTCAATTATAATAAGTTCATTAAGAGTTTTTTAGAGGTATCGACTTATGTTTTATGTAGACCTCAATTTTTTTTCTCATACCACTAGTGCAGAAATTTTTTTTACGGTGGTTATTTTTTAATTGTTACATCATATGTTGGCCAACGTTATTACAGGAGACGTTATAAACATGATTTTTTATGTTTGTTTTTTAAACTGATGTAAAAAACACCAATTCAAAGCGTTTTTCACGTCAGTTAATAAAAAACCTATGTGGAAAACACTTCAGAGTCGTGGTTTATTACTCGGTTATTAAATAACTGATGTGGTATATACTCTTTCCCATCGGTTATTATATAACTGACGTAATAAATCACTCATCTAAATCATTTATCACTTCAGTTATTTTCATAACCGACTTGATAATCCAGTATGCCAAGCGGTTTTCCACATCAATTAAATAATAACTGACGTGAAAACATATCTACAACGTCAGTTATAAAATAACCAACGTATAAAACTATTAATTCAATTTATTCAGTCGGTTATGAAATAACCGATGTAAAAACCATTTGTCATCCATTTATTACCACGGTTATAAAATAACTGACGTAAAAACAATTTGTTTAATATAACCGATCAACTACTGCTGTGCCCGACCAAAAGACCAAGAACATACCAAAATCATACAATAAATTGACCAAAAACTGACAAAAAACAAACCAACCCCCCCCACCCCACTGGAAAGCCCCCACCACACCCCTGGACACTACCACCCCACTGGATACCCCCAGACCAGAAATAGACCAATACCCGACCAAAACCAGACCAGAGCGCCCCCACCCCACTAGACAACCCCCACCACACTTCTGGACTCCCCCACACCCCTGGACTGCCCCCACCCCTTGGAAGTATCCCACAACCTTGGACAACCCCCCAACCTCCTGGACACCCCCACCCCATGGAAAGCACTCCCACACCCCTGGAAAACATGCCCAAACCACTAGAAACCCCCACCCTCCTCGACACTCCCACCCCCTGGACGTCACTCTCACGCCTCTGGACATCCCTACCACACAGCTAGAACCCACCCCATCCCACCCCCCCCCCCCACTACACCCCTAGACACCCCCTGCACATCCACCAGTCACATGGAAATCCCTCCCACCCTCCTGGACACACTCCCACACCCACCCCACTGGAAAGCCCCCGCAACACCCCTACACACCCCCACCCCACCGAACACCCCGAGAACAAAAAACAGAGAAAACCCGACCATAACAAAACTAGAACCCCCCCCCACCCCACTGGACTGCCCCCCCCCCCCCCCCCATACCCCTAGACACCCCACACCCCATGGATACCCCCCCCCCACCCCTGGAGGGTCCCCACACCCCTGAATAACCCCCTACCCTCCTGGACACCCCCACCCCCTCAACAACACTCCCACACCCCTAGAAATCCCTTCCACACCCTTAGAACCCCCACCCATTTGGACACCCCCACCCCCGGACAACCCTCCCGCACCAATAGGACCCCCGACCCAGCCCACTAAACAACCCCACACTTCAGGACATGCCGTGGACATCACCCCACTTTCATGGACAACCCTCCCACCCTCCTGGACACCCGCCCGCCCCCTCCCCCTGGACTACCCACCGCCTCCATGGAATCCCAGGACACCCCCACCCCACTCGGTATCCCTCCAACACACCACTGGAAACCCACCTCACCCCCACCCTCATGGACATAATGGAAACCCCCACACACCTGGATAGATCTCCCACACCCCATGGACATCCCTCTCACTGCCTGGATGCCCCACACACACCCCTAGAAAACCCCTGGACATCCCACACTCACCTGGATATCCCTCCCACCCTCGTGGACTCCCTCCCACCCACTGGACTTCCCCCACCACACCCCCATGGACACCCTGGGCACCCCTCCCCACTGGAAATCCCTCCCACACCACCATGGAATCCTCTCGCACCATACAGAACACCCCCCCCCCTCAACAGACACCGCTATACAACTCCTGGACATCCCCACCCCCACTCCCTTTGACTACCCTCCCACCATACTGGAAATGCTCCCACCCTCCTGGAAACCCTCCCACACACCACTGGAACCCCCCTCCCACCCCACTGGACAACCCCCACCACACCCGTTGACAGCCCCCACCACACTGGGCACCCCCAGACCAAAACCAAAAACAGACCAAAACCATACCAGAACCCCATAACTGACCAAAACCCGACCAAAACCAGACCAACCCCCCCCCCATTGGACAACCCCAGACCAAAAACATAACAGTACTTGAGAATAACCAGACCACAACCCCCACCCACATGAAAACCCCACCACATCCTTGGACACCACCCCACACCCCTGGACTGCCCCCACCTCTTGGACATCCCCCCAAACCACTGTACAACCCCCACCCTCCAGGAAATCGCCACACCCTGGAAAAAACTCCCACACCCTAGACAGACCCCCCTCACCAACAAGACAGCCTGACACCCCTGGACACCCCCTAGACAACCCCCACTCCCCTGGAAATTCCTCCACACTCCTGGAAATTCTCCCACATACCTATAGTGTCACCAATCCTTAGGGAAACCATGGACACCCCACCCCACTAGACGGACCATCCCACACCCCAAGAAACCCCCCTCACCCCACAAGACACCCCCACACCCCTTAACACCCCCTGGATAGCCCCAACACCCCTAGACAACCCTCCCACCCTCCTGGAAATGCTCCCACACCCTGGACTGCCTCCCCCCCCCCCACTGTCATGGACACCCCGGACATCCCCCACCCCGCCAGACAACCCTCCCACACCCTTGGATAACCCAACCCCACTTGTCACCCCCACACCCTTGGAACCCCCCTAAGGACTAGAATCCATATTAGTAAAACCCTCAAAAGTATACCAAATCAAGAAGTAATGAAAAAATAAAATTTCACATATATAACATTCAAAACATACAATTTCAACTAAAAAATCTTAATCCAACCTAAACGCCTACCAAATACACAATTACAATGAAAATATTTAAAATTACATTTTACACAACAAAAAAATTAAAATTCAATCAAACCATTAAAATAATTTGAACTTTCCACTTGAATGTTTTTGACTACTTGAGAACTATATGGTTGAGGGTCATCAAATAACTACAAATTGAAAGGATAGTAGTTAATTTGTATAATTATTAAATCAAATGAAATATTATTGAAATGTTTAAAAATAAATCATATCAGGTCAATATTTATAATTGTTCAAGATATAATTATTTCATACAAAAATCTGAACATATAATATCCGCATTAGATGATTCCTTGTTGTTCATGATAACTCTATTTGAATTAGTGTAAATTCAATATATTATTTTTATGTAATAAATGAAAAAGTACAATTTATAAATGAATATTAACTTTATATTTACATATTTGATCTTCGCAATCCTTTTCATTGTGTGTCTTTGAAAGTGGACCCATCCACTATTAGAAAATAATAAAAATGGGATACATTTACAATTAATTATAATATATAAAAATATTGAGAAATTGAAACATACTTTTCCAACATTTTCTTTAAACTATCCCACACATCGCAATTGATAGTGCATATCAGATAAAGTGTTTGCTCCCTTGGGAAAACACGGCTAACATAAAATGATCACTGATAAATGAAAAATTCATTTTAGTGGTTTTTTATGTAAAATGATAATGAACTCTTTGCCATATATGTGTTTCATACTTCTCACAATAAGGAATCATCCAACATTGTGTGACTATATTCTGTTCAAATCTTTCATCAATATAAAGCATTCTTTTTCCTCATCTAATGCATGTACTTCAATGGAAATCAAATGTGGGTCTATAAATCCATATACATCTTTCCACTCATTCTTATCACAAATTTTATAAAGATACCTAATACAAAACATATATAAGTATACATTTTTTAATAAATATAACGCAGGGAAATGGTGTTATGATTTACATGGAAAAAATTTGCACCACGTTGATTCCCAACTTATCTCTAGTAACAAGCTCCATGATATCAGTTTTCACTATCACAATAGATATTGCACATCCACATACATGAGCTTCCATTGGAAACTCATAATGATCAACCAAAAATTTGAATATCTTGACAATCTATCAAGACTACTAAAATATGTATCTAATGTCATAGCCATTTGTCTTTGCTATTGACTATATAGTATTTATTTAACTTTTAAGTATTTCTATAAAAATAAATAGAAAAATAAATTAGATTTAAAATGATAAAAAACGTTAATATAAAAATATAATATAATATATAACATACATACCTCTATGTTAATGACTCACATAAGTCTGGATGGAAAAATTAAAAAATGGCTCATACTATGTCCAAATGTCGTCACCTCATCTGTATGCAATGGTACTTGAGATGATCTATCTATAATATCCTATACAGTGACCCTATGATTCATTTCAACATATTGTTGATGATGATCTGTATCTCATATAAAATATACCAGCCTATATGAATCTATATGATGTTGAGGATCATCAACATAAAACTCGCAATAATTAAGAAGCTGCCATAGAGGAGTAGGATAATAATTGGGTCCGATGGCTGAGATGGGGGAGGGAGAGCTACTGGCGGAGGTGGAGGATAAATAATGGGGTCTGCAGGGGGGAGGGGGAGGAGTGGGAGTTGCAGTCTGAAATTGTCTTTGCATGTCTGTAAACATAGACTATTCATACACTCTAATCTTTTCCTCCATCATTGTACTAATATTTTGAAATTCATCCTCCAAGGATTATATTTTTTTATAAACACCCTCAATGGAAGATGTTGACGAATGTGGAAACACTTTTCTTACTGATACAACTGTCAGATATCCTCGTACATGCCTAGGATTTTTGGGCTTTCCCAATGCTACTGATAAAATATCTTGCTTCCCAGTAGCTGTAAATACCCATTGTGATCTCTACTACTTAAGAGAATATTGAATTAATTATTAAAACATTTATGTAATGATTGAAATTATATGAATGATATAGATAACTTAAATAAATAAAATAGATATCTTACAATCCTCTCAGCTACGATTCTCAAATATTCTGAAAGATATTACCGTTTTTTCCCATCTGAGATCTCTTTTATTTTTCTTGTCTAGACGAAGGGGATAGTGGGCCACCTCTCCAGATCTTGTAGACCCAGTTCATAGTTTTTGAAATTTATCTTTAATAATTTTTTCTTCCAATAATGTATTCCCTCAATTATATAATTTATGAGAGTATACATTTTTATATTGGATCTCCTGATGACATTTCCTTGTTTTTCTGTAAATTAAGAATAATAAATCTTCAATAAAAATTTAATAAGATCATTTATATAAGAAATATTATAAAATATTACATTTCCCTTACAAAAATTGAATTTTTCTTCTACTTTCAACAAACTGTCTCCGTTTATCATCATCTGTGAAAGGATATATATGACATGTATTGTCACGACTCCTATGACCAAAAATGAAATCAGATGAGAGGGTTGATTTTAAATCCCTCCATCTCCTTGCAGCCATCGATAAACATTTATTAGTGACTCATCCAGTGTCAGGAATATCAAATGTCATCTAATAAAGAAGAGGTTATACATCTTATATGTACTAGAATCATTTAAATAATAGGAAACAATAGAAAAATCTCTTACCAAAATTGTCTCCCACAACTGAGATATTATCACTTCGTCCGCACTTCTCTAGTTATCATAGAAAATGCTTACTTTTCTCTTACCCTGAGTTGATACAAAACGCTTAAAATCTTTTGAATTTGAACTTATAGGAATATCATTCTCATCAAACTCCATGAGTATCCTCTGGTCCTGCGTATGGGCAAGTGATAATTTTGGTAAATGTGTGAAAACACATTTACCAACTCTTGAACTCATTGACGTAATTGGAGCATATGAAGAAGATTGGGGAACATAAAGAAGAGAATGTGAATGTTCCTCTCTAGAGTTATGACCAATATGCTCATCTCCAGAATTATGTGGCTGATCAACTAATTAATAAGTCATTATCCTTGAAATAAAAAACCATTAGTTCAAAAATATACAAATTCAAATATTACAATACTAATATAAACATAAAATTTATAATTCTACTAAGTTACATAAAAGTAAACATGGTTAATATGGTAAGAATGTTAAACAATGGAAAATTTGGTAAATATAATAAAGATGGTAAACACGGTAAACATGGTAAACATGGTAAACATAGTAAACATGCTAAATTAATTTTCATTGATAAGAAATAATTGATATATAATTTCTATAATGTTAAACATGATAAATGTAAACTAGAAATAAACAAAAGTTACCTGTAATTTTATGAATGTATAAATGGATTGTTTACCCAAATTCTTTCATCATGATCGTTATTTATGGCACAAACCATGTCTTCAACATGCTCATCATTATGTTCTATTAATATTTCCCTAAAAATATGTATCTCACATAAACCAGCATCTTCATCAAGATGATCCTCACCAACATTTTCTCCCTAGTAAAACAACATCCCACGGAAAATATGATTGATCTACTACATAGAAATTTTTTTTTCATGTGTTTCCATTATAAAAGAATCAGATCTATCTTCCAATATATTCAGATTAACAACTGTCATTACCAATTCACTGTGTCTGACATTGTTTTTATCGATAAACCATTTAATGTTAAAAACATGATCTTTAATTTTAAAGGAATCAATATCCCATATTTCTTCAATCACTCAATAATATGCACTTGATGCAGAAATTGGTTTTTTGTCTTTAGCAATCGAAAAATGCATTGATTCTACAGACACCAATACAACACTATTCTGAACTGCACTTATGTTGTCCTAGGATTTCATATAAAATATATAGCCATTAATGTTATAACCGGACCATGTTATAACATTTAAACATGGACCTCCCACTACCCATTTTAATGTCTTTGATACATCTAATCTACCAATAAAACTCTTTTTAAACCATGAGAATTTTTTTTGTGCTCATTCAAAATCCACATTTCTTTCATATTTGGATGACATTGTTTCAACTCACTAATATGCAATGTGATATATAGTTGAGCATCAGCTATGTTATTCCAGATATATAATTCTAACGTCTTCATCTGTTTAGGTGAAAAAAATTTTACATCCAAGCCATGAATCCCCTTTCCCTCATTATTAACTCGTTCGTGGTGAGATGGTGGAAAACCTATGTGATGCTCTGCATCCATGTAGCTCGTACAAAACTCTGCAACCTCCTCAGAAATATTATTTTCAATAATGGAGGATTAATTTTGATATGTATTCTTAACATACCCCATCAAAATTTTAATATACCTTTCAAAAGGATACATACAACAAAGATATATATGTCCACAAATCTTTATTTCATGAAACAGATGTATCATTAAATGCACCATTATATCAAAAAAAAGATGGAGGAGAATACATTTCTAATTGGAAAAGTATACAAATTACATCCTTTTCCCAAATGTTCAAAGCATTCACATCAGTCACCTTATTACACATTGAATTGAAAAAATAACCCAAATTCATTACAATCATTCTAACACAGATGGGCAGTACTCCATGCAATGAACCTGGTAAAAGTTGTTGCATCATGACGTGAAAATTATGATATTTCATACCTATAAACTTCAAGTCCTTCAATGACACAAAAATTGTTACATTTGTAGTATATATTTGAGGTGCTTTGATATCATGAAGACACTTACTAAAGCTAATTTTCTCCCTCTTGGATAATGTATGACAAGCCAGGGGAAGAAGATTTCGTCTTCCATTAGAGGTGGGAGCTAACTCCAAACATATTCCTATTGACAGTAAGTCTAATATTGCATTCAACCCATCTTTTTTCTTTTCTTTAATATCTAACAATGTTCCAATCAAACTGTCACATATATTCTTCTCCATGTTCATGACATCAATATTATGTTTATGTTCATGATATCTCCAATATGGATGCTCAAAAAATGTTGACCTTTTCTTCGATAAATGTCTACCATTATAAGATTTATGCGTCTTTCCCAATGTCACGTCCAGGTTTTCCACCCTATCAATATACAGATCATGGGATAATGGTTTTGGGGAAATATCAAATTATTTTGAGCCATTAAACACTTTTTTAGTCTTCTATTAGAGTGATCCATAGGCAAAAACATTTGATGAACCATGTACAACGTTTTTATCCCATGATGCAATTGACATTATGAAGTATATTTTTCCCAAATTGGATATGCTTTAAGCCTTTTTACACTGTATCTAGTCAAAGTTACATATGTTGGGTTGTTATTTATTGTGAACATAAGAAATGTATGAAATTGACAATATTACATTTTTTATGAATCATGCACTGTAATACCATCATCCCATAAAAGCTTCAAATCATCAATCACTGGTGACAAGAAAAAATTAATATCATTGACGAGTTGCTTTGGATAGAGATCATTATACTCAACATGAAGTATTTGCGAATCATAAAAACATGAGGAGAGAGGTTTTAAATTACTAATAAAACAGAACATGAATTATGTGTGCTACTGAGGGTTCAATTTAAATTCATTCCATCTGTGCATAGCCATATTCTAAGATGTCTAATATCATTTCCATATGTAGGATACTGCTTATCAATTTTATTCCATTGGGGAAAATTAGCTGGATGACATATTTTTTCATCACATTTCCACTCATCAGCATTCAATCTTAACCTTTTTTGCATCTTGTGAATTCACAAATAAATGATTCAAATGATGAATTATAAGAAGATACCAAAATAACATGGAAGGGATCTTCGAAATCTCAACATCAGCCTGTGATTTTTCTTTCACCTTATATCTTGATGTCCCACATTTAGAACACCCTGATAGAAATTCATATTCCTTCCTATATGTCATACAGTCATTCGGACATGCATGTATTTTATTACATCCCAATCCACTCAGGAATAATATTTTCTCTGCCTTATAATGTGAATCTTGAATATAGTAATCTTTTGGAATAATTTCTTTCATCAATTATAGAAGCCTTGTAAAACTTCTGCTACTCCATCCATGTTTTGCCTTCAGGTTAATCAATCATAACACTGCCGAGAAAAGCATAAAATCTGTACAATTAGGATACAATGGTTTTTCAGCATTACCATATAGATGTGAAACTGTACGTTCTATCTCAATTTGTTCTGTTACAATATCGCAAAACATTTCTTCAATTCAATTGGAGTTACCATCTTTTGAATCATTATCATCAGTTGATCTGACATTCCGTCCAATTCCACCAAGCCAAATCAAAGCGATGTAACTCGGATTAAAAATATGTCATGTGAGATGATCTTTTATCTCTCTACTTTTATACATCTTCATATTCAAACATTTCTTGCATGGATAGAAAAAATATCACTGTTTGGAAAATTTCGTTTAGCAAATTCAAAAAATGCATCAACACCTTCATCATATTCATTACTCATTCGATATGCCGTAATCCAACATTGAATCATTATTACCTAAAACAAATATAAAAATTATACATCGTTTTAAGATAAGACAAATATTTTTTTATATGAAAAATATCATAAATTGAATGTTTAATAATTTTAAAATATAAAAAAAATATTTGTATTTTAAAAAAATGTTATTGAAAATGAATTTAAAAAGAAAATATAGTTAGATATAACAGTTTAAAAATCATATTGGATATTTTCTTCTTAAGTTTCACATAAAATACATCCCGATTCAACTGGATACCAAATTAACCCTTTTGTAAAAAATAAAAATGAAGTATAATAATTAAAATATTTATACTTTCACTGCTGAAAATTAAACAGATCCCAATGATTTGAAAACTCTAGATAAACCCCACCCCTTTGGATAGCCCCCCACCCCCTGGACATGACCCCCACCCCCTTACTCACCCCTGGACACCACCACCCCCACCCTTCTAGACACCCCCTTGGACAGCCCCCCTCTCAATAGCCCCCCCCCCCCCCCCTCCACACCCCACCCCACCCCCTTAGACACCACCCCCACCCGCTACCCCCTTGGACACCCCCTAGACACCCCCAACCCTTTGGACACCCCCCCACCTAACAGCCCCCCAATCTCTCTGGACAGGCCCCCACCCCCTTCGACAGCCCCCACACCCTACGACGGTCCCCACCCCCTTAGACACCCCCAACCCACCCACACACACACCCCTGGACTACCCCCATATCAACCCCCATGGAGACCATGGACACCATGGACACCCCCAACCCTCTGGATAGCCCCTCGATCCTTCTGGATACCCCCTTCCCCCACCCCTCTGGACAGCCCCCACCCCCTAGACACAACCCCCACCTCCTTGGTCACCACCCCAACACCCTGGACCACCCTACAACCGTGGACAACACCCCCACCCCATTAGACACCACCACCCCATGGAAACCACCACCACCCCCTTGGAAACCCCATGGAAAACACCACCTCCTTGGACAACCCCACCCCCGGGACACCACCCTCACCCTCTTGGACACCCCCTGAATACCCCCCCCCTGGACAGCCCCCACCCTCTGGATAGCCCCCACCTACTTGATATCCCCCACCACTCTAACCCCCCCACCTTGACACCACCCCTACCCCCATGGACACCCCTCAACAACCCCCAATCCTTTGGATAGCCCCCCAAACCCTCTTGAGAGGCCCTCACCCACTTGGGAAGCCCCCACCCCCTTGGACACCCCCCTAACACCCCAACCACAAGGAACCCCCCCCCCTCCCCCCCCCCCCCCACACACATGGAATGCCCCCCCCCCACCCCCATGGACATACTCGACCCCCCCACTCTATGGAAAATCCCCTAAACCCCATGGTCACACCCCCAACCCATGGACAACCCCCACCCCATGGAAATCCCCCACCCCTCTGGACAACCCCCACCCCCTGGACAACCCCTACATCCTTGGTTAGACCACTCACCTCCCTGGACACCACCCCCACCCCCAAGACAGCCCCACCCCTCTAGAAAACCCGACCCCCGGACACCCCTACCCCCTTGGACAACCCACTCACCTCCCTAGACACCACCCCCACCCACCTGGACACCACTATACCTTAGGACATCCCTCTCACCCCTTGGACACAACTCACACCCTTGGACACCCCAACCCCCTTGGATATCCCCTACACCCCCTGTACACCACCCCCACCCCCTTTGACATCCCCCGCACCCCCTTGTCACCCACAAAGCCCTTTAATAGCCCCCACACCCATCTGGACACCACCCCCACCCCCTTTGACAACCCCTAGACACCCCCTACCTATAAAACCCCCCTAGATAGCCCCCCACCACTCTTGGACACAACCCACCCACTTGGAAATCCCCCCACCCCATTGGACATCCCATGTATGCACACACACACAAACAAACAAAAATTGTAAACTTCCATGATATTACATCTATGGTTTCTTTCACTAGAAAAATTTATCATCCTATAAATGAAAACTACGAATCTTACCATGACAGCAATAACAAAAATAGAAAAATAACATCTCAAAAATTTAGATTAGGGCATCACATAAAATAATTACTGAAACCGGGCCGTGTGAGGCTTACTTGTTTGTTGTGAGTCAATCTGATTGATATGGTGACAATAAAGATGGTTATTGATGTTTCAAAAATGAGGATAGAGGGCACGACTTCAAAGAATTTTTTTGTGGTTTTTTGCCCAGGAGAGAAGAGTCACAAGTTGCCTATTCGAAGAAAACAAAATGACTGAATACGGGGCTCAATAAATAATTTAAAAAATTTATCACATCAGTTATTTAATAACTGATGTAATAAACTATTTTTGTTATATTTTTTATAACATTGGTTATTAAATAACCAATATAGAAAATTATTTATAAAGTTGGTTATTTTATAACCAATGTTATAAATAGAGATTAGACATATTTGTTTTTTTAATCTATGTGATAATGTTCCTATATTTCCTTTATCAGGTCAGATATTTTATAACAGACATGATAAAGCACGCCAGATTCAATTTTCACGTTGGTTATAAAATAACCAATGAAAAAAAGATAATATCCGTATTTTTAGGTTGGTTTTAAAATAATTGACATAAAAAATGGATCCTGATTGATATATCATGTCAGTTATAATAGAACTAACATGATATATCAATTTTTAATGAATTTCATATTGGTTATATAGAACCAACGTGAAAAATGCTGATGTGTTAAATGTTTTTTCCAATAGTGTAAAAATATATCATAAACATGTTATCAAAATAATGTATGTGTAATCACTATAGATAATTCATATTATACAAATTTAATAACCATTATTTACTCCTTTCCATATACTTTTTATAACAATAATGTGAACTATTCGTTGTGAAGACTACCCCACCATGAAGAAATGTTTTTTGTTTTCCATAATGATTTTATTTCTTTATCAAAACAACCTAAATTTTATTCAAAAAATAAAAAATAATAATATCAATAGTGTTGTATTATAATTATATTATATACTTACTTAACAATACCCACCCATTATGATATAATATATTCATAATTAGGTTGGTTTAACCCCCTAATTGAACAATTCATAAAAACTATATCATGTATGTCTACAGAAAATTAAATAATAAATTTGTTATAAGTTATTTAGAAAATAATTAATATTTTTTATACTGGTTCCATTACATAAAAAACATACTATAAAATATCATCATCAATCACATAAATTACTAAAATAAACCAACAATGGTTTAATTTATAATAAGACATTGGTTGATGGTATATAATAAAAATATATACTTTTCTAATAAATTGTTCATATTAAATTATATATAATTAATAATACGGTTCCTATAATGGTATCCACTAAAATAAATTTTAATTTATATTAAGTAATGTAAATTCATATAATGAATTAGAAATATGGTAAGGGTTCTTTATCTCAATTTTCACTCCTTATGAAAAAATTCTTATTTTACACCTTATTTTTATTAAAATGGTTATTCAACAAAAATTTAAATATTTTTTATAAATATTTTATTATATTTTATGTTAATAAATTTTCTATCCATGTTATTTCTATCAAGACTTTTTGGATCAAAAAATAAAATGTTTTAAGGGTTTATACTACCTAAATTATCTTCTATTATGTTACAAACATTATTAGTTATCTTTATTATGAAATTTTTGATTTATTATACCTAATGAATAATTTTTATTTCATTTTAAAATTTATTCATGGGTCCTCACTATATTTCCCTCTGTCCTCATTATCAAATAACTCTTACTTTAATTATTACGTTTCTTGAATTGGTTTCTTCACCTTAATTCCAATTTCTTGAGACATAATTATGGTTATAAACTAATTAAATTATATATTTTTTATATGATGACTAATTTATACATTATATCATTAATTGTTTTTTATTAATTTAATTTTAGTATAATTAAATTCTCTCTCTATGATTTAAGAGGTTTAGATTCAAATCTCAATCAAGCCGCAATATATTTCCTAAATCAAATTCTTTATCCTTGAGAATTAATTGATCTACCTAATTATGAAAATATATTAAAAACTAGTCATTACATTTCAATTTCTCAAACATTCATTTTAATTTTCTTTAGGGAAGTTATTCTATTCCACTATATTATCTTATTTTATTAAATACCTTCTCAAATAATGATTTTACCATGGTATGAATAAATCTCATTATTTCAAATAGATATTTTTTCTTCTGTGTACATCATTTCCTTCTCAATATTGTTTTCTTATATCATTCTCTGCTCAAATATCGATTAATTATTTTGATCCTATTATTTATATTCACCAAATTTCAAATGAAAATTATATTACCATTTTAATAATGGAAGATTTAAATAATATTTGTTTTCAAAATAATAAAAGTTGTTACATATTATGGATACATATTAAATAATTCCGGACACAATTTAATTATAAAACAATTATTTATTATTCAAAATATAAAAATTATTGATTTTATAAAATTTAATGTTTTTGAAATATCTCCAAATATTTATTTCCATATATTTTTTAAAATGAACATTGAAGAAAAACATGTGATAATATTAGTTAGACATTCTTTATAAAAATTAAAAGATTTTTATAAATATATTCCCAAATATTGTTTTCCATTATTTTTTAACTATATATTAATGATTTATGGTTATAAAAAGTTAATTATTTTTCCGTTATTAATGTTTTTTAGTGTTTTCAATGGAAAATTTTTATTTACATAATTCACTTCAAAGTAAAATGAAAATATTCTTCAAAATATTTTCTTCATAAACCATGTAATAGATTACCTACGTTTTCACAAATGATAAAAATTAAATCTCTATAATAGAAATTGGTCATAAAAATGTTTTCCTTTATTAATAACAATTTATGTTGAACCATAATTCTTCATTAAATCTATTTCCTCTTTGAATGATCTATATTGGAATACTTGGATTGATGTGTGTTCAGCTAAATACATATACATCTAAATATTTAGGAAATTAATGAAATAATTTTATACACTATATCTATATTCTTTATATATGATATTCCTTATTATCCTGATTTTCTGGTGTTTATTTATATTATTACATAATATATTTAGAAACCCATTTATATTAAGTTTGTATATCTTTTTATTTTTATTGATAATATTACCAATTTTTTCCATATAAGATATTATTTGAAAGGTATACAAATCCCCTTTATTTCACATGGGTTTTTATGATATTATCATCATCCTATGGAATCTAAATGTATGAATGATGATGTATGGGGTGTCATATAATATTCTAATACACTGGTTTTTTCTTATATCACATTAGATAATTAAATGTTAGAAAATTATTTTTCTATATTGTTTTCCATGGACATAATGATTTTGTTCATATGGGTGTGTACATAATGAGTTTTATCTCAATTTGTTCTTATGATTATTGTTGTGAAATGTATCTATGTTTGTTAAAATAGTTCCAACTTTAAATATATCTTTTATTTTTTAGGAAAGCCTGTATTCCATTTTATGACACTGTTCTATGATATTTTTTAATTTTCAATTATTTTATTGTTAATTATTTGTTTTTTAACATTATTATGCATATTGGTTAAATAAAGTATCTCATATTATGGTTACTTATTATATTTTGTTACCATACCATATTATTTCCCATATTGAGAGTCATAACTCAACATGTTTTTATATTTAAATATCCTTAGGTTATAAATAAATCTAATACCTACGTTGTGTCTAGAAAAATTATTTTGATTTGAAAATTTAGATAAACTAGAGAAGAAATTTTTTTACATTAAATAGTTCTGTATTTAGTGGGAAACATATACATCATATTAAAATACATATGTTTCCTTAGTTAATTGTTTCCCAATTATATAGTACACTATATATAAATAGAATTTGTAAATAATTTTAATGAAATATTTTTCATATATAACTTAATTGAGATGGTCACATTTTTGGAGCATCGTAGATTGTATCAGAGATGTTTTTGGATAAACATAGAGGTCAGTATGTTAGTTTGTGAGAATTTAAGTGTTGATATATTATTTATGGTAATAATTATATGGTATATGTAACACCCTATGTTAGTTGTGTTAATATTTAATATTTCAGGTATTATGATAACTTATTTTTTGGAAAATCCTTTGGATAAGTCTTAGGGATAAGTCTATGCATAGTTTAACATCATGAAATATTGGTAATGTTTTTAATATGTTTCATTCCTAAAAATTATATCCATGTTTGGATACAAAAAAGTGGATGATTGATATAGCATATATACCTAGGGGTACTAACCATGAAGATTGTGAATTTTTTATTAACTCAATCATCACCAGTTACATGATGAAGAGTACTATCAACAAAATAGTTATAACACCCTTACTATATATTTTGTGGTGAAATAAAATTCTTATTAGTGATACAGTTTAATGGATTTGAGTATATGTTATTTAATTAGGGTAAATAACCTCATATTAACATAACCTAGCCTAACAAAGGATTGAATAAAAGAGTCATAAAACAAACTCAATTTAGCATTTATTATAAATGAATGTGTTATAGGGGATTATTTATTTATACTTTTGTATTCATATTCATATTTTCTATATTATCTTGTTTAATTGTGTTTTATTGTTTTTTGAAATAGGACCATGAAAATAAAGCTGATAAAGGGATGTATCTATAATTCCCTATGTTTTATAATTGAATAGGGGAGAGTATATAAAATTTTTTGAATATTATTATTTTTAGATTATAAAATAATATGAGAAATTAATAGTCTTACATAAGGTCCTATTATATATAACATTATAAAAAATTATGATGCTCTTTTTAATTTCTTTGGAGACTGATATTAATCGATGATATCCTCGAATATTTTAAATTTTCTAGGGATTAAGTAAAAATTCTATGAATTGTTCTTCATAAATTTCATATTGTATCATTTCAAAATTATATTAAATAGGATTAATACAATTGAAAAGTGATTTTCTTTTGGGGTTATATTTTTTGTGGATGACTAGTGGAGAACACATTATAGTGGAATGGGTATGTCATATGTTTTATATATGTTTATTATTGAGGTAAAAAAGTTTTGATTGAATTTGAGAAATGTAAGTTAGATATTATCTATATAATTGGAATTTATTATCGATTCAATGAAATAGTGATCCATTATATTTTTGTCAACATTTACATAATTATTTGGTATTATGATATATATTTTATAGTATCTGACTTAATAGACAAGTGGGGAATAAATTTGATGATCAATGATAAAGGTTTTTTAAAAATAACTGATTTCAAAGTGGATAAATGTCTTATATAATCATATGGTTTTGGGAAATGTACATTATAAATAATTAATTATTAGGGTATATACATACATGTGTATTTGATATTATGATATCTTAGTATTTTTTATGGATCCAAAAGTAACATTCCATATCATAAAATTGTAATTTAGATTTAATATTATAATATATATAAAAAATAATATTTATATTAACAATATCAACAAATATTTTCATCTGTGAGTAATAGTAAATTTTGCCTACATGCAATTTATTTAATGGGGTAAAATGTTATAATCCGAGATTTTTAACAATTTATATTCATAAAATATTACAAATCATGTGTCACATGAAACAAAATAATAATATTAAACATAAAAAACTATGAAAATTTTAAATTTCATTATGAATATAATCCTAACAAAATAATAAGACAACAATCAATTAAATTATTTATATTGTATCATTATTACAAATTAATTATTTAATAAATACTCCTTTTGAAGAACCATTTAAAAATAGGGTGTTTCATATTACCACATTAAATTATATTGATCATAGCTTATTATTAATTATAATAGGTAATATATTTATTTATAATTTAAATGTCAACATTGAAATACTTTCAAATTTATATGAAATAAAATTCCAAACCAATGTTGTTATAAAAATGGAATTTTTTTTAAAAACATGTAGTCAATCAATATGGTATTTTCATATAAAATTTAAATTTTAGTATTTTAGTTTTATGAAATAAAATAAATTGTATTAAACCTATCAATATTATATTTGGATAGTTTTCTGATATTTTTATAAAATAATTTATTTTTAGGGGAATTCTATAAAAATATTTATTTTTCTAATACAATGAATTCGATAAATTTTTAATACTACAATAATAAACTAAATAGAATTTGAAATTTTTTTATATATGAATATTTATTTTTCAAATAATATAAATCATTTTAAAATAGTATGTTGACTTTATAAAAACGATGTTTAAATTTTTAAAAAATTATGTAAAACATTTATCTAAAAAAATGTTCTTATTAGATTGTATTAAAAATTATATTTCATGAATTGTAGAAAATATATGTAAAAAATTGAATTAACATTTTATATAACCATTAATATATTATTATTATGATCAATTTCTTTTTATGAACACTAATAATACTACTAATATTGATGTTGTTTACCGTGATAATTGAGAAATGGTAAATTTCAATAAAATTTCTCAGTAATTACATGTAATTTTTATCAAATAATTTTAAAATATATATTATATATAATATATATAGTATTATTTTTATCGAATGTATAAAAATATTTTGTCATATTTTTAATCGTTAATTATTATTCTATAAAATTAGGAATACTTCATATTGGAAAAAAATTAACAAAAAATATTTTCTATATATTAAATGTTTTCATTTAAAAGTTAATTTTTTATTATGTATAATTTAATGTAGACTATATGGGTTGTTAATTTAGGATTATATACTCAAAATTTTATTATATGTGTGGCCTTATATTTTTAATAAAATATAAACATTTAGAATAAAAAATATGTAATAATGTAAAAACTAAAATTTTAAAATGTAATAATAATGTGGTAAAAGGATTGAAACCTATAATGCCTCGACCCAAAAATACTATATCATGTTCATTAATTTAGTACATTGGAATATATAAAATATTTGTGTCACGAACCAGGCCGGGTCGCCATCCGACCCGGCGCCGACCCGGTCCGCGGCAAGGCCCGAAGGGCGTTCCCAATCCCCACGGGCTGACACAAGTGCCCGGGTATCAAGTTTAACAGGTGGGAACGGTTTTACCCGAAATACAAGATAGAAAAAAAAAACCAACTAACCAGATAGATAAACTGAAATTAGAAATAGGCAACAAAACGTGCCTTTAAACTATGAACAAGTTTAAAGTCTACAACTTGAAGCAATAGCTAAAAAGAAAAGACGACCGTGGAAACTAAAACTCATACCCAAACTCCCGGCAGAAGTGAGACCACATCAACACCATTCTGCATGAGAAGACCAACTGCAACCTGAACCACCATCACTGAGCACGAAGTCGCAACCTGGAAGACAGAAGAAACAGAAACTACATACACCCAAGGTTGTATGCAGGGTGTGAGCTAAAAGCCCAGTAGGACGCCACTGAGAAATGGTTCCATGTCACAACATCAAAAGACAATTTAAAGTGCTTATTCAAAATTTTAATTTAAAAATTCTTTTAAAGAAAACATTTACAAACTAAATGCTAAAAGAAAAACATTAAAAAGAACTCATTTAACAAACCCTATTTTTAAAGGGGAAGAGAAATGTTCAATATGGGAACACACACACATACTCACACACACACACACATACCCACACACACACACATACTAAAGTGGTCTTCTATATGCCGACGGAAGGCACCACGCCAAAGATGGTAGAGCACTACGGGTAAATCCCCTAAGGTTCATCTAGCTCAAGTCGGACCCTAGAAACCACGCGTCTCGGTGAAACATTGCTTAGAAGGCCACGACCGTCAGAAAACGTGGCTTAGAAGGCCACGACCCTCAGAACACGTGGCTTAGAAGGCCACAACCCTCAGATATCATGCGTTTAGTTAGTGTTGCAATCGTCAATCCAACTAAGTGAAACAGGGACGATACCCATCCGGTTCACTAGCACACTAGTTCTAGTCTGCCCACCTAGATACCCAGGGTTTCCCTTGTGCTCAAATAAGTTTCACATTCACATAATGCATATCGCTTCCACATATCTCGAACCAAACAAAACATTACACATACACGTCACCATTTGCATACCCAAACACCATAAAAAACACACGCACACCAAAACCATTTTATCACATAGTCCGGATCACTTCCGTGACTTGATAAACTATTTAAACAATTAGATGAACATTTCAAAATAGCACAATAGGAGTTTTCACATGAGACATGTCCAATTTCACAAGTAAGAATACCTTTAAAACATAACGCACACATAATTCTCTCAAAAACAACTCTCGCGCTCCACATATAATTTAATAAGTGCAATTAACAATTTATTAAACACTTAAAATTAGAAAGAAAAGGTTTGCACCAGAACGAAAAACTCAGTTTCATATACGAACGTCACTTTAAAACCAAAGTGCAGCTTATACAAACTAAAACATGTTTTTCCATTGTTCAAATTTTTTTTCTTTCAATTTAGTTCCAAAAGAACGCCACACGGCAAACACACCCAAAGTGACTCATTTTGGTTGAAAATCTACATTAAATGACACAGACACCTCAAAAAACTTGAAAACACAATTTTCACAACCTAAACAATTAACTATAACGCGTCTAAACATTTCGACGACACAACGCACATGAAAACGTTGGCATTTACTTAACAACAACTCAAATTCACCAATATGCATATCGAAGCACGTCAAAAAAAAATCGCATCAAGAAATTTATCACTAGAACACATTTTAATTTAATTAATGAGCAATTAAATTATCTAGAGATGGTATGGCATGGAACCACCTACCTTGTCATCGCAGACTTCACAACCGTGGTGCGCAATGACCGCCGCACGTCAACCGCAACTCAAATAAAACCAAATCGATCCTAAAAAATCAATTGAACCAAAACATCACGAATTAACCCAGAAATTTATTGAATTCATCAACCGCACCTAATAGGCACCATAAACGAACCAAAGGTGAACCATAAATCATGAAATTGAACCAAACTCGATTCGAAAATCTAACCGCACTCAACCATCATTGAACAACAAGCAGTCAAATAAAATTGCACTTACAACAGGGGGTGCGGGAGGTCGGCCGAAGGTCGACGGAGGCTGCCGGAGTTGTGCGAGGAGGTGCGGGAAGGCTATCCGACACCATGAAGGGATGCGGGGCGGTTGTCCGGAAGCTCGAAGGGGTGTCGGTCGGAATTTCACTGGACAACGCAGGGGGGCGGTTTCAGGTTCGCCGGAGGGTGGTGCTGGCCGGGTGGATTCGGGCAAGCGGAAGGGGGAGGAGCTGGTGGCTTTATCGGAGGGGTGTGTCGCGCCGGAGTAGGTTGGACGTGGGAGGAGGCCGAGGCGACGTCGGCTGTTAAAGAGGCCGGAGGTGGTGTGTCGCCAAACGGAGCAGGGGGGAGGGGGTCCGACGGCCAGCCGTGGAGGGCGTCGGCGCGACGGCCGGCTTGGAGGGCGACGGTGCGGCGGCCGGCTGGTAGGGCGATGGCGCAGCGGCTGGCTGGAAGGGCGACGACACGGCGGCCGGCTGAGAGTGTCGAGGCGAGCGAGCAGGCCGGCGGCTAGGGTTAGAGGGAAGGGGAGGAGTGAGCCACGTGACGAGGGGGGTTGGAGGGAGACCAACGGGATTGAGAGGAAAAGAGAAAAAAACGGAGGGAGAGAGGAAAAAAAAGGAAGAGAAGAAAAAGAAAAGAAAAAAGAAGAAGAGAAAGAAAATAAATAAATAATTAATTAATTAAAATAAAATGAAATTAAATTAAAAAATATATATATAATATAATATAATAAAAAGGAAGTAAAACATAAATTCAGTATTAATAATAATAATAATAATACCTCAAATTATAATATATGTATTGTTATCATTAAAACAATATATTAAACCTTATTAGTTTTATTATTATTATTATTATTATTATTATTATTAATTCGCCTTATTTGATTAGCTCACATCGGCAGGCCTCCCAGTATACCAGGAGAGGCCGTGCGGTTTCAGAAACGTGCCCCGCCCGAGGCCGCGCAGTCAAAGTTTCATTGTACTCTCATTTTAATATTCGTCACATAATGCACATCTGCCTTAAACATCGAGCAGGGCGTGCGGCGAGCTGGGTGAGGTCACGCGGCGACCCATGCGAGGTCGCGCGGCTTCGACCGCAGCGCGTTGGATGCAACCAAGGGAAAACATCCATTTTTAAATATATACTCAAGCAAATTTTAATTCGGACCTTAACCCAAACCACCCAATTCCCAATGAAAGTAATACAATAAATAATATAAAAATGACGGGTGTGACAATTCTCCCCACCATAAAGCTTTCCGTCCCCGGAAAGCCACAACTAAGGTAGAAACCCAAACTAGGGGATGACACCCCACTAAGGATCAAATAGTATCTCCACAAACATCAAGCAAAGAGAGAGAGAGAAAAAAAACATTGTGCTTAGAGAAAGTGACTCAAATACAACATCATGGAACATGTAAAATACTTTCTGATATGTGTCTCCTGCCCCCAAAGAGCTAGAATGCCTCCAGCCGATTATTTTAGAAAACGAACTCTTGAACCCACAATAACCAACTTCACAAGCTGAAACACCTCAATCACTCTGAAACCGAAACCACACCACTTGGAAAAAATGAACAAAAGGGGTCAAACCACATCCTCGGAAGACTCCTATCACTTATAACCAAACCATCTTTGAAAAAAGAAGCTACAGATCAACATGGGGAGGCTCGAGTGGCTCCCCACCATTAGGAAGTCACTGATGCTCGAAACGAGACTGGAAAAATGACAGGGGGATGTTCGAGCGGACTCCCCGCCATTAAAGACTGATTCGTCCTAGAGACATTCATGTGAGACCCAATGTGGGTCTCCCCACCATTAAGAACCTACCAACGCCAAAGGCCAGACTAGAAAACCAACATGGGGAGGTCCAGGAGGACTCCCCACCATTGAGGAAAGGCCAACACCGATTTATTCCAGAGACCCTTGTACGAGACTCATCGTGGGTCTCGTCACCACTAGAACTAACAAAGGATATAGAACTTTGAAAAATTTCTGATGGTGACCAAACACCCAACCCCATGGGCGGGGGGGAGGGGCCCGACCACTAGGTGTCAAAACCACGGCCGACCACAACCAACATCTCTAAATTTCCTAGATGAACACTATTCAAATTTGAGACTGAGTTACCTAACAGACTCTCGTAATGACCACTAAAGCGACTGCATCCAGTGGAACTCAACCCCCAAGACTTTAAGGCACGAGACGAACACGCCTCCACGTAGACGTGAAAACCATATGCAACTAGACGGCTCATTCGGAGCGGAACAACCATAGGAACAATTTAAACTGCCTCTACTTTCAACACCAATGACAGAAATAAAGTCGGGGTCTCATACACTCCTGGGGTTCCTGACCATGCGCCAGCTTCGCTCCGAGGCCTATGGCTGGAGCTCTGATGTTTGAAGCATCTCCTGCCTCGCAGTCAGGTATTGAGGACTCCTGAGCGGAGCTTTTCCTTCTGGTGTCACACGCAATCATACTGCACCCGAGGCAATACCAATAGACACAACACACCATGATGTCTAATTACTCTCACAATGAACATTCACCAGAACGAGAGATTAGATGGTACACGCGCATCACCCATTGTTACACTGAATGAGAACATGACACCACAAATCGTCGCCAAGCACGAATCATTGTTGTCGAGAGAAACATTACGCTGAGAAAGACTTTAAACCGCATCTTGAACAACACGTGATTCCTGCAAACGACCATAGTAGCCTCATACGACTGGATTTGCCAAGATAGTAGCCTAACACGAACCATTACTTAAATGAAAGAGACCAAAGACTAGAGGTCATTTAGAACGATAGACCGCAACAACAACTTAGGGTTGCTTCCAAACCACCGTTGACTATCAAAGGGACCTCAAGCTGCAAGACGTCACCGAACATGACCCTTGCGGCTGATGTAAACACTACAACCATTCAAGACATCAATAAGCACGGATATCTCTCAATCAACTTCACCCTTCACCACTAGAATTTCTTTCACCGCTTCTAGGGGAACCTTTAGACACAACGATGTCAACTTCATACCCGACGAGTCAGACAGTCAAAAGACCAAAACTCCATTCAACTCCCCTCACATCTGTCATTCCGCTGCGAGAGGATCTGCTTATCAAAAAAAAAAGAATAGACTTAGCATTGTCACTAAAAAGGAAGAGTCTTTACTTTAGTCGACTGGAGGGTCGGCCAACGGTTAACCATCTATGGTCACACGTCGTTCACACATTAACTCATTATTGGGGGCGTACACTAGCTAAGAAAGAAAACCATGGACCCAACCGAACTGGTCCAATGGTCTGGACATACCATAAGCGAACACCAAACGTGTAGAGGAAACCACAGCAAGGGCTTCCCGAAACACATTTCAAAAGAGACCATTAACCACACGCTTTCTCACCAACTGACCAACTTACAAAAAAAAAGAATTCAAAATCAAAACACAAGTTAGTAAAAAAGAATCCTAAACTCGAAACGCTTAACGCAAAACAACTTCAAAACACAAGGATACACCACGCAACAACCGGATACTAAAAGACCACATTTTTCATTTAACAGAACCTTTCGAAAATATGCAAACTCAGCGAGTTGCACAAACACCAATGGTGTCCCATGAGCCTTGCACATGCATATTCTCGTGCTGTACCAGCACCCACCTCATACCCATCCAGGCACTCATCTGCTCGTGCCATGAACTCTTTCCCTTTTCATAAACACTCATGCATGTGGTTGCCCATGAGAACGCCAAGGATCAAAACCAAATCGTTCCATTTTTCAAAACCAAAACATCCAACCCACACTTTTAAAACCTCACACACCATTTCTTTTTTTTTTAGCGTTCCATTTGAAAACATTTTCCATGACCAAAACATTTTTACTTAAAAACCAATTTCCCATGAATCCAAAATGAGGGGATGAGAAATGACGCAATAGAAACTTGTGTCAGCGGGTGACTGGAACGTATGGTTGGCGGCCATACGCCAGTCACGCCACTGCCACGGAGGGTATTCTAGGACACCTCCCCAGCTCCACAGGGCTTGCCAGACCCTGCAAGCTCACTAGGACCACTGACCTTACCCCTTTTTAATTTCCCTTAGACACGATTAACCACAAGGACCAAAAACTCAGACAAACCTCAACATACGTTGGTAACTTGAGTCCCGCCACGAGGTGTGCTGGCCAGGCACATTGCTCGTAGTCAGGACGTCGAGTCCCAACAACCTTAACTCAAGTCTATCACGACTCTATCCCAAAAGAAAATGACCCAAGAGAGAAAACCTTTCCCTCTGATACCATTTTGTCACGAACCAGGCCGGGTCGCCATCCGACCCGGCGCTGACCCGGTCCGCGGCAAGGCCCGAAGGGCGTTCCCAATCCCCACGGGCTGGCACAAGTGCCCGGGTATCAAGTTTAACAGGTGGGAACGGTTTTACCCGAAATACAAGACAGAAAAAAAAACCAACTAACCAGATAGATAAACTGAAATTAGAAATAGGCAACAAAACGTGCCTTTAAACTATGAACAAGTTTAAAGTCTACAACTTGAAGCAATAGCTAAAAAGAAAAGACGAAAGTGGAAACTAAAACTCATACCCAAACTCCCGGCAGAAGTGAGACCACATCAACACCATTCTGCATGAGAAGACCAACTGCAACCTGAACCACCATCACTGAGCACAAAGTCGCAACCTGGAAGACAGAAGAAACAGAAACTACATACACCCAAGGGTGTATGCAGGGTGTGAGCTAAAAGCCCAGTAGGACGCCACCGAGAAATGGTTCCATGTCACAACATCAAAAGACAATTTAAAGTGCTTATTCAAAATTTTAATTTAAAAATTCTTTTAAAGAAAACATTTACAATCTAAATGCTAAAAGAAAAACATTAAAAAGAACTCATTTAAACAACACGATTTTTATAGGGGAAGAGAAATGTTCAATATGGGAACACACACACATACTCACACACACACACACATACCCACACACACACACACATACTAAAGTGGTCTTCCATATGCCGATGGAAGGCACCACGCCAATGATGGTAGAGCACTACGGGTAAATCCCCTAAGGTTCATCTAGCTCAAGTGGGACCCTAGAAACCTCGTGTCTCGGTGAAACATGGCATAGAAGGCCACGACCCTCAGAAAACGTGGCTTAGAAGGCCACGACCCTCAGAACACGTGGCTTAGAAGGCCACGACCCTCAGATATCATGCGTTTAGTTAGTGTTGCAATCGTCAATCCAGCTAAGTGAAACAGGGACGATACCCATCCGGTTCACTAGCACACTAGTTCTAGTCTGCCCACCTAGATACCCAGGGTTTCCCTTGTGCTCAAATAAGTTTCACATTCACATAATGCATATCGCTTCCACATATCTCGAACCAAACAAAACATTACACATACACGTCACCATTTGCATACCCAAACACCATAAAAAAAACACACGCACACCAAAACCATTTTATCACATAGTCCGGATCACTTGCGTGACTTGATAAACTATTTAAACAATTAGATGAACATTTCAAAATAGCACAATAAGAGTTTTCACATGAGACATGTCCAATTTCACAAGTAAGAATACCTTTAAAACTTAACGCACAAATAATTCTCTCAAAAACAACTCTCGCGCTCCACATATAATTTAATAAGTGCAATTAACAATTTATTAAACACTTAAAATTAGAAAGAATAGGTTTGCACCAGAATGAAAAACTCAATTTCATATACGAACGTCACTTTAAAACCAAAGTGCAGCTTATACAAACTAAAACATGTTTTCCCATTGTTCAAACAATTTTTTTCAATTTAGTTCCAAAAGCACGCCACACGGCAAACACACCCAAAGTGACTCATTTTGGTTGAAAATCTACATTAAATGACACAGACACCTCAAAGAACTTGAAAACACAATTTTCACAACCTAAACAATTAACTATAACGCGTCTGAACATTTCGACGACACAACGCACATGAAAACGTTGGCATTTACTTAACAACAACTCAAATTCACCAATATGCATATCGATGCACGTCAAAAAAAATCAATAAAAAAAATAAAATTCGCATCAAGAAATTTATCACTAGAACACATTATAATTTAATTAATGAGCAATTAAATTATCTAGAGATGGTATGGCATGGAACCACCTACCTTGTCATCGCAGACTTCACAACCGTGGTGCGCAATGACCGCCGCACGTCAACCGCAACTCAAATAAAACCAAATCGATCCTAAACAAACAATTGAACCAAAACATCACGAATTAACCCAGAAATTTATTGAATTCATCAACCGCACCTAATAGGCACCATAAATGAACCAAAGGTGAACCATAAATCATGAAATTGAACCAAACTCGATTCGAAAATCTAACCGCACTCAACCATCATTGAACAACAAGCAGTCAAATAAAATTGCACTTACAACGAGGGGTGCGGGAGGTCGGCCGAAGGTCGACGGAGGCTGCCGGAGTTGCGCGAGGAGGTGCGGGGAGGCTGTCCGACACAACGAAGGGATGCGGGGCGGTTGTCCGGAAGCTCGGATGGGTGTCGGTCAGAATTTCACTGGACAAAGCAGGGGGGCGGTTTCAGGTTCGCCGGAGGGTGGTGGTGGCTGGGTGGAGTCAGGCAGGCGGAAGGGGGAGGAGCTGGTGGCTTCATCGGAGGGGTGTGTCGCGCCGGAGTAGGTTGGACGTGGGAGGAGGCCGAGGCGACGTCAGCTGTTAAAGAGGCCGGAGGTGGTGTGTTGCCAAACGGAGCAGGGGGGAGGGGGTCCGACGGCCAGCTGTGGAGGGCGTCGGCACGGCGGCCGGCTTGGAGGGCGACGGTGCGGCGGCCGGCTAGTAGGGCGATGGCGCAGCGGCTGGCTGGGAGGGCGACGACACGGCGGCCGGCTGAGAGTGTCGAGGCGATCGAGCAGGCCGGCGGCTAGGGTTAGAGGGAAGGGGAGGAGTGAGCCGCGTGACGAGGGGGGTAGGAGGGAGACCAACGGGATTGAGAGGAAAAGAGAAAAAAACGGAGGGAGAGAGGAAAAAAAAGGAAGAGAAGAAAAAGAAAAGAAAAAAAAGAAGAGAAGGAAAATAAATAAATAATTAATTAATTAAAATAAAATGAAATTAAATTAAAAAAATATATATAATATAATATAATAAAAAAGGAAGTAAAACATAAATTCAGTATTAATAATAATAATAATAATACCTCAAATTATAATATATGTATTGTTATCATTAAAACAATCTATTAAACCTTATTAGTTTTATTATTATTATTATTATTATTATTATTATTATTAATTCGCCTTATTTGATTAGCTCACATCGGCAGGCCTCCCAGTATACCAGGAGAGGCCGTGCGGTTTCAGAAACGTGCCCCACCCGAGGCCGCGCAGTCAAATTTTTATTGTACTCTCATTTTAATATTCGTCACATAATGCACATCTGCCTTAAACATCGAGCAGGGTGTGCGGCGAGCTGGGTGAGGTCACGCGGCGACCCATGCGAGGTCGCGCGGCTTCGACCGCAGCGCGTTGGATGCAACCAAGGGAAAACATCCGTTTTTAAATATATACTCAAGAAAATTTTAATTCGGACCTTAACCCAAACCACCCAATTCCCAATGAAAGTAATACAATAAATAATATAAAAATGACGGGTGTGACAATTTGAATCCCAAAATTTATTATTCTAGTAGTTTATGAATCCTAATAAATACATGATACCCATTTTACATTGGATAAAGAAGATAAAACATAATCTACAACAAATTCTAATAAACTTAATCCTTGAAAACTCACTCAATGATCTATTATTTATAACATGGGGAAAGGAAACAGATTATGGATGAGCTCAAATTCTTAGTTTTTATTGATTATAGTGGAATCAATCATTAATCAATTATAATAAATCAACATAGCATGTTGAATAACTAAGAACACATTCCATTAAAATTAATAGTTAAGGCATAGACAATATGAATTGGTAAATAATAGAGAAAACATTCAATTTAATTAATTGGATAAGGAATGAGCAATATGTATTGGTAAATAACTGAAACACTTGACATTTTATCAATATTATGAAATTTATTTCATACATGTATTTCTTCATAGTTAAAATCCATTTGATAATAACATAAATGAATTCTAAAAGTAAGAAATTCATTATTATTTGACTACATGTCTCTAGAACAAGAACCACTATACCATCATGATTTATTCTAAAGATAATTTAGACTATATTGATTTGAATAAATGATTCATCCCACGAGACAACAAATACATTGAGGGGCTATTTATAACCGGCCCTTACCTGTTTCTATTAGTCCAAAGCATTCATTATATATCTAATAATCTATATAAAAATATATTCTAAATCAAATTGTCGCATACCACTCTGAAAAATTTGAATAAAAATACCCATTAAATTAGATAATTGTAAAATTAATCATTGAATACTATGAAGAAAAGAAGATTCAGTATGTAATATATTAAATAGGAACAACTACACAAAATATATTTATGTGGTTAATAAGGAATATCTCATATAAATAAATGTGAGATAAGAAAAACCCCTTACATTACATTTTCTGTAAAATTGAACATTATTTCACCACCAACATAATGGTCTAAATCATGTTAGTAATCTATACCATAACCATATTAATATCAAATATTATCATTTTATATCATTTTATTATTCATTAATTAAAAATATTTCATTATTATATATGTTTGATGTGTTAACTGATTTATTTTATTATATATGATATGTCATATAAGTCTGGATTATTATGTATAGGATGTAACTACTACATATCATGAATGATATTATGTTCATATATATATCATATTTAAACATTATAAAAAATTTAATAATCAATCCTCCATTGTGAACATGCAAATTGAATCACATGGCATCATGGAGATGGTAGGTCATACATATGACTGAGTGATGATATGATTCCCTTAATGGTGATAGGGTAAGGAAGTTGATGATATATCAATTTTTCAAAATTCAATATCATGTAATAATTATGTTATATATCAATTATTTCTATCATTATACCCATCATCTTAAATTTTTTAATGAGAAACAAATTACACCGCAACATGTAGATGGAAAGGAATACCTATGCACATTCATTGCATTCATTTTTCATAGGATGTATGAATGGAGGAATATGGTTTTCCCATAATCATAATAACATATTATCATATATATGATTCTATTGTTATAGGTCTATAATGGTATTAACACATGGAGATTAATTGGAAGAAGAAGAAAACTTGAAAGAGTTGATAAAAATATAAACATTCATGGGTTCATCAAGCTAGATGGTTAAATTTTGTTTGAGTATGAGAGGGAGAAGGTTCCCTTATATAATTGAGGTGAGGGGAACTTTCGAAATTACTCAAAATAACAAAATATAATAAGTATATTCTAAAGATGAAGAGTTACTAATTTCTTATTTAACATTATGTGAAAATATTTTTCACAATATCTTTTCCTATTTGTGATTATTGGACATTACGGTCATTTTTAACTAATTAAATAAAATATTGATTTAATAAAATATCACTATTTTTAGATTTCAGACAATTCATTTAATTTTACAAAATATACGTATATAAAAAGTAGTATTTCAAATACAATGATTTCAACAATATCAAATATATCCTATAGATCCTTAAATATAATTATACATGTTAACTATTCACACATATATCTGAAATAATACTTTTGAAGTCAATTATAAGTTTCTTTTAATTAAATAAATGTTTTACTATTATTGTAGAAGTATTTAATGTAATTATATAAATTATATCCATTACAAATAATTTTGTATAAAGGAAATAATTTTACTAGGATAAAAATATACATTTATGTTCATTAATATCTTTGTACTTTCCCTATATGGAAACAAAAAATCTATTATTCATAAATAGAGTTACATTTTGGATCTATATTTGATTTAAATAATATATAAATTTCATTGATAAGAAAAGTGTCTATTAAGCAAATAATATTATATATTAAGGTGATATGTGTATAATCCTCCCTATACAATAATTTTTTAATATGTTTGGATAACATTCATATCCTTATATTTTTTTAACCCTCATTTAATCCCTTTAACTCTTACCGCAACAATAAGTTTTTACACCTTAAGGTTCAATATACTAACTCTAATATTATAAAATAACCATAACTTGTTCATTGGATAAATTTTTAACCTTATCCAAATCATTTTTCTAAACATTATATTTTTATCAATTTTTTTCATTTAATAATATATTTTTTATATTAAAATATTGTTAATGTCAAATTTTATACTATTAATTACATGTCTTTTTTAAGATATCATAATGACCTAATGTTGTCGAAAAAAAAATTAAAAAATCCATATAATGTCTAGTTGATATAAAAAATTCATGAATTACACTAATTATATCAAATTATATTTATTTTAAAATTTTTAATAATATATATTTGATGTTCCCATTAATTAGAAAATTACTACAAAATCATTTTGAAAAAAATTTGTTTTAATAATTTCATCCACAAAAATTTAAAATAAATAACCATGATGAATATAAAACTTTTAACAGAACTTTTACAATTTTTAAAAAAAGATATATTATGAATAACTACATAAAAATGTAATAATTATAAAAACAATATTAGTATAACATATTGGTCTTTCCTTATAATAAATTATAAAAAAAGAATAATTTCATATAAACATAACCATGTGGCCATAAAATTATCATATGGATGGGTTTTCTTGAAATTTACCAATCTAATACAATTAGGAAAACCGCTAGGGTAATTTTAAAATATTAATTAAATTATATTTCTAGTAATTACTCGATTTACATTTAACTGTGTTAAAAAATTACTAAATTTTCTTATTCATACTGTTAAAATATAAATGGAAATACTTTATAAAATTTAGACCAATAGATTCCAAATACGAAATACTTTTTTATAAATTCAATACACCTAAGATCCAGAAATTAGTGTAAAATTAAATCCATTTGAAGAATTGATAAAATGAGTTTTTTAATTTATTACATTTAAAAAGTTAAGAGGCTTTTATATACTAATTCAATATAAAATTGATTAAACTTACATAAATTTGATTAATTGATAAAAAATTATCTAATTATAATTTAAACCTAATAAAAAATATAATTTAACTCTATAAATTAGATTGATGTAAAAGCTATTTAAAAATAAAATTTATTGCTTTTTCAATACTCATGAAAACATTAAACATAGCACAAAAATAAAAAATTCAATACATAAAATTTTTTATACATTTATTTCAAAAGATAACTTTATTTTGTAAAATATAATTTATAATGATATCAACAATTAGAATTAAATAAAATTTTCCATCAAAATGTTGTAAAACCTGATTTAGAAAATTTTTTACTTTTATAAAATAATATTGGATTCATTGTTATCTTTTTTCAATAAGATTGTTTGGATAATTGTAAAAAAATGATTAAATATATTATATATAATTTTTTTAATTTTTTACACTATCAATTCCTTCCAATTTGTCATATAGTTTATTGTAATACTTCATTATTCATTTATGTTGGGAATTTTGTGCAAAATAAGATTTTGAAAAGTTTACCTTTAAAAAGAGACATAACAAAAATTATTAGGGTGTTAAATTCTCCCATCCACCAATAAATTTCATCCTCACAATTTGAAATTTCACATTAAAAAATAAATTGTTGATACTTGAAAATTCCTCAATAGAAAACCCACATCAGAAATATGATTAATAAAACATCCTTTTATAAAGTTGGAAATGGAAATATAAAGGTTTCTACAAAATCATGCTTTAGAATATGATAAAATTAGTATAAAGTGAAAAATTGAAAAGGAAGATAAATAGAACTATTATGTTATTATGGAGAGTGATATAGAATATTTACATCAGAGTGTTAGCCATCACAAAACAATAAATTTATGATCAGATAAAAGATAATTGATTTCATAGTATGAAAAGTAAATGGATATAGATTTTGTTTCGAAATACTTTTCCTATAGTTGAGGTATTAGTTTAATATTTAGATAATAAATTCAGAATATAAAAATAATTGATTAAATTCCATGTCATACACATCATATCATCCTTTAGTTCTACATTAATTTAATTTTACTTCATCCTTCATACCTTGATATGAATGTTCGAGATAAATTTTTCATGCATGAAGAAAATTTATGAATCATAAGGCTTATGAGTCATTCTTTCAAAATTTAAATCTCTAGAAAACCCAAAATGATTAACACATGTTATTTATTATAATGAATCACAATTTAACCTCAAATAATAATATATATTTTTCATCTTAATCCATTCCATCCTCAAGACTCATAAAAATAATTATAAAAAAATTCAAAGTAAAAAGGGTCTCTAAATTTCAAAAATCATCATAAATTTTTTTCTCCAAACAATATAAAGAAATATTATTATCTCATACCAGATATATCCATGCCTTGATCACCTTAAAAACATAATAAAAATGTGAATTCTTCTAAATCTTAAAAGTATAAGTACAAAAGAAAAATTCTTTTATATCACATGTTTCATATAATTAGATCACAATTGATGGAATAATTCATGAATCCACAAACACAAGAACTTTTTTCATTCTACATCATTCTTAAATAATTGACTATGTTTTATCATCTTATTCCCTAATAACTCATTCCTTTTATTTTTTAGTCTCTTTATCATCAAAAGTATATATATTTCTTTTATATCATTTCTAAATATAACCATTGAACAAAACTAGAAGAATAATGTGAGAAACACTAATCACAGTGATATAGTTATGAAGAATCATTTATAGGATGTTTAGATCATGAAAATTTCTCAATCTGTAAATCCTTATGTTTAACCGAATTCATCCATTTTCATTACGAAATCAATAGTATGATATTGTTTACATAGGATTATCCTCAAAATAAATCTTAATATTATACTCCCAAATCTATGTTTCATATATCTTGTTTCCAAGGTTTCTGATCAACTTGAAATCTTACCAACTTTATTGCCTCAACACCAGAACACTAGAGACAATGCATTACTTTATTACATTAGAATTGATAAAAGATTCAAAGCCCAATGTATAGACTAGTTTAGTAGTTTTGGAAACAAGATACATATATTATAAAAATTATACCATATGAAAAGAAGATAAAACAGAAAACATAATAAATTATAATAAATTGAATCCTATAATACTCATTTAAATAGCCAATCTTAACAAAATGGGGATACGAAAAAAAATAAGGGCAATCTCAAAATTGTAGTATGGGTTACGTTCAAAAGAAAATATCTTGAAACAATGATAATAAATCAATATTTAATGTAAATAAATAAGAACATATTGAAATAAAATAATTGGATAAGGATTAAACAATAATGAAATGTAAATAACTTAGAAAACATTCCATTCAATTCAATATATAAGGAATTAACAATATAAAATAGAAAATGACTAAAACAAATGTATTTTAAAAAAATAGATTGAATTTTAAATGAATCCATATATATTTTCTTTTAAACCATCACTGATGCTAACAATAGAAAAACAAAATTGTTTCAATATATTTAAATAAAATAAAGATAATATTTCAAATTTCTTGTTACTGTTATAAGAGGTAAATCTTTACCCTTTTTGTGGGTTTCTTTTTTGTTATTTTGTGAAGGATTGAGAATTTATTGGGAGGATACCTATAATAGGGAGATCAAAGGTTAGTTAAATTCTCTCCCTTAATTTTTTTTTCATGCAGGATGCCTGAGGATTTTACACCATGTAATAGAGTTACACGACATGTAATGGCTCTAAAACAAGTCATGAATAGATTCATGTTTTGATGGGAACACATCATGTTTGGTTATTTCACATTGTGATGGTGTTAATGATATGTTTTTAATTTAGATTGGAATTATTTCATTCAAGGTAAAAAAAAATTCCCCAGTTATAAAAATTAACTATTTCATGACATGTATTGATATTACACATCGTGTAATGACATGAATTAATTTTTTAAGGAAGAAATGTATATGATATTTTTTTGTGGTTCTTCTCTAGTTTAGTTTCCCCCAACCCAAGACATTCCCCCATAAGATCATGAATCATTATATCCCTTCATGATTTATTCGTTTGGAAATTGATTTGCGCTATTCTTGAGGTGTAATTCCAAGGTAAGAGTTCTCACTCGTTCTTCATGTTTCACTATTTATAATCACCTTGTGTTTGAATGTATTTTCTTAGAATTAATGGATATATGCCCGGTGGTTTTGGATATTTCTTATAGGTTGGTTTTGAGGTCTTCTCTATCTTCATTCTCATTGATGAGTGCCATTGCATGTGTTTAGATTCGAAAAGAGAAAAGAGGTTATGTCCTATATTTAAAAATTTATTAACTTTTTATTGGTTAATTTATTTCAACTTATGGATTAAATTTATTTAATCAATATTTATTTTAATTGATTTCATAAAACCCAATTCTAGTGAATATTTAGATTTTGAAATTGTTTTCAAATAAAAAATTTGGAAAACCATCAATTCCATTCAATTGGGGTGTATTTATATAAAATGGTAAATTTAAAATATTTAATTTAAATTATGGATTTCATGGAAATGATTTCAATTATGTTTTTTCATTTAATTTTGTAAAATAATTATGAAAATGGATGGAATTGGTTTTGAATGGATTTCAATATTGTAGAAATGGCTTAAAAATGTTATGATAGAAACCCATTGGTTTTATCAAGGAAAAAGGATTGTATTTATTGTAAAACATTTTGGTTTTAAATGGAAATTGGGAATTTCTAAATGTGAAAATGAGATTTAATTTTGATTTAATAATTCTTAAAATAATTTTTCCCAATTGATAATATAATAGCACATGCATGATTAGGGAAGTTGGTGAGTAATTTAGACACACTCTATGCTATTACAACATTCTAAAACATGCATGTGGTGGGTCACATCCCTGATGGGGGTGACAAGTCATATCTGGACAAGGTTAGGGGGATTGTGTATACGCGTATTGCTAAGATCGCATAGAGAGTGTGGAGTCCTATATCTAGAAATACTATTATACATATTTGGAAGATAACCATGTTTCTCGCTTTTTATTTATATTTGAGGTATAAATTTATTCCAATGTTGTAAAAATACATTACATACCTTTTGGATTAATATAATTTATTTTATGTAAGTTTTTTATTGAAGCCATGTTTTTAGAAATAATCTATCATTTTTAAAGAATTGTTTTAAGTACATTCCATCATTTGAACTGTATAACATGTTTTGTTTAAATATATTATAAAATTTTAATTCTTTTTAATTGAAAACTGAAAGCATTATTTCGGTTAATCTCTATTTAAAAACTATTATAGAATCTATAGTGATACCCTACTATAATTTTTATCTCACTCCCTACTAGTGCCTTCAAGTGTTTGCAGATTATATTCTTCTGGGTTCGAGCATAGGGATATGATCTATTAGAGGTGGATCCAGCTATTGAACCTTGGTCAGTGTGAGTTCTTTCCTTTGGGGTATGTTCTATTTTCATATCATAGTACATGAGTTTTAGAAGTTTTTTATTTTTATACCTTGATGTATTCCAGTACATCACTCCCAGTGGAGTTTCATTGATATGCATAATGTCTTGTTTTCTTTTTATTCCTCATTTTAATTTGAAAAATCATTCCCTATTTCATGTTTTATGATGCCAGGTGCTATTAATTGACTCATGGGGACTGGGAACACCCTTCAATATATTTATGGGTTGTATCAGTTTTTGGGTTACCAAGGTTCTTGGGATGGTTCCTCACAAAGTGGTATCTGAGGCAAGTAAGTTGTTGAGATTTTTTCTTGCTGTCAATATTCCTTTTTTAAATATTTTCAGAACATCAGATGTAGTTTTAATTTATTTCCTGGCCATATCTAACAACAATGACCTTATGTCACCGGTTTTTGCAAGAGAAATGCGTATTGTGGATTTGTTCTAGTCTTTTCCCCATTGAGATTATGATAGAGTGAAATGAATATGATGTTGTTATTTTTGTTGGGATTAATTTTCCCTATTGTACCTTTGATAAATACCTTATGTCTTCACTGTTGTATGCTAATGTTGTGTAGCATCATGTCTCTGAGAATACATGTTAATCAGATCCATGAGGAAGCTGATGTTAAACCCTAGTGAGTGAATCCTCTAGTGGACCCATATATTATTGAGGTGACTGTACGCACTGTCGAAGCTCTAGGACATGTACCTACTATATTACCATTTTAAGATCATGTTGTGGATACTCAGGGGGACTCTCATCAAAATAGATCTCAATATTTCATTCATTAGAATCCACCAATTTTCATAGGCTCCGCAAATCCACAACATGTTGTGGAATGTTTGGGAAATATAGAACGAATGCATTAGTTCACATAGACAATGGATGTGATCATGGTTAAGGGTGCCACCATTGTGCTAGAGGGATAAATAAATAGATCGTGGGATCTGATGGTGATGATAATGAAACATAAGGGCTTAGATTGGAAAAACATCAAGGTTCATTTCAATAACCAATTCTATCCACTTTCAATGGTGTGCTCGAAGAATGTACAGTGTTTCAAACCTGATGATGAAAACTAAACCAGGATGGATTTTTCAAATTGATTAGATCAGTGGGTTCAGTTTTCTCTTATGATTATATCTAATGAGTGAATGAATTTTTGGTGGTTCGAGTTAGGAATTCAATGAGATATACATTCATACGTTTTCATAATAACAATACCCACTTTTTCTAATGTGGTGGATTGTGAAACGATTGTTGAGATTGACCTGGATGGAATGTCGAGGTTATCAGGGTTTTTTCATCCCTATGGTAGCATTGGTTCCTTCAATGGAAACCGAATGTGTGATGATTCCCAAGTGAGTAATCAATTTTATGGTGAATCCATACTTCCTAAAACATCAGGATGATATTAATTAATTCAATACTATTGTGGAAATTTAGGCCATTATAAGATGCTTTTCCTTGATGCACCTTGAAACTGTACCTCCTGTAGACTTTAAGGGAACTTACATTGATTCCTTTATCACTTCTATACACTGCATAGTGGAATAGGATTATAACCACCATTTAAAACTGTGAGGAAATCAGATGCTTCATTTAAAATAGTGTTCCAGACACATGATTCCAAAGTGAAGCATCTTCACATAGTGGGAGAGACTCTAAAGGAAGAAGACATGAGTCTAACAAATGTGTGTGGAACTATTACTATATAATCATCATTATTGTATATTATATTAGATACTGGTTCATATCACTCATTTATTTCAACCTGTATTATTGATTTACTTAATCATATTATGGGGATTTTATCTTGTGAAATGTATATTACTAAACACCTCATTTAAAGTATAGAGGAAGGTCTACGTAGTCCCACATGTGTATTCTCTATTTTATACGCTGATCATTCATGGAGTTTTTCTGTTCACAACATTAAATATCTTGATATCATATTCAGAATGTACAAGATCATTTCCAACAATGTTTGAATTGATTATTATGTTCAGTGGGTATACCTTTAAACACCCAATGGCACCCCTCTTGACTTTCAAGGAGAATGAGACATGAAGTCAAGAAGATTTGGAACATCTTATCTGGAGTTGGGTAAAGTGATATTAGGTTCTAATTTAGATCTGGGGTGAAATTTAATGACTGGGGATCTTAATAATTTTGTTATCGATTTTCTCAACATGATTTCTTTTGAATCCTCTAGTTTTACACCAGCGAGGAAGGTCAATTCTTCTATTGAATTATTGTCTAGTACTCAACCAATATCAATTTTCTCCTTCCGCATAGAACCAGGTGAGCTGATTGATCAAATGTCCCAGTTGGATGGTATTCCTCTAGAGGGATTTATACACCTGTGTGGTTAAAATGTTGTGGTGTCGGTTCACTTCTCTAGGATGGTTGATTGTTCTCTTCCCTTATGTGTTGATTATGTAAAGTTCAATTGAGTTAAATTAACGAAAAATTATTTATCTTAAATGATTTATGATTTTATTGATCAATTGAAATGTGAATAGTTGTTCTCAAATATCGACATTCGATATGGTTACCATTAGTTAAGGATAATGGAATATGATATTCAGAAAACTGTAATTTAGAGTATGTAAGACCATTATGAGTACGTTTTTATGCCCTTTATTTGAAAAAAATTATATTTTAGTTTTCATGGAACAGATGAAAAATATTTTCCATGAGTATATGGATAATATTTTGGTAGTGTTTGTGGATGAAATCCTCATTTACTCTAAATATTACGAGGATCATATGCAACATTTGATAATAGTTATCGCTCTGTGGAGAAATCAATAAATTTATGAAAATATTTAGAAGTACAATTTATAGAATTGGAAAGTGAAATAATTGGGGCACAAGTTTTCTAAATATGGAATATCAATTGATCCTGATAAGGTAAAGGTTGTTACAACTTGGGATCAACCATAAAATTTATTCTAAATTCAATTCTTCATGGGATTAGCTAGATACTACCACATGTTATTGAAGTACTTCTCAAAGTCGACTTCTCTGATTACTGTTCTGACTATAAAAGGGGTGAATATTGATTAGAATGATAATATTTCAGAATTAATTTATTGAGATGAAATTTCTATTGACTATTGTGAAGGTTTTGACTCTTCTAGAGTATGGACATGGAAATGTTTTCTTTTGTGGTGCATCAAGTTTATGCTTGGGTTGCGTTCTTATGTAGGGAAAATATATAGTTTATTATGGATCTCATAGTATTATGAGACATGATATAATTTATCCAACCCATGATCTTGAACATGCTGGTCGGACTCATTCCCTTTAGAGTTGGTGGAATTACCTTTACGGTGAATAATTTACCATTTTTCAGACCCCAAAATCATGGGTTATATCTTTTGTAAAAAAGATTTGACCCTTCTCTAGTGGAACTGTGTGGATTACCTGTAGTCATTCGACATTGACATTTCATGTACCTTGGTTAATGTTAATGTCATTATAGATGCAATGAGAAAAAAACTTACAACCCATGCTATGATATAATCTTCATAGGAGTTGATTTTGATGGATATTCTTTCATATTTTAATATTTGAGTTTAGAATAAATAGGATGAATATTCATTAGCCAGCATTTAGTTGAAATATATTCTTCTAGAGATGATTCTTCAAGAACAAGATCTTGATGATGAATTCCATATCATTTGAGACACTCTTTAAGGTGGATAGATCGATGCTCAGTGGTGATTCTCTAAGGAGGGGTTTACGTGTTATTTGAACTATTAAATCGTTTCATTAGCAATAGGGAAGGATGTAATGGGTGATTTCCATAATTACCAACATGTTTTTCACCTAGGAACCACAAAGATATTCTACGACATGAGGTAATAGTTCTTGTGGCCAGGTATGATATAGGGCGTTGCTGATATTAATTCTGGTTTCTATATGTGCCAACTGATGAAATACAGGCTCCAAAACACATAGGTTTTTCTTCAAAAAATTCCATTATCAACTGGAATTTGGTATGAAATATCAATGGAATTTGTGGTTGGGTTTCCTCATACCTAGAGAATGAATAATTTGATATGGATTGTGATTTTCAGGATGACAAATTCAGCTCCCTTTATTCTCATATGTGATACAACCACTGTTGAGGAGTTGGGAAATATCGATGTGAAATTGAAAATTTTTCTGAATTTAGTTCCATATTCTATAGTCTCTAGTAGGTATCCTTGGATTACATCTCAGTTTTGTAAAGGCTATCATGAGGCACTAGGATCTTAGGTTCGTTTGAGCCTGGCCTACTATCTGCAGTGAGATGGCCAGACAATGTGAGCTGTATAAATTCTTGAGGATATACTTCACACTTGTGTTCCCAACATTGGAGGGGCTTTGGATGATCACATGGGTCTGTTTCAGCTATATTATAATAGTAGTTACCAATATTCAATCAGAATGGAAACTTTCGAAGCCTTATAGTTCCATCCTTCTAAATTAATGTTGTGTTGTATGGAGGTTACTGAAATATCCTTCGAAATAATGGGTTTGGTCCAAGATATGACAACTAATATTTATTTGATTTTTTAGAGAATGTTGATAGAATATAAAAATTGTTATTCTTATGCATATTGTCATTGAAGGACACTGTAATTTTTAGTTGGTCATATAGAATTCCTAAAGGCTTCACCCTGGTTGGATCATCAATGGATTTGGTGGAATGAAATCATTATCCCTATTTTTTGGGACCCTTCTAGGTTATTGATCATGTGGGGAAATTACATACCATTAAACTCTACAATCATAGCTGAAATCGATATATATTGTGCTCTATGTAACATTGCTGAGAAAGTATCTATCTAATCCATCTCAAATTTTGAGCCAGATTGATCTTGAGATTGATTCTGATTTATCTTTGACTGAGCAACCCGTCAGGACAGTTGATTCTAAGACAAATTTACTTCGTGGGAGTATGATCCATTGGTTCTTATGCTATGGTAGTATAGTTTTGAAAATCATGAGATGTGGGACTATGAGGCACTGAATAAAGAGAACTAGCCTCATATCTTTATCATGGAAGATTCATTATAGGATTTATGGTTACAAAAGGTTTTTATGGTGGGGAGGTTGTAACATTCCATTAATGATCTAACCAGTATATCTCAATGTTTTTGGGGTTTTCCTTTTAATTTTTGAGTAAGGGTTGCATTTGTATTGGTAGGATTCACATAATGGTGAATTCAAAGGTTTGTTATTGGATGCTTAAATATTTTAGTTTGTATAACGGAGTTACACAACGTGTAATGGCTCTAGAATTAGTCTTAAATGAATTCATGCTATGATGGGTACATATTGTTTTTGTTAAATACACATCATTAAGGCTTTAATAAATAGTATTTAAATTAGATCATCAAGAATTATGTTGCGGTGATGATTTTTTGGCGGTTATGAAATTTATATATTGTAAAACTAGTTTTGGGAATACACATCGTATGATACCCCCAACTATATTTTTAAAATTGGTAGAATGACTGGAATTTCCTTTTGGATCCTCAGTATTTTATTCTCCCACACCCCAAATCATTATCATTGTGATCCTTACGCCTTCCACCCGTTTTAGATCTATAAAATTTGTCATATATTCATCCCTACTCTTGCAGTGTAATTCCTGAGTAAGAGTTCCCCATCATTCTTCACATTTCTATCTTTCTCCTCTCTTTTGTATTCAATGTATCATGTTATAATTGGTTGATATATTTCCATTTTTTTCTTATCATGATTGTAGGTTGGGTTTTGAGGTCTTACCCACCATTGTTCCCATTGATGGGTGTCATTGAGTGTGTTGATTTTCAGGAAGAGTTAGGTGATTCTATCCCATATATCCAACTTAATTACATTTGAATTACATGATTTGATTTAAATACTAATTTAAATTCAATTTCTCAAGTCTTATCTCAATTAATTTGATATAACCCAATTCTAGTGAATTTGGTGATTTAGAAATGGTTTTTGCATGGATAATTGGGAACACCTCCAACTCCATTGAATTGGGCGGTGTTTATAGAAATTTGTAAATTGAAATTGTTTAATTTAAAATTTTGATTTGATAGAAATGATTTCAATTAAATTATTGAATCTAATTGTGTAAAAGAATTTTGAAAATGGAATGAATTTGTATTTAATGGATTTCAATCTTCTGTAAGTGGCATAAAAATGTTTGGATTGAAACGTAGTGGTTTTATCATTAAAAGAGACATGTTTTGGATTAAAACCCATTTAGTTTTTAAATATAAAATTGGAATGTTGAAATGGGATAATGGTATATAATTTGATTTTATTAAATCTTAGAGTAAAATTTCTATCATTTATTGTTTAAGATAACATCAAAGACTAAGGTAGTTAGTGAGTTTTTTTGGACACAATCTACACTATTACATTTTCTAAAATATACTGAAGTAGGTCACATCCATATTAGGATGGTGATGAGTAACCTCTGGACAATGTCATGAGGTCATGCTATACAAATATTTTTGACATCACCTAGAGAGAGAGGATTCTTATAGTTAAAATACAATCATATCTATTTGTAAGATAACTATTTATCTTACTTGTTATTTATATTTGAGATATAAATGTATTACAATGTTGTAAAACAAAAATACATTCCTTATAGAATTATATAAACTAATTTATAAAAATGTTTTAATAAAATATTTTAGAAATATTATATCATTTTAAAGCCTTTCCTTTAAGAATTTTCTATCATTTTAACTGTGTAGAATAATTTTTTTAAATGTGATTTAATATAAAAAACTAGTATATTTTAAAAATGGAAGAATTATTTTGGTTAATATATATTTTGAAACATTTATGGAATCCCTTTTGAGACGAAATTTGGTTTTTTATCTCACACCCTACTTGTGTATTTGGTTGTTTGTAGATTACAATCATTGAGGTTCGAGTAAAGGGAATGAATCTCATGGGGATAGATCCAACGAATGAACCTTGGTTGTAGAGAGTTACTTCCTTAGGATATTGGGATGTCTTTCAACATAAATGTTTTACGATGCTGGGATCTAGTCACAAACTAGTGGGGATTTGGAATTTTTATCTAGCTATGTTAGGTCCAGCTCAATTATTAGGTTACCATGGTACCCAGGCTAGTTTGTGAAAATAATTTATTATGACATATTCCATTGATATTTTTCAGTTATGTGTTTTATAGAATTAAGATGAAACATTAGGTAACAAAACACATGTCATTTTCTAGAAACATGCATTTTTTCCACTATAAAAAGTTTATTAATCAATAAAAATTATTAAACACCACCGATAAATTTTCCATACAAAATATTCTTCTAAAAACATCATAAATACTTCATTTCATAATAATCTAACAATAATTGATCATAATATTATGTTTTTTGTATAATCATGATATATAAAAACATTAAACTTGTAAAAGCGTAGATCATAAAAACTCACATAAGAGAAGGAATAAAATAAAAGTGTATCATATCATGAAAAAACCAAAAACATTGAATGAAACATTTATTGAAAATAAAAGTAAATTATAATGGTGGAAAAATCATAATCATATGAAACTTTATGTTGAAACACATATATTACAATGCATGTTCAAAAAAAAAACAGTATGTATATGCCTAAAATGTGAAGAAAATCCTTATCCCCAAGGCCAGGTGAATAAAATAATTACATCCATGTATGATTATCTCATGTGATATAAAATTAAACTACTTTATTATATGGTGATATAGGACCCAACCCATAATTATCCTTACAAATGAATTCATTAATAAATTAATAATTCGTTATAAAGAACCTATGGAATTAAAATGGTTTTCATATATATAATAAAATAATGAAAACATTCATAATTCCAATGTAACATGATATACCATTGGAAAATAAATTATCAACCTAATATATTCAGAATCATTCTAGGAAAATATTATTTGTCAATATAATAGATCATATGGTAATTACACAATATTGATAAAGGGTACATCCTTAAGTTAATTATTTCTCTATCTAATCAATTTTTTGAATTAAAATTTTACCTCTTAAAAATAAATTTAAAACATGGTATTCATAAAGAAGTGAATTAGATTAAAATATTGATTTATAAACTGTCATTGAGTAGGTATGACAAAGGCATTGATGGGTAATTGAAATGAAAGAGAAGAACATTTCATAACATATCTATAGAATGAAATTTTATTAAAATATTTGAATAATATCATTGAACATAAGGAATATGTTTTCAATAATAAGAACGTATATGAAAAACAATTTTGGAGTTTAATAATATCCCATAATAAGTAAGAAATATCCAATATATTTTTAAATAATTTGAGATGAAATATATTAATAAACATGGAGAAAGATATGTTCTATTTGAAAGAATTAAATAATATATATAATGTTTCATATAATATGTAAATGTTTAGGGAATTATCTTTTTATTGGGAAAACATTTAAAAGATATTTTCTAAGGGATTCTGTAAGGACCCGACCCCAGTTTCCTAAAGTCAATTCCTTATTTAATTACGTGGGCATACATACAAGGAATACAAATATCAAAAGACCGAGAATTTTAGTATTATTGGAAACAAGTTACATACATATGTTTATCATTACAACATGAAGAGAAACAAAACACTATTTTATTCCACTAGAAACATCATATCTCCATGATTATGCTTGCAAGTCATTCATAAATTACTTCTTCATATCCTAAGAAAATGAAACATAAGAAAGGGGTGAGATCAAACTCTTAGGAAGAGTAAGAAATATAGCAGATGATATTATAAAAATTAGACATGGTGAATAATTGAAAACACATGACTTTAATAATAAATATGAACACATTAGGGTAGGAAAATGAACTGAGTAAAAAACGACATAATAAAACATAACCATGGGTATTATACTAGTCGAATAACCACATTAACACTCAATTACTAGATTTATAACGAGGGAAGTGCATATGTCGGACATTGTGAATCATTTTTTCATGGCCTCAGCCAAGACATCTAGTGATTAAGGCCTCGACGAAAATCCATATTACATTGGGAAATCCCTCACCCAATTCCACATCTTTTTGCCTCATGAGACATACTAATGCATCGAGGGGCTATAGAGGCCCCCACCCATCACATAATAAGTCCAATTCATTCCTCAAATGAGGGGGATAAACATAAACAACATATACATTCATATTGAATCTATCATTATAAATGTAACCATCTTCCCCCAATCATTAAACATAAAACACCAACCATTCTGAATAATATGGTGAATGATTTTAGGATAGATTATCCACAATAGAGTTAGTAATAAACCATTAAATCAAATGTGGTAGATGACTACATAAATGATTAAACCCAATAATTCCATTGAATTGGAAAGAGTGTTGAATTAGATGAAAAAACTATTATAAAATCATTAAGCATTTCTGGGGATAAATACTCTCTTATTTTGAAAAGAAGAGTTCTTTTGGAAAAATATTTGTATAAACCATAAGTGAAGCAAGATAATAATTTCATAATAAAATTATTGATTTTATAATGAAAATGGTTTCCAAAAACAGATTATAGAGTGCCCTTGTAAATAGGTAAGAATTTGAAAAATTCCCTTGAATTGGGCTTGTATTTTTGAAACAATTTTGAATGTTCCTTTTCAAACATGTAACTATCAATAAAATAAGGAAGTATTATGGTATGTAAACCAATATATGATACTAAAACAGAAAATATGATGAGTACATAACAATACATAATAATTACATCGAGGTAATTAGACAATGAAAGTATCCTGAATGAAAATGGATGTTTGGGTGGAAAACCCCTTACACTATGTAATCAAATGATTCATATGCCCAAAAATTAATAACATAAAAATAATAGATTTAATAACATTAAGATAAATATATTCATGATATGTGACATCAACGGTCAGTATACATACACTATACAAAAGTATTACTAGTGAATATAGAAAATCTCACGACAATTGAAGTGAGATAAAGAAACCCTTACATTAACTATAAATGTGATCCCATATGGTAATTAAGCTCCTGGTATATGAAACTATACTTGTAAATAAATTATTTCAGAACCTATTATACTTATATTTATTTTACCATTATTATTGTTAGTTCATTTATGTCTTTATTGGCAAGTTATTGTATTGAATTCCGTCGTTCTGGAGTGTTCGTTTCCTTTATTTTCATATTCGGTTCACTTGTTTTTATGTAATGAAGTTCATGTGAAATGGATATAAATCTCCATAATTGGAATTATATATTAATAATGAAAATAAATAATTGAAAATGGTAATTTCTATTATTTGGTTACATGGAATGAGGATGAATCATTAGATGACTACAACTTTGATTATTCGGCAGTATTTGGAATATTAAGAACTAGTTATGTCATATAACTTAATTATAAGTACATATTCTGGTTCCCGAATATTTATTAGGTTATAACACATATATTATAGTCTGTTTCAACCATGAATATGGTTTCATGACCAGTAATGAAGAAGAAATTGAAGAACGAAACTTCGTTATCCACGAAGGTTATAAATCTGAACCTCATGGACGTCAATTTTGTTTATAAAATAAAGAGGGGGTAAAAATATTTATGATGGTTCTTTCATTTACATGATATAAATCCTGTATATATATTTTAATAGAGTTATCATTATCATTTGGATAGAGGAGGAGATGAGAGGATACCAAAAGTAGATAAATTGAAATAGAACCAAATGAGAATGAAGGGTACTTAATCTCTTGAAATAACCTCCTCGAGAAAACTCTTTAAGGGAATGGGTTTTGGTCTTTTGGAGTGACTAATAGCTTCCGGTTCGTGGGAAGTGACTAGGGAAGGGTGATTGGGAAGAACATTAAGGAGATTCAAGGCTTAGAGGAGTGAATAGAAGAGGTAGTGGTGGGGGTTATTTATAGTCGAGGAGAGGAGTAATTTTTGAATGTTTAATTCATTATTTTATTATTTATCACATGAAAACCTATAGTATTATTTCATGTGACCCCTAATAGAAATAATGGAATGTGTGTTAAATCCATGTGGGCTTACATCATCCTTTCATCACCTATGATGCAGTAAATCAAGTATTTAGGATTTATCGTATTTTATCGTATTTTACTATTCATCTAAAATTCAAGAATTTCAGAAAAATCCCAAAAACTCACCTCCACCATTTCTTGACGTGTAGAATTCAAAAGTGATGTCCATTTTTGAGAAATATTTTTCTAAATATTATTAATTTAACTTTTAAATAAAATCTTACTTATTTCTAAAATTAACAGTTCTAATTCTAAAACTAATTTTTTGACACAATGAAAAATTAACCAAGATGTTATTATCTTCTAGCCTTAATAAAATAAAATAAAAATAAAATTTACTATTCGTTAGGGTCATATTACTATTTATATTACTATTCATAAGGGTATGTTACTATTCACTAAAAATCACGTTTCTTCTATCGGACTACAAATGACTTACTATACAAAACTCTAGATGACCATTTTTCAAAATTCAAAACAAAGAAGAGGAAAAATTGTGTTTTAATGGCTATATTATAAAACTTAATTCTATTTTTATTTTTAAAAACATGCGGTGTTACATTCTCCTCTCCTTACAAAAATAGCGTCCTCGAAATTCACATAATATTACCTAAAAAGATTCAGGTATGGATTTAACATAAGCTCCTCAGGCTCCCATGATGATTTCGCCATCTTATGGTTCCTCCATAAAACCTTCACCAGACGAGTCGTCCAATTTCTCAATACTTGTTCGTTAGTATCAAGAATCATGATAGGATCTTCACAGTAAGATAGATCAGGCTCATGTTCCACTTCTTCATAAGTGAGTACATGTGTTGGGTCTGGCATGTACATTATTAACATTGAAACGTTGAACACGTTGTGAACCTTGGAGAGACATGGCAGCATTACCATACAGTAAGATACGGCTCTAATTTGGACCAGAATTTCCAAAGGTCTGATGTACCTATGACTTAAATTTCCCTTCTTACCAAATATTATAATACCCTTCCTTGGAGATACTTTTAAGAAAACATGACCACCTTTTTAAAAATCCAAATCCTTCCTTCAGTTATCAGCATAGCTCTTCTGCCTACATTGAGCAATTTTGATATGGTTCTGGATAATCTTCACATTTTCCATTCTTTCTTCAACAAGTTCTAGGCCCACGATCTTTCTTTCACCAACATAATCCAAGCATGTTGGTGTACAACATCGCCTCCCATATAATGCTTCATAGGGTTCCATATGTATACTTGAATGGAAGCTATTGTTGTATGAAAATTCTATGAGAGTTAAATACTAATCCCACACGCCTTGAAAATAATGTGAAAAATAACTCAACATGCCTTCCAATGTTTTAATAGTCTGTTTTGACTGTCTATCAGTTTCTGGGTGCTAGGCAGTGCTCAAACGAAGATCAGTATCTAGGGCCTTCTAAAAACATTTCCAGAATCATGATGTAAAATGTGGATCATGATCAGAATCAATCGATAAGGGTACTCCATGAAGCCTCATAACTTCATTAATATATAGTATTTCTAGAAATTCAAGTGTTAGATCTTTTCTTAAAGAAAGAAAATGTGTTGACATGGTTAGATGATCAACAATGAACCATAATGCATTGTGCCTTCTTGGTGTATTTGGTAGTCCCATGACAAAGTCCATCGTTATATTATCCCATTTCCACTCAGGTATGAGAAGTGGTTGCAATACTTTTCCAGGCTATTGCCTTCCATCTTTCACTTGTTAACAATCCATACATCTTGACACAAAATCATCAATCTCACTCATCATGTTGTCCCTCCAGAAATGTTCCATCAAATCTCTTTACATCTTAGTGCTGTCAGGGTGTATAGAGATATTGGAACTATGAGCATCATCCAACAATTGCATTTTTAGATCAGGTATATCGGGAACACAAAGTCTCTTCCCAAATTTAAAAATTCCACCTTTATATACGAAGTCACTCAATATCCCATCATTCACAACATTAATCTTTTTTTGAAACTCTTCATCATTAGCCTGAGAACTTTTTATCTGTTCTAGTAAAGATGGTTTGGAAACCATTTGAAAAAACATTGATGTTTCACCTTCTATGGTTATTCCCATATCAATATTTTCTAGATCCATGAAACTAGGTTCTCATTCAACTCTCATCTTTGTAAAAAACTCCATGATCCTTTCTGCTCAATGCATCTTCCACCTTATTTGCCTTCCCAGGGTTGTAGTGTATCGTGCAATCATAATCCTTGAGTAGTTCAAGCCATCTCCTTTTCCTCATGTTGAGTTCTTTTTGTGAATAAAATATACTTCAAACTCTTCTATCAGTTTGAATCTCACACTTTTCACCATAGAGATAATATCTTCATATATAAAAATTAAGGATTACAAGAACTAACTCAAGATAATGAGTATGATATTTTTTCTCATAAATTTATTTCTTTCGTGATGCATAAGCAATAACCCTATCATTTTCCATAAGTACACAACGAAGTCCATTCTTTGAAGCATCACTCTAAATAACAAACCTGTCATTCCCAGATGGTAGATTCAATATAGGATAATTGACTAATATTCTCTTCAGTTCTTCATAACATTTTTCACAGTCTTTTTTCCAAACAAATTTTACCCCTTTACGTATGAGCTTCGTTAGCGGGTTATCCAGTCGGGAAAAATTCTGTACCAAACCACGATAATAACCTGCTAAGACAATAAAACTGTGTACCTCATTTATGATTGTTGGCATGGGCCAATCGTGAATTTCCTTTGTCTTTACAGGATCAACTAAGATTCCATCTTTAGAGAAAATATGGCCAAGAAAATAAATCTCTTGAATCTAGAATTCACACTTTCTAAACGTCCCATATAATTCATGTCTTCTAAGAGTCTTCAGGATAATGTGAAAGTGATTTTCATGATCTTCATAGCTTTTGGATTATACCAAGATATCAACAATACATACGACTACAAAGTCATCGAGATATTCCATGAAAACATTGTTCATTAAATCCATGAATATATAGGGTACATTAGTCAATCCAAAATGCATTATTGTAAAGTCTTAATGCCCGTACCTGGTTCGAAACTCTATTTTTAGAATGTCTTCCTTCTACACACTCAACTAATGATATCCATATTGTAGTTCAATCTTTGAAAAGTATTGAGCTCCTTGCAGTTGGTCAAATAAATCATCAATGAAAGGTAGGGGATACTTTTTATTTGTTATTATAGTATTGATCTCCCTGTAGTCGATACATAACCTCATAGATCCATCTATTTCTTAACAAAAAGGACAGGGACTCTCCATGGAGAAACACTAGGGCGGATAAATCTTTTATTACTCCATGCCATTAGTTGTTTCATTAGTTCTACTAATTCCACAGTGTCCATTAAATAAGGGGACTTCGATATGGGCTTTGAACCAGGAATTAAATCAATGGAAAACTCAATTTCTCATTCTGACGGATGTCTAGGTAAATCTTCTGGAAACACATCCACATATTATCTCACGATAGGTAAATCCTCTATTTTAACATTCCTTTCCTCATCCACATTTATTTCATTCTCTTCCACCCCAATAATTGAATTATTTGAGCTACTGGGGGTGGATCTAGATAAGAATAATGTGGTGGTGATTATGCTCTAAAGATAAGGTGTTCTTTATCATTATCATCAAAAATCATAACCTCCTTCATCTTAGAATAAATTTTTGCATCACGATCCGAAGCCAATCCATACCAAGTACTATATCAAATCCAATCATGGGTATAACAATGAGATCAGTAGATAAAGAACATTTATATTCTTTAATGGGAACTGATTGATAGAAAATTGTAGCAATGATAATTCCTTTAGAAGTTTTTACTGAAAACTCTTTTGTTAAATCAATTTGGAGATATTTAATTTTCTTAGAAAACTGGGATTATATGAAACAATGCAATGATCTAGAATCAGATAAATCATTTGCTAAACTGGAGGTAACAATTATAGTACCTACCACCATGTCATTTGGAACTTTAACCTCTACAGTTGTGATTGCATAAACATGTCGCTGATCCCTTGCCCTTTTATGTTGCATATTTCCATGATGGTTTTAAAAAATCATTAGAATAGTGTCCCATATCTCGAAAACTATAGAATTAAAAATCATTTTCTTCCTTCTTCCCTTTGAAATCACCTGCAATATGGCATATCTTACCACATTTGGTGTATACTCATTTTCTTTTTTTTATCATGCACTAGGGTGTTTCCTTCCACAATTGTCACATGGTGGAAATTCAACTCTTCTGTTCTTACCCATTTCCTTATTTCCTTTCCTAGGGTTTTCAGTAGCCCTCTTATTTTCTTGGTTCCCCTTAAAGTCATAAGTCTTATAGAATTATTTTTCTTTCTTGATGGAACATGAAACTATATCCACATATGATGAAAAACTTTTTGGGACTAGTGACCGCTGGAGTAATGGATTTAGGCCATCAATGAATCAATCAATTTTCTCCTTGGATTTCGTTTGTAGTCTACAACATGTCTTGATAATATTGTGAATTTAGATTTGTACCTTGCAACATTCTCATCTTCCTTCTACCTCAGATTCAAGAATTTTCTCTCCATATATGCTTGCTGATCTCGAGGGTAATATTTTTCTAAGAATATTTCCTTAAAATCCCTCCATTCCATCTCTTCTATCTCATCCTAATCCTTTGTGTTCTAGATTAATGTCCACCACTGATCCGCATCTTCTGATAGACGATATATTTCCATGACAACCTTCTCTCTTTCATTACATCCCAATGCGTGAAATATCTTCTCAATGGAACATATCCACTACTCTGCTACAAATGGGGTTGTAGTCCCGTTGAATGATAGAGGTTGTTGTCACATAAAGCGATCTAGCATGGCTTCTCAACATGGTGGGTCTGGATGCTCCATACGGGTAAGGTTATTATTCATAACCTGAGTAAGTTGTCCCAATATAGTTATGAGTTGCTCAGCACCAGTCACATCACCAGATCCAACATCATTATCTTACGTCAGAGGAAAATCTCTACCGAGGACACATGAATTCATGCGATTTCCATTCTGTCCACTAGGAATCATATCTAGATAATGGCACACACTATATTAGGTTATTAATCATAATTTATAATCTTAACATAAAAATACTCAATAAAAATTGAGATCCTACGCATGGATAATACTATATTCAAAAACATGGTTTCGTTGAGGAATAGTTACATTAAACTCCTTCATAATGGCCTGTAAAGAAAATGTAAATTTTCTTATACATATCCCCCAGGAGTGTCATAACCAAGAGTGCAGTAAGTCCCATTTTCATGCACCAGTTCCCGTTTGAGTCTAGCTCAAATTGGTGTTTCGGTTTTTACCCCTTGATACATCTGTTCTAGAGCCACCTCGACCTGCTCGTATCAAGGTAGGGATGTATTTCTTGAAGGATACACATAATCTATTCCTTACCAAAATATGAAGACATTATTGTATATATGTCCTCAAAGTCTAGTGTATATACTCTTCCTTAATTCTACGTTTTCTAAATCTAGTTTCAAAATATTCTACTAAACTTCCTCTGATAGCAACTGTAAGGACCCGACCCCAGTTGCCCAGAGTCGGTGCCTTATTTGATTATGTTAGAATATATACAAGGAATACAAATCTCAAAAGACCAAGTAGTTGTGTATTATTAGACACAGGTTACATACATAAGTTTATCATTACAACATTATGTGAAACAAAAAAACTATTTTATTCACTAGAAACATCACGTCTCTGAGATTATGCTTGAAGCTCATTCATAAATTAATTCTTCATATCCAAAGAAAATGAAACATAAGAAAGGGGTGGGCTCAAATGATCAGTAAGAGTAAGAAATATAGTGGAATATAATATAAACAATAAACATGGGGAATAATTGAAAACACATTCCTTTAATAATAAGTATGAACACATTATGGAAGGAAAGTGAACTGAGTAAATAATGACATAATAAAACATAACCATGGGTATTCTAGTAGTCGAATAACCACATGATCTATCAATTACTTCATTCATAATGAGGGAAGTTCATATTCCGGACATTCTGAATCATTTTTTCATGGACTCGACCATGGCATCTAGTGATTAAGGCCTCACCAAAATCCATATAACATTGGGAAAGGCCTCAGCCAATTCCACTTCTATTTGTCACATGAGACCTACCGATGCATCGAGGGGCTTTAGTAGGACCCACCCATCACATAATAAGTCCAATGCATTCCTCATATGAGAAGGGATAAACATAAAAAACATATACAATCATATTGAAACTATCATATGAATTGTAACTATATTTCCCCAATCAATAAACATAGAACACTAACCATTCAGAATAATATGGTGAATGATTTTAGGATAGATTATCCAAAAAAGAGTTAGTAATAAACAATTAAATCAAAAATTGTATATGACTTCAAAAATGACTAAACCCAGTAATACCATGGAATCAACAGAAGTGCTGAATTAGATGAAAACACTCTTATAAAATCATTAAGAAATTATGGATATAAATACTCCTTTTATTTAGAAAAGAAGAGTTCTTTTTAAAAAATCGTTGTATAAACCAGATGTGAAGTAAGATTGTATTTTCATAGTAAAATGAATGATTTCATAAAGAAAATGGTTTCCAAAAACAGATTGTAGATTTCTATTGTAAATATGAAGTAATTTGAACAATTCCCTTTAATTGGGCTAGTATTTTTGAAACAATTTTGAATGTTCCTTTTAAAATGTGTAACTATCCATAAAATTAGGATGTATTATGGTTTGTAAACATATCTATGATACTCAAAAAGAACATATTATTATTACATATCAATAAATAATAATTACATTGAGGTAATTAGACAATGGAAGTATCCCGAATGAAAATGGATGTTCGGTTGGAAAATCCCTTACACTTTGTAATCAAATGATTCGTAGGCCCCAAAATTAATATCACAAAAAATATATATATTTAATACCATGAAGATAAATATATTCAAGACATGGGACATCAATGATCAGTATACAAACACCATAAAAATGTATTACTAATGAATATAGAAAATCTCACGAGAATTGAAGTGTTCATTTCCATTATTTTCATATTCGGTTCACTTGTTTTTATGTAATGAAGTTCATTTGGAATTTTTATAAATATAAAGGATTGGAACTATATATTATTAGTGAACATAAAGAATTTATAATGGTCATTTATATAATTTTGTTACTTGGAATGAGGATGAATCATTAGATGACCACCACTAGGATTTTTCGGCGGTATTTGGAATATTATGAACTAGTTTTGTCATTTAATTTAATTATAAGTACATATTCTGGTTCTTGAATATTAATTTGGCTATAAAGCATATATTATAGTCTCGTTCAACCATGAATATGGTTTCTTGACCAGTAATGATGATGAAATTTAAGAACAAAACTTTGTCATCCATGAAGGGTATAAATCGGAACCTCATGGACTTCGATTTCGTTTATATAATAAAAGGGAGGGAGTAGGAATATTTATGATGGTTATTCCATTCACATGATATAAATATAGTATATAGATGTTAATGGAGTTATCATGATCATTTGGAGAGAGGAGGAGAGGAGAGGATAACAAAAGTACATAAATTGAAATAAAACCCAATGAGAAAGAAGGGTACTTTTTCTCTTGAAATAACCTCTTTGAGAAACTATTTAAGGGAAGGGGTTTTGTTCTTTTGGAAAGAATAAGAACATCCGGGCCATGGGGAGTGACTAGGGAAGGGTATTTGGGAAGAACATTGAGGAGATTCATGGCTTATAGGAGTGAATATAAGAGGTAGTGGTGGGGGGTTTTTATAGTGGCGGAGAGGAGTAATTTTTGAATATTTAATACATTATTTTATTATTTCTCTCAAGAAAACCAATATTATTATTTCATGTGACCCCTAATAGTAATAATATAATCTGAGTTCGATCCAAGTGGGATTACATAATCCTTTCATCACATATGATGTAGTAAGTCATGTATTTTGCAGTTATTATATTTTATCGTATTTTACTATTCATCCAATAATCAAGAATTTCATAAAAATAAAAAAAAATCACCCCTACCATTTTCCGACATGTAGAATTCAAAAGTGAAGTCAATTTTTGAAAAAAAAAGTTCCTAAATATTATTAATTGTACTTTTAAATAAAATCATACTTATTTCTAAAATTAACAGTTCTAATTATACAACTACTTCTTTATCACAATGAAAAATTAAACAAGATGTTATTATCTTCTATCCTTAAGAAAAAAAATTATAATAAAATTTACTATTCATTAGGGTCATATTAATATTCATATTACTATTCATAAGGGTATGTAACTATTCACTATAAATCATGTTTTTTCAATCGGACTCCAAATGACATACTGAACACAACTCTGGATGACCATTTTTCGAAATTCAAAACATAGAAGACTGAAAGTTATGTTTTAATGGCTATATTATAAAATTTCATTCTATATTTATTTTCAAAACTATGGGGTGTTACATTCTACCCTCCTTACAAAAATTTTGTCCTCGAAATTCACAGAATATAACCAAAATCATTCGAGTATGTCTTTAACATAAGCTCCTTAGGGTCCCATGTTGATTTATCCATCTTATGGTTCCTCCATAAAACCTTCACCTGACGAGTCGTCCGATTTCTCAATACATGTTCTCTAGTATCATGAATCTTGATAGGCTCTTCACAGTAAGATAGATCGGGCTCATGTTCCACTTATTAATAAGTGAGTACTTGTGTTGGGTCTGGAATGCACTTTCTTAACATTGAAACATGGAAGACATTGTGAACCTTAGAGAGACTTGGCGGAATTGCCAAACGGTAAGCTACAGCTCCAATTTGGTCCAGAATTTCAAAAGGTTTGATTTACCTGTGACTTAAACTTCCCTTCTTACCAAATATTATAATACCCTAACATGGAGATACCTTTAAGAAAACTTGATCACCTTTTTGAAACTCCAAATCCTCCCTTCGGTTATCGGTATTGCTCTTTTCCCTACTTTGAGATATTTTGATATGGTTCATGATAATCTTCACCTTTTCTATTGTTTCTTCAACAATTTCTGGGCCCACGAGCTTTCTTTCACCAAGATCATCCAAGAAAGTTGCTGTAAGACATCGCCTCCCATATAATTCTTCATTCGGTGCCATCTGTATACTTGAATGGAAGCTATTGTCGTAGGAAAATTCTAAGAGAGGAAAATACTGATCCCACATGCCTTAAAAGTCATGTGAACAAGGACTCAACATGTCTTACAATGTTTGAATAGTCTGTTCTGATTGTCCATTAGTTTGTGGGTGGTATGATATGCTCAAACGAAAATCAGTATCTAGGTCCTTCTGAAAACATTTCCAGATTAATGATGTAAAAGGTGGATCATGGTCAGAAACAATTGATAGGGGTACTCCATGAAGCCTCATAACTTCATTAATATATATTATTGGTAGGCATTCAAGTTTCATATCTTCTATTATAGAAAGAAAAGGTGCTGACTTGGCTAGATGATCAAAAATTACCCATATTTCATCTTTCCTTCTAGGAGTCTTTGGTAGTCCCATGAAAATGTCCATCGTGATATTATCCCATTTCCACTCAGGTATGGGAAGTGGTTTCAACACTCTTCCAGGTTATTTCCTTCCATCTTTCACTTATTGACAAACCATACATCATGAAACAAAATCAGAAATCTCCCATTCCATGTTGTCCCACCAGAAATGTTCCTTCAAATCTCTCTACATTTTAGTCATGCTAGGGTGTATAGGGAAATTGGAACTATGAGCATCATCTAACAATTCCCTTTTTAGACCAGGTATATCTGAACACAAAGACTCTTCCCAAATTTCAAAATTCCACTTTCATATATGAAGTCAATCAATCTTCCATCATTCACATCATTAATCTTTTTTTGAATCTCCTCATCATCAGCCTGAGAACTTTTTATACGTTCTAGTAAAGATGTTTTGGAAACCATTTGAAAAAGCATTGATGTTTCACCTTTCATGGTTATTCTCATATCCATATTTACTATATCTATGAAATTAGGATCCCTTTCAAATCTCATCTTGTTCAAAACTCCATGATCCTTTCTTCTCAAAGCATCTTCCACCTTATTTGCCTTCCCCAGGTTGTAGTGTATCGTGCTATAATAATCCTTGAGTAGTTCAAGAAATATAATTTTCCACATGTTGAGTTCTTTCTGTGAAAAAAATATACTTCAAAATCTTGTGATCAGTATAAATCTACCATTTTTCACCATAGAGATAATGTCTTCGTATCTTCAAAGAAAAGATTACAACAAAAAACTCAAGATCATGAGTAGGATATTTTTGCTAATGAGTTTTTAGCTGTCGTGATGCATAAGCAATAACCCTATCATTTTGAATAAGGACACAACCATGTCCTTTCTTTGAAGCATCACTATAAATAACAAACTCATCATTCCCCAATGTTAGAGTCAATATAAGATCATTAAATAATAATCTCTTCAGTTATTCGAAAAAAATTTCACGGTCATTTGTGAAAACAAATTTAACCCCTTTACGTGTGAGCTTCATTAGCGGGATAGCCAGTCGGGAAAAATTCTATACGAAACCCTGATAATTACCTGCTAAGACAATAAAATTGCGTACCCCGGTTATGTTTTTTTGCATGGTCCAATCTTGAATTGCCTTTGTCTTTGAAGGATCAACTACGATTCCATCCTTAGAGACAATATTTCCAAGAAAAGAAATCTCCTGAAGCTATAATTCACACTTTCTAAACATCCCATATAGTTCATGTGTTCTAAGAGTCTTTAGGATATTGCACAAGTGATTTTCATGATCTTCACAACATTTGTATTATAATAAGATATCATCAATAAATACCACTACAAAATCCTTGATATATTCCTTGAAAACTCTGTTCAGTAGATCCATGAAGATAGAGGGTGAAGAAAATAAAGACATAGAAGAGATACTACTAATAAAGTGGATTGTAATTATTCTTAATAGTTATATAAATTTCACGTAATTGATTGGTTGGGTTAAATTAATTTGATAAAATATTTCTTCTTCAAATTTTTTTTTTAATTTAAAATGAAATAAAATCATTTTTTTGGAGTAATCCAATCATGGGAGAAATAACATGATGAAGTACTACAACTACATAATTATGGGAGTTGAGTAAAAAAAACCTTGTATGGTAGGTGACACATAAGAACAAAAATGAAATGAGAGGGTTTCAAATATATTGAAATTAAAATTTCACGAATGAATGACATTAATTCACTTGATAGAAATATGTTATTGAAAAACACATATAAAAGCCTAGAAAAAATTTAAACTAGACTCATGGACTTGAAAAAAAGACTAATAAACACTTACAAACATAGAATCATTCATCTCAGAACCACTTTATGGATCTAATTTTAATGTAAATATTAAATATGATGAATATTAATATGATCAATATTAATAATAATAATGTCGTAATATATACACCGTTATAATTATAACATGTTGTGTAATAAGAAATATGTCTCATTGGGTGATAATTTGAGACAAGAAACCCTTATCATATTTTCATGATTATTCAAATGCACTATAAAATATTATATGAAAAAATTAATATTTTAATCACACATGTATGGAAATTTCCCAAATATTTAACCTTTTATAAACATAATTTATAATTATTCTCTACATGTATATTATTTAGTTATTATTTATATTAAATATCATGTGTCATTAATCTAGATAATTTTTAACTAGTTTCATATTTACAAAGTTGTTATTAGTTGTTCAAAAAATAAAAATTACCGTATCATAATAGTAACATTAATTTAACTTTTATAATATTTCATACATTTGTAATTTATTTTTATAAGATATTTGGTTATGATATTTAATGTGGAAATTAGTGATACCCATGTTGTAATGGGTTTTAGCAAACAAATAATGGAATCTTAATTATTGAGTACAAAATAAATGTTAAAATTTAAAAAACGGTTTGTCTATTTTTTTACTAATATCATATATTAATATAAATATAGATCTCATATTAGTTCGTGATAATATTTTACGGACTTGTTCCTAAAGGGATCAATCTGTCCCAAACATGAATATACCAAGAATTTATGGATGATTATTATCATGATTGTTATTATTTTTTGATTAACATCATTTTTTGAAGATGAATTATCATATAATTTGGAATATTTAATATTGTTGATTTTGATTTTATGATTATTTAATAAAAAATAAATAATCAAGATGAAAAATCAAAAATATTACTTCATGTATATGGTATATTTCACACACACGGTTAACATTTTCACATATCGAATATTGAGAAGGAAAGAATGTGGATTATAATTTTACTTTTATTTATCATATAATTATTGTGATATAAAATTTAATATTAAATTTCATCCGTATTAAATGAAAATATTGGTGGAGATAGAAAATGAATGGTGTTTTTTATAGAGGAGTTAGTTTTCACAATGAAAGAATGATGACTTTTCATTGAATATTGGAAAAGGGGAAAGGTGACTTATATTTGTTACCAAAGAATAATTTTGTTATTTATAAAAAAAGTATATAACTATATATTATTATAAAATCATATATTGTAATTTAAGAATGAAGATAAAATATGTAATTAAAAATTACACATGTTGAGGCCATTGTATTTCCCTTGGAGGACTCCTTAGAAATATAGGCCATGGGATAATTTTGTATGAACTAAGTACAAATGTAAAGGAATAATACTACAGGGGAAGAAAATGTTCATAATTTTAAGTGGAATGTATATTTTTTGGGAGGACATCATGGTGTGGGGATAGACACCTTTTATAAGTGGGGATAATAGATTTTTTGTAAATATTTGAAATTAATGTAAAGAAAGAACCTGTTTCATAGGTCATGTGACATCCTTGATTTTTTCAAAGGTATATACCATTATATTTTGGATTCAATTACTTAAATAAGAACTATTAATGATCCATAAATTTTTAAAAGATATTTTGGGTGTGTATGGGGATCATTCAATGCCAAGAGCCTTGATTTGGGAAGAGGCATACTGGGCCACGTAGTTAAAGAGAAAAGTACAGACCAACCGAAACGGTATACCTCAACTGTGTGGTAGCAGATAGTGGGGTGAAGAGGGACAAAACAGTTTTATAAAACCATGTAACTATAGGTACACCCCTGTTTAACCACCTTAATCTTTTTCATATTGAGTTTTCCCATGGTTTGTGCATGTTTATTCAAAACAGACACCTAAATATGCGAGGTTCACCCATAATAGAAGTGAATGGAGCATAGTTATCACACGGTTTGGAAAATATGGGGAAAAGACATGAAAAATGAGTCTTTTAGGTCAAATTACTAATCTACCCCTATTTGATGACTTAAACCTCCCCATTTTCTTTTATGTCTTTACTTCATCGGGTTCCTCTTCTCCCCTTAATGTGTGGATCTCCTCTTACCTCATAATAGAGATTTGATATATCATCATCCTATAGTGTCTGTTTCTCTTACTATTGGATTTTTTGGATCTGTATTGGTAAGACCCTTCTTCTACACCAATCTATATATATTTTCTACCATTATATTACATTGCCTTGGGGAAAAAGAGTTCTCCATATTTTCAGGGGGTTTTACCAAAACATCTTTTTAATATATTATTGGTAAAATTAATGATCGATAATGGATTAGTATATCCCTAATACATAGATGTATTTGTTCTATGATTTTCCCATAATTTTTTAATATATAATGTAATGTCTAGTTTTTTTGTGTGTCAAATCATTATAGTGGCACTTTATTATTTCTTCACAAATAAATTAAAATTGTCTCTCTTATCCCTGGTGACTTCTCCATATAAGGAACCCCATTTTTTGTTCTTTTACCTTATCATTAGACACCCATTTGGGTGTGAACACCTTAATATATTATTTTGTATTTGTTAAATGGTTGGATTCACATGAGTGAGTCTCATCTTACTAAAACTCCATTAATTGTAATTTGAATTAATATTAATGGTTTTCCATGATATTTTTCGTTGAGCATAATTCCACTCAACATATATTTAAATTAATGTCCTTGATGATTCGTTTTAGATGTCACATGCCATATATTTAGTTTCTTTATATTATTCCATATGTCATTTCTTACCATTATTCCATGAAATGTGACTTATACATGATATTACTATATAACACCATGTGCCTATTACTCATTCCATGATTGGGTTACATGAATTCAATTTTATGCTCTTCCATGATTTTTATCCAGTGTTAATGAATTTTTATGGATGACATGTATGGTGTGTGTGTGTGTGTGTGTAAAATGAAATTTTCCCCTTCCATTTAAATTTTGCCTTAGTTTATTGTTTTAGATTGTATGGTTTTGTTAAATGGTAATCATAAATTTTAAGATTATTAATTAATGGAATCAAATTATATAAATGTTATGCATTGTGATACATGCATGGATAATATGGCTCACCTGATAATGATCAAGAGAGAACATGGGACCGAAATTAAGGATTTCATCGATGGACTCATCGTGTTTTTCTTTGTTCTGTAACACCCAGACCCTATTTACCTGAGTCGGTTCATTATTACTTATCAATTTCATGAGAACAAGAGATCAAGTACTGAATGTATTGTAAGATTATTAGCCTTGAAATAACTAGATACATCCATAATATTTACATTAAGTCATGAACTAATGAAAAATAACATTATATTCCCTTTGAACACACTTATATCCCATATCATATTCCTACAGGTTAATCATGATATACTTATTCACATCCTGGGAAAAATAAAACAAATAAAGTGGTGACCATATATTATATTTAAGGATAACAATATATCAAAAACATTCATAAATAAAAATACAAATTTAATGAAATTTATAAGACTAAAACACAAGACTTTTAAACATACATTTCTGCCTAATATGGTAAATTAAATCAAATAATTACATTTACTTATCACATGGATATTCTACTAGTCTAATAATCTCATTAAATATCAGTGGCTAATTTCAAAATGATGGAATGCATAATGTCAGACATCATAACCAAATAGTCAAGGCCTTGTTCCAAGACACAAATAAGATTTTGTCAAGGCCTTGTGCCAAGACACTAGTTTGTCCCTTGAGAACTGAAAATGCATCAAGGAGCTATAGCGAGCTCAACCCATCACTTGCTAAGTCCAATGAATTCCTCATATGAATATGTTGAAACCTTATCTAGACATATGTATTAGAACTAGCATATGGAATGTCAAAATTTTAACCACAAACCATGAATTTTATAAAACATGAACATCTACAGTCAAACATAACTTATTCAATACAATATGGATGATTTTATTATATTAAATTAACCTCAATCAATAATAATGATGAATATTGATATAGATGAAAATAATCACCAAAACTATTTGATAGAAATATCCCCTTTTTTCTTGAAAACATTTAAATTTATAACTATTTATCCAGATTCTGTTTAAAATATATTTTTGAATCAATGATACCCATACTATATTGAAGCATTTAAAAGTTTTTTTATTTTAATACATTAATATCCATATAAATATATCATTAAAACCATTTTTAAACCATGGACATTAAAGAGAAATATTTTGGAGAATAAATCATTAAATTTTTAAAAATGATATTATATTTTGAGTTCCTAACCAAATGTGAGATTCTTGAATAAAGAAAATTGAGGTAATAAAAACCTTATAATATCATGAGAATAATGGGATTCATGATATACTATATCAAAGTACAATATATACACCATATAAAAGTGAATTGGCACATAACAACAATGATGTCTCAATTGAATGTAAATAGAGATAAAATCCATTATAGAGACCTTATCCTTAGGATAGTATAAATAAATGACAAAATTATGTGTGAAAAATATATATACACTCAATATGATTGGATATTAACCATAAATCAATAATAGGAAATACACAGATATTCTTTTAAACACAATACAAATTACTTGGATGTTTAACACAATGAATAAAGAATGGGTTAAAATTACTCTTATCAAGTTCATATCATTGTCTTAGGAATTTATCAACGGGGTTATAATGTGTATCAAAAGTATATCCACAGAAAGGGACATCAAAATTACTACATAAGTAAATAAATAGTGACTCCACCCATAATCTTGGAGTAAAATAATCAATGAGGTTTACATAAAACCCAATGAGTGGAAAATAAAATTTGAAATTTCCATAGTGATTTGGTAACTTACGAAGCATACACCCCATGAATGATGGATCATAAAATTATGATTTAAATACACATATATTATATTTATATTACACAAATACTATTTTCATGGGTAGTACATACAATGGACAAAATTTAATAGTGGAAAATATATCATGAATCTCAAGTGAATAAAAGTGAGATGAAAACTCCTTACCATGTAATTTTCCTTAGTTTAGTCTAGGATAACCTCTTTTATAATGGTTAAATAATTGTTATTAAATAATTAAAAACCAAATACATAAATATGATATCATATATGATCTTTTAAGATTTCTTCGTTAATGATATTTCAGTAATATCATTTTTTTGGGTGTTAACTGATTCGTTTTCCTTTATTTGTATTTTATGTAATTCATATTTGTTAAAAATAGGAATTATTTTATTCATATCCATACATATATTATGTTCTTAAACATTATTTTTAAACCATAAAATAAAAATTATTCTTGAATGGTTACGATGGGGAATGAATCCTATCGCCTTTGTGGAGATGGTAATCTGTACGTATGTACGACCAAAAATACCATTCAATTTATGGTAAAATAATATGTAATTTCATGTTATATCATATATAAATAATAATTAACATGTTATATTTATTATTTACATCAATTTTACTCATTATTATACTCATCCACATAATGAAGTGTTGAATAATAAACTACACCACGATGTGGAGACGGTAAGTCATACGTATGCACGTATGGTAAATTTTTCATTCATAGGATGGATAGAATAATGAATATGGTTGTAAAATATTTATAAAAAATCATAGAATGTAAAATTTACAGGATTTATTATTTTTGTATGGAAGAAATAATGAATGAGGAAGTGGAAGAAGAAAAGAACATTAAAAGAGGTGGTGAAATTATTACCTCTTCTTATAGTGGTACCGTTTGATTTGATCAAAAGGGATACTTAGGATAACTTTATGATCAATTTATGGACTCAATGATGAATTTAGGGTAGTTGGGAGGATATTTTAGAATTGTTTGGGAAATCCAAAAGGCTTCGGAGCTGAGAAATTAATAGAAGGGTAAGTACCCTTTTGTAAGAGAGGTGGGGGTCACTTTAAGAAAACCTTGAAATATTATTTTATTATATAATAATTTTAGGATTATAATACCTCAAAATGGATTTATTTTTAAGATAAGGTAGGGTGGGTACAAATAACATAATACAATAGGTTTTAGAAAATATTATGTCACCATATTAACCTTATATTTTATATTTAACTCTAAGTTAATTTGTGTATCTTTTACTATGAATTCATGTATTCTTACACTATATGGTTAATAAACATACTATAAATAGACAAGAGTACCTCAAGTGTTTCATTTATGATATATGTATCACTATAAAGGTCATTTGGTAGAACCATATATTTGTTGAAATATTATATAATTTAATAATATAATATTTATTTTAAAAACTCATTTATTTCAATTTTGACACTATTTAGTATTTTTTTGTGATACTCATCACAGAATGATTAATTGGAAAAAATAATTGAATCATCCCTAAAATGACATTTTAATATATAAAATTCATGTAATTCCTCAAATGTATAAATTTATTTTATTTTTGAAATTTATATTTTCAATTATTTTAATCTTTCATTAATAATGTAAATACTAGATCATCATTGTGTCATAAATAAATTTTATTATATAATGTCTAAAAATTATAAATAAAATACATTGATATATGAAATATTTTTAACTTTCTAATTAATAATTATAGTCCAATTTATCTTATATATTAACCTATATTAAAAATGTTTTAGTTCTGAAAATCGGAATTTATCACTTTTAACTCTTCTTTAAATAAAATAATAATAAATGAACTAATCTAATCCAAGTATACCAAACAGGATCATTTTTATTTCTATGGTTTATTATAGTCTAAAAAAAATTATCCAATATAATTTTGACATGTTTTAGGGTAATTATAATATAATTTTTACCTTTAATTACCCTATTTAATTTTAACGTGGTAAATAAAAAGTCAAAAGTTATTATTCACCAAAAATAATTTTCATCTTATTGAACCAAATTTTACTTACTTATTTCAACTATGTCACTCATATTTTTTAAATTCAATTTATAGAAGAGGTGAATTTACTTTTTATGCAAATTTGCTAAAATGCATAGAAGATGGGTAAAAACGTTAAAAAATTTATAAACTTTTATACCTCTAATTTTATTATAAAATGATTCCAATTAATTACATTTTACTAATATAGTTATTTTTTATCTATTTTGACAAAAAAATATTTTAAATATAATAAATAATTATTTAAAAAAAATGTTGGTTTTTAAACAATCACACATGATTTTTCACTATTCATCAAAAATTGAAAATTTCAGAAAAATGCCAAAAATTCACGCTATGATAATTTTGATATTAAAAATCCAAAAATGATGTCTATTTTACCAAATTCAAAATATATATGTTTCGTTAATTAATATAAAATTAATTCATGTTGTCAAAACCAGAATGAATGTTTTTGAGAAGTAAAAACATTCAAAAGATTAATATGTGTTTATTTCTAGTTTAAAAGGGAAATTACATCCAATGACCAACATTGTATTAAATGATAAAAATATAATAAAATTATACTTCAAAACCATTCCAATATATAACTTATCTCTATAAATTAATTTGATTAAAAAATTTATTTTCAATTAACATTTTCTATCATTCACTATTCACCAAAAAATGAAAGTTATCAGAAAAACACCAAAAATATATCCAAACAATATTTTATATATTGATACTATAGAATAATTTAATTTAATCAAATTTACTACATAAAAGAGGCAAATATTGTATCAAATAATGTTCTCCATTAAAAGGATGAAATTTTTCATTTCATTAAAAATACATCTTTTATCTAAAAAATTGAATTTGTCCTTATTATATGACTAAGATTAAAAAATATGAATGATAAAATTATATTGGATACACCTAAAATTCACAATGTGGTAATTAATCATAATAACCACTTTTTTGACGGCCTGTTTGATAGTTTGTGATGCGCTTGAACTCGGTGTTGCGTATATCCCACACTATTGTATTACTGAAAGAGATGTGTACCTTGGAAGCTTGGGGTGTTACATTCCTCCCTCCTTAAATAAATTTCATCCTCGTAATTTGAAATTGTTTTTCGGAAATAAAAGGTAATGAAAATTGAAAATACCTTTTTGGAAAACCAACATCAGAAATCAGGTTAATAAATTTTAGTCATAATAAGAGGGAAAGAAAAATCACAATGTCACCAAAAAATTAGGATTTCAAATAGGAGAACATTGGTAGAAATTATAATTGGTGGAAAACATAAATATTTATCATAAGTGATTAAGGTCATCAATCACAAACTAGTGAATGGAAAATTTATGGCCTCATATCCATAAATCTATGATGAATAACGTAAGGTACTAGGATAACACAATGTTGGGTTTAAGATCCTTTACCTATTGTTTAAGAATTAGTATCTTCATTAAATAAGAAAAAATATATTTGATAAGTAGAGTTCCATACTTTAACTAATTTCTACCACAAAATCATATTTCACTCCAAACTATGAGTATTGAAGATGACTTGGTCACACCTAAAGCACTAGAATCAACTTACAGAGAATCACATAATCCACAAAGGATGATCTATATATTTACCTTGTTTTTAGAGATTAACCCAAACCAAAATGGTTAGTACAAGATCATATGATCCACAAAATGTATAATCCTTTATTGAAGGAAATGCTAATCTTAATTTCTAAAATTAACCCGACAATAAAAAAAGGTCAAAAAATACCATTCAATAAACAATTGTCCTTAAAATCCTTCTATTTAATCAAAACTAAGATTGAAACCCAATACTCCGAATAATTTGATTACATAATCTTCCACATTAAATTGTATCTCCAATTTATATTAACAAATATTAAAGTCACATACTTAAAATTAATTAAACTAATCACATATTCTCTATGATAGGTTAATAATTTACATAAATAACCTAAATCCCTAAAAATCTATAATAAAAACATAGATAAATATCCACCACTACTCCTCAAATTAAATACCATAGTATTATATTTTACTTAGGCATATAGTGCTCCCAATAGAGAAAAAGTCTTCCAAAATAACATTTATCACATAATCACCAAATCATTTTTATATATTAAGGAAAAACATTTGATAAACATAATATCAAAGATCAACTTATTATTGATCAATAAAAACTTTTAACTAATAATAATTAGTAACACTAACCAGGGACTACACATAGTCGAGTGGTAGGTGATAAATGTTAGTCACACATTGGTTGTGGGTTTGATTCCTATAGAATTGTCTGATACGATGGGTTGTCACATTGTCTATGTGTTGTCCTTTTTAAAAAACTATATTTTATAAAATTTCCAAAATGAGATAAATTCCTCAAACTAACCTTAACATAATTTAACCTCAAATGTTATCTCATACCTCTAATTTTCTTCCAAATAATTTTATAACTTGTAATTGTATCAAATTCAAGGATCATATAATCCCAATTGGTTGTTTATAAATATATCCACTATAGAGAAGATAATTTTTCCTCAAATAGAATTTTCACATGACAAATTTTAGAGTTACACATACAAGAGAAAAGTCTTTGAATGTAATCCCATCATGAAAGAGCACTAATACATTTAATCATTTATTCATCCATGTATTTCCATAAAGGTTCTTCCTTGACCAAGTGGTTATCCTATAGAATAACGAATTCACTTGGGCAATTCCCAGGTCTCCTACATTTACAAATAACTAATTTAAATGGATTCGTGGGATCGTTTTTATTTTCCTCTATAGTACTATTTATTTTCCCTTAGGAATTTTTTAATTTATGTCCTTTCCCACACATAATACATTTCTCTGTTACATTGAGACACATTACTAGGTGTCTCTTTCCACATATCATACTTGCTGGAAATTGATATTTATTTTCTCCATAGTCTCCAATGTTGTATCTCTTATCATTAATTGCATTTCTCTTCTTTGTTGAGTCCAGGAGTTGGTTAATATATATTTATTTAATCATATTTTAGGAAAACAGATTAGGAATGAACACAATATCTTTTACGGCTATCAATATTCTATTTCATTGCTCATTTCCACCACCATTCCCACCCTGTACAACATGTTCAATGTTACTATGACTTCCCGGGAATCCATCCATTGACTAAAACTAGAAACCATAGTGTGAGTAACAATAGTCATAAAATCATTTAGATAATATCATAACAACTTATTTTCAATATAATACACTTTAGGATTTACCAAGGTTATTTATTCATATCTTAAATTTAAATCCTTCAAATCAGTTTGTAATGAAAATTTGAATTAACCTATGCATATCCCCCAGGAGTGCCGTAACCAAGAGTGCAACAAAGCTCGTTGTCGTGCACTAGTTCCAGTTCGAGTCTATCTCAAAGTGGTGTTTTTGGGTTCTACTGCCAGGTACATCTGTACGAGAGACACCTCAACCTACTTGTATCTAGATAATGATGTATTTTTTGGAAAACACATATAATATTTACATTACCAAAAAATTTGGATGTTCTTATAAACTAATCATCGATGTCTATCTTAGGGTAATGTTCACTAATCAGAGTTTTTATAAATCCATTTTCCAAGGATTGTACTGAACATCCTCTAATACCAACTGTAACGCCCCGACCCTAGATACCCAGAGTTGGTGAATTATTATATATCATTTGCATGATCACAAGAGTTCATTTCCTGAAAGACGAATTAGTTTAGTATCATTGAAGTTACTAGAATCATACATAATTTTTACAGTACATCATATAATAATGAAAAACAACATTGTTTCACCATTGAAAAAACTCATATCCCTTAGCCTATTCTTATACGTTAATAATGATATAATTCTTCAAATACTAGGAAAAATAAAACATATAAATTGGTGAGCATAGATGCTCAGTATGCTTAACAGTATAGTGAAAACATTCATAAATAAGTATAATCATTTAAGGAAATGTATAATACTATAACACAATCCTTTTAATCTTAAATTTCGGCATAATATGGAAAATATAAAACAAATAATTACATTTACATATTCAAATGGATATTATAAGAGCCTAATAATCACATGTAATATCAATAGATAATTTTATAATGATGGAATGCATAATTCCATACATCATAACCACAGAGTCAAGGCTATATTCCAAAACTACCAAATATTTTTTCAAGGCCTTGTGCCATGACACTAGTTTGTCTCATGAGACATACCGATGCATCGAGGATATATAGCAGTCTCCCCTAGACACTTACTATTTCTAATTGATTCCTCATATGAAAAGGTTGAAATTTAATCTAAACCTTCTTATTAAAAATATTATATGAAATGTAAATATTTTAACCACAAACCATGAATAGTATAGAAATATCACATCCACAGTCAAGCCCGACTCATTCAAAATAATATGGAATATATTATTATAATAAATTAACCACAATTGAGAATAATGAAATAATTTGACATAGATGAAAATAATGATAAAAACTATTTGAGAGAAATATCCCACTTTTTATTGAGAACATTTAAATGTCTCACTATTTATCAACCAACTATTTAAAATTGATTTTTGAATCAAAGTGACCCATACCACGTTGAACCATCTAAAATGAAATTATATTTTAAAATATTTATTTCCATATAAACAAATACTTAAATTTTTTTTAAATGATCACATTATTGCGAATTATTTAGAAGAATAATCCTTTTAATCATTTAAAATGATAATTTAGATAGAGTTCCTAACCAAATGAGAGATGCTTGAATAGAAATAATTGAGGAAATAAAAACATTATAATATCATTAAAATAATGGAATTCATGATATACTAGGAAAAAAGTATAGTGTATACACTGTATAAAATTTAATCGGCGCATAACAATAAATAAGTCTCAAGGGAATTGAAATTGAGATGAAATCCTTTATAAAGACCACATACATAGGTTGAGGATAAATAAATGAAATAAGTATTTGTGATAAATATAAATACACTCAATATGATTGCATATTAATTGTTAATTAATCACATGAAATTTACACATATTCGTGTAAAAACAACAAGAATGACTTGGATATTTAACTCAATGAATAAAAATTTAGTTAAAATTACTCTTATCAAGTTTATATCGATGAATTGAGAATTTATAAAAGGAGTAAATATCTGTATAAAAATTATATCCACAAAAAGGGGATAGGAAATTACTACATGTGTAAATAAATAGTGATTTCACCTATAATCATAGAGTAAAATAATCAATGAAGTATGCGTAAAACCCAAGTAGTGGAAAATGAAATTGAAATGACCTTTACAATTTGGAAACATACGAAACATATAACCCATGAAAGAAGGATCATACAATGATGATGTAAATACCCATAAATTTATGTATATTACATAATGAATATAGTCATGGGAAGTACATACCCTGCACAAAAGGTAATAGTGGAAAATATAGCATGAATCTCACGGGAATAAAGGTGAGATGAAAAACCCTTACATTTATATTTTACTTAGTATAGGGAAGGTTAACCTCCTATATAATGGTGAAATAATTGTTATTAAATTAAAAAATAAGCAAAAAAATAAATATTATACCATATATGATCTTCTAATATTTCATTATTTATGATATTTCAGTAGTATCATTATTTTGGGAGTTAACTGATTCATTTTCCTTTACATGTTTTGTTATGTAAGTCATGTTTGTTATGTATATGATGTACTTGATTCATATACAGAATGATATTATGTTATTAAAAATTATTTTTAAATCACTGAAATAAAATTTTTTATGAATGCTTACGATGGAGAATTAATATTATCGCGTTTCTGGAGACGGTAATCTTTACAAACGCACGAGCGAAAATATCATTCCATTGATGGTAAAATAATATGTAATTGTATATAATATCATATATACAGAATCATTAACATGGTATATTTATTATTAACATCAGTTTTACTCAATATTATACCCATAAAAATAATGAAATGTTTAATAACGAAATACACCACGACGTGGAGACGGTAAGTCGTACATACACACATATGGTGACATTGTCATAAATAAGATGGATAGAATAATCAATATGGTTGTAACTTATTTATAATTACATCAAAAAATGTAGAAGGTACTAGATTTATTATTTTGGTATGAAAACAACAAAGAAAGTGGATGTGGAAGAAGAAAAAAAAACATTGTAAGGGGTGGTCAAATTATTACCTCTTCTTCGGGTGCTTCCTTTTCATATGATCAAAAGGGCTCATTAGGTTGGATTTATGATCAATGTAATGACTCTAGGTTGAATTTAGTAAATTTGGGAGGTTATTTGAGTAGTGGATGGCCAAGCCAAATAGAATTATATCTGTGAAATTAAGAGAAGATGAAGTACCCATTAATAAGAGGGGTGACGGTCACTTTAAGAAAATATTGGAATATGATTTAATTATATAATCATGTTCAGTTAATAATATACATTAATGGATTATTAGGATTCTAAGGTGGGGATGATTCGAAATACCTTCAACCAGAATGATTAAGACAAGTTTAAGTCCCCATATTAACTATATCTTAAATATTTAAATCTTAGCTAACTAGTTTAACTTTTATCATGTCATCTTGTATTCTTACAAAATATAGTTAATTAACTTTTTATAAACATTCAAGAAATCCTCCAGGGGATAATTAATGATATATCTATCAATATAAAATTTTTTTATCCGAACATTATAGTAATATGAATATTATATCATTTAATAATATAATATTTTTAAAAAGACTCATTTATGGAAATGTTGACACTATTTGGTATTTTGTTTTTCTGAATTTCATAACAGTATGGTTTCTTCGAAAAATTCATTGAATCAACCTAACATGTAATAATAATCCTTTAAATTCTTTGAATGTTCGAAAGTATCAATTTATAATTATATTGATATTTATAAAATCAATTATTTTAATCATTCATTAAAAAGGAAAATAATACATCATCATGGTGTCACAACAAAATTTAACTATTTAATGTCAAAAAATAAAAAATAAAGTACTACAATGTAGAAAATATATTTATATTTCAAAGAAATATTTAGAGTCTAATTTATCTTATGTATAAACCTATATTAAAAATGTTTTAGTTATGAAAATTTGAATATAATAATTTTATCACTTCATTAAATGAAATAAAAATAAATGTCCTAATCGAATCCAAGTGGACCAAAGAGGACAATATTATATTCCTACAGTTGATTTTGGTCAATGAAAACAAATATCGAATAGAACTAGGACATGTTTTAGGGTAATTATAATATCATTTTAACCTGTAATTACCCAATTTACTTTTAACTGTGGAAAATAAAAACCGAAAGTTACAATTCCCCATAAATAGTTTTCATCTTATTGAAAAACATTATACAAAGTTATGAAAACTGTGTTTCTTAGATTTTTGAAATTCAATTCCCAGAAGCGTTAAAATTATGTTGTATGGAAATTTTCTAACATGCCTAGAAGGTGGGTAAAAACGTTAAAAAATTCTATAAAATTAAATACGTCAAATTTTATTGTAAATGATTCCAATTAATTAAATTGAACTAATATAGGTATTATGTATCTATTTTATCTTAAAATTAATTTAAATAAAACAAATAATTATTTAAAAACATCCAGTTTTTAAACAATAACACAGCGTTGTTCACTATTTATAAAAAATTGTATGTTATCAGAAAAATACCACAAAATCATCCTAGGAAAATTTTGTTATTCCGAATATAATTTTTTTCTTCCTATTTTACCAAATTCAAAAATCAGAAGTGGTTTTAATTAATTTAAAATTAATTTCCATTGTCAAAACCAGAAATCAGTTTTTTGAGAAGTAAAAAGTATCAAAAGATTGATATGTGTTTATGTCCAATTTAACAGTAAAATATCTTCCAATTAATAGCTTTGGATTAAATGATAAAAATATAATCTAATTAAACTTATAAATCATTAAAATTTATAATTTACCACTATACATTATTTTTATTAAAAACGCAATTTTCAATTAAAATATAGTATCTTTCATTATTCATCAAAATATGAAAGTTATCAGAAAAACACCAAAAATTTATCCAAACTAAATTTTTATGAACCACATATAAAGAAGAATCTAATTTCATTAAAATTAATAAATAAGTTCCAAATATTGGATTATAAAGGGTTCTCCATTAAAAGGTGGAAAAACAGCATTTTTTTTTAAAATAATTCATTTATCTAAAAAATTAAACTTGTCTATATATTATGTCTAAAAAACAAAAAATATTAATGTCAAAATTATATGGTATATATATAATATTCTAAATTTGCTTATTACTGTTCATAGAAACTTTTTAAATGGCTAGATGGATTGGTCGTAGTGCGCTTGAACTCAGTATTGTGTACATCACATGCTATTGCGTTCTTCAAAGTGAAGTTTCTCATGGAAGCTTGGGGGAGTTACAGGTTCAATTGATGCACTAGGAGAATTATATTGGAATTATAGGTATGGGATCCTCTGGTGAAATAATTATACTCATGAGTGAAATTGTTTCATTATGGAATAATCTAATGATATACACATTATAATGATTCTACTTCATGCATCTGGTGAAACCCGATCCCCTTTTTGAGATGCTTAGTATAGACTCAATGTTCACCATTCCTTGAGTGATACAAGGGATTACTATATGGGTTTCTTTAGATATACTCTGTGGAATTGGTTATATAGGATGTTCTTGTAGTCACCCTTGGTATAATTTATAGATCACCTTGGATGGGTTCTTCACTCCATCATTGGATTTGGTGGTTTGATTTTGATATATGTGGTTCTTCATGTTCATATTATATTATTATTATATGTTGACATAAAAATGTGACCTCTAAGCTAAATCACAATCTTGGGGTCGACCAACAGTGTTTCTTATTGAAATTGTCTCAAGTATATATATATATATACTATGTCTTGCATAGGTACTTTTTCATGAATCTGTCTTATGCCAAAGTAGGTGGTATTGGTTGTGTATCCATTTAGGATCCCAAACCAAGGGTTTTATTATTTAATTTTTATTGCGATGAATTTCTTATTATGCCACATAGTTATTTATTTAGTATGGTCAATGGATCAACCTAGACACCATGTGTTTCGACCTACTGATATAATGTCTCACACCCTTCTTATACCTCCCTTAACATCCAATTAGATTTTCTGATCATAGGTTTGGACGAAGGGATGTTTGCAACTTATGATTCTTGATTCCTCTATAGCCTTAGGATGGATCATGGTGGAGAGGATAGAGTTAATGCTCGTGATGCTTGTACTAGCAGATTTTTTTCATTTTTTATATTTTTCTAGCATGAAGTATAATATTTCATACTCATCTATCTATACTCATTTTATTATAGACACATTAAATAACAAAAATAATTTTGTATCTATTATTGATAAACCCATTATGACAGTTATCAATTTCACTTGCACGGTTAATTTTAAACATTTCAACTATTTTGTGTTATTTTTTAAGCTTCCTATATTTTATTATCCATCATTCAACACTATTTTTATTATGATCTAATATAGGATAGTCTCTCTAGGGACTCACCCTTGGACCTATATTCTAGTGGATAGCCTCTATAATTTTGGGAGGCACACTTGAGGTCCTATAGATACTATCTTGGGGAACCATTGAGTGACACCTAGGGTGAGACGATACAAAAATGTAACATAGGATTTCCTATTTTTCATACTATTGGGGCATAGAAAGTATATTAGAAAATTTGAATTTTTATATTACCATATTCTTTAAAATAGATTACCCATGTAAATGAGAAACCCAATTAACCTTTAACCGGAAATTATAATAAATGATTATGTTATTTAAAATTGGTACGAATTCCCTATTGGGTGAAATGCTTGTTTATGATGTCATTGACATTGGTTTTATTGAAATCGTGATTTTTGTTATTTCATCTTTATGGAATGAGGTAATCGAATAGGATGCTTCATACTTGGAACCATAGGATTAAAATTTTAGGAATTATGTCATGCCATATCTACTTTCTGCATGAATTTATTATTTTCATTCTCTGTTTTGCCTTATTATATTAAGCCTTATAGTGATTGACTTGTAAGATACATTGAAATGTTTCAATTTACATTGCATGAGAATGTTATGAATTTAATTTAGTGGAAAACTAATTTAAATATATACTATGTATGTTCCCTTATAAATTTTAATGTCCACCCACCTAAATAATCGTTTTAATGTAAATTTTCATACATAAAATGAATTGAAATAAAAATTGTCTTAATGTTCAAATGACCAGAAAAAATGAGAAATGTGAACCATTAACCATGACCCAACATTATCTATGGGAATTATTTTGTTTCTCTTTGATATTTTGAGACTATTTCTCTCCTTGTTTAATCCTAGATCTCAGATAAGGCTTCCAATTTGGTTGTGTTTCCAGGAGGATTTATACATACCCTTATTTATTTATTTTTTTATCATTTTTTCCTTACAAATATAAAAATTTTCCTATGAGTGTTCTAGGAAATCTTAGAGCCCTTCCATCATTAAGGCCTCATGTTGTACACCAAGAGAGTGGTGATGAGAAAAATCCATAGATTGGGTCACCTGATCCAACCATAGTACCTCATATAGTGACACCTGAGGAACCTCTTGTTGGTCTTCTTTGGGGGGTCGATGCTTAGTTTTGTGAGAGCTCCCTAAGGTTTATTTATTTGGATTATCATGATATTCTGCATGCCCTTACTATGGAAGAGTTTACATGATACACTCAGGTGTTTCATCCTCCCACTTTCCATAAGGCCTTCTACAATCAATTCTTCCTGAAGAATCTAAGAGTGTATTCTATTAAGAATTTCATGTGTCTTCATAAGGGTACTATGACTGTGCTTGATTATTCTTCTCACTTCACTTAGATTCATCATTTCTCTCTAACAATGATCGATGAAGAATTGATAACTACGAGGGGTTTTAAGGTTAGGAATGGGAATGTTTTCCGCTCACATGTGAACGTTTTTACGTTAAAAAACATGAAATATATAGTGTATTAAGCCCTAATTGTATAATGAACTTTCAGTGAAGATAAAAACATGAACCAGAGAAGTTTAGATTTGATGTTGGGTGATGGTTTTTATAGTATTCAGAAGTCCTATTTTGAGGGTTCACATGGGGGTGGTTGTAGCCAAGTGACATGAAAAGATTAAATTATGTTTAATCAGTGTGGTAGTCTATGCCATAAGTATCCCCCTAGAACATGGAACTCAATTGAGTGGTGATATCATGGAAGGATTAGTCAAATTTAATGCTTATGTCATTCCTTCCAGGAATATCCAATAAGATCGTATTAATACTGACACTTATATCAAATAAGATATTTACTACTCTACATCAAGCTGGGAACTAGTCTCCTACCTGCCCATCAAATTTATGTTGTAGTGGTCATTTTGAGGAAGTTATGGCCCATATCATCAGCACCAATACGGTGGATATTCTCATGATACTCATGAAACATATTAAGGCCACAATTCACTCCCTATTAATGTATTGTAACCTATTCTTGAGAAAAATAATCTAGTAACCTATATAGTTAGAGGTACTTATCTATTGACTTCTACATTAGTTTATTCCCTTTTCGATATAGGCGAATATCAATAATTAATATCTATTATATATGTGAAAATATTTGGTCTTTGAATATAGCACTTCATTTGTGTTATGACTCTCGAAACAATGTTATGAATCATAATTGTGGGAATATGATAGTTCCAAGATTTCACACATGAAGTAGATGGTTTTTGTTTCTTCTATAATTTCTTCACCCTTGAGATGACCAACATCGACATCAATATTGGTATAAACTATACTCTTTTGTTTCATGTCCATGTGGACTGCTATCACATCTGAGTGTCTTTTAAATAATCCAATGGAAAATTATTTATCGATAAGGGTGAGTGGGATATTCAGGAAGATCGATCTGGACTGAAGGGAATAGGGATTTTCAGAGTGACATCATAGTTGGCGAGTCTCATTATGAGCAATTAGGGGATGCATATAGTAGAGTTTACTTCTACGATGGATCATATTTTGGATGTATTCCCTAATGATTTATCTCCCTTAACTCCTTAGATAGTGGTTGTGTTCAGCATTAACACATTTCTTGGTGAAACACCAGTGTCCACTCCTCTATATAGGATTAAACATATAGAGCATCAAGATATAAAAAAAGTATCATGAATATCATGATTCTAAGGGTTTTATTATACCCGAAACATATCCATGTAGTTAAAAAGTCATCTTCATCAATGAATCTAGATTGAACACTCATATTGTATGTATATTACCACTGATTAATCTAACTTATGATGATGAACTGTTAATTGCTTCCTCGTTTCAATGACATCATCAATAAGATATGAGAAGAAACAATTTTCTCTATTATCTGTTTGATGTTAGGATACTATCATGTTTTTTGAGGCTATTATATATACATTGAATAGCATTCCTGAGGAGGGTACATCTTTTAATAGTATTTAATAATGTCATTCATTCTGAAAAACATGTTAGCAGTATTAATCACAATGATGATTCAATTTTTCCACATGTATATTGATTACATCAGGGTAGTATCCATATAAAAAATATCTGTGTATTCATTCACTTTCCATAAAGATGAAATTTATATTGTTACTGTTCTTAGTACATTAATAGAGCACCATTTTTATGTTAAAATTGTTAAAGGCCACATTTATATTAGTAAGTTTCACATCATGAGCCATATCATATCTATGGAAGGTGTATCAGTAAACCCAGAGAAGCATAGAAAATGGATTCCTAGGATCATTTGATGAATGTGTTCGATATACACATATCTTTAGAGATTACTGAATATTACATGGATTTTATTCGTGACTTCTCCCACTTAGCATCGCCTCTTATGCAAATGACTCTGAAGGGTGTGCAGTTCCTATGCTATGATTCTTATGATATAACTTTTAAGGATTTAAAGGGAATAATCTCCTCATAACCGATCTTGATTCTTCTATATCCTAGTAAGAGTTATGTAATCAACTATAATGCTGCAAAAATCGGGCTACATGATGTTTTGATTTTGGGTGATCAAGTCGTGGCATATGGGTCCTACCATTTCCGGCCACCTAAATGGACTTACCCAACACATTATATTGATCATGCAGTTGTGATTCATGATCTACCATGTTGGAGACACTTCTTATTTAGATAGATTCAATATTAACAAAAATATTAAAAGTCTCAAATACATATTCACACAATGTGACTGGAATATGAGGCATCGTAGTTGGGTGGAATACCTGGAATCCTTCAACTTTGATATTTCTTATTCTCCTGGGAAGGGAAATGTTTTAGACGATTCCATTAGTTGGACATCTCAGACGCAATCTATCAAGGAGGTTAACAGTGAGTGGAAGCTGATGGATCTCGTTTCTATGATGTGCTTGGAGATTCATATACAACAATGGAAAGTAGTTCTAGTAGATCAATAACAACAACCTTCGTTTTGGAATAGGTTTAGATGTGGCATTTATCAAATTATGATGGACTGTTTTAGGGGGAGGTTTTTAGAGGGAAGATCATGCATCATGTTTGGTTGTCGATAGGTATGATACTATTATCATTTGTGGCCATCTATGGTTGCCTACTGATATATGGGAAGAGATTATGTGGGAATATCATGCCTTTATTTGGGTAGTTCATCATGGTAATTCCAATATGTATAGAGTAATATGTTGTTAATAATGGTGTCCAAGCATGAAACAGAATATAGAAGGTGTCATTACCCTATACCCTACTTGTAAGAAAATTATGGAAGAGTACCAGTGACTTGAGGCACTAGGTTGAATGGTGCTCTTGAGTATTTAAAATCACCCTGAAACTGATGAGCAGTCTGATTATACCACATAGTTATTATAGTATATTCTATGAGCTTGTATCCTTGATTTTTGTGGTTCCTGGGGAAAACATATTCCTTTAGATTATTTTTCCAACAATAATATTTTTCAGGTGGAAATCCGGATGGTTCCATATGAGTCATTCTATGGTAGAAAGTTCCATTCTCCTATGTGGTGGGTAGAGGTAGGTAAGGTATCCTTACAGGGTCCAAGTCTCATTTACGAAACTTTAGAGTATGTCCAACAAATTCAGAAGCCTATGGATATACCTCAGTCTAGGGAGAACTCTTATTCCTATCATCATTATAAACCCCTGGATTTTATGTTCGGACCAAGGGTATTTATTCTGGTATCACTCATTTTGGGATAGAAATGAATTTGGAGATTGGTAAAGTTATCTCATTGATATGTTGGGCCACTAGATATAGTTGATGAAGTTATGATTGTAGCCTATCTTTTGTTATCACCTCAGAGGTATCATGCCATGCATTATGTGTTCCATATATCACAGCTTTGATAATATCATCCAGAATTGTTTCATTCATTTGGCCCTGATGATATTGAGTCAGAGGAAGATTCATCTTTAGAGGATCGTTCGATTCATGTAATGGATTGCAGCATGAATGTTTTCCAAGTCAGTTTAGTTCTAATATTTTTGATGATATGGAAACATTGATTCATATAGTTCAATACCTAGTAGCAGGAATCTGATATATGTTTACAGTGGATGCATATTTTCTTAAGATACGTTCTTATACCCTATGATGGGAAAATCAATGACGAGTTGTCTTATAGGGGAGAGGATGTAACATCTTGACATTTTAAAATGGTAAAAAACATTAATTTTTTTTTTAAATTTATTAAAATGTCATGAGTAATGTGTAACATCCTCATTCCAGAATCCGCCTAGAGGCTCCCCATTCTCGGTTGTTCACATGGCCCTAAAATTAGTTCCCTGAATGCTAGAGGATGCTGACTAGAAGCAAGGGCCTTGGGTGTGATAGTGGGGAAACTATGACCTCATTGGAAGATTAACTCAATAGAAATGAAATATATAACTATCGAATAAGCAATAATAATACCATACAACAGTAAACAACAGATGACAATAGAAATAAATTAAGGCTGCCCATATATAAATGATGCATGGTTCCTATGTCTAGGAAAACATCCAAAAAAGTCACAATACTAAAATACTATACAAAACCCATGTTCAAAAGAAAAACATATAATCAACTCCTTAGAATCGCAAGACATAGCTTGGTCCCATGCTCTATAGCTCCAATGTATTCATGTACCTCAAGTAGTAGGGAACATTACTTTATCTATACATGAAATAATATAATCCTTTTGGGCCCAAAATCATGACCAAAACAGGGTCTGAGACAAATCCCAGTAGACAAAAACCCAAGTATTTGTGCCTAACAGTCAGTTAATATATATGGCAGGCAAGGGGAATAATGAATAAGTAAACAAGGAAGCATTCAAAGGTAATAAATTACATAGTTTCAAATTCATTCAATTTCATATATCACGTAAGCACCTAATCAATGCAGGCCACCCTCTAGGAAGTACTCACAGCCTAACCCCTCTTGTTCAACCAAACTACAGAAGCAACCCTCTGGGATGTACTCACAGTCTGACCCCCCTAGTTCAACCAAACAACACAATCAACCCTCTGGGAAGTACAAACAATCTAACTCATCTATTTTAGGTTTAACAAAGACTCTCTAAGGAAGTACTCATAGTCAATTCCCCATGTGGTCCTGTATCGGTAACTAATAGGCACTCTGAGAAAGCATTCAATGTCGAATTCCCACTGCGGCCTATATCAAGGTACTGCAGACACTCTGAGGGAACACAATGTCTATACCTCTATATTCTGGCAACGTAATAGTAAAACAGAAACTCAGGTGAAGCCCTCAATGTCCATTCTCCCTATGGTCGACTACACCAGGTTCTCAGGGCCCTATCTATGTCAATCATGAAAAAATGATATATGGTGGCCAAAGTAATCCTCAAGAACTACTTGGCTAAATAGTCTATAGCATTTCACAACATGTGAGATAAAACACTCCATCATACAATACTAGGAATGAAAAACAATCCACCTTAACAGACCAGCTAGACCAATTTGTCAAAACAATAAAAAGGGGGAAAAACATCCATAGCAAGGAAAGGATAACCCTATCCACAAATAAATAACCTCTATCCAAACAAACAAGGCCTGAGAGGCAATAAAAGAGCTAAAAACCATAAACATGAAATATGCCGAAAAAGGGTATTAGGAACTTTAGCACATATAACTCAATATATATCAACATAAAGGCACAAACCACATACCTCGACATTGTGAGATTAATATACATGAATACTAGGCCTTGAGTAACCCTTGAATGGTGTAGATCTACAAAAACACTAAAAACGCTCAACTGAGGATAACTCATGCATGAGGAGAAAAAAAGGCATGATTTTCAAGAGGAATAGAGAACTCTCTAATGTGATTCCAACGCAACCAACAATGTTCGATTCAGAGAACATATGGGGAATCTAGGGCTCGTAGAAGATCTGAAGTTGTACAGATGCTCCCGGTCGAGACAGACGATGAAGATGTGTGTTTTATCCACTAGTTGTGATCCCATACCATTTAATTAAAAAAAGTACATGGAGTGTATTTTAAATGTACACGGGTGTACTTACCTTTAATCCTCCCCAATTTAGGTGGCATCTAGGTCACCCCACATGGCCATGTACATAGCCATAACACGACCAGTACATAGTCACCCACGACAACAAAGTACACAAAGTTTATTTTAAAAGAACATGGTGCTAATCCAAAAATTTCTAGGATCTATACTTTTTCTAAAAAACAAATAAAAAAGACAAAAATACAAGAAAAGAAGATCCAGTTACATGCAAACTTCCCCTCATAAAGATATTTGTCCTTAAATTTACCTAGCATGGTGGTGTTGATGAAGAATCCTTGAACATCTCTGGCCCCTGCGATCGTACATCATCCTCCCTCTCCTAAGTCTCGTCCTATACTCGCTCGTGCTTCCATAGAACTTGCAAACAATAAATAGACTGTCCAGAGAGGACCATTGTACTTTGACTAACAATCCATATATGATGCTACTCGAATGAGGTGTCCACCTCTAACTCTTACTCTTCAGGTTGAAAAACTTGATATGGGTTTGAGAAGTAACATCAATGTTATGAAACATGGAAGACATCCCGAATTGCCCGGTACCTTCGAGGAAACTGTAATCAATAGGCAGCTGACCCAAATCTCTCCAAATCCTCAAATGGCCCGACATACCTTGGCGAAAGATTACCCTATATCTTAATCCTCATGTGTCCCAATCTCAGTGTGGCACATAGAAAAACCTGATCTCTGACCACGAACTCTAGTGGTCATCTCCGTCGATCATCAGAAGACTTCTGTCGAGATTGTGTAGTAGCCTTCCTATTGAAAAACAACTCTATCTGCTCTAAGGTCTCCTGGACAAGATGAGGTCCCAACATAGCTACCTCTACAGCCTCCATCCAACAAAAGGGTGATCGGCATGTCCGACCATTCAAAGCCTCATAAGGTTTCATATGAATAGTTGATTGAAAACTATTTTTTAGGAAAACCACACAAGGGGAATGTGTTTTTTCCAAGAACATCCAAAATATAAGAAGCATGCCCAAAGCATGTCCTCCAGTACATGTTTCGTACAATCGAACTAGGCATCTGTCTGGGCATGGTAAGCTGTAATCAGAAGTTCATGTGTACACAAAGCCTTTTGATGTCCCTTACAAACACAAAATGTAAAACATGCATCCCTGTTTGTAACAATGGAGTGCAGAAATGCATAAAAATGTACAATATCTTGGATGTACAACCTTCCCAGCTCATCAAAACTGAATGTATCCATGATCGGAAATAAGTGAGAATGCTTTTTTGGGTCTATAAATGATGACCCATACAACATCATTCCCTCATGGTGAACTCAGTAAACCTATCACGAAGTACATCTCAACATCATTCCACATCCACTCAGGAATTGTTTAAAGATGTAATAGCACTACTAGTCGCTAATGCTCTGCCTTCACCTGCTGACAAGTGGAACACCTCATTACAAAAGTAGCAACATATCTCTTCATACTTGGCCACCAATACTAATGGTGTATATCAGGATACATCTTGGTAACATGTGGTGGAACTGCCCAAACTATGGAATGAAATATCTGCATAAACTCTTCGCATATGTCTGCAGACACCATACACATCCATGAAAGTGCAAGATTTCACCCTCTTATACGGTCCATCTAGGAATAAGTTCTACTCTTGACACACTCTCACATAGGACTAGGCCATCAGAATATGATAGTTTCATCATTCCCACTCGATAATGTAGTGTAGTGGTAACAAGTATATAAGAATAAAATGTCTATCCCTGACTATCGTGCACCTCCAAATGTATCTCAGAGAACAGAGGCATAAACTACCACTCATTGCTGGCCACCTAATCAACCTGTAACTGAGTCCTCTTGCTCAACACATTAGCCACAACATTACCCCTCCCATGTGTATGGAAAGCTCAATGTCAAACGACTGGAGGTACTCAACCCACATTTATTGTCTTAAATTCTGGTCACGCTGTCTAAAGATGTACATGAGACTGTTGTTGATGGTTAAGACAACAAAATAGACTCCCAACAAATAATTTCTCCAGAAACGTAATGCTTTATCAACTGCAGCCAACTCGAGATTGTGCGTTGGGTAATTCCTCTCATGTGGCCTCAACTTCTGAGACGAGTATGCAATGAATATACCACCCTTCACAAGAACAACTCCAAACCCAATACCTGATGCATCACAGTAAATTATATAACTCCTTCCCAGTTCAGTAAATATTACTATCGGTACTAATGTCAACCTCTCTTTCCACTCCTGAGAGGCTAACTCACAAGAATCTGACCAGAAGTACTTCTTACCCTTCTTTGTCAGGCCCATCAGTGGTGCTGCTAAGCATGAAATTTTTTTTGAAGCATTTATAGTAACCAGACATACAAAAAAATTATGTACCTCAAAGACGTTCTTCTGCTGATCCCAGGAAACTACTACTCTCACTTTCTCTGGGTCTATTGATACTCCAATATTTGGTATGACATTACCCTAGAAGTGAATCTGAACCATCCAAAAGTGGCATTTTGAGAGATTAGCATATAACTAATGGTCTCTCAGTGTTCTCAAAATGATCTCAATAGTTCTGCACTGGTCATAACTTGTGTGAGAGTACCCAAAGATATCATCCAGAAAGACTACCACGAAAGAATCAAAGTATGGATGGTACACTCAGTTCATCAGTGCCATAAAAACTGCAAGCGCGTTCTTGAGACCGAACAATATAAAAACATACTCGTATAGACCAAACATGATCCGGATGGCTGTAATAGGTATATCAGATTCTCTATTTTGCAACTGATGGTAACCGAATATCAATTCAATCTTCAATAACACTTGGGCACCTCGAAGCTGATCATAGTGATCATCAATCCTTGGAATGGGATATCATTTCCTGACCATCAACTGATTCAAATTCTAATAATCCACACAAATCTATAGGGTATTGTCCGCCTTTTTTGAAACACGAACGGGCGAACCCCAAGGATAAGTACTTGGTCGAATGAAACCCTTTTCATGCAACACCTCTATCTTCTTATTGAGCTCTGGTAGCTCTGTTTTAGCCATCCTATAAGGAGTAATGGACTCTACTGCTAATCCTGGAAAAAAATCAATAGAAAAATCCACCTCTTATTCCATAGGAAAGCCTGGAACGTATTTGAGAATGACTTCCTTGAAATGATTCACCACTCTAGGAAAAGTCCATCTGTGAAGTCCCCTGGTCAACTAGATATAGACCAGAAATATGTTTTGTATCTTCTCCCAACCCATGATTCTCGGGTCCCACACTGCTTGCCTAAACATCCTATTATCCCTTATGAAGAAACTATCTTCCCTCTGGTGACGTGAAACTCACCCAACGACGATAGCTGTAAACAATTTCCTGGAATGGAACTAACCAATCCAATATGAAAATGCACCATAGCCTATAATCTCTAAGACATAAAGGTCCCATAAGAGGTGAAAACCACATAAATCAAGAGGGAACTCTTAGAACTGATGTACAATAGTTGTTGAAGTCCCAATGGAGTCTCTCACGTCAAGATATCAGTAGTAGAAAAGATAGATATCACAAGGCTCTCCACAATAGAAACATATATAAAGGTATGGTAAGACCCTATATAAGGAGGAGAATAAGATAATACTACGACAACTAGAATCGTACCTCAAACTATAGAGGGTGTAGGATCCTTCTCCTACTGGGTTTGATCAACTATAAATTATATCCTGCAACATGTCTCTATGACCCTGACTGACCACTATGAGTTTATCCACCTTGTTGTAATTTAAAGCCTAGAAACTGGCTACCACAGCCACGACCTCCACTTCGGACCAAACAGCCCAAAGAACTCCATTACCCTGACTGATAAGAAGTTGGTGGTGGTGCTGCTGAACGAGGAGTCATAGAAGAATCCATGTCACCAGCTGTTGGTGTGAAGATCTGATATAAGTGCTGAAGATGACCCAACATGCCACAAGATCTAAACTCTGATGGGACCCTCGGGAAATGTGTCCTAATATGCCCGACCATTCCACACTATTATCATTCTACCATGCTACCATAAGATGTATCACGCTTCCTCGGGTCTCTGCGCATAGACTCTCTATGAAGATTTCATCTATCAGGTGGAGGATTGCCGACTCCAGATGTCAATCTGTCCTGGCTCACAACTCAAGAATACTTTAGATTACAATCTGTAATCAGCGCCTCTTTGACTATAGATGTAATGGAAGTCAACCTGAAGATGTTAAAATGATATCATATATAGTTCCTAAGACCATCAATAAACTTCGTTAACAAAAATAAATCATCACCTCTTGGATTATGTGTGAAGCACTACAACTCTGTTAAGTGAGAAGAATACTCCATAACAGAAAGAGTACCCTACTCCAGACTCAAGAACTCTTGGGCTCGATCGTCCCTAAATGTCTCCAGATATAAGTAGTCATATAAGGCACACTGTAACTCATTCTATGGTATAACCTGCTAGAGTCCCCCCTGTGAGAACACATCCCACCATCTTTTGGTGGTGTCTCGTAAAATATACATAGCAAGCTTCACCCTCCTCTCTGGAGGTGTCTCCAGATGCTCGAAGATTGAAAGCATGGATTCTAACCTAGACTCTACAGCCTATGTTCCTCCATCCCTGGTGAATTTGAGAGTATGTTTTTACTGAGAGACCCATGTGAACTCTACCAATGATGGGGCTGGATGCTGTAATCCACAGAAGGACTACATGAACCTCATAAATCCCTCTTAGAACTGTGTATCAGCACCTGTGTCTATATTCACAGCTGGTGCAAAGACTAGAACTACTATAGGATATGTTGGTAGTCGCTGATCAGCCATGTCTGGTGTGTGATCACTTCCTTGAAACATTCGTACAATCGGAGGACATCTTGGTGGAATGAATCTGCATGGTCATTCGCACACCTTATATCAAGTTTATCAGGTAAAAAATCATAGAAGTGGATGAATGGAATATGATAAAGAAAGAATTAATGTTTTTTAAAACAAGGATACACTATTTTTATAATGCCTACACGACGTGTTCCCTTAATCCATCACATGGGCATGTACTCCTACCAAAGCAGGTCATGTAACCCCCCAAACACATTGCGTGTTGTCCAAACACACGGCGTGTACTTGAATCATATTCCCCTATCCGAGTTACATTACATGGCTAATCCACATAGTTCCCTATGAACAAGACTACACTACATATTAGTTCCAGACATGGTGTGTAGTAGACAACCTCCATCGACCCGTGCTTTTAGTTCCCCAGCCGGTTACACAGATGACTCTAATCGGCGTTTTTGTTCCAGACAAGGCATGTCCTAGAAGGATTTCACCAACTCGTATTGTTTATTACATGAACTTATACTCGAGTTACACTACATCATGTGTTCGATATTGACACAACATGTATAAATTGTGTTTTCATCCATCTGTTTCATTAGTCACACAACATACACATGGTCTTTACAACACAACGTGTACGCTTGGAACACATTGTGTTCCGCCATGATTTCTCAACCTCGTGTCTCTGTCTACATAGCCTATAACACAGATATAGACTACATGATGTGGTGATAGATTACACAACATTTACTCAAGAAAAATAGTTACTCAATGAACATAAGGACATATGATATGTATTTATCAATACACCCTGTGTATTCTGAGTTTTTTCGGACAGTTAGCGTCAGAATCTACTCTGGAAGTCCAGAAAAAATAGAAACGAACAATAAAGTTCCATATCCCGATATGTGAGGTCCCATACTCCCTAGGAATCAAAAATTCACATCATATACATGTCATAAAAAGGATAACAGTGAAATGATCTACAAAATTCCAGTCCATGGGGGCCCATAACACCTCAACTACCAATGTTTGGCGCTCATTCAAAAAAACCATACACAATGAAATAACCTATAAAAAATCAGTTATTCTATCATGAAATTTATCCCAACATCATGAATATATAACACAAAATCTATCACAACAACATGCAATTTCTAATTCACCATAATCGGCATGGAAAGAATGCAAGACATGTGATTTCCAGCATGTACCAATATGATGCATGAGATAGAATACCCTCATCTCATCGGGTTTCAATAGAAATAAAAACCCAATAACATCAATTATAAAAGCATAATACATGTGAATCACCCAATGTTAAAAAAATCAATAGTAAAATAGAGAAACCAGAAGAATCTTAATATTCGAGGTAAATTGGCATTTCCCTATACATGGGTTAGATACTCCCGGGAAAAACTCTTTACCAAGAATCTATTCCCTCATATCACAAGCTATATGTTCCATACAATAAGTCAGGAAGAAAATTAATCCTCTGATATTACATGGTAATGTCCCAGTTCCGGAAGCCACCCAGAGGAGCCCCATAAACGATTGGTCACATGGCCTCAAGCACATTTCCCCTAACGCCAGAGGCTGATGAGTAGTAGCAAGAGCCTTGGGTGTGATAGTGGGGAATCTATGCCCTCATTTGAAGTGTAATAGAGTGGAATAAAATAGATAAAAATAGGAAAACCAATAATAGTACCATACAATAGTAATCAAAAAAAGATTGATAAAATAAATAACTGGTGCACATTTATAAATAATGCATGATACGTATGCATAGGAAAATAGATAAACATTTCACAATACTAGAATACATTACTAAACCCAGTTAAAAAAGAAAAAACAAGTAAAAAACTCCTCAGCTTCACAAGCCTTAGCTTCATCCCATGATCTCTAGCTACAATGCAGTCAAGTACCTGAAATAAAAGGGCACATTCCCTTATATAGACCTACAAAAATGTAATCAGTTTGGTCCCAAAAGAATGATCCAAATTGGCTGCGAGACAAATACCAGTAAGAAACCACCCAAAGATATGTTCCTAATAGTCAGTGAATATATATGGTTGGCAATTAGAAAAATGAATGATTAAACAAGGATGTACTCAAAGGTAATCAATTCCACAGTTTCAAATGCATTCATTTTCATATATCAGGTAAGCAGCTAGTCAAAGAAGGTAACCCTCTGGATAGTACAAATAGACTAACCCTTGTGGTTCAACCAAACAACAAAAGATATCCTCTAGGAATTACACGCAATCTAACCCCCTCTTGTTCTACCAAACAACACAAGAAACCCTTTGGGATGTACACTTAGTTTAACCCCTATAGTTATGCTTTTTGAAAAGTCTCTATGAGGAAGCACTCACTGAAAACTCCCCTTGTGGTTTCTTATCGATAACTAATAGGCACTCTAACGATGCACTCAACGTCCAATTCACCTTGTGGCCCATATCAAGGATCTATAGACACTCTGATGGGGCACAAAGTCCCCCTATAGTCTCACAATGTAACAGTAAAACAAACAATCGAGAGAATCCCTCAACATCCGTTTTCCCTATGATCTACTACCCTAGGTTCTCATGAATTAATATAAGTCAATCGTGCACAAACGATATACGGTGACAAAAGTAGATCTACTTGTATTAACATTCTACAACATATCACAACATGATAGAAAAAACACTCCATCCTACATACTTGGATTGGAAAACAAAGAAGCCAAACAGACCATCTAGAACAAATGGTAAAAACAAGTAAACATGAGAAAGGCATCCATATCATGGCAAGGATAATCCTATTCAGAAATAAATAACATATATCCAAACAAAAAATGCATAGAAGGAAATACCAGGGCTAATAACTGTAAACATGAAATACCCCGAACAAGGGTATTGGGCATGTTTCCCTATATAACTCAATAACTATCTACAGAAAGTCACAAACCACCTACCTCAGCAATGTGAGATCGATAAACATGAATATCAAGCCATTAATATCCTAATAATAATTTAGATCTAAAAAAACTCTAAAAATTCTATACAGAGGATAACTCATGAAGGAGGAGAAAACAATTGGTTAAATTCAAGAAGAAGAGGGAACTCAGTGATTCGATTCCAACACAACCGACCGAGTTCAATTCGGAGAACGGACGATGAATATGGGTCTCAGAGAAGATATTCTACTGTATGGATGCTTAGGGTTGAGATAGATGAAGAAGAAGTTTGTTCTGTCCATTATATGTGACGTCAATCCATTTAATAAAAAAAGTACATGACATGTCATTTAAAATTACATGGTGTGTACTTCCCTTTAATTGGCCCCACTTTAGGCGGCCTCTAGGTCACCCCAAAAGGCCATGTACATTGCTGTTACATGGCCAATACATGGTATCCCATGAATACAGATTACATGGCATGTATTTTAGAATTACACGAAGTGTACTCCTGAAATTTCAAGAAACTCTTCTTTTTGTCAAAAAAAAACCAGAAATTAAGATCGGAGTTCTTACATAATGATCTCTAAAAGGTTAAAAGAAGTAGTGTGTGAGTTCAAGGATCATTTTAATCTCAAAGCATCGATTTTGGAATAGGTGGACTGGGTAACATGATTAGAGAACATAGTGCCTCCTATACTAGAAGGTTTACCTAAACAATATGGTAGAAAAAAATGGGGAGAAGAAAGCCACACCATTTTTCTACAACCGTACAACCCTAGGAACACGCATGTGTGACCACCTACTATTTTTTGAAAGTGAGGTTTCACATGGTTTTTTCTTGTTCAGTCAAACCATGCACCAAACCATTCGAGGTTCAACCTTATAGTAGTGAATGGTAGTCTATTTGTGCATATTTTGGAAACCGTGTAGCCAATCCATGTGTAGTGTTTTTGGGGTGAAATTATTATACAACCATTCTTTAATTATTTAATCCTTCCTCTTTTCTTTTCTCTCATTCCTCTAGTGAGTTTGTCTTATCCCTGTTGGGCATGGAGCTACTCCTCCCTCTCCATGGGTTTTTAATTTATCCCCTCCTTTAGTGTATGTATCACTCACTATTAGATTCAATGGATCCAACACAGAAAGCTCCTCCTTCTACAACCATCTATCTGTAGTTTCCTCCTTTATATATTTCAGTATTTTGGTGCAATAGATTATACCCTTCTTTGGGAAATTTGAAATATCCTTCATTTTATATCATTCAATCAAAAAATCCAGGATCGATAATGGATGAGTGGAGGGATACTATATAGAGTTTGGTGGCCTTAGATTTTAATGTAATTCTGTCCGTTTTTAAATATTGATTTGTATTGTTTCACAACAGATCTTACCAGCAACACTTCATTATTTCTTAATGAATTAATTAAAATTGTTTTCCATGTCCTTATTGAATATTTCCCTCGGAATTCGAGGATGAATCCTTGATGGGAGTTTCAAACATTCGAATCGGTTTCTAACAGGTTTATTCACAGAACCAGAAACATCCAATGATTCCACATCCATTTGGACCTAATTTCCAAAGGTAGGCGCTCATTAGATTGTGGTATGATGAGGATTAGGAATTTTCATTGGTCGAGAGGATGGGAGGTCGGACTCATCACACCTTTTTTAGGGGAATTGTTTTCTACTACGAGACTATATTTATCGATTTATGTTATGTTCGTGAATCCTTATTACATTAACAAGTATAAAATGAGCTACCCTTTAGATCTGACAATCAATGATCGATATTTAGGAAATTAAAGAATCATTTATATGTATTCGAGGTTCTTCATTGATGAAGAATCATCTTTATTTTTTAGAGATTCGTATACAATGGTATCCTTTGATATGTAAAAGTCTCTTGGTCATTATGATGACTATACTAGTTTTAGAACCACTCAGTGGGGCACTTGAAGTTTATTGTCATTCAGAAGGACAAAGATTATTTTAGAGTTGGGATCGAACCCACAGATGGGCTACCTATGTATCCTTTGTTTAGAAAAGTAATCATAACCCACGTAGTTCGAGTAATGGAGTGTGTTGTTTTTGATTGATGGATCAAAGAAGGATGTCATAATTACTTTTCCACTCTAAGATCACAAGAGTCATGCTCGGTGTGAGGAGCAAGAGGTATTGGTAAAAATAAAACAATTGTGCCATGAAGGATGCAATCATAAGAAATAAGGTGGGACTTATGTATGTATGACTGCCCAGATAAATGAATATTTGGATTATCTTCAGGGAATAAATCCAGGAACAGGGTGCATAAAGGTATATGTGCTTCACGGAGATTTGAATACTCTAACTTTGGGCTTACTCTTGAAAAGGAGGCTGAAATTCAGAGAGGACACATCATTGGGTTTTTACTCCTGATAAGGAATCCCAGATCAAAGGTAAATTAGGACTGGTTAAGAGGAATTAAGGCTGGGGCTTACTCCTGAAATGGAGGCCCAGGTTAAGAGACTTGAAAAATTAAGGGACTTGGGGATTAATCCTGAAGAGGATGCCCATATTTCAGACGGGGGCTTACTCCTGAAAAGGAGGCCCATATTAATAGATTAGTGACTGGGGCTTACCCCTAAAAAGGTTTCCCAAGTTAAAAGAATCATGGATGGGACTTAATCTTGAGGAGGATTCCCAAATTAGGGGGTTGGGGCTTATTCCTGAAAAGGATGCCTAGGTTAATGAGGAATTGGGGCTTACTCCTAAGGAGGATGCCCAGATTTGAGAATTATGACTGGGGATTATTCTTGAAAAGGAGGCCCATGTTAATGTGGACATGGTGCTTACCACTAAGTAGAATTCCTAGATTTGGGAATTATTACTGGAGCTTATTCCTGAAAAGAAGGCCCAGGTTAATGAATTCTCTCATCATAAAGGATGAGGATGAATAAATGAAATCTCAATCTTTAGTGACATAACGATGTGTATATCACTAGTTTTTGAGAGATATTCCACATAATTCCTTTCAGATAAGGAATTCAAATAAATAAATCATGCCATAAATGGATTTGAAGAGTGTCTTGAATATTGAATCTTGAATATGAGAGGTGGAATGACTTAAGAGGGGGGAAATGGGTAAGAAGGGCACCCAAAAAGGAAGGGGCGCGCATGTCCTAGAAGGCGCACAGGTACTGCGTGTGCGCACAAGTCCTGGTCGCGTAGGTATACCTGCGCGACACATTGGTACTTGCGCGATGGTTAACCAGCAGGGTAAAACTTGAGGGACTCTTCGTTAAAGCCTTTAGAATCCTCTTGAGGTTCTTTCAGAAGAGGGCGTGCATGTTCTATTAGAGGATTAAGGTGGCGCGCAAGTGTGGCCATTTCCCTTAAGGTCTAGCCACTCAGGCGCTCATGTGTTGATGAGTTTCAACACTTAGACCTTCCTCCCACTCTTTAAATCTTCCATTCTAGGTAAGAAGATACCTTAGAAGAATTTCAGAAGATTTGAGAAGAGAATAGGGTGCTGGGATCCTAAATCTGAGTTTCTGGTAAAATTTCTCCCCAAATGGGGGACCCCAGGGACTATTTATAGGCTGGAGAAGACCTCGAGTGGTTATAATTTAGGGTGCGCAAGTCACTGGCACGACCATTCAGCATCGTGCAAGTTCACTTGCACGACCGTTGTGTAACATTCTTCTCATTAATTCTTTTTTCAATTTTTAATATTTGTCCAAAGGTTGAATCACTTTGAGCTCAGATATTCCCCTTTTTCAATCTATAGATTCTGTGATGAAAGGAGCATCAACAAAAGTCCCCCCTCAGAGTTGAATCCGGAGAGAAAAGAGGATTTGACTCTGAGGAAATCGAGAATCAAAAGGAAATTGGGCCGCGCAAGGTAGGGCATGCAAATGTGCTCTGGGCGCGCAAGGCCGGTCGCATAGGGATACGGCCCTTGATCACACAGGGTATACCACGTAGTTTCCTGGCCGCATCTATAAATAGAGGGCCTCCCTTTCGTAAAAGGAATATGGATTTGAATCATTCGAGCTCTTGCGGAACAAGTTGCATTTGATGCGAACGATTCTATATTTCCCACTGTTTCTTTGATGTCGCGCTATTGTAAATGTATCTGGACCTACACAGTGATACATGCACGCCAAATACTTGCGCGACACCTCCATAATTGCGCGCCTTAATGCCTTTGCCATTTTTTCGAATTCTTTCACAAATTTTATGAAAAATCAACTTACATAAAATTTATTTATTCATCCTTTGTGTAGATTCAATGGCTCCCAATAGAATCAGAACGGCTAATGAATTGGCTAGAAAGTGGATTGATGACATGATGAACATTATTGGCCCTAACTACTATGATATCTGCGACAACACTCTCCCAGATTTGGCTATGTACTTAAAGAAATATCATCTTAATTTCCCAAATAGAATCTACCTGCCTCTATATGGTCATGGTCATCTGCAAGGAGTCAATGTTCCAGATGCAATGAACTATACGCTTGAAATGCATCTGCACTTCTACTCCTCTATTTCGGTTATGTTGTTCATTAAGAGCAACAACATTGGCATGAACTTTCAAATTTTCCCTGCAGGCCATTTCCTTGCAGATACGAAAATGGCAAACCCATGGGCTGAAATGTATTCCGATTCCGGTAGGTGGAGAGAAGACAAACATGGCCTTTGAGAAATACAAGAGAAAAGTACTCTCCCCAAATGGATCTTTACTTCTAATACTTCATTCACAAATCCATGTATCCAACTTCCAAGTCTCTTGGACAGAAACAGAGTCACTGTTTGATCAGCAGAAAATTTTCTCAAACCGCAAACAAGAACATTCTTTTACAATTGTTCCCAGAAGAGCTGGTACCACTCAATCTCTTATGGTATCCAGTTGAATTAATGAGTTCTAGGTGGATACTGATGAAGCTCGGGATGCCGTAAGTCAAATGAAGATTTAAGTTGAAAGCCTTTTGTAATTCTTGAAAAAAAGAGAAGAGACTCCAGTCTGTGGATGTCCTTCTAACTCATCTGTATCAATGAAAAAAACACTTTCATCTTCAATCATTTGTACCTGCATTGTTTTTCTATATTCTTTAGTTTTCACTTAAGCTAATGGGCCTAGTAAGAATAGATTTATTTTTACTATGATTAATGTAAATAACCCTACAAAATTGAACCTTTTAATTGCTTAATGTTACCTAAATCATAAAAAAAGTATGTTTTGTGAGCTGGAACTTGAATTTTATTCAAAATTCCATTGTCTTTTGTGTGCAGTTTAATGCCATGTGTGTAGGACATAAAAAGGCTAATGTTAAAGGTCGAAATAGCTTTGACCGAATGAATTATAATTGATTCAATTCCTTGACAATTCATCTGAAAACATAGTACCATACTCATGTATGAGAGAAACATATGTAAACTATGACTTAAGAATATTTGAATCTGATGAATGATATGAAAAAGAGATAAAAGGAATTAGAATAATTAGTTCCCAAGAATGAAGTTACCATTATTTAACAAACCCGTTAGGGGGTTGAATTATGCAGGGCCACCTACGGGAATTTTGTAGCATAGTTAAATAAAATAGTATCTTTTGGCTAAGAAGTCTGTTATGTAGACTGTTTATGCAAGGCCGCCTATGGGAACGTGCTGCATTGTCAGGAAAAAGAACTCTTAGAAATTTACTTTCCTAGTGCTAAAAGCCAGTGAATGTTTATGGAGATTCAAATTTTCTAAAGTATAGAGTTTTCTGTATGGAAAGAGTTACTTGAATATGGAGAAGATATTTCCTAACAATATTATCAAAGAACAAAATAGATATCACTCCTACGAAGGTCTGACCCAAACGTAGGGAAGGAGAATATAAACCATATACATGAATACTTTCAGATCATGTAAATGGATATGGGACTAATATGTTAAGGATGGATGCGTTTGTAGATCCCTACATACTGTCATTTAAGACAAATAAGGACAAATTTGGAATTCTTCCCAAGAATGAAGTTACCACTATCAGACAACCCCGTTAGGGGGTCGAATTATCCAGGGCCACCTAAGGGCATTGGCGGCATAGTCAGATAATAGTATCTTTTGGCTAGAAATCTGTTATGTTGACTGTTTATGCAAGGCCTCCTATGGGCACGTGCTGCATAGTCAGGAAAAATAATTCTCAAAAGTTTGACATTTTTGTGACTTCAAGTCATGAAAAGGGTTATGAAGATCTGAAAATATTTAAGGTTATGATTATGACACATAATGATGGGTATTGTCCAATGTATACAGATATACACAGATCAATGCTTACCATGATCATGTTGTGAGTGGGTCCTGAATTGAAATGTTGGACTTCACTACATATCTCATAAGGATGAGAATCAAGCCATACATAGTTCTTAAACTACAGTTTAAAGTCGTGTGGGACAAAAGGATTAGAGATCTTAGTATAGGGTCCTAGATATTTGACCATTATAAGATATACACAGTGTGTGTTTTCATGGGGACTTTTCAGCCAAGGGACTGAAAGTTGAATTTGGGGTTAGGCCCAAAGACTTGGGGATGGATTTGAGGGACACCCGAACGTTCCTACGTATCCCATAAGGATGGGAATCAAGCCCACATAGATCTAGAAATACCCTCTGTACAAATTTGGTTCGTACATGTGAAGGGTGAAAGGGAACTTTAGTACAATGATGGTTTAACCCACGATAAAAGGTTTAGTAATTGCCATATATGCATGTAGTCTTTGAAATGAAACATGATTGAATAATCAATGTAAATAATGGTTCCCTCTCTGGAGAGGGTATCAAAGAATATTTTTGTTTATTGTCATACTGGACAATAAGTCTTGTATTTTTTAACGTCGTATAACAAGGACGAAAGTGAACCAGTGTAAAGATATTGATTCTAGGGGCGGTTTCCCGAATCAACATCGTATGAGATGGAAGTGACCTAATGTGAAGATATTGTTTTTGGGTTGAACCTTGGGGGGTTGCCTACGTACCGAGCCTGAAAGTCAAGGATCAAAGTCCGCGTAGTTCAATTAAGGAATGAATTAATGATCAAGTTTTTCTTGGGGACAACGACCTAAAAAAATGATATTGTTGGGACTTACACATGGTTACAATCCCAGAGAGAGTGTTGTGGTTGAGGTTTGCTCTAAGATCACTTGAGTCATACTCGGTGTGTGAACCAAGAGGTAACAACAAACTTAACGATGGATAGTTTAATGTTATGTAGGACATATAAAGGGACTCTGTAGTTTAAAGTCTTGTATTTATGACTATTGGTGTTGCAGAGTTTAGTGTCATGTAGCAGGGACAAAGTACTGATTAATGTCTTGTAGAACATATAAAGGGACTATGCAGTTTAAAGTCTTGTAGTTAGGACTATTTGTGTTGCATAGTTTAGTGTGATGTAGCAGGGAAAAAGTATTATTTAATGTCATGTAGGACATATAAAGGGACTATACAGTTTAAATTATTGCAGTTAGGACTATTGGTGTTGCACATTTTAGTGTCATGTAGCAGGGAAAAAGTATAGTTTAATGTCACATAGGACATATAAAGGGACTTTATGTACAGTTTAGCGTCATGTAGTTAGGACGATTGGGAAAATATAGTTTAACGTCATGTTGGATGAAAGGGGGACTGTGCAGATTAATGTCATGCAGTGAGGACAAAAGAGTACACCATTTAACGTCATATTGGATGCATTGGGGACTTTTTCCACAGTTTAACGTCATGTTGGACGAATAAGGGATGATAAAGTTTAGCGTCATGTTGGACCAATGTGAGAATAGTTTAAGGTCATATGCCTGGACCATGGATGGTTCATTTTAATGTCATGCTCGACGGTGGTGTAGTTTAAGGTCATATAGGACATTTGATGATTATGTAGTTCAACGTCATTCTGGAAGTAAGGGACTTTTATACAGTTTAGCGTCATGTAGTTAGGACGTCACAGTTAAACGTCTTGCTGGACGTAAGGGACTTGCAAATAGTTTAGGGTCATATGCATGGACCGTTGAAGATGCAATTTATGGTCATACATGAGCTAGTTGCAGTTTAATGTCATTCTAGACCATGGATGTAGTTTATGGTCATAAAGGACTTAGTTGTAGTTTGAGGTCATACTGGACCATTTAGGGAACGTTTTCATAGTTTAACATCGTGTGGGATGAAAGTACAAATATTTTAAGGTCATGTGTATGGAAAATTGGTTATACAGTTTAACGTCATTATGGATGGTTGTGTAGTTTAAGGTCATACTGGACCATGGATGTAGTTTATGGTCATACATGACCTAGTAGCAGTTTACGGTCATACTAGACCATTTAGGGAAATTTTCACAGTTTAACATCACGTGGGGTGAAAGTAAAAAATGTTTAAGGTCATGTGTATGGAACATTGGTTATGCAGTTTAACATCTTGTTGGACAGTTGTGAAGTTTAAGGTCATATCGCACCATTTATGATGTATTTTGTGTTTATACAAAATACATCTCCAAAAATATGGCATTGGTTTGAGTAGTGATGAGTTCTCTATCCATCGATATTAATGAATAAGCTTCAATGGAGTAGACCCTATGTATCGAGTAAGGTCCTTCCCATTTTGGATCATGCTTGGTAGGTTTCTTTCCTGGTATCATTGGAGTTCTGAGAACTAATACCAATTCTCCATGAGTGAATGAACGAAGACGAACATTTTTGTTAAAAGCTCGTGCTATTCGATTATGCTAGACTTCCATGTGGTGAAAAGTGCACAATCTTTTCTCATCTAACTGTTCTAATTCATTCAATCGCTTTTGAGATTGTTCACCTGTAGATGACTGATCACAAATGGCTACTCTGAGCGAGGGTAGTCAAATATCAATTTGCAAGACTGATTCTGTTCCATATACCAATGAATATGGAGTTGACCGAGTTGCAGTGTCAGTGGTAGTCCGATAAGCCCATAAAGCATGAAAGAGTTTATCAGGACATAACATCTTATCTTTATCCACCATATTTTGTAGTATATTTGATAGAGTCTTGTTAAAGTATTCTATATGGTCGTTGGACGCTGCATGATACCGAGATGAATGGTTGGATTTGATGTTGTATTCTTGATACAACGTCTTCACCTCGGATGAACAGAAGTTTGTGCCATTGTCTGTCAATATGGTACGAGGGACACCAAATCTGGTAATGGTGTTAGAATTGATGATGTTAAAATGTCATTTAGAACTGACATCCTTGAGAGGTATTTCCTCTTCCCATTTGGAAAAGAAGTCAGTAGCAGTAAGAATGTACTTAATCTACTTGGCCGTAGCCGAGGGTAAGGTCCCACCACATCCATTCCCCATGTGGCAAATGGACATTAGTATTTAGATGTATGAAGAGAATCTGGAGGTTGATGAATGATGTTGGAATGTACGTGGAATGAATGAAACTTCATTGTGAAATCAACACGATCTTGTATCATTGAAGGCCAAAAGTATACAAGCCTTCGAATCTGATCAGATAGTCTATGTCTAGACTAGTGGGCACCACAGACTCCTACATGCACTTCTTTCAGGACAACCATTGTCTCTTCACCATCAATGAATCTGAACAGAATTCCATCAAAACCACATTTGTAGGGAATTTTCTCTAGGTTATCTGGGCTATCATAAAGAGTAAAATTGACAACACGTCGCCGGATTTGTTCTTTCTCAGCTCTATCAGGTGGAAGTGTTCCATTTTGAAGGTATTCCCTAATAGGTATTTTCCATCATATAGTATGACCATATGATTCAGGAATGGGACTAATTTCATTAATTTCCTCTGTCCTGATTCAAAGATAAGGCGAAATTGCATGATGGTGGGAAATACTGATGGTTGTCTCATCCCAATTTAGATCTACCAGAGCTGTGGCTATATTAGCCAGTGCATAAACTTGAGCATTTTGTGATCTTGGGACATAAGAAAATGTCGGTTCCGAAGGGAATTCCGGAATTAATCTCTAAGGTAATCATACAAAGGGATTAGTTCTTCTTTTTTGATGGCATAATCCACTTTGACTTGATTGATTACCAGGTCTGAATCACCTTTCACCTTTAAGTGATTCACTTGTTCTTGAAGTTCTAATTCCAAGCCTACGATGAGAGCTTGGTATTCTACTTCATTATTGGTACCACCTTCCACCAATAAGAAGGAATAAGTAAACACTGCGATTTCGGGAGAAATGTGCACAATTCATAAGCCAACTTTTTTGAATTTAGGATTTTACAATTTCCTCCCTGTTGGAATTCTGGAAGCACCAACAATATACATTTCCCATGCCTGAGGACTTTCTTGAATAGAGAAGACTTCCTCATCAGTGAGTTCAATATCTAAATATGTGTCTTCCACTGAAGGGTGTTTAGCCAAGAAATCAGCCAGAGATTGGCCCTCTATCACCTTTTGAGACACATAATGAATATCGAATTGTGGCAAAATAACTGCCCACCTTGCAAACGTCTTTTAAGAATTTGACGACTAAGGATGAATTTGAGAGGGTTATTGCGAGATACCAATTGGACCTTGTGATGTTAAAGGTAGTGTCTCAACTTTTGAACTAAAATGATTAATTCCAGGAAGCAATTCTCAATACTTGAATACCAGGTTTCTGCTTCAAGTATAGTTCGACTGAGATAGTAGAGGCTGTTTTCATTCCTAACATCCTTATTTTGTGCCAGAAAGGCACCCAATGATCGCTCTAGAGTTGTCACGTTGAGGATAAGTGGTCTTTCATCAACAGGTGGAATGAGTACCAGTGGAATCAAGAGGTATTTCTTGAGAATATCAAATGCTTCTTGACATTCTTCAGTCCACTGATATGCGACTCCCTTCTTCATCAATTTGCTGAAGGGTAAAATTTTTCCTGCTAAATTGGCGATGAAGCGCCGAATATAGGCTATGTGTCCTTGATGTCCTCTTAATTCATTCAAATTTTGAGGAGGATACATACCAAGGATAGACTTGGTCTTCTTAGGATCGACTTCAATACCACAATGGCGTACAACAATGCTGAGAAATTTTCCTATGGTTACCCCAAAAGCACATTTTAAGGGGTTCATCATTAAATTATGTAGTGCAAGCTTGTGGAATATGACTTCCAAATCAGCCAAGTGATTAGATCATTGTTTGGATTTTATCACAAAATCATCCAAATAACATTCAACAAACTTCCCTAAAAAGGGTTTGAAGATACGATGTATGGCACGTTGGTATGTTCCACCTCCATTCATTAGGCCAAAGGGCATTACCCGGTAGTAAAAAACACCCTGAGGGGATCTGAAGCCTGTGGATTAATCATCTTCTGGGGCCATTCGGATTTGATTATATCCGAAATATCCATCCATGAAGGAATGTGCTTCCTAGCCAGTTGTTGCATCAATTAAAAGTTCTGTATCCAGAACTGGGAAATCATCCTTAGTACAATGCCGATTAAGTTCTCTGAAATCGATGCAAAATCTAATTTGTCCATTCGTCATCTTTACAGGGGAAATATTATCCAACCACTTGGGATACTAAACTTCTTTGATGAAGTTATATTTGATATGGTTATCCACTTCAACTTCAATTTTAGAAGCATAAGTTGGGTGTGTTCTTCTCACGGCTTGCATAAATCCTCGATGTTCTTCTGGTAAACCCAAATGATGAGTAGCAACATCAGGATCAAGCCTGGGAATCTCTATATTGTTCCAAGAAAATATATCACTATTTTTCTTTAGAAAATACATATACATCTCTTTCTCTTCATGAGTCATGGCCACACTGATTATAGTGGTGCGTGGATCTTCTTTTGTACCTTGATTTATTTCTCTGAGTTCATCCACGTTGGTAGAGATACTCTCTTAAAATGCTGGAGGAGCATCTCTGAAATCTTCCTCTTCTTCTTCTCATGTATTATTTCTTCTGTTTATACTAGCATTGTAGATGATAAAGCAAAATTTTCATTATCAGAAGTGATGTCAAAATTTTCACATCTTGAAGAAGAAGCTTCCATTTCCGACCCGATTGATGATGTAGGGTGTTATTTGGGTAATAAAGAGGATATGATGGATTGAGAATCGAAATCATTGTTCACCTTCATTTTTTTTATAACATCTTCTGGCCTAATTGGAAAAGTATAGAGTTGTTGGTTTTCAGTAGATGAAATGAAGACGTCACCATTTGTGTTTTCATTACTACTTGGTGGGTTACCAATTTCTCCCATGTTTTCTGGCTCGATTGATGCAACCGACATTATGGATCTTTCCATAAGAGTATTTTTATTTGGGTCTATATTTTCAATTTTATTGATAGGCAATGCATAATCTGTAATCACATTTATAAATGGATTTACTGGAATCTTCTCCAAACCATATGCAGCATTATCTTTGGTAATCTATTTTGTTGTGGATTTCTCCCTTCCCTTCATGTGATAGAATTCTTCCCCAATGTATTGATACTCACATGTCTTGAACGAGGCCTTATCACCATAAAATGTCCCAACATGACCCTCAAAACAATATTTAATACATTGATGGTAGGATCAAGGGATAGCCGCATGTTGATGCTGCCAGGGTCTTCCAAGAAAGATGTTGAAGGCTGAGTCTTGATCAACAACCATGAAATATGAATTGGATACAAGATCTCCAAACTGAGTTCTGAGTGTAACTTCGCCCAGTGGTTCTTCTTCATTTTTATCTTAACCTTGTAACATCATGGTAGAAGTAGATAAATCAGATTCTGTGAGGCCCAATCAATGAAGTGTACGAATGGGCTTGAGGTTGACTGCTGAACCATTGTCAATGAAAGTTCTTTGAACGTATACAGCACTGAACTTTCCAGATAAGTACAAAGGTCTAATATTCCCATGTAAAAAATCATCTTCATCTTCATCAGTAAAATCTATTATTGCATGTCATTCTGCAGGATTATTCTCTATGTGATAGACTTCAGCTGCAGTAATTTCATATTCAAACTCATGAGGACTTGACAAAGCCTCGATGAGTGCTTCCGGAAGATCTTTTGATAGATTCAGGGCATCCAAAATTGATAACATGATTAGTACTTGGTCCAAGTGTTTCAAATCATCATATTTTTGATCCAGAGGTCTGTGTTTCCCAACATGAATATTTGGTATAGTAGGTACATTGGAAGGATATTTTTTGGAAGTTCATGCATCTTGTATCGTGATAGGAGATGGAAATATCCATGGTTTTAGAAGATTAGAACAATTATATCCATTTACATTCTCAGAGGAAAAATATTGAACCTTCAACCGGTCTTCCAAAATAAATGTGACATGAGTGAATTTGCTATTGGTAGAAGAACATTCTTGTTCTTACTGAGCTCACTAAAGGGCTCTACCATGAGTTTCTACTGCGTAAAAAGTTCTAGAAGGGGTAGAATTGGAATAGTGGCTTCTGAAAGATCAACATTTTCCCCTGTATCCTAAGCCTCTGGAACATCCTCTGATTCCCTTGTTTTATATAGGGAATTCCGGATCATCGAAATCGAAACTGTGACTGGCATATGGATCCGTTAACTGAATCATATTAACAGAACTGAATATTAACTCTTCGTTTGTTGAATACTTTGCATGATTAGCCTGTTTAGGCTATGCTGTTTGGTGGGGCGGTGCCGATGGGATTGAAGTAGATGGCATGAAGTCTGCCAGAGTCAAAGACAATTTAGGATTTGAAACATACTCATCTTCTTCTAATTCTTTTTCTGTCATTGAATCATGATATTTCTTTGAGGACTTTCCCTCTGATGAAGAAGATTTTATCGCAACATTCATGGCATAAGACACAATTGGTTTCATTAATTGTATTCGCAAAATAGCATGAGTTCATTTGATTTTTTTCTGACCATCCAATCATCATACTTCTGTGCATTTTTTCTTTTTACTTCTTGCCATTCGCCTTCCTCCTCTGGAACTGTAGTGGCGACACCTGCTACCTGGGATGAAAAGCCTTTTAGTTTGACTTGTCCTGAATCGAACATCTATTGTAGGAGGTCATTGAAGAAAAACACTCCTGGATGGGATGCACCAACATTTTATGAAAGGGGAAATAATTGGGACGATCATCATCTCCTTACTTGTTTATCCTCTTGGGCTTTGGCAGCTGAACCAAATTATTCTCTAGGGCCGAAATAAAGTAACCAGTAACTTGTTCATTTCGGAAAGAGTATGTTCTTCTCTTCAGTTCCTCAAATTGTTTTCTTCATTGATCTCTTTGATCATATGGATGAAAAAGTCTTTGGTTTTGGCACTCAGGAGGTGGAGCCCTTCGAGAAGATGAATGTTTTGAGGTAGAAACAGGTACAGGTGCTTGTTTAAGCATAAGTGTAGCAGTTTCTGATTTACCCATTCTCCTTCCTAGAGCTGATGGAATTACATGAGATTTAGCCTTAGCCTGTATAAGGGAATATTAAATATGCTGAGCGATTTATGTAAGGTCTCGAAACCCGCCTGTGTATTTCACAGGGATTAACGGTGTGCATAATTCGTCACATAGATTTTCCACACAGATTGGCAACAATTATTTTTGATGGAGTGCTAATATTAGGGAACATGTTAATCCCTTCCAGCGAGCAATGAAATCTGAGACCCTTTCATTCCCCATTTTTTCTTACAGTTTGTAAGTTCAAAAACTGTTTTCTTTGGCAATGTTGAGCTGAACTGAAGAAGGAATTGTTGACGGAGATATTCCAATCCAGTAATTGACCGGGATTGCAAGCTTGTATTCCAGAAAAGGCTGGCCCTTGCAAGGTCCATAAGAAGCATCCAAGTTTTACTGCTTCTTGCTGCTCCGGAGATCCCATTATAGGATCACAACAAGATACGTAGTGTGTCAAATGTTGTTCAGGGTCGCCTTATCCATTGAAAATATGGAATACAGGGTTTCCAAAAATCGATGGAAGAGAGATTGAATCTACCCATTCAGAGTAAAATTTATTTTACAGTTGAACCTGTGCATGTTTCCCTTCCATAGTTTCCAACCAATAATTTAATGACTCAATAGTAGTTATTATCATTTGAGAAACATCCTGTTGAACATGGACTTGGGTAGGTGCAATGACTGGAGCTTGGACAGATGTGGTAGTTGGTGCTGCAACTGATGGTAGCAATGCCAACCATTGTTGCACTTGACCCGTAGGATTAGTCCTCTTAGGGTGTACGGATAGAGGAGGATATTCATGATCCATCTAAGTATCTGCAACAAATTCATTTGGCTGACTGACTCTAGCACACTTAAGAAGAAGACTAATCTGAAGTAGTTATGCAATCAACATTCTTAATTCCTTCATTTCTTACTCCTGTTGTGCAAACCATTGCTCTAGTTAGAGTGATTGGCCTTCACCAGAGGAATGATATGTAACTCGATTCATTCCCCTCCCTTTGTTGGATCCTTTTTGGAGAGGGGGAAGAGGTTTACTCGAAGGATTACCTAGGTTCTGAGTAACCCTTTGATTTCGTGTACGCACTCCTTATTCATTTGTGACAGTGCGTACATCTTCTTCAGCAGGAACCTCTACATCTGAGTCCCCTGAGTGAGCCTCATCTGGTGGATCAGCAATGACGGAATTGATGAAATTGATTTATGCATAACGCATCACATCCCTTCAATTATCATTTCTATGAAATTTTCTTCTTCCATGTCTTTGATTAGAAATTTCCTTTTGTTGATTCAATCCCTCGATAACTTCTTGACGAACCATAATTTGGACAGAATCTCATGATAATTTGGTACTTCATTCCTCTTGAGGCTTCTTCCCCAATCGATAAAAGACTGGCTTTCTCTTAGGAGGGGATTGATGATTTGAAAAAGTCCCCAGTTCAGTGGATTGGGGATATTTCTGCTCTTCCCGCTCAACTCCTCGAATCCTATTTGTTGATTCTGAGGGTTGGTTTAAAAGAGTCCCCAGTCTAGAAAGTTGGGATGGCCTTTGAAATTCTATGTTTGAGACATTCTTAAAAGCTCTCCTAATCTTACGAACCTTAGTCCTGAAATTAGCTAGATGCATTAATCTGTATCCACTTTTATCACCGGATTCAAAAGACAGTTGGATGTTTTATGACACTTTTGTCACTTGATGATGTGCTTGCTCTATACGAGAGGCCTGTTCAATATTATCATTTTCTTGATGCTAGATTAATTCAACAACTTGCTCATTGTATTCTTGATTTTTAGAGGAACTAGATGAAGCATGTTCTTGGGCAAGCTTTTGATTACAAACAAAGCCCATTGACAATGGCTGGCCATGGGCAATAACATTGCATGAGAACATTTTCAGTGGGCTTTGCTGACTGGAGAGCAGCATGAAATGTAGTTCTCCATGATCACCCCATCCTCTGACACGAATACAAGATGGGGAATTGGAAATTAACTGACACAATCTTCTTAGTTCACCAAGTCATGAATGTTGAAGGGCTATCTACTGCTTTTCAGCCTTCGGATATCAAGAGACTGCTAGATAAGACAAATCAATCTGACTTTGTAACACTTCTATTATCTTAAGATGATTTTCATATACATCATAAGATAATAAATTCTTTTTCAACTAACAAAGAGTTTTCCATATGTTGAGATGAATATCAGGAATTCCATCTTCCGTCAACATTTCTAAAATGTCATACTAAGAGTTAGCCAGATACCAAAACTTGAATGACACTTCACTTGTTTCCAGTTGTTTTCTCATGTTCAGCATTTATTCTTTATCATTTGATGAAGATTATTCTACCCATTTTGACTAGAGAAGGTGCTTCCTTGTCGCTTCATTAGATTCAATAGAATTGGTAGAGAAATCACTGATCAAACTAGAAGATGCATGACTTAGGGGTGGTTCAGAGATTGACATACACCCTGATCTATCTTCTTATTGAGAATTTAGTTCACCTCCTAGCGATGAAGCATCAAACAAAACTTGTTTCTCATTTGTAAGTGCCTCAAGATATGTGGGCTTTCTCGGCACTACATTGTCCACTGGAGCATTTTCCTGGAAATGTGAATCACTACTGCGGAGAGGACTTTCTCAACGAAATTCATCATCATGGGGAGGACCACCATGGTGGGTTACAAAAAAAGATGAGATCTCTTACTCCTTGGTCTTCTAACCACATAGAGGGTTCCTGTGTCTCTCATATGAAGATGATCCTTCGAGTTCGACCATATTGTCATGAAGCAGGCCTTCACGAGGATGTGTCTGTTGAAGACCTTCAGAATTAATGGTGCCACTATTGGGAAAATATGGAGTAGAATCTTTAATTCCAATAGATAACTGTCTGAGGGTTTCAAGATCTCCATCATCGAGCAGGACCATGTTACAGATTGGCTCTTGATCTCCTGACTGTGCTGGGCGGGTCTTTTTTTTATACGCCTTCTTACTCTCCTTGGAAACCACTTGTTGAAGAAAGTGGCTGTTCTGAGTAGGTGTATGTGCCTGATCAGGAAAGATGTCCATGTTAGGTTGATGATCTCTACTCAAATCAGGCGTATGTGCAGACTTGGTTGTCCGTATGATTTTGGGGTGTATGCCCCGCAACCCTCTTGGACTGGAACAGATGTGTGTGTCTATTCCAGAGTGAATTGTTGATGAGTCACTCCACTAGTAGGGATAGATTTATGTTTCTTTCCCTGAGATGCCGTTGAAGTTGTTATAATATCTTGGCAAGCATCCAGACTATGAGCAGGAATTTTCTTATGCTCTTTCACCATTGATAAAATTTTCTTGGTGACTTCAACTACCGAAATGGGGATATACTTCCATTCGATGCTTGGATTAGGTGTGTGTGCCTACTCTTGTCCTCCTTTTTCTATCAGTGAATCCTGACAGTACTCAAGTGTAAGGGAAAAGAGTTGAGTCTGCCTCTTGTTTGTCACCGGAGCTTTCTGACTGACGTCTCTGAATGCCACCAAGCGAGAGTGTTCGTAGGATTGATCAGTACTAAAAGGTGTACGTTCCTGCTGATTGCACTTCTCCGATTGTGGTTGATAAGCTCCATCATATGTAGTCAGACGAGCCTTCTGACTAACTGATGATGTATAAATAGGTTTATGTTCCTGCCTATAGTACTCCACCGGATTGGCCTAGAGGGATTGGCGTACTGCTACAATATGAATCTGCTGGACAGAGGAATTAAAACGGGCAGGTGTGTGTGCTCTCTCGTTGCATGCCACTGAGTTAGGTTGGTGGACTTCTCCGGAGATGGAAGAGATGAGAACCTGCTCACTATTTACCGGATTTCGCCTCTGGAAGTTCGTCTTTCCTGCTCGGGTTCGAGGGGCCTAAGACGAATGCCTCGTGTCGGTACCATCATCATGTTGAGGGTGCACATCCGCAAGAGTCAGGCGGCGATTGTTGGTGGGATCCCTTGGGAAGGACTCCTGTCTAATTTAATTAAGTCCCTGAGGGAAATGCTCATTCACCTACTCAGAATAATGGAGAGAATGGTGATTGTGTTCCGGGGATAATGACCTAAAATGGTTAGAGACGGTAGTCAGCCTCGCCTGCTTCTTGATCACTGGTCGTCGTTGTCCAGACGACAGGTGTGAGTTGTTCAATTGGAGGGCTTGCCGGTCATCCTCCAGAGTTGGGATGGTACCGTGTTGATGGTACTCCTTAACCAGCGCATTTGATACCCTTCATTGAAGACACTGACTAGGTGATTTCATCCTCAGAGCGGACGACGATCCAGCAAGAGTAGCAGCAGGGGAATTTGTAGCATCAATATTCACAGGTGTGAACTTGAGAGCATCCATTTTGGAAATGCAGAAGATTTTGGAATAGAGTTCCTGTTTGATATAACATACGTAATCAAGATAAATTCAACCACTAAATCTTTTGGATTAGCACATATGTCAATGATTGTTTTTTTGGCCCTCTCATTGAGTTTTAAATATGGGCCTGACAAATAGGTAAAACATCATTTTAACTTGGTTAAGGATTCACGTCGGGTTCACCATTTTTTGATTCCCTCGGAATTCGGGGATGACCTCCTTAATGGGAGGTTCAAACATTCCAATCGTTTTCTAATGGGTTTGTTCGTAGAACGAGAAATATCCAATGATTCCACATCTATTTGGACCTACATTCCAAAGGTAGGCGCTCATTAGTTTGTGGACTAATGAGGCTTAAGAATTTGCAATGGTTGAGAGGATGGGAGGTCAGTCTCATCACATCTTTTTGAGGGGAATTATTTTCTACTCCGGGAATATCTTTATAGATTTATGTTTTGTTCGTGAATCCTTATTACATTACCATGCATTAAATGAGATTTCCTTTGGATATGACAATCAATTATTGATATGTAGGAAATTTAGAGAATCTTTTATATGTATTCGCGGTTATTCATTGATATAGAATCATCTATATTAGTTAGATATTCTTATTCAATGGTATCCTTTGATACGTAAAATTCTCTTGGTCATTATGATGACTATAATGGTTTTAAACCCACTCAGTGGGGCACATGAAGTTTATTTTCATTCAGAAGGACATGGATTATTTCAGAGATGGGATCGAACCCGCACATGGGATACCTACATATCCTTTGTTTAGAAAAGGAATCAGAACCCACGTAGTTCGAGTAAGGGAATATGATTTTAGGATTGATGGCTCCAAGAAGGATGTCATAATTACTTTTACACTCTATGCGCACACGAGTCATTCTCGGTGTGAGAAACAAGAGGTATTGGTAAAAATCAGACAATTGTGCCATGAAATATGCAATCATAATAAATAATGTGGGACTTATGTGTGTCTGAATGCCCAGATAAATTAAGATTTGGATTAACTTCAGGGAAGAAATCTAGGAACAAGGTCCATAAATGTATATGTACTTCACGGATATTTGAATACTCTAACATGGGGCTAACTCCTGAAAAGGAGGCCCAAATTCGGAGATGACTTATGATTGGGTTTTTACTTTTGGGAAGGAATCCTAGATCAAAGGTAAATTAGGACTGGTTAAGAGGAATTAAGACTGGGGCTTACTCATGAAAATGAGGCTCAGGTTAAGAGACTTGAAAAATTAAGGGACTTGGGGCATACTCTTGAAAAGGATGCCCATATTTGAGACTGGGGATTACTCTTGAAAAGGTGGCCCAAGTTAATTGAGTTATTACTGTGGATTACTCCTGAAAAGGATGCCCAAGTCAAAGAATTATGGTTGGGACTTACTCATGAGGAGGATTCCCAAATTAGGGGATTGGCCCTTATTCCTAAATATGAGGCCCAGGTTAATGAGGACATTGGGCTTACTCCTAAGGAGGATACCCAGATTTGAGAATTATGACTCAAGATTATTCCTGAAAAGGAGGCCCATGTTAATGAGGACTTGGGGATTACTCACATGGAGGATGCCTGGATTTGAGAATTATGACTGGGGCTTATTCCTGAAAAGGTGGACCATCTTAATGAATTCTCTCTTCATAAAGGATGAGGTTGAATGAATGAAATCTCAATCTTTAGTGACATAAGGATGTGTAAATCACTAGGTTTTGAGAGATATTCCACAGAAATCATTTCAGATAAGAAATTCAAATCAAGAAATCATGCCATAAATGGATTTGAAGAGTGTCTTGAAGATTGAGTCTCGAATAGGAGAGGTGGAATGACTTAAGAGGGGTGAAATGGGTAAGAAGGGAACCCAAGAAGGCAGGGGCATGCAACTCCTGGTAGGCGCGCAGGTACTTCGTGGGAACGCAAGTCCTGGTCGTGCAGGTATACCTGCACGACACATGGGTTTTGTGATGGTTAACTAGCAGGGTAAAACATGGGTGACTCTTGGTTAAAGCCTTTAGAATCCTCATGAAGTTCTTCCAGAAGTGGGGGGTGCAAGATCTATTGAAGGAGTAAGGCGGCGTGTAAGTGTGGCCATTTCCCTTAAGGGCTGGCCACTCAGGTGCGCAAGTGTTGATGAGTTTAAACACTTAGGCCGTCCTCCACCTCTTTAGATCTTCCGTTCTAGGTATGAAATTAACTTAGAAGTGTTTCGGAAGCTTTGAGAAGAGACTAGGGCGCCAGGATCTTAAATATGTGTTTCTGGAAAAATTCCTCCCCAAATGGGGGGCCCACCGGGTCTATTTATAGGCTGGAGAAGACCCCGTGCGGTTATCCATTAGGGTGCGCAAGTCACTTGCGCGACCATTAGGCGTCACTCAAGTGCACTTGCACGACCATTTTAGAACATGCACGACCCTTGTGCAACATTCTTCTTATTCCTTCCTTTGTCATTTTTTGATATTTTTCCAAATGATGAATCACTTTGAGCTTAGATATTCCCCTTATCAAATCATTAGATTCTGTGATGAAAGGAGCGTAGAAAGTGACATATCCACACAAAAAAACACATTAATGGGTCATTCTCCTCATTATTGTCCAAACCTCTATGTCTGTCCAACTTAATGTCTGATTTCCCATTCCTTTATAGGGTGGATTCCCATTTGTGAGTTTTATCTTTATTAAATGCCTTAAAGTATTATTTTAATTATGATTAATGGTTTTCCATGAGATTGGTCCTTTGATCATCATGCCACTCATCATATATTTATGTTATTAGGCTTCATTCTTCACCCCAAATGTCACATAACTTGTATATAATTTCTTATTCTTATTACCTATGTCATTTTTACATTTATTCCACATTATGTGACTTACACTTAAGCTTATTGAGTAATTCCATGTTCTTATTACATTCTCTATGATTGGGTGTCTTAAATTGAAAGTTATGATTAGTTTAGAATGTTATAGTTTGATATTGAATAGTCATTGATGACATGTGATAGTATATATATATATATATGAAATTACATGGGATCATACCATTTGAATTGTGCCTTAGTTGATTGTGCTAGTTTGTATGGTTTGGTTAATTAGTAAGCTTTATTCATTAAGATGTTTCATTGATTGAATGAAATTATATAAATTATATTCCATATGATATGTGATTGGTTACTATGGATCACTGGATATAGGCTAGGAGAGAATATGGGTCCCAAATTAAGGATCCCATTGATGGCCTCTCCATGTTTTAAAGGGTTCACATGATGTTCAAGAAGTGATACTTTGGATTCCCAGGTACGTGCTCTATGGGTAGTTTACTTATACCTGTGAGTGATATCAAATCTCTTTGGGAGAAACCAAGGAATTGCCTGTTTTCAAGATCAATATGACATGATTCAGATGAAACATGGTCACCTATGTGAGATACATGGTATGGGATCAGAGTTACCCATGCCTTGAGTGACAAAAGGGAAAACTATATGGTTATAAATAGATGGGATCAGTAGCATTAGTGATATTAGAGGTTCATTTATAGACCCTTGTGATGTTTTATATATTTCCTTGGATGGGCTCAAGACTCCACCATTGTATTTTAGGGATTTTTTTCCATATATATATTTACTTCAAATTAATATTAATACATGCTTATTTAATGACATGGAAATGTGACCTCCATGAAAAAGCACAAGCTTCAGGTTTACATTATTAGTTACTTATATATATTGTCTCATATATATATATATATATATAAGAAATGGATTATATAGGTACATTTTTTAGGAATCTATCTTAGGCCAATGTAAGAGGTATCATGCAGTTTTCTATTCAAGAACCTATGAAGAGGGGTTTATTATTTAATTGTTTATTGCACTATATTTATTATTATGGAACATCATTATTTATTTAGTGCATGAAATGGATTTCTGTAAACATAGTGGGGTTTTCCCATTGATATTATATCTCAAAAACTACATGGGACTACCTTGGCACCCATAAGGATTTTATTATCAAATGAATGTAAAGACAGATTCATGAATCTTCTTAGGATTGATTCATTTATAACATGACGACAGATAATAGGTTAGAGGACCAATTATATGCTAATGAAGTGTATTTTAGTAGTATTTTTCTTTTTGTATATATTTCTACCATTTAATATATGCTTGTATCCCCAGATTGTAATGCCTCGACCCCAGTTACCCAGAGTCGGTGCCTTATTACATGATATTGGCATGATCACAAGAGATCAAGTCTCGAAAGACTGATTAGTTTAGTTGACTTGGAATCACTATATACATTCACAATGTTTACATTACATCATAAAATAAAAAACTATAATAATATAGTCTCCATAGTCCACACTCATATCCCCTTCAGACTATCCCTACATGTCAGTCATAATATATTTCTTCACATCCTGGAAAAAAATAAAACATAGAAAGGGGTGAGCTAAAATTCCCAGTAAGGATAAGAATATAGAGGAAGCATTCATAAATAAGCATAAACATTTAAGGCAATGTATAACTAAAACAAAATCCTTTGAAACTTGATCTTCAGAATAATATGGAAAAGAAAAAATTAAATAATGTCATATACTTATTCACATGGATATTCTACTAGTCGAATAATCACATGTAATATTTATAACCACTTTCATAAAGATGGAATGCATAATGCCGAACTTTAATTTGTATGCCAAGGCCTCATGACAAGACATAAGGGATAACTATAACCGGAACCCAACCCGGAGAGCCTCTGTAACCAGACTCCAACACGGAGTTCCTCTAATAATAGGACACCAACCCGGGGAGCCTCTAATAACCGGACACTAACCCGAAGTGCCTCTAATAACTGGACACCAACCCGGAGGGTCTACTGTAACCGGACCCCAACACGGAGGGCTTACTTGTACTGGTCCCCAACCATGATCATACGATTCCAACACATTAATTTAAAGAAGATGATGAAATATAACATAAACGTTTGTAATAAAACAAGCATACGAAATGCCAAAACATTAATCATAATCCATTCATGGAATAAAAATTACTCATCCATAGTCTAACATACCACAAAACCTTAAATACAACATGGAATATTTGTATAATAATAAATCAACTTCAAACAAGTGTAAATTTATCAGAGGATGTTGAGATAGATGAAATCAAAACTATTTGAGAGAAATATATTTTTTTTAAATCATTTAAAAGTCACATAATTACAAAAGAAAACATTTACATTGAAAATATTCTTATAATCGTTTAAGGGAAGCTTCATAGGTCTTATAACGGTGTAAAATAGCCACCCCTGCCGTATAAGTTAAAAAAACATTCTTACCTTAATTTTGTCGAAATGGTTAAAAAGGACCTTGTTTGGAAAACGACAGAAATATTTTTTTATAAACCTCTTGTAAAAATTCAAGCAAGCGTATAAATTACTTTTACCCATATTTTATAAAATATTAATAATGATGTGAAATAAATTTTTATGAAAAATCCATGTGGATGATAAAGAGTTCTCAGTAGATAATTATGTATAAACAACCTCGAATACAGAAGAGATTGTGAAATAAACCCTTACCAACTTGGTAACTTACAAAACATACAAACCCTGAAAGAGGTGTCATACAATGAATATGTAAATAAACATAAATTAAAGTGTATTACACATATAATACAATTATGGGCAGTACATACACCACACAAAAGGTAATAGTGGCAAAATGGCATGAATCTCACGGGAATAAGGAGTGAGATGAAAACCCCTTACCTTGCACTTTCCTTTAGTAGAAGGTACGTTTAGCCTCTTGTATGAAGACTATAGTATGTTATTAAATTTTAAGAGAACCATATTAATATTTATGATATCATACATTATTCATTTACGACTTTATACTACCCATTTAATAATAATTTCCATGGTATATTAATATTTCGGGTAATAATCGCTTTCTTTATCGTATGTGTTTTAACTTGTTACTCTTGATTGTATCACTTAGATCATGATTTCATCCAGAATATAAAACATAATTTATTTATCATATATATTATAATATCAAAATTTATAATATACTTTTATATGAAATGCAAAACACCGCTTATGGAGACGGTAGTCCGTACGTACGCATAAACGTTGTTTCAGTTTAGATACAGCATTGAAAGGAAGTTAGTGAATAAGATATATGTAAGTACATAAATAATTACATATATAAATATATATATATCTCCAGTAGCATTATTATGTCATATATTACATATTTATTAGTAATATAAATTTTTATAATCATCGATGAATGGTGAACTTGGTAATGAATCTCATCGTGTCGTTGAGACGGTAATCTGTACGTACACTCGAGTGAAAATATGATTCTTTTAATATTAATATAATATATAATTGGATGTTATATAATATAAACAGAATCCTTATCATGTTATATTAATTATTTACATCAAATAAACATCATTATTATACCCATCCAAATAATAATGTATTGAATAACAATTACACCACGACGTGGAGACAATAAGCTGTACGTACGCAGGTATGGTGACTTATCATTCAAAGGGTGGATAGAATAATAAATTTGGTTGTAAAATAATTACAATAACGTCACAGTATATAGAATATATTAGAGTTATTATTTTGAAATGTAAAAAAAGAAAAAGGAATTGTAAGAAGAAAGGAACATGAAAGAGGGTGGTGAAATCATTACCTCTTCTTCGGGTTCTTCAGTTTAAATTGATCAAAAGGGCTCATTAGGTTGGATTTCAGATCCAAATAAGACCTATAGGATGAAGGGATGATATTTTAGAGGTTATATGGGTGGGGTTTCACAAGCCAAATGGCTTAGATGGTGTGAATTAGAGAGAAGGGGGAGTTCCCTTTTATAAGAGGGGTGAGGGCCACCTTTGGAAAAGCTAGAAATATTATTTTATAATAAATTCATATTCGGTTTCTAATGGATCAAAAGTGTAATATTAAAGTATAAGGTGGGTATGGGTAGATATACTTTTAACCAATAGAATTTAGACAGGTTTGGTTCATTATATTAACCTTATCTTTTAGTTTTAACTCTTAGTTAATTTGTTTGACATTTACCATGTCACTTGGTATTTTTATATCATATAGTTAATAAACATACTATATACATACAAGAGACCTACATGTAGTCCATTAATGATACCCCTATCATGATATAATTCCTTTTTCCGATCCATTGTTTTTTAGGAATAGAATATCCATTAATAATATAATATTTGTTTTAAAAAAATCATTTATGACAATTTTCACACTATTCAATAATTGATTTTTGATAATGTCTTAACAACATTATTAATTCTAAAAAAATTATTTTATGAAATAATATCATGTCATATTAACCCATTAAATTCATTTATGTCATCAAATGTTTCATATTATTATTATTTTATCATTTCTAATACCAATTATTTGATTCAATCATTAATAAGGGAAATACTGAAACAGTATTGTGTCATTAATAAATTTAATTATTAAATGTAAAAAAATTATAAATAAAATACCATTATTTAGAAAATATTTTTATCTTTATAATGAATATTTATAGTTGAAAATCCAACATATATAACCCAATGTAAAAATTGTTTTTCTAGAATTTATATGCTTATGTCATTTTTGTATTTATTTTAACTTAATTAATATAAATTGCCCTTATCACCTACAAGAGGATCAATGGGGTCCCAAAATCGACCCAATGATGACCATGGACAGACATGTATCAACCAATAAGGTTTGGACACGTTTTAGGGTAATTATTTATTATTATAATATTATTTTTTTACCCTTATTTATCGGATTTACCCTTTAACCATGGTAAATAAAATATTTTCCGATTAATTATTCAAAATGACTAAATATAAATGTTACCTATTTAAAAAAATCAGACATCCTGATTCCAAATATGGATTCCATTTTTTGAAATTCAAAATATATAAGTGGAAGAAATTAATTTAAAATTAATTCAAGTTGTTAAAACAAAAAGCATGTTTTTAAGAGATAATAACTATCAAAAGATTGACAGTTGTTTATGTCCGGTTTAATTGTAAAATTATGTCCAATGACCAAAATTGTATGAAATGGTGATAATATATTATAAATATACTTTAAAACCACTCAAATTCATATTTTATCACTATTAAATATTTCGATTAAAAAAGTTGATTTTAATTAACATTTTGTAACTTTCACTATTCATCAAAATATAAAAGTTATCAGAAAAGTACCAAAATTTAACCCTAGGCTAATTTTTATATTCCGAATCCAAAAATGAAGTCTATTTTGAGGAATAAAATTTATAAAATTTCAAAAAGTGGGTATTACTATTCATAACGACTATATTGAATTGTCGTAGTGTGTTAGACTCTCGAAGTTGAGTACAACACACACTACTATATTATTCAAACAGAATCGTACAATGGAAGCCTGGGGTGTTACACAGATCTCCAAACTCACTTTTTTTATAGACACATGACATCATAACCAACATTTTTATCAATTATTGATATTCCCATTTAGCCAGCTGTATATTTGAGTTGCATGGTTTGATTCCATATTTTTACATATATCTATTATTTCATATTATTTTTCCATTTTATTATCTATAATTTACTAATTTTCATACTTTAATCTATGAGTTCATAGTCACCCTATGTACACACCCTAGTCCATATCATTTAGTTGGCATCCTTTGTAGTACATGGAGGTGCACTTGAGGTCCTATAGAGACCATCTTGGGGGAATATTGAGTGGAACCTGAGGTAGGTTACTACAAGTTAAGGATATTTTTAAATAGAAATAATTGATTCAAAAGTAAAATAACATCAATAAAACAATAAAAATTCATTTTCATACATTTTTGATAATATTTTCTGATCAATTACTCTTAGAATTTTGAATTTTTGAATTTTATGTTTTATCGTATTAAATGTTTTTAGTAAGTAATTTATTTTTTTTAATAAATAAAAAATGGATCTTATTATATAGTTTGTATCTATTTATTAAAAATAGAAAATTAATTTTATCAAATTAAATTTCCATGTCCAAGAATATTTATTTTAACCTTACCACATGTGACATATGAAAACATATTTAAAGAAAATGTGTATTTTATATTTGAAACCTATGTGTGGTATAATGATATTAATTTGATTTTTTATTATTTAAATTTTATTATTAATTAAATTTCATTATTATAAAAATTTATTATACTTTTTATTTCAAATAAATCAATAATTGATTTTTTTTAAAATAACATTAAATTAAATTAAAATACCCCAAATATTATTAATTGGAAAATACTACTTGTTCTTGTAAAAATATTTTTTCTAAATCCCCAATTTTTTTAATGTATATTTTTACTCAGTAAATTTATATTTAAACATTAAAATATTTTAAAATCTATTATTTCATGCATCAAGACATAATCATAAATGCAATGGTTTTAATAAAAAATGCTTTTTAACTATTCACCTACCAATAATTATTTCATAAATAACTCAAAAATTAACACTAATCATATTTTAAAATTACCATTTCAGAATTATTATTTATTTTATAAAATTTAAATATAAAATATATATGTTTAGCCACATAAATCAATTTAAAAAAATATAATGAAAGACTAATTTTATAAATATAAAATAATTTTGTAAACATCACATGTCATTAATATTATTTGAAATATTTTTTCAATTAATAATTGTTTTTTATAATTGTTTATAAAGTGTGATATTATAAGTTATAGTTTATGTTTAACTATGATCAATTTAATTTATTATTTCAAAATAATGTTCTTTCTTCTTATATGTTACTTCAAATGAAAACATTTTTAAAATAATAAATATTGCAAAAAATATTAATATGTAAATTTTCTAATTGAACATTCTATATTTTTTAAAAAATTTATATATATTTCATTAAATATTAATATTTCATCATTTGTTTCAGTTGGGTGTTGTGACAATTTTAGTTTACCTGTCCTGAATGCCATCAAATATAGTATTGATATAAAAGATCCAAAACCTCGAGTCGTTACGTAAGGTTGGAGAGTAAAACCCATATAAAAGAACATGAATGAGTGTATAAATTATCCCATAATTCGATCCTACATTGGTATAATGATAATGATTCATAACACTAGAAACATTATCTTCAAATATACATCATTAAATCATTATATTACTATAATATTCAAATTGCAACAAATATCCATTATAGTAATTATGGGATTCATTTAAAAAATTTCAACACTAATCCATTGATAAGTAATGATGTTCCACGCAAAAATATAAATAATTTAAAATATTAGTAGAATGGGATGTGAACGATTCAATGGAATTAATATTCTCCAAAAAATGATTAATTAATTATAACATCAATAATATCTATTTTATTAAATTTTTAGTAAACTTTTTAAATTGGACATAAATTTTAAATTCTTTATGTTTAAAATAATATGAATTTGTTGTCTTCAATTATTTATTCTTTATTTAAAATCATAATGTGGAGTAATATATATATATATACAATGAATTTAAAGAATAATTTGTATGTTTGATATTTATAAAATTTATAAATCAATGATAATAAATCATTTTAGTTGTGTTTTAGTTATACAAGGTATCATTAAATGTTTTGCAAGAATAATTGACCAGTTTATAGATATTTTTCCTTTTCATAAGATCCATATCCATACAAGTTACATCATACATCAGTTTAATGGTTTTTCCAAATCTATTGAAATCATTATAGGTAATCTTATTTAGATATGTGTTCCTTTTATAATTGGAAAGCATCCATGAATTTAGGAACAAAATAAAAGGAAAAATATTTTCCCATTACAGTGGTCATGGTTGGGAAGAAATAGTAAAATAGTTAATAAATCACTAGTAAAATATTGTGTTCTGAAAAAATACATAATTTTTTTGAATAAAATTAGAAGTGAGTAACTAAAAAATTTACCTATTTTGGGGTGGGTCAACATCAATGCCATTATTTTACATTTTATAGATTACGATTATATAAAATTACTCAATGAAGTGATACTTTTCAAAAATTAGTGCGAGATTATTTTCTTCACATCTTAACCAAAATTTATCCAAACCATTATCAATGGAAATTCTAATGATAGAGATATAATTCATGAAGTTTAAAAGAAATATTTAAACTTTTCATAGATACTTTCTATCTAACATCATTGAATTATGGTATATACATTTCATATTATAAAATTTATTCAATGATAATAAACTATTTCATTAGGATTGGTTAATTTTTTATAATTTTAGTATTACCATGATACATTAATTTTTTATAACAAATTTATTTATATATAAAATAGTAGTAATTATTATCCCGTAATAATTTTACAATTTGATAAATATTACATAATAATTTGTGATCATCATTGAATCATTCTATTTATACTAGTAAATTAAAACAATCTATCTAGTAATTATTCCAGTTGGAATAAATTCCCCATTATCATTTACTGCCTCTGTGGTCCCATCAATGTTATGTACAACTTTGAATAAACTAGTTAAATTAACTATTTGATATTATAAAAAATAATAATTTTTATAAAAGTTGAATTATTTCCTTATTATTTAATTTCATCATAAGATATATTTGTTTCATTCATTTTTAACAAGTATTATAATTTTCTCATGTATTTTTTGGAGTATATATGGCATGAATTATAACTTGTATATCAGATAATTTCAATCATATAATTGATTTAGAATATGACAAGTCATTGATAAATTTACATTGTTGTTCACTCTTATGATAATAATTAATTATAATTGAGAAATAGTTTGATATTTCCAAGTTATGACATCATGATTTTATTACGATAATTTTACCCTAAAAAGATATAGTGTTTTAAAGTAATATATATATATATATATATAATTATGTTTACTCTTGTCTATATCGAGGATCTAGAATATTTTTTATTAATATCACCATATACATTCATTAAGTTAACACATCTTAAACATTATTTAATATCACTATATTAGGTTCTTTATTTTGTAACACATCGTATTTTTCAATGACATCTAAGAAATAATATTTCTCCCCTTCAGGTTTCCCCATAGATTTTAGGACCCAAAATATTTAGTATCTTACTCAACTAGGAAAATTAGCTTCCATTCTGGTATATATATATGATATATCTACATATTTCCAAGAAATGGATCATAGGAATATATGAAATGTATATTTATTCATCAATATAATGAATTATTAAATTGAATATTTAGAAATTGTATCACTTTTGATGAGAACGTGATATAAAATTCTCCCCATAATGATTCACTGATCAATCTATAATTTAATATGTTATTATTATTGGATTTATTTCTATAATACCCATGTCATAAAGAGATCTAAATTTCATGATGTTAATTATAGATCAATCATTATATATATATCACCCAAACTAAAAAAGACTAATATTTCATGGTATATTGGAAATATGAAGGTAATTGTTTTTGGAATTATAGAGCTACATATATATTTTGAACATTCCATAGGTATTAAAATGTTCCCCAATTTATAATGTTTTCTTATTTTCGTTAAAATATATTATCCATATATGTAATATATTCTATAATGTGAGTATTTATATATAAAACATTCAACATCTCCATAAATATTAAAAATAAACCTCATGATTTGTTAGCTTTATTAATTATTGATATGGAGGCGGTGATGTATGATATTTAAATATTTCATTAAGTATTTCATTTTTAATTTTTCTATATTCTTTGACAACTATTTTTTATCATAAACTGACATACAATATATTAAATTTGATCTCATTTACTATGAAAATAACATCATTTACATTAGATATTAGAATCACAATTATTGTATTTTTAGCTATATAGTTTTACTTTGTAAAAAATATAAAATTGTTTAAGGAAAATATTTCTTCATCACTATATTTAATCATTATTTTACCAATTATGTATAACATCCTGAGATTTTATGGAGGAACCAAAATGTTCAATATCATGTGCAATATGCCACATCAAGATTAAATAAACTACATATTGTTATTTAAATGTTACCAAGCCACTGATATGGATTGTATGAACATGAATAACTGAATTATGGCAATATATTTTATGCATATATATATAATTAAAAATTTTCTAACCAAATAAATTATAATTTGAAATCAAATCAATTTAAACAAAGGTAAATTTTTTTTGAAAATAATTTGTAGAAAAATACTGTGTTTTATACCAAAAAAACTAACCAATCACTCTTATAGGATTATTTTTATAAAAAATATTTATAATATATTCAATATGATGTCTAAAATTCGTTGTATTGGTTTTCTATATATGATTAAACTGAATTCAATTTTACGTATAAAAAGTTATATTTCTCTAAAAAGCTATTTCTTCCACCTTTATATGGCACACTTATTTTGAAACTAAAAATTGAATCCTTTATAATTTTGTTTGAAAAAATATAAATAATTTATCAAATTTTTTTATAAAAATTATCATTTGGTAAATTTATGGTAATTTTTTGTATAATTTTCATTTTTTTGATGAATAGTTAAAAATACTGGATTTTAATTGAAAACTGACATTTCATCTAAATATTTTATAATGTTAAATTACATTTTAAATTTGTTTTAATGAAAATTTTGATCAATTTTGTATTTATTGATACAGTGAGGAAAATTTTAATCATTTTTATATTTAAATTATTGATAAAATACTAGTAAAAAGTTTAGCATTTTTCATATTAAATAACAACACCCTCACCCCATATGTAAGAATAATTTAAATTTTTTTTATCCAAACGTATTTTTTAATTTTAAAAAATAAAATTAATATTTTTAATCCTAAGATAAAAATTTAGTCAATATGACCCTATTATATTGGGGAAATATAAATAGTACTCATATTAATTTATATTACCAAGTTAAGGGTGAAGCAAATAATTCAGGGTAAGAATAGTTACGATGAGGATTAAAAATTACTCTAACTCTTGTCATAGTTATATTGAAGGAGTGAATTTTGACCACGATCAACCTTAGACAAGTGTTTTGACAACATGGAGCCACATCAATGACATTATTCCCCTTATAGTATACTTTTAGAATAAAAATCATACTTCTCACATTTTTAATTCATTGTTGTACAAATGATATATTAGACTATACATAGTAATTTGAAAGAAATAATAATTATCTAAATAATGTTAATTTAATTATATATATTATATATAATATAATTTTAATGCCCCGACCCCAGTTACCCAGAGTCGGTTCATTATTGCGTAGCATTGGCATGATCACAAAAGATCAATTCTCTAAAGACCGATTAGTTTTGTAGCCTTGGAAGCACTAGATACATTTATAAATGTTACATTGCATCACAGAGTAAAAAACTACAATAACATAGTTTCCATTTTCAATACTCATATCCCCTTCATACTATCCCTGCAGGTCATTCCTATAATACTTCATCACATCCTGGAAAAATTAAAACATTGAAAGGGGTGAGCTCAGATGCTCAGTAAGAATAACAATAAAGCAGAAGCTTTCATCAATAAACACAATCATTTAAGGCAATGTATAACTAAAACAAAATCCTTTTAAACATGAACTTCAACATAATATGGCAAAAGTAAAATTAGATAATGCCATTTACTTCTTCACATGGATATTCTACTGGTCGAATAATCACATGCAATATCAATAACCACTTGAATAATGATGGAATGCATAATGCCCGACTATCATAACCACATATCTAAGTCCTCGTGCCAAGACCACAAATAAGATTTTGTCAAGGCCTCGTGACAATACAGTAGTTTGTCTCATGAAACCTACCGATGCATCAAGGAGCTATAGCGGGCTCCACCCGTCACTTATTAAGTCCAATGAATTCCTCATATGAACAGGTTTATACATATCATAAACCATTACATTATTGTATCACATAAAACATGCATAAAGGAACCATAAAATTTCCACATTTCAATCACAAGATATCAATACAACACATTGATATAATAAAAACACTTTAAAAACCATTTTCAATACCAAAATAAAAGAAAAGTAAAACATGTTATTTATTTTTATTTTTTTAAAAAAAAGTATGGCATGTAGAGGAATCCGAAACTCAAATAATGGACACGGTAGCGGAGAAGTCGTTGTCACCGCATACGTAATAAAAAACATTCCTTTTGTCTTTTAGTAAAAAACACTTCGTAAAAAAAGATTCCTTTTGAATAAAAGTAAATGTCAAAGGGGTTTATACACCGTATAAATGAATGTTGTGTATAAAACCAAATTTGCCTCAATGAAAGGAGAATGAGATGAAGTCCTTACAGAGATCATTTTTAAAATAAAATAGATCTATTATGTGTATTAATCATAAGTACACATAAAGAAAGTTCAAATACAAGATATGACATAATAATATCATGACATAATTTGAAAGTTGTAGATTAACCAAAAGAATGGAAATTGGGTTAAGAAATTCTCTTACCTCGTGTCTGACTTGACTCGACCGCACTTTAACCACCTGAATAATAAACTACAATTAATCTCTACCTTCTTAAGAAAATTTTTCAAGTTCATTATTCCTTTTATATCACTTATTACCAAGTCATGAGCATTATGTAATTATTTAAGTTTATAACGGTCATTTTGTCGATCACAGGTACTTGAGTCCAAAATAAACTTCTTATAATTACACTTTGTCAATGTGGTAAAATATACATTATATACATAATTATATTAATTATTTATATATGATATACATCATATATATCTAGTATATACATTCATTTATAATATTACATAACATTTAGAGGTAAGAAATGAAATTCACTGTTCATGGAGACGGTAAGCCGTACGTACGCATGAACGCTACTTTCATTTCTATTTCATTTTTAATGAAATCATAATGATATAAAGGTATATTATAATTCCAGTATAATATCATATAAAATATCTTTTACTCAATCCTTTATACATCCCACATATGGGATTAACGATTCAAATCACTTTGAGGGGGCGGTAGTCCGCACTTCCTAAAATGAAAATATCGTGTTTACCCATAATGGAAACAATAAAGGTATGCCATAAATGAAAAATAAAGAACCTTAAGTAAAACATAAACATATTATATGTCATATATATAAATATAGTGGCATCTTAATGGCCACCTTTGAAGGTGTTATATGAGTGTTGAACATTCATCGTTTCGTGAGGCAGAAATTCACCATCCACATAAATAATATGTTCTTTAACCATTAGATGTAGGAGTGTCTAAGTGTAGCTCGAATACTTATTATAAAAAAATCCTAGTATATTGAGGATACTGGTGTTGTTACAAATTAAATGAATAAAAAGATTTTATGGGGTTGCAGAAGAAAAATAAAACAAAATAACATAAGAGAAGACATTACCTTAAAATCAGGTAACTCTTTTGATTTGAGCCAAAGGCTTACTTGGGAAGAATTATGCCCAAAGTGAGGCTTCTAGGAGTAAGGGAGGTATGTTGGGAGAGTATTGGGGCAGAGTATGGCTGAGCCAAAAGGTTTTGAAAGTGTGAGTAAGGTGGTAGTGGTGGGGGCCTTTTATAAGTGGAGAGGAGGGGCACTCTTGGAAAGTAATGAAATGTTACTTTATTATATAATGAGTTTCGGATTTTAAAGGTCCCACACTTATATAATTCGAGGATAAGGTGATAAGGGTTCAATATATACTCATCCAATAGGTTTTTGACAAGTTTAATTCTTGGATTTTACATTATCTTTTCATTTTATTTAAATCGTTAATTAATGAGGTAATCAATGCATCATCATGGTGTCATAAATAATTTAATTTATTTAATCCCTAAAAATTATAAAAATACTATCATGATGTAGGAAATATTTTTATATTAGTAATGAATATTTATAGTAAAAAATATGACTTGTATAACCCCATTCAAAAATTGTTTTAGTATAACAACTTATGTTTGTGACATTTTTATTTTAACTTTAAATAAAAGTTATTTATGTCATTTTCCTTCCAAAGTGTCTCCATGGGGTCCCCATATAGTCCCATGGATTGTCTTGGTCGTCCATGACACATCCAATAGGGGTATGACAAGTGTAAAGGTCATTTCATATTTTTATAATACCATTTTTACCTTAAATTTCACTAATTCCCTTTAATCGCGATTAATTAAACTTAAAAGTTACTATTCACCAAAAAAATATTTTAATCCCATTGAACCACATTTTACTTCTTAATGACAACCATGTATGTCGGATTTTTTAAAAACTAATCACAGAAGTGTTAATATTTCATTTAAATGAAAAATCAGTTATTTAACTACCACTTAGTGGTTTCACTATTCATAAAAAATTGATGTTTTTCAGAACAATGCCCAAATTTCACCCTAAACTATAATTGATATTCCAAATTAAAAAATGATGTATATTTTACAAAATTTCAAACATATAAGTTTCATTAATTAATTTTATAATTAATTCCCACTGTCACAACAAATAGCGTGTTTTTAAGAAACAATATATATCAAAATATTGACAATTGTTTATGTCTAATTTCAAAGTGAAATTAATTATAATGAAAACCAATTGATAATATTGTAAAAATATATTCTAATTATAATTTAAAACCACTAAATAGTATAAATTATCACTATAAATTATTTTTATTAAAAAAGTTGTTTTTATGTATTCTTCACTATTCATAAAAAATGGAAGTTCTCAGAAAATTACAAAAAATTCAACTTAGGATAATTTCGATATTACGAATAAAAAAATGATGTCCATTTTGAAATATAAAATTTCTATAATTTTAAAAAGTGGGTATTACTAATCATAACGACTACTTTGATTAGTCGCGGTGTGTTAGAACTCGAATTTGCGTACAATGCAAGCTATTGCATTATTGAATGAGAAGCGTATTGTGGAAGCTCAAGGTGTTACATTTTCCCCTCCTTCAATAAATTGCAACCTCGCAATTTGAAATTTTACTTTGAAAATAAAATGTTGAAAATAGAAAATACCTTTGTGGAAAACCCACATTGTAAATAAGGTTAATAAAAATATAACTTTAAAAGAAAGAAAGATAAGTACAAGGGTCACCCGAGATTGCCCATAATAGGATTCTATGAAAATATGGATATGGAAGAAAAACAAACCATCAAGGTCTGATGGAGAGTTGTAGAGAACTGGATGAGGAGAATGTTGACCATAAGAAAATCACAAACTTGTGATTGGTTAAACGCTCATTGAATCCCCAGTTGGAAAAGTTAACGGACAATGTTTTTGTTTGAAGTTACCTATTATAAAGCTGAGGAATTTATTTAAGATATTTTCTAAGAATGTAAGGAAATATACTTACTTGTCGTGTAGTATTTCATTCCTTAATAAATTTTTACCACAAACCCTTCATTCACTCCAAATGGTAAGAGAACTCTAAAATATTCTATTTATCCTAATTGTATAAGGTTCTAAATATTACCACATACCATTTAGATTAGTATAACTAATTTGTAATAACCAGGGACTTCCTGTAGGCTAGTGGTAGTTACTAAAGGCCTATCGCACTATGGTTGTGGGTTCGATTCCTGCATCTTTGTCCGACGCAATGGGTTATGCCCCACCCTGCAGGTTATCCTTTAAATAAAAATAAAGTATTATAGTATTCCAAAAATAATCTTCAGAAATGTTTTAACCTTAGACAATACTATTCAAAGTTCAAATTAATCCATCCCAACCTTTATAGTTATCCAAAATACCTCTGTCCATACATTCTCTAAAAGTTCTCTTAATTCCAAAATCAATTTATCAAATTCACCAAACAAAGTAAAGTCTCTCTTATTGTCACATACAAAAATTATGATTACCTTCATCATATTAAAACCTTATTGAAACAACAAGTACTGCAGTACAATCCTTATATATATCACATTATTTTTATAACCCAAATATAATCATTGAGTCCAAAAGCACCAATACATTAATTATTCCGCTTCAACTGCAGTAACAGCATAAGATTGTCCTTGATCCTTTGGCCTTTTCTGAGGTATGTTTCCCTGACGCTTTGGACATTCTTTTGCATAAAGCCCCATTTCCCTACAATTGTAGCATTCAACATTGATAGCCTCTTTCTTTCCCTTGCAATCGCGCGCCTGGTGACCTTTTTCTCCACATTTATAACAAACTACCATTTCTTTTAGGCAAGTACCAGGGTGATTCTTCCCACAATTATCACATAATTGAAAATACTTCTTTCCCTTTTCCCCTTTATCCATCTCTTTTTCCACTGTTCTCTTCTTATCTTGCTTTACTTTATTGTCATAAGACTTAGAGAATTCCTTTTTTTTTCTTGATAGCACACGAGACTATATCTTCATATGTTGAGAAATATTGTGATACTAAAGCTTGACGGAGAAATAATTATAACCCATCAAAGAAACGATCAATCTTACTTCTTGGGTTACGTTTATAATCCGTTGCATGCCTCACTAACCTTGTAAAGTTAGCCTCATACATTGCGACATTCTCATCCTCCTTTTGTCTCAGACTCAGAAATTTCCTTTCCATATCTGCTCGATGGTCATGTGGAAAGTATTTTTCTAAGAAAAGATATTTGAACTCTCTCCATTCCATACTTCATACTTCGTCATCTTCCTTTGTATTTTGAATCAATGACCACCATTGATCGGCATCTCCAGTGAGGTGGTAAACTGCCATGACAACCTTCTCCCTTTCTCTACTGCCCATGGCGTGGAATACTTTCTCTAAGGAGTTTATCCATTGCTCAGATACTAATGGATTTGTTCCCCCATTAAATGTTAGTGGTTGTTTCCTCATGAAGTGGTCTAACATTGATCATCCACGTTGCAGATCAGGGTGCTCCATATGAGTATGGTTATTATTCATAATCTGAGGGAGTTGTCTCAGTATGGTAATAAGTTGATCAGCACCAGTTGTATCTCCAGCTCCACAATAATTATCTTGAGCAGGAGGGAAATCCCTACATGGAGTGCGTGCATTGATACAGTTTCCATTCCTTCCACTAGGTGCCATTTCTAAACAATGGCATAAACTAGATTAGTTTACGAATCAAAATACATAATTCCATACTTGTAAAATACTTAACATAAATTGAACTATTTATGGATATAATCCATAATAATATAAAAGTTTTCTTTTAAGAAGTATATACTCATAACATTTCATTGTTGTTTGTAAATAAAATGAGAATTATCCTAAGCATATCCCCCGGGAGTGTCGTAACCAAGAGTGCAGCAAGGCCCGTTGTCATGCACCAATTCCCGTTCGAGTCTAGATCAAAGAGGTGTTTTCGGGTTTTACCCCTAGGTACATCTGTGCAAGAGCCGCCTCTACCTGCTCGTATCCAGACAGGGATGTATTGATCAGAAAACTCACAAAATCTCTATAATACCAAAATTCGAGGAAGTTCTTCTATACTAATCCTTAATGTCTATCTTCGGCCTTTGTTCTCTAATTAGAGTTTATCTAAATCTATCTTCCAAGGTTAGTACTAAACTGCCTCTGATACCAACTCTAACGACCCAAACCCAGTTACCCAGAGTGGTTCATTATTGCTTAGCATTGACATTATCACAAAAGATCAAGTCTCGAAAGACCGATTAGTTTAGTAGCCTTGGAAACACTAGATACATTCATAAATGTTACATTACATCACAAAGTGAAAAAACTAAAATAACATAGTATCCATTTTCCACACTCATATCCACTTCAGACTATCCCAGCAGGTCATTCCTATAATACTTCATCACATCCTAGAAAAATTAAAACATTGAAATGGGCGAGCTCAGATGGTCAGTAAGGATAACAATATAGCGGAAGCTTTCATCAATAAACATAAACATTTAAGGAAATGTATAACTAAAACAAAATTCATTTAAACATGAACTTCAACATAATATGGCAAATGTAAAATGAGATAATGCCATTTACTTTTTCACATTGATATTCTACTGGTCGACTAATCAAATGCAATATCAATAACCACTTTCATAATGATGGAATGCATAATTTCAGACTATCATAACCATGTAGCCAAGGCCTCGTGCCAAGACCACAAATAAGATTTTGTCAAGGCCTCGTGCCAAGACACCAGTTTGTCTCATTAGACCTACCGATGCATCGAGGAGCTATAGAGGGCTCCACCCATCACTTATTAAGTCCAATGCATTGCTCATATGAACAGGTTTAAATATATCATAAACCATTACATAATCGTATCACATAAAACTTGCATAAAGGAAACATAAAATTTCAACATTTAAATCATAAGATATAAATACAACACATTGATATAATAAAAACACTTTAAAAACCATTTTCAATACCAAAATCAAAGAAAAGTAAAACATGGTATTTATTTTTATTTTTATTAAAAGGTATGGCTTGTAGAGGAAGCCGAAACTCAAATAATGGTCACGGCAGCGGAGAAGTCGTTGACTCCGCATACGTAAGAAAAAACATTCCTTTTGTCATTTAGTAAAAAACTATTCGTATAAAAATATTCCTTTTGAATAAAAGTTAAATTCAAAGGGGTTTATACATCGTATGAAGGAATGTTGTGTATAAAACCAAATATGCCTCAATGAAAGGAGATAGAGATGAAATTCTTACAAAGATCATTTTTAAAATTAAATAGATCAATTATGTGTATTCATTATAAGTACACATAAAGAAAGTACCAATACAAGATGGGACATAATAATATAATGACATAATTTGAAAGTAGGAGATTAACCCAAAGAATGGAAATTGGGTTAAGAAATTCCCTTACCCCGTGTTCGACTTGACTCGACCGCTCTTTAACCTCCGGAATAATAAACTAGAGTTAATATCTACCTTCTTAAAAACCTTTTTCAAGTTCATTATTCCTTTTATATCACTTATTACCGTGTCATGAACATTATGTAATTTTTTAAGTTTATAACAGTCGTTTTGTCGATCTTAGGTACTTCAGTCAAAAATAAACTTCTTATAATTAAACTTTGTTCATGTGGTAAAAAATCCATTTTATCCATAATTATATTAGTGATTTATATATCATATACATCATATATATCTAGTATATACAATCATTTATATTATTACATAAAATTTAGAGGTATGAAATGAAATTCACCGTTCATGGAGACGGTAAGCCGTACGTACGCATGAACGCAACTTTCATTTCTATTTCGTTTTTAATGAAATCATAATCATATAAAGGTATATTATAATTACATTATAATATCATATATAATATCATTTACTCCATCCTTTATAGATCCCAAATATGGGATTAATGATTCAAATCACTTTGAGGGGGCTGTAGTCTGCACTTCCTAAAATGAAAATATCGCGTTTACCCATAATGGAAAAAATAAAGGTATGGCATAGATGAAAAATACAGAACCTTAATTAAAAAAAACATATTATATATCATATATATAAATACAGTGACATCTTAATGGCCACCTTTTAAGGTGTTATATGAGTGTTGAACAATCATCGTTTCGTGAGGCAGAAATTCGCCATCCACAGAAATAGTATGTTCTTTAACCATTAGATGTAGGTGTATGTAAGTGTAGCTCGAATTCTTATTACAAAAACATCCTAGTATATTGGGTATACTGGTTTTGTTACAAATGAAATGAATAAAAAGAGTTTAGGGGGTTGGAGAAGAAATATAAAACAAAATTACATAAGAGAAGACATTACCTTAAAATCAGGTAACTCATTTGATTTGAGCCAAAGGCTTCCTTGGAAAGAATTATCCCCAAAGTGAGGCTTCTACGAGTAAGGTAGGGATGTTAGGAGAGTATTTGAGCAAAGTTTGGACCAGACAAAATGCTATGAAAGTGTGATAAGGTGGTAGTGTTGGGGGCCTTTTATAAGTGTAGAGGAGGGGTACCCTTGGAAAGTAATGAAATGTGACCTTATTATATAATGAGATTCGGATTTTAAAGGTCCCACACTTATATAATTCGAGAATAAGGTTATACTAGTTCAAAATATAATCATCCAATAGGTTCTTGACAAGTGTAAGCCTTGGATTTTACATTATCTTTTCATTTTATTTAAATCGTTATTTCATTAGGTAATCGCTGCATCATCATGGTGTCATAAATAATTTAATTTATATAATGTCTAAAAATTTTAAACAAAATATCATGATGTAGGAAACATTTTTATCTTTCTAATTAATACTTATAGTCAAAAATATGACTTGTATAACTCCATTTAAAAATTGTTTTAGTAAAACAACTTATGTTTGTGACATTTTTATTTAAATTTTAAATAAAAGTTATTTATGTCATCTTCCTACCAAAGAGGCTCCATGGGGTCCCCAAGTTGACCCATGGATTTTCTTGGTCGGTCATGACACATAAAATAGGGGTAGGACAATTGTAATGGTCATTTCATATTTTTATAATACCGTTTGACCTTAAATTTCACTAATTACCTTTAATCGTGATTAATTAAACTTAAAAGTTACTATTCACCAAAAAATTATTTTAATCCCATTGAACCAAATTTTACTTCCTAATGACAACCATTTATGTCGGATTTTTTAAAATCAAATCACAGAAGTGGTAATATTTCATTTAAACGAAAAATCAATTATTCAACTACCACTTAGTGGTTTCACTATTCCTAAAAAATTGAAGTTTTTCAGAACAATGCCAAAATTTCACCCTAACCTATAATTGATATTAATAATTCAAAAATGATTTCTATTTTACAAATTTCCAAACATATAAGTTTCATTAATTAATTTTATAATTAATTTCCACTGTCATAACAAATAGCGTGTTTTTAAGAAACAATATATATCAAAAGATTGACAATTTTTTATGTCTAATTTCAAAGTGAAATTCATTATAATGAACACCATTGGATAAAATGGTAAAAATATATTCTAATTATACTTTAAAAACACTCAATAGTATAATTTATCACTATAAACTATTTTTATTAAAAATGTTGTTTTTAAGTATTCTTTACTATTCATAAAAAATTGGAAGTTCTCAGAAAATTACAAAAAATGCAACATAGAATAATTTCGATATTACGAATACATAAATGAAGTCCATTTTGAAATATAAAATTTCTATAATTCTAAAAAGTGGGTATTAATATTCATAACGACTACTTTGATTAGTCACGGTGTGTTAGAACTCGAAGTTGCGTACAATGCAAGCTATTGCATTATTGAATGAGAAGTGTATCGTGGAAGCTCGGGGTGTTACAATAATTACCATAAATTATAAAACAATGTTGATGCAATAATTATTCAAATAAATGAAAAATAAAATAAATGAAAAATCAAATAAATGAAAAATCAAATAAATGATATTTTCATTATTGAAAAAAATAAAATTTGAGTTAATTATTGTAATACAAGAATATACAAGATGGATTTTCAAATAAAGGTACTAATTAACAGATTATTTTCAAATTTATTTTACATAATTGATATTTTTAAAACTCAAATTAATAAATAGTTTAAAATTTGACATTAATGATAAATTATAATATTTTATATTTTATTAAATGATATAAAATTCCAAAACTTAATAAATTAAGAAAATTTATTACGATAAGATTTAAACTATATATTGGCCAATAACATATTTTTGGATACAATCTCTTACAATAATATTTTTAATTATAAAAAATCATGTAATATATTATTATATATATCTTACCTCATTATCACAAATCATGTATTAATCAAAAGTCACTTATCTTACCTCAGATTCTGAAAAATGTTAGATCATAAATCATGTCAAATCTTATCTAGTATATCAGATTATTTCAATAATTTATCTAATAGTGATTTTTTACGTATAAACAAGATTATAACTGATTATATATGTGTTACTATGGGTATTAACACATTCTGACATTGTTACAGAGTAAGACAAGAAAAAACACCTTGAATTACCTAATTTTGAGTTGATGACACATACAGACGACTCACTAACTGATGTGTCACCAATAGACAAGTCACCGATTGATATATCTCCGACAGATGAATCACAAACTAATTTTTCATCGACAAACAACTCAATGACTGATGTCTCACTGATAGACGAGACAAAAAATGATGTCTCACAAATAAGATGACTCACTAATAGACTGACTAACCAATAGAAGAGTCATCAACAGAATGTTAAAATATTCATTAATTAAAATTATTTCTAACAGTCATATTTGAGTCTCTAAAGAATGTAAAATAATTCATTTCCATAAATTTATAATCACTACCATCCTTCTCAATAATTAATATTATTTATAAATATTTTAAAAGAAACAAAGGATCTTTTTTGGTTCATTAAAAAGAAATATATTAAATAATAATTTTATTTTCAATCCCCATCAAGGGATATTCCCCACCATATACATGTTTATAAAATTTAGCTACAATTATATCCTAAATAAGATTGCCTCGAAAGAGATAGACATCATAATGTGGCTTGATGAGCTCCATTTAATAAATTTAATGAATATTTCACACCATTATCAACCAAAATCCTCTACATTTTAAATACTATATTCCATAAACGTGGATGTTAAATCACTCAATAACATTATGATGGTGGATAAATTTGAAAAAATTTATTAAAAGTGGTTAAAATATTTATGATTACCTTGCTACTTGTGACTCTTGAAGTTTTGTATATGATCTCAAGTCTAAATCATCCAGTATTCAAAAATAATATGCTTCATGTATCATGTAGAAATATATATTATTGAAAAAAAAATCATATATTTTGATAAAATATACTCAATGCATTATTCATTGATCACATTAACATGTACTGGCACTCGCCAACAGAATAGGATTAATGGGAAGGATTTTCATAAAATTAAACTACTGAGGATTTGATGTGATATAAATTCCTAGTAATAACAATCATTATATATAAAATGTATTATTGTATATCTATGATAAATAATTTATATAAAATACAATATATAGTATAACATATATAGAATAAATTTTAACATGGATGATTTTATCATTTTCAATTCCATCATTTAAAACCCCCCTTTAATATAAAAATTTTATTAATTATATAATATAAAATAACAAATATATTTCCCACGATGAGTGACTCAACATCATATAAATTGAAGTATTATATGGAAATCATGATGCGAAACATTAACCTAAGGGTGATAAATCAATGATTCAAATATAGTAGATGGTATATGAAGACCATGTAATTTAATAAATAAATATGACATCATTTTACTTGAATATTAAATTCATTTGACAAATACATTCCCAATGAAAACACATGTTTAGTTTATTTGGAGTCTATATACACAGCCTTATTATTTCATTAATGATATTCAATTCATTAGAAAAAACATTTCTCCATTTTGTACTCTTCATATACATTCACTACACAAAATATTTCCTGATAACATTGGAAAAGGATACATGAGAAAGGGAGATCACATATGACCATTAAGGTTAAACATGGGAGATATAAATTGATGGTCATATAAAGAATAATATTAGAATAATGTTATGAGACAATGAATATATCATAAAAAGTTATTACTGACTCAGTAAATGATGAAAACCTAGAATCACGGAATAAATATTTATCATTTGAAAAGTTATTAAACATTACATTAAGAAACAATCATAAATAAATGATGAACTATAAGATCATGTCATAAATTTATAGAACTATCATATGTATATAAACCAATTCATGTGTCCTTGTTAAATATAAAGACTATCAAATCATAGTGGATCATGAATCACAACATATTTTCTATATCATAACAGATTAGGCATTACCACCTGCATCCCATAGGGATCAATAACATTCACTTTTTTCCGAAATTGAATCGAGCACATTGACTTGAATCTCTTAATTATGTCATAATATATACATAATTACCTAATTAATTATATGAATATATAATTATGGGCCCACAATTCATATAATGAAAATGATATGTATCTGTACCATAATATCATTACTCACATCAAAACATTTTCCTAGAAAATGGCTTTCATAAAAATTCCATCGACCCATCAAAGAGAAAAGAATTGATATTAAATGGGTTTCATAAAAATATAATCACCATACTCATTAAAAATATAGGGAACAAAAAAGGATGTTACTATAGGATCATAAACATAGTTAAACACATGAAAACCCAAAGGTTTATTTTCATTTGTGAATATTAATATCATTAAATGTGCATTAAAAATATTCCTGAGGAAAATATACATTCTATTTTGAAATAAATATTTTAAAATATAAAAATTATAAGTATATTATATAAAAAAATTATTTTAACATGACTATTAAATAATTTATAAGAACATTTAATTATTAGAGTAGTCATGATGATGGGATTATTTTTAATTTAATTAATTTTAGAGGAAAATATCTCTCTCACATTATTGTAAAAAACTAAACAAAATCATATTTTAGAATTCAAAAAGAAGTTTAATTTCAAACCATTTTAGAAATATTCATATATTTTTAATCATTACATCAAACAATAATTGATGAATATAAATAACATTCGTGATAATATTATTTTAAACATGGACATGTAAGAGAAATATTAATGATGATATTGAAAAACATAGTAATTTATCATTAAAATAATTCTTTGTGTATCTTTAGTACATGAATTGTGGAAATATAATGGAAAAAATAATTTCCTATAAATAAATAGACGATTATAAAAATGAAATATATTTATTAGATAAGGATCATATAATTTCATCAATGAAGATTCAACTATTCCAATTTGGGTTAAAAATATGATTGGAACATAAATCCCTTTCCTCTTTAATAAATTTTGAAACATAATCCCCCTAAAAAAAACAATTGAAAAATTAAATAACATAAAGTTATGAAGATTATTGATATAAAATTTCAAATATTTAGTATATACACTTCTTAAAAGTTTATCAGTGTATAACATTACATATCTACCAAAGAATACAATAAGAGACAATGTACCATTACTATATGTAATGATTTTATTTATACACTTTTTAAACTCCTATATAATTAATAATTGTTTGTTATAATATAATTCAATAATAATACTAATATTTATTAATGAATATATTATTTTATTATAACCTTTTATCTCACATTTTTATCAATTATTTATTACAATCTCTTTTATTGATGGCAACTGCATAGCGTTTTAGAGATGTTTTGGTTCGGTAAAATTTTCACTTGAACATTGATCATTAATACATCATATTTAGAATATTAATTATGATATAAATAACACAAATATTCTTTATATATATAGTTTCATTAATTTATGTAATATATTGATAAATGACTTTCACTATTCATTGTGGTGATAAGCCATAGGTACACATGAGCATTGTTTTAATTTCTCAACAGATGACAAATAATAAAGGTAAATGGTAATTTAATGTTATATAATAATAGTCAAATCATATAAATATAACATATTTATCAAATAAATCCCTATTATATCCCTTATAAAAATGAAGTGAAACAATATTCACATCATATTATGGTGGTGGTAATCTATAGATATGCAAAAGCAATATTATCATTTAAAACTGATTATAAAGTTATATGGTAGATGTGATATTATAATTATAGAAGAATAATTATGTTATAATATATATATATATATATATATATATATGTATATGTATATGTATAAATTAATACAATCATAATTTATACCCATGATTGGTGGTGAAAGAAAAGGAATAACATTGGTTTGTGAGGCAATAGTCCACAATACAGATGATCAATAATTTTATATCCTATTTGATGGGAAATGAGATGAATAGAAATTTTGAAATAAATATAATTACATCCAAATATATATATGATATAGTTTTTATAATATTATGATAATTTAACAATATTTTAAATTGGATGAAAAATAAATAAAATTAAAACATATGGTTATGAACCATACATCTTCATCGGGGTCCTTTTAAGGTTTATACATAATTCATACCTAGGATGGTTTTTTATCAATCCAATGACGCTAGGCCATGTATATAGTCTTAATGAGGTTTTATGAGCTATTATTTTACAAAAAATGTCTCTTGAAGTGTGTATAAGAGAATATATTGTGTGACTATTAATAATTGATGTGTCTTTCACACTGCTAATTTTTCAATGTTTTCAAATAATATGGTGTCACATTAATGGAAACTAGGGTACAAAATTGATCATAATTTTAGTATATAATATTAAAATTGAAATAAAACCAACCAATGGGGTATCAAGAACTGTTTGTAAAATAAATATCATTACCATAGATATGTCCTTTTAATATTTATATGCACACACACACACACATTTCCATAGAGCTGTCGTGGTGTTTGGGCGTCTTACAACCCCAAAATTAATATACTAAAAATATAATTTTTTTTAAAAAAACTCACACAAATATTTTATATTTTAATGGGTTTCCCATTGATATGGACAATAGATGAGACTTATGAGACAATGGATTTATCTGTATACAGGTTTCACCCAAGGTGTGACATAATTTTCATTGAGATCATACATTTCATAGATCCCTGTTGATGGTGGTGTGCAAAGTAAAAAAATAATTTATTTATTCTAATTTTATTTTAAAACCCTTATCCTACAACTATAAATAAAATTGGATGGAAAATCCCCAATGATATATGTATAACCTTGAGAGATTCTAAACTGAGAGGATTAATGCTCTATTTAAAACATAGAGTGTTAATTGATGAAGAACGATTTTGAGATTATGAGTAATAAAAACATTAATAAGATCTACCTATTCAATGTTGGAGTATATGTTCTTCCTCAATGAGAGAGCCATCATCGATGTAGTGGATGTTATTTTTTCCAAAATTTGAAAAATAATTATAAGTTTTTTATTAAATTGTTTCACTTTTTTCAATTATCATTCATTAGAAGATCCTAAAAATGATTTATTTTTTATATCCATTTTTTATTTGTTTTTCCATTAATTTTTCCCTTATTTACACACCATATGATCATTTTCATAGATCTCACCAGTAAAAAACACTCATCACCTTCATTTAAATAGATTTATCCCTAATTTTAATCATTTTATTTGTCGTCGACCCACTAAGTTTTTTTTTGAAATTTGTGGTGTGGTTCAAGGGTGATCATACCCAAGGTTCATGGTGGTACATAAAATATGGATGTATTAATGATTTATGGATGGATCTTGATGTATTAGTGGACTTGGGTGATGAATATAGGTTTTGGAAAACCATATTGTATTGGATTCATGTTGGATTCCCACATGGTTGAATGGATTTAAGATTTCTTTCCACTAGAAGAAGTGAATCATTATACAGTGTTGTTACCCTTCCTTTTTTGAGTGGTAAAATGGAGATATTTATGGATTCTTTACATGATTAGTAAAAATCATGATTGTCAATCTTTATTAAAAGAAAAAAACATACTAAATAGTGTGTAGTCTAGATGAACACAAGGTGTGTAGTCCACTAGATATCGATGTTGGGGTTTCAGTAGAGATAAATATCAAATACGGTTTATGGTTTATACACACTGTATGAAATGATATTGAATTTTCATTGGGTACACTATGAGTACTTCTGCATGTACAAAGCAAGGAACACATAATATCCTGAGTAAACATTTTTTCCATGTAATCAGACTGAGATATGGTACCCAGACATGAACAATGTACATGGGTATTCGACAAGGTATATGGGCATGAGTTGGTAGGAAGCAGGTAATTCCAGAGTTACTCAATCATCGTTTTTACAATCAATACATGTTTGATAGTACCATATTTCAATTCAAAATATTTCTAGGGATGGAAATATCTAGGTTTCAATATCGGGACACAATTTTTGTGACCCTAGGTACAAGAAATGTTTATTCTTCTGAGATTTCACAATATATATCATCCTCTACAAGAATTGTATTTTGGCCCATGAGTAGATTATCTAGGGTAGATACCAATATATAAAGTGATGGTAGACTTTAATTTGGCATCAGACAATCAACCTATGGTGTAATGAGTATAACATTCTTTAAGTATTTCATTAAAAATGATATTGATTTGGAAAATTTATCATTGAGATGTTGGGGTTGGAAACACCCATATTTCACCAAGGAACATTCCCTCATGCTCTTATCATAGGTATTTTGGATCCACCATCATGATATAAAGTGTGCATGTACTCTACAAATGGGGGTACGCCTACATACACTAGGGAATGTTTCCTCTTTCTACCATGTGGAAGCCCCATACACACTAGTGTTTGGGTCCTCTACCAACAGAGTGTGTCCCCCAACATAATAACGAGTAGGTGATCCCCTAAATAATGTTCCCCCTAAATCGTGGAAAAAATGGTGATGCTTTAGTCCTATACATGGATTCATTTTTAGATTCATGTGATTATAGGAATTAAAGATGGTCCTCTGGATCAGCATACAGACTCATCATATTTAGCAAGTCTGTGGGGATGGAGATCCCTATTCTCTCTCTTAATGGAGTTTATGGATGATTATTTATGTATGTTCTGGTGTGATGTCTTTTTTACCTTACTCTTATTCCCTTAATAGATCTCATGTAATCCTACTAGGTATGTTTATATTCACCCTTGAACGGGATACCCTCACATGGGTAATGTCGTGTGTAGATAAAAATGTCGATTTGTTGGGGACATTGATAGAGAACATTGACACTTTTGTTCAATGAATACATTTAGTGGTTGAAATTTGAGACTAGTAGATAGTCTATCTTGGTTTTCCCCTATATCGAATTTTTTATGTTTGGACTTCATTTCTTGTTGATCAGTTATTTTTTTCCATTACCATTTGGTTTTATATTTTATACATTAATTTATTCTAAATAAGTTATTTCATATATGGTTATACTCTTGATGTTGTATTAATTTATTATTCATCTTAATTTTTTCATTGAGATAGTGGTGTGAAAGTGTCAAGGTACAATAGTTCAAGGCCTCTCATTTAACATTATAACTTATTAGATCTTATCTAAACCCACAGTCTACTAGAGGCTTGGAGTGTCACAATCATCTGGTCAGTAGAAAATTGGACCTTGGTTTTTGATAGAGTGTTATAAGATGAGTTCATCCTAGTGTTGGTATTGTAGTGGGGCACACTGTGATGATTTTTTGGGATCTTATGAAAATTGCGTCAGAGTGTCTCAATTATTTGTTTCGCGATAAGGAAAATAGTGTTGGTGTAGAGGATAACATATATATTCACAAGGACAATGATTATCTTCTAACTAACTTATCATGCCTAGAAATTGGTTACAACAAACCAATAGTATATAAGTCATATAAGATTGAGTACATTGTCTATCCTCAATGAGATATATCTCCTATATTTATTTCATATAGTCATTTACCTTCTTAATTAAACTCTATATTAATCCACCAAGTCATATGGATTGGATTCTGATAAAATATATTGATGATGATCAATTTAGTGATTAAGCCTCAGTTAATGAACTATTCATGAGGTTCTTCCTACTGGAATATAAAGAGAATTTCCACATACTGTATAACAAAAATACTACCATAATATTTGGATGACACTGCACAAAAGTGTATTATGTCAAGTGATTTTCATTAGAAGAGACTAGTGAGGTTATGGGGTGATCCAGACCATCAGTTGGGGGATGATTAGATTTGGGAGGCTATCCTAGTTTGTAGTCTTCTTTAGATTCTGAATAACCAGATGGCTGACCCAGAATCCAAATTTCTAAAATGATAATTATGGCACAGGTGGGGTCTAACAAAGTATACACATGATGATATGAACTCTCGTGGTAATAAATAAAAAACATATAACAAAATTATTATTACCCAATGAGGATTTACATAGTTTTGATTCAATATATCATCAATCTATAGTAGGGTGATATGATAGTTTCATATTTCATCATGTGGTTTAGTGAATTCCTTTATTTCTCCATTAATATGTTGTGACATAGATTATTTAAAAAAATGAAGTTTTGGGTAGGGCCACTTTAGACACATCCAATAAATCTTGGTCTCCCAATTCATACCTATTTTATCCAGAGTTTAAGTGTGTGCATTGGTTAGAAATATATTTTTAGAACTGGGGTTCTAGATGAATAGAGGAAAAAATTGATACGCTGGGGAAACTTCACCTACTATAGTTAGAACATGTCATTCATTCACATTTTTTTTCATTTTTATATTCATTAACATTATGTTGATATATGAACATTCTTGGATCATTGGAAATTATAATTCCATATATTATTCATTCCATATATCATTGATATACATATTTCATAAACCATATATCATTTATTCATATTATGTTCAATATAATGTTATTTTTTTATTTAGAGAAAAAATGATAAATCTATATTCTTCACTCAATATGGATATTTGAAGATAAAGAACGTATTTATTTAAATTAAATTGATTAATTTATTAATTATGATTACTTTGGACTTGTAGTGATTGGTGGGGCATGTTATTATTTATCCTTGTGATGTATCAGTAGGTATCGTGAGACAAAATATTAAGCTAGCACTAAAACAATTACTCATAGTTTAAAAAATATTTTGAAATGTATTGAAAATATTTGATTCATGTGTCTTTGAAATGAACTCAAATAATTAAGAATTTCCTTCATTATGAATTCAGTTATCATTATCCAATATATTTTCACAATGATATTATATCTGGATGCATTTAATTCATAGTTTTTTGTTAAACAGTTCATGTTTTTAGTTATTTACATTGTCATATTGATTATTTCATATTTATTTATTAAAATGGATTGTGTGATTATTTATTTTCCATTAAAATTTTATTAATCATATTAATTGATGATAGATTACATTTTAATTAACCCATATTAAGAATTGGATCTCACCCATATTTTATTTTCTTTTCCCAAGAACTCATGTGGTTTATTATGAAATATTTTCTCTAATATACATGAGTGAATAATTATATTCATGATAGGAAAATATTATGTTATAATTTTTGTATTCAAATTTAATAGGGAAAACATACATTTTTCTAATTAACTATGATGAATGAACTATTCATTCCTTTAGAAGATGATTCATTGTATCCAATTCCAATATAATAAATAAGACACGGGTTATGGTATACTACGATCATTGTTTCTACAGTCCCTATACTACATTCATGGAGGGATATAAACATATGCCTTTTATTGTTCCCCTGAGACCACAATGATATCTTTTGATGCATATCATATGGAGATGTGGGTGATATTAGAGGACCATTGAGTGAAATATCATATCAAAAACAGTGAACCCACCAGATATGAGCCCCCTTCGATTGGGAAAAAGAAAGATGTGAGCTTAAATATTTTAGTCTATGATCATCTACTAGATTAGGTAATGATAATGAACATGTACCCCTTTTGAATATTTCTGGATTCTTTGGAGTACTGAGGGGTGCAATATTTTTCTCCAATATCAATATCATGTCATGTTACCACCAAATATGGGTTTGAGAGGATGGTATTACAATGATTTCATTCAAATTTTACCATAGAAACTATGAATTCTTTATGATTCCTATCGAAGTGATGATTTCCCAAAATTTATTATGGGGTATTTTTTACGGGATCTTCTAAGAATACATAGACTAATTTTCTATTATCTTCATCGATGACGTACTCATTTTCTCATCATCATTGGAGGATTATGTGGAGCTTTTATGGTTTCTTAATGAATTACTCTAGATGAAAAATAATTTTGGTAATATCATGAAGGGATTTTTTGTACTACTAGGATTCACTCTTTATGTCATTTCACTACTAAGAATCTTTTGGTTACAAAACTATTGAATACTGGGTTTTTTCTTCTTTAGGAGTGACTTGAGATAAAGACCGAGGTGTTGAGTTTCTTAATTTGGATAGGTATTTGATGAGGATAATAGTTGAATTATTAATAATTATATCTTCCTTGAATACCCTAACATGAAAATAGTATATGGATACCTAGAATAGGTAGTTTTATAGGCCCATTGAGTTGATGAACCTATGGCTGAAGAGTGATCTAATGTTGATACTACCGAATGAGATCATATAGTACGTAGTTTTTTGTGAACATTCTATAGATGGAAATGATTCTGTGTTTATGAAGATAAATGTATTGATTTAATATGTGCAAAGGTAGTTTAGAACCCATGAGTAGAACTATATGACTCATGAACTAGTTTTATTAGTAGTATTATTTTTTATAATGATGTGGTGATTCTATCTTCTAGGGGAGAATTTTCATATTCAGTCACACTATTAGTTTATCTTGTATATAATATTTGATAGAGGACATAATCTCATACATAAGAACTTTTTGGAGTCCATATTGGACCATGACTTTGATATAGTCTATAGTTCATGGAAGGGTAGTGTGGTGGTTGATACACCTAGCATGAAGCCTCGATATCACATGGTGGATGAGGTGTTTTAGGAACTGGATTCATTATAGGGAACCCTAGGAGAGGATAGTTGGGCAGTTTCTAATTAGTCAGTGGTGGTAAATCATCCACATCATTATCATGTGATAGTCATAGTTGGGATACATTGACTTTGATGTTTTCTGTGATAACATATCATCATGATATACACTAGATGGATTTCCTAAATGATGGGAAAAAATCATCATTTTGTTAATATGGATAGGTGTTCTAGTCATGTAACGAGATAAGGTGACCATAGATTTTTTGTAAATCCTAGCACATGAAAGATTTAAAAGAACATTCAAGGGTTGTTTGGGTGGACTGGAATGATTTAGAGCATGACTGAGGTCATTTCTCGTTGTGTCACATCTTTTCAAGTAACGTCTAAGAACTAGGTTTCAAAAGGTTTGAAAAGACATATTTTAATCCAATTCTGGGTGTATAATTTCATATATGTGGATATTATGAAATCAATTTCATTTAAATTGGGAGTTCTCAATGATATATGGGTTATTATTGAGTGGTTTACCAAGGAAAAACAATTTAGTACCATCAGGGAGTAGTGTTCAGAAGATATTTGTGGTACCTATAATTGCAAGAGATCATTAAACATCATGGAGGACCCATTTTGATCACCTATAATAGTGATTCATGGTTTAAATAATTGATGTATAAGGGACTATAGGAGGCTATTTGGACTTAGTTTTGGATGTTCATGGAATTTCATTTCCATAATGATGGGAATACTGAGTGTACTATATAGGTGTTACATGATATGTTGAGTGCTTATGTATTGGACATTAGTTAGAGTTGATAGAATCACTTTCCTTTGGTATATATATTTTATAATAACAACTATCATTATACTATTTATGTGGCACCGTTGTATTCCCTATAATGTATATCTTTCTTGCAACCCTTCTACTAGAGTTATATTTGTCAAGGTCATTATTTAGGCCATAGATTGCAAAGGAAACGAAAGAGAATGTAAATATGATTCGTATGTGTATGAGGGTACCCTATAGAATATAGAAATATTATATTGATCAAAATATCATTCCCTTTTAGATTGAGCAGTGAGGCCATGTCTTTATTAGAGTCTCTCAATAAAGAGGGTGGTATATAATTATATTGTAATGAATGGTGTCCCTGAGTTTCATTAGGATGTTCTAAGTCATACGGAGTTTTGGATTGTTTTTTATCAATAGAACTTAAATCCATAGTTGAATAGAGGGAATTTTTTATTTTATGTTTTTCAACTATGAAGATTTTTAATTACCCTAAACACATTATTAAGTAGGGTGAACAAGAAATTATGGATGAAGTCATCTTTGTATAGTAACCATTGCAGATCTAGGATCCATAGGAGGGGATTATTTATTAATTGATCATTCATGCAGTTCATTTTCATTGTTGAAACATGAGCATGTAGTGGAGATCAGGTAAATGCGATACCAAAATGTGGGATCATTACCCACACATTATGTTATAACATGTTATTTTTGGGGTCAAATGCCTTGAAAAGGGTCATAATGTAACAAATAATATTTTTTGGATTGTTGAATTAAATGTTTCAATTCATATATATGGAATATTCCTCATAGTCGATGTAGTGTGTGGGTGTCTCATGACCCAATAAAAATAATATATTAAAAATAATAATATTTTCTGAGCCATACACATGCATAATTTTAGATTAAAAGGTGTTCCCATTGTTAGGGACGTCAGATGGAAAATATGACATCATAGCTGAATTTTGGATGCATGTTTTATCTTATTCATGACATAATATTCATCAATATTAGCCATTTCATGGATGTAAGGATAAGTAAAAAAGGTTAGTAAAATAAATAAATAATTTTTTCAAATTCCAAATCCATACCATCCCATTAAAAATACCATATTAAGGAATATATTTTGAGTTACCCATATAAGACTTTCATAAAATAGGGCGAGAGGAGAAGATATTGATTGTAAAATAGAAACATGGATTAATGAAAAATGATTGTGGGTTAATTATAAATATGGAGAATCTTATGAGATCCACTTATTCATCATTGATGAATTTCTTATTCAGAAATGGTTGATCCATTATCGAGTTAGGTCTCATTATTTTTGGTTTTCCCGATATGATTACTTGTTATGAATTGACTTTTTTATCTTCATTATTTTTTCCAATTATTTTCTTTCATCACTTGATCTTTAATATGAATGGTATCTTCAATCATCATTTAAATTTTTCATTCCATGATTTCACCACTTTTTTCTATACCCAAGGATGGTATTCCAAGAAATATTTATAAAATAAACCATCGCTATTTTTTTAGATAATTCCTCCACATAATTTATAATATTTTACTATCTTTGAACAATGGGTTTAGGTTTGTTATTATATATAAAGTGTTTAGCCTGATCATACACATAGATTCATAGAATCTTCATGTAAAATGAAAATATTAAATATTAGTGTATGGATCATGATGGATTACCGATTACGGTTGATGGATATGCATTTCAGAAACATAGATGGTAGAAGAAATATGATGGATTCCTATACTGTTGAACGCATTTATAATTACTAGCCATACGATGTTTGTAATCCATAGCCTGAAACATTACAATTCAATTTGATTTTGTCCAACAGTGGGATTTGTGGTGGTATTTTTGGATTATGAAACCACGTGAATATGATGATCTAATCCATGGGAAAAACCTAATTACATGGTGTGTAGTCAGGAGGAAAATATTTGATTCGGTTCACTGGATTTGAGAGATTAGGATTATATGGAGATAAATATCACAAACTATGTGAGGCTCCTTTAAAGTGTGTGACCTAGTGTTATAATCTCAAAATGTACACTAGAGTACATGGGAATGGATATAACCATGAACAAGATAACATCTAGGTTAAATGAGCATGATCTAGGACATGGAAAATTACAGGGTACCCAATCATGGATAGTGCATATAGGCATGGGATGGGGTACACTAGATTGAATAGTGATGACAATGTTGGGCCCTAAGGTACCCAAACACATCGTGCACCACCTGTACATGTTTTGTAGTGCCACATGGACCACCACTAATTATGAATGGGAGGAAATATACTAGTTTCCATGTATGGAGATGCATTGTGTGACCCTTTGTACATGATATGTAACATCATCAAGGACTTCCACCTAGTATATCACTCTTTTATGGAATTAGTTTTTTACATACGGTTAGCCTCTCTAGATTGTTTTTCTGTGTAGTGTCTTAGGTGGATTTTTTTAAATTAGATACATAAAATTTGTGGTTTAATGTTTGATTATTATTTATGTGACACATGGTAAATGGTAAGGATAATGAATTTCTATCATAGAGATTTCATTTTGGGAAACTACAAATTAGTGTATGGGTCCCCCATACTCCTTTCTAATGTTTATTGGTACCCTCTCATGTTGTAGACATTATAAGTCATCACCCAACCATGTGAAAACCCTAGGTGTACTAGGGTGTTAGTCCTCTATCTACCAAGTAGAACCCTTTGGTGAACTAGGTGAAACATCCTATATCTATTTAGTTTCACCCATAGATACACTAGGATGTAGGTCAAAGACTTGAGATTGCCCCCCCCCCCAATTATGAAGCACAATTCGTAGGTGTGGGTCCTCCATACAGATTCTTGTTTGATTTAATGTGATGTTTAACTTTAGAGATGAAATATTGGGGCTATATGTAGTCTTATCATATTTTCCAAGATATAAATTGGTAAATTCCATTCATCACTAACTTGTTTTTCATTAGAATTATGTGTGTGTATTGGGTTGAGGTCATTCCAGTTGTACCATTATTTTTCTTCAATTATAGTTTTCTGGGCATCCTACAAGGTTTTTATATACTCATCCATGTATACTCTTAACCCACACAAGTCATTTATAATGAATATTACATGTATATTATCGGTGATAATGGAATGTCATAGTCATTCTTGGTTGTATTGATCATGTTTTGTGGTCGGACATGTTGATCAATAGCTAGGCTCTCAAAGTTTTCCCCATCTTCTAGTTGTTTTCATGTTTGCACTTCATCTATAGTTACGAATATATTGTCCCCCCTTAATATTTGGATTTATATTTATATAAAAATATTTATTACCTCTTAGTTTATAACATTAATTTCCATACTCTAGATGTTTCTATCCCTTATTATTCATCTACACTTTTTTATGGCGATGGTTGACTGGGTGTGTACTCGTACATTAGACTAAGGACATCAATATAACTTTATGCCTTCTAAGATCATGTCATAAATCCTTAACCTATTTGAAATTGCCATGAAATTTCAAACTCATATTTTTTCTAAAAACGCTGGGCCCATTTGATGATGAAAATATATTTTAGGTAATTTTAACCATTATCTTTTAAATTTATCCCACCCCTAATAAACCTATTTTAACCTTTATAAATTTTACAATGTTGTAATGAATTTTATATTAGTTATGAAGAAATATTTTTAAATTAGGTCCTTACATTAAATATGTTAATACAATATTTTGAATTCATTTTTATCAAATTTAATTCATTGATGTGGCCGAGTTATGTTTAACTGAAACCAAAAAATGTGACGAAATTCATTTCTCCAAAGAAAACGTTTTATAATGTATAAATAGACTGATTTTCAAATTGCAACATAAAAATTATTACCATGATCTAAATTAGATTAATGTCATTATTATGGATCTACATTAACTATTAAACCCATTTTTAAAAAATGGAATTTTCTAAATGATTAATCCAAAAACAAAATTTAAAAAAAACCAGTTTTTCACTATTCAATGACAAATAAATATGTTTTTATATATTCTATAAATTTTAAGCTAATATAATTTTGAAATGATGATTTATAAATAAAAAATATTTTCAATTAATGTTTACAGAAGTGGTAAAATTTTATTTTAGAATTGTTTTGTAAAATGCAATGAATATTTTTTTAAAAAAAATAAAATTTTATGCATAACACTAGACTAGTTTCTATCTTGTGAATATAAATGAATATTAGATGAGTATTTGTGAATTTATTGAATTTATATTTTAACTTTAAATAAAATACTTCACCAATACAGTTAAAATAAATAATTTTTCATCAATACACTTTTATCTCATAAAAATATTTGTTCATAATAATATCATATTTGTTTTATATTTGTTATTATTTTCATGTCTATTTAATTGATATGTAAACCATGAATTTTTTATAATTTAGTTAGTATAATTCATACTAAACAATTAATTAGAAATGGAATTACTATCACAAGATAATATTCCAATAGTATTTCATGATTCAATTGAACATTGTGTTGCATGTGACACTTGGAATCAATGAAATTTAAATAGTTTGAAAAAATTATTTCATAAAATATCAGGGTGTGACTTTCTACCCCCTTCTAAATAATTTATCAGTTAAAACTTTGTTACATTGTTACAAAACATATTTAATACTTATAACTCATTATATCCTTGGTTTCCTATATATCTTCCTTAAATTGGTTTTTTCACTACTAAACATTGATAGGGTTAATGGTTTTATTTTATGCCATATTCTCTCTACAATATATAATATCTACTGGTTTTTCATCATAATAGAGATCATGATTTAATGGTATGAACATTGAGTTTAATACATGATAGAGATCAAGTATTTTCTTCCTCCTGATATATACATGGAAAATGTCATGAACATTAATGTGGTTTGGGGGAAGCTCCAAATATTATGAAACCATCTTTCCTCAATCAAAAATATTTTAGGGACCAATATACCTGGGGAACATCTTTTCATTCCTTATAAATACCATAGCCTTATTCTATAGTTCCACAGCTTCCATATATGGAACATTAATACTTATATTGATTTATGTTCAAAAATTAATTTGATCGTGGCATGATTTCTACCCTTTATTCATGATTTCTAAATCAATACTTTTAAAAAATAGAAATATTTTATCTTTTATAATCCTAATAATAGTTAATCATGCATAATATTTTGGCTCATATGATCATCCACATTGTCCACTTTCGCAGTGTGGTAATGTTTTGAGGATTCATAAAATTAATACATCTCTACACATATTCTATGGAAAATGTTTAACTATATTTTAGTCAATATATACTTTATGATTTTATTATTATTTTATATTTCATGTGGATATCCATAAATATAATTCCTCTATAACATTAATGAAAAAATTACCATAGGTAAAACCAAAAAATAGGTTGGATACTTTTTTCAAGAACCTTCAATTTTAATGAGTCATAGGTTATAACCACATCATTCTACAGGAGGTTGATGATAAGTGTATTTCATTTGTACATTTTATACAACTTTAATATATTAATTAATGTATTTAATCGAATAATACTAACAATATTTAAGAGGATCAACTTGTTTTTTGTGTTTTTTATAAGTAACAATTAATTTATAAAAAAATTATTGAAAATAGAATAATTCCGGAGCTAAAAAAACATCGTTCCATGATATAAGTGAACCGGATTGAAAATTGATTTCTGAGAAATAAGAGGAGTTAAAAAGAAGAGTATAATATTATCACGTCATGTAATGCAATTACACGCTGTAATTTATTGAAAATAAATCATCACTTCCAAGAAAAGATGTGAATATTTCATGATCTGGTAATCGATAACATGTCATGTAACCTAATAAAAATAATGAGAGTCAAAAGATGAATGATCTTATAAATCCATTTCCAACATGGATTACACAATATGAGAAGTTATTAAACATCGTAATGGCATCAGGAAAATGAAAAAAATAGGGATTCATGATATATTTTGTGTGGATGGGGGTTTAATGGATTCTTTTATAAATAACACCCTTATTTGAAAATTATATGATAATTTGGATGGAATACCACTAACAGATAGCTACAGGGACATTCCCACATACAGCAGAGCTTTCCATCAACACTTTCTATAGAATTGTTCTTTATTATTTTTTTACTAACTCATGGTTAGTATGAGAATGTTATTTCTTGGTTTTTTGTGTACATAATGAATGATAATTTAATATATGAGGTATTTTATATTTGATTTAAATTCATATAAGGATTTCATATTTATTCTTTATATCTATATTGCCTCTGATCTCTTATTGAATCTCTATAATGAGAAGGGTTAGGTATTGGGTTTAATTTATTTCTTTCATTGCGCAATTCCATTACCTAGATTGATTGAATGTGACTATTTAATATCCGATATAGGGTTTAGAGTTCCACTATGAAAATTGGGGTTGTCTTTTCCCAATATTTAAATAAAGGTTTAGGTTACCAATTCCTTATAATACGGGGTACATTGTCATTTGAAAAGGAGAACTTATTATGAATAGTATTTTACATGACCAATATACTGGCTAAGACCTGATTCCAACCACTTCCTTATTGTTAATTAATTTTTTAATAGATTTTCATTCCCAAACCTGGATTCATTGCTTCCCAACACATGTTTTATATTTTATTATACAACATTATTTACCAAATCCCATGTTTTAAATTTTATATTTTATTTCTGAAAATCAAAATTAGTTTAGCATTATTTTATTTAATTAATATTTTTTCTGACCCTCTCTTTATGTCTTTGACCTCAGAATTGAAATATCTTCACTACCTTATAATTTTGTTCTTTGATTGAATAGTGTTTATATATTTATAAATTTAGTAACCCTAGAGGAATTAATTATTACAAAACAGAAATCAAATGATTCCCAGTCACATAATTATATGTATTTGAATAAATTACAATCCATTATCTACTATTAGGTAATGTAATATAAGGTGAATAGAATAACAATCTATTTTTGTCATTGAAATTTTTCTCAAATTCATATATCTAAATGAAATTGCCTCCCTTTTGAGTTAAATTTGTGATTGAAGTATAAATCCATGAACAATTATCCAAAAAACATTGATAATATCGAAAAAACTAAGAAAACTATGGATCACAGCAACTATGGTCGGTCTAGTCCATTTAAAAAAACATATATCCTTGAAGGATCCAGAAAAATAACCCCACATGAGATTATATGAACCATGAATGAAATATTATAATGAAAAAATTTCACACTAAATAAATAATGTGAAAAACATTTCCATCCTTAGGTTCATCCATACATATATCAATTGATCTTCATTCTCTCCCATATTATATTAATATAAAATAATATCATTTATAAAGATTATGAAAACTTGATAAAGTCATTCTATAAATAATATATTCATTAAAAACATTTTAATAAAGTATTTTTTAAGATAAAATAGATTCAATATAAATTAATATTATCAATTCCTTGTATAGAAGACTTCCTTGTGTTCATCTTCACTTTTTACCCTCAACTGACAGTACCCAGATCGATGATCAATCATGGAAATGAATTGATCCCCTCCTAATTTATCGACCAAATCATTGATATCTGTTAAAAGATACTTTTTCATAATAGTGAAATTGTTATGTTATCAATAATGATTGGATATCCAAATTTATCCATCTATCTTATTAATAAAAAGAATTAACACACCCCAAGGTAGTTGACATGGCCAAATAAATACCGAATAAATATTATCCTGGATTTTCCTCTTCAATTCCAGAAACTAAATTTGTGGCATTTTATACCAATTATATTATATATTAGTATCACCATGTATGTGTTCTAATGAACACTCAACTTCATGACTCAGTGGAAGACCATTCAATTATTCATGAAAGGAATTAACAAACTCTTGAACAATATGCATGTCTTAATATCTGAATTTCATTCCACCATTCTATGATAAATATCCATTATATATAGGATTTAATACAAATAAGATATAATTAACATCCATTAGATGTTTTTATTTATCCTTAAAAGGATAAATGAACATGGGTTCATTTAGAAAGTGAAATACGAATTACCTTCCACAATATTTTACATGGGATCCTAATAAATAAAAACAAAACAAGTCTAAAATCAAATATATTTATACTAATTGTAGGATCACTATATTTTAAGGAATCAATTTCCCACAATATTTAATTAGAGAGGAAATAGGTACAACCAACATACCATTATGAATTTTTTTTACTTCAATCTCAATATCTAATCATTATGTTAGTAATTCAATAAACTTATCAAATTACATAGATATAAATTAATTGGAATATCTAGAATCAAATAATACATTATCAATTATATATTGGATAATAACAGTAACTTTCATCGTGTTATTCTTGTATCCAACATTGTCAGTTGTGATCATATGATATTTCTATTTTTCATTGATCTTAATTGATTCATGACATCAATTTTCATTGAAAATCATCATACTATTGAACTAGTTGTAATTACACCCATAATGATTTCATATAAAGAATTGGATCATGTGTAATGAATTATTTTGCTTCTTATTCTCTTCCATTGCATTAACTTTAAAATCCATTCCCTCATAATTTTCACAAGATTTATGACCCAAAATATATTGTCCAATGAACGTCCAAATTATATTCATGAATTCCTATGATGTTTCATCCCATATTTCTAAAATATAGATGGATGGAATTTCATTAATCTATGTCATTTATTCATCTTTTCATGAGACTCTAAATCAATACTTTCATTTCAAAACCATTGGAATTGCATGAATATTAAATGTATATTTATTCTTTATATATTCATTGAATTATTTCGTAATATTTTCAATTTTATCTTATATTCCACAACATTTTAAGACTTTGTTTTAAGACACTATTAATTTCATAATTTTTTTATTTTCGTAAAAATCAATAATCTTTATGAATACATTGATATTTATATGAAATTTTCCAATTAGATTCCAATAGATTCAACATCCTTGTTATAAGTCTCAAGGAATTTATTATCCATCACTATATATAGAAAATTAGATAAGAAGTTGCTGAAAAAAGTATTCTTAAAATAATTCAACACTTATTTTTTTCTGAATAAGGTGTCACCACTGATTTAATTCACCATCCAAGTGATAAGTTAATGGGATACCATTTTAATTATCCAAGAAATAGGGAATAAAAAAATAATTCTTAATGCGGTTGATCCATTACTCTTCTACTAATGTATGGATATAATAAACAAAATAAGGTGGATGTTGTATCATGAAATAATCAATATTGCATTGTTCTTTCCATTTATTGTTTGGAATCTCAGTATGATTCAAGTAATGAAATTTTTTAATGTTCATAGAAAAATGATTCTATATTCAATATCTTAGAGTAGATAGATTGATTTTTTTACAATAATTTAATTTCAAATCATATTCACTGTTAGCACAATGTCATGTAGTTCTAACCATTGAATATAAAGAAAAATTAATGATTAAGAAAAAATAATCATAGTGTGAAAAAACATAATAAATAAATTTTAATGGTTTTATAAATCGTGAAACCTTTTATTGATTTTTTATTCCTTATGAATAACCAATGTCATCCATGTTCATAATTTATTCAAATTATTCATAGTGTATTCTAATTAAATTATGAACTAAACCATGCATAACCCCTGGGAGTGTCAAACAAGGTTCATAGTATGGTAACAATCATCATACTCTATAATATTGATAAATATTTATAAATCCAACTATTTTGGAGATTGTACCACCTATATGTATACTGTAAAATGAATTTAACTTTTAATATCCAAACAAGGATGTATTTTTGTAAGACAATACAATCTCTTACTTACAAAAACATTTGGATAATATCCAATACATTGATAATTTCTCCGTGGATTTCTCAAATGTATTCTAAATATGTACCCCAATGATGAAAAATCCCTACTCTGATACTAACTATAGAGACCCTAAATTTTCATATATTAATATTACATATTTTTATATTAATAGTAAATATATTTCAAAATTTCACACTGGTGATCCATAAAGGGTTAGTATCATTTAACAATATATAAATAATTCTCAAATTTTATTAATTATATATAAAAAATTAAATAATGATATCCAATTAATACAATTTATATACATACCCTACTTAAAATATTTCTCCATAACATGTAGAAAAAAACATAAGGATCAGTAGTAATAGATTATCAATAAGGGTAAACATGGGAGATATCAATAGATGATTATAGTTTAGAAGTCATTAGAATTAGTGTATGAATTTATGACCATGACATTCAACTTACATAAAGAAAAATTCAAAAATATTTAACATGATTATATTGGTAAATAATAGTTATTTCAAAATTTATGATTAAAATTATTGAGAAATAATCATAAATTAATAATGAACCGAAAGTTAAGGTCAAAAAATTGCTGCCCCATTATAAACATAGAAAAAATTGATTACTCCAAGGTTAAATAATGAGACTATAAAGTCATAGAGGATCATTCAACACTCACTTTGTCCTATATCACAATATACTGGGAATTACCACCTACATACCATATTAGATCATATATAATTTCTTATTTACTATAGTTAATCAAGAACAATTACTTGCATCCCATAATTTTTTCCTGAGATATACATCCATACCCATTTATTTGAAGGGATATATAATTCTAGGAACACCCATCAACAATGAAATTCATCCCCATGAAATCCACAAGATCAATAATAAAATCATCATATCATAATCATTTCAAATAAAATGGGTTTCAAAAAAATTTCATAAATACATCATAGCATAACCTATTAAAAATAAATGGGTTTCATGAAAATAACATGATCATAATCAAAACCCTTCTAAATAAATAAGAATTATAATACAATTTGATTATATACATAGTTAAATATAATAAATGATAATGTTTTTTATATTTTGTGAATATAAATGCCCCAAAAACACATTAAAACATTATTGGGGAACATAAAATATATATTTTAAAATAAATTATACATAAAATGAAAAATTTTATTGAAAAAATTTTCATTAAAAGTGACTATCATACCTTTCAATGATACCTTAAATGAATTCATATATCAAGACAATGAAAAAATATATTTATGTTCTACTAATTATATGATAAAAATCCTTTAACATTGTTTTAAGTGAAACATAGTTTGGAAAATTAAAAGAATACTCAATTTAAACTATAAAAAAATACAAACTATAAAAATGAAAATATTTTTTTGATAATAGGAAAAAAAAATATGGAATACATTTTTAGAATACATGCTCATGGAAGATAAAGATTCCTTGGTGAATGTTAATTCATATTTAGTTTTCCAAAATGATATACATTTTGGTCTCCTATGAACTTTAATAGAGGAAAATGAAAATTAGAAAGTATTCTCATGAAATAAAAGGAAGATGAAAATAATTATAGGGATTTATTATAAAAAGATCATATAATTTCATCAATGAAAATTCATGCATTATAATATTAATTAATATTTGAATTGAAACAAAAATATTTTACATCATTGGGAAAATTTGAATCATAATCCCCCAAAAAAGAATAAAATCGAAGAAACCTTAAATATAATGAAAATAAAAATATTCAGCATTTAAAACATCAAAGTGGTAGTAGATACAACTAGTAATAGATGATAAATTTATAACGTGACATATGTTTCAGAGAGGACAATTTGAGATAATCAACAGATAACATAATTCCCAAAATTATTCATACACTTTATTATATCAACTATAATAAGTATATTTTTTTCTAAATCTAATAAATAACCATGATAATATATATCATAAAATATATTATTAATATATAACCATTATTTGCACATTTATTTATAATTATTTAGTAAAATCAAAATTCCTAGTGACAACTTCTTCTCTTTTAATGTATGTTTTGGATCATTAATATTGTTCCATATACATTTTTCAGGCTAAAAAAAATATATAATTTTAATAATTTTATAATAATAATATATAATAATTATATACTTTTTTAAATTCATCTATAAATTTTATAGATTTAAAAATGAAAAACAACATTCATAGTGAAGGTAAAGAACATGTACGCATGAACATTGTTTTCATTTTTCGATAGATGAAAATAATTAAATTTAAATAATAATTAACATTTAATTATTCATTATTATATAATTAAAATAATATATATTCATCAAATCCAGCCTTATTACAACCCATGTAAAATAGAAATGAAAATTGGATTGTATCTCTTATTAGGGGTGATAGTTCACACTTACAAACAACATTATCAAGTTAAAATAGAATTGAAGTTAAGAAGAAATATGGTATATTAAAATTAAAAAGGTTTCATTGTGTTAAAAATATCATATATATGTACATTAAATTGATCATTATATTTAACTATGGTAGGTGGTGATGGATAATTTATTACATCAGTTTGAAAGGCGATATTCTGCTGTAAACACAATCAATTTTTTTGATTCCCATTTGGTAGAAGAGTAGATTGATTTAGGTTATTCCATTTTATAATAATATGTACAAACCAAGAAAATATTTTTTAATTATTCTAAATTAATTTAATATTAAAAAATTGTTAGTGAAGAAGAAATAAAATGAAAACATGTGGTTAAGAACATGAAATCTTCTTTAAGCAACAAATTTAGTATTTTACATAAAGACATCCAAGAATGGGTTTTTGATTTAACAAAGAACTATAACTATTGGGAATATATGATTACAAGTGATCTAGTATAGTATTGGTTTAAATAAATTTACCTTAATGTGTGGAGTGTATAGGACACGGTTTCCCTTAAATAATTCATGCCACTGCCAAACTTATAATTTCCCAGTGTTTTAAAATAATTTCATCTCACATTCTTAGAAAAAAATAATCCAAATGGATCCAATTTGGAAAATAAAATATTAGGGTTTAAAAAACCATCAATTTGGATTTATATATGTGTTTCGATAATTTTGATCCTCATATTGTTTATTTAACCCCACGTAATTTTTGTATCTTTATCCTAGGTAAATAATGTTTAATATTATTGATCATTAATATGACCAAAAATATAAGATGGACAATTACATAATATTAATTGTTAATATTAAATATTTGGAATCTATTAAATCAATTCCTAATCACATATGTTCTGGAAATTAATTTAAAATTATTCCAATAATTGTGATGAAATTCGAATTTCTATTGAAAAAATGTCACTAAGTATAAATATTTTTTTTAAATCAACAAAATATTGATTCCAATGAAATAAATTGGATTAATAATAATATAATTTCAGTAATATTACATTTTTTTACATTTATAAATAGGTATCTTTTAAATTTATTTAAATTAAATGTCGATTTTCGATAAAAAATATATTTCTCGATTCAAAAAAAAATTGTTCATAAAATTATCAAAACTCCCTATATGATAATCATTAAATGTTGATTTCAATAATTAAGATCATTTTTTAATATATATTTTCTCAAATTAGAAATTTTAAACTTTAAATTTTCTTAATACAACTTAAAGAACCCACTTTTCAAGAAAAAAGTATATTTTTATGCATAAAATTGAATTTAACATTTTTCACACCAAAACAATATTATATGGAAGATAAAAAATTTGACTAAATATATTATATATATATATAATTATAATTATAATTATTCACCACTAATTATCAGTTTAATTTACAATGATAAACACACCTTGGGTAGAAAAAAGGTTTCTCATAGAATCATATCCTTAATTTTCATATTATTTTAATTTCTATTTCTAATTAATTGAAAACATAATAATACATTAAATAATATTTCAATTTTTTTAAAAAAAATATAGATATTATTATTAATAGCAAATATAAGTGGCTAGGTGGTATTTTTCACATGATAGTTTTTTAATTGTATATTGTAGTTCATTTAAACAAATTTTTTTTGTAAATGAATCTATTGATGAAATTAAATTTCATTCAAAAAAAATATTCAAAATCTAAAGATGTTGTATGGTGGTATCATCTATAAGCATATTGGGTAAAAAATATCAAAATTATCCTTAAACATGAATGTCACGGTTTATTAGGATGAAAAGGGTAAGCTATAACAATGGAAAACCAAGACACGCCAAATGAAGCATTTGACTCCATATAAAGAAAGATGGATGCAATGATTCCAAGGATAATCTTAGTTCCATGATCACATAATCAAATATTATCATGTATTTATCTTCTTGGTTGATCAATTAAATAGTTACATTACATGTGCAAAATAAAAACCCACACTTCAATAATATGAAATCTATCATTGATGCGACATAACACTGCATAGACAAATCTCAATGAATATGTGTACATGGGAAGGGTGTGGTTTTTCTAAATTCGATATCTAGTATGATCCTCACATAAAATGATGAATTTTTTGTTCTTTATGTTTTTATGATCATAGTTCCACAGATCTAATAAATAAACATGGGTTTAAGCTTTTCATTGAAGTTGAAAACATTGTTTTATCCATAGATGGTATATTTTTTGAAAATGGTCAATTCAATGGTGGATTATGTAAATTTAATTTAATTTTTTTCTTAAATTAATTAGATTTTTTATTTATTGATCAAAAAATTTCTCCAAAAAATTATTAAAAAAAGAATTGTAAAAAATGGAATTATTATTTATAATAAACAAATATTGAAAAAATGTGAGAATTTCTTGAAATTAAAATAATAGGGTCTCCATTTATAAATATTGAAATAAAAATTAATTTATTATAGTTAATATTTTGTTTTTTATATTATTTCTATTATATACCAACTTTATGTATTTCAAAGTAAATTATAAATATTATTGATGATTATTCTAAATTGTATCAAACTCTATCATTTACATGATAAATATAAAGTTAGGGATGAATTTATTTTATATAAATATGAGGTTAAAATTTACTTATCCAGAAAATTAAATGAATCCAAACTAATAGTTGAGGAAAATATTATATTCCATCACTATTTTAATCCTTTGGGATCAAACATGAGTTGACAGCTCCTAATACCCCATAAAATATTGGTGTAACTAAGATTTATAATATAACATTAATGGAAATGGAAATTTAAAAAATTTATATCTTGAGTCTCTCTATAAAATTTTGATGAGATGAACTATCAACTACTTGTCATATAAAAAATATATTCATCCTAATGGGATTTCCATGAGTCTATATGAGTTATATAAAACTAAGTAACATAATATAATTTTGTTAAATGGATATTATTTACAAAAAAATTATAAGAGTACCTAATCGTAACATCAAATAATTTGGTAAAAGTTGTATTGAAAAGTTGTTTATTAGATATGTAGAGAATTAAAAAAAAATATACTATCATTGTAATGTAATATAAAGATTTAGTATTTATTACCATAGTGGATGAATCAAGATTATTCAAATTTTATAAATCATTGTTTACCTCAAGATGTAATCAAGTCCATATACAGATATTTATCTCAAGTAAATGAGTCCTTCAAGAAGTAATTGTCGAGGAGATTCAAAAAAGTAAATAAATTTTGATTCCCAATAAATATGGATCTAATTCCTCTTTTTTGCTTTTATAAAGAACACAGGATTTTATAATTACTCAAACACTATTATTTTTAAAATATATTCTCATATAAAATCAAGAAAATATTATTGTAGTCTTTTTATGAATCTCTTCAAGAGAATGCATAAATGAAAAATTCGAATCTAAAATCTAGATCCATAATAAGATTCTAGTAGATCATCCTCATGGTTCATATACCATTGGTTTTAAGATGGTATTTTTAATGAAATTAAAATTTGATTATATAATTTAAAAATATTAATCCATATTGGTAATCAAAGAATTTTCCCAAAAGATAGTAATTACTTTTTTTACACTTGGGATCTCATTGATATGAAATTTTCTTTTATAATTATTTATGCTTTTGATTCAATTTATTATTTATAAATTCATATCATGGATATGAAAATATCCTTCAAAATTGGTTGGTTCCATGATGACATGTATATGAAAAAACTGGAAAGATTTATAGTACCTTGAAATGAACATAAATTAAAAAATTTTAATAGTGAATATATAGTTTAAGAACACCAAAAATGGAATGATAAATCTATTAATGTAATATTTTAATATTTTATTAATTATCCAAAATGATAAATGAATTTATATTATTTTCTTATCATAATAATATTTTAGTTATCTATTTATATTTTGAAAGAATACTAATATTTAATATTTATATGAAATAATTATATGAGGATAAGTGTTTTATCTATACATATTTAAATGAATTATTGTTGTCAAGAAATATTTAAATATTAGTTTATAAGTTTTTAGTAATTAAAATATTATTTTACATTTTCATTCTCATTATATTGAAATGGTGTTAATATGGAATGAACAATCTGATTATTTACTGGTATCTAACCGCTATGATTCTAGGTGTTGAATATAATTAAATATTAGTTGACATGTGTTAAAATTATAATATTGATGTTTTATCGAGTGTCTCATGTATTCCATGACAAACACAAGGCCCAAATTTTATTGACATTTGGAAACATGAGCAGGTATACATATAATCTAGTTTATAAATAATTAGATATAATTAAAATAGTTATAATTTATCTTAAGGGTAATATTTATTATTTTATATGTTATAGTGGAATCATAAATGTGTTGGATTGATTTTTTAAGGAATACATTCTTACTAATATATAAGAACAGTAAAATTTGAGGTGTCATATTTTTACACAAGGATGTGAGGTGATATTTTGGGATTAAAGAATATATATATATATATATATAATGGGAACCACACTAACATATAAGAATATTAAATTAGAATCTACTAAAAAATTTATATAATACCTTAGATATCATTTATCATAACTACCATTTGTGGACAATGTAATTGTCTATGTTTTCTGTATATTATGATAAAAAAACAATGATAGCTAATGAATATATAAAAATAATTAACTAAAACTTAAGACACATTGTTCTCATAAAAAAGACAAATTAGGTAGCTGATATAATATGGTATCATAATTATAGACTTTGTTAGATAGATATATAATTTTGTGGTTCCAAATATAATGGTACATTCATGAGAGTTGGTGTATCAAACATTTTTATGGATGGGTGCAATGTCCTTGTCAAAAAAATTACAATGTTAAAACCTCAACTTAACATCCATTAAAATATTATGTAATCATTAAATTTGGGAAATTTAATCATATTAATAAAGGTAACACCACTGTTATATTACATCCTAGGATTTTGATGTTTTCATCCAATTAGAGATGGACTGTGAGTTTTAAACACTTAATGAACCAAAGAAATAATTTTAGTGTTAGAACATGGTAAGAAATTTTTTTTCCAATGAAAATATAAGATTATTTATTACATAATAATATTATAAATTTATCTATGAAAAATTAATTAATGTAATGTTTGAAAATGGGTAGAGTAGTGAGTGGGAGGCGATGAAGAACTATGGAATTTTAATAATCATTTGTCTAATTCATTCGTTTTGTAAAAAGATTAATATGTTTAAGGAAGTTTCAGATTTTTTATCTATTCATATTTTATTTTTCTTTACTAAGTAGACAATAAATTCCATATATTCCATTATTTATCAATGTTCATCCCAAGACAAGATGATACTTTATTTTTAAATGTTTTTCATAAATGTTCTTGTGGAACTGTTGGATTATTTTTTGGAAAAAAATAATGAACACATGTTTTATTTGGGCATATAAATATGAATTATTTTTGGAACCCCACATTAGAAAGTGGGATTTAGTTTTTTGATATGATAATGGTGAATCCATTTATAATTATTTAAAAGGATAAAGTGTAATGGAAATAAATTTGAGGTTATTTTGCATTGTACCTTCTACAAGCGCACATATGAACATACACAAGAGTGTGTAATGTTGCACGTTTATGGTGAAACTTTTAATTAACATTCAATTTTGACATGAGTTTATTATAACTATCATTATGTTTTCCAATGGAGTTGTTATTTATACATGTTTATGTCTAGTTATGAACTGGTAAATCTAATGGGTTGACCCATTCAATCGAACTAGTATCATATGAACCATGAATAATACAAGAAAAGATCAAAAAACCCTTCGATCATTAGCAGGTGTTATTTTGGATACTTATTTAATTGAGTGAAATATGATGGAAATGATTAATCTTTTTATCATATGACTTTATCAAATTATTGTGTACCCAATTGAAATAATTATTATACATTATATGATAGGGTAATATAATTATTATTAACTAGAAAAATTATGGCCTGGAAAATTTATTCAATTCCATCAATTTTAAAGAACCTTGATCCCCCTAAAATATTAAAATTCCTCTAAAGTATTTTTTAAAAATTAATGGAAATTTTTTTTGTGTAAAAAAAGGCATTTCCATACTATATTAATAAAAAAATTATTTTTTGGATACAATCCTTGAACATGAATTACATATAAATCCACCATTATATCCTAAAGAGGATTCTCATGAAACCCATATTACTATTGATTCAGTGGGGCTAACGACTTATTGAAGACATTGGAACTGTAATGTACTTTAGTGGTCTATATCTCCCAACATTGAAGATAATTCCATAAAAATTACTTCTAATATACCACATCCATATTAAACATAATGAGTAATTTGTGTTGGATACCAGTTTGATTGGTTCATAATCAGTGAATAATAGTTGATTGATGTAATGATCTAGTATTTCTTATAGGTACTAAAACAACCCATCCCTCTAAAGATACCCCTCTTGGGCTGTCAATAAATAAAAAGAGATAACTACCACCCCTAGTTTAGCCTCCAATAGGCCCCAAGTTGGTGACTGGCACGAAGGGTGTACAAATATCACAATAAGGGAGGCGTTGCCATTTTTAGGAAACAAGATATGGAGATAAGATGAATCATCCAAAATTAAACCCCATGACACAATATTAAAAGAAATTCAAAATCCATCCGAAATTTATGTGGAAAATAAAACTATTACAATATAAATGTATACAATGTAAAACACAAAAAGTACAGCTAAGCAGCGACACAACAACTATCAACATACAAGATATTAAGATCAATATCCTTCAACAAAATACTCTTAGTAACCTAAAAACTATTTGTATATTATTGTGATCATACGAGTATAATCAATAGGAAATCCTAAGTCACTCCAGAACATGTGGAAGAGAAATATTAATGCACCAGTGAGAAAATATCATAACTAGATAGCCCCAATGTTGGTATACTAACCATCCCAACCACAAGAATTCACAATCACTAAATAATGCATGTTAGGTAATATAATATAAAGAAAATTGATGATAGGGTAACCCACACCACTATCCCAATAGCTGTGTCTCTCTCTCCCAATGTTGAATGTCTTGGTGCTCTTATACCCTATGTATAACACATCACATCCTACTCGCACACCCCAGGGACACCAAAGATATCAAATCTCACACACACACACATATCCATCACATCACAACACATCTCGTCCACACAAACTTGGGCCACAACAACATCATATATCATCCTGCAGACAATTTAGAAATAAATTTTTCTCTCATCCCAATTACACCTAGAGAAGCACTATCCACCTTCTGAAAAACACATGGGCCATCACATCCTTTTTGAAGACACCAAGGCGATCACAAACTTTTCCATACCTATCTTTCCTAGAAGAAGAATCCATAAAAAGAGGGTACCCAGCCATCTGTACTCCTCATTTGATGTTGGTAAAAACACCCTCTCCCATGATGATTGGTGTGTTTGGTATAGAGTGATCAACTAGGGTGGGATGCAAATATAAGTTACATAGAAAACAAAAGTATGTATATATATGATACTAAACCATCCAAAAAAATCTATAGGTTCTCAAAAAAACCAAATCAGGACAGTACCTCCTTTTCTACTACCTATAAATGCACAAAATGACATAATATGCCAAAAAACACATTTCAAATTCCCAAACAATTTCATTTTTATCACCCCATTCATTAATTTATAGATTAATGGCTTCCATTAGATTAAGAAAATAATCCCAATTTATTCCAGACTTTATTAAAAACTATTTATTCATTATATAACTAACTGATAAAATACTAAACACAACACACAATAAGAAGCACATTAAAATTCATCTATGCAAAAACAACAGTCAAATTACCAATACCAACCATTACCATCCTTCCAGCCAAAATTACCCCCAACACACTACCACCACTAAATATATATCCCTAATTCATAAACATACCAATGAAATCCACAAAACCACCCCCTTGCACAACAGTTCCCACATCTACATCACTGCACAAACCAAAGAAAAACATATCAATATTTAACAATGAATTCCTTCTTTAAATCATCTTGTTAATTCCAGGGTTAATATAGATTAGTATGAACCTGGGGAATCTATTTATTATTTCGATATTAGTGGTTAAAATTTTTCATAACAACGATTCAATAGGAAAAGTTCATTCAATCCATAATCCATTATATGCGAAAACTAGGACGGCAAAAAAAACAATATTTTTAGAGGGTGGTTATCCCATAAAAGTCACAATAACAACCAAAACTAATAACAAATAAAGATAATTCATTACTTTTCCTACATATTTTATATTGATATGAAACCAGTTGAATTATATTTATTAATACTTAATCAACCATCTTCACAATGGAGAATATTTTTTCACAAACCTTGCATGACGCAAAAATAACACAGACGATGGAAAACAGACCTTGATGGGGTTTCAATGTCCTTTTCACGAGGTTGTATCATGTAAATGAACTTAAATGATCTCTCTTTCAAGGTATGAATCCATAGGAGGATTTAATGAAACTAATACGTGAACCACATTCAGAGAGAACCCAATTAAAACCAATGTACAATATCCTCCATGACTCGGAAAATGGACTGGAGGAAAAACGATATCAACCTAGATGAAACTACAAGAACCAGGGAATAACGCACCTTAGATGAAAGATATATCTCTAAAGATTACAAGAGTGAATATAAGAATTGATCCTTGGAAAAGGAATCCCCAAAACACTGAAGTGGGGTCATCGAGTCACATCTGGTCTCAGGGGGAGTTTCTACATCAATAGGGTTTCACAACCAGGGTGACTGAAAACATACATAAAACTTTATCCTTTTTCAGAAATAAAAAACGTGTAATACTGTTTCAAATCATGTAATTACTTGAGGTTGGTTTTGACTGGAAAACCTATAACCTATAGATTGATATTATTTTTCTAACCCTAAAATATTTTACATTGAGTGACTAATAATAAAAACAATGAAAAAAGAAGATCACATCATGTAATCCCATTACATGACATGTAATCCTTCTTTTTCTATCCATTAGAAAATGAACCCCACCATCAACTAAAACCCGAAAATATAACAGACTGGGAGGGAACATTACATTACATTATATTCCTCTCAAATTATTCACTCCCTTTAGAATCCAATACTAATCCCTGAAGAAAGAGGGGTACGAACAACAACCTCGTAAGATACCTCTCAAGATTCTAGTTGCACGTAATATTCCACTAATAACCAAAAAAAGAAAAGTCCATTGAGAATCCTCTCTATGTTGTTGATGAGTTAGAGTTGAAGTCCTAATATCTAATAACACCTCTTCCATCATTTGGAAACCAAGCCTCATCTTTTCAACTTAAATAGACACGAATCCCACAATAGAACCACATCAACCAAAGCACCCTAAACACACAAATCATGAAATTCCATCCTCCAAATAAATAAATTATCCACTCTGGGTGGCACTGACTCATCCACATAGGTTTAACCACATCACAACTAATGCATCTCGAGTAGGAATTATGTAATTCACTTTTTACATTTCAACACTTTATCACACATCACATCACACACATCATAATAAAAAGAAGACATATCATTTCATAAAATAATAAGGTTCAAACATAACATTTTAATGAAAATCAAGGAAATACATAACACCAGAAAACTCTGGGTGCTGAGAATGAATATACATCCCTCGCTCATATGTATTCTCCTCACGGCCACCATGCTTCCACAACACATGAACGAGATGAATGGATTTCCCACACAACACCTTCTCTTGACGATCATGGGTCTCTAGTGGAAGCTCCAAAAACATCTTATTATCCTTGATATATAACTCCCTATATTCAATGACATGGGAGTGATCATGGAGATACTAAAAAAGCAATGAGACATGGAATATTTCATGGATCCTCTCAAACCACTGTTGCAATTCCAATTGATACACCACATCACCAACTCACCAAAACACCTCAAAGGGTCTAACAAACATTGGAGAATGATTACTCTCTATTCCAAACATTCACTTATAATGTTGATGGGAACTCTATAAAAAGACATAATCCATATCACTAAACTCTGAGGGACTCCTATTAAAATCAGTGTAAGACTTATTCTGGTCATGTGTTTCTTTCATCCTCTCATGAATGAGTTGAAACATCTCTGTCATTCTTTTCAAAACATCGGGACCATGAACATCCATCTCCCCATACTCTATCAAATATATTGAGAACAAAAAAAGCTTCCATACAATGCTTCAAATGGAGTAATTCCAATGTATGTGTGATAGTTATTGTTTTATGTTAACAATACCATGGTTAGGTGTCATACCTATTATACTACAATGTCCATTACGCACACCAACAACATAACCTTCAAAATCTGGATAGTCCTCTATGCATGCCCGTCTATCTGAGGATAGAATGAAGTGTTGAGGAATAACTGGGTTCCAAAATCATACTGCAATCCCCTATAGACCCATTAGTTAAACCATTTGTCCTAATCCGAGAAAATGGACCTCATAATTCCATAAAAAACACCTCTTCATCCATGTACCTCTTTACTAAAGAATCCATTGTGCTCGACTCCCTAATCAATATGAAGTGAGATGGTTTTTTAACCTATCCACTACTATCCAGATAACATTGTAACCTCCCAGAGAAATGGGTAACAATATAAATAAATCAGTTAATATTTCATCTTATTTCTACTTGGTAACATCAAATGGTTTTATGAAATGACCATGAACACAGTGCATAGCCTTCACTTTTTTGAAAACCAAGCACCTCGCCAAAAACATCGCCACTAGATGTTTCATTCTACGGAACCAAAACATAATCTTCAAGCCATGGTATATCTTGGAAACTCCAGAATTTACTACCAAAATAGAGCTATGAAAAACATTATGGACTCCACTATGAATACCCACTAGAACACAAAACATCCCATGGAACAAAATCTTGTTCTGACCATCCTTTGTCCATCCCTCTTAATTATCACCATGGACAACATGATCGTGCATCAACTTTGCCACTAAGTCTCCCCATTAAGACTCATCAAAATGCTTCACCAGATAAGACTACACCATCATATAGACCAAATTACAAATACAACATTCCACTCTTTCATCTATGTGCAGGGCATCCAACTCCTCCATAACTCTCCAAGAATCTGAAATCCCTAGCACAAAATCCTTTTGTGACATCCTACTCAAATCATCAGGCACAAAAATTCACTTTATTCATGTATAGGATATCATAAAATCATAGTCTTGAGGAAACTCCATCAACTATCACTATCACTAATTCTTAACATGTTAAGAAAAGATGTTCCTCGTGTTATTGGGATCCATGAAGACCACAATGCCCTCCATAATGAGGTAATGCTTCCATAACATCACAAAAAATAGACTATCCACCAATATTAAGAATTTGGGGGGGGAAAGCTACATTGGAGATAATATAAATTTCTAGACGGATATGAGATCACTTCTCTCCACTGCATCATCACACATCCCAAACCCAAATGGGAATTTTTAGCAAACACCTCAAACATCAACCCCTACATCTGGAAACTAGAGCACTGAATCACTGACTTATTTTTAATTTAGGTACCTGAATGTAGCCTAGTAGTGATCTATCTGTATAAAATATTTGTTCCTTCATAGTCCAGATGTCTATGATGATTCAACAGGAGATAAATAAGTTATAATCCTCCCATAATAGGATATGATACCCTGGAAAATATGAGCTAATTCTAGGTTCTTGGGTGTTTTCCCAGAAACAACTACATTTAATTTCAATGTTTCCACTAATAGACTATATTGTGACACCACATGACAAGGGAAATTCACATACCATGTCTAGATCTTTCATAGATATTGTGTCATTGAAGAACATGCAAGAATGTTATTCAGTGATCAGCATGTTCCACCTCTAACTCCAAGTAAAAAAATAAGTAATTGATGAATACAAAGACAAACTTTTCCTAGAAATAATGGAAAATACAGTTCATAAGTCTAATGAAAATTGTTGGTGCATTCATGACACTGAATTGTATGACCAAGAACTCAAAATGCCCATACCATCAACTGGAAGGCAATCTTTAGGGTATCGGTCTGCATCACCCTTAACTAGTGATTTCCAAACTATATATCGTGCATAGAAAACCATATTTTCTCACTCACTTGATCCAAAAGATCATATATCTCTATAAGAGGTTAATGGTTCTTGACCATCGCATGATTCATCCTTAGATAGTCTATACACAACCTTATACTTGCATCTTATTTATTCGCGAACAACACCAGAGCTCCCCATGGTGACAAACCAGGCTATATAAATCCCTTCTTCATCAGGTAATTGATCTAAATTCTCCATCCCTACAACTCATATGGTTTCATCCGATACAGAGACATCGATATTAGAGGACCACCATACAACAAGTGTATCCCAAACTCAATGTCACGTTGAGATGGTAGCATCACAACCTCCTTGACGAAAACATCTCAGAATTCCCCAAGAAATCTTAGAACCTATTCCATATGAATTTAAAATAATTATACTAACATATCATCAAAAACGGAATGTAGAGGCACCACATTCTGACCTTTCACCCGATAACGCCGCTCGCCAATGAAATCCAGAAGTTGGAAATCCACCTTTGAAAAAACAACTCTTCTCCAATTGATACTAATAAAAAAATGTACAGAATATATCCCATTTGTTCTAAGGATTAAATTATATGGTTTCATATATAACATGAAAAAATGCTCATTCGAATGATGTGTTTGGATCATCATTCTACACCCCTATCACACATCAAATATGCTTTTCTGGCATCCAACTACTGCACTCAATACCCAGGGTACATAGAGCCTCTAGACCTTTAGTCCCAGAGAACATGATATAGTGGGAAAAACAAAGGAGTGTGAGTATCCTAAATCAAACATTGAATAATCAAGGTTACTGAAAAAACTGATAATACAACTGACATTTTCTAGCCCCGTTAGCACCAAGACCTCTTCTGTATGAAATTGACTATTCTTAACTCATATTCCTCTCTACTAAAGACCACATTTATTGAAATTCTGGGATGACAGTCTTTGAGAATAAAGAACATCCTAGGGTCAAACAATTCTTCCCCCATCTCCCCTCAATTGAGTAAAAGCATGCTGCCACAATTGCTAAAATGGCCATGCTAGAAACCATTTCTACAGCTGGCGCTGAACCTATTCACCTCCTACAATCTAATATTGGAGAACAATAGGGATCTATCTTTGGTGATGATAATGAAACCCATAAACAACACAAATAGGTACAAAGTTCCGTGGAAAAGAAAAAAACCCACCCAAACAAGGAGGCCAAAAAGGAAAATGCTAATGTTTACTCGTTTCCAGTCGAAACCTCAAAGGTCCTCCTGCATACGACCTATCACTAAAAACTCTACCTCTCAACATACTATATTATCAACCCTCTCAAGGTAGACCACCTCATGAGTTATTTTGTTCAATTACCTCATCTTTATTATAAACCTCAAAATAAATAGTAAATGTAAAAGGACTGAAAACATAATGTATGGAAGTAAGTAGTGCCTACTCAAGATGTCTCACACTAGACTCCTCATCAGGGAAGCGATTTGGAAAAAGTTAATTAGATCCTTGAACTTGATCATATGATCCTACAAATTCATAATCCCTTAAAGAGAGAGAGTATCTCCATCCTATTCCCTTCCTTCATAGCCATTGAAAGGAACTCCGCTCGGATGTCTTTCTGAAATTCAAACCACAACCTGATTTCCTCCTTCTTTTCCCCCAGAAACTGTGTCCACCATTAATGTGTGACTCCCTGCATCTGACTGACTGCTCAAGGGAACATGTTTCCCATTGATTCTCTGATTAAATCGATGGTGATATCAAGATCCACCAACCACCCCTATGTCCAGATATCTAAAATGATTCCCTCATACTTTCCCAATGCCTTACACAAGAAAGAATGCAACTTCCTCTATCACTAATCAACCACCTCAGTTGGATCAATCATATGTTCATCAACCGAATCATCATATTAGACCTCCACTACATGAGCCACATGTGGACGTTGACCCTAGGCCATAGCTAAAAATGTAAATAATGATTTCATATGACTGTGTAGTATGGAATTTTATTAATGTTTTTTTCAATTTATTGCATTCATTAATTTTAACCTTCCCATAACAACCCAATTCATGAAATAACAGAACTCATAATAATTCATGAACATTTCCTATATCTCTATACTATAAATAGGTTCATTGTTCTTGGACATTCAAGAAACTCATAGTACATGTCCTGGATCATAGGGTCCTAATAATCCTGTATCCCTCTTAGTTCCCCTAGCCTTTGCCACATGCCAAGGTAACAAGAACTATTCCCATAACTTCACATAATAGACCCATTATTCCTAACCCAAAAATCTATATTATTTATCAAATTGTACCTCTGATATCACCATGTCATGACCCCATCCCTCTAATGATACCCCTCCTAGTATATAAATAAAGAAAATGAGATAATGACCCCATGAGTCCCACATCCTATAGGCCCTAGTTTGGCAACTAGGACCATGGGTGTACAGATCTCACAATATGGGAGGAATTACCTTTTTTAGGAAATAGGATCGAAATATAGGGTGAATCATCCACAATGAAACCCTAAGACACAATAGAATAATGAAAATCAAAATCCATCCCACATGAATTTTTAAAATAAAAATGTTACAATTAATATTCCTATAATGTAAAACACCAAAATTAATGCTAAGAAACAACACAAAAACTATATAGACCTTTGATATTATGGTATAAATTGGAATATGAAATCCTCTTGGAAACATTAAATAATGTTATATATGTAGGGTGATCATACAATTATACTCAGTAGGAAATCCAAAGTATATCATGCACATGTTAAAGAGGTATAAAAATGCACCCGTGAGAAAATAGAAAAACCAAATAGCACCTAAGAAGGTATAATATGCATCCCAACCTAACCAAGGATCACTCACCAAAAAATTCCTATCTATTTATATAATATAATTCACATTGAAGATATGTTACCCCACAACACATTCCAACTCGTTATACCACTCTCTCCCAATGATGAACATCCTAGTTCTCTCATCCCCTCTAAACATCACACCACGTCCAACCCTCACATATACAGGCCACAAATCATATCACATCATTCTTGCACACACCTAGGACTCACAAAAAATCTATTTTTTCCAACAAAAACCTGGGCCACTAACCAAATCACATCTCATCCCAATGAAAACAATAAAACGAAGCCACCTCTCATCCCATTGAATCCTATGAAATCCCAAACCACTTTTCCAGAAAACACATGGTCCATCACATACTTCCCAAATATACCAGAGACATAAAAAACATCATATAAGGAAACATAGAAACCTCTATCCATCATGAAATGTTCTATAACTACATCAGTTAGAAGAGAGAGTGGGAAGAAGCGTGTACCCCACAATCCGTATTCCTCACAGGATTTTTGGAAAAACACCCTCCCCCATGACGTTGGGGGTGATCAACACATAGTTCTCAGCTAGGTTTGGTTCAGGTTGAAATCAAAAGGAAAATAAAATTATGTACTATAATATAAAAAACAAATTTATCCGAACCTATGATTATCAAAAAATCAAACAACTCATGACACTACCAGCTTTGATGCTACCTCTTAATGTAGAACAACACATTTCATTCCACCAAACTCATTTCACATTACCAACCCATTTCATTTTTATCACCCCGTTCATTTATATAACCATTAATCATTCCATTCAATTTACCAAACCATCCTAAGTAATTTTATAATTTATTAAAAAAAAATTATTCATTGCATCACTACCTAGGAAACTACTAAGCGAAACACACTACATGAAACATAATAAAATCTATACACTAAGAAGCTCATGGAAAGATTCCCATTAAACCATTAACATATTTAATCAAATTAAACCATCCCAATCCATCCTTCTATGTACCATATCATAATTTCCAAGAAATTTTTTTATATGAAATGATTTCATGATTGGGAAATTCGAAGGCACATGAATCCGAGGTTCGGAGAGCCCAGAATAGAATTTAGATCTTTTTTACACACCGTCATAAAAAAATGCGAGCAAGATTTTCTATATTTTGAATCATAACTATAATTAAAAATTTGAGTGAACTGTTGAATTTAGAACACCGATATTCACATAGAAATGACTTAGCATCAGTTGAAAAGGGCTTAGTGGAAAAGTAATTTTTTGGACTTTTCGAGAAAAGTAATAAAATAATTTAAAAGGAAAATTTTATTTTCTTTCTCACATATGAGTGGAAGACAGTAATGCTATAGGGAGGGAACTAGACAATGATTCTGTATATTAATGATCCTCATTAATGACGCCTTAAACTCGTAGCGTAACAATCCTTTAATGACGTCTAAGAGTGACCCTGATTCCTAAATATAACTGTGTAATGTTGAGACGTCGCATCATAATGGGAATGCTGCGACATGCTCATATAAATATTTTGACATGCTGGGGAAATATGTACTAAAAAATTAGACAATTCTCTTGCGATCCTCTAACATACTTCCACCCCAGCAAAGAACGATGAATGCCATCGTGACTTCTTATTCTTCGACTCCTTTCGAATATCAGAGCTGGGAAGCAACATAGACTTATTAAATCCCTCTAGGATGAACATTGTGGAATCAGATGTCATCGCAGCTAGGACTTATTTGATTTTAAAAAACTTCTCTGTTCTTATTTCAAAAAAAAAAATGCGGATTAACTGACAAACAGGTTAATCCGCAAACCATGTGTTCTTATAGGAGGGTGCCTTCTTTGGGGTTTCATTATCTGGGATTAAATTATCCATGTTATTTGAATCAAAATCCATGGACCTTCCTAGTTTTCTAAACATATAACATCAAGGTCACGGGATGACATGAACAAGGATCGAACCCCTCCACCATGGGTATTCTTCATTGACAACCTCTTGAATCGACAGCAAGACAGACTAGAAAACATTGCGGTGGAGAAGACGTTCCCTGGTGAATTCATCCGTAAGAGGAAAGAAGAGTAGTCCACCAGTACAGACCTAGTGCTCCACAGTAGAATCTACTAATGTGAAGATGCCAATAGAAACCCACAATGGCAGCCAAATGATGGTGGCGGTGCGCCATGATGGTGCACCAGGTGAAAGGATGTGGCCAAGTTGGGCCGCGAACGTGGCCCTGAGCAGTATCTCACACGACGGGTTATAGACAATTCACCACGATGATGGAGGCACCCCACTGTGACCTGTGAGGCAATTGTGGTGGACGGACATGGCTCCCCGCCGCATCCAGTGAGGCACACTGGTCCATCACCTGTGGACCTGGTAGGGAACAAACTGCCCTGTGGGATGGACCCATGTATCACTGGGCCTGGTTGGTCTCACTTCCCAGCGGGCCGAACCCAAGCATTGCCGCGTGGACTATACTGGAATGCTGGACCTGCACTGAGCTGGAAGACCCTTACCGACATGCTGAACCTGCTTCCTCTTTAGGCTGGATCAGGCTTGACTGGGTCACAGGGCGACCTGGTGGGCTGGACACTCAGCCAACCAAGCTGGTTCTAGTGAGGCCTATTTGTCATAGCCCACTGGCCAGTCCGGACCAGACCGACCTTGACCCACACCAGGTCTGGTCGAGTCCATATATATAAACTAGGGTATTTGGGACCTCGACCAAGTTGGTCGGGTTTGTTTGACTGAGTGAAACCGAGGCCCATCATAACTAGCCCCCTTGTAACTAAAATGCATGTATCTTGCAAACCGCACGTCCGATTGATGAGCAATTTGTGAAATTGTGACCATCTCAATGAGGATCGTATTATGGCACAAAATAAGGTGACTTCTGTTGAAGTTAAGATGTTATGAAGGTCTTGAGGATCAGTTTTCCCAAGTTATCTATTTATAGAACCCTGCGATTGGCTGTGACCAGACGATTTCTGACATTTGGCCTATTGGGAAGCACCTATTCATGAGATGGTAGGCCCACATTGGGAGGTACCACTTTGTGAATTTACATCCCCATGGTACATGATGAGGGAGGAGTAGATAAGAAGTCCAAGCTTAGTGGGAAGAACCTCTTCATGACTTGGTAGTCCAACTATAATCGAAAAAGGATGCATTCTCTAGTTGATGAGGTGTTCGATGTTGTGACTGATGATTGTGCTATTAAAACCCTAGAATATACCTGTTGTGAGTTGCCTTCTATTTTGTCCATTACATTGAGAATTAATATGTGGTCTTTCTTTATTTGTTTCTGGGTCCCTACTATATAATTGTTTACTCACCCATGCACGGGTATCGCCAGTAGAGGTTGTGTCTAGTATCGGTGACCGTTGTTTTGATATAGGTTCTTAGGGATATGGGATATTCAGACACTGCGATGGAGGAGTTGATGGCCTAGGACTAGACAAGGCCCAGTAGGACTGGGTGGATGTGACTTACTTTTTCAGATTCTTGTAGCTTCACAAATCCCATGATTATTTGGGGTTTTCTACAGATTTCCATTAGAGTTTACTTTTTGTAATTGTGATTTTTAATTATTCGATGTGTTTGTAATCTAGCTCACATAATTTCAATTTTACATTCCCTTAGGTTTGTTTAGTTTTACTTGTTTCCCCATTTCAATGCATTGGGATGTGGTTGGGTGTGTATGTGTGCATACAGGTACTCAGAAAAATGCCTCACACTTGCAGGCTAGTGCCTTTGGCGCTAGTCTCCAGCCTCTAGCCTTCGAGAGGAGGGCTTGGGGTAGTCATGGAATGGGCCCGATGGGGATTGGTTATGACAAAGATGTATCAAAGGGTGGTTGGTTACTCCTTAGAATTCGATATTCTATGTTTTGTTTTGGGGCAACAATGTTAAGTGTTGCAAGTTCGACTTTCAAATTCAGGGATTCCAATGTTGGTGCGGCGGTAGACATATCCAATCACTAGGACATTGATTTATATTTTTGGATCAATACAAGAAAACAATGGTGGAATAAGTGTCTCCTTATTTTTGAATAAGAGTCATCTCACCAGGTATAAACTTATAACTATGGTACATCTTGAAATATCTCAGGATGCCTCTACATGGACGACAAACCAGGATCCCGATATGAGGTCATGGAGATAGTCCCCCAACCAAAAAGGAGTCCATACGGGGACTAGTTATAGTGATTCTCCCACCATGTGGTGCAGTAGTTCTACCACTGCCTGATGGTCAGCATCTACATCAGGTGGTTCCAACATAGGGCGTTCGTAGGCTCAGTGCCCTACATGAGTTTCAGAGACCGAGAACTCCTAGGTTCAGGGGAGTGACAAATCCTCATGTTGCTAAGGACTGGATGGAGACTGTGAAGTGGGTCTTTGTCTTAGTGAGGACATCGACCAACTAGTTGTTGATCTTTGTAGTAAAACATCTATAGGTCTCAGCAGCGAGGTTATGGATTTTTACCATCTAGTCTCATTATGATGGGACCCTCACTTGTGTTGACATAGAGAGGATTTTCTGGGAGGAGTTTTTTCCCATGACCTTGCGCTCTGTGTGCATCTAAGAGTTTCTTCACCTATAGAAGGATAACATGAAGGTTACTGAGTACTCAGCAAGGTTCACATAGCTTTCTCGCTACTCCAATAATATGGTGTGATTCCATTTTTTTAGGGATCTATCCTTTGATTAGGTACTCTGGCAAGAGATCATGAATTTAGTGGTTTCTCTCAGCATCCGTGCCAATATAGGCATGATGGAGAAAGCCCTTCTAATGGATAGTTTCTTGGAAGAGAAGGCACCCATAGTTAGAGCTACCAGCAGATCCCAGACGGAGGATTCATTGACAGGTATCAGACAACCGACACGATGGTCCATGAAAGCTAGGTCCTTCAGATGATGGCCCTAGGACTCGGGTTGGTAGTTCCAGGCTCACCTTCTTGAGGGAGTCAGACAGGGGACAATATTTTTTTACTTTTCCATCATGTAAGGACACATATAACATGACTTCCCGAACTGCCATACGAATGAAAAGAATATGGTTGAGGGGCCGCTGAGGCTGTGGCAGTGGTTCGAGTGAGGAGGTCTACAGTGTCACAGACGTGTCAGGGGAGCTGGACGAGCGACAGATGGTGGGCGATGGTTCGAAGTTTTACCGCCCCCACCCCCAGGTGTTCCACCCGGACCTCATGGAACATACAAACAGGGGAGATCATAACATCATAAAATAGAGTCTTACGACCATGAAACCCTAAATATGATATGAGGTAGGATCTGTGTCTTCTCCACCCTAGCTATAGTTCTTATAGTCATAGGTTCTAGATACTCCTTCATTACCACAGCTCTTATTAGGAGATGAGAGATTCCAGTGCTTCCATTGGCTCTATCCATATGGCTATAGACTCATACAGCAGGGGATTCAATGATTACACACTGGTGTCGGTAGTGTGAGCTTACTCTTGGAGGCGAGAGCTTTGGCTGGGATCTCATAGTAGAAGCATCGAGGACTTACGACGTCATCTTGGGTATGGACGGGTTATCCACAATACAGGATCAGATCGATTGATTTAGGCATATAGTGTAGTGTGTCCATGAACATGACACTAAGGATTCCTTCACCATAGATAAGGAAAACCTTGAAGATTAGAATGAACTCTCTCAGATGAGGGTATAGCCGATCACTCAACAGTTGGCTAGCCACACCCTGGGTGCAGTGGAGAAGAGAATTCCAAACCACCCTATAGTGGTTTCAGAGTACAAGGATGTTTTTCTTGATGAGGTTCTAGGGATACCTCCTCGTAGAAAGGTGGAATTCTTTATACACATATACCCCAAGTTGACATTGATATGCATAGAAGCATATCGAATAGCTCCCGTAGAGTTTTGTGAGATGAGGGTACAACTGGTGGACTTGTAAGAGAAGGCATTCATAAGGCCCAATGTTTCATCATGGGAAGTCCTAGTGATTTTTTCCAAGAAGACAGATGGGAGTGTGAGGTTTTGTGTGGACTTCCGATTCGAGAACCAGGTGATCTTGAAGAACAAGAACCTAATGCTGAAATTGTTGACCTCTTAGACAAGTTGAAGGGGGCGAAGTGGTTCTCAAAGATAGATTTCAGATCAGGCTATCACTAGCTCCGGGTTCGAGATGATGATGTATCGAATACATCCTCGTGGTGTGGGTACGACCCCTTTGATTTCCTAGTAATTCCTTTTGGCACGAAAACACCCCATCAGTGTATATGGACCAATTTAATAGGATCCTCTATCCCTACCTCAATCGGTTAATCATTGTCTTCATTGGTGACATCATGGTGTACTCAACGTCAGAGGAGGAGCCAATTGTACACCTGCAGATAGTCTTGGATATAGATCGAATGAACCAACATTATGGTATGCACTTAATGTTCTAGTTTTAGATTTGGGAATTCCATTTACTAGGTCACGTCATCTCGGAGGCTGGAGTTGTAATCCATCTATTGATGATAGAGGTGATTCTTACTTGGGAGCCACCCACGATTGTGAATGAGGTGTGGTGCTTAATGGGGATGGATGGTTACTATCGGAGGTTTGTGCCCAACCCTTCCAGGGCAACAACAACCTTATCAGCATTGAAACGAATGGGACAACCCTTCTTGTGGGCTAAAAAATTCCATCGGATTTTTCAAGAGATAAGGCGGAGACTGAGATGTTCCCCCATATTGAGACTACCAGAGGAGGGTGTTGGGTATGTAGTTCACTGCGACACATCAGGGACAAGGCACGGTTGTGTCCTGATGTAGGAGAAAGTGGTGATCACTTATGGCTCACATCGGTTGAGGTGGCATGAGTAGAACTATATGACCCATGACCTTGAATTTGCAGCGGTGGTATTTGCCTTTAATATGTGGCGGCACTACATGATGGGTGAAAAATTTAAAGTTTACTATGACTAAAAGACTCTAATTTATATCTTCTCCCAAAATGACCAGAACTAGAGATAGAAGCAATTATTAGAGGTCCTCCTGGACTATGATTTTGAGATATCCTATACTCCTAGAATTAGGAACATGGTGGCAGACATGCTTAACAGGAGGACCAGGTTCCAGCTATTGAGTGAGGCGATATAGTAGTTATCTACGATTCAGATATCCTTAATGGTTTATGGTGAAGATTCTTACCTCCAGTTGATGATGGTTACTCCCCCACTCTTATAGAGAGTCATAGAGTAATGGCTATGGGATGCTAACTGTGAGGCCTGACATGATATGTTATCCCCCGGACAATCTTTTGATGGATTTTTGATAGGTGGGGAGCACATCATCTTTTTCAGAGGGTGTGCCTTTGTACAAGTGGCATTGGAGTAGGAGGTGTTGATGTATTTCAATACCTCCCCTCTAACGGTACATCCTGGAGAGGAAAAGTTGTACCAGGACCTTCAGGGTTAATAATGGTGGTTAGGGATGAAGAAATCAATGGTCGAGTTCATTTCACAATGCCTCACTTGTCATTAAGTGAAGGACAAGCACAAGGTTCTAGCATGATTGACTCATCCACTCGAGGTACCTGAGTGTAAATGGGACGACATCTTAATGGAATTTGTGATGGGGTTACCACATACATCTAGAAGTCACGAATCTATTTGAGTGATTGTTAACAGACTCAACATGTCGGCTCACTTCCTACCTATCCATGTCTAGGTACCGGTGGAGGAATTGGGACCCCACTATATCGAGGATATAGTGCATCTTCACAGGATGCCTTCGACTATAATCTCAGATTGTGATTTCTATTTTACATCCCAGTTGCGGATGGTATTAGATGAGGCATTCGGGAGGTAACTATGTCTGAGCACATCTTTTCATCCTCAGTCTGATGGTCTGACCGAATAGACCATACAGACCTTGGTGGACATGCATCATGCTTGTGTCCTAGATATTGGTCATAGTTGGGAGTATCACCTTACCTTGTGATGTTTTCATAAAACAACAGCTATCACTAAACCATTAGCATGGAACTATTTGAGGCCATGTACGAGCTGCCATTCAGATCACTCATATGATGTATAGACCTTGGGGAGTCAACACTCATGGGTCCAGAGTTGGTACGGGCTACCACCGAGAAGGTTTAGATCATCTAGGAGTGGATGGGGACTATATAGAGCATGCATAAGTCTTATGACGACTAGATACAGAGACCGTTGGAGTTCAAGTATGGAGATCATGTGTTCTTTTAGGTATCACCTTAAGGATTATTATAATGATTCGATTAGGACAGCAAGATATCTCCGAGGTCATAAGGCATTTTCAGTCAATAATTATAGTTGGTGAGGTGGCATACAACCTAGCTCTTCCACCACATATGCACTGGGTGCATAATTGTTTCCATGTGATGTAGTTGAGGAGGTACGTACATGATCCATCGCAGGTCATCAACTGGCGAGAGGTAGACATTGATGATGGGGAAATGTTTGCGGAGTCCCCAGGTGAGAGAGAGGATTGATAGAATTGGGTCCTACACATATGGGCAATTCCTCTATTGCGTGTCTGATGGAATCACGAGAATCACCAGGAGTTCCCATGGGAGTAGGATGCTCATATTTGTGCTTAGAACCCCCTTATTTTTCTATAGTTATTATGTTGGATTTTGTAGACGTAAAGCCCTATTTTGGGGAGAATACAATGTCATGAAATTTCTGTAAAATATTTCATTTATATGAAATTATTTCGAGACTGTGAAATTCGACAGCACAAGATTCTGTGGTCCAGAGAGAAAAGTACATATTTTTAACCTTTTTAATGTACATTCTATAATCATGAAAGTGAATTTTATATCTTTTGAAATTTTTCTCGAAATTAGATTAAGAGGGATCTATTGAATTCAGAATACTGATATTCTCTTAGAAATAACATATCTTCAACTGAAAAGGGCCGAGAAAAAAAGTAGATTTTAGGACTTTTTGAGGAAAATAATAATAGTATTTAAAAAAATTATTTTATTTTCTATATAATTTTTGAGTGGCGGAAGGCGACACTATGGGTCAGCAACATGGAGGCGATGATGAACATCAATAAGGCTCAATAATGGATCATTAATCTTGCAGTGAAACATTGTTTTAATGACACATAAAAATGACATAATTTTATAAATAAAATAGCGTAATGACATGATGTCACAGAATAATTGGAAAGATGTGACATGCTTCAATTTATAGTTCAATGAGATTGGGAAATGTGGAATAAAAATTTGGTGGATTCCCTTGAGATCCTATGATGGAAATCCACCCGATCAAATAATGATGAATGCAGGAAAAACAAATTCTTCAATTACTTTCAAATGTAGGAGCTGGGAAGCAATGTAGATGTCCTAAATCCCATAAGGATGAATGTCTTGGCATCAGATGTCCTAAGAGATAGTTTTTTTCGATTTTAATATCTTCATAATTCTTATTTCCAAATGATGAATTATAGATTAACACAAGAATATGTTAATCTGCGGACTGTCCGTTCTTGTGGGAGGGTGACTTCTTTGTGGTTTCTTTATCCGAGATTAAATTACCCTTGTTTTTCGAATTAAAATTCTTTATCCTACCTTGTTTTGTAATATTCTAATGTGGAAGATGTGGTCCAACACAAAAAATTCCCAAGACCCTCATTCGTGGGTGTTCTTTGTGGAAAACCATTTTAATCAATGTCAACATTGAATTATGACCATTGTGGTAGAGAAGATGTTCCTTAGTTAATGCAGGCGCAAGCGGAACAAAGAACAGTCCACAAGTGCAGACCTGGTAGTCTGCGGAAAAATCTAATGGCATGACATAACGGAGTTACAGACAAAATTTCATGACCGTACTGGGCTGCATCACAGCTAGAGAAGCCACTAGCTAGAGGCAGCGAACAGGGTCGCTTGACCGTGTCCTAGGCCTGCGGATGTGACACTGAGCTGCGTCCCACGTGACGAGCTCGGTTAGTTGACCGCGACATAGGAGGTGCGCCATGAAAACCAATGGGGCGATGGTAGCTGATGGTTGTGGATCCAGGCCGCATCTAGTGAGGTGGACCGGTTCTCCTATTGTTGATCGGGCGGGTCGCGAACTACCCTGTGGGCCAGACCCGCAACATGGACCGGACCCGTGGCTCATCGGGTTGGGCTGGTACCACTTCCATGTAGGTGAAATTTGAGCCTATTGGAATGAACTATGCTAGTGGGATTGACACGTGATGGTGGAAAAAACCACACCCTCTTTGGGCCAGGCCGGACAAGACTAGGACATCGGGCGACTCAGTGGGTTGGACCCTCAGCCAACTGGGTCGAGTCCAGCGAGGCCTATTTGGCCTGACCCACTAGCGAGGTTGGATGAAAGTTACAATGACCCACTCCAGGTGAGGTTTAGTCCACATAAATTAACATTGGTATTTGGGCCCCCCAGGCTTAGTTGTTCTGGTCGATCTGACCGAGTCAAATCGGGCCCCATCACAACCAGTCTCCTGGTCACTAAAATGCATGTATCATGCAAACCACATGTCCGATTGGCGAGCTTTTTTCGGTGTTGGGACCCTCTCTATGTGAATAATCTTTTCTAAATATATATTTATAATTTTTTGGAGGTTGAGAGGAGACTAAAGGCTTGAGGAGATATTATCCAAAGAGCACTACATACAAAACCTTTTGACTGGATGAGACCAGACAAAAGTTGTCTTTAGGAACAGTTGGAAGCACCACTTCATGACATGGTAGGCCCACAGTGGTAAGAACCTCTCGGTTACATTGTAGGACCACTATATGTGATTATGATTAGTATCTTAGTAGGTCATGACTTGTGGGATGCACCTCTCTGTGACTTTGTAGACCCATGGTACGTGATGGGGGATGAGTACCCTAGAAGTCCAATGTTAGTGGGAAGCACCTCTTCGTGACATTGCAGGCTCAATGTACTCTCTAGAGGAGGAGTTATCCTTCATCCAAGGTTTTTTCTACGTTGTGACTGATTATACTACTATTACAACCATATAATATTCCTGGGGTGAGTTGTATTGTCCCTCGTGGTTTCTTTGTGATCTATTGTGTGGTACTTCCTCTTTGTTTTTGTGTCCCTACTGAGTTCTGGGTTACTGACCCCTACATGGGCCTCACCCGTACGGGTTGTGTCTGGTGCAGACAACTAACATTTCGATAGGGGTGCTCAAAGTGACATGACTGACATATGCTATGATAGTGGACTTGGTGGCCTAGGAACAGGCGGGGCCTAGTAGAACCGGGTCGATGCGATGTACTACATCAACTTCCGGTAGCATCACTAATCACATGATCAGTTGGAGTTTTCATTAGTTTTCCATTAGAGTTTCCTTTTAGTAATTTCTATTTTAATTTATTTGTAGGATTTTTATTATGGACCACATACTTTCACTTGTACTTGAACTCAAAAAAATTTAGTGGTACTTGTTTCCTGTTTTTAGTGTGTGGGGGTGTGGTTGGGTGTGTGTGAGAGTATATGTTCTCACAAAAAATCCTCCCACTTGCAGTATGCACCTCTGGCACAAGTCTCTATACCATGGCCTTTGAGAAGTGGGCTTGGGGTAGTCACGACATAGGCCCTAGGGGATGGGTCATCACATTCAAGAAAAAATGTCCTACCAACTCACAACCATAACCCGATCTTTGGCCTCGCTGCAAAAACATACCAAACCATATCCACTGAACCAACACACTTTCTCTACTATTTACAGAACCACATCACCACCTGAACCAAAGAAAAATGTATTCATATTTAACAAGGCATTACATCATTATTTCCCCTTGTTAATTCATGGGTTATCACAGAAATAGTATGATCCAATTAGATCCATTTATTCACCAGATATATGTGGTTAAAAATTTTCATAATAGCCATTCAGGAGAAATGAAACATGCATTCCAGAAACTAGTCTATTTGAAAACAATGAACCATGATGGCCATGATTTTTAGTAGGTAGATATCCCATACAAATCAAAATAAAAACCAAAACAAATAGAAAATCATGATCATTTGTTACCTTTCACATCCACTGTATATCGATCTTAAACCGGTTAATTTATATTTATAGATATACATTCAAAAATATTTATAACAACCCAAACCTTATAAAAATATCATTACATTATTTTAAACATAATTATACATCAGAGTAAAATCCAATGATCATTATGTCTACTATCATGGAATATTAGGTAAATAGAACATTAAACATGGGGCTAAAAACACTTCTTTATATATTCTCCAATAGGAGCACCTAACTTATTTTGAGCCTTTATATCTTCATAGCGTACCCTAGGGAACACATGAAAAAAAGGGATGAGATAAAAATCGTAGTAAGGGAAAGAACATAAGGATACATATTAAGAACACGAGTTAGGAGGCATGACATAATGATATCCAAATCATGGAACATATAAATTCGTATTGTATAAGAATGTAATCATTTAAACATAGAATCATATAAATGTGGCAGGATCATAAAAAAAATTCATTAATATGGTTCAAGGCTAATCACTATTACCATTTCCAATTTTATTATGGGTCAAGGCTAACTTCCGATCTAGTTTATCATTTTAGTACGAGTCAAGGATAACTGCCAATCTGGTTTTCCATTGTGTCTCTTGAGACACAACTTTACCCAATTAATTAGAACACTATATGGGTGCACCCATCTCATAATTTTCAGGAATATTCATTCCTCATAAATAATCATACATAATAAATTATACATTAACATAAGGTTACCCCCGGAAAGTAGTGGGTACCATAATAATGACATTTAGCATAACCAATGTCCATTTAATGAATGTGTCCATGAAATAAAGGGATTACAACATACATGGACATTCAAAAGGTAAAATTGTCATATAATATTGTAAGTTCTGTCAAACTAAAGTGAAAAAATATAAGAAATATATTTTAGAAACATTAGAATTAACACATTTATTTTCGGTTTTAAGGAAAATACTATAGAGCATTAAAAATAGAAAAGAGAAAAATAATATATATATAACCATAATTAAACATTGAAGGTTTTCATAATAAAAATTCTGATTTTATAAATGCATTGGAATATTCAAATATAGGATTAAATGTCCATGAAATTGGGTAACAATAAGGGACGTTCCCTTAAAACAGGTTTGTTTATCAGAAAGTTCTAAGGAGGGAATCTTTTAAAAACATGTATATCCCTAAAAGAGAGTGATGAACGGGTATTACTAAATGAACTTTTTTAAAATATAAACAAAATATATTATATGTACATAATGAGATAAGAAAACTCCATTTAGATATAAATAATTATAAGGCACCCTAAAAGAAAAAAATGGTCTGGGTAGAATTCGTTACGAATTGGCATGGAATCAGGTGTACCCAAGCATGCTTGATGAGAGAATGAAGGGGTTTCCTATCATGTAAACATCATGAGGGTAGTATAGATGAGGTTAGGAAACATAACCTATCATTTGGGATTATGCATAAAATGAATAACATAGAATAAAATCTTGATTAAGAGAGAAATAGAGAGGATTACATACCTTAAGGCTCGTGGTGTTCTCCACTTTTATTAATGAACCCTTGAGTCTACCTCCTTTGAGAACTTCTTAAGGGGAATGGTTTTGGTATTTTGAAGACAATAGGGGATTTTGGACATGGGGAAAGATCTTAGGGAAATCTTTTCATAGAATATTGGCAGGGAACAAGGCTTAAGAGGAGTGAAGCGAAGAGGTCAGAATGGGGGTTATTTATAATTGAGGGTAGATGGGTTTTCATAATATTATAATTATTAATTTTTTATTTATTCACAAGATAAGAAATATTATTTATTCCATCACCAATAATAGTAATAAATGAATTTGATTTCAAATAAATTGGGCTTACATCAACATATCGTTATCGATGACTCATTAAATCAATTTTTAGCATTTATCGTAAATTGTGGTATTTTACTATTCCTGGAAAATTCAAGTATTTTAGAAAAAATTAAATATCTCACCATAACTATTTTTCAACATTTAGAATCAAAAAATTATGTCCATTTTTCAAAAATATTTTTTCTAAATATGATTAATTTAATATTTATTTAAAATCATAATTTATTATTAATAAAATAGTTTTAAAACATTCATTTACTTAATCAAAAATATAGGTACATAATAAATTCACTTGAATATTATTTTTATACAGTCATATATATGGTTACTATTCATTAGGGTATATCACTATTCATATGGGTATGTTACAATTCATAATGGTAGGTTACTATTCATAATGGTAGGATACTATTCACCAAAAATTATGTTTCTCTTATCCGACTCCGAATGACGAACTAATTGAAACTGTGTATGTCGGATTTTAAAACTTCTAAACAAAAAAGTGAAAAACTTATGTTTAAAGGTCACATAGCATATAGTAGTTCATTATATTGTTATTTCATGTGATTATATGAAATATTTATAAGAATGGAATTTGCATTTAAAAACATTGGGTCATTACATTCTTCCCCCTTATTAAATTTTTCCCAGAATTTTTTTTTAAAATTCTATGCCATAAACATGTGTAGGTACTTTTCCTTCATTTACCCCTCCAGTTCCCATGTTTCCTCTTTAAACATATGGTTCCACCATAGTACCTTGACAAGGTGAGTAGTCTTGTTACGTATAATTTGATCCCTATGATCCAAGATCTTCACTGGATGATCATCATATGAATGATCATCCTCCAATTGTACCACCTCTAAAGAGAGTAAATGTTAAGGTCTTGGTATGTAATTCCTTTTTAGGGATACATGAAAGACAATAGGTACATTATACATGAAAGCTAGAAGATCGTGTTGATAGGTCGCAGCTCAGATTCAATCTAGGATCTTGAAGTGGATGATGTACCTGGGACTTAACATCACTTATTTCCAAACATCGTGACCATATTCCATGGATATATGCAATGAAATACCATGTTTGTAACTTTGAACTCAAGGTCCCGTCGAATATTTTCCGTATATCGTTTTTGTTGACTTTGGGCTGCGATGACATTCTACAAAATGGTTTTCACCCTCTCCACCATTTCTTTGACCATTTCAGGTCCTAGCAACATACTCCAAGTGACTTCATCCCAACACACTGGTGTTCAGAAACATTTTCTATAAAGGGATTTATATAGTTTCATTTGGATGCTCAAGTGAAAACTATTTTTGTAGGAGAATTCAACTGGTAGAATTTGTTGGTCTCATGCTCCTTTGATGTCCACAGAACATGATCCCAACATATCTTCTAGTGTCTAAAGAGTTCACTCAGATTGTCCCTCAGTTTGATGATGATAGGCCGTATTGATGTCTAGTTTAGTTCTTATAACATGATTGAGAATTTTTGAAGACATTGAGTTGAATCTTGGATAATGATCAGATACAATAGATAGTGGTACCACATGTATCCTTACCACTTCTTGGTATATATATGTGAACATTGATCTAATGATATTTACACTCGAATCATGAAAAAGTGAGCTATCTTTGTAAAACGATCCACAATAACCCATATAGCATTGTTTTCTCTAGGTGTCCATGGATGTTCAGTGAAAAAGTCTACTGTAATGTTCTCCCACTTCCAAATTGTTATGGGTAGTGATTTCATCATCCTATTATACTTTTTCTTCTCAGCCTTCACTTGCTGACATACGAGGCACTTTGATGTATATTCAGCAATATTTTTTTTTATTCTCCCACCAAATGTTTTCTCTGAGATCTTGATACATCTTTGTTCTGCCTTGGTGAATAGAGATGGTTTAGCTATGTGCATCATTCAGAACCTCCTTATTTATATCTGGATTATATTTTACACATAATCATGACCCAAATCTCAAAACACATTCATCATGAATTTTTACTTCGGGGGATTTCCCATTTTTAGCTGCATCCATCCAAATTGGAAGTTCCACATCCTTTCTTTGACTATCCTTTATTTTATCCAAGTGGTATGGTTGGGAAATCATTTGAGAAATTAATTATTATATTCCTCCCTTAATTATTCCCATGTCCATCCGTTTAAAATATAAGAAGATCAGATCCTTTTCATTTCTAATCATTGATAAAGATGAGTGATACTTTCTACTTAGAGCATCTTCCACCTTATTTATCTTACCGGGTTGGTAGTGGATTAAGAAGTCATAATCCTTGATGATCTCTATCCATATTTGCTAGAGATGATTAACCTCATTAATTGAATATATATTTGAGACTCTTGTGATTAGTATATATCTCACAATTCTCCTCGTGGAGATAATGCCGCCAGATTTTCAATGATATGATCACCGCAACCAACTCTAGATCATGTGTGGGATAGTTTTTCTCATGGATTTTTATCTACCTTGAGGTGTAGGCTATCACTTAATCATTTTTAATTAGCACACAGCCTAAGCCCTTATTAAAAGCATCACCATAGACCAAAAATATATCTCGACTTGTTGGGAGTGTGGGTACTGGAACAGTGATAATCCTATTTTTCAACTCATAGAAACAATCTTCACGTTCCTGAGTCTAGACAAACTTTACTCCCTTTCGGGTCATCCTAGTCATTGGGAAAGACAATCATTAAAATTTATTCACAAATCATCGATAATAACCTACTAGACCCAAAACACTGTAGATATCCATTATAGATATTGATATAGGCCACTCTTCAATTGCCTTTTCCTTATAATGGTCTACATACATCCCTTTGCTGGTGATAACATTCCCCAAGAATGATACTTTCTCCATCCATAAATCACATTTAATGTACTTTTCATAAAACATCTCTCTTTGAAAAGTCTTTAACATGGTATTCAAATGATTCTCATGTTCTTCATTTCACTTGGAGTATATTAGAATATCATCAATAAATATTACCACCATTTTTTTGAGGTAACCTATAAAGACTCTATTCATTAAATCCATGAAAATTTCTAGAGAATTAGTCAGTTTGAAGGGAATCACTATGATCTCATAGTGTTCATACCACGTTCAAAAGGATGTCTTTGGAATATATTCTTTTCCCACCTTTATGTGGAGATAGCCCGACCGATGGTTCACCTTAAAGAAATAATAGGCCCCTTGAATCTGATCGAACAATTCATCTATCTAAGGAAGGGGATACTTGTTGTTTATCACGATTTTATTGATCTCACGATAATCAATTCATATGCACATTGATCTATCATTCTTCATAACAATTATGACCAGCACACCCCTAGGTGAAGCACTCGGGCATATGAAACCCTTCTCTATATTCTCCTGTAACTGCTACTTCATCACTTCCAGCTCTACGTTGGCCATTCTATATGGTGTCATTGATATAAGAAGATATCAAGGAATATTTTCAATTGAGAACTCATCCTATCGATCAGGGGGAAGACTAGGATAATCTTCAGGAAATACATCATTGTAATCCCTCATGATGGGCATGTCATCAAGCATGATTCTCTCCTTTATCTCAATCATTTGAGGTAGATATGATTTCTCACAAGGAATCAATATACACACTTTAGATGATGATTTTATAAGAGATTCATCTTCCTCTATACAATTTTAATTAATCATAGAATTCTTCAAGATGTGATGAGTTATCTCCCTTTCTCGATAGTTGATGTTAGATTACTATAAAGATATGCAATCCATGCCCAATATATCGTTGATCTTCACTAATGACTGTATGACAAGATTTTTTTGGAGGTTCAGTCCACAAAAATTAACCATGTAGGGGTTATTAACCATGGACACAACGATTTCTCTATTCTCTATTAACATTGATAACTGTTCCTCCAAATTTTGTGGTGGTGTGGGAATAGTTCTACAAAACTTGCAAGATATGAAAGAATGCGTAGAACAAGAATCAAAGAGTACGTCTTCTATTTTAAAATGAATAACTAGCATACATGCCACCAAATAGTATTCCAGCTCCTCCTCAGTAGTAGTGATAGCATAATTCCTTCTTTGTTTCTTTGGAGGTTGTTGATGATTTCCTCCGACAACGCTAATCTTAGGGAAATTCATCACATAAATCCCATGCTCCTTGATGTTGTAACACTATACCACTGGCTAATCACTGATTTGATCCTTCCTTTCATCTTCAACATTAGTTTTATTGTTCATATCCCTTTGGAAGTTCTTGTCCATGTGACAAACTTACCACATTTGATGAAATTTTTGGTTCCTTTCAAACATGTCAAATGATGCTTCTTCTAACAACTTTTACAATGGGAAATGTTAGGCTTAATTCAATCATGGGATTTTTTTGATGAACCACGCTTGTTTTTCTCCATTTTTCACTTCTTGTCACAGGGCCCAGGAGACCACTGAGAGTTTCCAATCTCCATTTAATCCTTTAGGGCACAATATACAATATCCTCATAACTGTCAAAGTCTCGAATCACCAACAAATTTCGTAGACTTAGATTTAGTCTAAAAAAGAAGCGATCAACCTTGCTTTCTGTGTTCATGGAAAATCTAAAGGCATTCTTTTCAGGACTTGTAAATTTATCTTCATACACCCCGATGGACTCACCTCTCTTCTTCTTGAGACGGAGGAACACTCTTTCTATCGTGAGAGGGAGGGTTCGAAGATAACATTGGTTGAAAAACATCCTATTGAATTCCTCCCAATCAATGGAATTAATATCCTCTTGGGACATTGGATTATTGATCTGTGTCCACCTATGATCTGCTTCCACTTCAAAAAATATACCTCCAATACAACTTTCTATTATTATAATTACTAGAGGACAGAAAATATCTTTTAAATGGAGTTAATCCACTATTCTGAGAGGATGGGATCAGAAAATCATCTAAAAATGGGAGGCCTTTGCCTCTTGAAGGAATATGTGGAATCATTCTCTTTCCGTATTAGAGGAGGTTGTTCTGCATGATTCGAATTATTATTCATAACTCAATAAAGTTGACCAAGTACTTTTATGATGTTTTAAGGACCTCCTCTTGTCATATCATTCCAATAATTAGATCAATCGTCCCATTTCCTATCACATTGGTAGTTGAAATGTGTTCTTCTATTTCCCACTATTATCTATGAAAAAGAACTTATAATAAGTGGTCTTGAATACTTAGCTATTTAGCATAAAAAGGATACATTGAACATAAAATGATAAACTTATAAAGAAGAAGTATTTCCTAACTTGTGATTTCTTAGGTTTAAATATTAGTTATCCTCGATCTATTTCATAACTTATATACTTGTGGGATTTTTTGTTCCTTAATAACTGTTTGTATTATACTCATGAATATTCAAAGCATGTCCCCCGAGAGTATGGAAACCAAGAGTGCAGTAAGGCCCTTTGTCATTTACCTGTTCCTGTTCGAGTCTAGCTCAATGCGGTGTTTTTTGGGTTTTACCCCTAGATAGATTTTCACTATAGCTGCCTCTACATTCTCGTATCTAGACTGGGATTTGATTTCATGATAAACATCTTACTCAATACTCCCCAAAATTTATGAATTATTTCCTATAATTAGTCTCATCCTTAAGGATATCCCTATGGTTATTTATTCCTAATATAAAAAAATAACTAGACCATCCTCTGATACAAACTATAGAGACCCAAACCTTTTACACATAACATTACATGATTTTAATCATATTTATACATTAGAGTACAATAAAAGATCATTAATTCTAGAGTATTGGAAGACTAGTTACATAGAAGAAAAAACATGGGCCTAAAAACACATATTTATTTAATCTCTATAAATAGCTCCTTACTAGTTTTGAGGCCTTACATCTTCATAGGGTACCCTAAGGAACACATGAATAGAGGGATGAGCTAAAAATCCCAGTAAGGGGAAAAACATAAGGATACATCTTAAACACATGAGGTAGGAGACCTGACATAATGATATCCAAATCAAGGAACATATAAAATCATATCATATAAGAATTGAATCATGTAAACATGGAATCATATAAATATGGAAAGATCATAAATCCTTTATTTAATAGGCTTCATCGATAACCGCTAATCTTGTTTCCCATTTTTGATTGGGTCAAGACAAACTTCCAATCCCATATCCCATTTTAGTACGGGTCAAGGCTAAACACCAATCCAATTTCCCTTCACATCTCGTGATACTTGACTTTACCCAATGCATTGGAGCGCTATCTGGGTGCACCGATCTCAAAATTTTCATGAATGTTCTTACCTCATAAATAATAATAAACTATAAACTGTACATAAACATAATGGTATCCATTGAATGAAGTGGGTATCACAATAGAGATATAAAGCATAACAAATGGGTGTATCATGAAAGTGTCCATGGAAGAAAGGGATTAGAAAAAACATGAAAGTTCATAAGGTAAAATAGGTATATAACATGGTATGTGTTTTCAAACATAAGTGAGAACATATAAGAGAATTATTTGAGAAACATTAGCATTAAAACATTTTATGTGTGGTATAAAGGAAAATACAGCAGTGGTTTCAAAATAGAAAAGAGGAAAATATTTTATATAAAACCAGAATTGAACCCCATAGGTTTAATTAAAAAAGCTGATATTATAAAGGTAATGTTGGATTATAACATAGTATATAACGCACTTGAAATTGGGTAACAATTCAAGAAGATCCCTTAAAATATGTTTTCTTATCAGAAAGTTCTAAAGAGGGAATATTTTAAAGACATGTATATCCACAAAATAGAGTGATGAAAGAGTCTTCATAAATGTATGTATTAATACATAAAAATCACCTAGAATATGTACATAAACAGATAAGATAAATCCATTTTGATATAAAAAATTATAAGGAATACCAAAATAAAAAATGGTCCAGGTAGAATTTGTTGCTATTTATTCTCATGGTGTCGGGTGTACCCAACAGAGTTTGATGAGAGATAAAAAGGGTTTATAATCACAAAAAAATCATGAGGTCAGTATGGGAGAGGAGCAAAAAAATTCACCCTCATTTAGGAATATCCATAAAAGGAATAACATATAGGAAAATCTTGATTAAGAATGAAATGTAGAGGATCCCTTACCATAAGACCGGTTGTGTTCTCCACATGTTAATAATGACCTCTTGAGTCTACCTCAATTAAGAACATATTAATGGGAGATGTTTGGGTATTTTTAATAGACTAGGGGCTATTGGTCCTGGGGGAGGAGCATGGGGAGATATTTGGTTAGAATATTGGCAAGGAATAAGAATTGAGAGGAGTGATGAGTAGAGGTAATAATTTGGGGTATTTATAGTAGAGGGGAGATGGGTTTTAATAATACTATAACCATTAATTTATTATTTCTTTCCAAGAAAATAAATATTAATTATTACATGAACAATAATTGTAATAAATGCAAGTGATTTTGAACCAATTGGGCCTACATCAACAGATCATCATCACTGACTCATTAAATCCATTATATAGAATTTATCATAAATATTCGTATATTACTATTCATAATAAATTCATGTATTTTAGAAAAATCTAAAAATTCACCCATACCTTTTTCGATGTGTAGAATCCAAAAAAGAATTTCAATTTTTAAAAATAATTTTCCAATTATGATTAATTTAATATTTAATTAGATTCATAATTTATTGTTGAAAACCCAGTTTTAAAATAGTCATTTACATATTCTATAATATAGGTACATCATACATTCACTTGAATAATATTTTTTTTACAATCATAGGTAAGGTTACTATTCATTATGGTATATCACTATTCATTACGGTATGTTAAAATTTATAAGGGTAGGTTACTATTCAAAAAAATTATATATTCCTTATCAGAATTCAAATAACATACTGATCGCAACTGTGTATGTCAGATTTTTGAAATTCCGAACCCAAAAGTGACAAACATATGATTAAAGGTCACATAGCACTTAATAGTTCACTAAATTATTATTTCATGTGATTTTATGAATGTTTTATAAGAAAGGAATTTACATTTATAAAAAATTGGATTGTTACAATCTTCACAAAGGATAAAATTCTTATACCCACCCAGCATAATGCACAAATAAGATAGAGGAGGTAAAACGAACCTCGAAGGGGTGAAAATATTCTTCGTACGGGAAAGATCATGTATAAGGCCTCTGATCACCTCTCCCTCAAGGTCTACATCCATAAAATGATTTCATGACACCACCCCTTAAACCATAACCTGAGAGAATCCTATTATAACAAAGGAATAACATCTTATTTTCCTAAAAAATCTCATTTTCTTCCCCATAATAGAGTGTAAAATTTCACATACCTTATCCATATAATGGTTAGAATCAAAAAAAGATATTATGATCAGAATTTTCTTTAGCAAAATAATACATCATCAAGGAGGAATCCAATTTTTTTTCTTAATGCCTATATTCATAAGGCAATTATCACGTGGCCTTCCTTCTTATCTAAAAAAATCATCCAACTCTATCCATATGTATTTAAATAATCCAAAAATAATAACACTTTTGAGGACATCATCTTAAGTAGACTAATTTGATGTCTCTTTGATAGAAGAATCAAATAAAATATTCTAGTGATCTATCTCAAATTTATCTCCATGCCACCTAAACTGAACAATTCCATTTTAAAAAACTTCTCAAGGAACTCCATGATAATAATTTATGATACCTATTAATTACTTTTCAATTTTTTCTCGATATTCGATTCATAAAAAATTCAAGACATAATTATATTATATGGATCTTCAATGACTTATGTTCATGTTAGGGAAAAAAAAATCAAAGAAAGATGATTCTTTATCGGATACGAATTTTGGTCCCTCAATATGGCCATAGTGTGTGATTACCATGAGAGGAGGAGTGAACCCGTGAAAAAATTGAAATTGGGTAGTTAAAAATGAAAATAATTTAATGTCCTACTTACCCTGGTGATCATCATCTCTCAACCATTATGGTAACATGTTCCAAACTTTTATTAAATACACATTATTTTTTATTTTAATTTTTTTAGTTTTCCATTATAATTAAAATTGAGACATGATAATTCATATAGTTTACTGTCACTAGGATATGTTCAAGAATCTTGTTATGAAAATATTTTATTGGCCAAACCACTATGATATCAGTACTCTTCATAGGGTTCCACCCCTTTAAACTATTTTCGGATAAGTTACTCCTTTAGCAGGAACACATAATTACAATGTCTAGGGTCCAATCACTTTTTCTCAAGAATCACTGTCTTGAAAATGCCTCTTATCCTATCATCCATTACTAACTAGTCTAAGAATGTTCTTTTTATATTTTATGAACACATAGGTATCCTCATAGTAACATTTAATACATATTCATATAATGATATACACTATATTGTTTCCCTCCTAGGTTCTAGCTAACTTCTTGTGAATTATGAATTGGTAGAACCTTCATCTTCATTATTGAGAAAAAATGTCGATCAGCACAAAAATTATTGTATACATATAAATAAAACTCATCTCTTAATGAACCATTATTTTACGGTGACTCAATCTTAAATAATTTCAATCCCCACACCTAGAACATAGACTTATCATACAAAAATATGTCCTTATATCTGATATAATCATAGGACTCCCTCTCTTCCTATAATCAATCTCCATTTCATAAAATAGAGACTGTATGCATCCATTCACATAGTCACCTATCAACATTAGTATGGTTTGATGATATCATATATAACACCTCTACAAATACTCTATGATCTTATAATTGTTTTTGAAAAATATCAACTTTAGAGATCATTCTATATCCTTTGTAGTGTGAATTGAATCAGCATGTTATTTTTTTGTGTACCCCTATAATATCTATTACATTGTGAAACAATAATAGTCTAGAACAAAGATAGCTTATTATGTTATAATGTAATGATTTTCAATGCATATCCATTATGATTATCCAAAAATCAAATTTTCACAAATCAATACACCCTTCAATAAGGAATAGTTAAATATATATGGGAATTTATCCTTCAAACCCTATGAAATTTGAAATATCCCTTTTCTTTTGGATTTTGGTATAACTACTCCACCTATCATCCGTAGAAACCAATATACACCACCACACATATAATAGTCTAGAACATGATGCTAAGAAAACTTCTAATCCACCACATACAACTCTAAACCATGGAACATCCCAAATTATAATACTTGTAGTAATTCATTGTAACCATGGCCATCCTCATGGTTATTTTCCATTTTGTTGTTTCTCATATGTTAATTATAATTCCACGATGGGTGACACTATGGTTTGGTCCCTTTATAGTTTCCTATTTTGTAAATTATCCTTTCATCATTCCTTCCACCATGTTCAGGACCATTATTATGTTACGCTTTCCACATAGATCCATGTAAAAATCACCCTCCAACCTACCCATGTTTGTAATTTTTAGGGAAACACACGATGTGATCAAGGTCTAGTATTCCTGGTAGGCTGTATTGCACGATAGTGTAGTAAAAACATCATAATTAAATTCCATTTTTTCTATACTTATTACACTCAAATAGATTATTATTTTATGAAATTTTCAACATAAATATCGATTAATTTTGATATTAATTACTCACCCTTTCCATCAATTTTGTGATCATCCAATATCCAAATAGTCAGTTCATTATTTTTTTCATCTTCAACATGTTTTTTCAAAAATGGTATTATCAAAAATCTGACATCCTTCACTGAGATTCCAATATATATCTTATCATCAATAATTCAATTTTAAATATATCCAATGTAATAATATCACATTATTACAGATTAATTTGTTCATTCATGTGTCTTAGGCCTGTGTGACTTTTGGGAGTGCACTAATCTAACTATACGTGTTGTTTGGATCTACTAAGTAGTCTGCTGATTTGGGAATTGATTATTACATTATGGAATATTATTTTTAAATGATTTGTTTATTAAATCATGTTTTTTAGGTGGGTTGTTAGGTTCACATGGGCGCAGGGGGGAGGTTTCTATGAGCATGGGTTCCTTTTTTAGGTAATTCGTTGAGGTAGGTGGCTCCATTCACACAAATATAAATTTGATTCTTTCTTTTCATGTGATTTTTTAATCCATTAATTGAGATTCCGAAAGAGAACGTGTACGATGTTCAATAGTTAGAATTTTTTAAAAACCCACCACGAATAATTTATTGATGAAATTGTTCTTCAATAATTTTTTCTCTTATTACTGGTTTTAAAATTTGTAGAAATTACTTTTTTTAAATGTTTTCAGAAATTGGTACGGGCAAGGATTTTGTTAAATTTTTTATTAAATGCTTATTTAACAAGTTTTATTAATACTATAATGTAATTTGGACATTAGAATGATCATATGATTTTTATAAAAATATGTACTATTGCAAATGATTTTTATGTATTGTTTTTATATCATTGATTTTTCGAAATGAACATACAATTTGGTTTTCAAATGATATTTAAAGCTCCTTGTTTGAGATGTTGTAAAAATCAGTTGTATGACTTTATGTATTAAAACAAAAATCATAGTAATGATTACTCTTTATCAATGGTATTTTATTTAAACTTAAACTATAATATCCCATTAGTCTATTAAATCATCCTATGTAATGCCCTCATCTGGAAGCCACTCCACAATCCCACATCTCGGTGCGCCACATGACTATAGGTGTGCCTTCTAGTATGCCAGATGCTACCAATTACTAGTGAGTGACTAAATCATACAATAGGATGACGATTCAACTAATATCATTAAAATAAATAGTAACAAACAAAAAACATAATTCACATTAAAAAATTATAGTATATAAAATTATGAAATATATATATATTTATTTATCTATGTGTTTGTGTTGTTTTCATAGAATACTCAAAAAAAATCATCGATGAGACATATCATATAAACATTATATAAAAACAACTATACATAAAGGTAATTATTCCATTCTCAAGAATAAAAATCCCTTTCTATAATACTTATTATGTTCTTCTAGCATTATATGCAATAAAACATATTCACTGATGTAAAAACATACATATTTTCAACACCTGAACTTAGGTTCTCATGCATAGTGGGGTCAAAAAACGTAGTATTGTCTCGCCAAGAAAAAAAATTGATATTTTCATATGATTGTATGTAAATGAGGAAAAAATATAAAATAAATTTGTTCATGAGAACATCTTGTGATAACTAAGATTCCAAGACTCCTGATGAGTTTTAAACCCACACCATGTTGTTGTGTTTTAACCACATAACCAAAACATGAGACAAAAATCTACATGGGAAAATTTTAAAATATTATAGTCAAATTGTTTTGTGCCTGTCATATCCTTGGAGATTCCCAAATACTCAGGGTATGGTGTCCACCAACTCATGACCACTATCTAAACGTTCATAGTATGGTTTCACATCTATGTAATAGACTCACCCTCTAACACAAGGTCACCATTCCCATACATTCTCACTCAATGTATGGGCATGAATTTCCTACCCATCATCTTATCTCTCATGGTAGTGTCTTCCAACCACATCTAACATTTCTTCACATCATAGAAGGTCCCATTTTATCAGGGGATATCTCATATCACATCCATTTAACTACAAATGATGAATATTTTACCAAAATTTAACTTACCTCTTCCCGGGTGGATATCATTACACCAAAAAACCAATACCCTCTCACTCAAGGATATACCTTATAGTACCCACTCACTTATAGAATGGTAATACACTATAGAAACTATAATCTCACTTTGTAATGATTTATATCGGACATATATAGGACCCCATTTCACTCATGGAATTATTTTCAGCCTCATATAGCTCATGGAAGGGCCAAACCATGGGGTAAATCATCAAGATATTTGTGTCCAAAGATGTAAATATAGAGAAGACACCTGGAACAATAAAAAATATAGTAACACATCATCCTTGATCACCATATCATCAATGGGATTTTGTCACTTGGAACTAATCCCATCATCTCCAACCATCTAAAATATCTCACAATTGTTATCCCATAGTTACCTAATAGGATAAAGTCTTTACTCAACACTAGCCTTAATATTTGGGGTTCAATTCCATAGAAATATGATTTCATCCCTTGGACACCAAATGTCTTGATATATTACCACACCATCTTTTCATACTACATTATCATTTCTATCTTTTTAAGATAGACCAATCAATTAATCACATAGAGGAAACCCCTCTATTCCTCACACATTAACTACCAATGGACTCATGTACCTCTTCATGCACTATAAGACAATCTTCCAAGCACTGGTGGGTGTTACAAGTCACTCACAATATGTAGGAATATATCACCCATCATCACTCAGCCTCAATCCAATCATGAAATCCCACTAAAATGAGGAACCAATACTAGAATACCTACAACACCACTCATTCTCTATGACATACCCCTAGCCCTCATTAACTCAATCGATTCCTTATCCACATGGAGATGTAGTTTTAAGGAAATCCTAATTTACTGAATAGATATAGAGAACATATACTAGGAACATGAGGAGACACACACACCTATATCTTCATCTAATGATCATTTCGTCCATGTTAATTATACCATATCCCAAGTAGTTATAAAATCATGCATGATAAAATATAAACAAGTATGTGATTTTCAATGATTGGGGAAACATGCCTCTCAAATAGGTCTACCTAACATGGAATGCTCCACTCACCCTCGAAAAATACCAACCATACCACATCCTTTGTCATAGCATCACCCACACTCCCATTTCAGAATAAAATATCCATATTATTAATTATAACTTTTTATATTTAATTATAAAAAGTATCCAACGAGGAATAATCGATGAGAAACTTTTCATAAATCACAACATTACAAATAATTCACTAAAACACATTAAATCATCCTTTTAGGATACCCTATAAACCTATAGTGAATAAAACACATTTAAAAAAACCATCATTATTTGGTGGAATTAATTTCAACAACCTATCCTTGAAACCAGTGAAATTTTTTAGATATAATGAGTATGAGATGTAAAAGAAGAAATAGAATAATATAAATAATAATATCAGAAGAACTCCACCAAAATCATTCATTGAAATGTGGGTATTGATGGGGAATTAAACAAGGAATGATTTTGATTAAATAGAACTCCTTTTTCATTCAACCATATAAAATATAAGTGGTATAACAAGAAAATAAACACTCTTCCCCAACTCAATAAACTATGATGGTAAAAATGTGTCATGTAGCCATGTTGATTCATCCCAAAAGCTCATAAAAAACGATGGTAGAAAAATAAACCATGATTTTTATGCTAAATTACACTAATATAGTATCATTTTGTGGTGTGGAGTTGGGATCCCCAGCAGAACCCGACTTTTGGCTATTCCTGGCCCCACTTTTTCCCATGTATCCTTCCAAATACATCATAAGAAATGTCCCCTTAACACCGCCATGGTCTAACCCTTCATAAATGAATCATTGAAATCATTCTAATATACGTTTTCAATAAAACACCCTCCAATGTAATATGAACACTACCTATATTTGAGAATTCATCTAGAGGGCCACACCGACACTTCTCTAACTATCTCCCAGGAAATAGAACCCTAAACTTGGATTCATTACACAAGGAAAAAAATTTCCAATGACTTTCCAATGCATTTTTTTCTAATATAAATTCCAAATATTCAGTATTCACTTTATTATGGATTTAAAATTCATTTTCCTAAAAAATTGTTAACTCATAAAAACCATATTCACTAAAAATGTATCACTATAATTCATCTCATACTCAAGAAGCCTCAACAAGATCTCAGATATAAATATCAAAATATATCAACTTTCAAATTACCAATAAATCATCATTTTCTACTCCCCTAAACTCTAAATGAGTTTCTTTTGTCAAACTATAATTACCTAAGTGACTAATTCACCAAAGGTCAAGACACCCACTCCCTACCATCACCAACACCAAGACAATTATCAATAAAACCATTTATCCTGAGAAACCATAGTGGGTTCCACCAATTTTTACATGGTCTTATCATGAACCATTCTAAAAGAAACAACTAAAAAAGGATGATTCTGAGTCATATACATTCTTCTAGAGGAATATCCAATTATAAAATATAACAAGTAGTCTAATGATACACTTGACAAGGAATCCACCTCACTTCATCTAAATGCATGTAAAATTTTTTCTTCTACTAGATAACTCTACCTAAAAATGTTTTCAATCAGCTTACGACACAACCTAAAAATTCATTATCATGATTTCTGAAATTGTAGAGTCATAAAATTATTAGTTTAATTATAACAAAAAATCCAAAACTCAACTCCTAGTGAAACTATAAGGTTGGATCAAAAGCATAAAAAACTAGTCATGATGGTCTTACATAATAATCATGTGAACCTTTGATCTATATAACTCTTTGACTATTCCTATACAAAATAGATGTCAACAAAAATTCACTAACTCTAAACAATATTACAGTTTAATCCTATAAAAATATTCATCAAGGAACAAAATCACATTATATACACTCAAATAGTAAAAATATTCTCCAATCATGTTTGTACATTGATTATTGTAAGTACAACCACAACCATTCTAACCCGATGTTCATACAATTTTGACAGATATAATGACACCAAATTATGGAGTATCATTATCATTATAAAAATATATAATCTCCATATCCCACAATCCATCTATTACAACACATAATGATTGGACATGGTTATTACCATTATACCAAATAACCGATAAAAAATTCTATCTATTTCCAATTCTGAGCTCATTAGAAGCATCACCCTTGATATACACCAAAAACGATCCACAACAAGTGTCACAACCTCTAAAATATAGTGTTATGATCATCACAATATAGATTTACTTAATCTAATACTTGAAGACTAACCCAAATAATTCCCATAGGCACAAATGTATCACTCATCACGATCCATTCTCATCCATCCCGTCATCCCCAATCACCACTAGCATGGAACATGTCTGATTGACTATAATATTATACACCAATCCATTTCTAAGGCCACAGAAAACTATATAGGGTTATATTAAATTATTAGAAACCATTCACCCTCTATTATCTTATGTATATCAAAACAACACTACCATATTATCAGTGCATGTGTACCCTTAAACCCATGAAAACACTAAACATATCAACATATGGCCCATTTCAGCATTCCAAAATCAAAATGTATTATGCACATAACTTTCGCTATCTAACCCTCATGCACCGAGGTATTATAAAAAATATATTCCAATTCTCACTCTCCTCCTCAACAAGAGTGACCCACTGACCACTATCTCATAGTATATCACTAATGATCCTACTAAATCTCATTTGATCTGATTTGTTTGAACTCCTATAAACCCCTCTCATGAAACATCACTCGTGCTCATATGAGTCATGTTACACTGAACCTTAGATCATGCAGCTAACCCAATAACCATATTCCTCACCCATATCAATATTTCCAAGCTAGAATCAATGCTCTATATTTTCTTCACATCATGAAATATGAATATAAATCATGCTAAATTGGATTCATTCCAAAACCAGAAGTCTCTTACAACACTCTAGTTGTCCAATATTTTAGCATCCAGGAAATGCATCTGATATATGAATAAAATAGGGTCATACATCATACCAATGTGTACATCATGAACATAACTCTATACCCAAACCACTCTAAGTAATTAAAATCCTAAAATCCAATCGATTTCCACATGCCATTTCTTTAACCATCAGTTTTTTAGTATCTTGACAATAAGAAGATACATATTATTTTTTTCATTATTTTTTGATGAAAAATAATGTAACAAAACCCATCTCTCTGGGTAAACCCTTAGGCATACTCCATCTGCATCAAGTCTCCTCAATAGAAATAAATTCCTAGTCTATCTCTTTAATGTTGTACTATATATAATCTATGGGAGTGTATTTAAAAAGAAATTGAATACCCTTGGAAGATCCAGTTGACCTTCACTCAATGAAATTACACAATTTAGTTATGGATAATGAAACAAAAAATTTATATGGGAAACCACCATATTAGTTCTTCTTAACAATTTTTTTAACAAAATAAACTCATTAATAAAACCAAATCAAGTTAATCTTACATAATAACCAAGATAAATGTACAATTTCTCATAAATCTATAAGAAATTTGATAAAAAAAATATAAGAAATCTCAAAGAAATTATATTTGAATCAATATAGAAAGTATAACATAAAAATAAAAAAACAAAAATCATATCACCTATATTACAAGGATTTACCATCTCAAATATTATTACAATCAGATCAATATTAGGTCCATAAAAATCTATGAATCCTTACCAATCCACCTATGTAAAATTTCCTAAAAAATTTAACCATATAATATTACACTAATACAGTATCATAATTCCCTGCTTTAGAGGCCACTCCATTGCACCTTATGCTAGTATGCTACATTACCTCTAGAAAACCTCCTAGCATACGAAAGAGTTTTGACTGGAAACAACCGAACACATAATATATTTTGGAGTCTAAACCCACTTCATCAAAATTATTTATAGAAATAAACAACCAATCATCATGAAAAAAAACATAAAAGTAAACATAACTAATAATATATATTTATATATATTAGTAGATGTGATGTTTTCATATGAAACACATCACTAACCTGGATGATCACATATACAATAAATAAAAAAATACAACACTTCCCTCCTATAATCTATGTTACATAACATCCCAATCTATAATACCCTTCAAATCAATTATATGTTGACCTATTTCAAAACCAACTCATTAACATAAGCATAGATAATGTATACATGCACAATGATGTTCTTGAGAATGGTGTCATCATATCACTCAGTTTTGTCTCACTAGTTACCCTTAATATTCATTATCATATGAATTTTTATTAAAAAAATAATACATAAAATAAAATTTCTCATTTGGTTTTTGTGTGATAACTAGTGCACCACCACACCTAAGGAGATACACATGCATGTCGAGTAATCATGATTTATCAAAGACATCATGAAACCTAAAATACCTTACTTTGATGTCATGATATAATCCCATCCAAACATCATTACATGAATACTATATCATAACCGATAATAATATAATTTGGGTAGGGATCACCCTAAATCCCAACCACTACTCGAAGGTACAGTGTAAGGTCCCACATCAAATCCCAAGACTCGTCCTCCATATCAAGGTAGTCATATCCATACCTTCTCACTCAATATAAGTTATTACATGTCCCAACAACTATTTTTACTCTCAAGGTAGGGTCTACCATTTGTATCTCTTATATCAACCCCACATGAGTGGGACATAGCACATTGGGGGAGTTCACATATCACAACCAATTCCATATCACTAATGATGGGGTCACAATTAATCCAGTATTACATTTTATAGTGAGTCTCACATTCACTTGTAGACCAATGCCCTTTGAATATGTAAAATATCTTCCAGTACCCTCTCATTCATAATAATTCAATACATCCAATCCATTACCCACTCATATAAGGTTGATAAAAAACAACTTAAGGGACTCATATCACTCATGGAGGCATATAGTACAATTCCAATAATGGTGGGGTTAGGTGCTGGGACTCATCATCATGAAGTCCATATACAAACACATACACCTCTCTTACACATATAACAACCTCAAATAAAGACATATATATCACTACACATTTTTATTGAACTTTCAGTAGGGAACTAGTAACTTGGGACCTATAACCTCATATATAAATGTTTTCCCCAACTTACATTCTCAACCATTGGTGAACTCACCTTATATTAGAATTACATAACCATGGCATCAAATCAATAGGATCCATTTCCATTCAACTCTACTATATCCCCACAGAAACTTAATGATAAGTTATCCAAACACATCATCAACACAGACTCTAGTCTCTGCTCATGAATCCTAAGAGGGATCTCTCAATCCCCCAACAAGATGAAACACCACTCTATCACAAACATCCAATCCTAGATGACTCATTCAACTTTTCATGTGTGACAAGACTCTCCTATAACCACATATGGGGGTTCCCATTCACTCTTGTACAATATACCCAACTCTAAAATAATCACTTTTACCCAAGGCTATCATTATTTCCTACTAAATATATAAATACAACCAAGAGATAGTTATATCACCACTTGAACCCCTTTAACTACCCACAAACTGTCTTCAATTTAATCAGCAGCCACTCCCTCGGAGACATAGTCTTCAGGTATCTCCAAATTTACCTGTATCCTAAGGATCACTTATTATAGGAAAAGGGTGACTAACACCATCCCATCTAATTTCATAAGTAACTCTCAATCTATATTAATTCAACACAATCCCATAGTTTTAAAAAATCAATCACAAATATAAATAAACTTGAAAATGAAATTTTATCATAAGGTATAACTGCCTCTAAAATAGAGATTCCACCCATACTAAGATCTTCTATCACTCAACCAATCATGTGTATGCCTCATCTATACTATTTCACCAACAACTTTAGAATTTATAAAATCTTTTTATAAATAATAAAAAAAGTTAATCTAATGATGAATAATTGTAGAAAAACACCACTAGAATCACTATATCATAATAATAAAATGAAACCTCATGTGTTCAACATTATGGAATCCCCACTATCTATAATTTTATAAATCCTACATTTCCTTTCTTGATTCCACTCTGATATAGGGGACTTAGTGTTAAAACCATTTTCCAGATAACCTTAATATTGGTACGCCATAATGAAGAAAATACATGTTCAAGAAACATAATAATTTATATCAATATATCCAATTAATTCCATAAAAATTACTCATTGACATGGGGGATTTAATGGTAGGATGAAATAATGTTACTTATAGAAAAAATTGACCTTCTCTAATTACTCTACCAATTAAAATGAATAGGGGTCAAGTGGCGAATTACCAATCCTCCCCAAATAAACCAGTATCCAAGGGGTGTATTTTTCCCCTATAATTGAATGGTAATGAACCTTATAGGGAGTAAGCTTTAGATTAAACCAATTGTTTGGGGAAAAATTTATATCACTAAATATTTATAAATTTATTCATGTAATGCTCCACAACACATCATCGATAATGACATTTTCTAACTCTGTTACTCCAAGGCACTATCCATAGTGCAGCCGAAAGGCTGTGTAATAGGGATTTCCCCATTTTAACTTCATAACATAGCCCTTTACCACTATATTGGTTCCTTATTATACATGTAACACCACACCAAATCACCCTCCACTATGTCATGGTGCCCTAACTATAGCTGAATCATCAAATGAAAGGCCTTTCTAACCCTTATTGGATGATCAACTGATCTCTTGAAACATAATATAGGCCTTTCCACATTATAAAATATCCTATATAGATGTAAATATTCTCAAATTACAAATCCTAATTATAATTATTCAATAGTATGCTACTCCGGGTCTATAAATTCATCTTCATTTAAATATTAATTCCCCTAACGATGGGGGTTATTATATCTTGGCTATTGAAATTTTTTTTTCTTGTCCCACTAGTTTACTATTTCAAACATACTGTTGAATTTTTACATCACCCTCCCATTATTCTAGTAAAATAATTGTATATTTTTAATATATACCATATATTTCCATTCACTCAATCTTTCTTACGGACTAGTGATGTTATATTGCTTCATCAAACTAGTTCATTGTTTCAAACTGACAGGTAAATTAATACTACTGGTCATGATTATAACCCATATAATGGAATGTATATGATTTTTTTAAATTATTATGGATTCAATATATCATAACTTGTTTATTATACCTATACCGTTTATTTATAGTTCACTCCCATGATGTAGTTCATTATAGTTTCTTTTACCTATATGTTTATATTAATTTTTACATTTAGTTACTTTTTATTTATTTGATTATTGTTATCATTTATCATATATAGTTAATTAATTTATTTTATTAAGCGATTATTTTGATTATTTTTTTCTTATAGTATTTTAACCCCCCAAATTTATATTTTGTTTCTTGTATTTTCGACAATATTTAGATTGGGTTTTATATTTCAGGAATTTCATTTACTTGTAAAGTATAATTTTATATATCATTAGTATTCATCATATTATTTGAAAATATTATTTTAAAATAATCTTATTCTACTTTATATTGAAAATAATCGATTTAATTTTTAAAGTAGGTTCATGAAACTATTTATTTAATTAAAAACTAAATCACTTCAAAAAAGGTATTAATGATTGATTTTGTTTTAATAGTATAAATGGTTATTTGGTTAAAATATATTATAATAGTGATATCATGATATATCTTTTACTTAAAATATTAATATTATATTGTTAATTTTTTTTTAAAACATGAATTAAATTGATTTTTGTTTATTAGTTCTACATTGCATGTCGTAAGGTTACCAACTATGAAATCTTGGTCAGGCATATATACATTTCTAGTTTATTTTAGATTATTCGTGGATATAATATAGAATTGGATATTTCTTTTAATATGTTAATGGTGGGGTTATATAGAGGATTATTTTCTTGAAATATGGATATGTGAGATCTGTAGTGTCCACTATTTTTGGAATGGTTGATAGTCATAGAGGAGTTTTGATATATATCATTTGGTGGATTTTTTATTTTGTAAATACAGTTTTGGAATGTATTTAAAATATTTGGAAAATATAAATGAGTAGTTTTGGGGAATAATTAAAGGATAGGGTTGCCTTGGCTGTTCATTCATGTTTCAAGAGCATTAGGATTAGAAAACTCAAAACTAGAAGAGATAATAGAGGTGCACAATTTTTTTGAAATCATGAGGCCTCCCAAAGCACACCATATATCCTATACTAGGGGGTAGTTATTGTCACGTGGTATGTGCATGGTTTACACAAACGGTGCACCAAGACTACATTCTAAGATACATTTAGGTAGTGTGTGTGCACTATTCATCACATGGTTGACACATAGTTTGGGAAACTATGTGGCCAAGACCATATGACCCTCTCCTCTTAAGAAGTATCCTATAAACTTTTTTCCAATAGTGTAGCAAAACTATCCACCCGATTAATGGGGTGAAATTCTCATTTTTCCGTTATTGGATTATTTCTTTTCTTTACTTCTTTTGTTCTACATCCTTGGGCGCAATAGCTCCCCCATGGGTCATTTTTTATCTCTTCTAGGTATAGGGATATCTCACTCATACATCCTCTGAGTGAAGCATCATCTACTCTATCAGAATAATATTAGTAATTTTATGCCTCCCCATGTATATATTCTTCATTAATCCCCTCTCTTAATGAAAAATTTGGGTGTGAGCTAATTTCCCCTATTTTAATGGTGTCAACACATTTCAACGATTTATTATTAACTGAAACAAATCAATCATGAATATTAGACATGCGGGTCTCTCTAATCTTGAGGTTGGTTATCTATATCTTATACATTAACATTTTTCTTTTTTTTATAGAATGCAATCATGTGTGTGGCATGCCAGACTTATTTGGTGGCACCCATAAAATTCTAAATAATGTAATTCAAGTGATCCTTCAAGATTATTGTTAACCTAGAATTTGGAGAACCATATCTGATGTTGTTACCCATGACATTGGCCACCCCTTTTGTAGTTTCCTTCCATTATTGCATTTTTTGACAATGAAATTGAGAAGATTAACAACTCTTGTAGTGTGTAGACCTTGTAATTAATGCATTATATAATAATAAATTGAATTGGTAGGCTATTATTTTCCCCTCTCTACTTGTTTCACAATATCATTCACCATATCACCAGTATATTTTTTTATTAATGTTAATTAAATGATTATGTTTTGTTCCTTGTGATTCAACTGAACTTTTTAAACTAACAATTTTTATTTATTGATAACAAAGTTGTTTTTTAGAATAAAACCCCTCATTTTTTGGATCCTTGTCTTATAAAAAATTTATCTTTATTTGTTATTTTTGTGGATTAGTGAAATGTTTAGAATATGTACCTTACTGTGTGAAATTCAAATGTTTAATGTTATTGGACCTTTCACTAGTATGCATGTGATGTGATGTTTCTTGTTAATATATGTGGCCTCAAGCTTTCACAAAATTTTTCAAAATGAATGGAGGTATAATTGGACTCTTTTTTATTCTAAATGAAAAATAAATTACTGTATTATGACACCATAAATGAGTCCTAAATTCCTTTTTATGGAATTCCATGGAAGTGATCATATGTTTATGAGGAATTATACACCATGGGTGATACCTACTATATCTTGTATGGGATCACCGTGAATGTTTCTTTCCTTCATATGAGTGATACAAGTTCCAAGGGTAGATCATGTGGATTGTCTCGGTGGAAAAATGGGCGTACCATTGCATGAGTGATACTCTGCCCCCTTTGTGATTACCATCGGCGGACTCAGTAGGGCATAGTTTTACTTACGTTGGTTGTGGCACTTTGAATTTTTTTAATGATTTTCTTTGTATGGACACCTTAGAGTTTTTTAAATGTGTTAATCTCCTGGTGATGTACTCAAGATTCACTATTTGATTCACCTAGGATGGGCATGGGATTCCGTGTAAGTGAACACAATAGGTTTCTAAAACAATTATAATGTTAATTAATGAAATATAAGGGAATGTCTTCTATTTCAAACAACAAGTTTTTATTTATCCATTTTATGAAGTTTAAATTATGATAACACATTATTATTATACAATTTCATTATTCTAGGTTTTCTCTAGATAATACATTACCAGCTTAGGATGAAGCAATTTTTTAGCTAGGTTACTTTGAGAAACCTGAGCTGACAAGGTTAATTATTTCTTCCACATTTCTACATTATAATTATATATATTCACACTACTTATTCTATATGCACAAAATAGATTATGCTTTAGAAACCATTATTGGTTTCCTTCTATGTATATCTCACACCCTGTTCGGGCCTCCATTATACTAGGGTACCCAAACAGGCCTCCTTTGTTGTTGTATCAAGATCCTTAATTAATTGTGTACCTTCTGCATTGTACGTCAGTGATATAGAATTCGACTAATATAGTACTCAGGATTCTCTAGGATACCTCCCAAGGGTATTTCTTCTATCTTTTATTTATTTCTTTTGTATTTTAATATACTAATTTTTGTGTTACTTGTATTTGTTTATATGTCATCATATGGACTGACATCATTAAATATATATTTGGGTTTGGCCTGTTTTACTCAGTTATTAAATTTATTTATCAAATTTTTAATTCATTTATTATTACATATTCTGATATTGTCTATTTATTTCACTATCATAATATTTTTGAGATACTCTGATCTTGAGGGTATAGTCTCCCAACCATAATAGCACTAGAATTTCATGCCTATCTAGCATCCTTTGGCATAAAGGGAGGTGTGCTTGAGGCCATGTAGTAACTAGTGCATCTACTTTTTCCATAGTCAGTTGGGCAAGACATTTCAAAGTGGTATTAGAGGAGATTTTCTTTTTTCTCATTATTTTTTTATAGTAGACTAGATACAAGAATTTGTCAGTACTCAGTAAATAGTTGTGACTGATAGTGATCAACCCACATATGGGAAAAATCCAAGTGGCTTGATATGGGACTATTTTTCATTATTTTTATCATTATATGTGATTTCAATTTTTCATTGAAGTATCGCAGTGCTTTCCACTTCTTAGAGATTTATCAAATTTAGCGTATTTTTTCTTTGGCCCATTATATAAAGGAGGAAACATAACATCAATCCTTAAAGGTATGATGGGACTCACATTCCATTTATATTCCATGCTATGTAGATTGGAATGTTATGTAATTTGAAATACTTAATTTTCATTGTGTGTTATCTAGCTATCATTCATATTCCTTACTAGGTGATTGTATTGTCTTTCTTATCTTTAACCTTCATATGAATATTATTATCATGATTCTTTAATTTAATTATCTTTATTTATTTATATGTATTATTTAATGGTTTCCATGATTTTATCTCAATTCTTACCATGTTTAGGTGACTCATTAGTGTACCTATTTTAAAATGCATATGCTTCTTTAATGGTTTATAATGGGTTGAAACATGATTGTTTAGGTTAAATGAGATTAATTTTGAAATCATAAGGTGTATGGGCTCCTTATAAACTAGTAACTGATTACCCATATTATATAAATTTTATCTATGTGCATCATATAAATTGTGATTATTGTATAAATGATAAAACTACTTGATTTCACTTTTAAACTAAACCAATTTCTTTTGGTTAAATGGGAGATAATTTGTACAATTATAAAAGAGAATGGGAGTAATATGATTTGGAATATGGTGAACTATATGATGAATCAATAGTTGGAAAACATTAGATAATTAAAGGATTTCATAAAAGTACTGAATAGTTCAAATTTTATTTTATCTGTAATAAAATTTTTGTGGTCAGATGGGATCCTCCCATAATATGTGAATTTTGTGGGATGTCTACAATTTGAAGAGTGGCCACCCATAATATTTAACCATCTATATTGATAATCCTATTCATGAATTTTTGTAAATATAAATGTTGTTCAATTTTGATCTCAAATGTTTGTGTTTTCCTATTAAGGATTGTACATTTTTATAGGGGTTAGTGATAAGTGTGGATAAAATTTTTAAATTCACAACTGGAACTAAGTAGGCTAGTTTGGTCGTGTTTCTTATATGATTAATCTTCAAGGGTTGTCCTAAAAATTTATAGTTTTTAAAATGTTCTATATTATTTATTTTAAACCTAAAATGTCTAGAGAGGACTCTAGCAGGATTCATATCCCTTACCTTGATGTACCTTAGTGTTAAACCCCATGGGGGTTATATTATGATATATACAGGTGTTCATTTATAATGTTTAAATTTTTCGGTCTTATTACTTGAGAATACCCCAAATTTAATTAAGAAAATAACATTTTATCTACTTGATCTTCTTTGGTTTGATCCCTTTTAAATAAATGAATAGTATTTAAAATGAGTTTATGTGATAAAATGGAATAATTTTAATTGGGCACTACTGGGTAATATTTTTTAAAAAGATTGTTTAAAAAACCTTTAATTTTCACCTCATGTTTAGTGTTGGATCTTATATTTTACATAGACCTTGAAATGGCTAGATAATTAAATGTTCCATGGCTTAATGACATAAAAATGGATCCTTAAGTTGTGTTCCTAACCTTAACGTTGGTGTAAGAGTATTTTTATTCCTTCTATAATTTTCCTTAAAAAGTAATTACAGTGTTTCTATAGTATTATTTCAAACTAAGTATGAATCTAAATGATAATACTTTAAACCTGGTGATGTTTTCTTGGAATTATCCCTTAGTAGGGTCAACACTTCCTATTTTGGTAAGCAGATAACCTATTTAAGGAGATGCCCCTAGATTGTAAAAAATGTTTTGTTCACTTGTGACACTTTCTCTAACCAATGGTTTTATTCTTTTTTTTCATATATAACTCATAGTTTCTAAAATGAAAAAAATTTTATGGGTTTTTTTTATTTTTTCACCTTTAATATGACTGTGAGAAATTCAGAATGCTCAGTTTTTGTGGGATAGACATGCCAAGGACATGGCCAGCCACATAATAGGTTGTGTAACCCCTCAATCCATCCTTTTCAGTGACAGATGACATAGATAGTCATCAAACTATTATATTATCATATAATTAAATAGAATATTGGTGTCTTCCTCATTGTGTTAAATCATATAATTGAATGAATATGGCTGATAAGCCTATGGGGAGTATAATGGATGTTCAATTTTTTTTTCAACCTCTTGGTAGTGTGCATTGATATAACATTACCCAGTATCTTGTTAAATTATGTTAGGTTGAACTTTATGTTTAGTAGTTTTAGTTTCATCCTAGATCTATGTTAACTCATTTACAGTCCTTCTTAGAGGCATAGTGACATATATTGGATATGTTATGTTGTCACAATACTCTAGATGAAGATCTATGGATGATCATTTGATGAAACACTAATCTCTTTAATTTTTATTTTATTCCTGCTGTCTCATTTCATGGTATACAGGGGAATAAATTGGGAGGAGTGCCACGTGTATGGAAAGAGTGAATTTGTATTGGTGCGCTTATAAGCTATGTCTCTACCTATACCTTCGGTATATAGTTTTTAATAGGAGACGATAACCTCTTTAACCCATGGTTTGTAGTCGATGATGTTTGTGTCATCATATGACATTCTCTTCTAAAAAAATCTGATGATAAGTACACTAAAAAGGTGGGGAGAATCTTGTCAATTTTTGTTAAGGGTTTATTTCTATGTAGAAGGATCATATCCAAAAAGAAAATTCTTCTATGGTTAGTGTTTCTCTTGGTATTACATGATGCAGGTGACCAGGGATCATGTTAATGCTTGTGAGCAAAAACAAAAATGAAGGGTTGGATGCGTATGAATCTTCTTGATGCACTCTTGGTTGTGGATGGGATTCTATGGACTTGTGGGTGTTCTCATGAATGTATCATGGGGTTTTGGTCATGGTGATCGATTAATGGTAGTGCGCCTATTGGTGAATCTAACTTCCTCCTAAGGATTCATCCTGAGAGGTTTGATTTGGATTTTAATGTGTGTTTTGGTATGGTTTATCTGTAACCATATTGAGATATTGTCCCTTGATATGGTATGGGTGTCTCTAGTGTTTTTGGTAATCATCTTTTCCACTTAATGTTCTATTTATTAAATTATGACCATGTTACATATCTTGGTATCATCTTTGTACACAAAGAGAGTTTTGGTCTATCACCACACTGATGATTTAGGGGAAATTGGGCTTGTTGCTAGGATTTCTATCTGAGTGTTCTATAGAAGCGTTGTTTTCTGTATATGCATGTTTATTCATGAGTGATACTTGGTTTTCCATGTGGGAGCACCACAGATCAACATATGGAGGCCAACTATTTTATTTAACTTGTTCTTCGGGATGATGCCACATTGGGGCAGTTACACCTCTTGGTATGTATAAAGTTTTCATGATACCATAGTTTCTCTCCTGAATTCCAATCACGGATTCCCTTAGATGTTCTCCTTAAACTTTTTTTGTAAACCCCAATGATTTCATGAATCTCCGTCAGTCATGGATGATTAATTTAATATGGTAGTTATCCTAGTGTTATAGACTGGGTTTTTATATAAGATTATTCCAAATAATGATAGTATAATGTGGGGGTATGTTTAGATATTTCATTGAATGTTGGTTAAGAGATTCAGTGATTATGATCTTAGAAATCCTGATATATCACTCTATAAATGCTTCACGGTTTAGCTTTTGAAGTGAACCGGTCCTCTAAACCTATCATTTTGAGAATGTTCAGCCTATGATGGCTTGACTTATCTACCCCAGGGAAAAAAATGAAGTAGTTTGGGAATCAACCATTCATTAAAATTGTGTCCATTGTGGGGAGTATCGTTTAAACTCTACAGGCATGTTTTGAAGTTTCATTCTAATTATGGGAATTCTGTGCTTCAAAATTTGACATTGAATGATAGTACTTGTGGTGGAAGTACATTAGGCGTACTAATTTAAGATATTAAATTGTGACATTTTATTGTATTTTTACAGGCTCAAGTTAGCTCTACCTCATTGTTGTATCTCAGAAAAAAAGTGTTGGCTTGAATCCTTACAGCATATGTGACATGTGTTAAGGTGACACTCGAAGGTGTGTTGGTCATTTGGAAATGAAACAATTCTTTAAGAATGAAAATTCAGAAGTTTAGTAGGTTGTGTGACGTTATCTTCATTTCCCAAATTTCATCGCATGGATGATATGTTATATGGTGTAGAGATTGTATCATCTCGTGTTCATGAACCAGATGAAATTCAAAGGGAAATTTTTTGTTTTATAATTATGGGGATGGATTTTTTGTAAAATAAGTTTTGGATTATAATTCCAAGAGTTGAAACAATTCAATAATTTGTTTTTTGGTTTTGTTAAAGGCACGGGGGGTGCCTCAGTTGTTCTTTCATGTTTTGGGAGCATCATGCTCTATAATCTCATGTCGATAAGAGCTGATTAGGGTGAACGATTTGTTTTGATTCGTGCGGCCACCAACAGAAAACGGTGTGTCATGAATAAGGGGAAAAATAGGTGTCAGACAAGCTATGAAACTTTTACCCAAAATGTGTTCCAAACCCTCACACATAGTTATATTTAGAATGTGTGTGTTCACTTTTCATCAAACATTACTCAGATGGTTTGACTAATCGTGCAACCAAGACTCTGTGATCCATTCCTCTTAAGTAGTATCCCATGCATGGTTGATTAATGGTTTAGCCAACCATACAACCTAACCATTGACCTCTTTAGTGGAATGAAATTCCAACTTTACCCATGATAACTTATTTCTTTTCCATACTTCCTTTCCACTTCCTCATCTATGAAAAACAACTCTTACATGTGTTATTTCTTCTCCTCCTCTAGGTGTGGGGAGATATCCCTCATACAACCTTTGATTCAAGCATCATTTGGTGCATTGGAAGAATCTCTATACTTTTATGCCTCATAATCTGTCATTTCATTGTTAATATATTATCTATATATGATACTTGGGTGAAAGATAATTTGCCCAATTTTTAGGGAATTGGTATATTTCCTTATTTTCCCTATTATCGGACCATATCACATTTCAAAATGAGATGTATGGATTATACTAAGAATCAGTTACATGGTTTATAACTTTTCCAATAGAAATTTTCATTTTTATAGGATTCCACTATGTGTTCTATAGATAGGACATATCCGGTGGTAACCTTAAAATTAAATATAAATTAATATATCTGATCATTCATGATTATTGTGAACCTATTGAATGGATAACTACCTCTAAAGTCATTAACCATGACTTGGACCATCCCTTTTGTTGTTAAATTCCTTCATAACCATTTTTTCCTTAAATTTGTGTGATTTCTAACATCTTGTAATGTGAAACTCTTGTTATAAATAACTAAAATAATAGTAAATGGAATTACTTTTCCTTGAGTTTCCCCTATTATCTAGATTCTTATGATCATAAACCATTTATCATGTTTCTTTTCTTATAAAAGTATTTTAAATTTTCCTGTTTTATGCTTTTTGATGAACCTGAATTTCATAAACTAAATACAATAAATGATTTGATATCACAGACATTTTTTGTAATAAAATCCCTCTTTTGAGGTGCGCTGCCTTCTAAAAAAATTAATGCATATTGGTTTTTTTCTTTGATTGGTAACATGATTTCAAATTGTAAGTTACTTTTTAATTGAAATGGTAATTGGGATTTGACCATTCATTAATAAGAATGACATGTGATGTGGTTTGTTTATATATATTGCATCATTTTTGCACCATATCAATCATGAGGAATGGATTTATACATGGAATATTTTTTAATATAAATTATAATGGAATGAATATAATGATTATTCCATAAGTGAACCCTAGATTCCTTTTTACATAATGTAAAGGATGGCCTCCAGAGTTTAGGAGGCTTTATACTCTATGGGAAATATATGTTATATCTTGGACTTGCTCATCATGTATGTTTCTTACCTATATATGAGTGATCCTGGTTCCTAGTTGAGCACTCATGGATGATCTCAATGAAAAAATAGTTACACCATGCCATGATTAATACTCAAACCTCTTTGTGAGTTATAGGGTTGTAATCTAAAGGGAACAATTTTAGTTATATTTAGAGTGAGAAGTGGAATTTATTATATGGGTTTCCCTGGATGGGATCCTTACTATTTTGGTAGAGTGTTAAGCTCTTGGTGTGATACTCAAGTTGCACTATGAGGTCCACCTTGGATGGGCTTTTGAATCCATGTAAGTGAATAGTAGATATGCCTATAAAAAATAAATGCTATGTTGTGTATGGAAATACAAGGTTGTGTCCTCCAGTCCAATCCACCTATTTTGTTTTAGTCCTTTTTAGATATTTAAATTATGACGACTTCTTATTATTATATGATTCCATTCGTATAGTATGCCTCTAGTTTAGACATTACCAGCTTAGGCCGGAGCAGGTATGGTCATTTATGTGTCATTGAGAAACCTAAAATGAAATTATTATTTATTTATTCTACATCACTACATTACATTTATATACACACACACACACTTCTTGTTGTATTTCACAAACTAGATTATTATGAGACACCAATTGTGGGGGCCTACTGAGTATATCTCACACTCTATTCTAGCTTCCATTTTACTAGGGTACAAAATTATACCTCCATGTTTGCAATATTAAGATCATTTATTTATTGTGATTGTTGTGCATTGTACATAGGAGTATAGAGAGAAAGAATGTGCTAGTAGTCATTATTCTCATAGAGACCAACCATATAGACTTGTGCTCTCTTTTGTTTATTTTTTTATATTTCACTATTCCACCTGTTTTGATTCTTTTTTTAGTTTATGAATCACCATATAGTCAGGAATAATTAATGGTATATTTGTATGGGGTTATTTTAACTCAGTTATTACAGTTATTCCTCCACTACTCATTAATTTATTATTACAACTTATGCTACATTATGTTGATTCCACTATATTAGATATTCTTTGAAAATATTACATCGAAGGTATAATCTCCTCATCGTATCACTATTATAACCTCCATTCTATTTGGAAGCCTCTGGCTTATATGGAGGTGTGTTTGAGTCCATGTGGCTACTAGTCTATCAACGTTTTCCATAGTCAGTCATTCTAAGATGTTACAAGATCATAATCAATATATTAATTCAATTATTTTTTTGTATCATATGTATTATTTTATTTCTATTCATTCATTTACGTAATATATTGATTTATGATTGTATTTTATTTTTATTAAGATATCTTGTTATGCTAGTTTGTTTTTATTATTAGATTAATATGTTATTCAATAAGTTCTACCTCATTTGGTTTTTTTATTCTATTAAATATACTAATTTTTTATACTTTAACATCATACTTAATGAGTGTTCTTATATGGATTCTGGTATGATATTCTATTTTATTTTCATTTTTTCAGGTAAATGGATTTTTAATTATGCATATTCCATGCCCAAGAACACTTTTACACCATTTTGGGATCATAAATTACCTTTATACCTTTCCATGGGTTTGTTTGTGTCCCCAAATGAGGTGTATCTTGGGATGGTTGATGAAAACATGATTATATGTAATGAATAATACTAGTATTCCACTAAATAGTTCCATGAGCTTGGTCAGCTACATGGCATCAATCGTGTCACCCAATAATCTAGAACCTTCTGAAAAAGAGTGAGGGTATAAGAACGTGATAGTGGGGAGACTATACCCTCATGTTATAGTATCATATATGTATAATAAATAAATAAAAAAATGATAACTATGGATGATAATCATAAAAAATGAATGTAATGGATGGTCGATGCCATAATATAGATATGTAATCATGTATAGATAATGATACAAGATAAATTGTAAATATATATACGGTATAATATATTGTACATTACTGAAATAAAAAAATGGAACAAAAGCATCATGTGCAATCTCCATGAGTATCTTGATCGATAGATCTACTCCATGCTCCGAATTCCCATGTACCAGTAAAGTACCACAAGTAACAGTTCATGGTCAAACGAACAAAATGGCTAACTCGGGTACCCCCATGCCATGATATACTGAGTACGGTGTGAGACATAATCCCAATAGGTAACCACCTATGTTTTGTTCCATCCATTTAGTTAATATATATAATAATAGTGAGAAATAAATTAAATAAATTAAATGAATTAATACAATGTAAACAACCTATAAAGATCATAATATAATTTATAACCATTTCATTATAATCATTTAATTTAAGGAATATTTCATTACTTTAAATGTCGGACATGTAAAAACTAAGATTTTTTATTCAGTAGTTCGATATCATTTAATTGATAAGTATTTATACCTTGTGTAAGCCCAGAATCATTCATAAAAACATAATCATAGTAGATGCCTAATCAAGCCATCTAAATTGTATTAGTAAAGGCTTAATCCCAGCTTGTGCTTTGTCTTAGAAGATGCATCATTATTTCTTTCATTCAATATTCAATTTAGAAGTTGGGTATGTCCATGGAATTCATATGTTATAATTGATGTACCAATCAATGTATAATATAATCTAACAACCTACTAGATCATCTATGGAAAACCTATCAGGAACCCAAGTGTCACTCTAGGTGTTCTGTAACATCTGTACCAATCGATTCCATCTTTAAAAACCCACTAAGGGAGCTCAAGTACCACCCATGTCGATAATTTCAATGTATATTGAGTCCATCCATGAAATTCTCATATAAATAGATGTATCACTCAACATATGATAGTCAAGATGATCAAGAGTTTTCCGTTTGTTTTCCATATTAGTAGTCCAAGTATAACTAAGGAAATAACATGATAAATTCAAAATAATTCCATCCCTAGAATTCATCTTTTGAATCCATGTGTCACCATTGGAATATAAAATTCAATATCAAATCAGTTATACTACGGACCGTCACACTATCCAAAACTAATTAATCTCAGCCTAAAGGGTTAATCAAATCATTGGACAGGCCTATACGGCATTCCACTAATAACTCATATGGTATTTTAAATACAAGAGAATAACATGCTTAATAATCCACTAAAAGGTAACGGTATTGTGTCACCCCAGTCATTATTTTTTATTTATCAGTCCACTTAAAAATTCACATATAAATTGAATTTAATGTTAATTTAATCTACACATTTAAAATTAAATAACATCTAATAAAATCCATTTGACATTACATTGTCAAAACTAAGGATATCCAATCAAATATCGCCTCAGGATGTGGCTCATTGAATTGGCCAATCCTAAAGGCTTTCCACATTATTAATCACATGGTAAATTATTTATAATCACAGTCTCATACTTAAGAAACTGTTACATGGAATAGACTCCACTTAACTAACATGGGAATAAAAATTAAATAGATTAATTCATGTTTAATCAAGAATTTAAATAGAATGAGAAAAGGGCCATGGTCCTTTATCCCTTCCCATTAATCAGATAATATTTCAATTCAATTATCAATTATCATTGTAAACCAATTCATCAATTTGATTTATAATTCATTTCATAATTCACATCCCAAGGCAAGAAGAAAAGGTCTCACCTTGATGAATCTAATTCCATGGACCCCCATAGTAGACTCTCTATATCACCAACACACCTAAAGGGGTGGTTCTATTTAATTCATGGTTCTCAACCAATAAAAAACAAAAACCAGCCTCTTTAATCACATGGACCATACTAAAAATTTGAAAAACAATAACTTAAACTAATTTCATGGAACAACATGGGAATTGGGAATGCGGAAGAAGTAAAATATATATATCCACTTTGTTTTAAATGAAAAGAATGAGACCACATACCATAAGTCCATAGAGGATAGCTCATATGATATCATCACCAGATTCAACTCAGATCATGAGAAAAAATGGTGAATAGTTTAAGACCCTAAAAATATTGGAAATAAACAAGAACCTCAATAACAAAAAATAATACCAAAATGAATGAGTAATGGCTAAAAAATTTATATCTTACCAATACATATCCATAGATACAGACATCGCATGATTCAGATGACGGGTGAATAATTTCTCTCAAATATGAGAATAGTCATGGAGAGGATCATTAAATATGAGAGTTTGATTTGTGGGTGAGGATGAAAATTAAAGAATGGGTTTAAAATAAATTTAGAGGAAAAAAGATCATTTTACTCAAAATATTCAGGTTACACAGTTTGGGTGAACTGTAAACCAATGGTGCATCTCTAATTCCTTAAGAAGACAACGCACATGGTTATCCTAATAATGCACAAATAAAAAGATGAATAGTTTGATTGTACTAACAAAGTGGAATTAACATTTGTGGAAAGGTTCATAGGTTGGTCCAACCATGTGCCGGTTGTGTAGGAAACATATGCTCTACTGGTCAAGGACACATAGTTTAATGCTAGGGCTACAAAATTTTAGTAGAATAATGTGCCATCTACAGTCCCTCCAATACTGGGCTTTTCATCCCTAGTGCTCCCAAAACTTTAGGTGATCCCCAAGGGACATATCAGTCCTTTACCCATGCCAAAAAACTACACATTATAGTTTTTCAACTATCAACATAATTTTCTAAAGATCTTTTTACCAATGGACCTTTCCAGTAATCACCAAAATTCATATTCCATTGGAATTTCATAATGTTAAAATATAACTAGTTCTACAACTTAGAACATCTCATTCATGAGAAGTTCCCATCCATGAGAAGCCATGAGGTAAAAAATATCACCTAATCAAAAAGTATTATGAAGTCTTATCAAATGGCCCCGTTGTGTTTCCAAATACCAAACACTCCTCCAATGGTTTCTTAAGCCTATGTCGCATGAGCCGTAAAATTCTGATCTATCAAAGCAATTTACATTTACAAGAAACATGCTCAATAAATTCCATACCCAACTACCGATGATGATATGAGAATGAACCGTCATCTATCCATGTAAAATATTTTCCCAAAACATAGATAAAGGCATAACTAGGATCCACACCACTAGAATCATTACCCATTGTAACATGACCCCAATCCCAACTAGTAGTCGAGGATAACCTCGCCTAATTTAGATAGAGTTTGAGGAACTATCCAAATTCAGTCAATACTCTATTTCTCAAGTGATATATGGGAAAATAAATGGCATCCACATCATAAAATAGGTTGAGACCAAACTGGAATCCACCTAGAGTTCTTGTAAAAGGGAATATAGGGTGTCTAAGAGTCTGCCCAAGGCACTCCTACCTGGGATCCCAAGTATCAATTCAAACAAATAAAGCCTAAAAAAGAACATGCATCCAGTGCACAACAAAGATAGAGTTATCAAAATAGGGCCACAACATTTAAAACATTAAGATGGAATAAGACTAACCAACACATAGTGAATACATGACAATAAAAAGTTCAGAAACATGCTTGTATTATATGGAAAATAACACTAAGAGGATATCAGCGATCACCAAGAAGATCAATGGAACCAATACTAGACGACTTATTTAGAAGAAGCTCATATTCACATGTTGAGAAATCATCAACTAAACCATGATGCATAAACCACTCGAGGTGTTCATGATCCTTCAAACATTACATGTAAAATATACTACTAATAAACAATATTTCTCAAGGGTTTCATACACATGGAACCATATCAACATCATTATTCTAAACAAGAACTTGAATATTTTAATCCTCGTCATCCTCGCATGTATTTAAAAATTTAACGACCATTTCTACATGGTTATCCTCAATTGTTCTTCTCCTACTCTGAATGGAATGATTTCACTAGAACCAACATGACTTTACAAACCATAGAAGTGTCCTAGTCTACAAAAAGAAGGATATAACACCACTCATAATATTAATAGTTCATAAACAACTCAAACGAACATGTGAAATCCTTACAAGACAGGATCACAATGTCAAATCATTTGGAATGAATACTAAAACTAATCAGACTAGTGTTTTAAATAACCCCTAGTTTTTATAATGTCCTCTCGAGCATTGGGATGAAATTGATTCCTTTATAGACAATGCTACTATACTTTAGAGATGACTGGGGAATACCATAAATAGTCCATGGATCAATTATTTTACTCAACTATACCAATTCATTTCATCATTTAGAAATTCAATGGGTACCACATATATCTATGAATACTACCAAAAAATTTATAAGTGAGGATTGAGATCCTCGATACAATCCATTGACATTCCTATCTATACATCCAAGTATTAGTGGGTTCACAATGGAAACAAGATCAATTCACATCATTATAAGACTATAAACAACTGATGACCTCCCCAGTCTCCCATGGAAGGAAACAGGGTTATGAGACCAACTATGTGTTTGACCATGCCTGAGGCATTTCTAAACTGATAAAAACATGAATTGAATGGTGATCGTGGTCATAACAAGGGTAAAACATATAATAATCACCCATCTGAATAAGGTTTTCATTTAAGAGGTAAACATCCTATAATGGATAATGACACATGAATGGAATGAAGAGTCCGAAGATGTACAATATTATCAAGTAATTTCATGGTCCATGGGTGTTATCTACCATGTTATAGCCCTTATGAAGAAAAAGGGTAAAACATATCACTAGGTCACTCAAAATAAATTTTATAAGGCACAAGAGCTATTAATTTAAGCCATTTTAAAAAACATAATCTGATGGATAACGACTCACATATATTTTCTAAGTCAAACCATATGAAATATTTTAACAACACTTATATGATGTTTAAAATAAATAAAACCACAACAACTTCCATTTTCAAGGTCATTACATTTATTTACATTCAATATTTAATCATTTAAAGGCTGTTAAACTATGAATCAAAAAATTAATTCATAATTCATTATCCCAAGGTAACTTATTTAATTAAAATATGAGGGAAAATATGCAAGCTTTATCCGAATGAATTTTTAAACATTTAAACATTTTTAGTCATCCTGACATAATTAGGAAATTTATAAGAGAGATTACTTTTAAATATTAGTAAATAAGGAAACCTAAGAGGCCCATATTAAACCAACATAGGTTCATCAGAAATCATCCCATTATTAGCTGTTAAATATTAAAATATTTAAAACACCATAAGAGGGTTATCTCAAAATATGATGCCCCAGCTAACCTACTTAGATTTTTTTGTGAAATTAGAAAAGAAATTTCCAAATTTTATATATGAAACAATTCATTTAAGTTAAATTTAAAAATATTCTCACATTAACAACATCAAACATATTCCACATGGACATATATATAATTCTACAATTCTATGGTTGGCCATCTACAAATCCATAAAGTGCCCATACTCTATATGGGATGGGATTGTTTTCCCATTTTAATCAAATAAATTCACTTTAACATATTATCTATAGTAGCCTTTTAAATTTAAACAAGGTTATTTAAACATTTTGAAAGTACTAGAGATAGTTTGAGTATAAAGGTTACCCTTTCCCAACATTAAGGAACCAAAGACCTTATATTTGAAAACAATGGCTTATTTAAATTGCAACCAATATGTTCGTCCCATGAAATAATTTAAATATTTCAAAAACATTATCATGTTATACAAATTAGTAACATAGAGAAACATTATAAATAAACAGCTATCTTTTAATATAACTAACTAAAAATTGCAGCAATTTGACAATGTAATTAAATATCCCATGCTAGTTACATTATCTGGCATGATAAAGATATATAAACTCATACAATACTACTCAAGGATCATAATAAAATCACTAGGAACCCTACTAATGAAATTACATGGCATGGAATATACATGACATGTGAAGTTCATTCTACCTATAATACAATGAATGAAATGATAATTCCATGCCATAATAAGAAAAGAGTAAAATTCCATAAAATAAATAAGTAGTGGAATGTACATCAGTAACTCTAGGTGAAATTACAATCAACTGTAATATCGAACTACACCGACATAAATACTGACCCTGGCTACTTGATCACTTCCCCATCAGTTGGATGATCAGTCATGGACATGAATATTTTTCAACCACCAACAAAATTATATTATCCTATATACAAACCTAAAATGGTAGGAAAAAGGTAACATAAACTATAATACCACATTGTAACAACCTAGACCCGTATGCAACATAATTGGGCCCTGAGAATGGTTAGCGACGTGACCTCATGTGTGTCTCTTATTTCACAAGAGGCTACCGACCAACAACAATCATTTAAGTAGGTGATAGTTGTGAGACTATACCCTCGTGTAATAGTAGAATAATTGTATAATAAATAATAAGGAAAATGATTGTAGTATAAAATAATCATAACAACTACAATTAATTGATATCCAATAAAAATATATATAAATGTATGCATGTACAGATAATGATATTAACTAAATAGAAGACATAAACCATGTACAAGATGTCATACAGTACTCAAATAACAAAATGAAACAAAAGATTCATGGGAAATATCCCTGATCATCTCAAGTCCAATCTTGTTCTTGTTCTCCTAACACCCAAGTTCATGTAAAAGTGCACAAGGAAGGGTAAATGATCATGTGGACAGAAGGGTGTACTCTTGTACTCCAGTATAGTGGTGGCCCAAGTAGGGTGTGAGTAGTAATCCTAGTAGGAAACCACCTATGGGCTCTTCTATCCATTCAATGAATATATATAACCATAGAGTGAAATTAGATAAAAATGTAAAGGAACTACACCACTGTAAAATCCTATAATGATCATTTTCTCAATTATAAACATTTCATTCTAATTATTTCGTTCAACTAATATGTCTCTGATTTAATAGTCAGGCATGTTACAACTAATTATGTTCATTTATATTTACCATGTAATTTAATTTATATGTCTCAAGACCCAAAGAATTTCTTGTGTCCTACATACATACATAAGCCTAATATATTCCTAGACATGCCATCTAAATGGTATTAATCATGATCGAATACAATCATGTGCTTTATCTTGGTAGACACATCATAATTTATTGAATTTATCATTCAATTTAGACCCTAAGCTCATCCAAGGAATTCCTATGATGGATTATAGGTACGCTCCATGTACAATATAAACCAACACCATACAATTCTGTGAATGGTAATGATATAATGAACACATGTATCACTCTAGGTGCTTCACAAAATCCCTTCCAATTGAGTCTGTCCTTGGTGGTGCACTAAGGGATCCCCAATTTCACCCATGATGATAATAAAAATGAATGTTTAGTTTACCCATGGCATTATAATATAAATCCATGCATGACTCGACATATAATAGTTAGGCCTCTCACGAGTTCATCCTTACTTTTCCATATCAAGAGTCCATGTATCACTCAGGAAATATCATGATAAATAAAAAATGAGTCCATCTGTGAAATTAATCATTTTAATCCATGTGTTACCCAAGGAATATAAAATTCAGTATAAAATTAATTATTCGATGGTTCTTCACCCTAACCAAAGCAAATCAGTATCACCAAAAAATGTGGAAGTTGTCCTTGTTCAAGCATAGAAGTATGCCTCTAATACCTAATGTGGGACATTAAAAACAAGATAATCACAAGTTTAATAAGCCCTTACAATGAAAGGTTTTGGGTTCTCGAATCCATTCCATATTCCTTAACTATTCAATTCACAATTTATAAAAAAAATTCTATTTATAATTCATTTCAACTACACATTGGAAAATAATTATCTTTTACTCAAAATAATTTAACATACCAATGTCTACTCCAATGAAATCCAATTCAATCTCACCATATCAGGTGGTTCCTAGAATTTTCCAATGATATAAGGATTTCAACTTAAAAACTCACATGATAAGTTCATTATAATGAGTGTCTCATTCCTAAAATCTATTACATGGAATTTAATTTACTCAAATCACATGGGAATATTAATAAAAAGAGTAATCCATACTTAATCAAGCATTTACATCGCATGGGCCAAGGGACATGATCATTTTTTCCTTCCCATTATTCAATCAATATTTCAATTAAATTATGAATTCAATTTATAAACTAACTCACCAATTTCATTTAAAATTCAGTTCATATGTCATATCCCTTGGCAAGGGGGAAATCGAATACCCAAAGGTATCCATGTCCAAGGCCACCCATGGTTGTCCATCTATATTACCAACATACCCAAATGGGTCATTCCATTTAATTCAAGGATCTATAAATATAATGAAACATAAAAAATACACCATAATCACATATTTCCTAATAAAAAAAATGAATTCATGAATTTAAACTCATTTTGAGGAAAAAAATATGAATTTGGAGCACTGTAAGATGAAAATATATTTAACCCCTAAACATTAAAGGAAATTTAAAACACCTCCAAACATAGGTCCATAGTAGATAGATCATCTAATATTATCTCCTGATTAATAACATATCATGTGAAAAAATGTAGAAGAGATGAAGACCATGAAAACACGGTAAAAGGGATTATACTTATATAGTGTAGTTAATACCAAAATAAATGAGTAATGGAAAAAAATTAATGGATATCAAACCGATATGGATCTACAGACACTGAGGAAACTTGATTCAGATATCAAACAGTGTTGTTATCTCAAATTCAAGAATCATCATAGAGAGGTGAATCAAAAAGGAGAGTTTGATACGAAGAAGAGGTAGAAAATAAAAGCGTATATTTTAGGGAAATTGTAAAGAAAAATTGTCTTTTTACTAAAATATCATGATCGCATGGTTTGGCAACACGGTTTTCCAAACCCTGTGCCAAACGTGTGGGACCCATTCCTTAATAAGACACCCCTTATGGTTTTTCCACATGGTAAGCCTAACCATGTGAAAACCTTGCAGTGAATAGTGTGATGGTAATTCCAATGTGGAAATAATGATCTGTTCTTGGTGAAATGTTTTATCAAACCTTGTATAATCCATGTGGGGACCATCTTCTATATAGATCAAGGCCACAAAATTTTCAACTAGGGATGCATAGTTTTAGTCAATTTGTGCACCTCTACAGGCCCTCAAAACTTGGTATTTCAATCCCTATTGTTCCCAAAACAAGAAATTATAACTAAGGGGTATTTTATTCCTAAAACTTAGTCCAAAAAATACAGTTATGTGTTACAACTCATGTAATTACTTTACAAATCTCAATTTATGAAATGGAAAATCTAGTCCTCACCAAAATTTAAATTCCATTTGAATTCCATCCTGTTGAAAAACAAGGGACCTACTTTTATATAATATGGTTTTGTTTTGTTTTATTTGGTGTATTTTGATATATAAAATATTGGATTGAATGAATTTAGAGGGTGGGTATATATTATTTTCAGAAAAACACTTTCCATAACAAATATTATGATTACAATGGATTTTATCTAGTGTCATTAAATTTATGAGTCTAATTTATTATTTTATATGTGAAGAGTAATGTATTTTATAAATGTTGGAAGACATACTAATTTGGTACATGTATAGGTTCGTGTAATATATACTAGCCACATATACCATGTTTTATTAAAGGTTGTGGTTTTGAACTGCTTTTTAATGATCATATAGATTCATTTTTACTAATAATCAATTATCTGTATTTGTTCACAAATTTTATTACAAAAATTAACTCCAAATTAAGATGAATTGAAAATTATTCATTGAGTTATTTTTCATTTATTATATTATATTACATTTCTGTATTTTTAATATTTTTTTTGGTTGAACCTTTTAGAAATGACCTTTAAAAAGAGAAAGTGGGTCTTCCATTTTTACTTAGTAGTCAATTTTAATTTTTAGGTGATTTGGATGAATCAAAGGAAATTTACTTTTATTATGTATGATTTTAAAAATTTATTGTTTTCATTTCATAAAAAAATTAATGTTCTACTAATTTTCCGAATTTTTTTACTCGATATTATAAAATGTTAAGTGATTTTTAATTAGAATATAGGTAGTTGTTGTGTATTGGAAACTGAAATGTTATAAAGTGATGTGGAATGTTTTCACATATTTATAAACTGTGTTATATTTTGTATATGGGATTACATACAACTATTATCATATGAGGTCATTCTACATTTTTTTGTTTATAAACTCTAGTTCAGGTTTTTTTTAGGAAACTATAATGTGGCATGGGACATACATCTATTTAATATTAAGTAAATAAGTCTCATATATTCCATTAAATCAATTATTTTAGTGTAAATATAATACGAAAGGGGTTACTAGTTAAACATAAGGACACATATATTTTTAATCATGGATTATCTTAATATTGTTATTTTTCTATTATATCCCATTTAATGCTATCTTCTTCTAAATATGTATTTGAAAATTTCATTAGTTATGTTTTCAGATGATAAAATTGGTAACAATTTACATTTTGGGATTGGATAAATTTTTCTATATTACTTTTTTAGAGAAAATGGATTTCTAATATTAGTTGGTATTGAGTGTTGTTTTGTATTTTTAAGTGATTTATTTGTGGTTTATTTCATGTGTGGTTTTAAAAAGATCAATCTTTTCCATTTCAAAGAATTTGATTTAGAGTTTCATATTAATTTTTTACTTATTTTTACTATAAATGAATTTTATATTAATTAATATTTATATTTTTAATAGTAAGATACATTTATTGTATGTTATATTTAATAGAAAATGGTTGATTTAATGGACTCATTTGTAATTGGATCCTTTTTGTTGAATACTTATCACTATTTTGGTTCAAATGATAATGAAATTTATATTCCCATAACCAGTTTTGGATGTTATTTTATTAAGATGTTTAAAATTAAATTATTGGTTTTTTATGGCGGGGATAAAATTTCCATATATTGAGTTTTAATTAATGGTTCTATGATATTTTATATGAATTTTATTTTACTGTGTTACTATATTTTTTTATGAATTTTGTAGGATTCTATTGGCACAAAATGTGTTATGAAATGTAGGTATTAATAGTCAATTCCATTAAATTTCAGTAATAATCAAGTGGAATTTAATTTTTTTCATCCATGTTGAGGAGATAGAGAGACTTTAACATGTTTTAATTTTATTTTTAAATTTTTTAGGTCTCGTTGTTGGGTGGAATTGTACAAAGAGTGATTCAAAGTTATTGGTTTCTGAATTTTTTATTATTTAGAGGTCGTGAAAATACAGTATGGTCTTGTCAAGAGGTTTCTATTAACAATATTGCAATCCCTTTACTTTAAGATGGCTACATCATGACCAACATAGGTTATTTCATGACGTCATATTTCCCATGGAGGCCACACTTATTTGGGAAAAAACATGATTGCCTCTCCATTTTATCTCTATTGTATCCCCTTCAATATGGTTCATTCAATAGAGTATAATTTCTTTTTTCATTGAAATATTATTCATATCCTTTTTTTTTCATGTGGGTTTTATTTGATCTTTTTTTCATGGAAAGGTATTTTGGAATATGACTTCAATGGGAAGTGGTGAAATCATTCTTCTTTATCAGACTTAATTTCTGGCATGTAGATGAGGTCTTGAGCGGGGATGTCTAAAATGTCATTTATCAGGTCCATTTCTTATATCATTGAAAAATTTTCCATATGATTGTTAGTGATTAATTATTAAATTACCCATTTGTGTAGGTGTATTATTTTAGAATTTTAGGTTTCATAGGTCCTGGAATATGGAATCCCTCCCTTTTAATTACATATCTTTTCATTACATTTTACAAATATAGGATGTTTAAAGTCTAGTGTCTTGGAAATCAGAAACAAAAATACATGAAAACAACATAAATCATCCTTATAATCCAATTTTAATGATTTATTGTAATTTCATCGTATGTACAATCACTGTGTTGCATAACAGGGAGATAATCATCAAAGGAATGGGTGAGTAGAAGGCCTAGTAAGTGTAAATAAGGAAATTAGTTTACATGTGATATAGATAAGAACATGATGAAAACCATAAAGGCTTGGGAAATGGATGAAAAAGAATATTATAATAAAAATAACATGAATCAGAACATGAATATTTGGATACATCATTTCATTTATGAATTCATGAACATATCACCTAGGATTATACCCAAGGTGTCTTAAAATATTACCAAGGTTATTCACCAAGATATCATGAAACTTATCATCTCTAGAGATTGATTGTTTACCCAATGAATTTGAGGGATATCAAGGTACACCCTGAATATGTATTTATTTTTATGTGATCCACATATATCATTATCAAACATTTCATAAATAACACATAGAGAATAAAAAAATGGGTTTCATTTCAAAATCGTGTCGTTTAAAATAGTGTTTAAAAATATGATCATTATGTCATTTATACACCATGGAAAGGGAGAGAGAGATATATATGTATATAAATTACATAATAAAATATATTATTTTTATGTCTTCATAAATACACCTAGAAATGAAAATATATTTGGGTATACACATAAATAATACAAGAGAATTTCTTGAGAAAAAGAGGGATATTTTGAGATGAAAATTCTGCATCATAACAGCTATATTACATGGTTTTTGAAAACATTAAAAATAGAAGATAAAGAGGTCATCCTTTCAAAATAGAGTCATGATAAAATATAAGGATATAATAACATGGAGAAGAACATTTTATAGATATTTTAATAAAATACCACATGAAAAGGAATCATAAAATAATAGAGAAGATACGATGTCTTTTATGAAAATTCGGCAGCCTAACGGCGTCACATAAAATTCTGTAAAATAAATTGATGAGAGTGTCGAGGGTCTCTCATAATTTGAAAATATAAAGGACATAAATATGAATATAGAAGAACATACCCCTACATAATAAAATGTAAACAAGAAGACATAAAAATATAAAAAGTCATGACTTAAAAGTGGAGGGTGAATGGTTCCCTTACCATGAATGATAACTTTGAAAACATGAACGTTGGGACCTTGAGGGTCTTCAGGGAACCTTGAGAGGAATCCTTGGGTGGTATAAAGTCCATATCATAGTTGAGGATGATTTTGGAAAAAATTAAATGGGGGAATGGATTGGTATTTATAGAAAATGTGAGAGAATATTTTATTAATTTCCAAGGGACACCTCATCGGTGGTATTTGAAAAACCCTGGGTTTTCCCATGGTATTTCCCCCATGGTATTGGAGACATGGGACACATCATAACATATATTACTATTCAAAAACCAACCAGAATTATTACATCATTAATGATGAAATTAATCAAATGGAAACTCAAAAGTCTATTTTTATTATTCAATGAAAAAAAAACATTTTATACAAATATAATAAATTCACCCTAACCTAATATATATTCCTTGAATTAAATAATGAACTCCATTTTATGAAAATAATTTTCAAAATAATTTTAATGTAATTTAAAATAAAATCATTATTTATAAAAAAAATAACTCTAAAGGTATAATATGTTTTGTAACACCATGAAAAAGTATTCAACGTCCCATAAAATTATCGTATAACCATAATTAAATAGACTAAAAATTTATTGTTAAATTTTTGGTAAATAAATTTCCATTTTTTATTATTAAAATAATTATAAAATTGTAAAAAATATATTTATGAAATACATAAATACCAAAACATATTCAATGACCATTTTTTCACACTTAGTATGTCAATATTGTATTTATACATTCATGGGTGAAGTTTATATATTTTTGGCTCATTTTCTATTCATTATTATTCATGAGGGTAATATTTTTATTCATAAATTACTATTCACTAAAAATTATGTTGATCTTATTAGACTCTAAATTTCTTACTGGTCGCAACTCTAGAATACCAATTTTTTAAAATAATATCACATTATTAATTATTTAATGTTTACAAAAATAATTTAAAATACCCTTTTATCAAATAATCATCAATAATAATCATCTTATATTTATCCAGGTATTTAAAAATAAAAAAAATTATCATAATGAGATATAATAATTTTATTTAAACAAAAAGATTACCCAATTTAACTAAGTCATTTTTACATAGACCCTTATAAATACTGCATAGGACCTATGTGTAAGGTGTGTTATGGTGATTGAATCATGGAGAGGCATGGACAACATTGCCCGAGTGGTGATTTCTATCAGCTTGAACTTCTCCCGTATGCGATTCCATTAAAGCATCACATGTTTAATCTTAGCTTGGGCTTGGACTATATCAATGCCTAGTGATGCAACCTTCTTCCAAATCTCTGATATATGGGCTTTGAATGACCCGAGTTTTCTGGATGAGGCCATTGACTCATCTTTCTATATTAATTACCCCAGATCACTTGTATTTATAAAAAATAATCTAAATATTAAGAGTTTAGTGTCCAATGGTCATATTAAACAATGGTCATATAATATTTGAAACCCAACGGTATCATTTTAATTGTAATCACTTCATTAATTAAAGGATATAGTTTTGTTGAGTATTAAATAAAATAACACACCAACTTAGGAAACAAATATTATTCAAATGTTTGGGTCGTTGCATTATTACCCCCTTAAGAAATTGTGTCCCTGAAATTTTAACTCGTACCCTCAGAAGAGAAATGGTGTGGCTACTTTTGTCTCATAGACTCCACTGGTTCCCACGTGGATTATTCGCATTTGTGTTCCCTTCAAAACACCTTAACAAGGTGGGTAGTCTTGTGGCGTAGATCCTTATCTCTATGATCCATACACGCCACTGACTTCTCCTTATATGATAGGTCATGATCTAGTTGTACCACCATTGGGTTTAGTACATTTGAAGGGTTAGGTATGTAATTCCTCAAGATGGATACATAGAATACATCATGAAATTGCAATATATTTGGATGAAATTCCAGACGATATGCCACTTCTCCTATGTGATCAAGGATTTCATACGGGAAATGTACCTATTGTTGAGCTTTTGTTTCTAACTAAACCTCATGAATCTCTTCCAAGGTGAAGAAAGAGCTTGTCACCAACATCAAACTACATGTCACTTTGACGGTTGTTGTCATAGCTCTTTTTCCATATCTGAGAAGCCTTAATGTTTTGTAGGATGGCATGGAATTTTTCTTGTCATATCTTGCACAAGATCAGGCCCAATGATATTTATCTCACCAGCTTCATCCCAACAAGTAAGAGATCTAGATCACTTCCCATATAGAGCTTCATAGGGTGCCATTTGAATGGTCAATTGGATGTTTGTTTGAAAGAGAACACAACTAATGGAAGATATTGATCCCATACACCTTTAAATTCCGTTGACCACGATCTTAGCAATTCATCGAGTTTTTGAATATTCCTTTTAGATTGGCCATTAGTTTTGGGGTGATAGGCCATACTGGAATAAAATTCAGTGCTTAGAGTATGTTGAATACTTATCTAGAATTTTGATATGAACCTTTGGTCATGATCAGATATGATAGAAAGTGTAACTCCAGGATGCCTTACAATATCCATCATGTAAAACGTCGAAATTTTTTTCTTGAAAGAAATCTTCCAGAATGGGGATAAAATGGGTATTCATGGTGAGACGATCCACAATAACCCATAACACATTGTGTCCTTTGGATGTTATCGGGAGACCAGTGATGAAGTTCATAGTGATATTGTACCACTTCCATGCTGATATGGGTAGTGGTTTCTATACCCCTTTAAGATGTTGTCACTCGGCCTTCACTTGCTAACATACCAGGCATCTTGACATGTTTTCAGAAATCTTCTTTTTCATATTATCCCACCAATAATGATCACGATGGTCCCTATACATTTTTGTACTTCTAGGATGTATTTAGAATGTAGAGCTATGAGGTTCATCGATTATCTCCTTCCTTATTTCTAAAATATATGGAACACATAGTCTTGAATGACATTTTAGTACACTTCTTGATCAATATTGAACTCAAGAAACATCCCATCCTTGAAAACCTCAAACATATTCTATAACTTAGGATCTTAATTATGAGCATTCTTGATCTTCTCTAGTAATTATGGTTGATAAATAATTAGGGTTAGGGTTGAGGATGTTCCTTCCCTTAGAATTACCATTTCCAGCTTCACTAGGTTATTGACCTAATGATCTCATTGAATATTCATCATGGAAGGAATTGTAGGGTATTTCTTATTTAATGAATTAGGGACTTTTTTTTCTCTACCAGGATGATAATTAATTGAACAATCATAGTCTTTATGAAGTTCCAACCATATCATTTGCCTCATGTTCCATTCCTTTTGTGTGAAAATATAAATCAAACATTGGCAGTCTGTGTATATATCACATTTCTACACATAAAGATAGTGTATCAATATATTTTGAGCAAAAACAGTTGTAGCTAGCTCCCAATCATGTGTAGGATATTTATTCTCATAAATAATCAACATTCGAGATATATAATCAATGACATAGTCGTTTTTCATGAGGACTCACCCAATCCCTTTCAAAGATACATCCCTAAAAATAAAGAATCCTTATCAACATTAGGGATGTGTTAGCATGGGTACAGTAACCAATCTATTCTTCATCTCTTAGAATCATTCCTCACACACAATTGTCCATATGAACATTACTCCTTTTCAAGTTGACTTGGTTAATGGATTAGAATGTCATGAAAGGTTATCACAAACATCCTATTATATCCCAATAATCCAATGAAACTACTAATATCATATATTGTTATAGGTTGAGGCCACTCTTCTTCAACTATTTTCATTGTAGGGTAAATAATTTTTCCTTCATGGGTTTCAATGTTTCCCAAGAAAGCAACTTTTTGTAACAAGAATTCACATTTTCTGATATTTCCAAAAATACTATCCTTCTGTAGAGTTTGTAATACAACCCATAGATGATCATTATGCTCCTCACTAGTTTTGAATATATCATAATATCATCAATAAAACATCAAAAAGTTATTAAAGTAGTCCTTAAAGACACTATTCATCAAATCCATAAAAATAGAAGGAGAATTAGTCAGTCCAAAGGGCATAAAAACAATTTCATAATGCCCATATCTTGATCGGAATTCCATTTTTGGAATATCTTCTTTCTTCACCCCCAACTGTTTACAACCTAAATGAAGATCAATCTTGGTGAAGAATTGAGCCCCACAACATTGGTAAAATAAGTCATCAATTCATGGAAGAGTGTAAATATTCTTCATGGTAATCCCACTCAGTTCTCTAAAATCAATTGATAACTGCATTGATCTATACTTATTCATCACAAAGAGAACAGGTGCTCCCATAGAAGACACACTGGGTTAGATAATCCCCTTTAACAAATGATTTTTGAGTTGTTTCTATAATTTGTCAAGCATTAAATTTTCAACCCAACATGGGGACATTGATATTAGATAAGATCCAAGTATGATTTCAATTGAGAAATCTAACTCTCTTTCTTGGGTTGGACTAGGTGACTCCTCAGAAAATACGTCAATGTATTCATGGACGATGGGAACATTTTTTATCCATAAACACTCATTTCTATCTTCTTCTTCAATAATAAACTCCATAAATATGGATATAGGAGGTTGTTTTAGACAAATACTGGTTTGAGATATCTCTCCTAAGAATATAACTATTAGTTTCTCATTCAAGACTATTGATATTTCCTTATATCTACATTTGATCATATCATTATAATTTGATAGCCATTATATCCCTAGTTTAATGGAAAATTCCAACCTGGGAATGACTAATAGAGATGAAAAAATATTTTCCTCAATAATTTAATTACTATAGTTTTTACAAACTAACAATGCTATGATAATCTGACTAGGAGTCTTGATTAATAACTCTACTATTTGCAATTCGTGGGTTGATTTTAGATTCATTGTAAACATGGAGGAAATAAAGGAATGAGAAGTTCTAAAATAAAAAAAAGTGTTTTCTATCATTGAGAGAACAATATTAGTGCCTTCCACCACATCATTTGGTGCATCAACTTCAGACATAATGATTTAAAAGTAAGACCTTTCTCCCTTGTCCATTGCTGAAGCTGATGGGGATTCCCCTCTATTACCATCAGATTTGGACATTTATTGGAAAAGTTCCCTAGTTGTACACACTTATAGCATTGGACATATGGTATGACAAGGACCATCTACCACATGTTGTTAGTGTTTGGGATGTTAGGCTTCTTCTCACTAAGACAATTCCATGTGATATTGATATCATTTCCACACTAATATCACTTCCCGGTCCCGAGCAAGCAGTTCCCCGAGTGCTTGTTCCCTCATTTATTACAAATGGGAAATTGATATTTCATGACTCCTCATCCCTGATATATGATACTACCTATGATTAGATTAATAGATATCTTCTTTTCATTGGATTTATGTGTCCACTTCATCTCAACAAACTTTTGTCCTACTTTCATCTCACTCTGCACGATCTCGTTATAGCTATCATAGTATCAGTTGCATAGATTCTTCCACAGATGAGGTGTTAGTACACAAAATAATCTATCATCCTTCCCACTTGTATCCATTAAAATTCATGAGGTATAACAAGAGAGTTTGAGGATTATTATATCATATCTTCCCACAAATTATTTCTCCATTTTCTTCAGCTCGACAAACTCCTTCTCCATTCATATTCTCATGGAATGATGGAAATAATTTTTGAAGAAGATCCCTCTGAACTCATCCAACTCCATAGCTTCAACCTCCACTATTGGCCTCATGTTTTTTTATTATTTCTCACCAATTATAAGATTCTTCCTCTAAGTGATATATATCTAGGGTGTCCTTCTGTAGATCTGAACAACGTATCATAGAAAAGATCTTCTATATAGAGTTGATCCACTGTACACCAATCAATGGGTCTGTCAATCCACTGAATATTGGTGGTCATTGATGCATAATGGACTCTATAGAATGTTGTTACCTTCACGATGAGATCTGTCTATCAGCATGAATCATGTTATTTTCCATAATTTGAGTCAGTTGGTTCTTTATTTGTATGAAAGTTTCCATTCTAGGTTCCATCAGAGGGCTGTAAGCGCATGGTCCATTGTGGTCACCATTTTCACGGTTCCTCCTACTGCATTCCATATTCTTAAATAATAAACATTAGTGATAAACATATTTCATTTATGAATCTTTTAACTATAGAGGGTTTTATGTCTTAAAGAACCATGCTTTAAACTATTATACTTCTCTATAAATCCATCATATGGATTCAAAAAAAAGAATGTGATTAACAAAACATATCCCCCGGGAGTGTCAAACCAGGAGTGAAGTAAGGCCTGATGTCGTGTACCAGGATAACCTAATTCATTCTTGAAACTCCTTGTTGGATTTTTTACTCCTTGGTAAATCTCTTCCAGAGCCACATCCACGTTTTTGTATCCAAACAGTGATATATTTGTATATAAATCACATACTTAATATTTAACAAAAATATCAAGAAGTTTTATAATATTTAAACATTTTTATAGGTTTATTCAAATTTTTTTAATTGCACAATTTCCATAAATAACTAGCTATCCCCTAATTCTAACTATGGAAACCCACCCTTTTTATTAAATTAATTTTCATTACATTTTTCTAAGAGATGATCTTTATAGTCTAGTGTCTTGAAAATTAGGAACAAAAATACATGAAAACAATATAAATCAAACTCTTAATCCACTTTTAATGCGTCATCATAAGTTCATCAAAAGTATAATTACTTATTATTAAAAAAAGCGACATAAATCAAAGGAAAGGGTGCGGAGAAGGCCATGTAAGGGTAAATAAGGGAATTTTTTTACCTGTGATATCGATAAGAACTTGATTAAAATCATAAAGGCATGAGAAATGGAAGATGAGGAATATAATAATAAAAATAACATGAATTATTTATTGAATATATTGATAAAATTGTCTTTTATAAAATCATGAAAATATCACCAAGGTTCATCCCCAAGGATTCATAAAAAAAATTACCTAAGTTATTCACCATGGTATCGTGGAACTAGTAGTCTCTAGAGATTAATTTTTTACCCAATTCATTAGATAGATATCACGGTTCACTGTTAATATGTATTTATTTAAATGTGAACCACATATTTCATAATCAAAAACTTCATAAATAACCCATACAGAATCAAAGAAATGGTTTTCATTTTGAAAATCTTGATGTTTTAACAGGTGCTTAAAAATATGATCATTATGTCATTCAATAACAATGGAAAGGGGTCAAGGGTAATTAGTATGTAAATTCCAGAATAAAATATATCAATTTTACTACTTTATTAATATCCATAGAAATGAAAATATAATTGGGTATTCACATAAATAAAATAATAGAATTTCTTGAAAAATAGATATATTTTGAGATGAAAATTCTCCAACATAACGACTATATTACATGATATTATAAAACATTAAAAAGAGAGGTGAAAGAGGTAACCCATTCATTAAAGAGTCACGATACAATATATGGAAATAATAAAATGATGATAAAAACAAGGAATGGATATTTCAATAAAATACAACATGGAAAAGTAATTATAAAAGAAGAGAGAAGATGTAATTTATTTTACAAAAACTCAGCTTCCTAACAGCGTCACATAAAATTCAGAAAAATTAGTGGATGGCAGTGGATAGGGCATCCCATAATTTGGAAATAAAAAGGACAGAAATATGAATATATTAGAACATAACCCCATTCAATAAAATGGAAACTAGAAGTCATAATAATAAGGAAGTCATGACTTAAAAGGAGAGGTAAAAGGTTCCCTTACTTTGAAGAGTAACTTCAAATTTGTAAAGGTTCAGACCTCTAGGGGATTGAGGGAAACTTGAGAGGAATCCTTGGGAGGTAAACATACCAGATCATTGTTTAAGAGGATTTTGGAATGAATGGAATGATTGAATGGCTTGGTATTTATAGCAAATGTGAGGGAATATTTTATTAATTTATAAGGGACACCTCATCGTTAATATTTTCAAAAACATGGGCTTGACAATGGTATTCGCCCATGGTATTGGCCACATTGGACACCTCATAACATATCATACAATTCACAAGTTGAACAAAATTATTACATCAATATTTATGTCATTAATAACACTGAAACTCAAAACTATATTTTTACTATTCCCAGAAAGACAAAACATTTTATAAAAATCTCATAAATTCTCCCTAACCTAATATCGATGATCTGAATTCAAAAATGAATTCCATTTTATGAAAATAATGTCTGAAATATTTTTAATTTTATTTATAATTAAAATCATTATTTATTCCAAAAACTACTCTAAAACTATGACTTGTTTTGTAACACCTTGAAAGAGTAATGTAGGTCCCTTAAAATTATCATAAAACCAGATCACAAAAAAGTTACAATTTATGATGACATTTTATGAAAATAAATTTCCATTTTAAATTATTAATTATTGATAGAATTGTAAATAAAATATTTATGGCATAAAAAAATACGAATACATTTACTATGATCATTTTTTCACATTTAATATGTCTACATTGAATTTATACATTCATGGGTGAAGTTTCCATTTTTTGGCCGTTTTACCATTCATGAATATTCATTACTATTCTTCAGGGTAATATTACTATTATTACGTTACTATTAACTAAAAATTATGTTGGTCAAATTAGAATATAAATTTCTTGCTGTTCACAATTATAAAAGGCCATTTTTGGAAAATCATTTCACATTATTAATTATTGGGTGTTTAAATAAATATTCTAAAATACCATTTTACCAAAATTCATCTATAATATTCACCCTCTATTTATTCGAACATTTGAAAATCACATCTTTTACCATACTAAGAACTAATAAATTTATGTGTACAAAAGTATTACACTATGTTACTAAGGCCTTGTTACACATCCCCTTATAAAACTTATATAGGTCCTAAGTGTAAGGTGTGTTATGGTGATAAAATCATGGGGAGGCTTAGAAGACATTGCCCGAGTAGTGATTTCTATTAGCTTGAAAATCTCCCATAGGTAATTCTGTTCAAGCATCACATGTTGAAGCTCACCTTGGGCCTGGGGTAAAGAAAATCCTAGAGACCCAACCTCTTTTCCAAGCTCTGATAAATGGGCTTCGTATTACCCAAGACTACTGGATGAGGCCACCCACTCTTTTTTCTATATTAATTATCCAGGATCAGATGTATTTATAAACAATAATTGTAACTTTGAGAGTTTATTTTCAAACGCTCATATTGACCAATGGTCATATAAAAGTCGAAACCCAACGATATCATTATAATTATAACCAATTCATTAATTAAAGGATATTGTTTTTTTGAGTTTAAAATAAAATAACACACAATCATAAGAACCAAATATTATTCAAAATTTCAGGTCGTTACAAGGTATGCGTATGGGGTGGACCACACCCACATTTCTTATAGTTCTTTACTATTATACCATCTTTGGATATTTACAATAATTATTCATTTACTAGATTCTGAATTTAAATGATCACTTTATTAATATATTTGTGTTTATGGCTGAGTTATGTTCTTGTGGCCCCAAATGAGGTCACTAAAATCATGAGACCATTATTGGATTTTTCTATAGAGGTAGGTGCAACCATGCATTACTATTAAATTTTTGTGAAATAATAATTTAGTTAAAATGTATTAATGTGGTTATCTCATATGATTTGTTTTAATAAAAATGGAAATCATAGCATTATAATTTTATTTTTATACAATCATGAAAAATAGTTTATTTTAATGGTTATACATGGGGAATGGGGAGTTTATCTACTGGGAGTTTTTATTACTCTAAAATTAATTTCAGGATCATTTAATGTTATAGTTGGATAGAGGTTGGTCTTGATATCTTGTTTGAGTTTGGTTATTTTATTACTATAAAACTGAGTAATTTCATGATTCATGGAGTTGTGAGAAAATATTCATTATTTTACATCATTATTTTTATTTGGGTATCTCTTTTTGGAATATATGTTCTTATTTTATTTAAAATAGTTTACTGATTTTGTTGGGACTATAATTATATTTTTTTTTGGATACATCAGTTGGGTTTTCTATGATTTTTCATGCGTTGTGCTATATGTTTTACCTCATTTAGTTTTATTTTAATTTAAAAAATTCTTATTTTCTATGTGATATTATCTGAAAAACATGAAAAAATATGGGTATATTTTCAGTTATTATAATTTTGTCATGAAAATAATTCCCGCTTCTCTATATTTGATGTCTAGGAACATGTTGTTAGCCCACGATAATTAGGAATGTCCTTCAGGACGTTCTACTGGGTGACCCGGTTTCCCGAAGCTATGTTAGTCAATGTTGCTCAATAAAACTCTTGTATGCACAATCATAAAGAAAAACATACACAGATATAGATATACACAATCAGACACATACATATTCACATACACCTAAGAATTCATTCACATACACATACATATACATACTTAATCATAACAATATATTTACATGCATATTTGTTCATATACATACATGAAAATACATACACATACACATACATAAAAGAAATTCACATACCTACATATCCATGCACTTGAATAAATTAATGTGGATACATAATAAAACATACATACAGATACGTGTATCTGTATATAAAAACACTAACGCATACAAGCATATTCATGAATATTAATACTTGTAAATACACCTAGAAATACATACACATTAACAAAAACAAAAATAAATACACATACAGATAAATATAAACATATACAAACACTTTTGATATACATTTTCAGACATGTAGCATCTAGAACAGCATCCCAGAAGACTAAGAACCATGGAGTCAAACACGATTGTGTTAAATATAGTAAAGGAAATATTATCACAGAAGGGTATCAACCCTTCATGGAGAAAATTGATCATGCTTCATGGAGAAAAATCCTTGTGAACCCACCCCATTTATCAAAGTGAAAAATATCCGTGATTTGATATTGAAGTGAAACAATTATCATTACATGCATTTTAGGGTTTAAATTGAGGGGCCCACTTCATATCCCATTATACAACATTTAGTAAATTAGTAGTCTAATAATTACATTATTTATGAATGAAATTCACTTATATACATTTTAGCATATCTTTTGTTTAATATTTTTATGAATTTGGTAAAATATTTCATAGAAAAGTGTACACTTCCATTCAATATCCTTTTTTGCCAAAATATTGTAATTTCAAAATAAAACACCATTTCTTCTTATAAAAAACATTCATGTTTTTTAATAATACATCACCATTGTCCATTAAGATCATAGAAACCGATGAAAAACTTCTAAAAATTTCAAATGAGAACCAAAATATCAATAACGGTCAAATATAGTGATAAAAAGTGACTTGTTTCTCAATTTCAAAACCACAAGATATTTTAAGTGAATTTTCATCTATAAAAACCAACTTTGTGAAAACATAATCATTTATATACACATGAAAATATATTTATATAAAAATATATTTATTAAAAAAATTATAAAATACATAACTGTAAAATAATATATATTATGGATAAAAAAATATGTGAACCATGAAAAAACGTTTACAAAAAAATTACCTCTTCCCCTCAAAGGGAATATTCATTTCATCAAACAAAACCTAATTATATAGCTATATGAAAAAAAATCAATGAAAATTCAACTAAATTGTTAAAAATGTGATGTATATTCCTTGGGATAACATCTTCATTGAACCCAAATAATAACACTTAAAATAGGAATAACATACTTTGTTAATTCCAATATAATTCTCCAAATAATATAATCACTACCCCATACGTGAAACATAAATATCGACCTCAACCAGATCCTTTATCAACAAAAAAGACCAATAAAAACATAAATGACATATTATATTGAATTTACACAATAAAGACTCATAAAATATTATGTTTAGCTGATATAAAAACACAAATTTAGGCATCATGTATAAATAGGGATAACGATTCTTTTTTTTTCAAAATATATTTTTTAAAAAAATATAAAATATTGGGAAATGGTATATTCTATTAAAAACAATTTAAAATGAATAATTGACTTATTTATTAGTAATTATCATTACGGAAGTATATTCCACTAATTCTATAAATGTAAAATGATTTTCATTTCCCACTTTTATAAAAAATTCAAAATTAACTCGTTTGGAAGATGTGAAAAGGCCTTATTTTAAAACCTTCATAACAAAGATAAATGCTTATTTAAAATAAATTTGAAACTAAATTTTATAATATTAATAATACACATGATAAATTATAAGGAACCTGGATATTGGGGGAAAGATAATATTAACTTTTAATCTTTTTAAACAGGGTTTTAAGGAATATTTTCTTATCAAGTGTCTGCCTTGTCGTTTACATTATTTATCATCATTAATTATAAACATATGATACTTATTTGAATTATTAAAAACATTTTTAATGTTTATTATTATGGTTATTAACCATATATCAATGTAATATTTAATTAAATATTTTACTATGTTAACATAAGACGTTCAAGTAACCTTAATCTTATAATATATAAGTTTCTTTGGTATGATGACTATTGTCAAATGGATCATAATTATATAATTTTTTTTATTTTAAGAATGTGATAATTATTATTTGTATACATAATATATACTTTCATAACCATAAAATGTTTGTGGTTATGAAAAATTATTATTTTTAAATCATGGAAACGATAGTCTATACGTATGCACTGATACCATTTCCAAATTTCAATAAACATGAGGAAAACAAGGTAAGTATGTGTTGATGTTTTAATAATTATAATTATATCATAAATATTATTATTATTATTCATACAATATTATATATTCTTATCATATTATTCAACAATTTAAAATAAAATACACTAGTTCCTGAAGAGATAGTCTACATGTATTCACGAGAGATGTTTTTAATTTCCACAGGACGATAAAGAATAATTTAAAATATTTATTTAAAATTTAAAAATTAAATTTCAATAATATATATCATTTTATTTTTTTATCCCATTATTATTCATATATATAATATTTAGTGATTGAAAATGAAATACATAATCTCGTGGAGTGGAAGTGAACACATTCAAACATGCAAGGTTTTTACATTCTATTAGATGGATAAGTAGATGGAAAAAATAATACCACAAAATTAATAACATTTTCATATATAGTAAATAATTATTTTTTTTAATTGGATAATAGAGTTTTTATTGATTTGGAATGATAAATGAAATTAAAACATGTAATTAATAAATATACATTTTATTCGGGCATTCTATTTCAGTTTCTGTCAGAATCATTTATAGGAAGGTATTGTTATTAAACAAGGATATATAAGACAAGGTAAGGGATGTTTATAATGTATTTAGGTAATAAAATTATAGTCAAAGAGGCTATTTAGGTGTGAGGAATAAATTATTTGTGGTATCTTTATATAAGAGAGGAGAGTGGATACCATGGAATTTCTTAAGGTATGAAATTATTGTAAATTATTATTCATGTACATGTGAAAAATGTGATGTATTTAAAATCAATTTCATATATAACTATAAAATAATGTCATTAAATAAATTATTTTCAAATTAAGGTGACTATTTATCCATTAACTATTATTTCTATCCTCTTGTTGTCCTTTATAAGAATCACCACAATAATAATGTTTTTTTTTCTATAGTAGTCATAAATGTTTAAATAATATGCCATTAAATTAAATGTATTAAATGGATGATATTTTTATTATATACCATTAAAAATTACAAATATATAATTTTTTTTATAAATTCAAAGTAATTTAATATAATATTATTTAACAAAAAATACAATTAAATTCAATTGTAGTATTATACACGTATTTAAACTTTAAAAATTGCATTTGTTATGTAATTTGAATATAAATTTTTTTACCACATTAATAAATTATATATATATTTAAAATTAATTCGACATAATATTTCAACCAAATAATATTACTATATTTGTTTTTTAAACCATTTAATTTATTTTTCGACTTGTTGCACAAGCATTGCGTCATCATTGTGTAATCTGTTAGGGTTTGAATCTCATCAGTAAAATTTTAAAATAAATTACCATCAGACAAAAAATTATTATTATAAATGAACATTGAAATTAATTAATTTTATTATAGCTATTAAAAAAATATTATAGATATTAAAAGAAATAAGGGAAAAAATTTTATATTATTTTAAATAGAATAACATAAAGAAAATTATCAAATAAAATTTGAAAAAAAATAAAAAATTGTACAATATTAAAGGGGTTGTCAAATTAAACATATCCAATTAAATATAGGAATGTTTTATGGTTATTTTAATTCCTTTTAAAAAATAATTTACCATACATTACATAATTTTCTTAGTACTATGGTGATAAATTTTACCATTGTTATGATAAATTATAAAAAATAATTAAATTTATGTATTAAATTTATTTTTAAATGATGATTCATAATATTTAAACATTTTATAAATTTAAATATTAATAATAAGTAAAAAATAGATTTATAATAATATAGTAAAATGAGATGAAAATGCTCTCGAAAAAATCATTCATAGGTATTAAAAAAAATTGTATAGAAATTAATAATTATAATGTTTCTAATGAAATTAATTGGAGTCTTATTAATAAAAATTAACTATATATATCTTAAAATAAATTAAAAACCAAATTTGTATTTACCAATACATGAAATAAATAGTTTGTTTTTATATAAAATAAGTACGTTGAATATTTACTAAGAATTTAAACTTTTTAGAAAAGAACCAAATTTATTCATTTGAAAATTGTAATAAGATGATATAAAAATTATATCATTTTTATCATATACAATTTATAAAAGTGGAAGAAGTTATATTTAATATTCTGTCAAAAAAATAAATAAATCACATTTTTCAAGAAAACCTATATTTAAAGCATTAAATGAACTTACAAGAAAAATAAATCTTCTTTCCTATAATTAGTCAATAATTTATATTTAGTAAGACCTATATATATATATATATATTTAAAAATGTGTTTAAATCTATTTATGAATTTGATTTCCAAAGTTATGATATATTTATGATGTTAAATATTATTATTTTTTGAGCATGACAACTTGATGTTTGGTGTCATGTACACTAATGAGTATGGTATTATTTTAAAATCAAATTGAAAGAAATTATACAGATTAAAAAATTTAATAAGTTTGATTTTATATTTTCTCTCAAAAGAAGATTTTAGGACATTTCTATCATCGATTCTATGGACATGAAGATAATACATATAACTACGAAATAAAAACCATTTCTAAAGATATTTTCATTTTAATTATTTTTAAAACCAACATCAAAAGATAAAATAAGAGAACATCATTTTAAAAATAGGAAAAGAGAAATTGATTGTAACCTAGAATAACACATAATAGGGATCCCTATCAAGGATAACATTGTATGGAAGTGAAAAAATGAACATTGAATGAATAAAAAATTATGAGATAATGTTATACTTTTTTACATGGGGGAATACCATTTATTCATTCAAAATCATCAAAAAAGAATTTCTTTTAATATTATTTTTATAGATTTTAGGGATTATTTTACCATCTGGATAGAAATAATGAGAAAAACACAAATTTAATTTTATCTCATTTCTTTAGAATAATTTCATCCTTCGATTGTGTTTTAATCAATTTCTAATTATATAACATCTCTTACTCTATGAAATGAAAATTCAAAATAAGTTTTTCATGCATTAAGCACAAAATTCATCTTCAAAAATTTCACATGATCTGAAAAATGATATAATGTTATTAATCATGTCATTGGACCTTAATAAGAGAAAATTTATTGAATAAGGCAATATAATACCCAATTATAAATAAATAATAAATTAATCTTAATATCAATAGTAATTAAAACCAATGTTAAACATTTTATATTCTATAAGTAGATAACATTAAAAAATATCAACATATTCTTAATGTTTTTAGAACCTTAAAATCAATAGGATGTTTCCACATATTCTTCCAGGATAAATTCACATTGACCTCTGAAAAATATTGTTCACTCATAATGTCATATAAATAAACTTTTATGTACTATTAACATAATCTCTATAGTACTGCAATCATTATAATGAAAAAACTGAATCTCTATAAATCCAAAATAAAATTATTTGTACATCGAATAGATAATCAAACCTTTATTCCTAAAATAAAATATCAACTTTGAAAATTTTATTTCTACGTAAATTTATAATATAATTTTCATAAATATTGAACTTATTAAAAAAATAACAAATTCCCCAAATAAATTTTCAGTCATCAATTTCTATATATATTAAAACGTATATTCTAAATAATTTACTACCCATTCATCCCAATGGTTCATAATGGCCTCAAAATCACAGATCATATTAACACTAATTGTCATCAATACCTTTAAAATAATTTGAATAAATTAGAAAACTTTTATTCCTCAGAAAAAAACTATACTACATCATGAGAAAAATATACGGTTTACATATAACTCAATAATTTATAAAAACTCAACAAAAGATTATAAAAGGAATTTCATCCCATAAAATCTAAAAATTTATATCTATGCATTTAAACTTATGGTCAATCATTATCTTATTTATTGTTATAGGTACCAAATAATTATAAAATATCCTCCTCTAAATCATAATCCTCAAAAAAATATATCTAATCATTCCGTCTAATACCAAATATAATTACCAGTAACTTAAACAACCCATAATATCATGATCTATGAAAACAGATTAAGTTCTATACATTTATTATTACTTTATGTTTAATGTTTTTTAAAATATGTAAATTTTTCTTAAAATATTGGTACCTCCATTCAATATAAATTTTTCCACATTATAATACTTTTAAAGTGAAACATTTTTTCATTCCATGAAAAATATTATTGATTTTAAATATGACTTTATCATTGTTTCTACACATCCTTAAACCCTGTAAAAGACTTTTTAAATGGGGTATGAGAAGAAAATATTATTATATTCTATATAAAATTTTGAAAACAATCTTTTTAGTCCATTTCAAAATCTTGAGATCATATAAGAGTGTTTTTTCTTATAAAAACAAACATTGACCTCAAATATTCATTTACGTACACATTAATATATCGTTACCAACCAAGGATTATCATAAGAAAAAAATTATAAGGAAACATAAAGTAATAACCATAATCATTATGGTTATTGAAATTGTTTTAAAAATTATTACCAAGAAAGCTCTATCAGAGGAAGACCTCTGACAATTTATTAAAATTCAAGAAAAGTGCTGCAAAAGAGTACAACACACCGGAAGAAAAACAACATATCAGAAAACATCATACCTGTCACCATATTGATTATAAGATGCTTCATCCGCAGAAGCTGATTCCCACTCTGAGCTTTCATAGTTCTTTAGAATCATGGAATATTTCTTGTAATTTTCTTTTATTATTGAAGATTAATATTTTCAAGTGAATTTTATAAATTTTATTAGGTCTAGAGATCACCTTAAAGTCGAAATAACAATAAAATATATGATGAAGATATAAAAACTACCATGTGTATTAATGTTAATTTTTTTTCTAAATGAATAGATTACTGTATGGGAAACTGATTCATTATAAGAAGCATTAAATCCACCATATGAATTTATTGGGAACTATATATAATTTTTTAAATGGTCAATGTGATTATAGGAAAATGTACTGCCCAAATGCCTAACCAATTAACCATGATGAATTTCTCATAAACACATAAGTAAATAACATTTTCAACCTATATACCACAAGACATGTTGTATTATTTTCATATTTTATAATGGAAATCCTATATTGTTTTTCATGAAATGTGTTAGACCTATCGAATGACCATACTAAGTAAATGCACATTGATGTGAAGTGAACATATAATATATATTGATTTTGGAAAAGTAATAAAGCTATAATATAGTCTCCAATTTACCATATGGTCAATTGATCAACTTATTTTGTAACATCTCTATCCTGGATTCCACTCAATAGTGCCCTAATACTTTTGGGTCATATGGCCTGAGGCGCATCTCCCCAAATGGAAGATGTTAGTGACTAGAAGCAAGGGCATAGGTGTGTCTGTGGGGAGACTATTCCCTATTACAAGATTGTAAGACAGCAGAATCCATAATATAAAAGTAACTGAAGTAGTTTAATAACTTGTAAATAAGTAAAAATTACAAGACTGATATATAAACAATTCTAGAAAACACCTAATATGAAAAATTATTATACATCCCATATGCCTCTAATAAATCAGCCAAAACATTTATAAAAGGTAGATATATAATACGTGTAACAAAAAAAATGAAAAAATCAGTCCACCTAGCATTGTGAGCCACAATTCTATCCCATGCTCCAACTCCTATGAAATTATCAAGAACCTACCATAAGGCTCTTTCCATTATCAGTAAAGTCAATCCTATAGTCTGTTTAGGTAAACAAAGGTGGTCCAAACAGGGTGTGAGATATAATCTTAGTAGGCAACCACCCAATTTTTTTCCCCTCCAGGAAATACATATATATATATATATCAGGTGTGTGAGGGAAAAATAAACAAGTAATTTAAGTACTAAAAAGTAACTATCCTATAAGTCTAGTTTCTGATTTATAATCATGTTCAATTATTCCATTTTTTTATGATGTAATTCATTGAATTAACATTTAGGAATGTGTCAATATAATAATGTTCAATTAACCATTTATTCTCACTTAATTAATATGTATTGAGACTTGGCATAATTCCCACCACCCCCCATGATAGTATGATCAAATTATTCATAGATTGGTTGTCCTTTAAGTGAAAAACAATGAATAAATCCAAGATTGTGCTTTGTCTTGGAAGATGCATCATATAAAACATTGTATTTAATAATCAATTTAGGAGTCATCCAATACTCAGAATTCCAATGTTAGTGTCACTCCAGGTATTATATAAACTAACAACCTCAATCATATCCATGGTGAACCCCTCTATAACACATGTATCACTCTATTTCTGGTTTAACATCATATCCATTCTGGTCCGTCCTTAGAGATACACAAAGGGATTTCTTGTATCACCCATATCATATAATCAATTCTATTTGATTCAATACTTATATATCTATTTGGATTATATGAATCACTTTTCATATAATAGTCAAACCTCAGAGATCATACATGGCATTCCACTAAGGAGTAAAATTTTTACTAGGGTGTAAGAAAGGAACAACCCAATTGAGTCCATCAATGGAATTATCATATGAATATATGGGTCACCAAATCCATATAATAAATTTAAGAATTAATAAAAATTATATAAAATTCATTTAAACATGTAAATGTAATTACCGAAAACATCATAATTCAATATCACATAGAATGGTGGCTGAAGTAACTATCTAAGCATTGAAGGATTGGCTTCCAAATATTTACATTTCAAAATAATTAAAACATGATTCTTAGTCCTATAAATACTATTACATGGAATAATATATATCTATCTCACAAGGTAAAAAAATACAAATGTAAATTCCAAATTTATCAAGAAATGGAATGTTAAAGGCTATGCTTAAAATGATTTCCTCTCAATTACTCAGAGGGTATTTTCATTTAATGATGAAACACAAGATTACAAAATAATTTAACTGAAATTATATAGGGTCATGGTTTCCATTCTCTTAACCATGTTAATGAAATTACAATTTCATTTATAAATTGAAAGGTAAATTACAATTATCAATTATATTTTTAAAATTCCTTGGAAAATTGAAGAAGGGGGTTGATTATTCCAACTAATCCACACACCCATATGGTGGTTCCATTTCTCATACCATCACAACATATATTTTATCAATGTTCCTCCTTAATCACATAGACCATGCCAAAACATTCAAAAATGTAATTTCATTTCATCGAGACACCTTGAAATTTATCGTGTGGCATAGCTGCATAAATATAACCACTCGGTATTATACGAATTTCACAAGACTACCTACTATAGGTTCATTGTTGATAGCTCATCTAGTATCAGCTCTTGATTTGATATTAATTGGGAGATATCTAAGAAAGCACAAAGAATTTAATTAGAGGGAGTTATATATTTCTCTATAATATCACAACTAATATTAATAAATGATAATAATGGCTCAAATTTAAATAAAAACTCATCGATGCATTTCTAATGAGAACGATGGATCTTAAATTTGAGTGAAGATGGAGAGTTAGTAGTAATTCCAACATTAGGTGTCTATATGAGTTCTCTTTTGTAAATTTCCATCCATTAAGGCAGAATAGAGAATTTGGTTTCATTTAATAGCTTAAACTATGGATAATGATAAAATCACCCCCAAAATAAGCGTCACAAGGTTTAGTTGCACAGTTTAAAAACTCTGTTCTAACCGTGCATGGTTAGTTATATGAGAAGGGGTTTCATGTTGTTTTTCTGCACAAGTTGACTAACCATGAACAAAATATTCCATACCCTACTATCAAAATTTCATACTGTAGTACAAAACCTAGTAGCCCCAATCACACTGTTTAGACAAATAGTGTTTGAGGTCATTTCACCCAAAAACATGGGTTATAGGTTCTAAAAAATCCCAAGACATCCACGATACCACCATTTTTTCAACGGGAATTCATAAATGGCTATATTTAAATATTTAAACTAATAATTAAGATACTATAAATGATCAACTCATCAAATAAGAATCTATTTCTTGCAAACATTCCCCCTTAATGAAATTTGTCCCTGAATTTTCCTATAAATAGAGGTCAATCATTTATAAGAATAAATCTAGTCACTAAAATCATACATTAACATCCCAGTCCTAGGTCTCATCCTATGCATGGTTGTGATGTCATGGCCCGAATACCATAGGAGTGGACCGAACTCAGAGAACCCCCATGCGATGACACATAATACTTATAATATTACCATCAAAGGGTACATCAACCTATAATTCAAAATCCTCAAGAAAAAAGTCATGATATGGGTCTAAATAATAGAATAATAGTTGGGAAACATGGAATACATCATGCATGTATTGGTACCAATGAGTTAACTACAACCGATAGGTTATTGGCCCGACTCTCTCCGGATTCTTGAATGGATCGACATATGCTGATGAATGTTTACCCAATCATATGATCCTCATATGTCCCAGCCTCATTGAGATCTGCCTAAAAACCTAATACCAGGCCTCAAACTCAAGAGGTTTTCTATAATGATATTTTTATTATTTCCATTGAAACTATAAAGTATGTATCCACTTTTGAATCAATTGTAAATCTGATGTGGTCACCTGAACAAGATGTGGGTGAAGCATACCAGCATCTCCTACTTCTAACCAACAATGGGGTGTTAAACTTGTCCTACTCCAAAAATCCTCATAAGGTACGTTATTTATATAATTCTAAATGAAATTTTTGTAAGATAATTTAATGAGGGTCATATTCCTCTTTAAAGAGACATCAAAATCTAGGATCCATTATCGTTTCATGTCATCAAGCACCTAAATAATGTGATCTGATTAAAAATATTAACGAGGGTGGTATTATGTGACAATAAGAACCTATGTACTCAATACCCTCTTTATCCATTTATATAAATGTGATGTCAACTATGAATACATATTAAGACGATAGTATTCAGGACCCCATGACATCATGCTAACTCACAGATATTCAACCATCCATGACCATCCTTTTTAAATAATTCTTTGATCATAAAGAAATGTGTATCATTCCTGATCTTATAAGCAAAAAAGCCATATGAAATCAATACCTTAAGTAGACCTTGGTAAACCTATCACGAAATCCATCACGACATCATTCATTTTCTACTTGGGAATGGGTAGTTGTGGTAAAGGTTTGGATAGTTGCTATTGTTCAACATTCACCTACTGATAAGTGGAACATCTCATGAAAAAAACTACATCTATTTTTATACCCCTCCACCTATATTTTTAATGAAAATCCTGATATGTTTTGGTAACTTTTAGGTTTTGTTCCCAAGATGAAACATGAAAATACCATATTAACACGTCATGCATATCCGAATAAACCCATATGTAACCACGAACATGCCAAATTTCCTCTTTTCCTATGGTCCAACTGGGAGGATGGTTCTCACCTTTCACACTCTCTTATAAGATAATGGTCTTAGAGTCTGATATCTTCCTCAATAATAATCTATCTAGAAGAATATATTTAATAGATAAGGATGATAAAAAAGTGTATCATTGTCCATCATACAACTCCATGTTCATCTCAAATAACATTTCCATGAGACATCGATCGCTACTGGAATACAGAGCTGCTTCTATCTGAGTCTTCCAACACAGTACATCAGCCACTGCAGTCCCTTTACTAGTCTAGTGGTCATGATTGATATCAAAAAACATAATGTACTCAACCCACCTTCACAACCTCATATCTAGATCACAATTTATAAATATATACAAGAGGATTTTATGGTCCATGTGAACCAAAAAAAGGTTTCCATGTAAATAATGTCGTTAATAAAGAAATGCATGAAAAAACAGGTAACCCACTATTGTGCATCAAGTAATTCATCTCATGTTGCCTCAATTGTAGAGCCATATAAGCCACGATCCTCTCAGTATTCATAAGAACTAATCTTATCCCAATACCAGTTGAATATTATTAAATAGTGTATCACCTTCCTGGCTCTAGAAAAATTAGTATTTGAATTGAATTCAATCCCTCTTGCATCTCTTAATAGGAAATATCATAGGAATATGACCATAAAAATATCACATCCTTCTTAGTAAATCCCATAAATGGAACTTTTAAGCATGATATGTCCTATATGAAATGCCTATAGTAACCAGCCATCCCACAATAAACTTTATACCTCAAAGACATTCCTTGGATACCCCAAGGAAACTATATCTCTCACCATATCTATGTAAAATGGTACTCCAGTCTCTATGTTGATTTGATTGTGGATGTGAATCTGATCCATCAAAAACTGGAAGTTTGTGAGCATACCATATAACTGATGGTCTCTCGATGTATTCAAAAAAACCACAAAAAATGAATCATTATAAGTTTGGAACACTCGGTTAATCAGATACATGAAAAATTATGGAATTTTTGTGAGGTCTAACAACATAACTATATACTCATATAGACCATACGAACCATGAAATGTTATGTGAGGTGTGTATGATGGTCTAATAGACACCTGATTATAACCAGATCTCAAAATATTATTTCAAAAAACCCAAGATCCTCGAAGGTGGTAGAAGAGATCACATATCCGCAGTAGATGATATTGGTTCTTAACCATCTACTGGTTCAATTTTAGTTAAACTGCACATTTCATGGGAGTTATATCCTCATTTTTTACATAAGGACTTATGATCCCAATGGTTATATACTAGGTTATATAAATCTATTTTCCGTTAAACCCTCTAGATTCATATTGACCTCTTATATCTTAGTAGAATTCAACCTATAAATAAAAATGAATTTATGTGAAACTCCAAGAGATAAAGAAATAGAAAACCTTACCTCTCTTACTATAGGTAATCCTACAATTTCATCTGGAAAGATTCAAAAGATATGATAAACTACAAGGGGGAATCTTCTTGACATGTCACCTAATTATCCAGATCTATGCTCAGAATCTGGACAATCATACCACCCAGACCATGATGCTCTGGTCCAGCATTGCTCATCAGAAAATCCCATTCACCCATTTGAATAAACTATATACCCTATAGAGATATGATGGTCACCCTATGGAAATATGAATCAATGAAATTAGTAACATACACCAACTAGTCCATCACATGAATGAAATTAAATCATGTCATCTCGAGGAAAAAGAGTTCTCAGACGAATTTACACCTTCCAATCATAAGGGGAACTAACTACACAGAAGTACACCATCCGTTATAATTTTGAACTGAGTGTCAATCATTATAACACTATCTGAGGTACGAACAATGAGCCCAAGGATCTACAAAAAAGGCATAAATATAAATCTATGAGTTCCCCATGCATTAAAAAGTACATAAGCTATAGTAGATGGAACCAGAATAGTTCATCTAACAATAGAAGGTCTAGGATCCTACTTTTCAAGGTTCTGTTTCACTATATATATCTTGTTTTTACTGCATCCATATGACACTATCGAGCTTCCCAGATCAGATCTGCTCTACTATCACTATAATTTTGGGGTCTAACTACTGTAGCACTGACTACCTCCTCCGCCTGATCGTCCACCTACACACCAGCTCCCATTCAAGTGAGAAGTTATTGAACCTTCTCTGGAACATGGAGTCGGTGTAGACCCTCTATCACTTAATGTGGTCTTAAACATTCAATATAAGAACTGTAGATGTGTAACACCCCAATCCTCCACGATACGCTTCTCCTTCAATAATGCAATAGCTTTCATTGTATGCAAGTTCGAGATTCTAACACACCACAACCAATCAAAATAGCCATTATGAATAGTAATACCCACTTTTTGAAATTATATATAATTTATATTTCAAAATTTACTTCATTTTTGGATTCGGAATATCAAAATTATCCTATGTTGAATTTTTTGTATTTTTCTGAGAACTTCCAATTTTTAGGAATAGTGAAAAATACTTAAAAACAACTTTTTTAATAAAAATAAGTTATAGTGATAAATAATACTTTTGAGTGGTTTTAAATTATAATTAGAATATTCTTTTACCATTTTATCCAATGGTGTTCATTAGAATTAATTTCACTTTGAAATTGGATATAAATAATTGTCAATCTTTTGATATATATTGTTTCTTAAAAACACGCTATTTGTAGTGATAGCGAAAATTAATTATAAAATTAATTAATTGACCTTAGATGATTTTAATTATTTAAAATAGACATCATTTTTGAATTTGGAATATCAATTATAACTTAGGGTGAAATTTTGGCTTTGTTCTGAAAAATTTCAATTTTTGATGAATAGTGAAACCACTAAGTGGTAGTTAAAAAACTGATTTTTCGTTTAAATGAAACATTACCACTTCTGTGATTTGATTTTCAAAAATCCGACATAAATGGTTGTCATTAGGATGTAAAATATGGTTCAATGGGATTAAAATAATTTTTTTGTGAATAGTAACTTTTATGTTTTATTAATCGCCATTAATTGTTATTAGTGAAATTTAAGGTAAAAATGATATTATAAAAATATGAAAATACCATTACACTTGTCCTACCCCAATTTGATGAGTCATTTCCGACCAATAAAATCCATGGGTCAACATGGGGACCCCCTGGAGCCACTTTGGTAGGAAAATGACATTAAAAACTTTTTATTTAATGTTAAAATAAAAATGTCATAAACATGAGTTCTTTTACTAAAACAATTATTAAATTGGGTTATACAAGTCATATTTTTGACTATAAATATTCATTAGAAATATGAAAATATTTCCTAAATCATGATTTTTTTTATAATTTTTAGACATTAAATAAATTAAAATTTTTATGACACAATGATGATGCAGCGATTACCTCATTAATTAACGATTTAAATAAATTGAAAAGATAATGTTAAATATAAGGAATAAACTTGTCAAAAACCTATTGGATGAGTATATTTATAACTCTTATCAACATATACTAGAAATATATCATTGTGGGACCTTTATAATCCGAAAAAAAAATCATAATAAAGTAACATTTCAATCATTCAAGAGTGCCCCTTCTCTCTTCTTATAAAAGGCCCCCACCTCTACCACCTTATTCACACCATCAAGCCATTTGGCTCGGCCAACCTCTGACCAAATACTCTCCCAACATCCTTATCTTACTCCTATAAGCCTCACTTTGGGTAGAAATCTTCCCATGGAAGCCTTTGGATCAAATCAAATAGAGTTACCCGATTTTAAGGTAATGTCTTCTCTTATGTTATTTTGTTTTATTTTGCTTCTACAACCCCCTAAACTCTTTTTATTAATTTATTTTGTAAAAAAAACAAGTATCCTCAATATACTAGAATGTTTTTATAAGATTGATTCGAGCTGCATTTACACATACCTACATCTAATGGTTAAAGAACATACTGTTTCTGTGGATGGTGAATTTCTGCCTCACGAAACGATGATTGTTCAACACTAATATAACACCTTCAAAGGTGGAAATTAAGATGTCACTATATTTATATATGATATATAATATTTTTATGTTTTACTTATTCTTCTTTATTTTTCATTTATTGCATACCTTTATGGTTTCCATTGTGGGTAAATGCGATATTTTCATTTTAGGAAGTGCGAACTACCACCCCCTCAAAGTGATTTGAATTGTTAATGCCATATGTGGGATATAAAGGATGGAGTAAATGGTATTATAAAATATAATATATTGTAATTATAATATACCTTTCTATAATAATGATTTCATTCCATTAAATATGAAATAGAAATGAAAGTAGCGTTTATGCGTACGTATGGCTTACCGTCTCCATGAACGGTGCATTTCATTTCTTACCACTAAATGTTACGTAATCTTATGAATGAATGTATATACTGGATATATATGATATATATGATATATAAATCATGAATATAATTCTGGAGATAATGGATATTCTACCACATAAACAACATGTAATTATAAGAAGTTTATTGTTGACTCAAGTACCAAATATCGACAAAACGACCATTATTAACTTAAATAATTACATAGTGTTCATAACATGGTAATAAGTGATATAAAAGGAATAATGACATCGAAAAGGGATCTTAAGCAAGTAGATATTAACTCTAGTTTATTATTCAGGAGGTTAAAGAATGGTAGAGTCAAGTCGGACACAAGGTAAGGGAAATGTTTATCCTAATTTCCATTCTATGGGATAATCTCCTACTTTCAAATTATGTCATGATATTATTATGTCATATCTTGGATTTTTACTTTCTTTATGTGTACTTATAGTGAATACACATAATATATCTATTTTATTAAATAATTGATCTTTTTAAGGGACTTAATCTCAATCATCATTCATTGCGGCATATTTTGTTTTATACACAAATTTCTTTTATACGATGTATAAACCCCTTTGACTTTTAAGTATATTCAGAAGGGATATTCTTATACAAATCGTTTTAATAAACGATAAAAAGGAATGTTTTTCTTGTCGTACATATGTGGCGACAACAACTTCTCCTCCTCCATGACCATTATTTGAGTTTCATCTTCCTCTACAAGCGATAACTTTTTTTAAATGAAAAATAAATACCAAGTTTTAATTTTCATTTATTTTGGTATTGAAAGTGGTTTTGATAAGGTTTTTGTTATATCAACGTGTTGTATTGATATCTTGTGATTGAAATGTGGAAATTTTATGTTTCCTTTATTCATTTTTTATGTGATACGATTATGTTATGGTTTATGATATGTTTAAACCTGTTCATATGAGGAATTCATTTGACTTAATAAGTGACGGGTGGAGCCCGCTATAGCTCCTTGATGCCTCGGTAGGTCTCATGAGACAAACTAGTGTCTTGGAACGAGGCCTTGACAAAATCTTATTTGTATTCTTGGCATGAGTCCTTGGATATGTGGTTATGATAGTATGACATTATGCATTCCATCATTATGAAAGTAGTTATTGATATTGCATGTGATTATTCGACCAGTAGAATATCCATGTGAATAAGAAAATGGAATTATCTAATTATAATTTTTCCATATTATGTTGAATTTCAAGTTTAAAAGGCTTTTGTTTTAGTAATACATTTCCTTAGATGTTTTTGTCTATTTATGAAAGCTTCTGCAATATTGTTATCCTTACTGAGCATCTGAGGACACCCCTTTCAATGTTTTATTTTTCCCAGGATATGAAGAAATATTTTATGAGTGACCAACAGGGATAGTCTGAAGGGGATAGAAGTGTGGACTATGGAGACTATGTTATTGTCATTTTTCACTTTATGATGTAATGTAACATTTATGAATGTATCTAGTGTTTCCAAGGCTAATAAACTAATCGGTCTTTCGAGACTTGATCATTGTGATCATGCGAATGTTACGCAATAATGCACCGACTCTGGGTAACTGGGGTTGGGGTGTTACAGTTGGTATCAGAGGCAATTTAGTACTATCCTTGGAAGCTAGATTTTGATAAACTCTGATTAGAACACATAACCCTAAGATAGACTTTGAGGATTAGTATAGAATAACTTCCAAGAATTTTGGTATTATAGATATTTTGGGAGTTTTCTGAGCAATACATCCCTATCTGGATACGAGCAGGTAGAGGCAGCTCTGGCACAGATGTACCTAGTGGTTAAACCTGAAAACATTGCTTTGATCTAGACTCAAACAGGAACTGGTGCACGAAAACGGGCCTTGCTGCTCTTTTGGTTATGACACTCCTGGGGGATATTCTTAGGATAATTATCATTTTCTTTACAAACCATTATGAAGGGATTATGAGTACATAATTCCTCAATGAAAACATTTTTATGATTATGGATTATATCCATAAAGATTTCAATTTATTTTAAGTGTTTTACAAGTATGGAATTATGTATTTTAATTCATAAACTAATCTATTTTATGCCATTGTTTAGAAATGGCGCATAGTGGGAGGAATGGAAATCGTATCAATGCACGCACTCTGTGTAGGGATTGCCCTCCTGCTCAAGATAATTATTGTGGAGGTGGAGATACAACTGGTTCTGATCAACTTATTACCATACATTGAAAACTCACTCAGGTTATGAATAATAACTTTACTTGTATGGAGAACCCTGATCCGCAACGTGGAGGATCAATTTTAGACCGCTTCATGACGTAAATACCACCAACATTTAATGGGGGTACAAATCCATTAGTGGATGAGCGATGGATAAACTCTTTAGAGAAAATATTCCATTCCTTGGGGAGTAGTGAAAGGGAAAAGGTTATCATGCTAGTTTACCGCCTCACTGGAGATGCTGATCAATGGTGGTCATTGATTCAAAACACAAAAAAAGATGATGAAGTATCGAATATTGAATGGAGGGAGTTCAAAGAGATTTTCATAGAAAAATACTTTCCTCGTGACCATAGATCAGATATGGAAAGACAATTTCCGAGTCTGAGGCATTAGGAGGATGAGAATGTCGCAAAGTATGAGGCTAACTTTACAAGGTTAGCGAGGCATGCTCCAAATTTTATATGCAACCCAAGAAGTAAGATCGATCATTTCTTTGATGGGTTAAAACTGTTTCTCTGTCGAGCACTAGTATCAAAATCTTTCTCAATGTATGAATATATAGTCGTGTGTTCTATCAAGACAGAAAAGGAATTATCTAAATCTTATGACAATAATGTAAAGCAAGAGAAGAAGAGAAAGGTGGAACAAGAGACAAATAAAGGTAAAAAAGAAAAGAAGGATTTTCCATTATGCGATAATTGTGGGAAGAATCACCCCGTTACTTTCCTAAAAGGAATGTGAGTTTGTTATAAATGTTGAGAAAAAGGTCAATAGGCTTGTGATTGCAAGGGAAAGAAAGAGGCTCTCAATGTTGAATGCTACAATTTTTGGGAAATGCGGCATTATGGAAATGAATGTCCTATGCGTCCGGGGAACTTACCTCAGAAAAGGACAAGGGATCAAGGACAATTTTATGATGTTACTACAGTTGAAGTGGAAAAATTAATGTATTGGTGCTTTTGGAAACAAGGATTATATTCTGGTTATAATATTAATGTGATATATATAAGGATTGTACTGCAATACCTGTTGTTTTCATTAAGGATTTAATATGATTATGGTAATCATATTTTTAGTATGTGACAATAAGAGAAACATTACTTTGTTTGGGGAATCTAATGTTATAATTGATTTTGGAATTTAAGGACCTTTTAGAGAAAGTCTGGATGAAGGTATTTTGGATAACTATAAAGGATGAAATGGATTAAGTTGAACTTTGGATAGTTTTGTTTAAGGTTAAAACATTTATGAAGATTATTTTTGAAATATTATAATACTATAGTTTTAGGAAAGGGACAACCTACAGGTTGGGGGATAACCCGTCGCGTTGGACAAAGCTGTAGGAATCGAACCCACAACCATAGTGTGATATGCCTTTATTACGTACCACTAGCCAACAGGATGTCCCTGGTTATTAAAAAAACGTTTTCCTAATCTAAATTGTATGTGTTAATATTTGGAACCTTAATCAATTATGATAAATATAATATTTTAGAGTACAATTACCTTTTGGAGTGAAAGATGGGTTTGTGGTAAAACTTTATTAAAGAATGAAATTCTACATGACAAGAAAGTATAATTCCATACGTTCTTAGTAAATATCCTAAATAAATTCCTTAACTTTATGAATGGTAACTTAAAACAAAAAATGTTGTTGGTTAACTTTTCCAATTGAGGAATCAATTACCGTTTAACCAATCACAAGTTTGTGATTTTCTTGTAGTTAACTTTCACCTAATCCTGTTTAATACGACACTCCATAAGACCTTGATGGTTTGTTTTTCCTCCATATCCATATTTTCCTAGAATCCTAGTATGGGATATCTCGGGTGACCTTTGTACTTCTATTTATATCTTTTAATGTTATATTTTTATTAACCCTATTTCCGATGTGGGTTTTCAACAAAGGTATTTTCTATTTTCAACCATTTATTTTCAAAGGAAAATTTTAAATTACAAGGATGCAATTTATTGACAGAGGGAGGAATGTAACACCCCAAGCTTCTATGATATGATTCTCCTTCAATAATGCAATAGCTTTCATTGTACGCATGTTCGAGATTCTAACACACCGCGAACAATCAAAATAGCCATTATGAATAGTAATACCCACTTTTTGAAATTATATATATTTTATATTTCAAAATGCACTTCATTTCTGGATTCAGAATATCAAAGTTAGCCTATGTTGAATTTTTTGTATTTTTCTGAGAATTTTCAATTTTTATGAATAGTGAAAGATACTTAAAAACAACATTTTTAATCAAAATAAGTTATAGTGATAAATTATACTATTAAGTGGTTTTAAAGTATAATTATAATATATTTTTACCATTTTATCCAATGTTGGTCATTAGAATTAATTTTACTGTGAAATTGAACATAAACAATTGTCAACCTTTTGATATATATTGTTTCCTAAAAACACGCTATTTGTAGTGACATCAGAAAATAATTATAAAATTAATTAATTCAAATTATATGTTTATAATTTTGAAAAATAGACATCATTTTTTAATTCGGAATATGAATTATAACTTAGGGTGAAATTTTGGCATTGTTCTGAAAAACATCAAATTTTGATGAATAGTGAAACCACTATGTGGTAGTTAAAAAACTGATTTTTCATTTAAATGAAACATTACCACTTCTGTGATTTTATTTTCAAAAATCCGACATACATGGTTTTCATTAGGAAGTAGAATGTGGTTCAATGGAATTAATATAATTTTTTTGTGAATAGTAACTTTTAAGTTTAATTATTCGCGATTAAAGGTAATTAGTTGAATTTAAGGTAAAACTGATATTATAAAAATATGAAAATACCTTTACAATTGTCCTACCCCTATTTTATGAGTCATGGAAGACCATGAAAATCCATGGGTCAACTTGGGTACCCCATGGAGCCACTTTGGTAGGAAAATGACATTAAAACCTTTTTATTTAATGTTAAAATAAAAATGTCACAAACATGAGTTCTTTTTCTAATTTTTTTTAAATGTGGTTATAAAATTCATATTTTTGACTATAAATATTCAATAGAAATATAAAAATATTTCCAACATCATGATTGTTTTTTTATAATTTTTAGACATTAAATAGATTAAAATATTTATGACACAATGATGATGCTGCGATTACCTCATTAATTAACGATTTAAATAAATTGAATAGATAATGTAAAATATAAGGCTTACACTTGTCAAAAACCTATTGGATGAGTTTATTTCGAACCCTTATCACTTTATCCTAGAAATATATTATTTTGGGACCTTTATAATCGGAGAATCATTTCATAATAAAGTAACATTCCAATCTTTCAAAGAGTGCCCCTTCTCTTCTCTTATAAAAGGCCCCCACCTCTACCATCTTATTCACAACTTCAATCCAATTGGCATGGAAAAACTCTGCCCAAATAATCTCCCAACTTCCCTCTATTACTCCTAGAATCCTCACTTTGGTCATAACTCTTCCCAAAGAAGCCTTTGGCTCAAATCAAAAAGAGTTACCCGATTTTAAGGTAATGTCTTCTCTTATGTTATATTGTTTTATCTTGCTTCTCCAACCCCCTAACCTCTTTTTGATAATTTATTTTGTAATAACACCAATATCCTAAATATACTACGATGTTGTTATCATAAGGATTAGAGCTACACTTACACACACCTACATCTAATGGTTAAAGAACATACTGTTTCTGTGGATAGACAATTTCTTCCTCACGAAACGATGATTGTTCAACACTCATATAACACCTTCAAAGGTGGCCATTAAGATGTCACTATATTTATATATAGTATATAATATGTTTATGTTTCAATTAAGATTATGTATTTTTCATTTATTTCATACCTTTATGGTTTCCACTATTGGTAAACGCGATATTTTCATTTTAGGAAGTGCGGACTACCACCCCCTCAAAGTGATTTAAATCGCTAATGTCATACGTGAGATGTATAAAGGATGGAGTAAATTGTATTATACATTATAATATACTGGAATTATAATATACCTCTATATAATTATGATTTCATTCCATTAAATATTAAATAGAAATGAAACTAGCGTTCATGCGTACGTACGGCTTACCGTCTCCATGAACGGTGCATTTCATTTCTTATCTCTAAATGTTATGTAATATTATGAATGAATGTATATACTTGATATATATGGTATATATGATATCTACATCATGAATATAGTTCTGGAGATAATGGATATTCTATCACATAAACAACTTGTAATTATAAGAAGTTTATTGTTGACTCAAGTACCAAATATCGAAAAAATGACCGTTATTAACTTAAATAATTACATAGTGTTCATTACATGGTAATAAGTGATATAAAAGGAATAATTAACTTGAAAAAGGATCTTAATCAAGTATATATAAACTCTAGTTTATTATTCATGAGTCTAAAGAACGGTCGAGTCATGTTGGACACAATGTAATGGAACTTCTTAACCCAATTTCCATTCTTTGGGTTAATATCCTACTTTCAAATTATGTCATGATATTATTATGTCAAATCTTGTATTTTTACATTCATAATGTGTAATTATAGTGAATACACATAATAGATCTATTTTATTTAAAAAGGGTCTTTTTAAGGGACTTCGTCTCAATCACCATTCATTGAGGCATATTTTGTTTTATACACAAATTTCCTTTACATGGTGTATAAACCTCTTTGAATTTTACGTTTATTAAAAAGGAATCTTCTTATACAAAGCGTTTTACTAAACGACAAAAAGGAATGTTTTTCTTGTCATACATATGCGACAACAATGACTTCTCCTCCATCGTGACAATTATTTGAGTTTCGGCTTCCTCTACAAGCCATAACTTTTTTTAAATGATAAATAAATACCATGTTTAAATTTTATTTTATTTTGGTATTGAATATGGTTTTGATAAGGTTTTAATTATACCAATGTGTTGTATTGTCATCTTGTGATTGAAGTGTGGAAATTTTATGTTTCCTTTATTCATGATTTATGTGATACGATTATGTTATGGTTTATGATATGTTTAAAGCTGTTCATATGAGGAATGAATTGGACTTAATAAGTGATAGGTGGAGCCCGATATAGCTCATCGATACATCAGCAGGTCTCATGAGACAAACTAGTGTCTTGGCATGAGGCCCTGACAAAATCTTATTTGTAGTCTTGGCACGAGGCCTTGGCAACGTGGTTATGATAGTCTGACATTATGCATTCCATCATTATGAAAGTGGTTATTGATATTGCTTGTGATTATTCGACTAGTAGAATATCCATGTGAATAAGTAAATGACATTATCTCATTTTACATTTTCCATATTATGTTGAAGTTCAAGTTTAAAAGGCTTTTGTTTTAGTCATACATTGCCTAAAATGTTTAGGTTTATTTATGAAAGCTTCTTCTATATTTTTATCCTTACTGAGCATCTAATCTCACCCCTTTCAATGTTTTATTTTTCCCAGGATATGAAGAAATATTTTATGACTGACCTATAGGGATAGTCTGAAGGGGACAGAAGTGTGGACTATGGAGACTATGTTATTCTGATTTTTCACTTTATGATGTAATGTAACATTTATGAATGTATCTAATGTTTCCAAGGATACTAAACTAATCGGCCTTTTGGGAATTGATCTTTGTGATCATGCTAATGTTACGCAATAATGCACCGACTCTGGGTAACTGGGGTCAGGGTGTTACAAGATGGCCCATCTTTCCTAAATATTGACACTCGACTGGGTCCCTTGTACACTCTGGCCTCATATGTCTTGAACTACCATACTAGTATCACCTCTCCTATATAACCTAGTTTTTACTCTAGCTACTAGCATCACCATGTGGATTCGTCAAACAAAACTTTCTACTATAGTTTTATGCAACACTAAATCTAGTTGTTGAACCACCATGGATCACACCCCCATCCTCTCTTAGGTTAAGCACTATAATAAGTACCTTATTAATGATTCAATAAATTTTAGTCATCCAAATGGTATTTACCTGTGATTAGATTCCATGCTAAGACCATCCTCAAATTTCCTAGATTTAGACTGCTCATCACCCATCCAAATTGCTGCGAAATGCTAGAAATCTATAAAATGACTCATGAAATCTATAACTAATAGAATTACCAACAACATGTGTAATAACTAATAATCTATTTCACCCTTGATGTATTTTGGTTGAATTGGTAATTGAAGGCCATATCAAAATCCATACAAGACATTTCCCGATAACAATATGTCTATGGTATTTCATCCCACTATCTCAAGGTAGAATGATGCCTCATGTATATATCTTTATCTACCATCCTCTCAAGTGGAGTCTTAAGATGGTCAAAGATATATATAATGGTCTCTATCCATGAATCTGCATCTTGTAGTCTACCATCCCCCAAAATTGTGTGTAGATTCTGATTCTAGAGCTCCCACGTGAACCCTTCCATAATCAGGGTAGGTCACAATGATCCCTGAATGGTTTTCATAATACACTTGAACCCATCACTGAACTATGCCTCATAACATATTTATATCAAAACAACTAGTACCACAACAAGCACTACTAGATGATCCATTAGTGTCCCATGGACCACCACATCCAGAGTATGGTTGTTTCCACTTACCAGGAGAATGACTAGATGTCATCATTAAGGTATGCCTCTAAATTTATAATCAAATTCCTCAAAAAATAAAAACATCAATGTTTTCATATCAAAAGTTTAGGAAGGGTCAAAACCATCATGAAACGTAGTCATACAAAATAGCTTACTCTTAATGCCATAATTGTATAAAGAAATAGTCAAACATGTTGCAGGATACACTACCTCTTTCCCACTAAATAGTTGGGTCTCATTAAAGTCTCTATTTCCAAGTCTATATTCTCATTATAATTCACTAAATATTGATTTCCATTTAATTTCCATCATTTATTTAATGAAATGTTTTAATAAATGGATTATTAAGTTCCAATCCATGAAGGCTCATAACACTTCATGAACAAAAATTTGGTGCCCTTATTATCCATATCATATCAAATTCACATTCAATAATTAAATCAATAGGTTCCTCACTTTCTAGTCCATAAGGGCCCATAATCCTTATGAACTAATATATCTCATCAATTTCTCTATCCACTACACAATATCTATCATGACAGTCTGAATATCTATAACAACACCTATCAAAATATAATGAATCATGTAATGTGTCCTAAATGTAAAGGCATAAAGCATGATATGTAAAATCCATTAGGTTCCTAATATAATTCATTAGATATAATTACTTCTCATCATTGGGTTTTATAGATAATATATCCCAAACTCGTATCAATAATAGAATCACAAATCAAGTGTCTCACTCGATAGTGGAATCAAATCTATTATAATAGAAAAAATTTACGAAACATAGAGTGTGATAAATTAGCATAATACAAAGACAATAACTACACAATTTAATACTTTTATATATAAAAATACAGAAATAACTACTCATAAATAATAATAATACCCAACATTGTCTCTAATAAATAAAAAACATATATACAATGAAGATATAAAATAAATGTCACAATACTACAAAAAGTAAAAAATATTTCATAGTAGCATCTTGAGTTTCAACTCATTCCCATGATCCTACACCGAAGAAATCATCAAGAAAAAATATTAAGGAGCCTTCCATAACGAATACATGCTATCATATAGTATATTTGGGTACCAAAACCTATCCCAAATATGTTTTGAGATATAATCCTAGTAGGAATCTACACATGGTCTATTCCTTCAAGTAAATAAATATATATATATATATATCAAGTGTGTGCATGAAAAATATTCCTGGAAAGTATGTACTAATGATTAAACATCCTATAAGTCCCATGTTTAAATTTATAATCAAGTCCAATATAAAATTTTTTTAGAAATTAACTATTTGTGTTAAAATTCAGGCGTGTGTCCTTATAATCATGATAAATTAACCATTCTTTCTCATTTAATTAATAATTTTCAAGACGTGGAATAATTCCCACCGTTCCCTATGAGAACATGTTCAATGGATGCCTAAATAGGTCATCCATAATGTCCAAATCAATTACCAAATCCAATATTGTTCATTGTCATAAAAGATGCATCATATGAACCATTTCATTCAATAATCAATTTAAAACAAGTGCTTTTCCTTTGCATTACTATGTTGGAATCCATGTATCACACCAGTTGTTATATAAAAAAACACTCTACATGTATGCCAGTTCAGAACCACTCAAGATCCCAGGTATCACTCAAGGGGTGTTATAACATCACTGTTATTCAACTAACACTTGGTGATATACAAAGGGATCCCATGTATCACCCATGACATATAATCAATTCCATGTGAGTCTGTAATTAGAAACCCATTTAGATAACATGTGTCACTCAGCCTATACAAGTCAAGAATCATAGTATATCATTAGAAGGCCTTTAGGGAGTCCATGTTTCACTCAGACATAAGAATGGTATAACCCAACTAAGTACATCCCTAGAAGAATCATTTGAAACCATGTACCATACCACCCATGTAATATAAGAATTTAACTAATTCAAGACAATTTTAAAAAAAATCATTTAAATAGGTCACATTAATTAACAATAAAATCTCAATTTAATAATATCTAGAAAGGTGACGCAAGTCACTAGCCAAGAATAGTTGGTCGCGCTTCCGAATACTATCATTGGAAAATCATTATAATAAGATTCATATGAATAAAGACATTTTTAAATTGAATAGTATCCATATAACTAACACGGGAATAACAATTAAAAGTGGAATTCACCCTTAATCAATCAATTGAATACGTAGGGATTAGATTATAAGGCTTGTCTCTCAATTACTCACATTGGAATTTCTTTTAATGAATAATCTCAAGATTAAAAAGCTATTTTATGTAAGGGATCTAGGGTCATGGAATCCATTCCCTACTCATTATAAATGCAATTAAAATTACATTTATGAATTGAAAATTAAATTATAATTATTAATTCAACATTCAATATCCAATGTAAAATTGAAAAAGTGACACACACAAAGGTATCCATTCTGAAGATCCAACCACCATGGTATAGTCCAACAAATCAACACACCCATGTGGTGGTTCCCTTTCAATGTTCTTCACGACTTTTCATTTATCAAAAAGCATCTTTAATCACAAAGCCTATGTCCCATAATTCATAAATTTACTTTTATTTCAATATGATTCCTTGAAATCTAGCATGTGGTAAAACAACATATATATAATCACTCAACATTAAATGAAAAAGAGGAAATTGTTGAACAGATGAATAACCTAATAATAGGGCATATTAAACTTCACCTAAAGAGGGCAGTTGATATCAAAATGAATGAATAATGGCTAAAAATGAATTTAGAACTCACTGATGAAAATCCATTGAGACCAGCAGTTCAAAAATTAGTGTTCGAATAGAGAGTTAGTAGCAATTCATACATTAGGAGTTAAAAACATCTCTTAGGGGGATATTGTATTCCAATTAAGAAGAATAGAATATTAAGTTTCATTAAATAAATTAAATTAGATAAAATCATAAAATAACTCCAAATTGGGCATCACATGGTTAAGATAATATTTAACAAATTATGTGCGAACCTTGAATTGTTAGAAATAAGAGAAGGGAACACACATGGATTATCTATATAGTTTGACTAACCATTCACAAACCATACCTAAAACCACTGTCAAAATTGAAGACCTTGGAACCTGGCCATATGGGCCTACTCGCACGGTTTTCATAATCCATGTGCCAGACCATTTTCATTCAAAAACATGCGTTATAGGTTATGAACTATCCCTATACACCCTTGATACCTCAATGACATCAAATGAAATTTTTAAAATGCAATATTTAAACATTTTAACTAAGAATTGATCAAATGTAATAGATCTTTACCTCAATGAAGAACTCGGTTCTTACATCTTTCCTCAAGATTTTTCATTACAGATTGAAGACACCTTATCCTTTATAACATTTGGATATTTAAGAGATCATTAAAATAGTGATATTATATTTTAATATAATTTATTTCAAATAATTTCCAAAAATAAATGAATGTTTTTTTTCAAGAAATTTAATCCATCTGAATATTATTTTGAGTTAGAGGATTGGTAATGATTCATTCTTAAAGGATATTATAGTAGAAAAACTTCTTTATTAAAAATACTAATGGTAGAGAAATATAGTGAGTATTATACAAGAGTGAAATTTGTGATCCACTGCTAGATTATCAATAAAAATATTTCTTTATTCATGTGAACTTCATTTTAAAATTTGAGAACATCTCCATTCCATTTTCTAATTTTATAACCAAATGAATTATTTAATATGAAACGAGACACTTGTTGACCAAAAACACATGGATTATTTAGTTAATTAAAATTTATTTTATTTAACTATCATAATTAATTACGTTTTAGTTTTTATAAATCATTTCAATAAATCCATTAAATAACATTAACATGTATTTTATAAATTATTTCTTAGGTGATATTTCTTAATTTCATATATATTTTTACTCCCATGAAAATAATGGAAGAGGCTCTGTGAGACGATTTGACTACCTTATGTGTTGTTTTTTGTAGATACCAAATCCAAGTTGGGGTTCTGTTTATTTTTTTAATAAAAGTTCTTTTATGTAGATGAATATCAATTGAATTGAATTAGGTCTCATCCAAGACTAAACCATCAATTTTTTTTAAAATTTTCTGTGTTCTCCTTAATTTATTTCTTATTCTAATTTCAATAATATTTTATGAAAAACAATACCTAGATAGGTAGAGATTACATGTGATATATTTATAATTTAATAAGAGAAGAATATTTTAAAAACCTTAAGATAAACAGATTTTATTCAATATATGTTTTGATCATGATTTAGAGAGGTTATTTCAAAGCATTAAATAAAATAGACTTTCAATATTATGTAACTAGGCAATTAAAAATCACAGGATTTTAGTATTTAAATATAATGTATCATTGCATACTCAATATACCTTCCCCTACTCCTGAGTAATTCATTCTAGAAAACATTTGATATTATGTAATTTTAAATCATTCTTATTTTTATTAATCTCATTTAAACATGATGAATTGTTTAACATAAAGATATAAATTTCATCAAATTCTACATTTCCATCATTATTTTTAATTTTATACATGAGTAAACTTCTACTAATATAACTTCACATTTTAACGTTATAAACTATTATTAATGGATACTCCATAAGAAACTACATCTTAAAATTATGGGGTTTGAGGATTTAACTATAATAGAAGATCAATTAGAAAAAACCAAAAAGCGTCTAAAGCTGAATGGATTGATGACACTAAGTCATCCTTTATCAAAAAAATTATGTGTATGATTTATTGTTTAATTTTGAATATAGAATATGAATTTAACATAATATATTCATGTGTTCAATTATTGAAATTTGGGATACCTTATATATGCTTCATCAAGGAATATCAATTATCAAATAATTTTTTCAAAATACGTATAAAATCAAGTACGGTTATTTTATTTTGAATAATTTATCCTCTCTCTATAATGTATCTTAGTATTAAAGATATTACAAACACAATGCATGAATTGGAAAAAATACAGATGAAATGTCTCAAGTAATTGGTATTACAATATTCTTATCTTATAGATATAGAGGCACTACCATATCCACTGAAAAATAGGTTGATGCGAAAAATAACCGAATAAAGGATTTAATGGATGAAATATGATTTATGATAATGAACATAATGTAATTTTTTAGGATGTTTCACTAAATAAATCAGCGTTATTCCAAAAAATCTCATCAAAATCCAATGAAATAATAAAATTAGATTACACTATTTGAAGTGATGGTGACTCTGACAGTGATGAGGATATGTCTCAACTTGAATTAAGAATCTTGAAATTTATAAAAAGAAAATTCCCTTTGTGAATTTAAACATCATGGGAATTTATAATAAGAAAGGGCATGAGAAGAATAATATTAACATTATAGAATTTACCTGTTATGAATGTAAAATAAAATTTCACATTAAAGCCGAATATCAATAAATGAAATATAAGATAATATATATGGTTAAAGGCATAAAATAGGGGAAATAAATGTGGTTCTTATGGAGTGCTTATATGAATAGAACTAGATAGTAAAATATAAGGCTATAATATATAAATGACGATGAAAATATATTACTTATTTATAATACTCCAAAGGTGAAACAAATATATTCTGATCATATTTATACTATATTTGAACATGAATCCACAATTAAAATAATATTTCAAGTCGTGGATTATAATAATTTTATAATATTAGAAAATTTATTTTTTATAATATAAAATATAAATATATAATTCCAAGGAAACAACATATATTATGTTATATTTTTAGGTCTTATGTTGTAATTTAAAAAGAATAATCAATTGTTTTTTAAGGAAAATATTGATTTAAAATTAGTAAAATAGAAAATTAAGATACATGTTTATATTTTTATATTATGAACTAAAATCATCATTAATATTTTGGGAAGTGTTAATGTGCCAAATTTATGATCTAGTTTTTTTAGAAACATGAATACAAAAGGAAAATAAAGGAAATTTTTCCTAGTTTAAATGTGACATCCGAGACCGAGATTCTACTTAATCCATGCCCCAAACTCAGTTAGCCACATGAACCCTGGAATGTGGCCCATATTATCGGTGCTGGAAACTAGTAGTGGGGGTGTATATGTAGTATAGAACGGAGACTAAACCTACATTTTGCAGTAACATGGTTGATACCAAAAATAGTTACCAGTAGTAAAAGAATAATAAAATTGATAGATGAAGTAAATAGAAGAAGCATAACAATCAACTAAATAACCATGAAACGTAGAAGTAGTTAACAAAATAATTTGATAACATAGAAGAATCCTTAGTAGTAGTGTCTTACATAATGATTCATGTCATGCTGATAATATTGAAAAGAGAGAGTATACAAAACCATGCTACACAATAGTACAAAATGAAAAAAAGTAAAAAGAATGCTCTATTAGAATCTCGAGCCAAAGAACGATCTTGTACTCTTAATCTAGAGATGTGTAGTACAATTAAACAACTTATAGAATGGAATTTACCCTTTCGAGTACCTGCATCAACATATTCTTTGTGGGGCCAAAGGCCGACTGAGTATTGGGTGAGATAAAAATCATTGTATGCCCCCAAAAATGGTTTCTATGCATAATTTGAGTAGGTGATCACAAGTAAATAGTGTGAATGTAATAATAATAAAGTAAAAAAATAAAGAATAAATAAAAAACTACCCACTCATGTCCCTAAAGGAAACCTAATGGGTCAACCTACTTCATCCCATGACTGGTAAGTCTGATAATGTCACATAATATAAGTATATATATAGAATAATTATATATATTTAAATATATATATATTCTAGGGTATTGGGATGAGACCCACTAACATCCAATTCAAAGGGTATCCCTCCTTGTCTAGTCACTCTCCCCATAGTGGTTCTTGCGACGATAGTGTTGTTGACGTCCGGGGTTTCTCATGCACTACTCTAACCCCTTGTTCCACTACGAATCTCTAGGTCAGAGCTAGAGTAGCTACAACATAGATGTTTTTTGTTATGGTATGGTGAAATATTTATTTCTAGAAGCTAATGTATTTTTCTCTAGTTGATATATTTTTTTTGTTATATCACTCTGTGATTTTTGTTCTTATAATGTTCATTTTTTGGATGTGATTGTAGTACTCAGCATTAGGTGACCATGGTAAAGAGCCTCATGCCGAGGCCATTTTTTCCCATTACATTGATATTACTACAATATTCTACAACTCTTCTCCATGTTGGATCTGCATGGTGGTTTCTACGGTATTTTTGGATGTGATTTCTAGTGGTCGATGATGATCCATGTGGTGTCTCTTATGGGGGATTAATATCCATCTATTCCATTGGGTTGATCCTCATATAGGAAGTGGTGGATCCATGACTGGATATTTGGTCATCGGCTTTGGTGTTATTTGGATGATTACATTGACGTTGGTGTTCCCTGGTGTTTACATTATTGGCTAACAGTGGTCACTTTGTTTATTCTCAACATCGTGATGGTTTTTTCGCATTAAAGTGGTGTGTTAACTCTATGAGGGTGGTTTGATGCTATGATGGTTTGAAGTATGGGGGATCTCACGGGCATTGGTCTCACCGGAGATGGGTTTTTGTGGTTCTAGGATGCATGACACATTGTTCTTGGCTTGAGGTGGGAACGCGACCCAAGGCTTGAGAGGTGACGATGGGGTTTTTTTAACCTATATTTTTGAATTTTGATTTCTTCAATTTTTGGTTCTCTAGTGGAGGTATGTGTGGATCAAGATGGTCTTTTGAAAATACACAAGGGAGTCCCCACTTTGTTCCCTACCTTAAGAATCTCATGGACTTTTTGTCCTTAGATAGAAGCTCACACTGTCTTCCCATTAGGGATCACACTCTTCCATTTCTCCATAGCCAATAAGGGATAAAATTTATAAATACATAGGGAATTAGTCATACACCCCTCATACACCCATCACATCCATATTTATTTAATATGAACATTCATTGTTACAATTATAATGATGGAATAATATCTAAACCTTGTAAATTTAAAGCTTAAAAAATGAATGGTTGCATATTCATTTTAAAGCATGAGAAAAATCCTCTCATGCATGTCACTTGCCTTATTGAATTCCATTTATACATTCTAATAAACACAAGGAAATTATCGGTCATAAGCAGTAAGCATGGTCCGAAACAATCCTATATAACTCAAATCCATTTAAATCATTCCAGGGGAATGTATCCCTTACAATTGAACCATCCTATCCAATGAATATTATTCACTTTTCCTATACATGGAAAATCCAAATAAATGTGTACAAGCCAAAGAAAAGGTTATATAAAATAGTCACATACCCAGTTCAGAAATTCCATGGCTAAGAGGACCAAAAGAATTTGGTGTCCTGGGTTCAGCAAGATACACATGATAATAATTACATTTCATTTTTAAGACAATCCAAGAGATACAACGACCTTTGGGTATTTTGGAAAATTGGACAAAAATGAACAATTTTTCTTTACACACGCCTTGAGTGTTTCTATAATGAATGAGTGATGTCTAAATCCACTAGAAAAATTAAATTCACCTTAATCATATATCTAGGTTCATTTAGACTTGAATAAATCATCATGATCTAAGATCTTGTCAACGATAGGTTTATAAAACGATAGAATAAATTTTAAATGACCAAAACAGTAATGGAAAATTAATTGACCACCTACCCTATGGTTATAGATAAAGCCTCTATTGATATCAAACTCAAATTTGATGCAGGTTAGTAGAGAACTATGTTTTATTCCACTTACCTAAATTTAGTATGAATGATCATGCATCCAAATTGCATAATATATGTGACTAGAAAATTAAATAAGATTATAGAGACTAAGGGATCTTACCCCAATGGATCGAATGCCTCTGACATATTAAATTTCATTAATTGGATGATGCGTGAAGCTCAAAGGATAGAGTAGATGGTTTGGGAGATCAAAGGAGAGTAATGAATTGATTTTTTGATTTTGGAAATAAAGGGGAGGAGAAAATTATAAACAATGTTTAAGAGTAGGAAAATGGAAATGTTTCACCAAATCTGACTTTGGACAATTTATGTGCATGATTTAAATATTGTGTGAAAACCATAAATTAATGATTTATCTACCATATGCAATAAGTTGAAAGATCATGAACCTAGACTTTCATGATTTTTTAAAATCAATGAGGACTTGTAGATGCCTCTATCAATAGCTGCATGTTTTTTTCAAACAATACATCATGGGTCACACTGTTTCCACTAACAATGCTACCAATCCTGCAACCCAATTTTCTAAAACTCTAGGGTCCAATAAAGACCCAAATTCTCCTCATCCATTACCTAGTACATATTATTCCTTTTCCATGTTTAATCAAAGAATTTAAATTGGAAACAAAATGAAACATACATTCATCAAAAAGGATATTCATTACAACCTCCCCTCCTTATAGAAACTCATCCCTATGTTGAACTTTTTAAGGTAAATAGGTATTTTCAATAATTATTTTTGGGCATTGAGATTTTATATCAGTTTCCCACACCCAAGTCTCAACTTATAGTTATTCATTCAATCATTTCACTCGTACAAGAGGGAAAAACCTGCCTTAGAGTGTCTTCATGATCTGATTCTCTATACATACCATATAATCCTCAGAAAAAGCATCCATATCCTATTTGATATCATCTGGTTGAAAGATGATAGATAAGCCTAATATACAAGAAAGACATTATGAATGTAACAACTTCTCTAAGGAAGTGAGTGTCTGTAAGAATCTGTTTTGATTCACTTCATAACCTCTAAGGGTACACCGAATCTCAATGGTAGCTCACCCTAATTTTGAATACGTCCATACCCTAAACTATGTGAGAATTTCAAGAATATTCAGCCACTAACCTCGAACTCAATAATACTCTATTGTATGTTGTTATAAGACTGCTATCTATACTAAGTTATCAACATGGTCTTCCTAATCAGCTTGACCCGCTCTATAGTCTCCTACACAAGATGTGGTCCAAGTATAGATGTCTCCCCTTCCCCTATCATGCATAGACGTGAGCATAAATTCAAACCATTCCAGAATTCATGAGGAATCGTCAAAATGGTATCCTGAATATACTATTATATGAAAACACGATAAGGGTAATGTGCTTCTCCCAAGAACCCCTAATGTAATGAAATCATGAACAAATCATATCCTCCATCACCGGAATTGTACTTTTCATCATTCCATTGGTATTTGGGGGATAGTTCATACTCAGAAGTACCTATGTAACCAAGGCCTTTTGAAAACCAATCCAAAACCATGATGTCAAATGATCATCTTTTTCATAAATGATAGAACATTGATATCCATGATGATGTACCACCTACATGAAGTACTTCCATTATAATTTGTCTTCTGAGAATGTTTCTCTCTAATTTATGATGTCTACATCCTAGGTCATCGTATCAATGACTACCCACAAATTTTCATTACCATGATGTGATATGTGTAAACCTACTAGAAATTCCATCAAAACATAATCCCATTTCATCTCATGAAGCGATAACGGTTTTAGAAACCCCACCTAAAGTTAATGGTCCACCTTAACCTGCTGAGAGGTTGATCATCAGGTGATGAAACTAGCAATATTTAGTTTCATGTATGGAAACCAATATTGATGCCATATTTCTCAATACATGTTGGTGACACTGAGGTATACAACCCATTCTATGGAATGAAAATCTCTCATAAGATCTTCTCTGATGTCTGCTATAACCCATTCACACTAATAAAACAATAGAGTATCATCCCCATAAACCATCAAACAAGCAGTAGTATCATCATCTCAAACACATACCCCTATGAAAAGTACTTCATGATCAAATAGATATCTTGAACTTACACCTTCCAAAATAGTAGATGTCACCGCTAAGTGTGAGAGAATGTTCTGACCATGGAACAACTGAATTTCCACATGCATATTCAAGAATAAGTCCACAATATTACATTCATCAATTGATTACACATCTTCTTTACTCCAAATATTTAGGATTAATAAAAATATACAAAATACCATTTCCCTAATGTGTAGGCAAGAATTAAATCAAATGATTGTAGGTACTCCACCCACATATGGTTTATGATATTCAGATCCCATTGAGTGAAGTGTAACTTGATGTTTTTCTGATAGGTGAATACCAAAAATTTATTTCTTAATAGATAATGTCTCAAAAAACATATGATATGAACAAAAATATTGAGCTAGAGTTCATGCATAAGATAGATCCGATCGTGAGGGATCAAGTGATGAGAACCATACCCAATGACTCACTCATCCTACTTCAGAACAACTCCAATATTAATACATAATGCATCATAGTATATAATATATGCCATATCTGGATCCTACATAATTAGTATCGGCACTGAATATAGTCATCACTTAAACCCATGAAAGGCTACATCATAAGATTTAGACCATTATAATTTCACATTGTTCTCTTTCAATCCTATAAGTGGTGATGCAAGGCATGAGAAATCCTAAATGAAGCTTCTATATTATCTGAAAAGTCATTGGAAAATCAGAATATCAAATAAGTTCATGGGACTCTCCCATGAAAAAAAATAACTTTATTTTGGTCAACATAAACTCCTAACTCACAGACGATATCTCAATGGAAGTAAAAATTATCAATCCAGAAGTGGATGTTAACTAGCTTAGCATAGAGCTAATGCTCTTTAAACCCATTCAACATGATATTTTGATGAGTTACATGGTCATGGATGGAATGTCAATACACCATGATATCATCAAAAAAGTATATCACAATTGATTGTAGATACTGATGGAAAAAATGGTTCATAAGAGTGATGAACAAAATAAGAGAATCCGTAAGTCCGAACAACAAAACTAGGTACTTGTAAACACTATACTAGCTCTTAAAATCCAAGCGAGGTAAGTCTAAAGTTCGGACATGCACTTGATGGTAGATTATCCTCAGTTTTATATTAGAAAAACCACTCTCTCCTTGTATTTTATATAACATGTCATCAATTCTAGGAAATGGATACTTGTTCTTGATAGTTATCTCATTCAATAGATGGTAGTCCACAAAAAACCTAAGGGTACCATCCACCTTCTTTGAAAAGAGAACTGGTGAACCCTAATGATAGGAGTTGGGTAATATAAAACCTCTTTCCTCTAGATCCTCCAACAAATTATTTATCTCTATATGTAACTTCTGTTACATCATTTAAGGAGGACTAATCATAGGTGCTACTCCTATCACATGCCCAGAAGTAAACTCTACCTTTAACAATAGGTGTAGACTTGAGATCCCATTAGGAATGAAATATCTAAAATGCACCACAACATGAGAAAAATAGAAGGTTGTAACCCCGGGTCATCCATATAAATACTAGAGACCTGTGTTGTAAGAATACATAGACTCTACTCCTTAGGTCCTACTCTAATCACACTAACATCCCATTCTCCCATATACCCATGTGTAATTCCCTCTAGGGTTGTAATTGTCACACTATAATGATAGCATTAAATATGGACTCTATAGGTAACTAACCAGTCCATCATGATGAATTAGTTTAATCTTATCAAGTCAAGGAAAAAAGGGTTCCATACAAATAGGTTACTACCTACCTCATGGGGACATTTCAGATGATGGAAAACTCCCACTAAAAAGATACCTAAGGGTGTAGCTAGCATCATGATGCAATTATAGTTCTTGAAATTTAGGCCCAAACTCATCGGGGTTCCATCATATAGAATAGAGTGGGTTATTCCTATATATTAAAGAGTAGACACTAAAGTAAAGGACAATATAATAATACCTCATACATTAGATGGTACGAAAATATACTCCTATGTCGTATATTGGACCACCTGTAACTGAAATGTACCACGACATTGAGTCGCTGAAATACCTCCTTGACCAGTACTTCTCTACTATCACAAAGAGTCATAAGCCTGGTTCCCTCTATGTTGACCACCACCTCGGTCTAAATGAAAGGTGGTATTCCAACTAGCTATCTATCGTGAACCTATTGAATCTACACCAGACTAAGGATTAAGTGCAGATCTGATCTCTCTTGGAATTTCATAGAAATTCCCATAAAAACCAAATATATCCCACCTGGACAAAACTTATGAACTCTAATAGATCACACATACCATGTGATTTTATGTTCCCAGACATTATGCAATAATGACAGAAAATATAACTATTAGTGGTAGGATCCTAACAACTACCACCACCAAGAAAAAAATCAAAACACCTTTTTCTCCAAGATAAAGAAGCATTTTAATCCCCTTGTATTGAACATCCATAGACTTCACCATTATCATACATCAAATTGTGTTATGTGATAAGTTCTTAGAGGATAATTTTAGATATAGTCATCAGCCTGAATACGTTATCTTGTGACTGGATGGTGTAACACAACCCATCATCAAATTACCGAGCATCCATTAGATAACAAGCTTATAGAGAAAGGGAAAACAACAATGCCTTAGTGAAAGAGGCTGATTATTAAATAACTATCATTGTCCCCTATTTTACTTACAAAAACTCTCTAGTTATTTTATCCCTTAATGTATGAGGAAATAATTCATCCTAGCAGATTGTATCAAATTCATCTCAAACCAACTCTTTATGAAAATATTCCTCGGTGATGAAATACCGCCACATATTAATGAATCTAATATCTTATAATTATATAACTTCAACCTCTTCTTTGGATATAACTATATATTCTCCAATATAGATAGGATCAACTCAAGATAAGAATCAACAAGATGTGGTATTTTATCCCCCAAGAAGGTGGTATGATGTTTCCTCTAAAACTAACAAGTCTACTCTAGCTTACATGTGGATGGTCACATTCTTCCTTTCATTGACTATATCATATTCATGAAATCATCTCAAAACTATGTGTCAGTACCCACATCAAAAAAAGGATGTGGATCCATAGGTGGTTCCACAGGAGGGACACCTAGTGGCTCATGGCCTGGAATATTTGGAACATGATCGTCACTTCCATTTGGTGGTATGACATGAGGATGTCATGGTGGCTTAATTCTATTATGAAAAATGTACATGTCAAAAAATATTCAATAAATGTAGATAATTGAATTCAATGAGAAAGTATTGGTACTAAAAATGTTCTATAATAATGAATCTGCCTCTCTTCTTTCTACAAAGTCCTGATCTAGGCATTGGAATAGACCATAATAGGACATAAGAACAGAGAAACACCCACTACACACTTATAATACTAGTTTTAGCTCATGTTTCTGTGTTAGTAATGTCAAAGATGGTTGTTATCATGTCAAAAGTCATTTCCCACATGAATTTGTTCTCATTTATACTTTTAAAACATTTAAATTTGATAAATCAATGAATTTCAATTATCCAATTCATAAGATCTCATTCACCTTCTGAATAAAAAAATTACATTAAAATGGAGGTCATTTTCATTTATGTTATGCTTATCTATGCAATTATTATGTCTTTAACTATTTGAGATTGATGGAAATCCATTTTTCAATCTATGAGGGACCACACAACTTATAAATCAAAGTGTGACACACACTAAACTAACACTATATTATGATACAAATCCTTTAAAATATGTCAGCATAATACAATAAATAACATGACACAATCGACATATAACATTCAATTCTCTCTAAAAATTTAAACATGGCAGGGAAACATGCATGGTCTATATGTCGTGGTATTCCTAATATGATGTATAACCTAATGCATAACCATCATTTCATTGGGTAAAGGTAATGAAATCATAATTCCCATGACATAAATGTCAATAACATAATAATTCAAGTGTACCACCCAATGGTGAAATCATATCAATAGTAAATAGAAGAATCAATAACATTCTCATTTAAGGAAACCTATACTTTACTTCATATATGGGATCAGGATGCCCAAGAATGTATTGTTACCATGTCCCAAGCATTCCCAATCTCCAATATATTGTCTTAAAATAGCAAGGAATGAAACGAATATCTCTAATACTACTTTGTAACATCCTGGACCTAGATGGCATGTAACACGTGCCTCGGGCCTAGTTAGTCACATGACCCCTGGAGTATCTCCCCATATGCTAGGGTTGTCTACTAGCAATGGGGGTGTATATAGTTTAATGGGGAGACTATACCCCCATATTAGAGTAACACAACAAATCAAACAAATAGTATACATCAGTGGAGGAGTAATACAACTTATAGATGTATTAAATAGTGGAATAATAATAATCAACTAAATAACCAAGTATTGGAAGATGTAGTTTACCTAATAATCTGGTAATATAGAAAACATAATCCTTAATATTGTCTAATAAAATGATTCTTGACATGCTGATACTACCTAAAAGAATGAATAGGAATAGCAATGTTATTCAATAGTACATAAGTAAATAAATAGGCAAAAAATACCTCCATGGAAATCTCAAGCGTAAGACCGATCCTCTACCCCTAATCAACATCTTATTTTTACAATTAAACAACCATTAAAATGGAATTTACCATTTCCAGTACCTACAACAACAAAATCTTTTTATGGGATACAAGCGACCTGAGTACCATGTGAGATAAAAATCTCTTCCACTACCAACAATGTATAAGGGTAATTTGAGTAGGTGATCATAAATAAAAGGTTTTTAGTTAATATCTAGAAATAAAGTAATACATAATAAACAAACAACCTCCCACTCAGGTCCCAAATGGACACCTAGCTCGTCTACCTGCTTCAGCCCATGACTAGTATGTCTGATCATGTCACTTAATATATACATATATGTAGTATCATTATATATATATATTTGATATGGTATATCATGACATAACCCAACGACATCCAACTAGAGGGGCAGCTATCACAATTTATGCGTTGGCCCCACCCCAGGAGATCTCAAAGTCCCTTGATAATACTCAATTGATATCTCATAGTCTTCCCTACCTCAAGTCTCTCACATTCCTTGGGTCATTGGATAGAAGATCATATAGTCTCCTCATTAGGGCCCTCACTGGCACTTATTTCCATGGAAGATGAGACATAACATTTATAAATACACCGGTCATGAGGTATACACATCTCATTACCTATTAACATCTATATCTATTTAATAGGCACAATTATTATCACAATTGTACTAAAGGCATAACAACATGACCTATTCTATATAAGGCATAAACATACAATTGTTGTTTATTCCATTCAAGGAATGAGGCAATGCCACTCCCGCAAGTCATTAGCCTTATTCAATTCCATTTGGACATTCAATTCAACATAAAGAAATTATTAGGCCTAAGCATAAGGTGTGGTACTAATCTATCTTATACAAGTCAAATCCATTTCCAAAATTCCAATGTAAAGCGTCCCTTATAAATGATCTATACTAAACAAGGAATCATATTAACATTTTCTAAACATATAAAAACCAATTACAAGGGTTTAAGTCAAGGAAAGGGTCATATAAAATAGTCACACACCCAGTTCGGAAATTCCTATCCTAAGAGGGCCAAACACCTATGGGGTGTCCTTGTTTCAATGAACTACAAATGATAAAAGGGTCTTTTAATTTCAATGACATGTTGGGAGATACAAAAACCATTGGTTATATTTTAAAATTTATATATAATGGTTTATTTGTCTTGGAACATCCCTTGGGTGTCCATATAACGAATGAGTGATGTCTAAACCCCATAAGAATAAAATTTCTATTAATCAAGGTAATAGGGACATTTAGAAATGAAGGAAACTTAAAAACCTAGAAAATCACCAAAGGAAATAATATATCATGTTGGAATAAATAAGAAACGACCAAAACACAAACAGAAAACTATTTGACCACTAAAATTATGGGAATATATGAATCCTATCCTAATATCGACCTCTGATACGAAGCAATTTGGAAGAGATCTCAATGTTAGTCGAATGACCTCAAAATAATAAAAATGATCCTTCATCCAAATATTTCAATATATGAAATGAGAAACTTATATTGGCTTATAGAGACTAGGGTAGATTACCTCCAGGGATCCAGCACCTTCAATGAATTGAAACCTTGGCAACAGATAATGCCTCTATCTCAAATCCAAGGTATGAGGATTTTTGTGCTCAAAGGAGAAGAACCCACAATTTATTTTCCACTAGAAACCAAAAGGTGGAAAAAATTATACATAAGGTATAAGTGTGGGAAATCGGGAATTTTTTTCAAATACCACTATGCACGGTTTAGGAAAACTGTTTATAAACCATGCATAAACCATGCATTAAGGCTCTGTCCCCCTTCTGCAGTTGGTTGTACGACCATTTTCATTACCCCACACTATTGTATAAAAACTATGTGTAATTTTTTATAAACATGTCTGAGGTTGCACTGTTTTTTTAAATAGTGTGGTCTGTGTTGTATGGTCTCCACTAACCATGCTACCCAGCCTGCAACCTAATTTCCTAAAACTTTAGGCTCCAAACAAGAATTGAACACTCGTCCGGACATCCTTTTGACATATTACACATTTTTAAATTTAAAAAAAATATTTATATTGGGAAAATGGTTATTTATACCTTAATCAAAAAGGTGGTTCATAAATTAAATGCTTTAAATAAATCTGTAGTAATTAATATTAATCGATCATAAAAATCATGAACAGGTCAATTTTTATATATAAGATCTTATTATTCTAATTTTTATAAAAAATTTCATAACATTGGGAATAATTATTTTATAAATATGTGGACTAAAAAAGCATTAGTTGATAAACTTTGAAGACACAAATTGATCTGGGTATAATAATCAGTCAGTATTTTGTTTCTTTTAGGAAACCTACATGAAAAGCTCTAGTAATAAGCTATAATATCTAGACATTGGGTGTTCAAGAAATTTGATATGGGGTTATCAACGTTTAAATGTCTCCCCATAATAAATTGTAAACATGGAAGCTTTGGTGACAACAAAAATGGTAAAATAATTTGAATTTGTCTTGTTGATTATTCTATGACCTATTTATTTTATAATGTTTTATTTTTGGATGAATAAACATTTTATCATCTAATCATATCTCAATTATGATTTTATTGTTTCCATTTCTCGTTTTATAATAAAACTTTAATTATTTATGATTCTATGTTGGAATTTGTATTTTCTACTTTTAGGAATGAAAAAGGTTATATAATTTATTTAATTCTTTTAATATATATATATATATTTATTTTTTAAAAATATTTCATTAGGAATCATTTTCATTGAATAAAATACTTTTTTCACAATAATATATACTCAATTATAAATCTAATTTAAAATTATTTATCTAAGTATTTAGCATAACATGATTTAATAAAATATAATTTGAAATCTTTTTCAATATGGATAGAAACATAATGTTTCATTCAAACCAAAGACTTATTTTTCTAGATCTCCATGACTATAAAATTATCATATTTACATGTACAGACAAAATAGAGGTCAAATATAGTTGGAAAAAATTATTCTTGTTCATTATATGGGGAATATTAATGTTTTTACAGGGTTATTTTTTTAAACTCGTAATGGTAAATCTTATAGGTCTTTTTTAAAGTATGGAAAATCAGGAGAAAACTATAGTGGACATACCATTAAGACTATGAGAAGTGATCATGTTCATTATTTTGAATATCAATATTCTAAATTATTTTACACACAATATGTCTATAATCATAATTTCTATACATCTTGAACGCCTCAACATAAATTGGTGGTTGGAATATGGAAATGAGTCCTTCATGAAATAGTCTAGACCATGAATTATTAATATGACATAATATTCTATTTTTGGGAAGAAAATGTAAATATATCATTTTATATAATTAATATAAACTTAATAAGGAATATTTTAAATAATATACCATATCATCTTTGGAATGTGTGAATGCCAAATGTAAATTATTTCAATGTTTTGGGTAGAAAATGTTACAATATCAACACCAAACATAATCTAGTAAAATATTAATCCATGTGGGATGAGTGAATTTTCCTTGGATATTAGTCATCTAGTAAATCTTATAAGGTCATTAATAAAATAAAAAGGATCTTCGGAGAATTTTTTCATGTCATTTTGGATGTGATAGTTCTAGATGAACCTAATGATTTCATATAAATCCTAAAGGATGAATAAACAAATTAAATATCAATAGCACCTCTAAAACCAAGGAACTTATAGATAATTTTGAAAAATCTCCTAAAATGGGCCACTTGGAGGATCAAAATCCCAATGAAAACTAGATAAATTAGTACATCACTAACTATATCAAATAAAACCCATACAGTGCATCCTATAGATGTTGTTGCTGGAGATCAAATAGGGTAACTCAAACAAGAGCCTCACATAGAAATCAGGATGATCATTATGACTTTAATCATATCATGAACCTAAGATTATTAATTATGAAAATCATGAAAATAATTAGTTGATTTTTATGAAATAGGAATTGAATCAATTTGAATGTAATACATTTTGGGAACTAATTAAAATACTGAGGTACTATTTGACCCTTAGTACTTTGAGTATTTACTAGTGATGCATTTTTTTAAAATGATATTTCAATAATTTTTTTTAGATTATGATGTGATGTTATGATGCCCAGATAATTTGGATGAATTCATAGCATAACATGTAATTTATTCTTGGAAATATTTATAGGTTAATTAATCTAACAATTGATGAAGTGATCTAAAACGGAAGATATTAGTTCTATAGAGGTTTTACTATTATTAAACAATTTTGATGAAAAATTAAAACCATGATAATATTTATTTACATTGAAGATTATATGAAATAAATAATTTAACAAATGGAAAAATATTTTTATCATGTTAAGAATAGATTAAAAGATCTCCATGAATAATATGCATATATTTTTCATTATGAGAAAAAATATAATAAAATATGATTGAAATGAATTTGATTTTATATTATGTTGGATAAGGCGTCAAGATAATTTTCAATACATAGATTATTTAATAGAATATTAGAGGATTCCTTACATAAATAATATGGCCACCCAACAAGAAATACAAGGTATCCTTGAACCTAGCCTCTTGTGAGACCAAATGGTCAACCATGGCCGATGAAACTAGTGTGAGTCTTGCATGAGGTCAGAAGAGGAAATCATGCCTTTCTACACCTATGTATAATGCGTAGTAGAGGCAGTACCACCATGTTGGGTGACACAGAAGAGGGGAGAATGGTATGGGGTGGTACAAGGTGGGAGTGGAGATTTTTAGACCCCTAACTGCAATCCTTGATTGATATACTAAAGTAGAGCGCTATGTATTATTTGATGCGGGACGTGGAATAGAATATTATTTTTCCAAAACATTAAAACCATGTAGAAATTTCTTAACCCGCCATATTGATTTCATATGTGTCGTTATATTAATCAAAGAATAATATTATTTCGTAGTACTGGTCAATGAAAACCAGTACACCAGAACTAAGAACAAGCTTTCTATTAATTATTTTGAAAATATCTGCTGATCTTTATAATGGAATTTGGATCATCTAATCATCTCTATATCATTCATTCAATTTAATTTTTCATGAACGGGATATAAATAAGAAATGAGTCATGGTAAAAATACAATCCTTTTTTATAGGTTTCCATTTGGCTATGTGGGAGTTCGGGCTTCTGGATAAATAAAAATCTTGACATTCTCATCACATGCATGTGATCACCGAAAAGAACATCAAGAACTCACAATGATTATAATCCATATTTTCTATATAAATATATAAGATATAGAACCCAATGAATTTGATGTGACAAATATTCCATGAAAATTAATATTATTCATGATCAAGAAGCGGCTAAAAACTATTATATAAAGAAATGGAATCTACCTATAAATAGAGATCTCCCATGACTAACCATCCTTCTGATACTCTGTGAAACACTTTTTTTCTGTAAAAATGAGCAACCTAAATCCATTTATTTCTTGATGGGAAGATCTCTATAGGAATGTTTCTTTTAAAGAAGATAGAGGAAGGTTATAAGTGTATAACTTCTGCACCAAAATATTAAAACTCTTCATGAAGAACCTAGTTATGTAATTCCACCCAGGACAATGCTATAATGTGTCCCCCATTATTTAATGATGATATGAGATACCCAAATCATTTCTTGTTCACGGGATCTAGTTATGAAATCTACAATAAATTGACTCTCACACTGTTTTCATGATAGAGAAGAATGTTCACACATAAATACCTTACCAAACATTTGGCTTAGAAAAAAAGAAGTAAAAGATACATCACATGAATTACATGAAACTATTTTTCGCGAATAACATTTAAGGATCGCCCGCACAAAGGGGTTTTCAACATGAACTATGTGTGTTCATGTGAAAGAATATGTAAATAAAGACAATAATGTAAGGTAGAATGTTTTGGGGGTGTAAAATAGCTTGGATTCACTTATAAATTCACATTAATTATATAAAAAGATAGATTATAAACTAAAGAACACATTCAAGGGTCTAAAGTGTGAGTGTACATTCAAAGATAGAAAATAAGGATTCCCTTACATACATTTGGTTTATGAAAAGGTTCAAAGGGTTACCCATGAAAATTATTACAAATGTGCCCATGTGTAGATATTGAAAAATTGACAATCCCTTGAAAAACTAAAGAAATATAGTTGAATGATTATTGAGATTCTTTAACCATCATTATTGCACAATTTATAAACAGAATTTGTTTTCCCTCTTTGCACACATTAAGTGTGGTCCAGTCTTTATCATTATAGAAATGGATTAGTTCCCGAACATTATTTCACTGAGTTAACTAATGAAGAATAGGTGATTAGATATTATTGAGTAATACTAGAAGCATTGCAAAGGTACATTAATTTCACACAAGAATGAATTAATCAGCAATATGCTGTATGAGGAACATCAGAAAGTCATCCTAAAGTGGTTCAAGAAAGATTATATGAATGTTAGGCTAGGGGTTATAAAGAATTTATTAAGGTGTATTGGAGTTTGGGGGGGGGTTAACCAACATGTAATTGGGATTATAACCAATTACTTCGAGTAAACACATTCTGGAATAGTGTGTAATATGTGTTTGGGGAATAAACAACATGGAAATGAGTGGTTCATTATGCCAAACCTAGAAAACCATTCTGTTTTTTTTTCATTTAAATTATGTAATTATTCAAGGAAATGATAATAGACACATGAATATTTTAGTTATGTATTAACTATACAGAGAGGTTCAATTTAAAATGTCATATTTATAAAAATAAAAATGGATCACTGATTCACCCCTCCCCCTCATAGTGACCTAGCACTGATCTAGTAACTTCAATTGGTATCAGGGGGATTTTACCTTTAAAAATCATGTAGAATAATATACAAAGGGAAAATTAATTCATATATTATTAATGGTGTTCCCATTTTTAATGGTGGGAACTAACATGGCTAAATGAATAGGATGACACCATATCTCCTATCACATTGGTTTTAATTGAGAGATGTAGTAACAGTAGGATATCTACCATATTTTTTGAATTATACTATTTCATATGATGATAAGTGGAACTTGAATATGGACATAAAGGATCAAAATGAAACCATGATGTATTAAATAGAAAATCTAAACACTAAAATAATGGGTCACAAAACAAATAATGAAGTTTCGAATAAACATAGATACAGTTGTGTTGAAAACCATAAAGTTAAATAAACATAGGGAGAAGTAGATATTACTATATTAAAATGGTTGATTATGAATTTTATGATTTCTTATTTACGAGAGTAAATGAGATTTTCAGTATTATCATAATCTTTGGGGATAAACAAGATGACTCAACTACAATTAAGTAGTCGATGAAAATTTTTCTAAATAAATTTTCTCCAATGGTTTCATATATTGAATGTTGAAAATATTATCATTTCCGGAACATCAAAATTTTTACATTAAATATGAACTAAAAAAATTAATGATTCAATAAAAAAAATATAATATTTAAACAGAATTTAAATTCTTCATAAAAGGTATATAAAGAAACAAATAATATCCAGAAATAATTGATTCTAAGGATGAACAAGGTCAATAATAATTCTATAAAATGATGGACTTATTTAATAAAATGATGAACACAAGTAGGTATAATGGAAAAAAATATTCAGTCAAATGATTTAATTTCCAAAGCTTTGGTCATTTTTCTAGGGACTACCAAAAGAAGAAGGTTATGGATAATGAATCATATGAACATGATAAAAACTCCCACAAAATAAATGGGATGAAATATAGAAAAATTATTAAAAAAGATTAATATGATGAGTAGGTTAATGGGTGAATCTTCAAAAAATTTACAAGATAGAATATGAATGTTATTTTATTGAAAAAATTTGTCTTATTAGTAAATCTATGAAGGTGAAATACACATTTGAAGATGATAAAGGTGATAATAGAACTGAACAATATTGGATGTTAAAAGAAAATTTTGAAAATACTCTTGTGACAAATATGAAACCTATGAAAGAAAAGTAAAGGATGAAGAATGAATTTAAAAAATTAATGGTTAAAAATAATTAACATCTGATGAGAGAGGAGAAACATACTAATGAAATGAGGGTATATAATATGAAGATATATGAGGTGGAAGAAATGTAGAAAAATATTATGTAAAATCAGTTTGTAAGGAAGTGTCAATACTTATTGAAGAAAGAAAAAAATACAGATTCAAAATAGATGAATCAGAGAAGTTTGTGAATGATCTATGCGAAAACATTACTAAAAAAGAGTATTACTGGTATCAAAAACAATAAATGCATATTTCATCTCAAAATTAGTTGAATGATATGATAGAACATTACACCAAATCTATTGAGATTAAGGGGGAATGTACTGCAGCAACTATGAAGATGGTTCTATATGAAAATGTAGATTCTATAGCCAATGGATCTCCTGTATATTTTTTTACTTCTAATGGAAAAATAATGAGAGTTAACACTATTTCAGATAGAAGGGTTCCTCCTATGCAGAAAAAACACAATCTGTTGAAAGGTAAAAAAAATCTTCATAGCATACCTATTATTAGTCTAGAATATCATGGTTCAAGGGCTATTAGTGGTGTTATGGAATGGTTTTTCATTAGGATTATACATGCGAGTACACCATGTCAATTATAAGAATGATGAATTAATCATGTGGTCGAAATTTTGAATAACTGAGATCATATTATCATAAAGAGAGGTTTGTGACTAGAGAATAATCAAAACTATCAACATGGAAAACATTTGACTACTTAGAGATATTTTTTGGTATAACTTCATCATTGATAAATTCATGACAATACTTATATGAAATATTCCCTATATATAGATTGGAAAAAATAATTTGTATATAAATGGTGGTATGTCTTGTGGAGATTCTGAGAAGACATTAAAAATCAATAATGAATACCTAGTTGTTGGGCAAAACTAAATGAGATTGTCTAAGAAAGAGGAGGAATCAGAAAAACATTATCAAATTAAATTAAAGAAATTTATTAAATAATATGAAGAGGTGTGATTCATTACACACAATTTTGATGAGAATCGATGAGATTAAATCATAATATAATGTGTGGAAGGTGTGAAAAAATTATACTTTAGAGAAGATATTTCATGAAAATTCTACTTGACCATGAAGAGAGCATACAAAGATGTGGAATGTTGAAACCAATGCATCGAATTATGAAATTCAAAGTGCATCAACATCATAAATTTGAAATGTTGAGGATAGATCAATCAAAACATCTATGGAGTCTAGGAAGAAGAAGACTTCTATATTAGGAGTAATCGTTTGATGTGAATATTATTTATTAGAAAATGTGGATTTCTCTTTATTTATTTTTATTTCATTTTTTTCAATAACCTGTTTTGATAATTGAAGGAAATGTTTTAATCTATTAATTCTAGAAATTGTTTAAATATTTTAGTTTGTGGAGTATACTAATTTATATGAGAGGGAAGAAAATGATGCATTGTTTAAGTAAGATAATTGATGTTATAAGGAATTCCAATCTCACATACATTCCTCATTTGTTATTATTAAGAAAATTTAAATTAGAATAGTGTTATTTTTTGATGAAAAAAAGAGACAAAGTGGATATTTATCTTTCCAATTGAATTTTATAATTTGGTTGTTGAAGCATGTGTAGGATTTATCATTTCATTGAACTATATGATTATTTAAAACTCCATTGAAGAATATATAGACATACTATGAATGATTTAACTTAAATGGTTGGTTATTGAAGATACTGAAAACTATAGTCATTTTTCACTCATTTCATACATAGAGTTAGACTTTGTAGAATTAGAGTTGATTAACTAAGCTCACATGGATAAGAGAATCATGTGATATCATCCCTCTCTCAGAGGAAATCCAAAAAATAATTATTAAGGGGAAGAGAACATGTTCTTTGTGAATAATCACACATTTTTTCCATTTGATTGTCAATAGTGGAGAAAAGTGTGAGCACATATATTAACGCCTAAAAAGTGATTTTAAGATGTATTAACAAAATGGGTGACTTTTAGAACCATTGTTCCATTTTTATATGATCTGTCAACAATTTTTTGGTAAAATGATGATTTTCTGTCGTGATAACTAGAAAATTATAATGGATTCAGTAAATTTTATTGGAAGTGACACATGGAAAATTTGCTAGTTTAATAAATCAATATATTAATTAAGTGATTCTAAATAGTATAGAGTAGTTCTATAGAGGTTTCAGTATGGTTACAACATGATTAAGAATAATGAAAGCCTTTTATATATTTATTTTCATTGAAATTCCATGAAAAAATGATAAAACACTAGGAACATTATTTCACAAAGATAAGAAGATATTAAATGGTTGCCCTGAAAAATACACCATCTTTTTCATGAATATGACATAGAAGAAGAGAGGATTGAGAGGAATTTGTTTTGGAATATTGATTGAGGAGGATTGAACATTATTTTGAATACCTACATTATTTATATGCATATTCAATGGATTACATACATATAAAAATGTGGCCATCTCACAAGAAATACAAGGCCATATCGACCCCATCATCATGTGGGATCCATAGGTTGGCCATGGCTAGGGGAACCTGCCTCAAGAAAACATGATGGTCACCATAGAAATTACACCCAGTATCGCTAGTGTATAATTCATAGTTGGGTTAGTGATAAAGTGTGGTAAGGCATGGAGGAATAGGAATGGTACGGGGTAGTCTAGGAGGGAGAGCGGATTTTTTTTACTGTTAACCACAACCCTATATTGATATACTAAAGTGTATATATATGTGTGATATAATGTCAGATACATAAATTTAGGTTATTATTCATCCTTATTAAAACAAATATAAAATTCACATTCCATTATATTGAGTTCATCTCCCCTATCTTCTCTAATAAGGTATCATCTTCTTCTTCAACACTCCTCAATGAACAGTAGTATACCAGATCTAAGGATGAGTTGTCCTTGAATGACTCTGAACATCATTGAATACATTTTCGGTAGAATGAGGATCATTATTTCATCTCCATATCATTCATTCAGTAACTTTTTTATGCTTGTGAAAAAAATGAAGAAATGTTTCACGTTCAAAATAAAAACCATAGTTGTAGGAGGCCATTCATCTATGACGGTGTTCAAGCTTCTAGATGAATATGGAGCATATGATTCTCATCGTATACACTTGATCACTATGATGAACATATTGAACTCGTAAATTTTATATGCAATGTTTTTTAATGTATATCTTATATATCCATGAATGGTAAAGGTGGGATAAATACTCCTTAACCAAGAATATTATGAAAGATATTGATTTAAATTAAAAAACAGATCTAAGGTAATAGAATCCCCCTACAAACAAAGAGCTCCCAAGGCTAACCATATTGTCGATACTCTGAGAATATCATATTTCATATAAACTAGATCATGTAAAATAAATAGCTTCCATGAAAGTAATATATCATCATGATACTTCATCACAATGGAGAAGGAGGGTTGCTATGAGTTTTTGACTTTTGAAAATCACTGTTCAAACTCTTAACAAAGAATATAGTTCCAAGAAGCCACTTGATATAGTTATTTAATGTGTCTCTATGGTTTTAATTATGATATGGGATATTTTATGACTTTCTAATTTTGTAACACCCCATGATTTCATAGCCTGTTAGTTGTTCAAAATAATTCAATAACTTGCACTACACACAACACCGAGTTCAAGCGCACCACGACTTACCAAACAAGCCATTCAAAAGAGATTATAAATATTATTGAATAAATTTTGAACTTTATATAATCCTTATAATTTTAGAATTCATATTATGTGTTTCTTAGACATAATGGATGAACAAATTCTTTTTTTAAATAAAAGAATTATTCTTCAAAAAATGCACTTTTACCAACTTTTGATAGTGAACCTTTTTAAATCCAATATTTCAATCTTTTATATATTCAATTTGACAAAATAAATTTATTTTTTAGAATGGGGACATAAAAAATTTACAATGGAACACCCCAAGCTTCCACGGTACGCTTCTCTTTGAATAAAATAGTAGCCCGTGTTGTACGCAACTTCGAGTTCTAACACACACCACAACAAATCAAACTAGCCGTTATGAATAGTAATACCTAATTTTTGAAATTTTATAAATTTTATCTCTCAAAGTGGACTTCATCTTTGGATTCATAATATCAAATTTAGCCTAGGGTGAAATTTTGGTAATTTTCGGATAACTTTTATATTTTGATGAATAGTGAAAATTACTAAATTTTAATTAAAAACAACTTTTTTAATAAAAATAATTAATAGTGATAAATCATGAATTTGAGTGGTTTTAAATTATATTTAGAATATATTATTACCATTTAATATAATTTTTGTAATTCTACAAAATTTCACAATTAAACCGAACATAAACAAGTGACAATATTTTTATAGTTATTATATCTTAAAAACGCGCTTTTTGTTTTGATAGCGGGAATTAATTTTAAACTAAGTTCTTCCAGTTCTGTGTTTTGAATTTGGAAAAATGGATTTCATATTTTGAATCTGGTTTTCCAAATTTTTTAAATTGTTAACTATTATTTTTAGTCATTTTGAATAATTATTTCGGTAAATATTTTATTTACCAAGGTTAAAGGGTAAATCTGGTAAATAAAGGTTAAAAATAATATTATAATAATACTAAAATACCCCTAAAACGTGTCCTAAAATTATTGGGGGATAAATTTCCAACCATGGGAATATTTGGGATGATTTTTGGGACCCCATGGAGCCACTTGTAGGTGATAGGGATGCTTTTTTTAATTAAGATAAAGTAAATAAAAAATTTACATAAGCTTATATCTTTTAGAAAAACAATTTTTACATTAGATTATCTATGTTATATTTTCGGTTATAAATATTCATTAGAAATATAAAAAGATTTATTAGATAATGATATTTTATTTATAATTTTTAGACATTGAAAAAATAAAAATATATGTGACACAATAATGTGGCAGTATTTTCCTTATTAATTAAAGAATCAAATAATCGGTATTATAAATGTTAAAATAAATATAATTTGAACATTTTGATGACATAAACGAATTTTATTGGATAATATGACAAGATTTTATTTCTTAAATGAATTTGGTTCGAATTAATAAATTTTTTAAGACGTTATCTAAAATCAAATATTGAATAGTGTCAAAATTCATATAAAAGAGTTTTTAAAACAAATATTATCATATTAATTGAAGTTAAATTCATAAAATATAAAGATCGGACATGAGACTTATTTCATGATAGGTGTATCATTAATGAACCACTTGGGGGGTCGATTTGATGTATATATTATGTTTATTAACTACATAATATTAAAATACAAAGTGACTTGGTAAATGTTAATCTAATTAACTAATAGTTAAAACTAAAAGATAAGGTTAATATACTAACACAAACCTGTCTAAAACCTATTGGTTGTGTGTTTTTCGACCTATCCACACCTTAAAATTTATGTAATCCACTTTGGAGCCATTAGAAACCGAATATTAATTTATTATAAAATAATATTTATATCTTTTCCAAAGGTGCCCCTCACCCCTCATATAAAAGGGAACTCCCCCTTCTCACTAATTCACACCTTCGAAGCCATTTAGATCGGCCAAAACCTACCCAAATATACTCTAAAATTCTCTCACTTAATCCTATAGGGCTTAATTTGATTATAAAGCCAACCTAAGGAGCCATTTTTATCAAATCCAAACAATGAACCCGAAGAAGAGGTAATGTTTTCAACACCATCATTCAAGTTCTTTCTTATTAAACTTATTCTTTCTTTGTTATTACCATTCTAAAATAATAACTCCAGTATCTTATATATACTATGAAATTATTATAAATATTGTACTACCATATTCAGTATTCTATACATTCTTTGAATGACATGTCACCATACGTGTGTACGTACGGCTTACCATCTCCACGTCGTGGTGTAATTGTTATTCAATAAATTATTATCTGGATGGGTATAATAATAATGTGTATTTCATGTAAATAATATATATAACATGATAATGATTCTTTATGTATTATATACCATCCAATTGTATATTATTTTAATATCAAAATAATGATATTGTCACTCGTGCGTACGTACGAACTACCGTCTCAATGAACGCGATGGGATTCATTCTCCATCGTGTCCATTCAAGTATAATTATAATTATATGATTAAAAATAATGTTTAAGGACTTGATATCATTCTAGATATTTATAATATACAACCTATCCATAACAAACACAACTTATGTAACACAACATATACGAGTAAGTTAACACCCGAAACGATGATAATACTAAGATATTATTAACAAAGCAATGTTAATATATCATATATGATTTCATATAAATGTATATGATTCTTTTATAATTTAATAAAAATTATTTCACCATCCTAAGGAGGTTAACCTACCCCCAACCAAGTAAACATACAAGGTAAGGGGTTTTCATCTCACCCCTTATTCCCATGACATTCATGCCATATTTCAACTATTACCTTTTGTGTGGTGTATGCACTGCCCATAATTGTGTTCTTTGAGTAATACACGTTAATTTATGTGAATTTACATATTCATTGTATGATACCTATCTCATGGGTTGTATGTTTCGTAAGTTACCAAATTGGTAAGGGTTAATTTCACAATCTTTTCATTACCCAAAGTTGTTTATACGTGATTTTCTACTGGGACCTCTTTATAATCCACATCCATGTTTCTTAACAAAGTTTTTCAAAACATTATTAAAATTTTACATAATATGGGTTAACGTCATTTATACCCTTATTTGACTTTTTATAATATGTTTATAAAGGAATATTTCCATCGTTTTCCAAACATGGTCCTTTTTTACCTTTTCGATAGAATTATGGTAAGAATGTTTTTTAACATATACAGTGGGTGTGACTATTTTCTGCCGATATAAAATCTTAATAGCTTACCTTACAATCTTATAAGAATATTTTCATAGTAAATGTTTTATTTTATAATTATGTTACCTTTAAATGATTTCAAAATGAATATTTTATGAATTTGTGAAAGGTACTCTTTATCAAGATAAGAATTTAAAATGTTTTAAAGATTTATATTTCTAAATCTTTTTAATTAATATCCATGTTTTCAAAATGATTTTAATGATTTTTTTATATGGACATTAATCTTTTGAAATGATATATCTTTTCAAAATTTTCAAGGTTTTATGGGACACTTTGATTTAAAAATCTGGTTTAAATTGCATCCTTTATAAATGTGTGACATTTAAATGATTTAAAAAATATATATATTTCTCTCAAATAGTTTTGATTTCATCTATGTCAACATCCATTGATGTATTTTAAAAGTATTTTATGTTGATTTATTATGATACAAAACTTCCATATTGTATTGAAGGTTTTGTGATATGTTTGACTGTAGATGTTTTATTTCTATACCATTCATAGTTTATGGATAAAGTATTGAAATTTCGTATGCTAGTTTTAATACGAATGTTTATATTATGTGTAATCCTATTCATATGAGGAATGCATTGGACTTAATAATTGATGGTTGGAGCCCGCTATAGCTCCTCGATGCATCAGTATGTCTCATAAGACAAACTAGTGTCTTGGCATGAGGCCTTGACAAAATCTTATTTGTAGTCTTGGCACGAGGCCTTGGCTACGTGGTTATGATAGTCTGGCTTTATGCATTCCATCATTATGAAAGTGGTTAGTGATATTTCATGTGATTATTCTTCTTGTATAATATCCATGTGAATAAGTAAATGCCAGTATTTCATTTTATTTTTTCCATATTATACTGATCTTCAAGTTTAAAAGGCTTTTGTTCTAGTTATATATTGCCTTAAATGTTTATGCTTATTTATGAAAGTTTCCACTGTATTGCTTACCCTTACTAAGTGTTTGAGCTCACCTCTTTCTATGTTTTATTTTTACCATGATTCCAAGAAGTGTATTGTGATTGATATGCAGGGTTAAGACAATGGAATAATGGCATTCATAAATGATTATTTATGTTTTTTTGTATGTTATGTAGTGTAATGTAACATTCATGTATGTAACCTATTTTCCAAGACTACTAAACTGATCAGTCCTTTGGGACATGATTCCTTGTAATCATGCCAGTGTATTAAAATAATGCATCTACTCTAGGTAACTAGGGTTGGGGTGTTACGGTTGGTATCAGAGGAAGTTTAGCAATAACCTTGGAATCTAGATTTAGATAAACTCTGATTAGAACACATACCCCTATGATAGACATTGAAGATTAGTATAGAAGAACCTCCTATAATTTTGGTATTGTAGAGATTTTGTGAATTTTCCAAGAAATACATCCTTGTCTGGATACGAGCAGGTAGAGGCGGCTCTGGCATAGTTGTACCTAGGGGTAAAACCCGAAAACACCGCTTTGAGCTAGACTCGAACGGGAACTGGTGCTCGAAAACGGGCCTTGATGCACTCTTGGTTACGACACTCCTGAGGGATATGCTTAGGATAATTATCATTTTCATTACAAACTGCTATGAACAGTTTATATGCCTCCTCAAAGAAAACATTTTGGTGATTATGGATTATATACATAAACTATTCTATTTATGTTAGGTATTTTAGATGTTTGGAATTATTCATTCTAATTCATAAACTTACCTAGTTTATGCCATTGTATAGAAATGGTGCCCAGTAGAAGGAATGTGATCTCCAACAATACGTATGATCCAAAGAGTAAGAAGGATCATATCTTTCATGGTATTAAGCCATCATTTAGAAGGGAAATAGTCTCCCACGTATTATCATAATATGAAGAAATAGTATCATGTGTTGATAAGTTAAGTAAAGAGTTCTCTGAGTCCTATGTCTTTTAAGGGAAGCAAGGGAAGAAAATGATGGAGGATAGGAAGATAGCTAAAGGGGAGAGGGAAAAGAATAATTTTCCCATATGTGATAACTATAAGAAGAAACACCATGAAACTTACCTGAAAGGAATGGGAGTTTGTTATAATTGTGGAGGAAAATGACACCAAGTATGTGACTGCAAGGGTAAGAAAATTGGTTCAAATGTACAATTCTTGATTTGTAAGGAGTTTGGACACTACGCGAACCTATGTCACAGTCATTAGACTATGCCGTAAATGATGATATTGGATAATAATCATGTTATGATACTACCACAGAAGAAGTGGAATGATTAGAGTTCTTATGTTGATTATGTAATTTGAGTGTTGTATCAACAGTGTACATGTTATAATAATTATGGAGTATATAAGGATTGTACTGCAGTACTATTTCATTAAGGACTGGAGATTCTCTGGAACAATGAAAAGTTACTCAATAGTAGGTTAAATTTTTGGAAAATATATGGTTGAAAGAAAGATAAACCATAATATGGTTCTCATATTGAGGTAGTGATTTTAGAATAATACATGATTGATTTGGATAAATTATATTGGATATTTTTGACTACCTTGAAACTGATTAATGATTTGTATATTCCATCATTTTTGGGGTTTACAGCATTTTTGGATTGAAGGAGTATATCCATTACTCTTTTCGGAATAAGGGATCATGAATGTAATCAACAAGGTTTTGTGCTAATTCAGGATGTTGCAATATTTTAGAAGAATACATGATGAAGGTATTCACATTTTATTACGTGGAAAAAAAGACCTTCATTATATTTACCTTCCTTATAAATTTTTGACTGTGAGTTTGGACAGAGGTAATTTGGATAAGTCTAAAGGTTGGAATGTATTATATTTGACATTTGATACAATTGTTAATGTTAAATAATTTCTAAAGATGATTTTTGGATTTTTATGAAAAGGACAACTCAGATGTCGGGCGGCAACCCGTCGCATCCAGCAAGGCTGTGAGACTTGAACCCACAATTGAAGGGCGACAAGGGTGTATCACCTAAAACTAGCCCACGAGATGTCCTAGATTAAATAAAGTAGTTTATTTTAATAAGGTATGGTAGATGAATTATAAATTCATTTTTTACCCCAATGGAATAGGATAAATAGAATATATTTTTTAAGTTCTATTATCGTTTAGAGTGAAAGATGAGTTTGTGGTAGAAATTAGTTAAAGGATGGAACTCTACTTGTCAAGTATATATTTTTCTTTTCATCTTATTCTATAAAGAAATTAATTATTATACTTTATTTAAGGGATATTAAAACCAAAAATGTGTTATCCTAATACCTTATGTTTTGTTGAACCGATGGTATTTTATATCATCATAGATTGATGAATTTATGGACCTCAATTTTAAACATGTTTGTGATTGATGACCTCAATTACTACCTATAAATATTTATTTTTTTCCACCAATTATATGTCTCTAATTACAATCTATTTTCTCCTAATCAAGATTATAATTTGGTGGTGACCCTTTCACTTCTTTTTTCCTCTTATTAAGACTAAATTTTATTAACCAAATTTCCGATGTGGGTTTTTCCCACATTTATATTTTCTATTTTCAACCTTTATTTTCTAAAAACAATATCAAAATGCAAGGATGAAATTTATTGAAGGAGGGAATAATTTAGCACACCAAAATTTCATAGTGATTTACTTCTTCAAAATAATTCAACAACTTGCACTACAGGCAACACCATGTTCAAGCGCACCATGACTTACCAAAAAAGCCGTTCAAAATAGGTTATGAATAATATTGGATAAATTTTGAATGTTATATAATACTTCTAATTTTATAATACTTATTATGAGTTTCATAGACATAATTTAATACAAAATTCAATTTTTTAGATAAATGAAGTATTTATCAAAAAAGCACTTTTACCGACTGGTAATAGTGAAACCTTTTTAAATCCAATATTTTAAACTTTTATATATTCAATTTGATTAAATAAATTTTATTTTTTAGAATGGGGACATCAAAAATTTACATTGAAACTCCCAAATCTTCCATGGTATGCTTCTCTTTGAATAAAAGACTAGCGTGTGTTGTACGCAACTTCGAGTTCTAACACACACCACAACTAATCAAACTAGCCATTATGAATAGTAATACCTAATTTCTGATATTTTATATATTTTATCTCTCAAAATGGACTTCATTTTTGGATTCATAATATCTAATTTAGCCTAGGGTGAAATTTTTGTACTTTTCGGATAACTTTTATATTTTGATGAATAATGAAAATTACTAAATTTTAATTAAAAACAAATTTTTTAATAACAAAATTAATGGTGATAAATTATGAATTTTTGTGGTTTTAAAGTATATTTATAATATATTTTTACCATTTAATACAATTTTGGTCATTGGACATAATTTCACAATTAAATTGGTCATAAACATGTGTCAATCTTTTGATCTTTGTTATATCTTAAAAACACACTTTTTTGTTTTGGCAGTGGGAATTAATTTTAAATTAATTTATTCCACTTCTATGTTTTGAATTTGAAAAAATGGATTCCATATTTGGAATCATAATATACAAATTGTATAAATAGATAACTTTTATTTTTGACATTTTGATGAATTATTTCGGTAAATATTTTATTCACCACGGTTAAAGGGTAAATCCGGTATATAAGGGATAAAACATAATACTATAATAATATTACATTACACTAAAACGTGTCCTAACATTATTGTTGGATAAATTTATGACTATGGGCATCTTTGGGTCGATTTTGGAGACCCCTTGGATCCACTTGTAGGTGATAGGGACACTTTATTTTAATTAAGATAAAGTAAATACAAAAATGACATAAGCTTATATATTTTAGAAAACTAATTTTTAAATAGGGTTATATACGCTATATTTGTGATTATAAATATTCATTAGAAATATAAATATATTTCCTACATAATGATATTTTATTTAATATTTTAAGACATTTAAAAAGTAAAAATATATGTGACACAATAATGATGCAATATTTTCCTTATAAATGAATGAATCAAATAATGTGTATTGTAAATGTTAAAATAAATATAATTTGAAAGTTTTGATGACATAAACGAATTTTATTGGTTAATATGACATTTTTTGATTTCTTGAATTAATTTTTTTGAATTAATAAAGTTGTTAAGAATTTAACAAAAATCATTTATTGAATAGTGTCAAAATTCACATAAAAGAGTTTTTAAAACAAATATTATATTATTAATTGATATTAAATTCCTAAAAATCATAGGATCGTCCAAGAGACTTATATACTGATATTTTTAACATTAATGGTCTAATTGGGGGTCTCTAGGATGTATATATTAAGTTTATTCACTGTATAATATAAAAATTCAAAGTGACATGGTAATTGTAAAACTAATTAACGGAGAGTTAAAACTAAATGATAAGGACAATATAGTGACCCAAACCTGTCTAAAACATATTTGTTGAGTTTTAGGAGACCTAGACCCTACTTAACCTTTAAATAATCCACTTTTGAGCTATTTGAAACCGAATATGAATTTATTATAAAATAATATTTCTAGATTTTCCAAAGGTTCCCCTCACCCCTCTTATAAAATATAACTCCCCCTTCTCACTAATTCACACCATCAAAGCCATTTGGCTAGGAAAAACCCTTCCCAAATATCCTCCCAACTTCCATAACTTAATCCTAGAGGCCATATATTTATCGTAAAGCCAACTTAAGGAGCCCTTTTGATCAAATCAAAATGAAGAACTCGAAGAAGAGGTAATGTTTTCACCACCCTCTTTCAAGTACCTTTCTTATTCAACTTCTTCATTCTCTGTTATTCCCATTATAAAATAATAACTCACAAATCTTATATAAAATGTGAAGTTATTATAAATATGGTATAACCATATTCAGTATTCTATCCATCCTTTGAATGACATGTCACCATTCGTGCGTACGTATGGCTTATCGTCTCCACGTCGTGGTGTAATTTTTATTCAATAAATTATTATTTGAATGGGTATAATAATTATTTTTTTCCATGTAAATAATAAATATAACATGATAATTATTCTATATATATGATATACCATCCAATTTTATATTATTTTAATATCAAAAGAATGATAGTGTCGGTCGTGCGTACGTACGGACTATCGTCTCCATAAACGTGATGAGATTTATGCTCCATCTTTTCCATTCAAGTATAATTATAATTATATGATTAAAAATAATGTCTAATGAATTTATATCATTCTATATATTAATAAGATACATCCTATTCTTATCAAACGTGTCTTATGTAACAAAACATATGCGAGTAAGTTAACACCCGAAACGACGATAATACTAAGATATTATTAACAAAGCAATGTTAAATGATCATTTATGATATCATATTAATGTATATGATTCTTGTATATTTTAAAAACAATTATTTCACCATCATAAAAGAGGTTATCCTACCCCCAACCCATGAAAAGTACAAGGTAAGGGGTTTTCATCTCACTCATTATTCCCATGAGATTCATGTCATATTGCTATTATTACCTTTTCTGTGGTGTATGTACTGCCCATAATTGTATTCATTGTGTAATACACATTAACTTATGTGTATTTACATATTCATTGTATGATACCTCTTTCAGGGGTTTTAATTTTCATAAGTTACCAAATTGGTAAGGGTTTATTTCACAATCTCTTCATTATCCGAGGTTGTTTATACAGAATTATCTATAGGGACCTCTTTATCATCGACATCCATGTTTTTTAAAAATGTTTTTCAAAACATTCTTACTATTTTACAGAATATGGGATAAATTCATTTACACCCTTTTTAGACTTTTTATAATTAGTTTATAAAGGAATCATTCTGTCGTTTTCCAAATAAGGTCCTTTTTAACCTTTTCGACAGAATTAAGGTAAGAATGTTTTTTAACTTATACGGCATGTGGGACTATTTTCCGGCATTATAAAATCTTCGAAGCTTCCCTTAAAAGTTTATAAGAATATTTTCAAAGTAAATGTTTTATTTTATAATTATGTGACCTTAAAATGATTTCAAAATTAGTATTTGAAGAATTTGTGAAAGTTACTCTTTATCAAGATCAGAATTTTAAATGTTTTAATGATTTATCTTTCTAAATCTTTTTAATTAATGTCTATGTTTTCAAAATGATTTTAAGGATTTTTTTATATGGACATTAATCTTTTGAAATGATATTTCTATTCAAAAGTTTCAAAGTGGTATGGGACACTTTGATTCAAAAATCTCTTTTGAATTACTTCCTTTATAAATGTGTGACTTTTAAATGATTTCAAAAAAAGAGACATTTCTCTCAAATAGTTTTGATTTCATCTATGTCAACATAATTGATGGATTTTAAGATTATTTGAAGTTGATTTATTATGATACAAAATTTCCATATTGTATTGAAAGTTTTGTGATATGTTTGACTGTGGATGTATTATTTCTATACCATTCATGGTTTATGGAGAAAGTATTTATATTTCGTATGTAACGCCCCGACCCCAGCTACCCAGAGCCAGTGCATTACTTCGTAACATTGGCATGATCACAAAAGATCAAGTCTCGAAATACCGATTAGTTTAGTAGCCTTGGAAACACTAGATACAATCGTAAACGTTACATTACATCATAAAGTGAAAAACTACAATAACAACGTCTCCATAGTCCACACTCATATCCTCTTCTCACAATCCCTGCAGGTCATTCATAAAATACATCTTCACATCCTGGAAAATATTAAAACATTGAAAGGGGTGAGCTCAGATGCCCAGTAAGGATAACAATATTATGGAAGCTTTCATAAATAAACATAAAAATTTAAGGCAATGTATAACTAAAACAAAAGCCTTTTAAACATGAACATCAACATAATATGGCAAAAGTAAAATGAGATAATGCCATTCACTTCTTCACATGGATATTCTACTGGTCGAATAATCACATGAAATATCAATAACCACTTTCATAATGATAGAATTCATAATGCCAGACTATCATAACCACGTAGTCAAGGCCTCGTGCCAAGACCACAAATAAGATTTTGTCAAGGCCTCGTGCCAAGACAATAGTTTGTCTCATGAGACCTGTCGATGCATGGAGGAGCTATAACGGGCTCCACCCATCACTTATTAAGTCCAATGCATTCCTCATATGAATAGGTTTAAACATATCATAAACCATAACATAATCATATCACATAAAACATGCATAAAGGAAACCTAACATTTCCACATTTCAATCACAAGATATCAATACAACACATTGATATAATAAAAATGATTTCAACACCATTTTCAATACAAAAATAAAAAAAAAGTTAAAACATTGTATTTATTTTACATTAAATAAAATGAGGGCTTGTAGAGGAAGCCGAAACTCAAATAATGGTCACGGTGGTGGAGAAGTCGTTGTCGCCGCATAAGTACAGAAAGAAAAACATTCCCTTTTTGTCATTTAGTAAAATTCTTCGTATAAAAAAGATTCCTTTTGAATAAACGTAAAAGTCAAAGGGGTTTATAGACCGTATAAAAGAATGTTGTGTATAATACCAAATATGCCTCAATGAAAGGGGATTGAGACGGAGTCCTTAAAAATATCATTTTTAAAATAAAATAGATATATTATGTGTATTCACTATAGGTACACATAAAAAATAAAAAATAAGACATAATAATATCATTACATAATTTGAAAGTAGGAGATTAACCCAAAGAATGGAAGTTGGGTTAAGAAATTCCCTTACAAAGATCATTTTTTTAAAATAAAGTAGATCTATTATGTGTATTCACTATAAGTACACATAAATAAAGTACAAATACAATATAGGACATAATAATATCATGACATAATTTGAAAGTAGGAGATTAACCAAAAAATAGTAATTTGGTTAAGAAGTCCCCTTACCTTGCGTCCTGTCCTGACTCGACCATTATTTAACCTCCTGAATAATAATCTAGAGTTAATTTCTATTTACTTAAGAACCTTTTTGATATTAATTAATACTTTTATATCCCTTATTACCATGTTATGAAAATTATGTAATTATTTACGTTTATAACGGTCATTTTGTTGATCTTAGGTACTTGAGTCAAAAATAAAATTCTTATAATTACAAGTTGTTCATGTGGTGATATATCCATTATATCCAGAATTATTTTCATGATTTAAATATCATTTATATCATATATATCTAGTATATACATTCATTCATATTATTACGTAACATTTAGAGGTAAGAAATGAAATGCACTGTTCATGGAGACGGTAAGCCGTACGTACGCATGAATGCTACTTTCATTTCTAATTCGTATTTAATGGAATGATCTCATAATTATATAAATTTATAATATAGTTCCAGTATAATATCATATATAATATCATTTACTCCAATCTTTATACATCCCACATATGGCATTAACGATTCACATCACTTTGAGGGGGCGGTACTCCGCACTTCCTAAAATGAAATTATCATGTTTACCCATAATGGAAATCATAAACTATGCCATAAATGAGAAATACAGAAGCATACGGAAAACATAAACATAATATATATATCATATATGAAAATAGTGTCATCAAAATGGCCACCATTATATGTGTTAAAAGAAGTTGAACAATCATCATTTCGTGATGCAGTATTTCGCCACCCACAGAAACAGTATGTTCTTTAACCATTAGACGAAGGTGTGTGTAAGTGTAATCCAAATAAATATCATAACAACATCCTAGTATATTGTAGATACAGGTGTTGTTACAAAATAAATGAATTAAAAGAGTTTAGGGGGTTGGAGAAGAAAAATAAAACAAAACAACATTAGAGAAGACATTACCTCAAATTCGGGTAACTCTTTTTGATTTGAGCCAAAGGCTTCTTTGGGAAGAGTTATGCCCAAAGTGAGGCTTCTAGGAGTAAGAGGGGGAAGTTGGGAGAGTATTTGGGCAGAGTTTTGCCGAGCCAAATGGCTTGAAAGAGTAAATGATGTGGGAGAGGTGGGGGCCTTTTATAAGAGGAGAGGAGGGGCTCTTTTGGAAAGATTGAAATGTTACATTATTATACAATGCTTTTCGGATTCTAAAGGTCACACACTTATATAATTCGTGAATAAGGTGATAAGGGTTCTAAATCCCCTCATCCAATAGGCTTTGGACAAGTGTAAGCCTTGTATTTTTCATTATCTTCTCATTTTATTTAAATCGTTAAATAATGAGGTCATCGTTGCATCATAATGATGTCATAAATAATTTAATTTATTTAATGTCTAAAAATTATAAAAAAATACTATGATGTAGGAAATCTTTTTAGATTTCTAATGAATATTTATAGTCAAAATTTGGACTTCTGTAACCCCACTTAAAAACTGTTTTACTAAAACAAATCATGTTTGTGTCAATTTAATTTTAACATTAAATAAATATATATTAATGTCATTTTCCAACTAAAGTGTCTCCCTGGGGTCCCCAATTTGACCCATGGGTTGCCATGGTCGGCCATGACTCATACAATAGGAGTAGGACAAGTGTCATGCTCATCTCATATTATTAATACATTATTTGTTCCTTAAACTACACTAATTACCTCTAATCGCGATTAAGAACTTAAAAGTTACTACTCACCAAAAAATTATTTTAATCTCATTGAACCACATTTTACTTCTTAATTACAACCATGTATGTCGGAATTTTGAAAATCAAATCACAGAAGTGGTAATATTTCATTTAAACGATAAATCAGTTTTTAACAACCACTTAGTGGTTTCACTATTCATCAAAAATTGATGTTTTTCAGAATAAGGCCAAAATTTCACCCTAAGCTATAATTGATATTCCGAATTCAAAAATGATGCCTATTTTACAAAATTCCAAACATATAAGTTGAATTAATTAATTTTATAATTAATTCCCGCTGTTACAACAAATAGCGTGTTTTTAAGAAACAATTTATATCAAAAGATTGGCAATTGTTTATTTCCAATTTCAATGTTAAATTAATTCTAATGACCACCATTGGATAAAATGGTAAAAATATATTCTAATTATACTTTAAAACCACTCAATAGTATAACTTATCACTATAAATTATTTTGATTAAAAAAGTTGTTTTAAGTATTTTTCACTATTCATAAAAATTTTGAAGTTCTCAGAAAATTACAAAAAATTCAACATAGGCTAATTTCAATATTAGGAATACAAAAATGAAGTCCATTTTGAAATATAAAATTTCTATAAATTTAAAAAGTGGTTATTACTATTCATAACGGCTACTTTGATTAGTCGCGGTGTTTTAGAACTAGAAGTTGCGTACAATGCAAGCCATTGCATTATTGAATGAGAAGCGTATCATGGAAACTCGGGGTGTTACATTCTCCCCTACTTCAATAAATTGCATCCTCGCAATTTGAAATTTTTTTCTTTGAAAATAAAAGGTTGAAAAGAGAAAATACCTTTGAGGAAAACCCACATCGGAAATAAGATTAATAAAATTTAGCCTTAATAAGAGGGAAAGGGAAATGAAAAAGTCACCACCCAATTATGATCTCGATTAGGAGAACATTGGTGGCAATTAGAGACATATAATTGGAGGAAAAACGTAAATATTTGTAGGGAGTGATTGAGGTCATCAATCACAATCAACTGTCAAATTGAGGGCCTCAAAGCCTTCAATCTATGTTGATTTAAAATATCATCAGTTCAACAAGACATAAGGGATTAGGATAACACATTTTTTTGATTTAATATCCCCTTACTAAAGTTTAAGAATTAATTTATTCATTGAATAGGAGATAGGTATATATATATTTATGCTTGAAAATTAGAGTTTCAACCTTCAACTAATCTTTTACTCAAAAAGATAATAGAACTCAAAAAATATTATACTTATCCTAATTGTATAAGGTTCCAAATGTTAACACATACCATTTAGATTAGTAAAATTATTTTGTAATAACCAAGGACTTCCTGTAGGCTAGTGGTAGGAAATAAAGGCATGTCGCACTATGATTGTGGGTTCGATTCCTGCAGCTTTGTCCGACGCGACGGGTTATGCCCCACCCTGCAGGTTGCCCCTTTCCTAAAACTATAGTATTATAATATTCAAAAATAATCTTCATAAATTTTTAACCTTAAACAATACTATCCAAAGATCAACTTAATCCACTCCAACCTTTATAGTTATCCAAAATACCTTTGTCCATACTTTCTCTAAAAGGTCTATTAATTCCAAAATCAATTTATTAGATTCCCCAAACAATGTAAAGTTTCTCTTCATGTCACATACTAAAAATTTAATTACCTTCATCATATTAAAACCCTAATGAAATCAACAAGTACTGCAGTACAATCCTTATATATATATCACATTATTCTAATAACCATAATATAATCCATGAGTCCAAAAGCACCAATACATTAGTTATTTTTCTTCAACTGTAGTAACAGCATAAGATTTTCCTTGATCCCTTGTCCTTTTATGAGGTAAGTATCCCGGACGCTTAGGGATTTCATTTGCATAATGCCCCATTTCCCTACAATTGTAGCATTCAACTTTGATAGCCTCTTTCTTTCCCTTGCAATCACGATCCTGGTGACCCTTTTCTCCACATTTGTAACAAACTCCCATTCCTTTTAGGCAAGTACCAGGGTGATTCTTCCCACAATTATCACATAATGGAAAATCCTTCATTCCCTTTTTCCCTTTATCTATCTCTTGTTCCACTATTCTCTTCTTCTCTTGCTTTACTTTGTTGTCATAAGACTTAGAGAATTCATTTTCTGTCTTGATATCACATGAGACAATATCTTTGTATGTTGAGAAAGATTGTGATACTAAAGCTTGAAGGAGAAATGGTTTTAACCCATCAAAGAAACAATCAATCTTACTCCTTGGGTTACGTTTATAATCTACAACATACCTCTCTAACCTTGTAAAGTTGGCCTCATACTTTGCGACATTCTCATCCTCCTTCTGCCTCAGACTCAGAAATTGACTTTCCATATCTGCTCCATGGTCACGAGGAAAGTATTTTTCTATGAAAAGCTCTTTGAACTCCCTCCATTCCATATTCGACACGTCATCATCTTCCTTTGTGTTTTGAATCAGCGACCACCACTGATCGGCATCTCCAGTGAGGCGGTAAACTACCATGACAACCTTCTCCCTTTCACGACTCCCCAAGGCATGGAATATTTTCTCAAATGAATTTATCCATTGGTCTGCTACTATAGGATTTGTACTCCCATTGAAGGTTGGTGGTTGTTGCCTCATTAATCGATCTAACATTGATCCTCCACGCTGTGGATCAGGGTGATCCATACGGGCAAGGTTATTATTCATAACCTGAGTAAGTTGTCCCAGTATGGTGATTAGCTGATCGGCACCAGTTGCATCACCAGCCCCACTATAATTATCTTGAGCAGGAGGGCAATCCCTACATGGAGTGCGTGCATTGATACAGTTTCCATTTCTTCCACTAGGTGCCATTTCTAAACAATTGCATAAACTAGATCAGTTTATGTATCAAAATACATAATCCCGTACTTATAAAACACTTAACATAAATTGAACTATTTATGGATATAATCCATAATCATAAAAATGTTTTCTTTGAGGAAGTATATACTCATAAACCCTTAATAATGATTTTTAATGAAAATGAGAGTTATCCTAAGCATAACCCACAGGATTGTCGTAACCAAGAGTGCAGCAAGGCCCGTTGTCGTGCACCAGTTCACGTTTGAGTCTAGCTCAAAGCGGTGTTTTCGGGTTTTACCCCTAGGTACATCTGTGCCAGAGCCGCCTCTACCTGCTCGTATCCAGACAGGGATGTATTTCTCGGAAAACTCACAAAATCTCTATAATACCAAAATTCTAGGAAGTTATTATATATTAATCCTTAAAGTCTATCTTCGGGATATGTGCTCTAATCAGAGTTTATCTAAATATATCTTCCAAGGTTAGTACTAAACTGCCTCTGATACCAACTGTAACACCCCGACCCCAGCTACCCAGAGCCGGTGCATTACTTCGTAACATTGGCATGATCACAAAAGATCAAGTCTCGAAAGACCGATTAGTTTAGTAGCCTTGGAAACACTAGATACATTCGTAAACGTTACATTACATCATAAAGTGAAAAACTACAATAACAAAGTCTCCATAGTCCACACTCATATCCTCTTCTCACAATCCCTGCAGGTCATTCATAAAATACTTCTTCTCATCCTGGAAAATATTAAAACATTTAAAGGGGTGAGCTCAGATGCTCAGTAAAGATAACAATATTACGGAAGCTTTCATAAATAAACATAAAAATTTAAGGCAATGTATAACTAAAACAAAAGCCTTTTAAACTTGAACATCAACATAATATGGCAAAAGTAAAATGAGATAATGCCATTCACTTCTTCACATGGATATTCTACTGGTCGAATAATCACATGAAATATCAATAACCACTTTCATAATGATGGAATGCATAATGCCAGACTATCATAACCACGTAGTCAAGGCCTCGTGCCAAGACCACAAATAAGATTTTGTCAAGGCCTCGTGCCAAGAAACTAGTTTGTCTCATGAGACCTGCCGATTCATTGAGGAGCTATAGCGGGCTCCACCCGTCACTTATTAAGTCCAATTCATTCCTCATATGAATAGGTTTAAACATATCATAAACCATAACATAATCGAATCACATAAAACATGCATAAAGGAAACATAACATTTCCACATTTCAATCACAAGATATCAATACAACACATTGATATAATAAAAATGCTTTCAAAACCATTTTCAAAACCAAAATAAAAGAAAGTTAAAACTTTGTATTTATTTTTCATTAAAAAAATGTGGGCTTGTAGAGGAAGACAAAACTCAAATAATGGTCACGGCGGCGGAGAAGTCGTTGTCACCGCTTAAGTACAGAAAGAAAAACATTCCCTTTTTGTCGTTTAGTAAAATGCTTCGTATAAAAAAGATTCCTTTTGAATAAACGTAAAAGTCAAAGTCGTTTATACACCGTATAAAAGAAAGTTGTATATAAAACCAAATATGCCTCAATGAAAGGGGATTGAGACGGAGTCCTTAAAAAGATCATTTTTTAAATAAAATAGATATATTATGTGTATTCACTATAGGTACACATAAAGAATAAAAAATAAGACAAAATAATATCATTACATAATTTGAAAGTAGGAGATTAACCCAAAGAATGGAAGTTGAGTTAAGAAATTCCCTTACAAAGATCATTTTTTTAAAATAATGTAGGTCTATTATGTGTATTCACTATAAGTAAACATAAATAAAGTACAAATACAAAATAGGGCATAATAATATCATGACATAATTTGAAAGTAGGAGATTAACCCAAAGAATAGTAATTTGGTTAAGAAGTCCCCTTTCCTTGCGTCATGTCCTGACTCGACCGTTCTTTAACCTCCTGAATAATAAACTAGAGATAATTTCTATTTACATAAGAACCTTTTTGATGTTCATTATTCCTTTTATATCCCTTATTACCATGTTATGAAAATTATGTAATTATTTAAGTTTATAACGGTCATTTTGTCGATCTTAGGTACTTGAGTCAAAAATAAAATTCTTATAATTACAAGTTGTTCATGTGGTGATATATCCATTATATCCAGAATTATTTTCATGATTTAAATATCATTTATATCATATATATCTAGTATATACATTCATTCATATTATTACGTAACATTTAGAGGTAAGAAATGAAATGCACCGTTCATGGAGACGGTAAGCCGTACGTACGCATGAACGCTACTTTCATTTCTATTTCGTATTTAATGAAATGAAATCATAATTATATAAAGGTATAATATAGTTCCAGTATAATATCATATATAATATCATTTACTCCATTCTTTATACATCCCACATATGGCATTAACGATTCACATCACTTTGAGGGGGCGGTAGTCCGCACTTCCTAAAATGAAATTATCGCGTTTACCCATAATGGAAATCATAAAGTATGCCATAAATGAGAAATACAGAAGCATAAGGAAACATAAACATAATATATATATCATATATGAAAATAGTGTCATCAAAATGGACACCATTATAGGTGTTAAAAGAATTTGAACAATCATCGTTTTGTGATGCAGTATTTCGCCACCCACAGAAACAGTATGTTCTTTAACCATTAGACGAAGGTGTGTGTAAGTGTAAACCAAATACTTATCATAACAACATACTAGTATATTTTAGATACTGTTGTTGTTACAAAATAAAGGAATGAAAATAGTTTAGGGGTTTGGAGAAGAAAAATAAAACAAAACAACATTAGAGAAGACATTACCTCAAAATCGGGTAACTCTTTTTGATTTGAGCCAAAGGCTTCTTTGGGAAGAGTTCTGCCCAAAGTGAGGCTTCTAGGAGTAAGAGGGTGAAGTTGGGAGAGTATTTGGGCAGAGTATGGCCGAGCCAAATGGCTTGAAAGAGTAAATGTGGTGGGAGAGGTGGGGCCCTTTTATAAGAGGAGAGGAGGGGCTCTTTTGGAAAGATTGAAATGTTACATTATAATACAATGCTTTTCGGATTCTAAAGGTCCCACACTTATATAATTCGTGGATAAGGTGAAAAGGGTTTGAAATACCCTCATCCAATAGTCTTTCGACAAGTGTAAGCCTTGTATTTTTCATTATCTTCTCATTTTATTTAAATCGTTAAATAATGAGGTCATCATTTCATCATAATGATGTCATAAATAATTTAATTTATTTATTGTCTAAAAATTATAAAAAAAATACTATGATGTAGGAAATCTTTTTAGATTTCTAATGAATATTTATAGTCAAAATTTGGACTTGTGTATCCCCACTTAAAAACTGTTTTAGTAGAACAACTCATGTTTGTGTCAATTTAATTTTAACATTAAATAAATATATATTAATGTCATTTTCCAACTAAAGTGGATCCATGGGGTCCCCAATTTGACCCATGGGTTGTCTTGGTCGGCCATGACTCATCCAATAGGAGTAGGACAAGTTTCATGCTCATCTCATATTATTAATACATTATTTGTACCTTAAACTACACTAATTACCTCTAATCGCGATTAAGAACTTAAAAGTTACTATTCACCAAAAAATTATTTTAATCTCATTGAACCACATTTTACTTCTTAATTACAACCATGTATGTCGGATTTTTGAAAATCAAATCACATAAGTGGTAATATTTCATTTTAACGATAAATCAGTTTTTAACAACCACTTAGTGGTTTCACTATTTATCAAAAATTGAAGTTTTTCAGAATGAGGCCAAAATTTCACCCTAAGCTATAATTGATATTCCGAATTCAAAAATGATGCCTATTTTACAAAATTCCAAAAATATAAGTTGAATTAATTATTTTTATAATTAATTCCCGCTGTTACAACAAATAGCGTGTTTTTAAGAAACAATTTATATCAAAAGATTGGCAATTGTATATGTCCAATTTCAATGTTAAATTAATTCTAATGACCACCATTGGATAAAATGGTAAAAATTTATTCTAATTATACTTTAAAACCACTCAATAGTATAACTTATCACTATAAATTATTTTGATTAAAAAAGTTGTTTTAAGTATTTTTCACTATTCATAAAAATTTTGACGTTCTCAGAAAATTACAAAAAATTCAACATAGGCTAATTTCAATATTAGGAATACAAAAATGAAGTCCATTTTGAAATATAAAATTTCTATAAATTTAAAAAGTGGTTATTACTATTCATAACGGCTACTTTGATTAGTCGCGGTGTTTTAGAACTCGAAGTTGCGTACAATGCAAGCCATTGCATTATTGAATGAGAAGCGTATCATGGAAGCTCGGGGTGTTACATCATATGCTAGATTTAAAACGAATGTTTATGTTATGTTTAAACCTGTTCGTATGAGGAATGCATTGGACTTAATAAGTGAAAAGTGGAGCCTGCTATAGCTCCTCGATGCATCAGTTGCTCTCATGAGACAAACTAGTGTCTTGGCACGAGGCCTTGACAAAATATTATTTGTAGTTTTGGAACATGGCCTTGGCTACATGGTTATGATAGTCTGGCATTATGAATTCCATCATTATGAATGTGGTTAGTTATAATTCATGTGATTATTCGACTAGTAGAATATCCATTTGAATAAGTAAATGTCATTATTTCATTTTATTTTTTCCCTATTATACTGAAGTTCAAGTTTAAAAGGCTATTGTTTTATTTATACATTGCCTTAAATGTTTATGCTTATTTATGAAAGTTTCCACTGTATTTCTTACCCTTACTAAGCATTTGATCTCACCCCTTTCTATGTTTTATTTTTCCCATGATTCCAAGAAGTGTATTGTGATTGATATGCAGGGTTCTGACAAGGGAATAATGGCATTCATAAAGGATTATTTAGGTTTCTTTTTATATTATGAAGTGTAATGTAACATTCGTGTATGTAATTCATTTTACATGACTGCTAATGTGATCGGTTCTTTGGGACTAGATTCCTTGTAATCATGTCAATGTATTAAAATAATGCACCAACTCTAGGTAACTGAGGTCGGTGCATTACAAGTTTGCATAATTCATTTGAGAAATCTACAAGGTAGTTCCTATTACATTGTGTTCCTAAAGGAGAATAACTTTAACACATGAATACCTTACACCAATTCTGGTTAGCACACAATTAGTAGAATATCTAGTGCTTGTAGTACATGTTACTTTTATGCTTGATGTTTATTCAAGGAGAACATACACAAAGGGTTTTTCAATGTGTACTATGTGTGTTCATGTCCCAGAATATGTTAATACCTATGAAAAAGTAATGTATAAAGAATTTGATAAGTTCATACAGTTTCATGAAAATATAAATCTACATGTATCATACAAGTATATTGAATCTTATCTAAAGAACACAGTTAGTGTTTGGAAAATGTGTATGGGTTAAGGATCTTTGAGAAGAAGATTAAACTAACCTCAAATTGGGTTATGTAAAGGTTTAAAGGGTTTCATGTTAGAATTATTACATACATACCAATATGCACATGTGAAAATTTTTATTAGCCCACAAAAAATGAATGAAGAGTAATTGAAGGATTGATATTGAAATAACATTATTCATTCATAATTTACCTAAATAATTTGTGTTCACTCATTGCCCACATTATGTGGGGAATGTTATTCATTGTTATAAGAAACATTTGCAGCACAAGAATAGTTGCACTGAGTAAACAGATCAATAATATTTGTTCAAAGATTATTAAGGAATAACACCATCATTGAAAATGTACATAATGTTTACCGAAGAATGTTTGATTCATCATGTTCATCGAAGAGGACCACCAAAATATCATCATATAGTGTATCAATAAATAATATAAATTGTTTTACTTTAGAACTATAACCAATTAGAGACAGTGGATTTGATTTGTGACATAACCAATTATAGATTGTAATCACCTTTTGGAAAAGCGGAGAATCTATTTTTGGGAGGATAAAAAACATGGAAAGGAGTGGGTCTTTATACCAAACCATGTAATTAAATGTGGTATATGACATTAAAACATTATTCTAGGTATGTCTGAGAGTCACAAGAAAAGTGGATTGAGGGTTTAACTAGGCAGAGAGGTTGAATTGGAATAGAAAAATTCATAAAAAGAGTAATGAATCATTGATTTACCCCTTCCCCTCTCAATGAATTTACACTATTCTATACGATTAATTATGTAGGTAAATATAAAACATGTTGATGAGTCTAGAAATATTATTATAATTAAATAAATATTAGTGTAATGAATTTATTGTAATGAATAAGTTATTTACTATGTGGGAAATTATATTATTTAGATAAACTTGAAGCCAATATGATAATTCTTTCTTATGGACAAAATCAAAATATCAAATTAAATCAAATGTATTCCAAGATTTCTTTTCTAAATGGTTTGTTATTCATGATATTTTTTATTACAAAAATAATATATTTTAAAATCAAAATACACCAAATAATTTTTATAAATTTACTATAGCACCTTATAGTTCAAATCGTGCACCTTGAGCTCGGATTGAAATGGTTATTATATTTATTATATAAAATTATTTTATAAAAGTTGTTGTTAATCCTAAATTATTTATCAAAATATCTTAATTTATTTTTTTTATCAAATATATGTTGATGATATTATATTTTTTCTTCATGAAATTATTTATCTACATAATTAACAGATCTGATTCAAACTGAATTTTATATGTGTTTGAAGATGAATTATAGTTCATTATTCATTTCCATGTCATCAAATATAAGGAATGAGTTATTTTAACCCAAATTTAGTACCATTAAGATCTTATAAAACGTTTTTTCATGGATATATTAAAAATAACTGACAAGATGAGGTCCAGAACATGTAAAATGGATTTTGGTGAAATTAGAAATCCAATTGACCAAAAAATTTATATTTTTAGGATTTATAATTTAATCTAAATAATATCCAGTAAGTAGAAAATTATGTATATTGTTTATATATGCACCGATTTTTATGAAAACCCCATTAAATAACATTTTATTACTATTAAAAACATTTTTTAATACCTAAAAAATACATCAAATTTAATATTGTGATATTCTATTGGGAGATATTTTGATCTAATAGTTATTCTATGGTTTACATTAGTGGATTTAAGTTAGATATAAAGAGAATATATGGCTATTTACACTTATTTGGAAAGTCCATATTATCATGGTACTATAAAAATAATATAACTATGATATAGTACTCGATCTGAGAATATATCTTTAGGAAACAGTTGTGCAAATATTTTATAGATGAAGCCTACATTAGTAGACTACGAATATTAATTCATACATGTCCCTAAAAATTTAACGAATATTTTTAATTAGACCATAAAAAATAGATAACTCATACACTAAAATGGATCATTGATGCAGAGACTTGGGTTTTGGCCCTGTCAGACTTTGGAATATTTCTAAGAATAATCCAAGAGCTAAGTGCGAAGACGGCGTGCGATTCCATGGCCTGGTGTGCCCGATATTAATTTTATAAAAATATTATGTTTTTTATCCTATGCACGTGGCGGGGTGTGATATCTCCAAAAAAGTAGATCATAACGAGAATCTAAGGGCATAGTTGCATCCGGAACATGCCATTTACCCTAGGTGAGGTGTAAACATTTCGGGCATGAGTTTGCGGTGGACAGAGCCACCAGGGGAATTTTTTTAAATAAGTGGAAAAGTTAAATTATGAGCTTCAGCTCGAATAACTTCTGAATAGAGTCTCGGATCAAAAAACAGAGTTGTTGTTACATTCATAATGACGCGTTTACCCTAGGGGCGACCTAATTTCCTCCGTGCCGGGAGGTCTGGTCAGGGGGTGCTATTTTAAATGATGTTTTTAAATAAAAAAACAAGAAACCAGTCACCTCCCCTTCCTCGCCTCCTATGAATAGTGGACGGAACCCCACCCTGCCTCATCCATTATTCACCGATTCGAGCTGGAATCGTCTGTTTTCACCACCGATCGTCATCAGATCGAGCTTCAGGGTGTCGTCGATGACGTTCTCCACCCGAAGCTTCAGCGTTACGCCTAAAATATAGGCGGTTTGAGTTTTAAAATACCGGATCATATTTTTGTGTTTTTTTCTTCAAATATTCATAGGGTTTGTGTTGTTAGGGTCCTGAGGTTTCTGAAACATGTTTCCGGTCTGATTTTGGAGCACCGGGGTGCTCCTAGTTGTGCCCGAATGTTTTCCGGTGGAAAACCCGGATTCTGGAAGTGGCCATGGCAGAATTTGGCAGGTCGCGGCAGCAGTGCGGATGATTCCAACAGTGGCGACGGCGGTGCGACGGAATCTAGCGGCGGCATGGTGGTTTCCAGTGAGGCAGGTGGTGGTCTAATCAGGATTTTATGGGGGTTCTTTAAACCCCTGTAAATTGCAAACCATAACTCCAATTTGTGAGCCGTTTGTAGCGACACATTCCTTGCGTCGAGATAGACCCTTTGAACTTTCTATGACAATTTTGGGAGTCGGGATTTTGGCCAGGTGGCTTGATGCGTCGAATAAAATAATATTATTTTATTATTATTCGACTTCGGGTCATCGTATCTCCTACCCGTAGCGTCCGATTGACATTCCTTCAGTGGCTTTGAAACCCTAATGGTATGAAGAACTTTTATTGATGGTTTCCATGTGTTGGGACCATGTTTGGGGTGTGGGCCTCATGTGGTTGGCTTTGGGTGTTTTTGGAGAAACACAACTTTCTCACCCGGAGTCCGATTGTGGTAGATGAATAATCAATCCTGTGTGATTTTCCAAGAGGATCGCAATGGTTTGATCCATTCGATGAGTTTATAGATCAAGGCGAGGGCCCCACCAGAGAAGGTTTTGTTGAATAGTACCTTTTTCACTAGCTTTCCTTTCAGACAAGTGAGTAGTCGATTCCATGTGTTTTTTTGAGGGGATCATTGTGGTATGATCCACTTGATGTGTTACGGGATCGTTGTGTGGGCCCCTCACGAGATGGCTATGATGAATAGTTCTTATTCACTGGTTTTCCATTTTGGGCAAGTAAACAGCCTATAATTCGTGTTTGTTTGCATGGATCGCGATGGTGGCCTCGGTATCGGCCTAGGAGGTGCACAGTGTGGCGTTGTGGTGGGTCGTTCATGTTAGCGACGTTTGGACTAGCAGTGGTTGAGGGTACTAGGTTAGATCATTCCTAAGAGGGTTCACGCATCACCACAACCTTCGTATAGGGTTGTGATCCTCTCGATTGGATGCTTAATCTGTTAGAGATGCGGCATCCCTCTGATGGGCCCAGAGTGGGATCCTATAGCATCTTTTCACTGGATCGGGTTCTTGGTATCGTTGTGACAGTTTATCCATGGTCGACAATCCCCTATCTAGCTGGTTAACCCTTTAAGGTTTTGTAAACACCCAGAATATGATCCCCTACGCGGTGGGCCATACTCAGTAGGGTTGTATAATCGTTCGGTATACAATCCCCTACTCAGCATGGGGTGTAAAGTAGGGTTGCTTTATCGTTAGTTATTTGATCCCCTATGTAGCTCGTGGTTTTGGTAGGGTTACGACATCGTCAGTTCGATCCCCTAAAGTGTGATATGTACCAGATAGGGTTCTAGTATCATCGTGACCACCTTACGCAGGAAACGATCCTCTATTTGAGTGACATGTTTTTTTCGAGTGTTGGATCAGGTTGTAGTATCCCCTAGAAGATCCTAGGAGTGTTCCCATATTGGTGAGATCTACAAATGCCAGATCGGGTCTTGCTATCCCCCAGCGGACCCTGGGAGTGATCCCCTATCCATGAGATCTTCATCTACCGGTGTGGGTTCTGGTATCCCCTAGTGTACCCTAGGAGAAATCCCATATTCAAGGAGTTTGGTGGTAATGTTGTTTTACCCGATGAGCGTGATCTCGCGGGTGAGCATCGTAGATGTTTGTGTGGGACCCAATGGAGTGTATCTCTCAGATTAGTGTCATATGGGATGATAGTGATCATGGTGTGTGATGTCCTGGTTGTGAACCCTTTCTCGTGATGAGGTCGGTACCTCAGGTTGCTTGTTGCATGAGTTGAGTATATCTTAATTGTTCAAGGTGAATGTAAGGGCATACACCGGAGCTAAGCTGACTAGTTGTGTTTAGCTGAGGATGGTCACAAGAAGGAGTTCCTCTCTCATCTGGTTTCACTCTAGCTAGGATGAGCGGACTGTTTCCATTTAGTTTCTCTCTTTTGTTTTTGGTTTTTGGGGTGCCTACTGAGTATTGTTATACTCACCCCTGCACGGACATTGGCCGCACATGTTTGTGTCTTGTGCATAGCACATTCCATTCGATGGAGACCCATGAGGACCCGAAGCAGATGGAGCTTAGTGAGTGGGTTTGACAGGAGCTGTACCAAGGAGCTTACCGGCGGGTGTTTTGGCAGTGTTTACCCTCTTGAGCAGGTTGGACACTTTAGAGTTTTCTTTTGCTGGGCCCTATTTTTCCTTTTTGTACTTTTGTTATACTCTGGTTTGGGATAGTTGTATGCATGAATTTTCTTCCCAATTATATATATCAATACACTATTTCATGGAGGTGTATGTTGGTATTTGTCTACAGGTACCATAGGCTAATGCCTCCCATGTGTGTGATAACCTACTTGGCACTTGACGTCATCCCCTAGCCAATTAGAGGCAGCCTTGGGGAGTCGCTGCTCGAGCCTCGTTGGGTCGGGTTGTGATAGAGTGGTATTAGAGGAGGTTCTACCTTCGGGATCATAGAGCGTAGTTGGTCTAGCTGTGAGTTTTCTTTAGGTGGCATAGCGGCAGTGTTGGGATGTTTTGATTTTGGATTTCAGGCCAGGGACTCTAGTGTTTGTACGATGGTAGACGTATCCATTCACAAGGACTCTGATAACCTGCATTTCTACTCGGGACATTCATACACTGGTCATAGGGGAAAAACGGTACATGCATCATATAGGACTATGTTTTGGGTTTCTCCCTTGTTCTTCTTGAGTCAGCTCTACAGATATATTCTTTGACCATGGAGCTCCTGGATTTTATCTCAGGATGCCTCCATGACGACCACCAGCAGAGGTTCCATAGCATGGTTGTGGTGATGATATGCCCCCATCAAGAGGCTGTGGACTAGGGAACATGTTTTGAGGCTGGACCTCCAGGTGGTCCGCCAGCTGAGCCACCACCTATCGAGTATCTGGTTGTGCCGGCAGTGCAGGATTAGGTTGCTCACAGGCAGAGTGCATCGCATGAGTTCCAAAGGCAGAAACCTCTGATGTTCCGGGGTGATCCAGACCCCCAGGCAGCTGATTACTGGCTCGAAGTAGTCACCCATGTTTTTCGCCTAAAGAGGACACCTCTAGATCAGATGGGGGTCCTTGGGCCAATCCTTCTGCAAGGTTCTCCCGGGTTATGATGGAGAGTAGAGACGTAGTCCCATGATGAAGAGATGCTCATGTGGGGAAATATTGATCATCTCATTAGGTAGGAGTTCTATCTGGTGACGCTGAGGTCAATGTGGATTTAGGAGCTTCTGCAGCTTCGGTAGGATGGTTTGACCGCGTCGGAGTACTCAGCGAAGTTTACAGACCTGTCATGCTACTCCCTGGAGATGGTTCGAGACCCAATCTTTAGGGCATGGACCTTCGAGTAGGGAGTACACTAGGACATCCAGGTATGTGTGTTTTCCTTGTTTCTACCCACCCATGCTGGAGTGATAGAGCGAGCTTTGGTGGTGGGGAGATTTTTGTCCAATCCAATCCTTCCTGTTATTGTTGGGAATGCGAGAGCTGAGACTTCGTTACTCAGATCGGCATCTGGTACACAATGACAGACTCAGGGGCCTGGAAGTGGGTGGCGTTTCAGGAAGCGATCCCATGACAGAGGATCTGAGGCTTAGGGCTCACAGGGATCACATGCCAGTTTTGTTTAGTTGTAGGAGAGGTGGTGTTATGCTTGCGACGGTTGGGAACATCTTGCTATAGATTTAATGACCCATCGTGCTATTGAGAGGGATTCGGTCGATTGACTGCCTTGGTAGAGGTAGCATCTCGAGCAAGGAGGTATGTAGGGCAGCAGACATGGTGATGGAGCTGCTGTAGTAGAAGGAGGTGGTAGGTGGTATCAGTTACCACCACCCCGACCCACATGAGGTCCACGCCAAGCTCATAGAGCTAGTGGCCGAGGGTGAGGAATGTTGCATGCCGTGGAGGTTTTTGCCCCAGTGGCTCTGCGGATAGATATAGGTATTACTTGTATCCTTTCTACTTGGTGTATATGTTTTATAGACATAGTTTAGCGGTACTCTTTCCTTTCCGTTGCTTGATCGAGTTTTTGTTCTGGGTGATTTTAAGACCCTATGATGGTGTCGTTCGATGTGCTTCGAATGTGTGAGGAAGAGGGATCCTTCCCCCAACAAGACGCTTTTTGTGACGTGATCAAAACTGTATGGGTGATTCAGTGTCGTCCAAAGCGGATAGTGTTGAGGTGTGGTGGATGATTCCCTCTAGCTTATATGTTCGGGCATGGGTTTTTGTTAGTGAACTCACTAGTGTGGGAGACCCAGTTGAGAGTCCAGTCTCCTTCCTTGTGATTATGGATTTTTTGGGAGGAAAATTCCTAAGGGGGGGTGGTTTAGTGATTTTTTATTTGGCCCTATCAGACATTGGAATATTTCTACAAATAATTCCTGAGCTAGGCGCGAAGACGGAGTGCGATTCGGAGGCCCGATTTTCCCAAAAACAATTTTATAAAAATATTATGTTTGTTTACTATGCACATGACAGGGGTGTAATATCTCACAAATGGTAGCTCATAACAGGAATTTGAGGTCACGGTTATGTCCGGAATGCGCCGTTTACCCTAGGTGAGTGGTAAACATTGCGGGTGCGGGCATGCGGTGGAAAGCGCCACCAAGGGAGTTTTTGTAAATTAGTGGAATAGTTTAAATATGATTGTCGGCTCGAATAACATTTGAACAGAGTCTGGGATCGCAAATCCGAGTCCCCCTTTGCGTTTAGAACCACGTGTTTACCCTAGGGGAGACCTAATTTCCTCTGTGCCGGGAGGTCTGGTCGGGGGGGGGGGGTGGCGTTCTTTTTAAATGTAGTTTTCATATAATGAAAACATGAAACCAATCCCCTCCCCTCCCACACCACCTAGACGCAGTGGATAGTACCTCATCCTGCCTCTTCCGTTCTTCACCGATTCGATCTGGAATCGTCCGTTTTCTGCATCGATTGTCAGCGGATCGAGCTTCAGGGCATTATCGGCGTTGTTTTGCACCCGATGTTTCGTAATTTCTCCTATGAGGTTGGTGTTTTGAGTTTTAAAATACCAGAGGACATTTTGTGTTGTTTTTCTTCAAATCGTCATAGGGGTTGTGTAGTTTGGGTCTCGAGGTTTCCGAAGCATGTATCAGGTCTGATTTTGGAGCACCGAGGTGCTCACGGGGGTTCAAGGAAGTTTTCTAGTGGAAAACCCAGATTCCAGTGGCAGAAATGGTGGAATCTAGCAAGGCATGGTGGTGACAGTGCGGTGGCGTGGTAGATTCTGGCGTCGGCGGCAGCGACACGGTGGTTTCCGGCAAGGCCGGCGGCGGTTCGGCCAGGATTTTCCGGGTGTTCTTTAATCCCCCGTAACTCACAAACCGTAACTCTGATTTGTAATCCGTTTGCTGCGACGCATTCCTTGCGTCGAGACGGTCCTTATGAACTTACTTTGAACATTTTGTGAGTTAGGAGTTTGGCCTGGGGGCTTGAAAAGTCGAATAAAATAATAATATTATATTATTATTCAACTTTGGGTCATTGTATCTCTTACCAGGAGTGTCCGATTGACGTGCAGTCAGTAGCTTTGAGACCGTAATGGTACGATGAGATTTTATTGATGGTTTTTGGGTTTTAGGACGGGGTTTGGGGTTCGGCCCCAACGAGGCTGGGTTTAGGTGTTTTCGGATAAACGCAACATTCTCATCCGGAGCCCGATTGTGGCGGATGAATAGTTGGTCATGTGTGATTTTCCGAGAGGATCGCAATGGTGTGATTCGTTCGATGAATATCGGAATCGAGGCATGATCCCCACCCGTGAAGGATTTGGTGAATAATACCTTTCTCCCCGGGTGTCCGTTTCAGATGTGAGAGTAGTCGATTCCGTGGGTTTTTTTTAGGGGATCGTTGTGGTATGTTCCAATTGATGAGTGTCAGGATCGTTGTGTGGGCCCCACACAACATGCTACGGTGAATATTGCATTTTAACTGGTTGTCCGTTTCGGGCATGTAAATAGCCTATCCTGTGTGTTTTTTCACGTGGATCGTGATGGTGGCCTCTGTATCAGCCTAGGAGGTCTGCAGTGTGGGGTTGTGGTGGGTCGCTCGGGTTAGCGATGTTTGGACTAGCAGTGGTTGATGGTTCTCCCTTGGTTCGTTCCTATGAGGGGTCGTGCAGTATCACTATCTTCGTATAGGTTTGTGATCCTCTCTATGGGATGTTTAATTTGTTAGAGTTGTGACATCCCTCTAGTGGGCCTGGAGCAGGATACTCTTGCATCTTTTCCCTAGATCGGGTTCTTGGTATCGTTGTGACCATTTATCAACGGGCGGAGATCCCCTATCTAGATGGTTAACCCCATAGTGTTTTGGCATCATCGGGATTATGATCCACTACACAGTGGTCTGTACTCGGTAGGGTTGTGGCATCATTGGGTATACGATCCCCTGCTCAGCATGAGGTGTATTGTAGGTTTGCAGTGTTTTTGGTTATATGATCCCCAACTTAGCTCATGGTTTTGGTAGGGTTGCGGAATCGTCAATTCGATCCCATTCAGCAACGAGATGTACCAGATAGGGTTCAGGTTTTGTCATGACCACATTTATGCGGGTGAAAAAACTCTATCTGAGTGACATGTTCTTGTCAAGTGCCAGATCGGGTTGTGGTATCCCCTAGAGGATACTCGGAGTGATCCCCTATCTCTGAGATATACGAAGGCCAGATCGGGTCGTGGTATCCCCCAGCGGACACTGGGAGTGATCCCCTATCTATGAGATCTTCGACTACCGGTGTGCGTTCTGGTATCCCCTAGAGGACCTTAGGAGTGATCCCTTATCAGAGGAGTTTGGTGGTTATGTTGTTTTACTCGAAGAGTGTGATGTAGGGGGTGAGCGTCTGAGATGTTTGTGTGGGACCCGATGGAGTGTATCTTTCGGACGATTATCATCTGGGATGATAGTGATCGTGGAGTGTTCTCTCCTGATTGTGAACCGTTGCTGGTGACATGGTTGGTACATCAGGTTGCTTATTGTGTGAGCTGTGTATATCATAATTGTTCAAGGTGTATGTATGGGTATACACCTGAGCTGAGCAGACTAGTTTTTTTTAGCCGAGGATGGTCACGAGATGGAGTTCCTCTTTTTTCTGGGTTCCATCTGGATGGGATGGGTGGACAGATGCCTTTAAGTTTCTCTCTTTTATTTTGGGGTTTTTTGGTGCCTACTGAGTATTTTTATACTCACCCCTACACGGGCATTGCCCGCACATGTTTGTGTCTGGTTCTGACCACATGCCTTTCGACGGAGTCCCATGAGGACCCGTAGCAGGAAGATATTATTGAGCGGGTTTGAACAGAGCTTTTCTGAGGAGCTTATATGCAGGTGTTTTGGTAGTGTTTACCATCTTAAGCGGGTTGGACACTTTGCCGTTTTCTTTTGGTTGGCCCTATTGTGCCCTTTTATGCGTTTCCTGTACTCTGGTTTGGGATAGTTGTATGCATGAATTTTCTTTTTAGTTGTATATATCACTACACTGTTTCATGGAGGTGTATGTGGGTGCTTGTGTATCTGTACTATAGGATAATTCCACCCATGTGTGTGATAGCCTACTCGACGCTAGACGCCAGCCCCTGACCTATTGGAAGCAGGCTTGGGGAGTCGCGGCTCAAACCTATTGGGTCGGGGTCATGACAATTGTTATATTAAATTACTTTTTAAGTCTTCATTTTGGAAAAATAGATACAACTCTTTAATTCATTATCCCGAAATATCACCTAGCTAGAATTTTCATAGAACATGTGAATTGTTATAGATTAAATTATGTTAAAAATGAGTTAAGAATGATTAAATATGTCTAAATATTTTATTCTCAACTAATTTTATATTATTTTGATTTTATTTGAGATATTATTTTCTGTCACTTATGAAAATTTATTTGAAATTAAATGTAATTATTAAATTGAATATAAAGATTAAGGTTTTTTCAAAAGTCGCACAATCTTTTATTGGTGCTAAGGATATATTTATCTATAACTTATTATTTAATATAAATTGGGCCCTATATGATGTTAATACCCCAATGGAGAATCAGACATGACCTGCAATACTCACACTACAATCATATACCTCTTTCAAACCATCTATTACTAAAGCCTTAAATTTTTGACTCTTGAATCTCATGTGTATTTTTTCAAGATGAAGATGTATTTGGATGAAGATTCCCCTAAATATTCATGGAAGCACATAAATATTGAAATTCATGACCAATAGGGCCATGAAGCTGTTAAATAAGCATATTTTTCATGAGAATTAGTTCTAGATAAATAGGTATACTTGATGTTGATTAGATAGAATAGTTCTATTGTGTGGATAACTACGCTAAAGAAAGGATGGATGAAGTGGTTTATGGAAAATAAAAGATAAATCTACCATAATTTTGTAAAGAACATCTATCTAAACATAGACAATGAATCTTTATAAAGATGGTACAATATATGAATGATTATTTATTGTTTGGGTAAAATATTTTCATCAAATTTATAGTCATTGAGTATTGAGGTGCCTCATGGTCGTGAGTTTGAATAGCATCAATGTTGTCATCCCATTGAAGACCTAGTTTCTAATTAGACTATACCTTAGAAGAGATGACTCAAAATAGGGAACCTATAAGGATGAATGTAGTATAGTTCAATAAAGAATATATTATATTCCCTAAGTTCATACAAAATGCTATTTTTCTGACAATCGAGGTAAATAAAATTTTTAGGCATGATGATCTATATTTTCACAATATAATGGTTAATAAAGAGTATATAAGTGTAAATAGATTTCACAAGATATATATGGATATTATAAGTATGAGTTATTATCATTTAAATAATTTTCAATTTTCAAATATTATTTCAAACATACAAAATCTTAACAATTTAGTTTATCAAGATGATGAAATATTCGCTGCATCAGGATAAATTTGAAAATATCTTCATTTTAATCTTATGTGGTGAAAATTTTCAAAATGGAAAAAATAAATGCATCAAAAATAGGATTGACTATGCAACCACTATTTTCTAATGTTTTGAAAAATGAAAATCTGTAAAATTGAATGTAGAGGAAAATGGATTTGGTATGTTTATTACCCATAACTGAAAGTGTAGGATCAATTAAAAGTATATGAGTATTTATCATAACCGATTTATAATTGAACATAATTTAATATAGGCAATGGCGTGCTATTGTTCCCTAATTATATGAACCATGTGTTAAACGTCTATGGCTATATGAGTTATTAGAATGATCCTCATTGAAAAAAGGCTAATTGAATGAGATCATGATATTGAAATAATGGAAAATAATTATTCAATTTCATCAACCATGCCCTATTTTGGAATGAAAACAAAAACAAAAAGTATTGGCCCATCATATTCAAAGGTTGAAACATGAATATAGTATATAAAAGGTAATTTAAATACACCCATGTTCACATTATGACACTTCAAATTCCCTCTCAATGGTATTGTGTTATAAAAATCTAGAAACCAAACCTTAAAATTAAGAAATAAGTGCAATTGAATGTTATCAATGATGCCATCCTCAATCAGATCATATTTGGAGATGCTAATTGTTGTGATTGTGATTTAGGGACTCATTGGTACTGAAGAGGGTGATGCCACTACCACCTCTAATGACACCTAACATCCCTCTTGGAGAGGAGCATACAATGATTATAACCACATGATTATGTATATGATGATTCTCCCAAAATCCGAATCCATTTATGATATTTCCCACGATGGAATCCAATGGCTAGGCATATGGGAATGAAAATAAAAGCTATGTACCTACTAAATAACATACGTCGACATCCTCTTATTAAGCACTATGTGGAATCTAAAATTATATTCCAGAAATATTTTTTTATTGTTACTCTGTTTTTTTAATTAATATATCATTCTCAGAATGAATATCATACATGATCAAATAAAGGTAACATAAGAAGACACCCTTGTCATTTTTTTGATGCCTATTACACCTACCTCTTTGTATTCGGTGGTAGTATGATTTGGAATAGATTCTCATTAGTTGATTCCTTTGGATGATCCCAATTACTATTCTCTATAACTAAATCCCACGTCCACTCTGTAAAACCCTGGTCCTGGATTAAATAATGTTCTAAGCACAACCCATGAAATATTACACATGAAAACTACGATAAAAATGATAATTTATGAACAATATATCACCAAATATTCCACATGGTAGCATCTTGAGAAATTATATAGATCTCTAATGTATATGATTTAGTAGATTTTATAGGGTTATTTGATAAGGATTGAATACCTATTATGAAGTGTATTTGGGAGGAAAGATATTGAATTTGTATATATATTTTTTGATATTGAGAACATAATGGGTTATGACTACTAGGAAACATGAGGACCAATGATAGAAGGTGTTGAGGTGAATTGATAATCACCATAAAGCATCACACCTTTTTAGTATTTCACATGATGTTTCAAGCCCTTATTGATGGATTCATTTGTATTTATTTTCTTCTTCATCTTTTCCCCCATATTTGAATAATTTTTTTACTCATTTTTACAATATTTTATATAATTATTGTATAAACTTATCATAGTTAATGAAATTGATATAGTAGGTATATTTACATCATTAAAGTAACATGTATTGTTGTAATCTACAATTTTCACATTGGTCAATTGATATAAGTCCTTTTATTTCTAGAAGACAGTGAAAACTAGTTCATTTTAATTGGTCATCTTTTTTACTTGATATGTGGAAGTATATTTAAGAAGAGGATATTAAATGTGAGAATAAAAATTCAGTTTCAATTTTTAAGTTATCAATAAATGACTTTGGATTCATTGATGAGTGTGGCAGTGTATTCTAATGTTGATAGACTATAGAATCTATTCATTTGTCAGTCAACCATCAGAGAGAACTGGTAGTAATTTTTTCACTAAAACCATTAACACTTTTCTATGAATAATGAATGAAATATATATATATATATATATATATATATTTTATTTGAATTATACATCCAACTAATAAAATTCCCCAGTTCCTTCCCTATAATACCCACTTATTTAATATGATCTACTTTTTATGCATTAGACTTTACTATTAACTATTATTTTACTCCCACTCCATTGGTCTCTTCTATACAACCACTAAAACAATTATAGTATTATTTTGTTATAGTATCTTCTAGGATCTCATTTTGTATATGGTCTTATTCAAATTTATTTTTATAAGAGACTTTCCCTATTAATTGACACGTACTAACTTTGAAATAATCAGAAGTAGGTTTATAAACCATTTATTTTTCATGATCGAAGTTGTAGAACTCCTAAATAATGAAATAATTACACTATTTTTGATATTGAATGTGACAACAAAAACTATGATTAAACAATGAACAAAATATTTTTTTTTACATTTAATCTCTTTTGTAGATTTCTCCACATCAACCCCAGAGTCTATAGGAACCCTAAAATAGAAAATTTTTATAATGTAACCATTAAATATTCTAGTATAAATAGTAAAAACTAAATTATGAAAATAATATTTTTACACATATATAAAATCAATAAAATATGTATTTATTCATTACAAATATAATAATCACATGAAGTAGAATGAAATTTTTTTCTAAAAAAATGTATTTAAAAAAAATCATGTTTTGATAACTTATGATAAAATTTAGTTTTACCAAATTTAGACCTTTTATATTTATAAATGAAATTTATTTTATAAATAATGATATAAAAATTTCCTTGGAGTTCACATTTTTGTTTTTTATGAAATGATTAAATTTTGGATGAATATATAAAAATACTAATATTCCGTGAAAACATCCATTCCATTTAAATAATTCAAAAGTTTAAATTAAAATTAAAAATATTATGACAGTAAAATAAGTTTAGTAATTTAAAATTTTAACTAATTTCGGTCATTTAGATCAATTTAATTATGAATTTTGATATTAAAACCCTATACACATATGAGAATTTTCTATTCAGAACCCTCTATTTTCATTGCCTATACGGTTTTAATTTTAAATTTGATTATTCAACCTCTCAGAATTGAATTCCAAAAAATGAATTAAATATTTTTAATTATAAAATTATATAGTATTTAACATTTTCAAAAATATTTTAAACCGTAATTAATAGTTGAAAAAAAAAATTAATTACTATGGTTATGGTAAGAAAAGATTAATTGGGTGTTAAACTAAGAAGATAATGGTTTAAAATTACCAAAAACTAGATCAAAAACAATTTTATAGAATTATGTATACAATTATGCCTCTAATTTTTTATGATTAACATTTTTAGGCTTATGTAATGATAAAAACATGGGACTAATTGACTCATTTTGTAAATTTCATCTGTTTCCACTACCCACTAATAAAAGGTCCCCCATATCCTCCCATATTCACATTTTAGAACCCATTTGGTTTGACCATGACCTATATAAATACCTTTATTACTATCCTAATAATATCATTGTTACCTTGTATTGTTTTTAATGAAACACTGGGAAGGTTTTTGTTGAAATCCTACAAAAATTTATTGAAGATGTTGTCAAATTCTTAAATGTGAATTTTTGTTCTCTTTCTCATTCTACATTCATAAAATATGTTTAACAACCAATTTTATAAAAAATAATATATTAATTATAGATAAATGTTATTATTTTAATGAATTTTAATATATCTATCTCCTCGTCCATAAAATGAGAAATGAATCTATCAATCATGTATACAGAAGACTACCCCTTATGAACCAATGTACCTAATTTTCCATCACCAACATTCAAAGCTAGATATAATGATAGATTTAACACATTTGTATGATATATATTATATTATAATACATTTATTGTACTAATATCACATATAAAATTTCTTTTTGTTTTCCTTTTAAAATAATAAGACATCGCTCGTGTGTTTGGTGGACAACTGTCATGCAAAGAGATTATATTTATTTTTGACATAAGCATTACATGGAATGTAATAAGGATAAATTTATTGGATATATTAGACATATTTGAAATGATATTTATTATTGAAATTAATATTTCACCAACTTTCATACTCTTACACTCATTAGGTGAATGATATCGTTACTTATGCATAGGTATGTCCTACCCTCTCCAAAAAGCGATGCAATAACTTTTCAAATTCCAAACATTAGTAACATTTCTAAAAAGATATATAGTAAGTAAATATTATATTTATAACATCATTATTATACATTATATTTTGAAACTATATAATATTATATGTTACTTGAACAAACTGTACCCAACACACCTGTGAAAATTTTATGATTAACACCCGAAATAATTATAATAATTAAAAAAATACAAAAAATGATGGTAAAATGATATATTGGGATCATCTTTTATATTATAAATATAAACATGGTTATATTATAAATTATTATCTTTCTTAAAAATTTTATAAATATGTTTAAAGAACATTAAACTAAAAAGAGGAGAGGGGTAATAGACGCTTTCTCAATTTACCTTCATTGTGGCATACTGTAACGTGATAGACAAAATTCATTTTATATATTATATATAATAACACTATATATGTAATATCAAAAAAAATCTTATAATTCTTTGTATATTAGGTTTTAATTTGAATTATTTCTTTTTAGGGGACTTGACCTGAAAATTTACATGTGGTAAAGAATTTCATAACTCAATTTCATTTTATTGGGTTACATTAGTTGTTCATTATCTTATAACTTATTATATTATATTTCATACCATAATTATTATCTTATGTGGTAATTAATCTTATATTTTTTGGATTTAAATTTTATACAAATAATAGAATCATTGATTCATTCTCACATCAAAATCGTGATGTTTGTAATGTTTTAGTTCACATTTTCATGTCAATTATGATAATTTAGAATTTAGTTTCCGTTGAATGTTTTTATTTGACCATTGTATGATAAAACTATTTATTTTTATTTATTGTTGGTTATTCGTGAATTTTTCATGTAACAGTTCTATATTTCAATCATTTCTATTAAAAAGATTTATGTACCTTTTTCTTTCAAATCACACATTATTTATCTCTTATTTTGAAATTCTACTTTTTTCCAAAACCATGTTTTCTAAAAAAATAAAATTGTTTAAAATCTCTAAAATTGATTTAGTTATTTAAATTTTACCCAAGTTTAATATTTAGTAATTTTTTTTAAAATTTTCTTCTTATCATTATATAAATATGGATTTTTTTCTTTTACAGGAATTGTGAAATGATATATCGTTCTAACATGTATGAAATGAAATTAATTTCCCATAGTCATGAACACTCAATATGTTAATTATTTCTTTATATGGTTAAAAATAGGGTTTTATATTAAATTATTTTACATATATCTTGCATAATTTTAGTCAAAAAATAATAATTTTAAAATGTTATTATCTACAAGAAATTTTTTAATAACATTTTTGTTTTATTTTTTTCACCTGATACATATGAACCAATACAATTATGTTTTATTAATACCATATATACTTATTTTCTGTAATATATATGATATGATTGACCACATAAAGTGTTGAAATTATCTTTCATTATTAGTTTTTGTACTCAGTAACATTCCCCTGAAATATACACTTTCTTGTAAAAAATTGGAATTATATTTCCCCTTAAAATCAATATTATTTTCCCCACATATGTTAAATACATAAATTATAAATTATTTCTACATATGGTATTTTAAATTTAAATTTATATGATTAACAAGGCAAAATACTGTTAATCTATATTCCTTTCATGATATGAAAATTTATTAATAATAAATAATATTTATAAATTAAATAAATTTTTTGATATATAAGGACTGATATTTAACCTATAGATAAAGGTGGGTCCTAGATTTAAATATCCCCTTGATTCCTCTATATTATAATAAGATGAATCTCTTTACTAGACTTAGTTAATTGAGTCTCTGGTGTATACCTTCATATCATTTTTAAATCATGTTGTGAAATATCTTATTGGTATAGGCATCATGATTTCTAAGATCCTGAAGTCTCATTATTAATAATTTCCTTTATTGAGAATTTTTTTATTACTATCTATGAAATTTTCACAATGATATTAACTCTATATGCATTTCATTCTCATTTTTTTATTAAATGGATTATGTTATCAGTTATTTACCTTTCCATATTTATTATTCATTATTTTAACAGGATATTCAAGTTTTTGATTAAGTGGAATTTGTGTTCATATATTTAAAATACCATATATATTATTCGGTACGTATTCATGATATTCCTATCACATCAATTCCACCTTTTTTCAATTATTTAACATTGAATATTGATTTTACAAAATATATTCATGATATTAAATTTATTTAAATGGAATGTTTCATTGGTTACTTACATTTCCATATTTATTGTGAATTATATATTCATGATTGTCAATTTAATTAAAATAGAATTTATTTTTATTTATTTAACATTTTGTATTGATTATTCTATATTTATTATTATTAATTTATTAATGACTAATTCCACATTACATAACCCTTTATAAGTATTTAAGATCACCCTTGTTTTGTTTCCTTTCATAGAAATCTAGGAAATGTAATATTAATTATAATATAAGATATTAAAGAGGGAATAACGATATTCTCAAAAAATTATTGTGTAATTTTTTATTCAAATGTAAACTGGGAATATTGTATGTATTTATTTTACCAGGACTAATAAAAACATATTTTATTTGGGATGTGATCAGTTATAGATAGTGAAAATTTAATAAAGTGTAATCTTGCTCCAGACTATAATGGATGGTTTCCTTATAGTTTTTATCAGATGAATTTTAATAGAGCCCGTGGGATGTATATTATGGAAAAATATATTAGGGAACATAACACCATTAATGAAAATTAGTATAAATATACAAGAACATTTTAATGATTTATAAGGTAGATACAACATGGGTTTTCCTAGAAATACATACTTTTTTGGATACTAAATTTGGTCACAGTTTATGAACTGATGTACCAAGGGGTAATTACTCCAAAAAGGCATTTTAAGGTTCACATGATTGTGACCTGGTATACGATAATGAGATGTACTATGCACATAGATTGTCCCACCTTTGGGATATTATTTTTTTAATTCAAATTATTTTTACAATCCATTATATGTATTTTAATAGATTATGATAATTAATAACCATGATTAAACCTATGTTACCTTTTATTTAAATGTATTGATGGTTTACTCATTCTTTTTTTGACTATATTGTCTTTATTGTAGGATTATTTTTTTAACACTATTATTTTTTGATTTTGTAAATAGTTAGAACCAAATGTAATCTTTTTAACCTAGAAAATAGTTGAATATGTGGTGATCTTGAGCTGACAAATTGGAGGATAACATGATAATGTGATATCACTATTATTTCAAATCAGTTATCCTATAATATGATTAACATTCTATGACATAAAAAAATCATTGAATCACCAAAATAATAGAAGAATGGAGTTCACTAAGAGATCAATTTGCGGAGAGCATGGAGTAATGAATTATATATTTCCTTCATTTTTGAAATGTGAAAAGAGACAATAAATAAGGATTCTCAAAGTAACCAAAAAACGTTTTGTGTGAAAAAAATATTTGCATAATGAAATGGATTTCAATGAAAGAATATGGTGTATGATTGAATGGAAAAAAATAAATCCTAGGGATCCATTTATACTTTATTTTATTAAATGTGAGGAAAATATGAATTATTTGAGTCAATAGCCTCTTCTAAATTTTATCTCCTAGACTATGTAAAGAATATTGTTTATATAAAATTGATGAAATATTTATTTATTGGGATTCAAGAGTTAAAAAGTAGATATACATTTACATAATATATTTTTTTATAAGAATCATGACACATCTATGTATTGTCATAAATGTTCAAAAAATTGTTTTCTTTATTAACCTATGAATTATAGATACCATCATGAGTTTAGTAGTTTTAAATTGATCGTAAGTTTAATGTATTAAACTCGCATTTTTAGATTTTATGTTATGTGATTATAAAAAAAATAAGAATATTTTGGGAGACATTTATTGCAACAAATTCCATTGTTTTAATATATGTTTTATTAAATATGTTATTTAAAAAGAAATTATTTTATTTTTTGTTTTATAAGTTAATATGTATTGGTAACAAATAGGATTTATAATTTATATTATGTTGAGGCAATTATAGTTTATTACAATTTTTTATTGTATTGGAATTATATCAATATGGTTTTCAAAAAAGGACAGCCCACATGTCAGGTGAAAACTCTTTACATTTTTCATGTTTGTAGGTATTGAACCTACTACTCAAGGGTGAAAAGTGTATGTCACCTACCACTATCTTATATGATGTTCTTGTGATTATATCATTGTTTCTACTTAAATTATTTGATTGAAAAATATTATTGTCAAAAAAATATTATTATTTTTTAGGTTTATATATTATTGTATAATATAGGATCACATGTGTTAACCATATCATGGTTTAATAAAATTAGATTCATATTTAAAGAAAATGATACACATTAGATGAGTTTATGATCTATAAAAAGTAAATTTTTTTCCATAAAAAAATCATTATTATATTAATTTCTTATTGTAAGAGATGAATTTGAAAATTTTCATTGTATAATAAAAGAATTTAATTTTTGTTATTAAATACAAATATATCATTTAATTGTATTTCCTCATATTCATAGACATTAATGTTATTCATCAACTATAGGAAAATTTTCTCCAACGAAAAATATTATCATATTACATTAAAATTTGATGAATCAAATATTATTCTAAATCATCGATAATATATGGTTTATGGTTCTTAAAATTCTAATTATCATTTATTTTGTTGTGATAAATGGTCATTATCAGTCTCTATAACTATCTATTCCAATATTCTATATCCACAATAAAATATTCCACCAATGTTCTACAACTTGGAATCTATGTTAGGTATTATTGTATAAGAACTTTATACTTACTTTTATATACAATTATAATGATATTTTATTAAAATTTTTAATGATGTGGGTTTCCAGTAATGTAATTTTGAAATATCAAACCTTTGATTTCCCAGCGCATGATCAAATTACAAAGAAATAATTTCTTTATATTGGTGATAACGTGACATAAGAAAATTAAATAGATTAACAATGCATTCCATATGTTATACATTACCCAAAACTGAGCATAAATAACACACAAAATAGATTTTATTTAATTTATCTCTTCAAAATATTGTGAACAACACAACACCAACTCCAAGTAAACAATGAAATATAATACTATTATAAACTAGATATTAAATTGGATGGTATAAATAGTAATAAACAAATTTTGAAAATTATAAATTTTACACTATTATAAAATAAATTCAATGGATATATATTGGTTAGAAATATAATAATAATTAGTTGAATGAAAAAAATTTCTGAAAAACAATATTTTTCAATGAAAATGGTTTTAACAAGGTTTGAGAAATTATGTTAAAATGAATATTAAATATGTTTAAAAAATTTATTACGAAAAATGAGAATAAATTTTTAGATCATCATATAATTAAAATTAAGGTGATTTTTTAAAAGACATAGTTTATGATGAATAAGGAAAAATGTTATATTTTATTGAAATTTTCCATTTAATTTAAATAATCAAATGTTTAAATTATATCTTAATTTTTCTATAATTTAAATTTTTTAATTATATTATCATTTAACTAATTTAGGAAATTTGAATCAATTTCATTTTGAATTTGGATATTAAAACCTTTTATACTTATAATTATTTTCTCTTTCAGAGCCTCATTTTTCATTGCATCCGCAGGTGTAATTTTTAAATGTATTTTTTCAACTTTTTTAATTTTTATTTTTAAATATAGATTCCATATGTGTAATTATAATAATATATATTATTTAATAAGTTCTAATTTATTTTTTCTATAATAAATAGTGAATACAGTAAAAATTAATTACCACTGTATAGTTATAAAAGGGCCTACCAAGGGTTAAACTGAGAAGATAAGCATTAAAATTGACCTAAAAATAAAAAAAACCCATTTTATAGAAGTACTTTTGATTCCAAAAAATACAATAAAAATCAATTAAATAACCCCAATCAATATCCTAGATACCATTGTTTTATCATACATTCATCCTAGGATGTCTTTTGGTGCCAACCTAAAGAAGTTTTCCGAATAAGAGGTAATGTTTTTAAAAGACATATTTTATATTGTTTCTCTTTCCCACTGCTTATGAAATTTATAAATAATTATTATATAACAAACTCAACGTATTATATATACATATATTTTATTATTTTAAAGGAATTAATAGTATCCATATTCAATTCTTTCAATTGGGGAATGAACCCATCGATCATGTGTATGACCGACAACCACTTCCCAAACTGATTTAATTTGTTTACCCTATGCAACATTTAATCATGGATATAATGATGTATTTAACACACATATGTGATATTTTTTGTATTATTACACTCAATTTCTATAATATCACATTACAATTCTTACATTCTTTCCCATTTAAAATACAACAGCGTCACTCATTTGTAGGATGGTCTATTACCTCAGAAAGCGATGTCATTAGTTTTCATATAATAATTACAAGGAACGTAATAAACAATAATTTAATGAATTTATGTGGTTTAAAGTATATGATATTTATTATTTATATAAATACATTACCCACTTCCTTACACATTCACTCATTAGTGTAATGATATTTTTTCTCGTACATACATATGACATATCATCACCAAAAGGTGATGTGATTCATTTGACATGTTCATACTTAAAGAATGATTATAATTTTTTTATAATAATTCAATACTATATTTATAACATTAATGTAATTATTTAGACTATGGAACAATAAAATACATGCAATAGATGGAACATTCATGAAAAAACACGCATGAGAAAATAAATAAATAAACACCTGAAACAATGAATATAACATAATAAGATTAACAAAAGGGTATAAAATATTCTTTTGTGATCATATATGATATTATAAATATAAATATGGTTATGTTATAAATAAATAAAAATCATCAAAACATTATAAAGAATAATAAATCACATTAAATTAAATGGATGCATAAGGTAAGGGGATTCATCTCAATATCCCTTAATTAAGATATAATGTTTTGTTATGAAACTAATTTATATTATATGGTGAATACACTGACAATTTTCATGTAATATAATTATAAATTCAGAATTCATGTTATTTATAATTTTAATTATAGTTATTTCATCTAAGGGGATATGACTCGAAAATTCTCATGTGGTAAATAATTTCATAACATAGTTTATTTATATTTTTTTATATTACTTCCACTTTTTATTTGACATTCTAATATTATGTGTGATTGTTTTTCTGAATGTATTATTTTTTATATTGACTTTTTTATGTGTATTTAAATTTTATACACATAATTTATTTGAAGATTGATTCTCAATTTGACTTTGTGATCACTGTAATGGTTAATTTTACAATCTCATTTTAATCGTGAATGTTTATATGCGAATTTCATTTGATGGAAGTTGTATGATAATTTTAGTGTAATCCCATTTAATTTTTTTCTCATATTTTTATTTTTTATTTTTTCAAGAAATGGCTCCTCTTTCCTCTCTTTGATAATTACTATTTTTTGAAAAATATATTAATAAAATCTGACTTCATTTTTCTCTTTTGATGGTTTTTTAATAACAAAACAATATTTCCAAAACAATTAACATTCTATAATTAATATATTAAATATATTTTCACCCATGATTTAATTATTATAATGCTTTCTTAATTTAATGTTCATTTCATTTTCCAAACATGTCTTGTTTGCCTTTTACAAAAAATGTGAAAGGAAACCTTGTTTTCATGAATGCAGAATAAAAAAATCATATCATTCGGACCACTCAGTGTTTCAATGTTTACTTTAATTATTCAAATTATATTTTAAAATATAATTATTATCAAAATATTTTGTGAATTTTTTGCAACTTGTTTTTCAATGATTAATTTTTTATTTTCATCAAAATTATTTGTAATTATATATTTAATGCATTTCTATTCATAAATGAAAAAAACCATTTACTGGACATATGATAAGACAATGATATTTTGTATTGATGCAATAATTTGTATTTCTCTTGATGGTTTATGATCAATTTTACCAGGAAAATTATAAAAATTTTATTAAATGAATAATTTTTAAATCATTTACTTTACCATAAAATATTAACATTTATATCTCCATTTTTCATTTCATTTCACCTATATATTATTTTTTGTTATCATGGATATATTTATTACATACACGATATATCATTTCTACATATGGTATTTTTCTATAAAATTTAAAGGATTGACTGGGAAATTTTTTTAATTTATATTCCTTAAATGATAAGGAATTTGGTTTATTAGACCTATTATTCATGAATTTAATAAATTATTAAATATATGGTGAACATTTTTCAAATGAAAATATGGGTGGTACAAGTTATATATAGATCCTCAATTAATCATTATTCTCATGAGAGGAATTAGTTGTATAACCTTAGTTAAGTGTGTTTTTGTTATATAACTACCAATAATTGTTAAATGGTCTTTTGAAACGTATTGAGGGTATTATTACCATTATTCCCATGTACATGAACTCAAATAAATAATTAGTTTCTTCATTAATAATTCATTTTTTATTAACTTTTTGATTTTCACATTGATATTATATATGGATGCATTTCATTATCAAGTTTTGATAAAATGGAATTTTTTCAGTCATTTACATTATCAAAATGGTTATGTATTACCATATCTTGATAATCATGTTATTGATTAAATTCAATGTGTTTTTAGATATTTAACTTCTTATATTTATTAGTCCTTATCTATTTAGGACTGTCAAGTTATTTAAATTAAATGTGTGTTTTATTATTTACCTTTTTATATTGATTGTCCATTATCTAATCATGATATTCAAGTTATATAAAATGAATATATATTTTTCCATTATTTACCTTTTCATATTTATTATTCTTTATTTTTTAATGATATAATAGTTATTTATTAGTAATGTGTGTTATGTAATATACCTTTCCATATTGATTACATCTAATTGATTATCTTTCATTTTTGAATGATAGCTTCTACTTTACATAACTCTTACTGATCATTTGAGAACCCCGTAATTTCACATCTCATTTCTTGAATTCCATGAAGTGTAATATGAAAGACATTCAAGCGTATTCTAGAGGTAATAATGATATAAAAAATATGCTTTAGTTTTTCTATTCAAATATATTATGATAACCATGCATGTATCTATTTTATCATTATTACTAAACAATTCAATGATTTGGGATGTCATCCCTCCTATATAGTGATAATATAATAAACTGGACACTAAATTTGGGATATTGGGTTTGAGGTTTTTAATCTAGTGATGACCTAGGGACTATCTAGTGGGATATTGAACTCTAAGACTCATCTATGAAGATTTAGTGAGACCATTAATAAACCACCAATCCTTTTAAGATGGGAAGAAAATCTAGCATACATAAAACACATAATAACCTTTTGTATTGGAATTCCATCAAAAAATATCACTTATCGGGGATCCAACAAACAAATAACCTCATGGTAATCTTAAAACCCAATATTTATTATTTATAATTATCAAATATTCCAATCTATTAATAATAATCCTACAACCCCACATTTTCTATTTTTGACTATCTAATAGACCAAAAAATAGTAATGATCAAGAAAACCTATATTTTTGTTAGATAAGATATAATATGATGATTTTATAGCAGTGAACCTGTGAAACCATGTTTCTTATTAGTGATGAGAAAATAGAACAATCCACTAGTTACAAGCCAGTAAACCCATACTCATTATCGTTTAATGTCATAGACTAATATGTTGTTGATAAAAAATAAAAATATATTCCCATTTGGTGATGGGATAATATACATAACTACAATTATTGAGCTTGTAAATCAATATTTTTCTTTGGTTATTACCCAAAAAATTTAACCACATGTTATGAGCCTGTTAACCCATATCCATATTGGTGATAATATAATAGATCAATACACTAGTGAAAATATAATAAAATAAAACATATATTATATAAAGTTAATGTCTTAAAAAATGTCTTTATAAATAATTTTATAGCATTAAAATAATGTGTTCCATGAAATTTTTCATAGGAATAATGATGTGGTATTCAAATAGATGATTAAATTCATGTTTTAGATAAACATTTCCTCTATATATAAAGAATATGAAAATGGGATATATATGTGCCGTATGATTTCTCACACATATAGGACTTGGATATCCTCAAAAACAATGTCCATCGTAGTATCGTATTGTTGACAAAATGATACTATGAGTATGCCATTCATTTTATTTATTATTGATAAGAATTATTCTAATAACCCAATTTAGATTTTCTGGGCCCCTAAAGGCCTTTTTTTGCATTTTAACACAATTAATATGGTAATCACTTTTAGGCGTGGGAAATCTTTTTTCCACAATATTAATTTTGATAGCTCATAAAGAAAAATGAAATTTAAAATCAAAAATTATTGTAATTATATGTATAGACTATTTTTTAGATAATTTTATATGTATGGATATTAGAAGATGCGAAGAAATTACGTGATTTTGAATCATTTTTATGGTGGTCCAATTGCATGGAAATTTGTGAATTAGGGTTTCATACAGTCATGAAAAAATTATTTAGTGATGGGGTGCTGTTTTTAGTGGTGATTTAGTAATTATTTATAAATGTGTGAATTATTATATGGGGTTCTCACTTGTAGCACTAATTCAAAGCTCATTAATAATGATATAATTTTTCATAGTAGCCAATAGTTTTTGGTATCAACATCGGAAGTCATTGGGGACACGAGATCTGTATGTGGCATAGTGCATATTAACACATTTATGTGATATCGCTATTTATAAACATGAAATCCCATGTGTTCACATTTATAATGATCTACAGGGTTATTATATATGCTTTCTAATTAATCACTTCACCAATTTTTATTTTAGTAGAAATGTAATACTGTATCATAATAAGTGTGTGAAAAATTATCATCATTTTCAAGCCTTTCTATTGTGTATGTTTTTTGAAAAACCTACCTTAGTTTTATTATAAATATAATACCAAGAGAGGGGGGAGAGCGAGGTGTATATCCTTTATAGTGATTCCTCCTCTATATAGAATATTTATAGCACTGTTCATGTAAACTCCTTAGTAATGGACTCCGTGATTTTTCTTTTTGAATAGATTCCCTCAAAATAAATATTATATTATAGTGCAATTTATTCCACAATATATTCAGTGGACACAACTGACACCCACAGATCCCATATAACATATAAAATCTTGGTTTCCTAAGTAGTATCATGACCTCTTCCCTATTCCATGTTACCATGAATGATTAGACATATTGTTTTCTATATTAAAAAAATACCCATTTTGTGAACATATGGGCCTCCTAAATGATCCCTCTTTCTCCCGGGTCACCTACATAGGATGAATTAATTACCATAATGACTTTACCTACATCCATTCACCTAAACAATAACCTCAAAAATATTTTTCCATATATACCATCTCCAAACGCAACAAATATACATGACTATATCATTATCCACATCTATATTATACCATTTAATAATGTATTCTATTGATAATGGGAATCATCAACCTGGTAAAATTTTTCCTCATGTTTTCAATTGATATTTTTATGACAATTTGTACACATGATGTGTAAGAGATTTTGGGAGTGATTTTCAAATCCCAATAGAGTTTTATGAGTTATTAAATTGAATAATTAATCCATAAAGTTGTGGTATTTTTTGTAGGGAAGAATATTTTTAGAAGCGTTTTATTTTTTGCGTTTAAACAACTTATTTTTTTTTCAATACATAAATCACTTTCAAACTCACATAAAATAAATTCATCTATATGATTTAATGTGAATTCCAATGTTTAGAGTGTTTCAAGATGTTTCAATTTCTTTTAAATGAGCACGGAGATGTTTGAATGTGTTTTAGAGTTTTTACTAAATTGAATTTTAAATTTTCATATGTCTCTAATACGTAGGATTCATTGAAAAATATATGTAAACGTTTCACAATGAAAATGATATAAAATTTAAATTGGGAATAAATAATTTTTGTGGTGTACAAGATAATTTAATCCCACCAACAGATATAGGAAAAGTCCTTATATGAATAAGAGTAATCAAATTGATGTGTAAAAGTTACCATAGGAAAAAAAATTAAATTTGGATTAGTCTAAAATTAAGAGAACATCTAATTTTACTTGAGAGAGTAACTATGGTAATAGAGTTGAATGTTGGATAAGTCCACCAACACATCATGTATACATTAAAATCATTTCTAATATGCCTAAGAATCATTCTAAGAGTATATAAGAATCATTATTGGATTAATTAATAAAATATAATAGTTTAAAATGATTGAAAAATGGGACAACCTATCATCACACATCGGGGTACAACACTGTTGATCATCTTGTAACATGATTTTGACCATATTTTCTATTAATTTTATATGTGATGGGGATTCGAGAAGATTTTATCATCTGGAGTTGGGATGTATCATATAAAGGAATACCTATTCATTTTGAGTAATGACCCATGTACATTGAGTGTAATGATTTTGTTTATTTCCTTAATGTATGATCTAATTTTTTAGATTTGTCACTATAATAGGTGATACAGGATTATTTCCTAAAAAATATCGATGGAAAGATACAAAATATTTTTCAAAGATCACCCCCTAGTGAATCTATCACGTGTAGGGTCACCATAATTTGTATGAAAGAAAACCATCCAACCAATTTCAATTTTATTCACTTGATTATAGTATATTTATTTATTGAGGGTGTATTATATTCCAAATGAACTTATTTCCATTTTTTCCCTACATGTTTGAAATCTAGTTGAGGAAATGATCAATTTGGGCCTACATTCTTAATAATTTTTTAGATATCACCATGTTCGTCCCAAATATTTTTTTTATTTATCCAGTTCATTTAATAATTTATTAAAGTGTTTTCTTATTTATAACTAAAAATATTTCCTACAAAAACAATATACTATTATTTTTACATTGGAAATTAGTAATAATTAAGAAACCTCCTTCATATAGGTAATTTTTTGTTTGAACTACTTGAATCAAATTAGGAAAAAATCAATGAGAATTTTATTATCTTCATCTTAAGTGATTAAAATTTAACATAAATAATTTTTTTAGATTAATACTTTGGGAATCCTAATTTCATCTAAGTAAAGTCTTGTTTCCCCTAGAAATGGTATTCTGTCATATATTGAATTTGGGTGTGAAATTTTTTTTAATATATCCCCATGAACACCATTCCAATGGAATAATTGATTTCTAATTTACATTTAAGTTAAAGTATATAATAAAGGAATTATAACTAATTCTCTTTCTTCAGCCATTTGGGATGAAATTTCCATAATATTTTATTGATTCATTAATGTTATATCCTAATGATTCATACAAATTTTAATTAAGGGATTTATGGTCTTTTTTGGTATTAAATGATTGTGTGATCATGTAAAATGATTTAAGAATTGTATTCTCAATACTTTCCAATTATGGAATTGTGTAATCCCAATCCATAAAACCATTCCTCATTTTTTCAATGAAATAGAATGGAAGTAATATCAAAATAAATGTATCATGAGTCACTAAATTATATTTTTATCATGAAATTAGGAATTAAGTTCAAAATATTTAAGGCTCATCAGTACTTAAGTCATGGAATTTTTCATTTTGTTGATAAAATTTCATTTTCAAGGGATTAAATTCACTACATTCCACCAATATATAGTTTCATATAATTTCCATGATAAATCATATTATATTGGGCCTTAGGTATTTTCTTATGGTAATCCTTGATCATTGATCATTTGGATAATTTTGTAAGAGAGGATAGATGTGGAAACTATGAATAGTTTAAATGAATATATCATTGATATATTCCCTCAAATTCAATTTTTTGTAAATAGTGACCCACTATATTTTTTTCTTTGTTATGACTTTTTTTATTATATACAATGAATGGATGCCTTTTTTAGCTATGGTGGATAACTGATTATCTTCATGAAGATAACCAATTCCTATAGAAATGTTTCATTAATAAATAATAATGTTAAAATTTTTAATAATAACCATAGATAGTTCTAAAACATTATTACATGTTTTTCAATGTGTTAAATGTATACATTTATAATATTTTTAACTACTATAGTAGTGAAAATCATGGTCGATACATAGTAGACCAGAAGTCTGAATCAAAAGTTTAAATAAATTTTTTATAATGTTCAAGACATCGAAACAAATTATTTTATGTTTTAAAATAAATGTTTCAATTAAAAAAACATAACACGAAAATAACATTTATAATTTAGTAGAAATAAAATGTAAAATATTATTTTGGAAAGTAAAAAATCAGTGTATATGTTACTACAGAATCTATACAAAGTTTCCATGATTAATTAATTATTATTCATAAATTATCTGCTATTTAGAATGATAATATTTTATTACAAACATTACTGTATTTTCTAATTTATATAAGGTAATATTTTGTCATGAACTACCTTGATTCTACCCTATACCAATCACTTATGATATCCCATGATAAGGCCCAAGAAGCATTCTCGATCCCCCTGGGATGGAGATAAGAACCAATGGAACCTGCGAGATCCAATTGGGAATGATTTATCCCGGTATAATTTAACAAATTATTGGAAAAAGGGAAACCGTAAATAAATACAATGTCCAAACCACACAACCATACATAAAATGAGTGATAGAACCAAACATAAATAGAAACTCTACCAAACTAGACAACAACTAAGTCTCCATGAACACCCATGGGTAAATATCCAATCCCAGAACCCCAACATCATTTACAGTGATCGAAACTATGATAGATCCTTCAATAGAAACTGAAAACAAGAAAGAATTATTGGATTGACTATTAAAACTCATATGGTGTACTCGAACAATCTATTCCCAATGAATTCTTTTTAAATAAAAGATCCTTCATTTTCATGTTTGAAAAAAATTACATCTAAACTTATGTTTTACACGCATTCTATTATAATGAAAACAAATCACAAACCATAACCCATAAAATTTAAAACAATCTTATTTTACCATTGTAGGCATATGCTTTTCAGGGGATGTGGAAATGAAATTAAGATGGGATATTTTCACATTTCATTTAAAGGGGAATGGGGTGAAAAACATTCACTTGAAACTTTTCCCATGAATCCATTTTAAAAAAATCTAATCATTAATTTTCTTTATAAAGAGGAGACCAAATAATGAAGAGGAGACCATGAATACATGATGATCGGAATTGGATAATGATACTCAGGATTCCATAACTAGAAAAATACCCAGTCTTTTTTCCATAGATAATCATGTGTTGAAATTGAATTTTGGAATACAAAGGAAGACGAAGTAAAATCAAGAACCCGATGAAAATTGACTCATCTTGTAGTCACACATAATCTAATGCCCTCAACTAGGAAAAAAACACAATCATACCCTTTTTAGAATTACTAATGGGAAAAATACTATTGAAGAGAAAGATACTACTAAGGGACCCTTGGCAGAGTAGAATCATACAATTGGGATGAATTTTTCTCAAAAGATACAATATCTATTCTAGGTTCCCATATCATGTTCACAATTTTGGCATGCCACAAAAGTTATGAAATGAACCATACACACAATCCATCACATGTCACACGAATATGTAATACCCTAACCACCACATGGGATGATCAGGTTCTTTCAATCCATCACAATATGATGGAATTACCAAGAATAGGACACTCCCTCCTCTTGTCGACAAATAATTAAAGAGACTCATTTTAAGAATGGTTTTCCAATGAAACAATTTCAAAAATTCCTATCAATCCTCACACTATATTAACATGTCAAAACAGTTCATAAAGAACCAATCATAGAACAAATTAAAAATAGTGAATCAACGTGAAAAACCTTTTGAGAGATCCAAACATTCGTTTGAAATCCAAAACATGTCCAAAAGAACGAACAAGAAATTTCACCAAACACTTGGAATGAAATACACAATAACAAAAATTAATACAATTAAATCCAAGTGGAAATAACCACATTTTAAAAAAAATATTTATTCTAAATGTAATACATCATTAAATAATATCTAGTGATAGTGAAAAAAAGCCAATATATTTTAAAATTTAAAGGCCAAATTGGAACGGTTCCTAACTTAACTAATGAATCTTAAATAATGAAATCCCAAATCAACTCCACATGGGATCCAATACAAATTAACACCTTATTAGAACCTTAAGAACAAAAAATTCACAATTTATAACCAATGAAACATGAACCATATAACCAAGATACTATTGGAGATGAGGAACAAAAAAGAGAAATAGAGAATAAGGGAGAGGGAGAAAAATGTGGAGAATATGTTAAAGTCTCACCCTAATAACATGTTGAAAACCTTGATTCCACACTCTAAATAGGAGGGGAGGTGTGTAGATGAAAGGTGGAGCCCCCATAGAGTTGGACGAACCAAATGGTGAAGAAAATGATGGTTTTTGATTAAATATTTATGAGAATATAGAGGTAAATTTATATTTTTATGACATATGGGATCTATGGATGGTTTTTCCACCTGATATTCCAAACCGTGTGCCAACCATGTATCATTATTCTATCAATTTTTTTTGAAAAATGTGGATTCCTTATACATGGTTTGAAAAACCATTAATAGGTCATAAATCATATAATAGAGACACCGAAGGACATAAAACATTTCTCATTTGAGACACATAATTTGAAACAATCTATTTGTAGCCCGTGAAAATAAAATCGAGTGACTTCAAAATGACCTGTAATATAGCTCAACCCCAATTGGTCAAATGGTTACCCATTAACTAGGCCCGTAAACTATTTAACTGATGAATAATATCTTAAAACATAATATGAATATCCACAACAAATGAAACTCATTATCAAAACCCAGAAAAAAAATATAATCCAAAGTAACTAAATAAAAAAACTAGGGTATCAAAATTTTCACCACTATTATTTTATTTTTCCCCCGAATGATAAACAATCATCAGTTGATCAAATAATATACAATGAATCACTCACATGCAATATTCTATACCAAAAACCAAAGAGATCCTTAAACACCACTATGATGAAAATTAGAAAGTCTATGTGAAAAAAACAGAAATGAAACAAAATCAAATCTCAAAAATTGACAAATTACTAGAACCAAAACACCAAAAACCTAACAAAAACCCATTAGAAATTATCAAAAATAAAATTTTCCACCTATATAGAAGAGAATCCAAATCGAAAAACAACAATGGAGATAATTTTTTTCACAGATAATATTAGAGACCAAACTATATTACCAACACAGGAGGCCAGAATAGACTCCATACCCTTTCAAAATTCTACCTAGATTCCCAACAAACACCACCTATATACACTCATCCTCTAGACTAAAACACACAAAAAACCTTAAAGGGATGTAAAAAATCTTGTTTCATGATGAAAAAATATTAAATTCTAGATAATTAAATTAAAAAAAATCCAAGAATACATTTCCATTAAAACAAAATTCCTCAAAGGATACACAATATCCTCTTACAACTCACAAAAATGACACCACTGTGAGATAAAGCTATTATAAAAAGGGCACTTTTAAATCCAAATGGACATTAAACTAATTCAAAACAACCATCATACTTCATTGAATGGGATGAGTGTAATCTAAAGGGGTGTCCATAGCTCAACATCTCTTCCTCCTCAACAAAACCATTGAAAATGACCCAAATGTCTATATGTATGGAAAGTTGTTAGAGAATTTTGAAACAAAGGATTCTTTTGAACTAGCTTTCCTCATTGATGACACACTAGGGTTCTGTGAATTGATAATACATATTACAAAATAGTACGCCTCTTGATTCCATGGCTAGAAACAATAACTTTATGAAAATTTCTAATCCCCTTACTATGATTCCGTTAACGGATTCCAAAGAGTTAAGGAAGGTTTGTTTCCTCCTCAATTTCTATAATAGAGCCTGAAACTGAACCTCTTTCCCTGAAATATTGATAACTAATTCTAGAAAAAAACTCAATCACCATAAACAAGAGATTTGGATTAATCTCATTATAATAATTTAGTGCTTTCATATTATTTTCCTCATCCAACCCTGAATGATAAGGTATTTGATCCTCAAAAACAATGAAAAAACTCCGAAACTGAACCATAACCTTACTAATGGAATCACATCTCTATTTCCATCCCCACTTTCAATGTCTCTAAGAATAACTTCCAGATGAATGAGGTCTTGCAAATTATTAGGAGATGTCCTCTTAATGCTTTATCTAAACTTCCAACTTCCACCACATCCATCTCATTACATTGACCATAATGTTAGTAAAAATTGGCATTTGAGTCATTGGTATCTCAGGGACACAAAATATCCCATCAATTTTCCAATTCCGTTCATTATCTTCAATGAGATGTGATTGACCATGAAATAAAAGAGGATCCAACTTTTTAAACTGAATAAGGAAGTCTCGGTGTTCATCAAAAAGAAGGTATGCTAAAAGTGAACCACTAATAATTGCACGTTGAACATACATCATGTATTTGGTGGTTGAATACTATAAACAAAAAGGAAACAAAGAAGTACATAAAATCCAAATAACCATCCACAACTCATTATAATCAATCTCCACACCCAAAATAGAAACCATCTCAAAGGCATTCCAAAACATTTTCCAAAATCCCTGCAGACACTACATCAAAACAGAATTTTCATACTCCACACCATAATACAATTCATTATACACAAAAATTATATGATTTCCATTCAGAAAATAAAATAATTCTCATTCAAACCATATACCACACATTTAAAAACCTACTCTCATAAAAATTAGTAAAATAAAAACCCTTTTCATTAAAAATCATTCTATTTAAAAATATATTTCCAAATAATTTCATGAAATTGATCTGAAAAAGTATTACTAATTTTAAAAAACCAAAACATTACCACATGAAAATGGGATTTCAAAATTTCAAAGAATGTTTTTCAAAATGTATACAAGATTTACAAGGACCCAAAACAATATTATGGAGGAAAACTAGTGTTTGTGGGTGACTTATCCATATGCTTGATGACAATATTCCAACCACGCCACCAATAAAAAGAGTCTATCAAGAATATTTCCCCATATCCCCAAGGTTTTTCAGGCCCTACAAGCTCACTAAGACCACGAGACTGATTGACATTTCTTGCCACCAATATGTAGAACAACCATAAAACCCAAAGAAGACAAACAAATAATGTCATCCCAAGGTATCCTATGGTTCAACCTTGAAATTTAGTGTCAACAATGTATTTATAAGTACACCCCATGTTCAAAAATTCATACTCTGTCTTCCTTGAAATCCTAAATAATAAAAGGATCTCTTAATGCATGGTCCCCTAAATAACATAAGCTCTGATACCATATTTTCACAAACCATCCATTTTTAACCATGAAGCATTCACCAAAGATAGCCCGTGACAACACTCGAGAGGCATTCCCAGTCCTTCCGGACTGGCAATAGTATCCATGGTCTCTAGCATGATATGATTGGTATTGATTTAAAAAAGTATAAATAAATAAATAATAAAGAATAAATAGATAAACAAAAATTAAATACATTGTCCAAACTAAATATAAATATAGAAACATAAGACGCAAACAATCGAAAAAAAACTATTTGACCCTGAAAACCACTATATCTCTTTGTGAACCTATGGGTCACTCTGAAATTAAAAAAATCCAACATCTTCCATGACGATCACAACCAATCTACAAACCGTACTAGAATATAAAAATAAGAAATAAGTATAGGCATGATTATTAAAACATAGCTGACATTCCTGAACTACAATTCACAATTAATTCCATTTCAATAAAACATAGATAAAATTAATGTTTGAAAATTAATATATATAAAAAAGGTTTTCTAAAAAATGAATTTTATAGAAAAAAATCAAAATTCAATTCCCTAATTATTTAAAACAAACTTCCTTACAAAGAGGACAGTTAAACCATTAGGGGTGTAGGGAAAAGAAACCAATTTGTGAGATGTGTTGTACCTCTCGTACCCCTCAAGGTTTTATTTTCATGCTCACAATCACTCTTTTATTTTACTAATCTTGTTTTAAGTGTTTTTGGATGATAGGCATGATTTCAGGTGTCCAGGGAATTGGGCCAAGAAAGCAACAAGGCAAAGTGGACTGAAATTCAGTCCACCGGCCAACCGGTGGAAGACCACCGGCCAACCGGTGTCACACCAGCGGCCAGCCGGTGGCACCCAGCCCAAACAGTGGAAGCTACTGCCTCAGCACCGGACAGCCGGTGGCACCTGCACAGAAGAGGAAGCTACTGCCTCACCACCGGCCATCCGGTGGCTTCACCACCGGCCAGCCAGTGGAGCCTGAACCCGAAGCCCTCTCCATTTTGCACACACCGGCCAACCGGTGGACCTGTACCGGTCAGCCGGTGGAGACAGTCAAACTAGCCGTTGGGCCTTTGACCAGCCTGTCCACTTGGCCTCCAACGGCTCCGAAAGCCTCTCCAACGGCTCCAAAGGCCTCCAACAGCCATATGAGGGTTCCCCCTCTATAAATAAAGGACCTTGAATCCCCAGAGACTTAACCAAGCCATACGGAAGCCAACGGACACTTTTTCCATCATTTGGGAACCTCCGGCGGATTGCTCCAAGGGAACCCCACTTTCTCCAACACACTTCCACATCCAAGGAGCACCTCCAAAGAAGCTTGGGAGCGCCCTTCATCAGCTCCATCAATCCATTGGTGCCCAAGACTTCCCCAATACTGTTTTTATTGTTTTATTCATTATTGAGCATCATTTTGGGTTTGTGCCTACAAACCCCATCTCTTTCTCTCATCCTTTCTTTTGGGTTTTCACATCACCTTTAAGGTGTGAAGAGGTTGGTCAAGCCTTACCTTTAAAATGCTTGTGACATAGGTGAGCTAGCCTTCACCTGTAAGAAGGCTAGTGGGTTCTTTCTCAACCATTGAAAGCAAGTGGGTTCTTGCATAACCATATAAAAGCAAGCTGTAATAGGTTCTAGACTACCTGTAAAGTCTAGTGGGTTTCTTGCTAAAACCATTGAAAAGCAAGCGGTATAATCTCTCAACGGTTGAGTTGGGAGCGGAGACGTAGGCCGGGTTTTAGGCCGAACTCCGTTATCAATTCTTGTGTTTTGCCTCTTTATTTCCGCTGCACTTTCACTTTGATTTTTAATTTGTTAATTAATTTTTAAAAGGCAATTCACCCCCCTCTTGCCATCACATCCTTCTTTCTCCGCCTAACAATTGGTATCAAAGGCAAAATTTTAGTAATACCCTAACCGGTTTCAAATTTAAGATCCATTGTGATGTCATCTACTTCTTTCGCCCCCGAAGGCTATTCTTTGGGTCGGGCTCCATTTTTTGATGGAACTGACTATAATTATTGGAAAACCCGCATGACCGCTTTTCTTAGAAGCATTGGCTATCCCATTAATAAAATTGTCATGCAAGGTTACACTCTCTCTTCTCCCGATGAATCCAAATGGACTCAAGCCGACATTAAAAATTTCGAGCTTGATGGCAAAGCCATGAACGCTCTACATTGCGGCCTTAATCGTAATGAGTTCAATCGAGTTTCCACATGCACCTCCTCACATGAAATCTGGAAACTATTGGAGGTTACCCATGAGGGGACCAACAAAGTCAAGGACACTCGATTGGACATGTTTCGTCATGATTTTGAGTCATTTTCTATGCATCCATCCAAATCTATATCTGAAATGTTTACACGCTTTACTGATGTTTGCAATGGTAGAAAATCTCATGGAGATAATATTTCTGCAGAAACGATGGTCAAAAAGATCCTATGGATCCTTCCAAGCTCATGGGCACCGAAGGTCACGACTATTCAAGAAGAAAAGGACATCAAAAATATGCCGGTCGAAGAGCTCATCGGATCTCTCATGACTTACGAGATCACCATGAGGAGGCAAGCTGAAAAGGAAGGAAAACCAATCAAAGTTCCAAAGAACATCGCCTTCAAAGTATAAAACGAAGAAAGCTCATCCTCCTCATCTTCTTCCTCTTCAAGCGGCGATTCTGAAATGGAGGATCTTGCCCGCAAGATGCACAAGTTCATGAAAAAGCACAAAAAGAAGAAATCTTGCAAGGCCCGCAAGGCTCAATCCAACGAAAAATCTGAGCCCAAGGTAAAATGTTACGGGTGTGGGGAGAAAGGCCATTACAAGCCCGATTGTCCACTCAACAAGAAAAAGGCCAAGCAAAAAGAGAAGAAGAAGGCCTTCAAGGCCACATTGAGTGATAGCTCCACTTCCGACTCCTCCTCCTCCTCAAGCGACAACGGTAACAAATGCCTAATGGCATTTCATGAGGTAACATCTTCCGACTCCTCATCCTCTAGTTCTTCAAATTCTTTCAATCATATGTCTTATGAGGATCTCCAACACGCTAGAGATCAATTGGAGGAAGTTTTTCACGAACTTTCTTCCAAATTTGTTGCATTAAAAAAGAATTTCAAAAAACTCTCTTCCGAAAAAGAACAACTTCTCAAAGTGAAGGAAGAGTTGACCCTCAAAATCCAAAACCTTCCCGATATTGATTCCATGGAATCAACAATCAAAGATTTAAGGGAAACTCTAGCCAAGTTCACCCAAGGGGAACAAAATTTGAACAATTTTCTAGGTTCCCAACGCATATCTAGGACCACCCAAGGGCTTGGCTATACCAAGAAAGCTTCCTCTTCCCATGCACCTACTATTTTTGTAAGGGGGAGCTCTAAATTTAAATTTTGTAATTATTGCAAAAAACCCGGGCACTTGATTTATGAGTGCAATTGCAAAAATGCCCGGTATGGACGCCCCAAGTCTATTTTCTTAAATAATGAATTTTTTATGAGAAGACCCGCCACCAGACAAGTGTGGATTGAAAAATTCTTTTTAGCGAGTCTCTCTGGGCCAAAATTTGTCTCGGTTTCAAACACCTCTCCCCGGTGATTTGTTGTTTTATTTAGGGGGAGTTAGGTTTGTTTAAGCTTTTTGTTTTATTCAAAACTTTCTATTCAAACTTTCAATTTCAACACTTGGATTCAAATTTTTCAATTCAAAATTTTCCATTCAATTTTCATTTCAAAACTTTCAATTCAAACTGTTATTCAATTTTTCATTCAAAACTTTTAATTCAAACTGTTATTCAAATTTTTGATTCAAAACATTCAATTCAATTTTCAAAAATTTCAATTGGTTTAAAATCTCTCATTTCCCTCAATCAAGTTTTATGCCCCGTGCTATTTTGATAATCAAAAAGGGGGAGAAATTCTTGATTGATTGGGGGAGAAATCTTTTAAAGCATGTCTTTCATTTCATTTTCTACATTGTTTGTTTTAGTGATTGTGATCATCAAAATAGGTGGAGATTGTTGTACCTCTCGTACCCCTCAAGGTTTTATTTTCATGATCACAATCACTCTTTTATTTTACTAATCTTGTTTTAAGTGTTTTTGGATGATAGGCATGATTTCAGGTGGCCAAGGAATTGGGCCAAGAAAGCAACAAGGCAAAGTGGACTGAAATTCAGTCCACCGGCCAACCGGTGGAAGACCACCGGCCAGCCGATGGAGCCTGGATAGAAGGCATCCCTCTGTCCAGACCACCGGCCAACCGGTGTCACACCAGCGGCCAGCCGGTGGCACCCAGCCCAAACAGTGGATGCTACTGCCTCAGCACCGGCCAACCGGTGGCCTCAGCACCGGACATCCGGTGACACCTGCACAGAAGAGGAAGCTACTGCCTCACCACCGGCCAACCGGTGGCTTCACCACCAGCCATCTGGTGGATCCTGAACCTGAAGCCCTCTCCATTTGGCACACACCGGCCAACCGGTGGACCTGTACCGGTCAGCCGGTGGAGGCAGTCAAACTAGCCGTTGGGCCTTTGACCAGCCTGTCCACTTGGCCTCCAACGGCTCCGAAAGCCTCTCCAACGGCTCCAAAGGTGTCCAACGGCCATATGAGGGTTCCCCCTCTATAAATAAAGGACCTTGAAGCCCCGGAGACTTAACCATGCCATACGGAAGCCAACAGACACTTTTTCCATCATTTGGCGAACCTCCGGCGGATTGCTCCAAGGAAACCCCACTTGCTCCAACACACTTCCACATCCAAGGAGCACCTCCAAAGAAGAATGGGAGCGCCCTTCATCAGCTCCATCAATCCATTGGCGCCCAAGACTTCCCCAATACGGTTTTTATTGTTTTATTCATTATTGAGCATCATTTGGGGTTTGTGCCTACAAACCCCATCTCTTTCTCTCATCCTTTCTTTTGGGTTTTCACATCACCTTTAAGGTGTGAAGAGGTTGGTCAAGCCTTACCTTTAAAAGGCTTGTGACATAGGTGAGCTGGCCTTCACCTGTAAGAAGGCTAGTGGGTTCTTGCTCAACCATTGAAAGCAAGTGGGTTCTTGCATAACCATATAAAAGCAAGCTGTAATAGGTTCTAGACTACCTGTAAAGTCTAGTGGGTTTCTTGCTAAAACAATTGAAAATCAAGTGGTAGAATCTCTCAACGGTTGAGTTGGGAGCGGAGACGTAGGCAGGGTTTTAGGCCGAACTCCGTTATCAATTCTTGTGTTTTGCCTCTTTATTTCCGCTGCACTTTCACTTTGATTTGTAATTTGTTAATTAATTTTTAAAAGGCCATTCACCCCCCCCTCTTGCCATCACTTCCTTCTTTCTCCGCCTAACAAGATGTTCACTTTTCTTAAAAAGGGTAATTGGGTTATAATCATTCATTCAAAACATTTTACATTAAAACTTTCAAAGAAAAAAAAATAATTTTTTATTTATCAAGTGGATAACCAAAAAATGTATATAAGAAGACAACTAAATGGAGAGGGAAATGGGATAATGATAGTCATGATACTATACAAGGAAAACAACCTACACTCTCTACTATTAATAATCATGTGATAGAATATATGAAGTTAATACCTTGGAACTCAAAGGAAATACATTACAAACTCAAAAATGATTCATCCCATATGTGTGCCTATCCAAATTCCATCAAATAACCCAAATGATCTATCATTCCCTCAATACCCAATATGAGGGGGAAAATACCAATGTAGAGAAAGGCCCTACATAGGGGCAGTGGCCAGAGTATAATCCTATAATATTATAACAATAATTAGAAAAATTCCAAATAGTAATTTTAATTTCCCATGTAATGTTCACAATTGGGGTGTGCCAAAAAATTTACAATTGAAATATAAATTAAATCAAAAAAATCAGTTACAAAAACTGAAATCACCCCGAAATCCCCTAGGGACAATCACTTTCCATCAATATATCAATTAATGAGGTATGTCCCAAGTTGAGGATAGTCCTACATCTTGTAAAAAAGTACTGATACTCATTATAAGGAAGGGTTTAAAATGAAAACATTTCAAAAGTTCCAAATAGGCCTCACACAACCTTCACATGTCAAAACCATTTCATAAAGGACAAAATTCACCACACATTCAAAACCAAAAATCCAGTTGAAAACAGTTTTTACCGATATATACCACCATTTTAAATCCAATTTGTTTATAATATCCAATCAGGTATTTCATCAGACACATGGCTTTCAAAACACCACTAAATCATTTCTTATAATTAAAACCAAGAGGATAAACCATATTTGACATTAAATATTTATTCAAAATATAAAATAACACAAATTAATGTCCATAAATGTTGAGAAAAATAATAATTCGATGTATTAATTAATTTAATGGCCAAATGTAATGGGATCAAACCTCAACATCATGATGTTTCAATGAAAAAAAAACCCAAGAAACTCTATGAATGTTTCAATAAGAAACAACACCTATGTAGAACCTTAAAAACAAAAACCCCTATTTTAAACCTGAAGAAGCATGAACCCTAGAACCATGGGACCAAAGGAGAGGTGGAGATCAAATGAAAATTGAAAAAAGGAAGAGTGATAAGGGATAAGTATAATTCCGTGAAGAATCCGCACCAAAATATGAAGAAAACCAATGATTCCTCCTTCCTGAGAGGAGGGGAGGAATGTAAATGATGGTATAATCCCCCTTTATTCCTCGCAAACTAATTAGGGAAGAAGACTATGGTTTTTGGTTAAAATTAAATCCAAGTGGAAAGGTCAATTCCTATTTTTAAGACACCTATGCACTATACATAGTTTGGACACATGGTTTTCCAATCCATGCACCATCCGTGTGTCATGGTTCATTAAAAAATTAAAGAACCATGGACACACCTTCTACATTATTTGGATTACGATGATTATGACATCATTCCTCTAAAAGAGACACACAAGGACCAGCTTTGTTTTACATGAATCCGTATTTTTTGTTCTAATCATATATAACTAGTGAAACTCAAACCATGTGAGTTAAAAATTATATTAAATAGATCTCAACCTCAAGAGGTCAAACAATTACCCATTTATGTTTCACCTAAACCATGTAACAATGGGAAAATATTCCCAAATTAAAATTTTAAATCTAAACACACAAAACATGAGACTAAAACCATTTTTAAAATGATAAAAAAAAATAATAGAATAATAAATAGGGTGTGACTTTTTCATTAGTGTTAAAAAATAACTATGAGATTAATTTAATTAATAATTTTATGCGATGAAATAATAAGACATATTTATCACATATACATGTTACCTATTTGTGGAGATTCATATTAAGAAACACTTAAATAACCTATTATTTATCTTAAAGAGTTCATTGATTTTTATCATCACCAACACACATAAACAGAAAATATTGAACTCAAATTATCCTCTTCAAACAAGAATCACTACCTATAATGAACACAAAAGGTAATGGGTATAAACCATGGTCTTCCAAAACATGCAATTCATATAGGATGGTTGTTTTTTAGATACTATTCAATGGAAAAGAGATAATGGATGGTCAAACCATGTTTTCCTTATAGTTACTATTTAAATTGAGTATTCTAGTGTGAGTGGGTAAATGTTGGTTGATATTGCATGTGTATGTTCATCCAATGGAAGATAGAGGTTTAGACAGAGGTTTAGATAGTTGGTGGAGGTGAATATGAGGGATTCAATGGATGTGTTATAGGATGCCCTTTTTAGGGGAGTATGATGGGTTCTGGAGCTATTGTGAAAATCAACTAAATCATGTTTGTTTGCAAGAAAGGGGAGGCTACTACGAGATGCTCATCACAAAAAAATTACTTATAAAATGAAATTTTAATCTAGAATTTATTATCTCTGATAAATTATGATTTTTATGAGCTCTATAATAGAATTGTTCAATGGTATTCAGAATCCTTCAATTTAATTTTATATAGTAATATATTTTTTATATTATTTATAAGACAATAATTATATATTTATATAAATAATATACATATATATATATGCAAATGTAAACTTATTTATAATTATATGTACATTAAAATATGTATATACAGTAATTAACCAGGTAAAAAAAATAATGAAAAAAAAAGTTGAAGTGATCTAATTGTTTTATTGTTCATATATTAGTGCGTAGAGAATGAAAAAAATGACTCATCTCATCACAAACTAGGTTTATACACACCTGATATTAATTTCCTAAAATCAGTGCATATAAAAATAATTATAAAGGCTCAGGATAAAGAGTACACAATACTTCAAATTTTGGTAATTATTAATGTATATAAAAAATATTGTCTATGGATATATATATCTAAATTTAATGAAATAATAATATTTTTCGATATAATTAAAACATCAAAAATTTTATAATTAATTACATTTTTTAAATATGATCAATATATAAAATGAAACAATAATTAACTATGATAATATATATCTATATATATTATAAATATATTTTAAAAAAATTATTAATATTCATATATTTAATTTTATGGTTTTATAATTATTGACATATATGAAAAATATTATATATAATTTTACAATTTATAAATTTATATTAATGATTTATTTTTAAAAAATCTATACATTTATATATAAATTAATATTTTTAGTTATAATTAATATATTTATTATTAGTTTTTCCTAAAATTTAAATATTTAATAATACATTTATCATAATGTTAATACATTATGGGGACATGTTACCTAATTATTATTTATTTATTTATTTTTAATTAATTATTAATATATTCATTTTTATTTTAACATTTTATTCATTTTTATATTTTATTCATATTTTATATTAATTAACTTTAAGTGTTTTAGAATTTATTCATTTTTATATATTTATTTTCTCTTATAGATGTTCTATGATGGAGGGCATATTTTTTCAAATATAAATTATTCTAATAATCAGTACAATTTTGTGAATACTATACATGATTATATAGAAAAGTTTTTTTTAATGATTTATCCTTATCCATGTACAGAGAAAAAGGAAAAAAAGTAATATAGTGGCTACATTCTCACACAATGTTAAGAAGACAATTCCTTGCAGTATTTTCTTCCAAGATCATGTCTGTATCAATAGATATATATGATAAGTGAACAAAATATAGAGTTAATCAAGTGTCACTCGGTAAGGGAATTAATATATTAGTTGTTTATCAGGGTTTCCAAATAGTCAACCATAAGAAAGTCGTCTTTTTTGGTCTTTCTTCTGATAATAGATCTTATTCAACTACTTAATGTCACTCTGAAGTGAATGTATAAAATCCATACAATGATTAGGTAATCAACAATACTCTCCCCTTATAGGTAAATCCCTAATAACCATGTAATAGAAGAGAAAATGAATATTAATTTGATGAATAAACTTACCTTGCTCGGTTTTAAAAACATATTAAAAATTATAATAATGATTTTGGTAAGCCTTCAACAGAAAAATTTGATAAAGCAAGATATCACAAAGAAAATTATTATAATCATTTGGAGGTCTGATAATGTTAAAGTGTACCAATATACATATTGAAATAAGTTTATGATTTGTTTTATTAATAAATTGGGTTACCTTTTCAAAAAAACATTAGTTAATTTGTGTGAAAACTTAACTGGAATCTTTCATCTTCATGGAGTACCTCACAGTAATGAAATTGTAATCTATAAATCTCGAAAAATGTTTTTGATGTAATCTATAGTTGCATAATCACGATAAACAATTGAAATTTATGATCTAATCTATCCCAAAAGACTCATCTGACTAATCTTTAGATTCTGGTCATGAGATTCCTCTAAATCCCAACACATGGAGTAGAGGCTATTATCCCATAGGAAGAGGAATATTCCCTAATAACATTGGATCAAGGGGAAAATATAGTTTATCTTTTATTGCTTCTCCCAACTATAGAATTATATTCTTGTTTGACCTCATCTGTATTTTGGTATATTTCATGATTCTTTTAATTTAATGGGGATGGACATTGGGTTTCATACCTTCCGTTTAAATAAAATATATTATTTATTTAGTTAATTTATTTAACATTTTATGTGTTTATAGTTTACGTAATTATTGTTTGGAATTTACATCTTATACTATTTTTTATTTATTAAATATTATTTATTTATTTATAATAATATTTATTTTAATATTATTTATATATTTTAAATATTTTTTAATTTTAAATATTTTTTGGAATTTATTAATTTTTAAATATTCATTTATACATTTTTATTTACAATATTTTCATGTTTTCTATATGTTAGTAATAAATATGATTAATATTTTTTTCTATGTTTTCAATTTTTAATATATCTAATATATTTTAATTTATATTATAAATTATATTTATTAAATATTTTATTTTATTTTTCTAATTAATATAGTTCTGATAATTTGTTTTTTAATAAAATTTTTATTAAAAAATTAATATTATTTCTTTATTCATTTTTATTTTCTTCATTTTTTTATTTCATTTCATGATTACACACTAATATAAATATATTTTATAATTTCTATATAATAATACCTCATAAATACCGCTTCTGTTGGTGCTTATTACTGGTGACAATGTAATTGGTTAATCAGCTCTAAAAACATTAACAAAAAATGATTTAATATGGATTTTATTCATACAAATAATAACTTTGTATTTTTTGAAAGCTGGTAAAACCATTCATCCTTTTTAAAATAATCCTTATCATGTCAATTATCTCCACACACAAAAAATTTTCGCTCACAGGACTAAACCTCTTTAGTTGATGAAGCTATTTTATTAGAAAAAGTGAACATTAAAAAAGAATATATATTATTACAAACATAATTTTAAGGATTCTCATATTATATTTCATGTTATTTTGAGTATTATTTTTTGCTTTCCACCAATATTTCTCTACAATACTATTATTCATTTTTTGGGAAATCAAACATCAAAATCAAATGTATGATAATCCAAACATTTTTTAAGGATTATTGTTCAATCAGTCATGTTTTCTTCATGATTTTTTTATTTTACCTTCATCATTATTTATGTAACAGTTTTTCCCTTTAATAATATTTTTTAAAAAAAATTGACACATTTTACCCAGTTTTGTTAGAGAAGATGATACATTTATGATGCATTGCATTTTAGTTTGCTTGTCTTTCTGGATTTCCCTAATTATCTAGTTATTGTTCCTATTTTTATATATAAATACACACTATAGAAATTTATTACCAATAAAATAATTATATAAAATATTAATTCATATTATTAGATAATTAAAATGTAGTTCAATGTAATGAACATTATTTTTATTGAATAAATTATATTTGGTAGTAGAAAAAAATAATAACTCCTTTTTTCACTTATTCATCCTCCTTATTCTCCCCTAAGCTATATGCGCCATGTAAAATTGACCTTCAATCATCCAAATGAATTCATATATTCAATATTTTTTCCACCACCTTCATTTCAAAATTCACTATTATTTACTCATTATAATTGGGATCACACTTTACTGTATAAATCTAGTCCACTACGAGGTTAGTAGTATCATATATAACAAATACATGTCACAGTATTGTATGGGGACCTTACTAATCTAGAAAACCTCAATGAAATTATGAAACAAGATGGGATAAACATGGACCTGAATTGTAGTTATTAACCTAAGACTCAATACCCACCTCTTTATTGCATTGAAATTATTCATTGATAATGATCTAATCACATTCCATCGATAACATTGAAACATCAACCTAAAAATAGATACATAGGTATATGAAGTGAAAAAAAGAAATTTTATGACTCTCAGAACATATGTATTTCCCTACCATATTTTCATGAATACTGTGAACATAAGGATTTTGGATATGAAATAGTTTTTCAAGAAAACATACCCACACAACTATTTAAGGAACATATTATTTGATATAAAAATAGTAATACCATCGAAAGAGGTAGAAGTGGTACCCATGGAAGGATTGATTAGATCTATACCAATAGAGAATCAGGTCATCCTTTGAATAAAATATTATCATTATATTTTTTTTCAAGAATATCGACCTAAATTCATTCCTATATAGCCTATAACCAAATAAAAACCTATATAGGGTGTCAATGGATGGTTGATGCTTCTTAAACTAAACTACAAGGGTCATATTGAAGAGACAGGAGGCCTCCATGAACTCATTATCTGAATGCTCAAACTGAGGTGAGTCATTGAATATATTAGGAACATAATGGAAAATCCAAATAGATCGGAATGGTGGTATGAAAAAAGGGACATATACTGAGAGGAAGGGTCAATTCCATGAACTAGAATTTGGAATGGAAAAAGTTCTCCCACCACTTTAATGGGGAGAGAGGGGAAATTGTCATGGACATTTCGGGCATGTGAAACACCAGGAGTAGAATAATGGACTTCCCATCATTCAGATTATTCCTTAGTTTTTTATTCATATGGTATTTCCTCTAATTTGATATGGCCTATTTTTATCTGAATATATTGATGTATTAGATTGTTTTTATCAAGATAAAGTCTATTTTTATCACCGATGAGCGACGCACAATAATATTGAGGGTGATAAATTCAAATATGTTGGTGAGTTGGTTATGAATGTAGTTCTTGCAAAACGTTAAAATCTGTGGCTTGTTGGAATATCAACCAGTGTTCCTTGTCTCATCTTGGTTGTATAAAATATGTATCAGTTGATATTACGTCGTATCATCATTCAATTCTCAGATGTGTTATGAAAATATTTAACAGTATTATATCCGGATCATGTTATTTAATTTAATATCGATAATATATAGGGAAGGTACATATATATCATCCACTATATAGTATGGATTTGGAATAGATTTTGGAATTTGAATCTTAGATAGAGGACTTGGAGGAGAGGGGTTTTATTGATCCCAATATTTCCCCTAGGGGGATTTTGTCATGTTTTTGAAAAAGGATGACCGATCATTGAAATTAAGAATAGTTTATCAGAATATCTATTAAGGGATCTTCAAAATCATTTTTAACTCTCATATTAATTATTTTTTTCATCCCATGGTTGATAAGGTTTTTTTTAATATTTTATTTCATTCAGGGTACCACCAGTTGAGTTTGTGATAATTTGATGTACCTATTAATGTGTTCAAGAGTATGTAAATCCTTTTTGATTTACTTATCATGTCTTTTAGATTGCTAAATCTTCTGATATAATTTAAATACATCATAAAAAATGTATTCTGTCATATATAGATTCAATTTTCATTATATTCATTTATGAAATCATGGTACACTCTCTATCAATGGAGGAACATGTTTTTCATTTGGAGATAATACTTATCAAACATATTTGATAGATTTTGTATACAGTATTTCACAACTATTAGTTTTTTACAAATTAGTTTCACTTATTGGAATATGTATTATCTGAGGAATTTTTGTTAGTGGATCATGAGAAGGTTTAGGACATGGTACTATGGGTGAATCCCAAGAATGTATTTGAGATCTGTAGATTCCATGGGTTTCTCTTCTATTATTATAAATTTATCAATGACTCATCCAACTTAGTAGCATTGATAAAAATACTCATCAATAAGGGTGTGGTGTTTGAGTGGTCTAGTTCTTGTTTGTTGGGCTTCAATGAGATTAACGAGATATTAATTATTTCATTGATTATGACATTACCCATGCCAGTTAAGAACTAAACTATAACTGTGATCCTTTGGGTATTGTCTTTTATGCACTACTGATGTAGGTTGGGTGGGTAGTCACTTGTGGGTTTATATAGATATTAATACAAGAGTGTAAATAAATATCTCATGAAATAGATTTAGATTTTATGGTGTTTTCATTAAGGTTTTGGTTGAATTATACTATGAGAGAGAGAATCATGTTTTTAACGTTTCTTAAAATATTAAAAAATATTTTTACTCGTCATGTAATCAAACATCATCCAATTAAATGTGATAAGTACATAATTTCATTCAACTTTTAATTATTATATACCATTATAAGGAAACATTTGACTATAGACACATTGAGTGGAAGAATCAGACCCCTGTAGTTGAAGAATTCAGTGGTGTGTGGTAGTTGATTTCTCTATTATATTAGATGTGTTTGGGTGTCTATGAGTATCAATGAGGATTGTATTGGATTCCCTATTAATCAATTCCATGATTCGTTACATGGTGAAGGATAGTCACCATTCATAGATAGATTTTTTGGAGATGAGGGATAATATATAAGGCTAGGAGACAATACTTAATCAGTATCTGGATTGAAAAGAGTTTCTATATGTTCAATGAAAAATAGTTATCTTTATGATTATATATAAAGATATGATTAGGAAATTCCTTGTCTCAAAGTTTCATTTACATATAGTCTTGGAAAAGATGAACCATGGTGTATGTTGATAGTATTAATATTCTGTAATGAAGAGAGACATGGTGGGATCTATAACATGATGATCTACAAGTCAATTTTCATTACCCCCTCCCACCAAAGATGCCCCTCATGAGCTGGAAATTGGTGAAAGGGAGATAATGACCCCCCGAGTCCCGTCTCTAGTAGGCCCCGGGGTGGCGACTAGAACCAAGGGTATGAGTTTTCACAAATATGGGAGGCATTACCCTTTTTATTATTTAAGATCAAGAAATATGACAAGTTAACCACCAAAAAGGAAAAGAACAATTGTATAGAAATAAGACCAATCCAATCCCACATGCATGTTTAAATTGTTTTGAAAAAAGGTACAAGTACAAGAAAGATCAAAAGTACTCTACCAAAATAATCAAGAGTACAACAACTGAAAACAACTCCAACTGTCTGGACTAGAAGGGTATCGCACGGCCCTAGTAGTCATCCTAGAAACCTGAAAGTAAACGTAGGGTGAGAATACAAGTATACTCAGTAGGGAAACCTAAAACTCTCATGCAAAAGTGGTGGAGACATCCTAATTTCCCCTGAGAAGAACAGAAGAAACCATAACCTAACAAGGAATTCAATCCAACCAACCTCACCAGCCACACTCACCAAAAACACAAACAAAAAGTAGTAGTAGTATATAAGATCAAGATTATTGGGTACCCCACACCATTTCCAACATTTAGCTGCTCTTCCTAATGGTGAACGTCCTGACGTTGCCACACTCTTCCCGTCCGCACACACCTGGTCCTCAAGAACCACACATCCCACCCGTACACACCTGGGCCTCACAACCATGTATCCCGCCCACACACACCTGGGCCTCACAACCACGTATCACGCCCACACACACCTGGGCCTCACAACCACGTATCCCACCCCCACACACCTTGGCCTCACAACCGCGTATCACGCCAGCACACACCTGGGCCTCATCTCGAAGGTTCATGGGAAATATTAAAAATTTCCAGAAGAGTCTTGGGCTAAACCACCCAAATCAAAACCTACCCAAAGAATCTTGGGTGTAAGGTCGCCTCAAGCCATCACAACCAAGGGAAGAAGGAGTAGGAAGAATCTAGTAACTAATGGTAAAACACCCTCTCCCATGAAATGGGAGTGTTCATCACTAAGTGCTCAACATGGGTGGGGTGCGATAAAACACAAAGATACAAATATATATATACCAAACACTCATCCAAACCTATGGATTCTAATCAGAGAACTAAGAACGTGCCTCGACACTGCTACTACGGAGCATGCATACAACAAACAATACCGAAACCCGATTTATGTTTTCATATTTCACAGAATCAGTTTATTAGTTCCTTAACTACTGGGCATCTATCCATAACCAACCACATCGATCATTCGTAAATCATATTCCTTCCATCCACAAATCAAGTTAGGAAAACACAAGCACAACAAGTCCCTTTTTAATAACCAACCAACCCATTTATTATTATTCATGTTCCATTACCATGCCCCACCATTTATTAACTCTTCCACTTTTTATTTATTATTCACAACCCATAGTTTGTACACATTCAAGCCCATCCCTGCAGCCCCGTTGCCAACCAAGATAACCACAACCACACCGTACAACATTATCCCTTTAATAACATCTATCGTAGCCCCACTTCCCTTCACCAATATAGCATTCACATCAACCCACAACCAAGCCAACTACAGCCCCGCTGCTCACCCGATCCACAACAACCCACAATAAAAAAACACCCCCATCACATGTCGTGTATCCAAGCCAACACCCACATGTTCATTATTACATTTTGTTGAACTGGAGTGATCACACAAGGGTTCCAGATTTTATATCAGAAAACATTACATGATTATCCAAAATTCCACATTCAACAAAGTTCCATTCACAAAAATGGTCTAGATAGATAGGTCAACATTTAATTATGCAAGCAAATGCCCCCAATGACCGTGATGTTCATTAGGCGTAAGCCTATAAAATTCACAACATAATAAAATGATAAACAATGATAACCATAACAACTTCACCATCCCTATTATTTAACCAGTTATTATCTTCGCTTAATGGTTCAGCCATTTCTCATGAAAACAAGAGGATACCCACCCCACATGATGCACAAAAATAGAGAGATGAAGGTAAGATCCATACCTCCACAGGTTCTAATCACAACGCTCCCCTGGATAAACTATAGAAGATGTTCGTCGGCATCTGTCACTTTTTTCAAATCCCGAAAAAACCTCCTCAGGTGAAATATAGGAAGGAAAGGCAGAATGAAAGACAACAGACCCAAGCTCAGAAGTTCCGCCTCGTTGTTACGATCCCGTGGCCGTTGACGGATCGTAAATCGAATCTTGGACGATAATGTTATGGAAGAAAAAGAGCCTTCGAGTCTCTTGGGAGAGCTCTGCTCAGAGGAATGTGGAGGTGAGGGGTGAGTTGAGAAGGAGGAATGGACCCCTCCTTTTATAGGCTTGAAAAAAGTACACGGCGTGTACTTTATGGTACACGGCGTGTACTCGGACATTTCACACGGTCACCACGCGGATTCCAACATGGCCTTCAACGTGACACGTGGCCGTTGACTGGTCAACACACGGTATGACTGTACCGTATACACGGGGAGGGACTACACGGCATGTAGTATTGGCTACACGGCATGTACTCATTTATTTTACACGGTAAGGACACGGCTCCAACACGGCACGCGACCGTTTACTGGTCAACACATGAATTGAGGTTAACGTATACGCACAGAGGGACTACACAGCGTGTACTCATTTATTTCACATGGTAAGGACACGACTCCAACACGGCACTCGGTCATTAACTGGTCAACACACAGTTTGAGTGTAACGCGTTCACGGGGAGGGACTACACGGCGTGTAGTATTGGGGTACACGGCGTGCACCCATTTACTTCACACGGCAAGGATATGGCCTTCAACACGGGGTATACCTAGCGATGGGGTACATGGTGTGTACTCACACTACACGGTGTGTAGTTTCAAAATTTTGAAACGTGTGGGAAAAGTCTATTTTACCCACCAGAAGACTTCATGACCCTATTTTTGACAAAGGATTGGGCCGGAGAGGTCCGAGTCATTACATTAGATACCTCCTAAAACATTCTCGTCCCCAAGAATTCAAAATCCAACCTAGAGGAACCCAAAAAGTTACCTCTTAGGGTTCTTGTTATAACAGGAACCCAACCAACAACCCTAATCATAGGTGTTTGGAATTCCCTCTCCTATGTCGAGATATTATCCGCTTTAGGCTGCACTGACTCACCTGAATGGGTTTAATCGCATCTACATTAATGCATCTCGATTAAGGATTGGGTCTTCCCACGTCCATATATTAGGATTTTACAACATAATCTATCCCCAACAATATACAACTCACACATTTCCCGGACACGTGGTTGGGGGAAAAATTCCTTCTCCTATGTCGAGATATTATCCGCTTTAGGCGGCACTGACTCGCCAGCATGGGTTTAATCGCATCTACATTAATGCTTCTCAATTATGGGTCAGGTTTTTTCTTTTCCCCACACATCCAGACATGTTACAAATTTCCACGGAACAAGGAAAGAAAACGTCACACAACCAACAAGCCAAGCATTCCATATATCAAAGGTACAGAGTACAACATCAAAACAATGCTCAGAAGAACAAGGAAAAACCCGAGTCAAAACAACTCCAGGTACTGAGCGTGAATATGAGCCTCTCGCTCCCAAGTGCTTTCCTCGAGGCCACCATGCATCCACAACACACGAACCAAGGGAATGGTTCATCCACAGAGCACCTTCTCTTTACGATCCTCAATTCTGACTGGTCGTTCCTCGAACGTCCCATCATCTCCCATATCTAACTCTCCCCAGTCGATAATGTGAGAGTCGTCGTGTAAGTATCGACGTAGATGGGAGACGTGGATGACATCATGAACCTTCTCCAAATGAGGTGGTAGGGCTAGATAATATGCCACCTCGCCGAATCGCCTTAGCACCTGAAAAGGTCTGATGAACCAAGGTGAGATGTTGCTCCCTTTCCCAAACCTCTGCTGCCCCCGTCTAGGGGAAACCTTCAAGAACACATGATATCCCACCTCAAACTCCAAGGGCTTCCTCCAACAATCAGCATAAGACTTCTATCGGTCCTGAGACACTTTCATTCTCTCATGTACAATCTAGACTTTCTCTGTGGTGCTCTGCACTACCTATGTCCCAAGAGCACTTGTCTCACCGACCTCTACCCAGCAAATGGGTGAACAACATGGTCTTCATTACAAAGCCTCAAACGGTTCCATGCCAATAGTAGATTGGAAGCTGTTGTTGTAGGAAAACTCAACTAAATTAAAGTGTCATACCCATGATCCTCTAAAATCCAAAACGCATGCTTGCAACATGTCCTCCAATGCCTAGATAGTTCTCTCTATCTGCCCATCGGTCTGGGGGTGGAAAGCAGTGCTAGGGCATAGCTGGGTGCCAAAAGCTTGTTGTAACCCCCTCCAGACTCGTGAGGTAATCCGAATATCCCGATCTGAGATGATAGACTTTGGAACTCCATGAAAATGCACCACATCATCTACGTACCTCTATGCTAAGGTACTCACCGGGCCTGACTCTGTAATTTCTAAGAAGTGACCTTATTTCATCAGATGATCCACCACCACCCAGATAGCATCATAACCTCCCTGAGCTCTGGGTAGTCTTGTGACGAAGTCCATTGAGATTTAATCCCACTTCCACTCGAGGACATCTAATGGATGCAACAATCCACTGGTAACATAGTGTTCAGCCTTTACTTACTGACACACTAGGCACTTAGCCACAAACTCCACCACTTCCCGTTTCACCGCGGGCCACCAAAACTGTTCCCTTAGGCCTTGGTACATTTTTGAAACTTCCGGATGTACCTCCAAGGCTGAGATATAGAACTCCCTCACACATTGCCTCCAGAACAAATAACCTTCCATATTAAAGCATCTGATGTCGACTATCCTTTGACCACCCTTCTAGAGTGTTTCCCTAATCGACAAGATCCCACATTACTTCCACCTCTGAGTCACCCCACTGAGACTCTTCCACTTACTACAACAAGGAGGACTAAACCGTCATCTGAAACAAACAGCCCCTAACACCTTCTACCCCAACATCGAACTACATGGCATCCAACTCTCCCATAACTTTCCATGCATCGGCGGATTCTAGAACCACTTCCTTATGCGACTTCTTACTCAGTGAATCAGCCATAACGTTGGCCTTACCATCAGTGTAGGAGATCTTGAAGTCATAGTCATGGAGAAACTCGACCCATCTCCTCCACCGTATGTTCAGGTCACGTTGGGAGAAGATATAATGCAATATCTTGTGATCGTAAAAGACCACAATGCGCTCTCGAAAGAGGTAATTTCTCCACAACATCAGTGTTAACACTACGGAATCATGCTCTAGGTCATGGGTGACATAGTTATGGTCATGAGGGAATAACTGGCTAGACCCACAACAGATCACTCCCTTCTTCTGAATAAGCACACAACCTAGACCAAGGGCAGAAGCATCACAAAACAACTCATACAACAATCCTTCCTTTGGAAACTTGAGTACTGGAGCACTGACCAACTTCTCCTTCAGATAGTCGAAAGCTTTTCGACACTGCTCGGTCCATATGAAGTCCTTGTTCTTTCTAGTCAAAGCTGTCAACAGAGCAACAAATCAAGGGAATTCTGAAATGAACCACTGATAGTAACCTGCTGACCACAAGAAACTACGAACTTCTACCACGCTCTTGGGTGGTTCCCAAGAAACAAATTCCTCTACCTTTTTTGGGTCCACCGACACTCCATGCTGGGATAGTACGTGCTTAAGGAAGTGTACTTCTTGTGTCAAGAACTTACACTTTGACAATTTCCCATAAATCTGGTGGTGTCAAATGACTTCCAAAACTGCCCTGAGATGCTCAACGTGCTCCTCCTCTGATATTGAGTAGATCAGGATGTCATCGATAAACACAACGACGAACCGGTCCAGAAACTCTCAGAAGACAATGTTCATAAGTCCCATGACCACGAACAGGGCATTTGTAACTCCAAACGGCATCAATACAAACTCTAAGTGCCCATACCTACACCTAAAATCCATCTTTGAGATGTCATTGTCCATTACCATCAGCTGCTGATATCTAGATCGTAGATCAATATTAGCAAACCAACTTACTCTCCTCAGTTGGTCGAAGAGATCATCTATCCTTGGAAGGGGTAAAAGTTCTTGATCGATACCTGATTCAACCTTTGGTAGTGTATGCATAACCTGAGACCACCATCTGCCATATTCACGAAAAAAAACTAGAGCATCCCATGGTCACACGCTGGGTTGAACAAAACCCTACTCTATCAGATCTTCAATCTGAATCCTCTACTCCCGCAACTCCGAAGGTGCCATCTAATAAAGGGCCATCAAAATCGGACGGGCACCGGGTTGTATGTCTATCTCGAACTCAGCATCACGTCGGGCGGGGGGGGGGGGGGGGGGCGGTAGAGTCACATCATCCTCGGGAAAAACATTGAGGAACTCTCCAACAACCTCCGGGACATCCATCAACTTTGTATCATCTGGAACCACTGATAACCCACCATACAAGGAAAGGAGAGGCTCCACACGCCGGGTTCCCACCTAATAGCTCCTCTGCCAGCAAAAGATACACGTTGCCCATCCATGTCGGAGAACATGACCCTTCTTCAGAAGCATTCGATAACAGCACTAATAGAAAACAACTAGTTAATGCCTAGGATGACATCGTATGGGTGCATCTATAGAAAAAGAAGATCCCCACTAGATTGATGTGGTCCCAACGTCATCCCACGTCCCCGGAAAACACAAGATACACTCGTCTGGCCTCCAACTAGTGTACTCAGCACCGGTGGTACGGAAATTATCTCTACGTCTAGTCCCAAAGAATGGGCTAGACCAGGTGAACCAAAGGATTGCGAAGCTCCCAAATCGAACAAAGAAGAAACGAGAGTGCTGAACAAACAAATCTTACCACGCACCACCTCTAGTCCTACAGGAGCTTCCAACTCTGTTGCATGCAATTATCCACGCCCATCTCCTTTGCCTCTCTGATTTCATCCACCTCCTCGACCACGCCCTGATCGAGGTCCCTGAGGAGCACCCTATGGTCGGCCTCCTCTTGCAATGTATTCCCTTGGGGAAGCAAGGTCTTGCTGCTGTTGGAAGGGCCTCACCAGCAACTGGTGCTGCTGAGGTGGGCGCTGAACCTGCCCACCTCCCCCATACTGAGCTCGGGTCAGGCACTGACTCTGAATGTTCCTGAAACCTCCACAAGAAAAACACATTGGTCCTGGGCTCATGAAAAAGTGATGAGGACTTGAAAATCTGAACTGGAATGGCTAGGGCCTACTCCCTACCGGCCTAAACCTAGAAGGTCCCATCGCAGGAGACCTACTGCGGACTACCTTCCCCTTTGATGAGCCTAGCTGGATCCTCTGTCCTGGTGCACCTCCAAGAGAGTGCATCCTCTCTACAACCTCTTCCTTCTTCTGTAATGCCAAGTACATCGGAAGGGTGAAGGGGGTGAAAGCATACTGGAGAGTAGGACGAAGTGCCTCCTCCAAACGTCACGACCGAGACTCCTCATCCAGAAAGAGATCTGGAGAAAAGAGTATGAGATCTTTAAACTTGATCCCAAACTCTTGTATTGACATAATTCCCTACTGGAGGGAGATTAAATCCTGTTGTTTGTCCGCCTTGATCATGGAAGAAAGGAATTCCTCTATGAATTCTTTCTCAAAGTCAGCCCAGGGATCCTCTGCCTCTATCCTCTCTCCTAGGTAGAGCGTCCACCACTGTCGCGTCGAACCTCTCAGCTAACTGACTGCTAGGGGAACCCAGTACTCCCACGGAGCACGGATCAAGGTAATAACAATCCTTAGCTCCTCAATCCACCCCTCCGTCTTTGTATCTAATGTACTACTCTCGTACTTCTTGAGGGTCTTCCGCTTGAAAGAACGGAGAGTCTTCTGCCACTGGCTATCTTCCTCCTCTCGGTCCATCCTAAACTGATCAACCGCTTGAATCTGCTGGGCCTCGGCCTTCTGAGCCACCCGGGGATGACATCTATGTGTCATAGCTGTACAGTGAACAAAGATCACATATGCCCAAGTAGTAATGAAATTTCTTAGGGTTTTTATTTTATCATTTTATTTCAATTTCTTTCCTAGAACACCCAAATCAAGTAAAACACAATCATGATGATTCATGTACATTCCCTAGGGTCTCTACCCTACAATAATTATAGTCACACTTGGTCTTTTGGTAGGCTCAGAGTCCTTGAATCGGATCACGGGGTCCCTAAAATCACATGTCCTAGCCGGTCTTCCCTGGCCTAAGTCACACACCAAGATTAACCAACACTATTTCCCTACCATCCCATGCAATCCTCAATGTTCCTAACTCGAAACATCATCCTATATCTCAAACATCACCTCTGATACCATTCTGTCACTACCCCCTCCCACCAAAGATACCCCTCCTCAGCTAGAAATTGGTGAAAGGGAGATAATGACCCCCGAGTCCCGCCTCCAGTAGGCCCCAGGGTGGCGACTAGCCCCAAGGGTATGTGTTTTCACAAATATGGGAGGCATTACCCTTTTTATTATTTAAGATTTGGAAATAGGACAAGTCAAACACAAAAAAGGAAAAGAACAAGTGTATAGAAATAAACCCAAACCAATCCCACATGAATGTTTAAATAGTTATGAAACAAGGTACATGTACAAGAAAGCTCAAAAGGACAATACCAAAAGAAACAAGAGTACCAAAACAGCTACATATCCAAATGTCCTGACTAGTAGGGTCCCGCACGGCCCTAGTAGTCCTCATGGAAACCTAAAAGTATACGTATGGTTAGCGTACAAGTATACTCAGCAGGGAAACCTAAAGCTCTCGTGCACAAATGGGGGATAAATTCTATTGTCCCATGAGAACAACAGAAGAAACCAAAACCTAACAAGGAAATCTATCCACCCAACCTCACCAGCCACGCTCACCAAAAACACAAACAACAGGTAGTAGTAATATATAAGCTCAAGAGTATTGGGTACCCCACACCATTTCCCACTAGATAGCTTCTCTTCCTAACGGTGAATGACATGACACTACCACACTCTTCCCACCCGCACACACCGTTGCCTCAAGAACCACACATCCCGCCCTTACACACCTGGGCCTCATAACCACTTATCCTGCCCGCACACACCTGGGCCTCACAATGAGGTATCCCGCCCGCACACACCTGGGCCTCACAACCACGTATCTCGCCCGCACAGACCTGGGCCTCACAACCACGTATCACGCCCGCACACACCTGGGCCTCATCCCAAAGGTTCTTGGGAAATAGTAAAACCTGCCCGAAGAGTCTCAGGCTAAACCACCCTAATCGAAACCTTCCCAAAAATCATGGGTTTAAGGTCGCCTCAATCCATCACAACTTAGAGAAGAATGAGCATGAAGGAGCTAGTAACTAAGGAGAAAACACCATCTCCCATGATATGGGAGTGTTCGGCATTAAGTGCTCAACATGTGTGGGGTGCGATAAAACACAAAGTTATCGCTATATATATATATATATATATCAAACACTCAGCCCAACCTATGGCTTGTAATCAGAGAACTGAGCACGTGCCTCGACACTGCTACAACAAAGCATGCATACAACAAACAATCCCGAAACCCCGTTTATGTTTTCATGTTTCACAGAATCAGTTTTTTAGTTCCTTAACTACTGGGAAACTATCCACAACCAACCACATTTATTGTTCATAGAGCATATCCCTGCCATCCACAAATAAATTTAGGAAAACAATATCACTATAAGTCACTTCTTAATAACCAAAAAACCCATTGATTATTATTCATGTTCCATTACTATCCCCCAACAGTTATTATCTCTTCTACTTTTTATTTATTATTCACAACCCATAGTTTGTACACATTCAAGCCGATTCATGCAGCCTCGCTGCCAACCACCATAACCACAACCACACCTTACATCATTATCCCTTTTGTAACACCCCAATTAAATAAATAATATGACATTTTCATATTTATCCATATTTTTTAATAAAATATTAATATGACTTTGAAGGGGACGCTATTCTCGATGGCGTACCCAATACGCAACAACGAGTTTCTTGGGAATCTTACGTTGCACTCTAATAATAAAATAATATTATTTTAAATGGCAGTTAACATGTAGCCGTTTTATTGGAGGGAATGGATAGAAATAACTAAAATATGATTATATATGTTTTTTTAATGTTTTTACATTTATCCAAAGGCATAAAATACGGAAAGAATTCAATTTTAGGCTTTTATACCCTAATTTTCACTAAAGGTCCACTTATCGCCTTCTAATGTCGAACTGTCATTAAATATAGTTTTGATCACTATTATACATTCTTTTGGACCAAATAAAACTCTTCTTTAGAATCAGGACATCAAATTTTACTTTGTGTAAATTTTTGGTATTTTTCCGATAAAGTTCATTTTTTTAATGAATAGTGTAAAATGTTGTATTTTAGTTCAAAACTTCTTTCTAATCTAATTTATTTATATGATTAGATTATAATTTGAATTGTTTTTAAAGTTAAATTAGAAATATTCTTACCAATAAATCCAATAGTGGTCTTTGGAATTAATTTCACTTTGAAATCAGACTTAAACTAGTGTCAATCTTTTGATACTTATTGTTTCATAAAAACATGCTATTTTCTCTGACAGCGGGAATTAATTATTAAATTAATTAATGTGACTTATATGTTTTTTATTTTGTAAAATAGACTTCATTTTTGAATTCGTAATATCAAATATGTCTTAGGGTGAATTTTTGGTAATATTCTGAAAAACATCAATTTTTGATGAATAGTGAAACCACTAAGTGGTACTTATAAAAACTGATTTTCAATTTAAATGAAATTGTTCCATCATTGTGTTTTTATTTTCAAAAATCCGACATACATGGTTGTCATTAAGAAGTAAAATGTGGTTCAATGGGATAAAAATAATTTTTATGAATAGTAACTTATTAAGTTTTTAATCGCGATTAGTGGTAATTAGTGTAGTTTAAGGTAAAAATAATTCTTTAATAAAACGAGATGAGCTTGACACATGTCCTATACCTATTGTTTGTGTCATGGACGACCATGACAACCCATGGGTTGATTTAGGGGACCCCATGGAGCCACTTGGGTGAGATAATGACTTTAATGCCTTTTTTTAAATAATGGTGAAAATGACACTAACATAAATTTTTTTACTAAAACAATTTTTAGAAGGGGTTATACTGATAATATTTTTGATTATAAATATTCATTAGAAATCTAAACAGATTTTATACATCATAGTATTTTTTTATAATTTTTAGACTTTAAATAAATTAAATTATTTATGACATCATGATGATGCATCGATGACTTCATTATTTAACGATTTAAATAAAATGGAAAGATAATGTAATATCTAAGACCTACACATGTCCAAAACCTATTTGATGGGAATATTTAGAAGCCTTATCATATTATCATAGAAATATATCAATGTGGGACCTTAGAAATTCGAAACACTTTTGAAAATAAAATAATAGTTTCATGATTTCCAAAATTGCCCCTCCTCTCCTCTTATAAAAGGCCCCACCTCTACCTCATTTCACACACTACACAAGCCTTTGGCTCGGCCATACCCTGCCCATTTACTCTCTCCACATTCCTGTCCTCATCATAGAGGATGTCTGATGGGCATAATCCTTTCAAAGTAAGCCTTTAGGCTCAAATCGAATGGAGTTACAATTTTAAAGGTAATTCATTCTCTCTTGTTCATTTGTTTTATTTTGCTTATACAACCCCCTAAACTCTTTTTATTCATTTTTTTGTAACAACACCAGTATCTTAAATATACTAGGATGTTTTTATAATAAGGATTCGAGCTAAACTTACACACACCTACATCTAATGGTTAAAGAACATACGGTTTCTGTGGATGGCGAATTTCTGCCTCACGAAACGATGATTGTTCAACACACATACAACACATTCAAAGGTGGCCATTAAGATGTCACTATATTTATATATGATATATAATATGTTTATGTTTTACTTAAGATTCTGTATTTTTCATTTGAGGCTTACATTTATGGCTTCCATTATGGGTATACACGATATCTTCATTTAAGGAAATGCGGACTACCGCCCCCTCAAAGTGATGTGATTCGTTAATGCCATATGTGGGACGTATAAAGGATGGATTTAAAGTTATTATATATGATGTTATACTGGAATTATAATATACCTCTATATAATTATTTTTTTTCCAATAAAGTATGAGATAGAAATGAAAGTAGCGTTCATGCGTACGTACGGCTTACCGTCCCCATGAACGGTGCATTTCATTTCTTATCCCCAAATGTAATGTACTATTAAAAGTATATGTATATAATGGATATATATAATGAATGATACATCTAAATGATGAATATATTTCTGGAATTAAAATATACATACCTCTCATTTAATTTTAATTCCATTAATATGAGAAAGAAATGAATGTAGCGTTCATGCGTACGTACGGCTTATCGTCTCCATGAACGGTGCATTTGATTTCTTATCCCCAAATGTAATGTACTATTAAAAGTATATGTATATAATGGATATATATAATTAATTATACATATAAATGATGAATATAATTCTGTAATTAAAATATACATATCTCTCATTTAATTTTAATTCCATTAATATGAGAAAGAAATGAAAGTAGCGTTCATGCGTACGTACGGCTTACCGTCTCCATGAACGGTGCATTTCATTTCTTACCTCTAAATGATTATGTAATGTTATAAATACATGTATATGCTGGATATATATGATATATATGCTATCCAAATTAGGAATTTCATTCTGGATATAACGAACCTTTGACCACACGAACAACACGTAATTGGAAGAAGTCCATTTTCGACTTAAGAACCAAATTTCGACAAAACAAACATTATTAACTTAAATGGTTACCTAATGTTTATAACAAGGAAATAAGTTATATATAAGGAATAATGAACTTTAAAAAGGTTCGTAATCAAGTATAAATTAACTCAAGTTTATTATTAAGGACGTTAAAAAACGATCGAGTCAAGTCGGACCCGAGGTAAGGGATCTTACTCCCCTCTTTTTTTAAGTACACTCTTTTATGTCAGTACTTATAAAGCTCATATTTCTTGTTATTGGGATGTTATTTTATATTCCTCTTTCTGTAAACTATATATTGATGTGATGAGAGACCCTATTTCCTCTAATCAATCCATTTTGGATGTTTTAAGTGGCGCCGTTAGGCTGCTGAGTTTTCGTAAGAGATTTTTCATCCCACTTTTATTCCCGTGAGATTTATGCTACATTTTCCACAATTTCCTTTGAGTGGTTTATGTACAGCCTAATATTAAACTCCTTTTGTAATATAATTCCATTTATGGGTATTTACATATTCATTTCATGACACTTCTTCAATGGGGTGTACTTTTCGAAAGTTACCCAAGTCGGTAAGGGAACCTTTCACCCTCCTCTTTTTAAAAGACTTAGTTTGTTATGTCTTTTAATTCACATACTATTATGTTGGGATATGTTCTTCTATTTCCAGATTAATGTAAATTTTATGTCCAAGTGATGAGATCCCCTTTTTATCACTCATCAACTCATTTTCTGAATTTTTGAAGTGACCCCGTTGGGCTGTCAAATTTTTGCAAGGAAACTTCTTAGCCCAAATTTGATTCTTTGGGATAAACTTGTACTCCCTGAATATGTTGTTCTATGAATATATGTGAATAACCTATGATTGTTTTACACTTAATATCCACTTATATTTGGTGTATTCGTTTTTTACACATAATTATGTAATTGATTTATCCTTAAACCAAGGATACCGTCTTTGTAAGGGACTTCGTCTCAATCTCCTTTCATTGAGGCATATTTCGTTTTATACACAACTTTCTTTTATACGGTGTATAAACCCCTTTGACTTTTACTTTTATACAAAAGGAATCTTTTTCTACAAAGCGTTTTACAAAACGACAAAAAGGAATGTTTCTTTTAACATACGCGGCGAAAACGACCTTTTCCGCCGCCGCGAGTATTATTTGACTTTGGCTTCCTCAACAAGCCAAAATGTTTTTAAAATAATATAAATACCATAAACTTTTTTTTGTATTTCGGTATTGAATTTTTTTTTGATAAATGATTATATTATGTAAATATATTTAAATGATATATTGTGATTGAAATGTGGAAAAATTATCATTCCTTTATGTTGGTTTTATGTGTTATGATTGTATAATGGTACTTGGACATTATGACAGGTGGTGTCGTGAATACCAGGACGGGTGGTTACATTATAACCTCCAATGCATTGGGTATGGAAGTCGTTCGTATGGCTAATCCATTAAGTATGTATGAAAATTGGCCGTATGGATATTCCATTAAGTGATATGTGTGGGGGTCGACCGTATGGTTATTCCACTTAAGTATGTTTATGTCCCAAGATACCTTTATATATGTTATGTGTTCTTTATATGGGTTTTATGGTAATACTTTGGTTACAAAAAGGTAAGTAATGATATTTTATACCGTGAAGAGTTTTTACTACTTCATAAGGTTGAAAAGTTGTCCTTTGATAAAGTATACATGGTTTAATTTTTGTTTTGATAAACTAACAGTTTTTATTCTTTGTGTATCCCTTACAGAGTTTTTATGCTCATCCCAAGTTTTTGAAATGTTTTTCACCGGACTTAGCATGGAATAATGTCAAGGATGGGATCAAGGGAAAGTCATGCTGCCTAAAACATTAAACTAGACATGTTTCTTTTTAAGAGTTTTTATTTTATGGAAATTTAGTAGAAGAGACTACTTTTTAATCTTTTGAGATGTAATAGTAATGTCTTAATTCTCTAAAACTCTAAACTTGAAAAGATCCTCAATGTGAATTATTCATTTAATTCGATTTTAAGTAAGGTTTAAGGCTGGGGCCTTATAGTTGGTATCAAAGGTCGGTTTAGATAACTTTAGAGGTTAGCGTATTCTTTAAGTATAAGTGACATTACCATAATGGTTAGGATTTCAGACAGAGTCCTAGTTTTAGATAAAGTGAATGAGTAAGAATATCTTAGTGTTTATCTTCCTCATTAATACATGATGGTTTTGTTGTTATACTCACACTGACCCTTTTTGGTTTTAGTAAATGGCTGGATCTAGCAGGAACCAAGGTAACAGTGGATGTGAAGGAAACTGTGACAGTTTTCTGAGCGAGCAACTGAATGATATGGGAGCTGTAATGAGAACTCTTGTGTTTATCCTCAACCAACTATCTGGAGTTATGATTGACCACCTAAACCTTGGTGATTTCTATAAGGCATCACATATGCGAGAAACAAATCCCTACGGAACTACAGGTAATAATCATAAAGGTGCGTGTGTTCAAAAACCCATGTGTCAAAGATGTGGAAAGAAACACCTAGGAAAATGTTTCAAAGGGACAGAAATATTCTTTAGATGTAGAAATGAATGTCACAAATCAAGAACCTGCCGTGGAAAAAGGAAGCATCCAGTTGACTCAAGGAAGGGGAAAGAAGTTCTTTCTGAGGGATCAATTGAATGTTTCAAATGTGGTGTGCATGGTCATTATGAAAACACATGTCCCATGAAGAAGTTTTGTGAATTTCATCACCACGATCATACAAATACTCGTTTACCAATACCTAATGCCATTCCAATTGAGGATGAAGAAACCAACAAAGACCAATCAAAGGTATGGATTATTTCTTAACTTTTGTTTTCTATTTTGGGATCTTAGGATATGATTCATGATTTTGTTTGTAGGAAAGAGGTATTTCGGAATAAGTTGGAAAGGAAAGGTTAATGGATCATGAAGAATGTTGAATGAGTAAGATGTCAACATATAAGGGCTTCAAGAGTTATGGTTGTAACGCCCCGACCCCAGTTGCCCAGAGTCGGTGCATTACTTCGTAACATTGGCATGATCACAAGAAAGATCAAATCTCGAAAGACCGATTGGTTTAGTAGCCTTGGAAACACTAGATATAATCATAAAGTTTTAAATTACATTTCAAAGTGAAAAACTACTACAACAACAAAGTCTTCATATCCACACTATTAACCCCTCATAATATCCCTACAAGTCATTCATAATTTACTTCTTCACTACCTAGGAAAAATAAAACATAGAAAAGGGGTGAGCTCAAATGCCCAGTAAGGATAACAATATAGCGGAACATTCATAATAAGCATAAACATTTAAGGCAATGAATTACTAAAACAAAAGCCTTTTTAAATTGAACTTCAACATAGTATGGCAAAAATAAAAATGAAATAATGCCATTTACTTATTCACATGGATATTCTACTAATCGAATAATCACATGCAATATCAATAACCACTTTCATAATGTTGGAATGCATAATGCCAGACTATCATAACCACATAGCCAAGGCCTCGTGCCAAGACTACAAATAAGATTTTGTCAAGGCCTTGTGCCAAGACACTAGTTTGTCTCATGAGACCTACCGATGCATCGAGGAGCTATAGCGGGCTCCACCCGTCACTTATTAAGTCCAATGCATTCCCATATGAAAAGGTTTAAACATAACATAAACATTCGTATTAAAACTAGCATACGAAATGTCAATAATTTCACCATAAACTATGAATGGTATAAAAATAGCACATCCACAGTCAAACATATCACAAAAACTTCAATACAATATAGAAGTTTTGTATCATAATAAATCAACATCAAATAATCTTAAAATCCATCAAAGGATGTTGACATAGATGAAATCAAAATTCTTTTTAAAGAAGTATCTCCTTTTATTTTGAAATCATTTAAGATCCATATAAAATAAAACATTTTCTTTGAAAATATTCTTATAAGCTTGTAAGGAAAACTTTGAAGATTTTATAATGGCAGAAAATAACCGCACTCGCCGTATAAGTTAAAAAAACATTCTTACCTTAATTCTGTCGAAAAGGTTAAAAAGGACCTTGTTTTGAAAACGATGGAAAGATTCCTCTTATAAAAAGTCAAACAAGGGTATAAATGACTTTAACCCTTATTCTTGTAAATAATAAAAATGTTTTGAAATACATTTTGAAGAAACATGGATGTGGATGATAAAGAGATCCCAGTAGATTATTACGTATAATACAACCTCGGATAATGAAGAGATTGTGAAATAACCCTTACCTTGTACTTTTCCTTGGTTGGGGTAGGTTAACCTCCTGTATAATGGTGAAATAATTGTTATTAAATTATACAAGAATCATATATATTAATATGATATCATATATGATCTTTTAACATTGATTTATTAATAATATCTTAGAATTATCATCGTTTCGGGTGTTAACTTACTCATTTTCTTTTATATGTTTTGTTACATAAGCCATGTTTTTTGTATCTTATTCATATCCAGAATGATATAAAGTCCTTAAACATAATTTTTAAATCATAAAATGGTAATTATACTTGAATGGATACGATGGAGAATGAATCTCATCGCGTTCGTGGAGACGGTAGTCCGTACGTACGCACGAGCGACAATATCATTCTTTTGATATTAAAATAATATATAAATGAATGGTATATCATATATACAGAATCATTAACATGTTATATTTATTATTTACATGAGTTACACATCATTATTATACCCATCCAAATAATATTATATTGAATAACAATTACACCACGACGTGGAGACGGTAAGCCGTACGTACGCACGTATGGTGACATGTTATTCAAAGGGTGGATAGAATACTGAATATGGTTGTACCATACTTATAATAACATCACAGTATATGTTAGATACTGGAGTTATTATTTTAGAATGGTAAGAACAAAGGAAGAAGAAGTGGAAGAAGAAATGAACTTAGAAAAGGGTGGTGAAATCATTACCTCTTCTTCGGGTTCTTCCTTTTGATTTGATCATAAGGGCTCCTTAGGTTGGCTTTCTGATCAAACTAAGGCCTCTAGGTTGTAGTGAGGGATGTTGGGAGATTATTTGGGCAGAGTTTGGCCGAACCAAAAGGCTTTGAAGGTGTGAAGAAATGAGAAGGAGGAGTGCCCTTTTATAAGAGGGGTGAGGGGCACCTTTGGAAAAGCTAGAAATATTAATTTATAATAAATTCATATTCGGTTTCCAATGGATCCAAAGTTGACTATTCAAAGGTTGAGGTGGGGATAGGTCGAAAACAACTCATCCAATAGAATTTAGACAGGTTTGGGTACTTATATTAACCTTATCTTTAAGTATTAACTCTAAGTTAATTAGTTTCACTTTTACAATGTCTCTTTGTATTTTTATATAATATGGTTAATAAACTTACTATATACATCCAAGCGACCCCCAAGTGGTCCATTAATGATTAACCTATCATAATATAAGTCTCTTGGCCGAACCTTAGATTTCTAGGAATTTAATATCAATTAATAATATAATATTTGTTTTAAGAACTCTTTTATGTCAATTTTGACACTATTCAATAGTTGATTTTTGTGAAACTCATAACAGATTGATTAATTCGAACAAAGTCCATTAAATCAATCCTAATATATCAGATTAGCCTAGAAAATTAGTTTAATTCATTAAAAGTTTCATATTATATTTATTTGGGTATTTATAATATCAATTATTTTAATTTTTCACTATTATAGTAATTACTGCATCATCATTGTGTCATATATAAAATATATTATTTAATGTCTAAAAATTATAAATAAAATATCATTATGTAGGAAAGCGTTTTAGCTTTCTAATGAATATTTATAATCTAAAATCCAACATATATAACCCTATGTAAAAATTGTTGTTCTAAAAGATATATGCTTGTGTCATTTTTGTATTCATTTTAACTAAATTAAAATAAAGTGTCATTATCACTTACAAGTGGATCCATGGGGTCCCAAAATTGGCACAAAGATGTCCATGGTCGACCATCTATCAACCAATAGGGTTAAGACACGTTTTTAGGGTAATTTAGTACTATTATAATATTATTTTTTTAACCCTTATTTACCGGATTTACCCTTAACCATGGTAAATAAAATATTTACCGCAGTAATTATTCAAAATGTCTAAAAATAAAAGTTACCTATTTACACAATTTGAACATCCTGATTCCAAATATGGAATCCATTTTCCTAAATTCAAAACACAGAAGTGGCAGAAATTAATTTAAAATTAATTCCCGCTGTCAAAACAAAAAGCGTGTTTTTAAGAGATAATAACTATCAAAAGATTGACACTTGTTTATGTTCGGTTTAATTGTAAAATTATGTCCAATGACCAACATTATATTAAATGGTAAAACTTTATTCTAAATATACTTTAAAACTACTAAAATTCATAATTTATCACTATTAATTATTTTGATTAAAAAAAGTTGTTTTTAATTAAAATTTAGTAATTTTCACTATTCATCAAAATATGAAAGTTATCCGAAAAGTACCAAAATTTCACCTTAGGCTAAATTCGATATTCCGAGTCCAAAAATGAAGTCCATTTTCAAATATAAAATATATATAATTTCAAAAATTAGGTATTACTATTCACAACGGCTAGTTTAATTAGTTGTGGTGTGTGTTAGAACTCGAGGTTGCGTACAACACACGCTATCGCATTATTCAAAGGGAAACGTACCGTAGAAGCTTGGGGTGTTACATTCTCCCCTCCTTCAAATAATTGCGTCCTCGCAATTTCTAGGGTATTACTGCCTAAAAAGACTCGGGTGGTTCTTCATCATAAGTTCCTCGGGTTCCCACGTTGCCTCTTCCATCTTATGATTCCTCCACAAAACTTTTACCAGACGCGTCGTCCGGTTTCTCAGCACTTGTTCTCTCGTATCAAGAATCTTGATGGGCTCTTCGCAATAAGACAGATCGGGTTCCAGTTCTAAATCTTCATAGGTGAGTACATGCGTTGGGTCAGGCATGTATTTCCTCAACCGAGATACGTGGAACACATCGTGAACTTTGGAGAGACTTGGCGGCATTGCCAATCGGTAAGCTACAACCCCAATTCGTTCTATGAATTTTGAAAGGTCCGATGTACCTGGGACTCAATTTACCTTTCTTACCAAAACGTATGACTCCCTTCCACGGAGATACCTTCAGGAAAACATGATCACCGACTTGAAATTCCAAATCCTTCCTTCGATTATCGGCATAGCTCTTCTGCCTACTTTGAGCTGCTTTGATGTGATTTTGGATTACCTTCACCTTTTCCACCGTTTCCTCCACCAGTTCTGGGCCTACAAGTATTCTTTCACCAACGTCATCCCAACAGGTTGGTGTACGACATCTCTTTCCGTATAACGCTTCATATGGTGCCATCTGAATACTCGAATGGAAGCTATTGTTATAGGAAAATTCTACTAGTGGTAAATATTGATCCCACATACCCTGAAAGTCAAGTGAGCAAGATCTCAACATGTCTTCTAAGGTTTGAATAGTCCATTCTGATTGTCCGTCTGTCTGATGGTGGTAAGCAGTGCTCAAATGAAGTTCAGTATCCAGGGATTTCTGAAGACTTTTCCAAAATCTTGAAGTAAAACGGGGATCACGATCAGAAACAATCGATAGGGGTACTCCATGAAGTCTCACAACTTCATTAATGTATAGTCTTGCTAGACGTTCCAGGGGTAGATCTTATCTTATAGCAAGAAAATGTGCTGACTTGGTAAGACGATCAACAATAACCCATATTGCATCGTTCTTTCTAGGAGTCTTTGGTAGCCCCATGACAAAGTCCATTGTAATATTGTCCCATTTCCACTCTGGTATGGGAAGAGGTTGCATGACTCCTCCAGGCTGTTGCCTTCCAGCTTTCACTTGTTGACAAACCATACATCTTGACACAAAATCAGCAATCTCCCTCTTCATGTTGTCCCACCAAAAATGTTCCTTCAAATCTCTATACATTTTGGTGCTCCCAGGGTGTATAGAGAAATTGGAACTATGAGCATCATCCAGCAATTCCCTTTTTAGATCAGGTATATTGGGAACACAAAGTCTCTTCCCGAATTTCAAAATTCCACCTTCATACGCAAAGTCTCTCAATCTCCCATCATTCACAGCTTTAATCTTCTTTTGGAATTCTTCATCATCAGTCTGAGAACTCTTAATCCTTTTTAGTAAAGATGGTTTGGCAACCATTTGAAAAAGCATTGATGTTTCACCTTCCCTGGTTATTCCCATGTCCATCTTCACTAGCTCCATGAAAATTGGATCCCTTTCAATTCTCATATTGTTCAAAACTCCATGGTCTTTTCTACTCAAAGCATCTGCCACCTTGTTTGCCTTCCCTGGGTGGTAGTGTATCGTGCAATCATAATCCTTGAATAATTCAAGCCATCTCCTTTGCCTCATGTTGAGTTCTTTTTGTGAGAAAATATACTTCAAACTCTTGTGATCAGTATAAATCTCACATTTTTCACCATAGAGGTAGTGCCTCCATATCTTCAAAGCAAAGATCACAGCTGCTAACTCAAGATCATGAGTAGGATAGTTTTGTTCATGAATTTTCAACTGTCGTGATGCATAGGCAATAACTCTATCATTCTGCATAAGGACACAGCCAAGTCCTTTCTTTGATGCATCACTATAAATAACGAACCCATCATTCCCCGATGGTAGAGTCAATATAGGAGCATTGACTAATCTTCTCTTCAGTTCTTCGAAACATTCTTCACACTCTTTTGTCCAAACAAATTTAACCCCTTTATGTGTGAGCTTCGTTAATGGGTTAGCCAATCGGGCAAAATTCTGGACAAAACGTCGATAATAACCTGCCAAGCCAATAAAACTACGTACCTCAGTTATACTCGTAGGTGTTGGCCATTCTTGGATTGCCTTGGACTTAGAAGGATCAACAGAGATTCCATCTTTTGAGACAATATGGCCAAGAAAAGAAATCTCCTGAAGCCAGAATTCACACTTGCTAAACTTCCCATATAATTCATGCCTCCTCAGAGTCTTCAAGATAATGCGCAAGTGATTTTCATGATCTTCGTAGGTTTTGGAGTATACCAATATATCATCAATAAATACCACCACAAATTCATCGAGATACTCCTTGAAAACTCTATTCATTAGATCCATGAATACATAGGGTGCATTAGTCAATCCAAACGGCATTACAGTAAACTCGTAATGCCCGTACCTGGTTCGAAATGCTGTCTTCGGAATGTCTTCTTTCTTTACACACAACTGATGGTATCCAGACCGAAGGTCAATCTTTGAAAAGTATTGAGCTCCATGCAGTTGGTCAAATAAATCATCAATACGAGGTAGGGGATACTTGTTCTTTATTGTTATAGCATTGATCTCCCTGTAGTCGATACATAACCTCATAGATCCATCTTTCTTTTTAACAAAAAGAACAGGGGCTCCCCATGGAGAAACACTAGGGCGAATAAATCCCTTATTACTCAATTCCTCTAGTTGTTTCTTTAGTTCGACTAACTCTACAGTGGCCATTCTATAAGGGGTCTTCGATATAGGCCTTGATCCAGGAATCAAATCAATGGAAAACTCAACTTCTCGTTCTGGAGGATGTCCAGGTAAATCTTCCGGAAATACATCTACAAATTCTTTCACAACAGGTACATCCTCTATTTGAACATTCCTTTCCTCACCGACAGTTATTTCATTCTCTTCCTCCCCAATAATTGAATTAAGTTGAACTACTGGGGGTGGATCTAAATAAGAATTAGGTGGTGACGATTATTCTCTAAAAATAAGGTGTTCCTTATCATTATCATCAAGAATCGTAACCTCTTTCTTCTTACAATAAATCTTCGCATCATAGTCCGAAAGCCAGTCCATACCGAGGATTATATCAAACTCAATCATAGGTATGACGATGAGATCAGCAGATAAAGAAAATTTATGTGCTCTAATGGGGACTGATTCACAAAACATTGTTGCAACGATACTTCCCTTAGGAGTTTTAACTGACAACTCCCTTATTAAATTAAATTGGAAATATCTAATTATCTTAGCAAACTGGGAAGATATGAAACAATGCGATGATCCAGAATCAAATAATGCATTTGCTAAACTTGAGGAAACCATTAAATTACCTGCCACCACGTCTTTCGGAGCTTCTACCTCAGCAGTAGTGATAGCATAAGCCTGGCCTTGATCCCTTGGCCTTTTCTGAGGTAAGTTCTCCTGACGCTTAGGACATGCATTTGCATAATGCCCCATCTCCCTGCAATTGTAGCACTGAACGTTGGTAGCTTCCTTCTTCCCCTTGCAATCATGAGCTTGGTGGCCTTTTTCACCACACTTGTAACAGACTCCCATTCCCTTCAAGAAAGTACCAGGATGTTTCTTCCCGCATTTACCACAAGATGGATATTCAACCTTTCCCTTCTTCCCCTTATTTCCATTCCCAGATTGATCAGCAGGTCTCTTCTTCTCTTGCTTTGCTTTAAAGTCATAAGACTTAGAGAATTCCTTTTCGGTCTTGATAGCACATGAGACAATGTCTTCGTACGATGAAAAGGATTGTGAGACTAACGCTCGACGGAGAAATGGTTTTAAACCATCAAAGAAACGATCAATCTTACTTCATGGGTTACAAATATAATCACCAGCGTACCTCGCTAACCTTGTAAAGTTAGCCTCATACTTTGTGACATTCTCGTCTCCTTTTGTCTCAGACTCAGAAATTGCCTTTCCATATCTGCTCGATGGTCGCGAGGAAAGTATTTTTCTAAAAACAGATCTTTGAACTCCCTCCATTCCATGTTTGATACTTCATTATCTTCCTTCATGTTTTGAATCAATGACCACCATTGATCAGAATCTCCAGTGAGGCGGTAAACTGCCATGATAACTTTTTCCCTTTCACTGCTCCCCAAAGCCTGAAATATTTTCTCTAGGGAAAATATCCATTGCTCAGCTACTAAGGGATTTGTATTCCCATTGAACTTTGGTGGTTGTTGCCTCATGAATCGATCTAACATTGATCCTCCACGCTGCGGATCAGGGTGCTCCATACGGGTAAGGTTATTATTCATAACCTGAGTAAGTTGTCCCAGTATGGTGATTAGCTGATCAGCACCAGTTGCATCACCAGCCCCACTATAATTATCTTGAGCAGGAGGGCAATCCCTACATGGAGTGCGTGCATTGATACGGTTTCCATTTCTTCCACTAGGCGCCATTTCTAAACAATGGCATAAACTAGATCAGTTTATGAATCAAAATACATAATCCCATACTTATAAAACACTTAACATAAATTGAACTATCTATGGATATAATCCATAATCATAAATATGTTTTCTTTGAGGAAGTATATACTCATAAACCCTTCATAATGATTTGTAAAGATAATGAGAGTTATCCTAAGCATATCCCCCGTGAGTGTCGTAACCAAGAGTGCAGCAAGGCCCGTTGTCGTGCACCAGTTCCCGTTCGAGTCTAGCTCAAAGCGGTGTTTTCGGGTTTTACCCCTAGGTACATCTGTGCCAGAGCCGCCTCTACCTGCTCGTATCCAGACAGGGATGTATTGCTCGGAAAACTCACAAAATCTCTACAATACCAAAATTCTAGGAAGTTCTTCTATACTAATCCTCAAAGATCATCTTAGGTCTACGTGCTCTAATCAAAGTTTATCTAAATCTAGTTTCCAAGGTTTGTACTAAACTTCCTCTGATACCAACTGTAACGCCCCGACCCCAGTTGCCCAGAGTCGGTGCATTACTTCGTAACATTGGCATGATCACAAGAAAGATCAAATCTCGAAAGACCGATTGGTTTAGTAGCCTTGGAAACACTAGATATAATCATAAAGTTTTACATTACATTTCAAAGTGAAAAACAACAACAACAACAAAGTCTTCATATCCACACTATTAACCCCTCATAATATCCCTGCAAGTCATTCATAATTTACTTCTTCACTACCTGGGAAAAATAAAACATAGAAAAGGGGTGAGCTCAAATGCCCAGTAAGGATAACAATATAGCGGAACATTCATAATAAGCATAAACATTTAAGGCAATGAATTACTAAAATAAAAGCCTTTTAAAATTGAACTTCAACATAGTATGGCAAAAATAAAAAAGAAATAATGCAATTTACTTATTCACATGGATATTCTACTAATCGAATAATCACATGCAATATCAATAACCACTTTCATAATGTTGGAATGCATAATGCCAGACTATCATAACCACATAGCCAAGGCTTCGTGCCAAGACTACAAATAAGATTTTGTCAAGGCCTTGTGCCAAGACACTAGTTTGTCTCATGAGACCTACCGATGCATCGAGGAGCTATAGCGGGCTCCACCCGTCACTTATTAAGTCCAATGCATTCCCATATGAAAAGGTTTAAACATAACATAAACATTCGTATTAAAACTAGCATACGAAATGTCAATAATTTCACCATAAACTATGAATGGTATAAAAATAGCACATCCACAGTCAAACATATCACAAAAACTTCAATACAATATAGAAGTTTTGTATCATAATAAATCAACTTCAAATAATCTTAAAATCCATCAAAGGATGTTGACATAGATGAAATCAAAATTCTTTTTAAAGAAGTATCTCCTTTTATTTTGAAATCATTTAAGATCCATATAAAATAAAACATTTTCTTTGAAAATATTCTTAAAAGCTTGTAAGGAAAACTTTGAAGATTTTATAATGGCAGAAAATAACCACACTCGCCGTATAAGTTAAAAAAACATTCTTACCTTAATTCTGTCGAAAAGGTTAAAAAGGACCTTGTTTTGAAAACGATGGAAAGATTCCTCTTATAAAAAGTCAAACAAGGGTATAAATGACTTTAACCCTTATTCTTGTAAATAATAAAAATGTTTTGAAATACATTTTGAAGAAACATGGATGTGGATGATAAAGAGATCCCAGTAGATTATTACGTATAATACAACCTCGGATAATGAAGAGATTGTGAAATAAACCTTACCTTGTACTTTTCCTTGGTTGGGGTAGGTTAACCTCCTGTATAATGGTGAAATAATTGTTATTAAATTATAAAAGAATCATATATATTAATATGATATCATATATTATCTTTTAACATTGATTTATTAATAATATCTTAGAATTATCATCGTTTCGGGTGTTAACTTACTCATTTTCTTTTATATGTTTTGTTACATAAGCCATGTTTGTTGTATCTTATTCATATCCAGAATGATATAAAGTCCTTAAACATCATTTTTAAATCATAAAATGATAATTATACTTGAATGGATACGATGGAGAATGAATCTCATCGCGTTCGTGGAGACGGTAGTCCGTACGTACGCACGAGCGACAATATCATTCTTTTGATATTAAAATAATATATAAATGAATGGTATATCATATATACAGAATCATTAACATGTTATATTTATTATTTACATGAGTTACACATCATTATTATACCCATCCAAATAATATTATATTGAATAACAATTACACCACGACGTGGAGACGGTAAGCCGTACGTACGCACGTATGGTGACATGTTATTCAAAGGGTGGATAGAATACTGAATATGGTTGTACCATACTTATAATAACATCACAGTATATGTGAGATACTAGATTTATTATTTTATAATGGTAAGAACAAAGGAAGAAGAAGTGGAAGAAGAAATGAACTTAGAAAAGGGTGGTGAAATCATTACCTCTTCTTCGGGTTCTTCCTTTTGATTTGATCAAAAGGGCTCCTTAGGTTGGCTTTCTGATCAAACTAAGGCCTCTAGGTTGTATTGAGGGATGTTGGGAGAGTATTTGGGCAGAGTTTGGCCGAACCAAAAGGCTTTGAAGGTGTGAAGAAATGAGAAGGAGGAGTGCCCTTTTATAAGAGGGGTGAGGGGCACCTTTGGAAAAGCTAGAAATATTAATTTATAATAAATTCATATTCGGTTTCCAATAAATCCAAAGTTGACTATTCAAAGGTTGAGGTGGGTATAGGTCGAAAAAAACTCATCCAATAGAATTTAGACAGGTTTGGGTACTTATATTAACCTTATCTTTATGTATTAACTCTAAGTTAATTAGTTTTACTTTTACAATGTCTCTTTGTATTTTTATATAATATGGTTAATAAACTTACTATATACATCCAAGCGACCCCCAAGTGGTCCATTAATGATTAACCTATCATAATATAAGTCTCTTGGCCGAACCTTAGATTTTTAGGAATTTAATATCAATTAATAATATAATATTTGTTTTAAGAACTCTTTTATGTCAATTTTGACACTATTCAATAGTTGATTTTTGTGAAACTCATAACAGATTGATTACTTCGAAAAAAGTCCATTAAATCAATCCTAATATATCATATTAGCCTAGAAAAGTAGTTTAATTCATTAAAAGTTTCATATTATATTTATTTGGGAATTTATAATATCAATTATTTTAATTTTTCACTATTATAGTAATTATTGCATCATCATTGTGTCATATATAAAATACATTATATAATGTCTAAAAATTATAAATAAAATATCATTATGTAGGAAATCGTTTTAGCTTTCTAATGAATATTTATAATCTAAAATCCAACATATATAACCCTATGTAAAAATTGTTGTTCTAAAAGATATATGCTTGTGTCATTTTTGTATTCATTTTAACTAAATTAAAATAAAGTGTCATTATCACTTACAAGTGGATCCATGGGGTCCCAAAATTGACAAAAAGATGTCCATGGTCGACCATCTATCAACCAATAGGGTTAAGACACGTTTTTAGGGTAATTTATTATTATTATAATATTATTTTTTTAACCCTTATTTACCGGATTTACCCTTAACCATGGTAAATAAAATATTTACCGCAGTAATTATTCAAAATGTCTAAAAATAAAAGTTACCTATTTACACAATTTGAACATCCTGATTCCAAATATGGAATCCATTTTCCTAAATTCAAAACACAAAAGTGGCAGAAATTAATTTAAAATTAATTCCCGCTGTCAAAACAAAAAGCGTGTTTTTAAGAGATAATAACTATCAAAAGATTGACACTTGTTTATGTTCGGTTTAATTGTAAAATTATGTCCAATGACCAACATTATATTAAATGGTAAAAATATATTCTAAATATACTTTAAAACTACTAAAATTCATAATTTATCACTATTAATTATTTTGATTAAAAAAAGTTGTTTTTAATTAAAATTTAGTAATTTTCACTATTCATCAAAATATGAAAGTTATCCGAAAAGTACCAAAATTTCACCTTAGGCTAAATTCGATATTCCGAGTCCAAAAATGAAGTCCATTTTCAAATATAAAATATATATAATTTCAAAAATTAGGTATTACTATTCACAACGGCTAGTTTAATTAGTTGTGGTGTGTGTTAGAACTCGAGGTTGCGTACAACACACGCTATCGCATTATTAAAAGGGAAACGTACCGTAGAAGCTTGGGGTGTTACAATGGTGAAATTCATAAGAGTATTAAGTGTCTTTTAATGATGGGGTACATTCGAAAACTTTTTATAGTATGTGTAACACTGATGTTTAATATATGAAAATTTTATTCAAGGAATAGTTATCTTTTCTTTTTTGGACATAGTTATAAAGAACCATTTGGGTTTATATGATCCTTACTTTTGAGGTAATTATGGGTTACTATATGTTACGATTGAAGTGAAAGGCATGAGATAAAATTGAGGTTAAATTATGTTATGATTATTTTTGATGATTTTATCCCTTTTTGGGGAATGATTTAAGAATTATATATTTTTGGAAAAAGGACAACACACAGACCGTGTGACAACCCGTCCCATCGGACAAAGCCACGGGAATCGAACCCACAACCAAAGTGCGACTGGTATTTATCGCCTACCACTGGACTACGTGAAGTCTCTGGTTAGTTTGACTGATTCCTTCTAGTTATATGATTTTATGAATTAAGATTAAGTTGATTTTGGGTTATTTATGAAAATTATTGACCTATCATGGAGGATATGTGATTAGGTTAATTACTTTTCAATATGAGACTTTAGGAGCAACTGATGTTGTTTGGAGATAAATGTTACGATTTAACGTGGAAGACTATGTGACTAAATCCTTAAAATGTTTGGGTTTCAATCTTAGATTGGTTTACTTTGATGAATTTTATGGACAAATTGTTTATCGGATGGTCCTCGTTGAACTTTGGGTTTTGTTGGACAAATTTTGGAGATTAAGAATAGATTTTCTTTCTAATGGGTTATCCTTTTCTGGGTTATCTGATCTTGTACTAATCTTTTGGGTTTTGGTTTTGGTTAAAGTCTAAAGACATGGGAAGTATATAGTTCTCTTTTTTGGGTTAGGTAATTCTCTAGAAGTTGATTATAGTACTCTTAATGTGAACAAGTCTCCCTAAATACTCGTCTTTTGGGAAAAAAATTAGTTTGTGTAAGGAATCTAATAATAGATGAAAGTCAACATGATAAGTGATTATGTTTCCTTATGAATAATTTCCTCAATAAAAAGTAACTTAAAACAAAAATGTTTTCTATTAACTTTTCCTACTGGGGAATCAAATATCTTTTAACCCATCACAAGTTTGTGATTTTCTAGTGGTTAACTTTCTCCTAAACATGTTTTCTATCACACTCCATCAGAACATGACCCTTTGTTTTTTACCTCCATGTCCATATTTTCATACTTGGAATCCTATTATGGGTTAACTCGGGTGACCTTTGTACTTATCTTCGTTTATTTTAAAGTGAATGTTTTACCGACTCTTGTTCCGATGTGGGACTTTCAAGGATGTTACCAAGCTCAATTTTAAAATTGCGAGGACGCAATTCTCAAATGGGTGGAAGGATGTAACACCCCAGGTAAATAAAGAATATTACATTTTCATATTTATCCATATTTGTGAATAAAATATTAATATGACTTTAAAGGGGACTCTATGCTCGATGGTGTACCCAATACGCAACAACGAGTTTCTTTGGAATCTTACGTTGCACTCTAATAATAAAACAATATTATTTTAAATGGAAGTTAACATGTTGCTGTTGTATAGGAGAGAATGGATAGAAATAACTAAAATATGATTATATATGTTTTTTAAATGTTTTTACATTTATCCAAAGTCTTAAAATACGGAAAGAATTCAATTTTAGGCTTTTATACCCTAATTTTCACTAAAGGTTCACTTATCGCCTTCTGATGGCGAACTGTCATTAAATATAGTTTTGATCAATCTTATACATTATTTTTGACAAAATAAAACTCTTCTTTAGAATCGGGACATCAAATTTTACTTTGTGTAAATTTTTGATATTTTTCCGATAAAGTTCATTTTTTTAATGAATAATGTAAAATGTTTTATTTTAATTCAAAACCTCTTTTTAATCTAATTTATTTATATGATTATATTATCATTTGAATTGTTTTTAAAGTGAAATTAGAAAATATTTTTACCATTAAATCCAATTGTGGTCGTTGGAATTAATTTCACATTGAAATCAGACTTAAACTAGTGTCAATCTTTTGATACTTATTGTTTCATAAAAACACGCTATTTGCTCTGACAGCGGGAATTAATTATTAAATTAATTAATGTGACTTATATGTTTTAAATTTTGTAAAATAGACTTCATTTTTGAATTCGTAATATCAAATGTAGCTTAGTTTGATTTTTTGGTAATTTTCTGAAAAACATCAATTTTTGATGAATAGTGAAACCACTAAGTGGTACTTATAAAAACTGATTTTCCGTTTAAATGAAATTTTGCCTTCATTGTGTATTGATTTTCAAAAATCCGACATACATGGTTGTCATTAAGAAGTAAAATGTGGTTCAATGGGATAAAAATAATTTTTGGTGAATAGTAACTTATTAAGTTTTTAATCACGATTAGTGGTAATTAGTGTAGTTTAAGGTAAAAATAATGCTTTAATAAAATGAGATGATCTTGACACATGTCCTTATAGCATCCTGTCTTTTTATAACATAACTTTTCATTCCATTACACGGAACTGAGGATCTTTAAGGTTTAGTGTCTTGGAAACAAGGAACATAAAACATGAAACAAAAAAAAACATTCTTCTTAAACACTTGAAAGGCTTCTCCTCATGTTCACCCTAGGCTCATTACTGCATCTCATAACCTGGGGACATACATCAAAAGGAAGGGTGAGCAGAAGGCCCATCAAGGGAAACAAGTGAAACATTTTACATATGAACTTGAGATACATCAATAAAGTCATGAAAAGAACTTTAAGGCATGAGAAAGAAAATCATGAGGCATTTCATAATAAAAATAACATTTTCCATAACTTGAAGACGTGGCTACATCATTTAACATAGATAATCATGAACATATCACCAAGGTCCATCCCCAAGGTGTCATTTGAAAGTTACCAAGGTTATTCATCAAGGTATCATGAAAATTGTAATCTCTAGTGGTTACATCATTACCCAATGCATTGAAGCGCTATCAGGGTGCACCCTTAAATTTGCCTTTATTATCATGTGAGCCACATATATCATCATCAAACATTTCATAAATAACCCACATAACATAAAATAAATGGGTTTCATTTCATAATCATAACGTTTTAAAAACTGCTTTAAAGACATGATCTTTACGGCACTTTAAACCCACGGAAAGGGAAAGCGGGTTTCATATATGTAAATCCCAGAATTTAAAATAGAACATTTTGATATATATGTGAATACCCCTGTAGAAATAAGAGCTTTGAGTATTCACTTTATAACATAAAATAATTTTTAAAATATAGAGAGAGGCACTTTGAGACGAAAATTCTACAGCATAACGACTATGTTTCGGGGTTTTAGAAAACATTGAGAAGAGAGGGGACATGGGTCAAACATTAATAAATGACCCATCAAACAGTAGAGAGGCAAAATATAAGGGTTTTAAGAACATGGTAATGAAGTTTGAAAATATACCATATGAAATGAAGAACATGAAAGGAAGAAAAAAAAAAGATTTCTCTTGTGAGAATTGGGCAGCCTAACGGCGCCACATAAACTTCAAAAAAATTGAATTGACAAGGTCAAATAGGGTCTCTCATCATATGAAAATAAGAGTCCAGTATGATAGATATAGAGATCATACCCCAACATAATAGAAAGGAACTTGAAAGAATTGACGTGAAAGTAGAACTTCAAAACGAGAATGGTGAAGAACCACTTAAAAATTCGGCAGCCTAACGGCGCCACTTAAAATTCAACAAAATTGAATTGAAAAGGTCAAATAGGGTCTCTCATCATATGAACATAAGAGTCCAGTATGATAGATATAGAGATCATACCCCAACATAATAGAAAGGAACTTGAAAGAATTTACATGAAAGTAGAACTTCAAAACGAGAATGGTGAAGAACCACTTAAAAATTCGGAAGCCTAACGGCGCCACTTAAACTTCAACAAAATTGAATTGACAAGGTCAAATTGGGTCTCTCATCATATGAACATAAGAGTCCAGTATGATAGATATAGAGATCATACCCCAACATAATAGAAAGGAACTTGAAAGAATTGACATGAAAGTAGAACTTCAAAACGAGATGGGTGAAGAACCACTTAAAATTTCGGCAGCCAAACGGCGCCACTTAAAACTTCAAAATACTGAATTGAAGTGATCAAATGGGGTCTCTCATCATATGATCATAAAAGATCAGTATGATAAATTTCGAGATCATACCCCAACATAATAAAAAAGGGAACATGAAATACTTTACATGAAAATAGATCTTGAAAAATGAGAAGGGAGAAAGAATCTGTTACAAAAATTTCGGCAGCCTAACGGCGCCACTTAAAACTTCATAAAACAAAATAATGAGAGTAAGAGGAGATATCTCATTATATTAACATGAAAAGGGCAGTAATAGGAGTATAAGAGAACATCCTCAAACATAAGAACATGGAGCATAAAAGGAATGACATAAAAGAGATTACTTGAAATGAAAGAGAGAGGTCAGATCCCTTACCTTAAAATGTAACTCTTAAACCTCAAAGGTTGGGACCTTGAGGGCTTGGGGGCACCTTGGGAGGACTCCTTGGGAGGTAATGAGACCAGAAATTCGTTGGGAATGAGTGGGGAGTCGAATGGATGAGAGGAGGGCTTGGTATTTATAGGGAAAGTGAGGGGACAAGGCATTAATGGCCAAGGGACACCTCACATGTGCTTTTATCAAACCCATGTGCTCTCCCTTGTCATTTATCATGGAGTTAGGCCACATGGGGCCCCCAAAACAATAATTCATCACCCTTGTCCGGCCAACCCTCAAAAGATCTCATGACATCATCATGACACCGTTATGATGTCATTAAACATACCGAAACCCTAAAACTGTATTTTTACTATTCACTGAAAATTCAACTTTCTCAGAAAAATCGCAAAATTTCACATTAACCAAATATCAATGCTCTGATTTCAAAAATGAAATCCATTTTATAAAAATAATTTTCTAAATATTTTTAATTTAATTTTTAAATAAAAACACTATTCATCGAAAATTCATTTTTTTCAGAAAAACCCCCAAAAATTACCATAACATAATATCGATGCTCTGAGTTCAAAAATAAATTCATTTTTATAAAAAAAAATTTCTAATTATTTTTAATTAAATTTTTAATTAAAAAACACTATTCACCCGAAAAAACTAATACTTGAATAATAATTAATGAAAACGTTATTTAACTATTTTATTGAATCACATTACTTAATCAAGGTGCCTATATTATTTTAAAACTTTCTTTAAGTGAGATTACTAATCCATTTGGTCATATTACTAATCCTAATCATAAAATCACTATTCATAATTTACTATTCATCAAAAATCAAGTTGATCTTATTAGACTCTAAATTTAGTACTCAACATAATTGCAGAAGACCATTTTTTGAAAATCATTACACATTTTTAATTATTTATGGTTTACATAAACATATTTAAAATATCATTTTTCTAAAATTCATCAAAAATATGCATACTATATTTATCCGGTCATTTCAAAATTCATAAACTTCATCATAAGAAGAAATCCTAATTTTTATTTAAAACAAGGATTACACAAGGTAGTTACGGTCTCGTTACATAACCCCTTATAATACCAGCATAGGACCTAAGAGTAAGGTGTGCTAGGGTGATAGAAGCTTGGGGCGGCTCAGTCAAGATTGCCCGAGTAGTAATTTCTATCAGTTTGAACTTCTCACGAAGGTGATTTCGTTCCAGCTTCACATGATGAAGTTCGGCTTGGATTTGATCCAGAGCAAAGCCCAGTGGTGCTACCTCCTTCCCAAGCTCTGTTAGATGGGCTTCGATCGGTCCAAGACTACTAGGTGAGGCCATCGAATCTTCTTTCTATAATAATTAACCAAGATTACTTATATTTAGAGACAATAATCAAAACATTTTGTTCAAAGCGGTCATGTTGACCGATGGTTATATAATAGTCAAAACCCACTGATCTCATTTTAATTATAATCATGTCTATCAAATAAAACATTTTTGTTGAGTATAACAATAACACATAAAATTAGGAAACAAAATTTATTTAAAAATTTCGGGTCGTTACAATCTTCCCCCCTTAAGAAATTGCGTCCTCACAATTTTAAAATTGGGTTTTGAAATTTCATTGAAAGTCCCACATCGGAAAAGGAGTCAGTAAAACTATTACATTAAAATAAAGAACGGGAAGTACAATGGTCACCCGAGTTAACCCACACTAGGGTTCCATGTAGGAAAACATGGACATGGAGGAAAAAAAAAGGGTCAAGTTCTGAGGGAGAGTGATAGAGAACATGATTAGGAGAAAGTTAAACATGAGAAAATCCCAAACTTATGATGTGTGTAAACGGTCTTTGATTACCTAGTAGGAAACGTAAACCAACAACATTTTTGTTTTATGTTTCTTTTCATAATTTTGAGGATTTCATTTACTACATAGAACAAAAACATAAGAAAATATACCTACCTTCAAGTAGAGTTTCATCCTTTAACAAGTCCCTACCAACACTAATCTTTTCTCCAAATGATGAGAATTCAAAAACACTTGGTCTCATAAAAGCTCAAGAATCATCTTCTATAGAATCACATAATCTACAAAAGATTAACTATCTATTTCTTCTATCTTTAAACATTATCCCAAAAACAGAAAGGTTAAGGTAAAACAACTCTTCAAAAAGAAAGAATCCCATAGGAATGGAAACTACCTTTAAATCATCAAAGTTCCATGGTACTACCCAAAGTTCATCATAGACCATTCCATAAATAACGGTCCTTAAAATTCCTCAAAACAAACCAAACTAAGATTGAAACACAAATACAATAAGGATTTGATAACATAGTCTTCCAAAACAACTTCATTGTTCATCTCCAGACAAAATCAACCACTCCTAACATCTTATAAAAAAGTAGCTAACCTAAACATATTTTACCCAAGATAGGTTAGTCATTCCCATAAGTAACCTAAATTACTATAAGTTCACCTTAAATTCATCGATTCTTCCAAATAAAAGTCAACCTTACTCCTCAATGAAAATACCGTAGTAATCTATTTACCTCGATCAAATATGGTTCCCAAAATAATGAACGTCTTCCAAAATAATAATCATATTTTAATCCCCTAATCATCCCTGTCATATTAATACGAAAATCGTCGCATTTCCTATCACATTGGTTGTCGGAACATGTTCTTCCATTTCCCCCCATTAACTAAGATGAGAAAGCATAATTAGGGGCTTAAGTACTTAGCTAATAATCATGAAAAGGAACTGAAAGCATATAAGGATAACTTGTATATGAAAGGTATACCCTAACTTGTGATCTCCTAGGTTCCCATATAGGTTATGAATGATCATATATTCTTATGTGAACCTTTATTTTATTTTATCTTTGTTCCTTTAACAATGGTTCATACCAAGCTTATGAATTTACCAAAGCATATCCCCTGGGAGTGTCGTAACCAAGAGTGCAGCAAGGCCCGTTGTCGTGTACCAGTTCCCATTCGAGTCTAGCTCAAAGCGGTGTTTTCGGGTTTTACCCCTATGTACATCTGTGCCAGAGCCACCTCTACCTGCTCGTATCCAGACAGGGATGTATTTGCTTGGCAACACCTTACTCAATACTCACCAAAATACCAGGAAGATTTCCTATATTAAACTTTTCTATAGGGTTCCTCCTAGAGTTTTCATATCCTAATTTCCACAAATAACTAAACCATCCTTTGATACCAACTATAGCATCCCGTCTTTTTATAACATAACTTTTCATTCCATTACACGGAACTGAGGATCTTTAAGGTTTAGTGTCTTGGAAACAAGGAACATAAAACATGAAACAAAAAAAAAACATTCTTCTTAAACACTTGAAAGGATTCTCCTCATGTTCATCCTAGGCTCATTACTGCATCTCATAACCTGGGGACATACATCAAAAGGAAGGGTGAGCAGAAGGCCCAGCAAGGGAAACAAGTGAAACATTTTACATATGAACTTGAGATACATCAATAAAGTCATGAAAAGAACATTAAGGCATGAGAAAGAAAATCATGAGGCATTTCATAATAAAAATAACATTTTCCATAACATGAAGATGTGGCTACATCATTTAACATAGACAATCATGAACATATCACCAAGGTCCATCCCCAAGGTGTCATTTGAAAATTACCAAGGTTATTCACCAAGGTATCATGAAAATTGTAATCTCTAGTGGTTACATCATTACCCAATGCATTGGAGCGCTATCAGGGCGCACCCTTAAATTTGCCTTTATTATCATGTGAGCCACATATATCATCATCAAAAATTTCATAAATAACCCACATAACATAAAATAAATGGGTTTCATTTCATAATCATAACGTTTTAAAAACTGCTTTAAAGACATGATCTTTACGGCACTTTAAACCCACGGAAAGGGAAAGCGGGCTTCATATATGTAAATCCCAGAATTTAAAATAGAACATTTTGATATATATGTGAATACCCCTGTAGAAATAAGAGCTTTGAGTATTCACTTTATAACATAAAATAATTTTTAAAAAAGAGAGAGAGGCACTTTGAGACGAAAATTCTACAGCATAACGACTATGTTTCGGGGTTTTAGAAAACATTGAGAAGAGAGGGGACATGGGTCAAAAATAAATAAATGACCCATCAAACAGTAGAGAGGCAAAATATAAGGGTTTTAAGAACATGGTAATGAAATTTGAAAATATACCATATGAAATGAAGAACATGAAAGGAAGAAAAAAAAGATTTCTCTTGTGAGAATTGGGCAGCCTAACGGCGCCACATAAACTTCAAAAAAATTGAATTGAAAAGGTAAAATAGGGTCTCTCATCATATGAAAATAAGATTCCAGTATGATAGATATAGAGATCATAACCCAACATAATAGAAAGGAACTTGAAAGAATTGGCGTGAAAGTAGAACTTAAAAACGAGAATGGTGAAGAACCACTTAAAAATTCGGCAGCCTAACGACGCCACTTAAACTTCAACAAAATTGAATTGACAAGGTCAAATAGGGTCTCTCATCATATGAACATAAGAGTCCAGTATTATAGATATAGAGATCATACCCCAACATAATAGAAAGGAACTTGAAAGAATTTACATGAAAGTAGAACTTCAAAACGAGAATGGTGAAGAACCACTTAAAAATTCGGCAGCCTAACGGCGCCACTTAAACTTCAACAAAATTGAATTGACAAGGTCAAATAGGGTCTCTCATCATATGAACATAAGAGTCCAGTATGATAGATATAGAGATCATACCCCAACATAATATAAAGGAACATGAAAGAATTGACATGAAAGTAGAACTTCAAAACGAGAAGGGTGAAGAACCACTTAAAATTTCGGCAGCCTAACAGCGCCACTTAAAACTTCAAAATACTGAATTGAAGTGATCAAATGGGGTCTCTCATTATATGATCATAAAATATCAGTATGATAAATTTAGAGATCATACCCCAACATAATCAAAAAGGAACATGAAATACTTTACATGAAAATAGATCTTGAAAAATGCGAAGGGAGAAAGAATCTGTTACAAAAATTTCGGCAGCCTAACGGCGCCACTTAGAACTTCATAAAACGAAATAATGAGAGTAAGAGGATATATCTCATTATATTAACATGAAAAGGGCAGTAAGAGGAGTATAAGAGAACATCCTCAAACATAAGAACATGGAGCATAAAAGGAATGACATTAAAGAGATTACTTGAAATGAAAGAGAGAGGTCGGATCCCTTACCTTAAAATGTAACTCTTAAACCTCAAAGGTTGGGACCTTGAAGGCTTGGGGGCACCTTGGGAGGACTCCTTGGGAGGTAATGAGACCGGAAATTCGTTGGGAATGAGTGGGGAGTCGAATGGATGAGAGGAGGGCTTGGTATTTATAGGGAAAGTGAGGGGACAAGGCATTAATGGCCAAGGGACACCTCACATGTGCTTTTCTCAAACCCATGTGCTCTCCCTTGTCATTTATCATGGAGTTAGGCCACATGGGGCCCCCAAAACTATAATTCATCACCCTTGGCCGGCCAAACCTCAAAAGATTTCATGACATCATCATGACACCATTATGATGTCATTAAACATACCGAAACCCTAAAACTGTATTTTTACTATTCACTGAAAATTCAACTTTCTCAGAAAAATCCCAAAATTTCACATTAACCAAATATCAATGCTCTGATTTCAAAAATGAAATCCATTTTATAAAAATAATTTTCTAAATATTTTTAATTTAATTTTTAACTAAAAACACTATTCATCGAAAATTCATTTTTTTCAGAAAAACCCCCAAAAATTACCATAACATAATATCGATGCTCTGAGTTCAAAAATAAAGTCATTTTTATAAAAATAATTTTCTAATTATTTTTAATGAAATTTTTAATTAAAAAACACTATTCACCCGAAAAAACTAATACTTGAATAATAATTAATTAAAATGTTATTTAACTATTTTATTAAATCACATTACTTAATCAAGGTGCCTATATTATTTTAAAACTTTCTTTAAGTGAGATTACTAATCCATTTGGTCATATTACTAATCCTAATCATAAAATCACTATTCATAATTTACTATTCATCAAAAATCATGTTGATCTTATTAGACTCTAAATTTAGTACTGAACATAATTGCAGAAGACCATTTTTTGAAAATCATTACACATTTTTAATTATTTATGGTTTACATAAACATATTTAAAATATCATTTTTCTAAAATTCATCAAAAATATGCATACTATATTTATCCGGTCATTTCAAAATTCATAAACTTCATCATAAGAAGAAATCCCAATTTTTATTTAAAACAAGGATTACACAAGGTAATTACGGTCTCGTTACATAACCCCTTATAATACCAGCATAGGACCTAAGAGTAAGGTGTGCTAGGGTGATAGAAGCTTGGGGCGGCTCAGTCAACATTGCCCGAGTAGTAATTTCTATCAGTTTGAACTTCTCACGAAGGAGATTTCGTTCCAGCTTCAAATGATAAAGTTCGGCTTGGATTTGATCCAGAGAAAAGCCCAGTGGTGCTACCTCCTTCCCAAGCTCTGTTAGATGGGCTTCGATCGGTCCAAGACTACTAGGTGAGGCCATCGAATCTTCTTTCTATAATAATTAACCAATATTACTTATATTTAGAGACAATAATCAAAAAATTTTGTTCACAGCGGTCATGTTGACCGATGGTTATATAATAGTCAAAACCCACTGATCTCATTTTAATTATAATCATGTTTATCAAATAAAACATTTTTGTTGAGTATAACAATAACACATAAAATTAGGAAACAAAATTTATTTAAAAATTTCGGGTTGTTACAGTCCTAACCCTATTTTTTGTTTCATGTCCGACCATGAATACTCATTGGTCGATTTAGGGGAACCCATGGAGCCACTTGGGTGACATAATGACTTTAATGCCTTTTTTTAAAAGAAAGGTTAAAATGACACTAACATAAATTGTTTTACTAAAACAATTTTTAGAATCGGTCATACTAATCATATTTTTGATTATAAATATTCATTAGAAAGCTAAAAATATTTTCTACATCATAGTATATTTTTATAATTTTAGACTTTAAATAAATTAAATTATGTATGACATCATGATGATGCAGCGATGACTTCATATTTAACGATTTAAATAAAATGGAAAGATAATGTAATATCTAAAACCTAAACATGTACAAAACCTATTGGATAGGAATATTTCGAAGCCTTATCATCTTATCTTCGAAATATATCAATGTGGGACCTTATAAATTAGAAACACTTTTGAAAATAAAATAATATTTTCAAGATTTCCAAAAGTGCCCCTCCTCTCCCCTTATAAAAGGCCCCCACCTCTACCTCATTTCACACACTACTCAAGCCTTTGGCTCGGCCATCCACTACCCATTTACTCTCTCCACATCCCTCTCCTTATCCTATAGGATTCATTTTGGGCAGAACCCTTTCAAAGGAAGCCTTTAGGCTCAAATAAAAAGGAGTTACACTTTTAAAGGTAATTCATTCTCTCTTGTTCATTTGTTTTATTTTGCTTCTCCAACCCCCTAAACTCTTTTTATTCATTTTTTTTAACAACTCCAGTATCTTCAATATACTAGGATGTTATTATAAGAAGGATTATAGCTACACTTACACACACCTACATCTAATGGTTAATGAACATACGGTTTCCGTGGATGGCGAATTTCTGCCTTACGAAACGATGATTGTTCAACACTCATACAACACCTTCAAAGGTGGCCATTAAGATGTCACTATATTTATATATGATATATAATATGTTTATGTTTTACTTAAGATTATTTATTTTTCATTTGTGGCTTACCTTTATGGCTTCCATTATGGGTATACTCGATATCTTCATTTAAGGAAGTGCGGACTACCACCCCCTCAAAGTGATGTGATTCGCTAATGCCATATGTGGGACGTATAAAGGATGGATTTAAAGTTATTATATATGATGTTATACTGGAATTATAATATACCTCTATATCATTATTATTTATTTCCATTAAAGTATGATATAGAAATGAAAGTAGTGTTCATGCGTACGTACGGCTTACCGTCTCCATGAACGGTGCATTTCATTTCTTATCCCCAAATGTAATGTACTGTTAAAAGTATATGTATATAATGGATATATATAATGAATGATACATCTAAATGATGAATATAATTCTGGAATTAAAATATACATACCTCTCATTTAATTTTAATTCCATTAATATGATAAAGATATGAAAGTAGCGTTCATGCGTACGTACGTCTTACCATCTCCATGAACGGTGCATTTTAATTTCTTATCCCCAAATATAATGTACTATTAAAAGTATATGTATATAATGGATATATATAATGAATGAAACATCTAAATGATGAATATAATTCTGGAATTAAAATATACATAACTCTCATTTAATTTTACTTCCATTAATATGAGAAAGAAATGAAAGTAGCGTTCATGCATACGTACGGCTTACCGTCTCCATGAACGGTGCATTTCATTTCTTACCTCTAAATGATTATGTAATATTATAAATACATGTATATTCTGATTATATATGATATATATTCTATCCAAATCAGTAATTTCATTCTGGATATAAAGAACCTTTGACCACACGAACAACATGTAATTGTAAGAAGTCCATTTTCGACTTAAGAACCAAATATCGACAAAACAAACATTATTAACATAAATGGTTACCTAATGTTTATAACATGGAAATAAGTGATATAGAAGGAATAATGAACTTTAAAAAGGTTCTTAATCAAGTATAAATTAACTCAAGTTTATTATTCAGGACGTTAAAGAACGATCGAGTCAAGTCGGAGCCGAGGTAAGGGATCTTACTCCCCTCTTTTTTTTAAGTACACTCTTTTATGTCATTCCTTCTAAAACTCATCTTTCTTGTTATTGGGATGTTATTTTATATTCCTCTTTCTGTAAACTTTATGTTGATGTTATGAGAGACCCTATTTCCTCTCATCATTCCATTTTGGAAGTTTTAAGTGGCGTCGTTAGGCTGCCGAGTTTTCGTAAGAGATTTTTCATCCCACTTTTATTCCTGTGAGATTTATGCTACATTTTCCACAATTTCCTATGAGGGGTTTATGTAAAGCCCACTATTACACTCCTTTTTTAATATAATTCCATTTATGGGTATTTACATATTCATTGTATGACACTTCTTCAATGGGGTGTACTTTTCGAAAGTTACCCAAGTCGGTAAGGGAACCTTTCACCCTCCTCTTTTTAAAAGACTTCGTTTGTTATGTCTTTTAATTCACATACTATTATGTTGGGATATGTTCGTCTATATCCTGATTGATGTAATGTTTATTTCCAAGTGATGAGATCCCCTTTTTATCACTCATCAACTCATTTTCTGAATTTTTTCACTGACGTCGGTTGGCTGTCAAATTTTTGCAAGGGAACTTCTTAGCCAAAATTTGATTCATTGGGATAAACTTGTACTCCTTGAATATGTTGTTCTATGAATATGTGTGAATAACCTCTGATTGTTTTACACTTAATATCCACTTATATTTGGTGTATTCGTTTGTCACACATAATTATGTAATTGATTTATCCTTAAACCAAGGATACCGTCTTTGTAAGGGACTTCGTCTCAATCTCCTTTCATTGAAGAATATTTCATTTTATACACAACTTTCTTTTATATGGTGTATAAACCCCTTTGACTTTTACTTTTATACAAAAGGAATCTTTTTCTACGAAGCATTTTACAAAACGACAAAAAGAAATGTTTCTTTTAACGTATGTGGCGACAACGACATTTTCTACCGCCGCGAGTGTTATTTGACTTTGGCTTCCTCAACAAGCCAATATGTTTTTACAATAAAATAAATACCATATAATTTTTTTTTGTATTTCAGTATTGAAAATGTTTTTGATAAAGGATTATATTATGTCAATATATTTAAATGATATATTGTGATTGAAATGTGGAATTGTTATCATTCCTTTATGTTGGTTTTATGTGTTATGATTTTATAATGGTACTTGGACATTATGAAGGGTGGTGACGTGAATACCAGGACGGGTGGTTACGTTATAACCTCCAATGCATTGGGTATGGAAGTCGGCCATATAGTTATTCCATTAAGTATGTATAGAAATTGGTCGTATGGCTATTCCATTAAGTGATATGTGTGGGGGTCGACCGTATGGTTATTCCACTTAAGTATGTTTATGTCCCAAGTTACCTTTATATATGTTATGTGTTCTTTATATGGGTTTTATGGTAATCCTTTGGTTACAAAAAGGTAAGTAATGATATTTTATTCATTGAAGAGTTTTTACTACTTCATAAAGGTGAAAAGTATTACTTTGATAAAGAATACATTGTTTACTTTTTTTTTGATAAACTAACAGTTTTTATTCTTTGTGTGTCCCTTACTGAGTTTTTATGATCATCCCAAGTTTTTGAAATGATTTTCACACGACTTAGCATGGAATAGGGTCAAGGATGGGATCAAGGGAAGGTTATGCTGCCTAAAACATGAAACTATACATGTTTCTTTTTAAGAGTTTTTATTTTATGGAAATTTAGTAGAAGAGACTACTTTGTAATCTTTTGAGATGTAATAGTTATGTCCTAATTCTCTAAAACTCTAAACCTGAAAATATCCTAAATGTGAATTATTCATTTAATTCAATTTTATGTAAGGTTTATGGCTGGGGACTTATACCTTTAATACCATCTATCGCACCCCCACTTCCAATCGCCAACATAGCATTCACATCAACCCACAGCCAATACAACCGTAGCCCCGCTACTCACCCGATCCACAACAACCCACAAAAAAAACACCCCCATCACATGCCATGTATCCAAGACAACACCGACATGTTCATTATTCCATTTCATTCAACAGGGGTGATCACACAAGGGTTCCGGATTTTAAATCAGCCCACTTTACATGACTATCCAAAAATTCAACATTCAACAAAGTTCCATTCACAAAAATGGTCTAGAAAGATAGGGAAAATTTTAATTGCGCAAGAAAAGGTCCCCAACGACTGTGATTTTCAGTAGGCGTAAACCTATTCAATTCACAATAAAACAACAGGACAAACTAAGATAACCATAACAACTTCATCATCCCCGTTCTTTAACCAGTTATTATCTTCGTTTAATGGTTCAGCCGTTTCTCATGAAAACAGGAGGATATCCACCCCGCATGATGAACAAAAATAGAGAGACGAAGGTAAGATCCCCACCTCAACAAATTTTGTTCACAATGCTCCCCCGGATCAACTTTAGAAGATGTTCATCGAAGTCCATCACTTCTTTCAAATCCCGACAAAACCTCCTCAGTTGGAAGGTGGGAAGGAAAGGCTAAAGGAAATACAACGGATATAAACTTAGAAGTTATGCCTCATCGTTATGATCCCGTGGCCGCTGACGGATCGTAAATCAAAGCTGGGACGAAGAAGTTATGGAAGAAAAAGGGCCTTCGAGTCTCTTGGGAGAGCTCTGCACAGAGGAATGGGGAGAAGAGGGGTGAGGTGAAAAGGAGGAGGGGACCCCTCTTTTTATAGGCATGAAGAACAATAGTACACGACGTGTACATTAAGGAACATAGCGTGTACTCGGCCATTTCACACAGTCACCATGCGGCTTCCAACACGGCCTTCAACACGGCACACGACTGCTGACTGGTCAACACACGGTTTGAATGTAACATATAGGTGGGGAGGGACTACATGGAGTGTAGTATTGGCTACACGGTGTGTACTCATTTCTTTTTCATGGTAAGAAAATGGCTCCAACACGGCACATGGACGTTGACTGGTTAACACACGGTTTGAGGGTAATGTATACGCGGGGAGGGACTACACGGAGTGTATTATTGACTACATGGAGTGTACTAATTTATTTCACACGGTAATGACATAGCTTTAACATGGCACATGGACGTGGACTGGTCAACACACAGTTTGAGGGTAACACATTCGTGGGGAGGGACTACACGGGGTGTAGTATTGGGGTACAAGGCATGTACCAATTTATTTCACACGGAACAGACATGACATTCAACACGGGGTATACCCGGTGATGGGGTACAGGGCGTGTACTCACACTACACAGCGTGTAGTTTCAAAATTCTTAAAAGTGTGTGAAAAGTCCATTTTACCCTCCAGAACACTTCATGACCCTCTTTTTGAAAAAGGAATGGGCCAGAGAGGTCCGGGAGATTACATCAATAGATAATGGTAGAGAACTGGCAATATGTTGATCTTCTCTAGTTGATAAACATTTTAAGATGGAAATCAGATGATGTGGTAAAGGAATTTTTTCTAGCTTTTCCATGGAAACATCATGTTCATAATTCTATTTGGGTAACCATGGATCAGGTAAATAAAGATATTGATTTATTACAATTTTAGAAGACTTCATCAGTGGATGAGCATGATAGGTTATATGTATGTGAGGTGGTGCCCAAGGAAGTGGTTCCACAAAGTATCATCTCTGATAGGGATTACTATTTCACCTAGATATTTGGGAATGTATTTCAAAACTCATTGGGTGTTTTTATACATCTGAATATTATTTTTCTCCAACAGATGGATGGGAACTATGAACATACAATACATGTGTTAGAGGACATGGTCTATGAATATCTCCTCATGTTTTGAGTCTCTTGGGAGAGTAATATTTAATTTTTTAATTTTATGTTAATAATATTTATCAGGAATCTATTAAAATATTTTATATAGATTCCATATATGGGAGGTTGTGTTGATGTCCATTTTTCTGAATTGAATTTGGGGAGGTAACCATTCTTGCGATGATCATCCTATGTGATATCACTAAGAAAATTTAGTTTATCATGAGCAGTGCCAACTGCCTAGAGAAGAAATAGATCTTATGTGAAAAGAGACATATTCCCTTATAATTTTTGGTGTGTGACAAGGGTATAATATGCATGTCACCAAGGAATGGGAATTGATGCTTACTGAAAATAGGCATATATGAAATGAGATTTATATAGCCATTCGGGGTGATTAAAAAGATTATTATTATTTTATACATCATTCACTTCAATCAAGATATATTTTCATGAATGACTTACTCAATTTCTATCAACCTAAATAGAATCATCGGGGCCCATATCTTGTGATTGATATTGATAACATTGTTCTGGAGGTCAATACATACATTGAAGAACATTTAGTTCATATCATAGAATATAGAGAAAAAAATATTTATGGGAAGATGGTCCTTTTAATATGATTTTTGTGGAAGCATGTGTGAAACTATGATGTAGTATCATAATTAAACTACGAAATTTGAGTCCATTAATCAATATTATTCCTCAATAAATCTTACAGAATTTTGGAAGTATGGATTAAGGATGAGAAAACATATTGTGAAAAGTTTTTAAGACAACATCATTTTTAGAAGGTTATTCTACATGAATTTATGTTAAATGTCAGGTGATATGTTTTATTAAGAATATTTTAGTGGTTTGACATGTGGAATGAGTTCATCATGGGCCTTTGTTCTGGAATTAAGACTATATGAATCTATTGTACTAGAACCTACTAGCTGGTATAATACCACAAGATAGTCAGTAGGAAAACTGATAATTTACATGGCTATAGGAATCACCCTATTTATAATGGGATGTTTACCATTTTTCATGTGTTTTTTTCGTTTTACCAACCCCAAACATATGATTATAATTTAGACATTATTTGTAAATTTATTTTAAAACATCCCTACCATTCAAGACTCCTCCATTTGTTTCTCTCCCCTTCTGGAACTCCTTCAATATTTACCCATTTATTCTTTTGTTTAGTGTAATCCAGACCTTGATGTATGTTTATAACTCCGAATTCATGTAAAATAATTTTTCTCTCACTATAAAGAGTTATACCACTATTGTTTTTAACATTACGTATTTTGATGGATTTCAGGTGCATTCTCAATTACATCCATTATAATCCAAAATGTGTTATCAAAACTACTGTCTGAACTCCAATATTCGTAAGGTATTTGGTCCTTAGGTTTGTCCCATAGTTATACCTAATTGTATCTAATGTTTTAATTATGCATCACCCAACTATTAGATACATGATTTCCTTATTTAACCTTATATATAATATTTGGTCTTACCAAGATAATTACTCCCCTAAAAGGATAAATGTTTACTCCCCAAAATGGATAATTGTGCATCACCCAAACATTCCGTACATGTCCTTGTTTTTAAATTCAGGGTGTATATTATGGACTATGAAAAATACCATTTTTTGTGGTTCCAGATAATTTTTAAAACACCAATTCATTAATTATTTGTTATGAATATCAACAAACTAATTCTTAATTAGCGTGTGATACATAAATGAAACACCCATATGAGTTGTCATGATATCCCTTGGGAACATGGGTCGGAATGGTCCTTTTCATGTACTCAATGTCTTCCTTCACTATTTGAAGTGGGTATGTCTCACATTAGGTGTCACTATGGATCCCAATGCTATGGTTTATGTTATTTCATTTTTCATTTTTCAAAATTGTATACTTTTATTACTTCCAAATGAATTATTTATTCACATTATATTTACTTATGTATTCCATTTTTTGTGGCCAACTATGTAATTCTCACACTTCTCAAATGTACCTATTTGGATCCTGAGTATACATCATGATTACAAGTCCAAAAATGTGATGAAACCCTATTAAATATATTTGACTTCTTTGTTTGGATGAATGTTAGAGATGGGTGTCAAGATATAAAATTGACCACTAATAGAATTTCATTTTGTTTTTGGACTTCGAAAATATTTATAATTTTGTAACATATTTTTTATAATATATGTGAATGTATAATACTGAAATTTTATTTTTAATCATCATAGTTATCTCATTATTTTTTATTCAAAAAAATCACGAGTCATGATGATTATTTGTAATGTGATTTGGTGTATGATATTTCCATTACATTTTTTATGGTTTGAATATGAATGAATTATATAGTCATACCATGGTACTCTCATTAACACTACCCATTAGTTGGTACACTCTGGTATACAGTGAAGTATGCTTAAGGTTTGAAGGTTCCAAAAGTCTATGGAACTGATTGAGTGGTCTATAGGTAGGGATGTCACTAAAACATTAAATAAAAATATATACATATATTTTTATTTTATATATAGAATTTATCGAAGAATTGAAATAAATGTTTCTATAATAATGATTACTTATGGAGTAATTTAAGAACAGAAAACAATATTTTGAAAATAGATGTGCAAGTTTTTTAATGTCAAAACAAGTAAATTTTGAGAACAAAAAGGTGAAGGTTGATAAAAGTGGGAAAATGAAAGACATACAGGTAAAATGAATTCTCTATAAGAAATTATTTTCATGTTTTCTTTGGGGGACATGTTTATTAAAATTGTTTTACAGGAACCAATTTTCATACAGAAACCCCTACACGAAGACTGAGACCCCACTATCTTTGAGGACGACTATTCCCATTAATATCCTTCCATTAAAAAGGTAATAAATTTTGTAATAACAATTTCTGCTAAATGTAGATGACTCAAATATTTAAAACATTATTATATTAAAATTTTGATGTGTTATATTTATTGTCTTTTATATATATAAAAATACACCCATCACATTGTTTTTAAGGGTCAATTTTGAGTTATCCCAGGTGATATTCTATATAATAAAAAACATCGAATAGATGACATTAGAGAATTGATTCATTTAGCTCACTAATTTGTTGTTGACATACTTATTCCACTTGATGATCTAAATGTTACCATGGTTAAGCAAGCTATTATAACTTTTTTAGTATGAATGTATGATCTTATCAACTTATATTATGATAAGTTGGTATGTCAGTAATAATTTTTTTTGAAATGATAAAGAATTAACAATTGATTAAAAATTAAGGAAATAAGGTATGTTGTTATAGATAGGGAAAGTGAAGGTGAAACATTTGGTTAGATAAACACAATATAGTGGATTAACAATGACTTCAAAAAGACCTTCTGTGAGTACCTTTACTCCACCAATTCTATAACATCATTTATTAATATTAGATGTTATTAAGGAAAAAACAATCAATGATAAAATTAGGATCTATATTTTATTTTATGATAATGTTTTTGAGAGGTCATTTTAGATGATATTTTCATTGATATTATAAATGAAATTATCACACATGAATAGATTACAACCTCAATTGTGAATATAGGCATGAGTTACATTTACATAATTAGTTTTTATCATTAAATATTCATTTTTATTGAGAACCATATCCTCATTGTAGTCAATAAAGATACTTAAAATGGATAACTTTTGGATCCAAAGAATAGACATCCAAAAAACTAACCCATGTAAATTGTGAATATATAATGAACTATAATCAAATTTTTATACATTGGCAGAAAATTATATGTCATATATAATGTATTAATATATGTTTTATATTTATAAGCATATCATTAAATATGAAATCAAAAATCAATGTATAAGGTTGATTATTGGGTCTAGTGGCCTCTGATTTTCTACACATAGAGACTTATAAGATTATATATTAAAAAATTTCACAATCAAAACACTTATCAAAAAAATAATTATTTTTTATTTGTAATAGTATAATGTTAAAAATAACAAGGAAAATGATTATGGATATTAAATTTTGTAATTTATAAATTGAATCATATTACATAATCATACTATAATCTCAAAATATTTTTTCTAAAGGTAATTAAAAATTAATTTAAAGAATTTGTTATTCATTTTTATTTTATAAATTTCTACTACTATATTTATTTTTAATAGTATATGAACTCAGAAGAATAAATATATATATATTTATATATGTGGGGCCAGATTTCATGATATCCATTTGTTTACCGAAATAAAAAGGACATGATCTTCATTTATTTTTTGTAATTTCATATTAATTTCATATATGTCATACGAATATAAATGAAAAGATAAAAAATGTCATATCTGGTTAACATTGGTTTTAATGTACTAATTCACTTAAATGGGGTCCAAAATAATTAAATCAGTTCTTAATTCCATTCATATATTGGAGAATGATCCTCAACTCATTAATGATCAATATGAATAAATAGAAATTAATAGAATTTTCATATTTATAAGTATAACCCAATGTAATATTTTAAAATTTTATTTTTAATAAAATGTCATATCACTTGTAGATGGGTAAAAACCAAGATAGGATGTTTGGATTGGAATTTGAACATAAAAAAATTATCCAAATTAATCTTTAATCTGTGAGAATCTTCCATGAATCAATATGATTCATAAATATCATATTAAGACAAAAAAGATATATAAAATTGTTAAAACATGTTAATAAATGATAAATATCTAAATTAGCGATCTAAAATGTGAAAATGGATCCAGATTAGGGAAACTATTAATACAATGTTCATAATGTCATTTTAAATTTATAAGAATAAAATAAAAAATATTTTAATACCTGAATTTCTCAGTATGATCTAATTTTTTCCTTCATACTGTTTTTAAAGTATTATGTCAATTAAAAGATATCAAAACGGAATAAACATGTTCACATTACCATGAAATTTATTAATATAATGCTAAAATTATTTATAATCAATATGAATTTATGACACATTAATTTGATCAATGTATTTCATGATATGATCCAATGTACCATTTAACCTTAAAACATTTATTAGAATAACTTTTCAACTGCCAAGTGGAAAAAAAATATAATGATTACATATTTATGTTAATTCTTGGGAAAAAATTCCTAAATCATTTTTATTCTGTATGAAACAACCACACATCAATATGATTCCTATATTTCTCAGTATGATGTAACTATTGATAAATATGATACCCAGATTTCTCAGTATGATGAAAAGTACCATTTCATCATTTTAATTACTTTTAAATGCCTTAGTACCCAAAAAGGGGACAACAATAAGAAAAAATCCTCATATTGACATGAAATCATATCATAATGAGCCTATGATCATTTTTTATCTATTTTAATCAATTGAGAATCAATATAATTCTTGGATTTATTGGTATAATTTGATTAATAATTTCTCATTTGTATTATTTTTAAAATGACATATCACCCATCAAGGGGTAAAATCCAAACTGATGAGTTTAAATTTGTATTGAATAAATGGAAAACTACTCTCAAAACATTTTTATCTATATGAAAAAACCATTAAATAATATAATTTCATGATTAGATTATTGAGAAATATTATATCAAACTGTTAACAATTAAAAAATAATAAATCACTTGTTTAAGGATAAATCTGAGAAAATGAATTCATATTGGTGTGAAAACATAACAAAATGATCGTAAAATAGTTTATGATATATAAAAAAAATTAAGAGGCAATCTGATTCATTTATTTTATGATATGATGGACTGATGTATTTCATATTGTTAAAAATTATTAATAAAATAAATATCAACAATGTGAAGATTATAAGAGAGGAAATAATCTTGGACTGCTGTGAAAACCTAGGACAATGATATTAAAGTCATTTTTGATATATATGAGTCATCCTAACATTAATATGAAACCCAAATATTTGAGTGTGGCAAAAACAATTAATCAAAAAATCGTTTTTATATTTACCATTAATTATATAAAATTAAATTTTTTATTTTATTTGTTTTTGTTTTTTTATTAAAAGATATTTTTTATTACAAGAATATGATTTCAATGAAATTTTTCTTATTGTTGGAGAAATATTTTCATGGTTCATTTTTTGTTGTATTGGTAAAAATTATGTTTGATTGTAATTAATGTATAAGGCAATTGAATTTTGGTAAAAAAGAATACATTAATCTTATATCTAAAATTAAATGATCATATAATGTAAATTTAATAATTGTGGAATGTAATTGTTTTTTATTACTTTGTATATTTAATAATGTGAAATATAATATATAGTGAAATAATTATTTTTCATTTTAAAATTTTAATTGTATGTTTTTTAGGATGTAATGTTGAAATATAGTAATATATATGCACCGATTGTTTTTAGTGATTTTCTTTGTATAATTTTTTATGTTTGAATTTTTTTATAGAGCTACTATAGAAGTATCTATATGCTCAACATCAGTTGATATGGTATTATTAATTCTAGTTTCAACACTAAAAAATTCACCCTTTCTGATTTCAAAAAAGATCTAATGAAACCATTATAAATCAATGATAAAAGATGCTAATAAAATTCACTCTTTATCAGTTCATTGTTAGCCCAAATAGATTGGGATATTATAATTTATTATCTAGAACAAATAAAAGTTTCACGATTTTTGATCACATAGCATATCCACACTATATTAATGTTAACAATGGCCATATAGAGTTCTGAATATGTTTGTTTCTCAAGAATTGAATTCCAGTAGCATTGTTTAGTTTTGAAAATTAAAATCATATATCATTTCATTTTAATTGAAAATAGTGCAAACATTTTATTTTATTTTATCATATTATGTTTTTTCATGTTTATAGAAATACAAATTATTTTAGAAGTGGAAAACAGGGTTGATAAACAAGAAAATGTTATATAACAAGAATAAATATTTTATATTTATATTTTAAAAGTCCAAATAAGTTTTTATATTTAAAAACTATTATGAATGACAATAATAAATAACAACATAAAATTCAATTTATAATTCAAAAGAAATATAATTTTAATGATACATATTAGATATAAAATTCTTTGAATAATATACTAAAGAATCTGAATTTGTCCCTTTGATTAATTATTTATTTTTTAACAATTATCAAATATTAAAATTGTTTTAATTTTATTCAAAAAATAATTTGATAATTTGATATTTTTTTATTTTATGTTCACTGGTTGTAAAAATAAACAATAAGATTAATTTAATTGTTATTATTAAGTGATGAAATAAAAAAATAAGTTTGTAGAGGGAGTCTATGACCTAGAACCAACTTATGTGTACATTAAGACAACTTATAATAAAATTTTAGAATATTAATAAACATCTTGTCACATCATTATTGTTCTTATGTGTAACATAGTATGGGATAATTCCCCAAGAGTAGTTATCAAACCAAAAGGTCATAGTAGTTCTCCATTATGATGACAACCCAAAAGTGCTACGATACAATTCTTAAATATTTATTCTATATCCTGATGATATCAAATGATAGACACAAATAATAGAAGATATCAGGGGTGGTTACTCATATGAAATTGAGGAACCTTCTCATGGTATAAACCCTTGGTAATATCCAGTGGGATATTATGAGAATGTGACCCACCAGTAGTAAATCTAGATTTATATGTTTTATTGGATGTTCCTTTCTACGAACGTCTGTATTATAAATTAATATTATTATTAATGAGTACTATGAGTCGCGTACGTTTATTTATTGATTAAAAAATGATGAATGGTGTTTGTGGTGAGGTGGGATACGTTTGGTGAATCAAGAGTAATATTGAATTAATTAATAATGTGAGATTGTATTTGTCCCATCTGTAATCTAATTGAAGACGATATATTGGACAATTTGATGGAAATTATATATCTTTAATAAATGCATGGACATGATATTCTATAATCAAGTACAATTTCTAGGAAGTCAAATAAAGATACATTGAGAACATATGTTAATGGCACTAATAAGAAACCAGGATGATTTGAGATGTCATGATAAATGGAATTTATTTCACAATAATCGTTCATATGATTTATCTTGTCATTATAGAATTTTATTCTTTCTCAATGGGTTCCTTGGCATGCTCCTAGATCCTAAACATGGAATTTGGGACACTTCACCTAATCCCACTAATTGAGAGGCCTAGAGGGTTACATAATAACTATATCCAGAATCACATTAAATAATATATTTTTATTTACAATTTAAAAAGATGAATAAATATTGATCTCGGACAATTTTTAAGGATTATTCATGTATTATAGATTGGCTATATTCCATCACAAGTTATTCGAGAGAATATAATGTGAGTGGAATATTTAATAAATATTTAATTCTTTTTAGTGAATATAATATTTATTTATTTTTTTGAAATAATGATGTGATATTTATTTAATAAATAAAGAGTCATTATTCATGGATTGGAAAAAATTATAGAGGAATGGCAGAATGAGTTCAATAGTTCAATAATAATTATCAAATAACAAATATTATTTAATTAAATAATATTTAATTTAATTTTCAAGTTAAAATAATTTTGAGAAATTATAAGAATATTATTATAATTTGACATGCGGTTTGGCAGGGATAATATAAATAATAATGGGAACTTGTGTAATTATTTTATTTTAACACTAGTTATATATAATCCAAATTATATTCTTTTCTCGAAAATCAAATTATTATTTTTAGATGTGAATAATGAATTTTGAGAATCCATTAAATCCATAGAGATATCCCTTCTCCAAGAACAGTCTTAGTAATGGAGTTCGATCTACCTCAACCACCAACTCTAAAATAAAAATAGATCTTTGAGAATTCTTGGGAAAAAAATTCTTGATGAAATCAAAAGTTGTTGATGCAAGTGATCAGATCTGATGTGGTAGAACTCAAAGATTCCTACAGCGACGTTCACTGATTTTTGGAACATGTATGGATCATTGTTAGATGTAATCTACCACCCATTCCTACAACTCAATAATGGAACAACATAGATCTATTTTCATATCCATCAATGAATAATGCATTCCAACAAGTTAATTCATTAATTAACTAAATTGATTATAAACAAGATGAGATGATCATCTCGATGTTTATGACTTTTTATCACTTTTCTATATTCTGTAATTCAATTCTATAGATCACAATGTTTATCATTGTGTAAATATCAGATTGATCATCCATCATAGAAAAAATAAATTTTGGGAAAGACCAATCATACTCTTCTATTTCACCCAAAAACTACAAGTCGTATCAAAGTGATCACATAATTATTTATAATTATTTAAATAATTTTGATTGATTTACATAATTTTTACATTAGTTTTTCAATGTAATTTTAACCACTTGTCTAATCTTAATTGCAGTATCTAATTCTTACTCATTCATTTCTCATAGATCTTATAATTTTGACTAGTTTTATGAATAAAATAAAATCTTGGAACTCATCTAGTGGTTCCATGGTTTCCTTCTAGATAACACAGGAGGACATGTCATGTAACCAGAGTTTCACATTGTGTACTTGTGTCCAATGCCCCCTGAGTTAATTTGGTAATTCCTCAACCCATGTGAGAATGATTACTTTCATTGTATTTAATTATTATACCATAGGCTTATTGGTCTAGACTAGCACACTATCATCTAGATTACACATCGTGTATCCCTCGAACATGATGTGTAGTCCCATTGAGTCACTGATGGTACAAGTACTACCATTGAGGGCCTACCTAATTATTAACCGTGTAACATAGAGTTTACACACAGTTCTTTCATTTATAAAAACCATGCATTACATTTTTCAAGGAATGGTTTACTTGAGGAGTCCATTGGTGTGTTCCACAGATTGATGGTGAGAGGTATACAAATCATGTAGCTCGCCTGTATATGTCATGTAATTATACCAAATTGTGAATATTTAAATTTTTTTTGTTATACTCTTTAAACCTTATCGACATGTTCTTGTTCATGGTCATTAAGTTTATATGACATCCCATGTGATATGTTTTTCATATATATGTGTGTGTGTGTGTGTGTGTGCTTAATTAATATCTATTTAATATTTAGTTTTGTATATCATGTATGAGTCATATTATTATTGTTAATATACATTAATTGAAATGTAACACATTAATTAAAATAATATAATTCATGTAATCATAATGATAATTGCACACATTATGAACGTTTGTGATAATTCATGTATGACATACATCACAATAGTAAACAGTATAAGAGTATAATACATGTTGTGTAAATTCAGTCATGTATCGACCACAATGCATCCCATGTACATTTATGTACAAATTTTATTTTAATTATATTTATTTAATTTTTTTAATATCATAAAGGATGGTAATATCATTTAAATTCATATGGAAATTAAGATAAAATAACTGATTAATTAAAGATGATAATTAATTATTTTGAGAGTGATTTATCTTAAATAATAGTAGTTAATAATTGAATGGTATTTTTGTTAATTTCATAATTTTCAGATTTTATGTGGTTAATCAAGATAATATACCATAACATTGTATTTGATTGGGTTCATTTAATTTAGTATTAATAAATTTTTGCTCTACATGCCTTATCTCCTCTTATTATGTGGGGAATTTGATCCCATGGATTCATTTATGTAAACACTTTTTCATCAACTGTGTGTGCATAAAATAATATGTAACAGTTTGAGAACCCAATCTAATAGAGGTGGTTCAATTTTTTATCTAAGGTGAAACCAATCCAAGAAATATACATTGGTGGATAGGTGGAATGATCTTACACAAACCTTATTTGGTTACAGGTGTTTTGTCCATGGTCTAGTGATAGGTTTATCAACCGATCGATAAACTAACCATTAGTATAATGTAATGATCATAACACTTTATTATTTAATCTATATCAAGTTTCATGGTTATTTCATTATGGATGTTTTTTTCCGATCACATAATTTAATGAAATTAATGATCATGAAAAATTGAACTAAAATAAATTGGAATATGTGTAAATATTATATATGATATGGAGTGTCACATAATTAAATAAAATTAATATTAAAAACAATGTAATAAATATAATAATTTCAAATTTACACATTAAATGATAAAATACCTCATGTATACATATTATATCCGTATAGACTTCCACTACTTTAGGTAAAATCAACAATAGTAAAAATTTCTTTACCAACCATAGATGGTGTTATTTCAATTATTAGTGAATTATAACTTGTTTTTTTGGGTTGAATTTACTTATTTCACATCAAATTTTGACTTCCAATGAAGGAAATTGTGTAACTAATAAAAAAAGGTTGAGAAAATAGAATTTATGGATTTTAGGATTGGGGAGTCTACTCACCAAATTATGGAACATTGAATTAGTGTAGTTGTAATTTGGAATTCCTACATAAAACCATTCGTGATTCATGTCTTACCATTGTTATGGTAACGATAAGTGGAATATGGATCCTTGTTAATAGGATGTCCATGAAACATGAAATTTTGAAGCCAATGGTGAGGGATGTCGGGTTGGATAAAATAATGGGAAACTAATAAATATAATATAATATTTATATATTAATTTGTAATTACATTATCATAGAAAATAACAGAATTATTATCATATTATTCATACAAATATCATTTAAATTACATGAAACATATCACTATGATTCATTATTTAGAAGGACAACCTTCTCACCAGCATAAATTTCTATGAATGGAAAATGTGCCTTTGTGTCTTCCTTCACCATGAATGGATATTATATATGCTGCGAGAACCTTTTTCTAAAGATCCTGGAAAAGGGGCTAGTGATGAAGAGTTATAACTCTATGAGAAACATTTGAATGATTCATCAATGTTTAATGTTTCATGTTATCATCCATGCCAAATGAGACTTTGGAGAAACATGAGGACATGGATGTGTATAGAATGATGTCTCGTCTTTAGGATCTATATCCAAATATGGTAGGACAAGAATGTTATGAGATGTCCACTACAATTTTTAAATATATTCATGGAGAGTTGAAGCTAACTCAGCATCATTCGGTCTATTTTTTTTGTCTATATTGAATGCTTAATCTTCTTAACAATTAAATTAACAAATTATTTTCCTACAAATAATGTAATTTCATCACTTCCAAATTGATTATCATATTTTATTGTTAATTAGAATATGGGAAATCATGAGAAGATTATTTTGGAACAATATAATTTCATTCACCAAGCTGATATGGACATGGGGCACGATAAACACGTGTTCCTTAAGGTGAATAAGAAAAGTAAGAATAAGTGAACGTTTTTAAAGACTCATAAACATTCTAAATCTCTTTAGAACCATCCTTCCATGAAGAAGAACATTCTGTGGGAGGGTAAAGAAAACTATGTAGTATGATTTTCATGTTAAGTGTCAGGCCACTAGAAGAGGAACTCTTACAAGAAGGGGAGGAAAATGGTGTGTTCATTATCAAGTGTAATCTATCCATATATATACATTGGGTATTAGATACCAATTTTGAGGCTCACTTATATATCCAAAATCTGGAATGAGGTAGATTTAAATATATTTGCATAGGATAGGTGGACTTAAGATTAGCTAATTGAGCCTCTTGGGATTCCCTATCCATTGGGGGCTTCCGCCTATCACTACCAACATGTATGATTTTTTAATAGATTGTTATTATATACATATTATTTCCAAGAACATAATTTCTATCTCATGCTAAGAAACATATGGGTTTATTTTCATGTTCAGAAATAAAAGATGATTCTTTTGTAAAGACAACACATGTTATGTTATGAAATATTTAAATAGCGGTCATTATGTATTGAATTTTTGTTGGCACTGAATTTAATTTGAGGGCATAAATTGAAGTATAGGGGAATAACATAGGCATATTTTGAATAAAAGGATGATCCTGAGGTGCATAAGGAAGTTTCACATAATATTTAAATCTGATGTGAAATAATAAAATCCGTACAAATGATTCATGCACTCCTAATGTGACATCAAAAAGGTAATCTGACATCGAGATCCCAAAAAATGGAGGAGTGAGGTTTTCTAAAGAAATCAGGATGACATGAAAGTAAATAGAGCCACATGCATGATTCTTGTATGCCAAATGTGACAAAAAATTCCATCTTCCACATCAGATTACTTTCTCTCCACCGTTGAGGTTTTTATATTCAAATATAAGCATACCCCCTCACTTAAGTTTTATTATTTTGGATGTCAAACCATCTCTATCATGCGCATAACATAACCCTTTCCAGACCATGTGTAAGCTATGGTTTCAAGGTATTAGATCTTTTGTGACAGGTCCCCTATAGGTCAACATTGAGGTGGGCCCACTATGGTTTAGCCATATCCCATTTCATTTTAATATAAGGTAGTTCTTAGAAAAAGATACTTCATGCATGAAATATTTTCCTTATTTCATGAAATTCCAATGCACGGGCTTCCATCTTTCGTGAAAACACTCAATATTGTCCATAGACCCTCATATTTCACAAAAGCCTTCAATCTTGTGTGCAAACCTCCCTATCAGATCCATGTGGTGTCCTTAGCCTAAGGAACCTTTTTTGACCTCTTCTTTTGTTCAACAACCCTATCATACATATAACTCCTCTATATGACCCTCTAGGCTTTCTCGTATTAATTTCCTAGTACCTTGAGTGGTGTTTCATGTTGTGTTTCCCTACCTAATGATTTTTCATATAGGTATACTTATAGATATCTCTTCATCTAATAGATATGCTAACATGGACCCATCAATGGAATACTCCTCCACCCCTTTAAAGAATATCATTTCTTGTTCCCTCTCATCCCCATATGTTGGTTGGTACATGTTATGTAAATCCTAGGCGTGAGGAGAGATTCATCATCGTCTGAGCTGTTGTACGTTAAACATCCATGTAACCCATGTCCCCAACAAATGATGTTAAATAATGTGTTTCATCTTGCGTGGTGGGTCTGATTGGACCATTGATGGGATGGGACTAGGATCTTTCCACTTTCCACTTTTTCCAGCTTACTTTTATTTCCCATTGCGCTTTTTTGACATGTGTTCTTTAGGGCATCTCCTCATATTTCCTGACACACCATGATAGGGCGATCTTTGTGTGCTTACCATATCTTCATCGTACATTAGGATACCCTCCTCCTGTATCCATCCATGAGTTAGTCCCAATATTCCTCTCCCAGGGCCGCCAACCACGTTTAAGACCCTATTTCTTCTTTGTGCCTCTATATATGAGCACGACCACACAACTCCTCACTAACACACCATTCATGAAACAAAAATTTGGTTTATTGCTGCCTCTTTATTCTTACACAGATCATGACTCTTATGGGATAAGAGTAACCATAAACTATGACATCCTCTTTATGCCTCCTTAGAATATAATCCCTATGACACCCTTCACCAAGCTACATGGTAGTTGGTTCCCTTCCACGAGGATACATTAGAAGTATCTCTGAGGTTCAAGCCCATCACTCATCTATCCCGGCCATTTCACAGTGGTTAACTATTCATCCCACATGATTTTGAACTGTATCTCGTATACTATGTGGGTTTTGATCACTGTCTTCTATACAGGGTATGTAGGATGCCTCCATGAGGCTCAATCCCAAAAAACTGTAAACTATGGTGCTCCCTCCTATAGATGAACCTCCAAATGTGACAACATCCCTCTTTAGGAATAAACTAATGGGTCCTCATCCATGGGGTGTTTTGATCCCGCCGGGCAGCTAGCCATGGATATGCCCCACAGTCAATCCATACTCCTCCACGAAAGATTATATATATTGTGATGGACTAGTAACCATGTGTGAGCCCCAATAGGTCTCTAGGTAAATGTACATTGTGCACACCCCGATTTTGTTTCACATTTCATGAACTATGTGTACATTGATTCCCTACCATGGGGATACATAGAAAGCCTCCTTGATGTTCAATCCCACCACTATTGTATCATCTTGGTCTCTCCCTCAAGCCCATATGTTTTGAGAAGATCGTACCTCAACCACAGGCCCCACTACCTTAGGGTCCCACCCATCTGTCCATTATCACAAGCCACATCCTATGGTGTTTCATCTCTCAAGTCTAGAAATATTGGGAATTTTATTCCCAACCTCTGAGATACATATAAAATCTCTCTATGGTTTATGCCAAATTCAATCATCTTCATATTGGTTCCATATCCTTCATTATTTTACCTAGGCCACCACATATTAGTGGAAATATTCCATCTACCTAGACTATCTCAGAATGCATTCCCCATTTATCTCATTGCTACTCCTTTGAACATCTGGGTGGTCTCAATGTTTATTACCCAATTCACACATTCGAACAACATGGTTTTTGATTTCAATCTTCTATACAGGCTGTGTAGGAAGCCTTCATGAGGATCAATCCCCACACATGTTGAGGCCCCTACGATGCCACTGTAATGCTGGGTTGACTCCCAGATCACTAGCATGATTAGAAAACATCGTGGTGCGACCTGTGACAATGATGTTCCATACGATGTTATTCCTAAAACCTTCATCAGACATAATGGATGTCTTACCTGCTCACTCAACCAGCATAGAAGTACTACCCATTTGAAAAATCATTATTTTTAGTAGATATCATCCTCGTCTTGAAGACAACCAGCATAGTGGTCCTCCCCATGAACTTGATACCAGGTATGAAAATTTTACCCACATACCGGGTTGTCAATGCGATGGTCCTCCTCACAGTATCACCCATCAACATTGAATTCCTCGCCATGTTTCTACTGACTCCAGAGAAGGTCCACCCCGCACCATTGACAGTTGAAACAAATGACATCCTTTTGTTCAGTATGATTAGTATGAAGAACCTCCTTATACCACTGTTACTAGAGCTAACCATAGAAAAGTTCATCCCCATACTATAGAAAACTACCTTGGAGGACCTCCCCAGGATCTTACCAGCTCCAACGAAGGCCCTCCCCACTCCAAAACCCTCATCCTTGGAGTTAATTTCTGTGTTTTGTTTGATATTTTATTGAGTACTCCCCACACCCATTATCATCCAAGTGGAGGTCCTCTCCACTCCATTACCAACACGCACGAAGGTCTTCCCCATATAGAAGATCTACCCCACCCAAAAGAACCACCCCAGGGAAGGGGGGAGAATCATCCCTACTAAAATAATGATCTTGAGAAGCACCAGATCATAGTAAAACATGACTGCTATGGAGACTCAAAAGTGCAGTGTGACTGGATGATAGCGCCCTTTCCCTGATCCCCTATGTTAGGGTCTGGGGTAGGAACTGAACATATCAAATTCATCATTCGAGAAAGTGAGATGCACCATATCCTTTGATCCCCCCGTAGATACATACATGAGGAGGAAGATTTGGGTCTTTCATAGGGTCTTACTATGAAATCATTCTCAACATCGTTAGGATCATTATCGACATCAAAAAGTGATCTCCAGGAGTTCTATAGGGGGGGGGGCTTGATAAAAGCACCATCTAGATCCCCCACCAATGATTTCCACCTTTTCAGAAGAAGTAGTTGTAAGTATCCCATCCTATAAGGATGTGGAGATACAGTTCCTATAGTACTGGGAGATAGCCTATTATCCAGCGGTTTTTCAGCTCACACATTGTACTCTCCACCAAGCAGTCCACTATAATAATTGTCCACATTAGTGTCATTACTGGTCCCTTATCTTCCGCCATTTGAATAATGGGGAAAACAAGGGAAATATCCGGAGTCTAAGCAGAGAATTTTGTGGTACATTTTCATGACGGACCTTTTCCCAGAGAGGTTCTGGCCAATTTCAACTTCATGATTTGATTTTTTGAATTCCCTCTCCCTAGATGAGGTCATGTGCATCTACCAAAACAATGGGATGATTAAATTCTATCTCTGTCATTGATAGTTGGTTTACCCCAAAAATTGGGAACACTTCGATGACATCAGCCTATAATGCTGCCTGGTTGAGTTGGTCGCACTTGCTATCACTCACCACCCTATATCCACAGGTTATCATCACACCCTCCATCAATGATTCAATCAGAGCTTTACTCTACTCTAAATAGTTATTAAGGAGGCTTCTCCACATATCTGGATCTGTTGATGGGGGATATACACTACCTTAAATTTCATTCCTATCGGGCGTCAACATAATTTACCGAATGATTTCGAGGATATTACTCATGTAATCATTACAAAAAAGGTTTTCCTAGAGATATACACCAAAAGGGGAATTGGCATAGGTTTTGGAGAGGATGACATTCCCCATGGGGATTAACAATAGATAAGAGATGTTATAGGAATTCACACTTGTCAGAAGAGGAATAATCTTGGCCAAGGAGACCATTTCAAATCATAACCTATCGGTAGAGACCCCAACAAGGGTAAAGCACATAAATGAAATACTAAGCCTTGTAATCCATCTGGTTCTGTGAAAAAGATAGAATTTGATCCAAAAACCTTTGTGTTTCACCAACCTCAAGATGGAGAGAAATGTATTTTTGACGATCTCATTGATGAATGCATTGCTTAACGATGACAAAATTACGAAAACCCTAGACTGGGGTAGCAGGGGAATGCAAACCTCCCCCCCTAACGTGGTTCCAATATGTGATATCGAAAACCCCTCCCCATCTAGAATATGTTGAGGCTGGATTTTATGGAATGATATCACTATATGCATATCCGAATCCACTCGAGCTACATGAGTATCCTCCTCAATACCAGGTTCAGGATCCTCCAACCACTCTATAGGTCATTCCTCTAGAAGCCCCCCAGGTTATTCCAATAATCACTCTTTGAGACATTTAGCTAGATTATCATGTTGAAGAACCTTCTAATTGACGGGTAGTTTGGATTCCATTCAAAAATAGGAATCCTTGTCAAGATGATCTGAATGTTTATATCATTGTATTCCTCGAGGATCTTGAAAACCAACATGTGGAGTTCCCACCTTATGGAAATCCATATCTGTCATGGGTGGATCATATTCTAGTACCCCTAAGCTTCTGGATTCCGACTTTCTCCAACTTCAATTGTACAGGCATCCCACTGCATCACCTGGACAACTTTATTTCATGTGGGTGGTCCTATGATGGGGACACCAGAGCAGTAGCTAGCTTCTAAGCTTTATTTAATCATAAAATCACTAGAATGTCCCATGTTTATCTGGTACTTATAGTTACCCATCAGGTCCATAGCCAGTTCTATGTATATTCTTAGAACGATTCATTACTAGTTCAGTTTCACCGCTTTTAAAACTAGTATTTCTAACCACATCATGTGCACGATAATTCCGGATAAGCTATTCAAAGACTTTGTCTCTTGGTGAAAGGGACTAAGATATTTACATGATATTCCATAGACTCTGAAGTAGTTGCTAATGATGTGGGTGATAAATTTGAAGACTAAATTGGTCCCTTCCCTTTTCACTCAGAACATCCCCAGAGGATTCCTAGATTTATCTTAAAAGGCTCTGATCCTAGAGGAGGCCTTACAATTTGCCAAGCAAGAACACTCGTTGCCTCTCGCAGAACCTACAAGAAGATCCTACAAGGTTGATACAACTAATATTTCACATTTATAGGATCCTAAAAATATTAAATTATTACTAGGAGGGACACTTACATATCCTCAATGTGAGTCACTACCTTAGTCATAGACATAGGCTCAAAAACACCTGCCTCAGAATTGGTAGGTTTCGTAGCATAACGTGCTACCACCGCCTAAGTGAGACAACTGGGATCCACCACATCACCACGATCCAGTGCCTCGTTAGGGGAAGGCTCATTTAGTACCTTTCCCAGATTGGAGAAACTGAACATACTCATTCAATGATGCTTAGGTCCCTAGATATTTTCAATGTGCCATGAAATAGGTAATCTCATTGTTTCCGAAATGCATAAGTTCAGAAGAGGTAGATCTAACTGATCACCCCAATTAATATCCATACAAATAATTCCTTAGAAACCCTCTCAAGTAGTGATATGTGTTCAAAGAAGGACTCTAGGATCAGACCAATAAAAAAATGTCAGATTGGGTCTGGCCCGGGCACAGGAGGGATGCGTGTTTGCAAAGCCTGATAGTGACAGTGATGGTGAATAGAAGTAGGTCTTTGGACATAGGTCTCATTAGTATGACAATAAGATAGCACATAAGGCAGTTTCTCATTCCCAAGGTGTTATCCTTGACTGTTTCATTCAACATGATCCTTCATAAGTAATTTTTATACGCAAAGCTAAGACTTATGCATTGACATCTCAACATTCTTCCTAATAAGAGATAATGCATTGTCGATGAAATGGGAATAAAAGTCATCCAATAGTACCAAATATACACTGTACACATTGAAATTTCATACACTATGATATGGGGATTGACCCTAGATTCTACCTAGAAAAGGAGGAATCCTTATTTGATGATTACGAGTATTCGTCACTGAACACCATCGAGATGGTGGACCCATACATGGTCCCTGGTGATGAGGAATATCATGAAGACATTCCTAATTTACCTAGATTACACCAGAATTGAAAAAAATGGATATGTGAACTGTTAGAGTGCATCAGCCAGTTCTTCTAACAAAGCCATGAATTCACCTAAGATTAGAAAACAGGCTTTGCGTATGTCTCAACATGTGAATTCTTCTCACCATATTTCATCATATCCACTTCCCATCCATTTTTTGATACTTGACCTGGTATTGCCTCCATGATTTTGGTATGATCTGCCATGTATATGTGATTCCGAGCCATAGTCTTCCAATATTTATCTAGTAATCATCTTCTGAGATTCAAAAAGTGAGCATCATGATATCCCCACCACCATCCGAAATCTGTTATTTCGACCCAATAACATCTGCCATACCTCATTCCATAGAGAAACATCTTTTTGAAAGAAATGTTCCCTTGACAAAGTGGTATTGTTTACAAAATAATATTTCTATAATTCCTATGAAGCTCCCAATACTAGATGGTGTACTTATGTTAGAAGATGTGTGTGAATCCCTATGATAATCTTTAGGAATCCACCCCCCTCAATTTGCAACAAGTTAGAGGCTATAAAAGTATTCCATGATGGGAAAACCAAGCATATTAAATGTCACACAATCAGATTATTCTAAGGAGAATGTGGAGGTTCTAATATTCCGGGGAACATCCACCCATTATACATCACTTGTCAGTTTAATGGTGAGGAAGCCCTTAGTTTTCTTGTCGACACATGTTCTTGGATCAATATTATCCCTACCCGGATGCTCTATAAATGGGAACCATTCTAAATAGATCTGATTCCTTCTGTCTAATATATTCAATGTTATGACCGAAGAGAGTAGGCACCACATATAATGATCCACCTAAAAACCAAATCAAGTGTCTGGATTTCTAGAATGGAGTTCATGGTTGTCGTACTGGACCCCACTAAAATGCATCGATGGGTAGACACTAGATCCATCTGCACGTAGTAGTCCACTACACATATCACCAATTCCTCAAGTACTCCCTTAATGGTTGAGCATGAATGCTCTAATTTTAGAAAACTTCATCGGTGTATGAGCATGATATCTTATATGTATGTGAGGTGGTGCCCAAGGAAGTGGTTCCACAAAGTATCATCTCTTATAGGGATTCCTATTTCACCAAGATATTTGAGAATGTATTTCAAAACTCATTGGGTATTTTTGTACATCTGAATATGAATTGTATCCAATAGATGGATGGGAACTATTAACATACAATACATGTGTTAGAGGACATAGTCTATGAATATATCCTCATGTTTTGAGTCTCTTGGGCGAGTAATGTTTAATGTTTTTAATTTTATTTTAATAATATTTATCAGGAATCTATTAAAATATTTTATTTAGATTCCATATATTGGAGGTTGTGTTGATGTCCATTTTTCTGAATTGAATTTGGGGAGTAAGTCATTCATGGGATGATCATCCTACATGATATCACTAAGAAGATTTATTTTATCATGAGCAGTTGTTGACTACCTAGAGAAGAAATAAATCTTATGTAGAAATAGACATATTCCCTTATAATTTTTGGTGTCTGACAAGGGTATAATATGGATGTCACCTAGGAATGGGAAATGATGCTTACTAAAAATAAGAATATATTAAATGAGATTTATATAGCCATTCGGGGTGATTAAAGAGATTATTATTATTTTATACATCATTCCCTTCAATCAAGATATATTTTCATTAATGACTTAATCAATTTCTATAATTCTAAATAGAATCACCGGGGCCCATCTCTTGTTATTGATATTGATAACATTGTTCTGGAGGTCAATACATACATTAAAAAACTTTTAGTTCATATCATAGAATATAGAGAAAAAAATCATTATGGGATGATGGTCCATTTAATATGATTTTTGTGGAAGTATGTGTGAAATTAAGATGTAGTATCACAATTAAACTATGAAATTTGAGTCCATTAATCAATATTATTCCTCAATAAATCTTACAGAATTTTGGAAGTATGGATTGAGGATGAGAAAACATATTGTGAAAAGTTTTTTAGACAACATCCTTTTTAAAAGGTTATTATACGTGAATTTATGCTAAATGTGAGGTGATATGTTTTATTAATAATATTTTTGTGGTTTGACATGTGGCATGAGATCATCATGGACCTTTAGTCTGGAATTAAGACTACATGAATCTATTGTACTAGAACCTACTAGCTGTTATAATACCACAAGATAGTTAGAGGGAAAACTGGTAGTTTACAGGGATACAGGAATCACCCTATTGATAATGGGATGTTTACCATTTTTCAAGTGTTTTTTTGTTTTACCAACCCAACACATATGATTATAATTCAAACATTATTTGTACATTTATTTGAAAACATCCCTCCAATTCAAGACTCCCTCCATCTCATTCTCTCCCCTTGTGGAACTCCTTTGATATTTACCCATTTATTCTTTTGTTTAGTGTATCCAGACCTGGATGTATGTTTATTACTCCGAATTAATGTAAAATTATTTTTCTCTCAATACAAAGAGTTATCCCACTATTTTTTATAACATTATGTATTTTGATAGATTTCAGGTGCATTCTAAATTACATCCATTATAATCCAAAAAGAGTTATCATATCTAATGTGTGAACTCCAATATTCCTAAGGTATTTGGTCCTTAGGTTTGTCCCATAGTTATACATAATTGTCTCAAATTTTTTAATTATGCATCACCCAAATATTCGATACATGATTTCCTTATTTAACATTATATATAAAATTTGGTCTTACCAAGATACTTACTCCCCTAAAAGGATAAATGTTTACTCCCCAAAAAGGATAATTGTTCATCTCCCAAACATTCCGTATATGGCCTTGTTTTTAAATTCATGGTGAATATTTTGGACTATGAAAAAAACCATTTTTTGTGGTTCCAGATAATTTTTAAAGCACCAATTCATTAGTTCTTTGTGATGAATATCAAAAAACTAATTCTTAATTAGCGTGTGATATATAAATTAAACACCCTAATGAGTTGTCATGATATCCCTTGGGAACAAGGTTGGAGTGGTCATTTTCATGTACTCAAAGTCTTCCTTCATTATTTGAAATGGGTAAGTATCACATTAGGTGTCACCGTGGATCCCTATGTTAAGGTTTATGTTATTTAATTTTTCATTTTTCAAAATTGATTATTTCTACTACTTCCAAATGAATTATTTATTCACATTATATTTATTTATGTATACCATTTTTGGTGGCCAACTAAGTAATTCTCACACCTCTCACATGTATCTATTTGGATCATGAGAATACATCATGTAATAATGATTCAAAAAAATCACTAGTCATGATGTTTATTTGTAATGTGATTTGGTGTATGATATTTCTATTACATTTTTGTGGTTTTAATATGAATGAATTATATAGTCATCCCATGGTACTCTCATAAACACTACCCATTAGATGGTACACTCTGGTATACAGTGAAGTACACTTACGGTTTGAAGGTTCCAAAAGTCTAAGGATCTGATTGAGTGGTCTATAGGTTGGGATGTCACTAAAACATTTAATAAAAATATATACATATATTTTCATGTTATATATAGATTTTATTGAAGAATTGATATCATTTTTTCTATAATAATGATTACTTATGAAGTAATTTAAGAACAGAAAACAATATTTTGAAAATAGATGTGCAGGTTTTGAGTGTCACAATAAGTATATTTTGAGAACAAAAAGTTGAAAGTTGTTAAAAGTGGGAAAATGAACGACATACAGGTAAAATGGAATCTCTAAAAGAAATTATTATCATGTTTTTTTTGGGGGACATGTTTATTAAAATTGTTTGATGGGAACCAATTTTCATACAGAAACCCCAACACGAAGACTGATACCCCACTAGCTTTGAGGACAGCTATTCCCATTTATATCCTTCTATTACAAAGGTAATAAATTTTGTAATAACAATATCTGATAAATGTAGATGACTAAAATATTTAAAACATTATTATATTAAAATTTTGTTGTGTTATAGTTATTGTCTTTTATATATATAAAAACCCACCCATCACATTGTTTTTAAGGGTCAATTTTGAGTTATCCAAGGTGATATTCTATATAATAAAAAATCTCCAATAGATGACATTAGAGAATTGATTCATGTATCTCACTTATTGATTTTCAACATACTTATTCCACTTGATGATCTAAATATTACCATGGTTAAAGAATCTATTATAACTTTTTTAGTATGAATGTATGATCTTATCAATTTATATTATGATAAGGTGGTAAGTCTGTTATAATTTTCTTTGAAATGACAAAGAATTAACAATTGATTACAAATTAAGGAAATGAGGTATGTTGTTATAGATATAGAAATTGAAGGCGAAACATTTGGTTAGATAAGCACAATATAGTGGATTAACAATGACTTCAAAAAGACCTTCTGTGAGTACCTTTACTCCACCAATTCCATTACATCATTTATTAATATTAGATGTTATTATGGAAACAACATTCAATGATAAAATTAGGTTCTATATTTTATTTTATGATAATGTTTTTGAGAGGTCATTTTAGATGATATTTTCATTGATATTAAAAATGAAATTATCACACATGAATGGATTAGAACCACAATTGTCAATATATGCATGAGGTACATTTACATAATTATTTTTAATAATTTGTTTACAATTAGTTTAATTATAATTAATGACTATATATATTTTATATAGGTGTATATAACACTAATATATAATGGGAAATCCCTATGTATAAATTTTTTAAATAATTGATCATGATATCATTTCTCTACAAAAATTACATCAAATAAAGGAGAAAATGAAAAACTAGATGAACTAACAACATTGTTAGAATTGATAATTATATATTACAATATAATCTCTTAGTCTACACAACAAGAGTAAAACTCTATAATCTAATTATATAAAATATAATATTATTTTTTCATTACTTATTCATTTTTATTGAGAACCAGATGCTCATTGTAGTCAATAAAAATACTTAAAATGGTTACCTTTTGGATCCAAAGAATTGACATCCAAAAAATAACCCATGTAAATTGTGAATATGTAATGAACTACAATCAAATTTTCATACATTGGCATCAAATTATATGTCATATATAATGTATTAATAGATGTTTTATAATTATAAGCAGATCATTAAATATTAAAACAAAAATCAATGTATAAGGTTGATTATTGGGTCTAGTGGCCTCTGATTTTCTACACATAGAGACTTATTAGATTTTATATTAAAAAATTTCACAATCAAAACACTTATCAAAAAAATAATTATTTTATATTTGTAATAATATAATGTTAAAAAACAAGGAAAATGATTATGGATATTATAATTTCGTAATTTATAAATGGAAACATGTTACATAATCAAACTATAATCTCAAAATATTTTTTCTAAAGGTAATTACAAATTAATTTAAAAAATTTATTATTCATTTTTTTTCTATAAATTGCTACTAATATAATTATTTTGGATAGTATTTTTACACAGAAGAAGAAGTATATATATATTTATATATGTGGGGCCAGATTTCATGATATCCATTTGTTTACAGAAATAAAAAGGACATGATCTTCATTTATTTTTTGTCATTTCATATTAATTTAATATATATCATACAGATATAAATGACAAGAAAAAAATTTCATATCTAGTTAACATTGGTTTTAATGCACTAATTCACCTAAATGGGGTCCAAACTAATTAAATGAATTCTTAATTCCATTCATACATTGGAGAATGATCCTCAACTCATTCTTGATCAATATGAATAAATATAAATTAATATAATTTTCATATTTATAAGTATAATCCAATGTAATATTTCAACATTTTATTTTAAATAAAATGTCATTTCACATGTAAATGTGTAAAAACCTAGATAGGTTGTTTGGATTGGAATTTGAACATTAAAAAATTATCCAAATTATTTTTTTGCCTATGAGAATATTCCATCAATCAATATGATTCTTAAGTATCATGTTATGATAAAAATATATATCAAATTGTTAAAACATGTTAATAAATGGTAAATCTCTAAATTAGTGATCTAAAATGGGAAAATGGTTCCATATTAGGGATACTATTAAAACAATGTTCATTTTGAAATTTAAAATTTATATGAATAAAATAAACAATATTTTAATACCTGAATTGCTCAGTATGATCTAATTTTTTTCCTTCATATTGTTTTTAAATTATTATGTCAATTAAAATATATCAAAACAGAATAAACATGTTCAAATTACCATGAAATTAATTAATATGATCCTAAAATTATTTATAATAAATTTGAATTTACGACACACTAATTTGATCAATGTATTTCATGATATGATCCAATGTACCATTTCACCTTAAACCTTTTATTAGAATAACGTTTCAACTGCCATGAGGAAAAACAAAGCTAATGATTACATATTTATGTTAATTCTTGGGAAAAAATTCCTAAATCTTTTTTATTCTGTATGAGACAACCACACATCAATATGATTCCTATATTTCTCAGTATGAAGTAACTATTGATAAATATGATACCCAGATTTCTCAGTATGATGAAAAGTACCATTTCATCATTTTAATTACTTTAAAATGTATTAGTGTCCAAAAAGGGGACAACAATAAGAAAAAATCCTCAGATTGACATGAAAACATATCATAATGAGCCTCCAATCATTTTTTTCTATTTGAATCCATTGAGAATAAATATAATTCTTGGATTTATTGGTATAATTTGATTAAACAATTCCCGTTTGTATTATTTTTAAAATGACATATCACCCATCAAGGGGTAAAATCCAAACTGGTGATTTTAAATTTGTATTGAATAATAGGAAAACTACTCTCAAATCATTTTTATCTGTATGAAAAAACCATTAAATAATATAATTTCATGATTAGATTGTTGAGAAATATTATTTCATACTGTTAACACTTAAAAAATTATAAATCACTTCTTTAAGGATTAAATCTGAGAAAATGAATTCATATTTGTGTGAAAACATAACACAATGATCGTCAAAACTTTTAAGATATATTAAAAAATTAAGAGTCAATTTGATTCATTTATTTCATGATATGATGGTCTGATGTATTTCATATTGTTAACAATTATGAATAAAATAAATATCAACAATGTGAAGATTATAAGAGAGGAAATAATCTTTGACCGCTATGAAAACCTAGGAAATGATATTAAAGTCATTTTTGATATATATGAGTCATCCTAACATTAATATGAAACCCAAATATTTGAGTGTGGTAATAAAATTTGTTTAATCAAAAAAGATTTTTTATATTTACCATTAATTATATAAAAATAATTTTTTTTATTTTCATATGTTTTTTTATTAGAAGAAATTTTTTATTAAAAGAATATGATTTCATATGAAATTTATCTTATTGTTGGAGAAATATTTTAATCGTTCATTTTTTGTTTTATTGGTAAAAATTATGTTTGATTGTAATTAAAGTATAAGTCAATTTAATTTTGGTGAAAAGGAATAAATTAATCTTATATTTAAAATAAAATGATCATATAATGTTAATTTAACAGTTGTGGAGTGTAATTATTTTTTATGACTTTGTATATTTAATAATGTGAAATATAATATATAGTGAAATAATTATTTTTCATTTGAAAATTTTAATTGTTTGTTTTTTAGGATGTAATGTTGAAATATAGTAATATATATGCACCGATTGTTTTTAGTAAAAATTTTTGTATAATTTTTTATGTTTGAGGGTTTTTATAGTGATGTTATAGAAGTCTCTATAAGATCAATATCAGTTGATAGGGTATTATTAATTCTAGTTTCAACACTAAAAAATTCACCCTTTCTGATTTTAAAAAGGATCTAATGAAACCATTTTCAATCAATGATAAAAGATGCTAATAAAATTCACTCATTATCAGTTCATTGTTAGCCCAAATAGATTGGGCTATTATAATTTGTTATCTAGAACAAATAAAAGTTTCATGATTTTTGATCACTTAACATTTCCACACTATATTAATGTTAAAAATGGACATGTAGAGTTCTGAATATGTTTGTTTCTGTAGTATTGAATTCTTGTATCATTGTTTACTTATGAAAATTAAAATCATATATCATTTAATTTTCATTGAAAATAGTGCTAAAATATTATTTTATTTTATCATATTATGTTTTTTTCATGGTTATAAAAATACAAATTATTTTAAAAGTTGAAAACAGGGTTGATAAACAACAAAATGTTATATCAAAAGAATAAATATTTTATATTTATATTTTTAACGTCCAAATACATTTTTTATTTAAAAAAGTATTATGAATGACAATAATAAATAACAACATATAATTAAATTTAAAATTCAAAAGAAATATAATTTAAATGATACATCTTAGATATAAAATTCTTAGAATAATATACTAAAGAAGCTGAATTTTTTCCCTTTAATTAATTATTTATTTTTTGAAAATTATCAAATAGTAAAATTGTTAAAATTTTATTCAAAGAATTATTTTATATTTTAATTTTTTTTATTTTATGTTCACTGGTGGTATAAATAAACAATAAACATAATTTAATTGCTATTATTAAGTGATGAAATAAAAAATTAAGTTTGTAGAGGGAGTCTATGACCTAGAACAAACTTATGTGTACATCAAGATAACCTATAATGAATTTTTAAAATATTAATAATCATATTGTCACATCATGATTGTTCTTATGTGTAAAATAGTATGCGATAATGCCCTAAGAGTAGCTATCACACCAAAATGTCATAGTAGTTCTCCATTATGATGAGAACCCAAAAGAGCTACGATACAATTCATAAATATTTATTCTATATCCTGATGATATCATATGATACACAAATGATAGAAGCTATCTGGGGTGGATACTCACATGAAATTGAGGAACCTTCTCATGGTATAAACCCTTGGTAATATCCCATGGGATATTATGAGAATGTGACCCACCAGTAGTAAATCTAGATTTATATATTTCATGGGATGTTCTTATCTACGAACGTCTTTATTATAAATTAATATTATTGTTAATGAGTATTATGAGTCACGTACAATGATTTATTGATTAAAAAAAATGATGAATGGTGTTCGTGGTGAGGTGGGATATGTTCGGTGAATCAAGAGTAATATTGATTTAATTAATATTGGGAGATTGTATTTGTCCCATCTGTTATCTAATTGAAGATGATATATCAGACCACTTGATGGAAATTATATATCTTAAATAAATCCATGGACATGATATTCTATAATCATGTACAATTTCTAGGAAGTCATATAAAGATACATTGAGAACATAGGTTGATGGCACTAATAAGAAACCTCGATGATTTGAGATGTCATGATAAATGGAATTTATTTCACAATAATCGTTCATATGATTTATCTTGTCATTATAGAATTATATTCTTTCTCAATGGGTTCATTGGCATGCTGCTAGATCCTAAACATGGAATTTGGGCCACTTCACCTAATCCCACTATGAAAGAGGCCTAGAGGGTTACATAATAAGTGTATCCAGAATCACATTAAATAATATATTTTTATTTACAATTTAAAAAGATGAATAAATATTAATCTCAGACAATTTTTAATGGTTATTCATGTATTATAGATTGTCTATATTCCATCACAAGTTATTCGAGAGAATATAATGTGATTGGAATATTTAATAAATATTTAATACTTTTTAGTGAATATAATATTTATTTATTTTTTGGGAATAATGATGTGATATTTATTTAATAAATAAATGTTCTATATTCATGGATTGGTAAAAACTATAGAGGAATGGCAGAATGAGTTCAATAGTTCAATAATAATTATCAAATAACAAATATTATTTAATTAAATAATGTTTAATTTAATTTGAAAGTTAAAAGAATTTTGGGAAATTGTAAGAATATTATTATTACCTGACATGGGGTTTGGCAACGATAATATAAATAATAATGGAAACTTGGGTAATTATTTTATTTTAACACTAGTTATATATAATCCAAATTATATTCTTTTCTCAAAAATCAAATTATTTTTTTAGATGTGAATAATGAATTTGGAGAATCCTTTAAATCCACAGAGATCTTCCTTCTCCAAGAACACTCCTAGGAATAGAGTTCGATCTACCTTAACCTCCCACTCTGAAATAAAAATAGATCTTTGAGAAATAACTGAAAAAAAATTCTGGATGAAATCAAAAGTGGTTGATGCAAGTAATCGGATCTGCTGTGGTAGCACTCAAAGATTACTACAGTGACGTTCAGTGATTTTTGGAACATGTATGGATCATCTTTAGATTTAATCTACCACCCATTCCTACAACTCAATAGTGGAACAACATAGATCTATTTTCATATCCATCAATGAATAATGCATTCCAACAAGTTAATTCTTTAATTAACTAAATTGATTACAAATAAGATGAGATGATCATCTCGCTGTTTACGACTTTTTATCACTTGTCTATATTCTGTAATTAAATTCTATAGATCTCAATGTTTATCATTGTGTAAATATCAGATTGATCATCCATCATAGAAAAAATAAATGTTGGGAAAGACCAATCGTACTCTTCTATTGCACCCAAAAACTACAAGTCGTATCAAAGTGATCACATAATTATTTATAATTATTTAAATAATGTTGATTGATTTACATAATTTTTACATTAGTTTTTCAATGTAATTTTAACCACTTTTCTAATCTGAATTGCATTATCTAATTCATACTCATTCATTTCTCATAGATCTTATAATTTTCATAAGTTTTATGAATAAAATAAAATCTTGGAACTCATCTAGTGGTTCCATGGTTTCCTTCCAGATAACACAGGAGGATATGTCGTGTAACCAGAGTTTCACATTGTGTACTTGTGATCAATGCCCCCTGAGTTAATTTGGTAATTCCTCAACCCATGGGAGATTGATTACATGCATTGTAGTTAATTATTATACCATATATTTATTGGTCTAGACTAGCACAAGATTATCTAGATTACACATCGTGTATCCCACGAACATGATGTGTAGTCCCATTGAGTCACTCATGTTATATGTACTACCATAGAGGGCCTACCTTATTAGTAACCGTGTAACATAGAGTTTACATACATTTCTTTCATTTATAAAAACCATGCACAACATTTTTCAAGGCATGGGTTACTTGATGAGTCCATAGGTGTGTTCCACAGATTGATGGTGAGAGGCGTACAAATCAGGTAGCTCGCCTATATATGTCATGTAATTATACCAAATTATGAATATTTAAATTTTTTTATACTATTTAAACCTTATCGACATGTTCTTGTGCGTGGTCATTAAGTTTATATGACATACCATGTGATAGGTTTTTCATATATATATATATATATATATATATATATATATATATATATATATCTGTGTGTGTGTGTGTGCTTAATTAATATCTATTTAATGTTATGTTTTGTATATCATGTATGAGTCATATTATTGTTGTTAATATAAATTAATTGAAATTTAACACATTAATTAAAATCATATAATTCATGAAATCATTATGATAATTTCACACATTATGAACGTTTGTGATAATTCATGTATGACATGAATCCCAATAGTAAACAGTATAAGAGTATAATACATGTTGTGTAAATTCAGACATGTATCCACCACATTGCATCCCATGTACATTTATATACAAATTTTATATTAATTAAATTTGTTAAATTTGTTTAATATCATAATGGATGGTAATATCATGTAAATTCATATGGCAATTAAGATAAAATAACTGATTAATTAAAGATGATAATTAACTATTTCGAGAGTAATTTATCTTAAATAAGAGTAGTTAATAATTGAGTGGTATTTTTTTAATTTCATAATTTTCAGAATGTATGTGGATGATCAAGATCATAGACCATAACATTGTATTTGATTGGGTTCATTTAATTTGGTATTAAATTAAATTTTTGGTCTACATGCCTTATCTCCTCTTATTATGTGGGGAATTTGATCCCATGGATTAATTTATGTAAACCCTTTCCCAACAACTGTGTGTGTATAAAATCATATGTAATAGTTTGAAAACCCAATCTAATAGAGGTTGTTCAATTATTGATCTGAGGTGAAACCAATCCAAGAAATATACATTGGTGGATAGGTGGAATGATCTTACACAAACCTTATTTGGTTACAAGTGTTTTGTCCATGGTCTAGCGATAAGTTTATCAACTGCTCGATAAACTAACCATTAGTATAACATAATGATCATAACACTTTATTATTTAATATATATCAAGTCTCATGGTTATATCATTTTGGATGTTTTGTTCTGATCACATAATTTAATGAAATTAACGATCATGAAAAATTGAACTAAAATAAATTGGATTGTGTGTAAATATTATGTAAGATATGGAGTGTCACATATGTAAATAAAATTAATATAGAAAACCATGTAATAAGGATAATAATTTCAAATTTACACATTAAATGATAAAATAACTCATGTATACATATTATAACCGTATAGACCTCCACTACTTTAGGTAAAATCGACCATAGTGAAAATTTCTTTACCAACCAAAGATGGTGTTATTTCAATTATCAGTGAATTATAACATGATTTTTTGGGTTGAATTAAATTTTTTCACATCAATGTTTGACTTCTAATGAAGGAAATTGTGTGACTGAGAAGAAAAGGTTGAGAAAATACAATTTATGGATTTTAGGATTTGGGAGTCTACTCACCAGTTTGTGGAACATTGAATTAGTGTAATTGTAATTTGGAATTCCTACCTAAAACCATTCGTGATTCATGACCAACCATTTTTATTGTAAAGATAAGTGTAATATGGATCCTTGTTAATAGGATGTCCATGAAACATGAAATTTTGAAGCCAATGGTGAGGGATGTTGGGTTGGATAAAATAGTGGGAAACTAATAAATATAACATAATATTTATATATTAATTTTTAATAACATTATCATGGAAAATAACAGAACTATTATATTATTATTCATATAAATATCATTTAAATTACAAGAAACATATCACTGTGATTCATACTTTAGGAGGACAACCTTCCCACCCACATAAATTTCCATGAATGGAAAATGTGCCTTTGTGTCTTCCTTCACCATGAATGGATATTATATGTGCTGGGAGAACCTTTTTCTAAAGTTCATGGAAAAGGGGCTAGTGATGAAGAGTTAAAACTCTATGAGAAACATTTGAACGATTCATCAATGTTCAATGTTTCATGTTATCATCCATGCCAAATGAGCCTTTAGAGAAACATGAGGACATGGATGTGTATAGAATGATGTCTCATCTTTAGGATCTATATCAAGATAAGGTAGGACAAGAGAGCTATGTGATCTCCACTGCATTGTTTAAATCTATTCTTGGAGAGTTGAATCCAACTCGGCATCATTCGGTCAAGTATATTGTCTATATTGTACGCTTAATATTCATAACGATTAAATTAACAAATTATTTTCCTATAAATAATATAATTTGATCTCTTCCAAATATATTATCATATTTTATTGTTAATTAGAATATGGGAAATCATGAGAAGATTATTTTGGAACAACATAATTTCTTTCACCAAGATGATATGGACATGGGGCACGATAAACACGTGGTCCTTAAGGTGAATAAGAAATAAAATAATAAGGGAATGTTTTTAAAGACTCATAAACATTCTAAATATCCATAGAACCATCATTCCATGAAGAAAAAGATTCTATTGGAGGGTAAAGAAAGCTATGTAGTATGATTTTCATGTGAAGTGTGAGGCCACTAGAAGGGGAACTATACCCAGAAGGGGAGGAAAATGTTGTGTTCATTATCAACTATAAACTATAAATATATATACAATGGGTATTAGATACCAATTTTGAGGCTCACATATATATCCAAATGATGGAACGAAGTAGATTTAAATATATTTGCATAGGATAGGTGGACCTAAGATCAACAAATTGATCCTGGTGGGATTACCTATCCATTGGGGGATTCCGCCTATTACTAACAACATGTATGATTTTTTAATAGATTGTTATTATATACAAATGATTTCCAAGAACATTATTTCTATCTCACGCTAAGAAACATATGGTTTTATTTTCATGTTCAGAAATAAAAGTTGATTCTTTTGTAAAGACAATAGATGTTATGTTATGAAATATTTAAATAATGGTCATTATGTATTGAATTTTTGTTGGAACTGAATTTAATTTGAGGCCATAAATGGAAGTATTGGGGAAGAACATGGGCATATTTTGAATAAATGGATGATCCTGAGGTGCATAAGGAAGTTTCACATAATATTTGACTCTGATGTGAAATAATAAAATTCGTATAAAAGATTCATGCACTCCCAATGTGACATCAAAAAGGTAATCTGGCATTGCGATCCCAAAAAATGGAGGAGTCAGGTTTTCTAAAGAAATCAGGATGACATGGAAGTAAATAGATCCACATGGAAGATTCTTGTATGCCAAATGTGACAACAAATACCATCTTCCATATCATAATACTTTCTCTCCACCACTGAGGTTTTTACCTACAAATATAAGCATACCCCCTCACTTAAGGTGTATTATTTTGGAAGTCAAACCATCTCTCTCATGCGCATAACATAAGGCTTTCTAGACCATGTGAAATCTATGGTTTCAAGGTATTGGATCTTTTCTGATAGGTCCCCTATATGTCAACATTAAGGTGGGCCCATTAGGGATTAGCCATATCCAATTTCATTTTAATCTAAGGTATTTCTTGTAAAAAGATACTTATTGCCTGAAATATTTCCCTTATGTCCTGAAAATCCAACGCACGAGCTTCCATATTGCGTGAAACCCCTCAATATTGTCCATAGACCCTCATATTACACACAAGCCTTCAATCTTGTGCGCAACCCTCCCTATGAGATCCATGTGGTGTTCATACCCTAAGGAACCTTGATTGACCTCTTCTTGTGTGCAACAACCCTATCATACATCTAACTCCTTTATACGGCCCTCTAGGCTTTCTCGTATTAATTTCCCAGTCCCTTGAGTGGTGTTTCATGTTGTGTTTCACTACCTAATGATTTTCTACATAGGCATTCTTATAGATATCTCTTCATCTAATAGATATGCCAACATGGACCCATCAATGGACTACTCATACACCCCTTTAATGAATATCATTTCTTGTTCCCTCTCTTCCCCATGTGTGGGTTTGTACAAGTTATGTAAATCCTAGGCGTGAGGAGAGAGTCATCGCCATCTGAGCTGTTGGACGTTAAACATCCATGTAACCCATGTCCTCAAAAAATGATGTTAAACAATGTGTTTCAACTTGCATGGTGGGTCTGATTGGACCATAGATGGTATGGGACTAGGATCCTTCCACTTTCCACCTTTTCCATCTTCCTTTTATTTCCCTTTGCGCATTTTGGACATGAGTTCTACAGGGCGTCTCCTCATATTTCCTGACACACCATGATAGGGAGATCTTTGTGTGCTTACCATATCTTACTCATAAATTAGGATACCCTCCTCTTGATTCCATCCAATTTTTCGTCCCAATATTCCTCTCCCAGGGCCGCCAACCACGTTTAAGAACCTATTTCTTCTTTGTGCCTCTATATATGAGCACGACCACTCATCTCCTCACTAACACACCTTTCTTGAAGAAAACATTTGTTTTATTTCTGCTTCTTTCTTCTTACACTGATCATGAATTTTGTGGGCTTAGAGTAACCATAAACTATGACATCCTCTTTAGGCTGCCTTAGCTTATAGTCCCTACGATACCCTTCACCAAACTACATGGTCTTTGGTTCCCTTCCACGAGGATACATTGGAAGTATCTCTGAGGTTCAATCCCAACACTCATCTGTCCCGACCATTTCACAGTGGTTAACTATTCATCCCACATGATTTTGACCTTTATCTCTTATACTATGTGGGTTTTGATTACTGTCTTCTATAGTGAGTACGTAGGATGCCTCCATGAGGCTCAATCCGAAACAACTGTAAACTATGGTGCTCCATCCTGTGGATGATGCTCCTAATGTGACAACATCCCTCTTTAGGAATCAACTAATGGGTCCTCATCCATGAGGTGTTTTGATCCCCCCAGGCAACTAGCCATGGATATTCCCCACAGTCAATCCATACTCCTCCAATAACGATTATATATATTATGATGGACTACTAACCAGGTGTGAGCCCCAATAGGTCTCTGGGTCAATGTACATTGTGCACACCCTGATTTTGTTTCTCATTTCTTGAACTATGTGGACATTGATTCCCAACCATGGGGATACATAGAAAGTGTCCTTGTTGATCAATCCCACCACTATTTTATCATCTTGGTCACTCCCTCAAGCCCATATGTTTTGAGAAGATCGTATCTCAACCAAAGGACCCACTTCCTTAGTGTCCCACCCATGTGTCCATTTTCACAAGCCACATCCTATGGTGTTTCATCACTCATGTCTCGAACTATTTGGAGTTTGATTCCCAGCGTCTGAGATACATATAAAATCTCCTTGAGGATTATGCCAAATTCAATCATCTTCTCATTGGTTCCATATCCTTCAATATTTTACCTAGTCCACCACATCTCAGTGGAATCATTCCATCTACCTAGACTATCTCAGCACATAATCCCCATTTATCTCATTGCTACTCCATTAAACATCTAGGTTGTCTCAATGTTTATTACCCAATTCAAACATTCGAACTACATGGTATTTGATTTCAATCTTCTATACAGGTTGTGTAGGAATCCTTCATGTGGATCGATCCCCACACATGTTGAGGCCCCTACGATGCCACTGGAATTCTGGGTTGACTCCCTAGTCACTAGCATGATTAGAAACTATCGCGGTACGACCTGTGCCAATGATGTTCCATACGAAGTTATTCCTACGAACATCTTCAGACATAATAGAGGTCCTACCTACTCACTCACCCAGCATAGAAGTACACCCCATTTGTAAAATCATTATTCCTAGTAGATATCCTCCCCTTCTTGAAGACAACCAGCATAGTGGTCCTCCCCCTGAACATGATCCCATGTATGAAAAGTTTACCCACATACCTGGTTGTCAATGTGATGGTCCTCCTCACACTATCACCCATCAGCATTGAATTCCTCACCGTGTTTCTACTGACTCCAGAGAAGGTCCTCCCCGCACAATTTACGGTTGATACAGATGACATCCTCTTGTTCAGTATGATCAGTACGAAGGCCCTACTTATACCATTGTTACTAGAGCTAACCGTAGAAATGGTCATCCCCATACTATAGAAAACTACCTTGGAGGTCCTCCCCAGGATCTTACCAGCTCCAAGGAAGCCCCTCCCCACTCCAAAAAACTCAACCTTGGAGTTAATGCCAATGTTTTGTTCGATATTTTATTAAGTACTCCCCACAACCAATATCTTCCAAGTGGAGGTCCTCTCCACTCCAATACCAACACACACGAAGGTCTTCCCCATGTAAAAGATCTACCCCACCCAAAAGAACCACCCCAAGGAAGGAGGGAGAATCATCACTGCTAAAATAATGATCTTAAGAAGCACCAGATCATTGTAAAACATGAACGTTTTGGAGACTCTAAAGTGCATTGATACTTGATGATAGCGCCCTCACCCTGATCCCCTGTGTTAGGGTCTGGGGTAGGAACTCAACATATCAAATCCATCATCCGAGAAATTGAGATGCACCAGATCCTTTAATCCCCCCGTATATACGTACATGAAGAGGAAGATTTGGGTCTTTCATAGGGTCTTACTGTGAAATCTTTCTCAACATCTCTAGGATCATTATATACATCAAAAAGAGATAACTGAGAGTTCTTTAGGGGGGGATTGATGAAAATCACCAGCAAGATCCCCCACCAATGATTTCCACCTTTTCACAAGAAGTAGTGGTCAGTATCCCATCCTATAAGGATGTGGTCATACAGTTGGTATAGTCCTGGGAGATAGCCTATTATCCAGCGGTTTGTCAGCTCACACAACATACTCTCCACCAAGCAGTCCACTATCACAATGGTCCGCATTAGTTTAATTAATGGTCCCTCATCTTCCTCCAATTGAATAATTTGGAAAACAATGGAAATATCCTGAGTCTAAGCATGGAATTTTGTGGTACATTTTCATGACGTACCATTTCCCTGAGAGGTTCTGGCCAATTTCAACTTCATGATTTTATATTTTTGAATTCCCTCTCCCTAGAAAAGGTCATGTGCATCTTCCAAACCAATGGGATGATTAAATTCAATCTCTATCATAGATATTTGGTTTACCCCAAAAATTGGGAACAATTCGATGACATCAGCCTACAATGCTGCGTGGTTGAGTTGGTCACACTTGCTATCACTCACCACCCTATATCCATGTGTTATCGTCACACCCTCCAACAATGATTCAATCAGAGCATTACTCTACTCTGAATAGTTATTAATGAGGCTTATCCACATGTCTAGATCTGTTGATGGGAAAAGTACACTACCTTAAATTTCATTCCTATCGGGCATCAACATAATTTACCCAATGCTTTCGAGGATATTCCTCATGGAATCATTACAAAAAAGGTTGTTGCAGAGATATACCCCAAAAGGGGCATTGGCATAGGTTCTGGAGAGGATGACATTCCCCATGGGGATTAACAACAGATGGAAGATCTTATAGGAATTCACACTTGTTAGAAGAGGCAGAATCTTGGCCAAGGAGACCGTTTCAAATCGTTACCTCTCGGTGGAGACCCCAATAAGGGTAAATCGGATACATGAAATACTAAGCCCTCTAATCCATCTGGTTCTGGGAAAAAGATAGAATTTGATCCAAAATATTCTTGTGTTGCATCAACCTCCAGATGGACAGAATAGTATTTTTGATGATCTCATTGACGAATTCATAGCTTAATGATGACCAAATTACGAAAACACTAGACAGGGGTAGTAGGGGAATGAAAACCTCCCCCCCTGGCGTGGTTCCAACAGGTGATATCGAAAACCCTTCCCCATCTAGAATATATAGAGGCTGGATTTTATGGAATGATATCACTATATGCATATCCAAATCCACTCGAGCTACGTGAGTATCCTCTTCAAGACCAGGTTCAGGATCCTCCAACCAATCTATTGGTCATTCCTCCCAAATCCCCCCATGTTATTCCAATATTCACTATTTGAGACATTTAGCTAGGTTATCATGTTGGATAAACTTCTAATTGACGGGTAGTTTGGAATCCATTCAAAAATAGGAATCCTTGCCAAGATGATCTGATGGTTTATCTCATTGTATTCCTCGAGGCTCTTGAAAACAGACATGTGGAGTTCCCACCTTATGGAAATCCATATCCGTCATGGGTGGATGATATTATAGTACTCCTAATCTTCTGGATTCCTACCTTCTCCATCTTCAATTAGACAGGCATCCCATTGCAGCACCTGGACAACTTTATTTCATGTGGTGGTCCCATGATGGGGACACCAGAGCAGTAGCTGGATGCTAAGCTTTATTTCATCATAATACACTAGAATGTCCCATGTTTATCTGTTAATTATAGTTACCCATCTAGTCCATAGCCAGATCTGTGTATATTCTTAGAACGATTCGTTACTAGTTCAGTTTCACCGCTCTTAAAACCAGTATTGCTAACCACATCATGTGAAAGAGAAGTCCAGATAAGCTATTTAAAGACTTCTTCTCTCGGTGAAAGGGCCTAACATATTTACTTGATATTCTATAGACTCTGGAGAAGTTGGTAGTGATGTGTGTGATAAATTTGAAGATTAAATTGGCCCCTTACCTTTTCACTTAGAACATCCCCGGAGGATTCCTAGATTTATCTTAAAAGGATATGATCATAGAGGAGGCCTTACAATACTCCAAGCAAGAACACTTGTTTCCTCTCGCAGAACCTACAAGAAGATCCTCCAAGGCTGATACAACTACTATTTCACATTTATAGGATCTGCCTCAGTCATAGACATAGGCTCAAAAACACCTGCCTCAGAATCGGTAGGTGTCATAGCATAATGTGCTACCACCGCCTAAGTGAGACAACTAGGTTCCACCACATCACCAAGATCCTGTGCCTCGTTAGGGGAAGGCTCCTCTGGTACCTTTCCCAGATTGGAGAAACTGAACTTACTCATTCAATGATTCTCAGGTCCCTAGCTATTTTCAATGTTCCATGAAATAGGTAATCTCACGGTTTCTGAAATGCATATGTTCAGAAGAGGTAGATCTAACTGATCACCCCAATTAATATCCAGACAACTACTATCTTAGAAACTCTCTCAAGTAGTGATATGTGTTCAAATAATGACTCTAGGATCAGGCCAATAAAAAAACATCAGATTGGGTCTGGCCCTAGCACATGTGGGATGCGTGTTTGCAAATCCTGATAGTGACAGTGATGGTGAATAGAAGTAGGTGTTTGGACATAGGTCTCAGTAGTATGACAATCAGATAGCACGTAAGGAATTTTCTCATTCCCAAGGTGTTATCTGTGACTGTTTCATTCAACATGAGCCTTCCTAAGTAATTTTCCTACCCACAGCTACGACTTATGCATTGACATCTCAACCTTCTCCCTATTAAGAGATAATGCATTGACAATTTAATGGGAAGAAAATTCATCCAATAGTACCAAATCTACACTGTACACATTGAAATTTCATACCCTACGATATGGGGATTGCCCATAGATTCTACCTAGAAAAGGAGGAATCCTTATTTGATGATTAGTAGTATTCCTCACTGAACACCATCGATATGGTGGACCCATACATGGTCCCTGGTGATGAGGAATATCATGAATACATTCTTAATGTACCTAGATTACACAAGAATTGAAAAAAATGGATATGTGAACTATTAGAGTTAATCGTCCAATTCTTCTAACCAAGCCATGAATTCACCTAAGACCAGAAAACATGCTTAGTGTAGGTCTCAACATGTGCATTCCTCTCACCATATTTCATCATATTCACTTCCCACCCATTTTGTGATACTTGACCTGGTATAGCCTCTATGATTTTGATATGATCAGCCATGTATAGGTGATTCCAAGCTATAGTCTTCCTATATTTATCTAGTAATCATCTTATGAGATTCAACAAGTGAGAATCATGATATCCCCAGCACCAGCCGAAATTGGCTATTTTGACCCAATAACATCTGCCATACCTCATTCCATATTGAAACCTCCTTTCAAAATAAATGATACCTTGACATAGTGGTATTTTGTACAAAATAACACTGCTATAATTCCTATAAATCTCCCATTACTAGATGGTGTACTTATGTTATAAGATATGTGTGAATCCCTATTATAATCTTTTGGAATCCACCCCCCCCCCCTCAATTTTCAACAAGGTAGTCTATCGATGTATTACATGTTGAGAAAACCAAACATATTAAATGTCACACAATAAGATTATTCTTAGGAGAATGTGGAGGTTCTATTATTCAGGGGAACATCCACCCAATATACATCACTTGTCAGTTTAATTGTGAAGAAGTCCTTTGTTGTCTCATCGACACATGTTCTTGGATCAATATTATCCCTACCCGGATGCTCTATAAACGGGAACCATTCCAAATAGATCTGATTCCTTCAGTCTAACATATTCAATTTTATGACTGAAGAGAGGAGGCACCACATATAATGATCCACCAAAAAAAACCAAATCTAGTTTCTTGATTTCTAGAATGGAGTTCTTGGTTGTCATAATGGACCCCACTAAAAGGCATTGGTGGGTAGACATTAGATCCATCTGCACATAGTAGTCCCCTACACATATCACCAATTCCTCAAGTACTCCCTTAATGGTTAAGCATGAATACTACAAGGTGTTGTGTCTCCCTTTACCTAATTTAACACTACTTCCTGGATGTCAACTATTAATAAATAAAGGATAAGAAGGTTCAAGAAAATATAGTTTAGCACACTACCGTTGTGGCTGACCCATGGACTGACTTGGATGATGACTATATCCTCCCAATTCACTGATTGGAGGCTACAACCCTAGACATGGGACACAACTTTTTTGTCACTAAGATAAGGTTAAATCATGTTCCTAGGTGCCAGGAATGGAAGAAGATCATATTATACTCCTACAAGAATCATGCTCGAGTGATCCCTGCACCCCTTACCCCTATAAGGTATCAAGATGTTTTCCCAATTGCAACAGTAATACTCCATATTACTTGTCTCACCGGTCCAGGTTAAACTAACTCAACATGAAACACCTCTATTGGTTTGATATTATCATGACTGGAACATTGGGTTGATCACCTAATGGAATATAATTAAAAACATTATTCTCCATGGTTTTATCCACATAAGAGTCCCCTACTGGTGACTTCACTACTGATCAGGCTAAAACCATCATTCCATAATAAATATCCATGTTAGATGAATTTCACCATTTTGGTGATCCTAAATATGAAAAATGAAAAGGAATTAGAGGAGTCTCCTCCCATATATGAGGAAGGTGTCTTCAACACCATTGATGAGTTGGTACAGGTAAACAGTGGCCCTAAGATAGATCTAAAACCAACAATAGTCAACGTAGCCATGTCTATATAAGAGGAGTAGTAGTATATGGTTTTCATGAAGTACCATCGAGATGTATTATCCTAGAGATATGGTTAGATGCGAGGACTATATCCTCATGTCATCTCCCACAACCATAGTCTCCTAACAAACCATCACTAGTTCAAACAACCTCCTAGAAATATACACCCCTATAATGGTTCCATGGACAAGGATGACGTTGATAAGATCAATAAATCCAATTTCATCAATGTAGTGTATTATTCATGATGGATTTCCATCATCATTCTAATATAAATAAAGAATAGACAGATCAAAGACTGTATTGAATTTTTGGATCTCAACCATCACTGTTCGAATGATGATTTTCTCTTCCCATGATTGAGATATTTATCAACCCTACTACTAGATTCCATCTCACTTATTCATGGATGTGTATTCCTGATATATTAAAATCTGAATGGCCCCCATTGATGAAGAGTCCACTCTCTTAAAAGCACCACAAGGTACTTTTCATTAACATGTAATTTCTTTCATTCTAAAGAATGCAGGATCCACCTATCAGTGTTCCATGCACCGTATATTTAATCCAATATTTGTGACAGTGGTTGAATGTTTCATGGATAATTTGGTGGGGAAATCCCACCATCACTGGGACCATCTCAAAGATCATTATAAAGTGTTCATATTTCTCCAAACTCTCCACCTGAAGTTGAATCCCTTATTTTGTACCTTCAGAGTTTCCTCTAGAAAATTCATTGGATTCATCATCAATAATAGTGGAATCAAGATCAATCCAGAGAATATCAAGGCCATCATTTAGAAGACTCCTCTGAGAAACCTTTGAGATCTCTTAAGTTTTCTAGGTCACATAACCTACATATTCTAGTTCGTTATGAAACTGGAATGCATCTGTAATCACTTTTCCTAAATCATAATGAAAGGTGAAGACTACTAGTGGGATGAAGAGTGTCAGACTGCTTTTTATGGATTAAACAGTACCTGCTACAGAATCTATTTTTGAGCCAACACATCTTCAGAAATCTGCTATTCCATTATTTGACATCCCTGGAATTGTCCCTCGGTGCCCTTATAACCAAAAATAATAATGAGGGTAAAAATGAATAGTTTATTATATTTCCAACACATGTTATACAATATAGATAATAGATATTCCTCTATCGAGATAATATGCTTCAGGGTGGTATTTTCAGTACAAAAATTGCAACATTATATTCATCACCATAAGAAATAGTTTGTGTCCTGTGTAGACATCCTAATGTAGATTAAGATCCACCCCTTGTTGAAAATTTGTCTAGATCAGTGAGCAGTGATCCATTAGCAGTGCATCATTATGTTCATTCCATAGAAATATTTCTAGGGTCATGCATTGGTAAAATTTTATTATGCCCATTTAGTCCCTGTAGATAAGTCCCATAATCATTAATTCCCATATGCGGTCTTCGTATTAGTGGATCAAGTTGTGAAACACATCAAGATGCACTTCAATAGTGATTCCCAATGCCCCAATAGCAGAAGAATCAATGATACTGGACTCAACAGGGTCATCTTGGATGTCCTCTTCACCACGACTACATAGGTTATACTATGATATTCATTATTATTTTCAAAAGGCGGAACAAAAAATGAGTTAGATAATTATGTCCAAAACAAAAATATTTAAATGGTCCTTGATCATGATTTTCCACACATACATATGAACGGGACTTTGAGTTGGCCATCAAGTATATCAATAGTGACTACATCATCAAAAAGTCAGAGCACACAACCATATTAGAGAGCAGTCACAAGTTATTTTCATAGTCCCCTTCTCTACTAGAGATTACTCAAATTACATGGTCATAGAACAATCAATCCAATGCCTTGGAGAACCATTCTGTATCTATAGAAGAACCTGACCAAGGTGATTTGATCATCCATGTGGCGAATCGAAGTGTCGTCATTCCTGTCACTATACATGATGATGATAGCTAGAAGCTGAGACATATTACCATAAATTATTCCACATCAAGTCATCTAGATCCCCCTACCCCATCACTTGAAGAAACCCCTGACTCGACAACTCCTTTTTTCAAGTACCACGAACATGGATTCTTACGTTGGATTGATCAGAACATGATCGAACCCATCATCAGGCAATACAGTTCACTCTCTTGAGTGGTCCCAGCATTGATAATATCCTCTATAGATGTATGTATGATGGAATTATACAGTATTCCACTCAAGGAGATGAGATCCCCCAGGATATTTAGGAAGTTCAGTCTAGTTCATGTGGATTTCATTAGGCTGGGTCGAAACTCTCCCATCATATCCAAATGTTGGGATACTACTGGCCCATCATGCTCCATGACTGTATCGAGTTCAAAAAGAGGTTCAATGCATTACAAATCCATGCTATTTTTATACATTAGCTTCCAGAGCCTCTTAATATTACTATATACTCTTGGACCCTTGAGTTTTGGGGAGACGATGTCATGGGACTATATCCAGTAGCAACAACTTGTTAGTGCAGGTTTATCATGACATCCACATATTTCTTTTCCAAGTGGGCATAGTAGATTCCACTCAAGGAAGTCAAGGCCCATTCTATCATTTATTTTTTGAGCTCCAACATCATCCACTAATTTAAAGTCCCTCACACCAATCCCATTGATAAAAAAACAACTTCTGAGAAGAAGAGATTATGAAATTGTACGCCAAGTACATTATATGGTCTAACCAAACTTCTTTCATTCATGGAAAATAAAATTTGAAATAAATTCATTAAAAAAGAACCATTGTAACATTAGACAAAACATGGGTTTTCAGGGAAAGAAAATATGGCCATAAAAACTCTCCAACGCTCTCTGGGATTACCAGACAACGAATCCAAATTCCACCCAGGTGACACAATATTCTTTGCTGTATGGAACAGAGGCAGTTCTGCCCATGGATATTTAGTTACAATCATATTTCATAACCATCTATGATTAGTAGATGTCATAAATAGAAGCCGAAGTCACTATTGATGAATTGTAATCCCTCAATGGGAACATGAATCATGTCATGAACAACCTAGAGAGACACCATAATAAAATATCTAGATCATTCAACATGCATGTTAGTCTCTGCTACTTCCATCAAGGTGACATAGTGCTATCCCTAAGAACACCTATGATACCTGGTATGAAGCCTGTAATGGTGGATCCCAAATGGGAGGGACCTTATATCATTCACAAGGTTTACCTTAATGGTGTGTACTCCCTTTTCACCATGGATATTGAGTTTATTAGTCCTCACAACAATTAAAAATTCCTCAAGTAGTACTTCACATGAGTGAGCCTTCCTCCTAAACGAAAGTAAATTTTTAAATTGAAAAAATTCCTTCTTGTCCTAGCTCTATGCCCGAAATGTAAAATCTATTTTCATATTAACCATTTGTTGTTTAACTACATGACATATCATTACTATGAGTGGAATGATTCCCATCTTCATGGGTATGTAGGAACTCCCTGACATTTTTACATTGGGTCCAGCCCTATGTTCCCCATTTTCTATCTTATGACCTGAGATTACTTTTGGTATAATGTGGTATGTTCTGTACTTCATTGGTCCTCTTTTACATCGGTTATGTAACATCGACACCATGTTTCCTCCATTAGGAATACCTCCCTTCTTCTATTTTCATACCACATGACATGAAACTAAATGACATTTCAAGAACTGCTTATGGATTCCCATCCTTATGGGATACATTGAAATTCCCAAATAGTTTGTCACCAAGCCTATCCACAGGCTCTACAAATAATCTATTTTATTCATTCTCGTTGCCTGGATTCATTTGGGATTACATTATGTGGCATGAGGCCACTTTGGTCTTCATTCTTCATGGTTTTATAATAGCTTCACCATGTCCCCCCTACATAGGGGTTTTCCCTTTATTCCTTATCTTCACCAAATGATGTTAAACTGTATGGAACATTAATAACTATGTGTGGAATGATTCCCAGACTTTTGGGATATGTAGGAATTCCTAGATATTTCGTCTTTGTGTTTAGCCCTATGTTACTCCACCTTTCTAGCCATTACATCTCAACACATAATCTCAGATCTACGACCTTAAAATAAAATCTATCCCATCCCACATGATGTTAAAATATAATTTCCTACCTGAAAGCTATTAAACCACAATGAATTTATATTATTTTCTAGATAACCTTAAAAGAATTGTTCCCCTCCTTCCTGCACAATGTCAAAACCGCCTAACACATAGCAGATTTTCCTCTCATCTGGGCACTTTTCCTTGTTCCCCACTTTTGTTGCGTGGGGCGGTGTGGACATACTTTTTCCTCATTCATGCCGGGTTTTATTTACGACACCAAAAACATCCCCTTTTGGACCATACTCCTTTTGATCCTTACCACATTATGTTAAACTACATGACATTCTTATAAATACATTTGGATTGATTCCCATCTTGTTGGAAGATATAGGAATTCCTGGGCATGTTGTCCTCGAGTCTGACCCTTGGTTCATCTAGTCCTTCTCTCAGACCCTTGGCTCGGGTTCTCTCCCATGATCATGAATGGTGTGGTATTTGGACTTCTTTCATCGCCATTCACATTGGGTTATTCTACCTTGATGTACAAATTCCTTTCTTGAGAAACCTCTACCCCTTCCATCTTTAATACATGAATTTAAAATGCATGTTATTTTAGAACTACGCGTAGCTTGATTCCCAAACATATGGGATACATAGAGACACATCGAAAAATTCTCATCGGCTACAGCCCCATGTTAATAGACATATTTTTCCCTTTCCCTCAACAAATCTCCTCGAGTTATCTACTCTTAAATGGACCTGTCAACCTCTATTATTACTCAATAACATTCTCGGATACATTACGGTTTACAACATAGAGTGATGAATTTTACATGGACAAGATTTCTTCCAATATCCATGCTTTATGTGTCCTTTTATTTAGGTTTCCATCATCATTCATGTCTGAAAAGTCCCTAGAATGGTATGGATTCCCATCCCTATGGCCCAACTATCGTTTTAGGCAATCATCTATGTGGATTTTAAAAACAAATTGAGATTGGATCCATGTTTTGAATACATTCAGTATCCAATACTCATTTGTTTTTCCCAATTCTAGTAACACTATTTGGATTGTGTGCTTCCAATATGGACAAAATATTCCACTATCATTTAGCCGACCGCATTACACACTAAGTATTAGTCTAATGATTTACATCCATTTCCACTTCTTCAATTTTAGATGGAACTTATAAACTCTTTGTGTATTCCCTCTGTGCACCTTTGTGCATTGAGAAGACAAACTGGCATCGTAGTGTCACCCATGAATCTACAGCATCGTTCCCCTAATATGTGTTCCATGTGTTGTAAAAATATTCTCCCCCTTGATTCCCACACCGATCATATCTCATGTGGGATTATAGATATGGTTGTGGATTTTTCCCACATAATGGAATCACACTTCCCGTTGGCCCAAACCCGACAAGCAAAAACTAAGAGTTTAAATTGTAATATAGGCAACCAAGTCCATAAATCATGAATTTGAAATGTGTGTATGTCCACCTTGGGAATTTTCTATGTTGTGTGAACCTCCTTGGTCCTCATTCATGTTGGATTTATTTATTACACTACATTCAAAATTACCTCCTTGGATGTCTCACTTTTTGGTCTGAGATCTACGACCAAAAAATAAAATACATTATGTTCACATTTTATGGTGTTAAACTATTACTTTTACATCCATGTTGTGCGATGATAACCTCCCAGCCATTCAACGTATTCATTTGAGAAGAAATATCCCATATGGAATTGACCCTCTGACAGGTCGTGTTCTAAAACTATGTGTGTCTTGATTCTATACCCTGTGGGATATGTGGCAACACATGGCCCCTTTTCCACTTGGTGTAGCTGCAGAATTATGAACCCTACCCACCCCTTTCGGGGTATCATTTTCTTTTCTCAGAATAGTTCGATTTGGTATGAAATTATTCTATCATCACCCACATTGGGTCTACCTCAATGGAAATATTCCACACCTCTCTTATCCATATAGCCCGAACTATACATCCTTTGAAGTAAGTCTTCTTGTGTCCTTGTTCGCATGACATTAAATTTCATAAAAACTACACAGATTCTCACCTAAAATGATATCACCCCCTGTCGTATTGTCCATCTACCAATCTATCTTCATGAACTATGTGATGATTGATTACTAACCTTATGGGAAATGTAGAGACAACAAGACTTTCCATCTTTGGTCCAACCACTACCCCCCTCACTTATCAGGAATTTTTTCATGGGTTCTCATAAGAGTGAATTGTATGGCGTGGACTTCATTTTTCCTCTTTCACTTCCGATTAATAGTCATTCGCATCATATACCTCTCTTGATATTATCCCTTATTACATTCATTTATGCCATAAGATCGTAAAATGCAGTAATAAGTCCATGCACCACTTGTCCTGTTATTTGGGGTTTCCATTATCTTTCACATCTGAAGGGACCCCTCAATTGTTAAGGATGCTCAACCTTACAGATCACTTACCATTTTGAGCCACTGTATTAAAGGACGTTGAACAACATTTTAGATAGGTCTCACATTGTGAATATTGTCTACAAAAAATCAAAATTTCTTTTTTATGACCCCAGATCACATTATACATATACAGTGTTTCAAATTTGATAAACAATTATCTTATATATTTATAAAACATTCACTAAATTTCAATTATCAGACGTTTTAGTTTGTATCTTTATGCCCCCTTTGTCCAGGAAGATTATCAACACCCATGATGTTACTATGTTCATCATTGTGTTCAAGTTATGAATGTTGGCATGGTTGGGATTTTCCATCATGGCATTCCCCTTTAAAATATTTTACACTCTATTGTGATGGGGTAAGAATAACCTCACTCCATGTTTCCCACACCAAGAATTGATCATGTGGGCTTAGGAGTCTTGGAATTGTGATTCCCACATATAGGCACGAACAACCTTTCATTTTTAGCTCCATGAACATAAACTGAGATCTCTATTCTGTGTGATATGATGTTAAACCATGTTTCCTTTTCCCACATGAAATTAAATTGTTGCATCCTTACCTCTTTATTTTAATGTGCCTTGGCTGGTTTGGTCTTACAAACAAAATTTCCATATCATCATCGTAGCCAGGAGATGAAAAAAGGCATATCATTTTGGGGATATCACTTGAGAGAAAATGTCATCTGGTACTGTTTATCATCCATTCCACTTGTAAGGACTTTATATGGTATGATTCTCACTTTATACCCCAAACTTTTCATCCCAAGATTGTTACTTCAAAAAAAATGAAACCAATAAAAAACAGGATACATCAAATGCCTCTTCACTCTGTGCATGAGTCAAAAATGTACGGTGGAACCACCGTGGAACTACACAAGGCTTGATTCCCATCCTTATATGATACATAATGAGGATTGGATCACTAATCCTAGGTCCAACTGTAACATTATTTCCCCTTCGTTATGATGAATCACCTTTATCATCCCTGCATGACATTAAACTACACATAATTCAACGAACTGATTATTGCTTGATTCATATCCTTTTGTGATATATAGCGACACACATAAATTTTATCGTCATACCCAAACAAGGGTTCATTAACCATTATATCTCTTTTCACATAATCATTTTGAATACTCTATGACCTTAAACATAGAGTTCCCAGTCCACCAGACATTACTTTAAACTGACAGCAATGGTCCAAGCAATATGAACATAAACGATGTGCAATGTCTGAGTCATATGATGCTAAACTATTCCATGCAAAGTGCTCATCTAATGATGCTAAATTGCATGCTTATCATCCTCCTTTTTATGATGTAAAACTGTAAGAAATTCTAGGTCCTCACCATAGAGGACCTGTCTGGAAGTAGGTTTGATCATGATTCCGATTGACACCCCCATCCGATGTTCTTTCGTCATGGTAGCATAGTTTAAAGATAGTTGGAAATAGTTAGATCACTTGATCACTCCCTATGCATGATTTTTGTGCCCTATTTTAGGATCCTCATCCTCTTTCACATCTAAGGGAAACCCCTAATTATCTAGTCAAATGCAATTTTGGATCACCTACCATCCTAGACCAATATTCTGTAATGAATCAGAGGACATTTTGAGTTATGCCCCATGTTTTCAAATATAGTAATCATTTTTCCCGTGTTGGTTTATCCCCACATCAGTCTATCAATATAGGTCCCGTTATAAGAATAAGGTCATCAATTCTGTTATATTTACTCTCCGTCGTCATTGTGCTCCGAAATATGGTTATTGTGACTCACACCTCCCATTCCAATTAGTTTGGATGGGTTTAAATTCAACTGGTGTTACCCCGTTCGTGCACTAGAGCATGTTTAGAAAGAAAAGATGGTTGCACTGTGAACCTTACCCTTCAGTCAGGGCATATCACCACCCAAATACTTTGAGTGGTCAGTTAACAACAGAAGAACTCAACAATTCGATGATTGGTTGGCATTATCATACACAATAGATGATTATGCAGTCTTCTCTTGTTTTTCACTCTTGGTATGACCCACATGAGCTTAGGGATTGATTGGTTGATACTTTGTAGTTATGATCGAGATGCATTAATTAAAACAATAAAGAAAAGTGTATATTTACACATGATATTCGGGGTATGTAAACAAATAGAGAAATATGAATCATGATTACGTCCAAAACACACCCTCTATGGATGAGTGCATTCAATGGACTGCTTTGGTACTACCACCTTCAGGTTTGTAGCCTCTAAATTTGTTTCCCTCTCCCTGATCTCCCTTTCTTCATCATTAGCCGCTGAGCAAAGCTCATTAGTATTGGTTTAAATTCACTGCAGCTCGGTTTGGAGCTCACCCATTTGACAGACCACATGCTCCTGCACTACAGGATAAATGGACTTTTTGTGATGGGTTATTTACGATGGGTCATGGAATCGTCGAATGTAACCCATCAGAAGGGGTTATCTGTGACGAGCCAATTTCCCCATCACAAATATCTATTATTAGCGACGTGGGGAGGGGGAGGGCCCATTTCAAAATGTATTATGTGAAATGCATGCTAAACTATGGGCATGGGTATTTGGGGTATGTTAATATCCTCATCACAAAGGCATAGTGGTGGTTTTTAGTATTTTCAATGTGATACCTACCTTGTCGCAAATAGTATGTCATCATATAGCCATTTGAGACGAGGTCTGTCCAAAATTACATTTTATTAACCGACTGTAATTAATTCAGGCAGTGAGCATTTGCAACGGGGTAACTATAGCAAATAATCTCGTCACAGATAATCTAACCTATATATATACCCTCATCTGTTTTCATCGCATTCTACTTCATTCTCAACTTATCTCTCTCTCTCTCTATTTTCTTAATATTTTCTTCTAAATTTTTTCATAGTTTAAACATTTAAAATGAATCATAATCTGTGAGTTTTATACTTCAAAAACATCAGTTTCAAGGTATTTATATGTTTTCCTATTTAGTTAATTTATTTTATTTTCAAATTATTTATAAATTTTTTAGTTAGATGCAACTAAATTAAATAATAATTATATTTTTGTTTTTTCAGTATTTTTTTATGTATAATTATGAGTAAGTGTTAATTAGATATAACTAGTAATAAATTGTAAAAATTAGCAATAAATTGTAATAAATTGTAATAATTAGTAATAAATTTACATAATTATCAATAATTAATAATAATTACTATTAATTAGGAATAATTAGTAAAAATAAGGATTATTTTTTAATAATTAGGATTAATTATTATTAATCAGGATTAATTGGTAATAATTAGAATTGATTAGTAATAATTAAGATTAATTAGAAATAATTCATATTAATTAGAAATAATATTGATGAATTAGTAATATTTAGGATTAACTAGTATTAATTCGTATTAATTAGTAATAAATTGTATTAATTAGTAATAATCTGCAATAATTTGTAATGAAATGTAATAATTTGTAATAATTTGTAATAATAATAAAAAATTGTAATAATTAGTAATAAATTCTAATAATTTTTTATTAATTTTAATAATAAGTAATAAATTGTAATAATAAGTAATAAATATTAGTAATTACTGAATAATTGTAATAATTAGTTATAAATTGTAAATATAATTAATAAATTGTACTAATTAGTAATAATTTGTAATAATTAACAACAATCAGGATTTATTAGTAATAATTTTTAATAATTATTGACAATTATGATTAATTAGTAATAATTAGTAATAAATTGTAACAATTTATAATAAATTGTAAGAATTAGTAACAAATTGTAATAATTAGTAATCAATTGTAATAATTTGGATTAATTACTAATAATTAGGATTAATTAAATATAGTTAGTAACAATTAGTAAAATTTACCTGTAATTAGTAATAATTAGGATTCATTTCTTATAATTAGTAATATATTTTAATAAATTGTTATAATTAATAATAAATTGCTATAATTAGCAATAAATTGTAATAGTTCAAATTAATTAGGGAAAATTTTGATTAATTAGTAGTAAATAGGATTAATTATTAATAATTAGGTACAATTATTAATAATTTGGATTAATTAATAATTATTAGGATTAATTAGTAATAAATTTTAATAATTAGTTATAATTTTTATTAATTATAAACAATTATGATTAATTAGTAATAATTTTCAATAATTATCAACAAATTGGAATAATTCTTATTAATTATTAATAAATTGTAATAAATATTATTAAAGTTTAATAAATTGTAATAAATTGTAATACTTAGGATTAAATAGTAATAATTTGAATTAATTAGTAATAATTAGTAATCATTAGTAATAAATATAATTATTTAGAAATAATATGTGATAAATTATAAAAAAATTGTAATTAATAGTAATAAATTTTAATAAAAAGAAATAATTTGTTATAATTAGTAATAAATTGTAATAATTAGGATTAGTCAATAATAAGTAAGATTAACTAGAAATAATTAGTATTAATTAGTTATTATTAGGATTAATTAGTAAAAATTTGGATTACATAGTAATAATTAGGATTAAATAGTAATAATTAAATGAAATTTGTAATAATTAAGATTAACTATTAATAATTGTGATTAATTAGTAATAATTAGGATTAATTAGTAATAAATAGGATCAATTAGTAATAATAAGGATTAATTAGTAATATTTAGGACTACATTGGATTAATTAGTAATAATTATGATTAATTAAGAATAATTAGTATTTGTTAGTAATAATTAGGAATAAATTTGAATAATTAGTAATAATTTTTAACAAGTATTAATAATTAAGAATAATTAGAAATCATTAGATATATTTAGGAATAAGTATGAATAATTAAGAATAATTAGATATAATTTTGAATAATTAGGATTCATTATGATTAATTAAGATTAATTAGGTTTCATAAGAAATAATAAGGAATAACTTGGAATAATTTTGAATAATTATGAATAATTTGGATTAATTATGATTAATTAGAATTTATTAGGATAAATTAGAAATATTTATGATTAATTAGTAATAATCAGGATTTATTAGTAATAATTATGATTTATTAGTATTATTTTGTAATGAATTTGAATAAATTTAAGTACATTGTGATAAAATGGCACAATTTCCAATGGATTGGTTGCATTCCTTTTGATCGACACCTCAGCTCCATTAAACATTCTGCCAGTGAAATCAGTATGAAAAATATGCTATAACATATGTCGGAGCATATTTTTCATACTGAATAAAGTTAGAGAAAGTGGAAAGGAGGTGACTCGTCGGACAAAAGAGGCTCTTTTTCCTGATGACTCGTCTCCATGGAACTTCTACAACTTAAATCACTTTGAAAAGTAAGATCCGACATACGAAAATGAATATTCATAAACTGAAGAAGAGTTGTCATAATGATATATGTAGGAGAATGTTGTTAGTGGATGTATCGTCAAGAAAAATTGTGGCCATTAATCCATTGGAAGATGTACCATTGGTAATTAACAATAATTATTACAAAATGCATGTAATTATTAGTAATTAGTGGTAATTAGTATAAATTTTTATAAATGAATGTAGATTAGTATAAAAGATTAATAAATAGTATTAATTATTATAAAATAATAGAAATTATTATAAGTCGATATAAAAGAGAATTTAACTGTATTTTATTTTTGTGTAGTGTATATCATATATACAATTACATAAAATAACTAATTATTTCATATTTTCTTGAATAATGTGGAACACGAACGTTGATAAAAATCATTATAAAATGACCATTCTAAGGTGAATTAGTGTAGAAATCCTAATGGTTGTCATTTAAATCCTTTATATATTGAGGGTATTAATTCTTTATTCTAATTTGCTTCATCTAAACAAAATTATGTTTTATAAGAGAAAATTAAGTTTCCTTTCAAAAAATGTTCTTTGCGGGCGTATGACACCTTTGACCTCATTGGAGGTCATTTATTGCATTTTAGTTTTCAACCGAATTATGATTTTTGGTATAAACATGGTGAACACAATTCAGTAGAAGATGCATAGAATTTGGTCCCAGATCCAGTATGGTTCCAAAATTTAATACATGATGTGTTATGTTGGTCTTTTCAAAAAAATGAAACTCAGGATGGCATTTATTTAACTCATATGTTAGAACCATGTCATGCATATGAGTTATTAAGGTCTATTGAGGATACCTTATATCATTATTTCATAATAAGAAGGTTTGAATAAGTTTCTAAATTTATGCCTATTAAATCAGATAAAAGAATTTAAATAGTTTTTAGATCAGATATTATCATTATTATAAACACTACTCCCTAAAGTAAATTTGTTGCCTGCAAATTTCTATGAGAGAAAGTGGATGGTTTATAATCTGGGTCCAGGTTATCTGATGATTCATACATGTTCAAATGATTGTATTATATATTATGGTGAAAATGAGTCATTGGATAGTTGTCCTACACGTGGATAATCTAGTTATAAAGAACCTAATTTAGGGAAGTATGGATATATTCCTATAAATAATTGAGATATTTCCAGCACACACGTAAATTAGAGTGTTTATTTATGTCTCATAAAACAAAAACATTTATGTCATGGAATGAAACCAATATTTCAACTATTAAAATCTTAAATCATCCCTCTAATGGTGATTCATGGAATCATTTTAACCACGTTCATATGTATTTTACTTTAGAAACATGAAACCTATGATTGGGTCTATCTACTGATGGTTTCTATCCATTTGGTTCTTACGGTAGTCAGTATTCATGTTGGTATGCCTTTATAAATCCATAAAATTTACCTCAATGGATATTGATGAAGGATTAATATATATTTTTTGACTTATTAATTTCAAGTCATCAAAAAAAGAATATTGATATTTATTTGAAACACTTGATTGATCAGTTAAACTCATTATGGGGTAATAGTGTCAGTACATATGATGTTGCAGAAAAACAAACCATATTACTGAAAGCTGCATTGATGTGGAAAATTAGTGACTTCCCAGCATATGACATGTTATTAGTAGGAGTACAAACGATACAAAATATTTTCTATAAATTATGAGAGACAACAAAGCGTTTATGCTCATCAATAGAAAAAACCTTCCTTTATGACTTTCATCACAAATTCCTTCCAACTGATAATCCTTTTATATGAAACAAATACCTTTTAAGAAATGGAATGGTTAAAAAATATGGTCCCCAAAAAATGATCTTAGGTACATAGTTAAAATTAATTGTCTCCTCAATACCTCCAATCACATATGGACCCACAACAAACCAACAAAAAATTTATGGGGTTGGAAAAGTGCACAATTGGATAAAACATAACATTATTTGGTATTTTCTATGTTATTCTGAATTGTCTTTCATAGGATAGGTGTGATGCATGTTGAGAATAAATGTTTTGTTAATATATTTCATACAGTTTGTGATACACTAGGTAAGAAAAATGATAATGTAATGGCATGATTATATCATACCCAATTTGGAATGAAACTAGAACATTAATTCTTTGAAAATATAAAATCACAAATGTTAATGATGCCAAAAAAAATTATAAAATATCCAAAGAGATCATTTATAATTTTTTTAGTTGATTATAGATTTGAGACTTCCAGATGTTTATGCTTCCAATTTGGGCCGATGTGTTAGAAATGATCATATTATCAGATTGAAATGTCATGAGAATCAGTTTTTAATGAAAAGACTTCTACCAATTGGATTAAGAGGTTTGACAAATATAATGATTTGGGACGTCCTAAGAGACATGTTATATTTTTGTCGACAAATTTTTCCATCCACAAAAGACTACGATGTAGTAATAAAACATCATGAAGATGTCGTTTTAATATTATGTAAACATGAAAAAATATTCCTAATTAATTTCTTTGACTCAAGGAAAATTTGATATTTCATTTACCAGATGAAACAAAATGTCGAGGTTAGGTATAGTTCCTATGGTTGAACCCATTTGAGAGATGGAAGTAGAAATTTGAGCAAAAAGTACGTAACAAAGCATCAGTTTAATGCTCTATTGCATAATATTATTTGTAAGAGGATATATCTTTTTTATCTCTATTTAATTTCCACATTAATATCCCTCAAAAACCAATCTCATGGGCTATAATGATGAAATGTTAATGATGAAATGAGCAATCAATTATCAGTTTTAAATCCGCCTGAACATGGAATTAGTGGAGTTTATCAATGATGGATTTTAGATGATGATCATTATAGAGATTATACATATATTCTACTCAACTATGAAGAAATCACACCCTTTGTACTTGGGGTGATCCTATGAATCATTATATTATTTTTGTAACATTACATTAATCGTAAATTATTTGAATGTTATATGACTATCATAACAAGAAAAATTTTCCACAAATTACAGCTGTGGCTCTTATAAAACGTCGTAAAAAACATTTTCTTACTAGTTCGAAAAATTGGTAATGTATATTTTTTTTTGATATCACATAATAAACAATTTATTACTTATTGTAGTGATAATTTGTTTACAAATTTTCATATATATCAAAATGTTAATAAAATTAATATCCGGTTGTATTTATTGACTAACCCACAATCAAAAGTGGTTAAATATTATAACGTATATGTGGTGAATGGGATTAGATTTCATACACATGCATATGGGGAATAAAAAAACAATCAATATTGGTGTTTTCAAGATAGAATCTCATTATAATGAAACTAATGTTCAATTTTATATTATGAAAGAAAAAATCAATAAACTATGTTATCTAGGACAACATTATATAGTGATGTTTAAATTTTAGTGGTTGGATACGGAGAGAGGCATTCGTGTTAATTTGATCCATGGAATCATTGATATTAAATATAAAAGTATACTGGAAGTAAATTAATAATTTTTATTATATTATCAGGAACATTAAATTTATTATGAATATTACAGTGCTAATTCAACATAGTTCAGTGATTTGTTGGGAATAATAAAAATTAAATAACGAGAAAATCATTTTACTAAAAGTGATTGTGGTTCCGCTGAAGTACAAGAAATTGAAATATTTTATGAGACTGCTCCAAATCGATATTTTTCATGAAGATACATAAATATCATTTATGATACCCCACTGTTTAGGGAAAATGGTGAAAATTATTTTAATGACGATACAACTGAAATTGAAATGACAGGAGATGATGAAACTGAAACTAATATGTAAATTGATTATGTTGAGGAGGCAGATGAATACATTGACATCGAAATATATGAAGTAGAGGATGAATATGGAAATTTACACAGTTAAATTCTAGTTATAATCACATATAATATATTTTTATATATATATTATCTTTTTTCAACATGATTTTAGCAACAATTATTTTGTGTTTCAGATAGACAAGGATATGTATCGTCTGTTGTAGGAGGCTAAATTAACTTTGGATGAGATGGATGTTGGATCATCTGATCCTCAAACTGCTGGAGGTCCAATGAGCACTAAGAGGGTTTTTGGACTTGCTTGAATAATGACAACGGAACCTATCTCCAAGTGATGTCCACGTCTTGGGTTCGATTCACGCACACTAAGGTATGTTTACATGTTTACTTCAGTCAGTTTTCATTAATTTATTTATATTCTATTTGTTTATTAATTGTTATTTTTCCACAACATTATACATATATTTGCGGGACAATAGAGTGCTATATTGCACAACTATTTTACTAATGCATGGGTTTCATTGAATCAAATTCCAATTAATGTTCAGCACTGCATGTTCAAGCATTGGCTGGGATGCAAATAAATAATATTTATTTTAAAATTAATTTAATTACTAACATGATATTAAATACTATTTATAGGGTTTATTTGATCCCATTGATGAGAGAATGCGTGAGGATATTTGGAAGGCATGATAGGGAGGTATGTTTTCGCATTGCTCTTAGCTTTCCACAATTTTATAAGAAATGAAATAGAGAAAGCTGGAGTGGAAGAGTTTGATGAGACATGTCACATCCGCCGAACTGATTATATTTAATCTCAAGTTTGGGATGGATTATGTACACACTAATTGAGTAGGTGGATTTATATTATATCATTAGTAGGTCAATAAAATCGGGGGAGGTAGGAGGCGACACATCGATCATGTAGTTGTACATTTAGTACGTATAAGGAGCATATGACAGGTACATTTTTTAAATATTGTGTATAATAGTAAATTTAAATGATTTATTTTATATTCATATAGGTAGTCGCATAAACTGATATTGTGGATTATGATTTTTATAGGAGGACATACAATGATCCATCCATTTGAGAGATTATAAGTGATCGCCAATGTCATATTCTCATTAGTATAATTTTTTTATTTAAAATTTAATTGCAAATAATATTTTAAATATTTTATATTGAAATTGAAATTGAATGAGTCGTATGAGGTCGCGACATCTTAGAAACAATGTGAGAGTCGGGATGAGACTTATGGTCAGACCAGTTCCCCCCAATATGATGAGACATCATGGATGCAGAAATCACAATATGACTTTGAGAATGGTCAAGATGTTGGTATCGACTCCCGATTGACCCCTGGGAGTTTTTATGGATCCACTAAGATGTTGAAGTATATCTCTAGATGAGAGAGCATAGAGTTATTATAATCTCATACACAATATCTGGAACATCTGTGAGTTCAGAGTGATCTTATAGAGACTATTCATAGGGAGCATGAGAAGATGTGTTAGTGGCAGAAACAACAACTGAAATTTTTCCTATGAGAGTTGTAGCAGAAGGAGGAGGATGTGCATGATGAGATGTGTCACTGGCGTCACCTGCTATATAAGTAGTAGATTAAGTACATGTGATGTATTACTCGTTGTTTAGGGATGAATTTCCCTACAATATCTCCTCCTGCTCCTCCAGATGACCCTCCCCCTTAGTTATAAATTATTATTTTGTAATGAAACATTTGAATGTAATTTTTTTATAATATTAACTATTTAAAGTTTTAAACATTTCTCATTTTATATTGTTGAAAATATTATTTTTTTTATTATTTATTTAATATTTTATTATATTTATAATTTTATTTATAAATATATTTTTTAATTTTTGATAATACTGAGCTTTTTATTATATTATTAATATTATTAATATTATTTCATTATTATTATTATTATTGTTGTTATAATTTTTAAATATTTTATAATTAATTTTATTTTACTAATATTAATATTATTATTTCATTTATTTTAATATATATTTTATTATTATTAATATAATTTTATTATTATTATTACTTAATTTATTTTGTCACGCCCCGTCCTCGGGGCCCGTGCCGTGACTACCCCAAGCCCGCCTTCCATAGGCCAGGGGCTGGCGACTAGCACCAAGGCGTAAATCCCGATAAAAAGGGAAGGCATTGCCTTTGTAAAGTAAACAAGCACTACAGAGTATGCAAGTGGAAAAGTAAACACTAAGTAAGAACAGAGTACAACTGAAAGTGCGGAAAAGTAAATGGGCCAGTATACAAACCCAAACTGAATGTAAAGTAAAACTCGAAAGGGAAAACATCAACTGTAAAGTAAAAGCCGCCACACCATGCTGTCCTCTAGAAATCCCACCTGAAGGGTGGGTATAGATAGCTCCACTGCTCCTCGGGTCCCGCCTTCCACTACGGGCACGTCCCGTCCAGTGGTCCACCTCTAGGTACCGTTCTGCTCTGCAAGCCTCAGCCACGATCAACGATGTCCGTCGTCTGCAACCAACACAACGTAGTGCGGGAATAGCCCGTGCAGGGGTGAGTATAAGCTACTCAGTAGGGAACCCGAGACCCCCGATGGTCTCCCAAAATCCACAAAGGATAAACAACAAAGGATAGATACAAACACGAAGTAACAACCGACACTGCTTAGGTATATGCCCATACATATACCTAAGTCATCAATTCCAATACGCTCCAACCTCCAAGCCCAAGTACAACTCAGTCCACACTGGAATGTATATGTATTCCACACAGAAAAGAAAAACGAAATCCACACAGGATAGCACAACACAATCCACACAGGAAAGAAACAGGATTCATCTCACACAGGTATACGTCTTCGAAAGACGTTAAAGATGATCTCTGATCCATCTAAGTCGTCGGACCCATGAATGATCGATAGGTAACTAACCCCCGCAAAAGACCCACACAGGATCAGGACCACACAGGACCTGTAGGCACTGGTTCACACAGGACCGCTGAGCGCAGACCCACACAGGATCGGACCCACACAAGATCGAGCCCACACAGGACCTGTAACACCGATCCACATAGGATCGCTGAGTGTTGTAGTCGTCGTCGTCAAATCCACTAAGGATCTCTGTACTGTCGTCATCGTAGTCACAGTAGCAGTAGCAGTCACAGTCGCAGCCAGCACTAGGGTTCCCGCACACAGCAAGCTCATTCGGGAGGGTCCGCTCCATGAGCCGAGAGGGTGATACATCAACTGTCACATATCCCGTAGTTTATGTATCCAAAAGTTCCGTATTTTCAACAGGAACTCAACGCAACAGACGACGCGTCGATCAGATGCCCGGTCTGAGAGTTATTGGCTTTTTCGTCCCAGGGGCCTGGTTGGTTTTTAAGGCAAACCAACCCGACTGTACTCCACCTACGTCCAAACCTCGGGTGGAGTATGCCAAAAGATCCATCTCAGTAAGAGGAACTCAACAAATATGACGGCACGTCAATTAGACGTCCGTAGCTCAAGATATGAGCGTTTCCGCTTCGAGGGCCCGGTTGGTTTCGTGTACGAACCAACCCGGCCGAACTCAAAGTATTCCGAAACTTTGAGTGCGATATACCGAATCGACCGTCTCGATCCAAGGATCGCATCTCCGCTGATGGTTCGTCAATCGGAGGTCCGTAGCTCATGCTATGAGCAAAAGAAAGATGTTGATTCGAAAACGGGGGGTCGGGGTCCGGGCCGACCCGGCCTGACCCCCCCTGGGTCGACCCGACCCGGCCCCGCCGGCGGCGCGGCCCGGCGTGGTGGTGCGGCGGGGGCGCCGCTCGGGTGCCACGCGCGGGGGGCAAAGCCACCGCCTCTTCCCTCGGGTGGCGCGACATCACACCGCGCCTTTGACAAACAAACGGCCCCCCACGTGAGGGGGCCTGCATTTAAAAAAAAAGAAATGGGGGGGGGGGGGGGCGCTGCCCCCCCCCCTTGGTGTAATCGCGGCCCCCCCATTATGGGGGGCCGGTTTTGGCCAGCCGGGGGAATTAATTCCCCCGGTTCTTCTCCCTTCCGGCCGGCCCGACCTGGCCGACCGGTTCTTCCTCAACGGGAATGGCAAGGCCGGTCCCCCTTCCGACTTCTGATACCGGCGGCCCGGCTGGCTGCCGGTCTTCCCGTTCCACCGCGGCCCGGAACCGGCTGTGGCCTTCGTCGTCCGGCGCGGTGTGACGGCACCGTGCCCCTCCTCCGCAGCCCCACTCCGGCCGCGGTGCCTTCAGTTTCCTTCGACGCGGCGCGATGGCGTCGCATTCTTGATAATCTTTCGGCGGTGCGGCGCGACGGCACCGCACAATTATATCCGTGTGATTCCCGCGTGGTGTGATGGCACCACGCCATCTCGTTTCATCCGCAAGAAACAAACAAGAACAAAGGAGGGGTGTTCGGCCGTGTTTGTGCGGTCCGGCCCCCCTCTCGTTAAACGATAACTCATAAACGTTTATCCTCAAAGTTTGTCAAGCTAGAAACAAGAACAGAAAATATTAAATAAACATCATCAAACCCATACCTCAGTTTCAAGAACGATGTTCGTCAACGACCGGCGGAAGACGAGCGTCGCGGTGGTCGGTGTCGCGGAAAAAGGACGTCGATGTCGTGAAGCGAGGATTCGAAGCTCTTTGACGGTGATTTCATCGCGGGAAACCATCGCGGAAGAGATGACGTGGAAGGAGAGGTCGTCGGTGTCACGGGTATGGCGTCGCGGAAGGCGGTTCCCGAGAACGTTGCGTTCTTCGTCCATGTCTGAATGTTCTTCGCGTTCTTCGTCAAAGTTTGAAGAAGAAGGAGAGAATTCTTCAAAACCTCTCAAGATGGCTAAGGAGACCAACCAAAATAAAATAAGCTAAGGCTTATTTTATTCACACAATTATCAATTTGAATTTCAAAGGATTGAAAACCAAACAACTCAACTCCATTAAAAGAGGAGTTTAAGGGAGTCTAAAAAAAAGGTGAAGAGTTATGCTTCGTGTGGGCCCCATCACACTTAATCCTCCCAAGGGAGGTTAAGTGGATGTGGGTCCCACCTCTAACTCCATTTGGGAGAAAATAACCAACAAGTTAAAAATTAAAAGTGTTTCCACATTTTTATTTAACTTCTTTTAATTTGTCCCAAAACTAACTTTCATTCCGCATAAAACGCAACCTTGGAAAAGGTCTTCTTAAGCGAATACCGGCGTTGCGAGTTCATCGGTGTCCTCAGATTTCAATTCCAAGTACCAGATCAAAATTTAGAAATTCCTGCTCGTTCGTTCACTGAACGTACCCGAGCCAAACTTCGTAAATTTATTCCGGGCACACCGGGCCTCGGAATCAGGTGCCCTCAGAAACCGCGTTCTTGAAAAATTCAAAGAAAATTAAGAAAAAATTTCCCTTGAATTTTACGGGTCTTTACATTACTCCCACCTCAGGGCTTTACGTCCCCGTAAAGATACATCAAAACTAGGGAAACAAATGAGGGTACTGAGCACGCATCTGAGCCTCCCACTCCCATGTGCTCTCCTAGAGGTTCCCGTGCTGCCATCTGAGGCGCACAAGAGAAATCAATCGCCCACGTAGGACCCACTCCTGTCGATCCTCTATCTCCACCGGGACCTCCATAAAAGTCTCCCCATCGTCAATGTCAAGCTCCCCATGGTCAATGATGTGCGTCGGGTCGTGCACGTATCTCCTCAGCTGAGACACGTGGAATACGTCATGCACCCGGTGTAACTGAGGTGGTAGAGCCAGGCCATAAGCCATCTCGCCAATCCTGCTGAGGACCTGGAAGGGTCTGATGAAGCGCGGAGATAACTTTCTGCCTCGGCCAAATCTTCGTATACCACGTCGAGGTGAGACCCGCAAGAAGACGTGGTCGCCATCCTCGAACTCTAGTGGCATCCGCCTCCTGTCAGCGTATGACTTCTGCCGGCTCTAAGCTATCCTCATCCGCTCCTGGATGACCTAGACCTTCTCTGTCGTGGCCTGGACCATCTCTGGTCCCACAAGTGCTGACTCCCCAGGGTCTATCCAGCACAAAGGAGATCTACAAGGTCAGCCGTACAACGCCTCATACGGTGCCATCCTGATGGTGGAGTGATAGCTATTGTTGTACGCAAACTCCACCACGGGTAGGTGGTCCTCCCAGCTACGACCAAAGTCGAGGACACATGCGCGGAGCATTTCCTCGAGAGTGTGAAAGGTCCTCTCCGTCTGACCATCCGTCTAAGGGTGAAAGACTTTGCTCAGACGTAGCTGCGTCCCAAATGCCTCCGGTAACCCCTTCCAAAGCTGGGAAGTAAAGTGAGCATCTCGATCGGAGACTATAGATGATGGCACACCGTGGAGCCGTACAATCTCCTGAACGTAGAGACGCCCCAAGCTCCCCACTGAGCCCTGCTCTCTGATAGGTAAGAAGTGAGCCGACTTGGTGAGTTGGTCAACAATCACCCAGATAAAGTCATGACCTCTGGAAGTGCGTGGAAGTCAAGTCACGATGTCCATAGATAGCCCATCCCACTTCGACTTCGGGACCTCCAAGGGTTGTACCAAGCCTGCTGGTACCTGATGCTCTGCCTTCACCTGCTGGCAGGTGAGGCATCGAGAAACGAACTCTTCTACAACCTTCTTCATGCCCGGCCACCAGTGCTGTCGTCTGAGATCCTGGTACATCTTCGCCACTCCTGGATGTACCGCCAAATGAGAAGTGTGAAACTCTCTCAGAACCCCTCTCGCAAAGCGACTGGTACCATGGTACGTCCTCTGAAAACGATGTCGTGTTCTGCTCCAAGGGAGAAACCATCATGTGTCTTTCCCATGGATATCTGTGCACGTCGTGTCTCACAGTCAGCGTCCTCACGCTGTGCCTCTCTGACCCGCTGCAGTAGTGGAGGTGTGATTGTGAGAGACTGGAGGAAGGATGCTCCATCTCTATCCACGAAGGATATCTGCAAAGAGGCTAGCTGCTCCGTCGCCTCCTCAAGTAGTTGAATGCCCGTCCTCCTGCTGAGGGAATCGACTAATACGTTCCCCTTCCCAGGAGTATATACTATCTCAAAGTCATATTCTTGGAGGAACTCGAGCAATCACTGCTGTCTCAGGTTCAGGTCCTTCTGCGAGAAGATATACCTGAGACTCTGATGATCAGAAAAGACTGTAAAGCACTCGACCATCAGGAAATGTCGCCATTTCTTCAGAGTGAAGACCACTGCTGCTAACTCAAGGTCATGGGTAGCGTAGTTCTGCTCATGCGGCCTCAACTGACGTGATCTATAGGCAATCACTTCCCGCTCCTGCATCAGAACACATCCGAGTCTGGTCCCTGATGCATCGCAGTATACTACGTACCCTACTCCCTCCTCAGGCAACCTCAAGATAGGTGCGCTGGTCAATCTCTGTCTCAACTCCTAGAAGCTATGCTGACATCTTTCTGACCACACGAAGGGTTTCGCCTTCTTCGTCAAAGCTGTGAGTGGTGCCGCAACTCTAGAGAAGTCTGGCACGAATCTCTGATAGTATCCAGCTAGTCTCAAGAAACTCTGAACCTCATTCATGCTCCTGGGTGGCTCCCATGCTAACACAGCCTCAATCATCGCAGGATCCACTGCAACTCCCACCTCATAGATAACGTGTCCCAAGAAGTGGACCTCACGTATCCATAACTGGAACTTCGAGAGCTTACCATAAAGCTGGTGCTCTCGGAGTGTGTCTAGTACAACTCGCAAGTGATAGGCGTGCTCCTCCTCAGTCGTAGAGTAAATCAGAATGTCGTCGATAAAGACCACGAAAAATCGATCGAGGTATGGCTGAAAGATCTTGTTCATGAGGGCCATGAACACTGTTTGAGAATTGGATACGCCGAAAGGCATAACTAAGAACTCATAGTGGTCATACCGACATCTGAAGGCCGTCTTCTGCACGTCCTCGTCTCTGACTCTGAGCTGATGATAGCCTAACCTGAGGAATTTCTTAGAGAACCACCGTGCTCCCTTGAACTGATCAAAGAGGTCATCAATCCTCAGTAGCAGATACTTGTTCTTCACCGTCACCTAGTTCAGGTGACGATAGTCAACACAAGTTCGCAAGCTCCCGTCCGTCTTCTTGGCGAACAATATCGGGGATGCCCAGGGTGAAACACTGGGTCGGATGAACCCCTTGCCCTGCAAGTCCTCCAACTGTACCCGTAGCTCTCGAAGCTCAGCGGGGGCCATCAGATATGCTGGAGTGGATATCGGGGATGTCCCGGGGTATAGGTCAATATAAAATTCTACCTCTCTGTGAGGAGGTAGACCTAGAACGTTGTCGGGAAAAACGTACGAAAACTGATCCACCACTGCAGGAAAACCGGGACCTCGCACGTCAACTGCTCCAAGGATGAGGCTAGCCAACTGATGTGTGATGGGTTGTCCTCTCCACTGTGGAAGTACAACCTATGCTGCAAAGGCTCCCTTCTCGCCGGTGAAGGTGAACCTGCTCCCGTCGGTGCGTACACATCGCACCTTGCGCCTAAAACAGTCAATCTATGCATGGACCGTATATAGCCAATCCATGCCCAAGATGACGTCGTAAGGCCTCGACGCTGCTACAAGAAGATCCCAGCATAAGCTCTCTCCTCCTAGAGTATGCTCACACTGCCAGCACCAGTGTGTAGTCGTCGAGTCTGCTCCTGTAGGAGTCTCTAGCCGTAAGGATCGAGCCAACGGCTCTGTCGGAATCTCCGAGCTCCGAACAAGGGTAGTGTCTATGAAAGAGTGACTCGCTCCTGTGTCTATAAGTACTATAGCAAGGGTGGAATATACACAAATAGTACCTCCAATCATATCTGGCACGCCGTGGTCGTAGGGCTCTGCTGCCTGGAGCTATGCCTATCTCTGCCCTCCATCTCCCTGTGGTCGGGGTGGACCTCCTGGTGGTGGTGGTGGTAGAGTCTCAAAGCGTCGCCCACCACCTGATTCTCTGCCAGCTCCTCTCCCTTGTCCACCTCCTCCCTGCGGACCGCCACTGTCGACCCTCTACCTCTGCCTCAGTGGTCCCTCAACCGTCTACTGCTCCTCAGCATGGCGGGTCTGGCAGTCACGAGCCATGTGTCCCTGCTCGCCGCACGAGTAGCACTATCTGCCTCTCGAAAGACTGGCTCCATGCTGTGTGCCCCGCACTGCTGAGCCAGTGTCTTGAGGTCGTCTACCTGAAGGTCTGGTCTGCCTGGACCCCTGAGTCATCCGTCGACTGCCTGCTGCAGATGACTCTACCACGTGCCGCCCTGCGGTGGGTCGCGACGCTGGTGTAGACTCGGCAAGGAAGCTCTCGATCAAAAGGGCCCGCTCCAGTACTCCTGTCTAAGTCGGTATGCTGAGGGAGATCAGCGATGCCCTGATCTCGTGTCTCAAACCCTGCTCGAAGGTTCGGGCCCGGAAGAATGGGTCCCGTACCATATCGGTCGAGTAGCGCGAGAGATCAGTAAATCTCGCCGAGTACCGAGCGACCGTCATGCTGCCCTGCCGCAGCTGAAGAAGCTCCAGGATACACACCGCACGAAGGGTGGCTGAGACGAACTCCAAGTGGAAGAGGTATAATTAAAATATATAAACATGAAAATGAAATAAAAACATTAATATTTTCATCAAGTATTTCATACATATGGAATCACCTTCCAAAATTTTTAAAACAATGTATCCCTAGTGTGAAAATTCAATCGCACAACTACCCACCACATGGAAGGTAGATCGAGCATAAAATTAGAAAATTGGGCCTTGAAAACCAAAATTTAAACCCTAGGTTGAAAAACCCACCCTCTATTAATTTTGGAATATATGGAAATTGGAATAAACTTCATGAAAGTTGGTGGAACTAATAGGGAGAAACACTCACTTGAGATTGTTTAAAGTTCCTCCACCAAATCCCCCTTCAAAATGAAGTACCATGTAGGGATTGAAGTTCTTGGGAGGATAACATGGCGGAATTGGTCGAGTAGGGGAATAAAGGGGTAATATTGGATCAATCCTTGGAGGGTAAATAATTCATATTAACACATTTTTAATGACCTGGACATGGGTACACAGTTTGTGTGCACATTATGGAAAACAGTGCACAAAAACTGTGCCCCTTACATCTCCGCTAAAAACAACTCCAAAAGCCACAAAAGTATTTGGGGTATTAGGGGAGACTTATTTTGGTATGTTAGGATAATAATATAATAAATAAATTTATCATTAATGACGAACATGGTGGTGACAACTCCCCCCTCCATGATAACATTCCATCTAGGAAATTTGAATAAAGGATTGATCAGAAAAAAAGAATGGGTACACTTACTCAAACCATAACATTCAAACCCATTTCTCATGTTTATTTCTACCATGATTCCAAAAAACCTGGATTAGTTGAATATACATCCATTGATGCACCATCTCTTGTGATTCCCTTATTTTCACTGGCCGCTCAAAAACTAGCATGTAAGGATCTATCTCTATTTCTTCCCAACTAAGCACATGGAATGGATCTGGGTTGTATTTAATCTACTGGGATACAAGGAAGACATCATGGATGGATTTAAACTGATATGGTATGGATAAACTATAATCCAACTTTCCAATACCCTCAGTGATCTCAAAAGGTCTTACATACCACGGTGTCAGCTTCCCTTTCTTTCCCAATCGACGATGGCCCAAATGAGGGGCCACATTCAAGAATACCATGTCACCCACAAAATACTTTGGGTCTCAATTCCACTAGAAAAAATAATATTTATGAAGACTCTGAGCTGTCAATATGTGTAGCATGATCTACTTGACCTTCTTAGGCGTCTTCTGCACAAGACTCAGCCCAAGTAGTGAGGTCTCACCTACCTCAGCACAACACATGGTGGAACGACATGGATGACCATAGAGCAGAACAAAATGATCCATTCAAATCTACTGTTGGTAAATGTTATTATGTGAAAACTCAACCAATCCCAAAATGGCTATCCTAAGAACCCCCAAATACTAGAGCACATGCATAGAGAATGTTTTCCAAAATCCGATTCACCTGCTCTGTCTGACCATTTGTTTGAGAATGGTGTGTTGTTCTCATCTTAATCTGAGACCCCAGGGCTTTATAAAGGCTTTAAAAAAACTAAGAATCAAAACTGGGGTCTCTATCTGAGGCAAATGTTGATGACACATCATGGAGACTTACCACCACCTGACGATACAAACCGCCCAACCCATCCACTTTAGCTCTATCTATAATCATAAAGATGTGTTCTAAAATGGTTAGACCATTAAAAACCATCCAAATATAAATTATTAACTAGTGGATTACAATGTAAGAACGAAATGAAGTCCATGGAATCCTCATCCCACTTCCAGGTAAGAATGGGTAATGGTGGGGTCAAACTGGAGGGCCTTTGATGCTCTGCTTTCACCTGCTGGCACGTGTAGCATCACAAAAAAATGTCTATGACATCTCGCATAATACCAAACCACTATAAATACATGAGGACATCGTTATAAATCATGATGAAACCCAGATGGACATACCACTTAGATTGGTGGCTACCCTACATCACCACCTTCCACCGAGATAACTGCACTTCTGAGTGGCCCTTGAAGCACAAAATTCCATTGGGAGACGAAAACCAATCATAGGGTATCTCCCCACCAAGATGAAACTGATTCAATCACTGACAAAGAACAACGGTAGGATATTCCCATTGAATCAACTCTACGAGTGAAGGTTTCAACTAAACGCTCTCTTAGAATACACCCCCATATTGCTCCCTGGTCTCCACAAGCGTCGGAGCAAGTAGCCCAATCAATGTGCACTCATCACTGGACTTCCTCAAAGCCTACACTGGAAATCTTATACTTAAGGAATCGGACACCACATTACCCTTTCATGGGGTATAAATAATACCAAAGAGGAACGCATAAAAGTACTTGGTATAACGACATAACCTCAAGTTAAGGTTCTTCTGTGAGAAGATATTTTCAGAGATGTTGTGATCAGAGTATACTACAAACTTCTTTCAAATATGCAGTTACACCAAGTCTTAATAGAATGAATCACAAATACTAACTCCAAGTCATGTGTCAGGTAATTCTATTATTTTGGTCGGAGTTGGAATGATCCATATTCCACCACGTGATCATCTTTTATAATCACACTCCCAAAACCCATACCAGAAGCATCACAATAAATCAGATATCTATTTATATCCTTCGGAAAAATCAGAATGGTGGATGTAGTCATCCTCTGCTTCATGTCCTTAATGGATGCCTAACATTCTGGCCCCCATACAAACATCACCACATTCTGAGGGAGCACAGTCATCAGAAAAGTATGCCGAGAGAATTAATGAGAAAATCACATATAATAACCATCTAGGAAAAAACATTCTGAACCTCATACGTATTCTTCAGTGTGAACCTTGACATGAACACACTAATCTTCTCATGGTCCATTAAAACCCACATGCTTTGAGATCACATGACCTAGAAATTTCACCTCCCTGATCAAGAAGGTTCAATTTTTTAACTTTCCATAGAGGCGGTGATCCCTCAAAGTTCCCAAAACAATCCTCATGTGGTGTTCATTTTCCTCCTTAGAGCCATAGTATACTAAAATGTCATCCATGAACACCACAATGATGGAATCTAGTTACTGATAAAACACCATATTTATTAGTGCCATAAAGTCTGCTGGAAAATTGGTCAATCCAAAGGGTATGACCAAATACTCAATGTGGTCGAACCTACTTCAGAAGGATGTCCTTAGGATATCTGCCTCTTTCACACTGAGATGATGGTATCCCAAACACAAGTCTATTTTTTAGATCCAATTGGCCCCTTAAACTATTCGAACAAATAATCTATTCTAGGAAATTGGTATTTTTTCTTAATTATTATCTCATTCACCTTTTAGTAGTCAATGCACAACCAGAGGGATCCATCAGCCTTTTGGGTGAAAAATACAGGTGAGGTGCAGTATAAATTCTCGAGTAAATGATTCCATTGGATTCTACGTCATCCATCTATATCATTAATTATTTCATCTCGGTGGGGGCTATACACTATGAGGGAAGAGATATTGACTGTGTTTTCGGTGCCAGATCATTCAAGAACTCCACATCCCACTCTAGGGGAAAATGGGAGAAATCATCCAGAAATACCTCTGGGAACCCATTCACTACATGAGGTATTGCAACATCAGCAGAAATACCATTATCATTTAGCATGATTGATGATAATTGGAAGATAATATTTACTATCTATTGTAGTGGAGGTTCTGCACGAACTTACCGAGGACCCCATTCTCCATGAAAATCATGACGACTCCCATTAGGTGTCATGAAATCCCCTCACCCCCTATAGAAATCAATTTATGACTCTATGTGTACTAGCCAATCCATTCCATGCATCATGTCAAAAAATCCATATCTTTGACCAGAGGTCCCACTCTATCTCAACACCTAACCAGGAAAGTGCACACAACAGGCACGCAAGATCCTACCCCCTCTTCTTTTTCAATTCCATCAACAACTCCATCCAAATAGATAATAACTCAGTTGGTAAATTAATCATGTCCACAAAATGGGTAGAAATAAATGAAATAGGGGAAATGATATCAAAAATAATAGAATCCATAGAGGATGCAATTATAAAATCACATAAAACTATCGATAGTCATGCCTCTAATCCTACTTGTGCCCAAACCACAGTTTGGATATGTCCAGTGACTACCTGTAGATGAACACTAGTCTCTAGTTGTGCCCTAAACTAGATCTGTCTAGAATATGACTCAGGCCTATCACTATGGAAGCCAAATAGAGATCCCCCTTTACTTGATGGCTCGGACTAAGCTGGCCCTCTTCTTGAATCCATGGACCCTACACAACTATTAAGTGGGGGTGCGACCCCGCAAAAGTTCTTCAAGTGAACCATGCCTCAACAGTGACAATAAGGCTTCAGATTTTGTGGGAATGTTAGTCGAATGTGCCTCGTCCTCCAACATAGTTGAAAGACGACCGATATCGCGTCAAAATTGATAGATGAAAACATCTTGGAAGAGTGGTGTGAACTACAACCTCCCTTCTTCACATGATCCTCTGATACCCTTTTCTTCTCTTAAGATCTTCCACTGCCCACTATTGATATTTACCTATATAAACTAGCCCAGAATTTATGGTAATTCTTCTCCATGAATTCCTGGTCAACGACCTTAGATTGAGCAAGAAAACCTAGAAGTATATCTGTTGTTGCAAGCCTTTCTCAAAACTATGGGACTTCTCTTGTTCAGTTGAAATGATTTTAGGAGTATACCAAACCAGATTAGTGAAACAGTTGGCATACTCCATGACAGAAAGATTCCCCAGAACAAGATCCATGAGATCCCAGGACCTAACATAAGACAAGATCTGAGGGAAATATTTTTCATTGAATATGGCCTTGAAATCACCCCATCGCATCTACTCATTCTTCCCAGTTTAATGTACTGATTCCAACCACCTACGGCTGGGACACTCCAAAAAAAAGGAGGCACCTTTCACCCTAATCACCAAGGGTTTATCTGGGAATTGGAACATACACTTGATCTACTTGAACCATTCCTCTACTTCCTAGAGGTCAATGCTGCCCCAGAAAGTATGTTGTTTTTTTAGAAACTCATGATCTTTATGTTTTATAATACCTTCCTATTATGACCTAATAGGAATGGGAACAAGCTTCGGTCTATATCCCAAACCATGGAATGCCTGAACCACAACCTCGACTAGCATCTAATCAATCGGTGTATGAGAACTCTATCTGCCTTCTTCTTTTGGGAACATGGGAGATTTCTAAGGAGGCATGTTGCTACAAAATGAAACAGCAAAAAAAAATAGTAAATACCATAATTCTAAAAATTTTAATCCAATACATCAAATATAACTAATCATTGCACATTGTAGTACTAAAAGAAATAGCTACTCAACCCCCACTAGATATCCACGTGTGGTTTGCTGCCCACATGCCTCACCTGGATGTGAAGTCAATTAGATAATAACAACATCCCATGATGAATCAAGGTCCACATTGATAGGTGCAATCCATGCACCCTACTCATGACCAAAACATTGAGCGCCAATAGTCTTAGATCTTGTTTACCTCAACTCATCCCAAAATAGTAATATAACTTAAAAACATTGGAATCCTCTGATACGAATTTATGACGAACCAAATCCGGTCTCCACTGAACTTGGCACCAAACCCAGCCCACAACATGCACTGAAGGTGATTTCCTATCCCAAGGGGTTGGAACAAGTTCTTAGGTATCAATAAATTATGGTTGTGAACGATTTACCTGAGTATGAAAGCATAAACCCTAAAATCAATCAATAATATGAATATGAAATTTTCATGCAAATCAAGCCTTAATAGGAACCATATATGAATATATATTTATAAATAGAGTAAAAGTGATCAAAAAAATAAAACTAGTATAAAACCATCCACAAAGACTCCACACAACAAGGGGTCATCACCCCCGAGCCTTCTCCACAACACTGCACCATAGGAGGGAACTAACAACACGAACCACCTTCATCCAAGGCTTTTCATTTACCTGAGTCAAGCATAATCAAGTCTAATTACACCCAAGGGGTGTAATTTGGGTGTGATTCAATTCACAATAGGATAACACACAAAATATTTCAAATATTATGGAATTCAAGGAGGAAATCATGAAGTTTTAATATATAAAAAACATCAATAAATTCCAAGAAATATAACTTTCAATTATATATATAAATCAATAAAAACATTCAGAATGTTAAAACATTAGAATATTACCTGTTAACTACTATAATTTTCAGAAAATCACACACTATTTCAAGGGTATTACCACAAATCGAATGATAACCAAATCCAGGAACACCCATAGGCAATATATATTTTCATGCCATATGTACCTCGTACCTCGGTGTAGGATATGCATGTCACAATCCCTTCATGCGCACGAGCCACTAGTAGTGAGAATATCCATAACCTATTGGTCCCCAAACATCATCCATATAGTTTATTTGAGGTTTTTGTCATCCAAATGCTATGTGAAATAGGGAAAAAACCCATCTAGATCACTAGCGTACCAGTACATATCCGACCACCTAGGTACTCGGGCATCCCCCTTTGTAATCAAACAATTTCAGCACAATAAATTTATCCATTTTAATATAAAAACACCACTACTGTTCACATAAAAAATACAATATGTATACATGTATTATACCACATAAAACAAAAAAAAACATTTTTCTTTTCATAATACAACTTCTCAAAATCTCCCTTTGTTTTTCACCCAAAATCCCTTGAAATCGCCATTTTTCACACTATGTGCACACTTATATGTCCCCAAAACAGAAATCAAATTCCAAATACCATTTAATTAAACCCAAAAATCCATTATAGGGTCACCTAATATGATCCATGAAGTGATATCTTTGTAAAACATCAATTTTCACAGAAACAGGGCACTTAAAATTCATATGCATCGGAAGCACAATTAAAACAATATTTTAGAGCAACAGAAAATGGATCTTAACATTCAAAAAATTGTTTTCATCACTAATACATTTCAATAAAATCAACTAAGTATCCATAGGGAATCCCCAAATGAACAAATAAATTATTTCAATGAGAATTTCTAATTTCAAATAAAAATGGCACTTAAACATCATTTTCTATACAAATAACTCTAAAACTAATTTTTCAACCAATAAAAAAATTAGATAAACATGAATATTCCATAAACACGACATGCTAAGAGACATAGACTTCATACACATTAAATCTCCTTCATAAAAAGTTAAAACATTGAATTATATGTGTGAAAATTCTATCACACCACCATTGCACCTCAAGGAAGGTAGAACGAGCCTAAAATCATATGAGTGGACTAATAAAACCCAAAGATAAACCCTAGGTTTGAAACCCTACCCTATGGTCAATTGGGACATTGAGAAAATTAGAAGAAAATTAATAAAAGTGGTGGAACTAAGAGGGATAAACTCTTACATTATATTTTTTGACATCCCTGCAACAAAATATCCTTCAAAATGAAGTTCTATGGAAGGTTTTAAGTACTTGAGAGGATTCCATGGCTAAAATAGTAGAATAGAAGAGGAAAGGGGTGAGTTTGGAAAAATCATAGAAGAACGAATAATTTATTTTAACACATTTTTAATGACCTTATCATGGGTGCACAGTTTGTGTTCACAGTTTGGAAAATTGTGCACCTAAACCGTGCATCATCCTTTATCACCTGAAAACAACACCAAAAGCCACCAAACATTGAGGGGAATAGGGGGTACCTAGGGGGAATGTTAGGATAAAAATATGAGAAATATAAGTAGAATTAATGAATAATTTAGGTGTGAAAGAATTAACCCCCCACTCATGAATGTGGCAAGGAACCCATCATATAATACATTTGGGTCCAGGATCACTGAAACACTATGATTTGTAATAACCTGCCACCAAAAAAATCTAGTATGACACTGGCTTAAACCTCAACGATGTGTTTTGTCACTACATCCTTTAGCCTAGAAGCATCCCTACCTTGTCCTACTATAGAAACATGTTGAACCATCCCTGATAGGATACATCCCTCCAGGTGTACTTGATTTTCTGATTCTCCTTACCCAGCTCCAATAGATGCCATATCAGAATGGGGGTGGACATTCTATCTCCCTAGATGTTATTTGTATGAAGGGACTCATCATACTAATACCCTTCCAAGGGAATTAACCTAATAAAACAGTTGTCCCAAATTCTTATACTATCCTCCCCAAGATTGGGGTGGAATTCATTTGTGTCAGGGGACCACCGACTAAACAGATCCGGCACCGGGTCTTGCTAATGGTAGAAATGGAAATGTGATGTCCCCACATCCTTGAACCACATGTTGTATTAATGTTCCATCCAAAACTCCTCACATGTAAGGGTTACCAAATATGACTATGCCAACTCACTCATGAATTTTCCCTCTGATGTAATGTTCTATTCCTGCCCACCCATGGTTTTATCTGTGACATTTCTCATAAAATTCCTTGCATAGTGAGTAAGATATTATGTTGGAATCAACTCATATCCCACAACTGTCATGGTTTTCAGATTCTGGTTATAAAAATATATTTCCTAGGTTTCCCTAGTAGGGTGACTATTTTTTGTGATGTTGTACTGTGGGTGGCTATCCTCATGCACCACCCACCATCTTGGCACGTCAGTCTCAAAGACTTGCATCAACACCTCCTCCATAAGTCCAATTTTCCATTGCGAATGTAAACCACTCAAAAAAAAAATATTTTTCAGCAAATGAAAATATACCAAAGATTATCTAATTATTGGATACAACACTTCTCACATGATGATTATGAGGGTTCAAAATCATCTCAGACTTCCAAGTAGCATTGGTAGCCACCCTCTCAACATCATTCTATTCACAATCAATTTTTGTCAGGCCACAAATTACACAAGTGTCTTCCATGAATGAATAGAGATATGGAGTTCAAGAAAGATTGTTTCACACAATATGGGATTAATCAGTGGAATAATCCGGAAATGAAAAAAGTGTGATAGATTCGGTAGTGGTACAAAAGAACCAACGATTGTGAATTAGGCATTGACTAATTTCAAAATATTTCATATGAAAGAGATAATAATTCGTTCACAAGAGAAAAATCACCTATCCCATGGGAAATTCAAGTTATGGAGGATACCCCCACTCATTTTTAGGCATGGACAAGGTCTTCCATGCATGAAGAATATTTTTTTTGTCAGATCGCCCTCTTTGTGAACACCATTGAATTTGTGTTATTACCATTAGTGTTTCCATTGAAACATAGCCTTCTGGATACCAATATACACATATTCCTAGGGGTAATGTTTTAGTGCCATATTTAATTTGAGACCATATATGGGTATATTGGTGCAAAATGAAGGAATATTTTGAATTAGCGGATGATCTCGAGGAGCAGAGGGGAGTTGCACGCATGATTTGACGTCGGTGCACACGAATGAAATATGTGATAAATATTATTCTACACCCAATGAGATGTCAAATGGGTTATGCATTACTGTGATCCCAAAAAATGGAAAGGTCAGATGAGATAATTAAATGAGGTCAACACACATTAAAATTGAGTGGCACACAAGATTCATGCATAGCTAATGCGACATCAAATCACATCTTCCTAGAATAACTCCTTACATGCCACTAAAAAGGTTTTTTCTTATACATAGAATCATCACCCCTCAAATTCGGGCACCATTATGAAAGTCAAACTACTTATCGTATGAATGTAAGGAAACCCCTTTTGGGACCACTAAAAAACATTGCTTCAAGGTACTGGATCATTTTTGACGGGTCCCCTATGGGTCCCCCTTCAGGTGGGCCCACAATGGATTGACCCTCACCCATTACGTATTATTCTAAAGATGTTTATGAAAAATATCATTCTTTCATGGAATATTTCCACTATTTCATTCCAATAATACACGAAGGATTCTATCTTTCCTGAAACCCCTCAATCTTGCCCGCAGACCCTCATCTAGTGGACATGCCTTAAATAATATTTGCACCCCTCCATATGGGATACATGTGTTTTCCATACCCTAAGGCACCATCTTTAACATTGCATTCAACACAATAACCACAAATATCATTTACCACATCAGTGTATCACCCAAAGCTTGTGTACAGTGATTTCATAGACCCCCGAATGATGTTTCATGTTGTGTTGCCCTACCTAATGGTTCTTCACATAGATATTATAATAGCTATTGATTCTTTGCATAACTAGACTAATGTGAACACTTCTATAGTCTAATCCACCACCACATTAACACTTAACATTTCTTGTGCCTTCCCTTCCACAAGTGTGGGTTGTTAATGTTATGTAAGTCCTACGATTGAGGAGAAAGACCTCAACATCTGAGTAGTATGATATCAAACATCCATGAAACCCACATCCTCAACACATGAAGTTAAAAAATTATTTATTGCATACAAGGAGGGATTGACTAAACTAGAGAGGGTATGGGACATGGAGACCTTCCCTTCCATCCTTTTAAATCTACCTTCTCTTTCCATTTTCACTTTGTTACTGTAACACCCCGACCCCAGTTTCCCAGATTCGGTGCAATATTTTAATACATTGGCATGATTATAAGGACTCAAGTCCCAAATGCCTGATCGGTTTATCAGTCTTGGAAAATAGATTACATACATGAATGGTACAATACACTTCATAAAATAAAAAAAACATAAATAATATTTTTTAAACGCCATTATTCCCTTCTCTTAACCCTGCATATCAATCATAATACGCTTTTTGGAATCCTGGGTAAAATAAATCATAGAAACGGCTGAGATCAGATGCTCAGTAAGGATAATAATATAGCGGAAACTTTCAAAATAAGCATACACATTTAAGGTAATGTATAACTAAAACAAAATCCTTTTAAACATGAACATCAGCATAATATGGAAAAAATAAAATGGAGTAAAGCCATTTAATTATTCACATGGATATTCTACAAGTCGAATAATCACATGAAATATCAATAACCACTCTCATAACAATGGAATGCATAATTCCAGACTATCATAACCACGTAGCCAAGGCCTCGTGCCATGACTACAAATAAGATTTTGTCAAGGCCTACTGCCAAGACACTAGTTTGTCTCATGAGACCTACCGACGTATCGAGGAGCTATAGCGGGTTCCACCCGTCACTTATTAAGACCAATGCATTTCAAATATGAACAGTTTTAAACATAACATAAACATTAGTATTAAAACTAGCCTACGAAATGTCAATACTTTATCCATAAACCATAAATGGTATAAAAATAACACATCCACTGTCAAACAAATCAAAAAATATTCAACACAATATGGAAGATTTGTATCATGACAAATCAACTTCAAAACAAGTTTAAAATCAATTAAATAATTTTGACATAGATGAAAATGATTTGTAAAAATCATTGAGAGAAATACCCATTTTTCATGAAAACAATTAAAAGTCACACAATTTTGAAAAGAAGTCATTTAAAGACATTTTTGAATCAAAGTGTCGCATACCACTTAGAAACTTTGGAAAGGAAATAACATTTTAAAAACATTCATGTCAATATAATTAAATCCTTAAAAACCATTTTGAATACATGGACTTTAAAGAGAAATATTTAGAAGAATAAATATTTAAAACATTTGAAATGATGTTTTAGTAAAATGTACCTAAAAATAATTCCTTTAAAAACTCTTTCATAATACATGGACATGGATAATAAATATATTCCAGAAGATACTTACATAAAAACAACCTCAGATAATAAAGAGATTGTGAAATTAACCCTTACCAATGTGGTAACTTACGAAACATACACCCTGTGAAAGAGGTATCATACAATGAATATGTAAATAGACATAACTTAATGGTTATTACACAAATAATACAATTATGGGCAGTACATACATCACACAAAAGGTAATAGTGGCAATATGGCATGAATCTCATGGGAATAAGGAGTGAGATGAAAACCCCTTACCTTTACATTTCCTTTATCGAGGGTAGTGTAATCTCTTGTATAATGGTTAAATGATTGTTATTAAATTATACAATAATAATATAAATTAATATGATATCAAATATTATCTTTTAACATTTCATTGTTAATAATATCTTAGTATTATCGTCGTTTTGGGTGTTAACTTACTCATTTTATTTTATATGTTTTGTCACATAAGACATTTTTGTTATGGATAGTTTGTATCCAATACATATCCAGAATGATATCATGTCCTGAAAAATTATTTTTAATCATAATATGAGAATTATACTTGAATGGATACGATGGAGAATGAATCTCATCGCGTTTGTGGAGACGGTAGTCCGTACGTACGCATAAACGCTACTTCCATTTCATTTTTCATTTTAAAAGGAATCAAAACAAAATAATACATAGGTATATTATTATTCCAGTATAATATAATATCTTTTATGTGTTATTTATGTTCATTAATACCATCCTTTATATGATCCATGTATGGTAAAAACGAGTCATATAACTCCGAGGGGGCGGTAGTCCTCACTTCCTCAAATGAAAATTATCGTATATATATACAACCTGAAACGAATACTGGTATGATATAAAATAGAATTACAGAAGATTATATATAAAATAAATATAATTAATATCATATTTAATTATAGTTCCATCATAATGGCCATCATCAGAGACGGTAGGAGATAAATGAACAATCATCGTTTCGTGAGGCGTTTGGTTTCCATCCAGAGAAACATTATGTTCATCACCCATTAGATGGAGATGTGTGTATGTGTAGTTAGATTAATTCTCCTAACAATATCCTAGTATATTTATGATACTGTTTTTGTTACAAAATAAAAGAATAATAAGAGTTTAGGTGTTGGAGAAGTAAAATAAATGAAAATAAGCTATGAGAAATCGTTACCTTTAATTTGGGTAAATCCTTTTGGTTTGAACCAAAAAGGACTCTTGAAGTGCCTTCTTTCAAATTTGATGCTTCTAGGAGGAGGAGAGGGATATAGGGAGCTTAATTGGGTCGAGTGTGGATGATCCAAAAGGCTGTAAAGGTGTGAGGAATTTGTTAGAAGTGGTGTCCTTTTATAAGGGGGAGGAGGGGCTCTTTAGAATAATCTTAAAGTATTAATTTATAATAAATTCATATTCGGTTTCTAATGGATCCAAAGTCCATTATTCAAAGTCTATGATGGGTATGGGTATAAATCCTTTAAACTAATAGATTTTATACAGGTTTGGGTCATTATATTAACCTTATCTTTTAGTTTTAACTATTGGTTAATTAGTTTGACACTTATCATATAACTTTATATTTTTATATTATATAGTTAATAAAAATACAATATACTTCAAGAGACCCCCAAGTGGTCCATTAATGATAAACCTATCATGATAAAAGTCCTTTGGACGAATACTAGATTTTAGGAATTTAATATCAATTAATTATATAATATTTGTTTTAAAAACTCTTTTATGTCAATTTTGACACTATTTGGTATTTGATTTTTGTGAAAATCATAAAAACATTATTACTTCAAAAAAAGATATTTAAAACACTCTTAACATGTCATATTAACCTATATAAATTTTGTAATTCATTAAAAGTCTCAAATTATATTTATTTGGGTATTTATAATATCAATTATTTTAATATTTTACTAATAAGGTAATGACTGCATCATGATTGTGTCATAAATAAATTAATTTATTTAATGTCTAAAAATTATAATTAAAATAACATTATATAGGAAGTATTTTTATCTTTATAATGAATATTTATAATAGAATTTATCTTATGTATAACCCTATATTAAAAATGTTTTAGTTATTAAACATTGATTTTAACTCTTTTAACTCTTCTTTGAATTAAATAATAATAAATATATGTATCTAATCCAAGTGGATCTAAAGGGTCATATTTTATTCCTTAGGTTGTTTTTGGTCGAATTAAACTTATCCAATAGAATTAGGACATGTGTTAGGGTAATAATAATATCATTTTTACCCTTAATTACCATATTTACTTTTTATCATGGTAAATAAAAGTAAAAAGTTACTATTCACCAAAAAAAATATTTTCCTGTTATTGAACAAAATTTTACTTCTTGATATTAACCGTGTCTCTCAGATTGTCGAAATTCCACTCACAGAAGCGGTAAAATTATGTTTTATGTGAATTTACAAATTCTCCTAGGAGGTGGGTAAAAGAGGGTGAAAAAGTTCAATAAATTTTTATATATCTAAAATTATTATAAATGGCCTCCATTGAATTACATTGAATTTATTTAGGTATTATGTATCTAAATTGACCAAAAATAAATTTAAATAAATTTAAATAATTATTTAAATAAAATTATGGGTTTAAACAGTAATTCAGTGTTTTTCACTATTTATCAAAAATTGAAAGTTTTCAGAAAAATACGAAAAATTTATCCTAATCTAATTTTGATATTAAAAATTTAATAATGAAGTCTATTTTACCAAATTCAAAACATAGAAGTTTAATTTATTAGTTTAAAATTAATTCCCGTTGTTAAAACCAAATGCATGTTTTTATGAAACAATAACTATCAAAAGATTGACACTTGTTTATGTCCGGTTTAAATATGAAATTAAGTCTAATGTATGAAAATGGATTAAATGGTAAAAATATATTATAAATATAATTTAGAACAAATAAAGTCATTATTTATGACTAATAATTATTTCGATTAAAAAGGTTGTTTTTAATTAAAATTTAGTAATTTTCACTATTTATCAAAATACGAATGTTATCCGAAAAGTACCAAAATCTCACCCTTGGATAATTTTGATATTCCGAATCCAAAAAATAAGTCCATTTTGAGAAATAAAATTTATAAAATTTCAAAAAGTGGGTATTACTATTCATAACGGCTACTTTGATTGGTCGTGGTGTGTGTTAGAACTCGAAGTTATTTACAACACAAGCTATTGTATTATTCAAAGAGAAGCATACCATAGAAGCTTGGGGTGTTACATTCTACCCTCCTTTAATAAATTGTTTCCTCATAATTTATTCTCGGTATTTGAAACTTAGGGTTGACATTTCAAAACATCTTAGTCGAAATCCCACATCGAAAAATGGATTAATGAGGCCTCTATTGAAAATTATTAGTGGTAAGTATGATGGTTACCGAAAATAACACATACTATTGTTCCTTGTAGGAAAATATGGATATGGAATAGAAATATAACCATCAATATCTGATGGAGAGTGGTAGAGAACATGGCTATGAAAAGAACAACAATCCCAAAGCCATAAATTCGTGGTGATCTAAGGTACCATCTAGGACAACATTTTTTGTTCTAAGTTCCTTTTATTAATGTTGATGAATTTATTTATGATATTTTATAAGATCATATGGAGATATAATTACTTTATAATTAGAGTTTTATCTATTAATAAAATTCTATCACAAACTCATCTTTCATCCCAAAACATAATACAACTCAAAAATAATCTATTTATCCTAATCATATAGGGTTCAAAATATAATAAATTTATCATTAACATATCAGAACCTTTAAAAAACTACATTATTCCATCCAGTAACTTCACATAATCCAGTGTTAGGAAATAAATCCCAATTGCACTATGGTTGTGGGTTCGATTCCCATAGCTTTGTCCAACGCGACGGGTCGTCACACGGTCTGCGTGTTGTCCTTTTATAAAAATCCAAAAATAACCTTTCAAACATAATCCCTTCCAACCTTTAGACTTATCCAAAATACTCATGTAAACTCTCTGTCCAAATTTTATTGGAATGATAGACATAATGTAGATCCTTTTTACCCCATAATAGCATGTGAATACCTTCATCATGTATTCTTTTAAAACACTGAAACATCCTGAATTACCATTAAACCTTATTGATTACATTCATAATCTATTATTACTTATAGAATAATGGATATACTTCATCCATACAAAAATGTTGTAAACTCCAACAATGGTGGAATATACAAATCATTAATCAGTTTCAAGGCCGTCAAGAATATCCAATATAATTTACCCAAATCAACCATATCTTATTCCAAAATCATTACCTCAATATTAGGACCATATTAAGGTTTATCTTTCCTTCAACCATGTAATTTCAAAAATGTTTAACTTTCTGTAGAGTCACTTTTCGTAGTACCATAAAATCTCAAATCCTCAATGAAATAGTACTGCAGTACAATCCTTATTTATTTTTAGTATATCATTGACACAACACTTCAATGAAATAATTCCAAAATAAAAACATAAGAACACTAGTCATTCCTCTTAAACTGTGGTAGTATCATAACATTATTATTATCCAATAGCATAATTTGGGGAATATTCTGATGATTTGAACACTGGTTTGTGTAGTGTCCAAACTTCTTACAGATGAAACATTGTACATTTGAAACCTTTTTCTTACCCTTGCAGTCACGTTTTTGGTGTCCTTTTTCTCCACAATTATAACAAACTCTCATTCCCTTCAGGCAAGTTCTAGAGTGTTTCTTACCATAGTTATCACATATGGGGAAATTCTTCTTATCCCTCTTCCCTTTATCCATCTTTCTCTCTTCCATCCTTTTCTTCTCTTTCTTCCCTTCAAAGCCATAGGACTCAGAGAATTCTATACTTATCTTGTTAACACATGATACTATTTATTCATATGTTGAGAAAACATGAGATATTATTTCCCTTCTAAATGTTGGATTAATACCGTGGAAAATATGATCCTTCTCAATCTTTGTATTATATGTATTGCTAGAGTTCATATTCCTTCTAATGGGTTCCATTTCTATATAATGGCACACACCAGGTTAGTTTATGAATTACAATGAATAATTCCAAACTGTAAAATACCTAACGTAAATTGAGAAGATTATGGATATAATCCATAATCATAAAAAAAAATTCTTTGAGTAAGTATATACTTATAATCCCTTCATAATGGTTTGTAAGGAAAACTAAAATTATCTTAAGCATATCCCCCGAGAGTGTCATAACCAAGAGTGAAGCAAGGCCTGTTGTCATGCACCAGTTCTCGTTCAAGTCAAGCTCAAAGCGGTGTTTTCGGGTTTTACCCCTATGTATATTTGTGCCAGAGCTGCCTCTACTTGCTCGTATCCATAGAGGGATTTTTTTTCTCGGAAAATTCACAAAATCTCCGCAATAAAAAAATTCAAGGAAGTTCTTCTATACTAATCCTATATGTCTATCTTAGGGCTACGTGCTCAAATCAGTGTTTATCTAAATCTAGTTTCCAAGGTTATTGCTAATCTTCCTCTGATACCAACTGTAATTCCCCGACCCCAGTTTCCCAGAGTCGGTGCATTATTTTAATACATTGGCATGATTACAAGGAATCAATTCCCAAAGGACCGATCAGTTTAGCAGACTTGGATAATAGATTACACACATTAATGTTACATTACACATTATAGCATAAAAATCAACATAAATAATCCTTTATGAACACCATTATTCCCTTGTCTTAACCCTACATATCAATCACAATACACTTCTTGGAATCCAGGGAAAAATAAAACATAGAAAGGGGTGATCTCAGATGCTTAGTAAGGATAATAATATAGCAGAAACATTCAAAAATAAGCATAAACATTTAACGAAATGTATAACTAAAAAAAAGCCTTTTAAACATGAACTTATGTAAATTATGGAAAAAATAAAATGAAGTAATTCCATTTACTTATTCACATGGATATTCTACTATTCGAATAATCACATGCAATATCAATAACCACCTTCATAACGATGGAATGCGTAATTCCAGACTATGATAACCATGTAGCCACGGTCTTGTGCCAAAAATAGAAAAAATATTTTTTCAAGGCCTCGTGCCAAGACACTAGTTTGTCTTATGAGACCTACCGATGCATCAAGGAGCTATAGCGGGCTCCACCCGTCACTTATTAAGTCCAATGCATTCCTCATATGAACAAGTTTAAACATGACATAAACATTAGTATTAAAACATGCATATGAAATGTCAATAATTTCTCCATAAACAATGAATGGTATAAAAATAACACATCCACAGTCAAACATATCACAGAACCTTCAACACAATATGGATGATTTGTATCATGACAAATCAACTTCAAAACAAGTTTAAAATCCATTAAATAATTTTGACATAGATGGAAATGATTTGTAATACTCATTGAGAGAAATACCCCTTTTTTCATTAAAACATTTAAAAGTCACACAATTTAGAAAAGATGTCATTTAAAGACATTTTTGAATAAAAGTTTCCCATTCTACTTTGAAACTTTGGAATGGAATTTACATTTTAAAAACATTTATGTCGATATAAATAAATCCATAAAAACCATTTTGAAGACATAGACATTAAAGAGAAATATTTAGAAGAATAATTATTTAAAACATTTGAAATGATGTTTTAGTAAAAATTACCTATAAATAATTCCTTTGAAAACTCTTTCATAAAACATGGACATGGATAATAAATATTTCCGAGTTGATACTTACATAAAAACAACATCGGATAATAAAGAGATTGTGAAATTAACACTTACCAATTTGGTTACTTATGAAACATACACCCCATGAAAGAGGTATCATAAAATGAATATGTAAATACACATAAATTAATGTGTATTACACAATGAATAAAATTATAGTAAGTACATACACCACACAAAAGTTAATAGTGGCAATATGGCATGAATCTCATGGGAATAAAGAGTGAGATGAAAACCCCTTACCTTATACTTTACCTTTGTCGAGGGTAGGGTAATATCTTTTATAATGGTCAAAAGATTCTTATTAAATTATACAAGAATAATATACATTAATATGATATCATATATTATCATTTAACATTTCATTGTTAATAATATCTTAGTATTATAGTTGTTTTGGGTGTTAACTTACTCGTTTTAGTTTATATGTTTTGTTACATAAGACGTGTTTTTTATGGATATGTTGTATCTTATAAATATCCATAATGATATCAAGTCCTTAAAAAATTATTTTTAATAATAAAATGAGAATTATACTTGAATGGATACGATGGGGAATGAATCTCATTGCGTTCGTGGAGACGGTACTCCATACGTATGCATGAACGCTACTTCCATTTCATTTTTCATTAAAAAAATGAAAACCAAATAATAATTAGGTATATTATTATTATTATAGTATAATATAATATCTTAAATATTTTACTTATTTTCATTAATACCATCCTTTATATGTTCCATCTATGGTATAAACGAGTCATATCACTTTGAGGGGGCGGTAGTCCGCACTTCCTCAAATGAAAATTATTGTATATGTATACAACAAGAAACTAATAATGGTATTTTATAAAATGGAATTACAGAATATTATATATAAAATAAATATAATTAATATCATATTTAATTATAGTGCCTTCATAATGGCCACCATGAGAGGCGGTAGAAGAAAATTGAACAATCATCTTTTCGTGAGGCGTTTGGTTTCCATCCACAGAAACATTATTTTCTTCCCCAATTAGATGGAGGTGTGTAAAAGTGTAGTTCGAATAATTCTCATAACTATATCCTAGTTAATTTATGATACTGGTTTTGTTACAAAAGAAAAGAATAAGAAGAGTTTAGGGGTTGGAGAAGTAAAATAAATGAAAAGAATCTAAGAGAAATAGTTACCTTTAATTTGGGTAACTCATTTTGGTTTGAATCAAAAAGGACTCTTGAAGTTCCTTCTGCCTAAAGTGAGGATTCTAGGAGGAGGAGAGGGATGTAGGGAGATTATGTGGGCAGATTTTGGGCAATCCAAAAGGCTTTAATGGTGTGGGGAATTGGTTAGAAGTGGTGTCCTTTTATAAGGGGGAGGAGGGGCTCTTTAGAAAAAACATAACGTATTAATTTATAATAAATTAATATTTGGTTTCTAGGGGAACCATAGTGGATTATTCAAAGTATATGTTGGGGATGGGTTGCAAGCCTTTCAAACAATAGATTTTAGACATGTTTGGGTCATTATATTAACATTTTCTTTTAGTTTTAACTATTGGTTAATTAGTTTGACACTTACCAAGTCACTTTTTATTTTTATATTATATAGTTAATCAAAATACAATATAATTATATGAGACCCCCAAGAGGTCCATTAATGATACACCTATCATAATAGAAGTCATTTGTCCGAACCTTATATTTTTAGGAATTTAATATCAATTAATAATATAATATTTGTTTTTAAAACACTATTATGTCAACTTTGACACTATTTGGTATTTTATTTTTTGTGAAAATCATAAAAACATGATTAATTCAAAAAAAGTTATTTAAATCAGTCCTAACATGTCCTATTAACCTATAATATTCGTGGAATTCATTAAAAGTCTCAAATTATATTTATTTTAGTATTTATAATATCAATTATTTTAATATTTCAGTAATAAGGTAATTACTGGATAATGATTGTGTCATAAATAAAATAATTTATTTAATGTCTAAAAACTATAATTAAAATACCATTACGTAGAAAATATTTTTATCTTTCTAATGAATATTTATAATCGAATTTATCTGATGTATTACCCTATATTAAAAATGTTTTAGTTATTAAACATTGATTTTAACTCTTTTAACTCTTCTTTGAATTAAATAATAATAAATGTCCTTATCTAATACAAGTAGACCTAAATGGTCATATTTTATTTCTAAGGTTGTTTTTGGTCGAATTAAACTTATCCAATAGAATTAGGACATGTGTTAGGGTAATAATTATATCATTTTTACCCTTAATTACCCTATTTACTTTTTACCATGGTAAATAGAAGTAAAAACTTTCTATTCACAAAAAAATTATTTTTATCCTATTGAACCACATTTTACTCCTTGATATTAATCGTGTCTCTCAAATTTTCTAAATTCCACTCACAGAAGCAGTAAAATTATTTTTTATGTGAATTTAAAATTTTTCCTAAGAGGTGGGAAAAGACGGTGAAAAAGTTGAATATAATTTTTATATGTCTAAAATTATTATAATCTGCCATCAATGAATTACATTGAATTTATATAGGTGTTAAGTATATATTTTGACCTAAAATAAATTTATATAATATAAATAATTATTTAAATAAAAATCTTGTTTTAAACAGTAACTTAGTGTTTTTCCCTATTCATCAAAAATTGAATGTTTTCAGAAAAATACCAAACATTTACCCTAAGCTAATTTTGATATTACGAATTCAGTAATGAAGTATATTTTACCAAATTAAAAATATAGAGATTTAATTTATTAATTTAAAATTAATTTCTGATGTTAAAACAAAATGGATGTTTTTAAGAAACAATAACTATCAAAAGATTGACACTTGTTTATGTCCGGTTTAAATGTGAAATTATGTCCAATGAAAAAAATTGGATTAACTGGTAAAACTATATTCTAAATATAATTTAAAACTTCTAAAATTCATTATTTTTTACTATTAATTATTTCGATTAAAAATTTGTTTTTAATTAAAATTTAGTAATTTTCACTATTCATCAAAATATGAGAGTTATTCGAAAAGTACAAAAATTTCACCCTTGGCTAATTTCGATATTCCGAATCCAAAAATGAAGTCCATTTTGAGAGATAAAATTTATAAAATTTCAAAAAGTGGGTATTACTATTCATAACAGCTATATCGATTGGTCGTGGTGTGTGTTAGAACTCGAAGTTGCGTACAACACACGCTACTGTATTATTCAAAGAGAAGGGTACCATAGAAGCTTGGGGTGCTACAGTTACTATGTAAACTTCAGGAAGCCTCCACATAAACCCTGAACCTCCTTGATAGGGTGTTCCTTCTGCAATAGCCATATCTTCCTCGTTCAATTGGACACCCTCATTAGGATTTCGTTATAGAGTAAGTCCCAATCTTCCCCTCCCTAGGTCGCCAACCATGCAGAAGACCCAGTTTCCGTTTTGGTCCACTAACCATGCGTAAGCCCCACTCTAGTCCTCGCTGACACACCATCTGTGACACGATCATCAGGTTTATTTCTGCTTCCTATTTCTCACAGTAATTATGACTCGCGTGGTCTTACAGTATGAGTCGACCATGAAATACTCTTTGGGATGCATTGTCATGTAATCCCTACACATCACTTCATTGAAATACATGGATTTTGATTCCCCGCAATTGGGATATGTAGGAAGCCTCCCTGAGACTCAAGCTCATCAACCATCTATCCCAACCATTTCACACTAGTTCTCTATTCTTCCTTCTTGACATTAAACTGCATCTCTCAAACTACATGGGTTTTGATCTCTATCTTACATATACAGTACATAGGACTCCTCGATGAGTTTCAATCCTCACCAATAGAAGACTTTAGTGCTCCCTCATAGGGATGCACCCTACTAATTTCACATCATCCCTCTTTGGGACACATCTCAAGGGTCCACCTCCTTGGTTTGTTCTGATCCACCTGTGTTTCTAGACATTCATAAGCCTCACACACAATCCATACTCTTCAAACCTATATTATCCCTCTTGGGATGGTATATTAACCATGCGTAACACCCATTAGGTACATGGGTCATTTTCTTTTGTTCATTCCCTGATTCCATGCCTCATTTATTTGAATCCATGTAATTTTATTCCCTAATACATGGACACACAGGAAGAATCTATAAGGATCAATCCCATCATCCATGTCTTATCATCGTCTCTCCCTTGAGCCATTTTGTTTTGAGAAGACCTTACCACTTCCCAAGGGCACACATCCTTCGGGTCCCATCCATGCGCCCATTCCCACTAGCAGCCTCCCCAGGTCTATCATTACACCACTCTAGAACTACATGGACTTTGATTCCCACACACAATGATATATAGAAAACTTCTATGAGTTTCAATCCCAAAACCTTCATATTCACTTCAGTTTCTTATCCATCCATATTTTACCCAGGCCACCACATCCTGGTGGAATCATGCCATCCACCAGGTCCATCTCAATACGTAGGCCGCATTAATCTAATCACTGGTCCTTGTAACATGTGGGAAGTCTTAGCACATTATACCCAATCCTCCCATTTAAAATACATTGTTTTTTGTCTCTGTCTTCTATATATGGTATATAGGAATACTCTACGAGGTTCAACCACATCCAATGGTAAACCTTGGTGTCCCAAAAAATGGGGCCCACTATCCTTTGATCTTCCAATTATGGTGTTCATAAGAACATTCACAGTGTGAAATAGCCCCTTTTTGGGGACACACTATCCTGGGTCAATCTTCATTGAGTGTTCTGATAAAGTCATCTAGTAAACCTTTTGGTTTCCCCATCGTAGGGACGTACCCATTTGATCCACTCTTTTTAGTGTTACAATTATATTGATATGTCTCCTGTAAATGTTAAACTCATGACATATCTCATTCTAAAACTCGGAAGCTATGGAAAACCTTGGAGACATGTATCCAGGATAAGATACCCCAAAGTCGACATGTGATGCATCAGGCCACAGCATCAATAAGCCCAAAAAAGATAAATCTAGGTGTGCTAGAGTTTCAACATCCTGACACGCCAGTTATGACCAATGTGACTACTCTTCTGACTAAAGGTCACTACACTGACTTGATCCTTTGGAATTTTCTAAAAAAATTATTATAATGATTTGGCATAAACAATGATGTGGCACTCAGAAGAGTTTCATAAATATCATCTTATTCTTTAAGGTAGACCCATACTTGAAAAAAAAATAATTGGAGAAATATACGGAAGAGGATATGGACACACTATCATCCTGTTTCGATCAAAGAGAAAACATCACTGAATATGTGGAGCATGCTTCCTGTCATTGGAAAGAAGGAATGTAGGGAAGAAAGGTGAAATTCCCCAAATATGGAATGTAGCCCCAAATAAAGCATCATAATCAATTATAAAAACCAGTTGAGGAAAATTTATAAAAATTATGTTCAAAGGACTTATATAACATTAAATATTTCCATTATAGTCTTGGTTATGTATGAAAGATTTTTTTTTGAGAAATCAATGGAATGACGATTATTAATACTCTTCTATGATAAAACCACCTAATATATTTCATTATTATTTAGAAGTAAAAAATATCAAACCACTATTTAGAGGACCAGGATAAAGGTAAACATAGCTTGTAGGATTGGTACACACTGATGTCTGCGGACCATATCCAGTAGAAGATAGAGGTGGATATTCTTAATTAATAATTTTTACTGATGACCTGAGTAGAAATGGATATGTCTACTTAATGTGGAATAAGTATGAGTACTTTGAGAAATTCATGGAATTCAACAATGATGTATATAATCAACATGGATATAAGATAATGGATCTTCAATCATATTGAGGTGGTGAATATCATAATCAAGAGTTTTTTTAATTTATATTTGATCTTATGATTATATCTAAACTCACTCCACCTTGAACACCATATTAGAATAATGTTAGGGAATGGATGAGCTATGTATTTTTAGACATGGTATGGTGGATAATGAGTCAGGCAAGTCTTTTAAGAATCTTTTGGGGATATTAATTACAAAACATGGAATAAAAATTAAACTGATTACTAAAGAAAAGATGAAAATTGAATTCCCTTCATGATATAGAATTCAAAGAAACCCATTTTCCACAAAAAAACATGTATGGGATTTTGAGGTGTTCGTTAATGCTTTATCAAGAAAAAAACATGCACCCTATTGAAAAAAGTGTATCTTTATAGGGTATCCTAAATATATTACTAGATACTAAATATACAATCCCTTATAGAATAAAGATTCTATCCTCAAACAAGCTATATTTTTTGAGGTGGAGAACATCCTCAAAACGGATAATAGGAGAAGGATTGGATTTGATGATGTTAATACTCAAGATAAACTAGAGTTGGTACAAGAGTATATTCCACAGGTCCCCATGGATGAAGTAGTTCTGGAAGTATATATACTACATTGGAGTGTAAGACATGTAAAATAACTAGGAGATAGAGTTTTTTAGTCACTAAATATGGTGACTCATTATTGGTTTAATGTGATGAATGTCTCTCCTACATGGTAGAATTTGATATCTTAGAAGTTGGAAGAAGGAAAAAATCCATGAATTCCAAAATTGATTCCATGTTTGAGAACCAAATTAGGGTTCTTTTCAATGTGCTAGTTGATTTAAATCCATTTGGATGACAATGGTTATTGAAGAATAAGATGGAATTTGTAGGAAAATTAAATACCTATAAGGAAAGACTAGTGTATAAAGTGTGTAACAACATCATGGAATTGTCTACGATGAATCATTTTTAGAAGTTATCATGTTTCAATACATTAGAATTATACATTTTATAGTATCTTACCATGATGATGTTATTTGGAAGATGGATTTTAAAACTATATTTCTTAACGGTAACCTTAAAAAAGATGTTAATATGACAAAATGGGAAACTTTTCCTAAATTACATGGTGCCAAAAGTATTTATAAATTTAGAGGATTCATTAATAGATTGAAGCAAGAATCCAGTTTATGGAAATTTGATTTGTTGAAACAATATAATGATTTGGTTTCATTAAAAATTAATGTGAGTTGTTTGTTTGCATGAAATTAAATTATAAAGTGATCCTTATCCTAGTAGTATATATTGATGACATATTAATTATTGGTAATGAAATACAAATCTTAATGTCTATAAAATAATTGTTAAACTATTGTTTCTCCATGAATGAATTAATTTTATTAGAATATATTCTATGGATTATGATCATTCATGATTGATCTAAGTGGATGTTAGGACTAAGCTGACATACATATGTTGAAGAGATACATAAGTGAATTCGTATTGAACAATCAAAGAGGGGATTGGTTCCAATGTCAAATGATATATATAATTATATGAAAATGAGTCCCTAGAAAAATCAATAAGAGATAAATTGGGAAATATTTCATATGATTTAGAGATTGGATCAATCAGGTATTTTATTTTTAGTAATAAACATAATTTATCCACTGAATTGAGCATGGTTGGAATATATCAATAAGATCTAGGAGAAAAACTTTGGTCAACTTTTAAGGATATAATAATGAATCATTGATGAACCAAGGATTTTTTCACGATGTTTAGAGGAGATGCGGAGATGTTCATCTGGGATGTAAAAAATCTAGTTTTTAGTCTGATCAAAATGAGTTGAAGTCACAGTTATGATATGTTTTCTCTATCAACCAAGGAGTTGTGATCCCAAAGTGTTTGAAGAAGCCATTTTTCATTGGTTTTACAATAGATTCTAAGTATATATTATATTTTGATACCTACCAAGTATCCATTTGGATTCAAAAAAATGATTAAGAGATTTATGTGGTACCAAGATGTAAAGAAACTATCACATTTAATTGTAATAACACTATAGCGGTGGCTCTTGTACATGATCCAATGGTACATGAATAGAAAAATAAAATGATTAGGAAGTTTAAAATCTTGAGGTATTGTCATAAGTGGGGTGATTCTATTTTAAACATAGTTCACATAGATGATAATGTGGAATACCCATTGACTAAAGACATATCATAGCAGAGGCACGAGTATGATGTGAGATCTTGCACGTCGAAGGTTGTTAGAAGTTTATTTTAGTGCATGTAGGAGTCTGTTAGAGTTGGTTCCCTTGAAAAAACATCTATTTACATTATGATAACCTGTATTCACTATTATGAATGTGAATAAACCACTTATCACAAAATGATGGTGCTTCTACGTAACCTAGTGTGTGATAATGACCCATAAATTGGTGTCAAACTAAATTTCATAGTAGTTCTGTGCTATTATGAGAACCGAGAAGTTATATGAAAATATTTTAAAATATATGTTATATATTTGGATTATATAATTTTATGGACACAAATGACAATTTCTATAATATTTGGAGACTCACAAGACTTTGAGAAACATTCTCATAGAGTGTGACCTTGGTAATATCTAGTCGAATATTATGAGAAGGATACATTCTATTAGGAAATCCACATTTATATATGTCATTGGTTTTTTCTATCTATGAATATTTTTATTGGTCTTTATACATTAATATTATTATTAATGAGTACTATGAGTCGTGTACTTTGACGTATTGATGAAAACTAGGATAAAAATTTGTTCACAATGATGTAAGATATGATTGGTGTACCACAATTAATATTGCATTAAGGAATAATTAAATAATGAATCTATCACATATATTATTTAATGGAACATGATGTATTATTACCTTTTGTTGGAAATGTTGTATCATAAACAAATCCATAGCCATGGGTTTCTATAGGCAAGTTCAATTTTCAATAATTAAAAGAATGATTCAATGAAAAACTAGGTCGATGGCACCAGCAGGCTACCTGTTTGATTTGAGGTATCATGATCAATGGATTATATTACATAGTAAGTATTCATATGAGGTATCATGTTGTAGTGACATTATCATCGTTATCTATGGGTGACTTGGCATGTTTCTAGACTCTAACTTTAAAATTTAGGATTCTTTCATAATACCAATGAGAAAGAGGCCTAGAGTTTCACACATTATATATATCCATAATTAATATTAAATAATATATTAATATATATTATTTAACAAGTTGAATGAATATTAATCTGGAAAATGGTTTAATGATTATTCATGTATGCTTGATTGCATATATTTTATCACCAATTATTGTAGAAAAAACAATGTGAGGCGAATATTTAAATAATATTTATTTTTTTCAGTTAATACAAAATTTATTTATTATAAGGGAATAATGTAGATACATTGTATAATAAATATATAGTCATTATTCAAGTCCTGAAAAATATTTTGGAGGAAGGGAATATCGATTTTATTGGTACAATGAGGTATAATAAATAATAAATTTAGTTTGATTAAATAATATGTAATTTAATTCAAATGTTAAGGGAATGAAAATAAATAGAAATAATATTTGTATATTTTTTCACGGGGTTCTATATGGTTTAAATAAATATTAATGGGAACTTATAAATTTATGTTAATGATACCCTATTCCTATATAAATACAATTATTTTATTTTCCCAAAAAGGAAATTCATTTGATTGGTTGTGAACAATGTATTTAGAGAATCCTATCATTTCCAAGATATATCTATTATCTAGAAATTCTCCCAATAATGGTTAGTGATCTCCATCCACCACCCACCCTTAAGGTAAGGGAGATCTAGGAAAACTATTTTGAAGTGATACTTGAGGTGATCAAAGGAAGACAATGCTAGGGATATGATATTCCATGCTATAACTCAGAGATTCCTATGCCAACATTCAACGATTAATGGAAAATGTGTGGATAACCACTACAGGTAATCTACCATTTTATCATATAATGAAATGAAAGAATAGTTTAGATATGTTTTCAAATCCATCAATGAAAAAAGAATTACAACAAGGTAATTCATCAATTAATTAAATTGATTATAAATTATATGTTATGCTCCTATCTCTAGTTCTGAAATTCTATCCATTGTGTGTATTATTTTATTAAACTCCATATATAATGATGTTTATCATTTTTTAAATCCTGGATTTATCATCGATTATTGAAAAAATCACAGTTTGGCATGACCAATCGCACGCATCCACTATGCTTGGAATAGAAAATATTAATATATACAACTTAACATTTTGAAATATTTCTTAATAGGAATCCCTTAAACATCCTGATATTATACAAAATAGAAAATTAGGTTTATTCTACTTATAAATAATTGAATTCTCATCAGCAAACTCAATCTATCCTTTCTAAACATGAATCACTTCCAAAAATGAACACAACATGAAATTTACAAAGGAAAATGATGAAAAGAACATAAAATGATAAAAGGTTGGCTGATCCTTTAGATCGTATTCAATGGCCAAGATCCAATGGATGGTTATACCCAGTAAAATTCATGGGTTCCATGAGAAAAGATAATTCTGGTGTGATTATAATTATGAAATATGAAATTTCAAGTAAAGTTTTTATAGGGGAAGGTAGAGGGTTGGGAGTGGGTTAGGCTATAGGAGGGAGGTGAATGTGTTTGTTGAGAATGTCGACCCCTACTTTTCATACATAGAAATTACAACATTATAAATGAATATACAGTACATAAAATTATGATCTTTTGTAGAATAATATAGGTTTAGTTTCTTTAAAACATTGATACATAAAAAAGGAATTCATAAGAGATCTAAATCATCTCACACTATGTTTTTATAACTATCAATATTCTTCCACATATCATACTTCAAACCATTCCTCATAACCCGGGAAAAGGAAACACAAAATGGGGATCTATGGTGCTTGGTAAGTGTAAATTAAGGAGATAAGAATATTCTTTTATACATAACATGACCATAATGGAATCAAAATCTGATAATAACATTTTGAAACTATACCATGAAAATAAAAGATCTTAATCATATGTAATTGAATAAATCATAGATGATAATAAGTAATGAATCATAATGGAATAAAAATCCAAAGTAGTGAGATATAATATATTCATAAGATAAATTTTTTAGCAAACATATAAGCTTGAAAATTTATTTCCTCGATTAGGGATCTCCTACAAGACTGTATAAGTGGATTGCGTTCACTCCCCATTCCATTATATCCTTAGTCACAGTTCACTCCTAATACTATCATAGTTGATATTATCTATAACTAAACTAGGATCACTACCCATTCCATCCGTTATTTTCTCATGAGATATCAATATTTAACAATGCATTGTAAGTATATATTTAATCTCATCCCCCATATAAAATAATGATAATCACATATATTTGTTCCATAACATCACAAAAAATTCACTCAACCATAACCCTGAGAAATTAAATGAGTTTCTTAGAAATTTAATCATTTAAAAATCTTTATAAATGAAATTGAGTTTCATAAGGAATTCATCATGTATTTATTAACTCGTGGGAATGAAATATGATCCATAGATTCATCCTTACAGAATTACCAACATAAGTTATCTATGGAATGAAAGGGGATAATATCATTGGATTAGTTCTCCAGTTAATCCTAAGTGACATAAAATAATGTTATCATAATAATAAAAAACATCAAAGGATAACTAGTGAATTCCATGTAGAAAATAGCCAATTTTAATTGAAATTTCTTGTTTCAAATTAAATAAATTACCTAAAATCAAGGAATACATTTTCATTGAAATGTAACATTGAAAAAAATGTAATGTAATCTTCAATTAATTGAATATTCATGATGTGGTAAATTATGTTCATGTCTTGTATGTTATAATAATGATTCATTTTTCATTTTAAATAAAATGAAAAAAGTACCTCATTTTGTAAATATTAATAATATTCCACTAAAATATATTATAAAATAATAAATCATGGGAAAAATGACTTTAAAAATCATAGGTGACTATTAAAACAATTCACGAAATATTTTATTGAAAAATAAGTGCTTTTTGGAAAAAGGATTTTTTTCTAAATAGATAAATAATGTATATTTTCCATAAAAATTCTTGTTGGTCTCTATATTTTATAAAGATAGAAATTTTAATAAAAAATAGTGATTCTATATAAATAACTATATGAGAAAAAATCAATCACTTTTTTCAAAGGAAATTCATGAAATTTATTTATTCGAAACATTATCATAAAAATCTAGATAAATAATGATATTACAACATAAATCCATTACCTCATGTTTTAATATATTCAAATTTTTTCTAACCCCCTCTACTTCTATAGGCCTCTTTTGTTTACTTTTTTAAGGATTCTTATAACAATATTTTAAGAAGAAAAATTACAATAACTTCATTCCTAAGATGTTTATTTAACTATTGGGAACTAGTTGGTTAGTGAATCCTCCCATTTTATTAGATAACTATTCATCACATATTACAAAATAGTGGATCTTTTCAAGTTTTTCTTCTTGTAAATAAGGTAAATAATACCTGAAAACATAAAACATTATTATAAATCAACTTGAGTTTCATCTTCTTGGGATCAACCTAAGTTATATTTAAATTATATCATAACATGGGGACAGATATTAAAGGGACAAGGTGAGCATTAAACATGGAAAGGGAATAAAAAATATAGACATATTGAATGTGATCTTCAGACATAACGATAAGAACATATGGCATAATGACAAGGCTTGAAAATCAGACATATCATAATAATAAAAAAATGAATCATTATTTGGAAATGTGGATGTAACATTTATATGATACATTAACAATAATATCACCAATTTTTTTCACAACGGTTTTATAAAAAATTTACAAATTCTATTCACTAGGGAATTAAAAAACATATCCTTTATAGTGATTAAATTATTTACCCAAGGAATTGGAGCTCTATCAGGTCACTCCATTCATATGTATTAATTTAAATTGAGCCACATATATCATAATAATTTATTTCATTAATAACAAATGGAGAATAATGAAAGTATTTCATATAAAAAATGATAGCATTTAATAGAGATTAATGATATGATCATTAAATAATTTTAATCCATGAAAGGAAAAACAAAAATCATATATGTAAATCCCTGAATAAAATTTTCATTTTATAATCTAGTTGAATAAACATTTAAATTAAATTGTTGTAGGTAATCAAATAAATTGGAAATGATAATTTCTCATGTAAAAGTTGAAAATTTGGGAAGTAAATTTGGCTGTCTGATGGTATAAAATATGGTTTTGGGATATGAAAAATGGGATGGGAAAGGTTATCACATTCATAAAATTCACTTATTATCGTAATGTGATAATATAAAGGGGAAGAAATTACTATGTTTTTGAATTGGATGACATTCCATATAAAAAAGGAACTTGAATTGAGTGATAAGTGAAGTTTTTCCAAACCGTAAAGATTAGTGACTTAAACATGAGGATAGAACCAAGGGGGATTTTGGAAACAATAGATTGAATCCTAAGAAAGAAAAATCACAATAATGTAATAGAGTATGGATTTTTAGTTAATGTAAATGGATAAATTGGTGGGAATTTATATGTGAAGTGTATTATTTGTTTAATATTTTCCAAATATTTCATTTGGAAAACTAGTTTCTAGAAAATGAAAAACCATTGTCTTAATAGTTGTTTTTTCTCATTTATTTTTTAGTTTTTTGTTATATTTGAAGTTATTATAATCCAGTTGAACCTAAATTCATTTTTTAATACATATTTTGTCATGTAAAATATAATATTCAATAAAGTAATATTTTTAAAAATGAAATTATACTTTTTAGCCTTTCGAAGTAACTTATTTCCATAGAAATTGAATAAAATATATTTAAATACTCTATATTAATTTAATAACATTATTTTATATTTCGGGAATGTATAAGTAAATATTACATTATTGTGACATAAAGGTGATATCATAAAAGATATTAAAACCCTAAAACTATATTTTTTAATATTCATAAAAAATAATGTATTTATGAAATTTCTCATTAATTCACCCTAACTTTAATTTGATTTATAGTTTCAAAAAATAAGTTTATTTTATGAAAAAAATTCTTTAAATATGAAAATATTATATTTAAATATAAAAATTAATATTAAAATAAAAACAGTTTTTATGGAAATATCATGTTTTTGAAAATCATAAAAAATTTCACCATCCATTGCTAAATTGTTGTATGATTTATATTTTATATAAAATTTTGTAAAAGACTATTTCCATAATAAACAATGTTAATAATACCTTGTTTTTTTCTAAAATTTCTTATTTTTCTAAATAAAAAACTACATTTTATTTCTATACAAAAATAAAATTTTCAACATTTATCCCAATTAAACACAGATTTTTTTAATAAAAATAATTCTTAAAAAGAACTAAAGGCATAAAATTTTTATTTATACAAATAATATTACACATTAAGTAACTAAGGTCTAGAAATATATCCCCTTATTACTCTCACATACACCCTGAGGTTATGGTGTGTGACTGTGGTACTTTTATTGGGTTCTTCAGCAAATATCGACTGAGTGGTAATCTACCATAGCTTGAATGTCCACCAAAGGTTATTTCATTCAAGCTTATCTTGTTGAAGCTAATCTTGGGATTGTCTAAGGGGGAAACCTAATGATGACACCTACCTTCCATTTTGATAAAATGAGAATCAAAAAGAAAGAATCTATATGAAGAGCCCATAAATTCTCACTTCTGTATCAATTATCCATTACCATTAATACTAATAAATAAAAACTATAATAGTAATGTTATCAACTAAGTATATTGTTTTAAATTGTCATATTAACCAAGGGTTATATTTGACCAATGGTCATATAACTAATTAATACTATTGGTGTCATTACGCTTTATACTCTATAAATACTACTTCATTATTAATGAGTCATGGTTTTATTATGTAAAATAAAATAACATACAATTTCATGAAACATATATTATTTAAAATATCTGGGCAATTAAATTATTATCCCTTAAGAAATGTTTTCCCAGAATTTTATACTCATTATCTCAAATAAGAAAAAGGTAAAGGTACTTCTGTCTCATTATCTCCTTTAGTTCCCATGAAAATTCATAACAATTCCTCGATGACACATTGTTGAGGGGGGTAGTAGTGTTACAGAAAACTTTTTCTCTACATTCTATGAACTTCATCGATTTCTCATCATAAGAGAGGTCATGTTCTAGTTGTTATGCCTATATATTCAATTAATATGAGGGATAGAGTATGTACATCTTCAAGATATATACACGTAATACACCAGGAAATTGAGAAATAATTTTTGGAAATATTATTTGATAGGCCGCTACTCCTACACTATCAGGGATTTTATAGCAGTCCATGCAAATAAGGATAATTTTACCTTTATTTACAAACAACATGTCTCTATATCATGGTGATATCCAAAAGAAAACTTTATCTCCAAAATCAAAATCGACACCCCTTTGAATACTTTAAACATATCTCTTCTATATACATTGATCAGCCTTGATATGGTATTGGATTTCATGAAATGTTTATATCATCTCATACAAAAGATTGGGACTAAGCGATTTCATATCCCCATCATTAGGACAATACGTAAGAGTTATACTTCTATTTCCATATAGATCATCATATGGATCCATTTGAATATATGATTATACTAATTTTTTTAAATGAGAACTCAACTAATGGGAGTTTTTGATTCCATCCCCCAATACATTCCATTATGCATGTACTCAGTATCTCACCATATGTTTTAATACTACTTTCGTATAGTCTATTAGATTGTGGTTTATAGGACGTATCGAAATTCAATTAATTATTCAAATCTAGTAGAAGGATTATCCATAATTTTGATATGAACCTTGTATCCTGATCAAAAATGATATAAGGTGGGAATACATGATACATCTCCACTTCTGTTATGTCAATCATGGATATTTGGTCAAGACAGAAATCATTCCAAAAATATATGAAATGTGAATTCATGTTGAAAAAATCCACTATAAACAATATACCATTATTTCCATTAGATGTTTTTTACATACTAGTTACAATGTCCATAGTGATATTGTCCCACTTCTATATTGGTATGGGTAGTGGTTATAAAAACCATTTTAGAAGTGTTTTCTATGACTTCACATGCTGACATAACCAGAACCATTTAGTGTAGTTAGAGATCTCTATTTTCAAATTATCCCTATAATAATGATCTTGATGGTCCCTATAATTTTAGTGCTAATAGGATGTATTCAAAATGTAGACCACTTAGATTCATCAACTAGGTCCTTTATCTCTGGTATTGATGTGATACATAACCTTGTATGAAATTTCTGTACACCAACATATTAATATTTAATAACGTAACATTTTCATTATTAACAGCCTCTATCTTATTTTGTAAATAGGGATCTTCATTTTTAGATTTATAGATATTCTATAGTAACAATTTCTGGGAAATAATTTTGGAAATGGATGATGATGAATGTTCCCTTTGAATCCCATGTCTTATTTTACTAGGTCTTTGACCAAAGGAACCCATTGAATCATCATAATTTCCATCACAACATGGCCTTTCTTTTTCAATGCATTAGGAAAATTGTTTTCTATTATGGGGTGATAATGAATTGAACAGTCATAGTCATTATGAATTTCCAATAATCTCCTTTTTCCCATGTTAAATTCATTTTTCAGGGAAATATAATTAAAAATTTGGTGGTCTGTATATATATCAAATTTCTCCCCATAGAGACAGTTGTTCTATAATATTAGAGAAAAAAACCACAACCAGCTACATGTCATTTTTAGGATAATTATACTCATGAAACATAAATTATCATGATGAATAACCAATTAGCTTATTATTTTTCATGAGGATTCACCCAAACCATTTTGCAGATGAATAAATATAAATAACAAGACCTTATCTGAAGGAGGGTAGAGTTAAAATTGGTTTTGTGACCAATTTCTTCATTAGTTCATGGGAGAATTATTCAAAATCCTTTATCCAAATGCACCTATCCCTTTTTCATGTTAACATAGTTAGTGAATAAACAATTATAGAAAAGTTTTGTCAGAATTATCTTATAATATCCATCTAAACTGAGGAAACAATGAATCTCATTTACTATTGTATGATGATTCCACTCTTCTATATACATTTACTTAAGTGGGTAAACTAATATTCCTTCATTGGTTATAATGTTTCCCAAGAAATCAACATAATTTAAAGAGAATTTACATTTACTAATTTTCCCAAATATCATCACCTTTCATAAAGTTCCCATGATACCCCTTATGTGATATTCAGGCACCTCAATACTTTTTCAATATATCCAAATGTCATCTATACGAATGACCATGAACTTTCATGGAAGTCCATAAACACTCTATTCATAAAATTTATAAATGTAGTAGAAAATTTTTTCAAACTTTTGGGAACAACAACAATCTCATAATCTATATGTATTGTTTAGAAAAAAATCATTATAAAATATTCTTTCTTTACACTCAATTGATGATACCTAGATTAGAGCTCCATCAAAGAGAATAATTGATCCCCACAAAGTTGGTCAAATAAAAATTCAATTATTGGGAGTGGATAATTTTTCATCAATGTGATCTCATTAAATTAACAATTATCAATGCATAACCACATTGACAATCCTTATTCTTCACAAAGTGAATAGGAGAACCCCATGGAGAAACACTTGATCAAATAAAACCCTTATCTAAGAGATTGTGATTAAATTTATTTATTTCCTATATCTCTGCATTTCCTATTATATATGGTTTAATTGATATCATATTATATCCAGTTATGAGTTCAATGGAGAACACTACCTCTCATTCTAAGGGAGGTCTAGGTAACTATTCATGGAATATTTAAATGTATTCCAAAACTATTGGGACATTTCCTATCATTATACTTTTATTTCCTCCCTCTTCTTCACCAATCATCCCCATAATAACGGATATGGGTGTTGTTTCAATAAAAAGATCAATCCAAGATATACCTCATTAAAAATGATTGTAGTTTTTCCATTCAAGAATACTAAAACTTATTTTCTTAAGAGGTTGATCTTAGTAGTAAACTTTCAGAGCCATTCTAACCATCGTATATGTAACACCCCGAGATGTTATGAAAAATATTCATTTAATTTCATTAATGTCTTGTGTTTTATGCTACACCAATATTACCTTGCGCTATACGCAACACCGTATTAGCTTGCAGTATACACAGCACTATTCTTTGATCGTGTTACACACAATTTTGATAATAGTTATTCTACGCAACATTGAGTATATATATATATATATTCAATGTATAAATGAAATATGGTTGGATTCTGTTATACGAAACAACGAAGGATTCTTGCACAACACGCAAACCATACATGGCTCGCAATACACGCAATCATGACTTTCCTCGATAGCGTGTGTTTTACGCAATACCAGGTTTTACTAAACAATGATATATTATTAAAATATTATTATGAATTAGACATTATTAATATTATTAACTAATCTTTGAATTTTATAACATTATAATTCATCTTACACATTTTCTAGAACATGGTATAAGAACAAAATAAATTTTTCGGGTAAAATAAGTATTTTTAAAAAAATGCAGTTTTGCCGCCTTTTGATGGCGCACCCACTTAAAATCTAGTATTTGAAATTTTTATAAGTTCAATTTTTCAAAATAAAATTCTTTTTTGGAATCAATAAATGAAAATTTACATTGGATAAATTTTTCATATTATTCTGGTTACTTTCATATTTTGATGAATAGTAAAAACAAGCTATATTTTAATTAAAAACAACTTTTTTCATCGAAATAATTTATATGGTTAAATTATAATATTGAATGGTTTTAAAGTATAAATAGAATATATTTTTACCATTTAATATAATTTATGTCATTATCATTAATTCTACCATGAATTCGTAGGATAAATCAATTCAATATTTTGCAATGTTTTAAACAAAACCCTGTTTTCTTTCGAAAATGGGATTGATATTAATTTAATTTATACAACATTCTTGTATTGAATTTTGAAAAATGGATTCCATATTTGGAATCAGTGGGTCCAAATTATGTTAATAAGAAACTTTTTATTTTTTGGCATTATGAATAGTAACTACCGTAAATTTTATTTACCATAGTTAAAGGTAAATCGGTTAATTAAGGGTAAATATAAATTTATAAAATTAACCTAAATCCTTCAAAAATCCTATTGGATGTCTAAAAGTATACCTATATCACATAAGGGTCGGATTATATTCATTTAATGGACTTTTTTCCATGAAAATAATTTAATTATTATTAAAACCAAAGAATGTGACAACATGTCACTTTTTTAAATCTTATAAGTATAATAATTTTAATTTAGGGATAAAATTCATGAAACGTAGAAAATAAATAGTCTACAGAAATCTAATACAATTATCTACTTCATAAGAATTTATTTAGAATTTTCAGGGATTAAATAATTATCATTTATTATGACACAGAGATGATGCAGTAATTATCTTATCAATGAAATATTGACATAATTGATGTTATAAATACAAAAATAAATGTAATTTAAGATTTTTTTATGAATTACAATAATTTTATAGGTTAATATGACATGTTATTATTGATTTAATTAACTTTTTCCGAACTAATCATTCTGTTATGAGTTTCACAAAAATCAATTACTAAAAGTGTCAAAATTTACATAAAATACTTTTTAAAACAAAGATTATATTATTAATTTTTATTTTATTCCTAAAAATATAATTATCGGCCAAATAACTTAAATAATGTTATATATATTAATTATAAAAAACTTGGGGTTCTTTTGTCTTCTTATTGTAAGTTTATTAACCATATAATATAAGAATACAAGAAGACACGGTAAAAGTAACATTATTTAACTTAATGTTAAATCTAAATGATATGGCAAAAATAGGAACCTAAATTTTTCTAAATTATATTTTGTGAGATTATTTCGACCCATACCCACCTTAGCTTCGAAATAAATCAAATTGGAGCTATTTATAACCGAACTAGACTTTATAATAAAATAATATGTTTAGTTTTTCCAAAGGAGCCTTTCTCCTCCCTTATAAAAGGGCACCTCCTCCATCTCCTCCTCACACCAATTTGAGCCTTCATGCTCGTCCCACCCCTTCCAATTTCTCTTCTAAACTTCCCTAGAAATATCCTATAGGTCCTGGTATTCTTCAATGACCAATTTTAGTTCCCTAAGAGGAGGTCTCAAAGAGGCGCTTCAAAATGGAGGTAATTTCCGTTACCGATTCTTTCACCTTTATTTCTTCTTCCACTTATTTTTCTTAGGTTGTTTCATTATGAAGTAATAACATCAGTATCACTCATATACTGATATTTTATTATAAGTATGAAAAAACCATATTTCACCATCTATCCATCCTATGGAAAATGAAATCACCGCGCGTGCGTACGTACGGAATACGGCCTCCACGTCGTGGTGTAATCTATTTTCCTCCACCACCATACTTGGATGGGTATGATGGTGTACATAATACCTATATATGATTATTTTAAATTTATATTTATTCTAAAATAGTATACATACACTCCAATACAGTCCCACTATCATGAGAACGATATCATCGCCCGTGCGTACGTACGGACTACCGTCTCCACGACGCGATGAGATTCATTCTCCACGTTAACAATTCATGAATGATTATAATATATTTATATAATGAGTAATCATGAAATATATGACATAATAACAATACTTGATTTATGTGTATATATTTTTATTTCATCTACTTAATTCCATTCAACTCAATAAGGAAACGAAAACAGCGTTCATGCGTACGTACGACCTACCGTCTTCATGAACGGTGTATTTCATTCCATTTACTAATCTATTATATATATGTATATTATGAATATATATTATATATAAATTAATTTTTATATTCTGGAATTAATTAATCATGATCAATGTAATCATATGAATAATTACAAGTCAAAACACGGACGACAAATGAAACGATTTTACACAAAACACTCTTTAACATGGAATTTTCAAAAGAACGGGTAATATAAAGTATAAGTGAACCATATTTGATATAATAACAATGAATATGATTCTGTAATATGTCAATGACATTATTTAAATCATTATACAGGAGTTTCGGATACATACGAAGCATATCGGACATAAGGTAAGAGATAAATTTTGCAAATCTCATTTTTATCTGAGATTGCTTATACGTAAGTATTTACTGGGGTTATTTCCATCATCCATGTCCATGTTTTATAAAAGTGCTTTCATTTATTTTTAAATTCATTTTTACCCATTTTTTACTTTTTGACATTTACTACATGTTATGTAAGGAATCTTTGTTTTGTTTACGTTACGAGGTACTTTTTTAACTTTTCGACAAAAGTACGAGAAAAATGTTTTTTTAACTTATACGACATGAAAGGTTTTTTACGGTTTCATAATAACTTATTTTCATGAAGATTACTCCAAAATATTTCATTACTATTTTCAACAAAATCTATTTCTTTTAAAATTTCATGACGTTTTGTGAAAAGAAATTGATTTTGAAGAAGAAAAGAAATTTTCCTCAAGAATTAATTTCAAGTATTTTATCAAAACCATTTTTCATCTAAGATGAAATTATTTCATATGTGTATGTTTCAAGTATCATGTCTCTATCATTTAAATGGTTTCACTTTTCTTATTATGAAATGATATCCATTTCTCGTATATGGATTATGTGACGATGGAATGGTGTTTATGAAACCCATTTTGTTTATTGGGTTATTATGAATGATTTATGTTTTTTTTGTGGCACAAGTAAGAATGCTTTCATTATGAGATGGGTGGGACCTATATCTCCATCCAATACATTGGGTAAAGATTTTATATATCATGAGATAGACATGGTTGTAATGGTAAGTTAATCCAGTTCAGTGTTACATGACTCAAATGAGGAGTGAACTCGATTTAGAATGGGACATTGTCCACTAAGATGGTCTTGGAATCAATGCCTTGGATACTATGGAAATCATTACATGTGCTTAATGGATGCCACAATTACATGTTTTATTCCCATGCTATTTTATTATGGTTTATGTTCCATTATGATCTATGATTTATGTACTTCTATGTTTTATGTCGTTGCTCAAGATTTTAATGTTTAAACATTATGTTCATGTTTTTAAGTTCCAATGTATATGGTATGTTTTATTTTATCCATGATTACCCTTACTGAGCATTTCTGCTCACCCTTTTTATGTTTTATTTTCCCCTAGGATCAAAATAAATGTTTTAGGTCAGGAAACAAAAAGTGGAAGATCTTTATGGGAGATGTTGAAGATCTTTCACCACGATTAGAATATTACGTTCCAAGTTTCCAAAGACACTAAACTATTATGGTCCTTGTGTGTCAGTTTTTGTTATTTATTACGTATTATGCAAAAGTAATGTAATGTCTATTTACGTCAAGCTTCGGGTCTCTAAAGTTGGTATCATAGGAAAGGTTTACTCAACCTTTGAAAACTAGGATGCGAAAATGTTAGTGAGATCCCTGGAGATATTTCTAATGTATGTCCAGGGATGTCACTAAGTATAAGTATATGTATAGGATACAGTCCTAGAACTATGGTAATGATCATAGAATTTAACCTAGGATATTAGATGTTAAAGGTACTCCCCCTTGATTATGTTATATTCCTTTTATGATTTTTGTCTCTCACAATTTTTGTTTTGTTTTAGACAATGGAGGGAACCAGAAAGAATTCAGTTAGCATTGAATCCAATGGACAAATTGGTGACTATGTGCAACAAAATAGTGTAATTCCTAGAGAGAAATATATTGTGATTATGCTGAATCAGTGATCACAATATATGATTGACAAGGTGAAATTTAGTGGTATGCCTAATTCACCAAAGAAGAGGAAGATAGACTATTATGCATGTTCGCATGTTGAGGAGCATAAAGAAAAGAAGATTGAGATTTCTAAAGAATGGAAGAAGAACCTTGAGGAATACCTCAAATGGAGGGACCGATGTTATCTGTGTGGAGAAAAGGGTCATAGAGTGACAGACTGTTATGAAGTTCAATGTATCATTTGTGGAGAACATGGGCATTACCCAACTCAATGCCCTGACCTAAAAAGTTACTTCTAAATCAAGGAAGGACATATTCCAGGACAATAATTAAAGAGGATCGATTGAAGTGTTTATGTATTCGTATTCATGAATAATTTTTTTGAGGTACTTTTATTGTGTATTAGAATATTTTTTTATTATTTTAAGATACTGGTAACCCTGAAAAGTGATTCAAATATTTTGGAAAGCAGATGATATGAACATAATGAAGGGATAAGAAGATAATGAGATGTTTGATTGTATTCATGAGATCATGATTAATATAAGGACTAATTGATATCATTGTTTGAGTATATAGAATTTTGAGGATTTTGGTTTGTGGAAAGTGTTAGCTTTTAACTGCATTCATGTTTTCACTAAGGATTAATGGGTATTCATTTTTCAAGAGAATACATGATTAAGGCCTTTGAATGTATGGAATGTGACCAACAAGTCATATCTTATGATATGTGGGGATCAACGATGGTATTAAATTTCTGGTAATAGTTTTCACTATATTATGAGAGTGGAATATAGTATAATGGAAAATCATAAATATTGGAATGGATTATGTTGGACATAAGTTAGTATTGTTTAAGGATATAAGTTTTTTTCGATATTATTTATGGGATGTTATAGTAATGTAGTTTTAGAAAAAGGACAACCTGCAGGACGGGCGACAACCCATCATGTCGGACAAGGCTATGAAAATTGAACCCACAACCAAAGTGCGATTGGCCTTTATTGCCTACCACTGGCCTACAAAAAGTCCATGTTTATTAGAAACTAGTTTTATTATATTAAGCAGTATGATATGTGATGTATAAGTCCATTTTAGGAACAATATATGATTAATCTCACTATAGATGGACTTATGTATTTTTGATAACTTTTATAACCTTTTTTGAGATAGATGGAATGACCCATCATTATATCACATGATCTGATAACAGTTCATGAATGAAAAATTCAACTTCATTTCATTAAGAGATGAAGTGGAAATTGTCCAAAGAACGAACAACAGTGAGACTATACCAAAATCATGAAAGTATTTCTTCTAATTCCAATTTCAACAACTTTAGGGAAATGATCTTGAAAACCAAAATTTTTTTCCTAGTGCCCTTATATCATATAAATCAGATTGTACCTTAGATCATCACAAATCTATGGCTTTGTGATTGTTGTCTTTTTCATAGCCATGTTCTCTACCACTCTCCATCAGAAAATGATGGTTAGATTTTTCTTCTATATCCATATTTTCACCTATGTTCAACTACGTTGAAACCCAGTTATGAGAAAATTTGGGTAACCGTTACACTTCATACTTTAGTTTTTAAAGCCATGTTTTGGTATTGCTTTTTACGATGTGGGTTTCTATTAAACAAACTTTCGAGTATTAAACCATTTATAACCTCGAAAAATTTCGAGGGCGAAATTCATTTTTAAGGGGGGTAGAATGTAACACCCCGAGATTTTATGAAAACTATTCTTTTAATTTCATTAATGTCTTGTGTTTTATGCTACACCAAGATTACCTTGCGCTGTACGAAACACCGTATTAGCTTGCAGTATACACCACACTATTCTGGGATCATGTTACACAGAATTTTGATAATAGTTATTCTACGCAACATTGAGTATATTTATATATATATTCAATGTATAAATGAAATATGGTTGGATTATGTTATACAAAACAACGAAGGATTTTTTAACAACACACAACCCTTACTTGTCTTTCATTACACACAATCACGACCTTCCTTGATAGCGTGTGTTGTACGCAATACCAGGTTTTATTAAACAATGATATATTATTATAATATTATTATGAACTAGACGTTATGAATATTATTAACTAAAATCTGAATTTTATAACATTATTATTCATCTTACACATTTTCTAGAACATGGTATAAGACCAAAATAAATTTTTTGGGTAAAATAAGTATTTTTAAAAAAATCCATTTTTGCCGCCTTTTGATGGAGCACCCACTTTAATTCTAGTTTTTGACATGTTTATAAGTTCAATTTAGAAAAATAAAATTCTTATTTGGAATCAAGAAATTAAAATATACTTTGGATAAATTTTTCATATTATTCTGGTAACTTTCATATTTTGATGAATAGTAAAAACACATTATATTTTAATTAAAAACAACTTTTTTCATCGCAATAATTTATATGGTTACATTATAATATATAATAGTTTAAAATTATAAATAGAATATATTTTTACCATTTAATATAATGTATTCCATTAGCATTAATTCTACCTTGATTTATTATGATAAGTCAATTCAATCTTTTGCAATGTTTTAAACAAAAACCCATTTTCTTTCGACAATGGGATTAATTTTAATTTAATTTCTGAAACTTTCATGTATTGAATTTGGAAAAATTTATTCCATATTTGGAATCAGTGGGTCTAAATTATGTTAATAATCTACTTTTTGTTTTTTGGCATTATGAATAGTAACTACGGTAAATTTTATTTACCATAGTTAAAGGTAAATCCGGTAATTAAGGGTATATATAAGATTATAAAATTAACCTAGCACCTGAACAAATTCTATTGGATGACTAAAAGTAGACCCATATCACCTAAGGTTCGGATTAGATTCATTTAATGGACTTTTTTCCATGAAAATAATTTAATTATTATTAAAACCAAATAATGTGACAACATGTCACTTTCTTAAATCTTATAAGTATAATAATTTTAATTTAGTGATAAAATTCATGAAACATAGAACATGAATAGTATACAGAAATATAATACAATTATCTACATCATAGGAATTTATTTAGAATTTTTAGGGATTAAATATTTATCATTTATTATGACACAATGATGATGCAGTAATTAACTTATTAATAGAATATTTACATAATTGATGTTATAAATACCCAAATAAATGTAATTTAAGACTTTTTATGAATTAAAATAATTTTATAGGTTAATATGACATGTTATTATTGATTTAATTAACTTTTTGCTAACTAATAATTCTGTTATTATTTTCAAAAAAATCAATTACTAAATAGTGTCAAAATTGACATAAAATAGTTCTTAAAACAAATATTATATTATTAATTGTTATTTTATTCCTAAAAATCTATGGTTCGGCCACATGACTTATATAAGGTTATATATATTAATAATAAACAACTTTTGGTTCGTTTGGATTCTTATAGTATGTTTATTAAGCTTATAATATAAGAACACAAGAAGACACTGTAGAAGTAAAATTAATTAACTTAATGTTAAATATATTCGATAAGGTTAAAATAGGAACCTAAACTTGTATAAATTCTATTGGATGAGATATTTTCGACCCATACCCACCTTAGATTCTAAATAAATCAATTTTGAGCTATTTAAAACCGAACATGACTTTATAATAAAATAATATGTTTAGTTTTTCCAAAGGAGCCCCTCTCCTCCCTTATAAAAGGGCACCTCCTCCCTCTCCTCCTCACACCAATTTGAGAATTCATGCACTGCCAACCCCTTATAATTTCACTTCTCCAATTACCTATAAACATCCTAGAGGTCCTGGTATTCTTCAAAGACTAATTTTAGTTCCCTAAGAGATGGTCTCAAAGAGGCGCTTTAATGAAGAGGTAATTTCCGTTACCGATTCTTTCACCTTTATTTCTTCTTCCACTTCTTCTTCTTAGGTTGTTACATTATGAAGTAATAACATATGTATCACTAATATAATTATATGTTATTATAAGTATGAAAAAACCCTATTACACCATCTATCCATCCTACGGAAAACGAAATCACCGCACCTGTGTACGTACGGAATACCGCCTCCACGCCGTGGTGTAATCTATTTTCCACCACCACCTTACTTGGATGGGTATGATGGTGTACATAATAACTGTATATGATTATTGTAAAGTGATATTGACTCTGAAATAGTATACATACACTCCAATAAATTCCCACGATCATGAGAACGATATCATCTCTCGTGCGTACGTACGGACTACCGTCTCCACGACGCGATTAGATTCATTCTCCACGTTAACCATTCATGAATGATGATAAAGTATATATAATAAGTAATAATGAAATATATGACATAATAATGATACTGGATTTATGTGTATATATATTTATTTCATCTACTTAATTCCATTCAACTCAATAAGGAAACCAAAACAGTGTTCATGTATACGTATGACCTACCGTCTCCATGAACGGTGTATTTCTTTCCATTTAATGATATATTATATACATGTATATTGTGAATATATATTATATATAAATCATGTTTTATATTCTGGAATTAATTAATCATGATCTAATTAATCATATAAATAATTACAAGTCAAAACAAGGATGACAAATGAAACGATTTTACCCAAAACACTTTTTAACATGGAATTTACAAAATAACGGGTAATATAAATTCATAAGTGAACCATATATAATATCATAAAAATGAATATTATTTTGTAATAAGTCAATGACATTATTTAAATTATTATACAGGAGGCTCAGATACATACGAAGCATATCGAACATAAGGTAACAGATAAATTTTTCAAATCTCATTTTTATCCGAGATTGCTTATTCGTAAGTATTTACTAGGGATATTTCTATCATCTATGTCCAGGTTTTATAAAAGTGTTTTCATGTATGTTTAAAGTCATTTTTACAAATTTTTTTCTTTTTTACTTTTACTACAAGTTATGTAAGGAATCTTTCTTTTTTTTACATTACGAGGTACTTTTTTAACTTTTTCGACAAAAGTACGAGAAATTTTTTTTTTTAACTAATACATCATGAAAGGATTTCTACGGTTTCATAAACCATTATTTTCATGAAGCTTCCTCCAAAATATTTCATTAATATTTTCAAAAAAATATCTTTCTTTTAAAATTGCATGACGTTTTGTGAAAATAAATTGATTTTGAAGAAGAAAGGATATTTTCCTCAAGAATTCATTTCAAGTATTTTATCAAAACCATTTTTAATCTAAGATGACATTATTACATATGTATATGTTTCAAGTATCATGTCTCTATGATTTAAATGGTTTCACTTTTCTTATTATGAAATGATATCCATTTCTTTTATATGGATTATGTGATGATGTAATGATGTTTATGAAACCCATTTTGTTTATTGGGTTATTATGAAAGATGTATGTTTGTTTTGTGACAGATGTAAGAATGATTTCATTATGAGATGGGTGGGACCTATATCTCCCTCCAATGCATTGGGTAAAGATTTTATATCTCATGAGATAGACATGGCTAGAACGGTATGTTAATCCGGTTCAGTGTTACTGGACTGAAACGAGAAGTGAACTCGATTCAGAATGGGACTTTGTCCACGAAGATGGTCTTAGAAGCAATGTTTTGTCTACTATTGAAATCATTACATGTGCTTATTGGATGCCACAATTAAATATTTTATTCCCATGCTATTTTATCATGGTTTATGTTCCATTATGATCTATGCCTTATGTACTTCCATGTTTTATGTCGTTGCTCAAGATTTTAATGTTTAAACATTATGTTCATGTTTTTAAGTTCCAATGTATATGGTATGTTTTATTTTATCCATGCTTACCCTTACTGAGCATTTGAGCTCACCCTTTTTATGTTTTATTTTCCTCGAGGATCAAAATAAAGGTTTTAGGTCAGGAAACAAAAAGTGGAAGATCATTATTGTAGATGTTGAAGATCTTTCACCACAATTAGAAGATTACGTTCCATGTTTCCAAAGACACTAAACTATTACGGTCCTTGTGTGTATGTTTTTTGTTATGTATTAAGTATTCCGAAAAAGTAATGTACTATCCATGTACGTCAAGATTTGGGTCTCTATAGTATAACATCAAATTACACCATGTCATTGACTACTATATTTTAGATGAGATTTTACTTACCATATCTAATACTATAGTTGATATACATTGTTTATGATAGGATAAGAACTCATAATGTCTTGAAGGATAATTATAATTCTAGGAGTTCAAGGATTGATTCTACATTCTTTCAAGCTTTTTAGAAATAATTGAATACGTAGATGAATAATAATAAAATGTACATTCTGGCTTTGAGGGAACATTGTGTGAAACTTCGACCATATTATGAAGAGGCTCCACATCAGACGTCGTTATAAAAAAATCATGAGCTTGATCCCTTAACCTATGATGAGTTTTATAGTGGTTCCCCTCCATTACCTAATAAATTTGGAATTTATTGGTAATGTTCCCAAGAAATAAAAATGTGAATCGTTGAACATATTATTGGGTCTGAACCATCTTCCCTTTATCATTATAGTTGAGAAGTTTAGGTTTCACCTTACCACGACAGTTTTGATCTATATGGCCATATCTTCTACACATACATATCTTTTGACTAACTAGTATGATGTTCTTGTAATTATTCTTCTCACATTTGCTTTATGTGGGATGTTTCACTTTCTTTCCACCTATTCCATGATCAATGTTCCTCCCTAATTTTATCTCAATTGATCTCTTCTTTTCATTTGATATATTTGACCGTTGCATCTCTCTGAAATCTAGTTCAACCATCATAGCACACTGCACTATCTCCTCATATATATCATACTCCTGATTTCTACATTCATCTAGATATAGGGCTTTAGTCCCGTAAATAATCTATTGACCTTTCCCTTAGAATCTATAACAACATTATAGTAGTAATGATAATGTCTTCTAATGTTAATCTCATAGATTACCATCGATTCATTTACCTTCTCCTTATGTTCTAAGAATTAATTCTATATTTTCATCCATATTTAATAAGGGGAATATTTATTGAAAAATATTCCACTAAACAATTACCACTCCATATCATTTATCTTACTTATTGGCTTTATTTTTTTGATTAGTGTCCCCAACTGATCATCATCATCTTCCATGTTGTAAAATTAATGGGTTATATTCTACTCAAATGAATAATATATTACATAAAAGATCATTTCCATAGATCTTATCCAGTATTCTGATACCAATGGTTCGATAGATCCACAACAATAAGGAAGTCTTTGACAAATAATGGACTCAATAGAATTTTGTTCACTTTTAGGAAAATTTGGTATATCGACTTGATTCATGTTATTGTTCATAACTCGAGTTAGTTAATCCATTATCCCTATAATGTTTTCAATTCCATCTTTCATTTAAATTTCATCATTGCATCATCTGTCAAACTGATCATTAACATGGTTCCTCCAATTTTTTTCCATTTTCTAATAGAAGAAAACCTAATTGAGAAAAGTGTTAGTTTTAAAAATCCTATAATTTTAATTAGATATTATCTCACAAAGAAATATTCATAAATATGTTATTAATATATTCTAATATAAATTAAAAAATTTATATATTATTCATAATGGTTCCTAAAATATATTTGATTTACCAAACATATCCCCCAATATTATCTAACCATGAGTAAAAAAGGCACATTATAGTGCACTAGTTTCCATTGGATTCTACGTCAAAGTGGTTTTATCAAGTGTTACTCCTAGATATATCTATTCATTGGCCACATCCAATTTTTTATATTTGTAAAAGGATGAAGTTATTTTAAAACAACTTCATTTATACTTCACATCAATACTGGTAAGTTTTTAAATATTTATACTTGTAAATGGGGTTGATCCTAATATTTTCACATCCTAATTTCGAGAAATAACTAAATATCTCTTTGATATGAACTATGGCATCTCACCTTTATATTATATAACTTTTCATTACATAGTACAAAACACATGATCATTTCATGTTTAGTTTCTTGGAAATATGGTACATAATACATGAAAGTATAAAACTATATTCTAAATCCAATTTTAATACATCTCCCTGGGGTTACATTTTTTATATTAACTACGTATCCTAACTAGGGGATATAAATCAATGTAACCTGGTGAACATGAATCCCATTAAGTAAATAAAAAATAGAGATATATAACATGAAAACTTGATACATAATAATAAGAACATAAGGAATAATGATATGGAATGAGAATGAGGATTATAAAATTAATAAAAAGATGACCCAAAACCTGGAAATGTGTCTAAAATATTTAAATTATTCATTCATTTTCATATTATCATGTATTATTAACATGGTGTCAGAAATTAAAATTATCAAGGCTATTCACCATTGTATCGTAAAACAAGTCATCGATATAAATTAAATTATTTAACAAATGAATTTGAGTAATATCCTGGAACACCCTTCATATTTTTTAATTTCATTTGATCAACATAGATCATAAAAAATCATTTCATTAATAACCCATTAGGAATGAAGATCAGGTTTCTAATAAAAAATCTTGTCATATAAAAGGTCTAAAGACATGATCATTATGTAATTTTTATCCCATGAATGGAAATGTGGGTTTCATATATGTAAATATATAAATAATGAAGTGATTTTTAAATACACATGAATATAAATAGAAATTAAAATAGTTTTGGGTGTTCAAATAAAATTTATAATCAAGTTTCTCATGTAAAATTGGAATATATATTAGAAAACAATATGCAACATGATTCTATAAAACATGGTTTTGGAAAAGTGAAATAATTTTGGGGACCATAGTCCCCCATTAATAAAATAATGTTCATACAGTAATTGAAAAAAATAAAGTGGATAAATGAAATTAGTTTCAATATTGAACGACATACCACATAAAAAATGAAACTTGAATGGAATGATAAGTGAAGGTTTCCTTTACCAGAACAATTCGTCCTAAAAGTTGTGAATGGATCCTTAGTGTCTTGAGGATACTGTGTGGGGGATATATGGGAAGAAAATTCACTATAAATTCCTATTGTATGTATTTTGAGTTAATGAAAATCGAGAAATTAGTGGGTATTTATAGAATAAGTGTAGAATTTTTTTAAATTTTCAAGATATAGTTCTTTAAAATAATTTTTGTAGACAATGAAAAACCATTGTCTTAATCATTATTATTTCTCATGTTGAAATACATTTGCATAAAATTTTATGTCATTATAATCCACCATAATTATAATTCATTATTATAAAATTCGTATGGAATAAAAATGTGAAGATTCCACAATGTAAAGTTTAAAAAAATTAACGTTTCCTTTCAAGATATGGAAATCACTTATAGATTTAGAAATTTTATAAAATATAGATAAGTAGATGATACTAAAAAAATACATTATTTATGACATGGATTTTGTTTAAATAATTATTACATCATTATGACCTAAATATGATGTCATATAATATATTAAAACACTGAAATTTTATTTTTTACTATCCCCAAAAAATTTATTTTAGAAAATTCTCATAATTTCACACTAACATTAGTTCTATGTTTTTATTTCAAAAACAATTTTTATATGAATCCAAATATAAAAAATATAATTTTACCTTTTAAATATTTTTTTTTATTTATTTAAAAATAACAGTTTTTACGGAATAGTCAAATTTTTGACACATATAAAATATTCCTATGATATTATAAAATTATTATTTTTCATTTCTCACTTAAATAAAAAAATTTAAAAGAATATTTCATTATAAAAAATAACATTCATAAACCATGGATTATTATAAAAATGTATATCATTTCTATAAAATACATGTCTATTTTATTTGATTCCAAAAATCAAATTATAGAATTTTTCTAAATTAAAACCTTATTTTATTAAGAAAAACATATTTTTTTAAATAAATTCTAGAATAAAAAATTTATTTATTCAAATAAAATTAAAATTCATTTAACTTATTTCTGGGAACATATTCCATTATTACACATATATATACCTAGAGGGTATGGTGTGTGATGGTGGTCGTTTTGTGTGGTGCCTTATCTATCATCATCCGAGTGGAAATATCCTCTAAATTGATATTATCCCATATAAAATTTCTTTCAATATTCACTTTTTTAATCTATAATTGGCCTTGTTTAAGGGTGGATCCCATTTTTTATAGCTCCCTAAAAATCTTATACCAATGGGCATCAAAAAATACAACTTTTCTAGTTGAGTCCTATAGTAGTGCTTCTCATTATTAATAATTAATATATGATTTATTTCATATGATTACCCTTAATATAGCCCAGAATATTGATCGGTACATTTTCATTGCAAATTAGTTACATTAAAAAAAATTAAAATACAAAAAAGAATCATCTTAGTTGAAAACATCCTTATCATGAACACATATAAAACTGCATGGGATACCCTGGGGACATACATTAGAAAATGTTGAGATATAAATCCAAATAATTGAATAAGAATGGAATAACATGAATAAATAAATAAATAATAGAAAATATGCATACTAATTTGTCATAAAAGTATTTATAATCATAAACATGAACAACGAAGAATGATATAACATGATAACAAAAATTCTACATGGGAAATGGAGAATCAACTTAAACACTGCATCATAATCATATGATAAGGCTAACTGAAAAGACATCATGATGAAAAAAATACACCAAAGGAATAAGGTTTTATTTATATCCCATCATGACATATCATGGGACTAATCATTTAACAAGGAATTGGAACGCAATATAATTCATGACTCACCCATCAGCTTTATTTCATTCGAATTTTAAGTGTGCCACGTTGAACATATAGTAGGGATTATTTCGTCATAAATTTTTATTAAAAGATATAAGAGTGTGGAATACATAAATATATGTCCCATGTGAAATAATTATATATTTATAAATGTGAACACACTTTATTTTTATAAGGTATGGTATTAACTGAACAAATGTTTTGGCATGGAATGTCGTGGTGAAATTTCGACTACATAATGATGTCACATAAATATTCATGAAATGGGTTGATGAGTGAGTAATGGGTATATATTCATTGGTAAATCAAATGGGAAGTTATATGGAAAAGAAAATACATATCCAAAAATTAGGAACTAGAAATAGAAGGCTTACCATAATAAAGAAACATTAATAAATATGAGAACGATACGATCCCTTACATGAGTGTGTGATAGAAAATTCTTTTTATGGGATTTCTGAGAGCATCAAGGAACCTTGGGATGACTTTATAGAGTGTAGGTTGGATTAATAAATTTATTAGTGTATTTTTAAGAATTACTAATGAAATCATGTGTTGGAATATATATGGAATGAGTGGGGAATTCCTGACATTTCTCAAAGTTATGTTTTGGACTCTATATAATAAAATATCTTACTCCAGAATCCATAAATGGTTCATTCACATATTTTCATCCCAATGGGAGCGGTTTTTATTATTTTATATGTACTAGGTCCAAACATAATAAAATAACACCCTTGATTTTGTTTAACTGATTAATACTATGAAAGATTTGATTTTTAAACATTAACAATATATTAATGGGTTTTGAGGATTCATGAAGGTTTTATAAGATTAATAAAATTAAAAAATTAATAATATTATTTTAAAGTGAAAAAATATATGTTTACATATATGAAAATTAATTACATATTACATCACTTTTTTCATTATGATTTCATAATACAGACCATATATTTATATGATATTTATATTTTTCCCAAAAATTTGAATATATTAGAAACTTATGATAATAGCACAACTAAATAATTTTGACATTACGATTCCTAAAATAATATTCAGTTGGTCTAAATAATTATATTAATATTTTAATTTATACTTTTCAAAAAATAATTTACATTTTTTAAGAAATGATGGGGGTTTTAACGATAACACTTTTTGAACCCTTATAAAAATTACAGTTGACAACATGGAAGTTATATAATAATTTATATTTGGAATGTATTGTATAATAATAATATTTTATTAAAATATAAATTATTTAAAAATTATATTATTTCATCAAAATAAATTTATTATTTTAATTTTAATATTACCTACAGTAGTATTGGTGTCGTATTGTATCAATATAATAGCCATTCATAAAATAATAATAATATGATGAAAATATATTATATTATTATTCAAAATTATGTATATACTCATATATCTAAGATCATAATACATTTCAATTTATTAAATAAGAAAAATCTCTAAGGTTAAGGTGTGTTACTATATGACATTCATGGGGTGGTTCAATGAATATGGTTTGGGTCATGATCTCAATAATCCAGAACATCTCATGTAATCATTTTTTATAAAGATAGATTTGTTTTATATTGGATTATTCTTGGAAAATGGTGACCCCATAGGTGTCTATCACCCTCAAATGCTGTGATAAATATGTTTTAATATGGGATGATTCTAATTTTTGAAGACATTGCATTCTTTTTCTGTGATGATTTTATTTCTTAAAACAATATCATTATAGTAATCAAATTATCACTATGATAAAACTGTATTATCAATGGTAATGATTATTATGTTATTTTAAGTCAAATATAACAAAAAATTGTTATATATATTTTCTACAAACATATTATAAAATAATTCATGTAAATAAATTAAATGGAAAATTTTATATAAAAAGATTAGGCCTTTACAATATTCTCCTTTAGAAAGTTCACCCACGAAATTTTTATTTCCCACACTAAAACAGAATATGGTTTCTCTTTTTCATCACCAAATCTGGTTCCCATATCACATCTTAAATCATTTGGTTTCTCCACATAACTTTTACAAGGTTCAATGTCTAATAATGAAGATCATTTTTCTACAATGTATGATCTTCACCAACTTCTCCTCATATTGGAGATCATTATCTAATGGAACCTGCTTTGGATTGATTACAATTGAGGGGTGTTTTTTGTAATTGATCAAATAGGATACATGAAATACATCACTTACATGAGATAGTTTATGTGGTTGTGAGTGCCAATAGGACACCACTCTGATGTGATCAATGATCTCAACAGATTTGTGGTATCTTAGACTAAGCATTCCCATATTCTCAAATCTCATCACTATTTTCAATAGAGATATTCACAATAGTACCATGTCTTCAATATCATGATCTTGGTCTCATTGATGATTGTCATCACAAATTTCATATAGACTCTTAACCAAAATAATGTGATGGTGAATGTTATTAACCTTTTCTTCCATTTCCTCAACCAATTATGGTACTCAAATTTTTTGGTCCCCTACTTCAACCCATTATGTTTGTGTTTGGAACCGCTTCCCATAAAGGGTTTTATAGGTATCCTTTTGGATGAATGATATGAAGATGTTATTGTATAAGAAAAAGTCATAGAGAATATGTTGATACCATCCTCATTTGATTTCAATTGAGTATTCATTCAACATGTCATCAAGTGCCTGAAAAATCAGCTCATATTTGCCATCAGTTTGGGGGTAACAACTCATGATAAAGTATAATAAATATTTAGAGAATGTTGGAGACTCTTCCATAACATGGAGTTATATCTTAAATCTATATTGGATATAATATATTGCGGTTTTATATACTGCCACACCACTTCTCTAATGTATATCTATTCAAGTTAATCTAGTGAGAAGACCTCCAAAATTTCGATAGAAGGAGCTATATTTTTAAGATGATCCACAAAAACAAAGATTCCATTGTTTCCACTAGATGTGTTCCGATGTTTGGTGATAATTTCCATGGTATCTTTTCCCATTTACTTTTTTGTATGGGTAATGGTTGCATCATCCCCTTGTTATTTTATCACTCATCCCCACTCTCTGACATAATGGGCACATTGAACTATATTATATGATATATTTCATTTTATTTACCAACCAAATAGTGCTCCCAGAGATCTGGATAAATATATTTTCTTCCAGGATGGATGGAAAACTCTAACTATTTAAATCATCCATCAACTCCTTATTTATTTTCAAATTTCCAAATAATTCTATAAGAATCCTATATAATTTCTACATTATAATTTTGAGAAATAAATTTTGAAAGGATTGTTAATTTTCATTTCTATATGATTCCCATGTCCATACTTTTCAAATATAATATGATCGGATCCTTATAAAATCCCTATCAATGATAAAATTGAGGGAACCATTCTATAAATAACATCTACTACGTGATTATATTTCCCAGGATGATAGTTGATAGAGTATTAAACATCTTCGATCAGCTCTATCCATCATCATTGGGTCATATTCAGCTCATTCATTGGGAATATATACTTGAGTCTTTTGTGATCTATATATATTTCACCCCTCTCCCCAAATAGTTAATCCCACCATTTTTTCTTTGTAACGAACACTACAACCAACTATTGATCATGAATTGGGTGATTCAATTCAAGAAATATCAACTTACTTGAAGTATAATCTATGACTATGTCCTTCTTTAATAATGAACATCTTTATTACTTCTTCAACGAATAACTAAATACCATAAAAAGTTTTCACTTGTAGTTAGTATGACTATAGGTCTAGGGATGAGCCTCCTTTTCGACTCACTGAATCTCTATTCACATTCATCATTCTAAGTAAATATGAATTCCTTCTGATTTATCCTTGTATGATGGTTTGAAAATCCTGATAATTTTCTCACAAATTTATAACAAAGCCTAGATAACGTCAATATGTTGATGAAAATGGGACATTGGATTTTAAGAAAATAACTAATCCATTGTGAATGGTGTTATCCGATGAATTAATTAAATGGTGAATGTTTTAGACAACCCATCCTCATTTCATTTTCCATGTTACATACCCACCGTTGATATTTATAGATAATGCCCAGACAATATAGATTAATTCTTCACATTGGATTCACGTGAGATGTATATTTTTATGTGTCACACCATAAAGATTGGGTATTTGAGAAAATAGAATTCCTTCACAATTATATTAGAAAACCTCAACCACCTTTTTAGAAAAACAACTAAAATTATAATCCCTTAACATAAGCTATGAATAATCATTATAATTTTCATCCATTACAAATTTTAGAGGTCATTGTCTCAATAGGATGTCCTAAATTATTTAATATGATGAAATATTTCAATATAATTTACGATATTATGTATGTAATTGATAATTTCTTATATTTATTTTCCAATTATCTTATTCAACAAGACATTCCAAATAAAAATTTACAACTTTAATAAAATCAAAATAAAATAATTCTACCAATGTAAAAAATAATTTACCATTAAATAAACTTCATATTAATTTTCATTTATTGATTATTACATGTTATTTGTTTGGATCAATTTAACTACCAACCTGAAGGATGATATAAAATGATATTATGGATTGTTATGAAACCATAACTATTTTTTTATTTGATATTTATAATGAAATGATATTTATTTCTTGTTCTATAAATATAACATAAAAATTTAACCCATTCTTAATAAACTATCATATGCTTGTTATAAATGTCAAAAACCAGTATGTTATAGATTTGGTGTTGAGAAACCATACCAAAAAAATCCATGGAAAGAACACGGAACATATTAACTCACAATGGATATATAATTATAAAAAATTTAGCATTAAGAAGAAGTTGAAACCTCAAACAAGAATCAATGAAAATTATCACTATATAGTATTAGATATTTAATAATTGGAATAGTTATCAACCAATGATCAATACAAATTAAAAACTATAAATTTTGTTCACAGAGAAAGCTGGGGAACAGATTTATACAACAAAAAAATTGATTAAAAAAATTAAATGATGAAAAATGGATATCTAAATTAGTAGTCAATCACGCAATGGGTCATAAAAAAATTGTTATGTTCATTATCTAAATGAAAATTGATGTACAAGGACCAGACCCCAAATAATTGATGACATCATAGTAGATGAAATCAAAAAAATGAAAAATGAACAAAGAAAATTGCAAGGTCTACATCACTAGGATAATGAAAATACACTTTGGAAACCCTAACTAAAACTAAACAACCGATGTTTGATGATGTTCGAGCAATTGGAGGCAGTATAGTGGTTCGATTCAAGCATCGATTATCAAATGAGTATCACGAGAAGTGTATGGATTCTATGGAATGCTTCTGATATTGCGACGATATTCAAAATGGTTATGTTTTTTTAAATACATTAGGATGAGTTTATTAGGTCATAAAAATAAGCACATATAAATAAACCTTTTAGAAGATATTTAGTAATAAGAGATTATAAAAGGAATATTTATTAGAACTAAAAAAGGCAATAAAATCCATATTTACCCACGCTAATTTTTTAGTGCTGATATACCCTCATTTTATAAAGGCTTTTTCTATAACTAATAAAGTATTTATAAGTATAATTATAATAATTATGGTAAATATATATACATAATATATATATATAGTAAATATTTTCTATTTTAAGTATATTTATTACTATTTTATTTTTATTTACTTGTAATTATAGAAATAATATTGAAAAATAATATTTACAACTAATTTTATGTTCATGAATATGCATATATGTTAAAAATTATTGAAAAATAATAAATTAAAAATAATTACACTTTAATAATAATGAAAAAATTGAATCATTTTTTGTGTGTGTGAAATATATATAAAAATGCATTAATTACGTATTTTTGAAATCAATATTACACACATTTGATCTATCATAAATTGAAAAATGAAATGATACATTCAATTATATATGCATTTAAATAAATAAATAGTCATTAATTTTACATCCTGATAATTTATATTTAAAACCGATTATTTGATAAATGTATGGATATTTAATATAATGTGGGTAAATATATATTAATATATAAATCATAGTTATAGAAATTAATATATATATATATATATATCTATATAACTATCGATATATTTAATATATATAATTTATTAACATTAATTATCAAAATTATCTAATAAATAAAGTGTTTAATATTTAATAATGTAAAATAAATAAATTAATTTTTTCCAATAATTTTATAATTAATAAAAGTTGAAATATTTTTTATTTAAACACACTTTTTTTATTTAATTATTTCATTATATTTATTCGTACCTTTAATAGTACCAATGAAGTGCTGATAAAATGTATTTTTTATAATCCTAGAAATAGAGCTCTGAAAAATCTTCAATTTGTCAGTGCTAAAAAAACCCCCAATAAAAGGTTAAATTTATCAGCGCCTTCATCTAGCACTAATAATGATCTATTTATCTACACACTTGTAGTGTTGAAAAATACCAATTCTACTAAATTTTGATTTTGTAGTAGTGATTTTTTATTAGGATTTAATATTTCCAATATGTTTGTAATTTACATCATTAATAATTATTCATTTTCATTTATTATGTTGTAATATCTATATTATATATATGATTTAAAAAATTAACTTATTTAACTAATTTTAAATTAACTTTTTTATCATAAATTGTTTCTATAAATAAATTTTTTAAAATATTTATAATTTATATTATTAATATCATTTATTCATTCATTATTATTCATTTTTTCTATGTTTTTAATTTATTTAATTTATTTTATGAAATGAATTTTTAAATATTTTTTAATTTTTCCGGTTTTATTTATTCTTATTTAATATTCATTAATTTATTATTTTATATTCAATCTTAATATCTAATACTGATGATGATAATAAATAATAGACTAATAAAAATATCACATTACATGAACACTAATATAAAATTAAAAAAAGATTGTATAAATATTTAAAATTTTAGGCCAAGGAAAAGAGATCAATTACCATATTTAGTTATTAAAGTAATGATCATTCATAAAAATTAAGGCAAAGGAAAAACATATTCCAAAGAGACTTTCCAGTCACACCTAGATGATTTGGGTTTCCAAAAGGTAGTCTCTCCCAACATCAACTATCATGAATAGAATCGTGAACCAAAATAATGAGGCATGACGAGATAATTTGGTAAATGAAGTCATCAGAAAAAAGATAGTTTGTACACAAAAAATTTATCACTAAAAAATGAGGCTTTTATCATCAGCCTTAGTAAAGGGATTATCTATGCACTATTATTCTCACAAGATATAGAATCTAGTTCTTTCTTCTTCTATATAGTGTGAGTGGTTCCACTCATATGTATGAGACCCAGAATTCTTATAAATACCCCTAGAAGACAAAAATTAGTTGGAATATTTTCCTTCCATCCAGAAACATAAATATATTCCCTCTAAGAGAGAATAATCGGAATAAAGTGAACCCTATCAATCCTCATTCCAACTCGAATCCTGAGACTGAATGTCATCGCTAATCTACCTCAAGAACATATCCTTCAAAGCAATATGGATGTACTAGTCCCTAACACAACATTAATAGTTTATACCACATGAATGAATATGATACTAGTTTGTCAGTATCGTTTTTGAACAACTTACGATATTTACACTCAAGGCTCCCGATGGAACATTAACCCCATATACATATGTATGATTATGTGAGAATTGATATGTTCAAGCATTCTCTGCACACAACATTCCTAAATTACACATCCTAAGAAAAAACTCACCTTACACATAATTTATCTATCATCTATTAGGGACATGTGAAAACATGTTGAATACGAAGGGTATCATTGAGGAATAATTTCTACATTTCACACAATGAATTGAATCCTTTTCAAATTTTGTAATCCCCCTTTAACAAGGAGAAAAAAACTCTTAAAAGAGATCTTACTCACCGTAATATATCCACAATTGACTAAGGAGTACTCTATATAAACACTAAACAAGATATAATAATTTTCAAATGATCATCAATGGGGCTTAATCGTTCGGTTTCTAATATATATACCACACTGACTTTATGTGTTTCCCTAATTGGGTATGTTATAAACTACCTCTCATCACATAAACTCTAATTTTCCATGGTGATGTTATATATAATACCAAATAATGTTACATGGGAATAATATATTTACTACCTTTTGTCAAATACTTACATATGGGGTGATTATGTTGAATGGGAGGATGATCTGGTATAATCCATGCACCTATTTTTAAAACTAAATGATTCTAGAAACATGGAACTTTTCTTGGTTAATCCCCCAAATATTACCCCCAATGGTTTTCAAGAAACCCCTAATCATAGATATTGATCCATCTTATGGAAAACATTTCAATCTAATGTTGATACCACATAATCTCCTAGGAATCTTTTACTCTCTGTAGCTACTAATAGATATGAGGTAACTATATATTGAAAACTATTTATATGTTTTCCTTAAAAACCATATACAGTTCTCTAAAGAGATTGATCCTTTGGAGACTGTATCCTAATGTAAGACCCATATATTATCATAATCATCTATTTTTGTAATCCAAAAAATTTGTCACTCAATTTTATGTTCTACATCAAACCATATATAAGTATATTTCATGTAGCATTCAATTTCACATGAAATTAGTCTTCTTAGAAATAGTCATAGTAATAAGAAATTAAATCTCAAGCTATGATGATCCTATATGAAACACAAACAAATAAACATCATTATTCATAGATATATGGGAATAAAATGAACTATTATAGTTGGGTCTATTTCCATCTTATGGTATTCAACTGGAATGACACCACTAGAATATAACATGTTGAAGAAAATGATCTAAAATGAACCCCACACTATGAAGTCTAGAATATGGAAGAAAACTACACCAATACATCCATTCTATATCACAAAACCTTTAGATGATACAGGAATGAAATAACATTACCAATTATTAGAATGAAAAAATGCCTATGAAAAAATTATTATATAATTTAGGAATGATTCCTATTCTATAAGGGAATGTTACATTACTGTTACTCATTGATGGTATGATTATAACAATACTGATAGATCTGAAAGATTCACTCAATGATTAATAACAATGTAACCACACCCTTTAATGTATAGAAATTATATACTAATGACTCTACTATCCAATACTATTTGATATTCTTATGTAACCATCCACCTCATCCCATCTTTATGGATGAACCTCTCTGTATTTAAGGAATCAAACATCCCATCTAGCTCTATCAGTGCACTATTACCCATCTAATGATATCACTATATATGAAATCTAGTGTATCCTTTAGTGATCAATAATTTTGACGTTTTTCTACTACCCCAACTAGCTATCATTCTTCGGCATAATCACATGAACTACACATATTCATTGTCTCTCTATTTACACATCCTTTCATTCAATTTAATCCAATATATGTTATCTCTTTCTGTGGTATTAATTTCATTAAATAAAAAATCAATATCACACAGCACATCAATATACCACATGAGATTCATTTGAACTCTCTTCCTTGATTATTAGCTATAATTACCATCTATCCTGCCATAAAATATTATTAAGTATCTACACAGTTACCCAACCATATATTCTTATAACCATAATCAAACTAAGGTCCAATAATTTTGTAAAGGTATGATGGATAATAAAATACTATATATGTGTGAATAATAACTTAAAAAACTAAAAAAATATTTCTTCAAAGTATTATGTTAATCAGTTCTTTATATTATCATTGAAATCAATTATTAGAGTAAAAATTTTATAATATGTATAATTATATAATAAATTATATAATTTAATCAAAATGGAATATTGTTATTTGAAATTTAACTATTACATATTAATGTGTTAACATAGTTGAAATTTAACGTGTACATATTTTACTAACAAAAACAACATTAAACATACTGGTAGTTCAAAAATAAAATCAATGAAAATTCAGAAACAAAACACTGAGTGTTGGTTAATATAACAAATACTCATTTTAAGGTATATTATTAGAACCACACATTAAGACTAATGTTTTAGGTGGAACTGTAGGCTGGATCCATGATATCCATTACTAAAAAAACTATTTCAAGATATCATTGAATTGATACCCACCAAAAATTATATCTTAATATCCCTAATAGACCTTTACTAAACCTATCAGAGGTATCTCTATTAAACACTCCTAAAGTACATTATTTTGTTCTTCATATCCATCGAATCCCTTGATCAATATGATCATAAATTCCAAGGCCTTCAAATCTTCAAAATCCTTCGATCGCACAGGTTCTAAAAAATAACAATTATAATGAGATTTTATATTTTATTTACAAAATATTCCTTTCAATGGTATGACAAAAAAATAAAAAATGATTATACTGATCGAAATCTATCTCAAAAAATAAGATATTACAAATCTTTAAAAAAGTTAATATTCCTCAATCTAGGTGTTCAAACTTATATTTTAAATGTGTGACACAATTTGGATGAATCATTAAAATGAAAACTAATGTTCAGATTTTAAAAAAAATACAGTTGGATGTTATGGAGTATATATTGTCATCATTATCCAACGATGAGCTTATCATGTTTTTTATATACTAATTATTTTAACCACCACAACAAGATTAATTCTATATGTGGTGGATTTAATCTATCTTGAAACATCATATCAACATATTTTAGTAAAAATTATTAGTTCAAATGTACTTTAGTTAATATAAATTAATTTTCAACAAGAATAACAACATAACAGAAATAATAATTCTATGATTATTTTCATATTAATTTTATTTTGATTTAGAAAATAAATAATGGAAGAGATTCATTGACTCGAAAATATTACTATTTTTGGAGAACATAATATGGTTAAGAGGAATATAAAAAACTGAAATTTTAGTGGAAATATATCTATGATTCTCAAGATAGAGAATTTCTCCAAATTTTCAATAATAAAATATTGATAAAAATTATTAGAGATAAATTACTCTCCTAGAAAATTACTTATTTTATTTGGATTGAGAATAATTAGAAATGTTAATATACATATAAAAGGGAATAATTTTTTTAAAAATACATCCAAATTTATGACTTCGAAAAATAAATACTGACGAAATGAAAAATGAATCGAAAATTTATAAATTTATTTCTATTTGAAAATTTTATGATGGGAATTTGTATATAAAAAATCATGATGAAAATAGGCATTGAGATTTTAATCCTCATATTGAAATTTTAATATTGTTATCATGCGCGAATATGTCCATTTTTTTATTAGTGGTCCTCACGGACAAGTAGAAAAACTAAAGTAAATAACATATAAAATAAAAAATATATTACGAAATAAATTTCAAATTTATCTAAATAAAAAATAAAATAGTTAATTTTTTATAAACAATAATGACCCCTTTATGAAATTTATTTTTAAAAATTAATGAATTGTTTTCAACTCCCCTTATGATAAATAAGAATTACAAAGAAATATTGAAATACATAGTTGAAAATATTAAGCCTTTCTAATGTTATATTCCAAAAATAATGGGTTATCCTCTCCTTTCAAGGATGGTTCATGTAATGTTTAGAAAAAAAATTTAAATATATTACAAAAATAATATATTTAATTTTATATAAAATTCACGTAGATAAAAAAAGAATGATAGTTATGATTGAAAATTCCAATAAAATTGAAAAGGAAATAAAATTGGGAAATGAATAAAAACTAAAAAATCCATCATTTATACTAGTGGTGTTTTTAATGTAAGGATACAAATAAAATATGAAGTGGATTGAAAAATATATTTTGTTGATCATTTTCATATTCATTTTAATAAATTCAATTCTATCAAAATTAATAGAATTAAAAAATCATCATCAAGATGGTTGTCTGTTTCCTTAATGTTAAGAAGAATATCTCATTTCTATATCTCATTCATAATGAAATTATGTCTTTCATCTATTTTTTATCTCATGAGTGATGTTTTGGGTTTAAAATCGGTTAAATAACGCAAGTATTATCATAAATATTTGAAATTTGAGTAAAATTCAAACCAAAATCTATTAGTGTGTGTTACTACCACAACACATGAGAAGAACGACTTTATGTTGCTTCATATCCCTCACAAATAGTGGAAATTTATAAAAAATCATTCTTCCATAAACAATGATACTTAGTCCATTATTATAAAATGATATATTCTTATATTATATTTTATTTCTAAACTACACCCTCTAAAGTCATCATTAGAGTATCTTATTAAAAAAAATTCAGGTCCAATAGAATAATTAAATTTTTAAGTAAATATTATGTATTTAAAAATTTATTATAATTATATAAAATATGATTATTTAATTTTATCATCTAATATAATAAGAAAAAATACTGAAAACATAATGTTTTTATAACTTTCAGTAATATATTGTTTAATTTTTATTATACTTTCTTAATTTTTTGGTCTACCGATATACTAATTTCAAAAAGATCATGTTTGATAAATTTTATACTGAAGTTATTTTGTTTCATTCATTTCCAAAATATATTTTTTGAGTTAATATATAATATATTTTGGGTAAGTTATAATATTTCTTTCTAATTATTAAAAATTGTGATAACTAATGAAAAATATTAAGTCATCCTATCATGTTCATTTAAAACTCATTTTCCTATGTCCAGGAAAACTAATAAAAAATTAAGTTATAGTTGAACCAAAAATAATATAATCAACATACATTTTAAAATTTATTGAATATTAAGAAATTTGTTTTATAAACATGTTGGAATTATTTCATCTTTTTAACAAATTAATTACAAGAAATTCTATGTTTAATCAATTATTCAAAATTATTTGGCCCAATTTATTCTTATAAATTTATTTATTATGTTTAAATACATTTTCAAGAAATAAAATATAATTTGAACAAGGAGTAAGTTCAATATGGACTCCCATATGAACATAACCATTAAGGAAAATCACTATTCAAAACAATTTGAAATGAAATTAAATTTTGATGAGTTATAAAGGATAATTTGTTCCTTATAGATTATAAACCTGATAAAAGTGTAAGTTTATAACAATATTCTATTAATTAATATTAACAATAGCCATTACCAACAATAATTTCTTTATTTCTGATAATAATTCCATTTTTATCATTTTCTTTCTAAAAACACATTTTTCTATAATTAACGGTAGATTAATAAGACATTCAATTGGGACCCAAACAAGGCTTAGTTCAAATTGATAGAATTAATTCATTATTAAAATTATCCAACAATCATCACCTAAAGTATCATCTGATATTTTAGGTTTAAATTTTTATAGGAATGTATAATGTTCATATTCATTTCATTGGAATCATAGAGTTTTTATGGGTAAACCTATACCCATAATAATTAAATTATATAGTCTATTCCTTAATATTGATTGACTTATATGAAATTTGGGTATTTCATTACAAAATTAAAAATAAAAATCTACTGATAGTGTTATTTATATATATCGATAATCTCATTATATTACATCTAAATGATTTAAAAAGGGATTATTGTAAACTATCATCCAATGATATAATAAATGTACTTATGAATATATCATTAGAATTTTTAATTTTCAAAGGTTTTGCAAAAATAAAAAGATTATGTTAATAAAAAATTAAGTGAACTATTTCATAAGAAACATTTTTTCTTTTGTTAAGAATTCAATAATCATTAATTTTGAATTGACCCACCCAAGATACATAATTCACTGATTGGGGTAGGGTTGAATAAGTTATATATTTTTCATTTATTCTTCCTTTATTTTGAAACACGATTATAATCATGTTTAAAATTTATCATGTTGTTGAAATTTAAAGAATCAAAAATTCATAGGAACACAATTACATACAAGGTTCACTAATCAACAACATTAGTTACATCCTTTTCACTACTTAGAAACAACCCAACTTCACAAAATCCACTAGAAACAAATACATTTCTGTGGATAAGACATGTATGATATACCCTTAAACATGTTTATCCTTATGTTCAACACAAAGGATCATGTTCCTATTATAGAACGAATGATGTATTACAATTTTTTGCAACATGAAATGAAACCATCATTGTTTTATTCACAAAGTGTTACTATGATTCCTTATAAACATCCACTTGAATAGATTCAAAAGAAAAATATTCACATTACTACCTAGAAGTAGTTAATAAAATCACTTTTGTATTTTTTTTATAAAAATAAGTTTTATGTCTCTGTCTGATTCCCCAATCCAATTTATATCTCTGGAAAACAGATTATGAAATAATACATTGGAAAAAATTCTGAACCACTTCAACATTCCTTTGATATCTATATCTGATTTCTCAATATGATTTGGTAACTCTAATTCAAATACACAAATATTCTTCTTATATCTAGAAAATTATTCATGAAAAGTATATCCATAAACATTTTCTCTTTTTCCAAAACATTCAACTATTTATTTCTCACTCTAAACAAGAAAAATACAATAGTATAAAATTTTACAATTTTCTTTGTTGCTATTTATAGGTGTTCCAGGGGATGAATGGGTGGGAAAATAAATTTTTTCCCACTTAATGGAATTATCTTAAACATGAATTTTATTTCCACTTTAACTTCATCTTAGACTTCTTCTATTTTCTCAACTCTTCTCGATTCATCTCAAACCATCTCAAATCTTCTCAAATCATTATCTCACATCAATCATTCAAACCATTCTATAGTTAAATATTAATTTTGGTTTGGATATTTATTCATTATGATGATAGAATATTAGAACTGAATTCTTCTCATTATGGTGATCCGTAACAGTTAAAATTCATAAACTATTTAAAAGATTCTATTATAAAAATTATTGTAACTTCTTTAAACATCATTTAGTTTTCTTTTTTCATAAACCTCATGTCAACTTATAATGATACACCCACCCCCTTTAATAAAAAACATCAATAAAATATATTTTTATTTTTTCCACACTCCGATGATCCTATGTCTAATGAATTCATCATTGTTAGACTTCGTTTAATGTATAAATCTATGTCTGACATTAATGGATTAGTATTAATTATAGTCCAACGATTCTTGAACAGCTTAAAAAAACAACTCTTTTTTTTCTCTTTACCCAAATTAAAAACAACTAAACCTAAAAAAAATGATTGAATCTATATTTGTTCATCACCCGGTTGATAATTCTATGCCTTACATTCATGTATCAATCTTAGGAAACACTATATTCATATCTATGTCAGCAATCATTCCTACCCCCAATAGATAATGGAAAAATGTATCTTATGAGTGATTGTTATCAACAAATTATTTCATCCATACGAACCAATAGCCAATTGAACCATATGACTTGTTCATCTGGTGAATCAGATAGTCTAATATTTCGTAAAATCTAACATATTGACATGTGCTTCAAAAAAACAACAAATTTAGTAGCATAAAAAATGAAAACATTTATTGTTTAAGAAAATACTACATGTAAAATTATTTCTTAATATATTGAAGAACATTATGATAAGTTATTAATAATTTTGACAAAAATTTTAATGTTTCTACTAATTTAAAATCATTTAGGACTGTCTACCTTTCCATTCAACCATATCTCCAACACCTATCTTTGAAAATGATTTCATAAAGAGTTTCCAAGAGAAATTATGATATTTGAGTATTAAATAAATAAAAACCCACCATAATATTTAGTATGGAGACATTAAATACTTTGATACCTTTTCTCATACCTATTCAAACATTCATTATAGGCATATGGTGAGTCTAAAAAAATCTTCTATAAAACTTCATCAGAATAATAAAACTGAAAATAATGAACTTTATTTTCAAATGTGTGTGCATTTTATAATTAGCACTCAACATTTCAATATTTTCATCCAATTATGAATACTCAAAATTTAAGGTTATTTCCATTTCATTACAACAAAAGATAAAATAATGAACACCAACTTCACACGGTTTGAAAAACAATTCCATCTAACGTCATCCTAACAGTCTACCCCATTAGATTTTTTTTCAACGAATTATCATAAATATCTATACATTTTAACCTCAATAGATGGATCACTTATCAAAAATAATAATCATGCATGAGCTAATTCATTAAATTAGAAAATAAACATTGACCATAGGACCATGTTGTCCAAAATTATTAACATCTGAAAAATATTCTTCTTAGAAAACTAATTTTTCATTAACCATGCCAAAAAAATAAAATTTTTATAATTTTCATACAAACATAATCATACTGCTTTAGAAGAAAACACAATTATATTCTATCTTCAAGGATTACCCACCAAATCCACTTAAACATATTCTATTTAAGGGTTTCAACACATATCAATTGATAGATTTAAAAAAACACTCTATTCCTCTGGAAATATTATAAAAAACTAGATAATAGAAAGGATATAAATATAGACAATAACCTTGGTAAAAATGATGTTCTAAACCAATGTAAAAACTCAACAAAAAAATGATTCCATTAGTAATGGATTGGTGAATATATTAGTAACTTGTTCTAATGTAGGAACATGCACCAAATTCAATACATTATTTTTAACAATCTATTAAAGATATGATATTTGAAATAAATATGTTTTTAAAGTTAGTTTTTTCATGGGGTTCTTTTATGGTTGATTGAACTCTAAATATCACAACCCAAGATCAAGGTTATCATGACTTCAAAAAGTATGTCTTCCAACTGATTCTTCGTCCACATATATTTTGGGGTGGCTTGAGTGGCAGCATCACACTCAACATTAGACATGCTATGATTTAGAGAATTTTGTTTCATTTTATGCCAAAAAAATCTGCTATCCCCTATAAAGAAAACTAAACCACACGTGTATCGTATATCATCAAAACTTCATGACGAATCAGTACTAGTTTAAATAAATATATAAATTATTTCTGAGAAATCATACCTGATTATGATATCTTTTGTGCTTTTGATATATTAGTGTGTTTTTTACAACCAATATAAGTGATTCATTTAGATAAAATTTTTAATTCATCGCATACGGAAATAAAACTAAAAAGGTCTGGTAATGAAGTAGTCAAACTCAAAAAAAAATCCAATCATCTTATGAAACACATTAGAGTCAACTTCTTTACATTCTCAATCATTTTTTAACATGGTTCCAGGATATTTTTGTTGAGATATGTTATGAACTTTCCATGTCAAAATTATTAAAAATATCCATATCATAAATTTAATGAGAATGAAATATAGTTTATTCCATTGTATGATTTGTATCTCTATAATGTATATCATTTCACCTAGAATGGAAATCCCAAAAAACATTATAATTTCTTCCAAAAAAATTTCACAGGTTCTTTCATCATTCCAAAAAGTGATCATGTAATCAACAAATACAATTATAATGAATTTATACTCTGAAATTTTTTTTATGAACATATTACTATTAACTATTAATTTCTTAAAGATTATCTTTTTTAAGAATGTATATAATTTGGCATAGCATGCCATCCGATCTTTGTTATCCCACACATGGATTTATTCAACACACACATATAATATTCATCTTCCCCAATAGAAATTCCACATGGTTGTTTACTATAAAAATTTTCACCAATTTATCTATTCTATAATGTTTCCTTCCCACCCATATTTTAAATTTTTTAATTTATTATGCACCAATAGTATGAAAGATTCTAATTATTTTTAACCTTTACAATAGAAAAATTTCGACATCAAAATCAATTCATTCAATATATGTGTAAATGTTTCACCATGTCCTCCCTTGGTTTCTTATCACTCCACCATCATCATTCAACATGTTCTCAAACACCAACGTTATACCAATAATTTTTTTTTCATTTTTCTTATATACAAGTTCCCAAGTACAATTTTTCTTAATTTGATCCAATTCAACTCTCATAACATAATTCCAAATTGGACTCTCAAAAGATTAATTTACATATTTTTAATCAACAATTCAACACCATTAACTATGTGTAATGGAATTTTAAATTATTATTATCAAAAAATTATCAATCTAATCAGAATTTATAATTTTAGATTCCACTTTTCTTCTTAGACGGGGATAAGATCTATGATAATCTTCCTTATCACAATATATAGATGAGTCAAATTCTTCGTCTTTTTTTGAGGTATTACTATGTTTTCATCATTATCAGGTCTTTTAACACAAGTTCTTTCATCCTCTTCATCATTCACATGTTCATGTGGTTGTGACACATCTTCCTTCATTTTTTCAATACCTATAACATCAAAAAAATAAACTAATATTCAGATTTCTTCATTGAATCATATATAAAAACCTATCATACCAAAATATTCATGTTATCCACATTTGTTCATTACAATGTAGGCACTCACAAAAAATAATAAAAGTTTCAAACATATAGATTTAAAAAAAATATTCATGGGGATCGATATAAAAACATGTCCAATAGAGACATCAATTTTGAATATATATAACTATGAACACATCAATCCTAAAAATGTAATTTGGAAGACCATGTTCACGTAATATAGTATAAACCGTTTCAACTAAGATTATATTCATTGTTTCAATAACACCATCTTTGCTGTGATGTGTTTTTTGTGTTGAAATCCTTCTGAATTATATGATTTCCCTGATAAATTTGGAAATATTTGAGAACTGATAATGTTGGATTGATGCGTTCATAGTTATATATATTCAAAATTGATGTTTCTACTGGACATGTTTTTATATGGATCCCCATGAATATTTTTTTTAAATCTACATGTTTGAAACTTTTATTATTTTTTGTGAGTGCCTACATTGTAATGAACAAATGTGGATAACATGAATATTTTGGTATGATAGATTTATATATATGATTCAATGAAGAAATATGAATATTAGTTTATTTTTTTGATGTTATAGGTATTGAAAAAATGAGGGAAGATGTGTCACAACCACATAAACATGTGAATGATGAAGAGGATGAAAAAACTTGTGTTAAAAGACCTGATAATGATGAAAACATAGTAATACCTCAAAAAAAGACGAATAATTTGACTCATCTATATATTGTGATAAGGAATAATATCATAGATCTTATCCCCGTCTAAGGAGAAAAGTGGAATCTAAAATTATAAATTCTGATTATATTGATAATTTTTAGATAATAATAACATAAAATGCCATTACACATAGTTAATGGTGTTCAATTGTTGATTAAAAATATGTAAATGAATCTTTTGAGAGTCCAATTTGGAATTAGGTTATGAAAGTTGAATTGGATCAAATTAAGAAAAATTGTACTTGGGAACTTGTATATAAGAAAAATGAAAACAATATTCTTGGTATAAAGTTGGTTTTTGAGAACATGTTGACTGATGATGGTGGAGTGATAAGAAACCAAGGGAGGACATGGTGAAACATTTACACATAGATTGAATGAATTGATTTTGATGCGGAAATTTTTCTATTGTAAAGGTTATAAATAATTAGAATCTTTCATACTATTGGTGCATAATAAATTAAAAAATTTAAAATATGGGTGGGAAGGAAACATTATAGAATAGATAAATTGGTGAAAATGTTTATAGTGAACAACTATGTGGAATTGTTATTGGGGAAGATTAATATTATATGTGTGTGTTGAATAAATCCGTGTGTGGGATAAAAAAGATCGGATGGAATGCTATGCCAAATTATATACATTCATAAAAAAGATAATCTTTAAGAAATTAATACTTAATAGTAATATGTTCCGAAAAGAAATTTCAGAGTATAAATTCATTATAATTGTATTTGTTGATGACATGATCACTTTTTGGAATGATGAATAAACCTGTGAAAATTTTTTGGAAGAAATTAGAAAGTTTTTTGGGATTTCCATTCAAGGTGAAATGATATACATTATAGTGATACAAATCATACAATGGAAAAAACCATATTTCATTCTCATTAAAATTTTGATATGGATATTTTTAATAATTTTGACATGGAAAGTTCATAACATGTTTTAACAAAAATATCCTTGAACCATGTTAATAAATTATTGATAATGTAAAGAAGTTGACTCTAATGTGTTTCATAAGATGATTGGATTTTTTTTATGAGTTTGACTACTTCATTACCAGACCTTTTTATGTTTATTTCCGTATGCGAAGGATTAAAAATTTTATCTAAATGAATCACTTATATTGGTTGTAAAAAAACTCACTAATATATCAAAAGCACAAAAGATATCATAATCAGGTATGATTTCTCAGAAATAATTTATATGTTTATTTAAACTAATACTGATTCATCATGAAGTTTTAATGATATATGATACACGTATGGTTTAGTTTTCTTTATAGGGGATAGCAGATTTTTTTGGCATAAAATGAAACAAAATTCTCTAAATCATAGCATGTCTAATGTTGAGTGTGATGCTGCCACTCAAGCCACCCCACAATATATGTGGACGAAGAATCAGTTGGAAGACATACTTTTTGAAGTTACAATAACCGTGATCTTGGGTTGTGATATTTAGAGTTCAATCGACCATAAAAGAACCCCATGACAAAACTATCTTTAAAAACATATTTATTTCAAATATCATATCTTTAATAGATTGTTAAAAATAATGTATTGAATTTGGTGCATTTTCCTACATTAGAACAAGTTACTAATATATTCACCAATCCATTACTAATGGAATCATTTTCTGTTGAGTTTTTACATTGGTATAGAACATCATTTTTACCAAGGTTATTGTCTATATTTATATCCTTTCTATTATCTAGTTTTTTATACTATTTCCAAAGGAATAGAGTTTTTTTAAATCTATCAATTGATATGTGTTGAAACCCTTAAATAGAATATGTTTAAGTGGATTTGGTGGGTAATCTGTGAAGATAGAATATAATTGTGTTTTCTTCTAAAGCAGTATGATTGTGTTTGTATGAAAATTATAAAAATTTTATTTTTTTGGCATGGTTAATGCAAAATTAGTTTTCTAAGAAGAGTATTTTTCAGATGTTAATAATTTTGGACAACATGGTCCTCTATTCAATGTTTATTTTCTAATTTAATGAATTAGCTCATGCATGATTATTATTTTTGATAAGTGATCCGTATATTGAGGTTAAAATGTATAGATATTTATGATAATTCGTTGAAAAAAAATCCAATGGGGTAGACTGTTAGGATGAAGGTAGATGGAATTGTTTTTCAAACCGTGCGAAGTTGGTGTTCATTATTTTATCTTTTTTTTTTTAATGAAAAGGAAATAACCTTAAATTTTGAGTTTTCATGATTGGATGAAAATATTTAAAGGTTGAGTGCTAATTATAAAATGGAAACCCATTTGAAAATAAAGTTTATTATTTTCAGTTTTATTATTCTGATGAAGTTTTATAGAAGATTTTTTTAGACTCACCATATGCCTATATTGAATGTTTGAATAGGTATGAGAAAAGGTATCAAAGTATTTAATGTCTCCATAATAAATATTATGGTGGGTTTTTATTTATTTAATACTCAAATATAATAATTTCTCTTGGAAACTCTTTATGAAATCCTTTTGAAAGATATGTGTTGGAGATATGGTTGAATGGAAAGGTAGAGAGTCCAAAATGATTTTAAATTCGTAGAAACATTAGAATTTTTGTCAAAATTATTAATAAATTATCATAATGTTCTTAAATATATTAAGAAATCATTTTACATGTAGTATTTTCTTAAACAATAAATGTTTTCATTTTTTATGCTACTGAATTTGTTGTTTTTTTGAAGCACAGGTCAATATGTTAGATTTTACGAAATATTAGACTATCTGATTCACCAGATGAAAAAGTCATATGGTTCAATTGGCTATTGGTTTGTATGGATGAAATAATTTGTTGATAACAATCACTCATAAGATACATTTTTCCATTATCTATTGGGGGTAGGAATGATTGCTGACAAAGATATGAATATATTGTTTCCTAAGATTGATACATGTATGTAAGGCATAGAATGATCAACTGGGTGATGAACAACTATAGATTCAATCATTTTATTTAGGTTTAGTTGTTTTTAATTTGGGTAAAGAGAAAAAAAAGTGTTGTTTTTTTATGCTATTCAAGAATCATTGGACTATAATTAATACTAATCCATTAATGTCAGACATAGATTTATACATTAAACGAAGTCTAACAATGATGAATTCAATAGACATGGGATCATCGGAGTGTGGAAGAAATAAAAATATATTTTATTGATGATTTTTATTAAAGGGGGGTGGGGGTATCATTATAAGTTGACATGAGGTTTATGAAAAAAGAAAACTAAATGATGTTTAAAGAAGTTACAATAATTTTTATAATAGAATATTTTAAATAGTTTATGAATTTTAACTGTTACGGATCTCCATAATGAGAAGAATTCAGTTCTAATATTCTATCATCATAATGAATAAATATCCAAACCAAAATTAATATTTAACTATAGAATGGTTTGAATGATTGATGTGAGATAATGATTTGAGAATATTCGAGATGGTTTGAGATGAATCGAGAAGAGTTGATAAAATAGAAGAAGTCTAAGACGAAGTTGAAGTGGAAATAAAATTCATGTTTAAGAGAATTCCATTAAGTGGGAAAAAATTTATTTTCCCACCCATTCATCCCCTAGAACACCTATAAATAGAAACAAAGAAAATTGTAAAATTTTATACTATTGTATTTTTCTTGTTTAGAGTGAGAAATAAATAGTTGAATGTTTTGGAAAAAGAGAAAATGTTTATGGATATAATTTTCATGAATAATTTTCAAGATATAAGAATAATATTGGAGTATTTTAATTAGAGTTACCAAATCATATTGAGAAATAAGATATAGATATCAAAGGAATGTTGAAGTGGTTCAGAATTTTTTCCAATGTATTATTTCATAATCTGTTTTCCAGATATATAAATTGGATTGGGGAATCAGACAGAGACATCAAACTTATTTTTTAAAAAAAAAATACAAAAGTGATTTTATTAACTATTTCTAGATAGTAATGTGAATATTTTTCTTTTGAATCTATTCAAGTGGATGTTTATAAGGCAACACAGTAACAATTTGTGAATAAAACAGTGATGGTTTCATTTCATATTGCAAAAAATTGTAATACATCATTCGTTCTATAACAGGAACATGATCCATTGTGTTGAACATAAGGATAATCATGTGTAAGGGTATATAAAACATGTCTTATCCACAGAAATGTATTTTTTTAGTGGATTTTGTGAAATTGGGTTGTTTCTAAGTAGTGAAAAGGATTTAACTAATGTTGTTTATTAGTGAACCTTGTATGTAATTATGTTCCTGTGAATTTTTTATTCTTTATATTTCAACAACTTGATAAATTTTAAACATGATTATAATCGTGTTTCAAAAAAAAGGAAGAATAAATGAAAAATATATAACTTATTCAACCCTACCCCAATCAGTGATTCATGTATCTTGGGTGGGTCAATTAAAAATTAATGATTATTGAATTATTAACAAAAGAAAAAATGTTTCTTATAAAATAGTTCACTTAATTTTTTTTCACATAATCTTTTTATTTTTGAAAAACATTTGAAAATTAAAAATTGTAATTATATATTCATAAGTACATTTATTATATCATTGGATGATAGTTTACAATAATCCCTTTTTAAATCATTTCGATGTAATATAATGAGATTATCGATATCTATAAATAACACTATCAGTAGATTTTTTTTTGAATTTTGTAATTAAATACACACATTTCATATACGTCAATCTATATTAAGGAATAGACTACATAATTTAATTATTATGGGTATAGGTTTACCCATAAAAACTATATGATTCCAATGAAATGAATATGATCATTATACATTCCTATAAAAATTTAAACCTAAAATAGTAGATGATACTTTAGGTGATGATTGTTGGATAAGTTTAATAATGAATTAATTCAATCAATTTGAACTAAGCCTTGTTTGGGTCCCAATTGAATGTTTTATTAATCTACCATTAATTATAGAAAAATGTATTTTTAGAAAGAAAATGATAAAAATTGAATTATTATCAGAAATAAAGAAATTATTGTTGGCAATGGCTATTGTTAATATTAATTAATAGAATATTGTTATAATCTTACACTTTTATCATGTTTATAATCTATAAGGATCAAATTATCCTTTATAACTCATCAAAATTTAATTTCATTTCAAATTGTTTTGAATAGTGATTTTCCTTAATGGTTATGTTCATATGGGAGTCCATATTGAACTTACTCCTTGTTCAAAATATATTTTATTTCTTGATAATGTATTTAAACATACTAAATAAATTTATAATAATAAATTGGGCCAAATAATTTTGAATAATTGACTTAACATAGAATTTCGTGTAATTAATTTTTTTAAAAGATGAACTAATTCCAACATTTTTATAAAACAAATTTCTTAATATTCCATAAAGTTTAAAATTTATGTTGATTATATTATTTGTAGTTCAACTATAACATCATTTTTTATTAGTTTTCCTGAACATAGGAAAATGAGTTTTAAATGAACATGATAGGATGACTTAATATTTTTCATTAGTAATCACAATTTTTAATAATTAGAAAGAAATATTATAACTTACCCAAAATATATTAAATATTAACTCACAAAATATATTTTGGAAATTAATGAAACAAAATAACTTCAGTATAAACTTTATCAAACATGATCTTTTTGAAATTGGTAAATCGGTAGACCAAAAAATTAAGAAAGTATAATAAAAATTAAACAATATATTACTGAAAGTTATAAAAACATTTTGTTTTCAGTATTTTTTCATATTATATAAGATGATAAAATTAAATAATCATATTTTATATAATTATAATAAATTTTTAAATACCTGATATGTACATAAAAATTTAATTATTCTATTGGACCTGAAATTATTTTTTTAATAAGATACTCTAATGATGAATTTCGAGGGTGTAGTTTAGAAATAAAATATACTATAAGAATATATCATTTCATAATAATGGAATAACTATCATTGTTTATGGAAGAATGATTTTTTATAATTTTCCACTATTTATGTGGGATATGAAGCAACATAAAGTCGTTGTTCTCATGTGTTGTGGTTGTAACACACATTAATAAATTTTGGTTTTAATTTTACTCAAATTTCAATTATTTATGATAATACTTGTGTTATTTAGCCGATTTTAAACCCAAAAAATCACTCATGAGTGAAAAAATAGATGAAAGACATAATTTCATTATGAATGAGATATAGAAATGAGATATTCTTCTTAACATTAAGGAAACGGACAACCATCTTGATGATGTTTTTTTTAATTCTACTAATTTTGATAGAATTGAATTTATTAAAATGAATATGAAAATGATCAACAAAATATATTTTTCAATCCACTTCATTTTTTATTTATATCCTTACATTAGAAACACCACTAGTAAAAAGGAGGGATTTTTTAGTTTTTATTCATTTCCAAATTTTATTTCCTTTTCAATTTTATTGGAATTTTCAATCATAACTATCATTCTTTTTTTATCTACGTGAATTTTATATAAATTTAAATATATTATTTTTGTAATATATTTAAATTTTTTTTCTAAACATTACATGAACCATCCTTGAAAGGAGAGGATAACCCATTATTTTTGGAATATAACATTAGAAAGGCTTAATATTTTCAACTATGTATTTCAATATTTCTTTGAAATTCTTATTTATCATAAGGGGAGTTGAAACCAATTCATAACAGAATGATTACTTCGAAGAAAGTTAATTAAATCAATTCTAATATGTCATATTATCCTAGAAAATTATTTTAATTCATTAAAAGTCTCAAATTATATTTATTTGGGTATTTATAATATCAATTATTTTAAATTTTCACTATTATGGTAATTACTGCATCATCATTGTGTCATAAGGAAATTAAATTATGTAATCTCTAAAAATTCTAAATAAACTATATTTATGTATGAAATATTTTTATCTTTCTAATGAATATTTAAAGTCGGAAATCAGACATATATAACCCTATGTAAAAATTGTTTTGCTAAAAGATATATGCTTATGTCATTTTTGTATTCATTTTAACTTAATAAAAATAAAGTGTCCCTAACACCTATAAGTGGCTCCATGGGGTCCCAAAATCGACCCAAAGATGCCTATGGTCGAACATGTATCAATATATAAGGCTAGGACACGTTTTACGGTAATTTAGTATTATTATAATATAATTTTTTAACACTTATTTACCGGATTTACCCTTAACCATGGTAAATAAAATATTTACCGCAGTAATTATTCAAAATGTCTAAAAATAAAAGTTACCTATTTACACAATTTGAAAATCCTGATTACAAATATGGAATCCATTTTTCCATATTCAAAACACATAAGTGTCAGAAATTAATTTAAAATTAATTCATGTTGTTAAAACAAAAAACGCGTTTTTAAGAGATAATAACTCTCAAAAGATTGACACTAATTATGCCCGGTTTAATTGTAAAATTATGTCAATGAACAAAATTATATTAAATGGTAAAAATAAATTCTATGTATACTTTAAAAACACTCAAATTCATAATTTATCACTATTAATTATTTTGATTAAAAAAGTTGTTTTGAATTAAAATGTAGTAATTTTCACTATTCATCAAAATATTAAAGTTATCCGAAAAGTACAAAAATTTCACCTTCGGCTAAATTCGATATTACGAATCCAAAAATGAAGTCCATTTTAAAAAATAAAATATATATAATTTCAAAAAGTAGGTATTACTATTCAAAATGGCAAGTTTGATTGGTTATGGTGTGTTAGAACTCGGTGTTGCGTACATCACACGCTATCACATTATTCAAAGAGAAGCGTACCGTAGAAGCTTGGGGTGTTACATTCTCCCCTCCTTCAAATAATTTCATCCTTGAAATTTCTAGAATACTTATCACATGAAAAGACTTGGGTGGTTCTTCATTATAAGTTACTCAGGTTCCCACGTTGCCTCTTCCATCTTATGGTTTCACCACAAAACTTTTACCAAACACATCGTCCGGTTTCTCAGTACTTGTTCTCTCGTATCAAGAATCCTTATGGGATCTTCACAATAGGACAGATCAGGTTCCAGTTCTAATTCTTCATAGGTGAGTACATGCATTGGGTCAGGCATGTATTTCCTCAACAGAGATGCGTGGAACACACCGTGAACTTTAGAGAGACTTGGCGGCATTTCCAATCGGTAAGCTACATCCCCAATTCATTCTAGAATTTCGAAGGGTCCGATGTACATGGGACTCAATTTACCTTTCTTTCCAAAATGTATGACTCCCTTCCATGGAGATACCTTCATAAAAACATGATCACCGACTTGAAATTCCAAATCCTTCCTTCGATTATTGGCATAGCACTTCTACCTACTTTGAGCTTCTTTAATGTGATTTTGGATTACCTTCACCTTTTCCACTGTTTCCTACACCAGTTCTGGGCCTACAAGTTTTCTTTCTCCAACGTTATCCCAATAGGTTGGTGTACGACATCTCTTTCCGTATAACGCTTCATATGGTTCCATCTGAATACTCGAATGGAAGCTATTGTTATAGGAAAATTCTACCAGAGGTAAATATTGATCCCACATACCCTGAAAGTCAAGTGAGCAAGATCTCAACATGTCTTCTAAAGTTTGAATAGTCCGTTATGATTGTCCGTTTGTCTGAGGGTGGTAAGCAGTGCTCAAATGAAGTTCAGTATCCAGGGATTTCGGAAGACTTTTCCATAATCTTGAAGTAAAACGGGGATCACGATAAAAAATAATCGATAGGGGTACTCCATGAAGTCTCACAACTTCATTAATATATAGTCTTGCTAGACGTTCCAGGGGTAGATATTCACTTATAGAAAGAAAATGTGATGACTTGGTAAGACTATCAACAATAACCCATATTGCATTGTTCCTTCTAGGAGTCTTTGGTAGCCCCATGACAAAGTCCATTGTAATATTGTCCCATTTCCACTCCGGTATGGGAAGAGGTTGCATGACTCCTCCAGGTTGTTGCCTTCCATCTTTTACTTGTTGACAAACCATACATCTTAACAAAAAATCAGCAATATACCTCTTCATGTTGTCCCACCAAAAATGTTCCTTCAAATCTCTATATATTTTCATGCTCATAGGGTGTATAGAGAAATTGGAACTATGAGCATCATCCAGCAATTCCCTTTTTAGATCAGATATATCGGGAACACAAAGTCTCTTCCCAAATTTCAAAATTCCATCTTCATACACAAAGTCTCTCAGTCTCCCATCTTTCACAGCTTTAATCATCTTTTGAAATTCTTCATCATTAGTCTGAGAACTCTTAATCCTTTCTAGTAAAGATGGTTTGGCAACCATATGAAAAACAATTGATGTTTCACCTTCCCTAGTTATTCCCATGTCCATCTTCACTAGATCCATCAAAATTGGATCCCTTTCAATTCTCATCACATTCAAAACTCCATGGTCTTTTCTGCTCAAAGCATCCGCCTCCATGTTTGCTTTCCCCGGGTGGTAGTGTATCGTAAAATCATAATCCTTGAGTAATTCAAGCCATCTCCTTTGCCTCAGGTTGAGTTCTTTTTCTGAGAAAATATACTTCAAACTATTGTGATCAGTATAAATCTCACATTTTTCACCATATAGGTAGTGCCTCCATATCTTCAAAGCAAAGATCACAGCTGCTAACTTGAGATCACGAGTAGGATAGTTTTGTTCATGAATTTTCAACTGTCGTGATGCATATTCAATAACTCTATCATTCTGCATAAGGACACAACCTAGTCCTTTCTTCGATGCGTCACTATAAATAACGAACCCATCATTCCCCGATGGTAGAGTCAATATAGGAGCATTGACTAATCTTCTCCTCAGTTCTTCAAAACATTCTTCACACTCTTTTGTCCAAACAAATTTAACCCCTTTAGGTGTGAGCTTCGTTAATGGGTTAGCCAATCGGGAAAAATTCTGGACGAATCATCAATAATAACCTGCCAAAACAATAAAACTACGTACCCCAGTTATACTCGTAGGTGTTGGCAATTCTTGGATTGCCTTTGTGTTAGAAGGATCAACAATGATTCCATCTTTAGAGATAATATGACCAAGAAAATAAATCTCTTGAAGCCAGAATTCACACTTGATAAACTTTCAATATAATTCACGTCTTCTCAGAGTCTTCAGGATAATGCGCAAGTGATTTTCATGATCTTCATAGATTTTGGAGTATACCAAGATATCATCAATAAATACCACCATAAATTCATCAAGATACTACTTGAAAACACTATTCATCAGATCCATGAATACAGAGGGTGCATTAGTCAATCCAAAAGGTATTACAGTAAACTCATAATGCCCTTACCTGGTTCAGAATGCTGTCTTTGGAATGTCATCCTTCTTCACACACAACTAATGGTATCTAGATCGAAGGTCAATCTTTGAAAAGTATTGAGCTCCATGCAGTTGGTCAAATAAATCATCAATGTGTGGTAGGGGATACCTGTTCTTTATTGTTATAGCATTGATCTCCCTGTAGTCGATACATAACCTCATAGATCCGTCTTTCTTTTTAACAAAAAGAACAGGGGCTCCCCATGGAGAAACACTAGGGTGAATGAATCCCTTATTACTCAATTCCTCTAGTTTTTTCTTTAGTTCAACTAATTCTACAGTGGCCATTCTATAAGGGGTCTTTGATATAGGCCTTGATCCAGGAATTAAATCAATGGAAAACTCAACTTCTTGTTCTGGAGGATGTCCAGGTAAATCTTCTGGAAATACATCTACAAATTCTTTCACAACAGGTACATCCTCTAATTGAACATTCTTTTCCTCACCGAAAGTTATTTAATTCTCTTCCTCCCCAATAAATGAATTTAGTTGAGCTACTGGGGGTGGATCTAAATAAGAATTAGGTGGTGATGATTCTGCTCTAAAGATAAGGTGTTCCTTATCATTATCATCAAGAATCGTAACCTCTTTCTTCTTAAAATAAATCATCGCATCATAGTACGAAAGCCAGTCCATACCGAGGATTATATCAAACTCAATCATAGGTATGACGATGAGATCAGTAGATAAAGAACATTTTTGTGCTCTAATGGGGACTGATTCACAAAACATAGTAGCAATGATACTTCCCTTAGTAGTTTTAACTGACAACTCCCGTATTAAATCAAATTGGAAATATCTAATTTTCATAGCAAACTGGGAAGATATGAAACAATGTGATGATCTAGAATCAAATAATGCATTTTCTTAAACTTGAGTAAACCATAAAATTACCTACTACCACGTCTTTCGGAGCTTCTACCTCAGCAGTAGTGATAGCATAATCTTGGCCATGATCCCTTGGCATTTTCTGAGGTAAGTTCTCTTGATTCTTAGGACATTCATTTGCATAATGTCTCATCTCCCTGCAATTGTAGCACTGAACAATGGTAGCTTCCTTCTTCCCCTTGCAATCACGAGCTTGGTGGCCTTTTCACCACACTTGTAATAGACTCTCATTCCCTTCAAACAAGTACTGGGGTGTTTCTTCCCACATTTACCACAGGATGGATATTCAACCTTTCCCTTCTTCCCCTTATTTCCATTCCAAGATTGATCAGTAGGCCTCTTCTTCTCTTGCTTTTCTTTAAAGTCATAAGACTTAGAAAATTCCATTTCGGTCTTAATAGCACATGAGATAATGTCCTCGTATGACGAGAAGGATTGTGAGACTAATGCTCGACGAAAAAATGTTTTTAACCCATCAAAGAAACGATCAATCTTACTTCTTGGGATACGTATATAATCACCATGATACCTTGCTAACCTTGTAATGTTAGCCTCATACTTTGTGACATTCTCATCCTCCTTCTGACTCAGACTTAGAAATTGCCTTTCCATATCTGCTTAATGGTCGCGAGGAAAGTATTTTTCTAAAAACAGATCATTGAACTCCCTCCATTCCATATTTGATACTTCGTCATCTTCCTTCGTATTTTTAATCAATGACCACCTTTGATCATCATCTCTAGTGAGGCGGTAAACTGCAATGATAACTTTTTACCTTTCATTACTCCCCAAAGCCTAAAATATTTTCTCCAGGGAAAATATCCATTGCTCAGCTACTAAGGTATTTTTACTCCCATTGAACATTGGTGGTTTTTTCCTCATGAATCGATCTAACATTGATCCTCCATGATGCGGATCAGGGTGCTCCATATGGGTAAGGTTATTATTCATAACCTGAGTGAGTTGTCCCAGTATGGTGATTAGCAGATCAGCACCAGTTGCATCACCAGCTCCACTATAATTATCTTCAGCAGGAGGGAAATCCCTACATGGAGTGCGTGCATTGATACAGTTTCCATTTCTTCCACTAGGTTCCATTTTTAATCAATGGCATAAACTAGATCAGTTTATGAATCAAAATACATAATCACATACTTATAAAACACTTAACATAAATTTAACTATTTATGGATATAATCCATAATCATAAAAATGTTTCTTTGAGGTAGTATATACTCATAAACCCTTCAGAATGATTTGTAATGAAAATGAGAGTTATCCTAAGAATATCCCCTGGGAGTGTCGTAACCAAGAGTGCAGCAAGGCCCGTTGTCGTGCACTAGTTCATGTTCGAGTCTAGCTCAAAGTGGTGTTTTCTGGGTTTACCCCTAGGTACATTTGTTCCAGAGCCGCCTCTACATTCTCGTATCCATACAGGGATGTATTTCTTGGAAAACTCACATAATCTCTACAATACCAAAATTCTAGGTAGTTCTTCTATAATAATCCTCAAAGATCATCTTAGGTCTACGTGCTCTAATTAAAGTTTATCTAAATCTAGCTTCCAAGTATTTTACTAAACTTCCTATGATACCAACTGTAACGCCCCAACCCCAGTTACCCAGAGTCAGTGCATTATTACATAACATTGGCATGATCACAAGAAAGATCAAATCTCGAAAGACCGAATGGTTTAGTAGCCTTGGAAACACTAGATATATTCATAAAGTTTTACATTACATCATAAAGTGAAAAACTACTACAACAACATATTCTCCATATTACACACTCATATCCCCACATAAAATCCCTGCAGGTCATTCATAACTTACTTCTTCACATCCTAGGAAAAAATAAAACATAGAAAAGGGGTGAGCTCAAATGCCCAATAAGGATAGCAATATAGCAGAAACTTTCAAAAATAAGCATAAATATTTAAGGCAATGTATAACTAAAACAAAAGCTTTTTAAACTTGAACTTCAACATATTATGGAAAAAGTAAAATGAAATAATGCCATTTACTTATTCACATGGATATTCTACTAATCGAATAATCACATGCAATATCAATAACAACTTTCATAATGATGGAATTCATAATGACAGACTATCATAACCACATAGCCAAGGCCTCGTGGCAAGACTACAAATAAGATTTTGCCAAGGCCTTGTGACAAAAAACTAGTTTGTCTCATGAGACCTACCGATGCATCGAGGATATATAACGGGCTCCACCAGTCACATATTAAGTCCAATTCATTCCCATAGGAAAAGGATTAAACATAACATAAACATTCGTATTAAAACTAGCATACGAAATGTCAATACTTTCATCATAAACTATGAATGGTATAAAAATAGCACATCCACAGTCAAACATATCACAAAACCTTCAATACAACATAGATGTTTTGTATCTCAAAAAATCAACTACAAATAAGCCTAAAATCCATCGAAGGATGTTGACATAGATGAAATAAAAACTCTTTCTAGAGAAATATCTCTTTCTATTTTGAAATCATTTAAGAGTCATATATTTATAAAATAAATCATTTTCATTGAAAATATTCTTATAATCTTTTAAGGGATGCTTCGACGATTTAATAACGGCGGAAAATAGCCACACCCGCCATATAAGTTAAAAAAACATTCTTACCTTAATTTTGTCGAAAAGGTTAAAAAGCACCTTGTTTGGAAAAAAATGGAAAGATTACTTTATAAACCTCTTATAAAATTTCATAAAAGGGTATAAATGACTTTAACCCATATTCTAGTAAATAGTAAAAATGTTTGGAAATTCTTTTTTAAGAAACATGGATGTGGATGATAAAGAGATCCCAGTAGATTATTACATATAAACAACCTCGGATAATGAAGAGATTGTGAAATAACCCTTAACTTATACTTTTCTTTGGATGAAGTAGGTTATCCTCCTGTATAATGGTGAAATAATGGTTATTAAATTATACAAGAATCATATACATTAATATGATATCATATATGATCTTTTAATATTGATTTGATAATAATATCTTAGTATTATCATTGATTCGGGTGTTAACTTACTTGTTTTCTTTTACATGTTTTGTTACATAATCCATGTTTCTAATGGATAGGTTGTATATTATTCATATCCATAATGATATCAAGTCCTTAAACATCATTTTTGAATCATCAAATGATAATTATACTTGAATGGATACGATAGAGAATGAATCTCATCGCATTCATGGAGACGGTAGTCCGTACGTACGCACGAGCGACAATATCATTCTTTTGATATTAAAATAATATATAAATGGATGGTATATCATATATATAGAATAATTAACATGTTATATTTATTATTTACTTGAGTTACACATTTTAGAGTAATTTAGTATTATTATAATATTATTTTTTAACCCTTATTTACCAGATTTACCGTTAACTATGATAAATAAAATATTTACAGCAGTAATTATTCAAAATGTCTAAAAATAAAAGTTACCTATTTACAAAATTTGAACATCATGATTCCAAATATGGAATCCATTTTTCCAAATTCAAAACACAGATGTGGCAGAAATAAATTTAAAATTAATTCACATTGTTAAAACAAAAAGCATGTTTTTAAGAGATAATAACTATCAAATGATTGACACTTGTTTATTTCCGGTTTAATTGTAAAATTATATCCAATTACAAACATTATATTAAATGGTAAAAATATTTTCTATGTATACTTTAAAACCACTAAAATTCATAATTTATCACTATTAATTATTTTTATTAAAAAGGTAGTTTTTAATTAAAATTTAGTAATTTTCACTATTCATCAAAATATTAAAGTTATCTGAAAAGTACCAAAATTTCACCTTAGGATAAATTCGATATTACGAATCCAAAAATGAAGTCCATTTTAAAAAATAAAATATATATAATATCAAAAAGTAGTTATTACTATTCAAAACGGTTAGTTTGATTGGTTATGGTGTGTTAGAACTCGGTGTTGCGTACAACACACGCTATCACATTATTCAAAGAGAAGCGTACCGTAGAAGCTTGGGGTGTTACATAACATACCAAGAAAAAAGATATTATTATCAAATAGTTATCATTTTAAATACTTGTATTCCTATGGATGAGTGTTTGAATATCTTTATTAAGGATTGAAATATTTTATAGAAGTAGATGTTTTTCTCAAGGACACATAAAAGAAAAAAAATTACTAACTGAAAAATACTTATCTCAGTGATATAATTATCCAAACAAGTTACATACAACATGTATTATAGGGAAAGGTCCCATTTTATTAATATTTTAAGATACATAATTTTAATTGTGTGAACAATAAAGGTTTTCACATTTTCTATGGAAATATTTATCAAAACTGGAAAGATAGAATGTCTCATTATCTTATTTCTATTAGATATGATGTTCGAGAAGCTGCAATAGATGAGTTTCTTCATATTGATTTTAGATATCATCATACATAAATTGATATGTATAATTGTGAGAATGATGGAAGGGACAAAAATATTATATTATCATCACAATTTGAAAGAGAATTCCTAAGGGTTAAAGGTGTTTCTATAGAGAATGGTGTATGGGATAAATTTAAAAACATATATAAAGTAAATAAGAATATGACGAAGAAAAAAAATATAATCTGGAGATTAATTCTTGATGAGTTGAAGATGGGTGACTAAGAATTTCTTGGGGACTTCTTTACAAAGGAAAATTATATTTTTAGTACTATCAGATGTCCTGGTGAAAATTTAGATGGTTCTAACATTATTGAAAATATCTTTGGATTCTTTATTGATGAGTTTGGGACAAAATATTTTTCCTTGGAAGACGAATATCCTAAAATATTGTCTCTTGATGAATTGAATCACAATATCATCACCTATGAAATTAAATGGGGGAAGGAAATAAAGATAAAAATGGTTGATATATATTTGTCTTTCATGGATATTGAGATAGAAAAGTAAATGAAAATTCTTATTAAAGATGATGTTGGTGAATCTGACTCTCAGAAATAAGGTATGTAAAAATATGGAAGAAATTTTTTCCTTGTTTTCCAGAAATATGAAAATAGGTACAGGGAAATACAATGGGAAACATCCCTTGAAGTGTTTTTAATGTGGATCCGTTGGAAATTTCGTGGCTAATTTATGACAAAGAAATAAATAAATGTATAGCAATGAAGAATAAATCAGTACAATGAGATTTTGGATGAAATATATATATAAAGAAGTACTTATACTATTGGGAAAGATAGAAAATATAACAAATCCAAAAGAAGATTTTTTATCTCAAGGTGATGATGAAGAAGGAAGTGTAGTTGAATCATTAAAATATGTTGAGTATGGTATTGAAAATACATTTAATGCAATAGTGTGTGGATAATAATTTAAAAGAAATAGTACTAATGAAGAATAAACTCAACATGAATGTCATTTGAAAGAAGAGTTAAAAGAATGAATATGAAAATTAGAATCTATGAAGAGAAAAACCGACTAATAGAAGATGAATATTCTTAAACAACCAACCAAGAATGTTTTTATAATGATAATGAAAGGATACTAAAGGATATGTATGATTAGAATAAATATCCTATGGAATAAAAGAACCGTAATGAGTATCTGGAAGTGATGTTGAAGTAAAAATAATAAGAGTTGGAACATGTCCAATAAAAAGATTAAAATGTTAAATAGAGAAATAAAATATTCAAAAACACTATCTCTAAAATTGGTGAATTTCCTAAAAAAGAGAACCCTGGTAATGATCAACAAAACATATCTTTAATGTTTGAGAATAAATATTAAATAGTTTCTAAAAAAATAATTCTTGGAATGTTATGTATGTTTCCAAGACCATCAATTTTTGGAATTGAGAATATTAAAGAACCATGAATCAGAAAATGTTTTTAAAAATTATTAATCAAGAAATATTATAAATAATTCTTGTTATAATATTACATAAAAAAAGAAATACTATGATTGACGACATATTGGTTTCTAGCTCATAAATGAAAGAGTAGAAGGTGCCTTGTATTCAAAATTTCACATAGTATGGAATTTTTAAGGTAAAATGTTGTTTTTATGGATATTAGTGGTATTTTGGTTGATTAGGACATATAGAAAAAATATTTTCGTTTAACCAGAAACATTACTATTATTCCATAGGTTCTTAAAGGCAAAGGTTGATGGGGAGTCAATTCCCACAAAATTAGAAGTTTGAGAAGGTTGTTTTGCAATATCTAGAGAAAGGTGGAATAATAAATTATAATAGGTCCCAACCACTAAAAAATATTTGTGAAATATGTGGAAAAAATGGATACCATGAAAATGTAATTCTTGTTCTATTACTAGTAAAACAAAATATTCATAGAAATTCTCAGAAGCTGATGGTGAAGATTGAAAAGGATGATTAAAATGATCTTTTTTTGAAACCATATTGAAATCCACTGAAGTAGAACAATCATGGATTCTTGATAGTGGGTTTTATTCTCATATGATAAGATATATGAAATTTTTCAATAATGAGAAGTATTTCAAAAAGGGAATAGTGACTTTTAAAAAAATTTAATCCTGAAAAATCAAAGGTGGTTAATCATCCATCATTGGGAAATAAAATTGTAAATCTATGAAAAAATTATATATTAATGGGCTGAAACAAAACATGATAAGTGTTTCACTATAGTTTGATGAGGGTAACATTGTTTTCATCAGGAAATAAGAGTTTGTGTTGGAATGTTAAGAAGATAGAAAGATTGTTATATGAGGCTAACATACAAAAATAAATTTGTTTCAGGTTTGTGAAATACCAAAATCTTGTTACATAATCTAGATGTCATGGAATCAATTGAGGAATAACATATTAGGATACATGTGCTAATGAAACATGATAAAATCATCAAAACAAGAGTGTGTTTGAAAAATTATAGTTTTTCCAAGAAAAAGTGATTTTTGTTTGACTATTTTTCAAAAATAAATGATTATAAAATTAGTGCACAATAATGTTGATATTTTAACAAATCCACCCCTGGTGCTGATTCATTTCGATATTTTTGGGTCTATGATCAAACAATTAACAAATAAAGATAACTATTTCATCACATTCATTGATTTTTTTGCTCATATTACTTGTTTTATGTATATGAAAAATAAATCAAATACTTTGAAAATGTTTAATAGTTTCAGAAGGAATGATGAAAAGGAATGTGTGTATTCAATGAAGATGTTGAGAAAAAAATTGTGATGAATACAAAAGTGAACAATTTTAAAATTATCTACAGAATCATGTAATTCGTAATTAGAATAGTTCCACATACACACCTAAAAAATAGGGTTGATGAAATAAATGAGTGACATTTGGTGAAAATGGGAATAACTATGTTACTTGAACATTGTATTTTTCATTACTTGTGGATGAATTCAATGATTACCACTATTTATATTTAGAACCATTTTTTCTATAGGCTTCATTCATATAAGACTACATATGAATTGTTTTATGAAAAAATTCCATGTATGAAACACTGTATAGGTTTTTGGTGACCATGTTTTTTAAATATCAAATGTGGAACCCTTAAAATTATTTTAAAAAATAGTGAAAATGGAATTTTTTATGCTTTAAAAGGATAGGGTATAGATGCTTGAAAAAATATATATGAATAATTACTGATTCATTTTATGTGAAAGTAATTGAAAAGTGGGAGGATGATTAACATACTCAGGAATATGATAATGTTGAGAAAGAATATTTTGAAAATAATTCTAATAAGGATACAGAAAATTTTAATCCTACTCAATGTGTAGAATTAGGATCAGATATTTCTAGTGATAATGAATATATTAAAAAATAATATCCTAGGATAAAGAAACAAGTGGAATATCTAAATATAATTAGTGATTAACAAAAGAAGGATCAACCTAAAAGAACAAAAAATTCCATTACACATTCTCTGTTGTATTCAATAGTAGAGATGAATGATGTTAAGGAAGCTTTTGAGTATCCATAATGTGTTCATGACATGATTCAAAAGTTTTATTAGATTTAAAATAGCTATACATGGGAACTCGTTCCCAAGACATTAAATGAAAATATCATAGGTACAAAATGTGTTTTCCGAACAAAACTGAATGACGAAGGTTAAGTGATATTAAATAATTAAATATTGGTTTGGAAATGGTATGCCCAAAATGAAGGTAATGATATTGATGAAACCTTTTCTTCTAGGGAATGACTAGAAACAATCACAATCTTTCTTAATATTGTTTTTACATCATGGTTAAAATATCATTCAAATGGATGTTAAATTCACATTCATAAAGAGTGATCTTAATGTGGAATGTTTCATTAAACAACCAAATTGATTTTTTGTTTGGGAAGATGAATGTTATTTGTAAAAAATGAAAAGTGATTTTATGGTCTAAATCATGTTCTGTGGTCTTGGTATTCCAAACATGATACATTCTTATTAGAGAAGAATTTATAAAAGGGAAGAGTAGATGACAATATTTATATAAAATAAATTCAAGAGTATTCGGTCCATGTAATGATTTATGTTGAAGGAATTATCTTTTATTGGAATGAAGAAGGATATTGTGGATGTTTTTATGAATAAATGAAAAATATACTTGAGATATCCATGCTAATGTAAATGGATTACTTTATTGGGTTAAAAAAATGAAAAATTATAAATACATTTCTATTTATTAAGAAAAGTATAGTAAGGAAAATAATAAGAGGATTGAAATGGAAAAATCAAAACCTATTTTCAAACCATTTAAATTGGGAATAATGTTGATTAAAAATGAAGATTGAAAATATGTTGATGAAAAATAATTTCATAACCAAGTTGGATGTTTATTGTATTTGGCTTCTTCAAGACCTACGTTGTTTATATTATTACCATATATGAGAAATTTTAGAATAACACTAAAAAATCACATTTAAAATCAATAAAAATAATTATCAGATACATCAAAGGGGGAAAATATTTTCATATATATTGGTATAGATAGTTTGGATTTGTTTGGGTTTTCAGTTGCTAATTAGATAAGAAATGTTGATTATATAAGATCCTCATCTGGTGTATTATTTTTTTTAAAAAAGAATGGTAAAAGTGGGAATTAATAGAAACAAAATTAAGTAACTATCAGTATGGATAAATATGAGTATGTTTTTTCAACTCAAGTCACTACTCATCTTATGTGGATGAAAACTCAATTACAAGACGTACTGTTTGAAGTGAAGTTACCTTTAACTTATGGGTTGTGATAATAAAAGATGAGTCATTCTCACCTAGAATATAGTTCAACATTATCATTCAAAACATATTGATATCAAATATCATTTCATTAAACTGTTTGTGGGGAATAATTAATTGAACCTATAGTATAATCCTACAACTGAAGAATTTGATGACATGTTCACAAAGCCATTACCTAAATAATAATTATCTAAATTGAGGATGAAAATTCACATCCAACCACTTTCTCATCAAGGATGAGGTATGTTTTTATGTCCCCTCTCTCATAATACCATTAGATACTATTTTTAATTGGGATAATTTACTTGATTCAAAAATCTATCCTTTTGTATGCATGTAAAAAGGTGGATCTATGGGTAAACTATGAAATTATCATTCAAAGTGTTTAAACTATTATAATGATTGGTTGGAGTGGTTATAGGAATTGTATTTATTTGTATTCTACACATGTTGAAGAGCTCTGGAAGAAATATGTTGAATATATTTTCATAATCACTTCTTTTAGACAACATGATTTTGTTCCAATGATTCTTGTATTGTTTAATTATTATAACGATATAGTATTATAATTGTTGAAAATTAATCCATTTCATGAGTATAAAAAGGTGTGTTATTTACAAAAAATTATTGAAAAAAAAATTAACACGGGAGATTGTTATGACTAAGATAATGATGCAGGTGATTTTTTTCAACTGTTTTCTTTTGTTTTCAAGGATGTTAAAGATAATAAGAAAAATCACATCACTTTGTAGAAGTTGGAAATTAGACACAAATATTTAAAAAAAATATTCGACACAAATTTTTTTAATAAATTCCATTTTAATAAAAAGAACTTGCATGGTTCTCATTGGATTCAATCTAGATTCATAATGAAAGAAGTCTTCATAATGGTGAAGAATCAGATTCTTCACGACTATGATAAATCAAATATGATGATACTTTGATGAGTATTATATCACATAAATCATAATAAGGATGGAAAACATATGGTGTATGATTGATGAATAAAAAATGGTGCTAAAAATAGTAATCAATAATTTCTTACATAGAATGATAATATTCATTATTATGTTAATCAGAATGATAATAATTAGGAAGACCATACTCAGAATGATCGTATCTAGAAAAATCATATTAATATTGATTGAATATGAATGGAAAGATAAAAGGGTACTATAAGTAATATTAAACATGATCATAATCGTACTAATAATAATTGTTTTAACATATTTGGGCAGAGTTAGATAGAATGCAAGTTGCTATAGTTTTGGGTAGATTAAAATAATTTTTAGTGAATTTCTATCGATAGTGAATATGTTCTCAAATGTACTTAATTTCATGAAGGAAGTCATGATAAAAGAAAATGTTTTTAAATGATGGATTTTTTTGAAGATGAATCTCTTCATACTAGTATATCATATTCTGTGTACCATCCTACTCGAAATGAATTGTATTCAATAAAGACTAATATAAAAGTAATTGAGAAGAATCTAATGAAAATCATAATGATAGAGAATGGTCAACAATGTAGTTAAACATTGAAAAGGGGTTGAATTACTTTTTTTACATAATGAATAAAGATAATTTTGATGAAATGAGGTGGATGTGTTGTCGAGGTGGAGCATGAAATTAAAAGTAAGTTGTTTCTAATTGTTGGTATAGATCATCCTATTCATTAATTAGAGTAGATAATAAAAATTTTTATTGGACTTGATGATATGAAGAGAATATAAATAATAGATGAGTTTTGATGAAGATTAAATGATATTTAAGAATCCTAAAAGAAGTAATTAATGTACCTGAAATTCGAGGGAAATCATGATTTGGAGGAATTTGATTGAGTGGGAAATATTTTTAAGAATCTCATACAAACCATTTTAGGGAACCTATAAAAGGAGAAATCACAGTGTATTCTCATTGAGGGATGTGATCTTCATTAAAAAGGAGAGAGAAGATCCAATATACTAGTGAGTGATGATGTATACTGTATTGAGATTTTGTTAAATAATGATTGATGGGATGAACTGAAATGAGAAGATACAATATTGAAATGTTATTTAGATGGTCATTTTATTCCATGATCATTGCCTTCAACTATTTATTTTATTAAAAATTTCAATCATAATTGGTTGATCATCGTATCGATATGGATAATAGTATTAGGATATCACTATTGGGATTTCCAAATAATGGTAGAATGAGATCTGAATTGTCTCAATATTACCCAGATAATGATGTATTTTATATATTGGTAATCATACTGAGAGGATTCTTACTAGGGAGAATCGTATCCGGAAGAAATGTATTTTGGATAATCCTATCATAAAGAATCTTATTGGGATGAATCATATTAGGATGAAATAATATGGGTAAGAATCAGACTGGTGAAAATGTATCAAGAAAATTGGAATAGGTTTTCCTTATAAAATAACATGAATTTGTTACTATCTTATGGGTTGGAAATTGAAAATTTTTCTCAAAAATAATTTTTTTTGAAGTTGAAAAGAAGCATAGGTAACATGTCTTGTTACAAAAATATTGACTTATGATATTTTTCTAAGATGGTGGATACGAACTATTAGAATTATTTGGATGGTGCTACATGAGTAAAAGGGTATACAAAACTCAATGTAATCTAAGGATTTTTTTCTAGTGGATTGTGTGGTATAGGATCATTTCCAAACAGTACTAAGGATGCTTTTATTCTTATTGAATATCGATTCGTATAAATATAGTTATTTTGGTGGATGTGTGTTTAAATTGTTTTTAGTGATGATAGGAATCATTTACTGGAGTCAAACATTGTTTCAAGGAATCATAGAAGAAAACATATCACTGATTCACCCCTCCCTCTCCCAGTTATACAATTATCTTGAATGGGACCATAAAAATTAACAAGGATAAATAAAAATATTTGAATTTCAAATATGTTACAGTACATTCCTAATTTTTCAATTCCTATAATGTTTTGTTAATACCACAATGATCATGATTCCAAATCCCATATTTCATATCCATAATAATTGTTAAGTTTCATATTAACAAGTAAAAGTATCATAAATTAATTATTCTAAGTTGAGAATGTAAACATGTTCATTCATATTGGATGCTATAGTAAATTTACCATCTAAATTATTAAAAATTTATTAAAAATTCCAAAATCATACAAGAAATCCCTCATAAATTTCTATCTTATTCTGATAAGGTTAGTATTATGTACAAAAACATATAAAACATTTGAAATCAATTTTTTACAGGAAATTAAACATAATTGATAATAATGGAATAACCTTATGAATTTTCTCCAAAAATTACTCGTCCTGGTTTAATTTAATCAAATTATTGAAATTGGACTTTTCTATAGTCATATGTCAAGACAATTGATTTTCCACATACCATGTTTTTCTTATATTACTCATCTTATTTTATTGAAAAAATTAAAATTATGTTCCCGGTAGGAACACATATGTCCTTCCAGATTTGGTAGCAAATAAAAATTTTGGAACCCTCAATTGATCAGCTATTTTATGTTGAAAATATTCCAAGTATTTAAAAAAACATGGTGAATTTTATTTAAAAAGAATATTATTTACTCTACTAAGTACCTCTTTCAAATTTAGTATAAATTAGAAATATTTTATTTATAAAATATTTTCAGTGAAAAAATGGTTCATCATTAGTATAACCATCTTAGTTAGATATTTAAAGTGACTTAATTATTTTTATTTTCTATAAAAATTATATTTAATAAATGTAAAGTTAAATAAATACCTTTGTTAACCAAAAACATATTATTTATGTTGGAAAATTAAATTTTTACTATTTAATTATAGATTTTTTAAATTCTTATCAACTATATTCTAATCAATATATTTGATTCAATAATATTTTTTGTATCTAATTTAATTGTGGGCTTTTAAATTTATAAAAACAATTTCAAAATTATTTTACATGCTTAAATAAAATTTTATTTAGCAAAATCATATGTTCTTTTAAGAACATTATTTTAATTAATTATAAGTGTTACATATCCAACCATTTTAGTTATAGAAAAAAATGTTAATTTAAATCTGATGAATTGACATTTTCATCATTTGATGGATTACATTTTTCATCTTTCTATCTAGTTGAATAATCAAATTCAGTGTTTTAACTGAATTTATAAAATAAACAATTTTTTTATTTTATTATGTAGTTACCTTTTCCATGAGTAAATTTTCATTAATTGGAATATTTGATTATAATCAAAATATTATATAACTTTTTGTTCCACTATAATATAATAAACTATTTTATGATGACTCAACATTAATATCTCTCTAGGTTTCCGAAGCATTGAATTGTTTCTATATTTTTTTAGAATAAATCTTTACTGTCTATTTTCCATCTTAGTTTAGGGAGATCAAATATCATATGAAAATCCATCTTACAATCATGTCAAATTATTTCTTATGATTCATTCCATTCATTCCCATCTAGTTAATGTTTTTTGAAATATGTATTACAAACATTTTTATTCATGCATCGTTTAAATTAATAATGGTAATTTTTAATTTCATCGAATCACTTTTATTTAAATTCATACATTTCCCCGTTGAAACAATATATTTATTAGTGTTAGTAGTAGTACTAATGGTGATATAATAATGGTACATGATGTAAAATTGAATGACACATGATTATTAATTTTTATTTTTCATCATATCATATATGAATACATTAATTTTTCACTAATGTTCAAATTAATTCATCTTTTATTATCTTAATCATAATTTTAGTATCAATGATTATTGTCCAATTGGACTCCAATTAATTAGGAATATATTAATACTCTATTCAATTAGTTTATCATCAGATAAATATTTTTCAAACATATATTATAAACTATATACAATATTAAAAAATTGATTCATTTGAATTATTATTTCTCCAGGTATAAAATAAAATGCGTTAAAATCAAATCATATCAGAACTATGTGAGGTTCAAAAACATTGTAAGTTATAAAATTTAACATCTCAATTTTATTCCAAATTATATTTTCTATTTCATAAGATGATATCTAGATATATATTTTTTTAGTCACAGAGTAAAATAATTTATTGTGAACCTTATGATTTACCTTATTTTTAGGATTTTCATTACAATAAAATCACACAATAACTTTATTTACCAAACTATAGCTTCTTATCAGCATGATAATGTTATTGAATCCACTACTAAAGAAAATTGATTTTATATAATCATATAAGTAATCATAATTATCTCCATTAATTTTTTTTCTCTTCTAGATTTATGTTTTTTAATTTTCCAATTTTACTCCTACAATAAAAAAATATCATTCCTCTGCCGGAAAAGTTAAGGTATTAAAACTATGTTATAAATATATTACCTAATAGAAATTCATAATTTTATTATATCATACTAATACTTTGTGTTAGTATCCGTCAAAATTAATAACATCTCATAACATTTTTAATGACTCACATTGATACCAATTTGTTTCCCTTAGTCTAATGGATAATTATATACAATATGAGGTGGTGAATTTTAATTTTGTTTAAAATCAGATACATTACATTAATTATGGTTGTTATGTTGATGTATTTTTTTATAATAAATGAAAAATAAAATATCAGATTAAAAATTATACAATTAATAAATAATAAACTATATGATATTTAATTAGAATATATGAAATAATGTGATCGATATTTTAGATAAAACTGTTGAATATGTTAATGCAGGGGATATTTAAACTATCATTATTACATAATCATAGACATGAATTAATACAGTGGTAGTTTAAAAATTAATACCAAATAAATTCAAAAACAAAACATGGATTATTATTCAGTAAACCAAATAATCCATTAAAATTTTATTATACAATATAGATATTAAATATAAAGTGTATATGGATATATAGACCATATCCAAAGTTTTCATGACTATAAAATTATTATATGGTATCCCAATTTTATACATATCATAAGGATTGTCTTTTTATCCCCATAATCCCTTGACTAAACATATCAGTAACAACTTACTTCCCCAACCCAAATATACTTGAGATTTATCTACAGATCCCTATAATCCCTCAACACTGATGATAAAATATTTCCCTATCATTCAATCCCTAGAATCCCTCAATCACATAGAATTCAAAAAAGTATATTTACATTGTAAAATATAAATAAAATTACAATACACATCATAATATGGTAACACTTAATTGAAATGATCAAAAATAAATATATTACTCTAATCAAAATAAAAGATATTTGAAAATTTTAAAAATGAAAAATAACAGTATTAATTATCAATCCATGTGTTCATATGTCAGATGCTTTAGGTACAAATGTATTTGTATTCATCATTTTAACAAAAATCAGTGGTCAATTTCTAAAAATCATTTAGTTATTTGTAATCATATCAATAGTATGTTCATAATTTACTGTTGAACTCATCATGTGGTTTCATATATAGATGAGTGTAATTAGAAACACTATAGTAATTGTAATTGTTGTGATTATAAGATGGAATGAAATGTTAGAACAAATTATTCCCATAAAAATATTTTACTTCATTTGTATTTGAGTTACTAGAGTTTAATTATTCACAAGTATAATAACTTATGAAAACATACATGTTAATTCATTTATATATAATGTTTTTTCATATTTCCAAAAAAATTAATGGATGTGACTTGAATATTAAATATAAACACCCACCAACACTTTCATTGATACCTTCTTTATCAAAAAGTTCACATGATTAATAGAATCCTGAATCTTCTAGGGGTTAGAAACTAAATCTACAAATAACATCTTGAAAAATGTTAGAACAAATGAATTTGATTCATTATAGAATGGAGCCTTAGATTTGTTTTTATTTTTATCACATTTTGTGAGTCATAAATGTTTAAATTTTTTGTCGTTATTTTCCATGGTACTCCAATTACAACTTTATCCACACCAACTCCATCCCAAATTCAATCAATGTGATATACATTATATATTTTATTAACAGTAAAACCACTAAATAAGTCATTGACATATAACTCATTTTCATTCTAAAAAATTTAAATATATATATCTAATCATACTATTACATATGTTACAATCTCTACTAAAATATTAAGGAAAAAACAATAATGACCCACCTGTTTAGAGCTAATGTTACCGGAATTTGAAACCTATTATGAATTATTGAATCTAGTTCAATACATCCGAATGATTTCATAGGGGTTTTTACATAAACCTTATGATGACTCCAATTTTGTTGGTAATTATTGGAAAAGTACATATAGTGGTGTACCCAAAATAACTGGAAACTAATGCATATAAAATATTCTCCATGTACTCAAACACATCTCTCTTCATACTGACTACTCTTTGATGATATTAACGAATTTGGTAAGGGTTTTGAAAAAATATTTTCCTTTTAAATGTCAATGTACTCCAATATCTACTGGAAAAATTATTTCTTATTAATGTACAATATATCAGGTCTCTGGTTCCTTGCGATCATCATCCATAAAATCTACTTCTCAGACCTAGGTACGTTATCTCAAAACATATTTAAAAGTCCTCATTTATCTTTTCGACCCATTCCTTTATCTAACCATCAATAATCTTACCATCGATGTAAAAGATTATGTTAAAAAATCTACAATCCCTAAACTCCATCTAATAATAACAATGTTCATCATTTTTGGAGATTAACTTATGCTTATCAATAATGTTTGTAAACTTCTTATTCTAACACTGTCATTCATGGTTCAAACCATTATGTACATGGTTGAGATTACACACAAGACCTTTTTTATACTGATCCTTAAACAGATCAATTTTTTATTTTATGTTTCCTCATCTAATTCATCATAAAAAGGGTCTCTTCATCTCCTCCTACTCAAGATAATACAATTTGAATGAAACCATTCCCAACATAATTTATATAGTTGAGAACATAATTAATTCTAAGAAGATATCTATGAATTACGCGCCTTCTTTTTATGGAAATACCTTTATGAAAAACCTACTCTTCAACCTCCTTATACTATTCACCACTTACTTTAGCTAATATTCCAATTTTCTGGAAACTTTTTCCATTGTAGTTCTTTCAATTTTCTCCGGTGTTCAAGATACTTTATAGGAATAAAGTTCATCCCTCATAGAAAACACCAACTATTTTGAATAATTCAAAATACTTTATTATTCTATGGCTTTTTTCCATCTATATTCTATAATAAAAATATAGTAAAAATTTTCACTTTTCGCTTTCTTCATGTATATCTCCTTGGTAGATCTACATAATTATCCCCATAGACGAGATAATTTTGATATTTCATCATTCATAGTGTATTTTTCTATGATCTATCATTCATAAAACATAAACCTTTTTTTATATAATTCATTTATAAAAAATAACAATATAACCAATTACTTATATTAAATCCACAAAGTGGTTTGGTGATTACAAGCCTTTCAGGCTTAGTAGATTCTCTAGAACATCCAAATTTTTTAGATCACTATCCAACTAAAATTATTCTCCTGATGATACATTAATCACATCAGAATTATTTTCTAGTTTTTCATATTTCATTAGTTCTCAATTTTCATGACCACATTTTATATTATGATAACGTTGTTAAATTTATTTTCTGTTATTTAGAAACAAAATTATTCATTGTTATAGGCAACATAATAACACACTCAGGATTTATAACGACCCACACTTTACATACATTGTTAGTACTTCAAAATTGAATTGCACTTATTACAACATATAACAAAACCATTAAAGGACCGTATAGGTATAGTGTATTTAGAAACTGGGAAACATAAACAACTGGTTCATAAAGCGTCTACACAGTCTCCCATTTATTTCATCATATCTATAGTCCCTTTTGGAATATCTTACTTAATAACCTTCTTCCTGACACGAGGGAAAGAAAACATACGAAAGGGTGATCTTAAATGCTCTGTAAGGGTAAACAAAAGAAAAATCAATAACATCATATTCATAAGAACATAACAATTTGGAAATCTTACACTGCAAAAGAGATCATAATTTCATAACATGGGATAAATCATGGTAGTGAAATGTAATCACAATAATCATAACATAAAACATGAAAATTTGTGTCATACACACATAATCATATAGAATCATTTCATATTAGTCCAGGCTTATTTCGAATAATATCTTAGTGGAAAAGTCCACTTCTGAACCGAGTTCACTCTTCGTTTGAGTCATGTTTCACTGAACCGGTTTAACCTGCCGTTCCAGCCATGTCTATCTCATGAGATATAAAATTTTTAACCAATGAATTGGAGGGAGATATAGGTCCCACACATCTCATAATGATACCATTCTTATGTGTGCCACAAAATCATAAACCATACATCATAGCATAAACCATGTAATAAAAATGGGAATTTTAAAAATTGAGACATCATAAAACAATTCATATAAGATAAAGGAATTCATAAAAATAATTCCATCACAACATAATAAAATCAATTTAATAATAGGGATAGAAACAGAAACCTTTATTATCTTAGATGGAAAATAATTTTGATAAAACACTTGAACTCCATTCTTGAGGAAAATATCCTTTCTACTTCAAAAACACTTTTCCCTTCTTAATATGTCATAAAATTATAACCTAAAAGAATTTGATTAAAAATAAACTTGAAAACTGGTAAAGGAATCTTCTTTGAAATAAGCTTTTAAAAATCCATTCATGCCGTATAAGTTAAAAAAACATTTTTCGTACATTTGTCGGAAAAGTCAAAATGTCTCTCGTACGAAAAACGACAAAAGATTCCTTTCATATATTTTACTAAAAACTCACTGAAGGGTAAAATTGGATTTAAAGAAATTTAGGTGGATGGAAATAATATTAAATATTGAGGAAACATGGATGTGGATGATACAATACATCCCTATAAATACCAAATTATAAACAATCTCGGATAAAAATGAGATTGTGATATTTTCCCTTACCTTAGGTCCGACTTACTTCGTAAGTGTCTGAACCTCCTGTATAATGATTTAAATAATGTCATTGACCTATTCCAGAATCATACTCATTGTTATGATATCATATATGGTCATATTCTTAGCTTATTATTAGTAATATTTCATTGCTACTTGTTATTCGGGTGTTTATTACTTTTTGTTCTTATGCGTGTTTTGTCGAATAAATTCTTATTATTCTTTTTAGGTTATAGATAACTCATTTCCAGAATGGTATTAGTGTAATATATATCATATTTATTCACTCATTTCATTTATGTAATCATTATGCAATGAAAATAATGTAGAACTAGTCGCATCACATCGTGGAGATGGTATTCCATACGTACGCACGAGCGATGATATCGTTCCCATGAACGTGAAATTGTAAAGGAGTGTATGTATACTATTTAAGAATCAATATAACATTACAATAATAATTTATAGTTTTTATTTAGACCATTATACCCATCAATGTAAGGTGGTGGTGGAAAATAGATTACACCACAGTGTGGAGACGGTATTCCGTACGTACGCACGTGTGATGATTTTGTTTTCCGTATGATGGATATATGGTGAAATAGGGTTGTTTCATAAATACAATAACATATCCGTATATGATTGATACTGATTTTTTTACTTCATAATGAAACAACTAACGAAGAAAAAGTGGAATAAGAAATAAAGTTGAAAGAATCGATAATGGATATTACTTCTTTTTTGAAGCACATCTTTGAGACCTCCTTTTAGGGCACTAAAATTTGTCTTTGAAGAAGACCAGAACCTGTAGGATATTTCTAGGAAAGTGGATAGGAGAAATTGAAAGGTTTTGTCCGAGATTGAAGGCTCAATGTGGTGTGAGGAAGAGAGGGAGGAGGTGCCCTTTTATAATGGAGGAGAGGGGCACCTTTGGAAAAACTAAAAATATTATTTTATTATAAATCCATATTCGGTTTTAAATATCTAAAAATTGATTTATATAGAATCTAATGTGGGGATGGGTCTAAATCCTCTCATCCAAAAGAATTTGGACATGTTTAGTTTACTATTTTAACCTTATCATGTAGATTTAACTTTAATTTAAATAATTTTCTTTTACCGTGTCTTTTTGTGTTCTTACACTATAAGGTTAATAAACTTACTATAACAAGCCAAACGAACCCCAAGTTGTTTATTATTAATATATATAACTTTATATATGTCATTTGGCCGAACCTTAGATTTTTAGGAATAAAATAACTATTAATAATATAATATTTGTTTTAAAAACTATTTTATGTCAATTTTGACACTATTTAGTAATTGATTTTTGTGAAAATCATAACACAATGATTAGTTCGAAAAAAGTAAATTATATCCATAATAACATGTCATAGTAACCTATAAAATTATTGGAATCCATAAAAAGTCTCAAATTACATTTATTTGTGTATTTATAACATCAATTATGTCAATTTTTCATCAATAAGATAATTACTTCATCATCTTTGTGTCATAAATAAATTAACTTATATAATTTCTAAAATTACAAATAAAATAAAATTATGTAGGAAATATTTGTTTATTTCTATTGAATATTTATAGTCGAATTTATATTATGTATAACCCAATATTAAAATTTATTTACTTATTAAACTTTGATTTTAACTATTCTAACCCTTCTTTAAATAAATTAATAATAAATGTCCTATTCTAATCCAAGTGGGCCTAAATGGTCATATTTTATTCATAAGGTTGTTTTTGGTCGAATTAAACTTATCCAATAGACATAGGACATGGGTTAGGGTAATAATAATATCATTTTTACCATTAATTACCCTATTTACGTTTAACCGTGGTAAATAAAAGTAAAAAGCTACTATTCACCAAAGATTATTTTAATCTCATTGAACCACATTTTACTTACTAACATCAACCGTTTCTCTCGGATATTTGAAATTCCACTCACAGAAGCGGTAAAATTATGTTTTATGTAAATTTGCAAATTCTCCTAGGAGGTGGGTAAAAGACGGTAAAAAGTTCAATAAATTTTTTATATATCTAAAATTATTATAAAATTACTCCAATGAATTACATTGAACTTATATAGGTATTATGTATAAATTTTGACATTAAATAAATTTAAATAAAAGAAATTATTATTTAAATAAAAGCCGGTTTTTAAATAATAACCTAGTGTTTTCACTATCCATCAAAAATTGAAAGTTTCCAAAATAATACCAAAATTTCACCCTAGGCTAATTTTGATATTCTGAATCCAAAAACGAAGTCCAGTTTGAAAAAAAATTACAAAATTTCAAAAAATGGTTATTACTATTCATAACGGCTAGTTTTAATAATATTTTAATAGCATATCATTGTTTAGTGAAACTTGGTATGACGCAAGCTATCGAGGAATGCCGCCTTTGCGTGTAAAGAAAGCCACGCTATTGTTGTGTGTAGTGAATGATTCTTTTGATGATTTATATGACATAAAAACAAAATATTTCAGATAAAAGTCTTGGGTGATACATTCTACCCCCCTTAAAATGAATTTCTCCCTTGAAATTCATCACTTATAACAAACAGATGAGGATACCTCTCCCTCATCATATCCTCAAGGTCCCATGTAGCTTATTCTAATTAGTGGTTCCTCCATAAAACTTTCACCAAGTGAGTTGTCTTGTTCCATAGGACTTTTTCGCTACGATCTAGAATCTTAATTGGCTGTTCTTCATAAGAAAGGTCGTGTTCCAGCTGTACAACTTCTGAGCTGAGTACATGTGATGGATCATTTATGTACTTTCTCAGGAGAGATACATGGAACACATCGTGAACTTGAGAGATATTCGGTGGATGCTCCAATCGGTACGCTCCCTTCCCAACACGATCCAGTATTTCGAAAGGACCGATATACCTAGGGCTCAACTTTCCCTTATTTCCAAATCTCATTACTCTCTTGCAAGGAGATATTCGTAAGAACACGTTATCCCCCACTTCAATCTCTAAGTCTTTTATTCGGTCATCGACATAACTTTTTTGTCGACTCTGAGCTGCTCTTATTTGTTGTTGAATTGATATGACCTTCTCTTCCATCTCATCAACAAGATCAGGTCCTAATAGCTTTCCTTCCCCAACTTCATCCCAGCTAGTTGGAGTCCGGAATTTCTTTCCATAGAGAGCTTCATAAGAGACCATCTGAATACTGGAGTGAAAGCTATTATTATAAGAAAATTCCACCAAAGGTAGGTGTTGATCCCAACTACCGTTGAAATCCATTGAGCAAGCTATCAACATATCCTCTAGAGTTTGAATTTTCCTCTCAGACTGACCGTCTATCTGTGGATGATAGGCAGTGCTGAAACTCAACTCTGTATCCAGAGTATGCGGAAGACTTTTCCAGAACATTGAGGTAAACCTCGGATCCCAATCATATATAATAGAAAGTGGTACTCCATGAAATCTTACCACTTCCTTTACATATATCCTGGAAAGTTGATCCAGAGAGAAATCCTCTCTAATAACAATGAAATGTGCAGACTTTTTAAGAGGATCAACTATGACCCAGATAGAATTATTGCCTTTGGATGTTTTAGGAAGTCTTGTGACAATGTCCATAGTGATGTTTTCCCATTTCCATTTAGGTATGGGTAATGGTTGTAACATCCCCTTAGACTTCGGTCTCTCACCTATAACTTGCTGACAAACCAATCATTGAGAGACATATTCAGCAACATCTCTTTTCATGCCATCCCACCAGATGTACTCTTTCAAGTCCCAATACATCTTCGTGCTTCCAGGATGAATTGAGAATGAAGAACTATGTGCCTAATCCAGCAGCTCCTTCATTAATTCAAGGATAGGAGGAACACAAACCCGATTCCTGAACTTTATTATCCCATCACAATCAAGGTTGAATTTAGGAACATCTCTCACATTCTTTTGTAACTCTACATCTTCTTTCTGTGCCTCTTTAATCTTCACATGTATAGATGGTTGACCATTCATTTGAGAAAGATACGATTTTTCACCATTCATTATAATTCCAAGATCCTTCTTTTTAAATCCATAAATATTGGATCTTTTGTGATCCTCATCATGGAAAACTGGCATGGTCTTGTCGACTTAACGCATCTGCCACCTTGTTTTCATTCCCAGGGTGGTAATGAATTGAGCAGTCTAATCCTTAATCATCTCCAACCATCTTCTTTGGCGCATATTCAACTCCTTTTTGTGTGAAAATATAATTTAAACATTTATGATCAGTATAAATGTCACACCTTTCTCCATAAAGATAATGCCTCCAAATCATTAATGAAAATATTACCGCAGCTAACTCCAAATCCTGAGTTGGGTAATTTTTGTCATGTATTTTCAATTGTCGTGAGGCATAAGTGTAGACGCCGGAAAAGTCTGTTGTTCCCAAACGAAGCTCTGGATGCGGAAAGCGAAGTGATATTTGGAGTCAGAGGCACGTTCCGGAGGGCCCGGAGGACTTGCGCGAAATTTCAGAGGCCCGCGCGCAAAGTTGAGTCGCGGCGCGCAATCCTCCCGGGATGCGCGCAATGCGCTGGGCCGGCGCGCTATTTTGCGCGCCCGTGGCCTGTGCGGCTCCCTTGCGCGCCAGGTCCTGATTCCGCGCCCGCGAAGGGAATTCCGCGCCCGAGACCGGATTCCGTGCCTGGGGTTGCCTATAAATATAAGGCGACCCCCGACGTTTTGAAGGTTGCCAGAATCCGAAGCGTTGCTCGTTCGCGCAATCCAACCCCTTCCGCGCGCAATGCCGATCTTCAGGTAACCTCCTTTCATTCGCGCAATAGAGCCTTGGGGTTCGCCTTCACGCGCAATCCCCTTGGCTCCTTTCCTTTGAATAATCCTTAACCCAAAAGCCTTTGCACGCAAAAGAAGCCTCTTGCGCGCAATTGCCCCCGGGTGCGCGCAATCCAGCCCGATTGCGCGCACCCCCCTCTTCAAAGTGGCCGTTCGTTAGAGAATGAGTCGTTGCCTCCGCGAGCTGTCCGAAGCCCGGTGCGCGCAATCTCAATCATCCGCGCGCAAAGGGCTGGCCCGATTGCGTGCCAGCCCGCCATTTTGTGCGCCGACCTGCTGTTTTGCGCGCAAAGCTCCTCTTTTGCGCGCAATCCGCCAGGGTCGCCCCCCTTGACCCCCTGAGGGTACCCGCCTGCGTGGCGCCCGATGATTTTCATCCTGGGTGCCCGCACCGTGCGTTGTCTTTCCGTGCGGCCCTCCAGGCTTGCGCGAAGTGACACGGACCAATCGGCGGCAACCAATGTCCAGCATGACGTTAAACTGCACATACGTCCAGCATGACGTTAAACTGCACATTTTTCCAGCATGACGTTAAACTGCACATTCGTCCCGCATGACGCTAAACTGCATCCGTCCAACATGACGTTAAACTGTACTACGTCCATGCTGCATGACGCTAAACTGCCTAGCCCCTATCGTCCATGCTGCAAAACGTTAAACTGCCAAGCACCTTCGTCCTCAGCACACGACGTTAAACTGTACTTCGTCCGGCAAGACGTTAAACCGTCCGCTTCGTCCTTAACACACGACATTAAACTGTACTTCGTCTGGCAAGACGCTAAACCATCCGCATCACCCGATCCCGTGCCTCGCACGCAGGGTCCCCCCCCGGTTTGGATGTGGCCCCCGCCCGCTCGTCTCTGCAGGGATGTCGGGATTGTCCCTCTTTAGGGATGATTTAATGGGAGCGGCTTTTCCCTACGGGGGTAGGGTATTACAAACCCCTAGTATCTTGTGGGGGGCTTCACATGTGTATCTCCATTGCGCTCCCCCACCGCCGAAGCCAGTAGAGGGTGTGACTGGGATCGAGGTGTCTCCGACTTTCGGTCCAAGTCCCTTCCAACTGAGTTTTGCCGCATCCGGGCTGCCTCAAGTGCGTAAGTCCTGACAGAATGAACTACGTGGACTTTGATCCCTGTCTTCTAAACAGGGTACGTAGGAAGCCTCCTTGAGGTTCAAGCCCACCACCTGGTCGTCCCGGTCGTATTCACGTCGGTTCGTCCATCAGTGGACCCCTCCAGGGTTCACACTTGCGTCGATTCACCTATGAATCCTCCCCTGTGGGAGACTACCCGTGTGTATCTCCACTGTGCCTCCCCACAGCCCCTTTTTCCATTTCTCCTTTTATCATCCAGCATGACGTGAAACTGTGATCCACCTGGCCATTCCATCTCCCTCTGTGCGAGGTGGTTCGGTTCAATCCTCCGCCCGGCGGCCTCGACCTCTTCGTGAGTCGGCTTGCCAACGTCCAGCATGACGTTAAACTGTATACCCGAACTACATTGACTTTGATCCGTGCAAACGCGCGGTACGTAGGAAGCCTCTACGGGGTCCAAGATCTTCACTCCATCATCCATCCTGATCCTTACCCGGGCCGCCACATCCCGGTGGGGTCATGCCACTCCACTCCACTCCATATCACTTGGGAAGCCGCCCATGCGCTGGCCCCAGCGTCGGAGGTTCCCCGCAAGGGGTTCTGTCATCTGATCCACTTTTCGTGTTGATCGGTCCGATGCCGTCCCCGCTGGACGTTAAACTCGCGGCAAACCCCGTGTTAACCATGGGAAGCCGAGGAAAACCTCGGGTGACACAGTTCCTCGCACCCAGTGCGGGATGCCTCAGGCCATCATGCCTTCGAGAAGCCCTATTAAGGACGGAAGACAGACATGCAGAGCCGCAGTGTTACGACACGCCCCCAGCACCAAGAGCCACCCGGTCTCCTCACTGCAGGTTGCTGCCCCGACCAGACTCCTTGGAGCGTCCGGACGGAAGCAGCGTAATTAACCGGTGTCCATGAAGATATGGCGCCGGGAACGAGATTCACGAACATTCTTAAATCTATGAGGGAGACCCGGATTAGGCGACGAGTTCTGAGGAGACGTCCAAGGAAGGAGGAGCCGACATCCCATCATCCCGGTTTCGATCAAGGAGCAGACGCCCCTGAATAAGGGACGGATGTCGCCCGCCTTTGGAAAGCGGGACTGCGGGACCACAAGCCGCGCGCCCATCCCCTCGGGTTGATGGGTGCACGCGCGAACGCGTCCTGGCGGAACAGCGTAACCTGACGCACATCCGCACCGAAACAGAAAAATGGTGAACCCGACGTGAATCTCTTCTCCTCGATACGAAGACCGATGGCTTTCAGAGGTGTTGGAAGACCGGCATGTTGCCCGGCCAAGCATTCAGTCTTACCTGCCAGGGGCTGGGGAGGGGACATCGGGCACTCCGTCTCGCAACGTCGAGGGTCTGGGTTCCCCCCACGGAAGGCGTCATGGCGCTAATGGTTGGTTGTCGATTCCTTTTTCCTGTCAGTGTTAATGGGTCCTTCTCCCTGCTTTCAGAAATCAGGTCGCCCGATCCAGTGCCCGATCGCCACCCGCCCACTGGCGCAGGGGTAGGGGAAACACCGACGCGGCTACTCCGCGCGGTCCCGCCCGTTCCACAGCCGTCCCAGCAGCCGCAATTGCGGGACGACCACGCCCTCTCTCCCCCTCGGAGGTCATCCAGAGAAGGGTGATCAACACCCTGGTGCGGAGATATGAGGAAGAGGGAGTCATCCCCACTAGGGACATGGCTCGCCTAGACCTTGAGGAGGCTGCACCTCGCCACCACCGCCGCCCCCGAGGGCCGCGCAGGGAGGCACCGCTGCCTACCCCAACGTCCAACCGCTTCAGGAGCTTATCCCCGGAGCGCTCTGACAGTTCCCTTCCCTATGCGGATGAGGTGGAAGATGTCCGGGATCACCCTATCTGGGATTACCTCCAGGGATCTACGGTAAGGGCTCCCTCCAGGCCACGGTGACACCGCCGCCAGGCCTCTCAAGTCGAAGAGCGGACTCTCCCCCTGCCCGCGCCGCTCATCCCGACTCGTTTGTCCCGACGCCAACGTCGGGCACGAGCGGAAGAGGATGCCCACCTTGGGGCCCTAGCAACAGCGGCCGCATTGGCCCAAGACACTGTTGGCTCCAGTCGCCAGGCCCCTGCGCATCCTGAGCAGGGGAACTTCTATGCCCGACCTGGATCGAGGCCCCGACCGCCCCAAAGGCAGGTTGGGTCGACTCTCCCGGTTGCTGGTACATGCAGTAGCCACCGCGGACCACCTCGCGGTAGCGCTATTCACCAGCAGGGTCTACTCCGTGTGGCCGATCTAGGAGGCATGGGTCATCCCACCTTCCGATCCCGGCCCGGAGGCCTGCCCGGAATCATTTCTCCCCGCGTCCCCTTTGATATCTGTCTCGGTGCCCCTCGCACCTTGGTTTCCAGTCCTCTTGGACCCAGCACCAGTGCGGCCGGAGGACGCCAGGACAGAGATCAACCCTGCTCCGTAGAACCACCCAGGGGCAGGAAGGCAAGGCGTCGACGCCGAGGGAAGAATGTTACGGAATTCCGGACAGAGATCCGACCGGTTCGCTTCCCCGATTCAGAGGCGGAGTACAATTCAGCGACAGAGCCCTTTCCCCAATCCCGCCAGTCAAGGGCAGGGGTAGGAATGCGGCACGTCAGCCTCGTGCTCCCCGAGAGCGAGATCGGTGTGATCCCCGCTTCTCTCCGAAGGTATATCCGGAGTAACGAGGGCCTGGTAGACCCCCAAGGATCAAGCTTGCGGTTGGTACTGGCCCCTCCGGAAGTGCCTTCCGTCTCGATCGGAGAAGTCGAAGACTTTTTCTGGGGACCAACGGTCGAACCACGATCTAGTGCACCCTCGTCGAGCACCGATGCTACGGCAGGATGTTCGCTCGCCGGCCCGTCCTATCATGATGTGGTAGCCAGGGCACCGCCACCCTCAGAGGGCGGCCCGGGATATGGAGGCCAATCGGCTTGTTCGCCGTATTCACCGCCGGCCAGCCCGTCGGCCCGGCGGCCCGCCTCGGCACCACTGCCGGTTCCCCGTCTGTTCCCAGTCATTGAAGAGGACCAAGGAGACCTGGGTCCCGAGTTTGAGTCGTGGAGCTTCTGGACCGTCCTTGCAGAGGGCCACTTCCCTGAGAAGTTTTGGCCAGTCGCAGGACCGGGCTTTGATGCACCCGAATCGCTCACCCCGGATGAGTTCGAATGCTTCCGCCGAACTCTCCGGGAGACTCGCTCCTGTCTTCACCGCCTACAAATGCCATACCCCGGGAGTCAAGCGCACCTGGAGGATATTGGTGAGAAGTGCCGTCAAATTGACCTGGCCATGCTCCCCGCGGTTCGGCACCCCGGGTCATTTGAGCACCACGAGGCCCTCCAACAACGATGCGTTGAGTGTTTTCAAGTACTCCGCAAAGTTATCGAGGAATCCACTCCCCACATGTATATCCGTGGATGGGGGCAGTACGCTGCCCTACGCTTCAGTGTGATTCGCCGACAGCCCGATTCGCTGGGTGGCCCTGAGGGTATATCCCCAGGGACAGAAACGGTCAATATGGCTGACCTGTCGGGAGAGGGGAACGACTTGGAACTTCTCGACGGGGGCTTCCCCCCCGAAGACAAGCCGTCGTCAGAGCCATCGGTGAGAGTCACTCGTCATCAGAGGAACCACCTGGGGCTCCCCGCACCCACTGAAGCACTGACGTTGAGCCGAAACGTCAGCAAAGGAAAAGAACACAGCGAGGCTATAAAGCCCGCCGACCCATCTGCCTCCATGCAGAGGGCAGAGGAGGATCCCGAGAAGGCTACGCTACGTCAGCAGCTCGCCGAACAGAAGAAGCTGGTTGACCAGCTCCTCGACGAGCACGCTGCAGAACGGCGGCCTGACTACGGTGATCCTAGGCCAGGACAGCAGGGACCGGAAAAACCGCCCCTCGACGAGACTCTCCCGGGCAACCGTGATTACGCTGTGTTCGCCGACAGGAGAGAGGCCATTGCCTACGGCAAGAGGGCGCGGTATGTTTCGCCACACCCTCCCGAGCGGTGTGACTACCTGAGAGACCCCGCTCGGATTCCTCCCGCTGCCCCAAGGGCCGCTCTGCACGCCATCCCACGAGCTGCCGAGTTCGAAGACCCGGTCGACGACCCGATTGAAGGGCCTTGCAATGCGCTCGTGGTTAGAGATCCTCGCCAGGACTGGAACCCATGTCCGGACGATCCGATGGCGGCACTCATTGCCCGCTTGGAGGCCTTGGAGACTCGGCAGGTGGCGATCCCACCGGACGGCAAGCCCTACCCAGCATGGGTGGATGACATGCCGGCGCCTCCGGGATTCGGGAATCCCACTTTCGCTCCCTTCAACGGGACTGGAGATCCGCCACAGCATTTATCCCACTTCAACTCGAGGTGCGGGCCTATGTTGGGGACTCCGGTGCAGCAAGAGGCCGCTAAGCTTCGCTGCTTTGTTCAGACACTGGAAGGGCCAGCATTTGTCTGGTACAGCCAGCTCCCCGTCGGGTCGGTAACCAGCTGGGAGGACCTCCGTAGACAGTTCCTCTACCAGTTCAGTTCCACGACCCGGAAGACAAGTATCGCAGACCTCTTCAAGTGTAAGCAGAGGCCTGATGAGCGAGTCGCGGACTTCGTCGCCCGATGGAAGGGTCTCACGTATTCCCTTGACATGCCATTGACTCAGGAGCAGTTGCTGACAATGTGCGTCAGGAACGTCAAGACCGAGCTGGTCCCTTCCCTGATCACTCAGAATTACCCCGGAGGCTTCAGGGACTTCTCAGACAAAGCTCAACGTCTTGAGGAAGCCCTGCAACAGGCCAGCCAGGCACACCCGCTGCCTCCTATGATTCCTGCAAGGAGAGTCAGCAGGGCTGAGCCTGCTGCTGTTGCCCAGATAGAGGCCCCCAGGCCGTTGGAGCTGCTGCCGGCGAGGCCAGCTCCACAGCCTCACAGGAACCCGCCTCCACGGGCTCAGTTCCCAGCCCAGCAGCGGCAGCCTCAGAACCGGCCGGCCCCTCCGCGTAATGTACCGCCACAACCCAGGCGAGATAATCAGGGTCCACCACCTCGGCCGGCCCCTCCAGCCCCTCGTCAAGACCACGCTCCCAGGGGCCCGCGACACCTGACTTACTCATTCCACGAGGATCAGGTCCCCGGTTATTTCCGGAGCGCCCTGGAGCAGAGGATTGTGCGACTGCCTGAGTGTTGGAAGCCAGAGGAGGCACATCTTACGAATAACCCCCGCTACTGCCCCTACCATCGGGCCCTGGGGCACACCATCCAGCGGTGCTATGTGTTTAAGGATTGGCTCCAAGACCAGATTATCAACAATGTAATCAGGTTGGGCCCAGCTCCAGCACAAGTGGTGGGCGTGTTCGTGGGATCAGATGACGATAGTGGTAACGAGGACGAATGGCAGCTGGTCTCCAACCGCGGATCCCAGAAGTATAATAACTGGATGGCCCGCAAGACGACCATTCGCGCCCATGGAATCATCTGTGCACGCTTGAATCAGCCTGAGCCCCCAGAATCTGCAGGTGCTGCTTCGGCATCGTCGTCCCAGCCTGCCTCTTCCAAGAGGATCAAACGGCGGCATCGCAAGAAGGAAGAGCGTGCCCCGCCGGTTCCGCCACTATCCCGCACTCTCGGCGATTTCATGCCCCCGGAGATGGGGGTCCCTCCTCGGATCCGCCCGGTGATGGATGATTCGTCCGATGACGGTATTGGGTACGCTTTGGTTAACACCGTCGAGCTGGTAAATCCCTTTTCGGTTCCCGACATTGAAGAACACCAGGTGGACCTCCCTAGTGTCCCCGGTCGTCGCCATCGTCGGAAGAACCGCAGCAGCAGGAGTCGCCGGGGCACAGCCGTTGGTACCTCCAGCCAGGCCGTGCACGCCACTGAGACTAGGCAGCAGGCTCAAAACCGAGCACAACGTGCGCCCCCCCCCCCATTCGGGGATGACGGATTCGCCTCCGCCGCTGTTTATGGTGTGGGACCAGGCAGAACCGCCTCAGCCGCGTCGCGACCAGCTCCGCCCTGCCACGAGTCCATCCCGGCCTCCTGACCCCAGTACGGTGACCATTTCCCGGACTGCAGCCAGTGAACAGCCAGATGCGCCAAGTACCAGTCGGCCGCCGATCCAACCGGCAAGGCCCGTCATGCTTCCAACCGCAGAGCAACCTCCTGCAACCAGGGGCTCACGCTTGGCCAAAAAGTATGATGTCCTGAAGCACTTGGCTGACATCCCAGCAAGGCTCTCCATCCTTGAGCCTCTGCGCATGTCATCTGAGATGCACGAGACACTCGCTGAAGCCCTGAAAAGCCCCCTCCAGTTTGAGACAGAGGTTGCGGCTGTAGAGGCCTTTCACGCCGAAACGATCGAGGACACCGAATGTCAGGCAGTTATCTCGTTCTCTGGTAAGGATGAAGACCCTCCTATACAGGGACATATTCGTCCACTGTATGTCACTGGCCAGTTCAATGGCCTTGAAGTCTGGCGCTGTCTTGTCGACACGGGGTCCGGGATTAACCTGATTCCAACTCGGACGCTCCGGAGATTGGGGTTGTCTGAGGATGACTTGATTCCCTCCGACCTCAGGATCCAGGGGTACGACCGCACCGAGCAAACCCCGGTCGGCAAGATACGTTTGAAGACCCAGTTCGGTGACTTGGTTTCCAACACCGAATTCATGGTAGTCTCTCAGGACACTGCGTACAACGCATTGATGGGCAGGCCATGGCTCCACCTTCACGCGGCGGTTCCCTCGTCATACCACCAATGCCTCAAATACTCCCTTAATGGTCGAGTAGGCGTGCTTCAAGGAGATGCCTCTCCTTTTGCCTCATGTGAAGCCCGCTATCTGGACGCGGACTATTACAAGAGCAAGGATAAGCAGATCCTGGCAGGTGAGGTTGAGCCTGTCGCTGTTGCAAGTGATCCCTGGGCAAGTCTGGATGACGCTTACGTCCTCCCGATTCACCGGTTGGACGTCGCCATGGTCTCGACGGCCCGCGAGTCTCCTAATGAGATGACCGCGACCGCCCGTGCCAGCACCAGTGGCCCAGCATGATCTGGTAGCCCCAATGCAGTTTCCAACGCAGTCTCTCCCGTGGACGATCCCTCCCCGAGTGGAGAGGACGTGGAAGATGCACCCCCAGCCTTTGAGGAGGGCGTCCCCGCCACGGTCGATGAGTTAATACAGGTGAACCTTGGAACCGAGGCCGATCCAAGAACCACATTGGTCAGTGCCGCCATGCCCTCTGAGGAGCGGAAGCAGTACGTGGACTTTCTCAAGCAGCACCGTGATGTGTTCGCTTGGGGCTATGACGAGATGTCGGGGCTAGATCCTCAGGTAGCCATCCACCGCCTTGGTCTCCCGGCGAACCATCACGGGTTCAAGCAGCCTCCCAGGAAGATGCACCCATCCCACGGTGCCATGGTTGAGGCCGAAGTTGACAATCTTATCAAAGCCAACTTCGTGAGGGAAGTTCAGTACCCCAAATGGCTGGCCAACATTGTGCCGGTCAGGAAGAAGAACGGACAGATCAGAGTCTGCATCGACTTCCGCGATCTCAACCGCCACTGTCCGAAGGATGATTTTCCCCTTCCAGTGACAGAGCTGTTGATTGATGCCACGGCAGGGTTCCAAGCCCTCTCCTTCATGGATGGATACTCCGGATACAACCAAATCCGGATGGCCCCTGAGGATGAGGAGCTCACTGCCTTCAGGGCCCCCCAAGGTACCTTTTGCTACCGGGTCATGCCTTTCGGCCTGAAGAATGCAGGTGCCACCTATCAACGGGCGATGCACCGCATATTCAAGCCAATCCTCGGCACACTGGTGGAATGCTACGACGACGACTTGGTGGTCAAATCGCGCCAGCGTCAGGACCATCTCAAAGATCTTGAGAAAGTGTTCGGCTTCCTCTGGTCTCGCTGCCTGAAGATGAACCCGTTGAAGTGTGCCTTTGGGGTCACCTCCGGAAAGTTCCTTGGATTTGTGGTAAGATAACGGGGTATTGAGATCGACCCAGAGAAAATCAGGGTGATTAGCCAGATGCATCCCCCAGGTAACATCCGGGAACTGCAAGGGTTCCAAGGCCACTTAGCCTATATACGCCGATTCATCGCGAATCTGGCCGGCAAGTGTAAGCCCTTTTCTCGGCTCATGAAGAAAGGTGCCACCTATGTATGGGATAAAGAGTGTCAGACCGCTTTCGAGGAAATCAAGCAGTACCTGCTTCAACCTCCGGTCTTGATGCCGCCCGTATCCGGAAAGCCGCTGGTCCTTTATGTGACCGCCCTGGAACGGTCCCTGGGTGCCCTTCTCGCCCAGAAGAACAACGAGGGAACGGAGAATAGCCTCTATTACCTCAGTCGCATGCTCCTCGATGCGGAAGTTAGGTATTCCCCCATCGAGAAGAGCTGCCTGGCGCTCGTATTTTCCGTACAGAAATTACGGCACTACTTGCAGCACCACGAGGTACAGTTGGTTTCTCGGGTAGACCCGTTGAAATATATCCTGAGCCGACCTATGTTGACTGGCCGTCTAGCGCGGTGGGATGTGATTCTCCAGCAGTTCGACATCAGGTATGTGTCTCAGAAGGCCATCAAAGGGCAAGCATTGGCAGACTTTCTGGCAGCTCACCCGACCTCCGCGGATCAGCCGCTGGATCTAGGCTTTCCTGATGAGACCATTCTCTCGGTTGATCGAGCCGATCCATGCTGGTAGATGCACTTTGACGGTGCCTCCCGGAGCCCCACCGGTAGAAGACTCGATAATCCTAAACTCAACAGAGTGGGCTTGGGCATCGTCTTCATTACCCCGGAGCGAGCCGTGCTGCCATACTCGTTCCTGTTGTCAGAGGGTTGTACCAACAATGAGGCGGAATACCATGCCCTCATCACCGACCTCGAGTTAGCTCTCGAGATCGACGTGCCCCATCTGTGCGTGAAAGGGGACTCCGAGCTGGTCGTTAAGCAGATCAATGGCGACTATGTTGTCAGGAAGCCGGAACTTGTGCCATTGCTGGAGTGTACCCTCCTTCTGATGGCCCGGTTCCCTTCTCGGACAGAAATTGTCCATATTCCCCGGTCGCAGAACGGTCGAGCAGATGCTTTGGCCAGCCTTGCTGCGTCACTTGCAGAGCCTGAACAGGACAACCTGATCGCCCGCGTGACGCGGCGCAGGCTCATCGCTCCCGTTATCCTAGAAGAAGATCGCGGCCCATTGGTAAGTAGTCTCACCACGGTTGCCCCTATGCTCGGAGCCCCGAGTACCCCAGATATGACAGTCGGATCAGCCCATGATTGGAGGACGCCATTGGTTGAGTACCTCAAACATGGCACTCTTCCATCGGATCGGGCCGAGCGCGAGCGAGTTCGACTCCGCGCATCGCAGTTTGTCCTCCAGAGCAGTCCCGGCCTGGAGCAGATCCTCTACAAACGCGGGTTTGATGGTGTTCTCCTCCGTTGCCTTCAGGGAGTTGAGATCCCACGAGTCATGCAAGAGGTTCATGCTGGTTCATGTGGCGCCCACCAAACTGGACCGAAGCTGTCCCACCAGATTCGGAGATTGGGATACTTCTGGCCCTCCATGATCCATGACTGCATCGAGTATGCCAGGAGGTGCCATGCGTGCCAGGTTCATGCGAACTTTGTGCATCGGCCGCCAGAGCCTCTCCATACCACCAGGTATTCTTGGCCCTTTGCAGTCTGGGGGATGGACGTTGTGGGACCCTACCCGCTGGCGACAGCTCGCCAGTGCCGGTTCATTCTGACCGCCACGGACTTTTTCTCCAAATGGGCAGAGGCGATACCGCTCAGAGAGGTCAAATCCTATTCGATCGCTGACTTCGTGACCTCCAACATCATCTATCGATTTGGAGTGCCTCACGCTATCCTCATGGATAACGGAACCAATTTCCGAGCAGCCGAGTTGAAGAAGTTGTACACCAAGTATAACATTCGCTTGAACCATACATCTCGCTATCATGCGCAGGCGAATGGACAGATCGAGGCGTTTAACAAAACCCTCTCTAACATTCTGCAAAAGATGGTTGGTCAGAACAAGAAGAGTTGGCCGGACAAACTCCCCAACGCCCTCTGGGCTTATCGGACGACGACTCGCAATTCCACCCAGATGACCCCTTATTCCCTGGGGTATGGAGCTGAGGCCGTCCTGCCCATTGAGATCAAGTTGCCGTCCTTGCGCACTGCGGTCTATGACCAGCAAGCACCGGACAGAGTTGCTGAAGCCCGTCTAGTCGAGTTGGAAGCACTGGATGAGAATAGACTTCGCGCCTTGCACAACTTGGAGAGGCATCAAAGCAGAATGGATCGAGCTTTCAATAAGAAGGTTCGCCTCCGCTCCTTCCTGCAGGGTGACCTAGTGTTATCCCTAAGAGCGCCAATGATCCCCGGCAGGAAGCCACCCAAGTTGGAGCCCAAGTGGGAGGGACCTCTTGTCGTCCAAAAGGTTTATCCCAATGGCGCGTACTCCCTAGCGACTATGGATGGTGAGTGTGTCACTCCTCCCACCAACGCTAGGTTCCTCAAGCAGTACTTTGTCTGAGTGTACCAACGTCCAGCATGACGTTAAACTGCACATTTGTCCAGCATGACGTTAAACTGCACATTCGTCCCGCATGACGCTAAACTGCATACGTCCGGCACGACGTTAAACTGCATACGTCCAAGCTGCACGACGCTAAACTGCCTAGCATATCGTCCGCGCTGCAAGACGTTAAACTGCCAAGTGTTTCGTCCAACACGACGTTAAACTGTACTACGTCCGAGCTACAAGACGTTAAACTGTTCAGCATTCGTCCTGCATGACGTTAAACTGCCTCTCAAGAACTACGTGCGGCTTGATTCCCATCCTTATGGGATACGTAGGACCGCCTGAACATTCATGTTTCAGGCCCAGCCCCATCCTTTGGGAATTTCCATCCCGTCTCGGGCCCTTGGCCTAGTTGCCCCCGGGTGTGCGGCGTATGGTGTGAGCGCGGGGCTATTCCCTCATTCACGTCGGTTCTCTCGTCACGTTGTACGCCCCCCCCCCCACGTTTGGGGATGCCTTCTGCTCCCCCCTTCCTTTTTTCTCTCTTTTCGTCCTGCACGACGTTAAACTGCCTCTCAAGAACTACGTACGGCTTGATTCCCATCATTATGGGATACGTAGGACCGCCTGGACGCTTGGGTTTCAGGTCCAGCCCCGTCTCTTGGTTTATCACGGGGATCTTCCCTCTTTTGGTTGCTGTCAGGGTGAGTCCTCCAACCCTTCCCGGTGATCTGTTAACATGTTTTGGGTACTTCGGTCTATGACTCGTAGTGTCAGATTCAATCTCGACAAGTCCTGTGTTGCTTGTCAGGCCTCGTGCTTCCTCTTGTTCGAGCCTTCACTCAAAGGGATCCTCGTTAGCGGTTTGGGTACGATGCCTTAGTGCTCTCCTACCGCTCCGGGTCGATTTACCGGCGAGTCCTGGGCCGCAAATCGATATGAATCCTGCACTTGAGCGGTTGATGCTCGTTTGCTTGCCCCGTCTTAGGCTGACGCGATCGGATGTTGTGTTGCGAATATGGTCAGCAACGTCCTTGATCGCCATGTCGGCTCTTTCAGTCTCTGAACATTGGTTGCGCAGTCCTCATCACACTCCGCCTTTGCGCGTTGGAGTGGAATCTCGACACTCTCTTCATACTGACCTTCAGTACACCTCTACATGTTAGGCAGACCAACCAGGGTAATGATGTCGTTCGAGGCTCTCATGATCTGAGGACCAAGGATATATGCGGATATCCTCCCTAAGGGCCATGCGTAGCTGGACCTTCGTCCCCATAAGGAGGAAGGAGTCGCCCGAACAATCGCGTTCTGGGCCCAGTATATTTGGAGGCTAGCATCTCTGCCCCTCGGGTGATGGACATACGCAGACCCCTATCCCAAGACTCTTCTCCTGGAATCGTGCGTGACCGCAGGGCTGGGTATGTTCTCACCTCCGTTGTGTCCGCCGTACCGCGATAAGCGGATTCCTCCATGGTCCGAACCACATGACCTTAAACTGTGTTGTCTGGTCCTACCACACGACCGTAAACTCTGATCGTCTTCGCCGCCCGACGAGAAACGGCACTGCATCGTGATGTTCTCCTCAGGGGAAACTCATGTTGGGCGCTGGTTAATAACCACGCCATTCATCAATGCCTTCCGTGGCTTGATTATTGTGGCGACGCCAGCGATTTCTCAATCACAGGCATGTCGCCGCACAAAGAAAAACCATTCATCTTTAAGGACAAACAAGAAATATCAAATGCCGCTCCTTCTGTGTGCGAGGGTCAGACCCGCACTATTCCCCGCGCTGGTGCCCGATTGTGTTGCGCCGCGCTTCAAGAACTACGTGTGGCTTGATTCCCATCCTTATGGGATACGTAGGAACGCCCGGATGTTTGAAACTTCGGGTCCAGCCCCCACCTCTTAGAGATTCCCCCTTCTCTGGGGAATCCGCCACCTTCAGGTCACCCTCAAGGCGTGTTCCCCGACCCCTTCCAGTGGTCCACCAGTGTCAAGAGTACTCTGGTTTATTGCCAGGAGGGTCAGGATCCGCTTGGTCAGGTTTCCTCCACTTTTCAGGCTTCGTGCTCCCTTTCATTCGGACCCATCGTCTACGCCCTGGGTGGAGCCCCCGTGAACGGTTCGGACACAATGCCTCAGTGCTCTCCCACCGACTCGGGCCGGTACCCCCAAAGGCCTCGGGCAGCAAATCGATATGAATCCTGCGATTGAGCGGTCGATGCTCGTTTGCTGCCTCATTCCACCAACGGTTAGTGCGATATTGATGCTGCTTTTCCGCCACGGTCGGCAGTACTCCCATATCGTTACTCCGGTGCCCCCAGTCCTTGAGTGAATGGCCGCATGATTCACATTTCCACCTCCCATTCTGACCAGGCGAAACCTCGACACTCTTGACACTATCCCTCAGTGCATCTTCGCATATCCAGGGGATAGGACCACGATGTGGCGTACTTTGAGGTCCTTATGGTCCGAGCTCTAAGACCTTAAACTAAGATCTCTCCTTATGGTCCGAGCTCTAATACCTTAAACTAAGTTCTCTCCTTAGGGTCCGAGCTCTAAGACCTTAAACTAAGATCTCTCCTTATGGTCCGAGCTCTAAGACCTTAAACTAAGATCTCTCCTTATGGTCCGAGCTCTAAGACCTTAAACTAAGATCTCTCCTTATGGTCCGAGCTCTAAGACCTTAAACTAAGATCTCTCCTTATGGTCCGAGCTCTAAGACCTTAAACTAAGATCTCTCCTTATGGTCCGAGCTCTAAGACCTTAAACTAAGATCTCTCCTTATGGTCAGAGCTCTAAGACCTTAAACTAAGATCTCTCCTTATGGTCCGAGCTCTAAGACCTTAAACTAAGATCTCTCCTTATGGTCCGAGCTCTAAGACCTTAAACTAAGATCTCTCCTTATGGTCCGAGCTCTAAGACCATAAACTAAGATCTCTCCTTATGGTCCGAGCTCTAAGACCTTAAACTAAGATCTCTACTTATGGTCCGAGCTCTAAGACCTTAAACTAAGATCTCTCCTTATGGTCCGAGCTCTAAGACCTTAAACTAAGATCTCTCCTTATGGTCCGAGCTCTAAGACCTTAAACTAAGATCTCTCCTTATGGTCCGAGCTCTAAGACCTTAAACTAAGATCTCTCCTTATGGTCCGAGCTCTAAGACCTTAAACTAAGATCTACCCCTATGGTCCGAGCTCTACGACCCTAAACTAAGATCTCCCCCAAACGGGATTCTACGTCCTGCATGACATTAAACTGCACTCTCAGAACTACGTGTGGATTGATCTCCAGCCTGATGGAGTACGTAGGAACGCCCGGGCATCTCGACTCGGGTCCAGCCTCAGGGATCGTTAAGTCCCGCCCCTCCTCGTCGCCGGCCGTCTGGCCTGGCTTCTGGTAGAGTGGTGCAGTTGTGATATTCTCCCCAATTCAGCTCAGGATGCCCCATTGCAATGATGGGAAGTGACAGTTTCCTCGTCAAAGAGGTGCTGTCTGAGAATTGGGGTGATTCACGGCCAGATTAGTGCATCCGCCTAATACGCTTTCCCCACGGTGGCGCAATTCTGAGAGCGTTGGATTCCATCCGAACAATCGTCACTTCGCCCCACGCTTCGCATGCCCTGTTGATCTGGATTTCCACCCTTGTGTCTGAAGGAACCCCCAAAGCGGTATTCATGATGACATGTGGCCCGCCTCCTGCAATATGAATGATGACCTTCGGTCCGTCTATTACAGTTGTTATGGTCGATCCACTGTCCGCCTACCATCTTGGGCATTTCCTGGAAGGCCGACCGTTGTGGATGTCTGGATTCGGGACACGCGATTCACCCTTTCTCATTTCCCTATGTTCGGATAAAATCTCAACGCCCCTATAATTGTCCCGCTCGTGTGTTGGAACAAGTTGGGGGGATGATACATTGATTAGGCTTGAGGTCTCCTTTCCTAGGAATGACCTCCCTCTTTTCTCCAGCAATCCAGGCCCAACTATGGATGCCTGATGCTTGGTTAACGCTCCCTCAAGACAGTGAATTGTGGTTGAGCATGTTAAGCCAAAAGATGCAGATAAATATATTGGTTCATACAAATGGATCAAGGTAGCAGAAGAAAAATGTTCTGGGAGTGGCAAAACAAAGCCCCTAGGGATTAGCGTGATGAATGAGTCTCTCTAACACCGCTACCCTTTGGCTGGCGGCCTCCAAGGCTGCTTCTCGCTCTCTACGTGCCCTCTCCTCGTCGGCGGTCACAGCACGCAGTTCATCGATTCTGGCCTGTGCACGCTCCCGCTCGAACTGAATTGTGACCATCTGTTGGCCCGCCTCCGTCAGCTGTACCTGGGCATCAACCAGCTGGGCTGCTAGTTGCTCCACAAGCTCGGTACACGTTGCGACGAAGGCCTCCTTCTCTGCCGCCTGCCCTTCGAGGCGCCGGACTTCCTGCTCCGCCGCGAGGAGCGCCCGCGTGCTCTCCGACATGTCCCGACTTTGTGTGACGTCGGCACGCCGGCAGCTCTCGCGCATCTTTTCGGCCATGAAATCACAGACCGTCAGATGGAGGCGTTGAGAATCAGCTCCCCCGGCACACAGGAAGCGCAGCCAGGTTTGAAGTGATCCCATGCGCCCCAGCCACTCCGATGGGTCTCGCTTGAGGAAGCGCTGGATGCACTTCCACCCCCTATGGCGCGTTATCCGGCTCTCCTCGACCGCCTCCGCGTCCGAGTCGTCCATCTCCTCGGGGTCGGCAGGCCGGTAGGCAGGGAAGGCAGCCAGCAGGTCTGCTTCAGGGTCCGCCCCTGGGAGGTCCTCATGAGGGATAGGTTCCCCAACATCTGGGCGACCTTCTCCTCTCTCCCCAGCGGCGCTGACACCCTCGTCAGCCCCCGACCTCTCTCCGATGTCAGCACCGCCGGCGTCCGCAGCCCCCTGATCAGCAGTTGGTGGGGCCGGCTTGGTTTGGGAAGTCTGTTCCGGAGCAGGCGGCATGTCCACCACTGGTCCACTCGTAGATGGCCCGGGTTCGGCAACCCGACGAGCCTCCAGTGTTGAGGTCACTGCGCGGGGCATGCCATGGTTATTCAAGGATCGTCAATGGCAAGCACCAGCAGTAAAGCAAGGAGAAGCAAGGAGACTTACGGGAGATCAGAACGTCATCTTCCGCTATCCCGGCCGCCACAGGAACAGTTGCAGCAGGGGGCCCTTCCGCGCTTGTCAATTCGATAATGGGTGCCTGGCCCCCGCCTTGTCCTGCTGGCGCCCCTCCTACTCCCGCTGAGGACGCCTGACCAACATCCATGCGCTCCTGAGAAAGGTGGAGAAATGGGTTAGAAGCTGCATAAGAGAATGGATGAAGCAGACTGAGTAGGGATAGAAGCGGACCTCGAGGAGCTCAGTGACATCAACATTGTCAGAGCCGACCACCTCGCCGCTCTCCCGTGGGCTCCCCTGATGGGATCTTCCCTCGGAGCCTTCATCCTCCCCCATTTCCTCCTCTTCCTCGGAGTCGCTGCCACTTTCATCTTCCGCCGGCGGCATCTGTTCTGGAGCGGGCTCTAGACCGAGCATCACCTTCACCAGAAGGGATGGCTCCGCACGCTGACCACGTTGGCGCGCGTAATCGTCCATGGCCGTCAGATACGCATACTGCCGGTTGAAGTCCACCCTGTCGGCAATATGGAGGCGCCCGACCTCTGGCAGATGGATTCCTTCTCTGAGAATCTTTCGCCAGATGGCGTCGGTCCCCAGTGACTGCCGCAGGGTCATCCAGGCCGACCACAGCGCCGGGAAGACTGCATCGTGGGAGGGTTCGAGCATACGTCTCACCTGCTTCCCGGGCCGCTCTTCGACCACCGCGCGTGCCCCCTCTCTGGGCGCCGAGGACGTAGCGGCAGCCTGCGATGTGCCCGCCGCCGAAGTCCCTGCTCGTGCCGGCTCCGCTGCTTGGCGCGCCTCCGTTCTCCCCCGTGTGGCGGAGCCTCGCCTCCTTCCTTGACGCCCGGTCTCCGCACGGTTAACCTCGAGCCGCCGAACTGGCTTCCGTAGAAGCCCCTCGGGGTACGCGATGGCCCAGTGTTCGGCGTACTCGGTTGCCAAGCCTGCGTCAACCCCGGTAGGAGGGAGAGTGATGACGTCGCCAGAGCCGAAAGCGGCAAACATCAGCCACATATGGCGAAGAACGCAAGGGTTTGTCTCCTCCCGGACAGCAGTGAATACCCTCTTCGGCATCCGTTGAAGGCACCCGAACTGCCTGGCGAACCGAGTTGGCACGTAAGGCTCGCAGATCACCTTCCCGTCGATCCGAGCCACGAGCACCCCGCCCCGCATGTTCAGGAAGTATTCATGCTGCTCCAGCGGACCCTGCCCATTGTCGATCATCTGGCCGACGGGAGTGGGGAACGGACTGAAGTTGAAATTGGCATGATTGCCAATCCGAATCCTCACGCCCTCCTCACTTAGGGTCATCGGAGCGACCCCCGCAATGTTCAGCAGGGAGGGTCGCAGGCCGTTGCCCGGAGGAGTGATGGCGTTCGGAAACGTGTACCCACCGAGGTGAGCAGCCACCCAGTCGTGGAAGAACTGAAAGGGCCCGCAGATCCTTCGTGGCGACCCCCCTCGTGAGATGCGTCCCAGGATGGCATACATCCTCGCCAGCACTGGGACCCCGAGGTTGTATCTTTTGTTGGCGGCCATAGCGCCCGCCATCGCCAGTGTCGTCGGGCGAACGCCCATTCTCGCGTCCCGCACTGGCAGGAGCCACCCACTCAAAAAGGCAGCCAGGAACGCTGCGTACCGGACATTTGGGTCCCGGGCCTCGATGAGGCGGTACCCCCATGAGCGGTAGTCGCCCGTCTCCAGGACCCGCCAGTACGACCCGTTCCGGCTCCTCTGAGCTGCGGTCGGGCACCGCTTCCCCCTGCCTGGCATCTTGACCGTTGGGTCATGCTCCAAGAACTGGCCGAACCACTCCTTGTAGGATATGTCCTTCTGAAAGTCCTTGATCCCAAGCCACTGCGTAGCCAGGTCAAGTAGATGCCATGTCAGAATGGGAGTCCGTGACCTGTCCTCCCAGATGTTCTTCGGGGACAGGAACTCATCGTATTGGTAGCCCTCCAGCGGGATACCTCCGATGCAGTGGATGTCCTAGAGACCGATGCCAACCTCCCCATGGTGAAGATGGAAGGTGTTGGTATCCGGATACCAGCGGGTGAACAGCTCCGGCCCGAGCTCGGACTGCTAGTAGAAGTGGAACTGCGACGTCCACACCGCCTCAAATAGGCCGATGTACCGCAGCTCCTCTGCGAAGTGATCGCAAGTGTGGCATACCCAGAACGCCCATGCCCACTCGCTGGTGAAATTGCCCCCAGACCGCAAGTCCCAGTCCTTCAGCCAGCCCTTGGTGTCGTCAGTGACACTCTGGCGATATGTGCTCGAGTAGAGGGCTGGAGAATTCTCCGCAGTAGGCTCACCCCCGTCAATGGTTCGCGTCCTCGGGTTGAGGACATAGACGTCCAAGTGCCTGGTCTCCCTGGAAGGATGCCCATTGTTGGTGATGTTATAGCGGGGAAGCTCGTCCTCCCGAGTCACCCAGGTCCGTGGCGCATCAACCTCGAACCCTGGCACCGGAACCTCATCTAGGATGCCGAAGTTCTTGAGCGGCAGGTTGTCCGACAGTGGATATGTCTTCTGGGCCGGCGTCAGCAAGTCGAACAGGGATTGATTGTTGGAAACAATCTCCTTGGCTCCGTAAACCTCCTCGTTCGCCGCCATCTCTGCTCTGCGAATGGCGGCATCCCCCTCATTTCCTTGATGCGCGGCCATCTCAGAAGTTTCGGGAGTCGTGCGGGTTAAGGGATGAAGCGTGCAGGATCAAACGAGGCTGGTAGAGAAGTTTGAAGGTTGGCGCGCAATCCAAGTGGACGGCGTGCATTCGGGAAGAATGTCGCGCAAAGTTCCGGGTTTTCGCGCAAAGACAGGCGAATTCCGGATGGTTTTGCGCGCCGATCGGGCGAATTTCGCGACCGGAAAAGGCAATTTCGCGCACGAGAGCGTTGAAGCTTATCGCGCGGAAGGCCTGTGTACGGAACGCGGAACCCTGGACCCCTATTTATAGATGTGGCCGGGATTCCGCGCCACGCGGAACGCTCGATTGCGCGACCGCGGCGGCGAATTGTGCGCCCGACGCCCCTTTTTGCGCGCCTAAGTCCTGCGCAGCCCAGAACTTCGGCATTCCGGCGTCTCCCTCGGAACCCGATCGTTGCGACCTCTCGCCGATCAGATTCTGAGGGGGGGCTTTTGTAGACGCCGAAAAAGTCCGTTGTTCCCAAACGAAGCTCCGGATGCGGAAAGCGAAGTGATATTTGGAGTCAGAGGCACATTCCGGAGGGCCCGGAGGACTTGCGCGAAATTTCAGAGGCCCGCGCGCAAAGTTGAGTCGCGGCGCACAATCCTCCCGGGTTGCGCGCAATGCGCTGGGCCGGCGCGATATTTTGCGCGCCCGTGGCCTGCGCGGCTCCCTTGCGCGCCAGGTCCTGATTCCGCGCCCGCGAAGGAAATTCCACACCCGAGACCGGATTCCGCGCCTGGGGTTGCCTATAAATATAAGGCGACCCCCGACGTTTTGAAGGTTGCCAGAATCCAAAGCGTCGATTGTTTGCGCAATCCAACCCCTTCCGCGCGCAATGCCGATCTTCAGGTAACCTCCTTTCTTTCGCGCAATAGAGCCTTGGGGTTCGCCTTCGCGCACAATCCCTTTGGCTCCTTTCCTTTGAATAATCCTTAACCCGAAGGCCTTTGCGCGCAAAAGAAGCCTCTTGCGCGCAATTGCCCCCGGGTGCGCGCAATCCATCCCGATTGCGCGCACCCCCCTCTTCAAAGTGGCCGTTCGTTAGAGAATGAGTCGTTGCCCCCGCGAGCTGTCCGAAGCCCGGTGCGCGCAATCTCAATCATCCGTGCGCAAAGGGCTGGCCCGATTGCGCGCCAGCCCGCCATTTTGCGTGCCGACCTGCTGTTTTGCGCGCAAAGCTCCTCTTTTGCGCGCAATCCGCCAGGGTCACCCCCCTTGACCCCCTGAGGGTACCCGCCTGCGTGGCGCCCGATGATTTTCATCCTGGGTGCCCGCACCATGCGTTGTCTTTCCGTGCGGCCCTCCAGGCTTGCGTGAAGTGACACGGACCCATCGGCGGCAACCAATGTCCAGCATGACGTTAAACTGCACATACGTCCAGCATGACGTTAAACTGCACATTCGTCCAGCATGACGTTAAACTGCACATTCGTCCCACATGACGCTAAACTGCATCCGTCCAACATGACGTTAAATTGTACTACGTCCAAGCTGCACGACGCTAAACTGCCTAGCCCCTATCGTCCGTGCTGCAAGACGTTAAACTTCCAAGCACCTTCGTCCTCAGCACACGACGTTAAACTATACTTCGTCCGGCAAGACGTTAAACCGTCCTCTTCGTCCTTAACACACGACATTAAACTGTACTTCGTCTGGCAAGACGCTAAACCGTCCGCATCACCCGATCCCATGCCTCGCACGCAGGGTCCCCCCCAGTTTGGATGTGGCCCCCGCCCGCTCGTCTCTGCAGGGATGTCGGGATTGTCCCTCTTTAGGGACGATTTAATGGGAGCGGCTTTTCCCTACGGGGGTAGGGTATTACAAACCCCTAGTTTCTTGTGGGGGGCTACACATGTGTATCTCCATTGCGCTCCCCCACCGCCGAAGCCAGTAGAGGGTGTGACTGGGATCGAGGTGTCTCCTACTTTCGGTCCAAGTCCCTTCCAACTGAGTTTTGCCGCATCCGGGCTGCCTCAAGTGCGTAAGTCCTGACAGAATGAACTACGTGGACTTTGATCCCTGTCTTCTAAACAGGGTACGTAGGAAGCCTCCTTGAGGTTCAAGCCCACCACCTGGTCGTCCCGGTCGTATTCACGTCAGTTCTTCCATCAGTGGACCCCTCCAGGGTTCACACTTGCGTCGATTCACCTATGAATCCGCCCCTGTGGGAGACTGCCCGTGTGTATCTCCACTGTGCCTCCCCACAGCCCCTTTTTCCATTTCTCCTTTTATCGTCCAGCATGACGTGAAACTGTGATCCACCCGGCCATTCCATCTCCCTCTGTGCGAGGTGGTTCGGTTCAATCCTCCGCCCGGCGGCCTCGACCTCTTCGTGAGTCGGCTTGCCGACGTCCAGCATGACGTTAAACTGTATACCCGAACTACGTTGACTTTGATCCGTGCTAACACGCTGTATGTAGGAAGCCTCTACGGGGTCCAAGCTCTTCACTCCATCATCCATCCTGATCTTTACCCGGGCCGCCACATCCCAGTGGGGTCATGCCACTCCACTCCACTCCATATCACTTGGGAAGCCGCCCATGCGCTGGCCCCAGCGTCGGAGGTTCCCCGCAAGGGGTTTTGTCATCTGATCCACTTTTCGTGTTGATCGGTCTGATGCCGTCCCCGCTGGACGTTAAACTCGCGGCATACCCCGTGTTAAACATGGGAAGCCGAGGAAAACCTCGGGTGACACAGTTCCTCGCACCCAGTGCGAGATGCCTCAGGCCATCATGCCTTCGAGAAGCCCTATTTGGGACGGAAGATAGACATGTAGAGCCGCAGTGTTACGACACGCCCCCAGCACCCAGAGCCACCCGGTCTCCTCACTGCAGGTTGCTGCCCCGACCAGACTCCTTGGAGCGTCCGGGCGGAAGCAGCGTAATTAACCGGTGTCCATGAAGATATGGCACCGGGAACGAGATTCATGAACATTCTTAAATCTATGAGGGAGACCCGGATTAGGCGACGAGTTCCGAGGAGACGTCCAAGGAAGGAGGAGCCGACATCCCATCATCCCGGTTTCGATCAAGGAGTAGACGCCCCTAAATAAGGGACGGATGCCGCCCGCCTTTGGAAAGCGGGACTGCGGGACCACAAGCCGCGCGCCCATCCCCTCGGGTTGACGGGTGCACGCGCGAACGCGTCCTGGCAGAACAGCGTAACCCGACGCACATCCGCACCGAAACAATAAGCTATCCCCATATCATTTTTCATAATAACACAGCCCCATCGCTTCTTGGATGCATCACTGTAGATCACAAAACTTTCTCCACTACAAGGAAGTGTGAGTACAGGTGCACTAGATAACCATCTCTTCAACTCCTTTAAATTCTCTTCACATTCCTCCATCCACACGAACTTAACTTTTTTTCGAGTCAACCTGGTGAGTGGATTAGATAATCGTGAAAAATATTTCACAAAACGTCAGTAATATCCAGCCAAACTAAGAAAACATTGAATCACAGTTACTGTTGTTGGTCTCGACCATCTTTCGGTAACCTATGTTTTTGCTGGATCCACATATATCCCCTCTTTTGAGATTATGTGACCCAAAAATGAAACTTTTTGAAGCCAAAATTCACACTTGGTAAATTTGGCATAAGGATTATCCTTTCTCAGGGTCTTCAATATAATTCTCAAGTGATCTTTATGTTCTTCCTTGCTCTATGAATATACCAGAATATCGTCTATAATGACTACCAGAAACTGATCAAGATAGTCTCTAAAGACTCTATTCATCAGATCCATGAAGATAACAGGGGAATTAGTAAGACCAAATGGAATCACTATAAATTCATAGTGTCCATACCTTGTACGGAAAGACGTATTTGGTATATCCTCCCTTTTGACCATTAATTGATGATAGCCTGAATGATGATCAGTCTTGGAAAAGTATTGAGCTTCACGTAGTTGGTCAAATAAGTCGTCAATGCGTGGGAGAGGATATGTTTTCTTGATAGTTATCTTGTTATGTTCTCGATAGTCATTATAGAGTATCATTGATACATCTTTGTTTTTAACAAACAGAATAGGTGCTCCCCGAGGTGACGCACTATGGCGTATGAATCCCTTATCAAGATTCTCTTGGAGTTGCTTCTTCAATTCCTACAACTCAATTGGGGACATTCTATAAGGTGTCTTTGAAATAGGCAAAGCACCCGGTACGAGTTCTATTTAAAACTCAACTACACGATTTGGTGGAAGACCTGGTAATTCCTCTGGAAAGACATCCTCAAACTCTTATACAATGGGCATATTCTTAATCGTGAGTTTCTCACCAACCATTTGAGATAAATAACCTTCATTTAGTGGAATCAAGACCCATATGATGGAAGAAATTTCCACTGGAAGGTTATGTTCATCCTTGCATCGATAGGAGATCATATATTGATCTGGAATATGAAATGTGACTTTCCTTCTTTTGAAATTGATATGAGCTCCATATAAAGAAAGAAAATCCATGCCAAGAATCACATAAAATTCCACTATATGAAGGATCACAAGATTTGTAGGAATCACATTCCCACAAACTTCAATGGGAGAAGAATTATAAACTTTTGATGTGACTATTGTGCCATTAGGGGTTGTCACAGCTAAATCAACATCTAATTGTAGAGGTAATACGACGATACCCTTAGAAAATTCCTCAGAAATAAAAGAGTTGGTGGATCCAGAATCCAATAAAACATTTGCTACTTTAGAGTGGATGATAATTGTACCTTTAACCACTTCGTTATCGTACTCCGCATCGCTGATTGAAATTGCATGTGACTTTCCTTTGTCTTTGGCCTTAAGTGTTTGTTGACGTCGACCATCATCATCAACCCTTGGATTTGGTCATTGATTGGAATAATGCCCCATATCCTTGCAATTGAAACATTGAAGTGTAGTAGGTTCATTCTGTGTATCCCTTCCTTTTTTTGCATCATTAGACATCTTCTTCCCATCATTGCGGCATTAAAATGCCCGATGAACTTCCTTTCCTCATTTGAAACATTTAGTTGTCCCTTTAAGACAACTCCCTCCATGTTTCTTTCCACACTTTGAGTATAAGGGAAAGCTCATATTCCTTTTAGTGTACTCTTTATATTTTCCTTTGAATTCCATTTTCCTCTTCTTATCAATCCCATATGACTGATGGGTTACTCCAATCTCCATCTCAACTTTGAGAGCACATCGAACGATTTCCTCATAGCTATCGAAGTCCCTTATGTATAACGCCCTTCAAAGAATTGGTTTTAAGCCATTAAGAATCGATCGATCTTACTCTCAGGTTTGATAATTATCCCAGACGCGTACCTTGCAAGTCTTGTAAAATTTGCTTCATAGGTACCAACAAATTCATCATCATTTTTCTTTGGTTCAATAAACTCCTTCTCCATCTTTGTTCAGAGAATACGAGGGAAGTACTTATTGAAAAATAAGTTCTTGAACTCTTCCCATTCCATGGACTCAATTTCATCTCTTGGCCTCGTGTTCTTGATAAGATTCCACCATTGATCAGCATCACCTTCCAAGCGATACACTGCTAAGATGACTTTATCATGTTCAGAACATTGTAGAACTGAAAATATCTTTTCAGTAGTACTGATCCATTGTTCAACAACTAATGGATCAATAGACCCGCTGAATGAAGGTGGTCGCTGTATCATAAAGGATTCAACAGAATGTTGCTCCTTCCATTGCTCGTTTGGATGTCCAACATGATTCATAGCTTCAGAAAGCTGTGTGAGCATGGCTACAATATTTTTCATTCCAGGTCTTATAACGTTTGGTTGTTCATAGGGACAATCATTACATTTCCCGTAACATTCCACATTAACACGGTTCCTTCGGGTTCCATCCAATGACTAAAACCAGGAAGAATAGTGTGAGAAACACTAATTATAATATGAAAACCACATAACAAAGAATAAAATTTCACACTTAAGGTCTTTTACTAGGTTATTCATGGCCATTTCTAAAACACTAAGATTGTGCTCTATGCTTAGACTTATCCTTAGGATTCTTACTAAGGCTTTCACATCCTAGTTTCCAAAGGTTGACTATACCTTTCCTCTAATACCAACTATAATGACCCATAATTTACATACATTTTTAGTACTTCAAAATTGAAGTGCACTTATTACAACATATAACAAAACCATGAAAGGACCGTATAGGTATAGTGTCTTTAGAAACTGGAAAACATAAACACCTGGTTCATAAAGCATCTACATTGTCTCCCATTTCTTTAATCATATCTATAGTCCCTTTTGGCATATCTTACTTAACAACCTTCTTCCTGACCTGGGGGAAAGAAAACATACAAAAGGGTGAGCTCAAATTCTAATTAAGGTCAGACAAAAGAAAAATCAATCAAATCGTATTCATAAGAACATTACAATTTGGAAATCTTACCCTGCAAAAGAGATCATGATTTCATAACATGGCATAAATCATGGTAGTGAAATGTAATCACACTAATCATATTTTAAAACCTGAAACTTTGTGGCATACACACATAATCATAGAGAATCATTTATTATTAGTCAAGACTCATTTCCAAGACTATGTTAGTGGACAAAGTCCATTTTTGTACCGAGTTCACTCCTCGTTTCAGTCCTGTTTCACTGAACCTGTTTAACCTTCCCTTCCATCCATGTCTATCTCATGAGATATAAATTATTTACCCAATGAATTAGAGGGAGATATAGGTCCCAACCATTTCATAATGATACCATTCTTATGTGTGCCACAAAATCATAAACCATACATCATAGTATAACCCATGTAATAAAAATGGGAATTTTAAACATCGTGACATCATAAAACAATTCACATAAGACAAAGGAATTCATAAAAATAATTCCATCACAACATAATCAAATCAATGTAATAATAGGAACAAAAACAGAACCCTTTGTTATCTTAGATGGAAAATAATTTTGATAAAACACTTGAACTCCATTCTAGAGGAAAATATCTTTTCTACTTCAAAAAATCTATTCCTTTCTTAACATGTCATACAATTCTTAACTAAAGGAAGTTGATTAAAAATAAACTTGAAAACTTGTAAAGGAATCTTCTTGGAAATAATGTTTTAAAAATCCATTCATGTCGTATAAGTTAAAAAATCATTCTTCGTACTTTTGTTGGAAAAGTCAAAAAAGTACCTCGTACGAAAAACAACAAAAGAATCCTTTCATATCATTTACTACAAAATCACCAAAGGGTAAAATTGGATTTAATCAATTGTAGGTGGATTGAAATAATATTACATATTGTGGAAACATGGGTGTGGATGACAAAATACACAATACTAATACCAAATTATAAACAATCTCGGATAAAAATGAAATTGTGATATTTTCCCTTACCTTAGGTCCGATTTGTTCGTAAGTGTCCGAACCTCCTGTATGATGATTCAAATAATGTCATTGACTTATTCCAGAATCATACTCATTGTTATGATATCATATATGGTCATATAATTAGCTTATTATTGTTAATATTTCATTTCTACTTGTTATTTGGGTGTTTATTACTTTTTGTTCTTATGCGTGTTTTGTCGAATATATTTTTATTCATCTTTTTAGGTTATAGATACCTCATTTCCAGAATGGTATTAGTGTAATATATATCATATTTATTCACTCAATTCATTTATGTAATCATTATTCAATGAAAATCATGTTGAACAAGTCACATAACATCGTTGAGATGATATTCCGTATATACGCACGAGCGATGATATCGTTCCCATGATTGTGAAATTGTAATTGAGTGTATGTATACTACTTCAGAATCAATATAAATTTACAATAATAATTTATAGTTATCATTTACACCATTATACCCATCCAAGTAAGGTGGTGGTGGATAATAGATTACACCACGGCCTGGAAACGGTATTCTGTACGTATGCACGCGCGATGATTTCGTTTTCCATAGGATGGATATATGGTGAAATAGAGTTGTTTCACACTTATAATATCATATCATAATATTAGTGATACTGCTGTTATTACTTCATAATGAAAATACTAAATAGGAAGAAGTGGAAGAAGAAATAAAGTTGAAAGAATCGGTAACGAACATTACCTCTTCTTTGAAGCCGTTCTTTGAGACCTCTTTTTAATGGACTAAAATTTGTCTTTGAAGAAGACCAGGTCCCCTAGGATGTTTCTAGGGAAGTGTAGAGGGTAAATTGGTATGGGTTGGCAGAGCTTAAAGTCTCAATGTGGTGTGAGGAAGAGAGGGAGTAGGTGCCCTTTTATAAGAGAGGGGAGGGGCACCTTTGGAAAAACTAAAAATATTATATTATTATAAATCCATATTTGGGTTTAAATAGCTCAAAATTGATTTATTTAGAAGCTAAGGTGGGGATGGTTCTAAATAATACCATCATTTAGAATTCGGACAAGTTTAATTTACTATTTTAACGTTATTATTTAGATTTAACTTTAATTTAGATAATTTTACTTTTACCGTGTCTTTTTTTGTTCTTACACTATAAGGTTAATAAACCTACTATAACAAGAGAAACGAACCCGAAGTTATTTATTATTAATATATATAACCTTATCTAAGCCATTTGGTCGAACCATAGATTATTAGGAATAAAATAACAATTAATAATATAATATTTGTTTTAAAAACTATTTATGTCAAATTTGACACTATTTAGTAATTGATTTTTGTGAAAATCATAACAGAATTATTAGATCAAAAAAAAGTTAATTAAATCAATACTAACATGTCATATTAGCTTAGAAAATTAGTGAAATTCATAAAAAGTCTCAAATTACATTTATTTGGGTATCTATAACATTAATTATGTCAATTTTTCACCAATAAGATAATTACTGCATCATCATTGTGTCATATATAAATAAATTTATTTAATGTCTAAAAATTAGAAATAAAATTCCATTATGTAGGAAATATTTTTAGCATTATAATGAATATTTATAGTCTAATTTATCGTATGTATTACCCTATATTAAAATTTATTATTTATTAAACTTTGATTTTAACTATTATAACCCTTCTTTAAATAAATTAATAATAAATGTCATAATCTAATACAAGTGGGCCTAAATGGTCATAGTTTATTCCTATGGTTGTTTTTGGTCGAATTAAACTTATGCAATAGAATTAGGACATGTGTTATGGTAATAATAATATCATTTTTACCGTTAATTACCCTACTTACTTTTAATCGTGGTAAATAAAAGTAAAATGTTACTATTCACCAAAAATTATTTTCATCTCATTAAACCACATTTTACTTAATGACATCAACCATGTCTCTCGGATTTTTTAAATTCCACTCACAGAAGTGGTAAAATTATGTTTTATGTAAATTTGGAAATTCTCCTATGAGGTGAGTAAATGACGGTGAAAAGATCAATAAAATTTTTATATATCTAAAATTATTATAAAATTCCTCCAATGAATTACATTGAACTTATATAGGTATTATGTATCAATTTTTAAAATAAATAAATTTAAATAAAATAAATATTTATTTAAATAAAAATTTTGTTTTTAAATAGTAACCCAGTGTTTTCACTATTTATCAAAAATTGAATGTTTCAAGAAAAATACCAAAATTTCACCCTAGGATAATTTCGATATTCCGAATCCCAAAACGAAGTCCATTTTGAAAAATAAAATTTCAAAAATTTCATAAAGTGGTAATTACTATTCATAACGGCTAGTTTTAATAATATTTTAATAGCATATCGTTTTTTAGTGAAACTCGGTATGACACAACCTATCGAGGAAGGTCGCATTTGCGTGTAAAGCAAGCCAAGCTAGTGTTGTATGTATTGAAAGATTCCTTTGATGATTTATATAACATAAAAACAAAATATTTCTTATAAAAGTTTCGGGTGTTACAGGATTAGACTCTATAATGTATTTCTATTTAGAATAAAAATTATATAGGATATAACTCTAAATATTATGAGGTGGTCGAAAAAACTATACATTTTATCTCAATAAATCCCTATAATTGTCTTCTGATAGGAGACAAAGTAATTTGGTTTATTTAATATGTCTCAGCATTCGTATATTGAATGAAAATCACCTTGTGGAACACAATGTAAATATGTATACTTTTTACTATATCCTCTAATGGACTATTAATCCTCTATATAAATCTATTTTGTTAAGGGGTTACAAAAATGGAATTCTAAAATTTAATCTACTTCCCCCAATAAAAGCTCCATAACTCTATGATTATGTACTCTCTATCATTTTTTGAACATATACACATAAACCTATATTATGTCACATTCATCACCAAATACTTCCATCAGATGATATTTAATTACACATTGTAATTGTTCCTTTTAATGTACACTCAGAATTCTCATTTGAAGTAATAAATGAATGTCACATTGATGTGTGGACATCAATGAGAATGATTCTATGTTTGTCCCCACAAACCCATTAAATCCAACTCTAACAACTGATGCTTTGATGTTTTCACATAAACTCATAAAGATTGATTCAAATTATTTCTAAGTATATAATCCCCACATATACTTTACATTAAATTTTTTTTACTTTAGTTATATTTTTTCTAGATGGATTTTTATCCCATTCTCACCAAGGTGACCAAGAAAATCATTCCATAACTTCATTAATGTTCAAATCTCCAATATATATCTCTCCTTTTAGTGAACCTGTTAGGTACAACATCTGATCCTTCACTCCTATTTTGATGACCAAAGACCTATAATAAATATTCTAAGAACCCTCTATGACTGTTTTATAAAAAACAACATCATTGAGTTTTTAAATTGAAATTTACTATTTATTTAGGATTGTAATATGATTCATAACATTCAACTTCTTCATTATTAAATTCCCTATATAGATTTAAATATCAAATTTTCCCATAATATCATGTTAATTTTTATATTCATGTTGATATATTCCAATAATTTAGGAATTATTATTATTTATACTATCTACCATGGACATTGTGGGGAAAGAACCTCAATACCAAAGTCTTACCATACATAGTTCTCAAACTATTCACTATAATCATTCATGAGGTGGAATTTTCTCCCAAAATTCCATAAAAGGGTGAGTGGTATTTCATAAAGTATACGATATAGAAAACACAGTACAAAAGGGGGATGAATTGTAATTTGAATTAAAATCACAAATTTTAAAAACATGAAGAATTAAATATATCGGTATTACCTGATAATGATATAACCACCAAAAATCAGAGTAATAATAATATAATTATGATGAGAAATATGTTATATGTAACTATGAAATTGATAAATTCCTTAGAAAAATAATACCTTTTTATATCTACTAATGATAAAATAATTACAGTATAATAAAATAAATAATCATCTATTTAATTAAAATAAAATAATCCTTTAAGGATAATATAAATTATACTATTTTGTAAATGACAAAGGTAATTGACAAAATATTCAAGGCAAGCTAAACTATACATGTTATCTTATTCATTAGTCGTGAACCATGGGTTTATCATCCTTAACCAGGAAGCCATTGATTTTTCTAGTTCGTAGGTACCTTCTTCTAAAAACGTGAATCTCTCAAAATATTCCACTACTACTGGTAGCATTGTATTCTAAAAACTGTAAGTAGTATCTTTACACTCCATTAAATACACAAGAATCCATCAAACAATTTTATCATTAGAAAAAACACTTCTAGAAATGGAAATAACTTATTTGATGAATCCTCAAGATCAGAATCACTTAACAAACACTTAAACTGAAAATAATTAGATGCAATCTAAGTCAACTTATTGTTAAATACATCAAGAGATTACATATTTTAGATTGTTTCCATTAATATTATATTCTAATAAATATATTTTAACAATTTTTATAGATGATCCTCCAATGATGGGGTTCTACACATCTTACAGCTAGTTGTAATGGAATCAGTAGCATGTTACAATTTATCATTTTGTGGACATAACGTCTAACCATATCTACTGATGAAGTTATTAAATAAAACCAAAAATTATATCTATATCTCAATAATCCTTAAAACATCAATGTTTTGAAATTCTTGAGGATATAGGATATTCATGAATCCTCATTCCATTGATATTATATAAAACCATAAGATAATAGAGACGTATTTATTGATCTTAGAAAAATTATTAAAAAATAACCACTATATAATTTCGATGTGCAGAATTAAAAACTAATATGTATTTTTTCAATATAATTTTCTAAATAATATAATTTATTCTTTGAAATAAATTTTTTTTCATTTATTAAGAAATACAAAGTAAATTACTGACCCTTATGAAAATAAAATTTGAATTCATCAAACTATATAATCATTTATATTTAATTTTTTTCTAATATTTTTTATTAAAATATCATTTATTTAAAAAATTATTCAATTATTCAAAAATAGTTTATTAATTGAATATTTATAATTATGAAAAATAAAACTACTGTTTCATCATATCAAAAACATATTTTTATCAAATGCATTATTTATACAATTTAAAAGTAATATTAAAAATGCATAAATATAATCATTGATTTATTAAATTGAAAATATAAAAAACATACTATTAGTGTATAGATACATAAACCTAAATTAAAACCGTGAACTCCCTATGAATTAGATTCTTGATGGAGATATTTTCAAGTGTGGATCAACAAACATGGTTTTATTCATTATATCAACGACCTTGAACGTTTTTGGTAATAGTTTCTCTTTGTGCTTCATTTGTTGAATTTAAACATGGGATTTGTAATGGAAAATAACCAGTGATCTTATCTCCCCATGAAGCATCACTAAAAGGGCTTAAAAGGGTATGATTGTACTAGTCTACGCTATTTGTTCCTTTGTATATTTCAAATGGAATTTATCCAAACCCACTATGTATTTATTTTAATAGTAACAAAAGAATAACTATATTTTCAGTGGTTCTAATGATTAATTGTAGTTTAAATTAAAATCGACATTACATATAACAGTACAAAAAAAATTTCATGTGTTATATATATATACATTACTTAATAATGTATTTTTAGTTTTAAAATAGAAAATAATTTATTAATGTTTATTTCATTATATAGGAATCCCCTCTCATAGGCTTCATCTTGACTGCACAACATGAACCACCTCCTTTCATGGAGATGAATTCTGGAAATCCCATCATTTTGTAATTTATCTATAGTGTAACTTACAAATGAAGGGGGGTGGTGGAGAACTTCTGTAAAATTTATAATGATATGTGTTTTTTTATAAAAACATGAAGATTTTCCATAATTTCAATATCTAATCAATGTCATGATAAATCAATGACATTCAGAGTTTTTGTTCACCACACAATAGCCCCACCTAATATATATAAACTTATAATATTATAAGCATGCATTTAAAATAGACATTGTCAAATCTATAATAGAGTCATGTAAAATCAAATAATCTCCTTAGTTAGATTATTTGTCCTAACATCCTCTCGATTTCGATATGCATTCCCTAAGTAAGTAAGTAATCTGTCACTTGAAAGTGAAAAAATAACAAATAAAAATGGTGATCGCAATGTGAAATCCTATATATAAAAACTTTATTGATTATTATTTTATAATAATTTATGATTCTAATCTAAAGGTTATGTTGTTTGTTTTTTTGGTCCCTAACCATGAAAAAATAGCTTTATTTGAATGCCAAACTACTGTAACCTCACATAAGCATATGAAGAACAAGAAATATATCTGGTTGACCTTTGAATCACATCACATATGTCATTATAGTTGTGGCGTCATCTATCACGGTTCTTGGAGACCCCCCCCCCACTCCATCCAATATTGTTTCCCCTTTTTTATGTTATTAATAAATTGGATCATAATTACATTAATGAGCGCATGATCATAATGTTTTCTGCATTCCTAGAAAACATTAAAGTGATGATGTCACATAGCTCATCCTAAATCCACAGATTTAGTTGTGGAAGGTGGCCCTATCAGTATAAATATATATTTCTATTTTTTTCTTTAATAAATGAAACATTACTAAAATTACATACTTGGAAGACATTGATAAAGAATTCAAATACAAATTATCATATCCTATAGAGTTTACCATGAGGACTCCCGCACACTATAACCATCATTAATACTAAATGCCCCCAATGGTCTTGGAGGCTATAGATGTTACCCTAGACCTACCTATTAAAGTATAGGAGTTGAAAATTATATCCATCCAAAGGAATGAAATCCATATACCTAATAGGGACACCGCCTCCCCTAATATTTTTATGAGGCTGCTTAATTTTTCACTCCTACAAAAATGAAGACCTAAAGAGATTCCATCAACATGACAACTTGGAGGACCCAAAAGCCCCATGGGTGTGCTCATATAAACTAATATCAAATAATATCCCCTAAAGGGAGACCAACTACCATATTGTTTTTTCTAGGATTTACATAAATAAAAATAATGAGATATATATTTATTCGAGTGATTATATACTCCATTGAGTTCCATACCTGGGTTATTCCAACCAATATGGTGACTGACACATTTTCAGTTTATAGTCTCCCAATATGTGGAAGCTCTAAAAAATTTGTATCTAAAAACAAATTTTATTGGATATATTATACTAAATGAATTACTATATAAATATATTAATTCCTCTATTATACATATATATCAATTTAATAATTTTAATATTAATTAAAACCTCCACTGAAATAGATGAATTGATGTCTGAGGTAGTGTCTACAACCACTAGCTCAATTGTGAATATTCTAATCACCATATTAAATAAACAAACTATGAGATAATCCTAAAAAAGGGATCTTATTGATAATGAATATTTAATTAATAAATTATTCTTTAGTGCCAATAGAAAATTAATTAAATTGGGGATACTTATCCATTAAACCAATAGAATTTCAAATCATAGCTAAAGAATAAGATTCCCAGTGAAATATGACTTTCTATAATAAATATTCACTGATGTTTGTAGAATATAATGTATTACAAAATAGACATTTTAGAGATATAAATGACTATTAATAAAGGAAATTGGAAGGGTTTTTATAGGCCAGGGTACCAATCATGTATCGACCCATTTCCACCCATCAATATAAAATGTACTAAGAAAATGGGGGACTATATTTTATATTTCTACTAAAACCAACAGGAAACATTAAATAATTTCAATGATGATGTATACCATATGCACGATATATAGAGAACCAAAAATATTTCAGTGTTTGATGAATATATGTTAACTATTTCTTATATTCAATAATAATAATACTTATGTCTTATAGGTAATGTGTGCAAATTAAATTCAACTATATGAAAATCCTAGAAATAATATGATGAGTCATTGATGCATCTTACCCCCATGTATGAATACAAATATGGGAAAAATATATGGCCCCTATATTTTTCACAAATTTTCTATAATGATAGGATATATGTAATTTACACCTAATTACCTTCTTGAGAACACAAAAAAATGTATTTATCCATCGTTACTGTGACACCTATAAATTCTAATGTAAGAACATTCTAGTTAATTGTGTATAACACACACAGTAAAAAAGAAATGAAAGAAATGTAAAGACCCTGAGACATTTATATATATCTAATGTATTAACTAAATATATTTTATTGATTTTAAAGAGACAAATATTTAATTATCTTCTATTAAATGCTAGAATGACATTTTCTAGTAGTGTGTGTTAGATTCAAGAATAAATTTTACCGAATAAAAACCAACTATTGAGATTTTATTATTTAATATAATGAGAAATGAATTATCCATTTCATTCATGATTATTAAATGACTAACTAAATTATGTAAATATGTGGTTGAATTCATCAGTTAAAATTATTTATAAATGAATATAAGATCCAATTGAATATAAAGGGATTGTTTTCATAAAAAATAGTTTATATGCTGATAAGGTAATTTTATCCTAATAAATTAAAATAATTAAAATTATTGAGTGATATTTATTTAATATATAAATTTTATGTTAAATGAAATATTTTTTCTTTTATTAAATAAATATTATAGTCATAATACAATAAAAATAAAATTTTAGGCATACAAACTATAATTTTATAAAGGAGGTTTTTCCTCCTTCTAATGGAATACCGATTTGAAATATAACCATTTAAACTTTTATAAATTTAAAAAGAAAAAATAATCTTAATTTTTTAAAATGAAAAATAATATTTATGTTTGGGTGATTTTGTTATATTTTCCTATGATGTTTCATTTTTTATGAACAATTAAAAATTCTGAATATTAATTATAAAATGTTTTTTCATCTAATTTATTTAAAATTGTAAATTAATATACTGATTAGTTTTAAAAATTTATTAGACAAATTTTATGTATATTAATCCAATTTAGGTCATTGGAATCAATTTCACATTGTAATTGGATAAAAAACATCCTTTTGATTGTTTATACAATAAAACATGAATTATTATCCCATCTATGAGATTAATTTTAAATTAATTTATGTCACTTATGTGACTGGTATATGGAAAAATGTATTTCATATTTTTAATACCATAAATCATAATTTCCAATAATTTCAAATTCGTTTTTGATGAAAAATATTAGTGAGAGTGATTGAAATTAATTACAATGACTAATGATTAAATTAGTTTAACAAAGGACAAACCCATTAACTTCAAAGACAAAATAACCTCAACACTTGTTCAAAATCCATTTCATGTACATATTTCAACCCTATCCAAGAATTTATTAAATTGGGTACATTATTGGATACAAGTTTCATGAGAAAAATGTGGGTGGAATCCCTTTTTCCATTATTTAAATGAAGGACACTCCCCCTCTATTATAAAAGGCACTCACACTTATTAATTATTTACACCTCTAATTTGATTTTTATAACCCCAAATCTAATAAAATATGCTCCAAATATACTTACCTGAATCCTATAATTATCACCATGGGATGAAAAAAATCCATGGAAGTCAATTTGTATAAACCAAAAGGAGTAACCTGAATAACAAGTAACATTATTCAATGAACATTTATATTTTATTTTGTTCTCCACAAATTAAATTATTATTATTCCAGGATTATATAATAACAACAGTATATCTAACACACTGATATATTTTTATTTTAGGTGTTCTACCTACACTTTCACACACTTCTATCTTACGGGTAATGAACATAACATTAATGGGTGTGGAGAACAACTGCCTTCCAAAATGATGATTTTTCATTCTTCTTTTACAACCTCTCATAGTGGAAATTATGATAGGAAACCGCTTTCTATATGATATATATGATATAAATATTTTGTTAATACTTAAATAATGGTTATATAAGGAATAAATTTATGAATTCAAGATTTAATTTTAAATAAGATAACATCGTTTGCGGACGTGTGTTCTACAACCTCATCAAAGCGATGTGACATGTTCACACATTACATGGAAGTTTATAATGATAGGTTTAATTAAACATATATTATTTAAAAAAATATGTTAGATTAATAACATAATTACCAATATGAAAATATTTTATATCATTTTATTTCATACCCTTTCACACACTAAAAAGATGATAACGTCATTTGTGGATGTATGTACTATCTTATCCCCGACACGATGTGATTTATTTTACCTTAAATTAATTCTAAAAAGAAGTATATATAAATAAATATAAATATTTTTTTTGTAATTATAATTATTGAAAATAAAATTACTCACATACTTTCCATAAGGATCATTGAAAATGAGAACGTTACTAATGCCTTCGTACGACCTACCATCTCTATGATTGTAAAGTTAGTCCATTTTTCAGAACTATATATAATTATTGGTTTTAAAATTATAATTAAACTATAAATATTATAACTATTTAAGGATTAATACTTGGTATATGTATATATAATGACCCATTTGACTATAACTAACCTACCAATGTCGTCTTTCGACAAATAATCTGAATATGGTCAAAAACACCCAATGAAAACCTAATTGTTAATGTAATTATATAAAAATTTATTATAATTGAAATTAAATAATTATAAATATGAAAATGGTTCTAAGGACAATAAATAATTAACAGAATTTAATTATTTTGAAATATAATGACACATTTTACAATTCCAACTCATGGTTAGGGAATCTCGTCTTACTTTTCTTTTTGTGAGGCATACCCCATTTTCACCCCATATTATCTTTTGTTTGTTCGATATACTGACCATATGATATTTTATATCATTAATAAATTTATCTTCATGGTATTAAAGGTTTTATTTTAAATTATTTCTTTCATTGTGATTATAATTCAAAATTTACCCAATAGTAGCATATTTCATCTCAATTTCATTTCATTTAGGAATATTAAAATGTTATTCACCTAATTTCCCATATATGGTGTATTTCATTTCCCTTTAAAATGAAATATAATGAATCTCCTTTTTGTCATGGTGGTCTAAGATTCATTTCTTTTTATTCTTTCAGGGTTATTTTGAATAAAATGTTTCAATGTAGTATGAGACAATTTTGTTATGTTTATATATTGTTTTCTTAATGAATGATTTAGTTATATTTCAATTGTTTTTCAATTAATTTACATCAACCAACCTTCTTTCTTACTTATCCTTTATTAATGAATTAATTATAAATCCATATTATTTATTAAATATGGATATTTTTTATAAGTAATATTTCATACTAATTAAATCGATTATAAGTTACGAGGAATTCATTGGACATGTATTAATTGGTGGAACCCATCAATTATATAGCCCCTCAATGAATCAATAGGTTATCATAAAGAAAAAAATTGGAAAAATTAAATGGGTTTCTACGTTTTTTTTTAACTATCATGTAAATGGTCTTGATGTTATCTGTTTTCGTGTTCCTCAGACATTAATTACAATAATTTAGCAATTTCTTTATATATAGATAAGTTATCATTATTTTGATCCATGGCATTTTTATTTGATAAAATCTATTGATTCATTTCATTATTAGAATATTGACTAAATGGCATGTGTTTTCGTTATTTACCATGATAAATTGATAATGCCTTATTCAGTTATTTAAATGGAATGTGTTCAGAATTATTAACCATTCTATGTTGATCTATCTTAATTGATTTATTATTTCTTCCACATTTTTTACCCTTAGGGAGGATTTGAAATCACAGTTATTATATGAACTTTTCCGTGGTTACCACAGAGAATCCATTGAATGAATTTCTAGGATTCATAATTTTATTTTTTTTATTTCCTTTCCCAATGTAATATGGATTACACCTATGTATTATTTATTTTAAAACTATTAAACTGTTATTTCCCTTGAAATTTGAATCTTGTATTTATTCCATTGTAATAAAATAATGTATCTAATCTGAGTTTCATAGGTTGGGGTGTTAAAATTGTTATTAGATCATGTTTTGAAGAAAACTAGGAAACTAGATTTATAAAACATACATTAAGGAAGTTATCCCTAAGATAGACTATGAGGGTATGTACGTAAAAAAATCCACGAATATTGGCATGTTATATATTATGGGTGTCTTCCCAAAAAATACATCCAAATATGGATATTTCATGTATGCATGGTTTTGGCACAGATGTACCTAGAGGTATCTAATCTAACAGGTTGTGTCAGGACTAAATATATTGTAACTTTGAACACTACAATGAGCATTAGCATGCAGTTGTTTTTGAAAATCCTAAGGGATACACATGATATAATTCACATTTTAATTAAAAATAATTATAATGTATTTTATATTAAAGATATCTCCAATGAAACCATGTTTATGATTATGAGAATAACTATGTATAAATTTCTAAATTAATTTTATGTGTTATGGAAAATTTTAGAATTATAAAAATTTCATTATTTTATTATCTATGAAAGGATGTTCAATTTTTTAGAAATGGAGCCTAAAATGAATAATGGAATAAAATATGTTGGGAAATTTAGCGGATTACCAACAGAAAAAAGATGATATAGAGGTTATTTAAACTGATTAAGTAATTGATATATTTTGAAATCTTAATAAATCTATGACACATAACCATTCTTAGAAGGAGAAACCTAGGACAACTCTGCTTTTTATTATAACTTAAACATGATTCATTACATAAAACATCACTTGATACAACAAAAAAGATCGAGAGGTTTAGTGTCTTTGGGTCTTAGGATCATTACATAAAAACATAAAAAATGAAATTCAACATCTTTATTGAAAAATTCCTTTACATGACCACTACATTCCCTCGTACTTAGCATTGCATGGGATAACCTAAGGGCATGCATAAGAAAAGGGTGAGCTATAAAGCCCAGTAAGGGAGTACACATGGAATAACATGAGGAGTACAATACATGTTAGACAATAGGCTTATCAATAGAGCATAAAAGAAACATGAACATGAAGGAATTATAAAGCATGATAATCATAACATGGAAATGTGGAAACAACACTTAACATTGAATTAGCATGAGCCAAGGCTCATTGCACATGGAGCATGAGTAAACCCTCATTGCACATGAAGCACGAGTAAACCCTCGTTGCACTTGAATTAGCATGATTCAACACTCATTGCACATGACATATCATGATACAATACTTTACCCAATGCATTGGAGCTCTATATGGGCGCACCCTTCTTAAACATTTCATTTCATGCACAAGTGTTCCACATGGATCATAAAACATCGATTCATAAAACAAAATCATTTATCCCATGATAACGGAATGTGGAATTCATACATGAAACTTTATAATCAATATGTAAATGTGCATAAAGGTGAATACCCTTGATGGAGAAATGGGAATGTTATTTACTATAGAATGGCATTGGATTAGAAAATCGGTGCGATTTCGGCAGCGTAACGACATGACATAAGTATTCAAAAAAATGGTTGACGAGAGAGAATGGGGTTCCTCATCATATTTACATGTATTGGACAGTAAGGAGGTCATATAGATACATGTCCCAACAATTGAAATGGAATTTATATTCATGATACAAAAGTATTGATTGAATGTAAAAGAAGAGAGAGAAATTCCTTTCAGAACTTCGGCATAGTAACAGGTGTACATGGGAGGCATTTAATGAGAGATAAAGGGGTATCCCATCATTCAAATAATAATAGGGCAGTATGGGGGAGGTTTGGAACCATACCCCAACATTAATAATTTTAATTAAAATGGCAATACAACTTAAAGAAAATTGACAAAAATGAAAAAGGTAGAAAAAACCCTTACTTGGAAGCGTGCTTCCAAAGGCTAGAGAGAGGCTTGTGAGAGGTTTATTGGGAGCTTGGGGAACCTTGGTAGGATTATAGAGAGAGTAGGTCAGAATTTGGACGAACTCTAAAATATTTTAGTGGGGAGGAAGTGGGATCTTGGGTGGGTTTATATAAGACTGGTGAGAGAATTCATTATTATTTAGGTTTGTGACCCCTTATATTAAACTAATCCAAACCACAAACCATCCCATGGTTTTTGCCCATGGTTTCTGTAAAAAGAAATAGGAAAACAATATTTTACAAGGACAAGGTCAGAACTTATTAAAATAATAAGGTTTCTTATGTGGAGGTGAGTCACACTCCCATGGAAATTAATTTAAAAAGGAAAAGTGTTGAATAAGTCTTGAGGGGTTCATTAATGCTTGGAAAAGTAAGTCAAACAAACCCAAAATCACTTTATTTTAATGGTAAAACATATATTGGCCGAAAATAAGGATTATAGTATTTTATTACAACACCATTGGGTCATTATGATGTTATAAAACACATTATATATTTAAACGGTAATTAATTTTTACACAAAAATTTGACTGTCTTAGAAAATTATGAAAAATTCACGATTGGATAATTTCGACATCCAGATTCCAGAAATGCCATTTATTTTCTCTAAAAAAATTTCTAAATATGTTAATTTTGACTTTTAATATAAAAACCATCATTTATCCAAAATTCACGGGTTTTGACAGAAATGGATTTCAAACCTTAATATAACATTTTAATTGCATTAATATATTTGTAAGATCATTTATATTAAATTAATGTTATAAAAATATTATTATTTTATTAAAATATTATTTAATTCAATAATCCCTTAATTTAATAAAATATATTTCTTTATTAAATAATTGCTAAAAACACCATTTGTACTTTAAAAACTATTTACAATGTATCAAAAATGACTAGAAATTATATTCATTATTATATACAAAAATAATGTACATGAACATACTACTACTTATTTATTACATAACCCCTTAAAACAGCCGCATATGTCCTATGGGTAAGGTGTGAGATGGTGACAAACACTTGGGGTGGCTCGAATAACATCGCTCGAGTGGTAATTTCAATCAACTTCCTCTTTTCCCGTAGGTGGTCAAGTTCGAGCTTGATATAATGAAGCTCAGCTTGGGCTTGGACAAAGGAGAAGCCCAAGGATGCCACCTATTTTCCGATCTCTGACAAATGGGCTTTGTATGGGGCAATTCTACTGGATGAGTCCATCACATCCTTTGTCTGAGTAAAAATTGTGTTTGTTAAACCTTATATTTATACTAATCATGTGACCACTGTTCAACGGCTATAAAAGTAATGGTCACACCTCTTATCATAAATCCAAAGAAGTTGACATCCTATAAAAACATTTTTTTTATAAAGAGACAATTAACTGGATCAAGAGGGATTTTCCATTAATGAAACTTTGGGTCATTACAATATTCCCCCCTTAAGAAATTTCTCCCTCGAAACTTTCCTTTTCCCACACTAAAACAAATGTTGGTAACTCAGCTTCATCATATCCTTGGACTCCCAAGTCTCTTCTTCAAACTTGTGGTTTCTCCAAAACACCTTGACGAGGGGCATTGTCTTATTTCATAGAACTTTTTCTCTACGATCTAAGATCTTCACTGGTTTCTCCTCATAAAAAGATCATATTCCAATTGTACCACCTCAGAAGAGAGTACATGTGAAGGGTCTGGTATGTACTTCCATAAGAGGGATACATGAAAGACATCATGCACCTTGGCCATAGTAGGTGGAAGTGCTAGTCGATAGGCCACAACCCCAACATGATAAAGAATCTCGAAGGGGCCGATGTACCATGGACATAACTTCCCTTTCTTTCCAAACCTCATGACCTTCTTCCATGGAGATATGCGTAAAAACACCATGTCTCCATCTTTAAACTCAAGGTCTCGTCGACGATTTTATGCATAACTCTTCTGTCGTCTCTAGGATTCCTTGATATGCTGCTGAATTGTTTTCACCTTATCCACCATTTCATCGACCATTTCTGGTCCAAGCAGCTTACGTTCACCGACCGCATCCCAACATGCCGGTGTTCTGCACCTTTTCCCATACAGGGCTTCATATGGTTCCATTTGGATGCTCAAGTGGAAACTATTATTAAATGAGAACTCAACCCGAGGAAGATGTTGATCCCAACCTCCATTAAAGTCCATTGAGCACGTTCTCAACATATCCTCAAGTGTTTGGATGGTCTGCTCAGATTGGCCATCAGTTTGAGGATGATAGGCCATACTGAAGTTTAGTTCAGTATTCAGAGCATGTTGAAGACTCTTCCAAAACATATATGTGAATCTTGGATCCCGATCAGACACAATAGATAGTGCTACTCCATGAAACCATACCACTTCCTTAATATATATTCATGCCAGTTGATCCAATGAGAAATCCTCCCGAATAGCAATGAAGTGTGCAGTCTTTGTAAGATGGTCCACAACAACCCAGATTGCATTATTGCCTTTGGATGTCCTTGGATGTCCGGTGACAAATTCCATAGTGATGTTCTCCCATTTCCATTATGGTATGGGAAATGGTTTTATCATCCCCGTAGACTTATTCCTCTCTGCCTTAACTTGCTTACACAACAAGCACTATGATGTATATTCGGCGATCTCCTTCTTCATATTATCCCACCAAAAGTTTTCTCAGAGATCTCGATACATCATTGTGCTCCATGGGTGAATAGAGAAATTTGAACTATGTGCATCATCCAAAAGTTCCTTCTTCAGCTCCAGACATGATGGAACACATAGTCTTTTCCCAAACCGCACAATTCCTTTTTCATAAACATTAAACTCCGAGGATTTCCCCTATTTGATAGCTTCCACATTTTCTTGAATTCGCATATCATCCTTTTGATAATCCTTTAACCTTTCCAAAAGAGATGGTTGAGCAATCATTTGTGAAAGGATTGATGATGTTCGCTTATTTATGATTCCCACATCCATCTTTATCGAGTCTAAGAAGAATGGATCCTTCCCAATTCTCATCAATGATAGAATCACTGGATCATTTCTACTTAGGGAATCTGCCACCTTGTTCGCTTTCCTAGGGTGGTAATGTATTGAACAGACATAATCATTAATGAGCTATATACATCTTTTCTGGCTCATATTATTCTCTTTATGTGTGAATATATATTTAAGACTCTTGTGGTCAGTATATATCTCACATTTCTCTCCATAGAGATAATGCCACCAGATTTTCAAGGCAAAGATCACAGACGCCAACTCCAGATCATGTGTTGGATAGTTTCGCTCATGGATTTTCAACTTCCTTGAGGCATAGGATATCAAATTATCATTATGCATCAGCACATAGCCTAAGCCCATCTTTGAAGCATCACTAAACACCACAAAAAGCTCCCCATTTGTTGGTAAAGTGAGCACAGGTGCAGTGATAAGACTCCTTTTCAACTCCTTGATGCTTTCTTCTCATTCATCACTCCAAGAAAACATTACTCCCTTTCGAGTTAGCATGGTAAGCGGGTTGTAAAATCGTGAGAAATTTATCACAAATCGTCAATAATATCAATCTAACCCCAATATGCTACGGATATCGGTTACCGATGTTGGCCTCGGCCATCCCTAAATTGCATCTGTTTTGGAGGGATCCACATATATCCCATTGCTTATGATGATATGTCCCAAGAATGAGACCTCCTTCCACCAGAACTAACACATGTTGTACTTTGCAAAGGGCTTCTCCTTACACAAAGTCTACAATACAGTTCTTAAATTCTCCTCATGGTCCTCCATGGTTTTGGAGTATATTAGAATATCATCTATAAATACTAACACAAATTTCTCAGGGTAATCTCTAAATACTCTATTCATCAAGTCCATGAATATTTTTGGAGCATTTGTGATTCCAAAAGGAATTACTATGAATTCATAGTGCCCGTACCTTGTACGAAAAGAAGTCTTGGGGATATCTTCCTTCTTCACCCTTACTTGATAATATCCCAACCGCATGTCCACCTTGGAGAAGTATTGTGCTCCACGCCACTGATCGAACAAGTCATCAATTAGTGGGAGTGGATACTTGTTCTTTATCGTGATTTTGTTAAGTTCACAATAATCGATGCAAAGCCGTATTGACCCATCTTTCTTCTTGACGAAGAGGACTGGTGCACCCCATGGTGAAGCACTTGGGCGTATAAACCCTTCACCCAGATTCTCTTGTAGTTGTTTCATCAACTCTTCAAGCTCAACTACAACCATCCTATATGGAGTCATGGATATTGGTTGCTCCCCAGGTATATGTTCAATTGAGAACTCAACATATCTTCTTAGAGGAAGACCAGACAGTTCCTCGGGAAACACTTCAGCGAATTCCCTCACAATAGGCATTTCTTCAAGGTTGGTTTCTTCCTTGAACTCAATCATCTAATCCATATACGCGTTCTCATAGGGAAATAATATCCATGCTTGAGATGATGGAGCTAAAGGAGATTCATCTTCCTCTTGACACTTGTAATGAATCGGGGGCCGATTCTCTATATGAAGTGTTATTTCTCTCTCCCGACAATTTATGTTGGATCTATATAAGGAAAGCCAATCCATGACAATAATTGAATCAAATTACACCAAAGGGAGTATGACGAGGATCACCGGGAAATTCAATCCACATATTATAACAGTGGAGGACTTATATTCATGGGATGCAATGATTTCCCCATTTTTCGTACTCACCAACATATTCAATTCCATGATTTGTGGTGGTGCTGGGATAGTTCTACTAAACCTTCGTGATATAAAAGAATGTGTAGAACCTCAATCAAAAAGTATGTTCTCTATTCTTGAATGAATAACTAGCATACCTTTCACCACTGCGTTGTTGGGGTTCACTCCAGCAGAAGTGATGGAAAAATCTCTTCCATGTTGTCTTGGAGGTTGTTGGTTGCCTCTGATAACCCTTGGATTAGGGCACTGATTTACAAAATGACCCGGTTCTTTGCATTTTTAGCATTGAAAAACGTGTTGAGGTTTGAACGGATCATTCCATTCCTCTATCGCAGCTGTGGGTCCTTCTTGCCGACAGTTAATAGCTAGGTGCCCTTCTCTTCCACACCTGAAGCATTTTCTCGTCCCCTTAAGGCAATTTTCAGGGTGATTCTTTCTGCACTTTTGGCAAGTGGGGTGCTGTAACTTCTTAGAACCATTGGATTTATCCATCAGACCACTAGCATTGAAGTCAACCTTACGCTTCTTGTCCCCATGATACCCCTGTGATTCTCCGATCTCCATTTTGACCTTGAGGGCACATCAGACAATTTCCTAATAGCTGTCGAAGTCACGAATCTCTAATACTTTCCAAAAGATAGGCTTCAACCCACCAAAGAAGCGATCAACGTTGCATTCAGGGGTAACGACAAAGCCGGAAGCGTATCGTGAAAGTATTGTGAAGTTTTCCTTGTACGCTCCCACAGATTCTTCATCCTTTTGCTTGAGGGAAAGGAAGTCACTTTCCTTCTTAAGATGGAGGGTTTGCGGAATATATTTATCGAAAAACATCTTCCATAATTCCTTCCATTCCAAAGCCTCGATCTCCTCCTCAGGATTCGTATTTTTGATCAGCGTCTACCATTGATCAGCTTCACCCTCCATAAGATAAGCCGCCAGAAGAACCTTCTATTGTTCAGAACATTGGAGGATGGAGAATATCTTTTCAATGGAGTTGATCCTTTGTTCAGCAACCGTGGGATCAGATGATCCACTAAAAGTTGGAGGCCATTGTCTCATGAAGCTCCCGAAAGCAACTTGTTCTTTCTTAGGGGGGTTGAACGTTCCTCTTGACCTGTGTTTCTATTCAAAACCTGAGTTAGCTAAGAGAGAGAAGCGTGACAAAGTTCACGATTCCCACTCCCATTGGATTGGGCATCTCATTAGTACAATCATCACACTGATCTTCACAACAATGGTTAGCCGGAGTCCTCCTATTACCGGCCATTGGCTGGAATAAAAGGAAAGTTAGGGGTAGCACATAAAAGGTAATCCAAAGACAAATGGTGATGACTTATAGATAAGCATTAATTTCATTAACTCATGAGTCTATAGGATTAAATCTAAGCTTTTCATGACCTACTTTCTAACATATATTCTTATGGGAATTTTTCCCTTAATAAGGGTCCATACCAAGATTGTGAATTTATCAAAACATATCCCCCAGGAGTGTCGTAATCAAGAGTGAAGCAAGGCACATTGTCATGCACCAGTTCCCGTTCGAGTCTAGCTCAAAGGGTTGTTTTCGGGTTTTACCCCTACGATACATCTGTGCCAGAGCCGCCTCTACCTGCTCGTATCCAGAAAGAGATGTATTTATTTGATAAACCACTTAATTAGTATTTACCAACTCTTAGGGATGTTTTTCTTATAATTAATCTTGTATCTAAGTCTTTACTAGGGTTTTCCTAATCCCATGAATAACTAGACCTATCCTCTGATACCAACTATGACAACCCTTTTTTATTACAAATTAAACATGATTCATTACATAAAACGTCACTTGATACAACAAATAAGATCGAGTGGTTTAGTGTATTTGGGGCATAGGATCATTACATAAATACTTAAAACATTAAATACAACATTTTTATTGAATACTTCCTTTACATGACCACTACATTCCCTCGTACTTAGCATTGCATGGGATAACCTGAGGACATGCATAAGAAAAGGGTGAGCTATAAAGCCCAGTAAGGGAGTACACATGGAATAAAATGAGGAGTACAATACTTGTTAGACAATAGGCATATCAATAGAGAATAAAATAATCATGAACATAAATGCATGATAAGGCATGATAATCATAACATGGAAATGTGGCAACAACACTTAACATTGAATTAGCATGAGCCAAGGCTCATTGCACTTGGAGCATGAGTAAACCATCATTGCACATGAAGCACGAGTAAACCCCCGTTGCACTTGAATTTTCATGATTCAACACTCATTTCATATGACGTATCATGATACTATACTTTACCCAATGCATTGGAGCGCTATAAGGGCGCACCCTTCTTAAACATTTCATTTCATGCATAAGTGTGCCACATGGATCATTAAACATGGATTCATAAAACATTATCATTTATCCCACGATAAAGGAATGTGGAATTCATACATGAAACTTTATAATAAATAATTAAATGTACATAAAGGTGAATACCCTTGATGGAGAAATGGGCACGGTATTCACTACACAATGACATTGGCTTAGAAAATCGGTGCGATTTCGGTAGCGTAACGGCGTGACATAAGAATTCATAAAAATGGTTGATGAGAGAGAAAGGGGTTATCATCATATTTACATGTAATTCACAGTAATGAGGTTATATAGATACATGTAACAACAATTGAAAAGGAATTTAGATTCATGATACAAAAGTATTGCTTGAATGTTAAAGAAGAGAGAGAGGTTCCTTTCGGAATTTCGGCATAGTAATGGGTGTACATGGGAGGCATTTAATGAGAGAGAAAGGGGTATCCCATCATTAAAACAATAAAAGGGTAGTATGGGGGAGGTGCGAAACCATACCCCAACATTCATAATTGGAATTAAAAGGGAAATACAACTTAAAGAAAATTGACAATAATGAGAAAGGAAGAAAAAACCCTTACATGGAAGTGTGCTTCCAATGGCTGCAGAGAGGCTTGTGAGAGGCTTCTTGGGAGCTTGGGGCACCTTGGGAGGATTATAGAGACAGTAGGGCAGAGGTTGGACGAACTCCAAAGGATTTTAGTGAGGAGGAAGTGGGAGATTGGGTGGTTTTATATAGGAAAGGTGAGAGAATTCTTTATTATTTAGGTTTGGGACCCCTTATATTAAACTAATCCAAACCAAAAACAATCCCACGGTTTTCCCCATGGTTTCTGGAATGGGAAAGAGGAAAAAATATTTTACAAGGACAAGGTCCGAAATTATTAAAATAATAAGGTTGCTTATGTGGAGGTGAGTCACACTCCCATGAAAATTAATTTAAAAATGCAAAGTTTTGAATAAGTCTTGAGGGGTTCATTAATGCTTTGAAAAGTAAGTCAAACAAACCAAAAATCACTTTATTTTAATGGTAAAACATATATGGGCCGAAAATAAGGATTATAGTATTTTTTAAATCTCCATTGTGTCATTATGATGTCATAAAACACATTATATATTTAAACGGAATTTAATTTTTACCCAAAAATTTGACTGTCTCAGAAAATTATGAAAAATTCACCGTTTGATAATTTTGACATCCTCATTCCAGAAATGACATTTATTTTATCTAAAAAAACTTCTAAATATGTTAATTTTTAGTTTTAAAATAAAAACCAACATTTATCAAAAATGCACTGCTTTTGGCAGAAATGGCTTTCAAACCTTAATATAACATTTTAATTGCATTCATAAATTTATAAGATCATTTATATTTAATTAATTTAATAAAAATATTATTATTTTATTAAAATATTATTTAATTAAGAAATCCATTAATTTAATATAATATATTTCTTAACTAAATAATAACTAAAAACATAATTTGTACTTTAAAAACTATTTACAATGTATAAAAAATGAATAGAAATTATATTCATTATTATATACAAAAATAATGTACATGAACATCGCACTACTTTTTTGTTACATAACCCCTTAAAACATCCGCATAAGATCTATGGGTAAGGTGTACGATAGTGACAGACTCTTGGGGTGGCTCAGATAACATCACTAATACTGATAATGAAATAGTTCCCTCAACCTATTTTTAATTGGGTTTCATTTGAATAGATATTGTTAAGGAATATGAAGAAAATATCAAAAACAAATTCCATTTGAGGAGGAACCTGTAAATGAAAATATCCCTCACAAACAATAAATAGGATATGGGGTACTAAACCAACATCAATGGATGAAATAATATGTATTGTCTCCATAAGATTTTCAATTTCTAGATACATGATTCACATTAAAAATGTTTAAGGAAAAAGAAATTATTTAGTCCTTTGACTCTTAGGATACTCACAAACAAAAAAAATATTGAAAATTATATGTACGAAATTGCGTTAATATAATTCATTAATTTCTATCTCAATAATGGAAATTCTTCTAATCCAAAAAATATATGATAAAAATAACTTTTAATTTATTAATGATCGACCTTGAAATAAGTGATCACTTTTCTAACAAGGTTTGAACAAATTGATTAAATAGGATACAATATTTATCAACCTATCTGATTACCTTCACCCCATATAGTTCGCCATGATTTTCTTTCATTGAGAATTCATCTAACACAATCATAGTTCAACCACCCAAGGTGTATAAAAATTCAGATAAAATTGTCACAAACTGAAATATTTGTTTTATTTGATACCTAACTAGTGGTAATTAGTGGATAAATTAAAAATTACAACCAAATATTTTTTATTTGATTTGGAATATTTTATTTCTCAAACACCCATCTTTATCAATGAAAACATTTCAACATAAAATTCTTTGGACATCCCAAATAAGTATCTCATCCTTTTCTTCTCATGATAAAACCCCATACTATGACCCCCTTAGAATATGGTTGTGGCCAAATATAAGTGTTTTGTTTATACTCTCTGAAGATTTTATTTTTTACAAGTACAATTACTTAGAAAATGGATAGATTAAAGTAGATATTGAGGGAAACAAATACATATTTCCTATATAACTATAATTACAGATAAAATGATAAATACAATAGCATAATTTCATAATTGAAGGGAATAAAAAACATCATTGTGATTTAACATCCCCAAGAAAATCTTCTATATATTTTAATAGAAAAAATTCAAGATAAGTTATCCAAAATTTTCACATCCTATAAATTCATATGAGGTATTAAAAAATTTAATAATATAAAAAAATTATAAAAGGATTGAATTCATCAAACTGGTGAAAATACTTAGTTGTAATGACCTATATAAATAAATAATGCTATAAATTTAGAAACACATACCATTTCCTTAACTCAAATATTAGAGCCCTCCCTAGATCCAATTTCGCCAAAATTAAAGAAATTATCTGATATAAGGTCAATTACAGACCATCTATCAATTATTCATTTTTTTAACCATTTATCTAGAGTTACATCACCTATAATTTATTAAAACACCATATAAAGAAGTTATTTTAACTATAATACCAGGAATGCACAATCACATTGTAATTCAAGGGTTTCAACATCCCAACACCCTAAACTAGTGACATGTCATACGCAAGAGAAGGATCAATGTAAAAAAACCATGTCCACGAGAATAATAATATATTGTGTTTAGTCACTATGCCTTTTTAACATTAATCTAATTTTTGGATTCTCTTCAATTATTTATTTAATGGATAGAGACCCTCATCAAAGCCTTGAAAATCCACGAGAGTTTGATATTGATATTTTTTTGATGATTAATATTTTATCATAAATGAATTTAATGAAATCTATATTATAAACTACATTAATATTATATACAAGTGATTGATTATAAAAAAAAACATCGCAAGCTTATTTGTACCATTTTAGATCAATGATGTGGACATTAATTGGGTTTTATTTGATAATGGTTTTGAATCAATATCATACCATCTTGAACCCTACGACTCCTTGAAGAAAGAAATTCATACATAACACTATCCAATTTGACAATTAATTTTAATGAAAATAGATATTTGGATACATAAAAACTGATTTAAATAAAAACCCAGTTTGTGGATCTTACTTTAGAAACCATATTCATTGTTTTTTTCTTATGTAGTATTAAATGATTTTTGGGCCAACTATTTATTTATATTAATGTAGTAGTGCCTTATTTATACCAGTAGTCCCATAAATACTCTATCAATATAAAAATAAGTGTCAATTGTGGTGAAATTTCCCCTTTTGATAACAGTAAAACTCAATAAATTTAAATTTACAATTATAAGAATGAGGGGATGTATCTCTAAATAGAGATAACAACAGAAGTGGAAACTAAAAATAAAATTTAAATTTCTCCTGAAAATATAGGTGATGATATAAATTTTTTTTACTAATTACCATTATAAGGCCCCAGCCTTAACTCTTACTTAATCTTGAGTTATTACAAGATTACACATTGGAGAACTTTTCAGGTTTAGAGTTTTAGAGAATTAGATCATGAAACTTCCATTACATTCCACATTTATACAAAGTGGTTACGTAAAAGACAATATTCATTCTTCCCATCAACAGAAACATATTTAAAATAAAACATGGATTCCTTCTTGACACATCCTTGACACTATCATCACATCATGTACCCTTCCCTTGACCTGTGGAAAAAATTTCAAAAACTGGGGATGAGCATAAAAATCTCAGTAAGGGATATAAAAATATGGAAAGGAATCATGAGTACATGTATACATAAGAATGAAATCATACTTTACCCATAAAACATAAGCACTTTAACATACCTCATAAAATCATAGAAATCATATGACATAAAGGTAACTTAAGGCATTCATAACGTTCTTACATAGGGAGTAACCCTCTTGGTTACATTTAGAATACCCATCACAGTATATTCCCTAAATCTCTTCGGATAAACCTTAAAGTTTCACTCCTTCGTGTTACCCAAAGCATTGGAGAGCTATATCGGGCTCACCCACCCTTAGTTTATCACGAAACCACCCGTTTTCATAATAATTCCCAAGAACCATAACATAATCTTATCACATAAAACATGCATAAAGGAAACATAACATTTCCACCTTTCAATAACAAGATATCAATACAACACATTGATATAAAAACATTATGAAAACCATTTTCAATACCAAAATAAAAGAAAATTAAAACATGGTATTTATTTTTCTTTTAAAAAAAGTTATGGCTTGTAGAGGAAGCCGAAACTCAAATAATGGTCACGACAGCGGAGAAGTCATTGTCGCCGCATTCGTACGACAAAAACATTCTGTGTTGTCGTTTAGTAAAATGCTTCGTATAAAAAATATTCCTTTTGGATAAACGTAAAAGTCAAAGGGCTTTATACACCGTATAAAAGAAGGTTGTGTATAAAACAAAATATGCCTCAATGAAAGGAGATTGAGACGAAGTCCCATACCACCTTGAAGATTTTAACTTTTTAAACCATTAATATACATATTAATAAATCTTTAAAACCATTTTGAAAACCTGGATATTAATAATAACAAATCATTAAAACATTTAAAGCGATATTTTAGTTAAATGGTTTTTACTAAAATTAGAGACACTTGAATATAATAATTGAGGAATAAGATTTAATCAGAACTTTATAATATCATGAGAATAAATGGATTCGTGATATAATATTCCAAAGGACAATATATACACCATATAAGAGTGAATTGGTGCATAACAACAATGAAGTATCAATAGAGATGTAAAATGTGATGAAATCCCTTATAAAGAAGGTATCCTTAAATTAAGGATAAATCAATCTCAAAATTATGTGTGACAAATATAAATACACCCAATATAATTGGATATTAAGTGTAAAACAATAAAAGTTCATTCAAAAATATTCAAATGATGACATATTCAATAACTACATGTTGAACCCAAAGAAATCGAAATTGCGTTAAAAAGTTCCCTTGGTAAAATTCGACAGCCTAACGGCGTCACTTCAAAAATTCAGAAAATGAGTTGATGAGTGATAAAAAGGGAATCTCATCACTTGGAAATAAAATTTACATTAATCAGGATATAGAAGAACAGATCCCAACATAATAGTATGTTAATTAAAAGACATAACAAATGAAGTCTTTTAAAATGAGGAGGGTGGAAGGTTCCCTTACCGACTTGGGTAACTCTCGAAAAGTACACCCCATTGAAGAAGTGTCATACAATGAATATGTAAATCCCCGTAAATGGAATTATATTACAAAAGAAGTGTAATAATGGGCAGTACATAAACCACTCAAAGGAAATTGTGGAAAATGTAGCATATATCTCACGGGAATAAAAGTGAGATGAAAAATCCCTTATGAAAACTCGGCAGCCTAACAGAGCCACATAAAACTTCCAAAATGGATTGATGAGAGGAAATAGGGTCTCTCATCATATCAACATAAAGTTTACAGAATTAGGAATGCAAAATAACATCCCCCAATATAACAAAAATGAGCTTAAAAGAAGTGACACAAATGAGAGTACTTAAAAAGAAAGAGAGAGGTTAGATCTCTTACGAAAATTCGGCAGCCTAATGGCGCCACTCAAAACATACAAAATTTATTGATGAGAGATAATAGGGTCTCTCATAATATGAACATAAAAATTACAGTAAGAGTAATATAAAATAACATATCAATAACAAGAAATACGATATTTAAAAGGAATTACATAAAAGAGTGTACTTTAAAAGAAAGAGAGGAGTCAGATCCCTTACCTCGGGTCCGACTTGACTCGATCGTTCTTTAATCTCCTGAATAATAAACTTGAGTTAATCTATACTTTCTTAAGTACCTTTTTCAAGTTCATTATTCCTTTTATACGATGTTATGAACATCATGTAATCATTTAAGTTAATAATGATCATTTTGTCGGTATTTGGTTCGTAAGTCAAAAATATACTTCTTACACTTACATGTTGTTAATTTGGTCAACGGATAGTTATATCCATAATGATATTAATGATTTGTATAACATATATATCATATATATTCATTATATACATGTATGTATAATATTACATCACATTTAGAGGTAAGAAATGAAATGCACCGTTCATGGAAACGGTAAGCCGTACGTATGCATGAACGCTACTTCCATTTTTATTTCGTATTTTCTGGAATGGAATCATAATGATATAAGAGTATATTATAATTCCAGTATAATAACATACATAATATCATTAACTTTATCCTTTACACATCCCACACATGTTATTAACGAATCAAATCACTTTCAGGGGGAGGTAGTCCGCACTTCCTATAATGAAGATATCGTGTTTACCCATAATGGAAACAATAATGGTTTGCCATAAATGAAAAATACAGAATCTTAAGGAAAGAATAAAAATATTATATATCATATATAAAAATAGTGACATCATAATGGCCACCTTTGAAGGTGTTAAATGAGTATTGAACAATCATCGTTCCGGGAGGCAGAATTTCACCATCCACGGAAACCGTGTGTTCTTTAACCATTTGATGTAGTTGTGTGAGAGTGTGGCTCGAATAAATCTTATAACAACATCCTAGTATATTTAAGATACTGGTGTTGTTACAAAAGAAGTAAATAAAACGAGTTTAGGGGGTTGGAGAAGCAAAATAAAACAAATGAACATGAGAGAATGAATTACCTTTAAAAGTGTAACTCCTTTTGATTTGATCCTAAAGGCTTCCTTTGAAAGTATTATTCCCAAAGGGAATCCTATAGGATTAGGAGAGGGATTTGGAGAGAGTAAATGGGCAGGGGATGGCCGAGCCAAAGGCTTGAGGAGTGTGTGAAATGAGGTAGAGGTGGGGGCCTTTTATAAGAGGAGAGGAGGGGCACTTTTGGAAATAATGAAACTATTATTTGATTTTCAAAAGTTATTCGGATTTCTAAGGTACCACATTGATATATTTAGAAGATAAGATGATAAGTCTTCGAAATATTCCCATCCAATAGTTTTTTGACAAGTGTAGGTCTTAGATTTCATATTATCGTTTCATTTTATTTAAACTGTTCATTAATGAGGTCATCGTTGCATCATCATGATGTCATAATTAAATTAATTTATTTAATGTCTAAAAATTATAAAAAAATATATCCTGATGTATTAAATCTTTTTATCTTTCCAAATAGTATTTATAGACAAAATTATGATTAGTATAACCCCTTCTAAAAATTGTTTTAGTAAAACTATTTATGTTAGTGTCATTTTCACCTTTATTTTAAAAAAAGTCATTAAAGCCATTATCTCACACAAGAGGCTCCATAGGGTCCCCTAAATCGACCCATGGGTTGTCTTGGTCGTCCATGACTCATCCAATAGGGGTAGGACATGTGTCATGGTGTTTTTACATTTTTATAATATCATTTTTACCTTAAATTAATCCAATTACCTCTAATCGCGATTAATGAAAAAAAAGTTACTATTCACCAAAAAATTATGTTCATCCCATTGAACCACATTTTACATACTAATGACAACCATGTATGTTGGATTTTCAAAATTCAATACACATTAGTGGTAAACTTTCATTTAACTGAAAAATCAGTTTGCTTGATTACCACTTAGTGGTTTCACTATTCATCAAAAATTGGAGTTTTTCAGAAAATTACAAAAAATTCACTCTAAGATATATTCGATAATCCGAATTAAAAAATTATGTCTATTTTAAAAAATTCAAAACATATAAGTCACATTAATTAATTTAATAATTAATTCCCGTTGTCATGACAAATAGCGTGTTTTTATGAAACAATAAGTATCAAAAGATTGACACTAGTTTAAGTCCAATTTCAAAGTGAAATTGATTCCAATGACCACCATTGGATTAAATGGTAAAAATATATTTTAATTTAACTTTAAAACCAATTAAAAAGATAATATAATCATATAAATAAATTATATTAAAAAGTGGTTATGAATTAAAATACAACATTTTACACTATTCATTAAAAAAATGAACTTTATCGGAAAGATACCAAAAATTTACACAAAGTAAATTTTGATGTCCCAATTCATAAAAAGAGTTTTATTTGTTCCAAAAGGATGTATAAGAGTGAAAAAAACTATATTTAATGATGGTTCGCCATCAAAAGTCTATAAGTGAACCTTTAGTGAAAACTAGGGCATATACGCCTAAAATTGAATTCTTTCCATATTTTAAGCCTTTATCTTTTATTGGATAAATGTAAAAACATTTAAAAACATGTATAATCATATTTTAGTTATTTATATCCATTCCCTCCAATACAATGGCTACATGTTAACTACCATTTAAAATAATATTATTTTATTATTAGAGTCCAACGTAAGATTCCCAAGAAACTCGTTGTTGCGTGTTGGGTACGCCATAGAGTATAGTGTCCCCTTTAAAGTAATATTAATACTTTATTCAAAAATATGGATACATATGAAAATTTCATATTCTTTATTTACCTGGGGTGTTACATCCTTCCCCCTTTTGGGAATTGCGTCCTCGCAATTTTAAAATTGCGCTTGGAAACATCCTTGAAAGTCCCACATCAGAACAAGAGTCTGTAAAACAATCACTTTAAAATAAAGAAAGATAAGTACAAAGGTCACCCGAGTTAACCCATAATTGGATTCCGTGTAAGAAAACATGGACATGGATTAAAAAGCAAAGGGTCATGTTCTGATGGAGAGTGATAGAAAACATGTTTAGGAGAAAGTTAACCATGGGAAAATCACAAACTTGTGATGGGTTAAACGGTATTTGATTCCCCAGTATGAAAAGTTAATAGACAACATTTTTGTTTTAGATTACTTTTTATTGAGGAATTTATTCATAAGGAAACATAATCACTTATCATGTTGACTTACAACATTTATTAGATTCCTTACACAAACTCATATTTCCTCCAAAAGGCGAGTATTTAGGAAGACTTGTTCACATTAAGAGTACTATAATCAACTTTTAGAGAATCACCTAATCCACAAAAGAGAACTATATACCTCCCATGTCTTTAGACTTTAACCAAAACCAAAACCAAAAAGGCCAGTACAAGATCAGATAATCCAAAAAAAAAGATAACCCTTTATAAAAAGAAAATCTATTCTTAATCTCAAAATTTGTCCAACAAAACCCAAAATTCAACGAGGACTATTCGATAACCAATTTTTCCATAAATTTCTTCAAAGAAAACCAATATAATATTGAAACCCAAATATTTGAAGGATTTAGTCACATAGTCTTCCAAGTTAAATCGTAACATTTATCTCCAAACAATATCAGTTGCTCCTAAAGTCTCGTATTGAAAAGTAATTAACCTACTCACATATCCTCCATGATAGGTTAATCATTTTCATAAATAACCCAAAATCAACTTAATCTTAATTAATAAAATCATCTAACTAAAAAGAATCAGTCAAACTAACCAGGGACTTCACGTAGTCCAGTGGTAGGCAATAAATACCAGTCGCACTTTGGTTGTGGGTTCGATTCCCACAGCTTTGTCCGACGCGGCGGGTTCTCACACGGTCTGCGTGTTGTCCATTTTCCAAAACTATATAATTCTTAAAAATCCCCCAAAACAAGATAAAATCTTCAAAAATGATCATAACATATTATAACCTCAAGTTTATCTCATTCCTTTCATTTTCCATCATATCTTAGAGTAACCCATAATTACGAAAAAAGTAAGGATCATATAAACCATAATGGCTACCTTAATAATTATTACCTGAATTTGCCCATCAAGTTGGCCATATCATACGTGATGCATTAGATAACTCACCAAGGTTGAAGTGGTTGATCATGACTCATTGATATTTGGTTTATAAAAACCCCGAGTTTCCTCATTTAATCCCCCATTTTATCTAGTATCTTAATCAGAGAACCACCACAGTTTCCTTCAAACCTGTTATCTCTTTGGTCCCTGCTAGATCCATCCATTCACTAAAAACAGAAATGTCAGTGTGAGTATATCAACAAAACCATCATGTACTAATAACGAAGGTAAACACTAGGATATACTTACTCATTCAGTTTATCTAAAACTAGGACTCTTTCTGAAATCCTAACCATTATGGTAATGTCACTTATTCTTAGAGAATACCCTAACCTCTAAAGTTATCTAAACCGACCTTTGATACCAACTATAAGGCCCCAGCCTTAAACCTTAATTAATCTTGAGTTATTACAAGATTACACATTGAGGATCTTTTCAGGTTTAGTGTTTTAGAGAATTAGATCATGAAACTTGCATTACATTCCACATTTAGACAAAGTGGTTACATAAAAGACAGTATTCATTCTTCCCATCAACGGAAACATATTTAAAATAAAACAAGGATTCTTTCTTGACACATCCTTGAAATTATCATCACATCATGTACCCTTCCCTTGACCTATGAAAAAAAATTCAAAAACATGGGATGAGCATAAAAAGCTCAGTAAGGGATATAAAAATATGTAAAGGAATCATGAGTACATGTATACATAATAATGAAATCATACATTACCCATAAAACATAAGCACTTTAACATACCTCATAAAATCATAGAAATCATATGACATAAAGGTAACTTGAGGCATTCATAACATTCTTTCATAGGGAGTAACCATCTTGGTTACGTTTGGAATACCCATCAAAGTATATTCTCTAAATATCTTCGGAAAAACCTTAACATTTAACTCCTTCGAGTTACCCAATGCATTGGAGAGCTATATCGGGCTCACCCGCCCTTAGTTTATCACGGAACCACCCGTTTTCATAATAATGCCCAAGAACCATAACATAATCTTATCACATAAAACATGCATAAAGGAAATATAAAATTTCCACCTTTCAATAACAAGATATCAATACAACACATTGATATAAAAACATTATGAAAACCATTTTCAATACCAAAATAAAAGAAAATTAAAACATGGTATTTATTTTTCTTTAAAAAAAGGTATGGCTTGTAGAGGAAGCCACAACTCAAATATTGGTCATGACGGTGGAAAAGTCATTGTCGCCGCATTCGTACGACAAGAACATTCCCTTTTGTCGTTTAGTAAAACGCTTCGTATAAAAAAGATTCCTTTTGGATAAACGTAAAAGTCAAAGGGCTTTATACACCGTATAAAAGAAGGTTGTGTATAAAACAAAATATGCCTCAATGAAAGGTGATTGAGACGAAGTCCCATACCACCATGAAGATTTTAACATTTTAAACCATTAATATCCATATAAATAAATCCTTAAAACCATTTTAAAAACATGGATATTAATAATAACAAATCATTAAAACATTTAAAGCGATATTTTGGTTAAAGGGTTTTTACCAAAATTAGAGACACTTGAATACAATAATTGAGGAATAACATTTAATCAGAACTTTATAATATCATGAGAATAAATGGATTCATGATATAATATTCCAAAGGACAGTATATACACCATATAAGAGTGAATTGGTGCATAACAACAATGAAGTCTCAATAGAGATGTAAAATGTGATGAAATCCCCTATAAAGAAGGTATCCTTAAATTAAGGATAAATCAATCTCAAAATTATGTGTGAAAAATATAAATACACCAAATATAATTGGATATTAAGTGTAAAACAATAAAAGTTAATTCATACATATTCAAAGGATGACATATTCAGTAACTACATGTTGAACCCAAAGAAATCGAAATTGGGTTAAAAAGTTCCCTTGGTAAAATTTGACAGCCTAACGACGTCACATCAAAAATTAAAAAAATGAGTTGATGAGAGATAAAAAGGGAATCTCATCACTTGGAAATAAAATTTATATTAATCAGGTTATAGAAGAATATATCCCAACATAATAGTATGTTAATTAAAAGACATAACAAACGAAGTCTTTTAAAATGAGGAGGGTGAAAGGTTCCCTTATCGACTTGGGTAACTCTCGAAAAGTACACCCCATTGAAGAAGTGTCATAAAATGAATATGTAAATACCCATAAATGGAATTATATTACAAAAGGAGTGTAATAATGGGTAGTACATAAACCACTCAAAGGAAATTGTGGCAAATGTAGCATAAATCTCAAGGGAATAAAAGTGAGATGAAAAATCCCTTACGAAAACTCCGTAGCCTAACAGCGCCACATAAAACATCCAAAATGGATTGATGAGAGGAAATAGGGTCTCTCTTCATATCAAAATAATGTTTACATAATGAGTAATACAAAAGAACATACCCCAACAAAACAAAAATGAGCTTAAAAGAAGTGACATAAAAGAGAGTACTTAAAAAGAAAGAAAGAGGTTAGATCTCTTACGAAAATTCGGTAGCCTAACGGTGCCACTCAAAACTTACAAAATAGATTGATTAGATAGAATAGGGTCTCTCATCATATGAACATAAAAATTACAGTAAGAGTAATATAAAATAACATCCCAATAACAAGAAAGATGAGATTTAAAAGGAATGACATAAAAGAGTGTACTTTAAAAGACAGAGAGGAGTCAGATCCCTTACCTCAGGTCCGACATGACTCGATCGTTCTTTAATATCCTGAATAATAAACTTGAGATAATATCTACTTGCTTAAGAACCTTTTTCAAGTTCATTATTCCTTTTATAACCTGTTATTAACATCATGTAATCATTTAAGTTAATAGTGTTCATTTTGTCGGTATTTGGTTGTTAAGTCAAAAATAGACTTCTTACACCTACATGTTGTTAATTTCGTCAAAGGTTAATTATATACAGAATTATATTAATGATTTGGATAACATATATATCATATATATTCATTATATACATGTATTTATAATACTACATCACATTTAGAGGGAATAAATGAAATGCACCGTTCATGGAGACGGTAAGCCGTACGTACGCATGAACGCTACTTCCATTTCTATTTCGTATTTTCTGGAATGGAATCATAATTATATAAGAGTATATTATAATTCCAGTATAATAACATATATAATATCATTAACTTTATCCATTACACATCCCACATATGGTATTAACGAATCAAATCACTTTCAGGGGGCGGTAGTCCGCACTTCCAAAAATGAAGATATCGTGTTTACCCATAATGGAAACAATAATGGTATGACATAAATGAAAAATACAGAAGCTTAAGGAAATAATAATCATATTATATATCATATATAAAAATAGTTACATCATAATGGCCACCATTGAAGGTGTTAAATGAGTATTGAACAATCATCGTTTCGGGAGGCAGAATTTCGCCATCCACGGAAACCGTTTGTTCTTTAACCATTTGATGTAGTTGTGTGAGAGTGTAGCTCGAATAAATATTATAACAACATCCTAGTATATTGAATATACTGTTGATGTTACAAAAGAAGTAAATAAAAAGATTTTAGGGGGTTGGAGAAGCAAAATAAAACAAATGCACATGAGAGAATGAATTACCTTTAAAAGTGTAACTCCTTTTGATTTGAGCCTAATGGCTTCCTTTGAAAGGATTATGCCCAAAGGGAATCCTCTAGGATTAAGAGAGGGATGTGGAGAGAGTAAATGGGCAGGGGATGGCCGAGCCAAAGGCTTGAGGAGTGTGTGAAATGAGGTAGAGGTGGGGGCCTTTTATAAGAGGAGAGGAGGGGCACTTTTGGAAATCATGAAACTATTATTTTATTTTCAAACGTGTTTCGAATTTCTAAGGTCCCACATTCATATATTTCGAAGATAAGATGATAAGGATTCTAAATATTCCCATAAAATAGTTTTTGGACAAGTTTAGGTCTTCGATTTTATATTATCGTTTCATTTTATTTAAACTGTTCATTAATGAGGTCATCGTTGCATCATCATGATGTCATAATTAAATTAATTTATTTAATGTATAAAAATTATAAAAAAATATACTGATGTAGGAAATATTTTTATCTTTCCAAATAGAATTTATAGACAAAATTATGATTAGTATAACCCCTTCTAAAAATTGTTTTAGTAAAACAATTTATGTTAGTGTCATTTTCACCTTTATTTTCAAAAAAGGCATTAAAGTCATTATCTCACCCAAGAGGCTCCATAGGGTCCCCTAAATCGACCCATGGGTTTTCTGGGTCGGCCATGACTCATACAATAGGGGTAGGACAAGTGTCATGGTGTTTTCACATTTTTATAATATTATTTTCACCTTAAATTACACTAATTACCCCTAATCGCGATTAATGAAAAAAAAGTTACTATTCACCAAAAAAATTATTGTCATCCCATTGAACCACATTTTACATACTAATGACAACCATGTATGTTGGATTTTTAGAATTCAATACACATTAGTGGTAAACTTTCATTTAACTGAAAAATCAGTTTGCTTGATTACCACTTAGTGGTTTCACTATTAATCAAAAATTGGTGTTTTTCAGAAAATTACCAAAAATTCACTCTAAGATATATTTGATATTCCGAATTCAAAATTGAATTCTATTTTAAACAAATTCAAAACATATAAGTCACATTAATTAATTTAATAATTAATTTCCGCTGTCATGACAAATAGCGTGTTTTTATGAAACAATAAGTATCAAAAGATTAACACTAGTTTAAGTCCAATTTCAAAGTGAAATTGATTCCAATGACCACCATTGGATTAAATGGTAAAAATATATTCTAATTTAACTTTAATACCAATTAAAAAGATAATCTAATCATATAAATAAATTAGATTAAAAAGAGGTTTTGAATTAAAATACAACATTTTACACTATTCATTAAAAAATGAACTTTATCGGAAAGATACCAAAAATTTACACAAAGTAAATTTTGATGTCCCAATTCTTAAGAAGAGTTTTATTTGTTACAAAAGGTTGTATAAGAGTGAAAAAAAACTATATTTAATTATGGTTCTCCATCAAAAGTCGATAAGTGAACCTTTAGTGAAAACTAGGGCATATACGCCTAAAATTGAATTCTTTCCGTATTTTAAGCCTTTATCTTTTATTGGATAAATGTAAAAACATTTAAAAACATGTATAATAATATTTTAGTTATTTATATCTATTACCTCCAATACAACGGCTACATGTTAACTACCATTTAAAATAATATTATTTTATTATTAGAGTGCAACGTAAGATTCCCAAGAAACTCGTTGTTGCGTGTTGGGTACGCCATCGAGTATAGCATCCCATTTAAAGCCATATTAATACTTTATTCACAAATATGGATAAATATGAAATTTTCATATTCTTTATTTACCTGGGGTGTTACAACCATTCACCATATTGAAATGTTTATACTGCATATGGGAATCCATTTTATTCCCCCATAATGGGAATGACCCCCTAAACAACCTTGTATTATATTTTGGATAGTTTCATGTGTTCATTGAGAAGCCCTCTACCACTGTTAGGTAGAATAATCATATCCACCAATGGAATGTGGAACCACATATATTGAAATTATACAATAATTAATAAAAAACATATACATAGTCAACTCATCATAGATTCGTTGATGAAATAAATTTTCATAATAATAACATGATACAAATATTAGATACCTATTCTACCATTTATATAATTACCCAAAGTTTGTCAATGGAAATTCCCTTCTTATATATATGTCATAAAATCAAATGAAATCCCAACATAATGAACTTCTAAGTTTTGAGTAAACTTTAAACATACGTTTTTTACTTCTGTGTTTGGAATTTTGAAAATCCAGTATTCACAGTTGTGTTCAATATGATTTTTGGGGTCCAATAAGGAAAACATAATTTTTGGTGAATTGTAACCTACTCGTATGAATAGGAAACAACCCTTATAAATAGTAGTACGACCCTTATGAATAGTAAATCATCCAAAATAATAGTATCCTTACCCATGAATAATTAAAAAAAATTCAAACATCTTAGAAAGTTACAATTTGACCATAGTAAACGTTTTGGTATTTCTGTAAGTCATAAATAATTAATTATTATTAATTAATTAATTTAAAATAAAATTTATTTTCTTAAAATGTTTTCATAAATTAAAAAATCTATGAATTATATATTGAAGATAATTTTATTAGACCTTAAGTAATTTTTGAAAACATTTTAAAGTCAGTTTCAATTTTAAAAAATGTATTTTTCTTGTAAATTGTGATTTTAATTAAATATTAAACTAATCATAATTATAAAATTATTTTTGAAAAATGGAATTCATTTTTGGATTCTAAACATTGAAAAATGGTTCAGTTAAATGTTTTGGATTTTTTTGATATACATGAATATTTTGATGTATAGTGAAATACCATAATTTACAAAAAAAAAGTTAAATAAGCCAATTATAGAGTCATGTATGATGTTATACTGATATAATCCCACTTGGTTCGGGATAACATGATAAAACTACAATTCATGGTCAAGGAAGACTCACTCTTCCCTATCATGTAGAGAAATAGTAAATTAATGAATTTTATATTAAGAACCCCCCTCTCCCCTCCTCAATAAAAACCACCCATCACAACTTCATTTACTCACACCTCCCAAGCCTCTAGAATTTTCTAAACTCTGCCCAAATATCGTCTATAGAACCTCCCCCATGTCCAAGAGCTTATTTTCTCATCAAAATACCATTCCTAGGCCCCTTAAGGAGGATCTCAAGATTCGAATTCAAGAGGGAATTTCTCTCCTTCTTTTCCTTTTGATCCCTTTCAATTTCAAGTTCTTTTACTATTCTCTCCCAACCTATCCTTGTCCAAATAGTTTGGTAACTCATGTATCATACATATTCTGTAATTTTATGATACTAATTTGATACTATACCACCCAACCCCTTCTTCTCTTCTCTTTAGTTTATAAAAGAAAATGTTGCTCGTGAGGTGTTAATCTATCACCTTCAAGAATGACAATTTTCGTTTTTTCCATTTCTACCTTAAAATTTTCTCATGAAACCATTTATATGGTTGAACCTAAATATTATATAAGTATTATGTTAAATTTTATGTTCTGTAACTAACTAATGTACATATTATTTAATGATTAAACAAAATAAATTCATTGTGGTCGAAAAACCTCTCAAATTAACCCTAATGATCATCATTAAATTCCTATATAATGATTCATCCACATGGTATATAACATAATTCATTATAATAATATTAAAAATCCTTTAATATCATTAATAACATGTAATATAAGTTCTGGATGTTTACCCATGATCTACCCGGACTTCAATTTATGAATACAAGTGAACCGCTCAAGAAAACCATAAAAAAAACATTCAGGAATAATGCTTTAAAACACTATAACTCGTCAAAAGGACCATAAAATAACATAATGGAACTTAAATGAACCCTTTTAATTTATAAAAGGTTCTGTAGTTTCTAATTAATGAATATAATGTCATTATATGAGACATTAAAGTGAAGGAAGCATTCAGATATAAGGTAAGGGGAAATTCTCGAACCCAACATTCATCATTTGGGTTCCCCCTCTTTCACACTTTTCTGATATGGTAACTCCTTAATAATATATTGATCATCATTTTATTTCATTTTCTAGGATAGAAACGTTTTTCACTAGTATTTATGTAAAACCAAATGTTTTCCAAAACAACTCTTCTTTTATGACCACACCTTTTACTTCTCACACTACTACAAAAAATGGGCAAGGGAAGAACCACTTTTTATCAGTGCTAAGAAAAAAAAATTTATAAATATTCCCTGTATTAGTGCTAGAAGTATAGCTCTGATACATGGTAACCTTTATGGTCACTAAAATTTTAGCACTGATACAGGAAGGCTTTATCATCGTTGATAAAGGGTCTCTTCATGAGCACTATAAAAGTGCTGATAAAGCTGTAGTTCCATATTTTATAAAATCGGTCGCACAATGTCCTTTTTTTATCACACCCTAAAGGTCTCGCGGTACTGTACCCCTATGAAAAATTTCTTCCCACCCATCTTCAGGTTGCTGGACCTCCACAGCCACTGATCTTTGTGTGTCAGACCTCCGCCACCCCTCAATTTTCACGTTGCTAGACCCCACAGATATTCGCCTGCACCTCCTCCTCTGGCGGATCCCTGAAACCCTACTTCTCCTCTTATCCCTGTGAACCCCTTGAACCCTGATCTTCGCGTGCCGGATATTCCTCCCCATCAATCCCCTTTGGCGGATCCTCCTCCCCACAAACCCTAATTCTCCTCCTCTCTGCTCAAACCAACTCAAATTATCAACGATTGGAGGCTCCTCCCATGCACCCCTGTGGTGGTCATGCCTTCCCCTCCCAAGTAAGAGTAGAAGGATCCCTACTTCTCATCCTCTAAGGTGGATTTTTTTTCTATTCTTATGGATTCTCTTCTTGAAATTTCTTCTTGAGAAGGATGTGATAACACTGCTGATTCAGTTTCTTTTCTTATGAATTTAAAGGTAAATGGTCATACATAGGACTATTAGATTACCCTCATGTGTTAAGTCATATTTTATTTTAATATTCTTCTCATTCTTATGAAATATTTGTTAAATCATTAGTTGAGGTTGGTGACATTAAATTTATCCTTTTTTGTTATGTTTAAATTATGGAATTATCATGTTTCATTGTTTCCATTGGATGGATTGTACTGATTAACATAAATACTATAATAAATTACAATAAAGGAATTTAATTTGAAGATGAAGTTTGGCATGTTAAATATGAAGTTCCAAAATATTTCTTATATATTTATGGATTTATTGATGTTGTTGCTATGTGATTTATTCTTGATGTTGTGAATGGAATTTCTTTCTACTAATAATATGTTATAATAACCATTAAATATTTTATAGTCACATAAGGTAGGTAATTAATTGGTTGTATAGAAATATATAATTAAAGTGTTATATTTAAACTATAAACTCTACTTTAATATGATATAGTTTTAAGGGGTTGTTTTTACTGTGAATTTCTTAAATGTTTTCCCTTTTCTTGCTACTATGGGGTATTTATCTCTATGATTATAAGGGTGATGGTTGATTGATGTGTTTGGGAGCATGTGGTGTAGTAATTAATATAGTAGTGATATATGGAATATTATGTGGTTATAATAGCAATGATATGGATATTTAGGGAGAAAATAAGTGGTTTCATGGATTTTAGAATGTGTTTAGTTGTATTTTATGAAATGAAAATTTAGTTGTTATTGGGGGTATTATTGTTTCATTTTGGCATGGAATATGGTTGGAATAAATGAAAATAGTATTGGGTGATGGGTTAGAAATGATAAATGATGGTTTTTTAAATGATTAATGATAATGATTGGAATAATTATTTTTAATAAATGGTTAAAGATTGAATAATTTTTATTAATGACTAATGAATAGATTATAGTGGGTAGTGATTTAATGATTGGTTTTACATTAAAATGGTTAACAATTTAAATGAATATGGTAATAAAAATCCATGAAATTTTACTGTTAAATGAAAAGTTAATTTGGTAATGTTGATATGGATGATTATGTGATTTTTTCGGGATTACTTGTGGCATTATAATGGAAGTGGTTATAAGAGGGTGGTAGTAATAAGGCAATGGTTGGCGAGGGTGTTTGTATTGATAGGTAGGTTTAAACGCATAGGAAAGATTTATGTGTGACTATATACATATTATATTTTGTTATTATTTCTTACGCACCACCGCTTGAGTCAAGTAACCTGATTGAAATCTGTATGTGTACTTATGTTTTGAGTTTTTTTCTCAATATGTAGGTTATATAGGGAACTCATATAAAACAACTCCCTCTTCCCTTCTCCCCCTTCACACTTAGTATGAGTTGTAATGGCTCACAGTTGGTGTATATATACGACCTATAACGATTTTATGTTTTGGTGTATATATATTCATGTTGACATGATTATCTGTATTTGGTGTGGATACATAGTGGAGGTTGTGCATTATAGGAGGAGAGTATGATGTTTATCTCCTTCATGTTCACGATATCATACTGTGATGAGGATGTGATGTGTGCTTATGATGTGGTTATGGTATTTTATGTGTTTTTGACATGTGTATGTGTGGATATATGGTTATGAGATTATATAAAAGGGGTTGAAGAATAAGAAATATTCCATTAGAATGTGAGAATGACCAGATTAGTGGGGAAGTGGATGTGGGGTAATTTATTAATATATATTATTTTGATATTACACTTAATATGGAGTTTGGAATTTTACACACATGAAGAATGAATGGGATGACATGTCAATAATATTTGTTAAAATTTTCGTATGGAATAACATGGGAGACCATCTATGACACAAGTGATCATCCCCCAGTGATTTAATGTATGTTACATGATCTTACCAAAAATATTAGGCATGATGATATTGAATGTAGAGAATAGACCTACGAGTGGTAGATGTATCATTCTTGATTATTCTTGTGTTTAGACTGTGGTGATTTGATGAAAATACAATGAATCTTTAATAATTATATTTAATGAATTCCATATTGTAGAGATTATGAGAATACTGTCTTTATTTATATAGTTGGCTACTGGTTTTCATCCATATGTATTTTAGGTTGGTTTGGTATAAAAGGATGGACTAGTTCACCATAGAAGGGTTGACCCGATAGAGGAGGATAAGCCATAGAGGATGATGTCGTGTGAGTTTTACTGTAATGGCCCTGGATTTAGGGTCCCTTACTTGGTGGAAATATGATGTTTGAGGTGGTCTGGGTGGTCCGATAGGCAATCCCTCCTTCTCAGTGAATCTTAAGACTCCAAACAGCAGCCTTGGCCTATCGGTGGCCTTGGCCAACAGGTAGCTCGGCCTACCTGTGGCTCGGCCTACCGGTCACCTCAGCCTACCAGTTACTGGTAGCTCGGCTTATCGGTAGCACGACCTACTACTGGCCTCGGCCTACTGGTTTCCGGTAGCTAGGTCTACCGGTATCCTTGGCCTACCATTTACCCGTAGCATGACTTACCTGGAGCTCAACCTACCGGTGGCCTTGGCCTACTAGTAGCCCCGTCCTAATGGTTGTGTCGGCCGACCGGTGGCTTCAGCCTACCGGTAACCTCGTCTACCGGTAGACCTATCCAACCGATGACCTCTCCACGTTTTTCCAGTGGCGCCTCACAAATTAGTTTTTAAACCATTTTTTGAACCCTTTAAACATGTTTTAAAGCCCATTACTGTTGTTTAATTAAATAATTGATGAGGTACCCTCCTTAAATGAAAACCATGAGTTTCGTTTATAGAAAATCCTCTACCACATCTTGTGAGGATTCCTTCCTTAGTTATGAATGTGTGAATCAGTTTTAACCGCCCCGAAGGGCAGGGACCATTTATGTTGTATGTGTGCGGTGCCCCAACCACGTGGTCAACCCACGATACCGCTTCGTCAGTGGTATTGAGTTTTTCTCCACATCGTAACCATCCCGGTGATGTTGTATCTCAGTATTTATAACCTAAAGGCTTCTCTTTCTCCCTTAGTTTCTTTTTTTTCTATCACCCTATGCTCAGAGTACCCTTACTATAGTTGAGTCATACCCTTGTTGTGAAGTTTTCCTTGATTGCGTTCCATGGAGTTCCTACTACTCCGGATTTCCGGTTTCCACGTAAGGACTCAACATCAATCCTTGATCAATCAGGTAGGGATTTCCTACTTCATCTATCCTTTTTGTGCATCATGCGGGGTGGGTATTATTTTCTATATGGAAATTGATGAAACCAAACATAATGAAGATAATGAATGAACCTCTAAGGAAGGAAAGGGGGTGTGTGATTGATGTTATGATGTACTCTTTTATGTTGGTATGTGTTGTGAATTATATGGGCCAATGCTAATTGAAAATCATGGCCATTGGTGGTCTTTATCTGTGCACTAATGAATATAGGTACTCCTGGATGTTTAAATAAATGTAAAATGTAATTTGTTAATTATGTATACTCGGTTAAATAAATTTAAAGCACTATGATCAACCCTTTTCTGTGATAACTCTGTTTAAAGCCCAGAAGAATTGAAACCATGGAGTGGGTTAAATGTTTTAAATATGTAAATACCTACGAGGGCTTGTTTTGTGTTGGTGGTAATGGTTTGGTTGTTTTCTTTCACAGGCATAGATTTCTAGGGTGATATGGGTTAGGATGGGATCCCGTATGGTTATAATTTCACTAGTTGTGAATCTGAGGTTGTGTGGTTGCTCTGCTGTGACACGAATTCAGGTGGGATCCTCTAGTGTTGGGAAACCATTGGCTCCTGGATTTTGGGGACATGGGGCTGTGTCTCGGGGTTTGTTTTGTGTCCAGAACATCGAGGGATCTCACTTGATCCCTAGATATTGTGACTTTACAAGAGAACCGGGTGTGAATGCTTAAATTACCTAATGGTTTTCTTTCCCGCTTTATTTTTGTTTCATCTTTGAATTTGCATGTCAGTTTCCCAGTAGTGAAAGGATTAACTCATACTGAACTTTAATGAAATGATAACTTGAATAGGGGAACTGTGAACTGTTTGTTGTGTTCCTGTTTTCTGAGGCAGCAATGCTTGGGAACCTTCTTCTATCGGTAGGGGAGCCATAGGTTGGGTTTTGTGTTGGAATATATGTGTAACTGTATGTTTTGTGTTTAGTCACACCCCACCCACATTGGGAACTTAGTGTCTGACACCCCACTCTTGTGTTATTTGGTGAGCGTGGACGGTGAGGTGGGATGGATAGATTCCTTGATAGATTTTGTTTATTCTGTTCCTCAAGGGACTTTTGGACGTCTCCCCACTTGTGCACGAGTGCTTTAGGTTTTTCTACTGAGTATACTTTGTATGCTAACCCTACGTTTACATTCAGGTTTCCAGGAGGGCTTCAGAGGCCGTGCAGGACCTTACTAGTCTCGACGTTGGAGTTGCTGTTGGTCACTGTTGGTTTCTGCTTAGCCTTTTTTCCATTCCTTTGGGGTATTTTACTTTAGATTCCTTGTACTTTCTTCAGTTTTATTATTAAACAATGCATTTAGTTTGGTTTTTTATCTTGAGTTTTCTACATGATGGTGTTTGGTGTTTACTCATTCTTTCTCCCAATCCTAGTTAACTAAAAAGGGTAATGCCTCCCATATTGTGAAAATGTTATACCCTTGGTGCTAGTCTCCACTCAGGGGCCTACTGGATGTGGGAATCGGTGGGTCATTATCTCTCCTTCAACTTAAAGAATGATGGGCTTGGTAATCTGCTATCCCATCCCTCCATTCGTTGGAGGCGGGTCGTGATAGAATGGTATCAGAGGAGAGTTTGAGGGATAGGATGGAGTCTGTAGTTAGGAACACTGAGGATTCATGGGATGGTAGGGAAACAATGTTAGGTGATCTTGGTTCATGAAATAGACCAGGTAGGATCACCTAGGACACGGGATTTCAGGGCCCCCCGGGATCTGATGCAAGGACACTGAGCCTATCAAACGACCAAGTGAGACTACCTTTATTGCAGGGTAGATACTCTAGGGAAGGTGCATGCATCATACTGATGGTGTTTTTATTTTATTTGGGGCACCTTGGGAAAAAAATTTAATAATAATAATAATTCCCTTGCTACTTGGGCTTAGGCATTCTTTTTTTAACGTGCAGCTATGGCACCCGGACATTATCCATGAGTGACATGGGAGGATGAGGCCTAGAAGATCGAGGCAGTTGACTAGATGAGGGTTGACCAAGATGAGGAGGATGACTTCTGGCAGAGGACTCTGCGCTCCTTCCAGCAACAAACCCTCGAGAAGTACAAGGGAAGTGTTTCTGACTCAGTAATGGAGGGCTGGCTCAAGGAGCTAGCAATCACCTTCGTTTTGATCCGTGCTCCGAGGTAGTACTGGGTTTCATTGGCCGTCAGTCAGCTGAGAGGAGCAACGCATCAGTGGTGTGTGCTTTTCCTAGGAGAGAAGACAGAGGAAAAGGTTTCATGTGCCATTTTCGAGAAGTAATTTCGTGAGGAGTTCCACTCCTCTACGGTGAAGGATAAGAAGAGACAGGAGTTTCTCTCCCTTCAGTAGGAAGGCATGTGAGTGAGGGAGCTGGGGATCAATTACAAAGATCTCTTGTGATTTGCCACAGATCTCTTTTTGGATTAAAATCATGGGCAAGATGGTTAGAGGAGGCACTCCGTCCTTCTCTTCAGTGCGTTTTCACTCCCTTCACTCATTCGACGTACCTAAAAATACCGAAGATGGCCGAGATAGTAGAGAGGATGCACTCGAAGGGAGGCACAAAATGATAAGGGAACCAGCTTAGTTCATCAAAGGGGAAGGCGGTCAGCAGCAGGTCTCAAACGGCAGGGCCTTCCTGGTTTGGACAAGTAGGGTTTAGGCCTCATTAGTTGTAGTCCCGAGCTTATTTCCCCCACCCCTTTTCCACAGGAAAAGGACCAAAGTGTTTCTCCTGCAGAGTTTTCAGGCACGTCCAGAGAAGGTGTCCAAATCTAGCTCCACAGAGTGGAGGTGGCCAGTTTCAGCACCCACCTCAGCAGTATCCATTGCCGGTGAGGGCTTTCTAGCAGTAGCAGCGGGCCCCTGGCCCTCAAAGGGATGACCTTGCGGGAGGAAACTAACACCAAGGTGCTCCTCAGGGACCTCGACCAGGGCGTGGTCGCGGAGGTGGTCGACAGGAGTGAGGAAGAGGAGCTGGGTGTGGACAGTGGCATGACATAGATTTCATAGCTCCAGTGGGACCATAGGTCGTTTGAGGTACGATCAATTTATTAATCACTCTTGTTTCTCCTTTGTTTGATTCGGGAGATTCGCACTCCTTTCTTATGACTGAATTTTCCCATACTCTGGGTCTGGATGCCGAGCGAATTTTTGCATCCCTAGTGTTGAGAATACCATTTCAGGGTCAGACCAGCGTATCATACTTTTTTTGGGGATGTAGACTGATTTTGGGACCGCATTAGTCCAGTGGATACCTTCTTTACATAGAGATGCAACAATACGATGTAATTCTAGGAATCGACTGGTTATTCTCCATGCATTCCATCATCGACTGCTATCGGAGAAGGATCAAATTCTATAAAAAGGATGGATGGCGTGGGAATTTTGTTGGGGAGTGGAGTTATCAGGTGGGGAGTCGACACATGGAGCCACTCCTTTCTATGCTGGAGGGGTGTTAGTGGAGTTGGTGGATGCAGGAATGATGGACGTCCCAGAGGTCGTAATAGAATTCCTTGATGTCTTTCCCATTGAGGATGTGGCTCTACCACAACATCATGATGTTGAGTTTGGGATAGACTTATAGTCTAGTGCCCGCCCGATCTCGATGGATCATTATCGGATAACAGCTTCTGAGTTAAGAAAGTTGCGTATTCAGATTAATGATCTGATGGAGATGGTCTTTGTTCGACCCAATGTGTCATAGTGGGGTGCTCCAGTTTTGTTCGTAAAGAATGTATGTGGTAGTATACAATTTTTCCTAGACTACCGGAGGATGAATCTGGTGACAGTCAAGAATCATTAACCCCTCCCGAGGATAGACGATCTTTTTGACTAGCTGAGGGGAGCATGTTGGTTCTCTAAGATCGATCTACCGTCTGGATACCACCAGTTGAGAGTGAGGGAAGGTGATATCTCAAATACAACTTTTATATATAGATATGGCCACTTTGAGTTCGTGGTCATGTCGTTTGACGTTATGAATGCACCAACTATGTTCATGAACCTCATGAACTCTGGCTTCTGAGAGTTTCTGGACCAATTTGTCATGGTGTTCATCGACGACATCCTTATCTACTCAAGATCAGAAGAAGAGCACGTTGAGTATCTTAGGGTAGTTTTGGGAGTCCTTCGAAACCACCATCTTTATGGGAAACTATCTAAGTGAAAGTTCTTAACGCAAGAAGTACATTTCCTTGGACACATAGTGTCTCGTAAGGGAATAAAAGTAGACCCGTCAATGGTCGAAGCAGTCGTTTCACAGGCAGCACCCATGAATGTGGAGGAAGTTCGTAGTTTCCAGGGTTTAGCAGGCTATTACCAGAGTTTTGTGCCCAGCTTCTCCCGAGTTGCAGCTCCATTGACAACTTTGACTAGGAAGGACCCGACCTTCGTGTGGAGTAACCAGTTCCAGACAGCTTTTGGATACCTAAAGGAGAAGATGATTAGTGCTTTCGTACTCATATTTCTAGAGGAAGGGGTGTTGTTTGAAGTGTTTTGTGATGCTTCTGGCCTTGGTTTGGGATGTTTTCTGATATAGTAGGGAGGAGTGATCTGTTATGGGTATAGGCAGTAATGTCCTCATGAACGTATCTATGCCACCCATGATCTGGAGCTTGTGGTCGTGGTGTTCGCATTGATGTTATGGCGGCATTATCTCATCGGAGAGTGCTTTGTGGTCTACTAAGATCACAAGAGCTTGTGTTATGTATTTTCCCAGTGGTATTTGAACATGCGGCAGCGGAGATGGGTAGAGTTCCTCCAAGACTATGATTTTGAGATCTCTTATACTGATGGAAAGGTTAATGTTGTGGCTGATGCCCTGAGTATAAAATCACAGAAGGTAGTATTTCAGGAATCTGCAGATTCTTGGAGAGCGATGGAAGATTTCGCGTCCTTGAGTTTGGATGCAATGGTGGAAGGGGGAAGAGGCTGTCTGATTCAGCTGACTGTAGTTTCTTCTTTAGTGGTGTAGGCGGAAGAGTCTCAGTGGGGGGACTCAAAGGTGGAAGTGATGCGAGATCGTTTTTATGAGGGAAATGCTCTTGAGGGATGGTCGGAGGATGGTCAACATCATATTCTTTTCCATGGAAGGATTTTTGTTCCGGAGATGATGTATAAAGGTGTTCTCCGTGAGTAACATGGCTCAGCATTAGTAGTACATCCTGGGGTCTCAAAGATGTACCAAGGACTGAGGGGACAGTTTTGGTGGCCCAGGGTAAAGCGGGCGGTGGCAGAGTTTGAGGCTAAGTGGCTAGTGTGTCAGCAATTGAAGGATGAAAAATTTTATCCTGTAGGGTTTTTACAGCCTTTAGACGTTCCCGAGTGGAGGTGGGATGACATCTCGATGGAATTCATCACAGGGCTACTCAGGGCACAAGGAGGCTATGATGCCATCTGGGTAGTGGTGGATCGGTTGACAAAATCATCTCACTTCATGACTATTAAGGAGTTGAGCCCATTGAGCACCTTATCCAAGAGGTAAGTCGATGAGGAGGTGTAGTTGCACTAGATTCTGAGATCTATTGTCTCTGATCGAGACACATGGATTACCTCACAAGTCTGGATGGGATTACAGCATGCCTTTGGCACCCAGATACGCTTTATCACTGTTTTCCACCCTCAGAAATATGGGAAAACAAAACAAATGATCCAGACATTAGAAGACATTCTGCGGGCATGTGTTCTGGATTTTGGGGGATCATGGGTACGACACTTGCCTCTGGTGGAGTTTTCTTATAAAAGTATCTCCCACCCCACTATCAGCATGACACCGTTTGGGGGCCTATATGGAAGCCTGTGTCATTCACCCATTTTTTGGACATAGATTAGGGAAGCAACTGTTTTTGGGCCAGAATTGGTGCAGGGAACCACTGGGAAGGTTCAGCTCGTGCGTGAGAGGATGAAGGCAGCCCAGGACTAACAGAAGTCTTATGCTGATCGTAAGAGGAATCCCTTGGAGTTCAACGTTTGATATCATGTGTTTTTGACGGTTTCCCCACAATGTAGGCAGTGAAGGTTAGGGAAGGGAAGTAAGATCTCCCCTAGGTTCATCGGACCTTTCGATGTGCTGTGATGAGTTGGTGAGGAGGAGTATCAGCTGTCATTTCCACCTCAGTTGGAGAAAGTTCACAACATTTTTAACATCTCCCAGCTTCGTCGATATCTACCTGAATACTCCCACATCATCGATTGGGGAGAGTTAGATGTTCAAAATGATGTGACCTTCAAATAATGTCTGGTCAAGATCTAGGATCATATAGATAATGTTCTTCATGGATGAACCATCCCCTTGGTATTTGTGTTGTATAGGCATGGTGGCCTCGAGGAGAGCACTTGGGATTGGGAGGCCCTGTTACGCGTTCAGTATCTAGAGATTATTTGACTTCTTTGATGTTTTGTTCTGTGTTTTGTAGAGATTTTTAAAATTGTGATTAAATATATAAAATTATTTTTTTGCTTAAATATTGGATGAACTATTCCCATTCTTGGTGTGTGTCCGAAAGTGTGATCATGGGAAAACCTGACTGCTAATCATGACGCATTAATGTGGATGTGGATTAAACCCATGCGGGTGAGTCAGTGCCACCCAAAGAGAATAATATCCTAACATGTATGAAGGGAATCCATGACTTATGTGATGGACAATGTGATCCTTATTCTTATTGTGGATGTTTGGGAATGAAAACTCTTGGGGGGGGGGGGGGTTCTGTTCCAGCATTTAAACAACTCAGTGGTTTTCCCCTAAGAAGTATCTTTCGATGGTAGTTGTTTGGACCCGCCTTTCTCCTTTATGGTTTGTTCATATATTATCATGGACAAGAATAGTTTGAGAAGTATCAGATGTAATGGAACGGGGTTTTGGGGTCCATTACAAGGTAAAAATCTGATGTTTGAGGTGATCTGGGTGGTCCGGAAGGCCATCCTAGCTTCTCGGTGAATCTTAAGACTCCTCGTGGTAGCCTCGGCCTATCGGTGGCCTCGTCCTACAGGTGTCCTCGTCATACTGGTGGCCTCGGCCTACCGGTTTCCTCGGCCTACATGTTGCCTTGGCCTACCATTTACTGGTAGCTCTACTTATCGGTAGCTCAGCCTACCAGTGGCCTCGACCTACTGGTTATCAGTAGCTAGGCCTACCGGTACCCTTGGCCTACCGGTTACCGGTATCTCAGCTTACCGGTAGCTCGGCTTACCAGTGACCTCGACCTACTAGTTGCCTCGGCCTACCGGTGGCCTCGTCTACCGGTAACCCAGGCCTACCGGTGACCTCTCCACGATTTTCCAGTGGTGCCTCACAATTTGGGTTTTAAACCTTGTTTTGACCCCTTTAAGCCTATTTTAAATCCCATTAATGGCGTTTAATTAAATAATTTGTGAGGTACCATCAATAAATGAAAAACAGTGAGTTTAGTTTACAGAAACTCCTCTACCACATCCTGTGAGGATTCCATCCATGGTTAAGAAGGTGTGCATCAGTTTTAACCGCCCCAATGGGCGGGGACCTTTTAAATTGGATGTGGGGGTGCCCCAGCCGCGTGGTCAACCCACGATACCACTTCTTCCGTGGTTTAGAGTATTTCTCCATTTCATAGCCACACCAGGGATGCTGTATCTCAGTCATTATTACCTAAAAGATTTTATTTCTCCCTAATTTCCTTTTTTTCTATCACCCTACGCTCGGAGTACCCTTCCTCCTGACGAGTCGTACCCCTATTGCGATGTTTTCCTTGATCACGTTCTATGGCGTTCTAGCTACTCTAGATTTCTGGATTCCATGTGAGGACTAAACATCTATCCTTGGTCAATTATGGAGGGATTTTCTCCTTCGTCTCTTCTTTATTTTCATCATGTGGGGTGGGTATGCTTTTTTCTCTGTGGAAATTGATGAATCCATACTTAATAAAGATAATGAATAGATCTCTAAATAAGGAAAGGGGGGTGTGATCGATGTTCTACTGTACTCTTTAATGTTGGTATGGGTTATGAATTATACAGGCCTATCCTCACAGAAAATCATGGATGTTCGTTGTCTTTATATGTGCACTAATGAACCTAGGTACTCCTGGATGTTTAAATAAATGTAACACGGAATTGGTTAATTACGTATACTCGGTTAAATAAATTGAAAGCACCAGGATCAACCCTTTTCAGTGATAACTTCAGTTAATTCATGTTGGAATTGAAACCATGGAGTGTGTTAAATCTTTTAAATATGAAAATACATGTGAAGGCCTGATTTGTGTTGGTGGTAGTGGTTTGGTTGTTTTCATTCAGGGGCTTAGATTGATAGGGTGATATGGGTGGGGATGGGATCCCCAATTGGTATACTTTCGCTGGTTGTGAATCTGAGGTTGTGTGGTTCCTCTGCTATGACACGAATTAGGGTGGGATCCTCTATTGTACGGAAACTATTGGCTCCTGGATGTTGGGGACTTGGGGCTATGTCTCGGGGTTTTTTTTGTTTCCAGTACTTCATGGGATCTCACTTGATCCCTATTTGTTGTGACTTTACAAGAGAACTAGGTGTGAATGCTTATATTAATTGGTGGCTTTCCTTCCTACTTTATTATTGTTTCATCTTTGAATGTGCATGTAATTTTCTCAATAGTGAAGGGATTAAATCATACTGAACTTTTATGAAATGATAACATGAATAGGTAAACTGGGAACGTTTTGTTCTGTGCCTGTTTTTTGAGGCAGCAGTGCTTGTGTAAGTGCTTGTATCGGTTGGGGAGCCATAGGTTGGTCTTTTTGTTGGCATATATGTGTTACTGTATGTTTTTTGTTTAGTCGCAACCCAACTACATTGGGAATTTAGTTTCGGACTCCCCATTTCATGGGGAAGGGTGATTCCCCCAAGTTACTCTCCTTCTGGCTCCTTCTTCCCTCAGCTGTGATGGCTGGAGGCGACATTACACCCAAGATTCTTCGTGTAGGTTTCGATTGGTGTGTTTGTATCCCAGGACTCTTCGGGCAGGATTGTTATCCCTGGTGTCTTTGGTATGAGTCCCAGGTGAGTGCGGGCCGGGATGGATGGTTTTGTGGCCTAGGTGTGTGTGGGCATGGATGTGGATGGTTTTGAGGCCCAGGTGTGTGCTGGAAAGAGGAGCATGGTAGTGTCAGGACGTTTTCCGTTAGGGATGAGTAGATATCTAGTGGGGGAAGTGGTGGTTCAAGGTAGCCAAATGCTTTGTTCTTTATTATTATCTTACTGCTTGTGTTATTTGGTGAGCGTGGACGGTGAGGTGGGATGGATAGATTCCTGGATAGAAGATGTTTCTTCTACTTCTCACAGGATTTTAGGACATCTCCACACTTGTACATGAGAGATTTAGGTTTTCCTACTGAGTATACTTTTTATGCTCGCCCTTAGATAACTTTCAGGTTTCTAGGAGGGCTTCGGAGGCCGTGCAGGACCTTACTAGTCTAGACGTTGGAGTTGATGTTGGTGGTTGTTGGTTTCTGCTTATCCTTTTTTGCATTCCTGTTGGGTATTATACTTTGGAGTCCTTGTACATTGTTCAGTTTTATTATTAAACCATTCATGTAGTTTGGTTTTTAACTTGAGTTTTCTAATTGGTGGTGTTTGGTGTTGACTCATTCTTTCTCCCAATATTGGTTAACTAAATAGGGTAATGCCTACCATATTGCAAAAATGTTATACCCTTGGTGCTAGTCACCACTCCGGGGCCTACTGGAGGTGGGACTCGTGGGTCATTATCTCTCCTTAAACTTAAATAAGGAAGGTCACGGAAGTCTACTGTCCCTTCCCTCCATTCCATGAAGGTGGGTTGTGATATTTACCATCTATGATACACATTATTATCCCCGCAAACCCCTTTGTGATTGGAAACTGTGTTGATATTGATGGGGGTTCTATCCAGGTTCTGTTGATTTTAAAATCTTTATTGGAAATGGTTATGCTCTATTATTCTATATTTTTATAAGTGGTTCTCTTATACTATATTTGGGAGACTTGTTTTGTGTATTTCAACCATACATACTAATATTAGAGATTCAAATAGGATAACGATGAAAAAAGATTTGATGGATGCTAATCATTTGATAATAGATCATGAGAACGAAGTGAAAGAGTTCATCAATTTTGCAAAGGATCCTTCTCAAATCCTTTGTCTGTGATTACATTGTGGTTATTATATACTAATTACACCAGTGGAGTTAGAAGAACATTTGATATGTCACAGAATATATTAGAGTTATAAATGTTGGAATAAACACGGAGGAAAAGAAAATGTAGCTACTGGCTGGGATAAAACTACATTTTATGGATCTTCATATATGAATACAAATATGGGTACTAAAGATGACCGTATAGAGGATGTGATTGCATATCTCAATGATGATGAAGATCGTATTGAGTAAATGACAAAGGAAATTGAATATGAACTTCGTGATTGTGCAAAATTGTACGAGAAATAAAAGAGGTGTGCAAAGACAACATTGTAAGCTTGCTGCACAAAATATACAACATTTTCAACTATACTGAAGTTGTATAAATTAAATGTAGGAAACCAATCGAGTGATTTTTGTTTTATAGAACTACTTTCTCTCTTGAATGACATGCTCCTAGAAGATAATGAGCTCCCAAGCCAGACATATGAAGCTAAACGAATGCTACGCTCGATGGGTATGATTTCTGATAGTATACTTGCATGCCAGAAAGAAAGTATATTTTTTCAAAAGGATAAAAAATCACTTACAAAATGACCAAAGTGTGGTTATTCTCGATACAAGAAAGGTGAATCCAATCCAACAAAAGTTCTATGGTACTTTCCAATCATTTCAAGGTTTGGACATCTATATGAAAGTGAAGAAAGTGAAAGACATTTGTCGTGGCATACAGATAAAAGAAATAAAAATATTACATCACGTCATCCATTTGACACTCCTCGATGGATGAAGATTTATCATGAGTATCCTGAATTTGGAAAATAGCCGAGAAACCATCATCTTGAGTTATATAAAGATGAAGTGAATCCTTTTGGTTCTCAAACGAGCACTCATATTACATGGCCTGTTATGTTGGTAAACTAAAAATAGCCACCATAGTTATGCATGAAGTGGAAATTCATCATTTTATCAATGCTTATATCAGGACCAATACAACCACGTAATGATATTGATGTTTATCTGGCTCTTTTGATCGAAGAGTTGATGTTATTATATGATTCAGGTGTTATGTTTTATGATTCTTATAAAAGTGAATACTTTACATTGAGAGCGATGTTTTATTGGAAAATAAATGATTTCTTTGATTTTGGAAAATTTTAATGCTATAGCTTTAATGGAACTCAGGGGAATCCCATGTGTGAAGAAGATACATAATCAATTAGGTTAAAAAATTCCTCGATATCTGTGTTTCTAGGACTTCGTAGATTTCAACCTCGTCGGCATAGGTACAAATCTTGGACGACATCATTCAATAGAATTTTAGAAAAATGTGCAGCACTGTCTCCACTAACAGGTGATCAACTTTTTGAGAAAGTAAATGATGTGAACACTATTTTTGGTAAACCATTTTGAAAAAGCTTAGAAAAATCATTTGGAAAAAGAGATCAGTATTTTTTAATTACCATACTGGAATTGAATGTATGTCAGACATTTTCTTGATGTGATGCATGTGGAAAAAAATGTATGTGACAGTGTTATAGGAACGTTGCTAAATTCTCCTGTCAAAACAAAGTATGGAATTAAGGAACGGTTAGACATGGTTTACATAGAAATATGAGAATACTTGGCTCCCATGAAGGGTGATAATCCATTGTTTCTTCCTCTAGATGCTTACACACTTTCTAGGGAGGAGAGATATCTGTTTTGCAACATCTTCAAGGATGTAAAACATCCATAGGGGTATTCATCAAATATCAAAGGCATTGTGTAAATGAATGATTCAGTGTTAAATGGTTAGAAATCACATGAAATCCATGTTTTGATGAAAGACGTAATTCCTATAGCTTTACGTTAAATTTTTCCCATGAATGATCATCATACGTTAACGAAACTATGTTTCTTTTTCAAAGATATATGTAGAGAAGTTTTAGACCCTCCAAAATTTCTATCTATGGAAAAATAAATTTTCATCATATTATGTGAATTAGAAATGTTCTTCCAGCCCACATTCTTTGATGTGATGGTTCATTTGATAATTAACGTGGTGAGAGAGATTCGACTTTGTGGTCTTGTTCACTATAGATGGATATACCTCATAGAACAGTATATGAATATTTTGAAAGGTTATGTCCAAAATCAAAGTTATCTAGAGGGTTTTATAGAGGAGAAATATATTGTTGAGGAAGCCATTGAATTATTTACCGAATACCTATCTGATGAGGATTGAATTGGTCTCCTGAAATCTCGTCACACTGGATGTAGTGGGGGTGATGGAATTTCGTGAAGAGATGTTGTGTCAATCAGTATTACAGATCGGGAGCAGGCCCAACTTTATGTGTTTCATAACATTTGGGAAGTTTCTCTATATATTGACACTCATAAAGAAATTATTATATAGGTGAATCCATCATGGGCTGAAAAATGGATATCAAATACACATAATAACAAGTTTATAGGAATGTTTCAAGACCATATTTTTAAGGAGTTGGATGAAAATATAAATTCTATTTCAGAACGACTATGATGGATAGCCACCAGACCATGTGTGCATGTATTATCATACAATGGTTAGGTAATTAATTGTTATACATTCTATAAATATTAACATGATGAATATAGTACCCTGAAAAATGGTGGAGTTACACTTCTAGTTGAAGTGATGCAAGTTTCTAGTAGTATGGACAGAAATCCAATTTTTGAAAATATGTCATACTTTGGAATTATCAAACAAATATGGGAGTGGGATTATACAACCTTCGAATTTCCAATTTATCAATGCAAATGGGTTGATAACAAAAGTGTTGTTAAAATAGATTAATGAGGATTTGTGAAAGATTATTTTAGTAAAGAAGGGTACAAAGACGAACAGTTTATAATGGCATCACAAGAGGTACAAGTTTTTTTATGTTCCATATCCCGCAAACTGAATGTGGTCGATTGTTCTATTATCGTCCAACTACTGAAGGGTCCGATGAAAATTTAGTTGAGGGCGATCCTTTCAGTGGTACATCACAATAATTTTCCTGTAGTCCCAATGTTGATGATGTTTTTTATGTTATATGATACCACAATGAAGGTATTTGGATAATCTATAGAGGTGTCAAATCCCTCCAGCCTTTGAAAAAATGAATGAGAGTTCAATAAATAAGTTATATTTTGTTTGTAATATTGATCTTGTTATCTCATTTTATTATCCTATCATTACTGGATATATTTAATCTAAATTAATTGTTCATCCACATTTTCATATAATGACTTTTTCACATTCTGTAGATCTTATCCTTAAGGCTGAACAAGTCTCTCAAGCTTCTGCTAATACTGCAGCTCCTACTGCGGATGCTCATAGTGCAGAGCAACAACAGGTTTCTAAACCTGTTGTTACTCCTACTGTTGAGGTCCAACAACCATCAAAACATGTCATATCCACCATTTTAGAAGAACATATAGATGATGTTGATATTGGTGAAATGGTTGGGGACGAAGGACCAACATCGCAGAAAACACAGGTGCGTCGTAGTTTGACAGTGTTAGCCAATGTTCATAAGGAGAAATGCAAAGGCATCAAATTTGATGTCAGATGAAATGCATGTGGCCAACATGTGAATCCCTACAAGGCAATGTTTAGTAGCTACATTGGAGATTTCACTCTGTAACACATGCTATTTGACATAGATTCAAGGCACCTTGTTGTGTCCAGGATGAAGGCTATGATATGGGTAGAAATTACGGTAAGATTATGATATTATTTCTTTAATTTACTAGAAAATAAAATAATGATACAGTGTCTTACTCATCTCAATCTCTTGTAGAGTACATTTATAGTAGACTATTTACACAATATTTATGTACTAAGGCTTGCAGGAAGGATTCATTGAGGATTTCAATCTATTTTAACAAATATCACCTGAAATATTCCAAAGGTATAATAATCCTGCACCCACCCATTGTCTGCGCTCACCTGATATCCCAAGAAGCATGGAATGCATTTATTGACCTCCCGGGAGATGATATATTTCCGGTACATATTGGGTGATAAAACAATGTTTGAGGATACTTGTATTCATCATTTTTCCTATATTTCATTTATAAACTAGAAACTCTGTACTGAAAATAAGGAATGTGTCTCTAACCAACATACCCATATCGTAAATCAAGAATGGGGTACGCTTCACTAGAAAAGAAAATGGTATGTATTTTTAATTTACAATAATATTGTTAGGTTCTAATATTCAACATCATAATTATCTTTCTATATTTATATGTTGATTGATGAGTCTAAATCCAAAGACACTTATATCCCACATCATGTTCTATAAAAGGAGGCACGTGTGAATAAGGATGGTAATATAATATATGATAACACACAAAAAGTGTGGGAAATATGTGTATGTAGGACACGACGATGAAACTATTTTTTTTTTAAAATTTATATTAGATAAAAATAATTAGTTATTTTCCTATATCTGACAGTCAGAGGAATCAGCTACTCCAATAGCGGATGCAGAACTATTATCGACGACTTTGAAGCTTCCAGAACAATTCGGTCATGTTAGAGGTATGGGGTTTGGGGTGACACCCTGAGTATATATTGAGTAAAAAATGAAATGTAGAGAGGAAAAATTGAAACAAATGAGAGAAATACTAGAATCTCTTGAAGAACGATTTCAATGGAAGGGAGAATTGCTAGTAACTTTTATGGGTGGGAAGCAAGGAGAAGACACAACCCAGGAACAATGAGTGCGTGAAAATTCCACCCCATCCCCCCGCCAGCTTTGAGGAAATCCATTCCCCTCAAAGAGTTGTCTTAACCGTGGTACTCAATATTATAATAATTGTTCCCATGAGATATGAAAAAATAATCACTGATACATTTCCTATATTGATCTTCTACAGGGTGATAATGACTTTGATTTGAATCTATCAACACCCACCTATCACCTTTTAGCGAAGGATACAGTGTTCAACATCCCAGACGACAAGCTGCCATATAGACCACTTCCGAAAGATCATCTGAAAGTGAATATTAATGTAGCTCCTGATCCAAATGCAAAGAAACCTGTTACACTTGATGAAGATCATATTCATACTGTCAAAAATGGTTATTGGGACATTAATTTCATGGCTGTCACAACTTGTAAAAGTACAAGAAGACAAATAGGTATTTATTTCCTTTTTTTTAAGATAATCCTTTAACAATAAATCAAAAAAGGGTCTAAACCAATGAATGTTATTAGAGATGAAGAAAGGGAAGGGGGTGTCAAACATCGGCTCAAAACCATCTAAAGGATCGACCAATCGATCCCAAAGACATACTGAAATCACAACAACACCACCTGTTCTCTATCCACATTTACTAGCATTAAAGTCTCATGTGGATACGAAGCTAAGAGGTGGTAGTAGTTATATAGTGGGTTTCAAAAAAAATATGGAGAGGAATGTCAAGATTTCGTTGCTACTAAAAATTTAAATGAGATCCTTCAAAAGGGTTGGATAGGCAACATAGTTGTAAATATATATATGAGGTAGGTTTTCACAAATAGATTTTCTAGAAGTTGGTCTAATGTTCAAATTATGACTAAATAAATTTTATATTGTTGACAGATGTATATATGAAAAACTATTGAAGGAATATTCCCATGAGCCAAAATTCAGACTCATTATTCCTCATACCACATCAACACATCTAACAAAAGTAGAGCCATCAAAAAAGGATGAAGTAGTGAACGACTTGCTGAAAAAATTTGAAAGCACGACAACAAATGATAGATTGTTCCTGATACAAACCATGCAGAGGTAAAACTCTATGATTGAAGAAAATCAATTATATTTTCACATCATTTATTAATTATTCCTTTTTGTGTTTTTAGGTAACATTGGATGCTAATTTCGGTGAACTTAGATACTCCAAAGATTTAATTATTGGATTCAAAGCAAGGATATCCATCAAACCGACCACACATGATGGAGTTTTTGAATTTGTATGACACTGCATCCTACGTTTTAGGTTTAAACATCAAGTAATAAAATTTATATTATCTTTTACTGAGTATTCTGTTATGATAAGGAGGTATAAAATTATCATCTAAAAAAAGGAATGAGGACCGGGGGTATGCATAAGGAGGCGAGCAAGTACTATGTCGGGATAAATATCAGGGTATATATAATAAACATTCACTATCCAAACACATATCAACAGAAGTTACTTATTATCCTAAGAATTAAATTTTATTTAGTTTCAAAAACAAACAGACAATAATGATTGCAGTTTCTATGTTTGTAAATTTATCAAAGAGATCATTTTTCATCAACAAACTAGAATCCCTAAATAGGTATTTAAAAAAACTACTATTTTATTTATTAATTATTTATTTTTATATTTTGAAGTACAACTCTGACTTCCAAAAATCCTCATACTCACAATATGATATATATTTTTTCAAAAATGAGTGGGCCACATACCTGATGGAAGATTGTACACAAATATCATGAAGATCTGACTTGGGGACGTGTACAATCAGTGGTCATTTTTGAGAGGGGTTAAGGGGATCAAAAGATGAAACATTGTTATATGTAAATTTTCATAGGAAAATTTTAATTTTTATTAAACAAAACACCCTTAATACAATGATTCATTTTCCCGTTTTAACAGATGAAATGCACTAGCAATATGCAAGAATGATGAAGCACTCAAAGGGTCTCTATTTTGTTTAAAATGCACATAATTTTAAGTGAAAACACCAAATGACGTACGAAAATCCAACAAAATGAATTATTAGTGTGTTTATCTATTAGGATTACAATCCATGGGGGTGGTTTTGATGTTTACAAGTCAACCCCTCCATAATCTGAGGCACAATTTGACTGGTATCACTCAAATTGTCTCTCTCTTGTTTAAAATAGACCAAATTTTAAGTCAAAACGCCAACTGAGTTATGAAAATATGAAAAAACACATTCAGATTTTTTTAACCTTTAGGATAATGGTCCATGTGTATATTGGTGATGTGTACGAGTCAACCATGCCTCAATCTGAGGCATGGTGTGGCTGGTATCACTCAATGTGTCTCTCTATTGTTTAAAATGGACAGAATTTTAAGTGAAAACAACAACAAAAGTACGCAAATCAGACCAAAAGCATTTGTATTTTGATTATCCATTTGGAGAATGATCCATTAGGGTGTTGGGGATGTGTACGAGTCCCTCATGCCTCAGTCCAAGGCACGATGTGGCCGGTATCACTCAAAGCGTCTCTTTATTGTTTAAAATGTACTGTATTTTAATTGAAAACACCAACTCACATATGAAAATCCTACCAAATTCATTGTTATTGTGTTGATACTTCATTATAATATTCCCTAGTTGCGTTGGTGATGTGTAGAAGTCATCCTCACCTCAATCCGTGGTACGGTGTGGCCGGTATCACTCAAAGGGTCTCACTTTTTTTTAAATGGACAAAATTTTAAGTGAAAACACCAACTGACATATAGAAATCATTCCAAAAGCATTTATATTTTTTTTATCCTTTAATATAATGATATATTGGTGCGTTAGTGACTTGTATGATTCAAACCCACCTCAATCCAAGACATGGTGTGGTCGGTACCACTCAAAGGATATCTCTTTAGTTAAAATGGATAAAATATTATGTGAAAACACCAAATGCCGTACGGAAAACTGATGAAAAACATTATTATTATGTTGATCCATTAGGAGAACAATCCATGGGTCTGTTGGTGATGTGTACGAGTCAACCCCTCCCCATTACAAGGCATAGTTTGGGAAATATTACTCAAAGACGCTCTAATTCGTTTAAAATGGACAGAATTTTAAGTGAAAACAACGACTAACATACAGAAATCCAACCAAAGGCATTAATATTGGGTTGATACTTTAAGAGAACGATCCATGGGTGGGTTGGTTTCATTTACGAGTCAACCCTACCTCAATCCGAGGCACGGTGTGGCCGGTATCACATAGAGGGTCTCTCTTTTGTTTAAAATGGACGGAATTGTAAGTGAAAACACCAAGACGTATGCAAAAAAAGTCCAAACACATTTAGTTTGTGTTTATCCTTTAGGTGAAAAATCCATAGGTGTGTTGGTGATGTGTATGAGTCAACCCTTCCTCAATCTGAGGCACGGTGTGGCCGGTATCACTCAAAGGTCTCTCTTTTGTTTAAAATGGACCGAATTTTAAGTGAAGACATCAACTAACATATGGAAATATGACCAAATTCATTTGGATTGTTTTGTCCCTTTAATAGAATGATCCATGGGTTCATTTGTTATAGGTACGAGTAAACCCCACCTAAATACAAGGTACGGTGTGGCCGGTATCATTCAAAGGGTCTCTCTTTTGTTTAAAATGGACATAATTTTATGTGAAAACACCAACTGATGTTTGGAAATTTGACAAAATGCATTCGTATTGTGTTGATAAATTACGAGAATGGTCCATGGGTGTGTCGGTGACATGTAAGAGAAAACCCCACCTCAATCTAAGGCACGGTGTGGCAGGTATCACTCAAAGGGACTCTCTTTCGTTTAAAATGGACATAATTTTAAGTGAAAACACAAACTAACGTATGGAAATATGAACAAATGCATTCATATTGTGTTGATTCATTATGAGAACGATCCATGGGTGTGTTTTTTTATGTTTACGAGTCAGCCCCGCCTCAATATGAGGCACGGTGTGGTCAGTATCACTCAAAGGGTCTCTCTTTTATTTAAAATGGACAGAATTTTATGTGAAAAGAACACCTGACGTAGGGAAATCTATCGAAATATATTTGGATTGTGTTAATACATTAGGAGAAATATCCATGGGTAATTTTTATGTGAACGAGTCAACCTTTCCTTAATCCGAGGCAGGGTGTGTCCAGTATCACTCAAATGGTCTCTCTTTAATTTAAAATGTACAAAATTTTAAGTTAAAACAACAACTGATGTACACAAATCGGACCAACCACATTCAGATTATGTTAATCCATTAGTATAACGATCCATGGTTAATTCGTGACATGTAAGTGTCAAACTCTGCTCAATCTAAGGAATTGTGTGGCCGATATCAATCATAGGGTCTCTCTTACGATTAAAATGGACATAATTTTAAGTGAAAACAACAACGAACGTACGCAAATCAGAAAAAACACATTCATAGTGTGTAAATCCATTAGGAGAACAATACATGGGTTATTTAGGATGTGAAAGAGTCAACCCTTCCTCAATATGAGGTACAATGTACCCGGTATAACTCAAAGGGTCTCTCTTTGGTTTAAAATGGACAAAATTTTAAGTGAAAAAAATAACTAACATACGGAAGTCTGACCTAAAACAATAATATTTTGTTTATACATTAGGATAACTATCCATTGGTAATTGTTGACGTGTATGAGTGAACCTCGCCTCAATATAAGGCACGGTGTGGCCGATATCACACAAAGGTTCTCTATTTTGTTTAAAATAGACAAAATTTTTAGTGAAAACATCAAATGACGTACGGAAATCTGACCAAAAGAATTATTATTGTGTTCATATTGTAGTAGAAATATCCACGGGTTAATTGTTAACATGTAAAAGTCAACCTTGCTTCAATCTGAGGCATGGTGTGACTAGTATCACTCAATGTGTCTCTGTTTCGTTTAAAATGGATAGAATTTTAAGTGAAAACAACAACTGATGTACACAAATCTGACCAAACACATTCATAATGTGTTTATTACTTATGAGAAAGTTCCATCGGTTATTTGAGATGTGTACGATTCAACCCCACCTCAATCTGAGGCACGGTGTGGCCGATATCACTCAAAGGGTCTCTCATCCATTTTAAGTGGACATAATTTTAAAGGATAACAACAACTAACATACGCAAATCTGACCATACACACTCATATTGTTAAAATCATTTAGGATAATGATCCATCGGTCATTTTGGATGTGTAAAATTCATCCTTGCCTCAATCTGAGGCACAGTGTGGCCGATATCACTCAAGGGGTCTTTCTTTCGTTTAAAATGGACAGAATTTTCAGTGAAAACAAAATCTGACGTATGAAAATCTGACCAAACACATTCATATTGTGTTGATCATTTAGTAGAATGATCCATGGGTCCTTATTGATTTGTAAAATTCAAACCTACCTCAATATAATGCACGATGTGGCCAGTATCACTCAAAGGGTCTCTCTTTGGTTTAAAATGGACAGAATTTTATGCGAAAACAACAACTGACATATGAAAATCTGAAGAAACACATTCATATTGTTTTCATCCTTTAGTATAACGATCCATGGGTCATTTATGACATGTATGATTTAACCACTACTAAATCCAAGGCACGGTGTGGCTGGTATAACTCCATGGGTCTCTCTTTCATTTAAAATGGACAAAATTTTAAGTGAAAACAACCACAGATGTACGACAGTCTTACCAAAATCATTTAGAATGTGTTTATTGTTTTGTAGAACGATCCATGGTTTCATTGGAGACATGTACGAGTCAATCCCGCCTCAATCCGAGCCACAGTGTGGCCAGTATAACTCAACGGGTCTCTCATTTGTTTAAAATGTATATAATTTTATGTGAAAACAACAACTGACGTACGAAAATCTGACCAAATACATTCATATTGTGTTTATCAATTAAAATAACAATACATGGGTCATTTGGGACATGTAAGAGTCATCCCTTCTTCAATCTAAAGCATGGTGTCACCAGTATCACTAAAAGGGGCTCTCTTTTGTTTAAAATAGATAGAAATTTAAGTGAATACAATAACTAACATATGAAAATATGAAAAAACACATTCTGATTGTGTTGATCCTTTAGGATAACGATCCATGGGTCATTTTTGATGTGTTCGAGTCATACTTGCCTCAATCTGAGGCATGGTGTGGCCAGTATACCTCAAAGGGTCTCCCTGGCGTTTAAAATGGACAAATTTTTAAGTGAAAACAACAACTAACGTACACAAATCCAACCAAACACATTGTAATTGTGTTGATCCATTATGATAATATTCCATGAGTCATTTGTGATGTGTATGAGTAAACCCCGCCTCAATCTGAGGCATGGTGTGACTGATATCACTCAAAGGGTCTCTCTTTCGTTTAAAATGTGCATACTTTTAATTGAAAACTATAACTGACGTATGGAAGTCCGACCAAACACATTCATATTGTGTTGATCCTTTTGTAGATTTATCCATGGATCATTTTTGATGTGTATGAGTCATCCCTTCCTCAATCCGCGTCATTGTGAGGCTAGTATGACTCAAAGGGTCTCTCTATTATTTAAAATGGATAAATTTTTAATTGAAAACAACAACTGATGTATGGAAATCTGACCAATGGTATTCAAATTGTATTGATCATTTATGAGAACAATCCATGGGTCATTTTTTGAGGTGTACCAGTCATCCCAGCTTTAATCTGAGGCACGGTGTGGCCAGTATCAATCAAAGGGTCTCTTTTTAAAAAAAAATTGAAGGAATTTTAAGTGAAAATAATAACTGACATACAAAAATACAACCAAATGCATTCAGATTGTGTTGATACTTTAGGATAACAACCCATGGATGCCCCCCTCCCCCTAGACACCCCCTAAACCCTAGATTCCCCCACCCCACTGGACACCACCCCACCATCTTTGACAGCCCCAACAACCCCCTAGACCCTACCCCACCCCTTGGACACCCCACCCATCTGGACACCCGCACCCCCTGGAAAGCCCCCCAATCCCCTGGACATCCCCACCCCTGTACACACCCATGGAAACCCCCCATACCTAACAGCCCCCACCGCACGGATACCCCAACCCCCTGTACACACCCCCACCCACTGGACACCCTGCAACTCCCTAGATGGCACCCCACCCCTCCTAGACACCACCCCACCTCCTGGACACCCCCACCCCCTGGACACCCCCACACATGGACGACCACTCCAAACCTCCTGGACACCACCCCACACCCCCTTGGATAGCCCCACCAACCCCCTAGACGACCCACCCCCGAGACTCCCCCACCCCCTAGACCCCTCCCCCCCCGACAGGCTGGACACCAGCCCACCCCCTGGACACCCCGATGGACAACACCCCCCCTCCCCACCCTGGAAAGCCCCCCAACACCCTAGTCAAACCACCACCCCTAGACCACCCAAACAGACCCCCCTTTTCCTAGACACCCCCACCACCTAGACACAACCCCCACCCCCTGGACACTCCCAACCTCATGGACAGCCCCCGCACCCCCTAGACACCACCGTGTACCCATGTACATCCCCTAACCTTATGGACCCCCACCCCCTAGACACCCATATCCCCTGGACAACCCCATCCCCCCAAACACCCCATACTCCCACTGGTACAGCCACGCCAAACCCCTAAACATCCAATATCCCCCTGAATTCTAAATTGAATTCTTTATGTATTTAATTAACTTAAAAATTATGTTGGGTATACTTTTTCTATGGGTATACTTGGTGTAATTAACTTATAAATTAGGTTTTAATTTTGTATGGGTATACTTATCGAGATGTTGAATTTTTTGCAGGTGCTGTTTGGGTGGGCTGATGTAGAATTTTTTGTTGCAGCTTATAGGTCATTTATCAGTGCTAAAAATGGCTGATAAAAGACAACTTTATCAGTGATAAAAAAGTGCTGATAAAGGATTAGTTTATCAGCTCTAAACGAGCGCTGCTAAAAAATCACATTTATCGGTGCTTTTTAGCGCAGATAAAGGGTTCTTTTATCAGTGTCTTTTTAGCGCTGATAAAGGTATCCTTTATCAGCCCTTTTCTCGTGCTGCTAAATTATCCCCTTTTCTGTGATTATTGAGCACTAATAAAGGATACCCCCCCCCCCGTGTCAGTGATGAGATTTAGAACACATTTTATCACTGATAAATCCCGTTTTGAGAGCTGATAAAGCCTGTTTTTGTAGTATTGTTGTTCAAGATTGACGGTTCTTGTAATAGGTATGTTATTCCCTCTCTCTATTGGGAACCCTATGTTTATGAATGCGTTCCTATGAGATGAATCCAATCGATTTTCATGGTTTAGTTATGTTCATTTTTGTTATATGTAATTCCTAATAAATGATAATGCTATGATGTGATGGGTGTGCCCGAAATTATATTGCGCAATATGAATGTTTAAATGTGATGGGTGCACCCAAGAACTATACAGCACTCCAATGCATGGGGTAATGTGATGAATCACATGAGTAAATGTGATGTTATGTGTGAAAAAGATTCTAGCTTTTTTCACAAGTATGTGTGGTAGTTAACCACTAAGGCATGATGTTTCAATTTTATGAATTTCTACATTTCAAGTCTTATATTTATGGTTCCTCTTATGTCCATAATCCTTTGCCTATGTTATGATTATGGTCACCCCATTCTATATTTTTCTTATCTATCCCCTTACTGGGATTCTAACTCACCCCTTTTTATGTATATCCTCAGGTGAATACATGTACTATAGAGAGGTCATGTTTGAGTAAGAATCTATAGAAAAAGAAATTGAATAAATGTTTATGCTCGATGTTGTAATTGTTATGTATGGTCCTATATTTCCTAAGACACTAAACCATTAGACCCTCAATGTGTAATAATATTATGTTATTTATCATTAAAATTATGTAATGGTAATATAATAAAAGGATGGGTTGCTATATTTGGTAATAGAATAAATGTTTAGTTAATTTTGGAATTAGGATTAATGGACCCCAACGAAAACCTCTTGCATGAGACTAAGTACAAATATGCACACAAGAATTTTACGTTGGGATCATATATGTTATTATTTTAGTGTAAATTGTTTAAATGAATAAGTTATTCTTGACTTGTTGACTAATGTTTTGTTCTAGCCTTTTCTATTTTAGAAAATAGATGCAACCAGGAGAAACCGGGCCAATGACTTGTGTGAGGGACAATGCAATGATTTACCAAATGACATCCCCAATGATTTGGGAGGTGCAGTTAGAAACATCATGGTGATTCATACCAAATTATCTCAAGTTATGAACAATAAAAATAATAATTGGTAATTTCCTCCATTACTAAAGAGAGAGAAACTGGCTATCAAATGTTTTATACAACAACAACCATAGACATTTAGGGGATCTTCCAATCCACTATTTGTAGAATAGTTGGTCAAATCCAAAGAGAATATCTTTTCTATTCTTCACTGTTTTGAGATAGAGATGGTTACTATAGTCGTTTATCGTCCTGATGGAGAGGATGATCAATGCTGGGTTATGATTAAGAACACCAAGATAAGGGATGTAATTGAAGAGATGGAATGGGAAGATGTTAAGATCATGTTTCTTAATAATTATTTCCAATGAACTCATAGAACAATGGATAGATAATTCATAGAGCTCAATAAAAATGAAATAGATTATGTCAAAACCTACACAGGGAATTTCTCAATTCTTTCATGGTATGCTTCGGGTTTTGTTATCAACAATGATAACAAAATTGATAGATTCATCAGTGGATTAAAACCACAGTTTTGAAAGGCTTGTGCAACTCAAGACTTTTGGAGTTATGAAGAATTTCTTCGATGTTCTCTCAATGTGGATATAGAGTTTAAATAATGGTCCTATGGATATGGTGATAAGAAACGAATGATGGTGTTTCAAGACGGTGGATATAATGACAAAGATGTGAGGAAAACTCAATGACCCACATGCCAAAAATGTGGGAAAATTCACCACATGAACTGACATAAAGAGATAGATAAATGATACAATTGTTGGAAAGAAGGAATCCATTCTCAAGAGTGTTGAAAATACATGAAAATAAAGGATAACATCGCTGATTAAAGGAGATAACCACCCATGGTTCAATGCTACAACTGTAGGGAGCTAGGTCAATATGTAGGCCAATGCACTAAACCTCGAGTTCTCGAGGGTAATCAGTGTCAACAGCCACCAAATCCAATGTACCAAGGAAGGAATATGCCATTCCTACTATGGTAGTGGATAAAAATAATAAATTAATACAATGAACACTTTATATTCACTCAAGAATGGGAAAGGTCTTACTTGATTCTGGTTCTACGCATCCTGTTATATCATTCATGTTTTCTAGAACTATAAAATCAAAGCCCTAAAACATTTAAGTAGTGATATATATAAAATAACCAATTGGTGTAAATATTGAAACTGAAGTGTTTGAATATTCTCATGTTGGTGTATGTGGGAATATTCTTCCAACGAATCTCATAATACTTCCCCTGGTGGAGTTTGATGCTATAATGGGAGTAGATTGGCTCTTGCTATATAGAGCACATATCAACTATCCAAAAAAGGAAATATATTTTCTTATTCCGAACCATCCCTTACTCCACTAAAAATTCATGGAAGATAGTAAATCACATTTGAAAAATCTGTCATCTTTTTTTTGTTGATTCCCTATGAAAAAGAATACATCGCCCAAATGGTTGATTCAAAGGAATATAACATTATTGCAAAAATTTCCATCATGATGGAATACAGTAATGTATCTTCTGAAGAGTAACCTTGAATTCTCCCAGATCCTGAGGTAGAGTTATCAATAGAACTCATAACCAGAGCTACTCCTATCTCAACACGTCCCTATAGGATGGATCCTATCGAACTGGAGGCGTTAAAGAATCAGCTACAAGATCATCTTGACAAATGGTTTATTTTCACTAGTGCATCATCTTGGGGTGCGAAAATTCACTTTGAAATGAAGAATGATGGAACAATGCGGCTGTGTACCCACTATCGAGAACTCAAAAAGATCACCATAATGAACAAGTATCCTCTTCCAAGTATTGATGACTTGTTTGATTAGTTAAGAAGAGGTCAATACTTCTCAAAGGTGGATCTTCATTCTAGATATCATCAGCTACAGATGAAGAGGTAAGATATCCAGAAGACTGAGTTCCGTACAAGGTATGGGCCCTATGAGTTTCTAATGACTCCCTTTGGATGTACTAATGCCCCTAAAATCTTCATGGATTTGATGAATAGAGTCTTTATCCATTACCTAAACAAATTTTTGGTAGTGTTTATTGATGATATTTTCATCTACTCTAAGAGAAAGTTGGAACAAGAAGAACATATAGGTCATGTGTTGGTGACATTGAGAAAAGAGAAGTTGTAATCCATGTTCAAAAACCATGACTTTTGGATAAAGAAAGTCTCTTTCATGGGACATGCGATCACAAGGGAGGGAATTTCAGTGGATCCTCAAAAAACAAAGGTGATTGAGGAATGGAAAAGACCCTCTAGTGTCACAAAAATTCATAATTTTCATAGATTACCTAGGTACTACAGACATTTTTTTAAAAACATTTCATGATTGTCATTCCCGCAAACTAAGATAAAAATGAAAGGGGTAATGTATGTCATGGCGGAAGAATGTGAGGGAAGCTTCAAAGAGCTAAAGAAAAGGCTGATCACTGCACCTGTACACACACTACCGAAAAGTGGAGAATGTTTTGTGATATACACTGACACTTCAATGAAAGTATTGGGTTGTGTACTCATGAAAAATGATAATGTGATAGCCAAAGATTCATCGTAGTTTAAGATACATGAGTTGATCTACGCGATGCATGATCTAGAGCTAGCGGAAATGATTTTTTAATGAAAATATGGTGATGCTACCTTTATGGTGATGAGTGTAACATATACACCGACCACAGTAGCCTAAAGTATATATTCAAAAAATAAAAATCAACATGCATTATAGGAGATGGTTAGAGCTAATCATGTATTACGATTTCCCTATTCACTACCATCCTAGAAAGGAGAATAAAGGAGTTGATTCTCTATTTAGAAAAGAACCTACTACTCTATCCATGTTACGGATTGAGAAAGACCGTATCTTATGTGATATGCAAAGGATGGATTTACAAATCATAAGGGCAAGGGATACATCCTACCTTGTCCAAATGATTTCACAACCATCCATCAAATAGAACATTAAAAAATCACAAAGGGATGATGTGAAGATACAAAAGAGGGTGAATGTAGAAAAGGAAGGAATGTTGTACGAGTTCCATATCGATGATGATGGTGTGATTCAGTTTGGAACGAGGCTTTGTGTGCCTTCATCACCCGGGATAAAGATGTAGCTATTGTACAATGAACATTACTCAACATTCTTTATCCATCCTAGGAGTACCAAGATGTATCGTGATCTCTGAGAACAATTCTATTGGGTTAACATGAAGAAGAATATTGCCGAATGTATATCAAGGTTCTGGGAATGTCAGCACGTTAACAGGAAGTGAAAAAATTCGAAAGGGTTGATGCAGCCATTGCCTATACCCATGTGGAAATGGGAAAATGTTACTATGGACTTTTCCATGGGTCTCTCGAAGACGTCGAAGGGAAATAATGTGATATGGTTTTTGGTTGATCGACTCACCATGAATGCCCATATTATCGCTATTCAGGAAGATCTCTCGCTTGAACAACATGCAATGATATATGTGAAGGAATTGGTGAAAATTCATGGTGTTCTACTCTCAATTTTCTCTGACCGTGATCCATGGTTCACATGTAAATTATGGAAGAACCTTCATCATGATTTGAGTAATGAATTAAATTTCATCATGGATTATCCCCCCCCAACTATTGCCCAATCTAAAAGAATAATTCAGATGCTTGAAAATATTATAAGAGCCTCCACTCTAGAATTCAAAGGTGGATGGGATCAGCATCTCCTATTGGTTCAGTTCTCATAAAACAATAGCTTCCACTTGAGTATTTTGATGGATCCATATGAAGCACTATATGGAATGCAATGTATAACTCCACCCTTTTGGGATGATGTTGGGTAAAGGAAGCAACTTGGACCCGATCCTGTTCTATAGATGACAGAGAAGGTTCAACTTATCCAGAATCACATCAAATCTGCTCTGAGTCGGAAAAAGTGATGTGCTGACAACCGTTGAAGGGACTTGGAGTTTGACATTGGAGATTATGTATACTATCGAATATCACCAAGTAAGTGAGTCATTTGATTTGTAAAGAAAGGGATGTTAGGCCCAAGGATCATTTCATCTTGGGTATCATTGAAGACATAGTATCCATAACCAATCAGCATACACATCCCCCGAATATTGGGCATTTTTATGATGTGTTTCACGTATCACTCCTAAGGAAGTACACATTGGACCCCTCACATGTACTAAACTCCGAGGTAGTACAGTTGGATGATAATCTCTCCTAGGAGGAGTAGCTGGTAGATATTATAGACCAGAGAGATAAGGTCCTATGCAACATTACAACCCACCTTTTCAAAGTGTTGTGGAGGAACCATAAGTTTGAAGAAGCAACTTGGGAACTAGATGAGTCGATGAAAGAGATGTACCCTCACCTGTTTTCATAAATTGAAAATTCGGGGGAGAAATTTTAGTAGGGGGGGAGAATGTAACGACCCAAAGTATTTTAATGGAATTTCTCTTTGTATATATATGTCATAAAGTCACATGAAAAGAAAAAATAATGAACTAATATGTTCTAAGTGACCTTTATGAGTATTTTTTTCAAGTATGTGTTGGGAATTTCGAAAATATGACATACAATGTTGTGTTCAAGATGAAATTTGGGGTACAATATGAAAAAATAATTTTTGGAAAAGTGTAACATACTGATATGAATAGTAACATACCCATATAAATAGTAGTACGACCCTTATGAATATTAAATCGTCCAAAAAAGGGTAGCCTTATCCATTGATAATTAAATAAAATTTAGGCATCTTAGAATGTGACAATTTGTTCATAATAAACATTAGGATATTTTTTTAAGTCATAAAAAATTAATTATAATTAATGAATTAATTAAAATGAAAATGTATTTTTTGAAATTTTTTCATAAATTAACAAATATATGTCTTATATATTTAATATAATTTCATACGATCTTTTTTAATTTTTGAAAACATTATAAAGTCAGTTATAAATTTAAAAAAGTATATTTTATCTATTAAATTAAGATTTCAATTAAATATTAAATTAATCATATTTAGAAATTTTTTTTTTAATAATTTAATTTATTTTTTGATTCTTCCCGTCATAAAATTGTTCGGGTAAATTTTTTGGATCGTTCTGAAGTACTGGAATTTTTGATGAATAGTGAAATACCATAATTTACAAAAAAAAAGCTAAATAAGATAATTTTATAGTAATGTATGGTGTTCTGCGGATGTAAGCCCACTTGGTTACTGATCTCATGATAAAATTAATATTCTTGGTCATGGAAGACTTACAATTACTTTTCTTTTGCATAAATACTAAATTAATGAATTTTATATTAAGAAACCCCTCTCTCATCCACTATAAAATCATCCCTTCACACCATCATTTCCTCACACCTCTCATTATTCAATCCATATCTAAAATATGAAAAAGGATCATCATTTTCCCCTCCCCACATCCATGATCTTATGGTATCATCAATAGTCCATGCCTAGGCCCCTTAGGGATGATCTCAAGAGGAGGATTCAAGAGGTACTTCCTCTCCTTTTTTTTCCTTTAACTCTCCTTCAATTTCAAGTTCCTTTCTTATTCCCTATCCACCTATCCATGTCCAAATGGTATGTTAACTCTAGTATCACACATATACTAGAATTTTATGATACTAATGGTATATTATTCCATACAACCCCCTTCTCTTATTCCTTTTATTTTATAAAATAAAACATTGTTTGTGAGGTGTTAATCTATCACCTTCAAGAACGACATGTTTTCTTTTACCATTTATACCTTCATATCTGGTCATTATACCTTTCTATTTTTAAACCAAAATATTCTATATGTATTATGTCCTATTTTATTTTCTGGAAGTTTCTTTTATAAATATTAGTAAATGAGTAAAAAAACAAGTTCGTTGTGGTCAAAAAATGGCCAAAATTTACCCAAACGATCATCATTAAATTCCTATCTAATGATTCATCCACATGGTATATAACATAATTCATTATAAGATAATTAAAACTCATGTAATATCATTAATGGCATGTAATATCATCTCTTTATGTTTACATGTGTTCTAACCAAACAACAATTTCTGAGTACAAGTGAACCACTCAAGAAAACCGTAAAAACAAACATTCCCGAACAATGTTTTTGAACACTATAACTCATCAAAAGTCTCATAAAATAAAACAATAAAAAAATGAACCATTTTCATTTATAAAAGGATATTTTGTTTCTTAATAATGAATATAATTTCATTATACTGGACATTAAAGTGAAGGAAGCGTTCAGATATATGTTAAGGGGAAATTCTCGAACCCAACTTTTATCCTTTATGTTCACCTTATATCACTTATTATTGATATGGTTACTCTATAAAAATATTTTGATCATAATTTTCATTCCTTTTCTGGGGTATACACGTTTTTCAATGTTATTTATGTCAAACCAAATGTTTTCCAAAATATATCTTCTTTTAAGAACATAACTTTTACTTCTTATTCAATATTGGCGGTTCTTGTAATATGTATGTTATTCCAACATTCTTTTGGAAACCAAATGTTTATAAGTGCGTTATTATGAGATGAAACCCATTCATTTTCATGGGTTGTTCTTTGTTGATTATTTTATATGTCATGAATGATAAATGATAACGTTATGATTGACTAGTGTGCCAAGAATTATATAGCGCAATATAAATGGTTAAATGTGACGGGTGCGCCCAGAATTATACAACACTCTAATTCTTAAGTAATGTGATTAATCTCATGAGTAAATGTGAAATTATGTGTGTAAAAGATTAAATATTTTTTCATAAGTAATTTTTTAGTTAACCACTAAGACATGTTATTTCATTTTTATGCATTGCCACATTTCAAGTCTTATATTTATGCTTCCTTATATGTTCAGCATCATTTGCCTATGTAATAATTAGGCTCACCCCATGCTATATTGTTCTTATCTATATCCTTACTGGGATTATATCTCGCCCCTTTTAATGTATATTTTCAGGTAACTACATGTACTAAGGAGATGTCAAGTTCCATTAAGACTGTAGAGGAGAAGAAATTGAATAAATGTTTATGCTCGATATTGTAATTGATATGTACGGTCCTAGTTTTCCCAAGACACTAAACCAATGGATCCTATATGTGTAACACTATTATGTTATTTTATCATTAAATTATGTAATAGAAATGTAATAAAATCTTGGGTTTCTATAATTTACATGATCCTTATAGTAATAGAGGACCCTTCATTGACATTATATAAAAAGTCCCCAAATATTAATTCACTTAATAAACAATTCATTGTGGATGCACCTTCACATAAGACATGAGATGATGAACAATCCATAAATTATCCATATTTATAGTAATATTTGGATAGTAGTCTGTTGTATTTCCCTGAAGTTATATTGATAATAGTTAATTTAAACTCGAATGTGATTTTTGATACAAATGTATAACTAAAAATCATGATAATCTGTACATACATGATGTATATAGATCAAAAAACAATCTTTTGTTCCTAATAAAACATGTGGTTATCTTTTCATGGAATTACATGGATTTTTTTCTATACCACCATGTAATTTTCTACTTCCTATGAATACCAAATAAGAATCATGGATATAAATAAGACTTAATAAGGATGCATCCATCTGGAAAATCCATGCTTGGGTCTAAGGCAGAGAAATTGTTAAGGATACTATTTTGATGTATAATACCCTATAATTGTTTGTAAATTTAAACTGAATTAATAAATGAACTAGAAAAGTCAACATTTTCATTGATATATATGACATTTGTCATTATAACCCAACAGATGAATTAATTTTTTTAGTCACCGAATTTATAATCAATTCATAAATATGTTTTAAATCCCTTTTATTTATTCATGAGTAATCATTAAATAATGAAATAAATATAAATCTTGAATATGAAGATACAATAACATTCAGAGAACCTTAAGGGGGCTCTATTAGGTTATTCCATTATATTTGAAGAATTATAGACCAACCAACATAAAATAAATTCACAATGTATTTAAATCCATTATTAGTAAACCAATTGAGTGATTGGTAAATTACCTGGTAGTCAACGTCCACTTCTATTATGGCCACTTCAAAGACGTTTAAGGTCTATTTAGATGGATTTGTTCGCATGTCCTTAAAATGATCACAAAAAAATAAACTTTTGGAGTCACCAATGTGAAATTATCTGGATTTATTGTCTAACACCGGGGTTTTAAAATTGAAATTGAAATTAAAAGGGTAATACAATGATAGGAACCCTTTTCAAATCCTTTTTTAATTATGATAATATTAAAAAATACATAACTATAATAGGTGATTCGTCATTAACCTTACTAGTAAGTGTTTTCCAATTTCAAAATTATTTTCAACAAAATCAACCTATCATTTGGATGGAGGGTCTAAAATAATATTTTATATTTTTATGTAGTAGCACTCTTATACACTTCCTTTAATTCATCCCAGTGATTGTAAACTAGTAATCTTAACCCGGTAGCTCTAGAATGTCTCTTAGTGTAAAATAGAGCTAGAAAAATTATAAACAGAAAATAAAAATATATTATATTACCTCAAACACACTATAAAAAGGATTGAGAGCAGACACAAAATAATTAAGAATAATTGTTTCAAGATGATATTTTTGGTAGAATAGTTATACCAATAATTATAGAATCTTAATGTATTGCTAGTTTAATCCTTTATATATTGAAATATAATCTAATTTTTATAAAAAAACATGCTTTCTGGAATTATTTGATGAAATAATATATGATTTTTTCAAATATGTTTTCTATCAAATAGAATTTAAAGGGAATGTAATCACATATTTTCCATTAACCGAATCATTACCAGGTGAATTTTTTCTAGATATACAGCTACAAAATGATGAGGTTTTCCCTATTACCAACACTTCATAGACATGGGTTATGCGTTTTCATTATGCTTACAAGGGAATACTGGAAAATAACTTGGAGGGATAAAAATTTAATAAAGGGTTTCATGGTGATTTCCTTCACCTACCATGCAAAAGAAATCATTCCATATTAATTTCTCTTCTTAAATAGATGTAATAAAATTAACGAAAATTATTAAGAGTTTTTCTTAGGTTTTTCTCTTTCTAGGAAATTTTTTACCACCCACCATAATAATAAAGGAAATTTATAGTTTATCATTTAATGGATCATTGTAAAATACACCATTAATAAAGAGGAAATGAACCAATAATTGATCATACTCATGACTCGTTTGATCAATTTATTAGAAAAGTAGTAATTTATTATGTTTTTTAATAACTTAATGCTCATATATATGCATTGGAAAAGGTTTCATATAACCTAAATAATTAAAAATTAAACTGATAAAATTATATTTTTGAAATATTGTCGGTGGTTTCATGCATCACTAATGAGGAAAATTAGGAAGTGATAACATTTTAGCACAAATCTTACTCATGACGAAATTATACCCCTATAAATAATCAGGTAACAAATTATATTAACTTCATAATGGAAAATATTATATTCCCAGATCATAATCAGAATTTAGTTGAATGGGTATGTATTTAAATTAATTTATGTAACTCATCCTCCATGATGGATCAATTCAAAAAAAAAATACATTATAAAGGATGTTTTTAAAGGACTCTCCTTAGTTGTGTTATTGAAGGAATACTATTTAATGTAATGGGATAATTGAATGTTAGTATATGAATAAACCATTAAAACATAACCAAATTCAATAAAAATTTTATGTTGAATGATTATATATTACCTTTGATGATGTGGTTTTTCAAATATTCACAATAAAATGTCACTCATTTCAAATTCAATCCAATTTCATAGATTTACACTTATATATACTATGGTTCACCATGTAATCCTAAATGTTTTATACATAGATTTTACATATAATGGTCTTATATCCTTTAATTATATCTTAATACTATAAATTTAAAATCAAGGAAACCAATTTATTCACAAAGAGGGATAAAACAATATCCCAAAAGGAATTCAAGGAAACAGACATGATTACATCGATAAAATCAATCATCATCACCAAATTTAGAAATACACATTTCATACTCATGAATAAAAAAATGAACTTATATGAAAATGAGTTGAAAATATTATATGAAAAGTACATTATCCAATCCAACCACTCATTCTATCATTAGTCTTTTGATTGATATGTAAACTACTAAAAAAACTATACCAAATATACCTCATAAAATAGTGGATATAGAAAAACATACATGGATTGACATGATTTTTAATGTTATGGGAACATGTCATGAGTATGAACACATAAAAATGTTGAATTGATACTCTATAGTATATTAGATAAAATTTTTCATGCCAAATTATATTCAACTACATTCATAAAGAATGGATGATTATGATTAGTATATTTCATATAAACAATCTTAAATATAAATAAATAAATTGGTTGGTCTCTATGAAAAGGGATTAGAACCTCTCCGCAACAACAATGTATATCAGAATAGGATGGAACAATACTTTTACAATAGAATACTAATATGATTATTTCTTCAAGGGTAATATTTGTAAAATTTTAACAATGAAATGATTCTAATATATAAAACTATAAAATTGAAACCAAATATGAAGGGTTTTACATCATACACCATGTCTACTAAAATTAAGAATATTCCTTCATCACAATGGATGGAGATTGTATTATTCCTCCCATATATGTGAGATTCCCCATGAAATATTTCTTATATATCCACATTATATTTAAGTCATTATTATAAGACTACAAATTGTATTAAAACAATAATTACTCTTAGAAAATTGAACAATATGATGTAATCTCTTTAACACATGACCTAAAACAATATGGTATAAGACACGCACCCTATGAACATAAAAATATTATGTATATGATTCAACCCACATGACATAAAACGAGTTGAAGTGGTCCATTTCACATCACCTAAGAATTTAAAAAGGCCCCCTTAAATTAGAGCCCATTTGAAGTAAGATTCCATTGAGAATGAATTATTAATTAATTTTAGGACTCCACTATTAAATCTATTATGGGATTTAATACACTTTTATAATTGAAATATGTGAGTCTTGTTTCTTATTACATTGAGATACATAGTGATGATTATAACACCCTAATATTTTAAGAGATAATTTTTTACCAATAAATTAATTAATTTGGATATTTTTTGTTATATGTAAAAAGTAATAAATATTTCATTATATGGAAAATTTATTTTTTCTTGTTGTTGGTCGGAGTGGACACTCTAGAGGGGGGGTTAATTGAGTTCCAATTAAAATTTCTGTTTAAAAAACATTGTCTTAAAATCCCCCAAATAAAACACAGAATTAAACTGTAGTGAATTTATATCAAAATATAGGTTCTGTTAGGTTCTCAAGGGATTGATTATTTCCCAGTTAATCAAATCAGAAGAATTGATTAACTTTTGAAACTAACTTACTAATTTACAACTAATATAAAAACTTTCGAGTTTAAATATCAAAGTGACTTGAAAACAGTTTTTGTTTTAAAGTAGTTTGAAACAGAATAAAAATAACTTTTAAAATAAGTAAGCACAGCAGATTTAACCAAGAGGTTCAGTCTCAAGATGATACTTAGTTTTCTCAAAACATTATATAAAAGTGATCCACACCCTGGATCGGGGATTACAACAGTATACAACTGTCATGGTCCAAGACATCTACCACTGTTATCCGTGGGAACAAAAACAACAGCACTAGAGCTGTCCAGGTCCACATGACCTCTACCACTGTTATTTGTGGGAAAAAAACACAACAGAAAACCATTTGTCCAGGTCACACACGACCTCTTCCACTATCCCAGTGGGAAATAAAAAAATGTAAGTGTTTGAGTGAGGATTTACAGATCCTCCAGTTAAAGTACATGAGACAGTGTGTGTGTAAAATAAAGCAGATGACACACACTGCTCAAAATGTAAAAAGTGAATCAATGAGGCAAAGATTTAGAGTTTAGAAATGGATCTAGTGATTGAGTGCATCTCTGGACTCCTTTGGATTGATCAGAATTGGATCTGAGTCCTCTTCTGGTTTTTTTCTGGAAAACAGAGTGTCGTGTGCTTCCTTGACTTTCAGGTTCAGAGATAGAGAAAAAAGTAGTCGATGAAGTTCTTGTGTGGATGTTCTTGTTCTCGGCTCTTCACTGGTATGCAGTAATGAATGAGTTCTTCATGTAAGTTCAGTTGTCTCATTGCATGCACACATGGTTGTTCTTCCAGCACACCTCGTGGTATGTATGTCTCTGTGTATTCTTCTATTCATCCCTGTCTCAGCAGCAGCACATCCTTCTTTCATTTAAAGCACGAGCTCCGGCAAAAGAAATGATTTATTTTCACAGGTACGAGGTAGGGTTTCCTAACAACCAACAAACACCCATTAAATAAATGTCAGTGCATTAAGATATACCTAATATGACCGTGGGTTAGATTAAACAATGATAAAGAAATTAATGCAGTGTCGGGTTCTATCTCTGGAACGGTAGCTTTGATATCGGTAGATAGATGTCACAGTAGGCTTGCTTTTATCAGTGGCTTCTTGTGTAATGGTAGACTTGATGTGTAACGGTATACATTATGTGTAACGGTAGCTATAGACTTTTCTTGTATCGATAGCTCTATATCGGTAGCGGTAGCTCTGTATCGGTAGCGGTAGCTCTCTATCGGTAGAGGTAGACTTGTCTTATATCGGTAGCGGTAAGTCCCTATCGGTAGCTGTAGACTTTGATGTATCGGAAGACTTCATTTGATAATGGTAGCTTCAACATATCAGTGGAATTATGTGTATGGTAGCTAGTCTGTATTAGTAGCTCTATGTTGTAACGGTATCTAGTTCTGTTTAACCATTCTATTGGCAGAATAGGTTAAATCAGAGAGTACAAACATCCAGTAACCGAAAGACTAATATTTAAACATAAATTAATAAAACAATACTTAAAGCAACTAGATTACCAAATTAGTATTTAACCATTGATCAAATAGGGTTTATCAAAATACAAATAATCATAATTGGGATTATCAAAATATAATAAAGCAACTAGATTCCCAAATAAGTATTGAACCATTGATCAAATAGGGATTATCAAAATACAAATAATCATAATTGGGATTATCAAAATATAATAAAGCAACTAGATTCCCAGAGGTTTCAACACTTGTGTTATAAGAAAATGACTATCTTTGAAATCAAATATATCTTGGGTTATCATGACTTATTAAGCCATAGTAGAATATTATTTTAAATACGACTTTTATAACATTTCCATTAAATAGGAAGGTATTTATTGTATAAAAAACGTTATGAACTATATGTATGAATTTAATACTTAATATAAATATATTTATAAATTCATAGTAAATTATTATTCAATTATTAATTAAGTTATTATATTAAAAAAAATATTTTCTATTCAAAACTAATTTTCCTTCAATTTTGGATGACTATTAAAATAAATTTATAAAACATTTAGAATTTTTATTAGAAAAAAACAAATATAATTTATGAAATAAAAATATAAAAATTATGTTTTCGTGATTTTTTTTCATTAATTTTTAATTTTCCTTTGAATAGGTAAAAAAATAATTTTTGAATAATATGTTTTATTTGCATGAAATTAAGTAATTAAAATTACCCATTATGTTTCCCTGTAACATAAGTGTTATTTAGTTATCTAAAATACAATTAATTACATTTTAATCATCATTATAATAAATTTTAGTATATGTTTCTATTATGGTTAAAAATAGTTTTATTTATTAATACTCTTTAAAAATTTATAATGTTTCTCCATTTTAATTATTTCAAATAATACATAATTAGGAATTTCTAAATTATTTTAATATATTATATAGATTGGATAATAAATTGAGATTTATATAATGATTATTATTATACATATAGTTAATATGAAATAATTTTCTACTAGGAAAAAATAAACATTTTAGAAACCATATATTTCATCATATATATGGGTTGTATTATTAAATTTAATTATAGAAACATATTGAAATTTAATTGGAAAAATTAATATTCATTTTTTAAATCATCATAAAAAAACTATTTTGAGGTAAATTGTTTAAAAATAACAACAAATATTAATATATTTACGATTAGGAAAATAAATACTATATTTTAATTAAGAACAAAATTTTCATCTAAAATATTTATAAAGATAAATTATTTATAAATTATTTATAGATAAAAATATGATTCATTATATATCTATTAATCTAATTTAGGTCATTGAAATTAACTTCATATTGAAATGGGATATAAAAACATTGTAATCCATAGAATATTTTCTCTTTGAAGAGCAGTTTTATAATGGCATGAGAATGATTATTTTTAAAGTTAATTTTTTCAAATATGTGAATTGAATTTGGAAAAATGTATTCCATTTTTTAAATTATAATAATTTATTTTATATAATAATTGAAATTTTTTCCAAAATTAATTTTAATAAGAGTAATAATTTTTTACCATGATTAAGGTAAAAATGTCTTTACTAGGGGTAATCCAAAAAGGTAGGGTTAAAACTGAATTAAAAACTTTTCAAAAAAGATGTTTTATTATTATATTTAGAATTTCTAATTTATTAGTCACTATAATGGTAAATGTATTCATTTCATGCAGTAGAAAACTTTGTCACACATTTTTTATTCAAAACATTAATTGTTTTCCACTCACCTCACTTAAAAGAGGAAACACCCTCCAACATTCTTAACACCTTCAATATATTTTTGAACGGCCAATACATTCAATAATAACATAAAAAATTCCATACTCTCTATATGTGGCATTATAATTTAAATAAATCCAACCTATGGAGCATTTTTGTTCAAACCTGTGGTCGTTTACTGAGAAATATCAATCATTCATCATAGAGAATTTTTTATTTTACATATTTGTCCAGATCTTTAAATAATTATTAAACCAGTATTATATAATAAACTCAGTGTATTAAATATAAATTTATGATTTTATTTCATTTCTATAACCTACATATAAATCCTCTTTATAAAATGGGTTAAAAATTCATCTTTCAGGAGTACGACGAACAACCACCTCCTGAACTGATGTTATTCGTGTTTCAATTACCACGTCTCATGGTTGGGAATGATGATTTATATAAATTATATATATGATATTTGGAATATAATTATACATATGGATCCATTTTATATAATATGTATATTTTTATATTCAATATTACTTTGTATTCCATAAGGGATATGATATTCTCGCTCGTGTGTATGGGGGACTACCGCCATGTGAATCAATGTGATTCATTTTCACTAACACTTTACAAGGAGGATAATAAAGATACTTTCAGTTAACAAATAATATATAGGTGAAATATTACTATATTCATATCATATATATCATTATTAAAACATAATATATCATTTAATTTTTTTCTCTTTTCACTCAAAGAATGACGTTAATGTCTCTCATATATGTGTGCACTACCGACTTCATTATATAATGTGTCTATTTTTTTACCATAACAGATGGAGGATATTAATATGTATGTATAATGAAATATGATTTTATTTATGATATTATTATCTTATTTAAGGATATTATATTACATATGTCCATTTCATAATGAACATTTAAAAAATAGAAATGTAACTCAGGAATAAGTACGACCTACCTCCACGATGATCATAACATACATAAATTCTCAAAACCATATTTCAGGTTTAAAATTAAAAGTATATTTTATATATAAATATGAATTTTTTTTCTTGATTTTTTTTTCTTGGAGAGGATTTAGTCACGATAAAAATAGTGGGAATAAAAAAAACATATATGGAAAACAAAGATGTTATTTCCTGAAATATAACAATAATATGGAGTTGTTAATAAAATGGTAAAAAAATGAAAAAATAAAAAAATATTTGATGATAAATATATATTTTATTTTTAAAAATATTAATAATAAAATAATATTCATTATACATGATGTTTGAATGACTGTGAATGAAATATAGACTTTTTTGTAAGAAATTTCATGTCCCTCTTTTATTTCTAGGAGACATTAGAATATTTATCAATAATTTCATTTCTGTGGTGTATATATTACAACCTTTTCTTGCTATATCATTAATATATTAGTATTAATTATATTTAATTCTTCATTTTATATTATTCTTTATTGGTTCTTATGATTCAAAGTATTAGTAAAGTGGTAAGGGATTTCCATCTATATTTTTATTTTATGAGACACATTTCATTTAAACCACATGTTTTTTAAGTTTTATATATACTACCAATGAAAATATTTTATAATGTATGACATAAAAATTATTTATATTTATATATCCATTTTTCGATCACACATTCACGAGGTTTATGGTTCAAAAGTTACCATAGTGGTAAGGTTTTTTTTAAAGTTTCCATCAATGAGATATAGTTATGTTACACACCTATCTTGTTTTAAAATTATTATATATAGACCTTTTGAAATTTAATATCAAGATTTTATTTAAACAATTGTAATTTTCAATTTCATTTAACTATATTACTTCATGATTATTTTGTTTCAATGTTAACAAAGTGGTAAATATTTATGTTACAATATCATTTTTTAATGGATGTCTATGACTATTTCAGATGATCAAATATTATGACTGATCTCTAAAAAAATCATGAATTTTAGTATCCATTGGTTATTTCCTGAGAACACAATTTTCAATTTATTTTTTTCTATTTATGTACATAATATTTCAAAATATTTTTTTAAAGATAAATTCTCTTTATTTGTTTTCTCATTCGAAAACCCTTTTCTTCTAAAGCAATGTTTTCTAAATTTTCTTTAAAACTTGATTTGAAAATATTCCTAATGGGTTTTAAAGGATTTTTTTACCAAAAACTGATAATTTAATAATTTAAATGGAATCTTCTTGACAGTGGTCAAATAATTCATTTTTAACCAATATATAAATTGTGAAATAATTCATTTTTTAAAGATGCATGACATAAACAATATTCACTTATATCATGACTGAGCACAGATTTCATGCATAACACATATGACTTCAATATTATTTTCAAATAATATTTCCATCAATATTCGATAACCTCATATATTTTAAATAAACGGTATCAAAATGAATATTATTTATAAACTTTTCTTTGTTTTGAATATTAATTATAAATTTTAAAAGTCTATTTTACTTATAAAATGTTATAAATAATTTATAAATGTTTATTTAAATGTTTATAAAATTTAGTTTACAATAATATGAATTCCAAAATATTTAATAATATTTATCTTTAAAAATTCATTTTCATATAATGGTTATTTTCATCAAGAAACATTCCAAGGGATTTTTATTTCAAAAGCATTTACCATATAATATCACAACCTTTGAGGATACTTATACTTTATTGGGGATATGTTCCAAAGATACCATTCTTATTATTTCTATGAATTGTATGTATTTAGGATGTTGTGATTTTAATGAAACATTTTTCTCTTACACGGGTTATACATTGATGTAACACTTATGAAACTCATTTCTTTTCATAGGAAATAATATGATGAAATGATTATGAAACCTGTCACCATTCTATAGTTTATGATATGATGATATTTTTGTTAAATTCATTTCATTTCAGGGTAAGTGATATGATGATTGTTTTATGTTATTCTAGAACACATATATATTATTTTCATTATTTTATCAGTGGAACCTATATATATCTCCAATTAGTTTGGGGATTATTTATACCTCATGAGATAGAAATGTTTAGAATAAAGAGTGATCCAATTTTGTAAGGGACCTCATCTATTTTGATGATATTTGGATTGAATCATAAATACTATTATAGTTGTGGAAATGAACCCATTATTATATTATAGCCTTGGTGGTGAGCACTAAATACTTTTGAAATGATTTAATATTCTCATTTTTATGCCCAAATTTTATTCCTTATGACAATTTCTGCTCTCCTGGATCATATTCCTAAATTCCCTTTTGATTCGTATATTATGGATTACCAATCATTATTAAATGAATTAATATTATGATATTTTATATTAAGGGTATTGTTTCTAAAAAATCCCACATTCCTATACCCTTATATTCAAATTATTATTAAATTGATCCATTTTGTACAATTATTGAGCATATGATCTTGATCATTATTATATTTCTTTTCTGTCGGTTATCTGAATAGGTTATAAGTTTTTTATGTTTGTGATTAGTACAAAAAGATAATGTATTTATTGGATATGTTTGAGATAATTTACTAAATTAGAATATTTTTTACCTTCAATACAAAGATAATAAACATTTATGGTCCTTAGGCTTGTGTTAAAGAAATTTATTTAATTCTGAAAAAAAGATAATATTCATTTTTGAAAATCCTCAATCGACATAGTTGGAATTAGATGGTATATTTAGTTATCCTTTGTATACATGGATTTTAAAATATTAGTGATATACATAGTGATATTTATAAGTTAATTACGAGGGTTTTATCTGAGAACAATTATTAGGATGATTCAATGTATATGGCAATGTCATAGATTTTGTGTAATGGATTGATTGAGTGGATTACAAATATTAAAATCCATATTTGGATACTAATGGAATATGTGGATCTAGAAAAAATGTACCAAGGGAATGTAACTCTAAAAAGGGAGACGTGTGCTTGAATTGATCGCCAATTGGTGTTTGATAATGGGCCTTACATGAAAACAATTTTTACCTTCTAGAAATATATGATTTGGATGTTGAAAAATTCTTGATGAACCATCATAATGGGTTTGAATAGATTATTACTTTGATTGAGATAGTAAAAACATAAGGGGTCACTGATTAAAATAGTATATGTCATAATTTAGAAACCCTAAAATTTATTTCCTTTTTTTTTGTATCGTAGTTTGATACTCATTATTCAGAATATGGTTTCTTGTTTTACTCAATATAGTAACTAGAAGGAAATGGTTAAACATTAAATGTGATAAACATTATACTAATGAGAATCAAAATGGGATGACAAACGATTTAAAGAACATTTAGATTATTCATAAACATTTAAAATTATATATTATTAAAAATGTGTACCTTAATCAACTCTCGGACTCACCAATGAAGATAAATATAGTGTTTGTTTATGGTTAGGAGAGTGTAGACCATGTAGGAAATGGGGAATTATTTTATATATTACTATAATGATGAATGAATCACTTAATGGAATTTTATTATAATAATATGAATATGTTTTTATTATGGAAAATATGTAAAACAATTAAATAATTATAGAGGTAAAATGAATATTTGGACAGAAATGGATAAGAATAATGATCTCCCAATGATATCATTGACGACTGAATGTTTTAAATAATGATTTTATGGGAATCATGAAAATTAACGTCCTAAGAGGAAATATCATGATGAGAATCATTAAGGATGTATGAGAATTTATTTTTCTGTTCATCTTGGAGAAACTACAAATGACATATAAAAGGAAGATGTATTAAGGAATAAGATTATGAATCCTAGTTTATTGGTTGAAAATAAAGGTTTATAATTGATGTAATTGTTTATTTAAATTAATAAGTTAAAATATATATATAGGGTTTTTTCACAATATGTTTTTTGTTACTGAATTTAAGAATACTATGAATGATATTGGTGACCTAGAAATGTTATTTAATAGATAGGTGATATTCCTGCAAAACACATTACTAAGAGAAAGATAACACTTACTATGTTGCTGAAAATAATATTAGGATATGAGATTATTTATTTGATTAAATTAAACTAGAAAATATAGATGGCTATAAAATGGAATAATAATTTTTGGAAAATTAGTTCACATTATCATTGATGGAGTTTACATTATTATTTTATTTATTTAATATATTCAATAATATGTGTTTTTATTCAAGTAATAATGAAGGTTTTATGTTTTCAATAATTTTGTATTGTAATTAATGTTATTATTGTGTTTGAAAAGAATACAAGATGATGGTCATCATAGGTTTGGTATGTGAAAATAGAGTGATACTTTTTATTTTTTGGGGGAATAATAATAATTTGATTTTGAGAAATTTAGTGAACTTACATATAAATATTTAATTTGTAATGGTTGTAGGGTTAAAAATTTATTGAATGGTTTATGTTTAATTTGGGATTATTTTTTATATATTAATATATTGTTTCAATATATGATTATTTTTTAATACCATATGTCAACCATTTTATGTAATGATAAATAAAGATAAAAATAATAAATTATCATTACATTAATGGATTTTATGATATCCTAGTGATTTAAGAATAAAAAAATTACCTTCATTTCATGGAGTAAGATATAAGAGGGAAATTGATCACGGAAAAACCAATGGATGAGATTGTGATTATGAAATTGTATAGAATAATGTAATTTTATCAGCATGTAAAAAATACTCTAATTTATTGAATGGATCTTGATATAAAATGTTTTAAATTATAATAATTTATATCGATATTAATAAACATTTTAAAGAATTTTTTTAATGATTTTTTTGTTTTAAAAATTATCTAGAACATCCAGTTTTTTATAATCAATGACTTCTATCACTCATTATAATTACATACACTTTTCTTTCATGTCCAAATCATCACTACCCACCTATGTTCTTCTATGTGGAAACCAAGTCATGAGTTACTTTGGGTAACATTTATGCTTCCAACCATCCATTTTTAATGAAAGTATTATTATTCATTTTCATTATGTGCATTTCCTTGAAATGTTTTTCATATGATAACCCTTGGATGACCGAGATAAATTTCAAGAGAGAAAATAATTTTATATCGATGGATTGTAACACATTTAGATTTTTTGAATTTTGTGAATTTTTTTCTCTTTTTTATTTTCCATGTTACACAAAACATTGACTAAGAAATGAATAATATGACACATCGAGATTATATTACATTATATATAATAGTGAGTTTCATTGATTGTTTTCAAGAAACGAGACACAAAGCATCTGTATACCATAAAATAATGTCACTTTAAACATAACTATTATAAATTATCCATTAAATATGGTGTATGGATAGTATTAACTGTTTTATGATATAGAAATATAAATTTCCCTTTCATAAAAAATTATTTAAAAATTCATAGTATAAAATCAATCTATTTTTATTAAATTATTTATATTAATCAAAAATTCGATTTGTTCATAAATCATTTATATTTATTTCTATTAATAAAATATAATTAATTTATAGAGACTTTTGAAAATTTAATTGATAAAACAAAGTTTATATTTTAAATCATTATAGAAAAATTAACTTATTCAGAAATTTTAGGATATTTTTTAGAATATATATTTTTTAGTGAATAGTTAGAAATAATGATTATTTGTCCAACAATAATGTATATTCCTTAAAATATTTAATTTAAATTCCAAAATATGTTTTAAAATAACAAAACAATTATTTATTTATATTTAACTCATATAATTTATATTTTATCAAATTTATATTGGAATTTAGTATAAGTTTATTATTGGGTTTAAATTTTTTCAAATAGTTTTAAAATAAATAATGGTCCTTCATTTTAATAAATTAATATCATATATAATTACGAATTTTAAATAACATTTTTTGATATTATGTGAATAATGTTTAATTGAGACTCATATGATTCATATTAATGAAAATAGAGTTAATATAAAATCATCTGCTTCCTGAAAACAAATAAACTTTTTGAAAATCCATTTTTTCATCATGACTATGATATTTTTAAATTATTTTATAATTTTGGAATATTTATTTGGAAAAAAATTACTTTTTAATTAATCATGTAAAAATTCATTTAGAGAGAATTTAGTAATGTTTATAAAAATATTGATTTTTTTATAAATAATGAAAAATACTAAATATTAACTGAAAACTAAGTTTTTGTTTAAATTATTTATACATTTATCTTATAATTTGAAAAATATTTACTATAAATTTGGTTATATTATATATATATATATTAATCCAATTTATTTCATTTCAATCAACTGAATATATATATTGGGAAAAAAACTTTTCAAACTTTTGGCCATTTTTTATTTGGGAACTTGCTTTCTCATCTTGTCTATGGGATTAAATTTATATTAAATTGTGTTAATTACATGAATTTAACGTTTTAAAATTGATTCCATATTTTAATTATGAATAATTTATATGATATTACAAATTTAGGATAATGTTTTACCAAAATGAATAGTAAAAATTGTAATAATTATTTTTCATGATTAAGGTAAATATGGATTTTGCAAATGTTGAACTAAAATGATAAGGGTTATAATGACTTAAAAACATATCTAAAATATATATTATGGAAATATTTATAGCTTAAAATATTTATTTTTCTATAACGGTTCATTTTGGATCCTTGTATCATATGATTAACATGGGTACACACATTTCATTAAAAATATTATAGGTGTTCCACTCACATAAGTAATAAAAGGACATGCCATATCCCCTCTTATTAATACATTAAAATCCTTTTGGATGCATCATTACCTAACTGAATAACTTCACAATATACCATCTCTATTTTTATAATTATTTTTTTGTCAAAAACCCATCCTTGGAATGCTATTGGTGCAATCCAAGTGTGGTTTTTTGAGGAAGTGGTAACGTTCATTATCTATCATTTCTATTTTATTTCTTCCTCAGCCACCTTAATTTATTTATAACCCATGATGATATAAAATATGAATTATATTAAATATATTTATTTTATTTATTTTATTTTTATGACTTATATCTATCTCATATTTTATAGAATGTGTTACAAAATTATCATTTGTGTGTCAGGAGGACTACCGCCTTATGAACTGGTGTCATTTGTCTTTACCATACAACCATTCCTGATAGGGTATGAAGATAAATATAATTTATATTTATTATATTAATTACATTATTATACATATTGAGTCATTATATCATATATACATTTTTTTACATTCCATTCCATATGAAATATAATAATGTCACTCATGTGTGCAGTATACTACAACCTCATAGAGTGATGTGATTCATTTTCAATAATGATGTACATGGAATATAAAAATGATATATTTCATAAATATATATTATATAAATAAAATAATATTGATATTCATTAAATATTTATAATTCATAAAATATAAAATATCTTTTTCTTTTATACCTTTTCACTCACTAAAAGATAATAACAACACACGTGTACATGTGGACTACCACCTTCATGAAGTATTGTGACTCACTTATCATCACCATGAAATAAGTATTATATATATAATTATATTTAAATAAATACTATGGTATTAATTATATTATTATCAATCTTGAAATATAATATTTTACTTACGTCCTTTACATAATGATCGTTAAGAAATGGAAATGTTTTTCAAGAAATGTATGACCCACAGTCTCGAAGATGCCAACATACTTTGTTTATAAAAACCATATATCGTTATTTATATTAACATTATAATTCATGTATGAAAATTATATTTATATTATAGAATTATTATTAATATATTGTTAACTATGATCAAATTAATAAGACGAGAAATAAAAAATCAAAAACTATATGAAAAACAAAATGGTTGTTACCCAAAACGGGAAAGTTACACCGAATTATTAATAAATAGGTAATAAAAGGATATAAGTAAATAATTTATATTATGAAATATGTAGGTTTAATTATTATATTTATTTATTATATACTTATATTTATTATCTATCAGTTTCAAACTATAATGAATGATGTCAATAAAAATAGTTGTGGATTGTTTGTCTCTCTTTTATTTCTATAAGACATATGAAATTTCACCACTAATTTCTTTTTGTGTGGTGTTTATACTTCACCATTGAAATTTTATATCATGAATATCATTATATTAATTTTATATAAATATTTTTCTAATTTTTATTTTTTTGGTCTTATGTTTCATATTCTTACTAACTCCATAATCTTTTTCTATTACACTTTTTACTTCTTTAAGACACATGAAAAATTCAGCACTCATTTATTTTTTGTGGTGTGTATAATTCCCATGAATATATATTGTGACACATATCCTATAAATTATTTGTATTTAAATTTCTGTTTCATGATGACTATATAACATGGATAATAGTTCAAAAGATCCAAAAAAGGTGAGGGATCTTGGTTTTAATTTTATTTATTTGAGAAATATGTTATGTTATGCACATATATTATTTCATGAGGTGTATATAAAAACCCATTTTACATGTAATATAATGAATTTATTTTTCCGAATGATTTATTATGTTACATTTAATGATATTCTTATTTTTTATATTTCAATGTTACCAGAGTGGTAATGATTTTATGTTACAATCTCATTATTTATCGTTATTTTTTATGAATATGTTTATGATGGTAACATATTATTATAAATATCATAGGAATATGATGAATTTTATTCTATTCTATTTAATTAATGATAATAAATTTATCCCCTACACATTCCTCACATTATGTACTCAATAATTAAAAATATTTTTTTAATGAAAAATATTATTTATTTCTCCCTTTGGTTAAAAATATCTTTTCTTCCAAAATAATGTTTTCTAAAATAATTTTCAATGAATTTATAAATTTTTTTAATAGTATTATTAAATAATTATTATCCATTTTTTACCTTATTATAAATGTTTTTTTATGAAATTTTTATTTTATTTTCTAAATAATGTGAATTTGTATTTTACTAAATATTTGAAATGAATATTTTCTTTTAACAAGATCGATAGAAAATAGTATTTCCAATTATCGTTGACACTAATGATTTCAAGATCCTCCTACATGTTTTCTCCTATCTTTTCAATAATTTTTTTTACATAGTATTTTGGAAATTTTTATATTTTAAATATAGGATTTAAATATGAAATGGATATTGAAAACATTTTATGTTTTAAAAATATTTTTTCAATGTGGAATGGATTTTTTATACATGAAGTTCTTAATATAATTTTTATGTCTTTTTTATAAGTTTTAAAAGATCATTTCTGATGGAAATAATTTCCATATTACTTTTTAATGTTTATAAATAAATTTTTATTTTAAGAGAATGGTAATTTTCATTAAGATACCTCTTAGGTGATTATTCATTCAAATAATTCTTTATTTTACATGTCATCAGTTGAGGTTACTTAGGATTTACTAGGGTTGTGATCCAACGATACCATTATTTTTATTTATCTGATTTTTATGATGATGAGTTTTTCATTAAACTCATTTCTCTAACCTAGGTTATAACATGATATAAATAATATAGAACCTACTTTGTTCGTGATTTATTCTATGATAAACTGATGAATATAAAATGATACCTATCTCTTTTCTTTAGGTTATAATATGATAAATTTTCATTAAAACAATTTCATTTATTGTTTATAATATTATGTATGTTTTCTAATCTTGTGGCATACATATTGTTGATTTTGATTATTTAATAGGTTGTACATGTATCTACTTTAAATACATTGGTTAATGATTTATATCTCATTATATATATATATGTGTGTGTATAGAATAGTGAGTGAACCTATTTTAATAAGTTAATTTTTCCACTATGATGGTCTTTGGAGTGAATCTTGTCTTTTTGTATAATTTAGGGTGTCAATGAATTCTACTATTATAGCCTCAATAGTGATCCTTGAATACTATGGAAATAATCTTCTATTCTTTTGTGTATGCCATAATTTTATATCTTCAGTCAAAATTATTCTCTCATTGCTCGTGTTCATTGATTCTATTATGATTCATTTCTTATGAATATAAAATATTTATAACCAGAATAAATATTATTTTCTTTTATATATATGGTAGGGTTTTATAATTTTATTCTTCGGTTTTCATATAATTATGTTCATTTTGTGATTATTTATATCCATTTTTTACCTTTATGTAGAATTTGAGCGCACTGTTTTTTTCTTTTTTCAGGGTTATAGAGAATGGAATTAAGTATGTTATATTTGTAAATATTACTAAATAATTTGATTTTTATGGGATATGTTTATGATGATTCAAAAAATAATATCATTTTTAACTAGTTTCAAAACACAATATACTATTAATATCTTTATCCTTGTGTTTGTGTATTGTATTGAATATTTATCTAAAAAGATGAAATATCCACTTACAATAATCCTTGTTCTCTATAAGGTTCAAATACCCTATATAGATTACATAAGAAAAATAATATTCTCATTTAATTTCAAATTATATCTTAGTTACTAGGTTTTTATTCATTCAGGTATGGTTATATGCCACTTATCCCACATAAGAATACATTTAGATCCTCCAATGAATTAACCAAGTCTAGATAGGGACATATCTTTCTAGAAAAATGGGTTGTGAGATTACTATTAAAAAATTATATGAAAAGAGTATCATATTACATATTTTATGTCTATATATAAATTTTAATCCCTTACTCCATCCTTGTTTTTGGAATCCTTCTAAATCTATGTACAAGAATAAAACCTTTCTCTTTTCTAGAGCACACAAACCACATCTATGCATATATTTTTTTTCTAGAGACGGTTGTTTCTTAATTAATATTACTTCAATATACACAATGACACCTAAATTGCATCCCCCAGTCCTACCCATAAAATTTTACTAATAGAATCCTCATTTACAATGTCTTGTGTTAATCCAATATAACTAGCATGACTCTAGAGAAGTATAAAGATAATTTCATATATCTATTTGAATTATAAAACTATAAACTTTTAATATTTGAATTTCCATAATATTAAAAAATCAATTGTAAATTATAATATCACATCATAGGATATCCACATTTTTTGTAATGGTGATGGAAAATATTCCACACACCTAACCCTCTTATAACTATCTAGGGGAAATTATCAACCCTACCAAATATGGTTATTAAACAAAATTTCTTTTTAATATTATACTTTATATTTCAATTCCAACATAGTCAAATGTAGTTTATTATTTGTCTATATAATTCCATGGTAGTGGGTCACCATTCAATTATGGATAGTGGTTTTCCTTGAATATATAATTTCACCCCCATCACACCTGATTAAAAAATTTCTATTTATCATATGCATTAACATATATTCTAGTGTTATATGATTCAAAATTATCATATAATATACTATAATTTTGTGTACTTGTAACCAAAATTAACTAATATCTAATAAAAAATATATTATTAGACTATGGTAGTAATATCAATTAACTATACTACAAAAATATCTATCACTTACAGTAGATTTTAAATCTCATTCAAAAAAGTGTGGTTCTCATCACAAAATAAGTATTTAGAATTTAAAAATTTTTCTGAACTATATGACATCAAACAAGGAGATGTAATATAATTCTTTTTGAATGACCTTAGACTATATGATGTATGATCCATCATTTAATCCCTTTAAACTACCAGGAGTGGTCTACCCTAAAGACCGTAATTTTTGGAGACCCCATTTACACAAGAGTTTGGCAATTCTAATTAATCCTATAATTGCTTTATACTAATAATAATATACCCCTAATCACCCCACACCATGATAAAACTACTCCCTTATTTTTTTGACCTTTATACAGCTCAATTCCAACATTTATATGACATTTAGTAATATGTTGGATCACAAGAAGTGTGATATACACATAGGGGTTGAATCAATGAGTATAAAAAAGTAAATCATGTAAAATTTGGTGCTTCTTCAGAACCGCCCTTTCAATATTTGCATTGATCCAATAAATAATGATGCTTTAGATTTATTAATTAGGTTTACCTATTTTAATAAAACATTGTTCCATGTTTTCCTTGGTTATTTTCCCGTGAACAAAAATACCTTATTATTATCAAATGGAACTAGGGTAAGGGAATGACCTTCAACACATAAAATTATTTGTACCAACAAGTTACAATCATTCTTCAATAGGATAAAAAAACACCAATGAAGAATGATCAATATTAAGATAATGTTCATCAACATGGATCTATATGTTGATATTATTCTAATTCCTTGCACATAAATAATTTCTCAATGTTCTGAGGACTTATACTAGTTCGATTCAACAATGTATAAGTTATTCATCTACGAAATATCCACAAATTTTTTCTAGAATATAATATATTACTAATATTGACATAATATTTCATGAATTTAATTTACATTACTCTTATAGAAATATCATTGATTCTCAGTGGTATGGATGGAATAATCAAAATCCCCTAAACCTTGTGTCAAATAGTCATTTATATTCTTCTTGAATGCTCTACTGATGACTCTTTTCTTTTCTAGGTGTGATATTTGATTTATTATAGTCTTTATCGAAATTCAAATACTAAAAAAGTGGATTTCTCATAATTATCTTGATATTTAAACATGAAAAAATGATGTGGGAACTATTGAATGTTGGTTATATATCTCTCAACACACTGAAATTCTCTCAAATTGATATCCCATTTATTTCATCAAGATTCATGATCATGTATTTGATCATGTTGTTTTGTCTAGGGAGAACATCACACCTAAATGATCAGATTCAATTATATTTTTATCATAATATATTTTGATTATATATTATTAAATTCAATTTGGTCATGTATCAATTTAGGTCTCTTTGATTTTAAGAAAGTAAATAATTGTATTCACTCCACATAACTGTAATATCTTATGGATTGTTTACATAACTCAATTATCTTATAATATTCTAATGCAAGTTATTTTTGTAAGAAAAAATATCGTACTAGATTCTAATCATTTTGGTTTATAAGATTAATATATTAATAATGGTTTCTTAAACCATTGTACATATAGAATAATTATCATAAATTTATCCAAATATTTATATTAACACCTCATATTTAACACAAGGCTCCTAAAATTCATATGATAAGAGAATTGGGTATAATATCTAACTTTTTTAGTTCATTAAACATGATCATCATAAGATTATTGTGTTTTATGTGACTAAACGTAGGATATTTCCCTTTTGTTTTTCTTGACTCCAGTAGAGTACTTCTGTATTGTATCATATTTCATTGATTTTATTTTTATAAATTATTTGGGGAAATTTTGAGACCAGTTCTTAGGTGACGTGTGGTTTCGAGGCTTGGTGTTATAGGAATAATTTTCTGAAATATTTTATGTTTTTAATAGAATTCACAAGAGATTTTATAGAGAAATTGTAAAATAATTTAAATTAGTTCTTGTATAAAAAATATGAGTATACAATTGATCTCAGAATGATGGATTTACCCTAGGTGTGACCTAACACTGGAAAACACATTTCATATAAAGAGAATTTCTCCAAGGGAAGAATCATAAATAAAATAATTAAATAAAATTATTTTATTTTAAAATACTAATAACTCATGAAAGGTGACTCGGATTGAAATCAGAGACCACTGTTGAGTTCACAATGTGTTGTTTTCCTTTGGTAAGACCTAACATCGACAGGCATGGGTCGGCTATGAAATGTAATTTTTGGACCTTTACGAAAATAAAATATATTAAGAATTATTTTATATAAAGATACATAGTGATGTGATTTATTTTTATTAAACATTGTTAAGGAATTCAGTGTCATTTACATAACCATTGTTTTTATATGAAACATGGAAAAATAATCGTCTTGACTAAATTATCATGAATCAAAGATCGGATCGTGGATCATTACGCTAACAGAGTTATAGGATATCATAAAAGATGACAAAGAAACCGTTCCTTCTCAATGTCTAATCCAACACGAGGTAAATAATTCATTTTCCTTTATTGTTTCCCCATTCTTAAATTCAATAATGAACACATACCATCCCAAAAATAGGTTGATCCATGGTTTGATTATTTTTGGGATGGATATTTATTGCGGAGTTTTAATAAGAGATATATGTTTGTGATAATTATGGATCATCATATATTCTTATAATGATAATGAATTGAGGCTGATATGAACAATTTCCAAAGTTTGTTACTCGGATGTTCTTGGTGTTTTTATCTTCGCCTAATCTTAGTGTTCTTAATCATTGGAAAATCATTTTCGCAGATCTAATAGCTTGGAAAATACTAATTAAATCGGACCCCCAGATCAGTGGAAGGAAAAAATAGAGACCGAATCAGCATAGATCCAGACACGAGGATTGAAGATATGGTTTTGTTGTAGATTTGAGAACATTGGATGAGGAGCGGTGGCCTATGGAATGGACCACCGACATCAGCAACGACACACAGTGGTCACTGTGTGCAGAAGAAGGTGCATGTACAATGCTCGACCATGTGGGAATGTGTGGTAACCAGCTGTGTGTGAGGCCTACCAGACATGAAAATCACCACAGAGGGGAGTGTGTCCACAGGATGCAGAGGGGAGTGTGTTCGGGGGATACAGACATGAGGCACTGGCCATGCGAGCCAGGTGGGATGCCCATGTTGTGTGGAATGGATGATGAAACACTCCAATAGGCTGGTCCATGGGGTCTATGAGGGCTATCACAGATGGACAATCGGGCAACGGTCCCATAGTCGCATCGAATCAGGAATGTCTGAAATGGGGAAGGCTGGTTCGGGTCAACCAGATCAGGTCAGGTAGGCTAGACTAGGATGGTTAGGGTCGGCTGCCAGGTTGGGTCATACACGTGTCTGTGGTTCATTTTATTCAAATAGTCGTAACATTGAAACTGTATGTTTGTTTGACCAACATTCTACAACATTGGGACACTATTGATGAGATGGTAATTTTGAGATATCCTAATTCTGATTTTTTCAACTCTAAATATGAACTAATTTCCTGAGGAGTGATTTCTCCTAAATCAAGAGTACATTGAGCATAATCCTATGGATGGATGTGGAAAAGTTTTTTGGTTTCTCAAAGGGAATTTGTGACTCCCAAAAAAATTTCTTCTTATAGAGATTATGTGTCTCATATAAACTACATGACTCCTAATGATTGTGTGTCTTATATAGACATTGGGTCTCAAAGATACATTTTGACTCCCAAAGACGGTGTGTCTTACCAATACTATGTGTCTCGAAGAGAATTTGTGTTTTATGTAGACTGTGTGTCTCATGAAGACTATGTGCCACATTAGAGAAAGTATATTTGTATATTCTGGATATATGGGCCATGGGCGTATATAACAAAGGAGATGACTATATTGTCCCTACATGGTATTTCTTATGTGGTATTTGATTCGTGGTATTTAATATATTGAATATCTTTTATGGTATTTTCTTTTTTATATTTACTTAATTGTATTTGATGTGTAGTATATACTCTATTGTATTCATGTATGGTTTTGGGGTACATTACTAATTATTGTTATACTCACCCCTACACAGGGCTTGCCCGCACATGTCATGTCTTGTGTATATGGGCAACCTTTTGACAGAGTCGAAGGTGGACTAGGACCAGATAGAGCATTATGAGTTCTGGCCAACTGAGATGTTCATTAGACTTCAAGTAGCCTTCCTAGTACCTTTATTTTTGGTTAGGAATTTTGGTATACAATGTAACATTCTAGGTAAATATTGAATATAACATTTTCATATAAATTAATAATTGTGGATTGAATATTAATTATACTATAAAAGATATTATATGTTAGAAGGCATACCTGATACAAAACAATAGGTTTCATTTAAATCTTACATTGCAGACAACATTGGGTCATACTGAAAAGTAATAATTTAATATTATTTTAAATAGTAGTTAATGCCTAGACATTGTATTGGCGGGAATAGAAAGAACAAAAAAATATGAATATTAATGTATTTGATATGTTTTTACATTTATCCAAAAAAATTATAGAGGATTAAAATAATAAAATATGTGATTTTATGAATAAATACTCTAATATTCATTAAAGGTCAATTTACCGCCTTTTGATGGAGAAAGATTTTTAAATATAGTTTTTATCTCTATTATATATGATATATGACAAAATAATGTTATTATTTATGATCAGGACATCACAATTTACTGTGTATGAAATTTCTATATTTTTCTGATAATTTAATTTTTTAATGAATAGTGAAAATAATGTATTTTAAATCACAACTGCCATTAAATATAATTTATTTATAAGGATATATTATTTTTTTATTTGGATTTAATGTTTAATAATATTATTTTTTACCATTTAATCAAATTTTGGTCTTTAGAAATAATTTCATATTGAAAATGTACATAAACAATTATCAATATTTAGATAGATATTAGTACTTAAATACACTCTTTTTGTTCTAACAGTAGAAATTAATTTTAAATTAAATTTTTCCACTTATGTGTTTTGAATTTGAAAAAATTGATTCTATAATTGAAATCAGTAGGTCTAAATCAATATATATACTTAATCAATCATTCTTTCAGCACGTGTCAACTCCATATGCATCCACATCACCCCTTATTCTATATTTATCCCTACAAACCCAAATTTAACTCCATCTATCATGCCCTGATCATGATTTACCATGAATACTCCTTCCCATCACCGTTTCTCCCTCCCCCTGATCTAGGGATCCCGCATCCCTCCCAGAATCCTCTCTCCCACTCCCCTCCCTAAAAGCCCCCTCCAACCGTGACTCCGCCAACGTGTGATCCGCCTTTGGCTCGTCCAGCTTCAGCTCTTATTCCTACATATCCTCCACCATCGTCTCCCCCGACATTGGGTCCTCATCATAAGCCTTCTCTGCAAATGGTGACTCCGCCTTCGGCTCTACCATGTCCGGGTCCTCCAATCCACCTACAGTTCATGTGCACTCTAGTATGCTGCGAATATTCTTAGGTATAATCACCTATCATCCTCACAGTCGTGGTTTACCAGCTATCTATCTCTGACCACCTCCTCTCGATTTAGCCTGCAATTTCCACACATTTCACCTCTGACCACGTCCTCCAATTTTCAACGTTTTATGCCTTTTTTTGTTGTGGTAGTAGAAAAAATATGCATGACCTACGGTTCTCGTTGACTCTTGAAGTGGTCGTCATCTACCTCCAGGATTTCTTAGTGTCTAACTTCCTCCACTTTTTTTTCTTCCCTCAACCGCTTGTAATCTCAAATTGGTTTCCCTCACTCCAAAATCGTGATTGTATCCCTCAACTTCTTGCATTTTCCCTCTGCACCATCTAGGGTTTCCACTACTCACGTTTTGCTTTCGTGGATCATGTTTTCCCTCCACACCTACTGGGGTTTCCGCCTCTCATGTTCTCTATCCACTGCATTCATTTGCGCCTCCATCTCATTCTAAGGCCTCCTCCTACATCACCTCTGTCCTCCAGGCCTGCTCTATTTGCTCCACCTCTTCGTACACTGCCTTGTTACCTTCAATGTATTCAAACTCCACCATCGGCTGGTGAATTTAATTTCCTATATCTATGGAAAAAATCTATTTACTGGTTTTTAACCTTGATGCACTACTAAACCACCTAGATCTTGATATTTCAGTTCCTTATAACAATGGTAACCCTTAAATTTTTACTACTGTTACCCCAAATCCCCGCAACAGGTAATCAAATTTCATCACCCATGACCTTCAATGCAAGGTGGTTTCCAAAGAATTAGATAAACTAATATTGGACAACTTGTTTCTGACCGTAGAACATATGATGAGGTACGTAGCAATATGATTTTGTTCGTCGATTGGTCTTTTCGGTGGAATGAAGAGTAATTAATGTTTGATTCCAAAACTATTATGTCATATCACTTTTGAGATTCAGATTTATTGATCTCAAATCATTTTTTTGTTGATGGAGAATGATGGTGGTAATGAATGATTTCCATCAAACTGCATTGATAAGAGCTATGATTGAGTTAATTCCAACAAAAACTAGAGCCCTAACTGATGAGGTAAACCATGAACTTATCACAACCGAGAATATCTATCCATACTATTATCATGACGCTGAATATGCCACTGGTGTCCATGGGTGTCTCCCATTATTAGGGAGGACATAGTACTCTTTCCTACTAATTTGTAGTAGCCAGGCTGTTGCTGAATATTTTACATCTGATGAGGTATTCCGTACTGGTTAAGAGGAATTTGATCTTTCTGACTACATGATGCCTGCTAAACAGATTTAAGATGATGACGGGGCCTCAAGGTTCTCCAACGCTTTGGATCAGGCTTGGAGTTAATTGCACTAGACATGCATTATAAAATCCCTCAGTGAACTCATGTTGGGAACCCAATTTTTTGTCATTGTATATATGTTTCCATTCACTATTTTCATATTGTGCACTTTCAATATACCCAATAAAATATATATGTGAAATCAGGTTGGGAACCCAATTTTGGACATTGTATATATGTTTCTATTCACTATTTTCATGTTGTGTACTTTCAATCTTTCCAGTACACTATATAACTGTTTTCGTTTAGTATGTTATGTTCATTATTTGATCATAGTTAGACTTTTGTGTCCATTATTAGTATGTGGTGTTCACTATTAATATGTTACATTCACTACAAATTGATTCCACTATATATGTGTTTTTATACCCCTTCAAAATATTGTATTCAATGTTAATTTGTTCAATGTTAATATATTTTATTCTCTGTTAGTTTGTTCAGTGTTGATATGTTGTATTCAATGTTATTTTGTATTCACTATTAGTTTTTTCATTGTATTAACTCTAATTTTGTGCGTGGTTTGGTCTTGTTTGTGGAATAACGATTTTTTATGGTTTGATTCCAAAACAATAATTTTATAATACTATTGAGATTCACTGTTATCGATCTCAAATAATTTGTGCGGTTAATGGAGAATGATGGATGTACTGAATGATTTCCATAAAACTGCATTGATAAGAGCTGTTATTAAGTTAAATCCTTCACCAATCAAAGCCCAAAATGATGTGGTAAACCCTACACTGGTCAGATCCCTAAATATTTATCCATAATGTTATTATGTTGTTCTAGATTCCACTACTGGTCATAGGTGTCTCCATTATTAGGGAGGACATAGTACGCTTTCCTGCTATGTTGCGGTAACCATTCTGTTGCTGACTATAGAACATATGTAATGTTATGTAATGTTTTTCAAGATGAATTTGTTATTTATGACTACATGGTGTGTGCTATAGAGATTTATGATGATGGTGAGGCCTCATGGTTCTCCAATGCTTTAGATCATGCTTGGAGTAGATTTCATTGGACATGCTTTATAAAATTCCTCAGTGAAATCAGGTTGTGAACCCAGTTTTTTTCATTTTATATATGTCTCCATTACCTATGGTCATGTTTTACACTTTTTATATTTACAATACACTATTTACATGTTTCTAGTTAGTATATTATGTTCACTATTTTATCATGGTTGGAATGTTGTGTTCACTGTTTGTATGTAGTTCACATTTTCATGTATATTTTACCAGCTCTAGAATGTTATTCTTTAATATAAATTAATGTAAAAAATTAAATGTCTTACATATTATTATGTTCATCTTTCAAAAGATTAATATTAGGTTTCATTATGTAGCCTTTTTAGGTAACATGTCAATATATGTACAAATACATAGAATGACAAACCATGAAATATCATGTGGTTGCAAATTTGTCTCTAGGAGGTGATACCGGTTTGATTGAAAGATGTAGAGTTCATTTGATAGCTACAAACTAATGATTCAGAAAAAATATACCAAGAACGAATCCATGTCCCGACTTGTAGATTGAATAATTCACCTCTATTGATAAAGGCCCTTCAACTTCATGATTCTCTATTATTTTTTTGGGTTTTTTGTATAGTTCTACCATCATTGATCTAAATTTGAAAACTGGAATATAAACATGAAATTTTGTTTCATCTAGAGGTAAGCCTTTCAGTATTTACCTTAATTCATGCAAGGCAATTGCAGGATTCTCAATTTATGTTGTAATTGCTATGATGCTCTACTCATCCATCTTGAAATGTTAACTATGAAGACAGATGGAGGTCAACAGAGCCAGTTTCATCTTATCATCTGGTATTCCAATGCCAATTTTTTATGTATTGAAGACACCTTTATTCTATATTTATGATTAATTTGATAGTACATACTATAGAAAAGTGGTGGACAAACACATTTCTCTATTATCCTATTGATCATTCCAATGAAGGATATTCTGGTTTAGTGACCATATAATATTCCTTTTATGTGTACAAGGAACCTCTATGATGGGTCATTTAGTTCAGGTATGTTAAATTTTATGAATTTTTTTCACTCTGGTATTCAGATGATTATTAATTTCTTTTTTGGGTTTAATTTGGAATGGCTGAAATAATGTAAAATAAAACTGATTAATTATACTTACCATGGAACATTATTTGAAATTGATATCATTCAACCGCATGAATTATTGTAAGAAAACATTCTTGTTGTCTGTTACTGAATGTTCAACTTTTTGATTAATATCATTACTATATATTCATCTTTTGAAATTGATATCATTCAACTTTTTTATTGATATCATTACTATTTATTCCTTATGGGGTAATCCTTTTTTGAATTTTTATGTTAACTGTACACTACTACAGTGAATGAATCATTGTATTCTCAAATTTTAATTAATGGATAAAAAGATCCTACTTTAATGTTACAAAGATGCGTAATGAATTATTTTTTTAAGATAATATCACTAATTTTTTTTCCTAACAGTCAATTTTTTATTTCTGCATTATTTTACCATTTTCATTTTATAATATATAGTTTACAATATTTTAAGGTATTTACTGTATACTAATACAGTGAATGAATCATTGTATAATCAATTTTCCATTAATGGTTCCGGATATCGTACTTTGATATCAGAAAGACATGTAAATCATTAAGTTTTTGTAGATAATATCACTTAATTTTTAATAATTACTGTCCATTTCTTTATTCCTGCCATTATTTAACATTTTCATTTTATAATATATAGTTTACTGTATTTTGTGGTATTTTTGGGCCATTGGTGCATTCCTCAATAATTGGCATGTTTTATATTTTCTTCTATAGACATCATGAATTGAGTGAATCTTTTATTCAGAGGGGATTCAAGTTAAAAAAACAGGTTATTGTGTCCCATTAAAAAGTTAAACTATTTATTGCTTGATATGAGTTTTATAGATCTAATTATCAATAATTCCTCAGGATATGTTACTTTTAGGTTAATTTTCTATATTTATTAATATAGTAATATTTTATTCCACTGTTTAGATTTGTATTTCATTTAGTATACCTAATTCCCAATTACTAAAAGCTCTGAATCTATAATTTGATGAATTTTTCTTCGCTTCATCTTTAATCAAGATTTATGTAAGGGATCAAATAATTTTTGATGAATAGTTTTGATAACATGTTTTGATTGAATGAATGGTTTTTATTGAATTTCCTTGGGAGAAATATCATGGGATTGATTTTTTCACCCACATATCATTTCTTCATTCCATTATTGTTTGGACATCATTGGAGTTATCTATGGGAGGAAAGTCATAATTCTTGATCGAGATAATGTTTGGATCAATAACATGCACTATGAGGGATAATAATTAATTTTCATTAGGATGTCATATGGTTGTAAAAAACTGAAATCATTTTGACATTCTGCCCTATTTTTTCATGTGTGTGTTTACATTGTTTCTATCAATTCCTTTATTGGTTGTACTGTGTCATGAATAAAATATATGAATCTTAATTTGGATTTTTTTCTACTGTTTGGAATGGTGAAGTTTTTCTTGAGAAATTCATTTTTATGTACTGATGCCAGGGGTAGAATCCTACAGATGAAAGGCTGAGTCCTATAAAGAGGAATCTGGAGAAGAAAAAAAATCGGGATAATCGTCCCTGAAATATTATTCATAGATTTGACATGGAAGATTCTATTTTTCTCCTTATATTTTTTCTGTTATTATGATCATTTTGTCATTGTCCTTGGAAAATATTTGAACGCATTAGATTGAATAAATAATTCTTTAATTTAGTATATCTTGGGCAGATTTCTTCAATTTGGACATTAAAACTACGTAAAACATGTATTCTTTTCTCTCATATCTGTATTTGTGAATTTTGAATTATTGATCTCAATAATTATTTTTACCATTGTGTTAGAATAGACATGATAGTAATCCAATTTCCATGGAGTAGTTCTCTAGGATCAATATTGATCACTGTGAGTTTTGTTACTTCATATATATTATATCTCAATGGTACAAATAAATTTGTATTCCTTTATCAATATAATTTCTCTTTATTACTATTGTGATGATGTCTTAATAAACTTATACAACTATTCCAATATTCCGTCTTGGGTTCATGCTCATGATCCCCTTCATCTCCTCCAATGCTTCATGTGCCTCCAATTTTGACTTCATCGTCGACCTGGTGCTACTCTTTCTACCATCGGTCTCTCTAAATCCAATCCATACACATCCCCCTCTTGAGTTCCATTGCTTTCTCATTCAATTTGCGGTTACTATCTTCTGCCTTCAAAACATCTTTTTCATGAACATTTTTTAGCATGTATCTATGGTAACCTTGAATTTACAATGGATTAACCCTGACACTACACAAAACCACCTCAGACTTTGGATTTTAGTTCCCGGTATCTATGGTAACCCTAAACAAACCATTTTTCCATATGATTTTGTTCTTCTATAAAAATTGAATGCCTTTGGCATTGAATTCTTGTAATTTTGTTAATATCTACTACAATTTCTTGATAATGTTTCATCTACATGTGTTGTGTATTCTCTTAATTCGAAAGTTGATGTTTAAAGATATGTTTGTTGATGATATAGTATTTTTATTTTATTATGTTTCATACTCTACTTTCAAAAAAAATTCACCTTATTAGTGTAATATAACTCAATTTTCAACTATTTTATCATTTTTTGAACATGTTTGACATTTATATTTGTATCAAATTTTCCTTCAAGTAAAATAAATTTTATGTTTTGAAAAATTCTTTATTCCCCAGATATGTTTCTTTAATTCCATTTTCATAGAACCTCTCAACATGCCTTGAGATACCATGTTAGCATAGAAGACATATGACCATCATATAGGGAGATTTAGCTTTTCTATTTAATATTAATTATTTTTAAATTTACAGAACTTCTTCTTTTACAAAAATACTTACAATCTATTAAATATGTATCTAAAAGTGCATTTACAAATAGGAATTTAATTTCTCTATAATGGAATTTTTTCTTGAGTTGGTATTATCCTGTGTTTTTATAACATTTCAGAGACCAGATTTCTTCATGGAATGTGGAAGACCTACATTAATTAAAGTAGATGTTTACATTTGATTGTATAAGTTTTATAGTATTTTATACCAGGCTTCCGCTTCGTAGGTTGTGGGGTAAAACACATGTCTTTTCAATTATATCACAAACCATTCCATCATGGATATATGTGGAAAAAATGACATCTTCTATTTTTAATGATTAGAAGATAAAATTTCCATGATAATCATGGGGTATATATTGTGGAAATTATATTCTTTTTTTGGGTTTTTAATTATTTATTTTATGTTAACATTCATTTTTTGATTCTACAAATTCAGGTGTTCTTATTTAAAACATTATTTCCTATACAGAATAGCATATTCCAAGCTTTTGAAGATGGATATTTTTGTAGTGTGATTGAATTTCTGGCTAACATCCTACAAAATCAACTTACTTTCATTGACTGATACAGTTCTACAAATACAAACATTATTACTTATGCTGTATATTTTTAATTTCTATTGTCCATTTGAATGTTCTTTTCTATCATGTATTTCAATCTTCTATGATGAAAATAATTCTTTATTTACTATATATTCTCCTATATTTTTTCAAATGTATGTATCCAAATTTTTATCTACTATCTTAATGTTGTCTATATACTTTTTCCAATTTTATTTCAAAATTATGTATCACTATATTTTGATTTCAAAAACATGTTCTCTTTATTAGTGTTATATAACTCAATTTTCAACTGTTTTATCATTTTGTGAATGAATTTGAATTCCAATATAATGTTTATTCGGGTAGGGTTAGGGGTTTTATATTATAGATGATATGTGATAGGAATATTTTGTGAAATTATCCGCACGATGAACATTTACAAATTTAAAATCGTAAGAGAAATCGAAAATGATGAAAGAAATACGAAGGCTGTTCCTTATCCATTGTTGAAGCCAGATAAGAGTTCCTAGACCACGAATGATGTTACCAATAAAAATTTAATTCTTCCTTTCTTCCTTATTATTTCCCTATTTATTCCTTTATTCAGGTGTTTAATAAGAATGGATTTCTCCTGGATATTGCAACGAATGATTTAAATTTACAAAACATTGAGAAGATCAGGGATTCTCTGTGATTTTCTTGTAACAAATTTTCCAGCACCTGCCGCAAATGATATGGCTGGTGCTCCTTCTTAATCATCCTCTTTTGCATCCATTTCGTAAGTTAAACCTCGAATTTCATTATCCATTATCAGAGTTGTATTCGTATCAATATTCACCGCTTCAAAACCGACCTTTCCCTTAGGGTTATACGGAGGAAAATTCCTATATACTAAATAGAAATTCAATTATGACTTCCATTCATTTTTCCATTCCCATTCATGTTCCCTTTCCTTACATCATACCAAACATAGTCTAAACGTTTCCACTAAAAGCTTATGTAACATATTATTGTTACTGAAATTACTCGGCTCCATGATATGTTGATATATACACAAGCCCCCCTGTACACATTCCTTCTAATCATGATATATCATCGTTAAATTGCCCCAACAATGTTCTCACTTCCCACTTCCACTGCCCTTATTGCATGTATTTTTTCCTCCCTTTCCATGAATATAAAAGTACGCTGGAATTTTTTATTTTCTCCATGTTGTGCATTAAAATTGGTGCACAACTCTTTCCCTTTCATATACTTTAGCTCTATTGCTTGCCTAAACTCAGGTTGAGATCCCAAAATATTTCTAGTGTTATAATATTCCTTATATATTCTCATATATTCTCTAATATGTTTCCAATATTCTCCTACATATTATCTTATGTTATTTTTTCCCTCATTTTCCTTATATATTTTCAATTCTCTTTATTTTGTCCAATTGTATTCCAATATTAAGTACCACTATTTTTTGTTTTTAATATATTCAATATTCATATTCATTATTAATTTTGAAATATAGTTTTTTATTCTTGAAAATAAGCATTGAAAGTATTGTCGCGTGAATGCATGGATGAGTACTAGTTGTGTAAATAGTTAACTTTTATTGTTAGAAAATATGAATAATACTTCAGTAAATATTTTATTTAACATGGTTATATGCTAAATCTGGTAAATAATGATAAAACATAACATTATAAAAGTACTAAATTACCATTAAAAGTTTTCTAATCCTATTGGATGATACATGTCCGACCCTGGTCATCCTTGGGTAGATTTTGGGACCCCATGGAGCCACATCGGAGTTATAATGACACTTTATATTAATTAATTTAAAGTAAAGACAAAATGGCTTAAACATATATATTTTAGTAAATAAATTCATTCATGGGGTTATATAAATTATCTCCTAGACTATAAATATTAATTTTAAGGCTAACATTATTCCTAAATCATGATATATATTTTTTATAAATTTTAGACGTCAAATAAATAATAATATTTATGACACATTATTGATGCATTATTTGCCTCCTTAATGAATGATATAAATAAAATGATTATAAAGATTAAAACAATATTCCAAACCAGTCCAATTCTTTTTGGATAATTTTATTTCTAACATGAAACATCTAATATTCAACATTAATAAGTTTTTAAACTTTAGAAACCAAAAATCATAATATAGTAAAATAATATTTTTAAACATTTTTAAAGAGTCCCTCTCCCCTTATAAAAATCCCTCACTTCTAACCCATTCCTCAGACTTCTAAAGCCCATGGACTCATCCAAACTCTACCCACATAAGCTCTGTACATCACACTACACCTCCTAGAATCCTTCCCATAGGAATAAGTCAATTTAATTAAACCATTTGGTTCTAATCAAAGGGAAATACACGTTTTAAAGGTATCATTTTCTATTAAGTACGATTGTTTTAATAAACTTCTCCAACCCCTTAAACTCATTTAATTCTATTCATTTATAAGAACACCAGTATCCTCAATATACTAGGTTCTTTTTAGGAGAATTATTCGAACTACACTTAAACACACCTCCATCTAATTGATAAAGAACATACTATTTCTATGGGCGGCGAACTAACGGCTCATGAAATGATAAATGTTAAAACATTTCCAACCACATATTATTATGGAAATTAAGATTGAACTATATTTATATGTGTTGTATTATATTTATATTTTTTTGTCTTATGAATTTTTCATTTATAGAATACCATTACGGTTTCCATTGTGGTTAAATATGATAATTTAATTTGAGGAAGTGCGGACTACCGCCCCCTAAAAATGATAAAAATATTTCATCCCATAAATGGAAAATATAAAGGATGGAGTAAATGTAACTTTATATTATATTATACTTTATTTATAATATACCTATGTGTCATTTTGTTTTCATTCCATTAAATTCGAAACAAACATGAAAGTAGTGTTCATGCGTACGTACGGCTTACCGTCTCCATGAAGAGTGCATTTCTTTTCTTATCTCCAAATGTTATATAATTTTATAAATACATATTTCTACTAGATATATTTGATATATATGAGATATAAATCATGTATATAATTCTGGAGATAATGGAATTTCGACCACATAGACAATTTATAATTATAACATGTTTATTTTTAACTCTAGTTACGAACATCGACAAAATATCCGATATGAACTCAAATAATTATCTAATTGTTATAGAAAATGTAATAATTGATACAAAAGGAATAATAAACATGAAAAAGATTTTTAAAAATGTATAGAATAACTTTAGTTTATTATTTTGGAGATTAAAGAATGATCAAGTCAAGTCTAACACAAGTTATGGGACTTCAGATCAATATCCTTTCATTGAGGCATATTTTGGTTTATACATGACATTCATATATATGGTGTATAAACACCATTGAATTTTCATTTAATTTAAATGTAATATTTTTCAATAGAGTGTTTTACTGAACAAAAAAAAGGAAGGTTTTTTTAATGTAAGCGGTGACAACAACCTTTCTTCCGCAGCATGTATTATTTGATATTTGTATTTCTTAACAAGTAATAATGTTTTAAAAAGGAAAATAAATACCATATACTCTTTTAAAAAAAATTATTGAAAAGGTTTTTGATAATGTATTTTTTATGTCAATCTATTTAAATGTATATTGTGATTAAAATGGTGAAATTTTGTTATTCCATTATGTTGGTTTATGTGTTATGAATATGTTACTGTTCATGGGAATTGTTTATGTATACGGGTGGTTCCAGGATAATCCTGGGATGGTTGAGCCTGAGATAGCTCTCCAGTGCATTGGGTAACATGATAGAGGTAAACCTGACTATTTTTATTTAGAGATTTATAGAATATATTGTGATGGGTATTCCCAATGTAACTCTCTTTGTAGTTGTGAAAGCTACAATGTAAGTATGTTCTATATTCCAAAATATACCATTGTGATTTATGATTTTAATGTATATTTCATAATTGTTATGATATCATGAGGTATGTTAAAGATCTTGTGTAATGTATGTATTGAAGATATAAAGTTTTCATTCATTGTTTTATAACACTAACTGATCTTTTTATGCCCATCCCATGTTTTTGAAGTGTTTTTCAGATGTAATAAAGAAGAATAAGGTCAAGGATGGGATTAAGGGAACGTCATGTGGTCTAAAACATAGATCTAGACATGAATCTTTTTTTATGAGTTTTTATTTTATGAAAAAATGGAAAATGAGTAGAAATTTATACATTGTAATTTCTGAGATGAAATGTAATAGTAACGAACTAATTATATAAAACTATAAAACTGAAAAGAGAATCGATGTGAATTATTCGTTTAATTCACGATTATGTAATTTTTTAAGGCAGGTTTCTTATATAAAGTATCAAATGATAGTTTAGACAACTTTAGGAGTTAGAATATTGCTAAATTAATGTTAATAAGTTAATTTATTGTAACATTGAAATGATATATCATTTAAAGATTACCATGTTTTTTCGACTAATATATTCTTGTGTTCAGAATGTTTTTCTACAGAGGAAACTCAGAAGATTTTATGGGATGACATCAGGAAGAAGACAACCTTCAAAATCAGTAACCAGAGATGGTGGGAATCAGATCTGAATAGTTTTTTGCTGTGATGGCATAGTTGACTCAGCCTATAAATGGTGGTGGTATCAGTGCATGAGATCATCCAAAACCACCACAGAGGAACATGTCAGTAGTGGATCATTTCATGAGGTAGTATCCCCATCATTCAGAGGATCATCTGACATAGTTCAAGATGAAGGGTGGATTAAAGAAATGGAGAAGATTTTTGATTTGATGGGGGTGATAAAAACATCAAAAGGTCAGTCTCTAAGTTTATTGTTTTGAATTTGAAGCTGATTAGTGGTGGTAGATGGTGAAATATTTAAAGTATAGTGAAGTGATTGATGTTATTGATTAAGAAGAATTCAAAGGTATGTTTCTTAACAAATATTTTCCTAAGTTTATTCATCATAGGATAGAAAAAAAATTTATTGAATTGAGGGAAGAGGATAACTGAGCGGTGGATTATGAATAAAAAATCACTACACTGACAAGTTATGCTCTGAATTTCAAATGAGATCTTGATAGTAAAATAAACTGTTTTTACTCCAGGCTAAAGCCAATGTATGTACAGGATTTATCTTCTCGTGAGTTCAAAAGTTATGAAAAACATGTTTGATGTGTGGAGAAGATGAAAATGTTGTTTTCCAATGATCATGTGTTCTTTAAAAAACAATAGAATAAGAGGTCGAGGTGAAAAACATAAGGAAAGAAATCGTCAAAAATGTCTAATGGTTTGAAACATAAGTTTACAATTTTTGAAAATTGTGAAAATAAGAATGTTGGGGAATGTCTTTTGAATTCTGGTAAGTGTTACTGATGTGGTAAAATAGGACATAAGACTCCTAATTGCACTGAAAGAGAACATGGTAATGGAAATAAAAAAATATTATTTACAGTCAGTATATTGTTTTATGTGCAATTAAATGGGTTATTATGAAAATGAGGGTCCAATGAAGAACTCAAATGAGGGAAAGTAGCCAGACTACATGAAAAAAGGGGTGGTGAAATCTTTTGCAACTACTTCCGTGGATGTTGGGCCATAAGATGAATTAGAATCAGTTATACTATTTTTTTTGTTCAAATTATGCTAATGGGTTCTTTGATTCATGGTCTAAAAACTCTTCCATTTTGAGAAGATTTCTATTAAATTGGCAATTCCATCTCAAGATATGAATCATGATATTATGGAAAATACACATGGAGGAAATGTTAAGACAAAAAGAAATTATAATAACCTTACAGTCTTTATGTGTGGGTAGAATAAACTTACAAACCTTATTGTCCTTCCTCAAGTATAGTTTTGATGTCATTTTTGGTATGGATTGGATTTATATTTATTATATTAATATTGAGTGTAGAGATAAATAGGTTTCCTATCACAAATATTTTCAGATTCTTTCCAAAATTAACCCTTAGATTTTCTAACATATCAGGAAGCTGAGAAACTATTAAAAGATTGAAAATAATGTTACCTTGCACATTTGATGAAAACAAAGGAACTATTTAGATTAATGATGTGGTAGTTGTAAATGAGAACCTTGGGGTTTTTACTGATGAGTTTCCAGGTACTATACCTGATCGAGAAGTTGAATTTTCTATTGACATAGTTACTGATGCTAATACAATTTCAAAACCCCCTTATCAAATTGCTCAAATTGAACTGTTAGAGTTCATGAAGAAATTGAATGAGTTATTAGATAAAGGATTCATTCAACCTAGAATATCACCATGGGGTTCACTTTTCTTGTATGTTAAAAATAATGGTGGTTCAATGAGACATTACATTGACTATAAAGCATTGAATAACATCACTATTAAGAAAAAGTATCCTTTTCCTCATATTGATGATTTTTTTGATCATCTCCAGGGAGTTCAGTATTTTTCGATGATTGATTTGAGTTCGGGTTACCATTAGTTGATTCTAAAGGTAGCAGACGTTCCGAAGATATCGTTTTGTACTAGACATGGCCATTATGATTTTTTATTTATGCCTTTTTTGTTAACCAATTCACCTGTAGTATACATGGATCTTATGAAAAAAAATTTCCCATGAGTTCTTGGATAAGTTTGTGGTTGGGTTCATTAATGATATTTTCGTTTATTCCAAAATAAAATAATACCATGAAATTCATATAAGGGTTGTATTTCAAACCATAAAAGAAAAGAAACTGTTTGGGAAATTAATCACATGTGAGTAATGGTTACAAGAAATTTCTATCCTTGGTCACATTGTTTCAAAAAATGTCATAACTATTGATCCTTCTAAAACAAAAGTTGTTGAATAATGGAAAAGACCCAAAAATATAACTTATATTCATAGTTTTCTTGGAATATCTTGTTATTACCAATGGTTTTTTGAACCTTTTGTATGGATTTCAAGCCCACTTACTATATTAACTTGAAAAGTTGTTAAGATCATCTTGACAAAAGAATCTGATTATTTTTTTTAGGAATTGAAAATAAGATTGGTGAATGCTTCATTTTTTGCACTGCCTTCTAGAAATGTTGAGTATGTTATCTATAGTGATGTTTCATTGAATGGAATTGGTTGTGTCCTAATACAGAATGATTAGGTAATTTATTATGATTCATATCAGTTGAAACCTCATGTGTAAAATTACCGTACACATCAGTTGGAATTACCAGCAATTATTATTGCTTTAAAATTTTAGAGGCATCATTTTTATAGAGTAAAGTGTGAAATATATACTGATCACAAAAGTATGAAGTATATATTCACTCTGAAAGAATTAAACATGAAATAGAGGATAGGGTTGTAATTAATCAAGTATTATGATTGTATGATCCATTACCATCCAGAAAAAGAAAATAATGTGTCTGATACTTTGAGTCGAAATAATGCTTCATTAACCATGTTACTTTTGGAATGATATCTTTTGGTTTTTAATTTCATGAAACTTTGAATATAATTTGTTGGTGCAAGAAATTCCTTTGTTTTGACTCATGTGTAAGTGAAATTATCTCTATCAGATAGAATTAAGAAAACACAGAAGGAAGACAAAGAGTTGCAGAAAAAGGATGAGTTGGTTCAGAAGGGTATGTTGCCTGATTTTAACAACGATAATGATTGTGTTCTGAGGTTTGGTAAGATATCATGTGTGCCTTGTTATTCGCAGTTGAAGAATGACTTATTATGTAATGAACGTAATTCTATATTTTCTGTTCATCTTGGAAGTAATAAGATGTAAAATGATGATCAAGAGTACTAGTGGTGGGATGTAATGAAAAAACATATTACTAATTTTACTGTGAAGTGTTTGACTTGTCAACTGGTTAATGCATCGAGGCAGTTTCCTATGGGGATGCATCAATATTTTCCAGTGCTAGAGTGGAAATGGAAAAATATATCCACAAACTTTTTTTAGTATTTCCAAATACATAATAAGGTAATAATGAAATCTGAGTTATTATTGATTGATTGAGAAAATATTCACATTTTTTTTATTTGATATAATTTTACTCAAGATCAACATTATAAGTTGTATATTAAAATGTTTTTCAGGTTATATTGTGTTCCCCACTCCATTTTATTTGATATTAATCCCAGGATAACTTATAAATTCAGGAAAGGCCTTCTGATGTCATTGGGTACTGAATTAAAATTTCGTACAGATTTTCATCCTCAATCAGATGGGCAGTCAGAACAAAAAATATAGAAATTGGAAGATATGCTAAGAGCTAGGTCGATAGATTACCATTGAAGATGAGAAAAACATCATTCATTCATTGAATTTCTTAATAATAACAGTTTCAATCTAGTATTTAGATGGATCAATTTGAAGCATTACATGTGCAGCGGTGTTGAACTCTAGCTTTTTGTGATGGTTTAGGTGAAAGGAAACATATGGGAATAGAATTTGTATAAGAGAATGAAAAAATATCAGTTGATTCAAAAGCACATGAAAATAGCTCAAAGAAAGAGAAACATTTTTCGGATTACTAGAGGAAGGATCTGTCTTTTGAGGAAGGTGATCATGTCTTTGTCAAAGTTTCTCCATGGAAAAGGTTGATGTATTTGGTTAGGAAGGGAATGTTGTGTCTGAGGTTCATTAGACCTTATGAAATCCTATAGAATGATGTATCAGTTGCATATAATGTTGATTTACCTCCATTTGTATCCAGGGTACTCATTGTTTTTCATGTTTCAATATTGTGAAAATATATGCCAGATCCATGTCATGTTTTGAGCCTATAGGTAGTTCAGTTGGAAGAGAACCACTCTTATGAGGAAAAACAAGTCCATATTCTTGACTGAAGAGTTCAAGTTTTGTGGGAAAAATTATTTCATACGTTTATGGTTTTTTGGAAAAACAATTTGGTTAATGTGGCAACATGGGAATATGAAATTTCTATGAGGGATAAATACCCCCACTTATTTGATAAGTGAATAGAAATGATGAGTCACAATTCCCAAAAAGAGGGATGGATGTACCATCCCAGGTAAATAAACTATATAACATTTTCATATTTTTTTAGAATTTGTGAATTAAATATTAATTTTACTTTAATGGAGATTCTATGTTCGATGGTGTACCCATTTACCAACAACAAGTTTCTTTGAAATCTTACATTACATCCAATGTTAGGTCATACTGAAAAATAATAATATAATAGTATTTTAAAGGACAGTAAAATCCTAGTCATTGTATTGTATAGAATGGAAAAAACTAACCAAAATATGAATATATATATTTTTTAAATTCTTTTACATTTATCCAATACATTTTAGAGGTTTAAAATATTATAGAATCTAATTTTAAGCATTAATACTCTATTATTCAATAAAATGTTTATTTACATCCATTTGATAGTGAACCATTTTAAAATCTAGTTTTTTTAATCAATTCTATATATTATATTTGAACAAAATAAAATTCTTCTTTAATATTGGGACATCAAAATGTTGTTTGGATGAAATTTTGGTATTTTACTAATAATGTTCATTTTTTAACGAATAGTGAAGACACTGTATTTTAATTCAAAACGTCCTTTTAATATAATTTATTCATAAGTATAAATTATATTTTTAATTAGTTTTAAATTCTAATTATATTATTTTTTACCATTAAATCCAATTATGGTATTTGGAAGTAATTTCACTTTGAAATTTGATATAAATAAGTGTCAATATTTTGGTCATTATTATTTCGTAAAAACTATTTTTTTATTTTGACAGCGGGAATTAATTTTAAAATAATTTCTGCCACTTTTCTATTTAGATATTGGAAAAAATGGATTCTATATTTGGAAGAAAGAGTTACAAATTGTTTAAATAGGTAACTTTTTTTTCATACCTTATAAATATTTACTTCAATAAATATTTTATTTACCATGGTTTAATGGTAAATCTGGTAAATAAATGTGAAAAATAATATTATAATTATATTAAATTACCCTAACATGTGTCCTAATCCTATTTTTTGATACATTTCCGACCATGGGAATCCTTGGGTCGGTTTTGGGACCACATGGTTCCACTTTGGAGTGATAATGACACTTTATATAATTAAATTTAAATTAAAGGCAAAAATTACTTCAACATATATATTATAGTAAATCAATTCTTACATAGAGTAATAAAAGTTATATCTTCATCAATAAATATTAATTTTAATTAAAAAATTATTTCCTACATCATGATATTTTTTTATAATTTTTAGACATCAAATAAAAAAATTATTTATGACATTATAACGATGTACTGTTTACCTGATTAATGAATGATTTAAATAAATATGACTCTAATGATTAAACCAATATACAAAACCATTCCAATTCTTATTAGATGATTTTATTTCAAACACGAGTCATCTAATATTCTACTATAATATGATTTGGACCTTTACAAACAAAAAATCATTATACAATAAAATATTATTGTGTATCATTCCTAAAGAGCCCCTCCTCCCCCTTATAAAAAGTCCTCACATCTAACCCATTCATTTCACTTATTAAGTCCCTTGGCTCGTCCAAAATCAGCACAATTATGCTCCCCACATCACTTTTCTAATCCTAGAAGACTTCCCCTAGGAATAAGGCAATTCAATTAGTCCATTTGGTTCAATCCAAAATGAGATACTTGATTTAAAGGTAACATCTTCTATTAAGTTCATTGGCTTTATATTACTTCACCAACACATTAAAATATTTTTATTTCATTTCCTTCATAAAATCACTAGTATACTAATTATAATAGGATTTTGTTATGAGATGGATTCTAAATACACTTACACACACCTCCATCCAATGGGTGAAGAACATACGGTTTCTATGAACGGTGAATAACGCCTCACGAAATGATGATTGTTCAAACATCTCCAAGCACCTCGTATGGTGGAAATTAAGGTGGAACTATATTTATATGTGAAATATATTATATTTATATTTTTTTTCTATGCTTCTTTATTTTTCATTTATACAATACCTTTCTGGTTTCTATAGTGGGTAAAAATGATAATTTTATTTGAGGAAGTGCGGACTACTACCCACTCAATGTGATATGACTCATTAATGCCATACGTGGAATGTATAAAGGATAGAGTTAATAAAATTATATATAATATTATAATAAAATTATAATATACATATGTATCATTATGTAGCCATTACATTAAATAATAAATTGAAATGAATGTAGTGTCCATGCGTATGTATGGCTTATCGTCTCCATTAACAGTTCATTTCATTTATTATATCCAAATGTTTTGTAATATTATAAATACATATATATTATGGATTTATATGATATATATGATATCTAAATCATTAATATCATTCAAGAGAAAATGTAATTTCGATCACATTGACAATTTATAATTATAACAAGTTCATTTTTAACTCAAGTTCCAAACATCAACAAAATGTCTGATATGAACTCAAATAATAAACTAATTATTATAGTAAGATAATAATTGAAATAAAAGGAATAATAAATTTGAAAAATCTTATTAATAAACTATATATTAACTTTATTTTATTATTAAAAAGGTTAAATAACGATCCAGTCAAGTTAGACATGAGGTAAGGGACTTCATCTCAATATCCTTACATTAAGTCATATATTGTTTCATACACGACTTTCATTTATATATTGTATAAACACAATTGATTTTTCATTTCTTTAAAATGGAATAATTTTCTATGATGCATGTTACTATACTAAAAAAAATTGAATGGATCTTTTTAACGTATGCGGTGACAACGACCTTTCTGCCACCACGAGTATTTTTTGATATTTGGCTTCCATAACAAGTCGTAATGTTTCTAAAAGGAAAATAAATACCATATACTATTTTACATATTTTAGTATTGAAAACATTTTTGATAATGTATTTGTTATGTCAATATATTTAAATGTTATATTGTGACTGAAATGTGGAAATGTTATCTTTCTTTTATGTTTGTTTTATTTGTTATGAATATGTCATGGTTCCTATGAATTGTTTACATATATGGGTGTTTCAATGTCAAACCTCAGGTGGGTTATCCTGAGATAGCTCTCCAATGCATTGGATAATGTGACAGAGGTAAATGTGAATATTTCTACAAATAGATTTAAGGAATTTACTATGATGGGTATTCCAAATGTAACTTTGTACATAGATGGGAAAGGTATAATGTAAGTATGTTATGTATGCCAAAAGTTACCTGTATGATTTATGATTTCTATTTATATTTCATAAATATTACGATTTCATGAGGAATGTTAAAGATCTTATGTTATGTGTGTATTAATTCTCTAATGTTTTCATTCATTGTTTTATAACCCTGACTGAGCTTTTTATGCTCATCCCAGGTTTTTGAAATGTTTTTCACCGGACATAAAGATGAATAGGGTCAATGATGGGATCAATGGAATGACACGATGTCTAAAACATGGAACTAGTCATGACTCTTTTTTTAAAGATTTTTCTATTATGAAAAAATGGAAACTGAGTAGAAATGTATTGTTTGTAATTTTTGAGATGTAATGTAATAGTTATGGACTAATTCTCTATAACACTATACTTGAAAATATCCTCATTGTGAGTTATTCATTTTATTCAATATAATGTAATGTTTTAAATATGGGTCCTTATAAACAGACATTCTTTTTTGGTGGTCTTGTATTTCGGCCGAGTTTATATTAGTACACTTTACATTCCTATCATACTCTATTGGTTGGGGTATACTATTTGAAGCATTTGTTTACATAGTGTTTTTTGAATTTTGTATTTTTTTCTTGGAGCCATATTCATTTTTACTTGTTCTGAGGCAAATGCCTTTAATTTGTGGGATTTTCTTTCTCAGTTCTAGTCACTACCCCCAGGTATATTATTGGTGGGCATGGGGTAGTCATCGAATGAGCACCTCTACGACGGGTCAAGAAAGCATCCATTTTTCCATAAATAAAATTCCAACCCTATTAAAATCAATTTTGGTCTTCTCAATTTCTTCAAAACATCCTACAATATGACATCATAACATGTGTTCAACATCCGTAATGTGTTCCATATATGGATGGAACCTCCATGACTCAACCATCTATTTTGTATGTTAAGAAACATCTCAATTATAAAATTTTTTGTAGAATGTTCTCCTACATAACAATTATATTTCATTAACATGATGATAAATTCATCAATCGTAAAACTTACCATGTATTGAAAACAAAAAAAATTATCCTCATGAGAGTTCAAAAGACATCATGTTTAGTTTTTATCAATGCATCAATGCTAGTATCCTCATTATTGATAATGAACCAATGTGAGTAGTAGTTAAGGGATTAATTCAGTCTCATTAATATAATGGAATCATTAATTGGTCATCACTAAGTCTATGTGAGTTTGAAATTTATTAAAAAAGTCTGAATGGTTTAATTATCAAGGATTCCAATAACATCACTCAATTTATCATTGTATGATCATTATGTAAAAATGTCAAAATATAGTTGTAAATTTATTTCCAGATTCAATCATGAACCAAATAGTAAAAACATAAATGAAATAACTGTAAATGGAAACAAATGCCTACCACCACTAACAAATTATCCCAAAGAACGTGAAAATGAAAGGATATATGTGTAAAATCAAATAATTACATAGGTAAATTTGACCTAATTTAATGCACTTCCATTTTGATCCGTAACTTCTCAGAATATTCAGTTATGAGAGGCTTGGATAGAATATTAGTAATTTATTTATTTAGAGGGAACAAATTATAAAATCATAATTCCCCTTTCGACCTTATCCTTCAAAATATGATACTTTATAATGATTTTATATGACATAGAGTATTTTATTAGGGTTTTAGATAATATAATGGAACTTTGATTATCCCTACACATAATATGAATATAACTATCCATAAAGGCCAATTCATTAAATAATTTTTTCAATCATACCATCTGATGTGGTTCTTCAAACAAAACTACATATTAGGCCCCAGTAAAGCACATTTCCACTAATTTCTTCTTCATCAAACTCTAAGAAAAAAATCATCCACTGAAAATACTCTATTAGATGTGGATTTTAAGTCATCAACTACTCCTTCCCAATCAGTATCAGTAAAACCCTTATGTTCTATCTCACCCATCTTCTTATACATCTTATAATATTTGTGAATCTTTGAGATGTATCGCAATATCATTTTACTATAAAAAGATGTATTTCCTTGGGAATGGGAAGATATTCATAACAAAGGGTGCTAGAATATACAATTTAAATACATTAAGATATAATATAAATAATATTTCCATTCATTCTTCGAAAGAATTTCTTATTAATAGATTATATTTCATCATCCTTTTTCAACTCCAATCCCACTTGAATTGGTTTGGAAACTCCTCTAGCCACCTATATGTCTTACTTATTCAATATCTCTCTAGTATATTTTTGTTGTGAGACAAATATATTACCTACTATTTTTAAAATTTACATCCCAATTTAGAATCGCATACCACTCATAACATCAATTTCTTATCATTCAATAATGTTCATTTATAATTACTCAAAAAATCATTCTTCTTTACAAGAAAATAGTATATCATTAGCATAAAAATCACAATCAGTAATGTGGTATTAGTCTTCTTCCCTTATACACTACTGGAAATCTGACCTTTCCCAACGCTTCTATACCAACGGTTCATAAAAACCGTTGGTATAGGTTCCCTTTCCCAACGGTTTGGCCAAACCGTTGGGAAATCCCACTTTGATGCCACCTTTCCCAACGGTTTGGGCAAACCGTTGGGAAAGCCCACATTTTGGGGACCTTTCCCAACGGTTTTGGCCAAACCGTTGGGAAAACCCACATTGTGGGGACCTTTCCCAACGGTTTTGGGCAAACCGTTGGGAAAACCCACATTGTGGGGACCTTTCCCAACGGTTTTGGCAAACCGTTGGGAAAGGTATACCCTTTCCCAACGGTTTTGGCCAAACCGTTGGGAAAGGTCCAATTTGTGGACATCTTTCCCAACGGTTTGGCCAAAACCGTTGGGAAAGGGTATATCTTTCCCAACGGTTTGCCAAAACCGTTGGGAAAGGTCACCCATGAATCAACCTTCACCCAGAATCAAATCCAGGCTCAAAATCTATTCCAACGGTTGTCAAAACCGTTGGTATAGACCTATACCAACGGTTTTGACAACCGTTGGTATAGATCCTTTGATTTTTTATCATTTCTTCTTACCCAGAACATTATATAAATCAAAATTTAATATAATTATGAGAATACATATATATATTTATGTAATTATATACACAAAAGTCATGTTAGGTTAGTGGTTAAGTCGTTCAATAATAAACTAGGGGTGCTGGGATCAAATCCCAGCGAATGTTTTTTTTTTGAAATACATATACCAACGGTTCCACAACCGTTGGTAAAGATTTTCATATTAATTATACCAACGGTTTCCAAAACCGTTGGGATAGGTCTATACCAACGGTTTGGGGAAAACCGTTGGTATAGACCTATCCCAACGGCTTACTTGGCCACGGTTCTCCAAACCGTTGGTATAGGATATACCAACGGTTTGGAGGCATATACCAACAGTTCCAAACCGTTGGTATATGTTAGTTTTCCAGTAGTGATAGATTATTTTACACTAATATTTTTTGGAACAGAAATCCATTTTCATACCCATCATGATATAATAAATATTCAAATCAATCATGCTATAAATTAAAGCTATATTTTATAATGTTTCCCTACATTTATCCATATGAATCTAGAAAAAACATTATGGTTGTTCAATGTATTCTTCCTCATAAAGACAAAAATTAATAATAGATTCATAGTCATCCATTTGAAATATCTTGAATCTTATTTGATATTCTATGGAAACAAATATTCTGATGGATTCATGTCTCACCATTGGATCAATTCTTTCATTAAATTCTTCCCCTTCAATTTTTTAGTGTCTATTAATTATCGTCTTAGCATTAAATCAATACACATAAAAATTCAAAACAATATTGTTTTTTAAAAACCTATATATATCTATTCACAATCTTTTCAATAGTTATATTTAAAATTTATCATGTTTCATTTTTTTAATCTGACATATTTCATCATTAATTACATAAACCAACTCCTCATGTTAAATGTCTTCTATATAATATTGTGGATCAAACATTAATAAAAGACTGGTATATCATTTTTTACTAACCATAATTCTTTTTTTTACACATTGATTTTGATCCCTAATAATGTTTCCCCATCAAAATGATTTATCATCCTTTTAACTGGATTTTATGTCTTCTATTTTCCATCTTTACCACTATAAAAATAGAATATATATCATTATATTGAATAAGTGTGTTTTTTATATTTTCATTAACAGGTTATATGTTAACAACATCATATTCATCATCTTAAAACACATAAATTGTTTTCCCATTATCATTATCATTGTATATGATACCGTCAATATCAATTATTAATTCAAATTTAAAATTGTAAAACATATCCTATTTTTCTTTTTTGTGATAAACAAAAGAAAAATTCAAACTTCCTCATTATTTTCAATCATTATTTCATTTTTCTTAATTCTTAAGATTTTACGTGGACTTCTAAATACACAGAAATGTTTAAAATTTTGATTCCTTTTCAGCCGCCACATAAGGATTCATGTCTGATATTTTTTCACATAATACAATGATTTTAAATTATTCTAATACTCATGATGGACTAAATATGATATTACATAGAGGTTTCAAGTAATGATAGCATAGTATAGTCCATGTTAAGTAGGTCTATATTCTTCCTTATAGCTAATCCATTGTGGTATGGATTACATGTTGCACTGAATTCATGTCTAATCTCATAATTGTTAATATATTTACTAAATTGTTTGTTGGAATATTTCATTCAATTATTTGAACGTAATCTATTTTTCTATAAGATTGTTTTCTTATCTAGAATTTCTTCTAAATAAATTGAATCTGTCTGGTAATTTTAATTTAAGAGACATGAACATATTTCCAGTTGTCCATATGAATTCATATATGATTGTAAAAAGATACCTTTCACTAGAAATTGATATCTTATTCATATTTCTACAAAAATAAAAATGTATTACTTCAAGAGTCATTGAGGTTTTAATTTCAACTCCCTTGCTAGTTTCATTCACAATTTTTCCATTTTATCATGTTTTATAAATAATAATAGAATGTTCTTTTAGAATTGGTAGTTTTCCAAAAAAAATATTCTATAATTAACTTGTTTATATTATTTTCAACATGGTGACCCATCCTTTTATTTTATTGCTCATTTTATGCCTATCTTATCAATTTAAAAACATCGTTTTCTACAATAATTTGGAACAACTTTTTTTAGGGTTTTGAAACCCCTTGTATCCATATCCCAATAATTAATTATTTTGAATATGAAACTATTTTGTTATCTAAATATGTTGTCATTGAAATTATTATACAGTTATCCAACACCCTATGATATGTGACATTTTCTATAAAAAAAGAACACTATCTGTGATAATTTTACAAAGACCATTGTTTTTTTGTCCTAATACCTTTGATCTTAATAGAAAAATAATTACCATATGTTAGAGATCATTTATATTTCTTCAAAAAAAAATCAAATAAAACATCTTTTGAGATTAACACCCCTGATATGTGATCCCATATTTTATATGTATGGAATTTTTAAATTCTTTCTTCAACTATATTTTATAATATCATAATCTTAATTTGATAATAATTATTTATAAACCTTAAAAATGGATTTTTATAATATGAGATAAAATAATCCTTTACATATGAGGTTTTACCTTCTTTATCACACATTCCACATACTTCCTATAGATCAAAAAGCATGTTTTAAATTGTTTTTCACAATGTGTTGAGTCTTTCTCTAATGTCTCACTTGTGGTTTTTATATCCACATTAATTTCTACTATATTAATAGTATAATTAGATACAAATTATAGAAAATTTTATAATACTTATTGATAGTCACACCACAACACAATTCTTATTCATAAATCTATCTATTGTTGAAAAAAATATTATACTAAAAATATTGATGTTGTGAACCGATTTCTATCCCTGAATATATAGATCTCAAAAAATCATTTGTGGAGTGAATCCTTCAATATTTTTGAATGATGAATACATGTTTTCTAGATTTTTTTTCCTAATTATAGATAATATATGTCTTTCTATAGATAATTTATATAATCCATATAATAATATTCTATATTGTTTTAGTAAAAACAATATGCATTTACACCAGAGTATCTTAAGACATCCCTTTTTTATATTTATAATCATAATAAGATTATATATTTCTATGGGTTTCTTGGATCAATCTACCTTCTCCCAATTATAATTTTTTTCATTTACTTCATTTTTATTGCCATGCTTGATGATTTCACCATAATGAAATCTGGCATTTTCATTTTCAATTTATTTTATAATAATTGTGGGTGTCATATCTTCAATGATATTTATTTCATATTACTATCAAGATTCAGAATCACTATTTATTTTTTATGAATTTTTTTATTTTAGAAGCTCTATTTACTTGTGTGAACTCTTTTTTGAGACATTTGTTTACACCTCACTTCCTTGCAATTTATTTTATAAACATCTTGATTATTTTTCATTTGATACATTCTTTGATAGTCTCTCCTTACTTCACTACATACTCTTTTTTTATTTTGGAAAATATTTTGATGGTTTTAAAAATTCATCTTGTGATATGAGAAATATTATTGATACATATCATGTACCTTCTTTATCAACACCTTTTTTATTTTGATCAAACAATTTTTGATTGAAATAATGTTACCATATAAAGGGAGCAAGATAAATCATATCCTTTCCTTTTTTATTGTTCAATTGAGTGATCAATATATTTGGTTTTTAGATAGGATTCCAACTTTTCATTTTATGATTGAAATACCATAGTACAGTTAGTATATATATTCCCAACTTTTGAATAGTTAAAAAAATATAAAATAAATTTACTTATATTTACTATTATTTATCCTCTTATGAAATTTGAAAACATGAGAGAAAGAGTCTCTACATAATCGTCTATGTTTTCTTCTTCATTTTATAAGTCTATGTACATTTAAATTGTCACAATATTAAATGATCAAATGGAATTTTTCATTATCTAGTTACCTTTTCTCTTATGATTATTTCCACCTCTCATATCATAATTAATGAGAGTGTTGTGAACTTCATCGATAGAAAATAAACCAAAACCCATATCATTAAGAGCTATGATTTTGTCAATAAACATATCTATAAATATTATCATTAAATTTTTACAACATTAGAGTCGAAAAGTGTTTCTCCAAAAGCTTTAATAGTGATCATAATAAAATTGACCTCCATTTGTAATTCATCGACCATTTAATACTCAAGTATTATAAGATCTTCAAATTTTCACCAAATAATATCGATATTTTATTAATTCCCATTACTATTTCCTTCAAAAAATTTACGATGTTTTGAAAAAAATAGAATTATTAGTTCTATACCTCAAGAAATTTGTTATAACCATTTCTAAAAAAGAGGATAAAAGATTATTTAATTATTTCCCAAAATTGTCATATTTTTACTTCTATCTACTAGAGACCAGACTATATTTATCTATAAATGTGAATCCATATTAAACACAATCATGATCCTCATGCCTAATTAAAAGAATTTAAGTAACAATTATTTACTTCCAAGAGTAAAAACCTTTTCCTTAATATTTTTTAATGCGTATTTTTTTGATTGAATAGTGTTGATCCATAAAAGGTACTTTATGGAAAGAGAGTCACCCAAATTTTTATATAAATATTTAGATCACATGAAGGATGGTACACACATAGAGGGTAGTGAATCAGTGTATATACCAAATTAAAATACCTTCATCTCTAATTATTCTTCTTCACCTCTCTCTCCCATGATTATCACATATGTAGTAAATAAAGAGAATATATATTTCTTTATGAGGATCACGAACTTTCATATGAAAAAATCAATAGTGTGTTATGGTTCTGATCTCAAAAACAATGTTACCTTCTTATTATAATAATTATCTTGAAAAATGTTATGTTATGATCTAGTATAACTTATGGAACCCACAATTGGAATCCAATATAAATAAGAAAAAACACTTTCCTTGTAGAAAGGTCACTATTAAGAGAATGAACTTCTGCATGGACTCCAAATGATGATATTATTCTACATCCTTTCATACCACTATAATCCCATTACCCCCAATTTTTCTCCTTTTACATTAATAAAGAAGCATACTCGTTCTTCTAATTATAATTCTCTAAAACCTCTCTCCATCATAAACAAATATTTATTATATTCACTGAATGTTGTGTGAATTAAATTTTATTATTATTATTAAATATACTAGAATCTTAGTTGAAATTATTGGATCATTAAAAACTCATAATCCACTAGACTAATCATTATTCAATGGCTTATAAAAATTTTGGCTAAAGACTCATATATTTCATGGACATGATATCAAAAAAATTGGTATTACTCTTAATCAATTCCATTAAAACATGATTTTATGTATCATGATATTTCAACATAATTATAGTGATTTGGAATTTAAAGAATGTGGCATAAAACTCCCTCAATACCCTAACATTATCATCCAAATATCATTCATTTCAGTTAAACATTAATAATTATCATGTGTTTGGTCATAATATTTGGTCCATGAAGAACATATTACATGAACTATTATATTCAAATTTCTTTTTATCTTTATATTGAATTCATAATATATGACATTTAATTCTATTCTACAGATGTCTAGATTCTAGGTTCATATAATTTCACCAAGTGTATAATCATACACACTCATAATAGAGTAAATATCTTAAGAACTATTCACATAACTCAATAATCATTCAACCACTAATGTATTTTACAAGTACAATATAAATTTTCATATGCTCTCCTTAAACCCCAAGCATGTATGATAAATCAATTTTTTCCATCAATATTTGGACTCATGGATAAATTATCACACAAGGATCCAAATAATTTTACAAACATCTCAAAAAATATATGGATCAATAAAAAATCATACATGAATGAAAAACATAGGATCTTTCCCTTTTTAATTTATTCAAAAATATTCTTTGTAGATCAATTGTCTTACATGAGCCTCACTATAAGATGATTTCCTTCTCTAGTTTTAAACACCAACACAATTAATATAGATTGAATTCAAAAAAATTAAAATTAACTTAAAATAAATTATTGTACATATAAATCACTTATATAGATAATATAAGAGTCCATTATTACCTTTTTTATCAGCTACATTGTGATTAATAAATACATGGGACATCATACCTCAGTATGCTTCTCTACATGCAAAAAAAAACATACAAATTATATAGTCTGTTATATCGATTACTATTTCTTCTCTATTACATGTCATTAAGATGAATATAAGTTCATAAATAATCATAATTTATATGTAATGAGAATAAATATATCACCATCATCAATAGGGGAAAACAAGATGCATGAATCTTATTCCCTTGTCCGGGATGTCAATTATCACATCACCCGATACTTTTTCTCTTTTATATATGGGTTTACATTATATCATGGTTGTACATCAATGAGAATATAATAATCCATATATTAATATCATAAAATAAATGAAATTTATTTTAATTTTTTGATGTCCTTAAATTTTGGCTATCATTCAATCTATTGAAAATGATAATAAATTGTAAAAAGGGCAGAAAACATGTCATATAGAAAACCCAGAAAGGTTATTCTATGTAAAAAAAGAATAACTTTAAAAAAATACTAAAACATTTATTGGATTAGTTAAAATTTAGTGCAAAAAAATAAATAAAACTCATAATTATCACATTCAATATTAGTAAATGTTGATTCATTCATGATACGACTAATAGATCTAATTAAAATATGGCCATATTTCTAATGAATATAGATATAGTTCCTATTATATTTTTTTAGTTAAATATTAAAATTATGTTTCATAAAATATCATAATTAAATAAATCATAATTAATATTTAGTTTTTTTATTAACATAAATATTCCAAAAAAAATCAGTCAAATCCATATGACCTTAAATTTGCTTTATTTTTCAATCAATGTGGTATAAGTTTAAAAAAAATCTTCTTTGTAATGGATATTATTATATAAAACTTTTATGCTAATAAATACACACTCTAAATCCCTACACTAATAGATATCATAAATTTGAGCATGAATGACCTAAAATAGTGAAATAAATGAGATGTAAATATTTCCAAGCCAAAAACTCACAAACAAAACTAGGAAAAATAATGGTATTATATTTATGATCTTGATTAATCTGGAGGCTTATCCAATTTTTAAGGTGAATTAATGAAGGAGTAATAAATTTCAAAGAAATAACATTTTTACTCAATAGAATATATTCCAATCTCTCTAGGTGCAAGGAATCTATGAATGAAGTTATATAAACTTTCTATTTGTCATATACATTAAAACTACATTCTTAAAATGAGTAAAATATATACTACATTAGGGAAATTAATTAATTATTTAACTATAAGACTTTCTATAAATAAAAATTTATGATTTACATTCCCGAGATCCTCTAAAACCCTTAAGTAAAAAATACATTATTATATGTTTACTATGATAGTGTATGCATTCATTTCTATCCTAGATCCATAAAAATATACAAATAAATGAGTAATCCATATCGTTAATTGTCAAAATAGATTGAATTATATATATATTAATGGTGTAATAACACATTATAAGACAATAGAAATCATAATGTTTATAAATGATGTAGATAACCATTATTCTTGTAAATAGATAATATATTGTTTAGATGAATATTCATTACATTACACAAACACACACCTAAATATTTTATAATCATTTTGTGCCTTTGGAAACCTGGAAACATAATCAAATGGCTAATAATTGAGCTACATAATCACCCACTATGTTATTCATATATACTTCTTTAATTATACATATCATTCATTATACCATTAAACACGACCTTCATAATGCAAGGATAAGAATGGGTAAGCTTATATGCTCTGTAAGGGTAATCTAAGGAGATATAAATATATCATGAGAATAAGTGAATGAGAATATGAGAATATCATTTTAAAACCATACCCTTAATTTCATAGATCATAATCTTGATTTATGGCATAAATGTTATTTATTTATATGATATGGATCATAATGGAATTAGAGAACATGTACCATTAAAGAATAGCACTGTAATTAACATTTATTTTTGAGAAAACACATAAGAAAATAATTCAAATACTTAATAGTTGAAGGATCATTTCCAAGACTATAATAGTGGAATTGGTTTACTCCCAAATCAATCATATATTTATGATTCACTCCCAATAGTGTCATATTATATATATTTTCTTAATGAACAAGGTTTACTCACAATTCCATTAATGTTTTTCTCAAGAGATATCAATAATTAAAAATAGAATTTTAGGTAGTTATAGGTACCACCCCTCACATAATTAAAATAAATTATATGATTGTGCCAAAATGTTATAATATATTCATCATATCATAATCGATGAAATGAATTTGGTTGCATTAAAATTTCATGATAGAATAAAATAAGGAAAATTAAAATGTTTAATAATCATTTTATCATTTTATCTTGGTATAAATCATGTAAATATATGTTGGTTTTGTTAAAATTTAATCAGTGTATAACCCATGTAATAGAAATGGGTTCCATAAACATTTTTTCATCGTAAACAGAAATCATTCCAAGAAATAATACCAACTTTGTATATGGATTATATCCCTAATAAATCATAATTTATAGCAATGGATGTTTTATTTGATGGAAAATGATCAATAAATATTAGTTGAAATATTTATTTAGAAAAATATATTTTGCATGTTGAAAACCACTTCTAAAAACATAAAACATCATCAAAAGCATTTTCATTGAAAATATACATGGAATGTTATAAAATAAACATTAAAAGTAAATTAAACAATTTATTTATGAATACATCATGTCTAATATTAATTTTTTATAAACATTAAAAACATTAATATCTATTTCCATGAAGATAACTGTTAAAATATATAAAAGATTATTTAAAAATAATTTTGGAAATTTTTTGAGGAAATTATTCATTCCACATTTATTTTTTCTCAAAAAAAATATTATAAAATAACTTTTCCTTGAAAAAAAATGTGAGCATATGACCAAGGTATGAAAATCATTTAAAACATTTCATTACAAAAATTTCATTTTAATATTAAAAAAATTAAAAAAATTTACATTTTTTAATTCATATTATTTAAAATAACCATTATAATGTATAAAAGATGATTTAAAATAATTTTAAAAATTTCTTGACAAAAATATTTTTATCACATTTCAAAACAATTTTTAAAACATTTAACATTTTAAAAATATTATTCATTTAAAATTACATCTGAAATTTTTATAGGATTCTATGAAACTCATTTAAAACATTTCTAATGAATAATTTACTTTGTAAACTAAATATTTTTTCAAAATATATAAAACATTATCATAATCCTTTTCATTGAAATTATCCTTGGAAATAATATATAATAATTTCCAAATAAAATAATGGGTATGATAGTAGTAATTTCATTCATTACGTAAATAATAAAACAAAGATTTCATTCACATTTTCAATTAATGCCAAAAAATCCTTTTTTAAAAATCCTCATGAAAATTCATTTTACACAAAACTATAATAATTAAATGAAGGTTAAAATGTATATAATAAATTCTTTTTTACAATGCTAAACAATTTTAGAATCCTTATTAGAAAATAATGACATGGATGAATATGGTTTTTTAAATAAAGAGTGATGTAAATATGATTTTTCATATAAACCATTATTTTAGTATATTTAATCCTTTATGATATGAAGATAAAGCGGAAAATTTTATACACATGAAATAACTGGATTTTAATAAAATTAATGTGTCTCTTTTGAGATAGATCATAATATTTCACCATTAAAATCATTATAATATTAAATGTTGATAAACAATGAGATTTTATAACAAAACACAAACCATTTTGGTAACATTTAATCATATGCCCCGTAAAAGAATAAAATTAAATTAAACTTAAAATATCCCAAGAAAAAATAATTTCATGATATTAAATGTAAATGGGGGTTTATATACTCATCATTAAAGAATATAGGTTCATATTACAATATATGTCTCAAAGAAGACAAATTGATGCAAAAATTCCTTACCATAATTTTTGAATTCATTCATGGACATTCAAAACTCAAATATAGTAAATAAAATTTTATTATACATATATTAAATAAAAATACATATTTAATTCAAACCATATATGATTTACATAAAAACATTTATTATAGGTTGATTAATATTTCTATGTTAATGTCATGTTTTGGGTAATAGCTACATTATTTTCCAAGTATATATGAATTTGGTATTATATTATATATTACATTGAACATGGTTAAATATTCTAAAGAATGTTATCAATGACATAATAATCATTTACATTCACTATATATTTATTTATAGTAATCTATAAAAGATAGATATAGAAAATGAAACACATCATTCATTGAGATGGTATGTTGTACGTACGCATGAACGATGTTTTCCATTCATTAATCTGGTGAAACGAATGAAATATAAAATATATATAACCATCACAGAATAATTTTTATGTCATATAAATCACATATATTTATTAAATTTACCCTAGTTACCGTCATGAAAAGTGTTAGTGGAAAATGCAATACATCACTTTGCAAAGAGGCAGTTATCCATACACAAGAACAATGATATTTCCCCCCATATAATGGAATGTAATATAGTTATATGTGATATGATAACAATAGAAGTATATTTATATTCAAACTTTCTTATAGATTAATTTAATTTTTCCATATTATAATATGATTAAAATAAAATTAAAAACATATCACATCAGTTTCTGAGGCGGTTGTCCGATGTACACATGAATAATGATTTCATTTCCCATTTAATGGATGTTGATATTGATATAGATTAATAAATTAAAATATTAATGTATCAGTATCTAGGGATATTGGTTCAATAAATTTTTCATAGTTGGAAAATATTTTAAGAATTTATAAAAATATCTAAAATAGAAACTCACAGTAAAAAACATTAACTCTTATTCAGAGAACCTCTTTAGGTTTAACTGAAATACAACATAGATATGGATAATGATATAAGAAATTAGTATATAATTTTATTAGGGAGAAATAAATTTTTTTTGGTATGTATTGGCCAAAAAATTTGTTTTTGATGTGAAGTGGAGAGGAGAGGGGGTGGCCTTTATAAGTGAGGTAAATGGCATACCTCTTATTTTTAAACGAAAAAGTTGTACACACATGTTTCACATTCAATATGGATTTGAAATGGTCAAATAAAAAACCTAAGAGGTAATAAGGTCTATATATTTTCATAAAATGGGGTTAAAACAAATTCTAATGTCATTCTAGCCCTTATAAATTTATTTTAACACCATGTAAAACTCGTTTTATCATTAACTACATAAAATAATTTTTTCTGTTTTTTAAATTCATTATGAAAAAACATTAATCTAACATAATTAAATAATATATATTATGCTGACTCAAAAAATGGATTTCATTTTACCAAATTTGATTCTTATAATGGAATATATTTATTTATAATTAACCACACAAACATGATGAAAATCCTATTTTCCAAAGAGAAAATATCCAGAAGTTTTAATTGTATTTATATCAAAATTAATTATTAAATTGATTAATATAAACTAAATTGGATTAATAAATATATAATTTAACTATTTTTTTCATTTAAAGACACATCAAAATTATATTTATTTTCTCAAAACTTTTAGTCAGAAAGATGCTTATTTATAAATATCTAGTATTTTTCAGTATTGTTTGAAAATTCATCTTTTCAAAAAAAAATTGAATGATTACATTGTAAATTTTTAATTATGATTCAAAAAAATTTGTTAATATTGTAAAATAAAATATCAAATACTAAAAATAATTAAATTTAAAATAATATTTCAAAATGAAATAAATTTTTTATTTTCAAAAATAATGTTCTTAAGTGTAAAATTGGGATTATTTTATTTCATGATTATAAAAAACATATGAGGAATGTGAAATATTATATTTAATATAAAATATATAAACAAATAATTTATATTCTTATACAAAATAGATTTTTCTAATTTATTGATTTAACACATGACTGTTTACATATAAAAAAAATTATGTAAAGAATATTTATTTTAGAAGGGATCATATATTCATTTCAAAATAATCAGTATCCATAGAATTCATTTTATATTCATTTTTAAACAATATATTTTTCATTATTTAGTTTATCCCATTAATACCCTCCATTTTAATATCTATGTGATAATAATCAAATTGAATAAAATTATTTTATTAGTATGTTGTCTTTTGTTTAATCTTGGTGTGGCATTTGATAATAGAAAAAATCAGTACTGTTTGTAACATCAGATAAACATATTTTTTCATGTATTGAATGATAAATAGGTCTTTCATTTAAGAAAAAATATCCACGATATTAAATTTATTTGAAAAAAAATTCACATAATATGAAGGCGTTACATTCTACCACCCATAAAATGGTTTTTTACCTCAAACATCAACACATTGGTACCAGAAACATACACTACTACCAAGCAATACTTTTATAGTTCTAGAAATGTCCTTTATGAATTCTAGAAAGGTGTTTTATATATGATAGATGTTAATATTATTGGTCTTTTATCTTTGCAGAAAAAACATTGATAAATGGGACTTTTGTCAATTCTAAAAAAGCATTACTAAATGGGACCTTTAGTAGTGGTTTAATTTAGCAAGGATAAAGGAAAAATTTATTGGTGCTTATGAAACCCTTGATAAAGAGACTTCTATTTTCACTAATAATGTTCAATACTGTAGTGTGCTATAACATCACACTACAGAACCACTACAATGTGCTATAATATAACGCCATTATAGTATAAACAAACCAGATAACAATAGAAATATGTACCAATACAATATTTAAATAAAATTTAATTTAAAATAAAAACACAATAAAATAACAACTATATTATATAAATTTGAAACATTGGTTTATAAAATTAAATAAATATAAATTATTACATATATTAAAAAACATTAATGTTCATTTATCATTTCATCCTAACCCAACTCATTCAATTATTGAAAAAACCACCCCAGATCAAGAAACATAATGCACCTATATAAGAAAACAATTCTTAATATTGAAAAATATAATGAAATAAATTAGAATAAAGTGTTAATTTTAATAATATTGATGTCAAATTTAAATAAAAAGATGTTCTTGGAGTCATACCGGTCACACTATGCCTCATATTTAGGTGTGACTACTTCCAACACATCTCAATATACATGTGGATAATATTCAAAAATTATCAAAAAAATATGAATATGTTTTATTGTTATTGAGTATGTCAGTTTCATTTTTTACTGAAATCACCTTTTCAACTAGAAACAATCATTGTTGACTCATTTTGATCACATCAAGTATCCAATTTATGCGAAATGGATTCTTACACATCACAAATGACTTAGAAAAATTACTCATTAAATATAAAGAAAATATATACTTGTTTGACTGGTTTTTAGTGAATGCCACTTTTTGAACTAAAATATCAATTTTTAACTCATAACTGAAACTTTGAGTCATGAATGATACATGTTTTTATCAAATTGAGGTGTGGATAATTACTATAATCCCCAAATTAATTATAGTTATGTTCATAATATTTCAAATCAGTCTAAATGTGTTTGCGTGGTTTTGAGTTGGAATGTGGTCCATTTTACTAAATTAGATGACCATTTTAAATAAAAGGACACACTTTGAGTCATACCAGTCACACCATACGTATGATTGAGGTGATTATAATATGAAAAATACCAAATGATTTATGAATCATTTTCATAACAATTCAATATAATATTAATTTGGTTTATTTGTTTTGATCATTTCACATGGATTTTTGACTAAAATGTCATTTTAAATTTAAAGCACACACATGGTCTTATACATACAACATTTTATATCATATTGAGGTGAGACTGATTCATATAAATCACAAATGACATATGGATTAATTTTAAAAAAAATATGTAAACAATTTGAATGTGTTTACTCGGTTTTGAGTAGTTTTATTAGCTTTTGACTAAAATTTATGACACATTTAAATAAAAATATGCACTTTGATTCATACTGGCCATACAGTGCATTCAGTTTTGGTAAGACAGATTCTTACACATCCCTAATTAATTATAGATCAATTTCCTAGAGAATAAAAAAAATATAAATGTGTTTTCTCATTTATGTGTATGTCATATTCCTTTTTTTACTAAAATGTAATTTTAATATTGAATCATGTACATTAATTCATATTGATCACATTTTGTATTGGATTGAGGTGTAGTCTATTCCTAAATATCAAAAATAAAATATGGATTATTTTCTTAAAGTATTTAAACAATATAAACATGTATTCTTGGGATTGAGTTGTTCAGTTTTACTTTTTGTTAAAATAGATGTCAATTTTAAATAAACACACATAGTTAGAGTCATACCTATCAAACTATGCATCAGAGATAGGTTCAGATGATTCATAAATGTTTCAAATAAGTTATGTGTGTCTTTCAAAAAGTATCAAATAAATATGATAGTGTTTTCCTATTTTTCAGTATAGCAATTGTATTTTTAGAAAAATGTAATTTTTCATTTGAAACATGCACATTGACTCGTACATATCACATCATTTATCAGTTTTATGTTAGTACTATTCATAAATATAAAAAATTATTTATGAATCGATGCACAAAATTATAAAAAAAACCATGGTGTGTTTTATTTCTTTATAGTAAGTGACACTTTTTGTAGTCAAATGGTGATTTTAATATAATAATGGGAACATTGAGTCATATCGAGAACGTCATGTATTATGTTGAGGTTTGGCTAATTATTATATGTCACAAATGACATTTGTATCATTGTATTAAAGTTTCAAACAAATATGAAATGTTAAATCAATTTTGAGAATGTCATTTGTCCAGTTTACTAAAAATAAAGTCAATTTTAAAGAAAAATAAGTTTTTAGAGTTATAATGGTCACATCAAGAGTCATATTAATGTGTGGCTGATTATCATGGGTCCCAAAGTATCAAAAAATAATACTATCAATGTTACCCTAACATCTATTAACATTATAATTTTTAACTACCAACACAACATGAGTCGTTTTAAGCAATCCAGATCATCACAAAAAAATTAATCCACCTGTATAAGAAGGAAATTATAATGAGTAATACTTCAATTAAATAAATTATGAATTAATATAAAAATATAAATTAATTATATGGATGATTATTTTATTATGAAAATATAAATATTTCCTCCCTAATTGAAGAGACACAACTTCATTACTCTTCCTGTAAATGCAGTTGAGGTAACATGAAATAAAGTGACAAATGCACCACTGTAGGGGTGAGGTGGTTTTATGGGAGAAGAATTATATGAACGTTTTTGTGTATAATGGAAGTAAGAATATACATAGAAACCCAAATCAACGAAAATAATTCACATGTATATGAAAACAATTATTATGTGTGTAACAATAATAATAAATTAATAAATCATTAATATGAAACAATCCATTAATTATACAGAGAATTATTTTAATATGAAACGATCATGATTAACTCATTTATTGAGAAGATGCATTGGAGTTTCACTTAATAAAAGTCATATAACTTGGACAAAATTCTTCTAAAATAATTGAAAACTATAAGAAATAATGAAAATTAAATCATTGTTCCATTATATAACATTTAGGTAAAATATATAATGTAAATTGAAACATTACATTTACATATTTCCATGGGGTTTATATTATTATAGATTGATCTTTGAAGGTATTAGTAATATCATAATGTCTATAAGACATCATCTACATGTGTAGTTAAGAATATAATTTATATTATGGTAATTTAATATATAAAATATAGTTTTATGAGGAAAAATATAATACATAAAAACACTTTTACCATATCAATAAACCATAATTTTTTTATTATAGGTATCAAGGATTTGGTTCCTATATCAAGAATCCAAATCCCTTATTTTTATCCCCCTCTAACATACAATAAACTATCTACATTTAGATTGGTATGAACTGATAGTGAAATCTCAACGAAAGGGTCGTACTCGATTGAATTTTCATATGAATCGACATTTTTTTAGTCGCCAGTAGGAAAATAAACTAATTATTATTTATTGTATTAGGTTCAAAAAATACATGCACTGGTTATGATTCCACTATATATGACACTTATTTTTTACATTCCACAATGAAATTCACCTTCAAAAATTATGATTCGTCAACTTTCACTCCAATTATATTTTTAACTGATTTGTAATGGTAATTTGAAACTTGAATTTTTGTATAATGAAACATGTATATCTGTTGGATAGTGTAATAATATAACATATTTTCATAAATTGGATTCATCCTTTAGAACCAGATATGTGCATCGCTTCAACCCAAAGTGCCACAAAACATTTTTTGATCGTAAAGAATTCATCATGTTATTTTTTATAGAACGTATAGCCATCTATTACAAAAAAAATTGTAAGATGTTACATTTTCATTTGGTCCTTAGGCTATCTATTGAAGTCATTCGGAAATTGAAATTGGATTTTTAGATAACTAGTTATAACATTGTTCTCTGAACCATCCTATAAAATATTGATTATATATATTTCATGTCCATACTTCATCCCATAATGAAATAAAATATCTAAGAATGTCATTGTGATCTTAAATTAATGAATCAAAACATTTAGTATTATGTAATATGCAATGATGTTATTTCTGTTACTCTGTCAAATATATTCTAAGAACATCTTTTCTAGAAATCCCATTACCCATAATGAATTCAATTTTATTAGACATTTGGATACTGATGCTTTCAATATCTTTTAGGTATTTGATATATAATAAAAAATATTTTTGAACAATATATCCTTCTGCAATATAGCCTTCTGGACAACATCGATTCTTGACGTACCCTTTCAAAAGCATCATATTCCTTTCAATGGAGTACAACCATCTATAATGGATCGGATCAAATATTTGAACCTCTATGACCATGTGAACCATTAGGATGACCATTATATCAAATAATTGTTGTAGAAAAAACATCTATAATTGAAATAATATAAAAACTATACTCTTATTCATGATGGGAAACTTTGGCGTTTCAATAACTTTACTACATATAGTTTTAAAAAAAGTAGATTTTGGTTAATATAAGTCCTATATTTTTATGAGTAATGAAACAAAAAGAAACATGCATTACGTCATTCCTCAATACATGACTATCGTGTGATTTTAGTCACTATATAATAAAATTTATCATTGAATTGACATTCTAGATATTAGATGAATATCCATTTGGAACCTTTACCCTAGTAATGAAAATGAATGATTTCAATTTTTCTTATCTGGATAGAGTTTATGCAATTGGAGGATGACATGTCTTCCTTTTAGTCTTCATTGGGGATAAATCTTCCCTTGTTTTCAATCCATTCATGTGAAACGAATTGTTGATACCCATTATTGTTTTTCCTTGTACATACAGAAAAGTTACATTAAGACAATAATGTTTTTTTTCTATAGTCATGAAATCAATATAATCAATGAAATAAAAACAAATACAATAAAATTCTTCCTTTTTTAAACCTGATTTTTTATGGTTTTTAAAAAATGGTTTACTAAAAAAAGTTTTAGTAATTTTAAATTTTTTTATACCTAATCACCCATTACTATAGATAGTGTTGTACCTTGTTTAATATTTCGATTGAATTATATCATCCAGGATTGTTATTTTTTTATCGAGGTAAAATTTTCTAATGTCCAAAAATACAGTCTTTGAGGAATGATTCAGTTGAACTGGGTATGTGTGTTTTTCCCAAATGGGATACCCCAACAATCCATTAATGTTATATCCTGATAAATTTTTATAAAAGGGGAATTTATTTATCATTCCGTTAATACTTCCATTAATGCGAATTTTTATCTTCTATGAGTATCATACATTGTAACACTGATATCCTACTTCAATATCATATCTTCGATGAATGGATCAAAATTGACATCAATATCATTTTTAGGTTTCCTTGGTCCAAATATATGTAGAGAAAACATAATGTATTTCCAATTCAGGCATAACCATGGAATCAAGATATAATTTACCAACATGACAGTCCATGTGCTATTTTTACTTATTTGTACACCAATAGGATATATTCCATCTATAGATATCTCCAGATGATACTTTCTCAGCTCAACCCCAAATTCCATAAATTGTAATCAATTTTATTCCATTGAGGAGAATTTTTTGTATGATGTAGGTTCCCATATGTAATTATTTTATTTTCATTCCATGTTAATTGAATTGTGGATTCATGAAATCCATATTGTTCTGTAAATCATGGAATGATAGGAATACACTATTCATATTTCAAAGGACATGATTTGTAATTCATATATTGATCAACTCCACACATGTGACATTTTATAAGTGATTCATGGTCCTTGAGAAAAAATATGAAATCATTTAGAAAAGAATATATTTTTTAGAGATATGTCCCATTGAAAATTTCATTCATTTAGCATCATATGTTCAGCATCGTTGACCATTTTCATATGGGAGCATATTTTTCAGAAGACCAATTATTTTTGTAAAGCCGGTGTCACTCCATCAGCTTTAGGAATTCAAATTATATAACATCCATACAACTAAATAAATTTTTATTGAGTACTACTACTATACAATGGTATCATATAATAGCTATTTAGATCCTAAAACTACTTTGTAAATTCATAAAGGTCATCTTAAATTTCCATTATATTTTCTTCCATGTGAATACCTTTATTGTTTACAATGATATTAATATTTAATGATTCAAAATCTATTGTATCATCCCAATTGAAGTCCACATTCAGGTTTTCCATATGTTTAGTCAAGAATTTATAGAATTGATCTATTCTATTAGAAATCAAATATTCTTCCAAATATTACAAACAAAGATTTCTGTAATAACAACTACATAAACACAAATATAGGATTTTACAGGGTTCATCTTTGTCCTGTCTAGAAAACATGATGAGCTTTTAACTACATATTCATATTCATTTTCAAACGATTATCATGACTTTATTTTTGGTTCATATCTATAATATTGGGTTTATAAATGATTAATTTTATACAATATATAAATAAACAGACAAAAGATATTCATTATGAAAATTGAATGTTGTCGATAATTATAATAATTGGAAATCAACATTTTTTTATTTTTAATAAATTTAGTATGATGAAGAAAATTGGTAATTGAATTTAAAAAAACAATTACTCTACATCATATATTTTTTAAATATACTGAAAATGATAATATAATATCATCAATTAAGGGGTAATAAAAAACTAAAATATTATAGAAAATAGAAATAACCTCTTTCTCAATCAACAAGATCAGTTGTTTCATGGATCGAGGAATAATGCTAATGATAAAAGGGATATAAATGTCTTTCTTTTTGTAGAATTTTGGTGAATTTGGAAATAAAGGAATATATATTATTTCAAGGGGATAAATACTTCATTGAATGGAAATATGGATCATCTATACTAGAACATATGAGCACCTAGATATTTGAAATCCAACAATAATGGATTTTGGGGTATGAAAAAATAGTGGGAGATATATTATAATCATTAATAACATTTCAATAATTTATCATTAAAATTTAATAAATATTATTTATTTTTCCAAGATAATTGGAGGTTACATGACTACATCAATTTCCCTATGATCTAATTTGTTGAATGAAAATATCATATCGATTAAAAACAACTAAATGTAGAATAGAAACAAAAGTATTATAATATACCAGAAATATAAGTTATATTTTTTGGAATCCCTTATTACTAATTATCAATTATGTAGTGAGATTGATGGAAAGAAGGATTCATATATAACGCACATTGGGGATGCATCATATTCGAGATGAATCGTGTAATTAATCATCTCTATAATCGTATTATATAAAATAGGACCAGGTTGTATCCACTATGTTGAATCATATCTATGAATATGATAATGAGAGGTAGATAAAGAGAGATAATAAAAGACAATAAAACTAATATTCATAGGCGTAATCCAAATGATGGATAGTGTAACAACCCTATCAAAAATTACCCAAACAATACCGTGCCATATAATCATATGACTTCTAACACAACTCAATGTAACTAATATATGGTTCAAACATAGGGAGTATAAAACCATAAATTGGAATTGGTCCCCCCTTAAATAGAAATAATTATTACTAGAGGATGAACAAAATACTAGCATGACCCTTGTGGTCAATGGACATGCAGCCCCAAAATCATCCATACCTGATATAGGAATACAACATTGAAAGGAAACCATGGAAATAAAAGACGCAATAGCTATACAGACACACATATACTTCACATATAGAAAATACTTATAGTATATAGTAAATATAAAATAGATAAAAACTTGATATTCAATCATAACATGATATAATGTCACCATAATGATTCAAAAAGTGATGTCCTGATGTTATAAAACCTAATGTGATTAACTGGGGATACCCCATTTGATTATACTCTATAAGAAAACTATGGACCATAGTGAATTCAATGAGTAAATTGATTCTATAATATATATAACCAATTGGATAATATTCATAACTCCACTAACTAGGTTCCTTAAAAAAGGAATCTGATGATGCATGTTCGCTGAGGTTTCCATGAATGGTGTAATCATATATATAATCAATATGGAACAAACAATGTTCCTAAAATTATTGGTCAATAATCAATAAAATATATTAATATTTAAACACACATATATAAATATGAAAAACATATTTAGTATGAACATATAATACATATAATTAAAACAATATTGAATTAATCCATGGTTCAGTGTCAGATATAACTAATAACATTCTATATCGGGAGGGTCCATAGATATGTAATCAAAAAAAAAATGGATCATAAACAAATAATTCTATTCATAATCTAATACAAAAATAGTATACGATCCCTGGACTGTAGATAAAGACATCATCAAAGAAGAAATCAATAACAAAAAAATACAAAAAGAACATTAGAAGGCCTACCTCAAAAGGTTATAGAAAAGATGATACCCTTTTCGGAAACCCAAACTACAATTGAACAACAGATGTTTGGTTGAGATATTTGACCAACTGGATATAGTCGAGGGGTGTGATTAGAGATTCGATTCACGGAGGAGGAGCACTGACATTGGGTGGCTACCGCAAGAAATCTTCTGACATCATGATGGGTTTGCTAATGGTTATGAATTTTTAAATAGATCTGGAAACTATTATCAGAGCGTAAAAATATGAACTAATAAATGTTGGTGTTTATCAGTGCAAAAAAAGAGCCGATAATATCAATCATCATTAGTGCTTTAATTATTATGCCGATAAATATTCATTTTATAAACCCGTTGTTTCATGTAGATAAAGGATTTATAATTAGAATTATAATTATAAAGTTGTATATATTTATATATACATATTATATATATATAAATAAATATGGAAAATATATTCCCTTTTAAATATATTTAACATATTGTAATAATTATTTATATATAATTATATAATTTTTTTTAAAACATTATATTTATATCATTATATATATTTATAAAACTAGACATATATATATTTAATAAATAAATATAAATATAAATATATTAATTATTTAATTAATTAATTAATTTTAATATAATTTAAGATTTTTTTAAATATATATAGTAATTTTTTTATAATTTATATAAATACTTTAAAGTATAATTATTTATTTATAACAACACATATATAATAGTATAAATATTGTAAATATGAATTTACTTATATATATATATATTTATAAATATATTTTAAATTTTATCAACTAGTATTTGTAATACATAAATAATATTTATATACATTAATATATATCTGAATATTTAATATATACAATATAATAAAATTAATTATTATAATTATCTAATTAATAAATTATGAAATATTAACTAATGTATACTCAATTTAATAATTTTTATGAACACTAATTTAATTAATATGATATTTTAAATATTTAATAAACACCTTTTTTATTTTTTTATTTAATTATATATTTTTATTTATTTAAACCATTATTATGACAAAACAATGCAATCATAAAAGGCACCCTTTATCAATCCTAAAAACAAAGAACCAATAAAGGATACCCTTTATCAATGCTAAAAATAAAGCGCTAGTAATGGTTTCCATTATCAAAGCTAAAAATAATTCCCTAATAAAAGGTTAAAATTACAACACATTCATTAGCACAAATAAAGATGCCATTTACTGATAACTTGTTTAGCGTTGATAAATACCAACAATTTTAACATTGGTTTAGTAGTAGTGTGAGGACAATTATTCCTTATTACATAGCTTCCACATGAAGGGGGTCCACAAAATAATGAAATGTTGAGTGGACTTGTATCATATCAATTTCTTCATATGATCTAAAATCACTACATGTTGTTCCTCAAAATAAATTTCAACCTCAAGTGTTATGAACTCTGAGTTATGTAAATGTGATGGTTTCAGTATATACATCCTCAAGTGAGATAAAAGGAACACACCATTAACCTGAGTGATATTTGGTGGAAATTATATTCAACATGCTACCACCTCGATACGATCTATATTTTTAAAGGGACTTATGTCCTTAGTTCCTAGATTTCCTTTATATATTTAGAGGAAATTTATCCTTTGGTTGGTCTTTGGTCAATTTTTACTTCGAAACATACTCCATGAAATTATTTTGAATTTTTTATGCATGAAGCACTAATATATTATCATATCCATTGTATAATTACAATTCATTACATCTCTATTTATCATAAAAAATAGTTTGTACGAGTTTTCATATATGCATAAAAATTTGTATGCTTAGTTAATACACTAATCTCTAATAGCTCATCCAATGATCAATTTAAGACAATATATAAATTTGTACACTTAATACCCATCCTATATTCGTAAATTTATAAAGTAGGTCTTTAAATTTCTAAAAAATCAACATTAAATTAATACCCCAGATATCATAAAGTATCTATTAATTTTACTTACCAAATATGTTTTGAAAATGATCATATCTTCTCATAAAACCAACTAATGACCTCAAATACCACAAAAATGTAATGAAAATTTATATTCTTTAAAAAAATTTCTCATTCATCATATTATTATTGATTATTGAATATATTTTAAACAAATTTAAACTCACTATTTGATAACATAAAAACATTGGTATAAAATCATTAATCATTTCTAAGGTAATTAATTCTATCAAATTTAGTTTATTCATATACATTATCCATTTATCCAAATATTATTATCTCAAAATCAAGATCATATTATAGGTTATATATCCTTAATCATTTGTTTTTCATAAAATATCTCATTACTATTTAATCACTATATTTTGGGTTATTAGTACAATTCAATATATTCGATGAAAATCAATTTTGAATAACTTATTATATCAATCCTTATATATTTAACACTTTTTTAATTTTATTATATAAACTCTTCCATTGTACAAATCCATTATCAGAACATTATATAGGCTTCATCATCTAATTCCTTAATAACTACTTCATTTCATATTTAATTTTTACTCTTCTCATCAACAATAAGAAAACCATTACATGTACAATATTTCGAGTCATCTTCCTGAGATTTACCCTAGGGATAGTGGTTTTTAAAACTTCAAATAATGACTAAATTTATAACATTCTAACATTTATTCTTCCATAGGGAAACCATGAATTTAATTCATTGTGATAACTGAACTTTTAATTTTTCAATGAATATTGCATGAAATATTACTTTATCCATACATAAAACATCTTCACAATCCATATATACATTCTATGGATTGGTTCTTCCAATATTCACTATTTATAGACTACTATGTATTCTTTCTATCATGGTTTCCACCACCTAAAATATCAACATAATCTATATATATCTTCTTTGGTAAGTCCTATAATTGGTTATTTGTCAATTAGTTAATCATATGTTGTGATAACTGATCATTCATATTCACAATAACCTTCACTCTACTAATTATCCCAAGCCGTTGCTTGCCAATACAGTTTCTGTCACATTCAAAATTATAAAATTTCCTTCTACTTCATTACATTTACTAAAAACAAAAAAACAGTTTGATAAATAATATTTATAGTGGAATACCTGATAATCATGAAAAATAATTAATAGATGGATTAATCATCACACCAACTTTTTAATTTATGATACCTTATCAATATCCTAGGACATTCACAGACATTAACTATTTAAATATGTTATAATTTTCCTTAAAGAGGTTGTGAATTTCCGATTCATATCATTTTGGACTGGCGAATAAAGATTTTAATAAGGCATATTATCATTTAGTAGGTGAGGATTGACTCCAGATCAATGTTTCGTTCTTGTAGTTATTACCCATACCTATAATTCCTTTAGGGACATATCCACCTATAGTATCCAGAGCATTATGTAATTTTTTAGAAACAACCTGTTCTATAATTCAATAAATTTCTATGACATTTTCCTATAAAAATAATTATTCTGAGGATAATTCATATATATATACCTATACATATTAGTAGACTTATACTTAAGCATATCTTTGGAGATTTCAGTAATGTTTTTTCATTGTAGTTTCCAATGGTCAAATAAACCATTAATATAATACTAACTATAAGGGTATATAATTCTTTTTAGTGGATATCATTGATACTTATAATTGAACTCCCTTTTTTTTGGAACTCATAGTTGAGACACAACACCATCCCTAGTGGTATTCATTTCCATATGTAGACCTTGGCCGAAGATCCATGATTTTCCCATAATTCAAACATGAGAGTCCCCAAGAATCAGATTCCTTCTTTCTCCATTAATACCAAATTTAGATACCCAGTAATCTAATACATAGATGATACATATCATTCATTAATATACATTACATTATAAAAAAACACACATGAGGATCATAAATGATTCATTCCATTGAAAACAAGAAAATTTAATAAATTTGTTCATAAGTGATATATATCATTAACAACAATGTAGGTAATAAATAGTAGCATCATAAAAATATAAAAGAAAATACCTTTCCTCATAACCTATGGATGGAAAACATAAGAAAAGTGATCTTAGATTTTCTATAAGGATAAACTAGTGAGATATAAATATATATGAACATAAATGTATGAAAACATGAGAATAACAATTGAAAACCATACCATGAATATCTTATATGATAACATAAGACATTGAATAAATCAATGAAATTTATAATATGTGAATCAAAATAGATTCAATGAACATAGACCATGAGATCATATAATTTTCATAAGTCATATATTTCTATTAAATACACAACAAATGAAAATCATTTACTTACTATTTTAGGGTTCGTGTCTAAGACCACCATTGTAGAACTATTTTACTCCCCAAATCATCATAGTATTCAACGTTCACTCCCATATCTATCATAGTATATAGAGTCCCATGATGAATTGGAATCACTCACCATTCTAGTCTTGTTTATATACTAAGATACCATCATTTACACAATGCATTATAGGGGGATATATGTCCCACCATTAATATAATAACAATCAATGATATGTGTTCCCCAATATCAAAAAAATAATTAGTATATCAAAACCCCCAAAAATAAAAATTTTTCAATAAAATTTTATAATATCATTACCTATCGAAAAGAATAAGGTTTCATAATCATATTATCATTTCATCCTAGCCTAACTTGTTTAAAGATAATTATGTTTCATATAAATTTTATAATGGAATGACCAATGGAATAAAAAAGTTTTTCATAGACATATTATAATAATAAAAATAAACCATTCATAGCAAAAATAATAATGGTTTACATGGATCATATCCTAATAAAATGGATTATTTAAATCAAAATTTTTCATAATAGATGGGAGATTATTTTGAAAAATTACATGGAATATTTCTATTGGAAAATAATATTTCTTTCCAGAAAATTAATTCTTAAAACATAAAACATTTTCAACATGGTTTTCATTAACAATAAAATAGGAAACATATAATGGATGTTTTAAAAATCACTGGTAACTTTTCTTTGGGAAAATATCATTTCAACATGGATAAAAAAAGCTAAACCAAAAATAATTTTAAATTACTTTTATGTAAAAATATTTTTTGAAATAAATAATGGATTATTTATAAACTTTTTAAAACAGTAATTGATGAAAATATACATTCCAATTTGAAAAAATAAATAAATAAAACATTTAAAAAATAATTTTAATTGAATAATATATTTAAATATTATATAGAAACCATTAAAAACATTTAATGAATTTATTGAAGAAAATATAATTTCCACATTAAATTTTTTAAACATAATAAATTGTAAAAGTCCCTTTATTTTAAAATAACGTATCTAATTTATAAATTAATATTTAAAAATCATTTAATACATTTCCTAAGGAAATTATACTTTTCACTTTGAGATATATAATAACTTCATAAAACATTTTAAAAATACTTTTTCTTTGAAAATAAAATTTCCAATTAAAATAGGATACTTTAAAATTAATTTAAATCATATCTTAAAGAAAATGTAACTTCCACATTCAATTTTTTTTGAAAACATTAAATATTTTAGTAATATTTTCCCATGAAAATATCATTTCAAAAATTTTAATTTATTCTTCAAATAAAATAATGATAATGGTATTGGAAATAACATCCACGCACTACATATTAAATTAAATATTCATTTTACATTATTTTAAAATAAAAATGGGCCCTGTTTAAAAATGATATGAAAATTATAAATAGAACACTTGAAACTAGTAAAACATGAGTATAAATTTCATTAATAAATTCATTGGTTAATGTCAAAACATTTTTGATCTTTTTAATACATTGATATGAATGAAAAGGGGTTTTCGAATGAAGGCGAAAATGAAGATGATTTTTCGTAAAAACATTATTTTGGTCTATTTAATATGTTATGAGAGAAAAAATATGATAAAATATTTAATCTAATTGAATAAATATATTTTAATAATAATATTATGTTTACCTATATATACACTATAATATTTATTCATCATAAGAATAAACATAAATAATCTCAAAAAATAATGAGATTTTATCATAAAACCATTACCGCTTATGTAACATTGAATCATTAGCCCAATGAAATAATAAAGTTATATGACACATTATATATCATAATAACAAATAATGTTATGATATTACATGTAAAATCATTTTTATATACACCTCGTAATATAAGATAGATCCACAAAACTACATATGTCTCAGAGAAGGATTGTTGAGAAATAAAAAACTTACCTTAAGTATTAACATCCATTGTAAATATTCTAACCCCATTTATAATAAGTAATTTTTTACTGTAATAAATAAAAATACAAATATATATCATACCATATATGATTTTGTTATGCACTTTTATTACCCATTTATTAATAATTCCATGTTAAAGTTACCATTATGGAAATAATTACTTTATTTTTCATGTATGCTATGATGTTTAATCATTAGTCCTCTTACATTGATCATGGTTAAATAATATAAAAAATATTAAAAATTATATATGTATCATATAGGTTCTTTATATATGTATTTATTGTAATCCATAAAATTTAGAGGTAGAAAATGCAATACATCATCAATATAGAGAGGTGGTCATACATATGTATGAAAATAAATTATATTTTCTTAATGAATGAAATGAATGAAATGAAAGATATCTAAATAATATATTAAAATTATATAATATTATTTTATTTATATATAACAGATATATTAATTAAATTTAACATAATTATCATCCATCAAAAGTGTTAGTGAAAAAAGAATCAAATCACTTTGGGAGGCGGTATTTTGTCATACACACGAAAGATGTTAGCGTATCCATAAAATAATAGAATGTTAGAAGGTATATGGGATATAATAAATCTATAAGTATATTTATGTTAAAAATATCATATATATTCAGTTAAAATTTTCTTATTAAAATCAAATTGAAATAAAAATGAAAAACACATCACATTGGTTCGTGAGGCGGTAGTCCACTATACACAAGAATACTGATTTCATATTCCATTTTATGGAAGTAGATATTTTTAAAATAAATATTATTCAATTAATAAAATATCAGTATAAATTAGATATTTTTTATTTATTTTTATAATAATTTGAAAATAGTTTTAGCTGTTAGAATGAGATGAAAAATAAAAAATTCAAAGTTAAAAATATTACCTCTTCATCAGAAAACCTCCTTAGCCTTAACCTTAATCCCTCCCAGATTGTTTTTTAGATCTAAAAAAAGAAACTATTACATGTGTAGGGAAGTAATAATGATATTATTTTAGGTATTTAATGAAATTAATTATTTGAGAATTATAATTAGTAGAGGGGAGGGGTAGCCTTTTTTAAGTGATGTGAGTGACACACTTGTAAATTTTGAAAAGAAAACAGTGTCATTACATTTTCACAATCAAAAAAGATACCAAAATATGAAATTATCAAAAATAAGAAGTTATAAGGTTAAAATATTTACATAAAATGGTTTTTTATGGTTTTCCAGGTCATAATACACCAAATCATTTATGTTTAAACCTTGATAAACTTTTTTTTAACCATTGACTGTGCAATTAATTTTTACAATTTTTACTATTAATTATCCAACAAATTAAGATGGAATATTTCTTTAATATAAATTAAGGTGATTCTAAAAATGGAATCCATTTTAAAAAATTTAATTCACTTAATTATTAATTTTTATTTTAAAACTAATCACTCTGACGTAATAAAATTACAGTTTCCCAAAAAGAATTTTTCAAAAGATTGAAATGTTTTTATATCATAATTTAATATTAAATTGATTCAAATAGAGTAATTGGATATATATATATATATATTATTTTAATAATTTTTCATTTAATAACACATTACAATAAAATTTATCTTGTAATTTCATTGAATGTGATGGTGTAATTTAAAGAAAAAATATTGTACTAACTTTTTATAAAAAATTATCCAAATATAAAATTCTCAAAATATCACTCCGAGATAATTTTAAAATTATGATATCTAAAAAATTAATTTAATTTAATAAATAAAATTTCTAAAACATTCTAAAATTAATTTGATAATAAGTATTAAAAATTAGGAAAAACTTCTTTATAGAAAAATATAATTTTATTTATAAAAATGGATTTATTTCATCACATTCCTTGAAAACACATAAGATGAATAATGAATATTATATTGAATATTGAATATATGTATTTAAATAATATCATTTAGAAAGAGTTATATTTTTAATTTATTTATATAAAACTGGTTTGTGTGTATAAAAATACTTTTTTCAGAAAAATAATATATGTATTCTAAAATAGTTCTTATATTCATTTAATATTAACTAAAAAATAGGGAATTATTTTTATATAATTTTTTGAACAATATATTATAACAATTTAGTCAATTATATTCTTACAAACTGTTTCAAAGGTAAAGTGATAACTATCAATTAAATTAATCATATATTAATAGTATATTATATTTCATTTAAAATTTGTGTTCTATGTAATGCATGGCAAACTCGTTGTTATTTGTAACAAATTATTAACATAGTTTTTCATGTTATTAAAGATAAAAATGGTGTTTCGTGTAATGAAAAATATAAAAAAGATTTAATTTATTTGAAAAAATATATTTTTAAAAAATATCTTGGTCAGACATATAACAGAAGATTTAATTCACATTTATTTTCCATCAATCTAAACATGGTTCATGGTGATGGTGTAAGTGCACATGACCCGACAATATCAATCTATGTTCTTATTTTTTTTAATTATTAAAATCATTAATACCATTTTATTCACTATTTGTAAGAACATTTTTAGCATACTTTATATGAAATTTTATAACCCGTTGATATTAGAATGATTTAGATATATTTTACATTTATCCCTATTAACATTTATGGTATTCATGGTGATTTCTTATTTTAGATCATGAATCACTAATTTTGTAGGTAAATTAAATCCTTTGATGCATCATAACAACCTAAAAACAAAATTTTCTATTCTCAAAAGTGCATATAATTGTGAAAAATATTATTAAAAGGAGAAATAATACAATCATCAAACAGAAAGGAACAACAAAGATGTAATGACCCAAAATTTTATTAATGAAAATAATTTTTTATCGATTTAAATGTCTTATTATGTAAAATGTCTATATAACATATGCACGTCACTGGTTTCATGTTTTTGGATTTTAGAATACTGTTAAATTTTTTAACATTTCTAATATATTCGTTGAATAGATAACACATGATTAGTATTAATATCGGTATTTAACAAATCCAATTTACTCAAAAAAGCAGGAAATTCCCTCATCCTATAGAATTTTTCTATACAAATCTCATTTTTTAGATCTCAGAAAGGAGGTGGTGTCATTCTTCTTCGCTCATGACCAAGCCCAAACTGAGCATCAACATGTTAAGCTTGAGCGGAACCACATACGGGAAAAGTTAAATTTGATAGAGATTACCACACGAGCGATGTTATCTTAGCCTCTCCAAGAGTCTGTCTCTATCACACGCCTTACCCTTCAATCTTAATCATGTGTTATATGGGGTTATGTAAAAATACCCTTGCACTATGATTATGTACATTTTTTTGAATAGAGAATATACATTCATTTTATAATTGTTACTTTTTAATTTGTTTTTAAATCATAAATAGTATTTTTTAGTTAATATTAAATTAAGAATTATATTTTTATGAATTATTGGATTTTGGAATTAAATATTGTTTTAATAGAATATTATTAAAAAAATAATTTTTATTAAATATAATATATCATATAGTTTTTTTGAATTCCATTGTAATTTTTTTATTGTTTCAAAGCGTTCTTTAACAAATCCCATGAATTTTTGATAAATGTAGGTTTTTATTTCAATAGTAAAAATTCACATATATAAAAAATTATGTAGTAAAAAATAATATTATTTTTGGAATCAAGATGTCAAAATTGTACAATGGTGATTTTTTCATAATTTTCCGAGACATTCGAATTTTTGGGTAAAAAATAAACACCGTTTAAATATATAATGTGCTTTATGAAATCATAATGAACCAATAGTGATATAGAAAATACTATAAATTGGATGTTTGACCAATATATATTTTACAATTAAAATAATGTTATTTTTTTTTTTTTTGATTTCTTTTACAAAGCCTCAGTGGTCCCCCCAAGACTAATAAAACATTTTATCATTTTAATATGATTTGTTTGAGAGTGTGACTAATCTCTACATAAGAAGGCCTAAAATTTTAATAATTTATGCCATTTTCCTTATAAAATAATTTCTTCCATTTTCCATTAGAAAAAACCATTTACAGAAACCATGGGTTGGTTTTCAGTTTTGATTTGATTAATGTGTAGTTTCCAAAACATAAAAAATAAAGAATTCTTGCCCTATTCCTATATCAACACACTCAATAACTCACTTATCTTCTATCAAAACCTTTTGTGATCCAAAAAAATCTTCCCTCCTCTATCTCATGAATCATCCCATGTTCCCCAACATCCCAGGAAGCCACTCTCAGGACTTTCCTAAGCCTATGGGATCACACTTCCAAGTATGGGATTTCTTCCTTTCTCATTTTCCCAATTTTCATTATAATGTTATACCTATTTTAAATATATTAAAAATTTGGGGGTATAATTTTACACCTCCCCCATAAATTACTCTTTATTTTTTAATGATTATAGACCCCTTTCTCTCTCATTAATTAATCCCATGTGCACTAGTTACCATGCCAAAATTCCGTAAGTGATTTCTCTGTCCTCATTTACATTCAAGAATTTATTTTGTATTATGAATAAAAATTCCATTAGATATGTTGGGAAATGTTTCTTTATGACCCATTTACATTACTTTTCATATACATATTACTACACAACCATTTCTCTCTCATGGACCATTTTTATGTATTCTTATGTCATGTCGTTATGTTATCGAAATTACTCCACGGTGTTCCAAGCCAAAGTAATAGTGTAATGAATACAATGCCCATTTCAATATCAAGGGTATTCACCTTTATGAAAATTTAAATATTTATAAAAATGTTTCATGTATGATCCATGTTTCCACTTATGCATGACATTAAATGATTATGAAGAGTGCGCCTGATAGCGCTCCAATGAAATGAATAAATCTTAGTATCACGATACATCAATTTCAATGAGGGTTTAACCATGGTAATTCATGTTCAATGACGTTTTAGTCATGATCCATGTGCAATGGGACTTGGATCATGCTAATATCATGTTAAATGTTGTTTCCACATTTCTATTTCATGATAATCATGCTATATCATGCCTTTATGTCAATGTTTCTTTTTTCCCCATTGATAAAAATGTTGCAAAACATGTAATATACTAGTCATGTTATACGGTGTTTACTCCCTTAAAGGGCTTTAAATCCCACCCATTTCGTATGCATGTCCTCAGGTTATCCCATGGAATTCTATTTGTGAAGGGATGTGTGTGTTCTTGTAAAATACGTTTTCTATAATGATGTATATTTCATGTTTTAATTTGTTACGTGATGTTCATAAGCCCAAAAGACAATAGACCTATCGATCTTCTATGTTGTATTAAGTGATTATTTTATGTAATAAGTCATGTATATGTGTGTAATTAGAGAAGAGTTGTTATAGATGGAATCATGGGACATGTTAAGTTATTTTTGGGATTAGGATTAAGAAACCCTTGTGAAAGACTTATGTATAAGACTAAGTATAATAAAAACATCCTTATATTATGGTGATCATTGAGTAAGTTTTTAATCAATAAAATATATCCCTGTCTGGATATGAGTTTGTAGAGGCGGCTTTGGAATATTTGTATCTAGGGGTAAACCCCCAAAACACCGCTTTAAGCTATACTCGAATAGGAATAGGTGAATGACAATGGGACTTGATGCACTCTTGAGTACGACACTTCTGGGGGATATAATTTGGTAAATTCAGAGTCTTAGTACATAACTTTATTAAGGGAATAAAAAATTTCCCTTTGAATATATGTTGCAATGTATATTATTAATAACATAGATTAAAGCCTATAAATTATATAGTTATGGAAATAAAAGAAAAATTTAAGTCATATGTTTTTGTCTTTAGAATAAACATTATGTGTTACCACTAAATTTCCGTTTATTCCATCCAGTGGCTAGAAATCGGAGGACTAAAGATAATAACCAATGCGAAGATATATTTGATGACTATTATAATGAGATGACATATCCTATGGGAGTGGGAATTGAAAAAAATTTCACAATACTCTCTATGTAAAATCATGTTGTCAATGGAATCATGGGTCAAGAGGAACATCCACCCCCAAATAAAGAATAATTCTCAATAGAGAGATTCGTTAGACAAAGCCGTCATACTTTTAATGGATCATATGAACCCTCAATTTCCAAAAATTGGATCAACTCTATTGAATATATCTTCTCCATCCTTCAATGTTTGAAAAAAGATAAGGTTAATATGATATTTTATCATATGGAGGGTGTAGTCGATCAATGATGGATGTTAATAAAAAAATACATAGCCTGAGGGGGAGATTGAGGCATTAGAATGGATGGATTTATAGAAAAAAATTCAATAAATTTTTTCCTCAAACCCTCTGACATAAGATGGGTAGGCGAATTCCTTTCCCTGAAGAAAAAAATAAGATGTTTCCATCTGAGTGTATGAGGAAAACATGACTATTCTTTCATGATATGTTTCTAAATTTTTTGTTACCACAAAATGTAAGGATGACTGCTTCTTTAGTGTACTAAATCCTAACCAATGAAAATCCCCACTAATCTGTGACTTTGAAAGATGTGAGATAATTTTACGATGTTCCCTTAGAGTCGAAATGATGATCAGAAAATCTCAGGGGTATCATGAGGATAAGAAGCTAATGTGGAATTCATTTCTGGTGGTCTGATGGATAAATCCAACATTTCTATGAAAATCCATCACCACTCTTTTTAATAGTGCATAAAGAAGCACACTATAATTTTCGTGAAGTGGAAGAGGAAGATATTTAGGTGTTGAAGTGAAGGTCACATGGCCATTAATTGTCGACAAGAAAAACTTGTGGCTGCAAAAATTTTGAGGAATGCTCTGTTCGACCCTCAACATGTTGTTCATTGCATCAATGGAAATGAACCAGGGCACTTTGTTAATGAAGAAACTTTGAAAACCAGTTCTCTAAGACAAGGAATATAGGAGACAACCAATAACCTCCATGCCAGTAAGGGCATGTTTTTGTCATCACTATCACCGAAGTGAGCCCTGAAAATGAACTAGTTAGAGGTATGCTAGTTATTCATTCTTGAATAAAAAACATAATTATTGATTCTATTTTTACACATTCTGTTATATCTCAAAATATTAGTAGAACAATTCCAACCTCGCAACAAATCATGGAAGTAATGAAGTCAGCGACTATGTAAAATGGGGCTATCATTATCTCTCATGAATATAACTCCTCCCCTATCATAATTTTTTTATTGAACTTCCCGCCAAACCTTGTTATGCTCCCTCTGGTATAATTTGAAGTAATTCTTGTCATGGATTGGATTTTTATATATAATGCCGACATAAATTTCCATGAGATGGAAATCACTCTCCATATGGAAAATCGACCCCCGATTCAGTACAAGTGAAAGGAAGAGGATGATTCTTTTTAGAACCATGCTATCTATAGTTGATATTATTTCCATATGAGCTTTAGTATCATACTTAGATGATTGTGTCTAAGGATGCAACATCCTTGGAGATATGCCTATTGTGAGGGAATTTGATGAAGTGTTTCCCGAGGAATTTTATGGTCTTCCACCAATAAGAGATGTAGAATTCTCAATTGATCTTATTCCTTGGAAATTTCAAATATCTGAGAGTCCATATAGAATAGATTTTGTGGTGATGGAGGATCTAAAGAATAAACTATAGTAGAATCTAGAAAAAAGGTTTATACACCAAAGTGCATCACCATGGGGTGCACTTGTCCTATTCTTCATGAAGAAGGATGGGTCAATGAGCCATTTCATTGATTATCATGAGCTCAAAAAAATCATGATAAAGAACGGGTATCCTATGTCATGATTTGATGACTTATTACATCAGTTACGTGGAGAAAAACACTTCTCCAAGGTGGATTTGTGGTCAGGATATTACCATGTGATGGTAAAGAAGGAGGATATCACCAAGACTACTTTTCATACAAGGTACATGCACTATTAATTCATAGTAATTACTTTTAGACTCACTAATGATCTAGAAATTTTCATGAAATTGATGAATATATTATTTAGAAATTGCATCGACCAATTATTTGTAGTCCTTATAGATGATATTATAATATACTGGAAAACCAAGGAGAATCCTGAGGGGAATCTAATCACTGTACTGGAGACCATGAAAAAGGATAAGCTTTATGAAAAGTACAACCAATCTAAGTTCTGATGGAATGAGGTATCATCACAAGGTCTTATCATCACATGAAATGAGATATCTATGTATCCCTCCAAAATAGATATAATTGATGAATGGTTGAGGCCAACATCATCAACAGATATATATAGCTTCCTGGGGTTAGCTGGATATTATCGTTGATTTGTGATAAATTTCTCATGGTTTTCAAACCCTCATACCATGCTAACTCGGATGGGATTCATGTTTTATAGAGTGATGAATGCGAATACAGCTTCATGGAGTTGAAAAAGAGGCTTTTTATTATTCCGATGATCACACTTCACATAAGTGGATAAATTTTTGTGGAATTTAGTGATGCTATGAATAAGGTATTGGGATTGTGTTGATGCAAAATGAAAAAGTCATTCCCTATGATTCAATGAAATTTAACATCTATGAGAAAAACTATCAATCACATGATCTATAGTTTTCTACAGTAATATATTCTTTAAAAATATGGTTACATTTCCTCTTTTGGGTGAAGGGGGAAATATATACGGATCATAAAAGCCTCAAGTATATATTCACATAGAAAGAGTTGAACATCCACCAACAAAAATGGTTAGAGAGGATAAAATTATATGACTACTCAATCCATTATCACCCTACGGAAGCAAAAAGGTGGAGATTCTCTATGTAGAAAAGAAAAAATCATTCTATTATTTATGAGAATACAAATGGATATGATCTTATTAGATTTTATGAATAAGGACATGGGAATCATAAAGATGGGAACATCATCAACTCTTTCAGAAATAATTTCTCAACCGTCTCCTTTGGAAAGTTCAAAGGATGCTCAAATGGATGATGTGGGAAATCAAAAGAAAGTGGAAAATATTTGAAAATGGAAACCCTTGTAGATCAGTGTTAATGAGAAAAGAATTGTGATATTTGTTTCAAGACTATGTGTTCCATAAAATCCATATTTAAAGAAAGAACTTTTTTATGCACATAGTTCAAATTTCTCTATTCACCCAGGAAGCACAAATATGTATCGATATCTCCGAGATAATTTTTTTTTGTATAACATGAAGATAGATATCATATAGTATACATTAATGTTCCTGGTATGTCACCATGTCGAGGATGAGAAGCATAACTATAAGGGGATGATGAAAACATTACCCATACCCATATGGAAATGGGAGAACATCACCATGATATTTTTCATCAGACATTTTAAGACATCCAAAGGAAACAATTCTACACGGGTTTTTGTGGATCGTCTTTTAAAGAATACATAATTCATTGCAATTCGAGAGTTTTAAACATTGGATCAACTCACATGGTTATACATCAGATATTTGGTAAGTTGTCATGGAGTACCACTTTCGATTATATCTGATTGAGATCCATGATTAACCTCTATGTTCTAGAAGAATCTTCAACATTATTTGAATACATATATGAACTTCAGTACGACATAACATCCTCAAACTAATGGTCAATCTGGGTAGACTATCAAAATACTTCAGGAAATTTTGAGAGCATGCTCAATGGTCTTCAAATGAGCATGAGATCAATATATTCCTTAGCTTTAGTTCTCTTACAATAAAAGTTTCCATTCAAGAATCCAAATGCATCTTTATGAAGCCCTTTAGGGAAATAGATTTAGAATTCTGACATGCTGGGATGAAGTTTGGGAGAAAAATCTACTAGTTCTAGAAATGGATAAAAATGGTGGAGATGGTTAAGACAATATAGCTGGACATTAATGCTACTTAGAGTCGATAAAAGAGCTATGATGATAATCATCACTGAGTCAAACTGTTTGATGTTGGAGATATGGTATTCCACTACATATCACCATGGAAGAGAGTTATGAGAATTGGGAAAAAGGTAATGCATAGTGCATGATACATCATCCTTTTCGATGTCCTTGATTGCATTATAGCATTATCATATCGACTAGCATTCCCACCGAACCTATCTAAAGTACATGTTGTATTCTGTGTATCACTCATGAGGATATACATACCAGACCTATTTCATTTACAAAATCTATATGTGGTACCATTAGAGAATGGAATCTCCTTTGATGAGAATCTGGTGAAGATCTTAGATAATAAAGAAAAATTTCTATGAAATAAAACAATGCCTCTCATCAAGGTGTTGTGGCGAAACCACATGTTTGAAGTGGCAACGTGGGAATCCGAAGAAGTGATGAAGTTGTGTTTCCCGCATATATTTTAGTGCATGAAAATGAAACTTCGAGTGCGAAAATTCTTAAGGGGGTAGATTGTAACAACCCAAAATTTTATTAATTAAAATTCTTCTAGATCTAATTTATTGACTTATTATATAAAATGGTTTTATAACATATGAAATTACATGGTTTTATGTTTTTTTATTTTCTAATATTTTTATTAATTATTATCATTGCTAATATATCCGCTGAATAATGATCACATGATTAGTATAAATATATGGATTCAACAAATCCAATTTACTTGTTAAAAGGAAGTGATGACCTCATCCAGTAAAATTACTCCATACGAAGCCCATTTTTGTAGTTTATAAGGGAGGTGGCATCACTCGGATTCACTCTTGACCAAGCCCAAGCCGAGCTTCAACACGTTATTCTTGAGTAGAAATGCCTATGGGATAAGTAGAAGATAATAGATACTACCACCCGAGCGATGTTATTTGAGCCTCCTGAAGAGTCTTACAACATCACTCACCTTACCATTAGGTCATAAGTTGGTGTTATACGGTGTTATGTAACATAAACCTAGCACTATGATTTTTTAAATTACTTGTGAATAATGAGTATACATTCATTTATTCATTGTTACTTTGTAAATAGTTTTTAAACAGAAATAATATTTTTATTAGTTATTGTTAAATTAAGCAATATATTTTGATGAATTAATGTATTTTTGAATTATTTTATATTTTAATAGAATATTAATAAAAATCAATTTTTATTAAAAGTAAATAATCTTATATTTTTTACAAATAAAATTGTAATTATTATTATGGCTTGAAAGCCATTTTTATGATAACTCATGAATTTTCAATAAATGTTTGTTTTTATTTAAATTTTAAAAATTTACATATTTATAAAATTATATATATAAAATTAGTATTATTTTTTTAATCAGGACATTGAAATTCTCGAACAAAAAGTTTTTCATTGTTTTCTAAGATAGTATTATTTATGGTTAAAAATTAAATATCGTTTAAATATATAATATATTTTATGACATCATAATGAACCAATTGTCATGTAATAAAATACTCTAAATTAAATGATAGGAAAATATATGTTTTACCATTAAAATAATGTGATTTGAAAGTATTTTATATATTTTACAGAGCCTTAGTGGACCCTCCAAGACTTATACAACATTTTATCTTTTTAAAATGATTTTCATGAGAGTGTGACTCACATATACATAATCAAGGCTAATATTTTAATACATTATTCCATTGGAATTGTTAAAAAATTTCTTCCACTCTCCTTTTCCAAAAAACCATGGGTTTGATTGTTGTTTTTTTAGTTTAATGTGTAGTGTCCAAAACATAAATAATAATGAATTCCATCTCTTTTTCAATATAAACAAACCCAAGTTGCAACTTCACTTCACTAAAACCCATTGGATCTCAAAAAAACCATGAAATGACTCTCTATAATCTTCTCAGGGCTCCCCATTATCCCATGAAGCCTCTCTCATGCCTCTCCCAAGCCTTTGGGATCACACTTCCATGTAATGGATTTATTCCTTTATCATTTTTGGCCAAATTTCCTTATGATGTTATACCATTTTATTTCCAATTACTAATGTTTTCATATGACTAATCACCTCCCCACAACATCTCTCTTTATTTTTGAATGATTATAAACCCATTTTCTCTCATATATTCATCCCATGTACACCTGTTACCATGCCAAAATTCCGTAAGGGATTTCTCCATCCTCAATTACATTCAAGAATTAATTTGGTATTATGAATCCAAATTCCATTACATTTGTTGGGACATGTTTCTATATGACCCCTCGTACATTCAATTTCACGTACATATTATGAGACACCAATTTCTCTCTCATCATCCATTTTTATGATTTCTTATGTCACACCATTTTTCTGCTGAAATTACACTACGATTTTCCAAGCCAAAGTCATTATGTAGTGAATATCATGCTCAATTCTCTATCAAGGATATTGATCATTATGCACATTTACTAATTTATTATAGAGTTTTAGGTATTAATTACACATTATATTATCTTGGAATAAACGATGATGTTTAATGAATCCATGTTATATTATCCATGTGACACTCTTATACATTAAATGAAATCATTAAGTAGGGTGTGACCAGATAGCGCTCCAATCCATTGGGTAAAGATTAGTATACTGATATGTTAATTTCAATGAGCGTTCACTCACTATAATCCAAGTGAAATGAGGGTTTACTCATTCTCCATGTGCAATGCACCTTGGGTTTTGCTAATATCTTGTTAAATGATGTTGCCACATTTCAATGTTTTGATAATCATGCTATATAGGGCCTTTATGTTCATCTTTCTCTTATTCAACTTTCAAATAACTATTTCCTAACATGTGTTATATTCTTCTTGTTATTCCTTGTTTAATCCCTTACTAGGCTTTATAACTCACCCTTTTCTTATGAATGTTCTTGGGTAATCCCATGCAATACTATGTACAGTGGAATGTGTGTGGTCTTGTAAAATATGTTTTCAATACAGATGTGTGTTTCATGTAATATGTTGTTATGTAATTTTCAAAATTCTAAATACATTAGACCTCTCAATATTATATGTTGTATTAAGTGAATATTTTAGGTAATAAATCATGTTTATGTGTTTAATAAAGAGCAGGGTTGTTATAGAAAATATATGGATTCATTCAATGAAATAATCATCTAGTCAAGAGTTTTTCAGCAAATTATTCATAGTTATCTAGTAATATTCCTTTTTAGAAAAAAAAATCCTCCATGGATTGGGATTAATTTGTAAAATTGTGAATGGTATGTGTTGTTTTGAGTATTGGTTGTTTTTTAATTTCATCAACTATTGTGTGTTCTAAATTAATATACGATATAAATGAGTTTTGAAAAAAGATATTTTATATTAATTCTTTTTAACTGGATGTCAGTATTAGGCTCACCTTGTTTTTGATGTTTCAGAACTTATAATGCTTGTATGGTTCTTGAATGTCATTCTAAAATTTTTGGGTCTCAAAACAACAAGTGATATGGGAGATGTTGTTCCAAAATTTAGTGATAATACAATAAGTAGAATAATTCCATTGAATAAGACTTTGGGAGGATCTATTAAATTTTAAAATTTTAATTTTATTTGTAATTTACTAATCATGAAGTAATGGAAACATAATAATGAATAGTCTATATTTACAAGTTCAATAAATCATATATCAGGTTCTAGAGGATCAATATTTAAAATTATCCATAATAGAAGAATATTGAAATTCCATTTAAGGGAATAAAACCAATTGAAATTTATAAAAATGAATAGAAAATCCACGATCACAAATCTCCGTGGGGTGGTTAATATGGAATTCCTCTGGAATGGTATTTTCAAATTTTAGGAGATGAAAACAACTGCCAAAATATTTTTCACCTCCAATAATATGTATAAAAAATTTTATACTATGAAAGAATTTTTTTTATATTGGATCTATTTGGAATGAGGATTTCAAAAGGTAAATCAATGGATGATCATTTCAAAGACATTAATGTAATTTAGTGTTAACTCAAATCAATGATAGTGATGTTCAATGATACACTTTGTGAATTTAAGCATCCTTCATTTATTTTTTAATCATGCGTTGAAATGGTCAATACAGTTAATAATTTTAATGGTAAAAGTACCTTTTAGTTCATGTAGATCTAATATATTGCTCATAATAAACATATTAAGAATATGTAAATCCAAGGTTATACAAAAAAATGTGTATTATAAATGCTATACGGTAGTCCACTTGTATGTAAATTTGATATTAGAATAATTTGAAAGTGAAAATAGAGATGTTTCAAGGGAATTCTACTGATCTTGGACCAATATAAAAGAATTTGCAGTTAAAGGCTCACCTAATAAAATATTGTAGAGATCCTAGGGTAAATTCTATTAGGTAAACATTTGGAAGATGAATATAATTACCATGTTTGAAAATAAAATAATTCTTTTTCAATGAGTTTTTAGTCAATTTGAATCATGGATCATTGATTTTGGAGAATTATTTCATGAAGATATTATGTGGGGGTTCAATTAGAATTATGTATCTAAAATATATGAAAATTTATACCATGTGGATGATTAAACTATAAAAAAGTTTTAAAATTTGTTTTAAATTTCATAATAAGGAGTTGATGTAGGATCAAAAAATAGATATAAATTGCTCAATTACAAGGGGTGAATTATTGGTTTAAAAACAGTCGTGTTTATCCTTATAATAATACATGATTTTCAATGTTAAAGAAGATAAATTCACAAGAAAACATTAGTTCTTAAAAAATAAAAAATCTATCTTCGGATCTGATAAAATGTATCTGATAAAGAAATGTAAGACATGTTTACTTAAAAAAAGATTCTACCTTAATGAATTTAGAAACTAAATTTGAGTTTGTACAAGAATAATAATGTTTAATAATGTTAGACTTTATATCTGTTAATAAATGTAGCATAATTTAAACAAACATATAAAATGTTACAAGTAACACTAAAATATTTTATCCCAAGAGAGGGGCATCCATAAAAGAAGGATAATGGTCTCTTGAATTATACATACAAGAACATATTTATTATCCTCACCAGGGTAAGTTCTAGATATAATGATTGGTATCTATCTTTATATCCATGCAAGACCTCGATTATTCTAGTAACTGACACCTCTATCATCCTATCTCAGAATGCCCTCGACCTCTAAGGGTATTGGAACATCTACATTCAAATCCCCAAAATCCCCCGAATGAACAACATCAATCAGAATCACAGTAGGCCGGTTGAACAATATTCTCTTAGTTGTAACACGTTATTTGAAGCATTCTCACAAGGCAGGTTTGACCAGATATCTCACAATGTATCACTTCATTACAGAGTTCAAGAATTACAGCTTATTCAAATGGATCATTATTTTTAGCAAAAATCACTAACGGTCGACATCTCCACCAACAGTCATATTTTTCATTAAATTTTAGAGTGACATATACACGTGGAACTTAGGAAATGATTAAGTTAAATCATATTGGATGAAATTATTTTATATAAATTACTATGAGAATCATTAAAATGATTATGAAACATTATCTCTTTTAGGATTCAATAAAATGGAACTCTAAATTAAGGAAATTATGTAACTTTAACACAAACATTTAATCAGATTATTAATATAGTGAGATTTGATGTTTAAAAATATTGACAATCATATTCTAAGAAAACTAAAAATTTGATACTATTTTTTGTGAAATTTAGAGTCAGATTTATGTGAAAATATATGTTGGATTTCTATGAAAATTGTTGTCTGATTTCTATAAAAAATCTGATCCTTATTCAAAGTTTGGTTTTGGAATGAATTGGAGTCTGATTTATGATGAAATCAGATTCACAATTGTAGATAAATCATATTTTTAATTCTAGAGAAATCAGTTGCAGAATTCTATAGAAATCATATCCAAAATTCTAGAGAAATTAGAATATCAATTAAAGAGAAATAATATTCTCAATTTTATAGAAATCATACTCATTATAAGTGTAAGGATTCATGTTAAAGATAAGTATATGATTTTGGTCTTAAGGTTATGATGGTTAGATCTAGTTTGGAAACATTATCTAATGAGTTGGAAACCATAGGTAATGTCAATACTATTCATAGTGAATGAAAATTTTCGTTAAAAAATATTTCTTAGAGAAAAATAATTTTCCTCAAGAAAATTTGATTTTGATTTTTCAAAACATAAATGAATAGAAAAGGCATAAGGAAAGTTCATGGCTCTATAGTAGACACCTTATTGAGTTTTTATGATGATACGTATTTCATTATTATGGATGAATAAAAAATAGATCATATTTCGGGATGCTTTTGGTCCCTATACATGTTATGAGCAAGGTTTATATAATATGACATGTGTTTCCATGGTGGTGGACATTCGACTAAATGATCAAATTGTGTGTCTTATCAGAAGTCTAAAATGTACATCACCTATGAGAATAAGAACTTCTATAATATTAAATTTGTTAGATGAACATCTAGGAAAGATGGGTGAGAAAGGGATTAATGTCTTTCCTAAAAATTTAATAAAAAATACCTATATTTTAATATAAAATTTTTGAATAGTAAATCATTAGTAAGAAATGAAAGGTGACTTTTGGTTAAAAAATTAATGAACACAAAATTACATAAATATAGATGTAGTACATATAAACGAACATGGTCTATAAAAATATCTTTCTCATGGAGGTTCAATGAAATTTATTCTATTTTTCAATGATAATACATGAATGGTGTGATTTTTCATTTATAAAAAAATTATAATCTTTTTGGAACCTTTATTTCATCGAGTTCCATGATGAAGATAGAGGAAAATTAAAATTATATGTTATTGAAATTTGATAATTGTTGGGGATATAAAAATAAGTATTTCTAATGGATTTTGGAGAATAAAATAATTTATATTGAGAATAAACTAACTATAAAATCAAAAATTATTTTTTTGGAAATGTGTAGAATTAGGTTTTATGTGTTGTAGAAATAATCATGAGATTTTGTTCAAGGATTCCCAAGGAGTTTTAAGTGAAATCTATAAATTTCAAAGAATAAATATCTTAAAATTGTGCTCTAAAACCATTGGGGAGGTTACATTAATATGAATGGATGATCAAATTAATTGTTGATATATCCCACCTCATTGTCATTGGATTATTTTTCTATGTACAATATAGGTCCAACAAGATTGAAATATATGATGAAGAGACATGATCATATTTATTTGCGAGTTTTGAAAATAAAGACGTTGGATTTTGGTTATTGGATAGTATATTAAAAAAATTCATTAGAAGTTAAAATTAAAAAATAATTAATATATTCTATATAAGGATCATAACTTTGAGAAAAAAGTAACTATTAATAAAAAATCAGTGTGGAATTCCCAGGTTGATTTGAATAGAAGTCCAAAGTGTTCAGAAATATTTATATGTACCCATGTTAAAGAATAACATAACTACAAAAAAGTTAGAGTGTAGGATGTAATTTGTATTTTAGAGGCTCAACCAGTAATATAATTAACTAAATGATAAATTAATGTGAAAGATCTTGGAGGAGTTCTAAAAAAAGAAGTTACAGATGGAGCACATCCTCCAAATTTTAAACTACAAACTATAGTAAAATGAATAGCGAAAATATAGGGATCTATTATTCATTGTATACAATATATAAGCCATATAAAACATAAGATCCTAAATGATGTAAAAATTATCTATAATAAGAATTAGTAGGAGTTTGTGATAATAGATGTTCTTGACATCTTTCATTGTTATTGAACATAAGAAATTTCCAAACAACAATTGGGAAAAAATGGTTTTAAAATTAAATTTGTATACCTAATAAATGATGAAAGATATAGAAATAGGTATAATTCAATGTTAATATTGAAGGAATTTCAATTGACGTAATACAGTAGATATGTAAATGGTTCACTCCATTTTTTAGGGACACAAAAATCAAAGTGGTTCATGTAATTTTTATGGTATAAGGATTGTATTTTGAAAAATTAGATTTCAAGTTAGCTATAATTCACAGATATTTAGTGGAGGAGATTTATATGTAGAAACCAAAAGGATTCATTAAATATAACATAATCCTAGTGTGTATTCCCTAATGGAGTTTCCTAATCTAAATAAAGCACCTATGGAATGGAATTAGATGTTTTGTGATTTTATGATAGAAAAAAATTATTTATTATGTAATGAAGGAAATTGATAATTTATGATGTTTCTTTATGATTGGTGAATCATGAGAATTCCCTTGTTTCAAGAAGATATTTAATTGGTATATTTTCATAGGAAAATTATAGAAGAGTTATGGATTGATTTTTCTGTAATGATTGACATGTATAATGTAAGAGAATCCAAATTTTTATTAGGTATTAAAATATTGACGTACTAAATGCCTATAAATGTCATCTTTTGATAATCAAATAATATATGGAGGATAGTGGACTATTTCAAATTGTTAAATACAAACCTATTACTACCGTATTCAATAGTCATTTAAAATTTACCAATTTGAAGGAACCCCAGATTTAATATCAAGACAATTAAATGGAAAATGTTACATATTCATTTGTGGTAAAAGGTTTTATGTACGCCATGATTTATACTTGTATGAACCTTTATCGATTAGAGAGAGTTGTTAGTTGGTTCGTGTAAAATTCCAAAAATTTGTATTGGTAAATGATAAGGTAAAATATTTAATTGTTTAATGACTTATATATATTTAACTAATGATTTATAATTAATGATACACTATATGGCTATGTTTATGTTTATTTTAAAGGATATACAAACACACAAATAAGTACCATAGATTTTTCATTTATCGATGGATAAACAATCATAATTTTCTTATCATGATTAAAGATAAGGGATTCACTTTTTGTAATGGATTCAATGTATCATCAAAAAATAGAAATGGGGGGGAGATGATATGGTCAATGGGTTTGTTACAGGAACATGGAAGGAAGTAATGGAATGTGATGGTATTAAATAATAGCAAAATTATGATCTATCTTGTACAAAATATGATCATCACTGAATGATAAAACATAATCATTCGAAATATAACTTCATATAGAATATTTTGGAAGATGGAGTTTTTGGAATATTAAAGACCAAAGGAAGTCATAGTATATTTTGAATACAAAGGAAGTTTTAAATCATGGGAAGTTTAAGGGAGTGTTGTTCATTATTATGACTTTTGTAATTTTGAAGAAAATAAATTGAGTCTCATTATCAATTTCAATGGTTAGAATATGGAAGTATGGTTAAATTGTTGGATGATCTATGGAATTAGTGGTGATGTTGAGAAAAAAATATCAGGTGATAGTTTATTATCTTCACCTGTGATTATTTTTTATTAGACAATTTAATATTGATTTTTTGGGGAGTAATTATGAAATTATGTTAGTTAAAAATATGGATTCATAGTCAGTAGAACCATGGAACAATTAAAGCTGAAGCTGAGGTATAAGTGGAAGCTAGATCTGTGAAAGAATAAATGAAATTGATTATTCTAGATGATGGGAAGTGTGGAAGAAGTGATTTTCATAAATATGATTAACTTTGATGAAATATATAAGAAAAGATTAGTATTGTTCAAAAAATTTACTCGATTGTTTATGAGGGTTGTATAATAATAAACATATATGGGTTGTATTTTTTATAATGAAAAATGAGTTAGGGCAGTGTATCTTTCTATGGGTTTGACTGAGTTAAGGGAAAACTACAATGATTAAATAGAAATTCTGTCAAAACAATTGGTTTGACCATACAATGAAAAGTAGTATCTTGATCCCATATAATTATACAATGTTAATTAATTATATTACATCAAAAATGTCTCCCCCATTGAGTACTACCAATTTTGAACCACATTATATTAATGTTTTATTATTAGTTATTTATGATTTATTTTCTTTATATTTATTTTCTGTATTCAATTGTTTTATAAGATATCAAGGTGAATCTATATGATATTTTTATTTTTAGTTATTTCTATTAAGATATTTACAAGAGGTGATATATCTTCCAGATGTTCCCGACTATGACCTCTAAGTAACATTCTAAAAGGGTGTTTTGATATATTTTGTACTAAGGTTAACATTTGATGGTTAGTTAAAGTTAAAAAATCATTCCTTAAGGGAAAACTATATTAAATAATTCTTATAATATTTTTATAGGTTATGGTAACCTATTGTTTTATTAGGAACATAGATGAGTGACCCTCATAGGGGAATGGTTAACAAGATTCCTCATTGTAATCCTTGTGATATAGATAGACTATATTTTCAAAATAATATCACCCAAAATCAATTTTGTGTAACATTGTATCTAGGATATATTTAATTCCTGATATTTATTGGTTGGACAATTTTTTGTGGTAGAAAAATCTCATTGTGTGTGTGTCTTCACTTGTCATTTTCAACCATTTATAACATGCCACCATTAAATATTTTTCATTATAAACCCTAAAATAGGGAAATGGGGAAATCCCCAAATGATATATGAACTATCATTATAATCTATACATAGCATACTTTTCACTAATAATGGACTTGAAAATCCATGACTACAACACACCATCTATAAGAAATATAATATAAAAAAATCCATAATTTTATAATTGGTTTTATCTATAATAACCCAATTTCATTCATCATAAGATAAAACATATATGAAAGAAAAATTTATCATTTTTCTCACAATCTCTTTGGTATACAATTTCATTGGTTTATAGCCAACAAAATCTGAAAAACATTTGGAATACATAAAAAAACAAAAGTAGACTATAAATTTAGTTTGTAGGATTTACCTGTGAGAAATGGATTAATATCTAATAAATAGTAACCTAAATTGGTATAAAAAATATTAATATAAACTCTCATTATAGTTGATTTTACATCATTAAAGTACTAATTTTATCTCCTAAATTATTATCTTATAATGAAAAACATTAGACATTGAGAAACATTGCTAATAATCCAACTAGAAGAATTCCTAAGTATTCCCCTTAGTATGATCCTATAACATGAAGAGGTGTAAAAAAACATATTATATAGTATATTAGTATGAACCCTATATATAATAGGAAAACTAAGAAGAGAATTTCCTGGAGAAATTTACCATCAGCATCGAACCATAATGCTATAATTTATAATTTTCTATTCACCAAATAGAACAACTGAATGGGGTGGAATGTCTCTCATCGGGTTTCTTATAGATATTATTTACATATCATGTTCCAAGTAAAAAAATTAATTTGGATCATTCTAGATAATGAATGATTTAATTCAATATTTATCCCACCAAAAACTCAGATATCTCCATCCATATTTTTATCCTATAAAACGATTCAACAATACCAATAGTGATGGTGGTTGTTTTTCATATTCGTGCACTAGTGGCTTGCCTATTCTAGAAAAATATTATATTTTTGATATACATTCAGATATGAAATCCATTCTAACCAATTTTTTTCAACTTTTAATAGTTATAGATTAAATTATTAATAGATCGAATCATAATTTTAATACCATTCATAATCATCCGACAATATACCACCCCGATTAATATCAAATCATGAGTTCCATCTCACTAACATGTTTTTATATGAAGAATAAAGGATCATGAAATAATCCAAGGTGAAGTTTTGGTGACACGTGTTTATATTATTTATGGATTATGAGGATTTAGTTAAACTATTTACCTCCATGTAATTGTAATTAGGGAAAAGCTGTCCAATAGTGGAAGATTTCTATTCAGTGTTTCCATTGAAGTTGTGAACCATGTTCAATGGTAGGCTGTGATAAGGATCTACGATCAATGGTTCTTGTAAATGTCTAATGTTGTAGAGTGATATCCTAAATATGAATTTTTAGTTCAATTTTACATGATCCAATATACTTGTGAGGAATCGTTGATGGGATGGAATACTACATCACAAACCACATCAATCATTCAATACTATCATATCCTATATTTTAAGAGGGTTTAGAGAATCAAGATAAGTTAAAAAATAATTCATTTTATTAATAAAAGTTATAAATGAATTCATAAAGATAAAAAAGAAATGAATTGTGAAATGATTCAAAAACTATGGAGTTTATCTAATGTCATTGATTCATATAATGCAATTAGTAATGATAATGTAATAGTCATACACTAGAATCACTACATTAAAATAATTATCACTAATGTACTTATAGAAAACCCAATTTCTAAAGATCATAATAGAATGAAAATTGTGTGTGTGAAAAGAACAATATTAATGTAATTTGAGAACCAACTAAGGTTTTTCTTGAATGAAATTTCCCCATTAAATTAGTCAACCCCTTTAATATATAGGTGCATACCAGATTTTTCATCTTCCCAAGTTCTAAAAAAAGGAACAAAACACCATAAAAACTAAATTTTTCTTAATATTGAATTATATTCATAAAAAATGTTTCTAATTCAATTGGGGTAATTTATTATCATTGAAAAATTCATCAAACACTAACCTCATTGATCCAAGTGACTATCTATCTCTAAATTTTACAGAAGTGAAAATCATTTTTCCTTTGTGATAAGGTTGGTTCGCATACTCATATAGTGGAACCAAAACATATTCTATGTCAATATAAAGAACCATTATAGAAATTATTTTCCTAAAAAGGATTAATAAAATATTTTCTTAGAAAAATTCACACTTCTATACAATATAAAAGTTTTATAAAAATAGGACCCCACCATGGATCATGTTGGCCAAAAGTGTTGGAGTCCCAAGGAATCCACCTTTACAATGCTCACACAATCATTTGTATGAACCCTAAAACTAAAATATATAATGATATAATCCTTTTGAGACTTATGAGGTGGGAAAAATATTTATACGATTGTCCCTCTCACCAAGTAAGTTTAATTTCAACCTATTTATTAAATACGTCCTTTTTGGATATAATATAATAAATTATAGACCAATTAGAAGTAAATTGACCAATGAGGGACATTTTATGTAAATTATAATACAAATAAAGCTCATATATATTGATGTTACAATGAATAAAAATAAAAAATAACATTAAGAATAACCTTTGAATCAGTTTTATGAGAAGTATTGGGATAGTAGAAAGAACTAAAATCCACCTATGTTGATCCCCATGTTATCTTGACTATCCCACTACCTCTCATGATACTTATCTCGCATGAACCATCAGCGTGATACGTTCTTATTCCATCGGGCTAGTAATTTCATTCCCATTGTTTGTAATGAATGAAATATCCATGATAAGCATCAAGATACATCATGATGGATATACAAAGATGATATATTTACTTCCACTCTAAAAGGTTTCCATAATCTATTTTTATGGATCTAACAATATCGTTCATACTAAAAAATTAGTTTAAGTGCCTAATGTTCCTTGAATTACTCTAAGAATCCCAAATAAACCATCATCTCATTGCATGTAGAATAAACTGCATGTTAGTTTCAACACCCCCTCTATCTCTTTGAAAACAAATCCTGAAAATTTATTCATGTTTCCCCAATGCAAGTATTGTATGAAGGAATCACTAGCATGTTCAACATGATGAACGGATAATTAAATTTAATAATAAAATGAGAAATACTTTTCAATTTATATGAAACATGTAATGTTATTCCTAAATATAAATAGATACCATTGTTTAGAACCTCACCATCAATGGTAATATCATGGTTTTAGATATACCATATTAAAAAACAATACTTTGTAGGAATTCATTTTCACAAAATCATCCAATTCAAAGAAACTGCACCATGTGATACATGAAAGATACTATGGATCATCACATATTTTAGTGAATCAGACATAGAAGTAACAAAAACCTACCATTCATCCTCCCTAGAAAAATATATATCAATATTTCATGATTTTTTTATTCTAAGGCCATCCTATACGAATCGAGGGAAAACATTGGCTTCATGAATTTAATTATCAATAATAGTACATCCATGATATAAAAAAGGGAAACTAACCCACTAAACTCTCTCGAAAATAATATCACCTCTCCATAAGATTTATCTCATTTACCCTTAGGGGTCCTGGATGTGGCCTTTCATAAAACTCCAATGTTTTATAAACTCCCCATTATACATAGAGGTGGTGGAATAACTATACTGGTATTTGTTCTACATGAATCTCTCCAATAGAAACTGACCTTCCAGATTCTCTAATCCATGATTTTCATGAATGTTGAAAATTGATATGTCCACATTATTTATATTGATTTTCCCCTCCACAATTGGTTTGGCCACCCAATCATTCCATTCCCAAAGGTAAATCCATTCACTATGATAATACCATATGAAATTATTCAAATAACTTTAATTAGATATTATAACTATTTTGAGATACCATGCAATAGACATAATACTCATGGGAATCTATGATTTAACACTATTCACCATGTTTTTCCTTCCATACAAAGAAAAAAAAATACTCTACAAGTTGAAAATTCAGGTTGTGATTTTATTAACCTAGGGATGAAATTGATGGATTGAAAATATTCCTAGAGCTATGGGGTTCCCTAATTACCCCATCTGAAATTTCCTCCAAATAGTTCCTACTCAATCCTCAATAATTTTGACTCTTTGATTTGAAATAGACATGGTAATATAGTATTTACTCTTAGCCTTATTGATGATTTACTCCTCCATTTTTTCTTCTAATACATGACACAGTTAATCCCTTGAATGTATTTCAATGATACAATAAAAACGAACTCAATATCATCATTAAAAAAATATGTGAGACACTCTACTGATTCTATACATACCTCTAATGGGTAAAATTTTCCTTTCTGCAAGTGATCCATTAAGGTATCGACTTAACACATCTTGAGCGACAAGAAATGATCATGTGAGATGGGATATCATAGGTTAAGGCCAAATATTTATCTGATGAAGCAAGTATCATTGCATTAATAGATATTTAAAACCATAGAGTTTAATTGAATCAAAATTGTATATAACACAGCTCGTCAAAAAAAAACAATTGCACCTAATTTTTTGGGTAATGAAATTCCACTAAACATTATCATATTATTTTTCAATGCCAACCACAACCACTCTGATAGAGACAACCATATTCCTAGAAATAACTTCATAAAAATGTTTTTCAATAGATATAGAAACTTCAATACTCTAATTCTTAATGAACCCATGTTGTTCTATGAAATAAGTTTGGATTTTATATGAAATATTCAACTATTAATATTTCTATTTAGATACCTTATATAGATATTTTCAAAGCCAAAAAAATTGGTATTAATCATAAAAAAAAGTATCATGCACTTTTCTAATAACCAGAGTTGTAGTAGAATAATAAACAATAGAGTGATACCACCCATTGGATAAATCATGGACATATTATAGGAGATTATATTTTATTATACCCCATGATGATGTGTACAATAACCTAGAATATCCATATAGTACATGATTACTTCATGGATTCATATGAAATTTATCTTCCTTTAATTCAAATTTTCCAGGAACCCCTTTTGAATATAAATTCTTAACATCCTCAACATTGTTGGGAATACTACTAAAGAAATAAACTCATTCACTATACCTTGGGTAATTCCATTTCCTTCCACTGGTAGATCCTACCAGCAGATCCTATACATGAGATAAAACCCTACTTCATACCACTTCCAAAATAGTATATAAATAACTATCTAGAAGCTTCTAGATGCAGTACCCAAAATACTCCCATTCTTTCATGTATGTATGAAAATAAAATTGAATAATTCTTACCTTTCCATAACAAAAATTCTTACAATCTATCATTGGATTCTCTTTCGACCTCTAGTTATTTATATAAAATAATATCTAGTTTATTCTAAAGGACGTAAAATTATTCTTCATTCCATTTCTCATGAAGGATGTAATTGATTTGGAAGATATCTTTTTTGGGGTCCTTAATACATTCATTAATGGTTTGTAATATTTCCTCCTAAATTAAAATATAGTCCATATGGATCTTAATTTTGTGGTGTAGAAGAACCCATGAATACCAAAGAATGTGATTATTCCATTATGTCTTAATATATTAGATAATTCCTTCTTCTTTAATCCACTTTTTTAGAAAATGAAATAATCCACTACTCTTTTTATTATTCTATATCTACAAAAGGATTTGACAATAGTCTAATTGTTCTCTAGGAAGATGAGATACATAGTAATGTAGAATGATGTAATACCTTTAATGTCCATAAATCAAAAACCAAATGACTCTAAATACACTAGTTTCCTCTATTATTATTACAATAAATTAATTTATCCACGGTAAAAACCATATCTAATGGATTATTATTGTCTAAAACCCCATTGAAATATTGATTATATTTCTTAGATATGATCATTCTCCCTCGATTTTATAAATTATACATGATGGAATTGAAAACATCATTATAATATATATATATATATAACTCCTAAGTTAAAACATTATAAATTCTACTACACAACTTCCCTCTTTGTAGGTCCTTGTTTCCCATAGAGGGACGACAAAAATAAGGAAGGTCTTCCAATACATATCATGAATTTGAAATTATTCTCTAGGTAGTTCACATTTTTCAATTTTAAATAAGCACTCTAATTCTATTTCCAAATGATATTTATCCTTAGTAATGGATATATTTTCACACTATAATTTTCATATTCTTGATAATATCATTCCCATATAATCTATTATGTTTTAACTAACCAATTTTGCTCTTAAATATCCACTCGAACATGAATTTCCTAGAATTTCAATAAGTACCCTAATAAATACCCATAGTTAGAGGGATAATTCAAATTAATCCATAAAGTGAAAGGAACACATGATATGAGATAAGAACATTATAATAATATACCACACATTTTAGTATGCCCACTAAGATCCCAAATCTAATCTTTAATCACCCATATCCCTCTTGTTCATATCAAAAAACTAATAAATGATGTCATAGAAATCAGAATATCAATCATAGTGCATGGAACTTGTATTAATATAGTAATTCTATATCATTCACATTTAATAATAATTAAAATATTTATTCATAAGGAATACAAAATAATAACCCACAAAAACATGTGTGAGACATTGAGAGTGGATTTTCCTAGTATATATCTCTTCACATCATGAATAAATTATAGATCTTGAGAAAATCATTAAATTTAACTCAAGGAAATTATCATCCATTAGAATATTAAGAGTATACATTAAATATAAATGGATTCTTTTGAGTATATGTTCCACCTTCAACCTAATGAAGTGAAACCTTTTCACATGGATGATTCATCCTTTATTTTATGAAATAATCACTTCTAGGATATTTCACTCTACATTTTCCATGTCATATGGAATGAAGAGTACTATATATCAATTTTGAGTAGTTTTTAAATATTTTCCATATCTCATAAATAAGCACCAAAATGTTCATTTCTGTTTCGTAATTCTCACTCATGTTATGTACTCCTCTCATTTGGTTAATTACAGATTGCCTCTCCACACATTATCTCTAATTCACATCTGTACAATTCCTTGTACATATGAATAACATTACATGGGATTTATATACTTACCGCTATCGATAAGACTAAAAAAACATAGGTTATGTTTAATGAATGGGTATCTTATCCAATATATGCCGTGTGCATCTATTTTTCAACCAATAATAATGGTTGTTGGAAAACACTCAGGGTGAAAGTCCCCATTCAATTTTTAATAGATGTTATTGTATAGCCCTTCAACCAAGCAGTTGAGAGGATATAAGCCCAAAGTTTCTTCTATTGGATCATAGTTTCAATTCATCCAACCATCATTCTATTATCTACTGACTAATATATAGAAGGTGGATAAAAATGAGATACTATTATGTGGTTTACCTTGAATAAGATCACTAAAATTTTATGAGAACTTGATCCTATAAGGTTACATTCTAACTGTAATATAAAAACATTCTTGTAACTAATTAGATATAAAAAATAGTAAATAATACACTGACTTTTAAATCCTACAACATACAATTTCTATTAATGGTTCACCTATTAGTTCACCCAACATGATATAATATTGTTGATAAATTTCATAGATATATAAATAAACTAAAAAGGAACATTCATCTTGGATAAATGACAAAAAATGATACATCATTATTTTTGGATACATGGCCTTAAAATACACCATTATAGTTCATATAACATGACATTAAATGGTATTGAATGACCCATTATCTGGAACCAAACTATGTAAAATTTGATTATTATTATATAAATTCATAGGAAGACACTTTTATAGGACTAATACCAACTCCAATAGAACTTTCACCTCCATATATATCTCATGTTTTAAATATGTACATTAAAACTCATCTCAATTAACTAATTTCATCAAAAAAATGTGATTTTGACTTTCCTGTTTTTATTCAGTATCCTCTAAAATGAAAATCCTTCCCACAATTCCTACACTGGTTATGATACAGTAAATTATTAAACCCAGTAGTATAAATCCAATGGTACCACTTCTAAAAAATTAATCCTTCTTAAATAGCATTAAAAACTAATGTACCCATAACACCTGATGTCCTATTGAATATGTATCATGTCTAAAAACTTCTATTACTGATAAGATAAATTAAAAATCAACAATTCACAAGAAAAAACCACTCATTTCATAATAATGATGATCCAATAGAAAAATATATGGTTATAATTGTAACACCCCCGAAATTAAAATCTACTTATTATTATATATATATAATATTAATGGATTAACTAATAATTAAATAAATCAATATTAATTTTTGTTTCATTAAAAATATTATTTTATATGAAGTGTTTTTTAAAATTGATTATAAGTCAAATATTTAATAAATTCTTGTAGAGAGTTATATAGTTTTCAAATTATTTTTATAACAACACTAATATTTTTATTATATTTGTAAAAATATTTTGAAAATAAAAATTTATTTTTATCAAATGGGTATTTTATAAACAAATTCATCAAGAAATATATAATAAATATTGTAATTATTTAGAAAAAAAATCACAAATATAATTATTATTTAGTAGAAAATAATGAATAATACTTATTGAAGATATATAAATTGGTTTTAAATATTTTTATTTTCAAAATTATATATATATATATATATATATGAAATAATATTTCTCTTAAACTATTAATTGATATTAGATTCATTAAATTATTAATAATATAATTTTTTTTATAAAAAATATATATTTTTTATTAGAAAATTATTTTACATTATAAAAATAAATTATAACTTTTTAATGGTAATATTAAACATAAAATAATATACATATAATATGAAAATATTAACATAAAAGAAATTCAATATATAATAATAATAATAACAATAATAATAATAATAATTAAGAAGAAACATGGTTAATGGAAATCATATTTGGGGAGGTGTTGGTATCACGGGTCAGCCGTGAGGGTAAGTGGGTGAGTCGAGGTCACCATAGCCAGATTTGGGATCACATCACCTTAAGGCAAGTCGAGCCGAACACCAGTAAAGAGTCCGAGTGATGTTTGATTGTTGATATGGATTCAGACTTGATAAGGAAAAAAACTAGTCACCCTGCATGGATGAATGCCAAGCATGGAGATTCGAGCGCCACTTTTTGAGATCATAAATACTTGTTCATTATAGATCTATGAGGTAGTGTTTTCATAAAAGTCTCTAGATCTAGATCTAATCTTCAGGTAGATGTGTGTTTCCTTTTGTAGGTGTTTCTGTTTATTTGTAGGTATCTATCATATTTACTATATCAAAGTAATGTATAATATCTGGTTGATTTTTCTCTATCGCAATCATTTTCCAAACTATATAACTGATTTATTTATGGACTGATTTTCATATTTTTTTCCTTTTGGATTATAAAGACAATATAATTGAGTTTGGTCTCTAGATGCCAATTTTAGACCTTATTATATATACATATCTTTTATTGGTTTGTTTTTTTTTCAAATTTGATAAAATGATTGTTCTTATCTTCTCTGATTTATTTATTACAATGAGTCCTATAGGGTACGTTGTGGTGTGTATATGTATAATAAAACCCAATTACATCTAATTTTAAGAAGTATTTTCCCTATCATGTCTAGTTTATCTTTTCAAATATTTGGATTGAGTTACTTCAAATAGGTTTAAACAATCTTCCCAAGACCTGTATTATTTTGGTTCTTCATTTTTGAGGTAAGGGATTATTTTTATATCTTATGTTCTGTGTTTTTTAATGGTTATAATTTTATTATATATATTCAAATTTTAATTTGAAAATATATGCGTATAAATTCATTTATGTCCACCAACTTATTCAATATTTTTCATGTAAAAAATATTATAATTGTTATTTTTATGAAAATAATTTGAATTATCTATTTTCAACCATTTTTAACACATATATATATATATATGTATATATACAAAAATTATTTACAAAACATATAATGAAACTGTGGATATATATTTTTAGTATTCATATTATAATTATAATTAACCATTTTTAATTATTTATTCATGTTTTAATTCATTGTGGTGTAGTGGCATTAATTATATTCATATAATTGGATATTCCACATTAAATTAATATATTATGTTTATAAAAATAATGTTTTAATAAATCCACTATAACAGATAATATTATTTTATTAATTTTATGTTTTAATTTGATTTCATATTAATTTTCCCATTGTATATTCTCATTTATTGATGTTTTTCCCAAATATGAATTTATTCTGTGAAGATGGGTTTTATAAATTAAATTTTTTATATTTATTGTAATTTTTATAATGTTATTTCCATTTTTATACAACATGTGAATAGTATGTCATCATATTGTATTAAAATGACAGATGCCACAAATGCATAGAATCATTTCCAAGTGTAATGAAAAACAACGACATCTATTGAATTTATAATAAAATCATGATTTCAATTTAAATTTTATGGTATGCTTTAGAAATTATTCATCATTATTTAAAATGTTTTCAATGATTCTTCTATGTGATAATAAAAAAATACTTATTATGTCCAATTATTTATACTCATAGAAAATTTATCCCATTAATGAAATTTTGAATACAGGGACATTACATGCAAAGGATTGTGGCATGAGTTTCGGTTGTAAGAAAACTCACAAGTGATATGAAATGAAATTTCACATATTTATGTAGGTACATACATACATATATATATATATATATATATATAAGTGTGAATTTGTCTCATAAGGAAGTGACATGTTTCCATAACTAAAAACACTATTGAAAATATTTATAAGTAAAGCAAGCATAAAATGTTTTTAGAAAATACAGAACTTGAATGTTGTAAATATGAAAGGGAATTTGGATGTAAACCCATCCTTCGATAATTGAGAAGGCCCATGAAAAACTTCAAAAATACAAGTGGCCTTATAATAGAGTTTTGTTTTCATAATATTGAATATTTTATTTAGAAAAACACTGGAATACGATTAAATCAATTTTAATTGTACGTATTTTATAAATTGATATACTATTTTTAATGAATATGTGACCTCCAATGTTGTTTTCAAAAATAATATTTTCAAACATATTTTTATAATAATAATTTTAAAATATTAATCAAATAATTTGAAACCTCTTACTTGGTATATTTAATGCACACCCCTTATTTTGTAATCTTTTTCTGGAGGTTCAATAGGATTTCTAGTGGCATTCTCTTGTATTAAGGAGTTAGCGCATGATATGTTTTTTTCATTTTCCTCTTTTTATTTTGTACTATTTTTTAATGTTCTATAGATTTTTTAATTTTCTAAATCCAATATTTGTAAATTTTCCAAGTATGTTATATATTTTATGTATTTTATATCAATTTATTTTATAAAAAATACCAGGAAATTATAAGTGATGTGTCTGGTAGCCAGGGATCGAGGTGTTACAATTGGTATTAGACTGATGGTCTAGTTAACGTTGGATATTAGATGTTGTTGAGTCTATAAGTATAAGAATATTAGTGTTTATTAATTCTAAATATTGAAATTCATAATTTTTTTAATTCGTCAAATAAATTTTGAGGATGTAATTCTGTTGAGGGGGGAATAATGTAACACCCCAAAAATTCAAATCTATGTTTTATTATATAATTATAATATTAAATGGATTAATTTATAATTAAATCAAACTAATAAAATTTTTTACTCATTTTTATTTAAAAATAATAATTTAAAGTAAGTGTTTTTTTAAATTGACCATATACTAATTATATAATAATATTTATTTATAGTTATATAGTTTTAAAATTAATTTTATAGTAGCATGAATATATTTATAACATTTGAAATAAGTATTTTAATAACAAAAATTATTTTTATTAAAATTTTATTTGATAAAATATTTTTTAATAAAACAATATATATTGACTATGGTATTTATTTTTAAAATAATAATAGTGATAATTATGATTTAATACAAAATAATGAATCTTACAAATTAAAGAAAACTAATTTGTTTTTAGAAATTATGATTTTATAAATAATATATATATATATTTGAAGTTATAATATTTAGTTTTATAATTATGAATTAACAATATATTTAAAAAATTATTACCATTATAAATTTTGTTTTATAAAATTATGTTTTTTAGAATATAAATTTGTTTTCTTTATAAATAATAAATTATACGTTTTATCTCCTAAAGTCAAATGAAAAATAATATAAAAAAATATAATAATAAATATATAAATGAAATTAAATTTATAATATTAATAATAATAATACTATTAATAATCATCATAATCATAATAAAGAAGAAATATGGTTAAGGGAAATCGGATTAAGGGAGGTGTTGTTTTCATAGCACTGTAACCAGGGTAAGAGGGATATCCTAGGTCACCATTTCGATAGTTGAGATATTTCCATCATAAGGGAAGTAAGTACAAATGCCAATAAGGAGTCCTAGTAGTGTTTGACTGTGGATCCAGATTTGTATGTGACTGAGAAAGAACATGTTTCCATGAAAGGAGGAAGGACGAGCATGGAGATCCGAACATCGCTGTTAGGGTTCGAAGAAGCACATTCTTCACAGATCTATGAGGTATGATTTATTCTCACAGTCTATGGATCTAGATATGAGCTCAATGTAGGTGTGTGTTTCCTTTTGTAAGTGTTTTTTTGTTTCTATGTACCGATATCCTTCATTCTGACAACATATTGTATGATTGTTTGTTGATTTTTCACTATCACAATTGTTTTTATGATTGATTACCTGATTTACTTAAACAAAGATTATTATATTCTTCTTTCCTTTTTAATTATATAAAATGGAAATAAATTTGGTCTAATGATATTATTTTAGACCTGATTATATACACATATATATGATTGGTTTGTTTGATTTTTAGATTGGAATGAGATGGAATTATTTATTCTTCTCTGTTCAGAATTATTTAGTACCTTGAGTCTTCTCAAGTATGATCTGGAGTGTATATTTATAGGAAAACCCAATTCCATATAATTTGAGGAAGACTTTCCCCAAGACAAACTTGTTTCAATTTTCTTATCATTTGTTTGAGTTACTTATGGCAGGTTGAAACCTTCCTCCAAAGAAAAGTATTGTTTTGGTCATTCATTTTTCATGTCAGGGATTATTTTTAAATCTTATATTGTGTGTTTTTAACTCTTTAATTTTTATTTCTATATATGCACATTTTAATTTGAAATGATATTTGTTAAAATTGATTTAAATCCATCAACTTATTTTATTTTCAGAATTTACAACATATGGGAAGTGTTGTTTTTATGAAAAGAGTGTGAATTTTATTTTTTTAAATCATTATTTAATACATATATATGTATATATACATAAATAACATTCATAACTTATAATTAATGATAGATTGTATATTTTTAGTATATAATTTGTAATTGAAAAGAACTCTTTTAATTATTAATTAAAGTTTTAATTCATGGTTTTGTAGTGAGAATAATTATTATCTTATGATTTTATATTACCCATTAAATGAATATATTATGTTTATAACAATTATGTTTTAATAAATCCACAACAAAAGATATTAATATTTATCAATGATAATATTTTTATTTGATTTTTTATTAATTCATCCAATAGATATTCTCTTATATCGATGTTTTTCAAAAATCTAAATTTATTCTGTGAAGATGAGTATTATAAATTAAATGTTAAATATATATTTTTATGTTTATAATTTTATCTCCATGTATCAAAAAAATGTGAAAATCATTTAGTTAATTTATACAAAAAATTAGGACGTCGCATCAATATGCAATCATGGTCATGTATTTTGCATAACATCAACATCCGTTGAATTTATAATAAAATATTAATTTCAATTTCAATTCCATAGTATTCTTAGAAAATGATTAATTCACAATTTAAATTTGATAAATTTTTTAATATATATAGGAAACATAAAATACTGAATGTGATCAATTATTTATATGAATAGAAATGGTATCCCATTGAATAATGTTTGATTGAATTAAATGTACATGCAAGGGATTATTCCATGAGATTTGGTATTAAGAAAACTCATAAGTGATATGAAATTAAATTTCATATATATATGTATGTACATTTATATATATGTGTGATTGTGTGTGTGTGTGACTATGTATCATAATGCATTGACATGTTTCTAAAATTGAAAACATCTTTGCCAATATTTTTTAGTAAAGCAGGATAAAATGTTTTCAGAAAATCCAATAATTGATATTTGTAAATACTTAATGTAATTGGGGATTTTACCCATCTTCTAATAGGTGGGTATTCCCAAAACATCCTTCAGCGATTCAAGTGTCCCTAGACTAGTTTTTTGTTTTTAAAATCATGAATAATGTTTACTGAAATACACTAAAATATGTTTAAAGCAATTTTAAACATATGTATATTCTAAAGTGATATACTATTTTTTAATGCATATGTAACATCAAATTATAATTTCAAAAGGATATTTTTGAATTAATGTAAAAAACAACACTTTTAAAATGTTTTAGAATGTATTTAAAACACCTAACAAGGTATCTTTAATGCTTACCCATTATTTTTAATTATTTTTCTACAGGTTTGGTAGAGTTTTTTGGGGGTGTTGTCTTAAATTATGGAGTTAGAACAATGTATGTTTTTATCATTTATATCTTTTTTTATATACCATTTTGTCATGTTCTATGGTTTTTCAAATTCCCTAGAATCTAGACCGATAAAAAATACTAGTATTTAATAAATGTTGTATATTTTATTTCAGTTTCTTTTATAAAAAATACCAAGAATTTATATTTATTGATTACATTAACCTAGGCTTGTGGTGTTACAGTAATATTGAAAATCTATATTTACTATCAGTTATGATTCATTAGACAAATCAACTTTTTATTATCCATCTTTTCTATATTTCTTATTAGTAATAATCCAATAGATCAAATTTCTAGTGATGAAATAAGATCCCCAAATTTTCTATTAATGAAATTATAATATAAAATTCCATTTGTGATGATCCAGATAACCCAAAATCTAAATTATTAAAAAGGTGTCATATTATTATACTATTAAGAAGCCATAAAACCATTACATCATATTACTGATTCGATAATACACCAATTTGGTGACTATTAGATTGTAAACATAAAAATTTTATACAGAAGGTCCAACAGTTTCATCAACATGTGATGAAAAAAATGTATATTTTTATTTGTGATTATTCAATAGATCAATTCAATATAGATGAGAAAATAAATAATTAATTTCTTTATTGAAGGTCTAGTGGATTAAAATTACCCCTATATAGTATTGAATTTTAATGTCCCCTTGTTGATGGATTTAAATAATAGAATCATTATGTATATAAATTTTACTGTGAAATTATAATGGTATTTCATATGCTATATGTAGAAAGTAATATACCCTTATTGTAGATTATTTTAGTGTCTCAATCAATCTATACATTCTATATTGGGTGTTTATCCCACTTAGACTGGAATAAATGTAACATAAATATATATTATTATTAGGTATTATTCTATGAACATACTCTAAAATATATAATATATTTAAAAATCTAGATATAATATACAATTTATATTGGATTACCCTACTTCATATAGATTACGACGTACACCCTATGGAAACGACCAAAGGACCAATGAAATCAAAAAAAATTTAAAAAATTTATAAGAACAAAGCCTAAAAATAACATTAAGGCATAATCCGTTATAACAGAATTCTAAAAATTAAAAAATTAATAGAAATTTTAATTAATTTCATGTGCATAAAACCCACTTTACCTAGAATTAATATTAGTTTGGATGCTATTTTTATACAAGATAAAGAATCGTTTAAAATTTATACATATTTATAAAATAAATATATTCAAAATATAATATTTAACAAGTATGACAGAAAAAATAAATAACTTGTTTTCTTTTTATCATTAAAATAAAATGTATTGTCAATAACTGGTTGTGTCTTGGCCACAATGGTCAACTATATAGTAAATATCCCGAATATGATACTCCAATTATGTCACTGATCAAAATATTTCATATTACTTATCAATTTAGAGTAGAGATCTAACATCATTTATAATGTTAACCGAAAATCTTTACCCAACGTCATGTATGGAAGCAATCTAAGTTGAATTTTAATCCATATATTAGGAAAATACATTGGATATTGGATATATCCTTACAAAATGAATGTTATTGGTCATAAATAGTTCTTTAATATGAAGTTTGACAAAAAGGACATGGTGGAATGAAATTACAATTCTCTAGCCCATATACCAAACAATGTGGCTTTACCTATAGTGCTATATGAACCATGCGTTCCTCCCCATATTCTAGAGGCTATCGACATGCAATTAGGGTATGATATGATTTCATGGGGAGACTATACATTACCTATCATTAAAATATATTATTTGAAGAACAATATAAACATCAATAAAACATTTATCAGTATTAAGGTAATATCAAATGTCAATATATGTCTTACTATTAAAATACTTTTCACCATACAATAATACAATAGATTCATGCCATGAAATACCAATCATTCATCGCATATAGATTTCATGATAGGACAATCATACAAGTGACATAAGAGAAATAAAAATAAAATACTAAAAGATACACATTTATTAGTCCTTTTACTTAACTCAAAACTATATTTTCATCACCACTAAGCTATATATATCACTAGCTTATATTGGAATCATATACATCACCCTCATACTGATATAATTTTTTCACACTCGTTGATCTGCATGTATTGAGTGTGAGTATAAAACCTAGTATTAAACCACCAAAAAATCCCAAAATAAAAACAAGAATACATGTTCATTTTGATATTGTTATATCTGAGGGACTGGATGTTTTTGAGAAACACATATCGAAGTAGGAGAAATGGAGGCATTAAAGTTCAGTAAGGTCGTTTATTGAATAATAATCAATCATATTTAATTATACATGAATATAATTACATGAATAAAAAATTCCATTTTTTAATTATTGAATAGTGATATATTTATCTTACAACATATAGATATTATAAGAAATGATGGAGGTGTTTCGATAGATTATTGGATAAAACTAAATGATGCCTCTTGCTATGATATAGTATTTAGGAAAACCAATAATTACTATAATAAAATCATAAGTGCTACATGACATATGAAAAAACATGTAAATTTAGTAGTGGAATATCATTTCTAATGATTAGTTGGTACCATATTCTGAGAAGGATTTTTTCAACTACAACATGATATAATCACCAAATATGATATGGGATTTAGGTTGTATATTATTTTATGTGACCCTCTCACATAGTGATGTTCTGTTAAAATCAATAAAAACTATAATAATAAAATCAATGCACAATGATTCTATAAATCTTTAAACATTTAAAACTAAATAGAGAAACGATCTAGAAATAGGGAAACATGATAGTAGAATGGTTAATTATTGATAATTAATGAAGGAAATGTAGATTGTTCGCATCTAGAGAAATATACCCATACAATTACTTTATCCACATTGAGAAATGTCTTAATAAACTACCCATGTGTAATGTATTCATGGATAGAGGTAGTTATGCATAGAATGTGGGACTTATATATGATGGTGAAATATATAAATAATAATTACTTTGAAGATTAAATATACATTGGAGGAATCAATCAAACTCAATTAGCACGTGAATTCAACATTAAAATTGAATAGATATTGAAGAATCTATTTATGAAGATGTATATTTCCATTGGTGAAAGATCCAGAGCTTCAAGAGGATGATTTGTACTCATTTTCATTTTTTATTTTACCCTTGTATTGATCAAAACAAGTTTGGTTGATGATTCATTATCATTTAGGTGATATTTTTTGAATATTGGAATCATATGGGGTTTCACATAGTTGGAACATGGTTATGGAAAATTGTGTGATTTTCACTAGCACACCATAAAACGCATTTTGAAACAAATGAAGGGGCATGCGATTTCACTAAATTGTGTTGCCAAAATCCCCAAACTATGAACCCTTCAGCATAGGTGGTCTCTGTGATTGTATAATGGAATGGAAAACCATGTTCCCACTTAGGAGTAACTATTATACCTAGACAATAGGGGTGAATAGTTATGGCACATAGTTTTTCAAATCATGAGGCCCACAAATGAAATAGTGCTCATAGGATTTAAAAACCCATAATATTTAATTAAAAATTTACCAAACCCCTAGTTGTTATCCTCAATCACCATGGCTCCACAAAATAGGATTTCATTTTCTCTTAGAAGCTCATATGATGTTTGATAGTCCCATTAAACCCATTACATTTCAAATTGATGATCTGGTGGAAGAATTGAAAATTTTATTGTATGTGATTCTTATTTGTTTACTTTTCTCTATCTCTTTACATTCTATACTCTTTTAGAGAGTTGAATTTACCAATGTTTATGTTTTAGATCGTGGGTTTCAGGTATACCATTTTTTTATCTTGATCCTGGGTTTTGATCTTATACATTCTCTGATGTTGTGAATTAAATTGTTCCACATTGAATTGAGGGATATTGTTTGGAAATACTTCATCAACAATCTTGAGGTTGGTTTCTCATTGATCATTAACATATTATTGGTCATGATCATGTGTATGTAATTTTTCAACTATGTTTACACGTTGTTCAACTAGTTTATAATTAAATTTGGAATTTAATTCCATGAAACAAAGACCCCCTTCATGGGTCTCATTGGACCCATTGGATGTTATGAGACTGGATTGATGGAAGCCCATGGGGTGTTATAGTTATCCTTTAAATTTTATTTATTGAATGTTAAAATGTAGAATAATTGGTGTTGGTAATTGAACTCAATCCTTATTTATTTATTGATAATGGGACTGCAAGGGTTAAATGGATTAACCATGAAAGTTTAATATGTTATGTATTAATTGATAAATGAATGGATTAATGGGGAATTGTTCATGTTACACCTTTTAATGAATGAAAAATTACATAGTGGATAATAATTAATGATATGATTATTTGTGATGAGAGTGTTTTATAAAAAGGTTAATCACTAAGAACATTGATATATGTGTCTTAGAGAGAGAGAGTGTGTGTGTCATATTTACGAATGATTGTTCATGAGTTTTGTATCAGGTTATACTATAGAAAATACCCATGGGGTCCCATAAAACTACTCTAGGCCCCTAAGGTATGCATGTGAATAATGAGTTGTGGGTCAAGAACTATTTCCCCAAACACCCCTGGGGTGCTAGACTACAACTCTAATCCACTGAGAAATGGGCATTAGACTAATGGTCCATGTACTAAGATATTTATACATGGACAAAAACTATGAGGTGCTAAAAATGAAATTCTGATTAAATGAGTAATTAAAACCCATGAAAGAATTAATTTTGAGATCCCTATAGGTTAAATTTCAAACTCAAGAATGATTCAAAGCATGTATGATTGATTCCGGTGTCATCATGAAATTAGGGGCCTATTTGGTTGACTAATGAATAATAAATGTAATGAATAATTAATTTATCATTTGTTATTTATTCTTTATCTAACTTTATACAGATTTCTAGTCTGGATATTTTTTTGAAGATGTTGATGTTTTCTTATAGTTTTTTACTCACCTTCTACATGAGATGTCAGATATGTAACAACATAAACTTTATGTTTGCAAGACATAATAAGGGAATGTTTGTGATGATAGATAGATGTGTTGGGATTCAATATGAAGAACAAATTATAGGATTGTACATGATTTATGGACCCTATTAGATTTTTTTAGTTTGTCTTCATTATGTTTTTTCATTAGACACCTGACACTTATATGGAATGAAATATTTTCTACTTTGGATAATGGTCATTTTTAATATTTTGGAATTATTCATCCATTCTATGGTTGATTATTAATTATTGGTGTATCTTGGTTATATTTCATATTGATTTCTATTACTATTCTTGGAGTTAAATAGTGTATAGTATCCCAACATAGCATATTAGGACCTATCTTCTAGTTGGAATCCATTGGCATATATGGACACACACTTGAGGTCATGTGGAGAACCGTATCATGGCACTAGTATGTCGCACCCGATATAGCATCCCACCCCGAATCCCACATAACAATTCCCTAATATGGTGGCCACAACACATCAAGAACTCCTCCTTAGACTCTAGAGGCTTCAAACTAGAAGTAATGTTCAGGGGAGTGTCCATGGGGAGTCTAATCTATCGTTGATTACAGTGGAGAACAAATAAATATATTAAAAAATAGCATTAATAGACAATATATGAGCATACATGTAACCTAAAATTGGGAATGTAGTATCAATAGCCAGATAGAATCCAAAAAACATAAACAAATAAAAAAAAATAAATAACTAAAAGAAGAATTATAATAAGAAGAAATTAGATTGTGATCGTAGTAATGTAGTTATACAAAAGTATGCATTAGAATAAGGGAAAAAAAGCATATACTGCTTGATAATAAATTATTAAAAAGTCCTTAAATATATAATAATATAATCTTGAAAATAGGCTCAACCCTTTTTCCCTAAACTCAAACCTATGAATCAAGATAAAACATTAGATGTTATCAATATCCCTTTATATATTCATTTATCCATAAATTCTATTAAGGTTGCAATGTTGTATTGAGTGTTGTGTATGATATAATCATAGTATTCCACCTTAAAATGTGATTATATCAATCCATAAAATGCAATATAAAAATAACTGTGATCCATAAATAATAAATGATAGGCAGAAATAAATAAATAATTACATGACATTTTGTTTGACTTAATACACCCGTCAAATTTACCTACATTAGCATAAGAAAGTGTGTCTACACATGGGTATCCTACACGAGTAAAGTGATTCGGATAAAATTAAAATAGAAGGATTATACCCCATGCTTTTTATTATTATTGGTCGATATATCCCTTAATTTATAATTCCAACCATTAATTATTTAATTTATATTATTCACTAAATTTTTAAATCATTCAGCCCCTTTATATATTTCTAAGTATCTCCCTGATCCAGTCCTTGGAAAGTATATGATAATTACAGGTAGCTATTTAGTTGTTTAGTATCAGTCTCGTGCAAAGTGATTCCCTCAATGTTTACCTAGGAATATTATCTAATGTGTCGATTTAAGAAAGGTGTAATAAATCATGAACTAATGTAACATCCTTGATAATTAAAGAATATTAAATTTTCATACTTGTAAATATTTTTGATATCAATAACAATTTTACTTTAAAGGGGATTCTATATTTGATGGCATACCCTACATGTAACAGTGGGTTTCTCCAAAATCTCATGTTGCACACAAGGATGATTCGTACTAAAAAATAGTAATATTATATTATTATTCTAAATGGTAGTTAACACCTAGAGGTTGTATTGGACGAAATTAATAGAAAAAACAATATTATTATTAATCATATTTGTTAAATGTTCCTATATTTATCCAACAAAATTCAGATGCATATAATGAGAATGAAACCAATTTTATTCATAAATACTCTAATATAACTTTAAAAGGTAGTTTTATTGCCTTTTAATAGAGAAATATTTTTAATACTATTTTTTGTAACATTTATATGTTACATTTTTGAAAATAAACTTACTATTTTGAAGTTGGACATCAAAATTGACTTTGGGTAAATATTTGGTATTTTTATGATAAATTTTATTTTTAATGAATTGTGAATAATACAACATTTTATATCAAAACTGTCTTCATCTAGTTTATTTATATGATTATATTATCCTTATAGTTGACTTTAAAGTGTAATTAGATTATATTTGTATCATTTAATAAAATTTTGGTCATTTTAAATAATTTCCCTTTGAAATAGTACATAAATTCATGTCAATATTTTAGTAGTTTTTATTTCTTAAAAACACGCTTTTTGGTTTTGAAAACCAGACTTAATATTAAATCAATTTCTTAAAAATATATGTTTTGAATTTTAAAAATTATTCCATATTTGGAATAACGGGTTTCTAATTGTGTAAATAGAAACATTTAATTTTAGTCATTATGAATAGTATATTCAGTAAATATTTTATCTACAATATTTAAATTGTAAATCTGTTAAATAATTGTAAAAACTAATATTATGATAATATTAAATTACCCTAACACTTGTTATAAACATATTAGAAGAGATATGTCCATCCATGGTCATCTTTGGGTCGATTATAGGACCCCTGGGAGACACTTCTATGTGAAAATGACTTTTAATGACTTTTAATTTAATGTTATGTAAAATATAACCTTAACATATATCTTTTACTAAAAAATATATTCTAGGTTATATAAGTGATATATTAGACTATCAATATTTATTATAAATATAAAAATATTTCCTACATCATGTTTTTTTATTTGAAATTTTTTGACATAAAAGAAATAAATTAGTTTATGACACAATTATGATGTAGTTATTACTATATTTAAGAATGTTTTAAATAATTGAGATTATAATAAATAAAATAAATTTATTTGGAAAACTATTATGACATAAAATAATTTTGTGGTTATTTATAAATTTTTATATTTTTATTAATAATGTTTTTTAGAATTGATCAATTTTTTATGATTCTAAAAAAATAATGATATCAATTGTATAAAAATTGACTTAAATATGTTTTTAAACGAATACTATTTTATTAAATGATATAATATTTCTAAAAATATAATATTCTTCAAAATCACTTATACAATATTAAACATGTCATTAATGAACCACTTGATTTTGTTTTGTAATTGTATAGCAAATACATAATCCATAATGTATGAATATACTATAAGTCATGGTAAAAGATAAATTAGTTAACTACGAGTTAAAGCTAAATTACAAGGTTAAATTTGGGATCTAACCAATTATAAAACACATTAGATGAGAGGATTTATACCCATATGAATCTGATCTTATATATATATCACATTGGTGTTATTATAATTAAAAAACCATTTAATAATAAAATAATAATTTTAAACATTCTTAAAGTGCCACTCCTCCATATTATAATAGGACACAACCTATAACCCATTACCCACACATATAAATCCCCTCATCTCATAAAAACTATATTAAAATATGCTCCCAACATTCCTACCCTCTTCTTATATTTCTTACCCTACGAAAATGAAAATTAAAGAAATCCATTTGGCTCAAATCAAAAGAAGTTACCTGATTTGAGGTAATGTCTTCTCTTAAGATCTTTTATATTAGTTCTCCTTATCCACTACCTATGATCATATTATTATTTTCTATATAAAAATAAATAATCCTAAATATACTAGGTTGATTTTATGATAAATTTTTTTTTCTAAACTTACACACACCTCCGTCTAATGGGTATTTAAAATATTGTTTCAGGATACGACGAACTACCACCTCACGGAACGATGCTTGTTCGATATTCTCCTACAGCCTCTTATGGTGGCCATTATGATGGAACTATAATTATATATATGAAATATATGTTATTTATTTTATTTATTTTCTCTCTATTCTACTGTAATTTTAATTTTTTACATACCTTTATGATTTTTAGGTTGTATAATTACGATAATTTCATTTGAGTATATGCGGACTACCACCCCATCAATGAGATATGACTCATTCATTCTATACGTGGAATGTATAAAAGATGTAATTTATGTACTTATGTAAAATATATTACATATATATTATAATGTAATTATAATATACCTACTTATCATTTAGTTTTCATTGAATTAAATATGAAATAGAATAGAAGGTAGGGTTCATGCACATGTACAACATACTGTCTCCATGAATGGTGAATTTCATTTATTATATCCAAATTCTCTGGACTTTTACAAATACATATATAGTGGATATATTTGATATTTATTATATCTAAATGATGAATAAAATTATAGAGATAATGGAATTTTGACCACCTAAGCAATTTGTAATTATAACTTGTTCATTTTTTACTCATGTTCCGAACATCGACAAAATGTCCAATATGAACTCAAATAATTAACAGATTGTTATAAGAAGGTAATAAGTGAAATAAATGGAATAATATACATGAAAATGTTATTATGTTTTTAGAAATTAAATTATGTTTTTTATTTAGGAAGAACATGGAATATACGAGATAAGTCTGACTCGAGGTAAGGGACTTCGTCTGAATCATCTTTCATTGATGTATATTTTGATAATATACACCACCTCCTTTTACAAGGGGTATAATAAAACAATTTTACATTTACATTAATTCAAAGGGAATCTTTTTCTTGTGATGCATTTTACTAAATGTGAAAAAAAATTAACCTATACCGTGACAACGTCCTTTCTTCCGCCACGAGCAATATTTTATATTTGGATTCATAGATTTTCATAATGTTTTAAATGGAAAATATATACCATATACCCTTTTTACATATTTTGGAATAAAAAATGGTTTTGAAAGTTGATTTACTATTTCAAAATATTTAAATTATTTCTTCTGATTTCTTACGAAATATTATGAATGATATGTGAATATTTTCAATAATTTATGTGTGATGATTATATAATGGTACTTGGACATTTTATGGGCGGTTACTTGATAAACCAAATGATAGGTGGTTTGATGATATACCAAGGATAGGTGGTTACATTATATCATCTAATTCAATGTACATGGAAGTCGATCGTGTGGTTTTTCCTTTTGTATGAATAATTTGAGGAAGTCATCTGTATGGTTATTCCATTAATGTATAATTTTGTCCCTAGTTTACCTTTTATATGAAATATTATTCTTTCCATGGTTTTATGGTAATCATTTGGTTACAAAAAGGGTAATCATTGAGTTTATATTCAGAGAAATTTTTTGCTACCCCATTAAGGTGGTAAGTACTTTATTATGATAAAATATTCATTGTTTACAAGTTTTTTTTGAAACATAATAGTTTTACTTCTTTATATATCCCTTACATAGTTTTTTAGGCTCATCCCTTGTTTTGAAATTTTTTTCATAGGATTTAAATGTGAAAAGATTCAATGATGGGATCAAGGAAACATTTTGATGTTTAACTATGAAACGAAACCATGTTTTTTTATAAAAAAAATGTTCTTGTTTAATGGGTAAAAATGTATAATGGGTAAAAGTATATACATTGTAATAATAATGATTTCATGTTTATGTTATTTCAAAATTACTTAAAGCTCTCAACCTAAAAATATCTTCAATGTGAATTATTGTCATAGTTCAAGATTTGGAAATTTTTTATGATGGGTCGTTATAGTTCTTATCGAAGGTCAGTTTAAATAACATTTGGAGTTAGATTTTTATAAACATAATTCCCCGAAATGTTTTATATATTATGGTAAAATTGAAAAGATAAAATCTTTAATGATTTCAATGTTAGTTCTCCTAATATATTTTTGTTAGGAATGGTTTTCCGTGGAGGAAATAGGGAAGCAGTACTAGGAAGGCATATAAAGGAGAATAAATATCCAAATCAACATCCTGAGATAGCTGGAATCAGAACTGATTTTTTTTTTGAAGTGATGAAATAATTGACTCAAGCTATATATGGTGGTTGTACACAATCTCAAGATCAACCCCATATTAACATGTCTATAGTGGATCATTTCAAAAGGAAACATCCCCCATAATTCAATGGATCATGTGACCATGTTCAAGTTGAAGGGTGGATCAAAGAAGTGGAAAGAATTTTTTATGTCACGGGTTGTACAGAAAATCAAAAGTTTAGTCTTGATAGTTATCTTTTTCAAAGAGAAGCAGATCAGTGGTGGTCGATGGTTAATAATATCCAGGACAGTGAAAATATTGATGATCTTTGTTGGGAAGAATTCAATGGTATGTTTCTTGAGAAATATTTTCGTAAGGTGGTTCGACTTAGGATAGGAAAAATAATTCTTGTAATTTAATAATGAGGATGAATCATTGGATTCCTTAAAAGTAAATTCCACTCAACAGGAAATGTATGATCCAAATTTCTTTCCAGATCTTGATAGTAAAGTAAATAAATTTTTCTCTTGACAAAATCCACGTTATCGAAGTGATTTTGACTCTTCTGAATTCAAATTCTTTGAGAAACATATAAAATGTGCTGAGAAGGGTGAAATTGAATTTTATGATTATCAAGTGTTCCATGAGGGTATGAAAAGGAAGTGGTCTAGTTGGTAGGAAAATTGAAATAATTAATCAAGGAATCCTGGAGGTATGAAAATTTTCTTTCTAGCTTGTGAGAAGTGTTGTAAAAATAATCCTTGAGAATTTTTATCATAGTCTCGAAAGTGCTTCTAGTGTGGTAAGACTGGTCTTATTACTATAAATTTTAAGGAAGTTGAACAAGCAGGAAATTAAAAGCCAATGGTAATGTGGTTTAGTTGCAATGAGGTAGGGAATTATTCCAATGTGTGTCGAATTATGATTACCCAAGGTGTAAACCAGTTAGATCAAAAAGTGAAGGGTGTGGGAAAATCTTTTGTAACTAATATGGTTAGTGTGGGACTATAAAATAATGTGGTACCAGTTACATTGTTTGTTTTTTCAAATTATGCCACTGTATGGTTTAAATCAAGGGCTACACATTTTCATTTCAGAGAAATGTTCGCTTAAATTTGGGATTTCACCACATGAAATGAATCAAAACAAATGGTAAAAACACATGAGGGAATTTTTGAGGCAAAAAGGAATTTTATGAATAATTATATCCTAATTTTTTGGAAATAATTTACCTGCAAAACTTATTCTTTTATCTCTAGTAGTGTTTGGTGTTATTTTGCGAATGGATTAACTTTTTTACAATGCTAAGATTAATTATAAATCTAAAGAGGGTTATTTTCATAAATCCTTTCATTTTGTGTAAAATAATCATCCCTTATCTCTGATATCATATATGGATGCTACTAAACTAGTGACATATGGAAATGAAAACAAAGGAACTATTTCGATTAATGATGTGCTTGTAGTAAATGAGTATCATGTGGCTTTTCCTAAATAGTTGCTTCGTATTATACCTAATAGAGAAGTTAAATTTACTGTTGAATTAGTTCTGAATGTTAAAATAATTTCAAAACAAACAAATAGGCAGGCTCAAATTAAACTTTAATATTTAAATAAACAATTGCAGGTGTTTTTTTGATAAATGTTAAATTTGACCTAACACATCACTGTGTAGTTCTCCTGTCTTGTTTACTAAAATGAAAGATAGTTCAATTATACTTTTCATTGATTATAGAGCCTTGAATAATATCATTATTAAGAACTAGTAATCCTCACCTCATATCATGGATTTGTTTGATCATCTCCACAGAGCTCAGTTTTTTTCGAAGATTTACATGATATCAGGTTACCATCAGTTGAAAGTAATGGATGAAGACATTCTTAAGACCACCTTTCATACTAGATATGGCCATTAGGAATTTTTATTTATTCCTTTTATATTAACCAATGAACCTTCTATTTTCATGGATCTTATGAATAGAATTTTCCATGTGTTCTAGAATAATTATTAAGTTGTGTTTATTGATTACAATTTTGTATATTCAAAAAGTAAATAGGAACATGAAATTAATTTATGTGTTGTCTTTAAATCCTTAAAAAATTAAATTATATGGGATATTCAAAAAATGTGAGTTTTGGTTGCTTGAAATTTCATTCCATTCTCATATTCTTTAAAACAATTTCATCACTATTGATCTTGGTAAAACAATAGTTCTTAAAGAATGGCCAAGACCCACAAATATAACCGAGATTCATTATTTTCTTGGTTTGGGAGGATGTTATATGAGGTTTTATGATAATTTTTCCTTTTTATCTACCCCACTATCTATGTTAACTCGAAAAGGTGTTATAATCATCTCAATCGTAGAATGTGACAATTCTTTTGAGTAAATCAAATAAAGACTGGTGAATGCTACAATTTTTTCATTAGCTTCCTAAGACGGTGAATTTTTTTTCTAAAGTGATGCTACCTTGAATGGACCTGTTTGTTTCATAATGTAGTATGGTCAGGTCATTTATTCAATTTCACATTATTTGAATCCTCCTGAGTTAAATTACCCTACAAATGATTTGGAATTAGCTTCTGTTTTTTTTTCTTTAAAAATTTAGAGGCATCATCACTTTAGAGTAAAATGTGAAATATATACTGACCAGAAGTGTTTGAATTATATATTCACTCATAATGAATAGAACATGAGGTAGAGGAGATGGCTAGAATTAATCATGGATTATGATTTCATGATTTGTTACCATCCATGAAAACAAACAATGTGGCCTATTATTTGAGTCAAAAAAGTAATTCTACAGTCACCATGTTATGTTTTGAACAATATTATATGATTAGTTATTTGATAAACTTAGACATAGATGTTGTTGGGGAAGGATGTTCCTCTGTTTTTTTCAAGTGTCAGGGAAATATTCACTATAAGACAGAATTAAGAAAGAACAGAAGGAGGACAATGAGTTTGAGAAATATGTAGTGCTAGTTTAGATGGGTATGTTACCTGAATTTAACTTTTATAGTGATTGCCTTTTGAGATTTAGGAAAAGATTATGTGTGACTAGAGATTCACATTTGAATAATGAGTAGTTATGTGAAGCTCATAGTTCCCCTTTTTCAGTTCATCTCAGATGTACTAAGATGTATATATATTTTGGGGAGTATTAACGGTGGGATGGAATGAAAATATATATTACTGACTTTAATGTGAAGTGTTTTACTTGTAAAAAGTTTAAAGCTGAGTGGTAGTTACTGAAAGGGATGCTTCAGCCTTTACCAATTCTAGAGAAGAAATGGTAAAATATATCCATGGTCTTTGTTGTGGGATTACCAAAGTCATTGCTAGGTAATAATGCATTCTGGGTTATTTTTGATCGATTGACTAAATCTACTCATTTCCTTCCTATTTGAGATACTCTTTCTCAAGATAAACTTTCTCAATTGTATGTGAAATACATTTTCCGGATACATGGAGTTCCCCTATCCACAATATCTGATCGTCATCCCATTATTAATTTTATCTTTTGGAAGGTAATTCAGAAGTCATTCAGTACTGAATTAAATTTTAGTACATCTATTCATCTTCTATCATATGGGCGGTCAAAACAAAAAATTCTTATATTGGAAGATATGCTACATGTTTAGTCAATATATTACCCGAGATATTGGGAGCAATATCTTTCTTTGGTTGATTTTTCTTATAATAACTATTTTCATTCTAGTATATAGATTTCACCATTTGAGGCAATATATGGAAATAAGTGTCAAATTATTTCTTTTTTGGATTATATTGGTGAAATAAAGTTTTTGAGACACGAAATGGTAGATGAGATGATAGAAAAAGTCTTGTTGATTCCCATGCACATTAGAACATCTCATAGTAGGATGAAAAGTTATGTGGATAATCTAAGGAAGGAACTTGCTTTCGAGGAAGGTGATTATATATTTCTCAATGTTTCTTCATGGAAATGTGTGATGCATTTTGGTATGTATGGGATCTTGAGTCCATAATTCAATAGACCTTATAAAATTATGGATAAAGTTGGATTAGTAACCTACAGTGTAGATTTACCCACAATTTAATATCCAGTACACAATGTTTTTCATGATTCAATGTTGTGGATGTATATTCTGGATCTATCTCAAGTTTTGAGTCCAGAAATAGTTTATTTAGATGAGAATATTTTTTATGATGGACAATCAGTCCAAATTTTTGACCATAGAGAGAAAGTGTTGAGATATAATGTAATTCAGTGGTTAAACATTTTGTGGAAAAAAACATATGATTACATAGGAAACATGGGAATTTAAACACTCTATTATGGATAAATACCCCCACTTATTTTATAATTAAATAGAATTTTGAGGATGAAATTTCCAAAATAGGAGAAGGGTGTCACATCCTAGGTAATTAGAGAATAAAAAATTTCGAATTTAGAAATTTTTGTGAATTGATAATTAAATTTACTATATAGGGAATTCTATGTTTGATGGCGTACCCAACACATAAAAATGGGTTTGTTTGAAATATCTTGTTGCACATAGGGCTGAGTCATACTGGAAAATAATAATATAATATTTTTATTCTAAATGGTAGTTAACACCTATCCATTGTATTGGAAGGAATGAACAAAACTGACCATATTATAATTAAACATGTTTTCGATATGTTTTTACATTTATCCAATAAAATTTAGAGACTTAAATGAGAATGAATTCAATTTTAAGCATAAACACTCCAATATTTTTTTAAAAGGTAGTTTTACCACCTTTTGATGGAAAAAACTTATTACGTCTTGTTTTTTTCAATTATATATTTTCAATTTTATAAAATAAAATTTTTATTTAGAAGTGGGGCATGAAAATTTAATTTTGGTAAATTTTTTGGATTTTTTATGATAACGGTCATTTCTTATTTAATAGTTAAAAATACTGCATTTTAAGTCCAAATTGTCTTTTCATATAGTTTATTTATAAGATTATATTCTCCTTTTGATTGATTTTAAAGTGTAATTAGATTATATGATTATCATTTAATCCATATTTGGACATTGGGAATTATTTTATTTTGAAATTGGACATAAACACTTGTCAATCGATTGGTATTTCTTACTTCTTAAAAACACGCTTTTTGGTTTTGCCAAATAGAATTAAATTTAAATTAATTTTTTCAAATTTTAATGTTTTGAATTTGGAAAAAAGGAATCCAGAATTTGAATTAAGAGGTCCCAATTTTTAAAATAGATAAATTTTATTTTTAGGCATTATGAATAGTAACTTCAGTATATATTTTATTTACCATTATTAAAGGGAAAATTTAGTTAATAAGGGAAAAAATAATATTATAATATTATTAAATTTCCCTAACACATGTCTTAAACCTTTTATATGTGATATTTCTGACCATGGTAAGACATGGGTTTATTTTATGACCTCAGGGAACCACCTGTGTTGGAAAATGACATTTAATTACTATTAATTTAATGTTATGGAAAATATAACTTAAACATATATCTTTTACTAAAACAATTTATATTGGATATATAAGTTATATCTTCAACTATAAATAGTCCTTATAAATAAACAAATATTTCATACATCAAGTTATTTTATTTATAATTTTTTGACATCAAATAAATAAATTTATTTTTGACACATTGATATGTGGTTATTTCCTTTTTAAATAATGTTTTAAACAAATGAGATTATAAAAGAAAATTTAATTTTAAAATTTATAAGACAAAAAATAATTTTATGTAGGAGTAAAAATTGTTGTATTTAGATTAATGGTATTTTTCTAATTAATCATGTTTTTATGTATTTTCAAAAAAAGTCATGATATGAATAGTATAAAAATGGACATAAATGAGTTTTTAAAACATATACAATTTTATGAAATAAACTAATAGTCCAAAAAATATAATCTTCTTCTAAATTACATAGTTAATGTTGAATAGGTCATTACTGAACCACTTGATGTTCTATTGTCAATTTATTGTAAATATATTATCTATATTTAATGAATATATAAGAAGACATAGTAGAAATGAAATTAATTACTCAGGGTTAATGATAAAATATATGGTTAAATTTGTAACCTAAACTTGTATAAAAACCTATTAGTTGAGATTAATTCGACCCTTCCTCACATTAGATTCTAAATATATCACTTTGGTGTTGTTTGAATTCGAAAATCACATAATAATAAAATAATACTTTCTAATAATTATAAAGTGCCCTCCTTCCTCTTATAAATGGAAACCACCATTGACCCATTACATTCACCTATAAATCCCCTTGGACCACCGAAATTCTACTCTAATAAACTCCCATAATTCCTCCCTTCCTCTTAGAATCTTTACCATAGGCATAAGGAAATTACAGAAACCGATTTGACTCAAATCAATAGATGTTACACGATTTTAGGTAATGTCTTCTATTAATTTACATTCCATTATTTTTCCTTCTCCACTCCCTATTATTTTATTATTCTTTTTATATATAAGAAAAACAGGTATCCTCAATATACTAGGTTATTTTTATGAGAAGTATTTGAACTACACTTAAACACTCCCCCATGAAATGGGAATAGAACATACTGTTTCAGTTGACGGTGAACTATTGCCTTAGGAAACAATGATTGTTCAATCTTCTCCAACCACCTCTTTTGGTGTCCATTATGACGGCACAATAATTATATATTATATATATGAAATTTATTTTATTTCTTTTCTAATGTAATTATTATTTATAAAAATCCATTATTCTTTTCATATTGTATAAATATTATAATTTCATTTGATGAAGTACCGACTACCTCCCCCTCAAAGTGATATGACTCGTTTAGGCTATACATGGACCATTTAAGGATGAGATTAATGATCTTATGTACCATATACAACATTGATATTATACTTTAAATAAAATATTACTTTTTATCATTTGGTTTTCATTTCTTTAAATATTCCATAGAAATAAAAATAGTGTTCATGTGTACGTACGGCTTACCGTCTCCATGATCGGTGCATTTTATTTCTTATATACAAATGCTATGGACTATTATAAATACATATACACTGTATATATATGATATATGTGATATCTATGTCTTTAATATCATTATGGAGATAATGGAATTTTTAACACATGGAAAATTTGTAATTTTAACAACTACATTTTTTACTCAAGTTCTGAACGTTGAAAAAATGTCTGATATGGACTCAAATAATTTTATAATTTTTACTGAAAGTAAATAAGTCATATAAAAGGAATAATAAAAGTGAAAATGGTTCGAAATAATGTAAAAACTATCTTAACATTTTTATTCTATAAGAACCAGGAACATATGAGATAAGTAAGACTCGAGGTACGTGACTTCATATAAATATCCATTCTTTGAGGAATATTTTGATAATATACACCTATTTTTTACAATGTGTATAATAAAAACCATTTTACCTCTACATTCATTGAGACAGAATATTTTTTCTACAAATATTTTACTAAAAGTCAAAAATAATGGTTATTAATGTATACGGCTACAACGACCCTTTGGTCACTGTGTGCATTATTTGATATTTGGCTTCCTTACCACGTTGTGATGTTTTTCAATAGAAAATAAATATCATATACCATTTTTAAATATTTTTTTATTGAAATTGGTTATGAAATTCGATTTACTATTTCAATATTTAGAAATTATTTCTTCTGATTTCAAATAAAATATTATTATAGAAATTTTGATATTTTCAATCTTTTTTGTGTGATTGTTATATAATGGTACATGGAAATTTTACAGATGGTTATGTGATAAACCAAATTATGGTTGTTTCCATGATAAAATAATAATAGGTGGTTATGTTAAAACCACCAATGCATTTGGTATGGAATTCGGTTGTATGTTTATTCCATTTCTAAAGATGATTAGTAGAATTCAATCGTATGGTTATTCTATTTATGTATAATTATCTCCCATTTTTAACTTTTATCAGCTATATGTTTCTTTCTATAGGTTTTATGGTAATAATTTTGTTAACAAATGTGTATGCAATGTGCATGTATCCAGTGAGGTGTTTTTTATACTTCATTAAGATGAAAAGTATTTCTTTATCATAACATACTCACAGTTTAAATGTTCTTTTGAAAACCAATATTTTCCTTCTTTATGTATCCCTTACTACATTTTTATGCTCATAAAATTCTTTGAAATGTATTTCACCATATTTAAAGGTGAATAGAGTCAAGTATGGGATCATGGAAAAGTTGTGATGTTTAAGGATGAAATGAACCCATGTTCTTTTTTTAAATGATATTTTTTATGAGTGAAATGGATACTGAGTAGAAGTTTCTACATTGTAATCATAAAGCTATTATGTATATGTTATGGCCTTATTCTATAATGTATGAAACCCAAAAAGACCCCCAATGTAAATTATAACTTAATTCAAGATTATGAAATTTTTAAGGCCGAGTTCATATAACAAAACTCTGAGTATGTCATTGGTATCACATGTAGGGACCTAAGACTCTCTCATGACTTAGTATAACCAACTCTACAAAAAACCCATCAATAGGGACTCCCCAAGAGAACCAATGTCACTCTTCTGGATGTAAAAAAGAATAACTATTTATGATCCCATCCTAAGAATAACTAAGTTTTCCATCGACATTTTTACAAAACATTAAAAAATTATAACTAAGGCATGATGAGCCCATCCAATGGATCCTTAATTCAGATCCCTATTGTGTCGCTGACAAAAAATGATAAATATACTATTTGGTTATGAAAACAATACTATTAAAAAATAAATCATTTATCAATTATTTAACAAGGTGGATATGGAATTTAATTATGCAAACTACTTAGGTCATTAGTATTAGTGACTAATTCATGATTCAATATTCTATTAAATTTAATTGGTCAATTAAATCTATAAATTTTATGGAAAACACTCCTCATGTAGTTGATCAATATATAAAACAATGTAAGATGTGTAATTTCTATACTCTTTTCATTCGCTTGAGATGGAGTTAGAGTGTTACATGGACGTAAACGGCATCCCCAATATGCCGAAGGTTGATAAAAAATAGAGAAGTTATTCAATATGTATGGGAGATGATTAACCATTTAAGAATAAAACCACTAACCAAATAATTCCTAACTTATCAACCACTATATGGTGTATGATAACATTAAAAGAAAAATCATTATATCATTTATCTAGATCATACTAAAAACATGTTTCACAGCATGAGATTACAATATCATTGTATACATTTGTAGACAAACTAACAACACTCCGGGATAACCATAAGACACAATGCTCCATAATATCCATGATCCAATATCCCCAAAAATTCCATTTATCAAGATGTAGTGCTAAAGATGTGGCATAACTTTCCTTTTCCCATGTCCTAATAAATGACATATGTCAAAGAACTAATAGTGAAAAAGTGAGGGTGACTACTAAAGCTCAGTCGGTTTTCCCCACTGATCTTCCTAATGACGCCACTATAATAGACCTTTATAGAAACATTTATATAAAAACATTTATATAAAACAAATTCTAATTAAAATTATATCAAAATATAAGCAAAATCCATTACAAATATTTTTCCATGGAAATCACATATTCAGTTCAATAAATATTTTGAATTTCAATATTAGCATAACCCATTCCTATCCACACAAAAATACACCATACCATCCATGAAATCCATTTTCATCCATGTACTAATGAGTGTTGAATCATCCTTCCACTAATACATTAAATAGTGGACCACATTGATGGGGGTACTTTATGGTCATATCGATCTGAGCTTTCTGATGTGGGTACTTCATAGCCTTATCAATCTCAATGCTTATGAACACACTCCTCCCAAACATACCAAACTCATTATAAACCAAGTGTGTTCAAACCATTTCAATATAATGTCATTATTATTATTATTGAAACTCATTTTACATGATAAAACTATAAATTATTGTAAAGTCAACATTTTAAGATCATGTTATAAAACACTTTCTGAGGAAAAAACTATTTTCCCCAATTTACAGAAACTATCACTCAAATGGGTTTTAAAAATAATTTCACAGTGGATAAATAATCAATTTTAATGAAGGAAAATTTGTTTGAATCTAAGCCTTAAATTTAAAATACGGAGGAATTGAGAGTGAAGCCACATAACTAGATAGATTTGGAGAAAAAAATAAACATCATGAAAAATGTCACAAAACCAAGTTGAATATCCCAAAACCTACCATAGAACACTTCCGCTATCAAAAAATACCAAATATAAAAATATTTTTCATTCACAACATTATATCTATCCACAGTGGCTGTAAATCTATGAAATAGAGAGGGAGGGTGAAATAGATCTTAGTAAAACCTGAATAACAACAATGAATTATTACATTCCAGGAGGTATAATATTTTATTCACCAATGGAAGCCTTCATATCACCTATGAATTGATGCAAGAACCCTCATTTAACTTTTATAGAGAAAAATCCTAATTTATGGCCGCATTGTAGGGAAGACAAGTTTTCCAAATCTTGAGTCGACCTATATCCAATTTTTAAGGATCACGATTTTATCTACACATGTCTTAGGTGCACAGTTTCGATAATTGTGCAATAATTGTATATTAGAAACTTCCTTAATGAAAAACCTCAAAGAGTATCCAAACCATCTTCCAAACATTACAAATCCCCTATCTCAAAATGACTATGTACATTTTTTCAAAGAGCATAGTTTATACTAGGAAGCCTCACAGTATGTAAAAACCATGTGTCACATATGCACCTTCTCTTTTTCCCATGTCTCAATGTGCAATGAATCAAACTTGTGATACCAGATTTCTAAAAATCATGCACCACCCATTCACCAATAGAAGATCCCCAAAGATACATTTTAATTTACCGAAAATCTTTAAAAATTCACCCGTATACATTTTATTTTTAAATTACTAATGACAGTGGTACATAACAGAAATCAGGGGTTCTACATTCTCACCACCAATGGTTTTTCATCACCAAAATGCAGAGAAACAATTGAGTCCCAAAATACATTCATCCACTACTCTTTCATTTCCTTCTTCTATTCCCAAGATTCTTCCGGAATTTGACCATGTTTCAACAAAACCTGCACTAGGCCGATACTTTAACCATTCAAGGAATTCTATTAACTATTCACAATCTACCCGTGGATATATACCACAGAAGCATATATCTCTAGGTCAACATTATTCCATATGATCATGTGGTCAAGATCAGTTTGATACGTTTTCATCTGAGATGTATGGAACACGTTATGCACCATAGTAAACCTTAGTGGTAATGAATAACAATATTCCACCTCTCACATTCTCTTTGTATCTCAAAATGGCCTTTGTATATAGGAGAAAACATTCAAATCTCCCCAAAATGATGATGTCCAAGCTTTGGATAAATTCTCAAGAACACATGATTACATCTTGTGAATTAAAAATAACCATCGATGATGATATGCAAATGATTTATAGTTAATATAAGTAATATTCATCTATTTCAGGATCAACCGAATCTTCTCTATTATTTTATGGATATGGCCTAACCTAACTAGTGATGTATCACCTACTTTCACGGAAAAAAGTGGAAATTGAATAGAGAACCCATAAAATGCCTCAAAATGATCTGTATGTATCATTCCATGATTATTGTTGATATATGAGAACTCAAAAAGGATTGTGCTCATCCCATGAGAAAATGAAATCTATTACACAAGCCCACAACATGTCTTCCAGAAACTGTATCATCTATTCAGATGGGCTACACGTCTAAGGATGATACGACTTACTCATAGTCAACTGAGTTCCAAGGGCTCATAGTTTGGATTTCCAGAAATGAGATGTGAACCTCATATCTCTGTCTGATATAATAGAAACTAGTATGCCATTCATCTTTACTACTACCCGGATATATATTTTGGGCATATCCTCCAGTGAATGTGTTTCATGAATATGGATGAATTGATCCACCTTTGTAAGTTGATCCCATATCACTTAGATAGCACTGTGCTTCCGATACTTTCATGTTAGACCACTAAAAGTCTCTGTCTATCTACTCATATTTCCACTCTAGTATAGGTAAAGTATATAACATACATGTGGGTAATATATTTTTTTCCTTAACTTGCTGACAATTTAAGAATATGGGAACAAACTCATTTGGTACCCTTTTCATGGAAATTGACCAAAACTATGTATTTAATCCCTTATACATATCTTGTATTCTAGGATATACTACCATAATGAATTGTGGTAACCATGAAGAACATACACTTGATAAGTCATAGGTATGACCATTCGATCAAGAAACCACACAACTGAACAATCACCCACCATCTATCTATAAACAGTCTCCCCAAAATTTAATTTTCAACTCATTACAACACATTATATATTTGATCTATGAACATCTTTTTTAAACATTACCAAATCAAAAATAGTCAAAACTAGAAGTAAAACTACAATATCACCTCAGTATTCACATTCCATATGCAAGTTGGCTCTGAATGATATCAGTTTCCACTCATCTGATGATTCTTTTACCAACTGAGTGTAAACCATTCTACTAAATTCATTGGCCTCCAAATTTCCTTTATCATACGTATACATCAAGGCAAATTAAAAAATTTAGAGATCATATAACCATATACTTTTCATCATATTTAAATCCCATTGTGAGAAAATAAGCTTCAAGATATTATTATACATGAATACATAAAATTTAACACCTAAAGTGATAATGAAACCATGTTTTCAAAAAATCGGCAACTATAACTAACTCTAAATCATGTTTTGGGTAGTTTTTATCATCCACTTTAAACATCCATGAGCAATAATAAACAGAATTGTGTATTTTCATGATAAAACACCCTAAACAGGATCATGAAGAATTTTAATACCCCCATGTACCCTTGAATTTATTTTAATAATTTCACCATTGGTGATAATGTAAGGAGAAGTTTTAGCTCCAGAAATGATTTTTGACATTCCAAACTCCATTGGAATAGAAAATGATTCTTTTTAAAAGGTGTCATTGGAAATACTTCCTATGAAAATTCATTCACAATGTAATTGCAGTAACCATCTAAGACAAGAAAACTTTATATCTCAATGATATTATTTGGTGGTTTCTAAGAGATAATGACTTCTATCTTTTCTTGATCCCCTGAAAAACGTCTTTAGAAATAAAATTTCCAAGAAAGCATACCTCTTGTATATAAAATAAAACATTGATAATTTGGCATAAAAATGATTTTCTTTCATGGTTTATCACATTATTTCCAAGAGTTTCTCATGACAAAAACGTTCATATGAATTCACCAATATGTTATCTTCAATAACCACAAAAAAATAATCCAAATTTCATTGAAATATCAGATTCATCAATTACATAAATATAGTTGTAGCATTCATAAGGCCTAAATTCATAACCACATATTCATCATGGACATATCTACTTATGAAAGTTATCTTTGGAATAAAATCCATTCGAACTAACTATTCCTGATATAATGATCTGTATTAAATCTTAATGAATGATTGATCTCCCATTAATTAATAAAATTGACCATCAATGCATGGGAGTGGATACCTATTATTTATCATAAATTCCAAATGATTATGATAATCCTTATAAAGCCTTATAGTTCTATCATCATTATTCATCAACAAGTCTACTGCTTCACATTGATACATTCTCATCTGAATGGAACTATTTATTTCTATCTCTTACAACAAAACATTAATTCCATTATTTCTTATAGTGCCATTAGAAATGACATATGTGAGATTTGATAGGTCCATATAAGGTGATCGATTTTATACTAAACATACCTAATTTGTTGAAACTAAGAGAATTGTTTGAGAAACACATCAAAAAAATGATCATCAACTACAGGAAAAGAACTTATATCAATATTTTCTATTTATGCCCTTGAAAAAGAATCCTATGGGTAAGAGATTATTCCAAAAACTGGTTCAAATAAGCCTATATGACATTTTATCTTATTAATTTCTTCATTAAAGATATTATTTACACCATCCTCAGTCTTGAACCTAACTATTATTCTATAACAATCGACGTGATCCTCGAAAGTTGTCAAAATATCCATACCCAGGATTACATCATAGCCTTTCATCTCCTTCACTAGGAAATCCCAGTTCATTTCAACTCCATCAATAGTTATTGAACATTCTCTACATAGAAGGGATTAATATTCATTTTCCACATGTATATTTAAATGTTTAATTTTAGATGAAATAATCTAATGTTTTAAACTTAACAGATAAATATCACGAGAATAAATAAAGAAATATGATGCACTAGTATCAAACAAAACTTGCATAAGGGTAGAATTCAAAATAATCGTACCTCTCACCATAGATGGTCCCACCTATTCATCCGTATTCATTTGCTCAGCTCAATATAATTTCCCTGTCACTGCACTCTGTTCATTGTTTCTCTATTGATATTTCCCTACCTGAAAAGTAAGGATATTCCTACAATCAGCTAACCTTACAGCATTACTACAATTGTACTGATTATTCGCCCTACGGTTGCAGTTGTGGTATACTCTATGTTGTTCCATACACTCTCAATTTATTAGGTCAGTCGAACCACATTGGAAACATCCTACATTGCTCTGGGGTCATGCAGGAAGGTTCACTGATCCAATCATTAGATTTTGATTCACACTTCCACAGAGTAATTAGGTGTCCCGCTTCTTCTTTCTCGCATCATTAAAGGTCCCTCCATTTTTATGGGTATCAACATACTTCCCCCTTACATAGCTTCTAAGATATCTCATTCATCCACCATATCATTATTCACCAAATCTATATAGTATATAATATAGATAAAAACTATCTTTAAGAAAATATCATTCCATAGCCCCGATTATATGATTTCTATCTTCAAGGATGCATTATTCGCAAACTCGGGTGAATAGAGTACAAAATTCCTGAATTTATCCTCATAATCAGTGATAAAGATATTTTCCTGCATCAAGATGAAAAATTATAAAATTATCTAAATCTTGAATATATGGGGATAGAATTGGTTGTTAAACAAATCCTAAAAATACTTCATACTATGTTGTTGATCTGCTTTAGCCTATACCTCTAGATCCAATCACTAGCATGAATTATCCTTGAGCATATATGTCTTCAGATTCAGTTTATTATCTACTGGTGTGCTTATGAAATCGAAGATATGATTCATCACGTTTATCCAAACCTCAACAATTTCTAGTTCAGAATCACCTAGAAGATAGGTAAATTATGATTTTGGAACAAGATTTAATGATCCATTTTCCAGGTCTCGTTCCTCTAATTCCTTGTGTCCGTAACATGGAATGGTTGTATGATACTCTGAACTATCTCTGGATTCACATGTGGTTTTAGAGAAACCATAATAAATAAAACCTATTATAGTTAGTTTCAAAAATTCCTAAAAAGTTTACTTTTCTAAAAAAACAACAACAACCATATGTATCACTCTCTAGACCCAGAATCCATTATAATTTCAAATTATACCACATCATTTGTTGCAACATTTATTTCTAAAATCAACTTTTTCTTTGAAAAATTATTATTAAAAAAATATCATCATATTTTGAAATCAAACTATTTCCAAAATATCAAAACCATGGTCATTTTCAAAAAATTTAATTATGAAGAAACATTTTTTTAAATCAACTATCCTGAACAAGATCAGAAATCTTTACTCAACTAATTTATGCACTCATTGTGAGAATTCATCCATATAATGCACAAAATTATTGTCTCATTATCTAAACTGATGACATTGTGGTTTCAAAATACAATAATTATCCCCAAAATACTTATGTACCCAACTCTGTGGTAACCTGAAGTTCATTATAAAAAGTTTGGCTACATCTTTTTATTCTCTACATTTCATGATCTAACAATCCTACTCTATTCTACCAACCTAACTCAAGGAATAAACTAGAATGAATTTCAACTCTAAGATCGAAATCAATAATAACCACTTGTCCCAAACTTATTTTGGATCAAACAAAATAGATACAACTTGTAACATCAGGCCCCTTCTCATTGGCTTTAGAGGGAAGATAGGAATTACATGACATTAAAAGACATCCCCAATATTAAAAAGGATAACAACCAAAACTGAAGGGTTTCAATACTTGTGGGGGATGATTTACCCTTTATTAATAAAACCACTAAAATATATTCATATCTAAAAAAATCACTATTTGAAGCATGATAACATTGAAATAAAAGGGAACATTCAATTTATCAAAATCATTCTGAATAAAGTGTCATAGTGGAATACTAAAAGATCAAATTAAACGTCAAAAGATAATCTAACAAAACACTGAGATAACACCAAGAGTCCAAGCTGCACAAGCTCTATGTTATATCATCACCATACATCCCAAGTATCATGATGTAGTGCTAATTACTGGTGATATATTACCTTATCCAATGTCATAGTAAATGACATCTGCAAAATCCCTATAGTACCAAAGAAGAGGTAAGTACTGAAACTCACTATGTTTGACACAATGACATGTTTACTCAAACCACTAGGTTATAACATGTTTTTAAATTTTATATCATACAATTTATATTAATAAAATTTAAAACAGTTTATATCAAAATATAATCCAAATCCATTGTAAACAGTTTTCCAATGAAATCACATAAAACAACTCTCTAAATCATTTAACAATACATTTTAGCATAACCCATTTCCTTCCACAAAACCATACATACATCCATGAATGAAATCTGTGGACATACCTATACTAATGATTAGTAAGTCATCATACCACTAATCTATCACATAGTGGACCTCTTTGAAGGAGGTACTTCACACCAATATCTTTCATAGTCTTTGGATGGGGTTCCCTCATACCCTTGTTTACCCCAATGCATATGAACATAGGGAACAAAACCATGCCAAACTCATGCCAAACCAATTGTGTTAAATCCATTTTAGTAAAACATTTTCCCAATTAGATATTATTTTAATGTTGACATTTTAAAATCATGTTATCAAACACTTTCCAATAACAAACCAATTTTCACCATTTTCCCCAAACTATAACCCAAGAGGGTTTTATTCAATAATTTCACCATGGATAAATGGTCAATCTCAATCAAGGAATAAAATTTGAAACTAATCCTTCAAGTTATGAAATGGATGAGTCGAGAGTGAAGCCACCTGAAATAAGATTTTTGGAAAAAATGATAAATGTCATGAAAAACATCCCAAAACCCGGTTTAATATTCACGAACACACCTTAGTTCTCTTTTCATATCAACAACTAGGAATTATATAAACATTTGTTTCTTCTATACCCTTATATCTACCCAGAATATCCATAGATTTAAGAAAAATTGAGATTGGATGATGTATATCTAAGAGAAACATGAAGAATGAAGAAACAAAATAACATACCATGATTAATCATCTTTTAATCACCATGGGAAGCCATCTAGTCACCTATGGATCAATGGATGAAACCTCCTTTACATTTGAGAGATTAATGTCCCGAGTCATGGCTGCATAAGAGAAACAATGAGGGGTAAAAATCATAAACCAACCTAGATCCACTTTTTAAGGATATGGATTTTAACTAAACATGGTTTAGTCACATGGTTAGGAAACCTACATGCTAACTATATGTCTTCCATTTCATTAAGTATCACCCTCACATGGTCGTATCTCATGGTCTCCAAACTCTTATCCAACAGGGATGAAGTGCCTATCTAAAAATGACAAAAGCCATTTTTATAAGATCATTGTTTATTTAATGAAGTCACATATTTTGGAAAAATCATGGGTTACTTAGGTTCCTTCTCATTTTTCCATGTCTCACAATGCTTGGTTTTCTACAAGTGTGGCGCAGTTTCCAGAAGCCATGCTCCACATGTGAACATAAAAAAATCCCAAAATATGCATTAAATTTTCTCCATACTCTCCCAAACATTTCCCTTATACATTATAAAATTAAAAAACATAAATAAAGGGTTACATACTAGAAATTGTGGGTTCTACATGATGGTATATAAAAGAGCTACCCATCCAATGGTTGACTCTGTTAAAGGCGGTCAACCTATGAGGCGATCTTCCACTCACTATGGTCATAACTAACATAGATAATATCCCAATTGATATTATTTCATCATGATATTGGATGTACTGGATGGTTTTGGATCAATGTATAATGACACAAGCTAAAAAGACCATGATACAAGGGGAATGAACCTATACCACATAACTTTTCAGGGTATTTCTTCTCTCATCTATTGTGGATCAATGATCCTATCTAAAACCGATGATATTGAAGAAATCGTCAAATTACATGAAAAAAAAGAAAATTAACTAACACCGAAATAACACAAATGAGAGGAAGGGACATGTTAAATAGAATATATATGATTAGAGATCTCACCAATATCTCTCTGGATCTTCTAAAAGAAATTGATATGGTTGATGGATGGAGGAGTGGAAATTTTCACTAGATTAGGAAATGAAGAATACCACAGGATAATGAGTCTATTATAATTAAATATTATGAAGTTTGAGTTGAGTATTTTAATCATTTTATGGTAAAAATTGTAAATTCACTCACAATTGTAGGGGTGAATTTTTCATCCACATGGTTGTACAAAATGTGTGCCAACCACAGAGAATCCCACTAGTAAAGTGGTATTTAAATATACATGGTCATGCACCTGGGGTCATAGAGTTTCATACAAACTATGTGTAAACTAGTACCCCACTTCCTCAAGAATCATAGCTACGAAAACCTTGCAGTTTTGGCTACATTGTTTCTACTAGAAATTCGACCAACACTTGTTCTTCAAAATTTAGTGCTATGTGCTACGAAGAATCCCTAGAAACCTACGAGACCTCAATGAATCATTTATGAAACATCATTAGGGCTGAAAAATAATAATTAATGACTAAAAATAATGGTCCATTCCTTTGATATAAATCCACAATGTTACAACCTCCCCACCTTAAGAAAACTCATTATTGAGTTTCCCTTATGATGGTGGTAAGATGTCATCTGAGAAATGATCTAGCCAATATGAATGTATATCAAATTCCCACTCCTAGGTCTCACCATGTACACATCTATGCTTCCATATATTCTAGAAGAAGGGGAATGACCTTCTTAAGATATCCATCATTATATGATCAATGATACATATCAAATTCTCAAAGAAGAATGCATCCACCTATAGCTCAATATCCTTGGGGTCAAATGAATAATATGGGTTAGGATGATATTTTCAATGATGAGATACAAGGAATATTTCATGTTAGGAATGATAGCTATGAGGTAATAAAAATTGAGAGTCTATCAACCAAACTATCTCCAATATATCGAAATTCATTATCTATTAATGTAATTAAATTCCTTATATCTGAATTCAAATATGACCCAAATGTAGTGGTACATAATGAAAGACTTGATGCACCAACATGAACTCCAGAGGTCTATGACGAAGATTGGTATCTGATTTCTTTTAATAATGATATATATTAATATGCTTTAGAATTAGATTTACAATCTATGAAGCCTCCTGAAAGAGATGACGATCCAGTAGAGATACCTTAGTAGCCTCAAACTTGAATAGCGGTGAATGGAATAATACTAAATATTGGGCCTCATATTGATCCATATAAATAATTTTCAAAAATATGTTGTTTTAGGACAAATAAAAGAAGATATATTTTTTCCAATGAACTATAAAATTCACTAATGTAGTCACAAATCATATCCTCTTTCACCTGTATTGTCTTGTCAGACTACCTGTAAGATTGAGGGTGATATGCTATACACAAGAGAACATGTGAACCCAATTAATTTTCCAACCCTTACTATAACATTGATGCAACCAGAAAATATCAATCAATAATTATAAAATATTGAACACTATGAAGGAACACTATATTAAATATGTAAATAATTATTATATCATCAATATTGAAGGGATCCTCGGTAGGTAAGAAGTTTGAAACCATGGTCACCCTATCAACAATCACCCATACTATATCGCTTCCATGAGGGAATCTCAGAAATCATGTCCATATATTTATGGTTTATTTGTCCCATTTTAACATAGGAATGTATAGAGTTTGTAGAAGTCCAACATTTCATTGGTGCTCTTCCTTCACCTAATGACAGGTGACACCATGACTGATGAAACATATTATCTACTTCTATATACCTAGTCACCAATACTGATATTGAATTCTTATTATATCTTGTTCTTCCAAAAATGAACAACCAAGAACGAGAATTGGTATTCTAAAATCTAGTCTTCCCATATATAAAAAGTAACCAACATTCACACATATAAGAGTACGATCTCATTCACCTAAAAACCCAACTAGGATGTGGTTTAACACCTTTGAAATTATTTCTTAAGAAGAGGACCTATCAATCATGAAAATGGGTCAACCAGACTAGCTCTAAAAGATGTAGTTTCACTACTATCGATGTAAAACAAGTTTTCCCTACAATACATGATTCACTAGGTGTATCTCATAGAACATATCCATTAAATACCACTCACTACTGGTATTCTTTCAATTATTTTTTTGATTCTTCTAGATCCATACATCATCTATGACATTTATCTTTCTAGGTGTGTAATCAGGATTATAATGGAACTATTTTAGGTATTCAATTCACATGTACATCCTCAAATTAAATTCCCCATGAGTGGATGTTATTTTAAGACAATTGTGATATTTGTAACCAAAAAATCACCCACCTAATAAATAATTCCTCCAATTGTGTAAATCATGGACCCCAATTTCATTCATTGGGTTATGGGTAGGGTAATTAAATTCATGAGGCCATAACTATTATCCAGCATAAACGACCACCTGACCAGCCTACATCATCCCTACCCCCTATCCCAATTCCAAAATCATAATATTAAATAGTGCCTCTTCATCATAGCTCTAGAAGGATCACGTTTAATGATAAAAGATATAATCCCTACAACTCCTTAAAAGCTTCCCTATAAGATTAATTACTGTTTAATTTCAAAACCTTGTTAGTCAAGATCATATGTTTTGTTTCCAACCATGATAGATACTAAATAAATCAACTATAATAGCTAGCTAGTGCTATGAAGATTTCTATATCAATAACATTCATGGTATTCTCCTAGGAAACCCCATTGTTTAGCTTCTCTAGGTCAACAGATACGCATTCCTATAAAATAATATTAACAAATATGTGAACCTTACTAATAAAAAAGTTTCATTTTTTGTGATTTGTATATATACGGTGGTCTCTTTCTGTAATCAAAAAGATAATAAAATGGATAGATTGGTTATTTTTCAATTGAAAAATAACTATGACATTTTCTATAAATACCATCACAATGAAATCAAGATATTTGTGAAAAAACTAATTAATTCAATCCATGAAGATTGTAAGCATGTTCATTAGAGAAAATGACATGACTAGATACATGTATAAGTCTTACATTATTTGGAATGTGGTACATGGTATATCTAATTTACTCATATGAACGTGATGGTAGTTTGACCTCATATCAATCAGGGAAAAAATAGTTTCTCCTCAAATATGGACAAGAGGTAATCTATACGAGGAAGTGGATACTGGCTCATCACCCAAAGATGGATCAATTGAAGGTAATCCATTTATTATCTAATGGTACCATACATATTCGTGGTGAGAAGGATAGGTTAACCCCATGGAGATGTGTGGGTCAGATAAAACCTATTTACTCCAGATTTTCTAGCCTCTTCTCGAGTTCTCAAAGCTCCATATGTTCTATCCTATATGAAGGAATGGAAAAAAGGGTCACACCTCAAATATGTTTGATGGATAACTCAAACTATCTCTCATAATTTAATTTATATAAATCATCAAGGAATATTTACATGAAAAAATACACAATAGGGGAAAATTCCACAAACATTAACCCTTGATCACTCAAAAAGAGGTTGACCATCTGATCTATTACTCAACCTAGCCTGATACACATGGGTCAAGCTCAAATTTTCAGGATAACCCATTATCTTAGTTTTATGTGCATGCTACCCTTAGGTGATTTGAATGAAATATAATTGTGATAGAAATCCACCCGGGATTGATAAGGCACAAGCATGTCATTCCCGAGAATTTCATCGATGCTGGTCATCTCGAGGATGATGAAACTCCACAAAAAATGGTACCCATTTATTTCAAGTGGGAAATCCCATTACTGAAATATATTATTGTACTGGACCCCAAATGATGTTTCAATAGTCATCATGTCACTATAAATCTCTATCTCTAGAGATATAAATCAAATAATTACAATATATAGAAAAGGGAGTGATTCAAATTTTATAATCAATGTAAAAACAAATGTGTAAGTTTCAGGAATAGTACATATGACTATAGACTGTCCTAGAATTTTATCATCAAGCATGGGATAAAATGAATATTAATGGCCTATAAGGTTGCCCAAATATGTCACCTAAGTATACACAGAAGTTCCACTCTACTAATACTGAAACATTAAGGTCGGACTACCTCTACTATGAACAGTTCCTCAACCAAAATGACTTATAAATGGCCAAATTCCATCCCAATATAGAGTTTGTAACACAGCATCTCGAGTATGTGTTGGCACAGAACCTTGTTTATTTAGTAAAGGATGAATAGATTAGTAGAAATACTAGAGGTGACCCATCTAGCTATATGTATGACATTATATCAAGTTCCTCATATAATAAGGCTTTAATATCTTAATATTCCACACTGGTGGGACACCATATATCTATTGGTTCAATCATCCTAGCTGTTACAACCCGCACATGTTCCCTCAAAGAAACGTTTCATGCCACCTGATAAAATGCTTCTCTAATTGGAAGCTGAAATACCCTTGATCATAGTGTCAAATTAATTCAAGGTCTACTAATTGATGGGAGATTGTTTCACTATTTCTAAAATTTTGTTTATCTCAAATATGTTCACTTGTGGTCATATGGAATATATATTCCAATCATCAAATCATCTCACAGTCATCATCTAATCACCAAACAAGGCCTATGTGAAGAACTATCTTTATATGATATGGGCTCAATATTACATCCCAAACACGTCACCTTGCAGAAGGTGAATGAATTATCATTCATGGTCTATTCTGTGGGTCTATAAAAAATGTAGTCATTACAGGATGTCTAAAAATCCTTCTATTCCACACATCGATGATGACAAGCCTGAGTAACGACATTCCACCAATTCTTGGTGGAATAACATAACATATATGTTGAAATTAAGACCCTCTACTATAGTGTCACTAGATATGATCAAAGATATACATCTTTGAATCTAGATATGACATAGCATCCTAAGGTCTTCCACACACTAATAATGTGGGTGGATGTTGTTGCGAAAACTCATGGGTCAGCTCTTCCATTGTAGGGGTAGTTCAACGACCACCTTGAACAATCTTCATAAACTAAATGAATCAATCATGAGAAAATGAATCAACAGCTAGAAAACCATCTATGTTAGGTTCCTCATGTGGCTCTAAAGGATGTATCAGTGGTGGTTATGATCCCCGGCCTCTGGACTGTTCTCCTATACAGTTTCCTAGCATGAATCACGAAGACTTCACAGAGGTATAGTTCTTGAATTTCTAACGCATGCCTCATTTGAGATTTTTATCCCCTGTGGAATGGGATATATAAAGGACATGTACAAGGCCTTCCTATAATCACATTAAAAACCTTTAATATCTCCAGGAGATAGGTCTACATAATCATAAAATGCAGTAGAAGGATCATTGGCGACACAACCTTCTACCCACAACAATATTTAGGTTAGGTTCATGGTCTAGTATAACACTTACAAGGTGTCTATTTCATTTTAAAGATTATATTATTTTTGGATTATTTAATTTATTTAATCCTATTTTAATGGTTTAATTAGATGGATCACCATTTTCAATTATAAAGGGCCCATACACCATATAAATTTAAAAGCTAAATCCACTAAATCCTAACAATAACATGTCCCAGCCCTTGTGATAGGTGGTACACACCTCAATGTTATATAACTGACTATTTAAGGTTTCTAATTTTACATATTTAGGAAAAAACATCTAGGATAACACAAAAACTCTATGTGTTATTTATGTTTTCAAGACCTTGTAAGGAATAAAAAATTATGCACCACTACAAGCCCATGAAATTTATTCAATGCACACATTGAAATAGACATGGCATTTTATAATGCATTGAATTTTAAATCATTTAGTGACTAGTAGGATATGTGGTTTTAATATTCTTCCATATCACTGGAATATAGATAAATATTATTTTATAATTACATCAAAATAAATAACACCAAAAAAAGTGCACCACCCAGTGATGAAATCTGTGAAAACGTAACAATAAAATAAATTAGAGCATTAACCCATCTCAGGTCATTTGGGATTCTTATATATGTGGGTTATCTACTCCTATGAATACAATAATTACCAAATTCCAATTCCCTAGTTACCAATCTTATGATAAAATAGTATAAAAAAAGAAAATCGGTTACCAATTTTTAGAATCCAACCTCAAATACACTTAATGGTTCCCTAAGGCGATGGCCACAACACCTCAAGTGTGCCTCCCTGAACACTGGAGGAAACTGACTAGTAGTGATGTCCTGTGTTTTTTCATTGGGGAGACTATGAACTTAGTGAATATTTTAGATAATAGTAATATTTAAGTGAAAAAGGAATTTAAAATGACAAAAACTATATGGCTGGACTAGTAAACCTCCATATAGGAAGTAGTATCAATAGAAAGATAGTAGAGAAAACAAAATAAAAAAGGGATGAAAAATAAAAAATAGGTGGAATATAATTAAAAATTTGATACAACACGATGATAATGTTAACATAGATATAAAAACATACGCATTGGAGTTAGGAAATATAAACATATATCAGATGCTATCAAAATATACAAAAGGCCAAAAATCGAAATAATTATCATCTCAAGTATAGGATCAATATTAGGCCATGGAACACCAACCAAGTAATCATGATAAATCGTTATAATATATCTACTTACCATAATTTGTTCTTACATCCATTGACACTACTCAGACACCAAAGGTGGCATGAGTAGGCTATGAGATATTATCCTTTTAGGCCAGCACTAATGCAGTCTAGATCAAACCATCCCATTAAATAAAATTAACATCGTATGATAATTGAAAAATTCAAGGAAGAATGAAATAAATAATTACATTGGACTGAGTTCCACTTTCGATAAACATCCAATTTACCCACTTTGTCCAAAACTAGCATGTCTGAACCACATCATATTGCACAATTAAAATGATTAGGGTATTATATATCGATATGGACAATACCATTGATTTTGATTTGTCTTGGTGGAAACTTACCCAAATTTACAATTCCAACATGTTAGTGCCTAAATTAATTAATTCACAATTTTTTTTTAAAAACTAGCTTCTTTATAAATTACTAATATTCAACCTAATCACATAAGTGGGAATTTAAATTGAATTCCTTGTATCTCTCGTGGGGGTCGATATAAGTCTAATACAATGAGATCCTGTCTATGGTGATATAAGACTAAGATCCCTTATGTCACTATGGGTATAGTGTGGTGAAAACATGAACTAACATCAGATTCCTTTCCTCGTATCACACATAGAGGCTTGTGTCACTTTCATTGCATGGTACGAAAAACTGTCCATTAATCCTACACATGGGGTCTCCCCAAGGGAAAAGTTGTCAATCAATTTGAGGTGAAAAGGAATTATTCTTAGTGAGCCCATCCCAGACATAGCTAATTTCCCCCAAGGAGTGTTTTCAAATCATTGAAAAATTATAACTAAGAAATGATGAGCCCATCCAATGGTTCCTAAATTCAGAACCTATTATACCACCCACGGTTGAAGAAAAATATATTATTTCGGTAAAAACCATACCATTAATAAGGAAAATATTTATAACATGATATAATAAGGTGTTCAAGGAATTTGATTAAGAAATATACTTATTTCATAAGATATAGTTCATAACTCTTTAAAAAAACATTTGATTCATTTAAAATTATCTATTCAAAACATCCATTATTGGGGAAAAACATGTCAAGAGGTGTTTCAGAATTTAATATATGGGAAGATATGCTATTCTGAAGCTGGAATTCCTATGTTTAGGATAAGGTCATGATTATCAACCTAGGAGGTTATTACACACTCCATACAGTCATAATGGGAATGGAAAACAACAAAATTTATTTTACATGTGATTTTAGATGTGATACATGTAGGGTCCAGCTCATGGAACAATAGAACAAGTTATAAAATGGAAAAATAAGAGTGGAAATAACATAGAAAAATACCTTATCCCTATAGTGAATCCCATATCCAACATTGGATGTTGATTAAATCTAGAAATTAATATGTTAATCAAATAATAAATTTCACTAAAAATATGACAAATGATATTAATCCACAATAGCACAACAAAAACGATGAGTAACATCGCATATAATGGAGATGATTAAAGATATCACCTCTAGTTTTCTAATGCTTTCGATGGAGAGCTATTTGGATGAATTATGATGGAAAAACTATGATACCTAGGTTAGGAAAGGTAGAAAATGATGAGTGAAGGATTCCATTGGAATGAAAGAGGATGAAGAGGGATTTTATATTTTTAAACATTTTATGTGGAAAAAAAATCACTCACATAGGAAGGGAAAAATGGGTTGCTTACATGATTATAGAATCTGTGCCAACCATGTTGAAGGCCACTTTATATGTGGTAAAACATTATACAAAGTCATGATACAATTGTTTCATTTTTTGTTTACAAACCATGCAACCCCCACGTACCCAACATCAATGAGCCAAATGGATAGGGAAATGGTGTGGGCTGGCTAGCACAATTTATTTTTGTGAAGGGGCCAACTATACTTCTTCAACATTTAGGGATATGAGGTCCAAAAAATCACTAAATACCCTGGTGAATATATGTATCCATTATTCATCATTATTAGGTCATAAAATAAATTAAATCAAAAAATAACGGTCCATACCATTGGAAAAAAATTGAGACATTACACTCGGGCCAGAGTGTTACAATGGTGTATCTAATGTGGTTTTCTATTCATTTCTATGTAACTATTATTTTGGAAAGGTATATAAGATACTAAGATGAGTCATTTTTTATTCATGAGATCATTCATTAATGATACCAATCCATTTTAAAAATAAACATAATTCAATATATTGTAATATTAAATTTTTTAATGTGTTTTTAAAATTAAAATACTAAAAATATGAAAAACAAATTACCCTATATTATCCATCATCGAGGTTGAGGATGGTAAAGGGTAGTGATAGTGAATCCTTTTTTACAATGTGGTGGTGTGTGGGGGGATAACTTATTAGATTGATATATTAACCTATCTTAAAAAATTATTTATTTTTAGGATGATATGTATGGGATAATGATATGGAAGGAATTCTAAGAAATGTTTTTAGAACACTTTTACCCAGATATGATAAGGTAGGTGGGGGAGAAAATGTTTATGTGGTTCACCTATGGAAGAATGTCAACAATGTACTATGATGGACTTTTCAATGATTTATAGAACATTTATTTGGTTATGTATGGAGAAGAGTTAATTATAATGATATGATTTCAGGTTCAACATAAATGGGAGAATAATTACCAGGTTAACCTCTTCTATTTGATGATGTTTGCTAAGGTGGTGAATTAGGCTCTTATTTTTAAGGTATCATGAATGAGGCTTTTAGTGGTGGTCATGTGGGTTTTTTTAGACCACCAATATATACATCTCCATTTTGAAGGAAGAAACATTATGATAATATTAATTGGAGTAGTAGACTACATGGTTTTCATGGGGAATGATTGGTATGTCATATTCGTAATCAATATATCTTACATCAGCCTGGTAGGGTGGGTCACATTTGAAGTTAGTTTCCATGACCAATAGTGGTGTTCTTGTATTGCGATAGGATCAGACATATTTAGAGGTACTGTAAGAACCCTCTTCTGATGGGGACTGATGGATGTGCTAGTTCAAAAAAGAGAACAAGAAGGGAGTCTTCCACATATTACCATCCGACCAATAGGAGTTCTACTTGTCATGGAAGTTGAGGGTGTGGACATGGTAATTCACTAAAAATGTCCCCATATCAGTCTAAAAGTGTATTACACGGGACTATTTCAAAAGTACAATTTATTGGGACAATAATGTTTCTGGTAGTTCAGCGAGAAATTTTGGAGAGTGAGGTAGGACCATAAACAATCAGTTGTTATATTCTTATAGATTCTATGCTTAGTTTCAATTTATTCCAAATTAAGAGATTAAATTTATTCTATATATTCTGAATATATAAATGTTTTTGGTCTGATGGTGGATTTTTTGATTGGGGTAATGATTTTAAAAACACTGCTGTGTTTACAGTCGATTAAAATATGTCATTGAATGTGATGTACCCTCGAGGTCGGTGAGTATCGTTTCCTATGGGATAGGTTCAGAATTTATAAGTCAGGTTTTGAATTGATTTGGGTTATGGAATGGATGTTATCATACAATTACTGCATCAATTATTACCGAGAATGTGTAACCTTTACATCTCTAGACGGTAAACATTATGTATTTTATTATGAATGGGATATCGAGGTAGGCCATGTCGGCCAATTTCATTATCAACTAGGTAGCCTACATCCAAGGTTGTGACTCTTTTTTAAGATGATATGCATGTAGAAAAACGTTTCTTCCATCCACAGTAGACTAGTTTCCAAATTTGATTCTGTAAGATTATTAGGGATTCTATCTTAGATAGATTTCGATTTTATAATTGAGCGAGTTCTTAGGGATGAACCAGTTTCCATTCCACTATAAAAAATAGAACTAACAATGATTAAAGACCATATATTTTTGGGAACATATTGTTATTTGTACATATTTTCATGAGGATATTTTAATGCCCTAACCCCATAATCCTAGATATGGTGCATTATTTTAATACATTGGCATGATCACAAGGTATCATGTCTCGAAGGACTGCTCGGTTTATGTGTCTTGGAAAATAGATTACATGCATGAATGTAACATAACACATTAAAAAATAAAACACAAAAAACAGACATTTGATAATGCAATTATTCCACTATCTTAACACTGCATATGAATCGTAAAACACTTCATGGAATCTAGGGAAAACAAAACAGAAGAAATGGGTGAGCTCAGATGATCAATAAGAGTAAATAATTGAGTGAATGCTTTAAGCATTAAAGGAATGATTTTTAATAAACCCAACATCCTTTTATATAAAAACATGACCATAATATTGAATAAATAAATTAAAAATTACCATATAAACATTAATATTGATATTCTACAAGTCAAATAATCACATGTGAAAAATAATTTAATAATGAGGGAATGTATAATGTCATACATCATAACCACATAGTCAAGGCCCCATGCGATGATCACAAATAATTTTTTTTCAAGGCCTTCTTCCGGGATACTAATTTTTCTCATTAGAACTACTGACGCATCAAACCGCTATAGAGGGCTCCACTCATCACTTACTAAGTCTAATGCATTCCTCGTATTATAAGGTAGAAAAATCATATGAACATTCTTATTAAAACTAGAATAAAAAATGGTAATAATTTAACCATAATCCATGAATGGTATAAAAATAACTTATCCAAAATCAAACATCTTATAAAATATTCATGTATATTAATAAATCAACTTCAAACAAGTGTAAAATCCATAAAAGGATGTTGACATAGATTAAATAAAAACTATTTGAGAGATATATCTCTTTCTATATTGAAATCATTTAAAAGTCACAAAATTGTAAAAGAAAACATTTATATTTGAAATATTCTCTTATACTTGTAAGGGAATCTTCAATGGTTTTATAATGGTGGAAAATATCATCGCCCACTATATAAGTTAAAAAACATTTTACCTTAATTTTCTAAAATGTCATAAAGTACCTTGTGTGGAGAACCATAGAAATAATCATTTCAAAACAAGTTATAAAATGTAAAACACGGGTATAAATGACTTTAATCCTTATTATAGGAAATAGTAAAAATGTTTTAAAATAAATTTTAATGAAACATGGATGAGGATGATAAAGAATTTCCAGTATATCCTTACATATAGACAACCTCAAATAATAAATATATTGAAAAAATAACACTTACCTTGTACATTACATTAGTCGAGGGTATGTGTATCCTCTTATATAATGACCATAGTATGTTATTAAATTATACCATAACCATATTAATATTTATGATATCATATATGATTCATTAATGACTATATACTACCAATATAATAATAATTTCCATGTTAAAGAAACATTTCGGGTAATAATCGCTTTCTTTATCGTACGTGTTTTAACTTGTTATTCTTGATTGTATCACCTAGATCATTATTTACATAATTCCAGAATATAAAACATGATTAATATATCCTATAAATATTCCGAATATAAATATTTATAATAAATAGATTTTTGAAATGTAAAACACTATTTATAAAGATGGTAGGTCGTACGTATGCATAAATGTTGTCTCCGTTTTCATATCATATTAAGAGGAAGTAAGTGAATTAGATATATGTACATTTATATATATATATATATATATATATATATATGTTTTTAGTATAATTATTATGGAATATATTACATACATATTAATAAAATATATTTTTATATTCATTGTTCAATGGTGAATGGGGAAATGAATCTCATCGTGTCTTGGAGATAGTAAGTCGTAAGTACGCACGAGCAGCGATATCATTCAATTGATAGTGAAATCGTATGTAATATGATTTTTTATTATATATAAAGAATAATTATTATGTTACATTTATTATTTACATCAATTATACTTATTATTACACCCATCCACATAATTAAGTGTTGAATAACAAACTACACCACGACGTGGAGACAGTATGCCATACGTACGTAGGTATGGTGACTTTTTCATTCATAGGATAGATAGAATAATGAATATGGTTTTACCATATTTATTATAACATCTTAGTATATATAAGTTACTTGAGTTAATATTTTGGTATAGAAACAACAAAAGAATAAGAAGTGGAATAAGAAAAGTATTTTGAACGTGGTAATGAAATAATTATGTCTTCTTCATGTTCTTCCTTCTAATTAAAACAAAAGGTGTCCTTAGGTTGGATGTTTTGTCAATTTAAGGGCTTTATGTTTAATTGAGGCTAGTTTGGAAGATATTTGTGAAAATATTGGATGAGAAAAATGGCTTTAGAGGTGTAATGATAATAGAAGGGGAATTACCCTTCTATAAGGGAGGTGAGGGACACTTTTGGAAAATTTTGAAATATTAATTTATAATAAAATAATTTTAATGTTTTTAATAGATCCAAATAGATTTAGATCGCGGAAAAGGTGGTTATGGGTCAAAATACATTCAAAAAATTAGTTTTAGATAGGTTTATGTAACCATATTAACCTTATCTTTTAGATTTAACTCTTCCTTAAATAGGATAAAATTTACCATGTATTCGTATATTTTTATATTAAATGGTTAATAAACATACAATAAAATTCAAGAGAACCTCAAGTTGTTAATTAATGAAGAAAATTACCTTATCTATGGCATTATGACAATATATAGATTTTTTAGGAATTTTATATTATTTACTAAAATCGTATTTGTATTAAAAACTAATTTATGTCAATTTTGACACTATTTAGAAATTGATTTTTTCCAAAAGTTCTAACTACATTATGACTTAAAAAAATATATATCGAATCATCCCTAACATGTCATATCCATCGGTAAATTTTTTTATTGCATAAAAAGTCTCAATTTACATTTATATTGATATTATTAATACAAATTATTTTAATCATTAATTAATAATATAATTAATGCACCATCATTGTGTCATATATAAATTTAATTATTAAAGGTCTAAAAATTAAAAATAAAATACTAGGATGTAGTTAATATTTTTTAGATTTATAATTAATAAATATAGTGGAATTTATCTTATGTATAAACCTATATTAAAATTGTTTTAGATAATTTACTTTGAATTTTACACATTTAACTCTTATTAAAATAAAATATAATAAATGTCTTCATCTAACCCAAATGGGTCCAAAGGTTCTTATTTTTTCGTAAGGTTTATTTTGGTCGAAATAAACATATCAAATAGAATTAGGACATGTGTTGGTATAATTTTAATATTATTTTTACCTTTAATTACCTTATTTTCTTTTTATGTGGTGAATAAAATAAAAAAGTTACTATTCACCAAGAATTATTTTCATCATTTTGAACCACATTTTATATTCTTATTTAAACCGTGTCTCTTGTATTTTTGAAATTCAATTCACAAAAGTAGAAAAATTACGTTTTATGCAAATTTTTTACTCATCTTCGAAGGTGGATAAATTTCCCTAGAATGTGGGTAAAAGTCATTAAAATGGGTCAATAAAATTTTATAAATGTAATCATATTATAAATGACACCAATGAATTAAATTTGACTAATATATTTTTTATGTATCTATTTTTACTTTAAGATAAATTTTTAATTCAAAATAATTATTTAAATTTAAAAGTCGGCTTTTATCTACAACATAGGGTTTTTCACTATTCATCAAAAATTGAATGTTTTTAGAAAAATAACAAAAATTCAACCAAAGATAATTTTGATACTATAAATTCAAAAGTGATACCAATTTTACCAAATTTAAAACATTAAAGTTTAATTAATTAATTAAAAATGTATTCCTGTTGTCAAAACCAGAAAGCGAGGGTTTTAGAAGTAAATACTAAAAAAATATTGAAATGTTTTTATGTATAATATAAATTTGAAATTATATCCAATGAAATAAATTATATTAAATAATAAAAATATATTATAATTATACATTATAACTAGAAAGCGAGGTTTTTAGAGGTTTTGTATTTTTCACAATTTATCAAAAAAAGAATGCTATTAGAAAGTACAAATTTTTTTCCCAATATATATATATTTTTTTCCTATATCTAAATTATATTTTAATTTCATCAAATTGAATTTATAATAGTGTAAAATATTGGATTTAAAAATGGTTCTCCATTAAATGGTGGAAACATCACTTTTTGAGAAATACTTCTTTTATCTGAAAAATTGAATTTTTCATTAACTTATGTCTAAAAACACATAATATGGATTTTAAAATTATATGGAGTTTATAAAAATAAAATTCAGTTAATACTATTCATAACAACTTTATAAATGACTAGTTTGGTATGTGGCAATACGCTCGACCTTAATGTTGTGTGTGGCCCAAGCTATCGAATTATATTAAATAGATAATGTAATATGAAATCCTAGGGTCTTATAATCAAACCCCCTTCAATAAATTTCATCATCAAAATTTGAATTTTTTCTATGAAATTAAACAATTGAAAATATAAAATTCCTTTGTGGAAAACCCATGTCAAAAATAGGGTTAATACAATTTTGTCTTAATAAGAGGGAAAGGGAAATGAAATAGTCAACAAATATTATGATTTCTAATAGAAGAACATTGGAGCCAATTAGAAACACATAATAGGAGGAAAATGTAAATTTTTATATTGAGTTATTGAGGTCATCAATCACAAACAATATGAACAATAAATAAAAAATTGAGGTCCTCAATGACATAAATCTATGATGATTTAAAATATCATCTGTTTGAAAAAACATAAATTATTAGGTTAACAAATTTTTTGTTTTAATATCCTTTTCATAAAGTTTATGAATTAATTTCTTCATAGAATAAGAAAAAAATACATAACAAGTAGAGTTAAATCCTTTAACTAATTTCTAACAGAAACTCATATTTCACTCCAAATGTTAAAAGAACTAGAAAATATTATAATTATCAAAATCATATAGGGTTTTAAAAATTGAATTTATAATTCATCTATCAGATCATTTAGAAAAAACTACATTATAAAAACCATTACATCATGTAATCCAATGTTAGGTGATGCACCATTGTCACCCTTCAATTGCGGGTTCAAGTCTAGAAAATTTATCAGATGTGTTGGGTTATCACCCGACCTCTAGGATTTCATTTTCATAACAATCTAGAAAACATATTAAGAAATGTTTTAAGCTTTAGAAATAGTATATAATGTAAAACTTAATTAATTCCAGTCGTTATGATTATCCAAAATACATCTATCTAAACTCACATTCCAAAATTTATATGGAAGGTAAATATATTGAAGATATTTTTTTCTATGTAATAACATGTGAATACGTCGATAATGTATTCTATTAAAATATGGTAGGACCATAAGTTACCTTAAAAACTTATTGATTATATTAATTCTCTTTTTTTCCTTATAGAATACTAGATATACTCCTTAAATCCATAAATTTTGTAAACTCCAACAGTGATGGAATATACAAATCATTAATTAGTTTCAAAGAAGTCAAGAATATCCAATATAATATATCAAAATCAATCATATCTTATTACAAAATAACTACATCAGTATTAGGACCATATTAATGCTTATCTTCCTCTCAACCATATATTTTCCAAAAATGTTAACAAGTTATTGAGTAACATTTCTTGGTACCACACAATCTAAAATCCTTTATGAATTAATACTACAGTAGAATCCTGATATACTCTATAATTCTTCGAACTTGTACATCATAAATACCATTCTATAAAGACACAATTCTTTAATAACAACTTAAGAATACTAATAATTCCTTTTCATCTGTGGTAGTATCATAACATGATTATTATCAAATATCATCATTTGGGGTATACTCAGATGATTGATTCACGAAGTGTCATAACTTTTTGTAGATGAAGCATTGTTAATTTGAAAACGTTATATTATCCATTCAACCACGAACGTGGTATCCTCTTTCTACACACTTATTTGAAAATCATATTCCATTCAATCATTTTCAAAGGTGATTCTTTCAACACTTTTCAAGTGAGGGAAAATCCATCTTTCCCTTCTGCCCTTTATCCAAATTTCTCTCCGCCAAACTCTTCTTGTCTAGAATCCCTTCAAATACATAGGACTCTGAGAATTATTTACTTATCTTACTAAGAGAATATATTATTTCCTTATATGATGAGAATATATAGGAGGCTATTTCCCTTGGAAATTATGGATTAAGGGCAAAAAAGATATGATCCTTCTAACTCTTTGGATCATGAGTATTGTTGGTGTTTTCATTCCATCTATTGGGAGCCATTTCAATGTGAAAAAATACACTAGTATATATCATATCATAACGTATAATCCAAAAATTAGACTAATTATCATAACTAATTAAATATTTTCACCCATCAAGCCTCATAAACCTAAAAATGGTTTCTTTTATATCATATTTACTAATAAATCCTTTATAATGGTTTTTAAAGAATAAGTGAATTATCCTAAGCATATCCCCCAATATTTTCGTAACTAATAGTGTATCATGGCCTATTGTCATGCACTAATTCCCGTTTGAATCTAGCTCAAAGAAGTACTTTCGCATCATACCCCTATATACATTTGTTCCAGAGTTGCCTATACCTACTCGTATGTAGACAGTGATATATTTCTTGGAAAAGATCACAAAATCACTACATTACCAAAATTTTACAATGTTATTATATATTAATCCTCAAAGTCAATCTTAGGGTAATGTTTCATTGTCAGAGTATATCTAAATCTACTCCGAATTTTTTTTCATGTATTCCACTTATACCAACTATAATTCCCTAACCCAAAATACTCAGAGTCAGTGAATTATTTTAATACATTGGCATGATTACATGGAATATTGTCTCGAAAGACCGCTTAGTTCAGAAGTCTTGAAAAATAGAATAAATACATAAAAATTACATAACACATTCAAACATAAAACACAAAAAAAAATCCCTTGAGAATTCAATTATTCCCTTGTTTAACTCTGTATATCAATCATAATACATTTCATTGAATCCTGCGAAGGCAAAACATAAGAAAGGGGTGATCTCAAATGCTCAGTAAGGGTAAATAAATTAGAAGAAGCTATAAACATTTATGGAAAGATGTTCTAATAAAAAACAGCCTTTTAAACATAACAATAAACATAATATTGAAAAAATAAATCAAACATTACCATATAAACATGCACATAGGTATTCTTCTAGTTGAATAATCTCATGTAATAACAAATTTTATAATGAGGGAATGCATAATTTCGGACATCATAACCACATAGTCAAGGCCTCGTTCTAAGACAATAAATTATTTATTTTCAAGGCCTTGTTTCAAGACACTAATTTTTCTCATTAGACCTACCGATTAATCAAGGAGCTATAGCGGGCACCAACCATCACTTAATAAGTCCAATGCATTCATTATATGAAAAGTTTGAAACATAATATAATCATTCATATTAAAACTAGGATATTAAATTTAAAAACAATAACCATATACCATGAATGGTTTTAAAATAACACATCCATAGTCAAACATACCACAAAACCGTCATCTCTCATAATTAATCAACATTAAATAAGTGTAGCATCCATCAAATCATTTTGTCATAGATGAAATCAAAACTATTTGAGAGAAATGCCTATTTTTATTTTGAAATAATTTAAATGTCACGTAATTATAAAATAATCCATTTATTTTGAAAATATTCTTATAGTCTTGTAAGTTATGCATCTATGGTGTTATAACGGCCGAAAATAGCCGCACGTACCATATAATTTTAAAAAACAATCTTAACTTAATTTTTCAAAAATATCATAACGTACCTTGTTTGGAAAAAGCTGTATGGATTCCATTCAAACCATTTCAAAAAAATTAAAACAAGGATAGAAATGAATTTAACCCATATTATAGGAAATAGTAAAAATGTTTTAAAATACATTTTTAAGAAACACGGATGAGGATGATAAATAATACCCTGTAGATGTTTACGTATAGACAGCCGCATATAATAAAGAGATTGTAAAATTAACCCTTAAATTTTACATTCCTTTAGTAGAGGTTACATTTGGCCTCCGGTATAATGACCATTGTATATTATTAAATTATAACAGAACCATAAAAATATTTATCATGTCATATATGATTCATTTAAGACAATATACAACCCATTTAATAATAATTTCCATGTTAAAGTAACATTTGGCGTAATAATCGCTTTCTTTCTCGTACGTGTTTTTACTTGTTATTATTGATCACATCACTTAGAAATTTATTTAGATACATATAGAATATATAACATGATTTATATTTCATATATATATTCAGAATATAAATATTTATAATAGATAGTTTTATGAAATGGAAAACACCGTTTATGGAGATGATAGTTCGTAGGTACGCATAAACACTGTATCCGTTTTTATAATGTATTGAATGGAAGTAAGTGAAAGTGGTGTATATATATATATATACTATATCCTTATTATGTCATATATTATATATTCATTAATAATATTTTTTTATAATCATCGTTTAATGGTGAACGTGGAAATGAATCTCATCACATCATGGAGACAGTAAGTTGTACGCACACACGAGAAAAAATATCATTCTATTGATGGTGAAATAGTTTTAATATGGATGGTATATTATATATAAATAATCAATATCATCTTTTATATATTATTTATAGAAATTATACTCATTTTTTTATCCATCCAAATAATGAAGTGTTGAATAAGAAACTACACCCCGACGTGGAGACGATAAGTCATACGCACACACGTATGGTAACATTGTCATTAATTGGATGGATATAATAATGAATATGGTTATACCATATTTATAATAACATATCAGTATGTAGAAGTTACTTTAGTTATTATTTTTTTATGGAAACAACAAATAAAGAGAAAGTGGAAGAAGAAAAGTTCTTTGAATGATGTGATGAAATAATTACCTCTCCTTTGGGTTCTTCCTTTTGTTTTTAATAAAAGGGATACTTAGGTTGGATTTATGATCAATTTATGGCCTATATTTTTAAATTAGGGTAGTTGGGAAGATATTTAATCAGGTTCTAGCCAATCTAAATGTATTTGGATGTGTGAAGATAAAAGAAGGGGAAGTACCCTATTATAGGGGAGCAGAGGGGCAATTTTGGAAGGTTTTAAAATTTTAATTTATTATAAACTAAGTTTCGTTTTATAATAGATACAAATGGATTTTTTCTAGGATAAGGTGGGTATGTGTAGATGTAATATCAACCAATATGTTTTAGACATGTTTATGTCACCATATTAACATTATATTTTAGAATTAACTCTTCGTTAAATAATTTAACATTTACCATGTCTTCTTGTAATTTTATATTAAATGGATAATGAACACACTATAAAATTCCATTAAACCATCAATTAGTTCATTAGTGACATATAAAACCTTATCTATGTTGTTTGGAAAACTATATATATTTTTAGGATTTTTATATTATTTAATAAAATAGTATTTGTATTAAAAACTTCATTATGTCAATTTTAACACTATTTTGTAGTGGATTTTTCCTAAAGTCATAACAACTTTATGATTTAAAAAAAATTGAATCATATATAACATGAAATTTTCACCTATGAAATTTTTTGATGGCATCAAATGTCTCAATTTACATTTATTTTTATATTTATGATATCAATTATATTCATCTATCATTGATAAGGTAACTATTACATCATCATTGTGTCATAAATAATATTAACTATTTAATGACTAAATATAATAAATAAAATTTCATGATGTATAAAATATTTTTTGATATATAATGATTATTTATAGTTTAATTTCACATATTTATAACTCTATATTAAAAATTTATTAGTTAATAAACATTGAATTCACCACTTTTAACTCTTCTTTTAATAAAATATAATAAATGTGCTAATCAAACCAAATTGGATCAAAATGATACTATTTCAGTCATAATGTTTATTTTGGTTCAAATAAACTTACAAAATATAATTAGGACATGTTATGGGGTAATTTTAATATTATTTTTATCTTTAATTATTTTATTTACTTTTTTACCGTGGTAAAGAAAAATCAAAAGTTACTATTCAAAAAAAATTATTGAAAAACATTTTACTTAATGATGTCAAACTTGCCTCTTAGATTTTTGAAATTATACTCAAAGAAGGTTAAAAAATTATGGTTTATGAAAATTTTCAAGCGTGCCTAGAAGGTGGGTAAATATGTCTATAATGTGAGTAAAAAGATGTTAAAATGGTTCAATAAAATTTTATATATCTAATATTATTATTAAAATACTCCAATGAATTAAATTTAACTAATATATGTATTATTTGTATATTTTTACTTATGATAAATTTTTAACAAAAAACAATTATTTTAATGATCAACTATCTTTTTATTTACAACAGTGTGTTTTTCACTATACATCAAAAAATGTATGTTTTTAGAAAAATAAAAAAATTAATCTAAATATAACATTGATATTACTAATTCAAAAATTATGTCAAATTTTACCAAATTCAAAAAATATAATTTTCCTTAATTAATTTTATATTTATTCTCGTTGTCAAAATTAGAAAGCAGGTTTCTAAGAAGTAAAAACTATCAAAATATTGACATGTGTTTTTGTATAATTTAAATGCGAAATTACATTCAATGACCTAAGTTATACTAAATGATAAATATTTTTCATAATTATACTTTGGAACCATTAATATGTATAATTTAACACTATAAATTATTATGAATTACAAAAATTGTTTAAAATTAAAATTTGGTATTTTCACTATTCATCAAAATATGAAAGTTATCAGAAAAGTACTAAAACATTTCCAAAAAATAAATTTTTATGTCCCAATTCTAAATAATAATTAAATTTAATTAAATTTAATATATAAATATTTCAAATATTGGATTTAATCAGGGTTAAACATTAAAAGATGGAAAATTACATTTTTTTTGAAAATTAATTCTTTTATCTGAAAAATTGAATACGTCTTTATATTATGTCTAAAAACACATAATATGGATGATAAAATTATATGGAGTATATAAAAATCAAAATTTCATTATTACTATTCATAACTGAATTTTTAATGGCTAGTTTTGAATGTCGGGTTGCGCTCGAACTCGATGTTGTGTATGGTGCAAGATATTAAATTACATTAAAAAGATAACGCATTATGAAATAATAGGGTGTTACAAAGGTGATTAATGATTTTAATTCCTCTCTGTGGGATTTGATTTTATATTTAAGAAAAATGGATCATTTCCTACTTCAACTGTATTGGTGGTAAGGAATTAAAAGGGATATTGATGGGTTTGTAGTGCAATGTTGCACCTGTATGAAGGTGTTGAAAAATATCGATGAACCGATGGTCTGTTATAGCCATATCCCATTCCTAAATGGAAGTGGGATGATGTTACTATTGATTTTATGGTTGTTATTCAAATTATATCATAGAAGAATGATATAATATGGGATATAGTGGACCAGTTGACAAAAGGATCCCATTTATTTCCTATCTTGGATAATATAACATATTTTCTGATGGGTGATATGTATGTTTATCATATATTCTAGATTCATGGGGTACTAAATAACATAGTTTTTTATACTGATTAATGATTAACTTCACTCTTTAATAATGCCTTATAGGTGGTGTTGGTTACCCAGATGTTTTTTAGTATATATTTTCACCCATATAATGATGGGAAATCAGAACGTACTATTCCTTTTCTATATAACATACTACAGGACTGTATCATAGACTTTATGGGATCATGGAAATGTAGGATCGAAATATAGATTTAGATTATGAATATACAAGAGGGGGTGAATTTTACACTTAAAAAAATCCTTAGACAAGGAAAAAATATATGCTCAACAAAGTTAAACTAAGAAAATTCACAACACCTCTAATCACCAAATATAGAAATAGAACCAATGTTTACAATATGGGATTCTACCTTAAAGCGTATAGAATCTATACTAATCAGATTACAAGTGTATGAAAATATAAGATAATTATACATTCCTTACAATACAAAATTTCAGCGGAAAACACATGTAGTAAAAACTACAAGTAACAAGGTATAAGTCTTTTATCCCAAAGAGAAGGGTATCCAACAACCTTGGATAATGGTACCTTGATTTATACTTTAACACAAGTATGTCTTATGCACACCAGCGTAAGCCCTCGATACGAAGATCGGAGTCTTTGTCTTGCTATCCCCATAAGCCATCAACTTCTAGGTATTCGGAACCGCTATCTTCCTCAGCAAGGAAGCCCTCGAACTTCAAGGTAGTCAGCACCTCTGTCATCCTATCCCTGGAAGCCCTCGAATGTAATAACCATCCTTCGAAGTTAGACGAAGTAATCTGACCGATTGGTTCAGTATTCACAAAGCATCAAAAGCTTACCTCTATAGAAATCAACTTAATAGCATATGGTTCTAGAGTGATCTACTTCTTATTGAGATCATTTCAAAATAGCTCCTATTTATTGGAAAATTTTCCAACGGTCAGCTCCCTCCTCCAACAGTCATATTTTCCTTGAATATCGGAGATAATTCTACACGTGTCACTAAACCAACGGTTAATTAGAAACATAATGGACGACATCGTTTTATAAAAAAACATGTGTAACTAAATGCACGACATCATTTTATAATGAAACAAGTTTAAGCATAAGTAAAACTAGAATTCAGAATGTAAGCAAATAAAAGTTCGGAGTCTAACCAAAAATTAAATTTGGAGACTATAATAAAAAATGTTCAGATTCAGTTTTATAGGTATTAGGAACCTGATTTCATTAGAATTCCGGAGTACGAATTTCGATGGAAATTCAGAGTCTGGTTTCACCAGAGTTCAGAATATGAACTTGTAGAGTTCGAAGTTGAACTAATAAAATATCGGAGTCGAACTTCATAAGAGTTTGGAGTCGAACCCATGAATGTTCGGAGTCTAACTTCATAAGAGTTTTGAATCAAACTCATGAATGTTCGGAGTCAAACTTCATAAGTTTTAGGAGTTGAACTCATGAAAGTTTGAAGTCAAACATCATAAGAGTTCGGAGTCGAACTCATGAAAGATAGGAGTCGAACTTCATCAGAGATCGATGTCAAACTCATGAAAGTTCAGAGTCGAACTCATGAAATTTCGGAGTCAAACTTCATCAGAGTTCAGAGTCGAATTTCATAAGAGGTCGGAGTCGAACTCATGAATGTTTGGAGTCTAACTTCATAAGAGTTCAGAGTCGAACTCCTGAAAGTTCAGAGTCGAAGATCATAAGAGTTCGGAGTCGAACTCATGAAAGTTCATTACAGAATTTGGAGTGGAACTTCATTATAGTTCTTATTCAGAATTCGGATCCTAAAAACAAAATACTCCACTTTTTGACATTATATTATTCTGGGGTTTTGGGTATGAATCCGGTTTTTTTACTTAATAAAAATATTGATATGTATAAAAAAATCTAGATTATGGTGAATTTCCTTAAAGAAGAACATTTTCCTTATACAGGTAAAATATCGATTTTCTTATGTATAAGGTGTTTGTGATTTTCAAAATAAGAAGGAATGTAAAAGTCATAAGGAAAAAATTATTGACTCAAAAATATCCCCCATTTTGGTAAGAAAAAACATCCATACAAAAAAGAATATAAAGACTTTGAAAAATTTCATTAGACTTTTAAATTAAAACATATCTCCCTTTGTTCATGGATGAAAGTGAATACAACTAACTCCCTCTTAGGGATTGAAACTCTAAGGATTGTATTATGAATTTCCAGAGGGGAGTTTTCATTAGAATGGAAATGAAAAACATCGTATTGAGAAACTCCCCCTTACTTTAAGGATATTTTACATAGAATTTTTTCCTCTTCAATATAAATTTTCCTTTCTCCCCCGTAGGAATAGTTCTTTTTCCTTCTCCCCCTTTGTGATTTTCAAAAAAATGTATGAGAGTAGAAAATATGGTACTTGAAATATTAGTAATAACATTACAATATACAATCAACCAAAAAAAATTTCATTAGAGTTGTCAAAAATTATATAAGGAAAGACAAATACAACAATAGATCGGAGTGGGTTTATTTGTCTTCCTTTTCCTTCGGGATCATCTTCTATAAATTGTTTTTGATTTTCTTCAAATCCCTTTGGACTTCATTGGTATGCTTCTCCAAAGCTGAGATCCTTTCCCCTTGCACTTTCAAAGCTTCAGCCAGAGCCTCCAGGGATTCTTTCTGCATCTTTATAAAATCATCATGCTTTTCCAACTTTTCCTTAAACTCAATCTGGAAATCTCTTTCACTTTTCCAATTCTGAGCAACTGAGTTGAGCTTTACATTCAGGTCCATGGCCTATTGATTACGAGAATCTTTCTCTTGGGACATCTTTTCATGAAGATCGTTATGCCTTTTCTGGTCCATGTCAAAAGCATTTTGAACTTCAGCCTGAAAATTCTCAAACTGCACTATGTCTTCATCAACTCTCTTAGAACACTTTTTTACCTTACTGTATGACTTTCTATGCACATCATAATCAATAAAGAAACTTTTTTTTTCAGCTTCTATCTTCACACACTTATCTATTACAATGGATAGTGACTCTGATTTTTTGTTTTGGATTAGCAGAATAATTTGACATCTAGTGTCAATGGTGGGAAAGATTGGAATGATGTCCACCAAATTTTTTAAAAACTCAACAATAAAATCATGACTTTGTGCAGATGACTTCGAATCAGAAACATTTCTTGGAGATTGTTCTTCTTCATCCTACACCAACTTCCTATTAGAGGTACCACTAACTACTTTCATTATTATAATATCTTTTATTAGTTTCTCTAAAAGCACTTTCTTCCCTTTATCATTCTTTTGAATATGTTCCTCATCCGGAGATACTTTCTCAGATTTAGAAACTTGAATAATCGGGTCTTCATCAATTTTCTCCTTTTCTTGTCCCTCCTCTTGAAAATCCTTCCCATAGGATCTTTCCTCATCAAACAAAATATTTTCTTGATGTTCTTCCTCAACCTCATCTTCTTGAGCTTCTTCTCCCTTTCCCGGAGTGTCTATTTATTCGGATTCTGCCATATCTTTATAATATTATACTTTCATGATCATGGAATCCAAATCTTCACTTCTCTCTTCTTCTTATTTTTCTTCTTCTTCAACTTCTTCCTCTACTTTGTCTCCATCTACTATTACTTCTTCAATAGCCATCTATTTACCCTGAGATTTTTCACAAGAAAAGAACTTCTTGGCGGGAGTTTATGGTAAGGGTTCAGTACCGAATATTTCCAGAACGGGATGAATTTCAGAAGCTATCTCTATATCTCTCAAAAGATATTGCACGGGTTCAAATTCAGACAACTTTATTTTCATCTTATTTTCTATTCCCTACTTACCTAACTCATCTGCAGCTCTCTCTTTTAGGGCCTTAGCCTCTGCAGGGTCTAATAAAAACTGTGGATTCCCTTCATTCCTCTTTTCCATGTATTCCCTCCACTTGGATGCCACTTCATCTGTATATGTTTTCTTCTTCTTCAACTTGGGGGGAGCATACTGAGTTTCCTTAGTCTTGGGAATTTCTTCATCAGCAACGAATTCTTTAATCTTCCTCTTCTTCCTTGACTTTTTGGATGGTTCCAGTGTCTGTGTATCTTTGTGTGCTGCCTCAACCTCTTCCATAGATAGAGGGTAAAATTATCCAGACTCACTGGAAAACCCCATATTCATCCTCTTCAAGGTATCATCACTAACCAGCATCAACATACAATTCTGGACTTTTGACTTTCATGGATCCTTGAAGGATTCTAAGCACCGAACTATTAGCTTAGATAGTAGGGAAGGGTACATAATTATTTGAGCTCTCAGGTTCCCTTCTTTTATATTCCTGATCGTAATCAAGACATGCCTCATCAAATTTATCTTTCTTAGATTTACCAAGAAATCTAAGATACAGATATCACTTTTCTTCAAATTATCCTCATCGCCTCTTCCTTGTACAAGAAAAACTTGTACCCAGAGCTATAGAATCTTATTGTTCTGAGTGAGATGTAAAATATTTGAAGTTGTATCATCCTTAAGACAAAGGCATTTCAAATCCTTCACCTTGTTGAAACTTCCTTTCTCATCTAGAAGCTTATGAGATCAAAACTCAGCTTCCCCATCATAGGATAAAACAAAAATATCACGGACTTGGTGTAAGATAACTTGTATGTCTTCCCATAAGACTTAAACGAAATGCAGTCTCTTCCATATTCCAACTTGAAGGAAACAGACTCATAGAACTCGATCAGCCAATCGGTGTAAACCGGATCCTGTTTCTCTGACTTATACATCCATACATCTTCCCAGCCATTCAATCTGATATTTTTGGTTATAGGAGAATCGAACATGAAGAAATCAAGATGCACTAACCTTTACCTGATGAATAACAACTTAGAGATTGGTTTTGAAGTTGGCATATCTTGAGATGTATCTTCAACAGACATTTGGAGTGAAGGGTTCTGATGGATTCAGAATGACTATGCAATGATTAGAAGCGGTCTTAAGAACAGACGCAAGGCTTTGAGACGCGAAAGCATTTAAAAAATGATGTGGGACGAGTTTTGGGGTCCCCTTTATATAGGTGATGGATGTGACCTTTGGTCTTCCAAAAGCCATCTAACGGTTGAAAAACATTTCGATCTGATCTGACAGTTGAGAACATTCCCGCAAGGAAAACATAACTTCGATCTTTTTAGGTTTTAAGAAAAATATTCGGATTTAAGGTAAACTAGAATCTGAATTATTTTTTTAAAAGACAAGAAAATAACAGCAAGAAAAATATGATTATGAAAACATGAGTAAGGAAATCATACCTTTCATATTGGATATAAATATTGTTCATAATTGGTAATATTCTTCTTCAACAAATGAAAAAACACATTACGAAAGTTCCTGTATGAAAATTCCATTACGAATGTTCCAATACGAAAATATCATTACGAAAGTTCCAGAATCAAAATTCCATTAAGAAAGTTCCAGTACGAAAATTCCATTACGAATGTTTCAGAACGAAAATTCCATTATGAAACTTCCAGTAATAAAATTACATTATGAAAGTTCCAATACGAAAATTCCATTACGAATGTTCCAGTATGAAAATTCCATTACAAATGTCCCAGTATGAAAATTACATTACGAATGTTCCAGTACAAAAATTCCATTACAAAAGTTCCAGTTTTTAGAAATTTCCATTCTGAGAATTTCCATTCTGAGAACATCCCTTCCGAAAATTTCTACTCTAATAATTTCCAAAAACATTTTACAAATTATTTTAGTTCCAAAAGAAAAAAGAAAAATATCAACAAAAAAATTATTTTTGTTAAACTTGCACACAAATGTACTCCCCCTATGAAAAGGAGTTTATTACTATAATGAGAGTTGTCAAACAAGAAGTTAATGAAGAAGGATTGTCTTACGATTATCATTCCAAAATTCTGTTTAATGTATTCAAATCTATCGGAGGGTAAATATTTTGTGAAAATATCAGCAAGTTGATCATGCGTTCCGATAAACTGAAGAATGATATCTCTTTTAAGTGTGTGATCCATAAGAAAGTGATGCCAAATATCTATGTGATTTTAATTTGATTGATGTGTAGGGTTCTTACTGAGTGAAATGGAATTTGTGTTATCACACAAAATTTGAGTCTTAGTAATACTCAATCCATAATCGGTGAGTGTGTGTTGCATCCACAACACTTCAGCACAACAACTTCCACCTGCTACATATTCTGCATCAGCAGTGGAAAGTGCTACAGAATGTTGCTTCTTACAGGACCAAGAAACTAATGAATCTCCTAAGAAATGACAAGTTCCAGATGTACTCTTTCTATCAATTCTAAATCCACCAAAGTCATCATCTGAAAAGAATTTTAAAACAAAATCATTTCCTGATGTATAAAATAATCCTAGATCCATGGTTCCCTTTAAGTAGCGAAAAATTCTTTTTACCGCTTTTAAATAATATTCCTTAGGATTGGATTGATATCTCTCACATATGCATACTAAAAACGTCAAGTCTGGTTGACTAGATGTCAAGTATAGTAGGCTTCCTATCATACCTCTAAAAGATGTTTTATCTATTGGTTTCCCAACTTCATCAATATCTAAAGAGTTTGAGGTACTGATGGGATTACTTATACTCTTAGTGTTGTCATATCCATACTTTTTAAGAAGATATTTAATATACTTATGTTGATATACATAGGTTCCTTATGGTTTTTGAGAAATTTGAAAACCAAGGAAAAATGTTAACTCACCCATCATACTCATTTCAGACTCAGATTTCATTAGACTTGCAAAATAATCAGTTAAGGATTGGTGAGTTGAACCAAATATGATGTCAACAACATAAATTTGAACAATCAAAACATTTTTCTTATCTTTTTTTATAAAAAGAGTTGGATATGCATTTCCCTTAACATAGTTATTTTGAATCAAAAATCAAGTAAGTTTATCATACCATGCTCGTGGGGGTTGTTTAAGGCCATACAATGCTTTTGTATGTCTAAAAACATGATCAGGATGTTTTGTGTCTTCAATTCCAGGAGGTTGTTCAGAAAAACATCCTCTTGAACATATCCATTAAGGAAATCACATTTCACATCCATTTCAAAAAGTATAAAATTTAATAATACTGCAATTTCAAGTAAGATACGAATAGGTTCAAGTCTAGCTACTGGAGCATAGGTTTCATCATAGTCTATTCCCTCTTTCTGATTATATCCTTTAGCAACTAGTCTAGCTTTAATTCTTACAATGACTCCATTTTCATCACATTTGTTTCTGAAGACCCATTTTACTCCAATAATAGAAGGTCCCTTAGGTCTTTCAACTAAGGTCCAGACTTTATTCCTTTCAAATTCATTTAGTTTATCTTGCATGGCCTAGATCCAATCATTATCACCTAAAGCTTCATCAGTGCTCTTTGGTTCTAATTGGGAATGTAATGCCATATGTTATAATTCATTTCATAAGGAAATTATAGTCCTTATAGGTTGATTTAAATCACTAATGATACTATCACTGGGATGATTCATAAGAAACACATGATTTGGGTTTTGTAAAACCTGTTCATCAACATAGGGTAGAAAGTCTTCTGTGGTAAATGTTTCAGAAGTATCTTCTTAAACATTTTCCTCATCAGAAGGATCTTCTATCAAAGGTTGATAATTATTTTTTGAAAACACAACCGAGGATGTAGGTTCGGATGGTTTAAAAAAGGATCTGATTCATCAAATTTTACATACACTATTTCCTCAACAGTACAAGTGTTTTTATTGAAAAATCTATAAGCCTTAGAAGTTGTGGAGTAGCCTAAGAAAATTCCTTCTTCAGATTTTGGTGAAAATTTTTGTAGATTTTTTTTGTATTCAAGATGAATACCTTACATCCAAAAAACCTTGAAGTTGGAAAGTCTAGGTTTTCTACCATTCCATAACTCATAAGGGGTTTTATTAAGAAAAGGTCTAATCAAAACTCGATTTATAGTATAACAAGTAATACTTATAGCTTCAGCCAAGAAATGTCTAGATATAGAATATTCACTCAACATGGTTCTAGTTACCTCTTGAATAATTCTATTTCTTCTTTCAACTACACCGTTTTGTTGAGGAGTTCTAGGTGCTGAAAAGTTGTGAGTAAGACCTTTTCTACTACAAATGGTTTCAAAATCAGAATTTTGAAATTCTCCTCCCTGATCACTAAGAATAGTTTTCAGTGGAATATTTTTCTCATTTTTAACTTGGTATATAAAACATTTAACATAAAGAAAATCTTCAGACTTATTTGGTGGAAAATAGACCCATGTAAATATAGTGTAATAATCAACTAAAAGAAACACATAGTAATTGCCTCCAATTCTTCCAGTTTGTGTTAGACCAAAAAGACCCTTGTGCACTAACTGTAATGCATCAGTTGTTGAGACTTCACCGATTGATTTATAACTAGATTTATGTTTCTTTCTATATTGACAAGGATCAAAAACATTAGAAGAATCAAATCTAAGCTCTGGTAAATCCTTAGCTGGTTTCATCTTAGATAGTTTACATATGTTCCTAAGGTTATAGTGACCTAATTTTCTATGCCATAACCAAGAATGATATTCCATTTCACTAAGTCAAGGTAGTTCGTGGCTCCTAAGGTCTTCTATGTTTAAAGTGTAAACATTCTCTTACCTATTGGCTGAGAGAATAAATTCTTCCTTGGAATTGTGAACTAATCATTTATCATTCCTAAAATTCACAAGGTAAACCTCATCACATAATTGACTTATGCTAATGAGGTTGTTCCTAAGACCTTTAACAAATAATACATTTGAAATCAATGTTTTACCAAGAAGAACAATATTACTTATACCAACAATTTCTCCCTGAGCATTATCTCTGAAAGTTACATTTCCTCCTTTCGTCTTGATAATCTTTTCAAAATAGCTTTTGTTACCAGTCATGTTCTGGGAACATCCACTATCCATGTACCATGTATTGTTGTTGGTACTTCCTTTATTCTCATGAAAAAAAGAAAATAATTAGACTTTTGGAATCCAAACTTGTTTTGATCTGATATTTCCAGATAAAAAAATTTTGGGCACCCACATCTTCTTAGAAAAGTTAGCTTTATGAAAACATAGAGATTGGGTTTTGTTTAAAGAGAAATATTTTTCCCAGTGACGACCACATTGACACTTGGTACAAAATGGGACACTTTGTGGAACAAAGTAGTTGTTACTAAATGTTGGTTTTGCATGGGTATAACCAAATCTGGATTTTTTTTCTTAAAGGTCGTATTTGAGAAAACATTTTATAAAAATTTTCTTTACCATGGTTAATGATTGATAAACACTTCGTTAAGGAAAACATTTCAGACATCAGTTTTCTAATCATGTTTTTATCTTCAAAATTAGTAGATTTAGAAATAGAGCTAGGCTCAAAAACCCTTTTCTTATAAATTACTTTTTCTAACTCTTACGAAATTATGTTCTTCTCAGAACTTATTTCTTGAAGACTCTTTGGAATACTTATAAAATCAGCATTTTTTATATCGATATCTTTAGAATGATATGGTATTTCTTTTGTAAGTATAGTATTCCTAGAGTTTACCTTATCAATTAATTTATTGAGTTTGGAATTCTCAATCTCAAGAAGTTCAGCAAACCTAGAAACGTTTTCATAGGTAGGTGATGTATTTTCTTCACCAGAAGATGATTCCTCATCTGAAGAGTTAAAATATTTTCTATAATTAGAATTTAAAGAAACGTTGGTCAAGGATTCAACATTGTGTACCTTATCCATGATGCAATGATTGTTAATAGGTAATCTGGATATAAGACCAAGATTCTTATGTCCTGAAGATTCATAATCAGAAGATTCATCTGAAGAGTCACCACCCCTAGCACTTCAGGTATCATTAGCTTTCATAATTTTCTTAAATTTGGCTTTATAATACTTCTTTATGTTGCATTAATAATTCCTTTCTTTTATTTCATTATTTTTTAGCAATGGGAAATCCGGTCTAATGTGTCCAGCTCTCCTGCATTCATAACAAGTTACTTCTCCATCTTTCCTATCTTTCCTTTCCTTTTTCATATACTTGGATTGGGAATTTCCTTGACCAGCTATCTTGTTCATTCATCGAGCAAGATTTTTTAACACATTTTCTGAGAATTTACTCTCACTAGATTCAGATTGGATAATAACATTCTTAGACTTGGATCTGGTTACTCTCTCATGAGTCTTAGCATTCAAATGATTCGATGTTGTGGTAAAAACAAAATTACCATTACCATTTTTCTTTTTTATGTTTTCAGCATCTCTCTTCATTCTTGTTTCATGTTGGAGAAGAGTTCCAAATAGTTCATCTAAAAAAATTTGAGTAACCTTCCTGTTCTCATCAATAGCTGTTCTTTTTGATTCCCCCTCATTAGGCATAATATCTATTTTTTTATCCACAAGAGCTTCATCATCTAAACCTTTCTCTCCCATAGACCGAATATTGTTCACTATAGTCATAAATCTCTGTTGAACTTTAAAAATTATTTCACCATAAGGAAAATTGAAGCCATGGTATTCGGCTCTAAGCTTAGCTCTCTTAGTTTCAAACACTTTGGATGTACAAAAATGTGTAACCACTAAATTCTTCCAGATTCAATTAGCTGATTCACAAGAAGAAATTTGTCAATATATATTTCTATTCAATGAACATAATTAAGTATTGCATACCTTATAATTGAGTTGATATTCTTGCTTCTCCTGGTTATTGAATGTTCATACTTCCTTATAAGGAATTTTATAATCACCAGTAAGCATAACAAAGTTATCCACTCCATTATTGATAATGAATGTCTTCATACGATCTCTCCAGTACTCATAATCATTCCCATAAATGATTGGTGGTCTTGTAGGGTTTAGATTGTCAATAGATCTAACATTGATTCCTACCATCTCTATGAAAAGCTGTGACAACCAAACTTTTTAGTAGGAAAATTTCGTAACCACAAAGTTCATAATGAACAAATTCGGAATAACAATTCGGAATGTCAATTCGGAAAGAAAATTCAAAACGAAAATTCAGAATGACAATTCGGAATGACAATTTCATTCTAAGCATAGATGAAGATTAATGAAAATGTGAGCATGGAAAAATTATATGTGAGTGTATGTATTTCAGAGACTTTCTCTGATACCAATTGTAGGATTGAAATGTAGATGTAGATGCTCAATATAGAAGGGGGAGAATTTTACAGTTAAAAAATTCCTTAGAAAAGGAAATAATCTAAACTTAAAAAACATAAACTAAGATAATTCACAACACCTCTAATCACCAAATATAGAATTGGAACCAAAGTTTACAATATGGGATTCTACATTAAAACATATACAATGTAAACTAATCAGAGTACAACTGTAAGGAAATATAAGAGATTTATACTTTCCTTACAATACAAAATTGCGGTGGAAAACACAAGTCGTAAAAACTATAAGTAACAAGGTATAAGTCTTTTATCCAAAAGAGAAGGGTATCCAACAACCTTGGATAAAGGTCCCTTGATTTATACTTTCAATCATGTCTATCTTACCCACACCAGTTTAATCCCTCGATACGATGATCAGAGTCTCTGTCTTGTTATCCCTGGAAGCCCTCAACTTCAAGGTAAGTGGAACCTTTTTTTTCCTCAGAAAGGATGACCTTGAACTTCAAGGTAGTCAGAACCTCTATCTTCCTATCCTCAGAAGCCCTCAAATGTAATCACCAACATTCGGAGTCGCATGAAGAAATATGAATGTGTGGTTCAGTAAGCACAAAGCATGGAAGGATTCTCTCTCTTGAAATCACCTTAACAGTGTATGGTTATAGAGTGATCAACTTCTTATTGAGCTCTTTTCAAATGAACTCTTATTTATATGCAAATTTTTCAATGGTCATCTCCCTCCTCCAACGGACATATTTCCCTTGAATATCGGAGGGACATATACACATGTCACTAAACCAACAGTTTATTAGAAACCGAATGGATGACATCATTTTATAACAAAATATGTGTAAATGAGAGAACAACATTGTTTTACAATGAAACAAGTGTATGTATGAGTTAAACTAGAATTAGAAATGTATGCAAATAAAATTTCGGAGTCAAACCAAAATCAAAATTCGGAGTCTATAATAAAAAATGTTCAGATTCTATTTTATAGGTATTCGGAACTGGATGTTTGTAGAAGTCCGGAGTCTAAATTTCTAAGGAAATTCGGAGTCTGGTTTCACAAGAGTTCAGAATCTGAACATGAAGAGTTCAAAGTTGAACCAGTAAACATTCGGAGTCGAACTTCATAAGAGTTCAGAGTCGAACCCATGAATTTTCGGAGATGAACTTCATAAGAGTTCGGAGTCAAACTCATGAATGTTCGGAGTCGAACTTCATAAGAGTTTGGAGTCGGACTCAAGAATGTTTGGAGTCAAACTTCATAAGAGTTCGGAGATGAACTCTAGAATTTTCAGAGTCGAACTTCATAAGAGTTCAGAGTTGAACTCATGAAAGTTCTGAGTAGAACATCATAAGAGTTTGGAGTTTAACTCATGAATGTTCGGAGTCAAACTTCATAAGAGTTCGGAGTCAAACTCATGAGAGTTCGGATTCGAACTTCATAAGCGTTCGGAGTCGACCTCGGGAATGTTCGGAGTCGAACATCATAAGAGTTAGTAGTTGAACTCGTTTAAGTTCGGAGTCAAACATCATAAGAGTTCGAGTCGAAATCATGAAAGTTCGTATCCAGAATTTGGAGTGGAACTTCATTACAATTCTTATTCAGAATTCGGATCCTAAGAACAGAATACTCCAATTTTTTAAATTATATTATTCTGGGGTTATGGGTATGAATATGGTTTTTATACATATGAAAAATATTGATATGTATCAGAAAATATAGATTAGGATAAATTTCCTTAAAGAAAATAATTTTCCAAATGGAGGTAAAATTTCGATTTTCTTATGTATAAGGTGTCTGTGATTTTCAAAATAAGAAGGAATGGAAAAGTCATAAGGAAAACCTTATTTACTCAACAGGAATAAACACAAAGTGGTCATTGAGTTCACCTATATCAACATTTATAATGATACTATTCAAATGAAACCATATGGGGAAGATTATGGTAGTACATAGAGATCTCTTTTTTATTGGATGGAGGCTGGTGAGTTGAGGTGTTGGGGATGAGTCTTGTCCATGATACATCAGAGTAGGTTCGGTTGATACCAAAATGTATGGAAATATCTCATAATAGACATATTTTTTATTCTAATTGATATTATCAGCCTCTTGAGTTTATATTGGGTGACCAGGTATTCAATCAAGTGTTTCTATGAATAAGTTAACGTATGATTCATGGAATGTTAATGTCCAATTTTATTGAACTCATTGAGATTGATGAACTAATTGGACTAGTGGGGTATCAATTGACTCTTCCAAAAAGGTGTAATGCTATGATAATTGTTTTTATAAGCCACATGTTATGTTGTATCACCCCAACCCTTCCCATCTGAGGAAAATTGATGACATTAGGATTAATGTTGTTGTATCCATTATGTATCATCTGATTCATACTGTGGATTAAAATAATAACGTGTTTCATTGAAGGATTGTGTGGATAGAAAAAGTGTTGTTAAAACATGGTCATTTTTAAAAGGAAAATTTAGAAAGTAGAGAATATATGATGTCCTAGTTTCCCAACCATTTTACCTCAGTATCATAGTGATTATTGAGAGAACATCTTCAAGATAAGCTCTTATATGGTGAATAGACTATATGATCCTCGTTGTTCGGATGATGTATCATACATTTTATGTTATTATTTTACCAATTTGGATCATAACATGGATTGGTATTATATTTGGGTTGTTTCAGGTGAATGTTGAGAATTTTTATGCCCCTAGAGTTATGCACAATTGGATAATGGAAAGGGAAAATTGTGTTGTTTACCTGAAAACTGTGATCCCCATTATGAGTCAAAGGGGGAAAATGTTTTGACCAAAAAGTGTGTCCATCCTTCCCAATAAATACACCCTCATGCAGAGGGGGTTTTAAAGGATGGAACATGGATTTGAAATCCATGTTACAACATAGGAGAAACCATGAACCCCATATATTAGGTGGTAATTATTATTGTTTATAGTTTGTCAAACCTAGTGGCCCACATAAGAAACCGTACGTGTGGGATTTTGAACCCAAACTCATTTAATTAAATAATTTTCAAACGCCTTGTTTATACCCCTAATCATCCTTTCTCTGGATAATAATATATTATATTTTCTCTTAGACACTCCCTAGTGGATTCCTAGTCACATAAACCCATTCCTTTTCAAATAAAAATTCCAGTAAGAGATTCAATACCTATCGGGTATGTAACTACTTATTTTTTTTACATTTCACTCTCACCCTTCTTTATATTCCCTTTGAGATGGATTAATTCCTCTATTTGTTATGGGTTTTATCTGGTTTTTAAAAGACCTAATTTTTTTGCTTCATCAACAATATTTTTTATCTGAGAAATTCTATTCCGTTTTGACTTTGACCATTTGGCATTGAATATAGGGATATGGTTTTGGGGTCATGGGTTAAAGAACATGAGGTATGTAGTCTAATTTCTAAATAACATAATATTGATCATGATGATTTTTATTTTATTGTGATATTGTGTTTCCATGTTGTGAAACTGCTTTAAAATTATCAAGGTGTGTTTAATTCGATGATATAGAGAGACTTTTCACAGATCCCATTGAACCGTAAGATATTATGAGACCTACATTATGGAAATCCATGGGTTGTTCCAATTATCCTTGAAATTTTAATTTTGGTATGTAAAAATGGGAATAATGGGTTATATAATTGAACTAAATCCATATTGTAATTTTGATAGTGGTATTTAATGTTTTAAATGGAATATCCTTTCATGGTAAGTGAGTTTTGTATTAATTGATGATGATTTGATTAATGTGTAATTGATCATGTTATCCCTTTTGATGAATGTAAATAACCATGGTCGATAATGATAAACGAAATAATTCTCCATGATTTGAATGATTGATAATAAGGTTAATGACCTTGAACCTTGATATATATATATATATATATGTTATATGAGAATTTTTTATCATGTTTTTTGGTTTGAGGAACACTGTTTCAAATACCCAAGGAGTTATAGACTACGACCCTAGGATCTATATAAATTTGAGTTAGAATAATGTCATATGTGTCAAGATATAAATAACTTGATAGATAATCCAAGGCAAAAGAAATGAAATTGGATTTTAATTAGTGAAGAATTCCCATGAAATAATGCATTTATATATCCCTAATATGATTGGTATAGACTTTGTCATGAGCTAAAGAATGTATAAATGGTTCATGTTTCACCATGAACATAGTGAGGGGGTGCTATGTTGTTTATTAAATAATAAATAATTTGAATATTGTTTACTTTGTAATTTTTTTCTATTAATATTTACACAGCATAATACACTATAACATACATTCTATTTCTTTAGAAGCCATTGGTGGTGGCATACTGAGTTGTACTCACACCCTATTAAGGATTCCTGGTTAAAACCCGAATAGAATTCATGTTTACAAAATAGGATAAGGTAATGTTCCCTATGATAGATGGATGATATGGGATTCGAGATGAAGCGTGGATGAGGGAATTTGAAATCATATCGGGACCCTATTGTTATTTTTCAATGTTTCATTGTTTTTGGTTCTCATTAGATAGTCAAAATATGTATGGCGTGATATATTTACTTCTTTGGTTTATGGTCATTTTTCCTACGATGAATGTATTCTATGTTTTTCAGATGATTATTGATTATTGATGTATATTGGATATATTGTCTTTTGATGTCTTTTAATTTCTACTTTATTAACTGTATACATTCTCCCTACAATACATATTATACCCTCACTACTAGTTTCAATCCTCTGGTGTGTGGAATGTTTTAACTGATCTCATGTAGAAAACATGCTTAGGAAACCGGTATGTGGCACCCTGATTGAGGTGTTGTAATTAGGGATAGATTTTGGAAGGTTTATTATTATATTTTTGTGTATTGATATCATTTCCTCTGGACCATAAGCATGGTTATTACAATGAATGGGGGGTTTTGTTAGGTTATGTTAATGATTTTAATCGACCCTTGGAAACTATCCTTTTTTAATATAATTACAAACTATCAAATATAAACTTCATGAGAACAATTAAAGATGTAAAATAAATGAACATGATCAATTTAGATGGATTATAAAAATGGGTCTTATCCATTGATGATGAGATGGTGATGTGTTGAAAATCATGAATCTATAAGAATAATACTTTTTATTTTAAAATAAGAAGTATATTACTTGAGCATATAGGGTTATAAACTTCATAAAATAATTATACTCTTCCTAAAACATGTAACCCATTGATACTATAATAACATCCTTAATCTTATTTCTGGAACATGATATAGTAAATATAGTAGATATTGAGTAGCGATCATCACATACTCTCTTACATAAAATATTTTGTAATGAGATGTGAAATTAAACGGGAATAAGAGTTTTGACACATTTTATGGTATTTTTAAAATAATTAAGTCTAAATTATATGTTTTAAGAATTTTAATTCTCAATTATATGTTTTTGGACTTTGCAGGAAGCTTGGGAGGTGTTTTAGGTGCACGGTTGAGTATCAGAATAAGTCCAAGTGGCCATTCGGAAACTCAACAATAACAGTAACGCTCATGTTTTAACCTAAATGTCCAACTATTATGGGTGATTTTTGGTAGTATAATTTATTTACAAACTATGATAATGAGTGAGACGCATCATGAAATGTAAAAAATTTATCTCATATCATGAGGACATGGGCTTCTCTCTGGGAATAGTGTGGTGTACCATTTCTCATAGTTGTTGTGTTGCAATTGAATGAGCTCCTTTCCTAGGTTTATCACAGCAAAACCCATACTAGTTTTTCCGTGATGATGAAGGTATAGGTTCCATTACATATAGTTACATTGGGCGTACCATGACCTTGGAGTATCACAATGTGATGAGGCATGTTGAGTTGGACTTATACTATGACCAATTTTTTTGCACAATGAACAAAAACATGGCCTATTTTTATGATGTGAACATAATTAATGGGTTATTAGTATTAACTAGTATAGTAGAGAGATTAATTGGGGGAGGAAAAATTTTCCATCTCTCTCCCTCCACATCCTCCTCCACTCAAAGGAAGATGGATTATTATTTTTGTGGTTTTCGTTGCTGATTCTTGGAAATGTTTTACCATACTTCCTCATTTTTTGTTACTTTTTTAAATCCCTAGGAGTTTAGGAAACCTGGGATTGGTTTAAGTTATTATTCTACCAGATCATCATGGAATCATTCTAATTTTATGGGTATTTGTTTTTAGATTTCTAGAGGACATCCCCCAATGAACTCGTAATATTTTATGTATTTTAATTGATACAAATATGAACATTGATTTTTTCGGTGACTAAGAATCTTTGGATTAAATTGAATAATTATTTATAATTTTATTCCATTATTTGTTTTCTTGAGGCAAGGTATTAGGTGTCTGAAGTGCTTTTTTGAGGGGGAATGGAGCTTGGCAAGGTTGGTAACTCTATATTAGAGGTAGGTGACCAATTTTATATAAATTCATATGCTTGAATATTCTAGAGTGGGAATGCCACTATTTTTTAGGGGAATATGTATATGTATACCGACTAATAGATCAAGTGGTAAAGAGATTTGTGTCTTTGAGAATCATATAGTTTGGATTAGAAAACCATATCACTCTAAGTATTTTTGGATCTCCCGATGACCATATCTCAATAGGTAAAGGTTCATGTTGGTTGAATAGAGATCATGGGTGGGTCTCAGGATGTGATATGATTATTGAGTATCCTATGATGGTTGTGTCGAGATCATAGGATATACATGAGAGTCTTAAGGCTAGTTATGATAGGGGATATGTCTTTACCTCTCACATATGACGAGGGAAACATGTATGAGGGAATCGTTTAGTCTAGTTATGTTCATGGAGAGTTATGATCCTTATAATAATATATGTGGTATTGAGGAGAGGGTTTTCCTCTATGTAATGGTTTCAAATCAGTCATATGGGAGTTATAATATGAGACTAATGTGTTAGTCATGGGAATTGTAGGATGTGAATGATTGGGATTATAGGGGATTTAGAGTGGGGTATCTAAAGAATATCCCTGCTTACTAAAATTGATTTATGATATAGAATCAAAAGTTGATGGAAGATTCCTCTTTAGGGATCATTCATGAATATAATATAATTTTTGAGGCCATTATTCGAGGATATGGGAATCCTGGTACCAGTGAGATGAGAATGGGAAACATCTAAACGCCTGTAGTGGATGACATTGTTTGTGTGATGAGAATTTGGAGAATTCCACCACATGTTTATTATACAACCAGGATACTCTCATGGATTTAATCCTAATGTATTTGATGAATTATGGGATGCTTGTTGAGGTGTGTGGATAGGTATCAAGTGTCTAACACCCAGGTTAAATGATGATGAGTTTGTTGTAAATGTTGATTGCCCTATTTTTTATTTCAATTATTTATTGATTGTGTACATGTGACAAGAGAGTGATGCTGACATGGATGATAATAAGCCTTTCAACCTAGAATCACCTTGATTGGGAAGGTTCTAGTGGTTTCTAACCTTTACTGAGAAGGTATTGGTTATGATTATATATCAATCCTACCTTGAGATACAAGGTAATGGTCTACATAATGAATTTTCCTTGAGTGAGAATGTTTTAGAATATGAAATAATTGTTGGGACCATGTTGGATGGATAAGGATGTTTGAAGAGTTAGCCATTCCAGAGTGTTATATTTTTTTGTGAAATAAGATAAATCAATTCACTTTGTAAAAGGACCAACAACCAGACGATGCATTGCTGTATTTTATTTCACTAATATAATAAGATTAGATAACTAGTGATGCAAGCCTTATAAAGTAAAGGTAGAGAGAAAGAAGTAGGCGCGCAAGTATTGAGTAGGTGCGCAAGTATGTAGTAGGTGAGAAAGTGTGTAGAGGTTCGCAAGACATATTTCAAATAGCATCAATTAAATAATATGCCAAAGGATAGAAGGCGCACAAGTGATGTGAAGGAGTGCGAGTACCAAAAAGGTGTTCATGTACCATGAAGGAGTGCAAGTCCAAAGGAGGCGCGCACGTGCCAGGGAGTCGCGCAAGTTCCAAGAAGGTGCGCAATTCCAAGGAGGTGCACAAGTGAATGTGACACACAGATTGCCAAAATTCCTATAAAAAGGTGACTACCCTCCTCATTTATTAAGGCTCAAGACTTAGAGAAATATTTTTGAGCCATGAGCGCTCAAGTCAAAGAAGTGTGGCGGGAAGTGGTTGAGGCAAGCAAGTTGAGCCTCATTTTAGGTGGCGCGCAAGTGTTGTGATGTCCACAAAGTGGAATGCTTTTATAAAGGTGGTGCGCAAGTATTATCTGTACACAAAGTGGTTTCCAAGTGGAAATAGGCACACAAGTGCAAGGAGGTGCACAAGTGGAAGTAGGCGGGCAAGCTGTTTTTCTCCAGGGGTTCCTGCGAGCTTCTGGGTAGGAAGGTGAAGAATTTATTTGAACGATTTTGTTTTCGTATGCTCATTAAGAAGAATCCATCCATTTTCTTACACTATTTTTGCTAAGAGGGAGCACACACACTATTGAATTGTTTTCAAAGAGCTACACGAGTGTAAGGGTATATCCTACTCGTTGTATTCCACATCAAAGGATTGTTTTCTAATGGATTGTGTGTTACTGGATTTTTTCCATACCATACCAAGGATGTAGCTACTCTTGTTGAGTAGTGAAACTTTTAAATCTTGTGTTCTTGTGGTTTTTTGTGTTTATCAGAGAAGAAACTCTTTAACAGGAGGCCAAGGTTGTTTCATAAAGAAGGAAACTTAAAAAGAAAAAGATATCACTGATTCACCCCTACCCCTCTCAATGATACTTGGATCATGACTGGGAACTTCAATTGGTATCAGAGGGACAGGTTCCCTTCAGTTATTCTTTTCTGAAGTGGTTGAATAGTATTTGTGATGGAGAATCTAAATTACGTGAACAGCAAGGGGATTCCAATTTTAGATGGAAATAATTATCACATCTGGATGGAAAAAATGATGCCTTATCTTATGTATCTTGGATATGATGCTCTTGAAATGATAACAGATGGATTTTCTACTATTGATGACAAGGTTCCTCTTACTCCTATCGATAGGAAGAATCTTGAGAATGATGGAAGAGCTAAAAATGCATTACTCTCATCTCTTTCTGAGAGTGAATTTTTAAGAATGAATGGTGTTGAAACAGCCAAAGGAATCTGGGACAAACAGAAGAACATCTATGAAGGAATTAAAAAAGTGAAGAGGGCTAAACTACAAATCAGGAGACTGAAGTATGAAGACTTGAAAATGGGAGAATCTGAATCTGTTGGGGATTTCATTACCAGGATAAATGATATTATCAATATAATAAGATGTCTTGGTGAAACATTGGAGGATTCAACAGTTGTATAAATGATCTTGAGAATTATTCCAGACAAATTTGACACTAAAGTGTCTTCATTGGAAGATAGATACCCTGAGAAATTATCTCTGGATTACTTTTATAGAACTCTCATCTCTTAGGAAATTAGAAGGGAGAAGACTATGAAGACCAAAACAAAATCAGAAAGAGAAATGTCATTCAAGGCTTCAAAGGGAGAGAAGTCAAAGAAGACATTTATTGAAGATGATGCTGGTGAATCCAATTCTGAAGATGAGGTATGTAAAAATTTTGATTAAATTTTATCCTTGTTTTATAAAAATGTGAAAAGAGGTACAGGGAAATACAAAGGGAAACTTCCATTGAAATGTTTTGAATGTGGAGCCTTTGGTCACTTTCCGGCTAACTGTCCTCAAATGAATAAAGAAGAAGATAGTGATGATGATGAGAGATGGAAAAGAAGGTCATGGAAGAAACAAACTAACAATGATAAATATTTTTCAATGGGTAAGGATAAAAAATTCTTCAAATCAAAAAGAAGAATATTTTTATCTAGAGATGAAGAAGAAGATAGAGAAGCTGAATCTGAGAAATCATCTACCAAGAAAGCTAGAGAGAATACCTTTATTGCAGTAGTGAGTAATGAAGATTACGAGAGCAACAATTATGAAGAAGAAGAAGAATATCAAATTGAATATCATCTGAAAGAAGAGTTGTAAGAATTTTTGAGGAAGACCATAAGGCTTGAGAAGGAAAACAAAAAGTTGATATATGAAATTCCCACAATAAACAATCAACTGGGTTTTCCTGAGGTGAAAATCATGATGGAAAAGAGATTGATTATATGAAAAATTATCTTGAGAATGAAAAGAATCGTAATGATCATATTGATGTAATTCTTAATGAAAAAGATGAAGAGTTTAAACTGTTCCAATAGAAACTGCCCAATGCTAAAGAAATGAATATCAGTTTCAAACATTATATCTTAGAATTTGGTGCATGTTCTAGTAAGAATGAAACAATGAAGGGTCCACATAATTTACCTTCAAATATTGAGAGGAACGATGGAACTAGTTCTAATAAGAACAAAGTTAGAAAGGCTATGTATATGGCTAAAGTCAGTAATGTTAAAAAATCCTAAGTGCATAAAAATCCTATGTCCAGAAAGATTTCTACTACTTTTGATACTGATATGTTTGAACAGAAATCTGAGCTGAAAAAGAAAATTACGATTGAAATCAGAAAGGTTGATAGTCAGTAGCGATCTATTAAGAATGATTTTGAGAAGCATGTTCACAACTCCGGTCATTATATAAGTTTCAGAGGAAAATATTCTTTCTATGGTTACTACTGGTATTGTGGTGGATTCGGACACATGGAAAATATGTTTTGGTTCAACCAAAAACATTACAACAATTCCACAGGTTTTGAAAGACATGGATTGAGGGGGAGTCAATCCTTTAAAAACAGTAGTTCTGAAAATAAATTTCAGATGAAATCTGAGAAGATTGGTTTGAATGTTGAGAATAGGTTCCAATCATTGGAAACTCTTTGTGAAATATGTGATCGACCTGGACAACTTTCCAAAGATTGTCGTAGTGTGTTACTATAGAAACAAAAGATTCTTAATAATTCTCAATAGCCCGCGTTTTTAAAAGCTAAATGGGACAGGTCTGATAAGTCTAAAAAGAAAGAGTACATGGTTGTCTGGCCAGAACACATTGACTAAGCTAGGAAATTGGAGGAAGCACAACGGAAAGTGAAGGAAAAGGAAGAACAAAAATCACTTTTTGTCGAAACATCTATGAAATCTACAAAAGGAGAACATACATGGATTCTTGATAGTGGATTTTCCTCTCATATTGAAGGATAATTATAGCTGTTAAAGAATGTGAAAGAATTCAAAGAAGGAACAGTGAAATTTGGAAATGATGAATTTCTATGGATAAAAGGTGTTGGATCAGCCATTATTAGAAAAGAAAAGAGGAAATCCAGGAAAACACTCTATGTTGATGGGCTAAAATGTAACCTGTTAAGTGTGTCACAACTCTGTGATAACGGAAACAAAGTAATATTCAGAAAAAAAATATTTTTTGTGAAAAGTGAATATGGTGGAAATATAGTTATAAGAGGCCAACGTTCAAGAGGGAATCTATTCAAAGTTGGTGATGTGCATACCTCTTGTTACATGAGTGTGGTGGATGAATGTAAATTATGGAATAATAGGCTGGGGCACATGTTTCAGGGAAATATGTGCACGTTAAAAAAGCGAGACAATGTTCGGGATATGCCTGATTTGTCAAGAGAAAGAGATTGGAGCTGCACTATTTGTGATAAAGGGAAGATTACTAAATCTTTGCACAAGAGAATTGAAATTCACTCAAAAATCCACTTGGAACTCATACACTCAGATATATGTGGACCAATGAGCAAGAAATATTCAAATGGAGATAATTACTTACTTACATTCATTGATGACTTTACTCGCATTACTTGTGTTATGTACATGAGACGTAAGTCAGATACTCAAACAATGTTTAAGAGTTTCATAAGGAATGAAGAGAAGGAATGTGAGTGTTCAGTAACGAAGTTGAGAACTGATAAAGGTGGTGAGTTTTATAATGAAGAGTTTTAAATTTATCTTGAGAAACAAGTAATTTAGCATGAGTTCAGTTCAACATACACACCTCAACAAAAAGGGGTGGCTGAAAGAAAGAATTGAAGTCTGGTGGAAATGGGGAGAAATATGTTACTTGAACATAGTATTTCTCATTATTATTGGTATCAAGCCATGAGAACTATTGTGTATAATCCGTATCAGTGTTTCTATAAGCCAAACACAGATATGATTCCATATGAAATGATCTACAGAAAAACTCCAAGTCTGAAACACATGAGAGTCTTTGGGAGTCCATGTATTATAAAGAAGAAAGGTGAAAATCTGGGAATGTTTGAGAAAAGAGGAGATGACTGAATTTTTCTTCGCAATGGTCAAGAAATAAGAGGATATAGATTCATCAATAAAGAAATAGGAAGAATTATTGATTCTTCAGATGTAAAAGTTGTTGAAAATGCAATGAAATAAAAGTAGTCATATTTTGATGTCGAAGTCGAGCAGGATAGAGAAGATTTTGATAACAATTCTGATAATGCTTCAGACTGTGTTAATACTACTAAAGAAGAGGAATCTGACTCAGAGATCTCAAGTGATGAGGATGGAGTTCAAATAACTCATCCTAGGTTGAGGAATCAATTGGAGGCTCAAAACATTGTTGGAGATAAAACTCAGAGGGTCAAAACAAGAATAACAACAAATGTTATATCACATACTTCTCTTTATTTTAAAGTTGAATCAAATGATGTGAATGAAGAATTTGAGAATCCAGAATGGGTTTATGCTATGAATGAAGATCTTGATCCGATAGAGAAGAATGACACATTGGAACTTGTACCCAATCCAGACAATAAGAACATTATTGGTACAAATGAGGTCTTCCGGAACAATATGAATGAAGAAGGTAAAGTAATTAGAAACAAAACAAGATTGGTCTGTAAAGGGTATTCACAAATTGAACGCATTGATTTTGATGAAACCTTTGCCCCAGTGGAATGATTAGAAACAATCAGAATCTTTCTTGTTATTTCTGCACAATGAGGTTACAAAATCCATCAAATGGATGTAAAATCTGCATTCTTGAATGGTGACATTGATGAGGAAGTTTACATTGATCAACCTGGTGGATTTGTTATTGGAAACGATGAATGTTATGTGTGCAGGTTGAAGAATGCTTTATATGGGAGAAAAAAGGCTCTGATAGCATGTTATTCTAAATTAGATAAATGCTTAAAGAAGATGAATTTTAAGAAAGGGAGAGTTGATATAAATCGCTACATCACGGAATGTTACTAGTTTTCACTGATCGTTATTATTTATGTTGATGATATTATATTTGCTGGAAATGATGAAAGATCATGTGATAAATTTTCTGAGGAGATGAAGATGTTATTTGAGATGTCCATACTGGGAGAAATGACGTACATTCTTTGGCTACAAATTTCACAGAAGAATAATCTCATTTTTCTGTGTCAAGAAAAGTATGTTAAGGAACTTCTGAAGAAGTTTGGCATGAAAAATTCGAAACCAGTTTCCACACCGATTTCAGTGGGGACCTTGTTGTGTAATGATGGAGAAGTCAAGGATGTTGATCAGAAAGAGTTTCGAAATCTGATTGGATGTCTGTTGTATTTGACTACCTCAAGACCCGACATCATCTATGCTATCACTTTAGGTGAACGATTTCAGAGTGATCCTACATAATCACATTTTATTGATGGAAAAAGAATCCTCAAATATATCAAAGGCACAAAAAATTTTGGAATCAGGTATTATTTCACTATAAATATTGATCTATTCGGGTATTCTGATGCTGATTGGGCAGGAAATGTTGATGATAGAAGATCCACACCTGGTAGAGTCTTCTTTATGGGGGAAAGTTGTGTTAGTTGGAATAAAAAGAAATAGAATTTAGTAACTCTTAGCACAGCTGAAGATGAGTATGTTTCTGCTAATCATGATGCAACTCAACTAATGTGGATGAAGACTCAGTTAGAAGATCTACTTGTTGAAGTAAAGCTACCATTTCTCTTGGGTTGTGATAATCAGAGTGTAATAAATCATACAAGAAATATTGTACAACATTATCATTCAAAATAAATTGATATGAAGTACCACATCATCAAAGAGCGGGTGGAGAAGAATTAATTGAGGTTGTAGTATGTTCCTACATCTGATAAAGTTGCTGATATATTCACAGAACCGTTACTGAAGGAACCATTTGAAAAATTGAGGTTGAACATGGGTGTCCAACCTCCTTCTCATAAAAGTTATGGTACATGTTTATGTCCCCTCTCTCATCTTGCCTTTGTATAGTTTTTTCAAGGGGGGAGAATTTTTTCATAAATATATCCTTATAAATGCATGCATAAAGGGGGAGTTGTGGGTAAGCTGTGAATCTAGCATGTATGTGTGTGAACGATTCTAACTGTTTGTTGGAGTGGTTGTGGAAACAATGTTTTTTGTTTTCCAGGAAAGTTGACGAAGTGAAGAATTCTAAAGTAGAAGCTTGAATGATATTAAACAATAATTAAGTAGACGCTTGAAATATATTCTGAAGAATTTTGAGGAGATATGATCATGAGATTTCATAGTCACTACCTTTAGACGTCATGGTTTTGGCTGTCAATAATTCTTGTTTCCTATAGAGATTTAGCTCACACAGGATTAGAATTTATGATAATTAATCCATTGCATAAGGTTACAAAGATCAGTTATTTATGAATCAGGGTTGACAACAAAATCCGAAGGGGGGTATTGTTTGGACCAAGTTATATGGATAAGGAAGTTTGAAGTGTAAGCATTTACAGAATGTTGTATTTTGTTGTCAAATAAAATAAATCAATTCACATTGTAAAAGGAAAAATAACCAGACGATTCTTTTCTATTTTGTATTTCACAAATATCATAGTTCGGAGAACTTGTGATGCAAGCCTTATAAAGGAAAGGGATGGAGAAAGAAGTGGGCGCACAGGTATGCAGTAGGCGCGCAAGTTTGTAGTAGGCGCACAAGTATGTAGAGTCATGCAAGTCATATTTAAAATAGCATTATTTCAATAATATGGAAAAGGAAAGAAGGTGTGCAAGTAATAAGAAGGCGCGCAAGTACCAAAAAGGTGTGCAAGTACAAAGAAGGCACGTAAGTCCTAAGGAGGCGCGCAAATGCCAGGGAGTCGCGCAAGTGCCAAGAAGACGTGCAAGTACAAGGAGGTGCGCAAGTGAATGTGACGCGCATGTTGCCAAAATGCCTATAAAAGGTGACTAACCTCCTCATTTCTCAATGCTCTCTATATAGAGAAATATTTTGAGCTTTCAGCACACAGGTCGAAGAAGTGTGGTCCGCAAGTGGTTGAGGCGTGAAAGTTGAGTATCATTTAAGTGGTGGGAAAGTGTTGTGCTATCCAAAAAGAGGCGTGCAAGTATAAAGGTGGCACACATGTATTGCCTATCCAAAAAGAGGTGTTCAAGTTGGAGGAGGCATGCAAGTTCAAGGAGTCACGCAAGGGGAAGGAGGCGCGCAAGTGTAAGGAGGCGCGCAAGTGGAAGTGGGCGCGCAAGTTGTTTTTATCTAGGGGTTCCTGCCAGATTCTAGGTAGGAAAGTGTGAAATTTCATAGAATGATTTGATTTGTGTAAGCTCATTAAGAAGCACTGATCCATTTTCTTACCCTATTTGTGCTAAGGGGGAGCACATGCACTATTGGATTATTTTCAAAGTGCTACACGAGTGTAAGGGTATATCTTACTCGTTGTATTCCACATCAATGGATTGTTTTCTAGTGGATTGTGTGTTACTGGAATGTCTCCGTACCATACCAAGGACATAGCTAATCTTGTTGTGTAGTGAACCTTGTAAATCTTGTGTTCCTGTGGTTGTCTGTGTTCAGCAGGACACAAAATATTTAACAGGAGGCAAAGGTTGTTTCATAAAGAAGGAAACTTAAAAAGAAAAAGATATAACTGATTCACCCCCTTCCCCTTTTAGTGATACTTGGATCCTGACTGGGAACTTTAATAATGAGCGAGAAGACTAGACCAGATTATGATCAGATATCATACCCTACATTGATTGATATGATGGTAGTCTTGATACTGGCATCTTCTCCATTTATAAGATATTGGTCATGGTTTCGAGTGTTGTGGGGGCCGATTAAGTCCATTCACTGCAATTGTTTGTCATATTTTTCAATGACTAATCCATAATTAGATGACGGTGAATCAACATGTGTCACAAATAAATATAACGAAAGATTAAAAATAATACTGAAATTATATTTAGAGGATATTTTTAAGAAAAAATATTAATTAAATTAATGATATAAAGTACCATATTTTTTGAATTTTTTTAAGAATATCTTGAAGATTTAAATACCATTCATTGTATATCATTATTGTGTTATAAGGATCCAATTTAGAATCCCCCTAGAGTTGGAAGACATGTTATTAATGATCTAATAATGTTGTCAATTAATATTGGGGTATTTTCATTAATCTATTTATCATCTTGAATCATTCATGTAGATCATAATAGGGTATCCTTCAAAATGAATATCATGTCACATTTTTTCATAACCATGATATGGAGGAATATAGTGGAGAATCTTACTGATATTGAGATAATCCTAGAGGTGTTACTGAGATAATCCTCCAAGGTTATGATTTTTTCACAATGTTATGTATTATAAACATTTAAAATAATATATGATAGGTTTGTATTGTGATAGGGTTTAATATTAGTATGTTCACATTGGCACTTAACAAAATATTGAATATAAATGATTCCCATTGGTGATAATAATAATAATAACATTATTATTATTATTATTATTATTATTATTATTTATTAATTTTAAATAACCAAATCAATTTATAAATATGTTTTTCCTAAATAAGTTAATTTATAATTTTTCAATGATATTCGTCTCTAATATCATTCTCTTTAATATCACCTTATCGGTAGACTTTAATCCCTAAATATTACTTAAACTTTAATAATAAATATTAAATAATTAAATATTATTATATGGATGAATAAATAAATACTATTTCCATTTTATTTAAAATAAAAATTTATTTTAATATTCATGTAACTAAATAAGTAGTTATTTTATTAAATAAAAACTATATATTACATTGGGAATAAAAATTTATATATATAAATAATATATTAAATGAATAAATATTTTTCTTAATAACCATATATCTATCTATTTATATATTTAATAAGTAAATATTATTTTGTACCATAATAATATGATTTCAAAAAAAAAGTCATTATAATGTGAATATAACCTGTGGCTAAATAGTTATTATAAACAATATCGTGAATAATTGTTATTTATCTCTTAGGGGGATATTATTTATTACAACTATTAAATTATAATATAATATGACTAAGATCAATTAAATCATTATATGGGTGACCTTCCAAGAAAATTCCTTTGTTCGTTTATCCAAGATCTCTTAAAGTAAACTGTCCTCATCTAGAAACCCATAATGGTACCCATTGATGAAGTGTTTAATGTCCCAATTACAACAACCAAATACAAATACTTATTGGGTAATATAATCTCATTATATCAATATATTTTCACATAGGTATCATACTTGTGTCAAAAATCAATTATCCCAATACCTAATTCATTTAAAATCAGAAATTAACCCATCAATACACCATATCCATTGATTTTAGTTTAATAGTTCAACTCCTATCAAAGGTCCATGATATAAAATTCAATAAATACGAAAGCAGAAAATACTCTATTGACTAATTCAGGAATATAATATCACATGTGATACAACAAATGTTTTCTACCATTCAAATGACATATTTTATCATAGATTTCATCAATATAAAATAGTTTTGAACTCATGATATTATTTAATAATAACATCATATATAAAGATCATTACACATTCTCATATATACGAATATGAAATGACATGTGACATGTATAATTCCTATAATACATTCAGTTCTCATAACTTCCTCTATAATATATTACAATGGGATAACTTCATGAGATGTTTTCTAAATTATTTATGAGTCTTTTAGACCTGCTTGATTATATCATAAGTGTCCAGTAAGATGCTGCCATCCAATCATGGAAAAAATATTTATGAATATCATCATAGAAATTCTTGGTTATCATCATATTATAAAACTATTCTGAGATTTTGATATGAAAAATACCATATAGACATTACCAGATTTATGATAAAAAATAATATTCATCGTGTGACATGGTACAAAATTAATATTTTGTTTTTATAAGATTAATTTATTAAAAAATTACAATATAGTTCATTTTATGTAACTAACTCCAACAGTTTATAATTTTCAATAGAGCTAACTATTATCCCTTATTTTAGTTATCACATGTCATATATTCTTATAGTGATAATAGTTTTAACTATTAGGCCTATGACATTATTCTAGGTCCATGGTTTGTCTTTTCACACATCATAATGAATTATATACTTATTGAAACCTTTCTAACTTGAGAAAATCCCTCAAGTAGTATCATCCCCATGTACCCACCTTATTATTCCTTTTTCAAAAACATGGCATGTGGGTTAATGTTATTGTTAATTATTATCATATTAATGATAATACTCTTACTAGTGGTATAACTAAAAATTGGAATTGATTGTTTCTAAACTAATTTTTATGCTACATCAGAAGCCACAATGTACTTATTTATTATAGATATGGAAACCACCGGATGTAATAAGCCTATCATTCACAATGAATACGTTTTAATAGGATCCTAGATCAAAATGATCATAATGAAGACTACTATTACATCCACTTCAAGATAATTATTTTCATTTTTTATGGGAACTCTTACAGTTATACTTTTCAATTACATTCATATTATTATAACTACAATTTTGTGCAGTTTATATGGTTTATTTTAAAAAATTATTATTAGGTTTTTTAAAAAGAAACAAACACAAATATACTATGTAAAATGAGATATGTTTCTATAACATAATCTTGTGAAATTATATTCATAATCTCATTGAGGTATCATACATGTTATGCTAAAGAGACTTTATACCACGGTACATGGGAAAATTTTTATTTAAAAATAACTTCTTCTAGTATTTATTTAATTACATCCAATGTCTGTAATAAAAAATGATTCATAAGCCCATACATTAGTGTCTTAAAATTTTCTACCCTGGAACATTAGTTTCTACATTAAGTCATTTTTAGATAAATGAATTAATTTTTATTTGAAAATTTTTAATATTAAATATTAATTTTTAATATGATATAAAAATATACAGCATGGAAAAATATAGCGCTCCAATTGACCCTTTATAGAGATATAGAGGTCCCTCTTAACAAATAAATATTATATGATAATTATCCATTTTTATATTGATAAATGGATTTATGAAATCTGAATAGAATTTTTATCATTAATTTACATAACCAACCCTTATATTTTTAAAATATATAAATATTTCTAGGATCTCTATTTAGGAATCTATCCCTGAAATATAATTATCAAATATAATGATCATAGAAAATATATGAAAAGTAAAATTAAAATATATTTATTATGTCGATTAATTTATTTTTTATTTTTTATAGGAAATATCAATACATTCGTCAAACAAATAAATATTCAATCATGATTAATTGGACTGGTTTTAACCATCATTTCCATGTCTTTTCCATGAATACACATGAATGGTATCAAATTCGGGAAAACAATAAAATATAACATACCCAAATTTTGTTCCATAGAATATATTTTAAAAATATAATGAAATATGTCACTTTTATGTTACTTGGAATAAATAAATCCTTAGAGGATATATTTATTGTGTTCTAAGACCAAAATTTATAAATATTAAATAATTTTAAAGGAATATTAAACTCATAAAATTACTATCTACGTCAAAACCATGAATGCTTATTATATTTTGATACTAGATACATATTCATCATAATTCATGAAATATCATTAATGATTCACATATATAATGCCTTTTAGTATTACCATACATAAAACCATTATTCATAAATCAGGGATGGAGATACATAAGATATGGTGATATGATATTCTTACTATGGGTAAACATATGAGATAACAATAAATGATTATACATTAAAAAAATATAAGCATATGGGTATCATTTGGTGATCATAAATTAAAATTTTCATGTCTATACTTTCATGGGTTATAATCATGAGTTTTAGAATAAAAAAATATAATAAAAAAATAGAATGTTTATAAGAGTGTTGAATCATAAAAAATCAGTCATGATCCATGAGAGTATAACAAAGGAAAATGAATATGGGAAAAACGTCTAATATTGTGAAATGTATAAATAGAAATAGGTATAGACATTATGTTATGATGATGAACATCTGCCATCCTCTAAACATATAGGCATGGAAAAATGTCCATGCATAATCTCATGGTCATGAAAAAAAGTTATATTCATAATATTATGGACACGAAAACTCGTTACAAACATAATCTTGTGGACAGGATAACTCAGATCATACATAAGACTATGGACATAAAATTAGAAATATTGACAAAATATTTATCTCAATAGCCATACTTCTTTACCCAATGTACTAGAGGTCTATAATAAAACCACTTTTCACATAATAATAATCTATTTATATTTACAATACATTATCAAAAAAAACATTTGACATTTCATCATAACATAACCCACAGAAAATACAATGGCATTTGTGAACATATCATCATTATAAAACTAAACAATCTAGATAAATAATAATGGTGCCATCATAGAATACTATACCTAATAAAATATATATAGCACCAGATTCTTTCATCAGTGATGAGATTAAATTTAAAATATCAATTGGAACATTTCTGGGGAAAAATATCCTTCTCATTTTGATACCACTTATTTAAATTCTAAAATTTTAAAAATTATTTATTAAAATATTTTCATTGAAAATATACATGGAATATATATAATTAAATATTTAATCAATGAGTTTTCATGATGGTTGGAAATACCATTCATTCCTTATATGTTGATAAAAAAATACACATCACATTTTTACTGAAAAATAATGGTATCTCATTCTGAAAATGATAAGAGTATTCGTTTTAAAAAATTATAAAATTAAATGTAGATAAATATGGAATTAAAAAATAATTATAGAATATTATAATTTAATTTAATTTTTTAGAGAATATTGATATCGAAGAAAAAGGATTTTAGACCCTAGAGAGAAAAAAAAATTAGATTTCCATAAAGACATTATTTCAGTATCATGATTTATTAAATAGAGTAAAATCAAAGGAAAACATTTAATTTATATAAATATAAAGATGATAATAAAATTTATGGGATTATTTAGATATATTTAAATAAATTTCATCATCAGAAACATGATCATAAACAATCCTGATAAATAGTGTGATTTCTAAATAAATCCATCAACTCATGTTTGACTTTATTTAAAAGTTCCATAACCACATTAATAATAATTTTAAATTTGATATAAATTTATTAGTGAATAATTTAAATACTTATAATATCACATAATATCCAAATATATCATTCTAAAACCAATATATTTATAATACATTCTCATAATTATCATTTTTCTGTGTTATCAACTTCATTTTCCTATTGAATTTTTGATTTGTAGTTTTGGACCTTATATATTGATCATGGTTCGATCATATCCATATTTTTAATCATGATATTAATATCATATATATTAATTATGTATATATATATCATTATTCAAAAATAAATAAAGATATTTTAAATTTAATTGCACTGCTTGTAGAGATGGTAATCCATATGAAGACATGAACATTGATTTCAGTTTTTGATGAATGGAATGAATAAAAGTTAAATAATAATTAATATTTAAAAAATAATTTCTATATCATGTATATTCATTAAATCAATACTGATTAGAATCTATTTAGTAAAAAATCAGAAAATGAATCACATCACTTCATGAGGGTGGTTGTCTACACTTACACGTTAACGACGTCATCATTTTGCAACGGATAGAAACTTAGGAAGAATTATATGATATTATAATTAAAAAGAATAATTATTCCAAAAAATATAATATATAAATAGAACTCCATTCATTATAACCATCTATGAAACTTGTTGATGGAAAATGAATTTAATAGATATGTGTATGTTGTAGTCTACATGTACAGATAAGAAATATTTTCAATTCCTATTTAATTGAAACAAGGGTGAATAATTACGGTGACCAAAATATACTATTTATTATATTTAGGATGTTGATTATATCAATTAATACTGTATGGTTTGTGTAACTAAAATAAGAAATATATTAAAGGAGTTTGGGTATGATGTATACATATTCATCAATATGCATATTTTAGAACCTTTCTTAATGTCCTATAGAATGGTATTTTAAGTATAAAAATAGCTTTATTTACATTCTAAGGGAAACTAGATGAGATATTTTCAGGTATTAGTTGAGATAGAAGGTTCATGAAGGTGTAATGAAAAGAGAGAACATGTTCCCTTCTATAATGAAGGGAAAAGAGTCACATGGAATATCTTATAATATTTAAATATAACTTATTTCTTTATAAAGAATAATTCATACTTAGTCAATGAAATTTTAAAATGTTAATTTGTCATTTTAAACTTAATATTTTGGGTTAACCCCATGGTAAACTAATTTTAACCTCAACTGTGGTAACACCTCTTTAAATATTAAAGGGTTCTAATTTTATTTATAAAGAAAAAATATGGTCATAAGTGGAAAAGGATAAAACATTAGACCATTTATTACCATAAATTTCCTCTTTAATGATTTATATTATTTTCAAATAATTTAATAAAATATTATTTATGGTAAATATTATTAATGTCATTTTTTGTCACTGTTCATTAACTATTACATTAAATTTATCAACATAATTTTTTAATTAAAGATAAACCATTAACATTTCAATAATATATTATATATATTTATAATTATTCATTGAACATATTTATTCATACAAATTGTAAAAAATTTATTTTTTTTAAAATCATTTACTCTATTATTTTCTTATGAAATGAATAAATATTGTATCTACATTCTATGAGAATGTTAGGTATTTATTCAAAGAATTCCATTTAAAAATACATAACAATGAGAAAATAATTTCTTAATATTATAATTAAACATTTATAAATCATATTATACTTTTTCTATCAATATGATAAAATCTAGAGTTATAAAATTCATGAGAGTGACATTCATTATTTTCTTTATCAAAAATTAATATAATAGCCCTAACCACATGAACTAGAACCAATATTTCATAAATTAAAACAATAGATTATTTTGGGATGAATTCTATCATAAAATATAATTAATGTTAGTGTTATATAATTTTGAATCCTTATAGCAATCTTTTAACCATATTTTTTATGTTTACTATTATCGATGTGACCAAAATTTTCCATAGTTACTATTTATAATGAAAAAAAATTAAATTAACCTATATGAAATATTTTAACTTAATCATTCGCAATATAGAATTTATTTTATTTATATTCAAAAAATATAAGTTGATTAATTCAATTTTCAAATAAATGCCCAAAAAAATGAAAAATTCATTACATAAATTTCATTTTTGACTATAAAACTGGATTTATTCTAATTAAATTACTAGTAAATCCCATTAATGAATGTAAAATAATATTATTGAATTTATAATCTATAAATACAATGAAAATATTTATTCAAAAGTATTTTATTTTTTTGTTTAAAAATTGAATCACATTTCCACATTTAACTGTTTTTAGAAAACAATATTTTCTTAATCCCAAAGAACCTTTTACCAAAAGCTTGCATAATGATGACTAATAAGTAAATAATTAAATTATATAAAATTAAATGACACCTATGATACTTTATTTTCAAATTAAAAAAATTATGGGTCCATTCAATGAAAATCAATTTCATTTTTACAAAGAAATTTATTTTACACTATTAACTAAAAATCAATATTTCAAGAAATATCCAAAATTTCACAATAAGAATATTTTGATATTATGATTTCAAAAATTATATTTTTAAAAAAAAAAATCAATTTATTAAATTATCATAAATAAATTAAAATCCTTTCACAAAATATGTGATAAAACCAATTTTTTAAGAAAACATGTTTTTGGTAGATAAAATGACTTATAAAAAATGAGTACATATATATTATGAATTAATTAATAAATTTTAATTAATTAGAAAAATTATATATATATATATCACAATTTAATTAATGTTATTTATCTCCCATCAATTGAATGGCTATGTTATCAAATATTATTGTTTTTTAAGGTCGGTGTTGTGTTTCAAGAAAGTAATCGAACACATTATTTATTTAAGTAGAAATATATTCTAAAATATAAGGGTCTTATATTATAAACCATTAAATAAAATAAACCCCTAAAATATTTATCATTGTAAAAAAAATTTCTACTTTCTCAAATACCACTGTTAAAAATCTACACCATACATAGGGATAATAAAACATCCACTAAAAAGGGGAAGTTGGAAAAATAAAGGATACCTAAGATTACACATTATAGGGTTCTAAAATATAGATAAAATTTCTGTGATGTTTAATTATATACTCAGAGGATAAAACTAATGTCCATGTACTAATAGATAGTGACATAGTACATGGGCATGAGAAAGTTAATAAACACAAAACCATAAAACAATGAGGGGTGAAAAGGAACGAAAATCATCAAAAATGAAGGTCAAAATGATCCAATTTTTTTTTTAAAGATAACATTATTAATATCGATGGATTATTTTAATATTAATATTGAGAACAAATGAAAACATAATTACATGATTTCATTCAATTTCATAACCATGATTTCATTATTTGGTTCTACATTGAGAAATTTTTTCTTTATCGGGTACTCCACGAAATGATTATTCTAGTTGATTTTATTAGGCTTGAAGCACAAATATTACCTATTCACATATCATAATATCCATAAAGGAAATAAAATTCACCCTTTCTTTATCTAAATATTTTACCAAACCAAAATTGTTATAACAATGTATCCTATATAAATTTCTATAATAAATCAATATTTAATAATTCAATAATAACACCTAAAGATACACATAATCCATTTCTTAATTAGTTATCCTTAAGTATATTCCAAAATATGTCTAACTGAGATTTAATCTCAAATAATATAATTATTTGATCTCATATCCTTGCATGATAAAATTATTAATTATATTGAAATAATTTTAACGACTACTCATGTCTTATACCTAATTATATATACCTTGAGAATATATTCACAAGAATATACTAATAATTTTAAAAAATAATGGCTTAATAAAATCATGTATTATTTTTAAAGATAATTCAACCTTTATTACTTAAATAAGATCCTCTCTTCGAAATTAATATTTCTAGTAGATGTTTTTGATCATCATTGAACCAATAGGTGGTCATATGCTAGTTTAATTTATAAAATATTTTTATTATTATATATATATTTTTATATAATAGATATAGATATAACTAATAAATCATTTGAATTAAGTAAAATAATGTAAAGGGTGTCCAATATGATTTCCACATGGATCAATCATAAAAACATTATTAAGGAAACCCTAACTCTTTCATGGAGCATAAGTGTGCCAAAATTAGCATGATTCAATTAAGCTATTTGGATTTCATATAATTCCACTTTTTTCCTTTGAAAAAAGAAGTTATTATAGATTCTTTTCCTCATTATACTTTTTATTAGTGAAATAGATCACCTAATTCACAAATTCCATTCGTCTATATCACTGATCTGTGCATGTTTTATTCGGTTAATCTCCCCCTATTAATTGAATTGATGGGATTGTTCATGTAACTTACTCATTATTTTGATCAATGGATTTTCATCCAACAATTTTAATATATTTTTATTCCTTTCAAGCATTCACTTCAGGGATATGTCCCAATAGTTTTTGATTTAGGGTGTTTAAATGTTTTCTTCCATATATGTGACTTATAAATAAAGATTTCATAAAACTATATCTTCTTTCTTATCAGTAAAATCAAGAGGGTTTTACTCTTTTATTTCCAGAATGACTATACATCGAACGATATATTCATATCTCCCAATGTCCCTTATTTATAGTTCCTTTTGAATAACTGGTATCAAATAGATGAATAATTGATCATATTTTCTTTTTTGGGTGATGATTAAACCATAACATTATCTTACATGTCTTATAGAAATTTTATACATATTCTAATGGTATCATCATCCTCATTTATATTATCAGAAAATTCATCTTCTATTTTATTTATTTATAATATAAGGGAATTACTTTAGAAGACATATCCCCAAAAATTATCCCATTCAATGGAGTCAATTTATTCTTATCAACTCATATTATTATTATTATTCTTCAATTTATCTGTTTCTTCTTAAAATAAATAAATCTATATTATAAATTTTCATGGTCTAATCACCAATGAACTAAATAAATATTTCAAATCATACTGATCCACTACTTAGTAACCAATGGGTTTAAAAATCCATTGAACGAGGGTGGATGCTTTCATATAAAAAATTTGATTCCCTATATCTCTCTCAACGGTGAATTCAGAAGTTCTACTTTATTCAACATACATCTCATATGTTGATAAAAGAGACTGATAATATTCAATAAAATATTTAATATAATATCTAAAGACATTTGGTTACTCATTATTATTTTTATTTCATTGTCCATTTAATTTGATTTCCTTGTTATTCCTCTGAGTTATTTCCATTGAATAAAATAAAAATTTATAGTGTGAGTAGTAACAGTCAAAGTGATATATCATATAATTATGAAAAACAATTCATAGGATATATATATAGAATAAATCATTTTTTAAAACAATGATGACATAGGTTTAACCTAGGAAATATTTTTCTATCAACTATTCAAATCATTAAAAATGATTTTTAAGAAAAAATTAATTTAACCTAATCACTCCCACCAGGTATTGTCAATCTATCTTCATTGTAAAAATGAACTACCCATACAAAAAATTTATTGTAGTGATATACATGAAATACAATTTTCAACAGTCTTACCTCTAAATGCATCTATTTCAAAACAACTCCCACTTAATGTATCCAGGAAGGGATGTTTTTCAAGGAAAAAACATAATATATATCTTACCAAATCATTATAATGTTATCCTATACATAGGATTGTTCCCATTTTTTCAACAAATTTCTCTATTCCCAAAATCTATATAATGAATAAAACATTTTATCATACCAACTATAGCCACATAATATTTTCATATATAAATATTACGTTAAATTAGATTTATAGTCAATAGATAATATTATAATCCACACCATGACTCTAACGGTTTATTTGATTTGGATTGTAGATACATAATATTATTATTTAAGGATGGGTCTTCAATGTTAAACATATATAATTTTTATTAGGAATACCTTACTTAATACCAGACTTCTTAATTATGAGGTGGAAAACTTAACAAAGGGTGACATGATATTCTCCGTAAGGGTTTTCAAATGACATTTCAATCAATTATCATACATGGGTATAAGATAGAAATAATAGTATGAGGTTATAATCATAAATTTTTTTCATCATACCCAATCCTTATTGATCATACCCATGAATCACAGTATAAAACACTCTCATTAAATATAAAATATTAAAATGTGATTAGAATTCTAAAAAATTATTCAAGATACTTGAGTACGTAACACACACATATTAATGTGGGAAAATAATTTTATAACATTGTCAAAATTTATAAATATAAGTAGGTTCAATCATTATGATATATAAATTAGCTCAAGCCCTCACATAATCATATGTGTAAGAATTCAAGACCAATCATAATCTTATAGACATGAAAACATGGTCTATGCATACTCTAATTGATATGAAAAACAGTTCCACACATACAATTTTAAATTGAAATCAATTTCGTGCATAATATATGTATCTCATGATTTATCCATAATTACCCAATTAATTGGAGGTCTATAATAGACACACCCACTAAATAATCATTATACATTCATATTTGCACATCAAGTTCATGATAAATTTAATATTTTATCATAACATAACACATAGAAACAATGGGGTTATTAAACATATTATAATCATAAAAATTAACTATATAAATATATAATATGGATGATATAATAGAATCATTCCCTAGTGAAACATTGATAAAATAAAATGATGTTATCATAGACAAAAATCACATTCAAATATGACCTGTAATATTTCATAAGAAAAATACTCGTTTCATTTTCAACAACATATTTAAAATATAAAAATAAAAAAAATAATAAATGAAATATTTTATTTTAAATAAACATTGGAATCTTGTTAAAGAGCCATTAAATCATTGATTAGAAATGATGGAGGGAAATTATTTTTATTTCATATATATTAAAATAATGATTCCTTTCACTTTTTCTGTTAAAAGTCAAAATTACGTCATTCAAAAAATTATAAGAAGGTTACTTTTGAAAAGGAAATAATGGGTAGATATGAGCTATAAAAAATAAGAGGATAACATTAAAAATATTTTTAGAAAACATATTTATAAAATATCGATATAGAAGAAATTGGATTTTTGACTGAAAAAAGGAAATAAGAAGGGTTTCTTTAGAAATATTCATTTTCTATCTTCGTTTATTAAAGTGGGTAAAATTAGTGGAAGTTTTTTAATGTAAATGAAAAGCAAGATAATATGATAGTTATTGTGATTTTTTTTGATATTGAATAGAATTTCATCTTCGAAAACATGATCATAAACAATCATGAAAAACAATGATATTAGAACTTTAATCCTTTACCAAAATCATGACCTTCATTGAAAAAACTATAACCTCAAATGTAATAAATTTAAATTTATTAAAAAATAATATATATATATATTATAAAATAATATATGATCCTCTTATATCATTTCAATACCCATTTATTAATAATTAATTATTAAAGTCACTATTTTCGGGTGTTAATTATTTCATTTTCAACAATACATTCAGTTCGTTAGTTTCCGTAGATGTACTTTGATTGTGGTTTGATAATATCCAAATTTTTAATCATGATATAGATATAATACATATTTAATATATATATATAGTCCTTAATAAAACATATATATATATAATGACTTAAAATGTCCATGAAGATCGTATTTCGTACGTATGAATGAACGTTGTCTTCTCTTTTCGATAGATGAACCAAAATAATGTTAAATGATAATTAACCTTCCAGAAATAATTATTATATCATATATATTCATCTAATATATTCTTCTTACCATCCATGTAAATATTAAGAAACCAATTATATTGATTTAATAATATAAAAAAATATTGTAGTTTGGGTTGTGATTGAGTTGTAAACACCATAATCCTATATCCAAATGATAAGGGATTGAATAAAAGAAATCCATTTGAGTGATTTATGACCCAGGAAATGTCATAGGCTTGATGTGGGCCGATGATGACATGAAAATGATGATATAGACAAGACACTACCCTTCGCCTTTGGGATATGGTGATGGGGAACTTGTCCTTGGGCCTCTGGGTATGTAATGGGTTTCCATCTAGAAAGATGGAAAGAGTTATTTTACTTCATAATAAAAATATGCTTCACCTATATATATTTTTAAAAGAAATAAAAAATGAATTACATTGCTTTATAGAGGTGGTTGCCCAAATATACACTCGAGTGATGTTATTGTCTTACAACTTATGGAAAACTAAGAAGGAATATAATATATTATAATTACATTTGTATAATTATATCAAAAATATAATATATAATAATTAAAACTATAATAATAACCATCCCTGAAAGATTCTTATGGGAAATTAATTTTATTACTTCGTTGAGGAAGTAGTCCACTCGTACGCACATATGATACCCACCCTTCACATTTTATTTAAAACAAGTGAATAATTGTGGTCGCATTATCAAAATAACATTATAATATATTGAAAATAATTTATATAGTGGTTTATGATTTATTACATATAAGTAAATGAGTTAGAATAATAAATAAATTTGAAGAGGAGAGGTATGATGATTGTCTCTTCTTTGGTTGGCCTCATCTAGATCCATTCATAATTACTAATATATTGGTGTTTTAGAAAGAACATGAACTCTAGTTCAGGGATATAAGAGTATATAAGATAAATGGTTATGATTTTTTAGAGATACATGGCATATGTAGGTGTAACGAAAAGAGAGAATGAGTATCCTAGTATTGGAGGGGTGGACACAATGTAATCATCATAAATTATTTAAATATAATTAATGAATCTCTCAAGAATAGTGCTTCAAAATTGAAATTAATTTGATTTAAAATGGGTATATGGTTTTTACATCATCATAAAATGAAATCTTGAAATCCTTTTATGTATTGTTTAACTGTAACATTCGATATATCATCTTAATTAATAAATTTTAACCATAATGGTTATAACAACATTTTTAATCCTAAAGAGTTATAATATTACTTATAAGATACCAACAATCTCATAAATAGAAAAGGGATGACATTTTAAAAAATCTAACATAACACCTGTACTCATTCAAGGTTTTTAATTTTTTAAATGATTAAATCAACCATTGTGTTTCATAATGGATCGTTAATGTTATTTTTGACACTATTCATTTAGTTTGACATTAAAGTCATCAAGATAGTCATTGAATATTAATATAAGCCTTTCACAGATCCCTAATAAATTAAAATCTTTTAAAAATACATATATAAAAATTATTCATCCATATTATATTAGTTTTAATATTTATTAATTATTTTATATTATTGATTCAATTAATTGAATAAATATCGAGTTGGCATTGTGTAATTGTTTGAGGTAATTATTAAATTTCTAAAAATATTCAAAAAAAATAAACCTCATAATAACATTTAATTTATATTTAAAAAAATTATTAATGATCTTATCCACATTTAAACATTATGATAAAAAATGTAGTTATTAATATCCCTATAGAGACATTTTATATTTGTTTTTTTCTTAAACCAATAAAATAGTCATAATCAAAGTAAAATGGAACCATGTTTATATATTTTTGAACTGGGTTTCATTTTGGATGAAGTAAAATAACTATATATGATATATGAAAGTGTTAGAGAGATTTTAAAGGAATATCCAAATGTTTTAACTGAGTTTTACTTATTTTACCCTTACTAATGTGACGAAACATTACCAAGGATACTATTTGAAATGACCAAAAATAAAAGATTAATATTTACCTAATGTGATAATACTAATTAAAAATATCAAATACATTTTTCAATATTCTGTACCTATAATTGAAAATAGTCATTTTTAAAATAATTGTGAAAAACGTATCAGAACCCGTTTGTTGAAAAAACCCGTTTTTATCCATAAAACTGGATTAACTCATATTTAATGAATTTGAAAAACAAAAAAATGAATATATATAATAATTTTATTTATTATTTAATATATTTAATTATATAATATAATCAATCTGTAGTTATTTCTATTAATGTAATTAGAAAAATAGTTTGCACAAACAAATAGTTTTTAGAAAACCTGTATTTTCTAGACTAAAAAATAAACATATTCTAAAAGAAATTTTATTAATGATTGATATGTAAATAATTATAATATATAAAATTGAGTTATATATTTGTTAATTTTAGTTCAAATTAAAATTATACTTTTATGATATCATGAAAAATATGAATGTTTTCAAAAAGTAAATATTTATGACTATTATTTAAACAACAATATTTTCAAGAAAAAAATCACTCTAAAAAAATTAGTATTATTATTTATGTATTTATATCCATTTTTTAAAAATAAAATTTATAAAAGTGTAAAAAATAAATTATAGGTTTCACAAAAAGACCTCAATAAATACGTTTTTACGAGAAAACATGTTTCCAAACAGAAAACAACTTTAATAAAAATTAAATAATTTATTATTATGAATTAAAAAAATTATTTAATTATAATATATATATATATACATATTATAATTTAGTTAATCCTTTTCATTACTGGAAATTTAATTCCTATGAAATAATATATCATGGTTTGTTTTAAGCTCGATATTTTATGTCGAGAATGTTATCAATCTCATAATAATTTTGTTAAAGTGATGTTTATTATAAAATATCATGGTGTTAAATTATTACAGATAAATAATTATATATCATCCCCCATGGTGAGAATAAAACTCCCCCTTTGGTTTTATCTAAATTATTTTACATGTCTATGGAACTATCCAACCCATTGTGCTTCATAGAGTCTAGTGTTCCCATACCAACTCTTATGTATTTATGATCCTTATGTTCATTGAATACTATCATGTTCATACTATCTCCATTGGATATTTTCTCTCTATTATGAAAATTAGTACATCTATTAACCATGTTTCTTATATTTTATATGTTTTATAGTATAAATCATATATTTTCTATAGGGTATCCTATAAATATACACTTATTTATTTCAGGTGGATGTTTGTGGCCAAACACAACCTTCAAAATTATTCACAATGTCACAACCCCCTCCCCACAATGTGTACCCATCCTGGGCTGGCAATGTGAGAAGGGAGATAATGACCCCCGAGTCCCACCTCCAGTAGGCCCCTAGTTAGTGTCTAGCACCGAGGGTATATCAAACAAACAAATGGGAGGCATTACCCTCTAAGAAAACACAAGCGAAAGAGAGAGATAAGATAGACACCAACCAACTCCAACTCAACCAGTAATATAAAAGAAATACCGAGTACACATATGAAATTCCATGAAAAAAAACTACTAATAAAAGGGGAAAACAATTGCAAGTACCCAACAGAAAGTAAAACAGAAGCAACCACAAGCCCGAACAGCTCCCACAACCCGAAGCTCGTAAACACCAGTATGCTCTCCAACCTTATCCATGTGACTTAAAAATAATTTTATATATACATATGTTGAGTATAACACTATACTCAGTTGGATCCTCCCCAAAGCCTCTCGGGTAAATGTAAAGAAAGCATGCTAAATCACAGTGAACAACAAGTGAAACTAACTCGTCATCTAAACATGTATACTATGTTATAATCTCCACCATGGCTACTCTCACCAAGTAATGCATAAAAAATTGTATCATATAATAAATAATATCATGGGTACCATGCTATTACTTCCCCAATGGTTTCCCGCTTTGCCACAACATCGCACGTCCTAAGAATCTCTATCCAAAAAAGGCTTTCCTGCAAACACATATGTGAAGAATCAAAACATGCACCTCGTGCAACAAAACCACCATGTCCATGTAAGAAATGTAACCAGGTAGTTTCTGGGAGCCACCACAGCCCGCATAATGTATCTCATACGTCGGAAATTATAACACAAGCCATTAGATCCCATACAATGAGTAAGTATCCTCAACACATCACAACCTATACATGTTACACCTATAGTAGTGCATGGGAAAATATATCTAGAATATATTTGTGTGAGTAACCACATGACATTATATGGGGAAAACTAACTGGTGTGCCTACCAGCACAAGTAATTACCAAGGGAAGAGTGTGGGGCCAAAGGGGGTAGTCAGTCATTCATCCTCCCACCAAAATGTTTGGAAAAACACCCCCAAGGCTTAGAATCCATGGGGTGTCAGATGCCCTTACTGACAGGGTGGAGTAGCGTACAAAAACACAAAAATTACATGATATACTATATCTCACAACCACGCTATTGGATTAACCGAGTCATAGAATCAACTGCAGGTAAATTCTCTTAGACTCTAGGCTCCTACATCTAAGACCAGTTATCAGATAAGAAAACAACCATTTAAAGATATTTAATAGATTACTTCATTCCCTTTTTATAAGTTCCACTTTACATTAATTAATTTTTTATACATTAATTAATCATTTAAAATTCCACATTAAACTTAGTTAAAATCACACCCAAAGTCCATTGTCCCTTTAGAATGACAACCTCATCAGTTTTTTCTAGCAACTCCAACCCCATGGGTTAAAATCATTTATTCAATTATTCAATATAGAATTACATTCCCATATTACCAGGCATTCTAAAAAAACATTCTATGCTACTGAACACAAGGGGGATCAACACAGTGAGTAAATTTACTACCCATTGAGTCTTTGCTGCCTATAGTAAGTGCGTAGACCCATCATCCCTTGAGAAGCTAAGCACAGAAAGCACGTGGCATACCCCATGCATCTCCACCTCTTTCAGATGAAGGGTAAGCAAGACAAGTTACCTTGAACAGTGGGGAAAAGTAAAGCAGATAATCAACCAATAAGAAACAACAAGCATCCAACAATCACATCAATCTCATTCCAATATCCATGGTGTCCTCCCCGAAACCCACATGCATAAACCGATTCATCTCACCACTGTAGGCATCAACTACTTCCACAACCAATAGGACCCCTTGCCTCCACATATCACCACAGCCATCAAGGATCACATTAGAAAACAAGCCGAAATAAAGAAGACATCTAAATAATTGGGCTCTTAGCCATTTGAAAATCTGGAGGGTAACTCAGAACCCCTCAATTAATTATCAAACAATCAGATCTTTAATCCAAATTGAGTTAACAGTTTCATTATTCACAGGTCCCAATTTATGGAATCCTAATCAGTACAATATTAAATTTTTTAAACATTCTTACTGCACCAATTTGATTAAAATCAAATTACCACATGGAGAACCAGATTCATTTATATGCCTCTTTATCTTTTAACCATATAATTATCAATTAATTTTCTTTTATGTTCATTACCAATTTCCATCAAGAAAAAATAGCTAAAAAAGAATGAATATATATAACACTATCTAGAAATAAAAGTGGCAATAACATATGATCAATATAAATTGATTTATCCTGTTTAAATATTTATTATGTTAATTCAATTTTCATCCAGTAGGATAAAACATGCTAATGATACAGTTTCATGTAAAGGAAAAGACATGTAACAAATCCCATACGTCTAAAAGTTCTTGACGTTCATTATAGGAGAACAGTCTACACAACGGTTCACGATCGCCTCCTCTCACAACAACTACATCCACCTGAGGATGCCACTGTACGACCAAACCAAATGAAACCCAAGAAAACTATATTAGAAGCGTGTAGATCACATGCTATAATATGGAAAGTATAATGAGGAGAAGATGAACCCTAAAAGAATGATGATAAATCATTCCTTATTTAATAGAGTGATGGTTTAAAATATGCTTAATTTCCCAATAAAAGCAGGTCACATTAAATCACGCGGTTTGACCAAGTAAAACATCCCAAGCCTTAGGGATAATTAATATAGAAGTTATGGAATTTGAATCGGCCTTAGAGTCCTTAAAATGTGGCTTTAAATGCACTTTACATCAAATTAAATGTCAAGGGGTGAAACAGTAGGAAGCTGGAAACACTGTTCACCATAGAAACCTCACAATTATGGAAACACTGTTCCTGAAACACACCATTTAAACCTCACTATACTGAAAACACTGTTCATGATCATCACCGTTGGAACCCCACTGTTTTGGAAACATTCTTTATCTGTGGTTACCGTTGCACTATTCACAGAAGGTTAATGTTGACACTGTTCACCAAAGGATTCCATTTTACTATTCATAGAAGGTTAATGTTGACACTATTCACCTAAGGTTACAGTTGCACTATTCACAGAAGGTTAATGTTGAAACTGTTCACCTATGGTTACCGTTTCACTATTCATAGAAGGATTATGTTGACACTATTCACTTAAGGTTACCGTTGAACTGTTAACAATTGTCTACAATTTGAACTGTTCACAGAAGGTCACTGATCCACTGTTCACAATGGTCTACCATTGGAACTATTCATAGAAGGTCACTATTGAACTGCTCAAAATGGTCTATGATTGGAACTGTTCACAGATAAGGGACCATGACATCTCAGAACACTCAAACACCAAATTTTCATAATGGAATGGACTAGAGTGGTCTGAGGCATTACATCAGTTACCTCTCAAAACATTCTCATCCTTGAGAATTAAAAACCCACCTAAAGGGAAACCTAAATGGAGTCTGAACAACCACCCATCAATATTCCTCTCAAAAGAGAGAAATCCACAAGAACCAAAAAAAATCATATTAAAAACATGAAAGGTATAACCACAAACCAGACTTTGTTACATGATAAGAGTTAAACATCAAATAACTCTGGGTACTAAGCACGTATCTAGGACTCACATTCCCATGTGATCTCCTATATTTCGTCGTGTCGCCACAAGACAAGAACCAAGGGGATAGAATGCCCACACAACACCTTCTCCTTGCGGTCTTGGATCTCTACAATTAGATCCTTAAAGGTTGCATCATCATCAACATAGATATCTCCCCAATCGAGCATGTGAGAGTCATCATGAAGACAATTAAGGAGTTGTGATACATGGAAAAAACCACGTATCTGACTCATCTGTGGGGAAATTTCAACTCGATATGCCACAACTCCAACATGATCTAACACCTTGAAAGGCCCAACAATGTGGGGATAAAGCAAACTCCCACGACCAAACCATTGCCGCCCACGACGGGGAGTCACCTTCAGAAACACATGATCCCCAACGTGAATCTCTAAGGGTCTCCTCCTTTGATCAACATATGATTTTTGATGATCTTTCGTTGTCTTCCTCCTCTCATTAATCACCTGAACCACTTATGTTGTATTATGCACTAGTTCCGGTCTGAGAATTGCTGACTCTCCAACCCCAGTCCAACACAACAGAAAACATCTAGGTCAGCCATAAAACTTTCAAATGGCACTATACCGATGGAGGAGTAAAAAGTATTATTGTAAGAAAACTACACCAAGGGTATGTTCCTCATCAATGAACCTCCTAAATCAAGAACAAAATAGTGTAACATGTCTTCTAATGACATGATTGTTCACTCTGTTTGACAATATGATTGAGGATGAAACACAATGCTAAGTCATAGTTGAGAACTGAAAGAAATTTGGTGACATCTCCACAGCCGGGAGGTAAAACATGGATCTCGATCAGAAATTATCATCATTGGTACTCCATGAAGTCTCAACACCTCTTCCAGTTACAGCCTCGAAAAAACTTCCACTAATCTTGACTCCTAGATCGCTATAAAGTATGAAAATTTTGTTAAACAATCCACTACCTCCCAAATAACATCATGCCCTCTCGAAGCTCAAGATAAACCAGTAACAAAGTCCATTGAGATTTCCTCCCACATCCTCTAAGTAATCTCTAGTGACTGGATAAGGCCACCAGTAAAACAGTGGTGGAATTTCATATTCTGGTAGACCACACATTGAGACACAAACTCCGCAACCACATGCATCAGCCCGGGCCACCAAAACTATATCTTCAAGGCTCGATACATTTTTGAAATGCTGGGATGCACCACTAAAGAGGAACTATGAAACACTCTGAGAACCATCTCATGAATCATCAAAGGAAAAAATTCCTTTCGTGATACAACACTTGGTGTTGTTCATCCTCTGACCAACCATTAGGGGCCTCGCCACAAATAACTCGGTCTCTCCAGACCTCCTCCTCTAGGTCCCCCAACTGGGACTCTTCCACCTTCCGCACCATGGATTACTGTAACATCATTTTAAAAGAAACCCACTACCCCCAAATTCTCCCATATAAAGATGTAATGCTGAAATCCATTCCATTACTGTCCGGGAATCAACAGATTCACGCACAGCATCACTACGTGACTTTCGATTCAGCGGATTGGCCACAACCATCCCCTTTATAGGTGTAAATGATATCTCGAAGTCGTTTTCCTGTAAGAACTCTATCCACCGATGCTTTCAGAAGTACAAGTCACTTTGGGAGAAAACATACCTCAAACTAATATGTTCAGTGAAAACCACAATGTGCTCACCAATGAGTTTGTGTCTCCACAACATTAGACCAAACACCACGACCACCAACTCAAGATCATGGGAGGAATAGTTACATTCTTGGGGACACTACTGCCAAGACCCATAAGAAACAACTAACCTCTACTGCATGAGAACACAACCTAACTCCAAAGGTGAAGCGTCACAGAAAAAATCAAACTAAACTCCCTTAGCTAGAAGATAATGAACTAGAGCACTTACTATCTTCTCCTATAGATACTTGAATGTTGTTTGACACTAATCAGTCCATATGATTTCTTGATACTTTCTAGTCAATGCTGTCATAGGAGTCAAAACACATGAAAAATTTGCTATGAACCTCCTATAGTAGCCTGAAAGACCATGGAAACATCGCACATATGACACTGGTTTGGAGGATTCCCAAGACACAACTGCTTCTATCTTCGATGGATCCAAAACTACTCCCTACTGGGAAACAACATTCCCCACGAAACAGACTTCTCGAGCCCAAAACTCACACTATGATGGCTTCCAAAACTGCTGATGTTGACTAAGAACTCCCAAAATGGAGTGTAGATGCTCTGTATGATCCTCCTCAGATGTGGAGTACACAATGACATCGTCAATGAAAACCCCCACAAACTTTTGCAGGAACTCACAGCCATCCCATGAACACAGCTAGAGCATTCATCATGCCAAACGATATTAAAAAGAACTCATAATGCCCATGATGACAACGGAAAGCATTCTTTGGGATATCCTCATCCTTGACATGCATCTGATGATATCCTGACTGCAAGTCGATATTTGAGAACCCACATTAACCCTTTATTTGATAGAATAAATCATCAATTCGTGGAAGACGATAGCGATTGTTGATTTTCACTTTGTTTAAGAGACGATAATTGACACAAAACTGCAAACTATCATCAGCCTTCTCCAGGAACAAAAATGGTGCACCCCACGGTGACACACTTGGCCGAACAAAATCACAATGTAATAGACCATCAATCTTTATACATAACTCTCATAACATAGAAGGGGTCATCCTATATTGGGACACAGATATAGAAGACGCTCTTGGTTGTAGCTCAATCCCAAACTCAATCTCTCATTGAGGGTGGTAATGCTACAACCTCTTCTGGAAAGACATCACGGTACTCTTCTACGACCCTTAGTAACACCAACCGCTTAACCTCAGAATAACTCAACATCATCTTATCCATCATGGTTTATAATGACGGAATGCTCCTATGACCCATCTGAGGATCTCACTCACCAAAAAACTACATGAGCTCTGCATCTGCTCCAATGAAAATGACCTTCTACTGGAAGCAATCCACGATAGCCGGCACCGAATAAAAACAATCCATGATGAGGATGACATAATATGGTTTTATTAGTAAACATAAGAAATCTCCCATATATCGATGATTCCCCAACACTAGATCACAGTCTCTACATACTTTAAACATGTTATCTCGACCTCCAACTAGCATAGTCAACACCAAGGGCACTGGAAGCCTCTCTACCGCAAGTCCCAATGCATGGACAAGGGATGGTTATATGATGGAGTGTGTCCCTCCTGAATCAAAAAAGGCATACACCAATGTAGAAAATAAGCAAAGGGTATCTCTAATGACATATGGCTCTCCTGGAGATGCCAATGCTAGAGCATGAAGCTGACCATGACTTCCTCAATGGCCTCTCGGACCCTAATTCCGACCACCACCACGACCGCTCTCTACTCTCTGAGGATGGGGAGCATCACGAGGCTATCCTCTTCCTGCCCCATCTACCCTCTGTAGATCTATAGCTGGTTTAACCTACTAATTCTACCTCGGGTGTAACTTCCTCAACGGAGGAACCTAGAGCGTATCACCTGGTGAACGATGAATAGTCTGAAAGGTTCGGCACTCCCACTAGTGATGACCAAAAACACCACAAGAAAAATAGTTTCCTGATCATTTTTCAAAGTCCTGAGAGTTGTTGCCTCTGGATAAACGAGATGTGAAGGGATGGGACCTACCACCAGCTAAAGAAAAACTCTTCTACCTTGAAAACCAAGTACCATGAACCACAACTCTTCTTCGTGAGGAATCATGATGATTCCCCTCTCATGTTGATCCAATCATGGAAAAATTCTTCTCCACAACCTATTCCATCACCATAACCTCATGATAAGTTTTCAACATAAATGGGGTGACCTAGAAATGGATATCTGGATGAAAAACCTCCTTGAAATGCCTCTCCCTGGTTTCCTCATCTAGAAGCAGGTCCGAAGCATATGGTAAAAGGTTCCTAAAATAGATTCCAATCTCTCGAACACTCGATATCCCCTATCGATGGTTAAGAAGCTCCAGAATACTGGACACATTCATAGTCGAAGCTCCTGGCGACTGGACGCCTTCGTTGTCGAAGAATAAAAATTGACTGAATCATGTCTCAGAATTCCTCCCAAGAGATCACAGACTCCTCCAGATCCCCAAGGAACAATAACCACCACTATCTCCCAACTCTACCCACCATCGTCACATCCAAGGACACCCAATGCTCTTTCTGAGCACAAACTGAATTGTAGCCTATCTCGACCTCCCCCAACCAGTCTTCTGTGACTACATCTAAAACAGAGCCCTCATACTTCTGCAGAATCTCGCACAGAAACTCTCGGAGTGTCATCCCCCGAGTTTCATCGTCGTCAACCACTACCCTATGGTGATCTGCTAGAATAACTTGTTATACATATTCCATGCAATCTTGATGAGGACGTCAACCTGGAGCCATACCTATAAAATAAAAATCAATTAGGGCTCCTAATCCTGGAATATGGAATACTCAACATTAATTAGTTTTTTTCTTCTATTTATTTTAGATTAGCCTATCCCATGCTCTACCCATTAAAACATAGGCACAAAGATGAATAATGCATGATTATTTCCTAGGTCTCTACCCGGCAACTAGTATCACTATTTTTATTAACTGTTGTAAACATAAATGGCCATACATCAGATCACAGGGGGTCTTAAAATCCTATGTCTAAGCCGATCTCTAGTGTTTACACCACATTCTTTACATGAATTACACAATTTCCCTACCAACCCATACATCCTCTATTGTTATTTACACAAATATCTATCCTATCCCTCAGCAAGACCTGTGATACCACTCTATCATGACCCCCTCTTTACAAAGTGTACCCATCCTGGTCCGGAAATGTGAGAAGGGATATAATGACCCCCTGAGACCCGCCTCTGGTAGGCATTGAGTTGGAGACTAGCACTGAGGGTATAGAACACAGAAAAATGGGAGGCATTACCTTCTAAGAGAGCACATGCAGAAGATAGAGATAAGATAGACACAAAAAAACTCTAAACTCAACCAAAAAGATTAATGACATCACAAGTACACATATGAAATGTCAAGAAAATCTACTACAACTGAAAGGGGAAAATCAGCATGTACCCAAAAGATAGTAAGACATCAGAAACCACAAGACCGAACAGCTCTTGCAACCCCAAGCTAGAAAACAAGATCCTGATCTCCAACATGCTCCAAGAGACTTGAAAAGTAGTTTATATATACCTAGGGTGAGTATAACAGTATACTAAAAAGGGTCCTCCCCAAGGCCTCTCGGGAAAAAGTAATGAAAGCATGCTAAAGCACATTGAACAATTAGTAAAACTAACATGTCATCTAAAAAGTTATATTATGTTTCTAGCATCACCATGGATACTCTCACCAGGTAACACATATAATAATATATCATATAATAAATAATAACAAGGGTACCCTGCTACTACTTCCCCACTATTTTTCTGCTTTTCCCCCAATGTCACACGCCCAAAGAAAATCTCTCCAAAAAGGCATGCTCGCAGACACCTGAGAGAAGCACCACAACATACACCTTGTGCAACAAAACGACCACGTACATGTAATAAAAATAACCAGGTAGTTTCAAAGAGCCATTATAGCCCGCATAACGTGTATCATATTTTAGGTATTATACCTCAATCAATTACATCCCAAACATCGAGTAAGGATCCTCAAGACTTCACAACCTATACACGTTACACCTATAGTAGTCCATGAGTAACTATATCAATAATATATGTGTGTGAATAAACAAAAGGCATTACATCCCCCGACACACATATATGGGGAAAACTATCCACTGTGCCTACCAGCACATGTAACTACCAAGGGTATAGTGTGGGGCCAAAGGGTGTAGTCAGCCATTCATCCACCCACCAAAATGATGGGGAAATAACCCTCAGGGCTCAAATTCAATGGGGTGTCAGTTTCCCTTATTGATAGGGTGGAGTAGCGTATAGAAACCCAAAAAGTAAAGGATACACTATATCTCACAATCACACTTTATGAATAAAGTATTCTTAGACTCACCTATAACTAACGTCTCTCAGACTATGGGCTGTTACTTCTAAGACTAGGTATCTTATAAGCACACAACCATTTAAAGAGCTTTAATAGATTAATTCATTCCCTTTTTATTAGTTCTAATTTATGTTAACTAATTCATTAAACATTATTTAATCATTTATAATTCCACATTAATCTTCTTTATCATCACACCCAAAGTCCACTATCCCTTTAAAATTACAACCCCATTATTTTGTTCCAGAAACTCCAACCCCAAGGGTTAACATCATTTTTTCAATTAATAATTTGCAAATTACGTTCACATATTCCTACGAATTCTAGAATAAAACATTTTATGCTAATAAACACAAGGTGAATCAACACGGTGAGTAGATGTACTTCCCATCAATTCATTTCCAATTATAGCAAGAGCGTAGACCCATCCTCCCTTGAGAAGCTAAACACCGAAAGCATATGGCACACCCCATACATATTTGCCTCTTTCAGAAGAAGGTTATGCAAGACCAGCTGCCTTTAGAAGTGGGGGAAAAGTAAAGAAAATATCCCACAAAAAAGAAACAGCAAGAATCTAACAATCGCATCCATATCATTCCATCATCCCTAGTGTCCTCCCTGACACCCACATGCATAAACTGATGCATCTCTCCACCCGAGGAATCATCTACTGCCACAACCAATAGGCCTCCATGCCTCCACATATCACCACATCAATCCAGGCTCACATCACAACACAAGTAGAAGTAAAATAGATATCTTGACAATTGAGCTCTTGTCCCTTTAACAATCAAGAGGGTAACTCAAAACCCTTTAATGAATTATCAAACAATTAGTTCTTTAATCCATCATGAATTATACAATTTATTATTCCTAGTATCCAAATTCAGGAAACCTAATCGTAAAGCTATCAAAAATAATTGAACATGCTTAATGTACCAGTTTGATTAACATCACAATACAACAAGGAGAACCAGTTTCATTTACATGCCTCCTTATCTTTGGACCAAACAATTGTCAATTAATTTTTGTTTACATTTATTACCAATTTACATCAAGAACAAATATCTAAAAAATCAAGAATATTTATCGTACTATCTAGAAAAACAAGAGGTAATAATATACGATTGATAAAAATGTATTTATCCAGTTCAAATATTTATTATGTTAATTCCATTAACATCCAGTAATATAAAACATTCTAATGAAACAGTTTCACATAAAGGAAGAGAGAAGAAACTAATCTAATACCTCATATGGTTATTGACGTTCTTTATACGACAATAGTCCACTCAACGGTTCACGATCACCTCCTCCAACAACAACTTCATCAACCCGAGGATGCCACGGTACGACCGCACCAACTGAAACCCAAGAAAACTCCCATAGAAGCTTGGAGATCACATGATATAATTATGAAAGGAGAAACCAGATAATATGAACCCTAATTGAATCATGATAAAATATACCTTATATCGAAGATTGACTGATACAGCTTGATTGCATCAACATAGAGCAGAACCAATCCGAGGAGGAATGTTTGATTGTCCATCTCCTATGAGAAGGAATGGGATGTTCAAGAATCTCACACCTGAGAACAAGGATAATGAATAAGGGAGGAAGATATCACATACCTTTAGAATATTTAACGAAGCGACGGTTTAATATACGCTTAATTTCCCATTAAAAGTGGATTGCATTAAACCACATGGTTTGACCAAGTAAAATCATCCCTAGCCTTAGGGATTATTAATAATGGATTTATGGCATTTGAATCAGCATTAAAGTTATTAAAATGAGACTTTAAATGCATTTTATGTCAAATTAAATGTCAAAGGGGTGAAACCGTATCAAGTTGGAAACACTATTCACTGTTGGAAACTCATCGTTCTGAAACAACGATTCATGAACATCACTATTGGAACCTCACTGTTCTTGAAACACTGTTCATGATCCTCGCTGTTGGAACCTCACCATTCTAGAAAAACTTTTCATCTAAGGTTACCATTTCCCTTTTCACATAGGGCTAATGTTGACACTGTTCACCTAAGATTACTGTGGAACTGTTCACAGAAGGTTAATGTTGACACAGTTAACCTAAGGATATAGTGGCACTATTAACAAAAGGTTAATGTTGACACACTTCACCTAAGGATATCATTGCACTATTCACAGAAGGTTAATGTTTACATTTTTCACAGAAGGTTACCATTGCAATGTTCACAATTGTCTACCATTGGAACTATTCACAGAAGGTCACTATTGCAATGTTCACAATGGTCTACCATTTGAACTATTCACAGAAGGTCACTAATGCACTATTCCCAACAGTCTTCCATTGGAACTGCTCATAAAAGGTCACAGTTGCACTGTTCACAATGGTCTACCAATGGAACTGTTCACATATACGTCACTATGACCTCCTGGAAGGCTCAAACACAAAAATTTCACAAAGTAATGGACTAGAGAGGTCTAGGAAATTAAAAACAACCCAACAAATTTAAATATATAAACATAGGGGATTATTTCAATTCCAAATTTCACAATGAATATCGTTTTTCAGGTTAGTTGGAATCCTGGTCATATATTGACCTGTAATTTTTGAAAATATTCCTTGGATTAAATCATGGATGATTTGAAAAATTTAAACTACATTTTAATGATACATTTTAGTAATATCAATAATTTCAGGTATACATAAATAATATTTTGGGATAACTTCACTTAACATATAAATGATCAATCAAAACATGGTTAAGGTATACTTAGAAAAGCCCACATAAAGGAATCTATAACCTTAACCAAGTGAATTCATTAATCTAATGATATTTCCTAATATTTATTAAATAAATACAATAAAGAATATAAATTTACTTCTTGCTACACTATTTCAAAAAGAATATAGTATTGTTGAACGATATCGATTAGAATTATGATTTAAAATAATTCTTAATGGTTTTATTATCTAGTACATAATAATTTAGTTTGACTGTGTACCTAGTGTCTTATATCAAAATAGAAAAAAAAACCCCTATAGAAATAATTTTTTCAACTATTATAATTTATATTTAACAAAATATTATCATTCCAATAATACATAATCATATCCCAACATTTATATTGATCATTAATTCCCAGTTTTGGATAAGTGTGTTTAAATAATTAATGAACAATTATTTAATTATGAAATATTATAAAAAATTTCATTTAAAATATGAAATAATGTCTCATCATATATAAATAGAAACTAATATAAATATTTTTGTAATATTGAATCCAAAAATAATCTTGAATGTGTTGATTTATCCTCGAGTCATGCTCTTCTACAAATTTACATAGAAATCAACATTCTTTATCATTTAGAAAAATCACCCATTATCTAAGATATGATCTTATTTAAGGAATAAAGGGAGAATTATCTATTAAAGAATACATGATTTTATTGTCAAAATTATTTTTTGAAATAATTAATATATTCTTCAGAATATATTCTCAAGGTACATATAATTCATGCAACTATTTATTTATTCTTCAATTAATTACAATTTTAATTTCATTGACCATTCATGCCTCATGATAAGAAGATAGCCTCTTTAATATTTCATTCAACCTGGTTTATTGCCTCATTGAGTTACATTATAAAGGAACGATATTATTTCAACATTTCATAGAACTTTCAATCCTCTATTTCATTATACTCACCATAAGTGTTGTGGGATTATGTTATTACCTATATTTATCCATATTTTGATGTGTTGATAAAAATTAAACAGATATATATCCATAATATTTTCTATTTAAGTTTTAATAATTAAGCAGAACCTTACATGAGATGATGATAATATGATTTTATTAGATAATTTCATATCCAAATATAAGTCCAAATTTTTTTAATTGATCAATATAATCTAGTATTTTGAATCCATCCTCAATAGATAAGCATCACTCTTACTATTTAAACTAATATTGTGTAGTTACAATAACATTTATATCTATCATTCACCAATCCATCTCAAGTAATATGAGATGAGATATCATAGTTTAATTATCTATATCCCCTTAATATGTCTTCATCTCATTGATCATAAATAATACCATGGTATAATAAACAAAATATGCATCCTATATAAATATCTAGAAATATTTTTTCCCTTTTCTCATATAGTGTAGTGTTAGAATAGGAATACTGGATTCAAAAACATAACATAATCCTTTTAGTAGTATCAAATTTTATTGAATATTGTACCACTCATGGAAGTTCGTATTTTGGAGGACATAGTATTTTTACAGAATATATCACAATGATATTATGGTTGATAAACATTCCCTTTTTATAGTATTAATATTATAATATTGTTAAATTATCTTTATTACTAGGTTTAATGTAATAGATTTTATTTATTTATCTCCCAATATTTTATCATGTCCCAATTTCCCTCACCATTGGATCTAAAATGTCCCATTGTGTGGCTGTTCTTCTAAAAAGGTTCATTATTTTCCATCTAGTAACCCAAGTGAGGACCTAGTCAAACACATAAATGTACATAGGTAGGTATTTCATCCAACTATTCACTCTCAATCCCTTGATATTTTGAGAGGAGTCATCAAATAGAAAAATATTTATTAATATTTCCACAATACGTCACTTCAAGATACAAAATGTGTACTGAGGGAAACTACACTTGTTGTTTACTATGATAACATAACACAAAAATCATCACACATACTCCATATTAAATTTAATATTCTTGATAAAGGATAGACCGAAAAATAGATCAATGGATCAATTCATAATTAATTATCTTAATGCATTTTTTATTTAATATTTACTGGTGGTATTTTTTTATTATCAATTTTTTTCATCCCTTATATGTCTTATGAATATTATGTGGATTTTACATATTGATTAACCATGCTTGGAAAAATCAATTTCAGCCAATCCATTTACTTATTTTTATTCCTCATGAATTTTTATCTTATTAAATTTATGTGATCGCATTTAATTATATAAACATGTATCTACTAAAATATAACCATGCATCCAAATAAAATTAAATAAAATAAAATGCATTTATCATTAGATTTAAAATTTTTGTCATATTTATAAGATAATAGATCAACAATGTACCAGGGAGATCAAACTCCCTTTGTGGGGATTTTTTAGAGTTACATCATTCCACCATCAACGTTTGAATCTTCTTTGCTGCTTTTACGTCATTCAAGGTTTCGAATCACCTCCTCTCTATGAAGATACATTTTATTGATGTCATACACTCACATGAATTTGATTGGATTCTTGGGCTTGGGATATATAAATAAACCATAGACACAAAGGTATTACAAAATAATGATATGAAGTACGACTGATAGGTCTTCATATTTAAATTAATATAAATATTTTCTCATAATAAATCCCATGGTATAATAAATAAATTAAATTAAATCATAATACATATATTATTCATTAAACTTCATTACTATCTACATATATGAAATGATATAAAATTCAAAAAAATTATAATTAATTTCAACTCAAATTATTAATTAAATTTAATTTTTTATTAATAATTTATTATTTAATTAATTATCTTTTTAATTATCTTAATTATTAATCTAAATAGTCCTAGAGATATAAGAGATTCCACAAACAATTGTTTTTAAAAAAAATTATTTAATTTTAAATAAAATAATTAGTTTGTATTGGGAGGCAATACGGCTTGTACACTTATAAATTACCGTGTTCCTTTTGTGGTTGTGAACAATGTATTTTCACACCAAGTACTATAAAATATGTTTGATGTAGTTAAATGACATGTATTTTTTCATGTCAATTATAGTAGTCATCATGATATGTATTAAAACATTACAGTATTTTACATGTGTTATGTGTATAAATTTAAATTCCTGTGTGATGTATACATAATGTACAATGACCACATGATGTGCATATGTGATTTTTATTGGAAAATTATTTTTTCTTTTAATATTTTATAAACCATCTCATTTGGAATGTACCCCAACAAAAAATCATGTATTTAGATTTAAAAACATAACTATTTTTATTTCCATGTAAATTAATTCCATGGTGTATAAGCTGGATTATAATGAACTATAAATAAACAAGAATGTGTTACATGGAATATACATTGGCCAACACACCATTTGTCACTCACTATAAACATATGAAATATATTACCAAGTATTTAATGTGTAATATTCATGGGAATTAATTTGTTATAAGAAGTGTACACTAGGAAGCAACCATGTAATCACATTTAGACATTGTCCCTCAACATTATGTCCTTAAATAGTGTGTAATTAATTCATGATGCACATTTGACAATGTGGTTTCTAAACCATCTATGACTACATGGAATGTACCCTAGAGAGGAATCATTTACACAAACAATATTTTAGCTTGTATATAATAACATTTTATAACTAATACTAGTAAATGTACTATCATGTAGTGATACTTCATTCAATTACCAAATGATATGTTGTCATTAGGACAACACATCCTAGTGTGGTGAACCTTGATACATATTGTGTACCACCATGTGCCATGCTATGAAATCCCATATATTCATTCGATAGTATTTTTCCTCATAGAACGATATCATTGAATTTGGTTCATTTTTTATATAAATTATGAAGGTTTACAAACATGATACCTCAACATTTGGATTAAATAAATAAAATAGAAATTATTAACATACAAATAAATGTTCAGAAATTCAAGAAAGAATTTAATAATTAAAAATTCACATATATCAACATTGATACCACCTGAAAATTCTATGCACATAAGTAGATGGTCATGTCCATGTAAAATGATGGTTATTCATTATTTATAATTAATAACCTGAACAAACATGATTCTGAATTATAAAATCTCATGAATAAACCTAACAAAACATAAGTAAAAAATCATGAAACACTATGGATGGTATATTTTCATGTTATACATATAATTAATTTAATTAAATGACTTATTTAAATATTGGAATTCATTATTAAATGAAGATATTGATCATTAAAACCATTTTAATGATATAGAATAGTTTCCCTCTGATGATATAAATTATAACCCATCTAGCTATGATACACATGTTCTCCATGATCTTGGAATGTCAATGATGAATCTATGAGTAATGTAAAGGTTGTATCAATCATCCCACATTATTCTGGATTATTTTAATTGGTTTTACATGGATCTGAATATTAAATATCTTATTCTCTTGATATTGAATGGTTAGGGGGTGGGGTGGAGAATCCTCTCAGTTTTGAGAGAACCATAATGATATTATTAAGATAATTATCTAGTGATGTGTTGTAGAACATAAAAATTTGTATTTCACACATTCCAAATTATTTATGACAAGAATATATAGTTATAATATTTATGGTTTATAATTTTACATATTTATATAACCAATTTTTAAAACTATCATATACTCCATTTCATGTCCCATCCTTTCTTCCACATGTCACTTCCCCGATCGAATCCACTATGAGACCATAGGCATGCCTCCCCATATGCCAGAGGCTTCCAACTAGCCATAAGAGTCAAATATAGAGCATTTGGATACTATACCCTCTTAATAAAATATGAAAAAAAATTAACAAGTAAACAACATCCAAATTATAATAACAATAAAAAAAATTATATTAGTATAAAAAGATGAACAAAATAGGAATATAATATCCAACCGAAATAGTAGATAATTAATGGCATATATGTGTAATAAACTACCCAAAAATAAAGGTACATGGAAAAATCCCAAAATAGTTCAAGACACCATTCATGGTTCCGTTATCAATGCTCCATACTAAAACAAAAATATAACATAGGTATCCTTCCCTTATCATATCTAACAAATATGGATTATATCGGAGTACCGATCAGGCCTCCTGAGTAGGGTGTGATTATAACTCAAGGGACCACCACCAAAAGAGTCTTCATAAAAATCTAATCTACAACAGTGTATGCATATATATGAAGAATAAATTACAATAAAGTAAATATATATATCACATTTCATTATTATTTAATTAACCACATAATTTACCCAGGTTCATGATGACACGTGAACAATAAATACTTCCATCAACCCATTCTAGATTCTGCAGAATATCACATAGTGAAAAAAAATTTATTATATCATGGGATTACATTATCCATTTAATTTCATTTCATAGCAAAAATACTCTGAATCATTGTCTAATGACAACATTTTGGGCATAGGATGTCATGTATAGAACCTTGTGGGACTTTAAAGGATCATTCCCTATCACACACCCCTTTTGTTGGCCAATATCAAATGGTATTTTGAAGAATCATTCCATGTACCTCACTTATATACAAATCAATAACATTGTGCTTTTTAAGCATCAATATGTGTACAACACTCGTATATAATTCAATCACATATACTGTTTTGAAGCATTAGTCTATGTCCCACAATCATACATCAATCAATCATATATATAACATATAACACATATATATATAACATTTAATAAGTTTAATCATCATTAACGCTATCATAAACATTTCCAATCCTGATATACAATTTCCATTATCAATTCAATTAAAATTAATTACATTAATCACATGAAACGATATAAAAGATTCACAATTAAACTATCAAAAAAAATTAATTCATATAAATAATTTACCCTTCAATTATAAACCAACAATCCATCAATTCCCATTATAAATTAATTCCATGACACATAAACTAACCAATTACCAAATTAAAATAACTTACCAATTTTATAATACCAATTTCCCATCAATTTCGTAATCACATAATTCCATTAATAAATTATGAAATCAATTAATCTAATTAAATATGAGATTTCAAAATACGGAAATTTATATTCCACAACTCTATACACACAATTTTAATCAAGACTATTGAGTTTTAAATTTATACCACCTCCCTTGTGATTATCGACCTGCATTTGACAAACTGGAAAATGATAAATTGAAGAAGAATGATCAATTCCACAATGAAGAGAGAGATCTATAACCAAAACCTATATCCAAGTTGAAGTGAAATTAGTTATATCAAACATTAGATGTAAATATTTTCCAATAGTTAATAAAATATTCATCTTAAACTATAATGATAGTCAAAATAAAGAGGAAACCACAATTGAATGGATTTTATACTGGTAGAGGTGTAGATTCTTGAATCTAATCATCAATTAAACAATAATTTGGTTTTGATGGCCTTGGAATCCATCTAGGAGCCTATAAAAACATTAGAAATCATATATGGTTGAATAGGGGTGACTCAAGAGAAATCCATGGGGTTTTGGAATATTAATTTAAAAATTAGGATTAATCAAGCCCATATACATGGTTTCCTAGGCCGGAAAGCACAATTTTCTAAATCATGAAACATAACTATGTGCCTCTTATAGGGGTAAAATTATTACTAATAATTGGTTGTATAGTTTTCCAAATAGTGTGACAATCTCAAAATACACCAATTTCTATAGTGTAATGGTTTTTTGATGGTAGGTTAATGATTTTGAAAAGTGTGCACCAATTGGGAATTGCCTATTTTCATTACATATTTCACCTAAATACCACTAAAACCCCTCCGAAAATATAACCAAAAAATGAAAAAATATTACCTAGATATTTTAATGAATCATATCTATAAATTTTTTATGTTGTACAATATCCCCAACCTATAACATATCTTCCTCGAGTAGTACTACCAAGAATTATTGTGATACTGAGGTAAAAAGATTGGTCCATTGGGCCTGCATATATTCATATTTATAGGATGTTTTCTCCTTAACCAGGCCATGTTTCCATAATACTCAAACTATCAACACGATCCTTCCCCAAAACACCATCTCACATTATTCCACACCATGTATCAGATCCTCCTAAAAGGATGCAGCTTTCTCAATATCATCATCATCCACATCAATCAAATGAGTAGAGTCTTCGGGATACTACTGAATTTGTGACACATGAAAAATTTCATGCATAGAACTGTACCTATGATGAAGACCCAATATATAAAACACTATCTTGATTCTCTCTACCACCTTAAAATTTCCAAAAAACCCACTCTCCAACATTCCTTGTCCCTAAATCTTTTGGTGATCCAATCTTGGGGACACTATAAGGAATACAAGATCACACTTGTAAACTCAAGGGGTCTTCTATGTATATCAACAAATGACCTATTAAAACTATGATTTATAGAGACCCGAGCCTTTTACATATAAAATTACATGATTTTAAGCATAATAAATCATTAGAGTACAAGACAAGGATCTTTAAGTATAGTGTCTTGGAAGACTAGGTACATATAACATAAAACATAGGACTAAAAAAATTCTTTATATAATCTCCATAAAGAGCTTCTAACATCCTTTGAGTTCTTACATATACATAGGGTACCCTGGGAACATATGAACAATGGGATGAGCTAACAATCCCAGTAAAGGAATTAACATAAGGATACATCTGAAGCACATGAGTTAGGAGGCATGACATAATGATATCCAAAGCATGAAACTAATAAAATAATTTAATATAATCATGGGATCATATAAACATAGAATCATATAAATGTGGCATAATCATAAATCATATCTATAGTACAGGTTAAGGTTAACCGCCAATCCCATTTCCCATTTCAGTACGGTTCAAGGATTACCACCAATCCTGTTTCACATCACATCTCATGAGACTTAACCTTACCCAATGAATTGGAGTTCTATATGGGCGCACCCATCTAAACATACTAATGAAAATTATTACCACATAAATAATCATTCCACATAAATAATCAAACATAATCAACCATACATAAACATAAGGGTACCCATTGAAAGAATTGGGTACCAAAATCAGGACATAAATCATAACCAATGGGTGTATCATGAAAGTGTCCATGTAAGGAAAGAATTAGAAAATACATGGATGTTCATAGGGTAAAATTATCATATCACATGGTAAGTGGTGTCAAACATTAGTGACAACATATGAGAAATTTATTTTGAAAACATTAGCTTTAAAACATTTTTGTGCGGTTTTAAGGAAAACACCTTAGAGATTTTCAAATAGAAAAGTGGAAATTCTTTTATATAAAACCAGAACTGAATCAAGATAGTTTTAATAAAAAAATACTGATTTTATATATAAAATAGTTCTTTAAAAACTAGGATATAGTGCACTTGAAATTTGGGTAAGTATTTGGGAAGTCCCATTAAAACAGGTTTGCTTATCGGAAAGTTCTAATAGGGAATATTTCAAAATCATGTATATTCCTGACATAATGTGATGAAAGGGTATTGATAAAATAATCCTGTACAACTAAATAGAATTCATAAGACTCACATAAATATATAAGGTAACACCATTTTGAAATAAAGATAAGGCAACCTGAAAGAACAAAGAAGGATCAGGTAGAATTCGTTACGATATTATAGGCATGGTGTTGGGTTTGACCAAGAAGGATTTAAGAGAGATAAATGGGGATTATCGTCCCTTATAAATCCATAAGGAAATATGGGGAAGGTTCTTAAGAATACCTCATCATTATCTATTACTCATATAAAATCATAGTATAGAGGACAATCTTGATTAAAAGTGAAAAGGTGAGGATCCCCTACCTTGAATCTGGTGGTGTTCTCCACTTGTTATTAATGACCTGAATAAAAAAGTTAGTCTTATTAATTAATAAATCCAGAACCTATTCAATATATAATTTATTTATTATGTCCCTTTTTAGTTAATTCAAATCCTTTTTGATTAGTTATAATGTCCAATTTAATTTTTCGGCTCGTTTGTTTACTTGGCTTTAAAAGATCGGTTCACTAATATTCATGTTTGGATTATATGAATGATAAAAGTGGTTGTCCATAAAAAAAGTTATATTATTTCTTTAATATCCAGGAGATTACATGGTTTTAATTTTAATTAGGTTACTTAGAGTGATGTCAAATTATTTTATATATAACCTTAGTGGTAACGGTTTTTGTGAATCATTGGATTTGATTACAAAGAATGTGTTTTTCATTATAACTTAATTCCATTTTTACCAAAAGATTAAAGAACCAAAAATAGGATTTATTACATATATAATAATCTTGTTAAACCATAACAAAGATGGTTTCATGACCATAATTAATGATAATAATAGAAATTGATAAACTGTTGTCCTTGAATGTGCTAAATTAACACATCTCAAATAATGCTTTAATTTCTTTACAAAAGGTGGAGAAAAAGGAGAAGATAATGAAATATTCCAATATCATTAAGACATTCCAATATATTTATGTTACTAGATTTTTCAGACAATTATGGTGAAGGGAGGTGAGGAAATAAATAAAAAAGAAAAGAACTTAAAAGAAAAGAAGAAATTTGGGAATAGGAATTTACCTCTTGAGACTTCCTCCTTTGAGAACCTATTATGGGGAGTGATTTTGGTATTTTAAGGAGGCTGAGAGATTTTGGACGTGGGGTAGGACCTTGGGGAGAGATTTGGGGTGAAATTAGAGAATTCTTTGGATCTATAGAGGAGTGTAGAGAAGAGGGAGTGAAGGGGGGTTTTATTATAGAGGAGAAGAGTGATTTCATGATATTGTAAAACATAATTTATTATTTCATCATGAGACATAGAATTGTAAGTATTCCATGACCAAGAATAGTAAATGGGTCATTTGAATTCAAACAAGTGGGCGTACATTATCAAAACATCATCGATTACTCAAATAATCCATTATTTAGCATTTATTTTGAATTATCGGATTATACTATTCATCAAAATTTCCAGTATTTTAGAAAAATCCAAAAAATTCAACCGAACCATTTTTCGACATGTAGAATCCAAAAGTGAAGTCCGTTTTTTAAAAATAATTTTCTAAAAATGATTTTATAATATTTAATTAAAATCATAATTTACTATCAAAAACCATATTTAAAACATGCATTAACTCATTCTAAAAGATATGTATATTGTACTTCCAAACTGAATATTATTTTTATACTATCATAGGTGAGGTTACTATTGATTTGGGTATATCACTATTCATAACGGTATGTTACTATTAATTAGGTTAGGTTTCTATTCACCAAAAACTATTTTTGTTTTATTAGACTCCAAAAAACATCTTAAACACAACTGTGTATGTCAGATTTTTAAAATTCCAAACGCAGAAGTGAAAATCTTATTTTTAAAGGTCAATTATCACTTAGTAGTTCATTATGTTGTATTTTTATGTGATTTTAGGACATAAATAGAAGATGGTAATTTCTATTGAAAAACTTTGGGTCATTACATTCTTCCCCCCTTATGAAATTTCACCCTCGGTAATTCGTTTTATATACTAAGACATAAACATGTGCATGAACTATTCCTTAATTGCTTTTTCCAATTCCCATGTTGCTTCCTCAAACGTATGGTTCCTGCACAAAACATTGACATGTTGGGTTTCCTTGTTTCCTAGAACCTTATCTCTGTGATCAATAATTTTTACTGGCTGCTCCTCATAGGATAGATCATCTTCCAGCTACACCACCTATGAATTTTATTATATGTGAGGGATCAGGTATGTACTTCCTAAAGAGTGATACGTGAAAAACATCATGAACTCGAGCCATATTCCGTGGAAGTGAAAGATGATAGGCCACGAATCCTATGATGTCAAGGATCTCAAAGGGGACAATATACCATGGGCGTAGCTTCCCTTTATTCATGAATCATATTACTCTCTTCCCTGGAGATATTAGAAGGAAGAAATTATCCCCAACGTCAAACTCCATTTCCCTTTGATGGTTGTCAACATAGCTCTTTTTCCGACTTTGAGAAGCTTTGATGTGTTTCTGGATTACTTGAACATTCTCTCTCTTCTTTTGAAAAAGATCTGCTCCAAGTAGCTTTCTTTATCCAACTTCATCCCAACAGGTTTGGAGTTTTATATCGCTTTCCATACAGAGATTCATATGGATCCATCCAAATACTCGAGTGGAAGTTATTGTTGTATGAGAACTCAAAAAATGGGAGATACTGATCCCATCCTCCTTTGAATTCTAGAGAGCAATCTCTAAGAATATCATCAACCGTCTAAATAGTTCGTTTAGACTGGCCATCAGTTTGGGGGTGATAGACCATGCTGAAATTTAATTTAGTACTCAAAGAATATTGAAGGAACCTCCAGAATTTAGATGTGAACCTTGGATCATGGATAGAGTCAATTTAGAGTGGAACACCAGGCAGTCTCACCACTTCCTTCACATATAACGTTGCAATTTGTTCATGCGAGAAATATTCCCGAATAGTGATGAAATGGGATGTCTTGGTGAGTCGGTCAACCACAACCCATATAACATTATTTCCCTTCGACGTCTTCAAGAGACCCATGACAAAGTCCATGGTAACATTTTCCCATTTCCACTTGGAAATAGTCAATGGATGAATCATACCTTTGGACTTTTTTCGCTCATCTTTAACTTGCTCGCATACCAAGCACCTTGATATATATTCAACAATCCCCTTTTTCATGAAATCCCACCAGAAGAGTTCTCGGAGATCACGGTACATTTTGGTACTCCCAGGATGGATGTAGAAGGTAGAACTATGTGCATCATTCAATAGATCTTTCATTATCTCTGGATCATATGGTACACATAATCTTGTCCCAAATCATATAACTCCTTCCTCGTCAATTTTGAAATCAGAGTATTTCAGATTTTTAACAGCTTCCACCCTTTTCTAAATTCTAACATCCTTTATTTGAGCATCCATTATTTCCTCCAAGAGGGATGGTTGAGCAATCATATGATAAAGGATTGATGATGTTCCTCCCTTAATGATTCCAATTTCCATCCTTTGCAAATCTAAGAATATCGGATCCATTTCAATTCTCATCATTGATAAAGATGTATGATCCTTTCTACTTAGAGCTTATGCCACTTTGTTTTCCTTACAGGGATGGTAGTGGATTGAGTAGTCATAATCCTTGATGAGATATATCAATCTTTGATGGTGCATATTAAAAACTTTCTATGTAAATATATATTTGCGACTCTTGTGGTCAGTATATTTCTAACATTTTTTCCCATACATATAATGCTGCCATATTTTGAACGCAAAGATCACAGCTGCCAACTCCAGATCATGCGTGGGATAGTTTTTCTCATGCATTTTCAGTTGAATTGAGGTATAAACTATCACATTATCATTTGGCATTAGAGCAGAGCCTAAACCTTTCTTATAAGGATAACTATACACCACAAAGAGTTCTCCACTTAAAGGTAGTGTGAGTACCAACGTAGTGATAAGCCTCTTTTTCAACTCCTTGTAATAGTCTTCACATTCCTGTGTCCAGGCGAACTTTACTCCCTTCCATGTACTTTTGGTCATTGAGTTTGAATATCTTGAAACGTTCTTCATGAATCGTCGATAATACCTAGATAGACATAAAACGAAATGGATCTTTGTTATAGAAGTTGGCCTCGACCACTCTTTAATTTCCATTGTCTTGGAAGGGTCCACATATATCCCTTTTCTGGTGATAACATGCCCCCAGAATCATAGATTCTCCATCTAGAACTCACATTTATTATACTTTGCATTCAACTTATCCCTTCGCAAAATAATTAACATAGTTTCCAAATGCTCCTCATGTTCCTCCTTTCTCTTGAAGTATATCATAATATCACCAATAAATACCACCACAAATTTGTCGAGGTAATCTCTAAATTATATTCATTAAATCCATGAAAATTTCTGGAGCATTAGTTAGTATGAAGATAATCACTATGAACTCATAGTGTCCATACCTCGTTCGGAAGGTAGTCTTGGGAATATCTTCATTCCTCACCATTAGTTGGTGATATCCCTACCAAAAGTCCACCTTAGAGAAATAATTGTCCCACGAAGCTGATCAAACACGTCATCCATCAGTGGAAGGGGATACTTGTTATTTATATTGATTTTATTGATCTCACAATAATCAATGTAGAGGAAGATTGATCCATCCTTCTTCTTGATGAAGAGGACTGGAGAACCCCACGGTGAAGCACTCGGGTGTATAGAAGCTTTCTCCATATTTTCCTGTAAATGCTTCTTCAGCTGTTCTAGCTCTACGGTGGACATTCATTAAGATTTAATTGAGATTGGTAGAGATCCAGTGATAAGTTCAATTGAGAACTCAACCTCTCAGTCAGGAGGAAGACCATGAAACTCTTCGGTGAATACATCAGTGTAATCCCTCACGATGGGCATGACTTCAAGCATGATTCTCTCCTTTGTCTTAATCATTTGAGCTAGGTATGCATGCTCATAAGGAATAAATATCCAAACTTGAGATGAAGTTTCTAAAGTAGACTCATATTACTCAATGAACTTGTAAATAATTAGAGGAATCGTCCGGATTTGAAGCGTAATATTCCTTTCATGGCAGTTGATTTTGGCCCTATAAAAAGATAGTCAATCCATGCCCAAGATAGCGTCAAACACCACTAATGGAAGTATGAAAAGGTTTTTTGGGAGGTTCAGTTCACAAAAAATAACCGGGGAGGATTTATAAACAATGGATGAAAAATGTTCCCCATTCGCTGTTCTCACAGATAACTTTTCTTCCAAATTCTGAGGTGGTGTTTGAATAGTTTTACTGAACTTGTAAGATATGAAAGAATGCGTAGAACCAGAATCAAATAGTACATTATCTATTCCTGAACGAATAACAAGCATACCTATCACCACATCATTTTCAAGCTCCACCTCATTAGTAGTGATAGAATACGCCCTTCCTTATTTCCTTGGAGGTTGTTGTTGATTGCCTCCGACAACCCTCAGATTAGGGCAATTGTTCGCATAATGCCCATGCTCCTTGTAGTTAAAACACTGCACTATAGGCTGAGTGTTGATATGAACCTTATGTTCTTCTTCAACAGTAATGGGATTTTTCATATCCCTTTGGCATTTCTTGGCCAGATGACCAAACATTCTGCATTTGAAGCAATTCCTGGTTCCCTTGAGACAATCACCAAGATGCTTCTTCCCACAATTCATGCAAAAGGGAAAGTGAGGCTCCTTTCCGTCATGTAACTTGTTTGATGAACCACCCATGTTGTTCTCCATTTTTATCTTCTTGTCACTAGGCCAATGAGACCACTGAGAGTCTCCCATATCCATTTGAACCTTGAGGGGAAAACAGAAAATCCCCTCATAGCTATCGAAGTCTCGAATTTCGAACACTTTTCGTTGACTCAACTTTAGTCCGCTAAAGAAGCGATCCACCTTGCTTTCAGTGTTCATGACCATGCCAGAGTTTTACCTTGCATTCCTTTTAATGTTCGCTTCATACACCCCGATGGACTCATCTTTCTTCTTCTTGAGTCCAAGGAACTCTCTTTCCATCTTGAGATAGAGGGTTCGAGGAAAATATTATTGAAAAACATCTTCTTGAATTCCTCCCAATATATGGAACCAATTTCCACTTGGGACATCATATTCTTGATCAGTGTCCACCACTGAGCAGCTTCCCCATCAAAACGATAGACTGTAAGTACGACTTTCTCTTCTTCCGAGAACTAGTGGACATGGAAAATATTTTCAATGGAGTTAATCCATTGTTCTATGAGGAGGGGATTATAAGAACCGCTAAACATGGGAGGCCTTTTCCGCATGAAGGATTATACAGAAACTTTCTCTTCCTTAGAGGAGGGGGATGTGCCACCAGATTCATGTTATTATTCATAACTCGAGCCAGCTAAGGAAGTACTTCCATGAAGTTTTGAGAACCCGCTTCCATCACATCAGGCATTTCATTAGGACAATCATCACATTTCCTATCACATTGGTTGTTGGAACGTGTTCTACTATTTCCTTCCATTAACAGAGAAAAAGAATGTATAAGTAGAGGTCTTGAATACTTAGATATTGAGCATAAATAGGAAACATTGAACATTAAAGGATAAACTTATAAACAATAAGTACATCCTAACTTGTGATTCATTAGGTTTATATCTAGGTTATCCTCGATATATTTCTTATATTCTTGTGGGATTCTTGTTGTCCTTTAATAATTTTTTGTACTAAGCTTGTGAATCTACCAAAGCATATCCCTCAGGAGTGTCGTAACAAAGAGTGCAGAAAGGCCCATTATCATGCACCAGTTCTCGTTTGATTCTAGCTCAATGTGGTGTTTTCAGGTTTTACCCCTAGATACAACTATGTCAGAGACTCCTCTACCTTCTCGGATACCGAAAAGGATGTATTGGATTTATAATCTACTTACTCTACACTCACCAAAATTTAGTTCTGCTTTCTTATACTTAGTCTCATCCTTAAGGTTCTCACTGAGGTCCTCTATTACTAATATCTAAAAATAACATGACCATCCTCTGATAACATCAATTGTGACCCGAGCCTTTTATATAAATAATTTCATGATTTTAAGAATAATTAATCATCAGAGTACATGCCAAGGATCGTTAATTCTAGCATCTTGGAAGACTAGGTACATATAAAATAAAAAATGGGACTAATAAACCATATTTATTTAATCTCCATAAAGAGCTTCTAACTTTCTTTGAGCTCTTACATCTGCATAGGGTACCCTGGGGAACAAATAAACAAAGGGATGATCTAAAAATTCCAGTAAAGAAATGAACATAAGGATACATCTCAAGCACATGAGTTAGGAGGAATATCATAATGATATCCAAAGCATGAAACATATAAAATCATTTAATATATGCATGGGATCATATAAAAATGGAATCATATAAATGTGGTAGAATCATAAATCATATCCTTTGTATGGGTCAAGGCTAACTGCCATTCCCATTTCCCATTTTAGTACGGGTCAAGGCTAACCACCAATCATGTTTCACATCGCATCTAATGAGACTTAACCATACACAATGCATTGGGTAACACAATCATGACATAAATCATAACCAATGGGTGTATAATGAAAGTGTCCATGTAAGGAAAGAATTAGAAAATACATGGATGTTAATTGCGTAAAATATAAATATGACATGGTAAGTGGTGTCAAACATAAGTGACAACATATGAGAAATTTATTTTAGAAACATTATCATTAAAACAATTTTGTGGGGTTTTAAGGAAACACTCTAGAGCTATTCAAATTGAAAAGAGGAAATTCTTTTATATAAAACCAGAATTGAAACAAGAATATTTTCAAAATAAAAATACTGATTTTATAAATAAAATAGTGTTTTGAAACATAAGATATAGTCCACTTTAAATTTGGGTAAAAATTTGGGAAGTCCCCTTAAAACAGGTTTGCTTATCGGAAAGTTCTAAGGAGGGAATCTTTCAAAATCATGTATATCTTCGAAAGAATGTGATGAAAGGGTCTTGATGAATGAATCTTGTAAAAATGACTAGAATTCATAAGACACACATAAATAGATAAGGTAACACCATTTTGAAAGAATGATAAGGCAATCCGAAAGAACAAAGAAGGATCGAGTATAATTCGTTACGATTGTATCGGCATGGTGTCGGGTGTGACCAAGAGGGATTTATGAGAGAGAAATGAGGTTTCTCGTCAATTATAAATTCATAAGGAAGTATGGGGGATGTTCTTAAGAATACCCCATCATTATCTAGTACACATATAATGGTGTATTATAGAAGACAATCTTGATTAAGAGAGAATAGGAGAGGATCTCTTACCTAGAATTTGGTGGTGTTCTTCACTTGTTATTAATGACCTGAAAAAAAATCAGGGTAATTAATTAATAAGTCCAGAACCTCTTCTATATGTAATTTATTTATTATGACCCTTTTTAGTTCATTCAAAACCTTTTGGATAAGTTATAATTTCGTATTTCATTGTTCATCTCGTTTGTTTACATGGCTTTTAAAGATCGGTTCACATATATTCATGTTTGGATTATATGAACGATAAAAGTGGTTGTCCAAAATTAAAGTTATATTCTTTAGTTAATATCCATGAGATTACATTGTTTTAATTTTAATTAGGTTACCTAGATTGATGTAAAATTATTATATATATAACCTTAGTGGTAACCGTTTTTGTTAATCGGTGGATTTGATTACAAAGAATGTGTTTTACATTATAACCTAACTAAATTTGTACCAAAAGATTACAGAACCAAAAATAGGATATATTAAATATATAATAATCTCGTTCAGCCACAACACAAATGGTTACATGACCATAATTAATAATAATAAAAGAAATTAATAAATTGTTGTCCTAGAATGTGCGAAATGAACACATCTCAAATGGTTTTTTAATTTCCTTAAAAAAATGGTGGAGAAAAAGGAGAAGGTAATGAAATATACCACTATCATGAATAAATTCCAGTACATGTATGTTATTAGATTTATCATACTATTATAGTGAAGGGAGGTGAGGAAGGAAAATTAAAAAGAATAGAACTTAAAAGAAAAGAAGAAATTTGGGAAGAGGAATTTACCTCTTGAGACTTCCTCCTTTGAGAACCTATGAATGGGAGAGTTTTTGGTATGTTTAGGAGGCTGAGAGATTTTGAACGTGGGAGAGGACCTTGGGGAGTGATTTGGAAAAAAATTAGAGAGGTCATGGAGCTGAGAGGAATGAAGGGAAGAGGGAGTGAAGAGGGGTTTTTATAGTGGAGGAGAAGGGAGATTTCATGATATTATAATCCTTAATTTATTATTTCTTCACAAGACAAAGAATAGTAAGTATTCAATGAACAAGAATAGTAAATGGGTGATGTGAATTCGAACCAAATGGGCATACTTCAGCAGAACATCATCGATGACTCAATTAATCCATAATTTAGCATTTATTGAGAATTATCATATTCTACTATTCATCAACATTTCATGTATTTCAGAAAAATCCCAAAAACTCACCCTAACCATGTTTTCGACATAAATAATCCAAATATGATGTCCATTTTTCAAAAATAATTTTCTAAATATTATTATTTTAATATTTAATTAAATTCATCATTTATTATCAAAAACCAGATTTAAAACATGCATTAACTCATTCTAAAACATATGTATATTGTACTTCCAACATGAATATTATTTTAATACTATTATAGGTGAGGTTACTATTCATTAGGGTATATCACTATTAATAAGTGTATTTTACTATTCATTTGGGTATTTTACTATTCACAAAAATTATTTTTGTTTTTTTAGACTCCAAAAAACATCTTGAACACAACCGTGTATATCAGATTTTCAAAATTCTAAACACAGAAGTGAAAAACTTATGTTTAAAGGTCACTTATCAAATAGTAGTTCATTATGTTGTGTTTTCATGTGATTTTATGACATTAATATAAGAAGGGAATTTACATTGAAAAACATTGGGTCGTTACATGATTCATAGACATATGTTTCCGAATATCTTAAACATACTCCCATATCTCCTATACAATACTTGTTTAAAACAACTCTAACTCGCCTTCCTCTTTTCATCAATGAGTGGATCTACATGGCCTTCCATAAATATCCTCATATGGTTCTATCTGAATAGTTGCGTAATAAATTTCTTAATTTGTGATCTTATTGAGTTCCAATTATTTCTCCCAAGAACCACTAATGTCTAGAACACACACATGTAACATTTCCTCTAGAAAATGTATAGTATTTTCCAACATCCCATCTTTTTTGGGGTGGAAATACCTACACAATAATAACTATGTATCAACCACCATCTACAATCCTTTCTGGACGAATGGAATTAATCTTGAGTCATGGTATGAATCTATATTCTATGGCACCCTATGAAGATGGATTATATCCTGACCATACAAGTTTTCCAACTGATCTACTGAGAAAGTCTCATATATTGGTAGGAAATGAGAAAAATTTATCAATCGGTCAACAAAAACCCAACTTCCATCATTCTTATGATTATTATTTGGGTGAACATCCACAAAATCCATGGTTATGTTGTTCCACATCCATTCTGAAATGAAAAAAAGCAATATTAAACCACAAGGTTGTTGATTATTTTCCATTACCTATAGACAGGTGAAGAATTATGTCATGAAACCTAAAATTTAAATTTTCATACCCTGCCACCAATATTATCGATGTAGGTCTTGGTATATTTTTGTCAAAGTAGGATGGACATCCCACTTCAAGACTTGAAATTTATACATCAGTTTCTCACATATATAAATATTCATAACTACACACTCCTAGAAATAGATGATCTCATACTCATATAAAGTACATTATGAAGGAGACTCCCCACCTCTATGTCCTTCCATCAAAGCCAAATAGTTCATTTCCTCATACTAACTTATCCTGGTCTATCTCAAAATCATGGAATCCATTGATACTGATATGAGGTTCATTTTTTCCTCTCCCTCTTGAACCACCATATACATTCTAGTGATAAATTTCATCATATTCTACTTATAACTAGACTCCAAAACTATGAGATTCAATTTATTCATACATAAATAATTATAATCACAATTTACATTCTCTAGAATATATGACAGTTCAAAATAATGTGATTGTAAATTCTCAACCCATCTCTGCTACCATAAATTCAAATATAATTTCGAAAAGTTATAATTAATGCACTTTTTATTAGTATACACAATAAATGTTTTCACCAACACATAATTCTGGAAACACTTTAAATCAATAACTGCTAAAGCTAACGCTTGTTCATTCATAGGGAAGTTTTATTCATGTCGCCTCAATTGTTGTGACCCAGATGCCACAACTAGGTCCCCCCAACATCAAAATTCTTTCATTTCCTATCCTAGATGAATCACAAAATATTTTTTACTCCTCACCAACCTAGGGTAGTATTGATGTTGGATCGGTATTCAAATTCTAATTCAACTCCAAGAAGTTATTCTCATATGCTCTAGAACATTCAAAATATTCCACCATTCATGGTCAAGCCTAAAAGTGGTTCTTCCAATGCGGAAAATTCTTGGATGAACCATTGTTGATATCCATATAAACCTAGAAATATTAAAATATAAAAAAAAATTCCTAGGCTTCTCATAATAAACAACTATTCTCTCCTTCCCTGTGTCCATAGACACACCTTCCACTAAGATGATGTGACTGAAGAAATGTTATAGATTAATAATGAATTGAAATATTGATAATGTGGCATTTTAATGATGATCCCTCAGTTTACTTAGGATTGTATACACATGGTGGAGATGATCTTCACAAGCCTTGGAGTTCATCAATATTTCATCTACAAACAATACTAATTGATACAAAAATGGGTTGAATATTTTCTTTATCAAGGACATAAAAAGAGGAGGATCATTTGTTTGCCCGAAGGACTTCACAACAAACTCATAAATTACATAGCATCTTCTGAAAGAATTCCTTGGTCTGTCATATGGTAAATCTCTCAAATGATGATGCCATGATCTCAATTCCATCATTGAGAATGTACAATCTCCTTCCAACTGGCCAAATAGATTATTGATACAGATAAGAGTATATGTGTTCTTATCCATCGTAATGTTCAATATCTAGTAATCAACACAATATTTCAATGTCCCAGTAGCTTTAACTCTAATAAAACTAGATAACCCCAAGGAGAATGACATGGATGGATAAATCCATTATCCATAAAAACTTCCTATTGAGTATTTATCTCTTGAATTTATGATGATGCTATTAAATATCGAGGAATAAAAAATGGCTTATGTCTATGAATTATAGTAGTCGTAAACATAGAATCCCTCTCAAGTAGATTCCCTAATAATTCATTAAGAAACACATACTAATATTTGTCTGTTATGGATGCAAGTACATACGGTTTCACACCCAAATCATCAAGCTATAGACTTAAACCATGGGTGGTGATCTCCCTCACTTGTTATTAATTTTCCCTATATGGGCTCCTTGGATATCCCACTCACCATGATGAAAATAAATATCATCCATAGAAGACATAAAATTAAATGTACTTAGGTAAAAATCAATGTGGACTTGTTATGAAAATAACTAGGCCATACCAATAATCATTTCAAATTTATAAAGGTCTAATATGTAGAGATCACAAAGAAAATAATACTCCCCAACCTCAATAGAACACCATTTCACAAAAAAACATACTCTATGTGGTACCTATAATGGATTATTGATCATCATAACACAAAAAAATCATCCTCAAATAGGCATATTCCATAAAAATGTTGTAGAGATATAAATTAATGATAGGATCTAGTATAAAACAATGCACTAGAGAGTGTAGAAGGTGTAAGAATTGTACCTCTAATTGAAGATGTTCTAGCCTCTCTATCCACCATTGTAGGATGAATAACATGCAACTATATATCCAATATTCCCTATGATATAATTATAGTTACTTGAGATTACCCAATTAATAATATAGGCACTCTTGTCTAGATGTACTACATCTATTACATCAATTTCCATGGTTAGTAGAACTACTACTTCCAGACTGGTACCGTTTACAAGATCCTCTACCTATACAATGGTTTGGCCCAGTTATTGTATCACAGCCCATCTATCGAGGGTTCTTACAAAACAGTAGCAGATATCACATCCTTTCATAAGTTCAACACTCTAACAGTGGTTGGGAACACTTTATACGAATGTGAGATAACCAAATTCACTAGTGGCAGATCACTTGAGTCAAATCCTATGTAACTGACCCATCCCTCCTCACTACATTTCATTCCACTACTCTGATTAATATTCTCATAGAGTATTCTCCTACATTACGAATATGTACATCCTAATCATCCAAAATAATAAACATTTATCACAGTAGAATCCTCTTTATGGTTCCCCATAAATATGTGTGGTTAATTCATCAACTATGAAAAATTAATCATCTTGAAGATGTTAAACACGGATTTAATTTCACATTTAATCCCATATTGGAATAATATTTCCATAGTGTCATCATCCCATTAAAATTCAAGAACAAATCTATTCAAAATAGTAAATCATCATGTATAGTCTATTAAGGACTAGCTCCCCAGGGTCTACCTTATAAACTGATCTACCCTCTCATTCATATGAATCACATAATAAAATATCTCCATTAACTACTCCTGGAATTAATTCCACTCCATATTATCTGGTTGTCAATCCAATGTTTGGAATTCCGACTGATGCTTCACTTGACCACATAACATATAAGTAAAAAATTTGAATCTTTTCTCATCAATAGTCTCTAGGTGGTCAAGGATTTTCTCTATAGACTCAATCCAGAACTCAACTTCCTCAGGTCCACTTTCACTAATGAAAGTCAAAGGGTGATGAAACATTCACTACATTGTCAAGTCGAACATTCTTTCTGCAACATATGTTTGGTAAATTTTGTTGAATTTCAGAAATAGAGAGAAACTATCTCAAAACATATTTCATTCCACATCACTCTTAACTATTGAAGAATTCAGTTCTAGTAGTAGATGATCATTTCTATCTTTTTCCTCTTATATACCTACCAATAAAATTTTTCATGGATGAATATATCTATAATTCCAAACAAATAACTTACGACACATATCACATCATAATTGAAATTACATACATTGTATTTACATAAATCCATTACAATCCATTCCCTTATACCCTGGAACACAATCAAACCTTAGGAACCCCCACTAACCTCAACCATCCATGATTTATGCCATGGATAAAAAGGGTAGACACTTACATAAGTAAATTTTTTTCATTAGACACACATTTATCCTTTTCAAATTGTTATATTGAACATAATTTATAATTTCTAAATTTTATAGTAATGCACTATTTTCAATAAATTACTCAAGAATGAAATGATTTTTCATTTTAAAAAAATCACCCCAAACAATGTTTTCTATGAATGTCGATAATGATGATTGTCATAATAATTCGTGAGTTCCTATAATGATGAAATATTACACAACTATTATTCCATTTCATGTTGCAATGACAAATATTAGAAAATTAATAATATCAGACAACAGGTGAATCAATTGATGTAAAATAACATTCACCTATAAATAAAAATAAAAAACGTAAATCCCACCATGTGAACATGGGTTTTCCCACATACATGAGTTAGCTACTCCCATGCATGATCTCATGTCAAAAGCCCAACTCTTCATAATTTCGTATATATGTTTCCCAAATAGTAAGAAAATATAAATTAAATGAAAACCACTCATATGCTACCACTTTGTAACATTCCGAATCAGGTTCCAAATTTCGGTTCTCCATTCTAGTGTGCTACGTGACCTCAACAACAACTCCCCATTCACAAAATGGTTTCCACTAGTAGTAAGGGTCAAATATAGATCTTTGTGATACTAGAACCTCTTTATTAAATAATAACATGAGTCAAAAAATTAATCAAGAACAAAATGATAATAACCATAAACCAAATAACATTAGTAGAATAAGATGGAAAATATGAATAAAATATCCAAACCAAAATTGTAGATATTTCATACCATATATGGGTCAACTGTCTAAATAAAAATGAAATATATTCTCACTCTAACAACACCCCATAAGAGTCCAAACCCCATGTTTTGATCCCTTACTCATGATCCATCCCAAAACAACCATTTAACATAGGTATATTACTTTTAGCATGTCCTACAAACATGATGTATCTTCGTGTACCAGTCATGACACACAGGTAGGGTGTGAGTACAACCCAATAGGCCACCCCCAATGGAGTCTAAATCAAAATAAAATATGTTATAGTGTATGGAAGTGTATAATGAAAAAAATCAACTACTGAAAAAAATTATCAATTTTCATTATTCATTAATTGTAACATCCCAACCCAGATTACCCTTGAACAAGTTGGTAGACCAGTCACCACATGACCTCAATCACGGCTCCTCATATGCAAGATACTTCTGACTAGTATTGTGGGAGTAAGGGTAGTTTATGGGGAGACTATACCCTCATATCAGAGTATTCACAGCAGTATAAGAATATATAAATAGTTGACAATAGAAAAAGAATTATAAAAAATAACTGATGCAGCAAAAGTGAATGGTAATATCAACTCAACAAAGAAAAATGAAATGTGAGATTATACAACATATTCCCATCATGGTGGAACATTTAAAAATGTTATAAACCTAGCTTCCTGATTTATATCTCAGTATCGAAAAAATAAAAAGGCCCAAAGTTGTGAGGGATATTTTCATGAGCATCCTAAGATCCTACTCGGCCCTTTGCTCCACACTCCCAGGTACCAGAAAACAACAACAAGTAGTGTCCATGTTCCTGTAAACATGTAGATTCCACTCAGGTACCCCAGTGCAATGGCCGCCCGAATAGGGTGTGTGATATAAATCATAGTAGGCCAGGACCACTTGTTTCTTACTCAATATTGATAATGAAATAAATTTATACAACTTCCATGTATATTTAAGAAATAGACGGATTGAATAAATAACCAACAACCCATCCAGGATCGAAATAGACAACTAAGGACGATACCTGTTTCAGCCCACACCTGGTTGATCACTTCAATTTTATATATATTTATATATAGTAACCATATATATATATATAAATATTTTCTTAGAATCCTTTTATATTGACCAAGCATGTACCAATTCCATAAAGACATATACCCTATATACTATTTCTGCAAGAACCATGATGTAATGAAAAGACATTCACTACACGGGGAAGCGGTCATGGGTTTTCCCATAGTCCAAACTCTATGAGCTCTCATGGTCTCCTGTAAATAAATATGGAAGATCACATATTCATCCTACCCCTGGCTCTCACGGTCCATTGGAAAATGATCTTGGATGGATAGGGATGTACCACATAGATATCCATCATCATGAATAGCTCACACAGTCAATCCCCTAGCTCAACTCAACATGTCATCACAGTCTTTTTGTGGATCAGTATAAAATAATTACATATTCTTTCTCCCCAAGGGCTCTCATGGTCCCTTGACTCCCCTTCCTATACAAGGAATAAACATTAACCACATATAATTCATGAATAATTTAACATCTTATACATTTCATTATCCCAATTCAATTACATATAAGAAATCATATTCGCATTTATACTTATGGAAACCCATATTATGTTTTTCAATAAAAAATTAGCATGTGATTCCTAATAAACTCAAAAAAAAAATGAGTCAAGGGCCTCTCATTCATCTCAATGGTTATACTCAAATCCATTAGTTAACTCAAAAATTAAATAGATACACAAATCCCATTAATTAATTCTACAATTAATTAATCAACAAAATAATTCATGTATCATAATTAATTTTCCAGAAATAATTTTCTCATAAAAATTTTCAAATCCCGACTTTAAATTACGTAATTAAATATATATATGACAATATAAAAGGAACAAAATTATTTGATGGATAATTATCTCAACTTAGCCAAATTTTAATTTTCATAATTATTCCCCCAATTAATTATCTCAAATACAATTCTCAAGGTAGATAATTAATTCACAATTAATTATCTCAATGTAGTCATTTTAATTCGAATAATTAGTCCTCGCTATTAATTATCTAAAACACAATTCGCAAAAAAAAAACTAATTAATTCACAATGAATTATCTAAAAATAACAAATTCTATATCTCATAATTAATCCCCCAATTAATTATCTCAATTACAAATTTCAAAACACATAATTATTTCAAAATTAATTATCTCAACATAGACAATTTAATATATAAGAATTAGTCCTTTGATTATTTATCTCAATTACAATTCTCCAAACGCATAATTAATTCACAATTTATTATCTGAACATATCCATTTTAATATTTCAAAATTAATTCACTGATTAATTATCTCAATTAAAATTCTAATATCACATAATTAATTTTCTATTAATTGTTGCATATTAACTAATTTTATTTCTCATAATTAATCCTTTAATTAATTATCTCAATTACAAATCCCAAAATACAAAATCAATACACAATAAATTATCTCAACTTAGCCAATTTAATATCTCAAAATTAATCCCATAATTAGTTATCACAATTACAATTCTCAAATCACATAATTAATTTACAATTTATGATCTCTACTTAGAAAATTTAATATCTCATAATTAGCCCCCAGATTAATTATTTCAATTAAAATTATCAGAACACAAAATTAATTCACAATTAATTATCTCAATTTAGCCCATTTTAAAACTCATAATTAATTCCTCGATTAATTACTCAATTACAATTCACAAAGTACATAATTAATTAAAAATTTATTATCTCAACAAAGCAAACTAAATATCTCATAATAAATCCCCTGATTAATTATCTCGATTACAAATCTCAAAACACATTATTAATTCATATTTAATTATTTCAAATTATAAAATTTAATATCTCATAATAAATCTAATGCATAATTATATCAATTTAAATTTTCAAAGCACATAATTAATTCACAATTAATTATCTCAACATATCCAAATTAATAACTCATAATTAATCCCATATTAATTATATGAATTACAATTCTATAATTCAAAATTATTTATCGCAACTTAGTTAATTTAATATCTCATAATTAATCCACAAATTAATTATCTCAATTACAATTTTAAAAGCACATAATTAATTCAAAATTACTTATCTCAATATAACCCACTCATTAATTCATAATTAATTATCTCAACTCATCCCACCCATAACTCATAATTAACACTTATCCCAAGTGCGTCAACATGTATGTGAATAATTAGAAAAACATACATCAGTAAGTTAAATGAAAATATTAGTTTAATCATTATTTTTTCCCTTGAATGCAGCACACCACTATTTTGGGGGGGGGGGTTAATACAAAAAAGTGATTTTGTACTATACAAATATTTTCTACCATTACACAATTCATTCAGAATTTCCAGTCTAATTTCTCAACACTGGTAATTTAAAAACTATTGTTTTTCATTAATTAATAAATTTTGAGGGCCCTACCTCACGAAATTTCCAGATCTAATGCTTTCTAACTCAAACTGCAACATGATCGTGCATACACACTTCCACATTAATGCACACACATACTAGGAATTGAATGAAATAACTAACAACAACAACGAGCACTCCTAATATGTGTCGTAGGGACCAACACACACGAAATTAATCAACCAAAACTCAAAAAAAAATCATGATAACCTAATCTATTTGTACGAAATCATTTATCGGGTATATAGACTTATCAGAATCTGATGGTAGTGAACCAAAACAAATTGAGTTGCTTCGCATTCGGTGGTAGTCATCAGAATATGGACCAACAAGGCCCAAGTCATCTTTCGAACCATTTAGGATCAGAAAAATATTCTATGATTATCCTGATTAAAGGATTTCACCCCAGTGGAACCTGGGAAAAGGAGAGGAGAGACGGCTGATCCGAAGAATGAAACATGCAGAGAAGGACATACCAAGACAAGAGAGAAAACTTCATCGATGAACCCACCACAATCTGGTGAACGGAGAGGTGGAAGGGAGAGGAGTGTGGTGCTCCACCCATGGATGAGGCACTATGGGTGCGTCACACCTCATGCAAGAGGAGAGAGAGGTGTGCCTCCTTCTTCTATTCTCCCTCAAATAATATGTTAAAAAATCATAAAAATTTGTGGTTTAATATAATAATAATAATAATAATAACCATCATATTATTATTATCCATTAATATTACACATCATAAATGAACCACATCTCCCCAATTACACATCATTTACTTATATTCTTCTCCAATGAAACAAACTAAATAAACACTCCAGCTCATAATAATTTAATTAAACTTTCTCAACACAATTTAATTAAATAAATCTCTATTTTTATCAAATAATTAAATTCGTTCTAACCATGAATGTCAATAGATAAAACCCAAAATCCATACTTGGCAGATCGTTTAGTTAAATTCCTTTAAAACCGAATTTTATTAAATAAATTTTCTAAATAATTATTATTTAATTAAATTCTCTCACCGTAATTTAATTATGAAATCCTAACACATCCTTAATCATCATTGAATTAAATTTGTTCCAACTGAATTTAATTAATAATTTCTATAATTCATGTTAATTAATTAAATTATCTGAAAAAATTAATGAAATAAAAACCACATTTTCATTAAATAAATACAATCATTTTATGCATTAATTTAATTAGATAAAACACCCACTATACATTTAACACATCATTTAATACAATTATTTTCCCAAAAAAGTTTAAATAAATAAATTTTCTAACTCCTTTTTATCTAATTAAATTCACTCAATATAATTTAATTAATTAATCCTAACACCTCATTAATCATCAATTAATTAAAAAAATTTGATCAATATTTAAGTAAATAATTTCTCAAATTCATGTTATTTAATTATATTCTTGGAACACAATTTAGTTAAATCAAAAAATCCAACTCATTAAAATTATTTAAATAAATTCTCCCACCCTCATTTTAATTAAATAATAATCCTCATTTCACAGTTACAAATTAAATTCTTCTTATCCTTGAATTTAATTAAATTAGACCTATATTTCATATTAATTATTTAAATTCCACTTTGCCTTGAATTTAGTTAAATGAAACCTCAACTACACATTTACACATCATTTAATATTACACTTCATTGATAACCCTCAATAATACATTTACATATCATTTAATTAAATTCCTCTCATCTCAATTTAATTAATTAAAGACTCTATCTCGTCATCATTTAAAAAAATATTTACAAATTTTCATCTAAATTTAGTTAAATAACATCCCCATATTAACGTCATTTATTTAAAAACTCCAAAAATAATTTAACTAAATTAATTCACCCATTTAATGATATTTAATTAAATTCTTTCCAACACAATTTAATTCTACGAATTATTGATTCTTCATCTCTCCCTCATTTAGTTAAATTCACTCAACATTTATTTAGTTAAAAAAACCCCCATTTCACTTTATTTAATTAATTTATTAACTGAATTTAATTAAATAAAATCTCAAATTCATCATCATTTAATTAAATTATATCAACCTAAAATTAATTAAATAAAACCCTCATATCACATAAATTAATTAAATTCATCCTCACATATAATTTAATTGAATACAACTTTGAATTCACCTAATTTAATGTAATTCCATTAAATACTGAATTTAATCAAATAAAATAACCTGAAATATAAAATTGGGTAAGCCACACGGGTTGACTCGAATGGTTTGATAGACCGTACAGACGCTACTTGACACTCATTTTAACATGCATGGAAAATCTGCAATTTTTTACTAATCATCTACAGTCTATGCATACACCTCTTCCAGACCCGATTCTCCCTGAACCCATATTTCCCCATGGGAAACACTTAAAGACATTATGTAAGCCCAATATAAACTTGTTAAAAAAATATGAAGAAAATTTCTTCTTGAACCTTGGTTTTAAAACCTAAAAGTCATTATAAAGAAAAAAGTTCAAAAAGTTTTGTGTTTAAACCCTATTCAAAAAACAATAGGGTTGTACAATTTATACACCTTAAATAAAACTTGTCCCCAGGAATTAATGGGGAGATACAACAAAACTATCCAAACGACCACGGTTAAGAAGTCTCATTTGAATTATCAGGTTGTCTTCCCAAATGCCTAATGCCCCTTTATCCATTTTAGAACCCCGCATGATAAATCATTCATTGAAATAAATATCTGAACCATGAAACCCATACCCATCGTTAAACCTTCGAATTTCTATTAAACCAATTTCAACACTAGCCACATGAATTCCAAAGTCCGTACTTGACTTTCGGTCACCTCTCCATGTCAATCCATTGCAATGCTACATTAAAATTCTTCTACCACATCAAGAATAAATATGTAACCCAAAGAACTACACATCGCACATAAAAACAATTTAACAATAACTTTTTTAACTTTAACATCTGTTTTTTCAATTATTATTATACAAGGGTTACTCTTTTCCCAGTTATAAGGCTCCCATACACCTTATTACTAAAATTGGAACCCGTTGTAAAAGAAATCAATCAATTTCCCCTTATGAATTCATTTACACATCAAATAATATCAAGAATTATATCCTAAATAGAAACACAGTAGCATGTTATAACATAGAAGGATGGAATATAATCATCTATACATATTATATAAGAGGGAATACTAAATCATATCAAAATGTCATTCCACCCAAGGCACATAATCAAAATTTGGAGGCACCCTACTAGTGAAACTACTGGGGTTTCTATATGCCTGAAATTTAAATCTCTAAGTTCCTAAGATGATGCATGTAGGAATATTTGTTTCCATATTAGGCTAAGGAATATTTTTAAAATTCTCAAAATTAGTATGGAGCATAAAATACACCAGTCACTCAATGTGAAATAATATCAACTACAACCAAAAATTGTATAAACATCAATTCCCATCCCTGGCCATATGGTCATTTCCCATGCATGTGGTGATCAGTTCCATGAAAAAATATTAACTTATCATTGACACTTTCACAGTCTCTAGTCTAGAAACCAAAAATAGAAAGGTAGTGGAAAATAAGATAACCTAAACCTATGATACCACATTGTAATGTCCCAACCCAGCTTACCCTAAAACTAGTAGCCTGACCAATCGCCACATCACCTCAAGTATGCCTCCCCATTTCCTAGAGGCTTTTGGCTAACAGTTAGGGTTTATGGACTGTTAGTGGATAGAATATATGCTCATATTATTGTTTCTACTGATGTATCAAAATATATAAATTGATGAAAACATCAAAAGAAGTATACAACAATAACTAATGCAGTAGAAATAAATTTTAATATCAACTCTATATAGAAAATGGAAACACGATTTTATATAACGAATGCAGGTCATAGTGGTTCATATTTGCAAGCCGTAAACAAATCAGCATAATTTACATCTCAGTATAAAAAATAATGAAAGTTCCCAATTCCCCATGGTTGATATCCACGAGCATCCAGAACCCTCACTCGATCCAAAGCTTTTAACTCCATGTTACAAGAAATCAATAACAAGAATTTTCCAAAGTCTTCTAAAGAAGTAGAGTTTACTCGGGTACCCCAGTGCAATGGAGGCCCCAATATGATTTGAGATAGAAATCTCAGAAGGCTGGGACCACTGGTGTATATCTCAGTATTAACAATGAAATAAAATTAAATGGTACCCAAATATATCATATCAGTAACATAATTGAATAAATAACCACAACCCAACTATGTTCCTGAGGGACACCTGACGGTGATACCTGCTTCGTCCCAGGGTTGGTATGTGTTATCATGACAATTATGTATATATATATAGTAATAGTGAATATATATATATATATAAACATATAAATATGCTTAGAATTATCCTATGTAAAAAAAGCAAGAACCACGGCCAAAAGAACATATACCATGGATGCTATTTCTAGATGGACCAAGATGTAATGCACAGAAATTCATACATAAGGGAAGCACTCACGATCATTCCTCTAGTAAAAATTCTACAATCTCTCACGGACTCCTGGAAATATGCATGGTAGCTCACATGATCTTCCTAGATGAGGCTCTCATGGTCATTTATAAAATGATATTGGATGAATAAGGATGTAACACATATACATCTATCTCTATGAGTAGCACACACAGTCTATCCCTCATTCAACTACATGATCTCTCACACTCTTGGAAGGATCAACACAACAAAATAAAATATTCTTTCTCCCCATGGGATTTCATGGTACCTTACCACCCCTGCCTATACAAGTAATAACCATTAATAAAATATAATTTATGATGATTTTATCCTCTCATGCTTTTCATTAACCCATTTCAATTACATATAAAAAATAATATTCACATTTATACTTAATGAAAACCATCGTAATTATTTTATTTAAAACATTTTTAGGGTATTCCCATTAAACTCAACATCATGAGGGAAGGGCCTCTCATTCAACTCATTGGTCAGACTCAAAACCAATAATTATTTGAATAGTTAACAAGCTAGACAGATCCCATTAATTAATTCATAAATAAATATATCAACAACACAATTCATCTCTCAGAAATGTTTTTCCAGACTTAATTATCACATTATAAATCTCAAGTATCCATATTTGAATCAATAATTAACTATCTAAATCATAATATCAATAGAAAATACTTAATTCACAATTAATTATTTCAACATAGAAAAATTTTATATTTCATAATTAATCCCCCAATTAATTATCTCAAATACAACTCTTGAAGGAAATAATTAATTCACAATTAATTATATCAAAAAAAAATTAATATCTCATAAATAATCGCCACAATGAATTATCTCAATTAAAAATCTCAACACACATAACTAATTCCCAATGAATTATATTAACTTATCCAATTATATATCTCATAATTAATCCCTCGATTAATTATCTCAATTACAAATCTCAAAACATAAAACTAATTCACAATTAATTATCTCAAAATAGACAATTTGATAACTTTTAATTAATCCCCCAATTATTTATATCAATTACAATTCTCATAGAATATATTTAATTAATAATTAATAATGTCAAAATAGCCAATTTAATATCTCATTACTAATTCCTCTATTAATTATATCAATTATAAATCTAAAATAACCAAATTATTTCACTAATAATTATTTCAAATTAGCCAATTTAATATCTATTAATTAATCCGACGATTAGTTATCTCAATTACAATTCTCAAAGAACATAATTAATTCACAATTTATTATATCAACATTTATAATTTAATCGGTCATAATTATTCCCACTGTTAATTTTCTCAATTAATATTCTCAATGAAAAAAATTAGTTCTCAATTAATTATCACAACATAGCCAATTTTATATCTCATAATTAATCCCCTGATTAATTATATCAATTACAAATCTAAAAAAATGAATTCACAATTTAATATCTCCTAATTAATCCCCTTATTAATTATAATGGCTTTAGACTTTTACATATAACAATACACGATAATAAGTGCAATTATATATCAATGTACAACCCAGGGATCATAAATTCTAGTGTCTTTGATGATTATGTACATAAAACTAAAAACATGGAACTGAATAAAACATTTATTTATTTATTCATAAAATTGACCTCCTGACTTCAATTATTCTCAACAGTATTTATAGGTTTCCCTGGGGAACACATGAACAATGGGATTAGCTAAATAGCACAATAATGGAATAATTATAAGAACAAATCATTAACACATGGAATAGAAGTCATGCCATGATGATAGAAAATGCATATAACATATGTAATCATAAGATATAAACTTGAAATAATATAAAATGGAGTCATAATAAGTTGGAAAACATAAAACATGTCTGTAGCATGATTCTAAGATAAATACTAATATTGTTCTATATGGTATCACAATCCATGTTTAACTACTAAGACTGTGGCACATGGTAGCACAAAACAAGCCTAACCGCCAACATCTAAACATATAACGTCTCATGATAGTAATATTTCCAAATAAATTAGATCACTATCCAGTCTCACCCTTTTTAACATATCATGTTCAGGTTTTCCCCATAAATAATCATACAAAATAAATTTTACATAAATATAAGGGTTACCCGTTGAAAGAACTGGGTACCCTAATCATGTCATTAAGAATAAATAATGTGCATATCATAAAATTTTAGTGAAGAAAGGATCTAAAATATAAATGTAAATTTATAAGGGCTGTTTTCATGTATCATGGAATGTTATGTCATGTATAATTGACAACATGTAAGAAAAGTATTTATGAAATTTTAGTAATAAAACATTTTTTTTATTCTAAGGAAAATACTATAGTCCCTTTTAAATATAAAAGGAAAAAATCTTTCATATAAATCCAAAAGTTAACCAAGATGGATTTCCAAAAAAATTTCTGATTTTATATTGATAATGGTGGATTAAAATAGAATATATAATGTACTTGAAATCAGGTAAGAATTTGGGACGTTCCCTCAAAACTGGTTTGCTTATCGTCAGGTATTGAGGAGGAAATCACATAAAAACATGTATATACTCGAAAGAGAATAATTAACGGGTCTTGATAAATGGATTTGGTAAATCAAAGAATATTTTAGATTAATAACATAAAAGTATAAGATAATTTCTTTTTGGTAAAATAATGATAAGGCAACCCGAAGGAACAAATGAGGTTCAGGTGGAATCCCTATTGGATTATCGGCATGGTGTCAGGTGTACATTAAAGTGCTTAATGAGATAGAAAGAATTTTATAATGACATATAAATAATGATGGATGTATGTGGATATTCTAAAACATACCCCATCAATAGTTATTACCCAAAAAATGTACAAATGTTGATGAAATTCTTGAATAAAAGTGAAATAGAGAGGATCCCTAACCTTAAGTCTGATGGTGTTCTTCACTTGATATTAATGACCAGAGTAATAAAATTATTATCATTAATTAAATAATTTATAACCTATGATAAATATAAAAGATTTATTTTAAACTTATTAATCCCATTCATGACATTTTTGATGGGTTAAGTGGTTCAATTTCATTGTTTAGGTCCGGTTTTTTCATGGTATTTACGATTGGTTCACTTATTTTCATGAATGGATAATCATGTAAAATGGGGATGGTTGTCCAGAATTGGAGTTATATTTTCCTATTTTACCTACATAAGGTTACATATTAGTTCATTTAATTTTTTTAGTTGGAGTGAAGTTGAATCATTATATAAATCATTCATGATAAACACTAGGAACAATTTTTCAATTCTTCTCATAATTAACATGTTTTGTATTATTATTTTACATCATGTGTGAAAAAAAATTAAAGAACATTTAAAAAGATAATATAGATATAATATTATCTACTTAAAAAATTAAAATGGTTTCATGACCTATCTAGAAGATGGTAATACGAATTGAAAACCCATCGTCCTTGAATGTGATAAATGAACACATCTCGGACTGTATTTTTATTTATAGAATAATAGGAGAGAGAGAGATAGATATAGATTATGATAGATTATCCAATTAGCATAATAGAATTAAATTATATGTATTTTTTTAGAGTTATCATACCATTTGGGTGAATGAAGGTGAGAAAAGAAATAAGAAATGAAAAGAATTTTACTGAAAATGAATGTAATGGAAAGTGGAATTTACCTCCTGAGTTTATCTCTGCTGAGTTCCTCTTAATGGGAAAGGATTTGTTCTATTGAAGAGAAAAATGTTTTTTGGACATGTGGTAGGAACATGGAGAGGGATTTGGGAATAATGTATTTAAGGTACATGGATTGAGATTAGTAAAGAGAAGTTGGGACTGTGGGTGGTTTTTATAGTAGAGGGGAGGAGGGTTATCTTAATATTTAATTTATTAGTTTCTTAATATCCATCAAGACCAAAAATAGTGATAATTTCATGAACAAAAATAGTAATATGTACAGGTTAGTTCTTGATTTCGGTTCTTACATCAATTATGATATTAGTAATTGTGGATTTAAATTATAATGTATTTGTACAATAAATAAAATTATCATACAATCCACCAAAAATTCATGTATTTTAGAAAAATACCAAGAATTTAACATAACCATATTACATAATGTAGAACCAAAATACTAACTCCATTTTTCAAAAATAATTTTACCAATGTGATTAATTTAATTTTTATTTAAAATCATAATTTATGTGAAAAATACGAATTTGAAAACTATAACTAATTTTATAATGCTTCAAACACTACATAAGGTCTTACAAAATTATCTTAAAACCAAAAGGAAATGAATTGTTATTTTATGAAAAACTTTCAAGAAAATAAATATTCTTTTTAATTAATTAAATAAATGTAATTAATTATTTATGACTTATAAGAATAAAAATTCTTTTAATATGGTCATATTATCACTTCTAAGATGCCAAAATTCTATTTATACATTCATGGATGAGGATACTATTCTATTGAATTATTCCCTATCAATAATGGTCATATTACTCTTCACAAAGGTATGTTACTATTCATGAAGTGGGGTTACTATTCAGAAAAACATATGTTAGTTCCATTAGACTCAAAACATCTTATTGATTATAACTATGTAAGTAATTATTTTGAAATTCAAATCAAAGTGGGGACAATAATATCATTAAAGGTCACATATCACTTTGTGTTTCATTGTGTTATATTATCACGTGATTATATGACATAATTATAAGAATTAAATTTCTATTGATAAACCATCGGGTCGTTACATTATTCCCACTTATTAAATTTCACCCTCAGAATCTCATTTTACATTCTAAACCACAAACATGTGCTGGAACTTATCCATCGTCACCTCCTCCAGTTCCCTTATATCCTCAACGTACTTATGGTTCTACAAAAATCATTTGACTAGTGGAGTAGTCATGTTATGTAGAACTTTTTCTCTATAATCTAAGATCTTCACTGAGTTCACCATATAAGAAAGATCATTCTCAAGCAAAACCACCTATAAAGAGTGTACATGTGAAGGGTCTGTTGTGTCCTTCCTTAAGAGGGATAAATGAAATACATCCTGCAATTTGGACATGGTTGGTGGATGTGCTAGTCAATAGCATACAATCCCGACATGATCATGGATATTAATTGTGAAATGTACTTGGGACTTAACATTTCTTTCTTTTCAAACATCATTACGATCTTCCATAGAGATATGTCTGTAAATACAATGTCTCCAAATTTGAACTCAAGGTCTCATCGATGATTGTCTGTATAACAATTTTAAAAATATTGGGATTCATTTATGTGCTGATGAATGGGTTTCATCTTCTCCACCATTTTTTTCCACCATTTGAGGCCCTATCAGATTATTATCACTGACATCAACCCAACATGTGTGTGTTCATCATCTTTTCCCATAAAGGGTTGTGTGGGGCCATTTGGATGCTCGATTGGAAGCTGTTGTTGTAGGATATTTCAACCAGTGAATGATATTTCCCCATACTCTATTGAAGTCTGTAGAACCTGCTCTAACATATCATTCATTGTTTGAATAGATTTCTCAGAATGGCCATCATATTGAGGATGATAAGCCATACTAAATATAGCTCAATGATTTGAGCATGTTAGAGACTATTCCTAATCTTCGAGGTGAGTCTACGATTTCGTTCAGATAAAAAATATAGTGGTACTCAATGTAGACTTATAACCTCTTTGATACATATCCGTTCAATTTGATTCAATGATAAGTCCTCTGGAATCACAATAATGTGATCTGTCTTTTTAAGATGATCCATAATAAACCATATAGAATTGTTTCCATTGGATTTCCTCGGTTGTCCATTGAAAAATCCTAAGGTGATGTTCTCCCACATCCATGTTGGTATGGGTAGCGGTTCCAACATCCCCTTAGACTTTCTTCATTTAGCCTTCACTTTTTCACATACCAGACACCTTGATGTATACTCAGTAATCTCATTCATCATATTGTCCAACATAATGTTCTCTCAGAGATCACGTTACATCTTTGTAGTCATTGGATAAATAGAGAAGGTACATCTATCTGTGTCATTCAGAAGATTTTTATTTATATATGGATTGTATGGTACTCATAATTGTTACCCAAACCTTATGAATACATCCTTTTTAATATTGAACTCATAAGATTTCCAATTTTTGATAGATTCCTTCATTTTCTGAATTTCCCCATAAATTGTTTGATCATCCTTTGTTTTCTCCATGTGGGATGGCTGAGCATTAATTTTATAAAGGATTGATGATGCTCCTCAAATAATTACTCCCATGACTATCCTCTAAAAATCAATGATGATCAAGTATTTTTAAATTCTCATAAATGATAAAGATGCATGAGCCTTTCTATATAGAGAATCTTCCAACTTATTTGATTTACCATGATGATAGTGGATTGAGCAGTCAAAATCCTAGATGAGATTCATCAATCATCATTGGTGTATATTACGTTCTTTTGGGTGTAATATATATCTTATAATCTTATGATCAGTATATATCTCACAATTCTCCCAATAGATATAATTTTGCCAAATTTTTAACAGAAAGATCACATCTTCCAACTCTAGATCATGTTTAGGATAGCTTTTCTCATGAATTTCCAGTAGCCATGATGAGTAAGATATCACTTTATCATTTTGCACCAGAACCCTACCAAATCTCTTCTTTAAAGAATCACTATACACCACAAAGAGTTTTCCACTTGTTGGGAATGTGAGTACTAGTATAGTGATTGGTCTCTTTTTCATCTCCTTAAAACAGTATTCACATTCTTGAGTATAGAAAATCTTAATCCCTTCCATGTAAGCTTGGACATTGGGTTCGAAAATTAGGATATGTTCTTCACAAATCATCGTTAATACCCGACTAGACCCAAAAAGCAGCGGATCAGTTTTTCCAATGTTGACATGGCAAACCCTTCGATTTTCATAGTCTTGGAATGGTCAACAGAAATCCCTTTGCTGGTGATAACATTCCCTATAAATGATACCTCCTCCATACTGAACTCACATTTACTATACTTTTCATACAACTTCAACCATCGAAATGTCAGTAACACAGTATTCAAATACTTCTCATGCTCCTCCATTCTCTTAGATTATATCAGAATATCATCGATAAAGACTATCAATTTTTATTGAGGTAATCTCTAAAGTAAATATTCTTTGAATGAATGAAATTTTCTAGAGAATTAGTGAGTCCAGAGGCCATCACTATCAACACATAGTTCCCATACCTCCTTTGAAAGACAGTCCTGGGAATATCATTATTCTTCACATTTAATTGGTGATATCTCGAATGAAGGTCCACCTTAGAGAATTAACTGTACATAAGAAGATGATAAAAAAATTCCACTATCAGTGGTAGGAGATACTTAGTCTTTTTCATTAATTTATTTATCTCACGACTATCATCATAGTGGGGCATTGATCCAACCATCTTCATGAAGAAGAGGACGGGCACACCCCATGGTGAAGCTATCAGGCGTATAAAATGCTTGTCTAGAATCGTCTGTGACTACTTCATCAACTCTTCTAGCTCTACGGTGGCCATTTTATAATGTATCATTGATATGGATAGAGATCCAGGAATACGTTCAATTGAGAAATCAACCTCTCTTTCAAGAGGAAGTCCAAGAAACACTTCAGCAAATACATAAGTGTAATCCCTTATGATATTCATGTAATAAATCATGATTCTCTCCTTTATCTAAATCATTTGTGCTAGAAATTATTTCTCAAAAGGAATTAATATACACACTTGAGAGTTATATTCTAAATGTGATTCATCTTCCTCCTTAGAAATGTAATGAATTGGAGGATTCATCAGGATGTGAAGAGTGATCTCCCTTTTTGGACATTTGAATTTGTATTTATATAAAGATAAACAATTGATGCCCAAAGTAGCATCAAACTCTGCTAAAGGATTCATGACAAGATTCTTTTGGAGGTTTAATCCACAATCATTAATCAGGGGGGAGTTTTAAACCATGGACACTAGAATTTCTCCATTTTCTATTTTCACAGATTACTTGTCCTCCAAAGATTGTGTTTGTGTTACAATATCTCTAATAAACATGAAAAATATGGATGAATGTGTAGAACCGGAATCAAAGAGTATGTTCACTATTTTTTAATGAATAACTACCATACCTATCACCACATTTTTTTCCAGATCCACCTTAGTAGTAGTGATAGCATAGGACATTCCTAGATTCCATGGAGGTTGTTGTGGATTTCCTCCGATAACCATCGACTTAGGGAAATTGTTCACGTAATGCCCATGTTCTTTACAATTGTAACACTGAAACACTGACTGAGAATTTATTTGATCCTTCCATTCTTCTTCCACATTAACAGGATTTTTCATATCATGTTGGGTATTTATATCCAATTTTTCCAACTTTATAAATTTGAAGCAATTTCATATTCCCATTAGATAGTTCTTAGGTTACTTCTTCCTACTATTTTTACATGTGGGATGATCATTCATCTTCACATCATGGAATATATTTGTGCAACTTCCCACATGAGATTCCATTTTCCTTGTATTTTATTTGGGCCCATAGTACCACTGAAAGTCTCTGATCTCTATTTCACCCTTTATGTAACAATATTCAGTATCCTCATAGTTTTCGATGTCTCGAATCATCATCACATTTCATAGTCTTGGCTTTATCCCACTAAATAATTGATTCATCTTGAGTTGAGTGTTCATGATAAATCCAGAGAATTACCTTGCAAGGCTAGTATGGATTTTTTCATGCTCCCGATTGACTCATCGTCCTTCTGCATGAGTTCAATGAAATCTATTTTGATCTTGAGATGGAGGGTTTGGGAAAAATATTTATTGAAAAATGTTCTCTTTAATTACTCTCATTCCATGGATTCAATTTCATCATGGTGATTCTTATTCTGGATTAGTGTCCATCAGTGATTAGCTTCCACATAAAAACAATAATCTCTAGTACAACGTTATTTAATTATGATCACTTGAGTATAGAGAATATATTTTCAATTTAGTTAATAAACAATTCCTTGAGTATGGGATCAAGAATATCCACTAAACATGGGAGACCTTTTCAACATGAAGGATTCAACAACAACATTGTCCTTTCCTGGAGGAGTATGGTGTTCCATGTGATTCATGTTATTATTTGTAACTTGATCTAGATTAGAAATTTCTGTCATGATGTTTGGGCACCTATTTTTATCATATAAGGCATATCATTAAGGAAAAATTCCCATTCCCTATCACTTTTATTGTTGGAATGTGTCCATAAATATCCCACCATTAAATATGAAAAGGAATTTACAATTAGAGGTCATTAATACTTAACAATTGATGATAAAAAATAAACATTGAACATAAAAGAATAAACTTGTAAAGGATAAGTATATCCTAACGTGTGAAACTAAGGGTTTCAATCTAGGTTATCCATGATCTATTTTATTAAATATATTTTTATGCGATATTTTTATTTAAATAATAATGGTGTGTAATAATCTTATGAATTTACCAAAGCATACCCCCTAGGAGTGTCAAACCAATAGTGAAACCAGGCTCCTTGTCATGCACTAGTTCCCAATCGAGTCTCACTCAAAGTTGTGTTTTCAGGTTATACCCTAAGATAAATCTTCTCTAGATCCACCTCTTCCATTTGTATCTAAAACAGGATGTATTTTCTTGGTAAACAACTTACTCTGTACATATCAAAATTTAGGGGTGATTTCTTATACTAAGTATCATCCTTTAGGTTCGTACTAAAGTGTGCTATTCCAAGTCTCCAAAAATAACTAGACCATCCTATAATTCCAAATATAGAAACCACATCCTTTTACATTTAACATTACATGATTTTAATCATAATTATACATCAGAGTACAAGATAAGGATTGTAAAGTCTAGTGTCTTGGATTACTTGGTACATAATACTAAATAATTAAAACTAATTAAATCATTTCATTATTTAATCTTAATATTAAACTCCTAACATCCATTGTGCTCGAGCATCTGCATAGGGTTCCTAGGGAACACATGAAAAAATGGATGATCTAAATATCATTGTAAGGTAATAACCATAAGAACTAATCATTAGCACATGGGAAAAAAGGCATGACATGATGATTTAAAAAGTCATGTAACATATGGAATCATAGCATATAAACATGGATTATATGGACAAGGAGACATAATAATTTGGAAGCAACAGAAAACTAGTCTTTATCAAGAGTAAACGCTAACTACCAAGACCATTTCACATGGTAGCACAATAAAAGGATAACAATCAAGACTGTCCCACATGGTAACACATGCCAAAGTTATCCACCAAGACCATCGCACATAACGTGTCATGAGACTCAAATTTACCCAATTCATTGGATCACTATCTAGATGCACCCATCTTAACATTTCATGAATATGTTTTCCACATAAAAAATCATACAAAATCCATCTAACATAAACATAAGGGTTACCTATGGAAAGAATTGGGTACCATAATCATGTCATTTAGAATAAGAAATATTAATATCCTAAATGTTTCCATGAAGATAAAAAATAAAATATAAATGGAAATTCATAAGGGAAAATATTCATGTTTCATGTTATGTGATTTCAGGTAAAAATGACAACATGTAATGAATGTATTTAAAAAATATTATCATTAAAATATTTTTGTGATGTTTTAAGGATAATAATATAGAGTCTCTAAAATATAAAATAGAAAAATGAATAATGTAAAACAAGAATTGAACCAAGAAGGATTTCATAAAAAATGACGTAATTTATAAACACAATGGTAGATTAAAATAGAAAATTACATTTAATTGTAATTGAGTAAAATCTGGGAAGTTCCCTCAAAACGGGTTTTCATATCGTGAGGTATTGAGGAGTGAATCAATTAAAAACATGTATATCCCTGAAAGAGAATGAAGAAATGGAATTCATAAATTTATATAATACATGTACATAGTATTTAGGATATTCACATAAATGTATAAGATAATATTATTTTGGTAAAAGATTGATAAGGAAAACTGAAGGAATAATAGAGGATTGGGTGGAATTCCTTATGGATTATCGACATGGTGTCTAGTGTACTTAAGAGGAATATATGAGAGATAAAGGGGATTATCATCACATATAAATCATGAGGTAAGTATTGGGGATTTAAAAAAAAACTCACCCAATATTTAGGTATTACAAAAAATGGAATAATATAGTGGACATTCTTGAATAAAAGTGAAATAGAGATCATCCCTTACCTTATGTTTGAGGGAGTTTTTCGCTTAATGTTAATGATCAGAATAATAAAATTAAATTTTTTATTTAAAAATTATAGCACCTAAAATATATTTAAATGTTTCAATTTAGCCTTTTTATCTTCATTCATGTCCTTATTGATGGGTTAAGTTGTTTAATCTCATTGTTTGGTTCGGTTTGTTTTCTTGGTCATTACGATCGGTTTACTTATTTCCATGAGCAAAGAATCATGTAAAATTGGGCTGTTTGTTATTAATTGGAGTTATATATTATTATTGAACATCTATAATGTTAAATGGTAGTAAATTTAATTGGGTCACTTGGAGTAAAGTCGAATAATTATATAAATCGTTAATGAAAAATACTTGGAATAATTGGGTGATTTTGCTCATAATTAACCAGTTTTGTATTATTATTTTACATCCTGTGTGAAAAATGATTCCTGCACATCACATAAGATAAAATGAATATATTATGATCTATTTGATACTTTAAAATGGTTTCATAAAAAGTATCAAAGAGGATAATTCAATTTGAAAACACGTCGTCCCTGAGTTTGATAAATCAACACATCTCCGATGGGCTTTTCATTTATAGAAGAAAATGAGGGGGGATAAATTATGATAAATTATACCATTATAATAATATCATTCAAGTACATTTATGTTAATGTAGTTGTCATACCATTTGGGTGAAGGGAGCTAAGGACTAAAATAAAAAATAAAAATAACATGAATGAAAGTAAAAGAATTGGAACGGGGAACTCACCTAATGAGTTTATCTCCTTTGAGGGCCTCTTAAGTGGAGATGGATTGAAATTTTGAGTTGAAGAAGTGCTATTGGACATGAGGGGGGTCTTGGGGAGTAATTTTGGAAGAACATAGGCAAGTAACAAGGCTTGAGAAGAGTGAAGATAAGTGGAGAGTGTGGGTAGCTTTTTATAGTGGATAGGAGGAGGGTTTTCGTAATATTTAATTCCTTATATTATTAATTTCATTCAAGACCAGCTATAGTGCTGAATAAATTTGAAGAAAATAGTAATAAGTGAATTTCAGTTTTAGATTTGGGTTCTTACATCACTTATTATGTGAGGAATAGTGGATTTAAATTTTCACGTATTTATTTGGTAAATTACTGTATTTAACTATTCACTAAAATTAACACAGTTTAGAAAAATTCCTGAAATTTACCATAAATATATTTTGATGTGTATAATTAAAAAATTAACTTCATTTTTCAATAAGATTTTGTTAAATATGTATAATTTTATATTAAATTAAAATCATAATTTAGTAGAAAATACAAATTTAAAAACTAAAAGGGATTTTATAATGCTTCAGAAAATAAGTATGGTCTTATAAAATTATCTTAAAACTAGAATACAAAAAAAGTTTAATTTATTAATACATTTTAGGAAAATTAATTTTCAATCATGTTAATTAATTAATTATAATTATGGTGATTCTCACTTCGGCGGGGAGCTCTCGTTTAGGTTTTTGACCCCCTGAAGTCTTCTCCTTCGTATTTGGTGACATCTGGACCGTGCGGAAATGGGTGGATGTGGGTGTGTGAAATGTATTTGAATGCGGAAAGAGATTCCAGATGGATGTGTGGCGGTGTGCGATGTAGATCTGCACGATCTGGCCTCGACGGGTGCACGGATTCAAGTGGGCCTCTTCTCCACCATATTTGTAGATATGGTTTTCAGTTCTCAATGTTCCGTGACTTTGGTAACAGGGGATGAGATCGGCTGTTGGAATAAAGTCGACAGAGCGGTACGTCTGGGTGAGGTAGGGACAACATCGGGTGGCGGTGTGGGTTGTTCTTGATAGTGGCAGGGCATTGAGGCATTGTGTAAGGACATGTCAGTAGATGGGATAGTGGCGGGTGGAGTGAGGATCATGTCCCCAGAGGTGGCATGGTCACACAGGTTGGATTTGTTCGGCTTCTCCAGATCTGCACTAGTAGATTTAGTCAGGTTTAGTGTAGCGAGTTCTTCATTGGCGGTCCGGATGGTAGTGGCGTGGTTCGGTGGGCCTAGAGATGTGTTGTCCTCCAGCCAACAATAGTGGGTGTGTAGTAATTTGTGCTTTTGGGCTTCAGTTTGTAATGAGTATTGTCCAATCAGGCCCTCAGTCCATGTGCCGGTGAAGGTGGTGGATTGGACAACCTAGAGACGATGCGTCGAGGGTCTAGGTTCTTCTAGAATTCCAACAATGTGCATCATTACATCAAATAGTGCTGTCTGTGGGGTTTACGGGTGGTCATGGGGGAAACAAGCTATGAGCTTTGATTGTGGATTAATTTTTTTGGGTTGATGTTCTCATTGTGATGGACACTGTCCTCTGGGATTTCGAGCCACTCTAATAGGTTCTATTGCATCGAGGTGTAATGGGTTTGATGTTTCTTTAGCCACTGTTAAGTGTTGTGCCTGGGTCTATTGGACCTTCAAACATGTGTTGTGATGGGTTCCCCATTTCCCCAGAAAAGGGGTGTGTGTTCCTTTTCTTTTTGATAAAGGGGCTTGCCCCCATAATTTCTAGTATTATTAATTATTTACAACTTTCCAAAATACCAACACATTTATTGTGGTCACATTATCAATTATAAGATCCCTAAAAATTATTTTTTACATTCATGGATAAGTTTACTATTCTTTCAGATGATTCACTATACATAAGGGTCATATTACTATTAAAAAGTGTATGTAACTATTCATAATAGTAGGTTACTGTGAACCAAAAATGTGATTGTTCTATTTGACTCCAAACAACATACTGATTGCAACCATGCATTTCAGATTTCTTAAATTAAAATCACAAGGATGAAAACAGTATGATTAAAGTTTACATAGAACATAATAGTTTACTATGTTCTAATTTCATGTGATTATATGACATAATTATAAGAAAAGAATTTCCATTTATAAAACACTGGGCTATTACATTAATTATCTCAATTACAATTCTAAAATCACAAAATTAAATCACCATTTATTATCTCAACATAGAAAATTTAATTTCTCATAATTAATCTCCCGATTAATTATCTCAATTAAATATCTCAACACACAAAATTAATTCACAATTAATTATCTTATCTTATCAAATTTAATAACTCATTATTTATCACCTGATTTAAAATCTCAATAACAATTCTCAATGTAGATAATTATTTCACAGTTAATTGTCCCAACAAATCCAAATTAATATCTCATCATTAATCCCCCAAATAATTAATTCAATTACAATTTTTAATGCACATAATTAATTGGCAGTTAATTATCAAAACATAGCCAATATGATATCTCATAATTAATCCCCCAACTAATATTCTCAGTTATAGTTCTAAAAGAACCTAATTAATTCACAATTAATTATCTCAATATATCCCACTCATTAATTCATAATTAATTATCCCAACACATCCCGCACAAAACATATAATTGCCCCTTTTCCCAAGTGCTTCAACATGTTAGGGAAGGAATATAGAAACACATTTCTGCATGCTCAACAAAGATAGTAGTTTAATCGTTATTTTTTTGCTTGAAGACTGCTCACCACTACTGAATGGGGTTTTATTACAAAATTCTAATTTTGTAATCTAATGAATTATTTTATACGAATAAAAAATTCATTCTGCATTTGCAGTCCAATTTCCAAACAATAGTAATTAAACAACTAATCTTTTTTATTAATTAAGAAATGTTGAAGACCCGATCTCAAGAAATTGGCTAGACCAATTCTTTCTAACTCAAACGGATTCTCATTCGCACATACACATTCCCTCGTTAATTTGTGTGTGTACTTGGTATTCATCACAACACAAAATAACAAAAACAATAACTGGAACTCCAAATTAGTGTGGTGGGGACCAATGCACAGCAAAATAATCAACTAAAACACATATATAGCATAACAACATAATACAAGGGTGAAAAACCATTGAGCGTGTATATATCGTTGCCAAAATTTAACATAGATGAACCAAAACAAACTGAGTCGCTTCACCTTCAGTGACGGTCGTCGGAATACAGACCAATGTGTCTTGGGACTTCATTCACACCACCTAGGATTGTAAGAAACAAGAAATCCCAGTTAATCCCGAACTGAGGGTTTTTATCCCAACATTAAATGGGAAAAGGAGAGCCGAGATGGCTGATGTGAATAATGAATCATGCGGAGGAGGAATTTCCTCCACGAGACAGACAACTTCAATGAAGGAACCACCATGATCAATCTCACAGAGAGGGAGTCAGAAGATGAGGGTGGTGCACCACCCATGGATGTTGCACCATGGGTTTGTCGCGCCTCATGTAGGATGAGGGAGAGGTGCACCTCTCTCTTCTTTTCTCACTCAAATAATTGATTAAAAAATCTAAATTTTTTATGAATTAATATAATAATAATAATAATAATATCCATCATATTATTATTTTTACCCGTTAATATTACACATCTTAGATAAAATCAAACTCCCCAATTAAAAATTATTTAAATAAATTCTTCCATATAATATTTAATTAAAAAGAATTCTCCAACTCACCGTTACTTAATTTAATCATCTCAGACAAATTTAATTAAATAAAACACCTATTTTTTATAAAACAATTAAATTCATCATAACCTAAAATTTAATTAGACAAAACTCAGACTCCACATTTAACACATCATTTTATTAAATTAATTTCAAAGAGAATTTAATTAAATAATTTTTCCAACTCATTATTTCTTAATAAAATTCTCTCAACCCAATTTAATTAAAAATATCTCAAACCTCATTAATAATCAATTAATGAAATTCATTCAAACCTTATTTAATTAAATAAATTTTCTAATTTAGGTAATTTAGTTAAATTCTCTGAACACAATTTAATTTAAAAAACCTCAATTTTTCATCAAATAATTAAATACTTATTAATCTAGTATTTAACTAGATAAAACCATGAATCTAAGTTTAACACATCATTTAATTAAATTTTTTTCCAAATAGATTTAATTAAATAAATTTTCCAATTCTAAATTTTTTAATTAAATTCTCTCAACAATACATAATTTAAAAAACCCAACACCTAATTAATCATCAATTTATTAAATTCGTTCCCTCTGAATTTAATTAAATAATTTCTCTAATTCATGTTATTTAATTAAGTTCTATGAATATTATTTAATTAAAGTAAAAACTCAAACACATCAAAATTATTTTATTAAATTCTCTCAAACTCTGTTTAATGAAATAATAACCCCAATTTTGGAATGACATATTAAATTATTCTTAACCATGAATTAAATTAAATAAAACCTTTATTTCACATTAATTAATTAAATTCCCTTGTACCATGAATTCAACGGAAGGGATCTTAAAATCATCATTTACACATCATTTATTATTACCATTTAATATTACACTTCTTTGAAAACCCCCAACACCTCATTTACATGCTATTTAAGCGAATCCATTCTAGGCAACAGTCATAGTTCAATGGTCATTCACAATCATCAGTGGAAACAAGGCACATTTATTCTATGAATCGAGCATGAATGGACTCAGATGTGAGACATGTGATAGTTCATAGTACCATTCATATTTCTTCGTTATTAGATATTTCTCTGTATGATATGTGTATATCCTTTTCATTTATCTCTTTTCATATTGTGTGTGAGTTAATGTTTTCATCTAAGGTTATGTCCTATGCAATGGATTTAGAAATATAGCTTGCTAAAAATCAAGATCAAATTTTCAGATTTTTATCTTTCACACTCACCCGAACTGGGGTCAAGGTGGAATGTGATTTCCTAGTTTTGGAGATGGACCTCTTTGATGTTATTCTCAGTATGGATTGAATGGTTCTTTTCCCAATGCACATTGACTGTTATCAAAGGTGGCTATGTTTTTTTGGAACCTTGTGGTAGTAAACCTGGTTTTCATGGTTAATGGGATCATTGGTAAGGTGTTTAAATAAAAACACATTCTATATTTAGAAAGTTAATTTTTTAATCCCATTTTTCTCATTAGAGGATGATGAGTGTGCTCTTGTGCGTGGATTTACTCTGCTAGTGGATGAGTTCCTAGAGGTTTTTCTTGAAGAATTCTCGGCTTTTCCTCTTGAGTGGGATATAGAGTTCTCTACTGATTTGGAACTAGTAACATAACTAATATATCTTATCCCATATCGTATCACCACCATCAAATTAGGGGATTACAAGGTACCATTAGATGATTTGGAATCCAAAGTATTATTTCACCCAAGAATCTCACATTGGTCCATCGTAGTTCTATTTGAAAAGAATGTTTATGGATCTGTTTAATTTTTTATCGATTAATGAATGTTGAATAAGAAAATGATAAAATAAACTAGTATCATTTAACAAATATTGCAGACCTTTTAGATATGATTATGAGGGAATTGAAATTATCCAAGATCAATTTATATTCCAGATATCACTAAGTCATAGTTAGAGTGAAAATGTTTCTGAGAATAAAATTCCAATGTATGTATGACCATTTTGAGTATTTGTTTCATGCATTTTGTGTATGAAAATGATCCTTAGATCATTATGGAACTTATCAACATGTTGTTCCATAAAAATCTCAACTCTTTTATCATTGTATTTGTGGTTGAAATATTGGAATGTTATGGGACCAATGAGGAGTATGATCAACATTTTCGGATTTTTTTAGGTACCCATCTGGATCATTTTTTATTTGAATCATTTTATGCACAAATTCTAGATCAGGAAGGTGATGTTTATCAGTTATGTGATATAATAATGAGGGGTTTTAGTGGACCGTGATATGATCATTTTAGTGAGTTTATAAGATTATCCAAATAGTGTCTTTGAAATCAAAAACATTTTTGGAATGACAAGTTATTATATGAGTGTATTTTGAAATTTCTCTTATCTTGAATCGTCCATGATGGTGGTCACTCTGAAGGGTTGATGTTTTATTAGAGATCAATGTTAAAAGCTTCCTTTGAGGATCATATGTAACAGTTGACTGTAGCTCCTATTTTGATCATTTTGGATTTTTTAAAGGGATATGTGGTCTATTGTGATGATTTGGTGTGGTTCTTGGGTGTGTGTTGATACATGATGACTATGTGGTTGCATATGGTATATTTCAACATTGACCACATGAAATAAATTACCCTACTAATTACTTGGTGATGGAATCATTGATTCATGACATAAATATGTGGCCTCATTATCTTTTTTGGGTGAATTTTGTGGTATATTTTTATTACAAGATCGTTGCATGTATTTTCATCCAGATATATCTAAATATGGCAAATCATATAAAGGTTGAGTACCTTCAAAGGATCAATATCGATATCATCTATACCTCAGGAAAAAGGTAATGAAGTAGAAGATGATTTGAAAAGGATTATGTCAGTGCATGAATTTGTAGTGTTTAGTGATGGGTGTGCTGTAATTGGTTTTTTTCTAATTACACATATATACCAAAGATAATAATGGAGGTGTGTTCTTTTCCATTGTTCAAATAACCCCTTCACTTTGAGGAATAATTTAGCAATTGTAACCTGGTGATGAGTTGCGAAAAAAATCTATGATGTTCCTAAATGAAGGGGTGGAACCTTATGAATGGGTGTTGTCTCTTGAGGGAGTCTTTAGCTTCATGGGATACTCTGTGGTGGTATTTTCATTGTGTAAGGTACTGATGAAGGATATCCATCAGTCCTATGGTCCATTCATCCTTAAGCCACCAACATGATTTATGATGTGAGTTGATAGTTCTGGTGGCTAGGTAGGAGGTGGGATGTAGCTGACATTATATCGTGGGGTAATATATGTTATTAGGTTAAAGATGATCCCAAAGGGAATCCAGTTTTTTAGACACTATCAATTTATAATATAATGTGGGGAAATATATCCATGAATTTAATAGTTGGATCACCTCATACACCCCAGGGGAGGAATTCTATTTGGGAAGTGATTGGAAGTCTGACCAAATCAAAACATTTCGTATCGATAAAAGAATTAGCCAATGTAGAATATCTGGATTGCTTATATGTTAAGAAGATAGTGAGGCTTCACGGTGTTCTATCAATAGTTTTTCTAAACATGGTACCTCTCATTACAACTTATTTTTTATAAGATATTAAAAATTAAATGGGTTAATAGGTCATTCTGAGCATGACATATCACCCTCAAACACATGTTCCAAAGGAGCGGACAAATTAGATTTTGGAAGACATGCTCTAGGATGATTTTTTGGATATAAGATTCTTGTGGGATAGCCATTTGGGGTTGTTGGAGTTTTCATATACTAATAGTTACAAATACATGATTTGAATGGACCCCTTTGAGGTTCTATATGGTCGATTGTGTTGGGCCCCATTATGTTGGGAAGAGGTGGGTGAGACCACATTATTGGGACTAATCCTTCTGATGAAATGTTTTTATAAATTCATATTTACCATTAAAAAATTATTAAGAGTACATAGACCGCATAAGTCTTATGATAACCATATGTAGCAGTTTTTGGAGTCTTCTAGGGGTGACTGAGTGATCCTAAATGTGTCACATTTCTTGGTTAATATTTATTTGGTTAAGAAAGTGAATCTAAAAACGATATATGTTGGGACTTTTGAGATTAACAAGTTGATTGGTATCGTAGAATACATGTTATCATTTTTTCATGGTCAATAGCATTCCACAACTTGTTATATGTCTCTCATCTGAAAAAGTTAGATATGGATTCTTACCATGTGTGGATATTGGATGAGTTAGAGTTAGATCCTTATTTTTTAGGTTTTGATAGGCTAGTGCAGATAGTGAAGTACCAAGAGTGAATATTTCAGTAGAAGTCCATAACATTGGTCTGTGTTATTTGACATCATGATAATGATTTTCAAGAGACATGGGGTTTGTAGTCTTGGGATAAGGGGTCATATCCATTTTTGTTTTCTGATCATTCTTTGGGGTGACGTTCTAGGTGTAGAATGTTTTATAAGTTGAATAACTGTCCCACACATGATTTGAATTTGAGTTATTCATATGTTTAATTTCTTGGTCTTATATTTTTTTTAAATTAGGTTCCCTAGGGATATTTTTATAGAAATGGAGTTCATGGGCTCGGCAGCAGGTGGTGCACAGTTGTTTCATCATTAAGGGAAACTATGAGCTAGGCCAAAGGACACAATGTGGTAGACCAAAGGAAACTATGCACATGAGACAGTTTCACTATCCAAGCCACAAAACATGGCACGTGGGAGTACACACTTCCCCCAAAAAATATTATGCTTTATTTATATTGGAAAATGAGGGACAGACGTTTTCTGCACAATATGGAAAAAATGTTCGGGCTAACTATATGACCAATCCATGGCATGAAAAAGTTGAAAATGACACTTAAACCATCCACTTATTTGACCCTAAATCACCTCTAATACAAACCCTATATGATTTTTCTCAGTTTTATATTCTTCCACATACTCTTGGACATATTAAGCCTCATCCTTCAGGTGGTTTGATCTATAAGGATTCAAAAAATCATATATTAAGTCATTTCTCCATCACTTTATCCCTTCTTGTTGGGTTCCTCTTTACTCCTTAATAGGTTTTCCTTTTTCAAATTGGGTTTTTACCTAATGATTTGTCGATATTGTGATATTGATTGAAATAATGATTGTTTTTGTTAGATCTTCCCTTTATAGGGTTTTGTTGAGGTTTGATTGCGGTCTCCGACTGGATTCTTTAATTTTACAAGAATTCGGTACGTGGATCCTGGATTTTACATTCATAAATTATTTGGGATTTATTTCTTGGTTTATGAAATATATATTATGGATTTATTATGTGTTTTGAGAAATGTTTTAAAAATAATTTAGGATGCATAGGTTATGAATGATTGTTTTCTAATGCAATTTTTTTTCATATGGTATACATTTTGGTGCTTCATGATTTGTTTTACGCCTTCGATGAAGGGTGTGAAATTTATTTTCAAATGTATTTCAAGGTGATAGTGTATTTAATGTTTGTTTTATAATAGATATGGGTTTTGTAGAATGTGATATTCTTTGATTATCACCTTTCATGTGTTATCAAATTAAAATATTTTCCTGTGAATCTTTTTTAAAATATTATTTTGGCAGAGTATGGATTTCAAGGGGTATTTTACAATGGAAATTGTTGTATTTTTTATGTTCACTTATTGTTGTGCTTCAAAATTAGGTTCATGAAATTTTAAATTGATTTGAAATTTGTTTGTAAATGTTTTTTTTGTATCAATGTAAGTAGTTTTTTGTTGATAATTGTTGTTTTAATAGAATATTTGATCATTAGATCAATGTTTATGATGAAGGTTGTAATTTCCTTGAGTGTTGATGATTCAAGGAATGTGTAGATGAAAGATATTATTTATGTGACATGAGAAATAGAATTTTAGAATAAAGGGAGTCTCATGTATCTAGGTGGGAAAACTATGACTATTATTCCGATTGATTCGGTGGGATCATGGTCCAGTTTCATCTATCAGGATTAAGACTGCAAAACTAACTAAACATGTGATATGATTGAAGGCCACCGGACCTTGTGATGGTATCCCCTCTAGTGGCTCATTCAGGTGAACAGAATTGGTATTAGGGTTATGATTTATAGACTAGTAGACCTTGGTATGTGTTCTCCTCTAGTGGCTCAGGCGTGATAATTCTATTGCTATTAGTTGGAGGAGGTTATTACCAAGGTACAAGGGTTCTATGGTACCACTTATGGTAATTACATATAGGGATTTCACATGGTCTTTATTTTGTGACACAATATTTATGTGATGTTCCTCTAACTATTGTTATACAGTGAAAATTTTGTACATTTAAATTGAATAACTCTTCTATAAGAGATGTTTTCCTTAAAATGGTTTTCCTCAAAATATTTTCATAAAAATGTTTCAAATGTTATTTTAGAAGTGTGAATGTTTATTTTTCCCCTAATGTTATATAATATTATCAATTTTTTGGGTGACATTTGACAGAGCTTTGGATCGCACGCTACACACACCTTTTGGTGTATGTAGACATTTATATTTATAACTATGTTAAAGTTATGATGTACGATGGTGGTGGTGGTTGATCTAATTTCTAGTTTTGCACTTTTGTTAAGTATTTTTAGTGGTGGATGGGGGTGATGATCCAATTGTTGGATGTATGTTTTTTGTTTAATTTTTTTATTCCAATTTTATTGAAGTATTTTTTTTGTTTTGGATAATGATTAAAACATTGAATCTGAAAGTTATCGTACATTTTTTGGTTAGTATTATCTATTATGTGATGTTTATTATGTTTTGGTTTTAATGGTTATATAAATTTGTGATATCATTATCCAAGTGTATTTTTAATACCCAAGGACTAGTTTCCTACCCAAGCGGGGTCGGTAATGCCCTTTGGATTGTTCCACGGGCCTGATTATGTGTCGGGTTTGATGGAACCCCATCATAATTCATGGAATTAGTGGCCTATTTATAATAACCATGTAAAATTATTATATTTTAATATAGTTTCATGTTTTCTTAAAACATTTTTTGTGTACATCATAAGATATATGGGAAATTAAATTTATTTAAATTAAAATATATCATTACGTATCCAGATGTTATATTTTATTCTAATCTTTGTGTTTCATTACATACACTCTGTCAAAAAAAATAATTTCTTATTTTAATATCTTAGGGTGTTACATTTTATTTTCATAAATAAATTTTTTCCTCATGATTTAATCATGATCTCAATAAGGAACTTTTTAACATTTTAACATAACATTGTTGATAAACCCACATTATAAAAATCTTTAGTAAAACATTATCTTCATATTAGAATAATGGAAGTATTGTGTACATCCATAATAAAAAAATTACTATGTTTCTATATTGAAGAACAATGGTGGGAAATAAAAACATAGACATAGAACATAATACTAATACACAATGATAGATAGATAACAATACAAATCATTGATCATAATAAAGTAAATGATCAAGATAAGGTTAATTACAAAAATGTCATTTATTTTTTATGAATTAAGGGGCCATTTATTCTTCATAAATAATGTTTCTATTATAACATATGTATTCAAAATCCTTTCCCTATAGTTGAGGGATTTATTTACCATCAATAATGAGAACATAAGAAACTATAGTGACATGATATCTTAATATAGGAATAATTTCATCCTTTATAATTGTTTGATAAATAACTACTTTATCTCTTACTATAATAAATTAATTTCTAAACGAACGTTTATTTTTCAATCGCCAAAAAAATTAACATATAATTAGCTTAATAAAATAATTACAGGTCATTCCAATATTATAAAGTTATTTTACAAGAAACAAATGGTTAAAAAATGATATATAATAACACCCAAATTTCAACTTAATCTATTCGATTAACATTTAACCTGAATCCATGCCTTAAACATTATTATCCCAATTCAAATTCCACATTTCTTGAATGAATGTCACTAAATTAAAATTATATTCTTTAGAAAATATAAATTGGATATTATAGTAACATTTAAAATATGTAAATACCATGATCCCTATAAAAGATTTATAAAAACATATATTCCTATAAATATAAAACCAAAATTTTTTTAATATATCTTATAAACCAATACTAATAAAATACTCCATAAAAGATGACATAAACCATCAAACATATAAAACATTTCTTTGTCAATAATGATATCCTATAAGTTTCTCATTATTAACTAAAATTTTGGAACATATTATGTTTTGACCCCCCAATCATGTTTTTATAAGGGGTTAAAATTGTCACGGAATCATATTTATCATTCATCATTATTATTCAACATATTCTATCAAATCCATTAAGAAATATTACTACATTATAGTCCTTACACATTTCTTGATTCTTATAAAAAATAAAATTGATAAAATAGTCCAACAAAACAATTCTTGAAGCTTAACATAATTACAATAATAATTCCACATCATATATGGTAATATAATAAAAATGATCATGATCCCTTATCTTCCTTTAAGTAATATTCCCTTTATTCTTACGAAAATCATTTTCAGAGATCTCCATATCTTTACAATTGAATCATCAGAAATTGGAAATTTATTTATTTCCCATGAAATCATGATCGTTGTTCTATATATCTCTTAAATTTTATAAAACACACATTACCTTCTTGAATGTACCCGAGTGCTTCTATCCAAAATTTTCATATGTGGGAAAATACATCATTCCCTTCATTCAATTGTATATTTTTCTATGTCATATTATTATTATATTCATTCTATTAAAATCAATAACTCATTGAGAATTATTTATCTAACTTGAATTCACTGGATATTATTTCCCCATATGATGATAATATTTTTGAGACTAGTTTTATTTGAAATAATAGCTTAAGCAAGTCAAATAAATGATAATTATTAAACATTCAATTTCATGAATTCATAGGTTCCCATTCCTTCCACTACAATAAATTTTTAAATACTAAAATAAAATATATTATAACATAACATTTTGAAAAATAATATATAATTCCAAGAATATTGAAACATTTAACATAAACTGAATATTTTGGCATAGCTAATATCATAGTCATAAACATAGTTACATTGGGGACATGATTATATTCAAATCCTTGATATTTTCTTGTAAACGAAATTTGAATTTTCATAACTATATCCATCAGGATTGTCAAACTAGGTGTTCAGTAAGGCTGGTTTTCTTACACTATTTGATTATTGTGTTAAGACCCATACACAATTTTTTGATTTTTTACCCCCAGGTACATATGTTCTAAAACCACATCCACTTTTAGAATCTATATTGGGATGTATTTCTATTGAAGACCAAATGATATCATAATTATAAAAACATTAGGATTGTTTATATATATATATCATAATAATTCAATTGGTTTATATATTCCCTTATATTTATTTTCTAAAATATAATTCACAAGGTTTATACTAAACTCTCTCAAATAACAACCATATCGAACTTGACCATATTAGCCCAAAGTTAGTGGTTGATTTATTAAAATAGTTTAATATAAAAAGAATCTCATCTCGATGTAAAAAATTGTTTATTAGTCATGGAAAATATTTTATATAAATTAAGCTATTATTACAGTTGATAATATAAAATACAAAAGGTATTTTTTTGTGCATGTCATTATTTCCTATAGTGTATCCCTGAATATCAAACACAATAAACAACATGGTATCCAAGGGAAAAAAATAATTTGGTGATCTTAGAGGATTAGTAAGGGTATTCTTATTGTTTATTGTATTAATAAATATGTTATAATCAATATATGAATGTAAAAATATAAATAGATTCTATTTAATCGATAAGATGAGCTTAATATGGAAGGACTGCATAGTGATCATATAATTCCTTATAAATAATCAAATTTTCATGTAAACATAACCATATATATTTTAACTAATCAAATAAACTCATTTAATATAAATAATTGACTTCATAATGATGTAATTAATAATTTCATACATCTAAATAAATTAATTAGGTCTCAGCCAAAACTCGATTTAGTTTATCACATTAGACCTACCAATGCATAAAGGTGATATAATAGGCCTCATAAATCACTTAAGAAGTCCAATTATTTTTTCATGAAAATGTTATGAGATATAATCAACATAAACATTCATATTGAAAAACCATCATGGAGAATTTTAAAATATACCCACATCAATATAAATAATCATTAACCATAAAGAGTAAAATGGTCAATGGTATTAAAATTATACATCCCAAAAAAAATAATCATAAAAAATATTGATAAATTAAAATAATGGTATCAATAGTAAATATCATCATTGGATATTATTTAAAAATTGATGGTTGATTTAGTTGGTAAATAATAATACCATTAAAATGCCTTCAACAACATTTTTGAGAAAAATATCCTTTGAATTTTGAAAATCACTTCTTCATACGAAAATTTCATAAAACATTTTCAAAATAATTATTATTTAAAATATTATTCTAATCATGTAATTTATGAATTGAAACATTTATTGGTCATGGTGGTGGGATGTTTTTTTCCGGTAATAAAATTTATAAGAATTATTCTATTTAATATTTGGAAAAAATCCACAATACATTACATTTAAAAAGACATGATGATTCCATTAAAAAATTAATGATTTAAAAATGTGTAACATTTATAAATCATTTATCATTCATATAAAAATTCAAAATTTTATTTTTTGAAAAATTGGTTTTGATGAAAAATGATTTCTAAATAAAGAGCGAAATAAATTATAATTTTATTATAAAAATTTTCTCAATCCTTTTAAGTACCAAAGAGTGGAAAAATTTTCTTGATTACATGATAAAGATAATTAAAAACAAGTATTTATGAAAATATTTTGATTTTAATATAGATTTATCAGTTAATTCCCCTATAGATACATATAGATAAACATTTTCGAATAATGATGATATTACGAAATAAACCCTTACCAAATTGGTAAATTCTGAATTGCAATCCTCATAAAATAACTAAATTAAATAGAAAATTACAATAACATAAAGATAAAAAAATTAACTCTATAAAATATTAATGGTTATTATTTAAAACAAATAAATAAAATAATTGGTGAATATGTAATATGTCTCATTGAAGTAAAATTGAGATGAGAAGCCAGTACAACTTCTTTGAGTACATTTATATAAGTATGAAAATATTGTGTAACTAATATATTTTAATTAAAAACACATTGAAAAATAATATATCTCATACATTATAGTAATTACTGATATTCTTTTATCACTCTTTTATTATCAATTATTTGTTAAAATCACTTTTTTGGGTGATAATTGCTTCGTTTTTCAAGCATGTTTTTTTGGTTGTTTTGGTCCATGTAAGATTATCATATATACAATATCCTTATATTTTTAACAATTATATAAATATTACATATATTAATTACATATTTATATATATTAATCAATAAAATATATAATGAGAAAATGTATTATATCATTCATGGAGAGCATATGCCATACATATGCATAAATATTGTTTCCATTTTCCAAGACAAATTGATGGAAAGGAAAAGAAATTAATTAACCATTAAATAATAAAAATTAATTCATATAAGTCATTATATGAATAAAATAAATCCATAATACAATTTAAAAAAAAATTGGAAACATTTGACATAGCAATGTCGAGGCGATAGTACACATGTATGGATGAGAGACGTGGTCGTTTTCCAGTCGTTCTTAAGGTAAGAAGTTAAATGTCTTATTTTATTTCTATAAGTATTTTTAGATAATAAATTTCAAATAAAATAATTATCTTGTATCCTTAATATATTTCATGTAATGTGTATGTTAAAAATGAAATGCATTGCTTCACGATGTGGTTGTCCGCCATACACATGAGTGACGTTATCCTATCCCTCTCCGAATAGAATGTAAATAATTATATGTGATATGAAAATTACAAAATTATAATAATAATAATATAATAATAATAATATAAATCTGTTAAATCTGTTGTTAAATATATCATTGAAAGGTATCTATCTTAAATGAATATCATCAGTTTGGGAGGAGGTAGTCCACCATACACATGAATAATGATTTTGTAACCCATTTTATGGATGATGAGATGTATATAGGTCATGAACAAAACATAATAACATATAAGTATGTTTAATTTAATAATTTTAATATATCATAATGGTTTAGTAATAATTTATTTATGTTTATGAATTAATAAAATAAAATGCTCGGCTAGGGATATTTCCCTGTCCTCAGAGAACTTCATATGATTGGCCACAAAATCTTTCTTATTCTGGATATATGAAATAAAATAATATTAATTGGATATGATAAAGTAATTAAGGATGTAGTTTTTTTATTCAAATATTAATAAATGGGGTTTATTTGTGTGAAGATGATAATCGAGTGGGTGGCCTTTTATAATTTAGGTTAGTGACACACTTGTAATTTTTGGAAAGAAAAAAGTGTACCTATGTTTCTATATTTTATGAAAATAATCAAAATAATCGTTATATATCATAAAATACAAATGGAATAGATATATTTTCATTAAAAAAAATTTATATAGGTTTTAGAAATTTTATAAGTATAGTTATTTTATTTTACCCACCTGATAAACATATTTTCACCTTAACCCCTGTAAATAATTTTATTGTTTCAAATAATCATTATGCTCAAAAATTATTTTAACATTATTAAATAATATAAAATATTCATATTAAAAATATTTAATCCATTTTTAAAATTTCAATTTACTCAATTAGAAAAAATTTATTTAAAATCAAACCCACGGATGTGACGAGACAACTCATATTCAATAAGAAAATTTTGAAAAAAATATAATGATTTTCATTCAAATTTCTATACAAGATTTTATATAATAACATTAATTAGATTAGTATATATCTAATTGAACTGATTATACTTTTAAATCATCTTCAAATTACATTTATCTTGTAAATTCATTGTTTGGAATGGAATTTGTTTTATAAAATCAAGTATTTTCACTATTCAGTGAAAATTTTAAATTGGCATAAAATTCTAAAAGAATTACCCGAAGTTAATTTTAACAAGATAATATAAAAATATTTTTATTATCCTTTTAAAATAAATTTTTTTAATGTTGTAAAAAATAATTTTAAATTATTTGAGCGAAGCATGATTATGTAACCTTATTGAAATAAGTACATTTTATTAGAAAACAACTCCTCATATTTTAAATGGTTATTATTTTATTTTATATAAATATAAAACGTATTTATTTATATTCTAAATATATAAAAAATATAATTTTCTTAATTTAGTTATTAATATTCATTCCTACCAACATAATGGCTATATTATAAGGTTCATGTTTAAATAATAAAATTTTAATAGAGCATCATGTTTTGTTCAATCTTGGTGTTTCATGGACCACAAGATATGGAATATATTAAATTTTCCAAAAAATAAATATTTCATGATGTATTTAGACTCTATATTATCTTATAAGAATAATTTCTCATGTCACTCAATCTATGAAATCAATTTTTTTTCATATTTTAATATATTTTCATGTCACATAATACACTGGGGATAATTATTAAAGTATAATGGTATGTTACAACCATTACCCAATCTAGTATGCAAATTGGAAACATCACCATGGAACAATTCCTAGAATTCCCTAAAAAATTCTAAAGGACATTATTCCATTTCAGTAGTTGTACATTTCATTAAAAATTCATTTCATATTATTTCCATCAAAAAAGTTTTCTCTCATAACCAACACATCATGATATACATAAGATAACTTTTATCGCTATATGGAGTACCACTCACCATTTCATCTAATTAGTATTTAAGCGTTAAAACAAGTATCTAGTGATTTTTTAAAAAATTAATTTCATAAATAGGTTAGTTTTATCAAAATATATTATAATCAGACTGATGTTCATTGTGATGAAACCATTAACAATATAAAAGATATTCTAATAACTTGTTCAATGGATAAACAAGGATGTTGGAATCAACATATTCTCCTATTAGAGTCCACATATAACAAAATTTTCCACTCTCGAAGTAATATATTACTATTTTAAGCTCGTTATTTGAATAGATGTTGGTCCCAGCTTGTAGAGAGAAGGTTGGAGAGGAGATGTTTTTAGGTGTTGACCTTGTCCATGAAATGTTGAAGAAGGTTCAAACAATTCATAGGTATATAAAAGAAAAAAAAGTTGAAAAAATATTTATATAGATAATCATCGATGATATATTGGGTTTGAATTTAGTGACATTGTGTTCTATTGAATTTTTTATGGAATTAGGCTATAAGATTTGGTATGAAATGGAATTCGACTATAAGATACATTTTTCCTTCCAGATTAGAGGTTGTTTCTAGGTCGTTGCCAAACTCTTAATAATACATTCACACATATCTCAAGTTCGTGATGTGTTCCACATATCACTTTGGAGAAATTAAGTACTTGATAAATACCATGTACTAATATCAAAATATATCAATTATAATAAGACCATTCATATAACAAATGACCAGTGGTGGTCTTGTAAAGAACAGACAAGGTTTTGGGGATCAAGGAGACCCATATAGTCATTTTTTGAAGAGAAATCATAAGTATGATGAGGCTAAATGGGGCCTAAGCATTTGATGAGGGAAAAATACATTTATTTTTTTTAATCCAGGTATCATAATTTTTAAGATTAAATTCTTTTATGTGTTAGAATATATCAACCATTTTTAAGAATATATTTCTTCTTAAACAAATATGGGTTTTAAATAATTTTTCGCACAAAAAAGCAAAAAAATTATCCATATCGTATTAAAAAAGAAATTATTTTTATATTAATAAAAAAAATAGTAGATAAAAAATATAAATGAATTATACATTCATTCAAATTAGGATTGAGAACACCAATATCTTAAATATCTCATTTTTCAATAAAAGTTGTTTTCATTATATATACTAATTTAATTTAAATAAGTAGATTTAAAATTTATAGCATTTAATATTTTTAAAAATAAACTCTATTTTTTAATTTGAAATGAAAAAAATAGATTAATATGAATTTTTGGTTCTTTTCCAAAAAAATTAATGTTTAGTTTAATAGTAAAAAATGATATTCTTGTCCAAACTATACCATTTGTGAATATAAAATAATTTATTATAAATATATTAAAAAGAATTATAGAAAAAATATTTATCTAATTGTTAAAATTATTCGTTTTAAATATAATTACATAAACATACATCTAAATTTTTTATTTTTTCGAATTTGGTATCATTTAATTCCAAATTAAAAACATTTTAGTTATATTCTTGAAATTAAATATTTTTATGGTAAATGTAGTTTTTCTCGGAAAAAATTATTGTTTTTGTTATAAACGAATTTATTTCATGGAAAGTGATAAACTTTTTAATTTATTCATACATATAAATTTTAATCTCAAACACAAATTTTTCTAAAAATGTCGTGCTACGTGTTACACACACTAGTCTTACAATTTATTTTTACAACAGATTGAAATTATATTAGATAATATGGATTTAATATACTAAATTAATATTTTCAAATTATATAGTAATTTCCACTTTAGTTTTAGGCATTAAAACTGAACTACCTTGTCAAAAATGAGTTACCCAAACAAAACCCAAAATTGTAACAGAAACATTTCTATGAGTAAAGGGATTAAATAAATGTCTAAAAATACTAAAATGAATAATTGAATATTTATCTAGATTATATCATATCCTACTCCATTAAAATCCATTTATGATATATTGTATTTTTTAATGTGTCCTCTCATTAAATTAAGTAGAAGTTTTTATAAATAATTCCATTTTATCCACTTATTAAAGGGTCCTCTCATCTCCCGGAAAAGACCACGCTAAATATTTATTTTCTATTTAAATGTATCTTCTTTCATAATAATAAAATCCCCCCCCCCACATCAATAATATTTAGGTCACAAGATATTTTCCTAATCCATCCATTTCCAAGGAATCCTCTAATGGAAAACTCAATTCCCCATCGTAAGTAACTAATTCTTCTCTGGTTTCTTTTCTTTTTTACCTTACTATAACAAATATAATTTTTTTATTAATATATAATTTAATAATAATTATTTTTATGTTAAATTTTATTATTCTCATTGAATAGATATTAAAAAACTTAAACTTTTTTAAAAAATGGATATAATACTATCTTTTATGTGTGTATAGACCATCACGTACAAAATGTAGTGTATATCATTTTTCATTTAAATTATTTTTTATTTATTAAAAAAATTATAAAAAATAATTTTAAAAATAATAAATATATAAAACAAGAATCATTATTATTTTATAATAATTATATTTTTATGAATTAATCAACATTCATAACCATACTCATCCCTTAATTATGATATGTTCTTGTTCGGTTCCGTCCAACCCCAACATTGAATAATGATATATAATAATATCATGTATGAATTTTAGAAAATAATCACTAATTATATATTATATAAATAATAAAATAATTATTATTTTTCATTCTAAAATTTTAACATTAATATTAAACTTATTTATTACATTTCAGCTTTTGGATTGTTAAACATCATTAGAACAAGAATTTCTCAATTTCGTCTATAAGGACTATAACTAAAACTATAATAAAATGGAATTATAACTTTACAAAAATACAAAAACCAAAATCAATGTTCCTATTATTATATATGAATAATAATATTTTTTAGAATAATGAACAAAAAACTGTTATTAAGGAACTAGTTCAAAATTATCATGAATTCCCCCATCCAATGTTGAAAATAGATAATAAAAAACTAATATACATGTAGAGAATAATTATAAATAAATAATATAAAATTTCATATGAGTAAATTTGGTTTTGGAATAGGTGATTCATATATATATTATTGTTTTTCCTAAGTTATGAATACGATCAATTAATCAAGAATTCATGTTAAGGGTTTAATCGACTCAATTAACAATTAATTGGATCATAGAATTTCTAAATGAAATATAATTTTAATAATTTATTTTATCCTTAAATATGCCTATTTTATTTTTACATAATATTTTTATCTTCAAAAATAAAATCTAATCATCAATAAAAACATATTTGATGAAACATTATCCAAAATAATAGTATAATATCAGTAAAAATGGTTAATTCTTTCTAATGGATAATTTTATTCTATTTCAAATTTTTTCTTATAAATATTTTGTATAGAGTTTTATAAAAAGATTTATATTATTTAAAATTAATAATATTTTATATTACCTATTTTATTAATTTTATTACTTTCAATATTTATCTGATGTGTGTTTTTCTTTTAAAAGGCCCAAAAAATCATAGTAAATTCATTGATTTTCATTACTCACCACTATGATTTTATTAGATTTTTTGTTTTAATTTATAGGATCTTTAATTTTTAACTCTATATCATATGATTTTAAAAAATATTCAGTTTTCATTCTCAAATTTTTTGTTGAAAGTAATTTTCTCTTCATCTATTATTATAATTCATTAATGGTTTTGTGCAATCTTTTTTATTTTTCCATATACATTTCCTCTAAGGTTTATCTCCAAAAAAGTGATGTTTTAAAAACCCAATTTATGTTATTATGATATAATTTAATTTTAAATGTTATTTATGATATCATATAATTTATTGGCTTCATAATATGTGATTCTATTGAAAATTTTAAGAAAATCCCTCTTTTTCTATGGATTATTTAATATATGATCTTGACTGATTTTAAGAGGTACATATATTTAAGGATAATTACAAGTGGGATCCAATATCACCCTAAAATTCATTGTATTAAGTCTATATCTCAAGATAAATTCAAGATTTCGTATAGTGAGTTCGTTCTCATAGGATTTTACATCAGAATTTTACTCATATTTTCAAATGTGGACATAATGAGTTTGTTCACCTAGGTGTGAGAATAAGAAGTTTTCCTATCATGTTTTCCTATTATTATAGTTGTTCCATATTTAAATATTTTTTGATCATATTATTCCATATTTCTATGATTATTTTAATTGTCACGATATTCCATTCTTTATGTTGTGTTTTTTAAATATTCAACTCTTTTATGTCATGATCACATTATTTATGATTATTGAATTGTATTTTGAGCCATGTCATAAGTATATAACTTTTTTAATAATCTATTTTTTTCTTATGTTATAGGAAATTTTTTATGATTGTAATCTATTTTATCATGACCCTTCAATAATATAGTTATCCCATCCTCGTGCTCTACTTTGTTTTAGTATATAATACATTATGATCAGTTTTTATGTTAATTATTATATGATCCCACCAATGTATTATGTTTTAATTTCCTAAGTGATGATGACACTCATATCATGTGTGATATAAGGAAAATTTTATTTATAATATTAATGGAGGAGAAATGTTCACAGGTGTTTTAAAATAATAAGTTTATGTAGATAATCCCTAAAACACGAATCTTTTATAACATTGGGTTGTGTGTTAGTTTATGAGATATATTATTCAAATCATGAAATTAATTTATTATTTATGTTATCTTCCAATTAAGTAATATCATGGATTATATCATTTCCATTCATTCAGATTATGTTACCCATAACTAGAACATATATATACATGAATATCTTCATTTAACATCAAGGCTACCATCATAAGGGGAACTAATATGACCGATCGGAGTGTTAACTAACCTAAGGATATTTTCACATATATTTTACACCAAAAAATAATCATTCTGTGATGAGTTATTCAATTGATATTTTAGTTTTAAAAAATATATATATTATAAATTATAAAGTAGTTTTTTAAGGGCACCAACTCAAATAGTTGGCTTGTACCTCCTTGAGTGAGAAGGTCAGTCTATTTATTAACAAAGCACATGTATCTGCATTGAGTATTTATATTGTATTAGGTATAGGAAAATATCCCCTACCTTGAGTAACAAATTTGAGGTCATGAATTGATGGATGATATCTGATGAGTGAGAAGATATTTATTAATACATGGGCACATAACCGCCTTAAGTGAGAATCCAAGAAAAAAACATGGATACAAGACCTTACCATGAATAATTTGGAAATTTTCATGATGTGGTAACAACCTAACATGATTATTCAGGTTTGTGTTGGATCATTTCAAATTATTCTACTAGAATTTAGTTTATTCCATTTTAGTTATGGTTGGATATTTCAATGTCTTGGTTAGCACATGAAAAACCGGCATATATAGAGTCCTTAGAACATGGTTTTCACGTAACATTTAATGCACCTAGGTTTCCTTGTTTATTGTATATAATTTACATCCCATGTTAATACATGTATATGATTTAATATATTATGGTCACATGGTGTGTTCCTATAGATATTTACTTATCAAAACTTTTCTAAGCACAATGGAGTGTGTGGAAAACTTATGACTATCTTTAAAATTAATATATATTGTGATGTTTATCGAGATAGAGTAACATAATAGGGTATTGGAAGGTGGATGGGGTGAGTATAAGGAATGTTAGTATATCTTATTGAGTTTTTTGTTTTATTATTTGTTATTTCTATGTGTAAACCATGTTGGTTATCAATTGTGACATATAATCTAATTATTTTTCATTCATTTTATATAGAATGGATATGTTTTTCCATTGATATTGCATACACTTATTATAGATATGGATTATTTCGGTTTTTACCATCGTTTTCTTATCGGAATTGAAGAAAATATCTCCCCTAATATATGATTTAGGCCCTCAATTCTAGTTTATAACCCGTGGCATATAGTGAGGAACACTTGACGCCATATCAGATCGCCAATCTGGACACTAAAGAGTGGTCAAGTGATGGGCATGAAAAAATTATATTAACGAATATATTTCGTAATATTATTATTTTTGGTAGGGTAGTTAATGAGTACCAATACTCTATAACTTTTGATATACCATTGACCGGTGAGTCATGAACATATTTTTAGTGATAAGTCTATGTAACCAGATGTTACAAGAATTTTATTCATGTATTTATTTATTATGGTATATATATTTTTTAAATATAATATCATTACCATAAGTTTTTATTTATGGTTTGGTCTCTAGGAACATTTGAAAGTGTCATGAATACATGAATCATATTTGGTATATAGAATTTACATGAAATATGTGTTATTATTCATTATTTATTTTTGCTGATGAATGGGGGTTTAATTGATTAAATTTTAAAAAATAACTTATATTGAAATTTCCCACATATATTTTTGGTTTAATTAAATATAAATAAACCATGAAAATCATTTTTGAGTTATTTTCATGTGGATCTTATGTTGTCACATTCTCTGGTGATGTCTATAAAGTAAATTTTGAAAAGAGATGTATGAGAAATGCTTAGTCAGTTTGTACAAACATCTAATTAAGTGGTCTTATATAGGAAGGGAATGCATTAGTGATGAATCAATGATGGTGATGTATGACTTTGAGATGTCATCTTGGGATGGGCTAGTGTGTTTCTGAGGACATGGTTACCCTTATCAGGGTTGTGGAAAAAGAGCATAGAATGCCTTTTCCTTTTGGGTTGTAAATCACTTTGAGCAATTCTGGTGTCATGGTCAGAAGTGTAGAAAAGATTTTTGATTCCAAACCCTAGAGGATCGTGATCCCAGGTCATTGGAAATATGATTTAAGAATATTGGGTATATATACATAGTTTTATAGTTACACCCAAAAGGTGACTAGTAATTATGTTAGACGAGGAATGAGTTATATGCCTCAAGATTTTTGGGAAGAAAGCATCATGGATTACATTCTATTAGATCAGATTGAACTATGTAAGGACCAAGGTTAATTAGGAAGGTATGTGAGCCTAGGTTTAGTGGTAGAAAACTCATGATAGTGAATGTTAGGTGGTGATATTGGGATATATGGGGGAATACACTTATTGGGTATAGATTTGATCGAGGGGGGTCATGGGTAAAAACCTAAGCAATGGTTCTCCTTGAGGATAAATCTTCTTTTCCAAGATGATCTTTGTTTTTGGAAGATTTTTTTTTTGAAAATTGAATGCGTGAAATGGAATTTACATTCAAGTTTCAAGTTCTATATGTTGGGTTTTGGATCAGTGAGTGGTCATTTATTGGTCAAGGACTAATATGTGTGAGGATACATATAAGATCATGGATGAATTATATTTAGATTATAATTTAATGTGACTCCTTTATAATATATGGTTTCATAATGGATGGATTAGAGTATCCTGGTATGTTCAATCAAATCTACATCATGAAAAATATTTAAGGGATGGGTTAGTGTGGCTTAAAAGAATGAAATTTGTGTGATTTTAGTACCCATTTCATTTAGTGATTGTGTGAATTATGGATCCATATTATGCAAAGAATTTAGTTAATTTTTATATGAAGTGACACTCATTTCATCTGATTTTCAATGCACGTTAAGGGTTACATTCCGGGTGATCTGATATTGGGTGTTATTTGGTATTTTTCTTTGACACCTGATTATGAGATGGATATATATGTATATCTACTTTATTCAAAAATAAATAGGATGTTTATTATGGATATCTAAAGGTGTTATGATAAGGAAACCATTATATTGGGGAGTATCTTATAAACAATTTAAAAATTAACTGAGTTTTTTTAGGATTATGGATGTATTGACCATGGTGAGTGGGGACTAGAGACAGAATTGGGATACCGGTGTGTTGGAAGGTCCAATGTGATTTTGATTCTAGAAAACTAGCATATATGGAATTCATATGAGGTGTTGGGTGGATTTTATGTGTTGGTATTTGGATTGAGATATAGATTGTGTCATCTAAGAGTGAACAAGTTCAAAGGTATATTGTTCTTCATGGAGAGTGTACAAACCCATAACACAATACTACAAACTTAGGTTTATCTAGTGGCATTCCATTAACATCACTAGATAAAAGATTGTTAAATACCCCCATTTTCATCTCTAAAAAGAACTCTTAAAGTGAGTCTTTATCAGTGCAAAAAAATTGTCAAATGGGGGGCCATTACCAGCACTTTTTACAAGCCCTAATATATTTACAACCATTATAAGGGATTTTAAAAAAGAACTAATAAATGTGTTCTTTTATAATTGCATGTAAAAAATCACTGATATGGGGGAGTTATGAGCGCTTTGTTGAAAGCACTGATAACGGACCCTGTTTATCAGCAGTTTTCTACTATAGCTGGTAAAATTAAACATCAAAACAATTATATTACATTAAAAATAATATATTAATATATAGATATATTCATATTCATGTAAATATAATATAATTTTAAATAAAAGGTTTTAAATATAGTAAATAGGAATTTACACTAAATATTAATGATATTTAGTTAAAATGGATTATAAATTAATTTTAAAAATAATATTAATTAATTATTTTTTAAATATTATCAATTAATAGTCATTTAATATCAATCTAAATATAAAAAATCACGAAGTTACTAAGAGATCTAAATTAATTTGAAAACATAAATTAAATTTCGAACGACCATAAATTTAGATCTTTGTGTACGTTTAGGCTCTAGCACATATCAAATCAATGTATATTATGATATCTATTCCATCAGTGGCCCTTGATAACCTATTTCACATTTTTTGAGGCAATGAAGACCGTTAAGGCCCCTAAAACAAAAATTTTATTCAGGTTACCCCAATTTTTTGACATTTGACAGATTTTAAGCCTCATTTAAGGGTGTAATTTTTCTCATTTCATTGGGAACTAAATTTATTCCTAGATATTACATTCATATCGATATTATGGAATTGAAATTTTATATTTTCTAACAATGTAATTTTAATTATAATTATATATTTGCATTTTTTTGTTATATTTACTTATAATAAATCACTCATATAAATATATATATATCAAAATATTTATGTAAAATAGTATATTCTAAATTTTATATATAATTTAATATTATAAAAATTTATTTAAAACTATATATAACAATTTTTAAATTATAACAATATATTTATAATGTATTTATATAAAAATATGTGAGTATTAATAATTATATATTTATTTATATTATAGTATAGTATATGTAAATGAATATAATATATAAAATATTTAAATAAGTACTAGTTTATATATATCTAACAAACATATATATTGTCGAAATGTATTTACAATTAATTATATAAATATATGAATAAAAATATATATGTAAATATATATATATATAAATAAATAGAAATATCATTAAATATACAAGAAAGAAACATAGTTTATTGTAAAAGGCATTCCATCGTAGAAGGAGAGGTATAGGGTTTGAATCTAGGCCAGTGCACATGTGGCTAGATATTTGTAAAGCTCTAAAAAAGGGTTGGTGGGATGGTAAATTCTAATAGAGGTGGGGATGAGTTGTTAAAGGTGTCATGGAAGCATAGATAAAGGGGTTGGTTTAGGACCACAGATGCCGAAAAGTATATAATTTTACCCCCTTTAACGATTAATTCTTTTATCAGAACTATAAAAACACTATTAAATCCCTCCTTTACCAGTGCTAAAAAATGCATTAAATATGCCCTTTAATTTAATTTAAAAACGTTGTTAAATAAAAAAAAATTATACATTTTTAGCACCAGTAAATGGTTCCTTTAACATCCCATTTTAGCACTGATAAATGTTATGAGCTTTTATCCACACTTTGATTATCAGTTCTTTTATAGCACTAATAAAAGCATATTCTAGCAGAATTAAAGGATAATTTTTTAATAGTGACAGTTGGTTGAGGATTTAACCATGGTATTACACTTAGTGTACGGTTTGGAAATTATTTTAAATGTGTGGATGATCATTTCATACCACTATGAGTTAAGTCATCATGATTAGGTTTTGTGATTGAATTTCAGTTGCTGTGTCTAATCATTTTTCAGAAAATTTGGGCAGATGATGATCCAATAATATTTTCACATATAATTGGGTGCGGTGTGGTGGAAATAACCTTATGCATAGTTAAGGATCAATTAATATTTTAAATTAGTAAATGATTCCTAGAGTGGAGTGCACCATTACATGGAATTAGATTTTTTTAGTGGAGTCTTATAGTGGGGGAACCGTCATATAGTAGATGAATTAGTTTAAAATTACTGGTAGATTTTTGATAAATGTGTATAGTTTTGAATTATATTAATATTATTAATGAGGATGAGTGGTTAGATCAAATATTAAATGAATAGTGTGCCTTATTGTTTTTTATTATGCAGTGGAATCATATTTAGTTTTATAAGGTATAATATTGTGGGTTCATTATGAATTAATAATTGAAATAGGATAGGAGTGATGGTTATTTGACTAACACATCATGATGATAAATGTTGGTACAATGGCTTGGATTTTTTTGTAACACATATTGATCAAGGTTTTGAAATTCAATGGGAATTTGAATTTTGGATCATAGAGTAGGGATGTTTCTCTAATTGGGACTCAGATCATGATTATGAGAATTGGGACACCTCAAAAAGATATTTTTCAATGTAGATTAAAGTTATGTGGTATTTTAGGTGCTTAATTCAGTATAAAATAAATTATGTGTGGCCTTGATGAAGTTATATAGCAGTGACAGGTCCCTTGATGACATCCCGGACATGTCATGGTGGTCTACTATGAGGTAGGTGTTATATCATTGTGAACAAAGTCTACACAATGAGAGGAAATGCATGGAGTTATTATAAGGTAAAATAGGATGGGGTTCTATGAGGTATTAGGACACTCTTATGTAATGGCGTATTGCATTGTGATACATAGGTTTCATGTTTTCTTATGGTGTGATTGGGATTCAATCAATCAACATGGGTTGGTCGTGTTGTAACCCATATTTGTCATTATATAACAAATATAGAGGATGTTTCAATAAATCTACATGGGGTTTTATTTTCATGAACTAGGTGTTCAATTTTACGGTGAGTGTTACCACAGGGGAATCTCATCATATCCCCTATAGTCACACTATACACAACCAATATACATGTTTTTTTGGGGATGTCTAGTCTTTTAATTTTCATCCCCCATCTCAACTAAGTTTATGTATGAATTATTAGTGATTAATTGTTTCTTCTCTCACTTTATTTTATTTTACACCACTATCTCACAAGTTCTTTAATGATCCCAAACACTCAAATATGGGTATAAAAATTACATTTTTTTCTTCTGAGTTATATTTTTATACACCAAGACATGGTTTTCAAAATAAAATTGAAGATAGTATTTCTTTTTGAATTGATATTCATTGATATGATGGACATTATATGGTCATTGTAGATTTTTTTACAAAATCAATCTGTCATATGAGTATAATTAGATAGTCTGTGTGATCATACAACTAGTTAGTGGAGTTGAGTAAAAAATATTTGATTCTTTATTTTTTTGGACCCATATCTATTAATTATCATTTGAAAATTCTAAATGAAAATGAATAAAAACATAATTTTTATATCTCTTTTGGAGTCAATACATAAGGGAATATGTTCTATTTAACATCCATGGTTGATAGAATAAGTATTTAGATAATACCATTGTTGATTCAACATGATAATCTTAATGAATCTCAAAACCTTTTTTCAAGACCCAATTATGATTTACAAACTAATAAGAACTCTTCTACTTGAACAAATCTGGTTATCCTATCAAATTATAATATCCATTTTATGAGATATGGGAGCATTTTTTTAATGGGGTTACACGAAGAATATACCACTTCTTCTCATCTTCATTTATAATAGGTTTCTTGATACAACCCTTCAAAGAAGGAGGATGGGTTCTCACAATGATAAGTAATGTATCTTAATCAAAGGGTGTTTCCTACCATAAAATTAAAATAGATATGTTTCTTTCAACAATTATGAAAAGGAAAGAGATAAATTAAACATTCCTTCAAACCATTGGGATGTAGACACACGGGCTCACATTGAGATATTTTAGAACTCCTTTATCAAATATATCTATATCCATTTGCAGTATATTCATCATTATCATTTAATCATTGATATTCTAATTTCATAATTTCAATACATCATGTGTTATAATCCCAATACGTTTCTCACCTAATTAATTTTGAGATTATCTTTTATTACTCATATAATCATTTTTCGGATCCCATTCAATGTATTAAAATAATTTTATTTATTATTTTTTATAATATAAAAACTTATTTAATAAAATAATTAAACTCATAAAATTATTCCAATTTTCATACCCAATGAAATAAATATATCACATAATTTAGTTAATAAATATTTTATTATTATTAATTAATTAATATATAAATTAAAATTTCATCTACAATGTTACATTTTATTAAAGGCAATTAACCCCCCCCCCCCCCCATTCGCGTCGCACATCACACTATATTTTTTATTATTGGATTTTTCAAATGAAACCATATCCAGTTTCAATGTATAATTACAATGAATGTAAACTTCTTCATATTTACTGGGTTATACTGATGTAACCTCTTGGATATGTGATGCTTTTTTAAGGTCATATAATACTCTTATTAAAAATAATCCATTTGTACCATAATAGTAATTTAACTTTTCTTATATAGAAAATTATTCTCCGTGGATACATTCCTATAAAATCATTTAAAATAAACGGACTCCCCAAGATGTTCTATTATTTTAGCATAAACGGAATACCATGCAATCTATTCCCAATCATCTTAGACAAAATGGATTCAACATTTTTTCTTCATAAAAATAGTAAATGAAATAATGTAGTCACCTGATTTGAAACATGAGAGAATGAATAAATTTAACGTTACAATATAAGAAATATTTACAAAACACTTTTAACAATTTCCTACAACTCAAGATGAATATATTCCTGATATGTTTACGTGATTTATTGTAATTTTTAATGGTAAAAAGTCTCTTGTTGATGACTTTTCAACCAAAATTTTTTTGAAATAGATTTTATAGATCATTCTTAGTTATTGGTAACCTATGGGGATGAAGATAGAAAAGGTAAAAGGAATAATGTAAATGGATCATGGGGTGCATATTATAACACCTATTACATATGAAGTAACCATGAAGTGAGAATCCAATAATGAACCCAACAAATATCAAGAACCTAGTGAAGAAAAAAAAATATTTTTTTAATGATATTGACAATGAAGATTAAACTAAAAGTGAAACTCGAACTAAATATATGTCTCAGAAATTGTACAAAATCATCTTGAATAATAAATCAACCCATCCAACAAAAAATGGGCTAAAATAAACATGTTAGGAATGCAACAAAAAAGTGAAACATAAAGTAAGAATATAATATTTATAATAATAAAATTAGAAAAAATAAAACAGGTCAGAAACTCATAAGGATTCATCCATGAGTACTAATGATGACTCACATGACTCAACTTCAACAAACACCTCAGGAGACGCTAATATTAATTCTATATGGATCATCTTGAGGTAAATTATTAGATTAATTATCCTACATTGTCTTTCTAAGCTTCTTAATCTTACTCATTGTTTCATAAAAATTATTATGAGATCAAATGTAATAAATATAAACTTGAATAATATTATTACATAATTTTATCTATGTATCAAAACTCCAAGTTAATTACAAATACTTCCTTATGGAAAAAGATCATGTTTTTAAAAAAAATGAGGATTCGATTTTGAAATTTCATGAACAACAAAATTTTTATAATTTAAAATCTCATATCTAAGAGTTTTAAAATTATATCGCTCAATTCATCCATGGTGATCAATATGTGGATATAATTTTTGTCTCTCAATGTTTTTTAATGTAAATTTGGAATTGGTGTTTCAAATTCATATAAATTTTCTAAAAACATTAATTTTTTACTAGGATGTTTATAAAATATATAATTATGGTAAAAAATTTAGGTATAATATTTATGAGTGTGATTTGAAAAAAAATGATATGGGATACCTAAACTATTCATTTTTCATTCCCTAATTATAATATAAAATATTATTTTTCAAAATATATGTGAACCGAAGTCTCTTTTATCTTACACTAATAGATGAAAATTGTTTTGAGGGATTTAAGGAATCACTAATGTAGAACATTTTCTATTAATTCTATAGGATGAACACAAAAAATATATCCTATAAACAATGGATGTCCCTATGATCACCCTCAACATGTATAAAAAATCACAACATTTATGGAATAGTTGATTTAATGATAATTACTTACTCTAGTTTTATGAACTATAAAGTGTATTTAATTAATATTAATACCATTAAAAAATCAACAAAAATACTCCACACATACAAATATTAATGAAAATGGACAAACATGATTCATGTTGGTTTGAAAATTATCCAAAATTCATGGAGTAACAAAATAAAAAACATCATTACTAGAGATAATGGTGAATACAAAACACATCACTCGCTTAATATCTATTAAAAATCCACATATAGTTACGTTATTATCTCCCACTATTTAGAGTAAAAATAATATGCCTTTCGTGAGCTAAAATCGCACTACAGATTTGGTCTTGAACCTCAATTTATAGAGGTCTGTATCTATTCATCTAGTTTCACTGATGTCTGAGATTCACGGTTATCCTCCAATTGAAATTAGAATCATAAAATACATTGTTGAACTAACCAATGAAATTTCCAACATCGAGAAAATAGGTACATATCCACTACAATGTGTCCCCACCCAGTTGAACACTGCCAATTTTAAATATATCTAGTGGTTATATCTGATCATTAATTCCTCATACTCTATCCAATCATCTATGTATGAATACAATTTCATATAGAAATTAATCGAGTGAAAACATTCTTCCGTGAACACTTTGAAAAAATACCATAAGAAACATCGATTTTATGGTATCTGTTTAAAAATATCTATAAATTAATCGTTATTTGATGACCACAATCCATAAAATTAACTTCAATAAAATATATTATTTTAAAAAATCCATGCAATATCCAACATTGATATTTATTTTGGATGTCATCCATATTAAACCATATTCTTAATCTCATCCCCTTTCTGATGTATAAATTTCCCCACTCTCTTTCTGATAAACAGAGTCCAACTGATGAACAATAATGCCTTAGATTTTAATAGATTGTCAAATTTTAAAAAAAAATATCATTATGATTCTTATTCCAAAAAAATTTCTAGAGTTCTATTAGTTTTTATTGTAATAAAATATTAATAATTTTATATTTAATGTCAATGTGTTTATTACTTCATGAAACATTTGATTTCGAGAATGATGAATGGAAATATGACTATCATAGTATGAAATTCACATATTTGATCCCATTATTATTACTTTTACAAAGAAAATAAACCATATCAACTATTTCCCTTCTTCAGTAGTAGAAATATTCTCTACTTATAAAGTGGATAAATTAAAAATTTTATACAATTAAGTCATCTATAAAACCACTATTCTATTTAAAGTAAATAGAAAACTGTTGTAAAGTTTAGTGAATCTGCATCCCAAAAAGAATCTACATCGACATATCTCTTTATGTGATCATCATCATTAAAACATAAAGTGGTATCCTTTGATCCCATCATAAATCATAAAATCCGTTTTACTTCTTCTCAAAATTTCCTTCTAGAATTTAACATGACATTTCTAAATACTCCAACTACAAAAGAAGTATCTAGTCATGTACAATCAGTTTCATGCATTATAATTCCCATTGTCTAAAACTAAATTAAATTCCCCATGTTATGAAATTATCCCCCCATTTACGTATTTTGATCATTATGAAGTTTATAATTTTGTATAAGGAGTTGAGATAGGTTTACAAAAGTACATTCTAAATCAATTGATAACAATCCTAATGTATTCCATATGGGATAAAACTCAAGAACAAAATTCCATATCCCACCAAATTCCCATCCATAATATATTCTTAGCATTCCCAATATTCTTAATATCAATTCATCAAAACAAATTCATCTTTAATTCCTTGATCTAGTATAAATAAGGATCAATAGTTCACATATCATCCATAAATAATTGTATGAGATTTATTCAATCTTCTAATGAATTTCATTTACAATATTTACTAAAATAACATCTACTAAACCATTATTCTTCAATAAATTTTTTGACCATTTTATTCCACGATTTTGGTTCTTTTTTAAATCCAAAAAGAATTATTTTAAAATTAAAAACACAATACTCATTCCTATGAAATTCATAAACATTTAATGAAACGATGTTATTTTATTCCACTAAATCTCCTTGGAAAAAATATATCATTATATAAATCTTCTCCATGCTTAAATAATCTCATGAAATAATTCTAATAACTATCCAAATGGTTTTCTAATTCACCACTGGTGAGAAAACCTCATAATAGTTGATTTACTTTACTAAAATCTCTTCCTCATCACCATTTATTTGTACCTATTACATCCATCAGCATAATATTTCAAATGAAAACCACCATTTTTTCATTGATAAATTTTTTATAGTTTATCATCATAATCACGTATATTGTTTAAATTTAAGGAATTAATTTCCTTTTCCATGGATGACTCCCACTATTAGAAATCTCTAAGAATAGTTGATTACTGTGAAATTCCCAGTTCTCCTATATATATTTGAAGTAAAAAATTTGTATCAGAACAAAAAAATAAACTAATTTTAATATATTATTTTATCTCCATATCATGACCTTATATATTACAATTTGAACCTCTTTATATGATAAAATTCCTTTTGTTTTAGGTTTTTTTTATCATTATATGTTTGGAAGTTTTCTTTCAAAACATCCACCACAATTTAATGGTTTGTTTGATAATTCTATTTTTGGTATCCTGATTATCAGATCGACAACCTATAAAGATTCTTCTAATTATTCTAAAGAGATAGTTTCTCTACTAATCTCTATCTAATCACCTAAACATCGATAATTTATTTAACATAAACATTCTTCTCAACCAAGATATGTTCCCTCCATAGAATTGTTTCATGTAGAAAAAAATATTTGAGGCATATTATTTTTTCCTACTCATCTTCCCACATGATATAAATATATATATTGTTCTGAAAAAAACATAAAATAATTAAAAGACCTTGGATTTATCCTCTATCTTATAACAATATTTATCATATATATCTAATAATAAATAATTATAATGTTTTTTAGATTATTCACCTATGACCTCCAACTAAAGATATTTTCCATAGACAATTCATATCACACAATAGATATCATATTTCCATTCACCAATTACATGGATATATTTAATCCTCATCTCAAACTATTTTAGGAATTCTACTGTGAATCCCCATACTTCGAACTATCTCTATCAGATTCAGATTCATCATCTCAACTACTGAATTTTTTTATAGTCCCTATGGAACATTCCTCTAATACATGATACATATTCTATAATAGAATTCCTAAAATTTGTGTCGATGTACTCCCAACAATTTTTTTTTCAAGATAAACATCATTTTAGTCCATACACTCTCTTAGATAAATAAATACACTGAATAAAAATCATCAAACCCATAAAATTTATTCTTCAATAATCTAACTGATAATTTTTGAGTGTCATCATTAATGAAGGTCAAAAAGTACAGTGATCCTTCATTAAAGTTAATAGGGGATTGTCCCCACACATCAGAATAAACGAGTTCTAACTTTCTATTCCTTCTATTTTTACATTACAAATTGAAATAAACATTCATTTATTTCCCCAACATAGAAATTTTATAACTCCAATGTTTGCATGACCGAGTTGAAGTAGTCCCTTCACTATAATAATTTCTAGAATCCTTTAACTAAGAGACCAAACATATAGTTCCACTTTTTTAGGAATTCCAAGTTTGTACCACTAATTATTATAACTTCATCACTTCTTTCATTGCAGTACAAGGTTCCATTGTGTACTCCTTTATAAATCCCCATAGATCCTATGTTATTCTTCCAAATTCCATCCAAAAATGTCATTTTCAAACCACTATCATCAATGTTTCCAAATTATGTGAGGTTCTTCCAGCAACCTTGAATATTTATAAAATCATTCAATCTCATAACTCTATTATTTTTTATTTGAAAGGTAACATCACCTTTCCCTATTTTTTCAAGAGTGTCATTGTCTATTAGATATACAATGATAAATATTTGTGTTATATAAGAAACAATAAAACCATACTCACATGTTCAGAACAAATTTATACCCAATTTAATGAACCATGACTCCTCTAGAGTGATCATACTCAATCAAACTAAAGCCTCAAAAATCCTTACTAAATATGTTGGTATTTTATTTTTATTGTTTCATCATGTATGAAATTAACATCATTGTGGTTTTAAAATCCTTTTAGATTTGGATTATTACTATAATTGTTAAGTCAGAGATCTTTTGGACTTTCAACATTATCCAACCTTTTCTTCATGATCTAGGAAGATTTCACAACATGTAATTTTGATACATGAGTTGTAATTTTTGTTTGGTAAAAGACATGAAATTGGATTTATGATATAAAATATCACATTTCATTAATCATATATTAACGTCATGAATTTTTAAATAACGAATTTTTAATCTCAGGTGATTGGTTTATCGGTGAAATTTTTCAATGTGTACTTCACATCGTTAATCGGAGTTTGAAACCATGAAATGGCCCGCATCCAGATTTTATAGTGGGTGAGTGGCTCTTTTGTCATGGATCATTATCAGGACCTCTTGTCTCTCGAACCAGGGCTCTAACTAGGTGATTTTCGAATAAACCACTCCTCCTAGATCAATCGGTTCGACATTGGATCTCTAATCTAATTGTGGTGTATCTCTCTAGGTAAGAAGTATTTATGATTATTTTTTATGATCATGGTGTCTTTTTCTATTGGGTTATTTGGATCCACTGGTCTAATAAGGTTTTTTCTTCATGTATTCTCATTGATCTATTTTGTGATCTTATTTCAAAGGCCATTTTCTTCATTGGTCATGAGAATAAGGCATTATTCATTGGATTCTATTACGGGTGTGTGAGAACCTAGTTTTAAGGTTGGTGGTTCTGTCTCTAGCCTATAATAATAGATCTAGTTTTTTTTCATTACAAATTGATTCATATTGAAATTAGAATGTTTGTTTTCTATGTGTTGAAAAAGGTTTTTAATGAAATTTTTTTCCCTTAGTTGTTGATAAATGGAGAAAATATGGGTATTTTCAAATCAATGAAATTGAATCATGAAATGGTTTTGAAATGGTTTTCAATGTTTTAGAATGAATTGTAATAAAATAAGGTATGTGTTACCTTGGGTACATAGGTAGAGTGAATCAATTGGGGTCATTATACATTGTTTTTTGATTCTCAAGGAGGTTTATCTTGGGGATTTCCTCTATTTCATATGTCCATTGTTCGAGGGGATCAATATTGGCATTGTGTGTGGGCGGGTTACTCATGTTGTATTCCACTGCTTCCTCGGAAAATTGTTCTACGAACTGGTTTGCGTACTTTATTATTGTGGTACGAGTTGTCTATGGCCAAGACCAATAGTATTCTTTGGTGTTGTGATGCCTATGATTTTGTTTTCTATTTCATGGCTATCTGAGTTAGCCCTGGTATGCACATTAATTATTGTGAAAAATGAAATGGAAGATGTTCTTTAGAATTGATATAACTGCTTTTGTTTATAACTGTGAAAAAAGGGAATAGTTTACCATGTTTTCTATAAAAGTGTTTTACTACTTTTCATGCTTTGTTTTTACAAAAATAATCATGAATTAATTGTAATAAATTTTATTTCTATGGAACACCTAGGTGGAATCATACTAAGCATATTAGCGCACACCCTGCGCAACTCTTCGTTGGTACGTTGACCATTGTTCGAATTCCACTGATGGGAAAGGAAAGGCTTCATAGTGAGGTGGTGAGGGTCATATCATCTAGTAGGGTAGTTGGGGCTGAGGTGATGGGAGTTCCTCCATGCCATCATTTAGAGTAGTTGTTTGGCTTGGGTCCTTTGTAGTTGGACTTGTCCATTAGAATTTTTATCTACATTCATTGTTTTCTATTTTGACTATTTTTTATAGTTAAATAATATATATATATATATATCTTGTTCATCTTATCTATACCCTTTTTTGTACACATATGCCTTTTAGTTTTTTGGGATGGGGAAATCGTTTCCACTATTGTCTTGTTCAATGCCCGGGTTCTTGTCTTTTGTGAGTGCGGATCAGAAGTTCCCTTTTAGTATGTAATGGAATAAACTAGGTGCCATGTTTGATGGTAACTTTGGTCAGTTCATTACAATTTGTTATTATTTGAGGCCTTTCCTCAAGATTCCATGTCTTGGTGCATCTATTATACAAGATATATTATTGTCAGTAAATAATACGATTGTTGTGATAACTGCCTTGGCCATATATTTTCGTAATGAGACACAAGTTTCCATTAGATTCTGGGATTTGTGTCTCTATTGTTTCGTTTTTGTTTTCAAAATCTCAGTTAATGGTTATGGGTTTTCTAGTATGAACAGATATTTTTTCTGTTGTCTGATCATTTTTATATTTTGTGGCACAACAATATGCCTCTAATATGGCTTCCACGTGTTCCATAGGAAGTTGAAGCTAATTATCCTCAAGGTAATCCCCTAAAAAATAAAAAAATTAATGATAATATCATACGGGAAATTCATATTATCAATCAAGATATAACAAGAGTTCAGAATGAAGTTGTTTATGTACATCTATGAACTAGAGGAGATATAGATCGATCACATGAGTTTTTGTGTGAGAAGACATTTTCCATTAAAGGAATGACATAGCCTCAAGAGGTAGATTACTAGATGCATAAGATCGATCAAATCTTTGACATCCTAGAGACACCTGAGGACATTAGGGTAAAGTACACTAGGTTCAAAATCGAGGGTTCTAGAAAGAGATTGTGGAATTCTATGGTCCTGGAAGATATCCATGTGCGATTGGACTGTAAGGGTTTTAAAACCATGTTCTTCTAGTTTTTTTTCCTTCAATCATTGATTCTGGAATGTTCTTTAGAAATATGTTCTTTACAATAGAGATATAATTTAGTGTCATCATACACCGATTTTTTTCTAATCATGTCTATTTTCCATATAATTGGTGTAGAATAAATAGATATAGGTTTATAAGTTCTATCATGGTTTGCGGATGGATATCAAATCACATGTGTTCATGTTTATAATTCATAAATATGTGGAGACCGTATATTGAGATATGATGGTAGAAATGAATATGATAGGCAAGGTTGAATTCTCCACATATTCTCTTTAATTGGGTGACAATTTTAGTGGTGCATATTATAAGAATAGGATATGGTAAGATCATCACAAGAGAAGTGCAGGTGGTTCTCATGATAAATCCTCATCTGCACCGTCTATTATAGTAGGTAATGTTCCACTAAATTTTTATTAGTGTGGAATGAAAGTAAACACAATACATCCTTTTCTTATGGTCATGAAGATGTACAATATATTTGGATACATTGGTCGCATACAAATCTTCTTTTAGGCTATGAATACCCCTATTTATAGTTAGGTTTCCATATCTCCAAAGGCTACTGCGGTGCAGTCAGAATCCATAATGACTATAGGGCTCCATCCACTACCCTGAAGAGTGAATAATTTTCACATAGTAGATGTGTTTGAAACAGAAGTAGATGTAGGTCTGGAAGTAGTGAGAGATACTATTCGTATTCAATATTTAGTTGAAATTTCATTATTTTATACTAGTTCCTCCTACTCATTTATAACTGTATGTTTTTATGGTATTAATCTACCAATAGAACATATTTATTTTAATATTGATTAAGAGACACCTCTTAGTAAGAGGAATAAGTCGGGGCTTCAGTGTCCTTGTAATTTAACTATAGTCGATACAGAGTTACTCTAGGATTTTCTCATTCTTCATCTGGATATGTTTGAAGTCATAATCGATATGGATATTTTTGTTTCTCATTGAGCAGAAGATGATGGATATCATTAGTGTGTTATGTTTCATACTGTCGATGGGAGCTCTCATGTGTTTCAAGGGGAGTGAGACCCGATGTCATGTAATGATGGACCATCCTGCCCAGAGCTCAGAAAATTGTTGGTTTTTTTTGTGTTGGAGCATGATTATTTTTCCTATATTTGATATCTTCCCATTGTTATTGGAGACTTTCCTGACATTTTCCCACATGATTTCTCTAGTGTTCCTCTAGAGAGAGAGGTAGATTTTTCAATTGATTTCATTCCAACTACGAAGCCGATATCGACACCTTCTAATCATATATCACCAACGAAGCCGAAAGTTATCAAGATTTAGTTGAACGAACTATTGGATAAAGGTTTCATTTACCTTAGTTTTTCATCTTTGGAAACACATGTGCTCTTTGATAAGAATGAAGATGGTTAACTTTGGTTATGTGTGGACTATAAAAATTGATCCAGGTAAATTTTATGAACAAATATATGTTTCCTTGTGTGGATGATCTACTTGATTATTTAAAGGATGAAATTTGGTTTTTGAAGATTGATATTTGGTCAAGATTTCATTAGATCGCAGTTCAAGAGTCAAATATAATTAAGTCAACTTTTAGGAGAAGGTGTAGCCATTATGAATATCGGATGATGAGTTTTGTTCGGACTAAGGATCCTGATCATTTTATGGCCTAGAATAATCATATATTCCATCAATATCATGACACTTTTCATGTAGTGTTCTTGGATGATATTATTGTTTATTTTAAATCCAAGCATGTGAATGAGATCCATCTGAGTTTGGTTCAAGAAATTTTGACACGTCTCTATTTGTATTGATGGATTTTGAAATTTAGTTTCTGGAATCAAGAAGTAGATTTCCTGTGGAACAAAATTTGTGATAATGGATTAGCAGTTGTTTGAGAGAATTTAAAGGTTTTTTATTCATGGAAGTAACCATTAAATTTATTTTTGATATGATGCTTCCATGGCCATATTGGATACTATCGATAGATTTTCAAGGACATCTCCATGATGATGTCACCTATGAGTTCTCTTAATAATAATGTGGTGAAATTAACTATGAAAGAAAAGTGTCATACATTCTTTTATGAACTAAAAAAGATTCTTTCACCGTCTCCTATTTTGATCTTACATGATCCTGGTAAGGTATATGTGGTGTTTTGTGATGCTTCAAGTGTTAGTTCGGTATGTGTTCTTATATAGGATGACAATGCGATAGATTACGAATCATTTCAGCTTCGACAACAATAAAAGAATTACCCCACTCATAGTTTAGATCATTCCATTGTCATAAATGTGCATAAATGTTTGCAGAATTATCTTTTTGAGGAGAGGTTCACGGTCTTTTCTAATCAAAATTTTAATATCTATATCCTTTCTGAAAAAGACTTCAATACTAGATAGATATTATGGGTAGAATACTTCTAGAAATTTTATTCTCATATTTTCTACACCTCAGGAAAGGGAAATGTGGTTTTAGATTCTCTGATAAATAATACACCATCATAGGGTGTTCTGGAATTAAAGTAAGAGTGGAGCCTTATGGGTATTTTGGCTTACTAGCACCTAAATGCTCAAGAGGATGTCTGGGGAATGTTTCTAACCTGTGTTCAGTTATCATCATATCTCTTGGAGTCTATTTTGTGGATTCAGCATCAGGATGATGTGTTTTAGATGGTTTGAGAAACATTTTACTGTGGGGAGACCATTTCTTATTGGACTCACTATCCAGATTATATGATTCACTTCTGGAAAAGGTTTGTCATCACAACATATGTTAGGTGTTTATTATTTTTTGATTTTATTAAATCATCATGGTTTCTTCATCTATGAACTTCAATAATTTATTATGACATGAGTTGGGGATTATTGTGGCCAAATATGATGTGTAACATTACGGAGTTTGTTTCAACCTATTACACATGCCAAAAGATAAAGTTAGTGCACTTGAAACCTTATGTTTTTCATCAGCCACATCAGGTGGTGATCTAGAAATGGGATGAGGCATCCCTGGATTTTGTAGTTGCATGATAATGGATTCCATAACGGAGGGATGCTATCTTGGTGGTTATTGATTGATTGAAGAATTATACTCATTTCATTCTGATCAAAGACACCACAAATGTCAATGATCAATTTAATATGTATGTGAAAGAGATTGTGATATTACATGGGAATCCTTTATCTATTGTTTAAAATAGAGATCCTATGTTTAACTCAAACTTTTGGAGGAGTGTCTAAGAGGCCATGGGAACTTTGGTCAAGTTGAGCATAGCATACCATCCTCTGATAGATGTTCAAATAGAGTGAGTAATTTTAATTCAATAGTATATAATATGTGCCTATGTCATGGATTTCTAAGGATCGTGGGATATCCATCTGTGACTGGTTGGGTTTGTTTATAATTACTAATATCAATCATCGATAATAATGGCTCCCTTTGAGATTTTGTCTGGTCTCTCATGTAGATCACATATGTGTTGGGATGAGGTGGTGAAGTAACATTAGTGGGACCATGTTTTGTTCAATAAATTTCCATGAAGATTTTGGATGTTCATCGAAATCAGGTTACAGCCGAGAGTCGGCATAAATCGTATGTTGATTGGTGGCGTCGACCATTGGATGTTTCTATAGGTGACTGAATTTTCTTGAATTGTTATCCTTATATGGGTCATTATTGGATTGGAAGTCTATGAAAGTTGTCTTTGAGATGTGTTTTCACATTTCAAGTCATTAAGAGGCTCAAACAAGTTACATATTGGTTAGTATTTATAGTTTATTTGATCGGTATTCATGACATTATCCAAATATCATGGCATAAGAAATATCACCATGATCTTGCTCATGTCTTGAGTTGGGAAGAAAATGATTTAGAGTATGATGTTTCTATTTTGGAGAAACCAGTTGAGATCACTGACTCAAAAATGTATATCTGGCTTGGGAGTAAGGTTCTATTGGTCAACGTTAGGATCATATTCTTATGAAACATGGGAAGGTGAATCTTTGATGAGTAAGAAGTGGCCTCATATCTTTCTAGCGATTACATCATCCTCATGGCATACCAGGGAAGTAATATACTAATTATAGCGAGTTTTTAACCTCTAGTTACCATTTTATTACGTACTCCATTATCCTTATTGTGGGGTTTCCCTCCTTTTTTATGGGTATAATACCTATAATGGTGAAGTCTGAGATTTAATGGACTTAAAATTTTAACTAGCCTTTTCTGTAGGATATAGTTAGATTTCACCTTCTGTAACTAGGGTGCACGCTATGTAATTTTTTCTAGTTATAAGGCTTGAAGGGAGATTCATGTTGTGAAATATTAAACTTCATGAATGGTGCTTTCACACCATAAATGTTTGAAATAATATATTTTTAATCTATGGTGATGCATTTATGGGTGTACTAATCCAGTGTGGACTTCATGTCATGAATGAGATTTTTACACTGTGAAATGGCCCCTGTCAATATTTTAATGTTGTTGAGTGGCTATTTTGTCATAGATCTTTCAGTAGACCACTTGGCCCTCAAACTAAATCTCTTGCTAGTAATTCTTTAGAGACATTGTTCCTCATATATTTATCTATTCGGTTTTGGATCTCCATTGCGTTTAGGGTGTGTCTCTCTAGGTAAGAAACCTTTATACTTAATAATTTATTTTTATCACATTATTAACTTTGGGAGGTATATTTGGATCCATTAGTTTAATATGATTTGTCTTATTGGTTTCTCCAATATATGTTGTGTGATCTCTTTCCGAAGGATTTTTTCTTCGTTGGTCGTGGTACAACCTATGTTTTTCTCTTAGGTATATAGGTTTCATGTCTTCTGCTGACCCCTTGTATTCTAGATTTAATCAATAATAATGTGAATTTAATTTTTGGGAATTTATTGATGTTGTTGGGTTTCATTGATTTTGGATTCTACTACGGGTGTACGCTACATGATTTTTGAGGTCGATGATTTTACCACTAGACTATTATAATGGATCGTTTTGTTTTTCTTAAAAAACATAGTCCTATTGAAATTGCCATGATTTTTTTATGTGTGTTGAGAAAGGTTTTTTATGAAAAAAAATTTTTCCTAGATTATTGATAAATGATGTGAAAAATGGTATTTTTAAATCATTAAAATGGAACAACAAAATGATTTTACCATGGTTTTCAAAGAATAAAATCGAATTAAAATAAAATGATCACATGATTGACTTTGGGTACTTAGGTTGAATGTTTATCTAAGGAATATCGTCTGTTTCTTTTATTATCAAAGTGGTTTTTCATGGGTATCTCCACTATTTCCTAGTCCATTGTTTAATAGGACCAATATTGACGTTTTTGGTGGGGTTTAATCAGGGTGCATTCATATTCTTACAAGGCTCTAAAATCTAGGAACTGGTGTGTGAATTTTTTTTATGGTAGAATAAGTCTACGGCCTGGACCTGTAGTATTCCATGGTATTTTGATACATGTGACTTTTTTTTTATTTTTTGGATTAAATATTTAGCCTTGATATGAATGTCTTTTCTTATAAATAATGATGTGGAATGTAACACCACAAGATTTCATAGTGTGTTATTTCTTCAAAATAATTCAATAACTTGCACTACACGTAACACCAAGTTAAAACACTCCATGACTTACCAAACAAGCCGTTAAAAAGAGGTTATGAAAAGTATTAACTAAATTTTAAAATATATATAATACTTATAATTTTATAATCCTTATTATGATTTTCCTAGACATAATGTAAGAACAAATTACTTTTTTTCAGATAAAAGAAGTATTTTTCAAAAATGCACTTTTACCATCTTTAATAGTGATTCCTTTATAAATAAAATATTTTAAACTTTTATATTTTCAATTTGACTAAATAACTTTATTCTTTAGAATGGGGACATAAAAAATTTACAATGTAACACCCCAAGCTTCTACGGTACGCTCTTATTTGAATAATGTGATAGCGTGTGTTGTACGCAACATCGAGTTCTAACATACCACCAATAAAACTAGCCGTTAGGAATAGTAATAACTACTTTTTGAAATTTTATAAATTATATATCTCAAAATGGACTTCATTTTTGGATTCGTAATATTGAAATTATCCTAGGGTGAAATTTTTGTACTTTTTGGATAACTTTCATATTTTGATGAATAGTGAAAATTACTAGATTTTAATTAAAAACCACTTTTTAATCGAAATAATTAATATTGATAAATTATGAATTTGAGTGTTTTTAAAGTATATTTAGAATATAATTTTACAATTTAATTCAATTTTTTTTTAATTGTACATAATTTCACAATTAAACCAGACATAAACAAGTGCCAATCTTTTGATAGTTATTGTCTCTTAAAAACACGCTTTTTGTTTTAACAATGGGAATTAATTTTAAATTAATTTCTGCGACTTCTTTGTTTTGAATATGGAAAAATGGATTCCATATTTGTAATCAGGTTGTTCAAACTGTGTAAATATGTAACTTTTATTTTTAGATATTTTGAATAATTATTTCGGTAAATATTTTATTTACCATGGTTAAAGTGTAAATCCGGTAAATAAGGGTTAAACAAATAATATTATAATAATAACAAATTACCCTAAAACGTGTCCTAACATTATTGGTTGATAAAGTTTCGACCATGGGAATCTTTGGGTCGATTTTTGGACCCCATGGATCCACTTGTAAGTGATAATGACACATTATATTAATTAAGTTATAATGAATACAAAAATGACACAAGCATATATCTTTTAGAAAAACAATTTTTACATAGGGTTATATATGTTGGATTTTCGACTATAAATATTCATTAGAAAGATAAAACGATTTTTTACATAATTATATTTTATCTATAATTTTTATAAAATAAATATTTTAATTTATTTATGACACAACGATGATGCAGTAATTATCATAATAGTGAAAAATTAAAATAATTGATATTATAAATACCAAAATAAATATAATTGGGTACTTTTATTGCTTTAAACTAATTTTATATGTTAATATGACATATTTGGATTGATTAAATTGGCCGTTTTTGAAGTAATAATTCTGTTATGAGTTTCAAAAAAATCAATTATGGAATAGTGTCAAAATTGACATAAAAGAGTTCTTAAAACAAATATTATATTATTAATTGATATTAAATACATTGAAATCTAGGGTTCAGCCAAGAGACTTATATCATGATAGGTGTATAATTAATGGACCACTTGGGGGTATCTTGGATGTATATATTATGTTTATGAACCATATAATATAAAAATACAAAGTGACATTGTAAAAGTGAAACTAATTAACTAAGAGTTAATACATAAAGATAAGTTTAATATAGAAACCCAAACCTCTCTAAATTCTATTGGATGAGTGTTTTTTGACCCATCCTTACCTTAAACTTTAAATAATCTACTTTTGATCCATTCTAAACCTAATATGAATTTATTATAAAATAATATTTCTAGTTTTTCCAAAGGTGTCCCTCACCCCTCTTATAAAAGTGCACTCCTCCTTCTCATTAATTTACACCATTAAAGCCTCTTGATTCGGCCATCCTCTGACCAAATACTCTCTCCAATTCCCCCACTACATCCTATAGGCCTTCCTTTAGTCAGAAAGCCAACGTAAGGATCCATTTTGATCAAATAAAAAGGAAGAACCCGAAGAAGAGGTAATGATTTCACCACCCTTTTCATATTCCTTTCGTCTTCCACATCTTCTTTCATTGATATTACCATTATAAAATAATAAATCCAGTATATTATATATAATTTCATTTATTATAAACATTTTACAACCATATTTCAGTATTCTATCAATCCTTTGAATAACATGTCACCATACGTGCGTACGTACAACTTACCGTCTCCACGTCGTGGTGTAATTGTTAATCAATAAATTATTATATGGATGGGTATAATAATGATTTGAAATTCATGTAAATAATATATATAACATGATAATGATTCTGTATATATGATATACCATCGAATTTTATATTATTTTAATTTCAAAATAATGATATTGTCGCTCGTGCGTACGTAAGGACTACCGTCTCCACGACCGCGATGGGATTCATTTTCTATCGTATCCATTCAAAAATAATTATCATTGGAAGATTTAAAAATAATATTTAAGTAATTGATATCATTCTGGATATTAATAAGATACAACCAATCCATGACAACCACAGCTTACGTAACCAAACATATAAAAGAAAATGGGTATGTTAACACTCGAAACAACGATAATTCTAAGATATTATTAACAAAGAAATGTTAACAGATCATATGTGATATCATATGAATGTATATGATTATTGTATAATTTAATATCAATTAATTCACCATTATACCTGAGGTTAACCTATCCCCAACCAAAAAAATGTACAAGGTAAGGTTTTATTTCGCAATCTCTTCATTATCTGAGGTTGTTTATACGTAATAATCTACTGGTATTTCTTTATCATCCACATCCATGTTTCATCGAAATGTATTTCAAAACATTTTTACTATTTACAAAGAATATGGGTTAAAGTCATTTATACCCTTGTTTGGATTTTTATTAGAGGTTTATAAAGGAATACTTCAGTCGTTTTCCAAACAAGGTGCTTTTAACCTTTTCGACAAAATCAAGGTAAGAATGTTTTTTTTAACTTATACGGCGTGTGCGGCTATTCTCCACCGTTATAAAATTTTTGAAGCTTCCCTTAAAGATTATAATAATATTTTGAACGTAAATGTTTTATTTTATAATTATGTGACTTTTAAATGATTTCAAAATGAATATTTTATGAATTTCTAAAAGGTACTCTTTATCAAAAAAAAAGAATTTAAAAAATTTTAATGATTTATCTTTCTAAATATTTTTAATTAATGTCCATGTTTTCAAAATGATTTTTAAGGATTTATTTATATGGACATGAATGTTTTGAAATGATATTTCTTTTAAAATTTTTTGAAGTGGTTTGGGACAATTTGATTCCAAAAATCACTTTTAAATTACGTCCATAATAAATGTGTGACTTTTAAATGATTTCAAAAAAAGAGATATTTGTCTCAAATAGTTTTGATTTCATCTATTTCAACTTCCTTTGATGGATTTTAAGTTTATTTGAAGTTGATTTATTATGATACAAATCTTCCATATTGTTTTTATGTTTTGTGATCTGTTTGACTTTGGATGTATTATTCTTATACCATTCGTGGTTTATGGATGAAGTATTTAAATTCCGTATGCTAGTTTTAATACGAATGTTTATATTATGTTTAAACATTTTCATATGGGAATGCATTTGACTTAATATGTGACTGGTGGAGCCCGTTATAGCTCCTCGATGCATCGGTAGGTCTCATGAGACAAACTAGTGTCTTGGCAAAAGGCCTTGACAAAATCTAATTTGTAGTCTTGGAACGAGGCCTTGGCTATGTGGTTATGACAGTCTGGAATTATGCATTCCATCATTATGAAAGTGGTTATTGATATTGCATGTGATTATTCATTTATTAGAATATCCATGTGAATAAGTAAATGGCATTATTTCATTTTATTTTTTCCATACTATGTTGAAGTTTAAGTTTAAAGGTATTTTTTTAGTTATAAATTTCCTTAAATGTTTATACTTATTTATAAAAGTTTCTGGTGTATTTCTTACCCTTATAGAGTGTTTGAGCTCACCCCTTTCTATGTTTTATTTTTTCCCAGGATTCCACGAAGTATATTGTGATTGATAAGACGAGTTAAGACAAGGGAATAATGGCATTCATAAAGGACTATTTATGTTTTTTTGTATGTTATGATGTGTAATGTAACATTCATGTCTGTAGTCTATTTTCCAAAACTACTAAACTAATCGGTCCTTTGGGACTTGATTCCTTGTAATCATGCCAATGTACTAAAATAATGCACCGAATCTGGGTAAATGGGGTCGGGGCGTTACATGGAAAATTTTATTTTCATTCGATATACATTATTTTATTTAGAAATGTGGAAAGATGGAAATGTTTAATATGTTTTCTATATAATTTCTTTAGTTCTTATCATGTAATGTTTTGACATAAAATTATATTTCATGAATTATCTTACAAAATATTTTTATGGAATAGATAGGTGGGAACCTACCAAGTCTGTTAGCTTACACCCTTTGGATCTCTACGGTGCTGCGTAGACCTTAATTTGTCTTAAATTGTAGGGAAATGCATAGTGACGTAGTGAGGTGATGAGGTTCATGTCAGCTGGCTGGGTAGATGGTGGTGAGATAGTGGGAGTTCTTCTATGCTATCATTTGGATTACCTATTTTGAATGGTTTATTAGTCATTGGACAGATCACATGGAGTTTTTAGCTACATTTGTTGTTATCTGTTTCCACTATTTTCATACATTTATGGAATATATATCTTGTTCGTCTTCCAATATCCCCTTTTATAGTACATATATTCCATGTGGTTTTTCTGTTTGGGTGAAATCATTCCCTTTGTTTTGTTGTTTCATGCTTGGTTTCTTGTGGCCATCTTGTGAAGATCCAGGACACCCTTCCCGTATATAAGAAAATGTGTTGAGTGTTGGGTTTGGGGGTACCCTTAGGCAATTCATTAAAATGTTTTTTATATAGAAGTGGATGCCTATTTCTGATTCCAACAATCTTTTTTGATATATCCATTATCACAAAAAATCTAACATGTAGGACCAGGACCATTCTATTTCCCTTTGTATCCTACCAAGGACTTATCCTCTAAAGATATATTATTTAAAGAGTCCTTTTATTTTTGTGTTAATCACCATATGGTAGAATTGAGAGAACATCTATATGGGTTTTCATATTCCTTCAACCTCAACTCTTCATTCAATATATTATATCTAATTTCATCAAGCACAATATCTTATTTCTAATTGGAGTTTATCACTGATGTCAATATAAATTCACAGCTCTCAGTCTGTGTCAAAAAATTCATAAAATCCAAAACATCATCTTTGAATGCTATGTTCACTTATTGGATGTTCCCTCGAATCATGCAAAATTCATTCACATGATCATCAATAGACCTTCCATCTTATTACCTAAAAATGAACAATCGCCACATCATAAAACTATGTCAACAGTTTTTTTTTCTTCTCATACATTTCATCCAATGCTTACATAACCTTTGAAATAGTCTTTTTATCTAAAATGTTGAGTAGAACATTAGGAGAAAGTGAAACCCTGATCATGGATAATGCCTTCTTGTGAAACCTCTCACATTAAATTTGGTCTTTCATTTCATGAAATAAACCATAAGAATAATAATTTTGATATTTTTATCAATAGAATCTCTAGTTTCATTCTCTAAATGCAAAATTTCTTCCACAGGAGAATATCAATATGAACCTTTACATCCTTTAGTGTTATTAATAATGATAAATGTAAAACAACTGAAATAAAATAACATTCAAGATAAGTATAGGAGAAACTAATTTTTTTTGATGGATCACAAAATGTTCACTCTAATACAACTTTTTAGGGTTTTCAGGAAAGAATCATAGTACTACTACAACTATTCTATCATCCAGATTAAAATATAAAACAAAATGTACATTGAATTGATGTTTTTCCAATCATCCTCATCCAGGGCATCAAAATTCACAAAATTTTATTGAATTTTTTTTGGTATCTAATTCTTCAATGATTATGTGAAGTAACTAGTAAGAGAGTCCACCTAATCACCACAAAGAATTTTCAAATATAATTCACACATAAGAGGAGTAATGAAAACCAAAAAACATGATTTATGTGGTTTATAAAAATTTCATACACACATGTGAGAACATTGCTATCATCTACGTTACAAAATCTATAATCGAAATCAAAACTATCGTTCACTTCCTCTCTACAACAAATTTGTAGATATTTAAGTTTGGACTCCCATAATTTAGCATGTGAATCATTTATTGTTCATCATCACACATCATATCTCCGAGTTATAAAACTAACACTATTTATAGAATTATCTATATAGTCATCCAATTTAACCAAATTCTAAGATTCACATTCAAAATCCTATTGACCTGAGAAACCACTAATAAATTGTTCAACAAATAGATTAATGAATTAATAGTAGGTCACGATGTATGAAACTTATGTATTGAGTCACTTCCTAGGGTAACACCATCTTGGAAAACATTATCCAATGAATCTATCCAGTCATCAATGCATCACTATTGAATTTTATTGTTTGGTTATATTTTTATGATTACTTTTTTTGGTATTATTATATTTATTGAAACCATTCTTCCCAATATTCATTAAATCTACTTTGGAAGAAACATCTATTCAATGATATGTATTTGATTATCGTAGTCTGGATATCTTTTCGAATGACCTCAATCTATAAAACTATGTTACGTGAAATTGATGATTTTCCATAATCAAAACCAAAATTGGGTACCAAAGGGAACACATATTTGATATTTTTCTAGGCTATCCCACTAGACCTTATTGTCATCCCATGTGTTCACATGTCAATCAAAATTCACTACCCATGTATAAAGTGATGAACCATCAATATTGATAGAGTTTCATTTATATTCAGATATATTAATTTCATCTAATTGTTTTTTTCATTGGAGAATTATTTTAGAAATATATTATTATAGGTTTTTATCATAACTGTTAATTGTTGAATTTATTATTCTTATTTTTTCCTCTTCATGTTATTGATCATTTTTTTACAATTGAGATTATAAATATTTCCAATCTTAAGGATAATTTTTGATTTATTTAACCCTTGATCACTCGTTCGTGGTATTGTTTTTTCTTATTTAAATATAGGAATTAAGTAGAACATTATATATATTTTTTGGATATGTTTTTACGTAAAAGATTCATCACTTGGGGGATAAGTTATTTTATATTTAAAATTTTTTAATATTTAAATTCTTTTCTAGATCTCTCATATCTCCACTTCTCTCATCTATATTTTCGTACTCTTAAATTCAAAGTATGTTTTTGAAATTTATTATCTTCAAATTTTATAACATATCATTGTCTCTTTTTATTTAAAAATACATTGAATTTTATTTAGGGTTTTATTTCAAAATGTTATTTTTTTAAGTTACATTATAATTTTATTTTATGTATTGTGTTTAAATTTTGACTATTATTGAAATGTAGTAATTATTTTTGAAGATATCATCATTATATTAACATATAAATATATTTTCAATTCCATTATTTTCATTTTGATAATCACAAAGAAGGATTGGTTTTCCAAGTATCAAAGGGGAATTAATTATTTTATATATATTTTAAATTTGGAGAAGTATTTCATATAGCATGTTTAGGTAGATAAGAGTGTTTATTTGTTTCATAAATGGGATATATTTATAGTTTGGTTGTGTTTTATATATTTCTGGATCATTTTTCATATCATATTGAAATATCATGAATAAGTTTTAATATGATTCACTCTTTATTTATATGTAATATATAATTTTATATTAATTGGTTGTTATCATACAAAGGGGAGATATTGTTGAAACTCTCTCTCTATCATGTTTTCTAATGATAACATATAATCATATCTATGTCTAAAAATTTATTATAATAAATTCATAGTTATATGATTAAACCCCTAAACATGGTTCTGATGGTAACCTTGATGATAATATTTACAGTTTAAATGACATTTATTCATATCATAGAATTAATTTTATGGATCATTTGATGTCATTGACAGATGATGTGATGGACACTGGTGAATTGAGGATTTCATTAAAATCATCACACATCTATAAGCATCATCAGCATCCAAGTAGAGAGTCACCATCCTGTAAATGGAGAATTATCCATTTACATCACTTTCTATAATTCCACTATCCACCAAATGTAATGTAGTGAAATAGTGGTGGTGTTTTTAACAAATCCCTTATGCCTAGGATTCTCTCTAACTAGTATATGGGATCATTTGGGAAGCTATCAGATTCATGTCTCCAAGACAATTTTTTTATTTGGGTAGAACCCTCAACTATTAATTGTAAATCAATGAAACATAAATAATGAGAGGAATTATGGAATGTTACTAGCTACATTGCTTGTTATATATAGAGGAACTTGGATTCTTGAACATTTAAAGTGTATTGAACAATTATTCAAAGAATTCAATGATGATACAATGTGATCATCTCCCTTAATTGAAAACCCTTATTTTAAGAACCCATATCAATTATAGAACTGTAAATCCATGTTTCACAATACCTATGTTTATCTCCTCTAAAATGGAATTATCCATATTGATTAATAAGGGAGAGCCTTTGTAATGAATGTGTTCTAATAAAATTTCTCTTCTTCTCATTTTCGACTATAATGGTCAATTTATAACAATCATAGAAATGAAATGGCGATGGGAGATCACAACCATAATATGAGGGATCTTCATTAAAGGTATCGTAGTAAAATTAATGTAATTGCGAAAATTTTAATTCCATAACCACCAAAATCAAGGGAGGAATTTGTTACATGATCTCCATTATTGAAATATAATAAACAATCCACCTAGGGTGAGGAGAGGGGGAGATGTAGGAGATTTAATTAAGATATTTCCAAACACCATTATCATATATCTATATCTCATTAAATTGTATATATTTCATTTAGGTTTATTCATTATTAGAATATAAAATAATTTAGAAAGACCATATATCATAACCTAATACACATACAACATAATTTACTTTTAAATTATCTTTTATTAATCATATTTAAGTTATTGAAATATATTTCCAAATTATCAAATAATTAGATTATATATTTTGTATATTTTTATATATTTAATTAATATAATTGATATTATCATTAATTTTTCTACTATAGAAGGAAAATAATATCGTTATTTGATGGGGATTTTTATCCTTATGGATACAGATAATCCCTAAAGGATGAACACATGAAAATTTTTTTAGTTTTGTAGATGTGGAGTGGCACAATGAGTATTTCCATGAATATTACATTTTGAAATAAAGAGAATAATTAAATATACTTTTCAATTGTTAATTATTTTTATATTATGGATTGAGTTAGAATCTTTGGTATTTGATGGGATAGTACAAGAAACAATAGAGCTTGGTGTGGATGGTAACTCTTTGTTAGATATAGTGGACATATTAAATATAATGTCATATTATTTTTATGCATGTGTTTCTTTTAATAAAGTTATTTGTGGGACTAGGTATACAATTAATGACAGAGAGAACCACTAGTAATAATAGAAGGTTTCACTGAGCCACCCTGATGTAGCATATTTGTACCATTTCATTTTGGGTAATTTTGGATGAACCAATGGTAATGTTTCCAAGGGTTTAAGGTGTTGGTTATGTAATGAGAGACCATCAGTATTTCATAGTATTTGATATGAGTCATATGTAGACTAATATAGTTCCCTATAGATAATAATATAGGTATGACTATATTTGGCCTAATACGGATAGTTGATACAATAGTACATCTCACATATGATGTGGGACATCATCTTGATAGTGGAGTTGATGATTAGTGTAAACCATGAGTTGGATGAGTCCTTTGATAAAATAAATAGTGTATCAAAATAGGTTTTAATCTATGTAATGCGAGGAGATCTCTCTTAGGAGATATATGAGATGAGAATTAATATATTTTCATCGAAATTATTTGAAATCATAACATTTTATTTCTATGGGGCTTATTGTAGGATAGCTTCAGATAGTCCTTTGGTAGTAGAACATAGTTGTTATTTGGAATCAGTGGAGGATGTGACCTTACTTATTAAGGTCAGGATCAGGGAGATCCTATAGAATTTGATGTTATCATGGTTTGATGAGACAATATTAGTGCTATGGAATAAACCTAATGACCATTTTGAAGGGTCCATAGTTGACTCCGTAAAAAATGAGATGAGAATTATATGTTTGATGTCATATGGTTCTTGTGTTATTGTGATCGTCTCAAGTTAATTATACCAGGTGGATTGGTGTTTGATGTGATAAAAATTAAATTCTAGGTATATGTATATAGTGACTAGTGACTTGGTAATGAGCTATGGATATGGTGATATTGGTTTTGTTTCATGTAAGTTTTTGAATACGAGTGTCGATTATTTCCTTATGATAAGTGAAAAATATCACCATGGTTGAAGATAGACACTAATATATGGCCTCAAATTGAGAAAGAATGTGCTAGAAGAACCCTAACATGAGTGATAAGGTAGTGGTTGGGATGTGATATCAAAACTTCTATGTGTAATAAGGTAGTGTCCTTGATAACATTGTTACATTGAGTGAGTAGGTATTTCTGTCAGCAATCTATAATGAGATAACAAGAATGAGTTGTGATGTGATATCAAACCCTAACATGATTGATAAGGTAGTATTGAGGATTATATCATTATACTCTGTGATAAAATATTGGTATGTATCTCTATGAGAAATAATGTTGGTCTATGGATTGATGTGGAATGATAGCATTCTGAAATTTATAAGATAGTGGTTGGTATGTTCGAGACATCTCTACATTTATTGATATGTTATAGCTTGTACATTATGTAATACCTATCTTTAGTGATAATTTATGGCCTTGGACTTGGGAGTAGGGTCGCATTGTGTGAGATGGCTATTGTAGGATCTTAATGTATGACCATACCGTACATAATTGGAATGTGTTTGGGACATGGTAACAACCATTCCAATGTCTTTGAGCATTAGTTAGATCAAGTGGAATGAGGTGAAAATATTTCAACTTTCCTTGAACCAGATATGGTTGGGAATCATGGTGAACTAGTTAATACATGATTCCCCAATATTCATGGGGTTATTTTAGCTGGATTAGTACATGGATCCCAACATAGTTTAGAATGAATGTTATTTTTATATAATTTATTTTCATTTTAAAGGTATATATAGATGAATTATATCATAGGAACTTGGTGAGACCCTAATAAAAATATATATAACACATTATATGATAAATTTAGTGAACATGAAGTCATTATGTCTAATTTTAGGTTGTGTATATGTTTTGCAGTGGTTCAGAATAGAGAATCTCAACATGTTATTAGAGTTCAGATAAGGTGTGGCATAGGGATGGAAGTAGAACCTCCTATGTATTTTTTCTGATTTATAATATATATTTATATATATATGATAATATTAAGGTTTTATCACTTTTGATGCATTAATTTATATTTATATATTCATTTTTTATTTCATGGATATTTTATATTACTTATTACACAAACTCTAATTATGTTTGCTGAAGCTTTTGGCTTTTTTATTCTAATTTGAGGTTATAGTCTCCCTAATGATTTAATTATTCCCTCACCACTAATTGAAATCCTCTAGAATATATATAGGCATGTATGATGTGATGATTTGTCACCAATCATGAAACTAATGAATGATCTTTGGTTGAGACGTGAAATTCTCAATGAAATTCCGGACAAATGGCTTCTTGGAACACCTCCATATTCTTCGGTGAAATTTTGGTATGGGTCTAGATTTATTATTCTATTATAAAACTTATAATCTATCTATATCCCTTGATTCTGTAATTTTTGAGAAGAAATTATATATATTTTTACACTGTTTATAAGTACCCTCTACAATATCCTCCCCCATTTATGCTCAATAATCGTAAAATTATTTATTTTTTTATTTTATTGATTTTGGGTGCACCTATGTGATGTAATATATATTTTAATATGGAATTATCATAGTCATAAATGTGATATTCCATAAAATTAATAACCCTAAAACAAGGAATTATTTTTTTAGGACCACTAAGGCATATACATAACACTGATAGGGGGTTAAATATGTGTTATGGACATTTAAAACAAAATATAACTTTATAAACGTTTGCCTCTTTATTTTTTAATGATATAGATTCTATTGTTCACCTTTTTATCATATAAATCTATATAAAATTATGTAAAAATGAAACATGATATTTTTACATGTTTTATCACTCAATAAGAATATCTTGCATATTTCATGTTTCCTGATGACCATCACTTGAATTATTCACTATAATATGAAAAAATATAGTGGTTTGGCCCAAAAACAATCTTGGGACCAAGTCTGGAATCTTTCACATTATATTGATATATATATAAATATTCTTCTTCCATCTATCATTGAATTTCTTGGCCAACATCAACATTTTATGGAATATTTAAACTACTGGGGTAGAAAGTCTCCAAATTTTTCATTATATACATTGAAACATTACTAAATTCTATTACCAACAAATATTCTGATGAATGTCATAGTAAGGATTTTTTCTTCTTTTTCACTACTCTTACTAATAGTGCTATGTGTGTGAAACTCTTCTTATTCTTCATATTTTAAAACTAAAAGATCCTATTTTTTCTCTTCTTCATACTTCCATAACATATTTATTGAGTCTTCACTTATTCTCCTTCTACATTTTCATCTAAAACATATCTATTGATTACTATTCATATGATACTGATATTTTAATACTAGTTAGTCTAATAACAGATTTTTTAATTCCTTTTTATTCTCTTGGATCCTTGAATATTTTCAAGTATCTATGCAACCAATGCTTCTTGGATCATCTAGTACACTATTGATCTATCTAGTTCATGTACTTTGTGGGGTTCTTCAAATTAATCCTACAATTCTACTCTATCTTGTACTTCAACTCCATATAGTACCTCCTCATTCGAGGCATTATAAAAAAAATAATTAATCACAAGACACATGTTCAGTAATTCATAATAACTATTTTCATCATCATTAATATTCATAATTTTAGAAACTCTTATTACCTTTTCATAGTTCACCTACACTCATTAATATAGTTATAGTATCTCAATAAACTTATGGAGAAGAAGGAAATATCATTTGAATTTATTACTTCCATATTTTAATATCATAGTTGATCATCGCATTATTTGACCACCTTTTATCTTCCAAAAAGGAAGGAGTTAGTGATCCTTCATTTAATCTCTTTTTAGATCTCTACATCAAATATCCTCATCAATACTTCTATAATATTATCTAGATACATGATCTTCTACTTTTTGTTGAATAAATGATATAATATCATATAATAACCATATTCACGAATTCATAAAACATCATAAACATCATTGAACCATCATCTGAATAGTATTTACAGAAAATTATCTTTCTTGTATTTCATCATGAGAACACCATTATCCAATGTTCATTTTTAATGATCTTCTTAATCCAACAATTTTTTTTAAATGAATATATTTTAACATTCCCAAAAATTATTTCTTACATATTTTCATGGGGATATTCTTTTGTATGATTGGTTTCATAGATATTTTTACAATTTTCTCCCTCCATTGAACCCATTGAGATATAATAAAATTATTTTTTATAGTGAATTCATAAAACTCCCTATGTAGAATATTTAATAATTTTTATGATCTCTATAAAACTCTTTATCTGATTAAATGGATTGAAGGCTTAAATTCAATTCTTTTTCTTATAAAACTATATTTAATGAATTTCAATCAATGACATTGGTCTAATGACTTCATATGAAGACTCATATCTAATACAGATTCATTATGAAAAATCCATTCAATTTATCAATATAATGGAAATGATTTTATCTACCCAATGAACATTATATATCTTTATATTGAGTAAAGTCACTGTTTGATCTAATGTATTTTCACTTTTTTTTTCATTTTAACCAAACCCATAACTTTCACAACCCTTATCATATAAATCATTTTACAAGTTTATCTAATTGAATTTATTCATATCTTTGTCTAACACAAATTCAATTCAACATCTCTTTGTTAGAGAACCATAGGTCCACCAAATTCTACTGATATTCATATGGATAGACTATTTCAATGGTAATGGGAATTTATTTCAGCTACCATTTGGTCACATATTCTATCTAATCAACTATGTTAGATAATATTTATATTATCGCAACAATATATTAAACTTATTTCTCTATTATCTATATTATATCCTCTTTTTTCATCCTTAGTCAAGTTGTATATATTTGTTCAAATAATATTTCTACATCCATTCATTTTTTTCGATAGAACAATTTTTTATTGTATAATGCTTTCTATAAGGTCTCTTTATAAATAAAATTCATCATATTTTTAAAAAAACATTCTCTCTAAACAACAAGATACATTTTTTAGACAATAAGACCATATCACAAATGATTATAAGTTTATAAAACATAAAAAACTCACATTAAACTAGTTAATATATTAATTATTTAATATATTCTAGGTCTTCTAAATAAAAATACAAATCATATCTTCGTCCAATATAATAAACATGGGAACTTCCATCTTTCTTTAATAAGAATGGACAATTAATCCAAATATAATATTAAATAAATTACCATTATGTAAATACTAATAAATCATAAAAAACAACTAAGATTCAACTAAAAAATACAATACAAATGTGGTTGTATCTTCAATATTTCCATTTTATTTTTTGTAAATACCTTCAATAAATGATCATTTCGATATGTGAGTCATTCACATCTACCTCTCACCTATTAATTTTACAAAATTCCAATGAATAATTTCAATTTATCACCACATGTTTTAAATATATACAAAAGTTCATGGGAAATTGAATCAATTCATTATTATGTAATTTTCCATAAATCAACCCACTCTATGTTTATATGATTCGAAATTACTTTGGTGAACAAGGAGGTTGGATTCAGACTGAAAATTTATCCCTTAATAATTCATTTTGATACCCTGTAATATGAGGACTCACAATTTTGTCTCATAGTGTCTTATAATTATATTCTTGGATTATGATAACAATTATGATATAAAATAATTCTATAATTAATTAAAATAGTACTATTACAGTCACTTTAACATACATATTAAAACAATCAGGTATAAACATCAGGATTGATAGCCTTGGAACACATCCATGCTTCTAAATTACATAAGAAACTAATTTAATAAAACTATCCCCATTTGTATTTAATTTTTTATAATTTAATAACCAATGATATGTTATTAATAAATATATACCTTATTAAAGGGAATTATTTTAGGAATATACCAAAATAATCATGTTTTTCAAAAAATAAAAATTATGGCATATTCTTAAACATTGTACACTTGTATTTCCCATGAGGATACATTTCTTATGATCTTTATAATGATGAATATCTTCAATAGATATGCATCATGATCTCTATGTTTAGAATCCACAAAAATGAATCTTTTCATGATGATTTCTATATTTGAAAATCCCAGCATCTTCATCATGTATGATCTTCTTCAATATATACCTTTGGATTAAAATTGTTAGATCAAACCTTAACAGGATATTATTTCGATTTTTTATTATGTGTTGAAAATGACCACATTAGATTCATCATGGATGATCTTATATAAAGTTTTAATTTTCATATTTAGAAATAAATCCTAGTTTGAAAACATATTTAACTAGGCTATCCAAATTTGGCATCAAATTCTCCTACTCAAGTTCAATAAATGAGTTTATGCCTTTTTCCCTTACTTCCGTAAAATTTAAGAAAAACTATTATAGATAAATCATAGGTTAAATTATATCTCTATAATTATACTTCAATATTATTAGTATCTTTGAAATAGTTTGCTAAACTAAGTTAATACAGCTCCATCAGTCTTCATGTGTGCACATCTAAACATGAATTCTGAATGGAACAACATAGATCTTAACTCTTCTTCAATTTTATTATGTGTGAACCTTTTCATATAAAGATTCTTTGGGGTAGTAATATTATATATTATGACATTTATATTCTATAATAAATTATCATTGTGGAATTATTATAAAAAAATCTATTGAATTGTGTCCATCCATATTCCAACTCAAAAATAGAAATTTAATTTCATCACACAGAATAATTTCTTTTCTATTTGCAATATAATTTATTTGGGATTATTATGTATTAAATAAATTCCAAAAATATTAAATCTAGATTACCATAATATCATTATTTATATTAGTCTCTCGTATTGGTAGCCCATAAGGATTATTTTTAATGTGTTTCTTATTATATATTCTTTAGATGTTGTACACTTATTTAACATCTTGGATTTTGAATCCCTAGAATTATTACATTTCCTTCATCATTTCATCATGGGATATTTTATTAAAAAATTATTCTTCTTAATTAATAAGGTTTTTTCTTCTTTCATAAATACTTTTGTTATTTTATTTTCATACATGATTATAATAAAGGTTTATATGAGCATATACCAATCATGTGACCATTACTATATAAATCACAGATGTGTTCAGGTTTTCAAAATATATTTTATGTATACAAATATTCCTCAATATATGGATCTTACTTCTTCATATATTGGTTTTTTATCTCTTAAAATGTGTATCCATTACTCTTTAAAATTTTATGGATTATACAAATAATAAAATTCTCTATGGTCGAATCAATTGTAACACCTGCATTGACCCCCAATCATTTATTTTCCTATATCTTCTATATATTACCCATACTTCCTAAGGGTATGAAAGTACAGTTTTTGGGTTTTAATCATAACTCATTATGATCTTTGTTTGTATACAACTTACATAGATCTTCTCCTTTATATAATTTACTTGGTGTTAAGATTCTGATAACTTTTATCCATACATGCTTATATGGATTTTGTTATGATTCTATTGCAAATCATGAAAAATGGATTCAATAGACCATTAATAATGAAATATGTGGATGTTAACTTTTTATTAAAATATTCTTGAGATATATCATTAAATGATGTCAAGATTTTATTTTCACATGATAGTTGTATTGTACAATTATAATCATCTATTGAGCATCAAGTATCAATGAAAATTTTCACTTTTTTGGGGATATTAAATATATTCATTTTATAGATTAGTAAAAATCGTTTCCCTTTCTAGGAATTTGATACTGAGGGATTTCTATCATTAATCATCATCACCTATTCATCAGAACCCATATTCATTGTTTCAAATTCCTCTTCACGAAAAATATTTTTTTTTCTAATAAAGAATCAAGTTCCTCGATCTTATTTTTTTACATACATTTCAGAATCATTAATATAAATGTTTTTATTAATATACATCAAAAGATGTATCATTCCATCAATAACCATCTTGACTCCATATTTCCATAAATATTTATTGGAAGATTTGTTATTAAAATTTGAGAACTTATTTAAAGTCCTTTTTTCTTATTTCCAGGATCTTACCTTCTTGTAAAGCTTTATATATTCTAGAAAATTTTCCTTCCATGTTTTTCCCATATTGTCAAACTCTTCTTAAATCTGGTAGATTTCATCCTTTATGTTTTGAATGGCTGTAAAAATATGAGATATATTTTCTTTCAGAATATAATTAAGAATATATTTAAAACTATTAAATAATATGTATTTAAAATTTGTAGATAGATCAGTAGAACCAATTATTCTAGTATCTTATACATGAGGTCAGTCCATAAATTAATTTTTACATACCTCAGGATCACGTGAATTAACTGATTATAATGAAATAGGAATTATTTCATTATCCATAGAGGAAGTTCAAGCCACCTGTTCATTATATTCCAATCCAAATATGGATTCATTTTTAGATTGACATAGTGAAACATATTATAAGAGTATATATTTTTTTTATTATGTATTATTAATGATAGTAAATAGATTACATATTATAATTAGATACAATATATTGTGGTTTCGATCAATAAAAAACTTGAACTCATTAATGGTTCCCTATACATTAAGAGAGGGATTGTAAACTATCATTTCACCCCAGATTTGTGAATTCATATTCTAACTACAACTACATCATATATCATTTTACTTCTAGTGTAAATCGTATTGAATGTCTCCATTAGATAATTTGAAATAGGAAAATATTATTACACCAAGGTGACTTCTATTAAATGTTCCAATTTTTTTTGTTTTCTCATCCATTTCACTTACGTTAACAACACTCTCCAATCTATTATTCTTCTTATTCCCAAAATAAATAATAATATTCTAGTTCGTTAAATTCTTCCTTCATTTGATATCTATTTATATGAATATTTACTCCCCTATTTGGTGCCTAATTTTCTGAACCTTATCCATTTAATACATGCCATATTATATCATTCATCCAATTATGTTTGAATGATACCAGTTCTTCTTATTCATTATTCTTCTCCCAGAACCTTTAATCATTTTCTGGTAACTATTTGGATATAACTTATTTCTTTATCTTATACTCTATTGATCCATTTAGAACTTATAATCCATCTAATACTACTTCATTTGAAGAATATACGAAAACGAGACATACTCTCAAGATTCGTGGTAAGAACCTTCCAAGAAAACAGTACATCTTCAATAATATGCATTGCCGCAAAAACTATCAATACATTTTCACAATGCACCAAATTCAAATTATATATTTATAGTTTCTCCCTAATCTCTAGGATAATAACAACCTAAAATTTGAATTTTTAACATTATATTATGAATATCCAACAACATTATTTCATCATTTGACTAGATTCAAACATTCTAAACAATAGGAGTCAAAAATTATCATATAAAATGTATTTTATTCACAAAATTAACTATTTTACATAACCCTCGGGTAATATCTTCTAGAATAAAGGACATAGTTTCCTGAATATTGGGATCTCCTAGACCCTCACTCCTATATATTATGTCAAAAACACATACATTACATACAATCTTGGATCCTAATAGTAAATGCTTTGATATAACCATCCTTAGTTACAAAATAATTCAATTATGAATAAATTAGTTACATCCTTGGGATCCTTTTAGGTTTATAGATTTCTATAATTTATAAAAAACATAATATAATGAATATTGTGTCATTTACATCAAAAATAAAACATTCAGATTATATACAAAACTACTTTATCTATAATGAGTATTTAACATCACTTAAAAAATATTACACTTGTGTTATCTTTTGAAATATGTCACATGTGCTACATTAATTCATAACTAGGGTAAATAGAAACATAAGATGGGAGGTGATCAAATTCATATCATTGGAAATCATAAAACCGAGGAATTCATGGAATAAATATTATGTCTATAATAAGAAACAACCTGAATCGATAATAAACATGAAATTGAGAGCATGTTATTTCCCTAATAATAAATGAAAACACAGATATCAATAATAATGATATCATACTAAAATAATATATATATTCAAACTTCAAAAACATGTTTTCAATGCGTTTTTCCAATACATTTATGAGAGGTTGAGACTATAGTCAAGAAATCATGTTGAATTGGGATTTCATACACCAAATACAGTAACATATTTTTTATTATGATACATGTCGATGCCTTGAGGGGATATATAATCTTGTTTCCTAATCTTCGCCTAAATAATTCTAATACATTCACTATAATATTCAACATAACCTTTCATACCATTCTATAACAAACATTTGGATGAATAAAAAAATGATATCCTTATAAAAAATAATGAATAATAACACATGATCAATTTTTATTATCAGTCAATAATAAAAAAGAATTTCAATGTCTTTCCTCATGTTTATATAATATATAAAATGACCGTAACCCTTCCTAATAAAGATGGTGGATGGTAAATAAATTCATAGACAACTTACCAATTTTTATCCTTATTGGAAAAACATTATATAGTGCAGTAATAATTTTATCCATATCAATAAAATGGCATTATTAGTAGATGAAAATAATTCATTATTAATTATTTAATAGTATATATTCCCATATTATTGAGGAATGGGTATAAAACTATGATGATACTATAATAACATGATCATAATCAATTCATAGAAATATGTTGAATAGCTATATAAAAAACATATCCCATGAATTGATAAATATTTTTCAAATTGTTAATTTAGTTGGAATTTATATCACCACAAAAAAGTGAAGTTATACAATATAATAAAATATAATTTTATAAAGTACAAAAATTATGTGAAAAAGGTTCAACAGAATGATCAAAAAACAATAAATTGAAATTGTGTATCGAAAAACTCTAACTAATAGGGAATTAACTGAATGGAAATCCAATAAAATAATGAAAAATTATTTTGGATTTTAAATATCATGGAATATAATGATTATGATAAAAACATATCCTTGTGTAGAGAATACACCATTTTATGAATATGTTTTGAATAATGTATAATGTCTCAAAGAATCATAATATAGACCATGAAAACCCAAACAATTTTAGAAACATTCAAATCAAAAGATCCTGAATGAGAGAAATTTCAATAGAAATTAAAATGTAAAAATTAAAAGATATTTTTTTTAATATATATTTAATAGGAAGTATGTATATCACAGAATTAAAATTAGGTTCATACTTCAAAATATATTTCAAAGAGAAGAATTTTAGATAAAAACCCTTACCTTGCACTATTTGGTTTTGTACTTACACAATATTTCAAGAATATTTCAATAAATTTCACTATATACATATGAATGAAAATTATTTATAACTAAAACCTTTTATACTCCTAATTTAAAATCATAAAATATATATTTATATATAATGTATTTTATTTTCTCTATTTTAAACATCGTGCAATTAAACTTTATCGATTTAAATAAGGTACGTAAAACTAATATTTTTATATTTCATTTTTTAATGTTCAACATGGTTATATAATTAAAGTTACTTTAAAATATGTTCTTTTATATTTTTTGAATCTATAATTTAATTTAATTTTAATTTTTTATCAACCATGAAGATGAAAATTATTATGATCATGCTTCGGTGATTCTATACTTGTGAATGGTTATTTCTTAATTAATTATATAACTGTTGATATCACTATAAAAGAACCAAAAAACATTATATACATATTTATATTATATTATAACTAGAAATAAGTTCTCATTATTATTTATGCAATATATTTATGGTATTTTTATCTTAAGTGGTTGAACTAACACAAACAAGAACCCAACATGACTAATGGATGATTACAAGATGGTTTAGTAATAATATCATTATTATAAATGAAGAATTAACTTAATTAGTGTTTTTAGTTCTATAGATAATATTTATAAGGAATTTTATGAATAATTAACATATATAGAAATATTATACATACATTAATAAAAGTATATCCTCTTAATACACTTATTTTAAATGATTAAATTAAAGATGGTTGTTTATTAATCCTAGAAATAATTTGTACACTGTTATATCATACTATCACTTGAATTAAATAATAAAAAAAACATTTATCCTTTAATTACATTATTTTATCAAGCCTGAAAGGCCTGAAAGTCTTCATTTTTTTAATTATGGATAATCCTCACTTCAAGATAGTAAATGAATATTAAAGACATTACATCGTGGTGGTGGTGGTCCGCATAATGCACAAACAATGGTTTTGTTTTTCATAATGGATTTTTTATATTAGTAAACAATTATAATACCATTAATATCATAAAATTTAATGATATAAATGATGTAAATATTATTAAATTACTAAATTTATAATAAATTTTACTGAAGATAATTGAGAGGAAAATCTATGTATTTGATAATAATCACGTATAAGAATGGAATTTTCCTTGTATCTGCCATTAGAAATGAAGGCCTTGTGATAAATAATGGTAATATAAAACTTTGTAAAGTTCTAGAGGGTTCTATGAGAAGGAAAATGACATATATTATAGATAAATTCTAAATACAAGTGAGTCTGTATGTAATGAAGACGTTACCCTTAAATAAGTGAGGAGAGGGTAGTTTTTCATGTAACCCCTACATTTCCACTAATGTATATTTACTATTCATAAAAGCCTTGAAAATAAAATAAATAAGAGACTAAAATGAACTTTGGTGGGCAATAACCTCGTACACTCATTTTTTAGATAGATTTTATTGTCTGGTACGTTTTTTACATTTTAACATTAACCCTAAATTACTTTTACCATGTTAATTATTTTAAGAACATTATAATTGAATTTATTAAATTTGATTAATATTTAAATTGTTACATAATTTTTTACTCTTAATTCAAATTTTCAAGAACATTTATCAAATAAAAAATCTAATGGTTGGGAAAGAAATTTTTTTAATGAATATAGATAATCTCGTAATAACATTTTTGTAAAGATTTAATGTTTTTAATCATTAAATTCGCATGTATGATAAAAGATAATAGTTTATTTTATTAATAAGATAAATTGATTTATTATAAAAAAATAATGACTATGAGGCTGTAATTTTAATCCAAACCCAAATCTACCATGAAATACTTGATTCAAAGAAAATTCTAAAAGTATATTTATTATTAATGTAACATTTTAATTTGTTCTAAATATGTTGGTCATTTTGTTAATATTTTCAAATAGTTCATTTAATGTATTATTATTCCCAAAGTTAATATTTTATTACATAAACATGTTTTGAATATTCTAGGTTATTCTTATATAAAGATAAATCAATAAAAATTACATTTTTCATGAAAACTGTATTTTTCTATAGAAACCCATCCTTTTAAAACAAAGGCCAAAAATTCATACTCAGTCAATTTTTAAATAAGTAATTTAGAAATCAAGTTTGTATTTATTAATTTAAAATTAAAGAATTGAAACATTTAGATTTGGAAGAAAATCATAAAACCTAATGATAAACATTTTTTTTGGATAATGAAATTTTCTTATATAAACTATTATATTTTTATTTATATCATTTTAATCTAAATTGGTGAAAACCAATTATTAATTTCAAATAATATTTCCCATTTATAATTTTCTTTTAAATAGAAACATTCAACATATATAAGAATATATTTTTGAAAAAAAGCATTTTAAATATTAAATGAAATTATTTCACATTTTGGGTAAAAACATTAAATTTCATTCATATTAAAATTATCATTTACATTCAATCAAGATATATTTTCTATAGAAGTTACTCTTAAATAATCTTTAAAATTCAAGGGCTTGTTTTTTAATAATCAATCTTATATATTTTCATTTTATCAAAATATATTATGGGTTTCCATAAGTATGGTGTTGTATGTGGACAACATTATTTGACACATTTAATTTTTTAAAGGTAATCATATATTATAAATTTGGAGTGTGACATAACTCCCCCACCCTAAATAATTTATGTCCTAAAATTTTTAATCATATAATAAAATTATTTTCAATAGGGAAATCACATTTAAAAAAACACTATAGTATGATAATGGATTTATTTAGGATATGGAATAAGATTTATCAATATCCAAAATAATTTAAAGTAAATTATAAGGAGAAGAAACTCATTCCAAATTTTAAATTTCATTAAGGGATATAGATGTAGATCTATAAAGAATAAATCCCAAAAAACCATATAAAATGATGTATATGATAATCATACCACAATTGTTATTTTCACAATAACTCAATATCTATCAGTTTTTGAAACCATACATGACATAGGACACTAGAGAATAAAGAGTGATAAATAACTTTTTGATTAATTATTAGTAGTTCTATTGTATTTTCTTTTCTCTCATAGTTGTCGGTGATTATCTCTAATGTTTTCCATCATATTGGGATACTGAGTTCTATAATTCCCATCACTACTAAAATTTAGGAAATGAACTTTTATATATTATATCTTTCCCTTACACTTGTGAGTTTGATTATCTTAATCTGTAAAAATAAATAAATTACTCCAATGTTTCTTCCTATAATTTTTCAATTTAGAAAATTTAATATTCTACCAATTATTATCTTTGTCCCCTAAATATATATGAGATTTCATCCTTCTCTTTTACAGTGTGTTTTTATTTCAAATATGTTCACACTTTTTAATTATAATACTTAATAACAATATTTTCCAAAATAAAATCTTTCTTACTCTTCCCATTATATTTTTTATTAGTTCATTGGGATAGTTTTTTGTATTTTACATGGAATCCATTGATAATTTGGATCATCAAGGATATATCTATTACTAAAAAATAGATATAACATGAGAGACAATCATTATAATATAATTATCATAAATAACCATAAGAAAAATTATCCTCAATATGTCAAACATTATAACACTATTAGGTAAACCTATAGTTATTACATCTAAACTTGTATCAGAAACGATTCAACATATAAAAATGTCAGTTTAAAATATATCATTCTGACCTCACACTATGTTATATTCAGTTCATTTCCCTCATAATTATTATCATAATATATAAAATGGAGATCCCAAATTACCATTCCCTTCTTAAGGAATTCTAAACCTATTAATAATTGAAATATATTCTCCAAAAATTAAAATTACCCTTCTACAAACAACATTATTCATTCCAAAAACCATAAATCCAAGTATATATTCACCTTCATTATATATTATCTTGAACTCTACCTTCAAAAAATTATTTCAGTCTCTATTTTAGTCATCAACAATGAAGTTATAAATTCCTCCCCAAAATTAAGTGTATATTTAACCCCCAAATGGTGTTAGAAAATGGTTTATAAGATCACACACTAGTCACTATATATTATAATCCCAAAAATGATATTATCTTCGCCTTAAAAATCTGGAATCAGTTATCAATGTCAAGCATTCAAATTACTAACTATCATAATTTCTCTAAGTTAAACTATCTATTATTATCTAAACTACATGTGTATATTAATATTAAGAGTTATCCATAACTCAATCATGTGCTATCCATTAGTTATACAACAAAAATACAACCTTCTCACAAAATCTCTTATCAATGTTATTGATAGCTTTTTAAATATGATATAAAACTATTAATGAAAAAATAATATCAAAAAATCCATAGATGTTTCACGTAATCCTCAAAAAAAATATAATATACAGAAATTTCATCAATTAATATCACTTCAATAATTGAAATGCCAATGAGCATCCAGAATTAATTTTTATTATGATTTCAACCTTCTTACAATGGGTAAAACTAGGAATCTCACCTTTTCAATTGTATAATGTCATGACCCTAGAAACCCAAATTTGGTGAATTATAATGTTATATAAGAATGATTAGATGAAATAAATTATGATGGACCAATTAGATTATCTATGTTGGAAAACCATATAACATACATGACACCCATAGTACATTTGGAAATATAGAAAATACAACATGGTACATAATATAGTGAAATAAAATGCCACCTTAAAAGATTATTCAAGGTTATATTCTTCATAACTTCGGAATAGAAAACATAATAAGGGTGATATCAAATGATCAATAAAGGTTACACATAGTGGAATCATGAATAAAAAATAACTGAATCATAATCCATTAAAAATAATCAATATGTCATGGTGAATAAATGAAAAAACCTTCCATTAAAGGTGTGGGAATGATAATGCATCCACATGTTTTGTCATAGTGATAACCTCGTGGAATGTAAAGGCTTAATACTGAATAAAAGAAATTCTTGTTAATTTGACACCATGTATCTTAGATATGAACCATTATACTGTTGAAATGATTTAAGATTGTGCTTAGAAACCTGTTTGTTTTTTGGAAAAAACTCAATGGTTTTGTCTCCAACAGATTTGTCTCAAGAGACATGTCGATGCATCTTGGGGCTATAGTGGGTCATGTCTATCACTTACAGTCCAAATCAATCATTATACACTGATTTAATAAAAGAGGAATATTCCTTTTCAATATCCTTATTGAGAAGAGGATTCATATTCATCAATATTTCATAATTAAAGTGACATTCCACATAAACACCATATTTAAAATGATATACGGCTAAGACAACAATCATATCCATGTAATGATAATGTCACAAACCAACCCGAGTTGAACCTGAATAGGGAACCCATGCCGCTCTGTGATAAGTCCCGAGAGGTGTTCCCGATCCTCCCAGGATTGTGATAAAAACCAAGGGAATTAGTGGAGTGACAAGGTAATGATTTCATCCAAATATAAAAAAATAAATAAAAAATGTAAATAAATGGACATACCAATTTAAATTTACATAGAAGTTGAAGTAAACATTATTCTTACTTAAAAGTGAAAGTACCACTGAACCAATAAATCAACCGACCATACATGAAAACCATCAAATTTCATGTGACCCCACTGGTCACTCTCCCATAAATCAATCACAAATCTCCCAAGGTGATCAGACTCAAGATGAAACCAATACAAGTGATAAAAATAGATGAAGGATATATGCGTTATTGTTAAAACTCTATAGGTTAGCTTGATATTCTATACCCAATTATCTTCCATTAAAATAAATGAAAAAAAACTTCATGTTTTAAATAAAATATATAAAAATATTTTTTTCAAACATGGTTCTATGCTACAATCATTACAAAAAAAATTAGGCCAATTTAAATATATTTGAAATGCTTGTAACCAATTTCAAAGAGATGAAACTTCAAAGTGATAATGATTTTTAGGAGGGTTGGTTCAAAGAACATCCAAATTTAAATAAAACACACATGATACCTAATTTTCCCACCACACTCACCATATGATTATGGTGAATACAATATCTCCATTGAGAACATATCATGGGAACAAGCCTAGGAACTAGTTCATTTTGAGTCCCACGAATCTCATATCTCGGTGAAAAGTAACAATAAAAAATATCAATTCTCATGCACAAATCTCTACCAGTGAACATACACATAACCTATTGGTCCCCATCATCATTATAATAGTTTATTTATTATTTAAATCTTTAAACTTTCTGCATGAAATAGGGTTGAAACCACTCAGAATCACAGTGAAACTAGTACATCTCTGAAAACCGTGATACCCATGTTTCCCTCATTGTGCTCAAACAAGTTCCACATGCAATAAAATTACTTTTACACATAAAAATACTATTACTCATCACACATACTCAAAAAAGTATCTAAATATGTTTTTCACCCTTTTTGTATCTCAATAAACTATATAAATTTTTCATACAAAAATATCATGAATTTTTACAAAGATTTGCACATAATTCAATTTAAAAATGAACATTTGGGGAAACCAAAAAAAACACCCACACCAAACAAGATTTGGCATCCCCATGAACATTTACCAAAAAAATTTCATTAATCTTAATCAGACCGTTAATGGTACAACAAGGAATACATATGAAATCATCTTTTTTAGTGAAATACCAAATGTGCCTTTAAGCTTTTTACCAAACCAACGTATAACAAAGTAACAATTCCAATTTTCTTAAAGGGGTGTACACACACCATTATAAGAATAAAAAAATTACATAATCCATTTAAAAAATTTACTTTATACATTTAAGATCAACCATTTTCATAAGAATGCTGAAAGGGCCACTTATCCGCAACTCTTCCAAAACGTGTCAAAAACAAAAAAAATCAATTTAAAAAACAAAAATCACTTTTTATAGAACTAATTGGACCCGAAAATAAAAAAAATTAATTATTATAATAATTTAATAAATTCAAAAATGATATTATATATCACATCTAGCACACGAAGGCCAATCATGTACATTTCTGGAGACTCGACATGACAGATTTAGCAAAACAACTTCTATTTAACACCCAAAGGGGTAAAAACATAAATGTGAATACAAAAAATTTATTAAACTTGTTAAAACATGTCATGAAAACACAAACCCATATGTGAGAACTTGTCAATCAAATATTTGAACAAGTGGTGTGAACTTTTATAAAGAAATAACTACATTTTAAACAAAATAAGGCATAAATAACCAATTTACACACAAAATAAATGATACAAAGGTTTCAACACAATAATAAACATGTATAAAATGTGGGAAAATAATAAAATATATTAATCATAAGTAGTAAAGGTGTTTTATTGGGATAAATTTCCTAAAAACCATTTCGAAATGCAGATGCACACCCGAGAACACCCACCGCAGGTTCCAAAACCCTATATTTATGAAGCCCAACCCTAAAAAATCTAATCCCAAATAAATAATTATGGAAAAAGAAAACACTAGGTTGATAATTACTAGGGGAGAAGATAAATAATATAAAAAATGGATTAATAAGAATGAATGAGGATAAAGAAGAAATATTTTTTTGAAGAAATTAAGAAGAACCTCTAAAATTTGGAAAGAAATATCATGAAAATATGCTAAAAAGAAGTAGAACAAATGGGGAGGTTCCTATGGTAGATGAAAAATAGTTAGGGATCTGTTTGTAAGATATAAGCACTAAAAAATATAAAAAAAATGAATATGATAAAAAAGAATCAAATCATTTTCAAAAAAACTGGAAATGGGATTCCCGGCAGGCCTAATACCTTAATAAATAACCCAAATGAAACATGATTATAAATCCATAAAAGGTAAAAATTGTTATAAGTGTTTTAATTGATCCGGGGAGGCCATTTGGGAAGTGGAATGTGTGATAAATGATTAAAAAAGAAGGATTTTTAAATGAAAAAATAATTTTTTTCATATTTGGAAATGGGTTCATGGTTGGCCCAAATCATGAAGTAACCACCATTTTCTCAAAAAATACCAAAAAAGATATGGGGAACCGATGGTAGGATGATTTAAAATATAAAAATGTTCAAAACTATAAATTTAAATCACCCAAAACCCAAGAAAAGGATTGGTACTTCCAATCCACCTGATCGATTCCAAGACTTGAAAAACTGGGTGTGACAATTCTCCCCAACATTAAAGATTTCCTCCCCCAGAAATCAATAAATCTATCCTGCTGAAAGATTGAAAACAAAGGATTCCTTATAAATCTGGTCCAGCCTCACAAGACAGGAACATATCATCCAAAATAAATATAACATAAGTTTATTTCTCAAACAAAACACCAACTCACAACACCTTCCTGAGAATTAACAGAAAGATCAGGCCGCCACCTCCAAAAACAAGCTAGGAACAAAATTGTTAGGCCTTCTCCTAATGAACCTAATGATTACCCAAACCAAAGTTCACTCAAAAATTCCTACAACTGTGGGGGAGTCCAAAATGGGCTTATGATTATTAAATAACAACTACCATCCATAAAATCATTAACAGAAAGATCTTCAAGACCTGCAATGGGTCTCCCCATTAGTAGAGACCAACTGGAAATAAAAATACAATAATTCAACATGAACTAGAATCAGGCCTCACCCACACATACCCACTAAAATTCTCACAAAATAACCTACAAACCCTCGTTAATAGGGTTACAACATGAACATTTAAACCAACTAGTCTCGAATGGAGGGGACAAGAATAGTGCCCACACTTTCAACAAATTTAAAAACCCCCAACAATTGGGGTGGTGATGGAAGGGGACCCAATAGTTGGGCTATTGTGACCACAAAATATATTGAGGATCCACCCATCATTCTTCACATATGAACTGGTAAAACCAATAGTGCACCTGATTCAGATTGAAAATCCATAAAGGGACATTGATTGGAAACACACATATGAGAAGTCATAACTATAGACACTGCATGAGGGGTAAGTCCACTACATATTTTGATAAAAAAAAGAAAAATCACAGTGATGAGAAACCACAAGAAAAACCTATAAACTACCTTACTACATTGGTGAATGTAGGAGCTTAGTCGATCTACCCATACCTTTGGTGATTTCTAGACTACAAGAAATGATTCACATTGATGCCAATGGATGGAGCACTGATATTTGAAGCATATATTGTGCCACAGCTAGGACTTATAGATCACAACACCCCACCAAACACACATTCTCAACAATACACCTTCATCTGGAGAGGAACTAAAATATAAATAGTCCCATTCTCTCTCACTCCAAACAAGGGATGGAATACGAAAGGAATACGATGTAACACATTAACATCACTAAACACAACTTTTATATCTAAAAAATTGTTACAATAGAAAATCAATTTTAAATAAATCCCAAACATCTCTCTATTCTATCAAATGACATCAATCATCATCCAAATATGTTTATTTAATGTTTTAAACTTATTCATAGGTTAATCAACTTGTATTCATTCCAATGAAGAACTATATGTGGACACATCACAAAATCCATCATATCCTTAGAAACCCACTGAACATTGATCAAAAATCATTCAAGCAACAAGATCCCATCTCATGACACCACAAGAGCATCACATCCAGATCATGAGATGGCATACCAAACCAACCACACTTCTTAAACATGAAAATTAATCCAACATAACCATCTGTTTACCAAAGACACAACAAATTATCATCATAAACCCCTTTTGAAGAAAAACTAATATGTAGGATTTTAACATTCACCAATGGTGTTTTACCAAGTCTCACTCACATGCAAATTCACGTGCCACCCCGGACACCCAACCCCTATGCCATATTTGGCCCCCATCAACATATATATACAAAACCATGCATGTGAGATCCCATGAAAACACTAACGTCTAAAAAAATACACATTTTACAAACAAAAACATTCAACCCTTTTCAAAAGTTTTGTACCTTACATAGGAACACTAACCATGCAGTCAAAAACTATTATAAATTTTCCACACAACAAACCATTTTACCAAACTTGAAAAAGAAACCCTGTTGGTCTCCATCAAAATTCCTTTACTCTATTCAAAACATTTTTCCGCATCTCAAAAAACATAACTTTTTGATGAACCAATTGGTTTAGAACCCATTTAATTTATTTTAAAAAAACTTCGAAATCATTCATACCATTCAAACATTTATTTTCCATTTTCAAAAATTCATCGAGGTCCCTTTTCTTAATTTGATATTAATAATGTACAAAACTCTTTTTAGGAAAAAAAATAATTCTCAAAACCGATTCCCAACTAAAATTCATCAGATTCGAACACTCTCAATCTGACCAAAACCTTTTATTCTAAACAAATTTTCAAAATCATAATTCATGCTGGTCAACAATTTTATTTCAATAAACCATATGTTTAGATTAAGGAAATGTTATCCAATTAAATCATTCTAGTTTCTCACAAAAAAATTGTTTCACAAAAACCTATCATTATCAAAAACATTCCTATATTATGAATTGAAAACCAACTTCTATAATTATCACACAAGTATTTTAAAAAAATATTCAGAATCCATTTATGGTCTATGCGACCCAAAAAAGGGAACTTTTTTCGGTGGGTGACATGAACATTTGGTTGGTGTCCATATGTCAAACACACCCCCAACATGAAGAGCCTTATTATAAACTTGCCTCGGCTCTACATGGCATGATAGTTTCTTTGATCGCAAGGATGACATTAGTCTAACTCCCCTTGTTAAATCCCAATCACTGAACAATCCCTAAGATCCAAAGAAACTATTAAACCCTGACATCCCATGGACACCAGATGATCGAAATGCACAAAATTTTGAAACTCTCTTCACGAACCTACCCCTAATGTTCGAAAATTCCTACTCCATCTATCTTGACATCACGCAAATAAATATGGTTATCTAAAAATCAAGGTCCTCTAAGAGTTGACTTCCTATGATACTATTTTTTCACAAACCTACTTGGGTCGACCTGGAACCGATCACCCAGAATGCTCTATGACAAGTCCAAAGATTTGTTCCTGATCATCCTACGATTGTGAAAAGCACCAGGGGCATAGTTAGTGTGGCAAATAATTCATTTCACCCAAATATAAACAATTATATAAATAATTGAAATAAATGGACAACTCAATATACATTTATACAAAAGTTTAAATGAACATTATTCACATGGGAAATTTAAATTACAACTGAAGCAATAAGTCAGACAACCAGAAATGACAACCATCAAACTCCATGTGACCCCTCTGGTCACTAATAAACACAATGATCATATGATTCCTAAGGTGATCAGAATCTATCTAGAAACTACACAATGGAATAGAAGAAGACTATAGGCATGATAATTAAAACTCAGTATGTTTTCCAGATATTCTATTACTAATGAATTTACTTTAAAATAAAAGAATCATAATTTTAATGTTTAAAATACAATATATGAAAATATGTATTTCAAACAACGTTCAATAATATAAACATTAAAAAAATAAAAATTCAAGCATGTTTTCATAAATATAAAATTATTCTATCAAATATCAAAGAGATACAACTTCAAATTGAAAATAGTTTTCATGAGGGTTGATTTAAAGTATGTATTCCATTAAATAAAACACACATGATACTGAATTTTCCAACCAAAATCATTCTATTCCGATGAGTAATACAATATATCCAATGAGTACAGGTCACGGGAACACCCCTAGGTACTATTTCGTCGTGAGCTTCTGGTACCACATATCTCAGTGAAAAGTAACCATAAAAAATATCCATTATTGTGCAGTAGCCACTAGTAGGGTAAATAATCATAACCAAGTAGTCCCCAACCATATGATAATAGTTTATTAAGTATTTTCAATGTCAAACATATTGTGTGAAACTGGAAGGAAGCCACTCTAGAACACTAGCATACTAGTATACGTACACCCATATAAATACCTGAGTTTACCTCTTTATACTCAGACAAGTTCCACATGCTACCAAATTCCATTTACACATTAAAACAGAATTTCTAGTCACAAACACTGAAAAATGTAGCCAAATATGTTTTCACCCTTTATTTAACTCTTTAAACCATTTAAAATTTTCCAAAAAAAATTTCAATAAGGTTAACAAAGATTTTCACTTGATTTCCATTTGAAAATTCACCTTTTTGGCTGAACACCCCTCCAATTCCATACCATAAAAGATTTGGGATCCGTAAAACCATTTACTAAATAAGTTCATGAATCATAAAATTACCCCAAATAGAAAAATATAGAATACACATGAGAACCCCTTTTTAAGAGAAATGTCACATCAGCCTTAAAGCATTTTACCAAACCAATGTATAACAAAGGTACAAATTTCAATTTTCATAAAGAGGTGTACCCACAAAATTAAAAGTTTAATTTTTTTTACATAAATGCTTTAAAACATTCAGGTCACACATTTAAGATAAATTATTTTCATAAGAATGTCGAATGAGCCACCAACTCGAAACTCATGCCAAAACATGTAAAAAACAAAAACGTGTCTCATTATAAAATCAAAACCACATTGTAAAGCCATAAAAGGACACCGATATATCACATTTCATACTTACCATACTATAATAAATTTATACAATTTATTTTATTTCACATTTTTCACACAAAGGCCAATCTGGCACTTTTCTGAAGACTAATCATGAAACATTAAGAAAAACAACTTCAATTTAACACCAAAATAGGTAAAAACCCAAATGTGCTTGCCAATAATTTTTTGAAGAAGTTGAAATAGGTCATTAACATCATAATACATATGGGAATACTAGTGCAACATTTATTTAATAAGTGGTGTTAACTTTTATAAATAAACAACATCGTTTTAAACAAAACAAGGTATAAATAACCATTTGACACACCAAATAAATCCTAAAAAGTTTTAAAAAAAATAAAATCATGTATATAAGGTGATTATATCAAGAAGAAAATGATAACTAAACAACAAATGCATGTTATTTGGAGAGCCTACCTCAAAACCGTTGAAAAATAGGGACAGAAACCTAAAAACACCCGTCTCGGGTTCCAAAACCCTAGATCTATGAAGACTAAACCTAAAAAAATCCCCATAAAAATAATGATAAAACAAAACTCTAGGTTGAGGATGACTAGGGGAGAAGGGAAATCCAAGAAAAAATTAAATAATAACGAAGAGTAAAGTTAAAGGAGAAATATTTTATTAAGAAATTAAGAAGAACCACTGGTGGAATATTGCCAAAAAGAGACCCAAAATGAATGATAACGATGGGTGAGGTTCCTCTGGTAGATATAAAATATTTAGCGATCATTTTTATATATATAATCACTAAATGATATAAATAAATCAATATGATATAAAAGAAAACAAAATATTTTTTCAAACTAGAAAAGGACTCATGGGTTGGCATAGTACCTAAATAAATAACCCAATCCACCATGATTATGAATTCCTAAGGGATAAAAATAAAAATATTAGTTTAAATAGGTTAGGGGAGGCCAAGTGGAATGTTTAATTAGTGAAGTTTTTTAAAAAATGGATATGTTATAAAATGAATTAATTTTTAAAAAACTGGAAATGGGTTCAGGGTTGGCCCAAATCATGAGGTAACCACATTTGTCTCCAAAACACCCAAAAAATGAAATGAGACCCATGGATGAATTATTATACTATTATGGAAGATCTAAACACAACATTAAAATCACCTAAAACCAGAAAAAGGATTGGGATTTTCAACGCACTAGATCAAAAGCAATACATGAAAAACTGGGCGTGATAGAAAATATGGATGCATAATATAATTACAATTTCAATTGAAAATTTATCTAAAATAGGAATAATTTACACCACATAATAATGATTAGGTGCACAATACCATATAAATCAAAATGAAATGGTAACCTAAACAAATTCCCTTAAAACATTATAATCAATCAAGTTAATAATCATTAAGTGAATCAATGAATTCCATAAACATAATTGGAATAATTTTATTATATAAAAAATGGCCGCAAAATTAAAACACATACAAGACATAAGTGGTGAACAATGGTAATATCATGAAAATAAAAGTGATAATGGAAACCTCATACCTTATCCAAAAAGTATTCTTCCTTTGATAGTAACATCTTGGATAGTCAAATTGAATCCATTAATTAATAAATTAAGAACTATATATACATGTTTTTTATTCATTATGGTTTTATTATGTTCATTTATGGTCTTATTTATATGTTATAAGATTGAAATCCATCATTCTCGAGTGTTCGTTTACATTATTTTCATGATCGATTCGCTTGACTATGAGTAACGGAGTTCCTGTGGAATTGATATAATTTTCCATAATTTGAATTAAATGTTATTAATTAACATAGAATGATTGAATGGTAATACATATCATTTGGTTATATGGTTTGAGGATGAATCATTATATATAATTTTTTTGATAATGTCTTGGATTATTGTGATGGTTTTTCTATCACCACGAACTCATTTTGTTTTACAATTAAATACCATGTGAAAAAATAAGGCCAGAAAATTGAGTAGGATATATTACATATATTATTATTTTATTAAACCATAAATATTGTTTCAGGACCTGAATTTAATATGGTAATAGAAATTGATAACCCATTTTCCTTGTATGTGATAAATTGACACATCTCGAACTGTGTTTGTATTTGTAGTATAAGAGGAGGGGGAAAGAGAGATGATGATGAAATATTCCATTAGCATAATAAAATTCCAGTAAATGAAAGGTACTGTAATTATTGTAGAATTCTGATGAGTGGAGTTGGGGAGAATGAAACAATAGAATTTAACTTATAAAAAAATTAAGGGAAAAAAGGGAGGTTTACCTCTTCCAAACACCTCCTTAAGAATCACTTTAAGGATATTTTTTGAACATTGGGTGAGGCCATGAGTTCTGGGATATGGGGGGATTGGAAATTGTTTTTTATAACTTATTACACTATCACGAATGGATTTATTTGAGAATAAGAGGGGTGGGGTGGTTTATATAGTGTAGGAGAGGAGTGATTTGTCAATTTTTTATCTATTATTTTATTATTTTGATCAACACAAGAAATAATATTTAATATTATGACCAATAACAGAAATAAGGGAATTTATGTTTGAACTAATGGTTTATTACATCATTCATGATGAAAGGAATAGTGTATATATGTAATAATGTATTTATACAATAATAACCATATTTTTCTATTCATAATAACATCATGTATTTCAGAAAAATCCCAAAAATTCACCCTAACCATTTTTTGAATTTTAGAATCGAAAAATGAACTCCATTTTAGAAAAATAATTATATATGTGTGTGTGTGTGAAATTTAATTTTTAATTTAAATCATCGTTTACTCAAAAAAATACCAATTTTGGTATTATAACAGATTTTATGACACCTTCAAAAATTAACTGGGGTCGCATGAAATTATATTATAATCAGAGGAAAAGAAAATGTCGATTCATGAATAAATTTTTTTAAAATTTATTATCTTCTAAATAATTTAATTATTTATAAAATTTTAATTAAATATTTATTACACATAATTATTCAACACATAATTAAAAATATTCACCTTTATTTATAAGGTGCCTCAATTTTATTTATACACTCATTGGTGAGGTTAATATTTATTTGGCCAATTTTTTATTAATAAGGTTCATAATACTATTCATAATGGTAGGTTAATATTCATAAGAGAATATTACTATTAATCAAAAATTATTTTTATCCTTACATACTCTAAATATCATACTGATCGCAACCGTTTATGTCTATTTTTTTAAATAAAATTCACAAAAGTGGGAAAATTAAGATTACAGACAAGATTATTGTAAATATTTTGTTCCATAGAGGCTCAGTGATATGTGCATTGTGAGAAATCTAATGATTTTAAATTATTTAAGAATGAAGTACCATTAAAAATGCGGAGAAATATTCTTCCCACCTTCAGAAATTTAATCCTGGATTTTTTTCATGTATATTTCTCCCTAAATAAATGTGGGATTTTATTCTTCATATTATCCTCTGGCTCCTAGGATACTTCCTCCATTTTATTGTTTCCCTAGATACACCTTACCACCTGAGTTTTCCAATTTTTCAACACCTTCTTCCTTGAATCAAAAATCTTTATAGGCTCTTCACTGTATGAAAAATCCAGTTTAAGCCCTCTTTCTTCATAGGTTAGTACCTGTATTGCCTATGGATTGTATTTCTTTATGATTGACATGTGGAACACATAATGAAATTTTGTGAGACTTAGGGGATTTATAAACATTAAGATATAGCTCCAATTTTTACTAGAATTTTGAATGGTCCAAAGTACCTAGGGCTCAGTTTCCCTTTTTTACTAAACCATATGATACCATTCCATGGTGTTACTTTTAGAATGACATGATCTCCGACTTGATATTCCTATTCCTTTATCTAGTTTCCATCATAAATATTTTTCTTACATTGATCTATTTTATGATTGGTTGATGTTTCTTCACATTTTTAGTTGTCACTTTGATATGTTATGGCCCTATAAGATTCCTCTTACTTACTTCATCCCAACATGTTGGAGTTCGACACCTCTTTCCATATAATTCTTCATATATTTGTATTTGAATTCAATAATGGAAAATATTATTATTATAAAATTCCACTAAAGGAATGTATTGATTCCCCAAACCATTAAATTCAAGAGATCATCATCACAACATGTCTTCTAGTGTTTGAATAGTCCTTTCATACTGTTGAATGGTTTGTGAGAGATTATAAGTACTCATATGAATCTTTGAATCCAAAGCCTTCCTGAGGAATTCCTCAAAATTTAATGTAAATAAGGGTTTTCGATAAGACACAATTGATAGAGGTTCAGTAAGAAATCTTATAACTTAATTAATATAAAGACATTTCAAAATCATATGTGGTGAATCATATCTTATAACAAGGAAATGTACTGATTTTGTAAGATGATTAACAATTACTCATATTGTATCATTCCTTCTAGGTGTCATCAGTTGTCCTATGATTATGCCCATCGTAATTTCATCCCCCTTTCACATAGTAATTGTTATACGATTCATGGCCCCTTTAGGATGTTGTCTCTCAACCTTAGCTTTTTTAAAAACTAGACACTCTAACACATATTCAACAATTTATCACTTCATGTTTTCCCACCAAAAAAATTCCATTTGATATATATACATCTTTGGGATACCTGGGGGTATAGTGAAATTTGAACTATGAGAATCATTTAATAGTTCAATTTTAAGCTCAGGTACTGATGGAACACATATCATCTATCCAAATTTCATAACTCCATCCTCATACAAGAAGACATCAAATCTTCTTTCCTTAATATATTTATTTCTCATTTATAGATTCTCATCCTCGGTTTGAGAGATTTTTTTCTTCTCTAGAAAATATTGGTTATGAATCATTTTAATAATGAAATATTTTCCCCTTCCATATCTCTTTCCATATCCAAATTTTGTTGATCCATGAAAATTGGATCTCTCACAATCCTCATTTAGGTCAGATGAACATGATCTTTCCTATATATTTCATATGCCACGATATTTTCCTTTCATTGGTGGTACATTATTGAACAATCATAATATTTGAGTAACTCGATCCATCTCATATTCCTCATGTTGAGTTCATTTAGTACTAAATATGTATTTCAAACTCTTGTGATTAGTATACATCTATTATCATTCATAAACGAGATAGTTTATACATATTTTTAGAGAAAAGGATATGGTTTCTAACTCAAGATCATGAGTCGGATAATTTTTTTCATGATTCTTCAACTACCATGATGCATATTCAATAAATTTATCATTTTTCTAAAGGATGCAACCCATTCTATTCGTTGATGCATCACTGAATATAAAAAATCCATCAGTTCCTGAGGTAAGAGTAAAAATTGGAGCATTGGCCAAAATTATTTTCGATTCTTCACAACATTATGTACATTCATTCATCAATACAAACATAACACCTTTATGTGTGAGATAATATAGTGGGTAATCAAATTGAGAAATATTTTGAATTAAATTATGATAGTAACATACTAATCCAATAAAACTATGTACCCCAGTAAGGTTGGTTGGTATAGGTCATTCATGGATTTTCATTGTATAAAGAGGATCATCTAAGATTTCATCCTTAAAGACAACATGTCAATGAAAATAAACTTATTAAAGATGATATTCACACTTGCTAGACATCACATATAAATCATTACTGTTATGCTTTTTAGAATAATTTGCATGTTATTCTAACGGCCTAAGTAGATTTTAGAGTATACCAGGATATCATCAATAAATACCATAGAAAAATTATCATGATATTTCTAGAAAACTCAATTCATTAAATTCCTTAAAATATAGGGCACATTAGTCAGTCGAGAAGGCATTACTATAATTTCATAATGCCCATACCTTGTTAGAAATACTATCTTTAAAATATCTTCCTTCATCACACCTAGATGGAGATATATAGATTAAAGGTAAATATTCATAAAGTATTGGGATCCATGAATTTGTTCAAATAAATCATCAATGCACGTAAGAGGATACTGGTTCATTATTGTAAGAGCACTGATTTCCCTATAATCAATATATAGCCTCATGGATCAATATTTCTTCTTAACAAAGATGACAAGAGATCCCTGGGGAGAAACAGTAGGTAAAATAAATCCATTATCACTCAATTACACTAGTTATTTCTTTAGCTTCACAAATTCCACAATGGCCACTCTATAGGGATCCATCGATATAGATCTTGCACCATTAACTAAATCGATAGAGAACTCAACTTTTTGCTATATTGGATGTACAATTAAATCCTCTATATATACATCAACGTATTCATGCATAATAATAATGTCTTCATTTTAAATATTTAATTCCTCACACAAGTATATTGTGTTCTCTTCATCACCAAGAATTGCATCTAGCAGATCTACTGGGGGTGGATCTAGATAATAGACATATGATGAGGATTCAGGTCGAATGATAAGGGATTCTACACCATTCAAGAAAATTGAAACTATCTTCTTCTTGTAAATTATATTTGCATCTCAATTTTATTGCCAATTCATACCAAGAATTATATCAATGTAAATCATGGGTATGATGATATGGTTTGAAACTGAAGTACGTTTATGCATCATCACGTGGACTTAACAACACATAATTACTACACCCATACATCCCTTATGAGTTTTGAAAGACAAATACTTTATTAAATCAAATTGAAAATGCTTAATTTTCATTCCAAGATGGGATGATATAATGGAATGTGATGATACATAATCATATAATGTATTTTTTATTATTGAGGAAACAATTATAGCACCTACCACTGCATCATTAGAAATATCAACTTCTATTGTTGTAATTGTATAAGCTTACCCTTTCCCTCAGGACCTTTTCTGAGGAATGTTTTCTTTCCACATAAGACACTAATTTTCATAGTGTCCCCCATCTCTAAAATTTTAGAACTGAGCTTTATTGACTTGTTTCATTCCCTTGCATTAATTATATTGATGAACCATTTCTCCACACTTATATAAAAATCCCATTATTTTCATGAATTTCCAAGGATTATTATTTCCAGAGTTCTCACATAATGGGAATTTCTTCATTCCCTTCTTCTTAATTGGAACTTCACATTTTCCATGGTTATCAAAGCACCACTTCATTTATTTTTTCCCTTGAAAAAATATGTTTGATAAAATTCATTCTCTATTTTGATGGAACATAATACAATTTTATCATATGATGAAAATGTTTGAGAAGCCAGTACCCTTTGAATACATGGCTTTAGTCCTTCAAATAAATGATCAACCTTTTTTGGAATCACGTATGTGATCTATAGCATTCCTGCTAATCTCATGAAGGTATCCTCACACTCTGCAACACTATCTTCTTCCCTTTTCTTAAGGATAAGGAATTTCTCCTTTCATTTCACTTCATTGTTCACAAGTGAACTATTTGTCAAAGAATATATCCTTAAAAGTTCTCAATTGCATATATTTTATTTCATCTTCCTCTATATTATTCTAGATCAAGGGGCACCATTGATCAGCAACACCCTTGAGGAAATATACTGTAATTACTAAATTTTCATTATCATTGTATATTAATGCCATAAATCTCTTTTCGCAGGACCTGATCCGCTGAGAAGCTACCACTGTATTTGTTTTCCTACTAAAATATGGTGATTTTGTCCTATTAAACGATCCAATATAGGTGTTGCATGGTTATTTGTCAAAACCTGAGTAATTTGTCCCAATATGGTCATGATTTGATCTTCCCAAACAATGTATATGTTGACATACTTAATATGAAAATATCTACATTTTCCATTGGTATTGATTCCATTTCTTCCATTAGGTGCCATTAATAAAAAATTTAATTCACAAAATTAGGTCAAAGTGAATAATTTCTATCTAGAAAACTCTTAACATAATTTTAATATTTGTGAAATGGAAATCTCATCATCATAAACAAGGTTTCGGTTTACTTTTTAATCCATCATAATGGATTTTAATGAAAATGTGAATTTTCCTAAGTGTATCTACTAGGTGTGTCAAACTAGGTGCATTGTATGTATTGTTTTCATGTTCCAGGATACCCCTGGTCAAGCCTAAATCTCTTTTTCGGATTTGATACTCCTAGTTATAGTTGTGCTAGAACCACGTCCGCATGTAGTATCCAACAACGATGTATTTTTAAGGAATAACCACATAGCATATACCTTACGAAAATTGTTGGATGTTACTCTATACGTATCCTCAAAGTCTGTATTTGGGTTATTTTCTATAAACCACATCTATTAAATCATGTTCTGAGGTTGCTTCTAATATTTCTCTGATACCAACTGTAATGCCCTGACCATAGAAACCCGGATCCCTTGTATTACAATATTATATTTGCTTCGTTAAAAGAAAAAAATCATTAAGTATTGATTACTTTAGTAGTTTTAGAAGACAAAATTACATATATGGTACATATAAGACATTAGTAAAGATGTAAAATAACACATGGTACAAAATAAATGGAAATAAACTACCTCCTTAAATGATTATTAATTGTTCACATCTTCATAACCCAAGGAAAGGAACCATAATAAGGGAGAACTCAAATGCTCAATAATGGTTACACATATTGGAGTCATGAATCAATAATAAGAGAATCATAATAAATTAGACATAATAAATATGACACGGTGAATAAATGAAAACACATACCATTAATAAGCTAAAAATGATAATGAAATCATACATTTCATCATTGTGAAACCGCATAGAAGGTAAAAAATGAATACTGAATAAAGAGAATGAATATTATTTAGACTTACTATATCTGTAACATTAACCATTATGCCATGGAGATGGTATATGTTTGTGGGTAGAAACCTGTTATATTTTTCGAAATAGAAATAGAGGGTTTATCGCCTACTGATCTATCTCATGAAACCTGTCGATACATCAAAAGGATATAGTGGGTCCAACTTATCACTTCCAGTCTAATTTATTATTTATAAAATGATTTAATACATGAAAAATATTCCTTTTTAATATCCTTATCGAGTAGAGGATACAGATTCATCAATATTTCCACAGTTAAAGAAACCTTCCACATAGACATCTTATGTAAAATGGTATACGGATAAGAAAATAATAATATAAATTTAACAAGAATATAAATACAAAAAATATTTGCAATTTAAAGTGAGAAAATTTCTCAAAGGGGAAGTAGTTACACCACATAAAAATTAGTAGGTGCACAATACCTAGTAAATCACCATGGAATGGAAATGAAAACAAAGTCCATTACATCATTGAAATCAATTGAGTTAATAATCATCATGTGAATCACTAAATATCATTTATATTAATATAATAATTATATTATATATCAAAGGTAATAAAAAACACCACATAAAACAAATAATTGGAAAAAAACATAAATCATATTGAAATGAAAATTAGATGAGAAACCCCTTACCTTATGCCCAAATGTGTTCTTTCATTGATCTTAACATCCTATATAGTCAAACTAAATACATTAATTAATGAATTAAAAAACTTATCCACATTTAATTGATTCATTATATTTTTATTACGTTCATTTTTAGTCTTTCTGATATGTTACAAGACTGAATTCCATCATTTTGGAGTGTTCCTTTAGTTGAAATTCATGATTTGTTCACCTGTCTATGAGTAATGGAGTTCATGTGGAATTGATATAATTATCCATAATTGTAATTAAATTTTATTAATATACATATGGAATTATAAATGGTTATATATATCATTTAGTAATATTGATTGATGATGAATCAATATATAAATTTTTAATGATAAAATCATGGATTATTTTGATGGTTTTTTGATAACAACATACTCATTCTGTTTTAAAATTAAATAGAATGTCTAAAAAATGATTCCAAAACCGTAAAATAGTATATATTACATATATATTGTTCTTGTGAAGCTATAAAAATCTTTTCATGACCATAATTGAAGATGGTAATAGAAATTAAAATCTAATCATTCTTGAATGTGATAAGTTAATACCTGTCCGACGGTGTATTCATTTTTAGTATAAGAGTAGGTGGAATGAGAGAAGATAGTGAAATGTTACATTATCATTAAAATATTCCATTAAATTTAAGGTACTCGAATTATCATATCATTTGGATGATGGGTGGTGAGGAAAGAGAAACCAAATAATGGAACTTGTAAAAGAAATTGAAGGAAAATCTAAGAGAGATTTACCTATTGAGTACTCCTTCAGAATCTCCTTAAGGAATTTTCATGGGCATTAGGTTAGACAAGTAGGTAATCTAGGTGCAGGGTCTTAGTATGTGTATTTGGAAGGACATAGGAAAGTATAAAATCTTGAGTAGTCCAAGAGGAAGAGGGTGTGAGAGGTGGTTTTTATAGTATAAGAGATGAGTTATTTCCCACTATTTTATCCACTATAAAATTATTTATCTAATGAAATGAAATATTAGTGATTATTTTTTCCAAGAACAGTAATATGTGCATGTGAGATCAAAATAATGGTTGATTACATCATCCATGATGTATGGAATAGTTCATTTATCTGATAATGTATTAATATCGTATTCCATTATTCACCAAAAGTTAACCTTTTCAAAAAAATACCAAAAATTAAACCTAACCATTTTCAACTTATAGATTAAAATAATGAAATCAATTTTATGAAAATAAATTTCTATATCTGAGAAATGTAATTTTTAATAAAAATCATTATTTATGAATAAAATACAAATTCAAATATTGTAACTAATTATATGACACATTGAAAAATTAACTAGGGTCTCAAAAAATTATCATATAAACATAGGAAAACCAATTATTTATTCATGAATATAGTTTATGAAATTGAATTATAATTTAAATTATTTTATTAATGATAACCATGTAATTAAATATATATTACTCACAATAATTCCAATATTAAATTAAAAATATTCTCCTTCATTTATAAGGTGCCTAAATTTTATTTACACACACATTGGAGATTCAACTATTCGTTGCACTTATCTAATTTGTTTGTGGTTCAAATAACTATTCATAATGGTTGGTTACTATTAATAAAGTTATGTTATTATTCAAAAATATTACGCTGATCCTATGAGACTCAAAATATCATACTGATCAGAAACATGTATCTCAGTTTTTCAAAATTCAAATCACCGAACTAGAAATTTTTTGATTAATGGAAAGGTTATAGCAAGGTGTTTATTTCACATAGACTATGTGTTATGTTCTTTGTGAGTTATTTAATGAGTTGAAATTATTTAAGAAGGACATACCATTAAATATATGGGTGATATAAATTTTAATAGGAATATACTAAATTTATTAACCATTTACTTATGCACCCTTATTAGGTTATAAGTCATAGTAGATTCAGAAAACATAAATTTCATGACATCATCTTCGTTATTCTATTTCTACCAAATCCAAAAACAAAAAATGGTTATGATAATATCCAGAATTAGAATATATAAACATTAATCAAAATATATATTCCCATACTATTCCTTTATTTTTATCATGTTATTGTTTTAGATCAACCTATGACTCTAACTTTTTAATCATTGGATATAATTTCCCATTTTTTGTTTCTTCTTGTAGAACCTAATTTTTTAACGTTAATCATAAATATTTCATAATAGTTTGTAAAGGGAATTTGAATAACCAAGTAATATCCCCTCGTACATTCAACATATGTGTTTTTTCTTATGCCCATTAACTATACAACATATTAAATATTGATTCTGTGTTATTTCATCCATTTTAGGGTGATTCCACCGAGATTCAAATGTGACACATCAACTCCCACAAGTTCATATCCATAAAAAGATTTAGTTCTAATAAAACAGCATAAATAAGGAATTTAAAATATTTCTTATTCTCATATTATAATACATCTTATTTATAGGGTTATCACAACATGTTTTTATCTTTAATACCCAAATAAAAATGGGAAATAGTAATTTATTATTAATGAGTATATTATTGAATTAAATTATCTTTTATGATCAATACATCTTGATCAATTGGTTAGGTATACAAAAAATACCCATACATTTTTTTTATTATAACGATCGATACATTGAACATCTATATAATTATGTTCCCCACTCATCACCTGATTACGTCCAATGCATCTATAATGAGATTCAACATGAAAATTTATGATATTCTATAAATAATATTTGGCTGAATGGAAACATGTATATCCCTATAACACAAAATACAAGATATTTATATATGATCAACATATGTTAGAAGTATTTAATCATCATTAATGTCATTATTTTTCCATATTTTAATAAAAGGGATAACATGATCATAACCCATGTTGTATCACCCCTAGTTTTAAGTAAGTAAACCTTTGTTTTTTATTTTTGATTATGTAATGTATATTGGTGAAATTTTGGAGGGTTTGAAGAACTTTTGGATTGTTTTGGGGCCTTTATATATGTGATTTTTGGTTCACATTTTGGAAAAATTGTGCAACACAAAGAGGATACTCTGCACAATGATACAAGGGGAAAAGGGAAAGTGCACGAGCAGCAAACATTTTCGTAGAATTTTGAGGAAAACTAGTAGGAACTGTTCAACATGATACAATGGTATTTGAAATGGTTGGAAAAATTCAGGTAACCATGAATGCCAACTGTGAGAGGTTATATATTGTGATATAAGTTAGTGCATGGTTATCACATGGTTTTCCTAACCGTGCGACTAGCCATGCACTATTCAAAAGTGAGATCCTAATTTTTTTTCTCATTAGATTTGATATCTAAATAAATTTTTTCCACATATGCTACTAAAACTCAATTTTCCCTCTTCTTAATGAATGAGGAATGTTCTCGTATTGATTAAGAGATGATTATAAGGCTTTCCTTGTTGATTTGGACCTGAATCCTCATAGTAAGAGATCATTCTTGGTCGTTCTTGGTGATTTTTCATAGATCTACATTTCTATCCCTATATATTTCATAGATCTATGTCTAATATTGATAAATTTAAGATAATTGATTCCATATATGATTATTTTTGTCATTTTTTATAATATGGGTAGAGATATAAGGTTGGTTCTTGGAGATTCAACATGGTTTCATTGGCTTTTGAGCACCGTTCTTCATTTTTGTCATAAAACCTGATGTAGTGGCTTAAATATGAACTCTTGTATTTAGAATAAGAATGGTTGAATTCAAATTGGACATTTTTTGTAATATGTTTTGTGAATTTTTCATGTACTGGTTTTCATACATTCACATGAGTAATGGTTGGTAGAAATTTTGAAATTGGTTGTTTTTTAGAAAGTGATTTGGTTCATTATTTTCAAATGTGGATTTTCTTGAATGGTGTTAAATTGATTAATAAAAACGTTATCAATAAAAGTGTTTGTATTATTTCAATGAATTTAAATGGTTGATTTAAATTTTTTTATGTTAAAAAAATGATAATTTAATTGAAATTGATGAAATGGTGTTTTTTTTAATTCTTTGTCATAATGGTTGTGTGTGTTCATGTGAGTTTTGGAAGTATAAGAGTAAGGAGTATCCTATATAATTAGTGGAATATATATTAGTTCGGGATCTCCCCTATCAAATATTGTTAACTTGGTGACGTCTTACTAAAAGGATTACTCAACACTTGGGAGTATAGGGAGATCTAGGTTTCCATGCACGGTGAGATGTTTGGATAAGTGATATGAATTAGTCATGAAAAAAATATAATTTTTTATTTGATTTTAGAACCTTGTATGTTATTTTCATTTTAACATGTTGTTTTTTCTTTTTAGAAAATGGTTTCATTTACCCTTGTTTATATTTTGATATAAAATTTTATAAAAAGGTACGTATATAATGTACAGTTATATAAATTTTACTTACATATTTTATCCAAATTGTGTGAGTTGGGAAGTCATTGGGGGAAATATATTGTGTTTTATTACTCACCCCAGCTTTAGAAAATTAGTGATTTTTCCAAGTCTCTTTTCCGAGACATGGGTAATGGTAATGTATCACACCTATTTAGTAGTAATTTTTGATACTCATGCTATAGGTGGATTGGAGCATGGAGAATGTGGAGTTTTGGAGTAATTTGCTCATCTTGGGTTTTGAATGTTTTTTCATCCACTATGTACTTTGATATTGTTTTCTTCTTCTATGGAACTCTTTCATGGAATTTAATATATATGAAATTTTTCAGTTATATTTCATTGTTAACATGAAATTTTTACCAGTTTATTTGGTTTTGTCTTGTTTGATTGGTTGTGTTTTTCATAAAGGTTAAATTGTCCCCCAAATTTATTGAATCCCTTATGCATTTATTTCCATATCGTGGCATCATGGGGTGTCACTTAACATCAAGTAGTATCCTTCAATGTTATAATGATACTTTGGAGAAGGGGAATGTTTAATTTTGTATGAGCTTTGTAATTATTGATATATTTTTGGAACAAGTGGTCTTTGACTTGGTACGGGTGGTCAGTCTTAGTGTTAGATGTATTTCTAGTCTGTTTCTTATGTTGGGTTGATAGAAAATAGTGGGATTGTTAGAAATGTAAATATAGATCATAAAAATATATAGATAAACTTTTTATTATGAATTTTATGATATCAGGGAGTTGGGAACATAAGTGTTTTAAAGACACTTATAGTATTTAGAATATCATTTTTGTGGTTTTAGCCAATGAGATGAGTATGAAATGCATTAGAAAAATGGATTACCACTAAGAATAAATATATAATTTTTTTAATGATATATGATTTAGTGAAATTGTTTTTTTAAATAACGTTGAATTTTCTTTCAAATAAATGAACTTGTAAAGAGAATTACTGCTTTATTTTGAATGTAGTTTGATTTTCAAAAGAAAGTACCAATTTTTCAGAAATGGTGGAACTTTGAAATGGTTTATTTGGGTATGAAATTTTGTGATAGATGATGTGATATAAATTTATGTGTTACACCTCCAGCTGAAAGAGAGTGACACTTATTCCATTAGGTTTGGTTATCGAAAATGGAACATTGTAGGAATCATAGAAACAAAAATTATGAAGTTGTGGATAATTTTGTTGCACCTAAGACACAGGTGAAAAAATATCTAGTTCAAAGTATAATCCAAGTATTTTAAGATGTGGATAGTAGGAATATGAGGTACAAGAAAAGGAAAGTGGATCATTCCATTCAGTTCTGGAAGTATAATCCTCCCCCAGCCTTCAGGGTGATTCTGAACTAGAGAAAGAAGAGGTGTGGATGAAAAGGATGGATTGTATCATCGATTACATCGATAAACCCTTGGAGCTGAAAGTGAAGCTAGAAATGTATATTCTTGAGGGTATTTCACATCAATTGTTGGACCTATCTGTGTAGGCTATTGTGGATCAAGGCCTTATTTTAGAGGATATCAAATAATGTTTCAAAAATCATTTCTATCGTAAGATATTCAAAATCAAATGAATGACTGACTTTTCCAGACTAAAGTAGGAAAATCCCACTCTCACTTAGTATGAAGATAAATTCATGAATATAATGTGTTTCTCATTCATATTTTATACAAGTTCAACGTTCATGGCATGCATTATTTAATCGACGCTAAGGAAGATGATTCCGTTGAAGATTACCATTATTTGTATTAAAGACTATAAAAAGATGGTAAATAATATGACAGTGGCTAAAAGTTACATATTTGGATCAATGGGAAGAGGAAGTATATTGACAACCACAGTAAATTTTGGGAACTCTAATAATGTGAATATTAAAAGAGGGATTCCTATTTTCAAGGTGGGAGTGGGAATAAGAATCAAATAGATGGATTAGTTAATCTTCCTCCCAAAATAATGAGCCAACATGGATGTTTTCAATGTGGTTCATTTAACCACATAAAGTGACAAAGTATGAAACAATATAGAGCATGCCACAAATGCAATCATATGGGCCATCATTAGCAATATTTTTGTAGTACATTGAGGTTGGGTTCGTAGGAAACTATTTATTTATAACATCATAGGCATCATATGCTTCATTAGGATAATGGAAACAGAATAAAACTCATCAGCAGAATTGTGCAAGCTAAGGCGATTCTAAGAATACCATGATTCCTCAGATAGTGAAATATACAAAGGTAAACAAGGAGAACAATGGAGTGATGAAGAAATTTTAAGGAACATATCAGGCAACCTTGGATGATCATGTTAGAACATATATGGTGTGAGTTACAATTTGTTTGAATTCTACCCGTATGAAAGAATTTTTTGATATGGACACATCCTATTACATTATTTCTTCTAGTGTTATAGGATTTCTTCATTTAATAGTGGATATGATGCCTTCGAGGATAAAAAAAATTCAAACTCTTCTTGGACAACGATATTTTCATGCCGTTGTGTGTAGATCATGTTACATAACCATTGATAGAGAAACGATTAAAATGTAATTATATTTGGTAGAGATGTATAATTTTGATATAATCATGGGTACGTATTTTCTAACTATTTTCTCAGCTAATATCAATTGGTGTTCAACAAGTTCCATTTTCCAACTTATGATGGTGTTACACATCTCCTTTAAGGATAAAATAAAACAAAAGCATGTGTGACATGATTTTTTGTTACCATCTATTAGAATAATATCATACCATTTGGTGGCCGTAAATTCTCCATCCACTGAAGATATCAATAATATTAGTTTTCCATTAGTATTGGAATGATTTACTGATGTGTTTCCAATAATTTCTCAGGTTTGGAACCCACAAGAGAAGTGGAGTTTAAAATTGATCTACCATAGGGGACCAGTCCTATTTCACAATATTCATATAGGATCTCACCAACTGAATTAAGGTAATAAATAGAGTAGTTTGATGATATGGAGGGAAAATGATTAATTTGTCTTAGAACTTCTTTATGGGAAACACGGAAGAAGATTGTAAAAAAGGTGGAAGGAATAATAAGGATTGGTGTGGAATATCATAAGTATAAAAAAGTTACGATAAAGAATATTCATCAAATTCCACACATTGATGATATATTTGATCAATTTGGTAGTATCTCAATGGTTCTCCAAAATTGACTTGTGGTCTGGATATCGCTAATTATGAGTTTGAAGGGAGGATATCCCAAGGATAGACTTAAAAATAAGATATGTCCCTTATTAATATGTGTTAATTCTTTTAGGTCTTACCGATGTACAATATGTATTTCTGGAATTGAGGAATCCAATATCTCAATGATATCTTAATTTTTTTATGGTGGTGTTTGTGGATGGCATACTAGTGTATTCAAGGAAAAGTGATGAGCATGAGTAACACTTGGTGATAGTGTTTGGAATATTCATATTCCATCAGTGGTATTCCAAATTATCTAATTCTGGTTCTTGGATATAAGTGGTAAGATTTCATCAATATTTATTTTTTGAAAGTGGTGTTTTAGAGGATATGGGGAAGATATAAGCTGTTATCTCTTGGAAACTACCAAACAATTTCTTTGAAATATAGAGTTTCTTTTTCCTACCTACTTATTACTGATTCTTTATTAGAGATTTTTGATGACTCAATTCACCTATGATAGCTTTGAAAAAAATGTTCATTCAAATGGGATCATGAATTTGATAAATATTTTCAAGAGATAAAGGTTAACCTTACATCATCCTCAATTATGATTTTTCCATAATTATGATAAGGATACGCGGTGTATTGTGATGCTTCGTGATTTGGGTTGGGGTGTGTTCTCATAAATGGGGATCATGTAGCTTCATATGGCTCGAGATAGTTATGATTTCATTATTATAAATACTCAACACATGATTTGGAGTGCTCTTTTATATTCCATTTCTTTAAGATTTGACCTCATTACCTCTTTGGAGTGAGATTTACCATGTTTGTGGATCATATTAGCTTCAAACATATTTTCCCACAACTGGATTTTAATTAGAGACAATGAATATGGATGGAGTGTCTCCAAATATTCGACATTAACTTGATGTATACTCCATGTAAGGTAAATTCAGGGGTAGATGAATTAATTAGAAATTCATATTCTCTATTGAAAAAAAAAATCTTCATATGATTAGTAGTTGATGTCGGTCCTAAATGAAAAGAATATGGAATGTAATGAAAAGGTTGAATGTGTGGTTTTATTTAATGATTATCTTCTTCCTAATTTAGTCAATATGGTTATAGATGCCCATTCATATGATTTTAACTATATGGATATATGTTTAAAACATAATGGTGGGGAGATCATTTTGGGATGGAGGAAAGATGAGAGTTTAGTGTTGTGGTTCAAAAATTGGAAGGTTTTTCATATGCCTTGTCAAGAATAGCTTCTTCATGCTTACCACCAATAAATAAGGGTTGTACTTCATTGAATATAGATGATTTATAATGTTTTTAAATCACATTTGTTTCCTATAAAATTAATTTGGATAAGGTAGTTCCAATATTCCTAACGTATTAGCTAGTTTAGGTTGAACATCAGTGGCAGACAAGTTGTTTGTTGTATTTACCTATTCCAGGGTATAAATGGATGTAGATAGCTATGGATTTTGTAATATGTAACCCATGAATGTTTTGAGAACATAAAATTATATGGGTGATAGTGTATAGGCTCACAAATTTGGATAATTTCTTCCAGACTTGTGAATCTCATAAAGTAGAGGAACAGTCTAAACTCTATATCAGAGAAGTGGTAAAGAGGCATGGAATATCGGTTTCAATCATATCATATAGAGCTCCAATATTTCTATATTTTTTGGAAATACGTATTCCAAGAACTTTTTAATCTGTTTAATAGGATTACATTGTATAATCCTCAGATGGATGGGAAATCTAAAAGATGATACAATAAATGGAAGAAAGGTTTCAGGCTTGGGTAATGGACTTTGGTGGCTCTATGTAATTCCACATTCAATTAGTGGAGTTATTTTATAATAATAGTTATTAGGAATTGATAAATATAGCTTCTTTTGAAGCATTGTATGCCAATCCTTTTCGTTCTTTAATATTTTGGGTACAAATAGGTGAGACTTCACTAGTTAGGGAGAGCCTTATCCATGAAACAATGGAGAAGATTCAGCTGATCACTAAATTGATGGAGGCTACTCATAGTCATCAGAAATCATTAATGGACATTTTCATTAAAGGTGAATGATCATGTTTTCTTATGGATCTATCCAAGACTCTAACATCAACATTTTGGTAGTTTGGAATGTTATCTTCTCGATACATAGGCCTTTTGAGACAATGTAATGGGTTGGAGAGGTAAAATATCCATTGGAATTTCCACTGTAATTTAGTGTGGTGCATAAGGTGTTCTATGTATCTTAGTTGGAAATGTATCAACCTAATCCTGACCATGATATCATATGGGATCTTATTGGCATAGAGTTGGATTCTTCATTGGTGCACATACTAGTGAAGATTTTGGATTGGAAAGAGAATGTCTTGCATGGAAGAAGCATCAGTCTTGTGCGAGTTTTCTGGAAACATGGTATGATTCAAGACGATACATGGGAACATGAGAACTAAATGAAATAAGAATGTCTATAACACTTTTCAGGCTCAATGGTTTTCTAATTTCGAGCGGCGGAAAGGCCAATGGTGGAGATAATATCACACCCTCAGTTTCAAGTATGTAACCCATGTAAAGCCCTGACCCCAGTTACCCAGAGTCGGTGCAATATTACATAACATTGGCATGATAACAAAAGATCAAGTCTCGAAATACTGATTAGTTTATTAGACTTGGAGTCACTAGATACATTATTAAAGTTTACAATTACATAATAATGTGAAAACAACAACAACATCTTTTCTCCACAGTAATACCCCCTTATATTATTCCTGATGTTCATTCATAAAATACATCTTCACATCATGGGAAAAAATAAAACATAGAAAGGGGTGAGTTCAAATTCCCAATAAGGATAACAATATAGAGGAAACTTTCATAAATGAGCATAAACATTTAAGGCAATGTATAACTAAATGTAAAGCCCTTTAAACATGAACTTCAGCATAATATGGAAAAAATTAAATGATATAATGCCATTTACTTATTCGCATGTATATTCTGCTATTCGAATAATCCCATGCAATATCAATAACCACTTTTATAATGATGGAATGCATAATTCCAGAATATCACAACCACATAGTCAAGGACTTGTGCCAAGACTACAAAAAAGATTTTGTCTAGTCCTTGTGCCAGGAAACTAATTTGTCTCATGAGACATACCGATGCATCTAGAAGCTATAGTGGGCTCCACCCATAAATATTAAGTCTAATTCATTCCTCATATAAAAAGGTTTAAACATAACATAAACATTCGTATTAAAACTAGCATATGAAATGTCAATAATTTCTCTATAACCATTTAATGGTATAAAAATAACACATCCATAATAAAACATATCACAAAAACCTCAATAAAATATGGTTGTCTTGTATCATAATAAATAAACTTCAAATAAATTTAAAATCCATCAAAGGATGTTGACATAGATGAAATCAAGACTATTTGAGAGAAATATCTCTTTATTTTAAATCATTTAAAAGTCACATAATTACAAAATAAAACATTTACATTGAAAATATTATTATAATCTTGTAAGGGAAGCTTCGATGACTTTATAACGGCAAAAAATAGCCACACCCGCTGTATAAGTTAAAAAGACATTCTTACTTTAATTCTGTCGAAAAGGTTAAAAAAGACCTTGTTTGGAAAATGACAGAAACATTCCTTTAAAACAACTTAAAAAAATTCAACAAGGTTATATATGAATTTAACCCATAGTTTTTAAAATAGTAAGAATGATTTGAAATACATTTTTAAGAAACATGGAAGTGGATGATAAAGAGGTCCCTGTAGATAATTACGTATAAACCATCTCAGATAGTGAAGAGATTGTAAAATAAACCCTTACCTTGTACTTTTCCTTGGTTGAGGGTAGGTTAACCTCCTGTATAATGGTTAAATAATTGTTATTACATTATAAAATAATCATATACATTAATATGATATCATATATGATATTTTAACATTGCTTTGTTAATAATATCTTAGTATTATCGTCGTTTTGGGTGTTAACGGATTCGTTTTCCATTATATTTTTTGTTATGTGAGAAATATTTGTTAGGGATGGGATTTATATTATTCATATCTAGAATTTTATCATTTCTCAAAAAATTATTTTTAATCATCAAATGAAATTTAGTCTTGAATGGATACGATGGAGAATGAATCACATCGCATTCGTGGAGACGGTAATCTGTACGTACGCACGAGCGAAAATATCATTCTTTTGTTTGTAAAATAATATATAATTGGATGGTATATCATATATATAGAATAATTATCATGTTATATTTATTATTTTCATCAATTACACATTATTATCAAACCCATCAAAATAATAATGTTTTGAATAACAATTACACCACGACGTGGAGACGGTAAGCCGTACGTACGAACGTACGGTGACATGTCATTCAAAGTATGGATATAATAATGAAAATTATTGTACCATAATTATAATAACATCACAGTATATAGATGATACTTGAGCTATTATTTTATAATTGAAATAACAAAGAAAGAAGAAGTTGAAGAAGAATGGAACTTCTAAGAGGGTGGTGAAAAAATTATCTCTTCTTCGGGTTCTTCCTTTTGATTTGATAAAAAGGGCTCCATAAGTTTTATTTCTAATCAAACACATAGATCAAGGTTGAATTGACGGATGATGAGAGAATATTTGGGTAGGGGTTGGCCGATCCAAAAGACTTTGAAGGTGTAAATCAGAGAGAATGTGGAGTGCCCTTTTATAAGAGGGGTGAGGGGCAGCTTTGGAACGATAGAAATATTATTATTATAATAAATTCATATTCGGATTCTAATGGCTCCAAAGTGGATTTTTTAAAAGTTAATGTAGGGATGGGTCGCAATCCATTCATCCAATATATTTTAGAATGGTTTGGGTCCCTATATTAACCTTATCATTTATATTTAACTCTCAGTTAAATTGTTTGACATTTACCATGTCTCTTTGTATTTTTCTATTATATAGTTAATAACCATACTATATAACTCCAAGAGACCCCCATGTGGTCCATTAAAGACACACCTATCACTATATAACTCCATTGGATGAACATTAGATTTTTAGGAATATAATATCAATTAATAATATAATATTTGTTTTAAAAACTCTTTTATGTCAATTTTGACACTATTGGGTATAATGTTTTTGATAAATTCATATCAGCATTATTACTACAAATAAAATTCATATAACAAATCCAAATCTTTCATATTAACCTATATATTATTTAAATTCAAAATAAGTATAAAATTACATTTTTTTTATATTTATAATATCAATTATTTTAATATTTCATTAATTAGTTTATTACTACATCACAATTGTGCCATAAATAAATTAAATTATTTAATTTCTAAAAATTATAGATATGATACCCATATGTAGGAAATTTTTTTATATTTCTGATGAATATTTATAATTGAATTTATCTTATGTATAACCCCATATTAATAATGTTTTAGTTATTAAACATTGAATTTAACTCTTTTAACTCTTCTTTGAATTAAATTATAATAAATGTCCTAATCTAATACAAGTGGACCTAAATAATATTATTTTATTCCTAAGGATGTATTTGGTCGAGATACACTTGTATAATAGAATTAGGACATGTGTTAGGGTAATATTAATATCATTTTTAGCCTTAATTACCCTATTTATTTTTAAACGTGGTAAATCAAAGTAAAAGGTTACTATTCACAAAAAATTATTTTTATCTTATTGAACCACATTTTACACCTTGATAATAACCGTGTCTCTCGGATTTTCAAAATTCCACTCATAGAAGCAGTAAAATTAAGTTTTATCTGAATTTCCAAATTCTTCTAGGAGGTGGATAAAAGACGGTGAAAAGTTCAATAAAATTTTTATATATCTAAAATTAATCTAAACTAAGTCCAATTAATTACATTGAACATATATAGGTATGATGTATCTATTTGGAAATTAATTAAATTTAAATAAATTAATTAATTAATTAATAAAAATTCGGTTTTAAACTATAACTCAGTGTTTTTTCACTATTCATCAAAAATTGAATATTTTCAGAAAAATACCAAAAAATCATCCTAATCTAATTTCGATATTCTAAATCCAAAAATGAAGTCCATTTTGAATGAGAAAATGTATAAAATTTCGAAAATCTGGGTATTAATATTCTAAACGGCTAGTTTGATTGGTTGTGGTGTGTTAGAACTCGAAGTTGCGTACAACACACGATACTGTATTATTCAAAGAGAAGTGTACCGTGGAAGCTTGGGGTGTTAAATTCTCCCCTCCTTCAAATAATGTGGTCCACAAAATTTCTTGAATACTACCACATGAAATGACTCAGGTGGTTCTTCAACAGAAGTTCCTTAGGTTCCCATGATGCCTCTTCCATCTTATGGTTTCTCCATAGAACTTTTACCAGACGAGTCGTTCAGTTTCTTATCACTTCTTCTCTTGTATTAAGAATCCTGATGGGCTCTTCACAATAAGACAGATCGGGTTCTAGTTCTAATTCCTCATATGTGAGTACATGTGTTGGGCCAGGCATGTATTTTCTCAACAATGATATGTGTAAGACATTGTTACCTTTGGAGAGACTTGGGGGCATTCCCAAACGGTAAGCTACAACCCAAATTCGTTCTAGAATTTCAAAAGTTCCTATGTACCAGAGACTCAATTTTCCTTTCATACCAAAATGTATAACTCCCTTCCATGGAGATACCTTCAAGAAAACATGATCTCCCACCAGAAATTCCAAATCCTTCCTTAGGTTATCGGCATATCTCTTCTGCCTGCATTTAGCTTCTTTGATGTGGTTTTGGATTACCTTTACCTCTTCCATCATTTCCTCCACCAGTTCCTATATGTTTTCATTCACCAACGTCATCCCAACAGGTTGTTGTGTGAGATCTCCTTCCATATAACGCATCATATGGTGCCATCTGAATACATGAATGGAAGCTATTATTATAGGAAAATTCCACGATAGGTAAATATTGATCTCAGATACCCTGAAAGTCAAGTGATAATGATATCAACATGTCTTCTAAGGTTTGAATAGTCCGTTCTGATTGTCCATCTGTTTGCAGGTGGTAGGGAGTGTTCAAATGAAGTTCAGTATCCAGGGATTTCTGAAGACTCTTCCATAATCATGAACTAATATAGGGATCACGATCAGAATAAATCGATATGGGTACTCCATGAAGTCTTACAACTTAATTAATATATATTCTTGCTAAACGTTCAAGTGGTAAATCTTCCCTTATAGAAAGAAAATGTGTTGACTTGGTAAGATGATCAAGAATGACCCATATTGCATCGTTCCTTCTAGGAGTCTTTGGTAGTCCCATGACAAAGTCCATCGTGATATTATCCCATTTCCATTCATGTATGGGAAGAGGTTGCATGACTCTTCCAGGATGTTTCCTTCTAGCTTTCACTTGTTGAAAAACCATACATCCTGACACAAAATCATCAATCTCCATCTTCATGTTGTCCCACAAAAAATGTTCCATTAAATCTCTATACATTTTGGCTCTCCCATTGTGAATATAAAAATTTGAACTATGAGAATCATCTAACAATTCCCTTTTTAAATCAGTTATATCGGGAATGCAAAGTCTCTTCCCAAATTTCAAAATTATATCTTCATACACAAAGTCACTCAATCTCCCATCATTCACAGCTATAATCTTTTTTTAACTCTTAATCATTGGTATTAAAACTCTTTATCCATTCTATTAAAGTTGTTTTGACAACCATTGGAAAAATCATTGATGTTTCACCTTCAATGGTTATTACCATATCCAACATTACTAGATCCATGAAAATAGGATCCCTCACAATTCAAATCTTGTTCAAAACTCCATGATCTTTTCTACTCAAATAATATGCCACCTTATTTTCCTTCCCTAAGTGGTTGTGTATCGTGAAATCATTATCCTTGAGTAGTTCAAGCCATCTCCTTTTCCTCGTGTTGAGTTCATTCTATGAGAAAATGTACTTCAAACTCTTATGATCAGTATAAATCTCAAATTTTTAACCATAGAGATAATGTCTCCATATTTTCAAAGAAAAAATTATTGCAACTAACTCAAGATCATGAAGAGGATAGTTTTTCTCATGAATTTTTAGTTGTCGTGATGCATATGCAATAACCCTATCATTCTGCATAAGGACACAACCAAGTCCTTTCTTTGAAGCATCACTATAAACAACAACCCCATCATTCCCCGATGGTAGTGTTAATATAGGAGCATTGGATAATCTTCTCTTTAGTTCTTCAAACCCTTATTCACACTCTTTTTTCCAAACAAATTTAACCCCTTTACATGTGATCATTGTTAATGGGTTAGTCAATCGGGAAAAATTCTGGATGATATGTCGATAATAACCTACTAAACCAATACAACTGCGTACTACGGTTATACTTGTTGGTTCTGGCCATTTTGGATTGCCTTGGTCTTAGAAGGATCAATGGAAATTCTATCCTTAGAGACAATATGGCCGAGAAATGAAATCATCTAAAGCCAGAATTCACACTTGCTAAACTTCCCATATAATTCATATCTTCTCAGAGTCTTCAGTATAATGTGCAAGTGATTTTCATGGTCTTCGTAGATTCTGGAATATACCGAGATATCATCAATAAATACCACTACAAAATAATCAAGATATTCCTTGAAAACTCTGTTCATTAGATCCATGAAAACAGAGGGTGCATTAGTCTTCCCAAAAGGCATTACTGTAAACTCGTAATGCATGTACCTGGTTTGAAATGTTGTCTTCGGAATGTCTTCCTTCATCACACACAACTGGTGGTATCCAGATCAAAGGTAAATCTTTGAAAAATATTGAGCTCCATGAAGTTGGTTTAATAAATCATCAATGCAAGGTAGGGGTACTTGTTCTTTATTGTTATAGCATTTATTTCCATGTAGTTGATACATAACCTCATAGATCTATCTTTCTTCTAAACAAAAAGGATAGGGGCTCCCCATGGAGAAACAGTAGGGGGAATAAATCCCTTATTACTCAATTAATCTAGTTGCTTCATTAGTTCAAATAATTCCATAGTTTCCATTCTATAAGGGGTCTTCGAAATAAGCCTTGAACTAAGAATTAAATCAATGGAAAACTCAATTTCTCATTATAGAGGATGACCAGGTAACTCTTCTGGAAACATATCAACATATTCTCTCACAATAGGTACATCCTCTATTTGATCATTCATTTCCTCAACCATATTTATTTTATTCTCTTAGTTCCCAATAATTGAATTTTGTTGAGCTACTGGGGGTGGATGTAAATAAGAATCATGTGGTGACGATTTTGCTCTAAAGATAAGGTGTTTTTTATCATCATCATCAAAAACCGTAACCTGCTTCTTCTTAAAATAAATTTTCGCATCAGGGTCTGAAATCCAATCCATACCAAGGATTATATCAAACTCAATCATAGGTATGGCGAAGAGATCATAAGATAAAGAACATTTATGTGCTCTAATGGGAATTTATCCATAGAACTTTGTAGCAATGACACTTCTATTAGAAGTTTTAACTGACAACTCCCTTGTTAAATAAAATTGGAAATATTTAATTTTCATATCAAACTAGGAAGATATGAAACAATGCGATGATCCAGAATCAAATAATTCATTCTCTAAACATGAGGAAACCATTTAATTACCTTCCACCACGTCTTTCAGAGCTTCTACCTCAACAGTAATGATAGAAAAATCTTTTCCTTGATCCCTTGGACTTTTCAAAGGTAACTTCCCCTCACTCTTAGGACATTCATTTGCATAATTTCCCCACTCCTTGTAATTGTAGCATTGAACATCGGTAGCTTCTTTATTCCCCTTACAATCATGAGCTTGGTGGCCTTTTTCACCACACTTGTAACAGACTCTCATTCCCTTAAAGAAAATATCAGGGTGTTTCTTCCCACATTTTCTGCATGATTGATATTAAACTTCTCCATTCTTCCCCTTATTTACATTCCCAGAGTGATCAGAAGATCTCTTCTTCTATTTATTTTCTTTAAAGTCATAAGGCTTAGAGAATTATTTTTCATTCATGATGCATGTGAGACAATATCTTTGTACGAAGAGAAGTATTTTGACACTAATGCTTGATGAAGAAATGGTTTTAACCCATCAATGAAATGATTAATCTTACTTCGTGGGTTACGTATATAATATGCATCATACCTTGATAACCTTGTAAATTTAGCCTCATACATTGCGACATTCTCATCCTCCTTTTGTATCAGACTCAGAAATTTCATTTCCATATCTGCTCGATGGTCACAAGGAAAGTATTTTTTTATGAAAATCACTTTGAACACCATCCATTCAATATTTGATACATCATCATATTCTTTTGTGTTTTGAATCAATGAAAACCATTAATCAGCATCTCCAGTGAGGCAGTAAATTTCCATGATAACTTTTTGGCTTTCCTTACTCCCCAAATCCTAAAATACGTTTCCTAGGGAACATATCCATTGCTCAGTTACCAATGGATTCATACTCCCATTGAATATTGGTGGTTGTTTCCTCATGAAGTGGTCTAACATTGATCCTCCACGCTGCGGATCAGGGTGATCCATATGGGTAAGGTTATTATTCATAACCTGAGTGAGTTGTCCCATTATGGTGATTAGCTAATCAGCACCAGTTGCATCGCCAGCTCCACTATAATTATCTAGAGCAGGAGGGAAATACCTACAAGTAGAGCGTTCATTGATACAATATCCATTTTTTCCACTATGGGCCATTTCTAAATAATGGCATAAACTAGTTTAGTTTATGAATCACAATACATAAATCCAAACTTGTAAAACACATAACATAAAATGAATAGTTTATTGTCATAATCCATAATAATAAAAAAAATTCTTTTAGGAAGTATATACTCATAGACCCACCATAATTGTTTGTAATGAAAATGAGAATTATCTTAAGAATAACCCCTGGGAGTATTGTAACCAAGAGTGCAATGAGGATTGTTGTCGTGCACCAGTTCTCGTTCGAGTTTAGCTCAAAGCAGTGTTTTTGGGTTTTACCCCTATGATCATCTGTACCAGAGCCACCTCTACCTGATTGTTTCCAGATAGGGATGTGTTGCTCGGAAAACTCACAAAATCTCTACAATACCAAAATTCTAGGAAGTTCTTCTATACTATTCCTCAAAGTCTATCTTAGGGTTATATGCTCCAATTACAGTTTATCTAAATCTAGTTTCCAAGGTTATTGATAGACTTCCTCTGATAACAACTATAACACCCTGACCCTAGCTACCTAGAGTCTGTGCATTATTACAAAACATTAGCACGATCAGAAAAGATCATGTCTCTAATGACCGATTAGTTTAGTAGCCTTCTAATCACTAGATACATTCATAAAGATTACATTTACATCATAAAGTGAAAACTAAAACAACATCTTGTCTCCACACTGATACACTCTTATACTATTCCTACAAGTCATTTATAAAATACTTCTTCGCATCCTGGGAAAAAATAAAACATAGAAAGGGGTGATCTCAAATACCTAGTAAGGATAACAATATAGCAGAAACTTTCATAAATAAGAATAAACTTTTATGGTAATAAATAACTAAAAAAATCCCTTTAAACTTAAATATCCGAATAATATGGAAAAAATTAAATAAAATGATTCCATTAAACTATCCACATGGATATTCTACTATTCAATTAATCGTATAAAATATCAATTACCACTTTCAAAAAGATGGAATGCATAATTCCAGACTATCCTTACAACATAGTCAATGCCTTGTGCCAAAACAACAAATAAGATTTTGTCAAGGCCTTGTTTCAAGACACTAATTTGTCCCATGAGACCTACGGATTCATCGATAAGCTATAGCGGGCTCAACCCCTCACATATTTAGTCCAATGCATTCTTTATATGAACAGCTGTAAACATAACATTATCATTTGTATTAAAACTAGTATAGGAAATGAAAATACGTTCTCTATAAACCATGAATGGTATAAAAATAACCCATCCACAGTCAATCATATCACAAAACCTTCAATACAATATAAAATTTTTGTATCATAATAAATAAACATCAAATAAGCATGAAATCCATCAAAGGATGTTGACGTAGATGAAATCAAGACTATTTGAGGAAAATATCGCTTTTTTCTAAATCATTTAAAAGTCACATAATTATAAAATTAAACATTTACATTGTAAATATTCTTATAAGGTTGCAATGGAATCTTCAACGACTTTATAATGGCGGAAAATATCCACACCCACCGTATAAGTTAAATAGAATTTCTTACCTTAATTCTGTCGAAAATGTTATAATATAACTTGTTTGGAAAACGACAGAAATATTCCTATATAAACTTCTTATATAAAGTCAACAAGGGTATAAATTACTTTATCCCATAATCTTTAAAATAGTACGAATGATTTGAAAAACATTTTTAAGAAACATGTATGTGGATGATAAAGAGGTCCCAGTAGATAATTACATGTAAACAACCTCAGATAATGAAGAGATTGTGAAATAAACCCTTACCTTGTACTTTTCCTTATTTGAGGGTACGTTATCCTCCGGTATAATGGTGAAATAATTTTTATTAAATTATTTAATAATCATATACATTAATATGATAACATATATTATCTTTTATCGTTGCGTTGTTAATAAAATCTTAGTATTATCGTCATTTTAGGTGTTAACGGATTCGTTTTCCTTTATATTCACTGTTATGTGAGCCATATTTGTTATGGATGGGATTTATATTATTCATATCAGAATTATATCAAGTCTCTATAAATTATTTTTAATTATCAAATGAAATTTAGTCTTGAATGGATACGATGGGGAATGAATCTCATCACGTTCATGGAGACGGTAATCCGTACGTACGCACGAGCGACAATATAATTTTTTATATTAAAATAATATATAATTGGATGTTATATCATATATAAAGAATCATTTTCTTGTTATGTTTATTATTTACATAAATTACACATTATTATCATAACCATCCAAAAAATAATATTTTGAATAACAATTACACCACGACGTGGAGACGGTAAGCCGTACGTACGCACGTATGGTGACATGTCATTCAAAGGATGGTTGTAATACTGAATATGGTTGTACCATATTTATAATAACATGAAATTATATAGAAGAAACTGGATTTATTATTTTAGAATGGAAATAACAAAGAAAGAAGAAGTTGATGAAGAAAGGAACTTGAACGAGGGTGGTGAAAACATTTCCTCTTCTTTGAGTTCTTCCTTTTGATTTGACTAAAAGGGCTCTTTAGGTTGGATTTATGATCAAAATAAGGCCTATAGGGTGAATTGAGGCATGTTTAGAGAATATTTGGGTAGGGTTTGCCGTGTCAAAAGGCTTATAATGTGTAAATTAGAGAGAAGGGGGGTGCCCTTTTATAAGAGGGGTGAGAGGCACCTTTGGAAAACCTATAAATATTATTTAATAATAAATTCAAATTCGGTTTTTAATGGCTCCAAAGAGGATTATATAAAGGTTAATGTGGGCATGGGTTTAAATCCTGTCATCCAATATATTTTTGGTAGGTTTGGGTCACTATATTAACCTTATCATTTATATTTAACTCATAGATAAATAGTTTGACTTTTACCATGTCTCTTTGTATTTTTATATTATATAGCTAATAAGCTTACTATATACCACCAAGAGACCCCCAAGTGGTCCATTAATGATACAACTATCATTATATAAGTCCTTTGTCAAAACCGTAGATTTTTAGCAATATAATATCAATTAATAATATAATATTTTTTTAAAAAACTCTTTTATGTCAATTTTGACAATATTGGGTATTTTGTTTTTGATAAATTCATATCAGCATTATTACTTCAAATAAAAATCATATAACCAATCCTAATATGTCATATTAACCTATAAAATGATTTTAATATATAAAAAGTCTCAAATTACATTTATTTCGATATTTATATTATCAATTATTTTAATATTTCATTAATTAGGTAATTACTACATCACTATTGTTTAATAAATAAATTAAATTATATAACGTCTAAAAATTATAAATAAAATACCATTATGTTGGAAATTTATTATATAATTCTAATATATATTTATAATCGAATTTATCTTATGTATAACCCTAAATTATATATGTTTTATTTATTAAACGTTGATTTTATCTCTTTTAACTCTTCTTTGAATTAAATAATAATAAATGTCCTAATCTAATCCAAGTGGACCTAAATGATAATATTTTATCCAAAGGATGTTTTTGGTAGATATGCACTTGTCCAATAGAATTAGGAAATGTTTTAGAGTAATATTAATATCATTTTTACCCTTAATTACCCTTTTTTACTTTTAACCGTGGTAAATAAAAGTAAAAAGTTACTATTCACCAAAAAATTAACTTATTTAACCACCTTTTACTCATTGATATTAACCGTGTCTCTCGGATTTTCAAAATTCCACTCACAGAAGCGGTAAAATTATGTTTTATGTGAATTTTAAAATTCTTCTAGGAGGTGGATTAAAGAAAGAGAAAAGTTCAATAAGATTTTTATATATCTAAAATTATTCTAAACTAACTCCAATGAATTGAATTAAACATATATAGGTATTATGTATCTATTTTTACCTTAATTAAATTTAAATAAACTATATAATTATTCAAATAAAAATTCGGTTTTAAACTATAACTCAGTGATTTTTCACTATTCATTAAAAATTGAATGTTTTTAGAAAAATACCAAAAATTCACCCTAAGCTAGTTTTGATATTCCTAATACAAAAATTAAGTCCATTTTGAAAGATAAAATGTATAAAATTTCAAAAAGTGTGTATTACTATTCATAACAGCTAGTTTGATTGGTTGTGGTGTGTGTTAGAACTCGAAGTTGCATACAAAACACGCTACAGTATTATTCAAAGAGAAGTGTATCGTGGAAGCTTGGGGTGTTATAACCCCCATTAAGGATTCTTATGTATGTAAAATATATTCATGGTGTTTTTTAGAGTTCGGAGAACTTTTTTAATGTTTTGGGGCTTTTATATAGCTTCTTGATTTTTTCATGGCTTGGAAAAACTCACAACATCTATAGAAAACCATGTACAATGAGATAAGGGAAAAGGGGATGGCACACTGGTGGAAAAACGGTTTTCCAAAACGTGCAAAAACCTTGTAGAAAGGTGTCGCTTGATATATGGGTTTTGGAAAGGTTGGAAAATAGTTTGGAAACTATTCGAGCCATCTATGTAAGATTCATTATTGGGATACAAGCTAGCACACGGTTAGCACATGGTTTGCATAATCATGTGACTAACCGTGTATGTGTCAAAAGTGAGTTCCTAAAATTGTGGATATCACTTATATTCTTCTCTAACCCCTAGTTTTCAATCCTATAATGCACTAAACCAATATTCAGTTTTTCCAAATTCTATGGATGGTTCTTCCATCAATCCATAAATTATTTGAAGGCCACCCTTGGTGATATGATGTCAGATCCTCATAGTATGTGATCGTTCTAGGACATTCTTAGTAATTTTTCAAAGATCTACTTATCTATCTCTCTTATTTTATTAAATCTATTAAATTTTTGGATATATCTATGATATTTGATAACCAATATGATTAATTTTTGCCTTTTTATTATAGGTTTATAAACTTCATCTGGGTTCCTGGAGATTCAACTCGATTTTTATGGTCTGGAGTATCGTTCTTTGTTTTCTCCATAAAACCCAAAGTATGTGTCTTCACTATAGAATCCTCTATTTATAATATGAATTTATGATTTAAAAAGGATTTTTTTTGAAAATTATTGTGATTTTTATGTCTAATTATTTTTGAAACCCCTCTTGAGTGAATGTTTGTGGAAACATAGAAATTGGGTTGTTTTATAAATTGATTTGGTTCTTGAATTTACAATGTGATTACAAAATTTGGATTTTATGAAATTATGGTAAATGGATTAATAAAAATGTTTTCAATAAAATGGATGTTTTTGTTAAAATTAATTTTTTTTGTTTGAATTTGTTTATTGGATAGTTTTCAATAAAATAATGGTTTTATTGAAATGGATGAAATTTCAATTTTGGTATTGGTTTGGAATAATGGTTGTGTGTGTTCATGTGCATTTGTAATAGATAAGGGTAAGGAGTCTCTCATAACATTAGTGAGATGGATATGGGTTAGACATCTCCCCTATCAAAATGGTTCACTAGGTGACAACTTATTGAATGGATGACTCACTACCCATGAGAATAGGGAGGTCTAGGTTTCCATGAATGATAAGATGTGTTGTTGTGTGATATGGAAGGGTTATTCCTAAAAGGGTTTTTAAACAATTTTAGAACATTGTTTGGCTTTTTTTCCTTGTAAGATGATGTTTATTTGGGAAATTTATTTCATTGTATGAAGTTTATATTTGGATATAAATTGTTTTAGAAATTGTTTTATATACATGGTTTTCATATAAATGTTTCTAATATGTTTTTTCTTTGTGGTGTTAGTAGGGAAGAAATTTGGTAAAATCCAGTAAGGTTCACTACTCATCCCTACATTGAGTATTTGGGCCTTTTGGATATGTTTTATACTATAACATGGGAAAAGTAAATGTATCATACATCTTTATAAGAACTTAATGATACTCTAGTTATCGGTGGTGTAAGAGCATGGAGCATGTATATCATTGGAGTAATTTACTAATCCTAAGTTTTTACAGTTTTGTCTTCCACTAAGTACATAGGTATTTGTTTATTCCACTATATTACTCTTTTCAGGGTTTTTATTTAAATGAAATGTTTTTGTTTTATTTCATTGATATCATGCAACATTTATTTGTTTATTCTGTTATGTCTTTTTTTGGGGTGGTGTTTTTCTTAAAGGGAAAATAATCCCCCACATGTATTGAATCCCATCAAAATTTATTTCCAGCCATTGTTATAGTGGGAATGTATCTTAAGGAAAATTAGAATAAGTAGACCATATCAATCCCATGATGGTAAGGAGGATGTCACACATCCTATGTATGAATGACGATAGTTAAACAAAAAATAATCAACTTGCAAATAATATTCAGTATTGGGATAAAAATATATTATACACAAATACTTTTCCCCCTGTTAACAGAATAACATTATTTCTAGGTATACATCGTCTAATATGAATTATTTAAAAGATGATTTTAACAATGTATAGAAAAATGGGTATACCACTATGTCAATATTTAAATAACATGATCATATACCATCTAAGAAATTATTTGGATGACTGTGAATGAACATAACCCAATAACTGAAAAATATGAGTTGAAGGGTTTATATAGAATGAATGTACATCCTCATAAAATAATGGTAGAATAAAAAATAATACAATAAAATTTAATAATACACCCATATTATGTGAAATAAGGTCAACATAATGATCATAAATCAATTAATGAAAATTACTTTACCAAAAACACTCACTATTGTGGAAATGAATGAATTGAAATCTACTAGAATAAGTGAACATTATTTATAATGTAAATCCCATGAAATAAAATGTGCATGAGAAAAGTTTATCATGGGTATTTAATGATCCATTCAATGATAATATAGTTCAAAAAATTTATTATATCTCAACAAATCAAAATTGGGACCAATAAAACACTTACGATATTAGAAACATTTAAATTGAAACACCATAAAATAGTGGCATTCACATTGTACATGAAACACAATGAGTAAAATATAATTAATTATATTATATCTAAAATATAAAATATATACACTATAAAAATTAAATTTATTGGATAATTAAAAATATGTTTTAAAGAGAGGTATTTGAGAAGAAACCCCTTACATAGTCTTGAGCTGTTCTAAACATGTACAAAACATCATGAATAATTATATTACGTTTAATAAAAACATGTCCAATAAACTTATTGATAAATATAACCATTTTAAACCGCATTTGAGATCATCCAATATATGTGTGTGTGTGTGTGTGTTTTTATTTCTTTGTTTGTTTGTAAATATATTATCTATTTTTACCTACTTTTAATATTGAGTTTAAGTAATCCTATATCACTCTCAACCAGTTTCATAAAAATCATATTGGTAACAAATAATTTTCAAATTTATCTGAGTACTATATCACATAATGTAATGGAATATAATTTTCAATGTATTTTTTAAATCTTTAATTTTATTTCATTTCAGTATTGGTTATAAACCTTGAATTTGAATACAGTAATGATCATGTTTCATTGATTTTTGATAAACGAATGGTGTTTTATTAATTAATTACTTAAATTTTGATATAAAATTACCAAAAAAATATTTTTATATTTATATCATATTATTCATGTAAATAATATATTATAGAAATTAAGGAATTATATGTATTATTTTGTTCATGTAAGTGGTTAAACTAACCCCAACATGGACTACCAATGATTAATGGATTTTTATGGGATGTTTTAGTTTTAATATTATGATACAAAAAGAATAAAGATATTATTTATTCATTTTGACCCTGATATATAAAAATTTGAAGGAATTAGAATAAAAATTAATTTATAAGGAAATATTCAACATTTTGAAAAAAATGGTTATCCGTATAATATGTTAATTTTAAATGTTCAAAATAACGATGATCATTTATTGATCATATAATTAGTAGATAATCTAATTTCCACTAACAAAGCCGTAATAAAATCATAGAAATATATTTATCAATTAATACCATTCTTATAAACATCCTTTTATGGCTAATAAGGGAAATGATACATGTTACATCGTGGGGAAGGTAGTCTACTGAATTCAAGAATAGTGGTAATTTTTCAATTAATAAGATATATGAATAAAATAAATATAAAACACTTATATAATAACATTAAATAAAATAAATTATACAAATATCCTTATATTAGTTTATCTATAATAATTATGAGTGATTATAATTTAGATAAATATTTATGTAGTTTATAATACTCATGTTGGAGAGATGAATGTTCCTTGGATGACTTCATAGAAATGACACCCATATGATAAATAATGTTCAACTAAAGATTATAACATGGGAGTGTGTTAACTATGGATAGAAATTAAATAGTATTAGGGATAAATTTAAATGATAGGTGAGTCTTGAAATAGTGAATATGTTAACCTTTTATAGGTGAGAATAATGGTAGTATTGGGAGTACCCCATACATTTTTATAAATGTAATTTCACTATTCATTTAAAAAATGACAAAAAATTCTTAATATATGATGGTTAAATGGGTTTGTGTTTAATACCACTTCAAAAACACAGTTTTTAGATGACTTTTTATTTTTAGGGATTTTTGTTTTATCTTTTTTATATTTACACAAATTTAATTTTTACATGGTAATTAATATCTACGTTTTTAATTAATTATTTAATAAAAAATAGTAATATTTAAATTTTTATATAATTTGGTTTGAAAATTTTAAAATTTGATATTCATTTTATCAAATAAAATTCCCAAATATATGAAATGTTAATTTACAAAAAAAACATAATCGCAAAAAAACTGTTTTTAATGAAATAAATTTTATAATCGTTATATTTATATATAAGATAAAATTTTATTGGGTAATGATTTTTAGAACATAAATTGATTTATTATTAAAAAAATAATGGTTATAATTCTTTCAATGGTAGCCTAAACTGAATCACCCATTAAATTACATGATTCGATAAGAATATATAACATAAGTTTTTTCTTAATAAAATATTTAAATTAGTTCTAAAAATGTTGTACATGGGAATTATAATTTCAATGAATATTTAAAAATTAATGTTTGTATTCCTTAAAATAATAATTTTTTACATAAACTATTTTTTAAATTTCTAGGAAATTCTTAGATAAGGATAAATCCATAAAAATTACATGATTCTTGAAAAGCATATTTTTATACAAAGAAACCGACCTTTCTAGAAAATGAAAAAATAATACTATTAAGTAAATTTTTATATTTTGAAATAAAATAATAAATATATATTTTATTAATGTAATTAACCGGAAATCCCATTAATTTTTTCTTAATACATGGGAATTTTCTGAGTCCGCGAATTTTTACGGCGCATGATTCTGTGGACCGGTGTGCCCGGAATTAGCTTCTGATGTTTTGTAAGAGTACGTTCATTAAAATTACGAGCGATATTTTAAAACGTTTGAATCAGTGCTTCTAATTAAAATATGAGGGCATCGTTGAACTCGCAGTGCTAGTATTATCATAAGAAGACTTTTAACTCGACGACAATTGGTCGAGAATAAAAGTTTGTTTTGTGTTTTCATAAAAATAATAATAAAAAGAAGTCAGCTACACATTATTTTATTTGAGCCGCCATGTTGGTGACTGGTAGTTGAAACCTCCTCTTGGAAGATAGAGGTGGGACCACCACACCATAATCTCTCATGAGAGGTTATAGTGGTGGGTCCCACCCATACATAACCTCCCGTGAGAGGTTACGACGTGGGGACCACCCAACCATAACCTCTCGCAAGAGGTTATGTCGTATGGACGACATGAGGGCTTAACCCCGTGATTTATGGAAGAGAGTAAAACCTCTCAACTCTCTCTCGTTAATGAGGGAGACCCTCATGACCTTCCTTTAATTTTATTGTGTGAATCACCCCTAATTTAATCATGCCAACTCTCTTGAATTAATTAGGGGGAGCCAATTAATTTAATTCTTCTTTTTGAATTTATGTGCCAATGAAATATTAGATAAATCAATCTAATATTATTTCACATGGAATTTTGGATGATTTTGGGAAATCAGAGAGCTTTGGAGGATTAGAATTCTCCCAACGAATAATGAAGAACGTGTTCTTCCAACGAAGAACACCGACGACGATCCTTCTTAGACTTCTTCCACGAACACCTACCGATGTAGAGCGTCTTCCACAACTAACGCATCCCAGGTTTGGAAGTGTGCGGTAGACATGATGAATGACAAACAAAGGTAGGAGTTTTATGTTGAGTATGATTCCTTTTCTTTTTCTCATCTTCATTTGAAAGGAATCGATGCAATGTATTGAAAATAATTGATGTTCATCCTCCTCCTTAGATGAACCAATTGATATCACCCATAAACGCCGAGGGTACGGGCCAAACTAACATGGACCAACTCCCTCCGCTGATCGGTTTGTGATGTTTCTTGGACATGGTGATGAGGCGAGGGAAAGACGAAGGTTGTGGTGAGAAAGGTCATGCTACCCGTAGCCTCGGCGAACCCCAACACCCCCAAGATGCTTCGGTGCTCCAAGACAAATAGTAGCCCTCTGATAGAGCCGCCTTAGCCACACCATCTGCAGGAAAACTGGATGAGATGCCCTGGCCCACACCGCCTCCTGCTTCCCCGGCCGAACCCCGCGCCTCCCGTGTGCCCCGGCCTTCCTGGCCGCCCTTCCGGCCTCCCCACGCGCCACCCCAAACTAGTCATCTTCCAGCCTCCGCATGCGCCCCACTCACCTCCGGTGAACAATTTCCCTTGCGGCTTCCTGGTTGAGCTGGTGTCATGGCCCCCCCTCGCGGTGCCCTAGTTGAATCGTCCTGGCCACACCCTCCTGGGCAAGCCATGTCGGGTCGCACCCTCTCGATGCTCTTGGCCAAACCCGCCCCAAGCCTAGGCCGAACCGCCCTTGTGGTGGCTGGCCTAGGAATAGCAGAGTGGGACAAGCCTAATATGCTAGCCCGCCCAATGGGCAATGCCAGACCCAATAGGTCCGACCGGGTCGGGCCAGACTCGGGCTCACTACTGACCCTTTACTTCTTTGGCCATATCTTTGACATAGGATGAATGTTTGATGAACCATCAGTGGCACTAGTTTTCTAGAAGAATGAAGGTTCCTTTGAGTATACCCCACTAGAGTTTAGGGTAATGTTGAGATACAGTCAGGTTGGATCATACATGAATCCAACCTGGTCCTCGTGTTAAAAAATCTTATAACTCACAGATTGGGCGTCTGATTGACGCGACGTCTGTTGCATTGAGACCCCTATAACCAGGCGGACCTTCGAGATACCTCTATGTGGGACATCATATACCCTTTGAGGTCATTAAACATTTCTCATTACCCAGTTCATTTTAAGGAGATATAGGTCCCACCCATATCATAAAAATATCATAAAACAAATTTCATAAAAATCATAAACAATCATACCATAACCCCTAAAATCAAAATTCGTGTCATAAACATGAAATCATATCATAACCTATATTAAAATATACAAGTTTCACAATAATTTCATACAAATCATAAGACGTGGATGATAAAAGAATTTCATAAAAATATAACCCATTAATAGGAAACAGATTTCAAAAACATATAACCTTTGAAGGAGAAATGGATTTCATAAACAAATAATCCATGAAATAGAAACGAGATTCATAAATAAAATGACATTAACTGTATATCATTATAATTAAAAATATTAATGTAACCTTTTTATCATTCCCTTGAAAGGAATGAGTAGCATCAATGGAGGTCATCATAGAGGGAAAATAATTATGAAATATCTCTCAAAATTTTTTCTTGATAAAAATATTTAATCTTATTTGAAATAAGGATTTTCAATGCGTAAATCATTTTGAAAATAAATATCATACAAAATAACATGAAAACATATAATGATTACTTGATATCCATTAGAAAACATTTTTCCATTAAATATTAAAATATTATCATGAAAAATTTTAAAAAAACATTGTAAACAATTTTAAAAAATTGAATATTATGAATGAAAATGTTTTGAAAACATTTTTACTTGAAAACATAAAAAAGAATCATGAAAAAAATTTCAAAAAAATTTCCATGATTCATAATTTTAAAAAACATTTCATAACAATTAACCATTAAAACATGAAAAGGATTCTTCATAGAAATGATGGTAGAAAAATCTATACATGTTGTACAAGGTGATATAATATTATTTTTTCATGGTAAGAATGTTAGAATAATTCCTTATTCATAAAGAGACCATAATTTTCAATTTAAAACCTTAGTAAAATAAAAAAGGGTAAAAATGTATTTTAAATATAATAGGAAAATATAATATTATTCATGGAATCCATTTTTAGAAATCATGGTATTTAAGGAACCCATATTTCTAATAGAAGAGATGGGTAAATCCAGAAATTCTTAAAAACACATTCTTAAAAATAGTATGTACCAAATAGTGTAAAATTGTAAAAATATATGATGATATCATGAATAAATATATAATAATAAAATTCAAGAGTGGTATTCAAGGATGGATTATAATATTTCATCAAAGGAATCATAATCATAAAAAACTCAAAATGTGATAAAATTGTTTTAAATAAACTCTTACCACTTGGTAACATTAAACCATACTCCCCATTTAGTAAAATGAAATTATATGAAACATTAAATATCTTTAATATAAAGGGATTAATGATATAATATGTCAATGGTATTATAAACCCCTCATTTATAAATATAGTTTCATAACATGGCATGTGTCTAAAAGAAGGAAAATTGAGACAAAATCATTTAATAGATTTGGTAAATAATGAATCATACCCCCATGAAAAAAATAAAATAAAATGGATATCCAAATAACCTTATATTAATTTATAATAATCAGATGATACATTTATGGGTAGTATAAATACAAGAGAAAAGTAATGGGTGATGAATGAAACATGTTTCTCAAGGAAATAAAAAGTGAGATGAAATTTCATTACCTTGTGTCTTGACTCTTTTCAAAATAATACAAGATTAATATATAATAAATTTATTTTTGTTATAATTATATTTCAGTATAATATTATTATATCAAATATAATATATGGTTTTTTATGATCTTATATTACATTCTTGTTAAGAATCAATTTTTAAGGTTTCACTTTAGGTAATAATCTCTTTGTTTTTCGCATGTGTCTGAATTTATTATATCATTGGTCCTTATAATTATATAACGATTTTTGGAATATTCATAGTTATATAAATACAATTTTTTTTCGTTATATTTTTATATTAAAAATATCTAGAATATATTGGTAGGAAATATAATACCCTATTCAAGGAGATGATAAACCGTACGTATACACAAACGTTGTTTGCATTTTTAATATCGTATAGAAAAAATGAACAAAAAATGAATAAAAGTTATTATATAGGTATATAATATCATTAAATTATAAATATCACATTATATATCATATAATATCAAGAAAATTGTCCTTAATTCATTCCATAAAATGTTTCAATGAATTATATCGCTTTGAGGGGCAGTAGTCCACACTCCCCTAAACGAAATTATCACATTAGCAAAATAGAAAATTATAACAATATGTGTTGTAAAAAACATAAATAATATTAAATAAATTATTAATATAATATATATTATATATAAATATAGTTTCTATCATACTTTCCACAATGACAGGTGGTAAAAGCGAAAACAGACAATCATCATTTTGTGTTGTAGTAGTTCTCCAGACACATAAATAGTATGTTCGTTAACCATTAGACAGAGGTGTGTGTATTTTTAAGCTGAATGATTAGAATAAAAACATCTTAGTATATTTAGGATACTATTTTTGTTATAAATTCGTGTATAGATAAGATTTTTAGGGGTTGGAGAATGGAAATAAAATAACATAACTTGATGAAGAATATTACCTCTTATTCGAACAACCAAAGGGCTTCCTTGGATAAAATTATTCCCATGGGGAGGATTATATGATGAGGTTAGGGGTATTTATTACCTATTTTTTATTACATTGGTCTAGAAAAGGATTATTGAACTATGTGATTAAGTGGGAGGAGATCATAAATTTTTATAGTGGAGGAGGAGTGACACTCTTGTAAATTTTGGGAAAGATATTTCCACACATGTTTTTCCTATGGAAATTGGATCCAATATTGGTAAAATGTTAGTAAAAGAGACGATATGGTCTAAATAAGCTACAATTTATTTTATTTTAGACGCCATGTGGGTGACTGGTAGTTGAAACCGCCTCTTGGAAGATAGAGGTGGGACCACCACACCTTAATCTCTCATAAGAGGTTATAGTGGTGGGTCCCACCCGAACATAACCTCCCGTGAGAGGATACGACGTGGGGACCACCAAACCATAACCTCTCGCAAAAGGTTATGTCGTATGGACCACATGAGGGCTTAAACCCCCAATTTATGGAAGAGAGTAAAACCTCTCAACTCTACCTCGTTAATGGGGGAGAGCCTCATGACCTTCCTTTAATTTTATTGTGTGAATCTCCCCTAATTAAATCATGCCAACTCTCTTGAATTAATTAGGTGGAGAAAATTAATTTATTTCTCCTTTTTGAATTTCTGTGCAAATGAAATATTAGATAAATCAATCTAATATTATTTCACATGGAATTTTGGTGGATTTTGGGAAAGTGGAGAGCTTTGGAGGATTAGAATTCTCCCAACGAATAATGAAGAACATGTTCATCCAATGAAGAATGCCGCCGATGATCCTTCTTCGACTTCTTCCCCAAACACCTACCGACGTAGAGCATCTTCCACAACTAACGCATCTCAGGTTTGGAAGTGTGCGGTAGACATGATGAATGACAAACAAAGGTAGGATTTTTACGTTGAGTAATATTCCTTTTCATTTTCTCATCTTCGTTTGAAAGGAATCGATGAAATGTATTGAAAATAATTGATGTTCATACTCCTCCATAGATGAAGCAATTGATATCACCCCTAAATGCAGAGGGTATGGGCCAAACTAACATGGACCAACTCCCTCCGTTGATCGCTTTGTGATGTTTCTTCGACATGGTGATGAGGCGAGGGAAAGACAAAGGTTGTGATGAGAAATTCCATGCTACCTGCAGCCTCTGTGAACCCCTCCGCACCCAAGACGCTTCGGTGCTCCGAGCCAAACAGTAGCCCTCCGATAGAGCCGCCTTAGCCACACCATCTTCCAGAAAACTGGTTGAGCTGCCCTGGTCCACACTGCCTCCGGCTGCCCCGGCCAAACCCAACGCCTCCCGTGTGCCCCGGCCTTCCGGGCCGCCCTTCCGGCCTCCCCACGTGCTTCCCCAAACTAGCCGTCTGCCAGCCTCCGTGTGCCCCCCACTCACCTCCGGTGAAAATTTTCCCTTTCGGCTTCCTGGCTGAGCTGGTGTCCTGGACCCCCCTCGCGGTGCGCTGGTTGAATCGTCCTGGCCACACCCTCCGGGCCAAGCCATGTCGGGTCGCGCCTTCTCGACGCTCTTGGTCGAACCTGTCCCAATCCTGGGCCGAACCGCCCTTGTGGTGACTGACCTGGGAATAGCAGAGTGGGACAAACCTAATAAGTTGGCCCACCCAATGGGCAATTCTAGACCCAACATGTCCGACCGGGTCGGGCCAAACCCGGGTTCACTACTGACCATTTTCTTCTATGGCCATATCTTTGACATAGGACGAACGTTTGATGAACCGTTAGTGGCACTAGTTCTCTAGAAGAACGATGGTTCCATTGAGTATACCCCACTAGAGTTTAGGGTAATGTTGAGATACGGTCAGGTTGGATCATACACGAATCCAACCGGGACCCCGTGTCTAAAAAGCTTATAACTCACAGATTGGGCGTCTGATTGACGCGACGTCTGTTGCATTGAGACCCCTATAACCAGGCGGACCTTCGAGATACCTCTACGTGGGACATCCTGAGAGTTAGAGTATCGACATGTAGGTCATGTAGCAGAACCTATTGGAGATGAGCGAGTGGAGTGTGGAGACCTAGTAGTTGTCTAAGACATTACGACCGCTGACTGATTCGACTCGGAGTTATTAGACTAGCCCAGTGGGGTGCTCTTGGTTGTGGTGGAAGACCCATGGTGGGGGAGCACCTAGATGTGGTGGCAGACTCATAGTAATCGATAGGAGGAGTACCTCTGCAGGCTATTAGGGGGAGTGCCTGGATGTGGTGGCAGACCCAGAGAGGGGAGCGCCTTGCTGATGCAGCAGACCCAAAGTACTCAACAAGAAGAGTACATGAGCTGTCAAAGGTTAGTGGGAAGAGCCTTGGTGTCGCAGTTGACCCAATGTACTTGACAGAGGAAGAGATCTCTAGATATCATGGTTTTGATATTGTGTATAAAAATCCTGGTTGAGCTGAGTCAGTAAAATTTGTGTTTACCTCATTATTGAGAAGGATTACTTGATAACTTAGGTATTTGCATGGACAAATACATAAGTAAGGTTATCTGTTGAATTCATACATTACGATTTATCATTGTTGGATTTCATGATACCTTGAGGGTCTCGAGGTGCCTACTGAGTATCTTTATACTCACCCATACACGGGCTATGCCATCAACTTGTTTTGTTTGTTGCAGACCATAGACAACGTTGACTGAGGCTGAGTGGATCAAGATTGGATAGTACTCGGGGGTGGAACACATGGTTTGACAGTACATAGAGGAGATGGACGGACGTGGAGTGTTGTGGATGCTTTCTGTACCTACCCTTCAGGTAGAATTTTCCCAGTGGATGATCTAGGAGTTGTTTTCCCTTTTTCATTACTTATAATTTATGTTTCCATTTAATTTATAGTTGGGATTGTATTTCTGGCCCCCTTTATTTTGGAGCACTCTATTGTACACAGTTTTACTTAGTGTTTTTCTTCCATCTTGTACTCTGATTGTGTGTGCTTACAGTTTATTAAGGAAATGTATTCCCATCTTAGAGATTTACGACATTGGTACAAGTCTCCAGCCATTGACCTATGGAAGGCGGGCATGGGGTATTCACAGCACGAGATCCGAGGATGGGTGGTGAAAAATTGGTATTAGAGGAGTCGGTTCTACCATAGATTTTAGGACTCTAATATTTTATTTCTGTGATGCAATAGTGTTAATTGTACTGAATGTGGTTTTTAGTTCAGGGAGTCCTGTGTTGGTGTGATGGCTAACGTATCCATACATCAGGACCCTGACTTCTGATTTCCAACTTAGTGCATGAAAACACTTATTACATGTGTGTTTTCAAAAGTATTCTTTATTTCATCCCAACCAGGTCAGCTCACCAGGTATAGTCTTTTGACCGAGTCACATCTGTTTCATTTAGGATGCCTCCCCATGGAGGACTAGGTAGAGACCTGAGAGTTGTACGTGCAGATAGCCAACAGAGCGATGAGGACTCGGTGCAGGGTCCTCTTCCAGCTGAGGTACCAGCAGTACCACTTCCCATTAGGCCACTGATGCCACCATCCCTAGAAGCAGACGATGCATGCCGCTTGAGCATGCTGCATGAGTTCCAGTGCGAGAGGCCACCCCGATTCAGGGGAGAGATGGACCCGCATGCAGCTAAGGATTGGATGGAGGCTGTGGTGAGCGTCTTCATACTAGTAGGGAATCCATCCCACATCATGGTAATCCTTGTTGTGAGTCTCTTTAAGGTGGAAGCATGCAGATGGTGGAGCCTGATGCTCCAGGTGCAAGATGAGGAGGCACTACTCTGGCAAGACTTCGAGAGCATTGTTTGGGCAGAGTTTGTCCCAACAACTCCTCACACAATTTTCATTAAATAGATACTTCATCTGCATCAGGGGAGCATGACTGTATCTTAGTACTCAGCGAGGTACACTGACCTCTCGGGCTACTCCACAGATATGGTACGGGACCCATTCATCATGGCCCGGACCTTTGAGCAGTGGATCAGGCGAGAGATTAGGGTGTCGATGATCTCCCTCAGCATCTCGACACATATAGAGGTGTTAGAGAGAGCCCTCTTAGTGAAGAGTTCCTTGCTGAGCAGTCTCCATCAGCGAAACCCACCACTAGTCAACATATAGTGGACTCCTCTATAGGTGGAAAAAGACAGATGTCATAGAGGTCCAAGAGGACCAGACCAACAGGTGGACGACTGTATGACTCAGGATCAGTTCAGTGGGGCACCCGGAATAGAGATAGAGCGAGACATACCAGGAGCGGGTAGTGTTACTCATGTGGCGGGCTAGGTCACATGGCTCCTGACTGTCCAACAATCCGTTTAGATGATCAGAAGATGGTCTAAAGACCTCCAAAGCACAGACATAGATTCGATCGACGCAGTCCATAGGGAGTAGGTGGATGTGGTAGAGGAGCAGGTTGTGTAGCTGACAGTGGGCGACATTTTGAGTTTTTACCGACACCAGCACCAGGAGGTCCAGCCAGACTTTAGAGAGCAGGTGGACATTGGAGAGCTCAGCTCCAGGTAGCAGAGGCTTATGATTATGGCAATCCAAAGACGATTCTATGTACAATCTATGTCTACTACAAGTTAGTTGTAGTTTTTATAGACACAGTTTCTAGTCACTCTTTCATTATCACTGCCCTTGTTCGGAGCTCGGAGATTCCGATGGAGCCGTTGGCTCGATCTTTATGGCTAGAGACTTCTACGGGAGAAGTGTTGATGATTAAACACTGGTTTAGATAGTGTGAGCTTACTCTAAGAGGTGACATCTTTGTCTTGGATCTCCTAGTAGCAGCGTCATGGCCATACAAAGTCATCTTGTGTATGGAATGGTTATCTATAGTCCATGGTCAGATTGACAATATTAGGCGCAAATTGCGGTGTGTCTGCACGGATGGGATCAGTTTCACCTTCACCAGTTAGAAGGGATCCTTTGAAGCATATGATGAACTTACTCAGAGGATGGTGCACCCAATCACTCATCAGTTGGCATGCCTTATCCTCAGTGCAGTTGATGTGGAGAGTCCATGTTATCCTGTGGTGGTGGACTAGTATGCAGATGTTTTCCCTGAAGATGTTATAGGACTAAATCCTCTAATAGAGTTGGAATTATACATTGACCTATACCCTGGGATAACACTGATATCTACACCAGTGTATCGGATGGCTCCCGTGGAGCTTCGCGGGCTGTGGGTATAGCAAGAGGACTTACATGTAAAGCGATTTATTCGGCCCAGTGTTTCCCCCTGGGTAGCCCCGATTCTATTCACCAAGAAGGAGGATGGAATTTTGAGGATTTCTGTCTACTACGGTCACCTGAACTAGGTGACGGTGAATAACAAGTACCCACTCTTGACGATTGATGACCTCTTGGATCTACTGAAGGGAGAACTGTGGTTCTCGAAGATAGACCATGGGTCAGGGTTTCACAAGCTCAGAGATTGAGATGAGGATGTGCAGAAGAAAACCATCAGGTGTCGGTACGACCATTATGAGTTCTTGGATATGACTTTTTGAGTATCTGACTCTCCAGTTGTGTTCATGGGACTCGTGAATAGGATCATCTAGCCATACATTGATCTATTTGTCATATTTTTCGTCGACGACAATATGATCTACACAACTACTAAGGAGGAGCATGCCTTCCATTTGCGAGTAGTACTAGACACACTCCAAGAGCCCCAACATTATTTTAAGTTCATGATGTTCATGTTATGGATCTGAGAGGTTCACCTTCTGGGTCATGTCATCTCGTAGGCTGGAGTTTTAGTGGATCCAGCGAATATTGAGGCAATAATTGCTTGGGATCCACCCAGAAGTGTGACAGAGGTACTGAGTTTCCTAGGATTGGATGGTTACTACTGGAGGTTCATACAAGACTTTTCCAGAGTTGTAGCACCATTGTCACCCTTAACAAAGAACAGAAAACCCTTCATGTGGACGGAGAGATTCCAGTAGAGCTTTCAGGAGTTACAGAAGAGGCTGACTACTGGACCCCATCTTGAGGCTTCCAGAAGAAGGCATATGGTACATAGTCTACTGCGACGTGTCAGGGACCAGACTCGGGTGTTTCCAGGTGAAAAATCAAGTTGTGATCACGTATGTCTCTTGACAGCTGAGACAACATGAGTATAACTATGCTACACATGACCTATAGTTTGTAGTTGTGGTCTTCTCATTAAAGATGTGGCGGCATTATCTGATGAGCGAACGATTTACCATATACTCTGATCACAAGAGTCTTAGGTTTAGCTTCCCTCATAATGACCTGAACCTAAGACAATGACATTGTTTTGAGTTCCCCAAGACTATGACTTAGATTTATTCAATACACCTGGGAAGGGAAAAGTTGTTGCAGATTAACTCAGCAGGAGAACTGGTATATAGCTACTAGGAAAAGCGACGGAGTAGCTAGCCGCTTTTCAGATATCAATTGTGGTTATAGATTGAGAAGCTTTCCTTATTCCCTTACAATAACTCCCCCACTTCATCAGCGAGACAGAGAGGGACAATATGGGGATGCTGACAGTGAGACATGATGTTCTCAGATATCCACATGGCAGACACCAGATAGATTTTTTGAAGGTGGAGAGCATGCCATCCTCTCCAGAGGGCGTACTATGGTGCCAGTGTCATTTCAAGAGGGAGTGTTGAGGGGGTTCCACACATCCACTTTATTGGCACATCCAAGAGTGGCGAAGATGTACCAGGACCTTCAGTGAAAACAATGGTGGTCAGAAATGAAGAAGGAAATTGTAGAGTTTGTCTCTCGGTGCCTCATTTGTCAGCAAGTGAATGCAGAGCACTAGGTACCGGCAGGATTGGTACAAACATTAGAGGTCCCATATTATAAGTTTGATGTAATATCCATGGACTTCATGATGGGTCTTCCTTGTACATCATGGGGTCAAAACCTGGTTTGGGTGATTGTTGACTGACTCACCACGCCGGCTGACTTCCTACCAATGAGAGAGTAGGGTTCGGTAGAGAGCATGGGCTACCTCTATGTGTAGGATATTGTGCGGCTACAAGGATTACCTTCTTATATTGTCTCCAATCGTGATGCATGTTTTACTTCTTTGTTATGGAAGTGGTTGTAGGAGGCATTCGGGATGCAGATTCTTCTAAGAACTGCCTTCCACCCTCAAATGGATGGTCAGATTGAGCAGACCATTCAGAACCTCAGGGACATGCTGCGTGCTTGTGTCCTCAACTTCGGTCCCAGCTGGGAGGATCACTTAACTTTTTTGGAGTTTTCCTACAACAAAAGATATCACTCCACCATCAGGATGACTCCTATCAAGGAGTTATATGGGTGACCTTGTAGATAACCCTTATGTTGGACTGAACATGGGGAGTAAACACTTGTGAGACCAGAGATGGTACAAGCTACCACAGAGAAGGTGTAGATCATCCAGGAGTGGATGAAGACTACATAATGTAGGAAGAAGTAATATGATGACAACAGACAGAGACCTCTAGAGTTTGAGGATAGAAACCATGTCTTTATACGGGTCTCACCTCAACGAGTTATACATAGATTTGGCTGAGGTGGAAAGTTATCTCAGAGATTCATCGGACATTTTCAGGTCCTCTGTAGAGTTGGCGAGGTGGCTTACTACTTAGATCTTCCACCTTAGTTACATTAGGAGCATGACGTCTTCCACGTATCTCAGCCGAGGAGATACGTGCACAATACTTCTCTCCTCATCGACCATGGAGAGCTGGATGTCGATGATGGGGATAATTTCACGAGGGTTCCAGTGGAGATTGAGGATCGACAGGAGTGGGTCCTACGTGGACTATTGATACCTCTGGTGTGCGTACGCTTGTAGCATGGGAACCTCCAGTAGAGCACATGGGAATGGGAGGCTCAGATGCATGCATTGTACCCCCACATGTTCCCATAGTTTGAGTTGTATCATATGAGGATTTAATGCCCTGAGGTGGGGAGAATGTAAAGACCCGTATATCCCGTTAAATATTTTCTAATACATGGGAATTTTCTATGTCCAAAAATTTTGATGGCGCATGATTCTGAGGCTGGTGGGCCTGGAATCAATTTCTGAAGATTTAGATGGGTAATTTTAGTAAACATATGTGCGGGGTTTTATAACTATTTAACTAATGCTTGGAATTGAAATTAGAGGGCACTGTTTAACACACAACACCTGAATTCGCTTAAGGAGACTTACACCTCGATGACAATTGGTCAAGAATAAAAGTTAGTTTTTGGGTTTTCATAAAAATAATAATAAAATGAAGTGAGCTACACATTATTTTATTTGTGCCGCCATAGGGGTTACTCGTAGTTGAAACCTCATTTTGGAAGTTAGAGGTGGGAACCCTACACCTTAATCTCCAATGAGAGCTTATGGTGGTGGGTCCCACTAGAACATAATGTCCCACGATAGGTTATGACGTGGAGACCACCAGAACATAACCTCCAGCGAGAGGTTATGTCATAGGGACCAGACGATGGATTAACCCCCCTATTGATGGAAGAGTGTAAAACCTCTGAAATCTACCTCATTAATGAGGGAGAGCCTCATGACCTTCCCTTAATTCAATTGTGACAATCTCCCCTAATAAATTCATGCCAACTCTCGTGAATTAATTAGGGGGAGCCAATTAATTTAATTCTTATTTTTTAATGTCTGTGCCAACGAAATATCAGATAACTCAATATGATATTTTTTTACATGGAATTTGGGTGGATTTTGGGAAAGAGTAGAGCTTTGGAGGATTAGAATTCTCCCAATGAAGAATGAAGAACGTGTTCTTCCAATGAAGAATGTCGGTGATGATCCTTCTTTGACTTCTTCCCCAGACACCTACCATTGTGGAGCGTCTTCCATAGTTGACATAGCTCCACTTTATAAGTGTGCGGAAAACACGACGAACGACAAACAAATGTAGGGGGTGTCCTTTGAATAATATTCCATTTCTATTTCATATCTATGTTTGAAATGAATCGATCCAAAGTATTGAAAATAATTGATGTTCATCGTACTCCATTGATGAACCAAATTCTATTACCCCTAAATGTGGGTGTGTGGGCCAAACTAACATGGCCCGACTCTATCCAATGATCTCTTTTTGATGTTTCTTGGGCATGGCAATGAGGTGATAGAACGATGAATGCGGTGACAACAAAGACCACGCTACCCACGGCCTCCGCGAACCGTGCCGCCCGAGTGATGACATCTTTCGGTGCACTGGCCACGCTACCCAGCACTCATCGCAACCAGCTTCCCTGGACGAACCCATAGCCTCATGCACGCCCCAGCCTACCAGGCCGCCCTGCCGGCCTCCACGTGCCCCACCTCGAACCAGCCACCCTACTGGCCTCTACGCGCGCTGCCCCGAACTGGCTGCCTGCTGAACCCCGCACATGCTCCCTGCGCACCTCTGGATAACCAGCTCCCTTACAGCCTTCCGACCGAGCTGGTGTCCCGGCCCCCCTCGCGGTGCCCTGGCCAAACCGTCCCATCTGATCCACGTCGAGCCATTCCCTCATGATGCTCTGAGCCGAACTAGCCATGAGCCCTGGTCGAACTGCCCTCAGGGCCGGCTGGGCTGGGCCCAGCGGGCCGAGCCCCACCTAACAGGATGGCCCACCCAATGGGTCAGGCCTAACCCAACAGGTCGGGCTCGGTCGACCCAAACCGGGTCGGCCTAGACTGGGTTGGGCCGGGTCGGTCTGACCAGGTCCGACCGGACTTGGGCCCACTACTGATCCTTTACTTCTTTCGCCATATCTTTGACACTGAACGACCATTGGATGAATCGTCAGCAGCACTGGTTTTCTAGGAGCACAGAGGTCCCTTTTAGTATACCCCTCTGGAGTTTGGGGTAATGTTTAGAGACGGTTAGGTTGGATCGTACATGAATCCAACCTGGCCCTCGGGACTAAAAATATTATAACTCACAGACCGGGCATCTGATTGATGTGATGTCTTTAGCATTGAGACCCCTGGGACAAGGCAGACCATTGAGATACCTCGATGTGGGACTTCGTGATAGTTAGAGTATCTAACTATAGCTTTTGGAGATTACCCTCTCTGAGACAAGTGATCGGTGTGCGGAGACCTAGTAGCTAGATGAGACCTGGCGACTGTAGACCGATTCGACTCGGAGTGATTCAAATAGCCCAGTGGGGAGCGCCTAGTTGGGGAGGAAAACCCACGTCGGAGGAGAGTTTGGTTTTGGTGGTACACCTATGGTACATTACAAGAAGATTACCTTTGTAGGCTATTAGTGGGAGGGCCTGGTTGTGGCGGAAAACCCACAGAGGGGAGCACCTTCGTGACGCAGTGGACCCACGGTACACAATATGAGGAGTACCTAAACAGTCCAAGGTTAGTGGGAAGCACCTTGGTGTTGCGGCAATCCCATTATACTTGACAGAGGAGAATTTCCCCAGCAGTCATGGTTTCAATATTGTGAATAAAAATCTTTGTTGAGATGAGTCAGTAACTTTTGTGTTTACCTCATTATTGAGATGGATTACTTGATAACTTTGGTATATGTATGGGGATATACATAAGTAAGGTTATCTGTTGAATTCATACTTTTTGGTTTATCATTGTTGGATTTTGTGAGACCATGGGGGCCTCGGGGTCCCTACTGAGTATCGTTATACTCAACCCTACATAGGCTATGCCTGCACCTCATTGTGTTGTTTTCAGACGACAGACAGCACTGACCGAATCTGAGTGGATCAAGACTGGACAATAACAAGTGCTGGACCACATGGTGTGATAGTACATGGAGGAGACGGACGACTGTAGAGTGCTGTGGAGGCTTTCTGTACCTACCCATCAGGTAGGATTTCCCGTTGTATGATCCAAGAGCTGTTTTCCCTTTTGCCAGTACTTGTACTTTCTGTTTCCTTGTACTTTATAGTTTGGATTGTATCTTAGACCCCCTTTTTATTTCCAGCACTCCATTGTACATAATTTTACTTAGTTTTTTTGGTTCCATATTGTACTCTGATTGTGTGCACTTACATTTTATAAAGGCAATGTCTTCCTAGCTTAGATATTTACTCCATTGGTGCTTATTTCCAGAACCTGGTCTATGGAAGACAGGCTTCAGGTAGTCACAGAATGGCTCCTGAGGATGGGTTTTGGTAATTAGTATCAGAGGAGTCATTTCTACCATAAAACATAGGACTCTGATATTTCCTTTCAATGAAGTAGTAGTGTAAAGATTAATAAGTGTGGTTTTTAGTTCAGGTAGTCTAGTGTTCGTGCAGCGGCCGGCGTATCCATACACCAGGGCCCTGACTTCTGATTTTCGACTTAGTGCATGAAAACAATTATTGAGTGTGTATTTTCAAAAGTTTTCTTTAAGTCAACCCAACCAGGTCATCTCACCAGACCGTGTCACATATGTTTCTTTCAGGATGACTCTCCATGGATAACCAGATAGAGCCCCGAGAGTTGCACGCGCAGATAGCCCGCTAAGAGAAGAGGCCTCAGTGCAGAGCCCTCTTCCAGTGGGGGCACCAGTGGTACCACTTCCCATTGGGCCACAGATACCACCAGCCGCAGTAGCAGACGATACATACCGCTTGAGCATGCTGCACAAGTTCTAGTGCCAAAGGCCACCCATGGTTCAGGGGAGAGATAGACCGGCAGGAAGCTGAGGATTGGATGGAGGGTATGGTGAGAGTCTTCAGACTGTTAGGAAAACCTACCAACATCATGGTAATATGTGCCGCGAGTCTCCTTCTAGAAGCAGCAGGCAGATGGTGGAGCCTGATGCTCCAGGTTCATCTTGAGGTGACACTACTCTGGGTAGACTTTGAGAGCATGTTTTGGGAAGAGATTTTCCCATCCAATCTTTGTGTGGTGCATATTTAGGAGCTACTTAATCTACAGTAGGGAAACATGACTATAGCTCATTACTCAGTGAGGTTCACCGACCTCTCGCGCTACTCCACAGATATGGTACGAGACCCATTCTTCAGGGACCGAACCTTTAAGCAGGGGATCAAGTGATAGATCAGGGCTCGATTATCTCCCTCAGCATCTCGACACAAGTAGGGGTGTCAGAGCGAGCTCTATTACTGGAGAGATTCCTTGCAGAGCAGTCTCCAGCATTGATACCCACCACTAGCCGACATGAAACAGATTCTTCTGTAGCTGGTAGTAGACAGATGTCATAGAGGTCCATGATGACCATACCTACAGGTGTACGACCACACAACTCATGATAGGTTGTGCGGGGCACCCGGAGTGGAGACAGAGCCAGACATACCTAGAGCGGATAGTGTTACGCATGCGTTGGGTAGGGTCTCATGGATCATGATTGTCCGACCTACCATTTGGATGATCTTCATATAGTCGAAGGACCAACCAAAAAGAGACATTTATTTGATCGAGGCAGTCTGCAGGGATCAGGGAGATGTGGAAGAGGAACTAGTCGTGTAGCTGGCGGTGGGTGACATTTCAAGGTGTTACCACCACAACCACGAGAAGTTCCACCACGACCATATGGAGCAGGTAGACATGGGAGAGCTCATCTCCCAGTAGCTGAGGCTTATGATCATGGCGCTCCTGATATGATTCTAGGTATGATCTGTGTCTACTCCACCTTAGCTGTAGTTCTTATAGACCTAGGATCCAGTAAATCATTCATTTCCACTGCCCTTGTTCGGAGCTCAGTGATTCTGACAGAGCCATTGGCTTGATCCTTACCTCTAGGGACTCCTACGGGAGCATAATCAATGATTGTGCACTGGTTCCAGTAGTGTGAGAAAACTCTAGGAGGAGAGAGATTTGGCTGGGATCTCCAAGTAGCGGTATCGATGCCTTACGACGTCATCTTGGGTAAGGACTGGTTATCAACAGTCCTTGCTCATATTGAATATATTATTCCCAAAGTGAGGTGTGTCCACACAAATGGGACTAGGTTCACCGTAACAAGTGATAAGGGAGCCTTGGATGTTCAGGACAGACTTACTTGGAGGTGGGTGTAGCCGATCACTCATCAATTGGCATGCCTTATCCTCATAGCAGTTGATGTGGAGAGTCTGAGATATCCAGTGGTGGTGGAACAGTATGCAGATTTTTTCCCTCACGATATTCCAGGACTAGCTCCTCGTAGAGAGGTGGATTTCTACATTGACCTGTACCTTGGGACAACACCGATATCTAAACCATCATATCAGATGGCTCCTGTAGAGCTTCGCAAGCTTCGGGTACAGCTAGAGGACTTACAGGGGAATGGATTCATTTGGCCTAGTGTTTCTCCCCAGGCAGCCACAATTCTGTTCACCAAGAAGGTGGGAAAAAGCATGAATCATTGTGTCGACTACGGTTTCCTAAACCAGGTGACCATGAAGAACATGTACCCATTCTAGAGGATTTACGACCTCTTAGATCAGATAAAGGTATAACGGTGGTACTTGAAGATAGACCTCAGGATAGGCTTGCACCAGCTCAGAGTTTGAGATGCGGATGTGCAGAAGACGACCTTCAACTGTCGGTACGACCATTACATGTTTTTGGTTATTCCTTTTGGCATAACCAACTCTCCAACAGTGTTCATGGGACTCAAGAACAAGATATTCTAGACAAACCTCTATCTCATTGTTGTAGTCTTCATCGAATACATTCTAATCTAATCGACTACTAAGCAGGAGCATGCCTGTGGTTTTCGGATAGTACTAGACACAGTCCGAGAGCACCAACTCTATGGTAAGCTCTTGATGTTCCTGTTCTAGATCTGAGAGGTTCACTATCTCTTTCATGTCATCTCAGAGGTTGGAGCTGCTGTGGATCCAGCGAATATTAATGTGGTACTAGCATGGGAGCCACATAAGTGTGTGATGGAGGTACGAAGTTTCCTAGGTTTGGCTGGTTACTACCAGAGGTTTGTCCCAGACTTCTCCAGAGTTGAAACACCACTATTAGCCTTAATGAAGAAGGGGAAATCCTTTGTGTGGTAGGGGAGATGCTAGTAGAGATTTCAAGAGTTGAGGTAGAGGCTGACTAGTGCACCCATATTTAGGCTTCCAGAGGAAGGCGTAGGGTACGTAGTCTACTGCGACACATCAGGGACCAAATTCTGTTGTGTCCTGATGTAGGAGTGAGAAGTGATCATGTATGGATCTCGACAACTATGACAGCATGAGAAGAACTATGCTACCCATGACCTAGTGTTAGAAGTAGTGGTCTTCGTCTTGAAGATGTCACGACACTATTTGATGGGAGAACAATTTACCATGTACTCTGATCACATGAGTCTCAGGTATATCTTCCCTCAGAAGAACCTAAACCTGAGATAGCGATGTTGTATTGAGTTCCTCTATGACTATGACTTCGAGATAGTCTATACTCCTGGGAAGGGGAACATTGTTACCGATTCCCTCAGCAGGAGAACTGGTATACGGCTGCTAGGAAAAGCGACGGAGGAGCTGGCCACTTTGCAGATATCCTGTGTGGATTGAGATTGAAGAGCTTTCTTCAAGTCCCTTACAGTAACTCCCCCATATCATCAAGAATTCATAGAGGCACATCATTGGAATGTTGACTACTAGACATGACATGATCAAATATCCACAAGGTAGGAACCTAATGGATTTTCTGAATTTGGGGAGGGCGTCATCCTCTTCGGAGGATGTACTATGGTGCTAGTGTAACTTCAGGAGGGATTGTTGATGGAGTTCCACACATCCACTATAGCGGTACATCCAGGAGTGATGAATCTGTACCAGGACCTCCGATGTCAACACTGGTGGCTATGAATGAAGAAGGTAGTTGCAGAGTTTTCTATCGGTGCCTCACTTTTCGTCAAGTGATGGCAGAGGACTAGGTACCTATAGGCTTGGTATAGTTTTTAGAGGTCCTAGAGTAGAAGTGGGATGTAATATCATTGGACATTGTGATAGGTCTTCCACGTAAATCCAGGGTTCACGAATCAATTTGGGTGATCGTTGACCGACTCACCATGTCGGCCCACTTCCTATGGATTAGAGATCAGGGTTCAGTAGAGAGATTTGGACACCTCTATGTGCAGGAGATTGTATGGCTATATGTTGTACCTTCTTATACTGTCTCTGATCATGAAACACTTTTTACTTCCTGACTATGGAAGGGGTTGTAGGAAGCTTTTAAGATGTAGCTTTGTCTGAGCAATGTCTTCCTCCCTCAGATGGATGGTCAGACATATCAGACCATTAAGGCCCTTGAGGACATGTTGCGTTCTTTTTTCCTCAACTTTGGTCACATCTGGGAGTATAAATTAACTTTGGTGGAGTTTACTACAACAACATATATCACTCCACCATTGGGATGAAACCTTTATAGGCGTTATGCACGAGACCTTGCAGATAAACCTTATGTTGTACTTACCCTGGGGATTCAACACTTGTGAGACTAGAGATGGTACGAGCTACCACGGAGAAGGTTCATATCATCCAGGAGAGGATTAAGACTGAACAGAGCAGGTAGAAGTCATATGATGACAAGAGACGGAGACCTATAGAGTTTGAGGATGGTGACCATGTCTTTCTAGGGATCTCACATCGATGAGGTATACATAGATTTGGCAGAGGCGGCATGTTATCTCCGAGATTCATCAGACCTTTCCTGGTCCTCTGTAGAGTTGGTGAGGTGGATTACTGCTTAGCTCTTCCACCTCAGTTGCACCCGGTGCACGACGTCTTCCATGTATCTTAGCAGACGAGATACATGCATGCCCCTTATCACATCATTGACCATGGGGAGTTGGACGTCGATGATGGGGAGACCTTAATGGGGGTTGCAGTAGAGTTAGAGGATCAACAAGAGCAGGTCATACGTGGACATACGATACCTCTTGTGTGCATACACTAGATACACGGGAACCTCTGGGAGAGCACATGGGAACGGGAGGCTCAAATGTACGCTCAATACCCCCACATGTTCCCATAGTTCGAGTTGTAGCTTACAGGGATGTAATCCGATGAGGTGGGGAGAATGTAAAGACCCAGAAATCTCGTGATTTATTTTATACATGGGAATTTTCCGAGTTTGCAATTTTTGACAGTGCATGATTCCGATGTCGGTGTGTTGGGAATCAATTTATGAAGTTTTTTACGGGTATGTTCAGTAAACATATGAGAGGTATTTTATAACATTCGAACCGGTGCTTGGAATTGAAATATGAGGGCACCGTTGAACTCACAGCGCATGTATTCACTTAAGGAGACATTCACCTCAACGATAGTTGGTCAAGAATAAAAGTTATTTTTTGGGTTTTCATAAAAATAATAATAAAATAATGTGAGCTCCACATTATTTTATTTGAGCTGCCGTGTGGGTGACTGGTAGTTGAAACCTCATCTTGGAAGTTAGAGGTGGGACCACCACACCTTAACCTCCAATGAGATGTTATGGTGGTGGGGCCCACCAGAACATAACCTCCCACGAGAGTTTGCGACATGAGGACCACCGAAACATAACCTCCCACGAAAGGTTACATCGTAGGGACCAGATGAGGGCTTAACCCCCTATTTATAGAAGAGAGTAAAACCTCTCAAGACACCCTCATTAATGAGGGAGAGCCTCATGACCTTCCTTTAATTAAATTTTTCCAATCTACCCATTTTAATTTGTGCCTACTCTCATGAATTAATTAGGGGGATCCAATTAATTTAAATCTTCTTTTTTAATTTCTGTGCCAATGAAATACGAGATAACTAAATCTAATATTATTTTACATGGAATTTTGGTGGACGTTGGGAAAGAGGAGAGCATGGGAGGATTAGAATTATCCCAATTAAGAACAACGAACCTGTTCTTCCAATGAAGAACACTGGTGATGATCCTTCTTCGACTTCATCCCCTGACACCTACAGATGTTGAGCATCTTCCATAGTCGACACAGCTCAGGTTTGGAAGTGTGCGACAGACACGACGAATGAAAAACAATGGAAAGGGGTTTACATTGAGTAATATTCATTTTCTTTTTATCATCATATTTTTAAAGGAATCGATGCGATGTATTGAAAATAATTTATTTTTATCATACTCCTTTGATGAACCAATTGCTATTACCCCTAAACGTGGGTGGTTTGGGCCAAACTAACATGGCCTGACTCCCTCCACCGATCTCTTTGTGATGTTACTTTGGTATGCCAATGAGGATATGGAAAGACAAAAGCGACAACGAAAAAGGTCGCACTACCCGTGGACTCCAGGAACCGCTCCCTCCCCTCGACGCTCCGATGCTCTGGGCCGAACCACGACCCTCCGGCCGAGCTGCCCTGGTCGCGCCATCAGCAGGTGCACTGGTCGAGCTACCCTGGCACACACCATTGCCCGCTTCCCCGACAACACCCCATGCACCCCGCACACCCCGACCTCCCTGGCCGCCTGCCGGCCTCCGTGCGTGCCCCGCGCGCCTCTGGTGAACCGGTGCCATTGTAGTCTCTCGGCCAAGTCGGCATCCCGGCCTCCCTCGTGGTGCCCTGGACAAACCTACATAGCCGACCCATGTTGGGCCGCACCCTTGCGATGCTCTGTGCCGAACCGGCCTTGAGCCTTGGTCGAACTGCCCTCGCGGCCTGTTGGGCTTGGCCCAGTGGGCCAAACCAAACCTAACAGGCTGGCCTTCCCAATGGGCCAGGCCAAACCCAACAGGTCGGACCGGGTTAGCCTAGACTGGGATGGGCCGGGTTGGTACGACCGGTTCGGGCTGGAGCAGGGCCCACTACTGACCCTTTACTTCTTTGGACATAACATTGACCCCGAACGACCGTTTGATGAACCGTTAGCAGCACTATTTTTCTAGGAGCACGACGGTCTCTTGGATTATACCCCACTGATGTTTGGGGTAATGTTGAGATATAGTTAAGTTGGATCATACTTGAATCCAACACCCCCTGAGACTAAAGAGCTTATAACTCAAAGACAGGGCGTCTGATTGATGTGTCTTCTATTGCGTCGAGACCCCTAGAACGAGGTTGACCATTGAGATACTTATAATTGGGACTTCATGAAATCTGGAGTATCGACCTGTAGCTCATAGAGTGGACACTCCCAGAGACAAGCAAGTAGAGTGTGGAGACCTAGAAGCTGGCTGAGACCTACTGACTGGGAACTTATTCGACTCGGAGTGATTCTATTAGCACAGTGGGGATCGCCTGGTTGTGGTGGAAGATTCACGTCGGAGGATCCTCGGGTTGTGGCGGCAGACCCGCAGTACTCGACAAGAGGATTACCTTTACAGGCCATTAGGGGGAGCACCTGAATGTGGCAGAAAACCCAGAGAGAAGAGCTCCTTTGTGACATAGTAAACCCACGATACTCTACAGGAGGAGTACCTCAATTGTCCATGGTTAGTGGGAAGTGCCTTGGTGTCACGGAAGGCCCACTATGCTCGACATAGGAGGATTTCCCCAGTAGTTGTGGTTTCGATATTGTGAATAATTTTTTTTGAGATGAGTCAGTAACTTTTGTGTTTACCTCATGATTGAGATGGATTACTTGATAACATAGGTATATGTATAAGCATATACCTATGTTAGGTTATCTGTTGAATTCATACTTTGTGGTTTATCCTTGTTGTATTTTGTGAGACCTTGAGTGTCTATGGGTCCCTACTGAGTATCGTTATACTCACCCATGCACGGGCTATGCCCACACCTCGTTGTTTTGGTTACAGACGATGGATAGCGCTGACCGAGGCTGAGTGGTTCCGGACGGGATAGTACTCGGAGGTGGACCACAGGGCGTGATAGTACACAGAGGAGACAGACGGACGTGGAGTGTTATGGAGGCTTTTTGTACCTACCCTTCAGGTAGGATTTCCCAGTGGAAGATCTATGAGTTTTTTCCCTTTTTCCAGTACTTTTATTTTCTGTTTCTTTTTACATTACAATCGTGCTTGTATTTCTAGCCCCCTTTTACTATCCTGCACTCCTTTTTCCACAGTTTTAATTAGTGTTTCTCCTACGTCTTGAACTCTAATTGTATGTGGTTATAGTTTATACGGGCAATGTCTTCCCAGCATAGAGATTTATGCCTTTGGTGCTAGTCTCCAGCCCCTGGCCTCTAGAAGGCGGGCTTGGGGTTGTCACGGCACGGGTCCCAAGGACGGGTCGGGACAATTAATTTAAATTTAATTAATTTATTCATTCAGTTATTGAATGAAATACTTAATTTTATTGAAATCGATTTTGGTTATAAAATAAAATTTTCAATTATTAAATTTAATTATTTATAATTCATATAGTTTATAAAAGAAATTGGTGTTGACAAATTATTAATATAAAAAATAATTTTTTAATAATCATATGTTTCTTAAAGTAGAAATTTTTTTTGGTTTATATTTAATTTTAAAAAAATAATTTTAAAAATATTAAATGTTCATATTTATCATTCACTTAAAATATTTGAATTTCATTCATATTAAACATAGCCATTTTTATATACATATTATTCAAAAAAGGGTTTCAACGATTCATTCTTACTAATTCAACAATTATGTTTTAAATGGTTACAACTAAAGATTTCTATTTTATCTTAATATATCGTAGTTTTGTTTAATTTTGGAGATATGTGTGGAGAATTTTATCAAACTAATAAAATCATTTAAAGGTAACCATATAATAGAATTTTGTTGTGTTAAAATTGTTAAATCGTTAAATGATTATCTCAACATCCTCAAATTAATGACACTATAAAATTAAAAAAAATGTTTATTGAACATTCATTAAGATCTTAATTATATGAATTTCTCTATTTGGTAATTATTTGTGGGAGATCATTCAGTTGGTGTTCCTTCAAAATGATCTACTTCGAACGGAAATTCTTCATCTAATGAATCTATTTGAATTACTATGAAATCTCTCTATGGTATAGTTTGAATAGGATCTCCCTCTATATATCGTTTTACTTAGAAATTTTTCTATTTTTCTTTATCCATTGAACCCTCAAAGATTTTGATCCACCTCTTTTGTAAGATGAATTCATTGAGATCTGTTTGATGATTTGGTAACACTCCAAGTAATTCTATAATAAAATTTCTTCTATCCAAATCACTATGAGAAATATATTTAGATTAATTTTATTAAAAAAGTTTTTTATTAAAAACTTCACTCATAAAATTTCATCTACAGAATTATTATAGAGAATTATATCTCACGCCACTTTGTTTAGATGCATTTAATCAATTCATCATTCTATAGACCTTGATTTTCTTTTTCCAGTGATCTTTATAATGAGAATATCTAATGGACATGGAATTTTTGATTGATAGAATTATTATTTTTTATTCCTTAAAGCCTTGAAAAAAACTATCCATAACACTTTTCATCTTTATCTTTGTATAAGTATGTCTGATAGAAAATATACATCTCTTGAACTGATACAACAACAATACGATATCTCTTTGCTAAGATACTATAGTTAAACAATGTTCTTCTATTATTCATTGATTGATATTTTTCGATAAATAACGGAATTCATTTGATATATAATTTTTTTCATCCTATGTTAGATCATATCATTCTGATCAACTCTATTTGATCACCTCAGTCTAATAGACACAATCTTATAGCCTCTTTATTCTAGACATAGTTTGGTTTCCACCATTAGTTTGACTCATATTTCTTCAACCATTCCTCTTTTTTCATTAATCACATTTACTTAATTCATGTATATTCATTCTAGAATCACAATTAAAAAAATAATACTATACTATACAAATTTTCATATCCAAACATCAAGGAACATTATTTTATACATTATGACCACCTCACCAACCATCATATGTTTATCAAATATTCAAAAGATAATTCACATTCAGGTACTGAATATATCATGTAATTAATATATTACAAAACATCATATGTAATGAACATAACATATCTACCAATATGATACCATGACATTTTAAAATCCATTTCCTCTTCAACATTCTTGGGCACAACTATACTTACTTAAAAACATAATTTAAATAATGTAATACTTATAATTATTGAAAACCATTAACCATCATTGAAAAAATCATACAATATACACAAGGTGGAATCTATTATTTATTCCCTATTCATTAGAAAAATCATATATTTAAAAATACACCCAAACATATAGTTTCTATCTCTATTGTACGAAACCATATATTATGGCATGTATGTTGGCCAAACCTAATACACCAAATCATCAAAAAATTGAATTTAAAACACTAAAATATCATGGATTGATCCTTTCATTTATCCTAACATGATTTTATCCTTCCAAAATAGGTATATTTATTAATCACATTTAGTTATTAATATAATAATTTTGAACTATGTTTGGTCAATTAAATAATACAAATTTGTACCAAAATAATCATAATGTATAAAACTTATGCACCATGGATGGTACTGAAAAAATATACATAGATCCACCCAACACATTTGCATGAAAATACTCCCAATTTATAAATCTTACATAAATGAAACTTATACAAGAACTTTAAAAATATTACCAACAAATGTGCTTTCTTTATGATGTTTATAAATTTATTCTACCATATAATTTGTTTTACCATCCAAATAAGTATGCAGGATTCAAAGAAACAAACACATCATTGTGAATATTACATGTCAATTAGTTTTGTTTTATCTTTATTGATTTTCATTAGTCTGGAAGACATTACACACCAAAAACATTACACAGATAAGTAATTGCTTAACACTTTTAAAATTTTCAATGGCCATCAAATAATATCTTAATTATCACATAATATATATCCCTTTAGTAATTTAGAGAGTGTTTTCCGATAAAATTATTAATGTATTAATCAAAATCATTCTTCACACTGATATATCCTTTTCTATAACTAATCATCTAGTATTCAATGTTTTTATGCATTGAGGGACATAAAATATTCTCCAATACCTCAAGAATAAAATTCCATAAATAAAAATAAATAATTTTTTGGGAAAAAATAATTTTCCAAAATCACAAAAAAATATCCATAAATGAAATTTTAATAAATGATACATAACTCTTTCAAGTATATTCCAACCTTCATGATAAGATCTCCACAATGTTTGTTAGTTGTTTTGGAAATTCATTTAATACCCTTGTATAGAAAAAAACCCAAAACACATTTCAATCATATTTTCCCTATCATTTCCCATATTGTAGTAATCATTCACAAGAAATGATATGAACCTATTCTAGTAATTGATTTAAGGGTGAAATGGATTTTTATGCCTAATTTATTATATAATTTTATTATTTTTATAATATCATCAAATCATAATTTTTAATTAGTCGACTGTCTTGTACATGACTGGTGTCAATATGTAATTTCTATAATTTGTTTACTACATTGGTTATTAATTTATTTCTCCCTCCATATATCTAACCAAATATAAAATGGAATACATTTTTTCAAGTGGAAAAGTTCCTGGGGATTTATATTATGTTTGTGGAATGAATGGTTTTTTCTTCAAATTACCTTAGACCATCCCTTATATTAATTTTTTCTTATGTAATTGGAGGATACATTATCCTCAAGGGACTAGGTACTTTTATATTACATTCCCATACATATAGTCTTTGTTATTAACTTTAATTTATCCTTTAAAGGATAATAATCACAATATCTATAATATAAACTAAGAAGAAAATTATAGGGAATCATCTCATAAATAAATATTTAGAGAAATAATTCAAAATGTCAATAAATGTGATATAATAATGATTATAAATACTACATTTTGATCAATCATTGATCATTAACATAATTATTATTGTAATTTTCTTTCTCATTAATAAAACAAATAAATAAAAATATTCAATACACATACAGTAATTGATACTTTCACACTAGTATTAAATCAAGTGATAAATTTTAAGGTTATAACATTTTTTGAAGAAATATAGGGTTTTCATTTTTCAATATTAACAGATTTGGAAAATAACTATTTTTAGTACATTGTGATAATGTGTGTCAAATATTAGTGTCGTTTAGAGGGAGGTGTTGTCACAATAATATCAAAATTTACTAATTTATAAATGAATAAACTGATAACACAGTAAGGAAATACTCATATTTAATCAAAAAAATATAGAAACCTACTTGGATAGAGTAACTATATTAAGACATTTATGGAATCAAAAAATAGATTTTTAGGATATTTTTTAATAGATTAGAGTGAAAATAATATGTTTCACTGAAATTATTTATTAGAAAACATCTGATAAATCCTCAAACACATAGGGATATTTTTTAATCTCACTTAATTAAAAATAATAACTGTTATTTCTATTATTCATTATAATATGATTTGGACCATATAACATCCCTAATAAATCTAATTCCAATGTTTAACTTTCCTGTAGAAGAATATTTAAACAAACATATAGATGAATTCATAGTGGGTTTTGTTAAAAACCCATGAATAGTTGATAAAAAATAAGACAAGTGTATAGAATTTACTATTATCTTAGAAATGGTTCCCAATTATTATTTATAAAAACTATAACCTAGATAAGTTTAATGTTTTGATCAACACCAAATAATGGTCCTTCAACATTTTTTCAAGACATTGAAGATCATTTTCTTGAGAAATATTATTTATATAATAAATAAAGTGTAGCATCCAAGGAAAATAAAGAATATGACATTTTTAAATTTATTATTATTTTTGAATTATATATTAATTTTATTTTTAAAATGATTCTATATTCAATAGCGTACCTGATACACAATGATGGGTTTCTCTGAAGTCTTATATTGTAGACAATGCTCAGTCATACCGAAAAATAATAATACTTTATTATTTTAAATGGTAGTTAATGCCTTGACGTTGTAATGATGGGAATGAAAAAAACTAACTACAATATGATTATACATGTTTGTTAAATGTTTTTATATTTATCCAATAAAATATAGAGGCATAATATGTGAATGATTCTAATTTTAAGCATAAATACTCTAATATTATCTAAAAGTTCAATTTAATGCCTATGGATGTCGAACCCTCTTTAAATAAAGTTTTGGTAACCTTTATTTGTTCTATTTGACAAAATTAAATTATTCTTTAGAATATGGAAATCAAAATTTATTTTGGGTAAATTTTTGGTATTTTTCTGAAAAAATTAGTTTTTTAATGAATAGTGAAAAATATTATATTTTAATTCAAAACTAATTTTTAATATAATATATTTATATATTTAGATTATCATTTTAAATTTTTTAAAAGTTCAATTATATTATATTTTTAACATTTAATACAATTTTGATCATTGGATGTAACTTTTCATTGAAATTTGAAATAAACAAGTGTCAATTATTTGATTATTATTATGTCGTAAAAAACATTCTTTTTGTTTTGACAATGGGAATTAACTTTAAATTAATTAATGAAACTTATATATTTTGAATTTTGTAATATAGAAATCATTTATGAATTCAGAATTTCAAATATAGCTTAGGCTGAATTTTTTGGTTTTTTTTTGAAAACCTTGAATTTTTGATGAATCGTAAAGACAATGAGTTCTAGTTAAAAAAGAATTTTTTATTTTAAGGATATTTTACTGCTACAGTGAATTGAACTTCAAAAATATGATATACATGGTTTTTATCAGTAAGTAAAATATCATTCAATAAGATGAAAATAATTATTGGTGAATAATATATTTTGACTTTTATTTAACACGGTTAAAGGTAACTAAGATAATTCAAGGTAAAAATAATATTATAATAATATAAAATTTTCTTAACACATGTCCTAACGTCATTAGATGAGTCATGGATGAAAAATACAATCCTTAGGTGATATTTTTGGCTTTTTAAAGCCATTTGGGTAAGATAATGACATTAATAAGTTTTTATTTAAAGTAAAAAATCAAAATATCATAAACATGTATTGTTTTGATAAAAAAAATTAATTTGAAGTTATATAATTGATATACTTGACTATAAATATTTATTTGAAATCTAAAAAATAACCTAAATCAAGGTATTTTATTTATAATTTTTAGAAATCAAATAAATAATATTATGTATGACATAATAATTGTGCAGTGCTTCCCTCAATAATGAATGATTTAAATAAATATGATTAAAAAAATTAAAAAATAAAAAACCAATCCAATTATTATTGGATGATTTTATTTTGAACAATATTCATATCATGTCCGACTTTAATATGTTTTGGACCATTTGAAACTGAAAATCATTATATAATAAAATAATATTTTCAAACATTCTTAAAAAGACCCTCCTCCGCCTTATAAAAATGCCCCACTTCAAACCCATTACTCACACCTCTCAAGCCCCCTGGGCTCATCCACCCTCTTCCCAAATAATTTCTCAAGATCTCTATCTTCCACCTAGAATCTTTACCTTCAGTTCAAGTCACTTCAATAAATCATTCTGGATCAAATCAATGGGAGTTACCCGATTTAAAGGTAATGTTTTCTCTTAATTTCTTTTCATTTATTTTACTTATCCAACCCCCTACACTCTTTTTATTACATTATTTTATAACATCCCAAGTATACTCAATATACTAGATTGTTGATATGATATGTATTCAAACTACACATACACACACCTCCTTCTAATGATTAAAGAACATATTGTTTCTGTGGACGGTGAACTACTCCCCACGAAATGATGATTGTTCAATATTCTCCAACCACATCTTCTGGTGGAAATTAAAACGGCACAATATTTACATGTTATATATATTATATTTATATTTTCTCTATAATTTATTATTTTTCATTTTTATCATACCTTTATGGTTTCCATAATTGGTAAATAGGATAATTTATTTGAGGAGGTGCGAACTACCGCCCCTTCAAAGTGATATGACTCGTTCATGACATACATGGTACATATAAAGGATGGAATTAATGAAAATATATATAATATTATAATTTAATTATATTATTCCTATGTATAATTATGTTTTCATTACATTTAATATTATATAGAAATGAAAATATCCTCCATGCGTACGTACGGCTTTCCGTCTCCATGAACGGTACATTTCATTTCTTACATCCAAATATTATGTACTATTTAAAATACACATATATAATTTTTATATATGATATATATTATATATAAATAATTAATATAATATTGGAGATAATTGACTTTTTACTACATGAACAACTTGTAATTATAAGAATTACATTTTTGACTCAAGTACCAAATATCGACAAATCGACCATTATAAACTTAAATGATTTCATAATGTTTATAACATAGTAATGAGTGATATAAAAAGAATAATAAACAAGAAAAAGGTTATTATAAAGTATAAATTTACTTTAATTTCTTATTCACGAGACTAATGATCGAATGGTTCAAGTCGGACACGATGTAAGGGGTTTTCATCTCACTTTTTATTCCCGTTATATTCATTCTATATTTGCCACTATTTTATTTTTTTGTGAAGTATGTACTTCCCATTATTGTATTAATTGTGTAATATACTATAATTTATGGGTATTTAAATCTTCATTTTATGATCCATATTTCTTGTGGTGTATGTTTCTTAAGTTAACAAATTGATAAGTGAACCTTTCACTCTCCTCTTCTAATCAAAGATTTCTTTTTAGTTATTCTTTTTAAAATTCCCATTTTCTTATGTTGGGATATTTTCTTCTATATCCTTATTGATTAAAATTTTATGTGCATGTAATTAGAGACCCTTTTTCTCTCATAAACTCATTTTATAAATTTTAATGCGACACATTTAGGCTGTCGAATTTCTCTAACATAAATTTGTAACCCAATTTCTATTCTTTGGGGTTAAACTTTTACATCTTGATTTAATCATGCTATGAATATTTGTGAAAGTAATATGATTATTTTACAATTAATATCCACTTATATTGGATGTATTTATATTTTTTCACGCATAATAATTCAATCGATTTATCCTTAGCCTAATGGTATGGGTTTTGTAAGGGAATTTGTCTCAATTTACAATCCATTAAGACTTATTGGTTTATATACACCAATTAACATTTATATATTGTATATACTACCATTTTATTTAATATATCCTGAATATCCTTATTCTCATGATATTAAAAGATTATATTAATTTTATTCTTTGATTTTTTTATTCAATAATCTATCATTGTGTTTGGAACTCCTTAAACAAAATATCGTATCTAATGGTTTAATGACTTATTATTGAAAATATTTCACATTAATGTCCATGATTTACAATTGATTCTAAGGATTTATTTATATGGACATGATTTTTTTGAAATTAAAATTCCTTTAAATAGTTTCAAAGTGGAATGGGACACTTTGATTCAAAATTCTCTTTATTAAATGTTTTAAATGGTTTAAAAAATGGTTTGACGATGATATGATTATGTAAATTTATTGAAATGATATATTGTGATTGCAAAGTGGAAATATAATCTTCCCTTTTTTATTTCTTTTATGAGTTTTGAATATGTTATGGTTATTGGGAATTCTATACGTATATGGGTGGTTCCATGATATACATTTGACGGGTGAGCCTGAGATAGCTCTCCAATTCATTGGGTAATGAGACGGAGGAAAATGATATTGTTTTCCTAAGAGAATTAAAGAATATACTGTGATGGGAATTCATAATATAACTCCCTACATTGCTATGAAAGATATATTATAAGTATGTATGGATGCCACAAGTTACCTTTATGATTTATGATTTCATTGTATTATTCATAAATCATAATATTTCACAAGGTATGTTATGATTAAAATGTATGGTTTCATTGTTTTTTATTTTTTAATGGGATAATGTTTCGTTTCCCTATTTTATAACTCTTACTGAGATTTTTATCCTCATCCCATGTTTTTTTGAAATGATTTTTATGAGACTTAATAATGAATATGGTCATGGATAGGATAAAGGAAAACTCATGTTATCTAAAACATGGAACTAGACAAGTTTTTTAAGAGTTTTTATTTTATGAAAAATGGAAACTGAGTAGAAGTGCCAACATTATTATTTTTGGGATGTAATAGTTAAGGCCTAATTCTCTAAAGCTCTAAACCTGAAATTATCCTTAATGAGAATTATTCAATTAATTGAAGATTATGTACTGTTTACGGTTGGGTCCTTATAGTTGGTATCAGAGGTCGGTTTGGATAACATAAGAGGACAGGGTTCTATTTAACCATAAGTGACATAACCATAATGGTAAGCATGTTATAAAGAGTCATAGTTATTTTAGAGGTGACAAATGGTAATTACATTTTGGGGTTAAAATGAAAGTTATTAGATAACCTTTGAGGATAAATTTTTTTTTGGTTATTTTTGAGGAATTTATCTTTTTTGTTAATGTTATGAAATTATATAATTTTTTAAAAAGGACATGCATAACGTGCGACAACCTATCGTGTCAGACAAATCTATGGAAATCGAACCAGCAAACAAAGTGTGATTGTGATTTAACACCTACCACTGGACTATGTGAAGTCCATGGTTATAATGACTAATTATTCTTGGTTAAATGCTTTTATGGATCAATGTTAAGTTGATTTGGGATCTTAGGTTTTATCAAATCTAAATATTTAGTATAGGAATCATAATTGGTGATTATGTAATAAATTTTATTGTGGAATATGTTTTATCTTTTGGAACATTATAGGCTTAAGAGAAATAGAATACTATGGGATATCATTTGTGGAGTAATAGTTGAAATTTTATTTTGGAAGAATCTATGTTTTTATTGTGGACATATGGTGATTTGGGTTATTTATGTAAAAGAATAACATATAATAATGAATATTTGATTTGGTTAATTACACTTCAGTATGATATCTTAAGAGTAGTCAATGTTATCTGGAGTTAAATGTTAAGATTTACTATTGAATAATATGGGATTAAATTCTTCTGATTTTTGGGATTCAGACCTAGTTTGGTTTATTTTGAAGAGTATTAAGAAAAATTGTTTATTGAATGGTCCTTGTTGATACTTGGGTATTGTTTGTTGAATTTTTGAGATAAAGAGTAGTTTTTATTTTAATAAAATATTATCATTTTTAAAGATTATTTGAACTCGTACTGACCATTTTGTTATTAGTTATTGTATAAAGATATGTGAAATATATGGTTCATATTTTGAGGATCATGTTATTCTAAATGAGTTGATTTTAGAACGTTTTATGTGTCCAAGTCATCATGAATATTAATCCTTCGATGAAAATAATAGTTTGTTGTTGAAATTTAGTAAAGGATGAAAGAATACATGAAATGAAAGTCTGTTTCCATGTGTTCTTGGTCAAGCTCATAAATAAATTCTTCAAATTTATTAAAGGGAAATTAATATTAAAACTTTGTCTGTTTAATTTTCCTACTGGGAAACCAATGATCATTTAACCCATCACAAATTTGTGGTTTTCTTATTTTTAACTTTCTCTTAATCAACTTTTATATCACTCTTTATCAGAACATGACACTTAATTTCTCCTCTATATCCATGTTTTAATTGAATCCAAGTATGGGTCATCTTAGGCGACATTTGTACATATCCTTCATTATTTTAAAGTTATTGTTTTATTTACTATTCTTTTTTATGTGGGACTTTCAATGAAGTTTCCATTCCCAATTTTAAAATATCGAGGATTCAGTTTCCAAAAAGGGGGGAGGATGTGACATCCGGAGAATATAAAGAAAATGACATTATCATATTGATTAATATTTTTGGATTAAATATTAATTTTAATTTATAGGGGATTCTATATTCAATGGTTTTCCTAACACGCAACAAGGGGATTCTCTAAAGTCTTATGTTTCACACACTGCTGAGTCATACTGAAAAATAATAATATATTATTATTTTACACGGTACTTAATGCCTAGCTCTTGTAATGGTGAAAATTAATAGAACTAACTTCAATATGATTATACATGTTTTTAAAATGTTTTTACAGTTATAAAATAAAAGATAGAGGCTTTAAATTTGATTAATTTTAATTTTAAGCATAAATACTCGAATATTTTTTAAAAGTTCGATTTACCACCTTTTGATGGTGAACCCACATTAAATCTAGTTTTGGAAAATTTTATATGTTATATTAGAAAAAATGAAATTCGAATTTATAATCAGAACATGAAAATATACTTTGGGAAAATTAATGATATTTTCCTAATAAAGCTCATTTTTTAATGAATAGTAAAAAATATTGCATTTTAATTTGAAACTGCCTTTTAATCTAATTTATTTATATAGCTATATTATCATTATAAATGGTTTTAAAGTGTTATTAGATTATATTTTTACCATTTAATCTAATTTTGGCCACTGGACGAAATTGCACTTTGAAATTGGACATAAACAGGTGTTAATCTTTTGATAGTTATTATTTCTTAAAAATATGCTTTTTGTTTTGACAATAGAAATTAATTTTAAATTAATTAATGAAACTTATATGGTTTTAATATGGTAAAATATATATCATTTTTGAATTCTAAATATCAAATATAGCTTATGATGAATTTTTGGTATTTTTCTGAAAACCAACAATTTTTGTTGAATAGTGAAAATTCTATGTACTATTTAAAAAACTGATTTTTTAATTTAAATGGAATTTTACCATTTCTATGAATTAAATTTCAAAAATACGACATACATGATTTTTATTAGTACATAAAATGTGTTTCAATAATATGAAAATAATTTTTGGTGAATATTAAATGTTGACTTTTATTTACCACGGTTAAATGTTAATAGGCTAATTCAATGTAAAAATGATTTTATAATAACATAAATTACCTTAACACTTGTCATAACATTATTAGATGAGTTATGACAGACCAATAAAATCCTTGGCTGTGCTTTTTGGCCTTCTAATGCCATTTGGATAAGATAATCACATTAATTACCTTTTAGTTAAAGTTAAAATAAAAATATCATAAACTTGTATTGTTTTGCTAAAAAATTATTGATATGGGGTTATATAATTGATATATTGGACTATAAATATTCATTCTAAATAGTATATTATTTCCTACATGGTAGTGTATTTTTAATTTTTAGTCATAAAATAAATAAAATTATTTATGACACAATCATGATGGTGTGCTAACCTCATTAATAAATGATTTTAAAAAATTAGTTTATAAGAATTAAAACAATTACTAAAACTTTTTCAATTATTATTGGATTAATTTATTTCAAACAATTTTCATTTATATTCGAAATTAAAATTTTTTGGACCTTTAAAACTGAAAATCATTATATAATAAAAGAATATTTTCAAACATTCCTAAAGAGCCCCTCCACCCCCTTATAAAAATCCCTCCCCTCTAACCCATTACTCACATATCTCAAGCACATTGGATTGTAAAAACACTACCCACATTAGTTCTCTAGATCCATCTCTTCTAGCTAGAAGTCGTACCTTATGTAGAAGGCACTTCAAGAAATCATTTGGGTTCAATCAAAATGGAGTTACCCTATTAAAAGCTAACGTCTTCTCTTATGTTCTTTTCTTTTATTTTACTTATCTAACCCCATAAACTCGTTTTAATACTATATTTTATAAAAACAATAGTATAATAAATATAAAAGGTTTTTGATATGAGATGAATTCGAAATACACTTACACACACCTCTGTCTAAAGGATAAAGAACATACGGTTTCTATAGACGACGAACTACTACCTCACGAAACGATGATTGTTCTATCTTCTCCTACCAAATATTATGGTGGCCATTATGATAGAACTGTATTTATATGTTATATATATATGTATATGTATATATATTATTTATGTTGTCTTTATACTTCTGTACGTTCATTTATATCATACCTTTATGGTTTCCTTAATGGGTAAATACGATAATTTTACTTGGGGAAGTGTTGACTACCGCCCCCTCAATGTGATATGACTCGTTCGTACCTTACATGGAACATATAAAGGATTGAATAAATGAAATTATATATGATATTATACTGGAATAATAATATAACTATTTATAATTAGGTTTTCATTGCATTTTATATGAAATATAAATGAAAGTAATGTTCATGCGTACATACGACATACCGCCTCCATGAACATTTCAATTCATTTCTTACCTAAAAATGTTATGTACTATTATAAATACCTATATATAATGGATTATATGATATATATTTTTGATATATAAATCACAAATATCATTCTGGAGATAATATAATTTTGACCACATGAACAACTTGTAATAATAAGAAGTTCATTTTTGACTCAAGTACTAATTATTGACAAAATGACCATTATTAACATAAAGGATTGAATAATGTTAATAGAATTGTAATAAGTGATATAAAATAAATAATAAAATTATAAATTTTAATTAATCAAGTAAAAATTTTCTTTAGTTTATTATTCAGGATATTAAAGAATGAACAGGTCATGTCAGACATGAGGTAAGGGGGTTTCATCTCACTTTTTATTCCCATGATAGTCATGATATATTTTCTTCTATTTCCATTTGTGTGGTGTATATACTACCCATGATTGTATTAATTGTGTAATATATTTCAATTTATGGGTATTTACATCTTCATTGTATGATCCTTCTTTCATGTGGTGTATGATACATATGTTAACAAATCGTTAAGGACACCGTTCACTCTCCTCTTCTAATCAATGACTTATTTTATGTTATGTCTTTCAAATTTCCATTTTCGTATGATGGTATATATTTTTATATATCATTATTTATGTAAATTTTATGTCCATTTGATGATATACCCCTTTCTCTCGCATCAACTCATTTTCTGAGTTTTAAAGCGACGCCATTAGGCGGTCGAATTTCTATAAGAGAACTTCTTAACCAAATTTCAATTCTTTGGGGTTAAACCTCTACTTCCTGATTTTGTTGTGATATGAATATGTGTGAATAATATATGATTTTTACACTTAATATCCACTTATATTTAGTGTATTTTTGTTTTTCACACAAAATAATTCCATTGATTTATCCTTAGTCTAATGGTACAATCTTTATAAGGGACTTTGTTTCAATTTATATTCCATTGAGAATTATTGGTTATTGTACACCAATGCACTTTTATATGGTGTATATACTACCATTTGACATATTATATAATGAAACTCCTGATTATCATGATATTATAAGCATTTATTTATGTTAATCTTTAATTATTTCTATTCAAGCATCACTCATTTGGCTCGGAACTCTTTAACAAAAATATCGTTTTAAATATTTTAATGATTTATTCTTCTAAATGATTCAAATTAATGTCCAAGTTTTAAAAATAGTTTTATGGATTTATTTATATGGACATGAATTTTATGAAATTGGTATTTCTTTTAAAAGTTTCAAAGTGGTATGGAAAACATTAAGTCCAAATTCACTTTATTAAATATTTTAAATGGTTATAAAAAGGGTTTTATAAAGAATATATTATGTCAATTTCTTAAAATGATATATTGTGATTGGAATGTGGAAATATTACCTTTCCTTTATGCTTGTTTAATGTGTTATGAATTTGTTATATTTATTGGAATTTTTTTACGTATACGAGTTGTTCCGTGATAAACCTAGGGCAGATGATCCCGAGATATCTCTCCAATTCATTGGGTAACGTGACAGAGGTTAATGATAATGTTTTACTAAGAGATTTAGAGAATATACTGTAATGGTTATTCCAAATATAAATCCCTACATAGCTGTGAAGGATATAATGTAAGTATGTATGGATGCCACACGTTACCTTTATGATTTATGATTTCTGTGTATTATTCTTAAATGTTATGATTTTATAAGGTATGTTATGATTAATAAGTATGGTTTTATTGAATTGTATTTATTGATGGGATAATGTTTTATTTATTTGCATTATAATTCTTATTGGGATTTTTATGCTCATCACATGTTTTTTAGATGTATTTTACAAGACATAAAGATGAATAGGGTCAAGGATTGGATCAAGGAAAAGTCACCCTATGTAAATCATGGAATAAGAAAAGTTACTTTTTTAGAATTTTTTATTTCATGAAAAAATGGAAACTGAACAGAAGTGTCTACTTTTTAATTTGTGAGATGTAATAGTTATGGCTTAATTCTTTAAGGCGCTAAACTTGAAATGATCATCAATGTAAATTATACACTTAATTCAAGATTATGTAATATTTAAGGTCAGGTCCTTATATGATTTCATCATATAAATATTTAATGATAAGTATTAAAGGTTTACAAAGTGAATTTGAGGATATCCCTATCTTATTATTAAATAATAATATTTTATAAATATATACTATTAAGGATTTCAAATTAGTGAATGTAATTTATGATATGTTTCGTATAGAGGGTAATTGATGGAAAAATAATCAGTTGAAGATAAGGGACTCATTGTGAATACATAAGGGTGGTTGTTCATTTGGTAAATAAATATACTACATTTCTAGGATGAGTACATAAATATATACTAGTAAGAGTTAAGAATATAATAATTTTGTTATTAATTGTTTATTCTCAGCATTGATATAGAATGAACAAAAACTCTCTCACAAATCATTTTATGTAGATCCTTCATAAAATTAACCGAGGTAATAACTAATGTTTATGAATGAAAAATGATAATGGAATTTAAATAAAAAATTTTTAATGTTAATAATTTTGATTCCATGAGATATCCATAATAATAATATATATCTTTTATAATATAAAACATTGAGGAAGAAAATCCATTAAAAGAAAAGTATCTGTTATAAAATATCATGATTTTAAATAATAAACTATAAATTGAGAATTCAATGAAAATTAATGTAAGTGTGTATCATTATGATCATTCTTGAGATATTTGAAAATATCAAGAGAATGATGTAAACTATGAATGATTCAATAGATTTTATTTTTTGATTTTAAAATGATGATGAAATTAATTCTTTACCATCATTGTTGGAACACAAATTCATTGAGGTTTGTGAACATAACATGATACCTTATATTATTCAACAATAAAATTTGGAATTAAAACCACTATCACTAGACCATAATTATGTTTTCTTAATAGATGATGAAATTATCCCTACAATAATTATGATTACTATTCTCATTAATAATGAAATCTGACTATTGAATATGTTACTGGAAAATGTGAAAGTAATTTGATGGAGACTATGTGATATTTTTATACTCGATCCAAAATTCAACAGGTATAAAATAATACTAAATATTAATTAAAACATATAATGAACCAATAGGAGAAGACCAAACCCTAGAATGATAGAGGTGGTTAAGACAATATGAAAATATATTTAAATAAATGATAATTTACAAAATATTTTATTCACAATGGGTCAATCGAATACACATTGTTCCTAAAAATGAAGGTCATTTAATTTTTAAGAATGAAAATAATTATTTTATCCCTTGGAGAGTTAAAAAAATAGTTGGATGGTGTGAATCCATTATAATACACTTAATCATGTAATAATAAAATATCAATTTTTATACCAGTCAAAGATAAAATATTGGAAATATTAGTTAAAACCCTATTATTATATCCTTAATTATTTCCCATGTTAGTTTTAGGTTCCCATTTAACCTGATGTCAAAAATGAAAACATCCTAAACATCTATCTATATTAATTTTATTATAATATGATTTCATTCAGAATATGTAATGCTCATGTCATTTCAATGATGTTTATTAAGCGATATCTCTAATTTGATTGAATATTTCATAAAAATATTTCCTAGTGACATTATTGTTTTTCATACATCTATTTAAAATTTCCTAATAAACTATGATAGAAATTTATAAACATTCATTGGGAAAACAATTTTAATTAATATTGAAAAATGTAATTTTATACCAAAAAAGGGGATTCTGATTGGTCATGTGAAACCATGAAATGAGATTATGGTTGAATTATAAATAATTTATATCATAAAATCATTTCATTATAAAAATTTAGTGAAACACATATGTTCATTTTTCTGACATGTATGCATTTAAAATATGTTCATAATGATTTTAGATATTTTTTTTCCTAATATAAATTTTTCGTATAATGTAATCAAATTATTAATTTGATGTAACTTATAAGAAATAATTTGATAACCTAAAATGATAGTTGGACACACCTCCAATGATTCAACCAAAAATATGGGAGCACAAAATTGAACTATTATGTGATGTTTCCAATAATAGAATAGAGTTAATACTTCAATGAAGGATATATGGTGATAATTACATCACTTCATATACTTAATGAACTTTAGATTCTACCAAGAACAATTAAACTTCTTAATTGAAGGAGTTATTCTTTAAAAAATACATTAATGAAATTATAGACCTATTATCTTTGAAATAATGTGATTATTTTCTCTGATAATATAGAAATATTCAATCGTATAAACAATGTAGAAACAAAATATATTGGTTATATGGGTGTATCTTTTATATGAATTATGTTTTGGGATTAATGACAAGAGATGCATATATAATCTATTATTATACCACATTAATACCTAACCACACACAATAGAAGTGGTAACATCATATATTGTAGAAATAAATGAATGAATTTCATGTGAATAAATTGAAATGACTTTTATAGTGATACCATGTTATATAATAATGGTTAATTATGTTAGCACTTTCATGTTTTATCTAGCTTTAACAAAACTCTAATTTTGAGGTTTAAATATATAATAAATTATTATGTGTTGGAAATTCTATATTTATAGAAAATGTAAAATGATCCACTGGTTAGTAGATTCTTGATTTAATGTAAAATATAATTTTTAATGAGATTTTATCACATATATTTTAATGGAGGATACTATAGTAATCAAGTAATATTTAATAAATTTATAGGGTCATGATTATGTTGTATAACCTAGTATAATGATTCACGTATGTTTTATAATAATTACAAGTTGTGTCACCTCAATAGAAATTTATCTAAAATTCTACTTATTCCTAAAATGTATTTTAAATTATGGGGAATCATACATGAATAAGTAATTGACATTATAATTCATTTTACCATGATTATTGTATATTTATACATTTTACATATTATTGGTTATGTTTTAAAAGAGATTTGGGATAAAGATATAATTTTTTTACTCATATATTGCATCTGAATTAGTCAAGAATAATATATGTTGTTGGTTTCGAATATCAAAAGAAATCACCAATGATCGAGGGATTCATTTTTTCAATAGAAGGATGGGGGTGTTGATGAGGATGTAACGAGTGAACCAAAAGACCTCCAACAATACTCCCAATAGACTAGTAGAACAAATGAACCATCCAACTAAGAGATTAAAAAATATTTTATAGGAAACTATCAATAAAAATATAAGATATTAAATGCATTGGAAAGAAGATTCTATATACCCCAATAAAAAAGCATTAAAACTATCATTAGATTTATCCCTTCATAAATAGTGGATTTGATGAGTTTCCACATCCCCTTATAATTATAACCTAGAAAATTTTGTTACATTATGAAGATTAATATTTATTTTTAGTATAGAACCAATAAGATATTATCGATATAAGATCATAAGGAAATTATAAGGGTATTACCTGAAAATTATACAATTTAAAAATAAATTAGAAGAGTATAACATGATAAACACATTAAACAAAGTGACTTTCTTCCAGTAGTCCAAGTGTTTCCCTTTAATTCCAAAAATATGTTCATACCGGATAATCATAATTCTATATAGAACTGACCATTCATATTTACTATTGTCACACAATTTAGTGAATTGTAACTATTTAGAATAGAAGAGAAGAAAAAAATCACTTTAATTGGATAAATATTGGGTTTATATCATGGAAATCATCTATAGGATCTATTGGATGTTATCACAGTCCTCCAAATTTTTTAAAAATTATCAACCTCATTTTAGCTCTGTATTTCATTATTATTTAGTTACTATAATCTACTAAAAGAGCTTATAATTTTTATATATTAATTAATTACAATGCCTAAAAAAATTTTGGTCACTTTGTAGATATATAGGATTTTTTCTTTTCTATGATTTCATTTTATGTATAATTTTTTAATATTTTAAAGCATGTTGAGATCAATAGAATAATCAAGTAATTTTGAGATATATATTATTGGTTAAAAAATACAATGAATCCGGAAGCTCATCATAAATCATTGTATAAATGAGTTTAATTCTAAATTTATTATTTAAAATATTCATTACATTAACATAGAACTGTACTATGTTTTATGAAACATAATTTAAAAAAACACAATATCCAATATTTTAAAAATTAGACTTTTGCTAAAATGATCTCAGAATTATTTTCAAAACCTATTTTTACATTTGATCATTATGAAACAACACATAAACTCTAGGAATTTAATATATCCTCTAATATCATTGGAAAACGTGATAGGTATAAACATTAAAATAAAAAATTCCCTAACCACCCTAATCTAATATTAAATTAAATATCATAGTCGAACTTATGTTTAAGTGAATTTTTACTATTATTTGTAAAGGGGAATGTATTATTCTAATTGGTAAATGAGAATAGAATTATTTTCATGATGAATTCATATATTTTTTTAAAATATAATGATTCCTCCATATCTGCATGATTTTTTATAAAATTCCATTGAAAATAATAATGTAGAAAGGAGAAAAGTATAATAAAACATTTTATTCTAAAAATGATAAATGTGTGAATCTTTAAATAAATCATGGAAGAGGTTTTTGATGGATAATAGAAGAGGTTTCAATGAAGATATTTTAATTAATTTTTAAACCAAAAATCATATGTATTTTTTTATATAGATTAATCCCTACTCCATGGGCCTTTGTTTTCAAAAAGGTTACCTAGAAAACATCATCAATAACACTTCCTTACAAAAACATAGGATTAATTGAAGTTCTAAATTTATATAGAAGATATTTAAATACCTATAAATCGTATGGTGAACTTTTCAAGGATTTAGATAAAGGGGGAAATTAATTTTATTATATTTTATGTGATGAGTGAATAATTTTCTGGATAATAGGTATATATGATACTAATTATATAAGAAAGGATAGAAATAAAATGGATTTATAAAAAAAAAGAAAAACAAATTGGGAAAAATAAAGCCTGATAGGATACTGTTAACGTAATTTTAAATAGTTAAATTCACTATAGAATGTTTTTGAATACTTTCTTGGCCTTCATTTTTGTAGGACACTTATCCAGGTTTTCTACGAAATATGTATGAAGAAATTGATAATTGTAAATTATTTATTACATTTTTTGTATTAATTTATTTTCTAACTCATATAAGTTAATAAAATATTTCTGGGTCTTTAATTTTTTAGTTCACGGAAGTTTGTAATGAAATACTTATCCTTGGTAAATTATATTTCTATATCACTATCCTTGATTTATCAACAATGATAAACTCTACATATCACAAGTTGTTATGGATATGATTTCTTATGATGTAACCACATCTTCATTTCAGAAATGTTATTAATGTGATACAATACAAGTAATTCAATGCAACATGTGAATATATCTCTAATGATATTTTCTATCCATTGAAGAAACTGAGTGATATGACAGTGAAATTGAGTTTTCATTATCTATGATTAGGTCACCACATTTAATATACAAATATTATTACAAGTTATTTAGTGGTAGTTATATGAAACAAATGTTAGAGGTGGTATCATGGAATTGTTTAAGAGAGTTGATGGAAATTTTAAATATTCACCAGTCAAATTTAATGATATAGTAGTATCATGATCTTTCAATATTACTAAAATTTTAGAACTTTTTAATAAAAAAAATTCATATCTTATGATACTGGGATATCAGTAGAAGTGTTTTATGTGTTGTACTAAATCATTAAATATGATAGAGTATGTAACCAGGTGCTAAAGAGGATCTGGAAATATCACTTCTTATGATAACACACTCATATGTATGGAATATCATGTCGTAATGTGTGTAAATCGAATTACATCACATCATTTACAATGATTGGTTCATATAATACTACTAAGAGTATATATTAAACAATGAAATAATACAATTATCAATTAAAATAGAGGATTTAGATTATATCATCTTCTAAGATACTCTATATCTTTGTTATGTAATGTTCAACTTCAAAATAATAGAATCTGGGAAATTGAAATGCTCGATGATTCTAAAAGAGGGTGGGTCATCTAGAATAGGAGGAATATGAATGGAATATTGGAATATTAATGCATCACACAAATACATGCGTAAAAACCATATAAGGAGATATAAAATAATGCATACGTTATGGGAATACAGAAAATGGTGATATTTATAAATAATAATAACCAGACAAAAAGAAAAATACATTGAACGAATTGAGGATCATCATTTTCCCCAAGACGTTTCCCCGAAAACTGAAGATAGATTCAAGAATCTATTAATGGTAGTGTACATTTACCTTAGAGAAGGACTTTGGTTTTTTATTATATCATTTTAATTACTCAAATAATTTCTTTCAGGGTTAGAATCCTTCACATTGAATGATAACAACCTTTTTTAGTAATTGATTCTATTGGGATAATTTTTTTGTGCTTGAGTTTCTAAATAGTTTTTTCATTATTTATCTATCTGTTAATATGAATTTTTCATGAGTTAAGTACTGTATTTTATTCTATCTTTATCAATATATAATTTTTACAATCTTTTTACTAATTGTTTTTCAAGTCCATTTCACCCTCAAATTTATTAATACATTATATGATAGAATAGGGTTTGTCAATTTGTGAAGTAAATGATTAATTTTAAAGCATGTTTGTATGTAAAGTTTATCACAATAAATTTCAATAGATGAACCTAATTGGAATTTAATTTACTATAGAAATTGGATGAAAATTAATGATTATGGTGTTGGGTAGTTATATAATAATTCAATATATATACAAGAAATAGGATCAGGTTTTTGTGATCATTGTATAGTTGAGACTCATAGTATCAAACAATGCATGATAAGAAATATATTATAGTTTATATTCATATAAATTAATAGTATGACATGAAATTTATCACATCAAGAAATTTAATTAAATAATTTCTATTAATTCTACGATAGGATCAATCACTAATAATTAACCCACATATTACCCTAGTTTACATACACATTTATTCATAAAAATAACAAACAAATCATTGTCAATACCTCTACACTAATTCATACATACAAAGCTATCATGAAAAAAGTTTCAACTATGTATTTTCTAACCAACATGGTCTAATCCTATTTTTTTCAGTATTCTATGCTAATTACAATCGATAATAACTATTTTCGTACATCTGGGAAAGTTATATCATCCAAATATAGAATTATGTGGCTAACAACATTTTTATCACACTCATGAGGAAAATGTGACCAATGATCATCCCATTCAATCAACCACACTTTTTTAAAATGAACCACTAATGTAATATGAATGGTTAAATAGTGTAAAACTATTATAAAATATCTAAATTATCATTTGTATAGCATCAAACTCATCTTTATATAGATACATCACAATGTATGATCACCCAAGAATGTACATGGTTAGAGAGTGTGCCTATCATCTATATCTCTAATACTCAATAATATATCCACACCCTTGTATATTTATAGTCATTGAACATAAAATTCATATGGATATATGATAATCTCAATTACCACCCAGTAATATAGATGGTTATCCAATATCTAAATCACATGATTCTCCTTTTTATCATGTGCCCAACATCTATTACATCCCTTTCATGGTAGCTCGGTAATAACATTCCACCCCAACTTGAGACCCTAATAGAAATAAAATCCATTTATCCAATCATCTTGTGAGCACATAGATATAAATCATGGCATCCTCATCTATCCCTTAGGTCAATCAATATATCAAAATACCTAAAATTATGGAGTGAAATGAAAATCAAGGGCCAGGACCTCCCCAATCCATTCCCTTGTCCAATAACTCATTACTTCTCAAGAATCACACATGTAACATACCCATCTCGTATCCATTAACTAATATTTGTAATTTCTTTACATGTATAAATAAAACCCACACATATGACACATATTATCCACCACATGCAGAACCCATGTGTTTTTAGTGAGCACTTATGTACTCGTATATGACCATATGCCCGCCTCAATAATCATAATCCAAAAAAACACGTGGTTAAGAAATTTTTTGACACCCAAATTATAACCACTATAATTTTATTGCTGATTAATATTAGAGGATACATCACATTGTTTATATAATTTTTCAATATTCATAAATTTAGTTACCACTCACATTTTGTCTTATCCTCTAAGGAAGACATCACACATATATTATCAACAAAACACCAAAACCAATCACTTACTACAAGGGTAACACTATCGTATACTCTGGGAATATCTTCTTTCAGTGTTACTATACGAATCTTTTAATAATGTCTATTTCCATAAAATTGAACTCCTATTAGACAACACAAAATCCTTGAAGTTAATCAAGGGAAAAATTATTTGACTAAACTCTTGACTAACTCTATAAATGGAATGGTCTCACTATCATATAAGACCTCCCCCTCATTAAAAATCAATTTCTCATGGCTATAAACCCTTTATGGGATCCTTCAACAGTATAATAATAATATTATCACCTATCTACTATTAAAAAGTGACTCAGTTTCTAACAGAATTTATAAGGAATCATGACCACAACCCTAGAAGGTTATAAATATTTTTTTGGATTCCTTTAATTCATTTAAAATATTAATTAATATATTCTTGCCCTCTTAACCTACATAAACTTCATGAAGAACGTTCATTTCATATAAGGATGTAAGCACTCTTTTGAGATACTCTCTCATGAAAAAATAATTATATGGGAAAAACCCTTGGATAATAATTGTATGAAAACAACTTTATATCTCTTCCATGAAAAATTAATGTGTTTTCTATGACATAAATTAGTTACACTATGAAAGATACATCACTTTAGATAAAGTTCTTTCATGAAACGGATGAGTTCTGGTACTTTCTTGTGTATGTGGGATCAACCTAATACCTATTATTCTTCAATAAAATGATGACTGTGTAATCAAAAAATGTTTTGAGTTTTTGAATAGGTTTTAAAAAGAATTAAAATATTCATAGTGACTCCTATCATTCATATAGATGACTATGTCTCACAAGACTCCTTCTATCGTTCATGTAAATTGGAGTGTGAAGGATCACTTTTATCCTTATAAATATTAATATCTCAGAAACCTATACTCCATAAATCCTTCTCTCATCTTGGATTCTTGGTATTTATAGGCAAGGTTCTGCCACATTAACCTTGATCTTTATATTCTATTAAATATCCAGATTAAGTGTTGAGTTGAGGATCAGCATTATTATCATGGAATCTTCTAATAATTAAAACATCTTGGACAGACATGATTCCAAAAAACATTTCATTCCTTCCTATATGGTATATACTTTTCTATTAGTGGTGGGGATATAAAAGGCATGTGTTGATGATTTCATCCATCAACTACTTCCACTCCATCGCCCTTGTATGTATATAGATGTACTACATTTGATGGAAAAATTTCAATTAGATTTCCAAATTCTTTCCTCATGGATATTGCATGCAAGGATTCAGGTTGATCAAACATGCCTCGCTTTATCTATGTAATCCATTAATTTATCGATCTATGGCATGGAATACATATTAGATAATGTCGAAGTCATAGAAATATTAATATAGAGTAGGATAGGGTGGTGGGAGGTAGATGACAACATCATCCTCGATCTAATAACCTTGATTATACTGATTAGATATAAATGTTATAAAAATACCTTTTTAAAGATATTGAATATTTTTACATGGGGAACTCATCCCACAACAAACTATATACCATTCTCACAATGCTTAATAAGAGTATCCCCTTTAGAAACCACTTGAGCTTATAAAAGGGTCGAAAAGTAGACATACCCTGTTACATTCCTGGAACAAGTCACGCAACCCCATTGTACGGTCTTCTAAGAACCCCATTATGTGTCATTCCCTTAAAATATTCATTCCTTATTCTCTTATTATTGGTGATTTTCGTTCCCATATAACTTATTATCTATAGTTTTTCAGGATGACCTTCCAATCACATGATTAACTCCTTCGGCCCACATGTGTGGTTGATCTGGGTCCTTGTTCAGTAAAGTGATAGCTTATTTTATACTAAAATATCATAAAAAGAGGTAGTTAAATCAAAAAATAATGTCAATTTCCTCTCAAAATATTTCATTCATATTTTTCCTCCATGGTATGATCAATGTCATTTTCTCAATTAATCATCATAAAAAAATATTTTTCATATACATCAAATAATTGGATAAAATATAGTAATCCTTAAAAAAAAATTACCTCATGAATATAATGATGTTTTTAATGTACATAAAATAAAATTATCATGAAATAAACATAAATTGAATGGATGTATTCTTCAAATATTCCATAGACACTCAAATTAAAAATATCTTCATGAAAATATTTAGTTACATGGTCTTACAATTTTAAAATCATGTAAAGAATATGCACTATAATAGTGCAATTAGAACAAGTAATTATTTTTAAAATAGTTCTCTAATCACAATAATTATTATTTCCAAAATATCTATAACGTCTTTGAACTCATACTAGTAGCCTCAAAATTTAATTTTTATGAACCACAATGGAACTTTCGTGAATATATTAACTTATATTTATGTTTTACCAAAAACGTAATCATATTTATTTTGAATAATAATCTCCTCATTAAAGTATTTATTGTATATTGATTTAAAAACATTCTGAAAACAAAAAAAAATATTTCTTCAAATAAGAACTTATTCTCTTTAATATCCCCTATTTAATTTGTATTCAATACTACATCACTTTATAAAGTATAATTTTTTCACCTAATTATTGAAAATGAAATAAAAGGTAAAATAAAATAATTCTAATACAATTAGGGTATCCTATTCCGCTTCATTTATGTAATGCATCATACATAGTCATTTGTGAGAGATGTATCAAATCAGATGTATTTCCATAAAAATGGCTTTTATCTAGAAAACTCACTGATTATAGTGAAAAATATTATATATAAAAAATAGTATATAACCAAGAAGATCAATTGTTTCCATAAATTATGAATCATGTGATATCAAACTCATACAACTCACTTTATATATTTGGGCAGGTCATGTGAGATTTATCTAGGAATACACTATAAAAAGGACATATCTAAAAAACCACATCAAAAAAGTTCAAATTAAAAGAGATATAACATTACCTTCTTATCTCAATATCAAATACCTTCTTGATAATAATTATTAATTCATTTATAATATGGATGTTACAATGATTGTCATACCGAATCATGAATATTTATAAAATGATTCTAATGTTTCATATTAATTATGTAGTGAATATTTAATAGAGTTAAATCATCAACAATTCCCCATGGTATAAATCTATTACCTTCAATTCTATACATGTTAATAAACTATAATATATATAAATTTATAAACATAAGGAGGGACCTTTCTTTCATAAAGAGTACCACTCAAGGTTAATAGTTCATGTTAACATTGGCCTTTCTTTTCTTCCAGTATCAGTGTAGAAATTTTTTAGTGGAACCATTTTTTTATATTTTTTCACTATTATATTTTATTATATTTACTCATCCATTAAGATTATTCTTTTTATGTAATTCCATATTCCATCTTAGTCTTCTATATTTTCATGTTTCTATTTCTAGAAAACTTCCCATAAAATTTCATCACACATTTTAAAGTAACTTTTTATCCTTTAGGTTTAGATTTATTTTGAACTTACATTAATTGTTTATCAAGTTTCAATTTATATTCACAAAAACCATGGTACTATTACCTAAAATTCAATGTATTTTCATATGCATGAAATTTTTTATTTTTTATAATATGTTTTATGTCAGTTCATATTATAGAGAACCCCTATAGGAAATTAATTCATGCATTACTCGACATTATAAACTTCTAATCTACATATATAACACAATTAATTTAAGTATACTATCATGTTTGGCATTGGCACCATGGATTGATTTCAAGTCACTGCATTTTTTCTTTGAAAATATATTTTAATCAATTAACCATTACCCCCTTCGTTTTTACTTTATATTATTTTATTTAATATTCAATTTTTTCTAATACTATAATGCCCTCTGGAAAAACCTCATGAAACATTAATAGTAGCTCATGATCGTTCTTCTCATGTTTTGTGGGGTAGTGTATTTAGATTTTATAGAGTGCATATTGATATTATTGAATGGAAAACAGACTATTCTGGACACTAAATTAAAAATTGAAATATTTATATATTATATTATCCAACCACAATTTCACAGATTTATGAGTATATTTTAACAAACATAAAATCTAAAAATTTGGATTAATACTTGTACCAGTAATTAAAAAATCATTTGTATATAAGACACTTTCATTGTTATAGACTATGTTTCCATTTCATTAGAGGATAATCTCATTATCTTATTATAGTAATGAATCTATATTTAAAATATATGGGAATTATATATTTTCTAGTAATTTGGGATGTTTTAGATCGTTGTGATATCAGGTTCTTCCATTGCACCTCCAACTCAAAAATCATCAAATTTAGAGAGTTAATATTAGCGTCAATAAATATCATCATATAATACAACTCTTAATTTTTCTTCATTATTTTTAATTCATGATTTTTATTATATTTTTTAAAAAATTACAACCTACATAAACTTATTTGTTTTATCCACTAGTTTATTATCATTGACATCTATAAAAACATTGTGTAACTTTTTATGTGCATGGAAATCATTAATAAAAAATCTCATGGAAATATTTATAAAAAACCTTATTTTTGAATTCTTCATAATATTTAGAACATATTTTATTATAAATAGATATTATTTAATCCATTTCTCTAATTTTTTTAGAGAGTATTAGATATACTAACCTTTTAGATAATGCCTCTGATATAGTACTAGCCTATTATTATAGGTATAATTGTTTAACATGTGGACCCTCGATATCTATAAAAATATAATTTTTGACTTATTTGGGAAAATTCTTTATATATTCTTTGAGTTTATAATGAATATCACTAAGTGATACTTCATCATTATATATGTGAAAATCTTCATTAGAAGAGTCAAAATCAATAGAATTATGTCAATTTATACAAATGAGATTTCCATCAGTTAGTGGTGTATCATCCTTTACTATTAGTTTCATATTCAGCTTCATTGACTACCATTTCATCTTTTTCCTAATTATTGGTATAAATATTAATATTTTTATCCTCCTGTTTACCTTCACTTTTCTCTATTGGAGTTATCTAACACAATTATATAAATCTATAATTTATAGGATATATTAAATGAAATAGGTAAAAACAGGGATATTTTGAGGGAACCAAGGTTCTATAATAATAACTATAGATCTCTAGGATGTATTAAACACTAAAAGGGGGATTGAGTTAATGGTTTTCTTCAATAGGTTATTTTCTTTAAATTTATCCTCTCTAACTTGTTCAGGTTTTCAATACTCTCAATAATATTAGACACACACCTCATATGTTGAAATAATAAGAGGGTTCATACCGCATGGTATATACAAGGTTAAATACTAACACCTAGTCTTTATATGTGGTTTTGAATCCACAATATGGATTCACCAATATAATTTTATCATTCATTACAAAGGCTTAGGTGGAAATTGGATATACTCCCCATTAGTAAATCCTCCTATTAACCTTATTTTACACCCCTAGTATCCAACTCTTTTTTAATGGATAGTTAGACACCCAAAACACTTACTCTTATTCTTATTGACTAGATAGACACCTCGACGACTATACTATTTAGAAGTTGGTTAGACACCCCAATCACAAGTTTATTCTTCTTAGTTTTTATTATCCAATAATAGATTGTTCAGTTTATTCATCAGGGTGATAATCCTTCGCAAGAATATCATATCTATGTTTCTCATCTAAGCCTTCAGTATTATCAAAATATTATTAGAGTAAGCGTGTTGTTCTTGAAAATACTTTTCACGATATCTTGAATGATCTTGTTCTTTTTAGTTCATTGAAATAATGGTTATGATTATTCTATTCACATTCAACATATTATTTAACCTAAGTCTAATATTAATTAGTACTGAAGGAAAAAATATGAAGACATACATCACTTGAATACATATAAGAGAAGAAAATGATTTCATCATTATTATCATCACTAGGATAAATAGTTCACAGCCTCAAATAATTCTCTTCTTGAATAATTTGTGTAATTTATAAAACAACACTTCATACACATTTCTTAGAGTATATGTAATGGTGTAGAACGATCACATATTATAATTCTATTATCAAATTATAATATTATGTGATGTATCAATTTTTTCCCATTTCTTATTCACTTCAAACCTTTTATTCATCATGTATATTTGTATATATATGGGTTCTAATATTCTCTTTTAATTGATACCCATTGTTACATATTTATGGGATCATATATGTAATCTTATTCTGGTTTTTGTATTTATGAAAAAAAACATACTACCTCATTTCTGTATTCCTCTTTTCACGCAACAAAATACAAATGATTCTCTTCCACTTTCATTTAGAGAAATTACGTGACAACTCTATTACAATACCATCTCATGAAAACTGATATATTTGTGTGGATCCTTATATGAAATATGCATGAAAAACTTTCTATATCTCTTCCTTGTAGAATAGAATATTTATTCAATTTATATGATAGTTCCTCATCAAATGTGATAGCACTCATGATGGAGTTATTTTGCAGAGGTGTCAGAAAATGGGTTTTTCTCATGTAAGTGGAAAAAACCAACTACTTATTATAAATAATGTGGATTATTACTACAGAATCAACTCATGTATTTCATATTTAAATAAATTCATAAAATGCATGAAAAAATTCCATTGAAATCCAATCTTTCACGTTTATATGTATTAATCATGGTAGACCTGCAGTCCTTCCTACAAATATAAGCGTGAAGCTGTCAAAACATTTTCTTCTAAAAAATGTTATCTCTTTAACTCGTGTGAGAAAAAATGAATTCTCTTAGCATGGATTCTCAATTTTTTTAGGTGAGGTTCCACCACCTTTTCTCTAATATTCATGCCACCACTAATATTCTGATTATATTTTGAGTTATGGATTCATATTAATATAATTAAATTGTTTGGAAACTAAAAAATCTCAAAATTCTATGATATCTAAAATAATGGTCGATCTTCATCTGAAAGATCAAATTTCATGTTCATAGTAATTCTCTCACTTGTTTTAAAATATGATTTTATCATCAAATCCTTCAATATCCTAAACTATTCATGCATACAGATGCATTAAATTTGATCAACTAATTCCAATAAAACCATAACATGCATGAAAGTGGGATATTGTATGAATAACATTAGGATGATCAATAATTACTCACTTCATATCTATCATCGGAGGTGGTATCTATATCTATTATGGAATTACCAATATATAATGTTGTAGTGATAAATATATCAACATTAAGGAGGCTCTGGCTACTTGACGTTGAAAATGACATCGACCTCAATTGGATGGACCATGAAAAAAATAAATAAGATTTCAGTATATTAATATTAATTTTTTTGAGAGGTAAATATTTTCATGAGTGAAACTCATTCCAAATAAACCTCATCAAATTTATAATATGAATAATAAAAACCTCAATATTAGAAATCAAAAAAGTTGGAAATTGGGCCTTCGCCTGAGAAAACCTTCACACTTTCCCTAAACAGTCATTCTACCCAATTTTTTAGTCCCCTAGGAACCCTAATTTGTTTCATGTATTCAATGTATGTGTGCCTTGTACACAGCTTGTGGGTGTAATGCATGTCTACTTCACATTCTGGACATGTTTAGCTTGATTGAGTATCCTCTCATGTGGTTAACACCATGGAACCACAAGAGAGGTTGAGGTGGTTACTTGGTTTGATAAGGGATATCCTACTTTTTTTAACCTCTCAGAAAAATAGTAAGTAAACTCATAAAAAATTCAATTCCAGGTCATAATTATTCCTGAAAATTTCACCCACATGGTTTTTTGAACATATTATTCTGAAAAAATCATTATGAAAATTGTTATATTACATGCTCTTTAAGTAATTTCATGGAAACTTAATAATTATTCAATACATGATTTCATTTATAAAAGTAGTTAGTATTTTCATATCCTTCAAATAAACTCCTCATTAAATATATTAATATTTCATTGACTTCTTCTTCTAATTTTTGATAAACACTAAAAATCATAATATATTCGTTCAAGTAATTTTTTTGTGTTATTATTCTTTTTAAATGTTGATGAAATTGTTAAACCTCATTGAATAATTGGCGCACGACATTAAACATTATGAACAGTTCTGAAAATTTCACAATAATCATTACCACTTTCTTGATCTTATATTGAATTAAATCTAGTAGCATCAATATTATTTATTTTAAAACATACGATTATAGAAATTCAATCAACATATTTACATACATGTATTCTTTATCAATAATTACGTATAATTAACTAAGCATCATTATCTCTTTATTTAACCATTTCTTATATATTGACTTTAAAACATATGGACAAAAAATATAGTATTAATTATTCAAATATACACTAGTTCTCTTCAAAAGGAGGGGATTGTTTTTATAATGAAACAATGTTAATAGAGGAAAAAATTTCATGGAATTAAATGTATTATTTGTGGGGAACTTGGTCATTATCCTATTGAAATCCAAACTGCATTGTAAACTCCTAGGTTAATAAAATACAAATTTTATATCAACCATTAAAGTGGAATTGAAGTGTTTATATACCGGTGTTTGATATTTTTGTCAAAAAATGTTTTTTAATGATATTATAGTTATAAGAATCATGAAACATTTGGGGAATTTTTTAAAGTAGTTTTATATTTAGTATTTACAAGAATATGTTGTTTGGTTTAGATATCATAAAAATTTATTGACTGGTAACGTGATATTTTATGGAAAAGACATCATTAAGGGATATATAAACCTAAATATGATCATGATGTTTATATATTAATCTATAGTTTAAATAAAATGATTATCTAAATTTTCAAAATAATTTTTATTGTACTAGTGACCTTGAAAATGATTAGTGATTTGATGACAATGTGATTTGTGATTAGGATAAGTTATTTTTTTGATTTAATGAATATATTTGATTGTCTATGATGTTATTTGAGGAATTGAAATATATAATGTTTTTGGAGGAATATATCCGTTTAGTACTATTTTTATATGATTTAGGATATTATAATATTTTAGGAGAATATATTACAATGTTATTCACATGTTTTCTATATGAAATTATAAACTACATCATGTATTCTTGGGATAAATGTTAAAGTAATTATTGGAAAAAATACACGATAAAATAATTTCATTATTATTAGTGTTTTAATTTGGTTATATATATTATGGAAGATTATTAAGGTTATATATTTATGAAATTAATTGTGTTGAACTTTTGGTGTCATTATTGTGGTTTCCATGATTAATGAAATAAACTTATCCATAATTGTTAACATGTGATAAAATTTTGGTTTTGGTAAACGTTTATAGATTGATAGAATAGATTATGATTCTTTTATGGATTTAATGATCAATTAAAATATTATTATAGTCCTTTGAGCATTAAAAATTCAACTTCAATATTACTTTTTTGGAGTAAAATATGATGCTAAAATTTATCAATGCACAACTAAAGGATGATATTGTGCTTATGAAATGAAAATAAGTCATGTATATTTTCTCATGTTCTATTTATTGGTAGTAAAATAATACATCATCTTTATAAAAATGATCATTGAAAAAAATATCTGTTTTCTTTCTTTTCTAGTGAAGTGATGTTTATTTTACCCATCACTAATTTAGGTTTTGGTGGAATTTAAATATATCAGGGTCAACTTCTATGGTATAAATATTTTTTATTATAAAATAATTTTATCCAAAACGTTTATATTTTAAATTCCCACTAATGAACCACATATATTAGATCCCAATTCTGTGTTATTCTAGGAAACCATTCTATATCTCACTCCATTTTCAAAGGATGATTTATTATCACTCTAAAGGTTGTTGGTTACCAAAAATGGTACTTTGAAATATTAGACCATTGGTGAGAAAGATAAAATTTAAAAGATGGAATTTATTTATCTAGGTAAAATATAACACCACAAAAGATTTAATTTAATACAATAATGATATAGATAGAATTCTTAACATGGAATAGTATGTTTTAAAAAATTATGATATACTATTAAAATTTTATTATTTAAATGTTCCCATTATACAAAACCCATTAAATTTGATGGTATTAATTTTAGTATCATAATTATGAAAAATAGGTAATATGATCATAATTAATCTGAATTTATTGATTAGTACTTAGTAAACTGGCACTAGATTTTTAGTGATGTCGTTATATGATTCTAAAATATAATTTCAATAAAAATGGGATTTATTGGATTTTATAAGGATACAATATAACTAATTTATAAAATTTATATACATTTGATTTTTTTAATTTATATAATTTTTTAAAACATAATATCTTCATTAAATAATATTTATTATGTAGGAATGTTCAAAAATGATTTATTTTTAAGTGAATAGTGATAGTTATCGATTTTGTAAATATAATTTATTTTAAAGTAAAATTACTATCATTTTTTATTTTATAGTAATATAAAATAAATATTATTTAATTATTAATTCTTAAAATAAATAAATTTGGATCATATTTATTTTGTATTTTCTATAAGAATATTTTTGGGCTCAAAAAATATATTTTTTAAAAAACATTATTTATGCTGGTAATGTGTTTTGATCTAAAACATTAAATTATATATAATTATTTTAGGCTTCAATAAAATTTAATGATTCAATATTCAATAAAATATTTTATCACTCATGTTATTCTTTTTATAATTAATGGAATTGAAGAAAAATATGTTTTATGATGAAATTTATTTTTCATAAATGTAGTTTCATTACTATTTTTGTTATTATTAAAGATTGAATTTTAACTCTAAAATAATTTTAATCTTACAAAACTAAAATACTTTTTGGAACTATAATAATTAATATTATTTAATAAGATAAACTTAGTTATATTTCATAACAAATAGTGAAAATGCATAAAATATTTCACTACAGTTATTGGGTTAATAGGGTTATCCTATGATAAAAATAAGTTATAAGGCCAAAAAATGTATTTTAAATTTTATTGGAGGAATATTTTTTAAACTTTATCACCTTATTATATAATTTAATTTCATATGGGATTATTTTCAATTAAAATTTCATAATAATATTTTAACGTTTTAAAATATTCAATGTATGCCTCTCCCCACAATTAATAAAGGTCGCATATCCTATCGTTTCATTGACCCTTCATGAGACAAATCGATTAGTAAAATAATACCTAATTATATTATAAACTTATATATTATTATATTATTGGTTATTGTTTTTGATAAAATACAATTCCATGGGTCTTTAAGAATTGACTTTAAGGAGGACAACCAATGAAAATGAAATAATCATACCTAACCACTTTTAAATTATTTATTCTTATAACACATATAAATTTGAGGTATTAATCAAAAAGTAATGTAATAATTATCCTCAATACAATATCATTTTATGTTTATTATGGAACCACCATTATTTACCCTCATTTCCATTGAATGGGAAATGAAATTAGTGTATGTATTTAGGTGTGGACTACCACCTCTGCCTAGCGATATGATTCATTTTCTGTCATCATAATTCATAGTTAGATAGTTAGATAGGTTAATTTTTTATATATTATATTATAAATATAGTTATACTTACTTAGTTATAATATATTATCAATCTTATTAATTTTTCATCAAATATAAATTGACAGTATAAGTTGTGCATATGTGTGGTCTTCTACCTCCACAAAGTCATGTGATTCATTTTTCATTTCTTATTTAAATAGATGGAAATTTGGATTCCTATAATAAATATATACCACATTTATGGTATTATTATGGTATTTTATGTAGTAATTATTATTTATATTTATTTTCCTATATCAATCAAAATATAGAAACATCACCCATGCCTACGTATGGACTACCATCTCTAAAAATTGATGTAATTCACTTTTTCCCATGGAATTATATGAATAGTTATAAAATTTATGTAATTATTACATTAAATCATATTAAATGAATAATATTAAACATTTTATTGAACTATTAACAATGTTAATGGATTATAATTGTAAATCCATAACATACATGAAAAATGAAATGATTAACACCTGGATATGAAGATTTTAATAATGAATTACTAGTAAATGGGATTTAAAATCGTATTAGTCAAACATATATGATATTATATGTATAATTATGGTTATATAATAATTTTTTAAAAATAAATTTATATACATGATGTTATAGAACATACGAATCAAGTAAAACTTAAATTAAGGTTTTCTCTTCTCACTTATATTTTTGTAAGGAATTTGTTATATTCATCACTTGTGTCCTTTTTGGTTTATATATAAACCATTAATTTATTTGGTCATTATTTAAAAATATAATTGTATTTAAAATCCATAAATGGTTTTCACTTTCATGAGTTATTGATTAATATATTACCAATGTTGTAATAGATTTATTTTTCAATTTCATTATAATTTGGATTGTTTATATTTGAATCTCCATTGATGGAAATTATATTATACATAATTGATTAAATCAATTAAATTTATTTCCTTATATTTATTAATGTAAATTTTAATTAATTGTGTCATTTGTATCTCTTTAGTACTTAAATAGGTTGGTAAAATATTTCTCAAAAATATTATTTCCATTTTCATTGGGAATATTTTTCATCCATATCTTTTTAATTTTTGAATGATTTTAGTAATGTTTTGATTATTCTTTATTATTTTACCAATTCATTTAAAACATTTTAATTTTCAATAATAATGTTTAAAATTAATCCTCAAGTAGTTTTATAATCATGGTAAATTTTACTTTTTACACGAAAATGTGAAATAAATTTTTGTTTTAATCAAAACAACCTGAATAGAATTTCTCACCATTATGAACAATAAATGATTAGAAAATTATTTTTAAATTATTCATTATTTTTTTAAATGAAAAGATTCAACATTTTTGAAATTTTTATATTTTAAATAAGTTATTTGAAAATGAATATGATATTTTCCTCATGAAAAAAATTAAGTAATATTGTAAAGTAATTTTTAATCAATGATATCATCCTTTCATGCTAGTTATGCTTAATTTAGAATATGATTCACTTATATAATCCATATTATATCTCTTTATGATTTTTTTTGAAGAAAAAATATTTATAAACCCTAATTTATTTTTCGTGGTTTAGGTCGTAATGAATGTTTTTATGATCATGTAGCACACATATGAATGAATTATGATCAACTAATAGTTTTGTATGTTATAAAAATATAACTCATTTGGTAAATATAGATAACTTAGGAGTTAAAAATATTTTACATAGACACCATTTCATATTCACAAAAATATGTGTTAGCCTATTTTCATGCCGAGAAGATAATATGTTGATTTATTTTCCTGTCTATAAGTTTATATAATGATTTGATTTCATATCCTTAATTTAATTATTAAACCTTTCATTGTTTATAAATGTTCAAAATTTAATTATATTTTATTCTTTCACATTTCTATATTTATGATATTCTCTCATAAATCATGAATGACTAGTGATGATTTATCACTTTTATTACTTCTATCTTTTTTAATGACATATACATATTCAATGATTCATAATGAATGATATTTATTTGATTGGGTAAGACTTCGTTATGTTATGATTATGTTCTCATAACCTTATGTTAATTTATGATCATTGATTAATTTCTCCTATGTTTACAACTATATAGTATCTGAGATAACTCTTTTTAATGCATTCTTTACCCATGTTTTCATATAAATTTCTAATTGTGAAATCTCTCGTAAGATAATAATATTAAAATAATTTTTGGAGATGATGTGGATATTTTATGTTTTAGCTTTCAATGTATTAGTGTTTCCAAATATGTGAAAACAATATTATTCTTCAATAGAATCTTATTTTATTTATTGAATATTAGTCAAAAAATATATAAAATTAATGTTAAAAAAATTGTGTCTCTATAATTAATTATTAATGTTAATTTGATAATTGGATATTTTTGGATGAAATATTTATAAAATTAATGAAATAATTGATTTTTTTTAGATTCTTGATCATGATATTAATTTAAATATATATGTGATGACAAAACAATGAATAAAATTTCGGATTAATACCTTATAAAATATAAACCATTATGAAGAATAAGAATAGGACCCCCCAAAAAGAGAATACACTAAATAAAGTAAGATAATTTGAGCCCGAAATTAAATATGTTTCTAACATTATTCTGGATGTTTTTTTAAATTATGGGAAATAAAATTCCCCAATTTATAATTATATAGATACTCACTTAATTTAATATGTGATAATTAAATAGACTCATAATTCTAAATATTTTCCATAATGTGGTGAAGAAAATATTCAATATATGTATTAAAATTTGGATCAACTGGAGATAATTTATCACGTTGAAAATCAATTCACATAATATCTTTCCATGTACAATAATAAATTAAAAAAATTGGATATGGGCTTTAATAATTACATTATGAAAATGGGAAAAATAATTAAGGTCTAAAGTCACCTACATTGAGAACATGCACATGATGTATGAAAATATGTTCGCATGGAGAAGGATCTAAAAGTGAACATTTATAAAAAAAATAAAACATAATATAAAATATAAAAATAAAAATGTATCAACATTGAAGGAAACAATTTTAAAATTAAGGGTTTGGTTTTTTAATATAATTTATCTTTATGTTTGGTCAAAACCCCTTATTGAAAAAAAGAATATTACTGTTATGGTTGCATTAATAAGGGGAGAGAGAATGTTTTAAAATTTGAAATTCATGAAAAAATATAAATTCTGAGATAAATATAAAAGGGAATACACTCAATTAAATTTAGCTACTAGGTGATACTATTAAATAATCTGGTGACACCAAACGAGTGTGTTAAAATAATAATAAGGGCTCAATGTTGGACGGAAATTTATGTAATGAAATCTCAATGAAGGAATAACTATATAAGGTATGTTTCTAGTAGAAAGTTTATCTTTTTGAAAACCATTGAAATATTATTATAAAATATTGAAAAATCATAAATAAATATGTTTTAATGAAATTCTCAATTCGCATGACAACAAAAAAGATATTTTTCAAAGAAAAAAACAATTCTGTGAGAAAACAAATATTTACCCCATTAGATAAATGTAATGTTCGAACTTAGTAATGAGTGAATCAAGAACTAGTAATGGTTTAGTAAAAGTAACCATCATGGATATAATTAAATAAATTATGTAATAATAAGAAATAATATTCTCCAACTTTGAGATAGAAATATGTGGACTTAAAGAAAGACTCTCTATAGATAAAAAACAACAGGTAGTCTTAATGGCTAATAAAGAGGAAAAGTATAAATCATGGTTTTGTTTTTTAACACCATATACCACATGTATAAGGGTTCTGACTCATGATAGTGACCTTTTATAGATATAAAAGTATGATGGAGGATGAAATAAAAATGTATCCAAGGATCAAATGGGAAAAAGTGGGATTAGCCTAAAAATGAAGGTGAAACCTGGGACAAAGAATATAGAGAAATATAAATCATATATCTTTAATAAATTTAGTATATGTTGTTAAAAAAATGATAACCACTACAAAAGAGTGAAATTGAGTTTAAAAATATTTCGATGAATATGATCATCCATATTTCTCTACATGAGGTTGGTCGATTTGTGACAAACTCTTAACGGATTAAAATGTTCTTAACTATTTATTACATGAATCAACTCACTATGCCCTTACCCAGGTTTGTAGTAAGCTGAGTGTTACACCCTAAGACCACCTAGTCTAGGAGCTAGTGACTAGCACTGTGTAAGAATGTGACATAATTTTCGAGGCCTTGTCCTGTATCAACCAACAACAGGCACATATCTTCAATTCATAAAATAACCATCAACATTGACAATATATATTGTATTTATAAACAATTGAACATCATAAAATTAATGCATGTGACATCACATAGTTAATACATCTCCACATAGTAAAAAATATATGTACTATATATCTGTTAGTGTCTATAAACACGGTTGTCCTAGATAAAGGTAAATCTCTTCCATGTTTTAAATAACAATAAACAAGGCTATGCTGGAAATTGTCGCTGACACCATCATGAACCCCAACCTCTACTAATAACTATTAATTTTCCTCTCTGAACAAGACAGACCATGTCTATATCCATATATTCCATCTATAAACTGTACATCATATTCACAAACATGATACAATTTGACACAATATCTTTATAGTGGGGAGTATACACATACTTAGTAAGAATCCTCAAAATAATAAATGAATGATAATCCCACATGTCATCTTATTCCCAAATCTGGAAGATAACTCAAATGAAGGCAACAAAAATATTTATACTATATATTACTATATACCTCAAGTAGGTTGTTAATTCATTATCATCCCAACTTTAATACCTATGATCGTATCTCACAGTCAAATAGGGATTCTCAAACTACCATAACTTTTGTAGTGTCTGATGTCAATTTCCTAGTTATACGTCACACCACATTAGAAACTAAGGGGGTTTATGTGTAATCATAAGGATTCAATTATCAAAAATACCTAGGATTAATAATTAATATATTTCGAAAAGAATCAATATTGTTGAGCCTAGTCCTCTATAAAATATACACTTTATTAAAGTGATTAATGTACCTTACTATCCGTTATTACCATGTCACCATTCTAAAATACATTAAAGGAAACAATTACATGTCCAAGGGGAGAATTTAATCCATGGATTTATAACACCTAATATCTTAAATAACAATAGAGGAGAGAACCCACATCACCACTCAAATACTCTATTTGGGGACCCAAACCATGCCAAATGATATGTATCAGTTGAGGGAGTGACCAACCTCGGTAGGGTAATCCCACTTAATTGGTGCTCATATATAAAGGAGTACCCAACTAAATAAATATAAGACAAGCGCCTACGGTATATAAGGGAATAACAAAATCTATTAGTCATTTAGTGCACCCGTACCCCATCATAAACTCATTTCTAAGGGAGTTCCTACCTTGGGGATGCTCTAGTATAAATTCATGATATCCTCTATTGGACTTTCAGAGCTAAGGAGAATAAAAAACTCATATAATCTCATATCTCACCTATGATGGTGAATAAATGTGTACCATAAAATTCTTTATGGAATAAATATCAATATTTACTAATCACATGAAAAAATAGGATCCACTTGTATGGATATATTAAAAGTAACTATGGCCATAAAAGTAAGAGTTATGTATTATGAGAGCATAAGATCTATGTTCCCTTAGGGGAAACCTAGACATGGTATTCCTTTCATATTGATTTTATGTGTATAACAACACAGATTCATTCTATGGTACACAAAATTTAGAAATAAGATTGATTAAACATGTACCGTAACAATTTTATTCATGTTGGTGCTCATATACACAGTATGTCAAAGGGGTTTCATTATAGGTGGACTTTGTTGGCTCACACAAACTGTATCCAAGATATAGATAAATTGTTCATCTCAACATATATGGAATGTTCCAAGGGGTAAAATAAGTATTAATATTAAATACTAATAACAATTATTTTTTAAATCATAAGATACTCCATGATATCCTTACATGAGAAACATTGCATTTTACCTTTGGCCACATGAAGTGTGGATCATATACTGAATCAAGTCAAAGTGTCTTAAACCAAGGTTCATGGTGGGTTCTCCATGAACTACATGTCACGTGATCACTAATACCATGCAGAAAACTCTATATTTTTGAAAATTAAAGTTTCACCATTATCTTACCCTCCTATCAAACTTTGAGCAATATAAAAGAGGTCATCCTTAACTGGATTTTCCCTAATGTTTGTTTTCTAGTTATCCTTCAAAGGAAAAATGGTTTGAAATTTCTTTTCAAATAGAACTGATTCCTACAACACTACTATAAATTATAAATAATTATTCCCACTGCTTTCATAAATCAATCATCAATTTTTCATACCCCTCACTCTTATAGCATGCCCATGTCATTAGATTAAAAGGTCTAATTCTAATCAATCATATATCTGAGGAATGTTTCATCAAAATGATGGCTATAATAAAGACCATAAATGAAATCTATAATAACATTGGAAATTAAATAGAGGGTAACAGGTTTCAAATTCCTAACATGATTATATGAATGTCCACTATTTTCTCTAATACTTGTAGTGGTTATGAAAGTATATAAACAATAAGGATCCATAAATTACGTACAAAATAAAACTGGATAAAAATACTAGGGATATAATACTCGGGTAAAAGAATATATAACTAATTACATGCTTATAAATCATGGTAAATGAACATAAATAAAAATAATAATCCCATCCTCAAGAAAAAATGGTTGTTGCATTAATAGTTCACAAGTTTCATAGATATTTGATCAAAAATTTTGGAAATCTATTTTCAAATCAATATAATTTATTTCAACCTTAGATTATATCCTTTAGTAACATGATCTATGTTTTATATTGCGAAATTATGGACATAAACCTATAGAAAATGCATAACATGTATTTTTTAGGAAAGTTTTATTTTTATTACCTTAAAAAATCACAAGAATTATTTTTTATTTAATGAAGTGATACTTAGATTTAGGTATCCTAGGATACCCTTGGGAGAACTAAAATTAATCCGTCCTTAAGGAAATAACATCATTATGTACCAAAATGTATGATTGGTTTTATGAAAAAATATTCCACTTACAAGATTTACATGATTCCCCATTAATACACAAATAGACATCAAAAAATATATATCAATTTTAATATAATATTTTTGAGACTCTACGGTAAAATAATATCATAAATGAATTAGTTACCAATATAAAAAATATTATTGGAATATTAAAATTATTCAAAATGATAAATATATGTTTTCTCAAAATTTTAACATTTCTTTTAAATAAAAATAGATATTAATTTAACTAATAAATATTAAAAATACCCCAATTTCAACATGCCTGAATATTCATTAAAACTCATCATTACTTTAAAATCCATATTATATTATCAATGGAAGCATTACATTTTTATGTAGTATACTAGGATAAAAGTTTATTATCACCCCTAGGGAGGTTCAGGGACTCCGAAACTCAAAATTGAGCTAGGTATCGACCATGAAAAATATAATTTGTTAAATTCATAAAACATTAAATACTTTTAACTATCATAAATGAAATAGCTAACTATTCAAAACAAGGATGATCAGAAAACAATATCATTTGGAAAAAATACAACATCACACTCACTTCCTTCATCTTCGAGATACATGACCTACAAAATATCATTCCACAACTACATAGAAATATAATATCATTTCTCTTCACTAAGACTATCATATTCATATCAACTAAATTTATTACCTTAATAAGAACATGAGACTACTCTATGCAAGAAAATCCATGCCATTATATGTAATTTTCATCTAGATAAATAGATTAAAACAAAACCAAAAACCAACAATATCGTTATAATAATATTTCATTTACATGGTTACCATTAGAATAAGTTATTTTGTCCCCAAATATATCTATAGTTGAATAATATTTTCATATCTGAACTACCCACTATTTCATGCACTCCACCACTGATCACATCACAAGATATCATGCTCACCCCACAAAAGATAAAATGGTGTATACATTTATGTATCTATATTTTCTTTTCCATTATCTATTTATATCCAAGAAATTAAACAGATTCCATCACCCCACATTTGATAATATCTAATGAAAGGTTGTGATTTGGATGTGTATTGATTCATCGCCTATCTATGACTGCTCTCAAATAATTGTATCTTAAACCAAATAGCTTCTGACTGGTTAGATGGGCATACAACATAGAGATATCTAATCTGAAGGTTATCTCTAACATTGAGGGATATCTACAAAATAGTTTTACATATCATTTGGTGATATTCTAACATAATCACATATATAAGGTGAATCCTTACTAATAATACTAAATTTTCAATTCTCAAGTGGGGTACATTGACATAAGTGGGTCTGGATGAAGTCAAAACATGATCTATAAATTTCTTTTTGAAGATTCTCCATTAAAACCAATGATCATTAATAATACCAATGTGAAATATTTCCAAGGTACACCTCATGATCTTGTATTCCTCATTGTATACTCGATAATAGTTATGTTTCCTAATGGAGTGTATAACATCCTTAGATAAAACTTCGATCATGATAAAAGGATCATCATACAACCATGGTAGTGCATTCATATCAAGAGTTATACAAAAAATCACCCAATTATGGATCATCATTCCATAGAGGGATCTCAATACATGGATCATCATCAATGGGTGGCACCCAAAATTTTATAGGACAATACCAAATATATTACAACATATCTAGATGACATTACATAGGAAGTACATGAATGATCATAACTAGCCATTACATGATTACTATACCAACATTATTATAGCCAACCATCAACACATTTGATCTCTTTATGGACTAACAGGTTCTCAATTTCCTAAATAAGATTCATTGGGTTTCTTATCATTGATGGTCTTACATGACTTATAACCAAACTCAAGACCTCATTGACATCATTTACATAAATTCCCAAACTAGTCCTCACATGTTTTATATATCAAAAATAATTAAAAATTACTTGAATAATATAATACAACGTTAATATGACTAAACCCATATGGAACCTATTATTAATGTCAATAAGCATAGGGTTCCACCAAAATTCAACATAAAATAAGATAGGGGATAAAGACTATCATTGAGTAGGAATACAATACAATATGGGAGGCCATTACCATATCAACCTGAAAAAGAAAACATATATCCAATGAATAAAATATCTATTAGTATATATATATGTAAATAAATAAGCTATATAATGTGCATTCATGATACATCACACTACAATTTTGTCACCATATTGGAAAACCACAACATCAATACATCAATCAAGGTCTCGAAACGAAATGAACATAAAGTAAGGGATAACTCCTTGATAAAAAGACTCATATATCTATCAATAACTACAATGGTCAGTACCACAATCATGAACCACAACATAAATAATTTTTCTGAAAAGTCAATACCAATTTCTCAGCCACAAAAACCCACATTAAACTAAAAATAGTCTATACATCCAAAACACATATGGGAAAAAATATAATGATTAATGTTTCCCAAAAAACAACAAAGAAAAATAAATATATTCACTACTACTTGAAGAATAAATTCAACAAATAATTCCATGTTATCTCATATTTAATCCATTAATCATATATCATATTAGAAACTATCAATTCTTGGAGTATGGAAATGTTCTTAAAAGTATGAAGATGATAGCTCAAATGTATCTCACATCTTAGAGGAATATAAGGGGTTATTGAGGAGTTATAATCCCTTGATTATCTCAACTTATTATCATTTTAAATATACATATCATGATTAGAATCTATAAATGGTAACTTTATCCCGACTGATGTATACGTACTATTCAGAAGATTATCGCAACATACTGTCTACTATTACCATGTCACCATTCTAGAATCCTATAGGGGAAATCAGGATTTTTCTAAGAATATATTTTACTTAAGGGATTACTAACCCATACTATCAAAACATACTAGATATGATAAATCCAATTTCACCTCTCAGAAACTGTAGTGAGGAACCTATTCCTCAAAAAATGATAATTGATAATTGAGGGAGTAACCAACCTTTATGGAGGGCTCGTGCCCCATATAAGAAAGTTATAAAAATAGTATCAAGGTCTATAAATCATGTTCCTACTCTTTATTAATGTGGGGGAGTAACTAATACTACCATTCATTTTGTGGAGCCAATCCCTATCATAAGCATATTTTCATAGGATTATAAACCATTTGAATAATTTGATCACCACACTTGATGATTTTCATTATCCCAACAGAGCTAAGGATAATATAATTACTGTATAAACTCATGTATCACCTCTTAGAATAATGGGAAATTTTATAGAAAAATATATTAAAACATTCACATGAATGACTACTCATATGGAAAAATTTGTACCCTATGCATAGATATATGAAAATAAACTAACATTGGAAAATTAAATGGAATGTACTATAGGGTTAGATGGTGTGTATCCACGTAATGGTAACCTTGACATCAACGACCTCTCATATGTCATTTATTGGAGTAAATATATGGAATTTGTACTAGGGTACATGTATTATTAGTATATTATGGTACTCAACACGTACCCCCATGATTTTGGTCACACAGAATCTCTCATACACGTTGTGTCCATGGATATACATGGTGTCTAAACTCAACTTACTCTCTCAAGATTGTATCCCTAATACAGGATTCCATATTTTCATGAAATAAAGGGAATTAAAAAATGGTCATGTAGTGTGAAAATCCAAAATTCTATTACACATTATAAATAAGATGGAGGAATTAATGTCTCATTATTTGATAAACATAATATGTGACACTATGTCCCCATGAAAGTGGATATTATTTTGATACAATTCCTAGTTCCTATAAGGGAGGTTCATGACATCTTTTTGAAGAACAATTAACTTTGTGATCATGAATATAAAATCCAAATACCCTGTATACTCATGAATCAATTTTATATATATACCCCCACCTCTAATCAAACCTAAAACACATCCAATGTGGTCATCCATCCATATTTTTCTCTTATTTTTGATTCAATATCCATCCCATATTGGGAAAATGGTACATTTTTTCTTAAAATATGTAATTAAAAATATAAATATCACAATGCATTGGTATTATTCATTACCAAACCTTCTAGAAATGGGCCATAATGGATCCTCTACCCTCCTACTCAATCACTTTTTTTCACGAACAAATCTATTGATCACATATCACAATTATATGGAATAATTAATATAGGAAAACGTCTATTGAACTAAAACCCATGGAGGAGATAAATGATAAAATAATGAATAATGTGGATTTAAACATTGGGTAAGATGGGTTTTATTCCATACATGATGATTTAGAAATAATCTGTCCTTTTTTAGACTGCTAATGTGGACAAAAGTAGATAAGAAATGAAAATAAATAAATAATATCATTCTAAATTTTATGATGATCCTTCCCATCATTAAAGGATCTCTTTCCCTCTCTCGATCAAGGTTATATTGAAATTAATTGTGTCGCTAAACCAAGAGATAATACATAATGAGGATTCTAAAATTGAATTTTAATGATTACACAATTAAAAAATAATAATAATTAATTTTCATTTGAAAATTTGATACCCCCAACATCCAATCCCTGGTGCCCTATTTATGATAAAAGTTTATATCATCTATTGGGTATGAAAATTCTTATTGATGAAACTATATAATCAATTTCAAATGTAATTATTCTTTGATGATATATAATTTATTCACCACAAGATCGTGTGTGTTGAGTAAAATATGTATATAATATTATAAATATATTATTCTTGGCCCTCTACGGTACTCAAAATTTCAAAATCATTCCCTTTTTTATGCATATATATAATTATAGTAACAATTAATAGGATGGAATACAATAATTAGGTTCACTAATATTTTATCATATGTGCTTGAAAATTCCACAAGATTTAAAATTTACCAGAACTCTGAATAGAGGCAAAACTAAATTTTAATATCATTGAAACCATAGGAAAAATATTTTATGATCTCTGTTTAAGGTAAATTTAATATTTTACCCCTATGGTGTTTCCTGAACACTGATACTCAAAATAAATTTCTGGGTCACTATATTTTTTTTCATTTAATGAATCATTAAGGGTATCATTTGTTCCATGGGTTATGATTGTTCTGAAAGAAGATAAATGAAATACATGTGGTAATATTTATTGTATTTCATTATTTGTATCATACCTAAATATAAACTACAAATCATATCATGTTCTAATCTAAATAAATGTGAAGTTTCAAGAAACTCTTTATGATATCAACGAGGAATATTAAATTTCATGTTGTGATGAACGAGTATAAATTTTCACATAGCCTAATCTAAAAATAAATAGGTGCTAAAGAGTTATTTTAAATAACTACTGGGTTTAATAAAATTGTGTTAATCAACATTTGATTTCCAAATATATTTTATGTTTCATTGGTCCACTAAAAGAAGGAGGAAGCACAAGTTTACCAGAAGTAAATTTTTCAAAATAGTTTTTCTATTTTTTTTAATAATAATTGGGTATCATCTAATTTACTATGTCTTTATACTAAATTCTATTGAATGTAAACTATTGTCACTAATATGTGGTCTTCCCATGAAGATATTTTTCCATATATTTGGTGTTAAGAGTGGAAGAAATTAAGGGGGAGTCTGTGAGAAGAATTCAAATGTATTTTACCACATCAAGAATAGAAAAACCATATGGTATAGGGAATATATTAGATTTCAGGTGGCAAAAACAGTTTATGAAAAAATATTATAAATTCAAAAAAAAGTAAAATCGTAAACATAAGTTGTTTGTATTATTATATGCATATCATTTATATCTTTTCTATTATTAGAGTAGACTCTTCCTTTTTACACTAATTTACATCTCTATGGGATTGGATAATTTTTTAACAACTATTTATCATGTGGAAAGTTAACTCAATAAAATATTTATGGTAATAAAGCTCAGAGTAAGAGATTAAAAGAAGAAAATATGTATTTCTTCAACAAGAGTGTAAGAAATGGATAAAAATAATTCAAAATTTGGTTGATAGAAAATAGATTTTTGGATTCCAAAAATCACTTTCAAATGGATTGTGAAGAAGATTCAATTAAAAGGGATGTGTCCAGCTCTAAAAATATCAAATTTTAAAAGTATTAGTGATTCAAAATTGTTCTAATAATACTCCCCTATAGAACAAAGAGACAATTTAAATCATGGGTTGTATTTATATTGGCAGAGTAATACTAGTTACATACCCTAATAGAATTATATAATGAATGGGATAAAATGGGTATAGAAATAAAAAGAACATAAATAAGCATCAAAATAATAAGACCATTAAATTTTATTAACAAATGAGAATAAGATAATAAACCAAAAAATCCATACATATATCTTTAGACTATTTGTAATATTTTGTGTAACATAAGGGAAATGGATCAATAGTATGATTAAAAAAAATAAAAAGTTGATTTTTTTAACAAAAGGTTCATAATTTTACATTTTGTTAGTTTTTTATATATTTTAAAATTCCATTGGAAATTTATGTCTATGAATGGTAATAAGATATGATAAGTCTTGGATGATGTGAAGTTGGTTACCATAAATGGGAGTCGCATTTATGAAATAATTCCTTGATATGAAATAATAGAAACAAACCATATATACTAAATACTGTTATGGTTCTAGAATAAGTAGGGATTTCACAAATTCATTGAAAATAACGAAGGTGTTTTTTTGAAAATAATAAAATGTTGCTGAAACAATAATTTTGACCCTTCAATTTAATCTCACACGGTTTTGAATAGAGTATGTGTAAGAATAAATCCGGTGTTAGATGGATGGTTTATTTGGGGTTCCTATGATCATCCTACAAGAGGTGTCACACAATAATGATCATACTGGTATATATGATTAACTATATAGAATCTTGGGAGGTCATTCCCATGGAGATTAAACTATGATGTAATATTTTTCACCTTAGAATATAATGAAGTTCTTGAATTCTGTGTGGAATTAACCTATGAGGAATAATGTGATATGTAAGATTAAACCCAGGAAAATTTGAATGTAATTTATCACCTTTCTGATGAATATGTTTAAATTTAATCTAATAAAAATAAAAAATATTTTTTTAGAGTATTTTTGAAAATATCGACTTTATAGTGAGAATCCAAGTGAAGCTAGAGAGGATATTGAATGAGATTCTTTATGAGGCTTGTGTAGACATAGAAATATCATTCCCATACTATTTTATTACTAATAAGTATTGTTCTGTGATATAGATTTTTCATCATTGAGGATGTGTTTTTAGTATAATTACAGAATTATTGATTTTCTAAGGTCTTAGTGACTTTCATAGTGAAGAATTATGTCATTATAAAACGTGTTAAATATTAAATGAAACTTGAGAATATCATACATATATATTTAATACATTTAAATTAGATACTATGTTTATTTATTTGAACTAGCTATGGAATGAAGATCACTCAATAGAAGATGAGATCACATAGTAATTTATCTTGAGTAAAAGGGGATCATTTAATAGTGCCTGGAATCATGATATTTTTAGTTGATTTCTAAAATAAGTTTTTATTTTTGTTTTAATTTAAAAATGTGAATATTTTTCTTGAAATTTTGGTGATTTTCTCAGCACATTTAGAAATCTTTTACTATATTCAATATTGTGGGACATAAAAAATAATAATAGAGAATAAGATAAATATGAGTTCATACCAATAATTGAATCAAGGGATGGATTTTTGATTGATCTTTATAAAAACTACATACAATGGTTTTTAAAAACATTATTGAGTATAAAAATAATGATATATACAATTTATGAATGGAGGAAGAGGGGAGATCCCATGAAAAATGAATTTCATTTATCATGTCTGTTTAGATTTAATAAAAAAGGATTGAAGAGGAACACATATTTACATAGACACATCTGGCTGTCGAGGAAGGAGTGAACCAAGATAATTTCCTATTTCAGGTTTTCTTCTTCTGGTTATATCTGTCACCACATTGATTATTTTATGGATGACATGGACTCAACTATTCATGCCAATAAGTTGATCTCATATTTATTTAATAGAAAGAGTGATGTTTAGTGGATATTAATAGTGAATATATTTAGGAGTTGAATATACTAGTATTTTTAAAACCTTATATTAATATCAATGAGATATTAATATTTACAAACTATTGAATACACACTCAAATCTATAAACTAGATTTTCCTTCACCAAAGTAGTGTGTGGTCAAGAAGAGGAGGGAGTGGGCAATGGATAGACTGTGATACTTTCCTAACACTTTTATGGGATATATTCCTTGGAATATAGTGATTATATTGTAAAATATTATATCTCCCAAAAGATGCATGATAGGGGATTCTATTACAATTTAAAAAATTCATGTATATTCTCATTTGACTAGCCATTAATAGCGAACCTTGTAAAATGATTACATATTTTTTCATTATCTTTTTAAATTTTTCCTTTATATTTAGCACGATTTTAAATAAGAGAATGTGGGATTAAACTTGTTTTTCTAATTGAGTAACAATATCTATATGGTAAAGGAAACATTGAGGAAGAAATTTATTATTTATTATGCACTAGAATTCTCCCCCTCCCTCGAAAGATGATACCATTTAGTTTTTTCCCAACTAAAATTATATATGATTGAAAAACTAAAATTTTCATTATTTTTTTTAAAAATTATCTTATTTTTAATTTCATAATAAACGAATCTATGTATTTCAATTTTATAAAAAAATATGCGAGATTTGAAGCAAAGATTTGAAATTAATCTATATGTTTTATTTTTATGATTTGTGATACTGATAAAATTTTGGATAATATTTTTGAATTTTTTTGAAATTTAACAATTTTTATAAATTATATAGTGTGCACAAGATTCACCCATACATAAATATTATTTCATTTAGTTTCTTTATCAAAACAATATTTAGATGGTTAACGATTCATAAAATTTGTAAAATAAATTCTACTATTTTTCAATGATTTTCAATGAATAAATCCATGTATTCTAATGTTTTAATAAATTAGGGGGAATTTTAGGGGAATATTTGAAATGAATATAGATTTTTTATCTTCATCAGTTACTCTATTATAGAAATTTTGGTTGGTATTTTTGTTAATAGATTTTATAACTAATTACGTTGTTTAATTATTTTCATGTTTTTTCATTAAAAAATGGGTTAAAATATACCAACCCATCAACTAGTGGAATAAAACCTCATAACTATACCACAAGGAGATGGATAACCTTACCACCACTCAGAGGTCCTGATCAAGATAGAAGTGTGTGAGGGTATATAGGAAATCAAGCCCATTAGATGTGGGATCCCACCAAGTACAACATTAAGAGGTCAAGACTTGGCTCAGTTGGGTTTCATGGAACCTATGTCTTTGTATGAAATTGAATCCAAGTGGTGACCTCTGTGTGTGCATCTGAGTAGTGAAAGTTGTGTGTTTTATTATAAATATTATAGCCCCCAAATTTTATTCCAATTCCAGAAAAAATATCATTGTTGCTATTCATATTTAATTCAAATGGTGTCATCCATAATTTTACTCCCACAAACATGAGGGGGAACCACTATTTTTTATCATTATTTCTTAACTCCAACCATCAACATCCTATACAAAACAAGAAACCCTATTTTTGTGGATGGGAGTGTTGAAGCTTGATTTCGTTGGCCACTATGATGGCCTACCACCACCCAGATTCACTTCTAGAGCTATATATGACCACTATGATCTCTATTCAAAGGATAAAAATACAAAAATTAAAATATATATCCCTATAAAACCTTTTAAGGATAAAGTGGTTAAGGAAGTTTGATTTCGTCAACAGAGCCACATGGATCTGCCACTATCCCTTTCACACCATGCAAGAATGATCATGATGTTTTCCGTTATCCAAAGCATGTTATACCAGTGTACCAATGGTATAAGGGATCTACTACTTTTCCAATGATAGCTGTGATCTTCCATTGGGAAAATAGTAGATGGGATATACCATTGATCTATTTGTAGAATTGATATATCTTCATTGTAACATAAGATCCAAAGATCAACACTACCACATGTTGTCACTCGACACTACTAGCTACCATATATTATAATCATCACCACCATGGATGACCACCTCAAAACCTCTGACTCATGATATATCTTCACGACTATGCCCGAAATAAGCAAAAATAATCTTTGGGACTCCATACGATCACCGTGAAGATCATTTAGAAGATTATTGTCACCCCTTCTTGCTACTGGGACTCCCTTCAACCACTGAGAAGTACATAGGGCTTGATGAATGTTTTTATACAACTTGCACATTTCCTCACCACTTCACCTCCTTCTGTGATTCCCATAGTCATCCCTTCCATGCTCAAACACCACTTACTCTCATTCTTTGGAATCACTTTTGGGGCCTCATGTCCATAATTCCATGAATGGCCCTTGCTTTGTAAACAAACACACCCAAATATTGTTACTATGCTGCAATGTGACACCTTGTATAGAGGAATCCAAGGATAATAATTTGATCATCCAAAGAGGATGAAAAGTCCATAAAAGGTTTCACTATTCAAAATAAATGTAGGAGAAAGATGATGATGGGATGAATGATGAATTTTCATTATGTTGATTCCAAATAGTAGATGTAATCTATAAACAGTTCATCATTATATATGATCTACTACTGAGTTAATGGTAAATATGATATATTGTTGATGAAATAATATATATGGATGAAGTATCACACACATAACCCCCAATATTCTGAATCACCATGAAGGATACAATGATAGTGAAATATTTTCATCAAGGAAAATTGTTTCAATGTTAAATTTTTAATGGTAAATGGGTCACAATTGATGTTACTACCATCACTATTTAATTACGTCTCAATGAAATAATTTGAAAACACCTGTGATTTTATCAAATTAAACCGAAATTTTATTTAAAAAATATGTATTTAATGATTTAATATAAATAAGAGGATAAAACCAAGTGAGATAAATATGTTACCTCCATCTATAAATCAAAAGATTCTACTTCGGAGAAAATAATTGGAGGATTGGGAGCGTACTGCTCATGTATACTCTGTTTTGCTGCTTTAATTTTTCTTTTGTAATTTAGTTATTTTTATGAAACTCATTTTTTATCATTAATGTTTCCCATCCTTTTTCATTATTCTACTATATCATTCTCTTAATCATCGTTATTTCTTTATCTCATTATCATATTCTCGTATCTTCCACCTGGCCTCTTGCTTTAGATAATGAGTGACTAAATTGGGGCTTTTCCTCAGGGGAGGATAGTGTGCACCTAATCATTTTTGACAAATTATTTGTTTTATTTATCATTGTGGTGAAGAATAGTTATTTTTATAAGTGTTTTTATTTCCCACCATGAAATTAAACTCAAACAAACATCTATTAATTTATTTAAATTCGTTCCATTCCTTCTGTTGAACATAATATATTCACATGTTGGAGTAAATATTTTTATGAAATGAAATGGAATGTGATGGATCTAGGTCTTAGAATGTGTCCCACTCTTTATAGAGGGTTTAATTAAACATTTTTTATAGCAGGATGTGGAATTTAGTTTTCTTAAGAATTCTAGGTTTCTCAATCAATTAAAAAAATGGAAGAAATATAACTGTAATACTTCATAATTGGGTTGTCAAACCAAATTCATTCAACCAACATGAATAATGTCAGTAACCAGAATACAATTCTGAAAAGTACAAGATATTTCTTTGTTATTTCATCCATTCCATGCTTCATTTGTTTTAATTTTTTACATCATTTATTTTTTCTATAAATAAGTATTCAAATATATTTTTTAAAAAAATATTAAAAATTTTAAAATAAAATGTAATTTGTTATGTGAATCTGAATTGGTATGTAGACAATTGTAAATCTTCTCATGTGAGATGACCCCATTCATCCTTCATATTACACTAGAAAACTTTTAGCGATTTTATTTTTCCATTCCCTATGATAGGTGTTCGTAAAAAGGGTAATTGTTCAGGGTATTAATCATTAGTTTTCTTAATGTTTCATTTAACATAGTATATATTTTTTATTTATATAAAAAACCTAAAACATAAAAGTATTATTTTTTCAGTGATGGATAAAAACAAACCATATCTTGTTCTATGGAACAGTTACTTAAGGGAGTAAGACCAAGATAAAGTAATATAAAATGATACAAAGGACCTCTTATAAAGGCTCAATTAACTCACTAACAAAAAAAGAATATATTGAATGGGAACGGCCTAGGATTTTCTGTTCACGAGCTAGCAGAGATGCCAAATCAAGTCCAGAATGATTTTCAAAAACTAAAGGTTGAGGATGAAGTGGCAGGATAGATTCCAAATTTTTATTAATACAACTAGGATTTCTAGGCCAAACTAAAGCGATATAAATAGCCCAACCATTTAAGAATCCAGATCCATGATGACCATAAAAAGGTAGACTTGATTCATTATGTGAAATACTTTTCTATTATGATACATATTGGACATCAATAAGATATAGACAATTTATAGAATGAGTATGAGGTGCAATATAATATCCCTATTCTAAAAAATGAATAAGAGTCATCACCACGCTACATGTAATTATTAATGGAAGTGGATGAAACCACAAAATTGGGAGAATTTTAAAAAAATTAAAAAAATAGATTATCTACCTCTATCCATTGAGACTCACATTCAAGAGTCCCTTTCCATTAAGGAGATTCCAGACAAATCAAGACATGACATTAATCATTCTTTAAATACTATTTTATTTGATCTTATTCAATATGAATTCAATATTATTCCCCAATATTTTGATTTTCATTACTTGGAAAATACTTAATTTCCCTTAGGGATGTTGATGAATCTTAAAATGCACTTACTGAGGAACACATGGAGATACATAATTTTTATGAATATGAATATTAGGAATCTCATAAATATTTCCATGTGGTTGAGTCTAAGGAAAATTTGGAAAATAGGTACTCACTCTGAATGGAAGTAATTAATTTTTTAATTTAAAATTATCTCATAGGAAATGGCCTGCTATATTCCATTTTATCATTTAATTCAAGTATCCTATATTGATCTAGGTGTATAGATTCATGAGGAGGTTTGAAAAGTGGAAACCAATATGAAGTTTAATCCACACATTATTGTACCCCCTCTATGCAATCTATACTTAATTGTGTAGTGGTAGGATCTAGTGAAATATATCCATAAATTATTCCTCTTTAAAAAAGAATAAATTGATGTTGGGAAAATTCACATATGGTGGTACAAATCCATGAAGATCCACCCACTATCTGATTATGGATGACATTTGTTACTAAACATAAGAAGGTAGTCAAAAAATCTAGTCCCACTTGCGGAATTATATAATGCAATATATTTATTTTTTGTCTAGTAATTTAGCTTTAAATTTTATTAATTATTCATAAATCCCACTCTATACATTATTTTTGAGCTTTAATGAGGTGTTTCATGTTACTAATTGATTAATTTACCTTTGTAGGACCATGATTGAAAAAGGAAACCACAAAATATTAAAGGAGGAGGATTAAATATTCATTTCATAAGGGAGATCACATTTTTGGTTATCCTCTAATCACTCTCAATATTTTTTCTGAAAACCAATTTATTTGCAATAAACATGACTTTTCTACCCCCTTATTTTAATTTATGATTTTCATGACTTGTCTAGGAGTCATGAATTCCTAGAAACCCTATGATGTATTGTTTTATAGTTAGAAATTATAAGATTATATGAGTAATATGGAAAATTGAATATCTAGAGTGAAGAATGGGTGTTAACATGAGGAATCATGATTTGGGGGAATTTAATTTGATTCAGGTGAATAATACTTCCCTATCATTTATAATTATTTGAATTTATTAAATTTATTTATATTAGTTTGTTGTTATTATTCATTCCTTCAGTGATTGTCTAATGTTATATTGTACATTACCAAGGGGATTTCTTGACCAAATTTTTCTTATTATATCATTATCATATTTCTTGAGTGATCTTGGTGCATTTCACTAGCTAGAACATGTATTTGAACATATCAATGTTATGACTATGAAAACCATAATTTAAAATGATATATTCATATTTTAAAAATAATTTATCCTTGCTACCACCGTTATATTAATCATTTTTTATCCCATAGAGGCCATGAATGACCTTATTAGGGTTAACACCTGTATGAAGCCATTTTTTATCCTTTCTTACCCTCCTCTTAGTATTTCCATGATAATTTTATGTTCAATTGTGGGGTGAGAAAAATCATAGTGAAATGGATGAAATAAACCGTAAAAAATTGTGGGCGTATTAATTGTGGGTATTGAAAAAGGATTATATATTTATCTACTTTTCGTTATAATTTTACCATCTTGATAGGGAAAAAGGAAGATTAAAACGAAAAGATTGAAATTTAAGGTTGTGACTTAAGATTGTCAAAAAACACCATCACCGGACTAATGATTTTTTTTTCATATGTGTTTAGGTGGTGGATATATGATACATAATATATGTATCATTAAAAAAATATAAGTAAATAAATAGAAAAATAATAAAAAGAATATAGAGAAAATTATAGGATAAGTTATTTCTTTATAATTTATTTGATCGTGACCATTACATTGAGTTTGGGGAAATTATGAGTTTTCACAAATTGAAGGGTATAATTTTTTTTATATTTTTACATTTGGTATGATACATTGTACCTTAGATAGAAACCATCTCTATGATCCCTAATTTTCTAAACATTAATTCCTACCATCCTTAACCATCAATGTCATTACAATGTTGATTGAAAATCCTTCATGAATCTATGTGACATTTTGTTGAAAAAGATGTGATGTTAGTTCTTTTAAATGCATATGAAATAAAAGCATGTTCCCATTATATGAGAATAAATCTACATTAATTTTATAATGAATAATTATATAAAAGAAAACAGAGATTTATATCAAGATTTTCATGTTTAATACTGATTAATTAAGAATAATTAATGAGTTAAACAAAAGGTTACACCATTTTCAATGGGAAAAAGTAAAATAATTACGAATAATGACTCTATTAAAATTGTGAAATTTAGTTGATATTTTTGGGGGATTTATTAAATTTATATTTAACATTGATAATAATTTTATTTTATGTTTTTGGTATTTTAATAATGGTAACATCAGTGTCCTACAATTTTCATAGTTGATATTTTATTCTACAATACAAGCATTGTTTAACTATCAGGTTATTTAACACACTAATATTTTCAACCACGTTTTTAAGTAAATTAAATTATTTTTCAGTGCTTTCTGGTCAATAAATCCATGTATTTCAATGTTTTAATAAAATATGGGAAGTTTCATGTGGGGATTGAAATGAATGTAGATTTTTTTAATGAATTATTATATTAAAGAAATTTTGGTTGACTTTTTTGTTATGAGTTCTGATATTTAACTTAGTTGTTCTGTTATTTTTCAGTTTTTGCCCAAAAATGGGTGAGGCAAGGATATCCCAACAACTATTGGTAGCCCTCCACATAACCATACCATTAGGATCTTCCGAGATATGCCACCACTGGGAGGGCCTTCTTAAGATAGTAGGGTGTGAGGCTTCACAGAGGCATCAGGTCCATATAATGTGTGAGAATTTAGAGTACCATGAACTATGTTCGGTATTATCCTACTAAGGATATGAAATATACTTATCCCATGATTGTTTTTCAATTTAATTTATTTCCCACCCCGATGTGTGATTCTGATCATATGAAGGTGAATGTTTTATTATAAACCCTTGCGGCTCCAGACATCTCTTCAAATATAGGATAAAAAATCCTGGTTACTGTTAACATTTTATTCAATCAGCATTTTCATACACATTTATCTTGAACCATGACATTAAATCAAGACTACACCGTCATTCACCATCTCTACCACCTGAATTTGTCCCTTCACTACCTATACTCACCATAAAACACCCTTTTCCATTCTGTGAGAGATTGAGCTTGATGTTGTTGGCCAATTTTAAGGCATTCCACCACTAGGGAACAACTCTGGATATATAGAAAACCCCAATGATCTCCTTTCAATTGATTTGAATCAATTTAATTCAATGAAATCTTCCTCTAGCCAATGTAATGGCCAAAGGGTAGAGGAAGATATATTTCACCAAAAGAGAGACATAGAATTTTCACCAACACTTTAACACCATGACCAAAAGGCCATGATATGTTTTTTCACCATACTGACGTCCTACCGGTATAATAATAGTAGAGGTTATATACAATAGCTTCAACAGTATATTTGATCAACCATCATTACAATGGTTTATTTGGAGATCACCACTACCACCTCTTGTTATTCTACGCTGCTGAATACAATCTGTTGTCATCAGAACCACCCTATAAAACTACCTAAAATCCTAGATCTCATGACATATCATCATGAAGAATCCCTAGATCTCCATTGATAATCATCAATACTTCATATGATCAACATGAAACTCATTTAGAAGTTAATTAACACCCATTCATGCTATTGGAACTACCTCCTTCCATGGTAAAATTGGTAGGGAATGATGATGTCTGGTGAGCCACTACCACCTTACCTCATCATTACCTCACCTTCCATGAATACTAGTGCCACTACTTCCATGCTCATGTTCAACTAATTATATTTCTAAGAGTCACCACTAAGGTTGAGTTTCCACTATTCCCTAATAGATCCACGATCAATAATGGAAACCAAACAAATTTGGGCTCTATGTTTCTAAAATATGCCATGCATAGAGGAATCAATGACTAAACATTTGATCTACCTTAGAGGAGGTTGAGTCCATTGTTGGTTATATTTTTCAAGTTGGATGAAGGAGAATGAGGATGTTGGGATGAATAAAGAAATATTTTATTTTAGTTGTTTTGAAATTTTAGATGTGATGTACTTTTGTGTGAGAAGTAGATGGGATCAACTATTAATATTGTGGTATATGTGATCTAACATTGATGAGACAGTATATCAGGATAATATACCCCATTAAAAACCCATTGTCTTAGGAAACACCAATGAGAATACCAAGTTAGTGACCTATTTTCACTAGGGAAGTTTTTTTAGTGGTATGTGTACCATGTAATATGTGTCATTGTAGATTCATCTACGATCAATGTGGAATTTCATCTCATTTTTGGAATTCAAAAAACAGTAATTGAAATACCAGATTCCATGAAAAATATGTCAAAAAATGTATATATAACTATTGAAAATATATAGAAATATACAATAGTGTTCCAAGAAGGGGATACCTCCATCAATAAATACAAGGATGATACACCTTAGAAATGGATCAGTGGATTCTAAGTCGACTACTTATGGATGATCTATTTTGATTCATTTATTATTATTATATTATTTTGTTTATATTATATAACTCATTCAATTTATTTTAATTAATTTGTGTCATCATTTTTCCTTCTTCAATATTTTATTCTATCACATTATTTCTTTCTTTCTATTATTTTCTTCTTCTCATATCCTCCATTGTGACCGCTATGACTCAACGAAGAGTGACTAACCTGAGGATTATCATCGAGGGAGGATTGGGTAATCATGAATTCTATTTTTCAATTTAAATGTTTTATTTATATATGTGGTGAGAAATATTGAATTGTACGAGTGTGGGACATTCTCCACACAAAATGGATCTCGAACAAACATCTATTCATTTATTTAAATATTTTACCATCCATAGTTGGAACAGAATATCATCACATGATGGATTTGAGTTTTTTGTGAGATAAAATGGAATACAATGGGGTTTGGTCTTGGATGGGGTCACAGACTAGATAGATATATTTTATCAAACGTGATTATATAACGATCTAGAATATATATTTCTTAAGAATTAGAGGTTTCCGAATCACAAAATTAAATTGTAGTAATATTTGAGTTAAATTTCATAATTGGGACATCAAAATATTTTTAATAAGATAGAATGAATATTGTAAGGACCCCAAATCCAAACAAAAAAAAGGAATATTTATATATTAATGCATTCATTCATTTCATGTTAGTTTAGTTTAATTTTTCACATCATTTATGTTTTCAATAAAACAAAACTCAAAAATAAATATATTTTATAAAATAATATAAAAAATATTAAGAGTTAGTTATTAATTGAATTAGAATTGTTTATGTAGCCAACTGTGAATAACTTCTAGTGAGATGAACTGGATTAGAATTTTTTATGCACAAATAAAAATTAGGAAATTTATTTTTTGCAAACAAAACACCAGGATTTCACCACTGATACAATATTTATGTGATCAACATGTAACTCTCATGTTCATGATTTTTCCAAAATTTCATCAATACACTCTATGATAAAGGAGTCTACGTAAGGATAGAAATAATATTCATGAGATCCATGAACACCAACGGTTCATTTGTAGACTGAATGGAGTAACAATGTATTAATATAACCTCAACCTACTATTAAGTTATAATTTGGTATATAATCTACCTTAATTGTTAACTGTTGATATCCTATCCATTGGTCAATATTGGATAACTATTTCGAACCACTTAACTGATCAAAATGATCATTTATCTATTCCAATCAATATTTTTTCTTCACCATAACATAGTTCAAATTCTGCTAATCCATGCATAGTTTGAACATACTGTCATCCTTCAAGGTGAATAAGATAGGCTCACCCTATAGAGAGGTACTCATATGGATAGAACCATTTCTCTTGAGATCCTCATGTTAGACCATCATCTCTTAAAACTCAAAAACTTTTATATTATAAATTGGTATTGATATAGGTTCTACACCAAGATTAATATCAAACAAGAACTAAATATTACTCTTAGAGGGAAACTATAAGAAATCAATAGGAAATAATATGCTGAACTTATTAACTAATTGGGGTAAAATTGTTGTAACCTCATTAAAATCCACTATAATAACCATAATCAATTCCATTACTATGATGGTTTATACCTACCAGGTTTATGTCCATTTATACCTTCATCCACATCCTATTCACTTATAAGAAAATACTCTTCCATTATAAGGGAATTAAAAGATAGCTACCTCCTATAGTAGTCAATTTTGATCATGGAATATTGTCTATTAACCAAAAATAAAATATAATTTAATCTCACTATATCTAAAATAATGAAATCTCATTGGTGTTTGTTTCCAAAAACCACTATGGAACACCCCAGGATTCTCTAAATACGGTCTATCCTCTTCTCTAGAGTCATATCATGAGAACACATTTAGGGTAATAACTCGAATTATAACCATAATATAGACACCATATAATATGATATAATAAATATGATTGTCTTATATCAATTAATGAAATAGATATCTTGGATGTAACCAAAACTGTACCTCTAATGATATAAGTAAACTCTGCATCCTCATTTAAAAAATGATCTAAGTCATAAACTATTTATGTATTGGATCTATGGCGTTGACACCACAATACATTCTTATCTTAATGAACTAACAACTATGGGATATAAAGCTAATTATATCTATGAGAATCATGAGAAAGTCCTCCTATTGACCTCATAGATGAGGCCATATTGTCCTTTTTGTGAATCCCTTATAAACAAGATCTTGATTCATTTGTAATTTGAATGAATGTACCTTAAACCTGTTAACTTATCCTTAAATGAAATCATTGATGATTCTCTATCAGGACATAAACATGGAGCTTTCATGCTCAGAAAAAATTCCACGCCTCCTACATTGATGAAACATTATGGGGAATCTTCCAAAAGAAGGGATTCAAAAATCTCTTCCAAACCATTACTGACTCTTTCCACCCTAGCATATATCACCATCCCTGCTTTTAGTTATACTAGAAGATGCCCCGAAAATGATGGGAATTTATCTCATTGTGTTGTTCCCTAACAAATTCTTCTTAATGAAGATATCCTCACCATCCATGTTGTTATAAATTGTGAGATTTAACAGACTCGCCAATAACTTCATGATGAGTCTAATTCCAATCTCAAACCATTGGCAATTTTGGCCACATTCTCCACTAATAAGAGTGAAAAAATAGTTGCTTTATAAAATTCGTAACATCTCCCATTGCAGAAATCATCCCATACTGAATATCTATAAAATATTGGGTTCAATATAACATTAATTAACTGGTAGAAAACTCCTCTGAGAAGTGTCTCATAACTACTACCTATTTTAATCCCTCATGCCCATTTTTCTAATCCATAACTCCCCACCATCTCATGGTAGGTCCCTTGGGAATATAATCTACTAATATAATATTATGTTCAACAAGTTTCTCTACCAAGTAAAAGACACCCTCTAATTTCCCAATCATTTATATATAATCCTAAAGTGTATCGAATCCATGGAATGTTAGTTGTGGTGAATCTAAAAGTCTTAAGAAAAGTCTACAATGCTTGGTTCCCCTCGATAAATCCCCCAACCTTCAGCTAGATCAATATAAAATACCCATAGATATATCATATTATCCACTTGAATCACTAGGTCAGGATTAAAACATTATCATATTATCTCTCTTGAACATTTCTAGGAATAGAAGGATTAATCTGAGTCTTGGGGAAATCCTCAACTCTATCACTGGGTGGAACGATGGGTTCTCATCCAGGTGGAACATGTGAATAATTTAAAAAAATACTATGATTTTTTATCCATATATTTTATATTAATATAATTTATGAATTTAATAGGACCACAATCATATATCTCAAAAATAGAAACACATAAATAAATAACAATATAATACATGAGGAAACCACCACTCAATACATTTTCATGGTCTATTCTCATTCACCCACTATTACATTTTATTCACAATCATATATATATAATCACAGTAGTTCATATGTTAAATTAATTAGATTCTATAAAAAATATTGGTTAAATCCATAGAGAGATTTTTATAGCGACCCACTGTTTTCATAAATTAATATTACATCACATTATGGAATATATAAAACCTTACACATACATATTCCGAAATAATGTATTAATTTAGTGCCTTTGGAAACATGGAAAAGTAAACCCTAGTACATAAATGAGCTATAATATCATCCAATTTATTATTCTCTACTAGAAACCATCTTAGTCACATAAAATATAATACATATCTTCAAAACATGGGTAAGGAAACATATAAAGGGGTGATCGTAGATGCTCAGTAAGGGTAAACAAGAGGGACATATAAGCATGAACATGAGCATAGGGATATTATAATGAGATCATAAGATTAAAATATCATTAAATTCAGAGAATTAGATTAGAAAAATGAGACATGTCATAAACCATAGATGGCTAGAAGAAAAAAATTATAAGAAAATAAAGAACATGAGACCTAAAAGTGAACCATATGAATAAGATATAGAATTATATCATACACATAATCATATAAAAATTATTTAAATGATGTGGAAAAAGACTTTCGTAACATGTTAGGCTTGGGATAATTACCCATTTACATACCATGGGCTTGGGATTCCCCCATGTGTACCCTCCCATATAACATATTGTTTTGGTCATGGGATTCCCACTACAGTACCTTCTTATTTCTAGCTAGGTATTCCCTCTCATATACCCTTTGAGGTCATTAAACATTTCTCATTACCCAGTTCATTGTAAGGAGATATAGGTCCCACCCATATCATAAATATTTCATATAAAAAATTTCATAAAAATCATAAACAATCATACCATAACCCCTTAAATCAAAAATGGTGTCATAAACATGAATTCATATCATAACCTATATTAAAATATACAAGTTTCACAATAATTTCATAAAAATCATAAGACCTTAATGATAAAATAATTTCATAAAAATAAAACCCATTAATGGGAAACAGATTTCATAAACATATAACATATGAAGTAGAAATGGATTTCATAAACATATAATCCATGAAATGGAAACGAGATTCATAAAGAAAATGACATTAATAGTATCTCATTATAATTAACAATATTAATGTATCCTTTTTATCATTCCCTTGAAAGGAATGAGTAACATCAATGGAGGTCATCATAGAGGGAAAATAATTAAGAAATATCTCTCAAAATCTTTTCGTGATAAAAATATTGATTCTTATTTGAAATAAGTATTTTCAATGCATAAATCCTTTTGAAAATAAATTTCATAGAAAATAACATGAAAAAATATAAGGATTACTTGATATCCATTTGAAAACATTTTTCCATTAATTATTAAAAAATTATCTTGAACAATTTTAAAAAAACATTATAAACAATTTTAAAAACATGAATATTATGATGGAAAATGTTTTGAAAACATTTTTACTTGAAAACTTATAAAAGAATCGTGAAAAAAAATTCAAAAAAATTTCCATGAATCATAATTTTAAAAAAAAATTCTTAAATATTAACCATTAAAATATGAAAAGGATGCTTCATAGAAATGATGGTAGATAAATCTATACAAGTTGTACAAGGTGATATAATATTATTTTTTCATGGTAAGAATGTTAGAATAATTCATTATTCATAAAAAGATCATAATTTTCATTTTAAAACCTTAGTGAAATAAAAAAGGGTAAAAATTTATTTTATATATAATAGTAAAATAGAATATTATTCATGGAATCCCTGTTTAGAAATCATTTTATTTAAGGAACCCATATGAAGAGATGGGTAAATACAGAAATTCTTAAAAACACATTCTTAACAATATTATCTACCAAATAGTGTAAAATGGTAAATATATATGATGATATAGTGAATAAATATATGATTATAAAATTCAAGAGTGGTATTCAGAGATAGATTATAATATTTAATCAAAGGAATCATAATAAAAAAAACTCAAAATGTGATAAAATTGTTTTAAATAAACTCTTACCACTTGGTAACATTAAACCGTACTCCACATTTAGTAAAATGAAATTACATGAAACATTAAATATCATTAATATAGAGGTATTAATGATATAATATGTCAATGGTATTATATACCCCACATTTATAAATATAGTTTCATAAGATGGCATGTGTGTAAAATAAGGCAAATTGAGACAAAATCATTTAATATAATTGGTAAATAATGAAACATATCCCCCATGAAAAAAATATAATAAAATGGATATGTAAATAACCTTATATTAATTTATAATAATCAAATGATACATTTATGGCTAGTATAAATATAACTCAAAAGGAATGGGTGATGAATGAAACATGTTTCTCAAGGAAATAAAAAGTGAGATGAAATTTCATTACCTTGTGTCTTGACTCTTTTCAAAAAAGTACAAGATTACTATATAATAAATTTATGTTTGTTATATTTATATTTCAGAATAATATGATTATATAAAATATAATATATGGTTTTGTGATCTTATATTACATTCTTGTTAAGAATCCATTTTTAAGGTTTCACTTCAGGTAATATTCTATTTGTTTTTTGCATGTGTCTGAATTTTTTATATCATTTGTCCTTATAATTATATCACGATTTTTGTAATGTACATAGTTTTATAAATACAATTTTTATATGTTATATTTTTATATTAAAAATATCTATAATATATAGGTAGGAAATATAATACCCTATTCAGGGAGATGATAAACCGTACGTATACACAAACGTGGTTTCCATTTTTAATATCGTACAGAAAGAATGAACAAAAAATGAATAAAAGTTATTATATATGTATATAATATCATTAAATTAGAAATATCACATTATATATCATATAATATCAATATAATTGTCATTAATTCAATCCATAAAATGTTTCAATGAATCATATCGCTTGGAGGGGCGGTAGTCCACACTCCCCCAAACGAAATTATCACATTAGAAAAATAGAAAATTATATAGATATGTGTTGTAAAAAATTAAATAATATTAAATAAATTATTAATATAATATATATTATATATAAATATAGTTTCGATCATAATTTCCACCATGACAGGTGGTAAAAGAGAAAACAAACAATGATCATTTTGTGTGGTAGTAGTTCTCCAGACACATAAATAGTATGTTCGTTAACCATTAGACAGAGGTGTATGTATTTTTAGGCTGAATGATTAGAATAAAAACATATTAGTATATTTAGGATACTTTTTTTGTTATAAATTCATGTATTGATAAGATTTATAGGGGGTGCAGAATGGAAATAAAATAAAATAACTTGAAGAAGAATATTACCGCTTATTCGGGCAACCAAAGGGCTTCCTTGGATTAGATTATTCCCAAGGGGAGGATTATATGATGAGTTGAGGGGTATTTATTACCTATTTTTTATTATATTGGTCTAGAAATGGATTCCTGGTCTATGTGATTTTGTGGGAGGATATCATACCTTTTTATAGTGGAGGAGGAGTGACACTCTTGTAAATTTTGGGAATGATATTTCCACACATGTTTTTCCTATGGAAATTGGACTAGTATTGGTAAAATGTTAGTAAAAGCAATGATATGGTCTAAATATTACCATTTATTTCATTTTGGAAAAGTATCAAGGTCATTTAAGTCATTTTGATTATGTATTAGTCCTCAATTACGTTTAATTATAACATAATCGATGTAATTAATTTCAATTACATTCACCAAAAAATTTGATAAATAAATAATATGACCTTATTAGACAATAAACATTATTCTAATTAAAAATATTTATTCCATTTTTCTGAATTCCAATAACATATACTGTAGAAATTAATTAAAATTTAATCCCTTGATCTGGTCGCAATGCAGGTTTTTAAAGTTAAATGTTCAAACATTTTCTATGTTTTTATAATAAATTTAAAAGTGAAATTGATTCCAATTACCTAAATTGTATTTATTTATAATAAAATTATATTATTAAACTTTTTAACTATTAATTATTTCATTTATCTTTATAAAATAATTATATTAAAATGAGTTTTTGAACTAAACTTTTGTATTTTTTACTATTCATTAAAAATGAAACTTCTCAGAAAAACAACAAGAAATTACCCTAACATAATATTTATCTTTATATTTCTAATATAATGTCTATATTTACATATTAAATGTATAAATTTTCTAAACAATGGATTTATAATGGTTTCTCCCCTAAAAGGCATTAAAATACCACTATAAAAAATCACGCGTTTAAGTTTAAAATTTGGTTTATTCTTATCTTATGTCATTAAAACATATTGGATTAATATATAAATATTGATTGAATATATAAAATATATATTTTATTAATATCACTCACTAATTATAATTAATTTAATTTATTTGGGTAAAACATATTATATTAACAATAATAGTTTTATTTTTTATTTAGTCGGATTTCATATTCATTTTTAATTAGTTATTCAACTATGAATTAATATTATTTTTTTATAAACCATATATTATATTTAATTATTTAATACTAGTCATAAAAACTAATTTAACATATATTATATATCTTTTTATATTAAATTATAAAATTTTAATAACATATTACTATGCAGTAAAACTCAGCGTTGTGTGTTATGCAAGACATCAAAGAAAGTCAATATTATGTGTAATGTATGATAACCTACGTAGCCTATGTAGAAATTTCTAAAAATTATGTTGTTTATAGTTTATGATGATTTTTTTGTGTATAATTCAAGCTATACATAGTTCATTAATCTATATTGTATTGATTGTTTCATGAAATGAATGACCTCAATAAGATTATAATAATTCGAAAAAATATTTCACAAAATTGTGAGGTGTAACAGTATGCCCCCCATAAAATGAATTTCTCCCTCAAAATGGATATGGGTTATTAATGTTTTAATATAATTATTATTCATTAATGGAAATCCACATCACAAAAATCAACATTAAAACATTCTTTAAATAATAAATTCGGATCCATAATGGTTACCAAAAGTAACAAATAGGTGGGATTCCATGCAGGAAAGCATAAGTGGAATGTGGAAACATGGACATGGAAGAGAAATATAAAAATCTTGTTCTGATGGAGAGTGATAGAGTATAAGTTTTGTAGAATTATAACAATTATAAATCCATAAATATTTGATGACCTAAAGGGCCATCTAATCCTTCAGAAACAAAGTTACTAAAATATCATTTTCTGTTTGAGATCATTTTTCATAAATTTAAAGAATTTCCATGAAAATATATAAAGTTAGGATTTTATTACAACCTCACTCATTATTGTTCCATGATAAACTTCACCTCCTTCTAAAAAATTAAAGGTTAATTTTTTATTACAAAATAACTTACAGATCATGAGATACATGACATTCTATCCCATCTATCATCAATTGTCTTCAGTAGGTTATCAGGTATGCATAAATCCTCATGTGTTGGGATAATACATTATTCTCAAAAACCTCATCCAATGTTTAACTTAATATTTCCATAAATTTCAACCCATATAACCATTCTAAAAGATGAAAATCCAAAACTTAAAAAAAAATAACAAAATAATCTTAGCACTGATCCCCAAATACCATAATGTAGCTCTTAAAATTAATCCATGATGAAATAGACTACTATATTAACCAATCAATAATTAGATCCTATGTAATTAGTTTTATTCGATTTACATTATCCAAATCAATCAAATCATTATCATTGATAAATAAAATATTCTCAACATCTTGATTGCATTAGGTGTTACCATACCATTATCAAAATATAACTTTTCTAAGTCTTCATCAGCATTAAACATATCCTTTTCAACCTGCAATGAAAACATATACTGTAAATACTTATATACTACACAGTTTATATAACATAATATTTTAATTCCAAAACATATGTTCTTCATTCATCTGAATTTATTCTTGAATCATTACTCATACATCATCTACTAATTCCTTAATACATCTTTTCAAGAATATGAAATTTGAATATTATTAAAAGGTTCCCCAACAACAACCAAATAATTATTCTTATGATTAATGTAATTAATACTACAATAACATCACATTCATTTCACATGTCATTTCTCATATCTTAATCTTAAAAATTATAAACTATATTCATACCACCTTCCTAGTTCACATTATGATATTTCCATTTGGATAGTCGATTTTCAAAATTCCCATACCTTCCACATCTAAAACATTAAATTTCAACCATGTTACTTCATGTTATACCCATTTATAACACTAGATAAATGGCTTGAGAAACACATATCATATAATAAAACCATATAATCATGAAAAATTACATATATGATGTCTAAGTCAAGTAACCTACCATTAAATTGAAGAAAAAATAGGTTTATCATGGGTTATTCATATTCTTATTTAATTCAAATCCTTCATAATGGTTTGTGAATTTCATAAGTGTATCCCACAAGAGTTTCAAACCAGGTCTGTAGTAAATCATGTTGTCATGTACCGGATTAACCCAAGTTAGGTTTGAGACATCTTGTCAGAGTTGTTACCCCTATGTACATCTGTTCTAGGGCCACATTCACTTATATTGTCATGATAGTAATGTATTTATAAGAAACCACTGACTTAACCATTTAACAAAATTCCAAGACATTTTCTTAAATGTTATCTCATACTTATATTTATCCTTAGAAGTATCCCTAGAGATACCATTAGAAATATGCCACGGGATCTCACTAATGTTTTCTCATCCTGGTTTTTAAATGATTACTAAACCTTCACTATAATATCAAATATAGAGAACTTTTCATTTCAAACAATAACATTACATATTTTTTATGTAATACTTAAAACATTACCCAAACGGGTGCCTATATACCGTAATAGTTTAATGCATTTGGAATCATAGAAACGTAAAAATTAGTATATAAGTGAGCTACATTATATCCCACTTGGTTCATCATAACAATAACCATTGTTATAAACATCAAACATATTACGTATCTTCATAAACAAGAGATGAAAACCAATTATGTGGTGAGTTCAGATGCTCAATAATGGTAAACAAGGGAGACATGTATGTACAATAATTAGCATAAGGGTATGAGAATGTGAACATAACATTATAATATAATACATTATATTTCATAACATTAGAAATATAATTCATGGAATAAATAATAGTAGTTCATTAGACATAAATCATAATGAAATTAATAAAAAGTTCCATGAAATTATATCATAGGAATAAGACATTGAATTGTGGCATACACATAAGCATATAAAAAACTATTTTAATGCTTCCCACCAAGACCATCTTGACATGTTCGACTTTGGAGGATTACTTGTTTTCCTACCTTGGGATTGTGATTCCCTCCGATGTACCCTTCTATTTTAGTAATTGGGATTCCTTCCAATATAACCTCTTGTTTTAGGCATGGAATGACCTCCAGTGTACTCACCTTTTTTGGGAATGGGAGGCCGTCTCATGTTCCCTCTTGTTTTGGTCTTGGGATACCCTCATGTGTAACGTTTGATCTCATATAACATTTATCATTACACAATTCATTGGAGGGATATATATCTCCCACCCAACAAATAATGAAATCCTACATACATGTTCAACAAACGCATAAAAAGTCGTATCATAACCCATGAAATGAATTGGGTATTATAAACATGTAAACATATCATAACCTATGGGAAATGATACAACGTTCACAATCATTTCATCAAAATAATAACCCATGAATAAGAATGAAATTTCATAAACATCTAACCCAAGAAATATAAATGGATTCCATAAACATATAACATGTGAATGACAAAAATATTTTATAAACATATTACCCATGAAAGAAAAATTGGTATTGTAAAGACAGTGATTTTATTCATGAACCATTCAGAGATAGAATATGTATGTAACCTTTATATGAAATCCTATAAAGTCATTAAAAACATTAACAGATTTCATTATGTGTTGAAAATAATTTTAAAATATCTTTCAAACACTTTAATTGATAAAAATTTCTTTTCTTCTTTAGAAAATAATTTATAATGCATAAAACTATTTGAAAATATTTTTCATTGAAAATATATTGAAAAAATATAAATAATACATGAAATCATATTGAAAACCTTTTTCATTTAAAACTAATAGAATAATCTTAAACACAATTTAAAAATATTATTCATTGAAAAAAATTAAAACTCTTAAATAAATGTAACACCCTGAAATTCCAAAGTAAGAACATTATATTCATTAGTGTACATGACACCCAACAACACTCCTATAAGGGAATATAATATCTCAAAACTCTACTATATATTTACTATTTTAGAAATATTTGATACATGATATATCTTGTAATGAATGCAACACTGAGTTAGATTGTGTTACATTAAAAAATGACCATCCTTGATATCTTGCATTACACACAAGACAGTGTTTTGTCAAATAACAATGTATTATTAAAATATTATTATCTAAAATAATATCAATATCCTTGAAATTATATTATATGTCATTAATATTAATAACAAACTTTCAAAAATTTTGGTTTAATATAAATATAAAATGAATTCATTGGATACCAACTAATTAGAAACCAAAATGAAAACTAATCGAATATAAAAGAAAATATTATTTTCACAATTCTATTTTTCACTAATATATTAAATTTATAATAGTTAATGGGTGATAGTAAAGTAATATATATATATCATATATTAAATATAATAATTTTTATGTTGTCACGAACCAGCCCGAGTACATTGGTAACCTGATAAATGAACCGTCCCTAACATAGCCCGAAGGGAATTCCCGATCCCCACAGGATGATGACTAGAACCTTGAATCGTAAGACATACAAGTAGGAACGATTTTTTCAACAAGAATTCAGAATAAAAAGAAAACAAAGAAGTATGCATAACAAAAGAAACTCACATTGGAGTGATGTTCCAGAATACAACATGGCATAAAAATCCAAAAGTACTACAAACCAAGTACTACAATGGGAAAAACAACCCCATGGTCTTGCTGGAAACAACTCACCAAGAGAAAATCTCAATAGCTATATCCACCTCCAATAGATCCCTTCCCTTGGTTCAAATATGAATGAAGAAATTCTACAAACACATGAAGGAAAAAGTAGCGTGTGAGCCTAAGCCTAGAAGAATACCACCAAAGATTCCATAACAGATGAGAAATATATAATAACCAGAGAAAAGATTTCAATTTTTTAAAATATAAAGGTTTAGAAATTCTGAAGCGTATTTAACAAAACATGCTATATATTTTCAAATGATGAAAATAAATATTTAAACAATGATTTTACAAATGTTGGAATATTTTTAAAATAAATGTTTATGAAAAACATTTATATAAAATAGTTTATATAAATTCACCTTGCATGTATGCAGTTCAATCAATCATTGGAATACATTTATATCTCAAATATAAATAAACAAGGGAGCAAAATGGTCATCTTCAAAAAGGTGCAATAGTATTAAGCAGCTATAGGATTCCACACTCTCTATGTGAACCCAGCAAAATTTGTATACACAGGTCCCTATGACACTGGCCAAAGGAGACTCATTACCAACCCATCGGGGATGTGACCCACATCATTTAAGTTTTAGAATGTTGTTTTAGCGTAGAGTGTATCCAAATTACTCACTTACTACCTAATGCTTACATGCGATCTTACATAATGGGTGAACTATTTTAAGACTTCTTAAAAATATGATCAATCCCATTCTTAAATTTAAAAATTTCCAATTTCTTCCCATTTAAAACTAAAATAGGTTTTATTAAAAATCACTCCTTTTTCATAAGATAAATGCACATGGTTTCTACCAAATCATTTTAATCCATTTACCACAGTTTTAATTCCATTCAAAAATAATTATTTCATTACAAAATTTATTTCCACAATTAAATTTAAAATTTTAATTGAAATCATTTCCATAAAATCCATAATTTAAATTCAACAAAATTAAATCATCCAATTTTCATAAACACACACCCAAATTCAATGGAAGTGGGGGTTTTCCAGATTCTCGTGCAAAAACAAATTCAAATATTCCTATCCAAAGGGATTGGATTTTATTACATCAATTGAAATCAAGTTATGTAATTGAATTTAAATCCATAGTTGAAATAAATCAAGCAATGCAAGGATAATCAATATGGCTAATCGTAATGGTACCACCTACTTTATGGTCTTCAATGTCAGCGGCAATGATAAACCACCAAGTGTGGTTCAATACACATCCTCTAGGTCACATTATCATAAGCATCAACACACTAATTTTCAATGTTCCTCAAGGGGTCTTAGAACCAAAACATCTATTTTATTTCACAAAGAAGGAAAATATTACATGCGATTAAATATTCTCTTTCTTTGATAATCTCTATATTATCACATGTAATCTAAAACATTATCCATAAGTATATTTATAAACCCTATTAGATAATCATATACCTCTATTTTATTTCACAAGGAAATAAAATATTTCATGTGATTACATTTTCTCTCTCCTTGATATTCTCTGGATTATCATTTTATGTTAACTCGTGTGTTTTAAATTATCCTTAATTCATGAATAATCATATCCTGATAATTTATCTTACAAATAATCATTTATAATTATCCTTTTATAATTTATTATAATGTATCCTTTATAATTTGATAATTATATTCTAATAATTATCCCTTACAAATTGACATATCCCAAATTTTCTTATGATAATTTCTTTTCCACAAATTATCCTTTATAATTCTGTAAAATTATCCTTTAATTTCATAGATAAATTATATATATTTTTACTCCATACAAATTAACATTTTTGAATGATAATATGATAATTTATTGCAATTATCGGTGGATAATTATTTACTATTATCCTTTCAATAATTTAATAAAATTATCGTTTAATAATTCCTTATAATTTTTATTCAGTAAGACATAATTATTATTTGATTATTTCATTAAAATTTTTATTTGATAATTTGATAAAATTATGATATGATAATTTTTAGTAATTATCTTTTGATAAACTCAAAATTATCATTTTAATAATATTAATAATAAACCATTGAAAATATCAAAATTATTGTCTAATAATTAGGTTAATTATTTTTTGATAAAACATGTAATTATCCCATGATAATTTCGATAATCTACATCATGTGATAATTTCCTTATAATTCTCTACAAAAATTGAATAAAATTATCTCGAAAATATTTTTTTTAAAGAAAAACCTTTGATATTTTAATTTTAAACGTTCCATTTAATATGAAAAAAAGAATATTGAATAGTACATTGCATCCTTCAAAATAAAAATATGATTTCTGTTATACTAGTTGAGATGAACCCAATGATACTAATCACTTATAAATTCGATCAATATCATGAAATATATAGAAGAGAGAATATTTGGTGAATAAAAGAAATTAGAAGTAAATAAAATAAAACAAAACAATTAAAAAAATCCTACATTCTTCATCCCTACATAGCCCATCACACCGCCTCACCGTGGAAGGATACTCCACACATTAGGATCCACCGTGAAACACTTTGTGAATGAGGAGAGTAGAGACTCCCTCCCGTTGAAACATAGAGAATACCTGGGTTCCGAATGGACCTACACACAAGATGAGATAGGATCAGCTATTTCAATGAAACACAAAATGCATTCTGAAACATAATTTTAGAAACCCCAAATTAATTCAGATTTCAATTGAAGATTGATCTTTGGGGGATTTAATTTGGTACATTAAAGTGTTAATAACTTAAATACTGAAAAAGGATTTAAAAAGGAATCTTCAGAATCAAGTTGTCCTTTAAAAATGGTGTAAGGCGTTAATAGTCAGAAGAAGAATAGTGAAATTCATTTTTTTATTTATTATTTCAATTATATTATATAAAAATTAAATGACACCAAATATTCATTGAGAATTAAATTTATACCATGTCTAATGTAAACACCTCGTTCTAGACCAAACTATGGTCTCAGAATTCTTATAGGACGCACCATTTGAGAGATATTAATGATTTATTAATTAAAAATCTGAATAATTTATTAATTATAATAAAAAAGGATATTATTGTGAGAGAGGAATCCAAAATTTCAATGCTGACATATGTTATACCACTTCTTGGGTAAACCCCTCATTCCAGATCCATCAATGGTCTCAAATTTCTTATAAGATGCACTGTTTTAGAGATATTTAATTATTATTAATATATAATATATTTAATCTTATTTAATAACTTTATCTAATGAGCGAGACAGTCAAATGTCTGGAACCATCAAATGATATAACCCTACTGGGGTAAACACTATATTTTTAACATAACCATGTACTCAAAATTCTCATACGACATACCATTTTTGAGTTATTTAACTATTTTTAATAAATTTCCCATGATTAAATCAATATTCTTAATATTTTTATTTTGAACTCCCCAAGACTATGCAGACCTCAAAAAATCATACTTACTCAGTGTTTGACTCAGAAATTATTAAAATGAATATTCCAATGTATTAATTGGGAATTTTACTATTCCATGACATGTTTCTCAAAAAACACAACTTTTCACTGATAACCCATTTTCTTCCATTTAACAAAATAAATAATTAATTTAACATAAAATGATTTTGGAAACCACAAAATAGTAATAGGATGTTAAAACCTCCCTACCATATGAGCTTTCTGTCCACAGAAATCCTACAAATAAGCCTCCATGTTAAAATAAAAAGGCCGTTGTTCTCTAATAAGTGTCTCCCTCTCTCACGTCTCATGATAATCAGAACCTTGTTTCCATAACACATGGACTAGATTTATCATTCGCCCACGACGAACCTTCGACTCAGAGTCAACAACCATAACCAGTCATTCAGTAACAGATAAAACAGGTTCCACTTCAAGATAACTCCAACAAAAAACATGAGATGGATCAGAGAGATACTTTCACAATAGTGATTCATGGAAACACATTATAAATTGATGTTATATGTGGTGGTAGTGCCTAATTGTAAGAAACACTATCCACCTGATCAACAATATCAAAATTCCCCATAAAACGTGGAGCAAACATCCCTTACCTCCCAATCCGCAGATGACCCAACCGGGGTGAATCCTTCAAGAATACATGGTCACCTAAAACATTGAGTCTTGTTGTAGGACATCTTAGTGCATCCGTGATGAAAAACCCAGTGGTAAAAAAAAGGCAATCCCCTATTATATACTTCATTATCCCTAACAGGGAAACATAATAGTTTTGATAACAAATAACACTCTCTTTAGAGAAGGACCACTGGGAATTAGTCTCCCCACCATAAAGAGGGTCTCTAATGCTTATGTAATTCTTCAATAAGATTTTTTTCCTAAAAAACATCTTGAGAAGATATGTTGTTAGATAACCATTCGCATTCATCGTGGAGAGAACTGGCACTGCCCAAGGTGACACACATCAGTGAAAAAAGGCATTCTAAAGAATATCATCAAACTGGGACATTAGTTATTTCAATTAAACTAGAGCCATTAGTTATTTCAATTCAACTAGAGCCATTTGGAAAGTGGGAAAATGAACTGGTTGAGTACCAAAAATTAAGTCAATAGAAAATGCAATCTCCCTTACCAATAGAAAACTAGAGAAGTTAGAAGAAAACACATCAGGAAAACTAAACAATGATAGGAGGGAGATCACCACTCATTGAATCTCACTCTAGATCAAAAGTAAACACTGATATTATTTTACCAAACTCCAGATAAGAAGGTATGTCCCTGCTCGACCATCGATCTCATTCTCCTTAAAAGGCAAGAGACAGACCACTGGGTGTGGTACGATAGACCCATTGAAGATAATAATCAATCAGGGATTTATTGGAAAAGAGTCAATCCATCCCGAATATGATGTCAATAGATTTTATGTCGCATAAAATAAAACTCCAAACAAATTTCACATCTAATAGGGAGATGATACAAGAAGTACTATGTGTACCATGATCTTTCACCATGCCACGGGGTGTAGTAATATATATTTCACAATATAAAATCTCCATAGAATGATTAAGAAGATTAACGACCTCATTTGAAAAAAAATGAGTGAGATGTATGAGTATCAAATAGTGAATTAAACAATGATGAAGCTGCAGTAATGATACATATCCCAGTTTCTCAACCAATATCAGCTTCCTCTATAGACACATTCCCCATTTGAAGAATCTTAATTCTGAATTCCTTTGTCTGGAACTCCTTTGAACAAGGAGCATTTGATATCCCCACAATTTGTGATGTTTCTGATGATCTTGTTCCATTACGTGGAGATTGTGGTAGAACTTATGAAAGTTCCCTAAACACATATAGGATCCCCAATTCTCTCAGCCTGCTCAAGATTTAAAACTCCACAGCCTTGGCCATCAAAATTCACTATGGATCGAAGTGTCTAGTGAAAAGAACCTTGATCTCCTTCCACTCTAATCCCCCATGTTTCATTTCTGTATATATCATATCCCTCCATCTCATGTGTGGTACCTCTAACACTAAGGTGTCACACATCACCATGTTCTCATCTGGTGTCTCCAAAAACTCAAACATACTTTCAATCCTTTCCGACCATTCATCTACATGTTGAGTATTAGTGGATCCTCTAAAAACTGGTGGTTTCATGTTAATGAAATCTTGAGAATAATAACAATGAGCACCCCTTGGTTCTAAAACTGGAGCCTGAATAGGGATTTGAGGTTGTCCATATCCCATTGCTTTGACATTGTTAACAATAACATCAACTAGGCTTGGGTCCATAGGAGGGATCACTCACTAAGATTTAGTAATATCCACTTCCTGGACCCTATTTTCACATCTTCTCTTGGGCATGATGTTACAAACCATCCGCATGAAATAACGAATACATTAGATAATGCTCTTACTTATCAATTAAGGAAACATGATCCAAAACATTAGAACATACAAGATTTGGATTTCACTCTATCCAAATCAAAATAGGGAAAAGACAAGAACTAATCCACAAGACTTTTTCCCCTAAAACCCACTAGTGACATTTGGTTCATTGCGGTGAGTACTGGACAGGAACTCAATTGCAACTACCTCCTAAGTCTGGAAAATATTTCACAAATGCATACTAACTTCAAGAAAAAGGATCAACCTCTCTTTATACCATTTTGTCGCAATCCATCCCTGGTAACCTAGTTACCCAATAACGGATCCATCCCTATCATCACCCGAACTAGATTCCCAATCCCCACTGGTTGGTGACTAGCTCCTTCCATCATAAAAAATACATGTAGGAATGATTTTTACCATATAAATATGGGTGAAAAAGAAACAAAATAAGTATCCATAATAAAAGAAACTCCACTGTGAGTGATGATCCAAAATACAACATTACATAAAAATATATAATTATTACAACCCAAGTAATAAAATTGAAAAACAACCCCAAGGTCCCCAATGAAACAACTCACAAAGACCAATGCTCAATAGCTGGACCCACATCTAAGATATCCCTTAACTTTTCTTGAATCTGGAAGAAAAAATTCAACAAACAATCGAAGTAAAATGTAGGGTGTGAGCCTAATCCTAGTTTGTTACCACCAAAGATCCCATAATAGATTCCAAATGAAGATTATCAAAAGAAAAGCTTTTAATTTTTCAAAATAAACAGTCTTCTGAATTCAGAAGCATGTTTAAAAGAAATATGCTATACATTTTCAAATGATTGAAATAAATATTCAAAGAAATGATTTTAAAAATTATGAAATATTTTTAAAACAATAGATTATGTAAAACATTTATATAAAATAGTTTATATAAATTCAGAAGTCACATAAGCAGTTCAAACAATCATTAGAATATATTTATATCTCAAATATAAATAAACATTTGAGCAACATAACCATATTCTAAAAGGTACGATAGTATTAAGAATATATTGGATTATTCACTTTCTATGTGAACATAGAAAAATTTGTATACACATATCGCAATGACATTTGCTAAAGGAGACTCATCACCAACCCATATGGGATGTGATCCACCGAAATTATGTTTTTGGACATTTTTCTAGCATATAGTGTATCCAAATTACTCACTAAATACCTAAGGCTTGAATGCGCTCTGAAATGATGGGTGAACTATTTTAAGACTACTGAAAAATATTATCAATCACAATCTTCCATTTCAAATGTTCCAATTTCATTCCATTAAAAACCAAAATAGGTTTTATTTGAAGACATTCCTTTTCCACAAGATAAAACTACTATGATTATATCAAATCATTTTAAGCCATTTTCCATAGTTTGAAGTCCTTTAAAAACCAATTCCATCATTTCAAAATTCATTTCTACAATTAAATTCAAAAATTTAATTGAAATCATTTCCATCAAATCCATAATTTTAATTCAACAATTTAAATCATCCAATTTTCATAAACACACACCCCAATTCCATTGAAGTGAGGGTTTTATAGATTATCATTCAAACCCCAATTCAAATATCCCAATCCAAAGGGAATGGATTTTATTACATCAATTGATAAAAATTAAGTAATTACATTTAAATCGACAGTAGAAATAATCAAGCAATACAAGGATAATCAATTTGGTTATTCGAAACGGAACCATCTACCTAAGGTTTTCAAAGCCAGCAGCAATGATAAACCACCCATTGTGGATTAGTACATTTCCTCAAGGTCACATTATCATAATCATCGACACACTAGTGTTCGATGTTCTCCAATGGGTCATAGAACCAAAACAACAATTTTATTTCACAAGTAAAATACTACACATGATTAAATTTTTTCTCTCTTGGATAATCTCTAGACTGTCAAATAAAATCGAAATAAATATCTATAAGAATAATTATTTACCTCATTCTATAATCATTTTGTAACACCCCAAGCTTCCATGTTATGTCTCTCTTTGAATAATACAGTAGCATGTGATGTAGGCAAATATGAGTTCTAACACACACCACAACCAATCAAACTAGCCGTTATGAATAGTAATAACCACTTTTTGAAATTTTATAAATTTTTTCATTCAAAATGGACTTCATTTTTTGATTTGGAATATTGAAATTAGCTTAGGGTGTATTTTTGGTATTTTTTTGAAAACATTAAATTTTTTATGAATAGTGAAAAATCACTGAGTTATAGTTTAAAACTGAATTTTTATATAAATAATTATTTTTTTAAAATTTAATTAAGTTCAAAATAGATACATAATAACTATATAAGTTAAATGTAATTCGCTGGAGTTAGATTGAATAATTTTAGATATATAAATATTTTATTGAACTTTTTACCGTCATTTTCCCACCTCCTAGGAGAATTTGGAAATTCACATAAAACTTAATTATACCTCTTCTGTTAGTGGAATTTAGAAAATACAAGAGACATAGTTAATATCATGGAGAAAAATTTGGTTCAATGGGATGAATGTTTTTTGGTGAATAGTAACTTTTTACTTTTATTTACCACGGTTAAAAGTAAATACAGAAATTAAGGGTAAAATGATATTAATATTACACTAACACTAGTCCTAATTCTATTGGACAAGTTTATCTCGACCAAAAACAACCTTAATCCTAAAATATTATCATTTAGGTCCACGTGGATTAGAATAGGACATTTATAATTATTTAATTCAAAGAAGAGTTCAAAGAGATAAAATCAATGTTTAATAAGTAAAAAATTTTAAAAATAAGGTTATATATAAGATAAATTCGATTATAAATAATCATTAGAAATATAAAAAGATTTCCTACATAATTTTATTTTAGTTATAATTTTTAGACATTAAATAATTTAATTTATTTATGACCCAATAGTGATGCAGTAATTACCTAATTAATAAAATACTAAAAACATTTATATTATAAATAACAAAATAATTATAATGTGAGACTTTTTATGAATTACAATAATTTTATAGTTTAATATGACATATTAGTATTGTTTATATAAATTTTTTTTGATGTAATATTCCTGTTATAAAATTATCAAAAACAAAATAACCAATAGTGTCAAAATTGACATTGAAAAGTTTTTAAAACAAATATTATATTATTAATTGATATTCTATTCCTAAAAATCTAAGGATGGACCAAAGGACTTATATAATGATTTTTCTATCATTAATGGACCACCTGGGGGTCTCTTGGAGGTATATAGTATGTTTATTAAGTATATTATATAAAAATACAAAGATACATGGTAAATGTCAAACTATTTAACTAAGAGTTAACTATAAATGATAAGGTTAATATAGTGACCCAAACCTGTCTAAAATATATTGGTTGAAAGGATTTCAACCCATCCCCACCTTAAATTTTAAATATTCTACTTTGGAGCCATTATAAACCGAATATAAATTTATTATAAAATGATATTTATAGCTTTTCCAAAAGTGCCCCTCACCCCTCTTATAAAAGGGTACTCCCCCGTCTCTCTAATTTACACCATCAAAGCCTTTTGGCTCAGCCAAACCCTGCCCAAATATTCTAGAAACTTCCCTAACTTCATCCTAGAGTACTTAGTTTGATTATAAAGCCAACCTAAGGATCCCATTTGATCAAATCAAAAGAAAGAACCCGAAGAAGAGATAATGTTTTCACAACCCTCTTTCAAGTTCCTTTCTTCTTCAACTTCTTATTTCTTTGTTATTTCCATTCAAAAATAATAACTCCAATATCTATTATATAAATTGAAATTATAATAAATATTGTACAACAATATTAAGTATTCTATCCATCCTTTGAATGACATGTCACCATACGTGCATACGTAAGGCCTACCGTCTCCACGTCGTGGTGTAATTGTTATTCAATACATTATTATTTGGATGGGTATAATAATTATGTTTAATTATTGTAAATAATTTGAATAACATGATAATTATTCTTTATATATTATATACCATCCAATTATATATGATTTTAATATCAAAACAATGATATTATCACTCGTACATACGTACGGACTACAGTATCCATAAATGCGATGAGATTCATTCCCCATCATATCCATACAAGTATAATTGTCAATTTATGATTAAAAATAATGATTAAGAAATTCATATCATTATTTATATGAATAATACACAACCTATTCGTAACAAACATGACTTAAATAACATAACATATAAAAGAAAACAAGTAAGTTAACACCCGAAACGACGATAATACTAAGATATTATTAACAAAGAAATGTTAAAAGATCATATATGATATCATATTATTGTAAATGATTCTATATAATTCAATAATAATTATTTCACCATTATACATGAGGCTAGCCTACCCTCGACCAAGGAAAAAGTAAAAAGTAAGGGGTTTCTTATCTCACTTTTAATTCCGTGAGATTTCAATTGTTCAGCACTTATTTATTGCGTGTGGTGTGTGTACTACCTAGGATTGTATAAATTTTGTAATATACTTTAATTTATAGATATTTACATAATCATTGTATGATCTTTATTTCATGGGTGTATTTTTCTTATGTTACAAAATTGATAAGGGAATCTATAATTTCAATTTCCACTCATTCGGATTTACGCATATTCATTGATTATTTTACTTCGTGATTATGTGTGGAATCACTATTCATTTTTTTATGTCATAATATGCAGTCCCCTTTATGTGTATATACTTTTGATACACACAATCCATCCATTGATAAATTCTCAGGTCATCGATATGAACTTGATAAGAGTAATTTTAACTCAATCTCCATTTTTTGAGTTAAATATCCAATTCATTGGTGTTGTTTTTTCAAGAATATGTGTGAATATCCTCTATTTGACTTACACTGAATATAAAATCATGTTTACTATATTTATATTTTTCACACATAATTATGTCGTTGATTTATTCTTAACCTAATGATATGGTCTTTATATAAAGTTTCACTTAAAATTACATTCCATTGAGACTTCGTTGTTGTTATACACCCTAATCACTTTTATATGGTGTATATAATTTACTTTTACATAGTATATCATGAATCCCATTATACTTATGATATTACAATGTTTTGATTACCTCAATTATTTTTATTCAAGTGTCTCTCTTTTGGTTAGAAACTATAACTAAAATATAATTTTTAAATATATTAATGATTTATTCTTTTAAATCTTTCTCATTAATGTCCATGTTTTAGAAATAGTTTTAAGGATTTATTTATATGGACATTAATGTTTTAAAGTTAAAATTCCTCTTAAATGTTTCAAAGTGGATTGGGACAATTTGATTCAAAAATCTAATTTAAATGGCTTCTTGACAAATAGTGTGACTTTTAAATGTTTTCAAGAGAAAGTGGTATATTTATCTCAATATTTTGATGATTATTTTAATCTATGTCAATATATTTCATTATTCTAGATTGAGGTTTATCTGATATAATAAAATATTCCATATTGTATCGATTGAGTTTTGTTTGACTATGGATGTGCTATTTTTATACCATTCATGGTTTGTGGATAAAATATTGACATTTAATATGCTAGTTTTAATATGAATGTTTATGTTATGTTTCAAAATTTTCATATGAGGAATTCATTAGACTTAGTAAGTGACGGATGGAGCCCACTATAGCTCCTTGATGCATCGACAGGTCTCATGAGACAAACTAGTGTCTTATCATAAAGCCTTCACAAAATCTTATTTGTAGTCTTGGCATGAGGCCTTGACTATGTGGTTATGACAATCTAGAATTATGCATTCCATCATTACAAAAGTGGTTATTGATATTGAATGTGGTAATCGACTAGTATAATATCAATGTGAATATGTAAATGGAATTATTTCATTTTATTTTTGCTATATTATGATGAATTTCATGTTGAAATGGCTTTTGGTTTAGTTATACATCGCCTTAAATGTTTAAGCTTATTTATGAATGTTTCTGCTATATTGTTATCCTTATTGGCCATCTGATCTCACCTATTTATATGTTTTATTTTTCCCAGGATGTGAATAAGTATTTTATGAATAACATGTAGGGATAGTATGAGGGGATATGAGTGTTGAATATGGAGACTATATTGTTGTAGTTTTCATTTTATGATGTAATGTAAACTTTATTAATGTATCTAGTGTTTCAATGGCTACTAAACTTATCGGTCATTCGAGACTTAATCCTTTGTGATCATGCCAATGTTAGGTAATAATGCACTGAATCATGGTAACTGGGGTCGGGGCATTATAGTTGGTATTAGAGGAAGTTTAGTACAAACCATAGAAACTAGATTTAGACTAACTAGGACTAGAGCACATGGCCCTAAGATAGACTTTGAGGATTTGTATAGAAGAAGTTACTAGAATATTTGTATTGTATAGATTTTTTGAGTTTTCTAAGAAATACATCCCTGTCTGGATACGTGCAGGTAGAGGTGGCTATGGCACAGATGTACATAGGTGTAAAACCCGAAAACACCGCTTTGAGCTAGACTCGAACGGGAACTGGTGCACGACAACGGGCCTTGTTTCATTCTTCGTTATGACACTCCCAGGGGAAATTCATAGGATAATTTAAATTTTCATTACAAAAGAATTTGGAGTATTTGAACTTGGTTAATCATAAGGTGTTTCAAATTGAGATTATAGTGTCATGATATTCTCTAAATGATTTTATGACAACTGTTACTCACACAATGCTTTCTGGTTTTACTCAATGACTGGAGTCCAGGGAATTCATAGCAACTTTGAGAATGATGTAAAATGTGGGAATGGTGCTGGAAATGGGATAAATGGAATTTTCATAGGCATAAAAGATATCGTGTTCATTGCAAATCAGTTTTCCAAAAATATGATCACCAGTATATATATTAACCAACTCCCGGACTCAACAAAGAAGATAAAGTGATGAATGATAAGAGCTCCAGCAGTGGAGACCATGGAGAAAAGAATCCTAAATTTCCATCATGCAACAAATGTGGAAGGAGAAACCCAAGAATGTGTCTCAACAGAACAATGAAATGCTTTACTTGCGGGAAAGAAGGAGAAAAAGTGAATAATTTCAAAGGAAAAATGAAGAGTACTATGGAAGAAAATAAAAATGGTCCCCAAAATCCATTTACAGTCATTTTCCATAAATGTAGGTTACATGGCCATTACCCAAGTGAATACCCTATTCTATAGGATATTTTCTTAGTCAAAGAAGAAGTGATGTGGAAATAAATTGTTAGAGAATTGTTTAAATGTATTAGTGCTCCTTGTTGATGGGATTACTTTGGAATAGTTTTCTCTTGTATTTGTACCCCCGTGGTTTGACATGTGAGAATGATATTTGAGGAAGGATTATCTTTTCCCTTGTGTATATAGTTATAAATAACCATTTGGTTTTATATGATCATTGGGTTTGAGGCAATTACAAGTTATTGTATTTTGGGATGAAAATGCAAGGTATGAGATAACATTTCTGGTTACAATTATGTAATGGTTATTTTGACAACTTATCTCATTTGGTAATGTTATAAAATATATTTTTTGAAAAAGCACAACACACAGACAATGTGACAACCCATCGTGTGGGACAAAGCTGTAGGAATCAAACCCACAACCAAAGTGCGATTGAGATTTATCGCCTACCACTGGACTATGTGAAGTCCCTGGTTAGTGTGACTAATTATTTTTAGTTAAATAATTTTATTGATCAATAATAAGATGAATTGGGTTCTTTTGTCTTATCAAATGTATACCCTTAGTATAGGAAAATGATTTGGTGATTAAGAGATAAATGTTATTTTGGAAGATGATCACTTTGTTGGGAACACTATATTCCCAAGGAAACTAGAATACTATGGGAATTCATTTGAGGAGTAATGGTGGATTCTTATCTACGTTTTTATTGTGGATTTATATTGATTTGGGTTATTTATGGAAATGATTAACCTATAATAGAGAATATGTGATTTGGTTAATTACTTTTATGTATGTGGATTTAAGAGTAGTTGATGTCATTTGGAGATACAATTTAATGTGGAAGACTACATAACCAAATTATTCTACGTTTTGGGTTTCAATATAATTTTGGATTATATTGAACAATTTTAAGGACAATTGTTTATTGAATGGTATTTATTTATCTTTGGTGTATTGTTGGTTAAATTTTAGAAATTAAGATTAGTGTTTATTTCTCTAAATGAATATCCTTTGGGGGGATCATCAGATCTTGTACTAACCATTTTGGTTTTGATTAATCTCTAAAGACAAGGTAAATAAATAGTTTATCCTTCGTGGATCATGTGATTCTATATAAGTTTATTTTAGCTCTTCCAGCATAAACATGTCTTCTTGAATACTCATCGTTTAAAAATTGAGTTAGTGGTGGTAATTTATTAAAGAATGAAACTCAACATAAAAAGTAATTATATCTCTTTATTTTCATATTCAATCTCGTAAATTAATTCCTTATCATTATGTAATGTAACATGAAAATAATGTTGTCTGTATACTTTTATGACTGGGAAAGTAATGACTATTTTTCCCTTCACAAGTTTGTGGATTTCTTGTTGTTAACTTTCTCCTGATCATGTTTTATATCCCTCTCCATCAGAACATGACACTTGGTTTATCTTCCTTATCCATGTTTGCCTACATGGAATCCTAGTATGAGTTATCTTGGGTGACCTTTGTACCCTTATATCTTACTTTTAAGGTGATTGTTTTATTGAATATTTTTTTGATGTGGGACATTCCATTATATTCCCAAGTCCAGTTTTAAAAATTTCAAGGATGAAATTATTTGAAGGAGGGTAGAATGTAACACCTCAAGCTTCCACGATACGCTTATCTTTTAATAATACAACAGTCTGTGTTGTACGCAACTTCGAGTTCTAACACACACCACAACCAATCAAACTAGCCGTTAAAAATAGTAATACACACTTTTTGAAATTTTATAAATTTTATCTTTCAAAATGGACTTCATTTTAGGATTCGGAATATCAAAATTAGCTTAGGGTGAATTTTTGGTAATTTTCTAAAAACATTCAATTTTTGATGAATAGTGAAAAAACACTGAGTTATAGTTTAAAACTGAATTTTAATTTGAATAATTATTTATTTTATTTAAATTTAATTAATGTAAAATTTGATACATAATACCTATATAATTTCAATTTAATTCTTTGGTGTTAGTTTAGAATAATTGTAGATATATAAAAAGTTTATTTAACTTTTCATTGTCTTTTACCCACCTCCTAGGATAATTTTGAAATTCACATAAAACTTAATTTTACTTCTTCTGTGAGTGGAATTTTGAAAATACAAGAGACACGGATAATATCAAGGAATAAAATTCATTTCAATTAGATGAAAAACAATTTTTGTGGAAGAGTATCTTTTTACTTTTTTTACCACGGTTAAAAATAAAAATGGTAATTAAGTGTAAAATGATATTAATATTACGCTAACACATGTCCTAATTCTATTGGACAAGTGTATCTTGACCAAAAGAAACATCATTAATAAAATATTATCATTTAGGTCCAATTGGATTAGATTAGTACATTTAATATTATTTAATTCAAAGAAGAGTTAAAAGAGATAAAATCAACGTTTAATAACTAAAACATTTTTAATATAGATTTATACATAGGATAAATTCTGATATAAATAATCATTAGAAAGATAAAACGATTTTATACATAATTGTATTTTATTTATAATTTTAAGAAATTTTATAATTTATTTTATATATGACACAATGGTGATGCAGTAATTAACTAATTAATGAAATATACAAATAATTGATATAATAAATATCGAAATAAATGTAATTTGAGACATTTTATGAATTCAAGTAATTTTATAGGTTAATATGACATATTAGGATTGGTTATATAAATTCTTTTCAAAGTAATAATGCTTTTATGAAATTACGAAAAACAAAATACCCAATAGTGTCAAAATTGACATAAAAGATTTTTTAAAACAAAAATTATATTATTAATTGATATTCTATTCCTAAAAATATAAGGATTGGCCAAAAGACTTATATAATGATATTTGTATCATTAATGGACCACTTGGGGATCTCTTGGAGGTATATAGTAAGTTTATTAACTATATAATATAAAAATATAACGAGATATGGTAAATGTCAAACTATTTAACTAAGAGTTAAATATAAATGATAAGATTAATATATTGAACCAAACCTGTCTAAAATCTATTTTATTAAAGGATTTAGATCCCTCCCCACCTTATCCTTTAAATAATCCACTTTGGAGCCATTAAAACCCTAATACAAATTTATTATAAAATAATATTTATATCTTTTCCAAAGGATCCCCTCACCCCTCTTATAAAAGAGTACTCCTCCATCTCTCTAATTTACACCTTCAAAGCCTTTTGGATTAGCCAAACCCTGCCCAAATATTCTCTCAACATCCCAAAAATCAAACTAGAGGACTTATTTTGATCATAAATCAAATATATGGAGCACTTTTGATCAAATGAAAAGGAAGAACCCGAAGAAGATGTAATTTTTTCGCAACCCTCTTTCAAGTTCCTTTTTTCTTCAACTTATTTTTTCTTTGTTATTTACATTCTAAAATAATAACACAACTATATTTTATATAATGTGATATTTTTATAAATATGGTACAACCATATTATGTATTCTATACATCCATTTAATGACATTTCACCATACGTGCGTACGTACGGCCTACCGTCTCCACGTCGTGATGTAATTTTTATTCAATACATTATTATTTGGATGGGTATAATAATGATTTGTAATTCATGTAAATAATAATTATAACATGATAATGATTCTATATATAAGATATACCCTCCAATTATGTATGATTTTAATATCAAAATAATGATATTATAGCTCGTGCGTACGTACGGACTACCGTCTCACGAACGCGATGAGTTTCATTCCCCATTGTATCCATACAAGTATAATTCTATTTTTATGATTAAATGTAATGTTTAAGTACTTGATATAATTCTGTATATAAATTCGACACAACATATCCATAACAAACACGACTTATGTAACAAAACATATAAAATAATATGAGTAAGTTAACACCTAAAACGACGATAATACTAAGATATTATTAACAAAGAAATGTTAAAAGATCATATATGGTATCATATTAATGTATACTATTCTTGTATAATTAAATATAATTTATTTCACCATTATACAGAAGGATAACCTACCCTCTACCAAGGATAAAGTACAAAGTAATGGGTTTCTTATCTCACTTTTAATTCCCTGAGATTTCCATTGTTCACCACTTATTTATTGCATGTTGTGTGTGTACTGCCCATGATTGTATTCACTGTGTAATATAATTTAATTTATAGATATTTAAATCATCATTTTATGATCCTTCATTCAAGGGTTTATGTTTCCTATGTTACCGAATCGATAAGGGAATTTGAAATTTCAATTTCCACTCATTCGGATTTACGCATAATTCATTGATTGTTTTAGTCCATGAATATGTGTGGAATAACTATTTATTTTCTTATGTCATAATTTCCACTCCCCTTTATGTGGATATACTTATGATACACATAATCAATCCATTTATATGTTCTGAAGTCATCGATATGAACTTGATAAGAGTAATTTTAACTCAATCTCCATTTGTTGAGTTAAATATTCAATTCATTGGTGTTGTTTTTAGAAGAATATGTGTGAATGTCCTCTGATTGATTTACACTGAATATTTAATCATTTTTAGTGTATTTATATTTTTCACACATAATTATGTTGTTCAGTTATCCTTAACCTAAGGATAAAGTCCTTATACGAAGTTTCATCTCAAATTACATTCCATTGAGACTTCTTTGTTGTTATACACCAAATCACTTTTATATGGTGTATATAATGTACTTTGACATAGTATATCATGAATCCCTTTATTCTCATGATATTAAAATGTTTTGATTATCTCATTTATTTTTATTCATGTTTCTCTCTTTTGGTTAGAAATGCTAACTAAAATATCATTTTTAAATGTTTTAAAGATTTATTCTTATAAATCATTCTCATTAACGTCCATGTTTTATAAATATTTTTAAGGATTTATTTATTTGGAAATTAATGTTTTAAAATTAAAATTCCTTCTAAAAGTTTCAAAGTGGTATGGAACACTGTGATTCAAAAATCTATTTCGAATGGCTTCTTGACAAATAGTGTGACTTTTTAATTTTATCAAGAAAAAGGGGGTACTTCTATCAATAGTTTGATGATTATTTTAATATATGCCAATATCATTCATTATTCTCTATTGAGGTTAATATGATACAATAAAATCAACAATATTATATCAAATGAGTTATGTTGGACTGTGGATCTGCTACTTTTATACCATTCATGGTTTATGTATAATGTATTGATATTTCGTAAGATAGTTTTGATAATAATGTTTATGTAATGTTTCAATCTTTTCATATGTGGAATGAATTGGACATAGTAAGTGACGAGTGGAGACCTCTATAGCACTTCGATGCATCAGTATGTCTCATGAGACAAACTAGTTTCCTGGCACAAGGCCTTCACAAAATCTTATTTGTAGTCTTGGCACGAGGCCTTGAGTATGTGGTTATGATAGTATGACATTATGCATTCCATAATTATGGAAGTGGTTATTGATATTTCATGTGGTTATTCGACTAGTAGAATATCCATGTGAATAAGTAAATGGAATTATTTCATTTTCTTTCTGCCATATTATGCTGAAGATCAAGTTTAAAATGATTCTGTTTTAGTTATACATTGCCTTAAATGTTTTGGTTATTTAAGAATGATTCTGCAATATTGTTATCCTTACTGGGCATCTGAGCTCACCCCTTTCTATGTTTTATTTTTCCCATGATGTGAAGAAGTATTTTATGAATGACCTGTAGGGATAGTATGAGGGGATATGAGTGTGAACTAATGAGACTATTTTGTTGTAGTTTTCATTTTATGATGTAATGTAAACTTTATGAATGTATCTAGTGTTTCCAAGGCTACTAAACTAATAGATCTCTTGAGACATGATCCTTTGTGATCATGCCAATGTTATGTAATAATGCACCGACTCTGGGTAACTAGGTTCGGGGTGTTACACATATCCCTCTATTTTATCTCACATGGAATAAAAATATGTCATGCTATTACATTTTCCATCTCTTGGATAATCTTTGGATTAATGTTTTATATTAACACATGTGTTTGATATTATCCTTCATTCATGAATAATCATATCTTGATAATTTATCTTATAAAATATCCTTTATAATTATCCTATAATAATTTATTATAAATTATCATTTATAATTTTAATAATTATATTCTAATAAATATCCCTTACAAATTAACATTTCCCAAAACTTCATTTGAAAATTTGTTTTCCAAAAATTATCCTTTATAATTTGGTGAAATTATCCATTAATTACTCAGATTAAAATTATATATATTTACTCCTTACAAATTATCATTTTAAAATTATCATATGATAATTTGTTGTAATCATAGCATGATAAGTATTTAATATTTTCCTTTAAATAATTTAATAAAATTATCTTTTAATAATTCATCATAATTATTATTTGAATAGACATAATAAATCTTAGATAATTTCATTAAAATATTTATTTGATATGTTGTTTTAATTATTATTTTATAATTCATAATAATTATCATTTAATAAACTCACAATTATCCTTTTAATAATATTAATAATTAACCATTCATAATCTCAAAAATATCGTCAGATAATTAAATTAATTATCTTATGATAAAACATGTAATTATCCCATTATAATTTTGATAATATATGCATTTGATAATTACCTCATAATTTTCCATTAACAAATTGAATAAAATATCTAAATAATAATTTTATTTGAAGAATAACTTTTGATATTTTTATATTAAATGATCCATTGAAAATGTGAAAAAAATTGACCAATACATTACTGCCTTCAAAATAAAAATATGATTTATGTTCTACTTGTCGAGATAAACCCAATGACACTAACAATGCATAAAGTCAATCAATACTATGTAAGATATATCGGAGTGAATATTTGGATAATAAAATAAAATAAGAGGAAATAAAATAAAACAAAAACAATTAAAAAAATGTACATTATTCAACACCACAGAGCCCATCACACCGCATCACCATGGAAGGTTCCTCTGCACGCTATGATCCTCCGTGAAACACATGGAAAAGGAGGTGAATAGAGACTACCTCTTGCCACAACTTAAAGAATACATGGGTTCCAAATCGACCTACACCCAAGGTCAGATAGGTTCGGCTATTTCAATGAAACCCAAAATGAATTCCAAAACATAAATTTAGGACACGCAAAATTAATTTATATTTCAACAAAATAATGATGGTGGAGGGATTTAATTTGGTACATTAATGCGTTGATAACATAAATGGGAAAAAATTATCCAAAATGGAAGCTTTTGAATCATGTCGTCTGTAAAAAATGGTGTATGGCGTTAAAAGTGAAAAAAAGAATAGTGAAATTCATTTTTTAATTAATATTTTAATTATATAATATAAAAAATAAATGACACCAAACATCCATTGTGAAGTAAATTTATACCCCTTCTAGGGTAAACACCTCGTTTCTGACCCAATAGTGGTCCCAGATTTCTCATAGGACACACCATTATAGATATATTAATGATTTATTAATTAAAAATCGGAATAATTAATTAATAAAAATAAAAACAGTTATTCTAGTGAGTGATGAATCCAAATATCGGATGATGAAAAACGTAATTTTTCTTCTAGTCTAAGCCCCTAATTCTAGAGCCATCGGTGCTCTTGGGTTTCCCAAATGATGCTATATTTGAGAGATATTTAAATATTTTTAATAAATAATATATTAAATATTATGTAATAAATTTATCTCACGAGCAAGACATCCAAATGTCTGGTTACTTCGAATGTTACACCCCTCCTAGAGTAAACACCATATTTCAAACATAACTGTGGACTCAAATTTCTCATAAGACAGACCCTCTTTCAGTAATTCCATTATTTTGAATAAATTTCCTTTGATTAAAACAATATATTTAATATTTTTATTCTTACTTCTTTGATACATTGCAGTCCTCAAAAACCCATTCATTCTCAGTGTATAACTATGAAATTATTTAATTAAATATTCCGAAGTATTAATTGGGTGTTTTACCATTCTACAAGGTGTTTAACCAAAATGCAACTCTTCAATGATAAACTATTTTTTACAATTAACGTAATAAATTATTAATTTAACACAAGTGGATTTAAGAATACCCAAAAATAGTAATGGGATTATACATATGTTCATCAAACTATTTTGATAAGATAATATATGAACAAACCAAATATTACAATTGAAAACCAATATTTTTATAAAGGAAATTTTACCGCCTTTTAATGATAAATCCATTTAAAATATGAATTTGGACACTTTATTTTGTTTAATATGTCAAAAAAAATATTTTAAATAGAAACATTATAGTCAGTTTATGATGAATTTTTTATATTTTTCAGAATCAACTCGGTTTTTAATGAATAGTCAAAAATAATGTAATTTAGTTCAAAAACACATTTTCATCTAATTTATTTATATTGTTAAACAATGTTTTATATTGTTTTTAAAGTTTAAATAGATAATAATTTTATACATTAATCCAATTAAGGTTATTATAATAAATTTCACATTTAAATTGACTATAAAAACATAGAAAAAATTTGGATTTTTTTACTATAAAAACATACATTGTCGTCCCAACTATGGGAAAAAATTTAAATTAATTTCGAACACGTATGTGATTTTAATTTGAGAAAATAGATTCTATAGTTTGAATTAGAATAATTTATAAGTTCTAATAATGTCAAAATTGTTTTTGAAAAAAAATATTAGTGAATGTATTTAATATTAATTACAATTATTAAGGAAAATATGATCAATAAAGGATTAAACCATTAAATTAACTGACCAAATGAATAGACACTATTCGAACGCATATTTTTTAGAAATATCTCAAAAATAAACCTTATGTTATTGATTATGGTAAGATTTTTATGTACTGGTTTCTATGAATTTGTTTACTCATAACTTGTTTCAAGAAAGTCAATGTAAGTCATTTTCGTTGCCCATAAAAGGCCACCACATCTCCCACTTCTTCACAACTATCAAACCTCATAGGTTTGGAAACAACATTCCCAAATAGATTTTCGTAATCCCAAACTGAGTCCTTGAATCCTAAAATTTGATATAAATCCTTCCAAGGAAGTCTTTTGGTATAAACCAAAAGAAGTTACCTGATTAAGAGGTAACATCTTCTCTCAATCTTTTTAATTTAATTTCCATTCTCAACACCCTTCACTCTTATTACTATAAGGATAACTAAAAAAACCAGAATCCTGAATCTACTAGGATTTTTTCATTATAATATTTCAAACTAAACATACGCACACCTTCATCTAATGGGTAACAAACTTACTGTTTCTATGTATGATGAACTACAACCTTAAGAAATGATGATTGTTCATTATTCCCCTACGACCAATCATTGTGGCTATTATGATGGAAACTATATTTATATATGATATTTATGATATTTTTTATTTCATTACTCTTCTTTATTTATTATATAGAACATTCCTATATGCTTTCCATCTAGGGTTAAAATGATGATTTTGTTTGAGAAAATTTTGGACTATCGCCCCCTCAAAGTTGTATAATTCGTTCATGCCATACATGGAATGCATAAAATATGTTTTTAATAAACCTATGTAAAATATATAACATTGATATTATAAGTTAAATATAATATACATATAAATCATTTATTTTCTCTCTTTTAACACAATAATGAAAATAACATAGCGTTCAGGCATATTTACGACCTACCGTCTTCATGAATGTTGCACTTCATTTCTAATCTACAAATATTATGGACTATTATAAGTAAATATGTACTTAATATATAAAATAATTAAATATTATATTACATTATATGTATTATTAAATTATTATATAATAAAAAAGAGAAATAAGTGACATGTTAAAACTTAATCGAGAAAACTAGGCAATTAACTCCCAAAATATTAAAATTAATGAATGTTGTTAACAAATTGGAAATGGGATAATATAAGATGTTAATATATAGTATGAAAAACATTATTATGGTTATTATATAAGTTAGTAACATATTTTAAACAATTTCAGAGTACGATAAAGTATACACAAAAAAATTACAATTATGGTATTGGATTTCGTCTCAATTTACTTTCTGTTAAGAAAATTCTTTGTTATGAACCAGTTAAAATTTATTTGGTGTTTATAATGTAAAATTTCATGTTTTATCAGAAATATAATTCATTTCATGATATAAAATTTCCATTTATTTCACATTGAATTATAATTTAAATGTTTCAATATGGTGTGGGAATCATTGGAATGTTTGAATATTGTTTTTCCTCAATAATGTTTTAATGGAAACATTGTTACTTATCCTCCTATGAGGTATTATTAATAAATATTTATTATTTATTCAATATGGATATTTTATAAAGCAAAATATTTATTTTATATATGAGTTATTCTTTGTACATTCAATATAGGGGTTGTGGACAATTTAAGAAAAGCCTTACGAGTTGGAGACCGGTTAATGAAAATCCAGTGATAGATCAGTAGTCTCATCAGATGAATTAATTGGACATATATTTTAAACTGTGTCTTGATGGTAAAGTTATCATATTCTTGGGAAATATGAAATCTGATAATTTGGTAATTCGTTTATTAACAATTTATTTTTTATTTATCCATGATATTTTTCATCGACATATCTAGGGATGCATTTAATTTATATTTCATTTAGTTAAGGGTGTATGTTTTAAATTTCTAACCATGACATAATGATATTTCTTTATCCAATTATTTTAAGGTCATGTGTTTTTGGATATTTACCATTACATGTTAATCTATTTTTATATATTCATTATTTCTTCTGCTTTACATACCCTTATTGAGCATTTGGCCACACCGTTATTATGGTTCCCTTCCAAAGGTTATAAAGAATAACTCGTTGAATAAGCATTCAAGGATTCATTTTATTATCTTTATTATGTATCATGAATAAATTAACCACTTCCCAATATATTATGGGTATAATTTATGTAATATGGCTTTCAAAGTATTCTAAATTGATTATTTCATTATGATTTGATTACTTTTAATCATGCGAGTGTAATATAATAAGGCATCTGTTCTGGACATCTAGGGTCAAGGGTCTATAGTTGGTATCAAATGATGTTTAGAAAATCCATGGAAACTAGATTTAGAAAACCTGTATTATTATATATAACACTAATATATACCTTGAGGATAAGTATACAAGAATAGACTAAAATTTTGTTAATGTAGATATTATGTGGGTATTATTAGAAAAACATCCATGTTGATACTACTAGTGGAAGTTGTTCTGGAACAGATGTACCTATGAGTAAAAACTCTAAAAAGGTGTTTTGGGCTTAACTTGAGGTAATCTAGTACATGAGAACGGGCCTTACAAAGCACTTGGATTGACACACCAGGGGGATATTATTAGGATAATTCACATATTCTTTATGAAACATCAAGAAGGATTTATGTAAAAGATGTATATGAATAACATAGGATAAACAGAAGGTGTCATATATTGAATAAGTGGGATCCATTATTTCGGCATCTTATAACTATGTTTTCATGATTATGTGGTTCTTTGTTTTGATAATTGTTACTCACGATTTTCACTAATATTTTATTCAATGGTGGGAACCAGAAGGTACTGGGTCAGTATTTAATGTGATGGCAAATTTATTGGGGAGAAGATAAAAGATATGATCACTAGATTGAAGAATTTTTTTATCATTCCTAATCACCTTTCATGAAATATTATTAACAACATGTACCTTAATTATCATTCAAAAATAGAAAGTAAGATATTTAAGGAGTTCAATAAGCATTTGAGTAATGTAGACTATAGAGGAAACTAGATTATGTTCCCCTTGTTTCATGAATGTGGAATGAATCACTCAAGTGAAAGTATAATAGGGTCAAAATAGTTGTTTTAACTGTGGAAAAGAAAAATACAAACCATGTAACTACTAAGTAAAAATATAAATTTATGTTGATGCAATGGATTGGAATTTTAGACTCCCTAAGACAATATCTATTTTTAAATTCATTAAGAATTGAATTAAAGGTCATTATGAAAATCGATGTTCCAAGTTGAAATCTCCTGAAAAGAATTAGTTCCATGATAGGTGTAATGGTTAAATTTTTGATGATGATGAATATATAGGTGAAATGTGAAAGGAAAGAGGTATTAAGTAATAGGATGAGGTATCCAAGTTAATGGATTAAGGATGAAGTATAATGATCAATGTGTTTATGTATTTGGATTCAAGTACCATGTCATTTAAATTTTTTATCAACAATGTATTCGGTATAAGAATTATGAAATATATGAGGATTATACTACAGTAAATGTTTATAATTTATTTCAGATCATTTGTTGAATGGTACTAACAATAATTACTTAGTAGAAATTTTAATTTTTTATAAATACATTATTGAGGGAAATACAACCCTTAATATGTTCGTGATGTTTAGATATTGATTAAAAATGATTGAATTTGACAAGTACTGGCTGCCTTCGATCTGATTAATAACTTGTTGAAAAGTGGTATATGGAATCATTGATAGATTTTACAACACTTTTTTATTTTAATAATATATACAATAACATGTGTCTTACTTAACGAATAAAGATGAATTCATGTTTTGAAAATGTTAAATGATAATTTATGTTATTATCGTATTTCAAGAGGATACATGATAATGTTTTTCACATATCTAGAATTTAAAATTTTAGATCTATATAAAGTTGATTGAATTCTAATGATATGTTCACTTTTTAAATTCATTGAATATATTTCAAAAGTGATTGGATCATAATCTTTTAGAAAAGATAACCATTTATTAACTGGTTAAAGATGATCATTGGATGATATTTTAGAGGTTAATGTATTACATAACCATATGATCCATAATGTGTGAAGAGATGAAGTAAAATCATTTCATTCTGCAATAAAATGAAATGATTATGTTTATAGTTACATATATTTACGTGTATTCTTATATATTTAAATAATACCTTCACTATAGAAATAAATGGTTTTGATACAAAAATGGTTTCCTATTATCATCATTTTTATGATATCATTGAACATTATTCACACATATGGTTTATGGTTTTATGGTCAACAACATTCATCTGGACATGTTATCTATTACTCTCCATCAGAACATTATTTTTAGACATCTTCATCCATATTCATGCATCCATTTCACACTAATTTTCTCTTACTAGGGAACCTAGTTACATGACAGTTTTACCTTTTACTCCTATTAATATTATGTGATATTATCCTTTTTTATGATGTGGGAAAGTCTAAAGTAGTGTATTTTCAAACCCTCTATAAATGATATCATATTTAAATTGTGAGGATTCAATTTAATTATGGTAGGGATAATGTAACACAAACAAATTCTAATTTAAGAACCTTTTATTCGATAGTGTGCATGACATGTGACACAAAGAGCCTAAGGGAATATAATATCCTGACACACTACTATATATTTACAATTTTAAATATATTCATTACATGATATAGATTTTAATGAACGTGAAACTGAGTTAGGTTTAGTTTCATTCAAGAGAAACCTTTCTTGATAGCTTTCATTACACACAAGACCATGTTTCTGATAATAATAATGTTTTATTAAAATATTAGTATTTAATATAATATGATATATCCAATATGTTATTTCAATGATTACGAATAGTATTAGGTAACTTATAAAAATTTATGGTTTAAATAAATACAATATTAATTCATTGGATATTGACTGATGAGAAATAAAAATTAAAACTCATTGAATATAAATGAAAATATTATTTTCACACTACAGATTTACCCAAATTGATTTAATTAATAATTGTTATTGGGAGATAGTAATTTAATATATATATATTTATAGTATATTGTATAAAATATTTTAATGATTATAGAATATATTTTATTAGCATAATATAAGATCAAACCAAATATTACACGTAAAAACATGTATTTTTATAAATGGAATTTTTCCACCTTTTAACGGAGATCCCATTTTAAATAATAATATTGAAACATTAATTTATTTAATGTGTAAAAATAAACATCATATTTCAAATATGAACATAATAATTAGGTTATTTTGAACGTTTTATATTTTTTAGAACCATATAATTTTTTAATGAATAGTTAAATATTCTTCATTTTATTTCAAAACTGATTTTTCATAAGATTTATTTATCAGGTTAAATTATATTTAAATTATAATTAGAGAATATTTTTATCCATTAATCAATTTTAGGTTATTATAATAAATTTAAAATTGAAATTTACTATAATAACATAACAACTGTTTGGACATTTTTACATTAAAAACTCACATCGTCATTCCACTTACGTGATGATTTTTAAACTAATTTCTGCCAATTCTGAAATTGGAATATGAAAATATGGATTTAATATTTTTAATTACAATAATATATAATTTATAATAAGGTCAATTTATTTTTTGACCAAAAGTATTTGTAAATGTAGTTTTAATTAATTACAATTTTTAAGGTAAAATTAATCCTAATAAAAGACTAAACCTTTAACATAAGGGGCCAAATGAACTAAAATATTGTCCAACACCTGTTGAATTACCATATCTCAAAAATAAAACTTCCATTATTGATTTTTTATTATTTTATATAATTTTTATAGGTTAGAACAAGCGTATACAAAACTTGTTTCCAAAACGTCAAATAGAGTCATTTTTGTTCCCTATAAAAGACCACGACATCTTCCACTTCTTCACGCCTCTAAAACCTCTTATGTTAAGCCAATATATACCTAAATAGCTTCCCTACATCCCTACATTAGTCCTTCAGGCAACAAGTTTTGAATTAATCCTTCCATAGAAGTATTTTTGTGTAAACCAAAAGAAGTTACCTGATTAATAGATAACGTCTTCTCTAAATATTTTCAGTTTCATTTCCTTTATACACTCCTTATACTGTTGTTATTGTATTATTAAATTACAAAAAAAAATATAAAATATTATATGACGTTGTTGTGTTACTATTTATACCTAAAATTACTTACACCTCTATATAATAAGCAATGATCATTCTATTTCTATGTATGGTGAACTACTACCTTACGAAACGATGATTGATCATTTTTCCATTACCACAAATCATGGTGTCCATTATGATGAAAATTTTGTTTATAAATGAAATATATGCTATTTATAATTTCTTTTGGATTATTTTATTTTTATTTAGAACATTACTTTCTGAATTCCATATTTTGTAAATTAGATAATTTTGTTTGAGGATGTGTTGACTACTACCCCCTCAAAGCAATGTGACTAATTCATGTTATGAATCAAACATATAAATGATGGATATAATAAAATTATATAACATATATAAAATAGATATGATAATATAATTATAATATACTTATTATTTTTTATTTTCTACACTTTTAATACAACTTTGAAATGAATGTATTGTCCATGCATAGGCACAACCTACCGTCTCCATGAATGGTGAACTTCATTTATATCTCCATATATTATGGACTATTATTAATACATATTTACTGAATATATAATATAATTTAGTCGTGCTTTAAATTTTTTATAGGGTAAAATCATGATCTGATAATTAGGGAGAAATAGTAACAATTCAAAACGTACTCAACAAAACTAGGTAATTAACACATAAAATAGTAAAATTTATTAAAGTTGTTAACTAACAGGTAATGAGATGCTATAAGAAGTTAAAATAAGGTATTATAAAAATTATTATGGTTATGATATAAGTTCATACATAATTTTAACCACTATAAAATAAGATAAATACAATAAAAAAATTAAGTTTAATATAAAAGATTTCGTCTCGATTTACATTTTATTGAGACATATTTTTGTTATGCACTAATTCACCATTATTTGGGGAATACACTGACCTTTTTCAGATTATATCACAAATATAATTATTCTCCTGATATTCTATGTCCCATTTAACTCACATGCAATTAGGATTTAAATGTTTCAATCTAGTATGAGATACATTTGGATGTTTAAGTATTATTCTTTTCCAATAATGTTTAAATGTATGTAGTGTTACTTATCCTCATCTAGGATATTATTGATAAATCCATATTATTTAACATATATATATATATATATTATAATTCAAATTATTTATTTGATATATGAGGTATTATTTGGGAATTCATTACATGGGTTGGGGACCGTTTAAGGAAATCCCTACAGGTTAAGGACTGGTTAATACAAGCCCCTCGATGCAATGGTAGCCTCATGAGATGTATTAGTTCGAAAGTTTTTTAAATTGCCTCTTAAAGGTAAAGGTATAAAGTTCCTAAAAAACATGAAATATTATTATTATGAATTATCTTTATTAATAATTCATTTATAATTTATCGATGATATTTTGCATTGAGATATCTATGAATGCATTTCATTTTTAGTTCATTGATTTAATGACATCTGTTTTCAGTTACTTAACATTCCATATTGTTATTTCCTTATCTAGTTATTTTAATGTCACATGTTATTATTTATTTAACATTCAATGATAATTTATTCATACTAATTCATTATTATTTCTACTTTACTTATCCTTACAGAGAATTGCATTCACTGTTATTATGTTTCTTTCCCCACGTTATAAATAATAAACCTTTGAATAAGCATTAAAGGATGAATTTTGTTTTCTATATTATGTATCCTATTTTTATTTTCTATTTACGAATTTATTATGGGTATCATGTATGTAATATGGATTTCTAATACTTCAAAACCAATTAGTTATTTGGGATTAAATTCATTTTAATCATGATAATGTAATAAAATAAGGAAACTGCTCCATGATTTTGGGTTTGTGGTGCTACAATAAATATTGAAAATGTTTTGAAACCCTTTTTACATGAAAAAATTATGAATGAATCATGGAATCCTTTTGAATAAAAATTTCCTATAAAATTAATTTTTTTACAAAATTATAAAAATTAAACTTTTGAACATGAATAATAATATTCATAGAAATAGTAGTGGGTAAAATAGTACATGTTTAATGAGGTAAAAATAATATTCCTTTTACATGAAAAAACAAATAAAAATACCTTTTTTTGGAAATATACAAGAATATTTCTTTGAAAATATTTTTAAAAGAAAAAATGGTAAATATTTATTTTAATTATTATTGGATAACATTATGTTATTCTTGGAAACAATTTTTTGAATACATTGTTTTGAAGAAATAATGATTCCCAACGGATGAGAGAGGTAAATTCACATTTTCCTAAAAACACATTCTTAAAAATTTTATGTAAAAAGGAGACAAAGAAATTGTGCTAATATTTAAATATATCATGAATAACCATATGATAAAAAAATTCATGAGTTTGTTTGAGGTATGGATCATAATATTTCATCAATGGAATAATAACCATAACCAATCTTTAAAAGTAATGATATAGTTAACACAAACTCTTACCACATGGTAACATTGAACCACAATCCCGATTTAAGAAAATAAATAACATGAAGATCAAAATATCATGAGTTGAGAAATATGCAAGACATAACATGTTAATGTAATTATATACACCTCATAGAATAATATATGTGCATAACATGGAATGTGACTCAAAGAAGAAAAAGTGAGACCAACATATTTTACCAATTTTGAAAAACATTATAACATAGTCCCTATAAACAAATATAATAAAATAGATCTATTAATACCCATAAATTTGATTATGTTAATCTTATAATACATTCATGGTTAGTATAAACACTATACAAAATGAATGTGTATAGAATAAGGAATATATCTCATGGATATAAATAGTGATATGAAATTATCATACCTTGTATCAGGAATCTAAGCATACACTTACAAGATTCTTATATAATAATCTAAATTTTATTATAAATATTTTATAAAAGAAAATTATTATTTCTAAAACAATATATGGTTTTATTATTACCTTAAAAAACCCACTTGTTAACAATAGAATGTTACGTTTTCACTATGGTTAATATTTGAATTGTTCTTCAGATGTGCATTAATATTATAACAACCATACACTTTATTAAACACTTAGTCATGATTTATTACATAAAAATGCACTTAAGAAAACTCTTAGGATAGATTGGTCAAGTGTCTTGAAAATTAGGAACATTAAATAAAAAATTTGAACATAAAATACAACGTCTTTTTTGAAAACATGTTTTATATTACCAAAATATTCCTTCGTATATAGCATTGCACGGGATAACTTGCGTACATTCATAAGAAAATGGTGAGCTTTAAATCCCAAAAAGGAGTAAAAAAGGAATAACAGGAAGAATAACATACATGTTTTGATATTTCATAATCAATGGAACATAATAGAAACAGGATCATAAGGTAATTATATTGCATGATAATCATAAAATGGATGTGTGGCAACAACATTTAACAAGGTATTAGATTCATCCAAGTCTTGTTGCACATGGATCCGGAGTAAACCCTCATTGAACTTGAATTATCATGAGTAAACCCTCGTTATACATGAATTGTAATGAGTAAACAATCACTAAACTTGTTTTATCATGATACTAATTTTTACCCAATGTATTATAGCACTATAAGGGTGCACCATTTATAAACTCTTCATTTCATCCATAAGTGTGACACATTGATCATACAACATGGATTCATTAAACATCATAATATATTCCATGAATAATAAATGTGGAATAAATAAATGTAATTACTCAATCAACAGGCTCGTGTGAATAAATGGGAATACCCTTGATAGAAAAATGTGTACGGTATTCACTTATACAATGATTTTGGCATGGAAAATTTTTGTGTAACTATGGAAGCATAATGAAGTCAAATAGAATCATAAAACAGGTTGATGGTAGAGAAATGGGTATATCATCATTTATAAATGAAATGTACATTAATGGATTCATGTAACATAATATCCCAACATATCTAATAGAATCTAGATTCATAATATATAATAATTTGTTGAATGTAAATGAGAAGATGGACCTTCGTTATAGAATTTTGGCATGGTTATAGGTATAAATGAGAGGCATTAATGATAGAGAAAGATATATATCATCATTAAACCATATTTAGGGAAGTATAATAGATGTTCTAAATCATACCTCCAACATTTTTAACTGAAAACCAAAGGGTATTACAACATACTGAAATTTGGAAAAAAAATGAGAATGGATGAAATCCCTTACATGGAAGTGTGATCTCAATGGCTCGGGAGAAGCTTGAGAGAGGCTTATTGAGGGATTAGGGCACCTTGGGAAGTTTTTTATATATGAGTTCTGGTTAGGGATATGCTCCAAGGGTTTTTAGTGAAGAGAAGTGGGAGCCTTGGTGGGTTTATTTAGGAAAATAGAAGGAATTCATTATTATTTATGTTTTGGACACTTCACATTAAACTAATCAAAACCACAAACCAATCCATAATTTATACCAAGGATTTTTTCAGTGGGGAGTGGAAAACATTATTTTATAAGTACAATGGGCTAAATTATTAAAATATTAGGTTTCTTTTTGTGGATTTCAGTCACACACCCATGGAAATCATTTTAAAAAAGTTATAATGATTAATATGTTGTGGAGGGCCCACTAAGGCACCATAACGTAATGAAACAAATATAAAATCACATTATATTAAATTTAAAACATATATTGATCTAAATAAATTTTTATATTGTTTTAGTACATCCCAATTGGTCATTATGGTTTTTTAAAACACTTAATATATTAAAATGGTATTCAATTTTTACCAAAAAATTAACTATCGCAAAAAATTATGAAAAATTCACCGTTAAATAATTTCAATATCCTGAATCCTAAAATAATATTAATTTTATCTAAATAATTTTTTCAAAATTTGAATTTGTACTTTCAAATTAAAAATTGATATTTATCAAAAATTTATGGGTTTTGAACAAAAACATATTTTAAAACATAATAATAATTGCAATTGTATTAATAAAAAATTATATGAAAATTTATATTTAATAAATATTTATTTAGTATTAATATTTTATTAAAATATATATTAATTCAAAAATCAATTAAGTTATAAAAATAGATTACATAATTTAATATTAACTAAAAATACTATTTGTGCTTTGAAAATCATTTACAATGTAACAATAATAAATTGAATGTGTATTATTTATTATATAAAAAATTAATAAAGATAATAATAGTTATAGGGTATTATTACATAACCCCTTATTACACTCACATAAGGCCAATGGGTAAGGGTGTGATGGGGGCAGACTCTTCGGGCATCTCAGATAACATGGATCAAGTGGTGATCTCTATTAATTTACACTTCTCCCATGGTTGGTTCTTTTTGAACTTAACATGTTGAATCTTGGTTTGGGATTGGTCCAGAGTGAAGCCCAGGGACTCTACCTCCTTTCTGAGATCAAAAAATGGGCTTCATATGGAGAAATTCTAATGGATGAGGCCATCTCTTCATATGTCTGAGTAAATTAGACTTGTTAAATACCTAAATTTATACTAATCATCTGATCACTATTCAATGGCTATATTAGGAATAGTAAAAATTATTTAATATATATTGAAATCCAAAAACATAAAAATAAGGAAGTAAATACATTTTATATAACCATTTTACATAATAATAGATTTAATTAGATCAAGAGGTACTTTCATTAATAAAAGTTTGGGTCATTACAATCATCCCCCTTATGAAATTTCACCCTAAAGTTTTCATTTTCCTATACTAAAGTAAATGAGGGTACCTATGCTTCATAACTTCCTATAATTCCCACATTTCTTCTTCAAACATTTTGTTTCACCACAAGACATTGATGAAGGACATTGTCTTATTTCATAGAACATTTTACTTAAGATCTATGTTCTTTACTCGCTTCTCTTTTTATGAGAGATCATTCTGAAATTGTACCACCTCTGGATTGAAAACATGTGATGGGTCAGGAATATACTTCATCAAGATTGATACATGGAATACATCATGTACATGAGATTGTTTCAGTGAGAGTGAAATTCGATAGGCCACTTCTCCAATGTGATCAATGATCTTAAAAGGACCGATGTAACTTTGACTAAGCTTTCTATTATTCCTAAATCTGAAAAAATCTCTTCATGGTGATATGTCATGAAATACCATCTATCCAACCCCAAACTCTAGGTCTTGTCGACGATCATTATCATAGCCCTATTGTCTAATCTGTGGAGAATTAATGTGTTGCTTGATGGTCTTAACTTTCAACACCATTTATTCAACCATTTCTGGACCTACGACTTTTTGCTCCCCAGCATCATCAAAACATGTCAGTGTTCTTCACCCCTTCCTATAAATGAATTCATATGGAGAAATTTGGATGCTTGATTTGAAATTGTTATAGTAAGAAAACACAACCTGAGGAAGATATTGATCACATCCTCCATTGAAGTTCATTGATCATGATCTTAACATATCCTCTAGTGTTTGGATAGTTAGCTCAGATTGGACATCAGTTTGAAGATGATAATTTATACTAAATATCAGCTCATCAATCAGAGCATGTTGCAAACTCATCCATAATATATAAGCGAATATTGGACCTCGATCACATATAATAGATAGAGGTACACTATGCAACCTTACCACTTCTCTGATGTATATCTGTTCCAGTTTATCCAATGAGAGATCCTATGGAATTTCAATGAAGTGTGTAGTCATTGTAATATTATCCAAAACAACCCAAATATCATTGTTTCCATTGGGTTTGACTTCGGAAGCCTAGTGACAAAGTATGTGGTGATGTTTCTACATTTCCATGTTGTTATGGGTTATAGTTTCATTATCCACTTAGACTTCTTCTTTTAGCCATCCCTTTCTGACATACCAGGAGCAGTGATATATACTCATCAATCTTCTTCTTCATTTTATCCAACCAAAAATGCTCTCAGAGATCTTGATACATCTTTCTGTTTATTGGGTGAATGGTGAAATTTGAACTGTGTGCATCATCCAAAAGATATTTCTTTAACTCAAGACTTGATGGAATGCATAGTCTTGACCCAATTCTCACAATTCCTTCTTCATTAACATTATAATCAAAGGATTTTCCCTTTCTGATAGTTTCCACTATCTTCCGAATTCGAACCTCGTTCTTTTGAGAATCTATTAACCATTCAAAAAGAGACGGTCGAGATAACATTTTTGAAGGGATTGATGATTTCCCCTTATTTATTATTCCCATGTCCATATTCATTAAATATAATAAGATTGGATCCTTATCAATTCTCAGAAATGATAGAATTTCTGGTTTATTTATACTTTGAGATTATGCCACCTTGTTCACATTCCTATGGTTGTAATGGATTGTGCTTTCATATTCCTTGATAAGATCTAACCATATTGGTTGGAACATATTCATCTCTTTCTATGTTAATATATACATGAGGATTTTTTTGATATTTATATATTTCACACTTCTACCCAAAGTGGTAATGTTGCCAAATTTTCAAAGAAAAGATTACTACAGTCAACTCTAGATCACATGTTGGATAGTTTTTCTAATGAACATTCAATTGTCTTGTATAATAAGAAATTAATTTTTCATTTTTCATCGACACACTGCATTGTCCCTTCATCTAATCATCTTTAAATTCCACAAAATTTCCCCAACTGTGGGTGTTGTGAGCACAGGAATAGTGATACTAATCCTTTTCAACTCCTTGAATCTATCTTTTCATTCATTACTTCAAGAAAATTATATACTCGTCTTAGTTATCTTGGTAGGAGGGTTGGAAAATCATGGGAAATTTTCAAAAATTGGTGATAATATCTTGCTGACCTCAAGATTCTATGGATATCTATCACTGATATTGGCCTCATCCATCCATCAATTGTATCTATCTTGGAGGGATCCACAGATACCCCATTGCTTGTGATTATATGACCCAATAATGAGAATTCATTCAGCCAAAACTCACAGCTAATATATATTTCATTGAACTTCTCCTTCGAAAAGGTCCTTACTAAAGTGTTCATCTTCCCTTTATGCACGTCCTTGGTTTTGTAGTATATTAGAAATTCCATTATAAAGACTAATTTTTTATCAATGTAATCAATAAAAATGTTATTCATCATGTCCATAAAGATTGTTAGAGAATTAGTGAGTCTGAACATAATTACTATAAATTCATAGTTCCTGTATCTTATCTGAAAAGTGGTCTTGGGGATACCCTCCTTATTCACCCTTACATGGTAATATCCCGACCATAATTCCACCTTGAATAATTATTTTTATTTAAATAGCTGATTGACCTAGTCATCAATTCATTGTAGAGGATACTTCTTCTTTATCATGATTTTGTTGAGCTCATGATAATCAATTCAAATGTGCATTGACCCATCCTTCTTATTGATGAAGAGGACTAGTACACCCCATGGTGAAGAACATGGGAATATAAAGATATATTCCAAATTATCCTATAGTTTTTTCATTATCATTAAAGCTCCAAAAAAACCATTCTATATAGTTTATTGGATATTGGTAAAGCCCTAGGTATATGATCAATTGGGAATTCAACATCTCCTCTAGGAGAAAGACCAGAAAATTCCTTGGGTAACACTTCAGTGATTTCCCTAAAATACTCAAGTCTTCATGGATGGTTACTTACATAAAATTAATCATCTGATAATGATATGCATTATTATAAGGTAGTAATATCCACCCTTCAGATGATGATGCTAAAGAAGATTCATTCTCCTTGTTTCAGTTGTACAGAATCAGGGGTCGATTATCCATATGGATAGTGATTTCCATCTTATGGAAATTTATATTGTCTATATATAATTAAATCCAATCCATCTCAAAAATTGCATCAAATACCCGTATAATGAGTATGACGAGGTTTGACGGGATGTTCATTCTATAAATTGTTACTGGGGAGGTGTTATATTCAAGGGACGCAATGATTTCCCCATTTTCTGTTCTCACTGATATCATTACATGCATGATTTGTAGTGGGGATGGGATTTTTCTACTAAAATTTTGATATTTGAAAGAATGCGTAGAACTAGAATAAAAAAAGTATGTTTTCTATTATAGAATGAAGAACAACTGTTCCGTTCACTAGATCATTTACGGGGATCTCTTTGGTGGTAGTGATAGAAAAATCTCTCCCTTGATGCCTTGGAGGTTGTTGGTTGCCTCTTAAAACCTTTGGCTTAGGGCACAGGTTTACGAAGTCTCATGGTTCATTGTTGTTGAAGAAATGAAAACACGTTGAGGGTTGAACGGATTATTTCTCTCCTCTGTCACAGCATCAGGTTTTTCATGTTTGTAGTTAATGGCTAGGTTCCCTTTTCTTCCACACATAAAGAATTTCCGCATCCCCTTTATGAAATTTCCTGGGTGGTTCCTTCCATACCATTGGAAAGTGGGGTACTGTAATTTCATAGCACCATTGGATTTATCTGTAAAACTTCCAGAATTAATGTCCACCTTACGCTTCTTATCCCCATGATACCCATATGATTCTTCGATATCCATTTTTACCTTGAGGAAATATCGGACAATTTCCTCATAGCTCTCGAAGTCACGGTTCACTAGGGATTTCTATAGGCTAGGTTTTAGCCCAGAAAAGAAGAGGTCAACCTTGTATTCATGGGTAACTACAAAGCTGGATGCATATACTGTAAGCCTTGTGATTTTTTCGTCATATTCTTTGAGATATTCATCGCATTTTTTCTTGAGGTAATGCAAGTCACATCCCATCATATGTTTGAGGGTGTGTGGGAAATATATTTCAAAAAAACATTTTCTGTAAATCATTTCATTATAATGCTTTGATCTCTTCCTAAGGCTTCATATCTTTGATAAATTTCCACCATTGATAAGATTTACCCTCCACATGATAAGAAACTGGAATAACCTTCTCTTTTTCGGAGGAATGAATGAGGGAGAAGATATTCTCAATGGAGTTGATTCATTTTTCGTGAATTGAGGGATCATATGATCCATTAAAAGTAGGAGGCCTTTGTCTCAGGAACCTCTTGATTGACGCTTGTTCATTCCTTGGGGGGTTGTAAAATCCTATAGATCCATGTTTCTATTCAAAACATGAGGTAACTAATAGAATATCATGAAAAATTGTGTGATTCCTACTCCTTTCGGATTGGGCATCTCATTAGAATAGTTATCACATTGATCGTTACATCGGTTGTAAACCGAAGTCCTCCTAATGCCATCCATTAGATAAAATAAAAGGATATTTATGGGTAACAACTAAATGGTAATAAAAAGACAAAAATGGGTAACATATAAATTACATTTGTTTCCTTAACTTATGAATTTATAGGATTCAATCTTTGTTATCCATGATCTACTTCTCAACATATATTCTTAAGGGGGTTTTTTATTCCCTTAATAATGGTTCATGATAAGCTTATGAATTAAAATAATCATATTCACCTGGAGTTTCAAAACCAATAATGTATCATGGACCGCTGTCGTGCACTAATCCATGTTCAAGGCTAGCACAAAGTAATGTTTATGGGTTTTACACCAAGACACATATGTGCCATAGCTGCCTCTATTTCTTTGTATCTAGAATGGGATGTATTTTCAGGATAAAACACTTACTCTATACTCACCAAATTTTAGTGATATTTTTATTATACTTATTTTTATCCCTAAGTCATTCACTATGATTTTAAAATCCTAATCCAAATAATAACTAATCCTATCCTCTGATACCAACTATGACAACCCCACCATTTATTACGCACTTAATCATGATTTAGTACATAAACAAGCATATATGGAGACATTGAGGATTGAGTAGTATTGTCTCTTGGGAAATTAAGAACAATACATAACAACATAGAACATAAAATACATCATCTTTATTGAAAACTTCCTTTACATGACCACAACATTCCTTCATACATTGAATTGAATGGGATAACATGAGGACATGCATAAGAATAGGGTGACCTATAATGCCCAATAAGGGAGTAAACATGGAATAACATGAACAATACAAAACTTGTTAGGAAATAGTTATATCAATGGATTATAATAGAAACATGAACACAAATTCATGATATAACATGATTATCATAACATGGAGATGTAGCAACTACATTTAACAATATATAAGAATAAGCTAAGGCCCATTGCACATGGAGAATGAGTAAACACTCATTGAACATTAAATAGAATGAGTAAACCCACATTTAACTTGAATTATAATGAGTAAACCCTCATTTCACTTAACATACAATGATATTAATCTTTACCCAATTCATTGGAACGCTATTAGAGACCACCCTTTATAAACTTTTTATCTCATGCATTAGTGTTCCACATGGACCATACAACATGGATTCATTAAACATCATAATTTATACCATGAATAAGATATGTGGATTACGTAAATTTAATTCCTCAATCAAAAATTACATGTTCATAAAGGTGAATACCATTGATATAGAAATGAGTGTGGTTTTCACTTAGACAATGATTTTGGCATGGGAAATTTTGGTGTAACTTCGGTAGCATAACGACATCAAATAGAAATCATAAAATGGGTTGATGAGAGGGAAATAGGTCTGTCATAATTTTCAAATGAAATGGACATTAAGGGGTTTTTGTAACATAATATCCCGATATATGTAATGGACTTTGGATGCATTATATATAAGAATTTCTTGAATGTAAATGAGAAGAGGGAGATTCCTTAGGGAAATTCAGCATGGTAATGGGTGTACATGGGATGCATTAATGAGAGAGAAATAGGTCTCTAATGATTCAAACATAAGGAGGTAATTATGGGGGAGGTTAAAAATAAAACCCCACCATTTTTAATTGAAGAAAAGGGTATAAGAACATAACGAAATTTGGACAAAAATGAGAAAGGAATAAATCCATTATATGGAAGTGTGGCCCCAAAGGCATTGGAGGGGATTTAGATAGGCTTCATGGGATATTTGATCACTTTGGGAGGATTTTAGAGATAACGGGTAGGGTTAGGACGTGATCTAAGGTTTTTTAGTGCAGATTCATGGGATCGTGGGGGGTTTATATAGTAAAAGAGAGGAAATTCAATATTATTTAGGTTTTGGACACTACACATTAAAATAAAAAAACCACATACCAACACATGGATTTTTCCCATGGATTTTGTGAAATTGGAGTTTAAAATATTATTTTACATGTCCAATGGCCGAAATTATAAAAATATATGGTTCTCTAATGTAGAGGTTAGTCAGACACACATGAAAATCATTTTAAAAAGTAAACAATGTTTTATAAGTGTTGGAGGGTCCACTAAGGCACCATAAAATGAATAAAAAAAATATAAAATCACATTATTTTAAATGTGAAACCTATATTGGTATAAAATAATTTTTATAGTATTTTATTACCTCTCCATTAGGTCATTACGATGTCATAAAACATGTTATATATTAAAATGGTATTTAATTTTTTTCGAAAAAATTATGTTATCTCATAAAATTAAGAAAAATTCACCATTAGATGATTTCTATATCATGAATCCGAAAATAATTTTAATTTATCTAAATAATTTTCAAAATATTTTAATTTTTAGTTTTATAGAAAAAACTCACATTTATCAGAAATTCAAGGGTTTTGACAAAAACAAATCTTTCAAACCTTAATAAAAATTATAATTGTAATAATAAAAATTGTACAATCATTTATATCTAATAAAAATTAATTTGTTAATAATATTTTATTGAATTATTATTTAATTAATGTGTCCACAAATTCATCAAAATATAATTCTTAATTGAATATTAACAGAAAACACTATTTTTTCATTAAAAACCATTTAAAAAGTAAAAATAATAAAATGAATGTATATTAATTCTTATATAAAAAAAATGCACATAATCATAGTTCTAGGGACTTGTCAGATAACCCCATATAACACCCCCATAATACCTAAGGTCAAGGTGTGTGATGGTGGTAGACTCTTGGGGAGGCTTGGATAACATTGCTCAGGTGATAATTTCTATTAACATACACTTCTCTCATAGCCAGTTTCATGCATGCATAATGTGTTGAAACTCCTCTTGGGATTGGTCCAGAGTGAATCCTAATGATGATACATCCATTTAGAGCACTAAAAAATGGACTTCGTTAGGAGAAGTTATTCAGGATGATTCCATCAAATCTTTTATCTGAGTAAATTGGATTTGTTAAACCCTTATATTTATACAAATCGTGTGATCACTATTCAATAACTATCTGAGCTATGGTAACAATTATTAATAGTATTTTAAAGGCCAAAAACATAAAACCAAAGAATTAAATAAATTTTATATAACCAATTTTCATAATAATACATTTAATTAGATCAAGAGGGATTTTCATTAATAAAAGTTTGGGTCATTACAGATTTGTTTTACATTTGTTCCATATACTAATGTATTGATTTATATAAATAAAATAATGATATAAATATCACTTATATTCATTATATTTTTATTATAATAATCTATATAATATCTAATTATGAAATTTAATACACCATTCATGGAGAAGGCATGTTGTATGTAGGAATGAGCATTGTTTATTTTTTTTATTATCTTATTAAATGAAGGAATGAACTCAGAATATATATATATATATATATTTATATTATATAAATAAATTATAAATACAATATTATATATATGAAATATTTTTTTAAACCCATCCTTAATACATTCAATGTACTATGTGAATGAATCACATCGCTTTGAGGGGGCGGTAGTCCACACATCCTCTAAAAAAATTATTAAAATTATTAAATAAGATTAAATACATTTTAAATATCCCATATATTTTATATAAACATAGTTTCCATTACAATTCCCATCATGATATTTGGTAATTGTAAAAATGAACAATCATCATTTTGTGAGGTTGTAGTTCGCAGTACACATAAATTGTATATTCGTTACCCATTAGAAAAATGTGTGTGTAAGTGAAGTTCGAACAATTATCATAAAAAAACCTATTATATTTCGGAAAATTTTATTATTCACTCATGGAATAAGAAGATATTTTGAATTTTATAATGTAAATAATAATAAATGAATTTGAGGATGATTTTTACCTCTGATTTAGGTAACTTCTTTTGGTTTGCACTAGAGGGATTCATTAGATTTATTTGTACCCATGGGTAGAATTTTAGGAAGAGGGGAGTGATTTTGAGGATATATTTGGGAATATATTGGTCAAAAAAATGTTTCATTATAGGATTTAATATGTGGGAGGATATGAAGCTTTTTTATTGTGGTGGAGGAGTGACACTCATGTAAATTTTGCGAAAGGGAATTCCACCCACGTTTTCCCCTATAATTTTGATTAAATAATGTTAACAATTTGTTCCAAGTTATTATAGTGTCTAATTATTTCCATAAAATATATACTTCAAAATTTTATAGCTTCTTTAGGCCCTTAATTGTATGTTTTAGTCCTTATTTAATCTTAATTTTACATTAATCTATGTAATTAATTTTGATTACATTCACTAATATTTTTGATTAAACACTTAGTTAACCTTATTAGAAATTATAAATTATTCTGATTCTAATTATTGAATCCATTTTTTTAAATTCAAATCACAAATGTCGAAAATTTTAATTAAAATTTATTCCTATAGTTGGGTTGATAATGTGGGTTTTTAAAGATAAAATGTTGAATTGTGTGTTAGGTTTTTATAATCAATTTCAAAGTAAATTTTTTTCAAATAACCTAATTGGGTTTATTGATAAAAATATTATATAATTAAATTTTTAATCTAATAGTAAAATATCATTTATTCTTATAAATAATTTATATGAAAAAAATATTTTTGAACTAAAATTCAGAATATTTCACTATTCATTAAAAAATGAAACATTGTAGAAAAATGCCAAAATATATAATCTAACTTAATTTTAATATTTATCATTCAAATATGTAGTTATTTTTACATATCAAATACATTAAATTTCCAAAAATTATATTTAAAATGGGTTCCCCATTAAACGGTCGTAAAAACACCTTTATAATAAATATATTTTTTTAGCATAAAATTTGGTTTACTCTTATATTATTTCTATGAAATATATTTAAAGAATATAAAAAAAGTTAAATTTAATATATAAAATAAATAAAAATTTAATATCACTAATTATTTATGATATGTTTTATTTATTAGGATAGATAAGATTATATTAATAATAACATTTTCATTTATATTCAATCGGTTATCAAATTCATTTCAAATTAATTGGTAACTTATGAGATCATATTATATTTCTGTAAACCATATATTTTAATAAATTTAATAATACTTTTAATAACTATTAATTTAACATGTAGGTTATATCTTATTATATTAAATGATAATGGTTTAATAATAGGTTATTGTTCAGTAAAACATTGTATTACATGTTACAAAATACATCATGTAAAGTCAATATTTCATGTAAGGTATGACAACCTCAGTGTTCCATGTAGATAATTTTAAAAATTATATTTTATTTAGTATAAGATAACATTGTGTTATATATGACACAATTCATACATAATTCTTTAATTGAAACTATTATCAGTTTTTTATGAAATGTAAAATACCAAAATTATTAATCTAAATAAATAAATTACAAAAATATTAGGGTGTTACATTAATATTGATATTTAATACACTTAATCTTTAAATGATCACATACATGTAAGTGTACAACAAGTGAACATACTTTTCAAATCTTGATGTATGAACTCACACGCTCTCACCACCCCTATAAATAAGAAAACCCCATGAAACATATCTTCACAATGTCACTTGATAAATTATAATCCCATAATCAATAAATAAATCCCACTACCATGGTATCTTGACTGTCTTCTATAAAGGTGTTGTGTAGTAATAAGAAAACTTCCCATCTATGTTTTGACCATACTCTCGCTATCCTACAAATTCCTAAAAAACAATTCATAAGAAACTAGGATATGATACCATTTGGAAACATCCTTTCTTTCTTAAAAGGATTGATTTAGAGTGGTACATGGTCACATGTGTGTCTCTACATATTTATGTAGATGTCGACTAGGAGTGAGAGCCTGATGCATACATTTCCCAGAAAATGAATTTAAAATATTATTACTTTAAACCATATCAACAATAAAATATCTAATTCAGGATAAATAAAGTATCTATAATCGTAGTTGAAAGATTTCTAGATAAATAACACCATATGATTTTAAAAATATATAAATGTTAATCCTAAATTAAATCAGAATAGATTCCCCCCAAGTGAAAATGAATATATACAACAAAGAAAAATCAAAATAATATATAGGAACATCTATTAAGGATCCATGATTAGTTCAAGGAATCACCCCTTCCATAATAAATTCCACCTACTCAAGATCCTAATATATGTCCCTTTCCCTTGACTAGATCATGGAAAAGAAAGTATTCTTGTGCATTGTGTTATTATTGTAGTTTGTAAAATAAACCAAGTTTTATACCACCAATGAATCCTAAACATAATTGTGGAAGATATTCGTGTGTTTATCACTAATAGTAAAATAAATAAACAATATGTCATACATCCATGTTTTCTCATCCATAACTAACCAGGCCACCATGAATTTTGACTATACCTACCACATCTTCATTCTAGTACTAAGAAGTTGTAATATACTATAAACCTATCGCAATTGAGAAAAACTATATTGAACTAGGTCGGTTCAACATATCAGGTCCCCCAAAATGCTCTTCAACAATGGCCAAACTGTATTCATAATCACCACTGGCTAATGACAGGCATCGTGGTATCAAAATGAAACCAATTTGTAATGGTTCCACCTGTTAATTTCAATAACAATAATATGAATCTAACTAAGAATCTTTCCTAGGGCATTATTACATCGTAAATCCATGTATATAATTTTAATGGTCCCAAATAGTAAAACAAACCAAAATAGTTGATATCAAATGGAATCCAATGTGTAAATACATTAAATGAACTAAAATATGTGGGACCAAAATATAAATAGATATTTTGTATGAATATCATGATATAAGTAAATCCCCTAGTGAAACAAAATCTACGGTGAAGGATGTTCATCTACATGTGACTGATGGTCACCACCACATCCCTTGGTGTTTCACGTAGGGGGCCAGTTATTTTTATTATATATATTCATGGATCTATCAGTATTTGAACTATATTTTCGGAAATACATGCTACTACAATAATGAATTTTTTTTCTACCTATCATTGATGTCATTTTCCATAAACATCATGTTAATAAATATTTTCCAAATATTAAATATCATTATGTGTATTATAAATTATGTTTAATGTAGTAAAATATTCTATAGATGACATTTCATATGATGTTTGGAAATTATTAATTTTCAATAATGAAATCAGGATTTATTAATGAAACATATATTTATATGGATCTAATGAACACATTATTCAAGTAATACCTGTATAATTGATTTTTCTAATTTATTTATGATATATTGGTATAAAAAAATTTATTTAGATTATTGAGAATAAAAAATTGCTCATTCGAGATACTCTTGAATAAAATGATTTATATATAAAATTTAGAAATAATGAATTTTAGCATTAGAAATTTTCTTTTCTTTTCTATATTATATCGAATGATGGAATCTCAATTGATCCAATAAATTAAAAGGATCTCAAATAATGTACTACAATATTGAGTATTTCTATGGAATGTAGTTTCATTGGTGTGACAGGTTACTATTGGTGAACTGTAAAAATATCCTAATTGGCCAATATGTTAACATAGATTATATGTAATGGGGTTAAGTTTATATTTATAATGAAATATGAAGATGTTATTGAATAATTAAATAGTATAATGTTTATTTATATGATATTGAATTTAACCTTAGGAAATTAGGGATTTTTATATTTTGTGATGCATGGATGAAATTATTTTTTTGTGTATTTATTTAATATTATAAAGTTGTTACCTATGAATCACAACAGTTAATGATTCATAAATAGAACCATCCAAACAAGGATCATTATTTGGTAGTTTCAATGTATTATTTTATGATATGAATATATTATCCATATAATTAAATATGTGATATATACATATACAATAAGCAACTAAGATACATATTTTCACAAATGAATCTCAACATGTGGAAAAGTAGATGTATTAAGCTACTAACGGATTAAATTTCTTCATGCACTACTGCACAGGGAAGGAAAATAAGGTATCATATTCATTGAGCATGAAATATCATGGATTCATGACCAAAATGTGTATTTACAGGGTTCTTTTGTTCATGGATTTAGTAAAATGTGTATGTGAATTCTTAAATAAGAGGGAAAATCACCCCTTTAACAAATTATAATCATACCTTTTTAATTGTAAAATATCATAAGTTCTTATTCTAGTGATGGGAATTTTTAAAAGAAAATTAAACCCATTGTGATGGGAAATTACAAGACATCATATATTAAGAAGGCTATCTAATGTTTTGAAATAAGCTATGTGCACTATCTAAACTAGAGATAAAAATGGAATTATTAGATTATTCTCATAGATCAAATTTATCTATACTCTCAATAAGAACAAAGATGAATATACATATGAAGGAACATTTCTAGTGGGATAGTATGAAGTAGAAAATTGTTAATTATGTGTCAATATGTTTAGTTTCTTAACAACTAATGGCTGACATAAATCATCCTAGAGGAATCATGTAGCCTCATAAAATTCCTATATAAAAATGGGATGGCATTGCTCTATAACTTTTCGCTGTATTAACAATAACTCCATGAAGGAATGATAAAATAGGCGTTATTATTTATCACCATACAAAATCTATTGAGTTATTTATAATAAGTTAAAATTATTTTCTTGAGTGCATTTTCCAACTCTATTTTACTAATGTTTTAAACTTCATGGTGAACTTATTTTAATTCTTCTTTATCATGATGCTGGATTTAAATCAAAATTCAAGTAAATTAATCATAAGGATCATGACACTAATATTTATTTGATCACTTCCTATCACCAATAAAATAATGGGTAGTATGAGAGGACTATTCAAACATTGGAAGACATGTTGAGGTATTTCTCTCTTGAATTTAAATTTTTATTATAAAGACATTTACCTTTTCTAGAATTTTCATATTATAATAGATTCCATTCAATAATTTGAATGGCATCATATAAAGAAATATATATTAGGAAAAGATGCACTCTTATATTTTTGGATTATGTTGGGGAATGAATGTTTGTAGGACTAAAACATGTCGAGGAGACGATTCCTAAGACAAAACCTATATTAAATCATATCAATGAAAAAAAAGAGGTATGTTGATAATAAAAGGAATGATTTGAAATTTTATTTGGGATATCATTTTTCATGAATTTATCTCCATAGAATGGTGTTATAAAATTCAGTAAGATTGGAAAACATATCCACAAGTACATCAAACCTTTATATCTTCTGTAAATAATTGGAATTTTTTATAAAGATTAGAAATACTACCAAGCCTCTATAAAGTTCATGATGTATTCCTTATCTCTTTCATGTGGAAGTTTATTCCAAGACCAACACATGTTCTCACCTATGAATAAATAGAACTAGAAATTAATCTATCACAATTTTAAAATACTATATATATTCTTAACACTCAAAGATAATGTGTTGAGTAGTATAAGGACTCAATTGGTAAAGGTACATTAGAAAAATTAAAAAATAAGGGAAGAAATATTTGAACTTGGGGAAGTTATGATGAAGAACCACCCTCATTTTTTATAAGTAATATAAATGAAAATTTGGATGATGGAATTTTTTTAGAGGGAATAATCAAATATTCTGATAAATTAAAAACAATATATCTATAGTGTATAGAAAAAAATACTTATCTTAAAGGATATATGAAATATTATTATTGATATATTACTTTTATAACATGGCCATTTATTTGGTATTCATTAATATAAATATCAAAATTATGAAATATATTGTCAGCTAATAGTCAATATATTTGTTTGATTATTTCATAAGAAATAAACACTCATTTTTTCCATATTTCTCTTCAAAGATAGGTTTCCCTAATAAATGATTTTTTTATTAATGTGAGAAAATAATATAAATAAATTTTTATAATTTTTGAAAACATATATGATAAGAAATAATTTTTTAATAATACCATAAAAATTGTCTAAGGGTAATTTTATGGGATTTTTCTGAAAGGATTTATTTTTCAATGAACAGAGAAAAATATTACTTTTTAATGAAAACTATATTTTTAATCCAGGAATTAAAAAAAATTAAATTAATAAAATATTTTAAAAAAATTTCAATTATATTATTAATATTCCAATAATGGACTTTAGAATAAATTTAATCCCTAATTTAGTTTTAAAAAAATTATACATAAATATGATTTTTTCCTCAGTAAGCTATTTTTCATTGCATTTTTCAGTGTAATCTTAAATAAAGTTCATAAAATTACTAAAATTAAAGCATTAAAAAAATATTCCACATAGTAATTTAGAGGTCCACATTTTTTAGAAAGGCCTTTTTTATTTCATTTCATTATTAATTGTAACCATAGTAAATAATTTCCATTCTAGTAAGGGTAAATTTGGTAATTGAGGTTAAACATAATGTGATAAGGCATTAAAATATTCCCAACACTTATCTTTATTTTATTTCTGGTGTATATTACTTCTATAATCATCAAATATTCCAAAATATGACCCTGTGTTTCAATTTATCTATTATTGTTCCTTTATAATATTTCAGTGATAAATAAAGAAAAAAATTTACTTTTCTTCTTTTAATATCCTTACAATTTATGATATTGATAAAGAAAATTATTTAATGTAATAAATATTGAACTGAAAAATAAATAAGTTTTCTATTGTAGTAAAATATTTCTAATTTTTAGGTAGTAAATAATTGTCGTAAATGTGTGTGCAACGCAGAGACAACATTTTTTGTAATTAATAAAAAAATAATAATAAATAAGATAAAAATTCTAAAATATATATAATTTAATATAATAATATTTTTTATAATGAATATATAAATAAATTAAACATGTTAGTGATTTTATATTGTGTAAAGACCCAGAAATTTCAAGGAAAATTTATTTCTAAATTTTCATTGGGATTTTACAAGAACGTAGTTTCTGACGGCACCTGATTTTGAGGCCCAGTGTGCCCAGAATCAATTTCCGAAGATTAGCTCAGGTACGTTCAGTGAACAAACGAGTGGGTTTTTCTAACTTCTGAACCGGTGCTCGGAATTGAATTCTGAGGGCACCGATGGAATCGCAACGCCAGTATTTTCTTAGAGATGCCTTTTCCGGAGTTGCGTTTGCTTGGGTATGGTTTTTAATTTTTGGGGGTTAAGTGAAAAAAATAAATTAAATTGGTGCGACAACTTTATTTTATTTCACTTAAAGCCAAATAAAGCCACTTAAAACCACTTAAAGCTACTTAAGCTGAGTTAAAGAGAATAGGGTGCAATCCAAAAATATCCTACCCTTTTGGTAGGATATTTGTGAGGTGGGGCCCGCACGAGCCCCACCGTTTCTTTTCCTCTATGTAACAGACCCACGAAAAATCCTCATTAATGAAAGTCAACTGGTGCGTTTTATTAAACTCTTAAATGCTCCTATTAATTGGGCTTTTTATTCATTAAAATTAATTCTATGAATTAATGGGTTTTTAATTAGTTTGTTTTTAAATTTGTTGGCATGTTAATAAAATAAGACCAACGCTTGTCTTCTTGAGGATTACACGTTGAGAGGATTTGGAGAAGACTCCAAGGCTTGAGATCTTCATCCTCCTTCTCGAAAAACGCGAAGAACGCGAAGAACGCGAAGAATGCGAAGAATGCAAAAAACGCGAAGAACATCGTCGCCCTCGGAGATCGACGATGCGACACCGTGTTCCGCGACGCCGACGATTCTACCTTCGCGACGCTTCTTCCACGATGATTCTTCCCCGCGACAATCTTCGATCGACATCTTGAGGTAGGGGATTGCGGCCCTTTTATTTCATTGTGGGTTATAACATCAACATGGATTTAATTGTTATAATTAAATCTGTATGTCATCGATCCTCAGAGTTCGTCGACGCGACGCCGTATACAGTGACGACGCGACGCCCTTCCGCGACGCGGAGATCATCTTCTACCGCGATGATCAATTCCGCGAAGAACTCGTCCAATGACTACGACGAGGTAGGGGTCATTTTGGAAATGATTTCTTTTAACTATGTTTGTTTTCCTCCAAGTCAAGAACGTGGACCAACCAAATAACCAGTTGGTTCATGGATTATTCTTGCAGTTCAGGGTTTATCAAATTGATGGGAAATATTATGGTGTTGTTTCAAACCGCTAACGCGGTGGGTGCGGACCAACGAACAAGTCCGAACCACCGAATTCTTTCTCATTCTTAGTGTGTGGAACGTCATATGACGACAAACAGGGTTGCAAGGGCGATTTGAGGACCTTGCAGTGAAGGTTGGGTCTCGGGAGGTCCACTGGCGAAGACCTCTCGTAAAACGGACCACCGGAGCGCGTCCGGTGGTCCGCGAAATCTCATGTCGGAGCGGCGGTGCCGGCGGCCGGAGGCGGCGACCGGCAACGGTCGGCCGCCAGGCTGCGGCGACGCCCGGCGCGCTGCCCGCAAAGCCCGTCGTGGCTTCAGCCGTGGCGGCGAGGCTGTTCCTCGGCCACATGGAATCGGGAGGCGGGACGCGGCCGTCATGCCGCGTCCAGGTGCTGCGGAGCGGCCCCCGCGCGGGGGCCGCGGTCCCTTCGCTCGGCCGCTCGGTCGAGCCGAGCCGACCCGCCGGGCCGGGTCGCGCCCAGGCCAGGCCGGGTCGAACCCAACCGAGTCGGACCCGGGTCGGGTCGACCCAGTTCGGGCCGACCCAGGGGGGTCGGGCCGGGTCGGTTCGTGCCCAGACCCCCCGTTTTCGGACTCTTTTGGTTTTTCTCCCATATCATGGGCTACGGACCTCTGTTTGACGTACCATCAGCGGAGATACAATCCTTTGATCGAGACTGTCGTTTCGGTATATTACATTCAAGCTTTCGGAGAACATTGGGCTCGGCTGGGATGCTTCGGATACGAAACCAACCGGGCCCTCAGAGTAGAAACACTTATATCTTGAGCTCCGGACGCCCGATTGACGTGTCGTCGACTTTGATGGATTCCTCTAAGTAAGACGGATCTTTTGGCTTACTCCGCTCGAGGTTTGGATGTTGTCGGAGGGCGTTCGGGTTGGTTCTCTCATGAAACCAACTGGACCCCTGGAACGGAAAAGCCAATAACTCACAGACCAGGCATCCAATGGACGCTCCATCTATCTAGTTGATTTCCTATTGTTGAGACGGACCTTTTGGCATACTTCGCCCGAATTTTGGTTGCAGTTGGATAGTGGCCGGGTTGGATTGCACCCGAAATCCAACCGGGCCCCTGGAACGGAAAAGCCGATATCTTTCAGACCAGACGTTCGTTTGACGAACCGTCAGCGGCATTGGTGATCACGTTGAGAAACGGTCCCGTTGATTATACCCTATGGGAGTTCGGGGTACAGTTGAAATACAGCTGGGTTGGTTCACAAATGAAACCAACCGGGCCCCTGGGATGAAAAGGCTAGTAACTCACAGACCGGGCGTCCGATTAATGCGTCGTCTGTTGCGTTGAGACCCCTGTGACGAGGCAGTTTTTTGAGATACTTTTTTGTGGAACCTTGTGATACTTGTAGTATCGACCAACAGCTCGTGGATCGGACACTCTTAGAGACGAGCGTGCGGAATTCGGAGACCGTGTAGCCGACTGAGACTTGACGACTACTGACCAATTGACTTGGTGTGTTTCGGATAGCCCAGTGGGGAGCGCTTGGTTGTAGCGGCAGACCCACAGTGGAGGAGCGCTTGGTTGTAGTGGCAGACCCGCGGTACTCAACAGAAGGAGTACCTCTGGAGGCGATGAGGGGGAGCGCTTGGTTGTAGCGGCAGACCCACGGCGGAGGAGCGCTTGGTTGTAGCGGCAGACCCGTGGTACTCAAAAGAAGGAGTACCTCTTGAGGCTATGAGGGGGAGTCCTTGGTTGTAGCAGAAAACCCATGGTGGGAATCGCTTGGTTGTAGAAGCAGGCCCACAGTACTCGACAGGAGGAGTACCTCAGCAGTCTTAGGTTAGTGAGCAATATCTCGGAGTCGTGACAGGAATAATGTACACTCCAGAGATGGGGCTCTTCAGCAGTTATAGTTTCGATAATGAAAATCTTGGTTTGAGCTGAGTCTTTGACCTTTGTGTTTCCTCATGATTGAGATGGGTTATTTGATAACTTAGGTATATGTATGGGCATATAACTGGGCAGTGGTTATCCGTTGATTTCATAATCCTTGTGTTTCCTCATGATTGAGATGGGTTACTTGATAACTTAGGTATATGTATGGGCATATACCTAAGTAGAGGTTAACTGTTGAGATCTTCTTTGTGATTATAATTTTTGGTTTTACTGAGACCTTGAGGGTATCGGGGTCCCTACTGAGTGTCGTAATACTCACCCCTGCACGGACTATGCCCGCACCTCGTTGTGTTGGTTGCAGACGACGGACAGTACTGACGGAGGCCGAGTGTTCGAGGACGGGACGGTACCTGGAGGTGGATCACACGACGAGTCAGTATCCGGAGGTGGACTTCACGACTAGACGACACACAGAGGAGGTTGAAGGGCGAGAGCGTTGTGGAGGCTATCTGTAACTACCATTCAGGTAGGATCCGTGGTGGACGATCCAGGAGTTGCGTCATCTGTACCTACCCTTTAGGTAGGATCCGAGGATGAAGACCCTGGAGCCGCTTCTGTCCTTCCAGCTGTTGTCTTTTTCTGTTGAAATTTGTTCAGTTGTAGTTTTACTTTCAGTTGGGTTTGTATTCTGGCCCATTTAATTTTCAGCACTTTATTTTGTACTTAGTGTTTACATCCGCTTGTACTCTGTGGTGTTTTGTTTGCTTTCATAAAGGAAATGCCTTCCCAGTTATCGGGATTTACACCTTAGGTGCTAGTCATCAGCCCCAGTCCTATGGAAGGTGGGATTGGGGTAGTCACGGCATGGGCCCCGAGGGCGGGTCGTGACAAATTGGTATCAGAGGAGTCGGTTCTACCGCAGAACTTATAACTCTGATATTTTCATTCTATGAAGCAATAGTGTTAAGAGTACCAAGTGTGGTTTTCAGTTCATGGAGTCCAGTTTTGGTGCGGGCAGCCGACGTATCCATACACCAGGACCCTGACAACTGATTTCCGACTATGTGCACGAAAACACTGATTGCATGTGTGTTTTTTGAAGTTTTTTTAAATATCATCTCAAACCAGGTCAGCTCACCAGGTATAAATCTTTTGACCATGTCATGTTTGTTTCTTTCAGGATGCCTTTTCACGGATGACCAGCTGGAGCCCGGAGGGGTGTGCGTACTAACAGCCTGCCGAGCGATGAGGCTTCGGTACAGGGCCCTCTTGCAGTTGAGGCACCAGCGGAGGTACCAGCAATACTACCATAAGTTGGTCCACCGATTCCACCAGCCCCAGCAGTAGGCAAAGCATGCCACTTGAGCGCGCTGCACGAGTTCCAGCACCAGAGGCCACCCAGGTTTTGGGGAGAGATGGACCCGCAGGCAGCTGAGGATTGGCTGGATGTTGTGGTGAGAGTAATCAGGCTAGTAGAGACACCGGCAGACTTCATGGTGATCTTTGCTTCCAGCCTTCTTCAGGCAGCAGCATGCAGGTGGTGGAGCCACATGTTCCAGTTTTTGCGATGGGATGACCTTCACATGGGAAGACTTCGAGACCTTCTTCATGGTGGAGTTTGTGCCAGTAGCTCTACACCCCGAGCATGTACATGAGCTTCTTCCTTTTCTGAAGGGTTTTCGATCAGTAGCCGATTCATCTGTGGGCAGTAGACAGATGATGCAGAGGTCCAAGAGGACTAGAGCTAGTAGTACGAGGATTAGGAAGTTTTATGAATGGGGCGGAAAGGGTCACCTGGTACGTTACTGTCCGACTCCTCGTATAGTTGATCCGTAGGCTTGGGAGGAGCCATTGAGGCAGAAGCAGCGGTGGGTGCTTGAGAAACAACCGAGTAGTGGACAAGGCAGTAGAGCTTCGGGAGTAGGTGGATAGGAGCAGAACTCGTGGATACGTCCCTTGTACTTCTAGTTCCATTTTTCTGTTGTATTCGTGTCTTTGTACTATGAGCTGCAATAATAAAAAGGCTCTTATCTTTGTGATTTTTTCTTTCCTGTCCTTTTGATTGGTTGATACTGAGTGGTCCTAGTTAAGACTATTGACATAACCCTCACTTTCGAGATTTCTACTGGAGGAGACCCAGTGACCTCACACTGATGCAGACATTGTGACTCGACCCTTGGAGGCGAGAGTGATAGTTGGATCTCTTGGTAGTTACGTCGAGGCCTTACGACGTCATCCATGGCATGAATGCATCCTTCATGTCAGGATTGACTGTATTAGGAAATGGGCGTGGTTCATCCAGGGGGTATGAGACCGGGTTTCTCTTTTCGACAAAGGAGAAATTTTAGCAGCTCTTCCAGATCGTAGGCAAAGAAGGTGCAGATCATCCAGGAGCGGATGAAGACTGCACTGTGGAGTAAGAAACAGGAAACCGGTGCCAGTCTAAGAGACTCGGGCGTGTTAAATGTTTCAAGAAGAGGAAGCATTAAAGAGAGATGAGTCTACGAAGCGGCAGACGTGGAGGCAGATCTAGGAGAGCAGCATGAGGTGGTGTACATCTTAACATGCTACAACCACCCACCTTAGTTATCCCCGCCAGGCTCAGGGAGTTGGAGGGCGGAGGAAGAGTGTGGCTGAATGTGGTCAAAGAGTGTGACCCAATGGCTCTAAAAAAATGATTCAAGGGACGGTCTGTGTCCACTACTAGCTGCTGTAGTAATAGACGTCGATATGAATCATTCATCGCATTCACAAATATTGTCCCAGACCTAGAGTTTTTGGTAAGCTGTGTACTTGACCCTCAAGTCTGGAGATACCTTGGGAGGAGACTCGATAATCACACTTACGCCGACGGTGTGGTCAGACCCTCGAGGTGAGAGTTTCAGTTGGAATCTCTTGGTGGCAGCGTTGAGGCCTTACGACTTTGGTTTGAGTATGGACTGGGCAATTACATTTCATACACAAATTGACGGTATTAGGCAAAATGGTTGTGGTTTAACTACGACATCGGGATGGGTTATCCTTGGTTATCCAAAAGGAAACCCCAGGAATCACAGGTTAAACTCTTGCACATGAGGGTGCGACCGATCACTCTTGATTCAGTCAACCTTACCCTCGTGGGAGCAGTTGTATTGAGTTTTAGTTCTAACAGGAATTGGAGGCCTCATGAGTTTGAGGATGACGATCACGTTCTTATATGGGTCTCACCTCGATGAGGTTTACGGAGATGTGGCCAAGGCGGTAAGTTATCTATGAGGTTAAATGGACCTTTCTAGGTCCTCAGCTGGGTAGGCGTGGTGGATTACCACTTGACCCATCCACCTTAATTGCACCAGTTGCACGACGACTTCCACATATCTCAATAGAGGAGATACGTGCTCGACCCTTCACATAACATCGACCATGGGGAGCTGGACGATGGCGATGGGGTGTCTTTCACGGAGGTTTTAGTGGGGATCGAGGATCGACAGGAGCAGATCCTACGAGGACGATCGATTCCTCGGGTGAACTTTCTTTGGCAGTACGGGAACCTCCAGGTGATCACATGGGAGCAGAAGGCTCAGATACGTGCTCTGTACCGCTTTTGTGACCCTAGTTTATGTTAAATCATTATGAGGACGTAAATCCCTGAGGTGGGAGTAATGTAAAGACCCATAAATTTCAAGGGAAATTTTTTTTCTAAATTTTCTTTGGGATTTTACAAGAATGATGTTTCTGACGGAGCCTGATTCTGAGGCCCAGTGTTCCCTGAATCAATTTCCGAAGTTTAGCTCATGTAGGTTCAGTGAACGAACGAGCGGGTTTTTCTAATTTCTGAACCGGTGCTCGGAATCAAATTCCGAGGGAACCGATGGAATCGCAGCGCCGGTATTTGCTTAGAAATGCCTTTTTCGGAGTTGCGTTTGCTCGGGTGTGGTTTTAAATTTTTGGGGGTTAAGTGAAGAAAATAAAATAAAGTGGTGCGTCATCTTTGTTTTATTTCAATTAAATCCACTTAAATCCACTTAAAGCTACTTAAGCTGAGTTAAAGCGGATAGGGTGCAATCCAAAAATATCCTACCCTTTTGGTAGGATATTTTTGAGGTGGGTCCCACACGAGCCCCACCGTTTCTTTTCCTCTAAGTAACGCACCCGAGAAAACTCCTCATTAATGAAAGTCAACTGGTGCATTTTCATAAACTCTTAAACGATCCTATTAATTGGGCGGTTTATTCATTGAAGTTAATTCTATGAATTAATGGGTCATTACATAGTTTGTTTTTCAATTTGTTGGCATGTTAATAAAATAAGACCAATGCTTGTCTTCTTGAGGTTTACTCGTTGAGAGGATTTGGAGAAGACTCCAAGGCTTGAGATCTTCATCCTCCTTCGCGAAGAACGCGAACAACGCGAAGAACACGAAGAACGTGAAGAACGCTGTCACCCTCAGAGATCGATGACGCGACGCCGTGTTCCGCAACGCCAACGATTCTCCCTCTGCGATGCTTCTTCCACGACGATCCATCCCCGCGACAATCTTCGATCGACATCTTGAGGTACGGGATTTCGGCCCTTTTATTTCTTTGTGGGTTATAACATCAACATGGATTTAATTGTTATAATTAAATCTGTATGTCCTTGATCCTCGGATTTCATCGACGCGACGCCGTATAACGCGACGACGCGACACCCTTCTGCGACACGACGATCATCTTCTACCTCGACGGTCAATTCCGCGAAGAACTCGTCCGACGACTACGACGAGGTAGGGTTCGTTTTGGAAATGATTTCTATTACCTATGTATGTTTTCCTCCAAGGGAAGAATGCGGACCAACCAAATAACCAGTTGGTTCACGAATTATTCTTGTGGTTCGGGGTTTATCAAATTGATGGGAAATATTATGGTGTTGTTTCAAACCGCTAACGCGGTGGGTGCGGACCAACGAACAAGTCCGAACCACCGCATTCTTTCTCGTTCTTAGTGTGCGGAATGTCGGACGATGACAAATGGGGTCGCAAGGGCAATTTGAGGACCATGCAGTGAAGGTCGGTTCCCGGGAGGACCACTGGAGAAGACCGCTCGTAAAACGGACAACTGGAGCGCGTCCTGTGGTCCGAGGAATCTCACACCGGCGCGCCCCGCCAGCGCGGCCAGCAGCGGCCGGCCGCCCGGCGGTGGCAGAAAAACCCACCCCGGGTGAAGCCGCGGCGGCAAGGCAGTTCCGTGGCCACGCGGAACCAGGAGGTGAGACGCGGCCGGCGTGCCGCGTACGGGAGTTGCATGGCGGCCCCCGCGCAGGGGACGTAGTTCCATCGCTCGGCCTCTCGGTCAAGCCGAGCTGACCCGCCGGGCCAGGTCACGCCCAGGCCGGGCTGGGCCACCCTGGCCAGGCCGGGTCGCACCAAACCAGGTCGGACCCGGACCCGGGTCGGGTCGACCCGGTTCGGGCCGGGTCGGTCTGTGCCCAGACCCCCCATTTTCAGAATCTTTTGGGTTTTCACCCATATCATGGGCTACGGACCTTTGTTTGACATACCGTCATCGGAAATGTGATCCTTGGATCGAGACGGTCGTTTCGGTATATTACACTCAAGGTTTCGGAGAACATTGGGCTCGGCCGGGTTGGTTCGGATACGAAACCAACCAGGCCCTCAGAGCAGAAATGCTTATATCATGAGCTCCAGACGTCTGATTGATGTGAAGTCGACTTTGATGGATTCCTCTACGTAAGAAGGATCTTTTGGATTACTCCGCTCAGGGTTTGGATGTCGTCGGATTGCGGTCGGGTTGGTTCGCTCACGAAATCAACCGAGCCCCTGGAACGAAAAGGCCAATAACTCACAGACCGGGCGTCCCATTAACACACCATCTGTCTCATTGATTTCCTCTTGTTAAGATGGAAATTTTGGAATACTTCGCCTGAGTTTTGGTTTCAGTTGGATAGTGGCCGGGTTGGATTGCACTCGAAATCCAACCGGGCCCCTGGAACGGAAAAGCTGATATCTTTCAGACCAGACGCCGGTTTGACGAACCCTCATCGGTGTTGGTTATCACGTTCAGAAATGGTCCCTTTGAGTATAATCTATGGGAGTTCGGGGTACAGTTGTGATATGGCTGGGTTGGTTCGCACATGAAACCAACCGGGCCCCTGGGACGAAAAGGCTAGTAACTCACAAACCGGGCGTCCGATTGACGCACCGTCTGTTGCGTTGAGACCCCTGTGACGAGGAAGACCTTTCAGATACTTCTTCATGGAACCTTGTGATACTTGTAGTATCTACCAGCAGCTTGTGGAGGGGACCCTCCCAGAGATTAGCGTGCGGAATTCGGAGACCGAGTAGCCAGCAGAGACCTGACGACTGCTTGACTGATCGACTCGGTGTGTTTCGGATAGCCCAGTGGGGAGCTCTTGGTTGTAGCGACAGACCCATAGCGGAGGAGCGCCTGGTTGTAGCGGCAGACCCACGGTACTAAACAGAAGGAGTACCTCTGGAGGCTATGTGGGGGAGTGCTTAGTTGTAGCGGTAGACCCATGGCGGAGGAGCGCTTGGTTGTAGCGACAGACCCATGGTACTCAACAGAAGGAGTACCTCTTGAGGCTATGAGGGGGAGCACTTGGTTGTAGCGGCAAACCCATGGTGGGAAGCGCTTGGTTGTAGCAGCAGGCCCACATTACTCGACAGTACGAGTACCTCAACAGTCTTAGGTTGGTGAGAAATACCTCGGAGTCGTGATCGGACTACTGTACACTCCAGAGACGGGGTTCTTCAGCAGTTACAGTTTCAATAATGAAAATCCTGGTTTGAGATGAGTCTTTGACCTTTGTGTTTCCTCATGATTGAGATGGGTTACATGATAACTTAGGTATATGTATGGGAATATACCTGGGAAGTGGTTATCCGTTGATTTCATAATCCTTGTGTTTCCTCATGATTGAGATGGGTTAATTGATAACTTAGGTATATGTATGGGCATATACCTAAGTAGAGGTTATCTATTGAGATGTTCTTTGTGGTTATCCTTGTTGGTTTTACTGAGACCTTGAGGGTATCGGGGTCCCTACTGAGTGTCGTTATACTCACCCATTAACGGGCTATGTCCACACCTTGTTGTGTTGGTTGCAGACGACGGGCAGTACTGACAGAGGAGAGTGTTCGAGGACGGGACGATACCCAGAGGTGGACCACATGACGAGTCAGTATCTGGAGGTGGACTTCACGACTAGACGACACACAGAGGAGGTTGAAGGGCGAGATCATTATGGAGGCTATCTGTACCTACCCTTTAGGTAGGATCCGTGGTGGACGATCCAGGAGCTGCGTCATCTGTACCTACCCTTCAGGTAGGATCAGAGGAGGACGACCCAGGAGCCGCTTCCGCCCTTCCAGCTGTTGTCTTTTTCTGTTGTAATTTGTTCAGTTGTAGTTGTAATTTCAGTTGGGTTTGTATTCTGGCCCATTTATTTTTTATCACTTTCTTTTGTAATTAGTGTTTACTTCTTCATGTACTCTGTGGTGTTTTGTTTGCTTTTATAAAGGCAATGCCTTCCCAGTTATCAGGATTTACGCCTTATGTGCTAGTCGCCAGCCCCTGGCCTATGGAAGTCGGGCTTGGGGTAGTCATGACATGGGCCCCGAGGGCGGGTCGTGACATATTGTATTATATTTTAATTCCCCTTTGTCTTCATGTATTTAAAGTCAAATTAAATGAATAGTGCCAAAAAGACATTGATGATATTTTATAATAAATAATTTCTTATTTAATGATTTAAAATTAATTATAATATTATATTTAGTAAAATTAAGGTATATGATTTATTACATAAAAAGGGTTCATTCATCTGTCTTTTCTCATTATAGAGTGACATTATTAGTTCATAAATGGCATAAAACTATAAAAACGTGAGAATTGTGAAAACTGTTTACGGGGGATTAAAATGAAAATAAAAAAGTGAAAACATAAATAAAACATATCAAAATTTTATTTTATTATATAACTTATATCTAGAATCAAACAATATTTTTTTTATATTATTTTTCATCCATTTTAATTTTAAAATTATTTCTTATTAATTTAATATTTTAATAAATTCTAAAGGTGATATTCCCCTCACATATATAATGCAACTATCACCATTTTTTCTTCAAACTTCAAAACCCATTTGTTTAATCCAATACGTGATAATTCCATTCCTTAAATATCTAACCAAATCATATATTTCATTATTTTATCACAAATAAAATTGAGGAAGGATTGGGTATAATCAAAAATACATTGTAGAAAAAAGTTGAATAATTCTTAACCAATAATTATTGATTTATTTTATCTTCTACCCCATTTAATTATTTTTAAACCATTTAAATATAATAAAATTAGTATATATAATATATATAGATTTTATTTTGATAGTTTCATAACAAATATATGTCTCCACTTCCATCCAATGGGAAATAAAACTATCATTTGTGTGTATAGAAGACTATCGCCTCCCAAACTGATTTAATTTGTCTTCCATCACTACCAATCAGGGATGGATTTTATTATGGATTTAATATATATATATATATATATATATATATTATATTCATGATATATTAATCATTTTTGAAAATTAATATATCATATATTTTATTACAATTCCATTTCATGAGAAATGATAACATCTTTTGTGCATACATTTGGACTACATCATCCATGAAATGATGTGATTCACTGTTGAAAACCTCATTTCATGGAATGGGTATATAATTTACATAAATAAATAATATTATATTCTTTAAAATAATTATCTTCTCATAAGACTATATAATAATAACTTTCTTTTCACAATTATCGTTTAAAAATGGAAAAGATTTCTCATGTATATGTAAATTATATCGTCTACATGATTGTAACATATTTAATTTTTAACTAAAATAATAATTTATTTTTTATAAATTATAAATTATAAATTATTTATAAAAATGATAATAATATCATTGTTATTAATTTAGAGATGATCGAATAGTGACTTATTTTACAATATAAAATAAGCTTATGCCTTTTTGGATATATGAACTAAATATATTCAAAACATAAGACATGAATATGGTAATGTCATGGACCCAAATTCCACAAAGATGTGGATCATTTCCCAGTTCATCTAATTGCCTCACGAACAAATCCTAGAATTCCAGAGGCTAATGACTAATAGTAAGGGCCTAGGGTGTGTCCATTAGGAGGCGATTCCCAAATTAAGAGAGTGAATTGACGGGGATTGGTATAATGTAACATATAAAATAGGAGACAAGTAGATGATGAAATATAAATGAATAGATACCACAATAGAATCATACTCAAGTAACAAAAATAACTTAAATGACTACTAAAACATATATAAATAACTAAAAATAGATTATAATATATTTTGTGTCTCCAAAAAGTGGGAAAATTGGAACACAAGTAGAAGAAATCCTTGATAAATAAAATTAGAAAAAATAGAAAAAAAATTATCCAGGTTTCTCGATATCAAGCTTCATAATCTTATAATAGATACATTCTATGAAAATGAAATTAGTTGATTGAAAATACCTAGTTCTCTTTTACAATACATGTATACATGTAGTCTTCATATTTTCTAATGGTGGCCTGAATAGGGTGTGATATAAATCTTATTAGTCCACCAGAAATGGTTTCAAAAACATCTTGTCCATCTAATATTAAAGTAAATGTGTGCAAACATGTATGTATAAAAATAAAAAATTATAGTAATGTGAATACCCATATACCTTATTTATACCTTGGATAGTGTATGAACATGTTACCATTTCACTAATTAATTATTTCCAAATTATATGAAAAGATCACGTGAGGCATATCCAGCCCGAACATTACCTTGTCATAATAGTGGAAAAGGTCCCAAGATGTAAAAAGGGAACCATGATAATTACAATATAAAAAGGTTCCAAGGTAATAACCAGGTATACCAAGACCTCAATGGTCATCAACATAGTAGTAACTATACCATGTCTAATGGTGAATAGTTTAATCCAAGAATCATTACCCAATGAATTCTATAATAGTTGGACATAATAGAGATTAATAAATACATTCAAGGTGATACTTGATAGGTTATGGCTAGGTACATGGATGTAACCAAGGCACATTCTGTCTGTAAAAACCATGTTCGATCCATGGAGTGTTTCCAATTAATCCTGTAATAGTAAAGGAGGGATCATACTGTGTTATATCTAGCATACACTAATAGATGAGGATCTTGTTCCAAGGTGTGTCTCAACCAAAGAAAGTGACATCCTTGAATTGAAATGGAATACTCAAGGACCCATGGAAATACCTCATGGATCAAAAAGTTAACATGAGAAATTTATTTCTAATAATGATTTTATGTACCATAAATACTTATGAACCATAAATTTGAATCATATATTTAATTATGAAAATTAATACTCAACCATTTAAATATTTATTAAGGTTTAACCCAAAGACATTCATTTGAGTGACAAGGCCAATTAATCATGAATCCATTTAAATAATACATCTAAACCATATTATTTTGATATGGTTCACTCCACCACCATCCCATATCATAGGAAAGGGGTGCTACGGACATGAAAAAAAGATATTCATATACAATTGACTAGTCCTAGTCATGTATATAAAATGTACTTTTCAATTTAACAATTAAACATTTATTAAACAAGTTCAAACACTTTCACTAAGCGGGTCAAGTGTGTATAACTCATTTTACATTCAATGGTAAATTCAAATTTCAAATTTCATCTAATTTAAGGAGGCTTTCCATTAGATTTTCCAAGCTCAAGCACACCCAAATGGTGTCTTAGAGTTATCAAAATACTAAAACACCAAATATGTCACATCACCCTAGATGGGGTGGTCAGAGTTGTGTACATTACCACCAATAATGATTTATATATATATAAAGGGGAAATGAGAAAAATAGTAATGACTTCAAGCATGACAAATAAATTCAACAGACGATGACTGGGGAAATCCATGCAATGGAAAAACAATTTATAAAAGATGGAAAATGAAGAATGAGTTACAGAAAATATACCTCATACTTTTATGACTCTCCTCATTTAGTATGAGCTAGTAATTTTTCCTAGATTATAGTAGATATAAAAAATGGATCAATTCCCTTAAACTAGGGCATATGATCATTCATATAAATAGTGATCTAGATAAGAAGAAGAAATACGTAAGATCAAAAAGGAATTGAAAACGTACTAGTGTGGATCTAATGAGAAAAAAAATAATTGATTTGGAATCCATATGGATGATCTATCATGATTCATATAATAGATGGTTTCTAGGGTTCAAAAGGGAAGGAAATATGCTCTTATGTCTATTGGAAATGAAACCTAAGATAGGAGTATGTTTTATGATATTTTAAGGAAAAACATGAAATTTTACCCACAATTGGCCTTCACATGGTTTGGTCACACGGTTTGGCCAAACCTTGCACCAAGTATTCAAGGGGAGTTGTAGGAAAGAACATACACCATAGTTATGCCACACACATGTTGAGACTATACACCAACTATGTGTTGTACCTCTATTATTTCACTAGAAAATTTGGAATGGTTGTGTGGTCTAAGTCATGTAGTCAAGGAAAATCAGGTTCTATAATCATACCTACTTTCTAGCAACACATTGTCTAAAAAAATAATTTTTCCTTACTTAGATAGTCTAAACATACCATGTAATTGGTCTTTTTCTCCCAAAAGTCAGGTTTCGGGATCCGAACAAGACCTGACACTCCCAATATCATCATTAACTCAATAAGTATATGAATTTGGACCATAGAAGAAAACTATAAAAATATAAAAAGGATCCATACCTTATTGAAAAGTCAGGTTCTTATAGTCATCCCCCCTGAAAGGGAACTCATCCCCGAGTTCACCACCCAATGGATGAAAAATATTGTCTAAGAATAACTCAGGACACTACACACGTACATTGGTCTCCCACTCCCAAATCATGTCATGTACACAACCATGATGCCATATCATTTGTAATAGAGGGGAAGATCATCCTTGTAGATCCTTTGTGAACTAGATGATGATTCATATAGGGTACTCATCAAATAAAGCATCGAAATTCAGTTCAACTTCCTTAGGTTCAAAAGTATGAGATGGGTTGGAATGTTAATGAAAAATCTATGAAACATGGAAGACATCGTACATTGTGTGGTACCACTGTGGTAGTAGAAATCGATAAGCTACAATCCCAAATATCTCTTGTATCTCAATTGGACGTATATAATGAGGTGATTTCTTGACTAACTATGGTAACCTTATATTCCCTAGACTAGGTGATACCCACAAAAAACCCATTCCTCAAAATCAAACTCCCGAGGTCATCTACAGCGATCAGAATAAGATTTTTTTCTAGACTAAGTATTATAAATATGTTTCCTAGTTATCTGGACATTGTCCTAAGTCTGTTACACTCGATAAATACCTAGAAGGGATTCCTCTCCTACCTTTAGCTAGCACATGCCAAAATGTAATGACCTACCATGTAAGGTTGTAAAGGGATCCATCTGAATCATCCCCGTAATGATATTATTCTAGGATAACTCAATGATAATAATATTATTCTCCCAAGAACCATTAATTTAATTTATGTATGCTAAAATCATGTCCTCTAGAAACTTTATCGTCTATTCCGACTGTCCATCAGTCGGAGGGTAAAATGATGTTCAAATAAGCACTTGTGTACCCGTATATTTTTCCAACCCCTACCAGAACAATGATGTGAACTAAGAATCCCTATCTGAAGTGACCCAAATAAAGAACCCTTTTAGTCATATGATCTCATGTACATACATTCTTCTCGTATCATTAACTGATAAAGCCTCCCACATAAGAAGGAAGTGGACTACCGTCTTGAGAATATCAATAAATACCCATACAACTTCTCTTCCACTAGGTGATCCTGGTAAAATAAATTGAAAGTCTATAGAAACATCTTCCCATTTCCATTCTAGTACTAAATTCGGTTGTAACAATATGATAGGCCTTTGGAACTCCACTTTAACCTACTAATAGGTGGAACACTTAGTGATAAAGCATATTATCTGATGTTTCTTCCTATCCCATCAATATGGTAATTTCTTTTCTCACTATATTTTGGTTATTCATGGATGAACAACCCACTAAGAATATTTGGACTCTCGCATAATCTCCTCTATCATATCTGTAGTAATCTATACAAGTCCATGTAGATGAAAGATTTCATCTATATCGATGGACCAATCTTGATTTGGGTCATATTTGGAAATACTTTTAGGGATAACCAAACACTTAGTATCTAAAAATTTACTTCTCTTCACCATATCAATCAGTAAAGAGGTAATTGTCAATGATGATTGGAAATAATTCTTGTGAATATCATTAAAATACAGATGCAGCTCAGAATATAATGCTATCAATTTCCATTCATCAAAGGATTCTAATACATCATATTCCTGAGTTTTTTGAATCATCTCATCAATGGAAACATTTCCCTTTCAAGATGTATAACAAACATCAATATCAAAGGACTGAAGATATCCAACACATATTTACATCATGAGGTTCATGTCACATTGTGTAAAGATATATTTGAGGATCTTGTGGTCTGTATACACCACAATGCACTCACCCAGTAGATAGTTTCCCAAACAATGTAAGGCATGTAAAACTGCTGGTTACTCAATGTTAGGTGTTATTTAATATCTTTCGTGATGCCCCAATTGCCAAGATCCATACACAAACACTATGTCTTATTTTATCATCTCATATTTCTATTCCCAATTATTCATAGATGGTAGTATAATATTTTATATCCACTAGAAGTGTAAGTATAGGTGCCGAGACATGCCTCCATTTCATATCTTAAATGGATTTATCAAATGATTTTGACCATAAGAACTTTACAACCTTATTTGTAAGGATGGTAAGCGGTTAAGAAAGGAATGGTATGTCTAGTTTAAAACTCCTATAATATTAATCCATCCCCAAGAAACTCTATATATCATACATTTATTGGGATTCTCTTATGAAACCTCAACACAAACCTTCTCTAGGTTAATATAGACTCTTGATTCCAATATAACATAACCAAAAAAGTGAACTTTTTTACCATAAGTGGAACTTATCCACATTTGAATAATGTTGATGATCTCTTAGTTAACTCATAGAGATATTAAGGTTCTTATAATGGTCACAACAAGTGGAAGAATACACCAATATTTTATCCACATATACTATAACAATGAAACCAATATAGGGGTGAAAATACCTATTCATATGATCCAACACTATAGATGGCAAGTTTTTGTGACAGAAGGACAAAACAAAGAACTCATATAGACCATAAATATAATTGAATTTTGTACAAGTTATGTCATATATCCTCAATTTAACCTAATGATATCCCCATCTCAAGACAACCTTATAGAATACCATATCTCCTCTTAGCTAGTCCAAGATATCATTTGTTCGAGGTAGTGGTTACTACTTCTTTAATTTAAGCTTGTATAAATGTCCCTAATCTATGCATATATGATGTTTCACACCCACATTATTTGAAAAATGTAGGGTCTAACCCTAGGAGGAAGTATTAAGCCATATGAAACCCTTTGCCTCCAATGTCTATGTCAACAAATTGAGCTCATGGAGCTCATTCAATGTCATCCTGTGCGGATGAATGGACACTTGATATATTCTAGAATAAAGATCAATGGGAAACTCAATCATTATCTTATAAGGTAGTCTGGAACATTCATAGGCAAATACATCCCTAAAATGATCTAATACTATATTTATTTTAGCCTTAATGAATTTCGGATCCTCTATGAGGAGACTTACAATCATGGTGGACACTACACCTCACCAAGGATTCTCTGATCTAGCTCTACTAGCTTGAACATACCACCCACCCTTATGTAGAAAACGTCTACCCTCTAGTGATTTAAAAGATAACCTTTGGAGATAGCAGTCTAAAAGGCATGATATAGAATCAATCCATCCCTCCAGATAATGAAATTGAATAACATCATCTCTTGAACAAAGAGGTCCTAAATTAATCGTAACTTCCTACCCCAAGGGGACAATACCTACATTGTCAAATTCCCTATGAATATACTTGAAATGGTGTATCTAAGTTCATTACACCACAATAATATGGTATTTACATATGCAAACATTCCAGGATGGATAAACATATGAATGATTATAAAGAACATGTATCAAATAAATAAGATGCTATAATGGACATAGGTAGAATAGTACCTCATACTACAAATGTTCTTTCAGCCCGATCCTTGTGTATTAGGTGAAAATCATGAAACTCACCTAATGCATGATCCTATGAATCAACTAGACTACCATGTTCAAACCTACTTTGTTAGAGATGATGGTGATCAGGAGTCTCGATACAATGGCCTTGACCACCTCCTCAATCAGTCCTGTTGGTGTTACTCCAACTCCCTTCCTGACATAACATAAAAAAACCTTCCCCAAAATGTGCAATTGGTGTGTAACCTCTTCCACTAAAAGATAATGGAATGTTCTAATAGAATCTCTATATATGCCCCCTAAAAGCTTATTCCTTGTACTCCAGAGGGTCTCTATCACACCTAGTCCTATGATTCATGTGTCTTCTTAAGTGGAAACACACTATTGACCTACATGTATAGGTACACTAGATACAACTACCTTGATGATAATCCTCAAGGGATCATTTCGTTATATTGAATGAAATAGTAGCTTGATGTGTCACTGGTCCTCTATGCCCAGTACTACCTCAATCCCATAGGTTGCACTCAGTGATAAGAGAATGATTAACTATTTAAAAAAATTGGGTATTTTGAATACATTCACCTGTTTATGGATGGAATACAGAAGCCCATCCTTGAAATTTCTATCAAGCAGGATCTCATCGTTGTCCAGAAGTTGTAAAAAGTGTTGTGAATCGGTGAAATACATCAAATAATTCATAACTCACATAGAACCCTTCTTGAGATGCAAACAAATCATTGGATATGTTAGCTCAAAGCTTATAGGGAATGAAATGATCATCAAATCCAATCTATAAATCATCACATACCATGCCCTAATGATGAAAAACCTAGGTAACCGCGTACCACAAACTCTTTTTCGAATCACGCAGCCTGTATGCAACATTATTGACCCTAAAATTTGGAAGAATCTATAGATCCTGAAGGATAAACAATGTGGCCTCTATCCAAGACTCCCTAGCCTATGGACCACCATCCCCTAAGAAGGTAGGAGGATAGTACAGCTTTTACTCATGGTTCAGATCAGCCGTTGTAGGTGCAGCTTGGGGAGAAACATGCATGGATTGTATCATACATAAGAAACTATATCTAACATGATCATCAATTCCCCATTCTAGTATAGTAGGTGGTGACTCATGTGGATGTCCAAGAGGTAAAACAGGCATCTCAAGTCCCACCACATATAGATCATGGTCTTCACCACCATCCTGGTGGATGACATGAGTATGCATTGGTAGCATTAGTCTACAAATTTCTAGTACAAAACTCAGAACAAGCTAGAATCATATAGATAGAAAGACTATTGAATGTTGAATTAATGAAATAGAATACTAACCATGGTATATTACCCCAACTACCCTCTTACGTGGCCAGGTATCGATATGTTCTCATTATTTGGTTATAGGGGTTATAGTAGATGAAGGACCAATACAACCTTGCCTCATCATTTACTGGAAACCATTTCATTCATTTCATATTTAATTTCTTGGTTCACTCCATTACATTCAAAAACATGATAATCCATGATAATAAAGTACAAACTTTTAATTTTATAATTCATTTTCACTATTCAAATTTCATTTTCACATGTTCATATACAACGATTCATTTAAACTGAGTTTTCTATCAATGTGAATTTGGGTCCATACCCTTATCTCATAGATTCACATCCATTTGATTTCAATGAATGACTTAGCTCAATAAATTTGAAAACCCATCCTATGAGGGCCCATAGCACATCCCAAATTTAAACCAATTACTACTCAATTGGAGTCGAATAAATCATAGGCATACTATAACCACAACAACATTACACTATAATATGAGGCATATCAAGCAATGTAGATCAGTAAAATGGACTTGTATGGAATGGAAATATGCATGAAATTCGAATTCATGGTGCCCATAATGATGTATGTAAAAATGATCCTTTCCCTCATATAATCAGGACAAGGATGAAATGAAATATCAATGAAAATAATAATTAACAACACCACATAGATTTTTCATCACCCAACAATTAAAACATATCAACCATAATAGGAAAAATTAGAACAATAATTTCAATTCAAGAAACTCAACATTTACCCTAATCATGGGATTGTGGTTCCCAACCATTTATTATATCTGAGTTACATGTTTTCCCAATCCCAAATAGATTTTTTTCAAATAACAAAGTATGATATAATCCACTATGATACCACTTTGTGACATCCCAGACCTGGATGCCACTAAGAAGATCCCTGATCTTGGTTGGTGGCATGGTCTCAAGTGCATCTCAATAAATAACAAAGTCTGTAAACTAGTAGTGAGGGCCTCAGGTTTTTTCATGAATATATTATTCTCTCATTACGAGAGTGAATCATGGATAATAGGTATAATATGACATATAAAACATGATATATGTAGAGGATGAAATATATGTAAATAGAACACACTAAAAAAGAAGACTCATGTAATAAAAAATACTGAAACAACTAGGATAACTATTATAAAAATAAAAAACTAATGATAAAATATATCATGTCACTAGAAAGATGAAAAATATGTAAACAAGAAGAAGAAATTTATTCTATTAAAAATGGAAAAATGAAACCAAAAACTTTCCATGAATCCCAAGATCCAACTTTGTCATCTACTACTATCTCCATCCAAAGAATAAGAAATATTTTGTTTGAAGCAACCCACATCCCTTTTTCAACACCTTCACACATGTAGTCTACCTATGATCCCATGATTTCTAGGATAGGGTTTCATAAAATTCTTAGTAAGCCACCACCAATGGTGTCTATAACATCTCGTCTGTGTAATATGAACTAAAAAGTCTGGAATCATTCAAATGTAAAACTATAGTAATAAGGTAATATTAACTCTCAAGTGAATTCATTATTCCTAGGCTAGGATATGATCATATAACTACTTCTTTAATTAATTATTTCTAGTTTATATAAAACTATCATGGGAGTCATAGCTATAACTATCATCACCTTAGGATAATAGTAGTAAAGGTTCTATGAGATAACAAGGAAACCATGATGATTGTAACATAAAGGGTTCAAAGGTAACAACTAGGGAAACTGAGATCTTAAAGGTCTCTAATGCATTAGTATCAACATCCTGGATAAAGGCTAAGAGTGTAATAATAAGATAATTTTCATAGGAATCCCAAAATAGTGTGATGTTACAAATTCCAAGTAATGCATCAATGAAAAAATTGCATAATCAATATATAGAACCAGGATGTAACCAAGACACCGCATTTCCATAGAAGACATGCTATATCCAAGGAGTGTATCCAAGAAAACCTGTAATAGTATTGGAAGAATCCTATAGTGTAATATCAGGAATCCACTGATAGGTACGAATTAGGTTCCATGGTGGGTCTCAACTAAGGAAACCGACATCCTTGAATAGAAATTGAATCCTTGAGTGCCCATGTAGTTCTCTCAGGAATCAAAATGCTAAATCAAGTCAGGCCATTAAATGGTGATCTCAATATATATATGTATTCAGTAACTTTAAATTTTTTACATTTAGTTACTTATGATAATTAATACTCAATCCATTTGAAATATTATAAGGTTCAATCCATCACCTTTCATTAGTGTGATAAGCTAATTCAAGCAAGAAACAATTTAAATAATCCATTTAAATTTTATTCATTTTATATGGTTCAATATTACATGTTCCTGTTGCTAGTTAAATGTTTTATACATACATGAAACTAGGATATTCACTTACAATTCATTAGTCCAAGTCATGAGAATACAAAATAATTTACAATTTTCCAATTTAACATTTATTAAAAAATTTCAATCACTTACCTTTGGCTGGTCTTAACTGTAGCAGACATGGTACATTCCATCTTAAATTCACAATTAAAATTCAATCTATATCTAGGAGGATTACCCTTAGATTTTTCAATATCAAGCATGCCCAAAAAATGGATAAATGATTTCAAATCACAAAAAACCAAAAAAAACAACATCACCCCACATTGGGTGGTTGGTGTTATGGAAATAACCACCTACAATGATTTTCATATATGGAAATGGTTAATGAACATGATAAGAAAGACTACAAGAAGAAAATATAAATTCAAAAGATGATTCCTTATGACATCATCATAATGGGATGAAAATTTATAGAATAACAAAAATGGGGAATGAGTTATAGATCCCCTACCTTATACGCATATGACTCTCCTCCTAGAGTGTCATAATTTAGTTTATCCTAGATTTTAGTTGATCTAAATAATTGATCAATTCCCTAAAATTAGGGTATGTGATTCAACATCAAAATAGTTTCATATATAGGAAGAAGAATGAAATAAAGTTAAAAATGAATCAATAATGTACCAGTGATAATCCAATGAGATGAAAGATGACTAATTCAGACTCTAAAATGATTATCTATGATGATTACTAGAATTGATGGGTTTTAGATTCAAAAGTCATGTAAGGAGTGTCACGACACGTCCTCGGGGCCCGTGTCGTGACTACCCCAAGCCCGCCTTCCATAGGCTAGGGGCTGGCGACTAGCACCAAGGCATAATTCCCGGTAAAAAGTGAAGGCATTGCCTTTTTAAAGTAAAAAAAGACCACAGAGCAAGCAAGAAGAAGTAAACACTAAGTAAAAACTGGGTACAATAGTAAGTCCAAAAAGTAAGTGGGCCAGAATACAAACCCAAACTGAATGTAAAGTACAACTGGAAAGGGAAAACAACAACTAAAAGTAAAGCTCCAATGTTGAGTCGTCCACTGGAATTCCCACCTGAAGGGTGAGTACAGATTTCCTCCACATCTCCTCAGGTCCAGTCGTCCACTCCGAGTACGTCCCGCCCAGTGGTCCACCTCCATGTATCGTCCGGCTCTGTAAGCCTCAACCACGATCAGTGCTGTCTGTCGTCTGTAACCAACACAACGTAGTGTGTGCATAGCCCGTGCAGGGGTGAGTATATGCTACTTATTAGGGACCCCCAGATCCCCGATGGTCTCCCAAAATTCACAAAGGATAATCCAAAACGGAAAGATACAATCACGAAGTAACATCCGATACTACTTAGGTATATGCCCATACATATACCTAAGTCATCAATTCCAATTCGGCTCCAAAATCCGAGCTCAATTACAACCCAGTCCAAACAGGAAATCACAACCCAGTCCACACAGGAAAGAAAAACGTAATCCACACTGGATAGAACAACAAAATCAACATAGGAAAGAAAAACATGATTTAGCTCACACAGGTATACTTCTTCATATGACGATAGAGATGATCATATATTTCCACTGATTCATCTAAGCCATTGGACCCATAAATGATCGATAAGTACTAACCCTCGCAAAGACCCACAAAGGATCTGACCCACACAGGATCGATAGGTAACTAACTCCTGCAATGACCCAAAAAAGATCGATAGGTAACTAACCCCCGCAATGACCCACAAAGGATCGATAGGTAACTAACCCATGAAATGACCCACACAGGATCGGACCCACACAGGATCTCTAGGCGCCATCCCACATAGGACCGCTGAGCGCTGACCCACACAAGATCTGACCCACATAGGATCGGTGGCACTGATCCACATAGGATCACTGAGTGCTGTAGTTGTCGTCGTTGAATCCACAAAGGATTTCTGCACAGTCGTTGTTGTTGTCGTAGTCACAGCCAGCTCTAGGGTTCTCGCACACAGCAAGCTCGATCGAGAGGGTCCGCTCCACAAGCCGAGGGGCTGATACATCAACTGAAACATAGTCCGAAGTTTATGAATCCAAAAGTTCTGTATCGTCGTCAGGAACTCAACGCGATAGATGGCGCGTCGATCGGACGCCCAGTCTGAGAGTTATTGGCTTTTTCATCCCAGGGGCCCGGCTGGTTTTTAAATCAAAACCAACACGACCGTACTCTAACTACGTCCAAACCTCTAGCAATGTAAGCCAAAATTTCCATCTCATATAGAGGAATCCAACAATGTCGACGGCATGTCAATCGGATATCTGGAGCTCAAGTAATAAGTGTTTCCGCTCCGAGGGCCCGGTTGGTTTCGTGTACGAACCAACCCGGCCGAACCCAATGTTCCCTGAAACCCTGAGTGTAATATACCGAAACGACTCTCTCAATCCAAATATCACTACGCAACTGACGGTGCGTCTATCGGATGCCCATATCTCATGTTTGGGGCAACAGACCGAAAGAGGTTCTGTATTAGGGGGTTCGAGCCCGGTCCGACCCGGCCCGATACCCCCTGGGTCGGCCCGAACTGGGTCGACCCGACCCGGGTCTGGGTCCGGCCTGCTTGGGCACAGCCTGACCCGGCTAGGGCATGGCCCCGCCTTGCGATCCGGCTGGGAGGCTCGGCCCGGCGCGCTGGCGCTGGCCAGGCGGCCGCGCCGAATGGGGGGAACCGCCCCCTGGACGAAACCACGGCCCAGTGTGGGGGCCGCCTCTTTCCAACGGACACGGCCGGTTGCCGCATCCTTCCTCCTCCGGCCCCGCGTGGTCGTGGGACTGCCGGAATGCCACCGCAGCTTCAGGTGTGGCGGCTCTCCCTGGCGGTGCGCGGGGTGCCGCCGTCTCCTGGCAGTCGGCCGGTGCCGGCCGCCGCCTCCTGCCGTCAGCGTCGCCGTATCGGCGAAGCGCGCCGGCGGGTTGCTCCGTGGACCACCGGACGAGCTTCGGTGGTCGGAATTTCCTGTCATCTTCACCAACGGCCCTCCCGGGACCGGTTCTTCACTATGAAGTCCTCACAATGCCCGTGTGGCCTGCTTCATCGTCGCTCGCCGATCCGCACACCAAGAACGAAGGGACAGCGGGTTCGGACTTGTTCGTTGGTCCTCACCCACCGCGTTGGAGGTTTTAAAAGTCTTCCAAAAAATATTTAAACATACGTCGTGGGTATAAATCACAATGATTTAACAGAATCAAACCCCTACCTCAAGCGTTGTCGAGCGTGGGTTCGTCGCGGAAAAGCATGTCGCAGAAGAAGGTGTCACGGAAGGAGCGTCGCGGAAGAAGCGTCGTGGAAGAAGCGTCACTGATTTCCGAGGATCCAGCGTTCTTCGCGTTCTTCACGTTCTTCGCGTTCTTTGTCAAGGAGGAAGAACTTCAAGAGCCTGAGAATTCTCCCAATCCTATCAACACCACCAGTCTAATAAAAATAAGAGTTGTCTTATTTTTATTTCACAAGCCTTGTGCTTTAAAATTCAAAAACGAAAGAAATAGTTAAGCGAATTAATTGCAATGCTTAAACTGCCACATTAATGAGGTGTTTCTTAACCAGAATAAACGCAAGAGTTGACTTCATTAAAAAGGGGGTGTGGGTGCGTTACTTAGAGGAAAAGAAACGGTGGGGCTTGTGTGGGCCCCACCTCAAAAATATCCTACCAAGTGGGTAGGATATTGTGGGCCCACATTATCCACCTAACTTAATTTAAATAAAATAAAAAAAATTCTGTTGTACCACTATTATTTTATTTCAAAACATAACCCCCAAAAATTAAAAAGCACACCCGAGAAAACGCAACTCCGGAAAACGTGTTTCTAAGCCATTACCGGTGTTGTGATTCCAACCGTGCCCTCAGAATTTGATTCTGAGCACCGGTTCAAAAGTTATAAAAACCCGCGCGTTCGTTCACTGAACGTACCCACGCTAAATTTTGGAAAAAGATTATGGGCACACCGGGCCTCGGAATTAGGTGCCGTCAGAAATTGTGTTCTTGTAAAATACCAAAGAAAAGTAAGAAAGAAAAAAATTCCTTGAATTTTTCAGGTCATTACAAGGAAGAACTCTTATACACTAGAAATGAAAACTATGATAGGGGTATTTTTTAATATATTATATGGGAAACCCCATAATTATACCTAGAAATTAACCTTCACATTGTTTGGCCACACGGTTTGGCAAAACATTTCCCCAAAAATTAAATAAAAGCTTTATGATGGGGCACGCCATTTAGTTACACTATATAGTTAATGATACCATGCACCAACCATGTCAAATTGTTTTTTAATTTTCTAGAAAAAAATTTCACAATCGTGCGGATCAAGTCTTGAGGTTAAGTAAAACCATGCACCGTATTCCATCCAAATTTCAAGAATCTCATAGTTTAATCAAGCCATGTGTCCTACCTTGTAGGATTTAAACTAACTATAATATGAGCCTTTATATACAAAAATATGGTTTATCGGTTGTAAAAAATCCCCAAGAACCCTTGAGACCATCACAAACTAATTAGGCACCAATATTAAGACCATAAATGAAAACCATTCCAAAATTTAAAGGATCTATACCTGACTGAAAACTGGGGTTTTAAAAATTTATTTATCAGGTAAATAAATATAACCTAGTAATATATAAAATAAAATGAATAATAGGCTTTAGAACAGTTCTTAGGGAAAACCCTAATTAATATAAGTTCATTATTCTGGAATATGAACAATGTATGTGACGAGTCAAGCTTGATGTAAGGGATTTCATCATAATTTCCACTCCATTGAGACATATTTTGTATTATGAACCTATTTAATATTTTTTGGTGTATATATTTACTCTTATATTTGATTAAAATTATTAAATATCTCTTCATGATGTTCAATTAATCAATTCAAGTTACACTTTCAAGAATAATGTTTTACAAAAATTGATCATATTTATTATCTAGATTGGGTATATTTTTATGTCTTTTCCATATTTGTTAAAATTGTTCCATGAAAATAACTTTTATTTTGAGAAATTATATAAAGGATATTTTAAGCTATCCTTAATTTTTACATGTTTTGAAATGAATCATTCTATTGTTTTTCTAAAAGGATTCATTTTTATCATTCCTTATAAAAAAGTAGAAATGAATATTTTTTTAACTTATACACCAATTATGAACCTTCCTACAACCAAAGTCATTTTAAAATCATTAAATTATTATAAAATATTTCAATGGTATTATATATAAAATTATTTTGCTATTTTTTTCATCCATTTTCTTGTATTTTCTATAGTCATGATTTTATTTCATATCTTATACTTCAGATGAATTGAGGGTTATCTTTATTTTTTTTGGTTATTAACATTTTCATGAAACATTCATTTTATATTGTTCAATGACCATTACATTTTCCATACATATAAATATTATTTTTATCATGTATATTATAATATCTTAACTGATACGCAATTTCATCATACAGTTTTTTATTGAATGTTAATTGATTGATAGTAGAAATATTATCATTCCACATTATTTAACCTACATGAATATTTTATTATATGGAATATTTTACATGAATTTAATTAATCATTCAATAAATGTGAAATGTGTTGAACATGTAGTAACAGGTGGGGTCCAAAATTATATTGACCCTCATTACATTAATAAGACTCATGAGAAAAATATGTTCAGAAAATTAAATGGGTCTTTTCCCATAGTTTAAACATTCTTGGTGCATGGTCCTTCTATTAGAGATATCATAATGTATTAAATTAAGATGTAAAATAGTATTCATTTCCTTCAAAATAATTTAGTTTCTATTATCCATTGGGATTGTTTAACTGATATTATCAATGGATTAATTTCATGCTCAAGTTATTGATTGAATAGAATGTGTTTCCATTAATTTACGTAACCTTATTTATTATAAATTATTTACTCATGATAAATTTTGTTGTATGTAACCCTTACTAGGAATATGAGATAACCGTTTATTATTTTCCTTTCCGTAGTATATGAATAAAAATCATTTTAATGATCCGAAGAAAGCCTTACATTCTATTTTTTCATGATAATATGTTATTCACAATGGTAAATGGGTATCATTTATGAATATGGTTCTCTAAGCTTCAAAACTGGCCACCTATTATGGATTGAATCCCTTATATTTAATCTAATATAATCATGTAGACATTGTATCTAGGTTTTTGTAGTTGGGGTCATTACATACACACCTTTTCATTATAATAGGGTCAAACCCTTCCATTTTCATCAAAATCAATTATTTTTTCTGCTGTTGTATTTAGAAAAGAAATTATAATATTAAAATGTTATGTTTTAAAATAATATGAAAATTATTTGAAATTACTTTAATCCAAAATATATGAAACAGTTAAATTTTTTAAAAATTCATTATAGATATTTTAGAGATATATAAAATAATAAAAAAAGAATTTTGAAATAAAAATAATTTTATTAGACATCACGAAAAATAGTTGAACTAAATAACAAACCTCTAATCACTATAATAACCCCCCCCCCCCCCCCCCGCAATGTAGAAATAGAAAACGATGGAAGAAAAAATATTTCCCTTCCCAAAACAACCAAATCCCAAACATTGGATTATCTCAAAACCTATATTTGATCTCGATTGAAAATAGGTTTCATGGAAGAAGAATAAATCATGAGGGAACATAGAAGGAAGGATAAGATATTGATAATGAAGAGAAAAAAAATAAGATCTTACCATCTAAATCCACATTAAATAAATAAAGAGGTCAGTAGAATCTTGGGGAATAATGAGAGATGATACCATAAGATCCATCTCAATAGGTATCATAAAATGAGGAGGGAGGAGGGCTATGTGAGGATAAATTGATATGGGTGAGACAGGTAAATATACAATTTAAAATTCAAGGTATTTTGAATGGAATGGAAGCATGGTTTATCGAACTATATGTAATCCACACATCCGCTTTTAAAATCAAGACACTATGTAACATCCAATTTCTGTTTTTAGGTACCCCTCAAACCATATTTTTTATCATTCTTTATTTGGGGTTCGTCTCATGTTTTTTGGGATGAAATATGAAAATTTTGGAAGTTTCTGGGCCGTCCATGGTGGTTGTACAGTTTTCCAAAATCGTACACCCACCCAACAAAATCCATGAAACCCCAATAATTTGGGGTTAGAATGGTTGACATAGGGTTTGAAAAACCATTAACCCAACTAGTAAAAACCATTCACCCCATCGACGGGATGTATGGCTTGGGTGCAAAGTTTGACAAACCATGTGGCCCTGCCCAGCTAACCATGCGTTGGGGTTTTTTAATTCCAAAATTCATTAAAATTTTTGGCACCCATATTTCTCCATACACTCGACCCAATATCACCATATAAATATTTACAATATTTTTTTGGCTCTCAAGGATCCATTGTGTCTCTCCAATCCCTACTTATGATGTATCAAATCTAGGTGATCATCATTTGATTCTTCTCTGGTAACAATTCCTTGTTTGTTCATTCTCTCCCACTCTCTCCTTATCTCGTTTTTAGGATTTGTTATATCCTATTGTTTTTATGGATTTAAATTCCATATTTTAGATCTTGATTCTATGTTTAGTTTTTATGTCATTATTTTTGACATTCTTATTTGAAGTTTCTCATTGCATTTTTTGTGCTACGTGATCCTATAATCTATGGTAGGTGGTTCCATATATGTTTGGAAAATTAATTTCTCCTTTAGTTGATCATTTAAATTTTACTACATTCAATTGGGTTTTTAAAAACCTAATTCTCATTGAATTGAATTTTGGAGTTTCTTTGTGGTGATGTTTTTAGAAACACCAAATTCATTTGAATTGGGGTGTGATTTGGATTGGTTAGAATTGTGGATTTCATTTGTGAAACTGAATTTTTGAAATTGAATTTGATAAAATAGATTATATTATTTTGATATGAACCAATGTATTGTTTTTTCTTGAAAAATTAATTAATTAATTAAAACCCATTTTTTGTTTTTATAGATAAATTGGAATGTTGAAATGGGGAATGGGGAAATAGTATTTTGAATAGTTGTGAAATAAATTTCCAGTTATTAATTATTATTTGACAACATGAAATCCTAGTTAGTTAATAATTTATTAGGTACAAACATTCTAGGATGAGTATTACCTAGTAATAGACTGATTGGTTCCAAATATAACAAAAAAAGATTTGAATATCTTATCCCTACTGGGATGTTGGTTAGGCCACTTCATCTTGTTTTGGGGGGGATGTGTGTGCACATTATCATTATCAATATATAATTGTGTGGGGAATCCATAAAATAAAAATATTATACCTTTTGAAAGATAACCGTGTTTCTTGTTTTTTAAATTATTTTGATAAATATTCCATTATTTTTAATAATTATTTACATATGACTTGTGAATTCATATAAGGTATATTATATAAAAAACTTATTATGACATTATTTGAAATAATTCCATCATTTGATATGAAAAGTATATTTTTTTTGAAATATTATATTTTAATTACATTCCTATTTTATTTTAAATTTAAATTTTTAATTAAATTAATTAATGTGGTATCTTATTGTGGAACAATTGGTGATACCCTACAGGGATTTTACCTAACACCCTACCATTGCCTTGGGGCGTTTGTAGATTTCCTCTTGGCAGGTTCATGTAAGGGGAAAGAGCCCATGGAAGGTGGAAGTTGTTGTTGACATTTTGGGATTTGGGTATCATTTCTGTTCGGGCCTTATGATATTTGGATCTTTTATCTTATTCTTTCTCGTACATTATTGTTGTACATTGGGTTTATAAATTATTTTTAATATTGGTACTATTCTCCCAATGATGTTTATTTATCATACTTACTTGGACCTACTTTATTCATCTATTTATGTGGAAACAACATTCTTACTTTTTCTTGTCCGATTCCATGAGCTAGTCATAAAACAATAGGGATTTGGAATAACCTTTGGTCTATGTTAGGATGGGTTTGGGTTTCTGAGTATATGGTCATCAGGGTATCTATGCTAGTTTGTTACAATCTGGTATCAAAGGTGAAGGTTAATAATCTTTCCGTATTGTCAGTATGTTGTCTCAGGAAACTTTATTGGAGTTAGGAGGTAGTTATGTGTGAGTGTTTGGTCATCTCTCACTATATTGGGCCTTATGTCACCAACGATGGTTTTTTAAAGCCTTCTGGAGGATTAGTTCTCATATTTTCCCTACTTTTGATTAGTCAAGTTGAAATCCAAATCCTATTTATCTATCTGATGGGATTAATATTTCTTATTGCTCTTGTTTTAGTGTCTATATGAGTAATCCATTGATGTATTCTTTATGTATGTTGATTTTTATAGAATCATGCCTTTGAGAAGACATGTGAATCAGATCCAGGAAGAAGATTTTGAAGAGTCAAAAATATAAAATCCTATAATTGGTTGGAGTCTAGTTGAGGTTGGTGTGTGTATTTTCCTGTATCTAGGATAGGCACCTACACTCATTCTTATTTAGGATCCAACTATATAACCTCATAATGATTACTTGAACATTTTTACATAAGAATTCATTCACTATAAGACACTAGTACTCCATTATTCTAAGGATCCTCAAGAGGCGGAGGATTGGTTAAAGAGGGTTCAACTTTTAATTGATTTCTCAGATATTACAGATTCACTAACAGTGAAATGTGAAACATTCAATCCTTAGGTACCTAGTAGGAAATGGTGGGACATGATGGTGATTGATAAGTAGAACAAGAGATTAAAGGTTATGGAATTTAATGACATTTTCAATGACCAGTTATATCCCAATATGATAGTGTTGGCCAAGGATATAGTTTTTTTCAAATTCAACATGGCTAACAAGACCATGATATAATATGAAAAAGAATTCTAATCTTATATATTTTTCAACTGTTATTGTATCATATTATAATATGTATACTTGGTGATTATATATACGAATTCAATTTCATATTCCTTATCAGGTTTTCTTGTGGAAGCTCACTTCTTATCATGATGCATTGGTTATAGTTCTGAAGTCTAACATGGATCTGGGTTGTAATTTAGGGTCAACAGGTGTTACTTTTTCTCGTAGTGGATGTTCTATCAGTTTCATCAATGGAGGGAGGAATATTTGTCAATCTCAGGGATATTATTGATTTTATGGTTCTTCTACAACTATTTTAGTGCATGGTAGATGCCCATTGATTTGGTACCAGTGTGGAATGCTTAGGAACACAATACATGTTTTTACTAAGGAACCCAATATATGTGGTTCTTGTGGATGTTCATGTCACATGAAAATTTTATTTCATATCTATTCTTCCCCCCATAGTTCCTTGGATCAATTTCTCAAAAAAGTAATATACTATACTCAGATAATTCATGAATAAATTGGATCCATCCAAATAACTCTAGAATGAACCTTCTTTATGTAGTAGGACTGTATCCCACGGAATAAGATATATTTCTAGTAACTATGAGAGGTAAAATCACTATTTATTCATCTTTAGTGACTACTTTATTTGATATTAGTGCTTCTATTTCGTTCATTTAAACTTTTATTGTGGGTTTTCTAAATATACCTACAATGCTATTACTTATGTTATATGTATTAATACACCCCTTCAGATGAAAGGAAATTAGGGTCTCTATTGATGTTCTTGTGTCTTCCCCTTATTAGAGATTGATTATACTTGGGATTTTTTGGTTCTCAACATGAAACTATTTGATCACATATTTAGGATGGATTGTCTCATCGAAAATGAATCCCAACATTATTATTATCTTCAAAAGGTCTCCATTACTAAAACTGATGAAGTGTGTTTCATCATTCATGGATAATGTGACCTAAGGTCATTATGAGAAATACCTTATTATCTAGAGTATAAATTGTAATATTCGTGTTCAATTTTTTTATACTGTGAGAATCCAAGGTAGATGATATCCCTCCAATTTTTGTCAAGTTTTCCAATGTTTATCATTCTGACTTAATTGGTTTTCCACTAGTAAGGGTTGTATAGTTTTCTATTAATTATGTTCTTGAAACCCAACGGGTTTCTATTTCACCATACCACATGGATCCAACTGAAATAAAAATGTTTAAGACACAGTTGTATGATCTTTTAAAGAAATTATTAATTATATTGAATATGTCACCATTAGGAGTGCCTGTTATTTTTTCTAATAATGTCAATTGATCACTTTTCCTTTGTGTGGATGTCTAAACAAATCAATTGAGCTTACATAATCAAAATGTATCTATTACAGTGGATTAATTATCCATTTTAACAGTTGATAGGGGAGATGTTGTTTTCAAATATTGATCTTTGATTTGGTTATCACCATTTGATAATAAAAGAATCTATCATATATTAAACCTCCTTTCAGAGAAGGTATGGAAATTATGAGTACCCTGTCAAGCCATTTGTTCTTACCAATGCTCTTGTTGTCTTTAGAGATCTAGTGTACTTGTTTTTCAGGAGTGTCTGGATGCTTTAATGGTAGTCTTTCTGGATGACATCCTTATTTAGTCTACAATTAAAGATGGTCATTTGCATCATAAGAGAGACGTTTTGGATTTGATGATAAATCACCAAACTTATTCCATGGTATTGAAATTTAATTTTTGGATTTGAGAAGAGAAGTTCATGAGACATATATTGTCAAAACTAGGGATATCAGTTTATCATGTGGGGGGTAATGGCTGTTATGACATGGGATCTACCCAGTAATGTTTTATAGATTTTGAGATTATTAGGTATATCTGGATATTATTTCCAATTTGTAATGAATTTTAGAAATTCATCTTCTCCAAAAACCATAACTTAGAATGGATTGAGGTTTTATTGGGGTGAGAAATTCCAGAGTTCTTTTGTTGATATGAAATTCATATTTTTCAATGAACTGATGCCGACTCTTCGAGAGGTTGTACATTGCTATATGGTCATTTGGGGTACATAGGGTTTAGTACTAGGATATGTTCTAATGTAGGGTGATTATTTTGTAGCCTATGGTTCTTGCATTATATGGAACATGATGATAATTATCTGACCCATGAATTTTAACCAACAACTGTAATGCATGCACTAAAGAGTTAGAAGCATGAAATTTTCATAGAAAGGTTTACTATGTATTATAACTAGAATATATTAAGTTATACCTTATCTCAAAAATATTTCAATCTATTTTAGAGGAATTGGGTGGAGTACCCACAATTATTTTACTTGGAAATTTCCAACACCCAAGGGAAATGTAATGATATCACATATTCTTTAATTATGAAAATTATAACCCGGGCTGGGAAAGAATCATCAGAAGAGTGGAAATTGATGAATATTTTTGCGCACATGTATATAATATTTTGGGAATAATGGTCTAAGGTTGATTTGGATACAGTTCAGTTGAAATCCTATCTTCTTGATATGATTCTTCTAGAACATTAGTTTTATGATGATTTCAGAGGAATTAGAAAATAACTTTATTGTGGGGTGACCATTTCTATGTGATTGTTCTCCAATGAGGGTATTCTATGTTTTCAGAATCATTTTTTCCATTAGTGAAAATAAAATCTGTGATGATGGATTTCCATAATTCCTAGGGGGTTATACACCCGGGAACCATCAAGATATTCCATGTTATTTGGTGATGATTGTAGGGGTCAAGTATGAGACGGAGCGTTGTCGATTTTGTTTCTTGATGTTATACAATACAAAAGGACAAGACTGAGAACCAGATACCATTAGGTTTGATTCATCTAACTCCAGTTTAAACATAGAAGTTGGATGATGTATCTATGGACTTTTTGGTTAGGCTTTAACGTTCCCAAAGAATGAATAATGTGATATGGTTTTTTATCAATAGGATGACTAAATCAGAAAACATCGTACCCATTTGAGATACAAATGATGTTCAGGATTTGAGTAAAATCAATTTGAATGATATTTTTCATTTTAACATTGTTCCATATGCTATAGTCTTTGATATATATCCTCACACTACTTCTCACATAAGGAGTGGCCTTCAAAAGGAATTAGGATATTGAGTTCGTTTGAGTACGGCATACCATATATAGTCAGATGCCAAGAGGGAGATATATATATATAGATTCCAGAGGATATTATTTGTACCTAAATCGTAAATTTCTTGTAGATCATGGGATGACCATTTAGGTATGGTTTAATTTTTCCTATAATAATACTTACAAGACGAAAATAAATATGGATCCTTTTGAGGACATACAGTTTAGGTATTGTAAGTGTCTTTTTTTATTCAAAGATCTGTTAATGTTCTTTGTATGTATTGATATTGGTTAAAGATATTATAGAAGATATTCAACTAATTCATCAAAAAAATTTATGGCTTATATTTGGTATATGTATTATGTTTATCGTCATCATATACCATTGTAATTTTAAGTTGGTGACTAGATGTTCATGAATGTTTCATGTCATTTGGGTTATCAATAACCTAGTATGAAAGGGGAGATTTCTCTTAATTTTGTGGGATCGTTTGAGGTTTTATAGTAGGTTGGTTATGTGTCTTACCATTATGAACATCCTCCACAACTAAATTTGATACATAACATGTTTTATGTATCACAGATATGAAAGTATCTTTCTGTTCCATCTCATGTTCTGAGTTGGAGAGAACTCAATGTTGAGCCTGATTTAACCATAACTGAGCCTCCAGCACTGGTAGTTGATTCTAAAACTGAGGTAGTTCCTATGAGGATGATAAATTTTTTTGAGTGATGTGTTATCATAATTCTGATAATCATTATACTTGTGAGAGAGGGGAACTTATGAGGGAGAAGTGGCGTCATCTTTTTAAACTGGAGACTTCTTGAATGCCTTTCTGAGGACATACTGTTTCAATTTTTGGGGAGGTTGTAACAACATGGTTTCATTATAAGGTACCCCTCAACCAACCATTTTTATTATTCTACAGTAGGGGTTCTCGTAGGTTGGTTTTATGAGGAAATTTGAATATTTTCCCATTTTATTAGAAGTACACGATTGGTGCATGGGTTTTACAAACTATGCACTCACCCAAGGAAAACAGTGATAACCTAGGAAGTTAACGTTTCAATAGTTGGTTATGGATTTGACAAAATAAGCACACCATTAGAGGGGTGTACAGATTGGGTGCATAGTTTGATAAACTGTATGGCCATCCATTGCTAACAGCATGTGCAGATTTTTTCCCCAAAAATTGTGTTAAAAATTCACCAACCACTATTTCTACACCGGCTAAACCCTATCTCGCACTATGATGATTTCCAAGGTATTTAGGGTTCCCAATTATGAACTTTGAATCATATAAAACCTATCTAAGGTATATCGAAGAAACATGATCACCGTTCGATTCTTATTTATTTATAATTAGTCTATCATTCCTTCTCTCCCACACTTTCCATCTCTCCTCCTTTTGTTTTATTAGATAATCTATTTGTGGGGGATCTAAACTCATTTTTTGGATCTTTAATCTTGGTTAGATTTTTTTATATCCATTTTTTGTGTTCTTCATTGGAGTTTTCCATTACAGGTGTCGTGATCGGTTATTCTAATAGGTAGGTGGTTCCATATACTTTTGGACACTTAATATATCATTTAATTGAAATATTTAAATTTAATTTAATATAATTGGAATATGAAATCCCCAATTCTCACCAAATTTGTGTTTCTTAATTCTTTGGAATTTAATTTGGGGAAAACCTTTAATTCTAGTGAATTGGGTTTTGATTTTGATTTTAAAGATATTCTGGAATTTGATTTGTGAAATTGAATTTTCAAATTGACATTGGGAAAAAGAATTTAATTCTATTCATAAGAACCAATGTAAGGTTGTATACTAAAAAAGACATGAATTAATTAAAAATATTATTTTGGGATTTAAATAGAAAATGGAATATTTAAATGAAAAGTGGTGAAGTTGTATTTTAAATAGTATTGAAATCATTTACCATTATTGATAATTGTTTGAGAAGATTCCAGCCTAAGTAGTGTGTTATTATGATAAAAAAAGATAGGATTGGAATTCCCTATATATAGACTGACAGGTTATAACTCTATCATAAACATATTGTATGACATTATTCCTAGTGGGGTGTTGGTTAGTCTTATTTAGCCATTGTAAGAGGGATGTGTGCACACATTCCCATATTCATAGTGTGTGAGGATCCCATAACGTTGGACTATCGTACCTCTTGGAAGATAAAGATGTTCAGAATTTGTGAATTATTTTGATACATTTTCCATTATTTGTAAAGCTGCTTTACTTATTCCTTGTAAAATTATTTGAATCGTTTCATGTAAAATGTTTATTATCCCATTGGTTGAAAATCTTCAATTAATTGAAATGATAATGCATGATTTTTTAAAATATGATATTGAACTGCCATACCTATTTTATCTAACATTTTGAGGTTTAGTCTGGATAATTAGTGTGGAACCTTATTGTGGAACACTTGGTGAGACCGTATATGGATTTTTTCTCACACACTACCCTTTACTTTTGGATTTTTTAAATTTCTTCCCTCCATTTTTGAGTAAGGGGAAGCCACCACTTAGAAGTGCATGTTCTTGTTTACTAATTGGGTTAGAGTACCATGGTCATTGGGACCTTGGGGTTTTCAGCTGTTTTATATCAATATTTACAATACCATATTGTTGTACATTGGGATTATATACCTATTTGACTTCTGGTACTATTCTTCATATGGAGTTCTCTTTGGAGGATAGTGTCTGGTATCTGTTTTCTTCCGTTGTTTATGTGGTAAATTATTCCCTATATTATATTATATGAGGAAAGGTGCTAGTCACTAATCTAGGGGGTTTAAGAACCTCGTTTATATTACGTTAGGATCATCTTGGGGTCATTTACTAGGGTATTCATGCCATTTATTTACACAATAACTCGAAAAGGTACTTCAAATTATGGGAAATCCATCATCAAGTCACTAATAACCCCCCCCCCCCCCACACCCACAATATATGTATATGTTATTCAAATAGTTACTAAAGAAAATAAATTGGTTTACTATAAATCATGTGCTAACCGAAAACCATGTGAAAACCTATACATTGAAGTTAAAAAATGATTACCCATGAATGTATAGTTCATCTACATGGTTCAAAATGATCAGTTTACAATAACCATGATATAAAAAATTGAACTAGAATCCCCTTCTGTATGCGTAACTCACCCAATAACTACTAAAACTCACAAAACATACTAAAAAATGTGCACAACCAATGAACTACAAGGAGAACCCTTACATTATTGTATCTTTTATAGTTACATTAGAATTTTCCTAACTCATAACCCTCATATGTCAGGGTAAACCATTTTTAAAGTTAGGTTTCATGATATCCCTAAACCATGTTGCAACCTTGCAAACAAAAAAATTTCTCAAATATTCAAATACTAAATTCAAAAACTCCCAAAAATTAAAAATGTCTCACTATTATTGAATTTTGTAGACAAAAATTATTTAAAGGTTTCATAAATAGCCTCTAACTAATGGTATGGTAAAAATTTGAATACCATAATAAAACTGTCTTACACATGGTAGATCTTCACTATCACATCCAACACTCTTACCCTCTTAAATTGGGTAATTCTCCATCATCACCTCATACCAACACTTTCTCACTCAAAAAGTGACCTCATAATGCAATTTATACCACCACCCGTTCACTCAAGGATTAAAATCATAACAAAATCTATTCCACCACACATTCACTCATGGTATGGTCTGGGAACTGGATCACATCAACCATCACATGCTAATAAAAAATCAACATATACAAACAATCACAACAAGAAATTATATTCCAAAGTTTCACAACTCATCCATCTCAAGAGACAATTCCCAAGATCATGATTCTCATATACAAACCTAGGACATGACACTTCTTTCATTACCAACCCATATTAAATTCTATAATAACTAAAATATAACCTTCATAATATCTTATTAAGTGGGGTATCCCTATAAAATTATCCATAATCATTACATCAAGGTCACACTCACACGATAACACCATTAAGATGTATGGAAAAGGTCAAACCCACTTTCTAAGACCTAATAGATCTCTTTGATACTAAAATAAGAGAAATATTAGTTATATTCACACATCCTCATTCCCCATTTTCTATAAAATTACAACATCATTCCCAAACGTGGTATTGAATTCCAACCTAATTATTAAATTATCTCACTCTCTAATACACATCACTCGATTCTACCTTGAAAATCAAAATTATAAGGAAGAATCACCACAAACAATGACATTTTTAATGGGGAATATGATAACTTTGAGAAAATTTTGTGAGCTAAAAGAGACCCAACATTAAATTACGATCAAATGGGGTGTAATGAACCAACCATGGTCAATATGACACCTCTCCCTACATGGATCTCTAACAGGCTGCATGCTTGACTACACAATTTCTAGGGGATACCAAAAAATAGTTACTGTAACACCCCAATATATTATAGTATGACTTCCTTTTAAATAAATATAATAGCTCTTGTTTCCCGTAGTACATAGGTCAAACACATTGTGGTCTATTAATAAGTGACTATTATAACCTATATATCATAATGGAAATAATTAATAGTATAAAATACATTATTAAATTTATATATTCTTCATTTTTACATTCATCCAAAATATATTATACGAATAAGTTATGAATGAATCCCATTTGACGCAATGAAAGGGCCTATTTTTCTAATATTCGTTTTAACACCTTTTGATAGTGAAAATTTTTTAATCTTCTTTTTGAATCTATTATAAATTATATTTGTAAAAATAATCTACTTATTTGAATAAGGAGTATCGAAAATTAATTTTTTTCAATTTTCGGAAATTTTTCTGACATGTTTAATATTTTGATGATTAGTGTCAAAATATTGCATTTTAATTGAAAAATAATTTTCTTACTAAATAATTTATAGTGTTATATTATATTTTTAATTGGTTTTAATGTATAATTAGATTAAAATTTTATTTTTTACTCTAATTTTTTTGTATGAATCTATTTTATATTGAATTTTGATATAAAAACATTTAAACCTTTTAAATATTTTCACTTAAAAAACATGTTTTCCCATTTCATCACTGGGATTAATTTTAAATTTATTTCAAAAAATTATGTGTTTTTAATTTCGAAAAATATATTAAATTATTGGAATATTTGAGTCCAAATTATGTGAATAGGTTCCTTTTTGTCTTTATGAATAGTAATTTTAGTAATTTTATATCAACACGGTTAAAGGTAAATAGATTAATTGTGGGTAAAAAGAATATTATAAATAATAAAAAATTACCCTAACGATTGAATTACTTTTTTATGTCATTATTCTAATTTTATGGCCTATTATATCCACTAGTATGACTTTATTTATTTTCATTATTTTATTCTATGGAAACTCCAATACGGCATATGCATGTTTTTAATAAGTATTACATTTTTTATGTGTGGTTATTAAGAATGTATCATCAACTATAAAATATATTTTAAATATAAACAATTTATATTCATCATGGTAATTCATTTTAATTTTTTAGTAAATAAATAGTTACTGTAAATTTTTACACAGTGACGATGAAATAATTGTTTAATTAATGGAAATATCAAATAAATGATATTAAATATAATAAAATAATATAATTTTAGATAAATAATGTCATCCAAAAATTTTATATATTAAATGGACATATTTTTAATATATTTATGGTTTTTTTAACATATCATGTTGTAGTGAGTTTTATAAAAACTCAAGTAACAAATTGTATCAAAATTTACATTAATGATATTTTGAATTAAATAATATTTTATTAAATGATATAAAATTCATTAAAATCTAAAATACATCCAACTAATTTTGATAAGGTTAAAATGTTCATAAATGATCCATTTATGGTTTTTTTTTCATTTTATAGTATCTATATTAACCCTTGTGTAATAAGACCCCATGTCATCACAATAAGAGTTAAAGATATTAATTACGGGTTAAAACCCAATGATAAAGGTAATAATGTCACCAAAACATTTCTAAAATGCTTTGTTGAGTTAAGGTAGACCCATACTCATATTATATTTGAAATAAATCACTTTATATCAATTTTATGTTCTAAATTAATTTATCTTAATTTAATATTTGAAGAGTTTCAAAAAGTGCCATTCAACTCCATTATTAAAGGGAACCGCTTCCCTCACTTCCAAACACCACTTTGAGCCTTATATATGGACAAAAACCGTTATATTTATCCTCAAAACATTCTTATATAAGTGTTTTAGGTCATTTTCATCCAAAAAAGACCAACTCTTGATCCCCAGAGAAGATATCAAAATGAATTCCATCGAAGAAGATGTAATTGTTTTACCAACTCATTCTGGTTCATTTCTTCTTCTACATCTTATCCATGTGTTGATTCCATACTAATGTAATATGTATAGTATCATATATATTATTAAATTTTATTATGATTATTGTACAACCATATTCCACATATTACCTTTCCTAGGAAAATGAAAGTACTGTGGGTGTGGGTGTACGACTAACCGTCGCCACATCATGGTGTAATTAGATTTTTCATTACCAAGTTATTTGGATGGTTATAATGATGGATATAATGGATATAAAAAAATAAATATGACATGATATTGGTTCTATTAAAATTAATATACCACACACTTTCTTACCCATTCCATTAAGGCAATGATATCGTCGCTCATGTGTACGTACAACCTATTGTCTCCATGATGTGATTAAATTATGTTTCCATGTTCATCATTAAATAATTATTATAAAAAAATTTATAATTAATTAATATGATATTTATGACCATAATATCATTTTGGATATTATGGTACTATATACTATTCATAAGAATCAAGACATTCATGATGAAACAGTCATAGGAAAATGAAGTAGTTAACATCTGAAACAAGGGCAATAACAAAAATATTATTATGAAGGGGGTGATAAGATAATATAATAGGATAATATATGATATAATTAATATTAATATGGGTCACATATAAATTAATATCATTCATTAAACCATTACATAGGATATTATGATACATACAGTGGAAGTAGGGCCTAAGGTAAAGGTTATTTCCCCCAAATCAATTTTTTGTTTTATTTAAATCACTTTTGAGGAAAACGATGGAAACTAGGAAAGACCAATGTCAAAGATAATTCAATACATATGGAAATAACATAATAATTAAAAACAAGATAGCTTTTTTAGAGATAAAATAAAAATATTTTTACTAGTATCCTAAGAATGATTCAAACCTTCATACCAGTGTTTGAATTTTTATAAAATGGATTGAAAGTAATATTTTTTCCATTTCACCTAAATCATAAGCCTTTAATGTTTTAAGAGATTCCTCTAATTGTTTAAAAGGTTCATTTCAGATAAAATATTTTCATTTATAATTTCACAACTTCATAGTAAATTAATATCAAATTAAAAATGATATTTCTCTAAAAACGTTTCATTGATTTTAATGTATTATTTCTATTTATGCGAACATACATTGTTGAATCATAGGCTTAATTGAGTTTGATCTCTTATGATATAAATTACTATATTTCATTGAATTTCTTGCAATTCAGTTTGATAGTGGATGTGCTATTTTTAAACCATTCATAGTTTATGGTTAAAATATTCACATTTCATATATTGTTTTTTGAAATGAATGTTTATTTTCATTATGTTTCACCCCTTTAATATTATTAATGAATTAGACTTATTAAGTGTTGTGTGGGTCAACTATATCCCCTTGATTCATCAGTAGGTCTCATGAGATAATCTAATTTGGGTTGGCCTAATATATAATGTGATTATATATGGATTCATGCATGAATATTTGATAGTATGTTTATGATGTCCTGCATTTATGTATTTAATCATTATGACATTGGTTATTGATAAATCATGTGATTATTCAACTAGTATAATATCCAAGGATAAGTATAATTCTCATGTGGTTATTTAAATGGAGTTATTGTTCTTCTCTTACTCCTATCATATTATTATCAAAATTATATTTTAATGGAAATTGTTGTTAGTTGTTTCACCATATCTTGTTGTTTATGACTAATTATGATACATTTTATTGTATTCTTATCCATATTGAAAATTTGAGCTCACCCCTTTCTTATGTTTTATTTTTTCCCATGATTCCAAGATGTATTTTATCACTAATATAAAGGGGTAATCTAGGATAATAGGGATGATTCTAACAATGGTTCTATATTGTATTCAATTTCATGTTGAAATGTAAAACGAAAGTCTAAATCTACTTTTCAAAATATAATAAACTACTCGGTACTTTTGGATGTGATCGCTTGTATCGTATACAAATTTAATAAAGTAATTCATCGGATTTGGATACTTGTGTGGGTATTTAAAGTTCGTTTCAGAGAATGTTTAGTAGAAAATTTTGAACTAGATTTAGAAAATATAGCTTAGGTAAACATAACTATATATATGAAATTATGAATATACCCAAAGTAAGAAAGATTATGATTTTGATATTAGATATACATAAATTTTCATTTTATGTTAAGTGATTTTCAAGTTTGAAATTATGAATTATACTCAATACCTAATCATCAATATTAAATTTTTTATAAATGCATCTTAGTGGAAGTAATGTTAACCAAATCAACACACCTAATACGTGTAGGTATTTCCCTCTTATATAAGATAATGATGCTAGATATAGAGGTGGAACTTGTGTTGATAAACTTATAACTATACTGGTATAGTAAAATCAGGTTATGAGAAATAATCATGCCCATATAGGGCTGTTTAATCCACAATGTTGATGAACAATGTTTGACAACTTCATAAGGTAACAACCTCAAACATTCTACGAGACTGAAAATACATTTTTTACATAAAAATAGATAAGTTCATTAGAGGAGATATTTGATTCTTTGAGAAGTAAATAAAGGGAGAAGGTTTTAATGGCATTTTTTAGTCAGATGGGTGATATAGATCAATTATGGTCATTAATTACAAACAAAAAGGATGAGTAAGAAATAGTAAACATAAAATGTAAGTATTTTAAAGAACTTTTCTTGGAAAAAATTTTCAATTAGAAACAACAAGAGTATATAGATAGAAACATAAAGAATATGAGGAAAAATGATAATGAGAATGTAACTAAATATGAGGAAAACATTATGTGCTTAGTGAGGCATGCTACGTATTAAATATATTTGACCAATATAAATATTTATCATTTTATTTATGGGTTAAAACCATTCATCCTAATGGAAATAGTCTCTAAAAGTTTTTAATCATGTGAATATATAGTCTCATATGGTATAATGATAGGAAAATATTACTGCATGTCTTGTGAATTGGAGAGAATGAGTGAGAAGATGATGGTTTTAGATTACCCTAAAAAAGTAAAAGTGGAAAAGAAGAAGAATGGAAGATTCAAACTTCTATCCTTTAATAAATGTGTAAATAAACATCATTGAACATTCCTATTGGGAATGTGATCTTGATTCAAGTGAATATAAAAAGGCCACTAGGCCCTTTATTATTAGAGAAAAAAGAATCTGTTAATGTACATTTCGTTGGTTGTAAGGAGTAGAGACACTATTAGCAATAATTTTTTAGGAATCAAGGAAACATTTCCTAGAAAAGAATAGGTATCAAGTACATGCTTATTTGATCAAAATAGATAAGTTTGAAGTTCTTATTTATGTTGTGGAATGAACTTAAATTGTTTCCTCAAATTTAGCTAGTGCATTATTTGATTCTGGATCTTTGAATTAATTTATATCATCCTAGTTTTAAAAGAAAAATATAAATTATTTTTCATTTAATAAAGAAATTTACATTTAAAACTCATAATTGGAGTCTCATTTTTAAAAAATATATGTTGGGAAATTCCATTTATGACACATAATCATGTTTACTTGATGACCTTATCCACATAACGATGGTTTAATTTTATATAATCCTCAGTATGGAATTGAATTTAAAAAAATTAAGTGATGATTCATTGCACGAAGAATGAAATTATGATTCATAAAGAATATATAGAATTCCTTATCTTTTGCGAATAAACTTCATCATCTGATTCTCATCTTGATCTACACATAGTTGCTCTACTAAATGTAATTCATTGGGTGGAATAGAAAATAATATCTAATGATGAAGAAAATAAACATAAAATTTAATATGTATCTAATATAATGGAATATTTTGATGTATTTCTAGATGAGTTACCTGGACACCCCCAGTGGGTGAATATGAAATTTCTACTGATTTGATCCCTATATATATAACTATATCAAAGACTCTATATAGAATATCAATTGTCTAGTTATTTTAGCGGAAGAAACAATGAGAGTATTTTGATAAAACATGATTTCTTTCACCCCCAATATTTCTCCATGGGGAGACCTTAATCTATTTGTTAATAAAAAATATGTATCCAAGAGGTTTCTTATTAATTATAGGTAAATCAATGCTATTTAAATAATGAAAAAGTATCATCCCCCCTCCCCTTGATGATTTATTTGATAAATTCATGGAGCTCAATTTTTTCAATGATTTTTCATTGATCTAGATATTATCAATTGTGAGTAAATGAGGAATACCTTCCAAAGATAGCTTTTTGGATGAGTTATGGACATTTCATGTTTACCATAATTCCATTTGTATTAGATAAAGCACATTCAATTTGTATGGATCAATTAAATAAATTATTCAAGGAATATCGTGATAATTGTGTTTTGGTGTTCATTAGTGATATTATGGTGAATTAAAAAAGCTATTATGACCATGATAATATGTTTTTGATCATTGTTGATACTCATATAATGAAATATTTATATGGTAAAATTATTCAGTGAGTAGTTTGGCTTCAGAAAAATTCTTTTCACGTACATATTTTAACTAAATATAGAATATATATTTATCCAATAAAGACAAAGTCAATACAAGAATGATCTGAACCAAATAATATAACAAATATATGTATATTCAATGGTTTAGCATGTTAGTTAGAGTTTTTCATTCTAAAAATTTCTCGATTAGATAACCCATTAACAAAGATCACATTTAAAGTGGTTAAGTTCGTATGGATTAAATAATTTGAAGAATGGTTCGAATAATTGAAGAGAATATTGGTCAATTCTATGATCTTCTATTTACCATTGGGAAATAGTTTTTGTTTTATTAATAGTTATATATCATGGAAATCATTTTTTGTGTGTCCTTATGTAGATATAAAGAGTTATTAATATGTATCATGTTAGTTAAAAACTCATGAACAGAAATATCCAACTCATGATATTGAGTTAGCTGCCATAATATTTTTTATAAAAATATGGAGACAAAGTAACTATGGTGTAATATGTGAGATATATAAAGATATCAATAGTTTGAAATACAAATTATCACAAAAATAACCTTACATGAGTAAAAGGAGACTACTCGGGCTATTCAAGAATTATTACTGTTCAATACACTACCTCCATGGGAAGGAAAATAAGGTGGTAGAGGCATTGAGTATGAAGGATCAAAGGGTTATAATAAAAATAGGAATTTATAGGGATCCTATTTTCATGGATTGAGTAAATATGGATTGAAGAATTATCAAGGAAAGCGAAACAACACACCTAAAAAAATGGGTCCCAATCCATCTGTCATGGTAATGACAAAAAATTACAAGTTTGATGATAGTAATTTCCAAAATAAAAATAATGTTGTGAGTGATGTAAAACTATAATACTTCATATATGATGATTATTTATTGGTATTTGAAAAAATACATTGTGTTCCTCTATACAATAACAAAAAGGGAAATTCTTTTATGACCCTCATAGCTCAAATTTCATTATTCATTTGGGCAGAACTAAGATATTTAGATATTTGAAGGATCATTTTTGGTAGGATAATATGATTTGGTAAATTGATGAATTTGTCTCAAGATATTTGGTTTTCCAATAAGAGAATAATGAGAGAGAAAATCGTAGAGTATTCATGAAACCTATTCCTATACCTATGTGGAAATGGGAAGACATTATGATGGAATTTTTCATAGAAATAACAAGGACTCCCAAAAAGAATAATGTGATATGGGTTGTTTTTTTACACCATAGAAAATTAGCATATTTTTTTCTATAAAAGAATATTTTTTTATTGAAATATTTGAAAGAATATGTATTAATGAATTTTTAATACTTCATACTGACCCTCTAGAAAATTTCTCTAATTGAGATCCGCATTTTACATAAATTTTTTGGAAATGTATTTATAAGTCCCTTGAAACCAATCTTCATTTGAGTATCACTTATAACCCACAAACTAAAGGATAGTCAGAAAGGACTTTCCAAACATTAAAAGATATATTGATTTTCTACTCACTTGACATTCAATGTATGTGGTACTAGTATTATCATTTGGGAAATTTTACTAATAATAATTTCTTCCATTCATATATTCAAATGGAACCATATAAAGCGTTATAGGGAAAGAGATTTCACACAACAACTTGTGGGGACGATTTTAGTGAAATGAAACATGACAGACTAAGAAATTTTGAGGAATCAATGAAAAAGGTAAATACTATTCAACCCCATATTAATATATATCAATGTAGAAAAAAGAGATATGCTATAAACTCAAGAAATATTTTTGAATTACATTTGGAGATCATGTTTTCTTGAGGTTATCCCTGTGGAAGCATGTTATAATAGTTGGAAATAAAGGAAAATTAATCTATAGGTAAATCAGAAATTTTTAAATTCTATAACAAATTAGAACTATGTCTTATCATCTGTTAATGTTGCCTTGACTTTCTAAAGTAGGTGATGTGTTCCATATTTCCTAGCTAAGGAGATACATTCTAGAACTAAGGCATATTCTCAATTTTAATGAAATAGATTCATAATTTGATATATCTTACTGTGAAGATCATATCCAGATTATGGAAAATAGAGAACATGTTTTTAGGAATCAAACAACTGATCTGCTAAAGGAATTTTGTAGAAATCATAAAATTGAAGTGGAGATGTGGGAACCTTAATAAATTATAATGATGAACTACCCCAATATTATTATGAGGTAATATTTTATAAATTTTGAGGATGAAATATTTTTGAAGGAGGAGATAATTTAAATCCCCTAAGATTTTATGGTATGATATGTTTTTAAATAAATTTAGTAGTTTGTATTGCACACAACACTAAGTTCAAACACAATACAGTTTAGTAATATGTGACTGTAAAACCTCTCTATTAAAATGGTGATTATAAAACCAAAAATAATTATAATATTTTAATTTAAAAATATATTTTATTTTCAAAATTAATTTCTTTTATAATTTTTTTTGTAAAAATTATGTCACAATGAAATTTTGTCATTTTTCTGAAAAGTTTCATTTTTTGATTAAGATTGAAAAGTACTGCATTTTAGATAAATACAAACTTTTAATTAAAATTAAATTTTAAATATGTTTTAAATTACCATTAGATAAATTATATATATATATATATATATTAATCCAATTTATGTAATTAGAATCATTTTTAATTGTTTTATATTAGTACATAATGATCTTTTGAGCATATTAACTTTACAACCCTGCTTTCTCGACACGTTTGCGAGATTATAATTACACATAAAGTTTCCACTTCTATGAATTGAATTTTGAAAAACTCACATGTAGTGTTATAATTATTAATATATTTATATTATAATAATTATAACATATTTTTTCGTTGACAATATTATTGAATGAAATTAATAATAATTATAGAGATGATGGTAAAATTAAGATTAAAAAGGGACTAAACCATATTCATAATGGCCAAAATGACATATAAACTTTTAAAAAAACTATTGGATACTAATAGATTGACAATATAACCTATTGGTTCTATTTTTATGAGTTATTGGGACACATGTTCATAAAAATGACCCATATAATATGTTATGTAAGAGAAAATAAAAAAAGGAACCATCCTTACCTTTAACATTTATAAAGATTTAGAGTATGGAAGAAGCTGTATAGTTTTATTTATAAAAATTATTTTTAAAGGTAAATAATTTTTATTTATCAAGTTAATTCAAATATATTTTTTAGATATGATGTAGTTACCTACAATTCCTAAGAAACGCCAACACAGTGATTATATTTAGTTAACAATTAACTGAAATAAATGATAATATAAATAATAAAAGTGAAATAAATTAATTGAATTATTATCATTCATTATTTTTTAAAAGAATATATCATGTTAAAAAATATTAAATTATGAAATTTTAATTCATTATTTTTTAAATTTAATTAAATAAATAAATTCAAAATTGATATTAATGTTAATTTACAAAAAATGATATTTTATTAAGAAAATTAAAATTAATAAAAAACTTATATCCTTTAAAGTGATTTTTAAGTGTCAATAAATGTAATATATGGTTTCCTAATAGACCAATTTATATGTTATAATTAACATATTGACCCTTTGATAGTAAAAATATGGATTTCATAGTTTAGGGTAATGTAGTGTTTATGTTCATTACATGTGCTTGTTTTAAAATTAATTTTATAAACACATTATATTTCTATTTTTAAAATTTTATATATTGTTTATATTTTAGTGGGTTTATATTTTATAGAAAAACACATTAATATAGTCCTAATGGTTATGTTTCATAGGTTATAAATATAGTTACATTAATAAAAACAAAAATGAGAACATATTTGAAACATAGAAGTTGAGGAACAAGTTATAAAAATGAATATAATTTTGTATGGTAGAGGTTTTTATTGAACATATGCACCAATTAATCCAATATTTGTACATTTTGGAGTCACTTTAGTTAAGGGATACCTTCAAATAATTTATACCTTTTCATATTTATAAGTGCACCAATTTTCATCCACTATAAAAATTCACTCATCCCTCCCACTTCCTCTCACCACTCAAACCACATTGGCTCGACTAATATCTACCAATATAGAACCTCAAAAACCATCCACTCATCAATGAATCCTATATTTTAGCATAAATCCATCCATTTATGGACTTTGGTGAAAACCAAAAGGAGCTACCCAAATGATATGCAACATCCTCTATCAAGCCCTTTAGTTTTATTTCCTTCTCCCCTATTTAAATTATTTTTTTAATTCTTATTTAATAAAACAGGTATACCAAATATAATGATTTTTTAGGTTATTGGTTTTACTTAAACATTAACACACATTCATTTAATGGGTAACGAACATATCATTTTTGTGTATGGTGAACTACAGCCTCACGAAACTAGATAATTAATTTCTCTTTTACCACCTTTCATAGTTTGGAATTATGATGGAAACACAATTTATATATCCTATTTGTGATAGTTATTATATACTTTTCTCCTTTAATACATTTATAGCACACACATTTAAACATTCCATTTTGTGTAAATATGATAACATTGTAGGTGGAAGTGTGGACTCCTATCTCCTCAAAGCATTATGATTCGTTCATGCTATATAAGGAATATATGGTGGATTGTTTTAATTAAAAATATTTTACATAAATGAAATATATATGATATTAATTACATAATTTCGTTTCATTGAATATATTATTTCATTTTCATTATTACCCTTTTCACACACTAAAGAATGATATCATCGGTTGTGGATTTGTGGGTTGTTGCCTCCCCGACACGATGTGATTCTCTTACATCACATGAATTATATATAAAGGTATATATGATTAAATAAGGTGGGGTTTATTATTTAATTATAATTCTATAGATATATTATGTTACGTACATTCTTTCTATAACAATCATTGAAAATGGGAGAATTACTCATGTATATGTATGGCATACCGTCTCTATGATTGCAACATTGGTCCATTTTTCATAACCGTCATTCATGATTGGATTTAAAAATATAATTTATGTATAAATATGATAATTATTTCATTATTGGTGTTATATATAAGTTTATATAATGGAACCTTGGACCATAGATTACCTACCAATGTTTTTTTAACACATGAACCGAATTTAGTCAAAACACCTGATGTAATATTAATTGATTTAGTAGTTGTATTAAACATTGTAATAAGTGAATTAAAAGTAAAAATACTGTAGAAAAGGTTCTTACAAGAACTTAATAATTAAAATAGTTTTATTATTCAGGATTATAAATACACACATGATAAGTCAGGTTCATGGTAGTGTATATCATCTTAATTTACCTTCTACAGAGATGTATTTGTTGTTTTTCACCAATTCACTTTTATATGGTCTTTATACTATCGGTTTACATGTTAGATCCCAAGTATATTTATTCTCATTAAATTATAACCTTCATGGATATTATTATTTAAGTGTTTTAAAGTTGAATGTCACACTTTTGAATGTTTAAAGAAAATTTTCCTCAAGATTGTTCTTAATGGTTATCTTTTCAATATCACTTATTTTTTATCTTTCTCTTGAAAAAAATAATTTTATAAAAATCAATTTTCATTGAAATTTCTTTGAATTTTCATATTTCCATACAATGGATATTATTATTTCTTAAACTGTATATCATTTTTACATACGGTGTTCACTTTGATAGTTATTTGACTAACTAGGGAAATGTTGATAAATATATATTCATTATCCAATAAGTATATGTGATAAGGTATATTATTTATTTTATTATTTTATATGAGATATTATTTGAACAAGAAATTATAGGTGCATCCTAGACATTATATATCCCCACGATACATCAACAAGTTCTCATTATACAAATAAGTTGGCCAAAATTAGAATAATTTAAACCATCTTATGAAATGTCTTGATAGTTTAGGTTTTCATATACCTCATAAATGACGTCTGATAATTAATAATTTACCCCATTTGGACACAGTTATTATTTATCCCTAAAGTTTTATGTCGATATATCTATCGATACATTTCATTCTCAATTTATTGATTAAATGGAATGTGTTTCAGTTTATTACTTTGCCATATTTATTATTCCATATCTATTTATTTAAAAAAAAATTTGTTAACATTTATTTATATTTACAGATTTATTTATTCACATTGATTAATTATTGATTATAATTTACTTACCTTAGTGAGCATTTGAGCTCAGCTTTATTATAATTCATTTCCCCACGTTACGAAGAGGAATCCCTTAAATGAGTTTCATGGATGCTGTTTATTGAATTTTATTATGTATCATGTTTTAATTTTCTATTTCCAAATGTATTATGGGTAATTTGTGTGTAATATAGCTTAAAAAATTCCTAAATTATTTTATCCCTTGGTATTTTATTCCTTGTACTCATGAAAATGTCAAAAAATAATGCATCGGCTCTTTGTTTCTCGGGTGGGGTGTTACAGTTTGTATTAGAGGAAGTTTGGAATTTGTAAAGGAAACTCAATTTAAAAAAATTAGATTATTTTTAACAACCCTAAAGTAGAAATTGATTATAAATATAGAAAAACCTATTATAATTTTGGGAAGGTAGATATTTTGTAGGACTTATTAGAAATACACCCCTGTCTATATACTAAAGTGGACATCTTTCTTGCACAGATGTACCTAGCTGTAATAACTCTAAAAATGTATTTTAGGGCTAACTCTATCTAACCTGGTAATAGAAAATGTGCCTTACTACACACCTAATTTGACACTCATGGGGGATACGCTTTTGATAATTCACATTTTCATTGAAAACCATTGTAAATAAATTAGAAGTAAAAATGTAACTAAAGAAACCATGTTTTTTATTATTAGATTTTCTAAGAAAAAAAATTCAATTAATGTTATGTATTATAATTATTTTGTGATTATACATGATAATATGTAATAAAGTTCATGTTGTTATTTATAAATTAATAATAAAGAAGGAATTTGAATCCTACTAATGTACATAATCTAAATAGTTAAAATGACCATATATTTTAATGTCCTAATCCAATATTGTGAAAGGAGTTTGAATTCTAATCATTATCATTATATGATTACATAGTATCACGTGATAAAAATACATATAAATAATTCTATAGGTATTATAGATTCATATTGAAGCCTGAGAACAAGGGGAAAGATGGGTAAATAATGGATAAAGGGAAGAAGGGAAAGTTGTATTTTCCCGCATGTAATAATTGCATAAATAATCACTCTGGTGATTTCTTAAAAGTAATGGGATTTTCATAAAATTGTCCGAGTAAATTCTAATGTTCATGTGATGGAATGTATGAGAACAAGGTTTCTAGTTTACAATTATTCGACATCAACTATTTAAGACACTATGAAAATCAATGTCTCAATGGACAAAGGAATATATCCAGAATAAAGCTAATGGATCATGGTCATGATTAGTCCACTACCATAAAATAAGTGCAATGACTGATGTTATTATGATTTGATTCATGAATTAGTTCATTTGACAATTTTATCAATTTTTTAATGGTTATAGGAGTTATGAAATATATGAGGATTGTAATTTAGTAAATTTTTTTAAGTATTTGAGATCATATGTTGAATGATACAAATGACTGTCATTCTATAAGAAGTAAAACCTTATGGAAGAAACATGTCTAAGTGAATGATAAAACATAATATTTTCATTGTATTTATATAATAATTTAGGAATATATATATGATAGATATGAATAAAGTATATTGGATATTATTGACTTCATTAGATCAGATTAATGATTTTATTACTATATGGATTATATTATCATTGATGGAGTTTACAACACATTTGGATTTAAGGAACATATTTAATAAAATGTGTTTTTCTTAAATAATAAGAAATTGTGCATGGTTTTAAAAATGATTTATGGTAATCTATGTTATTTCTATGTTTTTAGGGAATACATGATGAAGGTATTAACATGTTTGGAATGTTCCTATTTATAGTTGCTTCATGTTGATTAAAAGAAAATGATAATTTCATTCATGAAATTACAAGAAAATATATTAAAAATTATGGATCATTATCTTTTTGAAAATATAACAATTATGAAATTATTTATCTTGAATTTTGGATGAGGTTCTAGAGATTATTATATTAGAAAAATATGGTGCATCATATTCTAAGAGATGAAGATTAAATGGTTCAAGGTGAAATCAAAGGAAAATATTGTGAATGAATTTATTAACTCTAATAAAAAGGGACATGAACAAGAACTTGTGTCCTATTATGATCATTTTTATGATATTGATGACCATTAATCAATCCACTAGATTATAGTTTTTTGGACTACCACAATCAATAGAAGATGTACTCTATCACTCTCCATCAGAACATGAGTGTTAGATTTCTCTTCCATGTTTTGGTTTTAACTAATGTTTTCATATTCTAAAGCATGGTTTTATGAAGAACATCACATTTTATTTTCCCCCAAATTTATAATATTTTTTCTTAACCCTTTTTATGATGTTGGTGTTTAGACAATAATATTTTCCAATATCAAACCATAGATTACCAAGATCATGTTTAAATTGACAAGATGAAGTTTAAATAAATTGTGGATAATGTAACACCAAAATACATTAAAATATTTTTATTTTTTAATAAATTTTATTTTTTATAGATAAATTTATATTCATCACCATGTTATTCATACAATAAAAAATCATGATTCAGCTTGTGTTACATGCAAGACATGGTTTAACTACCTTTTAATTGCGTGCCTATTTTAAAACTAAATATTGGAATTTTATATATTTTATTTTTAAAAATAAACAATATTTTTTATATTTTTTTCAAAGTAATATTAGTGAGAATTTATTTTATTATGCGTAGTTTCAATTTTTAGATAAATAGGGAAAAATACTCCACTCGTGTCTAAAACTGTCTTTTTCAATAAATAATAATTAAAGATAAATTATATTTTAAATTTCATTAAATGTAAAAAAAATATAGATTATATATATATATTTATCCAATTTATGTAATTGGTTTAATTTTTATATTAAATTTAGAAAACATAACTTAATGGACTTTTGAACATTCTCACTTTAAAAGCCATCTTTCTCTCAACATTGGCGGGATTAGATTAAATTTAATTTTTCCACTTCAATGAATTGAATTTGTAAAAATAGAAATAAAAGGTTCTAATAAATATGGTATTTATATTAATATATGATCAAATTATTTTTTAACAAAAAAAATATTGAATGTAATTAATATTAATTACATCGATTAAGGAAAAATTAAGGTAAATAGAGGACAAAACTTTAAACAGAAGGGCCAAGATGACCTCAAAACTTGTCCAAAACTAATTAGATTCCAATACCTTGACCATATCCCAATTTTCTTATATTTATATGATTTATTGGGACATAATTTCATGAACATGACTCGTATAATATGTTATGTAAGAAAAAAGACAAAAATGGAACATTCCTTGCCATTAAAATTTATAAAGATAGAGATTATGGAGGAACCAACATAGTTTCAATTATAAATATTATTTTGAAAAGTAAATATGTTTTTTATCATGTTAATTTAACTATGATTTTTAGATATGAGGTAGTTACTTATAATGTATACGAAATTCCAACACGGTGATTAATTAGTTAATAATTTACTTAAATAAATGATACTATAAATATAAAAAGTGATGTAAATAGATTTAATTACTTTAATTAATTATTTTTTAGACGAAGGTATCATGTTACATAGATTTAGAATTAATAAATTTTAGTTCATATTTTTTTTTGATATTTTAAAATTAAAATTAAATTAATAATGTCAGAATTGACATTAATATTGTTTTACAATAAAGGATATTTTATTATATAAATTAAAATTAATAAAAACCAATATATTCTAGAAATTAATAAGAATGTTACAATTAATATCAATTATTTTTTTAATAATGTACCAATTTACCATTTTTAATTATCATATGGATCTATGGATTGTAGAAACATTTTTTGCACGGTTTGGTGTGAATAAATGTTTTTACACAGTACATGCACTTGTTTTAAAATTAACTTCAAAAACACATGAGATTTACAATTTTTAAATTAGTTATAATTTTTAAATATTATTGGGTCTATAATTTATAATAATTTTTTATAAAAAACTTTCTTAATGGTTAAATTAATTAGGCTATAAATATAGTTACTTTTATAACAACCAAAATGATAAAATTTGAGGAAAATGGAATTTAAGGAACAAAATATGAAAATGCACTTAATTTTGTGTAGCGGAAATTTTTTTTGGAAATAATTCCTCTTAAATAAATTATTCTTCCATTTTTTGAGTCCCATTATGTAAGGGATACCTCATAATAATGTATACCTTTAGGAATTTACAAGATTACTAATCCACCTCGACTATAAAAAAACACTCATCCCTCCCACTTCCTCACACCTCTAAATCTAATTTTTCTCCACCAAGATATAACCAAAGATTTTATCAAAATCCCTATCCTCATCATAAAATACAACCTTTTAGAATAATGAAATATTGGTTTTCCCTTTGGTTTAAACCATTTGGAGTTTCCTGAATAAGAGGTTCCATCCTTCATCAAGATCATTAGTTTTATTTCCTTCTATACTCTTTCAATTTTTCTTGTTCAATGATTATGTAATAAAAATCTTATAATAAATATAATGAGATTTTTTATGTTTTGTTTTATACCTACACATACACACACATCCATCAAATGGGTATTAATCTAACCATTTATGTGTATGATAAACTATGGCCTCACGAATTGGGATCCTTCATTTTTCATCTACCACATTTCATGGATGGGAATTATGATAGAATCACTATTTATATTATATATATATATATGTGATAATTATTATGAGTTAATTATTACATAACTATTTTATGAAACATTCCTTTTTTACTTACCATTTTTTGTACATTTGATAACAAAGTTTATGGATGTGTGGTCTATAGCCTCCTCAAAGCGATATGATTCGTTCATATATACATAGAATATATAGAGGATGGTTTTAATTAATAATATGTAACATAAATGACATATAAAATATATTAATGAAATAAATAATTTTCCTAAAAATAATTTATCATTATATTTATTACCCGTTTCACACACTAAAAAATGATAACATCAGTCGTGGATATATGGATTGTCTCCTCCACAAAACAATGTAATTCCTTTTTCATCACAAATATATATTGATATATATGATTAAATAAAATATGATTTATGATATAACTATCATTATGGATAGTTATAATGTTACTTACATTCTCTCCATAATGATCATTGAAAAATTTGATCATTACTCAAGAATATTTACGGTCTATCATCTCAATGATTATAACATTGGATAATTTTTCATATCCATCAATAATGAGTGGATTTAAAACATTATTTTATTAATAAATAAGGAAATTATATTATTATTATTATTTATATGTTTATAAAATGAACCCATTGATCACAGTAGAACTACCAATGAATTTTTAATACATACACTAAACTTAGTCAAAACACCCAATTTAAGCATAATTTTTTAAGTAGTTTTATACAACATTATAATATGTGAAGAAAAAGTAATAATGACCATCAAAAAGTTTTTTGAATCATGTAAATAATTAAAATACTTTTATTATTCAGTAATATAAAGATACATGTGACAAGTCTGACTCAATGTAGTGGATTTCATCTCAATTTTCATTCTATTGAGACTTGTTTGTTATTATGAACCAATTCACTTTTATATTGTATACATGTATCACTATAACATGTTATGTCATGAATGAATTTTTTATCAGGATATTTTATGTTTCATTTAATGTCATAACTTCATGTGTATTATGATTCAAATGTTTCGAAGTTGTATGGGACACATTTGAATGTTTATATAATATCTTCATCCAGAATGTTCTTAATGATTATCTTATCAATCTCACATCCTTTTCTGATTATTTACCCTCTTGAAAAAATATTTTTATTGCAATAACCATTCATTGTAAATTTTATTTAATATCTATATCCTCATACAATAGAGATTATTATTTTCTAAATCTTATATCATTTTTATATATGGTTTTCACTTTGATAGTTATTTGATTAACTCCAGAAATATAGTAAAAAAAAATTAATTATCCAAAATAGATATTGGATGATGAATATTATTTATTTATAATATTTTATAGGATGAATTATTTTGATAGGAAATAATGGGTGAGGACTGGACTTTATATTTCCCTTTGATTCATTTATAGGTTCTCATGATAAAAATTTATTACCCAAAAAAATTGGTAATACTATTCTATGAGTTGTTTTGGTGGTATAGGTTTTCATGCGCCTTGAAAATGATGTCTAAAAACAAATAATTTCTTTTAATTAGACTATGTTATAATATTTCCATGGAATGTTTCATCGACATATCTGTGGAAGAATTTAATTCTCGTTTTATTGATTAAATGGTATGTGTTTTAGTTTCTTACATTGCCATGTTAATTATTCCTTATCTAGTTAATTATATTTCATGTGTTATCATTTATTTAACTTTACATGTTGATTTATTATCAATGATTATTTATTTATTCCACTTTACATACCCTTAATGCGTTATTGAGCTGACCACTGTTATGCTTATTTTCCCCTCGTTAAAGAGAGGAATCCTTTGATTGAGTTTCAAGGATGTTTTTTATTTTATTTTATTATGTATAATGTTTTTATTTTAAATTTACCAATATATTATGCCTATCATATATGTTATATGTATTTCTAATTGTTCTAAATTGTTCAGCCCTTTATGATTTGATTCTATATATTCATGCCAATGAAATAAAATAAATCCCCAACTCTCGGCTTCTATGTTTAGTTATTTAATATGGGAATTACATGTATTAACCACATTATGAAATTTATATATTTAATTTTTTCTTTCTATTTATACAAAATAATTACATGCATAATATCATATTGAATACAATTTTATACATACAATTTCTAAATGTTATAAAAGGTTGTTTTATAGCCTTTTTATGGTGCACTTTTTGTAAATATTTTTTTCAAACTTTTATAGATTATATTTTCCAAAATTATCTTGTTCCTTAAAATTTCAATATCAAAATTTACGTTGGTACAATTTTTGGTATTTATATTATATGTTTCATGTTTTTTATTGATAGTGAAAAAATATTTTATTTTAACTGAAATCTAATTTTTTATTAAAAATTTATAGTGTTAAATTATATTTTTCAATTAGTTTTAAGGTATAATTAAATAAATATTTATAATTTAATCCAATTTAGTTTATTGGAATAAATTTCACATTGACTTTTGATATAAAAACATTTCACCCTTTTGAATGTTTTCACATTAAAAACATGTTTTCTTGTTCTTTCGATGAGGTTAATTTAAAATTAATGACTACAACTTCTGTGTTTTGGATTTGTAACGATTGATTAAATATTTCTAATAAGATTTTATAAATTATATAAATAGGTTCCTTTTATTTTTTTACAAAATGAATAGTAATTTAAATAATTTTTTTATAAACAATGTCACAGTTAAATCGATTAATGATGGGTAAAAATAATAATATAAATATTAAAAAATTACTCTAAAAATTGTAATAATTTTATTGGATGGTTTATTGTTGAAAAAAACACCATTGAGGTGATGTTATGTTCTCTTGGTTCCACTTGGATGACATTATACCTTTTTTAGTATTTTATTCTGTGTAATGTCCAATATTCCATACTCTTGTTTTAAAAAGTATTAAAAAAATTACATTTACTTAATAAGAATATATATTTGACTATAAATATTAATTTGAAAGATAATTTTTTTAACTTCACCGTATTAATTTATGTTTAATTTGTTATATATAAATAGTTACCCTCAACGCTTATATAATATGATGCAATAATATCTTAATTAATTGAAATTCCAAATAAATGATATTAAAAATATTAAAGTCAATATTATATTAGATAACTAACATAATCCACTAATTTTATATACTACATAGAAATATTATTTATTTATTAATGGTTTTGTTTGAATGATATATTGTTTTTATGATATTATAAAAAAACTCAATTAATGAATAGTATCAAAATATACATTTATAATATTTAAATACAAAATTATTAAATGATATAAAGTTAATTAAAATCTAAATCTTGGACAATTAATTTTTTAAAGTTAAATATATCATAAATGGTTTATTTATAGTTTCTTTTTTATTTTATAGTAACTATATGAACCCTTAAATAAAAAAACTCATGTTTTCAGGGGAAGATTTAAAATGATTAATTAAGGGTTAAGCCAAAATAAAATTGAACTAATGTTAAATAAATTTGTCTAAAAAATATTTTTGGAGACTATTTGAACACTTTTTTATCATATATTATAAATAAAGCTTTTTTGATCCATTTGGAATTCGAAATTTATTTATATTAATTTAATATTTTGAGAGTTTCTCAAAGTACCCCTGACCTGAATTATAAAGTGGAACATCCTCTAACACATCCTCACACACCATTGAGCCTTATATATTGACCAAACCCCTAAACTTTATCTTAAAAATATACTTATCCATGTTCAAATGGTACATGTCATTCAAAAATACCAACTCAATTTCCCTTCAGAATATATCTAAAGGAATTTCACTGAATAAGTGGTAATTATTTTACCAACAAATTCAAGTTCATTTCATCATCTACTTCTTATTAATTTATTGTTACCATAAGAATGTAATAACTCTAGTTTCACCTATATTCAGATTTGTTATCATGATTATGGTATAATCGTAATCCACCTTTTATCCATCTTATGAAAAATGAATTCATTGTGAATGAGTCCATATGGCTTATCGTCTCCACATTGTGGTATAATTTATCTTTCATCACCAGTATCGTTGGATGGGTGTGATGATGGATATAATAAATATACATAAAAAATATGACATGATATGGATTTTTAAAAAAATTATATTCCATGCACTTTCTTTCCTTATCACCATTAATGAAATGATATATTCACTCGTGCATTTGTATGACCTACCATATCCACAACGTGATATGATTCATTTTCCAAGTACACCATTAAAGAAGTATAAAAACTTAAATAATGAATAGATATGATATATATGACCTTAATATCATTTTGGATATGATGTAACTATATCCTTTGCCCAAGAATCCAGACTTCGACGATGACATGTGAATAGGAAAATGAAGTTGTTAACAAACTAAACAAGGGTAATAACAAACTATTATTAACAAACATATGATAAGATAATATATGAGGAACATTTATGATTTAAAAAAATACAAATATGCATCTAGTGTAAATTGATAACGTGATTTAAACCATTACAGTATACTTTTAGATACATAGATATAAAATTTGACCAATGAAGATGGTCATTTCACAGTCTGATACTATTCAGGATTGCTTCAGTTTAACTCTCCAATAGGGAACATTTTTATTACATAAAAATGTTTTCTAAAAATAATTAAAAAATGTTTTTGCAATTATAATAACTAATCCTTAATATATTTTATCTATGTTTTAGTAGTTATAAAATGGTTTGAAATAAATCTTTTTGACATTTTCCAAATGAGGTACTTGATGAAATTTTTGACAAAATACGAAAGGATGATTTTTTAACTTTTGTGGCATAATTATAATTTTATTCCATCATGATGTGATAATTTTTTGAGGCATCATTTAATTTTTATACATTATTCATTTCAAAAAAATGCTTTCTTTTATAAATTTTTGAATTTTTATGTAAATTATTTCAATTAAAAAAGGTTATTTCTCTCAATAAAATCTTTTGATTTAAAAGAGTATTTTCATCTATGTCCTCGTCATTTTATGAACATTATCATTAATTATTTATGATCTCTTATGATATAATATTCCAAATTTCAGTGAATGGTTTATGATTCAGATTAACTATGGATGTGATATTATGAACCATTCATAATTTACGGTTGAAGTTTTCAAATTTTTCTGCTAGTTTTTAATATGAATGTTTAGGTTTATTATGATTTAGCCCTTTTATAAGTTTAATTAATTGGAAATAGTAAGTGTGAAGTGGGTCCAACTATAGCTCCTCGATGCATCAGTAGGTCTCATGAGAAACACTAGTTTGGGTTTTGTGAAATATCTACCCTGATTGTGTATGTTTTCATTTCCAAATCCTTGATGGTATGTTTATAATGTCTCAGATTAGGATTTTCCTCTTTAGGAGATTATTTACTGACAAAACATTTGATTATCTGACTAGTATAATATCAATGGTTAAGTATATTTCTCATGGAATTATTTATATGGTGTTATTTGATCAGATATTCTCCATTCCATATTATGATCATGATTATGTTTTAATGTAATGTGTTGTTAACTATTCAAATTTCTTTATTGTTTGTGGTTATTTATGATAGTTTCTATTTTATTATTATCCTTACAGAGCATCTGAGCTCAACCCTTTCTTATATTTTATATTATCCCAGAATTCCAAGATGTATTTTAATTTTTATTTTCATGGTTAATCTAGGAGAATAGTTATGATTCAAATGGATTTTCTATGTTGTATTACATTTCATATTTAAATGTAAATCACATGTTTGCATATGGTTTTCCCAATCTACTAAACTCTTCTGTCCATCAGGATGTGTTGGCTTATAGCTAGTATAAATTTAATACATTAAGACACCGATTCCGAGCTACTAGTGTTAGTGTCATTATAGTTATTGTCTAAAATATAGACTAGGTATACGACCCTCTAGCCAGAGTAAAATAACTATGTAAATTAATTAAAAAATCTACAATGATAACCATCAAAGTACCCATAAAAAGTAAACTAAAATAGAAGCATTCTATAATAGATGAAATGCAACAAATGGTTAGACCAAATCAAAAGCATTAAAAAATACAATATGGGGCCGTAAACCAATACATCAAAAAAATTTCACCAACCTAATAGTAAATATCATGTTTTCAAAAACATATAGGTGTATGAATAGGGGGTGAGAAATAAATATCAGAAGGCCACCCCTAATAGTGAACCAATAATTTTCATTCAAAACATTCTCATGAACACATGATATTCCCATCAAAATAAAATACTAATAAAAGCTGGAATAACTGAACATTGACATGAAATAAAGGGGTAAAAGTGAAAAACCAACTATGGGCTCTATTTGGACACATGAGGTATGTCTAACCATACTCTATCCCCCACTAGAGGATTTTTAGTGTGTGGCTCCACCTTCCACACAAAAACTAGTGTTTGCACAATATCTTCACAAGATATCTAAGAAATATAAATTAATAAATCATGAATATTAGTCCTCATGGTATAACCATAGTCATTTAAAACCAGAAATATCATATACTGGGCTCTAGGACTCCAATATCGTGATCTTAACTGGAGAAATAAACATCATTGTCAACATAAATAGAGAACTTACCATTCCCTACGGTCCACCAAATCCAATTAAGAACTATAAATTGAACCAATAAGGTGGATCCAAATATAATACACTATGAACATATATAATTCATTGTATTGAATCACCCCGGTGACCATGAATATAAGAAGACCCACTTTGTGAGTTACCTAGAACCTCACATTCCTAAAGCCACTTGAGTCATGGTTTCACACTAAACTAAATAGGGGGTTACACTCATCTAGATCACCCATTTTCTCCATATTCATGTTTAACCACATTTATCTTGCTCTTAGAGGAGAGAACAATATTGCAACCCAGGTCCAACATCTGATCCACTAATCCCGAAGGATCTCCTCATAAATCCAATTTATGGGAAGAAATTGACTCAGACATTGAGGTCAACGACCAACCAGATGTGATATGATCCATCCTAGAACCCACCATCCAAACATATAAACTAGTAAATCAATCAAAATATACCAAATAAGCATGATTTCTCTCTTGGAACATTGTATCTCAGCACCCAAAAAACAGCCACCAGAGACTTTCAAAAACCCACCTTTGGAACATTCCCATCCTTAGGCCCTTATATGGAATCAATTGACATAAAATGAGAAGTAAACTCGATGAGTGGTTCCTTTTGATTATCCAAAGCTTTATAAACACCTACTATAAAAAATCAAATATCTCTCTGCAGCCTCCAACTGAACCTCAATTGACAACACAGCCCAAGGGAATCAAAAATAAAAGCACAAAACCCCTGGAATTCACAAAGTTCTTCATTATCACCACTTAATCAGTACCCTAAAATTATCATCAAAATATTCTAAACCTTTGGGAAAATTACACAAAATAAAACATCAATTATCCTTCCCAAAAAACAACAAATCTTTGTGTACCAACTCACCTATTGGGGAATCCAAAAAAACACCATGCGACATGGAAATTACAAACACTTGACCATGAAAATGACTCACCAAATGATAAAAAACCATACCATAATGGAATAATCATGATTCCCTTATACTCATATAAATAGTTTAATAACACCCAAGTGTATGTATCACTATACTGTAACAACCAATCCTAAATTCTTACAATTCTAGTCTCCTCAACCCCAAGAGCTATCCTCCACTAATCTAACCTTTGGAAATCGATATCTTCTTTGAGGGAGAAATAAGATCCCCTAAAGGATACTAAATTATCATGTAATTTAGAATACATTTGAAGAAACTCAAATAGTTTTCCATGGAACACTCAATCTAGGATGATCACCAAGCTCATAACCCTCACCTCGGCCTCAAATCTCACAACACAAGTCTTGGAATATTTTGAAACCAAAACCTGAGAAAATCATATTTAAAATACCCATCAAGTCCAAAATAACATAAGGATGGCCTATAATATCCAAAAAGATTCCACCATCATGATAAACATCATAAAACACATAGAATTGACCACCCTGATGTCTAATTCCGATTCTAGGGTGAAAAATATCCCAAATAAGTCAGGTCCATGAAATTTTCATGGTGTGTACTTCATGTACATGGCGTGTACCTATAGAGGTCCTCCATGTACACGTGCCTCATTCCACTCGACATGTACTTTTTTAATTTACATGGCGTGTATACCTTGTACATATCATATAACCCAACATGTGTTCCTTCCCATGTACATAAACCACCACGTAGTGTGTACCCCTCTTGAATACATCGAATGATCCCATGGAACATAGTTTATACTCTCCCATGGGTCACCTATCTGTTTACCTACACAATATTCACCCAACATGGGGACTAGTCATGTACCCTACATAGCTAAGTACCCCCACACTGGGTGTTTGGATGACATCCCAGCCACACCACCAAACACACTACACACTATATACTTCAAATTAAATTTCTTTTAGTCTACAAAAATTATCATTCATTGATACGAAAAACACATTTGGTGTGTTCTTAGAACCAGATATCATATACATGGGTATTCCTAAATTGATACCCCTCTTAACATCTCAAAACACTCAATTTCTCCCCTAAATCCACAACCAATATACATGGAATCCCTAACAAACAATTAAAGGATATAAAAATTAATAAAACTAATCTATATGTATTTTTGACATAAAACATAAATCATAACTACCACTGGCCAAAATCCACCAATACTTTATGCTGAATCTACTACTCACATTTGTTGCACTCATATCCGGGCATCAAAAAAACTCTAGACAATTCCTCATACCTCTGTTTATTCTCTTCCTCTCCTTATCCCTAACATGGGAATGTGACCGAAATCCTACAAGTGTAACGCATGGGAAGGGGAATGGAAAAGAGGATAAAGAAAAAGGGAAAAAATAAAAAACGTATAATGAAGAAATTGAAAAGGAAAAGTGGCACGGGCCTAACCCTGATGTCCAATAAAACATTATACCGCTCCAAGGTATGAATACTCAATCAAGACTCAACTATTGATAAAGGATATCAATACAATTATCCATATAAAATAATATCACTAAATGAACATACAAAATTAGATTGATATATAATTAATTAAATATTAAATATTTTTGGAAAATTTGAATGGATCAAATTTACACTAAACTCTTTCATAGGGTAAACACCCTATTCCTGGACCAATATAGTGGTTGTAAATTTATCTGAGGTCATATTAAAGCATAATTTAACAATTTCCCATGAATAATTCCAAGAAAAATGGGTGAAATTTACCCATATTTTCACAACTACTGATGATGGGTCATCACGGACTCCTCGCCACAACCATTTCTCACCCCTAAGAAGAATCAGTTTGTAGAAAGATGCCATGATATCCCCCAAGCATTGACATAACTGATGATACATTGATTAACCAATGAATAGTCATTCATCATCTACAAGTCTCTCCCAACATGATAGAAATTACGTAGTGACAAATATGATTCTCCCCACCATTAGAGTATCCTTGTCATAACCCCACTTCCCAATGGAATGTTGAGTCAAAAGTTTCCTTATAAATTTTCCTTTTTATTTATGTTTTAGAAATCAAAAAAAACATTCCTTAGTAATATATTATTTCTATCAGTTTCATTAAAGGTATTTTCTGCTAGTTTGAAAATATTTGGAATCTCAATCATCTATATCTTTCATGTTATTTTCTATTTATGTATGGAAGAAAAATTTCTTTAAGGATTAATAATAGATTGGTATTAATGAAAATAAAATACATACTAATAATTGGAACCCTTAACATTCAAAAATTCAATTCTCCTATGTTTCACGAATCCAATTTCCACACTTCCTTAAATATAATTTTTTATATTTTTTTTCAAATACGGTCCTCTCTGCTTTATTGATTCCGATTAGTTGAGAATAAAAAATTTGATTCACACCATCATAAATTCTAATTCACTCAGAATCGCGAATCTAATTCACACCTGATCAAATCATATTTGATAAAAATGTTGAATTCAATTTTCATTACTCAAATTTGATTTGGTCAAAATGTTTAATTTGATTAACATTCGTTAAAACCTATTAACCCAAATTTTTAAATTGGATTTACATAGTTACTATAATCCAATTCACAAAACCTTTCTAGAATCTGATTCTTAATTTTACCAATATCTGATTAATTACTCCATATTTTCTTAAACATATAATCATATTTGTAAATATACCGAAAACGCCCAAGAGCCAGGTGAAACCTGCTCCCATAAGATTAAATAAGAAAAAGTTTAAACAATAAAAACCACTCAGGAAGTGGGAGCTTTACACAGTCTTTTATACATAGTACCAATTCTATCATTGCACACAAGACCATTGCAATAATCAGGAATAACAAAGGACCAACTAGAGCTCACCTCCAGAATTGAACTTTTTGAGAGTGCATCTACCACTTGATTTGCTTCCCTGAACACATGAGAGATTTCAAGGGTCAGTTGTTCATCCATCTTTAAAGAAGTAGTCCAAACAGGAAGCATCCTCCATGGTACATTCCTGGACCTCTCTTTGAGGATCCGCACACCAACAGAAGAGTCTGATTCTATTCAAATCTTCCTCCAACCATAATTAGTAGAATACCTGATTGCCTTTTCCATAGCCCAGAGCTCCGCCTCAAATAGCGTAGATATTTCCAATGTAATGAAAGAAACATCCCTTTACAAATCCGTGAGATGTCCTGAAGATGCCTCCACATCTAGCAGGACCCAGTGTGCCAGAAGGAGATCCATCAACATTCACCTTTATGTATACATTTATTGGAGGGATCCATCTAATATATTTCATCACCTTAGGCTTACTCTCTCTACCACTCACACCAAGATCTCTCAACAATATAAAATCAGACATATTTTTGTTCATAGAACCAGACTGTTTCACCGAAGTAAGTATAATGCTTCGGTGAATCGCTATCATCCCCTCCTTGAAGGAGGGACTTCCACCATTGAAAAAAATATTATTTCGGGCTTTCTAAATACAAGAGATGAAAGAAACAGCAGCAACAATGAGCAAGGAGTGAACCTGCTCACTGTTCTCTTCATACATAAAATAATTGAACAAGGATCCAATAGAGTTAAAGCCAAAGTGATAGTAAAAAATTTCCATCGAATACCTCTAGAACCGTACCAGAAAGGAGAAGTTGATAAAGATGTGATCAATAGATTCATCAGCATTTAGACAGAAAAAGCATATCGGGGCCAGATTAAAACCTTATCTTTGAAGGGCAGATTGGATTGACATTCTGTTTTTTCAGATGCGCCAAATAAGTAGGGCATCAGCTGGAAGGATGAAAGCATTCCTAACCCCCATCACCCAAGTAGGAATTGATGCCACATTCCCACACTACATGTCATATGATAGCCGGCTGGAGAATAATCCTTTAATATCATGTTCCCAAATCAGAGTGTCCTGATCCATCTATTCATGAGAAAAGAATTCAATTTGCAGATTAGGAGGAAGAACTCCTTGAGCCAGTGCATTTCCCTGCAGATCAGAGACAATGATGTTTCTCAAACATAATGGTATATTAGTTGTATTCTCAATAGGACAGGATAACCACTTTGTTGTCCAGAAATTCAATTGGGAACTGAGACAAACCGGCCATTTAGAAAGTTCCATAAGATCATTATAAGTGCTCCTAATAGATGGCCAGACAGAGGATCTCAGATACATCCTCTGCCTCCTATGTAACCTGTTAGTAAATCATTTAGAAAGAAATTCTAGGGAGAAGTCAGAACCTGCAATGAGTCTCCATGTGAATTTTTTGAGCAAGGCATCATTAAAAACCCTGACATCCTTAAATACCATTCCACCACTTGAGAGAGGCTTGATACAGTCCATCCATTTCACAGTAATCAGTTTCCTTTGTTGAGTAGAGCCAGTCTAGATAAAATTTCTGATCATTCTATCTAGTTCCTTGATCAAAGTAGTAGGCCACTTGTAGAGTGAATAGGAATACACAAACATTGAGGTGTTGACTGAATTCACAAGGAAGATCCTACCATCCTGGGACATTGATTTTCGTTTCCAAATATCCAATTGACTAATTATTTTAAGAGAGATACCTTCCATGTGAAACCTCTTCACCCTTCCCCAAAACATGGGAAGTCCAAGATAAGTAAAGGGTAATGGACCCCTTTTAACCCCAAGCCTATTAGCCACTCTGTTTTGTTTTACAGCTCGAACCCGTCCACCAATGATTAAAAAATATTTAATCCAACTTATAACCTGACCTGAAACATTCTCATAGTTATTGAAAATAGTCTTAATAGAGGTTGTAGTCTTCTTATCATCTTAAGAGAAGAGAATAATATCATTATCATAAAAAAGGTGTGAAGGAGTGAAGCAATTCCTCCCATACATCATTCTATGATAAATCCCAGAATTAATAAGGTCATTAATACAAATGCTCAAATAATCCTCATCCATGGAAAAAAATAATCCAGATAAAGGATCACCCTACCTTACACCCCTTGAACACTCAATGAAACCCCTTGGTGATCCATTGATCAAGATGGATAATCTAGGACTTTCCAAAATGTCTTTAACCAAGCCAATAAATTTACATGAGAAACCATGCATGTTCAAAACATTGAAGACAAAGTCCCACCTAATAGTATCAAAGGCCTTTGATATATCCACCTTGAGTGCCATATTGCCATTACTGACCTAAGTTCTCATTATATTGACACATTCTGATGCAGTGAAAAGACAATTCTGTATATTTCTACCAGGTACAAAACCAAATTGGTTAAGGGAAACGAGAGACCTAGCAATAGCTCCAATTCTTGTTTCCATGATTTTTCTGATAAATTTAGGGATAAAATTACCAATGGAAACTGGTCTAAAGTCTTTTATATCAAGGACATTTTCCTTCTTGGGTATCAGAGAAATAAAATTTGAATTCATTCCAAAAGGAATATTGGATTGATAAAAGAACTCCCTTACTGCTTTTGTCACTTTATTATGTAGGATATCCTAGAAGAACATGAAACTTTTATTGGAGAAACCATCAGGTCCAGCCACACTATCCATATTCAAAGAAAAGAGAGAATCATGAATTTCCATTGTGGCAGGGATGTCAGTAAGTTTTTTATTCTACAGATCATCCAAGCTTGGTTCAATACATCTTAAAACTCTATCTGAATTATCCCCCCCAGATTCAGAATAGATATTTTCAAAATAGTTTGTCACAGAGTCAACAATATCATCTTCAGAAGAATATAATATATCACCAAATCATAAAGCCTTGAGATTCCTTCTTACATTTTTCTCCTTGTGCATGCAGTGAAAAAACCGAGAATTCATGTCACCTTCTTTCAGCCATCTTTCACTGAACTGATTCTTAGGAAGGTTTTCTTTAAGATTTAACAAATTATCAAGCCTTGAGACTGCTTGTACGTCTTGTGCAGATATAGTATCTTGGGACAGATTTCCTTTTTTACAATCATACAGGTGTGAATCAGCCTCTTTGATATCCTGATCAAGAGTAGAGAAATATTTTTTACTCCATTCCCTTATTTGAGCCTTAAAAATTTTCAATTTACTAACCAGAATATACAAAGCACTGCCTTGGAAAGACTCCTTCGATGCCTCTAAAATAGTCTCTCTACATTCAGAAACCATCAGCCAAGCATTGTTAAACATAAAGGGCAGGGGTGCTGACCTTAAAGTATTTACACAAATATCAATTAAAATAGGATAATGATCAAAATGTAATCTAGACAAATTGATTCCAGATACTTCCATTTCATCACCATGCTAATCAATTTGCACTAGGAATCTATCTAGTTTACTAGCTTGCCTTCCATTGTGAGTGTATCTATTCTAGGTATAATCAGCACCGAGAATAGGAATTTCAATCAATATACATTGATCAATACATGTGGAGAAGTCCATGGCTGAAGCACGGCAGAAGTTACTCCCAGTTTTCTCCTTTGGCCTCAAAATTGTGTTGAAATCACCAAGAATGATCCATATTTTATTCATGTTCTCAGCAATACTCAAAAGGTTATTCCATAAACTTCTCCTCCTAATATACTGGTTAAAAGCATAAACAAAAGTTAAACAAAATGAACCTGACTGAAAAAGTAAAGTTAGAGATTCAAATTGGTGATCAGTTAGAGAGGATTCAATATTCACAGTGTTATGCTTTAACACCCATAGAGCTTCTGTATCAGAATCAGATTGATTTGCAACAACAAAAGAGTATCCTAAATTTGACCAATTGAAAGACATGCAATTGGAAAACATCATTCTGGGCTCATCTATGCCAATAAAAATTGGTTTACTGGTCAATATGATATGCTTCAGGGCCTTGACCACAGGTGGATTCCCCAGACCCTAGCAGTTCCAAAAGAGGGATTTCATTGATGAAAAGTATGTTGTCTAGTCAAGGGACCAGCATAACCAGATATTAAACATTCATTTGGTTCTTCCATACTATCCTCTCCTTCCTTGTTTAGGGAACCTCCATCATGGGAATTGGAAATGTCATCATCAGACAATGATAGAAACCTATTATCTGATCTAATAGGGTCTGTTAAGGTGGTAGGGAGCTTCCTCCTTACAGCCTTTGAGGATTTCACTTGGGAGAAAAGCCCAGTAGTTTCACTGGTTTCTTGTATTATCATCATCTTAGTCCCATCATTACTGATTTTCCCCTGATCAGCCTGCATAGTCACTTGCAATTTAAGCATAGTTGTAGCATTAGTTGAAAAAAAGTCACATCCATGGGCCTATCACCAGCTTGAGCAATTTCAGAGTTCCCCTCAACCCTTTTTCATTCTCGCAATTATCTAAACATTTCCCTTCCCCATAATTCTTATGTGGGTCTTTGAAACTATCTGGTTCTAGAATAGAAGCCTCCACAGCCACAGCCACTGGTTCTTTGTGAACTTCATCCAGTTCACCATCAAGGGTCTTCATAGTAACCTCAGGCTGTTCCAGAGCAGAATCCTCCACAGTCACTGCCACTGGTTCTTTGTGAACCTGATCCTGTTCACCATCAGGGGCCTTCACAGTAACCTCAGGCAGGACCATGTCAACCCCTTTCCCTTTCCTTCTACATTGAAATTCATCATTCCCCTTGATGTTGCAAGATGAACAGAATTTATTTTTATTACACTCAGGAAGTGTGTGACCAAAAATGTTACAGTTTAAACAAAATTTGGGTTTCCTTTCATATCAAATCTCTAGAGTGATACTATCATCCCTAGTAATGAAAACAACTTGTTCAACTAGAGTACTATCCATGTCAACCTCAACCTGTATTCTAGAATAATGACCAAAGTTGGGAATATCAGTCTGTTTATCTAATCTAACGGGATTGCCAACAGATCAAGCAATGTCCCAATGAATCTGAGGATGGCAGTATAACCAACTAAGCATATGAATTTTTATCCATACCTGTCCGAAGTTGTTCTTGACAGAGCTAGGATCAAAATTTCGGTCCCACTCATGAATCCGAAGATAAACAGGGTTCAGTGAGACAAACCCCAGACACCATGCACGCCTCCTGAATTCATCAGTAGGGAAGACGATATTTGTAAATATAATTTATAATAACATTTCACATAATATTTTCCCCTTATTCTAAACGATTTCGTCTAATGTAATATTAGATGACCATTGTAAGAGCCAGCTGTACATGTCCCTCTAAAATTTCATGTAAAATATGACTTTTGGAGGAAGTTTTTACCATTGGAGATTTCACATATAAATACATGGTCATTTCAATGAGCTCAAAACTTATGGATATGGAGAAATGAGAGAGACCTACCAAAATTTATTTTTGTGAAAGCGTTTATGTGATTATGTTGTAAAAAACATGTTCAACATACTTGAAATGTTCGATAAGTTTTTTTTTCTTCTTACGACACCAATTTTTGGTGATTACGATCGAGGGATTCTAGATAAAAGATGATAGAGGTTCTGATTACCAATTTAATCAAGGGATTGCGGGGATAGAAAGATAGAATCTACATCCGATCTTTCATTGATCGGGGGTTTACCCTGGTGTGTAAGACAAACTTGCTTCAATATATAAATCAAGGGAACTTTATCTGAGGTGTTTGGATATCCTACTCTTTGGGGAAATAGAATTATATTATTTTACATGTACATTAAATTTCCATAGAAATTTATTACAAATAGAATTTGTTTCTTATACTTTCAAATTTTTTTTAACTATCACATGATATTATATATGATTTAACGTGGAAATTTTTTTATAGTATACTTGTGTTCTTATTTCATTATGATAATCATCTTAATCAAACCTTTAGAATTTTTCATTAACCATAGAAAATCAGTTATTTTGAATCTTGTTTTTTAACATTTTTTAACAGAGATTTACATAAGATTAAAAATGAATGTTTTAAACTTAAAATTCACCCCCATCTTGTATTTTGTTGTATACATACATATTTTGATCCAGAAATTGGTATATCAGCAGGTTTACACTTGTCATATATTTTCTTACATTAATCTTTCAAGTAAGTTATATTTCTATTTTAAACTTTTTTTATAAATATTATTGTACACTAACTTGTGACATAAAAAAGATTTTTTTTATTATAATTATTGTAGGCTTTAATGTAGAATCCATTGGAAATTTGATTCCTACATGACCACCTATTTTTGATAGAAATGGCTATAAATAATGGTGATAAAAAATGAATTATATTTTCATCAATAATAGTGTTGATAATTATGTATTCTCACAGAAGATTATAAAATTAATGAAAATGAAGTCCGGACTCTTACTAATCAAAAGAAGTTGGAATATAAGATTAAATATAAGGTATGTAAAACATTAATTTGTTCAATGAACAGGAATATATATGTTCATATATCATCATGTGATGCAGCCAACTATATATGGAAAACGATGGAAATTATTAATTTTGGTGCTTCTAATTTTATTAAAACTTGAAGATCCATGCTTAGAGTATATCACCGTTGTTTTGTTTTTCTATATGAAGAACATATATATAATGTTCAATAGAAATTCATGACTATAGAATATATCATATTTTCAATGGGATAAAAAGGTTTAGATGATGATATTCTTGTGGATAAAATTATCGATATCATGCCAAACAAATGGGAATCAAAGAGAACTAAAATTGATGAATCAAGGAAAGTCACAAATGTAACTCTTGATGAGTTGTTTGGAAATATATTGAAACATGAGAAATGATTAAAGAGATTTGGAGAAAATGAAAATAAGAATAATGGATGTGTTTATTTTACTACTGCCTCATATCATGCAAAATCCATGACTCCTTAGAATGTTGTTAAGTCAACAGAGACTAAGAATGATGTGACACAATTTGACTCAAGTAAATCTACAAATTTAGAAAAAGATTTATCCAATATTTCTCAAAGGATGAAAAATATTTTCAGAAATAAATATTTTCAATATAGATATAAGAAAAATGATTAAAATAAAAGAATTACTTGGAAGTCACATTCTATGGGTGACTAAAAATTAATTTTTTTGTTAAGATAAACCCCCTTATTAGGGGTAAGGGGGAACCCAAATGACTTAAAATACATAAATACAATCAACATCCACAGTCCAATGTCCCAAAAACTAAAATAATTTGATTCAAATATGCCAATATGGCCCTCTCTCCATCATCAAAATCATCATTATGAGCTTCCCCCTTAACATCGTTGCACAACAAGTAGTCTCGTTCATGAATGCACTGGCACGAAACTGATGGGGAATGTTATACCTTCTCAAACATACAATTATGAAAATCCATGATCTATGAAATCTCCTTTCTCTGAACCTCTTATGAAGCCGTATTTTGAGAACAATTAGATACACTGACCCAAGACCACAGACAATAGTACCATAAAACAATCATACCAAAAGAACTTCCAAACTGCAAATTCAATGATTCAACCAACTGCAGATTAATCATGAATTCATAAATCCAAAAAAATCCCACGCCGAAAACTACAAACCATGAGAATTTTATTTCATTAAGGAAAAAAAATCAAGAACCCCGACTGATCTTCCGAAATCACATAATTCATTCCATTCCAAATAAAATGTGAAATCCGAAAATATCAAAGGTATAACCACGCAGCACTCAACAGGTCAAGAAGAACACATCAAATCATGAAATAAGAATACCTGGGTCGAAATCCATTACTTCAACCAGAAACCTGAACACCAACATGCAGGAAGAATGATCCACCATGAGCCAGCTCTGAACTCTCGTTTTCGCCACCTATACAGCACTCAAATAATATTGTGAAACTCTAAATGCACCCAGCGTATCCACGGATACAACCTAAAAACACGGAACATGACCTCTGATCCTTCATTATGCCTCCTTGAAAGGCCCTATCAAATTCAGGGATATGGAAAGGAGGCATGAATTAAATAGTGGAAACGATGGATGGAGAGCCCTAAATCCACAAGCCACACCCTAATTTGATGATCCAAAATTCAAAGGGAGGATGCCGCCAAACTGAGCCAAAGAAGATAGAGGCAGTGGTAGGGAGAAAACCCTATCTTCGGGGTGCCCCTTAAAGGCTCATATCCCACAGAAGTTATCACATTCGTGGAAAGTAATAATGTAGGACACATCAGACCTGGTTGTACCATGATTTAAAGAAAGGATAGAAAAGATAAGAATTTATAGAGGAATTAGAAAAAGTACTACAATCCTAATGGAATTAAATTTTTGAAGAAAAATAATACTTGGTGTGAAAGAGGTGGAGATTATTATAATGAATCTTAATATATTGAAACTTCTTGACACAAAAATACTTGTCTCATTTCCATAATACCATTTGATAATCAATGTTTCATAGAAAAGGAAAACATTACTAAAATCATAACCAATATGTTTTTAAATGCCAACTATCCTGATGAGAATAGATATATTTCTTATGATTGAGAATCATCATTAGCAGAAGATACATTACCTACTTTTGAGTAAGTCTCTAGATTTCTCATGTTTCTTGAAATTGAAAATATTAAGATAAAAAACATGATATGGAAACTTCTAGGATCAATGTTTTTAAAAAATAGTTATTAGATATTTCTAAATATCATGATGAATAATATTTTAAAATCATTTCTATTTCTAAAAACATGGAGGAAGTAAATTATGGAACGGATAAACATTCTATGAATAATGGATAATTATTTCTGAGAAAAATTATTTCGAGACAATATCTATTTATAATAGTAATTATAATAAGGATAAGAATTTAGTCATTGTAATATAATCTGAAATATCTTTTCTTAATAAAATTTTATCAATCGTTAATTTTAGTATGGAATAATTTGATAAAATTTAGAGAAAAATTCATTCTCTAAAGAATAGTTCTAAAAGTGGTTATTCTCACTCAAAACCTGTTTTTAGTGATAATTATTTTTTTCATAAAATTGTCACATTCTATACTACGTATCAATGTGGTGGAAACTAGGAGAAAAATTGATCTTTAAATAAAATCCAATCCTTATATTTTCATAAATCCCATTAATCTAAAAATATGTGGATTCTTAAGATTCTATTTTCTAACAATACTGAATCTATGAAATTTTATATTCTTGAAATCAAACTATTTTATTTTTATTAAAACAATGTAAGTACCAAAAGTCACATGGTACATGGATAGTGGTTGTTCCCAAAATATGAATGGTAATAAATACTTATTTGAAAATATTATTGAAATTATTTATGGAAGGGTTACCGTCAGAGATTGTCCTCATAGAAAGATCATTGCTATTAGAAACATTTTTCATCATGGGAAACCCTTTATTTCAAATATTTTATTTGTTAAGGGTCTTAAGAACAACCTTATAAGGGAAATAAAATTATGTGATGAAGGATACCTTTTGAATTTAATGAACAAAAAATGATTAGTACACAATTCTAAGGATGAATTCATTTTTTCTACCTATTGGGATGAGAATGTTTACACACTTAACTTTGAAGACCTTATGATCCAAGAATTACCTTGCCTTCATTGAATGGAAGATCAATTATTGTTATGAAATATAAGGTTAGGACATTGTAACCTTAAAACGTATGTAAAATATCTATAAAATTAATTTTTAATGATCTACGATATCTTAGATTTGATTCTCTAAATGTATGTGTCCCTTATTAATTTGGAAAGAAACATAAGTCAAGATTTAAATCAGATACTGAAGTCATAACTAATGATACATTAATGTTAGTTCACATAGATCTCTTTGTTCCAACACAAACTAGAAGTATCAGTGGAAAATAATATGCCTTTTTTCTATTTTATGGGTACACAAGATTTATGTTAATCTATTTTCTTGGAAAATAATCTGTTAATTTTTCTTTCCTTAAACATTTACAACCAAATTTAAAAATGATAAAAACCTACATTTGAAAGCTATTCATAGTGATCATAGTAGATAATTTGAATTTTCATATGTTGAAACTTTTTTTAGTAAAAAGGGAAATACACATAACATCTATGCTCTAAGAACACCTCAAAAAAATTGTGTTGTATAAAGAAGAAATAAAATTCTTCAAAAGTAAAATGAACCATGTTGAGTGAATAATAAATTCCTAGAAAAAATTTGTGCTAAATATGTTATTAATACTTTTAATTATACAAACCATGTTTTAATAAGGACATTTCTTAATAAAACATCTTATGAGTTATGGATAGACCAAAAACCAAAAGTCTCAAACTTTAGAGTTTTTGGATGCAAAGTATTCATTTTGAATAAAAAAGATAATTCACATAAAGTCACACCCAAATCCGATGAAGGTATTTTATTAGAGTATTTCATTACTTTTAAGGCTTATAGATTTTTCAATAAAAATTCATTTTCTGTTGAGGAAATAGTACATGCCATATTTGATGAAACCAGTCTTTTTATTTTTAAACAACATCAAACTTCATTTTGTAATGTGTTTCCCAAAAATAATTATAAACCTTTATTATAAGACTCTTCTACTAAGATGAATACTCAAGAAAATGTATCTGGTGTATTCACTCCAATAGAAATTCTACCCTATGTTGAGGAACAAGTTTTACAAATTCTATGTCAGTTTTTTCTTAGGAATACTCACAATTATTGTATCATTGGTTATATAAATCAACACTTAAGGACTAGAAGTTCTTTAATAATTAGAGTAGACTGTCTAGAATTCCTTTCCCATTTTGAACCCATAAGTCCTAACGAGGAATTATGTGATGAATATTGTATTAAATATATATAAGAAAAAATAAATGAATTAGAAAGGAAAATTGAATCGAACATGGTTGAATGAAATAAAGAAACCTCTATAATTTGAGTAAAATGGATCTTCAGAACTAAATGGGATGAAAATGAAAACATTGTTAAAAATAAATGAAGATTATTTGATGAAGTCTATAATCAACATGAAGGAATATACTATGAAGAAACTTATTCTTTGGTAGCTATACTTGAATCTAACTGTATTCTATTATCCTGTGTAGCATTCTTTAATTTCAAAATTTTTCAAATATATTTAATGTGTGATTTTTTTAATGGATATGTTCAAAAGTTTGTTTTTTGTTGTGAAAACTACTATTTTTTAAAGACCCAAAACATCTTTAATATGTTAATAAACATACCAAATATTTATATGGTCTTAAATAGGCCCTTAAATGATGGTATGATGGAGTGACATTATTCTCGTTAAAAAACAACTATGTTAAGGGAGATGTCGATCGAAAAAATTTATAAATAAATATAATAAAAAGTTTTTTATTTATTAAATTTTTTTTAAGGAAATTATATTCAAATCAACTCAAAAATACTTAACTGATTACTTTTTGAGTTTTATGAAATCTTTGTTCGATATAAGTATTATATGTGAGTTTACATTTTTTCTTGGTTTTCAAATTCAAAAAAACTAGAATAAACATATATATCTCAACATAAGTATATTAAAGATCTTATTATGATGTATGAATATTAAAATAATAATAATATAATTACTCTAATCGATTCCTTGAATACTCTTGATCTTAATGTTGCTAAAAACCAATTAATCAAACATATTTTAGAGGTATGATAGGTATTCTACTATACTTAATAGCTAGTCATCCAGAATAAATGATTTTAGTATGATTATATTAAAGATATCATGAAAATAAGTAAAAATACTATTTAAATGCAATGAAAAATAAAATTTTGTTATTTAAAGTTAACTATGGATTTGGGATTTTTCTATTCATCAAGAAATGATTTGGAACTAATATGTTTTTTGGATGATAATTTTCGAGGTTGGAGAATAGATATAAAAAGTGAATTTGAAACATGTAATTTATTAAGATATTTATTAGTTTCTTGGTCATGTAAGAAACAATATTATTTAGTATCTTTTACTATAGTATCTGAATATGTGGAAGTTGGAAGTTGTTGTGCTCATGTGATGTTGATGTAACACATGAAGGACCCTGGAACACCCTGATAGGGGAGAGGTGAATCAGGGTGTAAACTTTATATTTTAAACTGAAGGATCTTGTTCCTATATTTCTAGGAAACTATTAACCATGTTTGAAGAGGAAGTATATGAGACAAACAATCACATGCAAATCAGTGACATAATATTTTTACTAGGTTCACCGATAAGGGATATGTCTAAGGAACATACTCGGGAAATGTTTCAGTCATACTACAAATAACTACTTTTTATAAGTTAGGGATTAAAATATTTTAGCATAGTCACTTTGTTTCAGGTGAACTTAATTTATAGGTTTTATATATAGCACACTACCTCCCTTGGATAACTTCCACTGACTCCCCCATGATCACTACGTTGAAAGAATCTTCACTTAGTTTATTGACTTGAAGTTTTCATAAATGGTTTAGGATTAAATCATGTGTCCTCAACTATAAATGGATTCTCTATTGATGTCCTATAATCACCTATAGATGTAATTTATTTCACATACATTGATAGTTTATGAAATTGATTTCGCAAACTTATTTGGTCAATTTTTAGGCTTCCTTGGGAGTTTTGGGTACTGTGTTTTGGGTATGCTTCACGGGCCACCTCCTCTGAATAACACTAGTATTTCCATATACCATCCATCTCCTCTACAAATTGACCTACAGTTCAAACTGACTTACCCCACGTACTACTCAGCTTCTCTCCATACCGCCCTGTTCCATGTGATGCCTTTCTTTACTACGTACTGTGAGAGGTTCCTCTACAAACATCAATTTCTTCTGTAGAATGTCTTACACACTTCGATGGTTCTTTCTTCATATTGTCTTCTCCTCTATGAACCACTTTTTTCATTTCCATATTTCTTCCTGAAATTTTAATCTCTCATCTGACTTCTTAATGAAGGTGATTACTACTCCTTATATAGGCACATAACTCCACAAATTTTGCTAATCCGATTTACCCAAATTTTCAATGTGGGACAACCTTAACTATATAATGAACTCCAACCACGTACTATAAGCCTGAACCATGTACCATTCTGTTTTTTTGAACTACAATAATCCCAAAAATGTTCAGCATTCCGCATACCGTATGCCTTCACCATGAACTGTTGTTGTAAACCGTGTTTAGTTCCATGCACCGCTCCGCGTACCATTCCCACTACCTAGTATGAGACTGCAAAAACTTCCATGAACTTGTCACATGATCTATGTTATGAGGTATGAGGTCCTTTATTTTTCCTATTTTAGTTTTCATTTCTCATACCATTCACTCTTATGTGAAAACCCACTGTTTTCCAATACCAATATCTTGATTTTGAGGACCAAAAAATTGCCAAACACTGGGAATCTGTGACACCTTCAACAATAAATACTACATGAACTCTATGATCTCTTTTCTTAAAATCTTCATAATCATCAATTAATGTATTTAAAACAATAAATAACTATAATTCATTTCTAGAAAAGAACATCCTTGTTTCAATAATCTCCCCTTTTGGGTTTGTTTGCAATCTTTAGATAAAGTCAATAGAGCACAATCCACAATCAAAACCTCAGATGCAAGAATAAAATCAGCCAACACTCTATGTCTACATGAGTAATGCTCTTTTTAGAAAACAATATAAGATACATGAGTCACATTCTCTTGTGTTCGAATTAATTCTCTATCTAATACCTCGTGGATTTTTTTTCCTCTTCACCCATCACATTACTTCTATTGAAGTTTTACATTCTCCTATAACCAGAATGAAACAATAACATTTCATTTTCATCACCCACATTTTTTACATTGAATTTATCCCCATTTCACACCCATTGACAATAGACCCAAAGAAAAATATTTAAAGACTGTAGATAACAGAATATACTCTACTTGGATTGTATTACCCCCGTGAACCTGCATCACTTCCACAAACAGATTAACACATTTAAAACCATTGGAGAGAGATGAATTTCGTAACCTCGTTTTTCACAGGGAGGTGGATAAATCCCATTATTATACTGATGTTTCTCAAACAAAACTGTTGATAGTGGCTATTTTATAATGTCTACCACTTTGTTAATCGGTTCCCACATTGTCTATTTTCATCACGCCTTGTTCAAATATTTCCTTGCTGAAGTGATACCTGATTTCAATAGGTTTCATACAATAATTCTGAACATGATTCTTCATAAGATCAATTTTTCTCTTGTTGTCATAATAAATCCCCATTGGTTGTTTAACCTCATTATCCATGTCAGTCATTTTCTGCTTCATCCAAAGAAACTAATTGTATGACTTGGTATCATATATATCTTTACATTTGGAAGTACAAATATAAGTACATTCGTATTTATTTCTTAACCATACCACACATTTCTTCCCAATATAGAATGCTCTACCACAGGTAGACATTATATCCACAACATCTCCAACCCAATTAGCATCTGAAAACGTAGATAATTCACTTTCACTTCTTACAGAAAAGTATATCCCCTAATTATGTGTAACTTGAATGTATATCACGATTTGTTTCACTACCTTAATATTTTCTTCCATCAGATGACTCTAAAAGTGGGAATCAAGGCATGTTTCAAATACAATATTTGGTTATGTCTCTATTAGGTACAGTAGGATTCAAATGGTTCTTCTGTACATTGTGGGATCCACAAAATTCCATTCCTCATACTTTTCGAGTTTTGATCCAACTATAATCAGAGTTGACATTAGTATGGAACCATGCATATTGAATTTTTTCAGTATCTCTCTTGCAAAATGTTCATGAGAAATGAAAGTGTAATCCTTCTTCTGAAGTACCAACAACCAAAAAAGTTTGTGAGTTCACCAATAAGGGAAATTTTAAATTATGATTTCATGTGATTGGACAATTGATCAATTGATCGTTGTCTTCTTCCACCTAAAATAATATGATCTGTGTATACTAAAACCATGAACTAATTATTTTGGCAATTCTTCTCATAGATATTACGATCCACTCCTATTTTAAACTAAAATCTTATTATATAAGATTCCAAATGAGAGTACCACACCCATGGTTCTTATTTCAGTCGATAAAGTGATTTATTTAATTTGATAACCTTCAGTTCATCATTTCCAAGCATGAACTCCACGAGTGGTTCAATGTAGACATATTCTTCAATACTCCATTTAAGAATGTTCCCTTGACATCCATTTGATACACATTATAAACTATTTGGATTTTCATGGAAAGAAACATCTCGATTGACTCCTATCTCACTAATAGAGAAAAAATCTCCTCAACATCAATGCCTTCAATTTATGAATATACTTTACAGACCAATCACACCTTATTTCTGATCACATTTCCATATTTGTCAAATTGTTTCTTTAAAATCCACTTCATACCAATCACATTATGAATATCAGGTCCTTTAACAAAATCACATGTCTCTTTTTTTCAATATTATATTACTCTTCATTCATTACTTTCACCCATGACTCATTCTTTGTAGCCTCTTCAAATGAATATGGTTCCAAAATTGGTATAAATACAAATTGTAAATTATTCCTCATTCTCCTTATTTATGTAGTTTCATTCTAATCACCGATAATGTTGGATTTATTGATCTATACTCTTGAATTTCTCCTTTGGTGATACAGAAAATTCTCTATAGATATGGTTTCCTTTTAGGATTTTTCTTCAAAGTCAATATCATGATGTTACTCTTGAGAGTTTCGTACAGCTTATTCTACACTTGTATTCCCATTTGTTCCATGTTAACATTATTTTTCATATTCTATCACATCATCATAAAAATTCAATGAAGCATTCATGTTTTTCTATTCAATTAAATCAACATCACTATGTTCCTCAATGCTTCCCAAGCGCTTATTAAAACACTTGTTGGCTTTGGTGTTCATTGAGTATCCAAGAAATATTCATTCTTCTGCATTGTCTTCATACTTTCCTTGTTTTTATTCTTTGTTTCAGATTAATCATTTTATTAAAAAACATTAAAATATTTCAAAGAGGGATTCCTTCTATGAAACAATTCATATGGTGTCTTTGTCTCACCCATATATAACCCTGTTTGATTTTAAATATACATTGTAGCCTATACTGCCTCTTTCCAGTAATGTTGAGGAATACGACTCTCAAGAAGCATAGTTCTAGACATGTAATTTTCTTGTTGATTCCTACTCTCGACTACTCCATTTTTTGGTGGAGTTATCACAGCTCCCACCACATGATGCATCTCATGCTTCCCAAGTTAATTTTTCAAATCATTGAACATGTATTCCCCTCCATTATTAGACTGCATAATATTGATCTTCCATCCAGTATAATTCTCATTGATTCTTCGATAGGTTTTTATTTAAAAAATCACGTGTATCATCCTGTGTATAGTGACCACACATGTCATTAAAATATAGTCATATATGAAAATAAAAAATTATATTTCTCCATGTGTTCCAGCAACATTTATCGGGCCACATACATCTGTATGGATAAGTTCAATGAGATTTGATGATCTCTTCATCTTTGGCCAGTAGGAACTGCTGACCTGTTTCCCTCACTTACAAACACCACATGTATTATATCATATACACGATAGATTAAAGATATCTTTAATTATATTCAGCATAGTCATATTTTTCCATGTATTTTTGATTGATGTTCCCCAACAACTGATTCCATATGTTTTTTTCTCTTCAATAGTTAAGTAGAAAATATTCATTTTTCTATCAACTTGATATAAGTTTCCATATACTCTACAGACTTTCATGAGATAATTCATGTACGTTCCTCTTATATTTCATCCATTCTCATTCAATGTCACAGTGAGACCTGAGTTATAGAGTTGACTCACACTATGAATATTGTGATGCAGACTGTACACATAAAGGACATTAGTTATCTTTAGCAATCTGTTATCTAGCTCAATACTTCCAATGCATTTTATCTTCAGAGAACGATCATTGACAAAACCCACTATTACATAAACCTTTTTCATAAAATTTTTCAATTGGTTTTCATTTCCAATAATATGGGATGAACATTAACAATTATTAATCTAAGTTTTTTTGTTATTAGTATCTTTGAGAGCTACTTTTGCAAAGTTGGATTTCTCAATTTTCTTCTTTTCACTGCAAGAGATATTTGATTAATTATTGTACACACATGGACTTTCAATTCTCTGCTATATATACATAGGTTATTAATATTCATAATCTTATTCCAATGGATAAAATCTATTGGAAATAACACCACTTTTTGGGTGACAAGTATTGACATGTCTCGAAGCATAGTAGGAATTTCACATATCATACATCTGCCTACAATTCACAAAATTATGACCAATGATAGAATAGTGAAAACAATATCTATAGAAATTGTTTCTTCTCTAAGAAGTAGAATATGAATATGTTCTTCTTTGTGGATCTGTCATCTCCTCCCCATTCATATAGCTTCTTGCCTCATTGCATTATGGAATGGTATGGACCTAATAGCCACAGAATTGACATTTCATATGTAGAAATGTCTTCTAATTATGATATCTTCTCATGTCTCATTATATGGGCCCAAACATTGGTTTCCTATCATTTCTGGATACCTGAAGATAGTCTTCAGTACTTATTACATATTGAATTGAGGATTTATTTTTCTGCACTTCATGTGACTTTTCAACATGACCCACTTCAACTTTCCATTATTCTGACCACCTTTATTTGAAGCATTTGAGGTTTCGACATCATAAGTGATTCCACTATTTCCCATGATTGAGGGTCGAGGTTCATTCCAAAAATTTCCAAATCCATCAGAACCATGCTTAGTTCATTCTAGAAACTCAGCATCTAAGAATTTTCCAAATTGTATTTTATTCTTTGCTTCTATTGAAATTGATTTACATTAAAGTTTACTTCAATGTAACAACTTATTCCTCTAGACCCTGAATAGTCTGGTATTTCTCTTCTAGTCTGGAGATAAGGTCATTGATGAACATTATCTATTCTTCAATTCTGAGATTCAGTTCCACAACATCTTCTATGAATTCAAGTATTTATGACTGTTCTTTCAAAAATTCCTCTATTCATTCTATTTCCACTTCAAGATAATTAACATATTATGATGACACATCAAAAATTCCATTCCACTCATTGCATCTCTTACATTGATTCTTAATCTTACCAAAAGCATCTTTAAGTTCAAACATGAGATTGGAATCTTTTTTCAACTAATTATCACCAGCCTTATCTTTTAATGGTTATGATTTTACAATTGTATTCATCAGGTAATCATGGTTCCCATATTTTAATTCCACTTCCTCTTCCTCAAATACATCATTGTCATCATATTCATCTTCAAAAAAAACCCTCTTTCGTTGAAATTTCATTCCATATTTGAAGTCTATCTTTTTGAAAAAACATTTCTGAGGCTTTTGAATGTCTACATCTTTGTTTTCTTCATCATTGAACTTTCTTGTGAAATGAGAGCCAATGTGCCCAACTCTTCCACCGAAAAAAAAAGACCGAGGTAGCTTGCCTTCAAATTTCACAATTCCCATTTTGAGTGTCTTATAAATGAGAGAAAGAAATTATTTTTCATCATCATCTTAATCAACACAATCTCCTAAAATCTTGAGTTTTTCTATGTCTTTGAATTCCATTTCCATGCTTACATGATTTATCGCATCTTATTCTTTGAATCTCATCACATGTGTCACCAAGCTGGTATGTAGATCATCAAGATGATGTTTGGAAAGATCCCTTTCTTCAAGAGGTAAAAACATTTCATTATAAAGGGGAAGAATTCTTCTCAAGATTTTATTTACAATATCAATGTCTTTAATAGAATCGTTAAGACCTCAAATTTCTCCTACAAATTTAGTAATTCAATTGAAGAAAGAACCTTCATTTTCGTTAGGGCGCATCTTCAAATCATCAAACCTATTGTGTCAAACATGAATTATTTCCTCCTTCACTTTCATATCTCCTTCAAAAATATTCTCCAGTTTATCTGACATTGACTTGGAAGATGTGAAAATCATTAAAATTAGATAAATATGATAAGAAAGAGCTTTAGTGAGAGCATTCTGTTCTTTTGAATTAGCATCAAGAAATTTTCTATTTATATCAGTCATTGACAGTCCTATAATATCAGTATCAATTATTCCCTATGTGGTAGAAAATAAGACATCTATTACAAGAGATATTTGGTGAAATCTCATCCCATTTTTTCATATCTTAAAATTGCATCCATCGAAGAGTGGAAATCCCCTAAAATTGAATATTTTCTCCATGATAGTTGAAGATATATTCAATACTAGCAACCTCTACACCCTAATAGAACATGAAGGACCCCACAACACTGTGAGAAGGAAAAAAATTGGGTTGTCAAATTTTCCTTTGAAACATAAGGATATTTTTTCCACATTGGTAGGAACCTGTTAAACCCATTTGAAGAGGAATTGGAGAAGAGAAATAATCACATGTGATGAAATGACATAATAATTTTACTTGGTTCACTGCTAATGTCTATGACCACGGAGCTTACACCGATAATGTGTAAGTCATACCGAAACCACTAATCTTCGCAAGAAGTGTATTATAAGAGTTTAGCACAGTCACTATCTAAATGGTGCACTACCTTTACAAGGTTTTACATATAGCACACTGTGTCACATTAATTTCATCCACTGACTCCCCTACCCCACTACATTGGATGAATCTTCACTCATGTTATGAACTTGAAGGTCTCTTTAAGGGTTTAGCATTAAACCATTCATCCTAAACTATAAATGTATGCTCTGTTGGAGACTCGTAATCACCCACAAATTTAATTTATTTTCCAACACACTGATAGGTTATAGAAATTGATTTGGAAAACTGATTTGGTCAAATTTTAGGCTTACTTCAGTGCTTCATGTACTATATTCTATGTATGGTTCGTAGACCACATCCTCTGCATACCACTGTCATTTTCACATACCATCAAACTCCTCAATGAACTACCCTTAACTGGGTAATTATTTACTTCATATACTGGTCAGCTTCTCTATATACCACCCTACTCTGTGTGCTTCCTTGCCCAACCGTGTACTGTGAGGGCTTCCTCTGTGAACTGCACTTTCTTTTATAGACTATTTTCCTTATGCAGATTGTTGTCTCCACATACCATCATTTTTTATACAAAACACTTCAGAAATTACTGAATTTCTTCATAAACTTTTAATCTCTCATACAACTTCTTAATAAAGGGGATTTATTCTCCTTATAAAAGTACATAACTCCGTAAAATTTTCTAATCTGATTCACCAACAATTTTAACGTGGGAAAAACATCATTGTATATTGAAATCCATATATGTACTATTTTCTTCCACCATGTACGGATCTTGTTTCATGAACTATAGAAATCCTGTGAACCTTCATCATTCTGCATACCGCACAACTTCACCACGAACCATCACTGCAAACCATTTTTGGTTTTGCGCACCGCACTACATACCATTCCTACTGCCAGGTACGTGGCTGAAAATCCTTCATGGAACAATGTCTGTGGTCCATGTTCTGAGTTATGTGGTTCCCTTATTTTTCCATTTTTCATTTTTGTTTTACATATCATTCACTCCTATGTGAAAACCCTTTGTTTTCCCACCCCAAACTCATAGTTTTGAGGCCCAAAATTTAGAAAACACCAAGAAAAAGTGGGACCATAAATATTGTGTATTTATTAGAATTTATGATCCATTTCCATACAATATTCCAAATCATTCAATAGAGTATTGAAAAAAAACACAAACCATACTCCATTTCAAGAAAAGAACATCCTTGGTTCCAAAAATACACAATCATTGATTATGGCCCGAGTTTTAATAAAACTAAAATACTATGTGATAACACTAATACCGTTTCATTAAGAAAAACTATCCACTTCACTCACGTGAAAATAAAATATATATTAAAATTTACTTTCATAAATATCACACACTTAAAAGAAATTTAAATTTACAATTTATTCGAACGAAAGAACAACTTGTGGACATTTTTATTAAATGATTACCTTACAATAGATTTAAATATATTGAAAAAGTTTCATAATGATAACTATAAATTATCCATTCATGTAAACTTTTTTCTAAAACTATCTCCTTGAATTATGTCAAACTTCTTCATAGGGGGGGGTACATTTAATTTCTATAAAAAAAATCTGAACCTAAAATGTTTTTCCAACTTTATCAAAATTTTCCCTTATTGTTTTATAAATTTTCTTAATGTTATAATTTTTTTCTGGAACCTATGATTTCTAATAAAAATTATATTCAATACTGAAAAAAACTCTTCGAACTCTGAAAGGTTCTTGTTCTTACCTATTACATCATAATTACAATTTTGTATGTTGGTATTTCCAATGTTGTTTTAAAAAACATCATCAGATTCATCTTTATTTAAATGTAATTTTTTTTATTAAAACCACAATAGATTAGAACCAATTAATACCACTTTACATTAATCCCAACCGTTAGATCCATTCGTTTTATTTTCAACTATTAGATTTTTTTTGTAAGATGAGTCGACACCTCGATGAATATATAAAGGACTGTACCCCCTTCTTCCACATCGATTTATAATGATTTTCACCCAAGATGATACCCCCCACATCAATGCCACCGTTCCAATTTCATTATCCTTCTTATGTTCTGATTGTCTCCATCAATCTCTTCTCAAACTCTAATGAAATTGAAAAAGGAGCTTAAAGATTAGTTCATTTTCCTAGAGATGTTAGTTAACTAAACTTTCTTTCCAATTTATGATTCCTTAATAACATAGATCAAAAAAATACATGGAAGGGAAAATGTTTTTATTGTGAAAAAAGGGAGAACATGATCCAATGTATGCAGACATTATAATAGAATTATATGAATCAGTCTTGTTCTTCATAGAATGAGCACAAGTTAATGTTTAGTTAAAATGTTATAATAAAATCTATTCTATATCTTATAAAAGAGTTTCATATATCCTTTAAATTCTTTATGATGGTGATGCCTTCAATCCCTCTAATAATCTACCAAAGTTAGAATGGTATTTTGACATTGCTATGGCTATTAAATACTTAAGCCTTATTTCTATAAAGAAGCCATATATTCCTCATCTCTCTACAAATAACCATATTATTGCTTTATTGATTCAATGTTTGGTGATATGAAGAAAATGTGATAAGGATACACTAAATATTACAGATATCATTATGTGATATTTTTTTTAAATATAAGAAAGATTATCTAAGATAAGTATATCATTCTCATAATTAGTAAGATAAAGGGTGGTTCAATCAACTCTTAGATTCTTATGTTTCCAACTGTCAAAACTATGTTGTTAGTAAACTGCTAGAACTATTTCAATATTCATTGCATGACATATACAAATATGATCAATATTCTTCTCTTAAGGGACAAAATAGTTAGGGGAATTAAATAATATTTTGATGATATGAAAAAAGAGTTTTTTGATTTATCATGTAAGGAAGGCCAGGTAGGAGACTATTCTTATTTGAAGCCTAAGAAAAGAAAATCTCTACTATTTGAACTATTGAAAACATATCATGCTTCTGAACCTCAAAAGTCAAACAAAATTAAACCAAACCAAGATGAAGTAGTAAAAAAGTGGAGACAATAAAAAGAGAAAAGGAAGGAAGGAGACCCAGTGATTGGGATAGATCCAACTAAATCTAAATATTTAATGATTCATGAAGCTAAAGAACTTTAAAAAAATCTAAATAGAAAATCTTTAGAAAAACATAACTAAAGTAGAGATAATTCAGGCTCTATTGAAAGATACAAAAAATGCCTTAGAAAAAATTGATGTTCTTGAATATTTTTTGCAAGAATATAAACATCCTCTATAATAACAAGATGTTAATGTTGAATCCACGCCATGAAATAAAGTAAATGTACTGGTTTGAAGATCAGTTATGAATGTTGAAGAAAAATCTAAAAAAAAGATAATGAAAATAGATAAAAACAATGTGACAACGAGATGAATTAAATTAGAGAAATGTATAGGGGGAGTAAATTCGATAAAAAATCCATAATAACATCTCAATCCTATTCGTATAATATTTCTTCAGAAGAGAATTCAGTTCATAGATCTGAGAGTCAGATTGAAAAATCATCCCGATATCAAAAAAAAATATTATTGATTGTCATGTTCAGAATGTACTTTTTGTTAGGGATAATAATGATGATAATGATGATATTGAGGGGGATTCTCATGGTTATGGTAATGGTTATAGTGATGGAAATGATAATTTTGTTGACAAAAATGATGATGATCAAGAAAAAATAGTTAAAATCTCAAATTAAAAGAAAAAAATAGAGGATAAAAAATTCAGAACATAAGAAAGGAAAATCGAAGAAAGTTGATGTTGAAAAATATAATAAAAATGTATTTGAATATAAAAATTATTTCTCATATTTTGGAGTGGATTTAATTATTTAATCTCCAAAGATATTTGTAAAGTGCATTCCACACATTCTAAACATTGAGACTAGTTGCTAGAGGATCTCAGAATCCTTGAACCCAAAATCAAACAATATAACCCTAAAGTTGGATAAAGTGAGTAAGATGGAAGTATATTTTAAATCAATCATAGATAATAATGGGTATCATAGGAATACTTACAAAGATATGAAAAAGTAGACAATATATATCAATCTTGACTTTAATGTCTTTTATGATATGTTTGATACTGTCAAGAATGATTTTAAATAATCAGAAGACTCACTATAAGATATTTTAAATAGATTTTCATTGAAGTTGAAGGAGGAGAAAAGAATTAAGATGCCCAAAGATATGGATCTAAATGGAATGATGAATTTATACAGCCTTGAGATCAAAATATTTAAAGCTAAAAAAGTAGAGTTGGCTGAAAAAATCAATTCCCGTGAAGAATTGTTTATGTTTTTGGAAGAAAATAACAAGAATCATGAGAAGAATAATTAGAAATAATAAGATCTCATAGAAAAGTCTCCGGATTCCCACAAAGAGTTGAATAAATTGAAGTATATTATAAAAAAATTCCAAATATTTATTTATTTTCTTGTATTTCTATTCTTCTATTGTAAGTTTTTTCAATATCAAAGTAATATCATCGATTATTTCATATAGTTGTTTTTTCTATCTTTTCATGTACATTATATTTCCACTATATTTTTATAAATCCCAGAGGGGGAGAATGTGTTAGAAAATAATATTAGTCTATGGAAGAGAATTTTTAAGTAAGGGTTGGATTCTTAAAGAATAAATCCTTAAGTAAGGGGGAGATATTTCATTATAAAATGAGGAAAATACAGAAAGACAAGAATATGATCCTTATGGGGATTTCATAACCTAGGGGAAGTTAGTCGTATTCATTTTGGGTCATAAACTCAGGGGGAGATAAGTATCTTTTTAAGACTAAATATGACATATTTTATTATTAGTATTATTTTCTTGAAAATTTATCTATTATTTCAAAAAAGGGGATATTGTTGAGTAAAAAATTTCCTTATGACTTTTCTCATTTATTTTTTTTGGAAATCAAAAAAAAATTCCTTAGTAATTTATTCATTCTATATGTTTCATTAAATTTATTTTGTGTTGTTCAAAAATATTGGGAATCATGATATTTGATATCTTTTATGTTATTTTCTCACTATGCCTGAAAAATGTTTCTCCTTAATCCAAAAAAAGATACTGGTATCGATAAAAGATAGATCCATACTTAGAATCAGAAACCATCACATTTTGAAATCTGATTCTCATAAGTTTAATGAATCTGATTTACAGAATTCCATAAATACAATTATCCATATTTTCCCAAATATGATTCTTCATGCCTCATCATTTTAGATTTTCTCATAATTTCAAATCTGATTCACACTTTTATCAATTCTGATTCATTCAGAATCATGATTCTGATTCACACCTTTTTAATTCCAATTCACTAAAATTTTTTAATCCAATTTACTTTCCTCAAATATGATTCATTGAAATTTTTAAATCTGATTTACGTTCCTTAAATATGATTAGCTAAAAAATTTTATTCTAATTGCCATAATTTTACTAGAATCTGATTCTTAATTTCTATAGAGTCTAATTCATTACTCTATATTTCCTTACACATATAATCGGATTGATATATACACTAAGTAATAATTTTTATCATAATATTTTTCCCTTATGATAAATGATATCATTTAATCTGTTTTTATATGACCATTGTAAGTACTAGCTATACAGTTCCCTCTAATATTTTTTGGAAAAATATGACCGTTGGAAGAAATTTTGATCATTGGATATATAACCAATAACTACCAAATCATTTGGACAAGCACAAAACATTTGGAGATTGAGACACGAGAGATATCTTCCAAAATTTATTTGTCTGAAAACCTTGATGTGATTATGTTTTAAACATCTTTGTCAATATACATGAAATCTTTAAAAATATTTTTTTTTATTTGTGTGACACTGATCGTTGGTGATTAAGATAGAGGGATTCCATTTGATGGAAGAAAAAGTTGTTGATTTCCATCATAATTGGGGGGTTTTGGGGGTAGAAATACGTAGGATACATCTGATCTTTTGTGCTTCGTGGTATTATCCCGGTGTGGGTAGATACACTTTCCTGAATGTATAAATCATGGGACCTTTATCCAAGGGGTCTGGATAACCTTATCCTTTGTTTAAAAGAATTATATTCTTTTACATGTACATTAAATTTCCACTATAATTTTTTACAAATAGAAAGTGTGTTTTATAATTTTAATTTTTCATTAACTCTAGCATAGGATTCTATAAACATTACAGTATGGTCTTGTTTAGGAATACTAGTGTGATTCTTTCATTACGATGACCATCTTAATCGAGCCTAATGTTTTTTTGATTGAAATTAAGAAAAAGGGTTTTTTGAATTTAATTTATTTAACCTTGTTTAAAAAAATATTTCCTTATGATTAAAAAACAATGTTTTTAACTTACAATCTAGACCCCCCCCCCCCATATTGTGTCATATATACACACATTTTGATCCAATATGAAAAACCACACATACCACACTACATCCACCACCGAACTCAATGTATATAATTCGCCAAACATCTCACACCTGAGAACTAGAACAAAATATATAAACTCTTCACTCAAATTATTTACATGACCTCCCATGACCTATGGTGATTTCCTGAATATAATTATTTATTTATTAAATTCTCAAACAAGAACTAGGACACGCACTCACATGATTCATGTCCTAATTGAACTAAGTCATTGCACTCAAAACCATTGACAATGCTCCTCACGCGGGTTGGTTATAACAAATCGGTTCACCCTCAGTACATTACCTCAATAAAAAGGCATCTACCACATTCCATGATCAACAACACGACCACCCTAAACTCTTTTTTCAATCCATATCTACAAACATCCAACCATGTTTCCACCATGTGGCATAAATAACAGCCAAAATAATTAGAGAGAGGGTTCTTACAAGGCTTCTCTATCAATCTATCCAAGAGAAAAGGGTAACTCATAGTGATACACTTTTCAAACACAAGTAGTCATCATTATAAACCAAAACCTAATAAATAGTTACCAAAATATCCCCACAAAGGATGAATTCCCTTCCCACCGAAGATATCAGTGATAGAAGAAAAATGGTATCTATTTCCCAACCCGGAAGAAAACACATTGAAAATGTATTACTACAAAGAAACAAAATAATAAAACATTAAGGTAACCACCACCTTTGGGAAAATTAATCACAGTAAAAATTTCACTCAGAAATCCTTTCCCTCATCGATCCACCAATATGGAACTAAGATACCATTACTAACTCACAAGGGTCATTTTGTATCCATCGTATAAGGGGAGACATCTCTAAGAACAATGAATATCTCACTACATGATCTACAAAACCAATCATTATAAGAATATATATACATGGTTATCTATTTATTATAATTACACTATATACATATATTAGAAACCACCATATAAGAAGATGTAGGAATGTTAAACAACAGATCCATTTCTAGAAACCATAAAAAGAAAATCATATCTCAGTTGAATCCTTCATACCTAGAATGATACTGGATTATTCTCCCTTTTTCGATGGATCAGGATACAAAATATATGATAAACCATAAATACACAAACCCTTGGGCATCACACTTGGTGAAATCACACAACTTTAAATATGAAATCCATGAATTGTCATCCCTTTCCCTGGAAACTATAACATCATTTTGGAAACGAAATTCCTGGCACACCACTCATTTATCTATCACAAGTTATGACACATAAGTATAACACATTTATAAAAACTCCACATATAATAATAGAAAAAATCTTGAATACCATTTCATAATGAGCCAGCCTAGGTTGGTATAACACATCATCTGATCTGGATCATCACAAGACCTCAAGAACACATCCTCAAATTCCAATGGTTGGAAACCAGTAGTGAGGGTCTATGAAATATTATAGGGAGACAACTCCATCTCGTAATAGTATAATAACAAAATAAACAAAAAAACATCCAAAAGTATAACCATTATCCTATTCTTAAGAAATATATCAAAATATAAGAATATAATAACTAATGAAATGTTTTATATATTCATACAAACTGAAAATATTGTAAAATATAAAAAAATGATTTTACACTAGGCCAGCTGTAGAAACCCCAGCCTGGTATACATGTAAATTACATTACATTTGTGGAATACTTAAAAAATAACAAAAAAAGACGCCCAAAGACCATATTAGTTTAGTGCCTTTGGAAATGTGGAACACAAACTTCTAATAAATGTGAATGATATTCAACATCCCCTATAAGGATCATAACATTTTTTTTCCTACCTAAAATCTTTATTTATATCCTAGGGAAAAGAAAACATAAAAGGGGTGAGATAAAATGCTCAGTAATGGTAAAAAATGAAAATATCAATCATGTCATATTCATAAGAATATATCATTTTAAAATCATATCCTGCATAAGATATCCTAATATTATGTCATGGGATAAATTATAGAAGTGAAATGAAATCATAATAATCATAAAATAAGACATGAAACATTGTGTCATGCACATATAATCATAAAAAATCATTTCATAATAGTCAATGAATATTTTCCAAGACAGTCATAGCAGAAAATGTTCATTACTGAACTGAGTTCACCCCTCATTCCAATCCTATATCATTGTACTGGATTAAATCATCATTCTAGACATGCATATATCAAGAGATATGAAACTTTACCCAATGGATTGGATGGATATATAGGTCCCACCCATCTCATAATGAAGTCAATCATACCAGTTCCACAAAAACATTAATCATTCATCATAGCATAACCCATGAAATAAAATGAGTTTCTTAAACATCGTATCTTCATAACATAATCCATATAAGATAAATGGACTTTATAAAAATAATTCGATCATAATATCAATAAAATCTAAGTAAAAATATTTATATAAAAAACAATTGAACATTGTTCTTGAGGAAAATATTCTTTATTCTTCAAAAACTTTTTATTTTATCAATATGTCTTGATATTTTAAAAGAGAAAAAATTAATTGCAAATAAATATAAAACCTTGTAATGGAATCTTCATGGAAACAATTCTATATGAAAATGTAAAAATACATTCATTCCTTATAAGTTAAAAAATCATTCTCCTCGTACTTTTTCCAGAAAAGTCAAAAAGTACCTCCTTTGGTAAACAAAAAAATATTCCTTATATACCATGTGGTAAAACTCAAGAAAGGGTAAAATGAATTTTAAAATATATTGAAGAATAGTAAATATTTTATGAAAAAAAAGAAAACATTGACATGGATGATAAATATAAACCCAGTAAATACTTACGTATAAACAATCTCGGATAAAAATGAGAATGAATAATTATCCATTACTCTAGGTCTAATATGCTTTGTATATATTTGATCCTCTTGTATAATGATTTAAATAATGTTAATGATTTATTCCAGAATCATAATAATTTTTATAATAACATTTAGGATCATATTTTAATTTGTTTGTTAGTAACATTTCATTGTTACTCATTATTCGGGCATTAACTGTTTTATGTTATTACAAATGTTTTGTCTGATAAGTTATTGTTATTATTTTTCAGTTATTGTCATAGAATTTATGGTATTATATTAGTATAATATATATCATATTTATTCAATAAAATTATTTATATAGTCATGGTTTAATTAATATGATGTAGAATTAATCACATTGCATCGTGGAGACGGTAAATCTTACATATGCACAAGCGATTATATCATTCCCATAATTATTGAATGTTATTGAAGTGGATGGTGTATATTATATCAAAATTAATATAATGTTATTTTATTCATATATAGGTATTATTTACACCATTATACCAATCCAAGTAAGGTTGTGGTGAAAAAAATATTACACCATGGTGTGGATACGGTAAACTGTACGTACGCACGCGCGGTGATTTTGTTTTTTCGTAGGATATATTGATAGTAAAATAGGGCTGTTTTATATTGATAATAACATATCAGTATGTTATCGATACTGATGTTATTATTTTATAATGAAACAACTAAATAAGAGTATGTTAAAGATTAAAGAAACTTGAAAGAACAGGTAGAAGAGATTACCTCTTCCTCGATGTGCCTCCTTTGAATTTCCACATAGGGAACTACAGTTGGTCTTTCGAGAAGAAAATAACCTATATATTGTAACTAGGTAATTTTATAAGAGAAATGGGTAGGTTTTGGACAGTCTTTAATGCTCAAATTTTAATGAATAGGATAGGGTGGAGGTTGCCTTTTATAGGAGAGGAGAGGGGCACTTTCGAAATGTTTCAAAATATTAATTTATTATAATTTTAAATTTGATTTACAAGGGTTAAAAACATATCTAATTATAATATAAGATGATTTTATTTGTAATACCCATCATCAAATATTTTTTTTGACATGTTTTGAACATATTTCCATCCTTATCTTTTTTGTTTTACCCTTATTTTACCCTTTTTAATCTTACTGTGATATCAAGTTACTTACACATTGTGGGATAATGTAATTAACATATCATTTGAAAAGACCCAAATAAAAGTTATTTATGACATATTTGGAAATATACTAACCATTTTTTGTATATTATATTTTTATGAATATAATATCATTTAATAAACTATTTTATGTTTTAATTGATGAATTTTGTCAATTTTTATACTATTCACGCTTTACTTTTTAAAAAATTCATAACAATGTTATTACTTAGAACCATAGGAATTAAATCATCCCTAATATGTATATATTTAGTCCAAAAAATTCATGTATGACATCAAAATATTCAAATTAAGCTTATTTTAAAATTTATAAATTCATTTATTTGAATCTTTCATTAATAAAGTAATCACTACATCATAATTGTGTCAAAAATAAATATATTTATCTAATGTATTAAAATTTTAATTAAAATATCAGGATGTTGGAAATGTTTTTACAATTTCCAATGAATATTTAGATACATATAGATCCATTATATAACCCCATATTAAAATCGATTTATTAAAAGATATATGTTTAGGTTATAATTATCCTTACTTTAAATTAATTCTTATAAATTGTAATTTTCACATCCATGTAAATCCATGGGGTTTCAAAATAGACCCAAGGATACCCATTTTTGGACATATCACATAATATAGGATAAGGGAATGAGTTAGGTTATTTTAATATTATTATAATGTTATTTTTTACCCTTATTTACCAGATATACCCTTTAACCATGGTTAATAAAATAATTATTGAAGTTACTATTAATAATGTCCAAAACTAAAAAGTTCCTATTTACATAATTTGATCCTTATGATTCCAAATATGGATTCCATTTTTCAAAATTTAAATCTTAGATGTTATATTAATTAATTTAAAATTAATCTCATTTTTGAAAAAAACATGTTTTCGTTGAAAACATTGCAGAAGATTGAAATGCTTTTACATCTGAATTCAATGTAAAATTAATGAAAATGACTAAAACTTTATTATAATATTAAAATATTTTCTATTTATACATTAAAATCATTATATAATAAATTTTAACCATATAAATTATTTTTATGAATGAAAGTTGTTCTCAATTAAAATTTAGCATATTTTCACTATTCATAAAAATGTGAAAGTTATCAGAAAAATATCAAAAAATTTCCCAAAGTAAATTTTTATGTCCCGCATCAAAATAATAAGATTATATTGTAGAATATAACTTATAAAATTGTCAAAACTATATTTAAAATGGGTGTTCCATCAAAAGGTGGTAAACCTTCATTTTTTTAATTAATGCTTATTTTATCCGAAAAAATTATTTTTTCACATATCATATGTATGATGATTTATAATCGTATATAAAATTAAAAATATTTTAAATAGTATTTTTAATGGCTATTTTATATCCCATTTATGTAATAATATAATAATATATATTTTTGTATTTAAACTCATTATCATGTATAAACATGATGTCGAGGAAGGTCTCTCTTGTATATAATGCAAGACACATCAGTGTTTCATGTAGTGAATGATTCCTTTTGAGTTCTGTATAACATAATACAAACTTAGTTCATTTAAAAATTGAAAAAAATCTGTACACAATGTTGCATAAAATATTTTCTATCAAACGAACATGAAATTGTTTGTACAATGAGGCAAGAATAGTGTCTTGTATAATACAAGCTAATATGGTGTTGCATGTAGAACATGCTAATCTTGGGGTAGCATACAATACAATACATCAATGAAATTAAAAATAAATTGTTTCATAACATCTTGGGGTGTTATATTCTACCCCCCTAGAAATGAATTTCTCCCTTGAAATTCGCTGGGGTTATAAATGGTTTTCTACATGAAAAATTATTTTATGAAGACCCACATCATAAAAAAAGAATACTAAAATATCCTTTTATAATGGAAAGTTATAAACATAATGGTTCCCCATTTGAACATATCACTAGGTTTCCACATAAAAAAAATAGGTGGGAAGTAAAAATATAGATACAGGAGATAAATTTAACCATCATGTTCTAATGGATAGTGATAGAGAACAAGGTTTTGAGAAAGTTAGCTACCAAAAATCAATAAATCTTACTATGATTTATGTGACCATAAGAGTCATTGGATAATAAGGTACTAGGATAAAACTTTTTTGTCTTCAAGATCCTTTCCCTAAAGTTGAAAATTTTTGAATGAAAATAAATACTTACTTTATTTTGGTCTATTCTCACTGTTGTTCGTGGCTTACAAAATTTCCACTTCATCTATTATTTAATAAAATGAAGTTGATTTTTTTATTATTGAAGTTTTAGTATATCATGCGATAGAATGATAGGTCATTCCATTGTTCTTTATCACAAAAGGTTAGGACAAGTTAATAAATACACATAAGTCCGTCTATGGTGAGACTAATCTTAGATGGTTCCAAAAATGTACTTATACATCATCTATCATATCACTTATTAAAATAAAACTAATTTTTAATAACCAGGGTCTCCCTGTTGGCTAGTGGTAGATGATAAAGGCATGTTTCACTTCGATTGAGGGTTCGATTCCAATAGCCTTGTTCGATACGATGGGTTATGGCTTGTCATGTGGGTTGTTGTTTTTCTGAAACTGTACTATTATAATATTCCATAAATAATTTAAAAAATTGTTTTAGAATAAAACATTAATATTTTATGTCCTACATAATCCATTCCAACCTTTTGGCTTATCCAAAATAAATTGGTCTAATCTCATAGTACAAAGAAAACAACTACTAAAAAGGTCATATAACAATCATGTGAATACCATCATTTATCCCACATATATCATAATATATATCTTGTTGGTCACATTGAAAACATTTTAAGAACTTAATTTTGAATTTCCTTGAAATATAGAAATAACATAAATTACTGTATAACCTTAGTGACAACATGAATTATATCAAAAATAACTTTTACACATACCAAATATACCAAAAATTCTATATACTCAAACCATGATATCACTTTTTCCTTTTATCAGTCATGAGCTCAATAATACTACCAAGCATATTATTTTACCCTTATCCCTTCATTATGTGCATATAAACTAGTTTCCAAAAATATATCAATCACTTTTCATGGTTAACAGTACCATATAATTATGAAAATCCATAATAGACCAATACATTGATATTATAATATTCCATGATAATATAAATTAGATTTCTCAACACTATTTTTAAATACCATTACATAAACACTTAATCGTTCCACTACGTCAATGCCATACTCAACATTGCCAATAGTGATCCCATGTGACTTCCTTTTGACTTTTACCTTAAGAGTGTGTTGATTCCAATCATCATTAACCCTTGGATTAGGGAATTGGATATCATAATTCCCCCATTTACTTGCACTTATAGAATTGATGTGTTGGTGGTGCATTATCTATAGTATTTTCTCCATTCACATCATTAGAAACCTTTTTCCCATTACATTGGAAATAAAATAATCGATGACCTTATTTTCCACACATGAAACAATTTCTATGCCCTTCATGAATATATCCACCATCCTTTCATCCACACATTGAGCATAAGGAATCATTTATCTTCCTTTCATCATTTTTTTGAGATTTTCCCTTGAACTGTCTCTTTCGTTTCATGTCAAAATCATAAGATGGATTTTTAACACTAACATTCCGTTCTACCTGGATATCACAAGGCACAATATCCTCATAGATACTTAAGTATTTTATAGATAATGCCCATTTATGAATTGGTTTTATGCCACTGGAGAATCGGTAAACTTTACGTTCAGGTTGGATGATAAACCCAGAACCATACCTTGAATGTCTTGTAAAATTTTCCAGGTATGTACCAAAAGATTCATCATCCTTTTTCTTAAATTCAAGTAAATAATTTCTCATATGTGTTTGAAGAATACAAGGGATGTAATTATTGAAAACTAAGTTCTTGATCTCGTCCCATTCTATGGTTTCAAATTCATCTTTTAGCTTTGTGTTCTTAATTAGAGCCCTCCATTGTTTTGCTTCACCATCCAAATGATAGAAAACCAAAATGACCATTTCATGTTCCAAAAAATGAATGATGAAAAATATCTTTTCAATGGTATTGATCCATTGTTTTACAACAAGAAGATCAAAAGACCCACGGAATGAAGGTGGACGTAGCCTCATCATGGACTCAATAGAATGTCGTTCCCTTATCTTCTTATTTGGGAATCCAGAATAATGTATATCTTGTGTATGTAGAGAAATAAGATTTTTAATTCCATCTCCAATAATATTTGGTTTTTCAGGAGGACAATCATTGAATTCCCCGGTGCATTGATCATTGACATGGTTCCTTCGGGTTCCAGCCCTCATTTAAATCCCAAAAAAATAGTGTGAGAGGTAAAACCCATTCTATGAAAACTAGAAAGTCAAGGGGGAGTACCTTCAATATCTAAAGTACTAAGTTTACTTCTAGGTTATTTATGAATGTTTCCATAATTCTCATATTGTACCATGTAGTTATAATTAACCTTTGTTACATCCCATGACATAACATAGAAATATCTCTAGGGATCTCACTATATTTTTAATATCTTAGTTTCCAAAAGCTGAAAAAACCTTGGCTATGATACCAAATGTATAAAACCAAGACTTCCGTAAATGGAAATTATATTAATTTTTCAAAATAAATAATACATAATGAAAATAGACACCCAAAGACCATATTAGTTTAGTGCCTTTGGAAACATGGAACAAAAAATTCTAATCATGGTGAAATATCTTCAACATCTCCCATAAAGATCTTCTTCATTTTTCTCCTAACAAATACCATAATTTATTTCCTAGGGAAAAGAAAACATAAAAAAGGTGAGCTCAAATAATCAGTATGGGTAATCATAGGAAATATCAATCATATAATATTCATAAGAACATAACATTTGAATATGTTATCCTGCATAAGAGATCATAATCTCTTATCATGGGAGAAATCATAGAGGTGAAATGTAATCCCAATAATCAGAACATAATAAATGAAAATTTTTGGCATACACACATAATCATAGAAAATCATTTCATATTTGTCAAGGATCTTTGACAATACCATCGTAGTGGACAAAGTCCATTACTGAACTGAGTTCACTCATCGTTCTAGTCATTTATCATAGAACCAGATTAACTTATTATTCCAGCCATGTATATCTCTTGAGATATAAGTATTTACCCAATGAATTTTAGGGTGATATAGGTCCCAACCATCTCATAATTAAATCATTCTTACATGTTCCATGAAAACATAAATATATCATCATAGTATAACCCATGAAATAAAACGAGTTTCTTAAACATCATTTCATCACATCATAATCAAAATAAGATAAATGGACTTCATAAAAATAATTATATCATAAACTCAATAAAATAAAATTATTAATAGGGATATAAACATATACCTATATCATATTTGAAGGAAAATACTTTTGGTAAAACACTTGAACTTAGTTCTTGAGGAAAATATAGTTTTTCATCAAAAACATATTCTTTTCTCAATTTTTATGAAATTTTAAAAGAAAAAATAATTGAAAATAAAATTAAAAACGTGTAAAGGAATATTCATGGAAATAATGCTTTATGAAAGAAAAAATATGTGTTCATGCTGTATAAGTTAAAAACGTTTTCTTCACACTTTTTCCAGAAAAGTCAAAAAGTACCATGTATAATAAAAAAAAGATTCCTTCCATACCATGTAGTAAAAGTCAATAAAGGGTAAAAATTACTTCTAAAAAACATAGAAAAATATACAACATTTTATAAAAACGTTTTTAGGAAACGTGGACATTGACGATAAATATAACCCTAGTAAATACTTACATATAAACAATCTAAAATTAATATGAGATTGAAAATTTATCCCTTACCATAGGTCTGATATGATTTGTATGTATCCAAAAAACATGTATAATTATTTAAATAATTTTACAAATTTATTATAGAATAATAATCATTTTTATGATAAAATTTATGATCATATTTTCATCTATTTGTTAGTAATAAATCATTTTTACTTGTTATTCGGGTATTAACTTCTTATGTGATTTTGTTTTTTATTCAACTAAGATATAGTTACTCATTTTTTGTTATAGTTATATCATTTAAAAAAACTAATTATTATACTATATATCATATTTATTAATTAAATTAATTTATTTAATCATGGTTTAATTAAGATCATGTAGAATGAATCATATTCCATCGTGGAGACGGTAAGTCGTACGTACGCACAAGCGATGATATCATTCCTATAATTGTGGAATGGTATTGAATTTGATGGTGTATAGTTTCTAAAAATTATTATAATTTTATATTATTCATATATAGCTATTACATAAACTATTATACCCATCTAAGTAATGTTGTGTTGAAACAAATATTACACAATGGTGTGGATACGGTAAGTTGTATGCACGTACGCGCGGTGATCTTCTTTTTTCATATGATGGATAGAAGGTGAAATGTGGTTGTTTCATATTAATAAAATCATATAAGTATATGAGTGATACTAATGTTATTATTTAATAATGAAACAGTAAAAGAAAAGGATGTATAAGAAGAAAGAAACTTAAAAGAATCGATAGATGAGATTACATATTCCTTGACACGCCTCCTTTGAATTTCCACTTAGGGAAATAGATTTGGTATTTTGAGAAGACCAGAACCTCTGGATTCTAACTAGTAATTTTTATAAGAAAAAAATTCAGGGTTTTTCTGAGCTTGAAGCTCAAAATGGAGTGAAGAGGCGAGGGATGAGATGCCCTTTTATAGGAGGGGAGAGGGGCACCTAAGGAATGTTCCAGAATATTAATTTATTATAAATTTAATTTCAATTTAAATTAGTCCAAAACATATATAATTATAAGATAAGATGATCTTGGATAAAAAAACATATCATACGTTAATTATTTTGAAAAATTTTGTATATTTTTTTATCCTTATCGTTTTGGTTCAACCCTTATTTTTCTTTTTTTAATCTTATTATTATATCATGTTTTTACACATTGTGGGTTAATGTAATTACCATATCATGTAAGATGATCCAAAAAAAGTTATTTATGACAATCTAGAATAATATTAACCATTTGGAATAATCTTAGATATCTATGAATTTAATATCATTTAATAAACTATTTTATTATTTAATTAATGAATTATGTCAATTTTGGATACTATTCATACATGAGATTTTTAAAAATTCATAAAAACCATATTTCTTTAAAAAAGGAATTAAATAATTCCTAATATGTCAATGGAATCCATAAAATCCATGGATGGAATCAAAATATTCAAATTAAACAAATTTTAATATTTACAAATTCATTTAATTGAATCATTGATTAATGAGGTAATCACTACATCATAATTGTGTCATAAATAAATATATTTATCTAATCGCTAAAAATTATATATATAATACCATGATGTTGGGAATATTTTTATCTTTCCAATTACTATTTATAGACATAGATATACCTTAAATAACCCCATATTAAATTCCATTTAGTAAAAGATATATGTTTTGGTTATAATTATTCTTACATTAAATTAGTTCATATAAATTGTCATTTTCACAACCAAGTGAATCCATGGGGTCCATGGTTGACCCAAGGATACCTATTGTCGTACATATCTCATCCAATAGTATTAGGTAATGTTTTAGGGTAGTATAATATTATTATAATATCATTCTCTACCCTTATTTACTACATTTACACTTTAACCATGGTAAATAAAATAATTACTGAATTTACAATTCATAATGTCCAAAAATAAAAAAAACATATTTAAATAATTTGAACATTATGATTCCAAATATGGAATTCAATTTTTCTAATTCAAAATCCATAAGATGTAGTAATTAATTTAAAAGTAATCAGGTTATCCAAAAAGTGGGTTTTCTTTTAAAAAAATTCAAAAGATTGAAATTTTTTTACAAATTAATTCAATGTAAAATTATTGTCAATGAATTAAAATGTCTTAAACTATAAAAAATTATATTTATATTTTAAAACCATTCAATTATGTATTTTATCGATATAAATTGTTTCGATGAAAAAAAGTTTTTTTCAATTAAAATTTATCATATTTTCATTATTCATCAAAATATGAATGTTATCTGAAAAATATAAAAAATCCATCCAAAGAAAATTTTTATGTCCCATTTCAAAATAAAAAATTAATCTTGTCAAATAAAACTTATAAATGTGTCAAAAAATATTTTTAAAATGGGTACTCCATCAAAAAGTGGTAAAACCTCATTTTTTTAATACTTCTTTTATAAGAAAAATAACTTTTTTTCTCGTATTATGTGTAAGATGAATACTAATGTTATATAAAATTAATAATATGATTAATACAATACATAAAGGCTAGTTTATATCCCATTTAAATAATAAAATATCATTATTTAGTGAAACGTAGTATCACGTACAACACAGGCTATCGAGGAGGGTCGGTCTTGCGTGTAACGCAAGACAAGTGTTATGTGTAACATAATCCAAACTTATTTAATTTATAACTTGGAAAAAATATATACTCAATGTTGCGTAAGATAATTTATATCAAATGAACCTGAAATTGTGTGTAACACATTCCAAGAATAGTGTTGCGTATACTACAAGTTAATACGGTGTTGTGTATAGTGAAACTTAATCTTAGTGTAGCATAAAATGTAAGACATCAACGAAATTAAAAATAATCTATCTTATAAAATCATAGGGTGTTACACCAACCACCATAAAAATATAATCTAACTAGAAATAAATATAACATGCTTTACTACCATCATCAATACCAAAAAAATACATCGTCTTTAGGATGCTCAATCTGTAGTAGCCTAGTCTTGAGAATTCAAACAACCATCTCTACATGATCATGAAACATAGAGCCTTGGTCCAATACATAAAAAAACCTATGCTCCATCAAAAATATAAACATCAGTTCTACACACACACTGAGGTCCATGTAAATGGGGTGATAAAAAAATATTAGTATTCCACCCCTAATGGTGAACTTATAATATGTTTTCATGACAAGTGAACGTACACATTATATTCTCAGCCTAACCGAAGAAAAATATTAGCATGCCAAAAAGGAAAATTATATAAAACAAAGGGGGAAGTAAAAAACAAATATTGGAATATAATTTGACATATTTGGTAAGTATACTTCTACACTGGCCCCCCAACAACATATTTAAGGCTCATGGCTCACCCAACCTCATAAAAATCAGTCCATCTCGTTGATCAACACAAGAGCTCCAAGATGTTTAAATAAAATAATAACGAATTCCAGATTCTATGATAAAATCATAGGCTTCCACAACCATAAATCACCTATAAAATTCTCTAGGACTCCAATATTTTAATATAAACTGGGGATAGGAACAACTAATTCAAAACAACTAGAGAATGTTTTAGACCCGAAAGGCCTATAGAACGAATTGGGAACCAAGTGTAGACCTAAAAGGAGTCTCTATATATATATAACCCTAGGAGTCTACATAATCCATGGTGTTTGGAGAAATCAAGCCTCCATTACTATAATAATACCAAAACTATGATCACCTCAGCACTTCATGAGCCCAAATCCACTCTATTTAGGGTGTCAAAATAAACTATATGGGGGGTTTCTCTCATTCATATCACTCATTAGCTCCCTAAGTTTGTTTAACCATAACCAACCACTTGACGAAGGATATAAATATATTACAAAATTGGTCCAACAATCAATCAAATATATCACAAGTGTCTACTCCTCAAAGAAAATTTATATTTAGAAACTACCTCTAACATCATGGCTAATGACAAACCAAACATGGTATAATCCAAAATTAAACCCCACATCCAAAAAAAATGAACAAGGAGTGCTAATCAACTCTATTCCAACAAGAATTGGACACTTGTGGAACCCAATATTTTATTACCCAACCAACATACACTATTGGTTCAAAATAACACACCTCAGGGAAAACCAAAACATAGGGATCCCACAGTGTTTGGGTTAGAGAATAAAAATAATTCCATCAATAGACTCCCTTATTATGACCAATATTTTGGGAAACAACCAGCCATTGGATATGCAATGTCCAAAAGGATACAAAATAATTAGTACATCCAAAACAGTGTTCCTTTTTCTCATCCAAATCACAGTACATGACCAATGATGAATTAAACCCAATGGCCTTTGTTGGCCTCATGCTAATCCATAATTGAAAAATCATCCCACAATAATCCAAAATAAATGAGTACCCACATGTGAATTCAAAACGGTCCTCGTGACGACCTGAAAAGAGGGACCCTACATGGTATACATAGTATAATCCAAACACAGGGTAAATTCCCACAAAATAAAATCACATTCATCCTTTTGGAAAACCATCCCACCCATGGGTAATAACTATCTGACAAAGGAATCTAGTATGTGACATAACAAAAGGGAATTACAAACATTCAACAATGAAGACAACTTGTCACTTGATTAGAAACCATCACACAATGTAATCTCGGAGAGTACCTTGGACTCATCTCAATAGCTAAATGGAACTTGGAAAAAACCTTGATTCCATGGAATCAACCCATCTCAAAGGCTCCAATAGCTCTCACCACCTCAAACCCAAGATCTGACCCCAATTTCTCTAAACTCGTGGAAAGGATCTTGTCATATAGGGAAAACCAAAGGTATCATCCCAAATAATTCATAATTTCATCTTCTAAAATCTATAAAAATATCATTAAAAACATATCCATGGAACACTCGATCCAGGTTGATCATTGAGATCACAACCCTCACCTAGGCCTCATCTCACAAACCAACCCCTATAAGGATTCTGGAACCAAAACATCTGGAAATTCTCTTAAAAACACTAACCCAGTCCATAAAACCATTCTTAAAGATTCTAAATTATATAAATATTATACCACCTTAATCTATGTGAAAATTTTTTAGAAGGGTCTAATCACAAGTCATATTATGATACCACATCTAAAAAGTAGAAAAATGTGAAATGGAAGGGAAAAGTACACTATGTATACTTCGAGTACATGGTGTATACAATATGATTTCCTCCCTATCCATGTGTCTTAGACATCATGGTGTGTAATTTTACAATTTTCAAAGTGTGTGGACTCAATAAATAGTCTTCACCCCCATATGGGTGTCTTCTCATGTACCTCATCCCCCACAGGGTGTGTACCCCTCCAGAGTACACAGAATGATCCCCTAGTATATGGTGTGTACTCTTGAATAGAGTACCTATCAATATAAATGTCCATGTAATCCAAATTATAATTGACTTCTACATGTAATATATCCTATATAGATACTTGTTTTTTATTCAACACAGATGTGTACCCCTACATAGGATGTCCAATGACTACTCAGCCACACCCTCAAACCCCCTACACGGTGTCTACTCCCATGTTCATGTCATTTTGTCCTAAAATATCATCTTCACCAAATATTAATTAGACATGGAATGTGTTATCAGAAACATATATCTTGTATTTAGTAATTACTAAATGTAATAACCTCCAAATGACTTGATACGCTAAAATTCTCTAACAATGCCACAGATCGACCAACATAGCCTCCCAAACTACTTATTAAAAATGTTAAAAATGAAAGAAAACAAATATATGTGGTTTCTTCACATAAAATTTAAGAATAACCAACCTATGGTAGGAAAAAACTAATTCTTAATACTGAATTGACAACCCATAGGTGTTGCACTCTGATAAGTCTCATAGATGAACACCTAATGAAACATCCTCCATCTCACTCTTCTCTCCCACGCCCCCTATCTATCTCTGCTGCATTTTTTCATGAATACAACCGGAATACCAAAGAATCTATTGGGAAAAGTCAGTAATGAAAAAATAATAATAAAAAAGGTAAAAATAAAATAAAAATAAAAAAGGGGCTTCTGCATAGCCTTTATTCCCAATGGAACATTTTGTCATGCCTAGGAACCCCCCCCCCCCCTCCAATCCTATACAGAAACATTCTGAAGGATTCCCAATATGACACTCTTATGAAAATAAATTACCAAATAAAATGTGTGAATATATTATCTTCTAATTTATTAAATTTTATATGTTCTGTGAAAATTGGATCGACTCCTATTTCCACTAAACTACATTCCTAGTGTAAATACCATATCACTAGATTGAAAGAGTGGTTGGAAAAATTATCTGATATTATTATAGTTCAGAATTTAAAATTTTTTCCATGAAAACTCTATGTAATAAAATGTTTCATATTTAATATCATTTTCACACTTAGGTAGACACGGGTCTTCACATGGGGTCGAGTGAGGAAATGGGGACTGTTAAAAGTTTGTTCCATTGGAAATTTTTAAAATTCCCCTAAAAATAACCCAAAGACCACTAGGAACCCAGTCATACATGACTGGGTACACACTGACACTATTGGGTACACACCTCATCCCCACTAGGTTGTTATTGGTGCTCCATCCCCTACATGGTTTATTTCCATCTCACTAGGTACTCAGTACCTCTACATCAAGAACCAAGTTCCCTCTTACAACATTTTCAATTGGTGATTCCCTATTTTTCCTCATTAAAACATTCTAGATCCTCAACATCCCCCAAACATGTCTAAATGTAGACAAGGATAGATAATTAAATCCTAATATATGCCTATAATTAGTACTAAACATTGTATGGTCATTGGGGTACCGTCCCTCACCTATATGCATATATATAGTTGGAATTCACACTAATGTGGACATGTATGTTTTAAGAATAAATTTTTGTGAGAATCCTCTAATGGGGGAATAATATAAATTAGTATATATATATAAATGAAGTTATATTATGTAATAAAATTGGTGACACATATCACAAATCAAAATGTGGGTTCATCATGAGATTACTAATACTTCATAAATCTTGACCATAAATTCTCTATATAGTGCAATAATTTTTCTATAATATCCATTTATAGTACAAATATAGGGATGGATTTATCAATGTTCTAACTAAAAGGCATCTAGTTTAATGTATCCATCCGAACCACACTCATAATATTTGGTAAATAATGTAAATCCAATCCAATAACTAAGAGTCCTATATAATTCCCCACTTATAGAATACAGATTGTTGGACAGCTTCCAACTCATTTAATTGTATAAAAGAGTAGGTGGCCAGTATCCAACCCATAAAAATCACCAAGACACCCATATGTATGATATTACTATTATATGAAAGATCTAACATCATCTTACTCATACAAATTTACAATACATAATATTATACAAATACTCAGGAATATGAATGAGCAGGCAACACCAAACTCATAGAAATATAAGATACATAATAATATATGTTTGATACCACTAATTTTTATGATTATATATATAGAATTTATAATTTATTCAATTTTTTGAATGTTGTTAATGTTGTAAAAACAATATTAAGATTCATGATTAGATGTATTGTTTTATAGATTAGTCATGGTAATTTGTTTGAGTAAATAGCTCCATAGAGTTAGAAATATGGTCTTCTAAACCATGCCTGTTAATCATGCCTCCGTTTAATACTATCTGAAACATAAATTTTTTGTTTCTAGAATCCCTAATACTCTTGATAATATATTTTTTGATTATTAAAAAGAAACTATTGTCTATTTATTAATATTAAATTGTTTATAAATTCTATTTTTAATTTCTCAATATATGATTTTTTTTGAAATGTATTTACTGTTTATATTCCATGTGTAATCATGTTTTGATTATATATAAATAATATTTGTAGATATTTTGTTTTGATTTGAAATAAGATTAAAGATATTATTATTAGGTAAATATGATATATGAATATGGATATTTATTATTTATTTAAGATATTTTCAAAAATTACATTTTATTATAATAATATTATGATAATTTTTATTATTAGTTGTGGCCTCTAACATAAAAAGAAAGAAAAAACTCCATTCACCACTATTGTAGATAACATGTGAATGAGGGAGGTATCTCTCCTCTATGGTGTTTATTTTTTTCTCTTCTTATTTATCATTCTATGGTAATATTAGGTTTGGATCTATCTAATCATATTATATTCTTTCGATTATTTTTATCTCATTCCTCTCTTGTGGTCTTATTTCATTCATGGTTCATAAGAGTGTGTGTTTTTCCTATGCATGAAAAAACATTGAAATCATCCTAGGGATTTTGATATGGTTGGGATAATAAAACCATTTATAAATTCAATTTTACATCATTTGGTAAAGGAATCATGATTTCATTTATTCTAAGTAGGTAGTTGTTCCCCTATGTATTCCATTGAACAAACAATGGGTGATTGTGTGTTTTAAAGTGGTTTTAAATTAATAAATTTCTTATATAATTTTTTTAAGATCCTTATATAACAGTTTTATATAATTTATTTAAATATTTATTTTGATATTAAATGGTTTTTAAATAGAATAACTACTTTTTACCTATGTTTTATTGTACACACAGGGTGCTCGGGGAAATTTATTGTTTGTTTTTATTACATAATTACCAACATTGTTTAGTGTAATGATTTATAATGATTTATAAAAAATGGATATTAGGATATTAATTTTTTTTAAAGGAAAATGGAATATTTTTCAAGAAATAATGTTACATTTATGTGGTTTTCCATACACCCTTGAACACACGATTCTTGTTATTAAATAAGTAAATGTCATATTATATATTGATAATTTATTGATATTATTTTAAAACGGGTTATTTATTTGAAGAGTTATTTAGGTGATACATGAGTTATTTGATGATTTATAATACATATATATTAAAAAAATTATTAATTAAATTAATTTCCACCCATTATAATAATTCATGTTAATAATTTGGTATCTAATTTTAGTTTAAGGGATTAGTGATAAATTAGTGAGACTATGCTTTGTTAGTGACCCTAGTTTATATTAATGAACTGAATAGGGTATATCCTTCCCAATGACCCCATTTGAGGTTATATTGTCTATTTTTAAATAAGTATCATATCATATAACTAGTTAAATTGTTCTATGATCTAAGTAGTAGATTGTGTCTTTATGTCCCTATGTAGTGATTCCATAAATAACAATGAATGATTCTGGGTTTTTTTATTTTTTTATTTTTATGGGGTTTTAATATTATATATAAAGTTTTTTATAATTAAGATTTTTTATTCTCATAATTATTCGTGATTCATATTTATTTGGAAACATTTTGGATATCATTTTACAATATAAATTGGGCATGAAGAAAAAAGGTCATTGAAGATTTTTTCAAACTAGTGAAATATGTCAATTTTTATTGAAAGGTTATCAAACCTAGATTTCATTTCATTATTAATCAATATATATTAAATGAATTTCCATTATCTATTTTCAAAATTGAATTTTTAGTTATTCTTATAAATGAAAAATGGATTTAATCTTATAGGTATCATATAACACCCAATGATTTTTTTTTTAATTTTATGTTATAAAATTATATACTAAATTGGTTGTATCGCATTAAATACAGTACTATGAAAATTCATGAAAATTTTTATTACAAATAATGATAAAAATTAACACATTGTGACCATAAAATTTGAAACATAATTAAAAAATTTCAATAAATGTAAATCAACAAGTCAATAAATATATAAAAATTTGTTAAAATTATTTATTATAACAAAAAATGAGTTTTAATACCTTATATATTATTATTATTATTATATTGAATGATTTTATTTTTTATAAAACGAATTAATTGATGAAATTTTATTGGATATAAATAAATAAAAAATCATTAGGTTTGGATTAAAAATATTAAATATTAAAAATGATACGTTCTTCAGTGATCTATTTTTCAATTGAAGTGTATTTTTAACATAAATTAAATTTAATTTTTTAATTATTATTATAATAAATTGTTTCAATGTAAAATCAAATATATTAACACCCATTTTATTATTAAATTGTATGAAATAATATTTTGAATACTTATGATTTAAAAAATCATTTTTTTCTTCAAAAATAATTTTTCATTATATTTTATTTTTTAATTTTGAAGATAAATTCCTAAATATTGGAATTTAAATTTCATAAAAGGAAGTTAATATTTGGATTTATCATTTTAAAATTATCATATGGTTATTTTTTTGTCCTTTTTAACAAAATCATATATTTTAATAGTAAAAAATACTTTTTAAAAATACTATAACTATTATCACATCATCATGATATAAATATGACATTAAAATTTATAAAAACAATTTATTATGAAAATATGTATTTTAGATGTAAAATGATTTTTAAAAAATTTAAATTTAGAAACCTATGTTTTACTTTTCGAAAATAATTTATATTTTTTTCAATTAGAAAGACTATTTTTTGTGATTTTACATTAATTATTTATTCACAAGATTACATTTGATTTTGACTTAGTTCAAAAGTCAATTAACCCTCAGTTATTTAATAATGAACCATTAAATTTTATTAAGATGATTAATATTTATTATATTTGGACTAAATAAATATAAATTCATTTTTATTGTTAGAAATCTTTTTTTCTAAAATTATTTTTATTATGTAATGCATACTTATATTAATGTTAAATTTTCTCACTGTGAGAAATTGAGTGAAATAAAAAAATAGTTAGGAAAATTTTGATTTAGCTAATATCGTATATTTAATTTTTATATATAAAAATAACTTATTGAGTTAAATTTTTTTAGAATGGTATTGGGTAAAATATGGTAAAATTTTTAAATTAAGAGATATGATCATAAAATATGAAAAATACTTGTTAAAAATGGGTGGATGATAGAGTTTACAGACATCCCGAATCTTATCTTAACTCATTGTCAATTCTTGGATCTACTTTTCTTCAATATGACATTCTTTTTTTATTAATAAACTAGTATCTATAATAAATGGCACTCATAACACATATAAAAGGACCCCACCCTTTCCAATATATAAGTAAATTATAATACCTATATAAAATATTCACTATAAACATTCCTAACAATCCCATTGCATTTTGTCCAGTTTTTTATATCAAGAATTTTTTTATTTCCTTCAAATCCAAGAAGGCTCCTAAGAGGTAAAATGATTTATTCTTCAAAAGTAATGAATTATTATCATTATTTTCCATTTATATTCAACTAATAACTCTAAAAAATTAGGATAAATCAAATAATTAACATCTAAATAATATCATCACATAATAATAATAATGAAATTTTTATAAAAACAATACAAAATCACACTTTCCATCTGATTATAGCAAGTTCTTCATTTGGTCATTTTAACCACTAGTATGAATGATGATATAGATCATTATCATGGATTGGATGGAAAAATATTTACTGGTATGATATGATATTAAAATGAAATTAATTATCTGACTTATGTTTTTTAATGGAGATATTAATATTTAAAAAAAATATTTATATTTCTCCTTTTTTCAATAAAATATATCTAAACAAGAATGATATAGAGTTTGTATAATAGTATTATATGTGAAATTACCATGGAATGAACCTAGAACAACATAAAACATTATTAAACTTATATTATAGTAACTCAACTATTATAAAGATAATTATGTCCGAAATGTGTAAGGTTGATCAAAATCATTAAACCAAAACAGATAAGAAATTGTTGAAACAACTAACAATTAATGATCAATATTAACTAAAAATAAGTAATATCTATATGATAAATAAATATATAATATTAAGATATAATTGGATAAAAATATTGATTTTATTAAATATATGGTTAATGATTCAATTATTGATATAGAGGGGGATAAGACGTGTCTGACTAAGGGGGTATCTGATCTATGATTTTTCCTTAAATAATTTTCTTCTAGATGATTTACAGTCTCTATTCATGATATTTATTTTTTTAAGTTAAATAAATTATGTATTATCATTTTTTTATTATTTTATTTTTAATTTATTATACTATATTTAATCTTATTTTTGGGTATTCTTATTTTCTTCTCATAATTTCATCATTAATTGATTCATACATTATAAAAAATGACATTGTAAGAGGATTGTCAGCACAATTTTCTATCATTGAGTTATATCATTAATGTATTGATTATGTTATTATAAGATTAAATAAAATATAACCTATTATTGTTTTTTGTTTAATTTACTACATTAAATTTGGATTTAATTTTTTTTAATTTACATTTTCATTTACATATTCATACATTACAAGTTTTGATTTTTATAAGGATCTCTTTTCCAATCTCACTTTAAATTTTACATGTTTTTTCTGAATTTATATTTCATAGAATTGTATCATTTTTTCACTTAATAAAATAATTATAATATCATTTGGTTATTAGTTATCTTATCATTTATTTTTACCATTTTACTTCCCTTTTTTTCACAATTCACCTAAAATATTTATTGTAAGGGGAGAAAAGCATATATTATACACTTCTCATTTCTACTAAGTTTTGTCTCCCTTTTCAATAGTGCAAAAATAATCATGCTTTTCAACACATTCTTTATGAATTAATTTTATATCAATTATATCTATTTTAATATATGATTATTCCATTCCAATATTTTATGGTTTTACAAAAGTAAATCGTAACCCTTTTTTATATAATATTATATTTTAAAGAAATACTTATAAACATAAAGGATATTTCTTCATCAAATTCAACCAAATTTTATAATTCTCTTATAAATATATTTTTATTTGTTAATATCCAAATTTTTTTATTATAGACTATTTTGAATATGAATTAATACCATAACCCTTCATTATATAGATAACTTCTGATCATGTTTTGATAAAATCATTATAGGTCCCATTTTTGTCTCATTAGTTAATTATTCTATAATGGAATTATGAATATTTTTATGTGGGACACATATTTATGTATTTTAAATACATAATACATTATCCTAGAATAATATTTCTCTCAAATAAATTAGGTAAATATTTATATCTCCTGAGATGACAAATAACAAAATGGGTAATAACCCCATTCCACTATGTGTCTTGGACCACTAAGTGACGACTCCCCTATTAGTCAGCTTCATCATAAAAATGATTTTAATTGATTACGAAATTTCAACATTTTCATTCAAAATTATTATTTATATGTATTTTTTCATGGATCAAGATTATTAGCTCATGTTTCCGTACTCATATGCCTCATTTATTTTATAATGCCCAAAATCATTGTTCAATGACTCATGATTTATGATATATGATTTGTCGTGTAAAATTATCTTATGTTAGGTTCATGAACCATGATTATATTCTCATACCTACATGTTATCAAAATATGACTTATGATATTTCATTATCATATCCTATGTTTACCCTTACTGAGCATTTCAACTCTACAATTCATATGTTTGATTTCCCTAAGTAAATGGAGAATTGATATTAGTATAATATTAATTAATGGGTACCATGTGTAAAGGATTTAGTGGGATATATTGATGCATTATTGTGTGTTAACAATGGATTATGGGTTAGTGGAACAAAATTACATTTAAAAAATATATATTTTTTTTTAGAATGTATTTTTTTCCTAATCCAAAAAATCTATCGGCCTAAAAGATATTCAATATATATGTGATGTAATATTTTCAATATATGTTGTAATTATTGATGGATGGTTATAGTCTATCATAGTTCATATTAAATCCAATGTGTAAAGAATATGTGTTTTTCGCTAAATCCAGGTGAAAAAGTCTGGATAACTTCAGTTGATATTAGAAGAGGTTTTAGGTTAAATTATAGGTTATGATGTTATTAGATGTGAATTATGTTAGATTCATGGATATAATCCTTGGTAGATATTTTTATGTGTGATAATAAATTTTAATTTATAGATACCATTTTTGGGATTATCGGATTTCATTTTAAGGCGTATATTTATTTGGTTTTAGGAAGAATACATGATTGAGGTATAAATAAATTTTTAGGTTAGTATGTAATTTAATGAATTAATTATTTAAAAAATTATGATACTACTATGAATATTTCACATGATATATATTACCTTTTTTATTCCAAATCTTGGATTCTTCTTATCAAATTTTTTTCCTTTTATTATTTTTGATGATGAATTAATAGTCTCTTTTATACCATTCATAATTTGTATTATCTATGTTCAAAAGAAAATATTATATTTATTTTATTGACTTGGATTTATATAAATCCATTAAAAAATAAAAAACAGAATTCCTTTCCAAATATATATATTTATTTTATCTTTTAATCTACATTTTCCATTTTAACATTGTTCCATTACATTGTTCCATTATTGTGGATTCTTTTGATATAATGGGTTTCTAGGAAATAATTTTCGCAGTGAAATATATTCAAAAATGTTTTATTGTACTGATGTATTCATAAAAATTTTATTATAATAACTATTAAATAATAGAAATTTCAGATTCGAGTAAAGGAAATAAAATTGAGATTATCTAATTTATTTAAGGAGTAGAATGTAACGCCCGAGGATTTTGATAACTATTTTCCTTCAAAAAATACTATGTCAAGTAGATTGTATCAAATGAAACATAAGAGAAAAAATAACCACTGGTAAATTTTATTTAATATAATAAAAACATTAATACATTATGATAATACAATGTGAATCCTCATAAGGAATATTATAGAATCTATAAAACATCAATAAAATAAAAGAGAGTAATTAATTAAAATTATTAATTCTAAAAATAATTAAATTTTATTCCTTAATATTTATTATTTTTATTTTAAAATAATATTTCAAAGTTTAAAAATAACAATATATTGATGAAAATTTAATGTATAGATTGTTAATATTTAATTTTAACGGGGTGGATAAAAATTATTTAATTTTTACAATGGGATATTTTTCAAATAGTTTTTCCAGAAGTGTGGTTTATTTATATCATCAATAAAATTAAATAATTTTAATAGTTTGTTATAATAAAATATTTCAATGTAAAAAATATATAAAAACTAATTTAATTAGTAGTTTATTTGATATAATATTGAGATCACTTGAGGTTTAAAAGGTAATTTTTTATCGGAACAATTTTTCAATAGATTTTATGTTCTCGTATAAAATTTAAATTCAATATTTTTAGAATATTAATATGAAAAAATAAAAATAATTCTTGGTTTTTTACATTCAAATTTATTTTGTGGTGAATTGTTTGGATTTTTCTTAAAAAAGTTTAATTTATAGGAATAATAAAATTGTATTTTCTAAAAATACAATAAAGTTTCATGCATTATCAGTATATAAACATCTCTCAAAATATTATGAAACTAATATCATCAAAAAAAATTTATTTAATGTTTAAAATAATTTATTATAAAATAATATTATGAATTTATAAACCTCTTTTTACATTTTGGAACCTAAGCTGTAATATTTTCTAATAAAAATTTTTTTTTGGTACTTTTACATTATTAACTATTCAGAAGCTAACATTTGATTTTAAACAGGTTATAAAGTCATTTAAACCTATATTATTTGACCATAAAAAAAAATATCATGTTAACCTTTACTATTATGAATCATTTTCATAAATAGGTATACACTCATTTTCATGCTTAAAAAATATATTTTAAAAAAATTATTTATTTTCTAATTGTACTTATTGTTGCATTATTCATTCAATTATTTATGTTTTTATCATATTTAGAAATTGAATCTTATAAAATAGTTTTATTATTATCAATCGAAATTAAAAAATAAGGTAAAAAGTTACTTTTCAATTTTAGGATTAAAAATAAGTTAATAATGTAAAAGTTTGTTACCATGGTAAAAGAGAAAACGAGTTAAAAGGGTTAAATGGAGGGGTAAGATAAAAAAATATCACAAATAATAATCTATATATGGTTCTATGAGTGATTTAATAACCTAAAATAATCATATCCTCACTAATTTAAAATTTTTGATTCAATTATTTGAATATGAATTCCTTTTTATATTAAGAATTCAGTATTTTTAAAAATTCCCCCAATCATATATAAAAGGACCCCTTCTCCACACTTTCCAGGACATGCATAAAATTTGAATTATTCACTATACTCTAATATATTGTATTTCCTAATAATACTATCACAGATTGGGTTTCATTTTTTTGAAAATAATTCTCAAACTCCTTTAATACCACGAATGATTTTTAGACGATAAATGATTTATCATTTATATGTTATGCCTTTTTATCATTAATCATCATTTGCCTTCTTTTTATATAACATAAGAATTATTATTGAAGAAATTTTAATCATATAAATAATATTTCCATACATAATTAATAGTGATATTTTAGTAAACACTCTACATAATAATACTCACCCATTGATTATAGATTGTTTTTAATTAGGTCGGTGTAACCACCAACATGAATGATGTTATTATCTTTTTTCATGGATGGTTGTGGAAACATAATTGCATATAATATATAGTATTAATTTTTATTCAATTTATTTCAGTTTTTTAATTGTAATAATTAGATTTATATCATTATTAATATACCATCATATGTTTATTAAAATTTACCAAAACATTCATTTATGGATTTATTTTTGGTGAACTGAGAATAAAAATTACATGGAATGAGCATGGGACATAATAAATCTTTAAAAAACATCTATTAATGTAACATTAATATTATTGGTATGACAAAATGAAAAACATGAAATGATTACTGACACCATTATACAAAAATAAAGAAGGAACAACCACAACTACTAAAAACTGATTATAAATATTAAAGTATAAAAAGAGATAAATGTCTAATAAATAAATATAAAATATTAATTAAAAAGGTAATAAAAATTAATATGATTATTAAATATATTTTTAATGAGTTTAATAATATTATATAGGAATATAGATCACATATGATCAAGTGGGAATCTTATGTAAGGGGTTTTGTCAACACAATTTCTTGTAATTGATTTGTGACCTCTCTTCATGATGTATATTTTTGTTATTTGGGTAAATCATACCTTATGATTATATTAACTTTTATTTACATTTATATTTTTTTGTATTTTCATTTATTTCTCACAATCCAATATTTTATTCATTCAAACATTATAAATTATGACATTATAAGAGGATTTCTAACTCAAATTCATTTCATTGAGTTATGTATTTTATTCATTTATAAGGACATTCAAATATGATCGGAATTATAACCACTGATTTTTTTTGTATTATTTCAACATTTTTTATATGTATTTACATTTCATGTTTATAATGTTTTTCTTTATATATTCTTTTATCAAATGATATTATTTTCATCAGGATGTCTTTTCAAATCTCACATTGAATATGATATTGGTGGTATATTATTTGCCATTTGAGATTATTATATGTTAAATATCTCTAAAATACAAATTATTTTATCTGACTATATTTTTTATTTTATTTACATATAATCTTACTGTTTCACTTAACTTTGATTAACAATTCAACTGAAAGAATCATTGTAAGTGCAGTCAGCCTTATCTCTTTTTTTCAGTTGTGTATATTTCTTATCTATGATAATTTTAATTTATATTTTATATAAATATAAATATATAAATATCACTGATATATTAAAATCTTTTTCTAAGGTATTTATCTCAATCTAGAAAATATTAAATAATATTTTTAACATTCTGTGCATACTTTATTTCTACTTACATTTAACTCTCTATATAAAAATTTCAAAAGTATATTAATTTATAATGAATTCCAATTGATTGAATATTTCAAATACTATATTCATTTTTAATTATTATTAATTTAAAAGATTTCAGGGTTTTCCAAAATCAATTTTTTCCTCTTTGTTTTATAAAATATTTTCTTTTAAACAAACATTATATAAAAATAAATGATATTTCCCCATATTCATCCCAGAGATTTTCTTTTGCTATTATAAGGGGTTTTTTCATATATATCAACATCAGTTAATGATTATTATGATTATTTTTTAATATTACATAATGATACTATCCAACTTCTTCTTTTAGATAACTTATGAAAATGTTCTGTGGAAATCATTACTAGACCCATTTTTTTCTCAAAGTTTAATTTTGTAATGATCAAATTATAATTGGTTTAATATTGTACACATATGTATGATTTTTCAATATGATATGGTTGGGATAAATATATATATCCTCCTATTACAAAGGGTAAATATATATATCTCATGAGATGAGATATAAGGGAATATAAATTTAAACCAATCAACTATGTGACTTCTTCCACTATGTGATTATTCTTATGGTAGTAAGCCTCAACAAAATAAATGATAATAAATTATTATGTATTTCCATAATTATTTTTCAACATTCATTATCTGAGTTTATGTTTACATGGATCCTAAATATTGACGCATGATTCCACACTCATATGTCAAATTTTATATATTATTCCTAAAATCCTCTTTTCATGAAACAAGATTTTTGGTCTAAGTTTTATTTGGTAAGAATCTCGTATGTCATGATCATGAAACATGATTATGTTTTAATGGACTCATTTTTATCTTATTAACACTTATTATATATGATTATAATTACTTTTTTTACCCCTACTGAGTATTTTAGGTCATCCTTTATTTTTTTCAAAATTTTGGATGAATCCTATTTTTTTAAGAAAGCGATGTCCTATTTCAATTTGGGTAGAGGGAGACCCATTACAAAGCCCGTAGGCCCAAGGACAAGTGGCCCATAAACGTGGCCTGAAAGAAAAGTGAAACATCATGCATAGATAATCATGTCTACATCACAAGGCCAATGTCAGGCTTGCATCACCACCTTTCAAACACATTCTTGTGTCAATACCTCCATGAATCACTATATGTAATTTAAACCCCAAAGGAAATTTCTCGGATTCTAGCCCGTGTTATTTAGATACATGATTATTGGGTTTAACACTGAAGTGTCACCTTAGTTTTATGTTACCTTTCCCTATATAAATAAATAATAGCATTATGTATGATGTGTTTGGAAGGGTACCTTGTGTGGAGGATTTTTGGGGGATGTTATAGTATTAATTTTCGTCAAACAAAATTTATGGGTGAGAGGAGATAATTTTATTTTAATAGTAATGTATGGATTTTAAAATGAATGGTTTTTGTCACAGTACAGAAATCTAATAGGTATTTAGTATGTAAGTTACATAATATTAAGTATAGATATTGTAACTAATCATGTATAAGTCATGTGCTCTATTGTTGGTATTAAAGAAAAAGTATAATGAATTTAGTTTCAGATCAGGGAGTGTGATTCTAGGTCAATTCTTATCCTACTGGTTTTTTAGATTAATCACTACATATATACCTTTAGGTTATATATTGATTGTTCACTTTCATTTTATTATTAATAAAAATAACTACTTTAATATTTATTGGGGTCAGTCCACTAGTAAATTAATGGAGAAATGAATATGAAGGAATAAAAATAAGTTCATGTACAATAAATAGGATTTTTATAAATTCCATTTTTTTATATAGTATCTTATTATCCATGTGATCCTTGATTTTTTATTTAATTTTTTAATATAATCCCTCTGAAAAAATTTGATTTAATGTAATTTTTTACTATATGATTAATTTTTTGTCTCATTTATTCATTAAATTTTTTAAAGTGTATATCATTCTTATTTTTCATATATAATACTCATTGAAGTTGTTACAGAGTAGGGTGATGGTGAACACAACATAGATTTATGGTATCCTAGATTAGGTACGATGTAAAGGAATTAAAACTATTATATTGAAATATTCCCACCCTATCATATGTATGTTAATGAAATTTCTAAAATATTCAAATAATTAAGTAATTTTATGGCATGTTTATATCCCATCTCACTTATAATAGAGTCAGTAATGGTCTTACATCATTCAAATACATTCTCCTCAAAGTAAAATATATGTATCCCTCCAATCCTCTAGTGATCGCATTAGTAGAAGTTATGAACTTTTCATCCATCCCTCGTGATGATTGGTATATCAAAATAGACAAAACATCAACATAAAAGTATAATCATAATCCATGCCTTAGCTAATTTGAGCACATGTATAATCACCCATCACACCTCATGTGTTATGAATTCATACATACACATCCCTTATATTTGGATAGCATAAACTATTTCCTAAAATGTGTTGAGTGGACCCATATATTTATCATAGATTGATCATCCTATTCTCATCCCATAACTCTCAATTATTGCCTCTCTAGTAGTTTAGGACCGTAGGCTTGCCTCGTTAATGTCAATTTAAAATTTTACGTCACTAACATATCAACTGATAACTAACTGATTTCAACTTTATTAATTTATCTCTTAGTGTTATAGGGGAAAACATATGTTGTATACCATTATTCCTTACAGAGACCTAAAAAGTTGATGTTCAAGAGTATTAAATGTCTATCTTTATTGTCCCTAATAGGTAAAATTATTAATAAAATGACCTCAAAATGAAATTTTGATCTCTATATTGAATTTTGAAAATATGTTAACCATAGGATTGAATTTACTAATTTTATAAGCTATTTTTAATAAATATTTGATGTAATGTGTTTGTGGAAATTATTAATAAATGTAATTACATTTTTATTATATTATATTAAGGAATAGTTTGTAAGAGTTATGTGATCATATTATCATACAACATTAAAAGAGGAAAAAATATTTATATTTAATTAGACCATGTCATGGTGCATGGTAATGTTGCCTATATAATGGGTTATTTGAAACATATAAAGAGTGAGGGAGTCAATGGTGGAATGATATGGACATTATCAAATCATAGTGGGAAATTAAAAAATTAGAAATCATTTAACCTGTCTTTCAATCAAGTTATATTTTCATTTTTTCCCTCTTTTATATATATTGTATTTGTGAAAATAATGTTTCTTAAAGGAAAAGATATATTGGAAATGAAATATCATAGTATATATAAATGACTGATAGTAATTTAGGATTGATGTTCATCCTAGAATCGAGGATACTAGCTCATGGATCTCAGCTGTTTAACATTCCTTATGAATCGAGAATGCTTATTATGTGATGGATATACTATTATTAATGATATGAGATAATGTCTTTAGAGATAATTTTTTTGAAATCGTTAAGAAATATTTGATTTATTGATTAATTATTCAATATGAATATTGAAAAATTAAAATTGGTGGATGTAAAATAAGATTTTTATGTACCACATATTCTATAAGATTTTTTTATTATGGGAATATTATATAGTAGAATATATATATTGATTGATTAATGATACGATTGAGACATAATGATGGATGAGATAACATATTCTATGAATACATTACTGATGAATTATGATTTTTGGTTTCTCATTAAAGATATTCATATTATATTATGAATCACTAGAAATGAAAATATTGTTTAGAAATATTTGTATGATGTTTTGGATAATTTGTATCATTTTTAATCTCTTTTATTATTTTATTCAATTTACTATGAGACATAGAAAAGTGTTCCTTACATTTAGAAACGTTTTCCTTAAGATTCAGGTATTTTTCATAAAGTATTATATATATTTTTATATCACACTTGGTAACAAATTATTTAATCAGATAATATAATGGAGTTAATATCTCTTAATAATAAAAACGTGATGAATTTATATTATCACTTTCATTTTTAGAATCATATAATCAATCTGAATTAATAGTTATGTTTATAATGTATTTGATTGTTATCTTTCCCAAAAAAATATATTTTATTCCTCAGAACATTAGAATATAAACCCATTATTTTAATATTGGTATCACTATATTTTTATGAACATTTTAAAGTAGTATCTCAATCTCTAGTAATTAATATTTTAATTTATTTCATACCCTTGTTATCCTTACATTTATAGTATTTCTTATTATACTTTTTAACTCTAATCTTTAACAAAATACAATCTAGTATAATATTTCCATGATTTTTACCATTATAAAATATAAAATCAGAAGCATATATATTATCATGTTATTATTTTTATCATTTACAAAATCTCTTTGGAAATTTTGATCCTCAAACATTATCCACGAAATATTAGAATGTTATCCTTTAGAACTAAAAACATCGTTATCGTCAAAAAAATTTCTAGATCCTCTTCAAGGAATATTTTTTTATGGATTTTAAAACACAAGTAGATGTGAAATTTAATCCATTTTTTAAAATACCTTTTCATAAATATATATTTAAGATATATTCCTAAAAAATTAATTTTTGATCAAGTCATCAATATTTTACATGGCGATATTTTTTGTATCATCACTATAATTCAACATAGATTCTCACTCCTTTGGAAGTTTATAAATAAATATTTTGACTTATTGATCTTCTAAAAACTATTTTTTACCAAGTGGTTGTAGACTGTATAAATTTTTTTATTAACCTAAGATGAATTTGAGAACAAGTTTAACTAGGTATAAAATCAAATGCATGATAATTATCTCTAATAATTTCTCACTTGGTCCCAAAAACATTTGATGAACTAAATTGTGCAGTGTCTAAATTTTTCTAAATGCTACACATAGTTCTGTAAAAATAAAATAAGTTGCATATATCCAATTGATGTGAACATAATAATGAATTTTTAACCTCATAATATAATTGAAATTCATATTTCATTTCTCCGAAAAATATTTAAATTTATTTCTTGAGAATATTATATATTATTGTAAACATACGAATGTCTTCAACAACAAGATTTAGTTGAATTTTTTCCATAAAGTCCCTCAAAAAATAGTAGTAATAACCATAAAAAAAAGGAATTATTCATTGAATAAGAATATCTAAAACTCACATGTACATAACCACAAATATAAAAAACATTTTTTCATCCTAAATTTCTGGTGAAAGGAAACTGATAGTCAAAATTAATATAATCTAATAGAAATATAAATTAGTAATATGTATTTTTATCTTAAATGTAGAGGCTCTCTCTGTTAAATTTTTTTTATATTATCACAACTTTAAAACTAAAAAAGTTGATAAATTTTACTCTAAAACATAACATAAAATTATTCATCCACCTCAATAATAAAACTAACAAAAATACAATGTCTAAATAAACTGATAAATTAAAAACCCATAAAATATTATATTTTATCATGTATGAATATTAAAAACAAAGATATTTTTATTTTATGAAAATTATTAAAAATAAAAATATCATGATGGTAGTAATAAAAATTATTTAATGTAGTATGAATAATATAAATAAAAACATAGCCTAGGGTACTGATTCAAAAAATAAGTTCCCTATAAAGGTTATTATAAATAACTCATTCAAACCTATGAGTATGGAGAATAATAAACATGATTCAAGGAATAATTTAATTTAACATTTCAATATATCTATCTTCTAATTCCATATAACCCTTGAAGAAACATATAGTAAGGTATGAATCCACTTTTATGAATAGGAATTACAACTCTTTCTTCCTAATGGAGTCCCTTAATCAAACTGATTAGAAAAAATACCTTAATCAATAAACATGAATCTCATGTATGTAATCTTATTGGAACCCATGGATCAAATTGGTTGGAAACTAAATGATTAATAATATATGTCGATATATTTACAATGAAATCCTCTCAATCAAACTCTTTGCAAAAACTATCAAAAAATAAAATTTATCATAAATTCTCTTGTGATAATAATATATTATAGAATTCATGTGATTACAAGATCAAATCTATATATTATGTATTTATAACTAAATGACCTAATATAATCAAATTTGTGGTCCTATGTATAGTCAAATAACATATAGTTGGATTCTATGTTCTTCTAGGTTAGTTTTCACAATATTAGAAGTGTCTTCATCACCATCTAATAAAATCAGCAACACTTCACATCGTTGGATGAAGTATGTTTTAATACCAATAAAACTCTAATAAATAAGGTAAAAATAGCCTTGATATAAAATAATCCATCTTAATGTTTCTACCATAATCATATAGAATTATTGACTCTAGATTTTTTTCTTTACAACCAAAATAGGAAAATGAAAAACCTCATATTAGGATATAAATGATAACATGAGTCTTCTGTGATTTTAAAAAATAAATATTTATTAATTTAATTTCTCAATAGAAACTATTGAGGGTATTTATATACATATTTATATATTTATATAATATTTTAATATTATTTAGGCAGATTTGGTAGATTTTATGGGTCACCTAAACTCTAGATATAGAATACTTTTTGAAGGATGTTGTTTTTATTGTTCCTTAGTAGAAAAATACATGTGATAATGGACATTTATAGTTATGAAAAAACTTATGGCCCATGTTTTTATGAATTCATATGAATTTGACACATATTATAAAATTAATATTATTGATAAATTTATTTTATTATTCATGGTGATTTACTATTTTCATTTGGAAAGTTTAATTCCTTTCATATATGTGTGATGATATGACATTAGTGTTTGTATCCATCCCATGAAATAATAATGGTGGTTCTATGGGGTTATTTTCAAAATCAAAGTTGGATTTGGTGGAGTCTTAGTGTGGTGGTTTAGGATATGATGGTATCAAATAGATTATTTTAGGGTATATTTTAAAGTAAGTACAAGATAGTATTTCATTGGTGTTAATGTAGTTGTATTACATAAACTGATTATTTGAAGAGACCAAAGAAACTATCGAGGCATTTAGGGGACCATGTTGCCAAATAAAGGACTCTTTAACCTTGGTATTAGTAAGGAATAATAGGTTTATTGCTGGTTATTATGATATATAAGGATTTATACATCATATAAGTTTTTGACATGATAATTACATGTGTTGTACTTGAGGTGATAGTTTGTGTGGGGTTTAATGTAGTGGTACCATGGTTACACATTCCTTAAATATATATCCTTAGGTTGACATTGTTTTTATCATTTTTATCATCCAAAATCTAGAAATCCAAATCTGGTAGTTATATTACATTATTGGAATGGAATAAAGGACTTTCTAAAGAATCCAATAACATAACAATCTTGGAAGACTAGATAAAAACCAACATTGTGTTAGTAAACGTAAGGTACAAAATTAATACATTGTAAAAAAATTATTAGACATTCTATAATAACCCAAATATTTACACATACATCTCCACTATGTTTCCTAGGTATGGGAATAATAATAATGGTTGTCCTAGATGCTATGTAGTGAGTATCACATATAAGAATCTCTCATTACATAGACATGAAACAATTTACAGTGTAGGAATAAATAAACAACAAGAATCAATAAAAAAATTAAAAATAAGACTATAATATATTAAGGGATAGAAATAAAAGTTAATAGATCACATGAATAAAAATAATTGGCTCATTAGTATAAAAATGAACGATTTTATATTTCTTGTTCTATACAATAAGCCATGGAAGCATGAACATTGACATCATTATCCTAGCATAGAGTAAACATCTTGTTCAAGTTACATATACAGCAATATACCCAAGCATTTTTGTCTCATGATACCTACTAATACATCAATTTAATATATAACTTTTTACCCCACATGTCACATGATTATATCTAATGAATTACTCATATGAGAAAATAAATAAACATCTCACAATTGACATTTCCAAAAAAACATCCATATTGGAATAACAACATACATAACTTCAATACATTCTCCATCTATATAAAAGTGAAAACATGATCATAACCCATTCAAGGAAAGAAGTTGGATGGTAAAACATCCATGGTAAAATTTAAAATAGCCATCTATAGTAACATCTCATAAAAACATCCAATACCATTCTTCATGCCAAGAAAAGGGATAACACGATTATACCTCATACGTAGAATGGTGGTGGATGGTAAAAAAATTGTAGTCAAAATTCCAATAATCCAATATATTAGGATAAAATTATATGATACTTTAATAAATTTCTTCATTATAAAAAAGGTATAAAATGTTCGTGACCATTCCAAAGAACAAAGGTGTAAATTTAAAGAACACATAATCAATATAATAACTGTGGCATATTATCAATGTAAGAGGACGTTCCCATATTAATGAAACGGTATGAAGATAGTGGTTAATTGCCCTTTTAAACTGTTGGGTAATCAATATAATATAATAATTTAGTTCAACAGTTTTCACTTGTTTTATTCCATGATAATGGTAGGAAAAACCCACTATTTATTACTCATAAAGGGGATGTGAATATTTTAATGGATATCACCCAGGATTGTTTATCCCGATGTGTAGTCCTAGAAACAATCATCATGTTTCAGTCTGAGGGTTGATTTAATACATCAATCATCCCTTTTCAGGTTAATTACCCCTAGGTTCATTTGTGTCACAGACATATGTAACTGCTAGTATCCATATCGGGATGTCATTTCTATTAAAAATACACTCTTTATGTTCAAAATGTTTACGATGTTTGGGCATTAAAGTGGATAATGAAAGGGATTTAATGTGGGTAATTATTATTTTAGATATATCAAATGGGTTATAATTTCACAGAATTAAAATCATGGGGACATTAAATTAATGAGTTTTAATAAAAAATTGAAGGGTCAATTTCATATATTTTTTGTGGGAATAATAACGATATAGGGATAATTCTATAATGAATGGGTATAAGTAGTCACTCATTAGAAATATATAAAATTTAAGATCATACCATGAAATTATAATAAATAAAATATGTGTAAATCATATTATAACAAAATAATATCAATTGAAAATTAAATAGAATTATTACAAACCCTTACCCTTTATAAGTAGCTTCTTTAAGCATAGGAGGACTCCTTATAATCATAGGAACTCTATGGGAGGGATTTAGAGAGTATTAGGAATTCATAAGTAATGATAAATTCTTTTAGTGTGGGGTTTGATGAGATAATGGGTTGGATTGAGATCCTTTTATAGGAGAAAAAATAGTTCTTTTCATGGAAACTAATGTTGGGTTATGGGTAAAAATGAATCAAATGGGTGTGAGGTGGGTTACATGAGTTAGGTGAGTAATGTCATTAAATTTAAAACCTAAAAAGTATTTCTATAGGGTGGGAAATATAGGTATGAATTTAAAACCTAAAAAAGTATTTCTACAGGGTTTAAGTGACCAATTAATTATTAAACATTTGATAAGCTTCATTTTCCCATTTTTACCCCTATTAATATTGAATATAAACTATCTAAGGTAATTATTTTATTACTAAAAATATTTTATGATTCCTCTAAAAAATTACTAACATTATGAATATAAATTTTTAATCCATTCAATATAATTTAATTTCTAAATGTGAAGAAGAAAACATTTAAATTAGAACTTAATATATAGTAAAAACAGTTTTTATTGAAAATTATTTTTATACATTAAGTGTTTTTATTATTTCATATTTATTATTAAATGAATGAATGTTTATATATTTTTATATATGATTAAAGATAATTTTAGTGGTATAATTTATAATATATTAATATAAATTATTTATATGTAATTTATATAACCTCGAAACAAATTCTTTCAAAACAACCATTTTAATTTTAATGTGGTAATTAATCATTAATCTAGGTAATTTATATTAAATGAATATAAATAATATTGTACTTATTAAATATTTTTCACCAATTAATTTTAATTATAATTTTCATTTTATCAAATAAAATTAATATATTTAGAGAAATTAAATTGTTCAATAGTGTGCATAAAATCTATTTTTTGAAAAAGATTATTTTTCTGAACAAAAATAATGTTTATGTTAAAATTATTGATAAAGACGATTTTCAAGAATTAAATTGGATTATTATAAAATAAAATTATATTTCAAGAAAATTATTCTAAAAAATATATCTTCCAAAAAAATATTTAAATAAAAGAAAGGTCTAAAAACATTTTCTTTTTTAAAATGTTACTTAACTTAAAAAATGATAATGTAGGTTTTATAATTTAATAATATAAATTTCAAAACATGTAGTTTTACTATTTCACCAAATATATTAAAATTTAAAAGGTTTTAAAAACTTTTATGTCATTATTATATAATGATATGGTCATAAAAGTTACATTTTTCTTAAAAACTAAAATTTTAACTTTCCACAAACGAATCAACAATTTAAAAAAATAACATAACCAAAAATTATGATCATATCATAATTATGAGTCCCAATAGGAATTTTATATTTTCAAAATATAATTATAACATTTAAATATCCTTTTTAATATTGTACCTCTATAGTGTGAATTGTTCGATTGTTCAAGTTAAGGTGTTTACCTGCTATAATAGGTTATTAGGTATTGCATTATCTTACGTTAAATAATTTCATCCTAGAAATTAGGGTATAATTTTAATATTGAAAATTTTTACATATTCCCTCCTCAATGTTTTTTTTTGATCTGATATTTTGTATTCTAGTTTGTGGTTTGTCTGATGGTCTTTCAAATATAGACGTGTCTGATTTCACAACACGTTCTCTCTAGGGTAAGGAATCTTGATAAGTTTTCTATTACAAGACAAGACTAGTTCAAACTCTATTCGCTCATTGGGATAACATGAATTAGATATGGAAATTTTAACTCAATAATTAAACATGTAAGACATAGTGTAATTTAGAAATATTAGATAGAATAACAATCTATACGCTAATACTCCAATTCCTTCAAGTATTTCAAAAGACCCAATATTATTAGGCCTTAAAATCCTATTTTAACCAAGTATTATTGATCCCTTCTAAGGGTAAAAAGTCAATAATATATGATCCCCCACATTAAATCCAATTTATTTCATTTGACTATCAGTATATATCTTTTCTATACTCTAGGATACATTAATCTGATCTTCAATAGTATGTACCTTAATAGTCATCTCCTCCACAATCTCTATGGAAACTTTCTTTATTTCTCCAACTTCCACCCAAATGGTTTGAGTACAAAACCTATGCCCATATAATGCATTATAATATTTTATATGGATTCTTGTATGGAATTTTTATTGTATAAAAATTCCACAAAATAAAGATATTAATCCCACACACTGAAGAAGTAAAAATAACAAGAACTCAGTATATCATCCTTTTTCTATATAGTATTTTCAAAAAATCCATCTGATTAGGGTTGATAGGCAGTACAAAAATGTATCATAGGGTGGATATCCCTTTAAATACTCTTATAGGATTTTAATTTTAAATGAGGGACACGATCAAATAAAATTTATAGTTGTTACCCCAGAATCCTTTTGATTTTGTAGTTATAGAGCCAAGAAATGTTCTGAATGTTTATATCTTCTCTTATCACTAAAAATATTTGTAGAGTTATTAAGATGATCAATAATGAAACATATAGAATATTTTTACCTTGGAGTCTTTAGGAGACTACTAATAAGGTCCATTTTAATATTTTCACACTTCCATATTGGTAAATGTAGTGATTTCATGTAACACCCAAAAAAATTTATGTACTTTTATTCAAATAAATTATAACATTTATTTATATATTTCACTTCATTAATTCAAAATAAAATTCACATGGAACCGACTTGGAATACATTGCACACAACACTAACCTGTTATAGGATACAGACAACACTGAGTTTCTACGGAACATCTCTTTTTATAATTATTATCTAATGTAGATAATTTTAACCTATCCAATAAATAGAGTTGAATGATTAGTAATAACTACTTTATAAATACTGATAATAAAATATATGATTCTTGGTAAAGTCCTCTTACGCTTAAAAATACAGTTTTTATGAATAAACAACTTTTAATGCCTTTTTGAAGATAATTTCAGACACTCATGTAAATTTATTTTTGGAAAATAAACATCGTTTTTCAATTTATAATATAAAAATTATTTTAGGATTAATTATTTGTGTTTTTCAGAAAAGTATCAATTTTTTATGAATAGTGAAAATACAGGATAGTAGTAAAAACCTGACATTTTAATTTAAATAACAATTTTTTAAAAAATTAATTTTAATGTCACCCTAGGTAAATTATACTTATAATAATCAAATTTAGTTTATTAGAATCATTTTTAGAATACAATTAGATATAAAAAATAATTGAACTTTTGGACATCTCTTTTACCTGCCTTCTTGCCAAATTTTCGGGATTCGCAGTACACTTAATTTTTCCACTTCTCTGACTAGAATTTTAAAAAAAACAACATACATTGTTTTAATCAAGATGAAACATTAGACCTAATAGGATCAAAATAATTTTTTGTTCGTAATAAATTTTAAATTTTTTACCACTGTTAAAGCTAAATATGGTAATTAATGGTAGAAATTATATTATAATAATATAAAATTACACTAGAATGTGTCCCAATTTTATAGGATATCTGTTTCTCGACCCCAATCAACCTTAGATCAAAAATATGATTCTATTTAACCCACCTTTTGTTAGATTAATACATTTATTTTATTTTATTTAAAGAAGAGTTAAAAGTGTCATATTCAAAATTTAATAACTAAATCATTTGTTATAAATGGTTATACATAAGATAAATTCAACTATAATTATTCATTTGAAATATAATATACATATTATCATCATGAAATTTTTTTAAATTTTTTTGAGAAGAAATAATATAATTAATGTCTTGTACAATAATGGTGCAATATTTGTTTAATTAATTGATATATCAAATAAATGCTATTAATTATATTGAAATATATATAATTTGACATAATTAAGGAAACAAAAGAATTTTATATATAATATAGACTTTTTAGTGACATATTAGAATTATTATTTCCAGGTTATCATTTTTTTATATTTTCAAAAATGCCAATATTGAATAGTATCAAAATTGACATAAATGATAATTTAAAATAAATAAGATATTATTAAATGGTTTAAAATTCATAAAAATATTAGGTTTATCAAAATAAGTTGGATGGTGTTAAATATTTTATAAATTATTTAATTGGGGTTCGTTTGGAATTTTATAGTAAATACATTAACCCTATAGTGTAAAAAGACAAGTTAACACAGTGAGAGTTATATTGTTTATCTAATGGGTAAAGCCAAAAGAAAAGATTATTTATATAACCTAAACATGTATAAATTTTATTTTTTGTGAGGATTTCGACCCATAATCATTTAAACATATAAATAACTCAATTTGTATCTACTTTAAATTGAAAATAAATTTATAATAAATTAATGGTTTGGAGTTTCCAAAAGTTAACCTCTCTGTCATTATGAAAGGGAACTTATCCTTCTCTTTTATTCACACCTATCAATCATTATTTATTAGACAAACACTTACCATTTCTCCCCCCAACTTCCCTCACACCCTCCTAGAATCCTTCCCTTCAGAATAAGGGAACTCAAGGAAGCCTTTTGGCACAAACCAAAAGGAATTACCCGATTAAGAGTAATCTAGTTTTAGTATGATGAGAGTCAAAAAAGAAGGTAAAATAATTTCATCCACTTTTAATTTCTGTGAGATACATGATATGTTCACAACCCTTTCATTTTTTGTGGTGTATTTACTTCCCATGATTGTGTCCAATGATTTTTATAATTAAATATATTGGAATTTACATATCCATTTTATGATCTTTCTTAGGGATTAAGTTTCAATTGGTTTTATGTTATAAAGAACATTTTTCCAAGAAGAAATGATATTTTCCTCAAGAAATGTTTTTAAAATATATTTCAAAATTATTTTTCATCTAAGATAACATCCATTAGTGTTACTCATGCCTTTGTGAGTAAATTGTTCAATGTTTCTGTTCATATTCTTTCTCTGAATGGATTATGTTTTGATGCAATGATATTCATGAAGCTCTTTAGTCATTCATGGGTTATATGATTTTGAAAGATGCTTCTTTTCATGGGTTATTATTATAATGAATTAATTATGAAACCTGTTTCTTTCTACGCGTTATGATATGTTTACATGTTTATGATACCCATTTCATTTCATGGGTTATGTTATGATCTTTAGTTATCTTGTGGAACATGTTTGTATGATTTCTATATGAGATATGTGGGACCTATATGTCCCTCTAATACATTGGTTAATTAATTATATCTCATGAGATAAACTAATATGGTCATGGTAGTGAACCTTGACTACTAAGATGGCTGTGGGAGTGAACCATGACAACTAATATGGTTTGGGGAGTGAACTCAATTTACTAAGATGGAATGAGTGTGAACACATACTACTAAGATGGTCTTCGAAGCGATGCCTTGGATACTATGGAAATTAGTATATGTTATTTTTTTTCACACTTCCATGTCTTACTCTTATATCTTGATTTCACGGATTATTCTCTTTGGATGATTATGATTATGTCCCATGAACATCTAATCTATATTCCATGATTTCTGTTATAATCATTGATATGTAGAGTATGATATTCTATTTTTATGATTGTGTTATGTTACCCTTATACTATTTTTTATTTTTATATGTCTCTCTTATTTACCATTACTAAAAATCTAAGATCACCACATTTATGTTTCTTTCCCCCAGGTTATGAGGATATGTACAATGTTTTCATTATATAAGAATGGTTCTATTAAAGAAAAACCATGTGTAAGATTGTAAAGTTCATTTGAGTACCAGTGTTATGTTTCCATGTTTCCAAATGCACTAGAACAATTATGGTCATTGTGAGTCTATTTTTATAATTTTTAATTATTCCTAAATAGTTATGTTATATTAATTTTTGAAAATAGAGGGTATCTATAGTTGGTATCAGATAAAAGGATTAGTTTTCATTTGGATGCTGATATGAGAGAACCGTAGTGGGAACCATATTAAAAAGCCTAAGGATAAGTATAAGGGTTAGAAAAAAGTAAAGAAAAATGCCCCTGAATTTTGGTTGAGGATATAGTGAGTCTATTCCATGAAATAAATCCATATCGGGACAGTATAAGTGGATGTGGCACTAGAACAGATTTCCCAAGGGGTCATAACTCCAACAAGATGTTCTAAGCCTAACTCGGGGTAATCTGGTACATGATAATGGGCCTTAATACACACTTAGTTTGACACTACTGGGGGATATTCTTTGGGAGTTTACAAACTATCCAGGAACCATTATGAAGGATTTAAATATAAGTCAGATATGAATAACCTAGGATAATCCTATGGATTCATAGATTATGTATGTATTCATTATTTATATATCATATAATTTATTTTTCACGGTTATGTGGTTCCTCATTATTATAACCGTTTCTTACTCTGTTATTTTGGTTTTAGTTAATGGTTGTAACATGAAGGAACCACATTAACGGTGATTTCTATAGGCAATTAATTGAATTTACACCTAAAAACTCGAATGTTATGGGGGTTTGAATGAAAAAAAATGTTTCTATGCTCACATAGATTTTTCAAGCTAGGAATCATGGTGGACATCCAAATGATAAAATGAGGGAACAAATTTCTATTGAGTCTTTCATGAGGCAATGTCCACATTCATTCAGAGCATCTTCTGATCCACTTATTGCAGAATAATGGATTAGTTCTAACGAAAAGATACTCTACATTATTTATTGTTCACAACATGAGAAATTCATTCTAACCGTTTATCTATTAAAAGTTGAAGCAGATCAGAGGTGGAATGTAATCAAGAATACCAGGCAGAAAAATGAAAATTAATCCATGGATTGGGATGAGTTCAAGAACATATTTTTCAATAATTACATTCCTTATATTCAGCATATCAATATGGAGAGTGAGTTCCATAAGTTGAATCAATGGGATGATGAATATTTTGGTACCTATGAGGCTAATTTCAAATGACTTGCAAGTTATACATAAAGAATTATCATCCAACCAGCAGAGGCAACTGGGTTAGGTGGACTCCGCCCAGTAGAGGGCTCAAACTCAACTCTGATGGGTCATGCAAAATGGGGGTTATACGCAGAGGAGGGGTGGTTCGGAATAGTTTCGAGTCGGTTATCATGGATTTCTCAGGCCAATTGCGACACGGTTATCCTCTTCAAGCGGAGGCGAAGGCGTTGATGTTTGGTCTCTCACTGTGTCGCCAAGAAGGGATCATCCTATCTCAGGTTGAAACTGATTCAGAAATTCTCCATAAAGCTTTGCATGGTTCTGGTTCCATTCATTGGTCTATTCATTATATAACGAGGGCATGCCGAGGTATGATCTCCAAAAACACCAGTGTTACCCACAGGTGGCGCGAGGGGAATAAGGTAGCAGACCATCTTGCTTCTCTTGTTGCCCTTGGACCAGATCACTTTTGTTTCCATACATCTAGTTCTATGAAGCCTGAGGGGGTCAACTTGGATTGAGGGGATGCTCTGGGCCTTCATTATTTTTCTACCTCCTTAGGTATGTTGTGTGGGGCGTTGCGGACCCATGTTATTTTTTTTGTTTTTCTTTTGGTTTTCTATTTTTCCTTTATTCCCTTAAAATGAATAAAAATCTACTATTGTATTGGGATAGAGAAATGAAGATATACATTATTTTATGATCTATGTGTTGGAAGATACATAATGAAAATTTCATTAATGGGTCTAGTAAATGTTTTAAGTGTGTAATGGAAGGTCACCAAGAAATTGATTGACGATGTGATGGGAAGAAGTTAGATAATGTTGTGAATGTGGAAAAATAGTCACAGAATGCACCCCTAAAATTCAATGCTAAATGTGTAAGTAGAATTGGAATTATGCTAACCACTTCAAAAACCCATGGGCTTGTAATGTTGATTGATTTCTACAACCTCTTAAGCCAAGTGACAAACGGAAATCTCATACAATCACTATTTCAGAAGAGAGGTGTGATAATGATGTGTTGAAAGGTTCTCTTACCATCCACTCTAGAACTGATAATGTCATATTTGATTCAATATCTATCCACTATTTAATATCTAAATAATTTTACAAGGGTGTTAATATTTCACGGAAATAATTACATATGTAATTAGTAGTAAAAACCCCTAATCTTATGATAATTTCATCTCATGTCTATGATTCCTCTCTGGTTGATGTTTTTGGGAATGTGCTTCCTGCAAGTATTGTTTATATTCTTTTGGTCAAATTTGATGTTATCATACACATGGATTATCTTTATCAACATAAATCCAACATCAAATTTCAAGTAATTGAATAAATGTTTTATATTTTAAACCCTCTTATAGTTATCCATCAATTTGATGATAAGTATGAACATCCAATAGAGATTACATCTAGTGAATGGGTCATAATTCACATTTATAATGTTTTTTTATCTCAAATGGTTGGGGAGAAAAATGAAATAAATAATATCCTGGTTTTTAAAGATTTTATTGATGTATTTCCTGATGTGTTGCCTAGTCTTCCACCAAAACATGATGTTGAGTTCTCAATAGAACTTGTACCCGGTTCCATACCAACTTTGAAAGACTCTTTCTAGAATGGCCTATATTAAGTTCCTGAAATTGAAGAAGAAACTCCTATAAAACATTGATAAGGAATTTATTTAGCCAAATGTGTCTAATTGAGGAGCATTGATTATATTTGTGAAATATTGTCATGGATCAATGTGAATTTTCATTTATTATCAGTAGTCGAACAAGATCACAATTCAGAACCAATATCATCTTCCCCATATTCGTATCTTATTTGATCAATTGCATGGATTTCAATAATTTTTCATGATTAACCTTTGTTCTGGATATCATAAATTGAGGGTAAAGAAGGATGATATACCAATGAGGGAATTATATACAATTTATGGTCATTATGAATATATAGTGATGCCTTTTGGTCTTACAAATTCCCCTAATATCATCATGGATTTGATGAATAGAGTATTTTGAGATAACCTCTATATGACTATGTTAGTCTTTGTAGATGATATTAATATATATTCAAGAGAAATTAAGATCCTAAAGATTACATAATAATTGTACTAAAAACCTTATGTAAGGGTATGTTATTTGAAAAAATTATAAAGTATGAATTTTGGCTTCAAAAAAGTTTCATTTTTTGATCACATAATCTGATGAGATGGTATAGAAGTGGACCCATCAAAGATGGATGCTATTGACGGATGACCAAGAAAAACCATTTTGATTGAGATATGTAACCATCTTGGATTAGCAAGATATTATTAGTGCTCTGTGTATAAATTCATTAGGAATACCTAAAACCCTGATCAAGTTAACTTGGAAGGGTGTCATGTTCCTCTGGATAGAAGAATGTGAGGAAAATTTGAAGGAGCTAAAGACAAGGTTGGTTAGTGCACCTTTGCTTACATTTCCTTGTAGTAGAGAATAGATTTTAATCTATATTTATTAATCCAAGAAGTTATTGGGGTGTGTTACTATGAAAATTAACATGGTTATAGACAATTTCTATTGAAATTTTAAGATTCATGTGAAAAATTACGCAACTCCAAAAAAGGAGTTAGAAGAGGAAATTTTTACACTAATGATATGGAGGTATTCTCTTTATGGAAATAGTGAGATATATATACTGTTAAAAAAGGTATGAAATATTTATTCACATATAATAAGTTAAACATGTTCCAGATAATATAGTTGGAGTTTATAAATGATTAAGACTACTCAATACATACCACCCTAGGAAACTGAACAAGGTGGTAGATGTTGTGAGTCAAAATGATCGAGCTAGCTTATCCTTTATGAGGATCAAAAAAGATCCAATATTCTTGTATTTACAAAGGATGGATCTAGAAATCCTGAATAAAGGGTAAATATATTATCTCTCTCAAATTAATTTTCAACCCTCAATCCAAGTTAAGATTATGGACGTATATATAGAAAGATGATGAGTTGTAGAAGAAGGTCACAAATGTTCCATATTTTAACCCTGATCAGGTTGGAATGATGAGGTTTATAAACTATGGATGTGTTCCTTCCATACCAGATTTGAAGAAGGTGCTATTAGAGGAATCTCATAGTTCTTCATTCTCTACTCATCTTATAAGTACAATGATTGATAGGGACTTGAATGAATACATATAGTGTGATGGAATGAAGTGAGATATCATAGAGTTTGTATATACGTATTTGGTATTCCATCAAGTTAATGCAAAAAAAATTAAAAGGGATGTTATATTGATTACCTATACCAGAATGGAAATGGTAGAACATAACTATGGATTTTTTTCAACGGGTGGTTGTTGATCGCCTTAATAAGCCTACAAACTTCATTACTATTAGAGAATGTTTCTCTCTGGATCAACATTCTAGGATATATGGCATAGAAGTTGCATGGTTGTATGGAGTACCACATTCCATTGTATCAGATCTTGAGTTTAGGTTTACGTTAATGTTCTAGTGAAGTCTTTAGAAAAAACATGATACAGAATTTTTTTCAGCACTACTTATCATCCACATAGAGTTTGTCAATATGAATGAAAAATTCATAACCTAGAGGATATTTTGATATCTTTTTCTCACGATTTCAAAGGTGGTTAGGATCAACACCTTCCACTAGTTGATTTTTCTTACAATAATAAATTTCATTCAAAAATTTTTATGGCTCCGTATGAATCCCTTTATGGGTATAAATGTCGAGCTCCAACATGTTGGGATGAGGTTGGAGAAAGAAATCTATTGGGACGTCTGATTTTTGATGAAATTTCAGAAAAAGTTTGAACTATTCAACCATATATCGAGAAAGCTCAATGTTTGAAGAAATTTTGTACTAATATACATCGACGTGATATAGAATTTGAAGTTAGTGAAATAGTGTTTCTATGAATCTTACCCTAGAAGAATTTTAGGAGATTCCAAATGAAATGGAAATGAATCCCTATGTATATTGGTCCCTTTAAGATTCATGATCGTATCTAGACTGTAGCCTATCTCTTGGAACTTCCTCCAAATATCTCTCAAGTTCACGATGTGTTCCATGTATCTCTACTGAGGAAGTGCATACTTGACCCTTCACATGTTCTAAACACAGTGGTCATTCAGCTGGAAAATGATATTTCTTATGAGGAGAAACCTGTTGAAATTGTGGACCAATCATATAAAATTATATGAAACAAGACCACTTTCTTGGTTAATGTTTTTTGGATAAATCAACAGTTAGAGGAAGCTACATTGGATCTAGAGGATTTGATGAAGTAGAATTATCCACATTTGTTTTTAACTAAGTGATTAATTTTGATGGAAATTCATTTTATAAGGGGGGAATGCAACACCTAGAGTTTTTATTGAAGTTTTTTCGAATAAATTAAAACGGTCATTTATATCTTGCATTACACCAATTCAATCATTCCTTTTACATCGAACCGACTTGGCATTCATTGCAAGCAAAATCGAGTTTCTAAAAAAATTATTTTATTATTATTATTATCTAAATGTGATAATTATAACTTATCCATTAAACATAGTTATATGAATAGTAATAACTACTTTTCAAATATTTATAATATAATATATAATTCTTGGTAAGGACTTTTTATGTTTAAAATACAGTTTTCTTGAATGAACAACTTTTAATGTCCTTTAAAGATAATTTTAGACACTCATGGATATTTATTATTGTAAAATAAAGATCATTTTTGAATTACAAATATATAAAATATTTTATGAAGAATTATTGTTATTTTTCAAAAAACTGTCAATTTTGATGAATAGTGAAAACATTGTATGGTAGTTAGATATAGACTTTTTTATTTAAGTAATTATTTTGAAATTAAATTGATTTTAAAGTCGAAATATATAAAAAATAAATATATTAATCCAATAAAGGTCATTGGAATTGTTTTTATTATATAATTAGATATAAAAATTTATTGAACTTTTGAACAACTCTTTTACCCGCCTTCTAGCCACATTTTCAGGATTTCCAGTCAACATAATTTCACCACTACCATTAATTGAATTTCAAAAAAATGAATATACATATATGTAATACAGATGAAAAATTTTATATAATAAAATCAAAAAAAATTGATGAATATTAATGTATAAATTTTTTTACTGTTGTTAATGGTTAATGGGATTATTCAAGGAAAAATTAATATTATATTAAAATAAAATTAACCTAACACTTGTCCAAATATCATTTCATTTGTGTTTATTAACCCAAATCAAAATTTTGTAAAAAAATTAAGATCCTTTTTAAGCTATCTGTGTTAGATTAAGACATTTATTATATTTTATTTAATTAAAAGTTAAAAGACTCATATTCAAATTTTATTAACAAAATATTTTTTTATATAGGGTAATAAATAACTTAAACTCTACTATAATTATTCATTTGAAATATAATAAATTTATCTTGAAAATTAAAATTTATTTTTAATTTTTTAAAAAAATAGCATAACTAAAGCCTTGTACAATAATGATGCATTAATTATTAAATTATTTCAGATATCAAATAAATTATATAAAAATTATTAAAATTAAAATAATTTAATTTAATTAATGGCATATGTGGATTTTATTAATAACTTAATCATATTAGAAAAATATTTTATGTATTGTCCTGATGATATCAAGTTTCTCTGATATTTTTAAAAATGAGAATATTGAATAGTATCAGAACTGACATAAATTATACATTAAAATATAAAATATTTTATTAAATGTTATAAAATTAATAAAAATATAAGGATAAGTCAAACAAAATAGATAGTGTTAAATATTTCATAAATTATCCAATTGGGGTTTTTTTCAATTTATAGTAACTATATTATCTTTATAGCATAAAAAGACAAATTGTCATGGTAATAGTCAAATTCATTAACTAAAGGTTAATTTCAATAGATAAGGTAAATTATATAACCTAAAATTTCTAAAATTCATTGGTTGAGAGAATTTCGACCCATCTTCATCTTAAATTTTAAATAACTCACATTGTATATATATGTAATTGATAATAAATTTATAACAAATTATTTTTTTTGGAGTTTCCTAAAGTACCCCTCGTCCCTCTTATAAAAGGGAGAATTTCCTTCTCTTTTATTCACACCTATAATGGATTTTTTCTTGGCCAAAACCTTACCATTTCTCCTCCAAACCTCCCTCCCTTTCACCTATAATACTAAATTTGGGAATAAGGCAACTCAAGAAAGCCTTAATCACAACCCAAAAGGATTTACCCGATTAAAATGAAGCTTTTCCATGTATGAAGAGAGTCCATACACAAAGTAAGGGGATCTCATCTCAGTTTTAATTTTTTTGAGATAAAAGGAATATTCATCACACCTTTTATTTTTATGGTGTATATACAACCCTTTATTGTATCAAATTATTCTTATAATTAAATTTATGGTTATTTACATATCCTTTTTAAGATCATTATAGGGGTTTCAGATTTAAAAGGTTTTGTGTTATAAATATCATTTTCTAAATAAGAAATTATATTTTCCTTAAGAAATTTTTTTAAAAGATCATTCCAAATTATTTTCCATATAATATAAGGTTCATTGGTGTAACTCAGGCCTTTATTGGAAAATTATTCAATGTTTCCATTCATATTATTTCTCTGAATGTATTTGTTTTCGATGGAATGATGTTTAGGAAGCATGTTTCTCTTTCATAAGTTATATTCTTTTGAAACCCACTTCTTTTCACGAGATAAGTTTATGAAGAAATAATTATGAAACCTTTCACTTTCAATAGGTTAGGATATGTTTACATGTTTATGATACTCATTTGATTTCATGGGTTATGTTATGATTTTTGATGATCTTATGGTATATTTATGTATGGTTTCATTATGATATGGATGGGACCTATATCTCCCCTCAATGCATTGGGTAAAGATATATATCTTATTATATAAACTAAGATGTCCTTGGGAGTGAACCGTGACTACTAAGATGGCCATGGGAGTGAACCATGACATCTAAGACGGTATGAGGAGTGAAATCATACTACTATTATAGTATGAGAGTGAACCCATACTACTAATATGGTCTTGGCAGCAATGCCTTGGCTACTATGGAAATCAGTATATGCTTTTGTGTTTTCCACACTTCCATGTTTTACTCTAGTGTTATGTTTTTATAGATTATGTTCTTCGAATAATAATTAATTTTTTCCTATGAACATCTAATCATTATGACATGATTTTTTTATGAACATTGATGTGTATGAAATGACCTTAATCTTTTAATAATCACGTTCCTATACCCTTATACTCGTTTTTATGCATATATTTCTCCCCTTCTCACCCTTACTAAGATTCTGAGCTCACCCCTTTTATGTTTCTTTCACCATTGTTATGATGATATGTACTATGTTTGTTGTATGTAAGTTGGTTGGTAGTTATGTTGAACCTAGTGGGAGATTTTTTAGTTCATTTATATACTATTGTTATGTTCCCATGTTTCCAAATGCACCATACAAATTACGATCTTTGGGAGTCTATTTGTATAATGTTTAAGTATTCTAAAAATGTTATGTAATGTAATTGTTTGAAGAGCCATCTTTTCTATATTTCGTGAATCTCTAAGGGTGTTGTATTTCAACCTTTACCAACTATAATAATAGTCATCTAGGGTCATAGTCCACAATTTCCTACTTCATACCATCCCTCCCGAAATTTCCTCTTAAATCCTTATACATCATTGTACTACTCGGGTGTGACATAAAATTTGATCTATGTGTTTCATCTACAAGTTCTCACTTCAATTATGAAATTTATGTAATATATAAAATCTTCTATAACATCAACAATATATCTTTATAAGTGAATTCTTTCAATTTTCCATCATTTATTTATTTAATCATCATTGTTAATTCATCATAATAAGGTTCGGGCCTCATTATCCATTCTAATAGTGATGTTTTTAAAATGTCATGGAAAAAAATTAAAATACCCTTCCCTAGAAATAAAAATATTAATATTTAATATAATTTTTTATATAGGATATTTATTAATCCTCTTCGTGGACAAGAATTTATTGTCCCTCTTACTCAATGCATCAACCACCTTGTTTTCCCTCCTAAGGTGGTAGTGTATTGACAAATCACCTTCCTTATATAGTTCTAACCATTTAATTTTCCTGATGTAGAGATTCTTTTATGAGAATATATACTCCAAACTAATTTGGTTCATATATATATATATATTACATCATTCAATAGAAATGATGACTCTATATTTTTAAATAAAATATAATGGATATAAAAAAAAGATCATGATTTAGATTATTCTATTCATGGATTTTTAATTTATTTGATACATAGTAAATCAGCTAATCATTATGCATAAAGGCCCAACCAATTCTATTATTTTATACACCAATAAATATTACAAATCTATTTTTAATTGATTGTTATGTTTATAACATTTAATTAATCATTATCCTCTTTAAATCATCAAAACATTCCTCACATTCTATTGACCATGTGAATTAGCCCCACTATATATTATATTAGTTAACATATTGGACAACCATAAAAAATATTAAACAAAAAAATTGAGAGTATCATATTAATCCTAATAATCTATAAATATATGTTTAATTCATGGGTGTGAAATATTATTTTCATTCCATTCTCTTTGAATGGTCAACTGATTTCTATCACAAGAGATAATATGGCCAACAAAGGGAACTTCATTAATCCAAAATCCATACTTATTGTATTTATGATATAATTATTTTTATATGTTCTTTATAATTATTGATATATGAATATCATGATCTTCATATCTAATAGAGTATAACAATGTATCATCATTAAATACCACCATCAATTTATCATGATAATCCATGAATACTCTATTCATCGAATTAATGAAGTCGAAATAAACTTACTCAATCAAAATAGATGTACCATAAAATCATAATCTACAAATGTTCATATAAATGTATTATTTGGAATATCATCCTTTTTTACCCTTGTTTAATGATAACAAGAGCGATAATTGATCATTGAGAAGTATTAGGAACCTTGATGTAGATAAAAAATCATCAATACATGGTAATGGTTTCTAATTATTTATTATAATGGAAGTGATCTACTGGTAATCAATACACAAGAACATAGACCCATTAATCTTTTTCATGAATAAAATAAATTCTCCCCATAGTGAAACACTTTGGCATAAAATCTAGTAATAGATAACTCTTTTAATTGTTTCTTCCACTCAACCATCTCCAGCGGTATTATCCCGTGTTGATTTTTAGATATAGGTATTACATCCAGAATGAGTTCAATAAGAAGATCAATTTTGAACATAATGGTTTTAGAGTATATATCCTCATATGAAAAAAAAATATTGAGAGACTAATTAACTTGGAAATCTCAACTTTAACTCATCATTGAAATGATCCATCTTTATTTCTAGTCTATGTACATAGTACACTCCATGTATAGTAATATTGTAAATTTAACCGCATACTCATAAAAATGTTCCACCATTTATTCTATGATTAAGGAACTTGTTTTCCATTTTAGTTGTTTTTGCTTAAGATTGGGTCATATGAACAATTGTTTTTACATTAGATAAATGATTATTAAATTATTTAAATATTATTAAAATATATTGTTTCATATTGTGTTTTATTCTAGATTAAGTTAATTTAATAATTTATTATGTATATTTCATATTGATAAGGTCACAATAGTTCCCCACTATGATGAGGACATTGAAATTCTATGATAATTTTATTAAATATAGATCTACAGTTAGATAATGTTCTACAATTGGAAACATATAATGTGACTATCAGGTGAGAATACACATAAGCAGATGATACTTCCTCTCATAATGTATTCACATTGTAATCTCTCATATGAGAGATTAAGAGAATAGATACTCTAATAATAATTTTGAATATTTTGGTTTCGTAATATTTTCCTATCTATGAGCATATGAAATAGTCTTTAGGCATTAATATTATCATTAATTCATTTCATGACACATGCACATTGATTTACTATCCAGAACTATAACATAGTATTTTCATGGGAAGTGGGGTATGTTGGGTGTGTAATGAATGAAATTTAATTAATGTATAATTTGACGAAGGATTTTTACCAATCATCTTTATGATAATTGATATAACAACCAGTTTATTGGAATGGATCCATGACATTAATATCATGTCCATGATGAAACAACATATTTATTTCCGATATTCAAGGAAAGACGTATGAACCATATAGTTTGTTGAAATTGATTTGAAACCATTATGACGAGATATTGTAATAAAGATATTATATTAAATAATGATATTTATTATGTGTTTTTTGATTTTGCGAAATTAAGTTCATTCTATTGGGTTCCTTGACCCAGTTTGAGATAGTAATCATGGATTTTTGGAAATCATTCCTAATTCCAAAGAGAAATAATCATGAAGTGTCGCACACAAAGTGTTTTTATTAACATCGATTAAATATAATTTGAATGTAATTAATAGAATAAATTTTATTATCAATACCGAGGAATAATTTTATATTTATGGATCACCAATATTTATTGATGAATGAAATATTTATTTAAATATTTATTCATGTATGCAGTATGTTTTGAGCAATTAGAATGTTCAAATATTGTGTCTGGTGATAAATATTTATTTAAAATATAGTGAATAATATTTATCCTTGTGAATGTTATTGTGGATCATAAAATAATATTATTTTTATTTTTATCATATAGAATGGGGTTTGAAGATGATTGTTATATTATTTAAGGACTTGTATGCAATAAAATAAAATTTTTAACTAAATGCTAGACAAATAAATAAATTATTATATTCAAATTGTTGGGATAATCAAGATTTGAAAATCATTATTCATAATGGAATTATCTCTCCATTCCTCCATCTCTCTTACTCTAAAAAATGAGAATTGCTATAGATATTTTTTAATGTTTGAATGTGCTGTAAGAGATCAACAGAGATAATGGAAGATAATTTAGTCATTGTTCTATCACATGAAAAGTAATGGGTGTCTTCCGTAGATAAATAGAGAATGTTTGGTTCATCATTAAATGGATTCTATGCATGGATCCTTATCACAAAATGAAGGTAATATGGAAATTATTTTCAAAACATTAACATAATCATTAGAGAATGTTACTAAGATGAGGTGACTATTTCCTCTAATCCTAAATAAATTAATTAGAAATATATTATGAAAATATCCTCTCTTGGGTATTGAGTTTCTCTTTGTCAATATTAGGTGGAAAAATATCATTGATCATGTAGTTCACATTTGGTATAATATTGTTAATGATCCACTAAATCAACAAAACCATTAATAGTTATTTCACCCAAAAAGATGCATGTGCTCCCCCTAAAACCTTAAAGTGGTATTAGTGTGGAAACCTTTCAAATTAATAATATTTCATTTCATTTTTGATCTATAAGCACAATAGTGGTTATATTTTAATTTGAAGAACTATTTTTTTCTTTAATAAAATTTTAATTAAATTGTTTTTATATATCAATAATCATTGTTAAGTGTTTCATTTTCATAGTATACTATGAATATATGATGAAATTTAATATATTATATCAGAAAGTTCCATGGATTTTGGTCAGATATCATTAGATTACACAGTGTATATACTAGGACAACCTAACACAAATCATTTCGTATTACATGGTGTTTATATAGTGTGCACATTATGTATCATACATGGTTGAGCTACAAAATTCAAACGATTCATGGGGTCATATACATGGTCAGAATCACATGAGACTAATATCCTAGAGAAATATTGAAATACATGATGTGTAACTAGTGAACACATTGTGGAATTCGTAATCTACCTCATCCTATGTAAAATCCAAGATATTCATCATGTCAAGAAGACAAACGACATGTGAGATACATGTTGTATAGATGAATTGTACATAACTTATAGTTTGACATCTGATGAACATGTCAAATCCATATGTGGGCTACAAAATCACACATAAAGTGAAACACACATTGTCTAGCTGGTTAGAATGCAATGTGTAGTACAGATATGGTAAATACCTAATCCATTGTAATTCATCCCAAGTATATTAAATCAGGATAAACATCTTGTAACCTTTTCTGTAGACACTTTGTATTCTCTCAGTAAAGGATGTTATTAAATTACATTAAATCACTAATTACAACATTAAAACCATATAATATTTAAAATAACCTATTGTGTTTTTACAATTAAAAAATGTATTTAATGAATTATTAAATTATTAATTAATTAATTTTTATTATTTTTTTTATTGGTTTTGTGGTTTATGTTTTATGAATACATTTTGGGTTGGTATATTCAAGTGAATTCATGTTTTCATTAAGATAAAATGTAATTAATTAAATTATTAATTAGTTAATTACTTCTAGTGTGCTTATCTTAATAATAAATAATGAATTGAATTGAATTTTAACTAGTTTTAGATTTCTATATTTTTTTCATGTGTATGACTATTCATGATCATGAACAAGACCATTGTACATTTTAGTTTTATTTATTTTAATTTATATCATTTTTTTAAAATTATTAATTATTAAATTAAATATTATATTTTTTGAGTCATCCATCCCTCAATTATTATGTTGGACCTGTGTGTCCAATGTTATTTATATGACCTTACTAAACCAAAACCTATCGTTCCCCTCACATTCATGTGAGTTATAAATAAATGTATCAAATATAGTATCCTTAGGCTTATGGAGATAGGTCATGACAAAACCAAGATGATGCAGACTCAGTTGACATACATGGGGTATGTTTAATGTGGTAACTTGTTTCAAGATTATTAAAAGGAGTTATATAGGTAACACATTGATTTATTTTTACCTAAATAAATAAATTATTAGATAAGTTGATGATTGGGATATTTATTTATATGTGTCTTACAGATCATTTATATGATGGATACAATATTTTGATCATATAAATAAATGAATCAATGGGAAAACATTTATATAAATAAATAAATTATACATATATATTTTATCAAAACATCGTTAATCACTTAATTAAAATCCAAATAATATTTAGAAGACATAAAAAATTGAAACAATAAAATTTAATGATTAATAAAAAATTACCTCAACTAAATATTAATTTGTACATGGATTTCGATTACTTGATTAGGGATTAAATCTTTTGAACTAAGTGTTTTCCAAAACCTTGTTGGGAATCATAATTTAAACTTTGTGTTTTTATAAAGGATATGGGATAACTTATGAATATTACATCTACAAAAGTATCCATCTCTAAACTTGATTTAACTTAGATGAATGTGTTTAGAAAATCTGAGTCAGGATTTCAGAATTGGGGATTCCACTCAATGATTCAGTGAGTTTCATTCCTACACATGACCAACCCTCCTTAGGATTATGTAAAGGTGAATGTGGATCCTTTCTAATATAATATTTATGAAATTTGGAATTAAAAGTTCAATTATTAGTTTTACTTGGGATTGATAAAATATTGGGTTATTTAATTAAAATTTAATTAGTGTTATTTATCACATTTTTTAAATCAAAAATAGTAAAAATGATATTTGCTCTTAAATTGTTGAATAATTTCATGTTCATCATCCAAATTATCCATATAATCTATATTTGATTAATATCATCTCTTCACTGGTATAAACTTCTGGGAGTGGTTCATATTCCATTAGGTTGTGTTTCTACATGAATAGAAATCTTTCATGATAGAAACCTCATTACCTGAACCACCTATGAAAGAGGTGAGTGATCTAGAGTTCATTGTTTGTGAAAAAAATTAAATGACGCGGTTGACATTCAATGTTTGAAGTTATAATAATATTCAAGTGAACTCATATTGTCTCATGAATACATAGATACTTGCAGTATGCTAAAGAATCTATATGATCAATACCAAGAGAGAGAAAGATAGGATTTTATTGATATATCCATGGAACAGATTTAGATAAAGTATGGATAGGATGCAGTATCTAGGCCATACATAGTCAAACTCATTAGATACATTGATTTCCAAAATAATATACGGTTTATACTACCTGATGAACTACGGAATGAAATCATTCTTGTTTCACTCACTCAAATATTCCAGATATTTTTTTTAAAATTTTAATATGATCAACATGGATAAGTATCTTCCGGATCTACTCACTCTTCCTCCCTATGTAGATAATAAGACAAAGAGTGAAAATCATTTTCCCTTATGATGAATAAAGGTAAATTCCAAGTGATGATCTCTAAGACCAAATATTCATTATTAAAACATTCCCAATAAGATAAATATCAAGGGGTAATAAAGGGATCATGATTCTTTTTATTTCATATGTGGAAAGAAGGGCCACAAGATGAAAATATACACCTATGAAAAAAAGAAAGGGGACGTTTTACGTTTGTTTTCTATAAAGGGAAATTTATATATTTAAAAAATTGGGTATTAGATAAATATGTTATCACTTATATATTTAAATATAGGATCCAAGTAGATTCATGATGATTGACCAGGTAAATATAATCTAACGAGATGAAAATAGATCCAAACTAGTTGTTATGACTACAAGGTACTACCAACTGATTTTTCCAACAAGAGTGTTCCTAGTTTTTAAGGATAATGCAGATGGATTCATTTTCACGTTTAGGAATATATTTTTCTTATTTTCTGATGAAATTCCTAGTATGTTATAGGAAATTTAAAAAATTTATTTTTACATGTTTTATTACACAATCCTAGTAATGGAAATCGATAATGAAAATAATTCACATGAAACATACCAAACCCAACATTGGTATCAATGTCTAGGTATTGTATGTGAAAATATATTGATAAAATTATATCATTATAGATATTTATATTCCTTTAAACTAAAACCATATGCCATATTTCATTCATGTTTATAATGAAAAATGACCATGGACCTATTTAGTGGGAAATATGAAATGGTTAAAGGTCTTCTTGAATTAGTTCATACTGATGTGTATGGACTATTTCATATTAATTAAAGGGGTGGTTACACATACTATATAAAAAAAATTTATTATATCTATAGATATGGATATGTCAACCTAACGAAGTAAAAGTTAAATTATTTTGATAGATTCAAGGAATACAAGAATTAGTTAATGAACCTGGTTGGTAAGAAGGTTAGGAAACTCTTCTCAGACCATGGTGGTAAATATCTTTATCAATATTTCATTGATTATCTACCAAAGTTTGGAATCTTATACCCTCTAAATCCTCCTTATACCACTTATTGGAATTATATGTGTGAAAAAGAGTAAGTGCACCTTGGTTAACATAGTGAGATCAATGATGATTCATGTGAGTATTATATTATCCTTTTTTGGATAAATTTTACAATAGTAGGCAAATAATAAACCAAATTCCAACTAAATATGTAGACGTTATACCATAACAATTATGGAATAGAATGAAATAGGTGCTTTCATAATTACATGTGTGGGGTTTGAAACCATTTGTTAATGCATCTTTAGATAACAAATGTACACCCCGATTCCCGAACTATAGCATTATATGAATCTCTAGGGAAATAAGTGGATAATACTTATATGAAACCTAATAATAAAGTAAATAGTGTAAAAAATAATTTTATTTGAGTGGGAGAACATCTATAAAATATAGAGTGATAGAAACATAGACTTTTATGAATTTAAGATTCAAGGTACACAAGAGTTGGAATAGGAAAAATTTAATAAATCTATTATAGAAGAAGATGTTTTCTAGAAAAAGTGCTATATAGGAGTACAATATAGGTTAGAGAACAAGAAGGATATGGTTTTTTAATCACTGATGACGGTGACTCATAAATAGTTGATAATAATGATATTGTAACCTATAAAGAAATTTAAATTGGTAGAGATTTCTCGAAGTGGTACGAACCCAAAAATTTGGAAATGGATTCCATTTAACAAAAATAAATGTATATTTTGGTAGATCATATAGTTAATGTAAAGACCATCTGTTCTAGTTTGGTATTAATGAATAAAATGTACATGAATGGAGAATTTAGTGTATATAAGTAAAAAATGGTAGAAATATGGTTCTTCATTGTGTAAGAAGAGATATGTTCATAATTATTCATGATTAAATCCATTATAATTCTACTTGACATTGTAGCCTTCTATGACTATGAGATTTGGAAAATGTATCTCAAAATAATCTCCTTTATCAGGATCCACTATGAAGATGTCTATTAGACATAATTAAATGGGGTTTTAACACCAACGAATGAAAACAAGTTATGACAGTTAAATAAATCCATTTATGAATTAATGAAAGAATCGAGGTCATAGAACATTCAATTTGATGATTCCATAATATAATTTTATATTTATTAATAATCAATGTGATTCTTGTGTCTATAAGATATTTAGTGGGAGAAAACCCTTTTTCTTTAATAGTAGATATTGATGATAGATTACATATTTTTAATGAAATTCAATTCCAATAGTTCATTGTGTTTTAGTTCTGTAAATTCTTTTATATGAAATACTTAAGTGAGTAAACATTTATTCATAGGATCATGATCAAATGTGATAGATCCAAGAGACTACTTGTCTTAGGATAAGGTATATATGATGAAAATATATATAAGATATTTCATAAGGAACATTCAAGAGGGGATTGTTACCAATTTAATATGAAATTTATCTTTCTAGGAAAATCATTCCTTATAAACATGTGGAAGGAAAAACAATGGAATAAATTCAATACATATCATTTATTGGGACAATCATGTGTGTCATGTAATGTACTCGGCTAGATGTTTCTAACACCTCTAGTGTCGTAGGAATATATCTAGCTAACCCTTGTGAAAACCATTTGATGGAAGTTAAGACATTCCTTAAGTATCTGAGGCATACTAAGGATGCGTTAATGGTCAATGGAGGTGATAAGGAACTATTCCTTAGAGAATATATATATGGTACATTCTAAATAGATCAAGATGATATGATATGACGTACGGGATACATCTTAACTATAGATGGAGGTGTTCTGAGCTGAAAGAGCTCAAATTAAGTTGTGGTCGCAAATTATACTTTTGAGTCATAATATATAGGGGATTCTTAGGTATTTAATCTAGTATTTTAGATACACAACTTCCTCAATGAGCGTGATGTGGTACCTCGAAGTAAATATATTTTCACTCAATATTGTGATAATAATACAAAAGTGGCTCTCCCCAAATTTCCAGGGTTAGTTCCTCGAATTAAATACATAATTTGGAGTTATTTTCTCTTGAGTGATTTTTCTCTAGAGATTTGAGGTTATAGTGAGAAAAATATTCATAAAAGACAACATGAAAGACACTATGACTAAAGCCTAAACATAATAGAATCATGATTATCATGTAAGTTATTTTAGACTCAAAGTCATAAGATGTTATACCATGTACAAGTGTGAATTTTTTGAATTTTGTGTCCAAGGAAACAAAATTTGTACTATTATAACTTGTATATTCAATGATTAAGATGTTAATAAATTATATTGTTATATTTTTTCATTATTCTTCATGACTGTAATGTAGTACTATAGTATCTGTTGCATTTATAGGGATGTAGAAGTTCCCCATTATGATGAGAACTTTTAAATTCTATGATGATATTATTCAATATAGATCTATAGTTGGATTACATTATAATATGTGACACATAGAATGTTATTGTTAGATGAGAGAACTCATAAGAGGATGATACGTCTTCTCATGAGGTTTACACTTGGTAATCTCAATGATGATATATTATGATAATAGACCCAAATGTAGGAATTCCTTATATTTTAGTGTCATAAAATATTCTTATCTATGATCCTGTGTAACTATCCTTAGAATTTAAATTATCATTAATGCATGTCATGAATCGCCCATGTAGAACTACATAACAAACCCATGATGTTATATGTTCATTTGATGTAGAGTATGTTGGGTGTGTACGGAATGTCAGGTCAGTAATGGATATTTCAATGGTTGAATTTTACCCTCCATATTTCTAGAATTTGATATCATCTCATTTATTTGAGTATAACTGTTTAAATTAAATTCAACGGACATGGTGATATTGAATATTTATTTCAGATAGTCAAAGAATGATGAATTGATCATATAGGTTGTTTAAACATTTTTGGAGCATTCTAGATGAGATATTTTGATAAAGGTATTATATTATAATGTGATCATTCATATGCAGTTTTCAATGTTATTACATTAAGTTCTTTCTCTTGAGAACATTAACCCACTTCTAGATAGTAATCTTGGACCTTAGGCATCCCCCCTAATTCTAATGAGATAGAATTCTTGAGGGACACACACTAAGTGTTTATATTGATCTTGATTAAATTATATTTGAATTTAATTAATATAGTAAATATTATTGTCAACATTGAGTAATATTATTCATATTTTATTATTCACTAATATATATATATATATAAATGATTTTTTAATTAATTATATATTTTGGTAATCATTAAATACTGAGGAATTAAAAGGGTGAAATATTGTGTCTGGTGAAAAATATTTATTTACAAACAATAAAATAATATTTAAAAGTTTGAATGTTATAACACATTATAAAATAATAATGTTATTATTATTATATTTTATGGGGTTAGATAATTATTATTATATTATTTAATGGACAATACATTATTAAATAATATTTTAAAATAATCCATATTTTTATAATTAAATGTTCATATATATTGTGTTGGGTTAATAAATACATGATAATAATTTCACATAATGGAATTATCTCTCTATTCATCCATCCCTATTCCTCTCAAGAATTAAAAATTCTAGAGGCATTCTATTGTTTTTGACGGAATTGCATGCGATCAATAAAAATAACACATGAAAATTTCATCTCCACACTAGAACTAGAAAATAGATTATTGATTTTCTTATATCAAAGGAGAATGGATGGATCATCTCTAGAGGGATTTTACACATGAATCCTAACAACACAATGAAGGTTATATTGAAATGGGTTTTGGAAGATCAAAATCCTCATTCTTGAATGTTCTTATGATGAGGTAATCATTCCTTCCACTGATAAATAAATTAATTATATATATAATTTGAAAATATCCATTCCAGTATTCTGGATTTATCTCTGTCAGTATTTCGTGAAAAAATATATTTTGATGTTTCTCAAGTCATATATAATATTTTGAAAAATCCACTAAATTTAAAAAACCATTATAGTAATTTCCCCCACCAAGGCACGTTTATTGTTCTCGGATGATTCACTTTTCTCATGAGGAAATTATTTTCCTGATGACGTTTTACATTTCACTACTTATCATAGTGAGAAATATCTTCTCTATGGGCTAGATCCATTGTTCATTTAATAATAGATTTTTAGTTGAACTAAATTCTTGAGTTTTATTTCATATGAAGTCATCCAACATAGATACAATATGTTGTGGATTAGAAGGTCACTCTATATAGGAAATATTATTTTTCATAACCGGTTTTGGATTCCCTAATATAATTATGATTGTATTAGCTTAAACACTAACTATGTTGACATGATTTAGGGAACTACCCTAAATTAACGACAGTTATTGATAGGATTCCCGTTAATTATATTATTATCCATATCGTAAAAACAGTGTACACATAATTATTTCATGACATTGAAATGTGAAATAAAATTCCAATTAATATTTATTGAGTGTTCCCTAGAAATCATTAGTCTTATCATAGTACTCGCTATATCAAACAAGGTTCCTCGAAATATAGTCCCAAATATTCCTATTAAACATCATCTAATAATAACTATAGTTTCATAGACTCTATAAACCCATAGACAATAGTTCTATTAAATTATTTTTAATTAATAGAAGATTTCTAGAAATATCTAATAGATCAGTAGTCTTTGAAGACTATATACATAAATATATTAAATTTAAAGACTTCAGATAATATATATATATATATATATATACACTATGAGAACATTATTATCCCTTATATCATATCCCTGAAAATTAAACATATTTATCCTCTATGAATCCAAGGGAGAGGATATAAAATAAGAGTGATCTCAGATTCTTAGTACGAAGTATCATATTGAGGAATCTATCAAAACATAAACATGGAACATGTTATGTGTACAGAATGAATATATAACATGAATCCATAATAAAAAATTTGAGAGCATAATACATCAGTGTATAGAAATGAAAATAAATACATACCATGAATAATAATAACTAGTTCCATTATGATAAAATGAATACTTTTGGGTATCTAATTCTATACAATAATCCTAGAGATGTTGATATTAGACATAATGTTCTTAAAATAATTTATACATCTTATTCTAGGAAGGCATAAACAAAAATAACCAACAATGTTGTTTTTCATGATACATAACAATGCAATGAGTGGCTATATAATGTTTGTCCCCACCCATCATGTTTTTATGTCAAATGCGTTCATTGTATTAGAAAATAAAACAAAATCTTAGTCAACTTACCCAATAATAATCTGAATTATTATAATAATAACTTATGAAACACCAATACATTTTCCCATGTCAATAACAGAAACCACATGATCATAACCCATCGAAAGAGAGAAGGTGGATGGTTAAACAATGCATATTCAATTATTATATTTTCATACGTATTGGAATAACAATATATGTAACACCAATAATTATCCTCATATCAACAAATTGGATAACATGGTCATGAACCATCTGTGTGAAAAAGGTTGATTGTTATATAATACATAGACAACATTCCAATAACCATTTCTTTTACGATTACAGTATATTGATTGATAATAATTTTTCCCACGTCAGTAAAGGGGATTCAATGATTATAAATAATCCCCAGAATGAAGGTGTATGGTTCCAAAATAGATAATCAAGAAAGAAACTATGGGGTATTCTTAATGTTACAAAAAGTTTCATTATCAATGAAACAATGAAAAGTTAGTGAATAATGTAACATTCAGTGTGTCGGTTGACCAATATCTGATATTTATTTAGTTATATATTTTAATATGGTGGGAGAACACATCAAGGGTAGGGAATATCCATCATCCCGGTTCATAAAGAGGGTTTGAATATTCCAAAATATTGTCCCTTGGGAGTGTCTAGATAGGTCTGTATATTAGGCCCACTCATCATGAATTAGAGTGATAGTTGTGTTAATACATCAACAAATCCTTTTATGGGTGATTTCCCTTTGGATAATTTATGACATAGATGCTCCCATTTTCTAGATTTCAGATATGGATGTCATTTCTATGAATACCATACACTCCTAAATATTCTAAATATTAAATATTATTGGGCATTATGATTTCTTATGAAAAGGATTTAATGATACAAAATAGTGTTTCAAAAATATGAAATGGGTGATGGTTCCATATAAATTCAAGAATGAACATTACAATAAAGGTTTCTAATTGAAAAATGGAACGGGTAGAATGAGGGCCCTTATATTATAATAATAACATATAGAAATATGGAATAATGAGAGGGGATAAGTAGTATCTGATTAACAACATGTCAACATAGAGATAATACCATGAAATTACTATCAAATAAATATGTGTAAATGGAATTATAAAATAAAAATGTCAATTAAAATTTAATTTGAAGTATTAGGAACCCTTACCTTGTTAAGTACCCTATCAATGGTTTAGAGGACTCCTTAGAAAAATAAGAACTCTTTGGAAGGTATTTAGTGAATGATAGGGAAGGGAAATTCATGATAAATAACTTTAGGGTGCAATTGGATTAGATATTAACTTCAAAAAAACTTCATATTAATATCAGTTGTTTAGAGGGGGTTATGCACAAAACCCTCAAAAAACATTTCTCATAAATTAGCAGCAGTTATGAATAAATTATCGTTAAATATAACTAGGTTTTTTTAATAGTGGGGGATCAAAACTAATACCAATTTATGATATTAGTGGTGGTTTAAACCCATATAAATTATTTCAAATTATTGGGGGATTTGAACCCTACTAAACTTTTTAATTTTTCTTCTAAAACCCTTTATATTTTAGTCGCAATTAGAACAAAATAAGGGTGTTTAAAACCCGTTTGAATTTATTTAAAGAGAAAAAACCTCATAATATATATATATTTATAATAACATATGTATTTTTATATATTATACAAAATCATTATATAAATGTGTTAAAATACATTATATAACCATATTCTATAGATATATATTTATGAAAACAAATTATATGAATGTAGTTAATGTTTTTTATATAATATATTTTATATATAAATATATGAATAAATAAATATTTAATACATATAAATTTGAATTAAATTATGTTAAATATATTTTAAATTATAATAGGAATATATTTAATTTCAAAAATATATATTACAAATTATAATATAAATACATAAATTCACAATCTTAATATATAATATAATGTATTTAATAAATTCATCTAATAAAACCCATGTAATTTTGATAATATAAAAATATTTTTAATAATAATAATTAATTCTTGAAATAATTTCATGAAAAAATATATAATAAAACATGTATATATAATATGAATAATGAATTGTGTGTGTGTTATATAAATTTGTATATAATATACATTTTTTAATTATACTTAATTATATATAATATTTTACAAATATATTTTATATTTTATAAATATATATATTATGTGAATATTTGAATTGTAAAAATATATTACTATAGGATGGTGTAACAAGGGGAAGAACATTGAAAATATGATCCTCATGCCTGAAAAGAATAATTGAATGTCTTAATGTCCAATAACACATATTGAAATCTTATTCTTCAGGATCATCTAAGTTACAAATATCTCTTCTAGTGATGTGTGTTGTGCTAGAAAAAATTTCATATTCTTCATCATCCTGATTTTACTATAATGAAGAAAAAATTAGGTATATGGTCTAATCAGCCATGAATATTTCATTTTTTAACATGGATATTCCTTCCCTATAAAGAGTTATCACGAAAGGGTGCATAACTGATGTCTCCAACAACTGAGATGAAATTGAGGAAATAATCGACATATAAAAATTATTTATCATCGTGACATTATTAAATCAAAAATGAGATCATCTATAGATATTCAACAATATTCTCATGATAATTTTGGAAATTTGAGGGATCAAGAAATGAATGATGATGGTTATGGGGAAAGTTTTCTATCACATTTTCTACCACATGATTGACTATAAAACAATAGTGTGGAGATTTGGTTATACTACACTGAAACATGTATTTCTTATAATATAGGAGTGGGATTGGAACATTGATCTGAGAAACACTAAAAAAAACATATAATTTTTTATTTTCATAAATAAACTCAACTATTTTTACTAGTACTGAGAAATCTTTTCTGGAATTTTTTTTCAATTGGAAATCTAATCAAAATGTATCAACAAACTGATAATTCTATATTTGGAAACTATGTGAGGGTTTTGATGGAGGTTAAAATTTCCCATAATTTTGTTAAAGAGTCTGTGTTAATAATGATAGATGATATCATCATCCTAGAAATTCAATATTTGTGAAGACCTAAATTTATTATGAATTTTAGGTTTTATGGTCATGAGTTATCTGAATGGAACAGAAAAAAACATGTTACATTTATAACGGTAACGAACATGATGAATCATTATGTTGTAAGGAAATATTTAAACTAAAATTTCATGAAACACATACACCGTAAAGCTACAGCTTTTCTACCCTCTTCTTTGGTCACCCTTGGCATGGATATGATACCTAAAAGGCATTCATGGACCCTGGGATCTCATGCTATTTCACATCACCCATATGAAGATGTGAAAGTGGGTATGGACACTATAATTATAGCATTAATTAGTGTTTTTGAGTGGGATAAGGTTATTAAATCTCCCCCATTCTAATTTCATTACATCCCCTATATAGAATTTTTATTCTTGGATGATTTTCTAAAGAATAATATTAAATATGGTGACCTCGAATTACCTAGTGCATTTGGAAGCTACTATAGATTGTATTTGGAAGTGGATCGTAGGTGTATTGATATCTCTATACCCCTTACACTAAAAGTGACCCATATTAATAAGGAAAAAGATTTCCCTCATGTTGAACCTCCCTCATCTAAACAGGCTCACTCCACCAAGGACAACAATGGAGAGTACAAAAATCCTTTTACACTTCAAGTAGAATATGCTATACAAAAATTTATATAAGATGAGATACCTACATATAAAAATACTTCCACCATTATTATTATGCCTAGAAATAGGGACTCTCAGGACGAAATAAGGACCCCTTTCATCTAGGATCCCCCTCCAAAACAATCTAGTGAAGGGATGCTGAGAACACTTGACCAAAAATTGTTTACTCCAACGAAAGTATCACCCCCACTCAATTCCTAGTTCTATGGTGAAAACACTAGGGATATTCAACCACATGAAACCATCTAAGATATTCCAAAAATTCCTAATGAATGTAATAAAAATCATGGAATGAAAACCCAAGTAAATGATAAATAAAGGAAGGGGAAAGGGAAGAAATCTAATATATACATGGATCAAAAGTTAGGGCCTATTATAAGTGGTATATATCATAGTAAAAGAATCTCTTAGGCATGGAATTTCAATGGATTTATAATTCTCCTACAGTCACATACAGTAGACATTATATTTTTTCCCATAAACCACTCTAAATTATTCTTTTTGAGCCCAAATTATTGTTCTGAAACTGGAATGCCTTCAAATGATCCCCCAATATAACTTTATTTACAACAATAATTTATATGAAATTGAGATAGATCATATATGGGTCCTCAAGCATGATACTATTTCCATCCTTGATTATATAAAAATCAGTCAACATGTAGGTATATAATTTTCCATCTACTACTACACCCTTAATAACTGTTTTGTATATTCTAACACAACTTAAATAAATATATGGTGTTTTTATAAGGAGATAGAAATTTCATCTAATTATATATGCCACAAATAAATAATTGTTGGAGACTTTAACACTATATTGAGGCCCATTGAAAAATAAAACCCAATTTTATTAAGATTTCTTCCCCTGATTCCCTATAATTCATTTATTATTTCAATTTTTCTAAAGTTCCACTAGTTGGGGATGAATTTACATGGAGTGAATACACAATAAATGGTATATAGGATAGTAAATTGGATAAATGTTTTGCACTGGTGGATGATAGAATTTTTATAATGGAGTTTCTTGATTCACCCTCCCCAAATACTACTCGTATTAGAATTCTATTATTATTGAGATCTAAAATGAACTCACAATGATAAACCCTCTTCCATCTAAATTTTACAATTTAAGGATTCTGATTCTTATATTCAAGGAGGTCTTTATAGTGTCATAGAAGATGGAATCCCTTGGTAACCCATTATAATCTCTTGCTAGAAGGTTGTAAATTAAAAAGGCTCATAAGAGAGTGGAGTAAAATATAATTATCCATGATTTATGATGATATAAATACTTTTTAAAATGATCTTTATTACAACCAATCATTAAATCAAAATTATAATTCTTAATCTAGAGAGTAAATTTTTTCCCTCTCCAAGATTGATGACATTCTAACTCTCAAAGAGAGGCTAGAAATATTCATCTCAACGTCGATTGGATAAAAGATGGTTAAAATAACACTAAAATTTTACATCGGATGTATAGGAAGAAAAGGGTAATGAATGGAGATAACTCAATTAGATTTAACAATTCCACCCTCACCTATGAAAATGATATCTCCAATATTGTAATCAATTACTTTGAAAACCTGTTTTTTAATGATGGAACTGATTGAACCCACATGATGATGGTCAACATTAATACTTGAATTGAGGATTATAAAAATATAAGTCTCATCATGTATCCCTAGGAATAAGATGTTAAAAAATAACTTCTTTCTATTAACAATTATTGTGCCCTTAAACCAGTTGGATTCACTAAAAAATCATGTTCTACTAGGATATCATACATAATGAGGTGACTAATTTTTTAAGGTGTTATTTAATCATCACTCAAGGAATAAACTCTAGTTTCATACAAATTTTTCTCATGAAAGATAATATCATTGACATCATAGATTTTATACCAGTTTCATTAGGTAACTTTGTCCCTCAAATAATTAGGGAATTCATTATGACAAGGATGGGTCCATCGTTATAGAGATCATCACTCTAAACACATTTGGATTTTTCAATGGAAGGAACATTCAACATCATTTATTTACTACTTGAGAAAGAGTTGAATTAATGAATAAGAAAGTGAAAGATTGAAACTTTTTATTTTTAATTGACTTTTCAAAGTCATTAGATGCTAGGAAATAGATTTTTATTAATATTATCCCTTAGATTTATGGATTCCTCATTATGTTTACTAGACTGATCAACACCATCCTTATAACTATGACTCCCCCCATCCACATAAATGGATCCCTCAAAGGATTCATTCAATTATTTAGGGGAGTCAAATAAGGGGACCCCCAATCATGCCTCATGTATTCCATTGATGAATACTACATTAACGGATTAATTAATGATCTTGTTAAAATTTTCCAAAACAGGTGTATCAACAAAGCTAGAGATTTGTTCACCCCCCCCCCCACATCTTCCATTTTGATATGACTTCCTCCATTTGGGAAGGCCTCCAAAATCACTCTTTTTTAAATCAATGCAATTTTTATTCACTATGATGAAGTTTCAGGTCAATCAATAGCTGGAAAAAATTATTATTTATCTTTGGATATGGAATTTCCACTCCCAAGAAATAAAATAATTCTATAAATCACACAATTAAAATAGGAAACTATCATTCATATATCATGGAGTCCCATTATTTTCTGGAAAATTTAGAATCTCTTACCTAAAAATACATGCTCCAACAAAATCAATTATTGTCCCAGTTAGAAAGGAATATCTATATCCCAAGATGGAAGGACATTCTTGGTAAAATTGGTGATTACTACTAGATTTTTATACACCTTCTCTTTATATCAATGGCCCAGTCATCTTCTCAATAATCTAAAAAACATGATTAGGAACTTCAATTGGATTGATTATATCTATGAAAATAAACATATAAGTGTTTCATGGAAGGAATTCATAAAACCCATTGATATCAAATGATTAGGGATTAAGGATCTCAAGATATTTAATAATTCACTTATTAGAAATTTTAATTGGAATATTATGGAATCTTATGGTGCCTCCCACAATTTTTTATCTAACAGGTTCATTGGATAATAGTTGAATAGATCCTTTCATTTCCCTCATTTATATGTCTATCCTACTCTTATATGATCGTTTAATGATATCATATTTAATTACAAATGAATGATATGGAAGTAATCCATAATGAACTATTGGAGTACCCCTAGCTTGATAGTCACCTTAAAGCCATTATGAAAGTACAACTAAACCAAAAACATTTTCCTATTGTTGACATCATAGAAAGAAAAAATAACCTAAATGTCCCAATACGTACAAAAGTATCAATTGATTTGAAAATTTATGGTTTTGGTTACCATGGAATCGTCATTTATTATTAAAATGAAAATGGTCTTTTAAAAACCATAAAACACAACATGATGAGTTTTGATAGAAACATTTCCACCCATTATGGCTACTGAAACATATTCCATTTATCCCTAAAAATGGATGATCATATAAGAAATATGGTGAGACTACATGTTGATGCGTGACCGGCTATTGGGAACAAGAATTCACCTTACATTGGTCTGTCAATTGTATATTAAGGATGCTAAAAACAAGGAACACAACTTAAAAAAAAGTTAGTTTATATCCATATTCTAGTATTATTTACAGGACCACTTTGGTATCAAAAACTCTACCAATCAACAGGTGAATAGCCTATTTGAGGCTATCACTACTTAAACCTTGTGTGAATAGGTACACAACATTATTTTAGGAGCCACTATATACACCATATCTTTCTTCTATAAAACCCAAAATTAATAGGTGTCTGACCACCCGATCACATCCACCTATGTAAGAATTGTGGCTTTCCACGGTAATGTTTTAGAAATCTCTCAGATAAAAATAGTTGTGATGGAAAATACTATATCTAATCTAAATATTTTAAGGCTATTATATGTTAATGTAAGGTCTAAAATACACTAGTTTTGAAATCCATCCATTTTATTACCCCAATTCCCTCATAGATCAAGGTTAATGTTGGCAGTGTAGCCTTTAGTAAGTCAAGACCCTCCATGTGTGGTGTTTTTCAAAACCACCATGGCCATGTCAAAGAATATTTCTACCATATATTAGAATTTTCATAACATATTAGGGTAAATTATTATCCAAGCCTCATGCTATCAAATATAATGTTCATAACCAATGGAATTATATTTGAAATGAATCAGACACTAAGATGTTTTTAGAAGCATTGGAATCCAAAACCTAGAATTTTCCTTTTAAATTTCTTCCTCAATTGATTGATATTATATAAGCCTCTAGTCTTCTCAACATGGTTTTCTTACTTGAATAAAGAGAACCCAATCTTGTTTAAAATGTTTAATCTAATAGAGGGATCATATATATGTGATCAATGTGGATCATTTGGTCCCGAGAATTATTCATATCCCTTGTAGGTGTGGATATGTAGAGTGAGATTCACTACTACCTTTTTAAATCTCCTTGTAATTCCTGAATAATCAATTTTTTATTTTCTCTAAAAACAATTGGATCGAGACTGCCGAGATCCTAAACCTTTTGGATTAAATATATATGTATATTAATTTAAATGTATTTAATATTAAATTATATATATTAATTTATATACATTATTTATATACATTATTTAAATATATTATTTAAATATATTATTTAAATATATTTATAAATACAATATATAAATACATATATTTTAATATAGTTAATAAAAAATATATTATTTTATTACATAAACAAAATTATGTATAAACAAATAAAAATTTCAATAAACATGTGTTTGTGTTTTAGTTATAAATCAGTTCAAAAATATATTTAAATAACACATGTCTATATATATACATGTATATTTAACATAAAAAATATCATGAAGTGGAGTGGTTAGATATTTCATCTAATACAAAAGGAACTTTGGTTTAAGAAACACTGGGTGTTTGGCTCTGTAATGTGAGAATGTTCCTGTAGAGTTTTATTTATAAAGATTTTACTCATTTAAAGAATTTTTAAAATCCATGACTAAATAATTTAATATAAAACAATATTTATAAGTGGCTTCAATTAGTTGTTCAATAAAAAAATTTAATATTTTTATTCCCCCTCTAAATATTTTTAACCTTACTAACACTTACCTAAAACTGTCACTAATAAGAGTGGGTGGACACTTTAGTAACGGTTATGCACAACCAAGACTATAGTAATTAACCCCATATAAATGAAAAATGACACTATATAATCTAACTATTTTTTGTAGTGAATGGGTGGGAGTGAACTCCTTTTACAGGTGAAAAGCTGAGGATTTTTCATGGAAACTAAATATAAGAAAGTGGTATGAATGGTATCACATAGTTGTTTGGTGGGTTTGGTGATTTAGGTGGAGAAATTTTAGTTGATACGTGTTTGTTTTACTTTAGAACATAAAGGTCCTTTATATAAGGTTTAATTTACATTTTTATTATAAAAAACGTGATATAATTCATTTACCCCTTTTTCACTTTATTAATCCTGATTATAATTAACCATGTTAATTATTTTTTTACAAAAAAATTAGAAAACCTCTTGACAAATTTTGAAATTATGAATATGAATTTGGAATCCATTTTATTTATGTATATTTATAAATGTGAGGAAATAATCTTTTAAATTAAAACATGTGTTATTGGGGAAATTATACTTATATGAAAATGTCTTTTATACATTAATTTTTTTATTCTTATTTTATATAAATTATTAATTTAATGTGTGTCTACATATTTTTATATGATTAAATAAAATTTTATAGTAATAATTTAAAATATATTAATGAAATTTATTAATATGACACTTTTGTAAAACTGCTAGAATTTATTTTTTTGAAAAACCCATTTCACTTTTACTGTAGTAATTAATATTTAATCTGAGTTATTTATTTTAAATGTATATAAATAGTATTGGAATTTTTTGATAAATTTCACCTTATTAATATTGATATAAATTTTGTTTATCAAATAAAATTAATATTCTTCAAGAAGATTAATTTTAACTTTAGCATGCAAAAAACCTATTGTTAAAAAAAGGTTATTTTTAATGAAAAAACTTTATACGTATAAACAAATTACCAATGATTTTTATTTTCATGAAATAAATAGAATTATTATAAAAAAATATGTTTTATTTATCCTCAAAAGTAATTCAATACCAAATTTTATCAAAATAATATTTTACAAAAAAACAACAAAAACATTTTTTTATTAGAAAATATTACCTATGTTCGTAAAATGTTAGAAATTGTTTTTATGATTTTATAAATGTATTTAAATGTTTATAGTTTTACTTTTTAAATACATATTTTACCATTAAATTTTTTTAATATTATTCTAGGTCTTTCTTATATAATGACAAGGTTGTAAAAGTTACATTTTGGGTAAAAACATAATTTTCAATCATCACTTTTGAAACAACTATTTCAGAAAATCCCAAATTTTTATCATATGATAATATATCAAAGGAGACTTTTAATATAGAGAGTCCCAATATGATGTTTATTTCATTTTTATAATTCATGATATGTTTTTTACTTTACCATATAAGGGTATCCATAATTACATTCAATATAGCTATATAAGTTCTTTGATTTATTCATGTAATTTTTCTAAGCAGAAATCAGAAACACATAAGGGTGTGCAGTAAAAATTAAATATAGAGTCTTAAATGAATATAAAAAATCATTTAGTATGTTACAGGGTAATAAGTTTCTAATTTATGAGGGGTATATTACAAGTTATGTCAATATGTATTGGCTAGAAGATGTTGAGATATCTATTTATTTTGTCTAGATAAAATATGAGCACTCTGTTTTTATCCATGAATTTTTTACAAGGTCCAATGTATCAGTGTTGGATGCCATCCATTGGATATATAATGTGTCTATGATCATATGGACTTAGTTTTATGATTTATTTATCTAATATATCTTATAAGAGACTTATATACTTGAGTAGTGGTAGGAGTTATTCGTTATAACGTAAGAAATTGCATTTTTTCAATATTTTTATTTAATTTTTTATATATTTTATATGTTATTTTCCAAAATAATTTAATTATGAGAATATTATTTCTCATTATTTTTAGAGATAATTGATTTTGGAAATCTATAAGCAGATATGAATAGTTTCCTCATATTCTTTCATATAGATATTGGAAAATCCTTACATTGTAGAGAATTTTTGTAATAATATAATATACTTCTTGAATATTTTATTGTATTGTATTAATAAGAGTTGTTATAGAGAAAGATCGTTTTTTCAATGTAATCATGGTTTGAGAAAGGATCCATCTAATACAACCGTGATATTTTTTAATTTCTATGATTTTTGTTTTATCCATCCCAAAGTTATATAAATAACTTTTCAAGGTATCCATAGAATATTTGAGAAAAGTGTCACTGTTTATGGACATCTTTATTAACATACATAGTATAAATTTACATGGAAATAACATGATAGAAAATATCAGGACCACTAACATAATGAGGTTTTTGAAGAAAAAATAATGTACGGTATCTATATCTATAAGGATATATATATAGATTAAGTGGAGGTATAGTTGTTATTAGGAATGAAATGGATTATTTTTGTAATTGAGAACTCCAAGAAGTATCATATTAATAGGTAGAGGGGCCATAAGTGGTTCTAGGTATGATTTATATTAACTTGACTATTTTTTTCCTGTGTTTCCCAGACTATTATCATCAATTACATTATTTATGGATTAAAACATTCAATATAGAGGATTCATATACTATTTCATTTGACTACTCTGGTGGGAGGTCAAACGAGGTTATTCATTGTGTGTGGTTGTTTACAGATTATAGTGTGAAAGGATTATTATATTGAAACCTATTATTTTTATAAATTGATTGAGATATTATATAGCATTAAAGGTTATCATATACTCTATATTTTAGATATAGTTTTTTATAGAAGTGTTGGATCAGACCATTAGGTTTTTAAATTTAGTTATAATGATTGATACATTGTGCATTTTATATGGTAATAGAAAAACTTCACCATGTTGTAAGGAAATATGTTGATGTAATATTTGATTAGTTTATCATCTCAACTATAAGGAATTATATTGAGTTTTTAGTTTATTTAAACCTATGTTTTTCTACTATTTATATGAAAAATTATTATATAATTCTAGTAGTGCTTTGGGTGTTGAGGATAAAAGTATACTAATTTTTTCTTCTTGGTTTAATTAAATATAGTGTGTCTCTATTGGATACTCTACTATTGTTTCCAAATAAGGTAGAGGTGAGAATGAAGATAATTATAGAATAATATATGTTATAAAAATTGATGGAAAATAATTGATATCCCCTTCCTAAGATAGATGTCTTTTAAACTATTTTAAATAGAAGAGTTTCTTTTTGATAATTTATGTATGTTCTAGATATTGTTGGGATATGTTTAAGAACGAATACATCCCAAGGATATATTTTTTGTGTTGATGTCTTCATTTTGAATTTATAGTAGCCTCATTTAGAGTTGTAAATGAAAAATAAATGTTTATGAAACATATGAATATGAATTTTTGGAGCTTTATTAGTGATATTATTATAATCTTCAACAATGATATTATAATTAATAATAAGAAGTTGGGTAATAATGCATATAATCCAAATTTGGTTATGGAGTTGTATAGAAAACATTGTGTATACGGTAATCTGTCTATGTTTTGATTCAGAAAAATTAATTATATTTTTTAGGTCATTTCATTTTGGAGCATGGTGTAGTGGAGGACGCAGTATACATTAAATATTGTTTTGGAGGATTCCATCATTTTATTCAAATTGTAGTGTTTAATAGTATTGGTTGGTTATTATAAGAGGACTCTACTTCATTTTTCTTAGATTACAATATCATCATTATCTATTTATATGAAGAAAAGTAATATTGAGGAGTTTCATGATTCTTTAGAAAGATTAAAGATGAAATTAATGAGTGTTCGAGTACTTCGATTATTAGAGGAATTGATTCTTTATCAAGTATATTTTGATGTATCACATTATGTTTTTTAATTTATTTTGATATTTAATATTGTAGTAACTAATTATTAATATATACTTTTACATTTCCATGAAAATAATTTTGATTCCAATTATTTAGATGTTGGGGATATAGTGTTTTTTCCTATGATTTAGAGTCATTACTTTCTTTGAGAAAATTTTATGGTTTATATAGATTATAAGAGATTGAGATATATATTTTATTAGAAGTATTCTATTTTATATTAGATAATATGGGTATAGTTACTCCATAAAAGTGTAATATAACATTTATCACATTGATAGAGAAGTTATATAGAAATGTGGCTCTATATGTGAGAGAGGAAAATAAGTGATGGGTTTGTTTCATCTATTAAAGTTGTATATAATTTAATTGATGATGGAGGATTAATTTATTATATGGTGGTAAGATATTCATTGGTATGGTGAAAAAAAGATTCTTTGTTTGAAAATAATTAGTTGTAGGTACTTAATGGTCATACTTTTCATGGTTTTACAGGGGATGGGGAATATTGGGTATTGATTAATGGGTATTTTTTATTTGTCAATGTTTATGGGAAGAATTATTTTTGAGTTTTATAGTCCATATTTGGATTTAATACATTTTTTATAAATATTTTTCATGATTTTGAGGGATGTTACTAGAGACCTGGAATGAAGAATATGAAGGGTGAGGTCATATATTGTTTTCTTATATTTTTGTGAGTTAGATGTAAATATTAGGTTCAAAATAAATTATTTCATACCTTAGAGGTTCAATGATGGAGGTTGGGGGAGATTTATAAGGATTTTATTACTGGATTATCCTAATATCTGAGAGGATTAAATACTATTTTTATTATCATAAAATATTGTTGTGATTTTCTCATTTCTTACTAATTAAGAAGTAAAGACCAATCGATATTTTAGTAACTATTTTTGTCATCGAGGTGGTGAAGATTGATAGTATTTCGATAAAGATTATATATATATGTATGATTCTTGGTTTATATAATTATTATAGAAGTGATTTTTTATGGTTTTAATACCCAATTATTCCTTAGTATCACATTTCATCCATGGAAAAATAGTAAAAATTAGTGGAAGATTTTAAAATTGGAGGTTATATTGACTTAGTGTCTCCATGAACTTAGAGGATCGTGGGTGGATCATTTTTCTTTCATGTAATTTTCTTATAATTGTAACTATCGTCCCACCATTAGAATATAATCATATAAGGATTTATATATGAAACATGGTCATTGTCCACTATATTAGTTTAAAGTTGGTGAGAGTCCTATAGTAAGGAAAAATATGCTCTATGATAAGATAGAATGTGGCCAAGTCATTAGGGATTATAGTGGGACTTGTCAGAGTATATTGAAATCCTATGAGAGATGGAGGAGGAGAATGTTTTTGTTTCTGGTTAGAGATCATGTGTTCTTATGAGATTCCCCTCTATATGGGAAGTGAATTTAAATAGGTAATTAATTCCATTCCTAGATTTAGTAGTCTATTTTAGTTATTGGAGGAAGTTTTAGATGTATTTTATTAACTGATTCTAACAATGTAGTTAGAAATATTTTATGACATGTTCTATATATCATACCTTGAGATGTATTATCATGATTATTCACATGTTATTGAATTGGAAAATATTTAAATAAATAAGTTTATGAATTTTATGTAGTACCCAATTGAAATTCAGGACTGTAGAATGAAATTACATAATGGACAACGTATTTAGTTTTTTGATGTTTTTTGAGACATGGTGGATAAGAAGAATTAAATGTGTTATTAAACTAAATAACTATATATAAAATCCTAAATTATTTTGAGTTATTCATATTATATTCTAATATAAAATTGTGTCTGAATGATAATATATTATAAATATTTATGATATTTGTCACTTTATGCTTATTGATTCAACATTTTAAGGATGAAAATTCAATTCTTGAGAATTCAATGCTTGAGAATTCCTGAATTTTTAATTATTTACGACTATGATCAGTATAATAGAAATTTTAAGAGTCTCATAATAATAATTTGGAAATTTAGTGGTATTCATAAAATTATTTTTAGTCTTGGGATGAGATTATATAATTTTATAAGGTTGGAGATATTTTTAGTTGACATTGATTGTTGGGTAAAATAATTTTTTAAATTATATATTTTTCAAATTAAAATTTACATAGTTCATTTATAAAAATAATTTATATGATTTATGTGGTTCCATTTTCATGTGATATTTTACTAATAAAATATCTTTATATTTTATTATATCATGTCAGGACTCATACTAATGTTAGATATACAATGGGATTATTGAACAAAACCCCTTATCTAGTTTGGAGAGATGGAGATTTTTTGGGAGTATATAGGTGGAACTGTTTATATGTAGACATACAAGGTTCTTCATTACTTATATACTTCGTTAATTTTGGTTCTATTATTTTTTTTCTCCATTGGTTTTTTTCATTTTCTAATTAGTAATGCTTAAAAAAAGTTATTTCATATGCCCCCACTACTCTATTTACATGAATCACAATACTAAAAAGAAACATTTTTCTAAGGATATGGTGATTTTGATAAATTGGTTCATATTTTTAGATTCTTGTGGTAGTAGCACTAGTGAATATGTCTCATAATGGTTCTTTTGGTTTTTTCAACAATCGTCACTCCCTAAAATTGTCTTGTTCTCTCAGGTTTCCTCTGTGGTGGATTCAACAACTAATGTTCCCCTCTCTTTCATTACTCTACTCAGGTACAGTTATCAATTTAAACCAACATGATAAAATTTTAGGGTATCATCTATTCAGGTTAAATCAAAACTATTCCTAAGGAGATGATGTAACAAAAGGGTGGTGCAGGGTTAGAGTGCACTTTAGTTGTTTTGTTAGTTGATGTTCCACATTAGGCATGTCTGTCCTCTACATAACAAGTTATGAAGGATATTTTTATTCAATATTCTCATCCTTGTTTATATAAATATGTTCTATTCCAATGGTTAGTGTTTTTTTCTAGTGATAATTTTCATCATGGTGGATTTGTGGGATTCTCCTTACTAATGGCTCTCAACATTGGATATTGATGGTGTTTTGATATAATTTTATGATTGAACTATTAAAGATAAATTTTTATTTCCTTTTTTTTGATTAATTATAGTAATGGTTATTCGGTATATGTTTTTTTGGGGAAGTAGATGTTCCATGAAACAAAACAAACAAAAAATAAAAATAAAAACACCAGAATGTAATGTACTTAATGTGGTTTTTGAAGGGTTTATTATATCTATATGAGAAATGGGGAGGTTCTATTATTCCAACCAAATAAAACATTTGATGATCACTCTATGTATTATATAAGGTTTCTTATATTTAAAATTTAATGGGATTTTCTCTTGTGTGAATGATTGGATATGATGAAAATTATTGTTTTGTTTTCTTAACCTTGAACTCTTCCACTACCAGCTATTGTGCATCAAATGAATTAGCTGTCAACCAAGGAAGAAGTTTTCCACTATATTTGTTTCTGAAAAATGAGAAACATTTCCATAAAAATGGCCCTTAATAATATTAATAATTCTAATTTTCCCCAATAAATCTCCACTTCACAACTAATTTTGAGTAAAATCTTGACCTACAGTCTCCTTAGAGGCTTCCATCTTCTCTTATTGTAGAAACATCATCATCATATGTTCCCCATTATCATTGGTATGTTTTTTCTCAACATTAAAAAATATTTCATTCAAAAAAATTCATATCCCATGATATCCCATGTTGATGTGTTTGTACATGGAATGAAATGTCATTTCCTTACGAAGATGAATAGTGATTTAGTTATTGCAAAAGAAAATGTAATTCTCCTAACATTATCTAGGATCGTGTACAAACATATCCATATAAAAAATATCCTTTCATCCTTCTATGACTAATATGTACTCAACTTATATGGTAGATAAGTAAATAATATTTTTATGTCATGATATCAATGAGACTACTCCCCCAATAAATGATATCAAGTACCTAAATATAGATTTAATCATGTAAACATTCCTAGCCATATCAATATCTGTGTATCCTTATAAAAAATGATTACTATTTACTCAGTTCCTAATTAGCAAAATATAAACTTTTCATAAGATTACATACCATGTTTTCATTACATTTCAAAAGAAATATATCTATATTCTTCATGTAAATATCCTCATTAATATCAACATATAATAACTCTATCTATATATACAGTTTTAAACCTATATGGTAAGATGAGTGGAAAATAAAAGATTATCTATGATAGAAGAAATATTACCATAGGATAAAAATTATCATCAAATTCAATACCATTCTTCTAGCCAAATTACTTAACAAATGTTATGGGTTTGTAGAATTGTTGTGATCTACCATCTTATCCTTTCATTATGTGAACCAACTTGTTCTTAAGTTCCTTAAATCCATACATAATCTTTAACAAAGCAAATGTGCAGTTCTTTTGTAAGGATTTCATCTCCTATTTTATGGCCGTTTTCCATTAAAAATTCTATTGAATCATGATTTCATCTTCATAACTGGTTATCTACCACGATCATTGAGCATCACATACTCATGTGTTGAGTATCTATAACTATGTTTTCTTTTTATGGTGGATATTATCAACTTTTATTTTGGATAAATCTTCTCCATAATTTCATATGATGAAGAAATATCTTCATATAGATACATATTACTTGTTAGTTATGTATAATTTTTTTCATGAATCTCTATCATGATATTGAGAACTAGTAGTAATGATACATCTTCTAGATTGACTATAATTTCCTCATAATGTAGCTTCTCTATATTTTCTGGATTCTTCAAATCTCCAATCACCTAATCCTTAAGAAACTAAATATATATTCTTCTAACAATCCTCCTATTAATAAGATCCCAAATTTTGTATCCAAAATCATCATGAGTATATCTAAAAAATATAAACTACTTTCCTTTTTCATCCATATTTTCTCACTCATATTTCAGGATTGAAAAAATTTCCTACAACCAAATACTATCATGTTTTTTAATAAAACATATTTACCCATCCAAAAAATTTCTTGAAATCCATTGTTCTATGTAACTGATGGAAAAAACCTGATATGTCCTATTTTTTTCTATATTACCTCCCCACAAAAGGTGATCAAAAATTTTTATTTGAGAGAATTTTCCTTTCTCTATCACAAGTTGTTCTTATAATCCTCTTAGAAACATAATTGTGTTGAGGATCCTTTGGGAAAAATTTTTCTTCTACGATACTGAAACTTATACAAAACTCAAAAAAAAAATTATAATGTAACACTATTTTATTCTATGTTAGTACGTGCATTAAAACACTACCTATATCTACTTCCACTATCACATTTAACTGATGGAAAACATTATACACTTGATCATTTTTTTAATGAAAAATACCACACCTTTCTAGAATAGTTATATTGAATGGTAAAAAAATTACAACCCATCCAAATATTTCTCGTTATATGGTGTTAATAAAATATAAAACATTCACTTTTATTGATGGTATGTAACCAATAAATCGTACTACGTGTTCTTTTCCTATGATGAAATAAACATGAGTTTCTGAATGTGTAACTTTAATCCCTTTTGAGAGATCATTCCTCTAGAAAATTTTGATTCCTTTTTCACTCATGTGACCAAACTTCTTATGACATACTTATATGGAGACCTCTTTTTAGATACATTGACTTCTCCTCCACATGGTTTGGCATTTGTGAGATAAATATAAGTATATTTTATTCCCGAATAAATTTTTCATGTTACCTTTCATAAGCTTACATTCCTCATCACCAAAGGAACTAACAAATCCATCATTTTCATTCATTCAAATGGATATTATATTGAGATTAATATTAGGAACATTACATATATCCTTCAACATTATCCAATATCTAATATTAGTCTTTGAAAAATATTACTAAAAGTGGTGATTTTGGATGCATTGTCATTTCATACCTTTATATATATATATAACTCCCAAAAGTATAAGATAAGAAATACCTTCTTAAAGTTACATGGTAAGAGGTACCGAAATAAATAACCCATGTTGACTCTTGGATTAAAACATTGACCTAATATTCTTATTGAACAATAGTAATCTCTTTATTGACAACTATAAAATCATTATTTTTAGTTTTACCTTTCGTTTTTCTCTTCCTAGCCTCAAACTTCCTACACTCCCATATGAAGTTTCTAGGGGATCCACAATGGTGTAACTTTTTCTCATCTTAATTAGGGTTTTGATTACTTCCTACTTTATATAAATTGGTCCTAGGGTTTGCTTCCTCTACTTATTCCATACCATTTTTTTCTCTATTATTTTAGTTACAATAGCCTCTAATTCAAGTGTATAATCCACTTCATTTATTCTATATTATTCATTAATAATTTTTTCCTTGACTATTTCCATAGTTTAATTTCTATCATTCTTTGAATTTATAACCAACACAACTAGTTTTTCCAACATATTTAGTAAAAATCATGAAATCAATAATGCATGTAACTAAAATTAAAAAATGATTTTCATGGAATGTAGCTAATAAAAAATACCATATAAATCAATAATTTTAACTGATTCATTTTTCTCTTTTTAACAGCATGTTTAAAAATTAAGTATATCATGATTTTTCGATTTTTTGTAACATTTCTTGTACAAATATGTTCCAATTTTCACTATAGAATAAAAGCATCATGCTTGTTGGAAAATTTATAAAATTTATTGTTATCAATCTATTATTTTAATTGGGTAGCGCACTTCCTATTAAGAATCATCCACTCTACATGAACTTGTGGGGTACTGGTAGATGTCTTCACTTGGGATTTACTAGTAATTAAATATTCCTCTACTTACACTGAAATGGGATTAGTGGAATCCATTATTGGTTTTCACAAATCTTAAATATATATAAGATCTTCCATTTGGGGTTTCTATATGGAATAATTAAAAGATGTTAGTTTAATAATGTTAATGTTAGTTTATTCCATTTATTAAGTGAGAATATTAAAAATTAAATCATATATATGTGACCATAATGGTTTAAATATATATAAATGACTCTTTAATTGTTGTAAAAAAAATATAGATTGACTACGTTATCATAAAAACGATTTTAACGTTCTAACTCAACCGACCAGGTGTCACTATCCTGACTCGTCGAAATAGTCACCAGAACACCCACTAGAAAGTCTCCAATGGTATGAATGGAATAGAATTTTCTTATAAGTGGGTACTATGTTCCCATGCACTTGGCTAAAACATTGACCACCTCTACAAAAATTCATTTCAATTCTATTTTTTGACATTATTTACACCATTTAACTCATCTCTACAATATCTCGAGGAATGTGGATTCAATAAATTGTCTTAACAACCTTCAATTTTCCATTAGTCAATACTTTTCACTTCCCCATATCCATTTTGAATCGGGTGGCCTTTAATACCATTTTCTGAGGCAGTGAATGTTTGAGATGATAAAAAACACAGAATAAGAATAAAAATGAAATATGTTGAAAGATTTAATGTGGTTCCACAAGGGTTTCCAATGTCTATTGGAGAAATGGGATCAATTATATTATTATCTATGGATGAAAAATTGGAGGATCACTCAAAGGGTTTCCAAAAATATATTCTAATTAGAATTTCATTATATTTGATCCCATTTTATAGATTCTATATCTTTTTAATTCATGTTTTGTTTTATAACCCTTGAATACTTCCACTATCGCCTAACTCAAGTCCACCACATTGGATTCTAACCAATGAAACATTTTCCTGGTACAATTTTTTCTGAAAGATGAGAAAAAATAGCCTATAAATAGTGAACATTTAATTCCCTATTTATGGGGGACCCCATAGATGGTTCATCAGTTATATTTTTTAGGCAGGATGGTATTTATGGGAGTGATGGTTCTTGGGTATAAGATGATATGGAATGATAACAATGAGGGAAATGTTATTACATGGGTAATTTCAATAAAAATTTGATTATCTAGGTGATCATACATTGATATATTGTTTATTTCCCCCGTGTACTTGTCGTTTAAATTTTTTAAGGATTTTAGGATCTTATTATTAAATCCTTCATTCAGTCATTTAGTATTTTATATTCATCTATTGAACACATTGACAATAATGTGAAATTACACTATGGTTTAATTGGAAAACACATTACTATTTTTATCATAACATTATATACATTAATCAAAATTAATGAAATTTTTTTTTATCAGATGAATAATTAATTGGGATATAATTTCATAAATTTAACCTAATAATTGATCCAACATATGAGGCCAAATGTGTACCATGGTGAGTAGAAATTTGGGGAAACACGGATTGGACCAGCATTATGTATTTGGTTATATCATGGGCTACAAAACATCAAATTATTTATTTTTCCCTCCATTTTAAAGATAAATCAATGATAAAAACATATAAAAATTTAATTTTTTGAATAATATGATAAGTAAATCAATAATATGGACCAAGTTGAGGAGAAAATTTATCCAAGAATAATTCACTTAGCCCCATAAATACTTGACTTATTTAAGGGGAACATGATTTTAATTTTCAAGGAAATCACTCTTATCCATTATTCTCAAAGGTTTATGGATTAATATTATATAATATAGTTCTTTAAAGTACTTCTACATCTATAGTTTCCTCCCCCTTCTTGAAATTAAAATATTTTTATAATCATCAAGGGAGGAATGCAATGTAATTCTTTAGATTCATGTTTTGATTATATAAATGGTTATTTTAAATCTAGGTGTGTATAATATTTTTCTCTATTTCATAGTCTAATATAATTTATATTTTACTTTTTTGACACACCCACACTAACATGATCATATTTAGGGGTACCCACTCTTTTGATATTCATACATAATTCACAAATCCTTCCAGTTTAGAATCATACTTTTTATATATGTCATAACAATAAATTGAATTCATGTATATTGTACCATGGTTATTCACATTTATTTCATTTCATAATAAAAAAATAACGTAAAAACAAAGATAATATAGTGAGTTCCTCATATTTTTACTAAGTTTCTTTTTTGTGAAGTCAGATACTAATCACTTGATCATCAATGACAGTCGATGAATTTTCATTGGGTTTCCAATCGAACACGATGAGGTATCCGAGTATTTAAATATTAATTTTTTAGTCCTAGGTGTAAAAATCCTTAATTTAAATATTTAAACCCTATCTCTTGAAGTATATAAGGATTAGAATAAATGGATTTTCCTTGGTTTATCACACATTAATCATCAAATAAAATCATTGCATTCTTTAAATATTTACACATACATGATTCCTAATTGATCCCCAAAACAACCCATTAATTCAAAACTGGCAATTGTTTTTAATATTTTAATAAACAATTTATGTCATTGATCTACAGTTTTGTCAATATTCGACCCATGGTTCCTATTATATTATAGAAATTTTATAAAAATTAATAATTAATTTTATACACTTGAAAATGAGATCAAATTTTGGAGATTTTTTTCAAAGATCCAAGATCAATTATTTTCTATTTATATTGAATATTTAGTTCATAACATCTCCTTTGTTACATTACACTAATACATTCCCCCCTCTTTTTCTAATTTTTTATTGTTTTGTCTTACGTTTTTTCTTTTATCAACCTCTCTCTTTCATCGTTAATATTATAAATTATTTATAAATTAGTTTTTCCATGTTTTTACTTTCTCACCTTATTCTCCTTGAATGAAAAAAATTAATAAAATAAAAAAATCTCTATTTCATCACATTGAATTGTAATACCCTATCATTAAAAAACATCTTGAAATGTACCTATAAATTGAAAAAAAAACATCACACACACATTCTATGATCTTGGGTAGATAAATCGACAACCATCAAGGATCCAATTTTGGAAACTCAAGAAGTGTAAATCCAATATTACAATGAAAAAAATCAGGAACACAATAAAATGGATATAAATAACTAGATAATAAAATAATTGAACACCCTTAATTCAGGGTAACAAGGTACATACATCCAACACCCTATGAGAGAAACTAACATCTATTTGTGATAAAGTCTCATCCACCATCTCATTAAATTGCATATTCTTCCTAAAAAGGAACTCATAATAATCTCATTGATGTTCACATATTTTTCTTTAACATAAAACCCAAAAGTGTGTATGAAGACTATATAATTTTAAATATTTACCTTTATCTGATGATAGTGTATCCATGTATTGGTTATATTATCTGTTTACAAAATATGGTGATTGGAATGACCTTAAGTGACTCCTTATAGAAAAATTATTTTCATCCTCCGAACCATGTTTATTAGAGAATAAATCTTTTGAATGTGTAAATCACAAGGAGTGACCATTCATGAATACTGGGAAATATTTGAATGACTATTCTCTAGTTTCCCCCGCCACTGAAATAGTGAACAAACATTGTTTTAATACATCTATAATGAATTTTACCTATGGATAATGTAATTATAAATGATTTATTTGGTGGTTCTCTAGTGTAAAAAAATAAAATAGATTATCATGACTTTAAACCCAACATTACTCAAAATAATGAATAGTTTTTTACATGAAAAATATCACCCATATGAGGAGTTCATTAGGTAAACGATTATTCCTTAAAATTATTGTTTAACAATAAAATTTATGAAATGAACACTTTTAGGATAATTGTATCAAGTTTAATGTAATTCAAAAACTATTAATGTTCCATTAAATCATAGTTTTTGTGCAGATAACACTTGTTTCACTGATTAATACCAATAAAAATTGGATTAAATTAATCCATTTGTAGTATTATATCATGGGTAATAATAAGGAGGTAACCCAAACAATAATGCGTAGAACGAGCCTCATTCGAAAAAATATGTACATCTTCTCACCATTCATCTTCCCAAAGTAACCCCCTTATTTTTTCAAATATAAATAATGAAATAATGTAATGGTGGAGAAGATTGAATTAAAAAACCATTAGTTCTTGGATAACACTCAATCAGTAATTCAAGACCTATAGACTCAAGTGATACTCTTGGTAAACACCATTAGTGAGAGAAAGATACAAGGTTCAAGAGAACTATTATATCATCTATTTTTCAATCCCAAATACAAAGGTCAAGTTTTCTCCATTCCACTTCATTGTGATAAAGAAATATCTAATTCCTATTAACATATACAAATGGTATACCATCCTCTAAAAAATTTATCTCAATCCTTAAATGATATTAGTGAATATAAACAACACAAAAAAGTGTAAAAAATTATCTTGGAGGAGTCTTTGTATCAAAACATTCCTCTCCCTTTTCCACAAATATGTTCCATGAAAAATAAATCCATTAGTAATGAAATTGATAAAGACATCATAGATACATTTAAAATGGGATAAGTTATCATTCATATTTTTTGAGATTAAAAAAAGTACTCATTATTCATAATTTATAAAAGTGATTTATATGACTAGGTAGAAACTCAATTGAAATAATAGTGTTAACCATGGGAAAAATTTCTCAACCTTTATACCATCACAAATTCAAACCAAATAAAAGAACTCAATAACATTTATTATTCCTTACACAGTATGGGATACATTCTTCTCAAATGAAATGATTCATTTTGGTTATTTAATTAATGTGATTCCTCGTTATGTTTATATTTTTTTCACATTTCATTGATTCAACCAACAGAACTCATGGTTCAACATTAAAACCATATCACAGTTTAATAAATAGTAAGGGTGGGAAAAAAATTCTCAAACATCTAAAACTGCAATCCAAACCAAAATGAATTGAAATAGAATATCTTTTTTTATATGGTTTTGTTTGGGATGTTGATTTAATATACCCCTTTTATTATTGGTTTATTACATTTATAAAAAAACCCAACCTGTTAAACAAAATCGGTCCTTCTAAAAAACATATTTTTCTAGTTTTCTATTACAATATCCAATTCATCAATTCCATAATCCAAACCCTCCTTTAACTTATATTTTTAGTAACCTTTTCTGGAAAAAAATTATTTTTATTATAGGAAAAAGATAATATTATGTCACTATGTCCACGATTACATATAAATTCTTTTTAATTTAATATTCAAAAGTAATAAAACACCATGGATCAATATATAATATATTTTAATAAAAATAGATTAATCTAAAATCTAAATAGTCCTAATGCTCAAAATAGTGTTTTTTATGTTAATTAATCTAAACCAACCCAATGTTAAATGGTTTGGGTTTTTATGTATAAAAATTAATCATGGATTGTTTTTTAGTATTTTTAGTCAGAACTAAACTGAACAAATATGCACCCACCCTTATCCAATAAGAGTGATTAGGGATATCCTCATGTGCGTGCAGAATCGTATCTTCCCAATATACTTATATATGATTTAGATAAAGGATGATCAAAACCAAGGACATGATCAATTCATTCTATAGAGAAGCTTTCTATAAAGGGTGAAGAAAATCATTAAAGTTTTCAATAAAATAATATCACTAGTGTTGGGGGAGAAAATGTATGTTTATACATTCCTCATGCAATAAAATGCCCAGTTGAGTAACACTCTACTATTCATATATATTTTATTGATGTGATCTAAAATGTCACACACACACATAAATATTTCATTCACCCACATTATTATTCTTCTTCCCCTTATTTATTCATGGATTCTTTGGATTATAATTCAAGTTTTGAGTATTTTTGGGTTTGTAAAAGTTTTATTTTCTATTTTAACTGACGATTCTATTCATTATGAGATACCCATGAATAATTATTATTAAAAAATACAAATTTATATTGGTTTTTTCATATATAACAAAAAAGAGTAGGTACGTAGTGTCGTTGACCTCACTACACCAACAACCCCTCTCTCAATCAAAAAACCAGGAGTGGTTAAATGAAAAAAACTCCCTTATAATTTATAATATTCATTATTAATCTTATTAAAAAATTACACATCAATATTTCCAATAACCTCTCTTAATTGTGGTAATTAAAATTTCTCGATATTTTGAGAGTCAGTGAAAAGATGATATGATATACATTGACTAATATTCCTGGGATTATCCCATATATTTTCATGACTTGTAAAATTTCAGAAAATCTCAATAAGCACGTATAAAAATAAACACACTCCTTGAGTCCCAACATCATTAAAGTTATAAAAATAAAGGTTAGGAAATTACTTATTTTCTGGATAATTTACCCCATATATAATAGTGTATGTCTTAACTCAATTATAATTCTTCTTAAGAAAACTTGAATAATTTTAGTGTCAAATAAATAGAGTGAATTAGTTCTTACACATGTGAAAAAATGTGGAGAGTCAGCATTTACTACCATATACTAAAATATTCCACACGAAAGTACTAGTTTCCTCTAACATTCATAAACAAAATGTTATAAATATTAGCTATTAATTCTTATAATTGTTTCCTTGATAGTTATTTCGGATATTTTTAAATCTATATATCCCTTGAGGATCAACAAAATACAATATTTACCTACCCATTCAATGTATTTTTATATAGGAGGATCCCATTTGGTGTATGTAACACTCTCAATACCATTCAATGACGTATGCTAATTATATTCTCTATGTTCTATGAGCATTTCATGGAAGTTTTATTGGATTATTTCTACCCAAAACCATATTTTATAAGTAAATGTTTTTCATTGAATGGATTTGTGTTATTATATGTTATATAGAATTATACACATACTACACATATAGAAATTAAAAAAATTATATTATAAATGAAAATTGTTAAAATTGTTAAAAACCCCCTTGAAAATTCCAAACATCAGAATCAGAAAAAAAAAAATACACAATAACAAATATAAATTAGGAAAATTTGGATCCTTCTAAACTGCAAGAATTTTCATCCTCATGAACAATGCTATGAAAAATAAAAACACAAGAGTAAGTAAATTTACCTATTTAAAAAAATAAAACATGGAACTTTGGGAGGAATTTTAGTTAATTTTGAATGAAGGAATGAAGATGTATTGTTAACAAGTAATATGACCATTTGAATTATAATGTGACATTATGAATAGTAACCTGACTATTGAGAATAGTAATTTGGCCTCAAAAGAAAAAAGTTTCTTATTAATACTATTACTCTTGAATATTTTAAGAAAATATAAATATTATAATTGAATAAAATAAAAATAAATATTAAATAATCATATAAATTATAATCACATTTTTAATAAAATGTGTTTTAATAGATTTCATAATAAAATATTTATTTTAAAAATTCAAATTATACATGTTACAAAAAAATATAAAGTAAACTCAATTTTTTAATTCAAACATAAAAAATTTCCAAGGGTTATTTTTTGTTTTTTTTTTCAAATATTTCATTTTTTACATGAATAATAGATATAATGTTTTTCAAAAACCGCATGTTTTATGACATAATGGGATGGAATAATGAATTAATAAATTCTAACATAGTTATTTCGTCCAAAAATCAATTTATTAAGATAAATGTGTTATTTAACAATAATAAAAATAAATAATAAACATAAAAAAGTATTTTACATTGTCTAAAGTCAAAATTATTCTATTAAAATAATAATTTTTTCTCTTTTCTGCTTTCCTTTTTAATAGATAAAATAATTGTGATTATATAGGGGTTTAAAGTCATAAAATAAATGTTATTTTATTTATATATGATTTTTAATTTAATAAATGTCATTATTTAATTATAAACTTGGATATAATATTTTATACAATATTTTAACCTTAAAATACCCCTCTCAAATATATATATCTCATCTCCCTCCTACTGTAAATCCACTCCTCTCTCAATTAAAAAAGTGAAAAACTCTATAAAAAATGTTTACCTTTGTATTCTTATAATCCATAGGTACTATTTTGATTCATTTAACTCCATTAATTCTAGGGTATTAGTGCCTTAGGGAAGAAGAAACTTTGAGAAGAAGGTAATTTTTCATAAACTCTTCTTCACATTTTTCTCTTCTCATCCTATTTTTCATTATTTCATTAAAAAAATTATGATATTTTTTTTATGTTAATATTTAAAGTAATTTAATTTCTATATTTAATACATATTTATATGTCACACTTCTCTTTTCTATGATTTTGATAATGCCTTATTAATAGTATGTTAACATGCTATGAAGACATTGCCAACTCTCTAATAACCACCAACATCACGAATGGATAGTATGAATTATATATAATATATAAATATTAAATTAAATTTATTCTAATATTTTTGAGTGAATTTTACATTTGTATAATTATCTTTAATAAAAACAGTTAAGTCTAAACACGACTAGATAATTTAAGGAGAACATGATATCAAAAAAAATTAAAGACTATATTATAAAATAGAATACAATAATTATAATACTTCAGTATTGAAATAAATTGATATTATATAAGTATGTTTAAATGTTTTAATAAACATAATTTTATTATTTGGTAGGTGGAAAAGTGATGAAATAAATCAGTATTTAATGTAAAGGGATTCTCAAACAGAAAATCATTCCTTTTGAGTTATCTTCTCTTTAACATTATAATCAACAAGTATGGTCATAAACTTTCCATAAATTTTATTTCAATTATTCCTTACCTTTTTATTTCATGGATATATATGATTCTACCCTTTCAAAATTATTTCTAATCCAATAATAATGATTTTTCAAAAAGTACATTCTTTTTTCAAAAACACATCCTTGTATCCTCGTGAGATGTTACTTCTTAAAAAATTACCCTCTTTTATCAATTATTATCCCAATTATTCATTTGGTAACCAAATTATTTTTATATAAATTATTATATGTGAAATAATTTTGAAAATTCAATAATTTCCATCATTTTTTTCCATGACTATGATTATTTTACATTCTATATGGAATGTATGATTATGAGAATTTTATTATGTGATAAGTGGGATATGAATTATATAGATATCAAATGTATTGGGTAATGTGATATATCTCATGATATTAAATATGTAATTAATGAACATGATGAATTCATTGGTTATAACTATGGTGTTAGGATTTATGCACATATGTTATGTGTGAACATAATGCTGGCATTGTTCGCAACTATTTATGGTTTTCGACCACTATGTTATGGTGTTTCACTACTATGAGTAGATTAAATTCCATGAATTTGGATTATCTCATTATTATGATGATGATAATATTATGATTATGATATGATTATATTCATTATGATCACTAATGTACTTTTTATTCATGTCTCTTATTCCACCCATGTTATTCGTCCCCCTACCAGGATATTACTTTATCCCTTAAACTGATGTATATCCTCCTATGATTACATGTTCTAAGGATAATTTATAATATTTTATTTTAATAAATAAGAAACATGTATATAATTTTTATGTTTAATTATGTGAAATTAATTTATTTGCTTAATTTTCCCAAGATACACAACTTTAAGATCATGGATTTTATCACTATAATGTTGTTTATTCTAAAAATGACGCAACAATCATGTAAGAAAATTATGGGTCGCTAGATTTTTTTTCAAATAATGGTTTATTTGAGTTGGGAATGATGATTAAAAACATTAGTCAAGGCCATGGGGTTAATTCTATGTATAGGTAAACATAATATTTTTTGGTAAAGTATAATAGTGTGTTGTTTCCATGCAATGAAATCCCCATATGGATAGAACATGTAGATTTGGATATAGTGTAGTTGTACATAGGGGTAACAACATATAAAAGGGAAGACTATGTATTGACTCGATCATTACCTACTACATGACAGAGAGGCATTATTTCACCCATATTTTGACACTCCTAGAGGATATGATTCAGTTAATCAAAAAAATATTTATAAATAATTATGAAGGATAAATAACAATAGTTATTATTCATAATAATGTTAATAAGGATTATGGTACATGATCCTAGAAGCATTGTTTATGGAAATATATAAACATAAGAATCCCTTAATATGTAACATTAGAATTAATTTTTATATAATAATAAATTATTAAGTCATTTTTTGTTGACTTATGTCTTTTTTAAACATTTTTTATTTTATGAAATGGTTGGAGCTTGGAGAAACGAGACCTACAAACCGTCTGAGGAACAATGTAACGATTTTCTAAATGAAATCCCCAATGCCATGGAAAGTAGAGTATAAAACATCATTGAGATCCTTATATAGTTTTCACAGGATATGAAAAAATATCTTGAATCATTTGGAAAATAAAACTTCTCTTAATATGGAGATAATAGATATCTAGTCTTTAATGTGGCATTGAAAAATGAAATTTAGTGGGCATTACTATCCAATTATTGAAGACTAATGGGTTAACTCAAAAGAGATGATTATTTTGGTGCTAGACTATTCTAATAAGGAGAATGTCACTATAGTTGTCTATTGTTTTTATAGAGAGGTTGATCAATTTTTTATGATGATAATGAATATGAAGATGAAGGATGAAATGGATTGAGAATACTTTAACAATTTATTTCTTAATAAGTATTTCTCTCAAACTCTATGAATAAATATGGATAGATAGTTCTTTTAGTATAAGAAAAAGTATGGTGAATTTTTTCATGGATTATAAAGAAAATTTCTAATGTAATGAATGATACACATCAAGTTTTGTTATGAATAAAGATATAAAAATATAAATTTTCATTTGTATTTCAAAAACATGCCTTTTAAAGACCGTATCTATTAAAGGTATTGGGGGTAATGAAGAATTAGTTCGATGTGCTCTAAAAGTGATGGTGAAATTTAAATAATGGTTCCATTTTTATGGAGATAAGAAATAAAATATGTAGTTCCATGCTGTATGATCAAATGAAAATGTAGAAAAGAAGATCCAACCACCCACATTAAAAAAACATGAGAGGAAAAATCAAGGGAATTTACTTAAAGGGATAGGTAAATGCTTCAAGTGTGAGGGAGAAGGCCAGAATAGAAATGAATATTAAAGATAATAAAACAATTTGGCCCACTTGATAGAGGAAATGAAGGAACCATCTGTAACACCCCAGGTAAATAAAGAATATGACATTCTCATATTTGTCCATATTTGTGAATAAAATATTAATATGACTTTAAAGGGGATGCTATGCTCGATGGCGTACCCAACACGCAACAACGAGTTTCTTGGGAATCTTACGTTGCACTCTAATAAAATAATTTTAAATGGTAGTTAACATGTAGCCATTGTATTGGCGGGAATGGATAGAAATAACTAAGATATGATTATATATGTTTTTATATGTTTTTACATTTATCCAATAAAGGATAGAGGCTTAAAATACGGAAAGAATTCAATTTTAGGCGTATATGCCCTAGTTTTCACTAAAGGTTCACTTATCACCTTTTGATGTTGAACCATAATTAAATATAGTTTTTTTCACTCTTAAACATTATTTTGGACCAAATAAAACTCTTTCTAAGAATCGGGACATCAAATTTTACTTTGTGTAATTTTTTGGTATCTTTCCGATAAGGTTCTTTTTTTTAATGAATAGTGTAAAATGTTGTATTTTAGTTCAAAACCACTTTTTAATCTAATTTATTTATATGATTAGATAATATTTTGAATTGTTTTTAAAGTGAAATTTGGAAATATTTTTACCATTAAATCCAATAGTGGTCGTTGTAATTAATTTCACTTTGAAATCAGACTTAAACTAGTGTCAATCTTTTGATACTTATTGTTTTATGAAAACACGCTATTTGCGCTGACAGCGGGAATTAATTATTAAATTAAATAATGTGACTTATATGATTTGAATTTTGTAAAATGGACTTCATTTTTGAATTCGGAATATCAAATATTGCTTAGGGTGAATTTTTGGTAATTTTCTGAAAAACTTCAATTTTTGATGAATAGTGAAACCACTAAGTGATAATCAAGCAAACTGATTTTTCGGTTAAATGAAATTTTACCACTAATGTGTGTTGAATTTTGAAAATCCGACATACATGGTTGTCATTAAGAAGTAAAATGTGGTTCAATGAGATTAAAATAATTTTTTGGTGAATAGTAACTTGTTAAGTTCTTAATCGCGATTAATGGTAATTAGGGTAGTTTAAGGTATAAATAATGCTTTAATAATATAAAATGACCTAGACACATGTCCCAACCTTATTGGTTGTGTCATGGCCGACCAAGACAAGCCATGGGTCAACTTGGGGACCCCATGGATCCACTTTGGTTGAGAAATGACATAAATAACATTTTATTTAATGTAAAAGAAAAATTGACACAAACATGATATGTTTTACTAAAACAATTTTTAAGTGGGGTTACACAAGTCCATATTTTGATTATAAATAGTCATTGGAAAGCTAAAAAGATTTCCTACATCATAGTATTTCTTTTATAATTTTTAGACATTAAATAAATTAAATTATTTATGACATAATAATGATTTAACGATGACATCATTATTTGACGATTTAAATAAAATGGAAAGATAATGTAAAATCTATGAACTACACATGGCCAAAACTTATTGGATGAGTGGATTTCGAAGCCTCATCACCTTATCCACGACCTATATCAATGTGGGACCTTTTAAAACCGAAATACATTTTCAAATAAAGTAATATTTCTTACTTTCCAAAAGTGCCCCTCCTCTCCTCTTATAAAAGGCCCCCACCTCTATCTCTTTTCACACACTCATCAAGCCTTTGGCTCGGCCAACCCCTGCCCATTTACTCTCTCCACATCACTCTACTCATCCTAGAGGATTCCCTTTGGGCAGAATCCTTTCAATGGAAGCCTTTAGGCTCAAATCAAAAGGAGTTACACTTTTAAAGGTAATTCTTTCTCTCATGTTCATTTGTTTTATTTTGCTTCTCCAACCCCCTAAACTCTTTTTATTTATTTCTTTTGTAACAACACCAGTATCTTCAATATACTAGGATGTTGTTATAAGATTTATTCTAGCTACACTCTCACACAACTACAATCAAATGGTTAAAGAACATACGGTTTCCGTGGATGGCGAAATTCTGCCTCCCGAAACGATTATTGTTCAATACTCATTTAACACCTTCAAAGGTGGCCATTATGATGTCACTATTTTTATATATGATATATAATATGTTTATGTTTTACTTATGCTTCTGTATTTTTCATTTGTGTCTTACCTTTATGGCTTCCATTATGGGTATACGCGATATCTTCATTTTAGGATGTGCGGACTACCGCCTCATCAAAGTGATTTGATTCGTTAAAAACCATATGTGGGATGTATAAAGGATGGAACTATGATATTATATATTATATTATACTGTAATTATAATATACCTTTATGTCATTATGATTCCATTCTATAAACAATGAAATAGAAATGGAAGTAGCGTTCATGCGTACGTACGGCTTACCGTCTCCATGAACGGTGCATTTCATTTCTTACCTCTAAATGATTATGTAATGTTATAAATGCATGCATGTACTGGATATATATGACATATATGATATATAAATCATGAATACAATTCTGTTTATAATAAACATTTGGCCACACGAACAACATGTAATTGTAAGAAGTCCACTTTCGACTTAAGAACCAAATATCGGCAAAACAAATATTATTAACATAAATGATTACATTATGTTTATGACAAGGTAATAAGTGGTATAAAAGAAATAATGAACTTGAAAAAGGTTCTTAAGGAAGTATAAATTAACTCAAGTTTATTATTCAGGAGATTAAAGAACGATCAAGTCAAGTCGGACCCGAGGTAAGGGATCCTACAACTCTCTTTCTTTATAAGTACACTCTTTTATGTCATTTATTTTAAGCTCATCTTTCTTATGATTGGGATGTTCTTTTATATTACTCCTACTGTAATTTTTATGTTCATGTGATGAGAGACCCTATTCTCTCTCATCAATCCATTTTGGAAGTTTTGAGTGGCGCCGTTAGGCTGCCGAACTTTTGTAAGGGATTTTTCATCTCACTTTCATTCCCATGAGATTTATGCTACATTTGCCACAAATTCCATTGAGTGGTGTATGTACTGCCCTTTATTCTACTCTTTTTGTAATATACTTTCGTTTATGAGTATTTACATCAATGACCTATTGTCTTTCTTTCATGGGGTGTATGTTTTGAAAGATACCCAAGTCGGTAAGGGAACCTTTCACCCTCCTCTTTTTTTTAAAAGACTTCTTTTGTTGGGTCTTTTAATTTACATATTGTTATGTTGGGATATGTTATAATATATCCTTATTGATGTAAATTTTATGTCCAAGTGATGAGATACACTTTTTATCTCTCATCAACTCATTTTGAAGTGATGCCGTTAGGCTGTCAAGGGAACTTTTTAACCCAATTTCGATTTCTTTGGGTTCAACATGTAGTCATTGAATATGTCATCCATTGAATATATGTGAATGTCCTTTTATTGTTTTACACTTAATATCCACTTATATTGAGTGTATTTATATTTTTCACACATATTTTTGAGATTGATTTGTCCTTAATTTAAGGATACCTTCTTTATAAGGGATTTCGTCACATTTGACATTTCTATTGAGGGTTCATTGTTGTTATGCACCAATTCACTCTTATATGGTGTATATACTGTCCTTTGGAGTATTATATCATTAATCCATTTATTCTCATGATATTATAAAGTTCTGACTAAATGTTATTCCTCAATTATTGTATTCAAGTGTCTATAATTTTGGTAAAACCCCTTTAACCAAAATATCGTTTTAAATGTTTTAATTATTTGTTCTTATTAATATCCATGTTTTCAAAATGGTTTTAAGGAATTATTTATATGAATATTAATGGTTTAAAATTTTAAGCTTCAAGGTGGTATGGGACACTTTGATTCAAAAATCTTTTTATTAAATGTTTTAAATGGTTTTGGAAATGGTTTCTTTTTGGATTCATTATTTCAAAATACTAAAATGTTATATTGTGATTGAAATGTGGAAATGTTTTGTTTCCTTTATGCATGTTTTATGTGATACGTTTATGTTATGGTTCTTGGGCATTGTTATGAAAACGGGTGGTTCCGTGATAAACTAAGGGCGGGTGAGCCCGATATAGCTCTCCAATGCATTGGGTAACGTGAAGGAGTGAAACGTTAAGGTTTCTCCGAAGAGATTTAGGGAATATACTGTGATGGGTATTCCAAACGTAACCAAGAGGGTTACTCCCTACGTAAGAATGTTATGAATGCCTCAAGTTACCTTTATGTCTTATGTTTTCTATGATTTATTCATGATTTGATATGCCTATGTTTTATGGGTAAAGTATGAACTCATTCTTATGTATATGTGTACCCATGTTTCCTTTCCATATTTTTCTATCCCTTACTGAGCTTTTTGTGCTCATCCCAAGTTTTTGAAATGTTTTTCACAGGTCAAGGGAAAGGTACATGATGTGATGATAGTGTCAAGGATGTGTCAAGAAAGAATCCGTGTTATATTTTAAATATGTTTCCGTTGATGGGAAGAATGAATACTATCTTTTATGTAACCACTTTGTTTAAATGTGGAATGTAATGCAAGTTTCATGATCTAATTCTCTAAAACTCTAAACCTGAAAAGATCCTCAATGTGTAATCTTGTAATAACTCAAGATTAAGTAAGGTTTAAGGCTGGGGCATTATAGTTGGTATCAAAGGTCGGTTTAGATAACTTTAGAGGTTAGGGTATTCTTTAAGCATAAGTGACATTACCATAATGGTTAGGATTTCAGAAAGAGTCCTAGTTTTAGATAAAGTGAATGAGTAAGTGTATCTTAGTGTTTACCTTCCTCATTAGTACATGATGGTTTTGTTGATATACTCACACTGACCTTTTTGGTTTTAGTAAAAGGCTGGATCTAGCAGGCACCAAAGTAACAGTGGATGTGAAGGAAACTGTGACGGCTTTTTGAGCAAGCAACTGAATGATATGGGAGATGCAATGAGAACTCTTCTGATTATCCTCAACCAACTATCTGGAGTCATGATTGACCACCTAAACCTTGGAGTTTTCTTTAAGGCATCATATATGCAAGAAACAAATCCCTACGGAAGTACAAGAAATAATCATAAAGGTATGTGTGTTCAAAAACCTATGTGTCAAAGATGTGGAAAGAAACACCTAGTAAAATGTTTCAAAGGGACAGAAATATGCTATAGATGTGGAAATGAAGGTCATAAATCAAGAACCTGTCATGGAAAAAGGAAGCATCCAGTTGACTCGAGGAAAGGGAACGAAGTTCTTTCTGAGGGATCAATTGAATGTTTTAAATGTGGTGTGCATGGTCATTATGCAAACACATGTCCTATGAAGAAGTTTCGTGAATGGGGTCACCAAGAGCGTACCAATATTCGTTTACCAATACCTAATGCCATTCCGATTGAGGATGAAGAAACTGACAATGACCAATCAAAGGTATGTACTATTTCATGACTATTGTTTTCTTATTTTGGAATCTTAGGATATGATTCATGATTTTGTTTGTAGGAAAGAGGTATTTCGGAATAAGTTGGAAAGGAATGGATAATGGATCATGAAGAATGTTGAATGAGTAAGATGTCAACATATAAGGGCTTCAAGAGTTAGGGTGAAATTCTTAAGAGTATTAAGTCTCTTTTGATGATGGGGTTACATTAGAAGACTTTTTATATTATATGTAACCCTGATGTTTAATATAGGCAAATTTTATTCAAGTAATAGTTATCTTTTCTTTTGTGGACATAGTTATAACGAACCATTTGGGTTTATATGATCCTTACTTTTGAGGTAATTATGGGTTACCATATATTATGATTGAAGTGAAAGGCATGAGATAAAATTGAGGTTAAATTATGTTATGGTTATTTTTGATGATTTTATCCCTTTTTGGGTAATGATTTGAGAATTATATAGTTTTGAAAAAAGGACAACACGCAGACCGTGTGACTACCCGTCACATTGGACAAAGCTGCGGGAATCGAACCCACAACCAAAGTGCGACTGTTATTTATCGCTTACCACTGGACTACGTGAAGTACCTGGTTAGTTTGACTGATTCTTTTCAGTTATATGATTTTATGAATTAAGAGTCAGTTGATTTTGGGTTATTTATGAAAATGATTAACCTATCATGGAGGATATGTGATTAGGATAATTACTTTTCAATGTGAGACTTTAGGAGCAACTGATGTTATTTGGAGATAAATGTTACGATTTAACTTGGAAGACTATGTGACTAAATCCTTCAAATATTTGGGTTTCAATCTTATATTGGTTTACTTTGAAGAATTTTATGGACAAATTGTTTATCAGATGGTCCTCTTTGAACTTTGGGTTTTGTTGGACAAATTTTGGAGATTAAGAATAGATTTTCTTTTTATAAGGGGTTATCCTTTTCTAAATTATCTGATATTGTACTAGCCTTTTTTGGATTTGGTTAAAGTCTAAAGACATGGGAAGTATATAGTTCTATTTTGTGGATTAGGTGATTCTCTAGAAGTTGATTATAGTACTCTTAATGTGAACAAGTCTTCCTAAATACTCATCTTTTGGAGAAAATATGAGTTTGTGTAAGGAATCTAATAAAGGTTGAAAGTCAATATGATAAGTGATTATGTTTCCTTATGAATAAATTCCTCAATAAAAAGTAACATAAAACTAAAATGTTGTCTATTAAATTTTCCTACTGGGGAATCGAATACCGTTTAACCCATCACAAGTTTGTGATTTTCTCGTGGTAAACTTTCTCCTAAACATGTTTTCTGTCACTTTCCATCAGAACATGACCCTTTGTTTTTTCCTCCATGTCCATATTTTCATACTTGGAATCCTAGTATGGGTTAACTCGGGTGACCTTTGTACTTATCTTTCTTTATTTTAAAGTGTTTGTTTTACCGACTTTTGTTCCGATGTGGGACTTTCAAGGATGTTTCCAAGAGCAATTTTAAAATTGCGAGGACGCAATTCCCAAAAGGGGGGAAGGATGTAACACCCCAGGTAAATAAAGAATATGACATTCTCATATTTGTCCATATTTGTGAATAAAATATTAATATGACTTTAAAGGGGATGCTATGCTCGATGGCGTACCCAACACGCAACAACGAGTTTCTTGGGAATCTTACGTTGCACTCTAATAAAATAATTTTAAATGGTAGTTAACATGTAGCCATTGTATTGGCGGGAATGGATAGAAATAACTAAGATATGATTATATATGTTTTTATATGTTTTTACATTTATCCAATAAAGGATAGAGGCTTAAAATACGGAAAGAATTCAATTTTAGGCGTATATGCCCTAGTTTTCACTAAAGGTTCACTTATCACCTTTTGATGTTGAACCATAATTAAATATAGTTTTGTTCACTCTTAAACATTATTTTGGACCAAATAAAACTCTTACTAAGAATCGGGACATCAAATTTTACTTTGTGTAATTTTTTGGTATCTTTCCGATAAGGTTCTTTTTTTTAATGAATAGTGTAAAATGTTGTATTTTAGTTCAAAACCACTTTTTAATCTAATTTATTTATATGATTAGATAATATTTTGAATTGTTTTTAAAGTGAAATTTGGAAATATTTTTACCATTAAATCCAATAGTGGTCGTTGTAATTAATTTCACTTTGAAATCAGACTTAAACTAGTGTCAATCTTTTGATACTTATTGTTTTATGAAAACACGCTATTTGCGCTGACAGCGGGAATTAATTATTAAATTAAATAATGTGACTTATATGATTTGAATTTTGTAAAATGGACTTCATTTTTGAATTCGGAATATCAAATATTGGTTAGGGTGAATTTTTGGTAATTTTCTGAAAAACTTCAATTTTTGATGAATAGTGAAACCACTAAGTGATAATCAAGCAAACTGATTTTTCGGTTAAATGAAATTTTACCACTAATGTGTGTTGAATTTTGAAAATCCGACATACATGGTTGTCATTAAGAAGTAAAATGTGGTTCAATGAGATTAAAATAATTTTTTGGTGAATAGTAACTTGTTAAGTTCTTAATCGCGATTAATGGTAATTAGGGTAGTTTAAGGTATAAATAATGCTTTAATAATATAAAATGACCTAGACACATGTCCCAACCTTATTGGTTGTGTCATGGCCGACCAAGACAAGCCATGGGTCAACTTGGGGACCCCATGGATCCACTTTGGTTGAGAAATGACATAAATAACATTTTATTTAATGTAAAAGAAAAATTGACACAAACATGATATGTTTTACTAAAACAATTTTTAAGTGGGGTTACACAAGTCCATATTTTGATTATAAATAGTCATTGGAAAGCTAAAAAGATTTCCTACATCATAGTATTTCTTTTATAATTTTTAGACATTAAATAAATTAAATTATTTATGACATAATAATGATTTAACGATGACATCATTATTTGACGATTTAAATAAAATGGAAAGATAATGTAAAATCTATGAACTACACATGGCCAAAACTTATTGGATGAGTGGATTTCGAAGCCTCATCACCTTATCCACGACCTATATCAATGTGGGACCTTTTAAAACCGAAATACATTTTCAAATAAAGTAATATTTCTTACTTTCCAAAAGTGCCCCTCCTCTCCTCTTATAAAAGGCCCCCACCTCTATCTCTTTTCACACACTCATCAATCCTTTGGCTCGGCCAACCCCTGCCCATTTACTCTCTCCACATCACTCTACTCATCCTAGAGGATTCCCTTTGGGCAGAATCCTTTCAATGGAAGCCTTTAGGCTCAAATCAAAAGGAGTTACACTTTTAAAGGTAATTCTTTCTCTCATGTTCATTTGTTTTATTTTGCTTCTCCAACCCCCTAAACTCTTTTTATTTATTTCTTTTGTAACAACACCAGTATCTTCAATATACTAGGATGTTGTTATAAGATTTATTCTAGCTACACTCTCACACAACTACAATCAAATGGTTAAAGAACATACGGTTTCCGTGGATGGCGAAATTCTGCCTCCCGAAACGATTATTGTTCAATACTCATTTAACACCTTCAAAGGTGGCCATTATGATGTCACTATTTTTATATATGATATATAATATGTTTATGTTTTACTTATGCTTCTGTATTTTTCATTTGTGTCTTACCTTTATGGCTTCCATTATGGGTATACGCGATATCTTCATTTTAGGATGTGCGGACTACCGCCTCATCAAAGTGATTTGATTCGTTAAAAACCATATGTGGGATGTATAAAGGATGGAACTATGATATTATATATTATATTATACTGTAATTATAATATACCTTTATGTCATTATGATTCCATTCTATAAACAATGAAATAGAAATGGAAGTAGCGTTCATGCGTACGTACGGCTTACCGTCTCCATGAACGGTGCATTTCATTTCTTACCTCTAAATGATTATGTAATGTTATAAATGCATGCATGTACTGGATATATATGACATATATGATATATAAATCATGAATACAATTCTGTTTATAATAAACATTTGGCCACACGAACAACATGTAATTGTAAGAAGTCCACTTTCGACTTAAGAACCAAATATCGGCAAAACAAATATTATTAACATAAATGATTACATTATGTTTATGACAAGGTAATAAGTGGTATAAAAGAAATAATGAACTTGAAAAAGGTTCTTAAGGAAGTATAAATTAACTCAAGTTTATTATTCAGGAGATTAAAGAACGATCAAGTCAAGTCGGACCCGAGGTAAGGGATCCTACAACTCTCTTTCTTTATAAGTACACTCTTTTATGTCATTTCTTTTAAGCTCATCTTTCTTATGATTGGGATGTTCTTTTATATTACTCCTACTGTAATTTTTATGTTCATGTGATGAGAGACCCTATTCTCTCTCATCAATCCATTTTGGAAGTTTTGAGTGGCGTCGTTAGGCTGCCGAACTTTTGTAAGGGATTTTTCATCTCACTTTCATTCCCATGAGATTTATGCTACATTTGCCACAAATTCCATTGAGTGGTGTATGTACTTCCCTTTATTCTACTATTTTTGTAATATACTTTCGTTTATGAGTATTTACATCAATGACCTATTGTCTTTCTTTCATGGGGTGTATGTTTTGAAAGATACCCAAGTCGGTAAGGGAACCTTTCACCCTCCTCTTTTTTTTAAAAGACTTCTTTTGTTGGGTCTTTTAATTTACATACTGTTATGTTGGGATATGTTATAATATATCCTTATTGATGTAAATTTTATGTCCAAGTGATGAGATACACTTTTTATCTCTCATCAACTCATTTTGAAGTGATGTCGTTAGGCTGTCAAGGGAACTTTTTAACCCAATTTCGATTTCTTTGGGTTCAACATGTAGTCATTGAATATGTCATCCATTGAATATATGTGAATGTCCTTTTATTGTTTTACACTTAATATCCACTTATATTGAGTGTATTTATATTTTTCACACATATTTTTGAGATTGATTTGTCCTTAATTTAAGGATACCTTCTTTATAAGGGATTTCGTCACATTTGACATTTCTATTGAGGGTTCATTGTTGTTATGCACCAATTCACTCTTATATGGTGTATATACTGTCCTTTGGAGTATTATATCATTAATCCATTTATTCTCATGATATTATAAAGTTCTGACTAAATGTTATTCCTCAATTATTGTATTCAAGTGTCTATAATTTTGGTAAAACCCCTTTAACCAAAATATCGTTTTAAATGTTTTAATTATTTGTTCTTATTAATATCCATGTTTTCAAAATGGTTTTAAGGAATTATTTATATGAATATTAATGGTTTAAAATTTTAAGCTTCAAGGTGGTATGGGACACTTTGATTCAAAAATCTTTTTATTAAATGTTTTAAATGGTTTTGGAAATGGTTTCTTTTTGGATTCATTATTTCAAAATACTAAAATGTTATATTGTGATTGAAATGTGGAAATGTTTTGTTTCCTTTATGCATGTTTTATGTGATACGTTTATGTTATGGTTCTTGGGCATTGTTATGAAAACGGGTGGTTCCGTGATAAACTAAGGGCGGGTGAGCCCGATATAGCTCTCCAATGCATTGGGTAACGTGAAGGAGTGAAACGTTAAGGTTTCTCCGAAGAGATTTAGGGAATATACTGTGATGGGTATTCCAAACGTAACCAAGAGGGTTACTCCCTACGTAAGAATGTTATGAATGCCTCAAGTTACCTTTATGTCTTATGTTTTCTATGATTTATTCATGATTTGATATGCCTATGTTTTATGGGTAAAGTATGAACTCATTCTTATGTATATGTGTACCCATGTTTCCTTTCCATATTTTTCTATCCCTTACTGAGCTTTTTGTGCTCATCCCAAGTTTTTGAAATGTTTTTCACAGGTCAAGGGAAAGGTACATGATGTGATGATAGTGTCAAGGATGTGTCAAGAAAGAATCCGTGTTATATTTTAAATATGTTTCCGTTGATGGGAATAATGAATACTATCTTTTATGTAACCACTTTGTTTAAATGTGGAATGTAATGCAAGTTTCATGATCTAATTCTCTAAAACTCTAAACCTGAAAAGATCCTCAATGTGTAATCTTGTAATAACTCAAGATTAAGTAAGGTTTAAGGCTGGGGCCTTATACCATCCATGGTTAATATCGTAAATTATAAGAATCAAGGGAATTATACCATCCAATTCAAAAAACCGTTGGTTATTGAAGCTATTAATTGTTAGAAAAACCAAAATTCAAAAGTGAATCTGAATTATAATTTCATTAATAGTGTTGATGTGGAAAATGAAAATGATGTTTTATAAGGTAAAATTTCTATTCACCCTAGAATATAATTTTTTTTATTTTATTGTATATATATTTACTCTATTACATCCTACATGTTATCATGAATTTTTAAATATAAACCCAAATAAAATTAAAGTAGATATATCCATAAAAACATATAGTGGTGACATTCATGTTACCTAAGTGTTGGACTCTTCTCATATTGCATATGTAACATCCCTGACCCGGAATCCACTAAACCGGTGCTCTGAGATGGGTAGTTACATAACCTTAAGCATACATCCCCGTACGCCAAAGGCTGCCAACTAGCAGCAGGGGTATTTGTGGTCAAGTGTGGAGATTATTCCCCCTTTTTATCAGAGTATGCCACAATAGAAACAAACTAATAGTGGAAACAATAATCAATAAACAAGATATAAGTATAACAAACATTTCAAACAATAAATATTCCATGTCCTACTACAAGTGAAAAAGTGAACATAATCCCAAAATAAGGACAACGGCCAAAATCCCCAAAATGGTCCCGACTCCATGTCTGGATCCTCCACCAAGTGTTACCCATGTCCACTCAACTATCTATCTAGGACCATATCCCTTCTCTTGACCTACAAACATGATGTCTTCTCAGGTACCCAATGGTAGCCCGAGCAGGGTGTGAGGACGACTCAGTAGGCCACCACCAATGGTGTCTACAAAATATCCAGTATGAATATGTAGTGCATGAAAAAGGAATATGAATGATAATTTATAAGTAGTTATTTATGGTTCCATTAACCAGTTCAGAGCTAAATACATTACCACTTCCATTACCATTCATTTCACACTAATTATCATCACATACCATTTCATCACATTTCCATGGGTTAATCACATACATTATGTTACAGTGGTCGAAGGCCAACCATCACATGCAAGAGGGTAAACACATCATTTTCATATCTCACTAGGACAATTCTGGAACAGATGTACCTAGGAATAACAACTCTGAAAAGGTGTCTCAGTCTTGACTCAGGGTAACTTGGTACACAACAACATTTCATACTACGCACCTAGTTTGAAACTCTATAGGGACATGCTTACGATAATTAAATTTTTTTTACAAAACATTATGAAGGATTTAAATGTGAATATTACCTCAATGAAATAATGTTTACGATTATTATATTAACTATGCATAGGATTATAATTTATGTTAAGTATTTTTCTAAGTGGAGATTATACATAATGTATCAAAACCTAATCAAGTGTATTCCATTACATTTAAATGGATCCTAGTGTAATGAATAGTATCCACATGAACATGAATATCCCATGTAGCGATTTTCCTCAAATGCAAGATAATGGTTTTATTTCTTGAGCTATGACTAGTGCTGAGAAACTTGTAACTGTACTAAGATAGCTTACTCAGGTTATGAAATAATAACCTTACTCATATAGAGAATATTTAACTACAACAAGGAGGAGAAATGTTTTATTATATTATAATACAAAAACCACCATCATTTAATGTTACCACAAAACCATTAATTTTATAGTAGTGGATAAGTTCTCTAGAGAAGATATTTTTCACTTTGGGGAGAAATAAATGGGAGAAGGTTGCCATGGATGTTTATCATATATCATGGGATGATTCTTATTGGTTGTCATTAATTCAAAACTCAATAGAGGATGACAGGATTAAGATTATGGAATAGAGGGAGTTTATGAAAATATTCTTAGAAAAATACTTACCTAGTGAATAACAAGAAGATATAGAAAGGAAGTTTCTAAATCTGAAGAAAAAAGTGGATTAGAATATTCCAATGTATGAATATAACATTACAAGGTTGGAAAGGAATGCTATGGACTACATAAATTATCTAAGAACAAATATTGATCGATTCCAAGTTAGTTTAAAACCATTACACCAAATGGCACTAGTCTCCCATAATTTCTCATCACCTGAAGATATAGTTTCATTTTCTATTAAGATGGAAAAATAATTTTCTAAGTCTAATGACATTGAAGGAATGAAAGAGTAGAAGAGGGCTGCTGAAAACACTAGGAAAATAAATAAGGAAATAGGGAAGACCTAAGGAGTTGACTTTCCACCCTATAGTTATTTTGGGAAGAAACACCCTTGCAATTACTAGAAGGGAATGGGAGTCTTTTACATGTGTCTAGAAAAAGGCCACTAATATCATGATTGAAAGGGGAATACAGAAGCTACCAATATTAAATTCTATACTAGTAAAGAGATGGTAAATTATCAACACTATTGTCTTAAGTATCAAGGAAGCATTCCCCAAATAAGGACAAGGATGCAAGGCCAATCTTATGTGGTCACAACTGCAGAAGATGAAGTTCCTAATGATTTGAGGGTAGGTACATTAATCATTTCCTCAAACTTATAAAATGATTTATTTGATTCTTTATCATCACATTCTTTTATATCTTTCTAATTTTTCAATAAAATTAGACATTTATAATTTTATATAATAAAGGATTTGTTAGTAAAAACTATTAATGGAAGAATCATCATAACAATAATGTGTTATTAAGTCACCTTTATAACATATAAATATGATTTAGTTTCTAACCTTATAATCATACCTATGATTGACATTGACATAAATCCTGGAATGATTTGGATTTCAAATTATGATTCAAAAATCGATTGCAAGAAGAAGGAAGTTCAAATTTTGGAGATTGATATATAATCCCTTATCTTTAGAGTAGAAACCTCATCATCTGCTTCTTATCAAGATCCACCACCAGGAGATCTACTAAATGAAATACTTATGGGGGATGAGAAATCAATATATATGATTGATAAAATAAAACATCTTGTTGAGGATGTACCTATTGAGCAAGAATATATTTATTTTTTTCATAGGATTTACCTTGACATCATCCAGAGCAATAAGTTTAGTTCTATATTGATTTAATTAATCGTTCATGACCTATATCAAAGACTCCTTATATAATTGACACAGTGGAGTTATTATAACTAAATAAGAAACTAAAGTAATTGACTGATAAAGTATTTATCATCCCTAGTATTTCTCCATGGGTATCTCTTGTTCTTTTCATTACGAAGAAATATTGATCTATGAGGCTGTGCATTTACTAAAGAGAGATCAATGTTATTATGAAAAATAACATGTATCCTCTTCCTCACATTGATGATTTATTTTATCAACTTTATAAATCCAAATATTTTTCAAATATTGTCCTTCGATGTGGATATCATCACTTTATTATTAGAAATGAAGATATTATAAAGATAGCAATTAGAAAAATGATTGGGAATTATGAATTCATAGTAATGCCTTTTGGACTGACTAATACACCCTCTATTTTCATAGATCTAATGATTATATTTTTCAAGGAATATCCTGATTACTTTTTTGTGGTTTTTATTTATGATATCTTCATATACTATTAAATCTATGAATATCATGCGAATCATTTGTGTATTATTTTGAAAACCATTATAATAAATGAATTATATGGGATTTTTATCAAGTGTGAATTTTGGATTCAATCATTTTTTTATCTTGGACATATTATCTCTAAGTAAGGAACCTGAGTTTATTCTGTGAATAAAATGGCAGTCCAAGAATGGCCTACAGCAACGAATATAACCGAGGTACATAGTTTTATTGGTTTTTCAAGTTATTATCAGAATTTTTTTTATAACTTCACCCAGTTATCTATCCCATTGACCAAGCCTGCTCATAAATTGGCTAATTTCGTATGAAAAAAATAATGGGATGATTTTTTTTGAAGCATTGAAGAGGAGATTAGTGAATTGTATTACCACGAATCTACCATTGGGAAATGGTGTATTTCTGATCTATAATGAAGCATCAAAGAAAGGACTTTGATGTTTCCTCATACAAAATGATAGAGTTATTGCATATAAATTAAGGTAGTTAATAATTAATGAACATAATTATCCAACTCGTGATCTTGAGTTAGCATCTATGATATTATCTGTAATTATGTGGAGACGCTACCTCTATTGAGAAATATATGAGATATATAATGATTACAAGAGCTTAAAATATATCTTCTAATTGAAATAACTCAACATGAGGAAAAGGTGATTTCTCGAGTAACTCAAGGATTTTGATTGTCCCATACACTACCACCCAGTAAAGGAAAATAAGTTTTTTGATACATTGAGAAGGAAATCATGGAGTTCTAAAAAATGAGAATTGAGAAGTATCCAATGTACATGGATCTAGTGAGGATGGTTATGTTAATTATAGAAGAAGTTGAAACATCGCTACTTTTTCAATTAGTTACAAAACAATATTTATTATAAAATATTAAATGTTCTCATACTAATGATTAGAATCTTAAAAAGAAAATTAATTTTGTGAATGATGGGATGTTGGCTGACTTTGTGTGTGAGGATGGAATTCTGAAATTTGGAAAGAGGCTTTGTGTTCCCTCTATACCCAAGCTGAAAATAGAGTTACTGGACGATGCACATAGTTAAAATTTCTAGGTACACCCAGGTATCAATAAGATGTATAGATATTTAAAGGAACATTTATGGAGGGAAAACATGAAGTATGAAATTTTAGATTATGTATCAAGATGGTTAGTATGTCTACAAGTTAACGACAGAATACTTAATCCTAGAGGACTCATGTAACCTTTTGCTATTCCAATATGGATATGGGATGAAATTAAAATGAATTTGGTCACCAGATTACCCAAAAACCAAGAAATAATTATGTGATATGACTAATTGTGGATCGACTCACCAAATGTGAATATTTCCTTTCTATAAGGGAGGACTTTCCACTAGAGTTCCTTGATATCCATTATATTAATGAAATTATTAGACATGAAGGGGTATCTCTCTCAATGATGTCTGATCATGATCCATGATTTACATTCATATTCTATAAAAGTTATCCGAAGACATTAGATACTAAAGATCGATTGAGTACGGCTTATCTACCTCGAACTAACGGGCATTCGAAAAGGAATATCAAAAAATATATGACATTTTAAGATCATTCCCACTAGATTTTTAAGGTATGTGGGATTATTATTTACCCTTTGTGTAGTATTACTACAATAATACTTTTCATTCATGTATTCAAATGGCACCATATGAGGCATTGTATGGAATGAGATTTTTTACACCAACATGTTATAAAGAAGTTATTAAAAGAAATATTTTAGGCCTAGAGCTTGTGGAGGAAACAATAGCAAAGGTAATGGAAATTTAAATCCATATCAATGAAGCCTAAAGTTGGGAAAAAAGGTACGTGGGTAATTGAAGGATGGATTTGTAATTTCAAGTGGGAGATCACATTTTTTTGAAAATATCTCTATGGATGGGTGTTGTAAGATTTAGAATAAAAGGAAATTTAACCCCAGGTAAATTTTTCAATTTGGAATTTTAGAGATAGTTGAAGCCATGGCTTATCATTTGGAAATTTTTTCGAGATATTATATGGTTAACAATGTGTTCTGTGTCTCATTATTGAGAACTTACATGTCGGACCCAACACATATACTCACTTATGAAGGTATATAATTAGAACCTGAGTTATCTTACTGTGAAGGGACTGTAGGGATTCTAATCACTAAATAATAGGATTTGAGAAATCATATGAATTGACTGGTAAAGTAACATTGTATTAATCATAAAATTGAAGAGGAAACATGGGAGACTGCGGAACATATGATTAAGAACTACCCAAATCTTTTAATGAGGTAACAGTATAGAATTTTTAAGGAAAAAATGTTTGTAAGAGGGGGATAATGTAACATCCCAAGAACGTTAAAATTAATTTGATGATGAATGCATGAAATAAAAAGTCTCTATGAATGAAAAAATTGTTATATCCTAAAAAATGAACATAATTTATCCACTTCTGTGATTTGAATTTCAAAAAACTAACATACTTGGTTGTGATCAGAAAGATATTTAGGTCTGATAGGATAAAAAAAATGTTTTGGTGAATAGTAACTTACACGTAATAATAGTAATGTAACATTATAGAATATTAACCTCACATTTCATGTATTGGTAAAATTTATCTACCTTATAAATGACAGTGAAAATTTTAAAAATTAATAATTATGTGATGAAATTTTCCTGACTAATAAATATTTAATTAAAATTTTGAATTAATAAATTATTAAAATCTATTGTTATTAAATTTATTGCTAAATAAATACCTTGTTATCATATTATTTTAGGGTAATTTTATAAGACCTCGTCTAATTTTTGAATGTATTATAAAATCATTTTAAAATTTAAAATTTATATTTTTCATGTAAATCATGATTTTGTTTAATAATTAAATTTTAAATATTTAGAAAATTAATTTGATAAAAATGATTCCATTTTAGAATTCTACACATCGAAAAATGGTTATGGTTATTTTGTGGCGATTTTCTAAAATAAAATATTTTTTAGTGAATTGTAAAATATAGTAATTCATGAAAAATGTTAAATACATGATTTTTTGAGTAATAAGTGATGTATGGATGATTTTATAACACTTGGTTTGAACACACATGCATTTATTTCTATTTTTTGGTCATAATAATCAACAATATTTCTTATCTTCAGAAAAAATGAATTTTATAACTTATCAATAAGGACATAGATGAACTTAATAAAATTATAATGAATAAAATAAATGTATATAAGTTTTTAATAAGACAATTTATGGATTTATTTTATTATCTTGGACATTATGGTCAAGTGAAGAATACATTCGGCCATAAGGTAAGGCTTTTCTACCCGAATCTCCATTTTCATTCAGGTTACTCATACTCTCTACTTAACTCAATGAAATTATTACTTATTATTATTTACTCCTAATAAATTATGTGATAATTTTATATATATTTTTACCAATCATAATCATTATTTATTTTAGGGGTATTTACTTGTTTTAAAAGGATCTTTTAAAAATTCATCCTGACAAACAAGCCTGTTTTGAAAGAACATCTCAAATTTTTATATATTTTCAAATACACATTATAATATGTATTAATACACCATTATTTTTATAGAATCATCCACTATATTATTAAAAATATAACTTAATTCAATTCTGGTTTTATAAAATGAATTTTCTAAAAGAACACTTCTTCACAAAGTAAAAGAGTATTTCAACCAAGAATTACATGATGATTTTATAAGACTATTTTAATATATTTGAAAACACTTGTTGATTAATATTTTTAATTAGGAAAAATATTTTATGATATCATTTAACATGTTTTATTTAAAGTTTTATGATTATTTTAGCTATGGATGTCTTATCTTGAAACCATTCACCATATTACTATAAATGGATTGTGTTATGTTTAATAATTGGGGAAAGTGATTTACATTTCACATGTTAGCATCAAACTGAATGTATATGTTGTTTATATTTTACCTATTTCATACGAGGAATGCATTGGACTTATTAATTGTTAGGTGGGGCCTATTATAGCACCTTGATGCATCGGTAGGTCTCATGAGACAAACTAGTTTGGGTTTTTACCCATTTATGTATGGTCTTGGAATGAGGCCTTACCAAAAAAAAATTTATGTCCTACATTATGAATATTCTCATTATGAATCTATTATTTTATAGTCCATGTTATAATTTGACTATTACAATATCCATGTTTTTTTTTCTTGTTGAATAATGGAATCAGCATTTATCCCTACCATATTATTCCCATTTTCATTTTAACGGAATGTGTACTTTTAGTTACTCATCATTGATTATTATTTATGATTCCTCTATTTTACTTACCCTTACTGATAATTTGATCTCACCCCTTTATTATGTTGTATTTTACCCATAAATGCGAATAAGTATATTATGAATGACATTCAAGGATATTAATATAGTTATTGATATTTCCAATGGAATTTATATGTTTTATTTCATTTCAAGTTTTAATGTTGAACATATGTATGTATCTAGTCTTCCAAAACTACAAAACTATTCAATTTATATGGATAAAAATCTCTTTAAATCATGCCAATGTAAAAAAATAATGCACCAGCTCTAAGAAACAAGGGTTGGTGTGTTATAAGTAACATCGCTTTTTTCCTAGGATGACATACATGTTTGGTAATGTGGGATTATTTTATTATTTGAGGGAAGCTACATAATTTAGGTATATTTTTAGGTAATTTCTTTGATTCACCTTGTAAAAAGTGAAAATAAAAAGATAGAAATGGATAATGTGATAAAATTCTTCATTACTCAAACTTTTTTGACTCATACCATGAATAAATAATAGTTGTAATGGTTCATTATTGATTTAATATATTTTCTTATCATTCCATAATCTTAAAACCAATCAATTGACTTGTGGGCTTGTCTTTGAAAACGGTAAATTCAAGTGGTTAACTCATTTTTGGGTACTTTAAGTTAGATATATCCCTCATTTTTAAATTATTGTTGATTTATTTTATTCTATGATAAAACCCGCCTCTTTGAGACCTTTTATTTATCATATCATATATACCAACCATATGCCTAAATTAAATTCTATGAAAATACTCAGGATTAGAACAACACACATTCCCTCTTGTGTATAGATTAAGGATTTAAAAATTGAAATAGTATAGTTTTTAGAATTTTGAGATGATCATAGATCTTTATATATTTTACACATGATAGATTAGTTATTCATTTTGAGGTGGGTTTCTACGTGTTACATCGATTAATAAATAAATATGAATAATTTTGCAAGAGATGGAATAATAATGAAACAGAAATTTATTTAATAAAGGGGAAAATAATTATTTCTCACTAATAATGATCTTTTAAATTGTATCACTTTTAATATCGGTGTGATATTTAATTTATATGTTTGAGGTCTTCTAGGAGTAAAATGGTCTAGGTGTGCAGTTATGATAACACATTGACATATGGTTTAATTTTACCTTTATAATTTATATTTATATTTTTCATGGATTTTAGTGTCCAATAATTAAATATTTTTCACTAAATATATATTTTTAATCATTTTAAGACATAAAAATGTTACGGTATGCCTCATTTAATCATTCATGTAGATTTTATGTTATGTTCTTAAGTGTTTTGAGGTGGGTTAGAGGCATTCAAGAAGTTGGAACTGAGAAGAGGCCAGGTGGGTGGAATTGTTGTAGATTTCAAAGCAACTATATTCCCACCATCTAGACATTGAGGATCTTGAGCAATGGAAGTTCTAGGAAAATTATATCATTCATTAAATGGGGTTATTAGGTAGAATTTAATATACATAGTATCCAACAACTGGCCTCTAAAGGCCATCAGAATACTAGTGGATTCCTTCAAAGCACAGTGACTTTAGAGAGATTGTAGGTTTTAAAAAAAAACATCTGATACTCACTTTATCTAATTATATCAATAAATATTTTATTCATAGTTTCCTAGTATCCCTATCAAATAATGTTGGGTCCCTTTATTCTCCTTCGTTGAATTACCAAACAATGGATTGATCCTTAATTTCCAATCTTGTGAGTTCTTCCATGTTCTAGAACAATTCTCTTTTCCTCTCGATGATAGAAATGATTATATCCAAGATTCCTTGATCTGACCAAGAGGTTTAGACAAGCTATAAAAATCAATTTGTTAATCAGTGGTTTAATCGGTGCTCTGTTACAGGGGTTTGGAATATGTGCATTAATCATACCTATATCATCATAGGATGTGGATCTTCTTAGGTATGTTGATCTTGACATACCTTCAGGGTGTGATTTCTTGCCAACCATTATCCCAGTTTTCTAAATCATGTTGAATTGTGTTTTTTTCTTGGATACATTGGAGAGATTGGACTTGAAAGGGGATGAAAAACATCAATTATTGTTACACCTATGGTAGTAAATCCTTGACATTAGTGCATGTTATATTGGTTATTATCCTGATTCGTTTGTGTATGTGTGTGTCTGTGTATCCCTTTTAGAACTATATTTGATGATATATCATCAGTGGTGTGTGTATCCTATAGAACCAATGTTTTATTTTTGGTCGTGTATTTTTTTCATTGGTTGTCAATCTTTCATAATATAATGTGATGTTTTATCTACGATATTGTAAACATTTTTTCCTTATTTTTTCTCTCTATTTTCTACCATTGATCATGTAGGTTGAGCTATATGGGATATCCCCCCCCCCACTAAGATGGATTAGTGGGATATATATCATCATGTATATGGGCTATAACATCCACCATGATGTGTAAAGCATGTTTTTTTAATTATCACATCAAGGAGATGGATGTGGAAGACAGAGTTGGTTGAAATTCATTATGGCATAGATTTAAAGTAAATAGTGTTTGTATCTAAGGACATACTAGATATTTTATGCTTATGTGATATACTTTTGGAAATGATTTGTTCTATTTACATTCAAATAATTCACCAGTATATCTCAGGGACTTCTGTTAAGGGTTTTTGGTGGTGTCCTGCTTAGTTTCTTACTCATAGCCTACTTAGGAATTTCAGAGTGATTGTAGATTTCATGACCAGATATCTAGTGTGGAGAAAGAGAATTTTAGTGGACTATTAATCATGCCTAGTCGGAGGATTTGGGTTTCACAAGATAGATTTTGGATAATGGTTCTTATTGTTTTTTTGATTACTTTACTTCATATAGTGATCTACCACATATGGGATCCTTTATTTTATTTTATTTTTGTGAATCACAATCCATAATATTACTGAGTGGGTTGAAAATTATTATTTATTCTTCTACAATGATTATTTTTTTATTTATTAACTATTAATTGATTCTTGTTACAATTTTCATTATAGTACTTTGATTTTTACCTTGAATCGAGGGCATTATCCTTACATGGTTCACTTTTTTAGCCATCAACATAGGTTAGAAACCTCTTATGTATGATGAGGCATTAATTTGGTCACGTGGAATACATGTTTGGACATGGTGGTTTGGCTTAGGGTGTTGGAAAATAGTATCAAATTACTAGGTTCATAGACTTGTTCTACTCTTTCAGTTGATTTGGGACATGGTAGATAGGATTTATAATTGTTGGGACTCTGGTAGGGGGACAATGTTAGTTCCAAGCCAAAATTGTATAGTGGACCTCTGTGTTTTCATTAAGGGGGATTTTATGTTCTTTTATTTTTATATTACCTCAAATTTATATTGACCTTACTGATTTACTTGTGGAAATTTTACTAATTATTGGTATTTGGTGTTGTTCATACAACATTATAGGCTTGGTGGATCACATTACATATATATTTCATACATTAGATAGATAATAATTAATTAAATTTTATTAAAATTATAATATTTTATTTTGGTTCATTAATCATGCATTCTTTTATTTGAGCCTGAGTATTATATGCTTGAGTGTAAATATATGGTTGTGAATAATTTTCAGGTGTTAGAGTCCTTTCTTGGGTTGGGGGTATTTCTTATGGGGTTATGCCTAGTTATTATGGGCACCCTATTAGGTTGAAAATTATTGTAAACCCCAGTGTGTGAATGTGATCTTTTAGTGGTATTCTTTCTTAATATATCATCATTCTTTAAGGTTTGTTCTTGAATTTCAAAAAAAAAATCACTTCATAGACCTCTTACGTAGACAGTTTCACCACCTTTTGTGCATGAGGATGTGAATGAGAATTTTCCATTGGTTTCTCTAGCCCTCTAAGACATATAATCCATCCAACCATGTCTTTTTTGGATAGTTCCTATTAATGATGGAGGATCCCAATAGCCAATAATGGTTGATTTAAATCAATGATTTTATCCCCAGTATCCAAAATCCTTCCAAGGAACTACAGGTCATGGGATTTTGATGGTTGTATAAATATTATTTAGTGTATCTTTAAACTATTAAATACCCCATAAGATGGTAATGCGAAACTTGTGACATTTATGCTTCAAGGCATAACTATAAATTTATGGGATGTCTGTAGTAAGATGGTAGATGTGAAGGGTTGGTGTGAGTGTCATTCATGGATCATATCTTTGAGGAGTTATTTCTTGATGAATTAAATCTATTTTTTCTTAATAATTAATCGATATCCATTATGGGATGATGATAGTGTCTAACCATTCAACAAGCTGCATCGAGATGATTCTCTTCACTCCTATTTTATCATGGACCGAGACAAATGATTATGTAATGTTCGAGATCAGAATACTTATAGAATTAAAATTATAGATCAAGAACATTTATCAAATGAACTATACTACATTTTTTCATAAGTAACTAGTGATAGATAATGGAATTAGGCGAGACAGAGCATTAGGTCTTCCTCCATCTAAAAATGGGCTGACCAGTACTTTCTCCAGGGTAGTCCTTATTTATTATTCTAGAAGCATGGAAGTGAAGTTAGATGAAAGAAGTAAAAAAAATCAGTCTATATTTGGACCCAATAAAATTTCCCCTCAATCCATATATGGTAAAAAAACTCTTCTAGGTCCTATATAAATTATAGGAAGTGAATTTTTATCAAGGATATTCAAGATTTTCTTATACATTTCACCAGTTTGGAAAGAACGGTCATCTAAAGTGGTTCTGTGACAAGGATTTGAGGACATACATAGAAATTTATGGATTTGGTTATGGTATAAGACCTTAGTAGAAGGTAAATAATCCATATGGTTTGGTGAATCAGGAGACTCATGATCTTATATGGAATTATAGAATGTTTTTTGGTAGGACTTATCTAGTTGATCAGGATTTTGATTATAATGGAGAGGGACCATCAATAGTTCAAGGTATGGTCCTGGTTTATTCTACTATGTATACTACTTTGGTATAGGAGAATCCCATTAATTCTTATATACTCAATTATTTTCTAGGATTGATTTACTGGTGAAATTATCTTCTGATTTTATATCCATTAGTACACCCATAGGAACAAAGATGATCATCTCTATGTCTAGATGGAATTTCTGAGAGTGGTTTCTATCTTCATGTATGTGTGGAGCAGTAAAATCATATAGTATTCAAGATTCTATTTGATCATTCGAATGGAATGGTTGACAATATAAGATGAACACATATACTTCTATCAAATAGGAGTGAGCTTTACTTAACCAAAAGGCGATAAGTTCATGTTAACTGGGGAGTGGTACAACAAGGTAGGTAAAGTGGGATTACATCCTCCATAGATAGAAATAATTTTTGAACAAGTTTCTTAAAAGGTCCTTTTAGTGGATTAGATAGTGACCCCTTCCTCTATTCTTATGGAGGTAGACCGGTACTGAGATGTCATTCCTGATTATTTCTTGGGGTTACCTCCACACAAGGGAGTTGACTTTGATATCGAGCTCATTCCTTGTGCAAGCCCTATATTGATTCTCTTATTTAATATGGTACTTGATGAGTTTAAAGAAATAAATATTCAACTTGATGATATAGATTCGAAATTCATTATTCAACAAATGACTTTCCCTTTGGGTTCTTTGGTGTTGTTCTTCAAGAAGATGGATAGTAGTCTTTTGATTTGTGTGAACTACAAAAAGTTGAATCCGAGCAATTTGAAGAACAGGAAATCATTATAAGTAATTGAAGTCTTTTTTAAACAATTTATGGGAGCCTAGTGATTTTAATAGATTGATTTATGTTTTTGATACCATTATCTTTAGGTCAAATAGGAATACAAACAAAAAAACAATGTTTATAGTCATGTAATGGTTGTGTGAGTATCTATTTATACCCTTTGGACTTATAAATTCTCTTCAAATTTTCATGGCTCTCTAAAGTAAGGACTTATCCAGATACATAGACTATATCATCATTGTGTTCATTGATGAAATCCAAGTATATTCCAAGACATCAAAACTGAATGATATTATCCCTAATATCATATTGAGTACACTTTGATCACATCATATTTATAACAATTACTTGAAGTTTAGATTCTTTATATAAGAGGTGTGCTCACTCAATCTTGTGGTTTCCCAATCATTAATATTAGTTGATATGGATAATTTTGTTGAATTTATTTCTTGGGCATGACAAAAGATTTTTTTTTTGGACATTTAGAGTTCCCTATGGTTGGTTGGGTACCAAAGGACGTTCATTCAATAATTTCCTTTATTAGCAGTGACAATGAATAGACTTACCAGGAAGGGATTCAACTTTGGATGGATTGAATATGGTGAATAGAACTTATTAGATCTTAAAAAGTGGTTGATAATGTCTCTAATATTGATTCTTCTAAATCTTGTAGTCGGGTATAGCATGTTTTTTAATGTTTCTAGAATAAGTTATGGTTCTATTTCGATGTAGGGTAATAAGGTATTTTATTATGGGTCTTTTAAACTATGACCCTGATAGTGGAACTACCCTACCCACAATATAGAGTTAGAATTTCTGGTTAATTTTATGAAATATTGGTAAAACTACATCTTCAGTGATATATATTTTGTATATATGGACCCAATAGTCAGTGGGATATTTTCTCAAAACATGAACTGAATCATCATCAGAAGAATGGTGTAGAATTCCTATAGATATTGAACTTTGTGATAGAGTATACTTATAAAAAAATGAAATGTATTTTAAAATTAACTACGTAGGATGATGCATGAGGTTGGGGAGTGAATTTCAAAATCGCGGAGTAAACTCATGGAATTATTGGTTGAATAGAAAGTTGGAATAACAATGAATCATGATGAAGTGGTATATACACCAAATGAGATCAAATCATTGTTGGTGGAATGAGTAATGGATATTAAAGAGATTTATCTAAAGGGTCTCTTTAGGTGCGATATGAAATGACCCGACCCAAGATGGGACTCGAGCCACAACTAATCCAAGATTGCCTCCATAGTACATGGGATGGAAACCAACACTTAAGTCATAACTAAAATGGGGATTCATTTTACTATATAACTTTATTCTTACACACATCCTTCTTGATGATAAATTGTAGGTGGGTAAAAAGTAAAAGAAGTAGAAATCTATGTGAATACCCATGTAAGAAAACCCTTTATACCGTAATAGGGTACGACTGTTTAAACTAAAATGTAAAAGTAAAAAATGTATACTCAATCCGAAATAGGTCGAAACCTAGAAAAACTGGAAAAGAAAACTATTTAGAGATCCCAACTCATGATCTCTTATCTACAAACACCATATGTGGTCTAAAGTACCAGGAATCCCAAACATCCTCTAAAGTCACAACCGACATGTCCATAGTCCTTATAATGCAGGACATGTGCGGGAAAACCCCATACATGGGTGAGTATATACATACTCATTAGGAAGTCCCATAAGCCAGGGAGGATTAGTAATAGGTACAATACGAAGTCAGTAGATAGTAAACAGGATGAAAGATATAGTTAAAGAGAACAGCTCAACTCAAACTAAGAGGGAATGTAACCACATCCAAAGACAATGGGATCTACATGGTGTGTAAATGAACTACACATCATGTATTTTCCACCTATTGAAGAATATTACACGCACCCAACCATGAGAATATAGATACTAAAAGCATATGGAATATCATGTGCATCTTCGCATCTCATGAAAATAGAGTAATAAAATCAAAAGGTGTTGATACTAATGGTATATATATATATATTATTCATGAAAATAATCCCAAATGAGAGAGAAAGGGGATCTTCATATCAAAAATCAACCTAAGAAAATATTTTTCAACAGTTTTAAAAGTTTATCAATTATTCTCAACATTCCATGTATCGTCTCAAAAGTAACATTCCATGTAAAACCAGGGTGCGTCACTATTCTAGATATTTTAAGGGCCAAAATCACTAAGTAGAAGACACACGCTCTAGTATAATAGGTGGGTTACACTCTCATAGTTGATGGAGGACCCATGCCCTACATAGTAGGATGGTTCAACTATGGAAGTCATTGAGGAATTGCTTCCCAGCTCTACTGGAGGGTACCACTCAGAAAGTTGTTGAGGACCCAATCCCCGTCTCTACTAGAGAATAACAATTAAAAATTTATCAAGGACCCATTTCCCATATCTAAAAGAGGGTACCAATCAGAATGTTATTGAGGACCCACTTCCCATCTCTGCTATATGGAACACCTTGGAATATCGTCGATGACCCACTTCTCAACTCTATTAGATGATACCATTCAGAAACTCTTTGGTGATCCTATGCAATCACTACATTCATTTTGAATCACATAATATAAGTTTTGTTCCTAGAAAATTTCACATAATATCTCAAAATCCACTACATAGGTCATGATTTTGTTTTATGTGAAAAAACATGTAGGATAGGCTACTCACAAACCAAAATATGAGTCCATATGAAGTTATCTTCAAAATTTCTTAAAAAGATCCTAATATACATGGAATGTTAGTGAACCCATTTGGTGTGTGGTCATGCTCCTTTTCCAATACATGTCCCTAGAAATCACATGGCATAAATTACTTGTAGGACTGCATAGTGTGTAGGTGAACTACATAGTGTATCCAACCTATCATCGACTGGGTTGTGTCCTTTGGGCCATGTCTTTGTACCTGACCCCATGTCTGTATACATTGGTATATGATGTGAGTCTTCACATGGGGTACTACCTTTGTGATATTTTAATGTTTGTGTACTTGATATAGAATGTCTTTTTCTTGGTCATGTTCTCTTTAACATGGCTCACCCACATGGATAATAAGTTAGACAGCTTATGGGAGAACTACATGTCGTGCCACCCATTAAAATTCCTAAAACCCAAGATTCCACAACTAAGGGACTACACGTCATATACTCATCACTTTTCATTTCTTGTATTAGGGTATTCCACATATTCTCATATCTATGATCCTCACTCTCATTTAGACGGTTCTCTTTTAGATCACACCTCGAATCCACCCAATATTAATAGATCTAGGAATTATTCATCATTTCTGGATGTTATTCGCCAGGAATCAAATATCATTGTTAATCAGGGGGTTTATCATCCAACCCATACACCATAGATCCTTCCACTTTCAAAGATCCAACCCATGATCATGGAAATGATCTTCCAAAACCCATAAACATCTTAGATCTATCCCAGCTCCATCGATCACCCCCTCGTTCTTGAATCTATTACGATTCATGGGGTCCAATCGGGCTCGATGCCGCTAGATAATGTTGATTCTGGACCGCGGGGTCCAAACGGTGAGGAATGTGAAGAAATATAAGAGGAAAATCATAAGACCAATTTTTTAAATGATAATTTCCATGCATTGTTGGCCAAAAATCAGGAATGGGGCTTCCTGGGTTAAAAACCATGAAATAATCAATTGAATCATTATGTTTTCACATGTAAAAGGATTCATTTGGTGTAGATTAGTGAAAAAGGATTGATCCGGTTAATAAAATTAAACATAGGGGACAAAAACCAAAATTTTATGATTTCTACTTGGATATTGGATCTTTATTCATCCAATAATGTGCTCGCCCATGATTAAATCATGTCAATACATTTTTTTCACTCTAATATGATCTGATCTCGATTTTTTTCATTGTCTTATTCAATCATCCAACATAAGGAGAGATAAAGTGACATTGAAAATTCCATGATTATGAGGCTCAGATTGAAAAAAATTTCATGATGATTTATTTTTAAGAATATTGTTCAGGACAATTGAAATAAATAAATAATTTAACAAATTAGTTAGTCCACTGAACAAATAGCCAATGAGAGAGATGTCTGAATACCCTGCACCAACCTATTTTAGGTATATCCTATAGTAAACACCATGTTCTGGACTCAATCGTTGTCTCAAATTTATAATCCAAGATTCCATTTTAGAGTTCCCTATTTTTGTTTAGTAACTTCACATACATAATAAATAATGTTTTTAATATTTTTAAATATTTAATTTTGGGCACATCGGGCCTTAGAATCACACAATGTCTTACTGATTAGCACTTTAAATATATATAAAAATATTTCAAAGTCCTATACGGGGAAAAAATTTCTCTAAATCATTACCTCATTCAATATTTTCATCACTAAAAATAAAAACTACACATAAAACTTGGGATACTAAGCTCGTATTTGGCTCTTCTGCTCCCAATATCTCTCATGTATGTTTTTGTGATTCCACAACATGTGAATCAAGGGGGTGGTTTGTCTTGGAAGCATCCTCTCCTATTGATCCTCGATCACCATCGGGTTCTCTAGAAGGTTTATGCCATTCTCAATGTGCAGAATTCCATGATTGATGAAATGTGTATGATCATGCACATATATCATCAGTTGTGACATGTGGAAGACGTTGTGCGACTGATCCAACGATGGGGGTAGGGAAAGGTGGAAAGAAACATTTCTATCCCTCTGCATAATTCCAAACTTCCTGATAAACATCTGGGACAGCCAACCACCCATAAAGAATTGTGGAAATACTCACAATGGGTAGATTATTAGGAAAATGTGATCTCCCTACTTGAACTCCAATGTTTTATGATGCATATCTACATATGCTTTCCATTTACATTTGGGTGTCCTCATCCACTCATAGATTACTTGGACCTTATTTTTTCTCATGTGCACCATCTATAGGCCTACAAGGGATGTATCCCCAATCTCTTCCATCACTAGGGTGAACTGAAGGGTCTGTCGGTGAGGGTCTCAAAAGGTTTCATGGAAATATTTGAGTCGTAACTATTATTATAGGAAAACTCTACCAAGGGAATGTGATCCTCTCAACTCTATCCAAATTCTACCATTAAATTACTCAATATAACATCCAACACCAAGATATTGTGCTTCATCTACCTATAATTCATAGGGTAAAAGGCTATACACATCTTCATTTGGGCCCTCAATTCCTCCTACAGGTCTCTCCACAATCATTATATAAACCACCTATCATGTTAAGAGATAATTGTCGAGGGAAACCCATGAAGGAAAAGGATCCCCCGTATGTAAAACATCCCAAATATCTCTAATGAACACTACTCTCTAATATCATGTAAGTGTTCCAACATTACGATTCATTCAATTATCACACAGATGGTGTTATGTCCTTTAGTTGTCTATGGAATTGTTATCCCAAATTCCATGGATAATCCATCCCATTTCAACAACCAGATCTCAAGGGGCTGCAACAAACCTGTAGGAACATGGTGTTCATCCTTTACCTATTGATAGGTGTGGCACTGAGACTCGACCATATATACACTATATATCATGTTGAACAGCCAAAAATGACACTTAAGGTCTCCTTACATCTTTCACACATTGAGATTTATAGCTACTGGAGAAGTGTGTAATTCTTGCATTACCTCCTCCTACATCATGAATGGAACCACCATCTGTCCCTAGAGAAATGTGATCTGATTAAATAATTTACCATATCCATATACTGAAACCCCTAGGTATATATAGTGACACATGACCTCATAGTCGATGTCCACCAGCCCGAACTCTCTAACACATTTGATAATAACATTAATAAACACCATCGACTGGTGAAAAGGTGTACTATCCTACTTCACCAGGTTCAAGTAAATAGAGGAAAACTACTCTGAACCCTCTTTCACTAAGTGATCCATGTAATTCTTGAAAAGTTAATTTTCTATTATTTTTTCATTCCTTGAAGTATAAAATATCATGAAGATATTGTCTTGTAGGAACTCCAACCTGCACTATTGTCTCTAGTTTAAGTCTATCTTCATCAAGATGTACCTAATACTCTGATGGTTTAAGTAAACCGCGAATCACTCTCCCAAAAGTTATATCCTTTACATACTTAGAGAAAAGACTAACACTTCCATATCTATATCATGAGTTTCATAGTTCTTCTCATGGGGACTCAAATTCTTGACATTGCATAAATATGAAACTCCTACCATCTCCTTGGTCATTACAATTTACTATGTACGCCATTCCCTCATCTAGTAGTCTCAACACAAAATCACTCATCAGCCTCATCTTCATCTTGTTGAAGGTCTTAGGGAACTATTTTGACATGGTAAATGGATACCCATTCCATGTTAGGATGTTCAGAGGGGATTCAATTCTAGACAATGCTATCACAATCCACTTGTAGTACCACACCAAACCAAGAATGATCTGCACCTCTAACTCTCTATTCGGTGGCTCCCAAAAAATCACTAAATCAATCATTTTTGGGTCCATAGATAAACTATTCTCAGAGGTGACATAACCTGAAAAGTAAACCTCATGAATCCAAAAGTTTCTCTTTGAGAGCTTCCCATAAATCTTGTGTTCTTGATGAAAATATAGAACTATCCTCAAGCTCTCTACATGACCCTCATATAATATAGATTAGATGAGTTTTTCATCAATAAATATAACAGAAAACTAGTCTAAATACTACTGGAAAACCTAGATTATCAAGCCCAAAAACATAGTGGGGGAATTGGATACACCGAATGGCGTCACTAGGAACTCTTATTGCACATTGAAAAATTGGAATGAGAGATTTGTACTATCATCCATGATAACCCTCAATTGGTTGAAGCTAGACCTGAGATAGATCTTCGACAAACATCTCAAACCTCACAATTGAGGTTGAAATTTTTTAACAAGGGGTACTTTTTCTTTGTTAGGTCTTGCTCTTGGAAATGATAATCCATGAAAATATCCAATATACTTTTCATGCTTTTAACAAAAATCGTTGGAGATTACTAGGGGACACACTGGTACTGATTAAACCCTTCACTTCATGGTCCTCAAATGTCAACCATACCTCCGAAATTTTGGTTGCAACCATACGATATTCCATAGAAGATATCAATGATTTTTCAAGATGCATTTAGATATCAGACTCCACCTCCCATATCATTGGTAGCCATGGAATTTCCTTAGGGATGCCTTCTATATAATCATCCATAAATGAATGAATATAGATTCTGGAAGAGCTTTTTCACCAAGGGAAACACATTATAATTTATGGGTGATTAGTTATAGCTTAATTATTCCAAAATTCACTTTCCCTTCCATGAGATCTCTTTTTCCAGAAAAGGAGAAGTGTTCCCCATCAGTGTGTAGAAATCTGAATCATCTAAGGTGATATTCAATCTAGGACCAAACTAGGGACCACCAATCCAAGCCCAAGATGATGAAATAGGGCTTCATAATGATGAACAAAAGCTCCCACATATACATATCTCTAGAAATTTTCATCCCACACTACTGGTAGATAAAAGATATTGAAGAATCATTCCTTTTAGGAACCTCAAGATTAATAAACTATGCAAGCAAAAAAATTGGGAGCTCCAACTGAAGCACTAAGAGTTGAGTGATAAAGGATCGAATTACACCTATGTCAAATAATACTGAACCAACATTACAATAAACACAAATAATTCCACTAATCAACTATTTTTTATGGGGTCACCAACCTAAAGAACCTTAAATTATCTGCAACCCTGACTATCAGCTCCCTAAGCCTAATGTGGGTCACCTAGTTGTGGTGGTGGTAGAAGGATATCATAGTGTCGTACAAAACTCAAAGCTCCTCCAGCTCTAATGATAACTATGCCTCTTGGAGGGACCACTCTGCCCTTTCCTAGGAGATCCCTAGTCATAGAGTTTCCCCTACTATGGCATCCTTTCATCAACATATTTTTTGTCCTTAGCATTTATTATTAGGAATTCACATTCTATATGAAATCTATTATCACAAGCATAGAACTGTCCCTATCTGATATACCACAGTGATCTGTGTTATCCATATACCACACGACCATGCACTTGATTTTGTTTGTGAAAGGGCCTCTTATGCCGAGATCCCAAAAACTAGTGCTTGGTAGCTACTATAGACGACATAGATCAATGACACAAACTTCTAGATCCAGCTGCCTTGTATCCCACTGACATAACGATCTATATCACTAGAGCATACTACTGCACTCTGTAATAGGAGGGAATGCACAAGGGTACCACATGGGCATGTATCTCAATGTGTAGCCCCTACCCAAACAATCGTACTCAGAATTATCCATTGCTGATCATGTCAAGGGAGTACCAGGTATGGTCTGTGAACCTCACTACATGTTCATCCACTATCATCCCTCTTTGATGTAACTTCAGAAGCTCCTGAATCTAAACCGAACACAAACATGAGGCGTATTAATCCTCATATAAGATCTATTGGGATTCAATCTATGAAAGTTTCGACTCATCATCCATCTATGTAATAAGGATCCATCAATGACCAACTACACCATAGAAAATTAAAGCTACCAGTGTGACCACCTGATCCATCAAGTTCAAAATGAACCTAACAATACATACTGCCAACTCTATCCAATATTACACTGCCTAAGGATCTATCTCACCCAAAAACCATAGTGAAATGTAGTGCGGGAATTCATGAATAACGCTAAGCCTATTCACATTCTAACCCTACTCCACGGGGTCGATCTATTGATAAATAAGAAGATTTGTTTATACCTTCCCACATGGAGGGTAAATCTCATTTCATTGACCCCTAACTGAGGCCACATCACTCAATAGATCATCGTCACAATCTTGAAATGGTGTATTAGTTTTACTCCACCATAGAGGAATCCATAAATTTTAATCATGACATAGCACAATTAGATGATAAAATAGATATATATAAATTGGACAAAGTAGAGATGACCAAAGAATGGTGGTCAAACTCAATCATATATTATGCATGTAAAACTATTACATGCAACCAAGGTCTTGGTATACTGAGTTTAAAATCATATATTCAAGGTCCTATTAAATGGATATGTCATCCACCTACACCATTACTAGATTCCCTATCCTAAGATCCCAACATGAGACACTTTTACATTGTTTCCCAGATCCTGACCAAATCCTCATAAGGGTACTACTCCAAACACCATTTCAGTGATCGAACTACCTCTGATTCCAATCTTTCGTTACCCAACCCAATATGAAACATGAGCTGCAACTACCCTAAGACAACTTCTTTAAGCCAGGGGCTAGTAATAAGCACTGAATGCATAACTAACACATGGATGCCTTTTCCTAAGTACTTATATTTACAAACACTTCTTTCTCGATGAAAAAATGACTAGGGTTTAAAATTAAAAGAAGTAGAAATCTAAGGGAAAAACCATTCATGAAAACCTTCAGACTGTACAAGAGTAAGATAGAGTAACCTAAAAAGTAAAGGGTAAAAAAATACACACCCAACCAAAAATATGTCCCAACATGAAAAAATAGAAATGTGAACTACCGATAGAGCCAAGATCTTGATCTCTAAGCTAGAAACTCTATATGCAGTCCAAAGTACTAGGTATCCCTATGCTCCTTTGAATTCACTACTGACCTATCCATCATCTGTATATGAAACGACATGTGCATGAAATGTCCATATAGGGGTGAGTGTATACATACCCAGTAGGGATCCCTAAAAAATGAAGGGGTGTATTAAAATATACAATAAAATGTTTGTATATAGTTAATTTTATGAATGATACATTTAAAAAGAATAGCTCAACCCAAACTAATAGAGAATGAATCCTCGTCCAAACACAAAAGGATCAACATAGTTTATAGATGAAAAACACATTGAATATTTTAAACCTATAGCAGGAGAGTAGGATCATCTAACCATGAGAAGCTAAACACAGAAAGTATATGGTATAAACCACACCTCTTCGCATCCCATGGAAAAAAGAGTAACCAAATACAAATTTATGGATACATAATGTTATATATAAGATCAGTTACAAGAAACCCAAACTATATAGAAAGGGGATCTCCATCTCACATCTTGTCCTATGAAACCAATCGACCAGAATTCCAAATGTCTGTCAATGATGCCCAACATCACACGTGTCTACCCTAAACTAATCATTCCACTCAATCAACACCTCATCATTGTTCTATATATTTGAGGGGGCATGGTTTCATGATAGAGGTCACATTCTCTGGTATAAAAAGAGTGTTCAAATATGATAATCGATGGAGGACCCATGCCCTACCAAGAAAGAGGGTTCCACTTCGAAAATCATCGAGGACCCACTTCCCTGCTCTACTAGATGGTACCACTCAAAAAGTTAGTGACGGCCTCCTACTCATCTCTACTAGTGGGTACCACTCTGAATGTCTTTAGGGGCCCACTACTCAGCTTTATTGGATGGTAACACTTATATATTGATCATGGACCCACTTGCCTTCTCTACTAGAGGGTGCTAATATGAATTTTGTCGAGGTAACACTACCAAACTCTAGAGCACTGTACCACTAGAAAATCCACTGAGTACCCATTATCATACTCTACTAAAGGGTACAACTCAAAAAGTATCTGGTAATCTTACACGATCACTGTTGTCATTGGGAATCACCTCAAATAAGCATTATTCTTGTAACAATTCATGTGGAATCTATAAATCCAATAAATAGGGAACCATAAAATTATACATGGGAAAAACTCAAGAAAAGATACTCATGGGCCAAAATACAATTTCAAATGATGGAGATATAATGTTTTGATGTTTCATAAAAAGGAACCAAGTAGTAAATTTCAGGTGAGGAGACCCACATGGTGTCTGGTTCTACTCTATTACTTAGTTGTGCCCCTGGAGAGCACATGTCTCTCAATCCATGTAGATGTACATGCTATAAAGGTGAACTACATAGAGTTTCTATGTTATTTGGGGTCTGGTTGTGTCCTTCTTACCATGTATGTGTACCTAACCATGTGTCCATGTACTTTGGTACAATGCTTGGGTATTATGATGAGTTACACCCATGTGCTTTGGCCATGTTCATATCATTAGGCACAATTAATTTTCATAATTGTGTTCTCCATCACATGGAGTACCATCATAGATAAGGGGGTACATGGCATGTGGGTTGAATCCACACCATTCCAAATTTATAATTTCAAAAAACTCTATCCACTGTAGTAAAGGGGATACACATTGTGTGTTCATCCTTATAGATGGTGTGTATTTGGTGCCCATAGATTCTTAGATCCATGATCTGAAATCCAATTCAGTCTATTCCATCACATATCCCACCTCAAATCCACTCGAGATTTGCATATCTAGGAGTTTTTCATTGATTTCTTGTCATCGTTCATCAAAAATCTGATCTAATTTTTCATATGGGGGCTCATAATCTTACATGTACATCACTAATCCTTACTCCATCAAAGATTTAGCCATTGATCATTGAAATGGTCATCCAAAACACATAAACATAATGATCTAGAATTGTTTCCATTTATTTTTCCCTCATTCACAAATTCAATGTGATTCTGAGGGTCCGATCCAGATCGGTACTGCTTGACAATGTCAGACAAGGCCCGTGGGGTCGAACCATTAATGAACGTGATGAAATCCAGGGATAAAATCATAATAAAAATTTTTAAAATGATAAATTATAATGATTTATAGGTAAATGTTCAAAAATAGAGAATCTCATGTTAGAAAATGACGAAATAATAAATAAAATCATTATCTGTTCACATGAAAAGGCTGTAATTGTCACAAATACAAGAAAAACGATTGATATTCTCAATAAATTTAATAAAATAGAGCATAAAACCATAAATTGAACATTTATACCAAGATATTGGATCATTTTTCATCAAAAAACGTGATATTCAAGGATTAAAGGATAACGTTGTGTTCACTATGCTCTGATCTAATTTGATCCAATGTTTCATCATTATCTCATTTGATTCACAAGTAGGCGAAGAGGTTGAGTGTCATTAGAAATTCCAGGATTATGAGGCTAACCCAACATAATTATCCATGATGATATATTTTTAAGAAGACAGTTTAGGTCAAATAAATTTAATAATTTCATTAATCCACTGAATTTACAGCTAATAGAATAGATGTCGGAACGCACAACATTGTACAATTTTATGTCATGCTTAGGGTAAACACCATGTTTTAGACTCAACCATGTTCTCATTTTTTTATACATTATTTTATTTAAGATTCATTTCATTTTCTATAAAAAAATACATGTGGGTAACATATAATATATTTTATATTATTATAAATTTATTTTTGGCACACCATGCCTCAAGATCACACACTGTATTAGTAGATAGCTCTGGAAATATACATATATATATATATATATATATCAATTTCAAACATGGAAAAATCAAATATCAACATGATAGGTTTGTTAAAATTGGTTTAATTAAAGGTTAGATCTTATATGGATGGGTTATGTCTATAGTTTAAAGAATAGTTGTGGTTTATTCTTCCATGTGGGAATATCTAATGAAGGCCTCTCATTGTTCATAGTGGGAATTAAACCTATAATTGTCCAAGATATTTCACGATGTCAGATGAAATTTTTGGTGTCTTGAAATAAAGAGAGACATTGGAGGCATTTTCTCTTATTGTATGAATTGTCATAAGATCAAGGCTAATCATTAGAGACCAAGAGGGTAACTCCAGCCACTTCCAGTGCTACTGCAGAAGTGGGTGTGAGGTTCCAAATACAATATCAATATACTTATGAAGACCTATAGGGTTTCAGACACCATGTGGGTGGTAGTGGATCAATTGACCAAGGTGGATCACTTCATATCAATATGAGAGACATACTCTATCATTGAGTTAGTAAAACTATATGTTTGAGATATCATAAAGATTTGTGAGGGTCCTTTAATTTTGGTATCAGAAAAAAGAAAATCGGTTTACATCAATGTTTTGGAATTGTTGGTAGATGCAGGAGGGGGCTCAGTTGAAGATGAGTAAGGCCTTTTATCCCCATACTGATGGGTAGCTAAAGTGAATGATCTAGGATTTAGAGGATATGATTCTAGTGTGTGTTATATATATTGATGGATCATGGGATAATCGCTTGGATCTATTAGTGTTCACAAATAATGACATCTTTGGTTCCTTGATTCATATTTATCTATTTGAGTCTACGTATGGGTGTCTCTTCCACTCACCTCAATGATGGCATTAGGTAGGCGATTCTTCAATTGTTATTCCATGTTGTTGACGCTCCTTTTTCGTCACATTGTCTAAAAGAATGTAAAGGGAAATGACTAAGAACAAATTGATTCGTCCTTTGAATAAAACAACAAAAATCGACAAAGGCATGAACAAGGCTTCAAGAACGCATGTGTTGCGGAAGTTCCATCACTGTCGCGCATGTCCACTTGAGCAATGCCTAATATTCATGCAAGTGACTTGCATGCCCTAAAGGATAACTGCCCAGGGTCTTCTCCAGCATATAAATAGACCTTGAGGTCCCCCTATTTCGGGAGTAATTTTTTCCAGAAACTCATATTTGAGCTCCCGGTGCCCCAATCTCTTATCAAAGCTTCTGAAACACTTATATGTTAATTTCTTTCCTAGAATGGAAGATCTAAAGAGGGGGAGGAAGGCCTAAGTGTTGAAACTCATCAACACTTGTGCGCCTGAGTGGCCTGCCCTTAAGGGAAATGGCCACACTTGCGTGCCGCCTAACTCCTGCAATATAACTTGCGCGCCACTCTTCTGGAAGAACCCCAAGATGATTATAAAGGCTTTAACCAAGATTCGCTCAAGTATTACCATGCTGGTTAACCGTCGCGCAATTACCCATGAGTCGCACAGGTATACCTACGTGACCAGGACATGCGCGCCCATGCAGTACCAACGCTCCTGCCAGGACTTGCATGCCCCTGCCTTTTTGGGTGCCCTTCTTTCCCATTTCACTCCTCTTAAGCCATTACACCCCTCTTATTCAAGATTCAGTCTTCAATACACTCTTCAAATCCATTTATGGCATGATTTGTTGATTATAATTCCTTATCTGAAAGGAATTCTGTGGAATATCTCTGAAAACATAGTGATTTACACATCATTATGTCACTAAAAGATTGAGATTTCATTCATTAAACCTCATCCTTTAAGATGAGATAACTCATTAACATGGGCCTCTTTTTCAGGAATAAGACAAGTCATAATCATTAAAATGGGCATCATTTTCAGGAGTAAGACCCAAGTCCCCTAATTTGGGCATCCACGTTAGGAGTAAGCCCCAACCATAATTCTCTTAAACTGGGACTCCTTTTCAGGAGTAAGCCCCAGTCTCAAATATGGGCATCCTCTTCAGGAGTAATCCCCATGTCCCTTAATTTTTCAAGTCTCTTAACCTGAACCTCCTTTTTAGGAGCAAGCCCCAGTCTTAATTTCTCTTAACCAGTCCTAATTTATCTTTGATATGGGATTCATTCTTAGGAGTAAAACTCAATCATAAGTCCTCTCCTAATTTGGGCATCCTTTTTAGAAGTAAGCCCCGAGTTAGAGTATTCAAATTTCCATGAAGCACATATACCTTTATGGACCTTGTTTCTAGATTTATTCCCAAAATTATATCCTAGTATTCATTTATCTGGGCAGTCATACATACATAAGTCCCACATTATTTCTTATGATTGCATCTTTCATGGCACAATTGTCTGATTTTTACTCAAACTACGTTGGTTATGATTATTTTTCTAAACAAAGGATATGTAGGTAGCCCATCTGCGGGTTTGATCCCAACTCTGAAATAATCCATGTCCTTCTGAATGACAATAAACTTCAAGTGCCCCACTTAGTGGCATTAAAACCATCATGGTCATCATAATGACCAATAGACTTCTATATAAATGTGTCGAAGGATACCATTGACCAAGAATATCTAATAAATACAGATGATTCTCTATTTATGAAGAACCTCAAATACATATAAAAGATTCTCTAAATTTCCTACATATTTAATCATTGATTGTCCAATCTGATGGAAAAATCATTTTATACTTGGTAATGTAATAATGATTCACGAACATAACTTAAATATATAAAGAGAGTCCCGGAGTAGACAATAATTCCCCTCAAAAAGGTGTGATGACTCCGACCACCCATCCTCTCGACCAATGAAAATTCTTAAGCCTCATCAGTCCACAAACTAATGAGCACCTACCATTGGAAAGTTGGTCCAAATGGATGTGGAATCATTGGATGTTTCCTATTATACGAACAAACCCATTAGAAACCGATTGGAATGTTTGAACCTCTCATCAAGGAGGTCATCCCCGAATTCCGAGGGAAACAAAAAATGGTGAACCCGACGTGAATCCTTAACCAGGATAAAATGATGTTTTACCTATTTGTAAGGCCCTTATTTAATACTCAATGAGAGGGCCAACAAAACAATAATTGATATATGTACTCTTCCAAAAGATGTAGTGGATGAATTTATCTTGATTACGTCTCTTATATCAAAAAGGCACTCTTTTCCAAGATCTTCTGCATTTCCAAAATGGCTGCTCTAAAGTTCACACTTGTGAATACCGTTGCTTCGAATGCCACTGCCGCTACTCCTGCTGGATCGTCTTTCGCTCTGAGGATGACATCACCTACTCAGCGTCTTCAATGCTGGGTATAAAATGCACTGGTTAAGGAGTACCGTCAACATGGTACCATCCCAACTCTGGAGGCTGCCCAACAAGCCCTCCAAGTGAACAGCTCACACTGGTCGTCTGAACAACAACGACCAGTGATCAAGAATCAGGCGGTTCTAACCACCGTCTACAACCTTTTCGGGTCATTATCCCCGGAAAACAATCACCATTCACTCCATATTCTAGGGTGGTGAATGATCAGGTCCCTCAGGGCCTTAATTCAAGGAAGAAGGAGTCCTTCTCGAGGGCTCCCATCAACAATCACCGCCAGACTCGTGCGACAGTGCGCCCTCAACATGATGAGGGTGTCGACTCGAGGCGTTTGGCTCAGGTTCCTCGAACCCGAGCAGGAAAGACAAATCGCCAGAGGCGAAATATGGTTAACAGTGAACAGGTTCTCATCTCTACCATCTCCAGAGAAGTCCACCAACCTAACTTGGTGGAAATCAACAAGCGGGAACACACACCTTCCCGTTTTAATTCCTCTGTCCAATAGACTCATCTAGCAGCATCATGCCAATCCCGCTAGGCAATTCCGGCGGAGTATTATTGGCAAGAACATACACCTTTTTATACATCATCATCTAGTCAGTAGGCTCGTCTTACTACATATCATGGAGCTCGTCAACCACGTTCGGAGAAGTGCAATTAGCAGGCACATACACCTGCTAATACTAATCAATCCTACCACCATTCTCGCTTGGTAGCACATGGAGAAGTCATTTGGAAAGCTCTGATGAAAAATAAGAGGCAGACTGAACTCTCTGCCCCCACACTTGAGTACTGTTAAGATTCACTAACTGGAAAAAGAGGACAGGAGTAGAAACATACACCTACTCCAATCATGGAATGGATGTACATCCCCTTTCCGGCAGCTGAAGTCACCAAGAATATCCTATCAATGGTGAAAGAGGAGACGCAAATCCCTGCTCATATTCTGGATGCTTTCCAGGATATTATAACATCTTCAGCAGCATCTCAGAGAAAGCCACATAAATCTATCCCAACTAGTGGAGTGACACATCAACAATTCACTCCGGAATAGACACACATATCTGTTCCAGTCCAAGAGGGTTGTGGGGCATACTCCCCCTTATCATACGGACAACCAAGTCAGGCACATACACCTGATTTGAGTGTAGATCATCAGCCTAACCTGGCCATATTTCTTGCTCAGAGTAGCCAATTTCGTCAACAAGTGGTTTCCAAAGAGAGTAAGAAGTCGTCTAAGAAAAAGACTCGCCCAACACAGTCAGGAGAACAAGAGACAATCTGTAACAAGGCCTTGCTCGATGCTGGAGTTCTTGAAGCCCTCAGACAGTTATCTATTGGAATTCAAGATTCTAATCCCTCAGTTCTCAATAGTGGGATCATTAATTCCGAAGGTCTTCAACAGAAACTTCCTCATGAAGGCTTGCTTCATGAAAATTCGGTCGATCTCGAGGTTTCATCTTCAGATGAGAGCCACAGGAACCCTCTCTGTGGTCAAAAGCCTAAGGAGCAAGAGATCTCATATTTTGATGTAACCCATTATGGTGGTCCTCCCTATGATGATGAATTTCGTTGCAAAAGTCCTCTATGCAGTAGTGATGCTCATTTCCCATAAAATGCTCAAGTAGATAATGTAGTGCTGAGAAATCCCTCTTATCTTGAGGTACTTGCAAATGAGAAACCAGTCATGTCTGATGTTTCATCGCTAGCAAGTGAAATAATTTCTCAATCAGAAGATAGCCCAGGGTATATGTCATTCTCCGAACCACCCCTAAGTCATGCATCTTCTAGTTTGATTAATGATTTCTCTAACAATCTTGTTGAATCCGACGAAGCAATAAGGAAACACCAACTCTGGTAAAAACAGGTGGAGGAATATTCATTGAATGATAAATAGAAAATGATGAACATGAGAAAACAACTGGAAAAAGGTGAAGTTCCAGTCAGGTTTTGGCCTCTGGATGACTCTCAGTATGACATTCCAAAGATGTTGATGGAAGATGGAATTCATGATATTAATCTCAACATATGGAAAACTCTTTATCAGTTGAAGAAGAAAGTATTATATTATGATGAATATGAAAATCATCTTAAGATAATAGAAGGGTTACAAAGTCAGATAGAATTGTCCTCTCTATCAGTCTCTCAATATCTAAAGGTAGAAATGCAGGAGAGAGCCCTTCAACGTTCATACCTTGGCGCACTAAGAAGATTTCATTAGATAATTGTCAATGCCCCATATGGTATTCATGTCAGAGGATGGGGTGTTCATAGAGCACTCAATTTCACAGTGCTCTCTATTCAGCAATGTCCGCCGAAAATGGTCTCAAGCAATGTTATTTCCCATTGTTGGCCGCAGTCAATGGGCTTTGTTTCCAATAAAAAGATTTCCCAAGAACATGCCTCAAATAGTTCCTCTCGAAATCAAGAATATAGAGAAAAAGTTGTTGAATTAATCCTTCATCAAGAAAACGAGAATATTGAATAGGCCTCTCGTATAGAGAAATCACATAATCAAGTGACAGAAGTGTCGAAAATCATCCAACGGTCTTTTGAACCAGGTGATAAAAGTGGATACAGGTTAATGCATAGCTAATTTCTGGACTAAGGGTCACAAGATCAGGAGAGCTTTTAAGAAAGTGTCAGACATATCATGTCAAGAGCCACCCCAGCTTGCCAGATTGGGGACTCTTTTAAACCAACCCTCAGAATCAATAAATAGGATTCGAGGAGTTGAGCGGGAATAGCAGGAACCGCCCCAGTCCACCAGACTGGGGACTTTTTCAAATCATCAGTCCCCACCTTATAGAAAGTCGGTCTTTTCTCGATTGGGGAAGAAGTCTCAAGAGGAACGAAGACCCAAATTATCAGGAGATTCCCTCCAAATTACGGCTCATCAAGAAGTTCTCGAGGGATCGAATCAACAAAAGGCAATGTCTCATCAAAGACATGGAAGAAGACAATATCACAGAAATTCTTATAGAAGGGATGTGAGGCATTATGCATCAATCAATGTCATCAATGTCGTTTTTTATGATCCACCAGATGAGGCTCACTCAGGGGACTCAGATGCAGAGGTTCCCGCTGAAGAAGACGTACGCACCGATACAAATAAAGAAGGTGTGTGTACACGAAATCAAAGGGTTAATCAGAACCTAGGTAATCCTTCAAGTAACCCACTTCCCCCACTCTGAAAAGGATCCAACAAAGGGAGGGGAAAGAATCAGGTTACATATCCTTCCTCTGGAGAAGGCCAATCACTCTCACTAGAGCAAAGGATTGCACAACAGGAGTAAGAAATGAAGGAATTAAGAAGGTTGAATGCAGAACTACTTCAGGGTAGTCTTCTTCTTAAGCATGCTGGAGTCAGTCAGCCAAGGAAATTTATTGCAGCTACTGAGATGGATCAAGAATATCCTCCTCTATCAGTACACCCTCACAGTTCTAATCCTACGGGTCAAGTGCAACAATAGTTGGTAGTGCTACCATCAGTTGCAGAACCAACCACCACATCTATCCATGCTCCAGTCATTGCACCTACCCATGTCCAAGTTCAACCAGATGTTTCTCAAATGTTAATAACAACCATTGAGTCATTAACAGCTCAGTTAGAAACTATGTAAGGGAAATGTGTGCAGGTTCAACCAGAAAAGAATGTTTACCCTGAATGAGTAGATTCAATCTCTCCTCCATCCCGTTTTGGAAACCATGTATTCCCTATTTTCAAGGGATCAGGCGACCCTGAACAGAATTTGACTCATTACGTGTCTTGTTGTGATCCTATGATGGGAACTCCGGAGTATCAAGAAGCAGTAAAACTCAGATGCTTCATACGGACCTTGCAAGGACCAGCCTTTTCCTGGTATACAAGCTTGCAATCCCGGTCAATTACTAGATGGGAAGATCTCCGTCAACAATTCCTTCATTAGTTCAGCTCAAATTTGCCAAAGACAATAGTTTTTTATCTTACAAACTGTAAGAAAAGGGAGAATGAAAGGGTATCATATTTCATTGCTCGCTAGAAGGGATTATAATATTCCCTAAGATTAGAACTCCCTCAAGAAGAATTGTTGTCAATCTATGTGGAAAATTTGTGTGACGAGTTACGCACGCCGTTGATCCCTATGAAATACACAGGATAGTTTCAAGACCTTACATTAATTGATCAGAAGATTGAAGATTCCATTATACAGGCTAAGGCTAAATCTCGTATAATTCCATCAGCTCTAGGAAAAAGAATGGGTAATGTAGAAACTGCTACAGTTTTGCTTAAACAAGCACCTATACTTATTTCTACTTCAAAACCTTCATCTTCTCGAAGGGATCCACTTCTTGAGTGCCAACAGAAAAGGTTGTTTCGTCCATGTGATCAAAGAAATCAAAGACAAAACAATTTGTGGATATGAAGAGAAAAACATACTCTTTCCAAAATGAACAAGTTCCTGGTTACTTTATTTCGGCTCTGGAAAATAATCTAGTTCAATTTCCAAGGTCGAAGAGGACAAACAAGGAAGGAGATGAAGAACGTCCCAATTATTGCCATTTTCATCAACTGTTGGGGCATCCCATACATGAGTGTTTTGTCTTCAAAGACCTCATACAAAAGATGGCCGACATGAAAAAAGTCAAACTGAAAGGTTATTCAGCTCAGGTAGCATGTGTTACTACTACAGTTTTAGAGGAGGAAGGCAAATCGAAATAATTCAAAAGCAAAAATGCACAAAAGTATGATGATTGGATGTCCAGAAAGACAATCAACCGAACTTTTGCTATTTTGAGAACACAATTAAAGAAACCAATTGTTTCTTCTGCAATGAATGTTGTGGAAAAACCCTCTTCATGAGAGGTAAAGTTCTCAAAGAAATGGCATGATTCAAAGTAAGAAAAAGAATCAGAAGAAGATGAGTATGTGTCAAAGCCTATGTTGTCTCTGACTCTGGCGGACTTCATGCCATCTACTTCAAAGCCACGGGCACTGCCCCACAAAACGGAATAGACTAAACAGGCTAATCAGGCAGAGTCTTCATCAGATGAAGATTTAATCTTTGGTTCTGTTAATATGATTCAATTAACGGATCCATATGCTAGTTGCAGTTTCGATTTCGACGAGCCTAATTTCCTTGTATCAAATAGGGGAATTAGAGGATGTTCCAGAGGCTCAGGATACATGGGAAGACGTGGATATTTCAATAGCCACTATTCCAATTCTACCCCTGCTAGAACTGTGTATGCAGCAGAAACTCATGGTAGAGCCCTTCAACGAGCTCAGCAAGAACAAGCAAGTTCTTCTACCAATAGAAAATTCAGTCCTGGCACAGTTATTTTGGAAGACCGGTTTAAGGTTCTATATTCTTCCTCTCATCAAGTAAATGGATCTAATCGGTCTAATCTTCCAAAACTAGGAATATTTCCAACTCCTATCCCAATACAAGATGCATCAAATTCCAAAACATCTGCTTCCAAGGTACCTGCTAAAAAACATATTCCTATAGGAAACGCAGACCTCTGGATCAAAAGTATGATGTATTGAAACACTTGGACAATGTACCAGCCAAGTTATCAATTCTGGATGCTCTGAATCTATCAAAAGATCTTCGGGAAGCACTCATCGAGACTTTGTCAAGTCCTCAAGAGTTTGAAACAGAAATTGTTGCAGCTGAAGTCAATCACATAGAGAATAATCCTGCAGAATGCCATGCAATAATATCTTTTACTGATGAAGATTAAGATGATGTTGTGAATGGGAATATTAGACCTTTTTACTTATCTGGAAAGGTCAATGGCATAGACGTCCTAAGAGCTTTCATTGGCAATTGTTCAAGATTCAACCTCATGCCCATTCGTAGACTTCGTCGATTGGGCCTCATGGAATTTTATTTATATCCTTATACCATGATGTTACAATGATATGATAAAAATGAACAAGAACCGTTGGGCGAAGTTACACTCAAAACTCAGTTCGGAGATCTTGTATCCAATTTGGATTTCATGGTTGTTGATCAAGACTCAGCTTTCAACATCTTTCTTGGAAGACCCTGGCTACATCAACATGCGGTTATCCCTTCATCATCCCATAAATGTCTAAAATTTTGTTTCTATGGTCAAGTTGGGACATTGTATGGTGATAAGGCTTCGTTCAAGGCATGTGAGTCTCAATAAATTGAGTCGGAATTCTATCACATGAAGGGAAGGGAGAAATCCACAACAAAAGAGATTACCAAATTTAATGCTCCATATGGTTTGGAGAAGATTCCAGTAAATCCATTTACACATGTGAGTACAGATTATGGGTTTCCTATTAGTCAAATCGAAAAGATAGACCCAAATCAAAATACTCTTATGGAAAGATCCATAATGTCAATTACGGCAATCTAGCCAGACAACATGGGAGAAATTGGTAACCCACCATGTAGTGATGATAGCACGAATGGTGACGTATTCATTTCATCTGCTGAAATCCAACAAGTCTATACTTTTCCAATTAGGCTAGAAGAAGTTATAGCAACATCGGAGGTGAACAATGATGTTGATTCTCAAACCATCATCTCCTCTTTATTACCCAAAGAAGACCCTTCATCATCAATCAGGTTGGAAATGGAAGCTTCTTCTTCAAGATATGCAAATTTTGACATCTTTTCTGATCATGAAAATTCTGTTTTATCATCTACTATGCAAGTAGAAATGGAAGAAACAACACATGATGAAGAAGAAGAGGAAGATCTCAGAGATTCTCCTCCAGCATTTGAAGAGGGTATCTTTACCATTGTGGATGAACCCAGAAAAGTAAATCTGGGTACAAAAGAAGATCCATGCCCTACTTTAATCAGTGCGTCCATGACTCTTGAAGAGCAAGAGATGTATATTTCATTTCAAAAGAAAAATAGAGATATATTTTCCTGGAACTATACAAAAATTCCCGGTCATGATCCTGATGTTGTTACTCATCATTTGGGTTTACAAGAAGAACATCGAGGATTTAAGAAAGCTGCGAGAAGAACACACCCAACTTATTCGTCCAAAATTAAAGCTGAAGTGGATAAGATTATCAAAAATAACTTCGTCAGAGAAGTTCAGTATCCCAAGTGGTCGGCTAATATTGTCCCTGTGAAGAAGAAGAACGGACAAATTAGAGATTGCATCGATTTCAGAGATATTAATCAGCATTGTCCTAAAGATGATTTCCCAGTTCCTATTATCGAACATTTAATTGATGCAATAGTTGTCTATGAAGCACATTCCTTCATGGATGGATATTTTGGATATAATCATATCCGAATGGCCCCACAAAACGAGGAATCCACAGCCTTCAAAGCCCCTCAGGGTGTGTTTTTCTACCGGGTAATGCCCTTTGGCTTAAAGAATGTCGGTGCAACATATCAGTGTGCCATGCATCGTATCTTCAAACCCTTCTTCGGGAAGTTTGATGAATGCTATGTAGACGCTTTGGTGGTTAAATCCAAACAACTTTCTAATCACTTGGATTATTTGGAAGTCATATTCTGTAAGCTTCGACAACATAATTTGAAGATGAACCCCTTAAAATTTTTTTTTGGGGTAACCTCAGGAAAATTTCTCGGCTTTTTTGTATGCCATCGTGGTATTGAAGTCAATCATGAGAATACCAAGTCAATCCTTGGTATTTCACCTCCTCAAAATTTGAAAGAATTAAGAGGACTTCAAGGACACTTAGCCTATATTCGGCGTTTCATCGCCAATTTGGCAGGCAAAAGATTACCCTTCACCAAATTGATGAAGAAGGGAGTCACTAACCATTGGACTGATGAATGTCAAGAAGCATTCGATATTCTCACAAAATAACTCTTGAGTCCACTGGTACTCAAGCCACTTGTTGAAGGAAGACCACTTATCCTATACGTGAAAGCTCTAGAGCGATCATTAGGTGCATTTCTTGCTCAAAATAATGATACTGGGAATGAAAACAGCCTCTACTATCTTAGTCAAACTATGCTTGAAGAAAAAACTCGGTATTCAAGTATCGAGAAGTGTTTCCTGGCATTAATCTTTGTAGCTCATAAGTTGAGACACTACATGAAACATCATGAGGTCCAATTTTTATCTCGCAATAACCCGCTCAAATTCATCCTTAGTCGTCCAATGCTTACAGGACGTATGGCAAGGTGGGTAGTTATTCTGCAGCAATTCGACATTCAGTATGTGTCTCAAAATGTGATAAAGGTCCAAGATCTGGCTGATTTCCTAGGTGAACACCCTACAGTGGAAGACACATCTTCAGATTTTTAACTCCCTGATTAGGAAGACTTCTCTATTAAAGAAAGTCCTGAAGCATGGGAAATGTATTTTGATGGTGCTTCCAGAAGACCAACAGGGAGGAAAATGGAAAATCCTAAATTCAAAAATGTTAACTTAGGAATTATGCTCATTTCTCCAAAAAGGCAGTGTTACCTTATTCCTTCTTATTGTGGGAAGGTGGTACCAATAATGAAACATAATACCAAGCTCTCATCACAGGCTGGGAATTAGCGCTTCAAGCACAAGTGAATCACTTAAAGGTGAAAGGTAATTCAGACCTGGTAATCAAAAAAGTCAATTAGGATTATGACATCATAAAAGAAGAACTAATCTCTTTGTATGATTACATCAGATAGTTAATGGTGTAATTCCCTTTGGAATCGACATTTTCTTATGTCCCACGATCACAAAATGATAAAGCTGATGCACTGGATAATATAGCCACTACTCTGGGAGATTCAAATCGGGACGAGGCAACCATCAGTATTCCCACCGTCATGCAATTTCACTTTATGTTCGAATCAAAACAGAGGAGATTAATGAAATTAGTCCCATTCCTGAACCGTATGGTCATACTACATGATGGATGTCACCTATCAGGGAATACCTTAAAAATGGAACAGTTCCACCTGATAGAGCCGATAAAGAACAAATCTGGTGACGTGCGGTCAATTTTACTCTTTATGATAGCACAGATCACCTAGAGAAAATTCTCTACAAACATGGTTTTGATGGAGTTCTCTTCAGATGCATTGATGGTGAAGAGACAATGGTTGTCATGAAAGAAGTGCATGCAGGAGTCTGTGGTTCCCACCAGTCTGGATATAGACTATCTGATTAGATTCGAAGGCTTGGATACTTTTCGCCTTCAATGATACAAGATTTTGTTGATTTCACAAATAAGTGTCATTCATGCCAAGTACATGCCAACTTCATTCATAAACCTCCAAATTTTCTTCATACAGCTAAATACTCATTTCCATTTGCCACATGGGGAATAGATGTGGTGGAACCTTACCCTTCGGCAACGGCCAAGAAGTTTAAGTATATTCTTACTGCTACTGACTTGTTTTCCAAATGGGAAGAGGCAATACCTCTCAAGGAAGTCAGTTCTAAATGCATTGTTAGCTTCATCAAGTCTAACATCATTACTAGATTTGGCGTCCCTTATACCATATTGACGGACAATGGCACCAACTTATGTTTATCTGAGGTGAAGAAATTGTATCAAGAATACAACATCAAATCCAACCATTAATCTCGGTATCATGCAGCGGCCAATGGCCAGATATAATCATTCAACGAGACTCTATCAAATATACTGCAAAAGATTTTGGATAAAGATAAGAAATCATGGCTTGGTAAACTCTTTCATGCTTTATGGGCTTATCGGACTACCACCCGCATTGCAACTCGATCGACTCCATATTCATTGGTATATAGAACGGAAGCAGTCATTCCAATTGAAGTTCAACTACCCTCGCTCAGAGTTTCCATTTCTGATCAATCATCTACAGATTAACAATTTCAAAAGTGATTGAATGAATTGGAATGATTAGATGAGAAAAGATTGTGCACTTTACACCACTTGGAATTCTATCATAATCGAATAGCATGAGCTTTTAACAAAAAAGTTTGTCTTCATTCATTCACTCTGGGAGAATTGGTATTAGATCTCAGAAATCCAATGATACCAGGAAAGAAACCTTACAAGCTTGATCCAAAATGGGAAGGACCTTACTCAATAAATAGGGTCTACTCCAATGGAGCTTATTCATTAATATCGATGGATGGAGAACTCATCACTACTCTATCCAATGCAAGATTTTTGAGGAAGTATTTTGTATAACCAAAAAATATATCATCAGTGGTCCAGTATGACCTTAAACTGCACCACGGTCCAGTATGACTTTAAACTGCACCACGGTCCAGTATGACCTTAAACTGGACCACGGTCCAGTATGACCTTAAACGGCACCACAGTCCAGTATGACCATAAGCTGCACCAAGGTCCAGTATGTCCTTAAACTGCACCTGGTCCAGTATAAGCATAAACTGCACCATGTTCTAGTATGACCTTAAACTGCACCGTGGTCCGGTGTGACCTTAAACTGCTCCAAGGTCCAGCAAGACGTTAAACTGCATCATCAACAATCCATGCATATGACCCTAAACTATTTGCACATACGTCCAACATGATGTTAAATTGTGTTCCCTTTATCGTCCTTGTTATATGACATTTAACTATACACCAACGGTCTATACATATGACATTAAACTATTTGTATTCCTTTCATCTCAGGTGACATTAAACTGTGACGTCCTAACTACATGACTCTAAACTGTACAGAAGTCCCTTACGTCCATCATGACATTAAACACCACCATCCACGGTCCATGCATATGACCTTAAGTTATTCTCACTTTCGTCCAACAGGATGCTAAACTATATCGTCTCTTTTTCGTCCAACATGACGTTAAACTATGAAAAAAGTCCCCAATACATCCAACATGACGTTAAATGGTGTACGCTTTTTTCCTCACTACATGACATTAAACTGCACAGTCCCCCTTTCTTCCAACATGACACTAAACTATATCGTCCCTTTCGTCCTAACTACATGACGCTAAACTGTACAGAAAGTCCTGGATAAATCCTACATGATATTAAACTATACTTTTTCCCTGCTACATGACACTAAACTGTGCATCACCAATAGTCCTAACTATATGTCTTTAAACTGCAAAGTTCCTTTATATATTTTACATGACATTAAACTATGCATCATTAAGGTTGTTATTACCTCTTGCTTCTCACACCGAGTATGAATCACGTGAGCTTAGAGAAAACCTCAACCATAACGCTCTCTCTGGGCTACTAACCATGTGTAAGTCCCAACAACATCATTTTTTAGGTCGTCGTCCCCAATAACAACTTGATCTTTAATTCATTCATTAATTGAACTACACGGACTTTGATCCTAGCCTTCCAGGCTTGGTACGTAGGCAACCTCCCAAGGTTCAAGCCCAAAACCAATCTATTCACATCGGTTCACCTCCATCTCATGCGATGTTGATTCGTGAAACCACCCCTAGATTCAATATCTTTACATTGGTTCACTTTCGTCATTGTTATACGACGTTAAAACTATACAAAACTTCTGTCCATTTTGACAATAAACTAAAATATTCTTTGATACCCTCACCTGAGAGGGAACCATTATTTACATTGATTTTTCAATCATGTCTCATTTCAAAGACTACATGCATACATGGCAATGCCCAAACCTTTTATCTTGCGTTAAACCATCATTGTACTAAAGTCTCCTTTCCCCCTTCACATGTACGAACCAAATTTGTACAGAGGGTATTTCTAGAACTCTGTGGGATGGATTCCCATACTTATGGGATACGTAAGAACATTCGAGTGTCCCTCAAATCCAGCCCCAAGTCTTTTGTCCCTAACCCCAAATTCCACTTCAAGCCCCTTGGCTGAAAAGTCCCCATGAAAACACACACTGTGTATTTCATACAATGGTCCAAGCTCTATGACCCTAAACTAAGATCTCTAATCCTTTTGTCCCACACGACGTTAAACTATAGTTTAAGAACTATGTATGGCTTGATTCCCATACTTATGGGATACGTAGTGAAGTCCAACATTTTAATTCAGGACCTAGCCACAACATGATTATGGTTAGCATTGATCTTTGTATCTTTGTATACATTGGAAAATACCCATCTTTATGTGTCCTAATCCTAACCTTAAATATTTTCATATCTTCATAGCCCTTTTCTTGACTTTTAGTCACAAAAATGTCAAATTTCTGAGAGTTCTTTTACCTTACTATACAGCATGTTCCCTTAGGCGGCCTTGCATAAACAGTCTACATAACAGTCTTGTCAGCCAAAAGATACTATTATTTGACTATGCAGCCAATGCCCTTAGGTGGCCCTGCATAATTCAACCACCTAACGGGTTTGTTAAATAATGGTAACTTTATTCTTGGGAAGAAATCCTCTTTTGTCCTTATTGGTATTAAATGACAGTATGTAGGGATCCACAAAAATAGCCATCCTTAACATATTTGTCCCATATCCTTTTTCAAGATCTGAATGTATTCAAGTCTATGGTTTATATTCTCCTTCCCTACATTTAGGTCAAAACTTTGTAGAAGTGATATCCATCCAGTTCCTTGATAATCTTGTTCGGAAATATCTTATCCATATTCAAGTACCTCTTTCCATACAACAAACTCTATACTTTGGAAAATTTGAATCTCCATAAACATTCACTAGCTTTTAGCAGTAGACAGGTAAATTTCTGAGAGTTCTTTTTCCTGACTAAGCAACACGTTCCCTTAGGCGGCCTTGCATAAAAAGTCCACATAACAGACTTGTCAGCCAAAAGATTCTATTATTTGACTATGCATCAAATTCCCTTAGGTGGCCCTGCATAATTCAACCCCCTAACGGGTTTGTTAAATAATGGTAACTTCATTATTGGGAACAACTTCTTTTAATGCATTTTACCTCTTTTTCATATCATTCCTCATATTCAAATATTCTTAAGTCATAGTTTACAATTTTTCCCTCATATTTGAGTATGGTAATATGTTTTCAGAAAAATTGTCAAAGAATTGAGTCAATTATAATCCATTTCGGTCAAAGCTATTTCGACCTTAAACATTAGCCTTTTTATGTCCGATGTGCATGACTTTAAACTACCGACAAAAGACAAGGTAACTCTGAATAAAAGTCAAGTTCCAGCTCACTAAACATACGTTTTATATGATTTAGGTAATATTGAGAAATTAAGAGTTTCAAAGCCTGTAGGTTTATTTATATTAATCCTAGTAAAAATCAAGCTATGCTTACTAGGACCATTGGATTAGTTAAAATTTAAAGCAGGTAGCGAAAGAATACAAGCATGAATGATTGAAGATAAAGGTATTCTCCATTGATGCACACGAATTAGAGGGACATCCACAGATTGGAGCCTCTTCTCTTTTTCAGGAGATTACAAAAGACTGTCAACATAAGTCTTCATTTGATGTACAACATCCCGAGCTTTATCAACAGCTACTTGAAGCTTGTGCACTTGACCAGCCTCACACTTCTCACCTTGATGGAGTGCCTTCTTGGCATATGCAATGGAATTCATACCATTCGTTTGAAATCCCTCAAATGAATTATTGAGCTGATCAAGTTCCCCAGTAATAGCATCTAACAGTTGCTGGAGCTGTACCTGTTGGACGACTTTTTCTTTGATTTTATGCTTCAGCTCCTTTATCTTGGCAGCATAATCAGCCTCAGCTCGGGATACCTCATCCTCAAATTCGCCGATGTTAACTGACAGTTTCACCCTAGTCATATCTTCGTGACACTTTTTCTCCTGCTCCCTCCTGAAATGACCTGTTTCACCGCGGCATGGATATTTTCATATCCAAAACCGCCAAGTCCTAACATGACAAACTGGGATGACAATCGAGGGATCTTCGATGGTAGCTCTTCTAAAGGCACCTCAGATATGATTTTCCATATGTTGTTCCATGCCTTGTGTTGTGAAAAGCCGAACGCTTTAAGCACCTATGGGTCTGATTCAACATTATCATCACAAGTGGGCATGTAATCTAGGATTAATGCACTTAAAGGAGTGCCATGTTCTGCTCTATCCCCCCTGACCTGTGCATCTTTGCTTTCAATTCCCATTGGGGAAAAGGCTGAGGCCTCACCTCCAAATCTAGCCACTACAGTTGATGGCCCTGTATAATTAATTCAAAGCTATGGTTATCTTCAAAGCATAACAAAAGAATCGATTGTCTTCAAATTAGGTAAAATCACAAATATTGTTATCCCTTAACCGATGGTATATCCGCAACCTGAGAAGACCCCTCCCCATCATTCCCTGTCTCAAAAGGATCTTCAAGATGGGTCTCAGGAGGGTTTACTGGGTTTATCTCTACTTGAGCTAATGTTTCTGTAATGGTAGGGTTGACATCAATGTCCACACCCTCTTCCGGCATTGGCAGTTCAGCCGCTTCTATGGATGGAACTGTATATTATTTTCATTCATGATTAGAAGTGTAAATTATATAAAAATTTACTGGGCGAAGGATAAAACTCGCACCCAAGGTCTTCTAAATCACATGACAACTTAGCATGATCATAAAATTCTTCGAAATGCATGCCATGATTCATAATTTCATCCAATGATATTTCAGAATCCTGGTTAGTCTCAATAGTGGTAGTGTTTGATGTGTCTTCTTGACGACTTACATCCTGCATCCCCTGACCTTGGACAACATCTTCGGATAAAATCACAGATTCAGTTGCAACAGTCGCCAGAAGCTCCAATGCAGGAGTTAAACCAGAAGTATCACAGAATGGATGTCACTCGGTGTTTCGTTCAACATTTTTTATGAAGCATTGTTGACTTACTAGAAACCGGTTCTTCTCTTCTTGCAACTGTAGTAGGAGGGATACTGGGAATAGATTCCAGCACTTCTCCAGGACTAGCCAAGTCAGCTTGGATCTGTGATTGTTCCACGGCACCCTCTGTGGTCCTTGAAGGTGGATCTGTCCATTCCCTTAGGGGGGAAATTGAAGAAGACCCTGCAATCCCCAGAAATATGAGTAACCATGTGGTCATGGGTATAGACTCATGATTACTCGAAGGACTTACTGCTACTAATAAATTATTTAGCTATGGACTTCCACCTTCGTTGACTTTTCTTCTTTGGTTTTTCGGGAGTATCGACAGTCTCCCTTATTGGCACTTGGATTGGAGAATGGAAGGCTATTTCCAACGCCTCATTCACGGCCTACTGGCCTAGAGATATCTCGCCTGGCTCGCAAGGAGAATTAGTAGCAGCCCCGATGGAAGTACCAGTAGGGTAATACTTTTGCAAAGGAACCTCATTTCCTTTCTTTGCAAGCTGCAAGATGATGAAAATAACTTCCTTAAGTAACAAAGCTTTAACTAGAATCATGTTGAAAAACAAATAAGGAAAGAAAACTTACATCTTCTGGAGCCACATAATCATGCCACTCCTCATCTCCAAAACCACCAGCCCCCTCAGTGGCGCCATGATCAATCTTTTCCTTCACCCGCCTGGTGACAGGAATGAACTCATTAGTGGCGTATATGAGCATTTCTAGCTCTCTGATGTAAGCTCTCACTTCATTGGGGTTATCCTTATATTGGATATTTGTAAAATCCACGAGATTCCCTATTCCAGGATGTTGTAGGCCCTCACATAAATCCATCCAGGCGGTCTTAGTACCACAGTACAAACTCTGCCATAACTGGACAGCCTCTGGTCTTAGATATGAAGGCTGTGTGGAAGGTCCTACAATATTTGACTTCAATTTCTTCCCAGCTCCTGCAACTAAAGATAGTGAATAAGAAAATAAGACCTATTTCTTTATAAAGTAGCAGTGATTAAATTACTACAATGAAGTAACTCACCAGGAGTTGATGGAGTTGGTCTTTTAATTCTGGCCGGAGGATTATATCGGGCAAGAAACCGCTTTTCCACTGGTTGTACCTCATCATCCCCATCATGGGAATCTGGTGAATCAGTTCTAGAGGAGGAAACTGCCGAATCAACATCAGGTGGGGAAGCATCACCTTCATGGGGAAGGGTTTCTTTCTCTACAGTCCTCTTCCTTTTCCTCACTTGATAAACTGGGTGATTCAGCACCCCTTTGGGGTATGATGCTATCCAGTGTTCGGCATAATATGTAGTCAAATTATGTGCCTTTTTTTTAAATGGTAGATCAAATACTGCCCCAGTCTTCTCCCTTGACGTCAACATCCATAGTTTTCGAGCTACCATCGAATGTTTCTCTAACTTGACATGTACTGGAAGAGATAAAACAATTTTTTACAAACATTTGAATTGACGTGAAAATCTATAAGGATCATAGGCCTCGCATATAATTTATCCGTCAATCTAGGCAACTAGAACACCATCCCTACAAGCTAGCATGTATGCACTCAAATCCATGTGGGTTGTTCCATCATTGACAAACCGCCCAGTTGGCGGATTTACATAGGAAAAAAAGTTGAATTCCTTAAACATGTTAATCCTCACTTTCATGTCATAGGCATTAACATCTAATGGAGCAACTCCAGAGAATTCTTGCACTGACATCTTGAAAGAACTTCCAGGAATTTGTAATCCATTCTATACATTGTAAGTCCTGAAGTAAGTGGCGATCCATCCCCATAAAACATGGAATGGTCCCACTATTCCTAAATGAGATTTACCCATGAAAACATGAAGTAAACTCCTGTTAATCTTTGCTAAAATAGGGGTATCCAACCCAACCATTTTTTCCTCATCCAACTTTTCCACAATGAAGAAGGTACCTGGCCTGACGCCTCCCTTTGAATCCCTGACTGGCAAGAGATAAATGCTGAGCCACATTGCCAAGAAGCCCGCCAGACGAGTCTTATTTGGGATCCTTTGATTCACCTCATATCCCCACTTCTCGAACTCTCCTGCTTCTAGAGTTGGCCAAAATGTGCCAAGATCACCCCTCTTCTCAGGTTTTGGGAAAGTGGTAGGACTTTTGGGCCTCTTATCCTTAGATTTCTTTTTCTTGGATCCTTTTTCTTTCGGCTCCTTCTCCTTTGGCTCCCTCACTTTATTATCAATAAGAAATGTATTCATCCATTCCACTAGATTAATATCCTTTCTAGAATGAGTTAATGAGGCCTCTAAACTTTTGAGCATGTGGAAGATCTTAAATAATTCTCGAGCTAAAGCAGGAGTCTTCTCTGAATCATTCCAAGTCACCTTGGGTGGAATGAATTCATCATACATATCGCCCAAAATTAGAGCCCCTGAGATCTTGTGGACATCTCACAGACTGATACCTACTTCTCCATGAGTCAGATGGAAATAATTAGTTTCTGGGCTCTATTGGCTGAGTATCTCTTTGACGAAGTTATCATGTCTGTAAACATATGTTTTCCCAACCCAAATAGCTTCATTTATCGCCACTCCTTTCAGATCCTTGACAAACTCTGAACAGGTTTTTCGCACCCAGTATGCCCACATCCAAGTTGGCTTCACACCACCCCCAGGACGAAAGTCCCAACTTTTCTTCCATCCTTTGGATTGATCCATCTGAGTGTTTTGGAATATTGAAGGATGACAATGTGGTTGCAGCTCGGGCATATGAGGTTTTAAATATGGTGTACAAGGGCTATGATGCATCATGTTGGCCTTCTCCACTATTCCAGCATTTATAAATCCACCTCCACATGAGATATTTGCTGAAACAAAGTTGGTTTAATTTTGAAACCACGAAAATGGAAGATAGTTCTTTGCTTCTGGAATAGTGGTTTCCCAAAGATGACCATAGCCATAAAAATGTAGATAAGTTCTTTGTGGGAAGTCGTGATGATATTTCTTCAGATTCTTAGCGAAATCTGAAAGAGTGCTATCTTTGACGGTATAATAATCATGGCCAATGATGTTCATCATATCATCAATCTTCTTGCTAGCCAGATAATCAACTATTCCGGGTCTAAGAGCCATTTATTCTACACAAAATTTGAATAAATTAACTTTTATGTAAGTTGATTTTTCATAAAATTTGTGAAGGAATTTCAAAAAAAAAATGGCTAAGGCATTAAGGAACGCAAGTATGGATGTGTCGCGCAAGTTTTTATGTGTTGCGCAAGTGTTAATGTGTCACACAAGTGTTAATGTGCCGCGCAAGTTTTTGGCATGCAAGTATCACCGCGCATGTCCTATTACCATGACAACATCGCGAAAACCAAGAAACAGCGGAAAATGAGCAACTTGCACGGTGAAGGGGACATGCGCGGTGAGAGCTTGAGAATCCGGAATCAGATGATATGAGCGGAAAATGACCGCATATTTATAGGCCAGGTGGCCCACCTGCGCGCCTACACCCAGCGCATTCCATCCAGTGCACTCCAGACCTGCGTGACTCGAACCTGCGTGCCAAGTGTTGCGCACTGAAAGACTTGTGTGCCACCTTTCCTTTGGTTTTATTCTTTTCCTCAGAGTCACATCCTCATTTATTTCGGATCCAACACTGAGGGGGGACTTTTTTTATTGCTCCTTTTTCATCACATTGTCTAAAATAATATAAAGGGAAATGACTAATCATAAATTGATTCATCCTTTGAAGAAAACATCAAAAATCGACAAAGGCATGAACAAGGATTCAAAAGCACATGTGACGCGCAAGTTACATCACTGTCACATAATTCCACTTGCGTGACGCCTAATGGTCGCGCAAGTGACATCCTCGACCTAAAGGATAACCGCCCGGGGTATTCTCCAGCCTATAAATTGACCCTGTGGGCCCCCCATTTTGGGAGGATTTTCTTCCAGAAACTCAGATTTGAGCTCCTGGCGCCCTAATCTCTTCTCAAAGCATCTGAAACACTTCTAAGGTAATTTCTTACCTAGAACGGATGATATAAAGAGGGGGAGGAGGGACTAAGTGTTGAAACTCATCCACACATGCATGCCTGACTGGCCAGCCCTTAAGGGAAATGGCCACACTTGCACGCCGCCTAACTCCTTCAATAGAACTTGCGCGCCACTCTTCTCGAAGAACCTCAATATGATTCTAAAGGATTTAACCAATAGTCGCTCAAGTATTGCCCTGTTGTTTAACCGTCGCGCAAGTACCCATGTGTCACGCAGATATACCTGCGCGTCCAGGAATTGCGCGCCCACGCAGTACCTGCGCACCAGCCAGGACTTGCGCACCCCTGCCTTTTTGGGTGCCCTTTTTGCCCATTTCACCCTTCTTAAGCCATTCCACATCTCCTATACAAGATTAAGTCTTCAAGACACTCTTCAAAGCCATTTATGGCATGATTTATTGATTTGAATTCCTTATCTGAAAGGAATTCTGTGGAATATCTCTCAAAACATAGTCATTTACACATCTTTATGTCACTAGAAGATTGAGATTTAATTCATTCAACCTCCTACTCTAAGATGAGAGAACTCATTAACATGGGACTCCTTTTCAGTATTAATCCCCAATCATAATAATTAATATGGGCCTCCTTTTCAGGAGTATTCCCCAAGTCCCCTAATTTGGGTATCCTCCTCAGGAGTATGCCCCAACCATAATTCTCTTAACCTCGGCCTCCTTTTCAGGTGTAAGACCCAGTCTCAAATATGGGAATCCTCTTCAAGAGTAAGCCCCAAGTCCATTAATTTTTCAAGTCTCTTAACCTGAGCCTCATTTTCAGGTGTAAGCCCCAGTCTTAATTTCTCTTAACCAGTCCTAATTTACCTTTGATCTGGGATTCCTCCTCAGGAGTAAAACTAAATCATAAGTCCTCTCCTAATTTGGGCCTGCTTTTCATGAGTAAGTCCCAAGATAGAGTATTCAAATTTCCATGAAGAAAATATACCTTTATGGACCTTGTTCCTGGATTTCTTCCCTGAATTAAATCCTAATCTTCATTTATCTAGGCAGTCATACATACATAAGTCCCACATTATTTCTTATGATTGCATCTTTCATGGCACAATTGTCTGATTTTCACTCAAACTACGTGGGTTCTGATTTCTTTTCTAAACAAAGGATACATAGGTAGCCCATCTGTGGGTTTGATCCCAAATTTGAAATAATCCATGTCCTTCTGAATGAAAATGAATTTTAAGTGCCCCACTGAGTGGCTTTTAAACCAGCATGGTCATCATAATGACCAAGAGACTTATATATAAATGTGTTGAAGGATACCATTGACCAATAATCTCTAATAATTATAGATGATTCTCTATCAATGAAGAACCTCGAATACATATAAAAGATTCTCTAAATTTCCTACATATTTAATCATTGATTTTCCGATGTGAAGGAAACCTCATTTTATACTTGGTAATGTAATAAGGATTCACGAACATAACTTAAATATATAAAGAGAGTCCCGGAGTAGACAATAATTCCCCTCAAAATGGTGTGATGAGTCCGACCACCCATCCTCTTGACCAATGAAAATTCCTAAGCCTCATCAGTCCACAAACAAATGAGGGCCTACCATTGGAAAGTAGGTCCAAATGGATGTGGAATCATTGGATGTTTCCGGTTCTACGAAAAACCCATTAGAAACCGATTGGAATGTTTGAACCTCTCATCAAGGAGGTCATCTCCGAATTCCGAGGGAAACACATGTATTCTATAATAGAACTTTGATTGGGTGTGGTTGATTTGGAAATAGATAAATAAATATTTGTATATGTATATATTTTTTTAATAAAAGGATAATACCCTTGGATTTCATTAGGGGTGATATGTTTTTCTTGTTGGAGTCCCCATGGATAGGGTATAGAATATTGAGGAAGCATGGAAAGCTGTAATTATGGATTGTATGTTTGTTTAAGATCATCAAATGCATTAGGATAGTGGCATATCAGTTGAATCATACACTTGGATATAGAAGTATGCATATTTTATTTCACATGTTTCGTTTTCATAGGTACAAGCCTATTTATGTGCATGTGATTGACTATAAATATATTGATTAGGAGCCAGATGGATCTTCTTTAGGGTGACTTTTTATGATATTTGGCCAAAATAAGATGGTGTTTTGAAGGAAAATAGATCCTCTTATTCATGTAAAATGGAAGAATGTGCATTTTAATGAAGAGATAAGGGACTGAGAGACTAATATTTTGGCATTGTGGCTTGAGTTATTTGAGAAAACTACTGGGGATGCTTCTTGAGGATGATAATTTGTAATAGGGGGAATCATGATACAGCTATTTTAAGATATGCTTCATTTCACCTTGTATGTATCATTTAATTTTTGTTTTTTAAGTGTTTTAAGGTGTTATAGATGAATTATAGAGGATGGATCCAAGAAAAATGATAGTTTCATAGACCACCTGTATCTTTTCAAAATATAGCTGCCCCACTAGCCATCTGGTGAGTATCTAACGTAGAAGTGAATCTATATAGTGGCCATCAATGATCTAGTGGAATCCACCAGCTCACAAGTGGTGTCCTTCAGAACCTATAGAGTATATCAAGATTAAAGAAATTTTTTAAAAACATATCCTTCACTCACATTATCTAATTATCTCAAATACACTTCGATTCCCAGTGATAGAGGATCCCCGTCCTGTGATTTTGGGTCACATTACTCACTTATGTACTCTTTGTTCAATGCATTAATAATGTATTTATCTTAAAATTATAAGCTGATGAGTTCTTCCTTATTCTAAAATAATCCTCTTCTCTTATCCTTGATAAAAAAAACTATTATATTTTCTATTTCTTCATCAGATCTAGAAGTTTTTACATGCACTAAAAAGGTATTTGTAAATCATTGGTATAACCAACATCCAGATTAAGAGAATTGGTGTTTCCACATCAATTGGACCAGTATCATTGTAGATAGTGGATATTATCATATATATTGATCTGGAAATGCCTTTATGGTTTGATTTATACATATAAATGATCCTATATTTATAAATCCTGTTTAATCAGGTTGGGTTCAAGGATTCAGTGGTCCAGTTGGACTCAGATGATGATTCTAGACATCAATCATTATTTGAACTTATGTTGGATGTACTTGAAATTAGTGTTGGTTTCATGGGTTCCTGGCATGATTGTTTGGAACATGTGTATATCCTTGTGAGATCTATATTTGATGATTGATCTCATAAGGTGTCTGTATGTATAGCATGTGGAACCTATGTTCACTATTTTATCACATATATATTATTATGGTTGTGAATATTGAATACTATGACATGATGTTTGATCTATCATCTTGTGTACATGATTATTTTATCGTATACTCACCATTTTATATAGTTGATCATGTTAGTTAAGCTATATAAACTACCCCCAAGATAGATGTGTGAGATATTCATCGGGTTCTAAATTGGTTATCCCTTCTAGTGGGATGTGTATAATATGTTTTGTGAACAACACCATCGAGGAAGGGGATATGTCAGACATGGATGTTAACATTCTTTCTAGAATTGTGTCAAAGTAGATAGAGTTGGTCAATAAGGAGATATAATATATTTTATTCCCATATGATATCTTTTAGATCACCTATGTTTTCTTTACTTCCATGGAATACAATATTATATCATATAAACTTATGTTAAGGGATTTTGGTTGTATCCTAATACGATTCACACTCACACCCTACATGGGGATTTTTATGTGCTGGTAGATTTCATGATCGGGGATCCAATGAAGGTAAAGGGCCCTATCATGGACTATTGTGCATGTTTAGTAAGAGGATGTAGGAATCAAAAGATGAAGTTTGGTTGATATTTACTATTTTTAGCTACATTACTTCATACTTTGATTCCCCACTAATTAATATCTGTTCTTTTTTTAGTTTTTTGACTAACATTCCAAACTATTACTACATGTGTAGATATCAATTTTTAATGATGATACTCTGATTATTTATATATTTACTCATTATTTTTAGATTCTTATAATCAATTCAATAATTTTAATTTTATATTTACCCATTGCTAAGGGAATATTCTTCCCTTGATTCCAATTTTTACATTCACTACTAGGTGACAACCTCTGATATATAGGGATTCATGCATGAGGTTATGTGGAATCCTTCCTCAAACCTGATGGTTCGTGTCAAGGTGTTAAATATTATTGGAAACATACTCAAAAATTGAAATTCCATTTTTACCCAATTGGACAGAATGTTTTTAATATTATCACAACATTATATAAACTAAACTAAAATTGGAAATAATTTTTTATAGGATGGATAATTCAGTTGAATTCAATTTCCTAAATTGTACCATGATTTAGATCCAACCAAAAAGACACCTAATGTGGTTCCTTAATAATAATAAATTAATGTCAAGGATTATTGAAAATATCATTATATTTAGCGATACAATGGAATATGTATCTTTAAAAGATCTTATTCATTGTAAATATTCATTATACCTTGATTTTTGTAATATCCACCAAATATCAAGTCATTAATTAAAGGATAATTCCAAAAAGGGTGGATCAAGTGTAGGATTAAATTATTCTATAAAAAATTCACATAATACCTTAGATACATGAATTATTTTGTGGAATCTTGTAGGTAATTTTCAATAAAATCACTTTTAAACCTCATTGTAAAAGGTTTATTGACCATAATGAGAGGGGAGAGTTCTTAGAAATTCAATATTCTACATTTAGGGTTGCATACCCTTCCATGGAGTTTTATACTGCTTGTGATCACATGGGGAGAAACCTTATGTAATTTTCAAGCATAATGTTTCTATTATATGAATGGTTATCCTCCTTCTAAGTGTAAATTTTTTTTATTTCCATATATTATTATTTTATAATTTTTTTCTTACTATTATTTCATTCCCACATGATCATGTTTAGGGATACCAATTCATATTATATTTCACATATAATTCACCACACATTCTCTTTTTTAATAATGATGTTTATTTTTTTCGTACCTATAAATTGAACTCTCTTAAACAATAAAATTTCTATGAAAATATATTTCATTATATCATACAGAAATAATACATAATCTAGGATAATATAGGGAGTTTTTCATGTATTTACTTGTTGTGTTTTGGTTTTGAATCCAGATTGAAATCCCAAAAAAATTGGATATAGCCAATGAATGTTTTTGTGTTTTTAGTAGAACCTTTTGCGGTATAATAGCATAAAATATGTAAATTATAGTTATACTTATTAAAAATAAAGTATTAAAACATCTAAACCATATATATTAAAGTAATAAAGTATGATATTTAAGGGATTTCCAATGGTTGATCACACTTTATTCAACACATTAAATCATTTCCTTCATTAAATAACTACTCCATCGTGATTTCTACTTGATCCCAAAAGACAAATTCATTCAAAAAAACATCAATTTATCAATAATAGAAAAATAAATTTTAATTTTTTTGATATATATATCTATTCATAAATGTCCTAGTGTTCCAATTATATAGTGATAATTATATAATAATTAACAAATAATATTATGTGCTTCATAGTCTTATCACTCAGCTCCATGAATTAACTTATTTATCCATATTAATTAGATTACATATCTGTCCATCTTCCTTATTTTAATTTTTTCTAATTTTTTATTTCAAATTATTGCTATTTTGGTATTTGGGTCCTTTGATGAGTTTCAAGGTTTTTATATCATTAGTGTGAGGTTCTCACTTAACCTATAAATTATATTTCATTTAAATAACAATAAAATGGTGAGGAAAGATAAAGAGAGTGAATAATATAATGTTAGGAACCTTAGACATGTTTTTAATGGGGAATTTGATAATTGGATCTCATTTTTCCTATCTTTACAATTATAGAAAATCTATCTAGTTATTTTTTTATAGAGATAATTTGGAAAACCCATGTAGTAGGGGGTATCGGTGAATTGTGAGAATAAGGAAAAGGATATAGACATGTGATCTATAGTGATTAAAGATTTAATATCTTCATGGAATCGAGGTAGTTGACTTGGGAATCAAATTTTTTTACCAATCCTTGCGAATTTTCAATGGTTTTGAGTTTATAATATGGGTGTCTATTTCTTAATGATACCAGATAAATATTGTGATTGTAATTTGATGTAAATCCTAAATAAATCTATAATATTATAATTAATTATTCAAAATTAATATTGACAAATTTTAAATAGTGGATATGAAATATATGTTTTCTGGAATAAATTTTCAATAAAAAATTAAAAATGATTATGAGAATATGATATGGTGAAATATGGGTAAATATTTATTAATGGTATATGTTTAATATATGAATTGTTGAGATAATATATTATTTGAATATAAAAAATCCGTGATCATGATTTTGGTGTGTTATTCTATAATCATTATCTATGCGGTGAAGTGACAAAGCCTCAATGAAAGTTCACAAGGTTGAGCAGAATGTATGTCGGGATTTTACCCAGACAGATCTACAAGGATTTATAATTTAATTCTCCAATTAAGTATAATTATATGATAATTTTAAGATTTTTTTTGTGATTGTTGTGTAAAATTATGTACCATATTTCATGAGATAATAAGTAGTAAGAAATTAACATTGATGTGATTATGAACAATGATGAAATGAATTTAAAGTTTTGATAATGAAATGTAGAAGAATAGGGGGTGTTTTTATTGGTTTTGTTTCTTTTTATTTCTTATTCTTGAATTCATTTATTCTTCCATATCACACTTACTCTCCTATTCCATGTACTCTCTCAAGTCTCTACTCTACTTCTTGGTAAAAATAAAAGCTCCTTGTGTTGATTCCCATGCTGACTATAGTTGGAACATTATTCTTATTCAATTTATGATTATTGTGTTCCTTATACTCCTTACACACTATATTTATTTAGAGAACTAGTTTTTTTACATCAATTAAGTGGGATAGGATTTCAACTATAATTCCATTCCCCCTATACCCTAAGTTAATCTAAAAGTTTATGAGGTTATTAATTTATAAATATATAAGTATATGATATGAATAAATTTATTCATTCAATCATTTATATAAAATGTATAACTAAAACACACCTAAACCCCACTACATGTCTATATACAACTAATTATCGATGTAAATATTCTTCCAATGCTTGAGATTCCAGTTCTCTTGTCTTCTCTCCCAAAATATTGATCCCTCATTATATACATTACATATTCTCAATGTACCACTTCACAAAATCAATGATCAATGCATATAAATAGTGAGTACCAAGTTCATTCCATGTGGTTGTAACTTAAATTATTATTTTTGAATATCCACATCTGAATATCCACATAGGTTTCCTTTAGTCTTTTTAATATCATGTTAAATATTTCCATTTGATCAATGATATACCAAATTGGTTGTAATTGTTTATATAGGGATTTTCTTGGTCCCTACCACTCATGTATGTTCTCTGTGTGGCTTATCTAATGGTAAATGGCCCTGTAATTGATCTCCCTTACTTTATTCGTTAGTAATTATTTTAGTAAATATCCTATTTCTTAGAAATATATGAGAACTTCTATAGTACTTATAAAACATCACTAGTTGACATGAATAATATTATGAAATTTGAGCTCTAATAATATAATGTGGTGAATATAGCCTTTATTGAAACATAAAAATACATTGAATATATAACCTAGTCCTGAAATAGTTCTTGAGAAATAGTTATTATTCTATAATATCCTTGTGATCAGACCTGATATTGTGTTTGATTAATGACATATTATCATAGTGTAATGTGTGTCATGTTGGGGTCTGTGCTCCATTGTGGTGTAATATGGTATTTCATTGGATTAGAAAGTAAATCTCAACCTCCCAAACTATTCGATTCTAAAAATAGATCATTATATTGTTGAAGACATTACCATGAGTTTTTATCCTCATGTGTTTCCCTCACTCTTGAATATATCACTAATTTATAATGCATTGGGTTTTGTGAGATAGAATTTCAGACATTGACACATAAAGTGTCTCCATCACACCATGTTGAAGGGGTCATATTCATGGTAAGTTGTTTAAATATCTTCAAATGAGAGGAAGTAGCCTCATGATGATGGATACATTAATATGATTGAGTGCTAGTTTACCCTCAAGATCAAAACTGGGATTATTTTTTCCCAGGCTGATGCTTTGTGATACTATTATATAGTTTATTTATTATCAATTTTATTCTCACATTGTTCATTTTCCATTGAATGTTTTCTTATATAGATTGTTTTTATACCCACTCTATTCTAACATTATACACTTTTTCTTCAATTCACTTCTTGGAACATTACTCCCATGAATCAAAAAATTATAAAAATTAATGATTCACCATAAAAACGCCAATATTAAAATAATATTGTGAATGGATGAAAATATGTGAATAATTTTCTGTAATTAATATCATATTCCCAAAAGAGTCAAAATTATACAATTTTCCCTTTTATTTATAAAAACTAAAGAAAATGTATAAAAGAGAAATGAAAAATATATATAAAAAATACCATATCTAAGTAATGAACATTCCTACACACTTTATTAAAAACTTTTCCTCATTTAATTTATCTTAACATGTTTAATAAATAACTAGAAACATCACAAGTTTGATTCTTAAGTCATTGAATGTTTAATGATGAAAATTTAGTTGAATCATTTCTCCAACATAAATTTCCTTCAACAATACAAATCCTTAAATTATATCTTCCTATTATAGATTTTTAACATCCTTTATACAACATAAATGAATATATTATAAGAAAATTTTCTCTTCTTCATTTGGTTTAATATTCCCTTCCAAATCCATTACATTGGAAACCTGGAACTCACATTGTTTTTGATATTTTTGGAGCCATGGAATATTATTTTCAATTAATTATTGAATGTGAAGTTTCTAGAAATAAACCACCACTTATTAAGATCAATCATTGAGTTCATTTATTATTATTGGGGCATAAAAGAAGTATAAGGGAATCTGGATCACAGAATATCATTTTAACCATGATCACGGATTTTTTTCACACACACCTTGTTCATAGTCTCTTGAAAATTAGAATCCCAATTTTTCAATTGAAACTTTTATCAAATGACTTATATGATTTTATTTTAGGTTTTCTATCTGAGGTGTTACTATATTAAAATGAAAATTCCACCCCGATTTAAGTAGAAATTTTTATTTGTAAAAGTACTATATTTATCTCTTGGAGTTCATCTTTTAGGACTTCACTGGACATGTTGACATACTAGAGACTAAATTTTTTCTAATTAATTTGTATTCTTTGAAAAATGATGGAGATATTTCTCGTGTGATGCTCTAGACTTGTTCAGACACCACACATCCACAAACTTGGTTTTTATTCAAAATTAAACATGATCAAAATCAAGGATTTTAAATAGTGATATTCCAAAAAAATAGTTAATGTATTAGGATAATTATAATACTCACCTTAATTTTAATATTCTCATGTATGGTTAATGATTTTCCTTTTTTCTTCAAAATATAAATTTTCAGAGTTGGAACCATAGATCGAGAACTACCCACTAATACATTAAATATATACTAAAAAACTGTAATTTCTTAAATTAGAAGAACCAATGAAATAATGTACCAGAACTGAGAATAAAATTTACCCTAATAATTATAATTAAGTTCTATACTCAAAATACAAAAAAAATATACAATGAAACATGAAAGGAAAAATACTAAATAAAGAATATTTAATAGATTTTTTGGCTCATAATTAGTATCTATCCATGGGAGAACAATGATTGTTTATTTTACTAGTTGGAAGAAGAATAAAAATTTCTATGGAACCAAATTACCATTGAGTAAGTGAACCTACCCTATCTATTTATTTTAAGCCATAACCAATGAAACTTGTGCCACCACTTTTTGTTTTCATTGAGATCCTACTTTTTATCATGACCAAATTTGGTTTACCATAAGTTTAATAACCTAAACTACTATCTTCTAATGAATTGTGAAAATTATTCTTATGTAAAAAATTGATGATTTCAACATATACTTTAGAAACATATGGTTACTCAAACATAATATATGATTTTACCCTATGCATAGCCTGTCCATTCACTACCATCATCCAAACATGGTCACTTGCCAACTGATTCTAGAATATTTCCTTCCAAACAGATATTTCCTCCATCAGTATTCCACTTCTGAAAAACAATATTTGGATATAAATCCCATTTTAGGGATTTTCTCATTCTAGAATCATATGAATAGAATCCTGAAATGATTATTAACACTACCCTGAAAATCTCTCACTTAAAGTCTCCTTTTAGGGATTCAATAAAACCACCAACACTTGGGAAAAATTATCCACACTTCATCATCTATATCATTAGACAAAAATTTTTTATTTCATATTCTAGTCACTAATGCCCCGATAAGTAAAAGTATTGCCTCATAATTTACAAAACTAAGACTTTTTTAACTTGTCATCTTAATTTTGGCTTCATACAATTTTCTATAATTTTAGTATTTTGCCCTCTATAATATTCCTAATGAAATTATACTTTATATATATGTAAATTATTCCTAAATGAAGTACTAAATTATAAACTAGATGAATCATGAAATAAATATCTTATAACAATAACCTATTTTTCTAAATCTATTTGGGTTCTTCATGTAAAAACATTATCCAGGCCAATTATTTACATTCTTCGATTGGTTCCATATACTAATCTATCATAGATTAAAATGAAACTATTATTTTTTTATCAACAAACAACTAATGGTTTTCTATATAAAATTAAAAACCCCCGTAATGCTCTTTCATGAATACAAAACCCATCTAATGTATACATAAACATACCCCTATAATTGATCATACATTTTGAATCATAGAGATAGCGCTTACATGCCTCTGAGATACAATATTATTCACTTCATTATTTCCTAGTTCTCATTTCACTGATTCATCATATACATAATTAATAATCTCACTACACGAAACAATTCATAACCTTGTACAAACCATGATGTTGATAAAGATTACAACCATTGATGAAAATATAACATTTACCATTTAAATAGTTTCATTTTCTAGTGTAATTTATTTGTATTTTGAAAACATGAAAGTTACTATAAGTGAGGTGGTAAAAGGATTATATTTAGTCCTTTTGATTATTATAATAAACATTTAGATATAATACTTATGATAGATAACCAACATTTTTATTTTCTAGTTTCTCTTGATCTTTATCCCAAAAATCTATCTTCACCAAGATCCTTCAACTGAAACCTTCTAAATAAATCATCTTTTAACTTCTTTATATAATCCAAATTGAAACCCTCAAAGTGAATTCCATCCATATAAAGGATAAGTATGAAATAAAGTCCATCATTAAACACCTTCCAGTAACATTTTTGCTCTTTATTCTTATATAAAAAACATTCTCATACATAAAGAAATCAAATCTCTGGTTCCACTACCCAAGACCTTGCTTCAAACCATAAAGACTCTATTTTATATTTCAAACCAGTATTCCATTCCATTTCTCAATAAAACCATATGCATACATCATAAATAACTCCTTATACAAATTTCAATGAATGAAATCTACTTTTCCATCTAACTATTTAATATTTATCCCTTCTAAAGATACTATACATAACAATAATTGGATATTTAAATGCCTAAAAATCAGAGAAAATATTTTAGATAAATTTATCTCATATTTCTATAGAAATAATTTTACGAATAACCAATCCTTATACAATTTTATATTATATTATTTCTCGTTTAACAGGTATACCCATTTCTTTTATAGTTTCTTCTTTCCATGAGGTAATTTCATGAGGTCAAAAATTCTTTTTTCATAAAATAAATCTATTTCATCATTAATTGTTAACTAAAACATTCTAGAATCATTAAGATGTGACACTTATTCCAAAATCTCAGGTTCTCATCCATCCATTAAATTATATTAGTGTAGATCAATTCCAAACCATTAAACAAAACATTTTATCATGGTAAACCTTATTAATTCTACTTATGGATCTAGTGACTAAGCTTTAGTTTTCCATCAACCATTACTAATCGCATGTTCTTATTAATTTAAATCCAAATATGATTATTCCACAACACTCGTCTTTTGGATATTTATTCTTAAACAACTAGTTCTCCATATAACATTACTAATAGATTCAATTTTCTATCCTTGAAACCTTCATCAGCCATTATGTATCAATGTGAAATCATTCAAAATACTTCAAAATGTTGTTTAAAATATTACTTAGTCTTTTTCCCGATAAAAATTAACTTCTTCAATAAACTAGTTATGTGTCAAACTCTCTATAACTTTAGAAATATTTTGTTTGACTATATAACATTAAAACAAACTTTCCCTATTATCTCTAGTGGCTCGTCATTAATAAGTTGATCCTTACTGAATCTTCTAGAATCATTGTTTTTAGAATTCATCTTTTGGAAATACTATAAAATAATGATCTATATTCCATGATCCCTGACTCTAATAGAATATTGACACTTAGAAATAAATTATATTAATAATCCATCGTAGTATTTATCGAAATACATAAAACATACCTTCATGAATTAAGTCTATAGTCCCTATAATAAGACATCAAGTTACTCTTATTACCACAATTCAAACATACAAGTCTATTTTTGATTTATTTAATTTGAATTATTTCCATATTTTACTCGTAATTCTTCCAAGATATTGGTTAATGGGAATTTCATCTACCTCCGGCATTAAATATGATTTTATCTTGTTTTTTTACATTCAACTACCTTGTCTCCTCATTCATAATAATATCAAAAACATATTCAACACTAGATCAATCTTATTATAATAATTTAAGGTAGTTGTAACCATTGTATCCAAATATTATATAAGTGATGAAAATAATAAAAATCCTACCTTAAATCTATAAAAAATTCATCTTACCAATTTCAACTCACTTTGAATAATATTGAATTCATTAACATGATTTCTAACAATCCTTCAATTTTAAATTCTCATTATGAATAGCCATTCCATTATGAATACATAATTAATTAAGGTAGTTTTCTTATACACATTTCCAAGATACATTATAAATTATCTATTGGTTTTAACCTCCTGTTTTTTTGGAAACATTCCTTCCCAGTAACATCTGTATCAAACCATGTGACTTCTTATCAATCCTATATTGTTCTATTATATCCATTTCATTTTGGTTAAATCCTTTCAATGCAATCTTGTTGTAATTCAAGAATATATCATCCTTCATTTTTGTCCTCTATAAAAATAACTCTATCTCATTAAACATTTCAAACTAGAACTTTCATTTTTCTAATATAATTATTTCATAAATTGATAACCCCCACTAAAATAGAAAATTGTAAATAGATGAACATCACAAAAGAGTCAGATGATGGGTGCTATAATCCTTGTAGAACCAAAATATTGATACCACCTATTGGCTTCAAACTATAAATCCAAAATCTAACACCCTTATTTTTATGATATATTTCTATTTAAATATGGTTTACTACTTTGATAGATTTCTTTAAACGAAACATCATGTTTAAACAGACTAAAATTTCTTATTGAAAATATTAATATTTAAAATATGATCATTGTAACCAATCCATTAAATTAGTGCATATGAATAAGAGTAACTATTTTATAAAATAAATTTACAATGGTAATAATAAAAACAAATTTAAGGGTGGATTCTTTTTAATTAATCACTCAAATGTTAGTGAAATAATTTTTTTCTTCATAAATAATTTTTCACCAAAAATGTATTTTGTTTCTTTTTGTTAGAAAATATTAGAATTTTTTTTACACTTTAATAAATTTTATTTTATAAAAAGGATATAATTTTAGAAATTACCATATCAAAATTAATGTAAGCTGGTATTTTTTTTATTTTTTTGAGAAGATTAATTTTTCATCGAATAGTGAAAAAATACTAATTTTATTGAAAATGGTCTTTACAATTCATGTAATTAGAAAGTCCAATTTTATTTTGAAATTATTTTAAAATTCAATTAATTAACTTTCATTCAAATTAATCCCATAAATTTCATTATAATCAATATTAAACATTATTTATGTATAAAAATATTTTATACTAGAAAATACATTTTAATGAAAAATAGTATATCATTGCATTTTGCAGATTTATATTAAAATTATTATTTCACACTTATTAAGATTGAATATTATAAAAATTATTCTATATTTAGAATCATTATAATTAATATTTTGTAATATGGTAAAATTAATGTTAGTTCATTATCAACTGTAACTGAGGTAAAAATCATTACTATAAAAATGGTTAAAAGGGATTAATGATGGGTTAAATTAGAGATATAGATTTTCAAATGAACTAAAAACATTATTGAGACCTATTTTTCCTCTATATAATATTTTATTTTAATATGAGTCAATTTGGGTCCATTTTCATTAATTAATACAACCGTATATTTTAATCTTTTGAAAAATTTCAAGTGCATCAACTCCCTCACTTATAAAAGGAAACTCCATATCCTCTCCACTCCACAGTTTAAGTGAAACTTATATCAGACAATAAATTCTAAAATCCATTCATAACTTCCATAATCATGTCCTATTGGCCCTTTTATTGTCAAAATTATATCCTTCCAAGGATTATGGTGTAAGCTAATTGAGGTTTCTCAACAAAGTGGTGTGAGTGTTAATTGTGTACTTTTAATTTTATTTCATCTTTTAACTCCTATGATTATATTTTATCTTCTCTAAAATAGTTAATTAATTATATTAAATACACTTAATTATTTTAATTAGTATTTATCAGTTAATTTATACCTCCTTTCTATCAAATAGAAAATGAAATTATGTCTCGTGTGTATGTCTGTACTGGTGCCTCTATATATTGATATGATTCATTTTATAACGCCATTATTCATGGTTGGATATTATGATATATTTATTTTTTATATATTATATTTATGACAAAATTACACTTCTATATTTATACTACCTTATCTACCTTCTTACCTTTCAATCTTTTGTATACTGATAATGTCGCTTATACGTACGTGTATACAACAACCTCAATATAGTGATGTGATTCATTTTTTATCCCCACTTTATATGAATAATTATAAAATTTTATATAATGATTATATATGATACTTATTTCAGGATTAATATTTTTTGGGATGAGAACATGAACATGCTTAAAGTACCTGAACCATTGAACCAAAATATGCATTTAAAATAAACCAGTTTTCACCTGAACTTTTTTTAATGATAAATTATTTAAAAGGATAATTAGAAATTATAAAGGACTGATACGTAGTAATTTTTTATGAATATAATTATATAATATATTTATTATAAATCTATTTTTATTATATACTATAATTGAATGCATTTGAAGTGATACATGAGTTAAGGTAAGGGATTTATGTTAACATCTCATTTCATTTTAAATAATTTGTATCAAATTTATGATAACAATTGTTTTTTGATATAATATTTTAAAACCCATTTATTTTCTTATAATCTGGTAATTTTTAATTTTTTTATGTAGTATTATCATTTCCCTCTTTTTTAAATTAAAATCATCAAGATAATTGTTTCAAGTAAAAAAGAAATTTATTTCCTCTTTGGTGGGTGAAATTTTTCTTCAATGTCTATACTCTTCAAAAACATTATAAAAGTTATTAACTAAAACATAAATTTGTAAGAGAGTTCATTTTAGATAAGTTTTTATTTATATAAAAAATATTAAAAATGAATCTTTCTTAATGATATTCCAGAACTGTTTTTATAAACTTCTTAAATTAGTAAAAAAAACTAATGCTTTGTTTTAACATATTTGAAATGAATGAATTTTCTCATCATCGTGATAATTATTTGGTTTTAAGACTCATTTACAACATTCATTGGAAATTTTAGAAGAATATAATTTTCTCAATATTCTGGTATTTTTTAGTTAAAATGTTTTAAAAAATATATATTTTTTCTCATGTTTTAATAAAAGTTTTTAATGTTCATTAAAATGTATTTTACATCTATGAAAACATAATTTAAGGATTTTTATACACCATTAGGGATATGATATTAAGATACCATCAAATTTATCTCTCTTTTTGTCTTATGATGATGAGGACTAATGTTTCATTATATGAAACATGTTACTTTCCACATGGTTAATTACATTATGATGAAACCATTATGATACATATATACATTCCATAGGTTATGAAATGATGATAAGATGATTAATTTATAATTTTATGGAACATATATATATATTGTTTCTTTTATTTTATGGGAGGGACTAGAATTTTATAACCCTATAATTAATTAGGTATTCCTTTTATCTCATGATATAAATATGGGAAATGAGTTTATGTGCTTGAACCACTATGGGAAACATATAGGGGTGTATGGTCCACTATGATTTGAAAAACAAGTGATGATTCTTAATCTGCTATGATATGATGGTCTAGTTATTTAAACATTACATATGATGTTTTTATACATATGATTGTGTTTTTCTCTTATGAAATTTGGATATTCTTATGATTTGGACTCATGGATCATGATTTATTTATTATTATTTCTCAATATTACCCATGATAATGTTTTATGTCATGAAACATGATTTTGATTTATAATTATTGTGTATTATTTTATATTAGGAATAACATGTTCCCATACTTGTATTCTTATTATATGACTATATATAATCATGGATTGATACCTCCCATTTTTAACCTTGTTTAGCATATTATCTCACCCATTTTTATGTTTAAATGTTTTCCTAGGATACGAAGAAGGGTATTAAGTATGTTGACTCTAGAAGGGTACCTTGCAACAAAATAACTTGGGTTGACCCTCAACTGGTCACCCCAGCCAATCTGCAGTAAGGCTTGATTTTTTTTATTGATCCTATAGGGCTGTCGATAGGTGACAAGGAATCAATGGAGAGCAGGTGGGAATGATTTCACCTAATGAAAATAAATAAAGTTGTGGAAAAAGGTAGAATAACTCACAGTAAATAAAGGACATGGAATAGAAAGAATGAAAAACAACAACACACTAACCTGACCACGACCAAAACACCTTGTGACCTCGAGTGTCACTCTCCAATCCACAACGGACTCTCGCCCATAGAGAACAAGCTCAAGTAGAACCACGAACGTAAACTAAAAATAAGAAAACACTATAGGCATGAGTATTAAGACTCAGTAGGCATGCCCAAAAATCTGTTCCCAAAGCACTGGCATTAAATAAAGAATTTTCTAATTTCATGTTTGAACAATAATTTATAAAAGTATGTTTTTCAATATTTTACATAAAAAATAGTATGAATAATTTCCCTTGTTATGTTAAAGATTAATTTATTTGCATTAGTACCAATATCATTTTAAAAAGGAAAGTAATTTTTTACATTTTCATATTTGTAAAAAGGGAACAAAACACTTTCATTCAAAATCCATTTTCAGAAAACTACGTAAAACTAGCTCACCAGATTCAAAGATAAAAAATAAAAAAATGCACAAAATTAATTACACTATAAGGGAAATGTTGATACATGTACAAGAATAATATTCGTCACTACGAGAAACTGAAATTCAAAAAGATATGGGTCAAACCTAGGAGCTTATGAACAATTCAGAATGTACTATATGTGTGACGCATCTTAAAGGCATGCACAACTCAATGATTTCATAACGCCCTAATGCCTTACTCCCTCACTACCTGGCATGGTCGAGGGCCCAATCTCATAGAAATTGAATGAACCCAGATCTTCTTTTCAGGTTTGTATATTGCTTTCATGTTTTTTTTTTCGGAAAAGATGAGTTTCTAGAAATTTCAGGAGTACTGGTCGTGTACATTAATGTACACAGCTTGTGCCCAGTTGTCATTGGTGACCATGTTCTGGACTTGTAACAGTCAAGCACATGGCTGTGTGTGGTGACCTGGGGAGAGCCTAAAGCAGAGGATGTAAAAGGCAAGTACATGCCATGTACTTCTAAAGAACATGCCTGGTATTTTATTCATTAAATAGACCATGGTCCCGTCTGACAGACAGAACACGCTTCTTCTCTACCTATTTCATCACGGAGCATCCATACAGCCACAGATCTTCTCCGAGCCCCCAACACGCTATCTGTTCTCTGAATCGACCATCATCGATTGCGTTGGAATCGCATCGGTGAGTTCTTCTTTCTTTAGGAACATCATCTCTTGATTTATTCTCTCTAACGATTTATCCTTAGTTGAATGTTTTTAACGTTTTTGCATATCTACGACGTTATAGGGAGATTCAAGGACAAAGGTTCATGTATATCTATCTCATGACACCGAGGTAGGTGGTTTGTGCCTTTCTCTATTTAGTCTTTGAATTTTATGTGCAAAAGTGTCCAATACCCAAGAACGGGGTATTGCGTGTTTATGGTTTTAGCCCACTTATTACCTGTTATGCCCTGTTTGTTTGGATAGAGGCTGATTTTTGGGAATAGAGTTATCTTTTCTAGGCTATGGAAGTTTTTTCAATGTTTTCTTGTTTTTGACCGTTTGTTCTACCTTTGCATGTTAGGCAGTTGCTTTTCTTTCCATGCCTGGTATTCTTAAGATGGATTGATTATTATCTAACATTCTATGATATATTGTAGATTGTTTAACTAAGTAGTTATTGAGGTTTACATTGGCATCAATGGATTATTTGTGCATGACTAACTTACCCAGGGTTGTGGGAACCTGGTGTAGTAAACCATAGAGAGAATTGAAGTTGAGGGCTTCTCCAACATGTATGTTAACTTTTATGTTGAAAAACTATAAGGGGGATGGACATAAGTGCTCCCTCAAAGTGTCTTTAGTTTCCATGTAACACCTCAAGCTTCCACGGTATGCTTCTCTTTGAATAATACAGTAGCTTGTGTTGTACACAACATCGTGTTCTAACACACACCACAACTAATAAAATGAGCCATTATGAATAGTAATACCCACTTTTTGAAATTTTATAAATTTTATCCTTCAAAATGGAATTCATTTTTGGATTCGGATATCAAAATTAGCTTAGGGTGAATTTTTGGTATTTTTCTGAAAACATTCATTTTTTTATAAATAGTGAAAAAACACTCAGTTATAGTTTAAACCGAATTTTTATTTAAATAATTTATTATTTTATTTAAATTTAATTACTATCAAAATAGATACATAATAACTATATAAATTCAATTTAATTCATTGGAGTTAGTTTATAATAATTTTAGATATATAAAAATTTTATGGAACTTTTCACCGTCTTTTACCCACCTCCTAGGAGAATTTGGAAATTCACATAAAACGTAATTTTACCGCTTTTGTGAGTGGAATTTTAAAAATCTGATAGACATGGTTAATATCAAGTAGTAAAATGTGGTTCAATGAGATGATAACAATTTTGTGAATAGTAACTTTTTACTTTTATTTACCACGGTTAAAAGTAAATTTGGCAATTAAGGGTAAAAATGATATTAATATTACCCTAACACGTGTAATAATTCTATTGGACATGTTTATATCGACCAAAAAAAACCTTAGGAATAAAATATTATCATTTATGTCCACTTGGATTAGATTAGGACATTTATTATTATTTAATTCAAAGAAGAGTTAAAAGAGATAAAATCAAAGTTTAACAACTAAAACATTTTTAATATAGGGTTATAGATAAGATAAATTCAATTATAAATGTTAATTAGTAATCTATTAAGATTTCCTACATAATTGTATTTTATTTATAATTTTTAGAGAATAAATATTTTATTTTATTTATGACACAATTGTGATGCAGTAATTATTTAATTAATGAAATATTAAACTAAATGATATTATAAATATAAAAATAAATGTAATTTGAGACTTTTTTTGAATTACACTAATTTTAAATGTTAATATGACATATTATTATTGTTTATATAAATTTATTTCGAACTAATAATGCTGGTACTAAATTATGAAAAACAAAATACCCAATAGTGTCAAAATTGACATAAAAGAGTTTTTAAAACAAATATTATATTATTAATTGATATTCTATTCCAAAAAATCTAAGGTTCGTCCAAAAGAATTATATAATGATAGGTGTATCATAAATGGACCACTTGGGGGTCTCTTGGAGGTATATAGTATGTTGTTTAACTATATAATATAAAAATACAAAGAGACATGGTAAATGTAAAACTATTTACCTTATAGTTAAATATAAATGATAAGGATAATATAGTGACCCAAACCTGTATAAAATATATTTTTTGAAAGTATTTAGACCCATCCCCACCATAAACTTTAAATAATCAATATTTTAGCCATTAGAAACCGAATATGAATTTATTATAAAATAATATTTCTAGCTTTTCCAAAGGTGCATGTCACCCCTCTTATAAATGGGTACTCACCCTTCTCTCTAATTAACACCTTCAAAGATTGTTGTCTTGGCCAACACCTGCTTAACTATTCCCTCAACTTCTCTAAATTCAACCTAGAGGACTTATTTTGATCAAAGATCTAGCCTAAGAAGACATTTTGATCAAATCAAAAGAAAGAACCCAAAGAAGAGGTAACGTTTTCACAACCCACTTTCAAGTTACTTTCTTCTTTAACTTCTTATTTCTTTGTTATTTACATTCTAAAATAATAAATCCATTATATTTTATATAATGTGATATTATTATAAATATGGTACAACCATATTAAGTATTCTATCCATCCTTTGAATGACATGTCACCATACGTGCGTACATACGACCTACCGTCTCCACGTCGTGGTGTAATTGTTATTCAATACATTATTATTTGGATGGGTATAATAATGATGTGTAATTCATGTAAATAATTATTATAACATGATAATTATTCTGTATATATGATATACCATCCAATTATATATGATCTTAATATCAAAATAATGATATTATCGATCGTACGTACGTACAGAGTACCGTCTCCACGAACGCGATGGAATTCATTCCCCATCGTATCCATACAAGTATAATTATCATTTTATGATTAAAAATAATTTTTAAGGACATTATATTATTCTTTATATGAATAAGATACAACCTATCAATAATAAACATGACTTATTTAACAAATCAAATAAAATAAAATGAGTAAGTTAACACCTGAAATGACGATAATACTAAGATATTAATAACAAAGAAATGTTAAAATATCATATATGATATCATATTAATTTATATGATTCTTTTATAATTCAATAACAATTATTTCACCATTATATAGAAGGCTAACCTACCCTCGACCATGGAAAAAGTACAAAGTAAGGGGTTTCTTTTCTCACTTTTAATTCTGTGAGATTTCCATTTTTCACCACTTATTTATTGCATGTGGTGTGTGTACTGCCCATGATTGTATTCATTGTGTAATATAATTTAATTTATATATATTTACATCATCATTGTATTATCCTTATTTTATGGGTGTATGTTTTGTAATTTAACAAATCGATAATGGAATTCAATATTTCAATTTCCACCCATTTGGCTTTACGCATAATTCATTAATTATTTTACTCCATGATTATGTGTGGAATCTCTATTCATTTTCTTATGTCATAATTTCCACTCCCCTTTATGTGCATATACTTTTGATACACATAATCACTCCATTTATTAATTCTCAAGTCATCGATATGAACTTGATAAGAGTAATTTTAACTCAATCTCCATTTGTTGACTTAAATATCCAATTCATTAGTTTGCTTTTTTAGAAGAATATGTGTAAATGTCCTCTGATTTAATTACACTGAATATCCAATCATTATGAGTGTATTTATATTTTTCACACATAATTATGTCGTTGATTTATCCTTAACCTAAGGATACGGTCTCTATATTAATTTTCATCTCAAATTAAATTCCATTGAGACTTCTTTGTTGTTATACACCAAATCACTTTTATATGGTGAATATAATGTACTTTGATACAGTATATCATGAATCTCTTTTTTCTCATGATATTACAATGTTTTTATTACCTCAATTATTTTTATTCAATTGTCTCTCTTTTGGGTAGAAACTCTAACTAAAATATCATTTTTAATTGTTTTAAATATTTATTCTTTTAAATCTTTATCATTAATGTTCATGTTTTATAAATAGTTTTAAGTATTTATTTAAATGTAAATTAATGTTTTAAAATTAAAATTCCTTTTAAAGGTTTCAATGTGGTATGGGGAACTTTGATTCAAAAATCTATTTTAAATGGATTCTTGACAAATAGTGTGACTTTTAAATGTTTTCAAGAAAAATGGGGATATTTCTCTCAATAGTTTGATGATTATTTTAATCTATGTCAATATCATTCATTATTCTCGATTGAGGATAATCTAATACAATACAATCTTCACTATTGTCTTGAATGAGTTAGGTTTGACTGGGGATGTGTTTTTTTATACCATTCATGGTTTGTGAATAAATTATTGACATTTCTTATGCTAGTTTTAATATGAATGTTTATGTTATTTTTCAAACCTTTCATATGAGGAATGCATTGGACATAGTAAGTGGTGGTTGGAGCCCGCTATAGACCCTCGATTAATCGGTAGGTCTAATGAGACAAACTACTATCTTGGGAGAAGGCCTTGACAAAATATTATTTGTAGTCTTGGCACGAGGCCTTGAGTATGTGGTTTTGATAGTCTGGAATTATGCATTCCATCATTATGAAAGTGGTTATTGATATTTCATGTGGTTATTCGACCAGTAGAATATCTATGTGAATAAGTAAATGGAATTATTTCATTTTATTTCTTCCATATTATGCTGAATTTCAATTTTAAAAGGCTTTTGTTTTAGTTATACATTGACTTAAATTTTTCTGCTTATTTATGAATTTTTCTCCTATATTGGTATCCTTACTGGGAATATGATCTCACCACTTTCTATGTTTTATTTTTCCCAGGATGTGAAGAAGTATTTTATGAATGACCTGTAGGGATAGTCTGAGGGGATATGAGTGTAGACTATGGAGACTATGTTGTTGTAGTTTTCATTTTATGTTGTAATGTAAACTTTATGATTGTATCTTGTGTTTCTAAGGATACTAAACGAATCGGTCTTTCGAGACTTGATCCATTGTGATCATGCTAATGTTATGTAATAATGCACCAACTGTGGGTAACTGGGTTCAGGGCATTATAGTTGGTATCAGAGGATGTTTAGTAGAAAACTTGGAAACTAGATTTAGAGAAACTCTGATTAGAGAACATAGCCCTAAGAAAGACTTTGAGGATTAGTATAGAATAACTTCCTAGAATTTTGGTTTTGTGTAGATTTTTTGAGTTTTCCAAGAAATACATTCCTGTATGGATACGAGCAGGTAGAGGTGGCTCTGGCACAGATGTACTTAGGAGTAAAACTCGAAAACACCGCTTTCAGCTAGACTCGTACGGGAACTGGTGCACGACAATGGGCCTTGCTGCACTCTTGGTTACGACACTCCCGGGTTATATGATTAGGATAATTTATATTTTCTTTACAAACCAGTTTGATGTATTTGACCTTGGTTAATCCTAAGGTGTTTCAAATGGAGAATATTGTGTCATGATATTCTCTAAATGATTTTATGGCTACTGTTACTCACACAATGCTTTCTGGTTTTAGTCAATGGCTGGAGTCCAAGGATGTCATAGTAACTTTGAGAATGATGTACAAGGTGGGAATAGTGGTTGAAATGAGCAACAAAATGGAATCTTGATACACGTAAAAGATATCGTGTTCATGCCAAATCAGTTTTCCAAAAATATGATCAACAACATATATATTAACCAACTCCCGGACTCAAAAAAGAAGATAAAGGTGGTCAATTATACGATCTCTAGTAGTGGAGACCATGGAGAAAAGAATCCTAAATTTACATCATGCAGGAAATGTGGAAGGAGACACCCATGAAAGTGTCTCAATGGAACAAAGAAATTTTTTACGTTCGGGAAATAGGGAAATAAAGAGAATAATTTCTGAGGAAAAATGAAGAGTACTATGGAAGTAACTAAAAATGGTCCAAAAAATCCATTTACAGTCATTTTTCATAAGTGTAGGGGACTTTCCCATTACCCGAGTGAATTCTCTATTTTATAGGATATTTTCTTGGTCAAAGAAGAAGCTATGGAGATATAAATGGTTGGGGAAATTTTTAAATGTATTAGTGCTCCTTGTTGATGGGATTACTTTGGAACAATTTTCTCTTGTATTTTTTACCCTGAAGTTTTCCATATGAGATTGATATTTGAGAAAGACTTATCTTTTCCCTTGTGGATATAGTTATAAATAACCAGTTCGTTTTATATGATCATTGGTTTTGAGGAAATTACATGTTATTATATTTTGGGATGAAAATGAAAGATATGAAATAACATTTCTGGTTAAAATTATGTTATGGTTATTTTGAGTAATTTATCTCATTTTGGCAATGTTATAAAATATAGTTTTTGAAAAAGTACAACACACAAACCGTGTGACAACCCGTCGCGTCGGAAAAATCTGTGGGAATCAAACCCACAGCCAAAGTGCGATTGGGATTTATCGCCTACCACTGGACTATGTGAAGTATCTAGTTAGTGTGACTAATTATTTTTAGTTAAATGATTTTATTTATCAATAATACGTTTATTTGGATTCTTATGTCTTATCAAATGAATACTGTTAGTATAGGAAAATTATTTGGTGATTATGTGATAAATGTTATTTTGGAAGATTTTCTCTTTGCTGGGAACACTATATGCCCAAGGAAACTAGAATAATATGGTATTTCATTTGAGGACTAATGGTGGATTTTTATCTGCATTTTTATTGTGGATTTATAGTGATTTGGGTTATTTATGGAAATGATTAAACTATAATAGAGAATATTTGATTAGGTTAATTACTTTTTAGTAGTTGTTGTCATTTGAATATATAATTTAATGTGGAAGACTACATAACCAAATTCTCCTTTGTTTTGGGTTTCAATATTAGCTTGGATTATATTGAAGGATTTTAAGGGAAATTGTTTATTGAATGGAATTTATTTAACTTTGGGGTATTGTTGGTTTAATTTCAGAAATTAAGATTAGTGTTTCTTTCTCTAAAGAAATATCTTTTTGGGGGATCCTCAGATCTTGTACTAACTGTTTTGGTTTTGATTAATCTCTAAAGACAAGGTAAATATATATTTTATCCTTCGTGGATCATGAGATTCGATATAATTTTATTCTATCTCTTCTAGTGTGACCATGTATTCTTGAATACTCATCATTTAAAAAAATTGGTTAGTGGTGGAAATTTATTAAAGAATGAAACTCTACTTAAAAAGTAAGTATATCTCTTTATTTTCTTAGTCAGTCTCATAAATGAATTCCTCATCTTTATGTAATGTAACTTAAAAAAATGTTTTCTGTATAGTTTTCCTACTGGGAAACTAATGACCGTTTGTCCCATCACAAGTTCGTGGCATTCATGTTGTTAACGGTCACCTGATCATGTTTTCTATCCTCTCCATCAGGACCTGAAACTTAGTTGATCTTCCATATCCATGTTTTCCTACATGGAATCCTAGTATGAGTTACCTTGGGTGACCTTTGTAATCCTCGTTCTTTATTTTAAGGTGATAGTTTTATTGAATCTTTTTCTGATGTGGGAATTTCCATTATATTCCCATGCCCAATTATAAAAATTTCAAGGACAAAATTATTTGAAGTAGGAGAGAATAGAACACCCCAAGCTTCCACGATACACTTCTCTTTGAATAATACAGTAGCGTGTGTTGTACGAAACATCGAGTTCTAACACACACCACAACCAATCAAACTAGCCGTTATGAATAGTTATAACAACTTTTTGAAATTTTCTAAATTTTATCTTTCAAAATGGACTTCATTTTGGGATTCAGAATATCCAAATTATCTTAGGGTGAATTTTATGTATTTTTCTAAACACGTTCAATTTTTTATGAATAGTGAAAAAACACTTAGTTATATTGTAAAACCGAATATTTATTTAAATAATTATTTATTTTATTTAAATTTAATTAAGGTCAAAATAGATACATAATACCTCTATAAGTTCAATGTAATTCCTTGGAGTTAGTTTAGAATAATTTTATTTATATAAAACTTTTATTGAACTTTTCACCGTATTTTACCCACCTCCTAGGAGAATTTGGAAATTTAAATAAAACATAATTTTACCATTTCAATGAGGGTAATTTTGAAAATACGAGAGACACAGTTAATATCAAGGAGTAAAATTTGGTTCAATGAGATGAAAACAATTTTTGGTGAATAGTGAGTTTTTTCTTTTATTTACCACGGTTAAAAGTAAATAGGGTAATTAAGGGTACAAATGATATTAATATTACCCTAATAGATTTCCTAATTCTATTGGACAAGTGTATCTCGATCAAAAACAACCTTAGGAATAATATATTATCATTTAGGTCCCCTTGGATTAGATTAGATCATTTATTATTATTTAATTCAAAGAAGAGTTAAAAGAGATAAAATCAATGTTTAATAACCAAAACATTTTTAATATATACATAAGATAAATTCGATTATAAAAATTCATTAGAAATCTAAAAATATTTCTTACATAATGGTATTTTAGTTATATTTTTTAGACATTAAATAATTTATTTTATGTATGACACAATAGTGATGCAGTAATTACCTAATTAATTAAATATTAAAATAATTTAAATTATAAATATCAAAGTAAATGTAATTTGAAACTTTTATGAATTAAACTAATTTTCTAGGTTAATATGGAATATTAGTATTGGTTATATAATTTTTTTCCAAAGTAATAATGCTGTTATTAAATTATCAAAAACAAAATACCAAATAGTGTTAAATTGACATAAAAGAGTTTTAAAAAAAACATTATATTATGAATTGATATTCTATTCCAAAAAACCTGAGGTTCCGGAAAAGGACTTAAATAATGTTAGGTGTATAATTAATGTACCACTTGGGGGTCTCTTGGAGTTATATAGTCTGTTTATTAACTATATAATATAAAAATACAGAGAGACATGGTAAATGTCAAACTATTTATCTAAGAGTTAAATAAAAATGATAAGGTTAATATAGTGAACCAAACCTATCTAAAATATATAGGTTGAAATTATTTCGACACATCCCCACCTTAACCTATAAATAATATACTTTGGAGCCATTACAAACCAAATATGAATTTATTATAAAATAATATTTCTAGCTTTTCTAAAGGTGCCCCTCACCCATGGTATAAAAGGGTACTCCCCCTTCTCTATAATTTACACCATCAAATCCTTTTTTCTCGGCCGAAGAATGCTCAAATATTCTCTCAACTTACCAAACTATAACCTATAGGACTTAGTTTGATCATAAATCCATCCTAAGGATCCCTTTTGATCAAATCAATGAACCAGAAGAAGATGTAATGTTTTCAAAACCCTTTTTGAAGTTCCTTTTATCTTCAACTTCTTCTTTCTTTGTTATTTCCATTCTAAAATAATAAATCCAGAATATTTTATATATTATGATATTATTATAAATATGGTACGACCATATTAAGTAATCTATCCATCCTTTGAAAGAGATGTCACCATACGCGTGTATGTACGGCCTACCGTCTCCACATCGTGGTGTAATTGATATTCAATACATAATTATTTGGATGGGTTTAAAAATGATGTGTAATTCATGTAAATAATAAGTATAACATGATAATTATTCTGTATATATATGATATACCATCCAATTATATATGATTTTAATATCAAAATAATGATATTATCGCTCATGCGTACGTACGGACTACTGTATCCACGAACGCGATGAGATTTATTCCCCATCGTATCCATACAAGTATAATTCTCATTTTATGATTAAAAAAAATTTAATGACTTTATATCCTTCTATATATGAATTAAATACAACCAATTCATAAAAACACGACTTATGTAACAAAACATATAAAAGAAAACGAGTAAGTTAACACCCAAAAAGGCGATAATACTAAGATATTATTAACCGAGAAATGTTAAAAGATCATATATGATATCATATTAAAGTATATGATTCTTGTATTATTCAATAAAAATTCTTTCACCCTTATACAGGAGGAAAACCTACCCTTGACCAAGGAAAAGGTTCAAAGTAAGGGGTTTCTTATCTTACTTTTAATTCCGTGAGATTTCCATTGTTCACCACTTATTTATTTCATGTGGTGTGTGTACTTACCATGATTGTATTAATTGTGTAACATAATTTAATTTATATATATTTACATCATCATTGTATGATCCTTCTTTCATGGGTGTATGTTTCATAAGTTACCAAATTGATAAGGGAATTTGAAATTTCAATTTCCACTCATTCAGCTTTATGCACAATTCATTGATTATTTTACTCCATGATTATGTGTGGAATCACTATTCATATTATTATGTCATAATTTACACTCCCCTTTATGTGGATATACTTTTGATACACATAATCACCCCATTTATAGATTCTCAAGTCATCGATATGAACTTGATAAGAGTAATTGTAACTCAATCTCTATTTGTTGAGTTAAATATCCCATTCAATGGTGTTGTTTTTACAAGAATATGTGTGAATGTCCTCTGATTGATTTATACTGAATATCCAATCATGTTGAGTGTATTTATATTTTTCACATATAATTATGTCATTTATTTATCATTAACCTAAGGATACTATCTTTATACGAAGTTTCATCTCAAATTTAATTCGATTGAGACTTCTTTGTTGTTCTACCCCAAATCACTTTTATATGGTGTATATAATGTACTATGACATATTATATCATGAATCCCTATATTCTCCTGATATTACAAAGTTTTGATTACCTCAATTATTTTTATTCAAATGTATCTCTTTTGGTTAGAAACTCTAACTAAAATATCATTTTTAAATGTTTTAAAGATTTATTCTTTTAAATGTTTCTCATTAATGTTCACATTTTAGAAATAGTTTTGAGGATTTAATTATATGTACATTAATGTTTTAAAATTAAAATTCCTTTTAAAATTTTCAAAGTGGTATGGGACACTTTGATTCAAAAATCTATTTTAAATGGCTTCTTGAAAAATAGTGTGACATTTAAATGTTTTCAAGCAAAGGGGGGATATTTCTCTCAATAGATTGATGATTATTTTAATTTATGTCAATATCCTTCCTTATTATCGATTGAGGATAATCTGATACAACACAATCTTCCATATTGTATCAAATGAGTTATTTTTAACTGTGGATGTTCTATTTTTATACCATTCATGGTTTATGTATAAAGTATTGGCATTTCGTATACAAGTTTTAGTAAGAATGGTTATTCTATGTTTCAAAAATTTCATATGAGGAATGCATTGGACTTTGTAAGTGATGGGTGGATCCCACTATAGCTCCTCGATGCATCAGTAGGTCTCATGAGACAAACTAGTGTCTTGGCACAAGGCCTTGATAAAATCTTATTTGTATTCTTAGCACAAGGCCTTGAATATGTGGTTATGTGTAGTCTGGTATTATGAATTCCATTATTATGAAAGTGGTTATTGATATTGCATGTGGTTATTCAACTAGTAGAATATCCATGTGAATAAGTAAATCGTATTATTTCATTTTATTTCTTCCATATTATGATGATGTTCAAGTTTAAAAGGATTTTGTTTTAGTCATACGTTTCCTTATATGTTTATGCTTATTTATGAATGTTCCCGCTATATTGTAATCCTTACTGGGCATCTGAGCTCACCACTTTCTATGTTTTATTTGTCCCAGGATGTGAAGAAGTGTTTTCTGAATGACCTGTAGGTATAGTATGAGGGGATATGAGTGTGGACTATAAAGACTATGTTTTTTTAGTTTTTATTTTATGATGTAATGTAATCATTATGAATGTATCTAGTGTTTCCAAGGTTACTAAACTAATCGGTCTTTCGAGACTTGATCCTTTGTGATCATGTCAATGTTATGTAATAATGCACCGACTTAGGGTAACTAGGGTCAGGGCTTTACATTCCTCGATATGGGCCACATGGGTAATTGGACATTGAGTGCTTCCTCATAGCTCATATTAGTGACCGATACGAGACCACAGAGGGAATTGACGGTAAGTGCTTCCTTAGACTGTTTTTGCTAAATCTGAACCACAGGGGTTAGAATCGGTGTACTTTTCATAGGGTTGATTGTGTTTGTTTTGGTTGAACTAGAGGGGTTAGGCTATGGGTACATCCCAGAGGGTTGACTTATTTTGATTAGCTACTTAATTGATATATGAAAATGAATGCATTTGAAATTGTAGAATTGTAACTATGTGTGCTTCCTTGTTTACTGCTTCATTTTGTTTATTGCCTTCCATATATATTCAACAACTATTAAGAAAAGTTATTTGGGTGTTTGCCTATTGGGATTATTCTCACATCCTGTTTGGGTCATGCTTTTGGGCCCAAATATATTATATTTCTTCAGGTATAGATAAGGGAAAGCTCCCTTCTACTTCAGGTGGTTGATTGATGTAGAGCTAGGGATCATTGGACCAAGATGAGGCTTGCGATGCTAGAGAGAATTTTATCTATTTTTTGTTATAATTTGGTTTAGTGTTTTATTCTATTATTGTGACATGTTTGGATTCTTCTAATACATATGTATCATTCATTATATTTATGTGTGTTTGTGTGTGCGTGTGCGCCCTCCGGTAGTTTATTACTTCCGATTTTAACCTATTGAATGTTTTACTTCTTTAGATATTGCTATATATTTTACATTCACTATGTTACACTACCAATGAAGGCATAGTTTCCCCACTGTCACATCCATGATCCTCGCTGCTAGTCGGAAGCCTTTGGTATTTGGGTAAATGTGCTTGAGGCTATGTGACCAACCGGTTATGGGGTACCTCCAGGCAGCTCCCAGAACCGAGATGTTACAAAGTGGTATCCAAGGGAGGTTTTATCTTCTAATCTTACTGTTTGGATCTTGTAGCATGGGAGAGGAAGGAAAAAGGTACTTGGTAACAATTGGTTCCCTGGAGTAGCTAACTCGTGTATATAGAAAATCCAATCTACCACTTTATAGCAATTTTTATAATTTTTCAATTTTTACAGTTGATTTGATTTCACCATTAAGTGATTAACATGTTTTATGTTATTATTGTTGATATTATTGAGGTTCTATTTATATTGCAACCCGATGATATGAGGGTATAAAATCTCATTCATCATATAGTCACTTGCTAGAGATCGCATGTCATGCATTCTTACCATGCCTTTTAGTTGCATTAGCGATTGCATGTTATTGTGATAGATGTTGTGCAACATATGAATGTTGTTTTGATATATGCCTTGATAGAATGCCTACTTTTGATAGGGTATTGATTTCTATAAGGTTTCGCTTAAATGAACTCCAATCATTAGTTCTTGAGTTCTTATGGGCCCTCACGGGCTGAAATTTGATGGATCATTACTCTGTTATGTTTATATATAACATGTATAAGATTCCAAGCATTGATTCGTGGATAGTATGGGCATTCACGGATCAGAATTTGGCACATTAATGTTTGTTTCAAGGGTTTTCTAGGTTCTAGAGTAGTTTCTAAGGCTTAATGTCTAGAAGAACCCAGAATACAAGGTGTGTAACGACGAATACATGCCATGTGTCCTTTTGTTCATGGAGGAATTGTTTTTCTTGAGTACATGTCGTGTACTGTATGTACATGTCATGTACTATCCAACTGTTCTGCTGGTTGTGTGGGCAGAGACACGGGGTTGAGAAATATTTGGTGGGACACGCCATGTACCGGATGTACACATCATGTTCTATAGACTTTGTGTCTACCCGTGTGACTAATGACATGGATGGATAAAACATAAGTTATATAAGATGTTTCAATCTTGAACATGTTGTGTTGTGTAACCCATGTGTCCGATGGTGTAATGAACAACATGGGACGGTGGAAACCTTCTAGTACACGTCGTGTGTAGGATAAACATGCTGTGTAGAGTGAGCCGTGTAACCGACCATGTGACTAACAACACAGGTCAGTGAAGTTCATCTAGTACATGCCCTTTCAGGCACTAGCAGGTTGTGTAGTCTTGTTCTAGGGAAATCATGTGGTCTAGCCATGTAGAAGAACTCATGTAGGAGAAGAGGATTCAGGTAAACGTCGTGTGTTAGGATAGCACTTTGTGTATATGGGGTGGTACATGGCTTGTTTTTTCAAGAGTACATGCCCATGTGAAGTCTTAAGGGGACATGCCATGTAGGCATGATACAAACCATGTACCCATGTTTTGAAAACCATGAATTCTTTCTTTCTATTGTACCCTTATTATGATTCTAAGTTTCAGTCCCTGTTAATATTGATCTAATGTGTGCACTTGACCTTGCAGAGTCATGCCACTGAGACATCCTCCAATTGTCTGTCAGTTATAGGGAAGTGATCAGACAATGGACATGGATGATCAGGGACTACTAATAGATCTTCCAGTTGTGCCAATCTTGGCACCAGCCGTTACTCCGAACACAGGTGCTGGTGTATAGTTCTGATAATGCTTTATGCGGTTTATGCAGAATTTCCGAGGACTACTGAATTCTACCCCATCAATGGAAAATGGGACGCTTGTTTTCCAGTAGCAGCATCCTCCAACCTTCATAGAGGAAGAAGGACCTCTGGCTATAGATTCATAGTTAGAATCCATTCATTCTATCTTCGAGCATATGGAGACACCTATAGAGAAGAGGGTGAATCTTGCTATGTATATGCTTTGAGATTCCTCCTGGAGATGGTAGGATGTGATCTCACAGGTGGGACTCTAGCAGGTTATGGCTTTGGATGAGATCTATAGTTCCTTTTATTAATACATCACCCCGGAGACATTGAGGCCTGATCGAGCCCGAGAGTTCATGATTCTGAAGTAGGGTATTCATTCTGTTAAGGAGTATTCTTCTCACTTCACAGGGCTTCAACGCTTCATGCCTATTCTAGAAGGTGATGATATATTCATGGAAAGGATGTTTGAGTATGGTTTCAGGCACGACATCTGATCTTAGGTTAACCTCTTCAGTTTTAATTCCATCACTTCTATAGTCAACCAGGTGTTAATCACGAAGTGAAATCTGAGGGATTCTGGTGTGGTGATCCTGTGAGGTTCGACATATGGAGTTGGTATCCCACCCACTAATAGTAGGAAGCACTGGAGGGAGTCTATAAATAGAGATTTTAGTAGGTGGGATACTTCTTCTAGTGGCCAGGTGGTGTGCTAAATTTGCAGGAAGAGTAGGTATGTGAGGCCACATTTCCCGAGAGACCCAGTGGATTGTCAATCTAGCGGAAAAATGGGTCATTTCATCACTTTTGTCAGTTCTTCTCACCAGAAATTGGTAACAAGGCTTATTCTATGTATCTAAGTTCAAGAGTAGCACCATTAGTTTCCCATCATTCAGAGAACTAGAGCTCTTCCAGCCATTTAGGATGTGGTGGAGGTCATATCCATGGAAGACAGTCACCAGGCTATTAGTGACAATATGGTGGATCAGCTCAGAGTGGTCAAGTAGGGTCGCAAGGCCGCGGTGTAGGTCAGACATTTATATTGGAGCAGACCCAGCAGGAGAAGAATCCCAGACCCTCTACAGTTCGAGGTATGAATCTTGTTGCCTCAGTTTTCTCTTCTGCTCTTTTTGATATAGGGGATTCTCATAGCTTTATATATGTTGTTGTTGTTGAGAGCCTTGGGATCTGTATCATTTCATCTGATGATATCTTGATGCTAGACACACCATTGGGGACAAGAATGGCTAGTGTATTTCAGTGCAAGGAGTTACCTCTAGAGGTTGGTGGGTGTCACTTCCTATGGGACCATTATGTCCTAGAGATGGTAGGATATGGTATCATTCTCGGTATGGACTAGTTAGTTCCCTTCTAGGATGTTGTTGATTTCTATCATCATAGGGTGAGTTTCACATTGCTAGAGGGAAGATCATTTCTTCATAAGGGTGAGTGGGATGTCCAGGTGAGCAGAGTGGGACCCGAGCATCATGGGTTGGGAGGAGTTACACCCCAGTTTTCTAGTCTGTATTTGGATGACCAGTGGGCTTCATTGATGGACTTTATTAAAATGGTGGATCATTTTATGGATTTATTTCCAAAGGAATTTTCAGGATTTCCTTTGAAGTGAGAGGTGGAATTTTTTATTGATCTTGTGCAAAGAGCGGCACTAGTATCTATTCCTACTTATAGGATGGCTACACTAGACTTATAGGAGCTCAATTAGTAGTTGGGGGAGTTGCCAGAAAAGGGTTTAATCTGACCCGGTACTTCTCCATGGGGTTCACCAGTTCTGTTTGTGAAGAAGGAAGATGGTACCCTTAGACATTGGTTGGATTATCAAAAGTTGAACCAGTTGATAGTCAAGAACCGATATCCCTTGCTAAGGATTGATGATCTATTTTATTATCTTCAAGGATCCTGGGTTTTCTCGAAGATTTACTTGAGGTCTGGATACCATCAGTTCTGTATTAGACCATTATATGTACCCCTTACATCCTATCATAGTAGGTATGGTCTATAATAGTATGTGGTCATGCCGTTTGACCTCACAAATATGCATGGAGTTTTAATGGCACTAATGAACCGAGTGTTCCATACATACATGGATTCATTCATGGTAGTCTTCATGGGTGATATCTTGGTGTACTATCACACTTGACATGACCATTCCACACATCTTAATATCATTTTGAGTACACTAAGAAAGAAACAGTTATATGATAACCTCTCAAAATTACACTTTTGTATGGACCAAATTCACTTCTTAGATCATGTTATCTAAGAGAAAAAAGTATTAGTAGACCTAGAGAAATTGAGAGCAGTCATTTTTTGGGAGGAGCTGAAGAAAGTCTTTGAGGTGTGGAGTTTTCTAGGGCTGGAAGGTAACTAGAGGCATTTTATATCGGACTTTTCAAGCATAGAAATTCCACTGACGGGCCTGACTAAGAAGAGTGTGAGGTACTTGTGGTCTGAATCTTGTGAATCTGCCTTTCAAGAGATGAAATGGAGGTAGACTTCAGCACAGATACTTGTATTTACAGAGTCGATCAAGATATATATTGTATACTATGATGCATCAAGTATTGGGCTAGGAGCAGTTCTTAAGCAGGGGGGAGGGGTCATTGTGTATTGTTCTCGGCGGTTGAGGCCACATGAGAAGAATTACCTAACACACGATCTCGAACTGGATACAGTTGTTCATGCCTTATGATGTTGGAGTCATTATCATCTCGGAGATCATTTTGTGGTTTTCATCAACTACAAAGACTCAAGTATATCTTTACTCAACGTGACCTAAATTTGAGAAGCGATGTTGGGTTGGGTACCTTTAGTCCTTTGACATTGCGCTTTCCTACACGCCTGGAAAATGGAATGTTGTGAATGATGCATTGAGCATGAGGACACAGATATAGGTAGTTCATGGGGCCAGTAGGGAGTGGTATCTTATAGCTCCATTCTCTGTGATACATTTAGAGGTGCATTACATTCAGGATCATACGTTTATTTTTTCTTTGGTTGTTACCTCTAGTCTAATTGATCGAGTGAGAATGAGGTAGCTATCATATTCAGAAGGCCAAGTCCCACGGGAGAGTGTTTTACGAGAGGTCCCTATTCTTGGATGGACAATTACCAAGGATGAGAACATGCATTTTCATGGACGCGTGTGGGTTCCAGTAGACATACATGAGGATCTGATGTGATACATTCATTCCTCTGTTTGGGCAGTTCATCCTAGTGTCACCGAGATGTATCGAGATCTCCACCATCAGTATTAGTGGCCAGGTACGAAGGGAGATGTTTCTGGTTTTGTCTTGAGGTGTTCCACCTATCCGCTGGTGAGGCATAGCATCAAAAACTAGAATGGATTTTACAGTAGTTAACCATTCCCAAGTGGAGGTGGAATGATGTCATGTGTGATTTTGTGACAGGTTTTCCAAGGTCCCCTTGAGGGAATGATGTAGTTTGGGTGGTCATTGATAGACTCACAAAGGTTACTCACTTCTTTCTGACCAAGGAGATCATCAGTGTTGGTGAGATGGTAAGGTTGTACATCCGATAGATTTTTCATTTACATGGAGTTTCGCACTCCATTGTTTTAGATAGGGATTCATGTTATACCTCTCAGGTCTGGCAGGGACTTCCGAGGGATTTGGGTACACAGGTACTTCTGATTATAGTTTACCATCCCCAGACCGATGGCCAGTCCGAGCATGCGATTCAAGTGCTTGAGGACATGCTTCGAGCATGCATCTTGGATTTTGGTGGTTTGTGGGAGAAGCACATACCTCTTGTGGGATTTTCCTACAATAGTAGTTTTCAATCCACTATTCAGATGGAACCTTATAAGGCTTTCTATGGTAGGCCATGCCGATCACCCTTATGCTGGATGGAGGTTGGAGAGATAGCCATGCTGGGACCTTGTCTTGTCCAGGAGACCATAGAGCTAATAGAGTTGATTTGGAAGAGAATGGCTACTGCACATTCATGACAGAAGTATTATGTTGATCGACAGAGACGACCTCTGGAGTTCAGAGTAGGAGATCAGGTTTTCCTGTGTGTCACACCGAGTTTGGGACAAAAGAGGATTAGGAGACAGTGTAAGATTTCCCCGAGGTACGTTGGGACATTTTTGGTGTTGGAGAGAGTTGGGCTGGTTGCATATTGGGTGAAGTTACCTCAGAGGTATTGGGCTATGCACGATGTCGTCCATGTTTCTTAGCTTCGACGTTACTTCTAAGACATGACTCATGTTTTCCAACCAGAAGAGGTTGAGTTAGAGGTGCACGCATCCTTTGAAGAGCATCTTATCTAGATTTTTGATCGAAGTGTGATGGTTTTTTGTGGCCGGTCTATTCCTCTGGTATGATTTCTATGCTAGCATGGGCAAGTACATGATGAGACTTCGGAGATGGAGATCGATATATGATCACAATGGTCAGAGTTGTTCGAGGATTCTTCTTCTACGTTGCCCTTCTAAGGAAATTGGAGGATGAATTTCTTTAAGGGGGGGAAGTTTTTAAAATCCCAGATATGATTTTTAGGTATGAAACTTTCTTTATAGTTGTTGTTTATAAAAATAGGAGTTTCTTGGAAATTTCTGGAGTACATGATGTGTACTTTTAAGTACACACCATGTAACTGGTTGCTGCCGGTGACTGTGTGTTGGCCATGTAATGGATTAGCACATGGCCATGTGTGGTGACCTAGAGCCCACCTAAATTGGAGGCCAAAAAAGGAATGTACATTCCATGAACCTTTACAAAACACACTGTGTAATTTCTTTTTTTCATTAAATAGATCGGGGTCGCGTCTGACGGGCAGAACACACTTCTTCTAAACCTATTTTGTCTAGTAACATCTGTATGAATATAGATCCTCTATGATCCCCCGAATCATAAATCGTTCTATGAATATACCACTATCGATTGCATAGTGATTGCATTGGAGTGTTATTCATTCTTCTTGAACATCATCTCTTCATTTCTTTTCTCTCGCGAGTTATCCTCAGTTGAATGTTTTAAATGTTTTTGTAGATATACGACGTTCTTGGTTGATTAAAGGCCCGAGGTTCATGTATATCAATCTAAAAACACCGAGGTAGGTGGATTGTTCCTTTCTACAATTATTCTTTAAATTTTATGTGAAAATGTTCCCAATAACCAAGAACAAGGTATTGCGTGTTTATGGTTTTAGCCCAATTATTACCTATTATGCCTTATTTGTTTGGATAGTGGTTAATTGTTTTGAATATTGTTAACTTTTCCAGGCGATGGATGTTTTTCACATGTTTTCCTATTTTTTACAGTTTAGTCTATCTTTGGCTATTAGGATACTGCTTTGATTTACATGCCTAGTATTTTTAGGATGGAGTGATTATTATCTAACATGCTATGATATATGATGGATTGTTTATCCAAGTAGATCTTGAGGTTTAATTTGGATTCCATGTATCATTTGTGCACGAATGACTTACACAGTTCTATGGAAACCTGGTGTAGTAAACCATAAGGAGAATTGATGTTGAGGGCCTCTCTAGAGTGTCCGTTTACTTTTACATTGCGAGAGCATAGAATGGATGGACGTAAGTTTTCCCTTAGAGTGTTTGTTGTTTTCTTGATACAAGAAACATGGGGATTTTTATGTTGAGTGCTTCCTCAGAGTGCCTATAAGTTATCGATATGGGACCATAGGGGGAATTGAGGGTGAGGTCTTCTTTAGAGTGTCTTTTCTAAATCTTAACCAGAGGGGTTAGACTGTGTGTACGTCCCAGAGCATTTCATGTGTTTGTTTTGGTTGAACCAGAGTGGTTAGGCTGTGAATACTTCCTAGAGGGTTACTTTTTTTTAATTATCTGGTAACATGATATATGAAAATGTATTCATTTGAAATTGTAGGACTGTTATTATATGTAATTCCTTGTTTGCTGCTTCATTTTGTTTATTGCCTTCCATATATATTCACTGACTATTTGCCACAAATAATTTGGTGGTTGCCTACTGGGATTATTCTCACACCCTATTTTAGTCATGATTTTGGGCCCAAATAGATTATATTACAGCAGGTATAGATAAAGGAAAGTGCCCTTCTTCATCAATTACTTGATTGTTATGGAGCTGGGGAGCATGGGACCAAGCTGAGGCTTGTGATGTTGTTGATCATTTTATCTGTTTTCTATTTTACATTGGTTTAGTATTGTATTCCCGCATTGTAACTTTTTTGGATTCTTTTCTGGGCATATGTATCATACATCATGTGTGTGTGTGTGTGTTCTCTAGTTCTTTATTACTTCCTCTATTTACCTATTGCATGTTTTATTGCTTCAACTATTGAAATCTGTTTTAATTACATTGTGTTACTCTTCCAATGGGGGCATAGTTTCCCCACTATCACACCCAAGGCCCTCACTGCTATTTGACAGCCTCTATAATTCGGGTAAATTCGCCTGAGGCCATGTGACCAACCGGTTATGGGGCACCTCTAGGTGGCTCCTGGAACCTGTACGTTACAGCAATAATAATAAAAGCTAATCCCCTACTATGGGCCACTCTACAGTGGATAATCTAAACTAGTTCCATAATCGATTACAGAAAATTCTTTTACTATGCCAGGTTCCCATGTCAGCATGTGTAACAAAAAGGGTGAGTCAACTAATTCCAACCAAGCATCAAATCACATGCATAAATATAATAATAATTCAGACAATGGGCATCACCTAAATCACAGCATGGAATTTCTTCATTCCTTTATAACCTTTAAAACCCGAGGGAGCCGCTTAGCATGGGCCTCCATCCATATTCAACATCACCAAGGAATGATAATTATCATTGAAGAGATTTTGAGACATCCATTTATTTTTATACGGCCAAACGAGGCTTAAAACCCCTTCAAGAAACCACCCCTTTTTAAAATAAACCAAAACCATTGCATCACAAGTAAAACCATTTTCAAATATCCAAATGCACCCCACATTAATCAATAGCCAAAAGGTACTTAAATAAAATTTATAGGAAATAATATTTCTCAAGAAAAACCAAAACATTTACTCATGAATTAGAAGAAAACATTTCACATCCAACAAGAACCAGACATAAAAAATCCTGATTTATGTTCAAAGGCCAAATGTCCATTTTTCACCATTGGAAAAAATCCATCTTGAAAATATTTCCACTGATATACATAGAAGAAAGCAGTTTAATTTATATCAAATCACTATGCTACAAATAATAATTTTATATTATTTAAAATTTAACGAAAATAAATGAAATTACATGAAATAAATAAGTTATAAATTCAAAGGCAATAGAAATTGGGGACCTACCTCGACTCATAGCTCGAACATGACCAGGTGACATGTCTCCAGCTTTTACACAAGTACGCATAACCTACTGACTAAGGTATCACAGTTCTTTCTCTACCAACATGATGTTGTAATCACAAAACAACTTAAAACACAAATACAAAGACTTAAATAATCCTAGCAAATAAGAAACACTAACCTCACCTCTATGCGGAGGTGTGATCACATAGAGATGTCACACGAAAAGGGAAGGCACTCAGTGCAGTGATTTGGGGTTCAGGGAAGATCACCAATGTCATCAACGGTGGTGTGAAGTCCAGTGCGGTTGAAAATGGAGCTAGTCGAAATAGTTGGGGTGGCCATGAGCTATTTCACAATGACCAGAAGATGAAAAGGGGGTCGTGTGGGGATTGTGCGGCCGATGGGAAGGTTTTTGGGGTGGCGTGCTACCGAGTCAGAGGTGCACTGAGCTAGAGAAGCATGTGACAACCAGAAAAGAGGGTGTACATCCATCATGAGAGGATAAAGGTGCACCAGATAGTGGGTGTGAAGTTGGGGGTCATCAGTAGGAAGAGGAAGCTGCACTGAAGAGATTTGGGAGGCATGCGGAAGTCGGAAGGGGAGGTTTCCGCCGATGGGTGCATGTTGGATGGTGTTAGGGTGCCACACCACTATTGGCTGGACGACACTAGGGAACTGCGCTGATATAGGCTGACCGGAGTGGGGAAGGGGGGAAGGACAGTGTTTCTAGATAAAGCGGGTTAGGGGGCCGGTAGGAGGCCAGTTCATTGGAGGGGGGGGGGGGTTGTTGGGGAATCGCACTACTGGTGGGTGTGAGACCAAATGAGCCCACACTCTCCATCTGGTTAGTGTCCTGGTCGGTGTAGGAGGTCGGGTGGTGTGCCAACCATAGGGAAGGAGGCCGAAGATGTGTGTGGCCAACGGTGTGGCAACCAGAGCAGGGAGCCGGTATGAGGCTAATGTAGGGAACAGTGCAGGCGGTACGGTGCCGGTAAGTGGGAGCTGGTGGGAGGCCAGTGCATGTAGTAATGCAGGTAGTACGGTGCTGACAAGAGGCTCGTTTGCCGTAATGAGGCTAGTGTACCGGCAAGACGGAGAGTAGAGGGGTACTGGTGGTGCGAGGGGGTGTGGGAGAGGGAGAGGGAAGCTGGAAATGTGAGGGGAGACATGGAGAGGGATAAGAAGAGCTAGGGTTAGGAAGAATGAAAAAAAAAAGTAAAATAAAATTAAAACAAAACAAATAAAAAATATATAATAAAATAAAACATAACATCATAATTAAAGTAATACATAATATAATAATAATAATAATTAAAAAATTAACAAATTTTAATTTTTCACCTAAAATAAAAATAATCTAAATTCGTATTAAAAATAAAAATTTTAAAAGACGCAATAAATTACCAAATTTATTAATTTTAATTTTTTGAATAATGTCGAATCGTGCAGTTGCCTCAACAAAGCAACACGAGGTTTCCATAATGCGCTCTTCCTACACGTCTAACATCGTCAACTCAAAAACGCACACTTTTTGACAACACATAAAAGTTTCTTTCAGGATTCAACCCGAACCTCAACACAAAATTTCTGACATCCAATGAAATAATAAAATAAAATAAATATATAGGTTAGGGTGTGAAAAACCTTATATAAAGAAATATGTATTAATGATGAATAATGTACTCAAATAATATTTTTCTGTATCTAGTCTCCAAGTACTTTTTGGTTCTCAGAAATATTTATTTTTAAGATATATTGAATATTTATAAATAATTTAATATCTATATATGTTATGCATGGGTTTCTATTTATGGAATCATAGTAGGGTTTAAATATTTTTGGAGTTTAGATTATATTGGATATAGGGATAAAACCTATCAAAAAATATGTTTAACATAATCTTATATAGGATTAACCTTTATATTTATGGGTTAATAAGAAGGTGTCAATATCTAGTACATCATATAAATTATTGTAATGATAATTTCATTTCAAAATTATATTTTTATATCATTTTTCTTATATTATGCCTTTCATTTTTAGTAAATGTATCAAATATGAAGTAATCATTATAACAAAAACTGTGATATATGATGGAATTACTTCCCTCCTAGGAAATTTAATTTTATTGAAGCTAGAATGATGAACTTGTTTGTTATGCATATGCAACTTTATCTGGCCATGAATCATATTCAACTCCCAAATTATCCAATTAAGGAACACAATATTGTTCATTATTTCATTAGGACACATACAACAACTTTTAGTGGGTCCTCTTAACTACTAGAGGATGGGTTATGGATCAGTGTCACCAATAAAATACTTTATGTTCTATATTAGTCAGGACATGGGAAATATGTCTTCATAATTTATATTATATAAGGTGAAGTATATCAATGGTGGAATATTATTATTAAGATGAGAAAAGAGGAAAAATTGAATCCAATGAATACAATTATTTTAATATGATATTTTTCAATAAGTAATTTTCTCACATTCTACGTGAAAAAATGGAGAAGGAATTCCTTGAGCTTAAGTGGAAGGATAATGAATCCATTTGTACCTATGAGAAAATTTCTACAAGGCTAGAATGGTAAGATTCTAGTTTAATCATTATCTATAATAGAGAAATTGATCAATTAATTTTTCGTATAAAAGAAAGTCTCCAAAATTCATTGGTTTTAAGATACTTCAATATAAATGAAGAAATTTATTGATGTGTTCTCATAGAAGAAATTAAAATTAACAATTCCCATCATTACCATGGTTTTTAAAAGAAAAGGAATATAGATTCACATTAAAAGTCCAATAAATCACTTAGATGAAAGAAATTCTAATAAAATTAATCATAAAAATATAGTAAACCACTATATAAATTTAATAAATGGAACTGGGAGATGATTTATGTAATTCCCCAACCCTAGTTACCCGAGTTCGGTGCATTATTAAATTATATTGGCATGATCACAAGAGATAGAGTCTAGAAATACCGATTAGTTTAGTAGCCTTTGAAGTACTAGATACATAAATAAGTTTTATATTACATTATAGAATAAAAACATCAACATTGTGTCCCCTTTTTAACACACTCATATCCCTTAGCCTATTCCTACAGGTCAATCATAATACACTTCTTCGTATCCTGGGAAAAATAAAACATTAGAAATGGGGGAGCTCACGTGCTCACTAAGGATAACAATATAGCAGAAACAATCATAAATAAGAATAAAAATTTAAGGCAATGTAGAAAAATAATACAAAAGCATTTTCAAATTAAACTTCAGCATAATATATAAAATCTAAATCAAATAATTCCATTTACATATTCACATGGATATTCTACTAGTTGAATAATCACATGTAATATCAATAGCTAATCTCCTAGTGATGGAATGCATAATGTCTGAAATCATAAGCACATAGTAAAGGCCTCATGCCAAGACTACAAATATGATTTTGTCAAGGCCTTGTGCCAAGACACTAGTTTGTCTCATGAGACCAACCAATGCATCGTGGAGCTATAGTGGGATCCACCCTTCACTTACGAAGTCCAATTCCTTCCTCATATGAAAAGGTTGAAACATAACATAAACATTCCTATTAAAACTAGCATATTAAATGTTAATACTTTAACCATAAACCATGAATAGAATAAAAATAAAACATCCATAGTCAAACATATCAAAAAACCTTCAATAAAATATGAAATATTATATCTTAATAAATCATCTTCAAACAAGTGTAAAATTCAATAAAGTATGTTGATATAGATTAAATAAAAACCATTATCAGATAAATATCTCTTTCTATTTTGAAATCATTTAAAAGTCACATAATTTATTTTGAAAATATTATTGTAATCATGTAATGGAATCTTTGATGGTGTTATAATGGTGGAAAATAGTCGCACTTGTCGAATAAGTTTAAAAAACATTTTTTCCTTAATTCCTCGAAAAGGTTATAATGTTCCTTGTTTGGAAAACGATAGAAAAAATCCATTCAAAATTTTTTAAAAAAATTCAATAAAGTGTATAAATTAATTTAACCAATATTATAGAAAATATTAAAAATGTGTTGAAATAAAATTTTAAGAATCACATATGTGGTTGATAAAGATGTCTCAGTATATACTCATGTATAAACAACCTCAAATAATAAAGAGATTATAAAATTAAACATTTCCTTGAACATTTCCTTGGTCGGGGGTATGTTATCCTCCTGTATAATAGTTAAATCTATTTTATTAAATTTTACAAGAACCAAATAAATTAATATGATATCATATATGATCTTCTAATATTTATTTATTAATAATATTTAATATTTCAGTACTATCATTGTTTTGGGTGTTAACTAACTCGTTTTTCTGTATATGTTTTATTAAAAAAGTCATATTTGTTATGGATATGATGTATTTTATTCATATCTTGAATGATATTAAGTTAATATTTTAAATCATAAAATGAAAAATATTCTTTAATGGTTATGATGAGAATGAATCTCATCTCATTCATGGAGACGGTAATCTGTACGTACGCATGAGCGACAACACCATTCTACTAATGGTGAAATAGTTTTTAATCGGATGTTATATCATATATACAGAATAATTAACATGTTATATTTTTTATTAATATCAACTATACTCATTATTATACCCAACCAAATAATTATGTGTCGAATGAAAAACTACACCATGACGTGGAGACGGTAATCCGTACGTACGCACATATGGTGACTTTTTCATTCATAGGATGGATAGAATAATGAATATGGTTTTAACATATTTATAATAACATCATAGTATTTGTAAGGTAATGGATTTGTTATTTCGATATGGAAACAACAATTAAAGAGGAAGTGGAAGAAGAAATGAACTTTGAAAGAGGTGATGAAATTATTATCTCTTCTTCGGATGCTTCCTTTTTATTTGATAAAAAGGGTTCTAGAGGTTCTCTTTATGATCAATGTATGGCCTCTATGTTGAACTGAGGGTATTTGGGAGGATATTTTAGTAGGGTTTTGCCGAGCCAAATGGTTTTTGGTGGTGTGATTTTGATAGAATCGGAAGTAACCTTTTATAAGGGAGGTGATGGTCACTCTAGGAAAAGATTCAAATATTAGTTTATTAGACAATGATATTGAGTTTATAATGGCTTCAGAATGATTTATTTCTAGGATAAGGTGATTAAGTGTCGAAAACCTCTCTACCAATAGGTTTTAGATAGGTTTGGGCCACCATATTGACCATATCTTTTATATTTACCACTTAATTTCTACCATGTATTCTTGTATTTTTATAATAAATGATTAATAAAAATACTATAAAAATACATGTGAACCACATGTGGTTCATTATTGACATATATAACCTTATATAAGTCTTTTGGATGAACAATGGATCTCTAGGAATATGATATCATTTAATAGTATAGAATTAATTTTAAAAACTCATTTATGTCAATTTTGACACTATTTGGTATTTTTTATTAAAGTCATAATAACTTTATCACTTAGAAAAAAAATTATTTAATCAACCCTATCATATCATATTAACCAATAAAATTATTGGAATACATCAAAAGTCACAATTTAATATTATTTTAATATTTATAATATCTATTATTTTAATCTTTAAATAATTATGTAATTACTGCATCATCATTGTTCCATAAATAAATTTAATTATTTTATGTATAAATATTATAAAACAAATACCATCAAGTAATAAATATTTTTATCTTTTTAATGAATTTTTATAGTCGAATTTATATTTTGTATAACTGTATATTAAAAATGTTTTATTTATTAAAATTTGAATTTAACACTTTTAGATCCTCTTTAAATAAAATATAATAAAGTACAAATCTAATCCAAGTGAACCAAAAGGATTATATTTTATTACTGAGGTTGATTTTGGTCTAAATAAACATATCCAATAGAATTAGGATATGTTTTGGGGTAATTATAATATCATTAATACCTTTAATTACCCTATTTACTTTTAACTGTGGTAAATAAAATTCAAAAGTTACTATTTAGAATAAATTATATTCATCCCATTCAACCAAATTTTAATTATTTATATCAACGGTGTCTCTATGATTTTTGAAATTAAATTCACAGAAGTGGTAAAACTATGTTTTATGCAAATTTTCTAACATGCCTAGAAGGTGGGTAAAAGACATTAAAAAATTCAATAAAATTTTATACATCTAATTTTATTATAAAACGAATCCAATGAATTAAATTGAAATAATATAGATATTATTTATCTATTTTGGCTCGAAAAAAAAAATTATATAATATAAATAATTATTTAAATAAAAAATCAGTTTTAAACAAAAAATATGGTGTTTTTCACTATTCATCAAAAATTGAAATATTTTCAGAAAGATACCAAAAAATCACCCTAATCTAATTTGGATATTCTAATTCAAAAACTAACTATATTTTACCAAATTAAAAACATATAAGTATGATTAATTAATTTAAAATTATTTACCGTTGTCAAAACTAAAAAGAGGGTTTTTAAAACGTAAAAACTATCAAAAGATTGACAAGTCTTTATGTCCAATTTATATGTAAAATTACTTATAATTACCTAAATTATAGTATATGATAAAAATAAAATCTAATTATAATTTAAAACTACTCAAATTCATAATTTAACACTATAAATAATTTTGATTGAAAAAGTGTTTTTCAATTAAAATTTAGTATTTTTAACTTTTCATCAAAATATGAATGTTTTCAAAAAATTACTAAAAAATTATCCAAACTAAATTTTTATGTCCTACTTCTAAATAAGAATTTAATTTCACTTAATTAGAAATATAATAGTTTTAAATATTGGATTTAAAAAGGGCTTGCCATTAAAAGGTGGAAAAACTGCATTTTTTTTAAAAATACTTTGTTTGTCTTGAAATTGAGTTTCTTCTTATGTTATGTCTAAGAAACACAAAAGTTGAGTGATAAAATTATATAGGATATACATAAAATTCATGATGTGGATAATTATATTCATAACCGCTTTTTGAACCGCTATTTTGGTATGTCGTGGTGCACTCGAACTCGGTGTTTTATGTAGCATAAGCTATTGAATTACATTGAAGAGATAACATGCTTTGAAATCATGGGTTTCTGCATTATCACATCCTATAATAAATTTAATCATTGCAATTTGAAATTTTTCTTCAAAAATAAATGGTTAAAAAAAGAGAATACCTTTGTGGAAAACCCACATCTGAAATAGGGTTAATAAAATCTAGTCTTAATAAAAGGAAAAGAGAAATGAAAAAGTCACCACTAAATTATGATCTCGATTTAGAGAACATTGGTGGAAATTAGAGACACATAATTGGAGAAAAAACGTAAATATTTATAGTGAGTGATTGTGGTCATCAATCACAAACAAGTGTAAATTGAGAGCCTCAAAGCCATCAATCTATGATGATTTAGAGTATCATCAGTTCAACAAAACATAATGTATTAGGATAACACATTTTTGGTTTTAATATCCCTTCCATAAAGTTTAAAAATTAATTTTTTCATAGAATAATGGAGAAAGAATATACATGATAGGTATAGTATCATCCTTCAACTAATTCCTACCATAAACTCATCATTCCCTCTAAAAGATAATAGAATCCAAAAATATTCTATTTATCCTAATCGTATAGGGTTTCAAAATTAATGGATTATTTATTTATTTTTTTGAATATTTACAAAAAATACATTATAAAAACTAGTACATCACATAGGCCAATAGTAGGTGATTTAGCCTTATTGACATTCAGTTGTGGGTTCAAGTCTTGCGGCCTTCCTGGACGGGACGGGTTATCACCCGACCTCCGGGTTTTCCTTTTTATAACAATCTAGGAATAATATTAAGAAATATTTTAACCTTAAACAGTAGTATCTGATTTCTAACTTAATCCATTCCAACCATTATAGTTATCCCAAATACTTTCATCCAAACTCCCTCTTAAATGTCTCTAAATTCCCAAATCAATTGTAACATCAGATTCACCAAACAATGTAATGTTTCTCTTATTGTCACATACTAAAAATATGATTACATTCATCATAATATAACTTAATGAAAACAAAAAGTGTTGTAGTAAAATCCTTTTATATATATATACATATATCAAATTCTTCTTATAACCATAATATAATTCATGGATCTAAAAACACAAATACATTAATTGTTCCACTTCAACTGTAGTAACAGTATAAGCATGGCCTTTCTCCATTGACCTTTTTTACGTAAGTTTTCTTGGAACTTTGGACATTAATTTTCATAATTCCGCATTTTTCTACAATTTTAGCATTCATCATTGATAGCCTCTTTCATTCCCTTGCAATCATGATCCTGGTGACATTTTTCTCCACATTTGTAGCAAACTCACATACCTTTTAGGCATGTACCAGTGTGTGTTTTCCCACTATTATCACATAAGGGAAAATCGTTCTTCCCATTTTTACCTTTATTTTTCCCTTTCTCCACCATTATTTTCTTCTCTTGATTTTCATTAATGTTATTAGACTTAGAGAATTCATTTTCTATCTTGAAAGCAGATGAAACTAAATCTACTTACGATGAGAAGGATTTAGAGACTAATTCTTGATGGAGAAACAGTTTTAACCCATCAATGAATCATTCAATATTACTCCTTGGGTTACGTATATAATCTAAAAAATATCTTCCTAAACATGTAATGTCAGGCTCATGCTTTGCGACATTCTTATCCTCCTTTTTCCTCAGACAGAAATTTTCCTTCTATATCTGCTTGATGGTCACGAGAAAAGTATTTTTCTAATAAAAGATCTTTAAACTCCCCCAATTACATATTTAATACTTCGTTATCCTCCTTCGTGTATTGAATTAATGACCACCATTGACTTGAATCTCCCTTGGGGCAATAAACTCCCATGAAAACTTTTTCCCTTTCGCTACTCCCTAAAGCATGAAATATTTTCTCTAAGGAACTTATCCATTTCATAGCTACAAATGGATTTGTAGTCCCATTGAGTGTTGGGGGGTTGTTTCATCATCAATCAATCTAACATTGATTTTCCACGTTGTGGATCAGGGTGCCCCATACGGGTATGGTTATTATTCATAACCTGAGTGAGTTGTCCCGATACGGTTATAAGCTGTTCAGCACCAGTTGCATCACCAGCACCAATATAATTATCTTGAGTAGGGGGAAATCCCAAAATGGATTATGTGTGTTGATATGGTTTTCATTCCTTATGCTAGGTTCCATTTATAAACAATAAATTATACTAGATTAGTTTATGTATGGAAATACATAATTCCAATCTTGTGAAATACCGCACATAAATTGATCATTTTATCCATAAAAAATGTTTTCTTGGAAGAAGTTTTTACTCATAAATTAATAATAATGGTTTGTAAATAAAATTTTAGTTATCCTAATCATATCTCCTAGGAGTTTCGTAACCAAGAGTGCAGCAAGGCCCATTTTCATGTACCAGGATACCCTTGGTCAAGCACAAAACTCCTTGTTAGAGTTTTCACTTCTCGGTACATCTATGCCAGAGATACCTCTACCTTCTCGTAATGATACAAGGATGTATTTTATGGAAAATACACAAAATATCTACAGTATCAAAATTCTAGGATGTTCTTCTATACTAATTATCAAAGTTTATCTTAGGGTAATATTCTTTAATCAATGTTTTTCTAAATCCAGCTTCCAAGGTTTGTACTAAACTTCCTCTAATAACAACAACAATTCCCTAACCCTAGTTACCCAGTGTTAGTGAATTATTACATAATATTGGAATGATCCCAAGAGACCAAGTCTCGAAATACCGCTTAGTTTAGTAGCCTTGGAAGTACTAGATACTTAAATAAGTTTTACATTAAATTATTGAATAAAAAACATCCACATTGTGTCCCCTTTTAAAGAAACTCATGCCCCTTAGCCTATTCTTACAGGTGAATGATAATATATTTCTTCACATCATGGGAAAAATAAAACATAACAAAGGGGTGAGCTGAGATGCTCAGTAAGGATAACAATATAGCGGAAACTAAGCCTAAAATTTAAGGTAATGTATAAGAATAATAAACAACCCTTTTAAACATAATCATCATCATAATATGGAAAATTTACATGAAATAATTCCATTTACTTATTCATATAGATATTATACTAGTTGAATAATCACATGTAATATCAATAGCTAATTTCATAGTGACGAAATGAATAATACTGGAAGTCATAACCACAAAGTCAAGGCCTCATGCCAAGACATAAAAAAAATTTAAAGGCCTTGTTCCAAGACACATTTTTTTCTCATGAGACCTACCGATGAATCAATGAGTTATAGTGGGCTCCACCAGTCACTTACTAAGTCCAATGTATTCCTCATATGAAAGGGTTGAAACATAATATAAACATTTATATTAAAACTAGCATATAAATTGATAATAATCTAACCATAAACCATGAATGTTATAAAAATAACACATCCATGGTCATGCATATCACAAAATCGTTAATACCATATAGAATATTGTATCATAATAAATCAACTTCAAACAAGTGTAAAATTCATCAATGGATGTTGATATAGATGAAATCAAAACTATTTGAGTGAAATATCTCTTTCTATTTTGAAATCATTTAAAGGATACATAATTATAAAATAAAGTATTAATTTTGAAAATATTCTTATAATCATGTAAGGTAATATTTTAAGGTTTTATAATGGCGGAAAATAGTTTCACTCGTCGTATATGTTAAAAAAACATTCTTACCTTAATTCCTCGAGAAGGTCATAGAGTAACTTATATGGAAAATGATGGAAAGATTCATTTCAAAAACATATTTAAAAAAATCAAACATGTGTATAAATTACATTAACCCATATTATATACAATAGTAATGATGTTTTGAAATACTTTTTTAAGAATCACAGATGTGGTTGTTAAAGAGGTCCTAGAAGATACTCACGTATAAACAACCTCGGATATTAAATAGTTTGTAAAATTAACCCTTAACTTGTACATTTCCTTGGCCGATGGTAAATTAACCTCTTATATAATAGCTAAATAATTTTTATTAAATTAGAAAAAAACCACATACATTAATATGATATCAGATATGATCTTCTAATATTTGTTTTAAATAATATTTAATGATTTAGTTGTATCATTGTTTTGGGTATTAACTGATTGATTTTACTTTATATTTTTTGTTACGTATGTCTTGTTTTTATGGAAAGGATGTATTTGATTAATATCCACAATTAGATTACGTTCTTAAACATTATTTTAAATCATAAATTAAAAATTATTCTTTAATGGTTACGATGGGAATGAATCTCATCGCGTTCGCGGAGACAGTAATCCGTACGTATGAACGAGCGACAATACCATTATATTGATGGTGAAATTGTATGTAATTGAATGTTATATCAATTATAAATAATAATTAACATTTTATATTTATTATCAATATCAATTATACTCATTATTATACCCATCAAAATAAAGAAGTGTTGAATAACAAACTACACCATGTCGTGGAGATGACAAGCCGTACGTACCAACGTATGGTGACTTTTTCATTCATAGGATGGATATAATAATGAATATGGTAATAAAATATTTATAATAACATCATATTATATATAATTTACTAGATTTATTATTTTTTTATGGAAACAACAATGAAATAGGAACTGGAAAATGAAAATAACATTGAAAGTGGCGATGAATTTTTTACCTCTTCTCCAGATGCTTACTTTTGATTTGATCAAAAAGGATATTTAGTTTGGATTTATGATCAATGTAAGGCCTATTGGATAAATTTAGGGTGGTTGAGAGTATATTTGAGCAGGTTTGGGCTGATCCAAATGGCTATGGATGTGTGATTTTAAGTGAAGTGAATGTAACATTTTATAAGAGTGTTGAGGGTCACTTTAGGAAAAGCTTGAAATATTACTTTATTATACAATCGTATTAGGTATCTAATGGCTTGGAAAGGATTTATTTCGAGGATACGGTGGCTTTGGGTTGAAAAAATCTCAACTAAAAGGTTTTAGATAGGTTTGGGTCATCATATTTACCTTATCTTTCATATTTAACTATAATCGTTTACCATGTGTTCTTATATTATTATAATAAATGGTTTAAAAATTTACTATAAAAATACAAGAGAACCCCATGTGATTAATTATTTACATATATAACCTAATCTAAGTATCTTTTCATAACATTATATCTTTAGGAATAATATATCATTTAATAATATAGTATTTATTTTAAAAACTTGTTTATGTCAATTTTTACAGTATTTGCTATTCTGTTTTTGTGAAAGTCATAACAACTTTATCACTTAGAAAAAAAATTATTTAATCATACCTTTCATGTCATGTTAACCAATAAAATTCATGGAATACATCAAAAGTTTCAATTTACAATTATTTTAACATTTATAATATCAATTATTTTAATCTCTCTATAATAAAGTAATTACTTCATCATTATTGTGTGATAAATAAATATAGTTATTTATTGTCTAAAAATTATAAATAAAATACAATTATGTTGGAAATAATTTTATCTTTTTAATGAATATTTTTAGTCATATTTATCTTATGTTTCACCCAATATTAAAATTCTTTTAGTTATTAAAAATTGAATTTATCACTTTTAAATATTCTTTAAATGAAATATAACAAACGTTAAAATCTAATACAACGGACCAAAAGGATAATATTTTATTTCTAAGGATTATTATGGTCAAAATACACTTTTCCGATAGAATTTGGACATTTTTTTGGGTAATTAGAATATCATTTTTACCTTTATTTTCCATATTTACTTTTAACAGTGGTATATAAAATCTAAAAGTTACTATTCACAAAAAATTATTTTCATCCCATTGAACCACATTTTACTTACTGATTTCAATCATGTCTCTCAAGTTTTTTCAATTAAATTCACATAACCAGTAAAATTACATATTATAAAAATTTGTAAACATGCCTACAATGTGGGTAAAACACGTTAAAAAATTAAATAAAATTTTATATATTTAATTTTATTATAAAATGACTCCAATGAATTACATTGATCTAATATAGGTATTATTTATCTAATTTGTCTTAAAATAAATTTAAATAAATTAAATAGTTATTTAAATAAAAAATTTGTTATAAACAAAAACGCATTATTTTCTATTATTCATCAAAAATTTAATGTTTTCAAAAAAATACAAAAAATTCACCCTACGATAATTTTGATATTAAGAATTCAAAAATGAAGTGTATTTTACCAAATTAAAAACATATAAGTTTCATTAATGAATTTAAAATTATTTTTTGTTGTCAAAACAAAAATGCGGTTTTTTAAAAAGTAAAAAATATCAACAGATTGACATGTGTTTATGTCCAATTAAAATGTGAAATTACTTATATTGACCTAAATTACATTAAATTATAAAAAAAAAATCTAATTATAGTTTAAATAACTCCAATACATAATTTAACACTATAAATTATTTCTATTAAAAAAGATGTCTTCAATTAAAATTTAATATTTTTCACTATTCATCAAAATATGAAAGTTATCAGAGAAGTTCCAAAAATTTATCCAAACTAAATTTTTATTTCCTGATTATAAAGAAGAATTTAATTTCACTCAATTGAATATACAAAATATTCAAATATTGGATTTAAAAAGTGTTCTCCATTAAAATGTGGAAAAATTGCTTTTTTTGAAAAATATTACGTTTATCTAAAAATTGAATTTGTCCTCATATTATGTCTATGAAACACAAAAGTTTAATATTAAAATTATATAGGATATATATAAAATTAAAATTTTGGTTAATACTATTCATAACCTTTTTTTGAACGGATAGTTTTGTAAGTCGTGGTGCACTTGAACTCAGTGTTCCATATTGCACAAAATATTGAATTACTTTAAAGAGATAATGTACTATGAAATCATGGGGTATTACAATTTTATTATGGTAGGCCTGGTGAAAAATCCCTTCAATGTATAAATCTAACAAACAGGCTGGTTGATATAAGGGAGGAAAGTAATTTGTAAATTAATGAAACACCCACACTTCAATGCTTCAAATGAAAGGATTATGTGAATTATATTAACCAGTGAATGTATATGAAGTTTAATTATGATTATCAGAGTTAACAACCTCCTAAAACCCAATATAAAGGTAAATATAATGTGATTGTAGATGTCAAAGTGGGTTATGATAATGAAATGGTGAAAGATATTCTTAACATCTACTCTATAGTAACTAATATCTTCTCATTTGATTCTAGATCGTCCCACTCTTTTATATCTCAATAATTTCATAATTTTGTGACATCACCACCATAATGATTAGATATTTATTAATAATATAAATTCTTAACGGCATGATGATCACATCAAAATTATATATATCCTCTCACATAGAAGTGTCTTGGAATGTGTATCTGGTAAATCTTTTCATTCTCCCCCTTGTTGAATTTGATGTACTTTTAAACATTTATTATCACACTTAAATTAAATCTCTTATTATTTTATAGAATAATGAAATCACATTTGATAATCTAAATCCACCTATGATTGTCTTTTTATGTGAATATGAATATGATCTTTTAATGGATATTACATTGATTGTTTGGATCTTACTTCATATTAATGATGTATATTTATCTCAAATAGTTGTGAAGAAACTCAAAATTTAATATATTTTCATTTTCTAATAATATGTTGAGGTATTTTCTAAATACCAGAATAGTCATCCCTCAAATCATGATGTTGAGTTTTCAATAGAACCCATACCTGATTTATTCTTATTTTAAAGACTCCTTATATAATTGCCCAAATTGTTTTATAGTAATTAAAGAGGAAACATTACAAGAATATAGAAAAGGGATTCATATTCATGATTGAATCAAAATGGGGTGAACTTGTTATTTTTATTAAGGAGAAAGTTAGGTCAATTAACATTTTCAATGATCTTCTAGAATATTACATGTTCGTTATCAAAAAAAAAGTTACTTTTACCACATATTTTTAACTTGATTAATCAACTGTCCAACTTCAATACTTTTCAATGATTTACTTTAATTTTAAATATCATCAATTTAGGGCCAAGAAGGAGGTTATACCGAATATATCCTTCTCCAAAAGGTATGGGAACAATGAATTTATGGCAATGCTATTTGTACTTTCCACTTCCCCTACTATCTTCATGGACTGAAAGAATAGAGTCTTTAGAGATTACCCTGATCATTTTATGTTAATATTTACATAAGATAGTATCACATATTCAATGAGTAAGGAAGATAATGAATATCATTTGATTATTATGTAAAAGACCTTGAAGAATGATAAATTTTATGTAAAATTTTCCAAATATGAATTTTATAAATATATGGTTTCGTTATTGGGTTATATAATATCAAGTGAGGGTATATCGGTAGACTCTTCAATTAGTAATATTATTAAACAATGGCCCAGACAATCCATGATAACTTAGATTTATAGTTCTCTTGGTTTGGATAGATATTATTAGAAATATTTTTGAATTTATCTTGACTATCTAATCTACTAACCAAGTTGACATGAAAGCGATCCAAGTTCCATTAGATAGATGAATGTAATGAAAATTTCAAACAGTTGAAAAGATGTTCATCCAGTGAACCTATTGTAATACTTCCATATATGATAGAATGGATTATTAACTTTAATGATTCATCGATGAAAGGAGTAAGATGACTCCTCGCGTATAATGATATCCTGATATCATATGACTCGAAACAAATGATAATTCATGAGAAAAATTCCCCAAATCATGATTTGGAATTGGGAGAAGTCATATTTTCATTGAAAGTGTAGAGTTATTATATTTATATTGAAACATGTTATATATATATATATACTTATCATAAATGATTGAATATTATATTCAAATATAAATATTTCAGTATAAACCAATGTAGATGTTCGGAATTGATTAAATATTGTAAGTGCTCAATACACTACCATCCTTGGTAGGGGAACAAGGGGGTTGATGCTCTGAGTGATAAATAACATGCCATTTTATCCCTACTGAGGATTTAAATAGATCCAATATTTATGTATTTTTAGAATATGGATCATGAAATCAATATGAAATGGAAAAATCATATCTTTCTTAGATGAATGTTTAATTATAAATCTATATGAGGATTAAAGTGGAATAGAAAGAGGTTGTGGAACTATAGAGGATGGTGAGAAATATTCTTATGTTCAACAATTATTTTAATGGAATTATAAGGTTTATGAACCTAGTATGTGCCCCATAAATAAAATGCTTCAAGAAGTAGTTGTTGGATTAATCTCATTGTTTATCATTCTATATTCTTAAAAGATGTATGAATATGTATAAAGTTTTCAAAAAGTATTTCTTATGTGATGAAATCAAAAGGGATAATGAAAAGTATGTATCTCAATACCTAGTATATCAGTAAGTTAAGGGTAAGAGATATAAGTATAAGTAGATTTTATAGACATTACCCATACTAAAAATGAAATGGGAAAATATCACCATGGATTTCATTGTTAGACTCCCCAAAATATCTAAAGGGCATAATTATATTTGGGTTGTAGTAGATCACCCTATAAAATCATAACATCTCATTTACATTAGAGAATTTTTTTTATAATAATGAACTTACGTGGATATAAATTATGTGGTGAGATTTCAGGGAGTACCACTCTTAAAAGTATTTGTTTGGGATCTTAGGTTTACCTTGAAGTTTTATTCGTGTCTTCTGATGGCTCTAGAGATAGAGTTGAGCTTCAATATTGTATAACATCCTCGAATATATGGTTATTCAGAGAGCCCCATTCATACTCTATAATACATATTAAGATCACTTAATATGGATTTCAATGGTGGTTGGTATCAAAATGATCTTTTTGAGTACTTTTCATATATAAATGGCATTCACTCGAGCATTCATATGGGTCCTTATAAATATATCTATCGAAGAAATATTAGAACTCAAACATGTTGGGATAATTTTATATAATGAAATATATTGGAACCTAATATATATGGGTAATTGATATATAATGTTATATTAATTTAATATCACATCAATAAAGAACAATGTTTATAGAAATGTTATTCCAATAATAATCAGTGAGATCTAAACATAGATGTCAGTGGAAAGGTATTATTATGAATATATCATTTGATGAAGGTAATGAGATTTGGAATGAATGGAAATTTGAGACATATAAATATATATATATATATATATATCTTTAAAATTCATGATCACATCAATATATTATCTTACATCTTGTAACTTCCACTAAACCTCTCTCATGTTCACAATGTGCTCCATGTATCTCTCTAGAGTAAGTACATACAAGATCCTTTGCATGTAATGAACTCAGACGTCATACCACTAGAGAAAGATCTCTCATATTAGGGAAGACCAATTGATATTATGTATCATATAGAGAAACTTATATATAATAATACCTCTCACCTATTTATGTTTTTAGTGGACAACCCATGAATTTTAGGAAGCTATGTATTAGCCCGATGATTTGATGGGAAGAAGCATCATAAGATGTTTTTGTTAGAGTGATATTAATTTTAGATGGAAATTATTATAAATAGGTTTAATGTTAAAAACCTATGAACTATTGACATATTTCTATTTAAATACTTTTTTTCATCTATATCTTTCATTACATGTAACACCATGTTTAAAAAGATCGAGATATATTATTGAAAATATTATCACTTTAAATATGATTGTAATAAAAAAGTAATTGAAATGCTAGGTATGAATAAGAGTAACTACATTATGAAAATTTCTTATAATGGTGCTACTCAAAAAAATTATTTTGATTAATTATTTGTAATTAAGAAAGTAGTTTTTATTGAAGTCATTTTATGTATCAAATATATGTTTTATTTAAAAAATGGTTTTTATTACTTTTGTGAGAAAATATAATCATTAATTTCATCAAATGTTAAAAAAATTATTTTATAAAAAATGATATCATATTTTAAATCATCATATCAAAAACTATCTTATTTTAAAATTTTGAATTGTTTCTAAAAATATTAATTTTTCTGTGAATAGTTTAAAATAAAAATTTTATAGAAAGATTGTCATTTTCATTCATGTATTTACATAGGCCAATTTTTTTCTTAATATATTTTAAAATTTAATTAGATATTTTTACATAAAAAAACAAAAAAAATCATTGGAATCAACATAACACATTATTTTTGTATAAAAAAATTTAATAGATAATAATTCTATTGTTTTTTGAAAACTGTTTTTCATCATATTTTACAGATTTATTTTAAAATTAATTTATACAATTTATAGAATGTATATAACATCCCAAAAATTTTATACACGGATATTAAATATTTTTTAGATTATTATTCATTATATTGCACAAATACATTCCGGAAGACCTTAATAGTCTATTGCCTTTGGAAAATTAGAAAAAAAAATATTCTAATTTGGTGAATGATCTTTAACATATATGAAAAAGATATTCCTCCTTAGTACTCTTACTTTAAACAATTATTTGTAACCTCAAGAAAGTAAATATTAAAAATTAATGGTAAACATGGAAGATACATAAGAATAACATGTGAATAAGGGTAAGAAAATAGGCACATACCATTTGATAAGGATTCATTATATATCAAAGATCATAATCTTGAATAATGGAATTAATGTTTGGAAGTTTATAGGATATGAATCATAACATAATAAAAGAACATGATCCATGATATTATAACAATGGAATAAGGCATGGATTTTTTTTTCATACACATAATCTTATAATATCGAATGTTAATGATATATGCCAATACATTAATAGAATATTAGGCTTCGGATAATCAGCCATGTACCTACATTAGGCTTGGGATGACATTCTATGAACCTTCTAGTAATGGAATTAGGATGACCTCATGTGTACCCTCTTATTGTGGTATTAGAATGACCTCCCAAGTAACCTCTTGTTTTGGGCATTGGATGACCCCTCATGTATCCTTTGATCACATAGAACATTTATCATTACCCAATGCATTTATAAGGAGATATAGGTTCCACCATTCAAATAATGAAAACCATGCATATGTGTTCCAAAATAACCTAACTCATTTTTCATAAACATAAAACAAACAAAATAAATAATAAGGATGATATCCATGAATCTTAACACCATTAAAGATTATTCAACATCAAATAATGTTATAATATAAGGAAAATAATTTTGAAATATATTTTAATTAAACTCCTTGAGGAAAATATCATTTCATCCTTAAAAATATATTTTTAAATGATTATTAATTTGAAAAACATTTTCATTTAAATTAATCTTTAAAATATATAAATTATTAGTTTTAAACCATTTTAAAAATCTTTGAAATCCTTTTCTTTGAAAATTATTTAAAATCATTTTTGAAATCATTTTTAGAAAACATTGTTTTTGAATAAAACACATTTCTAGCTGAAGAGAGAATAGAATTAAATGAAACTTATAATATCAAGAAAATGAATAGATTCATCATAATAAATTTTCCAATGTATTATATAAAACTCATTAAATAATATTGGTTCATAACATATCATGTGTCTCAAAGAAGGAAAATTGAGACACAATTACCTTACCGATTTGTAAATTTTCAACCATAAATACCATGAAAGAGAGATCATAAAATTAATATGAAAATGAACATAAATTTAATTATATGTATAATATAATACAATCTTGTAAATTATAGTCACCACATAAAAGAAAATAGTGGTAAATATGAAATATATCTCATGGCTAGAAAAGTTTGATGAAATTCCCTTTCCTTAATCCATGACTTCCTTTGTACATCTTTAAACCTCCTCTATAATAAATATATGTTGATTATAAATATAACACATAAAAAATCACACAAATAATGACATATATAATTTACTTATGACTTAATAAAATACATTTATTAAAATTTTCATGTTAAAGTCATGTTCCGGTTAATAACCACTTTTTTGTACATATTTTGAATTTTTATATTTGGTCCTCATACTTAGATTATTATTTCATAATATCAGAAATTATAACCATGAATTAAATAAAATATATATTCATAATATATATATATATAGTTATTCATAAAATTTAGAGTTAGAAAATAAAATACACCATTCATGGTGATGGTAGGTCGTACATACACATGAATTTTTTTTTCATTTTCTTGACAAGTTAGAAAAAGAAAAGTATATTTTATATTATCATTAAAGAATGATATTTATGTCGTATTTATCACATATTTTTATTAAAACCACTATTAATTCATTCCAATTATTGTGTTACTGAATCACATCACTTCGCAAGGCGGTAGTCGTCGTACACACGAACGACGTTATAGTATTCCCTCAAAATAGAAAACATGAAGGTATGTGTAACATAACAATTATATAATAAAAATAAAATCATAAAAATAATATATATAATATAAAAAATAAAAATCCATCATTATTCCCATACTTTATGTGTGTTAATGTAAGATTTAGTGACATTAGTTCATGAGGCGGTAGTCCACCATACCCATGAATGATGATTGTTTGTCACATTTGATATAAGCATGTAATGTTTTAGGCTATAAAAATAAAATAAAATCATATATGATTATTTTAGATAATTGTTTTATTATATAAACATTAAATAAAAAATAATTTAAGTTTTTTAAATATGAAATAAAATACATTCATTGAAGAACATTACCTCTTCTATGGATATCTCCTTTTGCTTTGCACCAAAGTACTTACTTGGTTGGATTTCTGCCCAAAGGAAGGCTTCTATGATGAAGGTAGGGAATTAATGAGGATATTTGGAAATGGTTTATCATATCCAAAATGTTTTTTTAGTGTAAACAAATGTGATGAAGAGGATCCCTTTTATAATAGGGGGAGGGTAACTTTGGGAATTTTTCAAAAGATATATATATAATAAATTGAATCTAAAAAAATACCTCCAAAAGTTTATTTTTTGTATAAAATATATGATAAGGTTGTAAAATCATAATAAAATTATTTTAGACTTGTTTTGGTGTTATTTTATACCATATAATTTTGATTGACCTTTAGTTAAACCATTTTTATTTTGACTACGGTAGCACATTTTTCAATATTAAAAGGATGTAATTTTTACTTATAATGTTTCAACTGGAAAATAAATGGCCAGTTTATGATATTTTTAACCTTATCACGTCCCATTTTTCCTTATTGAATATTTTATATAAATATTTCATTAATATTATCAAATAAGATGGATTTGTTTACTTTATTAGTTTAAAACACACTAGTGCGCATTTAAATAGTTTTTTTAGGAAAAGATTTCATTTTAATTTTAAAAGGGTTTTACATGTTTAGACCATAATTTCATAATTCCGTTAATCATATTCATACCCACCATCCTCATATATTTGTAATAATTTTTTTTTTAGATAATTTTAAATAATAAAATGATGTTATGTAGAAACTCAGTGTTGTGTGTAATAAAAACTATTCCACTATTGTGTGAAATACAAGAAATAAAATATATTAAATTATTTTAAAATATATATTTCTTAAAAATATTAGGGTGTTATATTATACCCCCTAAAAATAAAATTTTCCATTGAAATTCATTCATCACACTTAATAAAACTCAGAATTTATATATTCATAATTATTAATACTAGACTTCTACATTCTTAAATATGTTTATCAACCTAAAAGTTGAAAAGAATATTTTATCATGCCTAATTTTTTTAACTCAAAAGACAACGTCTAATCTCCAATATTTTCAAGACCATTGCTTTGATACCAACTATAATGGCCTAATATTTTCAAACATTGATATAACACTTTTTTTAGATAAATATTCATCATATTATACAAACAAATCCCTAAAGAGTGTAATAGTTTAGTTCCTTTGGAAACATTGAACACATTCTTCAATTTTTTTAAAAGATCTTAAACATATCCCATAAATAAATCCCCCTTTAATAGTCCTACATTAAACAATTATTTATAACCTCGTGACAGAAAAAATAAGAAAGGGTAAGCTCAAATACTCATTAAGTGTAAATATAAAAGATTCGTAAGCATATCATGAGAATAAGTGTATGAAAACAAGGGAATAAAATTTGAAAAGAATACCCTGTATATAAAAGATCAAAACAATGAATAATGGAATTAATGTTGTGTAGTTAATAAGACATGAATCATAACAAAATAAAATCACCTGAGCCATGAGTGTATAATAATGGCATAATACATTGAATTTATGACATGCACATAAGATTAAAATATTTTATTTCAATGATAAATACCATACAATTCATATTAGGTTAGTTTTGGGATAATCAACCATACACCTAATTCATTCATGAGATGACCTCCCACGTACCATCTAGTTATATGATTAGGATGGCCTCTTGTTTACCATATTACTGTGGGAATAATAAGACCCCTCATTTAAACACTTGTTGTGGCCTTTGGATGACAACTTGTCACGGGGCCCTCTTATGGTGTTAGAACCTTCGTGTGGTGTACTAGATATATCACTGCCTATTACTCAGTAGTTATAACCGGTGGTACCGATAAAGGAAACATGTAGGATTAGTTCCTTACATGTGTTTCATCATCAGATACCCCTCATGTTCCAAGGAGAGCTTGACTCACAGGCAGCTAAGGACTGGCTTAAAGAGGTGTCCATGTTTTCATCTAGCCGGGGCATGATTCAATCATATTGCGGTCCTGGTAGAGATCCTTCTACATTGATTAGCAGGATGATGATAGGGTTTAGATTACCCTGATCTTGCGAAGAGGTGACTCTTTCTGTGGACAATCTTGAGAACCTTCCTTAGATAAAGGGGTCTCATTCCATAAAGAGATAAGGTATGAGTGTTCCCTATAGCTTCTACATCTTCAACGGGACAATATTTTGGTAGATGAGTATTCATCGAGGCATACCGGCCATCCTAGGTGCTCGATGAATACAATACGGCAAGTGATTCAGGGATCGGGCCTCTAAGCGAGGTGTGTTTAGGGACAACCGAGCCAACACTATTCATCTGTGCATTCATACATATGTTAGGGTTCTAGAAAGAACCATTGTGGTTGAATTTTTGTCAACTGGGAGGATGCAGCCTGTGATTGTTAATAGTGGGAAACTAGGAAACTAATGCCAGTATTATTGACTTGATTGTGTAAAATGTTTTGTGGAGAGGAAGTGATAGGGACAGATGAATATTTAGGGCAGCAGACGTGGAAGTAGAGATAGGAGAGCAGCACGAGGTGGAATACATTTCGACAAGTTACAACCACCACCTCATTGTGGATCCCACCAGGTTCAGGGAGCTGGAGGATAGGGGAAGGGAGTAGCTGCATGTGGTCAAGGAGTGTGACCCAAGGGCTTCGTGAATGATTAGCGGTACGGTCTATGTATACTACTAGCTGTCATGTTAATAGACATAGGAATTAATCATTCCTTCTTTCCAAAAATCTTGTTGAAGACCTAGAGTTTTCAGTTTAACCATTGACTTGACCCATACATCTGGAGAAACATTTGGGAGGAGACTTGATACTCACACTTATGTCGATGGTGTGATCTGACCCTTGTGGTGAGAGATTTGGTTGGAACCTCTTGGTCAGAGTGTCGAGTCCTAACGTCATTAGTTTGGGTATAGAGTAGAAATCCACAGTTCGTATTAATATTGACTATATTAGGCAAAAGGTTATGGTTTATCTAAAATGTTGAAATGGGGTGTTCCTTGGTCGATGAAAAAGGAATCCTAGGTAGTATAGTATACACTCATGCATAGGAAGGTGCAGCAGATCCCTCTTGAGTCATCCAGCCTTACCCTCGTGGCAGTAATAGTTTTCAGTTTTCAGTTCCCAACATGAGTGGAAGAGCGCGGGGATATCATTTCAAAATATGTTTCCAATAGTACCTCCCCAAAGGGAAAGAGACTTCTTCTTTGGATGGTTACTACTGTAGATTTGTACCTAACTTCTACAGGGTAGAGTCACCCTTGTTAGCTTTGAAAAAGAAGTAGGAGCCTTTCCTGTGGAAGGATAAGTGTCAGCAATGATTTCAAGAGATGAGACTGATGACCTAGAGTATGTTGAAGTGGTCTTTGCACTGAAGATGTGGCGGAACTACTTGATGGGTGAATTGTTTACTGTTTACACTGATAACAATAGTCTCATGAACAACTTCTTACAAAAAGACCTAAACGTGCTACAACGACGATGGACAGTGTTCCCCTAGGACTATGACTTTGAGATCATCTATTCTCATAGGTAAGGAAACATGGTAGTCGACGCACTCAGCAGGAGGTCTAGCCTACAACAACTAAGTGAGGTGTCAGAACATCTAGTCTCACTGTGGATATCCTTCGTGGATAAAGAGGGAGCATCATACCTCTAGTATATGACTATCACTCCTCCAATTCTTGAGCGAGTTCAAGAGGCTCAACTTGGGGACATTGACTATGATGCTCGACGTGCTCATATATCCTCAGGATGCCCTCCAGAAGGATTTCTTGAAGGTGGGGAGCATGTCATTTCTTTAGAAGATGCACCATGATACCAGTGACTCTTCAGGAGGAGGTGTTGAGGGACTTCCATACATCATCATTAACGGTACATCCTGGAGTGGAGAAGATGTACCAGAACCTTTAGTGTCAGTCCTGGTGGCCATGGATGAAGGAAGTAGTGGCAGATTTTGTATCTCAATGCCTCACTTGTCAGTAAGTAAAAACTACACAGATCCAGTAGAATTCTTATTACAACAAGAGATGAAGACCATTGGGGTCTGAGGAGGGAGACCATGTCATCCTAAGTGTCTCAACACAACGAGTATTGTAATGGTTTAGTCAGGGAGACAAGATATCTCCAAGGCTCATCAAACCTTTCTAGATTCTTAACAAAGTGGTCGGGGTGGCATACTATCTATCTCTTCCCCCATAGATGCACCGGGTGCATAATGTTTTCCATGTTTCATAGCTTATGATATGTGTATGATTCATCGCACATTATCAACTATGGAGAGTTAAACATTGAAGATGGGGAGACATTTACGGAGTTCCCAATGGAGATAGAGTATCGACATAAGAAAGTACTTCATGGATGGTCGATCCCCCAGCTGTAAGTTAGATGGCAGCATGGGACCTCCCGGAGAGAACATGGGAGTGGGAGGATCAGATTCATGCTTAGTATCCTCATTTGTTTTATTTTCCTTTTTTATGGCTTTCGGGGACGTAAATATATAAGGTGGGTAGAATGTAATGTCCCAAAATTTCCATAAAATGTTTTTTAATTATTTGGAATTATTTTGAGAATGAAAAATCTGACAGCGCGTGATTCCAAGGCCTGGAGTACTAGGAATGATCCGTTGATGTTTTTTTAAGATTTAATTAGCACGCATAAGCAGTTTTCCAAAAAAAGTTACATAACTATTTAACAGTTTCCCATATCAGAAATATGAGCGCACCATTGAATTCAGGATGGCTAGTTCACCATACGCACAACTTAATTTTAGTCGGCGCAATTCTCTTGGGATAAAATCTTAATTGGAATAACCGTAAATAAAATAATAAAATAATGTTATTTTATTTCTCAAATTCTTATAACTCGCGAATGGTGACTCGAATAAAAAATATTCGACCACCTCTGAGCTCGTTAGGGTATGCTTTCATTAAGAAGATACTAACATTGGTTGTTGCAGGCCAACAGTTGATGTTAGTTTTTGGCCGTAAATAAAATAATTAAGTAACAATTATTTTATTGTTAAAATCCTTAACTTCTTAAAGATAACTCAGATTAAAAATTCAAGAGTACCATTGAGTACGTTGGGGCAGGTTCTAATTAGGCGGAGCCTAACCTCGACTGGCGCGGTTTGAGGGTGAACGTTAATAATTTACTGAACTTTTTTAAGGTACGTTCAGTAAACGCGCGGGTGGTGTTTTTTATCATTTGAACCAGTGCTCAGATTAAAAATCTGAGGGGACCATTGAATCCACAGTGCCATGATTCACATAAGGAGATATTCACTTCAACTGTAGTAATTTTGGAGAAAAAGTTAGATTTTTGACTTTTTAAAAGAATAATAAAATAACATTGTTATTTTATTTATTTCTTTACTTTCCTCCAACGAACAATCAGTAGCAATAGGAACAACGAAGTGTCAAGATATTTAATAGATTGACTCTTAGAGTCTTCTGTAGTAGCACCATTGAAATTTGAAAGGTTTCTATTAAATGAACCCCCATTAATTCCACAGGCATTACTCACCCTCACCCTCTTCTATTTATATGGAGCTTTGGGGAGGAGTATTGGCACAGCTTCACCGAGCGACGATCTCTGGAAATGTACCATGACGCCAATCACTTTGAGAAATGAGCCTATTCCAGTGGGCTATAGCGAGGGACACCTAACCATGAACCAAAAAATGATGATTGAGAAGTGTCATTGGAGTATTGTTGTGGGAATGATGAATGTCAACTCTTCCACTAATATGGACGCTATCCACTGAACATGTTTTAGGGATTTATTTTTGTTGCAATTTCAAGTGATTGTTGAATCCTATTTCCTTCCCTCTTCTATTCAAGTTAACGCAGAGGGTGCGGGCCAAACAAACATGGCTTGGAACCTCTGCTACCTTGTTTACCCTTGCACTCTCCACAGAATACTGCCGGCGTGGCGGCACCGGCCGATCATGATGGAGGTGGCATGTCATCGCACGCAACTGGAGGAGGTCGTGGAACATTGTTGCGCGGTTAGTAAAGTAGCTGGCATCGGCCATCTGTAGAGGTTGTGAGGCACGCCATCATGTGCAGCCTATGGGAAAGGCTGACTTCGAAGCATCGGCTGATGAAGAAGGTGGTCAACTCAAGCTGGCCATGGAAGGTAGAGACGGAGCGGTGCACCGTCGCACGCTACTGGAGGAGGCCACGACTCAAGGCCATGGAAGGTAGAGAGCGGTGCAGCCCTTGCACCATGTCGTGATGGCAGACCCTCAGTCAACCAAAACGGCTGATCATTACGTGGTAGGGCAACGCCATACCGGCTGGCTGAAATGGCCTTGCACCCATGGGGCTAGCTGGGATGCCCGGTCCCCCTTTTGACGGACGTTGACCAGAAGCGGTCAGGCCAAATGGACTGGACCCACCCAGTGAACCGAACCCGCCCAGCGGGCCGAGCAAGAAATGTGGCCTAGTGGGCCAACACTGGTGGGGTGAGCCCCACCCGACAGGGGGGTAATAGTGTCCCAGGCCAGCAAACTGAAACAGGCCGACCCCGACAGGCCGAACCCAGTGAATCAGCCCAACCCTTAGTGGTTATGACCCAAGCAGGGCTAGGTAGACCTCAGGACTCATTGTGTTGGGTTGGCCATAACGAGTCGGACCAGGCTCAGACCCGACCGGTCCCCGAATAAACAAACGCTCATAACTGATGAACTGGATCTCTGTTCAACACACCGTCATTGGCATTGGGATCCCTTTTGGGAAGTGGTCCCATGGGCATATTCGGGCGGGCCCAACTGAACTAGGTTGGACAAAAGTGTGATCTCCCCCATTTCACGGATATGGGTGTAACTAACTGATCGGGTGTCTGTTTGACGAACCGTCTAGAGCTCTAGAACCCTTAGAACGAGGAATAAATTTTGGTATAATCCACTTGAGTTTTAGATAATGTTGGAGTAAAAATAGTTTGGATCAAACCTAAATCCAACTGGGCCCTTAGAACTAAAACACCTATAATTCACCGACTGGGCGTCCGATTGACACGTCATCTATTGCGTTAGAACCCTTACGACATAGTGGTCCTTTAGGATACTTCTTTTTGGAACTTCTTACTCATTTAAATAAGACTGATGACTTTAGGAGCGGTTATCCCAGAATCAAGTGTTCTATGAGCAGGAATCCATTGGCTGGCAGTGATGTGGTGTTTGGAGACAGATTATACGAATGTTAGTACCGAGCGATACTATGTGGGTTAGCACCGATCCTATGTGGGTCAGATCCTGTGTGGTTCAATGCTCATCTATCTTGTGTCGGTCACCCCATACTGATCCTATGTGGGTCAGATCCTGTGTGGGTCATTGTGGGGGTTAGTACCTATCAACTTCGGGCTTGTCGGATCCTGTGTGGTTCATTATGAGGGTTAGTACCTATCAATCATGTGTCGGTTAGACTTCGTATGGTCAGCTGTAGTGCCTCTTTATAGAATAAGATGATCTAGATTCTCGACTAATCATCTATACTTAGATGCCTTACTTATATATCGGTTGTGATATCTGACTTTACCTTCATGGTATTCCATTTGTGGTACTCTTACCTTTGTGGTATAACATGTGTGGTACTTTTACCTTCATGTTATTACATGTGTGTTACTTCTACCTTCATGGTATTACTTATGTGGTACTTCTTCTTTCATTGTATTACCTGTGTGGTACTTCTTCCTATGTGGTATTACCTGTGCGGTACTTGTACCTTCATGGTATTACATGTGTGGTACTTTTACCTTCATGATATTACCTTTGTGGAACTTCTACTTTGGTGGTATTACAAGTGTGGTACATCTACCTTCATGGTATTACCTATGTTTTACTTTTACCTTCGTGGTATTACATGTGTGGTACTTCTACCTTCTTGGAATTACCATTGTGGTACTTTTACCTTCGTGGTATTACCCTTTCTGTACTTCTACATTTGTGGTATTACCTGTGTGGTGCTTTTACCTTTGAGGTACTACCTGTGTGGTACTTTACCTTCATTGTATTTCTTGTGTGGTACTTTTACCTTCATGCTATTACTTGGGTGGTACTTTTACCTTCGTGGTATTACCTGTGTGGTACTTCTATCTTTTTTGTGTTACCTTTTTGGTACTATTACTTCGTGGATCAGTTGGGTTTGAGATGAGTATCTTTTGATAACTTAGGTATATGTATGGGAATATACCTAAGTAGAGTTGATGAATTCCCTATGTTTTGTGATTGAGGTCATGCTTTATGGTTTTTCCTTTGTGGAACTCTGGGAGACCATCAGGGGTTTAGGGGTACCTACCGAGTATCATTATACTCACCCCTATATAGGCTATGCTTGCATCTTGTTGTGTCTTGGGTAGATGACAGACAACGTTGATCGAGGATGAGGGAGCTAGGACTAGACGGTGATCAGAGGTGGACCATTTGACGTGACGTGCAGCTGTGACTACTGATCGTGAGTTTTCCCTACCCTTCAGGTAGGATCCTTGGTGGATGATCCAGGAGCTATTTTCGCTTTTCCAATTTTACTTGTACATTCCAATTGGGCTTGTATTCTGGCCCCTTTTCTTTCAGTACACTTTTTACTACAGAAATTTACTTCATGGATGCTTCTCTTTTTACTGTGGGATTGTGTGTTTGTATATGTTTAAAGTAAATGTCTTCCCATTATATGGATATGCCTTTTCGGTGCTAGTCCCCATCCCCTGGCCTATGGAAGGTGGTATTGCGATAGTCATGACACAAGCTGCGGGGGATGGTTTGTGACAAATAATAAGGATATTATCCTTGAATCATAACCCCAGTAAACTATAATTAACATCAAATAATTTTATCCTAAATTGAAAATAATATTGAAAGATCTTTTTAAACCATATCTTCAGGAAAATATTCTTTTCTCCTTGCAAAAAAACTTTTAAAAAAATAAGTAATTTATGGAACCTTATTCATTGAAAATAAATTTGAAATCTTATATATAAATATTTTTAACCCATTTTAAACATTTTTAAATCATTTTCTTTTAAAATTCATAAAAAATCCTTTTTGAAAAAAAAAATTAAAAAACATGGTATTTTAATAAAAAATATATGAATAATGATAGAATAACATTACATGAAACATATAATATCATGGAAATAAATATATTCATGGTAAATAATTTAAAATAGTATTATATTAACCTCATAAAAGAATATAGGTTCATAAAATAACATGTGTCTCAAGGAATTAAAATTCAGAAAAAATTACCTTATGAATTTGATAACTTTTGAACCATAACCCCATTAAAGTGATATAATCATATGGATTTGTATATACCCATAAAGTTTATAAAAATTATCATCGAATAAATTCGTACAACGTATATACAACACACAAATGAAAAGAGTGGTGAATAAGGCATGTATCTCACAAATATAAAAATAGAGATGATATTCCCATACCTTAAGTCTTCACTTCCTTCATACACATTAAAAACTCATGTATAATAAATTTAATGTTATTATACATATAAAACCCATATTAATATATATAATACCATATATTATTTAGTTATGATGATATAATACTAGTTTATTAATAATTCCATGTAAAAATATGTTTTGGGTAATAAGCACATTGTTTTTCGTACATGTTTTGAATAGTTATTTTTTGTTATCTTACTTAGATCATAATTTGATAAAATCAAAACTACAAACATTAAATAAATATCATATATATTCATAATATTTGAATTTATATAGATTCATAAAATTCATAGTTATAAAATAAAATACATCATTCTTGGAGATGGTAGGTCGTACGAACACATGAATGTTGTTTTTATTTTACTATTGGGTTAAAAGAATGAAAATTATATTATATATTATCATTAAAGACTAATTTTTATGTCATATATATCAAAAATGTTTATTAAACCCATTCTTAATATTTTACATGTAATATGTGAACGAATGAAATCACTTGGTGAGAAGGTAGTCCATTGTACACAAGAACGACATTATCGTATTCCCACAAAATGGAAACCATAAAGATATGTGCGACATAATAATTACATAATCATATTTACATCATAAAAATAATATATATCATATATAAAATATAAATCTATCAATATTCTCAACCTTGAATGGTGGTAACGGATGATTGAATGGCATCGGTTCGTAAGGCGGTAGTCCTCCATATATTGCAATAATGATTGTCTTTCCCATTTGATGTAATTGTGTGAAGTTTTAGGTCGTAACATTAACATAAAAAAATACTTGTAAATTAAATGTACATAATTAATTATATAAAAATTAAACAATAATATTTTATGGGATTTAAGGAAGAAATGAAACAAAAACATTCATTGTTGATTGTTACATAATCTTCCGATATCTCCTTTTGGTTTGAGCCAAATGACATTCTTGGATGGATTTATTCCAAAAGGAAGGCTTCTAGGGTTAATTAATAGAATTAGTGAGGATATATGGATATTGGTTTGCTTAGAAAAATTGGTTTTGATATGTAAATGGAATAGAAGAATAGGTTCCCTTTTATAAGATAGGCTATGGGTGTTTTTTGAATATTAACAAAATATTAATCTATAATAAATTGAATATAAATATAAATACCTCCAAAAGTACATTTATTTTAATATAAGGTATTACGTGGTTGTAATATCATCGACTAATATATTTTAGACAATTTTTTTTGTTATTATAATCCTTATAATTTTGACTAAAGAGGTCTTTTCTTTAAATACTAAATTGAGGTTTCGGCCCCAACCATTGAAAAAAAATTAATTATCCCTTATTTAACCCATTTTATTTTTAACTGTGGTAACAAATTTTTCAATATTTAGTGGATGTAATTTTTACTTATAAAGTTCCAATTGGACCATAAATATCTAATTTATGTTATTTTCAACCTTATCTCATCCCATTTTTTCTTATTGAATATATTTTATTTATATTTCATGAATCTAATCTGAGAAGAAAAATCTGTTCATATTATTGGTATAAAATATATTTATGTGCATTTAAATGGTTATTTCATAAAAATATTTCATTTTAATTTCAAAAGTGTTTTAAATTTGTAAACCCTACTTTCATAATTCAGTTAATATTATTCAAACCCATCATTATAATAGATAGGTTGTAATTTTATAGTTTCAATAATTTTAATAATAGTATGATTTTTTAGAAACTCAGTGTTGTGTGTAATGTTAGATAAGTCAGTGTTGTATTTAATTGAAGACAAAAAAGGAATGAAATTATTTGAAAAACAATATATTTCTTAAAAATCTAAGGGTTTTAAAGATTAAACATTTTTAAAATGTATTCAATGTTTTTAATGGTCATTGTTTATATTTTTTAACAGGTTCTTCTTTTTTTCATTATGAATAGTAATCAAGGTAAAAATACACTACTATGATAAAGGTTAAAATGGATTAATGTGGGGATAAATTAAATATATAAGGGTTAAAATGACATAAAAACTTATATAAATCCTATTTTATGTTAATATTCTGACATTATTTCATCTCCTCTTCTTTTATGAGGCATTTGGGAGCCACTGCTCTGGAATAAGATATTAGTATATTTTAATCATTTTAAAAATTCCATGTGTGTCCTCTCTCTCACTTGTAAAAGGACACCCCTCTTATATCTTTACCACGCATAATGAGACTCTTATCTCACACATCACCCAAATTATTTATTAAGAAATATACCCACATCCTAAAAGTAATATATTGATCAAAATACCATCCTTTCAAGGGTTAAGGTGTAATCTAAAGGACGTTTCTCAACAAAGAGGTATAGCGCTTAACCAAGTACTTTAAATTTTTTTCATAATCTAACAATATTAATTATATGGTAACAATTATGAAATAGTGAATTTAGTATCCTCAATATAAGTATGTTTCTTTATGATGATATATAAATCAATCTCCACCACTTTTCCATCAAATGAGAAATGAAAGTATCGCTCGTGTGTACCAGTGGACTACTGCCTCCAGAAAGTGATATGACTCATTTTCCACCACCATTATTCATAGACTATTATTTTGATAAATTTAATTATTATATATTATATGTATAAAATAATTATGATTCTATAAATATTATATATTATCTAACTTATATCCTTTCCATCAGTTGGAAAATGATAACATCATTTGTGTGTACGTGTTGACTACCACCTCCACATAGTGATGTGATTAGTTTTTCATCACCATATTAAATGAATACTTATACAAGACTATATAATGTTTTAAAATGATAATTATTTTATAGATAATATTTTATATATAATAAAACCATGTCTAATTTTAAAGTACCAAAACCATCAAACCAAAACATGTATGGAAAACAGACTAGTTTTCACCCAAATGTACATTTTAACGAGGAAATTGTTCATAAAAGGATAATTAGAAAATATAAATGTATGATAAATAGTAATTTATTTATTAATATAGTTATATAATATATTTTTAATAAATATTTATTTATTATATAGGTTATTTGAATGTGTATCAAAAATATTCTACTTGAGGTAAGAGATTTATTGTAAAATCTCATTTCTTTACTATATTTTTTATGTTAACTTTCGTTTAGGAAACTTTTATTGATATTATCCTTTAGACATCATATATTTTCCTATAATATAGTAAATTATAAAAATTCCAATTATTAATATCATTTTCCACTCATTGGTACTAAAAATTATTGGAAAACTATTTTTAAAGAAATCCCCTCCTTATTTCCTCTTTCGTCGAGAAAAGTTTTATTCCATGTATATACTCATAGAATTTATTATATTATATTTATTGCATATTCGCGAAATGTATTAAAATTTTCATTTTAACTACCTTTGACTTTATTTAAAAGGGTTTAAAAATTAATATTTCATAACAGTTTTCTGTATAAATCATTTTTTCCTTTTTAAAAATATAAAAAGAATGTTTTTATTTATCGTATACGAAATGAAATATTTTCATACTATAATTACCACTCGTTGATTGGAATATCACTATAAAACTCATTGGGTTACATTCAATAAAAATAATTTTTACAATATTATCATTTTTTTTTGTTAAAATATTATCAAAATGACACTGTATTTGTCTCTCTTTTTTTCAAAAAGGATCAAATGTTATTTTAATTATTTTTTCATCTATGTAAAAATACTTTAATTATTTTTATACATACCTTGATATATTATCCTATTATACCATAAAATTTACTTTTGGGGATTTATTATGATGATTTTCATTTAAATATGACTCTATAAAACTCATTGTTATCCCATGGGTTAATTATGTTATGATGAAACCATTATAAAACCTGTTTCCTTTCTGTATGTAATTTTATGATTAAAATTTTTAGGTTCTTATTGAAACCATATATACAGTTTTACGTATTTTTTTGGTGGGATAAAAATTTTATATCCATAATTTAATTGGGAAATATTTATATCTCATGAGATAATTATAGTAAATGAGTAGATGTTCTTGATCGTCTATAAGTAACAGGTAGGGATTCATGATCCACTATAATATGGGAAACAAGTGGTGATGGATGATCTTCCACAATATGATGGTCTAATTGTTTAACTATGACATAATATTTGGTTTCTATGTCTATGATAGTTCAATTCTCATTTTAAATGTTGATATTATTAGGATTTGGAATCATAGATCATGATTTATTTTTTATTATTCCCCAATATTACGACATGAAAATGTTTAACGTTGTGACTCATGATTACGATCTTGGAATTGTTGAATATTATTTTATATTGATAATATCATGTTTTCATAGCTTTATACTAATAATATTCCTATATATAATCATTGATTGATATCTATCATGTTTACATGTACATTGTATTTGAGATTACCCCTTTATATATCTTAATTTTTCCTAGGTTAAGAAAAAGGGTATTAAATATAATGAGTTTAAAAGGTCACCTTATATAAATAATGATTTTTTAGATGATGAATATTGTACTTAAAAAAAGTTTTTTGTATCTAGTCTCCACGTACAATAACCCTTTAAATATCTCAAGATTGTTCATTTGGGACATATATTGAATATCAATCTAAAAGATTTGATATCTATGTATTTCATACTTCGGTATCTATATGGAATCACCCACTAGAAATTAAAATTTGTAATTTAGTTTAGAACATTACAATTTCATTTAACACATGAAATAATATATTGAAATTGAAAACATATTACACCCCAACAACCGAATTTAAATTATCCACTCAAATCAGATAACAAAATTCCATAATAGAAAAATTGCGTGAAATAAAGAAATAAATGAATTAAAATATGATATTACACGGTCCAAACATATCCCCACACCATGGGAGAATACTAATACTTTATTTTAATAAATAGAATAAATATTATCAATTATATTTCACACATCACCATTTAACAAGTGAACCCACCAATACTATTTATAGTATGTCTTAGTTAGTAAAAACTGTACCACAACCTTTTGATCTTCATATAGATCCTAGAATTGGTCATGACCACCTTTGATCACTCATAGTTTGAAATACATAAAACAAATCTTTTGGTTAATCGTGAAAATAATTCTTATGTAACCCTTTAATGATTATAATATAGCCTTTAGAACACTTTTATTACTCATAAACATAAGAGAGTTAATTCAATGAATATTCTTCTCCTTCGCTCCCATCATCTAAACATAATCACATAGTGAGTAATTTTAAAACCCTACCTTTCATACAAGGTTTTCCTGTATTTTTCTTCTGCTACTTCAAGCCTCCCTCTATATCTAAATCCCTATTTTTTTATTATCTCATTCTTTAACCGAAGATTAAAATACATGAACGTTTTCTTCATACATTCTTAACACATTATTCCTAACCATCCTACAAAATTTAATCGATGCACTCAATTGGCACAATTGTTATTATTAAAATATTGTAAAAAAATAAAAGAAAAAAAATGGGTTTCCTCTTTAGATTTATTATTTTATAGTCATCAACATGACTCTTAGACTATTTAATATTCCATTTGAAATATAGTGGATCTCTCCCCCTTTACTCCTACAAAGTATAGTTTTATTTTTTTTCCATTAAAATTGAATTTATCTCCATATACTATAGAAATATTCTAAACATAATTTGGATTCACATAAACAAGCTTTAATGGTCCAGACTATCTTGATTTTCACTTCCCTACAAATAGTTCCATTCTTGGATTGAATTAAATGACAAACTGTCTTTATTTGAATTTCTTCCTTAAATTTTCCAATCATGAATCTAGATTTATTTTTCCTTCAGAATACTAGAATTCTCCTAATATTATTTTATTAACTATCTTAAAAAAATCAGTTAAAATATATAATTCGTTATATCACTCATATAATCCTTGTTAAGAGCCATAGTATCCCCAAAATTATTAGTTTTTAATACCTATATGATGGTGGAATGTTTTTCTAAACCCAAATATGTATGAGGACATACCAATGGGTGTTTTATAAGAAATTTTATATGTATAAATGGCATCCAACATATTGTTGGTACAATCCTTTCTTGTGCATCTCATTATCTTTTCCATAATTCCTTTTAAATCCATGTTGGCCATCTCATCCTGGATACTTGATTACGAATGATACATTAATCATGTTTTGTGTCGGTATCTATATAGTTCCATATGAAATATAAATTTATGATTATAGATATTTACTATATAATCACTATGAATAGCTCTAGGGAACAAATATATATATATAATATTGTTTTATTCACAAATATAACCATATAAAACACAAAATTATCTTGTAGATTAATTTATTCATCCAATTTTGATACATAGTCTACTATCAATAAAATATATTCATTTCCATGTGATCTTGGGGATGGTCTTATGATGTCAAAACTAAGTAAATTGACAAATCCAACTTCTTATATGCCTAATTTTGTAATCTTTTTCCCCATACGTAAATTTAATATCATTTGACATTTATCACACTTTTTAAAAAAATCTCTATCGTATTTTAAATTTTTTTCTAGTTTCACATTAATAAACCTTAGTATTTGTATATATATTTCCATAGTTCCCATCATAAGGAAATATATAGTAATGGTAATGAATTTTAAAAACCTCCTCTTATAGAACTCACCTTCTTAGAATTCTACCAACTCCATATTTTTTTAGGAAATATCTTCCCATATGAAATAATTCATATCAAACTTGATCCTATTCTATTAATTATATATTATCCAATGTGTATTTTTACCTAGAGTAATGAAATTAGAATATTTATAATTCCATGGAAATCCATTATTATTAAAGAAAATAGTTTCTCATCCAAAAAATTATCACTTTGTAAGATTGGTCATATATTTCATTAATTTCTTAATTCTAGATAGGTTATCTTGCACTTGATTCTAAACCCCTTTATTTTCATTAATCTGAAGATAAATTTCTTCTAAGATAATCACCCATATAATCAACCATGTATTAACTTCTTTTAAAAAAATAATAAATTCAGAATAGAATGTTATATTAAAATAATCACCTTACTTTAAATGTTATAAGGATTGGATTTCACAATATAAAACAGAAATACAAGAATTTGTTTCTCGATTATCATATAATAGAGTCGAGATCTATTAATTAACATTCTTTTAGAAAAAATGACATTGGGTTTTTGTCTGACTTGTCACATTTCTATTTTCATATTGTTTTATTAATTTTTTTATGTTCAGTCTAATTTTATTATAGATATTTCCTAGTATTTTTTAGTGAAAATTGGAGTGTTTGGGTTCACTGTAGATAGTGCACAATTGGTGCATGATTTGGAAAATTGTGTGCCATTATGTAGGAAACCATGATTCTAGGTATCATTTTTATAAAGAGTAAAATAGCATGTTTGGATAACATTTTTTAATCTATGCAGAAAAACCATGGGGTGTGTTCCTCTATCACAATAATGGTTATAAATTTTCCACACGGTTTGGAAAACTATGATGGAAAAACCCTTGGCCATGTCCTGGTCATTAATACATTAAAAATAATAGTTTTATCCTCTTTAGATTTAACAACAAAATCTGGTATTTTATTCCACATTTGAAATTCTCAACCCTAGGTATCTCCCCCGACCCTATTTCTCCCTTGGATCTATATTTTGGTGTTATTTCCCCAAGATTCTTCAAGTTTCTCTTGAGGTGTAGTTGTGGTTTTCCACCGGATTTAGGAAATTTCTACACTTGAGGTAGGTGGTTCCATGATTAAACATTATTTGGTGACTTTGATATTATTTCTTTTCTTCCTATTTATTCTCTATGTATTTTTTAAGAGGTGAAAATGTGTTTTAAAGGATTCAATGTACATTTGTGGTGAAATATGGATTTTCTGAAGGAAATGGGTTATGTTCCCTGTCTATTTCATTTTTACTTCCTTATTTTATCCTTAAAAGAGTTTAATAAAATGTGTAAATGTTGGGAAAAATGTCTAAAATGGATTTGGAATTAATTTGGATTGAAAAGATGTTTTACTCTATAGAATTGGTGGTTTTTCATTTCTATTACATTTATTGGATAATGCATGTGTGAAAGTGATGTTTTCTAAGATTTGTGGAATAGATATTGAGCATGAAGCGAATCCTATGTGACTAGGTGGCTAGAATGGTACAAATATGATTGTTCCATTTGCAGGGTAGAGGCCCAATTCTTTCAAACAGAACTAATTGTGCAGCAATAGCAAACTATGATGAATAAAAAACCTTAGAATTTTGGATATATTCCCTTATAGTTTCCTGTGTGTGAGGATGATGATCATTGTAGTTTCTAAATCACTTTTCCCTAAGATAAGAGGTTTATAGTGTCCTACTACTACTAGTGCCTATAGGGTTATCTTGTGACTTAGTGTTGTTTTGTTATATCATACCCACCATCGGTGTACGGTGCACTTGTTGGTTATTTCAAAAGAAACACCTATTTTCCTTTGAAATTTATTCTATAAAAAGTCCTCTATAATTTATTTTTATAAAACATGAATATTAATTTATCTTATAATGTTATGGAATGGAATCTATTTTATTAGGTGTCATTCTACTATGATTTTCCTCATACCCTAAATATACCCTCAGCCGTATGTAGACATGGTTATTTTTTGCTCGGATAAAGGAAATATTTATCATGATTGTGGTTCAGCTTTATAGCGGACCACTCTTGCAAGTGGTGGTGGTGGCCGATTTTGGATGAAGCCCCTCTTGATGCATGAATGTTTTTGGGATAGTTTCATTGAATTATTTTCGCTGTAGTCCTTTTGATCTTTTATTCAAGTTTTAAACTATAAATATTGAAATTATTGTACCGTGATAGGTTATTATTATTCAGTCATATGATGTTCATTACTTCTTATTATTTTTGATCCCATAAGTGGGTGAAATCATTCCTAGAGAGATTTGTTGATAACTAGAAACAAATTTCCATCCATTAGGGATCGGGAACACCCTTTAGTTCATTCCGGGGAAGGGGTTGGGTGCTGGGTTGGATGAAATTCTGGCTAGGGTCATAAAAATATTGTATCATAGAATTTTATGCTCATTTGGATCAATTATTTTAAGATGAGTCTATATAGACATGAGCTAGGACTATTGGTCCTTGAAGTTAGGGTTGTGAGTAGGGTGCCTAGTTATCACACATCAAGAACAGATTTGAGTCACCATGGGATGTTTGGATTTGGTTTTAATTTTCCTCTAGGTGATATGTATAGGTTGTAGACTATATTCGGGTACTAAGAGGGGGTGATGTGGTTCGATTTTTTATTGTAATGAAATGGTCATTTTTTTATTTTTGGATGTAATTGAGAATTTTTTTTCTGAAATATATATGAACTGTCATGTTGGTGGTTTTTCCTTGTAGTTTTTGTTTTTTTAGTAAAATTCCTCCCCTGAGAATTATTGTGAAGTCACAGGAAGAAGACAAAGAGATTTATAGATCACTAATTGATCAGAGACTACTGGACGTTATGGTTCATGCTATCCAAGTGTTATGATAGGGAGTGGGTTTTGGTCTTGCTCTACATAGAGAAGCTGAACCAGATCTGGGTAAGTACAAATATTAGGAGTTCATCAAGAACAATCCTCCTTCTTTCTTGGGTAATGAGGAACCATGTTAAGCACTGACCCCAGTTACCCAAAGTCTATGCATTTTTACATAACATTGGCATGATACTAGGAATCATGTCCCAAAATACCGATCAGTTTAGTAACCTTGGAAGTACAAGATACATTTATAAGTTTTATATTATATCATGAAATAAAAACATCAACTACATTTTGTCCCCTTTTGAACACACTTATATCTTTAGCCTATCCCTGCAGGTAAACCATAAAATACTTCTTCACATCCTGGGAAAAATAAAACATAGAAATTGGTGAGCTCAGATTCTCAGTAAGGATAACAATATAGAGGAAAGTTTCACAAATAAGCATAAACATTTAAGGAAACGTATAAGACTAAAACAAAAGCCTTTTAAAATTAAACTTATGCATAATATGGAAATGATTAAATCAAATAATTCCATTTACTTCTTCACATGGATATTCTACAAGACAAATAATAACATGTAATATCAATTTACACTTTTATAAGGATGGAATACGTAATTCCAGACTTTATAACCACATAGTCAAGGTCTTGTGCAAAGACTACAAATAAGATTTTTTTAGGGCCTTGTTCCAAGACACTAGTTTGTCTCGTGAGACATACTGATGCGTCGAGAAGCTATAGTGGGTTCCACCCATCACTTACTAAGTCCAATGCATTCCTCATTTGAAAATATTTAAACATAACATAAACATTCGTATTAAAACTATAATATGAAATATCAATACATTATCCATAAACCATGAATAGTATAAAAATAATACATCCACAGTCGAACATATCACAAAACATTGAATACAATATGTACGATTTGTATAATAATAAATCAACCTCAATCAAGAATAATATCCCAAAAGGATGTTGACATAGTTCAAAGTGATCTGTAAAAATATTTGGGAGAAATACTCTTTTTTGGTGAAATCATTTAAAAGTCACATAATTTATAAAGGAAGTCATTTAAAAGATAGTTTTGAATCAAAGTGTCCAATACCAATTTGAAACTTTTTAATGGAATTAACATTTTAAAACATTCCAATCCTTATAAATAAATCCTTAAAACCATTTTGAAAACATGGATATTAATGAGAAAGATTTAGAATAATAAATCTTCAAAACATTTAAAATGATATTTTAGTTTGAGTTCCTAATAAAATGAGAGATGCATGAATAAAAATAAATGAGGAAATAAATACATTATAATATCATGAGAATAAAGGGATTCATGATATACTAAGTCAAAGTACAATATATACACCAGATAAAAGTGAATTGGCGCATAATAACAAAGAAGTCTCAAAGGAATGTAATTTGAGATGAATTCATTTATAAATACTGTATCCTTAGGTTAAGGATAAATCAATGACATAATTTTGTGTAAAAAATATAAGTACACTCAATATTATTGGATATTCGGTGTAAATCAATCAGTGGACATTCACATATATTCTTGTAAAAACAACACCATTGACTTAGGTGTTTAACTCATTGAATGTAAATTGAGTTAAAATTACTCGTATCAAGTTTATACCAATGACTTGAGAATTTATCAATGGAGTTATGATATGTATCAAAAGTATATCCACACAATGGGGAGTGGAAATTACTACATAAGTAAATAAATATTGATTTCACACATAAACATGGATTATAGTAATCAATGAAGTTTGTGTAAAACCGAAAGAGTGGAAATTGAAATTTGAAATTCCCTTACCTATTTTGTAACATATGGAACATACACCCCATGAGAGGTGGATCATCCAATGATGATGTAAATACCCATAAACTAAATTATATTAAGAAAATAGTAAAATCATGGGCAGTACATACACCATACAAAAGGTAATAGTGTAAAATATAGCATGAATCTTACGAGAATAAAAGTGAGATGAAAACCCCTTACCTTTTACTTTACCTTAGTCAAAGGTACTTTAACCTTTTGAATAATAGTTAAATAATTGTTATTAAATTATAAAAGAACTATATACATAAATATTATATCATATATGCCCCTCTAATTTTGCTTTGTTAATAATATTTCAGTAGTATCATCTTTTCGGGTGTTAACTGATTCATTTTCCTTTATTTTCATGGTAATGTAATCCATGTTGGTTATGGATAATATGTATTTGATTCATATACATAATGATATTCTATTCGAAAAAATTATTTTTAATCATAAAATGGAAATTATTCTTGAATTATTACGAGGGAGAATGAATCTCATCACGTTTGTGGAGATGGTAATCCGTACGTACGCACGAGTGACAATATCAATAGATTGACTGTAAAATTGTATGTAATTGGATGGTATATAATATATACAGAATCATTAACATGTTATATTTATTATTTATATTATTTATATTCATTATTATAGCCATCCAAAATCATGAAGTGTTTGAATAAAAAACTACACAATGATGTGGAGACGGTAAGCCGTGCGTACGCACGTATGGTACATTGTCATTTATAGGATGGATAGAATAAAAAATATGGTTGTAAGATATTTATAATAACATAAATTTATACAGAAGATACTATAGTTAATATTTTATGATGGAAACAACAAGGGAAGATGAAGTGGAAGAAGAAATCGACTGGAAAGAGGTGATGAAATATTTACCTCTTCTTCGGGTTCTTCCTTTTGATTTGATCAAAAGGGTACTTTAGGATGGATTTCTAACCTACGGAAGGCCTCTAGTATGGAGGGAGGAAAGTTGGGAAGGTATTTGGGATGGGGTAGGCTGATCCAAAAAGCACTGGAGGTGTCATATTAATGGAAGGGGAAGTACACTTTTTTATGAGAGATGAGGCTCACTTAAGGAAAATCTTGAAATATTATTTTATAATAAAATAATTTTCAGTTTCTAATGGCTCCTAAATGATTTATTTAGAGTATAAGGTATGTATAAGTCGAAAAACTCTAAAAAAAATGGGTTTTAGATTGTTTTGGTCACCATATTAATATTATCTCTTAGATTTAACTCTCAGTTAAATAGTTTGTAATTTACCATGTCCCTTTGAAATTTTATATTATATGGTTAATAAAATTACTATAACAAGACAAGAGAACCCCAAGTGGTTAATTATTAATATATATAACCTTATATAAGTCCTCTGGGTGAACCTTAGATTTATAAGAATATTATATCAACTAATAATATAGTATTTTTTTTAAAAAACTCTATTATGTCAATTTTAACACTATTTAGTATTTGATTTTTTTGAAGCCATAAAAAATTTATCAGTCAGAATAAAAATTATTTAATCAACCCTAAATTTTCATATTAACCTATAAAATTCATGTAATTCATAAGAAGTCTCAATTTATATTTATTTGGATATTTATAATATCACTTATTTTAATATTTCATTAATAAGGTAATTACCGCATCATCATTGTGTCATATATAAATTAAATTATTAAATTTATAAAAATTATAAATAAAATACCATTATGTATAAAATCATTTTATCTTTCTAAAGAATATTTATAGTCGAACTTATCAGATGAGTAACCCCATATTTAAAATGGTTTATTTATTAAACTTTGAATTTAACACTTTTAACTCTTCTTTAAATAAAATAACAATAAATGTCCTAATCAAATCGTAGAGGACAAAATAAAATAATATTTTATTCAAAAGGTTTTTTTGGTCTAATTACACTTATCTGATAGAATTAGGACATGTTTTAGGGTAATTATGATATCATTTTTACCCTTAATTACCTTATATAATTTTAACTGTGGTAAATAAAAGTCAAAAGATTTTATTCACCAAAAATTATTTTAATCTTATTGAAGCACATTTAACTTATTTATGTTATTCGTGTTTCTCAGATTTTTGAAATTCACCTCACATACGTGGTAAAATTAAGTTTTATTCAAATTTACAAATACTCCTAGAAGGTGGGTAAAAGAAGATAAAAAGTTCAATAAAATTTTATATATCTAAACTTATTATAAAATGATTGCAATGAAATAAATTGAGAATATATAGTTATTATGTATATATTTTTACATAAAATAAATAAAATAAATAATAACTTAAATAAAAAGTCTATTTTAAACAATAACGCAGTGTTTTTCACTTTTCATCTAAAATTGAATGTGTTCGGAAAAATACTGAAAATTCACTATAAGATAATTTTGATATTCCATATTAAAAAATTAATTCTAATTTACCAAATTAAAAACATTTAAGTCTCATTAATTAATTTAAAATTAATTCTTGTTGTCAAAACCAAAATCTGGTTTTTTAAAATGGAAAAACTATCAAAAGATTGACAAGTGTTTATGTCAAATTTAAACGTGAAATTACTTATAATGATGTAAATTGTGTTAAATGATAAAAATATAATCTAATTATACTTCCAAACCATTAAAATTAATAATTTAACACTATAAATTATTTCTATTAAAAAATTGTTTTCAATTATAATTTAGTATTTTTCAGTATTCATCAAAATATGAAAGTTATCATAAAAGTACCAAAAATTTATCCAAAAAAATTTTTATGTCATGATTCTAAAAAATAATTTAATTTCATTAAATTGAATATATGGAAGTGTCAAGTATTGGTTTTGTAAAGGGTTTTCCAATAAAAGGTGGTAAATTTTTATTTTTTGAAAATTACTTCTTTTATCTGAAAAAAATGAAATTGTTCATATATTATGTCTATGAAACACATAATATTGATTAAAAAATCATATGGAGTATATAAAATTAAAAATTTAGTTAATACTATCCATAACATCTTTTTGAACGGCTAATCTGGTAAGTCATGGTTTGCTCGAACTCAGTGTTGCGTGTAGCACAAGCTATTGAATTACTATAAAGAAAATATCTTACTATTAAATCCTTTAGTGTTACATTCTTCTCCCCTTTTAAAAATTGTGTCCTCAAAATTTTAAAATTGGTCTTCGAAACATCATTGAAAGTCCCACATTGGAAAAGTGTCAATAAAACAATCATTTTAAAAGATAGAAACTGAAGTACAAAGTTCACCCGAGATGGACTATACTCGGATTCCATGTAGGAAAACATGGATATGGAAGATAAACTATGTGTCAAGTTCTAATGGAGAGTGATTGAAAACGTGATCAGAAGAAAGTAAAGAATAATAAAACCACAAAGTTGTGATGGGATAAACAGTCATTAGTATCCTAGGAGGAAACATTATCGGACAACGTTTTTTTTAGTTCTATTTCATAAATTTATGGAATTTATTTATGAGATTGACTAAGAACAAAAACTGATATACATAATTTTTAAGCAGGGTTTCATCATTTAATAAATTTCTACCATAAACTCATTTTTTTCAATCGATGACTATTCAAGATGACTTGGTCACACTTGAAGTTCTAGAATAAACTTCTAGAGAGTCACATAATACACAAAGGATAAACTATATATTTACCCTGTCTTTAGAGATTAACCAAAACGAAAATGCTTAGTACAAGGTCAGATGATCCCCAAAAAGGACAATCCTTTGGAAAAGGTAATACTAATATGAATTATAAAATTAATCCAACAATACCTAAAGTTCAATAAATACCATTCAATAAAAAAATTTCCATAAAATCCTTCAATATAATCCAAACTAATATTGATACCCAAAACTTCAAAGAATTTGATTACGCATTCTTCCGCATTAAATTGTATCTCCAAATAACATCGACTAATCTTATAGTCACATACTTAAAAGTAATTAACATAATCACATATTCTTTATGATAGGTTAATCCTTTCCATAAATAACCCAATTCTCTATAAATCCACAATAAAAACATAGATAAAAATCCAACATTACTCCTCAAATGAAATCCCATAGTATTATATTTTCCTTAGGCATATAGTTTTCCCAATAGAGCGAACATCTTCTAAAATAACAATTATCACTTAATAATTAAATCATTTTCCTATTCTAAGGATATACATTTGATGGGACATAAGATCCAAAATCAACTTATTATTTATCAATGAATTCATTTAACTAAAATATATTAGTCACACTAACAAGGGACATTACATAGTCTAGTGGTAGATGATAAATCCCAATCGCACTCTGGTTGTGGGTTCGATTCCTACATCTTTGTCCGATGTGATGGGTTGTCACAGAGTTTATGTGATTTCTTTTTTTTAACAATATTTTATAACGTTACCAAAATGAGATAAATTCTTAAAAATAACCATAACATAATTTCACAACAAATGTTATCTCGTACGTCGCATTTTCATCCCACAATTTATTAATTGGTAATTGTCTAAAATTCAAGGATCATATAAACCCAAATAGTTATTTATAACTATATCAAAAATAGAAAAGATAATTATTTATAGTGTAGAATTTTCACATAACAAACAACAGGGTTACACATACAAGAGAAAATGCTTCCAAAGTAATCCCATCAACAAAGAGCACTAATACATTTTAATAGTTCAACATCCATTTACTTCCACATAGGCTCTTCCTTGACCAATAGGTTATCCTATAAAATAGGGAATTCACTCGAGTAATGTCCAGGTCCACTAAATTTATGGAAATTGACTATAAATGGATTCTTGGGATCATTTTTATATTCATCCATAGTACTCTTCATTTTTCCTCAGTAATTCCTTAGTTTATGTCATTCTTTCCCAAACATAAATCATTTATTTGTTTGATTGAAACACTTCCCTAGGTTTCTCATTCCACATTTCCTGCATGATGGAAATTGAGATTTATTTTCTCCAGGGTCTCCACTGCTATAGCACTTATCATTCACCACCTTTCTCTTCTTTGTTGAATCTGGGTGTCGGTTAATATATATGTTATTGATCATATTTTTGGAAAATGGATTTGGAAAGAACATGATATCTTATACACCTATCAAAATTCCATTTAATTTCTCATGTCCACAATCGTGCCCACCTTGTACATCATATTTAATGTCACTGTGACTTACATGGAATCCAGCCATTGACTAACACAAGAAATAATATTGTGAGTCATAAAATAATTTAGAGAATATCATAACACGTTTTTTCAATCAAAAACACATTAGGATTAACCAAGTTTATTTATTCACATCTTGTATTAAAATTATTCAAATTGGTTTGTAAATAAAATGTGAATTATCCTAAGCATATCCCCCAGGAGTGTCGTAACCAAGAGTGTATCAAGGTTTGTTGTCATGCATCAGTTCTCGTTCGAGTCTAGATCAAAGTGGTGTTTTCAAGTTTTACCCCTAGGTACATATGTGCCAGAATTACCTCTACCTGCTTGTATCCAAATAGCGATGTATTTCTTGGAAGACTCACTAAATATATACATTACCAAAATACTGGGACGTTCTTCTATACTAATCCTCAAAGTGTATCTTAAGGTAGTGTTCTCTAATAAAAAAATTCTAGATCTATTTTCCAAGGTTGGTACTATACTTCCTATTATACCAACAGTAATGCCCCAACCCTAGTTAACCAGAGTTGGATCATTGTTACAGCACATTGTCCTAATACAAGGAATCATGTCCTGAAAGACTGATATGTTTACTATCCTTTGAAGTACTAGATACATTCATAAGTTTTACATTACATCATGAAATAAAAACATCAAGATCAATTTTTACCATTTTGAACACACTTATATCCTAAGCCTATCCTTATAGGTCAACCATGAAATACTTCTTCCCATCCTAGGAAAAATAACACACAGAAAAGAGTGAGCTCAGATGCTCAGTAAAGATAACAATATAGCGGAAACATTCATAAATAAGCGTAAACCTTTAATAAAATGTATAAGACTAAAACCAAAGCCTTTTTAAATTAAACTTCAGCATAATACGGAAAAGATAAAATCATATAGTTATATTTAATTGTTTACATGAATATTATACTAGTGAAATAATCACATGTAATATCAATAGCCACATTCATAATGATGGAATGCATAATTCGAGACTTCATAACCACATAGTCAAAGCCTTTTTCCAATACTACAAATAACATTATGTCAAGTCCAAGTGCCAAGACACTAGTATGTCTCATGAGACCTACCAATGTATAGAGGAGATATAGTGGGATCCACCTATTACTTACTAAGTCTAATGGATTCCTTATGTGAAAAGGTTTAAACATAACAAAAACATTCATATTAAAGCTAGGATATGAAATGTCAATACTTTATTCATAAACCATGAATGGTATAAAGATAACACATCCATAGTCGAACATATCACAAAAAATTCAATACAATATCAAATATTTGTATCATAACAAATCAACCTTGATCAGGAATAATATTCCATAAAGGATGTTGACATAGTTGAAAATGATAAGTTAAAATCTTGGAGGGAAATATCCCTTCTTGGTGAAATCATTTAAAATTCACATAATTTATAAAGGATGTAATTTAAAAGATAGTTTTGAATCAAAGTTTCCCACAACAATTTGAAACTTCTGAAAGGAATTAACATTTTAAAACATTCATGTCCAAATAAATAAATCATTAAAAACATTTTGAAAACATGGACATTAATGAGAATGGTTTAGAAGAATAAATCTTTAAAAAATTTAAAATGATATTTTAGTTAGAGTTCCTAACCAAATGAGAGATGCTTGAATAAAAATAATTGAGAAAAGAAAAAAATATAATATCATGATAATAAATGGTTTCATGATATACTATTTCAAGGTACAACATATTCACCAAATAAAAGTGAATTGGTTCATAACAACGAAGAAGTCTCAATGGAATGTAAGATGATATGAATTCCTCTATAAATACCATATTATCAGGGTAAGGATAAATAAATGACATAATTATGTATCAAAAATATAAATAAACTCAATATGATTGGATATTTAGTGTAAATATATCAGAGCACATTCAAAAATATTCTTTTGAAAACAACACTAATGACTTTGATGTTTAACTCAATGAATTGAAATTGAGTTAAAACTACTCTTATCAAGTTTATACCGATGACTTGGGATTTATAAATGGAGTGATTGTGTTTATTAAAATTATATCCACAAAAATGGGAGTTTAAATTACTACATAAGTAAATAAATAGTGATTTCACACATAATCTAGGAGTATAGTAATCAATGAAGTTTGCGTAAAACCAAATGCGTGGAAATTGAAATTTGAAATTCCCTTACTGATTTCATAACATACGAAACATACCCCCACTGGAATAAGTATCATCCAATTATGATGTAAATACCCATAAATTAATGTATATTATAAAAACAATAAAATTATGGGTATTACATACCCCATACAAAGGTAATAGTGGAAAATATAGCATGAATCTCCTGGGAATAAAATTGAGATGAAAACCCCTTACCTTGTACTTTTACATGGTCGATGGTACATTAACCTCCTGTATAATAGTTAAATCAGTGTTATTAAATTATAAAAGTACTATATACATAAATATTATATCATATATGTCCATCTAATATTGCTTTGTTAATAATATTTCAGTAGTATCATCGTATTGGGTGTTAAACTGATTCATTTTCCATTATATGATTGGTTACGTAAGCCATGTTTGTTATGGATATTATGTATTTGATTCATATACATAATTATATTTTTTTCATGAACATTATTTTTAATTATAAAATAAAAATTATTCTTGAATGATTATGATGTAGATTGAATCTCATCGCGTTCGTGGAGACGGTAATCCTTACGTACGCATGAGTGATAATATCATTATAGTTATGTTGAAATCATATATAATTGGATGTTATGTCATATATACAGAATCATTAACATGTTATATTTATTATTTACATCATTTATATTCATTATTATACCCGTCCAAAATAATAATGTTTTTGAATAACAAACTACATCATGACGTGGAGACGGTAAGTCGTACGTACACACGTATCGTGACTTCTTCATTTATAGGATGGATAGAATAATGAATATGGTTGTACCATATTTATAATAACATCACAGTATATAGAAGATATTGAATTTATTATTTTATAATGGAAACAACAAAGAAAGATGGAGTGGAAGAAGAAAAGAACATGAAAGAGGTGATGAAATATTTACCTCTTCGTCAAGTTCTTCCTTTTGATTTCATCAAAAGGGATCATTAGGATGGATTTATGACCAAAGGAAGTCCTCTAGGATTAAGGGATGATATTTGGGAGGATATTGGGGAAGGTTTTGGCCGAGCCAAAAAGAATTGGAGGTGTGAAATTAACAGAAGGTGAAGTACCATTTTATAAGAGAGGTGAGGGTAACATTAGGAAAAGATTCAAATATTATTTTATCATAAAATCATTTTCAGTTTATAATATATAAAAAATGAATTATTTAGAGTATAATGTGGGGATGGGTCGAAAACCTCTCAATCAATAGGTTTTACATAGGTTTAGGTCACCAAATTAACCTTATCTTTTAGATTTAACTCTTAGTTAAATAGTTTATCATTTACCAGGTCTCTTTGTATTTTTATATTATATAATTAATAAAAATAATATAAATAGTCAATAAAACACCAATGGGTTCATTATTAATATATATAACCTTAACATAGTCCTTGGGCTGAACCTTATATTTTTAAGAATATTATATCAATTAATAATATAGTATTTGTTTTAAAAACTCAATTAAGTCAATTTTGACACCATTTAGTATTTCATTTTTTTGAAATCCCTAAAAACATTATAACTTCAAATAAAATTTATTTAATCAACCCTAACATGTAATATTATCCTATAAAATTAGTTTAATTCATCAGATGTCTCAATTTACATTTATTTAGATATTTATAATATCAATTTTTTTAATATTTCATTAATAAGGTAATTACTGCATCATCATTGTTCGATATATAAATTAAATAATTTAGTGTCTAAACTATTTAAATAAATTACCATTAAGTATGATTTTTTTATTTCTAATGAATATTTATATTCAAATTTATCTTATGTGTAACCCTATATTGAAAATGGTTTAGTTATTAAACTTTGAGTTTAACACTTTTAACTCTTCTTTAAATAAAATAATAATAAATGTTCTAATTTAATCCAAGTGGACCAAAGAGGATCAAATTTTATTCTTAAGGTTTTTTTTGGTCGAATTGAACTTATCCAATAGAATTAGGACTTTTGTTAGGGTAATTAAAATATCATTTTTACCCTTAATTACCTTATTTACTTCTAACCGTGGTAAATAAAAATCAAAAGTTACTATTCACCAAAAATTATTTTTATCTTATTAAACCACATTTCACTTACTTATGTTAACCGTGTGTCTCAAAGTTTTTAAATTCAATATAGTGAAGCGGTAAAATTAGTTTTAATGCAAATTTTCAAATGCTCTTAGAAGGTGGGTAAAAGACGGTAAAAAGTTCAATAAAATTTTATATATCTAAACTTATTATAAAATGAATACAATGAATTACATTGATCATATATTGCTATTATGTATATGTTTTGACTTAAAAAAAAATTAATAATTATTTAAATAAATAGTCGGTTTTAAACAATAACGAAGTTTTTTTCACTATTCATCAAAAATTGAATGTTTTCAGAAAAATACCAAAAATTCACCCTCAGATAATTTTGATATTAAAAATTAAAAAACTAATTCTTTTTTACCAAATTAAAAATATAGTACTTTCATTAATTAATTTAAAATTAATTCCCATTATCAAAACCAAAACGCCGGTTTTTAAAAAAAGTAAAAACTATCAAAAGATTGACAAGTGTTTTTGTCAAATTTAAACATGAAAATACTTATAATGACCTACATTGTATTAAATGATAAAAATATAATCTAATTATAATTATAAAACATTAAAATTCATCACTTAAAAAAAATATTTCGATTAAAAAAGTTATTTCAATTAAAATTTAGTATTTTTCAATATTCATCAAAATATGAAAGTTATTAGAAAAGCACCAAAAATGTATCTGAAATAATTTTTTATGTCTTGATATTAAAGAAGAATTTAATTTCATTAAATTGAATATATAAAATTTTAAAATATTGGTTTTAAAAAGGGTTTTCCATTAAAAGGTTTTAATGTTGAATTTTTTGAAAAATACTTCTTTTATCTAAAAAAAATTATTTTATTCTTATATTTTGTATAAAAACACATAATATGGATTCTAAAATTATAAGAATTATATAAAATTAAAAATTTAGTTACTACTATTCATAACTGATTTTTGAATGCCTAGTTTGGTAAGTCATGGTGCGCTCGAACTCGGTGTTGTGTATAGCGCAACCTATTGAATTAATTTAAATAAAATAACTTGCTATGAAATCTTGTGGTATTACAAACCTCATGTAGTGTAGTAATGGATCGATAATATTAGGAGGATGTTTGAATTTCTTAACACTCCTGAGGAAATCATGGTAAATTGTGCTTAGTTCTTGATAGAAGATTCTAGTCAGAGGTGGTGGGATGCAGTGGTACAAACTAGAAAGAATGATTATATGATTTGAAAATATTTAATGATTTTTTTCATTCATTAGTTGTATCTCAAGGTTTTAGGCTATTATAGTTCCTAGGAGATCAGGGATCTTACCCAGAGAGAGAAGAAATTATTGGAGTATGCCAATCGCTTCACGGAGCTGGTGAGGTTCACACCCAAAATCATTTCCAATGAACAGATAAAGGCTCAGTGGCTTGAGACGGGGTTGTGGCCTGAGATTTTTTTTCATGTATTTTTATTTAAGATGAGGACCTATGATAAGGTGAATGATCGTGATTTAAAGGAGGATATTGATCAAAAAATAAAGTACGAATTCCCAAGAGAAGTGTCTATGGTAGACAGTGGTGTCTCATCTGACAAGAAGAGGAAGCAGGATGGGTAGGAAACGAAGGTAGGTGGTAACTCGGTCTGTCCTTCCCAACTATAATCATCAGTAGTTTTAGATGCTAAATTAGTTGTGTTCCATCAGTGTGGGATGCAGGTCCACATGTGGTCGACATGGCTAAACCCTCCTAGATCTTTTTATCGGTGCAGATATATGGGGAGCTTAACATGGTTTTTTGGTGCCACACATTCCTATTAGGATGTTATGTGGATCAGTATCTTAAATAGTATTTAAAGTCTAGTCAAAACCATCCTAAATGGTGGGGTCTGGGTTTGTGGTCATGGTGTCAGGTCATGATCAGCTTCTAGAAAAAGTCAGTTTAAGGTTGAACCATAGGATAGTGGTCATTCTCAGGCTTAATAAAAGAAAAAAATAATTATGTTGTAGGACAGATACCATTGGGGTAAGATACGAGACCTATTATAGTTCATGGTATTATTTCTATTTCATTATCCTTAATCATCAATTTTTTTACACTAGTGATTCCATTATATTTATTTATATCCATATTTTTAATGTGTTGAAATTACCAGCTGACAATATTATTTATGTGATAGAGTTGGTTACTATGTTGGTTATGAAGTGAGAGTAGGGTTTCAAGTGGTCATCTTGTTCATTCACCGTGACAGGGGTTGATTTGGAATGGGATTTCCTTGTTTTGGAGATAGACCTGTTTGATGTGATCCTTGGTGTAGATTGGATGGTGCATTTTCAAGAAACAATCTATTTTTTATAGGTGGTAATTGAGTTTCTTGGAAACTGATGGAAATACCCAAATATTTTATGCTGAGTGGGATCCCCAATCGGGACGTATTGCACATCCACTTCTGGAGTTAGGCAATATCATTTTCCAGTTATCTACACTTATGTTGGAGGATTAATATGGTGCTACTGAGTGTGGACTACCTTATATGGTGTATGAGTTCCTAGTTATTTTCCAATATGTTTTTTCAAGTTTATCTTCACATTGGTATGTGGAGTTCTCTATAAACTTGGCACTGGGAACATAATCGATATCTCTTACCTCGTACCATATGTGCCTCACCTAGATGAGTGAATTAATGGTGAAACTGGAAAATTTGGAATACAAAGGATTCATTCTCCAGAGCATATTACCTTTGTATTCCATAGATATAATTACAAAAAGGGATGATGGATCTCTCAAGTTATACATCAATTACCAAATAGAGAATAAGGTGACCATCCAGAACTTGAACCCTTTTCCCCGTATTGATGACATTTTCCTCTAGCTTAAGGGTGAATGTTGTTTTTTAAAATTTGAAATTTTTTCTGGTTATCATCATGTGATATTTATAGAGGAAGATGTTCTAAAAACAGCCTTCTAAAGTAGGTGTATACCTTTTGAGAACTTGTTCATACCCAGAAAGTGGTGATGTTCAAATGGATTTTTGAATGTCAAGAATCTTATGAGGAACTCAAGTGGTAGCTGACCACTACAGCTATTTTGATCTTACCATAATATTGAAAGGGTTGTGTGGTTCATTTTAATGCCTCATTTATGTGTCTTGGGTGTGTATTAATGAAAAATGATGATGTGGTGGCTTATGGTTCTCTCCAGATCTGACCACATGAGAAGAATTACCCTACCCATGTTATGGATTTAGCAGTAGTGATGCGTACCTTGAAAACGTGGCCGCATTATATTTTAGGGGGGATTTTTTTTGTTTATTAAGATCCTAAGATTTTATCCAAAAATTTCTCTAAAAAATATCTAAATATAAGGTATCATCATTGGGTTGAGTACCTTCATGCACACGATGTTGATATCATGTGTACCCCACACAATGGAATGTGGTGGAAGATTCTTTGAGAAGGAAAGATACAGTGCAATCATTGAAAAAGTTGAGTGATGAGTGGGATTTAATGGGTCTTCTTGCTTAGATGAACATGGATACCAAGGAGCATAATGGAGGTTCCTTCTTGGCTAGGGTTTATTTGAATCATACTCTTTTGGAATTGATAAAGGATGAGCATCTGGATAATGAGTTGTGTTTGCAGTCCATGTAGTTTCTTAATGGTGGGGAGATGCCCGGTGATTGGTCCTTTTCTCCCAAGGGATTTTTATGTTTTAGGGGTTGATTTGTGGTATGGTTATCCATGAAAATGTTTTTAATGTAGGATGGCCACCATTCTTAGTGGTTAATTCTTCAAAGTGTTACAAAGATGTATTATGATGTGGGTCGACAGTTCTAGTAGCCAGGTATGAGGTGGGATGTGGCTGACATTGAATCATGGTTCCACACGTGTCAGTAGGTGAAAGAATACCAACAAAGGCCCTCTATTTTTCCCCAACCACTACTTATTCCTATTTGGAATTGGGATGACATATCCATATATTTTATCATGGGCTAACCTTGTACACCTTGAGGGAAGAATTATATTTCAGTAGTGATCAATCATCTGACCATATCATCAAATTTTATTCTGATTAGATATTTCACCAAAGTGGATGAGTTTATATGTTCAAGAGTCTCTGAGAATTTATGGTGTTATATCTTAAATCACTTTATAAAGGGACTCCAATTTTACTCATAGTTTAGGGAAGGCCTTCAAAAGGAAATGGGATCATAGGTCATGTTGAGTATATAATTCCATTGTCAAATGGACGGTGAGAAATATCAGGAGAATCAAATCGTGGAAGATATTCTTCGAGAATATGTTTTGGATTCTTTAAGATAGTGGTATATAAAATTGGTATTTTTTTAGTTCTTATATAAAAGTAGTTACCAACTCTCAATTTGAATGTCCCCTTTTGAGGCGTTTTATATTTGGCCATATCGGTCGACCTTATGTTGGGATAAGTTGGGTGAGACCTCGTTATTGGGACATAGCCTTATAAATGAGACTTCTCATAAAGGAAAATTTATTAGTAAAAATGTTTTGACAACTCATTGTCACTATAAGTCTTAGGAAAATCAAAGGCACTATGTACAAGAGTTTTTTTTTGGTCACTGGGTGTTCTAAAAAATGATAACTCACTTGGTTCATCATCGTTTGGGTAAACAAGGGAAGCAAACAATGGGGAATATTGAACCATTTTAGATTACTGAATGTATTCTTTAAGTGGAATACAGGTTCTATTTTCCATCAAAGTTGATTTAAATTCATGACTTGTTCTATGATTCTCAGTTGAAGAAGTAAAACCCAGACCCATATCAGTTTTTTTAATTGGAATGAGTTAGAGTTGGATCCAATTTTTTATGTTTTTGAGTGGCTAGTATGGATTGCAGATTCTCTAGAGAAAATTCATCATGGTAATTATTTTCTATTGGGCTATGTTCTTTGGAATAATTCAAATAATTTTTATGAGACTTCAGAGAAGAATTATTAGGTTGAATAAGAGTATCAATTTTTAATATCTGGTCAATTTTTGGGTTGAATATATGCAGATGTAATGATTTCATGGTGGGGATAATTATAATAATAATGTTTTCATTTTAAGGTATTGCTTTTTTTTATTTTCATCCGAATGTTGTACTTGAGTTTTCATTGGATTCATTAATGAAAAATGGGGTTTTGGTTTAACAGTCAGTGGTGCACGATTCTCACACAGTGAGGAAAATTATGTTTCGTTTTCCCAGGAAACTATGTTGTCGAGTGTTGTTTTTGGGAAAAGGTGAACTTCTTGGTTGGCGTGTAGTTTTTAGGCCATGCTGGAAAACTGTGTGGCATGTCCCCTTGGATAGTGAGGGTTTCATGGTTTACACAATATCGAGAAAACCATGTTTCAATATAGTGCTCCATGCCTATGTTATTAAAATTTTAAAAATAATGATTGTATTCTATTGGAATTTAACACCAAATCCCCCATTTTCTTCCCCATTCATGATTCTCATTCCTAGGAACCTCCCTATATCCCCTTTTCTCCCTTTTACCTCCATTTTGGTGTGGTTTTTCCATGATTATACTGGGTCCACAAGAGCTGCAGTTGGGGTTTTCTATCGAATTCTAGAAATTTCTACACTTGAGGTAAGTGGTTCCATGCATAAACATTATTTTATGACTTTGATATCATTTTCCTGCTTCTGGGTTATTCTATATGTATTTTTAATTTTGTTTTAAATATTTTTTAAAGCATTAATGTTTCCTTTTGGGTGAAATATGGGTTTTCAAAATGAAATGGGTTGTATTCCATGTGTATTTCATTTGTAATTCTTTGTTTTCTCCTTAAAGGTGTTTGATAAAATTCTTAAATGGTTAAGAACATCATTAAAATGGGATTTTTGTGTGTTTAAATTCCAAATAACCTTTGAGCTATGGAAATTTTTTTTTATCATGTGGGTAACATTGATTGGATTATGCATGTGTGAAAGTGATGTTTTCTATGATGTGTGGAATGAAAATTTAGCATAAAGGGAAACCTATGTGACTACGTGGGTTGACTAAGACTAGTATGATAGTTGGATTAGTAAGGTTGAGACCCATTTATTTCTAGTGGGATTTACAATGCAACACTTACTAAACTACAATGAATAGAGACCACAAGAAATTTAGATAGATTTCTCTCTATTGTCTCATGCTTGAGAATGTTGATCAGTGTGGTTTCTATACCATGGTTCACCAAGATACAAGGTACCTATTTTCCAAAATATGCTAGTGTATATAGGGATATCTCGTGACATATTTCACCATTGTGATGTCATACCCACCATCGGCATATAGTTCACATGTCTGTTATTTCAAAAGAAAATCTTTTTTCCATAAAATTATTTTTTGTAAAATGACTCTATATATTCTTTTCATAAAACATGCATGTTAATTTTTATTATAATGTTTTGAAATAGGATCTCATTTATTTAGTGGAATCTTTATAGGCTTTTTATCACATGATGCATACACCCTTGAGTGTTTTTAGGCTTGATTATGTTTTACTCAATTAAAGGCAGGATATATCATGATAGTGTTTTGTGTTTCTAGTGGGCCTATCTTACAGGTGTTGGTGGTGGTGGATTGAGGATGATTATCATCCTGTTTCATGGAGAATTTTGGGATAACTTCATTTTCTCTTTTTCATTATAGTTTTTTTGATACTTGATTATTGTTTTAATCCTTATATTTAAACTTTTTTGTACCATGTTTGGTTATGATTATTCAGTTATGTGATGTTAGTTGTTATTGGTAATTTATGATTATATAAGTTGGTGAAATCATTCTCAAAGAACATTGGTGGTACCCAAGAACTATTTTATATTATATCGGGATTGGGAATTACATTTAGACTATGCCATAGGTCGGTTCTAGTGCTGGGTTTGATGGTACTCCATCTTGGTTCGGGATATCTCTTCTTCCTAATAACTGCTCCTACAACAAAGTCACTAGTATCACATGTTATTTCAAAGGGTTGTATATAATTAGGTGATTATAAGATAGGTATGGATACTAACTCTTTTAAAAATCAGTTTATAAATTTTAGGAATTATTATCAAACTTGATCTTTTCTTCCTTTTCAAGAAGTGAGCTTCATGGTCTTACAATCTTTGGTAAATCATTGATAAATCATTAGTCAAAACTAGAATTCTCATAGAAGCTTCTCACTGACTTAATTGATATTGGTGGAGTATGTTATCATATATCTTCTATTTGGGACATAATCTCTTTAATTCCATATCTTATGATTTTTTAGATAAGAACAATTCTTTCTTCACCATGAATTTTTTTTCTGTAAATTGAGAACAACGTTTTTCTACTCACACCTAGCTTGCACATTTAACAAATTCTCCAGAAATTATTCAAATTTATTTCCAATTATAGTAATTTCATATATTAATAATTAAATTATCATATTTATTTTACCATTGAATATCTCCATTATATATTTGTGAAATGTGGTGATTTCTCCACATAACCTAAATGAAATTATTTTTTATACAAATGTGTTATAGGGACATTTGAATGTTGTCTTATCTTAGTCAAAAAGATAAAAAATGAACATGTTTATATCCTATATATCCATCCCTAAAACAAAAATTAGATTTACCTCTATGATTTTCTAATATTAGATCAATTAATGGTATAGGCGAATCATGTTCCCTTGTGGATTTTTTTTAATTTTTTTTTATCAATACAAACACTACTACTTGCCATATTCATTATGGAAATCTACATATACCATTCATTGATGGTGATATTAATACCATATTTCTTTAGTAATATATATATATATGATCACCTTAAGAAATATAATGAATTGGATATATTTTCCAAGAATAAAGTAGCTTGATGATCCCACCATTTCCCACTTATTAGATATTTCGATTGGGTCTTTTGTGACACTCAATAGTTTCCTTGACCTTATCCACCATAAAAGAATGCTTGCAGTTTTTTGGACTAATTTCCTTTATATAAAAAACTAGTGTAGGTTAACTCATTTTTATATCTTTTTAATAATTTAATAAACCTATCTTTATGTTGAGCTTCCAGTGCAGCTAGTATAATGATAATAAGTGTCTCTTTTCATATAAATAAGAATATTTAATCTTACAAAGAAATACCATTAATTAAAGACTATGATGATAATTTAAAAATGGTATCTATATAATTTTAAATTTATATATATCATCTTGTAATCATTAAATTGTATCGAAATAGAAAAAAATTATAAACATTTTACTCCAAATTCCACTAAATTCATTATAGTGTCTACCATGTTTTTGGTTGATTCCACTGGATGAGCATGTGCATTATTTGGTTGAATTCTTGACTTATCCTTTAAATATTGATCACTGATAAAATTTAAAAATTAATATAAACAATATGTATTCTTCATAAATTCGAATAAATTCAGAAAATCCTTGTCTTCCCCTACTAGAAATGTATATTTTCATTAGAACACATCAATAAATCCACCTCTGATAGACAAAACAAATTTCCCTATATAATAGGTACCCTTTTTCACATTTCATGTCTAATACCAATAAATCAGTATGAATAATAAACATTCCAACTCATACTAATATTTCTTAAATAACTCTTTGGGGATATATTAAAGATCTACCAGTGAGTTTCAATGATACTATTGTATACCTAAAGTCTCTACTTTCATACTCATTATAAAATTCTAAAGTAATTAAATTTATACTACCTCAAAAATTCATAAGACTTGTATTTTTAAATTTACCTTAAAATTTATATGGAAACATGAATATCAGTAAATGCTTAATATTTTATTGAATATTTAGTTAAATATGTACACTATATTCTTGTGTGATAGGAATAGTTGAAAACTCTTCCAAAAGATCTTTAATTGAAATGATATTCTTCAAGAATCTGGTAAAGTATGGTATCTTGGAAACTAATTATTTAAATATAAATATAAATATAATATTCTTAAATATTTGACTAAACCTCTTGAAATAAGTGTTTTCATATCAATCTCATTATAATTTTTAGGGAATGGAGTTGGTGGATAAAAATATTTGATATCATTTCAATAGATCTTGATCATAGATCTTCCATAAATTATTACCCTTCTTTTATTCTTTTTCCCAAACAATTTAGCTTTCAATTGTTGTTTATTCATAAAAATATTATATTTATCTTTAGGTACTAAACTTTCTTACTAAACTCAACATAAATTTCTTACTGTTAAAGATACTCTCTATCTCTATCAATGATCAGTTTTCCTCCTCTTGTTATAAAATACATAAAACATTCTCTTGGATTTAGCACAGTTGTGCTATGAAATTTTCCTCGATATTTTACTATATTTGTATTTTAAAGTTTTCTATATTGTGAATAGTATCTTGGTCCATTTATATTACCTAGTCAATTCATGATAAATTTAATTTTATGTTTAAAATAAAATCATTAATCATTAATGGATTTTCTTTTATCTCACAAAAATCTTAAAATATATTCTCTGTACCATATTATCTATTCTTGTATATAGTGTCCTAGTTTCCATAATTTTCTTGGTTATTGTTATCTTGGTAACTGGATTATTTGTTCCCATGAAATTCACCATTACACCTTTAATTTAATTTTCATTGCTCATTATAAGGTAAATTGATGTGATTCTTCTATCCTAAATTATAAGTGTTTGAAAAGGGATAATTAATCAAGGGTTGTATCACATATTTTTCCATGTAATATTATTCATCCACTTGATTAGGTGATATATCTTGATCTGGAATTTCAAAATTCATATAGCTGACAACACATAGACCATATATACCATAATAATTATTTTATTCTCTTCCTCATTATTTTTGATTTAATACTATGCATTTCTCTTTGAAAAAAATCTATTTATGAATTCACATCATATCTTATTATCACTTCCTTAATATGACTATTCTATTTATTATTTATTATCATTAAGAATTATTAATAACCATATTGAATAGTCTTTTGAGTTCATTTTCTATATTATAACTATAGTGGCCTTCTGAAATAGTATCCACTAATATTTTCCCATAAGGTCAATCCCATGATAAAATAATTACATAATTATATCATGTGATAATTGATGATGTGGATATTATTGGTAGAAATTATTTAATATTTATTATGATTCATGGAAATCTTTGTGATATTTCTCAAAAAAAGAATCGAATATAGTCTTTATGTCAATGGTACACTATATAGGATGTAATCTCATGATAAATTCATTGTAAATATCCTCCAAAGTGCTAAATGATATTCCTATTTTTATTACATTCATTCCCTTTATTTCCATTAATATAATAAGGAACAAATATCATCCTTAGCTTATATTAACAATCTCTTATGAGTATAAAATATTGGATAATCGATATAAATTATTTAATGAAGCTAAAATCATTTTTCAATGGTAATCCATTAAAAAGTTATAGATGGTTTAAATGATGCTTCATCAGCTTATAGTTCATTTCATTCTGTGACAATGTAACATGTGAGGGGTTTCCAAATTGCTCGGGGACTTTTATGTCCCAATGTCGTTGTGGTTCTTATTTATTTTGGATGATTTTATCATTTAATTATGGATCTTCCCTATTTTTATTTCTTATATATAATTTTGAATCATCCATATATTCTATTATCATTTAATTAATTCTATGGAAATATCTACCTATTTTGTAAGTCATAGTATATATGTACTCAAATTACATATGTTCATGTACATACAATATAACATAGTATAATATTTGAATTGTGTGTAATGTGATATTAAATTTAATATATAATATTTTTTTTAAACTACTCTTTTTTATATTTGATAACTATATTCTAATATTCAGAAAAATATTATAAAATTAATCAATGTAAATGATTCCAAATTTAATCAATGATTAACTATGTATTGAATCCTCAGGGAATCACTATAAGTGTATAGTGTTGAGAAACACATTAATTGAGAGTTCCCCTAAGTTATATCCATAGAGATAGTGAATTTAACTCACTAATTAAGTATACTACTGTGAGCATTTAATAAGAAATTTGTGTGTGTATAAACTATAAAAATAAGTAAAATGTATAATGAGATAGGAAATAGTGATAAATTAAGGTTGATGAGATGACGAGAATGATGAAATGTATTTAAGGATTTAATAATCAAAATAGGAAACAATTGGGGATTGGGAGATTGGTTTCACTACTTCATATTTACTACAAATGAATTCATCAGTTCTTCCATTGAACACTCACTTTTCCTATCAATGTGATCCCTCAATTCATTATTCATCTTTTTAGTGTAATCACAAGTCACCATGTGGTTTCATGTGATAACTATACTAAGTGGATTATTATCTTGTGGAATGTGATTAATGTGTTCCTTATCCTCTTTAAACACTCTCACTCTTTATCTAATTAAGGCCCTATATGAAGTACATGGGATTGGATTTTAATTATTATTACTTAACCAGATTCTATATATTTAACTAGTAGTTTATCATGAAATAAAATAATTATGTATATAATTATAATATATGAAGAATTAAATTAATTAAATCATTTATCAAAAATTCACAATTATGCCACACCAAAACCCCACTAGGTGTTTAACTAAACAGGACCATCCTAAATCAAGCAAACCAAATAATATAAAAATTATATTAAATAAAGAACGATTTATATATTACTCTTATGGTTGAGCCTCCAAATATCTGTTATCCTCTCCAAATATATTGATCCCTCATTTCATGGTATGAGGACTTCACTGAGTACCTCTTCATAATAAATACGATCAATCCATGTAGACTATGAATATCAAGATCATTTCACATGGAAACACCTTTCATTATCTCCAATGAATAACCAATTCCATTAATAATGTGGGTTTTATTCTTTTTCTATTTTATTAGTATCCATATTTCCATTTGATCAATAATTTCATGAATTGGTAAGACATGTTTTTATGAATATTCTCATAGTCTACACTACTTGAAAATGTGATTAAAATGGAATCTTGATTGATCATCAACCCCTTTAACTTGATTTCCCTTTATATATTGCTCATTAAATGTTTTGAGTAGTTTTTATATGATTCAGTTTTCAAAAAATACTTCTAGTATATTTAGGAAAATCCATTGGTTGTATTACAAAAAATTATAAAATTAGAGGCCTAATAATGTCATGGGATTAAAAAATGTTGTGTTGTGTATTGATATTATGATTAATTGAAATAATAGTCTTACATTGTTCTTGTGGATACATTGGAGGTATAGAATAACCTTGTAATGAGACATAATATTTTCGTGTGAAAAGAATATTCTTAGTGAATAATGCAGGATGCATTAGTGTTGTCATAGTCTTGTGGTGAAATGTGATATTATGTTTGATGGGAAATTTTATATTAACCTCTCAACATTATTGATTCCAAAAAAATAACATTAATATAGATGAAATTTCCATGATTTTGTATTCTTGAGTGTTTTCCCCATACTAAATTTCATATCTAACATGCTCAACTTTGTATTTTTTATGATAATATTCATGAAAACAATACCTCAATTATTTCTATTACACAATGTTAGATTTTGTGTAGTCAAATTAAGTTAATACATCACACATTGATGAGTTGATATAGCCTCATGGGAATTAATGGAATATTACATTATAGAACTAATATATTGTCAATCTCAAACATGGGGTTATATTTTCCTTGATTTATTCCATACTTTAGTCATTCATACCTCTTTTAGTCTCACGTTTATTATAACATATAACATTTTCCTTTGAATTTATTCCTATGTAGTTCATTTATACACACAATTTAATTTGACATGGTGCACTTTTTGTTCTATGTACTCATACTAACAAGATTATTTTCATTAAAAGTTTTATAAAAGTTATTGATTCAACTTAAAAACGTCATGATTAAAATAATTGATAAAATTAATACAAATCCATGAATGAATTTTATGGATTGTGAGCTTATTATCTAATCTAAAAAAATTATACAAACTCTTATTTAAAAGCTAAAATTTATGAAAAACAACCCAAAATATAATTTAAAATAAGCTAAAACAATGATAGTAATGTGTAATGAAACTATCATTGATATTGATAAATAAATTATGAGACCCGATAAATAGTAGTATTATTTTGATATATTTATATGATGGTTTTTTAATGATTATTTGATTACGATTATATGTGAATAATTTGATACATTCCCATATTTAAATTTTTTCCTAGAATGATGAAATATTTTATAATATAATTTATGTTTTGAGAGTGGTGATTTTATGAAATTAGGCATTGGATGAACCAAATCATCATGGGGGTCATTCCACTTTCAGTAGAAGTTCCATAAGGTTTTAGCAATAATATGGAAAGAATCAGTAGTGTATTACAAAATTATTAGGATTATCGTCATTCCACATTATAGTGTAGCAATACTTTTAAAGATATGTTTCTAAGGGGGTGTATAAATAACATAGGGCATTCTATATTAGAATGAGGACATGCCATATCCAGCTCGAGTTGTGATGGAAAATACATACCATAATTTTCTTGAGCTGTATATTAGAGCATATGTAATTGGTTACTAGTGTTGATTTCATTAAAATATCTAATAAACCCATATATATACCTATCTATTGTGATTATATGGATATGGAAACATATATCTATGTCAAAAAATGGTACACTTGGATGTAAAGGGATTTGAAGATGTGAGTTGGCTAATGGTGAGGTTTTGGAAATTATTTGTTCCTAAGTTATGAGGAATGTTAGTGATACTATGAATTTACACAAATTAGTCTAGTTATAATGGGCCTCTTGGGGAGCATGTTAGATTTATATGGTGTGATTATATTAATGAGTACCTATGTATGTGTGGTCCCCTGGGTGGGATATAAAATGGATGGGGGGGTCTAAATCCATTTTTGATACTTGATGAGGATTATGATAATGATGATGATAACTTTTCTATTTTTCAGGATATGTGAATTACAGTGGTGATGGTGTGGATTGAATTTGAGAGATTCCCTTAGGGTGGACACAAAGAAATATAGTATGATTCCTTAAGCATAGACAACCTAATCAATGTGGTTTATTGAGGGAAGAGTCTATGTGGGTAGACATAAAATAATATAGTGTGAGTTTATATGGGTAGAGAACTACCCTACCAAAATAAATATTCTAGTGAGGTCCCTGTGAATAGACAACTACATATAGATATTATAGTTAGGTCCCTACATGTGAATAACTGCTTGGAGATTTTACGACAAGAATCCTTGGAGTGTAAAATTTAATAATTTTTTAATATAGTATATAGGTGGATTGTATTAATAGATTATGGGTTTTTAAAATTTTTGGTTTGGATTTGAGGCATGTGAAAAAATTAGGTTGGATGGGTATATCTGAAATATATGTGATTTATTTTGTTTATTTCATTCACTTATTAATTAGTACACATTATTACCATGGAAACATGAGATTTATGGGAAAAAACCTACCATATATATATATATTATCACCCAAATTTTTTATATACTTTTTATTGATTACCTAGATATAATGAGAAAATTTTATGGGAGAACCTTGCTCTAATGTTTTAGAGGAGTCAGTTTTTATTATACATGACTAGAGGTCTAAAGAGGAAGGTAGACTTGTGTGGTTATCTTGCTTCTTGTACCTTGTTTTTATATGACATGACATGACATGAATTGGATATACATTATTCTTCTATTATTGTTTATAACTTCATTCTTATTATTCATAGTGATGTGTTGTTTTTATTTTGAAAAACTAATTTCTTATGAATATGTTTGTTGATATACCTTTTGTTCTAGCTGACAATTCCTGACCTATTGAAGGTGTGCATCCAGGATCACACTCAAACACATTGTCTACTTAGGTGGAGTCCCAGAAGGGGTGGGTTGTGAAAATATATTTTCATTACACAAATCACCCTTAATGTGGTGACTTATCCTCTATGTATCACCACTAACTTGTACCATTATTGAATATCTGAGCTGAATTGATGAAAATAAGGATAACCGTCTATTTCACCATTGATAAAAATATTTCTATGGTCATATTCGACCACTAAATTCCTCTCTAAGTAGTTAAATTTAAAACACAAAGTATACCACTCCTAGAAAACCCAAAACCCATATGGTATCTCAAATGTTCCCTTAATTGACCAATCCGAAGCTCATCATTATAGGATGAAATTCATACACCATCATATAGAACCACCCTCTGTCACTAGATTCATCATTAAAGGGCGTAAACCTATCATGGGGTCATTCACTTGTTTAATATAAAGATTTCCACATAACAAGAGTCATAAAATGACTATATTTTTTAGAAAATGTGTATGGGGTGGCTTCCAAATCCATAACAGGTCATATTTTTTTTGTTTTGTCTCTCTATAAGATCTATTGGCACTCACTAAAGTCATTTTAACCATCATAACTCACTTAAAAATCATGAAAAATAGATATTTATAAACAAATTGATTAAATTAGGGACTACTTATCTCTTTAAATAGAGTTTCCCACTTGAAATTTCTCACTTCATCCTTATCTGAGCCTACATCCAACTTCAACGATATCCACGATACCTAATCCCATAGAAATTCATTTTTAATTGTTTATAAAAAATATGATTAATATGAAAATTAATTCCATTATCATTATTTTAATATCCCAATTTCATTTTTTATATTTTAAATCTAATTTTTTATTTTATTTTATTTTTCAGGATTATAGATTGAAATCTTACAAAAATTAATAGTATATTTTGGTGTTTATTTCCTAAATTCAAGGAAGTGTTATTGCCTTTAGGAATTTTGTATCATGTAATCTATATTAATAGAACTATATTATCATTAGTTTAGTTTTTTATAAAGATCATATAAGATGGTATTTTAACAACCCCATTAAATATATGTATTACTAGGATATCCTTGAATTATGATCATCATATTAGGTTGTGATGATATATTTTTTTAGTATGAGTAGGATCAATTCTATAGATATATAATTGATCACCCATATGATATATGTTTGTAAACATGTATTCATATTGACTCATTTAAATTACACAACATGGATTGTCATAACTGTGTCATTGGTGTACTATAAGTGAACATTGGTTAGGGATCCTTTCACTTTAGGTTGTCAAATAGGTTCCCTACTTGAGAATTTTATTACATTCATATGTATCTAAATCAATTTTTTAATTTTTCTTAGTAAAATTTAATTTTGAATTACTCTAATTAAGTGGAGGGATTTGATTAAAAATGATAGGATTTTTTCACACTTATGATGGGTTATGAAATTAGTGCCCTCAAATGATTTTGGATTGAGTATGTTCTTGGTCATGATAAGATAATTAAAGTTGATATAATTATATATGATTTATTCAACTATTGAATTAAAAAATTTATAAGTTAAATGTGATTGAAATTATTCATGTCTAGCTCTTAATATTAGTTTTAAGGAAAATGGAATGTTTTTGATAGACAACAGTTAGATTAGATCATAGAAAACCCCCTTGTGAGTTGGGTAGCTATGATATGTTACTAGTGATTTATCTTAGTTTATAATTAAAAATGTGATTCATTGTTTTTACCAATTTTATAAAGGTCCTTTGATTCGCACCTTTGATAGTTAAAATTATTATTTTAAAACTAATGAGATTGGTTCTTGTGTATCAAAAAATAATTATAAAAATAATAATATTTTTTCAATGTATTTAAAATAATTCAGTAAATATTATTGATTTAATTGAATAACTAATGTGTTATTATAATATAAATAATGAGTTATTTATATTATTAAAATGCGAACATGAGGAAGTGGAAAATCAAAAATGGGATTTGGGGTTGGGATGAAACAAATGGATTTCCAAGGCCTAATACATGTATAAAATTCATAATCTTACCACGAGAGATCATTTACGCACCTTGTTTTCTATGTTTAACTAATTTTAAGGCTCATTAATGATCTTCCCAAGGTTGTTTGGGAATTAATCCACTTTTCAAAGCTATTTAATGTTCTAAATGACCATTAGATGCTATTTAATATAGATCATTTGGTTTTCTATACATGTTTGTTACCTTGTGTCTATTTAATGCTCTTAGGCCTATAAATAGATTAGATGTGGGGTGGTAGAATTCATTTCATTAGATATAAACAATGGTGGTTCTTATTATCCAATAGTCATCCTCTTCCTATGTAGATATTTATTTTTCCTTACCCAAGAGTTTCTTTAGAGTGTTTCCCATACCATATTATTTCATTTCAATAGAATCACTTGTATAAGAATAGGATCCTTCCAAGGAATTAGCTACTAAAAGGTATTTTTTTATTGTTGAATTTTTTTTATTTTTCATTTAATTTTATGTACTCGTTAAGTATTATTATTTCTTTCTCCATATTCCGAGGGTCATTTATGAAACTATAACCTTTTAATGGTATCAAATTGAAGTTCCCAAAGGATTTTTAGTTTTAATTGTTTTCAATAATCATGTAAATAGATCTATGGGATTTATTGGGTAATGGATTGATTTTCCACCCACTAAATACCATGTAAAGGGTGAACAAACAATTTATGGGAAAATACATGTAAAGTTTATTTTATGAAAAAATAATGATTATTATTCATTTAATGAAATATTATTTGTGATGATTATTTATCTGGTATGTAAGGCTATGAGAAGTGCTAAAAAATTATAAGAAACACTGTCTAAAACATGTTAAGAATTGGGGAGATGAGGTTCAATGTGATGTCTGGTAAACCTGTATCAGTAAATCACGCTTTTTTCATTAAAATGTTATAAAAAAGTTTGGATATTTGAACAAAGATAGATTGGATTATAGAGAATCCATCCATGTGTTATCTTTGTTGAAGGATTACAAAATTGTTGAGGAAATACCTTGGATGAAAGATTGATTTGTTTAATATTGGAGAAACAATTATTAAAGGTAGTGAGATTATTGAAATATTTTTTCATGAGTATACATATGATTTAAGACCTAGGGAATTTTTTTTAGTTTCTATAACAATGTTTTATAAATTCCCATAATTGTTTTGAGGTGTTTGGGGAATATTTTAAAATATTGGAAGATGATTTGAACGTAATTAATGTGAATGTGATGTAAATCTCAATTTTTGATTTAAGGATGAAAATGGATAAGTATTTAATTTTTTAAATATTATAAGACAAATTCATAAGAATGATCCCATTAGTTTCATAAGTATTACTTTTCCTATAGTGTAGATAATTTTCAAAGGAATAATTGTGTGATGATGTTTTCATGAGTTGGTAAGGATCATTATTTACTGTGTAATCATTATTTAGATCTATTTATTAGTCATTATAACTTATGTAAAGATCATTTTTATTATATATAGGCATGAATTGAAGTTTTGTAATTATTATTCTATATGTAAAAATCGTTTTAGATCTATAAAAGGATCAATAATTAGAGGAAAATTTAATAATTCTACAGACTGAAATAAGATTTTCTAGAATAGTATATTTTGATAAAACAAATATTTGAAGCTGAAGGAATTTTTTGTTGAATAGAAAATAATAATGTTGTTTTGTTATCGATGATTATATCTTGAGAAGTGTAATATTTTATGGGATTCTAGGTGATCGCTATAGGTTTAATATGGAAGATGTACTAGTTTTGAGGGATGATCTCACACTATAAGAGAGAGTGTCACACTAAAAGATATATTGTTATATCCTTTTATATAGTAGTGTATACTAAAGTTTGTATTTTTTTCATATTTTTTTGACTAATTAACTGAATTAAACTGTAGTAATTTAAATATATATATGAATTAATCAAAAATTAAAAAAAATGAAATAGTATTTTTTTATACTACTTAAAATAATCTTTTGATAAAGGGGAAAACTTCGGCCATGTGTTGTGCATGTGGTTTTACCATACACAGAAACAGTTGAATATTCGTATTTATGTAAATGAGAAATATCTAAAAAATTTGAGGTGGATTATATACAAAATGAACCTAGAAAATAAGATGATGATGAAGAATAAAAGTGTGTTGAAAAAAACTGGGAAAACATGAGATATAGATTAAGAATGGGGGTGAGAACCTAATATAGTGCTATAAAGATGACCTACTATATACAAAAGAAGAAAATAATAAATATATCATCGGAATTTTTTATTGAAGTTGAATAAGAAGGAAGAGAAGCAGTAGACCTGTGAGGTTGTGTTAATAGTGAGCAAGAACATACTCAAATATTTGTCTTTCATCACCATGAATGATTATAGAGTTATGATATTCATTGTTTACTCACCAGGTAAATGATTTTATGGTTGTATTTCTTGAAAACTGAGTATGATAATATCATAACAATTAATCAAAAATATATATATGGAGGCTATATAGATATTAGATACTAAGTTACATGTTTCAGTTGAGAAGAATCTAAAATCATTGAAATATTATTTTAGTTGAGGAAATGGATTATATTTATTAGATTAAGTTACATCTAAATAATATTATGATATACTTCTAGAATGAAAAATGAAAAATTAGTTGTAAGACTAAAGTTTAATGGGTTGCTTCAAAAGATAAGTGGTGTAAGATATTTTTCATGTTCAATTATGTTATATTGAGAACACACCCTTATATAGAATGGTGTGAGAGGTTTAGGGACAATATTTTCCCCATTTAAATGTAGGGAAAACACTTGTTTTTTTTTAATCTATAGGTAACCCGTTATTATTGATAATAAGATTATTAGTTTATATATTTTTTACTTGGGGATCCAAGGAATATCGTAGAGTATGATTATCATGAGGGGATGAACCTTTTACATACTATTGTTTCATACATTAACAATTTCCTAAATTTCATATATGTGTATGACTGAATAAACAAAAAATATCATTCTATCTTAACTGTAAATAGAGGTTTGAAGTCCAAAGGGGTTAAATGGAGAAATCTAGAAATTATAATTTTGAAAAAAGTAAACCACACCAGATTCACCACCTCCCCCTATCAGGTATGTTTCCGAAGGTCCATAGGGACTATTATATGGTATTTGATCATAAGTTACTTATGATTGTGTCGTATATTTTCTTTCATATTTCATTATTGAAATATATAGTTTTAATATTTTAAGAGTTTTTATAAATCCTCGAATGAAAATATATGATTCCATATGTGTAAAAATAGAAGAGGTTTCATACATGTAATTGAAAATTAAAATTCAAATAATGATTATATAAAAAAATAATTATTTTAAAAGTGAATAAGAAATTAAAATTAGTATAAGTTAGTTAGTATTTTTATTGTTTATCATTTAAATATACTGATTTTTATTCCACCGATTAAGCAAAAAAAAGTATGTGATGAAGTCAAATTTATTGAATAACATAGTGATTTTTATTCTGAAATTAAATATTAATTTAATAAAGTTACTTTTAAAATTTTCACCAAAGTATTATCATATATCAAGGAAATAATGGATGAAAAGACATAGCTATAAAATGAAATTGACACTATAGAAGAATCATTAGCTAAATAGGTAAAGAGCTATTGTATTATCAAAAAAACTGATTAATGTTGAGGAATAATTCATCTCACATTGCAATATAATAAAATCCTTGATACATGAAGAATTTAAAAGAGGTTCGTGGTAGAATTTTGTGGTCCGAGAAGTAGTCTAGACATTGGAGAAGCTAAAAAGGGATTCTTTAAATGTTAAGGATACACATCTAGATGTTAATCAAAAGAAGATAAAAGAACATGATAGTTCACTAAAAGTGACATGTAAGATTAATGAGGATAAATTTTAAAAGTTTAATAGAAAATTGGAAGATTTCTTGATATCTATAGATAGGGATAAGTATTCACTCAACAAGAAGTTTCTTAAGCTAGAAATAAAACTGAAAAATCTATAAGAGTCAAAATATGGATCATCCCAAGCTACTGAGAATATGTTTGATTCATATCAAGTGTGATAGGTATGTATTAAGTCCAAATGAACCCATGTAAGTGTAAAAAATATATTTATATAATCTATGAAATCATCTACATCATGTTTAAGGATAATTTTACCTCAATGTCTTGTTAAATATATGAGTACTAAATTTTTTTCAATTGAGTGAACAGATTTCAAGTTAAAAACTACAAAAATGTGGAAGGAGAAAAATTAAAATAAATTCACCACATAATCAAGGGTGAATATAGGAAGGTATAAGAAACCTATCTCCCTGAAACGAGACTAGGAATTTCGGATTTTGATTAAAAAATATAACATTATAAATCAAGATAAAATACACCTAAAGACAAAATAAGAATTTTTTAGGTCTTTCTTGGTTTTATAAATGTTTTGTAAACATGGAAATTTAATTATTTAACAAAATATATAATATATAATATATTAACGTTCTATAGAATTGGTTGAATTTCTAATGTTAAATGGAAAATTTTAGGAATGAAATTGACTTCACAGAGAAAGAAAAATCTATCAAATTAAAATAGATCTGAATAACTAGAAAACATATATAATTTTTTCAATAGAAGTATCCACTATTATCAATAGTGTTGGTACACACCATCTCATCATCAATAATATAATATTTAATGAATAATACAAAAATTAGATTAGTAAATAAATAAAATAAAATAAGTCTTCCATAGGAGATCAATCATTAAAGAATAATGAAAAATATATAACAAATAATAAGTTAAAAAGAGATCTATAAAATTTGTGACATTGGAGAAGAAAATATTCTTCTACTATTGGAGGAGATGAAATAAAACAAACCATTATAATATTTCCCTGAATCTAAAAATGAAATGGAGAAAGCTAAAATCAAATTAAAAATTCAACTCATAAAGGGATAGTTGAATTGTTTTGGTTGTTGACATTTAAGATGAAGATCATCAATATCATGAGAGTTTTTGAAATAATGAAAACCCATATATTGTTGAATAGATTTTTGGAAGGTGAAATAAGGAATGATATATTTTTTTATATGTATGAATATTTTTCTTGGACAAATAAAGACTAAAATGAAACCACCCACGGAACAAAGTACCAATAAAGTTATTGTGTAGATAAATTCTATACACAAAATGAAGAATTATCATATTCCAAAATATTGCATAATCTTATTTCCAGATCAATTGTAATAGGTTAAAATGATTTAGAAATCTAAAAGGTATTTAAGTGATCTAATTTCTCAAGTAAACACACCCACTCCGGCTATTAACAAACCTTATAAAAAGAAATAAAACATTGATTTCAACTTTTGTTTAAATCTGTAAATACAAAGATAATTAAAGAAATAAGATACCTAAACATTTTATATCATCTAGGAAAGGAGTTTTTGGGCTTCTCAAATTAAATTGATGTCGATGACCCACCTTATTCTTATATTTATTTGTACATTCTCAAAGGTGTTAAATTGAATGTGAAGAATGGAAGAAATAAATCCCTCATCTTCATTAACAATTAGAAGTAAGGTGTCTCTTTGAAACATATTATCTAATAAATTTAAATTGGTACCAATAATTATCAAACATTATTTTTTAAGAGAAAATAAACTATGGTGAATCTTGGAAACAATTCCTTCTAAGAGTGCTTTCAAAAGGGAGTGAAGCTGCCAGATATATATTATTTTTTTCTTAAACTAGAATTTTAGAAAGCCTCTACAAAAAGTATTATTGAGGTATGGTTTTCACTTTAAATTGTTTTTTATATGAATTGTATATAATAATGAAGGGGTGATTATATAATTAAATTAGATAATAAATAAACTTTCACTCGGATGAATTTTATATTTTTGGTGAAGTGAGTAAAGATTAATGAAATTTCTTGAATATTGGTGTGTACATCCTCTATATAAGATAATTCCTAATTTGAGATCACATTTTGAGTATTTAAGGATATATTTAATATAATAATTATTCACATTTGTTTTCTACACTAGTTTATTCCATGAAGACTTATATTTGATTAGTTTATGACATATTTATAAGAATCATGTGATATCACTTTAAGAAAAAAATGTATTTGTGTTTTTTTTTAATATGTGGATGTTTTAAACACATGATATTTATCAATGGAGGTTATATAAACTATCATATTTTTTATTTGGATATTAATTTTCATTGTTTTTTATTATTGGTGGTCTTATAAAACCATTTTGAATCCATAATTATTGCTGGTTCTGAAACCACAGATAAAATGAGTGTAGTTATTTTTTCATTTTTTATTTTTTTCCTTAAACTGGTTAAACTTATAATTGATTCCAATTTATTATAAGTGTTTTAGATGTATATATAAATGGTTTCTCAGTGTGTATTGTTTTTAAAACCACGATGTGTTATATAATGATGGTTTTTTAATTAGTGGTGGTTTAAATCGTATTTAATTACAAAATAAATATAGAAAATAACATACTGCTAAATATTGTAGTACCTATAATTTAAAATAAAAATATATCCATGAGGTATAGAATTTAATAATTTTAGTATTAAAATATAAAAACATAAAAAATACTACAATTACATACATTTTATCACATATTTGTTAAACATAAAACATATTAGTTTTAATTCAGATACTGAAAAAGTAATATATATATATATATGTTTTCATTGTCAATATAATATATTTATAGGGGAATAAAACATAAGTGATACTTCCCTAATAATGAAAATTTTCCTTTAAATGATCCATACTCTTTATTTTTCTATTAGACACCAGTTTCTAGTGCATGTATTTCTCACAAAAAATGTAATTTAGAAAATAAATTAAATTAATTTGACATCTATTTGATAGGAATATCATAAAAAAACTATAAATATTTATTTTCACTTACCTTAAATCATTATAATGAAAATATCATTCTTATAATCAATGCTAATATGATTCTATTCATGATAATTAATGTGAAGTAACATCATATCATAGACTAATTTTCCAAAGTTATTTCGATATAGGCCTCCAATATCATTTTTAGGCACCCAAGATATGTTTAATGTTGTGGATAATTTAAAATATATCATCCTTAAAACATATGTTTTTTTCATTTTCATTTTTTATTTTTATTATTTGAATATATTCAATAAATACATTAAAATTTTAGTATACTACTGTAATAAATCATTTATACACATTGAAAATTAGATACCAAAAATTATCCCTTTTTAGTACCCTTTTGATGGTAACTATGGCACCATTTACTCAATTTATGGCTGCCTCTTAGTTTCTCCACTTGATCCCCCCAATATCCTAGAGTAGAAGGAGATACACAAGATTTTGGGAGAATACCTGATGAATATGGGAGCATATAAAATGGTATCGACTGATGGAAATGGTAGAATTCCATATGTAGGGAGTGTACATAGTGAAGATGGGAGTATAATAGATGGGTCGTATGATAGAGTAGGATCTATGGAAGATCATAATGTATCATGGATTATATTTTTTCAGAATTCCTACATCCAACAGGAATATAAAACATGTTATAACATGATATATGATACAAAATAAGAAAATGTTTTGAAATTTTGGTAAATGGGATCATTGAATTCTTTTATTCTAAATAAATAAATAAAATATATGTTAATGTAGTACAGAACATAAAATCAATTAATTCATCATTGAACTTATTATTATCATCATCCACTATAAACAAGATTTCATCATCCTAACCACCTTTCAAGATGAGCTATTTTAATATCATTATGGATAGATATATCAATCTATTATTTATGATGGGGTTTGATTTCACAAAATAATTGATTAAAATTATCACCCATATCATAAAATTCTCTCAATTCTAAATGAACTACAATTTCTAACCCTTCATCGACTATATCAAGAAGATAATATACCATTTTAGCTTAGAAATCCAAAATATATGTATTTTGTCCATCATGATCACAAGTATCAGTCAACTGATTTAAGTTAACATAAGAAAATCATATTGAATATTTCCTTATGAACTTATAAACATCGATCCACTGGGAATTGAATAATATAACTAAAAATTGTCCATAATAATATAATTCAATAATCTTAATGAAAATTAAATAGTATCCAAAGTCTATGAATTTTTAAAAGAAGCCACTATTTTTTTCAAATATTCATTATGAAAGACTATATGAAATTTAAATCCATTAATATTTTAAAAATCGAATTTCCTTGAGGACTTCAATGATCCTTGAGATAAATATTCCAAATAATCTATCACTCCAGATCAATTATCAACATTCATGATATACCTATATAAATAAAAAATATTATTAGTTATATAAGATAATTATAACCATATATTAATAATATGAGCAAAAATATAAAAGAAATAGCTTGTACCCAACCCATACCCCGTAAATTTATTAAAAAATATAACAACACAGTGATGACATGAGGAAAAATGAATTTTCACCAATGGGGAATCTATTGATTTCAAAATAATGGAAAAAAATAAAATCAGAGTCATCATCCAAGATAGTGATAATTTCTTCTTAGATTGAAGAGTCATCATCATAGTGGAAACACAATGGGATCTCATCGTATGCCTCTCTTCCATTATGGCCATGTTCAATGTTTTACCATTATCACAATGAGAATTAATTCTCCAAGTTTGTGTTATTCATTCTATAAATGTTGAAGGTGCATGAGATGAACATAGAATGGAATAGTTATCACTATCTCATGGATATTGTTAAAATGGTTTCATATAATGTAAATAAATACTCAAGGGGAAAATTTTCATAACATATAATAATTTCCCTTTTCTCCACACATGTAGCACATCATCCTTCTTCTCTAAGAAAACTATGATTTATGATTGAAATCATTTTTACTTTTAATAGAGACATTGGAGACACACTCAATTGTTTTTGTGCAAGTATAAAACACAACCTTCACTGAAAAATGATTGAACATGATTGGATTTCAAATAGTAGAAAAAATCTCTAGAAATATCATAAAAAGTAGAAGAATGAAATAAAATACATCATAGTACACTATCCCCTCTATTAATCAATGGAAAATACATCTATCCCTCAAAAAATGAATCATCGTGTCTGAAACCTTCTTCATTACCAATTCCAATACACTACTTCAAAACAACAAGAAGAAATCTATGTCGTCTATTTTGGTTGTGTTTAGAATTTTCCAACATTATATCCAAGGAGAACGTTCCTAAAAACTTCAATAATATCCATGGATAATTGCTAGTTAAAAATATAAAGCATGAGATATAAAATAAAAAGAGGCCAAAAGGATCATACATTGTAGTCACGAGAACCCTGTAAACTATCACATCATTTTGAATCAAAATTTTTCATTTAATAAAATCCATCACTACAAGATAAGATCCAAAAAATAGTCCACAACAAAATCACTCAACATGAAAAATGGAATATGGAAATATCATGACAATAATATCTTGAGAATAGAAATCAGAAACACATCTTGGATCCACATCCATATAAAGACTCATCTAAGAAAATCATTTCCTAAAAAAGTTGTAATAAATCAATATTAGGGTATCTATTAAGTTAAAATTCTACCAAATCAAACATATTCTATATGATACATAGATCCTAATCTATATTTATCTCATTGTTAATATACCTTCCAAAGGATTTAATCTCTTTTTCCTCGATCTAGGGGTAAAATTCCTCCTCATAACCCCCTTAATAACATTGGTTAAATTATTGATATTAAAGGAATCCTCCAACTCCTCTTCATCTTAGGATGAGGAGGAATCTCCCTCATCTGATAAGGATGAGAGATCCTCACCAAATCCTAGATGAGGAGGGATCACATATTTTTTTTCAATTCAATACCTGATGATCTGGTGAAAATAGTTCTCTCTAAATTAGAGTTATCAATACGTTTTTGGTCTTCTTGTGGGTGCTGTGATAAATACATGTGGGTTAACAATCAGCTTCATAAATTTTTTAGCACTTGAGTTCATGTAGTTCTCCTTGATTTTTCCTACTTGATCAATTGCATTGGGTTCAGATTCACTAGATTTATATTGTGTCTCATGTTTTTGATTCTGAATAGATGGTGTATCTTTTGAGATAACAAAAGTGGGATGAGCATCATTAAAAGTGTCCATAATTCCAAAAAAGGAATCAACAAAAGGACTAATAGGCTGGGACTATTTAAAATGACCAACCACATACATATTGGGTGTGATACTCAATTTTGTCTCCTTAGCCATCAATTTAAGGTTTTGTTGGTCATTATTCATCAACATAGTTTCATAGGGAAGATGGGTATCAATAGATCTATTAAGGGCTATAGCTTTCCCTGAATTTTTTATCATTATTATTAAATTCTATGGGAAATAAATTTTTTTGTACCCTTTATCACCCATAATTACTTTTTATGGGTTATAGTGTGTTGGATAGTTGGATCATGATTGCATGATTTGAATGAAATGACCAATATTTTGACAGTTTTTAAAATAGGATATTATATTTTCATATGTTATCATTTGATAAAATATTGAATCAATATTATGAATCCAAACATTATATGGAAGAGGTTGAGAGATGTAAATATTAGTGATAACCCTTGTAATTGAGGTTCATGATATATTTTTGGTATCGTAGTCCATTTTAAGAAGTTTTCCAACTAATCTTTCAATTGTAAAAAGGGATTCTTGTTTCAATAGGTAAGGAGGAAGTCAAAAAAATCATAAACAGATTAGAATAATGGGTGGTTCAAAGTAAAGATCAAAATCCAGGGTCCATTTAATATCATTAATATGACATCCCCTAATCAACCATTAATTAATCATTTTTAAAAGATAGTATTCATCTTGAGAAGAAAAACGAAAAACAACATTTGAGGAGTTCAACAAGATAATGTGAAAACCAAAAAACCTAATAGCTTCAAAAGACTTTCATAAGTATTTCAGAGAGGGACTATGCTTGAATGTTTTTCCAATAAGCATGAATCTTAGATCAGAGGAGAGGAGGATTACCTGAACTCTTTGTTTTCATGTTCAATTCAACAATAAATGAACGTAAACATAACTATTGAGTATCACATATAAATTTTCCTGTAAAAAATTTCTTTTTGGAAATGGAACTAATGATAAATTTCCCATGTGATAAACAAATATTCGTAATTTTTTTGATTTATTATAGGAATAAAATTTATTTCCATTAGCAATAACAGGTAAAACTGGATTGAATCATGTCTCAACATTATCTAATTACATCAAAAAGTGGTGAGATAATGTTATACCATTTATCCATCAATAATAGAGCCTTCTGGTTGATCATTGTTTCTCACAAAAGACTAAAAAAGAAGTAGATACCTAATGAAAATTTTTACATTGTAGAATAAACCACATCTGAAATGTTTTTGAAAATTATAATTTATTAGGTATAAATATTATGATGAAAAACATCCATATGGGATACATCCATAGATAATATAATGACCCTACATCTTTAACTAACTTAGTCAAATTCATAGTAAAATAATTAATTTCTATGAAAACAATGAGGGAAATATCTTATCCAAATGAAAAGGTGTAATTATAATTATTTCCTTATATTGTTAAAGCATAACATGGTTTCAATTTTTTTCAAAAATATATCTAATGAATGTGAAAAATTAACTACCACTAATAATATTTTATGAGTTAAGAATCTTCTACAGTGCCAAAGATAACAATTTATCTATAAAAATATTTGATCCGTGGATTTTATATCTATGTATCTTGTGATGTTTTACGTCAACATATCTTGAAATGTAACTTGAATTTGCATCACGTACTTTCACATTTTTCAGTATTCAAGGAAAAATACATTTTTTCATTATTTTTTAATAAAAACTACTACAGGATAATCCTATTATCACGTTCCCATGTTTCATTCTTTAAATTCATTTATTTTAAGTCTTTATAAATATTATTGTAATATTTTCATTTTCCATTCTTATTCAACATTAGAAAAAAACAAATTGTCCCATATATTACTTTCTATGGGAATAGTTTTAGTTTTTTTATATAAACATTGAAATTACAAATAAGTTAGACTGTAAAATACCATGTTTCCTCCACTATTGAATATTAGTTATATCAGATGACTTTTGACCTCTTTCCAAAAATCTTTAATAGATGATCATTCCCAAATTTTGCATCAAAAATTCATAATTGTGACATGATTTCTAAACCTGATAACAATTTTGGGTGTAGAAATAACTCATTTTTTCTATATAACATTAAATAATTAAATCGATATATATGAGATGTATAAAAATAGGTGATGGAATATGAAACATCACTTTCTGTTATACGGTCGTCTTCTCTTCTAAATATAAAATTTACAAATTAGACATGCCTGAATAGTGTGACTGTTCCATCTCGGAAATTTTTCTAATCCAGGAAAATGAATAATCTTCAATAGTAGATCGACAGCCATTTAAAACATTCTAGTTTTTTTATCTTCACTACGGTCTCATTACTCTGGTAATTACTTTATAAGAGGCTGGAGGTATACATCATGGTCATCTATTGGAATTTTCATTCCTATGATGACCATAAAATTAAGGAAATAATTTTATTTCATACACATATGTTGAGGTATATTGTAAGGGATTTGAATAAATTTCCTTAAGCTATAAAATGTACATAGAGTCCAAAATGGATTAAATCCATGATAAACTAATACTAAACCCACATTCCAAAGATCTAAAGGGAAATTTGGATATAAATAATTAATGGACTTCCATGATTTCAAATCTATTGGATGAATTATAAACCTATTATTGTTATTTTATACTGTATTCTATTTCATTTTCTCTTCTATTTTAAAAGATATTAACAATATTTAAAATCAAAATTTTAATGAAAAATATATTACAACCTTCAGAGATGTTTTATTTCTATTCTTCTTAGCAGTGTGTTCATTAATACCATCATAATGATTCACTTATTTCCATCAAGATGTATGACATTTTCTATACTCTTATATATCTGAATAATCTAATTGATGCAACATGATGTCATTGGGATATGAATGTATCTTTGTATAATTGAGACCAAGTTTTTTGATAACATTTTCATCTCATAAAATTATTAAAATATCTTATCTAGAAAAAATTCATCATGAATAAAATCCAATATCATTGAAATTTCTTTATCTCTAATTTGACATAATCACTTGATATAGTAAAAATCCATTATGAAGTAAAATTTTATATATCCAATACATCCTTCATATAACTCCCAATTTCTATCTTCTACAAATCCATAAAACTCATTTGATTTCTTACTTACCCTCTATATTTAATTAATCTAAAAAATTAGAACCAAAATGCACTAATATATTACAATATTCATCATGTTGTATTGTAGTGAAAAAATAATTTTTCATTAGATTCTGAATTTCATTCTCCATTTTCAAGGTAATAAACTATTCATTCTTATGATAGTCAAAAATCAATGTTTTAGAAATTCACAATTATCCATTCCAAATCAATACCAAAAACATAGAAAGAAATTATTTTAAAATAAATTTCTCATAAAAATAATTGTTTTCAACCATCGTGTAAAATTTAAATTGGGACATGTACATTTTATTATTCCATCTACGGATCAATTTTCAGTTAGAACGTATAAAAATTCCTCCAAGACCTTATCATGTTGAGGTTTATTTTAGTGTAAATTTATAAAACATTTATCTATTTGTATCTTATTGATAAATATCTATATAAACAACATATTATGTATTAATTAAATACATTCATGTTGAAAAACATAAGCTTTATAGAATAATAAAACACTAATATTGTAAAAAATATTATAATTTGTAAAATTTAACTGAGAAAATATCATAAAATATAATATAATTATATCAAATTGACATTATGATTTCATTATTTTGTTATATGAATACATCATATAACATATTGAAAAAATAACACATCACATAAACAAAACCCACATATATTATGTTAAAATTTTATATTATTTTTTAAGTGACTCATGAATGAAAATATACTTTGAGGTTTTCCTTTTCTAATTGAATTGTGTGTTTTAAAAAAAATATTTAAATTGTTGGTTATATCCATGAATATTGTTTATTAAAAACAAAATACAATTTCATAGTGTTTCATAACTGAAAATATTGAAATAAAAACAATAAAAGGTTAAATTAATACTAAATCATTATAAACATATTCATACGTTTTATTAAATAATCAGATAATTAATAAAAAATACAGAATAAAAAGACATAAAATATTTAATATATATATATATATATATGTTATATATATGTGTGTGTTATATATAGTTTATATCTATAAATTTTATGAATATGATTATATATGTTATATTTATACAAAATATATATATGTTATATATATATATATCTTCTATGTGTGTGTGTGTGTGTATTCTAAATATATATTTATATATATAATTTTATATTTTGTGCATATATATATAATGATTATATACATGTATATGTCTTATAGATATATATTAATATATGTTATGAATATAAAAAACTTGTTTGTGAAAAAAAATCCCATTAGTAGTACAATATTTAAATTTATTCTCTTTCATTTAAAAAATATTCATTGATTAAAATAGTTTTCTAAACCATATGTATCTAATTTTGAACATATAATTACTTATATGTGTTGATAAAATTAAAAAATGGGTACTCACTGTAAGGGGAGGATATCATGGAGGGGATGACGTCATCAGAGGGTCATAGAGAGGAGGGTGGCATAGAGAAAATGAAGTTGTTTAGGGTGGGATGACATTAAAGAGTCATTGAGAAGGGAGAACGTCATCATAGGGTCATCAATAGGGGAAGAAATCAGTGGAGGTTCATCGTGAGTGGAGGATATCATGGAGGGAAGGACACAGCTTAATGTGACTCATACTAAGAACACATAAATATTCATATATTTCCTTGGTAAAATTATTACATCTCACAATTAGTCACACAACCCAAGGAATCATAGGTTTAGTGTCTCAAAGACCAGTTAAATAAAAATATTATTTTATAACACTTATTGACATTTCTCCATATTTGAACCATACCAGATCCACTTCAATATATATCATAGTTTATACTCATATTTAAAACCTAGGGAAATAATAAATAAGAAAGGGGTGAAATCATATCCTCTGTAATGGTAAGCATAAGTGATAATAAAATACCAGCATAGGGATATAATTTGGATATATAGGAAACATAAACCCAAAAAATCTGAGATCATAAATCTTGGAATACATATTGGAATAACACAATAAATAATTTATTTAATAAACATGATCCATGAAATTATAGAATGAGAATTATAATGTGATTAAAATTGGGGAATCCTTCAAATATAAAACAAATAACAACAAAGGGAAATTTTTAAATAGTGAAAAACAAATTCCACAATATTTTGAAAACCAATCGAGGCTTCCATCTACTTAAAACCTTAAAATATTTCTACAAGACCAGAGGGAATTACAGTTCCCCACAGGATAGAAAATAGTTCCCGGTAATCATAGGAATTCAGTGGGGAATGATTTCACCCAAATCTGAGATAAAGATACAGTTTCACATTAACATATAAGAAACAAAAATAAATAAACATTCCAAACATGGCATAAAAAACTAAATTGATCCAAAGCATTTGAATAAATATAAAACATCATGGAATAATATATACAATGGAACCCAAAAATAAAAAAACTATAAACCAACTCAATCTAATCCTGAAACCATCTCCATTAAACCTTTGGTTTCCCACCACCACTCGAATCACCCCACATCAACCTTGATGTATAAAAAATGAATATATCTAAAAACCTAAAAATTGTATGATATGGGTGTGATCAAAAAATTCCGGAAGATCACCACATCCCACCAAGAATATACTATTCATTTCAAAAGGTAATTCATAAATTATAGTTTGAAAATATAATACATATTAGGATTTTCCAATATATATTTATTACAAACTAAACTAGTACATTAGAACTTTTCAAAACATTACACATTGTTTTATTATACTAAAAACACATTCCTTGAAAACATTTTCACCATCCTATGCCTTTTCAAAACTACACACCTATTAACATTTCTAAAAACAACTCATTTAATAATTAATTGAAGAAGGACCATTTATGAAAATTTAACCAAGCAAGTCCTTATTTAAAGTAATACATCCATTTTGAAATCCACTTTAAAAACACAAACTAGAGTCTTTAAATTAAAAACAGGGTTTACAAACATCTCTGATAACTCATATTTCATGAAAAATGGCCCAATACACAAGGGTCAAACATAAAAATGTATAAACCATATATCCCAATGCATATAAAAACATAATAAAGATATGGTTGCCACAATAATAAAAGAAAGGGGAAGTGGCACAAGATTGTTCTAGATAAAAATCCTCTACATCAATAATCGACCAATCAATCAAATGTTTTATAGGATCTATCATGGATCCCTAATGTGAGGCACGTCTAATATTTTTAGATTTTATCCCTTATGAAATATCTATCATCTAATGATGAAATCCATATAATAATTCATCTAACTATCACACAAAAGAGTCATTGTGATGGTATCCCCTCTAATCCCTAGTTCCTAGATTATTGTGAAGGCCACTAACATCTTGTGAAAAACTACTGAAATATAGATATATATTTCCCAATTTTTAATAAGGTTCCCATGACCAATAAAGAAGTGAATTGAAGGATAATTTCTTCCTAGATTAATATAAAATGACCAATCAATGTCTAACAGTCACCCCCAACACCTGAAAAATTAATATCCTTATATATAGTAATAACACATGGAAAAATCACATTCCCACACAAGGGGAGCAACAATAATCTCGTAAATATCAATAAGCTTCATATTGGGTAAACAAATCAAAGGGGAAATCAGGGGGTGTCATTCACATGAACCATTTTAAATCAATGTTCCAAATGTGACCTTAACACCATAACATTGTTTGGAATTTTGATCCCTTTTTCACATTTTAATAAACACCAATTCAGATATTTTTAAAGCATTGACGAAATCACTAACACCAGTTAATCATTTAAAAGTTACCTTTAAAAAAAGTTTCTTCTTCTTAGAAATCTGAAATGAGGACAAGTCCTACCATTTTAATCAAATATGTTTTTATGTATCCATTAATGCATTTCTCATAATGGGTAGTCCATATAATCAATTCAAATCACCATTTTAAATTCATTAAGGAACATTTTGATAAATCAATTGGATACCAAAACATATGTTCAAAATATAAATCTATTTAAATCATAATTTTCAGTCATTAAAATCCAAAACCATTTAAATAACCAACATGAACTATTATTACCATTTCAATAATCCTCATATGCATTTCATAAAATCTTATCACATTAAAATATTCTATTTCAAACCTGAAAACATTGAATTTGTAAGATAAACTCTTTATACTATAGTTAAAATAAAATAAAATGGTTTTAAATGATCAAAATGATATCACATGTATTCATACAATCATAAAAAATAAATTCTAAAATTGAAAGTATACTTTGAATTACAAAATAATGAAATTTCATAGAAACACTTACTTGTAATAAGTGTAAACTATGAAAAAACATATCTCCTTTAATGGAGACCACCCAAGGAAGAACAAAATCCCCCTCTATAATTCATAAGTGACCAAATCACTAGGCTATAACCATCTTTAATCACATACCTATCTTTTATAGTGGACTATATTTCTAGGAGGAATGGTAAACCTAGGAAATCGATAAGAAGGAAGAGTATATAAGAAATATCTTGAAACAAACAATGTAATACCAAAAATAAGGAAGGTAGAAGTTTGGAACTCCACCTTGGCTCCAAAGGGGTCAAATTAGGCATATTGTAGAGAAGATGGTTGAATTATTTTAATTCAAGAAGGAATGTTTTGGGAATTTTGGAAATTATAACACATGGCCAAGTCTTATGGCTTCCCAAAACGTACACCAATAGTGCACTTTCCACTACCAAGGAAATGGATGTCTAAATGGTTTCTAGGGACTTCTGCGTTATTTTCAAATCAACATAAATCCCTAAAAAATGTATCTATCACCCTTACATCCCCCTATGCATGGGCACCCCACAGTTACTCCTCACCATGCGGGAAAACTGTGCTTCTACTAGAAAACATACAAAAACATGAACTTTCAGATTTAAATTTAAAAAACTATACCCACCTATGATTATCATACATGGATATTACATCATTTTAGTTTAATATTCATTGTATTGAAAAATTACATTCTCGAGTACTATATTAGTTTAGTATCTCTGAAAACATGGACACAATCTTCTAACCTAGTGAAAGATCTGCATTGTTTCTTACAAAGAACAACCCATTTTGTTATTATACTTAGAACCATTATTCATAACCTGGGTAAAGAAAAAATAATAAAGGGGTGAGATCATAGGATCATTAAGGGTAAATAGAGAAGATATGTAAGAATAACATGAGCATATGGGTATAAGAACACGAGATTACCATTTGAGGATCATACCCTCCTTATCAAAGATCATATACATGATTCATGGCTTAAATATTGGAAAATAATAAGACATGATTCATGAGGGAATAAATATAATAATCCAAGTGATCATAAAAAAGGAATAAAATATATACTTTTGGAAGACACATCAACTTATAACATTGTAAACATGTATAAATAGAAACAGGTTCGCTCATTAGGTGAAGGAAATGCAATCAGACCCTCTCAAAAAACTTATGTGCATGAAACTAGGTCCATTCACAACATAGTGAAAATGTAATTAGGTTCTAGTATCAAAACAATTCCCCATAATCCAAGGCATGTTGGAAAAAATTATTATAGAACTTCATGGAGACTACACCTACATGGAAAGACACAACACCATCCCTAATCATAGTCCTTTCATTATAAGGGATCAGTTTTCCCCTTCTTCCCATAGTGGATCAGATTTCCCCATTATGCCATAATTGATTGGGTTTCCAAATCTACCCATAGTGGATCAAGACACTCTTGTTCCCCATTTTGGATAAATCATTTCAACTTTCTTCACATCATTATCTCATAAGATATAAATCATCACACAATACATTGAAGGGAGATAAATTTCCCCCATGTCACATAATAAAATCAAAACACTTTTATTATATGATGACCAAAAAAAATTTGGGTTTTATAAACATTATACCATAACCCATGAAATGAAATGCGTATCAAAAAAATCATCATATCATTACCTAAGGAGAGGAGATAAATATAATAATCATTTTATTAGACATAACCCATGATAAGAAGTGGGATTCAAAAGAATTTAACATGTGGAAGAGAAACAGTTGTCATAAACATAAATCCATCAAATCAGAGACCATTAAAGAAATAATATCAATGGTATTCTTGGATAATATCACCAGTAAATCATAAACTATAACAAAGTATTTCATATTATATTTATATGTATTTTGAAAGACCACATGAAACATTTCTTATGTAAAATAGTCTTACTTTGAAAATAATTTTCCTAAAACAATTTAAAAATCCTTTTTTCATCAAAGGAAGCACTACAATTTCATTTAAGACATTTATTGTTGAAAATATCTTTTACTCTTTGAAAACATATTTTTAAAACATATAATAATTTAAAAAAATCTTTCTTTTAAAATAGATTTAAAAAATTATAAATGAGGTTTTGAAATATTCTGAAATAAAATTTCTTGGAAAACACTTTTAGAACACATAAAATAATCTTGAAAATATTTAGAACAACATTTTATTTGAAAATAATTTGAAAAAATAAAAGAAATTTGTGAAATAATTTTGAAAACCCTTTTCTAAAAAATAAAATTTAAAAATTATAAATAAAAATTGAAATAATTTAAATCCATTTCATTAAAATTAACCTTTTGATATCTTATAAGGGAAGCCTGCAATCATTTAAAAACATTTTAAATATGAAACTTTTTTGAAAAACAATCATTGAAAACCACTTAAAATCATTAAAATTCCATAATACTAGGAAAAATTTCTCTTTAAAAAAGAAACTTGTAAACATACAAAGGAACCTTAAAGGAAATTACGATCATGATGATAGGTAACTCGGTTTATCTTGAACATCCCATTTCCACATTAAAAAGTATATAAAAGTTCTATGATTGAAAAAATTCAAGAATATTAATTTTGAAAACATATATTAAAAAGGTAAAACATGCGTAATAATTTCCCTTAATCATCATAAGAAAATATTAAAACATTTTTGAAATTGTTTTGAAAACACAGTTTATTAATGACACAGATTTCTGACCGAAAGAAGAAATAAAGTCATATTTTCATAAACATATTTTCATAGTTATATTGAGTAACAAATTTTGAAAAATAGTTCCATTATAGTGATATAAAATCTTGATATTAATTAAGATGTTGATTATAATATTTCATCAATGAAATCATAATCTTAAATAATATCAATAGACGATGAGATTGTAGCAATAAACTCTTAGGACTTTGGTAACATTAAATATTAATACCCATGAGAAAATAACATTACATAAAGATTATAATATAATTTAAATAAGAAGATTCATTATATAAAATTTCAAAGGGATAGTGTATGCACCTCATAAAAGAATATAGGTATATAGAAAAAACATGTGTCTCAAAGATTGAAAATTAAGAGAAAACTACCTTATCAATTTGGTAACTTTTGAAATGTAAACCCCATGAAAGGGAGATAATAAAATGGATCTGTAAATACCTTAAAATTTAATTTTAAATATCATAATATAATTTCATTGTAAATATATACACCACACAAAATAATTGAGTGGTGAACATGGAATGTATCTCATGGATATATAAAGTGAGAAGGGTAACCCCTTACCTTAAGTAATGAATTTATTTATACATGTTAAAACATAATATATTATAAATATAAGTTTGTTATAAATATAACACAGAACCATATTCTTATATCTAGTACCATTTATGGTTTCATTGTAACTTTATATTACCTGATTATTATCAATTCCAAGTTAAGGTTACGTTTCGGGTATTATCTGCTTTGTTTTTTGTATACATTATAACTTCTTAGTCTTGATCCTCATACATAGATAATTATTTAATTGTTTCACGAATTTAAAACATGATATAAATATCATCTATTTTCATTATATAAATATTTATAATAATCTATAATGTAAAAAAATATGAAATGGAATACACTATTTAGGGATATCGTAGGTCGTATGTATGCATGAATATTGTTTCTATTTTATTATCTTATTAATATAATTAAATTAAATTATATATATATATAATTCAATTATATTTCTTTCATATATATCATATAAACTTACTAAAACCATCCTTAATACATTCAATGAAATGTGTGAATGAATGACATCACTCTAAGTAGATGGTAGTCCACACATCCACAACTGAAGTTATCGTATCTCCTTAAAATGGAAAGTATGATTGTATGTTTTATGTAATAATTATAGAAGAATAAATACATAATAAATATCATAAATATCATATAATAATATTATTTCAATAAAAATTACCAACCATAATATGTGTTGAAGGAAAAAATGAGCAATCATCATTTCGTGAGGTGGTAGTCCACATTACACATGAACAGAAAGTTCATTAACCATTTGATGGAGGTGTGTGAAAGTGTAGGAATATAAATTAAAATAAAAATATATTATTATATTTATTATAATTATGTTATTATATACTAATTTAATAATGATAATTAATGGATTGGATAATGAAAATAAAGAAAGATCTTGTGGAATGATTTTGTATATTCTGTGGGTTACTCATTTTTATTTTCACCAAAGGGATTCCATGATTGTTTTTATACTAATATTTATGATTCTAGTATTTATTAAGGTAATTTGGGATTATATTTGAGTAGTTCTTTCTGGTAAAAAGGGTTTTATATGTGTGAATAAGTGAGGGGGTGAGTACCCTTTTATAGTGGAGGAAAAGATGCATTCTTGTAAATATAAAAAGGTATAAACTATTGGGATGGTTCCCCTACATCATGTGGCCCCAATAAGTTTCAATTTGATATAAAATGGATCATATACTCTATATATTTCCATAAATATTCTTTTGGACATTTTTATAAGGTATTTGGCCCCATAAGTTAATGTTTAACCACTAAGTAAACTCGTTTTTACCTTAATCACTATAATTAATTTTAATTACATTCAATAATATTTTTGGTCAAAAATAGTTTGAAAATAATAGATATTATAAATTATTATCATTATAAATATTTAATCTATTTTTCCAAATTATAAACCTTGATGTGGTATAAATTAATTTAAAATTAACCCAGTATATGTGTATTGAAAATGGGTTTTAAAAGTGAAAAGGTCCAAAATATTGAAATGTTTTTATATCGAATTTTAATTTAAAATTTGTTCCAATGAAATAAATTATATTAATTTGTGTATAATTGATATAAATATATTTTAAAAACACATTAATATATAATTTAATCATATAAATAAATTAGACAACAAATCATTTTTGAAATAAAATTCAGTATTTTTCATTATTCATCCAAAAATAAAACTTCTTAGAAAAATACCAAAAAATAAACCGAACTAAATTTTCATATTCCAATTTCAGAAATGAAGTTTATTTTTTCCAATATAAATTATAAATGTATCAAAAATTATATTTCAAATCAGTTCTCCATTAAAAGGCTGTAAAATTACCCTTTTGAAAAATACGTCCTTTTATTTATAAATTTTGATTTACTCTTATCTTATGATTATAAAATTTTGTGGATGAGTTTAAAAAAAATTATTGAATATGTATGTAAAAATCCAGAATTTCTGTTGAATTTTTTTTTTAAATACAGGGGAACTTTACGAGTCCCCAAAATTTGATGGTGCGTGATTCCGAGGCCCGGAGTGCCCGGAATGACCTGTTGAAGTTTTGTTAAGCTTATGTTAATGCACGTAAGAAGTTTTCTTGAAAAGTGGAAAAACTGTTAAATGGTTACTTGAATCAGAAATATGAGGGCAGCTCTGCGCTCAGGATTGCGAGTTTACCCTATTCGTGACTTAAGATTAGTCTGTGCGGGCCTCCTTCGAGAAAACCCAAAAATGGCATAATCATAAATAAAATAATTAAATAAATTATATTATTTTTCAAATGCTTATAACTCAAAAATGGTAACTCAGATTAAAAATTTGCGACCACCGATAAACTCGTGAGGGTATGCTTTCTTTAAGTAGATACTAACTTTGGATGGCGCGGGCCACCAGAGAAAGTTAGTTTTTGGCCGCAAATAAAATAATTAAGTGACAATTATTTTATTGTAAAATTCATAACGTCTAAATGGTAACTCGGATTGAAAATCTGAGAGTACCATTGGGTTCGTTAGGGTGTGTTTCACCTAGGTAGAGACTAACCTTGACCAGCGCGGGTCAAGGGTGACTGATAGTAATTTTCTAAACTTTTTTTGGGTACGTTCAGTAAATGTGTGAGTAGGGTTTTATAACATTTGAACTGATGCTATAAATTGAAATCTGAGGTTACCGTTGAACTCTTAGCGCCGATATTCACTTCGGAAGACATTCACCTCAACAGAAGATGGTCAGAAATAAAAGATAGTTTTTGGGTTTTTAATGAATGAATTAAATAAAAATAAAGTTGTATCTTTATTTTTATTATGGTTGGTTGAAGCCTCCTGTAGAAGTTGGATGTGGGGACCACCACACCATAACCTCCCATGAGAGGTTATGATGGTGGGGCCCACCCAAACATAACCTCCTCTTCATGTTTAATATGGTGGGGACCCCTTGAGGTTAAAACCTCTTGAACTCCCCATTAAGAGGGGAGAAACCTCTTGAGCTCCCAACTTAATGGAACCACCACCCCTCCACCTTAATGGAGCCAACACACAAACATTTATGGTGCCAATTCCTCCACATTAATTTTGTGCCATCCTCTTGATTAATTAATTGAAGTTAACCCAAATAATTACCCCATTTGAATTCTTTCCAATGAAATAATAGAGATTGTAATCTATTATTTGGCGCAACATTTCATGTGGGTATCAGAAGAGGAGGATTATTGTGAGAATAATGAAAAGCTCTCACCAACGAAGAACAAAGAACAAAAAATGTGTTCTTCTAACGAAGAACGCCAGCAATGATCTTCTTCGATCTTCTTCTTCGGACTCTTACCGATGTGGAATGTCTTCCACAACCGATCTGTGAGCTCGGTATTGGACATGTGTGGCGGACATGACGAATGAGGAAAACTTCGTCTTCTTCCAATGACTCCATCAGTGACCAATGATCAAGGTAGGGGGTTTATATGATTAATATTTCATTCCTTATTTTTCTTTTTCGGTTGGAAAGGAATCATTATGGAGGTTTTAAAATTCGAATTTCATTTTTCTTCTTACTTGATGATCCAAATGTTACCACCCTAAATGTGGAGGGTACAGGCCAAACCAACATGGCCCAACCCCATCTTCATTCTTGTTTGTGATGATCAACGGCATGGCGATGAGGCGACGAGACAATGAAGGCAATGACCACTCTACCTGTGGAATCCGCAAACCGCGCCTCCCTCGCGGTGCTCTGGCCAAACCGGCTCTGCTGCCTCGGTCCGCACTGCACCGCCCACCGTCTACCAAGTCGTGTGAGTAGTGTCACCCGTCGGCCGCCCGCCGGCAGCCTCCCGGCCTGCCCACTGGCCTACCCGTGCCCCTCCGGCCTACCCAGCCACCTCCCAACTGCCCACCGACTTGCCTGTTGGTCGACCTAACTGCCTCCCGAGCGCCCTGGCTGAACCGTGCCACCCGACGGCCCAACCATGCCACACCCTAGTCGAATCGGCCCCCGCTCGACCCGCGGCCTCCTGGACGAACAGGCCTCGACCGCGCTAACACGGCCTCCGGGCTGAGCCACTTAGAACTGCACCCTCGTGGTACTATCCAGGCTGAGTCACCCTCACATGAAACCATGGTCGGTCTGTGCCCTCGTGGTCGTTCCATGACATCGTGGTCCATATGTGCCCTCATGGAAGGTTCGTGCCCCAGTGGCCCTCCGCGGCCCATCACGGCCTACTGGGCTGGGCCCAGCAGGCGACGCCAAACCCAACGGGGCGGCCCACCCAATGGGCCAAGATAGACCCAATGTGTCAGGATGGGTTAACCCAAACCGGGTTGGCCTAGTCTATGTTCGGTGGGTCGGTCCGACTGGGTCGGACAGGACCGGGGCCCACTACCGACCCCTCTACTTTCTTTCGGCCATATCATTTGCACCAAACGTCTGTTTGACGAACTGTAAGTGACACTGGAAATCTGGGAGTGTTATGGTCTCTTAGATTATACCCCACTAGAGTTTGGGGTATAATTGAGATAGGGTCAGGTTGGATCATCAACTAATCCTACTGGGACCATGAGACTAATAGGCTAATAACTCTCAGACCGGGCGTCTGATTTACACGACGTATTTTGCATTGAGACCCCTATGATGAGTTGGACCTTTAGGATTTTTCTTCCTCGGACTTTGTGGAAGATGATATATCCACACTTGGCTTGAGAAGTGGACCCTCCCAAAAACAAACATGCTTGTGTAGAGACCATGTGGTTGGCTGCTTTCAGATTACTGTTCCGGGATTCTATGTGGGTTCGACAGTTCAAACCACTATTCCGGGTTCCTGTGTGGGTTCTACAGCTCTAACTACTATTCCTAGATCTTGTGTGGGTTCGACAGTTCAGACAATTGTTCCTGGATCCTGTGTGGTTTCGACATCTCTGACTATTGTTCCTGGATCCTCTATGGGTTCAACAATTCAAACTGTTGTTCCTGGATCATGTGTTGGTTTGATAGCTCTGACTACTATTCCTGGATCCTGTGTAGGTTTGACAGTTCAAACCTCTATTCCTGGATCATGTGTGGGTTTGAAAGCTCTGACCAATATTCCTTGATCCTGTGTGGGTTTGATAGTTCAAACCCTTGTTCCTGGATCCTATGTGGATTCGAAAAATCTGACTACTTTTCCTAAATCCTGTGTAGGTTCGAAAGTTCAAACCACTGTTCCTAGATCCTGTGTGGGTTTGACATCTCTGACTATTGTTCCTGAATCTCGTGTGTGTTTGACAGTCCTGACCATTGTTCCTGGATCCTGTGTGGGTTGACAGCTCTGGATATGGTTCTTGGATCCTGTGTGGGTGCAATAGTTCTGATTTCAGTTCCTGGATCCTATGTGGGTTTGACAGAATAGATGATTCATTGGATACATCTGATCACCTCTATCTCACTACATAATTTTTATACCTATGTGAGCTGAGATAGTGACTTATGTGTTTTTCTCTTTATTGATATGGGTTACTTGATAACTTCGGAATATGTATGGTCATATACTTAAGTAATGGTTATCCATTGATTTCATACTCTGTGGTTTATCCTTGGTTGATTTTGAGACACCATGAGGGTCTTGGGGTCCCTACTAAGTATCATTATACTCACCCATGCACGGGTTATTCCTGTACCTCTTTTTGTTGGATGCAGATGACGGACAACGCTGACTGAGGCTGAGAGTATGAGGACTGGACGATACCCGGAGGTGGACCATATGACATGTCAGTACACGGAGGATACTGACAGACATGGAGTACTAATGAGGCTATCTATACCTACCCTTCACGTATAATCTGTGGTGGATGATCTAGGAGCTAATTTTCACCTTCCAGCTATTTTTTACTTTTTATTTTTACTTGTACATTATATTTGGGCTTTTATTTCTGGCCCCTTTACTTTTTAGTACTCTCTTGTTATACTGTTTTTCATTGTGTTTTGTATCCAGCTGTGTGCTATGTTGTGTGTGTGTACAGTTATAAAGTTAATTCCTTCGCAGATTTAGGGAATTATGCCTTCGATGCTAGTCACCAGCCCTTGGCCTATGGAAGGCGGGCTTGGGGTAGTCACGACATGGGCCCCGGCGGATGGCTCGTGACAAATTGGTATTAGAGGAGTCTGTTCTACTGTAGAACAGAGGAATCTGATCTTTTATGTGAAGCAATATTGTTATATGTAGTGAGTGTGGGTTTTATTTCAGGGAGTCCATTGTTGGTACGGCGGATGACGTATCAATACACTCGGACCCTGACTTCTGATTTCTGACTCGGTTCATGAAAAAACTGATTGCATGTGTGTTTTCATTGTGATTTCTTATGTCATCTCATCGGGCATAATATTTTAGTCTTGTCTCATCTGTTTTATTTTAGAATGCCTCCATGCAGAGAGCCAGTTATAGTTTTGAGAGTTGTACGCACTAATAGCCCACTGAGCGACGAGGCTCCAGTGTAAGGCCCTCTTACTATGTTGGGACCTTCAGGTGGTGTAATAGCAGCACCATCACCCATTGGGTATCAGATACCACTAGCCGCACTTACGGGCGGTTCATGTCGACTGAGCATGTCACGTGAGTTCTAGCAGCATAGGCCTCTGATGTTTCGAGGTGAGATAGATTCCCACGCAGCTGAGGACTGGATGGAGGCGATTCTTAGAGTTTCATGTCTAGTTGAGACACCAGTAGAGCAGACAGGGATTTCGCTACTAGACTTTTTTAGTGAGTGACCATGAGTATGGTCTGCTTAGTGATGAGGCTTCGATACATGGACTATTTCCCGGGATAGTACCTTCAGGTAGTGTGTCAGCAATATCACTACCCATTAGTCAGTAGTTACAACTGGAGGTACCAGTAGAGGAAAAATGTAGGATTAGTGCCATACATGTGTGTCAATATCAGATGACCCTCAGGTTCTTAGGTGAGCCCGACTCATAGGCGGCTGAGGGCTGGCTCGAGGAGGTGGCAGAGAGTGCTCTAGAACTTCTACAGCTTCAGCAGGATGACATGTCGATAGCTGAGTATTCATCGAGGCATACTGATCATTCCTTATACGTGATCAGGTTTCCCATTCATTCAATTGTGGATTGGGTTTCCCTATCTTCCCATAGTGGATCGGGTTTCCCTATCTTCCTATAGTGAATCAGAACACCCTTGTTTCCCATTTTTGATCAAGTCCGTTGACCTTTCCCCCATCAATATCTCATGATATATATATCTTTACCCAATACATTGGAGGTAAATATAGGTCCCACCCATCATATTATAAAATCATAAAACTTGAATCATCTTATGAACCCAAAAAATATATGTGTTTCATAAACATTATATCACAACTCATGAAATAAAATGTGTATCATAATCATTTTATCATATAATTAGCTAGAAAAATATATATATATCATAATAATTTCAGAAAATTATACCCGAATAAAAGAAGAAGATTTCAAAAGAATATAATTTTTTGAAGGGAAACGGGTGTATTAAACATCATTCCATAAAAGCATAGACCATTTAAGATAGAATATGAATTTTATTCTTGAATAATATCCCCATTAAAGAATAAAATTTAACAAAGTATTTCATCTTAGATGGAGAAGGATTTTGAAATATCTCATGAAATGTTTCATAAGTAAAATAGTATTTATTTGAAAATCATTTTCTTAAAACTATATCAATATTACTTTTCTTATAAATGAAGCTTTATACTTTAATTTAAAATATTTCTTGTGGAAAATATTGTTTTCCACTTTGAATAAATGATTTTTAAAACATAAATCCTTTTGAAAACATTTGAGGAAAATATTGTTTTCCACTTTGAAAAAATGATTTTTAAAACATAAATCCTTCTGAAAACATTTTTCGTTTAAAATAGCTTTTAAAAAGTAATAAATGAAGAATTAAAATATTTTTCAAAACATTTAAATGTATGACACCTTGAAAACATATAAATGAAGCTTGAAAACATTTTTGAAAACCTTTTTCTTTGAAAATACAATGGAAACATAAAAAAATATTCATCAAATTATATTAAAATCCCGTTTTAAGAAAAATGATTTAAAAAATTATAAATAAAACTTGAAATCACTAAACTAATTTTTTTTTGAAAATAACCATTTGAAAACATATAAATCATTCCTTTAAAATCATTAAAAACACTTCTTAAATATAAAATAATTTATTTTAAAACAACATTAAAACAAACAATTTCACTAAATATTAGGAAAAATTATTCTTTAAAAATAAACTTGGAAACTAATAAAGTAATATTGAAGCAAATTATAATCATGATGGTAGGTACATTCATATATTTCAAAAATTCCTTTTTCGCCATTAAAATTTCAGAAGAGTGCCTTGATCGTAAAATGATTGGAAGATTACTTTTAACATATTTTTTTTAAAAGTTAAATCATGGGTAAAAGATTCCTTTAAACATAATAAGATAATATTAAAAAAATTGAATTTTTTTTAGCAAACACAAGTTTGGAAAAAAACAATGATTTTTGACCAAAATAATAAATAATTTTGGATTTTAATAAAAATATTTTTCTATATTATTTTAAGTACCAAAGAGTGGTAAAATGGTAAAATTACATGGATATAAAATGAATAACAATAGTATTAGGAAATTCATGAAGGTTATTAAGAAATGGATTTTAATATTTAATCATTGGAAGAATAATCATAAACAATCCAGATAAACGATGAGATTGTAGCAATAAACTCTTACCACATTAGTAACTCTAAATCATAATAACCATGAGATAATAACATTACTTGAAGATTTTAATATCATGGAAATAATATGATACATGATATATCATTTAAACGGATAGTATATACTCCTAGTAAAATAATATAGGTGTGTATAAAAATATGTGCCTCAGAGAAGCAAAATTGAACAAAAAACGTCCTTATCCATTTGGTAAATTTTGAAACATAAAACCCATGAATAATATATTATAAAATGGATATTTAAGTACCCATAAATTTAATTATAATTATCATATAAAAAATTCGTGATAATTATATATACCAAACAAAATAAATGAGTGTTTAACATGGCATGTATCTCATAGATATAAAACATGAGATGAGAAAACCCTTACCTTAAGAATTAAATTTCTTCATACATGTTCAAACCTCTAGTATAATAAATATAACTTTATTATTAATATACCATATAACCATATTATTATATATAATACCATAAATTATTTTTCTATGAATTTATATTTCCCATTTATTAATAATTCCATGTTAATGTTACATTTCGGGAAAACACTGCTTTTTTTCCTATCCATTTTGACTTGTAATTCTTGATACTCTTACATAGATCATGATTTAATAATTTAAAGAATGTTAAAAATGATATTAATATCATATATATTCATTATATAAAAATTTATAATATTATTTAAAAGATAAAAATATGAAATGGAATACATCATTCAATTAGATGACATGTCGTACATACGTAAGAACGTTGTTTCTATTTTCTTGTAATATTGAATGAAAGTAAGTTAATAACATATAGATATAAATATATTATTAATGTGGTAAGAAAATTTTCAAAAATATCATATAAATTTACTAAACCCATCTATAATACATTCTACAAAATATGTGAAGAAATCACATCACTTTGGGGAGGTGGTAGTCCACACGCCCACAAATAAAGTTATCATAACTCCTAAAAATGTATATTATAAAGGTAAGTTTTATGTAATAATTCCAGAAGTATAAATAAAATTTATATATCATATCTATCACATGAAAACATTATTTACATCATAATTACAACCCATGATTGGTGGTAAAGTAAAAAATGAACAATCATCATTTCGCGAGGCAGTAGTCCTTTGTACACACAAACGGTATGTTCATTACCCATTTGATGGAGGTGTGGGTAACTATAGGTCATACACATAGAATAAAAAATTATAAATATATTTATTATATCTATATTATTATATAATAATTTAATACTAACATTTTAGTGTTTTTAGAATGAAAATAAAAAAATAGATTGTGGAAGGATGTTACCACTTTTTTGGTTACTCCTTTTGGTTTTCACCAAAGGGATCCCTTGGTTATATTTTTTCACAAAGGGAGGATTATAGGGTTAAATTAGAAAATTTGTTAGGGTATTGGGTCAGTTTTAGGCCAATAAAATTGTCTTTAGAGCTGTGAATATGTGAGTGGGGTGAGTGCCCTTTTATAGTGGAGGAGGAGTGGCATTCTTTTAAATATAAAAAGGTAACTATATTGATAGGTCTCCCTTACATAATGTGCTTATAATAATTATCCAATTTATATAAAACAAAGTATATGGTCAGAATAGTTCGATCCAATAACTTTTTTAAATGTTTATTGGGTAGTTATTCCCTTAAGATAATGTTGATTCACTAAGCATTCTCGTTTTTACCAAAATCGCAGTAATTAATTTCACTTACTTCCAGTAGTATTCTTGGTCAAAAACTAAGTTGAAATTACTAGATATTATAAATTATTATTATTATAAATATTGAATCCATTTTTAAAAATTTTTAACCTGTATGTGGAAAAAAAATTTCAAAATCATCCCTAAGACGTGTCGTGAAAGTGTGTTTTTAGAGAAAAAATATCCAAACGTTTGAAATGTTTTTATATCCCATTTAAATGTAAAATTAGATAGAATAACCTAAATATGATTAAATTATATATAATTAATCTAATTATAATTTAAAATAAAATTAATATTTAATTTCATAAAAAAATAAATTATAATAAAAATGTAGATTTGAATTTAAATTCAGTAATTTTCATTATTCATAAAACAATGAAACTTCTTAGAAAAATAAAAAAACATCACCCAATGTAAATTTTGATATTCAAATTTCAAAAATGAATATTATTTTTTCAATTAAAATTTATAAATATTTCCAAAATTTTAATTAAAATTGGTTCCCCATTAAAAGGTAGTAAAATTACCATTTTGAAAAATACATATTTTTATTCATAAAATATGATTTCTTTTCTTATCTTATTCCAATCAAATACGACAAATGATTTAAAATAAATTATTGAATATGTTATATATAAATTTTATTAATAACAATCATCAAATGGTTTTTGTTTAATTTTTGAGATAGAATGGTGGTCGTATAAAGAAAAATAGTTTTCTTAGAAAATGAATTTCTTTATTCTCAAATAGTTCTTACATTCATTTCTAACTAATTGATAACCAAAGGATTCATTTTATATACATGTCTAAAGTATAATTTCACAATTTAGTCAATATCATTAATTTCTTCTATTTTAATGGATAATTAATAAATCTAGTAATATTTTAATAATAATATTAGTAGTGTATTGTAGTTTGGTAAAACTAGGTCTTTCATGTCACACAAGTTATCATAGGGACTCAATATTGTGTGTAACACAATCTAAACATAGTGTTTCGTGTTCTTCATGCTACTATAATTATTTAATGTGGTAAATTATTAACATATATATTGAAATAAAAACATTGTTCTGCAGTATAAGAAAGTTATATTCATTATTTTATGAAATGAAAATTACCAAAAAGAATAAATTAATTCAAAATAATTTTGTTTCAAAATCTCAGGGATATATAAAAATCCTAAAAACACAATATATGATTAAATATAAAACTTTAAGCTCTACAATGACATATGTGTTTCACAATTTTCTCCACCATTCTAATTTCTACCCCAAAAAGTTCATAGTGAGAAAATGATAAGGGAAGATCGATGATCCAAAAGAAAAAACCCAAAAGAGCCACTAAACATGATTTGACCTCAAGAGAAAAAATGATATCCTTAAAAATGATCATTCAGATCAAGAATAAGGTTTCCAAATATCTACAATCACAACAATAATATTGTGAAATAATTCAAAATAATTATATAAGACCTAACATGGTCTCCCCCCATTTAGATCTTCTCTAACATGGTGGAACCAATGAAGAATATTGATAGAAGAAACCTTGAAACAACTATGAAACCACAATAGAATCTTATCCAAACTCCCAAATCCCTTCTAGACTATAAAATGTAAAAAACCATAATCATCCTCTAAATAAGGAATTTATCTCTAATCTTAAGTCAGAAAACATGTGAATAACCTAGGATAAAAACTGGATCAGCCATACATGGTAGATCCTAAATAGTATAAACAAAAAATTGGCTAGTATACAAATGTAACTGGTATATCACACACCCTAGTTACCCAATCATGTACCCAATTCCATTATTATATCATAAAAATTAAAACCACAAAACTCACTATAATAATGTGGTTGTCCCACTACTCTCAAGAAATGTTCTCTAAAAACAAGGCATAATAAATAGCACTCACAGACAACCTCAAAAGGGTGAGTCAAACTAGAAAAAAACATCAAAATCCATATATTAGAAATATATATATATATATATATATATGGTAATATTCATTATATTCCAAAACTAATAAATTCTTCCCCAAAATATAAACACATATTACAACCATAAATGGAAAGATCCCAAAAACCATATCTACAAAAGAATTTAAAACCAATACCACTTCTTAACAAATATCTTACAAAACTTATAAATATAACCAAATGGAATAAGTAGAGGTAAGATCAAGGAGAATTAATATATGAGGGATTATAATTCCATTTATCCCCACATTAGATTCACATGAGGGGTTTTTTATTCTCATTCGAATGAAAATTTTCTTCTATATCTAGATCATACTACTTCTACTCCCCACTCATTGTCTTATCCTTGGTCCCATCAGATGGGACCAAGGAATCACCCACTAATGGATACCTAGATTGGTTAATAGCCACTATAATGGCCAAATTGACCACCTGTTAAAATTATTTCTGTCCAGAATAAAACAAGACAAACATATGGGTGAATACCATAAAAAAAACTAACTTCATTAATAACATTGATAACCATTATTGGAGAAAATATGTCCAACAATGAAAAGTGATTGGTGCACTCTAATACTAATCGATCACCCTAATGAAGGATCACAAGTTTAAGTGATATATATACTTTGATAACTCCTATAAATAACTAAAGTATGAACTTTATACTAAAAAACTCTTAATACATACCTTTATGTAGATGATAATGGTCGATAAACTCCCATTGAAATCAGTTAAAATCGAAACAAATATCATTCCTACTCTTACCCATGAAATTTGGGGTTTTTTGAGAGAATCAGGGTTCACCTAAATCTATTACAACAACCTCACTACTTCCACTGACCCTTATCCCCAAAAAGAAGGTGGATACTTATTAAATATGTCTATGATATGGTCTAATTACAAGGATGATACCATGTCCCCCAATCCACTCAGAGTCGAGGTTGATACTGGAACTGAAGAGACCTTTTTATCCATTTTTGGAGGCATTAAAAATAATACAAGAGATTAAAAACATCAATTCAGGCCTCAAAACAAAAACCAAATGGTTCCACCATAAACTAGAAATTAATCTCGAATAATAATCCCTCAAGGAAGAAAATATTCACACCATGAAAAGAAAATTTTCTTTTAAAGACATCATCTTCCACTAAGGAACTTTAAAATCACCATCCACCAAGGTGTATGCATGAGAACTTGGAAAGAAAATCTTTAAAAAAAATACCCTCAGTGGAACATATATTCACTAAACAAGTCATATCCCCAAAATTCATTTCAAAACTACACTTTATTTGGAAAAAATTCATCCAAAGAACGCAAATCAAAATTCCTTCCCCATTTCAAAAAACATTCCACATTTTTTTGAAATAAATTATTATTTTTTATCCCAAAACACATTCAAAACTTCTTTTCAAAAATAAATTCCTTTCAAGAATTCCTATAGAAGTAAATTTAAAACAACCTATTTCAAAAACATCAAAAGGGAAGATACTGATTTTATAAAACATTTCATGTAAACCAAGGGAATCTTTTCTTCCAAATAATTTATAAAACTATTTTTTGAAAATCAATATTTCAAACATTCCATTAATTTATCGAAACAAGGATTCAAAACTATGTTCACTCAAATTGCCACACAACCATTCAAGAAATATCCACATAAAATAATTCCAAAAGGGATGAAAAACACTCCCTAATCCACCTACAATGATTTAGAATCACTTTAAAAGAAATATATATTTTAGTGGAGTCAAAACATGTCAAATGGGAGAAAATATTATTGTTCATGGTTTTTATGCATGAGATGGGAAACCATACACCAACCTTCCAACACATTATATAAAGGAGAATATTCAAATATATAGGAACCACATTTTTCAAAATTCATGCTAGTTAACCATGTAACACAAGTTATCCTCCATTCTCACCCTAAAACTAAGTAACTTACACTAATATAACTTTCATACTAAAAGGGGATAAAAATCATAAATCCACATCAAAATAAATAAAAAAACTAAAAAAAACTAAAATTCACAATTTTAAACCTAAATTATCTTAGCTACTAGAGGCTTGGGACAAGCATGAATTAGCCATATTGTCCTCGCCCTTATCTCTCAAGCTCTATAAACCATAAGATCCTTTTTACCAATAAATAACCTAATAAAATAGGCTAATCAATAATATTAGGCACCTAAATTAGAAGTCCCAATTTTCTTATACCATTTTCTAGAAAACCAATCCAAGATTCCATATACTTGACACTCAAATCTGTTTCCTATATAGACTAAAGGGAATTCTCAATCCCCATAGGCTGGTAACTAGTACATAGAAATCATAGGAATACCTTTGGAAATGATTACACCAAAATTAAAAATAAAAAATAAATCATAACATCAACATTTAGAAAACCAAAATAAATAAACATTCCAAATAGTTGATGACCAACTAAACTGATCTAACCCATTTTCATAAATAAAAAACATCTTGCCATAATAGATACAAAAAAAACAATTACGAACTAACTTGATCCAATTCTAAAACTATCTTCATAAAAACACTAATTTATCAATGACACACAACTCATTCCATGTTGGCCTCATGGAATAAAAACTAAATATAGTTGAAAACCTAGAACATTATTGATATAGGCACACGAAAAAACCAATAAGTCACCATAACCCACTGAGACTATGAAATTCATTTCATATAGAAATTCATTTCATATAGAAATTCTTAAATTTTCATTCAAAATTATAATATAATGTATACATTTCATATATAACTTGGGATAACCCAATAAAATCCATAATAACCATTTAAAATTTTCCATGTTGTTTTGTTAAACTAAAATCACACCCCTTAAAAACATTTCCACTATCCTAGTTCATTTCAAAACCAAAAACTCATTATGTTTTCATTAGAAAAATAACTTGTATTATTTAGATGAAAATTATTACAATATAAATACTTAAACAAAAATAATATTTCATTAAAATAAAATAATCCTTTTGAAATCCACCTTAAAACCCACACAAGATTCATTAAATTCAAAAAATATATATTCTTCAAAAATCATTGAAAACGAATTTTACAAAGTAAATAGACAACACGCACGTGTTAAACATAAAAACACAAACACCATAAATCATGATCCATATCACAAACATAAGCATGATATGGATTCCACAAAAATATAATCATGTGTAAGTGTCACAATCAAAAACTATATCAAATCCCATTTATCAACAATTAACCAGTCAATAAAATGTGTCATGGGATCTACCATGGATCCCAAACATAAGGCACATTAATATTTTAAGACTATTCTAACTGAAATACAAGAAACAAACCTATGTTGAAATCCAATCCACAATTCATAAATCCACCCCACACAAGCATCATTATGATCCCCCCCTTTATCCCTAGTGCCCCACATGATGGGAGGCCACTAGTGGCATGTGAACCAACTAGTGAAAATAGAAATATATTTCTGACATAGTACCCATGTTACCATGAGAAACAAATAAGTGAGGTAAAATATCATACAAATCTATATTAATATGAAAGGAATAATAAATGTATATTCATTATCCCTAACAACCAAACAATGAATATATCCATATATCTCGCGTACCCATTTTAGAGACCCGTAGCCTGACGTACATTGACTTTACATTACTTTTTCGGAATACTTAGTACATAACAAAAAACACACACACAAGGATCGTAATAGTTTAGTGTCTTTGGAAACTCGGAACGTAATCTTCTAATCGTGGTGAAAGATCTTCAATATCTCCCATAAATATCTTCCCTTTTTTTTACCTAAAACCTTTCTTTATATCCTGGGGAAAAGAAAACATAAAAGGGTGAGCTCAAATGCTCAGTAAGGGTAAACAAAAGAAATATCAATCACATCATATTCATAAGAACATAACATTTTGGAAATCATAACCTGTAAAAGAGAGCATAATTTCATAACATGGGATAAATCATGGCAGTGAAATGTAATCACAATAATCATAACTTAAAACATGAAACTTTGTGTCATACACACATAATCATAGAGAATCATTTCTTGTTAGTCAAGACTAATTTCCAAGACTATCTTAGTGGACAAAGTCCCTTTCTGAATCGAGTAACCCTCGTTTCAGTCCTATTTCACTGAACCGGTATAACCTACCGTTCCAGCCCTGTCTATCTCATGAGATATAAAATCTTTACCCAATGCATTTGAGGGAGATATAGGTCCCACCCATATCATAATAAATCCTTTCTTATGTGTGCCACATAATCATAAACCATACATCATAGCGTAACCCATGTAATAAAAATGGAATTCTTAAACAACATGACATCATAAAACAATTTATATAAGATAAAGGAATTCATAAAAATATTTCCATCACAACATAATCAAATCCATTTAATAATAGGGATAAAAATAGAACACTTTTATTATCTTATATGGAAAATAATTTTGATAAAATACTTGAACTCCATTCTTGAGGAAAATATCCTTTCTACTTCAAAAACATTTTTCCTTTCATAACATGTCATATGACTTTAAAATAAAAGAAGATGATTAAAAATAAACTTGAAAACTTGTAAAGGAAGCTTCTTGGAAATAATGTTTTAAAAATCCATTCATGCCGTATAAGTTAAAAAAACATTCTTCGTACTTTTGTCGGAAAAGTCAAAAAGTACCTCGTACGAAAAACGACAAAAGATTCCTTTCATACATATTACTAAAAACTCACCGAAAGGTAAAAATGGATTTAAACAATTTTAGGTGGATGGAAATAATATTACATATTGATGAAACATGGATGTGGATGATAAAATACACCCCAGTAAATACTTACGAATAAACAATCTCGGATAAAAATGAGATTGTGATATTTCCCTTACCTTAGGTCCGATTTGCTTTGTACGTGTCCGAAGCTCCTGTATAATGGTTTAAATAATGTCATTGACTTATTACAGAATCATATTCATTGTTATGATATCATATATGGTTCACTTATGACATTATATTACCCGTTCTTTTGTAAATTCCATGTTAAAGAAGCGTTTTGGGTAAAATCGTTTCTTTTATCGTAGGTGTTTTGACTTGTTGTTCTTGACATTATTATTACTTATATCATGATTTACTTACTTCCAGAATATAAAATATGATTTATATATCATATATATTCAGTATATATATATATAATAGATAGATAAATGAAATGAAAAACACCGTTCATGGAGACGGTAGTCCGTACGTACGCATGAACGCTATTTTCCTTTCCCTATTGTCTTGAATGGAAGTAGGTAGATGACATAAATATATATATATACATAAATTCAGTAGCTTTATAATGTCATATATTTCATTATTATTTCTTATATATACTTTATAATCATTCTTAAATGGTTAACATGGAGAATGAATCTCATCGCGTCGTGGAGACGGTAGTCCGTACGTACGCACGAGCGATGATATCATTTCCATAAATATTGAATTGAATTGGAGTGGATTATACAATATATCATAATCAATATGATGTTTTAATAACTATGTATAGTTATTCTTTACACCATTATACCCATCCATGTAAGGTGGTGGTGGAAAATAGATTACACCACGGCGTGGAGACGGTATTCCGTACGTACGCACGCGCGGTGATTTCTTTTTCCGTAGGATAGATAGATGGTGAAATAGGGTTGTTTCATACTTATAATAACATATCAGTATATTAGTGATACTGATGTTATTACTTCATAATGAAACAACCTAAGAAGAAGAAGTGGAAGAAGAAATAAAGATGAAAGAATTGGTAACGGTAATTACCTCTTCTTTGAAGCGCCTTTTGGAGAACTCCTCTTAGGGAACTAAAATTGGTCTTTGAGGAAGACCAGAACCTATAGGATGTTGCTAGGGAAGTGGAGAAGAGATTTTGGCAGGGTTTGGCCGAGCATGAGTGCTCAAATTGGTGTGAGGAGGAGGGGGAGGAGGTGTCCTTTTATAAGGGAGGAGAGGGGCACCTTAGGAATATCTCAAAATATTATTTTATATTAAAGTCAAAATCGGTTTATAATGGCTACAAAGGGTATTATTTCGAATATAAGGTGGGGATGGGTCGAAATCCTATCAACCAATATGATTTAGACAAGTTTAGGGTATTATTTTAACCTTATCAATTAGATTTAACTCTAAGTTAAATAATTTAACTTTTACCATGTCTTTTTGTTTTCTTTCACTATATGGTTAATAAACTTACTATAACATGCCAAACGAACCCCAAATTGTTTATTATTAATATATATATCTTTATCTAAGTCATTTGGCCGAAACTTAGATTTTTAGGAATAAAATAACAATTAATAATATAATATTTGATTTAAAAACTATTTTGTGTCAATTTTGACACTATTTGATATATGATTTTTGTGAAAGTCATAACAGAATTATATGTTCAAACCAAGTTGATTAAATCAACATTAATATATCATAGTAACCTATAAAATTAGTGGAATTCATAAAAAGTCTTAAATTACATTTATTTTGGTATTTATATTATCAATTATGTCAATATTTCATTAATAAGATAATTACTACATCATCTTTGTGTCATAAATAAATTAACTTATCTGATGTCTAAAAATTACAAATAAACTACCATCATGTAGGAAATCTTTTTATCTTTCTAATGAATATTTACAATCGAATTTATCTTATGTATAACACCATATTATAAATGATTTACTTATTAAACTTTGATTTTAACTATTTTAGCTATTCATTAAATACTATAATATTAAATGTCATAATCTAATCCAAGTGGACCTAAATGGTCATATTATATTCATAAGGTTGTTTTTGGTCGAATTACACTTATCCAATAGAATTAGGACATGTGTTAGGGTAATAGTAATATCATATTTACCCTTAGTTACCCTATTTACTATTAACCGTGGTAAAAAAGTAAAAAGTTACTATTCACCAAAAAATATTTTCATCTCATTGAACCACATTTTACTTACTGACATCAACCGTGTCTCTCGGATTTTTAAAATTCCATTCACAGAAGCGGTAAAATTAAGATTTATGAAGTAATTAATTTTTTTAACTACCACTTAGTAGTTTCACTATTCATCAAAAATTGATGTTTTTCAGAACAATGCCAAAATTTCATCCTAAGCTATATTTCATATTCCGAATTCAAAAATGAAGTCTATTTTACCAAATTCATATCATAGAATTTGCATTAATTAATTTTATAATTAAATCCCGCTGTTAAAACAAATAGCGTGTTTTTAAGAAACAATATCTATCAAAAGATTGACACTTGATTATGTCTGGTTTAAATGTGAAATTACATCCAATGACCAACATTGTATTAAATTGTAAAAATATATTCTAAATATACTTTATAACCACTCAAATTAATAATTTATCACTATTAATTATTTCGATTAAAAAAGTTGTTTTTAATTATAATTTAGTAATTTTCACTATTCATCAGAATATGAAAGTTATCCGAAAAGTACCAAAATTTCACCTTAGGCTAAATTCGATACTCCGAATCCAAAAATGAAGTTCATTTTGAAAAATAAGATTCACAGAGTTTTAAAAAGTGGTTATTACTATTTATAACGGCTAGTTTTAATAATATTTTAATAGCATATCGTTGTTTAGTGAAACTCGGTATTGCGTATTACACACGCTATCGAGGAAGGTCGTGATTGCGTGTAATGCAAGGCAAGTCAAGGATGCGTGTTGTGCAAGATCCTTTTGGTGTAGCGTACAACACAAGACATTAATAAAATTAAAAAGAATATTTTTTATAAAATCTTGGGCTGCTACATTCTACCCCCCTTAAAATGAATTTCACCCTCGAAATTCGTCGGGGTTATAAATGGTTTACTATTTGAAAGTTTCTTTAATAGAAACCCACATCGTAAAAAGGAATATCAAAACCAATCTTTAAAAACAAAAGTATGAAACGTAACAGTTACCCAAATAAACTAATCATTGGGTTTCCACATTGGTGAAAATATGGATATGGAAGAGAAATCTAACCATAATGTTCTGATGGAGAGTGGTAGAGAACATGGATATGGAAAATCCAATAATCACAAATCCATAAATTTGTGACGATCTAAGGTACCATCCGATTCATCAGGTATAAGATCACTAGGACAACATTTTTGGTTTTCAAGATCATTTCCCTAAAGTTGAAAATTTGAATTGGAATAAATACTTTCTTTATTTTGGTACAATCTCACTATTGTTCGTGCCTATAACAATTTCCACTTCATCTCTTAAATAAATGAAGTTGAATTTGTTATTCGTGAAGTGTTAGCAGATCATGTGATAGAATGACGGGTCATTCCATCTATCTCAAACAAAAGGCTAGCAAAAATTATATACATAAGTCGATCTATAGTGAGATTAATCATATATAGTTCCTAAAATGGACTTATACTTCATATATCATACTGCTTAATATAATAAAACTAGTTTCTACTAAACAGGGACTTCCTGTAGGCCAGTGGTAGGCGATAAAGGTCAGTCGCACTTCGGTTGTGGGTTCGATTCCCACAGCCTTGTCCGAAGCGATGGGCTGTCGCCCGTCCTGCAGGTTGTCCTTTTTCTAAAACTTTATTACTATAACATCCCATAAATAATATCAAAAAAACTTCTATCCTTAAACAATACTAACTTATGTCCAACATAATCCATTCCAATCTTTAGTCCTATCCATAATACTGCAGTCCATTATCATAACATAGTGAAAACGATTACCAGAGATTTAATGCCATCGTTGATCCCCATATATCATAAGATATATCTTGTTGGACACATTCCAAACATTCAAAGGCCTTAATCTTGTACTCTCTTGAATACCCATTGAACCTTAGTGAAAACTTGAATGCAGTTAAAAGTTAACACTTTCCACATACCAAAATCCTCAAAATTCTATATACTCAAACCATGATATCACTTAGTCCTTATATCAATCATGAGCTCATGAATACTGTTAAACATTTCATTTTCTCGTTTTCCCTTCATTATGTGCATAATATCTCAATCACTTTGAATACCACATTAGACCAATACATAAATATTCCAATATTCCATGATACAACATTATTTTGGAATCCCATTACATAAAAACTTAATCATTCCACCACATCGTTGTCATATTCAACATTGCCAATAGTGATCGCATGTGACTTCCCTTTGTCCTTTGCCTTAAGCGGTTGCTCATGTCGATCATCACTAACCCTTGGATTAGGGCATTTATTGGCATAATGTCCCATCTCCTTGCACTTGAAGCATTGAAGTGTTGGTTGTGCGTTCTCTGTAGTGTTTGCTTTATTCACTTCATTAGAATCCCTTTTTCCATTACTTCGACACTCAGCTGCTCGATGACCTTCTTTTCCACACTTAAAACATTTTCTAGTCCCTTTAAGACAATCTCCACCATGCTTCTTTCCACACTTTGTGCATAAGGAAACATTTATCTTCTTTTCACCATTATTCTGAGATTTCTCCTTGAACTCCATCTTTCGTTTCTTGTCAAAACCATGAGATGGATATGTAACACCAAATTCCATTTCTACCTTGATAGCACAACGCACAATTTCAACATAGCTACTGAAGTCTCTTATAGCTAATGCCCTTCGAAGACTTGGTTTTAAGCCACTGAAAAATCGATCAACTTTACTTTCAGGTTGGATGATAATGCCAGATGCATACCTTGCAAGTTTTGTAAAATTCGCTTCGTATATACCAACAGATTCATCATCCTTTTGCTTTAGTTCAAGAAACTCCTTCTCCATCTTTGTTCGAAGAATACGAGGGAAGTACTTACTGAAAAACAAGTTCTTGAACTCGTCCCATTCCATGGAATCAATTTCATCTCTTTGCCTCGTATTCTTGATAAGATTCCACCATTGATCAGCTTCACCTTCCAAACGATATACTGCTAAGATGACTTTATCATGTTCAGAACATTGAAGAACTGAAAATATCTTTTCAGTAGTACTAATCCATTGTTCAGCAACTAATGGATCAGTAGACCCACTGAAAGAAGGCGGACGCTGCCTCATGAAGGATTCAACAGAATGTTGCTCCTTCCTTTGCTCGTTTGGAAGTCCTGCATGATTCATAGCTTGAGAAAGTTGTGTGAGCATGGCTACAAGATTTTGCATTCCAGCTCCCATATCATTTGGTTGCTCAGGGGGACAATCATTGCATTGTCCATTGCATTGATCAACACGGTTCCTTCAGGTTCCAGCCATCGTCAAAAACCCCAAAAGAATAGTGTGAGAGGCAAAAATCATGCTAGGGAAAACAACATAATAAATGGGTATTACCCTCAATATCTAACATCTTAGGTTAAATTCTAAGATCGTTAGAGCAATTCTAGGACTATAACCTATACGTATACTTAACCTTAGAGACATCCCTAGACATACCTTAGAAATATCTCTAGGGATCTCACTAATGTTTTCGCATCCTAGTTTCCAAAGGTTGACTAAACCTTTCCTCTGATACCAACTGTAGAGACCCGTAGCCTGACGTACATTGACATTACATTACTTTTGCGGAATACTTAGTACATAACAAAACACACACACACAAGGATCGTAATAGTTTAGTGTCTTTGGAAAATCGGAACGTAATCTTCTAATCGTGGTGAAAGATCTTCAATATCTCCCATAAAGATCTTCCCTTTTTTTTTACCTAAAACCTTTCTTTATATCCTGGGGAAAAGAAAACATAAAAGGGTGAGCTCAAATGCTCAGTAAGGGTAAACAAAAGAAATATCAATCACATCATATTCATAAGAACATAACATTTTGGAAATCATAACCTGTAAAAGAGAGCATAATTTCATAACATGGGATAAATCATGGCAGTGAAATGTAATCACAATAATCATAACATAAAACATGAAACTTTGTGTCATACACACATAATCATAGAGAATCATTTCTTGTTAGTCAAGACTAATTTCCAAGACTATCTTAGTGGACAAAGTCCCTTTCTGAATCGAGTAACCCTCGTTTCAGTCCTGTTTCACTGAACCGGTATAACCTACCGTTCCAGCCCTGTCTATCTCATGAGATATAAAATCTTTACCCAATGCATTGGAGGGAGATATAGGTCCCACCCATCTCATAATGAATCCTTTCTTATGTGTGCCACATAATCATAAACCATACATCATAGCGTAACCCATGTAATAAAAATGGAATTCTTAAACAACATGACATCATAAAACAATTTATATAAGATAAAGGAATTCATAAAAATATTTCCATCACAACATAATCAAATCCATTTAATAATAGGGATAAAAATAGGACACTTTTATTATCTTATATGGAAAATAATTTTGATAAAATACTTGAACTCCATTCTTGAGGAAAATATCATTTCTACTTCAAAAACATTTTTCCTTTCATAACATGTCATATGACTTTAAAATAAAAGAAGATGATTAAAAATAAACTTGAAAACTTGTAAAGGAAGCTTCTTGGAAATAATGTTTTAAAAATCCATTCATGCCGTATAAGTTAAAAAAAACATTCTTCGTACTTTTGTCGGAAAAGTCAAAAAGTACCTCGTACGAAAAACGACAAAAGATTCCTTTCATACATATTACTAAAAACTCACCGAAAGGTAAAAATGGATTTAAACAATTGTAGGTGGATGGAAATAATATTACATATTGATGAAACATGGATGTGGATGATAAAATACACCACAGTAAATACTTACGAATAAACAATCTCGGATAAAAATGAGATTGTGATATTTCCCTTACCTTAGGTCCGATTTGCTTTGTACGTGTCCGAAGCTCCTGTATAATGGTTTAAATAATGTCATTGACTTATTAAAGAATCATATTCATTGTTATTATATCATATATGGTTCACTTATGACATTATATTACCCGTTCTTTTGTAAATTCCATGTTAAAGAAGCGTTTTGGGTAAAATCGTTTCTTTTATCGTAGGTGTTTTGACTTGTTGTTCTTGACATTATTATTACTTATATCATGATTTAATTACTTACAGAATATAAAATATGATTTATATATCATATATATTCAGTATATATATATATAATAGATAGATAAATGAAATGAAAAACACCGTTCATGGAGACGGTAGTCTGTACGTACGCATGAACGCTGTTTTCCTTTCCCTATTGTCTTGAATGGAAGTAAGTAGATGACATAAATATATATATATACATAAATTCAGTAGCTTTATAATGTCATATATTTCATTATTATTTCTTATATATACTTTATAATCATTCTTAAATGGTTAACATGGAGAATGAATCTCATCGCGTCGTGGAGACGGTAGTCCGTACGTACGCACGAGCGATGATATCATTTCCATAAATATTGAATTGAATTGGAGTGGATTATACAATATATCAGAATCAATATGATGTTTTAATAACTATGTATAGTTATTCTTTACACCATTATACCCATCCATGTAAGGTGGTGGTGGAAAATAGATTACACCACGGCGTGGAGACGGTATTCCGTACGTACGCACGCGCGGTGATTTCTTTTTCCGTAGGATAGATAGATGGTGAAATAGGGTTGTTTCATACTTATAATAACATATCAGTATATGAGTGATACTGATGTTATTACTTCATAATGAAACAACCTAAGAAGAAGAAGTGGAAGAAAAAATAAAGATGAAAGAATTGGTAACGGTAATTACCTCTTCTTTGAAGCGCCTTTTGGAGACCTCCTCTTAGGGAACTAAAATTGGTCTTTGAGGAAGACCAGAACCTCTAGGATGTTGCTAGGGAAGTGTAGAAGAGATTTTGGCAGGGGTTGGCCGAGCATGAGTGCTCAAATTGGTGTGAGGAGGAGGGGGAGGAGGTGTCCTTTTATAAGGGAGGAGAGGGGCACCTTAGGAATATCTCAAAATATTATTTTATATTAAAGTCAAAATCGGTTTATAATGGCTCCAAAGGGTCTTATTTCGAAGATAAGGTGGGGATGGGTCGAAATCCTATCAACCAATATGATTTAGACAAGTTTAGGGTATTATTTTAACCTTATCAATTAGATTTAACTCTAAGTTAAATAATTTAACTTTTACCATGTCTTTTTGTTTTCTTTCACTATATGGTTAATAAACTTACTATAACATGCCAAACGAACCCCAAATTGTTTATTATTAATATATATATCTTTATCTAAGTAATTTGGCCGAAACTTAGATTTTTAGGAATAAAATAACAATTAATAATATAATATTTGATTTAAAAACTATTTTGTGTCAATTTTGACACTATTTGATATATGATTTTTGTGAAAGTCATAACAGAATTATATGTTCGAACCAAGTTGATTAAATCAACATTAAAATATCATAGTAACCTATAAAATTAGTGGAATTCATAAAAAGTCTTAAATTACATTTATTTTGGTATTTATATTATCAATTATGTCAATATTTCATTAATAAGATAATTACTACATCATCTTTGTGTCATAAATAAATTAAATTATCTGATGTCTAAAAATTACAAATAAACTACCATCATGTAGGAAATCTTTTTATATTTCTAATGAATATTTACAATCGAATTTATCTTATGTATAACACCATATTATAAATGATTTACTTATTAAACTTTGATTTTAACTATTTTAGCTATTCATTAAATACTATAATATTAAATGTCATAATCTAATCCAAGTGGACCTAAATGGTCATATTATATTCATAAGGTTGTTTTTGGTCTAATTACACTTATCCAATAGAATTAGGACATGTGTTAGGGTAATAGTAATATCATATTTACCCTTAGTTACCCTATTTACTATTAACCGTGGTAAAAAAGTAAAAAGTTACTATTCACCAAAAAATATTTTCATCTCATTGAACAACATTTTACTTACTAACATCAACCGTGTCTCTCGGATTTTTGAAATTCCATTCACAGAAGCGGTAAAATTAAGATTTATGAAGAAATTAATTTTTTTAACTACCACTTAGTAGTTTCACTATTCATCAAAAATTGATGTTTTTCAGAACAATGCCAAAATTTCATCCTAAGCTATATTTCATATTACGAATTCAAAAATGAAGTCTATTTTACCAAATTCATATCATAGAATTTGCATTAATTAATTGTATAATTAAATCCCGCTGTTAAAACAAATAGCGTGTTTTTAAGAAACAATATCTATCAAAAGATTGACACTTGATTATGTCTGGTTTAAATGTGAAATTACATCCAATGACCAACATTGTATTAAATTGTAAAAATATATTCTAAATATACTTTAGAACCACTCAAATTAATAATTTATCACTATTAATTATTTCGATTAAAAAAGTTGTTTTTAATTATAATTTAGTAATTTTCACTATTCATCAGAATATGAAAGTTATCCGAAAAGTACCAAAATTTCACCTTAGGCTAAATTCGATACTCCGAATCCAAAAATGAAGTTCATTTTGAAAAATAAGATTCACAGAGTTTTAAAAAGTGGTTATTACTATTCATAACGGCTAGTTTTAATAATATTTTAATAGCATATCGTTGTTTAGTGAAACTCGGTATTGCGTATTACACACGCTATCGAGGAAGGTCGTGATTGCGTGTAATGCAAGGCAAGTCAAGGATGCGTGTTGTGCAAGATCCTTTTGGTGTAGCGTACAACACAAGACATTAATAAAATTAAAAAGAATATTTTTCATAAAATCTTGGGCTGCTACACCCATGGTATATACAATAACATCACCACATAATGGAAGAAAAAATAATCTTATAAATATAAAAACCTATCATAAGCGTTAAGAAATCAAAGAATAAATCTAGTGGGGTATTTTACATAAACCATTTCAAATCAAGGATCCAAGTATACCTTTAACAAAAAAAAATGGCATGGAATTTCATGAATTTTTTAACTTTTCTTGAAACACCACTGTAAAAAAAATTAAAGGCTAAATTTAATCACTCATACTATTTGAAAATTCCAAATATACCCTTCAAACATGGGTATTATTATTTAAAATCAATAACAAGTCCAATGACCTTCTATTTTCATCAAATAAATTTTTTAAAATACATTAATTCATTTCTCATATGGATAAAACTACACACTCAATTCAATTCACCATTTGAAATTTATAAAAAACACTTTTATAAATCATTTTATGGCCAAAGATTCAATTTAAAAAGTAACTATACTTTAATATATAGCTTTCACTCATTTAAAACAAAAACTTGATAAAAATACAACACCTAGTATTAAAAACATTTAAACAAGCCCCATATGCATTTCAAAAACTCATTTAAAATGAAAACAATGCATTTCAAACAATAAAAAGGGAATAGATAATAATACCATTATTCCAAGATCAAAACATAATGAGATGGTTTTAAATAATCAAAGGGATATTAAATATATTAAATCTTTAATAAAAAAAGATTTATAAAGTATAACCATACTTTGAATTCCAGAACGAAATAATTATATAGAAACACCTACTTAGAAGAAGCAGAAAAAATCTGAAATTTGCTATCTTTAGTGGAAACTACTCAATAATGAAATAAGACCTCCTCTAAAAAATATAAGATACCAAAAACCTTGGTTAGAACCATACCAAATGAAATAAACATCTAACATAATGAACTAAGGTTCTAGGAGGAAGGGGAAACCCAGGAATGATGGAAGGAAGAAGAGTATAGGAGAAAAGGAGAAATATATGAATTTTAATTTCATAAAAACACAAAATAAATTATAATAATAAAAAATTAAGTAGGTTAGAACTCATCCTTCTATCCCAAGGGGTCATATAATTCATACTGTCAAGAATAAGGGTGAAATCCCTTTTAATTTGATAGATAAATTTTTTGAAATTCTTTAAATTATAACACATTGACAAGTCGGATGGTTTTACAAAACATGCACCACCCATGCATTGGACACTACGAAGGACAAGGAAACCAACAAGGTTTATAGGAAGATTAGCATAGTTTTCCTAACCATATGTAATCCATGTGAAATGTTTCTATCACCATGAATGCCCCCTAGGTAAGGTCATTTCATGGTTACTCATAACAATGCGGGCTAATCATGCTTCATCCTAGAAACCTCTAAAACCTAAAAATTACTACCTAAAAACTTCCAAAACCCATAAAATACCAATATAAGATAAAATAAGTCAATTTAATATATACAGTTATATGTGGGTGTTACACATCTCATGTTGTGAACAAAAAGATTCTGACACATTATATTGTTAGTAAAAAATCCACACACTTTATGATGAGAAAAAAATGCATATGGTTCATGTTTTCAACAAAAAAAAATTCACACACATAATTTTTTGAACAAAGTGTTCAAGATTCATGTTGTGAAAGAAATGCATGCTTAGTATTCTTATCTTATGAAATATAAATCCATAACTAATACATTGGAGGGTGATATAAGACCCCACCCATCATCATCTATATATATGTCTTCCATGTGATTTTAATTATTAAACATATAATAACAACTCATGGGAAAGAAAAATGGGTTCACAACACTCTAAGATGGTATCACCAAAGTTGACCTCAATCGTGTAAATTATTGATATGCAAAATTAAATCATCCCAAAAGAGTATATCATAAGAAAAATTAGCAGATAAATAATTAAAAATAATTTCCAATGAAATTATCCTCTCTATATTATGTATAAAATGGGGTTGAAATCATAAAATATTATTTAGAAAACACTTTTATCTTTAGAATAATAGAATAAGTTTTGGTCACATTGAAAGGTATTTCTTTATTGGTAGAGTGAAATGTTTTTAAAAAACATTATTTTTATAAATTGGACTTTTTGGTAGTGGATCCTCAAAAAATACATAAAGGATTCAAAAAATTTAAGGGAAAACAATTAAAACATTTACTTTTAAAAATATTCTTCTATAATGGATCTTGAAAAATATATACCGGTTGTCGAAAGAAATGTGGATTGGATTACAAAACATTTTATTTTGAAAGGATGGAATACTTTTTGAACATCTATAAATACATTTTCAAAAATACCACATCAAAAAATAGTAACCAATAGTTATTTTTTAAAATATGAGAACATAAATAAAAAGGTCGCATAAGAAAACACATAGTTGTATTTCTTAGTATAAAGGATAACATTATCTGAAAAAAAAAATGTGGACAAGGAGAGAAAAACATTGATACAGTGGGTGAAAATTATTTTTTATATAGTTAAATTTTAATTAATTAAGAGAATTCATAAATAACATGATATTAATAACAATTGTTCTACCAAGATAGAAATATGTTTTACTATATGAAATGAAATAAGAATCTCAATGAGAAATACTATAACTCAAGAAGAATATTGAGATATAAAAAAACATTAAATTTTATGGAATATGTCAATCATATACCAAAAAAAGGAATATCATGAATAGAAGTAAATTTTCAAAGTTCAAAAATAATTTATGATGTTATAAGTGATGGTTAAAGTACTTTCACTATGAAAATGATGATTGGTGCCTAATATCAAATCATATCTTAATGGTGGTGATTGAGATGAAAACAATTACCGTGTTTCCCTTCTTATTTTAATTAACCCTAAGCTCTTTAAATATATTATTCTTCTATTTTAGAAACATTTTTATATTCACAGCCTCTTATAAACATAATTTTAATAGATACCCTTGAATGATATTGGATTTTTGTTTTCTCAAAATGAAGATAGAAAATCAAGGAATGATTTTAGAAATATGAAGAGTATTCAAAAGTGTAACGCCTCGACCCCAGTTACCCAGAGTCGGTGCATTATTACATAACATTAGCACGATACAAGGAATAATGTCCCAAAAGACTTATAAGTTTAGTGTCCTTTTAAGTACTAGATACATTTCTATGTTTTACATTACATCATGAAATATAAACATCGACAATATTTTGACCCCTTTTTAACACACTTATATCCTTAGCCTATCCCAGTAGGATAACTAAAAATACATTTTCATATCCTGGGAAAAATAAAACATAGAAATGAGGGAGCTCAGATGCTCAGTAAGGATAAAAATATAGAAAAAACTTTAAAAAATAAGCATAAACATTAAAGGAAATATATAAGACTAAAATAAAATACTTTTAAACATAAATATCCACATAATATGGAAAAGATAAAATCAAATAATTACATTTACATATTCACATGGATATTTTACTGGTCAAATAATCACATGTAATATCGATAACCACTTTCATAATGATGGAATGTATAATGCTAGACTTTATAACCACATAATCAAGGCCCTATGCCAAGAACACAAATAAGATTTTGTCAAGGTCTTGTTCCAAGACACTAGTTTGACTCATGAGACCTAACAATACATCTAGGAGCTAAATCAATCTCTACCTGTCACATACTATGTCCAATTCATTCCTCATATAAAAAGGTTTAAACATAACATAAACATTTTTATTAAAACTGGCATATGAAATTTCAATACTTTATTCATAAACCATGAATAGTATAAAAATAACACATCCACAAAAAAACATATCACAAAACCTTCAATACAATATGGGATTTTTATATAATAATAAATCAACCGCAATCAAGAATAATATCCCATAAAGGATGTTGACATAGTTGAAAATGATCAGTAAAAATCATTGAGATAAATATCCCTTTTTGGTGAAATCATTTAAAAGTCACATAATTTATAAAAGAATTCATTTAAAACATAGTTTTGAATCAAAGTTTCACAAACCACTAGGAAACGTTTGAAATGAATTTACATTTTAAAACATTCATGTACATATAAATAAATCCTTAAAACCATTTTTAAAACATGGACATTAATGAGATAGGTTTAAAGAATAAATCTTTAAAACATTTAAAATGATATTTTAGTTCAAGTTCTTAACCAAATGAGAGATGTTTGAATAAAAATAATTGAGGAAATAAAAACTTTATAATATCCTAAGAATAAATGGATTCATGATATACTATGTCAAAGTAAATTATATACACAAAATAAAAGTGAATTGGCATATAACAACAGAGAAGTCCCAATAGAATGTATATTGATATGAATTCCTTTATAAAGACTATATCCTTAGTTTAAGGATAAATCAATGACATAATTTTGTGTGAAAAATATAAATACACTAAATATTATTGTATATTCAGTGTAAATAAATCAGAGGACATTCACATATATTCTTTTGAAAACAACACCGATGACTTGGATGTTTAACTCAATGAATAGAAATCAAGATAAAATTACTCATAACAAGTTTATACCGATGACTTGAGAATGTATAAATGGAGTGATTATGTGTATAAAAAGTATATCCACACAAAGGGGAGTGTAAATTACTACATAATTAAATAAATCATTATTTCACTCATAATCATGGAGTGTAGTAATCAATGAAGATTGCATAAAACAGAATGAGTGGAAATTGAAATTTGAAATTCTGTTACCGATTTGGCAAGTTACAAAACCTAAAAAAATGGAAGAATGATCATCCAATGATGATATAAATACCCATTAATTAAACTATATTATGAAAAAAATACAATAAAGGGCAGTATATACGCCACACAAATGGTAATAGTGGAAAATATAGCATGAATCTCACAGGAATAAAAGTGAGATGAAAACCTATTACCTTGTATTTTTCCTTGGTCGAGGGTATATTAATATTCTGTATAATAATTAAATCGTTGTTATTAAATTATAAAATAACTATATACATAAATATGATATCATATATGACCCTCTAATATTTCATTGTTAATAATATTTTTGTAGTATCATCGTTTCGGGTGTTAACTGATTCGTTTTCCTTTATATGCATGGTTACGTAAGCCATTTTTGTTATGGATAGGATGTATTTGATTCATATACAGAATTATATTATGTTTATAAAAATTATATTTAACCATAAAAAGAAAATTATTCTTTAATTATTACGATGGGGAATGAATCTCATTGTGTTCAGGGAGACGGTAATCTGTACGTACGCATGAGTGACAATATCATTATATTGATGATGAAATCCTATATAATTGGATGGTATATAATAAATAAATAATCATTATCATGTAATATTGGTTATTTAAATCAGTTATATTCTTTATTATACCCATCCAACATAATGAAGTGTTTGAATAACAAAATACACCACGACGTGGAGACGGTAAGTCGTACGTACGGACGTACGGTGACTTTGTCATTTATAGGATAGATAGAATTACGAATATGGTTTTAACATATTTATAATAACATAATATTATATATAATATACTGGAGTTATTATTTTAGAATGGAAACAACAAAGAAAGAGGATGTGGAAGAAGAAAATAACTTGAAAGAGGTGATGAAATATTTACCTCTTCTTCGGGTTCTTTCTTTTGATTTGATCAAAAGGTATCCTTAGGTTGGATTTCTGAACAAAGGAAGAAATATATGATTAAGAGAGTAAATTTGGGAGGATATTTGGGCAGGTTTTGGCCGAGTCAAATATCTTTGGAGGTGTGAAATTTAGAGAAGTGGAAGTACCCTTTTTATAATAGAGGTGAGGGTCACTTTAAGAAAAGCTTAAAATATTATTTTATAATAAAATCATTTTCGGTTTCTAAAGAATATAAAATAATCTATTTTGAGTTTAAGGTGGTTATGGGTCTAAAACCGCTCAACCAATAGGTTTTAGACAAGTTTATTTCACCATAATAACCTTATCTTTTATATTTAACTCCTAGTTAAATAGTTTGTCATTTACCATGTCTCTTTGTATTTTTATATTATATGGTTAATAAAATTACTAAAACAAGACAATAGAACCCCAAGTGGTTAATTATTAGTATATATAACATTATATAATTCCTTTGGCTGAACCTTGTATTTTTATGAATATTATATCAATTAATAATATAATTTTTTTTAAACTCCATTATGTCAATTTTGACACTATTTAGTAATTGATTTTTTTGAAAGTCGTATAAACTTTATCACACATAACAAAAAAAATTTATCAACCCTAACATGTCACATTATCCTTGAAAATTAGTGTAACTCATCAAAAGTCTCAATTTACATTTATTTGGATATTTATAACATCAATTATTTTTAATATTTCATTAATAATGTAATTAATTCATCATCATTATGTCATATATAAATTACATTATATAATGTCTAAAAATTATAAATAAAATATCATTATATATGAATTATTTTTATCTTTCTAAAGAATATTTATAGTCGAATTTATCTTCTGTGTTACCCTATATTAAAAATGGATTAGTTATTAAACTTTGAATTTAACACTTTCAGCTCTTCTTTAAATAAAATAATAATAAATGTCCAAATCTAATCCAAGTGGACCAAAGAGGATCATATTTTATTCCAAAGATTTTTTTGTTCTGTCTAAACTTATCCAATATAATTAGAGAATGTGTTTGGGTAATTATAATATCATTTTTACCCTTAATTACCTTATTTACTTTTAACTGTGATAAATAAAAGTCAAAAAGTTATTATTCACCAAAAAAAATTCATCTTATTGAACCAAGTTTTACTTATTGATGTTAACTATGTATCTTGTATTTTTGAAATTCAATTCACAAAAGCGGTAAAATTAAATTTTATTCAAATTTTCAAATGCTCCTAGAAGTTGGGTAAAAGACAGTAAAAAGTTCATTAAAATTTTATATATCTAAACATGTTATAAAATGACTCCAAAAAATTACATTGAACATATATAGGTATTATGTATATATTTTGACTTAAAATAAAAATAATAATTATTTAAATAAAAAGTCGGTTTTAAACAACAACACATTGTTTTTCACTATTCATCAAAAATTAAATGATTTTAGAAAAATACCAAAAATTCACCCTAAACTAATTTTGATATTTAGAATTCAAAAATTAATTCTATTTTAACTAATTAAAAACAAATATGTTGAATTAATTAATTTAATATTAATTCCCGTTGTCAAAACCAAAAAGCGGGTTTTTTTAAAAAGTAAAAACTATCAAAAAATTGAAAAATGTTTATGTCATATTTAAACGTGAAATTACTTATAATGACCTAAATTGTATTAAATTATAGAAATATAATCTAATTATACTTCCAAACCATTCAAATTCATAATTTAACACTACAAATTATTTCGATTAAAAAAGTTGTTTTCAATTACAATTTAGTATTTTTCAGTATTCATCAAAATATGAACGTTGTCTAAAAAAGTACCAACACATTATCCCAAATATATTTTTAAGTCCTGATTCTAAAGAAGAATTTAATTTCATTAAATTCATTTTATAAAAGTGTTAAATATTGGTTTTAAAAAGGGTTTTCCATTAAATGGTGTTAATATTTCATTTTTTGAAAAATACATATTTAATCTGAACAAAATGAATGTGTTCTTTTATTATATATAATAAACACATAATATAAATTCTAGAATTATGTCGAGTATACAAAATTAGAATTTCTTATAATATTTTTCATAACTTCTTTTTTAATAGTTAGTTTGGTAAGTCATGGGGAGCTCGAACTCGGTGTTACGTGTAGCGCAAGATATTGAATTACTTTAATGAAAATAACTTATTATGAAATCTTGGGTTGTAACATTCTTCCCCTTTAGGAAATTTCATCCTTGAAATTTTAAAATTGTGCTTGGGAACTTTATTGAAAGTACCACATCATAAAAAGAGTCAATAAAACTATCACTTTACAAGAAAGAAAGAGAATTTCAGAGGTCACCCGAGATGACCCATACTCGGATTCCATGTAGGCAAACATGGATATAGAAGATAAATTAAGTTTCAAGTTCTCCTGGAGAGTGATAGAAAACATGATTATGAGAAATTTAACAATAAGAAAACTGAAAACATGTGATGTGATAAAAAGTCATTATTTTCCCAATAGGAAAAGTAAATGGACAATGTTATTGGTTTCAATTTCAATTTCATAAAGTTGAAGAATTTATTTATGACATTGACTAAGAACATAAAGAGATATACTTACTTTTTATGTAGAGTTTTATCCTTTAATTAATTTCTACCACTAACTCATCTTTTTTTTCAAACTATGAGTATTCAAGATGACTTGGTCAAACCTGAAGAACTATAATAAACTTCTAAAGAATCACATAATGCATAGAGGATAAACTATATATTTACCTTGTCTTTAGAGATTAACCAAAACCAAAATGGTTATTACAAGATCATATGATCCCCAAAAGGATAATCCTTTAGAGAAAGAAATATTAATCTTAATTTATAAAATTAAACCAACAATACCCAAAGTTCAATAAATACCTTTCAATAAACAATTGTCCTTTATTTCCTTCAATATAATCCAAAATAATATTGAAACTCAATATATAAAAGAATTTGATTACGCAGTCTTCCATGTTAAATTGTATCTCCGAATAACATTGACTACCTTAAATTCACATAATTAAAAGTAATTAACCTAATCACATATTCTCTATGATAGGTTAATCATTTCCATAAATAACCTAAATCGCTATAAATCCACAAAAAAACATAGATAAAAATCCACCATTACTCCTCAAATGAAATCCCATAGTATTCTATTTTCCTTAGTTTATAGTGTTCCGAACAGAGAGAACATCTTCCAAAATAACATTTATCACTTAATCATAAATTCATTTTCTTATAATAAGGATATCTATTTGAAAAGACATAAGATCCGAAATCAACTTATTATTGATCAATAAAATCATTTAACTAAAAATAATTAGTCACACTAACCAGGTACTTCACGTAGTCCAGTGGTAGGCGATAAATATCAATCGCACTTTGGTTGTGGGTTCGATTCTCATAGCTTTATCCTACATGATGGTTTGTCACATGGTCTGCATGTTGTTACTTTTCAAAAACTATATTTTATAACATTCCCAAAATGAGATAAATTCATCAAAATAACCATAACATAATTTCACCACAAATGTTATCTCTTACCACTCATTTTAATCCCAAAATTTAATAACTCGTAATTGCCTCAAATTCAGGGATCATATAAAACCAAATGGTTATTTATAACTATATCAACAATAAAAAAGATAATTCTCCCTAAAATAGCATTTTCACATAACAAACAATAGGGTTACACGTACAAGAGAAAATTATTCCAATGTAATCCCATCAACAAAGAGCATTAATACATTTAATCATTTCACCATCCATTTTTTCACATGGGTTCTTCCTTGACCAAGAGTTTATCCAATAGAATATGGAATTCACTCGGTTATTTCCTAGGTCCCCTACATTTAGAAAAATGACTGTAAATGGATTCTTTTGTCATTTTTATTTTCTTCCATAGTACTCTTTATTTTTCCTCATCAATTATTTACATTATGTCGTTCTTTCCCACACATAAATAATTTCTTTGTTCCATTGTGAAACTTCCCTAGGTGTCTCCTTCCTCATTTCTTGTATGATGGAAATTGAGCTCTCTTTTCTCTATTGTCTCCACTACTGGAGCTCTAATCATTCACTGCCTTTCTCTTTTTTGTTGAATTTGGGAGTTGGTTAATATATATGTTGTTGATAATATTTTTGGAAACCTGATTCAGCATGACCATGATATCTTTTACACCTATCATCATTCCATTTTGTTGATCATTTCCACCATCATTCCCACATATTACATCATGTTCAATGTTACTATGACTTCCTTGGAATCCATCCATTGACTAACATAAGAAAGCATTGTGTGAGTCATTAAATCATTTAGAGAATATCATAATACCTTATTTTCAATATAAAACACCTTAGGATTAACCAAGGTTATTTATTCTCATCTTATATTAAAAACCTTAAAATCAGTTTGTAAAGAAAATGTCAATTATCCTAATCATATCCTCTAGGAGTGTCATATCAAAGATTGTAGCAAGGCCCTTTATCGTTCACTAGTTCCCGTTTGAGTCTATCTCAAAGCTGTGTTTTCTGGTTTTACCCCTAGGTACATCTGTTCCAGAGCCACCTCTACCTTAATGTATCCAGAAAAGGATGTATTTCTTGGAAAAATCACAATATCTCTACAGAACAAACATTCTAGGAAGTTCTTTTATACTAATTTTCAATGTCTATCTTAGGGCAGTGTTATCTAATCAGAATTTTTCTAGATCTTATTTCCAAGGTTTGTACTAAACTTCCTTTGATACCAACTGTAATGCCCCGACCCTAGAAACCCAGAGTCGGTGCATTATTATATAATATTGTATTTATTTAAGGAATCATGTCCCGAAAGACAGATCAGTCTAGTAGCCTTGGAAGTACTAGACACGTTCCTATGTTTTGCATTACATCATGAAAAAAACAATCAACAACATTTTGTCACCTTTTGAATACACTTATATCCTTAATCTATCCCTATAGGTCCACTATAAAATACGTCTTCACATACTGGGAAAAATAAAACATCGAAAGGGGTGACCTCAGATGCTCAGTAAGTACAACAATATAGCTGAAACTTTTATAAATAAGCATAAGCATTTTAGGTAATGTATAAGACTAAAACAGAAGCCTTTTAAACATAAACTTCAGCATAATATGGAAAATATAAAATAAAATAATTCCATTTACTTCTTCACATGGATATTCTACTAGTCAAATTATCACAAGTAATATCAATAGCCACTTCCATAATGTTGGAATGCATAATTCCAGACTTCATAACCACATAGTCAAGGCCTTGTGCCAAGACTACAAATAATATTTTTTCAAGGCCTTGTGCCAAGACAATAGATTGTCTCATTAGACCAATGGATTCATCTAGGAGCTATATAAGGCTCCACCCATCTCTTATTATGTCCAATTCATTCCTCATATGAAAAGGTTTAAACATAACATAAACATTTATATTAAAACTGGCATACGAAATGTGAATACTTTATCCATAAACCATGAATGGTATAAAAATAACACATCCATTGTCGAATATATCACAAAACCTTCAATACAATATGGAAAATTTGTATCATAATAAATCAACCTTGATCAATAATAATATCCCGTAAAGGATTTTAATATAGTTGAAAATGATCCGTAAAAATCATTGTGAGAAGTATCCCTTCTTGGTGAAATCATTTAAAAGTCTAATAATTTATAAAGTCATTTAAAAGATAGTTTTGAATAAAAGTGTACAATACCACTTTGAAACTTTTTAATGGAAATAATATTTTAAAACATTTATTTCCATGTATATAAATACTTAAAAATATTTTGAAGACATGGAAATTAATGAGGAAGGTTTAGAAGAATAAATCTTTAAAACATTTAAAATGATATTTTAATTATAGTTCCTAACCAAATGAGATATGCTTTAATCCAATTAATTGCGAAAATAAAAACTTTATAATATCATGAGAATAAAGTTATTCATGATATAATATGTCAAAGTATAGTACATACACCAAATAAAAGTGAATTCACGCATAACAACAAAGTCTCAATGGAATGTAAGTTGAGATGAATTATTTTATAAAGACCGTATCCTTAGGTTGATGATAAATCAATGAAATAATTATGTGTGAAATATATAAAAACACTAAATATAATTGGATATTAAATTTAAATCAATTAGAGTACATTCACACATATTCTTGTGAAAACAACACCAACGACTTGGATGTTTAACTCAATGAATAGAAATTGAGTTAAATTTACTCTTATCAAGTTTATACTAATGACTTGAAAATTTATCAATGGATTTATTATGGTTATCTAATTTATATCCACACAAAGGGGTGTTTATATTGCAACATAAGTAAATAAATAGTGATTTCACACATAATCTTGGTGTATAGTAATCAATGAAGTTTGCATAAAACCGAATGAGGGGAAATTGAAATTTTAAATTCCCTTACTAATTTGGTAACATACGAAACATACTACCCATGGAAGAAGGATCATCCAAAGATGATGTAAATAACCATAAATTAAATTATATTATGAAAACAATACAATCATCGGCAGTACATACACCACACAAAAGGTAATATTTTCAAATATAGCATGAATCTCACGGGAATAAAAGTGATATGAAAACCTGTTACAGTGTACATTTCCTTGGTCGAGGATACGTTAAACTCCGGTATAATAGTCAAATAAATGTTATCAAATTATAATATAACTATATACTTAAATATGATATCATATATTACCCTCTAATATTGTATTGTTACTAATTTTCTGTAGTATCATCATTTCGGGTGTTAACTGATTCGTTCTCCTTTATATGCTTGGTTAAGTAAGCCATGTTTGTTATAGATATGATGTATTTTATTTGTATACATAATAATATTATGTTCATAAACATTAATTTTAATCATAAAATGAAAATTATTCTTGAATTATTACGATGAGTAATGAATCTCATCGCGTTTGTAGAGACGGTAATCCGTACATACGCAGGAGTGACAATATCATTATATTGATGGTGAAATCATATGTAATTGGATGTTATATCACATATAAATAATCATTAAAATTTTACATTTATTATTTACATTATTTATATCCATTATTATACCCATCGAAAATAATGAATTGTTTGAATAAAAAACTACACCACGACGTGGAGACGATAAGCCATACGTACGCACGTATAGTGACTTTGTCATTTATAAGATGGATATAAAAAAAATATGGTTGTACCATATTTATAATAACGTCACAGTATATATAAGATACTGTATTTATTTTTTTACAATTGAAACAACTATGAAAGAGGAAGTGGAAGTAGAAAAGAACTTGAAAGAGGTGATGAAATATTTACCTCTTCTTCAGGTTATTCCTTTTCATTTGATCAAAAGGGATCCTTAAGTTGGATTTTTGACCAGATTAAGGACTCTAGGATGAAGGTAGGAATGTTGGGAGGATATTTGGGTAGGGTTTGTCTGAGCCAAATATCTTTGGAGGTGTTAAATTAAGAGAAGGGGAAGTACCCTTTTATAATAGAGGTGAGGGTCACTTTAGGAAAAGCATGAAATATTATTTTATAATAAATAGTTTTTCCATTTAAAATGGCTCCAAAAATATTTATTTATAAGATAAAGTGTTTATGGGTCCACACCCTCTCAAAAAATAGGTTTTATATAGTTTTAGGTCACTATATTAACCTTATCTTTTATATTTAACTCTTAGTTAAATAGTTTTTCATTTATCATGTCTCTTTGTATTTTTATATTTTATGGTTAATAAAATTACTATAACAAGCCAAGAGAACCCCAAGTGGTTCATTATTAATATATATAACATTTTATAAGTCCTTTAGAAGAACCGTATATTTTTGGGAATATTATATCAATTAATTATATAGTATTGTTTTTAAAAACACAATTATGTCAATTTTGACACTATTTAGTATTTGATTTTTTTGAAAGCCATAAAAACTTTATATATTCAAATAAAATTTATTTAATCAACCGAAACATGTCATGTTAACCTATCAAATTATTTTAATTCATCATAAGTCTCAATTTACATTTATTTGGATATTTATAATATCAATTATTTTAATATTTTATTAATAAGATAATTATTACATCATCATTGTGTCATATATAAATTAACTTATTTAATGTATAAAATTTATAAATAAAATACCATTATGTAGGAAATATTTTTATATTTCTAATTAATATTTATAGTTGAATTTATCTTATGTGTAACCCTATATTAAAAATGGTTTAGTTGTTAAACTGTGAATTTAACACTTTTAACTCTTTTTTAATTAAAATATTAATAAATGTCCTAATATAATCCAATTGGGCCAAAGAGGATCATATTTTATTACTAAGGTGTTTTTTGGTCTAATTACACTTATCCTATATAATTAGGACATGTTTTAGGGTAATTATAATATCATTTTTACCCTTAATTACCTTATTTATTTTTAACCGTGGCAAAAAGAAGTCAAAAGTTACTATTCACCAAAAAAAATTATTTTCATCTTATTAAACAAAATATTACTTAATAATGTTTACCGTGTATCTTGGCTTTTTAAATTTCAACTCACATAAGTGGTAAAATTATTTTAATGCAAATTTTCAAAAGCACCTAGAAGGTGGGTAAAAGACGGTAAAAAGTTCAATAAACTTTTATATATCTAAACTTGTTATAAAATGACTCCAATGAATTACATTGAAATTATATACGTATTATGAATATATTTTGACTTTAAATAAATAAAATAAATAACTATTTAAATAAAAAGTTGGTTTTAAACAATAACGCAATGTTTTCCATTTTTCATCAAGAAGTGAATGTATTCAGAAAAATACCAAAAATTCTCCCAAAGCTGATTTTGAAATTCTGAATTAAAAAATTAATTCTATTTTACCAAATTAAAAATATTGAAGTTGTATTAATAAATTTAAAATTAATTCCCATTGTAAAAACAAAAAACTAGGTTTCTAAAAAATAAAGAACTATCAAAAGATTGAGAAGTGTTTATGTCAAATTTAAATGCAACATTACTTATAATAACCTATACTATATTAAATGATAAAATTATAATCTAATTATATGTCCAAACCATTAAAATTCATAATTTAAAACTATAAATTATTTCTATTAAAAAAGTTGTATTCAATTAGAATTTTTTATTTTTCAGTATTCATCAAAATATGAATGTTATCAAAAAAGTACAAAAAATTAAACCAAAATAAAATTTTATATCTTGATTCAGAAAAAAGAATGTAATTTATTTAAATTGGATATATAATTTGTCAAATATTGTTTCTAAAAAGGTTTTTCCACTAAGAGGTGGTAAAATTGCATTTTTTTAAAAATACTTCTTTTATCTGAAGAAAACAGAATTTTTTCTTATATTATGTCTAAGAAACACATAATATGGATTCTAAAATTTTATGGAGTATATAAAATTCAAAATTCAGTTAATACTATTCATAACCACTTTTTGAAGGACTATATTAGTATGTCATGATGTACTCGAACTCAGTGTTGCGTGTAGCGCAAGCTATTGAATTATATTGTAGAAAATAACATACTATGAAATCTTGGGGTGCCAGAAAAAGGATTATAGAATGGGTTTAATAAGTGAAAAAGTTATTATCATATTAATAGTAAATTACATGGATATTAAATGATTGATTAGGGATATTTAGAATCATAATTACATGGAAATAAAAAGTATTATAATAAATAAAGACCATCAATTTGAAAATAGTATGTAGAGAATGATATAGCGATTTTAAAAATATGAAGTCTATAAAAAGAAATATGAAATGATATTAATGTGAGATAAGGGTATTACCACATTAATATGAATTAAATTTGATATTAAAGGATTTATTATAAATTTTTGGAAGTATAAACATATGTAAAATCAAAAGGATTACAAAAAATGATGGTCTTCAATTTTCCAAAATGATGGAGTAGTTTCGGCAGCATGATAACTATACAAAAGGGACTATAAAATGTGCTTAATGTGATATAGGTGTATTATATCATAAATTTTAAATCTGTTTAATAGTAAAGGATTTATTATGAATTGATTTTTTTATAATCACGTGCAATTCAAAAATCATTCAACAAGGAAGAGATTGATTTGAAAAAAGGGGGTGAGAATTACTAAGCTATTTTGGAAGCATGAAGGTTATAAAAAGGTATCGTGAAATGAGTTTAATGAGAGATAAGGAAAATATCTTATCATTATGGCGTAATTTGGATAGTAAAGCACTGATTTTAAACACTTGTAATCATAATAATATGGAAATCAAAAGGGTTTATCAAAAAAATTACTTGAATCAAAAGGATAAGAAAGAAAACCCTTACTATTATCAGTAGATTCTTAGGTATTGAGATGAATAATTAGATCCTTAAGTACTACTTATGGGTGAGTGAGAGTGATATAGTTCAGGGAACTTCATGATCAATTACTTTTGGGTATATAAGGTTATGATAGTGGGAGGGAGTGAGATACTTTTATAAGTTAAAAAGAGGGGCTTTTTCATGGAAAATAAATTTAGGTGATGGCTAAGAATGGTATCTCATGGGTGTTAGAGGGGTTAGGGGAGTTAGTTGGGTAACATAAAGAAATTGTAGGTGAGACATTGGGATATTAATTTCAAAAATTGAAAGGCATTATCGATGGTGTAGGTGACCTTTAATTTATTACAAATTCGAGATACTTCATTTATGCATTTTTACCCTTATTAATCATGATTAAAAAATAACTATGGAAATTATTTTATTAAAAAATATATATTAATACAAATGTTACCATTTTTTTTGAATCTGAATTTGTGGTCCATTTAACTTAATTCCATTTCTATATTCTATAAAATTAACCATTAAATCAAAACATATAATGTCTAGAAAAACATTTTTTGTAAATATATGATGTTTCTACTATTAGGTGTTCTTAATATTATTTAAGATTTATTTCAAACTAAACAAATATAAATTTATTTAAATAAATATTTTAATATTTTATTAAAATCATAATTTAAAATATATCTGTTTTAATAGATTTTATTTAGAAAAGTATCATTCTTTTAAAAATAACTATTTTAGAGCCATCACTAATTTTTACATATAAAAACTAAATCTTAATGAATAAAAAATTGTAATTATAAAATTTGGTCCTATTGATTATAAATTTAAAATCCATTTTTTATAATTAAATTTCTAAAAAAGTATAATTTAATTTTAATTTAATAAATATATAATGTATTCAAACAATTTTTGAGAAAAATGTGACTTGAATTTCAAAATATTAAATATTTATTTTATTTTGTAATTAATTTTTTAAAATTTATAATGTTCATTATAAAATGAATACCTTTTCAATAAAATGGTTTTATAAATCATTAAGTCATCGTTATATACTAAAAATGTATTAAATTCATAGTATTGGTGAAAACTATATGTTTCACTTTCCACAGAAAAAATAAAAATATTACAAAACAAATCTTTAGTCAATATTTTCAGAATAAATCTAAAAATTAAGTTCATTTTTTCAAATATTCATCACAAGTTCTATAAATTTGGTTTTTAATTAATAACATAGAATATAGTGAAAATCGTTTTTTAAAGGAAAATGAGTTTTGTTATATTAACTTTACATCTTAATATAAATTAATAATTAATCTATTCTTAACATTTTATTAAGAAAATAGATATATGTCATTATTACTAAATCATAATAAACATATTTCTATGAAATAAACTTATAATTTTAATACTATTCTTTTTTTAACAATAAAATGATTATCATAGTTGTTTTAGCCATATTAAGTGTATTTAATTAGAATTGTAAGATATTTTATTTTTATCACACACAGATTCTATATTTTTATTAACCCTACATGTACATTCTAATTTAATTGGTTGGTTTTAATAATTATATATAAAAAATTATATTTTACATAAATATGTGTTTTTTTAGTTTGGTGTTGCTTGAAGAGTAATTAATTGAAAAAAATATTTTTTTAAGGAAAATATATAGCTAAATATTGGGTAATTACATTCTATCAACTTAAATAAATTTTTTACTCTAAATTTTTGTTATCAATTTCTAATAAAGATAATCAAGGGTATACATAAGATAAATATGTCTTGAGAGTTGATTTCAATTGTGGTATCAACCATACTATTTTGTTTGAGACTATAAATATAGATTTTCCTTCCTAAGAGGAATATTAAAAAATTGAGTTTCTTTCCAACCATTTGAGATAAACACCCTCGTGATTAATTTACTTGGTGAGTTCATAGTCATCATTGAAGTTATAGATGATCATCTGTTGATTTAGGAAATGAAATTTTATTTTTCCAATTTCATAAATTATTATAGAGTGTATTTAGAAATAGAAAATATATTCTAAAAATATCATTATGTTTATCTAAATAGATAATTAGAAGATTTAAATTCCCATAAAAATCTAATTTGGATACAAAAATCATACAATGAGAAGTTTTATTTGATTCTAAAATTATTGAGGTGGTGATTTTATACTCTTATAAAATTTATGAGATATATTACGGTGTATAGTCTAGATTAAAATAAAAAATATAGAGTGGAATATAACTGTTCCATAATTATTATGATACACTTTAAAAGTAGATTAATAGGTATTCTATTTTTTCCATGGTCGAGGAGACTAAATAGTTCTATTATCCTTGTCATCAATTTGGTTAGGAAGTAGACAAGGATAACTCTCAAACTTCTAGTATCTGAATCATTGGTCATCCTTCTCCACTATTTCAATGATATATTATTCACCCCAAATTGAATATTTAAATCTTTTGGTAAATCCTTACATACTTGGAGAACTTTCTTTTTTTTACTTTTAGGCATTCCCATGAGTTATTCTTCACACATTATTTGCATATAATAATTTTATTCTTCTTTCCCCTATCATTATCACTCCCAACCTTCTATAAAACATTATGTTTCCCTTTGTTGATGATTCTATGACTTATTTATGGTTCATGTTGTTAATCAAGACAAGTGTTATTTGTGTGATTATAAAAACCTGATTTTCAACAACATTTACCCCATTTGGTTTCCCATTAGTAAAATCACTAATTTGTCCATCACATACATTATTAACATGGTTTCTCTATACTACAACCATTTATAATGACATAAATTTAAATAAATACTGATATATATTTATATCATAAAGTAATTATTAAAAACTAAACCTCAAATTGTGTTACTATTTGAAACAATCACATTATATTTTAGTTAAACCTAAATAAATCTTAGTTCAATCTAGGTTTCTTTATGTTGGGTAACCTCATATTCCTTAACCTACTTCTATAACATAATAAATCATTAATAATTTATTTTAAATAGAATTTTTTTAACTAAATCACATTCCTCAGTAGTTTTAAGCCAGGTGATCAATCATTGGCACACTCATCATGGATTAGATTCAATGTTCAACCAACGATTTTCTAGGTGATTACACCTTGGTTCATATGCCCCGTAGAATAATCCACCTTATATTTTCTAGATAGGTATATTTTCTAGGTAAACCACATACTCATGTATTTACTAATACTTTAGGATATCATCTTATACATAGACTCATCTCTAAGGTTTTCACTATTGTCCTCTTACCTTAATACCAAAATTAACTAAGAAAGTCTCATAAAAATAACAAAAAAAATTCTTTTATTTTAACTAGAGGGATCCCTAATAAATACACAAAAACACTATATTGATTCCTTTCCTAGATTAAAATATTTCAAAAATTGCCCTGAAATCTATGGACTAAGAGACTTAGTTTATTAGAGATTGGCTAAATAGATATCTTATTTTAAAACACTTCATGAAATTTATCCATATTCAAACTACACTAGATCCATGTCAAAAAATATTCTATGTTATACTAATCTTTATAATATTGGGAAATAAAACTTAAGAAGGGGTGAGCTCAGATTCTTCTTATAGTCAAACATAAGTGATAAAAAAATATGAGAATTTGGATATAATCAAAATTAATAATAATCCTATACCCAATAAATAATATGTTATAAATTTTGGAATATGAATTGATAAATAATAATACATGAATGATTCAATTGACATGAGCCATGATAGAATAATATAAGAATTATAATTAGTATGAAACTATAAATAGATTCAAATATGGTTCAAATAATAATATAGATAAATTATAAAATTGTGAAAAAAATATGTTCATGCTTTATGTTGTGAAGAAAATAAAATCCCACACTTCTTATTATTAACAATAAAAATTCTCTAGGTTCATGTTTTGAAAAAACAAAATTCGCATTCTTTGTGTTGTGAAAAAAAAATCTAACATTAAATGTTGTGAACAGATAAAATTGCAATGATTGTAACCTTTTCTCATGAGATATAAATCGCTAACCAATTAATTGAAGGTAGATATTGTTCCCCGCCCATAATCTTCCATAAATATATTTTCCATGAGAAATATATTATTCAATATATCTTGACAACCCCTAGGAAATAAATATTGGGTTTCAAAACAATTCAAGATGGTATCACCAAAATTGATCTCATTCATGTAAATGGTTGATTCGAAAAATTCAATCACACGAAAATAGTATATCATTTGAACATTAATAAGATGATTCCAAAAAATTAATTTTCATAGAAATAAATCTTTTAGAGATAAAGAGTAAAATGGTGTTTAAATTGTAAAAAACAATTGGAATATGCTTTTAAAATTGGCCTAAAAAAGAAGTTATGACCACATTGAAATGTTATTTTTAAAAAATGTGAAGTGATAATGATGGAAAATGATTTCATTTTTAAAACAAAAGAAACATCCAATAATGAAGACATTCAAACTAAATAGAGTATTTTAAAAGGTGAAGTAAAAAAACTTGGAAAATATATAATTTGAAAATTAATTTTCTCTAACAGAGATTTGAAAATATATAAAGGTTATCAAATGGAATTTGGAGTGGAATATATAAAAATTTATTTTTAAAGGATAGATAATCATTTAATCATTTTAAGTACCTTTTTCAAAAAACCCATATTGGAAAAGAGTAAAAACATAATTTTTTTAAATAGGTAAAACAAAATATCAGGGACACATGATAAAACACATGTTTTTATTTATAATTGTAAAGGATATAATTGGAAGGAAATGAAGAAATAGACAAAGATGGGAAACCATTATTTAGGAAGATGGAAATTATTCTTAACATATTTTTATTTTCAATAAGGAGTAAATCCAAATATTAAGAATGGTTTGAATCAAAATTGATCTCCAAATATATAAATATTGTATAAAATATTAAATTATTGTTGAAGCTTTAGGAGAATCACGATAACTCAAGAAGTGTATTGTGTTGTCAAGAAAACATTTCATTTTACAGAATATATAAATCATAACTCTCAGAAAGAAAAATAATGAATAAAATTGATTCTTCCAAGTTCAACAATAATTAATTATTTTATAAATCATGGGGAAAGTAGTTACACTATAAAAATGAATATTGGAACAAAATATCAATGCATGACTCAATAAAGGTTGGTTGAGATAAAAAACCCTACCTTATTTATCCTCTTATTAAAACAAACCCTTAGCTATTTAAATATCTTCATACCTTATTTGATAACCTTTTTCATATCCATAACCTTTTATAAACTTACTTTTAATTTATACACTTGAATGATATTAATTTTTTGTATTCTCAACATGAATATAGAAAATCGAACAATGATTTTTGTTGCATGATGTGTATTCAAATGAATTGTGGAATGGGTTTAATGAGTGGAAAAGGGAGTATCCCATTAATTGGAAAAAACATGGATTGTAAAAGATTGATTATTAACATTTGAAATAGTAATAAAAATGAAATAAAAATTCTTAAAATAAAGTAATATCTTCAATTTGAAAAGTGACGGAGAGAATCATGGAGTGATTTTGGAAGCATGAAAACTATAAATAATGGGTTATTAAAAGAGATTAATGTGAGATAATGGTAGTATCTCATTAATAGGAAATAACTTGTTTAGTAAAGGATTGATTATGAAAATTTGGACTTATAATCACTTGGAAAATCAAAAGGATAACAATAAATAATGGAATTTAATTTGAAAGGAGGGGAGAATCATTTAGCAATTTCGACAGCATGGTGGCATTAAAAAAGGGACTATGAAATGAGATTAATTTGACCGAAGGGTAGTATATAAAAAATATTTTATTATTCGGATATTAATGGTTTGATTATGAACAAATTGAATTTTATCACATGGAATTAAAATGTATTATAACAAGGAATAACCTGAATTTAAAAGAGGAAGGGAAGAATCATGGAGCAATTTCGGTTGTGTAACGGCTACACAAAATGTGTTTAATTTGACATAAGGGTAATCTAAAATAATTATTGAATAATTAGTATATTAAATTTTTTATTATTAACAAATTGAATAATAATCATATTTAAACCAAAGGTCTTATAAAAAATGTACTTCAATCAAAAGGAGGAAGAGAACACTTATCATACTAAGTAGCTTCTTAAAGATTGGGAGGACTCCATGAAAATTTATTAACTCCTTGGGAGGGATTTGTAGAGGGATAAGGAATGGAAATCATGGAAAAAAAATTTTGGGTGGTTATAGATGTGATAATGGTTTGGAGTGAGTTCTTTTTATAAGTGAAAAAGATGGGTTTTTTTATGGAAACTAAAATTTGGTGAGGGGTAAAACTATTATCAAATGGGTGTTATGTGGTTAAGGTGAGTTGCGTGAGTTATGTGTAGAAATGACAGGTAATAAATGTTTTTATGACTTTAATACTTGAAAATTATTTCTAGAAGGTCTAGGTGGCCTTTTAATTATTTAATATTCAAGATACTTATGTTATCCATTTTTTCCTTATTATTATTAATTAATAATTATCCATGGTATTTAATTTGTTAATAATATTTTAAGATAACCCTTATTACTAAATTCAGAAAATATAAATCTGAATTTGGTATCTATTTAACCTAATTAAATTTCGAAATATGACAAAATTAACCATTAAATAAAAACCCATAATGTGTATAAAAACTGTTTAAGTGTAAGGATGATGTTTTAATTATTATGTATTCTCAAAATTATTTGAATTTTATTACAAATTAAATGAGTTTAAATTTATTTCTATATAAATTTAAAAATTATATTAGTTATTCAATTTAAATTATATCCATTAAAATAAAAACTATTTTAATACGTATAATTCTTTGAAAAACAGTTTCTTTACTACGGTAACTAATATTTACATAAGGTTACTTTATTATATTTCCTAAATATAAATGGGTTGTTATTAGATAATTTTGGACTAATAATTATAAATTTAAAATACATTTTTTATGATTCAATTTTTAGAAGTGTTGAAAATTAATTTTAATATAATAACATTATAATATATTAAAACAATTTTTGAGAGAAATATTACTTAAGATTTAAAATATAAAACATTGGTTTGAAAAAAATAATTAATATTTTCTAATATATAATTTCCGTTATAAAATAAATATTTTTTCATGAATTTTTTTATAAATTTTTTATTCCTTTTTATATACTAATAAGGACATAATAATTTAAGTATTAGTAAAAATGTTATATTGTAATATTCACCTAAACCCAATTTTTTAGAAAAATATCACAAATTTATATTAAGTTAATATTTCAACGATAAACCCAAAACTGAAGTTATTTTTTTCAAATTCACACTCTAACATTAGTTAACATTTATTTTTAATTAATTTCATAAAATATAGTGAAATTTTTTTTATAGGAAAATAACTTTTGGTATATTAACTATCCTTTTTCCAATAAATTAATAATTATTCTAGAATTAAATTATTATTCATAAAATAAATATATATTATTATTACTCAGTAATTATAAAATTATTTTCATTAAATAAAATTTTAATTTCAATAAAATACATTTTTTAAGCATAAAATGATTTTGAGAGTTGTTTTAGTTATACTAGTTTCCTTTAATTAATATTAAAAAGTAGTGTTCATTTTCATTATACACTTATTTAATATTTTAGTTGCTCATATTCAAACATTTCAATTCAGGTGATGGGTGTTAATTGTCACATTTAATGTTAATATTTTACTTAAATATATAGTGGTTTTTGTTTTAGTTCGGTGTTGCGTGCGAAATAAGTTATCAAATACAGTATTTATTTAAGGAAATTCTAAAATGAAATCTTCATTTAGATAAACAACTGGAGGGTAATAGTGAGTGAGTTCATGAGTGGAGGAACTGTTATTAGGGATTAGAATAATAGACGATGAAGAAATGGGGTCGTATGACTGAAATTGTATATTAATTAGTGGTGATTTAAAAAAACTACCTAATAGTTAATTAGCTATGGTTTTTTAAAGTCTCACCACTAATAAATAATTAGAAGTGTATTTATTTACACCACTGTAAATATATCTACGGCAATTTATCTTTCTCGAATTAGCGGAAGTTTATATATTATGCTAATAAACAAAGGCCAATATCTTTTTTTGTAGTGTATCACCCTTATATCATGGAATTAATTGGTCATAGTGAATGTGAAAGTATAAAAGCGGTGAAAAAGTTTCTTAAATATAGAAGAGTTATTTTCATATGATAAATCCCTCCCATATAGCCCTATAGTTTAAATAAGGGGGTAAAAAATTCCCTCTCATTGCATTTATTATCAATAAGGAGGATGGGAATAGAGAACTATTATTAACATGAATTTTTATGTTGCATATATGAGTATCAAAAATAAACACATTGTCGAGATCGATGCTCCCTAAGGTGTGTTTGTTGTATATATTTTCAATAGTTATGTCACTAGTTCTAGGGATGTCTTAGGTAAATGAGTGAGTTTCCACCAACTAAATACCAAGTTATTTTTTCCCATTCAAATTATGGGTAAATCAATATGAAGACACTGTTATGATAAATAGAAAAGGTGAATGAAGAATCTTTTTATGACCAATGCTTATTTTTTGTTGTTCAGATAGTATGTATGGATATGAAAAGTGCTAAATGATTATAGGATGATGAAATAAATGAGGAAATATCGTGGATGTAGACTTTGATTTTTTAAGATTGGATACCAAATTATTAAAGGTAGTGAGCTTCATGAAATAATCTATCATGAGTAATTATATTCTATAAGAACTTGAGAATGGTTATGCAGATTTATAAACTTTTTAAAAAAATTCCCAAAAGTGTTTTGATGTGTTTTAAGATTATTGGAAATAATTGTAATAATCCATTAAATTAATTGAAGTGAATATGATGTAAATCCATATTTTTATGTTAACGCTGAAAATGGATAGGACTTTAAGTCCATAAGGATCCTTTAAAAACTGAATAATGATGATTTCCAAAGTTGTATAAGAATAATACTACCTTTATTATTAATAACTAGAAATGGAATGACTGTGTAAGGATGTTTTCATGAGTTCATAAGAATCATTCCTTAATATGTAAGTGTCATTAAAATCTATATCTAAGTCATTCTGACCAATGTAATGATCCTTTTTATTTTATGTATGCATTAATTTAAGCTTCATTAGGATGATTATATTTGTAATAATCATTAGGGGACTTTTTAAGGATCATAACATTGTGAAAAAATTATAATACCACATACTAAAAATCAGAGTTTCTATAATTATTAATTATAGTGAAAAATGTATTTAAAGATGAAATAGATGTTCATTAATTAGTATATAATAATTATTCTTTGTTATATATTATTCCATATTGAGAATAGGAATAAGGGAGAATATTTCAGCTGATGTGTATAGGTCTTTATTGAAAGGTATATTAGTTTTATGGGAATCTCTCATGTTGTAAGAGAGAGTGCCACACAAAAAGATATGTTGTTGTATGAATTTAAATAATTATATAGATTGAAGTACATAATTTTTAGTGATATATTTTTATAATGAAATAACATTATTCTACTGGAATAAAATGAAAGATAAATTCATCTCAAACAAAAATGAGAATAAAAAAAATAAATGGTAGTTTTTTAATACTCTATGGGACAGCCATTTAAGAAAAATATTTAATGGGGGATGTGTTGTGCATGTGTTTTTACCTTTCATAAAAACATATTAATAATTAAAATTATGGAAATCGTAAAATTCCCCCAAATGTATATGTGTCCTATATAGAAAAGGAAACCATCAAAAAAAGATCCATGGAAAAAAAATCAAGGTATAATGAACTGATAAGTTTAGAGAACTAGAGCTCCCAAAGAAGAATAAAGATGAGAAGGATAACCTTTTATAATATTTTAAATTAGATCTATTATCTATTTATGATGTTAGAGAACAAATAATTCAACCTAAATTATTTGGTTAAAGTAGAATAAAAAGGTAGACAAGTAGAGGACCTATGACGGTATGTACTAAGTGATCACAAAAAGACCCTTGTTTCAGTGTTTCATCACAAGGAATGATTCTATAGCTCTTATATTCTATATAAACCCGACCCTAGATAGCTCATAGTGGGTGCATACAATCAATTATAGTGTCATGGTTACAAGGAATCAAGCGCTGAAGGACCGTTCAGTTTAGTAGTCTTGGAAAACAAGAAACAAATCAGTGTTGAATTATAAATGAAAATAATAATTAGAAAAAAAAATTAAAAAACATCTTTGATGATAGTTTCATGAATCATCCCCCAAGGCCTATGTTGTGACTACCCCAAGCCTGCCTAAAATTGGCTAGGGGCTAACGAATAGGGTCGAGTAGGCATATCCCAAAAATGAGAGGATTTTCCTAAGAACCTATACACACGCACACTAATCCAAGCAAAAGATTCTAGAATGTAAAATCCAAGAAAGCTATGCATGAAAACCAATAAGTACAACAGAACTAGTGTACAATAGAAATTAATGTACAATGTGTAAATATGGCATAGTATACAATCCCACCAAAGAAAAGATAGTAAACCAGTAAAAACTCAAAGTATCTAATACTCATCTGCTGAGAACCCTCCCTGGTGGGTAGGTGAAGGGTAGCTACCTGAAGCCGTATGAGTACACCTTGACTGTATTCTCTCACTAAACACCACTAGTTCATGGCCCTCCCTACACTCCATCAAATCATTGGTTGTTTGAAAAATCCATGACATGTGCAGGAAAAGCCCATGTAGGGGTGAGTAAAACAATACTATATAAGATTCCCTAAAACCACAAAGGTAAAGCATAAGGAAAAAACACCAAAGAAATGCACATTCATCTCCACAATGGTATATGACCATACATATACCAAGAAAATCCGTAAATATACATTTAAAAAACATGGAATCACAAGGATCCAACCTCATATAAAGAATCTGGATTCTCTTCATAGGTTTGAGAGCCAAGACACAAAATTGGGAGATCGCACTCCAGGAGCTCATCCATCATTGATAGCACTCATTTAAGAAGTACACTTCATCAGGAAAAACTATATCATTCCAAATGGTATGTCTGAGAGAACGTTCTTCATCGAGAATATTATATTAGGTCCAGCTCATGTGCCTAGCACTCGAGGTTCAATCATCGTCGCCTTAAACCCAACGCAAGAATAAGTAAACCCAAATGGTGAGGCCCGCCCCCACCATGGTACACGTAAGAGGGAGACCTGATCCTAACCATCTCATGAAACCATTGTCACACCTATAAGTAGTGGCCCACACCACATTCCTTCGAGGGAGAACTAGCTCCTATCTAGGTATCGTTATCATCATGTGGATGGGCCCGCTCCTCACTACTGTGTCTGACAGATGAGGGATCTCCAACCCCCAATTCAAAAATCATTCCCTACCTAGTAGGGGAGTACTACTCAGAAAATAGGGAACCCAAAACTTGGTATGATAGGGGTGTACAGACTCTATTAGTTAATGTGGGAAGGACCACGCTTTGGTTCGATATGGGAGTACCTACTCCTATCATAGAGGAATCGCACCCTACTCGGTAGGGGAGTAGTGACTCTATTAGATCATGTGTGGAGGACATGTTCCCTAAAACATAAGTGGAGTAATGAATCCTATGATAGAGGACCCTCACCCTACCTGTTAGGGGACTATTGACTCTATGTACTTTAGATATATGGAGGACCTGCGCCCTAAAAATTTAGGGGAGTACCGACTCCTATAATAGAGGACTCGCACCCTACCTAGTTGGGGACTACCAAGTCTACGTGCATAAGATTTGGAGGACTCGTGACCTAGTCTTGTAGGATAGTACTGACTCCACAGATAGAGGACCTTATCCCTGGTCCCATAGGGGAGTACAAACTCTACCATCACGAGCATCAACGGGAACCCACGCCCTAGTCCTTCGTGGGAGTAACACACCCGAACGAATCTACCCAAAAAAAATGAACCTGATCCCACAATGCGGGAAGTCCCATATTTACCTATGTAAAAGGAAAAGGAGAACTTGTGCCCTGATTTATCAAGGGAGTAACCTTCTTATCATCTCTTCATAAGAACCACCTTGATTCTACCCAATGTCTGTTTATACTAAGAAATTCTACTCTTCAAACCAATAGGTCATCCTTCAACTTCTTCAAAAACTCACTTATAGTATCTTAAAAGGACTGCCTCATTGCAAGGGCTCCAACTCTAGAGATGGATCATAAATTGGATGCTTCGTTTGAATGTTACGGGCGTTTTATCAAACGAGGGCTGATTGGGTATAGGTCTGGGCCGACCCGGTCTGACCGACCTGACATGACCCAGTCCGGGCCCACCGAATCAACCTAGTTCTGATCCGAACCATTGGGCCCAACCCTGCCTAGCCCACCTGGAAGAGTGTGGCACACTAGCATATTCTCGTCACAAATCGGAGTGGGCCATCTACTCTAGCCCGGACGTGGTTCTGCCACATCTGTCAAGTGCCTTGCGGTGCCAGGGTGGCGTTTCATCTCATCCAGCCAATTCACATTAGTAGATTGGAATTACTGCACACTGTCTAGTTTTGTGCTTCCAATCACATGGCGCCACCATGTTCATCGTGGAGTTTTGTCATCCCCCGTAACCCCATGGCGGATGTTGCGGGGTTTCCCACCCACTGACGGGCGATTCTACGGACCACCGGATGCACTCTGGTGGTCCATTATTTCAACCGGAAGGAGCCCCATGATCCTTATGTTGTTTTCTTCACTACTAGGGGATAAAACTCCATTTAGATACCTTTTGTCAGAAGTCATTCAATTTCTGGTATCTCACGCACTACTTCAACCCAAACGACATCATCGTCTTCACACCACATTCAAGATATATCCCTCTACGATCTACGATATTGAATCGTAGCACCTCAAGGTGAACCTGTGATGATCATTTTTTCATATCCCCATGAAGAACAATGAACACATGGGGATAAAGAGGAAAGGACCATAGGAAACCAACCTGACAAACGATCTTCATCCGTTGTTTGTTTCGACCTCGATTTGCTCTCGTTAGAAGGATCAAAAACAAAAAACAATCATCCTGCAAGAACAATCAAACCACTGGTCAACCAGTTTGTCGGTTGATTCATATTTTTAATTTTAAAAACAAGAATGTGGGAAGATATAATTTAAATAATAAAACCTACATGTAGTTTGGATCACTTGAATGCATAGATTGAAGTTGTGTCACCACGCCGATCCTCATTCCACTAGTGTTCATTGATCATGAACATCTGAAAACTGGTTTGATCTAGTTCATTGATCTCTCCATCATTGGTTGTTCTCCAAGGAAGTCATGAATTCATATTAGAGAAATCCAGTGTCCACCCCTCTAACCATCGATCCTTGTTAAGACATTAAGTGGAAAATAATGATTTAGTGTTTTCTATTACGTTGCCCTACTATGTCATTGCATTGTTTCATTAATGAGACAGAATTTCTATTTGATTGTGTTACATGTTGTTTCACTGTAATGGTTTCAAAATTCAAAAAATAAAATAAAAAAACCACTTAATTTTATTTTAATTTTTTCTATTGTCAGAAAATTAGCTTTCCCGATTGACCCTATCCAATCAATGCTAGGTCTTTTCTAGGATAATTCTAATGTTCTGAGATCAGCGGTGCCCTAGAATTTTTGATCTGACTAACAGTTTAAATGTTAAAAAAATCTGATTGCATTTTTATATAAATGATCTTTGAAATAGTTCAAAAATTAAATTTTTCCCTCAACCTGTACTAGTCGAGTTTATGACCTCCTTAAGAAGAACATCTCATTACGAACTCAATGGTGGTCTCAAATTTCTAATCCGAATAACAGTTTTTGATTTATGGGGATTCAAAAATAAAATAACATTTATTTTATTTATTTTATTTACAGTTACATCCCAAAAACCAACATTTACAGTCATCCCACACCGATCGATGTTAGGCTTCACCTAATGGAATCATACTCTCATGAACTCAATCGTACTTTAGGATTTATAATCCGAGCAACCATTTATGAGTTATAATGATTTTAAAATAAAATAACATTATTCAATTATTTTATTTACGGCCGAAAACTACTTTCCACTTTTGACCCACGCTAGATAATGTTAAGCTCTGCCTAAAGAAAAAATACCCTCACGATATCAACGGTGATCTAAAATTTTCATTCTAAGTCTCCATTCATGAGTTATAATGATTTAAAAATAAAATAATTTTATTTAATTATTTTATTTGCGGTTATTTCATTTTTGGGTTTTCTCACTGGAGGCCCACACTGACAAAAAATATGTTTCTTCTAGGGTAAACCTGCTATCGTGACAACAACGGTGCCCCTAGATTTCTGATCTAGGCACCCATTTGAGAGTTATTCCACTTTTTCAAGAAAACTGCTCATGGGTGATATTTAAAGACATAACATTTTTTGAATTTCCATTACAGGAACACTAGGCCTCGGAATCGCATGTCTTATCTTTTTCTATTCTTGGAATAATCCCATTTAATTTTCAAAAAAAAATCATGGCATTCTGGGGTATTACATCACTCCCCACTTTTGGGCATTACGTCCTCGTAGTAGAAAACAGGGGCTAATCAAACAAACGGGGGTACGAAGCATGAATCTGAGCCTCTAGCTCCCACGTTCTCTCCTAGAGATCCCTATGATGCAAACGAATGTGCACTAGAGGAATCGATCATCCATGAAAGATCCTCTCCTGGTGATCTTCTATCTCTACTGGGTACTCTGCGAATGTCACCATGGACAAATCTTTGTATTCCTTGTCGAGGAGAGACCCATAAGAATATGTGACCCACCTATTCAAACTCCAAGGGTCTATGGAGACTATCAACATAGGGATTATTTCAGATTTATGTAGTCTTCATCTACTCTCGAATTAACTACACCTTCTCAGTGGTAGCCTGTACCATCCCCAAACCCATGAGTTCTGACTCCCTTTGGTCTGTCTAGCATAACGGTGACCTCCATGGCCATCGTACAACACCTCAGATAGTTTCGTACTGATGACTACAAGTAGTTGTCCTTTACTATTTCCTCCAACTCCCTGCCCTTGTCATGGACCACCTATTTCTCTTTTAGCTCCTCTACCTCTCCTTTCATTTGAGTAAGTACTTACTCCATTTGTTGTCTCTACCATGGTGGCTCGTCATCCAGATCCCTCTTAGCAGCACAACAGGTCAGACAATCTCTATCAAGATACCCCCGACCATTGCAAGCATAACACCGCCTCTCCGGAAGTTGATTTGTCCCTCAGCGGTGCTCCTGAACCACAATCCCATGCATTTGGTTTCAGGAATGGGTGTGCCTCCTACGTCGTGATCCCATCACCTATCGTCTTCCATCTTCAGAAGATGCCTCTGCCTCGTGACCTCTATTGTGGGTCACATCCATATATTACACATCTAGAAAACTCTCGACCACCAAGGCTCACTCCAGTACACCATCATAGGTGGGAATATTCCGCGGAACAACTTATGTTATGATCACTCAGCGTAAGTCCCACTCTGAGGTTTATTCTCTAAAAAACTAGTCGCGTACCATATCAATGGAGTACTGCGAATAGTTAGTGAACCTCTCTGAAAGCATCGCTACTATCATACTGCCCAGTCTAAACTAGAGAGGCTCTTGGATACGTACTGACATCACTGTGACTGGGTAAAACTCTTCCCTGAAGAGTTTTCCGAACTCCTCCTAAGTGAGTGTCGCCTCATCATGTGACTGTATTACCAAGATCCATCATCGTCTCATTGATCCCTGAAGAAGGCTCACAGCTAGGACCACCATCTGATTGGGAGGTGTCCTCACATAGTGAAAAAATTCAGTGACAAACTTGAGTCATTCATCTGCTTACTGGGGGTCCAGATCACCCTGGCATTTCAAAGTTCATTACCACTAGAACTCGTGTAGCACACTCATCCTATGTGAATCCCTAGACCAAACTACCAGTAAAATGTGCTGCCCTGTAGGTCGTGGCACCACTAGTAGACCACCCGGGGGAAACGCCTCAAAAGAAGTTCCCTCCACTAAAGACTCATCATTGGTCATATCATTATCACTATCACACTGAAGAATCCTATCTGTATGTTGTTGAAGAGGAATCTTGAAATGGATCAGGATGAACCACGGTTAATTTAGAATATCTGGAGAGCTGACTCCAAAAGGAAATGGAAAAAAACAAACCACCCCTATATGATGCATGTACCATTTATTTCTTGGTGACCAAAAACCTAATGCCATGAGTCAAAAAGTAGGTTACCAGAGTCCCAGTGAATGGATATGTCAGCCGCTGCACCAAAAATAGAACCTCTAGCCTAATATCTTAACTAGAAACATTTCAAAACAGTTTCTATGCAACCCAAACCCAGATCGCGACATTATAGTACTAAGGTAGAACCAAAAACCTTTGATACCACTTTGTCACAACTCATCCCTCAGGTTCCATGCTGTGACTACTCTAATCTCACCTTCTATAGGCCAAGGGCTAGTGACTAGCCCCAAAAAAAATATTCCACAAATGGGAGGCATTTGTCTATATACATGTACACATGCACACAAATCCAATCCAAAGACACTGGAATGTAAAATCCAAATAATATATACATGAAAACCACTAAGTACAAAACAAACAGAGTGAAAAAGAAAGTAATGTACAAGGTGGAAATTTGGGCCAGTATACAAGCCCACCAAAGAAATGATAGTACATAAGTAAAAACTCCAAGTCTCTAATACTCATTTTCCAAGAACCTTGCCACGAGGGTAGGTGGAGGGTAACTGCCTGAATTTTTAGGAGTATGCCTTGTCTGTCTGCTATCACTAAACACCACCAGGTCCTAGTCCTCCTTAGACTCTGTCGAAGCGTCAGTCATCTTCACAAGACACGACACGTATGGGAAAATAAATTGCAGGGGTGAGTAATGAAATACTCAATAGGGAGCCCTGAAACCAAAAAGGTAAAGAGAAAGGGAAAACCCACAAGGTAATGCAATGTCAGATCCACATAGTTATATTCCCATAAATATACCAGGAATATCTAGATACACTCATATTCAGCATTAGGATTCTCATCATAGTTTTGAGAGGAAACACACAAAACCAGGATATCGTACTCCATGAGCTCATCCATCTTGGATGGCACTCATCCAAGAGGTACACTTCATTGGAAATAACTCTACCATTCCAAATGTTACATATGAGAAAACGTGATCCATTAAGAACATTCTACTATGTCCGACTCCAATGACTAGAACTGGAGGATTAGTCATCGTCGTCTTACACCCAAATCAAGATTACGGAACCCCAAATGGTGAGGCCCGCCCTCACCATGGTACACATAAGAGGGTTACCTACTCCTAACCATCTCGCAAAACATTTGTCTCTTCTATAAAGAGTGGCATGCACCTCAGTCCGTCAAGAGAACAATAGCTACTATCTAGGTATCGTTATCATCAATTTCATGGGCCCACTCCTTGTTTTTAAGTCCAATAGCCAAGGGAGCTCTAATCCCCAATTGAGGATATGTGCCCTACCCGGTAAGGGAGTACAAATCAGTGACTAGAGGAACCAAACCTAGGTACAATAGGGGAGTACTAACATTGTCAGTTCATGTGTAGAGGACTTGCACCCTGGTATGACAAGGGAGTACCAAATCCTATCATAGAGGACCCACACCCTACCCGGTAGGGGAGTACCGACTCTATTCAGTAGTTTGTGCAGGGACCCATGCCCTAAAACAATAAGGGATTACGGAATCCAATCATAAGGGACCCACACCCTACTCAGTAGGGGAGTACCCACTCTATGTACATTATATTTTTAGAGTACCTAGACCCTGGAACAATATGGGATTATTGAATCCTATCATAGAGGACCTACACCCTACTTAGTAGGGGAGTACCAACTCTATGTGCATCAGATGTGATGGAAATGTGACCTAGTCTTATACGAGAGTGCCGACTCCACAGATAAGGGACCCACTCACTAGTCTAATAGGGGAGTACATAGTATTCCATCACGAGCATCATTGGTAACCTACACCCTAGTCCTTCAGGGGAGTAACACCTCAAAAAGAATCTACCCAAAGGAAATGAACTCGCTCCCAAAAAGTGGGAAGTCCTATCTCTACCTAAGTAGAGGGACTAGAAGAACCCATTCCAGGAGTTGTTAGGGGAGTAACCATCCTAGAATCCCTTCATAAGAACCACCTCGAATTTTCCCAAAGTCTTCATGTACTAGGAGACCCTACTATTCAAACCAATAGGAAATCCTCCAAATTTCTCAAAAACACACTTAGATCCCTCGAAATGATATTCTCATCTCAACAATCCCTATGCCATAAACGACTCATCGATCGAACGTTCTATTTGAATGTTACATGTGTTTAAGGGAATGGAGGTTTGTTGGGTCTGTGTCTGGTCCGACCAGGTCAGAATCACATAAAACACCCTGGTCTGGGGTCCACTGACCCGACCCAGGTCTAACCCAACCCATTGGGCCTAGCTCGGACTGACTGGACTCAGCCCAAACCGCCTGGCTGGGCTCGACCTGGCCCATCGGGTTGGGTGCGACTTGCTAGCACAAGCCCGACCCGCATCGGAGTAGGCTGGCTTCTCCATCCCAAACACGGCTCTGCTGCATCCGTCCAATGCCACACAATGCTAGGGTGGTGTTGTATCCCATCCAAGCAATCTGCATCAGTTGACCAGAATTACCACATGTGGGCCAGCCGTATACATCTTATCATGCAACACCACCACAGTCAACACAGGGGTTTGACGTGTCCAAAAACCCAATGCTGGATACCATGGGTTTTCCCAGCCTCTTCTTCCCCAGAACACGACCTCAGATATGTGTCATTGGTGGGTTGTTCCACTGACCACTAGACGAGCTCCGATAGGCTGTTCTTTAAACTGGAAGGAGCCATGCGATCCTTATGTAGCATTATTCACTTATAGGGGCTCAAAATATATTTTGATCCCTTCTGCTAAAAATATCATGATTTCATATATCTCATGCATCACTTCGACCCACCCAATGTCTTTTTTATTGGCCCACCTTCATGCTTTGTCCATCTACAATCATCGATATTGAATCAGTACACCACAAGATAAATGTGCGATGATCATTCGTTCATATCCACACGGATAACAAAGGACAAGCGGGGATAAAGATTGAAGGACCACAAGAAACCAACCCAAGGAATGATCTTCGAACTTTTTTCCTTACACCCTTGATTCTCTCCCAATAGAATGAACAAGAATGAAAAAAAAATCATCCCACAAGAACGATAAAACCACCAGTCAACCTGTTCGTGGGTTGATCAATGTTTGTCATCTTAAAACCAAGAATGAGGGAAGATATAATTCAAATAACAACCCTTACCTAGAGTTTGGATCGCTTGAAGGTGTAGATTGATGTTGTTTCGCCATGTCGATCCTCATTCTACCAGAAATCACCAATCATAAACTATTGACATCTGGTTCGATCATGTTTATCTATCTCATCATCATTGGTTGTTCGCCAATGAATTCTTCATGTCTTCTCATAAAAATCTAGCATCCTCCCCTCGGACCTTGGATCCTTGATAATCCATTAAGTTGAAAAATTTTATTCAGTGTTTTCTGTTACACTGCATTACAATGTCATTGTGTTGTTTCATTAATGAAAAAGTGTTTCAGTTTCATTGTGTTACACGTCATTTCGCTGCAACGGTTTCAAAAATTCAAAAATTAAATAAAATATCCACTTTAAATTATTTTAACTTTTTGTTAAAAAAACATTCTTAAAATTAACTTTTCTGATCATGTAACACCCCGAATATCCATGGTACACTTCCTTTTTGAATAATTTAATAATGTGTGATGTACGCAACACCGAGTTCAAGCACACTAAGACCTATCAAACTAACAGTTTAAAAAGAGGATATGAATATTATTAACCACATTTTGAATTTTATATATCCCATATAATTTTAACATTCATATATTATTTTTCTTAGAAATAATATAAGGAAAAATTCAATTTTTCAGATAAGAGAACTATTTTTCAAAAAAATGCAGTTTTTCCACCTTTTAATGGAAACCCATTTTAAAATACAACATTTGATAATTTTATATATTAACTTTTATGAAATTAAATTCTTATTTATAAGTGAGACATAAAAATTTAGTTTGGATATATTTGTGCTACTTTTCTAATAAGTTTCATATTTTGATGAATAGTAAAAAATACTAAATTTTAATTGAAAACAACATTTTTAATCAAAATAATTTATAGTGTTATATTATAAATTAAGGTGGTTTTAAAGTATAATTAGATTATATTTTTATCATTTAATTTAATTTAGGTCAATGGATGTAATTTCACTTTGAAACTGTACATAAACACATGTTAATCTTTTGATTGTTTTTACTTCTTAAAAACCTGCTTTTTGGTATTCAAAACGTGAATTAATTTTAAATTAGTTTCTAAAGCTTATGTGTTTTGAATTTTGAAAAATGTATTCCATATTTGGAATCATTATGTTCAAATTTTTTGAATAGGTAACTTTTATTTTTAGACATTATGAATAGTAACATCATTAAATATTTTATTTTCCATGGTTAAAGGTTAAATCCAGAAAATAAGGGTAAAAAAAATAATATTTTAAAATTAAATTACCATAACACATGTTTTAACCATATTGTCTGATACATTTCTAGCCATGGTAATCCTTGGGTCGATTTTAGGACCCCATGGAGAAACTTGTAAGTGAAAATCATACGTTATAAAAATTAATATAATGTTATAGAAAATGTAACATAAACATATATCTTTTAGTAAAATAATTTTTATATGTTGTTATATAAGTTATATTTTAGATTATAAAAAGTCATTAGAAATAAAAAAAATCCTAAATCATGGAATTTTATTTATAATTTATAGACTTAAAATAAATATATTTATTTATGACACAATAATGATCTAGTATTTTCTTTATTGATGAAAGAATCAAATAAATGATATTATAAATATTAAAATAAATATAATTTGATAGTTTTGTTGTCATAAAAAAATCCATAGGTGCATATTAAATTTTGGGGTTGATTCAATGTATATTTCTTTAATTTAATCAAGATTATGTGACTTTCACAAAAAAATACTAAATAGTATAAAAAATGACATAAATGAGTTTTTAGAAAAAACATACCATATTATTAAATGATATAATATTCATAAAAATATAATATTAGGAAAAAGTACTTATATAAGTTTATATATGTCATTAATTAACCAATTTAGCTTTACTTGTCATTTTATAGTAAGTTTATTATCCATTAAATATAAAAATAAACAGAGACCTGGTAAATGTCAACTATTTAACTAAGAGATAAATCTAAAGGATAAGGTTAATATGGTGACCTAAACTGGTCAAAAACCTAATCGTTGAGAGAATTTATATCCATCCCCACGTTATCCTCAAAATAAATCCATTGGGAGCTATTATAAACTGAAAATAATTTTATAACAAATTAATATTTCAAGCTCTTCCTAAAGTTCCCTTCACCTCTCTTATAAAAGGGTACTTCACCTTCTCTAAAATTAACACCTCAAAAGCCTTTTTTATTTGACAAAACCTGATAAAATCTCTCCCAAAATACCATACCTAAAACTTATATTCCTTACATTGATAATATATCCAACTTAAGAATCCATTTTTATCAAATCAAAATGATGAACTTGAAGAATAGGTAATTACTTCATCAACTTTTTCAAAGTTCTTTTCTTCATCCACTTCTTCTTTAGTTTTCATTTCCATACCAAAATAATAAATCCAGTACCATATAAATATGAATATGTTATCTTAAATATGGTACTACCATTTTCATTATTCTATTCATCATATGAATGGCAAAGTTAACATACGTGCGTATGTACAGCTTACCGTCTCCACATCGTGGTGTATTTTGTTATTCAACACTACATTATTTGGATGGGTATAATAATGATTATAATTGTTGTAAATATTAAATATAAAATTTTAATGATAATTTATATATAATATAACATCCAATTAAATAAAATTTCACCATAAATATAACAAAAATGTTGCTCATGTGTACGTACGACTTATTGTCTCCACGACGTGATGAGATTCATTTACACGTTCCCCATTCAATGAAGATTATAAAAATATATATTATTAATAAGTAAGTAATATATGACATAATAATTCTATTTTAAATATATATAAATATATGTGTGTATTTAAATATGTCTCATTAACTTACATTCGTTCAATATGATATGAAAACGGAAACAACATTTATGCATATGTACGGCCTAACGTCTCCATAAACGGTGATTTATATTTCATATAACTATCTATTATACATATGTATATTCGTAATATATATGATACATAAAAAAATTTCTATATTTTGGAAGCAATTAAATCATGATATAAGTGATATGATCAAGAATAACAAGTTAAAACACATATGACAAAGAAAGCGATTATCACCCGAAATGTTCTTTTAACCTGGAAATATTTATTAAATGGGTAGTATAAAGTCATAAATGAATCAATTATGGTATCATAATTATGAATATGGTTCTTTTATAATTTAATAACATACTATGGTCATTATGCGGGAGGTTAAAGGTACCCTCGACCAAAGGAAGGCATAGGGTAAGGGTTATTTCCTCAATCTCATTATTATCCGAGATTGTTTATCTGTATGTATATACGGGGAAATATTTATCATATATTTTCATGTTTCATTAAAATGTTTTAAAAATGAATCATTTTAGTTTTTATGGAAGGTACTCTTTAAATAGATCATCATTTTAAATTTTTTTAAACATTTAATTTTCTAAATAATTTTAATTAATGTCCATATTTTCAAAATGATTTTAAGGATTTTTTTAATGTGGACATGATTGTTTTAAAGTGATAATTTGGTTCAAAATATTCAAAGTGGAATGGGACACTTTGATTTTAAAATCTATTTTAAATTACTTCCTATATAAATTTTTTCACATTTAAATGATTTCATTAAAAAAGGGTATTTCTATCAAAGAGTTTTATTGATTATTTTCAACTATGTCAACATTCTTTATTGGATATTATTCTTGATTGAGTTTGATTTACTATAATAAAATCTTTCATGTTTTATTGAATGAGTTGTCATATGTCTAACTGTGGATGTTCAATTTTTATACCATTCATTTTTTATGGTTAAATTATTGACATTTCATATGCTAGTTTTAGTATGAATGTTTATGTTATGTTTCACCCTTTTTAATATGAGGAATGCATTAGACATAGTAAGTGATAGGTATGGCCCACTATAGCCCCATGATGCATCGGTAGGTCTCATGGGAAAATTTAGTGTCTTGGCACAAGGCCTTGAAAAAAAAAATTATTTGTAGTCTTGTAACGAGGCTTTGGATATGTGTTTATGATTTCCAGAATTATGCTTTCCCTCATTATGAAATTAGTTATTACATTGGATTACTCAACTAGTATAATATCCATGTGCGTGTTTATATAGTAATTTTTGATTTATTTTTCCAGTATTTTGTTCATGTTTATGTTTAAAAGGTGGTTTTTTATTACACGTCTTGACTTAAAAGTCTATAGCTGCCACTAAATTATTAACCCTTACTGAGCATCTGAGCTCCCCCCTTTATTATGTTTTGTTTTCCCAGGATTACAAGAAGTGTATTATGATTGATATGCATGGTTAATATAGGGAAATAATTTCATTCTCAAAGGGTTATTTATGTTTTATTTTATGTTTCAAATTGTATTGTTAAGTTCTTTTATGTAATCTATTTTTAAAAACTACTAAATTGATCAGTACTTTGGGACTTTCCTCCTTGTAATCATGCCAATATATTAAAATAATGCATCGAATAGGGGTAATTTGGGTCAAGACGTTATAGTTGGAATCATAGGAAGTTTATCAACAACCTTGGAAATATATTTATAACACATTGATTAGGGATCATAACCCTACGATATACATTGTGGATAAGTATAGAAGAACCTCATAGAATTTTGGTAATGTAGGGATTATGTGGGTTTTCTAAGAAATACATCATTCTCTGGATACTACAAGTGGATGTGTTTCTAGAATATATGTACCTAAGAGTGAGAAATCCGACAAGGAGATTTGGGCTTGTCCTATGGTATCTTGGTACACGACAATGGGTCTTAATGCACACCTAGTTTTACACTACTGGAGGATATGCTTAGGATAATTCACATTATTTTACAAACCATTATAAAGGATTTATGATTAAATACTTCCCCAAACAAAAAAAATTATGATTATGGATTATATTCATAAACTGTTTAATGTATGATAAGTATTTTACATGTTTAGAATTATGATTGTAATTCATAAACGAACCTAGTGTATGCCATTGTTTAGAAATGGTGCCTAGTGGAAGGAATGGAAACCGTATCAACCCATGTAATTCATATTGGTATTGACATCCTACAAAAGACAATTATATTGGAGCTCATTATGCAACTAGTGCCGATCAAATTATAACCATACTAAGACAACTCACTCAGGTTATGAATAATAACCTTACTTGTATGGATCACCCTGATCCACAATATGGAGGATCAATGTTAGATTTGTTCATGAGGAAACAACCACCAACGTTCAGTGGGACTACAAATAATTTTGTTGCTGATTAGTGGATAAGTTCCATAGAGAAAATATTTCTTTCTATGGGATGTAACGAAAGGGAAAAGGTTTTAATAGTAGTTTATTACCTCTCAAGAGATGCAGATCAATGGTGGTTATTAATTAAAACAAAATAGAGGAGAAATAAGTGGTAAATAAATAATGGAGATAGTTTAAAGAACTTTCTCTAGAGAAATACTTCCCTTGTAAACAACGAGATGATATGGAAAGACAATTTCTAAGCTTGAGGCCAAAGGAGGATGGGAATATCGCAAAGTATGAGGCTAACTTCAAAAGATTTTAAAGTCCTAATATAGACTGCATATGTAACCCAAGAAGTAAGAATGATCGATTCTCTAATGGGTTAAAACCATTCCTCTGACGGGCATTAGTCTCACAATCTTTCTCATCGTTCGAAAATATATTCTCATGTGCTATCAAGATAGAAAATGAATTCTCTAAGTCTTATGAAATTAAACTAAATAATGAGAAAAAGATAATGGTGGATCAAGAGACTTATTAATGGAAAAAGGGAAAGCAGGATTTTCCCTTATGTGATAATTGTGGGAAGAATAACCCCAATACTTGCCTAAAAGGAATGGGATTTTGTTACAAATGAGGAGAAAAAGGTCACCAGGCACGTTATTGTAAGGGAAAGAAATAAGTTGTGCAATGTTATAATTGTAAAGATATGGGACATTATGAAAACGATTGTCCAAAATGTTAAGGATGTATATCTCATAAAAAGAAAATGGATCAAGGTCAATCTCAGGCTATTATTACAGTTACAGTAGAATAATTAATGTATTTGTGTTTTTTGATTCAAGAATTATATCTTGGTTATAAGAACAATGTGATATATATATATAAGTATTTTACTTTATTACTTTTTTCATCATTGTTTTAATATGATGATCATATATTCATTATGTGATAATAAGGTAAACATTACCTTGTTTGAGGAATATGATGTTACAATTGATTTGGGAAATTTAGATTCCTTTTAGACATAGATTAGACAAAAGTGTTTTGGATAACTCTAAAGGATATAATGGACTATGTTGAACTTTGGATAGTATTATTTAAAGTTAAAACATTTCTAAATATTTATTTTTATAATATTATGTTACTATAACTCTTATAAAAAGAACAACATGTAGGTCGTGCGATAACCCATCGCACTGGACAAATCTGCTAGAATCAAACCCACAGCCGAAGTGTGACAAGTATTTATCACCTTACACTAGCCTATAGTAATCCTTGGTTATTATAAAATAGTTTTCTTCATTTAAATGGTATATGTTTTTATTTGGAACCTTATACAATTGAGATAAATAGAATATTTTTAAGTTTTATCTTTTGAAGAGAAAGTTGAGTTTGTGGTAGTGGATGAAACAAAACATATAAATTAAGTATGATTCCTTGTGATATTAGTCTATGAATTAAATTAATTCTAAACCACTAGGAAAAGTATCATAAAACAAAAAATGTTTTTCTAGCACCTTCTTTTGCGATGGATCAAATGGTCCCTTAGATCATCGTAGATTTTTAGATTTTTCATTGTTAAATTTATCCTAATAATATTTTCTATCTATCTCCATCCGAACTTGATGGTTTTTTCTCTTCCATATCCATGGTTTCCTACATGGAACCCTAGTATGTTTTATTTCTAGTAACGTGCATACTTCCCTTCCTTTATTTTAAAATAGAGGCCTCATTAATCCATTTTTCGATGTGGGATTTCCACTAAGATATTTTGAAATGTCAACCCACTAGTTTTAAATCTTGAATTTAAATTTGGATGATTAAATTTCTTTAAGGAGTGTATAATGAAACCCCTCAAACTTCCATGGTATGTTTTATTTTTAAATAATTCAATAGCGTGTGATGTATGCAACACCGAGTTCAAGTGCACCATGACCTATCAAACTGGATGTTTAAAAGGCGGTTACGAATAGTATTAACCAAATTTTAAATTTTATATATCCCATAAAATTTTAACATTTATCTATTGTTTTTATTAGACATAATATATGTAAAATTATATTTTTTAGATAAAAGAACTATTTTTCAAAAAAATGGAGTTTTTTCCACTTTTAATGGAGAACCTTTCTTAAATACAATATTTTAATTTTTTTATATTCAATTTCATGAAATTAAATTCTTATTTTTGAGAAATAAATAAAAATTTAGTTTGGATAAATTTTTTGTACTTTTCTGATAACTTTCATATTTTGATGAATAGTGAAAAATACAAAATTTTAATCGAAAACAACTATGTTAATTGAAATAATTTATAGTGTTAAATTATTTATTTGAGAGATTTAAAAGTATAATTTGATTATATTTGTATCATTAAATATAATTTAGGTCATTTTATGTAATTTTCCATTTAAATTGTATATAAACACACACCAATCTTTTGATAGATTTTACTTCTTAAAACCCAGCTTTTTGGTTTTGACAACGTGAATGAATATTAAATTTATTTCTGAAACTTAGGTGTTTTGAATTTGTAAAAATGGATTCCATGTTTAGAATTATGTGTTCCAAATTGTGTAAATATGTATCTTTTATTTTTAGACATTATGAATAGTAATATCAGTAAATATTGTATTTATCATGGTTAAAGGATAAATCTGGTAAATAAGGGTTAACAATAATATTATAATAATATTAAATTAGCCTAAAACGTGTCTTAACCCTATTTTCTGATACATGTAATACCATTTTCATCCTTTGGTCTATTTGGAGAACCAATGGAGCCACTTTTATATGAAAATGACCCTTTATAAAAATTAATTTAAAGTTATGGAAAATGTGAAATAAACTGATATATTTTAGTAAATAAATTTTTAAATGGAGTTTTATAAGTGATATTTTCTACTATAAATGGTCATTATAAAGATAAAAACATTTAATACATAATGGAATTTTATTTATAGTTTTTATAAATAATATAAATATATTTATTTATGACACAATAATGATCCAGTAATTTCCTTATTAATGAAAGATTAAAATAAAGGATATTATAAATATTAAAATAAATATAATTTGACTGTTTTGATGTCATAAATGAATTTTATATAAGATTATAAAATGTTAATTTTGATTCAATATATTTTTTTCGACGTAATAAATATGTTATGACTTTCACAAAAAACAAATACTAAATAGTTTCAAAATTGACATAAATGTGTTTTAAAAAAAATACCATATTATTAAATGATATATTATTCCAAAAAATTTAATATTAGGACAAATGACTTAGATAAGGTCATATATTTCATTAAAAAACAACATTAGTTTCTCTTGTAAATTTATAGTATGTTTATTTACCATGTAATATAAAAATACAAGAAGACATGGTAAATGTTAAACTATTTAACTATGTGTTAAATCTAAAAGATAAGGTTAATATAGTGACCTAAATTTGTATAAACCCTATTAGTAGAGATCATGTTTACCCATACCCACTTTATCATTGAAATAAATCCATTTGGAGCTATTCGAAACCGAAAATAATTTTATAATAAAATAATATTTCACGCTCTTCCTAACGTTCCCCTCACCTCTTTTATAAAAAGGTACTTCCCCTTCTCTAAAAGTAAATCCTCCAAAGCCTTTTTTATCATCAAAAATATGATCAAATATCCTCCAAAATACCCTAAATTTAACCTAGAGGCATTAATTTGATCAGAAAGGCAACCTAATACCCATTTATTTCAAATCAAAAGGAAGAACCCAAGGAAGAGGTAATTACTTCATCACCTCTTTCAACGTTCTTTTCTTCTTCCACTTCTTCTTTATTTTTCTTTTTCATACCAAAATAATAACTTCAGTATTTTATACATTCTTAGATGTTATAATAAATCTAGTACAACCATATTCATTATTTTATCCATCCTGTGAATGAAAAAGTCACCATACAAGCGTACGTACAACTTACCGTCTCCACGTCGTGGTGTAGTTTGTTATTCAACACTTCATTATTTGGATGGGTGTAATAATGAGTATAATTTATGTAAATAATAAATATATCATGTTAATAATTCAGTATATATAATATACCATCAAACTAAATAATATTTCACCATAAATAGAATGAAATTGTCATTTTTCCGTACGTACGGCTTACCGTCTCCAAGACGTGATGAGATTCATTTCCGCATTCACCTTGTAGTGTTGTTTATAAAAATATATTTCATTAATAGGTATGTAATATATGACATAATAATTCTACTGGAAATATATATATATAAATATATATATTAATTTACATAATTCTCATTCGCTTACATCCGTTCAATATGATATGAAAATAAAAACAACATTTATGCATACATATGACCTATTGTCTCTATAAACAGTGTTTTCAATTTCATATATCTATATATTAAACATATTTATATTCTGAATATATATTATAACTAAATAATGTTATATATTTTGGAAGAAATTAAATCATGATATAAGTGATACGATCAACAATAATAAGTTGAAACATGTATGATAAAGAAAGAAATTATTACCCAAAATGTTATTTTAACATGGGAATTATTATTAAATGGGTAGTATAAAGAAAAAAATAAACAAATAATGATATAATAAATATGAATATGGTTATGGTATAATATAATAACATACTATAGTCATTATACATTAGGTTAAACGTACCCTCGACCAAAGGAAAGTACAAGGTAAGGGTTATTTCCCCAATCTCATTATTATTTGTGATTGTTTATCTGTAAGTATCTACTGAGACATATTTATCATCTATGTACATGTTTCATTAAAACATTTTAAAAAGGAATCTTTTATTGTTTTATATAAGGGAATCCTTAACTAGATCATCATTTTAAATGTTTCTAAAGATTTATTTTTCTAAATATATTTAATTAATGTCCATGTTTTCAAAATGATTTTAAGGATTTATTTATGTGGACACGATTTTTTTTAAGTGTTAATTTCCTTAAAAAGATTCAAAGTGGTATGGACACTTTGATTCAAAAATATCTTTAAAATTACATCCTTTATATATTTTGTGACTTTTAAATGATTTCATGAAAAAGTGTATTTCTCTTAAAAAAAATTATTAATTATTTTAAACTATGTCAACATCCTTTATTGGATATTATTCTTGATTTAAGTTAATATACTATAATAAAATCTTCCATATTATATTGAATGAGTTATGATATGTTTGACTGTGGGTGTTCTATTTTTATACAATTTAGGGATTATGGTTAAATTATTGACATTTTGTATGCAAGTTTTAATATGAATTTTTATGTTATCTTTCACACTATTTCATATAAGGAATGCATTGAACTTAGTAAGCGACGAGTAGGGACTAATATAGCCCTTCGTTGAATTGGTAGGTATCATGAGACAAATTAGTGTCTTGGTACAAGTCCTTGACAAAAAATTTATCTGTAGTCTTGGCATAAGGCCTTGGCTATGTGGTTATGATATCTAGTATTATACATTCCCTCGTTATAAAATTTGTTATTACATGTGATTATTCAACTAGTAGAATATCCATGTGCATGTTTATATTTTTATTTTTGATTTATTTTTTCCATATTATGTTAAATTTTATGTTTCAAAATATTTTTGTTTTTATTACACATCTTGCCTTAAATTTTTTTGGATTCTTCTAAATTATTTAACCTTACTGAGCATCTAATATCACCCATATCTTATGTTTTGTTTTCCCAGGATTCCAAGAAGTGTATTATGATTGATATTCAGTGTTAAGAGAGGGGAATACGGTGTTCTCATAGGATTATTTATGTTGTATTTTATGTTAGAAATTGTAATTATGTATTCTTGTATGTAATCTATTTTCCAAGACTACTAAACTGACCAGTCATTCGGGACATGACACCATGTAATCATGCCAATGTATTAAAATAATGCACCAAATCTGGGTAACTAGGGTCAGGGAATTACAATTCGACCCTCATAGATTGATGTTAGGTATTTTCTAGGTGAATCCCAACATTATGAGTTCAAAGGTGTCCTTAAATTTCCGATCTGATTAATGGTTTAAAAGTTTGAAAAAACGAGCTCAAATGTTTATCTAAATAAACTCAATGGTGGTATCAAAAATTTAATCAAGGTTACCGTTTGTGAGTTATGAGGATTTGAAAATAAAATAACTTTTATTTAAATTATTTTATTTACGGTTACGTCCAAAAAAACAACTTTCAAAGTCGGCCCACTCGGTTCAATGTTATGCTTTTCCTAAGGGAAGAATACCCCCATGAACACAATGGTGCTCTAGGGTTTCCCATACGACTCTTCATTTATGAGTTATAAGGATTTGAAAATAAAATAACTTTATTCAATTATTTTATTTAAGGAAAAAACTACTTTCCATTGTTGACTCGTGTCAGCCAATGTTTGGATCTGCCTAAAGAAATCATACCCTCAAAAGATCAATCGTGGGATCAGATTTTCATTCTGAGTAACCATTCATGATTGATAAGGATTTGAAAAATTAAATAATTGTATTTATTCATTTTATTTACAATTATTCTATTTTCGGGTTTTTTCACTTGAGGCATGTGTGGAATAAACTTAAGTCGCATCTAGGGTATTGCTATCATACATAATGTGGTGATGGCCTCATATTTATTCTCTAGGAACCCATTTGATATTTATTCCACTTTTTCTCTAAAAATACTCATGCACACTATTTAAAAATATAACATTTTTCAACTAACCATTCTGGGCACACTAGGCCTTGGAATTGCATGTCGTCTCAGGGACTGGTCTCAGAATAATCCCATTTATTTTTTAAAAAAAATCATGGAATTATGATGTATTATAGAAAACACTAATCCCTCTAGTAAATCCCTATATATATTTCTTAGTACACTTCTTGTATTTTTAGGGAATGAAAAATAATAAGGGTGACCTCAAATGCTCAGTGAGGGAAAAATATTGCAGAAGCAATAATGAATCAATGAGAATAATAATTATAGAATGGAAAATAACTGAATAGGCATACCATGTAATCAACAAAATGATAAGGATATGGATAAACAATATGGAAAGTTAGTAACTGAAAATACACGCCATTTAAATAACTAGATAAGTAAAAGTCACTATGGAAAGGTATGAAACTAAAACACATTCCATTTTATCAATGAACTGATATGAACTATATCCATATATTTGTCGATGAAAAATATCATAGATGAATAATAACTGAAACTAATATGAGGGCAATACTTAATTGGAGAACGACATGTTTAGGCACATGAAAACCTATTACTATGAAGGCCTTTCACAAGATGGTTTAAAACTATTGGTATAAATCCATTTGTTAAATTATTTTTGCATGATCACTTGTCAATGCATCAAAAATCTATATACAGTTTGGTCTCCACCCATCATTTCAAGTCCAAAACATTCCTCATAATGAATAATAAAAACAACTAATATGCCATAAAAATAACTGTATTGAATGAGAAATATAGATTTAGAAATAATTACCAATTTAAACAAATAAATTTCAAAGTAACCAAAATAAGAAAAATGGTTTAAGGTTTGGTTAATATTAATCTATATGATAAATGAAATGGATAATTAGGGTAAATTCAATTCTTAATGATCGTGTGAAGTTGAATATTTAAAGGAGACATCAAGAATGAGTTAAGGAATTAAATTTGAATACTATACTTGGAAAAATTATTCTTAAATAATACATATGATTATAAAAATGATAGAAATACAACATATCTAAAGAAGAGTAAAAAATAGAGGGTCATTGTCGTTGAAGAAATAAATGAATAAATTTTAAAAATATTATTGGGGAAAATATCCTTTTCCTTTTAAAAACCTTTTAAAAATATTTTTCATTGAAAATAATTTTTAAAATAATTTTCTTTAAAAATAAACCTTTTAATCCTAAAAATTAGTCTTCAATGAAATAACAGTGGATAAATATAGACAAGCCTTCCGGGTTAAGAGAACATTCTTTTTTCAGGGTAAAAAGGTTAGAAAGTTCATTTTCATGAAGAAGAGAAAAAGATTCCTTTTAAAACATAGGTAAAATAAAAAATGGTAGAAATTAATTTACCAATGTATTTTTTAAAACTATTTAATAAAACATTTTTTTAGAAGAAAATATGGTCCCCGACTAAAGAGATAAATAAAGGCGTGTTTTCTGGAAAAAAAATTATAAAACACTTTGAGTACCAAAGAGTGAAAAAATGGTACTGGTAATAGAATATGGTTATTAATAACTAGAGGATAATAAAAGGATTTATTTTATAGTGGTTATATAATTTTCTCAAATGGAAATTCTATTTAAATTTTATTAAAGATATAGTTGAGGAAAATAATCTTTATACATTCTAAAGTGTCCCATACATCCTTGAAACATATAAAATCATTAACCTTGTGAAGGAATAGTATAAAATTAAATCCTTAAATACCATGACGGTAAGAGTGTTAATGATTCAATATAATAATATGGGTATTATATACACTACACAAAAGATATAAGTGTTGAACATGACAATTATCACACTGATGTAAAAAGTGCGAGGAGAATCCCTTACCTTAAATGTCGTTGTGTTGTGTGGTATTTATCCTACTATATAGTGTGTTGAAACATGTTTCTAACTCATAACATAAATGTATTAATTTTTTTATATCATATATGATCCTCTTATAATATATTATTATACTTTTTTAATAACATTTTATTATTTTGAATATTTCAGGTGTTAAGTGCCTAGTTTTCTCAAGTATGTTTTGACTTGTTATATGCTTCTCATATTACATAGATCATGATTTATTAATAATATAAATCATGCCTTAATTATTTAATATATTGATTAAATATGTATTTATAGTAATTTATAATGTTTGTAGATAAGAAATGAAATTGACCGTTCACAGAGAAGGTAGGTCGTACGTACACATTAACACTACTTTCATTTCTTTTTCATATTAAAATATTGAATGGTGAATGATACATATTTATATTACAATTATATTATCATATATATTTCATATATTTTACATATTTTTAATAAAATTATCCTTAATTCATTCCATGCATATAATTAATGAATCACATCGCATTGAGGGGGTCATAGTCCACACTTCCACAAACAATGATATCATAAATCCACAATATTGAAAGAATTAAGGTGTGTTTAATATAAAATTTAAATAATATTAAATATATTATAATGTACATATTATAATATTACTAATTAGAAAATTATTTTTAAGACCATATATTAAGGCGATAATGGAATAAGAACAAAAATGATATTCATGGAGTTTATTGACCAGTATAACTTGGACAATAATTTCATTTCATTGAACAAGATTAGGTAATAAATTAAGTGGATATGATATATTACATTATGAAAATAATAATAAAGTATATACATGATAATATAGTTATCATTCATTTATTGATGAAGGAGGTGAGGAGAAAGTAGAAAAATAAAAGAAATTAAGAGAGGTACTTTGATAAAATTACCTCTTGAATATAACCTCCTTGAAATACCCTTGAGGACCTAGGATATGGTATTTTCGGGAGACTAGAAAAAATTTTACATGGATAGAGTGAGGATGATATTCTTGGGTAGAGATTTTAGGAGCTACATGGCTCTTTGTGTTCAAATGGGGAGCTGAGGGTGGTTTTTATACTAGAGGAGAGATGGGTCCAGGTGATTAATTTATTGATCGTTTTATATTTAAATAAAATCGCATTGAGGTGGAATTAAATTCCATGACTGTGGATTCTAATTAATGTTTTGAAGGATTTTTAGTGTATATCCACAACTAAAACAACCATTAAATGTTAAAATTTTAGGTATTTTATGCTTTTACCTTTTAACTTTAACCCTTGTCCCAATTTTACTTATACAATAGTAAATAATGTTTTTTACCATGGTAAATTTTTTATACCAAAAAAATTAATTTACATTATAACATAATTTTTAACATTCTATTCCAAATATAGATCTATTTTACCAAATTAATTTCACTGAATTTAGAAAATTTTATTTATAAGTAATTTCACAGAAAAAATTAAAAAGTAGGTTTTTAAAGTGGAACGTTCAACAGTTTAAAATGTTTTTATATCTAACTTCAATTTGAAATTGATTAAAATTAAAAAAAAATTGGGTTAAATAAAAAAAATTCTAAATATGCATTAAAAAATTAAAATTATCTTCTAGTAATATAAAAAAATTCGATGAAAAGTGACTTTGAATTAAAATGTAATATTTCTCACTATTCATTAAAATTTGATTTTTATTTTAAAAATACCAAAAAATTAAACCAAAGTAAATTTTTATGTCCCAATTTCAAAGAATACAATTATTTTTTCAAATATAACTTATAAATGTGTAAAAATGGATTTTAAATAGGTTTTTCATTAAAAAGTAGTAACACTTTTTCTTTATATAGGTTTTTATGTGTGAAATAGGGTTTATTCTTATCTTATGGATATAAAACCTAAAGGATTAATATATAAATAGTTTATTGAATATATAGAATATATGTTACATTAAAATCATTCACTAATTTTGATTAATTATTTTTATTATTATAAAACTACATAGAAACATAAAAATCAATATAATTCATTTTAAATCCAATTTATTCTTATTTCCATTTATCATTAATTGATGACTCCTGAATTCATTCTATTTTATATAAGTCATAAATTTTCTTAATTTATTTAATAATATTCATAACCACTAACATAATAGTTATGTTATATCATATTATATTAATTAAAAATATTTTTATAAGATGGTGTTATTTGGAAAAACTCGGTCTTGTGTGTATCGCAAGCAATTGAGGATGGTCTATCTTCCGTGTAACACAAGAAAACTCAATGTTTCATTCATTACAAGATATAAAATGTATTATATTTATTTAAAATATTTAATATATAGTAGAGTGTCAGGATATTATTTTCCCTTGCGTGCTTGGTGTCACGTTCTGTACACGCTATCAAATACAAGGTTCATAGTTTAGAATTTTGGGGTGTCACATTCTACCCACCTTAATTAAATTTTTTCCCCAATATTTAAAATCAATTATGGTGATATATTGTTTTATACTTTTTATATTTTAACTCCCACATTGTCAAAAGAGTTCATAAGTCATCCTTTATAAAAGAAATAATGAAAAGTACAAAGGTCACTTGGACTACCATATAACTAGGTCTCTATGTAGGATAACATCAGTGGAATGTATAAGTATGCACTTATAGTAAAAGAATAAATATTTGTATGGAGTGAATGAAATCATCAATCACAAACAACTGATTAATCAAAAGAAAGTTGAGGGCCACAAATCTGTAAGTCTGTTATGATTTATTAGACCATAGGTTCAATAGAAATTAAGGTATTAGGATAAAATTTTATTTCTAAGACATTTTCCTAATGTTATGTAATTTTTTCATGGACTAAAAATATAATGAAATATGCATACAATATAGGTTTCAATTTTAAGATAATAATCCTAACTATTGATTATTCTCCAATTAAATTATAATTCATCCTGATAATCCAAAACATTAATTACCAATAAAGATTTTTTATTCTTTAACTACAAAAAGAAACATGTAAAGGATCATAAGGCCTATTAATGAGAGAAAATTCCAACTATTTTTCTCTTACTATCTTCCAAAACCAATATGGTTAATAGATTAATCTTTAATCATAAAAAGTGATACAATTGGTTCATCATTAACATTTTTTTGTTAAATTATATAACGAAAAAAATGAAAAATTAACAAGGACATTTCATAGGTCAGTGGTTGGAATGAAACCCTTATCGTCTTTCGATCATGGATTTGAGACATGTGGCCTTGCATAATTTGACTGGTTTTCAACAAAACTACAAGTTGTCCTAATCTAAAACCAAATTTATATAATTTTCTAATGAAATATGATAGAAACCCTTGAAATAAGTTTAATCAATAAATATCCTTTTAACAAATACAACCTCAATACATAAATACTTCATCCATATATTTCCATAGAAGTCCTTCCTTGGTCTAGTGTTTATCTATAATATCATTCATAATATATTTTAAATCTTGACACCTTATTTTCAATCTAAAACACATTAGTTTTAACTTTAATCATTTTTGTCATAATACATTATATTTTTTTGGAAAGAAAATTTTTATTATCCAAATAATATCCCCCAAAAGTGTCAAACCAGGAGTGCAGTAAGGCTCATTGTCATGTACCAGGTTACCTTGAGTTAGGCCTGTAACACTTTCTGAGAGATGTTACTCCTAGGTACATTTGTGATAAAACCACATCCACTTGTATTATCAAGATGAGTATTTAATAATAGGAAGAACCACATAATCTATACTTTAACAAAATTATAGGGTCTTAATTTATACTTATCCTAAAATTAAACCTCAGGGTTATGTTATCTAATCTATGTTTCCTAAATATAGTTCCCAAGGTTTCTAATAAACTTTCTATGATACCAACTATTGTGACCTGACCCTAGATAGCTCGGATCAGGTGCCTATTATCAATTATATTAGAATGATTGCATGGAATCAATCCTTGATGGATTTTTCAGTTTAGTATTCTTTGAAAACTAGATACATAAATTAGTATTGCATTATAAATTAAAACACTAATTCCAACATAATTTTTTTTATTTTTGTTTAAATAAAAAACATTGAGGATAACTCTAATACATATAGTAAATCCATACATATCTTTCGTAGTACACTTCCTGGATTCGTAGTGAAAGAAACATAATAAGGGTGAGATCAAATTATCAGTACGAGAAATATATTTCAGAAAAAATAATGAATCGATGATAATAACAATAATGGAATTTTAAATAAAAAAACACACATATCATGTAATAAAAAAACTAAGATGAAACTGAATAAACAATTTAGAAAGGTAATACCTAAAAATACATTCCATTAAAATAACTATATTAAGAATAATCACTATGTCAAAATAAGCCAATAAAACATATTCCATTTAATAAATGAACTAAAATGAACTATATCCATATATATGTCGATTCCAAATCTCATGGATGAATAAAAACTAAAACTAATACGAGGGAAACGCTTAATTCTTGGAAGTCATGTCTGAGGCACATGAAAAACTATTACCATCAAGGCCTTTCAAAATATCATTTAAAACTATGGATAAAAACTCATTTGTGAAATTATTTGTCTCATGAGAACATATCGATGCATAGAGGAAAAATATAATGTCTAGCCTCCACACATCATTTTCAGTCCAGCATTCCTCATAATGAATCATAAATTACTAATATGCCTTATCAAATAACCATATTGAATGAGAAATATGGATTTATCAATAATTCAACAATTAATAAAGTAACTTTCAATGTAAACACCATTTGAAAAATGTTATATGGTTTGGGTAATAGTAATATCTATGATAAATGAAATTGATAATTAGGATAAATTCAATGACCAATAATCTTATGAAGTTGAATATTTAAGGGGACTTAAATAATAAATCAAGGAAGTGAATGTGAATATTATACTTGGAAAATTATATCTTAAACCATACATAGAAAGAATAATAATTATAGAATTACAACATATCCCAAGTGGAGTAAAAATATAGCATTGTTTTTTTTATGAAATAAACGAATAAGTTATAAAAATATTCATGAGGAAAATATAAATCGATTTTAAAAACTATTTTTCATTTTAAATACCTTTGACAATTATTTTATTTTGAAAAATAAACCTTTTAATCTTGAAAATTAAGATTCAATGAAATGATGGTGGTTAATCTGTACAATCCATATAAGGTAAAAACATTCTTTTTTGCACGGTAAAAAGGTTGGAAAAGTAACTTATTAGGAAGGTGACAAGAATATTTCTTTTAAAACATAGGTAAAATAAAAAAATTGTATATATTTATTTAATAAAGTGTTTTTTAAATAAATTTAATAAATCAAGGGTTTTAGAAGAAAATTGGTTCTCCAAATAAACAGAGAAATAAAGTCACATTTTCATAAAAACATTTTCTAAAACACTTTGATTACCAATGAGTGGGAAAATGTTACTACTAATTGAATTTGGTTATGATTAACAAGAGGAGAGAAATATTATTTAATGAAAATAGTTATATAATTTACTCAAATTTAAATTCCATTTAAAGATCATTTAATATATAGTTACAGAAAATAATCTCTAAACATTCCAATGTGCCCATACCACCCGGAAACCTCATAAATCATAAACCTTATCTAGGAATAATATAAATAGAAATATTTAAATATCATTCATGTAAGGGGTTTAATGATACAATATAATAGTAGGGAAATTATATACACCTCACAAAATATATAATTGGTGAACATGGCATTGATCCCACGGATGTAAAAAGTGAGAGGAGAATCCCTTAACTTAAACATGTTTGTGTTGTGTGGTATTTATACTTATTCATAGTGGATTTAAAAATGTTACTAACTTATAACATAACTATATTAATATTTATGATATCATATATGATCCTATTATAATATCTTATTACATGTTTGTTAACAACCTTTTATTATTTTAACTATCTTGGGTGTTAAAAGTCTACTTTTCTCAAGTATGTTTTTCCTTGTTATTTTCTTATCTTATTCGAGATATCACAGTTTATTTCTCTCTAGATGTAAACCATCACTGAATTATATTATATATTGATAAAATATGTATTTATTATAATCTACAAGGTTTGTAGATAAGAAATTAAATTCACCATTCATGGAGATGGTAGGTTGTATGTATGCATGAACACTACCTTCATTTCTTAGTCGTATTAAAATATAGAAAAGTGAATAATATATTGTATATAATATTTATATAATAATATTAATGTCATATATGTTACATATTTTTATTTAAATTATCTTTAATATGTTCCATGAATTGCGTGAATGAATCACATCTATTTGAGGGGGTGATAGTTTACACTTCCACAAATGATGATATCATATATCCATAATATGAAAATCCTGAAGGTATGTTTTGTATAAAAATTACAGAATATGGAATAGGTTATAATGTACATATTATAATATTATTTAAATATAAATAATTGTTTTAAGACCATCCATTAATGTGGTAATGGAAAAAGAACAGAAGAAGTATTAACGGAGTTCATTAACTGGAATAACTTTGTCAACAATTTCATATCTCTGAATCAGAGGAGGTGAGAAATGATGTGAATATGAGATATTCCATTATAAACATAAAACTAAAGTATATAAATGATTCTAGAGTTATCAATATATTATTTATTAAGTAGGTGATGAGAAAGTAGAAAAAAAATTAAGAGAGGTACTTTGAGAAACATACCTATTGAATATCACCTCCTTGAAAGAACCTTGAAGACTTTGGATTTGGTATTTTGGTGAGAAAATAATAACTTTAACATAACAAGAGTGAGTTGGAGAGGTTTTTTTAGATACTTGATGAGCTAAAAATATTTTTGTGTTGATATAGGGAGGTGATCGGTGGTATTTATACATGAGGAGAGGTGGGTTCAAGTGAATAATTTATTGATCATTTTATTTCAAAAGATAACCAAATTGAGGTGGAATTAAAGTACACGACTTTTTAATGTAATTAATGTTGTTTAATATTTTTATGGTCAATACACACCTCAAACAACCATTAAATATTTCATGTTTTAGGTATGTTAAGATTTTACCTTTTTACTTTAACCCTTGTCCCAATTTTACATATACAATGGTAAATAACTTTTTTACCATGGTAACTTTTTTATACCTGAAAATACAATTGACTTTATAACTAATTTTAACATTATGATTCCAAATATGGAATTTATTTTACCTTTAAATTCATATAATTGGGAAAATTAAATTTAAAATTAATTCTGCAGACAAAATAAAAAAGTAGGTTTCGAAATTGGAACATTCAAAAGTTTGAGATGTTTTTATATCTAATTTCAAATTGAAATTGATTCCAATGACCAAAATTTGATTAAATGATAAAACAATAATATAAATATACTTTAAAACCTTATAAAATATCTTTTATCAATATAAATAAATTAGATGATAAAGCAGTTTTGAATTAAAATGCAGTATTTCTCAGTATTCAATAAAATATGAATTTTATTAGAAAAATAAAAAATTTAAACCAAAGTAAATTTTTATTCCCCACCTAAAAATAAGATAATTGTTTTCAAATATAAGTTATAAATGAGTCAAAATTTTTATTTTAAAAAGGTTCTCCATTAAAAGGTTGTAACACTATTTTTGTGAAAATATAGGTTGTGATGTGTGAAATAGGGTTTGTTTTTATCTTATGAATATAACACCTAATGGATAAACATAAAAAAATATTTTATTTAATATATAAAATATAATTTTCATTTAAATCATTCAATAATTTTAATTAATTACGTTTACTAGGATAATACTCCTTCGAATCATAAAAATCAATAAATTTCTGTTTATATCTAATTGATTCTTATTTCAATTTCTCATTAATTGGTAACCCTTGCTTTCATTTTATATTTATATAATCCAAAAAATTTCATAATTTAGTTAGTAATATTAATAATCACTAACATAATAATAATTTTATATCATATTATATTAAATAACAATATTTTAATAAGGAATTTCCATTTGGCGAAACTCGATATTGCGTGTAACACAAGCTATCAAGGAAGGTCACTCTTGATTTTCACACAATATGACTTCGTGTTGAATGAATTAAATTATATATCATTTACTTAATTTATTTAAAATATTAAATATATATTATAGTCTTGAGATATTATTTTCTTTTATGCACTTGGTGTCACGTTCCATACACGCTATCAAATACAAGGTACTTTAGAATTTCAGGGTGTTACTTTAACGAAACGAATCTGGTTTCCACCAAAATGAGCACCAAACCAGGCCTGAAACAAGTCCTAAAGGGATTCCCCTGTACCCACTAGCTGGAAAAAGTTCCCATGTATCATATATTTTTGTTTGGAAATATTTACCTGAATATGGATACATAAAACATCAAAAACAATCGATAAACTAAATCTGAAAAATTCATACGAAACAAGATTTAAAAAAATACTGAATTGAATAAATTGGTATATAAATAATACAAGAGTACCAAAGACACAAATAAATAGCATAAAAACATACCCAATTACTCCACATGACAAGGGGTCATCACCCACATGTCGTGTCCACAACGCCATACCATGGATGGGAACTAACACACTGAACCGCCATCACCCAAAGTCTTTCCTTTACATGTGTCAAACATGATCGAGTCTACATACACCCAAGGGGTGTAAGTGGGGTTTGGGACTAAGCCCAAAAGTATACCACCAAGATATTACATAGAGTAAATAATAGAAGATAAAAAGCATGCCATGTTTTATAAACAAGAGGTAGTGGAAATAATTTCTAATGAATGAAACATTTAAATGTAAACAATTTTCAAAGGTAATTTTCCATGAAAGAACACATTTAATTAAAACATTTAGTCTAATGTAAATTCTAGAAAACACCACTATATTACAAATATAAATACACAAGAGTTAATGGGAACCAATCTCGGGAACACCCATAAGCACTAGGTAGTCCCGGGCCCCATGTACCTCGTACCTCTGTGTAATGTACCCATAGAAAAATCCTTTCTCGTCCATGATAAACCAGTAGGGAACATACCCATAACATATTCATCCCCAATAATTATAAATATAGTTTTTTAGTGTTGTCTTTATGCATTTTTCTCAATGAAATGGGGACAAAACCCATCTGAATCACTAGAATACTAGTACATATCTGCCCTCCTAGGTACATGGGCTTCCCCCTTTGTGCTCAAACAATTATATCATGATACCAAAAGACATTATCACATTAACACATTATTTATGGTAATAATAAACTCAAAATAGTAGTTATTCATGTTTGTCCACTACTTACTCCACTCAATAAAACCTTTAGAATTTCAATAATACAACTTCACAAAATTTAACAAAGCATTACTCACAAAATCCCTTTAAAATCCTACTTTGAAAATAATGTCCATACCCATATTCACCCAAAACCGAATTTTCGGCACCCAAAACATTTATAGAAACCCATTACATGAGTTTTAATACAAACCCCATTTGTCATAATATATAATAGACATGTAAAACACCCAATTAAACACCAAATTGGTACCTAAAAATTATTTTCTCAAACAGCATCACCAAAACAAGATTTTTCAGCAGGGACAGTGGATGATAAGTTTTCTAAAAATAAAAATTCAGAAAATATAACTCATCTAGAATTTATCACCCATGGAATCACCTACCATAAGTATCAAAACCCTTTAATCTATGTGTGAAAATCCAACGGCAGCACTACCGCACCACATGGGACTTAGATCAAGCCTAAAACTAAAAAAAATCCAAGAAAATCATGATTATACCCTAGGTTCGAAACCCTACTTGCATGACACAAGGAACTTCAAGGATAGGGGAAGAAACCCCAGGAAAAAAGGAACTGAGGAGGTAATTCACTTACATGAGTATGTTTGAAGTTCCACCACCAAATACCCCATCAAAATGAAGTTCCAAGGATGGTTTTAGGTTCTTGGGAGGTTTCAATGGTTGTAATGGTTGAATAAGTGAATAAAGGGGCGAGTTTAAATAAATATCGGGAGGGAAAATGGAACATAAAAACATTTTTAAGGAGATGGATAGGGTTTCATGGTTTTATTTTATATTTTTTCAAACCATTCACCCAAATCATACACCCCTTTTCATCCACTAAAAAGTGTCCAAAATCCTTCATATTAATGGGGGGCTAGGGGAAACATAGGGTATGGAAGTTAGGCCAGAAATATAAGAGAAAAAAAAGAACCCGAATTAAAGGACATTCGTGTGACAATTCTCCGCATTATAAAAACTTTCCATCCTAGAATGTTAAACTAAAGATTGACTTGAAAACATGAAGCTATAATCTTCCTCAACCAATGATATCCACTCCCATGTATCATGTGTATCATTTCCATGATTCCAATGATCTAAGGCCAGTGTAATAGAATTTCCCCAAAGCACCTTTTCTTGGAAGTCCAATATTCTCACCTATCGCTCAACAATAGATAAATCAGGTTGTAAATCCAACTCCTCCCAATTAAATACATGGGATGTATCTTGGTTGTATTTATTGAACTAGGAGACTTGGAAGAAATCATGGAAAGATTTTAACTATGAAGGTAAGGCCAACCTATATGCCACCTTACCAATACACACAGTGAACTTAAAAGGTTCGACATATTGCATCATCAGTTTCCCTTTCTTTCCCAATCGATGATGGTCCAGACGAGGTGCCACTTTCAAGAATACCCTGTCACCCACAAAAAAATATATGTCTTGACACCTCTGGTCAGAATATGAGTTATGGAGACTCTGAGCTATCAATAATAATTTCCTGGTCAACTTGACCTCCTCAGATGTCTCTTGCACCAGACTCGGCCCCAACAGTGAGGTCTCACCTACCTCCACACAACATAGGGGGGACTGACAAGGACGACTGTAGAGCACCTCAAAATGAGCTATTATAATATAGGACTAGTAAATATTATTAGAAGAAAACTCAACCAAAACCAAATGGATATCCCATGAACCTCTAAAGTCTAGAACACATGCACAGAGCATGTCCTCCAAAATATGATTCTCCTGCTCTAGCTGACCATCCGTTTGAGGATGTTATGTCATGGTCATCATAATCTAAACCCCAAGGCGTTATAGAGGCATTCCCAAAACCAAGAAGTGAAATAGGGGGTCTCTATCTAAGACAACTTCTGATGGCACACCATGGAGCCTTACTACCTTCTGAAGATACAAAAGGCCCAACTCTTCCAATTTATCTTTATCTCTGATCAGAATAAAGTGGGAGGATTTGGTCAATCTATCAATCACCACCCAAATGGAATTATTACACCAAAAGTGTATGAGTCAATCCAACATTGATGTCCATAGAAACAGAATCCCACTTCCAAGTAGGAATGAGTAATGGATGGAGAAAATGGGAGGGTCTTTGATGCTCTGTTTTCACCTGTTGGCATGTTTAGCATCTCAACACAAATTTTTTGATGTCATGCCTCATACCAAGCCACCAAAATTTCCGACAGACATAATAATATATCTTTCTGGCACCCGTATGGACATCCCATTGATACTGGTGGCTATCCTCCATCACCGACTTCAGCAGAGATAACGGCACTACTGAATGGACCTTGAAGAACAAGATGCCCTATGGAGACAACGACCAATCATAGGACATATCTCCACCAAGAATAAACTACTTTGACCACTGAAAAATCTCATCATTAGGATTCTCTCATTTAATTAGCACCACCAAAGAAGGAGTCACCTAAAATCTCACCAAGAACACACCCCCATTTCGCTCCTTGGTCTCCATATGAATCAGAGAAAAGAGTGCCATCAGAGTCTACTGATCATTGGACTTCCTCAAATCTTGAACTCGGACTCTTCTTCTTGAGGTGTTGGCCACCACGTTACCCTTTCATGGGGTATAGACAACTTTAATGTTGAACTACTCCAAGTACTCGATCAGATGATGTTGCCTCATGATGATGCCCCTCTGCGAAAAAATATAGGCCAAGATTTTGTTAGCAGAGTAGACCACAAACATCTCCCCCAAGAAGTAGTGAGGATAAGTCTTCAAAGAATGCATCATAACTGCTAAATCCAAGTCATGGTTCAAGAAATTATTTTCATGTGGTCAGAGTTTGAGAGAGCCATATTCCACCACATGATCATCCTGCATAAGCACGCACCCATGACCCATACCTGAAGCATCACAATACACCACATACATCTTTCCAGCCACTGGAAAAAACATAAATAGGGAAGTAATCGGCCGCCTCTTCAGATCTTCAAATGATTCTTGACATTCTGGGCCCCATAAAAATTTCACCCTTTATGGGTGAGCACGGTCATGGGTGAACCGAGCCGAGAGTAATCCCAAACAAACCACTTGTAACAACCAGTCAGGCCGAAGAAACTCTTTATCTCAGAAATGTTCTTTGGATGTTCCCAAGACATGACCGCAACGATCTTCTCGAGGTCCACTAAAATTTCCTGCTCTAAGATCACATGCCCTAGATATTTCACTTCCCTGGTCCAGAAGGTGCATTTGGACAACTTTTCATATCAGTTTTTCTCTTTAATGGTGCCCAGAATGATCTACAAGTGATGATCATGATCTTCCTTGGATCCGGAATAAACTAGGATGTCATCCAAAAATACCATGACAAAATAATTGAGATACTGATATAACACCAAATTAATGAGTTCCATAAAGACCGTTGGAGCATTGGTCAATTCTAAGGGCATGACCAACTACTCGAAGTGGTCGTACCAACATTAGAAGGTTGTCTTTGGGATATCTACCTCTTTCACCTATAGATGATGATATCTCGAACGTAGGTTGATTTTAAAAATCCACCTTGCCCCTTAAAATGATTGAGAAAGTCATATATTCCAGGAAAAGAATATTTTTTCTTGATTGGTACCTTATTCATCTTCTAGTAGTCAATGCACAAAGGGATCCATCTGCCTTTTCGAGAACAACATAGTAGCAGCCCCGGGAGAGACGCATGGATGAATGAATCCTTTGGATTCTAAGTACTCTAGATATATCATTAATTTCATCAATTCAGTAGGGGCATGTGATATGAGGGAAGAGATATCGGTTGTGTTCCCAACGCCAGATCAATTGAGAACTCCACATCCCACTCTGGGGGGAAACATGAATCAATCATCCGAAAATACCTCTAAAACTCATCAAATACATGAGGTAGTCCACCTTCAAGAGAATGAACATCATCCTCTATCATGAGCAATGATAACTGAAAAAAACCATCTCCCAACTCTGGGAGTGGTGGTCACGCACGACTTGACCATGGAACCCATTCCCAATAAAAACCTGACAACTCCCACCTGGTTCCGTTAAACTGACCCTCTACCTATAGCAATCGATGTGTTATTGGAAGTGTATTAATCAATCCATTCCAGGTATTATTTCAAATAAATCCATATCTATGACCAATAGGTCCCACTCCATCTCAACCCTAGACACGGAAAGCACACACCACATGCACCTGAGACCCTTCTCCTTTTTTCCCAGCGGTGTCACCATGTCCATCACAAAAGACAACAACTCAGTACGAAGATTCAGCATATACAAAAGACAAGAAGAAATGAATGAAAACAGGGGAATTAATATCAAAAATAGTAGCAACTATAGAAGATTCAATAAAAATGGTACTTCGAACTATCGACAATCCCACCACAGATCCGTTTGGTTCCTGATCCACTACATGGAGATGTGTGGTATCTACCTAAGGATGACCACTATTATGTGGTTGGGACCTAAACTAGATTTTCCCAGAAGATGACCCGTCCACACCACCACGGATACCAAATCTAGATCCCCCCATCCTTGACGACTCGAACTAAGTTGGCACTCCTCTTGAAGCCACTGACCCTACCCCACTCGGAAGTGGATGTGTCACCCCGCCAAATTGGTTCAAGTGACCCATACATCCACATTGATAATAGGGATTAAAAAGAATTGGTAATGCTAGTCAGATGTGCCTCGGTCTCCCATATTTGTGGCACATGACTTATCTTTCATCAGAAGACACAGATGAAAACTGCTTGGAAGAGTGACATGAACTACCACATCCCTTCTTCACATATTCCCTCCACTTCCTTTACGTCAATAAAGAGTTGCAAATTCCCACTTATAATACTGACCCAAAGAAACTAAACCTCCATTTCCAATCAATATCCACCATACATGCCTGTTTTACCACCTTAGTATAGTTCCTCGGCATAAACAAGAAATCATGGAAATATATCTCTAGTCGTATGCCTTTCTCAAACCTCTGGGCCTTCACTTGTTCATTAGAAAAGATTTATGGAGAATAACGAACCAGATCAGTGAAACGGTTGGAATACTCCATCACATAAAGATCCCCCTGAATAAGATCTATGAACTCTCGGGACCTACCATAAACTAAGACCTCAGGGTAGTATTTTTCATTGATGATATCATTGAAATCTCCCCAGCGCATCTGCTCACTCTTCCCAGTTAGAAGTACCAATTCCCACCACCTGCAACTGGGACCCTCCAACATAAAAGTGGCACACTTCACCCTGATCTCCTTGGGTGTATCCAAGAACTCAAACATGTGCTTCATCTTTTCGATCCATTCCATTGCTTCATGTGGTTCTATGCTACCTAGGAAAGTATGAGGCTTATTTTTCAAGAACACATGGGCCTTGTACTTCCTAGGACCAGTCTATTCTACTCTACCAAGAGATTGAAGAGGATTCGGTCAATATCATAGAGCCTAGATAGCCCAAACCACAGCCTCTACTAGCCTCTGATCAAGCGGTGTGGGAGAACTCTCTCCGGCTTCCACCTGTGGGTGCATGGGAGATTTTCGGGGAGGCATGTTGCTACAAAAATGAAACAGTCACAAGAGATAAATCAGTACCAAAATTCTGAAAAATTCCATCAATATCAACAAATATAATTAATCCAAATACTTTACAATAATAAAATAAACCACAAATTCATCCCCGCCTAATGTCCATGTGTAGTCTATATCCCACACATCTAACCTGGAAGTTTAGTCAAATAAAAAATTCCAATATCCCATGGTGACTTAATGTATTCCGAGAGAGGTGCAGGCCAACTACCATACTCATGAGAAAAACTCCATGTCCCAATAGTCCTAGATTCTGTCTATCCTAACTCATCCCAAAATAATAATACATCCAAAAGTCATTGGCCTCCTCTAATACCATTTTGTCACGAACTGAATATGATTGCCACCAAAATTGCCACCAAACCTAGCCCAAAACACGTCCTGAAGGGCGTTCTCTATCCCCACAGGCTGGAACAAGTTCTTGGTTATCATATATTTTGGTTTGGTAATGATTTACCTGAATATGGATACATAAAACATCAAAAACAATCTATAAACAGAATCTGAAAAAAAATTACCAAAAAAGATTTAGAAAAAATTGAGAACTAAATACATAGCTATAAATATAATACAAGAGGTCCAAAAACCAAAATAAAGAGAATAAAAACCTCCCCATAGACTCCACATGACAAGGGATCATCACCCACAAGTTGTCTCTACAATGTCGCACCATGGATGGGAACTAATGCCCTGAACCGCCATCACAAGGAGCCTTTCCTTTACCTATGTCAAACATGAGAAAGTTTGCTCACACCCAAAGAGTGTAAGTAGGGTTTGAGACTAATACCAATATGATACCACCAATATATTCTATTGAGTAAACAATACAAGATAAAAATCATTCCATTTTTGATAAGCAATAGGTAGTTGAAATAATTTCTAGTGAAAGAAACTTTTAAATGTAAACAGTTTTCAAAGGAAATTTTTTATTAAATAACACATTTATGTAAAATGTCTAATATAATATACACTCGAACAAAAACCATCACATTCCAAATATAAATACACAAGATTCAATGACCACCAATCTCGGGAACACCCCTAGGCACTAGGTAGTCTCGGGCCCCATGTACCTCTTACCTCGATGTAAAGTAACCATAGAAAATTCCATTCTCAAGAACGATCCACTAGTATGGAACCTACCCATAACCTAGTTGTCCCAAATAATCATAAATATAGTTTTTATACTGTTTTTTTACCATTTTTCTCAGTTAAACGGGGATAAAACCCATCCATATCACTAGCATACTAGTACATATCTCTCCTCCAAGGTACTCGGGATTACCCCTTTGTGCTCAAACCATTATCTCATGATACCAAATTCCATTATCACATATAAACATAATTTATATACAAATAAAATCAAACAGTATCTAATCATTTTTATTCACACAGACACCACTCAATAAAACCTTTATAATTTAAATAAAACATCTTCACAAAATTTAACAATGCTTTACACACAAAATCCCTTTAAAATCCCACTTTGAAAACCATGTGCATACCCATATTCACCCAAAAGTGAATTTTTAGTACAAAAAACATTTATATAAACCAATTAAATGAGTTATAAAACAAACCCCATTTGTAATAATAAAAAATAGACATGTAAAACAGCCAATTTTACACCAAATTGGTACCTAAAAATCATTTTCACAACAAACATCACCAAAACCAGATATCATAGCAAGGATAATGGATGATAAGTCTGATAAAAATATAAATTCAGAAAATATATCTCATACATCATTTATTACCCATGTAATCACCTTCAATAAATATCCAAACACTTGAATCTTTGTGCAAAACTCCAACCGCACAACCGTCACACAACAAGGGAATCAGATCAAGCCTAAAACAAAAAGAAAAGGCCTAGAAAATTAGGATCAAGCCCTAGGTTCGAAATCCCACCTAATGGACACAAGGAAATTTAATTATAGGGGAAGAAGCCCTATGAAAATGGAAGGAACTAAAGAGGAAATTCACTTACTTGATGAAGTTTGAATTTCCTCAACAAACCCCCCTTCAAAATGAAGTTCCCGTGAGGTTTGGAGGTGCTTGGGAGGATAAAATGGATATAATGGTCCAATTGGGGAAGAAATGTGTGATTATGGATAATTCATGGGAGGTAAAATGGAATTTAAAAACATTTTTAATGAGATAGTAAATGCTTCACGGTTTTCTTTCCTAGTTTACCAAACCATGTGCCCAAACTGTGTACCCCATTTTGTCCACTGAAAAAGTGTCCAAACATCATAAAATTCAAGGGGGGGAAAGGGAAACATGGGGGGGAATGTAAGACTAGTAATATAAGAGAAAAATTACCTCAAATGAATAACATGCATTTAATAGTTACATATTCATTATAAACTCATAGGTTAATATTTTCTAGGGTTTTTTCATGAAGACTTGGTGTGATAATCTCACAATAAAACTCAAAAAATCCATGAATTGGACTCTCAATTTGGATCATATTAAGGAATTAAGAGAATTCATGATCCCCAAGAGCTAGTGAAATATGTCTAGGCATTAAAAACATCCTTTGGAAAAAAATCCCATAAAATAAAAAAACAATAGATATGGTTGAGTCATATATATAAAATATAATGAATATGCTAATATAGCATCAAACAGTGGAATGAAAAAAATATACTAGTTAAAACAAATTCCAAACCATTAAAAAGTAAACAAAGGTTCTCAAAGTGAAAGAAATCCCATCTACATCTGATATGTGGGGCAACATCGAACCATGTCACTACTAAACTCCCACACACTACTAACATTGATATCTACCACCTCAATGAGGCGCATTTCCAATATATGTGTCAAATACAACAAGATCCATACACAGCCAAAGGTAGTTGTAGGGTGTGAGTAAGAAATCCCAGTAAGATCCCACCTTATTGTTCCATAGGAATTCATTATAAAATAAACCAATTGTGATCATTTAATGAAACAAAATCATGAAATTCAATCTCATAATTTATATCAAAACATGGAAAAATAAAAATTTAAATATATCACAAAACCTTTCAAAATAAACAAATTTTAAAATAGCATTTAAATAAACCATTTTACTTTCGAAGCATTCATGGAATAATAAATCATTTCAAATATGTAAATATTGAATAAATAACTGTTTCAAAAAGAGAAGAATTTTGTATATTAAATCCCTATATACAGTAGCTCCGGGTTAAATAGGATCATCACACAATCATAATGATCAAAATATGCCAAGTACATACATTTCCCTTGAATAATGGGCTTAGGGGGTAATATTCAACTTTTATAAGTGTCTTCTTATCTGAAAAACTTATTAATTAATGTTTTAATTATTTTTCCATCCTCAAAAAAATAAATCATGCCTAACTTTTTTTGTCCCAATTCTATTCCCCTATTATATAACCTAGGATCCCATTTCGTATAGCCTACACATGTGGATTTTAATTTTTCATTTCAAATCAATTCATGTTTGTCACTGCTTATAATAGGAGGCAATCCAATTTCAAAATTCAAACCAATTCCATGCATTTAAATCATTTATGTATCAAACAAGGGTTTTTTCAAACCAAGCCTCTATTTAAATAACCGGGGGATAAAATCTATTTCCAAAAAGATTAAAATAATCATAACATTTCATGAAATATAAATCATATTGTTGAAAAATTCTTAAAACCAATTTCAAAAAATAATGCATGCATAGTTCATAAAACATATCACTTTTCTGGAACCACCTGCTACAAAACACTTTGTTTATTCAACACTCACATGGGATCTAATGGAAAAGAAGAATTTTGGGATATAATAAATAAAAAATAACCCTAAACCATTAATTTCCAAAGAATATTGTATGATTCAAAAATGTATAGAATAATGTAAATGAGAGGAATCACTTACCACAATGATTCTTGAAGAGAGAACTCGGAGGAATGAATATAAATACTATAACTCCAAATTCCATGATTCATATATAAGAAACAAAATTCGAAACATAGATAAAATGGACTCCCATGGATTTAATTGATCTTGGTCATCGGGAATATGAATAATAAGAGGATAAATGACCAAAATGGATTTATAATTACTAAAAGAGTATCCTGACATCGATTGATACATTAATCGACCAAGGATTCTAGTTGGGAGAGCCAAAAATGATAGATACGGGTGCCTAGGTTTTTATAAATCAATTTTTGGTTGAGGGAGGATGAAAAAGAATTAAAAAAAATGGTTTTTTGCAAAATTATAATAAGTCCCTTACTGAACATGACCAGATCGGTGCCACTAGCAAGCTGCTGGCTGGTGGGCCCATGGTTGGCCATTCATGACTAGTCGTATAGACGATGGTTTCATATACAATTATTGTATTCTATGTGTTCCACTAGAATGTCAGTGTCTAGTCATTGAGTAGCCCATAGACCACCAATAGCTTGGGTGAGCATATTACACTTCATCTGCAAGCTATTAACTCTCATAAACTTGCTAGTAGACCACCTATAGCTTTTCTAACTACAGTTTATTATCCATACTCAACCATAGTACTAAATACACAACATTGAAACCTAATGAAACTGAAAATATAGATATAAATTAGTAGTGAATGAACTTTAAACTGATAGATGATCATAACTGAAATCAATATGGGGATGTGATAATTTCCCCCATCATATTGTTTTCTTCCCCCAAAAATATATATTGAAGATGGTCGATCCAAAAATAGATGAGATTGTTTCACCCTCACAAAAGACTCCTAATCCCACATTCCATGATAATTAATTGCATTCTACCACAATACTAAAACCAATGAAATAGACTCATCAAACAAGACATTCCCTTAAGAATCCACAATCAACGCTAGATACTCAATAATAAATATATTTGGTTTTAAATCAATGTCTTCTCAATTCAAAACGTGAGACGATTTAGCTTGAAACTTATTAATATGGGACACATGGAAAACTTCATGGATCAAAGTCAAATAATATTTAAAATAAAACTAATAATACACCATTCTAATCTACTCAGGTATCTCAAATGGTCCCACATATCTCAAAACCAACTTCCCCTTTTTTCTAATCCTATGATGACCTATTAGAGTAGAGCCATTCATGCAAACCCAATCACAAATAGAGAAATCCAAAGGATGAAACCGATGATTTTCATAATAGTTATACAAACTCTGAGCTATCACAAACCATTTTAATATAACATAAACCTCTGTCAATGTCTTCTAAACAAGGTTTTTTTGTATAATAATAGAAAATATTCCCACCTTTGACAAATAAAGAGGTGATTTTAAATTGAAACAATAAATTGCATCAAAAGGTTCCATTTTAATGAATGATTGATAACTATTATTATCATTGAGTTCAACTCGTCCCATGTAGATACCCCAAAAACCAACATAGTCTATGATGCAGGCATGAAGCATATCCTCTAAAATCTAAATATCACTCTATGTTTATCCATACATATATGGACTGTAAGTCCTGATAAACATTAAAATGGAACACATCACATCATAGATTCCATTTTTAAATAAATAAGTAACATAGGTTTACCTATCTGAGATGGTAGTAAATAGCATCCCTTTAAACCTCATGACCTCTTACATATATATGTTTTTCAAATCCCCAACATTGGTGGTGTATCAAGTAGTAATGAAATAGAAAGACATGATCATCCAATCAATCACCACCTAAATGGTATTTTTTCCTTAGAGAGTTAATGGTAGTATTACAATTGAATCTATGGAAACCTGATCCCACATTCATTCTACCAAAATAATAGGCTAAAAAAACCAAAACGCTTTTGGTAATCATCCTTGATTTGCTAGAAATTATTGCAACAAGACACAAAATTTGTTATGTCAGGATTCGTACCTAGCCACCAGAACTAATTTTTCATGTAATAATACATATTAAAATTTCCTTAGTGAATGTACCACTAATAAACATGAAAATCCTCCATCATAGATTCTCTCATGGATATTGTGACAACGTAAAATCTCCTCACGAAAAGAAATCCGTCCAAAGATAGAGACTATTCACTTATGGTATACCCACCATATAAAGAATTTTTTATACTCATAAAATTATTATCATATTTATTATCTATAATATTATACTCAATAATATATTATTTCAACAAAATTCTGTCCAGAACAAAACCAATATCGCCTTCTGTCACATTCAGTTGCATCTGATTGAGGAGTCCCATGAGTTCCCATTTATTCTTCAACTCTTTCAAAACATGAGAACTCAATTTTATTTTTAGAGTATCCAAAAAACATTCCCCTTTCCTATATTTTAGGTGATGTTGAATTCAACGTTTTAAAGGTACTCCACCCATCACCTATGGTTGAGCTTCAAGTACTTCTATGAAAATGTATAACATAAAATCTTATGATTGGAATGGAATGTGATATTTTCCACAAAAAATAAATTCACAAAATATTAATAGAATAAATAAATACTAAAATTTTATGGTCATGATTAGGGTAATTATTCTCATTAGTTTGAAGCTGAAGACAGATATATGCCACCTCATGATCTTCTTTCATCAAAACACATCTCAATCCTACACCTAAAGAATCATAATAAACTACATATATGTGGCCATATTTGGGAAAACACAAAATTAGAGTTAAGGAAAAAATTAAATTCATTTCATCAAATTAATTCTTACAATTAGAGTCTTATAATAATTTCACCCTTTTTTGGAAAGAGTGGTAAAAATGATGCAGGTTTTGAGAAATCCTTCATAAACTGCTGATAATATCTTACCAAATCCAAGAAGCTGTGAATATCAAATACATTATGTGGTTTCTACAAAAACAATAAAACATTAAAATTACCATGATCAACAAGGATTCCTTATTCTGAAACCATATGAACTAATAATATAACTTAATAAATCCATAAATGGAATTTATAAAATTTATAAAAAAGGATGGTGATCCACTAACATTCTCAAAATATATTTCAAGTGAAGATCATTTTATTCATTATATCTTGAATAAACCATAATCTCATCCATAATAACATGTAAAAAATCAAGGTACTATTGGAATATCTATTTAATTAAGGTGATGAAAACTATAGGAGTGTTGTTTAGTCTAAATGACTTCACAAGATATTCAAAGAGGATATATCTGGTCCTGAGAGTAGTCTTTGGAATATTCAACTCCATAACATTGAGTGGGTGATATCTAGATCCAAGTTGTATTTTGGAAAATTACTTTTCTCATTAAAAAAATTTCAAATGAGACATCAAATTTATAAATTCATCTGGTTTCATTTGATAAGAATGCATAGATATCAGGTTTCATCCAAGAAATAAATCTATTTTGAATTCTACCTCATGTTTTGGTGGAATACTAGAAAATTCATTAAGAAACACATCGAGAAATTTCATTACCACTAAAATAACCTCATGAAAAAACCACTTATATTAAAAATTAATCATGAGAGAAGATATAAAACATAAAATATCTAGGATATTAGGTCTCACTAAACTAGTCCTCATATCCCACTCTCGCTAAATTACCTAGGATCTCCCATTAGGTCCAACAAAGGGAACCTATAAATGATAAAAATAAATATTTTATCAATGATTGATCAACCAATAAATAATAATAATCAGATCAAAGATTTTCCTATCTAGAAATATAAAACCACAAACTATCTCATATTCATAAATAAAGAAAGAAAAAGGGTGATATTGGAAGTTGGGTTCTTTATTCTTCCTGAGGGGTGTCATAAACTCCATGACGAATGAAAAGAGATATGTTATATGTTTTAAGATATTTACAACATTGGTCAACATAATTGAATGAGAGGAATTTCTATCTAATGAAGTATTCATTTAATATGAAGTAATTAATATAGTACCTCTCACTGTCAAATGACCATAATCACCTTCTACTGGAAACTTTTCTACTATGTGTAACTAAACTGTTTCAAAGGCCTGTTTTTGGAACCTTATTGAATTTGAAGCATCATTATTCACTAAAAATCATTTAGGGGATAACTAAACTAGTTTATAATGAGGATTTTAAATAGATTGATATAATTTTTGTAAGTTAACTAAGTATCCTCTTGAATTTTAGATATTTGGAGTTGTAGGGAAAATGAATATTGTCTCTTTCCATAGTGGTAGTAAGTAAAAGAGAAATATTATATAAAAATTAAGGTGTGGAGTAATAATGATGATGATATCCACTATCTACTTCATTGAGAGCTTCATTCCACTTCCCCTTTTGCTCATGGGAAACTTTGAAACTACCAATGGGTGGAAGAGGAATCCTAACTAACCATTCCATTCATTCCTGGTCAATCAATTCCTTCAGTGCTCTGTTAACCACCTCAATATTGGTGGTATGATTCAATATAAAAACTTGAGAATGTGTATCTTCGTGAAATCCCATCTAAAACCTCTAATCCTTTCACTTATCAATAAATACCACCTCAATAGAAAAATGGACCAGGTAAGTAAAATTGTTAACATACTTAGTGTAACATCCCATGTTTTTTATGTATTTTTTCATTTAAATAAATGTTGCAAATAAATAAAATTTCAATAAAAAGTAAATTTTATAATACAATGACTTAAATAATAATTAAAAAACAAGAGTCTATAGCTAAATCATTAATCATATTCCAATCATTAGAAAAAAAATTGGATAGCTATGATCAACACAAAAATTTCATAAGTATAACCCACCTCTTTCAAGTCATCCATGATTATAAAAGCACCAACATGGAAGATAGAAAAAATACTGAGAGAAATAGGAAAGTGGAAAACCAGGTTGGGTGGGAGAGAAAATGGACTTTGAAGAATATTGGCTAATTTGAACATCTCTATGGAGTGGGTATGTATGGTAATTTCTTATTTTGAACATTTTTTAATAGTTATTGGAGTTTTGATTTAAATATTATATTTTTAAATTGAAAAGGGTCATTGATAGTTTTAGATGACATAAAAATCAATTTAAAATAAATTAAATAATCAATTTAGTCTCGTAGTTAAAAATGATAATAAAAATAATAATATTTAACTATATTATATAAATTAATTTTAATAAATGTGGTATAGATAAGATAAGTAAACCAAAGTTTTTGAGTATTACTAAAAATTTGCCCATGGAAGCTAAGTTCCTGATAAATCACAACATAGGTGGGACTAGTTCACTTGTCCAAGACCATGGTCAGAGTCCTCAGGTGTGGCTATCCATGTGTAAGCCCAAGAGTTTCAAGAATAGCTTTGGATAAGCACAACCAGACCTATTTACAAGTCTCATGGATTGTTCATGGGTTGGGTAAGCTCTCAACAGGCTGAAGCCTGTGAGTGGTTCCTATTGTGATTTTTGGAAAATATGTTTCACTACTTATCTTGTTATGTGCGTCTAAAATGATTAAAATATCAATGTGGGACATGAGGTTATTATTACCATTCATTGTTCCCTTAACATGATAGAAAAATCATGGTTTTCTATTTGATCTAATCTGATTCATCCATATCAATTCAATGTTCATATTCTTCCTCAACTCAAATACAGCCAACCCCAACAACACCTCTTTCTATATTTTCAATGTCATATTTATTCCTTCCATAGAAAACTTACAAGTTCGATAAAAAAATTTCATTTTCATCATTCACCTTCAATGATGAATCCAAAACCCTTAGAACCAATGATGGAGTCTCATTTCACATGGAAGGACCCTTCAGTCTACCTCCATTTTTAAACTTAGATAAACCTTAATATTAATTCATATGGTTAAATGAATAAAGTATACATAATATATACCCATAAAATTTAAAATGAGGATCATTTGTAGTATTTTTCATCAATCTCTAATGTCATTATAAATCATTAAATAGTGGAGAATGAATTCACAGTTATAATATATATATATATATATATTCCTTTCATCAATACATGTGTAATATTCTAGAAAAAACGTAAAGATTTATCTTATTTCTTCTATATTATTGGAACCTGATATCCATTCATATAAATATAAATTTATTAGTCATCATTTTGAATTTACTGAACTCCATAAATTATCACTTATAGTCTACCTTATAAACAATTTTATATCCCCTCATGAATCAATATCTGTATATCATTTTAGTTTATATTTACAATCAATATACATTGAAGAGGAGAATAAAATTTGATTTTCCACCATCCAACCCAATAAATAATTTCCATTATTTTATCTGATCCATGATATCTTATACATTTATCTTAGAAGAAATTTTATTATTTTATTATGGATAGTAAGCATCCAAGAATCTATAAATATACATGAATTTCATTCTCTAAAAAACTCACATTTTATTCTCTTTACTCCCTCTCTCTCTCACTTATCCACTACTCAGTGTGTTCAAGACACAATTAGTTTATTTTAATGTAAATATTTTAAGGGGGTTCTAATATTAATATTTTAAAAACAAAAATAATTTTATACAAATTTTATACCTATAATTTTATAATTGAATATTCTTTCTCAATACATTTCATGAAATTTAATACAAGAATTATTTGAAATTCAAATTGTTTGTGATTATTTCTTTTGAAATATAATTATTTATTTTTTAAATATGGATTTCTCCCATGGAGTTTTTGAAAAATGATTTACCAAATCATTGATGTTACCAAATTATATTCTTCTTTGAAAATAATTCAAGTATATTTTTTTGAATGGTTTTTAATGGGTTATAAATTAGAAAGCTAGATATTCTGAAATATTTTTCTTAAAAATTTATCACTTGGTATTGAATAAGATGATGATAAATGGGGACTGAATCTATGACCTAAATGGAAAATTTTACTAAAGTGATACTCCATGTTTCCTCATGGTTTTCTTAATATTTTTCATATATCATTTTAATCTGTAAAGTTATTATTATTTTTAATATATTTTAAGGATAAATCCAAGAGTTTTTCAAAGGGTATTTTTATATGGATTTCAGAAGGATAAGTATTTTTAAATTTTTTTGAAATGTTTTCTTCATAAAACCTAAACTTAAAATTTTTAAAAGTTATAAATATTATAAAACATTTATTTCTATATAAAATATTTTCAAATGAATTTCAATAAATTATTAATTCTTTTTAATAAAACTATTTAACTGGAAATTTTATGGTCATCCCAAGTTTTAAAATATTTTAACAATTTTAATCAAAATTCCAATGGTGTTGGTTTCATATAAGGAAGCAGTGAACATGAACCTAATTAGATAATTGAATAAATTTTGTACAACTTGTATGAATTGAATGTTTTTTTATAATTCTCAAAAACCTAGAAAAAATATCCTTGGATATATATTATACTTTGTATTTCACATTTAATTTTTTTAAAAAAATACATATCATTTTTTTAGTACTGAATCTAGAAGTGTAGGTTCTACTTATGACACATAGTCATAGTCTAAACACTGAGCTAAAATGTGGGGAAATCAATGGATCTATCCTTTGTTAAATGTTAGATATAGAAGTATTAGTAAAATATATTATTTAAGTATTTAAATTTCTAACCTTCATGATTATTTTCATGAACCATTGTTCAGCCATATTATAATAGGTCTTTTATGCTTAAAGGTGTCACACGTTACCTTAACAGAATCTAGAGTTTCCAAAAAAATGAAAATCTATTTGATCTTCCCCAACCCGTCTTCTATTTCTAACGAATCATTCATCACTAGGAAGGATGGTGTGCTTTGGTGGAGAAACATTTGTGATTTATAATTATCCACTTTAGTTATTTTTTTATACCGATCTAGCAAGATTAAGGGAAGGGTAAACATTCTGGTCCATAGAAAAGACTACTCTCACCCTTAATTAAACAATATTATGACTAATATGATAGTTTCCTTATTAAACATCATCTGCAACAACCACCTGGGAAACTCTATAATGTCTTCTAGAGGCATGGTACTATATAAATGAATGGAAAGATACCATCATTCAAAAAATAATTCTCATTCTTAGCTAGGAGAATACAATCAAGGAACTGGGATAAAATCAAAAATCATCATAAGAAACAGAATTCCCAATATCCCTTGGGGACTTAAGGCTTGTTGTGATTGGAACTAGACCCTTGTTCTTAACCTACCACTTATGTCCTAAAAATCGTATCTACCCCTCTACCAAAACATCTTGAGATAATAAGATCATTAACATTTAAAAAACACGCCCTTTGTCACCAATTTTTCATGGCCAACTTGGGTCATCCCTAAATCAAACAACCAACTCAGCCTGTGGTAAGGCCCAAAGGGTGTTCTTAATCCCCATGGGCTAGAGAAAAGTTCTTCGTAATAAAAAACTAACTTTGGGAGGGAATTTTTAACATAAAAAACAAATATATAAGAAATAATCATTTTTATAAAACAGAATCAACATTCCAATATTTTTTTAGATAATAGAAGATAAAAACATACAAGTTAAAACATGTTCAAAACCATTAACAGGTAAAACAAGGTACTCAAAATAAAATACAACCCATTTCCATGTTTTCTGTGCTCTAACATCCCCCCATGTCACCATCAAACTCCCATACCCCACTAACATGGATATCTTTACCCTCCTTGAGGTGCTTTTCCATTACCAATGTTAGATAAAAACAATATCTACACAAACCCAAATTTATATATAGTGTTCTAGGAAACAATCCTAGTAGGATCCCACCCAAGTGTTCCATAAGTTTTCTCTATAAAATAAACCAATTACTCTTATTTAAAGGAAAATGAGTCATTAAATACATTTTCAAAATTTTTATCAATAAATAGAAATTCATCCCTTTAAATACTTCAAAAAACCATTCCAAATAAATATATTTTTAAATGACATTTAATTAAAAAAATCCATTAAATGAAATAAAATAAATAGAAATTATTTCAAACATCCAAATGTTGAATAAACAAAAATTTCATAAATAGTAGAAACATGGAAATTAAATCCAATGACACAATAGGTTGGGGTAGGATAAGAACCTCAAACTTTCTTAGTGATAAAAGGCTACCTAGTGTGAAATTATCCTAGTAAAATGGGAATAGGGGTAAAATTGCACTCCTATAAGTGTCTCCTTACCTCAAACATTATTTATTTAGTGTTGTAATTATGTATCAATGGTATATAAAACAAAACATTTCTAGTATTATTGTCCTAATTCTAACCCTCTCTTAAGTACCCTAGGTTCCCTTCTTCCATAAACAACAAATAGAGCATTCACTTTTTCATTATAAATCTTTAAGGCTTTACACTCCCTATAATCAAAGGGATTCTAATTTTACACTTCAAAACAATTGCATGGTTTAAAATCATGTGTAACAAACAAAGGGTGAATTAAAAACAAACCTCCATTTAAAAATCAAATGGAGAAAATCTATTTTCACAAAGATGACCAAATAAACACATTTCAATACTTATAAATAATGTCATTAAAAATTTTAAAAACAATATTTAAAATGGGAAAGCATGCATTGTTCCTAAAAAATCTCATTTATATTACCACCAACCTCCGAACACAAGTTTCTTCAACATCCACTCAGGATCTAAGAGACAAGAATAATAGATAAATCTAGGAATCAATGATGAACCCTAAACCACAATTTTTCAATCAAAAACCTCCAATTAATAAATTTCATGAAAACTTGAAATGATAGGAATAACATAGAACATTTATTCTCTAAGGTCACACCATGAGGAACTAAAATCATGTCTACAACTCACATTTCCCTGATGGATCTATTAAAAATATAGATCTAACAAATTATCATGGATTTAATAGACCTTGGTCAATAGGAATTGGAAGAAGAAGAGTAACCAAGAATAAATTTGAGTTAGCCATACCAAAAGAGGATCAAAATTTTGATCAACAAATTGATCCACCAAGAATTATTGATAGTAGATCCAAAAACATCATAGGATGGATCCTAGGATCATAAAAATTGTGTTTAGGTTGACGTAGGATGATGATGTATTGAAACATTTTTATTATGAAAAATTTATGATAAGTACCTTACTAAACATTAATAGAGTTTTTCCACTAACTAACTGATAGCCTTCCACTCTCTGGAAGGTTATTGCAGAACGAATAGATATATTGTTCATATTTCACTGATAAGTAGGTGACTGATCACTAGTGACCCAGTGGACCTCCTCTATCCTAGGTTAGAAGAGTATAGTCCACTGGATGGTTGGTATCTCTCACTAGCTAGCTAGTGGACCACCTATAGCTTTTCAAGAAACAGTTTCAGGTCCACACTAAACAACACCTCTCAAGTGACACTCATGAATCCTCAAACAACTAAAATAAACTAGATATAAGCTATATAATAATTAAAATAAATATATATATGATTTTACCTGAAAGTGATATCCGGATGTGATATAGGGGCTTAGAAAATGGAATCTAAAGACGATATTTTGGTTGTGTATAAATAAAAGACTGAGTTTCATATTTTACATGTGAAGAATATAAGTAAGTTAAATACTCTATATATTGAGAAAGTGGATCAAATTTAATTGATTTTGGGATGATTGGTAAACATGGTGATCTACTTTAATAAGGAAAAATTTGTAACACCAGTTGAAAGACTAAACTCTAGTGACATTTTTGGAAGAGAAGTGTGGTGGGATGTTGTTCTTATTCACTTGAGTATTATAGTAAACATGAAAAGTATTATAATATTAAATTTATGGTTTTTTAATAATCCATAAATCCCTTTAAAGTATAAGGAAAAAACATCATTTTAAGATAATTCATGACCAACCCATTTTAATTGGTTATAATATAATTATTGGGTGTTATGTGACTTAGAAAACTCAAGCAGGGAAAGGAGTAGGGTTCCTAAGAGGGTTCTATCCTTTAAAAAATACTTGTGTAAAATCTTAATGTTTTACTATATTTTATATAGGTTTATTATAGGTTAAATATGAAAATATCCAATTGTATTAATAGAAAAATCAGGTTCAAAGTTCAATGGGGTTATAAGGTAAAAGAAGAAAATGGAATTGGAAAAAAAATTAACCACAACTGATTCACCCCACCCCCTATCATGTGTCTACACCAGTCCACTGGGACTATCATAGAGAAATTTTTAGTAAATAAAAATCATAACCTAAATGTTAGTTTATTATAATATTTTATATTAACATTAGGTAAAATTAATTTTAGAATCACATGAAACATTGATGAAAAGATTGATGATTTCAAAAATTCCTTTGAAGTTAATTTCAAGTAGTGGATTTTCAATCAACAATTGTGTTAAATATCAAATTCCTTATGATCTACTTCATTGGACCACTTAATCATGATAAATCTTATATCTTTGTGTAAGAACCCGGATCTTCGTTTTAGGTACACTTTTCATTTTTTTGTAGTTTTTAAGAAAAATGGAGTTTTTGGAAAATTTTGAAGTACCTGCCGTGTACTTTCTGAGTACACACTGTGTACTCTTCTACGGCTCAAAGTCGTGTACTGGTCGTGCCTGGGCCACACACACAGTGTGTAGGGTGACGTGGAGGCCGATTTTGGCGGAGTACGGAAAAATCCACTACACGTCGTGTACTTTAAAAATACATGTCGTGTACTTTTCATTCTTTCACTAAACGGACCGGGGTCATGCCTAATCGCCATAATCATCTTCTTCTAGGTCTAGTTCGTCCGAGAGTGACCCATACGACCAGATCTTTCCCGAGTCCCCGCCTCTCTGTCCGTTCTTTGATTCGAGCACGGGCTATTGCGTTGGAAGCGCAGCGGTGAGTTCTTCCTTCTACTTGAGCCTTGTTTTCCAATTCTCCCTCCATCTCATGTTTTCTAAGGTTGAAGGTTTTGTGTGTTTCCTCAGATCTACGATGTTCTAGGGTGAATTATCCTTCATTGTTCAAGTATATTGATCTCCTAGGATCGAGGTAGGTGGTTTGTGCCTTACCGTTCAAAGTCTCTGAGTTTTATGTGCAAATTCCACCAATACCCATGAACAGGGTATTGTGTTTTTACCTTTTTCCCCTTGTTATTTTCATGCCTTTATTGTATGCTTGTGTAGAGGTGAATTTACCATTTTAGAGGATAATTTTTTGTGCTGGGATGTTTTTTCCCTTTATTTGTTCTGTTATGACCTTTGGGTCTCATTTTCCTCTGGCTGTTACACCTGTTTTCTTGCCTTGTAGTTATAGGATGAAGTGAAATTCATGAAAAGCTTGTTTCCTTGTAGACAGTTTATCTAAGTAGCTCTATAGGTGTAGTTTTGTTATCCAAGTAGCTCAATAGGTGTACTTTGGCATTATAGTATTACTATGCACTGACTGGCATGGGGCTGAGAGAACCTGGTGATGTAGACTATAAGGGATAGATCGAGTGAGCTTCCTAGAGAGTCTTAGATATTATAGACTACAGAGGGGATGGACCGAGTGAGCTCCCAGAGAATCTTCAATTTTATAGACTAAAGGAGGGTAGACTGAGTGAGCTTTCGCAGATAGTCTTACCTTGTTTGAATCTCTTTAAGAACCTTCCCAGGCTAGAGGGGGAATTGACCGAGTGAGCTTCCTCATAGAGTCTCTAGAAATTGGGGATAAGAGGTTTATACCACGTGATCTTCCTCAAGAGATTCCCTGACTACCCTAGACTATGAGGGGAATTCACCGAGTGAGCTTCCCCGGAGAGTCTCATAAATTCGTATGACCAAGCCGGTGGGGTTAGGCTGAGTGCACTACCCAGAGGGCCATGGTACTTCTTGGATAGGTCTAGAGGGGATGGCTGAGAGTACTTACCAGAGGGTTTCCGGCTTATTAGCTATTTGTTTCACTGTTGTTGATTGGTTGTGGATTGATTGCTTCCATGTATCATCCTGTTTACTGCTTACTATTTAATGCTTACTGTTTACTTCTTACTGCTTGTTGTTGTTGTTTACTGCTTATTGTACTTTTACCTGCCAGATGTTTGAAAGGGAAGGATGGCGGAGTGTGGAGCGGAACCTGGAGATTCTGATCTCGGATCAAATGGTGTTAAATTAGGAAAGATTTCTGGTTGCAAATCGATTGCAGAAGATTTCATTGGTCACAAAGAGTTATTTAGTCTTTGTGCGAAGGGTCACCCTAAATTGGGTGATGCGCGGGATGGAGATGGAGCACGGAAAATATTTTCAGATGCGATGAAAAATACGGGCAGCTCCTCCTTTTTAGATTTGAATCTGGTTCATCGGGTAAGATTGTTAGAAAATGATGTATTGCATATTTTGTGGTGAATCAAAATGTTGTTGAAGAAAGAGTGATTTTGTGTAAATTTTCCATAATTTCTTGGGTTCTAATTCCAAAAGGGGAGAGGCCTTGGAGGTTCAAAGATCTCATTAAGAGGCTTATAGTGATATGGGGATTTGTGGACTGGAAAATGATGGCGATGGTTAGTGGTTTCTATCATATTGTGTTTCCATCTGATGAACTCAAATGGTGTGAATGGAGTTTTGGCTTAGTACCTTTGAAGCCTGGGTTCCTCCGAACTCATGAATGGGACCGCAATTTTGACCCGAATTCTGTAAAGAATAAATATTCTCATATATGGATTAGAGTCTGTAATCTCAACTGGATATATTGGCATCCACAGATATTATGGGACATTGCTTCATATGTAGGTAATCAAATTAGGTTGGATAAGAAGACTGACAGTCTCTCCTTCGGTCATTATGCTAGGATTTTGGTTGAGGTTGACATGTTTGTCACTCTTTTGGAAGAGGGGGTGTTGACCACTAAGGATGATAGTCTTACTCTTGGGATTATTTATGATAGGAAGCCCAATTTTTGCTCGAATTTTCAATTATTTGGACAAATGGTTTCGGATTCAAATAGACACAAAATCTGTATCCTCTGAAAAAATAGAGGGCATGAGGTATCAAGCTGCAGGAGAAATAAAGGCAAGGTTGATGGACCCGATACCTCAAAAATTAAATGTGGGTCAGGTAAAACGAATGAGAGGGCCACTCAATTGGGGGATCCAGCTTCCATGGGAGATCCCGACCGGGTGAAAATGTCTGCTGCATTATATGCACATGTAGATGATAATGTTTCAGATCCTCTGGCTCCTTCAGGACCTTCTCATCCTGCTCCCCTTACTGTTAGTGACTAGGAGGACATGCCGAATGATGAGAAGATTTGTATCACCTGTGATGATGCACCAGATCTGGAGATTCTTTTGGAACCTATCTCTAGTGATGTTGTGGCCAATAAAGAAAATTCTAATGATGACTCAAAGCATATTCCTCCCCTTTCCAGTGCTGGTGGGGATGCAGATGCAGTTTAGAATGTTGAGAATCCTGGTGATCTACTTCAGGCACATAAAGATAAAGAAAATCCTTATAATGTCTCGAATGATTTTATCCTCCCATCCGGTGGTGGTGGTGGTGCAAGAGCATAGCAGAATTTTGAACAGAAGCCTGGAGAATTCATTCAGGTACATCGAGATAAGGTTGGGAAGAGAAAACTTCATGCCACTCTTCTTGCACCTGTTGAATCCATGAATAGATTCTCATCACTCATCCCTGAGACTTCTTGTGAAGACAGAGATTAAATATATACATTGATCCGATATTTAAGGGATCGTACTCATGCCGAACCGGAAACTGCTACACATATTGAAAACTTGAAAAATAGTGATGGTGGGCCTAGCACTAGGCTCAGATCAAAAAAATGAAGATACTATTTTGGAATTGCCAAGGGATTGGAAATTCTCCCATGGTCACGTCCCTTAGGCATCTCATTTTGACCAATAAGCCTCTTTTTATTGGTATTGCTGAGCCAATAATGAATTTTGAAATCTAGTCCTCTTTTAAGTGGTCCTCGTTGGGATATTCATATTTTTCTAGTAATAAAGTGGGTGATAATGCTGAATCTTTTTGGGTTCTGAAGCATCATAGTTTTCTTGTGAGCACCTCCATGAATGATGTGCAATCTATGACTATCTATTGCAGCCTGAACTGCGTCAACATCTCGGATACTTTTTCTTATGCCTTTAATCTGTACACAAGGAGAAGAGATTTGTGGAGGAATCTTGAGGGCCTCTCTGAAAATATCAATAATAATTAGATTATTCTTGGATATTTTAACACCGTTTTCAGTCCAGATGAAAAGATAAGAGAGAATTTATGTCATGATTCAGCCTCTAAGTTCTCTACTTGCATTGAAAATGTGGTTTGGTCCAGGTTCTTGTGTCTAGAGCTGAATTCACATGGAGCAGGTATACCAAAAATGGAAGAGAGGCAAGTAAACTGGATAGATGATTTATACAAGTGGACTAGAGAGCTAGTTTAATGGATGTGTCTGGAATTGCCTTGACCAGATTACATTCTGACCACAATTCTATTCTTATTGAGGCATGTGACAGTAGAATACGGTCAGATTCGATCCCCTTTAGATTCAATAATGCTTGGCTGGTCATTGGGAGTTGTAGGGAGATCGTTTTAGATATTTGGACTCTCACTTCTTGGGAAGTCCCTCCCATGTTATCTGTTCAAAGTTAAATAAAGTCAAATCCAGATTAAGTCAATGGAGTAAGGCATCGTTTTACTCCCTTGATAATGACATTAAGCAGGTAGAAGTTTGTTTGCTGAATCATTATAAGGATAATATCCTTCATGATGTTCCTTCCCTGGAGAAGATTCAAGCTGGTTCAAATCTTGACAACCTCTTGACTCTTAAGGAGAGATTAGATCAGAATCAATTAAATGTGAGATGGTTAAAGGAGGGTGATAGGAATTCCAAGTTTTTTCATTGTTTACATAAGGAAAAGAGAGCAAAAAAGGAGTCTCAATGACATTTCTATTAATGTAAATATTTTTTCTTCCTAAAGTGAAATTTTTAAGCTATCATGGGCTACTTTGAGACGCTTTACTCTGACAATATATCTGATCACGCTGACAATATTATACACTGTTTTCAATCCTCTATTTTTGATATACAGAATAATAGGATCACTAAAATTCCCAATGATAATGAGATTTATGATGCTCTTTTATCATTAAATATTGATAGTGTGGTTGGTCCCGATGGATTCACCAACAAGTTTTTTATGTTCTATTGGGATGTTGTAAATCAGGATGTTGTTAATGCAGTAAGGGAGTTTTATAGGTCCTCTTACATGTCTTTTGTGATGAATTCTAACTTTATTTCCCTAATTTCTAAGAAGGACGGTTCCCTTGATATTAAAGACTTTCGTCCAGTGGTGATTGGGAATACCATACCTACGATTATCAGCAAGATCAGGACCCAGAGACTGGGTGAAATCGCTAAGGGGCTTATTTCCAGTAATCTGTTTGGTTTTGTGCCAGGAAGGAACATTCAAAATTGTCTTTTCACGGCTTTGGAATGTGTCAACTCGATGAAGAGGAATAAAAAGTTTGGCAATATGGCTTTTAAGATTGATATCTCGAAGGGGATTGACACACTTTTAAATGGAGTTTTATTTTCACTATTCTTAAAATTCGGGGGTTTTCGCAGCAATTTCTTGGCCTTATAGGATCTATCCTAGGCAGTGTGAGAATTTCTGTTCTAATTAATGGATCCCCTAGATGTTTCCTTCAGTGTACACGAGGGGTAAGGCAAGGAGACCACCTCTCTGTTCCACTTTTTGTGATTGTTGAGGACTACATGAGATGGTGTCTCAATGATCTGACTAATTTTGGTTGGTTTCATTGGGTAAAAATTAGAAGGAACCTTCTTTCTCCCTCTCACATGTTATATGCTGATGACATTTTTCTTTTCGGAAAGGCAGAGAAAAGGGCAATTTCATTTATCAAAGGGATTTTTTCACATTATGAGGAAGTTTCAGGTCAGGTTATTAGTTTTCATAAGTCCTCAATTATGTTTGGGAAGGTGTCACCATCTCGAGATAGAACAGAATTTCTTTGAAAAATGGCTTGAATAGGGGAAATTTTCAATTTAAATATCTCGGTGTACCTCTATTTTGGGGAAGAGTGAGGCGGTGTTATTTAGAGGGAATCACTGTGAAAATTACTAATCAATTGGAAAACTGGAAAGGGAAGAATATGTCTTAAGCTAGAAGAATTTTCTTGGTTAATTCATTAATCACCTCAATGTTTGTCAATTCCTTTTCTCTTTTTTGATGGCCAAGGGCACTTTCTAAATAATTGATGAGCAAGATTAGAAATTTCATTTGGATTGGGTCAATTAATGAAAGAAAACTTATCACAATGAGCTCGAAAGATTGTATTAAACCGATCCAAATGGGGGGAATGGGGGTGAAGGATCTGAGGGTCATTAATGATGCCTTGATTAAAAAATTTGTATGGAACCTACTTTCTAGATCTGATCCCTCTGCAGACATCCTCTATTCCATGTTTATTGACAAGCTACAGCAGGGTTATGGGTATTACATGACTTCTTCTGTCTAGCATGCCATTAATAAGGCCTATAATGGTCTGATGGAAAATTTAAGATGGCTGGTTTGTGAGAAATCCTCTCTTAATCTCTGGAAAACTCATTGGTTATATCAACCGATATGTAATGACATTTCTGTTCTTGCGTCCCTGATGGACCATGCTATTGCTAATATCCATGATATTGTCAATATGAATGATCTCTTACCTGATCATCTCCATCTTTAGATTACAAGGTACAACTATGTTGACTCTGACACTATTGTCTGGATGCCTAACCTGAATGGAAATTTTTCGACAAAAGAGTGTTATGAGATGTCTTGTGGTCCTCCCTTGAACCCACCCTCCTAGATTAAAGCAGTTCGGACAGCCTTTATTCCACCTGGTGCAACACTTCACACCTAGAAAATCTGGAAACAGTGCCTCCCAGTCCAGCATCTGCTGCAGCACGCCAGACTGCAACTGGCTCATGCCTGCTACCTCTGCCTTGATGCCGCTGAAACACATCAGCACCTCTTTGTCTCTTGAAAATTCACGATCCAATTCTGGAGTTATCTGCAGGGTATTTTCAAATGTTGTTTTCACCTTCAATCTTTGGAGGAACTTCTGCACTCTATTTGCAGGAAAAATTGCAGTGAGAAGATTTTTTCTCTCTGGTTGTCCACTGCGATGAGTGTTTTCTCCTTCATCTAGAAATCGAGGAATGATTTATCTTTCAACAGCATTAAACCAACAATTTATAAGGGTTTTTTGTGCATTCATCATGAAATTCAGACGGCCTCCATTTTACAAACAGGTTCATTGAATAATGATGTTGATGATCTTGTGCTTTTGAGATCTCTTGGTGTGCATGGAAGGTCCAAGAAACTGTTGATGATGAAGTATGTCTAGTGGATACCACCCATCCCCAATTGGATAAAAGTCAATGATGATGGAGAGGCCCCGGGTGCCCCGGGTCCGGCTGGATGTGGTGGTGTCTTCCAAACCTCCCGTGGATTTGTGAAAGGATGCTTCTTTCATTTTATTGTCAATGGGCATGTAATTGAAGCGGAACTTTGGGCTATTATTAAAGAAATCAGATATGTTGTCCACTTTAATTATCATCAATTATGGTGGGAGTCTAACTTGACCACTACTATTCAAATTCTTCGTGATCGATCTAGAAATGTACCATGGAAGATCTTGCTGGACCGGATCGAATTTTTGCGGCTGGCGGAGGTACTATCTATTGAAGTAACAAACCTTTATCGTGAGGCCAATCGGGTTTCTGACACTCTGTCCAAGAGAGCAATTTTTGAAGTTAGTTCGAATTGGTTCTACGTCACACCTGAATTTTATAATGATCTTGTCCAGGCTGATATTTGTGGTAAGGTGTATAGCCGTCTTTATTGATCAATTTCGTGTCTCTGCTCTTCTGTGTAATTTTACTTTTGATTAATATATTTTTATTAGGAGCAGGTCTTTGCCTGTCTCCTAACTTTTTGGGTACTTTTACCTGCCATATACTCACTGACTAATAGGCACAGATTTTCGGGTGAATTCCTACTAGGATTTATCTCACACCCTATTTGGGCCATGCTTTTGGGCCCAAGAAGACTATGTTGTTGCAGGTATAGACGAGGGAAAGCACCCTTCGACTTCCAGTACATGATTGCTTGGAGCAGGAGAGCATGGGATCGAGCATTGGCTTGCGATGCTGAGGAGCTGTTTACTTTTCTTTTGTACTTGTTTTGGTAATGTGCTATTTTTAGCATTGTGACTTCTTTGGCTGCTTTCGTAGAGATTTTTCTTGCATCATTTCATATATACATATGTGCTCCAGTTTGTTGATTTAGTTTTATATTGTTTATTATTGTTGGTTATTCACTACTTCCGCTATTGCATGATTACCTATTTTTGATGTGTACTCTTCCAATGAGGGCATAGTTTCCCCACTATCACACCCAAGGCCCTCACTGCTAGTCGACAGCCTCTGGCATTTGGGGAAATGCGCTTGAGTCCATGTGACCAACCGGGTACGGGGTGCCTCTGGGTGGCTTCCAGAACTGGGACGTTGCAATGTGGTATCAGAGGAATTCTTTTCTTTTGAATTACTATTTGGAGACTTAGCCAGGGATAGGACAGATTCGGTACTTGGTAATAAGTTAAGCCCGTGAGTAGCTAACCCGTGTATAGGGAAAAGCTATACTACCTCGTTTATTGCAGTTTTCTGGTCTTGAGATGTTACAGTTGATACGATTTCACCTAGAGTGATTCACATGCTTTGTACTGTTATTGTTTTGATATAACTGTTCTATTTATGTCACAACCCGATGACAAGAGGGTATGACATCTCATGCATCATATAGGCACTTGTAGAAATCGCATTCCATGCATTCTTTCCATGCCATTTAGGTTGCATTAGCAAATTCATGCTGTTCTGATAGACTTTGTGTAGATTTTGCATGATTTTGTGATAGATTCTTGATAGAATCTCTGCTTCTTGTTATAGAATTGTTTGTATTGTACATTGTTTAAATGAATGCCAAATTTTATTTCTTGAGGTGTTATGGGCCCTCTTAAATCGGAAATTGGTGGATCATGATCCTATTTTCTCTTTTACATGACTGTAGGGGATGCCAAGATTTGATTCGTGGGGAGTATGGGCCCTCATGGATCAAAATTTGGCACCTATTTTCCTTGTTTTCCGTGTTTCTGGGCTTCTATGCGGTTTCTGCGCTACTACCCAGAAAAACCCAGAATACACGGCGTGTACTTTCTGGTTACACGCAGTGTCGTTTTTAGGTCGTGTTACTGACTGTGTGGGCATGAACATGGTGTTATGAAAATAACATCAGGAACATGCCGTGTACGGTATTTACACGCTGTGTAGTGTAGATCCTTGTACCCGATCGTGTCACTAACAACATGGGTAGGGGAATCTCGAGTAGAACACACCGTGTTGTAAGGGAACACGGCGTGTAGTCTATCCAGGTACTTGGTCGTGTCATGAACAACACGGGCCAGCGTGACCTTCTCTAAGACACACTTTGTTTCTTTGGGAACATGCTGTGTAGTCTTTCCCAGTTACCATGTTCTGTCACGAACAACACAGGCCGCCGAGTCAGTGACTAGTACATGTCGTGTCCCGAGGGAACACGCCGTGTAGTCTGTGGTTAGTTTGAACCGTGTGAGTTAGTCGTGTAAGGAGACTCAGGAAGGGGAATAGTTTTCAAATACACATCGTGTGTTGGGTCAACACGCCAGGTAGTTGAGGTGTTACACGACCTGCAGGGCAGAGGTACATGCCCATGCCTGTGGCTTAAGAAGACACGCCGGGTAGCCGTGTTTTGTAATCTTCTGTGTTTTTCATCCCCTGTTCCTGTTTTGTACTCTTGTGTTACCCTTCCTTGTTTTTCTGATCTAAGGTGTCCTTTTTATCTTTTAGAGTTATGACTACAAGGCATACTCTGGTTGTACGTCTGTCATCAGGCAGTGATCAGACGCCATATATGGCTGGTCAGGGAATTCCTGCCAATCCTCCAGTCGAGCCAGCCTTGGCACCGGCTGTCATACCCGTTGCAGACAACAAGGCGCGGTTCAGGGAAGACTTCCTGAGGATGATGCAGACCTTCTAGGGAGAGTCGCCTTCTTCCCCATCAATGGCTGAGTTGACGTGGGTTTTCCAGTAGTAGCATCCTCCTACTTTGTTAGGGGATGAAGGACCCCAAGCTGCAGAGTCATTGATAGAGGCCACACTGACCATCTTTGATAAAATGGAGATCCCTCTAGAGAAAAGGTTAAAGTTGGATACTTATATGCAATGAGACACCGCCAAGAGGTGGTGGAAGGTGATCTCACGATCAGGGCGTCAGCAGGATATGTCTTGGGATGAGTTCTGACACACCTTCTATGACTACTTCTATCCAGAGACCCTGAGGGACGATCAAGCCCGGGATTTTATGAGTCTTTAGTAGGTTAATCTTTCTGTTAGGGGGTACTCATCTCGTTTCACTGAGTTGCAGTGTTTCACACCAATCCCAGTAGGTGATGAGTTGTTCCTTGCTAGGAAGTTTGTGGACAGTCTCAGGCAGGAGATCCGTTCCCAAGTGAATATCTTCCAGTTGACTTCGATATCCTTCATCTTCAACCAGACGTTGATCACTGAGCGCAATCTAAGGGATTCTGGAGCAGCAAGCTAGGGCGGGTCGTCATCCAGAGCTGGTGTTCCTCCTACGGACAGTAGGAAGCCTCACAGAGAGTTTTCTCGAGGAGATCGAGGTTCACGGGATGAGTCTTCTGGAAGCCAAGTTGTATGCTAATAGTGAGGTAGGAGTGGGAATACTAGGCCTCAGTGCCAGAGGGATCCGATGGAGTGTTGTTCATGCGGAATGATGGGCCATCATCATCATTTCTGTCACATCTTCTCACCTTCAGCGGGTGGTAGGAGTTCTTTTATGACCCCGCATTCTGGAGATGCTTCACCAGTTTCCCACCAGTAAGGGAACTAGAGTTCTTCCAGCCGTTCAGGATGAGGTGGAGGTCGCGGTCATGGTGGTCATCCACCAGGTCATCAGCAACAACAGAGTGGATCAGCTCAAAGCGGTCAGCCAGGGGTGTAGGGCCGCGGTGTAGGCCAGTATTTCGCCATGGATCAGACCTATCCAGAGCAGGATCCCGGCCCTTCTACAGTTCCAGGTACGATCTTGGTAGCCTTAGTTTTATCATCAGTTGTTTTCGATACTGATGCTTCCCATAGCTTTATCTCAGTTGCAGTTGTGGTGAGCCTTGGGCTCTATATCTTTTCATCTGCCGACTTGTTGAGTCTTGACACACCATTGGGAACGAGGACATATAGCATATGATAGTCCAGAGAGTTCCCTATCAAGGTTGCAGGGTGTCATTTCTTATGGGACCTCTATGTCCTAGAAATTACGGGCTATGACGTCATTCTCGGTATGGAATGGTTGATTCCTTTCCAGGGAGTCGTCGATTGCTATCACTGTAGGGTGAGATTGGTATCACCAGAGGGTGGATCTTTTCTTCATAGAGGTGAGTGGGATGTCCAGGCAGGTAGAGTTGGACTAGAGCATCATGGGCTAGGGGAAGTGACAGCCCAGATTGCTAGTCTTTATCTGGATGACCTGGGGACTTCATAGTTAGACTTTCTTCCGGTGGTGGATCTTTTTAGGGATGTCTTCCCAGAAGACATTTCAGGTTTACCTCCATAGCGTGAGGTAGAGTTCTCGATTGAGATCATTCCAAGAGTGGCACCGGTGTCCATTCCTCCTTATAGGATGGCTGCACCTGAGTTGCAGGAGCTCAAGAAGTAGTTAGAGGAGTTGCAGGCAAAGGGTTTCATCTGACCCAGTACTTCTCCATGGGGTTCGCCTGTCCTGTTTGCGAAGAAGGAAAATGGTACCCTTCTGCTTTGTGTGGATTATCAGAAGCTGAACCAGTTGACGATCAAGAACTGATATCCCTTACCGAGGATCAATGATCTCTTTGATCATCTATGAGGAGCCCGAGTGTTCACGAAGATCGACTTGAGGTCCAGTTATCATCAGTTGCGTGTTAGACCATAAGATATACCTCTAACATCTTTCAAGATCAGGTATGGTCTTTACGAGTATACATTCATGTCGTTCGTACTTACGAATGTGCCTGCAGTATTCATGGCACTGATGAACCAAGTGTTCCATCCGTACTTGGACTCCTTTGTCGTGGTCTTCATGGACGGTATCTTGGTGTACTCTCACACTCGACACGACCATGCCATACATCTTGAGATCGTTCTGAGTACACTGAGGGAGAATCGGATGTATTCTAAACTCTCTAAGTGCCAATTTTGGATAGATCAGATTCACTTCGTGGGTCATGTTATATCGGAGACAAGAGTTTCATTAGACCTAGAGAAAGTGGGATCTTTAGTTTCTTGGGAGCAGCTGAAGAATGTATTTGAGGTGAAATGTTTACTAGGGCTGGATGGATACTACAGATGCTTCAATCAAGACTTCTCGTGCCTAGCAGCACCGTTGACAGGTCTGACCAAGAAAGGGGTGAAGTTTTTATGGTTAGATTCTTGTGAGTTAGCCTTTCAAGAGCTGAAGGGGAGGTTGAAGTCATCACTGATACTAGTCTTTCCAGACTCTGGAAAGGGATACACTATTTACTGTGATGCTTTAGGTATTGGGTTGGGAGCCATGCTTGTGCAGGGAGATGGGGTCATTGCTTACGGGTCTAGGCAGTTGAGGCCACGTGAGAGAAACTACCTGACTCACGATCTAGAGTTGGCAGCAGTTGTTCATACCTTACGCTGTTGGAGACACTATCTTCTGGGAGAGCACTTTGTGGTTTTTATCAAGCACAAGAGTCTCAAGTATATCTTCACTCAGTCCGATCTGAATCTGAGCCAGTGTTGGTGGGTCGAGTATCTTCAGTCCTTTGACTTCGAGCTCACCTATACACCGGGAAATGGAAATGCAGTGGCTGATGCTTTGTGTAGGAGAACTCAGATTCATGCAGTTCAAGAGGCCAGTAGTGAGTGGAAACTTATGGATCTGTTCTCAGAGATGCATCTGGAGGTGCATGATAGGCAGGGACAGAACTTTCTTTCATCTGTGGTTGTTACCTCTACACTTCTTGATCTGGTATGAATGAGGTAGCTATCAGATTCGGAGGCCACAGTCCTGTGGGAGAGTGTGTCAGGAGGGGGCCCTCTTCCTGGATGGATAGTGGGCGAGGATGAGATCTTGCATTTCCAGGGATGTGTATGGGTGCCAATAGAAATACACAAGGAGATAATGCGTGATTTTCATTCCTCAGTTTGGGATGTTTATCCTGGAATCACCAAGATGTAACGGGATCTTTATCGCCAGTACTGGTGGCCAGGTATGAAGAGAGATGTTTCTGGTTTTGTCATGAAATTTTCTACTTGTCAGCAAGTGAAAGCAGAGAATCAGCAACCAGTAGGTATTTTACATAAGTTATCCATTCTGGAGTGTAAGTGGAATGATTTCGCGATGGACTTCATGACCGGGTTACCGAGGTCACCTCGGGGAAGTGATGTTGTTTGGGTTGTCATCGACAGGCTTACGAAGGTGGCACACTTCTTTCCGATCAAGGAAACCATTAGTGTTGATGATCTGGGATGACTGTACATCCAAGAGATTGTATGTCTACATAGAGTTCCACACTCCATAGTTTCCAATAGGGATGCGCGCTTTACCTCTCGGTTCTGGCAGGGACATCAGAAGGCCTTGGGTACACAGGTACTTTTGAGTAAATCATACCATCCCCAAACTGATGGCCAGTCCAAGCGCATGATCCAGGTGCTTGAGGATATGCTCTGAGCTTTAATTCTAGACTTCAGCAGTTCTTCGGAGAAGAATATACCACTTGTGGAGTTCGCCTACAACAACAGTTTTCAGGAGACCATTCAAATGGCTCCATACAAGGCTTTGTACAGTATGCCATGTCGATCACCCCTATAATGGATGGAGGCGGGAGAGGTAGGTTTTCTAGGACCTCATCTTGTTCAGGAGACCTCATAGTAGATAGAGTTGATTCAGAAGAGGATGGATACAGCACAGTCTTGAAAAAAGTCTTATGTTGATCAGTGAAGGTGACCTCTTGAGTTTGAGGTCGGAGATCAGGTATAACTGCGTGTTTCACTGAGGTTGGGACACAAGAGGATTCAGAGATAGGGTAAGCTTTCACCACGGTACGTCGGGCCGTTTGAGGTGTTGGAGAGAGTTGGGACGATTGCCTATCAGTTGCAGCTACATCAGAGGTACCAGGATATGCACAACTTATTCCACGTCTCGCAGCTCTGATGTTACTTTTCAGACCTATCTCATGTCTTTCAGCCCCGAGAGGTTGAGCTCGAAGTGGATTTGTAATTTGAAGAGCATCCTATATGGATTATCGATCAAAGTACAATGGTTCTCCGAGGCCAGTGTGTTCCACTGGTACAAGTGCTATGGCAGCATGGGTGAGTACAGGACGAGACTTGGGTGAGGGAGGCCAAGGTTCGATCGCAGTGGCCGAAGCTGTTCGAGGATCCTTCTTCTACGCCCACCTAGGGAAATTCGAGGACAAATTTCTTTAAGGGGGGAAGTTTTTAAGAACCTGGATCTTCATTTCAGGTACCCTTTTCCTTTTTCTGGAGTTTTTAAGAAAAATGGAGTTTTTGGAAAATTTTGAAGTACACGCTGTGTACTTTCTGAGTACACACCGTGTACTCTTCTCTGGCTCGAAGCCGTGTACTGGTTGTGCCCGGTCCATACACACGGTATGTAGGGGTTACGTGGAGGTTGATTTTGGCGGAGTACGGAAAAACCCACTACACGCCCTGTACTTTAAAAATACATGTCGTGTACTTTATTTCACTAAACAGATCGGGGTCACGCCTAATCGCCATAATCATCTTCTTCTAGGTCTGGTTTGTCTGAGAGCGACCCGTACAGTCAGATCTTCCCCAAGTCGCCACCTCTCCGTCTGTTCTCTGATTCGAGCACGGTCGATTGCGTTGGAAGTGCAGAAGTGAGTTCTTCCTTCTTCTTGAGCCTTGTTTTCCAATTCTCCCTCCTTCTCAAGTTATCTAAGGTTGAACGTTTTGTGCGTTTCCTTAGATCTACGACGTTCTAGGGAGAATTATCCATTGTGGTTCACGTATATAGTTCTCCTAGGATCGAGGTAGATGGTTTGTTCTTTACTGTTCAAAGTCTCTGAGTTTTATGTGAAAATTCCACCAATACCCATGAATGGGTATTGCGTGTTTACCTTTTTGCCCTTGTTGTTTTCCTGCCTTTCTTGAATGCTTGTGTAGAGGTTAATTGACCATGTTAGAGGATAATTTGTTGTGATGGGATGTTTTTTACCTTTATTTCTTCTGTTATGACCTTTGGGTCTCGTTTTCCTTTGGTCGCTACACCTGTTTTCATGCCTTGTAGTAATAGGATGAAGTGAAATTCATGACAAGCTTGTTGCCATGTAGGCAGTTTATCTAAGTAGCTCTATAGGTGTACTTTGGTTAGCCAAGTAGCTCTATAGGTGTACTTTGGCCATATAGCATTATTATGCACTGACTAGCACAGGGCTGAGAGAACCTGGTGCTGTAGACTATAAGGGATAGACTGAGTTATCTTCCCAAAGAGTCTTAGATATTATAGACTACAAAGGGGATGGATCGAGTGAGCTCCCAGAGAGTCTTGGATTTTAAAGACAATAGGAGTGTATACCGAGTGAGCTTCCTCAAGGAGTCTTACCTTGTTTCAATCTCTTTAAGAACCTTCCCAGGCTGGACGAGGAATTGACCGAGTGATCTTCCTCAGAGAGCCTGTGGTATACCTGAGACTATGGTAGGAATTGACCGAGTGAGCTTCCTCAGAGAGTCTCTAGACCTTAGGGCTAAGAGGGTTAGACCGCATGATCTTCCTCAAGAGATTCCCTGACTACCCTAGACTATAAAGTAAATTAACCAAGTGATCTCCCACAGAGAGTCTCATAAATTCATATGACCAAGCCGGAGGGGGCTGAGTGCACTGCCAAGAGGGTTGTGGTACTTCTTGGATAGGACCAGAGGGGATGGATGTGATTACCTCCCAGAGGGTTTTCAGCTTATTAGCTGTTTGTTTCACTACTTTTGATTGGTTGTGGACTGATTGCTTCCATGTATCATTCTGTTTATTGCTTACTGTTTACTGCTTATTGGTTGATGTTGCTGTTTACTGCTTATTGTACTTTTTCCTTTCATATACTCACTGACTGTTAGGAACAGATCTTCAGGTGAATGCCTACTGGGATTTTATCTCACACCCTATTGGGGCCATGATTTTGGGCCTAAGAAGACTATGTTGTTGCAGGTATAGACAAGGTAAAGCGCCCTTCGACTTCCGGTACTTGATTTCTTGGAGAAGGAGAGCATGGGACCGAGCTTTGGCTTGTGATGCTGAGGAGCTGTTTATTTTTCTTTTGTAATTGTTTTGGTACTGTGGTTTTTTCAGTATTGTGACTTGTTTGGTTGCTTTCCTAGAGTTGTTTCTTCCATCATTTCATATATACATATGTGCTCCAGTATGTTGATTTATTTTTCTATTGTTTATTATTGTGGGTTATTCACTGCTTCCTCTATTGCATGTTTACCTATTTCTGATGTGTACTCTTCCAATGAGGGAATAGTTTCCCCACTATCACACTCAAGGCCCTTGCTGCTTGTCAGAAGCCTCTGGATTTTGGAGAAATGTGGTTGAGGCCATGTGACCATCCGGGTACGGGGTGCCTCTGGGTGGCTTCCTGAACCAGGACGTTACACATTGTGTATAAGATATATAAAATATTAAAGGCGCAAGTAAATATAAAATCATTCTGAAGATATAAAATTGATTTATTCTTTCATAGAATAATTACATTTTTAGGACCTTCGTTAATCAATTATATGAGTCATGTTTAGTCAGTCAACAATTATGAAATAACTCAAGATTCTAAATGAACACTATGTTTGATAGTGTGTACAACACGCAACTCCAAAACTACTGGAAAACATACTTTTCCCCACACTTGTATACCAACGGTTCTTTTGAGCCATTGGTATATGTGATCTTTACCAATAGTTTGCATAAACCGTTGGTAAAGATCTATAAAAATTGAGTTTCCCCAATGGTTTGATGAAATCATTGGGAAAGATGGGTAAAAATTAGTTTTTCCAACCGTTTCGTCAAACTGTTGGGAAATATGGGGGAAATGAGTTTTCACAACGGTTTAATGAAACCGTTGGTAAAGATGGAGTTTTCCCAATGGTTTTTAAAAACTATTAGGAAAAAGATGCCCCAAATTCTCCTATGTCAGGAAGCCCCCTCCCCACGATTCCAGAAGATGTGCGCAGCTCTCCGAGAAGTGATTCCGACTCACAGAAGACCTTTAGAAGCCCCAACACAGGTGCACCTCTTCCATTGTGTTTGCTTCCAGGTTAGACTCCTTCTACCTTTTATAAATGATATCCTTCCACCTCTTCTCAAGGATATCCTTATATTCTTCGTTATTCCCAATTTTTAGGGTTTTTGGGAAATTTTATGATTCAATACTCCACGAATTCTGTAATCAAATAACTACATCGTTGTATACATTGTCCAGTTAATGTTTTCATTACACATATACATTTATAAGGGCATGGTGTCTCATTATTGTGTTCTAATATTAAATATTCATATTTTTTTTAATCTCAATGCTTCAAATATTACCTTTTCATGTATATTAACTCATTAGAAATTGTTTTCAATATTTATTCATAGTATTTCATGAAAATCACTCCTTTCATTAAGATCATGTCAAACATGAAGATCTTGTTCATCTTAATTTTTGTACACTATGTGTATTACATAACAAGTATGTATCATGTTTCTATCAAAATATATATATATAATGACACAATGTTCACTTATCCTTTTCACAATATAACATATGGAGTATCTTCATGAACATTGAAAAATAGTATGTAGTCCCTAATTAGTACTTCTTCCTTCCTCGTGAAACTAATTAATAGTATGTCAAATTCTCAATATTAGTGAATATTAGTTTTCCTAATATAACCATTAATCATTCTGCATTCAACATCATACATGAGTTATTCAATCATCTTTTTAAAACACAATGCCCATTTTCACTGATTTGGGGTTCCTCAAAATGCTTGGGAAAATCAAAAAAACACATGTATTGAATCGTCTTTATCATATGGTTTCATGGATACAAGTTCATCTTGAAAATCATGACTATGTGGTTAAAATATCATGAGGACCATGGGATTATTATTCTTCACACAAATGAATTTGTGTTTTGAAACTATGTGTATTTGTTTTCACTTTTTATTTGGATGAAAGGGGAGATTTGTGGTCATTAATCATGGTTGTGGGTGGTCATTTAGGATGTAAGATAGTATGACTTCATTTTACATGATATATCCAATATTATTATTTATTTATGTTCAATTTTATTATCTTTGACAAGTGATGTTATTTAGTAAGATGTTATTAATGGTTGTAATAATGACGATATGGTATAAGGGTTCACATTGTGTGTATAAGGGTTCACATGGTGTGTATAACGGTTGACATCGTGTCTAAGTAGGGTGACGGTATGGATGTCCAGGTGGGGTGTGGGGGGGTCTGGGTTTTCCAAGTGGGGTGTGGTGATAGGGGTGTCCCGGTGGGGTGGGGGGCGGGGTTTTCCACATGGGGGGGGGGGGTAGGGCTGTCCATTTGGGGGGGGGGGGGGGGATGGGTTGTCCAAACAGGGTGGGGGTAGGGCTGTCCTAGTGGGGTGGGGAGGGTGTGAAGATGGATGACGCTCATAACTATAAACTCTCTACAAATTTTGGATGTCTTAAAATGTATAGGGACATTCATGATCATTTTTTGGTGGCATAACATAAAAAATGTTTGACGTTTTTAGTCCTTTTGTATTTGGAGTATCTTTTGATGTTGATATTTCTGATTGATACCTATGATGGGAATTTATTTTAGTTTCTAAATCGGCCGAGACTCCCCCACCATGCACAGTGTATGCAACCTCTACCCTTATTTAATCATTCTTTTTACACAGCCTGTTCAACCTCTACCCTCATTTAATTAGTGAACTCAAGTCATTAATTCAAGCCTTCATTCTCACTATCATGTAAGAAATTTAATGATATAAACACATCTTCACATGATTTCTTACCTTAGATAGTGTCCAACATATGGAATACGAGCTTTTGAATTCATCAGTTAACCAGGATCATATATTCCATTTCCCCCAAGATGACTGTACTAATATAACTTTAGGGTCAATTAAATATGGTTCTCATTGTATGTTGTATATTATGTGTCCTTCTTGGCCAATACTCACTTTTATGATGGTGGGGTGCTTTTCACTACCCATGCTGGAATGTGTAGATATCCATAATAATGTTAGATAAGTCACAATTTTAATTTAGTAATGTTTTTATCTTTGACATACTTTAATATTAATCTCAAATTTGAAAATAAATTTTTTTTCTATACTTAATGAAATTAAATCTTTTTACAAGCCATGAACTACCTATTAGTGTAGAAGCCTAAAATTTATTCACCCATGGGGTGCGCTTGACTTGGGGAAGTAATTGGGTAATGAAAGGTATGGCCATAGAGGTTCCAATAATGAGTTATTGAACATGAGTGAATGATTTGGTATGCCTATAACACATGATGGGACCTGAGGCATGTGCCTCTCATAGACCTAATGAAAATGATAATAAATAAATTTTAATTTAATTTATTATTACTTGTACTTTAAATTATTTTAATAGTTTACTACATCGACTAGAAACTTCTTCCTTTATCATTTACTTAAATGTATTTTTTTTAAAGTTCAATTCTATTGAATTTTTTTGACAAAATGAATTATATAAATTTTTTTTACAGAATGGAAAAAAGTTGGATGTATGAAACAGATCGGATCTCAAGCAATTTTCAAAACAATTTGGAGAGCTTTATATATTTTTCATTTCACAATGCTTCAGATAGTAGTCTCCTACACTGCCCATGTTCCAATTGTGGTCTTAGACCTTGGTTGATCCGTGAAGAAGTCAACTACCACATAATAAAAAATGGATTTCAAGAAAACTACTTTGTATGGTATCACAATGGGTAGAAAATGAAATCTAAAATTGGTGATGATCGAAATGAAATTACTGGAATGGAGAATTTGTTAGATGATCTGTTTCTGTTTATTCGTCATCATGAAAATGAAAGGATTTTGACTCAAGAAGACTTCAATATCAGGATAGCTGATGCATCTAGTAAAAATGATGATATTGATAGAGTGAAAAAATTGAATGATTCTGCCATGACTCCAGTATATCTACAATGCGATAAAATGAAAAAGCTGGAATTTTTAATCCGATTGTTTCATTGGAAAACTATGTATGGGATTTCTAATACAGCAATTGATTACATTATTTCCCTCCCAAAGTATTTACTTCCAGATGATGCAGATATTCCCTCAAAAAACTATATGGCACAGAAGTTAGTTGAGGAACTTGGATTTCCAATAATCAAAATTCATGCTTTCCTGAAAGATTGCAGTTTATTCTGGGAGGAAACCATTGAACAAAATGATTTTATAAAATGTGCGCTAGAAGTCAAAATCTGATGGAACACCATCTCGCATTCCACAAAATGTAATGTGTCACTTTCCATTGATCCCCAGACTCCAGAATCTTTTTATGTCTGATGACATACCAATAAAAATGATATGTCATGATACCGAGAGAAAGAAGACTAATGATGAGTTGGTTCATCTTGCAGATGGATTTTCATGGCAGAGATTTGACGCTCGACATCCTGATTTTTTACCTGATGTGCATAATGTGAGGCTGGGTCTTTCATGCGACGGTTTTAATCCTTTTGGGTAGATGCTTACTTCGCACAGAACATGCCCATTTTTTTTCACATTTATAATCTTCCCCCATGGTTGTATTTGAAAAAACCTTTCACCTTCATGAGTATACTAATATCTGGTCCTTCTGATCACAGCATTGATATTGATGTATACATGAAACCTTTAATAAAAGAGTTGAAACTTCTTTGGGATGTGGTTTTGCGCACATAAGATGCATGTTTGAAAGACATATTTCAGATGAGTACTACGCTTATGTGGATGATCACTGACTTTTCGGATTATGCAATGATATCTGGATGGAGCACGAAGGGAAAACTGTCATGCCCAGTTTGTATGAAGAATACATGATCCAGAAGACTGAAACATCATTGTTGTTTAAGTTTTATGGGACATTGATGATTCTTTACCAATGATCATCCATATAGAATGAATCGTCAAAGATTTGATAATACCATAGAGACCGATGATCCACCTCAGCGTATGTCTGGAACTGATGTGCTTAATGAATTGAAAGATTTCAGTTTTTCATCCGGGAAGGGTCAAATGAAATATGGAAAGATAAAGAATGTTTCTACTGAAACCTGTTACAATTGGAAGAAGAGGAGTATCTTTTTTATTTTCCTTATTGGTCAACCAATTTGTTATGTCATTGCTTATAAGTAATTCATATTGAAAAGAATATATGAGAAATGTTTCTTTCGGTTCTTCTAAATGTCAAGGGGAAGACAAAAGATAATTTACGATCTCGGCGTGACTTGGTGGATTGAGGCATCAGACCCGAATTGCATCTTGTGCGTATCAGTGAAAATAAATGTCAACTTCCATGTGCTTCTTATGTGATGACACCTACAGAAAAAAACAATTTTTGGAAGTATTAGAGACTATTAGAGTTCTTGATGGCAATTCAAGCAACATATCTAAACGGGTCAACAGAAGAGAGTTGAAGCTAAAATCATTGAAGACTCATGATTATCATGTTCTACTGCATGAGTTTCTTCCAATAGAAAGCCTTAATATTTTTTCCAATAATGTAAGGGTGACTGTTATTCGGTTGTTCCATTTGTTTAGAGATCTTTGTGCTATGAATTTTTCCATGTCTTTCTTGCAAAAAATGTTGACACATGCCGCTTTAATTTTGTGTGAGTTGGAGAAAATATTTCCTCCATCATTTTTCACATGCATGCTACATCTGACTGTCCATATTCCCACTGAAATACTTCTTGGAGGACCTGTTTCTTTTCTTTGGATGTATACAAATGAAATAAATATGTTCACATTAAAGTCTTATATCTGAAACAGGAATCATCCTGAAAGTTCTATACTGAACGGCTACTTGGCTCAAGAATGTATGGATTTCTACTCAATGTATTTTTCTGATCTTACTACAAGAATGAACAGACCAATAAGAAATGAAGAAGAACAATATGAGAAAATTGAACCCTTTTTCCATCACTTCCTCAAACAAGAGGAATTCTTGGATCATATACATTGAAGAAATTAATCCATGAAGAGCGGGAGATGGCACATCGCACAATTTTGTTAAATTGTGATTTGTTCGATGCCTATATCAGGTAACTAAATTTTATATGTATATATTACATATATATCTGTTAAAATATTCATATTTTTTATCTACAGGGAGCATAAAACATTGATAAATAGGAAGCATCATTCTTTATCTTTGAGAAGGAGAGAGACTTTTCATAGCAAAGAGTTTTCAGCTTGGTTAAAATTGAAGGTAAAAATATTACTATTTCAAATAATAATATCATTATTTAATTAAGTTTAATAGTCATTTATATTGTAGGTATTGATTTTTTCTGCTGACTTTGTCTCTGAGTAAATAAGATCTTTGGCTTTTGGTCCAAATACCGTTGTTCGTGACTGTAAATCAATTGTTATCAATGGGTACAAATTTATTGTCACTGAACGAGAAAAGAACATGATAACACAAAATGATGGTGTTATGGTTACTGCCACAATAGATTGTTATGCCAGTGCATCAGATAGTAGACCGCTATTTGAAAATTTGGGTTATTATGGAGTTGTTGAGAAAATAATAATATTGGATAATTACTCTCATGGACGAGTCACAATGATGAAATGTCATTGGTTTGATTCGATGATGAGACATGGCACATTTATTGATGATTGTGGATTTCGAGTAATTAATATGACTCGGACTCTTGCTAACGAAGAACCATATGTGTTGGCATCAATGGCTAAATAAGTTTTTTATGTCAAATACCAACTTCGACCTGAATTTGGTGTCATAGTTGAAGTAATTCCAAGACATATTTTTTATGATGGTGATGATGGAATTGACACTGTCCCTAGTGCCATTGGAACCAATCCATTTATTTCTTTTGATGAAACCAATAGATCAATTTTCAGAGTTGATTGTGAACCTCAAGTTGTGGTTGAAAATATATAGAATCATTCATCCATGTTCTCAATTCTTTTGGTTTACCTCGAGTTGGGTTGTTAAGGTTGGTAATATTCAAATTGATTTAGTATTGATTACAAATATGTTTTAGCGGACTTGACCGTTATGTGAATTTTCAATGTTTATTGGTTGCAGTTTTATTTGAATTGTATTTTCTAATTTAGAATTGAACTTTATTCAAACCTAGTCAAACAATATTTCTAACTTGGTGAACATTACAAATTGTATGATATATTAAATTCATTCAAGATCTTCTAAAACAATTGATAGCTAAATTACCAATTAATCCCCCTATTCCCTCATATATTTAGTTATTTGGGTTACATATTAGTTTCTTTTTTCTAATTAATTACATATGTGTTTCTAAAAGCAGGAAATGCAGCCAATTGAAGAGAGACAAAGGAAAAAAATGATGGAGAACAATTGTCGAATTGCGGAGATGGGTGCTCCACCATTAGTGCCTACAATGAGTACTATATTTCAAATATCTCTATTTAAAGAATATATAATGTCATGTGATTAATTTTTTGGTTAACATTTTTTTAGGATCCACTTATACATCGATAGTTATTCGACGAGGAGCCTAGAAGTGGACCTAGTACTTAGGCGGGTGGTACGAGGAGGGTTCGTACCAGAGGTGGACGAGCATCTGTGCATACCTGACTAGACCCTACCCCTCCCATTGAAATGTAATCTTTAACACATTCTAATCACGGTGTGTCGTTAGGGACACACGGGATATTTAGTCCTCCCATGTTTTCACCACCTTTTGCATCTTCTAGCCCATCATTTTCATATCCCATGATGATTACCACTCCCCAGACAGAATCCGGTCATACAACTATCCCATCTTCTTTTCCTTCTACTTATATCTCTCCGAGCTTCTATATTCCATCATCTTTGACTCTTGTTCCACCATAGGGTGTTCCATCAGTTTATGTGGATCCAGTGGCGCTCAGCGATCAGACTGGCGCAGGTATATTTATAGAACCCTAACAAATTTTTATAGAAATATTTATTTCCATTATATCATGTTTTGATAAAATATTTGTTTTTCTTTTATGAAAGATACATCTACTGATAGGAGGAGGGGGTGGGGGCATACAGGCATGAGTTCGGTGTGAAAATGCCGCACACAGGTTATGGTGGATTACAATGAAGACAACCAAATGGTTGAGAAAACAGGGCATCAATGTCGGAGTTTTTTTGTGAAGCTTTCCAAATACTCCGACATCATTCCCGTCAGCCCGCTATTATGGAGACATTTTCCACATGAGTCAAGGATAGAGCTTGGGTATAGATATGGGTAAAAAAATCTGTTGTATTTAATGACATGAATTATTTTTGTATTTATATGAATTAATATTTTGATGCGAGCTTCGATTTAATTTTCCCGATGGTGAGGGTGCATGACCAGAACGTCTAAAGGATTTAGGCAAGCCTTGGAGAGCCTACAAGCATGAGTTGTATATTGCATGGCATGCTAAAGTTGGCACTGAGTTAGAGGCGGTACCAGCCGTGGATGATTTTCCTATAGAGCAGTATCGTCAGATGATTACTCATTGGACGACTACCCAGTTTAAGGTATGAATTAAATTTGAGGTATTTAAATAATAACATTCATGTTTGGCATTAGTATTATCCATTGTATTATCAAATTTTATTTATGAATCATCTGGAAGAAATAAAAAAACATTGATGCAAAAAAATACCTCCACACACTAGGATGTACTATGATGCCAGATCATGAGAGGAAACAGATATGACAATTGTTTATAAGTTTTCTTTATCACTTACACTTTATTTTTCTTCATGAATTATTTAATTGTTTGCTAATTGTTTCCTATAACTTTAGTTTTAAATGTCATTGTAGAGGCAAATACAGAATATTGAAGGACATGTGCCTCAAGAAAAATTGTTTTGCTCGAGTAGACGGAAAAAAGGAAGGAAGTGCCCTCAAAGAAGCGACTCAACAGCACATTGTAAGTTTTAATCTCTTGATTTTATATTTTAATATATATTTTATAACTTAATAATACATTTATATTTGTAACAGGATGCTTTAGAGGCCCTTGATTTCCATGAACCAGATAATTTTTGGACAACAGATCACTTACATCAGGTGTTGGCAGAGGAGCATCCTAGAAGAGTATGTTGCCGACCTAGGATTTCCCCAAAGAGGTATTGTCCCTCCTCAAGTACAAGTTTTAGTTCCACCAAGCTGTAGAAATTTAGGGCACAGGCTGAACAGGCTGAGAAAAGGGCCACAGAGACAGCAGAACAGTCTTCTAGGGAAAACAGTGCATTTATTAAATTTATTGAAGTTCTATATCCAACACATTCACCAGAGGTCAGCCCAGCTTTTGATAAATATATGTCGTCGATACATTCTATATATGGTGCACCAGGTGGCAGTTATAGTGGTGGTCAAGACGATTTCCAGCCAGACAATGATGATGGTGAGGAGTCTAATGTGGAAGAGGAGGGAGACGAGGAGGGCGAGGAGGAGGGAGAGGTCGAGGAGGAGGAGGCTGAGGAGGGAGAGGACGATGATGGGGATGAGGACGAGGGTGATGATGATGGTGATTATGGTGATGGTGATGTGGTAAAAATTCATCAGTTACATTTTAGACTAATATTACTGAGATTTGATGTTTAATCTATTCTAGTTGTTGGTTTTATCTAGACCCATAGTATAGTATTGGAGTTCAGTTATTTTTATATATTCTCTGTTTTCATGGATGTTGTTGTCTTTTAGTGGTTGTGTTTTTGGGAACTCCATGGATATCCCCCTCCTTCATGGACCCTGGACAACCCCCCCCCCCCCCCCCACCATCCTGCTTGGACCCCGTACATCCCCCTAGATATCCCCCGGATAGCCCCCCACCATCCACCTTGGTCCCTGGACAACCCCCCGGATAGCCCCCCCCCCCCCCCACCCCCCCACCCACCCTCCTCCTTGGACCCCAGACAGCCCCCTGAACACCCCCCGGATAGCCCCCCACATAGCCCCACCCTCCTCCTTGGTCCTCGGACATCCTCCAAGACACCCCCCAGACAGCCCCCCCAGACACCCCCCTGAATAGCCCCCCGGACAACCCCCACCCTCCTCCCTGGACCCTGGATGGCCCCACGGAAATCCCCCCGGACAGCCCCCACACCCTCCTCCCTGGACCCCCAGACAGCCCCCACCCTCCTTGATTTCACATGCTTTTTTTATTTCTCTGATCATGCAATGTTTTTTAGGATTATTCCATTTTTGTATGTCTTGAATTATATGAATGTCTTGGTAAGCTTACTAGCTCATGCTCATAAAATGCATGTGATGATATACTTCAATTTGAATACAAAGTCTTTTTGTACATTCTTCATGTTATGTGAATTATGCCTTGTTTGATTTGGTTTTCGTGTCAACTGTTAGGATAAGACATGGGTTACATGTTAAGGACTCATGGACGGACTCGTCATGCTCAGGGAATTTAGACATGAAAATCTAGGATGTATGCTTTGGTTTCTAGTTGCGGGATACCAGGATGGTTTATATTACTCATTTGTGACGTGCACGAGTCATCCCCGCCTCAATCCGAGGCCCGGTGTGGCTGACACCACTCAATGTAGCTCAGGTTTATTTGAAATGGACAACATTTTAAGTGAAAATAACAACTAGCATATGGAAAACCAACCAAAAAGATTCTGATTGTTTTGATACTTTAGCACAACGATCCATGGGACATATGTGACGTGTACGAGTCAACCCTGCCTCAATATGAGGCTCGGTGTGGCCGGAACCACTCAAAGTGTCTCGGGTTAATTTGAAATGGACAACATTTTAAGAGAAAACAACAACTTGCATACAGAAAACTGACCAAACATATTATGATTGTGTTGGTACTTTATCACAATGACCCATGGGTCATATGTGACATGTACGAGTCAACCTCGCCTCAATCCGAGGTGCGGTGTGGCCGGAACCATTCAAAGTGTCTTTCTTTTGTTTAAAATGGACAGGATTTTAAGTGAAAACAACAACTGACATACGGAAAACCGAACAACACATTCGGATTCTGTTGAAAATTTAGTAAAATGATCCATGGGTCATATGTGACGTGTACAAGTAAACTGTTCCTCAATCTGAGTTGTAGTGTGGCCGAGATCACTCTAAGTGTCTCTCCTTTGTTTATAATGGAAAACATTTTATGTATATACGGAAAACTGACCAAACGGATTCTGATTGTGTCGATCCTTTAGAACAACGATCCATGGGTCATATGTGATGTGTACGAGTCAACCCCACCTCAATCCGAGGTGTGGTGTGGACGACACCATTCATAGTGTCTCTCTTTTGTTTAAAATGGATATCATTTTAAGTGAAAACAACAACTAACATATGAAAAACTGACCAAACTCATTTGAAATGTGTTGATGCTTGAAGACAACAATCTATGCATCATATGTGATGTTTAACAGTCAACCCCTCCTCAATATAAGGCGCGGTGTGGACGGAACCACTCTAAGTGTCTCTCTTTTGATTCAAAAGGATATCATTTTAAGTGAAAACATCAACTGGCATACGGAAAACTGACCAAACGCATTCGGATTGTGTTGATACTTTAGGAAAATGATCCATGGGTCATTTGAGACATGTATGAGTCAACCTCGTCTAAATCTGAGGCGCAGTGTGGCCGGTACCACTCTAACTGTGTCTCTTTTGTTTAAAATGGACATGATTATAAGTGAAAAGAACAACTGGCATACTGAAAACTGACCAAACGCATTCAGATTCTATTGAAAATTTATCACAATGATTCATGGGTCATATGTGACGTGTACGAGCCAACCTAGGCTCAATCCGAGTCGTGGTGTGGCTGAGATCACTCTATGTGTCTCTCTTTTGTTTAAAATGGACAACATTTTAATTACACAAGGAAAACGGACCAAACGCATTCGGTTTCCATTGAAACTTTATGTGAACAATCCATGGGTCATATGTGACGTGTACAAGTCAACCTCACCTCAATACGAGGTGCTTTGTGGCTGACACAACTCAAAGTGTCTCTCTTTTGTTTAAAATGGACATCATATTAAGTGAAAAAAACAACTAGCATACGGAAAACCGACCAAACGGATTCTGATTTTGTCGATAATTTAGCACAACAATCCATGGGTCATATGTGACGTGTACGATTCAACCCCACCTCAATCCAAGGTGCGGTGTGCCCGACACCATTCATAGTGTCTCTTTTTTTTAAATGGACATCATTTTAAGTGAAAACAACAACTAACATATGAAAAACTGACCAAACGCATTCGAAATGGATTTATGATTTTGGAAAATGATCCATCGGTCATATTTGACATGAACGAGTCAACCCCTCCTCAATCTATGGCGTGGTGTGGCCGAAACCACTCTAATTGTCACTCTTTGTTTCAAAAGGATATCATTTTAAGCGAAAACATCAACAAGAATATGGAAAATAGACCAAACACATTCAAATTGTGTTGATACATTAGGAAAATGATCCATGTCTCATTTTAGACAAGTAAGAGTCAACCCCGTCTAAATCCGAGGTGTGGTGTGGCCGGTACCACTCTAACTGTGTCTCTCTTGTTTAAAATGGATAGGATTATAAGTGAAAAGAACAACTGGAATACGGAAAACTGACCAAACGCATTCAGATTCTATTGATAATTTATCAAAATGATCCATGGGTCATATGTGACATGTATAAGCCAACCCAGGCTCAATTCGAGTCGCAGTGTGTCCGGGATCACTCTAAGTGTCTCACTTTTGTTTAAAATGGACAATATTTTAAGTACATACTGAAAATTGACCAACGCATTTTGTTTCCATTGAATCTTTAGGAGAACGATCCATGGATCATATGTGACATGTACGAATCAACCTCTACTCAATCAGAGGTGCGGTGGGCAGACACTACTCAAAGTGTCTCTCTTTTGTTTAAAATGGACTTCATTTTAAGTGAGAACAACTACTAGCATACGGAAAACCTACCAAACGGATTTTGATTGTGTAGATACTTTATCACAACGATACATGGGTAATATGTGACGTGTACGAGTCAACCCCACCTCAATCCAAGGCACGGTGTGGCCCACACCATTCATAGTGTCTATCTCTTTTTTTAAATTGGACATCATTTTAAGTGAAAACAACAACTGACATACGAAAAACTGACCAATCGCATTAGAAATGGGTTGATGCTTTAGGAAAATGATCCATGGGTAATATGTGATGTGTATGAGTCAACCCCGCCTCAATCAAAGGCACGGTCTGGCTGGTACCATTCTAAGTGTCTCTCTTTTGTTTCAAAAGGATGTCATTTTAAGTGAAAACATCAACTGGCATACGCAAAACTGACCAAATGCATTCGGATTGTGTTGATACTTTAGGAAAATGATCCATATGTCATTTGAGACATTTAAAAGTCAACCCCATATAAATCTGAGGCGCGGTGTGGCCGGTACCACTCTAACTGTGTCTCTTATGTTTAAAATGGACCAGATTATAAGTGAAAAGAACAACTGGAATACGAAAAATTGACCAAACGCATTTAGATTCTATTTATAATTTTTCAAAAATATTCATGGGACATATGGGACATGTACGAGCAATCCTAGGATCAATCCGAGTCACGGTGTGGTCGGGACCACTCTAAGTGTCTCTCTTTTGTTTAAAATGGATAACATTTTAAGTACATCTGGAAAACCGACCATATTCATTTGGCTTCCATTGAATCTTTATGAGAACGTTCCATGGGTCATATTTAATGTGTACAAGTCAAAATCACCTCAATGTGAGGCATGGTGGGGTTGACACCACTCAAAGTGTCTCTCTTTTGTTTAAAATAGACTTCATTTTAAGTGCAAACAATAACTAGCATACGGAAAACTGACCAAACGGATTCTGATTGTATCGATACTTTACCAAAACAATCCATGGGTCATATGTGACATGTAAGAGTCAACCCCGCCTCAATTTGAGGTGCGGTGTGGATGACACCATTCATAGTGTCTCTATTTTTTTTAAAATGGACATCATTTTAAGTAAAAAACAACAACTGACATATAAAAAACTGACCAAACACATTCTAAATGTGTTTATGCTTTAGGAAAATGATCCATGGGTCATATGTGACGTGTACAAGTCAACCCCGCCTCAATCTGAGGCGTGGTGTGGTCGGCACCACTCTATGTGTCTCTCTTTTGTTTAAAATGGACAACATTTTAAGTACATACGGAAAACTGACCAAACGAATTCTGATTGTGTTGATAATTTAGTACAACGATCCATGGGTCATATTTGATGTGTACGAATAAACCCTGCCTCAATCTGAAGTGTGGTGTGGCCGACACCACTCAAAGTGTCTCTCTTTTGTTTCAAAAGGACATCATTTTCAGTTAAAACATCAACTGACATACGGAAAACTGACCAAACGCATTCGGATTGTGTTGATACTTTAGGAAAATGATCCATGAGTCATTTAAGTTGTGTACGAGGCAACCCCATCTAAATTTCAGACGTGGTGTGGCCGGTACCACTCTAGCTGTGTCTCTTTTTTTTAAAATGGACAGGATTATAAGTGAAAAGAACAACTGGCATACGAAAAACCAACCAAATGCATTTGGAATCTGTTGAAACTTTAGTAAAATGATCCATGGGTCATATGTTACGTGTACGAGTCAACCGCTCCTCAATCCAAGTCGAGGTGTGGCCGGAACCACCCAAAGTGTCTCCCTTATGTTTAAAATGGACAACATTTTAAGTACATATGGAAAACTAACCAAACGGATTCTAATTGTGTTGATATTTTTTGACAACTATCCATGGGTCATATGTAACGTGTACGAGTCAACCCCGCCTCAATCTGAGGCGCGGTGTGGTCGACACCACTCTAACTATCTCTCTTTTGTTTCAAAAGGTTATCATTTTAAGAGAAAACATCAACCGGCATACAGAAAACCAACCAAACACATTCGGATTGTGTTGATAATTTCATACAATGATCCATGGGTCATTTGAGATTTGTAAGACTCAACCCCGTCTAAATCTGAGGTGCGATGTGGCTGGTACCACTCTAAATGTGTCTCTTCTATTTAAAATGGGCAGGATTATAAGTGAAAAGAACAACTGGCATACAGAAAACTGACCAAAAACATTCTTATTCTATTGATAATTTATCACAATGATCCATGGGTCATATGTGACTTGTACGAGCCAACTCGGGCTCAATCAGAGTCGCGGTGTGGTCGGGATCACTCTAACTATCTCTTTTTTTAAATGGACAACATTTTAAGTACATACGGAAAACTAACCAAACACATTAAGTTTCCATTAAAACTTTAGGAGAACGATCCATGGGTCATATGTGACGTGTACGAGTCAACCACACCTCAATCCGAGGTGCGGTGTGCCTGACACCACACAAATTGTCTCTCTTTTGATTAAAATGGACTTCATTTTAAGTGAAAACAACAACTAACATACGGAAAACTGACAAAATGGATTTTTATTGTGTCGATACATTATCACAACAATCCATGGGTCATATGTGATGTGTACGAGTCACCCCCACCTCAATCCGAGGTGCAGTGTGGCTGACACCATTCATAGTGTCTCTCTTTTGTTTAAAATGGACATCATTTAAGTGAAAACAACAACTGACATATGAAAAAATGACCAAACGCATTCTAAATGTGTTTATAATTTAGTAAAACGTTCCATGGGTCATATGTGACGTGTAAGAGTCAATCCCACCTCAATCTGAGGCACAGTGTGGCCGACACCACTTTAAGTGTCTCTCTTTTGTTTAAAATGGACAACATTTTAAGTACATACGAAAAACTGACCAAACGGATTCTAATCATGTTGATACTTTAGAAAAATGATCCATGGGTCATATGAGACGTATAAGAATCAACCCCACCTCAATCTGAGGTGCGGTGTGGCAAGCACCACTATAAGTGTCTCACTTTGGTTTCAAAAGGACATCATTTTAAGTGAAAACATAAACTGACATACAGAAAACTGACCAAATGCATTCGGATTGTGTTGATACTTTAGGAAAATGATCCATGATAAATTTGAGATGTGTACAAGTCAACCCCATCTAAATTTGAGATGCGGTGTGGCCGGTACCACTCTAACTGTGTCTCTTTTGGTTAAAATGAACAGGATTATAAGTGAAAAGAACAACTAGTATACAAAAAACTGACCAAACTCATTCGTAATATGTTGAAACTTTTGGACAATGATACATGGGTCATATGTTACGTGTACAAGTCAACCTCTCATCAATCCAAGTCGTGGTGTGTCCGGCACCACCCAAAGTGTCTCTCTTATGTTTAAAATGGACAACATTTTAAGTACATACGGAAAACCGACCAAACAAATTCTGATTGTGTTGATATTTTAGCACAATGATCCATGGGTCATTTTTGATGTGTACGAGTCAACCCAGCCTCAATCTGAGGAGTGTTGTGGCCAGCACCACTCTAAGTGTCTCTCTTTTGTTTCAAAAGGATATCATTTTAATTGAAAACATCAACTGGCAAACAGAAAACTGGCCAAACGCATTCGGATTGTGTTGATACTTTAGTAAAATGATCCATGGGTCATTTTAGATGTGTACGAGTTAACCCCGTCTAAATCCAAGGTGCGGTGTGGCCGGTACCACTCTAACGGTGTCTCTTTTGTTTAAAATGGACAGGATTATAAGTGAAAAGAACAACTAGAATACGGAAAACTAACCAAACGCATTCGAATTCTGTTTATAATTTATCACAGAGATCCATGGGTCATATGTGATGTGTACAAGCCAACCTGGGCTCAATATGAGTCACGGTGTGGTTGGGATCACTCTATGTGTCTCTCTTTTTTTTAAATGGACCACATTTTAGGTACATATGGAAAACCAACCGAACATATTCAGTTTCCATTGAAACCTTAAGAGAATGATCCATGGGTCATTTGTGATGTGTACAAGTCAACCTCGCCTCAATCTGAGGCGCGGTGTGGCCAACACCACTCAAAGTCTCCCTCGATTGTTTAAAATGGACTTCATTTTAAGTGAAAACAACAACTAGCATATGTAAAACCAACCAAACGGATTCTGATTGTGTCGATAATTTAGCACAACGATCCATGGGTTGTATGTGATGTGTTAGAGTAAACCCCTCCTCAATCTGAGGTGCAGTGTGGCTGACACAATTCATAGTGTCTCTATTTTGTTTAAAATTGACATAATTTTAAGTAAACACAACAACTAACATACGAAAAACTAACCAAAGGCATTCGAAATTCTTTGATGCTTTAGGAAAACGATCCATGGGTCATATGTGACATGTACGAGTCAACCTCTCCTTAATCGGAGGCACGGTGTGGCCGGAACCACTCTAAGTGTCTCTCTTTTTTTAAAATGGACAACATTTTAACTACATATGGAAAAATAACCAAACGGATTCTTATTGTGTTGATATATTAGAACAATGAACCACGGGTCATATGTGACATGTTTGAATCAACCCTACATCAATTTGAGGTGCGGTGTGGTCGGAACCACTCAAAGTGTCTCTCTTTTTTTTCAAAAGGACAACATTTTAAGTGAAAACATCAACTGACATACAGAAAACTGACCGAACGCATTCGGATTTTGTTGATACTCTAGGACAATGATCCATGGGTCATTTGAGACGTGTATGAGTCAACCCCGTCTAAATCCAAGATGCGGTGTGGCCAGTACCACACTAACTATGTCACTTTTGTTTAAAATGGGCAGGATTATAAGTGAAAAGAACAACCGGCATACGAAAAACCGACCAAACGCATTCAGAATCTGTTGAAACATTAGGAAAATGATCCATGGGTCATATGGTACGTGTACGAGTCAATCGTGCCTCAATACAAGTCGCGGTGTGGCCGGCACCACCCAAACTGTCTTTTTTATGTTTAAAATGGACAACATTTTAAGTACATACAGAAAACCAACCAAACAGATTCTGATTGTGTTGATATTTTAGAACAACGATCCATGGGTCATTTGTGACGTTTACCAGTCAACCTCAACTCAATCCAAGGCACGGTGTGGCCAGAACCACTCAAGGTGTCTCTCTTTTATTTAAAAATCACTTTATTTTAAGTGAAAACAACAACTGTCATACGGAAAACCGACCAAACACTTTCGGAATATATTGATACTTTAGGACAACGATCCACGGGTCATTTTTGACGTGTAAAAGTGAACCTCTCCTCAATCTGAGGCACGGTGTGGCCGGTACCACTCCAGGTGTATGTATTTTGTTTAAAATAGACATCATTTCTATTAAAAACATATGGTATACAAAAAACCGATCAAATTATAAATTGAATTCAGGATTCCACATGTTATGGTCATCTAAATTTTAAATTGAATCCTAAATGAATTATTTATGTTTATAATTATTTTATGAATTCTTATTTAATTCTAGATGTGTATAGTTCCAGGATTCATTATATGTTTAATGTGTATGAATTTGTTCTCTATATGTATGAGTTAGTTGGTTATTGCAGGTACAATAATTGTATATGTATGTGTTAGTTTATTGCAGGTACAATAATTGTAAATGATTGAAAATGAGAGGGAATGGACTAGCTACTGTGCAAATTGCAGGCCGCTGTGCAATTTTCATGGCATAGGCTATGCCAACAGTTTTAAACCATTGGAATAGAATTCTGTGTATTTTTTTTAACAACGGTTCATAAAACCTTTGGTAAAAATCCTTTCCCAACGGTTTAGAAATCGTTGGGAAAGAAGTTCACTTCTTGGTTTTCACAATGGTTCAAGCCAAACCGTTGGGAAAAACTATCCCAACGGTTTGGCACAACTGTTGGGATAGGTTCATTTTTTATAACCTATTCCAACGGTTCAGTGTAAACTGTTGGGAAAAGGATTACCAATGGCTTACTTCCCTATGGTTTGCAGAACTGTTGGTATAATATATACCAACAGTTCTGCAACCTTTCCCAACGGTTCATAACAATTGGGAAAGCCTGCATTTCCAGTAGTGAAAGATTAAACAAACCACGAAATATTAATATTTAACTGTTATAGTAATAAACTAGTGATTAAATTGGTGTGTATGAATATTATTAACCAAATTATTTAATATATTTAAAGGTACTACACAATGAAAATGTATTGATTAATTCTTAGTAAATAATCTTTCAAATTTTCAGTAAAGATCTTTTTATGCATCAAAAATATTATTTCTTCAAAAAAAGATTTTATTACATTTTGTCCAATAATATTATAATAAATTTATGTAACTCTAAAAAATGGTATTTTATAAAAGAGATGTCATTTTTTAAATCAGCATAACAAAATTATTTTTGGGTAAAATTTTGGAATTTTTATTAAAAGATTGATTATTATTAAATAGTAAAAAATAAAGATTTTTTTAAAGGTGACATGTATTTTCATTAAAAGGTACCATTTTGTTTTAAATTTAATATTAAATTAACATATATATCATCTAATTAGATAAATTATAATTAGGTACGTAGTAATCCTTTTTATTCTAGATTTTGGTATAAGTATATTTTTTGTCTCAAATACATATTTTTATAAAAAACATTTTCTATTATGTTGTGCATTTTTATATTAAATTTATATCTTCCAATTCTGGGAATTTATTATTTAATAATGGATCCCATGTTTGGAATCAATAGTTTCAAATTTCATAAATAAAACCATTTTAATTTTTGTCATTATGAATAAAAACCATAGTAAATTTGTGTTATCGTGGTAAAGGTAAATCGTTTAATTAATGTTAAGGTCTCCAAATCAACAGATAACATTATTATATTTTACGTTATGAGTATATTTGATCCATAGTCATATAAAATTATAATATTATAAAAAAATCAACATTAATTTGATTTCAACATTGATATTATTTTATTAAAATTTGAAATAAAAAAAGTCACTCACTTGCTTTTAATATCTATAAAATTTTGAGGAAGTGATGAAAAAATTATATTCATCTATAAATGGTTATTTTAAATATAAATTATTTTTTATCATGATAATTTATTTTTAATTTTTACTACAAAAATATTTAACTAAAATTCTTAGGCAACACTGACATAGTACTTACTCAAGCAATAAATAATTCAATTAAATGGTTTTCAAAACTCTAAAGGTAATATTTTTTGATTATTTAAGGATTCTGCTGAGTTTTTAAGATATAAATAACATATTATATATTTTATGAAGGTTTATATTCAAATTACATTGTTTTCCTACTGTTTTCAAAGAATAAGTATAAGAATAGTTCTTAAAATGACATTAATAGTATTTTATGATAAATAATATTTTATTAAATTATTAAAAAATCATAAAAACATTAAATTTAATATTTATGATTAGAAATTATCTATAATTGTATCCCTTAACCATTTATGATAATATTTTTACCTTATAAGTAAAATTATAACCCTTTAATATCAAAAAACTAGTTACCGCTATTGAGTTCAATATGTGTTAACCAATGGGTCAAAACAAAAGATAAGGTTTAAAATAATATAGAAACCTATATAAATTTTATTAAATGATTAAATTAATTCCATATAATCATTATATTTTAATAAATTTCATATTGGAACCATTTTACATGAGTTAAATATATATTATGTTGTAATATTTCATGTATTTCCAAAAATGACATTAATGATATTTTATAATAAAAAATATTATATTAAATGATTTTAAATACATAAAAAACTTTTCTTCAAAATTATACATTTTATATGGTTTAAAATATCAACCATGGTCCATTTATGATTCTTTTTACCTTTTATAGTAAGTTCCATGACCCCTAAAGAGTATAAAACAATGAAATCATGGTAATTCCCAAAAAGGGTTAATGGGGTTAAAACAAAGAGATAAGGGTCAAAATATAATCTAAACATCTTAAATTTTTATTTTATGAGATTATTTTGACATATAACATTATTATATTATTATTATATCAATTTTAAGCCCTTGGAAATTAAAATTAATTTTTTTTAATTCAATACGTATGAAATTCCCACAATGCCCCCCACCTCACATATAAAAGGGAACCTCATCTCCTCTCTACCTCACACCTTTTTAGCACAATATATTAACAAATAAGTGAAAAAGTACCTTCATAAAATTCCTATCCACATTATATATGTATTATTTTGGGTATAATACAAAACATATAGGTCTTAAGATGAAAAGCAAAGGTTGTTGTTTGAAGAAGAGGTATATTTCTTAACTTAGTGTTTTAATTTTATTTATTTTTATAACTCCCTAGAAACTTCTTCAACTATGATGAAATAATAATTCCAATATATTAAATATTTTTATACATTATTATTTTAATGTAATAACCTATATAAATCTCCTTCTTTCATCAAGTGGGAAATGAATCAATCGTTACTTCGTACGGCGAACTACTGCCCCGCAAACTGATGCAATTTTATTTCCATCACCACCACTCCCAGATGGTTATAATGAGTGATTTTATGTATATATATTATATTAATGACATAATTATAATTTTTTAATGATAATATATCATCATTTTTCTTTCCATTTTATCCACTGAAAAATGATAATGTTATTCGTGCATACGTTTGGATTACCACCACTACAAAGCGATGTGATTCATTTTTTCATCACCAAATCACATAAATTGTATATATAATGTATTTAAAGAGATAAATGATATTTATTATATAATTATAATTCTTTAATGATAAATTAATATATACCATCTTTCGATCATGATTGATGAAAAATGAAAACATTAACCATGTGTACGTACAGCCTATCATCTCAATGATTGTAATGTAGTTCATTTTTCCATACCATATTTCATGGTTGGTTTTAAAATTATAATTTATCTATAAAAATTATTATTATTTAATGGTTATTATTTTCTATATTATGCAACAATTATCATTTTTATGATATTCTACTTACTAAAGTCATTTTGGACATGACTCAAAAATCATCAAATCATTTGATGTGAACTTAATTGATAAACTGATTTAATATGTAATTGTAATAAATAAAATAAATTAAATAATAAACTTAAAGAAATCATTAAGTAAGTAAATAATTAATATATATTGAATTTTCAAGAATATAAATAATGTATGTGATGAGTTAGACTCAAGGTAAGGTATTTCATCTTAATTTCCCTTCATTGAGCCATATTTTAATGTTATGCACATAATTTAGTTTATATGTTATATATACATCCATTTTACATGTTAAATCATGAATCCTTCATACTTAAAGGAATTTTATGTTTAAATTTATTTTGTCCAAGGGAATTTTATTTGATTATTTCCAACTGGTAAGGGGTTTCTTAACTCAATTTCCATACATTGGGTTATACTTCTACTTCATTGACATTATTATGACATGATTATTCTTGAATCCATATATAAACTTTTTATTATATATTTTCTCTTATTTTATCTGGATTTCATATTTTCACATAATAAATTATTCGGTTAATTATCACTTTAAAATTTATGATCATTGTACGATCTTTCATGGTCTCAATTTCAATTCATTGAGACATAATTCATGTTATAAACCCTGATTTAATTTATATGGTGTACTTACTAATGAATGAATTTATTTTAAAATTTTATTTTCTGTGAATTATTGTTTTTATATAATTATTTTATGTTCATTCAATGAATTTCTTTTTTATTTAAGTATTACCCATGATATTAGAGTTTCTTATCTCAAACTTCCTTCTTTGAAACATGTTTTTATTTACTCACCAATATTTCTTTATATGGTGGATTCATTGACTCTTGAAATATAATAAAATGAATATCTCTATGCACATATTATTTTATGATCCTTCTTATGTTTTTTATCACAATTTTTTTCTCTTAAAAATTCATAAATTATTTTTTCAATAAATCTTTTAAGGGTTTTAATTACTTTTAAAAAACTATTCATCTTCGTAATTTATCTTATTTCAAAAAAAATCTAAACATACATGATTTACTGAATATATTTTCTATGAAATTTCAACTTATTATAAAGTTTTTTTAAAATGAAATTTCCTAGCATTTTCTACATGGGTCAATTTATACTCTCTTTAAAAAAATATTTGAAAAGGATTTTTATTTTGAATATTTATAACATTAATCGATGTTGCTACCATCAGGATAATTTTTTTATCAAAAGATTATTTCATATGTTTCTAAATTTCTTTTCAGAAAAAATAATTTTCATAATAATTTATGAATTTTTTTTAAATAAAATTTACAAATTATAAATGGTATTTTCACCAAGAATTTTTTTCATGATCATTTAATGGTATATATATCCATTAATAATAAAAACCCATGATATTATATATGTTACAATGAAGAAATTTTATAATGATACATTCCTAATTCTCTCTTTAGATAGATTATTATAGTTTTGAAGATATTATAATGGAACATGATACTTTTCTAGGGGTTAATCAAGTTATAAAAGGATTCATGGTTGTTTTGATGAGTTTTATGATGAAATGAAATCACTATATGCTTTATTAATGTTATGTTTCTTAGAAATTTTATATGATAATAGGTGGTTCCATTATAAATCATTGATGGGTGGTTAAATGATAAACCGAGGATTTGTGGGTCCATTATTATCCTCCAATTATTAGGGTATACAAACAGAGTGAACAATTTATAGGTATAGAAACCCTAACTTTTCGTACATAGATATTACATCTTAATATATGATTATTCATTACATAACAATTAAATAAAAACTATAATGGTATAGGTCTCTTATATTTGGAAACATGGATACAAAAACAACTAGTTCATAAGAGATCTACAACCTATGGCACTTAGTTCTTCCAAACATGCACCCTTCTTAGACATATCATACTTAATACCTTTATTTATAACATGATGAAAGGAAACATAAGAAAGGGTGATCTCAGATGCTTAAAAGGGTAAACAATGGAGATTTAAAATATTACATAAGTATAACATGGGCATATGGGTATGATAACATGATATTAACACTTTAAAATCATACCCAACATATCATAGATCATTATCTTGAATCAAGACATAAAGATTTACAGTTCATAAGACATGAATCATAAATAAATAAAAAAGCATGAGCCATAAAAATATAAAATTGGAATAAGATCATGCCATCAAAGAGTGGTGTAAAGTGTGGAATGATCATAATCATTGAAATATTATGTTATGAAAACCCACCAAGACATTAATAAAATTTTGTATTGAGATAAACACACATGTACCAATTTTAGGATTTAAGTAGCCTCCTCTATACCATGATGTTTTGGTCTTTGGTTAACAACCTATATACACTCTTGTTTCGAGCAAGGGATAACCTATCATGCACCCTTTGAGCTCATAGAACATTAATCATCACCCAATTCATTAGAGGGATATATAATTTTTGGCCCTCCCATAACATAATCATAAATATATTCTTATATATTCCATAAGAGCATAAAAATATTAATCATAAACTAACCTATAACACATGAAAAATATTGTGTATAACATTATATCACTACGGAAGATCCAATCGATATGCAACTGACTCGATCCTCTCCATAATATCCAACAGCCACACATACCTATGTGCTAACATGCCCAATTTCCAAATATGATGATGACCCAATATCAACGAAACCTAAAGGATCACATGGTCACCCACTTTAAACTCAATAGATCAATGATTTCAATTAGTATATGAATTCTATCCTCTCTAGTTCATATCTATGTTATTCTAAATCAATTGAGCCTATTTTTAAATATGCTACATGAGATTCATTCCTAATAACTCTGATTCCCCTACGTCCAACAAACAGTAGAGGGATCTACATGGTCTACCATAGAGCGCCTTATGTGGTTCCATCTGAATAGTTTCGTTATATATGTTGTTATAGGTGAACTCGATAAGTGCTAAGTGTTTCTCCCAATATCCACGATATTCTTGTACATATTCTCTCAATATGTCTTTTAGAACCTAGATATTACACTCTAATTATGTGTCCAACTGTGAGTAGAAAGATATACTCAAAAAACACAATTGTACCCAGTGACTTATACAACCCTTTCTAGAAGCGTGAAGTAAAATATATATCATGATCCAAAACTATAGTATGTCTCACCTCTTGTAAACATTTTATATCCACAACATACAAGTCACCCAACTAGTCAATGATCAAAGTATCTCATATCGTCAATAAATGTTTACTCTTTGTCAATTGATCCAAACTTATGAAAAATTAATCATTATTCAAAGGAGTCCTCATAATTCCTACCAAAAAATCTTTAGTAGCATTATCCCACTTCCATTTTGGAATGTTAAATGCCTGTAAAATTCAAAAACGTCAATGTAACTTGGCCTTCACAAATTTATAGTTGTAGAATCATATCAAAAACCTACAACCTCTTTCTTAATTCCAATCCACCAATACTACCTATGAGTATCACAGTACATTTTGGTGAATCCAGGATGCACTTCCCACTTTGAAACATGAAAATCATGCATCAATTCCTCTCGCATACATGTAGGTTCAACAATATTTCCATGAACAAGAGTAACTACATTATTATAGATAGTCTAATAGGTAGGTGACTCCACAAATTCAAAAATATATCTCAATGTGATAAATTTTGAATCTTTATACTAACTCCTCATAATCTGGTTCAATATAGAGGGATCAATGGATAAGAAAATTATTGTCATCAACTCATGCTCCTCCTGAACACTTGTATGCCTTGTAGAAAAAAGGATATCATATTTTACATGGAACTGGACTCCTAAAATTCCTAAGTCTTTGTCTTATTACTCAATGTATCTATAAAAATATTTTCATTTTTAGGAATATATGCAAACTCAAAATAAAATAATTACCTATAATCAACCCATCATCGCTACAGAATATTTAAATAATGCTGGGAAAAGACATATTTGAGGATCTTATGAACATTATAAATTAAAAAATTATCAACCAAAAGATAATTTCACCAACATTTTAAGGAATCAACCATTACAACCAACTCGATATAATACCTAGTATAGTTCCACTCATTTGGACTCAAATGTTGTTATTTGTATGCCAAGACTCAATATCCTTACATAAAAACTTCCCCAAATTCAATCCCATATGCATCACAAAATAATTTATTTTTTCCCCCTCGGTTGAGTATGATCAGAATAGGTGTTGAAACCAAATTCATCTTTAGATCCTGGAAAGTATCACTGAATACCCCATACCACTAAAATGTTACACCATTTTTGGTTCGTCCTGAGGGACACACTTCTATGTGGGAAAATTATTTTATGAACCTTATGTAATAACCCACTAAACTGAGAAAGATTTAAATATAAAAAAATAGGCTACTCCCAATAGACCCTTCTTGAACCATCTATGGGTCTACCACCACGCCATCCACTAAGATGATCAGGGTTAATAAATGTACCTTATCGATCCAAAAATTAAACATTGATAGCTTGGTGTAATTCTGATTCTCTTTCAAGGTACTCAAGATGATGTAAATATTTATTACATGTTCATCATGAGTCTAGGGTTATAATAAGATTTAATCCATAAAGAAAACTATAAAATGATCCAAATAGGGGTGAATGTTAAATTAATAATATACATAAACACAGTGGTAGAATTTGTTATCTCAAAAGGTATCACAATAAACTTATACAACCCGTATATTCTCCTAAAATCTATCAATGGTATATTAGAAGGTATTACCCTTAGCTGATGATACCCTGACCTCAAATCAATCTTATAAAACATGATATAATCCCACATCTAGTCAAAGATATCATCAATATTCAGAAAAGGATACCATTTTTAACCTTCATCCAATTAAATTTTTAGTAATTGACACACAATTTAAATGTTCTGTTATCCTTCTTAGAAAACAATTCTAGAGAGTCCTAAGGTGACATATATTGATAAATAAACACTTAATCCTCCAACTCTCCTAGCGGGGTCTTGATCACTTGAAACAATGATAGTTCCTTTCAATAAGGTAGAATAAAAACTTGATCATCTCTAATAGAAAACTCAATAGTGATATCATATTCTCTGTCTGGTGGAAACCTTAGAAAATCATCAGGAAACACATCCTTATAATAATCCATTATAGGAGGGAAATATCATGGTTTACTCCCCCATCACTAATCATAAGATATACCGTATGGGTTGTAAGCTTACACAATTTCTGATGAATTGGACCTGGACATCCTATCTAGATATTACATTCCCCATGATATAAATAAGTGTCTCATTAAGTAGGCATGAAACTAACTCTCCTATAGTAACAATAAATGTGATACTAGTATGTAACCAACCAGAACATACCCATTACCATGTTAAAACATATAATATCATGTAGGTAAATGTCCCAAAGGAGATTGTATCCTCCAACTCAAGGGGAATCTCATTACATTTACAGATACCCTCTGATCAAACCCCCAATAGCACGTCAGTCGATATAACCCCAAACATATACTCTACCACAAGACCCAAACCCTAAACTAACCTAATATATATAAAATATTTAGAGTCCCATATATCAAATAAATCACTTTAAAGCATTGAATATACAAGAATAATAATTCAAATTGTTGAGAGTACAACCTCACTACTAATTGGAATAGGCTGAATAACATGTATTTATCATGTTACTCTACCATTTTCTCCTATCTGATTCCCCTAGGTTACACATACTTAATGATATGGATGCATTTATCCTGAACTACAACATCCCATTCCCTATTTGGTATGAGTTGTATAACTCCAAATACATGAATAATATGGGGTATAAGACCCACTTCTAGAAGTCTGTATAATCCTAGGTCCTACATCACCACATACATATCAAGGGTTCCAATAAAAACTCTGTACATGACCCATCCCCCACCCCCACCCCTGACAGGCTTGGAATTCCACTAATTATCATTGAATCTAACCATTCACATTACTTGGTTTTCCACACTAATAGAAGAGCATTCAATCACTTACCTTTGGAACTAGTCCTTTACCTTAGCTACTATATCTTCCACCTCTTTGGTCGAAGGTCACATAATGGAACTTCTAGCTATCAAAATATGTGCCTCCATAACACCCAACGGAAACCATCTTCCCACCAAAAAATGTCTCTTTCATGTTCCACTCATAAATGAGAGCATAATATATAACATCATCAAACATCTTTAGGTGAAAGATATTTACTTGGGACTTGATCTCACAACTAAGTATAGCCTGAATACATCTAAATGCAGTTAACTCATCCCCTATCAACATCATAGAAAAATGATACAAGTTAGTGAAGAGTCCAGCATAATCCATCAACATAATACATACAAATGTCAAATTCAGAAACTCTTAATCATTCCTCTAAATTAGGTTCTTAGGGTAAAATTAATCTAGGAAAATCTCTTGAAAGTTCTTATATATGATGCCCTATAATTTCTCATCCCGAGCCTAGATATCCAACTACGAATTTTTTTCCTCAGGACATATTTGTTATTTTTGACACTCCATTCCATTCCATCAAAGATTCTAAAAATAATTAATAGAATCCCCTTAGAAAGAAAGGGTAAATACATGAATAAAATCAAGATTTTCAAAGTCATGAATTTTGGATTGCCTTATTCTAGCCAAAACATCGTCAGCGTGCTAGGTACTTGCGTGCCACATTCTGGCGTGCAAGTCACTTGTGTTCCCAAAATCTTTTCTCCCAAGGTCTTATTTTTTCCTATAAATAGACCCATGGGTCCTTCATTTGTATGGAAAAATTTTCTTAAAGCCAAATTTCTACTCTGGCCTCCCTAGTACTTCGCCCAAGTCTTCCGAAAACTTCGTGGTAGTTCTTCAACACCTTGATTGGGTGATTTAAGTAATGATCATTGGGCATAAGTCCTTTTAGTGTTTAAAAACGATAACACTGGTGCGCCTAAAGTGCCAAACCTCCCCAAATCAGAAATACTTGTGTGCTACCGATTCCTTTCAAAGGAACATGAGATCCCCACTTCTAGGACAACCTGTGAATACTCTTTAAGGCTCGAGTAAGGTCTCTCCCAAGTATTACCATACAGGTTCTTCTTCCCTAAAAAGAACATCAGGTCTCCCAAGCCTACTTGTGTGCCCATACTTGCACGCATGTACCTACATGGGAACCCCTCTTTGATTCACTTACTCTCTTCAGTCATCAATCCATCAATCCATCCTCTAAGCCATTAATGGAAATGATTCTTCTTCTTTGGATCTCTTTTCTAAAATGTATTATGTTGATACCTCCACCAAAACCTCCCGACTTATCAAATATTTGGGGAAGGCACATCAGTGTGTCACCTATTTGGGTTTGTATTTCCACAGTAAGATGTTTCCCAGATTTGATTCACAATGGGGTTAGGATTCATGGAATGCTAGTGGGTTTGTATATCCATAGTCACATGGACCTTTCTCCCAGGAATAGTGTTAGAAAGTTCCTAGTTTATAGGATGGTTTGGGTTCTTGCCTCTCCCTTCACAAAGAGATGACCCAGAACCTTAGGTATCTAGTAGGAAAGGTACACTTCACACTTTCTTTTCTACACAAGCATAGGAGAAGTCTCTCTCCAAAAATAGGATCAATTTTAGGGAAACAACTCTAGCATAAGCCTCTAGCTTTTCTTTCATGAGGTAGAATCATTGCTCCTCCTCTCTTATTTGATGCCAAAGACCAGAGGGGAGATGGGTCTAGGGACTTTTGTTACCCTTTCCCTCTCTCATTAGGCTTTCTCACTATGGGAAGCCAACCCGGTTTATTCCCTTAACCTTCATACCTTCTTCCTTCCATTGCATCCTTGTTCAAGGTGAAGAGAATAGAGGGAGGGATCATCGCCTCTCCCACTACTCAAGTCGCCACGACCTCATCCACCCTCACTACCATAGGTGCGCCCTCTTCCACCAGTGGAGGAGGAAAAAATTGAAAGTCTGAATCCCTTTGTTGAATCTCTGACATCCTCTTAATTATCAAACTAAGAATGACTCATGTGGGCTTAGAGATTTTTCATGATCACAACATTTTCACAATTGAAGGAACTACAAGAACTCTAATTTTTGTTCAAACTGGGATATGTTGGAATCCCTTTCAGGGACCGAGATCACTAGATATCCTCTTCAGGAAAATAACACTAATTACCTTAATCTAGGAATCCTCCTTAGGAATAAGCTCCAAATTAAACCCTCAAATCACCAAAGAATCATGTCAAGGAAGTAAGCCCAAACTCATTTCTCACAAAAGAATATACTTTGCTATGAGACTCATCAAACTATGTGGACTTTTTATCCAATATATATGTGATACGTAGGAGGCCTCCTTGAGGTTCAAACTCAATAACTTAAGTCAAACATGTTCTCCATTTTCCATACTCCCAACAGGGTCTGATCTTACTTTGAAACCCATATCCTTTCCAAGTTCCTTGGGCTGCTTCAGTATAAGTCCCACGCTATGTTTTGACTAAGAAACTTCCACTTATATGTCCATACCATATGACATTAAACTGTTTGGCTAGGTCCTTATCACATGACCTTAAATGGTATGATGTGTCCCATTTAGTGGCACTGAACTATGAGGGTTCTTACTCCTTTCACAAGGATATGTAGGCAGCCTATTTTATGGGCCCGATCCCAAAATCAAACCAAAACTTTATCTCCCTAGATGACAATAAATTCCATAATGCCCCACTGAGTGGCTTAAAAACCAGTATAATCATAACGATGATTAAATGAATCTCTCTGTAGTATATGAGATGATACCATTGATGGAGAACCTCAAATACATATGGATATCTCCATTAATGAAGAACCTCGAATACATACGGATGATTTTAACTCTTCACATGAAAAATAAGGGATTGAAATTTACAAGGGATACATTTGATATACTTAGTTAATTAATCAGGATTCATGAAAATATCATAAATTATAAAGAGAGTCCCGGTGTAGGTAATAATTCCCCCCAAAAGGGGGTCATGAGTTTGACCTCCCATCCTCTCGACCAATGCACGTTCTTAAGTATCATAGAGATAAAACTTAATGAACACCTACCTTTTCAAAGTGGGTCCCCTTTGGATAATGAACTATTGGATGATTCCGATTCCATAAATAAATCCAACGGAAACCACTTGGAAGTGGTGATTCTTAAAATTATAATACAAATTTCAAGGAACTACGAAACAAAAATGGTGAACCAGACATGAATCCTTAACCATGTTAATAATGTTACCCTCCTATTAGGCCCCTATCAAATTGATAAAGGAAGGCCATACAAAGGAATCAATCATGAATATATCGATCTAAATGATGTTTCTTTAATGAAGTTTGTTGTTGTTCAAGTTTTTTGAAGAATTCCCTTCACTCCAAAATGGATTTCCTCAAGAAAACATATGTGAACTTTCCAACCACTTCTCATGTTAAATCCCCATCCACAGGAAGTAAGTCATCACCAACCCTGCATCTTCAACATTGGGTATCTAATGTACTGGTAAAGGAATATAGTTGGTACTATACAATGTCAACTTTGGATGCTACTCGATAGGCCCTCCAGGTCAATAACAATCCTTGATCATCTGGCCAACGATGACCAATGATCAAGAAACAGACAGTGCCAACAACCATCTTCAACCATTCCTGGTCCTTATCCTAGGAATGAAACAACCAATCCCTCTTGTACTATAGAGAGGTGGATCAAGAGGTCACTTGGGACCTCAATTCAAAGATGCAAGGGTCCTTCCTGAGGACTCCCACCAGTAATCACTACCAGCAGAATCGTGTGGTAGTGAACCCCCAACATGATGGGGGTGTTCCCTCTGGACATTCGGCCTAGGTCTCTCTGACCCGGGCACAAAAGGCAAACCACCGGGGACAACGTCTGGTCCATAGGTATTTGGTTATCAACTTTTCCTCCTTCGGTGAAGTCCATAAACCTAACATGATTGCGAACAACGAGCGGTCACATACATCTGTCCATCCTAATTTTGCTGCTTTGCAGACTCTTCTAGCAGAAACCCACCAATACCACTAGATAAATCCAATGGAGTACTGTGAACAGGCACATACACCTACTTAAAGTTATCTACCAGTCAGTAGGATTGTCTAACTGTATTTAGAGAATCCCTCCAATCTAATGTGGTGGCAACTGGTAAACAGGAACATACACCTATTTACAATCACCAATTCTGTCAGCAGTCTCGTCTGTCAGTATTGAAGGAATTTTCTCAACCATACTTGACAGGAAATAGCCAGCAGGCACATACACCGAACAATGTTCGTCAATTCTACCGACAATATTGTTTGGTACCACCCAGAGAAGTCATTAAGAAATCTACGATGAAAAGTCTGCGGAAGACTCAACTCTCTGCCCCCATGCATGAGTACTGTCAATACCCATTGATAAGAAAAGGAATCCATAAGTAGAAACATACACCTACTCCAGATACGGAATGGACCTATATTCCCATTTTGGATACCGAAGTCACCAAACACATCTTATCAATGGTGAAAATGCATACACAAATCTCTACCCATATTCTGGAAGCATGCCAGGATATTATAACAACTACTTCAGCAGTACTTGGGGAACAAAAACAAAAATATGTCCCCACACATGGGATGAAACATTGGCAAGCCAGGATATTATAACAACTACTTCAGTAGTACGTGGGGAAAAAACACAAAAATATGTCCCCACACATGGGATGAAACATCGACATGCCATCCCAGAATAGATACACACCTTTTTTCCAGTCCATGAGGGTCATGGGGCTTACTCCCACGTATCATATGAACAACAAGATTGGGAACATACACCCTTTCCAGTTTTTGGTAATCGGTCCGTTCTGGTAACCAATCCAAGGTAGGTACATACACCTACCCATGATAACCACTTTTCTTAGCAAGTGGACCCAACTACGTATAAGTGAATATCGAAGAAGAAGTCTCACCAAGCATTATTGGAAAATCAAGAGTCAAGCTGTGATTTGGATCCTCTTAATGCTAGAGTTCTTGAATCTCTCGGAAATTTATTTGTTGCATCTTAAGATCATATCCTCTGATTACCAAATTATGAGAGTGGTAGTAGTAATTCTGAAGTTCCTCATCAGACACTTCATCCTAAAGTATTGCTTCAAGAAAAGTAGGTCAATCCAGAGTTCCTATCTCCGGATGAGAGCCACAAAAACCCTCTGTGTGGCCAGGAGACCAAGGAGAAAGATGATTTATCCCTTGTTGTAATCCACCATGGTGATCCTCCCTATGATGGAATTTTCTACAAAAGTCCTCTCCACATTAGTATTTTTCATTGTCAAGATAATTCCATAATTGAAAATGTAGCGACCACAAAGCCCTCCTCTCTTGAGGCACTTAAAAACACAAGGCCAATCATGTTTGATGCCTTTCCCATGACAGGTGAAACAGTTTCTCAAAAACAAAGACAATATAAGGGAATGGTCATTCTACGAACCTCCCTTGGGTCATATTTCTTCTAATACAGAGCATCCACTTTGGTCAGACCAAGTAGAGAAACTTCTAGTGAAATACGATGAACATGTGTTAAACATGAGGAAACAAATGGATAAGGGAGGAGTAATAGTCATGTTCTGGCCTTTGGAAAATTCTCATTAAAACATTTCAGAATTGATTGTAGAAGATTGCATTCATGATATCTACCTCAACTTACAGAAGACTCTTCATCATTTTAAAACCAAAGTATTATCATATGATAAATATCAAAATCATGTTAAGGTAATATAATGGTGGAAACCCAAAATTGACTTGGAATCTCTCTCATTTTTCAAACATCCAAAAGTTTAAATACAACAGAGAATCCTCAGTGTGCATACCTCAATGCTCTTAAGAGGTTACGCTAGTTAAGTTTTGATTCCCCATCTAGTGTTCATATCTAAGGATGGGGTGAACATGGAGCATTGCATTTCACTGTGCTCCAAAATTAGAAAAGTCTTCAAAATTTGGTCTCATGTACCGTTATTTCCCACGGTCGGCCACAATTAATATATTTTGTATGTAATCAATTGTACGCTCAAGAACAGGCCTCAACTAGCTCTCATCAAAGTCAAGACCAAAGAAAAGAAGTTGTTGAGTTACTTTTACATCATACATCTGAGAATATTGAGTAGGAGTCCCGCTTATAGGATTTCATCCATTAGATAATGAAAATGTCTAAAATAGCACAACGATCTTATAAAATAGGTGATTTGAGTTGTTTTCTGATAATGCATCCAACTAATGTCCAAACCAAAATTCAAAAAATCCTAAGATCAGTTGCACGAATTTAATCCATAACAGTTAAAGAATCGCCCCAAATTACATTGTTAGTGGCTCATTTAATTCAATCTTAAAATTCATTAAAAAATGTTTAGATATTTGAAGTAGAAGAATAGTAACAGCCCCAGCCTGCAGGGATGGGGTCTTTTTCACATCAGCAATCCCCTCCTCAACGGAAGACAGTTTTCTCCTGATTAGGGAAGAAGACACAAGGAGAGTGTACAACTAAACTATCTGAGGATTCCCTTTAGGTTACTTTCCACAAAATAGTTCCTAGGAATTCATCATATAGAAGCACAGAGTCTCATAGAAGATACAGAGGCATATGATCTTAAAAAAATATTGAAAAAATTCCATCGATGCATTATGCGTCATTGAATTCCATTAACACCACTATAAAAGATCCTCCAAAAAATGAGTCCAGTGTAGGGGAATACAAATATAATGTTTTTATCCATAATACGGTACACACCGAGGCAAATGAAGAAGGTGTGAACACCCGAAATTAGAGGCTTACCCAGAATCTATGTTTGACTTCAAATAACACTCTCATCCCTTTGAAAGGCATCTGAAAAAGGGAAAGACAAAAGTCAGATTTTATCCCACTTTTCCACTGGAGAAGGTCAATATTTTTCTCTTGAAGAAAGATTTTCATAGAAATTAGTGTAAATTTAAGATTTAAAAATACTCAATATAGAGTTACTTTGAAGCAACATTTTTTTCTAAAAGTACTCCCTTGGCAGGTCCTCAACTTGCACATCCTGTAGGAACTCCTTTGCAAAGATGATTTGCAGTAACTAGTGATGCAGATAATGAATTACCTCAATTGGGTACACATTCAAAGTAGGATTAGATACATCCTAAATGGCCAATTCGTGTGGGTTATCCAAGGCAAATATCATCCCCACCATCAGTGGTTTTGCCTGTCGTTGCACAATCTCAAGTTCCATTTTATATACCTATATAGGTTCCAGCTCATCTAGATGTTCCCCCAAATTCTTATTAATACAATTGAGGCTTAATGACTTGATTAGAATCTATGGAGGAACGACGTGCACCAGTTCAGCTGGAAAGGGGAGCTTACCTTGAATGAGTGGATGAAATTACCCCTACCAAATTTTGTGAATACCACATTCCCAATCTTTAATGGTTTGGGAGATATGGAACAAAATGTAACACATTTTGTTTCTCATTGTGATCCCATGATGGGAACTCCTCAAAATCAAGAAGCAGTAAAGATTAAGTGTTTTGTACAGTCATTATAGGGACCAGCTTTTGTTTGGTATACAAGTTTAAAATCTCAATCAATTACTATATGGGAATATCTTCATCAGAAATTACTTCTTAAATTTAGCTCAATGCAACCAAAGATGATAGTTTTTTATATTACCAGATATAAAAAAGGGATAATGAAAGAGTTTCAGATTTCATTGCGTGATGGAAAAGATTGAAATATTCCTTAAGTTTAGCACTCCTTCAAGAGTATTTGCTGCCAAATTTGTGTGGAAAATCTACATGATGGGTTACGCACATCATTGATCCCTGTGAAATACATAGGAGGGTTTCAAGACCTTACTTCCATTACTCAATAGATAGAAGACTCTATTATAGAAACTAAGGCTAAAACTCATGTAATTTCATCAGCTCCGGGGAGGAGGATATGAAAGGCAAAAACTACTACAATTACACTCAAGTAGGCACATGTACCTGCCTCAACTTCAAGACCATCATCATATCAAACAGCTTCACCTCCAGAGCATCAGCAGAAATGACTGACTCATCAAGATGATCAAAGAGATCAAAGGTGGAAACATTTTGAGGAATTAATAAAAAATTATTATTCTTTTCAGAATGAAAAGGTTCCTGCTACATCATCTCAACTCTCAAAAACAATTTGGTACAGTTTCCAAGGCCAAAGAAACCAAATAAAGAAGGAGATGAAGATATTCTGAATTATCATCCCTTTCATCAAATGTTAGGACATCCCATCGAGAATTTTTTTGTTTTCATGGACTTCTTGCAAAAGATAGTAGATTCTTGAAAAGTGAAACAGAAAAGTTTTTCTACTCAAGTATCATGTGTTACTGCTACTGGTCCAAAGGATGTAGGAAAATGACAGGAAGTCAAAAGTAAAAATGTGTAGAAGTATGATGATTCGATGATCCAGAAAACGATCAACCAGACTCATGCCATTTTATGAACATAGTTGAAACAACTGATTGTGTCTTCCGCCACTTCCACCACATCAAAACCACCTTCATCAAAATGTTGTTCCTTAAAGAAGAAAAGTGATCATAAGGACAAAGAGCAGTTAGAATAGGATAAGATCACATTTAGAGCAAAGTTTTCCTTGAACCTAGCAGATTTCATGACATCTGTTTTAAAATTATAGGCATTGCCATCCCAAATGGCACAACTAGAATTTACGCATCAATAATAATATTCATCAGATGAAGAGTTCATCTTTGGTTTCATAAACGTTATCCACCTAAATAATCCTTTTACTGATGGTAATTCTGATTATAATGATCCAAAATTCTTTCTACCTAATTGGGGAACCATAGGAAGAGGCCAAGATTGAGGATATAGGGGGAAACATGTGAATTATATAAACCACCATTTTAACTATACCCCTACTTAAAACATATATGTGGCAGAAACTTATGGAAGAGTCCTTCAGTGGGATCAACAAGAACAAGGAGTTTCTTCCATGAAAGACGTGTTCGATTCTGACAAGATTATTTTGAAGGACCAATTAGAAGTCATAACATCTTCTTATTAGTAAGTGAAAATATCTTGTCAGTCTAATCTACCGAACTCAGTAGTGTTTCTAGCTTCTGCTCCAACACAGAATACGTCTATATCAGAAGCATTAACTTACAAAGCACCTGCAAAACCACATCTCCATTCTAAGAAACACAGACCTTTGGACCAAAATTATGATGTCTTAAAAACATTGTCCCTATTACTGGACAAGTTATCAATTTGGGATGCTTTGAATCTATCAAAAGATCTTCAAGAGGAACTTATTGAGGCATTGTCAAGTCCTTGAGAGTTTGAAACTGAAGTTGTTGATGCTGAAGTTTACCATATAGAGAATGATCCTGTAGAATTTCAGGCAGTCATATCATTTACATATGAAGATGAAGATGATGTTGTACATAGATATATTAGACATTTGTATTTGTCTATAAAATTCAATGATATAGACATCCGGCCGGCCTTCGTAGATAATGGCTCTGGAGTCAACCTCATATCTGTTCGTACACTTTGTCGATTGGGTATAACAAAACCTGACTTATCTCCTTCCTCTTTAATGTTTCAAGCTTATGATAGGAATGAGTAAGAACCTCTGGGTCAGATTAAACTCCGAACATAGTTTGGATATCTTGTGTCTAATTCATATTTCATGGTTTTTCATCCAGACACATCATTCAATATTTGGCTTTGAAGACCTTCGCTACAGCAGCATGCAGCCATACCTTCATCATACCACCAGTGCCTTAAGTACTATTTCAATGACCAAATAGAGATATTTTATGGTTACAAGGCTCCATTCAAAACATGTAAATCTCAATACAATTAGGTAGAGTTTTATTACACAAAAGGAATGAAGTCCATGAAAAAGAAATAACCAGAGTTAATGATCCAAATGGACAAGAAAAGATCCCAGAAAATTCATTCATACATTTTATTAAAGATTATGTGCTACCCATAAAACAAATTTAAAGGGTAAAACCAAATCCAATCACTCATCCAATAACTTCCATAATGTCAATTATGGAAACTGATCTTGACAGCTTGGGATAAATTAGTGATTCACTAAGCAATTTTGGAAGCCTAAATAGAGATGTTTTCATTTCATCTGATGAACTACAAAAATCCTCTACTTCATCAATCAGAGTAGAATAAATTGTAGCAATACTAGAGGAAGAAAAATATGTTGATTCTCAATCCATAAACTCCTCTTTATTACCACAAGAAGAACCTTCTTCATCATTAGGGTCAGATATGGTGGCATCTTCTTCAGGATGTTCAAATAATGACTTCCCCTATAACACTGGGAGTTTTTCCTCATCATCTACTATGCAAGTGGAAATAGATGACGTACCACATAATGAAGAAGAAGAGGAAGATCTTGGGGATGCTCCTCTGGAATTTGAGGATGGTGTCTCTACCACTGTGGATGAACTCAGAGAAATAAATCTGGGTACATAAGAAGATCCATGCCCAACTCTAATTAGTGTGGCCATGGCCTCTGGAGAGCAAGAGGTGTATACTTTATTTATAAATCAACATCGAGATATATTTTATTGTAATTATACAGAAATTATAGGTCATAATCTTGATGTAGTCACCCATCATTTGGGTTTTCCAGAAGAACATCGTCGATTCAAGAAAGCAACAAGAAGAACACACCAAACTCAGGCCTCTATAATTGAAGCTGAAGTTGATAAGCTTATAATGGATAACTTTGTCATAGAATTTCAATATCCCAAATGGAAATCCAATATTGTCCTAGTGAAAAAGTAAAATTGTCAAATTAGAGTTTTCATTGATTTTAGAAATCTTAACCGGCATTGTCCTAAAGATGATTTTCTATTTTTGATTATAGAGCTTCTAATTGATCCAACAGCTGACTATGAATCTCTTTCCTTTATGGATGTATACTTAGGGTATAATCAAATCCATATGTCCCCAGAAGATGATAAATATACAGCCTTCAGAGCCCCTTAAGGTATGTTTTTATATCGGGTAATTCCCATTGGTTTAATGAATGCATGCACAACATGCATACGTTCCATGCACCATATCTTCAAACCCTTATTGGGGAAATTTGTTGAGTCTTATGTGGATGATTTAGTGGTAAAATAAAAAAACATTCTAATCACTTTGATGATTTGGTGACCATATTTTATAAACTTTAACAACACAGTTTGAAGATAAACCCCATGAAATGTGCTTTCGGGGTAACCTCAGCAATGTTTCTTGGCTTCATTGTATGTCATCGTGGTATCTAAGTTGATCTTGAAAAAAAATCAATCCTTGGTATGTCACCTCCTCTAAATCTGAACGAATTAAGAGAAATACAAGGACACTTGGCCTATATTTGGTGCTTTATCACCAATTTTGTAGGCAAGTGTTTTTCCTTCACCAGATTAATGAAGAAGGGAGTCACCTACCAATAGACTAAAGTTTTCCAAGAATCATTTGATACCCTTAAGAAATATATCTTAATTCCACCAGTATTAATTCCACATGTTGAAGGATGTTCACTTATCCTATATGTGATAGATTTATAGTGATCTTTGGGTGCCTTCCTTGCTAAAAATAATGATGCTATGAATGAAAACAGCCTTTACTATCTCAGTCAAACTATGCTTTATGCAGAAACTTGATATTCAAGTATTGAAAAGTGCTGCCTAGAATTAATCTTTGCAGTTCAGAAATTGAAGCACTACCTACAAAATCATGAGGTCCAATTGGTATCTCACAATAACCAGCTCAAATTTATCCTTAGTCGTCCTGTAACACCCCATGCTTCCACGGTACGCTTATCTTTGAATAATTCAGTATCATGTGTTGTACGCAACTTTGAGTTCTAACACACACGACAACCAATCAAACTAGCTGTTATGAATAGTAATACCCACTTTTGGAAATTTTATAAATTTTATCTTTCAAAATGGAATTCATTTTTGGATTCAGAATATCAAAATTCGCTTATGGTGAATTTTTGGTATTTTTCTGAAAACATTCAATTTTTGAGGAATAGTGAAAAAACAATGAGTTATAGTTTAAAACAGAATTTTTATTTAAATAATTATTTATTTTATTTAAATTTAATTTAGGTAAAAATAGATACATAATACCTATATAAGTTTAATGTAATTCATTGGAGTTATTTTAGAATAGTTTTAGATATATAAAATTTTTATTGAACTTTTCACCATCTTTTACCCACCTCCTAGGAGAATATAGAAATTCACCTAAAAAATAATTTTACTACTTCTATGAGTGGAATTTTGAAAATAGGAGAGACATGGTTAATATAAATAAGTAAAATGTGGTTCAATGAGATGAAATTTTTTTTGGTAAATAGTAAATTTTTACTTTTATTTACCATGGTTAAAAGTAAAGAAGGTAATTAAGTGTAAAAATGATATTAATATTAACTTAAAACAAGTCGTAATTCTATTGGAAAAGTTTATATTGACCAAAAACAACCTTAGGAATAAAATATTATCATTTAGGTCCACTTGGATTAGATTAGGAGATTTATTATTATTTAATTAAAAGACGAGTTAAAAGATATAAAATCAAAGTTTCATAACTAAAAAAAATTTAATATAAGGATATACATAAGATAAATTCAAATATAAATATTATTTACAAATATAAAAATATTTCATACATAATCGTATTTTATTTATAATTTTTAGACATTAAATAATTAAATTTATTTATGACACAGTGGTGTTGCAGTAATTACCTAATTAATGAAATATTAAAATAATTGATATTATAAATATACAATTAAATGTAATTTGAGACATTTTATGAATTAGAATAATATTATAGGTTACTATGACAAATTATTATTGGTTATATAAATTTGTTTTGACGTAATAATGTTTTTATGAAATTATCAAAAACAAAATACCCAATAGTGTCAAAATTGACATAAAAGAGTTTTTTAAACAAATATTATATTATTAATTGATATTCTATTCCTAAAAATCTGAGGTTTGGCCAAAGTACTTATATAATGATAGGTTAATCATTAAAGGACCACTTGCGGGTCTATTGGAGGTATATATTTTGTTTTTTAACTATATAATATAAACATACAAAGAGACATGGTAAATGTCAAACTATTTAACTAAGAGTTAAAAATAAATGATAAGGTTAATATATTGACCCAAACCGGTCTAAAATCTATTGGTTGAATGGATTTCGACCCATACCCAACTTAACCTTTAAAAAATACACTTTGGAGCCATTAGAAACCGAATATGAATTTATTATAAAATAATATTTCTAGTTATTCCAAAGGTTCCCCCCACCCCTCTTATAAAAGGGTACTCCCAATTCTCTCTAATTTACACCTTAAAAGACTTTTGGCTCAGTCAACACCTACCCAAATATTCTCTAAACTTCCCTAAATTCAACATAGAAGACTTATTATGATCATAAAGCTAGCCTAAAGATACCTTTTGATCAAATCAAAAGGAAGATCCCGGAGAAGAGGTAATGTTTTCACAACCCTCTTTCAAGTTTCTTTCTTCTTCAACTTCTTCTTTCTTTGTTATTTCCATTATAAAATACTAAATCTAGTATATTTAATATACTGTGATATTATTATAAATATGGTACAACCTTATTAAGTATTAAATCCATCTTTTGAATGACATGTCACCATATGTGCGTACGTACGGCCTACCGTCTCCACATCGTGGTGTAATTGTTATTCAATACGTTATTATTTGGATGGGTATAATAATGATGATTAATTCAAAAAAATAATAATTATAACATGATAATGATTTTTTATATATAATATACCATCCAATTATATATGATTTTAATATCAAAAGAATGATATTATCGCTCGTGCGTACGTACGGACTACCGTCTCCACGAACGCGATGAGATTTATTCCCCATCGTATCCATACAAGTATAATTCTCATTTTATGATTAAAAAAATGTTTAAGGACTTAATATTATTATATATTTTAATAAGATACAACCTATCCATAAAAACAAGACTTATGTATCAAAACTTATAAAAGGAAACAAGTAATTTAACACCTGAAACGACGATAATACTAAGATATTATTAACAAAGAATTGTTAAAAGATAATATATGATATAATCTTAAAGTATATGATTCTTTTATAACTCAATAACAATTATTTTACCATTATATAGGAGGATAACCTACCCTCGACCAAGGAAAAAGTACAAAGGGGTTTCTTATCTCACTTTGAATTTCGTGAGATTTCCATTGTTCACCACTTATTTATTGCATGTGGTGTGTGTACTGCCCGAGATTGTATTCATTGTGTAATATACTTTAATTTATAGATATTTGCATCATCATTTTATGATCCTTCTTACATGGTTGTATGTTTCGCAAGTTACCAAATCGATAAGGGAATTTAAAATTTTAATTTCCACTCATTCGGCTTCACGCATAATTCATTGATTATTTTACTCCATGATTATGTGTGGAATCACTATTCATTTTCTTATGTCATAATTTCCACTCCCATTTATGTGGATATAATTTATATACACATAATCACTCCATTTATAAATTCTCAAGTCATCGATATGAACTTTATAAGATTAATTTTAACCCAATCTCTATTTATTGAGATAAATATCAAATTCATTAGTATTGTTTTTAAAAGAATATGTGTGAATGTCATCTGATTTATTTACACTGAATATCCAATCATGTTGACTTTATTTATATTTTTCACACATAATTAATTCATTGATTTATCCTTGACCTAAGGATATGGTCTTTATACGAAGATTCATCTCAAATTACATTCTATTGAGACTTCTTTGTTGTTATACACCAAATCACTTTTATATGGTGTATATAATGTATATTGAAATAGCATATCATGAATCCCTTTATTCTCATGATATTAAAATGTTTTTATTACCTCAATTTTTTTTTCAAGTTTCTCTCTTTTGGATAGAAAACTAACTAAAATATCATTTTTAAATGTTTTAAAGATTTATTCTTTTATATCTTTCTCATTAATGTCCATGTTTTAGAAATAGTTTTAAGGATTTATTTATATCGAAATTAATGTATTAAAATTAAAATTCCTTTTAAAAGTTTCAAATTTTTATGGGACACTTTGATTCGAAAATCTATTTTAAATGGATTCTTGACAAATAGTTTAACTTTTAAATGTTTTCATGAAAAAGGGGGATATTTCTCTCAATAGTTTGATGGTTATTTTAATATATGTCAATATCCTTTATTATTCTCAATTTAGGTTACTCTAATACAATACAATATTTCATATTGTATCGTATTAGTTATGTTTGACTGTGGATGTGCTATTTTTATACCATTCGAGGTTTGTTGATAAAGTATTGACATTTCGTATGCTAGTTTTAATACGAATGTTTATGTTATGTTTAAAAATTTTCATATAAGGAATGAATTGGACTTATTAAGTGATGGGTGGAGCCCACTATATCTCCTCGATGCATAGGTAGGTCTCATGAGACAAACTAGTGTCTTGGCACAAGGCCTTGACAAAATTTTATTTGTAGTATTGGCATGATGCCTTGACTATGTGGTTATGATAGTCTGGCATTATACATTCCATCATTATGAAAGTGGTTGTTGATATTGCATGTGGTTATTCGACTAGTAGAATATCCATGTGAATAAGTAAATGGCTTTATTTCATTTTATTTCTTCCATATTATGCTGAAGATCAAGTTTAAAAGGCTTTTGTTTTATTTATACGTTGCCTTAAATGTTTATACTTATTTATGAATGTTTTGGCTATATTGTTATCCTTACTGGGCATCTGAGCTCACCCCTTTCTATGTTTTATTTTTCCCAGAATGTGAAGAAATATTTTATGAATGACCTACATGGATAGTATGAGGGGATATGAGTGTGGACTATGGAGACTATGTTGTTGTGTTTTTCCTTTTATGATGTAATGTAAACTTTATGAATGTATCTAGTGTTTCCATGGCTACTAAACTAATCGGTCTTTTGAGACTTGATCCTTTGTGATCATGCCAATGTTATGTAATAATGCACCGACTTTGGGTAACTGGGGTCGGGGCGTTAGAGTTGGTATCAGAGGAAGTTCAGTACAAACCATGGAAAATAGATTTAGATAAACTATGATTAGATCACATAGACCTAAGATGGACATTGAGGATTAGTATAGAAGAACTTCCTAGAATATTGGTATTGTATAGACTTTGTGAGTTTTCCAAGAAATATGTCCCTTTCTAGAAACAAGCAGGTAGAGGTTTCTCTGGCACAGATGTACCTAGGGGTAAAACCCGAAAACACCGCTTTGAGCTAGACTCGAACGGAAACTGGTGCACGATAACGGGCCTTGCTGCACTCTTGGTTACAACTTTCTTGGTGGATATTCTTAGGATAATTTACATTTTATTTACAAACCAATTTGATGTATTTGACCTTGGTTAATCCTAAGGTGTTTCAAATTGAGAATATGGGGGAATTATATTCTCTAAATGATTTTATGACTACAGTAACTCACATAATTCTTTCTGGTTGTATTCAATGGATGGAGTCCAAGGAAGTCATAGTAACATTGAGAATGAAGTACAAGGTGGGAATGGTGGTGGAAATGGGCAACAAAATGTAATGTTGATAGGTGTAAAAGATATCATGTTCATGCCAAATCAGTTTTTCAAAAATATGATCAACAAAATATAGATTAACCAACTCCCGGACTCAACAAAGAAGAGAAAGGTGATGAATGATAAGAGCTCTAGCAGTGGAGACCATAGAGAAAAGAATCCTAAATTTCCATCATATAGGAAATGTGGAAGGAGACACCCAGGAAAGTGTCTCAATGGAACAAAGAAATGCTTTACGTGCGGAAAAGAAGGACATAAAATGAATACTTCCCGAGGAAATATTAAGAGTACTATGGAAGAAAATAAAAATAGTCCCAAAAATCCATTTACAGTCATTTTCCATTAATGTAGTGGACCTGGCCATTACCCGGGTGAATGCCCTATTCAATAGGATATTATCTTGGTCAAATAAGAAGCTATGTGGAAATAAATGGTTGGTGAAATGTTTAAATGTATTAGTTCTCCCTGTTGATGGGATTACTTTGGAATAATTTTCTCTTGTATTTTTAACCCCACAGTTTTCCATGTGAGAATGATATTTGAGGAAGAATTATCTTTTCCCTTGTGTATATAGTTATAAATAACCATTTGTGTTTATATGATCATTGGGTTTGAGGCAATTACAAGTTATTATATTTTGGGATGAAAATGAAAGGTATGAGAGAACATTTCTGGTTAAAATTATGTTATGGTTATTTTGAGGAATTTATCTCATTTGGTAATGTTATAAAATATATTTTTTTAAAAAGGAAAACACACAGACCGTGTTACAACCCGTCGCGTCAGACAAAGCTATGGGAATCTAACCCACAACCAAAGTGCGACTGGGATTTATCGCCTACCATTGGACTATGGGAAGTCCCTAGTTAGTGTGAATAATTATTTTTACTTAAATAATTTTATTGATCAATAATAAGTTGATTTGGGTTCCTATGTCTTATCAAATGAATACCCTTAGTATAGAGAAATTATTTGGTGATTATGTGATAAATTTTATTTTGAAAGATATTCACTTTGTGGGGAACACTATATGCCCAATAAAACAAGAATACTAAGGGATTTCATTTGAGGAGTAATGGTGGATTTTTATCTATGTTTTTATTGTGGATTTATAGTGATTTGGGTTATTTGTGGAAATGATTAACCTATAATAGAGAATATGTGATTAGGTTAATTACTTTTATGTATGTTACTTTAAGAGTAGTTGATGTCATTTGGAGATACAATTTAACGTGGAAGACTACACAACCAAATTCTTCTAAGTTTTGGGTTTAAATATTAGTTGGGATTATATTGAAGTATTTTAAGGACAATTTTTTATTGAATGGTATTTATTTAACTTTGGGGTATTGATGATTTAATTTTAGAAATTAAGATTAGTGTTTCTTTCTATAAAGGAATAATTTTTGGGGGGATCATCAGATCTTGTAATAACCGTTTTGGTTTTGATTAATCTATAAAGACAAGTTGAATATATAGTTTATCCTTCATGGATCATGTGATTCTATAGAATTTTATTCTAGCTCCTCCAGTGTGACCAAGTCTTCTTGAATACTCATCGTTTAAAAAAATGAGTTAGTAGTGGAAATTTATTAAAGAATGAAACTCTACATAAAAAGTAAGTATATCTCTTTATTTTCTTATTCCATCTCATAAATGAATTCCTCATATTTATGTAATGTAACTATAAAAAATGTTGTTTGTATACTTTTCTTACTGGGAAACTAATGTCCATTTGTCCTATCACAAGTTTGTGGCTTTCTTGTTGTTAACTTTCTCCTGATCATGTTTTCTATCCCTCTCCATCATAACTTAACACTTAGTTTATCTTCCATATCCATGTTTTCTTACATGGAATCCTAGTATGAGTTATCTTGAGTGACCTTTGTACTCCTTTTTCTTTCTTTTAAGGTGACAGTTTTATTGAATCTTTTTCCAACGTGGGACTTTCCATTATATTCCCAATCCCAATTTTAAAAATTTCGAGGATGGAATTATATGAAGGAGGGGAGAATGTAACACCCTAATCTTCCATGGTATGCTTCTCTTTGAATAATACAGTAGTGTATGTTGTACGCAACTTTGAGTTCTAACACACACCACAACCAATCAAACTAGTCATTATGAATAGTAACACAATATTTTTGAAATATTATAAATTTTATCATTCAAAATGGACTTCATTTTTTGATATTGAATATTGAAATAAGCTTAGGGTGAATTTTTGGTATTTTTCTAAAAAAATTCATTTTTTGATGAATAGTGAAAAAACACTTAGTTATAGTTTAAAACCAAATTTTAATTTAAAAAATTATTTATTTTATTTACATTTAATTAATTTCAAAATAGATACGTAATACCTATATAAGTACAATGTAATTCATTGGAGTTAGTTTAGAATATTTTAGATATATAAAAATTTTATTAAACTTTTAACCGTCTTTTACCCACCTACAAAGAGAATTTGAAAATTCACATAAAACTTAGTTTTACCGCTTCTGTGAGTGGAATTTATAAAATCCAATAGATGCGGTTAATATCAATGAGTAAAATGTGGTTCAATGAGATGAAAACAATTTTTGGTGAATAGTAACATTTTTCTTTTATTTACCACGGTTAAAAGTAAATAGGGTAATTAAGGGTAAAATGATATTTATATTGCCATAAAACATGTCCTAATTTTATTGGAAAAGTTTATCTCGACCAAAAACAACCTTAGGAATAAAATATTATCATTAAGGTCCACTTGGATTAGATTAGGACATTTATTATTATTTAATTCAATGAAAAGTTAAAAGAGATAAAATCAAAGTTTAATAACTAAATCATTTTTAATATAGGGTTATACATAAGATAAATTAGGTTATATATATTCATTAGAAATATAAAAATATTTCCTACATAATGGTATTTTATTTATAATTTTAAGACATTAAATAATTTAATTTATTTATGACAGAATGGTGATGTAGTAATTACCTAATTAACGAAATATTAAAATAATTGATATTATAAATATATAAATAAATGTATTTTGAGACTTGTTATGAATTCCACTAATTATATAGGATAATATGACATATTGGTATTGGATATATAAATTTTTTTGAAGTAATAATGCTTTTATAAAATTATAAAAAAAAACCCAATAGTGTCAAAATTGACATAAAAGAGTTTTTTAAAAAAATATTATATTGTTAATTGATATTCTATTTCTAAAAATATAAGGTTCGGCCAATGGACTTATATAATGATAGGTGTATCATTAATGGACCACTTGGGGGTCGCTTGGAGGTATATAATATGTTTATTAACTATATAATATAAAAATACAAAGAGACATGGTAAATGTCAAACTATTTAACTAAGAGTTAAATATAAATGATAAGGTTAATATAGTGTCACAAACCTGTCTAAAATATGTTGGTTGAAATAATTTAGACCCATCCCCACCATAAATTTTAAATAATCCAATTTTTAGCCATTATAAACCGAATATAAATTTATTATAAAATAATATTTCTAGTTTTTTCAAAGGTGCCCCTCACCCATCTTATAAAAGGGTAATCTCCCTTATCTCTAATTTACACCTTCAAAGCCTTTTGGCTCGGACAACCCCTACCCAAATATTCTCTCAACTTCCCTAACATCAACCTAGAGAACTTATTTTGATCATAAAGCCAACATAAGGATCCCTTTTGATCAAATCAAAAGGAAGAACCCGAAGAAGCGGTAATGTTTTCACAACCCTGTTTCAAGTTCCTTTCTTCTTCAACTTCTTCTTTCTTTGTTATTTCCATTATAAAATAATAAATCCAGTATATTTTATATACTGTGATATTATTATAAATATGGTACAACCATATAAAGTATTCTATCCATCCTTTGAATGACATGTCACCATACGTGCGTACGTACGGCCTACCATCTCCATGTCGTGGTGTAATTCTTATTCAATACATTATTATTTGAATGGGTATAATAATGATGTGTAATTAATGTAAATAATAATTATAATATGATAATTATTATGTATATATGATATACCATCCAATTATATATTATTTTAATATCAAAAGAATGATATTATCGCTCGTGCGTACGTACGGACTACCGTCTCCACGAACGCGATGAGATTCATTCATCATCGTATCCATACAAGTTTAATTCTCATTTTATGATTAAAAATAATTTTTAATGACTTGATATAATTTTTTATATGAATAATATACAACCTATCCATAACAAACACGATTTATGTATCAAAGCATATAAAAGAAAACGAGTAAGTTAACACCCGAAACGACGATAATACTAAGATATTATTAACAAGGAAATGTGAAAACATAATATATGATATCATATTAATGTATATTATTCTTGTATAATTTAATAACAATTATTTCACCATTATACATGAGGCTAACCTACCCTCGACAAAGGAAAAAAGAAAAAAGTAAGGGTTTTCTTATCTCACTTTTAATTCCGTGAGATGTCTATTGTTCATCACTTATTTATTGCATGTGGTGTGCATACTTCCCATGATTGTATTCATTGTGTAATATACTTGAATTTATAGATATTTACATCCTTATTTTATGATCCTTCTTTCATGGTTGTATGTTTCGTAAGTTACCAAAACGATAAGGGAATTTGAAATTTCAATTTCCACTCATTCGGCTTTACGCATAATTCATTGTTTATTTTACTCCATGATTATGTGTGGAATCACTATTAATTTTCTTATGTCATAATTTCCACTCCCCTTTATGTGGATATACTTTTTATACACATAATCACTCCATTTATAAATTGTCAATTCATCCATATGAACTTGATAAGAGTAATTTTAACGCAATCTCCATTTGTTGAGTTAAATATCCAATTCATTGGTGTTGTTTTTACAAGAATATGTGTGAATATCCTCTGATTGATTTACACTGAATATCCAATCATGTTATGTGTATTTATATTTTTCAAAAAAAATTATGTCTTTGATTTATCCTTAACCTAAGGATACGGTCATTATATGAAGTTTCATCTCAAATTACATTCCATTGAGACTTTTTTCTTGTTATACACCAAATCACTTTTATATGGTGTATATAATGTACTTTGACATAGTATATCATGAATACCTTTATTCTCATGACATTACAAAGTTTTGATTGCCTCAATTATTTTTATTCAAGTGTCTCTCTTTTTCTTAGAAACTCTAACTAAAATATCATTTATTAATGTTTTAAAGATTCATTCTTTGAAATATTTCTCATTAATATCCATGTTTTAGAAATAGTTTTAAGGATTTATTTATATGGAAATTAATGATTTAAAATTAAAATTCCTTTTAAAAGTTTCAAAGTTGTATGGGACACTTTGATTAAAAAATCTATTTTAAATGGCTTCTTGACAAATAGTGTGACTTTTAAATGTTTTCAAGAAAAATGGGGATATTTCTCTCAATAGTTTGATGATTATTTTAATCTATGTCAATATCATTCATTATTCTCGATTGAGGTTAATCTGATATATATAATCTTCCATATTGTATCTAATGGGTTATGTTTTACTGTGGATGTGATATTTTTATACCATTCCTGGTTTGTGGATAAAGTATTGACATTTCGTATGCTAGTTTTAATATGAATGATTATGTTATGTTTCAAACTTTTCATATGAGGATTGTATTGGACTTAGTAAGTGATGGGTGCAGCCCGCTATAGCTCCTCGATGCGTCGGTAGGTCTCATGAGACAAACTACTGTCTTGGCAGAAGGCCTATACAAAATCTTATTTGTAGTCATGGCATGATGCCTTGACTATGTGGTTATGATAGTCTAGAATTATTCATTCTGTCATTATGAAAGTGGTTATTGATATTTTATGTGGTTATTCGACTAGTAGACTATTAATGTGAATAAGTAAATTTCATTATTTCATTTTATTTCTGCTGTATTATGTTGAATTTCAAGTTTAAAAGGCTTTTGTTTTAGTTGTACATTTCATTAAATGTTTATGCTTATTTATGAATGTTTTTTCTATATTGTTATCCTTACTGGAAATCTGAGCTCACCCCTTTCTATGTTTTATTTTCCCAGGATGTGAAGAAGTATTTTATGAATGACATGCAGTGATAGTATGAAGGTATATGAGTGTGGACTCTGTAGTCTATTTTTTTGTCTTTTTCATTTTATGATGTAATGTAAACTTTATGAATGTATCTAGTGTTTCCAAGGCTACTAAAATAATCAGTCTTTCGAGACTTGATCCTTTGTGATCATGCCAATGTTATGTAATAATGCACTAAATCTAGGTAACTAGGGCCAGGGCATTACAGTTGGTATCAGAGGAAGTATAGTACAAACCTTAGAAACTAGATTTAGATAAACACTGATTAGAGAACATATCCCTAAGATAGACTTTGAGGATTAGTATAGAAGAACTTCCTAGATTTTTGTTATTGTATAGATTTTGTGAGTTTTCCAAGCAATACATCCTTGTCTGGATACGAGCAAGTAGAGGTGGATCTGGCATAGATGTACCTAGGGGTAAAACCCGAAAACACCGCTTTGAGCTAGACTCGAACGGGAACTGGTGCATGACAATGGGCCTTGAATCACTCTTGCTTACGACACTCCTGGGGGATATGCTTAGGATAATTTACATTTTCTTTACAAACCAATTTGAAGTATTTGACCTTGTTTAATCCTAAGGTGTTTTAAATTGATAATATGGTGTCATGATATTCTCAAAATGATTTTATTACTACGGTTAATCACACAATGCATTCTCGTTTTAGTTAATGGCTGGAGTCCAAGGAAGTCATAGTAACTTTGAGAATGATGTACAAGGTGGTAATGGTGGTGGAAATGTGCAAAAAATGTAATTTTTATAGGTGTAAAAGATATCGTGTTCATGCCAAATCAGTTTTCCAAAAATATGATCAACAAAATATATATTAACCAACTCATGAACTCAATAAAGAAGAGAAAGGTGATGAATGATAATAGCTCCGGTAGTGGAGACCATGGAGAAAATAATCCTAAATTTCCATCATGCAGGAAATTTGGATGGAGACACCCCAGAAAGTGTCTCAATGGAACATCAAAATGCTTTATGTGTGGGAAAGAAGGACATAAAGTAAAGAATTTCCAAGGAAAAATGAAGAGTACTATGGAAGAAAATTAAAATGGTCCCAAAAATCCCTATACAGTCATTTGAGAAAAATGTAGGGGACCTATACATTACCCGAGTGAATTCCCTATTCTATAGATATTTTATTGGTTAAAGAATAAGCTATGTGGAAATAAATGGTAGGAGAAATGTTTAAATGTATTAGTGCTCCTTGTTGATGGGATTTCTTTGGAATAATTTTCTCTTGTATTTGTAACCCCACAGTTTTACATTTGAGAATGATATTTGAGGAAGGCTTATATTTTCCCTTGTGGATATAGTTATAAATAACCATTTGGTTTTATATGATCATTTGGTATGAGGGAATTACAATTTATTATATATTGGGATGAAAATGCAAGGCATGAGGAAACATTTCTCATTAAAATTATGTTATGGTTATTTTGAGGAATTTATCTCATTTTGGTAATATTATAAAATATTGTTTTTGAAAAAGGACAACATGCAAACCGTGTGACAACCCGTCACGTCGGAAGAAGAAGTGGAAATCAAACCCACAACCAAAGTGAGATTGGGATTTATCACCTACCACTAGACTATGTGAAGTCCCTGGTTAGTGTGACTAATCCTTTTTTTTAAATGATTTTATTGATCAATAAAAAGTTGATTTGGGTTCGTATGTCTTATCAAATGAATACCCTTAGTATAGAAAAATGATTTGGTGATTAAGTGATAAATGTTATTTTGGAAGATGTTCGCTTTGTTGGGAACACTATATGCCCAAGGAAACAAGAATACTATGGGTTTTCATTTGAGGAGTAATGGTGGATATTTATCTATGTTTTTATTGTGGATTTATAGTGATTTGGGTGATTTATGGAAATTATTAACCTATAATAGAGAATATGTGATTAGGATAATTACTTTTAAGTATGTGACTTTAAGAGTAGTTGATGTCATTTGGAGATACAATTTAACGTGGAAGACTACATAACCAAATTCTTTTACGTTTTGGGTTTCAATATTAGTTTGGATTATATTGAAGGATTTTAAGGACAGTTGTTTATTGAATGGTATTTATTTATCTTTGGGGTATTTTGGTTTAATTTTAGAAATTAAGATTACTGTTTCATTCTCTAAAGGAATATACTTTTGGGGGATCATCAGATCTTGTACTAAGTGTTTTGGTTTTGATTAATCTCTATATACAAGGTAAATATATAGTTTACCCTTCGTGGATCATGTGATTCTATATAAGTTTATTCTAGCTCCTCCAGTGTGACCATGTCTTCTTGAATACTCATCATTTAAAAAAAACTAGTTAGTGGTGAAAATTTATTAAAGAATGAAACTCTACTTAAAAATTAAGTATATCTCTTTATTTTATTAGTCAATCTCGTAAATGAATTCCCCATATTTATATAATGTAACTTAAAAAATTTTTGTTTGTATACTTTCCTACTGGGAAACTGTTGACCATTTGTCCCATCACAAGTTTGTAGCTTTCTTGTTGTTAACTTTCTCATGATCATGTTTTCTATCCCTCTCCATCATAACATTACACTTAGTTTATCTTCTATATCCATGTTTTCCTACATGGAATCCTAGTATGAGTTATCTTGGGTGACCTTTGAACTCCTCTTTCTTTCTTTTAACGTGATAGTTGTATTGAATCTTTTTCCGATGTAGGACTTCCCATTATATTCCCAAGCCCAATTTTAAAAATTTTGAGGATTAAATTATTTGAAATAGGGGATATTGTAACACCCCAAGCTTCTACAATACGCTTCACCTTGAATAATACAATAGCGTGTGTTGTACGCAACTTTGAGTTCTAATACACACCACAACCAATAAAACTAGTCGTTATGAATAGTAATATCCACTTTTTGAAGTTTTATAAATTTTATCTTTCAAAATGGACTTCATTTTTGGATTTGGAATATCTAAATTATCTGAGGGTGAATTTTTGTAATTTTTCTGAAAACATTCAATTTTTGATGTATAGTGAAAAGACACTGAGTTAAAGTTTAAAACCGAATTTTTATTTAAATAATTATTTATTTTATTTAAATTTAATTAAGGTCAAAATATACACATAATACCTATACAAGTTCAATGAAATCCATTGGAGTTAGTTTAGAATAATTGTAGATATATAAAAATGTTATTGAACTTTTCACCATCTTTTACCCACCTGCTAGGAGAATTTGGAAATTCACATAAAACTAAATTTTACCTCTTCTGTGAGTGGAATTTAAAATATCCAGGAGACATAGTTAATATAAAGGAGTAAAATTAGGTTCAATGATATGAAAACAATTTTTGGTGAATAGTAACTTTTTACTTTTATTTACAATGGTTAAAAGTAAATAGGGTAATTAAGGGTACAAATGATATTAATATTACCATAACACATGTCCTAATTCTATTGGAAAAGTTTATATCTACCAAAAACAACATTAAAAATAAAATATTATCATTTAGGTCCACTTGGATTAGATTAGTACATTTATTATTATTTAATTCAAAGAAGAGCTAAAAGAGATAAAATCAAAGATTAATAAATAAAACTTTTTTAATATAGGGTTATACATAAGATAAATTATATTATGAAGATTAATTAGAAATATAAAAATATTTCATACATAATGGTATTTTATTTATAATTTTTAGACATTAAATAATTTAATTTATTTACGACACAATGGTGATGTAGTAATTACCTAATTAATGAAATATTAAAATAATTGATATTATAAATATAAAAATAAATGTAATTTGAGACTAATTATGAATTAAACAAATTTTCTAGTTTAATATGACATATTATGATTGGTTATATAAATTTTTTTTGAAGTAATATTTTTGTTATGAAATTATAAAAAACAAAATACCCAATAGTGTAAAAATTTAAATAAAAGAGTTTTTAAAACAAAATATCATATTATTAATTGATATTCTATTCCTAAAAATATAAGGATATGTAAAACGACTTATATAATTATATTTGTATCATCAATGGACCACTTGGGGGTCTTTTGGAGGTATATAGTATGTTTATTAACTATATAATATAAAAATACAAAGAGACATGGTAAATGTCAAACTATTTAACTAAGAGTTAAATATAAATGATAAGGTTAAAATAGTGACCCAAACCTATCAAAAATCTATTTTTTTAAAGGATTTAGACCCATACCCAACTTAACCTATAAATAATCCACTTTGGAGCCATTAGAAACCGAATATTATTTTTTTATAAAATTATATTTCTAGCTTTTCCAAAGGTTCCCCTCACCCCTCTTATAAAAGGGTACTCTCCCTTCTCTCTAATTTACACCTTCAAAGCCTTTTTTTCTTGGACAAACCCTGCCCAAATATTCTATAAACTTTCCTAAATTAAACCTAGAGGACTTAGTTTGATCAGAAAGCCAACTTAAGGATCCCTTTTGATCTAATAAAAAGGAAGAACCCGAAGAAGAGGTAATGTTTTCACAACCCTCCTTCAAGTTCCTTTCTTCTTAAACTTCTTATTTCTTTGTTATTTACATTATAAAATAAAAAATCCAGTATCTTTTATATACAGTGATACTATTATAAATATGGTACAACCATATTATGTATTCTATCCATCCTTTAAATGACATGCCACCATACGTGCATACGTACGGCCTACCGTCTCCACGTCGTGGTGTAATTGTTATTCAATACATTCTTATTTGGATGGGTATAATAATGATGTGTAATTCATGTAAATAATAATTATAACATGATAATGATTTTTTATATATGATATACCATCCAATTATATATGATTTTAATATAAAAATAATGATATTATCGCTCGTGCATACGTACGGACTACCGTCTCCACGAACGCGATGAGATTCATTCCCCATCGTATCCATACAAGTAGAATTCTAATTTTATGATTAAGAATAATGTTTGAGGACTTTATATCATTATTTATATGAATAAGATACAACCTATCCATAACAAACATAACTTATGTAACAAAACATATAAAATAAAACGAGTATGTTAGCACCTGAAATGACGATAATACTAAGATATTATTAACAAAGCAATGTTAAAAGATCATATATGATATCATATTAATGTATATGATTATTTTATAATTAAATAACAATTATTTAACCATTATACAGGAGTCTAACCTACCCTCGACCAAGTAAAAAGTACAATGTAAGGGATTTCTTATCTCACTTTTTATTCCGTGAGATTTCCATTGTTCACCACTTATTTATTATATATGGTGTGTGTACTGCCCATGATTATATTCATTGTGTAATATAATTTAATTTATAGATATTTAAATCATCATTGTATGATCCTCCTTTCATGGGTGAATGTTTTTTAAGTTACCAAATCGATAAGGGAATTTGAAATTTCAATTTTCACTCATTCGGCTTTACACATAATTCATTTTTTATTTTACTCCATGATTATTTGTGGAATCACTATTAATTTTATTGTGTCATAATTTACACTCTCCTTTATGTGGATATACTTTTTATACACATAGTCACTCCATTGATAAATTCTCAAGTCATCGATTTGAACTTGATAAGAGTAATTTTAACTCAATCTCCATTTGTTGGGTTAAATATCTAAGTCATTGGTGATGTTTTTACAAGAATATATGTGATTTTCATCTTATTGATTTACACTGAATAACCAATCATGTTGAGTGTATTTATATTTTTCAAGCATAATTATGTCATTGATTTATCCTTAACCTAAGGATACAGTCTTTATAAAAAGTTTCATCTCAAATTACACTCCATTGAGACTTCTTTGTTGTTATACACCAAATCAATTTTATATGGTGTATATAATGTACTTTGATATAGTATATCATGAATCTCTTTATTCTCATGATATTACAATGTTTTTATTACCTCAATTATTTTTATTCAAGTGTCTCTCTTTTGGTTAGAAACTCTAACTAAAATATCATTTTTAAATGTTTTAAAGATTTATTCTTTTAAATATTTCTCATTAATGTCCATGTTTTAGAAATAGTTTTAAGGATTTATTTATATAGACATTAATGATTTTAAATTAAAATTCCTTTTAGATGTTTCAATGTGGTATGGGACACTTTGATTCAAAAATCTATTTCAAATGGCTTCTTGACAAATAGTGTGACTTTTAAATGTTTTCAAGAAAAGGGGGATATTTCTCTCAATAGTTTGATGATTATTTTAATCTATGTCAATATCCTTCATTATTCTCTATTGAGGTTAATCTGATACATACAATCTTCCATATTGTATCGAGTGAGTTATGTTTGACTGTGGATGCGATATCTTTATACCATTGATGGTTTGTGGATAAATTATTAACATTTCGTATGCTATTTTTAATATGAATGTTTATGTTATTTTTCAAGCATTTCATTTGAGGAATTCATTGGAATTAGTAATGGATGGGTGGAGCCCGCTATAGCTCCTCGATGAATCAGTATGTGTCATGAGACAAACTAGTGTCTTGACACAAGGCATTAACAAAATCTTATTTGTAGTCTTGGCATGAGGCCTTGACTATGTGGTTATGATAGTCTGTCATTATGCATTCCATCATTATAAAAGTGGTTATTGATGTTGCATGTGGTTATTCGACTAGTAGAATATCCATGTGAATAAGTAAATGGCATTATTTGATTTTATTTCTGCCATATTATGCTTAATTTCAAGTTTAAAAGGCTTTTGTTTTAGTTATACATTGACTTAAATGTTTATGATTATTTAAGAATGTTTCCGCTATATTGTTTTTCTTACTGGGCATCTGAGATCACCCCTTACTATGTTTTCTTTTTCCCAGGATTTGAAGAAGTATTTTATGAATGGCCTGCAGGGATAGTATGAGGCAATATGAGTGTGGACTATGGAGACTATATTGTTGTAGTTTTCATTTTACGATGTAATGTAAACATTATGAAAGTATCTAGTGTTTCCAAGGATACTAAACTAATCGGTCTTTTGAGACTTGATCCTTTGTGATCATGCCAATGTTATGTAACAAAGAACCGACTCTGGGTAACTGGGGTCGGGGTGTTACAGTTGGTATTAGAGGAAGTTTAGTAAAAACCTTGGAACTAGATTTATATAAACTCTGATTAGAGAACATAGCCCTAAGATGGACTTTTAGGATTAGTATAGAAGAAATTCATAGAATTTTTGTATTTTATAGATTTTGTGAGTTTTCCAAGCAATACATCCTTGTCTTGATACGATCAGGTAGAGGTGGCTCTCATACAAATGTACCTAGGGGTAAAACCCGAAAACACCGCTTTGAGATAGACTCTAATGGGAACTGGTGCACGACAATGGGCCATACTTCACTTTTGGTTACAACACACCCGGGGGATATGCTTAAGATAATTTACATTTTCTTTACAAACCAATTTGAAGTATTTGACCTTGGTTAATCCTAATGTTTATCAAATTGAGAATATGGTGTCATGATATTATCTAAATGATTTTATGACTACTGTAACTCACATAATGCTTTCTGGTTTTAGTTAATGGCTGGAGTCCAAGAAAGTCATAGTAACTTTGAGAATGATGTACAAGGTGGGAATTGTGGTGGAAATGAGCAACAAAATGGAATGTTGATAGGTGTAAAAGATATCATGTTCATGAAAAATAATTTTTTCTAAAATATGATCAACAACATATATATTAACCAACTCCCAGACTCAACAAATAAGAGAAAGGTGATGAATGATAAGAGCTCCAGCAATGGATACCATGGAGAAAAGAATCCTAAATTTCCATCATATAGGAAATGTGGAAGGAGACCCAGGAAAGTGTCTCAATAGAACAGAGAAATGCTTTACGTGTAGAAAATAAGGACATAAAATGAATAATTTTCGAGGAAATACTATGGAAGAACATAAAAATAGTCCCAAAAATCCATTTACAGTCATTTTCCGTAAATGTAGTGGACCTAGCCATTACCCGAGTGAATGCCCCTATTCAATAGGATATTATCTTGGTCAAAGAAGAATCTATGTGGAAATAAATGGTTGGTGAAATTTTTAAATGTATTAGTTCTCCTTATTGATGGGATTACTTTGGAATAATTTTCTCTTGTATTTTTAACCCCACAGTTTTCCATGTGAGAATAATATTTGAGGAAGAATTATCTTTTCCCTTGTGGATATAGTTATAAATACCCATTTGGGTTTATATGATCATTAGGTTTGAGGCAATTACAAGTGTTTATATTTTGGGATGAAAATGAAAGGTATGAGATAGAATTTCTGGTTAAAATTATGTAATGGTTATTTTAAAAAATTTATCTCATTTTGGTAATGTTATAAAATATAGTTTTTGAAAAAGGACAACATGCAGACCGTGTGACAACCTGTCGCATCGGACAAAGCTATGGGAATCAAACCCACAACCAAAGTGCGATTAGGATTTATCACCTTCCACTGGACTATGTAAAGTCCCTGGTTATTGTGACTAATTATTTGTAGTTAATTGATTTTATTGATCAATAATAAGTTGATTTTTGTTCTTAAGTCTTATCAAATGAATACCCTTAGTATAGGAAAATGATTTGGTGATTTTGTGATAATGTTATTTTGGAAGATGTTCACTTTTTTGGGAACACTATATACCCAAGGAAACTAGAATACTACGATATTTCATTTGAGGAGTAATGGTCGATTTTCACTACGTTTTTATTGTGGATTTATAGTGATTTGGGTTGTTTATAGAAATGATTAACCTATAATAGAGAATATGTGATTAGGTTAATTACTTTTAAGTATGTGACTTTAAGAGTAGTTTATGTCATTTAGAGATATAATTTAACATGTAAGACTACATAGCCAAATTATTCTATGTTTTGGGTTTCAATATTAGTTTGGATTATATTAAAGGATTTTAAGGAAAATTCTTTATTGAATGGTATTTATTTAACTTTGGGGTATTGTTGGTTTAATTTTATAAATTAATATTAGTGTTTCTTTCTCTAAATGAATATCCTTTTAGGGGATCATCAGATCTTGTACTAACCATTTTGGTTTTGATTAATCTCTAAAGACAAGGTAAATATATAGTTTATCCTTCGTGGATCATGTAATTCTAAAGAATTTTATTCTAGCTCCTCCAGTGTGACCAAGTCTTATTGAGTACACATCGTTTAAAAAAATGAGTTAGTGGTGGAAATTTATTAAATAATGAAACTCTATTTAAAAAGTAAGTGTACATATTTATTTTCTTAGTCAATCTCTTAAATTAATTCCTCATCTTTATGTAATTTAACATAAAAAATGTTCCTCGTATACTTTTCTTACTGGGAAACTAATGACCATTTGCCCCATCACAAGTTTGTGGATTTATTGTTGTTAACTTTCTCCTGATTATGTTTTTTATCCCTCTCCATCACAATTTGACACTTATTTTATCTTCTATATCCATGTTTTCCTACATGGAATCCTAGTATGAGTTATCTTGGGTGTCCTTTGTACTCCTTTTTCTTTCTTTTAAGGTGATAGTTCTATTGAATCTTTTTCTGATGTAGGACATTCCATTATATTCCCAAGCCCAATTTTAAAAATTTCGAGGAAAAAATTATTTTAATGAGGGGATAATGTAACACCCCAAGCTTCCATGGTACGCTTCTCTTTGAATAATATAGTAGCGTGTGTTGTACGCAACTTTGAGTTCTAACACACACCACAACCAATCAAACTAGCCGTTATGAATAGTAATACCCACTTTTTGAAATTTTATAAATATTATATTTCAAAATAGACTTTATTTTTGGATTCCAAATATCAAAATTAGATTAGGGTGATTTTTTGGTATTTTTCTGAAAACATTCAATTTTTGATGAATAGTGAAAAAACATTGAGTTATAGTTTAAAACCAAATTTTTATTTAAATAGTTATTTATTTTATTTAAATTTAATTAAGGTCAAAATAGATACATAATACCTATATAATTTCAATGTAATTAATTAGAGTTAGTTTAGAATAATTTTACAAATATAAAAAGTTTATTGAACTTTTCACCGTATTTTAGCCACCTCCTAGAAAAATTTGGAAATTCACATAAAACATAATTTTACCGCTTATGTGAGTGTAATTTCAAAACTCCAAGAGACACGGTTAATATCAAGGAGTAAAATTTGGTTCAATGAGATGAAAACAATTTTTGTTGAATAATAAATTTTTACTTTTAATTAACATGGTTAAAAGTGAATAGGGTAATTAAGGGTAAAAATGAAAATAATATTACCCTAACACATGTCCTAATTATATTGGACAAGTGTATCTCGACCAAAACCAACCTTAGGAATAAAATATTATCATTTAGGTCCACTTGGATTAGATTAGGACATTTATTATTTTTTAATTCAAAGAAGAGTTAAAAGAGATAAAATAAAAGATTAATAACTAAAACATTTTTAATATAGGGTTATACATAAGATAAATTCGATTATAAATATTCATTATAAATCTAAAAGTATTTACTACATAATGGTATTTTATTTATAATTTTTAGACATTAAATAATTTAATTTATTTACGACACAATGGTGATGCAGTAATTACCTAATTAATGAAATATTAAATTAATAGATATTATAAATATCAAAATAAATGTAATTTGAGAATTTTTATGAATTACACTAATTTTATAGGTTAATATGAAATATGTTTATTGTTTATATAAATTATTTTCTAAGTAATAATGCTATTTTGAAATTATCAAAAACAAAATACCCAATAGTTTCAAAATTGACATAAACGAGTTTTTAAAAAAAATATTATATTATTAATTGATATTCTATTCCTAAAAATCTAAGGATCGTCCAATGGACTTATATAATGATAGTTGTTTAATTAATGGACCACTTTGGGGTATCTTGGAGGTATATAGTAGGTTTATTGACTATATAATATAAAAATACAAAGAGACATGGTAAATGTCAAACTATTTAACTAAGAGTTAAATATAAATGATAAGTTTAATATAGTGACCCAAACCTATCTAAAATATATTGTTTGAAAGTATTTAGACCCATACCCACCTTAACCTTTAAATAATATACTATAAATCCATTAGAAACGGAATATTAATTTATTATAAAATAATATTTCAAGCTTTTCCAAAGGTGCCCCTCACCCCTCTTATAAAAGGGTACACCACCTTATCTCTAATTTACTCCTTAAAAAAATTTGGATCGGCCAACCCCTGCCCAAATATTCTCTAAAATTCTTTAACTTCAACCTAGAGGAATTATTTCGATCAGAAAGCCAACCTAAGGAGCCCTTTTGATCAAATCAAAAGGAAGAACCCGAAGAAGAGTGAATGTTTTCACAACCCTCTTTCAAGTTCCATTCTTCTTCAAATTCTTCTTTATTTGTTATTTACATTCTAAAATAATAACTCCAGTATATTTTATATACTATGATATTATTATAAATATGGTACAACCGTATTAAGTATTCTATCCATCCTTTGAATGACATGTTACCATATGTGTGTACGTACGGCCTACCGTCTCCACGTTATGGTGTAATTATTATTCAATACATTATTATTTGGATGAGTATAATAATGATGTGTAATTCATGTAAATAATAAGTATAACATGATAATGATTCTTTATATATGATATACCATCCAATTATTTAAGATTTTAATATCAAAAGAATGATATTATCGCTCGTGCGTACGTACGGACTACCGTCTCCACAAACGCGATGAGATTCATTCTCCATCATATCCATAAAAGTATAATTCTCATTTTATGATTAAAATTAATTTTTAAGGACTTGATATAATTTTTTATATGAATAAGATACAACTTATCCATAAAAAACACAACTTATGTAACAAAACATATAAAAGAAAACGAGTAAGTTAACACCCGAAACGACGATAATTCTACGATATTATTAACAAAGCAATGTTAAAAGATCATATATGTATCATATTAAAGTATATGATTGTAGTATAATTTGATATCAATTATTTCAAAATTATACAGGAGGCTAACCTACCCTCGACCAAGGAAAAAGTACAAAGTAATGGGTTTCTTATCTCACTTTTAATTCCGTGAGATTTCCATTCTTCACCACTTATTTATTGTATGTGGTGTGTGTACTGCCCGTGATTGTATTAATTGTGTAATTTACTTTAATTTATAGATATTTACATCATAGCTATTTTATTCTTCTTTCATGGGTGTATGTTTCATATGTTACCAAATAGATAAGTAAATTGGAAATTTTAATTTCCACTCAATCGGCTTTACGCATAATTCATTGATTATTTTACTCCATGATTATGTGTGGAATCACTATTAATTTTCTTATGTCATAATTTCCACTCCCCATTATGTGGATATAATTTTGATACACATAATCACTCCATTGATAAATTCTCATGTCATTGATAATAACTTGATAAGAGTAATTTTGACTCAGTCTCCACTTATTGAGTTAAATATCCAATTCATTGGTGTTGTTTTTACAAGAATATGTTTGAATGTACTCTTATTTATTTACACTGAATATCCAATCATTTTGAGTGTATTTATATTTTTCACAAATAATTATGTCGTTTATTTATCCTTAACCAAAGGGTACGGTCTTTATACGAAGTTTCATCTCAAATTACATTCCATTGAGACTACTTTGTTGTTATACACCAAATAACATTTATATGGTGTATATAATGTACTTTGACATAGTATATCATGAGTCCCTTTATTCTCATGCTATTACGAAGTTTTCATTACCTCAATTATTTTTTTCAAGTGTCTCTCTTTTGGTTAGAAACTCTAACTAAAATATCATTTTTAAATGTTTTAAAGATTTATTCTTCTAAATCTTTCTCATTAATGTCCATGTTTTAGAAATAGTTTTAAGGATTTACTTATATGGACATTAATGTTTTAAAATTAAAATTCCTTTTAGAAGTTTCAAAGTGGTATAGGAAACTTTGATTCAAAAATCTATTTTAAATGGCTTCTTGAAAAATAGTGTGACTTTTAAATGTTTTCAAGAAAAAGGGGGATATTTTTCTCAATAGTTTGAGAATTATTTTAATCTATGTAAATAACCTTCATTATTCTCGATTGAGGTTAATCTGATACAATACAATCTTCCATATTGTATCGAATTAGTTATGTTTGACTGTGGATGGGATATTTTGAAACCATTCATGGTTTTTGGATAAAGTATTGACATTTCATATGCTAGTTTTAATACGAATGTTTATGTTATGTTTCAAACTTTTAATATGAGGAATTCATTGGACTTAGTAAGTGATGGGTGGATCCCACTATAGATCTTCGATGCATCGGTAGGTCTCATGATACAAACTAGTGTATTTTCACAAGGACCTGACAAAATCTTATTTGTAGTCTTGGCACGAGGCCTTGACTATGTGGTTATGATAGTCTGGAATTATGCATTCCATAATTATGAAAGTGGTTATCGATATTGCATGTGGTTATTCGACTAGTAGAATATCCATGTGAATAAGTAAATGGCATTATTTCATTTTATTTCTTCCATATTATTCTGATGTTCAAGTTTAAAAGGCTTTTGTTTTAGTTATACATTACCTTAAATTTTTATGCTTCTTTATGAATGTTTCCGCTACATTGTTATCCTTACTATGCATCTGAGATCACCCCTTTCTATGTTTTGTTTTTCCTAGGATGTGAAGAAGTATTTTATGAATGAATTGCAGGGATAGTATGAGGGGATATGAGTGTGGACTATAGAGACTATGTTGTTGTAGTTTTCATTTTATGATGTAATGTAAACTTTATGAATGTATCTAGTGTTTCCAAGGATACAAAACTAATTGGTCTGTCGATACTTGATCCTTTGTGATCATGCCAATGTTATGTAATAATTCACCAACTCTAGGTAACTAGGGTTAGGGAATTACATGTCCTATTCTTAAAGGTCATCTGGCATGGTGGGCAATTATTTTTCAAAAGTTTGATATCGAGTTTGTGCCTCAAAAGGAAATAAAAGGCCAAGATCTGGCCAAATTCCTTACTGAGCATCCATCTGTAGAATATATATCATTAAATACTAAGCTTCCTGATGAAGAAATCTTCTCTATTCAAGATATTTCCCAAACATGGAAAATGTACATTGATGGTGCTTCCATAAGTCCAATAGGGAAGTGAATGGAAAACCCTAAACTCAACAAATTTGGGATAGGGATTTTTCTTATTCCCCAGAAAAGGCAGTTTTTCCTTATTCCTTTATGTTGGTTGAAGGTGGTTCCAATAATGAGGCAGAATATTAAGCTCTCATCACAGATTTGGAATTGGCCCTTCAGGTGCAAGATAATCACTTAAAAGTGAAATGTGATTCAGAAATAGTAATCATGAAAATCAATGGAGAATATTCTATCGAAAAAAGAAGAGGTAATTCCTTTGTGTGATTTTTTCAGAGTGTTAATGGCTGAATTTACCTCAGATTCAATATTTTCTTATGTCTTGTGATCAGAAAATTCCCTAGTAGATGCACTGGCTAATGCAGCTATAGTCTTGGAAGATCCAAATCGGGATGAGACAGTCATTAGAATATCCCATCGTCATGTGGTATCACCTTTTGTTCAAACCGGAATTGAGGAAATTAATGAAATTAGCCCTATTTCAAAGCCATATGGTCATACCACTGGATGGAGAACATCCATCATGTAATGTCTTCAAAATGGAATACTTCTACCGAATAGGGCTGAAAAAGAATATATTCTGCAATGAGCGGCCAATTTTACTCTTTATGATAGTCTAAAAAACCAAAAGATCCTATACAAGTGAGGCCTTCATGGAATTATATTCATATGTATTGATGGATAAGAGACTACAACTGTCATGAATGAAGTACATTCTGAAGCTTGTGGTGCCCACCAGTCTGGTCACAGACACTCTGATCAGATATGATGGCTTGGATACATTTGGCCTTCCCTGATGCATTATTGTAAAAATTTCACTAAGAAATGTCATCATTACCAAGTGCATTATAACTTTATTCATCAACCCCTTGAGTTGCTACATAAAACTAAATACTCATAGCCATTTTACACATGGGGAATGGATGTACTAGGGCCTTATTCTCCAGCTACAGCAAAGCAGTTCAAGTATATCCTTACTACTACCGACTTCTTCTCTAAATAGGCTAAGAAAATACCTCTCAAAGATGTTAGAGCCAAAATAATTGTTAGTTTTTTTCAAAACTAACATCATCACTAGATTCGGTGTCCCTCATACTATATTGACAGACAATGGAACCAATTTTTGTTCAATTGAGGTAAAGAAGTTATATCAAAAGCATAATATCAAATACAATCATTCATATCACTATCATGTGGTGGCCAATGGACAGATAGAGGCCTTCAACAAGACCCTATCAAATATACTCCAGATGATGGTGGATAAATATAAGAAATCATGGCATGATAAAATTTTGAATGCTTTATGGGATTTTTGGACATCTACCTATACTGCCTCCCATGAAACTTTTTTTTCATTGGTATATGGAATAGAAGCAATTTTTTCAATTGAAATGAAATTTCCTTCACACAGAATTACAGTATCTGATCCATTTTTTAAAGATGATAGGTCTCAGAAATGGATCAATGAGCAGGAATGATTAGACAAGAAAAGAATGAAAACTTTGCATCACCTGGAAGTCTACATGAAAAGAATAGCACGAGCTTTTGACAAGAATTTTCAGCTATGTTCATTTCTTCAAGAAGTATTGTTATTGTTCCTTAGGACTCCAACGATACCAAGGAAGAAACCTCCAAATCTTGGGCCAATGTGGGAAGGAAATTATTCCATACATAAGGTCTATTCAAATGAAGCTTATCCCTTATTTTCAATGAATAGATAGCATATTAAAACTCTAATTAATGTGAGATTCGTAAAGAAATACTTTGTGTAGCAGTACATATCACCCTAATGAAAGACATAAAACTACAAAGAACCATGTCCTTATAGTAAGACTAAAAATTGCATAGCCCCCATGTCTATGTTGTAAGTCTAAAAACTGCACAGCCCCCATGTCCTTGCTGCAAGGCTTAAAGCTGCACAGCCCCTAGGTCCTTGCTGTAAGACAAAAAATAGCAGATCCCCCATGTCCATTCTGCAAGACTAAAAACTACATGTCCCCCATGTCCTTGTTGCAAGACTAAGAACTGCACAGCCCCCATGGTCATAACCACAAGAATAAAAACTGCACAATACAATGTCATAGTTACAAGACATTAAACTGCATAACAACAATAAGAGTCCAAGATTCATGATGTTAAAATGCATAGAATCTTTGTCCTTGTTGCACGACGTTAAACTACAAGACATCATTTGTCTTCATTTCACAACATTAAACTATATGTCTAGTTTTTTCTCTATTTGACGATAGAAACATCCATAAGCAAACATCATTGACAGCATCGCTACTTCTTAATAGCACAAGAGTCCCTCTCTTTCCTATGTCTGAGTCAGATCTGCGTAGAGACCTTATTTTAAGAACTAATTATGGATTAATTCTCATTTTCAATGAGATATGTAGATATGCCTAAAATATCCAATTTTGGGCCCATTCATAGTCACAAAATCTTCTTATTTTATTTTCTCCTCCTATGTATGAATCAGATCTATACAGAGTGTTTTCTTAAGATATATGATTTGGTCCTTATACCATTTTATGTCTTAAGATTTACCATTATCTCCGAACTTGTCAATACCCCCATTCTTTATACCAAACTCAATTGGCATGAGGTATGATTTTTTAAATAACTACGTATGGATTGATTCTCATTTTCAATAAGATGCGTAGAGACACCTAGATCTCCAATTTTAGGCATAGCCGCAATAAAAAACCCCTTTATTCCTTATATAAGAATCAAACAAACATAGGGAATGTTTTAAGAGCTGTGTATGACTTGATTCTTGTCCCAGCAAGACACATAGTGACACTAGGGTTTTATCCCTTAATACAATTAAAATATGTCTTTTATTAACATTAGTTCATCTTCATCCATACCACATGATGTTAAACTGCATGGAAATATAACACCCCTTTCTTCACCTGTGTCACCTTTGTATTATAGAAGAAACCCTTACTACTCCTTGTTTCTCACACCGAACGTAGCTCAAGTCGTCTTAAGAATTGGGTAAAAGGATTATTTATATAAATATGGTGTCCCAATTTCTTATGGGGCTATTAATGTCCAAATTACATGACTTGAAACTGAACATCATAATATTAATTCAGACAAATCAAAGAATGCTTCCATTTTACATATGAGTCAGATCTATGTAAAAGGACGTCAAACTCATGGACAATATTGGTTCAAATATTTCTCATATGAATTGGGCATAAACCCCTTTAATATTTCACACTCTTAATCATGAATGTTTTCAGATCTTCATAATCTTTCTTACGGTTTCTGGTGACAGGTTTTCTAATACCTGAGAACTCTTCTTCCGGACTATGAAACCCATGCACTTAGGTGGCCTTGAATAAGTTTCCTACATAACGGGATTGTCAGTAAAAAGATGCCATTATTTTCCTATGCACCATATACCTTAGCTTGACTTGCTTAACACAGCCCCCATAACAGGTTTTCCAAATAATGGTAACTTTGTTCTCAGTTATAGTATCATTGTCCCCTTCAAGCTTTGATGACAATATACAAGTATTTGTGTTTTAAAACAGTCATTCAAGTATACTAGTCCAATTATATTTCTCCCAATCTGAAAGTCTTAAAGACCATATTTTACACATTTCCCTTACCATGTGTTCAATGCAATATGAAATAACCTTAGAACCACTTGACCACATACCACTTACTGTTTCCATTTTTTCCTTGTTGTATGACCTAAAACTACAGACACCACACCTCCTACATTGGGGTTATACCTTCGTAGAAGTACTATTCCTCCAATTATTTGAAATCATGGTTAGAAATACCCTTTTCCATATTCAAGTACCTTTCTCCATAAACCAAACTCTGTGCTTCGGAAAATTTGAATCTTCATAAACATCCTTCTTCTTTTAGTAGTATAATGTCATATTTTTTAGATCTCATTTTATATACTATGTTGCATGTGCCCTTAGGTGTCCTTGAATAAGTTACCCAAATAATAGTTTTGTCAGTAAAAATATGCTACTATTTGGCTATGCATAATATTACTCAATTGTCCTTGCATAACACAACCCACATAATGGGTTTATGAAATAATGGTACCTTCATTCTTGGAAAAAAGACTTCCTCTAATTCCTTTAGCTCTTTTTTCGTATCATTCTTTAGATTTAGAAATTCCCAAATCATATTTTACCATTTTCCCATAAATACCTAAATATGATAGTATGTTTCAAAACAAATTATCAAGAAATTGGGAGAGTCTCATACCTTTGGTCAGAGCTAAAGACCTAAAATTAAAGCCACACAATGTCATCACTGCATGACTTAAAACTGCACAATACTGATGTCCTCACTGCATGACTTAAAACTGCACAGTACCAATTTCCTCACTGCATGGCTTAAAACTGCCCAATATGATATTAGAAATTCCCCTTCTTGATAAATTTTAACCATTTATCTTCCACCAAAATTGTATAGAAATGGTTTTCCTATTAATGACATATGTCATTATAAAATATCCCTTTCATTCATAAAATTCTTTTCCTTAGAAGAACCACGTACTATGGCCTTGAGTCACCTAAATATTATTTTCCCCTATCTATCAGTAGAAAAATGTTAAATTCCTAAAGAGCTCTTTTTTACTATGCAGCATGTGCCCTTAGGTGGCCTTACATAATTTGCCAACATAATAGGATTGTTAACCAAAAGATGCCACTATTTGGCTATGCAGCATATCCCCAATTGGCCCTGCATAATATATCCCCCATAATGTGTTTTGTCAAATAATGGTAAATCTTTTCTTTGAAGAGACTCCCCTTATGTTGATACAAGTTTTAGAATTGTTGACCATAAAAATTAAAAATCTAGATTCCCCTTGGAAGTATTTAAAGAATATTAAAACAAATTTTAGCCACAATGTCTTGTTTGGGATCTAATTTCATAATTTATGGTCAAATCTATTCAACCTTAAATACAAGCCCTTTATAGTAGAACATGAATGACTCTAAACTCCCAACAACAAGGGACACAGTACTCACTAGATTGAGAACCCACAAAGGGAACTCTGAACAAAAGTCGAGTCCCATCTCACTAAACATACATTTTTTTATGATTTATCTAATATTGAGCAATTAAAAAGTCAAGAGATATAATGTTTGTGGGGATGTCCATATAAACCTAGAAAAAATCAAACTATGCTTACTTGGCCCAATGTCTTATATAAAATAAAAGCAGTTTACGAAAGTGGAAACACAAATGATTAAATACAAAATATTTTACATTTATGAAAATTTTTCATAGAGGAGCATCCAAAAATTTGAGTCACTCTATTGTCAAAAATCAGAAATTATAAATGGATTTATATATAATTCATCATTTGTTTAGCGGCATCTTGAGCCCTGTCAGCTGCCTGTTGAAGCTTGTTTATTTGACCATCTTCTATCTCTTTAGCATGATGAAGTGCTTCTCTAGAATCTGCAGTAGCTTTTGCACCATACTTCTGGACTTCTTCTAATGAGCTATGAATCTGGTCAAGTTCCCCTATAATAATATCTAACTCTTGTTGAAGGTGTGGCTGTTGAACAGTCTTTTCTTTAATTGTCTGCTCTAGTACCTTCAACTTTGTAGTATGATTAGCCTCATCCTGGGATAGCACTACTTGGAACACTTGAATATTGATCGATATTTTGGATTTTATCATGTCTTATTGAAGATTTTGTTCTTGATCCCTTCTCCAAATATTCTCTTTCACTGTAGTATGAATTTCAGGGTATTCAACACTACCAAATCCAAGCGTGATAAACAGAGATGAAAGTCATGGAATTCTTGAAGGAAGTTCCTCAAGGGGAATCTCAGATATTATTTTCCAAATGTATTTCCATGATTTGTAATGAGAAAGACAAAGACACTTCTTTATTTCTGCGCCCGATTCAGAATCATTGTCATAATGAGGGATATATTCTGGGTTTAATTCACTTAAAGAATTTCCATGTTCCTTTCCTTCCTGAACAATGGTTTCTCCACCTTCCAATGTTGTTTAGGCTGATGCAAAGGCTTCACCTCTAGACCTAGACATTGAAGTTGATATACCTATATCATAAATCAAGAAGTATGGTTATGTTTACATTAAATAGATAAAAAAGTGAAGGCAATCACAATATCAGTATCACTTACCTAATAGTAGGTCAGCAGCATGAGAAGAATCCTCCCCAATATTTTTGGTTTCATAAATTTTGTTGGATGTCTCTAGATGAGGATTGTTATATTTACTATGCTTAAGATCTTCAGATTAAATATCAAGAATATATGTTATCTCAATATCCACCTGATCCAATATATCCACAATGGTGGGGTTGACGTTAATAACAACACTTCCTTCAAGTATCATTGTGGAAGTAGTTTCTTTAGATGTAACTTCATATTTCAACCAACCATGGTTAGAAGGTTAATCATCAGAAGATTAATAGGATTAATAATGAGAACTCACATCAATTTGATTCTATAAAAGGAACTCCAAAATCTTCTAAAGCATTTGATATATTAACATGTTCTAATATTTCTTCAAAAGAAATTTCATGGTTCATCATTTCATCCAATGATATCTCAGATCCCCGGTTAGTCTCACCCATGGGAGCACTTGGCGTGTTTTCTTTACAACCTTCCTCTCGCAACCTATGAACCCGAATAGCTTCCTTAGTAATAGTTGTGGGGTCAATGTCAATTGTGTCAGATGTTCTAGTTCATTTGATTAACCTAAAAGTATCATAGAATGGAAGTTAGTTATTGTTACATTTGATACCTTATGAAGTGTTTTTGATTTACCAGAAGCCTTATCTCCTCTGATATCAGGAACATGAGCAGTGTTGGGAACAAATATTGGTTCTTTTGGTTTCAATGCCTCATCAGAAACCAATAGATTTTTGGGAATTTGTGTCTGTTTAGAAGCACCTTCTATGTTTCCTTGAACCTTATCAGTTGTTTATTTCAAAGAAGAAACAGATGAAGTCCATGTAATCCTAAAAAGTTTAAAAACTTTTTCATGAATAAGGACTAAAATTCATGATTATCATAGAGACTCACCACTACTAAGAAAGCGGTTAACCACTGCTCTCTTTCTTTTATGATTTTGCTTCTTCGCCTTCTTAGGAGGGCTTGCATCATCATTCCAAAATACAGGAATTAGAGATCTCAATACTCTCTTTATTTCCTCTTCCATGGCTTGTTGGCCCAGATATATTTCTCCTCATTCATGGGGTGATCTAGTAGCTCCAAGAGCAGTGCCTCTAGGGCTATATTATGGTGAAGGAACTTCGGTTTTCTTTCCTTTAACCAACTATAAGTTAAGATAATATTTCTTCTAAGTAATAATTTTTTGACTAAATTTAAAGTTCCAAAATGTAAGAGAATGAGAGAGAAAGGAAACTTACGTCATCATGATCTACAAAGTCATTCCATTCTTCATCCAATGAAGGATTAATCTCTTTGGTGGTACCACAATCTATCATTTCCTTCACCCTCTTTGTGATATGAATTTATTCATCAGTGGAATATATGAGCATTTACACCTCTCAAATATAGGTCCTCACCTCATTTGTATTATCCTTAAAAAGAATGTCAGAAGAATCCTACGAATCCCCTACTCCTGGAATATGCAGTCCTTCACACAGATCCATCCACATGGTCTCAGCATCATAGTGTAGACTCTACCATGTTTGAACATCCTCTGGCCGTATATATTTAGAATGTATGTCAGAGGGTTATGAAGAGGATCATAAAACCTTGGATTTGAGTTTCTTCCCAACACCCACACTCATAGATGAGGGATTAGGAAATGGAACTCATTGTTCTTTATAATGATGAAAACTTGATCGCCTCGATGTGACTTTGGTAGGGATTGATGGAGTGTCTATATTAATTATGGAAGGAGGATTATATCTGGCATGAGGTATATTTTGTGAATTTGGAGCATTATCACCTCCATCCTCTAATTCTTTCGAGTCAGACCCTGATGATGAAGAATTATCTTCCAAACAACGGGGTTACCTCCTGCTACTTCTATTCACCCTCACTCGAGGGAAGACATGATTTAATACCCCTTCAGGGTAAGATGCAACCTAGTTTCCATCATTATAGATAGTCAATCTTCTTACTGCATCAGTGACAGGTAAATTAAATACTTCCCCAGTCTTCTCTGTAGATGTAAACAACCATAGTAGTCATGAAACCATTGGTTGTTTCTCTAATCTAACAGGCACAAGAGGAGATACAGTAGTTTGTTGTAGACATTTGAATTGACGCCCAAATCTATAAGGAGAATAGGCCTCACATATGATTTCTTCGTCAATTCTAGTGGCCAACACGCCATCTCTTCAAGCTAGCATATATACCCTCAGTTCCAAACTGAACATGCCATCATCAATATATCCCCCAATAAGAGGATTCTCATAAATAAGGAAATGGAATTCCTTATGCATGCCCAATCTAGACTTGATGTCGTAACCATTCAAGAACAAGGGTGAAATACCAGAAAATCCTGAATAGATGGTCGGAAAGAGCTTCCAAAAACCTATACTCCACTTTGTATAGTATAAGTTTTTAATTGAGTAGTAATGCATCCCAACTACACTTGGAATGGTCCCTCTATTCTAAAGGGAGGTTTCCCCTTGTAAATTTGTAGAAAACTTTTATGAATCTTGGCCAAAACAGAAGTATCCATCAATACTATCCTTTTTTCTACTAGCTTAGATACAATAACAAAGGTTCCTGGCCTCACGCCTCCTATGGAGTCTCGGACTAATAATAAATACACGCTGAGCCACATGGCCAAGAAACCATCAAGATGTGTCTGAATGAATATTTGGGTTGACTTCGTATCCACATTTATCAAATTATCCTTTCTCTAATGTTGGATGAAAAGTATCAGGGGTACCTCTCTTCTCTGGCCTTGGATAACTAGTCGGATGGGTGTAAGTGGGAACCTTTTCCTTCTTCCATATCAAAAATATTTCCATCCATTCTTCTTGATGAATATCCCTCCTAGTGAGAGATTTTATGGTGGTTGTGTTCTTGAGTTTTCTAAATATTTTCATCAACTCAGAAACTAAATCTAGTGTCTTCTCCAAGTCATTTCATGTCACCTGGGGAGGAATAAACTCATCATTCATGTCCCCAAGGATTGGAGCTCCAGAAATTTTTTAAATACCCCACAAGATGATGCCTACCTCTCCATGTGTTAAATGGAAGGAATTTGTCTCTGGACTCCATCGACTTAATAATTCTGGCACAAAATCACCATTCTTGTATACATAAGTTTGTCCAATCCAGACAACCTCATAAATACCGGCTCCATTCAAGTCGTCTGAAAAATTTTCACAGGTCTTACGAACCCTATATGCCCACATCCATGCAGGTTTTACACCTCCTCCTATGAGGAAGTCCAAATATTTCTTCCAAGCCTTGGACTGATCTATCTGAGAGTCTCGAAAGATCGATGAATAACAGTGTAGTTGCATCTTGGGTGTGTATGCCTTCAAATCTGGAGCACAAGGGCTATGATGCATAATATGAGCTTTCTCTAGTCTTATCACTAGAAAATGAGCCCCTAGCAGAAATGTTGGCCGAATAAAATTTTGTATAATCTTGAAACCAACAATGTGGGACATAGTTATTTTGATTTGGAACATTAACATCCTATAAATGGCCATATCTATAAAAATGAAGATTGGTTCTTTAGGGAAAGATGAAATTATAATTCTGCAAATATTTTTCTATGTCTAGAAGGGTGGTGTTGCAAATGTCAATGTAATCATGACCAACAACATTAATCATGTCATCAATCCTCTAGTTGGAAATCTCATCAGTCGTTCAAATTATTTTGGGAGCTGTTTGAACTTGCAAAAAAGATAAAATCATATTTTAAAGTAAGTTCATTTATTTGGTGTTTTTGACAAAAAAAATGGTGAAAGAATTAAGGCACACAAGTTTAAAATTGGCACGCAAGTATAAGTAACTGCATAAGAATGGCTCCCCACTTATAGCGCGCAACTAAAAAACATACAGAATAAGAACGGAGAAACAGAAGCGTCTCAGTCAAAGAAGACTTGTGCGCCGAGAGTTGAAATTTCAGAGGTCTTAAAGCTTTTCATATAAGTGAAGACGTTATATATAAGCGACACATGTCACCCTATACCCTAGATTCATGCATGCTGCAAACTTGAGCTACCAGTTTCTCAATGTTTGTAACACTTGTGTGCCCCAGAACACTTTTCTTTCTCCTTCATTACTTTACCTCAGTATTGGATCCTCTTTTCATTTTGGATCCAATTCTGAGGGGGGATTTTTTTGACACTCAATTCCTTAAAAGAGTCTAAAAAATGACAAAGGGAATCCCCTTATAAAGAAAAGGGGAAAACATGAAGAAAATAAAGACTTGCAAAGGCATGAATTTTGGATCACCTTAGTCTAGCCGAAACTCCATCGGCGCACAAGGTACTTGCACACCCAATCTCTTTTCTCCCATAGCCTTATTTTTTCCAATAAATAGACCCTTGGGGCCTTCATTGGTATGGATGAATTTCCATGAAGCCCAATTTCTGCAATGGTCACCCTAGTACTTCGCCCCAGTCGTTTGAAACATTAAAGGTAGTTCTTCAACACCTTGAGTGGAGTATTTAAAGGAGTATCATTGGACATAAGTCCTTTTAGTGTTTGAAAACCATAACACATGTGCACCTAAAGTGGCCAAACTTCCCAAATCGTAAATACTTGAGCTCTTTCTATTCCGTTCATAGGAACTTGAGCGCCCCACTTCTAGTATCACATGTTAATACTCTTGAAGTCTCAAGCAAGGTCTCTCCCAAGTTTTACCATACAGGTTGTTCGTCGCTTAAGTGAACATCAGATCGCCCAAGCATACTTGCGCTCTCATACTTGTGCGCATGTACATATTTGGGATCCCATATTTTATTCACTTACTCTCTTCAGTCTATAATCCATCAATCCTTCATCAAATCCATTCATGAAAAGGCTTCTTCTTCCTTGGTTCCCTTGTCTAAAAGGGATTCGGTTGAGACCTCCACCAAAACCTCTTGACTTATCAAATCTTTGGGAAAGTCACATCAGTGTGTCTCTTATTTGGGTTTGTATTTACACAGTCAGAGGTGTGCCAAATTTTTTTCACAATGGGGTTAGGATTCATGGAATGCATGTGGGTTTTCATATCTACAGTTACATGGACCTTTCTCCCATGAACAGTGTTGGGAAGTTCCCAGTTTGGAGGAGGGTTTGGGTTCTAGCTTCTCCCTTCTCAAAGAGTTGACCTAGAACCTTAGGTATCTTGTAGGAAAGGTACACATCACACTTTAATTTCCACACAAGAATAGGAGAAGTCTCCCTCCCCTAACGAGATAAATTTTAGGGAAACCACCCTGGTTTAAGCCCTAGTCTTTTTTGCAGGAGGTTACATCATTTCTCCTCCTTTCTTCTTCGGTGCCAAAGACCAGAGGGGAGATGGGTACAAGGAATTTTGTTACCCTTTCCCTATCCTGTTGGGATTTGTCACCATAGGCATCCATCCTGGTTTAGGGCCCTAAACATCGTCCCTTATTCCTTCCATTGGACCCTTGTCCAAGTTAAAGATAATAGAGGGAGGGCTCATCGCCTCACCCTCTTCTTAGGTCGCCTCATCCTTGTCCACCCTCACCACCATACGTGTGCCCTCTTCCACCAATAGAGGAGGAAAATTTTGAAATTGTGAATGCCTTTGTTGAATCTTTGACATCATCTTGTTTCTCACACCGAGCATGACTCACGTGGGATTATAGATTTTTCATGATCACCACATTTTTAAAATTTAAGGAACTATGAGAACTCTGATTTCTATTCAATAAAAGATATGAAGGAAGCCCTTTCAGGGCCCGAGCTCACTGGATATCCTCTTTAGAAGTCCAACCCTAATTACATTAATTTGGACATCCTTCTTAAAAATAATCCCCAAATTAAACCCTCAAATTACCAAGGCATCCTTTTTAGGAAGTAAGCCCAAACACATTTCTCTCAAAGGACTATATTGTCCCATGATACTCATAGAACTACACATGATTTGATTCCCATCTATATGGGATACGTAGGAAGCCTTTTTGAGGTTCAAACACAATACCTTAAATTAATCCTATTCTCTGTGGGCCATATTCCCCACAGGGTCTGATCCTACTTGGAACCCCATATCCTTTCCAAGTTCCTTGGGATGCTTCAGTATAAGTCCCACACTATGTTTTTTACTAATCACCTTATTCTTAGATGTCCATACCATATGACATTAAACTGTATGGCTAGGCCCATATCAAATGACCTTAAAAGGTATGATGTGTCCCATTCTGCGGCACTGAACAACAAGGGTTCTGATTCATTTCACAAGTATATGTAGGTAGCCTATTTTATGGGCACGATCCCTAAATCAAATCAAACCTTTGTCTCCCTAGATGACAATAAATTCTAGAGTGCCCCACTGAGTGGCTTAAAAACCAATATCATCATAACAATTATTAAACTAATCTATAAGTAGTATATGAGAGGATACCATTGATGGAGAACCTCAAATACATACAGATATCTCAATTAATGAAGAACCTTGAATACATATGGATGATTTTAACTTTTTACATGCTAAATAAGTGATTGAAAATTCCATGAGATACTTATGATATACTTGGTAAATTAATAAGGATACATGAAAATATCTTAAATTATAAAATGTTTCCCAGATTAGACAATAGTTCCCCCCAAAAGGGTGTGATGAGTCTGACCTCCCATCCTCTCGACCAATGCACGTTATTAAGTATCATAAATTTCAAACTTAATGAACACTTGCCTTTGGAAATCAGGTCCCCTTTGGATAAAGAACTTTTGTATGTTTCTGGTTCCCTAAATAAATCTAATGGAAACCGCTTGGAATCATTTATTATTAAAACGGGAATACACATTTCAAGGAACTACGAAATAGCTATAAACTTGACTCACATCTGAGGAGGAGTCTCTAAGTTTTCCAGAATCATCTAAGTGAACTCAATCTAGAACTCTTCTTCCTCATTTAAACCCTCTCCAACAAGCATTAGAGGGTTTTATAGATGAAACTCTCTCATTATATCATACATACTTAGTGCTTCCTACCATGAGTCTATTTACAAAAACTATATAAAATGAGAAATTTTATCACATAACTAATCATCCCCTATTTATAAAAACCAATGGAGTCTCCTTTCCCACTACTAGAGGAGAATTATTAGAGATTTCCTCCTATCACCCAAATAGTAAACATCCCTTCAATGATAAATTCATGTCTCAAAACACATGACATATTTTTTCCACATTTTACAAGAAATAAGGCTCACTACTAGCCATAAACAACCCACTCTACTAAAACTATCCCAATGGATTTCATCACATCTCTATAAATACCCTCAACCATGCATATCATGCTCCATGGCCAACTCAAGGTAAACCAAACTTACATAACCACAATACTTTCATTACACTATATTGTAACCATTTCACTTTAAAAAAACATAAATATCTCACATTTAGGCACCATTTTAACCATATAAATTTTTCCCTTCCCAGTTAAAATCAATTACAACTTTTTATTAGGAACTATTTTCATAAAATCATAAGAAAACAAAAAATAATAATTTTCATTTCCCACAACCCACCATAACCTACTTTTCCATGAATGCCTAGTATGATGCATGCCACATAACTCCTGAGTTCCTCAGATGATACATTCATATGTAAACCCCACACCATACTATCCAATAATAAAACCTCAAGAAAAAAATAACATCACACAATAAGTTTATCACCCAATGTGGAATAATATCTAATTCTAATTGAAAATGTCAAGAAAAAAATTCCATAGTTGGTAATTTGGGTTTAACCCCACACATGGGATAGATAATACCATGAAAGAGTTCATTTACAAGGCATGAAACATCCTAATATCCCATATACCTTTCCCAAATAGTAATATAACAGAAAGAAAAAGGCCCTGATACTACTTTGTAACATCCCAGCCCGGGTTCTACTAAACTAATATGTCCAGCCAGTGTAGTACATGATCCCACGCATGCCTCCACGTACACTAGAGGATGTTGACTAGTAGTGAGGGTATAATGAAACAGATATGGATACTATAAACTCTTTTTGAGAGATAAAAATAGTGTAAATCAATTCAAACATAAAAATACAGTAATAATAAATAGTTGTTCATCCAATACCGCATTCCCAAACATGTAAAGTACCGACAAAAAATAAATTAAAATATGACATTTCATGATAGTCTAAATTTGCAAAATGAAAACCAAAGTAAGACACTAAAGAAAAACCCAAAAACAAGTCAAGACATCATGTACGGTCCCCTCATCCATGCTCCATCCTAACTCCAATATTATCCATTAATAATGTGGACCTTTCCCTTGTCTAGGACAGCAACCATGAAGCCTTCTTGGGTACCTAATGGAGGCCCGAGTAAGGTGTGAGTACAACTCAGTAAGCCACCACCAATGGTGTCTACAACAATTTCCAATATAATAACAATGTATGCAGAAGTAACGTAAACATTAGAAAAAAATAGATACTATATAGCTCATTATTTACCAATATTTAAATCAACCACATTTTTTAACATCTTGAAGTGATACCCAAACCCATCAAACTTTCTTTGAATGATTTAAGTTATCTATAACATATATCACAAGGGTCATGGGTCGATAGAAAAAGAGTATCAAACCAAGTATCCAACTAGGATTCAAAATTCTATGTTTGGCCATCCCAATAATGATATAGAACAACATGTCCTTACCCTTGGAGTTAATATCATTTGACATGAGTCAACCAGGGGCGACCTTGAACCGATCATCGGAGCCAGTCCGCGACATGACCCAAAGGGCGTTCCCGATCCCCACGAGCTAGCAACTAGTGTCGGGCATCAAAACTCAACAAGAGGGAACGATTTTTTCCAATAAAAATAAATAATGATGCGGAAAAGTAGAACAACACAAATTAAATAAATGATCCTAAAAAAGAAATAATAAACAAAAAAACACATTAACATGGTCTCGACCAAAACTCCTCGCAACTCTGAGAGTCGCACACCAGTCCACAACCAACTCTTACCCACAGCGAGTGAGTTCGATCCAATCCTACAGCAAAACTAAAAACAAGAAAAAACTATAGGCGTGAGTATTAAAACGTAGTAGGCATTCCCAACAAACTATTCCCAATGCACTACCTTTAAATAAATAATTTACCAATTCCAGGTTTGAACTAAGGTATATAAAATCTTTGTTTCCAGACACACTTTCATTTCTAAAACAAGTATCAGTCCATTTCCCTTTTTAATATAAAAACAAGTTTAATGTTTGAAAGGAATGGGTACATTTTATTTTAAAACATTTTCTGAGAAAAATTTAGAAATCCAAACTTCAGTTATTAACCAAAATGAAATCCACACATAACACACAGCACATACCAAGGGAAATGGAAAAACTAGCACACAGGGGCCAGCCACCAAACTAGATCTCTCAATCATCTTCCACACACAAATATACACTAAATGAAACATGGGTCGAACCTAGGAGCTCATGAACAATCCATAATATACTATACATCTGACTCATCCTGAAGGCATGCCCTAACTCGATGACTTCATAACTCCCAAACGCTCGGTATAGCCCTTAATGGCCTAACCGAGGGGCCCAATCCCCATAGTAGAAATAACATAGTATTCCACTGCTATGGGGCCACTAGCCACTACATAATCTAAACTAGTGCAGCAATCATTCTCAGAAGATTCACTCAATATGCCAGGTTCCCATGTCAACACGCATAATAAAAGGGAAAAGAGTGATTCAGCAAAGTCAATCAAGTAGCACTGATATCACACACAACTCACGAAATCAACACACACCAAAGATCACCCCTGAGTGACCCAAAATAGAGTTTTCCAAAATAATTTATTTTTATTAATGTTCCAAACAGGACTTCACTAATTTTAAAGAAAAACCACATTCCTCAAGAAAATCCAAAAACACTCATTCACGCTTCCTAAGAAATCATTTATCATTTAAACCAAAATGACAGTTGAAATTCCGCAAATTGTGTGTAAAGGAAAAATGGGGATTCTTTCAAGACTGAGTGTATGTTCATAAATAAAACATTTCAAGTGACGTGTATAAAATAAACAACTCTTTTTACACCAAATAGTCATTTAAGAATTAATTATCTTATATCATTTCCCATTTATTAAAATTAATAAAAACATCAAGCAATTAATAAACTATAAATTTAAAGGTTAATGGAGTGGGGGACCTACCTCGACTTGCATCTCGGTTATAATGACACAACACGCCTCTCACAGAAGCACAAGCACGTGCACGCCGATGCCTGCAACAAACTCACAAAAAATAAGGAAAATATAGACATTAATTTAATATAATAAAAGTAAGAGATAATAAATACCTCACCTGAACCTCAGTGTAGGCGAAATGGCATGAAACCAAACAGCTCACCTTTGGAGGCGGGAATTTGTCGTGCACTCAATTAAGAACAAGGCGTGCGTGTGCAGTTGGCGGCACAGACAAAGATGAAACACAAGCTGATTGGGCTTGTCATTCCGCCTTGGAATGACAGTGAGGAGCTGCGGGGCACCAGAAAGGTCACCGGTAGAGGGTACATGGCTGGTAAGGGAATACGGCCAGTTGGAGGGCCACACCGCAGCGCAAGAGGTTTGACGGTTGGAGCAGCGGGGAGGCAGCGTGGAGTGAGGGAAAGCCGGTGTGAGATCAGGTTGCTGGGCGAGGGGTGAAGGCTGGCGGGCTGGGTCAGCTGGGCACTGGATCAAGGCAGGGGGTGTGCGGGGTCCCTAGAGAGTGCGAAAGGGTGAGCAGGGAGGTGGAAGGAGGGTTGGTCAAGGTAAGAAGTGGTGGGATGCAGGCAGAGGGCCGGAGCGAGGACCTGTAGGAGGATGCGGATCTGGTGTGAGACTGGGCGATGGGTACCGGAGATGGTAGTTGGGTGTGGGATCTTGCGTGGTAGGTAGAAAGATTAGGAGGGTGAGGCAAGGTCGTCCGGGGTGCCGGACAGAGGTAGACGAGCAGGAGGGAGACGGTTCATACTGCTTCGTCACAAGGCAGGAGGATCGGGTGGCCGATGCAGAGGCAGGAGGTAGCTGTTGGGTGCTGCAATGGGAGGCGGCTGGACGAGGGAGGTGTGAACAGGGAGGATGTTAGGTGTGAGGCGGATCAGCAAGGCGGAGGGTGTGCGGGGCGTGCAGGCCGAAGGCAGAGCAGAGAAGCCTGGGGGTGCTACGGAGGCTGGTGGCGTGACGTCGAGGGCACCGGGCACTGAAGAGGGGTGAGAGAGAAGGCTGGGGTGGTTTCACGTTGACGGGCCAAGCAGGGCATGAGTGGAATTGTGCGGGGCGGAGGCGACACCACATGCGGGGTGCTACGTGCAGGAGGGTCATGCACAGCAAGGAGCGAGGCTGGCTGGGCGCTGTAATGAAGGGAGAGAGAGATATGGGGAGATGAGGTGCTGCAGGGAGTAAGGTGGAAAGGGAGATGCGGGCAGGAAACCATATCCAAAAATGGGGCGGGGGAGAAGCTGTGTGGAACAACAAAAGGGACAAGAAGAAAAAAGAGAAGAAGGGAGAGGAATAAAGAAGAAAGAAAAAGAGAAAATTAAATAAATAAATAAATTAAATAGAATAAGATAAGATAAAAATAAATGTTAAATAAATAATAATAATAATAATAATAGCCTTAATTATAACAAAAATAACAATTAAAATTATTAACTGTAACCGCAATAAAATACAAAATTTTTTCATTTTAAATTTTTCTGAAGACCGACAGACAGTTCCATTTCCTAGGCAAAGCCACGTGGGGTCTGCAAAACGCGCTCTGCCCAGGTGCTCAGTGACGTCAACACAAAACTGTGCGTTTTTTGACAAAACTTAAAAATATTGTTTGGTATTCAACCCAAACCTTGACAAAAAATTTTAAAACAAAATAAAATAAAAAAATAAAAAAATAAGTTGGTCGCGGTGCAACAATTCTCCCCACCATAACGCTTCCCATCCTCGTGAAGCCACAACAAGACCTGGACCCAATAAGAAACTCCTTAAGTGTCACTCACCCCAAAACATTTAAGCACTTACAGTTGATCGATCCAAACAAACACCAAACTCCCATGACACACAACTTATCCTCAAAACACAAACACGTTAAGCACCACCAAGAAAACTATGATACTGACACGGGGAGGCCCGAATATAATCCCCCCCATAGGAAAGAAGACAACTGAATTCGAAGAGACCCGTGATGGGTCTCCCCACCATATGAAATGACAATATTAACTAAACTTGAAAACTTTCCATACTGACCAAAAACCCCATCATAACGGTAGGGGAGGGAAGGGCCTAACCAAAAGAGCATCAAAACTATCATCACCGCTACCTCAACGATGTCACACCATCGGAAGAACACAAACCATACCACTCTAAGGATAGAAATTAAACCAAGGCCCTTCTTCACCACTGGGGTTCACCTGACTACGTGCCAGATTCACTCTAAGACCTATGGTTGGAGCTCTGTTGATTGAAGCATCTCCTTCCTTGCTGTCAGTATTCAATATTTCACAAACATGACACATGAACCAAAGTTTTTACCGACGCACATCCATTAAAATAAAGGTTTCAAAGAGGTTAATCCACAACCATTCTTACAACTGAAAAAAACGCCCCAAAATAGTATAGGTGATGACTACTATATCCAAATAACACCACAAATATAAACCATCAAACTGATCCACTAGCATCACCCTACTCTTGGTGACGAGCTGTGGTGACCTTCAATGAGCTAAGTCTAGCTTCAGCGCACTTCATGGAAACACCCTGGCAGAGTCACTGTAAGTGACCCAGACGTCCATAGGTTTGGCAGGGTTTTTGAGCATTCGGGCACATTGGTCTCTTGTTCCCCCACTTACCACACTGGTGACAGATCAAGGAATTGTGATGTGAGGAAGATTACTGGAGGTCTGAAGGAATCTTGATTCCTTTACCAGTTCCACCACCATCATGTCACTTCCCATTTTTCTTATCACTATCTTCTACACTACTTCCCAAAGACAGAGGAGGGTTCATCACCTCATGTACTCCTGCTAACTCAGCTTCGACGAGGAAAGCTTGTCTCACCACATCAGGGAAAGTGATCACGTTGAACTCTCCCACCTTCGACTGCAGCTCAGGACGAAATCCAAGCTCAAAATGCGAAGCTTTCAAGGCATCATTTCCAACACACCCTGGTTCATACAGAGCCAGGTCTAGGAAACAACCCAAGAATTCCAACACTGATCAGACACCTTGTTGGAGACCGCACAACTCTATCCTCTTCCTCACCTTTGTCACTTTAGATAAGTATTGTTGGATGAAGGAAGATTTGAAGAACTACCAAGTGAGATCTTTCTGAGGTTTATTCTGAGACATAGACTCCCACCATTTCCAAGTTGGACCTTCAAACATAAAGGTATCCAACTTCACCTTTAACGACTCAGGCAACACAATGAAACTGAACTACCTCTCAATCTTCTGTAACCACTCCACTGCCTCAATAGGATCTTCCTACCCATAAATGAGGGGAGGGTTCAATATCTGAAACTCAAGGATGTAGTCCTTGGGATGATCAACTGGAATATTTTCTGAGGATGCACCACCCGAAGTTGAACCTTGGGCATCCATCGAACCTTCGTGGGGGCGAACACTAAGGAACAAAAAAACTAGACGATGGGTCAAACATGGTCATTGTCATTTCAAATACCAAAATAACACTTTTCACAATGTTTTTTTCAAAAATAAGGAAAACCCAGATGATTCACTAGACAGAAACTAGTGATGATGGGTGACTCAACCATATGGTTGGCGGCCATACGCCAATCACACCACCATCACTGAGAGCATTCTAGGGTAATGTCTCCGGCTCTACATGGCTTTCCAGACCTTGTGAGCTCACGGAGGTCACTTTCCCAACTCCCATTTCATTTTCCAATACCAAACAAACCATAAGAATCAAAATAAATCGACAACCCAAACATCCCATGGTAACATGAGGTTTGGAATGATCAAGGTTTCATGATGTCCTTCTCATATGTATACCTCAAGTCCCGACAATTATAATCCATCTACCATGACAACCCCAAATAACAATGGGCACTCTAAAAAACAAGGTTCTCTTAGGATTCGACCAGCTCTGATACCATTTTGTCATGAACCAACACAGGGCAACCCTGAACCGATCACCTGAGCTGGTTCGCGACATGACCCGAAGGGCGTTCCCAATCCCCACGGGCTGGAAACTAGTGTCGGGCATCAATACTCAATAAGAAGGAACGATTTTTCCCAATAAAAATAAATAATGTTGTGGAAAAGTAGAACAACACAAAGTAAATGAATGATCCTAAAAAGAAATAATAACCAATAAAACACACTAACCTGGTCTTGACCGAAACTCCTCGTGACTCCGACAGTCGCGCACCATTCCACAACTAACTCCCGCCCATGGCGAGTGATTTCGAGCCAAAACTACAGCAAAACTAAAAACTGGAAAAAACTATAGACGTGAGTTTTAATACTTAGTAGGCATGACCAAAAAACTATTCGCATTGCACTACCTTTAAATAAAAAATTTACCAATCCTAGGTTTGAACTAAGGTATATAAAGTCTCAGTTTCCACACACACTTTCATTTCTAAAACAAGTATCGGTCCATTTCCATTTTTAATATAAAAACAAGTTTAATTTTTGAAATGAAAAGGTAGATTTAATTTTAAAACATTTTATGTATACAATTTAGAAATCCAAACTTCAGTTATTAACCAAAAGGAAAGCCACACATAACAAACAACACACAATAAGGGTAATGGAAAAAGTGTCACACAGGGGCCAGCAACCAAACTAGATCTCTCAATCATCTGCCACACACAAATAAACACTAAAGGAAACATGGGTCGAACCTAGGATCTCATGAACAATCTAGAACATACTATACATCTGACTCATCCTGAAGGCATGCCATAACTCGATGATGTCATAACGCCATAATGCTCGATATAGCCCTTCAAGGCCTAACCATGGGGCCCAATCCCCATAGCAACAATAACTTAGTATTCCTCTTCTATTGGGCCACTAGCCAGTGTGTAATCTAAACTAGTTCAGAAAGAGTTATCAGATGATTCACTCAATATTACAGGTTCCCATGTCAACACGCATAATAAAAGGGAAAATGGTGAGTCAGCAAAGTCAATCAAGTAGCACTGACATCACACACAACTCACGAAATCAACTTACACCAAAGATCACACCTGAGTCACCCAAAAGAGAGTTTTCCAAAATATTTTATTTTTATTAAAGTACCAAACAGGCCTTTACCAATTTTAAAGAAAAACCACATTTCTCAAGAAAACCCAAAACAATCATTCACGCTGCAGAAGAAATCATTTATCACTTAAACAAAAACTACATTTTGAATTTTTCAAATTATGTTTAAAGGCCAAATGGGCATTCTTTCATGACTGAGTGTCCATTCATTAATAAAACATTTCAAGTCACGTGTATAAAATAAACAGCTCTTTTAACAATAAATAATCATTTAAGATTTAATTATCTTATATCATTTCCCATTAATTAAAATTAATAAAAACATCAAGAAATTAATAAAATCTAAATTTAAAGGTGAATGTAGTGGGGGACCTACCTCAACTTGTAGCTCGGTTACGATGACATGACACGCCTCGCACATGCGCGCAAGCACTCCCATGTCGATGCCTGCAAAAAAAGCACAACAAATATAGAAAACATAGACATTAATTTAAAATGATAAAATTAAGAGACAATGAATACCTCACCTAAACCTTAGTGTAGGCAAAACGGCCTGAAACCAGACCACTCACCTTTGGAGGTGGGCATTTGTCGTACGACCAATTAAGAACAAGGCACATGTGCACAGCTGGACATGTGGACAGAGATGAAACACAAGCTGAGAGGGCTGGTCATTCCACCTCATAATGGTGGTGAGGAGCTGTGGGGCACCGGAAAGGTCACCGGTAGGGGGATGAGAATGGCGTGTGGCCATTTGGAGGGTCGCACCACTGCGTAGGAGGTTTGACAGCTGGAGTAGCGGGGAGGCAGGGTGGAGTGAGGGTGATCTGGCGTGAGATCAGGCTGTTGGGCGAAGGGTGAAGGCTGGCTGTTTAGGTCAGCTAGGCACTAGATCGCGGCAGGGGGTGTGCAGGGTCCCTGGTGAGTGCAAAGGGGTGAGCAGGGAGTCTGAACACCTTTATACTCTTTAAGAGATATGAATTCACTACTATATTTGTTTTGGATAATAATAACCTGATATAACCTATATTTTCTAATTGAAGTATAACCATGAAATCGTCCTTTTTTATAGGGATTCTGAACTCGGTACAACACTTACTTTAGATTCCGCGATCTATAACATGAATTATCCAGAACATAAAATCCAAGATACAATACTTGAAATATAATAATTTTTTGTTGTTAAAATCTTGAAGGAATGGTTTATTCTTAGGTGATAAGATATAAACAACTAATAAAGACTTGGAAAAAACCAGGGAAAATAATCTGATGGATAAGGTTGCAGCATAGCCTTTAGTTCATTGATTTAAGGATCATTTTTTCTCATCATGGTTGTAGTATTAGTCTAACACATGTTGGTTCTCCATGAGATATCATTCATTATGTAAATGTTGTTATCACAAGATAACATAATCATATAGCACTTCAAGTTTTTTAAAGTGCACAATAATGAAAATAATTACAAAAGTGTATTGCCAATCATAGTAGTATGATATCTCAGACTCCTTTGAATGAGTCTTGATCACCTTAAATAATAATATAAAAAAATTAAAATAGTTGATAATCAATTTTTTAAAGAATTTAAATAATAATTAATAATTATATAAGAGAGAGAGATAGAAATTATTATTCTAGAATAATCATTATTATTAAAAATCTATAAAATAATTCAAAATAATTTTATTTAATTATTAAATACTCTATAATATCGTCATAAGAATTAGTCAAAATAAATACTATAAATATTTCACTGTTACAATCCTACAAAATTCCAATTTTAATTTTAAAAAAAACATTCCATATTCATACAGATATGTAAATATTAAAATGATACTAGAAAAACATTAAATAATATAAAAAATCATAATATGATGATTATTACTAAACATTTATTTACAAATAAATTAAAAAAATATTAATTTAAAATAATTAAATTATAAATTTAAAACATCATTTTTATGGTTTATGTGTTAATAATAAACCAGTTTAAATAAACATTTAAAAATAATTCCAAAAACACATCACATAGTCACCATATAATATATATGTATTTATGAAACAAATAATAAATAAATAAAGTATAAACTTATAGTAAGTGAAAGTTTCAAAATATATAAAATATAGAGAATTATAGAAATTACTATATTAATAAATTTTAAAAAATATATTAGAACAAAAGTTCATATAGACTAACTATACATATTGACTATGATTTATTGGTCGCAATTACAAAGTTATTGACTCTGAGGTTAAATAAATGACCACATGAACCAAGTCACAGGTCATGTGAATCAACCATATAAAGTAATAACTGACTACCTAAACAAATGAGTAATCCTAAAGAAACCATCATGAGAGATAGATGTATTATAAGTCATGCTATTGAGTGAAAGATAACGTGTTGTAGGAAAAGTGACCAAAAGACCATGTGATCGTGTGAATGTGAAGTGATTATGATATCAAAAATAAGGAATAAAATAGTAAAATCATAATTCTTTTTCAAAAATAGAATAAATAATATATACCAGCCATAAAAATTATAAATTAAATATTGAAGTATATGATGCTATAAGAAATTATAATTATCCATAAATTTTAAAAAAATATTTAAGGTATTTCCATTATTTATGGTATTTTTAATATTTAAAAAATAAAATATAAAAAATAATACTAGAAATCATACAAACACTAACCACTTCCTTGTTAGGTTTCATAATTTGATACCTATCAATGTACTTTGTGAATTTCAATTAATCAAAGGTTATTGGGTATAAATCTAATAAAATAGAGCGATTTGATTAACCATGGTAATATGTGTCATCCCATATGATGGATTAAGATATCATGGCCCTCAATTTTGTTTTTACTATGTAAGTTTGTGTCCGTGAAATGATAATTACATAAGATGTATTTTTTTATGATTTATGTTCCTAGTAGATTATATTGGGAACTAAGAGAGGGTTGAAGTCGTGTCTTTCAATTTTACTAAGTTTTACCATTTTATTTTGACTATCCCTTCTTTATTATCCCTTTTTCTAGTTTAGAGATATTTATCAATTGATGCGCACTAAACCCTCACCATATTATGTAATGTATAAAGTAACATGAATAGTATCACATAACTTTTTTAAAAATATAAAACCCTTTATAGAAAGATTTCTCCATGATGTAACTAGTTATTTTACCTGATAATATATTTATTGATTACAATTGTCTTAAAGTTATTAAAAATGCCTAAAAAATTGGCACATAATTTTTGTGAAGGAATCATTCACATTCCAAAAGGAATTTATCATTCTCATCCATAATATTCACTATATTACACAAGTGAAGAGATCTTTATACAAAATCCCATTTTCTTTGGTCTTCACTACTAGAGTGGCATTTTTTATACTCAACCAACTAGTATTTAATGTTTATAATTAAACTCCATGAAAAATATTTACCTTATTCCTTAGATGTCTTTGAATAAATAGTAATAAGATCTTCATATTCAATGAATAGGTCTTTAACTAGAAAGGTATTATCAAAATCACTCTATGATAGTTATCATTGTTTGTCAACTTGATTAAATTATCATATTCATCCGTAGTGACTCTTCAATCTTCAATAGTCTCAATGGAAACAAGGAGACAAAAATTTAGCATTCAGTCCATCTCTCATAGTTTTCTTCTATGATATAGTAATATCATTAGGCTTCATCCTCTTCATTGTATTCTTATTATTTGATTCATTTTTTACACCATATAATTTTTTTATTTCCATATTCATTGATTTATAGAAAATCTCTAGGAACTTCTGTATTAGCATCTTATCAATATATAACTATTAGAGTCTCTTTAGAATAGAAGAAGTGTTAAATAATTTCCCTATTATAATCTTATTTTCTTCTTCTTATCGAATAATTTTATATTCATATAAAATTGTAAAAATTATTTCCATTAATAAATAAGAAAATACGTTTAATTTTTTAATTGAAATCATCTAATTCAAACTGGTGGATATTTATAGTTTAATTTCTAACAAGATAACCATTTAAAATTCTTGTCAATATCTCCATATAAATTTCAAATAGATTGAAGATATTTTCTTCTTGAAAATATGTTTATTTTTATTATTTTTAATATTCCTCCATGTGTTCGTAACTACAAGTACCATTGGGACATGGTACTTCTCTTCATGAAGTGGAAATATAAACCTCCATCTTCAATCATAAACTCTTCTGAATATTGATGGTGTTTTCTGAAGAATATCATCACATATAATCACTTGATTTAATCTTTAGATCACAATTTTTTAGAATGTAATAAACCTAATGAAGTTGTTCTAATAGATTTTAAACATTGGGAGGGAACCATACGAAGTCAAAATGTCAACCTTACAATGTGAAAGGAATAGACCTTATAATGTCTATTATTCGAACCTTACCAAGTGTTATGGACAACCTTTTAAAGTATTATGGTGATACTTACAAGGTTACCATTTCAACCTTAAAAATTACCTCTTACTATTTTTCTACAAAGTCAAGATCCATAGAACTTAAAGAACCTTATGAAATGTAATGTTGAGATGATCCTTATAAAGATGGAAATATATGATATAATTTTTTTTCTTTTCTATATTTTATAATTCTGGTGAACCTTACAATTTTTTTATCAACAATCTTATGAAGTATCAATATGTAACTTAAGAGGGTTTTAATGAACCTTACAATTTATTAGAATAAACCTCACAAAAGTTCCAATGAACCTTATGATGTTTTCCCTTCATCATTTTTCAACATCTAGGTAAACCTTATGAATTCTATGTAATAAACAATACAAAGTTCATTCCTTTTTCATTTTCTTGATGTTCTATATAGATCCAACCTTAGGAGGTACTCAGATTTATCCTTAAAAGTTTCATTAGGATTATAAATTTTTCAGTTTTATTATAAATTTCATATTCAAAAATTGATCATCCTCAACTAAAATTATCATAGAAACTACCCCAGCACCTCAAACATCATTCAAAATATATTATTCACTTTTTATAGTGTTTTTTTATCTTTTCATCCTTTTATTTATTTATTCATACTTTATCTATATTTTACTTCATTTAACCATATCTCTCAAACTATTTTCCATAACAAAAATCTTATATTTCTTATAATTATTCTTATAGATAGTACCACTTCCTTTATGGATCAGTACATATATTTCATAATAAGATAACTTCTATAATCATAAAATGTTAGGGATAAGACTCTAAATATATCTTTTTAAGAACTATATGAAAAAATCTGTCTTTTTTAATTAACAACATCAATTCTCTTTTCTTAATTATTTATAAAAAACGCCATATCAATCCTTTTTAATTTATTCAGTCTCTTCCACAACACCCAAAATTCAACATAAATTGACTTTATTTATCATGTATATGTTGAAAATAAAAAATAACTCATTTTCAACAACTTTCAATCAATCACATGTTTATTTCTTAATATTTAATCAACATATGAGTTGAGAAAAGTGATAAGTTATATAAGGTTGAACTTATTTATGTATCATGATTAAAGATGGCATCATAGAAAACGTGGCATTGATAATGGACATGTAGTTGATTAAATCACACCAAACCAATTTTTAATTTAGGTATATATGAATTTATTCTAGATACTTCCCTAAATTTATAATTATTATGGATATCCATATTAAATTACAAATTTATAATGGCAACTTTTTTTTGCCTTAGATAATGTTAATTAGGGTTATCTAACTAATGTGACTGGTTCATGTGTAAAAATAGTTATGTGTATTACAAACACACAAAACAAATTTTTTAAAACTTTTGAAATATTTTATTAAATAATAGTTATTTAATCAAATAATTAATGTGGTATTATAAAAGAAATATTTAATTATTTATATTGTTAAAAAATAATCATGAGTAAATGGAAATTCCAAATAGGATTTAGTTTTGGGATTTAATTAAGGGGTTTCCAAATACCATTAAATGTATGAAATTCGTATACCCATCATGAGATATCATTTAAGAACGTCCTTTTCTTGTTTTAGTAAATTTGGTTGCTCATTAATACACCTCCCAAGGTGGTTTAGGACTTAAGATACTTTTATAGGTTATTTGATACTTGAAATGAATTTTAAAATATATTTATTAAACCTTATTTGGTTTTAGATGAATTTAGCTTCCTTGGAGGATATTTAATCCCCCTCTATGTATAAATTTCAAAGATAATGGTTGTTAAAATTCATTCAATTAGATATAAAATTGAGGTAGTTCCCAATATCAATTAGGCATTCTCTTCCAAGAGATTTCTATTTTTTCCCTCACTTAGGAGGTTAATTTGAGTATTTATCATCTCTTATTCTATCACTTTTATTATAAAAGTTAGTACAATCACATATATAAAAAAAGATCCTTCCAAGGTGTTTTTATTAGAATTATGGGTGGAAATTGAAGGATAATTGAATTAATTAACTCAATTTGTATATAAATATTATAAATCTTTTTAGAAGTTGTTTTTTATGGTGTTTTTCATTTAATTTTTTGATCATCATTATGTTTTTTTATTTATTTTATTGTTTATCGATGGTTTATAATATCAATAAAACCCTCTGGGTTATACGATTGTTTCATGGTTCCGAGTAACAGTGTGTCCTAACCAAGAATAGTGTAAATTCATTATCTACTAATGGATTCAAGGTTGGTGCATGACTCAAGGAACCATGTAGCCTAACTATGTAGTTTCTAAAATTTGGATCTATATATGGATGATGGATTCATGGTTAATTCATGGTTTGGTAAACCATATAACCAAACCTTATGGGTTAAAAATATTTTTATAAATCTATTTTGGGTTTTTAATTATAAATTTAAAGAATAAATTATTTCCCATAATTTATCTTAGATTATTAGATGTAAAATTAGTCACATCCATCTCCCCTTTTCCCCTTGGATCCATAGATCTTCACTTGTGACTTCCATTGTATTCATCATGGATTGAACCTGTTTACTCCTCCCATCTCTTCAATTCTTCCACTTCTATATACATTATTCTTCCCCATAACTCCAAATATTCTTGGTGTACAAAAACTAGGTGAATCATTTTCTAAACATTGTGGTTCATTATCATTATTTATTGAAAATTTATCCTCTAGTCTTCCTCTTATCATATTTTTTATGGCATTTACATGGTCCTTCATAGGCATTTGTATGAAAACTATTTTATTTGGAATATCATATGATGGTTTCTATTTCTAACCATTTTTTTTAATATCATAATTATATGTGGATTTATTTTAGTGATTAATATTTTAACTCAGGATTTCTATTTTTATATTGAAATAAACAATATTTTCAATGGTTCCTGAACTTAATACACCTATAACAATTTTTTATGAACAAATTATATTCATAAAATTACTTTAGAGGGATTTTCTATGAAATTTTTTAAATATGGTGGTGGTTTAAATTACATATTTTTTTAAGTGATTTATAAATATCATACCCTACGAATTTATGGATTGATTCATAATTTTGGAGGGGTGTTTGGTAGATATTAAATGTTTATTTCAATTTAATGAATTTTTGTTATACTTTTTTGATACTTAAGTGCTTATTTTATTTCCTCAGAATTTGAAGGATATTTAAATTAATTTTTTTTTATATAAGAATATATTTTTCATATTTATTGAATGTTTTATTTTTATTTTTATTGAAATTTTATTTCTATATAATTTTAAGTTCTTACTTGGTTCCAAAATAAGGATTTAATTTTTTTTCAGATCTTGGTTTATTGTTAAAGGCATTTTTGGAACTTCCTAAAATTCATCCATGACATATAAAACACCTATATTATTGATAAATTTTCTATATAATATTATTGATTATCTAATGTGAGTTTCATATTAAATACCTCATGGAAAACCTCTCGTACAAAGGTGAGAACTGGGACTCATGCCATGCTAGGTTAAGGAATTTTCCATTCTAGTGAATTTAATTTTTTGTTATCCCAAAATGGAACCCCAGTAGTTTATGGTATGTTATTTCTAGTAGATTCAACACTATTATGGTAATTAAACATGATAATAAAGAGAATATACATTGCATAACCTATATGATGTTACGTAATTCATGTAAAAAGGCCCTATTGTTTCTTCCAAATATAGTATCCTAAGGTTCTTATAATTCTTATCATGGATATTTGATTTTAAATATGTAAAATTACTAAATTATATTATTTTCATATCAATTATATCGGATATTTATGTTTAATTGGTTTTTTTCATAACCTTTTTTGTTTTACATAACATGTAATATTTGAATTTGATATCTATATGGTTGATATTTGACTAAATTATTGTTTTATTATTGTTATCATTTGTTGTTATTACTATTATGTGATTACTTTATGCCATTTATATCTTGTCCATCATTGAGTTTTTTTACCACATTTTATCAAACACAATCTATGAAGTTCTTAATTTGTATTTAAATTTATGATTAGGTTTATTACTGTATTTGAAATCCCATATCATGTTTTCTTAAGACTATTAATATGCTTTCCTAGTTTGTTTTTTTAGTTCTTGTATCTTTATTTCATGGGTAAAAACAAAATTATCAAATGTTTTAAGTAATGAAAGTATAAATATAGGTATGTTGAACCCATTATCATTCTCATATTAAATAAATAAATTTCTTCACTTCTCTTAAAATTGTTTTCAAATAGATTTTTCAACCCCTTTTGTTTTCTTTTAAATGTTTTGGGATATTTTTAGAAGGGGTTGATAAGGAAAATTTTTGTCATTATTTTATAAATTAAATAAAATATTATCATTAAATATTATATTCTGAACTGTAAATAAAGGAATAATTAATATATGCAATTTCATATAATCTTTTATTAGTGGAAACCTAATAAGAAATTACTCACACCCTAAACATCCACCTTGATGGGTGTGTAGTCTTAATGATTTTTTATAGTTTCATATGTAAATATTTTTTATTTTATTATTCTTCTTACTTTCCCATAGATAAGGTGTTGCTGATTATGTTCATATAGTGACTTTGAGCCATGATATAATCTTTTTTCACATATTTCATTATCATTTTTTATTATATTGAGAAAATTATTTAATGTTTATTTCTACCTTTATATGGGTTTGGTTTCTTTTTAATACTCAATATATGTGTATTATTGTTTTAAATTATATTAAAAATGATTTTAGATATTTATATTTGTTTTTTTCCTCATTTAATTCACACTTTATTGAAAAATGATTACATCAAATTGCATGATATTCCCACGTATGGGTGTGTCATGAAAAAATCAAGGTGAGAATATACAGTATGGTGAAAAAACATTTGAGTATAAAATAAATAACACTTAGTTATATTTGATTTGTTGAATCTATTTTCCTTCTAAGAGTGACCAGGAATGCACCTCATGCCTTATAGAAGGTTGGAATGGGTAATGGGGTAGGTTGACCTGGGTTAGTTCATCATAAAAATAGTATCATATCCCTTTTATTATGTGGGTATGTTTGGCACATGAGCCTTATCCCAGTTGGTAACGAATCCATATGTGCATCCAAGCGACCAGGGATCAAATCCAGGTGGAGGTAGAATTTCTGGGGGTACTATAGCAGTATTGTAGCAAGTACTGTTGTAGCACTATAGCAGGTGCTGTAGCAGGCACTGTGCATTACTATAGTAGGTACTGTAGCGGAAGCTGTAGCAGGCACTGTTTGGAACTGTAGCAGCCAGGAAGATGCCCCCATTTGGGCCTTCGGGTCAGTAAGGCCTTTGGGCCACCTCAAGGCCTTCGAGCCACCTTAAGTGCAGATGCAAACCAGAAACCTACAAGGAACAAGCTCTACAAGGAGGATGAGAAAAGGAGCTTTCACCGCAGTAGAAGCTAAATGGATTGCAAGAATGAGAGGGTATGGAACCTGCCATCGAGATAATCCTATGCATGCACGAGAATGCCTAGCCGAACAACCATACGAAGGTTGAGAGGTAGTTTCACGATGAAGATGATGGGGGGGAGCAGTTCCATGTAGTTACTCTGGGTTGTGTGTAATGTTTGAAGCCTGTGGGCATTGAATTCCTCTAAGGCATACATGACATGTAATACTTATGCCTACGGGCCTTGTAAGGGTTCCACTTCACCCCTTGAAAGGTGTATTATCAAAATCAATAAAAAAATAAAGGCCTTTGGGCCATTGTAGGATGTGGGTATGTTTGGTAAATAAGAGATAGGATTATCATAAATCATAAGTATATCAGTAGTGGTTTTATAATCAACACATTTCTTGATAAAACATTAGTTTCCATGGGTAGTCCGGATGTGAGCCTTGATTTTATGTTTCATATCCCGATATTTTTGGTATATTTTGGTATACATTGAAGGAGTTTTGATTCACATTATAATAATATGGGTTATTCTATGATTTTTTTAGTTTTTTATATGTGAATATAAAAATAAAGAGGGGTGAATTTCCAGAAAAGTTCTAGAAAACTATAAAAAAATAATGAATAAAGTTCTAGACACCTTTCAGTAACTTTTTTATGAGTATTGTATGATCATAAAAATCATGAAACTAGACTGTATAAAGATATAAACTCCAATATATTATATTATTTTACTCTTTTTTATTTTAAATTTTCACCTAGTGTGTTTCAAAATTATTTGAGATAAATTAAATGGGTTTTTGTTGTGTTGATAATATTTTGTTAGACCATGATTGATGATTGGTATTATGATTCTTGGTTTTATAATGTGAAGATTCCTTTATAAAATGAATCAGATTTCATTATAGGATTTTATATAATTTATTTTAAATGGGGATAAAGTTTCACTTTATAATATATCTCAATAATAGGGATTCTATGATTTTCTAAATAATATGAGGGTTTAGTTAGAAATTAATTTTTAGGTGGTAAATTTGGTGTTTTCTTAAATATCCTAAAAAGGTTTTAAAATGCTCTTGAATTTCATATAATTTTTTTTTAATAAATATTAATCCTCTAATGTGGAAGTTTATTTTTTAAAAGTTACAGTAAGTGTTTAAAAATGTTGTTATCTTGTAAAGATAAAATTAATGAGTTTTAAAGTGTTTATATTTTAATAAAGTGTAATTTCTTTTTATTGTAAATTTTTTTGATACTCATAGTGGAATGTTTCCTTTTTGTATATACATGTTTTATCTTGTGATATATACTTTATGTTTTCTTTTCAAGTGATATTTGGTTTTTGTGATTGAATTTTAATGTTTGTTTTTATTTTGATTCACATTTTTTTTATTTAGAGTATCCATCCACTAAAAAGGTGTTAGTAAATCATAGAAAATTCATATCAAGGAGTATATCTCAGAGTATACACCCTCATAGTCTAGATTTAGTCTCTTTGTTCACTAACTCTTCCTAGACTCTAAATATAATAACGGTGGAGAGTTCTTCTTCACTCTTAGACAACATTCATGACTTCTTGAATTAATTATGGTTAACTTTGTTCTTACTTATTAGTTGAATTTAGTCAATAAGGATAAAATTTCTTGACCCACTAGGGACCTTCCTATGTCAGTGGTAAGATGATTGTATCACCCCAATCCCAACTCTATTAGGATGGGGTCCCATGACTTTCAGAAAATAGACATATCACAGAATATGGTAGGCCTTATACAATATCTACCTATAATATACACATATCTAGAATGTATAAAATTATATGAATCACCAATAGTATATATATATATAAACAACTAAACTATATATAATGTGTTCATAATATATCACATGATATGTAAATAACCACATAGAAGAATAAAATAAGAACTATAAATATTAAAATAATTTGAATCATGAAGACACGAGACACAGGAAATATCATCCTCACTACAAGGGTTCCTACATCAATCACTGTCTATAATGATTACTACCACCATCATGAGAGACCAACCTCTACCAATCATTATCACGTGCCATCTCTAAAAATGTCACACCTACTCCATACCCACCCATGTCACCAATTACCTATGAATGAAATAATAAACAAAAAAGTATGGGAATGCATCCCATGATAGGGTGACTATAAACAGACTTAGTAAGACACCACAAAACTAAATAAAAAATTGATAAAAATGGTTTAGATAAAACTTTGAAACCATTTATTAATCAAAAACAAGAAAAGGAAACTAGATATTTACTATAACTACAAGTATCAGGGGTGGAATTAAGTCCTAGTCATCTCAACTATAATCTATGATGGATCAAATATTATATGTATCTTGGGATTCATAGCACATTCAAGGTTTCATTAAATTTGAATTCAATAGAGTGGCTATAATCCACATATAAAAGGTTACCAAAATGTGTATGAGTTTTATCTAGGATCAAAGTATCCAAACTTCTCAAACCTTCTACATTTTATATTTCCACTAGAGACCATAATGGGGTACCTACTCTCTGTTAAAGTCTACACATAATTCCATGTAGTAATGTACCTTACAGTTTACAATTATTGTCTATACAATATTGAAAAAACTATGGAACACACATCTTATCTAATAAAGGTTATAAATAAATGGATCTATAACCCCTACTGTCATAAATACTCATTCATGAGTAGCCCACATCACTTATCTAAACCAATGTTGGGGGATCAATGACTTTTCAAGAGGTAGTGTTAGTCAAGGGAGTAACCAACCTTAGTGTAGGACCCATGCCCCATCAAGATAATCTCTTCGCGTGAGGGTGTAGCCATCTGTATAAATAGAGGACCCATACCCTATGAGGGGGGAGTGACTATAAGGACCCAGCCTTAAATATTATATAATCTTGAATTAAATGAATAAACCACATTGAGGGTTTTTTTAGTTTTAGAGTTTTAGTGTATTTGGTCATAAATATTACATAAAATCTCAAAAGATACAAAGTAGACACTTCTACTAAGTTCACATTTTTTTCAAAAAATAAAAACTCTTAAAAAAGGGTCATGTATAGTCCCATTTTTTAGACAACATGACTTATCCTTGATCCCATCCTTGACCCTATTCATCTTTACGTCTTGTGAAAAACATTTCGAAACATGTAAGGGTTATAAAACAAAGAATGGAAACACTAGTTCATCAATACATACATAACATAATCTCTTTAACATACCTCATGAAATCATAATATTTATGAATCACACATATAAAACATAAATCATAATGGTAGCTTGTGGCATCCATATCATACTTTCATTGTAGTTATCACAACTATATAGGGAGTTACATTTAGAATACCCATCACAGTATATTCCCTAAATCTCTTAAGAGAAACATTCACGTTTAAATATATTGACATAACAAATCCATTATCAAAACCATTTTCAATACCAAAATACTTAACAGAGCATATGGTATTTTGTTTCCTTTTAAAAACATTACGGCTGTTAAGGTAGCCAAAATATCAAATATTACTCGTGTTGATGGAAAAGGACATTGTCACCACTTACCTTAAAAGAAACATTATTTTTTGTAATTTAGTGAAATGACTCGTAGAAAAATATTCCCTTTGAATGAAATGAAATGTCAAAGGTTTTTATACAGCGTATAAAAAAATGTCGTGTATAAAACAAAATATGCCTCGATGAAAGGAGATTGAGATGAAGTCCCTTACCTAGTGGCCGACTTCACCCGTTCGTTCTCTAACCTACGTAATAATAAACTAAATTTAATTTCTACTTGATTAAGAACATTTTTCTAGATTATCATTCCTTTTAAATCACATATTACCATGTTATAAACATTATGTAATCATTTAATTTAATAATGTTTGATTAGTTGATATTGGTACTTGAGTCAAAAATTGACTTCTTATAATTACAAGTTGTTTATGTGGTCAAAACTTCATTATATCCTGAATGATATTCATGATTTAGATATAATATATATAATATATATCCAATATATATATGTACTTATAACAGTACATAACATTTGGAGGTAAGAAATGAAACGCACCGTTCGTGGAGACGGTAATCCATAGGTACGCCTGAATGCTACTTTCATTTCTATTTCATATTTAATGGAATGAAAACATAATGAATCATAGGTATATTGTTATTATATTATAATATCATATATAATATCATTAACTCCACCCTTTATACATCCCACATATGGCATTAACGAGTCATATCACTTTGAATGAGCGGTAGTCCACACTTCCTCAAATGAAATTATCGTGTTTACCCATAATGAAAACCATAAAGGTATGATATAAATGAAAAATAAATAAGCATAAAAAAACATAAAAATAATATATATCATATATAAATACATTTCCATCATAATGGCCACCATAAGAGGTGGTTCGAGAAGATTTAACAATCATCGTTTCATGAGGTGTTAGTTTGCCGTCCATATAAACAGTATGTTCATTACCCATTAGATGGATGTATGTGTAAGTGTAGCATGAATCCTTCTCATAAAAATATACAAGTATATTTAGGATATTTTTGTTGTTATAAAATAAAGGAATAAAATGATTTTAGGGGGTAGAGAAGTTAAATAAAACAAAATAACTTAAGAGAATACGGGTAACTCCCTTTTGTTTGAATCAAAAGGGTTTCTTGAAGTGCCTTCTACCTAAGGTAAGGCTTCTAGGAAGAATAGAAGGATATTTTAAGCTTATTTGGGCAGGGGTGAGATGATCCAAGTGGATTGAGAAGTGTAAGGAATGGGTTAGAGGTGAAGGCTTTTTATAAGGGGGAGGAGGGGCTCTTTAGGAAAGTGTGAAAATATTATTTTATTATATAATGATTTTCAGTTTCTAAAAGTCCAAAAATTATTAAAATCAGAGATAAGATGACTCATGGTCGAAATAAAATCATTCAATAATAATTGGACAGGTTTTAGATATTATTTTAATCTTTATAATCTTATTTATTTAAATCATTTATTAATGAGGTAAACACTGCATTATTATTGTGTAACAAATAATTTAATCTTTCTGATGTCTAAAAATTATAAAAAAAATACCATACTATAAGAAATATTTATATATATATAATTAATATTTATAGTAAAATATATCAATTATATAACCCCAAATTAAATTTTTTTTATCAAAACAAAACATGTTTATCATATTTTTATTTTTACTTTAAATAAAAAGTTATTAATATAGTTATCTTACCCAAGTTTCCTTAAAAGGACACAATTCTCACCCAAGGATTGTATTGGTCATCCATTTCTCATTAAATAATGTTTTAATAAGTGTTAAGATAATTTTTTATTATTATAAAATTTTTTTACCTTTAATTATCCTATTTACCTTTAACTGTGGTAAATAAAAGTCAAAAGTTATTATTCACAAAAAATATTTTCCTCTTATTGAACCAAATTTTACTTACTAATAACAATCATGTATGTCAGATTTTCAAAATTCAATTCCAAAAAGTGGGAAAATATTGTTTTAATGAAAAATTTAGCTTTTTAACTACTACTCGGTGTTTTAAATATTAATCAAAAATTGAAGTTCTTCCGAAAAATACGAGAAATTCTGCCTAAGCTATTTTTGATATTCTAAATTCAAAAATTATGTCTATTTTAAAAAATTAAATACATAAACTTTTCATTAATTAATTTAAAATTATTTATCATTGTCAAAAAAAGCGTGTTTTTTAAGAAATAATAACTATCAAAATATTGACACGTGTTTATGTCAAATTTCAAAGTGAAATTACTTCCAATGACCAACATTGGATTAAATGGTAAAAATATAATCTAATTAAACTTTATAACAAATTAAAAATATAATCTAACCATATAAATAAATTAGATAAAAAGTCAGTTTTAAATTAAAATACAGTATTTTCCACTATTCCTCAAAAATTGAATTTTATCAGAAGAATACCAAAATTTTACCCAAAGTGATTTTTGAAGTTCGGATTCTAAAGAAAAATTTTATTTGGTAAAATATAACATATAAAAGTGACAAAAACAATCTTTAATGAGGGTTCTCCATCAAAAGGCAGTAAATCAACCTTTTAAAGTAAATTATGCTTAAAATTAGATTCATTCACATTTTAAGTCTCTAACTTTTATTAGATAAAAGTAAAAACATTTAACAAACATTTATAATCATATTGTAGTTAGTTTATTTCATTCATGCCAATAAAATGTCTTGTCATTAACTACCATTTAAAATAATCATGTTATATTATTATTGTGCGATGTAAAATTTCAAAGAATCCCATTGTTGCATATTGGGTACGCCATAGAACATAGAAACCCCATTAAAGTAAAATTAATATTTAATTCACAAAATATTAATTAAACTGAAAATGTATTATTCTTTATTTACTTGGGATGTTACATCCTTCCCCCCTTTTGTAAATTGTATCCTTGTAATTTTTATTCACTTATCAAATAGGTGGGGAGATTTATCCCTCATAGAATTTTCATATTACCCTGTTGCCTCTTCAACCATATGGTTTTTCAACAAAACCTTTACCTGCTAAATAACCTTATTCCACAATGCTTGATCTCTACGGTCAAGAATCTGGACTGGTTGTTTCTCATAAGAGATATTCTCTTCCAACTGAACTACCTCTGGACTTAAAAAATGAGATGGATCGGGCATATACTTTCTCAACATTGAAACATGAAAAACATTGTATTCTTGGGAAAAACATGGAGGTAAATCCACTCTGAATGCAATTGATCTAACTTTCTCCAGGATTTCATAAGGTCCAATGAACCTCAGACTCAACTTTCCTTTCTTACCAAAACACATCACTCTTTTCCATGGAGAAACTTTGAGAAAGACATAATCACCTACTTCAAAAGAAAGATCTTTCCTCCAATTATCTGCATAACTTTTTTGCCTTCTCAAAGCTATTCTCATGTGATTCTGAATCATTTAACTTTTTCTATGATCTCTTATACCAATTTTGGTCCCATCATCTTCCTTTCACCTACTTCATCCCAGAAAGCTAGAGTTCGACAACATTTTACATATAATTCCTTAAAGATATCCATCTATATACTTGAATGAAAACTGTTATTATAAGAAAATTCAACCAAATAAATATGTTGGTCCCAACTTCCCTGGTAATCCAGTGAACAAGCATGTAGCATATCCGCCAATGTCTAAATTGTTCATTCTGACTACCCATCTGATTGCGGATGAAAAGTTTACTAAAATTTAATTTAGTACTCAATGACTTCTGAAGGCCTTTCAAAACGTTGGAAGTAAACATAGGATCACGATCAGATAAAATGGAGAGGGGAACACCATGCAACCTGACTATCTCTTTAACATACAACCGAGAAAGTCGATCTTGAGACAAAGTATCTCAAATAGGAAGAAAATGAGAAGATTTAGTCAATCGATCAACAATAACACATATTGCATTATTATCTCGAGTTGTCTTCGGTAATCCTAGAACGAAGTCCATGGATATATTTTCACATTTCCACTCCAGCACTGGTAAAGGCTGGAGCATCCCTTTTGGTAACTGTCACTTGGCCTTAAACTACTGACAAGTCAAACACATCATAGTAAAATCAGCAATATCTCTTTCCATTCCATCCCATTGGTGACACTCCTGAAGATCTGTGTACATCTTAGTGCTTCCAAGATGAACTAAAAATGGAGAACTATGAGCTTCACATAACAACTCATTCTTCAACTGTTAATCACAAGTCATACATAATATCTTTCCAAATCTCAATACACAATCATTATCAATGGTAAATTCAGGCAACTTACCCTTCTGAACCAACTCTTCCTTTTTCTGCAACTCACTGTCTTCCTTATGTGCTTGCTTTATTCTGTCTGATAGAGATGATTTCACTAAAACCAAAAACAAAATAGAATAATTTCATGCACCAACAACTTCTATTCCAAATTTCATAAAATCAAAAACCAAAGGATCTAATTCAAAGCGTAGCATGGTTAATGAAGCCTTACTTTTTCCACTCAAAGAATCATCCACATTATTTGGTTTTCCCAGATGGTAACAGATCATGCAATCATAATCCTCGATTAATTCCAACCATCTCTTTTGTCTCGTGTTCAATTATTTCTAAGTGAATATATACTTCAAACATTTGTGGTTAGTATATATTTCACATTTTACTCCATACAAATGATGCCTCCAAAATTTTAATGAAAAAACAACTGTAGCTAATTCCAAATCAAGTGTAATGTAATTTAACTCGTGAGGATTCAACTGACGTGAAGTATAAGCAATTACCTGATGATTCTTCATAATGACATAGCTAATTCCTTTCATTGAAGCATCACTATAAATAACAAACTCACCATTTCTGGAAGGTGGTTCCAAAACTGGAGAATTTACCAATCTTCTTTTCAATTCTTGAAAACAATCATCACATTATTTTGTCCAAACGAACTTAACACATTTTCGAGTTAACATAGTTAGTGGGCTAGATACCTATGAAAAATCATCAACAAAACTCTGGTAATAACCTGCCAAACCAAGAAAACTACAAATCTCAGTTATATTTTTGGGTATTTTCCATTATTCAACCACTTTTTTTAGCCGAATCAACAATTATACCATTTTTTGAAACAATGTGACCAAGGAAAGAACTTTTTTGTAACAAAAACTCACACTTGTTGAATTTACCATACGGTTTATTTTCTTTTAAGGTTTGAAAGAAAACCCTTAAATTTCTTTCATGCTCCTATTTACTTTTATAATAAACCAAAATATCATCAATGAACACAACCATAGACTTATCCAAGAACTCGTCGAAAATTATATTCATAAGATCCATAAATATTGAAGGTGCATTGGTTAAACCAAAAGTCATAACTATAAATTCATACTAGCCATATCTAGCACGAAATGTGGTCATTGGAGTGTCTACTTCATTTACTTTCAACTGATGGTACCCCAACCTATATTCAATCTTCGAAAAATATAGATCTTTATGGATCTCATCAAACAAATCAATGATATGAGGCAAAGGATACTTATTCTTAACAGTGATGTCATTCAATGCTCTATAATCAATGAAAATTATCATTTAAGCATCTTTATTTTTAACAGACAAGATATGAGCACCCCATGGTGATGTGCTAGGTCTAATGAAACCTTTATCTAATAACTCCTGCAATTGCTTCTTTAACCCTAAAAGTTTAATTTGAGCCATTCGATAAGGGTGTTTTGAAATTGTATTAGCATTAGGAACTAAGTAAATAGTAAATTCATCTTTCCAATCAGGTATAATACAAGGAAACTCATCAGAAAAAACATCAAGGTAGTCATTTATCACTGGAACATCATTAATTTGAACAGTTCTTTTGTTTTCAACAATATCTGCAAGGTAACATTCATCTCCATCTTTTACTAGTTTCTCAGCTTCCTGATATGTTATCAAAAGTAAGGGTTCAATGTTGTACACAAACTGAAAATCATTCTGAAAAGAAACCTCCTTAGATCTAAAATCAATCTTAGCATGATAAATGGAAATCCAATCCATACCCAAATATCATCAAACTCTACTAGAGGCAAAAAAAATAAGGTATTCCGGTATATTCTTTCCAAAAACAATGACATTAAGGTTCTTATAATTTCTTTTTGTCTCAAAATTTCCTCCATGTGTTTTTATCATAAGTTCAGGACTCATATCTTGAGATGTAATTACCTATTTACTAGCAAACTTCTCAAAAATTAATGAATGTGTAGATCCTGAATCAAACAACACATTGGCATAATCTGAAAAAACAAACACTATACCTGATACAACTTCATTTGATGACCCAACATATGTTGAAGTAGTTGCAATGGATTTCAACACCCCTTTATTCTTATAGTCTGGTTTCTTTCCCTCTGTTGAGTTCCTCATTGAACACTCATTTTCATAATGAGCCATTTCATTGCACGTAAAAAAATTACTAATTGTAAATCAGATTTCTCTTACCATTACCCTAATAATTTTAATTGCAATTACAAGCTTTATATCCCTTTTTACCACATTGGTAGCACTTAAAAAATTCAAAAGACATTCCCCAACATGCTTTTTACCACAATTTTCACAAACTACAAACTTAAGTTTCTTACTATCAAACATTTTGAGGTGTTCTTCCATTTCGTCTGCCACCTCAACCTCTTATTTTGTTGTATGTCAAAGAATACATAATCATCGGCAAACTCCATTTCCACATTCTTCGCACATCGAAGAAGTTTTTCATAACTTTTGAACTCACGAGAAGATAATGCCCTTAGATACATTGTCTTTAATCCTAAGTAAAAATGAAGATTTCAATATTAATATCTCATATGAAATTTGGATTATACCCTTCCAGTCGAGTGAATTTTGCTTCATAAGTAGCCACTGAGTCATCCTCCTGCCACAATTCCAAGAATTGTTTTCTCATCCTAAGACAAACCACCATAGAAAAATATTACTCAACAAACATACCTTTTAATTCATCCCAATCAAGAGAAACAATCTCTTCACTATCCCCGATATTGTTCACCTTCAACCACCACTGATCAGCTTCATCTTAAAACTAGTAAACAACGAGACTAGCCTTTTGATATTCTGAACACCCCATGACATCAAAAATCTTCTTCAGTGCTTTAATAAACCCTTCAGCTAGCACAGGGTTAGATGGTCCTCTAAAATATGGGGGATGTTTCCTCATAAAATTCTCCACTACTGAAATGTTCCTCTATGGTTAACTTGGCTGATCTCGTGCATGGATACCACCACTATTTATAGCCCGAGTCAATTATTTCATCAATACAAAAACTATTCAGTTCCAATTCTAACCATCTTTGGTTGCTGATTTGGAAGGATGTATTCCTCTTGATGTCATCCCAACTACTCTGTTTCCTCTATGGAAAACCATTATGAACATAGTGATATCTTAGGCGAAGCAACATGGTAATATGTAAATTCTATCATTTCTATATTAACATAAATTAATTTATGGATATTAATTTAACAATACCATAACTCCTAAAGTTATCTAAACCAACCTCTAATACCAACTATAAGGACTCATCCTTATACATTATAGAATCTTGAATTAAATGAATAATTCACATTGAGGATCTTTTCAGTTTTAGTGTTTTAGAGAATTAGTTCATAAATATTACATTACATCTCAAAAGATAAAAATTAGACACTTATAATCAGTTCCCATTTTTTTCACAAAATTAAAAAACATAAAAAAAAGAGTCATGTCTAGTCCCATGTTTTAGACAGCATGACTTTTACTTGATTCTATCCTTGACCCTATTCATCTTTATATCCTGTGAAAAAAAATTCAACACTTTGGATGAGAATAAAAAGATCAGTAAGGGTTATAAAACATGGAAAGAAAACATTTGTTCATCAATGCATACATAAGATAAGATCTTTAAAATACCTCATGAAATCATAAGATTTATGAATCACACATAGAAAACATAAATCATAAAGGTAACTTGTGACATCTATATCGTACATACATTGTAGCTATCATAGCAACGTAGGGAGTTACATTTGTAATACCCATGAAAGTATAATCACTAAATCTCTTAAGAGAAACATTCACGTTTACCTCTGTCATGTTACCCAATGCATTGGAGAGCTATCTTGGGCTCACCCACCCTAGGTTTATCACGAAACCACCCATATACGTAATAATGTCCATGACTTATAACATATTCATAACATATAAAACAAATATAAAGAAAATATAACATTTCCACATTTTCACTTGGATGAATGAACTCCTGCCAGAGTTTATTCCTGCTTTAATTAAGGATTCTAGAAAATTTCCCTCTTTCTGTTTGTTGTAACTCGTTTGTGACTTTCTCTTTTGAATAAATTTCTTAGTTCTGGTCTTTTGACCAGAACCTACCTTTAAAAAAAATAACAATATACCATTTAAATATATTGAAATAAAAAATCCATTATCAAAACCATTTTCAATACCAAAACACTTAATAGAGTATATGATATTTATTTTCCTTTTAAAAACATTACACCTTGTTAAGGAATCCAAAAGATCAAATAATACTTGCAGCGGCGGAAAAGGTCATTGTCACTACTTACGTTAAAAGAAACATTATTTTTGGTCGTTTAGTAAAACGCCTCATTGAAAAATATTCTCTTTGAATGAAATGAAATTTCAAAGGTGTTTATACAGCATATAAAAAAATTTGTGTATAAAAAATCATATTCCTCAATGAAAGGATATTGAGATGAAGTCCCATACCCCATGTCCGATTTGACTAGCTCATTCTTTAATATTGAGAGCTTATTTGGTCTAGGTTTTGATGATCTAAGGGGCTTTAGAAGTGTTAGGAATGGGTTAGAGGTGAGGGTTTTTTATAATGGGGAGGAGGGGTTCTTAGTGTGAAAGTATTATTTTATTATAAAATGATTTTTGGTTTCTAAAGGTCCAAAACATATTAAATTCGAAGATAAGATGACTAATGGTAGAAATAAAATCATCTAATAAGAATTGTATAGGTTTCGGATATTATTTTAATCATTATAATCTTATTTATTTAAACCATTTATTAATGAGGTAAACACTACATCATTATTGTGTCATAAATAATTTAATTTATTTTATGTCTAAAAATTATAAAAAAATACCATAATGTAGGAATTTTTTTTATATTTCTGATGAATATTTATAGTCCAATATATAAATTATATAACTCCACATTAAATTTGTTTTATCAAAATAATACATGTTTATGATATTTTTATTTTTACATTAAATAAAAAGTTATTAATATCATTATCTTACCCAAGTGGCTTTAAAAGGCCAATAGTATCACCCAAGAATTTTCTTGGTCTTCCATTACTCATACAATAATGTTTGGACAAGTGTTAAGGTGATTTTATATTATTATAATATTTTTTACCTTGAATTACCCTATTTACCTTTAACCTCGGTAAATAAAAGTCAAAAGTTATTATTCACCAAAAAATATTTTCATCTTGTTGAACCACATTTTACTTAATAATAAAAACCATGTATGTCTCATTTTTTGAAATTCAATTCATATAAGTGGTAAATGATTGTTTTAATGAAAATTTTAGTTTTTAACTACTACTCAGTGTTTTTACAATTCATCAAAAATTGTTGTTTTTCAGAAAAAACCAACAATTAAGACAAATATATATTTGGTATTACAAATTAAAAATTATTCCTATTTTACCAAATTCAATACATAGAAGTTTCATTAATTAATTTAAAGTTAATTCCCGTTGTCAAAACAAAAAGCCTGTTTTTTCAAAAAATAATAACTATCAAAAGATTGACACTTGTTTCTGTCCAATTTCGAAGTTAAACTAGTTACAATGACCAAAATTGGATTAAATGGTAAAAATATAATCTTATTATACTTTAAAACCAATTAAAAATATAATCTAACCATATAAATAAATTATATTAAAAGGGAGTTTTGAATTAAAATACAGTATTTTCCACGATTCATCAAAAATTGAATTTTTTCAGAAAAATACCAAAATTTTACCCAAAGTGAATTTTTATGTCCTGATTCTAATGAAGAATTTTATTTTTTCAAATAGAACATATAAAAGTGTCCAAAACTAGATTTAAATAGGGTTCACCATCAAAAGGTGGTAAATCAATCATTTAAAGTAAACTATGCTTAAAATTAGATTCATTCACACTTTATGCCTCTAACTTTTATTGGATAAATATAAAAAAATTTAACAAACATTTATAATAATATTGCAGTTAGTTTCGTCCATTCCCTCTAATACAACAGTTGGGTGTTTTCTTCCATTTAAAATAATAATATTATATTATTATTACTCAATGTAAGAATTCAAATAAACTCATTGCTGCATTTCAGGTGCGCTATCGAACATAGTAATCCCTTTAAAGTAAAATTAATATTTAATCCACAAAATATTAATTAAAATTAAAATGTATTACTCTTTATTTACATGGGATGTTATAGTTACTCAACCTATCAGTTATGTTGGGAACTTATTCCCTATCATAACCACCTCCCCATTGGAGTTCATAAGCAAGCGTATGCTCCAATCATGATGCATGATCCCTATTGTTGGTTCTATAGATCTAAGGAAACTAAAATACATAAATCTCATATTATCTCACTTTTTATGTTAAAGAGAAATGTACCATCCTGTTATACTGATAAAATGATAAATATGGACTACTTGCATGCCCACATATGATTCCCAGACAAGAATATATGAAAATACAGGAAGTCTTTCCAAATTAAATGACTTGTGCTATCAAGGTACATAGTGTGTATCCCCTTGTTATTCATCTATTTATGTACTATCCTCTACATGGTGTGTGAATTCAATTATAATGGTGTGTCTCTTATGGGTACATTGTGCGTAGAATAATAGAGAACCTGCTTTAATATCCTATAAACATAAATTAATCTGATTTATTTCTACCCAAATCTATATGGAATGCCTTAATGGACACACAATATGTAGTCCAAGAAGATAAATTTGTGTGTGTTTCATGACCCAGTTTGTGTTTTGTAGTCCTAATACACATAGTGTGTCCCATACTTATACATGTTCAGTAAAACTCCAAGGACTATTATCATGTATTGATTCAAGGCACATATCATATTATTGAAATAATACATAGATTGTTCCCCTAACATACACATTGTGTGTGATTAGGTGGAAATTTGGGCATGTAACACTTTTAGACACTAGGTTATGTGGCTCAGAATACATGTTGTGTGTTTCCTAGGTACATTAAAGTGAAACTTATGTATCCTTATCTGGGGTCTATGAACCTATATGGAATGTACTCCCTATTACATTTCATGTGTTATTTATATCTCACTAAAGAACATATCACTATAATGGAAGGGCTAAACAACATGTAATCACTTATAATGCACATCAAAGAACATATCAATCCTTGTTTAACCTATTATATTTTATTTATTTAATTTTTATCATATCCTCAAATTATGATACAGACCGGTTAAAATTTTAAATTTTGGTATTTTAATATAGGTTAAATATTTTCACACCGTTAGTTAAAACCATGAACAGACCATGTGAGTGTGCTTATAAATTAATAGAGACAAATTGTACAGTTGGCACATTGTTTTTCTAACCATGCACCCTACCCGTGTTGGGTTCTTCAAGCCCTCCATTTGGGGGTACACAGTTGGAAAACAGTTTGCCAAACCCTTCATGGTTCTAGATACTTTAAAAAAATGTGAAATAACATTTTTTCATTCCCACCTTTTCCCTTTTTCATGCTCCCCTAACCTTGTTCTTAATGACCCAACTAAGGCATCCCCTAAGCGCATGCCTCCCTCCTTTATTCTTCCTTGTCCATGATGATTTCCAATGGATTTTTGCGTGATCTATGTCTGGTTCTTCCTAATATGGATTCATCCTCATTTATCTTCTCATTTATCCAAGTTTTATTCTTCCACGCTCACTATGAACAACTATTGTCAATAACCTAACACAAATTTTGGGGTTTCTTTTTTCATCTTTTGGTTCTTAGGGTTTGAAAATCTCAATTTTAAGTCGAATCTAGTAGCATCTTTTGATGGTAGTGGTTTTTGCTTAATTATAGGTATGTTAACACTTTTTTGTCTTTAAATATTGAATCATTTATTTCTTATTATTTGAATTTAGGCTTTTGATTCCCAATGAATTTATAATACATGATTATAAGTCTCTTTAAATGGGAAACAAATTTTTACTTAGTTTGTATGAAGTGATAAGGAATTTAGTTATTAAATCATAAGGTTTAAAATTATTTAACCACTACATTTAGCACTATATATTGGATAAAATTCTTAAATAGATTTTACTCATGAGTTTAATTTTTTTAAATGGTTTTTTAAATTTTGAAATTAATTTCCAATTGACTATTTAGTTTTAATTTCCATTATAAATAATAATTGAAATTCTATGTATTGTAATTATATTTTAAATATTTCTTAGGATAAATTTATGGGTTTTGAAAATTTATTTGATGTCTTTAATGGTTACTCACTTATATAGTGGTTTACATATATATGTATATGTATGTTTAGAAATTCACATGAGGAAATGTGAATTTTTTTCAATGAGGAACATGAGTGTGTGTGTGTGTGTGTGTGTCAAAGTGTATGTAGGAACAAAAACAAAGGGAAACCTCGGGGGATTAAAATGTAATAACTAAGATTAATTTTCAAATGGGTTTTTAAGAGATTTATAAATTAAATTTTAAATACTTGGTTGGAATGATCTACCTTTCTTGTTATATTTTATAAATGATAGATAAATTTTTTAAAGTAATTTTATGAATGTTTTGGTGATTTATCATATGTATCTTGGGTATTATAAAATTTTTCTCCATGATTTTAGAAATGAATAGTTTAAAATGTGAATTCTCTTGTTTTGATGAATCAAATGGCTTGTGATGGATTTATTAAAGTATATTTATTTTTAATGGAATGTGTTGCTTTGAAGTGGGTAAACCACATGGTAAGTTAGGTATCTAAGTGGGGAAGTATAATTTATGTATTTGGTTTAGATTACACCACATTACTAACTAAAAAGAACTAGATAATTTTCATAATGTCATGGATGGGTGACACCACCCCACTAAACCATGGCATGCACTCCTTAGTGGCTGAATTAGAAAATTGTGTCTTGGATGGGTGAAACCATCTCACTGGGATAAGGCAAGACCTTCTTTATGGTACACCAATAATATAAATCATGTAGACCTTAATGGTTTCTTAAATGTACTGTCATGGATGGGCAGCATTATTCCACTAGGCCATGAAATATTCTCTTTGTAATTTTTTTCACAAAGTGGATTTGATCAAATTAGATCATGAGTGATATGGGCAATAATAGGTTCCATGAATCTTAGATGGCCTAGGGATTTTACCATAGTTCATATTTATAAAATAATTATTATTATGAAATTGTATTATTCTTTTGAAATTTGTTAAAGTGTGTATTTTTATTTATTGATCCCTTTTATAAACTATTAAAAAAGTTCTTTCCACTTTCTCCTTTAAATTGTTTAAAAAATAATTTTTATAAATTGATGTTTTAAAATGGTTTAGAAAGTGGTTTTCAAGTTGATTTCAATACAAATCCACATAGTATGGGTAATTTTTTCCATATGATCATTTTCATTTAAAAAGAATAAAATGGAATTTTTTAAATGATCGATGAACCTTATGTTTTTTTTATGTATAATGAAATAAAACCATATTATTAGTAATTTATTATAAACTGTCATAAAAAAGGATATTTTATTTAAAAACTTTTCATGGGGTGTAGTTTATTTTTTATTATTACTATAATATTTTCCTAATTCCTATAAATATCGTTTAATTCTCAGGTAATTATTATTTTTTTTACCCCTCATGACACATTGATTTAGTAGTTTTGGATGGTGACTTATATATCCACATGGAGGTATGTCATGGTTTAGTTTTATATTACTTTATCACATTGGAAAATTATTCCTTTTAAATTATTTAGTAAGATCAATTTTTTGTTTCATATAATATCTAGAATATTTCTATTTAAATGATTTACATCATCTAAATAATACTTTACTAATTTTATCCACTTTTAAGAGGTGATTTATATCTATGGAAGTCGTAGTTGGACTCAGCGCTGGTTGGGTGAGGGGGTTTGGAGGCTGAGCTAAGGGATTAGTTTATATATATTTATATCTTCCACTAAATTTATTTATTCATACTTGATTTGGTTTGGGTGTGCAACATATGAACAGATCATGCATCTTTTTTCCATTATTTCTTAACTTTGATTATTTGTAAAATGGTTCCCATTACCTAAAATTTTATTCCCAAATAATAGTTTCCAGCTTAGGGAAATTGGGAATGTGCCTTGGAATGTCGTTGGTCGGATTGAAAATCAGACTGAGGGAAAACATAGATGGTTCATGAAACATCATGTAGTCAAAAATCTCAGTCCTAGAAAATAAGTTTCCTAAGATTTACATAACAACTTTTACCGTCATCACCACCATCATCATTCCACTTTCCATCCACGATGATCTGACATCATCAACGGTCCCCCCCCAGTGTGATTTTTTCACTGCTATACTGACACTTCATTGTTTCATCCTGTAATACTCATATCTATTTGAACACAATACCCAACATATAACTGGAATTGTTGACTCAAAATTTCCCAACCACTTTTATCTCATCATATAAAACATCATTTTCATGAACAATCAATGTAGTTCCCACCATTAAAATAAGTTGATTCTTATTCTAATCTTCTAATGTCAACCCACCAACCATGGTGATAGCCGACAATTATTCCATAATGTGGGGAAGAAAATGGGATAAAATAAAGGTAAAAGAATTGGTGTTCTATACATTCTATGCTAGCCTAAAATTAGGTCATGAAACATTCATTAATGAACACGAATGGTTAAAAATATTCAATGAATAATGTGAGAACATGATTGAATAACCCTAGTTCTAAGAATAATGGAAGAATGCCATAGTTAGAAATAATCACAAAATAATCATCTTGGTAACGAAAAAATAAATGTTTGAATTAATTAAAATTAATAATAATTAATTAAAATAAATAATAACCGATATAGAGTAATTTTGTTTCTTGAATATGTTCTTCATCATCGTTGTTTCCCAAATCTATATTTGCTTCCACTTTCATCATTAACTCCACCAAAATATGGTCCCTCTCCCTCCTCACTCTAGGGATTCATGTTGATGAAAAAGGGGATAATAATCGATAAATTATATTGGGGGTATAAAATAGGGTTATTTCCAGGTTTATTCCATTGAAAATTAATAAAATTATTACTTTTGATAAAACACCTACAACAAGTAATCCTATGTATATGAAATATTAATAAAGGATACATAACTCATAGACTAAATCCCACTACTCCATAATTAATTAAAAACATCAAAATTCCCATGTAGCACAATATTTATGATATATAGAAAACTATTCTTTTGGGATAAATATTAAATATTATATATCCCTTAAAATTATTTATAGTCAAGAATTCACCAAAAAAATTCTTGGAAGTAAAAAATGTGCCATGAAATCAATGCGACCATCAATAAAATTTAAGATTCCATATTCTAGATTAAATTATCCATTTTATCCCCAGATAGGTCCTAGGGCTCTTAAACTCAAAATTGAAGTAAGTCTTAGTTAGGAAAAGTACGAACCACTACATCATCCCTATAATTAAACCTATCATACCTGAAAAGGAAAAACCAAGATATATTTAACAAGGAATCTCTTAAAAACCATGCATGTAAGAAAATAAACTATCAAATTTTCTTCCATTATCTTTTTATGCTCATTCTCTATGTGAAATTGGTGCCACACTTCCCAAGAAGGGGGACATTCTCTTTTATCTCTTTAGCTATCAGATCCAACTCTTATAAAAGAAATAACTCATAAAAACATAGACTCACTTTACATGATTTTTTTCAAGACTCCATAGTCAAATTTCATCTAACTATACTAGATGAAATGAGACCATAAACCACTAACATAAACCATAAAATAATTTTTTTGTTAGGGTTACCTCCGGTTGGAGAACTTCGCAACCCACATTTAAATATTCTTCCCAATGATTTTTTTCTGATAACAACCCAACTATTTCATTCTCTACCACTAATCCCTTAGAAAAGATTATATACCATAACCAACGTGTTATAAGGTATCATGATCCTCTTGATCTATTTTTTTCTCTCTATCATCTTCTTCTAGAAGGGCCTATGAACCTATGATTCTAGCTAAAGTAATGGAGACAGCAAGGGCCTTATTATCTAAGATCATCAAAAGCATTTATAGTAACCTTCAATATTCATGTCTATATCTAACAGGTTTTAACCTACCATATAAGATAAATTGTTTTTGTTTTAGATTCTCCTTTATGATATTTTCCAATCAAAACATCAAGAAACAACACGAACCTCCACAACTACTCGAAACCAAACCACTACCCATCAAGTGGTATAATCAACCATAATCTATAGTTAACATTCATAAGCATTCAGATGAACTTTCATTGTTTCCTACATAAACCAAGACAACACCTATAAAAACCTGATTAACTAAGAACCACAACATTCAAATAAAACCTCCAACTATGTTTTATATTACTAATTTTCATGTCATTAAAACTCTTTCAAGGATATATTAGATGTATCACACTTTGGGCCATGCTCTATTAGGGTAATACTTATTTATGATATCCAACATGAAATTTCATATAAACAAAAATAGGAAACCAGTATTCACTTAGGAAAGTGGATGATGTGCTCCACACCTTTAAGAAAACCACTTAGGTCCATCACATGATTTCATCTAGTCATAAAAGACCACTAAATCAAGATCCCTACAATGGTACTATGTCACAAAATGGATGAGTATGTGTCCACCACCATCTGTTAAATTTTAAAAAATTATTTATCACCAAATAAGAATCAACTTCTGTGAGATTATTTGTTCATGAAACCCCTCTATAAACCATAAAAAGAATTCCCTACAAAGGGAATCAGAAACAATGTGATAATGATGCTAATTGGATCTTATAAATTATCTCGGTTTTAATTATAAGAAGGCCAACCCAACCATTGAATCAAGATATCACACTAATAGAGTTCTCTACCTAACTAGTACTCTTAGGGTAAGGCTATGGAAGTTTCAAAAAATCATAATATAATACTTCATATAGTATCACATGTTCATCTATAATTTCCATAAACACCACATGGGTGTTCATATTTCTTCTCATATACACTTAAAAACACATATGGAATAAAATTGATACATTTTTTGGACTCTCCTAGAGGTACAATCATCTATCTTCCATGAAAATAATTCACAAATTCTTCCACATTCATATGAATTTATTTCTCAACCACGCACATAGAATGCCATGTAATTAATAATGCCTCATCAGTATACAAATTAAACTTCTTATTGGTTAGATTCTATCCCAATGATTTAAGGGATCCTAATCACCATTGATGGTGGATTTCACCTCATTTACCCAAATTTTTATCACTAAATAGTTCTAAAATTGGCTAACTAATCCATAGTAAGATAGGTATCATATGATATCATCTCTACCACAAAGGAATCCAATGAAATACAGTTGTATCCATTGAGTTCTATATCACCTCTATAGAATGTGTGATTGAAAGACCATTTTGTCTGATAGAAAGTCTCTATTTGAAAATTCTCTAGATACAAGATCCACTAAAATTTCCCACTCCCAAACACATAGTGTAGGAATAATGAATTTTACTTTTGTCGACCAATATGAGAGTCAAAAATGTGAATACAAGAACCTTACCTAAGGTCATATCATATGTATCTTAACTAAATCAATTCATTTCATGAATCAACCTAGAACTATGAATATCAACATTTCGTGTTTGATATGAACTAACCGAAGTTGGTGTTTACAAGGGTGTTTTGATGCATCATCCATCTCCAACTACTTTTCCACCAGTGTAACTTCCATTAAACATCTTCTTATTGAAATTTTATGTTATAATAGAGTGGTATCTGATCTCATATATATCTTTATTATAGAGGCCCATCCTTGAAACCACTTTGGATATCCCTTCTAAATGTGATAACATGGTTTCATAGCTAGGGTGAATCTCTGTTAAAAATGGTCAACCTCCAAATCCTTCTTGAGGGACTTTGGTGGAGTTTGTGTTGCATAATATAATAACCCTATCTCAAAATCACTCTCCATTTTATCAACCGTAATTGATGAAATAAAATTAATTAATATTGTAAACCACTTCCATGGAATACCTCATATAGTATGGGGTCTTGGAAGTATACTTATACATAGTCGTGATTTCTTATAGAGGGTCTAACACCTCCAAAAAGAACCCCATACTAAAAAAGTGCTAAAATAAAAACCATGGTAGACTAATATCATCATGAATTTGAGAAAAACATTATCTATTAATGGATTAAAGTGAAATGTGGGGATCTCAAATAAATAATAGATGTCCAGTTAGTGAGAGATTTAACCAACTAGAAATTCCAGTTTTAGACTCCATCCAATCCGTTATCACTTGATGATTAGGCTCACCTCATAAACTCATGAGGCCCTAATCATCAAAATTCACACAACGTATTTAGTAAATGGGTAATATCTTCCAACTCAATAGAAACTAAAATCCTATCTATGATAAGGTATTCACTAAGAATAAATGTGATATAAATTTCCTCAAATCATGAGTAAATGGTATCTCTCAACCAATTTTATAAGTCTATACCTCATCACTCACTGATCAGCAATGGGAGGCCCAACTACTAGCATAGAATCCCCATAACCCTACCTCTAAAAAAATATGACTATTTTTCTGTAGCACCCTTAAATTGGTATGGTGAAACAACAAGTATTGGTGACTATCTAGATGATATGACACCACAATGACATGAAGGATCATAATTCAACACTATATGATGCATGTACCACCTCTATTATACCCCTCAATCGATGTCTTAGAGCACTAAATCGACTAATAGGATAATAGAGTACTAGTGAAATTGTACATCTATTTCTGCACATATGGTGGTATTATTAGTCTAATAAATGAATTTAATACCGCCTTGGCATCACTACCCAAAATTTTCAAACCATTCCTAACAAAACTACTAACTCCAAACTCATTCCCTAGGACTATACTACTCTAACACCACTCTAACATGACCTGACCCATTATTGCCTTTCCTGGGTCAAAGGTAAGCTAAGTGTGTCACTCCAAGACCAAATCAAATAGGCTAGGGACTGGTGAAAAGAACCATGTATACATAACACTAAAAATAGGAGGCTATAGCCTATTCCAACCTATAACAGAAACATATATTCAATGCATAAAATAACCTGAAATGTCAATAATATTTTAAAAAATGAACTATACATATCACATATATGATACATCACATGGAATATACACAACTATGTAGAAAAATACCATAGGAACTGTGTATTTATAAATTCATTTGAAACCAATAAATGTGAGCCACTAAAAATAAAATCCTCACTATAAAGGGATCCTAGATCGATCAAAAACTGAAACGATTAATAATACCATCATGAACCATAAATCTCCACCAATAATCAGTTATGAACAAGCCACACTTACTCCATTACCACCCAATTCACCTCTAACCTATGAATATTTTCATAAACCCATGAGTCCCATTTAATGGAGAGTATAAACATACTTAGTAAGACACCCCAAAATAAAAAAAATGAATAGAAAAAGAAATTAGTTGGCTCAAACTCTAGAATAAGAGAGTATCTAAAAAGATTAAATGAATCAATATATTCTATAAATATTTAATTCTTAGGTATATATGGAATTATTAGTTTTATCATCCCTAATAAATGAAGGATCACATCTCTCAATAAATTATGGATTATTGGAGTATTGAAATTTTCACCATGTTTGAATTTAATAACCTAGTTTTATGTTGCATATCAAAAGGTTACCAAGTGGTTCTTGAGGTATAACTAGGTTCAAAGTATCCAAACCTTTTACCTTATGAATTCCTACAAGAACTTATAATATGATAACCCATACTCACTGAATTATGTTCATCAATCAAGGGAGTAACACACCTAACTATTTACAACTATCTTGTCTCTGGTCTAGAAACAAACTGAAGAACCCACATCGTTTCCATGAAAGTTTACCGATTGAGGGAATTATAACCCCGACTATTATAACTACCCAACCATGTGAAACACAAATCACTCTCTAAAAAATTTGTGGGGATCCATGCCTTACCAATAGTTATTGTCAATTGATGGAGTAACCAACATCAGTGGATGATCCATGTAACACCAATTATATCTTATCCAATGAGGGACTACCCAACTCCATTGATAAAAAACCTACACCCCAATAGTGGGAGACTTCCTCACCCAAAATATCATGTGAGGGAATATTTCCATGTTGTAACCACATCACAAAGAGAGTTCAAAACCTTGTGTACTCTATGAGTGTCATGTTCAGTCCCAGTTTGGATCCTATAAATCTGGGGAAATTGAATTTCCTAAATCATCTTATAACTCACCTCTAATACTGAATAGGGATGTGCCATTGTATTCTACATGTAAAAATAATTATTATGTACTACATTCATACCAAAATCTAATTTCTATGAAAGAATATAAGAAAAATAAAACATGACTTGAAACCGTAAACAACATGTATTATAGGGGTACAGAGCATGTAACCACTCGTCGATCTCTTGGTTGTGTACTTCCCTCTGCATGGCATGTTAAGTTTTCATGCACATTATTTTGTGTGGGGTAACTTGAAATGTATGACTAAGTGGAACCCACATTAATATCACATGTATAGAAATAAATCCCATTTAATCTTATATAAAACTACATCGCATATCTCGATGGGCACAGGACATGTGGTCCGTAAATATTACTTTAAGAATTTGTCTCATCTTTTTCCATGTTTTGTATTCCGGATAAACATGGCATGTAACATCCTTATATACATCATGTAAGTTTTCAGGTTCATTCAATGTGCAATGATCTAGGACCTAAGTTTTGTACTCAAAACTATACATGTCATGTTCCCCTGACCTACATGGTATGTGTGATCAGGTAGAAAGTTGGGTGTGTACCCCATGTATATATCAATCCATGTGGCTTAGAATGAATAGAATGGGTAACCTAGGTACATATCATGGGAAAATTAATTATCCCAACCCATTCTCCATGACCCTACAAAACATTTACTCCCTATTATATTCCATCTGATATTTATAGATCTCTTAAACCCATTGAAATTCAAGTAAATTGATGCATGGAATTTCATCCTCTAGATGACACATCATGTAGCCAAAAACCTCAAACTTGAAAACTATTATCTCAGGATTTCCACTGCTACAATCACCTTTATAACCAACACCATCTTTCTTCTCACCATCCACAATGATTGGATTCTTTCAAGGGTCTTCCCCAATATGATTTCCATCACCACCATGCTTCCACTTTGATTCTTTATTGAATTATTCTTGATTCTCTAGGAACTAAATATCCAACATCATAAATAATCACTGACCCATAATTGGAAACCTATGAATATCTTCTCATTGTAACTACCACTTCATGAATAACCATATTCTTTACAATTATTATAATTAAGTGGATTCTTTTTTTAGGATTCCAATGTTGAATCACTGGCCATGATGAAGGAAAAGAGATATTCATATCATAAGAAGGTAAAATAGGGATAAATTGGGAGTTGAAGAATCAATGATCAATTAATTTCATGCCACCAAAAAATCATGTCATGAATCATTCAAAATGTAAATAATTATAAAAAATCCACCATGATGAATATGGGAATATGATCAAACAATCTTGGTTTTAGGAAGACTGAAATAATTTCATATAGATAAATAATCTTTTAATAACCATCGTAACCAAGAAAAATAGGGAGATATAAATTAAGGTGAAGAAAGAGTCATAAATTAACAACAATCCTGTCCCATATGGTGTATCTCTATCACTTAGATCAATTAATAATCCTCATTATATTCCAAAATTTATCTCAAATTCCATATCTATTATCATTTCCACCAAGATTCACTCCCTTTCCCCCCTCTCACTATAGGGTTCATTGTGATGAAAAAAAGTGGCCAACACTCTTGGACTTCCATAGGGAGGGATTAAATTAGTTTATTTTTTTGGTTCATACCATTAATAATTATTTAAAATTTTAATTTTAATATAACATCTATGATGGTCCATCCTGGGGGGACTGAAATGGAAATGAAGGTTACATAACCACTAGGGTAAACTCACCGCTATAAAATAAATAGTAGATTTATAATTACCATATGTAAATATATTTTGAAAATATATAAATTCAAAATCATGGGATAAATATTTATTTAAATATTAAATTTCTCTTAAAATTATCCTTGATCAAGAATTTATCAAAACTTAACCTGAGGATAAACACTATACCCCAATATCAAAGGAACCATTGAAAAATATTTGAGGTCTTCTACTAGAGTAAACTAAAAAATTTAAGCCTAGAGTGATTCCAAGACTCTAAGACTCAAAAATGATCTATGTGTAAATTGAGAAAACTTTTTGGTTAATATAAATGTCATGATAAAACAATTAAATATAACAGGAAATCCTATAATAGGTAGTGTATATGTTCTATCTATAATAGGTTCTAGTAATCAGTATTATAATAAGAAGAATATATATAAGTTTAGTAGGGAAGGTGGCTGATCTGAGTTAGTCCTATCATTCTATTATCAATCTAGTAATGAATAAGAAATCCTTTTATGATTTTACTGTGGTAAACCATGTTAATTTATTCCCTTCTATTCAAGAACAATGAATATTTTTAGTCGATTTGGTTGGCTAGGGATTCATGAAAAAATATGTAAATTAAATCATAGATAGAAGAATAATTTTATGATTTTGATTGAATCTTGGTATTAGTCTATCTTAGGTCTTGTTATTGATAATCATAAAGTGGTTTGGAGCTTATTGGAGGAAACTCTTTAATTTTATATCACTTTTATGTATTTATTAGTTTATATTGGTATATATTCTCTATTATATATAATGTAATATTGTATAATTATATACAATATCATTTTCTTTTGGGAATTCCCTTATTTAGTGAATAATTATTAGTAGTGAATATATCCTTAGCATCATTATGAATGGAATTGGGAAACTTCAGCATTATCATTTGCCTCCTTGACTATATGAATGTATTATATTTAGTGTTGTTATTTTTTGATGGGTTAGTGTCATATGTTCTACCATATTAAGGAGAGACCATGAATTCTTGGGAGACCTATAGTATGTATCAACATTTTTAAAGAATAATTACCATGTGTAAAAATGATATATATTATAGCGTAAACCAATATTCCATCAGTATGTAATGTGATATCAAGAATTAGTATATATGATCTAAGATATTAATTAGATCATCCAATGTGTATGTTTTTAATACTCAAAAATATAACTATTGAATTCATTATGTTTATCAACTGTATTCAACTCTCCCTATTCTATCATGAATCTAAATAAACATTTTTTTAAGTATATTCTCAATTGGAATCATCCATTGGACTTCTTGAATCTATGATCATAGACCAAGTTGTGTGTTAGAATTATCTTGTGATGTTTAATGATTGGTTTCATTAATATTTAATATTTATCAGAGAATGATTATCATCTAATATTCCTTTCATGTTGGACCTCCTCAAATTTATTGACAATTATGATGTTTTATTTTAGAATAAATTATCATATGGGATCAATCCTTTGAATTTTGTGTTTCAGTGCCCTTGATTTTAGTGGTATCTTAGAATCATCCACGTTGTTTAAGGATTTCTTTCATAATCATGGTATCCCTTATGAATTTATATGCAAATGAATAGACTTTATATTTAATTATAATACTTAATTGGTATATATATAATATAATATGGTTCATACCTTGTGAGATAAAGTATTCATATTCTTATCGCCATATTTAATCATATTGTGGTAAATTGGAACCTTGGTTTATTCCCTACCCATTATCACTGATGAATTTAATGGGATAAAAAGTGAAATGGTAGGTATAACTATGACACCAAAATGTCTCTTTAATGAATTATTTTATCTAATTATTGATGTTATTATATTTTATAGAATTGAAATTTGGAATATTTAAAATTTTATTTTTTTTAATAGATCACACGATTGGTGCATAGATAAGAGTAATTATGAAACCAAACCATGCACAATGTAAATTCCATATCCAGTGATGGTTCCATGGTTTTTTCATAGTTTAGAAAATTGTGCAGTCTAATTATGTAGATGTTAAAGGTTTGGTCCAAATATGGATACACAGTTGGCACTGGGTTTGGTAAAATGTGCTACCAAACCATATGAGCTACCCAGATTTCTAGAATTCGATTTTCATCTATTTAAATTATTGGGACTCAATACCTTCTCGTCATTATCATTGGATACCTATAAGTATTACAATTCAAATCCCTCTCCCCTATTCCCACTAGATCCATAGATTTTCTATCTTGAATCGAAGTGGATTATTTAAGGTTATAACACATTTCCTTCTCTCCTCTCCTCTATTTCTCCCCTACTCTATCCTAAATTATTCCTTATAATTCCATGTAGTTGTGGTGGTTTAACCCTCATTGGAGGTTTTTCTAAACCATGGGTTTTTTATGCTTAGCTGGTAAATATTTCTCCTTTTATCTTCCTATTATCATATTTTATGGTTTTGTGTCATCTACACAAGACCTAGGTAGCTGTTTCTATGTATGTTCTTTTATTTGGAATATCATTTGATGATGTATATTTCTAACCACTTTTTACTTATTTTTTTAACTAATTAAAGGTGAAAATTCCTGATTTGTGTTTTTATTTTTGATATAAATAGGATTTTCATGGTACCAAATATTTTTAAACATAGAAACATTTTTCATTCCCTCAATGTTTTTGAAAAAAAATCCTAAGAGGATTTAATAGTAAAAATTGTAAGTAATTGTGTTGTTTTAAATTACATTTTATTTTAAATTGATTTCAAATTATGATAAATTATACATTTATGTTATATTTCATTATTTAAAGGTGTGTTTATAAGTGATTCAATAGTTACTAAGATTTAATGTATATTTTTTATACTATTTTGGTACTTTTAAGTTTAATAGGTTTCCTAATAATGTGAATGAAATTTTAATTAAATTTTGGTTTGACTATGAATATATTGATCATCTTTATTGAATGTTTGTCTTTAATTTCTATTTAAATGTGATTTTAATTGAATTTTTAGTTCTTAATTGGTTTTAGAAGAAGGATTTCATGGCTTTAACACTTGATTTACTGTTAATGGACAATTTGGAACATTATTTTAATGCATTGGCCTAGATAAATATGTAGTAAATGGCTTGTTGTATCACATAACCTTAAGAAAAGATCCTCATATTGTAAATGATTCCAACTAGAAGCGATTGTTTATGGGATGATAGTGGAGAGACTATACAATTTAAATACAAATTATTATAATATAAACATAAGATAATGGAAGAAAATTTAAATAAAAATCCAAAAAAAATATATGGCTAACTTAATAAACATATATAATGCCATGTATACCAAAAAACCCCAAATGATTCCCCATAGAAAAATCAAATATGTACACGTATAAAATTAAACAAAATGACTATCATACCATCATTGAGGAACAACTTAGACTATCTGAAATCCATGTTATACAGATTGTGTACCATATTCACCTCTATCCACTAAACTCCAAATATTTTATCCTTTCCCTTTCAAGGAATATGAGACTTAAATTTTTCACGCAACACGAAGGGCCCATGTAGGTTCTGAGTATAATTACAGTATGCTACCACCAACACTCACCCAACCTAATATCTATAGATATATCAGTATATGAAAAATGAAATAAATAGAACCCAAGGACTTATAACATAACCAACACCACACATTCTAATCAATCCATAATATGCCTCTATCATCTTCATCTAGTGATGGATTGGAATTAGATATCTGCAATCTTCCATACCATTAATTCCATCATCCATCCAACCATTTCAATTCCATACTAAATCACATGCCAACCATTTAAAATCTTCATTACTGAGTCTCCATGAAGCCTAATTGTACGTCTCCAACTCACAGCACAAGTCACATTGTCCTCCAAACCATTTTCAACATCGAATCAATAGATGATAACCCAATGCATGACTACACCTATCATCCTCGGTGTCTAGGTCTATATCTAAAACATATCATATATTTATCATGAGCATCTCTACTCTCAACCAGTGGACTCACACACCACCATTTATGGCCAACTTTATTTTTACCTCCTTTATATTGATGTTCAATTCCTTCCACCTATGATGTTTAATGTACAAATTACACCACCCACTATGAGTGGTCTAAACCACCTCATTCTCCCTACCTTGTGTTCAAAAAACCACAATGCCCTTAGTCCCCATGATGAGCAACATCACTAACTTCTTATGGAAATAACCAACAAAATATCCATAACCACCCAGAGTAATGGTCAATTCCATCTAAACTATATCGGAAACCACATTTTTTGTGATCCAAAGAACCCACAATCATACAGGTCAAACTCAATGTTTTCCTAAAGAACCAAATCAACCATAAAAACCTAGAATCATCACTTTATATCATGTGGCATAAATACCATTATAACATAAACCCACAATACAATTCAATCATTCCATACTAGATCATATCCACCATTTTCCAATAAAGACTACCCTGGGGTATCTCTTGAAAATTGTGGAAATTCTTCATGGTTCAATTTATTGTCACACACACATGTCCCAACCCAAGAATATTTGTTACATAATTAATCACACATGTATAAACAATAAATGGTTAGGGACCACCTACCTAGATTGGGAAATACTCCCCTAGACAAGAAACATCATCTTATCCAACTTCAGTTGGAAGATTCACTAAAATCTGACAAGATCGGGGATTTTTTTTAAAAGAATAGATTACAGCGAGGAATATAAAAAATGGATTCACATGGATTAATTTCTTTACCTATGGATAGTAAATATTTTAGACTATATAATGAAACGATAAGATTTATCTAGATTCTAACTTGGATAAGAAGAGAAGAATGAGAGTGGTATTTAGATGTGTTTCTAGTATTATAAGATGAAAAACCCAAATCATCCCTTTTATAGTCAATTTTCCATTTATATAATCATTTTTAACATTTTAGAAATAACCTACCCAAAATTAAATATATCAAATTTTTGAAAAACACTTTTACCCTTACCCGTGGTTCATACCATTACACTCATCCAAACAAATCATAAACACATAGACGCTTACATACTATAGGGAAGGCTAAAAAATTACCCTTACGTATCACTATAGTGACCCTTACAAGCCATAGTGTTCCCATGAAACTACAAATTTTCTAATGAAAAATAATCTTTAGTATCGTGGATTTTATTATTATTTATTTCATTCCCCACAAAATGACTCTTTCATATATGGGGTGACTCTAGAGTTACCCTTTTACATGACTTATCCATTTCCCAACTCCCGAAATATAAATCTTATGTATCAAAATGTACTCTTAGTAATGAGATTTTTACTTTCATGTGTCATCACTTTTCCAAATATTTACTCTTACACATATAGGGTCATCGACACTTAACCATTTCTAAAGGTAGTACTGTTATGTAAGGGTATGTAAGAGTAATTTATCATAGGTTTTTTCAAAGAAATAGCTAAATTTCCCCAACCCTTTACTTGGATAATTTTATGCATTCTATAGTTATCCATTTTTTTTACTATTTTATGACCATTTTCCATCACTGAATTTACACACAAGACATAAATAAATTTCCCAAACCATAGAATGACTCTTACTCTTCAAAATATTAACCATAGAAATCAAACTTGTCCAAAATTAGAAAAAAAAAACTTATGTGACTTCAAAAATACCCCCAAAACTCTTAAATTTATTCTATGACTATAATTATTTTAGAAACCCATCACAAAAATACCAAAAAACAATATACCTATTTAAAATACCCCCAATGTACAATTTTTATAAAACATTTAACACCTGAGCCCATGTTAAACCTCAAGACTCATTCCTTGGACTATAACAGCACCCCTAACACATCTATAGGGTCTATAAACACAAGGTTAATCTATGATATAACCCAAATAATTGTTAAAAAATACCTAAGAACTCATATTTAAAATATAATTTCCTGGAATATAAAATACCTATAGTATTGAAAAATGATCAATATAATATTTATGATTATGTGAAGTGAATTTAATAATAAATTCCTCTTGGAAAATAGAAATACATAGGTGGGAACTAAGACTCATACAATTATTAGTTATGTAATTTCATTTCTTAGTATATGAAATGTAATTTATCCAAACTTAGGACCATGCAGGTGAATAGAAGGTCGTGTCTAGTGGATTCAACCCTGTTATGGATATCATGCTTGGGCATGTTAAGAATATTCCTAAAAGATACTGAGTATAGTTATGTATGTCATGCATGAATCCCCAAGTTATATTCCTGGCCTTGGGCCTTATAGTTCTTCCCCTTCTTATTATGGATATTTGATTTTAAAGATATACACTTAAGAACTTGTCTTCTATACATATAACTTATGTATGATATTTTAATTTTAGTGGTTTTACTTATAACCACCATTGTTTTTCATTACATATATTATTTTACTTTTAACATTACATGGTTGATCTTCTACTAAAATATTATTTTACTATTCATTGCCCTCAGTTATTATAATTATTTTATGGTTATTTTATGTCATTACTCCCTTCTCCATCATCAAGGTTGTTTATTTTAATTTCTTTAACCACAATTTTAATATTCAAAATTTATATTTGAAAGTATTTTGAGCCATATTTTTTAATGTTTAATCCCATACCATGTTTACTTTAAACTATTAATACACATTCCTACTTCATTTATTTAATTTGTGTTTCATTTTTTCTCGGTTTAAATAGAATTTTAAAAAAAATTACAATACAGGGGTAAATAGAGGAAAACTAACTCCACTATCATTCTCTTCTATGATAAAGGCATTAATTTACTTCTATTTAAAAATATTTTTTGATGGATTTATCAACCCCCTTTGGTTTTCATTTAAAATAGTTGGGTATTGTTTTAAAAAGTGGTTATAAGGCATGTTGTTGTAATTTTTTTAATTGTAACATATAGAGTATATTCAAAATTTATGTTTCAAGATATAATTGATATAATGGATTATATAAGGTATTATATAGAATTTTTAGTTGGTGAAAACCTATTGAGAAATATACCTCGCTATAATATCTCTCCCCTTACCTATTGGATTGGAAAGAGAAGAATATGTTAATAACATTATGTAACGTCCCCAGGATTGAAAAAGCTAGAAACAAGTCCCAAGGGAATACAATATCATTGGGAAATAATTTTTTATAAGATTAATACAACTTATAGGAGATGTAAAAAATATAAACACTGATATATGATTCAGGTAAAGTAATATGAAATAACTCAAAACTAAAATGTGACACCATAGAATTAGGTGAAAATTAAAAGGTAAAACACTAACACAAAAAAGTCGAAATAGAACTAAATGACACCAAAGTGACATCAACAAAAGAACTATCCCAAATAAGATCTAAGATCTAACTCCATGTCCTACACCCTCTGCACTGTGATGTATCACTTGAAAAGTATGACAAATTTCCATTAACTATAACCCAGTAAACAATATCTATAATCTCACCAAAGTTATCAAGAAGGGGATGACTATTAAACTTAGTGGGTAGTTCCCAAAGTATTACCATTAAATTCCACTAGGAAAAATAAAAAGTTATCATATATTTATATAAAAAAACATGATATTACCAAAATAGTTTCCATACTAAATGACCCTATGAAAAAAAAATTAAATAAATCAATTTATCCATTCTTTCTTCCACTCGACATCATCATTCCCCAAATATCACACCCATCCATGCCTAATGAAAGTCTCAACACTCATGATTGGTGACTTTTCCTATAACTATTATGTTACCTAATATAATCCCATTTACAACATTGACATCCTCCCAACTTCTGAACCCAAAAGGCACCATAAGGTAATTTCATGTATTCACAGCAGCCACACATGCCAAGTTCTCCAAAAAACCATTTATTTTGAAAATAATTTTTACAAACACCATAAATACATCATTTTAAAATAAATTCTTTTGTAAATAAAACCATGAAATTTTTTAAACAATAAAAGAGAGATCAATTTAAAACACTAATCCATAATGTTCTAGAATAAGTAGAATGAGAGTGAAGCTACTTACATCACAATTTTTAAAGAATAAAAATAATGGAACATGAAATTTCTAGATAAAATTTTAAAACTCCTTCCCTTCATTATATCCCAAAAATATCTTCTCAAAATACACAACATCGTATAGATATATCAATAATAAATTAGATATTTTACTCTTTGAGAGAGGAGATGAGTAGATCTAAAGAGGACCAGTAAAAACATTCAATTTCCATCAATAATGGATATCCAATGAACCTTGATTCATGAAAACTTCATTTAGGGTCAATAGGAACCACCAAAGATTACTTGGGAGGAAGAGGAGTTTAAGAGCCTTAGCGAATAGAATAAAAATGAGATTTTTAGGGTGTAAATGCATGATAAACTCTAACCTTTACAGAATTCAATACAAATCACACGGTTAAGATAGAATGTTTTTCAAACACTGAGGAAAACTTTCATATGATAATATTTATAAAGAAAATATCTAAAAAGTTTTTCCACAAGTTATGGAAAAATATATACTATCTTTATGCATTCTACTTGACATCCCCCAAGAATCTGCATGGTTATGACACATAGTTTGGAAAATTATACACCAATAATATGGATTCTACTATCCAAATACCCCCATATCAAATTCCCCTAAGAATCTATATGGTTTAGCTGAACTATTTTCCTAACTAGTGAATCCATGTATCTCCTTTCATAGTTTCTTGGATATAGTTATTGGTTTCCATTAATCATTCTCAAACTATGCACCCTTTAAAATCCTTATAAACACTCCAAAAACATCCATAATTTCCTAAAACTCAACTGAATTGTTATATAACATAAAAATACATAATAAATGGGTAAAGTACCATAAATTGGGGGTGTTACATTCTCCCCAAGGATGGACTTTCCATCCTTGTAAAGTTGGATATGTTTGGTTCTTTTGAAAAGTTTGGTCCATTTCTCCAAAATAAATTCATTCCATTGCCATGTCCCTTCGTGAATTTGATTGTGGTTCCATAAGAATCATACTAAACAAATAATTTTTTCATGTAATATCTTCTCTTATCTATCCATAAATAGAATTGACATGGGAATCAATAAAGATTCTTTCTCAAGATCATCATGGTCCCATCGAATGGCATAGTGAGTATTAGGAAGCTACATATTCATTTGATATACAAGAAATACATTGTGTACTAAAAAGAACATTGGATGTAAAGAAAAATGTTAAGGAACATCACTAATTCATTCTCATATCTCAAAGGGCCTATTTAACGAGGTGAAATTTTACCTTATTTACCTGAATGATGATACCCTAGCCTCAGAGAGGCTCTCAAGGAAACATGATCACCCACATTAAATGACAACGGTCGGTGAAGATTATATAAATATTAATTTTGATGGATCTAACACATTTTCATCCTCTTATTAGTTATTTAAATCTTATATAAAATCTCATTGACAATTCTAGGTCTTTTAAGTGGATTCTCACCCATTTCCATCCAATAATGTAGAGAATGAAAAGGATGAACATACACTGATTTGAATGGAGCCATATATATCGAGGCATGATAACTATTATTATATGAGAACCCCACTAATAGTATATGATCCTCCCATGAGCCTCTAAAATTTGTAACAAGGGATCTAACAATACCATCTAATGTTTAGATCATCCTTTTGAATTTTCCAACCATTTGAGGATGCTATGTTTTTTCATGACCAATTGGATTTTTAGGTCTTGATATAAGGATTTATAAAATTGAGTAGTAAACCTTGGATCCTAGTCTGTCAAAATTGAAACTGGAATTCCATGTATCTTTATAACTTCCTAAATGTATTTTTTTTGAAAATTATTCCATTATATTGGATTCATGAATAGGGATTTAGTGAGATAACTTTACGAATTGAACCACAATCACCCATATGGTAGTATGTTTCTAAACTATTATTGGGAGAACTACAATGAAACCCATATATATCTGATCCCATTTTCACATGGGTATAGGTAAAAATTGAAACATACCATATGGTCCTTGGTGCTCTACCCTGTCCTATTGACAAGTGAAGCATCTCAAGACAGACTCTACCGCCCATATTTTCATGACATCCCACCAAAACTGTGCTCTAATTTCTTTGTACATATTTTAAAATCTAAGATTTGTGTCACTTCATGAGTGGTGGTAGGTGGAAGGAATTTATTACGAATAATTTAGAGAAATCACAATATGGTTTCTAAAATTAAATATGTATCTCCCATCAACCATAAATCCATCAATGGTCTCCCCACCATTGATTTTTGACCACATTATAGATATTCGGGATCAAATATATGAACATCTTTAACCTACTCAAACAAATCAGGATTAATATAAATAGTAAAGAAAACTTTAACATAACATTTCTCATTATAATCTAGATTCATATCATTTATGACCATTATCAGATACCACCAATCTAAAGCCTCTTTTTGAAAATTGCTAATATGACTTTTTAGTCAATGAATTAACTATGGAATTTCCATTTCATGATGTATACATCAATTCAATGTCAAACATATCAAGTTATTTCATCCATATTCATTTCCTTAGAATAAAATATCTTTATGGATAAATGGGTTTCAATATTTTATTATTTTTTAACACTGTTAATTTCTCACCAAAAAGATAATGACACCTTGATTTTCGAGAATATACTACAGAAGCTAATTAAAAATCATGCATTGGTTAATACTTCTCATTCACCCATAATAGTAATGGTACATAATATAAAACATGATATACTAGCATGAGAACACATCCCAAACTAAAACTAGGACCCTCAAATAGACCACATAGCCACATCCAAACTCTAGAAATGAAAAGATAGATGATAATATATACTAAAAATTAAGCTATTGAAAAGATTTTGGACACTCATCACTCCCTTTTATAGGAATTACATTACTTTTTAAATCTAAAATTATAGATGAAATCATGAAAATTCACAAAAAAACATGTTGATAATACACTATTAATCCATTGAAACATTGTATCTTAGAGGCCTTTTTTGGGTACCCAAATAGATAACAGTGTATACCATTTCAAGATCTACCTAGAATCCTATTTAATAAATGAAATGTCTATGAAAACATACCTATTTTATCTGTATATCATAATTTGATATCACAGAATAAAGGCAATGTTTCTATAATATACCCAACACTATTCCCAAGTGTTGTTAACGATTGGCCTTAATCCTAGAATAAACCATAATATCTTCAATGAATACCACCATAATGGAATCAATATACCTCTAAAATAAAGGATTCATAAATTAAATATATAGTTTCATTGTATTTGTAAGACCAATGAGAATGACCACATGTTCATAATGACCAGAATGACTTTGGAAGGTTGTCTTTAGAAAATACTCTTAAAATCAAAGTTCTTCATACCATGATTGAAAATATTTTTTAGATAACCATTAGAGTCTCCTAAATTGATCAAATTGATCATAAATTCATGGAATAATATATTGATTTTTTCTCATAACCTAGTTTTATCTTACAATAATCCACAAAAATATGAATAGTTTCATCCACTTTCTATACAAAAATAATTTGTTCTACCCATGGATATGCATTATGTTTACTGAATTATTTTACTTCCAACTCTTCTAGATGAACTTCCAATTTTCATAACTACATTATTTCCATCCTATAAGATGGAAGTAAAATGGGATTAGTCCCTATTAAGAGATTAATTATAAATTTCACTTCTATTTTGAGTAGAAATCTAGAGAAATTTTCAAAAAATACAACATGAAATCGATCCATGATGGTTATAAAATATATATGTTTGATTACATAAATAGTTTCTAAAGTAACTACTTCCAAATAGTAAGTTATAGTCCTAAAAACTGGTTATAAGGTCTATATATACTTTCATTCACATCTCAATATTCTTTAAAGATATTCTTAACACCATCAGAAGATGTGAAACTAACCTTATAAGTATAATAGTTGATTTGGGTCTTGAAGGATGTTAACTAATCCATTCCCAAAATATGGTCTCATATTTCCATCTCAATAAAAATTAAATTCCAAACAAATATAGCCTCAATGATAGTTATAAAACATGGTTCACACTTAAATGCCCAACATCCTCATTGGTTGGGAGGTGTATGATGTTTCAAGACATAAGATATCATTTCAACATGAAATCCCATATGATCTATGCCACGAGAAGAAATAAAAGAATGGGATGAACCAGTATCGAACAAATCATTCATGAGAGTAGAGTTCAATAAAATAATACCTCACACCATTGAAGGAACAAATTAATCCTTTATTATCATATGCTCGGTATTATATTTCTATTTATAATGTATTCTTGACAATTGTTTATTACTCTATTGTTTTTGTGATGACTTCAATGGTGTTGGAGTGACATGAGAGTCACCCTAGGTTTCATGGATCTAGTTTTGATTACCATTTAATCTTGATTTAACTGTATGAGCATAAGAATCCTAAAACAAGTTTGATATATTTCCATCATTCATCCCCATAGTCTCCATACAATGAAATTTCATATGTCCCAACATTACAAAATTATATCATTTATGTCAATGTTCCACACATTCCCACTTGGTATTCTTATAATATCTACACTGATAACATCTCATATGATTACTATGGTGAGGTGAAAAGTATAATGAACCGACCGACTAGTTTCTTAGTGCTTTTCTTTCTTGAGAATAAATCTTTATCTTACCCTTTTTCTCCACATTGAAGTTTCTACTTATACAAATATAGGTAAACAAAATTTCCCCAATATAGGTTCCCAAGATAACCCTTTCTACTATCATATCTTTATTTACTATCTCTATATATTTTTCAATGAAGAAGACAAAAAACCCAAAGCATATTTCAGGTCACTATCCTACCTCAAAGATCCTTTCTTTCAAGGGATCACTAGTGGAAACCTTCATAGAAAAATACATAAACCACATGAATTTAGATATATACTCTATCACGGACCAATTTTCCTGATTCAGAGTAAATAAATCAATCATCCTTAAGATCTTGAAGGTGTTGAAAAAAAATTCTTGTTAAAAAATCTTTAAAGATTTTCCATTTTTGGTCTCGGTCCCATTTAATCATGATAATAATATCTCATCATAACCTAGAAGGATCTTCCATCATATAAACCACTATCTTCACTTTACTATCCAATAGAGTTCCCAAGAAATCAACTTTTTTATTTATCTTCCCTAGCCATACCTCTATTTATTATATACCAAAATATCCCCAAAATATCAGTGAATTCTATTTATGAAAGTCCATGGATGATTTTTCATGTCTTTGTTCTGGGTTTTGATTTCCCTTGTCCATTACTTGAAATACATGGAAAATGCTTTAGATGGGATGTTTATTTATCTATGATCCAAGTTGAACAAAATTTTCTCTTACTTTCTCTTATGTATTCCCAAGTAATCAAACTGATTCCATTCTCTAAACAACATTATATAAACATATAAAAAATACAGAACTTTTTATGAAAATAACTATTGATATTTACAAATCATCAAAAGAAATAATAATAATTACCAATTTCCAAAAAAACCATAAAACAAATTATAAATAATTCATTCATAGTGTCCATCCTCATTACCATTTCATGGTACTCTATCATCATCAGCTAAACCCGTTATTATGAGGTGAAAACAAACATATAAGTGTCTCTGAAAATATTTTCAACCTAGACTACCCTGATAACATAATTTTCTTCATAAAAATATCAAATAAATATTGTTATGCTATAAATTTAGAGAATTTATATTTTTATCAATTTATAGACATCCCAAGATGATGGAATGACTAATATTGATACCATTTATAAAATCCCACCCCTCTCCCATTAGTTTGGGAAGAGGCAGAGGTGATATTGGCCTTATGTGATGTCCCTATGAAAACAAAGTCTAGAAACATATGTAAAGGGAAAACAAGATCATTATAATATGATTTTCCATAATAATATAATGGCCTATAAAATATGAAACAAAAAAAACAATTCTATGTTATGCATGCAAAGTAATACAAACTAAAAATTAAAATTTAACATCAGAGTAGTAGATAGAAACGAAAAGGAATAATATTGAAACAAAAAAGGATAAATATAAATCAAAGGCACCAAAGTGACATAAACCCAACCACTATCTAAAACAATATCTAATCTCTTACTCTATATCCTAATAATATTTTATCATGATTCAACACTTGAGAAGTTTGACACCTTTCTTTTACCTGTATCTTTGTACGCAACATCTAAAAACTCACCAAATTTCACATGTAGTTGGTGAGTATACAACTCCTTAAGAAGTCCCTAAATAATTTTAAATACATGAATCTAGGAGAAAGAATAAGTTAACTCAAATTTATTTAGTACAATGGTTGATATTATAAAAACATTTTCCACAATAAAATAATTTAAGAAAAAAATGAACTAAATTTATTTATTCATTTTTTCTTTCCATTTGAAACATCATTCCACAACTCACTCACCCATGCATGCCCAATAACAGTCCCAATATTCATGAGTGGTAATACATATCGTCACAAAGTCCTCAACTAATGGAATCACATGAGAAACATTGACACCATCCCAAATTTTTAACCAACAATGTATCATATTGACATTCCATGAACTCACGCCAACTACACATGCCAAATTCTTAAAAAACCATTTATTTTGAAAACCAATTTCTTTCAATAATTTTATCAAACACTTTATGTGAATCATTTCAAAATATAATATTTACTTGTTAAAATGATTAAATTTCTTCAAAAAATAAAGATAGAGAGAGATTTAAAAACCAAACCTTCATTTTCTTGAATGAGTAGAATGGTATAAAAGCCATATAAATCAAAAAAGTTGAATACAATGAATAAAATGACATGAAACTTCTATATAGATTTCCTTAAAACTCTTTCCCTTTATTAAATCACATTAATATCTTCACAAATTACACGTCTTATTACATAGATCAATCTATAATTGATTAGATATATGGATCTGTGAGAGATTATATGAGTATATTTATAGAGAAAAATAAATAACAAGGACTTTCAATTAATTCCATAGATCCAAGATACCTAGATTAGAAAAAAAATTATTTTGGATCAAAATCAATCTCCAAGTATGCATAGGGAGGAAGAGGAGTTCAAGAACCTAGGAGAATAGAACAAAAATGAGAGTTTTAGTGTGCGTGTGTTTGTGCATGGGTTAAAATATAATTTTAAGAGAATTTAATGCAATTTTAATTGTTACAATGTATAAATTTTCAAACCTTCCACCAACCATATTCTAGATAATATCTCTAAACCAAAGTGCCTCATATTTTTCTGCACTATTTATAAAACTATGGTCCATCAATGTGTGTGCTACTAGACAGTACTTAGGGAGCCACGGGGTTGTGCTACACAATTTTGAAAACTATTTTTCAACCATGCACATGCTACTGTCCAAATACCCCCATCTCATATAGATTATCCTAGGAACCTATATTCCCAGTGACTCTTAGAATCTCATTACATGGTTTCCTAGAGATAATGCATGGATTACACTAACTATTATCAAACCATTCATTGTTAAAACCCCTTTCAAAACACTCCAAAATCATCCAGGAGTTCTCAAAACTAAATCCATGTATTATAGAACATAAAAATAAAGAATAAAAGGGTAAAGTTAATGAACTTAGGGTTGTTTCACACACACTACTCATACAGATCAATTAGTGTTTAGGATTGCTTACTTTCATATAAGCTTATATGGAAACCTTACCTTATTTGATGATGCTCTTCATTTTCTCATAGAACGGATGATGGTGATGGTGGTATGATGCTGACCATAGTTTACAAGGTGATCGTTGGTTAGGTATTTAAGAATATTTTTAGTTTACCTTTTATCATTTATGTAATATTCATTTATGACTTTCTCATTTTTTTAGTTTCTTTTTAATAATTGATATCTTAGTGTTCTAGCTTTAGGAGGAGGGTGAGTTAAAGTTTTTAAATACATATAAAATTATTCCCTCTAAAAAAGGTGAAGTTTCAAAGATAAATGTTCCAAACTACAATAGTAACATTAAATAATAAAATAATAAGAATATAAATTATTGAAAAAAACTACACTTAACTAAAACAAACAATGTTAATAAAAAAGAATACAAATAATAACACATAATATAAATGATGTGATGAGGTTTTGGATAACTATTTTTATTCCAATAAAAATATTATTTAAGGATATATGTGTTCCTATTAGAACTATTTAATTTTAATCACGATAAATATAATTATCAACACCAAAATCCAAATAATAAAAGTCATTATTCCTTAGAAGTTATTCGATCAAAAAGATCAAAAGAAAGAAGTCATGTCCCCATACTTCTTTGATAGTGTTAGAACCATAAGTTCAATCATCTAAACTCTTCAACAAAGGAGGAAAATAGAAATATCTTACCTCTAAGATCCTCTTCAATAAGAAGATCAAAATCATCAAAATTATTACCCTTATAACTTATTCTAACACTTATTTATGATGTTTTCATTCCTATCCATTTGAATATTCAATCAAAAGATGATTATAATGAAAAAATTACTTCATGAAACTCATAACGTTTACAATGAAATATTTACAATTCAAATCTATAAGTTAACAATAGAAAACACAAACAAATAGAAGAATAAAGATATTTTAATTAATGTAAATATCTCAAATAAAATTGTTCCAATGTGTTCCATCATTAATGAAAACTATTCCATAAAGCCTCGGTCTGTTATTTATAGGCACTAATCAGAAAAATCATAATGGTAATCCATAAACACTTAGAGAATAGACGTCACATCTAAAAAACTCGAAAGGTCCAATTTAATTTTCCATTTTCTTCAAATGTACAAGTAAGTTCATGATGTTTTGTAACATACATGGTTACAAGTCATCTCATTCAGAATATCTGGTTCAGAAGATGATATTATATATATATAACTAAAAAATAAATCTAAATTTAGTATAACTTGAAGGGTATTTTTACTTTAAAATCAAATAATATGAAAGAATTCATTTTAGGAAAATGACTAAATAATATCCCCCTATTTAAAATTTCAATACATGTGAGGAAATTTATGTTTAACTAAATCTAAAAGAACACAACTCTATTATATTTTGTAATTTACCTCTAAAAGTGTGATTTGGAAAAAATATTCTTTATCTCCCTTTGAAAAAGAAACGTAGAAGACACTATTTCTCTAACATTGTGAATTTACAAAATAAAATATAGAGAGTTAATAAGTAATGAAAATTATAATATAAAAAGGATAAGTAATTATATAAAATAATAAAATGTTAAAGTAAAATGAAATTGGTATTTTATTCTTTTAGAAGATATTTTTCATTAAATTCTTCAAGCATCTTTATCCTCTACTCATTATCATTATATTTTAACATGATACCACTTGATTTTTGATTGATCAAATTTTATGATCATGAATTTTTTTTGATCTCAACAAAATTATTATTAATATACTCTTCCATTTTTATCATGTTTCGAAATATGGGATGGAATTCATCTTTTAATTTAAAAAATTAGTCTTAATCTGAACTTTTTGGTCTGGGATCTAATTCTATATCCATGAGGCTTGAGAACCAACACTCTTATATTTAATAATACATAACCTATTATTTATTTATAACATTATTGAAATATCATTATACACTTTATCAATATTTTTTGTGAGAAGAAACAATTTATCTTCAAAATTATCCATCCTATTACAAGATTCAACATCTGATTCATCCTTCAAAGAACAATCTGATTCAGATAAAGAATCTCTATCTTTTTCCAATGTTTAAAGATAGATTTATTCTCTAGAGTTATATTATTCTTATCAACATAATTTTTGAACTGATATTCTTCTCTTTCATCCTCTTCATCCTCATCCAAATTTGTATCCACCATATAGTTATCTTTCTTAGTTTGTGGTAGGTCTTCCAAACATTGAATTTCTTTATTTCCTTCCAAAGTAAATTTCTCTAACTTTTTTATATCACTATATGTAGTCTTTGTCTTCTGATATTTTTTAACAGATGAACTTCAAGATGTTTAATATTATGAATATGATGTTTTTTATGAAGATGGTTTAATAGATACCACATGTGGATTAGATTTATTTGATGTAACTTCTTCCATAATACGTGGTTTTGGTGTTAATTTTCTCTATACTGTTCAAGAGTTGGAGGAAAAATGGATTGGTAAGATGGATGAATATAAACCCTTATTTATTTGTTATTCACTTTTCTTGTTAGAGATTAAAAAAAATTAACTTCTTTAGTTGTGTCTGATCTTCATGACCAGCATCCCTAATTGTCATTGACATTTGAACTAACTATGAATGTTCCCTTTTAGTAAATATTTCATATTTTTCTCAACCTCCTTTTAGTTCTCGTCTTATTTACATAGGGATTTATCTTTCACATCCATCTATCCACAAGATTATTTTATTATTTTCTATTTATTTTTCTTCCATTTTACTTTTCTATCCTTCTACAATATTTATTCTCCAAAATTAGATATTAGCCTTTAAATTTCTCATTAATTTTATTTGAAGATATTTCTTTATTTTTTTTATAATTTTATAAAAGTTACATTGTTATCTTATACATCTTAAAATTGTAAACATAATTATCTATTTGAGGTTTACTCTTTTATTTCTTCTCAGTTATTGAGTCATTGACCTTTTTTCCTTCCTCAACAAAACATTTTCTCCATAAAATACATACTAAATCTTCATTATCATAATAGTTCCATCATTCAATTAATTTTATTTTAATCTTTCAGAAATTCTAAAGTCTTTCATTCTAACCATATATAATTTCTTAAGAAAAAAAAATTCAAAATTTTTTAATACAAAAACATATTTAACCTTATCAATCATGTACATCGTGCCTCAATCTTTTCCCACAAAAATATGATAATATTAATTTTTCACATTCTATAAAGAATATTCATCACATAAACACATTTTATATTCATTGTTTCTTTATCTCCTTTCCTCAGTAATATGAATACTTGGATCCATAGAAAAATAATCCTTAATATTGATTCTATGTGTGAAATATTGTAAAAATATTTCTTCATTTGTAATAAGATATTTATATCTCTCTCTTTATAGAGACATATGGAATATTATATGATAAAAAATGAGATTATCCTTCATAAGATAAACCAAAATATTTTGTGAACTTATTTAAAAGGAATGATAAAATCGCATCCTTTAATTGTAAAATTAACATTATTTTCTAGAATAACTTTCTCAAAAGGTATATTAGACTAAAACTATCAAACCATCAATGGGTAAAAAAATAAATTTCTTAATCAGTAGCATGATAGAATCACAAAACATTAATATAATCACTCTTTTTTAGAATTGACTCGTTATTATTATACCATTTGATATCAATAAATATTCCCTAAACAATATTAGTTGAGGTTATATCTATGTAATATTCCATTTCCAATGTACAAATATGGTTCGTAATATTTATAATAATTAAGAATATTTGGAATTAAATTAGTAATGATTCAGAGTATATGACTTTTGGGAGAGTGTGAGGGTCCACTAGAATTTATATAGATGGATTTGGTGATACATAGTCATTTATCTGAAAGTCACTGGATGGTTATATTTTCTTCCCACCAAATGAAACTCTAGAACTCATTTAATGAATAAATCCAAAATTTTATAAAATAAAATCAATCTCCAATAATGTTTAAAATTATAAAAGAAATGAAAATTAAATGAAATATGTATATGATTTTCCTAAATATAAAAGATAATCATTAAGATAATCCCATTATAATTCTTATCTCCTAATACACACAGAAAAATATTCTTCTGAAGAAGATGGTTCAAAAATATATATTTAATATATCTCTATATTCCTATTTTAAAAGTATCAAAATATTGGTATTTACTATATAAAAGTGATCAAAAACATCACCCCTTTATCAAAGAGTTAATAAAATTATGAAACTAATATTAACATAGTAGAAAGAAGGAAAAAATTAATCTTATCCAAGGACTTCATTCTATAATTTAATATTACACTCGACTTAAAAAATAATAAAACATATCCATGTGCCAATTTTTTTGGTTTCTAGTACTCAGCCTTCCAATATAAATTGAAATTAAGACTTTGGTACCCAAACCTGCTTGGGTCAGGAAGTGTTAGAAGATAAAAACTTTGTAACACAAAATTTCCCAACTATATAATGCTTAATAGTTATAAAATCTCTAGAAATAAATATTCAAAATGTTCTAAAATATTAAACCTTATTCAATGAAAATATGTCCATCCAGTGATCACTCCTCTAATATTTAATAAAAAAGGGTTTACATTTTGAAAAATAAATTGATTTAAAATGTAACATTTTGTAAGATGAATAACCAACATTGGTTGAAGACAAAAATAGTTTCATTAAGTCTAAAATTTATCAAATTTCTTCCTTCTAAACTTGAAATTGGAATGAAATATCTTCAATATTTTAAATTTTTATTCCAGTTTTACAGCATCATCTTTATTTTCAATTGGTAATTAAATTGAAATAGATTTAACTTTTAACTTTAAAATTAGTCCATAAAAACTTCCATTATCATTATCAAAATATACCTTATATTGTAAATATTTATTTAAACAATTTATAATTTTCCTCTCATATTTAGTCACATATTCCTCTATTTCCTAAAATAAAACAGAATATTATTATTCTTTATCTAATAAATTAAGGAAATTAGCATATTAATTCACATTAGTAAGAGATTCAAGAGTTTCCTTACTCAAAAAAAAATTTATTTCTATGGAATATTTTCATAAAAATAAATTATCTTTTAGTTTTCATCTCTGTGTAAGTCGCTATTTATAGATAAAAATTCTCTAATTCTCTACATATCCATTTTTTTAAGGAATTATTTTATTTAACCATATAATATATTATATAATCTTCTTCCTTTAATTTTAATCTCATAAAAACTAGACTAATATGTCCAAGACTTTTACCTTCATAGATGATAACTTTTGAAGATTCCTTTTTAACATCCCTTTATCTAGATCTATCATATCTACCATTATTATCCTTCTAATTTTCTTTTTGATAATTATTTTTAAACATTTTTCACATATTCCTTGAAAACTGAGTAAATTACTCTTCACTAAGTTCTATATTATTATCATCTAAATAATGTTTGGAACAATTATATTAAGTAGTATGCTCTGATTTACTAAATTCATAAGTCTTAGTGGAAAATGAAACTCTATTATTTCATTTCTATTTATTCATTTCTTTATTCAACATATTCTCATATTTCATTATCAATCTGATGATATATTTAAGACTTATCTTCATAATATGTTTCATGTCATCAATAGTTTTCTTCTTAGATTTCTATTACTTTAAAATTTTATTGATGGTCTTTTCAGCTAAATACTCATATATATTCCCCTCACAAAATTGATAAACCTAATTCACTAAAATCAGGAACCATTAATGAATTTTTGAAACTAATTATCCCAATGAGAAAAAAAATCATGATGATCTATATGCAACATGGCTCATATGGTTCCCAATACTTCTAATCTTCTGAAATGTGTAATTTATAATTTCTTCTATTTTTAATTAGTTGTGTCACAATATTATATCTATCTATATATGTTATGATTCATAGAACACAAAATATTATTCTAGAACATATAATTATTCTGATATTCATCTCACACTTCTCTAGTAATGTTTATAATTTTCTTCTCTAGAATCATTTAATTCCAACCCATCATCTAGTAATTGTGTACACAAGTGTTTCTCAGAAAATTATAAATTTCATTTCTCCATTACTCATTACAATATATTTAAAAAATGGGTGGATGACTGGGGTTAAATTTTTCTATAGTTCTGATAAGTAAACCAGATATAGAAAAATAATATTTACACTTCTACACATTAAATAAAGAAAAGAGACATTCTCGGATACAAAATTTTTTCAAAGTGTTGCATCTTTAAGAGTATGATGAATATGAGTTTTTATAAACTTAAAAAATTATTCCATATTAAAAAAGATGAAATTTATAAGATACACATTCCTAAATATTATAGTAACAACATATAATAAAATTACTAGAAATAAAAAAGATACAGAAGAGAACACTTAACAGAATAAGAAATGTTAGCAAAATAAAAATATAAAGAATAACACAGAATATAGATGATAGCATGAGGTTTCAGATAACTATTTTTATACCAATATACCATATTATTAAATTATATAGTAGTTATTATCCATAAAAATCTTCACTTTTAATCCAAAGTGATAGGAGGAACAATATCCCGATCAAAAGAAAAAAAATTCTTATCCCTGAAATTACTCGGGTGGTTTTTATGATTTTTTCTATATATAGTTTGAATATAGAGTAGATATATATATGAAGATATATTATCCCCATGCTGATATTAATGAATAAATTCTCATGCTCTGATGATATGTTTTTATAGAAGAAGATAAAGGATAACATGGTTTTTATATAGAAAAAAATCATTATATAGTCTCAAGTAGATTATAAGATATTGTTACAATAGATTTGATTCTTATATCATGATCCTTGGATACAGAAGACTTTAACTGGATCCTTTTTGTTATTTCAAGGGTCTGAATAATAATAATTCTATCATTTTTCTATTATATGTGGATAGAATTTTGGTTTTGATCCCTAAAAATGTTCAGATCAAAAACATAAATGCATATTTGTCTTGGATGTTTGATATGAATGACTTAATATCGGTAAAACAATATTATTAGGTAAAAATTTTACTAATATATATATATAATGGGAGGATTTGATAGTATCTTAATAATTAATTGAGGAAACTCCTAGAACATTTAAAAATTTAATATTATAACTTAATATCTAACCCTATTAGAGTTATTTTCATGTTACCATCTATGATGATTCATAACAAAAAAGTGAAGACAGTAGATATTTCTAGAGTTTTATATGTATCAGTGGTGTCTTATGTTCAACCTATGCTATACAAGATCATATATTTTATATATGGTTGGATAAGTTAGTTATTACATAACAAATCTAAAATGGGTTCATTAGAACATAGTAAAGAGGATCCAAATATATATCAAAGATACATCATATTCTACATTATGTTATAGTGGATCAATGATCACTATTATAAGATATGTTGATTTATATTTTTTGGTGACTTTTATATAAGTAATTACACTATTTGTAATTATTTCTACATATTTCAACTTCAAGAGGGGTTGAATTGAAAATTAATGAAACTTAATAATTTTTTATTCATAAATCAAGTGAATTTTGGAATAAATTGTTTTTTTAAAATTTTGAGTAATGAAAAAATGTAATAGAAAGTAAAAGATCTAAAATATATAACTTGAAAAAATCAAAGGAAGTTAAATGGAATATTAATATAATGAAAAAAATATAATGTAAATAATGTGATGTATTTATAGATAATAATCCATAAAATTTTAAAAAAAATTATAAAGGTTATAATAGTTACTATTCTTAAAACTATTTTTTTACCAAAAGAGATTGAACGATAAATACACATATCCAAATGTACATAGGTTCTCCAAGGTTATGTATATATTTGGAAACTTGAGTTCCTAAAGAATTAATTCTTAAAATTGTAGTGTTTTCATTTCTAATAAGTTCCCTAGTAGACGCATCTCTGTTCTCCAAGACAAGTTGGGTATAAAATGCCCCCAACTGCCCATGGTGTTTCTTGGCACCCACATCTCTAATAGAGGAGTCAAAAATGTGTTCTTTTATGACATTATTAACAGGCTCATAGTGAGAATTTTCAATTGTAAAATTTGGTTTCTATCCTTTAGAGGTAGGAAACCTTGATCAATAGTGTTCTCACCTCTATTCGGATGCATGTGTTGACCATTATTAGGCCGCCGAAGGGAACTATCAGGATCATGGAAAATATTATGACCATCGTCCTTTGGGATGAATACCAAGTTGGACATTTTCATTGGGCCTTGTGGAAATGAGATGATAGACCTGTTGACGAAGGGGTATTGGTCTTCACAATGTGGAGGAGTCCATGCAAGCTATGCAGGCAATATTGGATTTGGATATTTTTTAAGGGAGCTCCCTTTAGTCAAAATTCATCACTAATAGATATGGGGAGGATTGGAGGAGATGGTCCTTGAGTCCCAGGATATTATCATACCTTGCTCAATGCATGCTTAGTCACTTGGAGGCAATGGAAGGAAGTGTCTGTTGGACTGTTGGTTGTGGTGATATCAACTTTTGGAACTCAAATTGGTCTCAAACCACTCTTCACTTTCTGGGCTACCCAGATCAGACCATTTCATTTAAAGAGTCATATCTTCACCTGAACTTCATTGATGTGATTATGAATAGGGATCAATAGGAGGCTTTTGACAGCATCCTCTTGGTGGATGAGTGAGACATGTGTAATTTTTTGGGATCCTCTTCCAGTAGATTTTCCAGTTGTGATTTTAGGAACCCGATCCATTCCAGAAGGGGTATAGACTAGTGGGCTTCAAAGGTTTGGTACATGGAGATCCCAGGGAAGATGAAATTTTTTTTTGGTTCCTGAGTAATCATGTTATACCAATAGATGATAATGTACAAAAAAGAGGCGAAAGTCTGGCTTCTTGATGCCAATGTTGTAGTAGGTCTCAATAGGAAATGTCAGAGCACATGTTCTTCCATGGTTATTGGGAAAAAGGCGTCTAGATATTCCAGAAACATGGGTTAAATATATACACCTCCTTTTGTCCCATGCAAGGGGTGATTTCGAGCTGGTTCCAGGGGTCGACGCATTTGGGGAGAGAGGTAAAGATCTGTATGATGGTTTTTTTGACTGTTTATTGGGTTCTGTGGGATGCTAGGAACAAATTAAGGTAGGGTGTCAAGATTTTAGGATACTATTTTCAGGTGTGGGTGAGGCTAGTTGGGATGGATTTGGGGGCTCTAATTAAAAATGCAGGGAAGTCTATGACTTTGAGATGATTTATCCCTGGAAAGTTATCGGGTATAGTTTCTAGCCAACTCAACTAGGGCAAATGGGTTCGATGGGTCCCTCCCTGTACAGGGATGAAATTGAATGTGGATGGATCTTTCTTGAATGGGGAAATGAGAGGGGGTAGGTTGGTTTGTGATAGTTGAGGCTCTATTCTTATGGGATTTAGTTCCCACTTTAGTGGTGGTAATTCTATGGGTGAGGAAGCAAAAGCCTTGGTAACAGGTATTTCATTATGTAGGCAGTTTGATATCCACATCACTAAAGTAGAGATAGATTCTGCTATAATAGTAAAATTTCTTCAAAGCAATGGGGTTGTCCCATAGGAGATAGTTTATATGGTCCAGTTCTATAAAACCCTATCCAACCATAATATTTCTGTCAATCACAATTGGTGTGAAGGGAATTATGTGGACGACTTGTTAGCTAGCAAGGCAACATCAGGAGAGAGACAGATTACCTACACTATCTTGGGATCTCTTCCCGGTGATTACAAACTCATTGTCAGAAATTACGCTCTTGGGATCCATTACTTTTTACCTCCTTGATGAATTTGGTTGTATGATTTCTGTTTTTTGAATTTGAATAAAAAATTAATTTTCCCCCAAATCTTCTGATCTTCTTTGAAAAAGGTCATTAGAATGTTCTTATCTATAGAAATTCTTTGATCAAATAAGATTGTAAGCTAGATGATTACAATAGAGAAATTAATTTCTTTTGTAAGGAATTCACTAACAATAAAATCACTTAGATTAAATAAAAACTATTTTAATTGAATTTATTAATCACTGAGAATATAATCAATTCTCAAAAGTATATCAACCACCATCTGGTTCTCAAAACTTCACTCTCATTTTTATATGTGATGATTGTAAAAAAAACATAACAATTATTTCAAAACATCATGCATACTTGTGCCTTCTAAAAAATTCATAAGCTTCAACGTAATATTCTGTTTTATTAAGGTTTGGATGATTTTTCATGATTCCTTGGAATGATAATGGTTTAGAATTAGTTAATTCAGAATATAGTGAATCAAAATTTATAACTACAGACACATAAATAAAACCAAACATGATTTATGTTTAGAAGAACACAAATTATATTGTGATTTTCATAATATAAAAACTAAATGTAACATTTTGTGAAAATTACTCAATAATATTCCATTTTTTGCACTCAAAAGTCATGTAGAAAAAGATATGTTTAATTAATGTAAAAGAAATGAAACACAATCTATGGTAGTCTAAATAACTCTCCCTAAAATAATGATTCCATAAAAACATTTCTTATCCCTTTTCTAAAATAAAATTACCACATAATATTCCTTCTCCATTATGAATTAAAAAATTATAGAGTGTTCAGAGGTAATTATATATATGGTATAAAAATAAAAAGATATTTTATTAGTTCATTAATATTTAATGTAAAATGAAATGGGATGTTTATTCTTTTTGTTGAGTTTTTTTTCTATTATTAAATTTTTCATGGCCTTTTCTTTTATTCATTGAATTTCTACTTGAGATCATTTAATTCCTATTTTAGATATTTAGTATCTTCATGAAATTTTCTGATTTTAATCTCTTTCTCTTGAATATATTGATCCATCTATTTTAGGTTCTATAAATTTATGTGGAACTCATCTTTTAATATTATCATTTCTCGTTGAATCTACACTTCTAGGTCTAACATATGAATTTGTGAACATAAGGATTGAGGATCCACACTTTTATTTTACATTAAAATAGATCTTGAACCGATTTATGAAAGTATATATACTTATTTTTAAATTTTAAACAAATGAGTAGTATGTAGATGAAACAGATCATAAAAATGTCCGAGCATCATATTGACTTCATCATTTGATTCTTTATTTGATGTTTTTTCCTTGAAAATTTGATTTATACTTGAAAACACTTTATTTTCTCATTCTGATCTAGCGTATTACTATCCTAACAATTTTCTAGATGCACTTACTTCATAAGGGTGACATTCTCAATATATTAAATATCATCCAATTGATATCCTCTCCCTTATTCTCTATTCTAATCTCATCCTAATTCTTATCCTCTATAGACTTATCTAGATCTTATGAAATTTTACATTTCCAATATTCTTCCTAAATGGATTTCAACTATATTTCTAATTCCTCATAAGTAGACTTCATCTTTTGAGATTTTTCAATTGGTTAACTTATGAATGTAGATGATCAATAACTTAATGCATTGTCAAAATATAGTGATACCAAAACTAAATTTAGATTCTATTTCATCATTGTAACTTCAACTATAACTGGTTTTTGTTTAGATGATTTCTATCCTTTTTCAAGTAGATGATATTTTATAGGTTTAGAATATGGTTTTAAATCAACTTATGTAACCTTAATTTAAACTATTATTATCTAAACATATAAGAAATATTGTGAAGACCTGGACCCTGGTATCCCAGAGTTGGAGTCTTACTTTATTACATTGGCATAAATACAAGATTCAAATCCCAATGGACCGATCATTTTAGTAGTTTTGAAGAAATAGATACATACATGGTACCTTTATAACATTGGTAGTCAAATATAAAACATAAAAAGTAATGTAATTTCATCCATTAACACATTGAATCATTTTACCTTCATAACCTAGGGAAAACAGAACAAATAAAAGGGTGAGCTCAAATTCCCAGTAAGGATTAAATGCAACAAAATCATTCATGAATAAATAATAAATAAAAAATAATCATTTAAATATATATATATATAACTTAAATGGAGATAAGGAAACAAATGAAACAAATTCCATAATCAATAAGGAATAATCAATATGGAAATGGAAATTATTAGAAACAAATTCCATTTGATTAATAAATTTAGCACAATCTGATTCCATAAATAATATCATAGTAAAAATATCATGGATAATAGTGATTGAAATATTAATGAAGGAAATGATTAATAATTTGGATTCCATGATATGAGGAACAGTGGTACCTTCACCATCAAGACCTTTTAGAAGATGGTTTAATCATTATTGGTAAAAACCCATTTAATTTTTCTAACTCTGTCATCTCATGAGACTATGGATGCATCCAAGGAATATCTATAAATAGGTCCCACCCATGTCTATATGTCCAAATCATTACTCAAATATAATAATGATCAATTTAATTCATGAATCAATTGTCCTTATCAACAAATATCTTAATTGAGTAAAATATACATATTTAACATTATTTCCCAAGTTAATCAAGTAATATTCAAAGTAAAAATCGTATGAAAAATTCTTATACATAGTTTGAAATAATCATATAAAAAATATATGAAATATGTATATTTAATGAAATATTCAATTAAATATGATCATAAATAAAAGGGGTAGTACACAATGGTAATAAGTGATGGATATGGAATATATCGCATAAAACTTAAAGTGATATAAAAACTTCATACCACTTGTAATAAATCGAATTGTATGCCCCATAAAATTTTTAATCATGAAATAAAAAATTTACCATGAACATAAAGAGACTCACGATCTGATATATCAATGGTCAGTATACATACACCGCACACATGAAATAAGTGGTGACTAAGTTATATCTTGTAAAAATAAAAGTGAGATAAGAAACCCCTTACCACTTGTAATCAATCAAATCGTATGCCCCATAAAATCAATAATTATCAAATTAAGAATTTAATACCATTAAGTTAAATAGATTTATCATATTATATATCAAAGCATAGTATACATACACCACACATAGGAAATAAGTGGTGAGTAAGGCATATCTCATAGAAATAAAAGTGTGATGAGAACCACATTACCACTTCTAATTAATAAACTTTTATGCCCCATAAAATAAATAATTATAAAATTAATAATTTAATACCATAAAGATAAATAGATGCATGTTATTATATATTAAATCAGAGCATACATACACCACACAAAAGAAATAAGTGGGGAATAAGGCATATCTCGTATAAATAAAAGTGAGATGAGAAACCCCTTACCTTATATAAAAAATAATTCTATAATTCTACTTAATGTCATGAATAATAAAATTATATTAATTAATTAATTGATAACATATTCAACATTTATTTTATTGATTATAATTTTATTAAGTTCTTTTATTTCAATTTTGATGTGTTATAATGTCTAATATTTTTGTTTTGGGAGCGTTCGTTTCATGGTTTCAATATCAGTTTGCTTATGTATCATTTTTCATGATCTGGTCAATTGTAAATGAAATGGTGTGAATATACTTCTAGGATTTGAAATGGTCCCATTTATAATTTTTTTACATTATTATGATTCATTAGATTAAACATTAATGAAAAATGATTGGTTTATTTTGGCAGTTTTTACGACCATCAAAAACTAATATCATTTTATTTAATATTATGTTTATATAATATTCCTAGAAAATTAAATAATTTATAATACACATATTATAATATTATTTAACCATAAATTTTTTTTTACTATCCTTGAAGGTGGTAATGAAAATCTAAAACATTTCGTCCATAAATGTAATGATTTGACACCTCGCAGATGATGTTTTCATTTATAAAATTAAAAGGAGAGGGAAATATAATTGATAATTAATATTCTATAAATGAAATAAAATTAAAGTATTTATATTATAATATATTTACCATTCCTCTTTGGATTGGGTTTTGGAGGAGAGGATAATAAAATAAATAAAATTGGAGTGAAAGAATGAGGATTTTACCACTCGAATATCCCCAACTTGGGAACATAATTAAGACACTTGGATTTGATCTTTCGGTACGACTGAAAGGTATTAGATGTGGGTAATAGTCTTGGAAGGTTATTTTTGAAGAATTTAGAAAATCTTTAATGCTTATAAGGTGTGTTGAGAAAGTTTGGTGAGGGGAGGTATTTATAGGGAGAGGAGAGGGGTGTTTTTATTATTTAATTCATTTGATTATTATTTTGAATCAAGAATATCAATATTATTGATTATTATGACTAATTATAGTGATTAGTGCGTGTTAATAGCTTATTACGTCATCAATGACTCAAAAATTCATGTACATCTCTTAAAATGATAGATACTGTAAATTATAATATTTGATTGTTCAACAAGAAATAAACTATTTCAAAAAATTCCTAAAAAATAACCCATCAATTTTTCAATATTTAGATTTCAAAAATATACTCCATTTTATGAAAATAATTTTTTAAATATTATATATTTAATTTCTAATTAAAATCCTATTTTTTTCAAAAAAATACCAATTATAAAATTAAAATGGGTTTTATGATACTTTGAAAAATTAATTAAGGACTGGTAAAGTTATATTATAATTATAATACAATAAAATATTAATTTATGAATATACTTTAGGAAAATAAATAATATTTTATATAATTATATAAATTATAAAATTTTAAATAAACATTTATGTTTCATAAAAATAACAATAATTAATTAATGAATTTTAAAAAATTTATTTACTTATTCCATTATAAAAATGTATAATATTTTTATTTATGAGATAACTAAATTTTATTTATACTTTCATAGGTGATATTATCATTCTAATTCCCAATTTACTATTCATAACGGTCAAATTACTATTCCAACAGACGTGTTAATATTCAGTTTCATATCATGGTTCATTTAAGATCGGTGTTTCATGCAATGTAAGCTATCAAATAATTTGAGTTTTTTTAAGAAGATTCGTACCATAAATTATTGGGGTGATATATTATTTTCTCCATAAAAAATTTCATCTTCAAAATTTTTAGTGAATATTACCTTTTAGAAAGATCATGGTGGTTTTTTTATAACATCCTCAGGTTCTCATGTTTCTTATTCTTCCATTTTATGGTTACTCCAAAGAACCATTACCAATCGAGACATATTATTTCTCAATAATTTCTTTCTAGTGCCAAGAATATCAATAGTCTCTTAAAAGTAATAAAAATTAGGTTTTAATTCTATTTATTTATAGGTGATTACATGTGTTGGGTCTGGAATGTAATTTACAATGATATATGGAACACATCATGAAAATTAGAGAGATATGGTGTAATTGCTAATCAGTAATCTAAATATCCAATTATTTCAAGAATTATAAATGTTTTTATATACCTAGGACTCAATTTTCTTTTCTCATTAAACCTTTTGATACCCTTCCATTGAGATACTTTCAAAAAGACAAGATCTCCCACTCTAAATTCCAAATCCTCTCTCTGATTGTCTTCATAACTCTTTTTCCTACTTTGCCCAACTTCAATGTGATCTTTGATAATATTTGCCTTTTCCATTATCTCTTTAATAGGTTTTGTACCTATACATTTCCTCTAAACAACTTTATCCCAACATTTTGTAGTGTGAAATTTCTTTCCATATAATGCTTCTTTTGGTGCCATTTAAATACTAGAATGGAAACAATTATTATAGGAAATCTCTTCCAAAGGTAAATATTGATCTCACATACCTTGAATGTAATATGATAATGATCTCATCATGTCTTCAAATGTATGAATATTATTTTCAGACTGTCTTTCAGTTTGATTTTGATAAGTAGTACTCAAATGAAGCTTTGAATCCGAAGCCTTCTAAACACTCTTCCAGAATTTTGATGAAAAATTGGGATCTCAATCAGAAAAAATCAATAGTGGTGCACCATTATGTCTCAAAACATCACTAATATATAGTACATCTAGGAACTAAAGTGGTTAATCTTCTATTATATAAAGAAAAAGTTCGGATTTGGTAATATGTTCAACAATAAACCATATCGCATCATTCCTTCTTGGATTCCTTGGTTGTCTTATGAAAAACTCTATCATAATGTCACAACACATCCTCATAGGAATAGGTAGTTTTTATATGAAACCTCTATGATGTTGTCTCTTAGACTTAAATTGTTAAAAAAATTATGCATCTTGACACATATTCAGTAAGTACCCACGTCATATTTTCCCACCAAAAATGTTCTTTTAGATCTCTATATAACTTGGTACTACCATGGTTTATAGAGGAATTTGATCTATAAGATTCATCTAATAGTTATTTTTTAGATTTGGTATTTATGGAACACATAACCTCTTTATAAAATTTATAATTCCATCCTTATACCCAAAGTCTGACAGTTTTTCATCCTTAACAGTTTTAATTTCCTTTTGAAAATTCTTGTCATCATATTTAGAATTGTTTATCTTCTATAGTAAATATGTTTTAGAAATCATTTGAAAATGATTGAAGTTTCACCATCCATATGAATTCTCATATCCATGTTTACTAAACCATAAACATTGGATCTCTATCAATTCTTATCTTGGTTATAACAACATGATCTTTCCTAATCAGGGCCTCAGCTACCCTATTTTCCTTTTCCTGGGTGGTAATATATTGAGAAATCATAATCATTGAGAAATAAGAGCCATCATATTTGACTCATGTTAATTTATTTATGTGTAAAGATGTATTTATGAATCTTTTGATCTGAATATATCTCACACATTTCACCATAGAGATAGTAACTCCATATCTTCATATCAAAGATTACGGCTTCTAACTCAAGATCATGAGTTGGATATTTTTTCATGAATCTTTATCTGCCTTGATGAATGTGAAGTAAAATTATAATTTTTCATAAGGAAAAAACCCATTCATTTTTTTTATGAATCACTTTATATAACAAACCCATCATTTTTTATGGTAGAGTGAAAATAGGATCATTAACTAAACTTCTCATAAATTCATCAAAACATTCTACACATTATTTTTTCATATGAACTTATCCCCTTTATGTTTAATCTTTGTTAATGGGTTATCCAATCGAAAAAAATTATGAATAAAACACTGATAGTAACCTAATAAACCAATAAAACTATGTAACTCAATTATATTCTTTAATGTAAGCCATTCTTGGACTGCCTTTATCATTTTAGGATCATTTGAGATTCCATCCATAGGGACAATATAGCCAATAAAATAAATTTCATAAAGTGAAAATTCACACTTTCTAAATTTACCATATAACTCTTTCATATTGAGAGTCTCAATAATAATCCCCAAGTGATTATAATGGTATTCATTAGTTTTAGAATATACTTGAATGTCATCAATTAATACCACACAAAAAAATCCACAATATATAATATGATTATTCTATTCATCATATCCATAAAAATAGATGGTTCATTAGTCCATCCAAATGGAATTATTGTAAAATTGTAATGTTCATCCTATGTCTGAAAATTTTTCTTCGCAATTACTTCCATCTATACTCACAATAGATGATATCCAAGATGAAGTTCAATCTTTAAAAAAAATTTAGATCCATGAATTTGATCAAATAAATCATCAATATGATGCATTAGATACTTTTTATTTATCATAATTGCATTTATTTCTCTATAATAAAAGCCCAACCTCATGGATCCATATTTCTTCCTAACAAAAAGAATAGAGGCCCCCTTGGAGAAACACTAGGGAGAATAAATCCTTTATTAATCAACTCCTCTAGTTGTTTCTATCGCTCCACTATGTCTATATTTTTCATTCTATAGGGAGCCTTTGATATTGGTTTTCCATCAGGGATAAAATCAATGTTTAACTCAACCTCAAACTCTTGGGAGTCTCTAGGTAATTCATCAGGAAATACATCAATGTATTCTTGTAAAATAGGTAGATACTCAATTTTAATATAACCTTATTTACTCGTATATGTTGTTTTCTCTTCCTCCCAAAGAATTTCATTTTGTAAATCTATTTTTGGTGGTTCTAGATAATAATTAGATAATTAATTTTCTTCTATAGATATAATTAATTATACATAATCCTCATAAATCCTAATTTCCTTCTTTGTTTTGATGGAAAATAGTATTTTTTCATCATCTGATGAAAAATATTGGGTAACCAATTCCCTTCTATGGTTTTTATTAAGGGCATAAAAGAAATTAGAATCCTTACTCTTTGAATTACTTATGTAATCTTTAACATACCTGGATTGTCTTATGAAGGTATCCTAATACTCTACAACCCTATCTTTTTAGTTTTTCTTTAATCTAAGGAGTTTAATCTTCATTTTTGTTTGTTGTTCATGAGGGAAATATTTTTTAAATAATGTTTCTTTAAAAGTTCCTTATTATGTGTCTTCTATTTCATCTTCCTCTTTAGTATTTTGGATAATGACCACTATTGATTAGAACCACCCTTGAGGAAATATACTACTAGTACTAACATTTCCATTTCATCATATCCCAATGCCAGAAATATCATTTCAAGGGACATGATCCATTTCTCATCTAAAAATAGATTAGTACTCCCACTAAAATATGGGGGCATCTACCCCCAATAAAATGATCCAAAATAGGTATATTATTGTTATTCATCATAACCAAAGTATGTTCTCCTAATATAGTCATAATCTGCTCAGCTCTAACACTAACTATGTTGAATTTCTTAGTGAGGTAAACCCTATAGTGTTTGTAGGTATTGATTTATTTCTTTCCATTAGGATCTATCAATAAATAATGGAACACACTGAGTTATCCCATAATCATCATGAGTATTGATCTAAATAATAAAATCCCTCTAATGGTATTTTTTTAAAAAAATTATAAATAATTATTATTGTTATCATATTGATTATATTTATTTTAAAATTAGTTCTAAAGGTCTCTACCAAACTTTCCTTTGATTCCAACTATGAAGATCCATACCCCAGTAGCCTGAAATTGGATCATTACTTTTTTACATTAACATATATACAAGATTCAAATCCCAAAGAGAGGATCAGTTTAGAAGTCTTGAAGAACTAGATACATAAATGGTACCCTTGTTACATCAAAGGTAAAATATAAAACATAAAAAATGAAGGTAATTTTATACTTGAATTCATTCAATTATTTTATCTTCATAACTTTGGGAAAAGAGACCAAATAAAAGGGTGAGCTCAAATGGATAGGATGGGTTAAATACAATAGATGCTTTAATGAATCAATATAAAATGAAACCTATTAAATCAGGAAGGATATATATATATATTTAATTTAACAAATAATATTTAATAAAAACAAATAATTCGTGAGTGGATAAGGAATAATCAATAAGTCTTAATTAAAATAAAAATGTGAATGATTAGAAACAAATGTCATTTGATCAATAACTTTAATAAAATATAGATCCATGGATAATATCATGGATGATAATGACTAAAATATTGATTAATACAATTCTTAATAATTTGAACACCATGATATTAGGCATCATGGTACCTTTACCATCAAGACCTTTCACAAGATATTTTAATCATTATAGGTAAAACCACATTTAATTTGGCCCATTTTGTCTCTCTTGAGGCAACCAATGCATCGAAGGGATATGTATGACATGGACCCACTTGTCTCTACATGTACGAACCATTTATCAAATATTAAAATGATCAATTTAATTCCTGAATAAATATTCCTTACTAGAAAATATCTGTATTGAGTAAAAGATGCAGATTTACATTATTTCCCTAGTTAATCAAATAACTTTAAAAGTAAACACTCTATGAAAAATTGGAATACAACCTAAGAAATAATTATATCCATGATATAATAAATATTTATATTTTACGAAATCTTTAGTGAATGATGAAAATAAATAAAATATTTGTACACAGAGGTAATAAGTTATGAATATTGCATATTTCCCTCATAAAAAAAGTGAGGTCAAAACCCTTACCACATGTAATCAATTGAATCGTATTAGCCATAAAATTAATAATCATCAAATGAAATATTTAATACCATAAATATAAATATATTAATGATATGATATATCCAAGGGTGGTATATATACACCACACATAAGAAATAAGTTTGGAATAAGGCATATCTCATAGAAATAAAAGTGAGGTGAGAAATCCCCTACCACTTGTAATCAATCTAATTGTATTCACCATAAAAGAAATATTTATCAATTTAATAATTTAATACTGTGAAGATAAATAGCTTAACGATATGATATATCAAGGGGAATTATACTTTCACCAAACATAATAAATAGGTGCTCAATAAATCATATGTCATAGAAATAAAAGTGAGATGAGAAACCCCTTACCACTTGTATTCAATCGAATCATATGACACATAAAAGAAATAATTATTAAATGGATAATTAAATACCATGAAGATAAATAGATTAATTATATGATATACTAAATGGTATTATATATAAACCACACACAATAAATAACTGGTGGATAATGTATATCTCACTAAAATAAAAGTGAGATGAAAAACCCCTTACCTTGTGTCAAAAAAGTGTTTTTCACTTGTAATTAATGTCATGGATAATAAAATTAGATTCATTAATTACTCAATTTAGAAACTATTCAACATATATTTGATTTATTATAATTTTATTAAGTTCATTTATTTTCATTTTGATGAGTTAAAATGTGTAATTTTATTGTTCTGGGAGTGTTTATTTCTTGTTTTCATGATCAGTTCGTTTGTGTATAATTATGGAAGTTCTTTTCAAATTTGAATAATTCTCAAAATGTGGATTTAAATGGTATTAATACAAATATATAATTTGAATTGGTCCTTTATATCATTTTTTCATGAGGATGATTCATTTGATAAAATGTTAATGAAAATGATTAGATTATTTAGGAGGTTTTAAAGACCATCATGAACTGGTATCATTTAATTTTAATATTATTTGTAAATACTAGTTCCATAAAATTATATAAGTTTTAATAAACTTATTATAATATTTTTTAATCATAAAATTTTTTTATGACCATCCCTTAAGAGGTTAATGAAAAAAACTTTTCTTCCTCGAAGGAGGTGAATCGACACCTCATAGATGAAGTTTTCATTTTTAGAATTAAAAAGAGAGGATAAGATATTTGATTATGAATATTTAATTAGAAAAATAAAATTCTATTATATATATATATAACAATAGCTTCCATCCCACTTTTTATAGGGGATATTAAAAGAGGATGAGAAATGAAAATAAATTAAAAGAGGAAGGAGGATTTTACCTCTCGAATATCGTCTCATTGGGAACCTCCTTAACACACATGAATTTGGTCTTTTGGTAAGACCATAAGGTCTTAGACTTGGGGAAGAGTCTTGGGATGGTATTAGGGTAGAATTTATATAGGATTCAGGTCTTATAAGGATTGAGTATAAGGGGTGGTGAAGGGTGTAATTTATATGGAGGGTAGAGGGGTGTTTTTTATTATTTTATTCATTTGTTTATTATTTTGCCTCAAGACTATTTGTAGGGTTTATTCTTGTTATTATTTAATAAAAATATTGTATGTGAGTTAAAACTAATTGTTTATTACATCATCAATGACTCAAAAATCCATGTATTCGTCTTAAAATATTAAATGCCACAAATTATCGTATTTCACTATTCCCCAAAAAAATCAAGTATTTCAAAAAAATCCAAAAAATTAACCATAACCATTTTTCAACATGTTGATTTAAAATATGAAATTAATTTTATGAAAATAATTTTATAAAAATGGAAAATTTAATTTCTAATTAAAATCATCATTTATTTGAAAAAATTTCGATTTAAAAATTATAACTGGTTTTATAAAACATTCAAAATTTGATTAACCTCTCATAAAATTATATTATAATTAGAAGAAAACAATATTATAATTTATGAATCTATTTTATGAAAATAAATTTTCTTGTAAATCATTATATTAATTACAATTTTTTTAAAAAAACATTTACTTTTCATCAAAATACCAACACTTAACTTTTCATTTGTAAAACATATATTTACTTATTCAATGATATAAATATACCATGTTTTAAATCACTATATAGATAAACTTTTTTATACTTTCAAAAGTGAGGTTATTATTCTAATTTATATTTTAATATTACCAATGGTCACATCACTATTCAAATGATCCTGTTAATATTTAATAGAATATCACAGTTTGTTTAATCTTAATGTTTCATAGAATGTAAGATATCGAATAAATTGAATTTATTTAATAAGATACATACCAAAAAATATTGGGGTATTATAATTATATATTTCTTTGATTTATTTGTAACTATTCATGAATAGAATCCAAGATAGTTCATGGAACCTGAACTTATCTCAATTACTTTACATTTATAGAAATAAATTCATTCTTATATTTATCCTCATTTTATATCAATACATTAACTTCCTATTCATAAATCCAAAGGAATAATTTCTGGTTTATTATTCTTATATATTTCTTTTATCCTCTTATTCATTATTTTATATATCTACTCCATGCTCAATCATCACCATTTTCAATTTTTCTTCATGAGTTCTAAAAACTATGGATTTCATTTTCAAAGGATCAATTACTAGTGGTTATTTTTCCTACTTCTTCTTCTTAAACTATTTTGTTTAATTTCACTTCTGTGAATTACTTATCTATTTATTCAGAGATATTAGATCTTTAACTTATGTTCTATTATTAATGAAACTTTTCACCATAAATTCATAAAAATGATTCATCCTCATAATAGCTTTATCATTTAATAAAAAAATTCAACCTCCCAAGATTTTGACAATAATTCATTCAGAATTTATCAAAATTCTTTATCAAAATTTTTATAAAAATAAGTTTCAAAATTCTTGAATATGAAATAATATTTAACATTATCATTATTCAGACAAGGATTCAATGTAATTCTCTCTGAATCTGATACTATTAAAGTTTCTCATCCTATAAATAAAATATTGAAGATGGACATCCTAAAATTTCATTGTATATTTTTCTTCATTCCTCAAAATAAAAAACCATTGAATATATTGGAATATAATAATTAATTATATATGTTAATTTTTCATTTTGGGAACACTTTACTACACCCTAAAAAGTTTATAAACAGAATTTTCCTTAAAAAAATTCTAAAAACATCTAAAATATTATGCCTTATGAAATGATATTCTCCATTTAATTGTAAACTTTCAACTTCTAAAAACTAATCCAAACACATTAAAAACTCTTGAACTTAATTTGTTAACTAAATTTTATTTTCACTATTATCTTCTATAAAATATTAAATAGAATAAAAATTTATAAAAATTAATTTATATAAAAAGTAAAATGTATCACTAAGTAATGTGATATGATCCTAACCATAGAATTTAATTTTTTAATTTAATAATTATTCATACTTATTATAGATTATATCAATATCATTCATTAAATAATATGCTAGTTTTCCATGTTTTCAAAAAAAATTGGAACTAGAACCATTATTCGGAAGTTTTTAAATAATTCAAAAGTTCTGGAGAATATTTGGAAGGAAATCACAAGAAATGGATGTAGGGAGAGTGAGGAGGTCTAATAATATTTATACAAATGAATATAATGATCCTAATATGATGATCTTAAAGAACATGAATGGTTATATTTTCTTCCTCCCAAAAATAGATCAACCAATATCAAAAAAAATCTTCATTTTTATAAAATAACTTAGTTACCTTCGAATTTTTCAAAAAAAAATTAAAAATTAAAATATTTAACCATCTTTTCATCATTCCAACATATAATCATTAAGGATATAAATTCTCATCCCGAAGTTATCTTTAGGTTAGTATCATTTTGAGGAAAAATTGTTTTTGCAATTTGCACTGAATAAATAATTTTCTTCTATTTAAAACCGTTGGAATATAAGTATTTCCTATAAAAAAATATAGCACAAATATTCCCCCATTCTCTAGGAGTTTTTTAAATAATGAAAATACACTTTCATAGTATAAGAGGAAAAAAATTAATCTCACACAAGAATTTAATTTCCAAAATATTCTTACATATCCAACTTTTTAATCTTATGTTGGGCATCATTATTATAACATTTCTCATTAAATTTAATGATTATATCTATGTAATAAGTGTTTTAGCTATTGGTACTCAAGAATTAATTATAAAATAAAATCAATATTTTGTTACCAAAATATACTTTTTTCAGAAATGTTATCAAATAAAACTATAAGAACCCATATATTCCTAACAAATATCGTGTTGAACTACTAAAAATTATTTATAAATAAATGTTATAGAATTTATAAAAAAAATATAACTAATTTAAGGAACCTATATTTTTCAAGTGACCTCCCCTATGATATTTAGTATAAAAAGGTTCCCCTTTGGAATAAAGTAGTTTGACTAAAAATGTGAGTATATGAAAGATAAATAACTAACACCTATTAAAGCATTAGAAAATTTAATTAAGTTTAAATTTTTTCAAATTTCTTATTTTGGAATAAAAATTATAAATAAACTCATTTATACTTTCATCATTGAATTTTAGTTTTATAACTTCATATTTATTATCAATAAGTAATGAAATAGAAAAAAATATCATTAAACTTGGAATTAAGAATTAAAATGATATAATTAGCAATAATAATTTATACCTTATCTTGATCAAATTTCTTTATAATTTTTACATTTAATCTCTATTTCATTCAGATATTATTTCATTTACTTAATTATGGAAAGTTGTCTTCATCATTCAATGAATATAGATAACCAGAATCTAAAGTCATTTTAGTAATATATTAAACACATAACTTATCCATAAGAATGTTTTTTTCTAAGGAATTTTCACATAGTAATCAGTAATATCCCAACTATTATCAATTTCCAAACTAATATCAAAATATAGATCTTATCTTACACTATGGTATCCACATATTTAATAACTTTCTTTCCTTTACACATTGAGGATCTTTCAAACTCCCTTTATTTCCTCTTAAACCTTGAAAATATAGCTTCATGTGTCCTATATTCTTTCCATAATATTAAATTATATATAATTAATCTTTCTTATCATCCCTTTATCTATAATTTTTATACCTTCCCTTTTATTCATTCAGGTTATTATCTTAGAAATCTATACTAAGCAGTTTTTCTATATGCTTAGAAAATTTATTGAACTCTCCTTCATTGAATTCCATATTTTTTGAGATGGTTACCTCGATTAAAATTTCTTAGTACTCTACTACATGATTTCATTATTAATTAAGTCTATTATTATATCATGTTTATTCGTCCAACTAAAATGTTTTTTTGATAATTTCTTAAGAATATTTGTCACACTGCATGGTCATAGTAGTTCTACGCTATGATGAGACTAAGAATGTGAACTGACATAATTATTTAATATATATTCTATTGATAGATAATATTTTTTAATAGAACATATAAAATACATTCTATTAGGGTTATAAGGCTTATAATATATCTATACACCTTCACATGGTTTTCCCTTTGTAATTTACAAGATATAAGGTAATGTGAACAGACTTGTTAATAAGAAATCCACATTTCCATGTCTCATTAGAAATTTCTAGTAGTGTATGTGTTAGAAATTATGATTATCATTAATTTATATCATGAATCATGTAAATTTAATTATTATTTAAAATAGTGATGATATATTATTGTGGATAGGTAGGATATATTGGGTGTGTCCTGAGTGATATTGAATTAATGGATAATGCGGGAAATGATTTATCTCTTCTTCCCAGTGACGGAAGTTGATATCTCAAGCCCTTTTATAGAAATAGAAATTCCTATATAAATACAATTTCATGGTGTTTATGGGAAATTTATTTTTTGATAAATTCAAATAATGAGACATTGATTTTATAGGTTGATGGCATCAATAAGAAACCTACTTGATTTCAAATATCATGATAAAGGGATTATAATAGACTGTAAGTGATCATATGATGTTTAATGATGTTAATACAGTAAATTATTTCTCTATGAGTGCCTTGGAATGAATCTAGATTATAACCTCTGACTTTATGTGGATATGCCAAATGCAACTAAGAATGTGGCCTAGAGGTTTAGACACTAAGAGTATCTACAATCTCAGTTAAATTCAATTATTGAATTTCAAAAGATAGAATAAATAATATTTATTTAGGTTTTGGTTGATCATAATAATTTAATCACATGTTATTTTAAAATAATAATTGAGTTAAATAAAAATATTAAATTTTTTATTTTCATGTTTGGAGAATATAATATTTATAATATATACTATATAATACTGAATGGGAAATTTATTTATTAAATATTCATTATTTGAGGATCTGCAATTATTAATGAATTAAAATGGTCCTAGCTTAATAGGCTGATTGGAAATATTATAAATTAAATTTATTTATATTCGTAATGTGTTTCACATTTCAAGAATTAATAATATTATTATTATTATTATTATTGTACTTGTGGTTAACTTTGAATTATTATGTTTTAAAGGGTTTAGTGTGCGATTTTTCAACCCCAAACCTTCCATAATAAATATAAAACTATATAACATTCTATAATAAGTTTTTTTTACAAAATAGATAAAGAGATACTATTTCAAGATCTATAGAGATATCTAAAGATCTAGAGTGCACTCACCCTTCCTCCCCTCTCAATCTAATGAGAGAACATCAAGTGTTCTTCCTCCTTCGAGTAGAATGCAACTGTGATCAACCAAAAATAATTTAAGTGGTCAAGATCAGTCACACTAGCACCAAGTGATTCTATAGTGATGTTTAAGTATTGTGATAAACATGTGGATCAACACTATAGGGACTCTACACATAGATCCTATAGCACAATGATTTTATGATGACATCTTGTCCACTGAATCCTTAATAAAGAGATAATTTCAAGTTAAAGTAATTTTTAATCCACTCATAAAATAATTATAAATTATATGTGAAGATCCTTCTCTTTTGATTCTGGTATTTTAATCTATTCAATTAATATAAGTTTCTCATTTGATATAACATTTTAATCATGTGTGATAATGATTATATGTAAATTAAGACTAAAATTTGAGTTTGTAAATTATCATGGTATGATTCCGTTTCACCTAAATCCTATACATATTACTATTATTTGAATGATTCTTAGAATTATTATTTTAATTAAATTCTGTATAGGTATTAACTTAGGAATTTTAATTAGAGAAGGAAATCTTATTACTTTGTTTAAATTTTATCACATCTCACTTCAAACGGTTGTCATATTTCATTAATGTTTCAATAAGAACACCAATACTTTCCTTTATAAGATTCTTCATATCATAAATATCTACCCATATTGATTATTATTTTCTTATATGTATATCAATAATATTCTCCTCTAACTAATCATCTATAAATTCATTCTTCCCAATTTTTAACCATTTACAATTATCATCAATCATTGATTCATTTATGAAACTAATTAACCAAGAGGAAATCTTGGTAATTAACACAAAATATATATTTTTAAATCTAAAACACTTTCAAGGTTCTGAAGTGATTAATATCCAACTTGTTAAAAATTTCATTTTAATTATCACAATATGAGATCTGACTATACGTGTTTTGAATCATATAACATATAAGTTTATTCAGGACTTTATAATTATATTGATACTAAACTATATATTCTATAGAAAAATTGATATTTTCATGATCTAGAATTTTATAATCTCTAACTATTATCTGGTAATTATCCACTCCAATATTAATCACAAATAACTCCATTTTGTGTCTCAAATAATCATAATCATGTCCATAAAAATGGAATGTGAACTATGATTTTATTTTTACAAAGTTCATGTAGTAATATTTCCTACCCTGAAAAATATTTTCGTTAATAACTTTTTATTATAAGGGGAAAAGGTAGATATCTTATATCAAATGTATTAGATAAAACAGGTAGTGATTAGTATGATACAAAATTTTTTCTCGGTATAGAAACTTCAAGAGGGGTGAATTAAGGCTTTTACAAACTTAACAATATTTTTATATTAAATTTGATTAATTTTAGTGGATATGGGTTCTATACTGCCAAAGTAATGATAATAAGTAAATATAGTGAAAATTAATGGAATGGTAAGATACTACCTACCTAAATATAACGAAGTTAAATGGAATAAAAATATAAAGATAAATATAAAATGTAAATTATGTGATGGACTTCCTAATAAAAATTCATAACCTCTGAAATAGTTTTTATTAAATGATATAATAATTATTATCAAAAAAAACTCATAAGTTTTTACCCAAATCATCAGGATGATCAATACTCAAATCCAAAGGTATACAGGTTCCAAAATGGAAAACTCTTCAATAAAAAGATATGATGTACAATATCTGACCCTGAATCTTATATTATAGATTTATCAATAAGTCATATCCATGGAATTATCTAATTATAAGATCAACAATATAATGTTCTATACCTAGATATTATTCTATAAATTGAGATTAGAATAAAAATCGCATATCCCCTAAGTTTCTTCAAAAAATGTCAGAATAAAGTTCATGTCGTTTAATATTATTGGATCACATATGATTGAAATTTGAATGGTTATTTCAGAGAAACTAATTTATTTTATAATGAAACCTATAATAATGGAATCAATTAGTTCATACTAAAAACAATAATAATAGAATATCTTCAATAATTGAGAATGTTTTCAACACTTGAAAGTTTTCAAACCAGTATCTAGTCCTCAAAGCCATAGTATCCTATTTATATGTGATGATCATAATATAATCATAAAAAACTCTACTATAACTTTGATAATAACTAAGAATTTATACAAAATCAGAAGCTTCAATATGATATTCCACTTCCTTAAAGATCAAGTGACTCTTCACAATGTTTTTGAATGTGAATTCTTCAGAATAAACTAATTCAGAACATGGATATTTAGAAAAAATAACTACATAAATAGGAATAAACCAAAAATTCAAGTAATATTTAGAGTAATATGAAGTTTATTTTTATTTTCAATAAAATAAAATAAAATAATTCATTTAAAAAAACTAAATGATAATCACACATATTTTTATAATAACAAGATATGTAAGGAAAGGTATGTTTAACTAAAGTAGGAAATAAAAAAACTCCCTAATATTGTGAAATATCCCCATAAAAGTATGATTTTTATGATGAAAACATTTTTTCTCACACTTTTTTAAAGAAATTTACCATGCAATAGTTCTCTCCCATTTTATTTTTATAAATAAAAAATGGAGAATTTATATCTAATAATAAGTATGGTAGAAAAAGAAAGTGTGATTTAATTAATTCATCAATAGTTAAAGTATGATGAAGTTGGGAATTTATTCTTTGTTTTTAGATTTTTCAATAAATTCCCTCAGTTTTTCAGCCTCTAACCTTGGTTATTAAAATATCACTTGAGATAATTTACGTCCGAATTAAGGGTGTCATTCTCATCTTGAATATTTTACATATCAACCTCTTATCTTGAATATTTGAGTCATCCTATTCATGTTTCAAAATTTGAGGTGGAATTCATCATTGAATTTTATCAAGTCTAACATAATATACACATAATAGTATAAAAGTTTATTTTACAATCATTAGTATTTAGTAACTAAACTTTTATTTTAAATTAATATCAATATTTTATATATTATTGTAATATGGATACTGCTTTTGAGATTTTATCAAAATGAGTAGTCTATAAAATTAACTAATCATAAAAATTATGTATACTTGTACTGGCACTATAGTCTTATTATAACCTTAATCTTTTATCCTTAAAAAAAATTATCTATGCTTTAAAACACTTTCTTTAATGATTTTGATCAATATAATTTATCATATGGACTCTTTAAAATATTTTCTTCCTTCACAAGAGTGATATTCTCAACATCAACAATATTATTTGACTAATCTTCTTCCTTTTCTCCTTATATATTCTAATCTTGATCTTAATCCTCACCCTTTAGATAATTATCTATATATTCTAAACTTTTATATTCATAGGCTTCTTTTTAAATGATTTTTGTTATTTTTTTAATTCATTTGAAGTATTCTTCATCTTCTGGGATTTTTTTATTGATAAACATTCAAATATAGATGATCGAGAACATGAAATTTTCTCCAATAATATTCACCCCAAAACATCATGTGGATTCAATTGATTTGATGTAACTTCTAGTGAAACATGTTCTGGTTTAGTTGATTTATTTTTTTTCAATTGTTGGAGGTGTAAGAGATTCTAAATATTGTTGAACATTAACTTCTATATCATTTATTTTATATTTTTCTATCTAATAATCCATGAAATCTATAATCATTAGTGACGTCTATTTTTATTCATGACCACTCTCTTGTATATTCACCCATAATAAAAATAATATTTATTAATTCAATTTCAAAGAAAACTAATTGTGTTTTTATTTCTCCTCATTTTCTTTCAATGAATTAACTTCCACTTTTTTCAATAAAAAGAATAATTTCTGATTTATTATTCTTTTATCTTTCTTTAAGACTCTATTCCTTTCTTTATTTTCTCTTATCCATGAATATCTATCAACATTTTCACTTTTTCATCAAGAGTTTCTCAATCTCTATATTTCTTCTTCATATACTAAGAAATTTGTAGTTATTTTTCCTACTTCTTGTTATTCATCTATTCAGTGAGCATTGCTTATGATACTTACTTTTTACTCTCTTTCCAACTACCAGATCTTTCACTTCCATTCCATTATCAACAAAAAAATATCCACTGAATCATAAAATAACTTCAACATCATAATATTTTCATTATTTAATATATTTTTCTTCAACCTCTCAAAATTTCTAAAATATATTATTCTTCTACACTCTAAAGTCTTGATCAAAATCAAATTCAAAATTCATGAATGTGGAAGAATCTTTAAATTTACCATGCATGTACAAAATCTTATAATGTAATCCCACATGAGTATGATAATATGTAGTTTTTTAATCCCATATAGAAAATCTACAACCTAGAAATATTGAATTTTAATCATTGTTCCCCTTCCTCAAAAGTAAAAATACTTAAATCCACTGGATTTTGATCAGGAATTCCAGTTCTAAATATTCAATTTTTTGTAATTTGTCATTCACTAAATAAATATTATTAGCCACATTCTCCTTAAAAGAAGTTATAAAATTATCCATAATATTAAGCGATATAAAAAGATATTCACCTTCTAATGGTGAACTAGTAGATTCTGTGAACTTTCTCAAAGGCATTATAAACATGCATCATCGAATTGGGTGCATAACCTTATTTTGGCCACTATCTTATTCAAAATATGTATTATAATAAAAAATAAAAAAATTAATATATATATATATATAATAATTATAGACTAACACTCAATGATTTTATTGACTCATAATCTTGGAATTAAATTTCTAGATTTAGTTAGGATTTGTGCCTATTATTCTAGTTAATATTAATCATCATTATATGAATAATCTCTAAGTTATCCATTTTTGTGATTGATACCATTTTAGAAGTTCGACCATGACCAGTAAGGTCTGAAACAATTTTAAATCTCTTAAATAATTTGGAAGGGACTCACAAAAAATAACTATTGGGGGTGTCGGGGTCCACAACTCTTTACAAAGATAAATGTGATTATCTTAGATCATTAATATCAATGTCCACAAAAATTAAAATTTTCTTCCCATAAGAAATAAATATATTAATATCAAAAAACATAATCTCTAATTTCATAAAATAATTCAATTACCTATTGAAACTTAAAATTATAAAAGAATAAAAAAATAAAAATAAAAATATGTTGTTATATTTTCATTATTCAAAAATACATTCATTAAAGTGACAAATTCCATTTTAGAAGTTATCTTTAAAATGATCTTCTTCTATGGAAATTTTTTTTCTAGAATATATATTGAATACACCTTTTTATTCCATTTAAAAAATTTTGAAAAGAAGTTTTTCTTCTATAATAGATAAAACATATATCATGCCCCTTTATCAAAGAGTTTTTAAAATTATGAACATATACATATATGGAAGAAAAATAAAAAAATCCAATCTCATATATGTCTTCCATTTTACAAACTAGGCTTATATAGATATCCTTTTACTATCCCACAATGCACAATTATTCTCACATATATCTTCCAAATTAATCACATGTGACCATGTACCAAGTTTCTTAGTTCTTCATACTCATCATTCCTTAAATAAAATCAAAATTTCGGTATCTTGATTTCATGCATTTGGAAATGTTAACAAATAAAACCTTCAAAACCCAAATTTTCCAAACTATTTAATTTTAAATAGATATAAGTTATTTATAAATAAAATATCTATAAATTTAGAAATATTTAACAATATTTAAGTAAAATCTATTTTTCTAGTGAACTCCCCTCTGAAATCTAATATAAAACCATGAAATTTTCTGAACAAAATTTTTGAACTGAAAATGTGACTTTTTTGAAAGATAAATAACTAAATCCAATTGAAGTTAGATTTTTTCCTTAATTTTAGTGGTCTTTTAAAGTTCATCCATCAAAAAGTAAAATTGAAAAGAAACTTCTTCAAACTTTAAACGTTAGATTTCAGTTTTTCAACATCGTCATTGTTATAAATAGGTAATAAAATAGAAACTTATATATATTTCATCTTGGAAGTAATCTTACAAATTCACTCATTACCCTTAATAATTTCATTATTATCTTGATCAAATTTCTACAAAAGCTTTCTAAATTTTACCTTTATTTTATTCATATATTTCTATATTTATTCAAATAATAGTAGATCATCTTCATCATCTAGAGAATAAAGATAATTAAAATTTAAATTCATATTGTTTAGAGATTTATTAATAACCTTATTTATAAGAAAAGTTTTAATCTATGAAATTTTCACATAGAAAAATGTAATCTTATAACTATCATCACTATAGGAACTACTATAAAAATAGATATTTACATACACTCTATGTGTATATAGATTTTAAAATTCTAATTACTTTACACATTAATGATCTTCTAGAATACATCTCTTTCCTATTCAACCATAGAAAACCATTTTTTATTGTGTCTTTACTTCATACACTCATATAAAATAAAATCTGCAGAATATTTTTTGTCATCCCTTCTTCTGGACTATTATCTATCCTTCTAGTTATTCAATTTATCCTTTAAAAAATTATTCTTTAATATAATTCCTATATTATTATAAAATTGAGTAAATTATCCTTCACTAAATTCCATATTACTATCATTTGAATGAATCATAGAAGTATTTTTGAGGTATATGTTTTCGGAGTGTTGATGTTAAATGTTTTGGTATAAAATGTAACTCTATTATGTTCTTTCAATTTTTCCACATATCACTTAAACTAGTTCTCATATTTCATTAAAATTAAAATAAAATCATCAAGTGTTAGCTTTATAATATTATTTTTATCATCGATAGTTTTCCTCTTTGATTCCCACTATTTTGGAAGTATATCAACAATATTATCCACTAACTATTCATCCATAATTTCATTCATTATAGGGGATTTTAAACCATTAAAAACTATTAGGAATCATTGATGCATTTTTGAAATTAATTCACCAAGAAGAAAATAAAAAAATTGAAAATCTATACACAATATAACTCTCCTAGTCTACAACACTTTTGAAGTTCAAAATGATTAATCACCAACTTCATATAAATTTTTTTAGTTATCTCAAAATATTATATCTAACTATATATGATCAAAATAATTGAACATATAAGTGTATTCTCAAATTTTTAGTCTGGTTAATACTCCACTCTCCCTTCTGTAGTAAAATTCACAATTTCCTTCTATGAAATCTTATAACATTTTACCATAATATGGTAATTATCCAATCTAGTGTAAATTAAAACAATATTAATGATGTATCTTCATTACTTATAATTATCTCTATCAAAAATGGGTGGATAGCATTGAATTAAGTTTTCTAAAGTTTTGATAGGTAGATTTCCTGCTATAAAAAGAATTATTTTTTATACATAGAAGTTACTATAGGACAAAATATAAATATCTAATACCAAATAAATTTTATAAAAAAGGTATATAATGTTGATATATTCCAAATGGTGTCCCAATATAGAATCTTTAAGAGGCTGGTGGATTGTATTTTTTACAAACACAAAAAAAATACCTCTTAACTTCCTTGAATTTTGAATGATATAAGTTTTAAATAATTAGACTAATGACAAAAAGGAAATTTAGTGGAAAGTAGAGGATACTTAAGATATAAATTACCTAAAACAAATAAATTTAAATATAGTAAGAATATAGAGAAAAATATAGAATGTAAATGAGGAAATTGAGTTCCAGATAACAATTTGTATACTCTTAACAAAATATTAAAGTATATAATAGTTTCTATCCCTAGAACATTTTAATTTTGACCCAAAGCTGTATGAGGATAAAAATCAAAATCCAAAGGTTCACGGGTCCTAGAATAAAAATATCTTTGATAATAAGATTATAAGAATAAGATCTTTTCAAGGATATTCTTTTATATAATAGGTAAAAAATTATCCTTGGAAGTTTATGACTGGAATATTAGTATCACATGTTCATAACCCTATAAATTATTTGATCAATAGATATTGAAAGAATATGAAAATATCCTCAAATATTATTTTATAAAGGTCAGTATAAAGTTCTTATCCATAAAACTACTTTAATCGTGTATGTTTAGAAGTTGAACAATTACATTAGAAAAACTAATTGATTTTACAATTAAACCTATCAAAATATAAGTGCATAGATCATACTAAAAACTCAACTAATATTATTTATTTAATCACTAAGAAGGTGATTGACTATTGATATTTCATCAACCAACATTTCATCCATAAATCCACTACCAACTTTTTTTAAGAGATATGTGTAACAAACTCATAATATACTCTATGGGAATTTTAAGCATAGTTATGTAGTATTGAAATAATTATGTAGATGCTCAATTACAATAGGGGTTTAATTGTATGTTTAAAAAAATTCATTTTTAACCATAAGTAAAACTATGTTTAACAAAGTTAAATAAGGTAAATTCACAAGGCCTCTTTTAGTTCTACTAAACAAACTTTCTAGGTTTTGGAAATACGGTTCTAGAAATGAAACATAGGGAAGCTTACAAACCAAAGATTCTACCTTAAAGCATATATAATCTTACTTGTCATATTATACAAAAGTACAAGAAATTATAATAAATTTATACTTTTTTCTTTATCAAAATGCAGCGAAAATAAACATGAAACAAAACAATTAACAAGTCTAAAATCTTTTAACCCAAAGAGTAAGGTATCTAACAACCTTGGATAAAGGTCTATTGATTTATACTTTCAAGAATGTTTTTCTTACCCACACCAGGGTAATCCCTCGATAGGAATATCAAAATCTATCATGCTATTCCTGCAAGACCTCAATCTTTAAGGTATTCATCACCTCTGTCTTCCTATCCCTGGAATCCCTCTAACTTTAAATTTGTTAGTACCTCTGTCTTCCTATCTCTGAATTCCAACAATTTTACTCAACAATAATCAGAGCCGTGTGAAGAAATTTGAACAAGATGTTTAGAACCGCACAAATCATGAGAGTCTCTCTCTCTAGAAATCACTTCAGCATAATGAAATCTCTAGAGTGATGGAATGGTTATGAGATCATTCAAATAAGATCCTTTTTATAGCCACTTCTCCAATAGTCATCTCCCTCCTCCAACGGTCATATTTTTCTTGAATTTCAGAAAGACCTATACATGTTTCACTCAACCAATGGTTAGTTATAAATAGATTTCATGACATCATTTCATAATAATAATATGTATATGGAAAATGAAGTTTCTTAACCAAATATATTTTTCAGAGTCTAGGGAAAAATAGAATTTGGAATCTATCCAAATAAATATTCAGATTATATAAGATATGGACATTTGGATTCTGTTTTACCAAAAATTTGTAATCTGAGTTCTATAGATTCTGTAGTCAAAATTTCTATGAATTCAGAATCTAAATTAGAAAGAATTTGGAGTCTGAATTCTGAGGAATTCGAAGTCTGAATTTTGAGGAATTGGGAGTCTGAATTATGAGGAATTAAAAATCTTAATTCTAAGGAATTCAGAGATCAAATTATGAGGAATTTGGAGTCTGAATTCGGAAGAATTCAGAGTCTGGATTCTGACGAATTCAGATTGTGAATTCTGAGGAATTCAGAGTCTGAATTATGAAGAATTTGGAGTCTAAATTCTAAGGAATTCGAAGTCTGAATTCTGAGGAATTTGGATTCTTCATTCTGAGTAATTCAAAGTCCGAATTCTGTGGAATTCAGAGTCTTAATTTCAGAAAATTATGAATCCAAATTTATTATAATTCAGAGTCTGAATTTTAGAGAATTCAGAGTCTGAAATTCAGAGAATTCAGAATTGCAATTTCATAGAATTCAGATTTTGAATTTTAGATAATTCAGATTCTAAAAACAGAACATTCTATAACTAAGGAATTATATGATTTTGAGGTTTTACATAAGAATATGAATTTTAGGCTTAGTAAAAAAAATGAGTTTTATTTAGAGATATTATAAAATGGAACAATTAAAAACAAATGTAAGGATAAAAATTTCCTTAGAGATGGGAAATTTTCCGTATGAAGATAGTCCTTAGGGAAAAATAGTTTTCTTTAAGATAAAGTGTTTGTGATTTTCAAAACATAGAGGAATCGAAAAGTCATAAGAAAACCTTATTGACTCAACAATCTCCCCCTTTTTGTAATTCACAAACATCCTTATGAAAAAGAATATAAAGACTTAGAATTTTGGTTTATGAACATAAAAGAAAAAACTTATCTGCCTTTACCTATAGATCATGGTGAATATGACTAACTACCCCTTAGGTTTTGAAAAATTTATGGATCATATTCTTGACTTCCTTGAAGAGATTTTTCTTTTTCTTACATAAGGAAATCTTCATTGATAAAACTCCTCCTTAGATAGGCTACCCCTTACTTAGGGCATTATCTTATTTACTTAGCATTCTTTTTTAATCATTCTTGTCTCCCCCTTTGTGATTTTTAAAAAGGAATAGAGATAATGGGAAAAAATATGGTACCTGAAATATTAGTACTATAAAACAAAAAACATAAAGAACAACCAAAATTTTCATTACAATTGGAAAAATTTGTCAAATAAAGGTATCACAAAAAAAATATTAGAGTTAAGGTAAAAATAATCCTTCTTTTTTCTTCATCGTAAGATTCTTGAAAATGTTCTTTGTCTTTTTGAGATACTTATGATCATCTTCAAAACGTTTGAGTAGTTGATCTGGATCTTCATTTTTCTTCCCCATATATTTGATCTTTTCCTCCTCAGCCTTAAAATTTTTTCCCTAAGTCTTTAAAATCTCTTCTTTCATACTGAAATTTTCTTAAAACTTTATTTTAATATCTCTTTACCTTTTAAAATTAAAAGAAACTGAATTAAGTTTCCCATTCAGATCTTTGGATTCCTACTTCCGATCTAATTGTTCAACATTGAGCTTCTCACCGAAACTTGTAGTAAGATCTTTGATCTTGATATCTTTGTTATCAAAAGCATGATTTACATTATCTTGGAAGTCATCAAATATTCTCATCTCTTCAATTTTATACCTGGACCACTTAGTGTTTTCCTTGTATAACCCTCTATGAGCTTCATAACTGATGTGGAAGGATTTCAAATTGTCCACAAGACTGAGAATTTTTTTTATAATCATGGAAATAGAATCCGATTTCAGATTAAATGAATGCTAAAGAATCTGCAATCTTGATTCAATACATGGAAACAAAGGAATTGTATCAACCAATTTCTTCATTGATTACACCATAAAGTCATGACCCATATAAGAAGATTCTGAATCATATTCCCTTATTGGTGAGGATTCTTTCTCAATCTCATCATTCTTTCTTTTCGAAGATCCATCAATATCTTTTTTAGCCACCACTTCCATCTTAGGTGTATCATATAACACTTTTTTTCCTTTATCATCTCACTGAATGTTCTCAGTAGCCTATGGAGATTCATGTTCACTATCTGATAGTTGGACTATCTAATCTTCCTTAACCTTTTACATTTTATCATATTCCACCAGGTCTTCTAGTTGAACCAATTCATGGTTTCTAATTTCTTCTTTTGATGGTTTGTTTACTTCTTCCTAACCTTGTTTATCTTTTTTTGGGGTATCCAATTTAGATGAATCATCCTGGGAAGTCCGGATTGACAATTTTTAAGGACTATCCTTCTAATAATATTCTTCAACTTTCCTTATCATATCATCAGTATTGTCACTTACTTTATCTTTATATACTTTGATTTCTTCTTCCTGAACCATTTCTTCTTCTTCTTTAGGTTTTAGAATTACCATATTCATTCCCAGAGCCTCTATTGGCACTGGTTCTTTGAGAAATTTTTCCGGTACCTTTATCTACTCAGAAGGTTTCTCTGTATCTTTAAGAAGAGATCAAATTATTTCAGCCTCAAACATCTTCTTTTTCTTCTTCCTTTTTCTTATTTTTCATACTCCTCGGTAGCTATAATCTTCAATGATTTTTCCTCAAGAAGGTCCAGGCCAAAGCTAGGCTATCCTTTCTTCTTATTCTTTTTATCTTCTCTCCACTTATCAACAACTTCTTCCGGATAATTCTTTTTCTTCTTAGGTTTTGTAGGTGTTGATTGGGTTTCTTGAACTACATGAGTTTTTTCTTTGCCTTCCCATTCTTTATGTTTTTTCTTCCTCTGAACCTTCTTGGAAGTCTCTGCAACTTCTGGTTTCTTGGATAAGGCTTTGATCTCTCTTTTATACAAGTCATAAAATTATCCTGATTTGATGTTAAAGCCAACCTTCATCCTCCTTAGGGTATCATCACTTATCAAAATAACCTTGAAATTCCTTGTCTTATAAATGCATGGGATTTTGAATGAATCTATACAAATGACAATGATCTTGGAAATAATAGTTGGATACATAATCATTTGATATTTGAGGGTCCCATTTTTTATATTGGAAATAGTCTGTAAGATATACTGGACTAAGTTAATCATCCTCAGGTTTAACAGAAAATCCAGAATGTAGATATTACTCTTCTTCAGGGAATCCTTATCACCTTTTCTCAGAATGAGAAATCCTTGAACCCATAATTCTAAGATCCTGAGGTTCATTGAGAGATAGTTTATTCTCGGTTTCTTCAACCCTAATAAACCAAGTCACTCTATGGCCTTCTCTTTGTCAAAAGATCTTGATTTATTCAGTTTCTTGTGGGTGCAGAAATCAGCTTTTCCCTCATACAGAATTCCTATAATGCTTTCAGCCAAGCTAATGGAAAGGGAATAAGTTTTCCAATAACTCTTAAAAGAAAATTTATCTTTTCCATCATGAACAAAAAAACATACGGTCTCATAAAATTCTACCAGCAACTCCGGATAAACTAGATCCTGTGCCTTTTCCCAAATGGACTGAAGGCATTAATTTTTATTGATTTTTGATTATAACGACCCATACTTTACATACATTTTTATTTCTTCAAAATTGAAGTACACTTATTACAACATATAACAAAACCATGAAAGGACCGTATAGGTATAGTGTCTTTAGAAACTGGGAAACATAATCAACTGGTTCATAAAGAATCTACATTGTCTCCCATTTATTTCATCATATCTAGAGTCCCTTTTGGCATATCTTACTTAATAACCTTCTTCCTGACCTGGGGAAGGAAAACATACAAAAGGGTGAGCTCAAATGCTCAGTAAGGGTAAACAAAAGAAATATCGATCACATCATATTCATAAGAACATAACATTTTGGAAATATTAACCTGCAAAAGAAATCATAATTTCATAACATGGGATAAATCATAGTAGTGAAATGTAGTCCCAATAATCATAACCTAAAACATGAAACTTTGTGTCATACACACATAATTATAGATAATCACTTCTTATTAGTCAAGACTCATTGCCAAGACTATCTTAGTGGACAAAGTCCATTTCTGAACCGAGTTCACTCCTCGTTTCAGTCTCGTTTCACTGAACCAGATTAACCTTCTGTTCCAACCATGTTTATCTCATGAGATATAAATCTTTACCCAATGCATTGGAGGGAGATATAGGTCCCACCCATCTCATAATTAAACCATTATTATGTGTGCCAAAAAATCATAAATCATACATCATAGCATAACCCATGTAATAAAAATGGGATTCTTAAACATCGAGCCATATAAAAGGACTTCATAAAAATAATTCCATAATAACATAATCAAATCAATGTAAAAATAGGGATAGAAACATAACCCTATATTATCTTAGATGGAAAATAATTTTGATAAAACGCTTGAACTCCATTCTTGAGGAAAATATTCTTTCTAATTCAAAAACATTTTCCTTTATTAAAATGTAATATAATTTTAAACTAAAATAAGTTGACTAAAAATAAACTTGAAAACTTGTAAAGTAACCTTCTTGGAAATAATGTTCTAAAGTCCATTCAGGGTGTATAAGTTAAAAAAACATTCTTCTCATACTTTGGCCGGAAAAGTCAAAAAGTACCTCATACTAAAAACTAAAAAAGATTCCTTTCATATCTTTTAGTAAAAACTCAAAAATGAGTAAAATTGTATTTAAACAATTGTAGGTGGATGTAAATAATATTACATATTGGGGAAACATGGATGTGGATGATAAATATGCCCTAGTAAATTCAGAAGTATAAACAATCTCAGATAAAAATGAGATTGTGGGATTTTCCCTTACCTTAGGTCTGATATGATTTTTATGTGTCTGAACCTCATGTATAATGATTTAAATAATGTCATTGACTTTTTCCATAATTATAATCATTTTTATCATATCATATATGGTCATATTCTTGGCTTCTTAATAGTAATATTACATTGCTACTTGTTATTCGGGTGTTTATTACTTTTTGATCTTATGCGTGTTTTGTGGAATAAATTCTTATTCTTATTTTTAGGTTATAGATACCTCATTTCCAGAATGGTATTAGTGTAATATATATCATATTTTTTCATTCAATTCATTTATATAATCATTATGCAATGAAGATCATGTAGAACGAGTCGCATCACATCGGGGAGACGGTAGGTCGTACGTACGCACGAGCGATGATATCGTTCACATGATCGTGGAATTGTATTGAATTGTATGTATACTATTTCAGAGTCAATATCACTTTAAAATAACCATATATAGTTATTATTTACACCATTATACCCATCCAAGTAAGGTGGTGGTGGAAAATAGATTACACCATGGCGTGGAGACGGTATTCCGTACGTACGCACGCGTAGTGATTTCATTTTCTGTAGGATGGATAGATGGTGAAATAGGGTTGTTTCATACTTATAATAATATATCATTATATTAGTGATACTGATTTTATTAATTCATAATGAAACAACTAAATAAGAAGAAGTATAATAAGAAATAAAGTTGAAAGAATCGGTAACAGACATTACCTCTTCTTTGAAGAGCCTCTTCTTAACCTCCTCTTAGGGTACTAAAGATGGTCTTTGAGGAAGACCAGGGCATATAGGATATTTCTAGGGAAGTGGAGAAGAGAAATTGGTAGGGGTTGGATGAGCTTGAAGGCTCAAAGTGGTGTGAGGAGGAGAGGGAGGAGGTGCCCTTTTATAAGGGAGGAGAGGGGCACCTTTGGAAAAACTAAAAATATTATTTTATTATAAAGTCATATTCTATTTTTAATAGCTAAAAATTGATTTATTTAGAATCTGAGGTGGGTATGGGTCTATATACTCTCATCCAATATAATTTAGACAAGTTTAGGTTTCTATTTTAACCTTATCATTTAGATTTAACTTTAAGTTAAATAATTTTACTTTTATTGTGTCTTCTTGTTTTCTTACACTATAAGGTTAATAAACTTACTATAACAAGCCAAAATAACCCCAAGTTGTTTATTATTAATATATATAACCTTATATAAGTCATTTAGCCGAACCTTATATTTTTAGAATAAAATAACAATTAAAAATATAATATTTGTTTTAAAAACTATTTCATGTCAATTTTGACACTATTTCGTAATTGATTTTTTTGAAAATCATAACAGTACGATTAGTTATAAAAAAGTTAATTAAATCAATACTAAAATGTCATATTACCCTATAAAATTATTTTAATTCATAAAAGTCTCAAATTACATTTATTTGGGTATTTATAACGTCAATTATGTCAATATTTCATTAATAATATAATCACTGCATCATCATTGTGTCATAAATAAATTAAATTATTTAATGTCTAAAAATTATAAATAAAAAACCATTATGTAGGAAAAATATTTATATTTCTAATGAATATTTATAGTCAAATTTATATTATGTATAACCCAATATTAAAATTGATTTAGTTATTAAACATTGATTTTAACTATTTTAACCCTTCTTTAAATAAATTAATAATAAATGTCCTAATCTAATCCAAGTGGGCCTAAATGGTCATATTTTATTCCTAAGGTTATTTTTGGTCTAATTACACTTATCCAATAGAATTAATACATGTGTTAGGGTAATAATAATATCATTTTTACCCTTAATTTCCATATTTACTTTTAATCATGGTAAAAAAAGTAAAATGTTACTATTCACCAAAAATTATTTTCATCTCATTGAACCACATTTTAGTCCTTGATATTAATCGTGTCTCTCGGATTTTCAAAATTCCACTCATAGAAGCGGTAAAATTATGTTTTATGTGAATTTTCAAATTCTTCTAGAAGGTGGGTAAAAGACGGTGAAAAGTTCAATAAAATTTTTATATATCTAAAATTATTATAAAATGACTCCAATGAATTACATTGAACTTATATAGGTGTTATGTATCAATTTTAACCAAAAATAAATTTAAATAAAATAAAAAATTAATTAAATAAAAAGTCGGTTTTTAAATAGTATCCCAGTGTTTTCACTATTCATCAAAAATTGAAAATTTTCATAAAAATACCAAAATTTCACCCTAGGATAATTTTGAAATTCCGAATCCAAAAAAGACATCCATTTTGAAAGATAAAATTTATATAATTTTAAAAAGTGGGTATTACTATTCATGCCGGCTAGTTTTAATAATATTTTAATAGCATATCGTTGTTTAGTGAAACACTGTATTGCGTATAATGCAAGCTATCGAGGAAGGCTGTAGTTACGTGTAAAGCAAGAAAAGTTAGTGTTGTGTGTAGTGAAAGATTCCTTTGATGATTTATATAACATAAAAACAAAAAAATCTTGGGTGTTACATTCTACCCCCCTTAAAATGAATTTTGCCCTCGAAATCCGTCACTTTGTAATAAACAGATGGGGATACCTCTCCCTCATCATATCCTCAAGCTCCCTTGTAGCTTCTTCTAATTGGTGGTTCCTCCATAAAACTTCCAACAAGCGAGTGGCCTTGTTCCATTGGACTTTTTCACTACGATCTAGAATCTCTATCAGCTGTTCTTCATAAGTAAGATCTTGCTCCAGCAGTACAACTTATGATCTGAGTACATGTGAATGATCGGGTACGTACTTTCTCAGGAGAGATACATGGAATGCATGATGAACTTGAGAGAGATTCGGTGTAATGGACAATCGGTAAGCTACCTTCCCAATACAATCCAGTATTTCAAAAGAACTGATATACCTAGGGCTCAGCTTTCCCTTCCTTCCAAATCTCATTACTCTCTTCCAAGGAGATATTCATAAGAACACTTTATCACCCACTTCAAACTCTAGGTCTTTTCTTCAGTTGTCGGAATAAAATTTTTGTCAACTATGAGTTGCTCTAATGTGTTGTTGAATAGATCTGACCTTTTCTTCCATCTCATCAACAAGATCAGGTCCTAATATCTTTCTTTCCCCAACTTCATCCCAGCAAGTTGGAGTCCTACATTTCTTTCCATAGAGAGCTTCATAAGGATCTATTTGAATACTGGAGTGAAATCTATTATTATAAGAAAATTCCACCAAAGGTAGTTATTGATCCCAACCACCTTTGAAATCCATAGAGCAAGATCTCTACATATCTTCTAGAGTTTTAATTGTCCTCTCAGACTAACCGTCTGTCTAAGGATGATAAGTAGTGCTGAAACTCAACTCTGTATCCAGAGTATGCTGAAGAATTTTCCAAAACTTTGAGGTAAACCTCGGATCCCAATCAGATATAATGGAAAGTGATACTCCATGCAATATTATTACTTCCTCTACATATATCCTGGAAAGCTGATCCAGAGATAAATCTTCTCTAATAGCAATGAAGTGTGCAGACTTTGTAAGACGATCAACTATGACCCTGGTAGCATTATTGCCTTTGTATGTTTTAGGAAGTCCAATGACAAAGTCCATACTGATGTTTTCCCATTTCCATTCAGGTATGGGTAATGGTTGTAACATCCCCTTAGACTTCTGTCTCTCACCTTTAACTTGGTGACAAACCAAGCAACGAGAGACATATTATGAAACATCTCTTTTTATTCCATCCCACCAGAAGTACTCTCTCAGGTCCCTATACATCTTTGTGCTTCCAGGATGAATAGGGAATGAAGAACTATGATCCTCATCTAGAATCTCCTTGTTTAATTTTGGGATGGGAGGAACACAAACCCGATTCCTTAACCTTATTATCGCATCACAATCGAGGTTGAATTCAAGAACATTTCTCACCTTCTTTTGTAACTCTACATCTTCTTTATGTGCCTCTTTAATCTTCACATGTATAGATGGTTGAACATTCATTTGATAAAGATAAGATTTTTCCCCTTCCATTATAATTCCATGATCCTTCCTTTGTAAATCCATAAATATTGGATCTTTTGTGATCATCATCATGGATAAGCTAGCATGGTCTTGTCGACTTAATGCATCTGCCTCCTTGTTTGCTTTCCCAAGGTCAAAATGAATTGAGTAGTCGTAATCCTTAATCAACTCCAACCATCTTATTTGGCGCATATTCATCTCCTTTTGTGTGAAAATATACTTTAAACTTTTATAATCAGTATAAATATCACACCTTTCACCATAAAGATAATACCCCCAAATCTATAATGCAAAGATTACCGCATCTAACTCCAAATCATGAGTTGGGTAATTTTGCTCATGGATTTTCAATTGTCGTGAGGAATAAGCTATCACCATATAATTTTCCATAAGAACACACCCCAACCCCTTCTTGGATGCATCACTCTAGATCACAAACCTTTCTCCACTATAAAGAAATATGAGTATAGGTGCACTGGATAACCTTCTTTTAAACTCCTTGAAATTCTCTTCACATTCCTCCATCCACACGAACTTAACTCATTTTAGAGTCAACCTGGTGATTGGATTAGATAATCGTGAAAAATCATTCACAAAACGTCAATAATATCCAGCCAAACTAAGAAAACTTCGGATCTTAGTTACTATTGATGGTCTCGACCATCTTTCAATAACCTCTGTTTTTGCTAGATCCACAGATATGCCATATTTTAAGATTATGTGACCCAAAAATGCAACTTTTTGAAGCCAAAATTCACACTTGGTAAATTTGGCATAATGATTATCCTTTCTCAGGGTCTTTAATACAATTCTCTAGTCATATTCATGTTCTTCCCTGTCCTTTGAATAGACAAGAATATAATCTATAAAACAACCACAAACTGATCAAGACAATCTCTAGAGACTCTATTCATTAGATCCATGAAGATAGCAGGGGAATTAGTAAGACCAAATGGCATCACTATAAATTCATAGTGTCCATACCTTGTACGAGAAGCCATCTTTGGTATATCCTCCCTTTTGACCCTTAATTGATGATACCCTGAATGAAGATCATTCTTGGAAAAGTATTGAGCTCTGCGTAGTTGGTCAAATAAGTCATCAATGCGTGGGAGAGGATATTTATTCTTGATAGTGATCTTGTTAAGTTCTCGATAATCAATGCAGAGTCTCATTGATTCATCTTTCTTCTTAACAAATAGAACATGTGCTCCCCAAGGTGACGCACTCGGGAATATGAATCCATTATCAAGATTCTATTGGAGTTTATTCTTCAATTCCTACAACTCAATTGGGGCCATTCTATAAGGTGTCTTTGAAATAGGCAAATCACCTAGTACGAGTTCTATTGAAAACTCAACTTCACGATTTGGTGGAAGACCCGACAATTCCTCCGGAAAGACATCATCAAACTCTCGTACAATGGGAATATTCTTAATTTTCGTTTCTCACCAACCATTTGAGATAAATAACCTCCATTTAGTGGAATCAAGACCCATAAGATGGAAGAAATTTCCACTGGAAGGTTATGCTCATCCTTGCATCGATAGATGATCATAGATTGATCTGGAATATGAAATACGACTTACCTTTTTTGGCCATTGATATGAGATCTATATAAAGAAATCCAATCCATGACAATGATCACATAAAATTCTACTATAGGAAGTATCACAAGATTTTCAGGAAGAACTTTCCCACAAACTTCAATCGGAGAAGAATTATAAACTATTGATGTGACGGTTGTTCCATTAAAAGTTGTCACAGATAACTCAACATCTAATTGTTGAGGTAATACGGTGATACCCTTAGAAAATTCTTCAGAAATAAAAGAGTGGGTGGATCCAGAATCAAATAAAAAATTTTCTACTTTAGAGTGGATAGTAAGTGTACCTTTCACCACTTCGTTATCGTAATCCACATCGCTGATAGAAATTGCATGTGACTTTCCTTTGTCTTTAGACTTAAGAGTTTGTTGACGTCGATCATCATCAACAACCCTTGGATTATGGCATTGATTAGCATAATGACCCATTTCCTTTCACTTGTAACATTGAAGTGTAGGAGGTTCACTCTGTGTAGCCTTTTCTTTGGTCGCATCACTAGACATATTCTTCCCATCATTGCAGCATTCAAATGCCTAATGACCTTCCTTTACACATTTGAAACATTTTCTTATCCCTTTAAGACAACTCCCTCCATGTTTTTTTCCACACTTTGAGAATAAGGGAAAACTCTTCTTCTTTTCAGTGTGCTATTTATATTTTCCTTTAATTCCATTTTCCTCTTCTTATCACACCCATCTGACTGATGGGTTACTCCAATATCCATCTCAAACTTGAGAGCACATCAAACGATTTCCTCATAGCTATTGAAGTCCCTTATGGTTAACACCCTTCGAAGACTTGGTTTTAAGCCACTAAAGAATCAATCAATCTTACTCTCAGGTTGGATAATAATCCCAGAAGTGTACCTTGCAAGTCTTGTAAAATTTTCTTCGTAGGAACCAACCGATTCATCATCGTTTTTCTTTAGTTCAAGAAACTCATTCTCCATCTTTGTTTGAAGAATGCGAGGGAATTACTTATTGAAAAATAAGTTCTTGAACTTGTCCCATTCCATGGACTCAATTTCATCTCTTGGCCTCGTATTCTAGATAAGATTCCACCATTGATCAGCTTCACCTTCCAAACGATATACTGCTAAGATGACTTTATCATGTACATAACATTGAAGAACTCAAAATATCTTTTCAATGGTATTGATCCATTGTTCAGCCACTAATGGATTAGTAGACCCACTGAATGAGGGTGGACGTTGCCTCATAAAGGATTCAACCTAATGTGGCTCCTTCTTTAGCTTGTTTGGAAGTCCTGCATGATTCATATCATGAGAAAGTTGTGTGAGAATGGCTACAATATTTTTCATTCCAGCTCCCATAACGTTTGGTTTCTCAGGGGGACAATTATTGCGTTTCTCATCGCATTTCACGTTAACATGGTTCCTTCGGGTTCCAGCCATTGACTAAAACCAAGAAGAATAGTATGAGAAACACTAATTATAATAGGAAAACCACATAATCAAGAATAAAATTTCACACTTAATGTCATATCATAGGTTGTTCATGGACATTTTTAAAACACTAATATTTTTTTCTATGCTTAGAATTATCCTCAGGGTTCTTACTAAGGCTTTCACATCCTAGTTTCCAAAGTTTGACTATACCTTTCCTCTGATACCAAATATAATGACCCATACTTTACATACATTGTTATTGCTTCAAAATTGAATCACACTTATTACAACATATAACAAAACCATGAAAGGACCGTATAGGTATAGTGTCTTTAGAAACTGGGAAACATATACAACTTGTTCATAAAGAATCTACATTATCTCCCATTTATTTCATCATATATAGAGTCCCTTTTGGCATATCCAACTTAATAACCTTCTTCCTGTACTGGGGAAAGAAAAAATACAAAAGGGTGAGCTCAAATGCTTAGTAAGGGTAAACAAAAGAAATATCAATCACATCATATTCAATAGAACATAACATTTTGGAAATATTAACCTGCAAAAGAAATCATAATTTCATAACATGGGATAAATCATAGTAGTGAAATGTATTCCCAATAATCATAACATAAAACATGAAACATTGTGTCATACACACATAATCATAGAGAATCATTTCTTAGTAGTCAAGACTTATTACCAAGATTATGTTAGTGGACAAAGTCCATTTCTGAACCGAGTTCACTCCTCGTTTCAGTCCTGTTTCACTGAACCGGATTAACCTGTCATTCCATCCACGTCTATCTCATGAGATATAAATCTTTACCCAATTCATTGGAGGGAGATATAGTTCCCACCCATCTCATAATGAAACAATTCTTATGTGTGCCACCAAATCATAAATCATACATCATAGCATAAACCATGTAATAAAAATGGGATTCTTAAACATCGTTCCATATAAAAGGACTTCATAAAAATAATTCCATCATAACATAATCAAATAAATGTAAAAATAGGGATAGAAACAGAACCCTATATTATCTTAGATGGAAAATAATTTTGATAAAATGCTTGAACTCCATTCTTGAGGAAAATATTCTTTCTACTTCAAAAACATTTTCCTTTATTAAAATGTCGTATAATTTTAAACTAAAAGAAGTTGATTAAAAATAAACTTGAAAACTTGTAAAGGATCCTTCATGGAAATAATGTTCTAAAATTCCATTCAGGCCGTATAAGTTAAAAAAACATTCTTCTCATACTTTGGCCAGAAAAGTCAAAAAGTACCTCGTACTAAAAACTACAAAAGATTCCTTGCATATATTTTACTAAAAACTCATCAATGAGTAAAATTGTATTTAAAAAATTTTAGGTGGATGGAAATAATATTACATAGTGAGGAAACATGGATGTGTATGATAAATATTCCCTAATAAATTCGGAAGTATAAACAATCTCGGATAAAAATGAGATTGTGAGATTTTCCCTTACCTTAGGTCTGATATGCTTTGTATGTGTCTGAACCTCCTATATAATGATTTAAATAATGTAATTTACTTATTCCAGAATTATACTCATTGTTATGATATCATATATGGTCATATTCTCAGATCCTTATTAGTAATATTTCATTGCTACTTGTTATTCGGATGTTTATTACTTTTTGTTCTTATGTGTGTTTTGTCGAATAAATTCTTATTATTTTTTTTAGGTTATAGATACATCATTTCCAGAATGGTATTAGTGTAATATATATCATATTTATTCATTAAATTCATTTATATAATCATTATGCGATGAAGATCATGTAGAACGAGTCGCATCACATCATGGAGACGGTAGGTCGTACGTACGCACGAGCGATGATATCGTTCCGATGATCGTGGAATTGTATTAAAGTGTATGTATACTATTTCAGAATCAATATCACTTTAACATAATCATATATATTTATTATTTACACCATTATACCAATCTAACTAAGGTGGTGGTGGAAACTAGATTGCACCACGGCATGGAGACAGTATTCCGTACGTACGCACGTGCGGTGATTTCATTTTCCATAGGATGGATTGATGGTGAAATAGGGTTGTTTCATAATTATAATAAAATATCATTATATGAGTGATACTAAAGTTATAACTTTATAATGAAACAATTAAATAATAATAAGTAGAAGAATAAATAAAGTTGAAAGAATCGGTAACAGACATTACCTCTTCTTTGAAGTGCCTCTTCTTAACCTCCTCTTAAGGCACTAAACATGGTCCTTGAAGAAGACCAGGACCTCTAGGATGTTTCTAGGGAAGTGGATAATATAAATTGGCATGGTTTGACCAAGATTTAAGGCTCAAAGTGGTGTGAGGAGGAGAGGGAGGAGGTGCCCTTTTATAAGGGAGGGGAGGGGCACCTTTGGAAAAACTAAAATTATTATTTTATTATATTTTCATATTCAGTTTTTAATAACTCCAAATTAATTTATTTCGAATATAAGGTGGGGATGGGTCGAAAGCCTATCATACAATAGAATTTAGACATGTCTGGGTTTCTATTTTAACCTTATCATTTAGATTTAGCTTTAAGTTAAATAATTTTACTTTTGTCATGTCTTCTTGTTTTCTAACACTATAAGGTTAATAAACTTAATATAACATGCCAAACGAACCCCAAGTTGTTTATTATTAATATATATACCCTTATCGAAGTCATTTGTCTGAACCATATATTTTTAGGAATGAAATAACAATTTATAATATAATATTTGTTTTAAAAACTATTTCATATCAATTTTGACACTATTTGGTAATTGATTTTTGTGAAAATCATAAAAGAATCATTAGTTCTAAAAAAGTTAATTAAATAAATAATAACATGTCATATTAACCTAGAAAATTTTTGGATTTCATAAAAAGTCTCAAATTACATTTATTTGGGTATTTATAACATCAATTATGTCAATATTTCATTAATTAGATAATTATTGCATCATCATTGTGTCAAAAATAAATTAAATTATTTAATGTCTAAAAATAATAAATAAAACACCATTAATTATAAAAACAATTAGATTTATAATGAATATTTATAGTCTAATTTATCTTATGTATAACCCTATATTAAAAATTATTTAGTTATTAAACATTTATTTTAACTATTTTAACCCTTCTTTAAATAAATTAATAATAAATGTCCTAATCTAATACAAGTGGGCCTAAACGGTCATATTTTATTCCTAAGGATGTTTTTGGTCGAATTACACTTATACAATAGAATTAGGACATGTTTTAGGGTAATAATAATATCATTTTTACCCTTAATTACCCTATTTACTTTTAACCGTGGTAAAAAAAAGTAAAAAGTTACTATTCACAAATAATTATTTTCTTCTCATTGAACCACATTCTAGTCCTTGATATTAACCCTGTCTCTCGGATTTTCTAAATTCCACTCACAGAAGAAGTAAAATTAAGCTTTATGTGAATTTTCAAATTCTCATAGGAGGTGGGTAAAAGACGGTGAAAAGTTCAATAAACTTTTTATATATCTAAAATTATTATAAAATGACTGCAATGAATTACATTGAACTTATATAAGTGTTATGTATCAATTTTGACCTAAAGTAAAATTAAATAAAATAATTAATTAATTAAATAAAAATTCGGTTTTTAAATAGTAACCCAGTGTTTTCACTATTCATCAAAAATTGAAAATTTTCAGAAAAATACCAAAATTTCACCCTAGGCTAATTTTGATATTCCAAATCCAAAAATGAAGTCCATTTTTAACGATAAAATTTATAAAATTTCAAAAATTGTGTATTACTATTCATAACGGCTAGTTTTAATAATATTTTAATAGCATATCGTTGTTCAGTGAAACTCGGTATTACGTACAACACAAGCTATCGAGGAAGGCCGCGGTTGTGTGTAAAGAAAGCCAATCTAGTGTTGTGTGCAGTAAAATATTCCTTTGATGATTTGTATAGCATGAAAACAAAAAAAATCTCAGGTGTTACATTGATAACCCCCCTTTCAAGGGATGAGGGGGAACCCTTACAGGGCCCATAGGCTTAGAGATTACATGGTCTATAGGCTTAGGAGATTACATAACCCAAAGGACTTAGGGACTTCAACCAGACTATCTACAAGGAACTACCCCTCCTCAGCATTTGCATCATGGTAGTATCTCTCCACCTTCACATGGTTGTCTGGCTAGGCATATTATGCAAGCATAAGCTGGTCCTAATGGAATCGCCACACCCTCTCATTCTGAAAAAATCCATTTGGTTCTGCTCTGGTGAGTGCAATTTCTATGAATTTCCTTTAGGGATTCTTCTTTTCTTTAGAGTCCGTTTGGGAAAACTGCACTGGTCATGTAGCCTGAAGTACTTAAGGTGGCACGAATTCCTTAAAGGTGGCCCAAAAGCCTTACTGATCTGAAGGCCTGGGTGGCTCGAAGGCCTTAAGGACTCCAACACCAAACCGGTGGTCAAAGATAAATAGTTCTAGATATTACAGTACTGAACAGTTTCTGCTATAGTAACTGCTATAGTTCCTACAGCAGTAACTGCACAGTACTGCTATTGTGCCTGCTACAGTGATGCTACAGTGGCTGTTATAGTACTTCTACAGTAACATAGAATTATGCCTCTGCCTGGTTTCAAACCTGGGTCTCGTGAATGTAATTAAGGAGTCTTCACCAACTAGTCTGAGGCTCATGTGCGGATCTTGTTCCTTTTGTTTAGATACACATAGACTCTCTCGTCCATTCAAATTTATATTCTTAGAAATGAGAGAATCACACTTAGCAAAAAATGTCGGATCTACTAACCTCTCTCTGTAGATCTTTCATTTTGAAACTTCCTTTACTGACAACATTTTCTTCAGTGGGGATGCTTCCAAAGACATTCAGATTTAAGAAAACCAGAAAATTCAGAATATCCATTAAGTATAGTGGAAAAAATCATCACGCAAAATCTTGATAACTGATGTGGGACAACCAATCAGGCGGCCTTTATATAGGTGTTGAAGTGACGGTTCATATTTCTATATTGATCCAACGGTTCAAACAAAAGCAATTTGATCTGACGGCCGAGATGAAATCTGAAGAATGATTTTTGATAGAGTCTGATCTTTTGGGGTTTTAAGGTAAAAACATGGATTTAAGAAAAGTGAATCCAAAAAAATTTCTTACAGAGGATGATAATACCAACAAGTAAAAAATTCTATTATGAAATCTTTATTAAGGGAAAATGCCTTCTGGATTACTAGGAAAATTATCAACAAAGAAAAATATACTTCTTGAGAAATTTAGATTCCAGAAAATTTTCTTAAGGAAGGAAAATATTTTATTCCATATTTTGAAGGGGAAAAAGTTATTCCAAAAATTTAATTACGAAAAATTTGATTTCAAAAAAAATTGATTATAATGAAAATTTACTATTTTGATTACAAAGAAAATGTACTCCCCCTATGAAAAGGAGTTACTTAATGTAAGGAGATAGGATTGAACCAAAAGTTAATATAGAAGATTACCTTATGGTTATCATTCTTAACTTTTGTTTAATGTATACAAATCTATTGGAGGGTAATGATTTTTTAAAAATATCACCAAGTTGATCTTGCATTCCAATAAATTGAAGAATGATATCTCCATTGAATGTGTAATCCCTAAGAAAGTGATTCCTAATACCTATGTGTTTTTAACGAGAGTGATGTGCAGGGTTTTTTCTTAGGTAAATGGAACTAGTGTTATCACACAGTATCTGTATTTTGGTAAAAATCATTCCATAGTCTGTGAGTGTGTATTGCATTCACAACACTTGGTCACAGAAACATCCAACTGCTACATATTCAGCTTTAGTAGTGGAAAGTGCTACAAAGTGTTTCTTTTTTCATGACCAAGAAACTAATGAATCGCCTAATAAATTACAAGTTTCGGATATAATTTTCCTATCCATTCTATATCCACTAAAATCATCATCCAAAAAACATTTCAAAACAAAATCATTTCTAGAAGTATAAAAGAGTCATAAATCCATGATTCCCTTTAAGTGGTGAAAACTACTTTTCACTAATTTTAAAAGTGATTCCTTAGGATTCGATTGATATCATGAACATAAGCATAATGAAAACATTATGTCTAGATAACTAGCTATAAAGTAAAAAAACTTCATAACGTACCTCTAAATGATGTTTGATCTACTGGTTTCCTAACTTCATCAAGATCAAGGGAATTTGAGGTACGATTGGAGTACTTATACTCTTAGAGTTGTCAAATCTATAATTTTTAAGAAGACCTTTAATACACATATTTTGAGATATATGATATCCTTCTGGTTTTTGGGAAATTTGAAAACCTAGGAAAAATTTTAACTCACCCATCATACTCATTTCAAACTCATATTTCATTAGATTCACAAACGAAGTAGTTAAACATTTCTAAGTTGAACTAAATATAATTTCATCAACATAAATTTTAACAATCAAAATATTTTTTGTGTCTTTCTCTATAAAAAGTGTTGGATCAGTAATTCCCTTAACATAATTGGTTTGTAACAAAAATCATGTAATTCTTTCATACCAGCATCTAGGGGCTTGTTTAAGTCAATATAAAGCTCTGGTAAGTTTGAAAACATGTTCAGGGTGTTTTGTGTCTTCAAAACCAGGAGTTTGTTTGACATAAACATCCTCTTGAACATATCCATTAAGGAAAGTACATTTTACATCCATTTGAAAAAAGTTAAAATTAAAGAATGTTACAAAGGAAAGTAAAATATGAATAGATTCAAGTCTATATATTGGAGCATAGGTTTCATCATAGTTTATTGCTTCTTGTTTATTATATCCTTTATCAACTAATCTAGATTTATTTCTCACAATGATTCCATTTTCATCACACTTATTTCTAAAGACCCATTTTACTCTAATAATAGATGTTTCCTTAGGTCTTTCAACCAAGTTCCATACATTGTTTCTTTAGAATTCATTTAGCTCATCTTGCATGTTTTTTATCCAATCATTGTCACCTAAAGATTTATCAGTGATTTTTGTTCTAATTGGGAAATGGATGATATATGTTTTACTTCATTTATTAAGGAACTTCTAGTCCTTACAGGTTGATTTACATCATCAATGATACTATCATTGGGATGATTCTTGAGAAACAAATGATATGGGTTTTTTAAGACCTTTTCATCAACATATGGTAGGAAATATTCTGGGGTAAATACCTTAGAAATATTCTCTTAAACATTTTACTTATCAGAAGGATCTTCTATCAAGGGTTGATAATCAGTTTTTGAAAACATATCCGAAGATGTAGGTTGGGGTTGTTTAAAAACAAAAGTATTAGTTTCATTAAATTTAACATGTATTGTTTCTTCAACACTACAAGTATTTTCATTAAAAACTCTATAAGCCTTAGAAGTTGTGGAGTAGACTAAGAAAATTTCTTCATTAGATTTGTTTGTGAATTTATATAAATTATATTTAATATTCATAATGAATACTTTGCAACCAAATACCTTGAAGTAGAAAAGTATAGGTTTTCTACCATTCCAAAATTCTTAAGGGGTTTTGTTAAGAAATGTTCTAATCAAAACTCGATTTATAGTATAGCAAGAAGTACTTTCAACTTCTACCCAAAAGTTTTTAGCTATAGAATATTCTAACAACATGGTTCTAATTTTTTCTTGAAGAATTCTATTTCTTATTTCAACAACACCATTCTATTGAGGAGTTCTTGGAGCTAAGATGTTATTAGTAATACATTTTCTACTACAAAAAGATTCAAAAACTAAATTTTGAAATTTTTCTCCATGATCACAATGAATAGTTATCAATGGAAGTTTTTTCTCATTTTTAACTTGGGTTCTAAAATTTTTGAAATAATAAAAATATTCAGACTTCTTTTCTAGAAAATAGACCCATGTAAATCTAGTGTAATCATCAACTAAAAAAATACATAATATTTGCCTCTAATGATTCTAGTTTGTGTAAGACCAAAAAGATCCATATGAACTAACTGTAATGCATCATAAGTTTAGACTTCACCAATTGACTTAAAACTATATTTATGTTTCTTTCCATATTTAAAAGTATCACACACTGTTGAAGAATCAAATCTAATATCTGGTTGATCCTTAACAAGTCGTTTCTTTCAGATTTTTCATAGGTTCCTAAGATTACAGTTTCCTAAACTTCTATTCCATAACCAAGATTGATCTTCCATTTCACTAAGGAAATTTATATCTTGTCTCTTATGGTCATCTATATTTAGCGTGTATACATTCTTTTGCCTATGAGCAGAAAGTATAAAATATTTCTTGGAATTTTTCACTAAGCACTTATCATTCCTAAAATTCACAAGGTAACCTTAATCACATAATTTAATTATGCTAATGAGGTTGTTCTTAAGACCCTTAACAAATAAAACATTTGAAATTAAAGTTTTTTCAAGAATAACAATTTTACTTACACCAAAAATTTCTTCCTGAGCACTATCTCTGAAAGTTAATTTTCCTCTTTTCGTCTTTATAATATTTTCAAAGAAGTTTTTTTCACCAGTCATTTTTCAAGAATATCCATTATCCATGTTCCATGTATTGTTGTTGGTACTTTTTTTGTTTTCCTGGAAATAAAAGAGTTAGACTTTCATAATCCAAACTTTTTTGGATCTGAAAATTTCAAGAAGTAAGATTCTAGGAATCCCCATTTTCTTAGAAAAATAAGCATTATGAAAACCTAAGGACTGAGTTTTATTTAAAGAACATTTTTTCACTCAATTTTCACCACCCTGAAATTTATTGAAAAATGGATCACTTTGGGAATCAAAATAGTTATTACTAAAAATGGGTTAAGAAAATGTGTAACCAAAACTAGAACGATTCCTTAGATGACGAATTTGGGAATAAATCTTGTCAACATTTTCCTTATGAGAGGTAAAATTTGACCGACATTCCCTTAAGGAAAATATTAATGACTTCAGTTTAGTGACCAAATTTTTATCCTAAAAACATTAGTTTTAGAACTGGAGTTATCCTCTAAAATATTTTTCTTATAAATTACATTCTCAAGATCCATATAAATTTTACCCTTCTCAGAAATAACTTTCTCAATGTTTTTTAAAACACTTTCAAAATCAAAAAAAAATCTGACCATGATCTTTAGAAAGATCTGATACTTCTTTAGTTAAAATAGAAATTATAGTATTTTTTTATCATGATTTTTCTAGAGTTTATAATTTTCATTCTCATGAAGTTTAAAAAAATTGGATACTTCTTCAAATAACGGTAAGGTATTATATTTTGATGAAGAAGATTCATCATCTAGAGATTTATAATAATCTTCTTTAGAAAATTTTTCATTTAAATACATATTCGTTAGAGATTAAACATTGTGTACCTTAGCCATTAGACAATTATTTTCAATTGGTACCTTATATATAAGACCAATATTCTTCGGACTAGAAGATTCATACTCTAAGGATTCATCAGATGAGTCACCACCACTTTCACTCCATGTATCATTAGCCTTTAAGACTTTCTTAGCCTTAGACTTCTAATACATCTTATTGTTTCTCTCTGAATGATTTTCCTTCCTATACTTTTTCTTAAGCATAGGATAATACGACGTTATATGCCCTACTCTTTTTCATTCATAGCATGTGACTTCCAAGTCTTTCTTGTCTTTTCTTTCTTTCTTCTTATACTTATACTGGAAGTATTTCTTTCCAACCATCTTGTTCATCCTTCTAGCAAGATTAGCTAGATAATTTTCATAATGTTCACATTCACTACATTCATATAAAATAGTAAATTTCTTTGACTTGGATCTTGTGACCCTTTCAGGAGTATTGAATTTAGTAGTAGTGAAGGTTATACTTCCATTTTCATTATTCTTCTTATTCATATCATCATCTCTTTTCATTCTTGTCTCATGTTAATAAAGACTTCCAAAAATCTCATCAAGTGTGATTTGAGATACTTTATTATTCTCATAAATAGTTGTTCTCTTAGATTCCCACTTATTAGGCATAATATCAATAATCTTGTCTACAAGAGCTTAATCATCAATACCTTTCTCTCTCATAGATTGTAAACTGTTGATGATTGTCATAAACCTCTATTGAACCTTGTGTACTAGTTCTCCATAAGGAAATAAGAATCTATGATATTCTGCTCTTAACATAGCTATTCTTTTTTTTATCACTTTGGAAGTCCCAAAATGTGTAACTTCAAGTTTCTTCCAAATATAGTAAGTAGCTTCACACGAAGAAAGTTTACTATATATATTCCTGGTCATGGAACGCAACAAAGTATTTCATACCTTGTAATTTATTTGATATTATAACTTTTTTTGTTGGTAAAGGTTTTGACTTCTTTGTCAGAATATTTTAATCTCTAGTAAGCATGAAAAAGTTTTCCACTCTAGTATTAATAACAAATTTCTTCATTCTATCTCTCGGTACTCAAAATCATTACCATAAAAAATTAGTGGTCTGGTAGGATTAATATTGTCAATGGAACCAACATTTATACCTTACATTATATAAGAAAATATATTTCCAAAAAACTTTTTTAATAGAAAAATTTTGTAAAAAAAGATAATAATCCTTAAGAAATACTTAAACAATAAAAGGTAAGCATGAAGAATTTACAACAAGGATAATTTGAGCAAGAAAACATATAAGTTAGTATAAGTATTTCAGATACCAGCTTTGATACCAATTGTAGGATCAAAATAATGATGTAGATGATCAATTAAAATAGGGGGTGAATTTTAAGTTTAAAAACATTCATTTTTAACATTAATGAAAACTATGTTTAATAAAGTTAAATATGGTAAATTCACAAGAACTATTTTAGTTCTACTAAACAAATTTTCTAGGTTCCAAAAATACGGTTCTAGAAATGAAACTTAATAAAAATTTGCAAAGAAAAGATTCTACCTTAAAGCATATAGAATCTTACTTATCAGAGTATACAAAAGCATAAGAAAGTATAATAAATTTATAATTTCTTTCTTTATCAAAATTCTGTAGAAATAAACTTGGAACAAAAACATTAACAAGTATAAAATCATTTAACCGATAGAGTAGGGTATCCAACAACCTTGGATAAAGGTCCCTTGATTTTTACATTCAAGAATGTCATTCTTACCCACATCAAGGTAAGACCTTGATAGGAATTTCGGAATCTGTCTTTCTATCCCCGTAAGCCCTCGATATTTAAGCTAGTCATCACCTCTATCTTCCTATCCCCAGAAGCCCTATAACTTTAAGGTAGTTGGTACCTCTGTCTTCCTATCCCTAGAAGCCCACAATTGTACTCAGAAACAATTGAAGTCGCACGAAGCCATCTGAACAAGATGTTTAGAACCGCACAAACCATGAGAATCTCTCTATCTAGAAATCACATCAGCAGTATGCCATCTCTTGAGTGATAGAATGGTTATGAGCTTGTTTAATTGAGCTCCTATTTATATTCACTTCTCCAGTTGTTGGATCCCTCATCCAATAGTCATATTTTTCCTTAAATTTCAGAGTTACCTATACACATTTCACTCAACCAACAGTTAGTTAGAAACAAATTTCAAGAAATCGTTTAATATTAATATTATGTATAAGGAAAATGAAGATTATTAATCAAATATATTTTTTGGAGTCTAAGGAAATATAGAATTCAGAATCTAACCAAATAAACATTAAAATTCTTTAAGATATAGACATTCAGATTTTATTTTACAAATAATTGGGAATATAAATTCTATAGATTCTGGAGTATAAATTTCAATAAATTTGGAATTTTAATTCTCTGGAATTTGGGATCTGAATTCTGAGGAATTCAGAGTCAGAATTATGTGGAATTCGGAGTCTAAATTCTGTTTAATTCGAAGTCTGATTTCTGGGGAATTTGGAGTCTGAATTTTGAGGAATTTGGAGTCGAAATTCTATGGAATTTAGAGTCTGAATTCTGAGGAATTTGGAGTCTCAATTCTCAAGAATTCAGAGTCTAAATTGTAAGGAATTCAGAGTTTGAATTTCACATAATTCGAAATCTCAATTTCAGAGAATTCGGAGTCTGAAAATAGAACACGCTATATCCAATGAATTATAAGATCCTAGGGTTTACATAAGAATTCAAATTTTAGAATTAGTAATAAAATGATTTGTATTCATAGTTATTAGAAAATTAAACAATAAAAAACAAAGATAAGGATAAAAATTTCCTTAGAGAAAGGAAATTCTCCTTATGAAGATAATCCTTAAGAAAAAATAGTTTTCCTTTAGATAAACTCTTTTTGGTTTTCATATCATAGAGGAATTGAAAAGTCATAAGGAAACCTTATTGACTCAACAATTTATTAGTTCTAAAAAACTCAAAAGATTTAATATGATCTTTGACTTCATTAATTTTTAGGTGATTCATTATGGTGTTCTATAATTTAAATGGTTCAATGGTAGAAAATATGAAACATGATGAATCTAAATATGGAACTATATACAAGAAATTAAATCAAAATTTATGTTAAACATAATAAAACATAACATGTACTGTGATTTTAAAAATAAGAAAAATAAATAATTTATTTAAATACAATCACTCAATAATATCGCCTTTTTAAAAATCACAATATTTTTGAGGAATTTGAAATTTATCTTAAGTAAAAAAAATAAAAAACACTCAGATATTCCAAAATGCTCCATCTAAAAGTGTGATTATAAAATAAAAAACGTTATTCCTCTCCCTTTTTTATAGAAATTTTCCAAAAAAATCTACCCTATTATGATTTTTTAAAATTAAACATGGAGAGTTAAGTAGAAATAAAAATTATGGTATAAAAATGAAGAGTGATTACATTAACTCATCAAAAAGTTAATGTATCAATAAATTAGGAAATTATACTTTTTTGAGATTTTTCAATCCATTCTTCAAGTTTTATCATCCTCTAGAATAAACTATCTCATTTCAACCCAACCTATCACTAGATATATTTATACATAAGGCCCTTTTAAAATGAATGATCGCTATAAACACTATATTTTTATCACTTCCAATTTGTTTTATATGTAATCTTATGTAATTAATAATGAATTAATGTGTAATGAATATCATGGTTTCCATATTTGGTATCAAAATAAAGTTTAGTTATTTTGAGATTAGGATTAGAAAACTATACAGAAATCCTTAGGGATAAATATAAGTACAAGAAATAATCCCTAAATTTTGTTAAAGTATGGATTAATTGGTTTACCATGAAAATAAATCCTTGTTTGGATACTATAAGTGTATGTGGATCTATATAAGATGTAAATAGAGGTAAAACATGAAAATACTGAGTTAAGCTAGACTCAACTGGGAATCAGTGTATGAAAGCGGGTCTTTCTGTACACTTGGATTGACAGTCCAGGGGGATATGCTTTGGTAAATCCACAAGATCAATATAAATCGTTATTAAGGGAACAAAAATTCCTATAGGAATCAATATTAGGAAATTGGTTCTGGATAACATAGGTTGAAGCATAAGAATTAATTATTTAAATAAATACAAGTCATTTATAAGTTATCCCATTAATTTTATTAGATTTCAAATTATATGTTTAATATTTTAAAAATATTCATCCCTAATTTTCCCTTTATTTTAGTCAATGACTTGAAATATGAAGTATTTAGTTCAAGTTTAAATTGCAAGAACATAATTTATTAGAGGGGAAATAATATTATGACTCATGTTTTTAAAATAGAAACTATATTTGATAGCGTTTGTGATACGAAACACTGAACCCAAATAAAAAATTATTATTTAAATATGTTCATTTTAACCATTCCATTACATTTGAAAATATGAGTAAGATTAACTACTTCATTATATATATATTTTTGTGTGTTCTAAATATATTGATAAATGCTTAGTAAATGATCAATCAATATTTGGTAATGTATTTTGATTCATCAAAATATTTTTTCTTCAAAAATGATTTTATTTATTTTTATATTATAATAATTTTCTAGAGAATTTTGAAAATTTATTTGATAATATAAAATCCATTTTTGATATTAGAATATTAAAATTAATTTAGGGGGAAATTTTGTGATTTTTCATAAAATATATATTTTTTACTGAATAGTGAAAAATATAATTTTGATAAAAAAACTATCATTTATTTTTCTATATTAATTACATTTAAATCATCTTTGTATCGGATTTTAGTATAATTTTATTTTTAAACTTGTAGTGCATTTTTTATGAAAAATGTTTTAAATTGCCAAATGTTTCTCCATTATAATTAATTAAAATAAACTCTAATGGTATATTATTTAAATAAAATATTTATATTATATATCTATATTTATTAATTTAGATTCATTTAATGAATATTACAAGTTATAGAGGTAACATAAAATCAACATTTCCTTAAAAAATGCTTTTTTTGGAAAACTACTTTACATCATGCTTAAGGGTTTTATATTAAATTAAATTCTTCCACCTATGTGAATTGATTTTGATAAAATGGTTTCCATATTTGGAATAATCATAATTAATATTAGGTAATAAGGTCAACTTAATTTTAATACAATTTCAATAGTACATGAGGTAAATATTAATTGCCATTGTAAAAGAAAAATATATTAATTAAGGGTGAAAATAATATAATAAAAAATATAAACAATGTAAACATAATGTTTATATTTAATTTTCATTAAACTTATGATTATATATATTCATTATTATTTTTTAATTTATAAATGATTTTTACTTTGATACAGTAAAAAACAGATTATATTTTTGAGTAATATTCAAATTAAATTAAGGAATTTATTTTTATGAATTAAGGGATTTTTGAAATTAATAATATTTTAATAAAATATTTTTATTAAATATTTTTAATCAAATATAAATGGTCATAAAATTTTTATGAAGTCAAATGTAATGTTTATAATGTTTATTTTCTTTCTCCTCTTTATTCATGTATCTTCATTGTCTTATGCCCTATTTCTCCAATTCCAAATGTTAAGATATGTTCTTCCATATCCCCATTACTACCCCTATGATTCCTAAAGGATTGCATTTCCCTTACACTCTCATTAATCCCTTCCATGAACATTTATATTCCCCCATTATGCAGCTGAAATTTCACCTCAATTTTCTATGCCAAAAAAATGTGAAGTCAATACCCATACCAAATTCTTATCAAGGGTGTTCACCTTTATGAACTTATACTTATTTGATTAAGTAATTACATGTATGTATAAAAAAATCCTTTATTCAGGAATAAAAAGTGATTAAAAATGATTCCATGTTTTATGATATATGTGGCACACTTAAGCATGAGAATGAAATGAAAGTGGTAGGTGCTCCAGGAATTAAATAGAACTATAATGAATTGGGTAATGTTTTAGTCTCATGAGACATCCTGCATGGGATTATAGATTGAACTTAATCCATCGCATGACCTTTCCATACTAAGTTCATAGCAATTATCCTTGAACTATGTTTTTGATTCATTGTAATATGTTGTTGCCACATTTTCCATGTTTCATTTATTATTATTATGTTGTATCATGCTTCATTGTTCGTGTCTCTAATTATCACCCCTTTTATGACCCATTGATATTCCTATTATCTGACATGTATTACCTTCTTCATGTTATGCCATTTTTATTTCCTTACTGGGATTTATAGCTCACCCATTTCTTATGTATATTCCTTGGTTATCCCATGATGTTTTAAGTATGAACATGTTAAAGAAGTTTTTAATAATGATGATGTATTTCCTCTTTAAATTTGTTATGTAATGCAACTAATTACCAAAGAAACTAGACTTCTTGATCTTTTGGGTTGTTTTATGTATAATATTATGCAATAAATAATGAATTAATTTATAATAAAGAGTATGGTTTCCATAATTTCCTCCTTCATGAGTCACTCAAAAACCAAAAAACTTATTTAATCAAAAAACAACTTTAAAACATGGGTCTTATTATTTGGAAATCAAGACAAGTCCAAAACAAAATTTCATTTACAAAGAAACTCAAATTAATTTTCACAAACACATGTCATGCACAATCATTTAGTTCAAGGTGAATATTATAAATCCATTATAAAACCTTCATGGAATGTATATAAATCATTGAAACATTTTAAAAACCTCTTGAGGGTATTGCAAGTAATTATATAATAATTGAAAATGAATTTAAAAAATCTATCATTTTATGAAATGGGAAGTTTAGAAATTACACAAAAACACATACCTCATCCAAGAAACAAAACCACTCACCTTCACTAGAGAAATCCAAATCAACAAAGATAGAAACACCTATAAATGATAAATACTCAAAATCTAATTATTAAATCATCATAAAACCCTATGTTTTATCCTCATGTTCATTGGGATGCATTGGAGAAAAATAAAATACAAGGGAATAGAATAAGGTAAAATAATAGAAGTGAAACTAAATAAATGTGGGGATTACTTCACAAAACCACTTAGAATTTAGGATTAAGAGCTCAAAAATACAAGTAGGATGAGGGGGAGAACCATTAAGGGTTCCCCTGGTTTGGTTGAATGAGAGATGAGTACTGAGAGGTCATATCCTATAAAATCAAATGTGGTTAAAACTATAAAACCATAAAATTAGAACTGGGAAAGGCATGTCGTGGCATGATATTCTTCCTAGGAAGAACAGTGAGATCATTTCCAACGGATGCATCAGGGAGTGACCTCTCCTCATCACTACACCACAAACCCATGGGAATAACTTCATAACGTGAAACCTGATCATAATTATTCTCCATAAAACAAACCCACTACCTAACTCTATTCACAATGTGACATCCCATATCAAAGTGCAACCCTTCTCTCACCAAAAAATTCAAAAATGAAAAATTACAATTCATGATGTGATAAACAATCTATAGTGTGACCACCTGTAGTCCAAAACTATAGCCCACTCAACTCACTCTTTGCAACATTACCCACCAATTTTATGGAATAACCTAATTCAGACAGAAAATTATAAATTTTAAAACACTTATACTTCCTAAAAACACTGAATTGTTTCAAAATTTCAAAAAATTATACAATATTAAATAATATAGTGACAATAGGGCGTCATAATTATCCCCAGCATTCAAATTTCTAGCCCTATAATTTCTTGGTAAAAATAAGATGAAACAGGACTCAGAATCACTACACTCCATGTATAAGAGGTGGGTGGGTTGGGAAGAACATAGGGAGGTCTAGTGAGAATGATCACTGGAAAAAACATATAACTCCTTGAAAATTAGTGAAATCAATCCCCAATTCTCATTAAAAATTTCCAAGAATAATGTAAACCACCATTCAAGAAACATGATTCCAAACAATCACATGGACCTTCAATAGGTTTCTTTTCCATTTAGATTTCATAAAAAATGGTGAGATGAGAAATAAACACCCCTAAAAAAGGATATAACCCTAAAAAACATGTATCCTAAAAACACCTCAATGGAAAAAATAATCCTCTATTAACCGTAAGAATAGTCCAATAAATTATTCAAAAAAAAGAGAATTCCACCCATATAAATATCCAAATGAACGCAAAATGGGTCAAATGTGTCATCAATATATCAAAAATATAGGAATGGAAGATATCCATTAATATAGAAACATTCCTCAATATAAAAAAAATGTGGTCTACCCTTAGGTTATAAAGATGAAAGGAAATAAACTGGGACCATCACTCACTAAACACCCATACATGGTAAACCTAAAAGAAACCCAAATATGGAATAATATATTATAGGTACTAGCTGAAAGTTCCCAGTCATAGTAATGTATCATTGAGAGGGGGAGGGGTGAATCATTGATACTCTCTTTCTTTTAAGTTTCTTTTCAATTGAAACAACCTTCTCCTCCAATTAGAGATTTCAATTCCCTACTAAATACAAACATAACACTCGTCCACAGGAACACAAATATTTACAAGGTTCACTATTCAATAAGAATAGCTACGTCCTTGCCATGGTTTGGAAATGATCCAATACCATAAAATCCACTAATAAAACAATCCTTGGATTACAGCGAGCAGTATATACCCTTACTCTTGTATAGCATTGTGAAACAATCCCTCTAGTGTGTGTGCACCCTACTAGCACAATAGGGTAATACAATTTCCTTTGTAACAACTCATGTTACCTTCACTTCTTTTCAACTTAACAAATGAATTAAAATTTTAATACAATTCATCAATTCCTTACCCAAAATAAAGGTAATAAATACCTAGACTTTATTATCAAACACTAAGTCTGATTCCTCCAAGTACGATTCTTTCAAAACAAAGATCACAGTCCAATTCTTTCAATACAAAGCTCCTATTCTGATTCTTTCTAAATAAATCTCCCAGCCCTGATTCTTTCAATAAAAGATCCCAGTCCTGATTCTTTCAATAAAAATCTCCCATTCTGATTCATTCAAAACAAAGCTCTTAATTCTGATTCTTTCAATACAAAGCTCCCAGTCCTGATTATTTCAATACAAATCTCTCAATCCTATTATATCAAAACAAATCTCCTAGTGCGGATTGTATAATAGAAAACAATAGAGTAGAATTAGAACCACTTCAACTCCCGGATAAAATTTTCATGCCAAATAGAATATGAATGAATCGGCACCACTCAATGCAATTTCCAATCCGAATGGAATTGATCTCTTTTTCTCTCTAGAAACCAAGAGTATCTATCTCTTCTATGATTTTACAAGTACAATGTACTTCATACCTTTTATAGGTTCCCCAAAACATGTTTAGGCAAGAATCCCAAAAACACTTTCCCACTCACTTAAATTCATCCAAATCTGAATTTCTTTTGAAATCACATAGCAATTATAACTTCATTAATGCTTCTCGATTCTTCTCGAACCTTATACAATCTTCATCACTTCTTTTACAAACTCACATTTCAAATTTCTATACAATTATAATTGATGAGAAATACATGGGTCTGAATTCAATTATCTCATAATGATTTCTTCAAAACAATACTAGATACCATAACAATTAAATGTGTTTGAAGAAATGCACTTATCCACTTTGAGATACAATCACTCTTTAAAATGAAAGGCTCCCCTTTGAAAATTCATCCATAAATATCAACTTTCTTTTATTTTCTATTGACCCTCTTGAGAAAACATGTCATAAAATTAAAAACAATTACTTGAATCATGACTTCCTATATGACTTTGAATTCATTGAAGATCAACTTTAGCATCATCTGAATTCAATTGGAATGTTTTGTAACTTTCCATTTATTCCTTATTATTTCTTTTCATCTCAAACCAAGCATGATCTTTTCCGAATAAAAATGGTCTAGATACTATTATCCTAAATATAATAATTATGGATATGATTTCTGGTTATGATTGCGGGTTATGATCAATATGGATATGATCATGCTGGGTATGATCATTCTGATTAACATCATTCTGGATACAATCATTTTGGTTACGATCATTCTGAATACGATCATCCTGGTTATGATTTCTGGACATGATCTAATAAAATCTAATGACTAAGATATTCCCATATATGATACAATACAAATGCTAAGGATGATCTTCCCATATACGATGCAAAACAATCTGATATGATTCATTCTCAATTGACACCATCTCATTCATTTTCTTCTACCTGAATATGATTGTTTTGAAAAACAATTGGTGTCCCATCTTTTATCATCATCACCTATATCATCAGAACCACTTAGATCAACACCACTTTCCAATGGTATCACTTTTCATCAGTATCACCTTTCCACTGGTACCACTTTAATCGGCACCACCTTTCCATCGGTACCACTTTCATCAGCACCATATTTCCATCAGTACCACTTAGATTACTTTCACTCAGAATACAATTGTTCTGAAAGAAAATCGATACAATTTGGATACAATTTTTTCCTGATTGTTTTGAAAAACAATTGGCACCACTTCTTTCTCTCTACCTTCGAGTACGATAAACCTGAATACGATTCTTTTCTGATTGTTTTGAAAAACCATCTGAATACAATTATTTTTTGATTGTTTTAAAAAAAATCGGTACCACTACTTTCATTCTACCATTTGGATACAATAAATATGAATATGTTTCATTTCTAGTTGTTCTAAAAAACAATTGGTAGAACTTATTTCTTTCCTCCATCCAGATGTGATATATATGAATACTATTCTATCTAGATTGTTTTGAAAGAAAATATGAATACAATTTTTTCTGATTGTTTTGAAAAACAATCTAAGTACAATTATTTTCTGATTGTTAGAATCTCTTTCACTCCCCTTTCTTTCTATCATTCATTCATCACAAGTTCTCAAATAAACTCAATATTTAAAATTAAATTAAAATAAGAAAATAATTGTCACAATGAATTCAATTTTATTCATAGTGACTTCGATTCTCCAGTAAAACAAAATCCTATTTATCTTTATATTTTGAGTGAATCTGATTAGAATCTACTTCTAGCCAGATTTTTTCACTTTTAAAGCCTCTTCTTCTCATTAAAATGGAATTTAACAGTGATTCATATTTCTCTTAAAAAACATGGATCTGATTGTTTTTGGAAACATGGATCTGATTCCTTTCAAACCAGTCCTCAATACAATTCATTTGAATCTAATACAATTTTTCCTAAAAACAAAATGAATCATAATACCTTTCTTATTTCTTTCAATCCCTTTCTATCTTAATTTCCATTCATCATCTTTCTCAACATCCTTTCTTTCTTTATCATACTGATCGATTGTCAACAAATACAACCAAAAAACAGCATGGTCCTAGAAATCTCCCCCTTTGTATTTTTTATCAATACCCACTACAATCAATTCAACCACATTAAAAAATAAGTGGTATTTTTTCACTTCTTGCTCCCCCTATTTTTCATCTCCCCCTTTATCTTATCTCTCCCCTTATTGAAAATAAAATTCAAAGGGGTCATTATGATAATTTTCTCCCTTATTTTAAAATGATCTTCATTTCCAGAGGTTTGGACTTTTCTTTGACATGGGTATCACATGATTTTTTTAACAAATAACCTTTAACTAAACAAATCTAAGTCTATTTGGAAAAACCTGGTGTAGAAAACAAGAGTGTATAATCAATGTGATTAGTTTTGTCCTTAAAAAAAATTAATGTAATACATTTTTCATACTTCTTTCAACTTTTTCATGACTAGGGAAAACCTTGAAGAAATTTCTCTATGAAAAAAGTAACCTACACCCATGTAAACAAACACATCATAAATATCATATGTATAAAAACACAACTTATCAAAACAAAATTTTCTCATCCTCATTACTTTCTTTTAAAAGAAATGTAACAGAATCATTAATTATATCTTCCTTATTTACAATCCTTCAATTCCCAGCATGTTAGCTTAAGTATACAAAGATATTGGTAATAAAGATGAACCTTGATTTTTTATTAGAAACCACAATTGGACTGGGATTCCTCTCTCAGTCTTTCCATTTGTTGTGGAAAGATACTTGAATAAGATTTGATATCCTTCCCTTATTTCTCATATTCACCATTTATGGATACATTTTTTTCATCATTTCTCATATATTCAAAATTATTCTTCTTCCTTTCTTCTTTCACTTTCTTTTATGATTCCTCTAATTTTCTAACCAGGTTAATGTGTTCTGGCCAAACTACTAAGCACCCTTTCTTTTAAAATTTAGCAGATCTATATTTCTTGACTTCTAAAACATCTAGCTTCTAAGAATTTTCAAGTGTCTTTTGTTGTGCCGGTAACAAAACAATACATCCTTTCATAATGTGTCCAGGTTGCTTACACATTTTACAAATAGTTTCCAATGGTTGGAACCTATTTTAAATATTTACATCATTCTTCCCATATTTCTTTAAGACAACCATCTCATTCTTATTTCTTTGAGGAGATTTAATCCCCCTTAATATCTTCCTTTCATAACTTGTGGAATAATAGTAATAATTTTGATAGAACCAACACATACTTACTGTGTGCCTGAATCCCCCACAATACTAACAATATCCATAGAAAGAGTATTTTCCTCTAAAACCTCCATACTAATCAGAATTGTGAATTTGTTTCTCAACCACCTTATTTTCTTTATTTTCCAATTCACTAACCTTTCTATTATCAATCATATTCATCCTTTTCTTTTGTAAATTATCGTTACTAGAAGTATTGAAAACATTTACTAATTCATAATTTTTCAAAACATTCCCAACCTTATTGGTCTTGGAAACATACATAACATTCCCACCTTTATTCATTTCAAAAACAATTCCATTTTTCTTCTCACCCTTTGAAGGTGTCTTTTTTCTAACCTTATCAAGTTTCTCATTAAAATAACATTCACCAACTTCAGTGATAGTTTTTTGGAAACATAGAATTTTCTTTTCATCTTCAGAGAGTTTTTGTTGGACATGTTCTAACTCTTCTTCTTTTACTTTCAACTTCGCCAATAAATTCTCATTACTATTCTTTTCATCTTAAAGATATTAATTAACAAAATCAATCTATTTTATCATCTTTTATTTCCCTCTAGAAAAACATTTTTGGTTGTGTGATAATTTATCTTCAATATTTTTATTTTACTTTTCAAGCCTTCTGATCTTTCTCAGACATTTTTCAAATTTTCTTTCAGATGCATTTCAAGATGAGTTTCTTCTTCTTTAGAACCACTACTTCCAAATTCTTCATCATTCACTATTTTAATGAAATTATTTTCATTATCATACTCAATGTATTTTTCATATTCAACATCACTCTCTTCTTCTTCTTCATCTTTGGACAAGAAACTTATTCTTTTTTATTTGAAAATTTTCAATTCTTTACCTTTTTCTCTATTTTTATTCTATGATCTCCTTGTCTTTCTTTCTTCAACATCACTATCATATTATTTCTTTCTTCGAGGAAAATTAGCCACAAAGTGACCAACACTTTCACATTCAAAACATTTCAAAGTAATTTTCCCTTTGTATTTCCTTATACCCCATTGCATAGTTTTAGAAAACAAGGATAGGATTTCATTGTGATTTTTACACACCTCCTTTTCAGAGTTAGAATCACCAGCTTCATCTTTAATAACAACATTATTTTACTTTTCCTTCTTCATATCCTTGAAATACATTTCTCTGTCAACCTTTGTTTTGTTCTTCATAGCATTATCTCTTCTCATTTCATAGGTGATAAGAGTTCTATGTAAATCATCAATAGATAATGTCTCAGGATCTCTGTCTTCCAATGAAGAAACCTTTGGATCAAATTTGTCAGTTAAGATTCTAAAGATCATTTCAACAACTTTAGAGTCATTAATATTTCCACCAATACATCTTATAGTACTCACAATGTCATTCAACCTTGTAACGTATTCCCCAATAGATTCATGATCACCCATATTCAAATCTTCATACACCAATATCCATATTTGTATCTTTTCCTTCTTCACTTTTGTATTGCCTTCATATATGTTTTTCAACTTATCCCATATAACTTTAGCTATGGAAACTTCTTTCACTATCAAGAATTCACATTTAGAAAGTGATGATAAAATAAAATTCTTTCCCCTTCCATCATTCTCAAGAAACTTCTTATCAATAGGCGTAAGTGGAGCACTATCATAAATGGGAGTAAACCCAACTGTTGTAGCTTCAAGAACATCATAAATGATAGAAATAAGATGTGGCAGCATTCTATCCTTCTAGATATGATTGTTATTTCCATCAAATACCAGAATACATTTATTGTTCACACAGTTCACGTTCTCCATCAGCAAATAATAATGAAGTTAACATTTCCCTAATACCAATTGAATGTGCCCAGTTGGAATAATGTATCACTGGTAGGGGGAGGGCTGAATTAGTGATACTCTTTTTATTTTATTTATTTTTTAAATTGAAAAAACCTTTTCCCCTTATTAGAGATTTTAATTCCCTACTGAAAACAAACATAACATGCATCCACGAGAATACAAATATTTACAAGGTTCACTATTAAATAAGAATAGCTACGTCCTTGGTATGGTTTAGAAATGATCCAATACCATAAAATCCACTAATAAAACAATACTTTGATTATAATGAGTAGGATATACCCTTACACTTGTGTAACACTATGAAAAAATACCTCCAGTGTGTGTGCACCCTCCATGCACAATAGGGTAATATAATTTCTTTTGTAACAAATCATGTTATCTGTGCTTCTTTTCAATTCGACAAATATATTCAAATTTTAAAAAAATTCATCAATTCCTTACTTAGAAGAATGGAAAGAAATACCTAGACTTTGTTATGAAACACTGATTCTAATTCCTCCAAGTAAGATTCTTTCAAAACAAATCTCCTAGTCTAATTCGTTCAATACAAAGCTCTCATTCCAATTCATTCAGAATAAAGCTCCCAGTACGGATTCTTTCAATACAAAGCTCCCAGTCCTAATTATTTTAATAAAAATATCACATTCCGATTCTTTGAAAACAAATCTCTTAGTCCTAATTCTTTAAATACAAATCTCCCAGTGCTGATTATTTCAATACAAAGCTCCCATTCTAATTCTTTCAAAAAAAAGCTCACCGTTCTGATTTTCTGATAGAAAACAATATAGTAGAATAGAAACCACTTCAATTCCCAAATACATTTTTCATGCTAAAAAGAATAAGAATGAATCATCACCACTCAATACAATTTTCAATCTGAATAGAATTGTTCTCTTCATCTCTCTGGAAACTCGGAGCTTCTCTATCTTCTACACTTTTACAAGTAAAATGTACTTCATGCCTTATATAGGTTCCCTAAAACATGTTTAGGTGGGTATCCCAAAACACTTTCCCTCTATCTTAAATATATCCAAATATGAATTTCTCTTGAAATATTAAAGCAATTATGACTTCGTCAATGCTTCTTGATTCATCTCGAATCTTCTACAATCTTCATCTCTTATATTCCAGAATCCCATTTCAAATGTCAATACAATTACAATTTATGATAAATACATGGGTTTGAATCTAATTATCTAATAATAATTTATTCAAAACAATTCTTGATAACTTACTAATTAAATGTGTTTTAAGAAATTAAATTCTCTACTTTGAGATACAATCACACTTTTAAATTAAGGGGTCCCCTTCAAAAATTCATTCATCAATCTCCACTATCATTTCTTTTCTCTTGACCCTCTTGAGAAAACACATAATCCCTTTCAAAACCATTTCTTCAATCATGACTTCTTTCACAACTTTTTAATGCATTGAGGATCGGCTTTAGCATCATCTGAATTCAATTGGAAAGTATAGTAAATTTCCATTCATTCCTGCTTATTTCTTTTCATCTTAACCAAAGCATGATCTTTTTTTAATATAAATGGTCTGGAAACTATTATCCTGAATACAATCATTCTGGATATGATTTCTATTTACGATTGCTGGTTACAATCATTATGGATATGATCATTCTAGATACTATTATTTTGATTACGATCATTCTAGATACAATCATTATGGTTATGATCATTCTGAATATGATCATTCTAGTTACAATTTCTAGACATGTTCAAATATAATATGAAGCTAATGATATGCCCAGATATGATACAATACAATCTGATAAGGATGATCTGCCTAGATACGATGCAAAACAATCTTATATGATTCATTCTCAATCGACACCATATTATTCCTTTTTTCTACCAGAATACGATTGTTTTGAAAAACAATCGGTGTCTCATCTTCTATCTGCATCACCTCTCTCATTGTCACCACTTAGATCAGCACCAATTTCCATCATAATCACTTTTCATCGGCATCACCTTTACATCGGTACCAATTTAATCAGCACCACCATTCGATCAGTACCACTTTCATCAGTGCCATCTTTCCGTCAGTACCACTTCAATTACCTTTACCTAGAATCCAATAGTTTTGAAATACAATCGATACAATCTAAATATGATTGTTTTCTGATTGATTTGAAAAATAATTGGAACCACTTCTTTCTCCCTGCTTCCTGGTATGATAAATCTAAATACGACTATTTTATGATTGTTTTTAAAAACAATCTGAATATGATTCTTTTCTAATTATTTTGAAAAAATCAGCACCACTTCTTTCTTTCTACCATCTAGATACGATAAATCTGAATACGATTCTTTTCTGATTGTTTTGAAAAACAATTGGTACCACTACTTTCTTTCTTCCATCCAGATATGATAAATCTGAATATGATTCTTTTTTGATTATTTTAAAAAACAATCTGAGTAAAAATCTTTTCAAATTGTTTTGAAAAAAAATTTGAAAACAATTATTCTCGGATTGTCGGTATCTCTTTCACTCTCATTTCCTTCTATCAGGCTTTCATAAAAATTTATCAATACAACTCATGATTTATATGAAATACAAATCAGTGAAGCATCTTCATAGTTAATTCAATTTTAGTCATAGTGACTCTGATTCTCCATCAAAATAAAAACCTCTTTCTCATTATATTCAGAGTGAATCTGATGACCATCTACTTCCATCAAGATGGTTTCACTTTTAAATCCTCTAATTCTCATTACAATGGACATTCATAGTGATTCCTATTTCTTTAAAAAAATATGGATTCGATTGTTTTTGAAAACATTGATCTAATTCCTTTCAAAACAATCCTCAATACGATTGATTTGAAACCAATACTTTTTTGATGAAAACAAAATGAATCATAATACATTTCTTCTTTCTTTCAATACCTTTAAATCTGAATTCACATTCATCATCTTTCTCAACATTCTTTCTTTCTTTAGCATGTTGATCGATTGAAAACAAATACAACTAAAACACAAATTTGTCCTAACACTAGCTATCACATAATCTAAATAGTTAAATCACTCATCCTAGTTTCCCAATAACATACTCAAGGTTTTCCATGAAAAAATCCTCAAAATAAAATTCTTAACACATGGTTATTATCACATATAAACTTCTAGAGGAACAAAAAATAAATGAGGCATGATCATAGCCAAAGAAAATACACTCCTTCTAAAATAAGCATGGAGGAAACCCCCAGAGAATAAATCAATATAGAATTACCTAAAGAATCAACCTACTCTAAAGTCATTGAAAAAAATTCTAAATCTTTATATGACCACCCAAGTCCTAACCATATTCAAGACCCCATATAACCACTCCATAATACAACACTAGGAAAAATTCAACATAACCTCTACATGGTATAAACAAAAATCTCTTGTAATGAAATGATATTTTAGAGGTTCATTAGTGACTACCTCAAGATAAGTAATACTAAGTCTAAGATATAATCCCATAATAGCTTTTACCTAGGAATTTCAAGTGTTTCCATGGATTTGAAGTTTCCCTTAATCACTTTTAACCTCTCTATAACCCCAAGAAGATATAAATAACCATAGAATGAATATAGAATATGGTTAAAGAAATCTAAGATAACTAATATTTCTAGATCAACTACTTTAATCATACTCTAGGAAGATTCGACAATTGGATGAATTACACAAATATGACAAGAGGATTCATCCCAAGGTTCGTTTCATGAAACAGGTTTTCCATGGTCCATCAAGAAATTTTTGGGAGCCATATTTAAATTACATGAACAAATAACTTAGTCAATTACTATTTCTAGAATCAAACTAAATTATCCTAATATCAAAGAAGTGAATCAAAAAAATCACATATTCACCAAAACAAATACACTGCAAAAAAATTCCTTTTTTATAAAATCCTAACATTTTAAAGAGTTTAATGATAATTTAATAAAAGAAATTAACACTTTTAAAACATTATAATTTATTTGGTAAACTAAATAATATCCATTTCACAACTCTCTAAATAGATAAAATAATAAATCCCATATTAAAGAATAAAAAATTATTCTTTAAAACCCACTTTTATTTCAAAATATTTGAATAAGAATATAATATCTTTTAAAAAAAAACTTCCCAATTCCATAATGAAATCAAGAACTTATGAAAACACTATATTAAAGAAAAATAATTTATAATTAATCTATCATGCCTGTTTTTAAAACCAAAATATTCCATGAAATTCCTTTTTGGAATAAACCACCCAAACTGATTTAAAAAAAATATCACAAAACTTTTTCTTTTAAGACACCACCATATTTTAAACACAAATAAAAGAAACATTAACACAAAATAAACCTTTAAAACAAAATTTTGAACAACACCAACACATCATCACCTCCCCCCCCCCCCCCCCGATCTACATCAACAACTGGAAACAACCTTATGAGCCATTATAAATCAAAAAAAGGTTCAAATAATTACTATAAAGATGGAAAACAAGGTATGGTTTGTAAACATGTTTTGGTTGACCATACAAAAAAAATTTGATAGACTCTAAAATGTATATAGGATCATGTTCTTTGGATCTATATGGTTTTATAGACTATGTGAGTTAACTGATAAACTCTATATCATTTTTATTTTTACCCCAAAACTTAATTAAAATTTCTAACATATATGATTTAACTCAATGGACATTGAAGTATCATCAAAATAGTGAAGAAAAAAATCCAAATTCATGAATAAAATTCTATAAATCCATCGTAACTCAGGTTTCATCACAAAAGATGTTAATTAAGAACCTAATCATGACGTAACTCATGCTTTTTTATAGTCCAATATTCATACTTCCAAGACACAGCGTAATAAAAAATGGGATCTCTTATACCATTTTATAATGAATTATCCCAGATCAACCTAATCCCTCACCTAAGCTGATCCACCACAAGGTCTGAAGTGTGTTCCTATACACCATGAACTAGTAACTACAATGAAGGAACAAAAACAAAACCATGAAGGAATAATATCACCCTTTAGTAAAGAAACAAATAGGTGAAGTAATCTACCTGAAATCTTGAATTTTTCATCCATACATTATACTTCCATGTGAAAGAAATAAATGGATATGAATAAATAAACAATTCATATATTGAAAAAAACCATCAAAATGAGATAAAATCAGTATATAAATAAACATACATTCTAAAATACAACAACATATTTAAAACACGGTAGGGTAAAAACAAAAACAAAACAAAAAACATATTACGATCCCAATATAAAGGAAAAAAAATATGAATAAAGAAGTTGTGTAAATTTGGTTAGTAAAAAACTAGACTAAAAATAAACCCAAACCCAAACCATACTACAAAATCACCTCTATGATACCATTAGTAACTCACTATATACCAAACATCCATAAATATACCAAGATAATACCCAATGTAGCATCACAAACTGGCCACCTGAAAATAATCCATGGAACTACACACACACAAGTGTGTATGTAGGTAATGAGCTAAATCTCCTAGTAGGATTTCTCCAAATATTCTAAGAAATTACTTTTATAAAACACTTCATAAATTTTATTTTGAATATATATAGAAAGTAGGGTTTCCAAAAAAGGAAAATATAATGAAAACAATAATATGTTATTCTCATTTTAAAAAACTTCCACCACACATTTCAAAAAATGAAGGTAGAACCATAACTTTAACAAAATACTTTAAACCTAAATAGGGTACTTTATTGTTTGAATGAAAATAAAACTATACATTATTTCAATTAAGAAAAAATTTTATAACCTCTTTTAGATCAGCCATTGGGATAAGATCATTTTGGAAACCTAAAACTGCTTCAATTATTTAAAAAAAGCTTTAGAATTTATTAATAATTAAACAAAGCTTTTGAAAATATTAAAAAAACCAAAATAATGAATTCATTTAAAAAATTTCTTTAAAACCACATTCATAAACAATTCATGATTAAAACAATATATTAAAGAAAGAATAACATAATCTGAAGTAAAAAAACATAATCTCAAGAAAGGATAAAAAATAAACAGCTATAAGGAAATGGTTTCATATACCAATTAAATAACATACGGATACATGTATGTGTGTGATGTAAATACCCTATAATCCTAAATAAAGGAATAGTAAATAGGCATCATGGAAAACTCAATTACTTCTAACCCAATTTGATAATAGACCTAGTTCTTATATCATGGGGCCCTATGTAAATCTTGTAAAAACCCAAATTTAGATTCTCATTCTGATCATATTGAGTACCAAAAACCTAGGGTTTCTCAACATCCTAAGAGAGCTAGATAGTATATGAAAGTTATGATAGTATAACATGAATCCATACCTTTTATATACTACCTAAGGTTCCTATGAAATAAATAAAATGGTGGTAACAGGTAATAGAATCAAACAATAAACCAAATGATCACTAATATAATATAATAAATCAATCTCACCTCCAACACCATTTTCTAGAAACATCCCCTTTCAAATCAGTTAAGCATCACATATAACAATTCAATTCATGCCATAAGGCAAACACCAATACAATGAATAATAGAAGCCAAGGGGATAAAATTGAGGGTATTGTAATTATCAAGTAAAAATCTATTCTTAAAGTTCCAAATGGCCCATTCTAAAAACCAACTTAGAGTTCCATGTCATTTTAATATTTATAAAAACAAATGAGATCAATGATTTAAAACTAGGGTTTCCCCCTCAAGAGTGTCTTTAAAACCAAACACTTATTTAATCAAAACCCATATTTAAAACATGGTTATTATTTTTTATAAATCAAAATAAGTCAAAATAGTTTATTTATATTCAATTTCATTTAAAAATATCTTCTAAGTAATTTTCATAAATATTTTTCATGCATAAACATTTGATTTAAGGTGAATACTAACAATATATTGGAAAATATCTATTCTAAGTATAGAAATCATTGAAAATTTTTACAAATCCCTTGAGGGTACTATATATTGATATATTATAAGAAAAAATGGATTTATAAAACACAAAAATGAATTAGGAAATTTAAAATATAATAATTTCCAAAAAAACTACCTCTTCTAAGTAGAAACCACTTGCCTTTGGTAGAGAAAGAAAAATCCAGAAATACAAGGACCATTAAAACCCATGAAAACTAAAACCACATGATTAAACCTACCTTAATCCCTAATTTTGAACCCATGAACATTAGGGTTCATGGGAGAAAAATAAAATCAATGTGAATAGAAGAAGGGGAAATATGAGAAGAGAAGCTAAGGAAAATGATGGGATTAACTCTTATAATAGCTTGGAATTGAGGAGGAGGAGGAGGATCTAACAAATACAATGAATATGAGGTAAATATACCTTGAGTGATCACCTAGGTCAACTGAATAAGAGAGGTGTAAAATAGAGGGAAACCCCCTTAAATTAAATAGGGGTAAAATAAGAAAATCACAAAACTAAATCTAGTCAAAAGCACATCGTGGCATGTATGACCATATCACATGGTGTCACACCTCATGGAAAAAACAATGGACTCACTTACTAGGGTTGAATCATAGCACGACCTCCCCTTTATGTGGTGTTACACTCTATAGTAATCCCTTCATGACGTGACACCTATCTATGGTGTTTCCCCAGAAATTGACCCCACTACCTAGGTATATTCATAGCATGACCAATCCTATCATGGTATAACCCCTATCTGCTAAAAAATTTATAAAGAAAAAAAAACATTCATGTTTTTACCTACCTACCATGTTACAACCACCTATAATATAGAACTACAGTTCATGTAAGGGTTCCCTCTCAACTCAGTTGAAAAGATGTTTTATCTGGATAATGAAATAATTCAAGGCCATTTAGCCATGGAAAAAGTTGTTAGATCTCAACCTATTATTCCTAAATATAATTATCCATATTATTTATGTTTCATAAGTTGAGGATTAATTCATAATTAAATATTATTGGGTATGCCTTAATCAATAAATTCTTGTCTAAAATATACTTATGATATTATGAGGATCAATAATGCACAATTTTATCTTTTATTAAACTTAATCTTATTTTTATTTCAAGAAGTTTAGATAGTACTTTTGACATTTTATTAAAATGAGAAATATATAGAAAAAACTAATCTTAAAAATTAGTTTTACTCATTCTAGTATCATCATCTAATTCACACTTTAAAGTTTTTTTCTTGAAAATTTGATTGATACTTGTATGATATTTCTTTGATGATTCAGATATGTAATATTCATCATCCTATAAATTTTTTGGATATATTTTCGTAGGGGTTTAAGGAGATCAACCTATGATATTTTTCAGTAGAAAAAAATCATATAATTATTAATCTATCTTTAAGTATAAATGTGTATGGAAAGTAAAAAAAGAAAAATGGTATCCTGACTATCATAGCTTCCATCTCAGCTAAATGATATTGATAAAGATTAAAGAAGCTCTAATCTAATACACCTAGCCTCTGTAGGAGATCCATCAGTCTTAGATATTAGATCATATAATGAGGACCTTAATTCACTAAATATTTTTAACATCTTCCTTATGAGATTAAAGATAAAATAGGAAGGAAGAGAGATTCATATGTGTTTTCATGTGACTAGTTTCTACCAAAAGGAGGGAACCCTTACCTTATATAAGAATCCTTGACTATATTAATTTAATAAAGAGTTTTGGTTAGACTGAACATATTAAGAGATATCTCATGAAACCATTTTGTTAATTAATATTAATTTTCCATTCCTTTAACTCCCTAGATTAATTTTCCATTCCATTTAAAATTCATTACTAATAAAATATAACTAAAGAAACTATGAAGGAGACAAGTTTCATGCATGTGGAATCTCATGCAGCAAATATTGTAATGCATGTCATACAATATGACAGTAGAAAAAAATCATCACGTGATTAATTTATGACATATATATATATATACTAAGGTATGATATGCATCTCATTCATATCACACCATACCACTCCAAGTAGTCATGAAATATGACTCGGTCCTTTTTAGTAAATATCCATTAATCTTCAACTTGGACTAAAATCTAATAAGGTCTTTATAAAAAAACATAACAAATATTTTTGAATCAATCCAAAACTCTTTTGGATGTGACTTATAAAACTCTCTTCATTTTGTAACAAACACTTTTTCCAAAAAAATAATCCCTATAAAAATGACTAATTGTTGGACCTTACATGCCTTAGTAGTGATGGAATCAAATATAAAATCATATTTTCATAGATTTAAGAAAAGAGTAGTCTCAAGTAAAGAATCAGTGATACTCAGGCTATAAAGGGGTCTGATGTGATCTCAATTAAACATACTTACATCTCATATGAACATATCAACTATAAGATATATCATATATATCATATTTACACTTATATAATACCTTTTCCCATGATATCAAGTGACTAATAGTTATTTAAATTTTCCAATCAGTATAGTCTATCTCATAATTTTATAATTATTATAAAAATACTAATATAGTTGATTAATACGTCACATATAATTCATTTAGTCGATGATAACATCACATTTTTTGTCACCCGTAGGGAAAAATTACTTATTATGAGATAACCAATTTAAAATTTATATTTACTTAAACTACCCACTAACTAATAAATGTGTAGTAAAGCTTATGGAAGCCCACGGTCGAACCCAAAGGGAACATATTACGAATGACTTAAAAGAATTAGGATAAAAGGAAACATAACATCATAAACTTCTGTCAAGAGAAAGACATAATAGACATAGTAAATCTAAGTACATTTATTAATGAAGTAAAAATATGTGTAACTAATCCAAGTTGTTTTTTGAATTGGGTTTATATGATGTTGTGGTCTTGGCCATCACATTATAATCTAAATCCCCACATTTTAGGTGGTAAATTAATCCAAATTATTATTGGAATTGGTTATAAAAAAGAATTATTTAAACATAACTAATCTAAACTATATAATTTTCATGCTGAATTAAGACAATATGGTAATTTATTTAAAGATCTCCCTCACCCTTACATAATATTGATGTATAATAAATAATAAATAGATTAAAGATTAAAGTATACACATAATATCCCAAATTTAATCAACCATAAAAATATGAATCCACTAAAAATAATCACCCTTAATTACTTGTTTGGAACTAAAGATACTCTCCCCATTATGTTATCCCTCAAAGAGTGTGAAATAAAAAATAAAAACCTCCAATGTAGCAGTATTCCAGAAGTGTCACTCTAATAGCTAGCTTGGTCCTCTCAAAATTCATGTATCCCAATGTAATGGCCTCCATATAACCTTTTGTAAACATAACTCCTTTATTCTATCACAATATATCTGATACAAAATATCCTATATATTATATATATATTTATCAATTCGAATTGAACTTCAACTCCTAATAGATATGGAGAAAAATATGAATTAAGCATCACTGGAATCTCCATGAAAATATATCCCAAAAGTTTCATAATGACAAAAATGATCAAACTAAAAAAAATATAGATTCCATAACCACAACATATATATGACCACTATGGTAGTTTTATCTGTTACTTCACATTGAACCATTCTAAAAATATCATTTCAATGCCATATATGAACCTAATATTCCAATAAATTATCAAAATGGAATTCATGTATCATGGTTGTAGTTTCCTAATATGTTTCATGAAGCATCACATTCTTCCTTCTATGTATATAGTACCACATTTAACTCTACACAAAACCATAGGTTTTTGGAATGAAATCTACACTTTTAGTCCATGGCCTTTCCCCCATGGAATATTACTGAATTTCTCAAACCTCCATGAATAAAAATTTCAACTTTACCACATCATATTACCATTTCTTTAAATTTATAACTCATAATTTATATCATAAAACTCATGAATCTTGGTAGTTCAAACACAAGTGAAATCATACTTTGTACCATATCAAAAATTTTGACTTACAAAAATGAAAGATCCTTGTGTAACATGGAATAAAGTAATTTCACACTTCATGGTGGTGAACATTTTTTATTCAAGTTGATCACTTCTTAGGGGTGAGGCATCTCGACATAAAGATTCATATTGATGTTAATTGTGGTCTGACAATTGTCTAGTTAAGTGTGTATGTATAATGATTTATCAGGGTTCTATATTAATAGAGAGATGTGGGTGAAACATTGAAATGACACCATGTGTGAAAGTTTTAATTACTCGATAAAAACTCATCCCATGTCAGTTTTACATGTGGGGGCCTCTTCTTAATTACCTAGTATGTAATATTTGATCCCTAATCAAGTTCCTTAGGACCCTCCCTGGACTGAAGGGCACCCTACCTCCCTTATTTATAATTGTGATGACTCTTGTTGTCACAGGTTGTGAATATCCATGTAAATTTCAATCTTTTTTTTTCAAGGAGTGTTCAAAGGAAAAAAATTAAATTCTCCTATAATATGATCTTTCATAATTTTTTTGGCCACTCTATTGGCTCAAAAAAAGGTGTTTACCCTAGTATGGGAGTTTGGTGGTAATCTGATCCATTCAATTTTTCACGAAATATTTAATATTTAATTAATTATATATTAATTTATTCATACATGTTCATTCAGTGATATCATTTAAATGGAGCATCAGATTCAGATTATTTCTCTATTGTTGATTCTAAGATTAGCAGTTTTTTCTAGGTTATGTATAATTGTGCTTTCAGCACTGGGCTGGCGTTAAACCCTTTTTTATTTTTCTTCTTCCTTTTTCCCTTTTTATTTTTTATTTCCCCACTTTTCACTTTATATTCTTACTCATTCCTCTAGTATTTTTTCATCATGTGGATAAAAGAGGTAGATATAAAGGGAGAGAATAGTCATTGGTAGGAGGCACTGTTTGGGGTTTTTCTATGGCCTATATAGTAGTGTGGTGGCTTTGGGTGGGAGATATGATGCAAAGCTTTAGCGGTTTCTACCAAGAGGTAGGAATGCTTTTATTTTTCATCATAAACCCCAAAATTTTATTTTATTTTTTGTTTTAAAGACATTATGGGTTGTTAGAGACCCCTTGTGGGTTGATGTGTGCCTTTGGGGGAGAAATTTGGGGGTTTGGGGCGATTCAGGGGGTTTCCCATTTTTAAAAACCCATATACACGATGTGTACTTTAGATAAAACATGTCATGTGTTCTTCCTATTTATAAAATATGAGTTTTCGAGACTACATACCACGTACCATGGGTATATGTCATTTAGTGATGACTCGGTGTGTGTCAGGGGCACATGGCTATGTAGAGTACATAGTGAGAACCCATGTGAGGTACACAACTAGTGGAAGTGTACTATTCTTGGAAAGTACCCATGTTATATTACATGTATGGGAACCCCATGTGGGTTACATGTTATGTACGGGGTGTTACACATTGTGTAGTCATTATTGTACACACCGAGTGGGGCTAAGTTACATGGGCAGGTATCCATATGGGGTTACACAGCAAGTACTAGGAGGAAAACTCCATGTACTTTGGAAATGTTCACACTGAGTGTCCTGGGGAACATGGTCAGGGATAACATGTGTGGTTACAAATCATTTACCCCAGGTACATGTTGTGTACTTTTCCTATCTTGTTCAGATATACTTGTTTTCTCCCTAGTTTCATAATGGGACTTGTGAGTAATCCATTCTGAGAATTTTTCTACATAGATCTGGATGGTGGAATCTGTTTTGAATCTATAGGCTGTTTGGATATTGTTTTGGTTGGGAAAAATTTTTAATAGGATTTTCATTGAGGTTCAGATTCAAAATACTCTAATGGGTTGGGTTGTAGTCTATGAGTCTTGGGTGAGGGTTGTGAGGTCATTGATATTCATAGAGAGAGCATTCTATAGTGATTTTTTTGAGTATCTTTAGATATATTTTGAAAGATAGTATTGTATAGTATCTCCAAATAGATCAGATTTTATCCCTTCATGATGGTAATGGTTTCTCAAGTTTAGAGAAGTTTAGATTATCTCCTAGTTCTGAGGAGACTATAGTTTTTAGATCCTTTGGCATGGGTTTGTGTCTTGGGATGGTGGTCACATCCAGGTGTTATTGAGAAATTTTGATGAGTTTAAGGGACTCTTGAGGATTCCCAAGTGGGATGGTCACTGATTGAGTGTTTTTCGGTTTCCATAGTTGGTTTTTGAGAATCATCTTGTGGCATGGAATTGTTTGGATTCCATTATGGGAGAGTTGTTACCCATGGATGGGTTGATTTTCGGGGAGGTCAGCGGAAGTTTTTCTAGTGTGTCCTTTTCCCTGTGGTTTTTATTATTCCAAGGAGACGTTATAGGGTCCTTTTTTGAGGTGTTTATATGGAACATTGTGAATTACCTTGTTATAATTATTTAATTTTTTATACCCTTTGGTCATTTTATTGGTAAAATATTAGTTGGAGGCCACTATAGGCTTTTTGGGATGTTTCTGCACTGGTCGTGATTCATGCTTTTAGATGAGATAGAGAAACCCCCAATAAGGTGTTCAGATTTAATTATTTCCTTCGAGTTGTTTTGGATATTTTGATGGGTGTGGACCAAGAGTTTTGGTGCCATAGATAATCTCTAGTAAGATTTCACCTTTGTGATGTGACCTCCAAGGACTGTAGGATCACTAATTTTTGGTTACCCTTTAGGTTGGTCGTTGAGAGTCCAAAGCGGCCGTTTTTTGGATTTTGAGATCCAAGGGGATAAGAGAGACCCCATGATTTGGTGGATAAGATTTTATCGGCACTTCTAGTTCTGAATTTTGGATGGTGGATTCGAAGTTGGGTGATCCCATGTTTAGTTGGCCATTGGCCATGATGTTTGAGGCAGTTTCTTCTTAGGACCTTTGGTTTGGGGAGGATACCCTTAGGATATCTTTTATTGGGTGCGTCCCTAAGTTATAATCAGGTTCTCTCCTCCACTGCTTGACTATTTTTATACAATATTAGGGGGATAATTGTTGGGCTAGATGAGTTTAACCCCATATAGTTTAGTGTGACACCCCAACTAGAGTGTGTTATAGCTCATGAGGTGTTGAGACCCTCATGGAGTGGAGTTTTTGTACAATGCATATCATTTTACTCTTAGCCCTATAGATGTTGGATGATCCTAGATTATAGTTTGGACCCACCTTTTTTGGTTCTATATATGGTTCTCGATTCATTCAATAGGACCTTTGGGACTGAATGGTTCCCTAGTTTTATTGACCTAGATATTCTTATCACCAGTTTTAATCATGAAATTAGAATCCTAAATTCCAATAGATTTTTAGTGTTTGTTTAGATGCCTATGGTTACATAATAGGGTACAAAATTCATACCTATTAAGTTTATATGTATTAGAGCTCTTATGTAGATCTATAGGGCATGTTAATTATCATTTAGTAGGCTTATCCATGTGATATAAATCCTCTAACATAGGCCAGAGCAGCGGTAGATTTACCTTGGGTGTTAATCTAAAACCCACGGTTGTCTATTTTACTTTTTTCTACCAACTTATTTTATGAAATTTTTATTTTATTCCATTTTTTATTAGTTTTGACTAGGTTGGGAAGAGAACATGTGCATTAAATTGTTATGATATAAAATTTATAAATCCACCATTGGTGTGACCTACAGGTATTTATTTCTCAACCCCTATATAAGCACATTGGTGATCATGAAAAACTGATTTCAAATTTTAAGATGGAGCATAGGTTGCATGATAGATGGGGTCAAGGACTAGTGTTTATTGGTTACACAGAGCCACTCGTGTAGAGTTTCGGGGTAAGTTTGGGGCAGCTTGAGCATCATGGAGAGTGGGTATGTGGCTTTTCTCGGTGTTGGTTGTATATTCTGATGTATTTATTCTTAGTTTGTATTATTTTTATATGTGGTCATCCTTGTGGGATACCATTTATAGTCTATATTTCAAGCATTGAGTCTGTATAATTTTTGTTTCATTTCATTTATTATATCATGATTATATTTTAGTTATTTAATATGTGTACTCTATTGGTTATACTTTTGGATGTATTTGTTATTTATGATTTTATTTCACTCTAACTAGAGGGTATAATCTCTTCACTAAATCCTTTAGACCGTCACTTCTATTCAATAGCCTCTAGCATTCAGGGAGGTGTTATCGTGGCCTTATGGTGGGGAATATTGAGTGATGTATATCATACTAGTGAGTCATGAACACCTTTTATGATAGGAATTCCAAGTTTCTAGGTCCTGGATTACCATTATTGGATTCTATTTTTATGGTTGTTTGATTTCACCAATCATGATGCACTGGGGTTTTTGTATTTGTGGTTTATTCTCATTTTTAGATCTCGGGCCATCAGAAAGAGACCAATATTCATGTATCATTCTAGGAATGTAGAATTCACATGAAAAATACATATCTATTGTGTTTTATTGGCAATGGAGTTTATGTTTTTTATAGTGAAAAAAACTAATCATACGTCTTTTTATCATATAAGTACTTGGTGGCATTATACTCAATTGAACCACGTGTATATATTTTCTTTTGATTATATTCCATGAGGATCTTGGTGTGACATTCTTTCTGATGATGGACAATTAGTCCCTTTATTTGAGGATTCATGGAAACCCTTGTATGTCATTAATTGGTTCTAAGTTCCCCGTTGGTATCAAGATGAGGGAAAGGATTCTTCTAAGATATTTGAATCAATATTGATTTTAAAAAAGGTGGTGGTTCCTTGAATTCCTAGGTTTTTTTTCCTTAGTAAGGAGAATTTCTTACCACATTTTTTTGTTGATCTTTGGGGTGGGAACCATGTTTCTACTTTCACTGATGGCCCTAGTGGGAAGGGATGTTCTTCCTTGGTGAGGTTGTTTAGGTCTTATATCACAATGATGTTATTGGGAATGATAATTTTATGTGTTTGAGAAGTAGATCACTAGGGATGCTCCCTATCTCAGGGGTAAATTGAGAGGGTAGTTTTGGCTAGACATCAGGGCTACTAATTTTAATTACACTTTAGGTAGTAATGTGGAATCATGATTTCATTCTTGTGGTTTTGGATTGATACATCGGTGGAAAGTGGTCATGTGGCTGATCTTGGCATGAGGTAGATGAATAAATATTGAAGGGGACTGATGTGGGTGATTAGGTTTGTCAGAACTGACCTATGTGAGGAGCATGGTCAGTGGATTTAGGCACATTATCCTAGATTCATTAAGAATTGTCTGGTTTGAGTGGGATTCTTATTGCGCTTTTGATATAGGTTTAAGGAAATCAATATTGTTTGAATTTCATCACAGGTTGTTACAGGTTTTGATCCTCATTTAGGTGGTTTTTTGAGTGTAGAGGTTGCGGGTTTTTGTGATGGTGCTCTGGTGTGAGTGTTTTGTCCATGTATATCCATTGTTTCATGTGATATACATAGTGTGGGTCATGTGGTTTTTCATTTGGAATCAGGGATATGATAAGGATACTCCAATGGTGGTAATCATTAGATTGGACATTGTTAAATGTCTCTCATGTTGATAGAGATTGTTGAATTTTCTAAGACCAGCCATTGGATGGTCAAGATAGCATTGGTTATGCTAGTTCTTGGTGGGAGAGAATGGTTATTGGCTATCTAATAAGGCTTCGTAGAGGTAAGAAGCATTTTTTAGGGGGGGTTGATGACCTGTATCATCACGGTTTTTAAAAATTAGGATAAAATTGAACCATTTTGTTCATGAGAGTGGTTAGGGGGAAATGGTAAATTTTCTTATAAGATGATCTCATATAATTTTTCATACCAATTTGTTGGTCCCTAAATATTGTTTTACACAAGTACATAAGTTTTATGGAAATATGAACCTTTATAAAATTTCAAAATATTTAATATTTAATTAATTAAATATTAATTTATTTGGTTGTGTTTATTTGATGATAGCTTTTTAAAAGAGTTTCAGATTGATATTATGTCTCTAAAAATGATTCAGGAAAGGGGGTTTCTAAGTTTAGGCATCACCTTACATCAGGCATCATGACCAGGCCCAGTCCCCTTTTTTTAATTTTTCTTCTTCTTTTTTTATATTTTCCTTTTTCTTTCTCCTATTTTCACTTTAGATTCACATGAAAATCCATTTAGGGATTTGGTGTCATGTGGTTGAGATAGGTAGAGAGAGAGGGACAGAAGAGTTAGTGTGAGGTGGAACCACCGAGGGTTCTTCTAGTGCCAGGATCAAAGTGCGGTGGTTTCATCTGGAAGATTCGGTGCGAATATTTGATATTTTTTACCTGGTGGTAATCCATTTTTATGTTTTCACAATAAATGATAATATTTAAAAAAAATAAGTTTTAAATTCTTTTATGGGTTATCTGGGACCCCATGTGGGTCTATTTGTGGATTTTGATGAAGAATTGGGGGTTTCCAAATAATAAAACCCACGTACATGATGTGTATTTTTGAGGGAACACATGATGTATTATTCCGATTCAAGGAAGATTAGTTTTTGGGACTAAAAATGTAGACCAAGGGTATACTTCATATAGTAGAGACTCAGGGATTTCTAGGGGTACTTGTTCATATAAGGTAAACAACCATAACATGTGAAACAGAGACAACCAATGACATGTATTGTTCTTGGATAAACCATGTATAGGGGTATGAGGAATGGTACATGGGTGGGGACCTAATGTGGGGTTAACTACATGTATATGGTTGTACACATCATGTAGTTTGTGGTGTACATGATGAGTGGGGCTAAGATACATAGGTAGGTATCCATGTTACATTACATGCCATGTACCAAGAGGCATACACTGTATAATTTGGGAAAGTACACACTGAGTGGCCTGAGGCATACGTCCAAGTAGGACCTTTTTTGTTACCCTCCATGTACCCCAATTACACATCATGTACATTTCCTACCATGGCCTATTCTATCTTTTTTCACCCTTATGTTGGAATGGGACTTGTGAGTAGTCCATTAATAGAATTTTTTTAGCATAGATCATGACGGTGGAATCCTTTCTATATTGATAGGTTGTCTGTAATTTTTTTTCTAGGAAATCCTTTTTATGAATTTTTTCTTTGAGGTTCATAATTAGAATCATTCAAAGGGTTGGGTCACGGGCTATGAGGCCTAGGTGAGAAATGTGAGCTCATTGATCATCCTATATTGAGTATTCCATGGTAATCTATATGAGGTTTTTTGGATGGATTCCAAAATATGGGATTTTATGGTATATCTATGGAGATCTTAGTTTTTCCCTACATGATGGGACCCATTGCTCAAAGTTAGATAATATGAGTTTAGCTCTTGACTTTGAGAAAATAAAATGTTTTGAAGCCTTTGGTATTGCTTGATGTCATAGAGTGGTGATTATGTATGGGTTCCTTTGAGATACTGAGATGAGTTTGAGGGACTCCATAGGATACCCTAGTGGGATGGATACCAATCAAGTGATCAGTGGTTTCCATAATTAGCTATTGATAATGTATTTGTGGAAAGGAATTGTATGGATTCCCTTGTCGGTGAGTTGGAACCTGTGGATGTGTTGTTTACTAGGGAGTCTAGCTGTGGTTTTTATTTCATGGAATTTTCCCTGAGTTTTGGCTTTTTTTGGGGATCCCTTATAGGGTCTTGTTTGTGATTTAGTCATGAGGACAATTGTGAATGCCCTGATTATAGTGATTTTTTTTTGAATTCCCTTTGGGAATGTTGTTGATCGAGGATTAGTTAGAGGCCACTGAGGGTTGTTTAAGATGTTTATACACTAGGCATGACCCATGGTCTTGGATGAGATATAGTAACCCTAGGTCTGGTTTCATACTCTTATTATGGATTTTGGGTTGTTTATGGATATTTTAATGGGCATAGGATGAGGTCTTGGGTGCAATATGAGAGTCCCTAGTAGGACGTCACCTTTGTGTTGTGACCCCTTGGGACAATGTGTGCCATGAGTTTTGGTTATCCCCAAGGTAGGATATTGAGATCTAGTGGTGGATTTTTATTAGATGTTAAGATACAAGTTGTTGAGAGATACCCCTTTATTTGTTTCTAAGATTTGACCGACACTGTTAGTTTAATTGTTTGTATGGTGGGTTTGAGGTTGGATCATCCCATGCTCAGTTGGTCGTTGGCCATCATGTTTAAGGAGGTTTCTTCTCAAGACATTGGTTTAGGTAGGAGGACATTGAGATATCTTGGTTTAGATTTTGGGTCTAGGTTTTGATCTATTTATCCACTATACTGGTTATCTTTTGTTAGATGGGAATTGGGAGTTAATGGGTAATCTAGATGAGGGTAACCCCAATGTAGTTTAGTGTGTCACCTTGACTAGAGTGGCTACAAGATCATGAGGTTCCAAGGAACTAACAGAGTGGGTTTTATGGATTGATGTTGTAATTATACTCTCAGGGTCCTAGATGCTAGATGATCTTGAATTATATTATGAATCTATCCTTTTTTGGTTCCATAGTCAGTGCCCAATTCCTTCTGTGGGGCCTTTAGAACAAATAGGTTCTCTAGTTTTGTTGACCTAGATGTTATTACCACTAGTTCAGATCATGCTATTAGATTCCCAGAGCCCAATAGATGTGTGGTGTTTATTTGGATGCCTATAGTTATTCTTTTTGGTTTAATATTCATTCATATTTCATTCAGATGTTGTGGATCTCCTTTGTTTATCTAAAGGATATAATTGTTTTTGTTGGGCAAGGAGACCCACATGATGTAAATCTTCTGGCATGGGCTAGAGTGAGAGTATATTTTCCTTGGCTGTTGACATAGAACCCATGGTTGTATGTTTTTATTTTTCTTACCTATCATTTTATACAATTCCTTCTGTATTCAAGATATTACTAGTTTTGACTAGGATGGTCATATCATGTGTGTATCCATTTGTTATGAAAGTATATTTATAGGTATGTCATTGTCGGTGGAATACTGAGATATATTTCTCACCCCATGTATTTTCTCCTTGGTGTGTGTGTGTGTGGACTTGATGTATACTTTTGGGTTGAAGAAAATGTTTCACGATGGATTGGGATGAGTCCTATTGTTTCTTGGTCAAGCAGATCCACTAACGTAGAGTCTTAGGATCTGGCCGGTGTAGCTTAAGCATCGTAGAGACTGGGTATGTGGTTTTTCTTAGTGTTAGTTATTGATTTTGATGTATTTATTTTTAGTTTTTTTATTTTTTATATGTGGTCGGCTAGGTGGGTGATAATGTATAGTATGTTTCACATTCATTATGTTTGTATGACTATATGTTGTATTTTATTTATTATAGCATTATATTGTTTCAATTATGCATACTCTGATTGTTTTTTGTTGTCTTTTTGGTTATTTATTCTGTTAATTTACTCTTATCTAAGGGTATAGTCTCCCCACTATATCCTTTAGACCCTCAACACTGGTCGGAAGCCTCTAGAATTTGGGGAGGCATTCTTGAGGCTTTGTGACAAGCCAAATCAGGTGACCTATCATGTCTGCCCAGGTTGGATTATTAAACTTGTGCTGAATCACATAAACTATTTATCCTCTATGATATCCTAGAACCAATCCACACATGGTTCACTTTTTTCAAGTTTACTTCATGAACACTAATCCTTATCCAGGTGAAAGGCAACTTTTTACTAACATTAAAATATATATTTTTCCCCTTTGAAAATTTCTTCAACAATCTTTAAAATATTTTCCTTTTTTAAAATTTCCCTTTTGAATGTATCATTCCATATATATAATAAAAATAAAATAAATAATAACTAGTTTAATTGATTAAATTTTAAAATTTATAAATTAAAATTATAAATTCATTCAAAAAATGTAAGCATCAAATCCACCCCCACTTAAACTTTTTTTCCCTAAAGCATGAAATATTAAAAAAACCTAAATGAAATCTATGTAACCAATATTTAAATGTCAAGGTTAATAAAATAAAAAAATTATAAACGGGGAACAAACTTTTAAGTGTAATATAAAAGATATCTTTTTAAAACATTACTCTTAAAAGATAAAAAGTTAATTATGTATTTTATTCATTCCCTTATGAAATTAATTAAGATTCACGTAAATTCCATTCAAATTTATAAATTAATTATTACAAAATATTTCCGTTTTTGATCTACCTCACTTTTAATTATTTTCTCTCATAACTCAAAGTAAAAACATACTAGAGTTGTGATCATGCCTCAATTTCATTCTCCAAACCATAGTCTTACAAATCGTTTTAAATATCCACCTATTAAAGACATATATCATCATAAATCTAGAGGACTCCACATTAAGGATTGTATTACTCTAAGGCTTTGGGTGGGTAAGTAATGATATGAAAAACAATATAAGATCAAAAAGGAGGTTTAAAACTAAGAAAATTTAATTATATAAATAAGTAAATCACAATAAAAAACTTTTCCAAAATATAATGTCACCACCCCACACATCCCAGACTTAATGTAATGGCTCATAGACTGTAAAAAAGTAAGTATAATGAAAGATACAACCTCTCTTTTTTTCTTTTTCTCCATTTATTTTATAATTTACACTTGGGAAATTCTCACACTACTCACCCAAATAATATTTGATCCTCTCATGAAAATAATTTTAATTTTTATATTAAGATCAAAGGTTTAGAAATAGTGATTTTTGACCCACCAAATACACAACCCATTTTCCATTTTTCAAAAGAAATGGTGATTTTTTTCGATAAAAAATAAGTATAATTCATGAACCTTCCCCAACATCTAATGATACCACCCCCAATTATTATCCTCAATGAAACACAACCCCTTCCATCACAAGAAACTTATCCCCCACACTTGAACCATTTAATATCATGCAAAAAACCCAAGAGTATTGTAAGGAAGGTTATAATAGGATTATAATGTAAAACATCAATAATAATATAATTTATATATTTTAAAAGTTAAAAAGAAGGGTAAAAATGTCAAATTTGAGTCTCAAGTATATGATATCAATTAAAAAAAGGCATCAAAAATATTAAATGTGACTTTTTACAATCATAGATTTGAAAAGATTCAAAAAAATTCTTGAAGGAAAACATGCCCCAAGTTTCTCTCAAGAAATATTTACTAACAAATGGGAAAATCGGATCTAAAATACTATCAAGAATGGGAAACATATAATTATGGAAAATCACCCATCGAATTTTTATTAATAAAAAATCAGTAAATAATAATTTATAGAAATTAAATCATATCAAGGAAGGACAAATTTCTTTTACATAAATGAACTAGTCCCCCCAAATCATGATTAATTAAGTTGATGCTCCCATTATTATCGTTAATAATTATTTATACATTTTGAACAATAAATTTAATAAATATTTAAATATAATTCATGGAATCATGGGATTACTAAGTAATATTTTTATCCTAGATTAAAATATTAACAAAAATATATGTTTTTCAATCAACTTTTGTTAAAAACCGAAAAATAGAAATTAAAATATAGGAGAGGTAAATAAATATATTATTAAAATAAATAATCTTTTTCCTCATAAATCACTTATCCATTTTAAATTATTTGTTCTTGGGTCTTAATCATCAAGGAACTATAAAATAAAAATAAATATTGAAAGAACGTGTTTTATCTCAAATTATGTTAAAAATATAAGAGGGATTGAATTTGGTTACTGAAATAGATTCTAAATAACAATCATAGGTTCTTAGAAATAAATTACTAAAAATCCTATGTAGTAATAAAAAACTGTGTTTTCCTATGAGAAGAACATTTTTTAGGTTTTTTAGCTCAACCTTAACTCTTTAGATCAAGTGATTAAGGGATAAATAGAAGTTAATTAGATTGGGGAAATTAATTGATGAATATTTGATTCCTCTATATATATGGGTCTTATTCCGTTTCCTTTTTTTAACTTCACTCTCAAATTCCTCCAAATTCTTATGGATAATCCACTAATGTTTGTTCAGTCCCAAAAAATTAAAAACCATATCATGGAACAGCTAAACATTCTGAAACTCCTCTCCAGTAACTTTGTATTCATATTTTCCTCGATTACATCATATCTTTTCTCCTCTATAATAGCTACATTAATACTTTCTTCAATGAAAATATTATCGCCTTATTCTTAATTATTTTCCTTATCCATATCATCCTTCTTTTTTATCATAATTTTTCATTACTCAATGGATGTTAAAATTAACTTTATCACCACCAACCCTTGAATATAACTCCCATATTTTCACATAAATTAAATATACTCCCATATCTAAAAATGGTCTTTCCAAGATTAGGTTTATATTCTCCTCATCAAAGTAATTCATGAGGAAGTCCTCCAAGAAATAGAGCTTATCCATTTTAAATAAAATTCCCTTTATTATACCACATGGATATATTTCCATTCTAGATTCTAACTAAAGAGAAAATCTTATGTACATAATCTCCTCTAATATCAGGATTTTAAATGTTGAGTATGAAATGATTTTCATGCCCACTTTTAGAACAAAAAAATATTTTATAAACTCTCTATACCTATTTGATAACTGGAATAGAAAATCTTCCATGTTCTTATTTCTTATATAGTAAAATTCTTAACACCATTGATGAGTACTCACACATGAGTGGTTTTGTGACCATATCCTCAAGTATAATCTTATTATAGACTAAATTATTCAATAATTTATCATATGTGTACATATTAACTATATAATCAACCAATAAAATGTTAAATTTCAGTTTATTAAATATTTCTAGAAATGTAACTCTCTTTTCTTCTACCCTCTATTGTTTTACACTCTTAGGGAAAGGTAGTGTTGGTTTGTAAGGAGATGAGGATTCCTCCTCCTCTTGTTTTTAATTTTCTTTATTATTTTTCTTTATCCATTCCACATTTCCCCATTATTTTTCCTAATGTTGTTTCTTATACTCTTTAGTGCTTTACTCTATGGGTTTTTCACTCTGTGAGGTGAAATCCTTTTGTTCTTCACTTGGGTGGACCATCAAGTTAAGATTTTCTATAGGTGTTTAATTTTTTTATATAATGTGATAGTGGATACCATATTTTTAAAAAAGGATTGGAGAATCAAGAACGAGTTTCATGTTTCTTCCTCTTACACTAAGGAAGTGTAAACCTCATTCACGTTTCCTTCGTAGAATGCACAAAGGATGCGTGAACGAGGTTTACACATCTAGCCGGATGATTTTTATAAAAGGGTTTCTCCCATCCAAATCCCATTTTTCTTCTCTTATTTTTTTTATGAAACTCTTTAGGAATTATTTCTTAATGAATATTTGTATCTTTTTTGAAAAGGTAAAAATTTTATTAAAAATTTTAATTATCTAGATGTTATTTATTTTGTTTGTATGACTTATATATTTAATATGTATGGATTCATGAATGTATGGATGTATAAATTAATGTTTATTGTATGATTAAATTTATGAATGATTTTTTGTTTGTTGCATGATATAATTTATATTGAATGTTTAGAAAATTTAAATAAGGTTTTCATATAATTTAAATGTTATGTTTAAACTATAATTTATATTTAGGGAAATAATATTTTTTTTAAATGTATATATTCTATAGATGCAGGAAATTAGCTATATATATTATTAAAAATATATTAGTTATATTATCATATTTAAATTTATTAATATATATATATATATAATATTATTTTAGTTAATAGTTTGAAAATATTTATTATAAGTAATAATTTTAAATTATATTAAGTAAATAATTATTCTTCTATGTAATGTAGTATAAATTATAATTATATTTTTAAAAGTAGGAAAATAAAAAATTATATATACATATGAAATTTTATATAACTGAAAATAACATAAGTGAATATTATTTTAATGGTTATTATGTAAGTCTAAATTATATTAATTTTAATAAAAATTAATAAATGTTATTATGAAATATATAAATACACCTATTGAAAGGTTAAAATTTTGTAAATCAGTAGTAGATATTTATTATATATTACATCTAGTTATAGGTAAAGTTATATAATGTTTAGAACAAAATAATTATACCAAAAAACATTTTAAGAGTATTGTGTAATGACTGATCTTGAGATGACTGAGCAATGGAAAATTGAAATTGCATGTATTTTTTGGGTATATGTTTATATAATTTGTAATAATTTCATTTCCTTTTCTGCATTGATGACCTGAAATCTATACGTCTCTTAGTATGTAAGGACATGTGTGCCCGCCTAAAAATGTTATGTATTTTATACGCCCAGACCCCATCACTTTCATGTGAGTAACATTATTATAAAAAGGTGTTCAACAAGAGGTTTTCGATAATAGGTATTCAAAAAGAGTCATTTTTGTTTAAAAGGAAACTAGTGGTTGCTGAAATATGTGATAATAGAGACTCTAGAAGTTTACCCATAGGTTTTGGTTAATTTATCAAATAATTATAAACTAACCCATAGAATAAGTATCAACATCAATTCACGGCTATTTTTTCATTAGTAATTAAAATTTATGAAACATTTTATGATGTGGTATAAAAATATATATAGTTTAATTAAATATTCTTTTCTAATAATATCATTGTCGATATACTTCAACAGTGAGTTTCTTTATATCAGTCAAGGATTTAGTTATAATTTATTTCATGTAATAGTGAAAAACCTTCTTCATAGTCTAATTATATATATATATATATATATTATTTATTAATTATAGTATGTAAAGTGACAAGATTTAGAACATAATAAATATCTAAAAAATATGTCAGAAATCTAGAGAGTTTAATGATCTTTAGATGACCATTTAATGCATGATTGAAATTACATGTCTTTTTTTGTAACTAATTATTTAATTTATAATAATTATATGATCTTTAGATGACCTCCCAATGTACGATTGAAAAAGAATGTTGCATTTTTTTAGTAATATAATTTGTAACAAATTCATTTTGTTTTCCTCGTTGATGACATGTGTGTCATATCACTCTTTATGTATGTACCTGCATGACTGCTTAAAAATGTTATGTAATAGAAACCTCAAGACCCCCTCATTTGAATGTGAGTATCATTGTAATAAATGGGTGTTCAACAAGAAATGTTGTTGTTCGAAGCTATATTTCTACACAACACCTGAGAAGAGATTGATGGTACCTAAAATCTATGCTAATATAGGAGCAAGGGTCCTCCATAGGTTTTGGTTGGTTTATAAAATAATGATAAACCAATCTATATAAAAATCTTCAAAATCAAGTCAATTATTCATTCATAACAAATTTAAATAATTTAAATTTTCATGTAATATATGATAATTTATTAATTATTTTTTTCAAGGTAATCATGTATGCGTAAATATATTACATTGATGAGGTAATTTATACCAAGAAGGGTTTTAGATATAGTTTTCCACCAATAAGAGTAGAAAATATTCTTGATTTTATGAAATTAGATGATGTTCGCAATAAAATTCATAGTTGGTTAAAACTGAAGGTTGATAAATCAATTACTTTAATAAAATATAAATATGTTCAATATCCTGAATGTTTTTTGCACACCGAGTACCGACTGGTTGATGATGAGGATTATATGCATACCTCTTTTCTATTCAGGAAACATTGTAGTTATGGTCTGATGGAATTATATGTGGTGATTTTTGATAATGATGTAGTGTAACCTACTACAACATAACCATGTTTTTTGAGCTCTATAGAAGTCGGTCCTTCACAACACTCTCATTCATTGCCTCCTTATATGATACCTATGATATAACCAAATTATGAAGAAGATGATTAGAACTTAGAAGGAAATTTATGGGGCATCCCTTTGTGTACATTAGATTTACTGAATGATAGTTTATTTGAGGTTGAAGTATCTGTTGAGGCATCAGATGATTATATGGGTGATGGTGATGTTGGGGAAAAACCTTTTGAGGTTCCTCTGATAGACAAGAATCCACCAGTTAGTGGTAATAATCCTTTAATATTGACATCCTTACTTGAAGTAATTTTACATGAACAACATTTTGATAGGGATGTCATTACACCGAATTCTGAATTCCCTGGAATTATAGGGAATTGATCTTCATCAACTGATAACACCATCTATGTTGGGAAAAAGTTTGAAAGTAATTTTACTATAAAAAATTTGATAAAACAATACCAAATATAGAACAATTTCACATTTTTATTTGATGAGTTAAAGAAGAAAAAATATCTAATTTGATGTAAAAAATATGCGCCAATTATTCATTTTTTGTATTTTGGAAGATAACCAAATTTGAAGTCCCACACACTTGTGTACATCCAATCTTGTTGTAGGATAACTCTTTACATGATGTATAGATTATATCAACTATTATTGTAGAGATGATATGAACATGTTAGGATGTCCCCATGTCCCTTATTCATGAATTAATAAAATAGTTTTTTAACTATAAGATATCATATAGAAAAGCTTGGAATGAAAAATATAAAGAAATTGTAAAATTGTATGGTGATTGGGATGAATCATATGAAATGTTTCCATAGCTTATGGATTTTTTGTCTCTCAATAATCATATTTTCTTTCATTTTAACAATTTTCGGTATATCTCCCTCAATTACTGAGTTGATCGATCAAAGGTGAAGTTCAATAAGTTGTTTTGGGAATTCATGCCATGAATTTCTTCTTTTCCCTTTTGTAAACAATTCAGTCAAGATAATGGAACATTCCTTTGTGGAATGTATACAAGTGTTCTAATTATTGATTCCCCATAGGATGGTAATTGAGTTACTCTACCACATGCATTCTATATTATTGGAAAGGATAATTTTTAATTCATGAGTTGTTCTTTTGACATGTATACGCATTCATGTCATAATAAACTAGGGATTGTGTCTAATATCTGATCACCATTGATAAATTATAGAGGTTGTAAATTGTGATGGAGTTTCATGGAGATAGCTGAATATTTATCATTAATATTCTATTATAAATATTTCAAGTAATGTGCATAATCATTTCAAAGATACATCAATAAAGAATGTGATCCTCATGTTGGGTATGATTGTCTAAACTTAATTATTTTTTAAAGAAAAATTAATATCCTTTTAAATACATTATTATCTTATGTTTCAACATATGATCCCTAAAAAGAATGGTTTGATCGAAGTCTTGAAGAGATTATAAGGGCCAATGATGTTGTGTATGAATATATGATAAATATTTCAAAGGAAAAATGGTCATTTGCATATGATGGTGGAAGAAGATATGTCCATATGACCACTAATATAGTGGAGTGCATAAATGAGGTCCTCAATGTAGTGTGAAAACTACCTATCACAGGTTTAGTGTGGGATACATTTTATAGATGTGTGAACTAATTTTTGGAATGGTCCTAATAGTCCTATCATAGGATAGAAAATGGAATGTGTTTTACTCTTCATTTCCAAGGTGAAATTGATCAGATACTATATGATGAATTGGGATTGTGTGTTTTAACCATTGACTAGGTATATATCCACTTTAAAGTTAGAGAGTTCTACGACCTAGTTACATGAAACATTGGTTAAGTGATGGTGGTCATATTGGATTATAGGTAATGTGATTGTGGCAACTTCTAGGTATTAATATATCCTTATACACATGTTGATATAGCTTGTGTATCAATAAAAATATCATGGGAGACCTATGATGACCCATTATATCACTTGATCACTATAGTTAACTATTATAGTGCATCTTGGATGCTAGTTGATGACTTTCACTCTATCCCATTGCCTTCTGATCAATCGACTATCATCTATGATATTTCCAGGTTTGGTAATTTGGTTTTGTTTTCATTTATGTTTTTTTCAATTTCTACCGTTTTTAAAATTATTGGATTGATATTACCAGGTTACGATCCCAAGGGAGACCAATGTCAGCTCGTGCACCATTTCCTACATATATTGTAGCAGACTCTTTTTGGGGATGATGGTATGTTATTCCTTCCTTCAAATGTCTAAATTAATTGTATAACTTTTAATTATGAAATATATCTATAATAATGTTATCTATAGGTGGAATCAGGAATATTGACATTTAGATACATCCAAACATTATGTACACACATACAGACTTATGTTGGATAGTCTTTGTCCAGATGATGTAAGAGGTTATTATTTATATAGTTAAATATTTATTCTGTACGGTGAATTCCTTTATTTATAAATTAATTATTCATTTTTTTATGATTGCATGGATGTTTTATAATGATGATATCATCCAAAGTCTTCCATGGTATTGTATAGAGATTATTTCTACCAACTCTTGCATGGTTCCTTTGATTCATTTCCATATTATCAAGTGGCATCAGAATGATAGAGTTATGAAGAAGTTTGAATTCCTTCATCCCATTCCAACACCTCCAAGTCTGTTACATTCACTTAATTATCTAAATATTTTATGAAAGAGAGACTTTTATTGGAGGAGGTATCATTCAAGATATATTGATCCATGGGACAAAAAACACAAGCCCCGATTATGAGGGGTAGAGACACTACGTATGCATTTATTCAATTAGACGGATTACGTGTCCTGGTACTTCAGGTCCCTTATCAAATTTCATACAAGAAATAGAAGAGGCTTTCATGACTTGGTAATCATTATTCCTTCAATTTTTGAATATATTTTTTATTAGATTTACTTAATAGAAAAAATGTTTTTCACAGAATCCTCATATCACTCATCTGCTTCACATCTCTGATCCTGTATAGGGTGGAACATTTGACTAGTCATATTTTCACAGAGCTGTGACAGAGTTACTTTCTCCCATAGATGATATTTATCATAGAATTTTCTTTGATCTACCACACCATGCTAAGACTGTTGAGCTTGATATAAATGTATCTTAGGTGATGGCCCTATTATAGATGTTGATGTTTCATAGGAGGAGGATATTCATCATGATTAGCCAGATGCTCCTCCATCATTCCAGTCATAGCTAGAGTCACATATATACATTGACTGGTCTAAGATGGATACTTTTTTAGACTCTAATTCGCAAACTTCCACAGCAGAATAGCCATCTTGTTCTTATGTTGGCAAGATTTCTAGCCAGTATTCACTATCCTCAAAGGCAAGACAGGGTATAGGTGGTGAGACTATACATCCACCGCCAATCACATGGAATGATGTTGAGGCAGATGTCGATGATTATATATAGGATCATTGTATTCTAGAGTAGAGACGTAGATAGACATGATGTGGATGCATCATATATACGCCTGGTTGTGGCACAAAGGAGAATCCATTCCTTAAATGTATATTAGATTGATATTAGATTGATTATATATATTGTATTTTTTCTAAATAATTATTTATACATTATTTAAAAACATGTTAATATATTACATAATGTTCTATAAATCAAATAATTGATATAATTGAAAATTCATTCAAATAATTTTCAACAACTAAGAAACATTAATATTAATAACTGCACTAGTAATACTAATAATTACTATTTTCTATTCATATTAATACTTAGTATTGCTATCTATATATGTATAATAAATAATATTCTTAAATTTATTTTTAATTATTAATAATATTAATTATTTTAAATATAATAAATATGATTACTATTTTATAATTAATTTAAGATGATTATTTATTATATATAATATGGATTATAAAACTATGTATTAATATAATAAATAATCCTCTTAAATTAATTATTAAATAGTAATAATATTATTAGATATGACTAAATATCAATTAAATATTCACAAATATTCATAAATATCAATAAATATTACTAGATATTACTAAATCTTAATAAATACTCATAAATATTAATATTTACTTATATTTAATAATATTTATTAATATTTATGAATATTTATTTAATTGATATCTATTATTCATGAAAATTTATAAATAATTATTAACAATTATTAATATTTATTTAACATTTTTTAATATTTAATAAATATTTTTTTAAATTCATCAATAATTAATTCATATTTATATTCTTAATAAGATGGTTTCACCCTCCACCTGTTAAAAAAATATTAACATTCATGAATATTTATTTAATATTTATTATTAGTAAATGGATATTTATTAATATTTACTTAATGATTATTAATTTCTAATTAATATTTAAAAAAATTATAAATGTTGAAAAATATTTTGTTGATATTTATTAATATTTTTTAGTATTTTATTTATATTCTTGATTATTTAATTAGTAATTATTAGTATTTATTTATATTTATTTATATTTTAGAAATATTGATGATTTTTAATTAGTATTTATTTATATTTAATTAGTATCTATTATAATTTAATTAAATTTTATTACTTTTTATAAGTGTTATTTCAATATCTAATTAGATTTCTATTTATATATTTTTATTTAGTAAAATTATAATTAAAAATTTGGAGGAAGCGTGAACGAGGTTTACGCTTCTCCAGACCCATTTTTTAAAATATTGCAAACCCTATCCCTTTAAAAAAATTCAGAAACCCATTAAAAATTTATCCTTCATGTCACCTGGTATAATTCCCCTTAGCTTCTCCTTAAGTTGTTTGGAAATATGTCTGGCCTAGAATTATAAATTTTTCATGGAAACCCTCTAATGATTTGAAATATCTTCGAGTTCTTTGATTAAAACTCAAATAGTTTTCATGAAACTCATTAAGGTCACTTACAAGTTACTAAATTGGATTTAAAGATAGAGAGCTTATCTTTATTGGAATCTTATAACTCATAGTTTGTACCCTTGACTTGGTTATTGTGGCCTTCACCCTTGAAAATTATATTGACGGTTATAATCAAAATAGTTATCATCTTCAATATATATACCTTGGGTTTGGTGAATATACATCATATAATCCATACTGTTTATAAAGGCCTCCATTTATGCACCCATCCATCCATTTTTGTGTATTGAGTCATCTATTTTGTAATCCTTTGGTTTTTTATTGGAAATTCTTGCTATAAATTTCATTCAATAGCTCATAACTTTCCTCTAGTGACTTTTCATTAGTGAACCTCTAGTAGATACATCTATAATTTCTCTATTTCCCGGAGATAGACCCGTATAAAATGTTTGCATTTTCAACCACATATTAGTACCATGGTGGGTAAAATTATTTATAAGTCATAAAAACTCTCCTATTCATTATACAATGATTCGTCATCAAATTTATTTCATTTAAAATATTGACATGAATTCAAATATATTATGAGGGAGGATAAAAGTGAGTTATGAACTTTCTTACTAATTCATCCCTAGTGGTTATTGAATGTGGGGCTAGGCTTTGGATCTATTCTCAAGATGTTCCCTTCTGTGAGAATATAAATAACTACATCCATTTCACATAACTAGAGATGTTTTTTAATAGTAATGTGTCACAATGATCAAGGAAACTACCAATGTGAGTGTCCAAGTATTCGTGTGTTATCCTAGTGAATTGAGTATAATTCATGATCATTTCGAATAGCACCAACTTATCTTTATGTGGATTTTAGTGACCAGTGGAACTAGAGTTCTTGGATAAATCCCCCACACTTGAGGGTATACTCCACAAGAGTTCCCATCCCTAGATATCTCCCTTAAACCACTTGGTTGGCCCCTTGGTTTTATTCAAGTCCAACCATCTCTTCTTTTATCATATTTTTATTTATTAGTATCTTTTATTTAACAAAATTATAGTCTAGAATATATTTTTCTTTCCACTAAATAAAGTATTCATGCATCAATGATTTGACAATAAAATCATATCATAAAAAGAAAAAGAGTAATATAAAAAATAAAAAGAAAAATGAAAAAAATAAAAACTTAATTATCTAATTTTCCTAATAAACCAATAGAATATTTGTTTACTATAATTTTTGCGTATAACAGTGATGAATATCTCATCATTCCACTCATCTAATTGTCCAAAGAAACCATTCCCTAAAAACTATGCAAAAACCTATTCACCTATAGGGAATTGTTACTTCTTATGAGAGAACCAATTTAAAAAATTATTTACCTAAACTACCCACTAAATACTAAATGTGTATTATATCATATAGATGCCCAAGATCCAACCCACAAGTAATGGAATATGAATTAAATAAAATAATTGGGGTAAATTAAAAATAAAAATTATAGAGTTATATTAATAATAATAAATATTATACATAGTAAATACAACTTCATGTATTAGTGAAGTAAAAATATGTGTAAATAATTCAAGTTTTTGTCATTATTTGATATAAGGTATTCTTTAATCTTGGTCATCACCCTCATTTCCCATTATCAAGTACTCATAATTTCTAATCAAATGGGTGACTGAAAACCTTAATTAGAAAAAAATTAATTTAAACTATATAATGATCATGTGAAAGTCAAACTAATTGGATAATATATTAAAATCACTCCCTCAATATTACAAAATGGTCATGAATAATAAATGAGGAAGATATAGAAAATTAATGTATAAAAACAAAATACCAACTTCTATCAACCATAAAAATATGACACCAATAAAAAAATTATCATTTTTTACAATGTTAAAACTAAAGAGACTCACCCACTCATTCTACGAATGAGGCATTGTAAAATCAAAAATAAAAACATCCACAGTATAAGCATTATAAAAGTGGGACTCTAGAAATAGGCTTGATCCTCCCAAAATTCGGATCTCCCAATGAAAAATCCACTATCTTAATTTTATTTAAAATGTGCCTCCATCATATCTAAATATATCTTCAACCAAATATCATATATCTTCTCTATATATTTATCTCTTTGAATTTTACTTCAAATCCTTATATATAGGGTGAGAATCCATATACAGTATCACTTGAATCTCCCGGAAAACATATTACAAAATTTTCATGATGATAAAAATATTTAAAACTAGAAATTTTACTATATATTCAACAACCATGGCATAGTGGTGACCACCACCGGTGTTTTATATTTTACTTAACATTTCACCATGAAAAAAAATATCATTTCCATTTCATAGCTGAACCCAAGCCATACCAAAAATTTTCAAAATGGATTTCATTTCACATTATGGGTGGTTCTTTAAAAGTTTCGTGAAATATCTCATTATTCCTTCTATGAACACAGCACCATAAATTCCTATACAATGAAACATTTCATGTTTTTTATAAAAATAGCTCCATTAATTTATTACCTCAAATACACAACACAACACTCAATATTTCAAACATTAATTCATGGATCTTGAATATTCACCATGTCATAGTTCCATTTTTTAAATGTTTTGTTGATTGTTTCCATCATCAAACTCATGTAGGTAGGTAGATCATCCATAAGTAAAACCATGATCTCCACCACGTTGAAAGGGTTTATGTTTTACCCTATAAATATTCCTTTGTGAAAAATCATGCATGGTGTTTCACTCATCATGGCATTGGCCATTTTATTCTTCATACTGAGCTCTTATTAATATAAGTGTAGCTCAACTTTGAGCTTCCTCTCAGTGTTAATAATGGTCACATGGTATTTTTTTAAAGGTCTGTAGGTAGCACAAGTTGGTGGGGTTCTATCTGATGATGGAGATGTGGGTTCAACAATGAAATGATGTTGTATTTAAAGCTTTATAGTACCAGATTAAAACTCATCCCTCATCAATTTTACATATGAGTGGTCTCTACATAATTACCTGGGATTTGACTATCAAATATCGACCAAGTCCCTTAGGTCCATATCTAGCCCAGCAAGCACCCTTCTTACACTCCTACTCTCACAAACCCATGAAAACTATTTCTCTTATGTGTTATACAATCACAAACCCACAATTTTCACCCTTTTCTAGTATTCTCCAAGAGTGCTCCTCCTTGGCCAAGTAACATGAAAAATTTTACTAAATTTAAAATATATATATCTCCTTTTAAAATTTATTCTTAAAACTTATAAAAAAGTTATATTTTCTAAAAATACCTTCTAGATTTTTTCAGCTATAAATATTCTAAAAGAAACATAAATCGAGACCACAATTATTGATTAAAACTTAAAATTATTAAATTAAAATTAAAATTCTATACATGAAATATATGAATCAATTTTTCTAATTGAAATATTTGAACACATCATATATGAACAAACTAATAATGGTCATGAATTTCCTTGGTCGAATATAATCAAGGTTCACATATCTTCTCATTATACAAGTTGAAAAATATAATTTGGTTGAGCTCCAACCGACAATAAAATCAGTAACATACAGAACCACCACCTGATTAGAAAAGCCACATTAGATTGTGTAAGAAATTTTTCAAAGTATGAAGACTCACATTAAAGGTATCTTTCCAACCTCAAGTAAAAAAGGATTAATAATTTTAATATACCCTTAATTATATTAAAGAATATATGATATTCCATGAGTATACTTAGTAGGTAAATCCAAATAGTAAGTCTCCACATATTATCTCATGATTTAACTAATGTTGTTAATATTAACATATCATCATAAACCACACTACTCTATGATGATCATTGATTGGGGACAACTCAAAGTCATACTTTGATGGGATATTATCATACCATAAATCATGTAAAGTAAATTGTAGTGTACATTAATGAATGATAAATGAATATTTCCTTTTATTAAAATAACATGATACATTATGAAACCATTACATAAATCTCCTTAGTATTGTATACCAAGATATTGAATGTTACACTCGTGCTTTTTCTTTTCAAATGGTTTCTTCAGTGCATTCTCTATATTTTCCTTTTTAGCCATCCAATAGATCCTAACATTACCGCTCTCAATGATCTCTCATATAATATAGTATTTTTAAAGGATTTTTTTGTTATATTGGTGAGACAATGTTCTTTTTCTAGAGTAATAGATCAATTATTATCATAGTAAATCTTTATTACTTCCTCGATGCTAGGAACCACCTCTATTTTGGTGATAAAATTAATGATCCAAACATACTCCTTTATAGAATCATATATAGAAATGTACTATTAGTGACCCAGGATTCTCACACATGGATATTTCATCTATTTAGATGAATATTCACTACATTAAAAAACATATTCCTGAGGACGATAATAGATTTGTGCATTTGGAAACATAGAACAAAATATTCTTAATTCATGAAAGATCTTCAGTATCACCCATAATGATCTTCACCTTTAGTACTCCTACTTAAGAACCTTTATTCATAACCTGGGGAAAAAATATAAGAAAGGGTGTGCTCAGATACTAGGTAAGGGTAAACAAGGGATATATATAAGCATAACATGAGAATAAGGGTATGATAACCTGAGAATAATATTTGAAAAACATACCCTTCATGGAACTAACATCTTTGGTAGAAAAAATGATCTATTTGAACACATTGTACATGAAACCAGACTTCCATATTTTTTTGGAACATTTCTTTGTCTATGGCCATAGGTCACTAGTCGATTCTACCCTATAGGGGGTCTTGAACACTACCCCCTCATTTCAATCTCATTCATTGAGGACGATGTAGTTGTATCTTTTTATAAAGAACCTTGTTTGTATTTGGATGATATAAATCACACCTCTTTGAAGTATATTATTCTTCACTAGTAATTCCCCCAATCACCTCCCCTATCTCCATACATGGAAGCTAGATGGCCTTCTAGTGATTGATTTTCCCATAGCATCCTTTGAGTAAGTGATGGAATTCCACCATTGGACTTTGGTGGCATGATTGATGGATGACAACCCTTCACTTTATATCTTCAAAAACATCATTGGCCTATGGGGTTTATCGGTGCTAGTGAAGGTATTAGTGTTGAATAAGAGATCCTTCTATGTGTTCTGAGCATCCAGATATTATTTTGTGATTTCCTGGTCCGGATCCCCTAGATCTATTAGTAGATGGTGTTTTTTCCTCTTCTGGTGCTCTATGGAGGTGCACTTTGGGTGGGACTCTCCTCAGGTGGTGATCTAAATTAATCTTCTAGATATTCTAATACCCTTCCATAACATCTCATTATTTCACAACGTCGATGACTCCATCGGCTCATACCTCTGTGTGAGAAACCAGACCCTCTACCTCTTAGACGACTCAGCAAATCGATTATGTGTTGAGGCTGATCTTTCGAAGACGCTTCCAGGTCTCCAACTTCTTAGAGTCAATGAGTCATTCTCATGGTGGAAAATTTTATATTACCCTTTGACTACTTATTTTTTCAACCATTTCCACTTTCATACTCTTTTCACATTATCCTATATAAATATTTGGTATAATGCTTTCAGTCCAAATAGATTTTATTATATGATCCATGTGTTGGGTCATTCATCGGCGAGTATCATTCCTAAGAAAATGAAGTCATCTCCCCCAGCTCTAGTTTCAGTTTCTAGTTCCCCCTCCTTTTGATATCACTTCCTTTCCTCATCTAGGTGTTATAGATAGTGGTAGATTAATTTCCCCACCCTCCCTCTGAAAATAGGTTTGGAAGATGTCTAGGAAAATAATTGGTCACCTATGGTGTTTCTTCCCCTCATGTTCACATTCTTGAAATAGGATAAGTTTTTAGTTTTTCTTCAATGGGGATTAAATGGATCACTATATTTGGATATTTTGTAATTACTCCATTACATTAGATAGGTTTGGAATTTCATAGAAAAATTTAATAAAAAAGTATGAAAATTTGGTTGTAGCTTCTCTTCACCTATGTCTATGTGAAATGTGATATAACGGAAAGAGATATTTTATGGTCAGATATAGAACATTTTAACACTAGGTACTAGTCCATATTTGAGAGTTGTTATTTTAATATGATCTTGGATGTGTTGGAGAAGAAGTGAAGAGGCATCTATCCATGCAGGGATTTATGAGATTTTGTCTCCTTCATGTCCAAGGATGGGTTAATGGATTTGGGTTTCACAGGTGACCAATATACCTTGTTCAACAATCCAAAGGGTAATTGATATAATTGTTTCCATTTGTATCATGTCTTAGCCAATATCTAGGTCATTTCTAGTTTCCCATAAACAAGGGTTTACCATATGGTTTGTTTAATATTTGATCACTTACTGCTGCTCATTAAAATGGTTTCTAAGAGTCCAATCAGTGTGAATTTTTTATTTTCCAATCACTAAGATACTAATATGGATTATCATATACTAGAATTGAAGTAATGGAATAAACTTGTGCATGGGATTTCATGGACTATATTTCATAATAAGCTCAAATTTTGAAGAGGGGGCCTACATTCATCATATGCACATCAACCCTCTCGGTTCACTAAGCTAGATTCTATCAAGAATGAATTAGAATAGATTGAAACCTGATAATATGATGATTGGGGTCAAGAGATATTTAGTGAAATCTTCAGTAATAATAACTAACTTAGTGAAATGTTTCTTGGATAGTATATGGTTGTTCATGAAAAAATAAAGGGTTTCCTAGAAAAAGGAAGGAGATAAAAACATGGTTTTTTCAGGCATGTATTAAAGATAAGAAACATGAAATCATTGCTAATATCTACATTGAAGATGATCCCTTTTCCAAAAATATAGTGATTTTTGCAGGTATTTATGAGAATAATTTCAAATACATTCTTTATAATGTTAATTTTAGTATGAAATTTGGATATACAAGAGGCCAAGATGATATTTTTAAATTTATTCCTCAGGTGGTGTCTACTTCAATCAATTATTTTCTCAAGGTTATCCTGGATAACCGAGAAATTTTTTGAAGTTATTAGCTCGCTCAACCAAAATAGTTCACCAGGGCCAGATGGTTTTCCAGCATCATTTTGTGTGGCCTCATTGGTTTTTATCAAAGGAGACCTCATTGTAACTATAAAATATATTTTCATGGAGGATATTTACCTTGGCTGGTCTGTAAAACTTTTCTCATTCTTATTCAAAAAGTGAAAGACCCATCCTATCATAATCAAATTTATCCTATAAGTATGTGTAATTCCTTCTATATAATCCAAGCTAGTATTCTTAATATGATGTTTTCTAAATATCTTCATGACTGGGCTTCCAAATAGAAACATGATTTTATCAAGGGAAGTTACCTCCAAGATGCAATTGGTATCGCTCAAGAAATGGTTATGAACCTCAATAAAAAGGTTTATGGTTATAAAGAGGTTATAAATATTAATATGGATAATGCATTTGACAAAATGGAATGGAGATACATTATCCAGGTAAATCACTGAATGGGACTATCTAATTGGGTGTGTAACTTATTTTTCATATGTTTTAGTTCCACCTAGTTCTCGATGTCTCTTATTGGGTAAAATAATAGGTTTTTTCAGACCAGTTTGTGGCATCAGACAGGGTGACCCCTATCACCTTGTATTTTCATCAAGGTCTAAGACCATCTACTTAGGCATCTAGTTAAGAGAATACATAATGGAAATATACATCACTTTAAATTCAATAATCCTTTTAGTGGAATATATCACCTTCTTTATGTGGATGATCAGATCATCTTTATTATTGGAGGGAGAAGATCCATTAGAGGTCTTATTATTTTTTTGAAATAATATAACATATGGAGTGATGAAAGAATAAATCATGATAAAAGTAGCTTCTAATTGTTTATATTGTTTTCAAAAATATATTGAAAAATGATGGAATAATTTTTGGGTTTTTTAGAATACATTTACATTTATAGTACCTAGGATAACCTAGATCTTCAGGAAGTTTGTGTATAAACCATTTTGATGGGTTTTTTAATAAAATCACCATTTTTATTAACAATTGAAATAATTACTACCATTCCTTTAGTGGAAAAATTACATTGGTGAATTTTTTTCCTCACCTCCATCCCTATGCACTTATTATCTATCCTTGGGGATCCTAAAGTTATGCTAAGGAATATTGAGAATATCCTAACATATTTCATCAAGGAATATCATGGTGAGGGAATGTGCAACTTATTTTTATGGAAGATTTTGTTCATACTTATGCATGATGGGGCCATATATCTTTTCATTTTGGAAGGATTAATGCAATTTATTCAAGAAAAGTTGGTTTGGGTGGTCCTTGAAGGTCACTACCTATAGATTAAATTCATTATAGGTAAATATGGTTCAATTATTGAGGCTCTGAGGGGGACGGTTTCATGGATGTGGAAGTCACTTTATAGGCATCTTCTAATCCTCAACTAATACTCTCGATGGATTTTGGAATAGGGTGACATAAATTTCTAGTATGTCAATTGGGTAGGCTCACCTCTCGGCTTCCTAGGTTTTCAAACCCCTGGAATTTCTTTTTCCTAGGGAATACAATACCAATTATTTTATCATGTCATCCTCAACTAGTAGCAACATGAATTCAATGATAACATTGAAATCCCTTCTGAAAGTGATCACTTGAGTTTCACCAAATCTCCCGTGGGGGTTTTCTTGGCCAAGGTGTACATTTGTGTTTATCAAAACTATACTGCTATCATTGGTGGTGTGAATTAATTTTGGTGTAATGAAATTCACATCAAGTATAAATTCTTAATTTTAAGGATGAATAATCATATCATTCCTATGGATGAATCAGTACGAAGGAAATGGGTTTTTATTGTATTAAAAAGATGAGTTTCTATAATTCCAGTAATGAATTGATGGATAGTATTTTATTTTATAGATATTGGCCTTCAGTAGTTTAGAGGAACTTTGGAAACATTATTGGTTTCAACTTGAATCCTATATAAGGTGTTGTGTTTCTTCATTGTGGAATGCAAAGTGTTGGATTGAATGATCAATAGCATAAACTGAGGGATGTTCTAAAGGTTTTGGGTTGCTAGACTATCTAGAATTTAAGAAATAATTCAAATAATGAATGCAATATCAGTTCTTAACTGGATTTGTGGGTTTGTTATAGGTGTCTGGGAGTGGAGCTGGGATCATTGATGAAATAGTGGGATGGAAGCAAATCCTTGGAGATTCCTATGGTATGAAAGAATAATTTCCTTGTCATATAGGTCATACAGGTTTCACCTAGACTATGGAGATGGGTCTACTGGAAGTCCCCTGATTATGGTCTCAAACTCAATGTTGATGGGTTGTGAATCCTTTCCATGATGAATGGAGGAGGAGGAGTCCAGGATCACAATGGTTTAGTCCTTATTACATTTAGAAACTTCTATGGTCAAGGGGATTTTATCATGGATGAGATTATCTCTCTCCTTAGTGGTCTAGAGGTATGCCTTGCCTACAACTTATCACTTTCTACTATCAAAATTTACTCTATAGTGATTCATAATTCTATCCATGGTAAGGAGACCACCCCTGGTTCATCACTTATCACATCCAAAGGTGAAAATTTTTGAATTCAAAATGAGTGATTTCACTCCACATGTTGTGATAAGAAAACAAATTGTAAGATTATTTATCCTCTAGTCTTATTTAGGATGAGCCTCAGGTTGTTTTCACTAGAATAGGAATACTTCCCCTTGAATGAGTAGTTTTTTTCATATGGATACCCTTGGATTACATTATTTTATAACCCTCTAATCCTATTTCTTTCTTTTATGACTTTGTTTGAGCTTGGTGACCTGGTTTATTGTTTTAGCAAAATAATAATGTTGTTTTATTCATACCCTAATATCAAAGATCATAACATTATGAAATAATATAAATATTGGAATAATAATACATTAATTATAAGGGAATCAAATAATGTGATCCATGAGATAATAACATTATCATAATACATAAAATTGTGGAATACACATAAAAATAGAAAATCACTTCCATAGTAGTCAAGGATCACTATCAATGTTATCATAGTGGAATGGGTTCACTCCCCAAACCATAATATTAGTCAAGTTTAACTCCCAAGACCAATATATTAGAAAATATCCCATACTAAACCAGGTTCAATCCCCATTCCAATCTTGTATATCTCATGATACATAAATCTTTACAAAATGCATTGGAGGAAGATATAGGTCCCACTAGTCAAATAATATATATCATACATATGTGTGCTACAATATCACAAAACATTCATCATATAATAACCCATCAAATTAAATGGGTTTCAAAAAAAATTCATCATATAATGGCCTATGTAAAAGAGATAGGTTTCATAACCATTTCACCATTTCATCGTATCATTACCTTTGGACAAAGAAGAAGGTTTCATAAGAATTTTATCATGGTATAACCTGTGGAGGATAAATGGGTTTCATAAAAATATTTCCAATATAAACATAAACCAATAATATAAAAAATAATAATGGTATCCTTGGATCATATCCCCAGTATAACATAAGTAACATCAAAGGATTTCATCTTATTTGGACAATGATTTTGAAGGATTACTTGGAATATTTCTTGAGGAAGATAACTTATCTTTAGAAAATCACTTTTGAAAAAATAATAAATGTTATAAATTATTTTATTTTAAAATATTCTTGAAAAATATGAAGGAGTATTTATAAATTTTTTAAAACATTTCATGATGAAAATAACCTTTTGGATTTGAAAAAACACTTTTTAAAATATAAAACATTTTCAAAATCCATTTCACTTTGAAAAAATTCATATAAAATATAAAAAATCCCAAATATTAAGGACAAAAATTTATTTAAAATTATAATTTAACCCATTTAAGGGAATATTAAAATCATTGTACAGTCATGACATCTAGAAGGGGTACTGAATGAGGAAGAGATCCACACAACTATGTTGAGGTTGAATCCCGAGAGCACACTAGGCCCAGATTGCTTTCCTGGATCATTTTAAAGGGGCTCCTAGGAGGTGGTAAAGGGGGATATCATCGCAGAAGTGTAAGACCTCTTTCGTGATGGATCCTTACTGAGGGTTTCATGTGCTACAACCCTTATGCTCATCCCTAAGGTCAAGGACCCATCATCCCTCTCACACTACAGACCTGTGAGTATGTGTAATTTTCTTTACAAACTTTTGTCCAGCATCATTAATGGGAGGTTTTCTATGCATCTGCCTCAATGGACCTCCCTCGAAAAACATGGCTTTGTTAAAGGCCGCTCAATCCAAGGTGCGATTGCACTGGCCATGGAAATGATGAGGGACTTCAAAACCAAGGCTCATGGATCTAATAATTCTATAAAGCTCAACATGAACAAGAAGTATGATATAATTGAATGGGGCTTCATCAATAATGTACTTTCTAGAATGGGTTTCTCTACCTGGGTCTGTGACCTCATTTTTAGATGCTTCAGTTACTCATGGTTGGTGGTATCATTTATGGGTAAAACTCATGGTTTCATAAAGGTGACGAGAGGACTACGGTAGGACAACCACATATCCCCAAGAATCTTCATTCTTGTGCAGAACACTCTCATCCACATGATCAACAGAGACATGGCCAATAGGGAGATTCTCCCCTAATGTAGGAAACTAAACCGCCCCTTCATCTCCCATCTTATGTTCACAGATAACACAATTATCTTCACAAATCCAGGAAAAAAATCATTGGGTAGTTTCAACAGGGTCCTTGATTAATATTTCCACTGGATTGGCCCGGTTATTAACAAGGGAAAGATTAAATTTTATATCTCAAAGAAATGTATAGTTAGCCGTTTTGTGATCTTGTGAAAGAGATTGGTCATGCAGAGAGGCACGTTTCCTATGTAGTATCTTGGTACCCCCATTTCTCCGAGAAGGATGTGTATTCGAGACTTTAACCATGTTGTGAGAAAGATCATGGGCCGCATCCTCAACTAGAAAAACCAATTCTTATCCTTTATTGGTTGGAATTCCCTAGTAAACAGTGTATTGTCTGTTATGCCAGTTCATGCCTTGGCCTCTACCATCGTTCCACAGGGGTTTATCCAAACCATTGACAAAGTGCTTGCATGGTTTATTTGGGATGTGCAGTTTGAGGGGAAGAGACACTAGGTCTCATAGGATAGAATGGAAATACCTATACTCAGAGGAGGTATCAACGTCAAGAGTCGTTCTAACACCATTCACTGCATGCATGCAAAACTTGTGTGGGAAACTATCAATGACTGCATGTTATGGGGAAAACCGTGTCCTGCAACTGGGATGACATTGGGTCCACTCCCTTGGTAGCCAGCTCGACCCTTTGGAACAAGATCTACACCCTCATCCCATACCTCATAAGTAAATCTCAATGGATAATTGGGGAGGGTAAGATTCTCTTCTGGCACCATATCTAGGCAGGTAATGTTATAGGATATCCGGGATGCCCTGCCCCTACAATATCGTTTCAGGAGGCTAGTCTCCATCCTCTGTTTATCAAGTTGGTGCTGGAGAAGAATCAGAAAGAGGTGTTTGATCTCATTATCATCAACTCATAAAAAGATAGATGCGTCTTCACTCCCTCCTCCGCAGGGGAAGTTCAACTCGAAGGATTTCCAAAGATCACTCAATTCCTCAACCCATTGTGACAGCTGGAACAAAATGACCTGTCGCAACAAGATTCCTACAAAATAAAATTTCCTTACATGGAGGATCCGAAACCAAGCAATACCATCAGATGAAAATGTTAAAAATATGGGTATATTCTTTCCTTTCAACTGTTGTTGCTGCAAAAATAAAAGGGAGGAGAGCACGAACCACATTTTTTTAAGGCGATTGGGCATGCGATGTGTGGAGTGAATTTGGTGAGTTCACTGATTTCTCTTCTTGTGACTTGCAGGACACACCCTTCTTGGATCACTGGTTTAAGGGGATGGTTGATACGGGATTGGAACGAATGGCGAGAGTGGTGATTCTTAGTGCGGGGTGCCGGTGCCTCTGGAAAGCCAGGAATCGGGATAGATATGAGGGAGGAACATCAATAGGAAGATCCATAATTGTATGTACCAAGATACTATTGGTTGACATGGAGGTGATGATCAGAAATTGGCAGGAATCACCCTCACTTCGGGCACTACAGGCCTCCTCACTGAGGACCCAAACCTCCTCTAGGATTCAAGGTCACTGGGTGCGGTGGACTCCTCCAGCTATGGGGCTCAAGCAAAATATGGATGGTTCATGAATTTAAAGGGAAATGTATGGAGGAGGGGTTGTCTAACACAGTAGGGGGAGCATAATGCAGGTTTTTATATCACATTATGGCAGTGGCACATCCATCCATGCAGAGTCCTAGGTTGTGTTAACTGGTCTCACCCTGTGCGGACAAGATAATATCCTCCTCTCCCAAGTGGAAATGGACTCAATTATAATAAGAGACTCCTTGCATAGTAGATAATACACCCCTTGTTCAATTTACTATATAATTAGAAAATGAAGAAGGCTCCTCAATAGTAACACTAAGGTGACCCACACTTGTCCTGAGGGGAACAAATGTGCAGATCACCTGGCGTCCTTGGTGGGTCAAGGTTCTACTATCACGCGCTTATCCAACGTCTCCTTATTCAAACCAGAGGGGGTTAATTTGATTAGAGGGGACACCCTTGGTCTCCATTATTTTAGTCCCCCTTAGACCCTGCTATTCCTTGTCCTCCCCTATATCCTTCTCCTCTTGCATAATAAAAATTTAATATATATGGTTATGGTAAAAGCCAAACAAATATTTTTTAGGAAAGTGACATGAAAGTTATTTTCAAAATATTTTTTTAAAAATTAAAACATGAGTAAGATTTTATTTAATAAATCATTTTAATATTATGAAGAAAAATTGAAAACATTTTTAGAAAACATGGTTTTCGATGAGAAATGGTTTTTGACCAAAGAGAGAAATAAAGGCAAATTTTATTAAAAATATTTTCTCAATTATTTTATGTTTAAAAGGGTTGAAAAATGGTAATATTACTTCAAAATATCATAAATAACCATAGTTTGAAAAAATTAATGAGAATATTGAGAAATTTATCAAAATATTTCATCATCGGAAACATAAACACAAATAATCCTTATAAACGATGTGATTGTAGAGTAAATTTTTTACCACTTTGGTAACTTTTAAACGTAAGACCCATGAAGGAATATATTTAAATGAAACTTAAAATATAATGAGGATAAATAAATTCATTGTATTATATGTCAAATATATTTTATATATGTCTCTTAAAAGAAGATAGGTGTATAACATGACATATGTCTCAAAGAAGGGAAATCGAGAGAGAAAACCCTTACCACTTGGTATCTTTTGAATCATAAAACCCATGAGAGGTATATCATAAAATGGATATGTAAATAAAAATAATTATAAGGATAATAGGCAAAAAATACATTCATGGGTATTATATTCACCACATAAAATAAACATGTGGTGAATCTAGAATTTGTCTCATATAAAATAAAAGTGAGATGAAAATCTATTACCTTAAGTCCCGACTTCCTTCATACATTTTTAACATAATGTATAATAAATATAATTTTATGATATATATATATTATTTAACCATAATTATATATATCATAACATATATTATTTACTTATGATTATTTATTACCCATTTATTAACAATTCTTTGTTAAATCACTTTTTAGGTAATAACTACATTGTTTTTCGTATGCTTGGATTTGTTATTTTTGGTCCTCAAACCTTGACCATGATTAAATTATAGTATAACTAATAATAATTAATAATTTTCATAGTTTTATATCAATTATACTTTTAAAACCAATATTGAAATATGGTTTTAAGAAATTAAATACATTATGATTATGGAGACGGTGTTTCATAGGTACGCATGAGTAATGTTTCAATTTTTCAACGATCATTATAGAAAGGTGGTATGTAATATATTATACTTAAGAAATTATCATAATATAATAATTACCATATTATTACTTTAAATTTACTGATATTTATCATCCATGTTGTGTGGTGATGAAAAGAGAGACACATCGCTTCGTGAAGGCGATAGTCTGCACATGCGCGAACGTGTTATCGTCTTTCAATGAGTGAAAAGGTAAGAAATAAAATTATATATTATAATTTAATAATGATAAATATATCATTAATATAATAATAATTTTATATTTATCACTTATATTTATCCTTATTATCTTCCATGTAAAGTGTTAGTGAAAAATGAATCCCATCTCTTCATTAGGCGGTAGTCTATCGTGCACACGAGCATTGTTGTTGTATCTCCTTTGGAATGGAAGGTAAAAAAGGTATATAATATATAATTAATTAATAGATATAATTATGGTAGAAATATTATATATATTATTTATATCCATCATCATAATCAACAATGTGAGGTAGTAATGGAAAAAACGAATGACATCGGTTAGCAAGGTGGTAGTCTGTAGTACACACGAATGCTGATTTTGAAACCCATTTGATATAAGTGGATATGTTTTTAGGTCATGAATGTAACATAAAAACATCTCTGTATATGGAATATACTTATTTTTTTATATCATCATGTTTTAATAATATTTATATTTGTTTAAAAAATAAATAAAATAAAAATGCTCATTGAATAACGTTTCCTCTTCATTAGGTAACCTCCCTGGGTTTACACTAAAATCCTTCATAGGTTGTATTTATTCCTACAATAATGATAATAAAATTATGTGAGGGAATTTGGAATGTAATTTTTGAAAATATTTTCCAAACCAAAATGGTTTTAAGTTGTGAATAAGTGAGGATAGTGGGTGGCCTTTTATAAGTGTGGTTAGTGGCATACTTGTAATTGTTTGAAAAGAAAAAGGTGTACCCATGTTTTGCTCATACCAAAAGACTCAAAAATGGATTAATATCGATAATTATAAATTATAGGGTCTAAATATGTCCCCAAAATATATTTTATACAGCTTTATATGTCATTTTAACCCTTATAATGTTTAGTTTAACCTTCTAGTAAACCCATTTTTACCATAACCATTGAAAATAAGTCTCTGTTTTTACTATTCACTTACGTCAAAAAGTAAGTTGAAATTATTAGATAATATAAATTATTATGATTCAAAATATTTTACATATTTTTACATATTCCATTAACATAGGTAGAATTTTCTAATTTAAAATTATTCCCACTTACGGGATGAGAAATTAGGATTTTAAAGAGAAAATGTTTAAAATTTTACAAATATTTTTTTATCCAATTTCAATATGAAATTGATTCCAATGACATAAATTAAATTAATATTAATATAATTGAACTAATTTTACTTTAAAATGGATTTAAAATATAATTTAACTTTATAAATTATTAAAATTAAAAGGCATTTTTCAATTAAAACTCAGTATTTTCACTATTCACCAAAAAAATTAATTTTTTCAGCAAATTATCAAAAAAATAACCCTGATATAATTTTTACATGATGATTTATAAAATGAAATTTATTTTTATAAATAAATTTTATAAAATTTGGAAAAAAATAAATTTAAAACAAAACCCATAGAAGTGACCAAAAAAGGATTTTTTTTAAATATATTTTTTTAAGAACAAAATGACTTCATATCAACTCTATGTATAAAAATAATCATTGTATGAATCATAATTAAAAATCTTTTACATATAATATATACATATAATTTAAAACATTTCTCATTATTTATTTTTTAATTAACAAAAATAGAGATACATTATGCACTTTAAAACATTTTTCAGAAAAAAAAACCCTTTTTAAACCCAAAAATAAACTTATACTAAAATCCAATATAAATTTGATTAAAAAGTAATTAAGAATATTAAATATAAATAAATAATAATTATGTTACATTAAAACGTAATGGGTCATTTAAATTACTTAATTTATTGAAAATAAATGATAGTTTTCCAAAAAACATAATTTTACACTATTCAATGAAAAATGAGTATTTTCCAAAAAAATCCCAAAAATTCGCCATAGGTTAATTTTAGTATGATGATCTTAAAAATGAAGTTCATTTTATCAAATAAATCTTATAAAATATCTATAAATTAATTATAATATGTTATCATAAAAATAAATAAAAAACATGTTTGGAGAAAATATATTTTTGACGAATATAATTACTTCACAAAAAATTGATTGATTATTTAATAAGAATTTATAATTAAATTTATATTGAGTATAAAGTTTATATGTATATTTCATAAAGTATTTAATTATATTCATACCAACCTATTAATCATTTTTTTATAACAATCATATTCAAAATTATATTATTTAATGGTTCAATAAATCTCAGTTTGGGTGTCATGTACGCTATCGAAGAAAGTAATTTTTGAATATAACTAATTATAAACAATATTTTATATATAACACTATATATATATATATATATATATATATTTAAATTAAAAAAACTTATAAAATATTGGGATTATAAAATTTAACCCCCTTTAAAATGAATTTCTCCCTTAAAATTCATCACAATCATCAAATGTTTATCATTTCAATATTCCCATTATACAAATGAATAATAAAACTTCCCTTAAAAGGGAAACTTGTAAAAAAAATGGTTACCTAAAGTGACTCATAACTAGGTTTCAACATATAAGAACATAGGTGGTAAGTAAAGATTTGGACATGGGATAAAAGTGTAAATAATTATAGAGAGTGAAATAGATCATTGATCATAAGAAAGTGGGTACTCTAGAGAAGGTTAAGGACCAAAAAAACATAAACCAAAGAAGCATGAAAAAGGTCATTGAAGTCATAAAAAATTATGATTATAGGAAAATATTTTATTTCAAGAACTGTTTCCTAAAGTTTAATATTTTTCACAATAAGATATATTATCTTTCTTTCATTACATTTCATAAGAAAAATATCATCCTTTGGTTTTTCCTTGATCAATTTCCACTTCATATCTTATTCCAAGAAATGAAGGTCGGTTTTTTATTCCTGAAACACTAACGAATCATAAGATATATAAATATAATGTTAATTCATTCTGTCTATATTAAGTTATCATCACAAAAAAATGGTTAAGACAAGTTATTCATATGTATTAATATGTTTATATAACACATTAATCTATAAAACCAAATCAAAAATTAAAATTAAAACGTTCCATAAATTTTTAATCTTATAAACATTCCAAAATTCAAAATTTATAAATAATGTCACTAAATTTCTAAAAATCAATTTAACGTTGTTCCCTGAATTATAATAATTTAAATCTTGATTGTCACATATCAAATATGTGAATACCTTAGTCATATAGTTTCATGAATCATGGTAATAACCTGAATTACTATAAACCCTAAATTAAAACATACATATTTCCACATTCCATGAATAAAACCATAGATTATTGAATATATTCCATAAATCCAATAATATTGTAAAATCCATCAGTGATTACATAAACCACTCTTCTATAAATCATTAATCATTTCCAATGTAATTATTATTATCCAATTTAATTCATCTGTATCATTCATATATTTATCCAAAAATCATTATATCAACATTAGGAACATGTTAAGGGTTATCCTTCCCTTAATCATGTGTTTTTTTATGAAATATAACCTTTACATTAAATCAATTTTCTAGTGAATCAAAATCATTAAACATGTTCTTTAAAATCATTAATGAAAAACTTATACTAAGAAATCCTTATATATCTCATAATTATTAAATTTAAATACATAAATACTTCAATTATCCCACCTTGTTCTCAAACCATTATTTAGTATTTATTATCTTATTACTTAATACCTATTTCCTTTCATTTCATCCTTATTTTTACCATTACTCATACAACCTTGATAATTCTCTTCATGATATTTCCCTTTATGAAATTTATTTTCATAATTCTAATACTTTATACCTTTGAAACATTCAACTATTAATGATACCTTAGGGATACCATTATTCTCATCCATTGTGTTGATTGAAATTTTATTTTTTTCCCCTCTTGTTACTTTATTTGCATCCTACTCTTCCACACTCAAAACATCTTCTCATACCTATAATACATTACCTTGAGTTCTTCCTTATATATTCTCAACATATAATAAAATGAATCTTTTTTCTTTTGTGATCTCCATTACATGAAGACTCGGTGATATTTATCCTTATCTTTTTTTTGATTATGAGAGTCGGTTAAAGTGAACATTATTATTCATATATCGTGATAACTGATTGAACATAATCATAATATCATTTTTTCAATTCATCATTCCATTTTATTGTTCATCAGTAAATTTTCTGTCACATTCAATGTGAACCCAGTTCCTTCTAATTTTCTCCATTAACTAAAACCAAAAATCATAGTGTGAGAAATGCTAATCATAATGGAAAACAACATAGTCTGCAAATTCATTTATAGGATTTTTAAATAAAGAACCCTTATTTTAAATCTATGAAAACTTATGTTTAGCCGAGGTCATCCATGATCATTATCTATTTAAATCCTTCATGATGGTTCATAAAGAGTTTGTAAATTTCCAAATCATGTCCCCCGAGAGTGTTAAACCAGGTGTGCTGTAAGGCCCATTTTCATACACTAGGTGATAATAGAGTCTAGATCAATGGGTCCATTTGGTGTTACTACCCCTAAGTACCTCAGTTCCTGGTCCACATTCACTTGTACTATCCAGACAGGGATGAAATTTCATGGAAACCGCTTTCTCTATCCTTTACCAAAATTCCAAAATAGTTAACTATAATTTTACTCATCCTTAGACTTATCCTTAGAGACAACCATTGACATATCCTTTGAAATATCCATTGGGATATCAATAAAAAAAATTCATCCTAGTTTCCAAAGGTTAATTAAACCATTCCTATGATACCAAATTTGGTAGAATCAAGTTTCTCATACATGGATATTACATTTTTTATATGAATATTCATTAAATTACACAAACATATTCCTGGTAACTTTAATAGTTTTGTGCCTTTAGAAACATTGAACACAATTTTAATCATTCATGAAATATCTTCAATGTGTACCAAAAAGATCATCCCATTTATTAATCCTACTTAAAAGCATTTCTTAATAACACGAAGAAAGGAAACATTAGAAATGATGATCTCAAATGCTCAGTAAGGGTAAACAAGGGAGATATGTAAGCATAATATGAGTATAAGGGTATGGTAACCTGAGGAGAACATTTTAAAACCACAACCAACATATCAAAGATCATAATATTGAGTCATGTAATAAATATTGGTAGTTAATAAGACATGAATCAAAAGGGAATGAAATAACATAATATGTGAGATCATAACATTGGAATAATACATAGAATTGTGGAATACATAAAAACATAGAAAATAATTTCCATAGTAGTCAAGTCTCACTGTCAAGGCTATCATAGTGGAATGGGTCCACTCTTCAAGCCATAATAGTAGTCAATGTTCACTCCTAATACCACTATAGTGAAAAAAGTACCTTACTTAACCGAGTTCGTTCCCCATTCAAGTCATGTCTCCCTTGTGATATATAAATATTTACCCAATGTATTGAACGGGAGATATAGGTCCCACCCATGAAATAATGAAAATAATATATATTTGGGCCACAATATAATAAAGCATTCAACATGTCATAACCCATGAAATGAAACTGGTTTCATAAAAATTTCATCATATCAAAACCTAAGGAAAACAGATTAGTTTCTTAACCATTTAATTATTTTATCTTTTCATAATATCATAATCTGTAGAAAAATAATTATGTTTCATAATAATGTTTTCAAGGTATAACCCATGGAATAGAAATGGGTTTCATAAGACTATTTTCTTCATAAACATAAACCATTAATAGAAACAATAATAAGGGTATCCTTGGATAATAACATCATTAAATCATAAGTAAAATCAAAGGAATTCATCTTAGATGGAGAATGATTTTGAAATATTACTTGTAATGTTTATTGAGGAAGATAAATTATCTTTTGGAAATAAATTTTTATAAAATAAATAATTATGTTAATATTTTTCATTGAAAATAAAATTTAAAACTTGTAAATGAAGTTTTCTAAATAATTTAAAACATTTCTTGAGAGAAATAATGTTTCCTCTATGAAAGAATACTTTTTAAAACATAAATCATTTTTAAAATCCTTTTCACATTAAAATCATTCAAATACAATCTAAAAATAAATTCCTAAATATTAAGGAGAAAATATTTAATGAAATTATCATTTAAAACTTATAATGGAAGCTGGAAATAATTGAACATTCATGACAGTGTGAAATAATATTTATGCCTTGTATGGAAAAACAAATATTCTTTTCGCATTTACGGTAAAATCCAAATATGCATTTTTTTTAAAATAACATGAAAATTACATTCAATTTTATTTTAAAAAATTATAAAATGGGTACACATTTATTTAATAAATCATTTGAATAATGTTAAAAATATTTTTTAATACATTTTTAGAAAAAATGGTTTTTGAGGAAAAAGGGTTTTTGACTGAAGGGAGAAATAAAGATTATTTTTATTAAAAAATATTTTCTTAATTATTTTACGTACCAAAGAGTGGAAAAATAGTAATATTACTTGAAAATATCATTAATATATATAGGAAAATAAAATTGTTGAGTTTATTGAGAAATGGGTAAAAATATTTCATTATTAGAAACATAATCATAAATAATATAGATAAATAGTGATATTGTAACATAAACTTATTACCAATTTGGTAACTTTGAAACATAATACCAATGAAGTAATATCATTAAATGAAACTTCAAATATCATGAGGATGTACATATTCATGATATTTAATATAAAAGTTCTTGTATATACACCTTGTAAAAGAAGATAGGTGTATAATTTAACATATGTCTCAAAGAAGATAAATTGAAACAAAAATGCCCTCCCACATAGTATATTTTGAATCGTAAAACCCATGAAAGAGATATTATCAATTGGATATTTAAATACCCATATTATTAAGAATAATAATCATTAAAATACATTAATGAAAATTTAATACACCACATAAAAGAGACATGTGGTTAATATAGCATTTTTCTCACAAAAAATAAAAGTCAGATGAAATCTTACCTTAAGTCTTGACTTCTTTTGTAAAAATTAGAACCTTATATATAATAAATATATGTTCATTATAAATATAATATAGAACCAAAATTATACATATCATACCATATATGATTTACTTCTGACCATTTATTACCCATTTATTAACAATTCCTTGTTAAAATCATGTTTCTGGTAATAACTACTTCATTTTTCGTATATGTTTTGATTTATTATTTTTTACCTCTTAATTTTATCATGGTTAAATAATATAAATAGTAATAAACATTAAATAATTATCATATTTATACATAAATTATACTTTTAATACCAATCATAATATATTGTTTTGAAAAATGAAGCATGTTACGATCTTAGAGATAGTAGGTCATGTGTATGCATGAGTAATGGTTCCATTTTTCAATGATAATTATGAAAATTAGATAAGTAATATATTTAAATTATATAAGTATACTAATATAAGAATTAATATATTATTTTTTTAAATATAAATATTCATATGATCCATGTAGTCTAGTGATGAAATGAGAGTCACATCACTTCGTGAAGGTGGTAGCACATACACGAATGATATTATCATATTTCAGGGAGTAAAAAGGTAAGAAATAAAATGATATATTATATTTTAATAATAATAATTAATTTATTAATATCATAATTTATTTCATGTATATCACATATATTGATCCTTATTATCTTCTATGTAAAGTTTTCGTGAAAAACAAATCACATCTCTTGGTTAGGCAGTAGTCTACTGTGCACATGAGCGACGTTATTGTATCCCCTATGAAATTGAAAGTAAAAAAATATATATATGATATAATGAATAAATTGCTGTAATTATGTTATTAATATAATATATATACTTTATATCAATCATTATACCCAACTGTGATAGGTGGTAATAGAAAAACAAATTACATCAGTTTACAAGGTGGTAGTCCATCGTACACATAAATATTTATTTTAGAACCCATTTTATGGTAGTTGAGATAGTTATAGGTCATAAACTTAAGAAAAAATTCATCTTGATAAATGTAAGATATTTATTTTATTATATCATAATATTTTAATAATAATATAAATAGGTGGAGAAATAAATAAGATAAAAACAATGGTTGAAGAATGTTACATCTTCTTTGGGTAAACTCCTTAGGTTTAGAAAAAAATCCATAAGGTTGTAATTTTTCCCAAAATAAGGCTTATAGGATGAGAGGAGAGAATTTTTAAAGTTATTTGGGATGTTCTTAGATGAACCGAAAGGGTTTTAAGGTGTGAATAAGAGAGGAGAGCGGTGACCTTGTATAAGTGAGGTGAGTGACTTAGTTGTAATTTTTTTTAAAAAGGTGTGCCCACTTTTCTCTCATTCCAAAAGAATCAAAAATATTTTATTAATGATAATTATACATAATAGGGTCTAAATATTTCCAAAAAATTGATTTTATATAAGTTTTATATCAATTTAACCCTTATCTTTCTCTTAGGGATGTGATGTAGGGAGGTCTTCATACTGGTTCGGAGCAGGGAATGGATGGTGATGCTGGTTGCAGACCTTATAATCTATAATTTTATTTTTTTCATTATTATTTACTTTTTTAGGTTTTTAAAAAGATTATCTAACATTTTAAATTATATCCCAGCCATGTAGATTTCAAAAAATATTGATTTTGTGTTGCGTGTGTGGAGAAAAAGGGGAAACTCTTGGGTGTAATTGGAATAGACATCCCAAACCCCTCTAAAGATTCAATAAAATAATCCACAAAAAACATATAGAATGGTTTCCCTAGGATATAGTGTCTAGATATGCTAGAGATAACCAAAAATGGAAAACATATGCAATATGAGATTTAAGTGAGATGCCTATGCGCTATTAATGCCTTGGATAATGAACAGAATTCATTGTATTTTCTGCCTCTCACTTTGTAAATATATATATTTCCATCTAGTTAAAATAAATTTCACATCATTTCATCACTTTTTTTAAAATTTCTTTTAAAAAATTATGGTGTATGAGTTGGGTAACCGACTCATGTTCGAATCATTTTGGTAAGATGATTTTATATCAACTCTATGTATAATAGTAATCGTTGTATGAATAATAATTAAATTTTATTTATATATAATATATAAATTTAATTTAAAAAATCTCATTATGGATTATTTTAATTATTTAAACTAAAGAAACATTATGCACTTTAAAACAGTTTTCAGAATAAAAACACATTTTAAACCCAAAAAAACTTATAATAAAATGATATATAAAGTTGATTTAAAAGTAATTTTGTGGATTAAATATAAATAAATAATTATTATTTTACTTTAAAATATATTTTGGAATTTAAATTAACTAATTTATAGAAAATAAATGATAGTTTCACAAAAATCAGTATTTTTCACTATTCACTAAAAGATGAATATTTTCCAAAAAATCTGAAAATTTCACCATAAGTTAATTCTGATGTGATGATTTCAAATATAAATTTCATTTTATAAAATAAATTTTCTAAAATATCTATAAATAAATTTCAATATTTTCACATAAAAATCAATAAAAATAATTTTTTAAGAAAACATATTTTTTCTGAATATAATTACATTACTAAAAACTGATTGATTATTAACTAAGAATTTGTAAGAAAATTTAAATTGATTTGGGAATTTATATGTACATTTCATAAAGTATTTAATACTATTCATACCCACTTATTTAATTTTTTTATAATGGTCATATATAAATTTTATTATTTCATGATTCGTTAAAGCTCAGTGTCACGTATCGTGAATGCTATCAAAGAAACTCATTATTGTTCATAACATAAGCTAAACATTATTTTTCATTTAACTCAATATATATAGAAATTTAAATTAAAAACTTATAAAATATCAGGATTTTACATTCTACCCCCCTTAAAAGTAATTTATCCCTCAAAATTATTCCCAGACATCTAATGTTTATCATTCGAAAATTATCACATTGTACAAATGAATAATAAAACGTCCCTTAAAAATTGAATGTTGGAAACATAGTAGTTACCTAAAGTAACTCATAAATAGGTTTCCAAATATGATAAAATAGCTGGTAAGTGAATATTTTGACATGGAAGAAATGCACAAATAATTATAGAGAGTGATATAGATCAATGATCTCAAGAAATTGGGTGATCTAGAGAAGGTTAATAACCAAAAAACCACAAACCAAATAGGTGTATAAAAGGTCGTTAATATCATGAAAAATGATGATAATGAGACAGAATTTTATATCAAGATCCATTTTCTAAAGTTGAATAATTTTCATGACAATATATACATACTTGATTTCATTCTATTTCATAATCATAATCTCATCCTTTGGTTTGGCCTTGATCAATTTCTACTTCATCTCTTACTATAAGAAATGAAGGGTAATTTTTTATTTCTAAAACACTAACATATAATAGTATCCATAAATATATTGTTATTTCATTATTTGTATCTTTAGTTATCATCACACAAAAAAATTAGCATAGGTTATATATAAATCCTCATATGGTGAAATAATACATTAATCTCTAAAAAATCGTCCAAAATTAAACATAAACCATTCCATAAATGGTTAACCTTATAAACCTTCCAAAATTAAAACTTTATAAAGATGGTAACTAAATTTCTCAAAATCAACTTAGCATTGATCCCTAAATTATCATAATGTAGAACTTGATTGTCACATACCAAATATGTGAATACCTTAGTCATATATTTTCTTGAATCATGGTAATGACTATAATTACTATAAAACCTCAATAAAAACATACATATTTACTCATTCCTTGAATAAAACCATATATTATTGAATACATTCCATAAATTCAATAATTTTGTAAACTCCATAAATGATTACATAAACCACTTTATCCAAAAATAAATAATCAATTACAGGATAATTAGTATTGTCCAATTTAGTTCATCCATGTCAATCATATCATTATCCCAACATCATTATCTTAACATTTGTAACATGTTAAGGGTTATCCTTCCCTTAATCATGTGTTTTTCATGAAATATCACATTTCTATTAAATTTCTTATCTAAGTCATCATCACCATCAACATATTCTTGAAAATAGTTATTGAAAAAACTTATACTGAAAAATCCTTATATATTTCATAATTCCTGAAATCTAATAAAGAAATACTAAAATCATACCACTTCCTTCTCAAACCATTAACTATGCTTTATTATCTTACTCTTGGATACCTCTTTCCTTTCATATTTTATTCATAATCTCTTCATCATCAGTAATATAACCATTACTCATACTACCATTCTGATTCCCTTTATGATATTTCCCTTTAAGACGTCAATTTTTATAATGCCCCTACTTTCCACATTTTTAATAATCAACTATCAATGATACCATAGGGAAAGAATTATTCTTATATATTGTATTGACTAAACATTTCATTTCTCCTCTATAATTACTCTATTTTTTTCATTCTTTTCCACACTCAAGAAATCTTCCCATCCATATGATACATTCCCTTGAGTACTTATTCCCAAATTCTCAATATATATGAATCCAAATATTCTTTATTCTATGGTCTCCATTACCCAAACACTAAGTTATATCTATCCTTATTATATTTGTTGAGTCTAAGAGTTGGTTAAGGTTCACATTGTTAATTATAAATCATGATAATTAATTAGGAATAATCACAACATCCCTTACTCTAGTCATCATCCCATTTGGTTGTTTGTCAGAAAATTTTCCATCAAATTCAATGTTAATCTAATTCCTTCTAGTTTCATTTATTGACTAAAACCAAAAAAAATGTTGTGAGAAATTATAATCCTAATGTAAAATCACATAGTCTGAAAAAAAAATTATAGGAGATCTAAATCAAGACACCTTATTTTAAATCTATGAAATTTTAAGTTTAACATAGGTCACCCATGAACATTATCTATTTAAATCCTTCATGATGGTTTGTAAAGAGTTTGTGAATTTCAAAAGCATATCCCCAAGGATTGTAAAACCAGGTATATGTAAAGTCCCATTTTTATCCACTAGGAGATGATCGATTCCAAATCAATGCATCATTTTTTTAGCTATTATCCCTAGGTACCCTTGTGTGAGAGACACATCCACTTGTAGTATCCATAAAGGGATTAAATTTCTCAAAAACCACTTACTCTATCCTTAAATAAAATTCCAGGAAATATAACTATACTTTCATTCATCCTTAGACTTATCCTTAGAGAAATACCTAGACATGTCCTTATAAATATCCCTAGGGATCTAACTAAAGTTTTCTCATCCTATTTTCAAAATTTTAACTAAACCTTTCCTCGGATACCAACTATAGTGACCCAGGATTCTCATAAATGGATATTACATCTTTTTAAATGAATTTAATTATATTACAATAAAAATATTCCAAAGGATCATATTATATTAGTTCCTTTTGGAAATTAGAACATAGTCTTCTTAATTCATGAATTATATTCAATTTAACCCATGACTATCTTTCCATTTATTACTCCAACTTAAAAAACATTCACCATAACCTAGGGAAAGGAAACATAAGAAATGGTGAGATCAGATACTTAGTATGGATAAAAATGGATATATGTAAGTATAACTTGAGTATAAATGTATGAGAACATGATCATAACATATTAAAATCCTACCTGGCATATCAATGATAATAATCTTGAGTCATGGAATAAATTATTTTTAGTTCATTAGACATGAATCGTATGGGAATCAAATAACATGAGATAAGATATCATACCATTGGCATAAGAAATAGAATTTTGGACTACATATGAACATATAAAGTCACTTCTATAATAGTCAAGGATTATTACCAAGGCTATAATAGTGGAATGGGTTCACTCCCTAAACTATCATAGTAGTTAAGATTCACTCCCAATACCATCATAGAAGAAAAAGTACCTTACTGAACTGGGTTCTCTCCTCATTCTAGTCATATGTATCTCATGAGATATAAATATTTAACCAATGCATTGGAGGGAGATATTAGTCCAACCCATCACCAATGAAAAACATAAATATGTGTTCCGGAAGATCATAAAATATTCATCATATCATAACCCATGAAATGAAATGGGTTTCATAAACACTTCATCATATTATATTCTATGTAAAAGAGATAGGTTTTGTAATAATTTCATTATTTCATCATAGCATAACCCATGGAAAAAGAAGCAGGTTTCATAATAATTTTATCATGTTATAACCTATGGAGGAGAAACATGTTTTATAAATATCTTTTAATCATAAACATAAACCATTTGGAGAAATGATAATAATGGTATGAAAGGATTATATCCCCAGTAAAGCATAAGTAACATAAAAGGATAATATCTAGTATATAGAGTGATTTTGAATGATTATTAGGAATGTTTCTTGAGTTAGATAAGTTATATTTTGAAAATAACTTTCTAAAACATAAAAAAAATTGGAAAATTTTTCCTTATAAAATAAACTTAAAAACTTATAAATTATGATTTAGTAATAATTTAAAACAATTCTTGAGTAAAATAAATTTTCTTCTTTGAATGAACACATTTTAAAATATAAAACATTTTCCAAATCCTTTTCACTTTGAATTCATTCATATAAAGTCTAAAAAATATTAAATATTAAGGAGAACATTTTATTTGAAAATCGATTTAAATATTATAAGGTAATATTGAAATCAATTAGTATTCATGACAGTGTTAAAGATTGTTCATGTCAGACATGTAAAACAAATATTCATTTCACATTTACCATAAAATCCAAATGGGAATTTTTTTGTAAAACAATATGAAAATTACATTAATTTTTTAAAAATTAAAAAAATAAATAAATCATTTAAATAATTTTGAAAACATTTTTTAAAAAAATTTTATAAAACATGGTTTTCTACAAAAAAGGGTTTTCGACTGATGAGATAAATAAAGATGATGTTTCTTTAAAAAAATATTAGTCAGTATAAGTACCAATTAGTATAAAATGGTAATGTTTCTTGAAAAAATCATGGAAAATTAGAGGATAATAAAATTAATAAATTTATTGATAAATGTATCATAATATTTCATCATAGGAAATAAAATCATAAATAATCCAAATAAATGATGAGACTGCGACATAAAATGTTTATCACTTTGGTAACTTTTAAATGTAATCCTCGTGAAGAAATATCATTAAATGAAACTTAAAATATCATGAGTATCAATATATTCATGATATAATATGTAAAATTTGTTTTATATACACCTTGTAAAATAAGATATGTTCATAACATAACATATGTCTCAAAGAAGGAAAATTAAGATTAAAATCTCTTACCACATAGTATCTTTTGAATTATAAAAACCATGAAAGAGTTATCATAAAATGGGTATATAAATCCACTTAATTTTAAGGATAATAATAATAAATTAAATTTATGATAATTATATACACTACGTAGAATAAACTTGTGGTGAATATGGCATTTTCCTTATAGAAAATAAAAGTGAGATGAAAATCACTAACCTTATGTCTCGACTTCCTTCATACATGTTCAGACCTCATGTATAATAAATAAAATTTTATTATAAATATATAATATAATTATACTTATATATATCATGACATATATGATTTAATTATGACCATTTATTACCAATTTATTAATAATTACTTGTTTGAATCATGTTTTTGGAAATAATAGTTTGTTTTCTTATATGTTTTGATTTGTTGTTTTTGGTCCTATTACTTTAATCATGGTTTCATCCTCTCTAGACTAATAATAAATACATTAATATAATATTTATACATCAATTGTACTTTTAATACCACTCATGAAAGACGGTTATTCGAAATGAATTATGTTATGATCATGGAGACGGTAGGCTGTACATACGCGTGAGTAACGTTTCCATTTTTCAATGACTGAAAATTAAATTTTTTTATTTCCAAACACTTTTTGGGAAAAAGTGAGAAACCATGGTTCAGACACAAAAGGACATAACTGACCCATTAAAATGCAATTTAAGACTACTAGAAATTGGCTCCCTAAATAGTTTCCATGAGATATTGTGTACCTGAGTTTCCAGTTCATCCATTAAGAGATCTTGAAGTCTTAATGTCAATTTATCCCATGTCTGAACGTACTCCTCAAGGATGATCTTCCAATTGTTGAAACCCCCAACAATAATCAAAACCTATCGGTCGATCTAGTTATAATGTTCCTCATTAAGATTCATCCTCAAATATCTTCTCGTCGCTCTAGTAGCTTCCTCTTCTGTAGCGTTAAGAAACAAAACTTGTTCAACCATTTCTTCATCTGAACTCATTAGTAAATCTAATGGGTGATCGAGAGCATCATCGTCCATCTTCTTGGTGTTTAATTTTTTCTCCAGCCGTATCTCCATGGGAGGGGGAAAATATGAGTAATGTTTGCGCTCTTTACAGATTCCCTTCTTGTCCCCATCACTAGTCACGCTCCCCTGGGCTTTATTCTCATCCATAGTGTATCTACTCTGATCGGTTTCAACCTCCTGCACCAGATCTTCATTAGTAAGACCATCAAAACGATTTTCGATCTCAATATCCTCCACTTCCTTTATAGGACCTGATATGGTTGGACTCTTAGTGACTGCAAAATGTCCTCCAATAGGTGTTCGGACTTCCTCCACATAAGAACCAACACCAGGAGTCATGGGAACTCCCTCGTGATTTTCATCAATAACCCTTTCCATCTCAGAATGGGTACCATTTAAAACAGAATCAATGCAAACACCTACTGCCTTGCATAGAGAATTAATTTCCATTTGGTGTTTCATACCATTAAGATCTCTGATAAACCTGTTGAAAACATCCTTGACCTTGGGCTCATGAAATAGAGGTACTTACTTCAAAGACTCTTCATTCTGGGTGATCTGATTAGGCATTAAAACATCCTTCTTTGCAAGAGGAGCCATTTCTTCAGCAATCAGGCTCATACCACTATCAACAGGGTACAGGACCGCATCATCCTTCTGTAAAGAGACACTAGTACCAATGGGATTCGAGGTACCCACCGATTGTTTCTTAGGGGGAACAATTCCTCTATCAACCAAATTTGAATATTTCTAAAATAGTGAACGATAGTCCCGTTGAAGATGACCCAATCGACAACATGAAGCGCAGAAATCATATCAGTTATCAAAATCCACCGGTTTTTGGAACCGAAGCTCGTTTTCAACCTCGATCAATACATATTCAACAAGGGGTTTGGAGACGTTTACTTCCACGTAAATTTTTGGTGCTATAGGATGGCACAAAGTCCTCGACGTCTCATCAAAATCCAAAAACCATCATACCATATTGCCTTACAATTGTAGAATAGTGGGATTTTGGAAGGGAAGGGGGAGGCCTAGAAAGCTCACCCAGATCGCCGCAGAGGGGGAATCCCTCTTTCAATGGAAATCGTAGCTCCAGTGAAGAAGAAAAAAACGGTTCCCTCCACAGGAACGAAGACCTTGGGACCAAAATGCTAAAAATCGTAATTATTGGAGAACTGCAGAGTGATGTGACGAGGATCTAGGAGCCCAACGATGACATGATCTTGTAGGGGGAAAGCTTCATTGGTGAAACAGGTGAAACTGTCTAGGGATGGTCGTTGTCGGCATAAAATATCTATTAGATATGGCCCATAGATATTAGATGCCTCGGAGAACTCCTTTAGGGAGAGTAGAAGCGATGGATCCCCTTAGTGAAGGGATGGGAATTTAGGGAAAAGATAAATCTGGGGGAAGTCGGGTAAGAGGGATGGATCGGAGAACATAGAGAAGAACGATGTAGTTAACTAGCATTGCCAGAGAAGGACAGGTGTGACGACCATCACCACAGCCTGAACGGGTGACCCGCCTGTTCCTCAGTGCTCCCAAACCCTAAGTGGAGGTGGTAGTCCACACGTAAAAGAAAGATGTTATCATCTTTCAGTGAGTGAAAAAGTAAGAAATAAAATTATATATTATCTTTTCAGAATGAAAAATATTTCATGAATATTGTAATTATTTCATGTATTATATATAACCTATTTTTTTATTTCAAAATTATTACATCATTTTAAAGGCAAACAATATAGTAGCATTACAAATCCAGGATCAAACGGTTTAGTGTCTTGGGAAAATTATGCACATACATAAAATTTACATAATAAAACATACACAATATTTATTTACTATTCATATAGTTTCATAGAGGACCTCTAGTTATCCTTAGTATAAGTAACCACCTGTGGATATATATTAATGAAAGGGGTTATCTAAAATCCCATTAAGAGGATAAATAAGGACATGAATCAATATAACATGGGTGAGAATAATCATCATCACCATAACATAATAATAGGTTTATAATAAAAATAATGATATGAATCATTATATAAAGTAATGTAATATAGAAATTCATAAAAATGAAACATCATGTCATAGTGGTCAAAACCACACATAGTTGTGAACAAAGATAGAATCATGTTCATGAATAACATATGTGCATAATCATAACATCATCATTCTAAATAAATATAGCATCAAGTTCACACATATTCCACATTATATCAAGAGATAAACCACATTACCCAATACTTTGGAGTGATATATAATTCAAGGCCCACACATCACATATTAACATTGATATAATCATTCATGACACATAGAAAATATATCAATAAAAGTCATGAAGTAAACCCAAGGAAAATAATGGGTTTAAAAAGGATTTTAAAAAGAATAAATTTATAAAAAAAATTGGTTCCCAAATTAATAAGGTAAATCATGCAACGAAATAATAAATCATTATTATTGATTGGACAAGAGATTTTTAAAGAGGAATAAAATACGATGTTTTGGAAATTGAAGTCACTTTAAAAAAAGATTTTTCTTAAAAAACATTTTGAAATGGTAGGAAAATGTATGTCTTGGAAGGAAAAGGAAAATAAAATTTTAATAACATATTATGAACATTCATATAGTGTAATATAGAATAACCCAAAGAAAGTAATTGGGTTCGAAAATCCCATTACCTTAATTCTAGCCTTATTTTCTTGTTTTTTCATCTCATAAATAATAAAAATATATTTATTAAAAAATTGATACAAAATTGAATTATAGTAATTTATTAAATAATTTATTAATTATATTCATTTTATTATATTTCATGATTTTTTTATGAAATTGAAGCATTTTAATATCATGTTTTACATAAAAAAATTCATATTTTGCATCGATTTCACTATTTTATAAAATGTAATTTATAAATTAGTATAATTAATTCTAGAAGATTATAATGAATGTAATTAAATTTTTATATATTATATCTAATTTATAATATCCATTCATTATAATGGTTATAATTTTTGACATGGAAATGTCTCTTTAGGTGGTTAACCGCCCTTTATGGGATATCATCGAGAGAGCGGGAAGAAGATGTTTAAAATTTATATATATATATATATATATATATATATATATTAGAAAATTTGGAGGCCAAAGCCCCTTTATTAAAAATAAAACACACAACCCCTTTGGTGGGAAATGAAAGAACCCAACAGAAACCGAACACACCAAGGCACAAAGGCCTTAAAATACAATGACCTAAAGGTCATAACAATGGCCCAAAAGCCCATAGGATTTAAAGGGTTTATTTGGGAATATATTTGTGTTGGAATGGGTGGGTAGTGGTTTTCCATGGGAAGGGAGATGGGTTATTTATACTTGATGAGAGGGGTATTTTTAGTATGAAATATGGAATGAAATATTTTATGAAAGGTAAAACTTCTAATAGTGACGTTTTTTACATTATAAATCATATATTAATATAAGATAATGGTTTTAAGACTTTAAATCCCCTTTATATTTATAATTAATTAATTATTCAAAAAGGAAAGTGGAAAGAAAGATAAATTGATATTCTAAGGAATCACTTTTCACTTTATGTTTTGGAAAGTTCTTTTGGGTTTGGAAAATGAATTTATTTTATTTTAATGAAAATATATGAAATTAAATATACCATGGACAATCATGAAGTTATATAAAGTATTATTTCATTATTAAATCATTAATTATGTAATTTTAGATACACTAGTTATGTGAAAAACTATATATTTATTATTCAACTAAAAAATGATGTATTTCATAAAATTACCAAAAAATAACCCTTGAATATTTTCAACTTTCTAATTTAAAAAATGATATTCTATTTATCAAAATAAATTTATAAAATAGTTTATTTTAATTTTTAATATAAAAATTATGACTTTACAAAATACTTTAAAATATTGTTTATTAAAAATGTTCTTATATTTTCTTTGAGTTTATTAATCATTATTTTTATTTTTTGGAATTATAAAATTTATGTTTATATAAATTAAACATGATAAATATTATTTTTATTACAATTAATTATTTTATGTAAAATTACTATTTCAACGGTCTGGTTACGAGTCCCAATGTTCATGTTACTATTCATAAGGGTCGTGTTACTATTCCAACTATCACAATACTATTCCAATTATCACTTAACATTATTTAAATACCACTCCATTCATTCACTCTATATTCAAATCAATTTCTATCAAGGTTCTATATTTTCATTCTTTATAATGTTGGTTGGTTTAATAATATTTTTATTCATCTCTATAGTGTTTGTAGTGGAGGTGATGATTCTAGTAAATTGTGGCAATCCATATTTTCCCATTTTAGTTGTTCTGTTTTATATTTTTTTTAGTTTTAATGTTTGGAATTTTAATTGATTTCATTACTGATTAATTTAATAGTATTTAGTAATGAAACAAATACTTTCTGGGTTTCTCTGTATTTTTTCTATAATATTATACAAAACACATTTATTTGTGAATTTTTTTACTAAAAACACTGAGTCGTTACATCCTTATTCCATTTAGATATTTCAACCCCAAAATTTCAAATCATGTTCTCTATTGATAATATATTTGGGTAATTTTGTTCAATTGTTTCCTCTAGTTCCCATGTTGCCTCTTCATACCTATCGTTCCTCCACAAAGGTTTAACAAGGTGAGTTTTCTTGTTGTATAGACTGTTGTCTCTATGGTCCAAGATATTCATAGGTTCTTCTTCATATGATAGTTCATTATCTAGTTTTATCATCTTTCGGTTCAGTAAATGTGTGGGTCAGGTATATACTTCCTCGGGAGAGATATAGGGAACATGTCATGAACTTGAGCCATATTTGGAGGAAGTGAAAGTTCATAAGCCACTAATTTTATACGATAAAGGATCTAAAAGGGGATAATGTACCTTGGGATAAGCTTATATTTCTTTCTATACTACATGACTCTCTTCCATGGTGATATTATAAGGAAGACTCAGTCTCCAACATCGAACTCCAAGTCCCTTTGATAGTTTTTGGAAAAGTTATTTTTGCAAATTTGAGTAGCTTTTATATTTTTTTGGATGTATTGAACCTTCTCTTTCATTTCATGAACGAGGTCATGAACAAGTAGCTTATGCTCACCAAATTTATCCCAAAAAGTCATAGTTATGTATCGCTTCCCATACAGAGCATCATATGGATCCATTTGAATAATTGAGTGGAGGTTGTTGTTATATTATAACTCAACCAATGGGAGATGATGATACCATCCTCCTTTGAAATCCATTGAGAATGAACTTTACATGTCCTCAATAATCTAAATAGTCTTTTTATATTGTCCATCCATTTTTGGGTGATATACCATGCTAAAATTTAATTCCATACTCAAATCAGGTTGAAGACTTCTACAGAATTTAGAGGTGAACCTTGGATCACGATCATAGACGATTGAAAGTGGTACCCCATAAAACCTCACCACTTCCTGTACATATATATTGGAAATATGTTCAAGAGATAAATCTTTCCTAATATTGATAAAGTGTAAAGTATTGGTTATTTGATCCACCACAAACCATATGGCATTATTTTCTTTGGGTGTCTTTGGGAGACCGGTGAAAAATTCTATAGTGACATTCTCCCACTTTTACATGGTTATAGTCAATGGTTATATTATCACCTTGGAATTTTTTATCTATTTTTTGACTTTACAACATACCAAAAACCATGAGATATACTTTTCAATCTAATTATTCATGTTATCCCACTAAAAGTGTTCTTGAAGATCATAGTACATCTTGGTGCTTCGAGGATGGATGGAGAAATATGATCTGTGTGCATTATCCAATACCTCCTTATTTATCTTAGGTGATGAAGGCACATAAAGCCTTATTTAAAACCAAATTACACCATCATAATCAATATAGAACTTGTGTATCTTCCCTTCCTTTACTGCTTTCACCTTCTTTTGTATCCCCAGATCATCCCTTTGTGCCTCCATAATCTTCTCATGGATAGATTGTCGGGAAATAATTTGGTAAACGTAGGATGTATTCCCGACTGTTATGATTTATAGATCCATCCTTTTCATTTCTACGAATATAGGGTCTTTATCAATCCAAATCATGGATAAAATAGTAGGATATATTCTGATAAGAGCATCAACTCCATTGTTCTCTTTTCCCTGATGGTAGTGAATAGAGCAATCATAGTCCTTGATTAGCTCTAACCATGTTATTTGATGTCTGTTAAGATACTTCTGTGTGAATATATACTTTAGAATATTACGATCAGTATATATGTTACACTTCTAGCCATAGAGATAGTGCTGCCAAATATTTAGAGTGAAGATTATAGTTGTTAACTACAGATCATGCATCGGGTAGTTCTACTCATGGATCTTCAACTGTCGTAAGGCATAGGCTATCACTTTATCATTGTGCATGGGTATACAACCCAATAATTTCTTTTAATCATCACTATATATCATAAACACTTATTCAATTTTTTGTAGTGTTAGTATAGGTGCAGTGATTAGCCTCTTCTTCAGTACCTTACATATTTCCTCATATTCTTTCATCCAAAAATACTTTACCCCTTTCCATGTTAACTTAGTTGGTGGGCTAGAAAATTGTGATATATTTCTCACAAAACATCAATAGTACCCATCCAATATAAGAAAACTACATATTTCAATGACATTATTGGGTTTAGAACATTCCTAAAATTATTATGTCTTTGAAGGGTCCATAGAAATTCCCTCACTTGGGATCACATACCCCCAAGAATGAGATTTTTTTCATCCAAAAGACACATTTTATCCTTCCTTAATATCACCATCATAATCATTATATGATCTTCATATTCCTCCTTTTTTTGGATTAAATTAGAATATCATCAATAAAAACTACCAAAAATTTCTCTTGGTAGACTCTAATGACCCTATTCATCAAATCCATGAAGATTACAGGGGTATTCGTAAGTCTGAAGGGCATCACTATGAACTCATAGTGGCCATACCTTGTACAGAAAGAGGTCTTCTAAATATCTTCATTCTTCACCTTTAGTTGATGATATCTAGAATGAAGATCCACCTTTGATAAGTACTAATCTACTTGTATTTGATCAAAAAAGTCATCAATCCTTGGAAGAGTATACTTTTAATTTATTTTGATCTTGTGGAGATACAGATACTCAATACACAGCCGCATTGATCCATCCTTCTTCTTGACAAAGAGAAATGGTGCACCCCATGGTGATGAACTAGGGAGTATGAACCCTTTGTCCAAATTCTCTTTCTGTTGCTTCTTCAAATTCTCCAGTTCAATTAGGGCCATCCTATAGGTCCATTTTGATATAGGAGTAGCTCTGGGTATGAGCTCTATTGATAACTCTATCTCATAATCTTGGGGAAGTCCAGGTAACTCTTTGGGAAATACATCAGTGTATTCCCTAACAATGTGGTTTCATTTATGTTGATACCTTCCTTTGACTCAACCATTTGAGAAAGGTATGATTCTCCATAGGGTACCAACACCCACACCATTGCAGGATTTTCAAAAAGAGGTTCATGATCATCCTTGCATTTGTAGAGGATCATTGGATGGTTGATAATATTAAAAGTAGATTTCCTTCTCTAGATAGTTGTTTAGTTCTCTGTATAATAAGAGTCAATCCATGCTCATTATAGAATCGAATTTTACCAAGGGAAGTACTATGAGATTTTTTTGAATAATCTTCCTGCAGATGTTTATAAGAGAAGAGTCCATCACTTGGGTTGAAATGTTTTCATCACTAGTTATTTTTATAGCTATCTATACTTAAAGGTATTGTGTATTCAACTCAATAGTTCTATAAAACTTGTAGGATATAATGAAATGCGTATAACAATAATCAAATAAGACTTTTTCCATTATTGAGTTAATAGAAATTGTACCTTGTATGATTTTTTTTCTTTCTCAACATCAGCCTTAGTGATGGAATAATCGTTCCCTTTATCTTTTGGATTTGGTGGCTACCGACACTGATTAACCTTAAATACATGAGGTTTGGTTGATTGGCATGTGTAGTTCCCTTTCTCCCTATAGTTGAATCATTGAACCATTAGTGGTTCATTAGAAGTTTCCCTCATTTTTTCCATCATATTGGCCAAATTCATCATGTCCCTTCAACATTCATGAGCTCAGTGGCCTTTTCTCCCCCACTTAAAGCATTTACTCATCCCTTTGAGACAATTATGATGATGCTTCTTCCCAAATTTTTGACATGTGGATAGTTGGATCTTATTTCCTACTTTATCATTTGACCCACCAGCTGGAAAATATATTCTTCTCTTCTTATATCCATAACCATGGGACCATTCTCCGAACCCCATCTCTACTCTAAGAGCACATTGAACCACATATTCATAACTCTCAAAGTATCATATTTCTATATCCTTTAGAAGGTGTGGTTTTAAACCACTAAAAATCTATCTAATTTTATGTCAATGTTGATAATAAAACCCATAGAGTATCTTCCAATCCTTGTGATGTTTTCTTCATAATCCATGATAGATTCTCATTCCTTTTTCTTTAGCTCTATAAATTTTATCTCAATATTTGTTTCAATATTTTGATAGAAATACTTGGTAATAAATAGTTTCATAAAGACTTCCCTCTCTATGTCTTCCATTTCATCCTTTGGCTTAGTGTTCTTTACCAATGCCAACCTTTGATCGGATTCTCCATATAAATGATAAACTAAAAGAGTCACCATCTCCTTCTTGGAATAATGGATCATAGAAAAGATCATATCCATTGAGTTAAGCCACTATTTCATGACATGTGTATTAGAAGTTACACTAAACATCATTGGTCATTACCACATAAAGGAATCAATGGTTAGTCCATCCTTTTTAGGTAAAGGTGAATTCCAAATGATTGAAGTGATTATTCATAGCCTGAGATAGTTGGGTAAGCATCATCATAAAGTTTTGAACTCCACCTCTCATGGCATTGAGGATGTCACTTGGACAATCATTACATTGTCCCTCACATGGGTGTTGGCTTAGTTTCTCTTAGTTCCCAAAACTTTCTAAACTATAAAACGTATAAACAAAACATAATTCAACAAAGTATGAAACAATAATTTATTCTTTTGTGAAATTAACTCGAAAGGTATATCTTATGGGATCCCTAGGTTTAAAATTTTTCTAAAATAATGTTTCCTAGATGTTTACATATACTTAGTCTTATACTAATGGTTTTCACTAATTTTCTCTTATCCTAATTCTCAAATTAACTAAATCTTGTTCTGATACAAACTATAGAGACCCTACTTTTTCTTTTATAACTATTACATCATTTTAAAGATAAAAAACTTAATACCATTAGAAATCCGTGATCAAAAAGTTTAGTTTATTTGTAAAATTAGGCTTATACGTAACTTTTACATAATAAAACATAAAAATTATTTAATTAATTATTCCATATCTTCTAAGTGTCCCCCACATTCTCCTTAGTATAAGTAATCACTTGAGGATATACATCAATGAAAGGGGTGAGTTAATATCCAGGTAAGAGGATAAATAAAGACATGAATCAATATAACATGGGGGAGAGTAATCATCATCACCATAACATAAGAATAGGTACATAATCATAATAATGATAGGAATCATTACATAAAGTAATATAATATAGAAATTCATAAAAATGAAACATCATGTCATAGTGGTCAAAACCACACATAGTTGGGAACAAATATAGAATCGTGTTCATGCATAACATATGTTCATAATCATAACATCATCATTATAAACAAATCTAGAATCATGTTCACGCATATTCCACTAGGGGTTCCCATGGGTCAGGTCAGGGGCGTTTCAGGACCCGACCCGAACAAAAAATCTCGGGTCAGGTCGGGATGGGTCACATGCTTCATGAGCAGCTAACCCAACCTGACCCAACCCATCAGGGTCGGGTTACCCGATGCATGCCTAAAGGAACCAACCCATCCCAACCCATTGTGGTTAGTATTAGTTCGAGTCTGGTTATATGTGTAAAATCGACCCATCCTGATAGACCTAAACCAACCCCTCAGACCCAAACCCCCTAGACCCCACACGATGGACCCCTACACCAGCTTTTTACACCTCTCACCCAGACCCAACCTGATGGACCCCTGCTCCCCCCCCCACCCCCGCACACTAGCCCACACCCCTCCCCCACACCCAACCTGATAGACCCCTACAACAGCCTACCCCCCCCCCTCCCCCTTGCACGCCAGCCTGACCCCCCCCCCCCCCCTCCCTACACACAATCCTAAACCCCTCCCCTTGACCCAACTCGATAGACCCCTACACCAGCCTGCCCCCCCCCCCCCCACACACACACAGTAGACTAGACCCAGCCTTCCACCCCCCTACACACCAGACCAGACCCAGCCTCCCTCCCCCTTGCACACCAAACCAGACCCAACCCCCTCCCCCTGCATTGCATTAATTCCCCACACCAGCCTCCCCCTGCACACTAGCTCTCCCCCAACCTACACAATAGACTCATCCCCCACACACACACACACCAAACCAGCCTCCCCCCCAACAGCCCTCCCCCCATCCCCCCTACATACCAGCCTTTCCCCCTCCCCCCTCCACACCAAACCCAGCCTCCCTCCTCTTACACCCTTTCCCCTCCCCCAACCCTGCACACCAGTCTACCCCCTCCCCCTGCACACCAGCCGCAGCATTCCCCCACCCCCTTGGCATACCATACTAGACCCATCCTCCCCCCCCCCCCGCACACCACCCAGCCTCTCCACCTACACATCAACCTCAGCCTACCCCACTCCCCCCATGCACACCAAAACCATCCTTCCTCCCCTCTACAGGTTGCACCCCTGCCCTCCTCTCTCATGTACACCAGCCTTCCCCCTCCCCCCTTCACATCAGCCTCATCCTTCCCCCCTTACCCCCTTGCATACCAGACCAGACCCAGCCACCCTCCCCCTTGCACAACACCCAGCTTCCCTCCCCCTGCACACCAGCCTGCACCCCTCCCTTTTTATACCATCTTACCCCACTCCCCCCTTCACACCAGCCTCATCATGCCCCCCTCCCCCCTGCACACTAGACCCAGCCTCCCTCCTCCCTTCACCCATGCCCCCCTGCACACCAACCTCCCCCCCCCCTGCACACCAAACCTAGCCTCCCCCTGGCACCCCAACACCACCAGTCTCCTAGTCCAAAATGTCAATAAGGAAAGGTTCAAATCATGATTCAGAAGTTCAGATATTCAAAAAAAATGTGTATGCTAGGTGTATAGGTAAGAAAACTTGTAGACATAAGAAATTATCCATCATCCAAGATTCTGAGAGTAGAGACTCCGCCATCTTTCACTCAATATAAGATCAAATTTTTTGACAATTTAATAACAAAATAAAGAATGTAATAAATAGAATAACAACCATTTTTAAGTTACAAGTTAAGATCACCTAGATCAATTTCAGGAAACAAGTTAATATAAAATTGGAATCCAATGGAGCTTACATCTCTGCAAAAAAAAACCCACAAAAATCACCTAGTACAGATATTTGACTCATCCACCTCATCATTTTAAGAAACAACTTAAAAAATACAGAGGAAATGATGGCATGAACCATTGTTCATTGAGAAAATTTATCATTTTCTAGAATTCATATATAAATGACATCAAATTTTCATCTTTGTAATCATGTAGAGGGTACAGTCAAGAAGGTAAAAATCTGAGGTTTTAATGACGGTTGATAGGAGAAGTTCCATATGCTATAAAAGGGAATAAATTTAAAAAAACATAAAAAAGGCATGAATGCAAGATGGAAGAAGTTAATAAGGCACGTGATCTACCCCAAAATATTGTCCAAACAAAGAAAGAGTGTTTAGTTTGTCCTAATCAATTGTAAAATACTAAAAAAAATTCATAACCCAATACTAAGAAAAATGAAAAACATGTGGTTGTAGTTCATGAGGACTCATCCAAAAAATATTCCATGAAAATTAGGATAGATGAAACAACTTCACATGAAGAATCAATTCATGGGAATAAACTATATATTATTTGGGGGTTATCTATGTATGTGATGACATTATTATGAATTGAATTTGTAAAACAATCATAAAATTATACCTTAATGAAGAGTGCTCGATCAATCATCCTTTATTATTCTACTTTAGACAATGAAACTCTAATCCTAAATTGTGGTGGATGATGGTATATCTTAAAAAACACAAAAAAAGAAATAACAAGTTAGTATTTTACTTTTTCAAAAAAAATTATATTTGAAAAATGAAAAATGATAAAAAGCATAATATTTTTTAATGGAACCTGATTCAATTGATTCCACTTCTTCAAGTTGATTTCAAATGTCAATTGGTTTAGACTTTATAAACTAATTTTGTGAGAAAATTAATGCTTTAATGGTGTTGGGATTCAAACAACTACAAAATGGATCAATTACTCATCCTCCTATACTAAAAGCGGACATTTAAGATATTGTAGTTAAAGAAATTTCTAGAATATCTCTAGCAATGCACAAGAGAACCTAATATTTTCCTACCTTTCCTTTCCACCAACTTAAAATATCAAATCCTTTGAAATCATCCTCACAATCATCAATATCAAGATATCTCTCTAGTTCATTCCTTTTATGGGTCAATTTCTTTGTCCTTTTCTTTAATATACATGAATCTTTCCATTTCTCGTCATCCTCACTATCGGTACATGCATCATGAATATTTGACTCTTGATGATAACTTGACTCACATTTATCAAAAATTTGAATGGGATATTTATATTTGTAAAAATCATAGAGATTATTCATAACCTCTGTTAATTTACTGATCAACTATTTTTTTTCTTCTTCATTATCAAACATCATTTCAAAACTATCCCAAACATATTCAAATTTATATCAGGGATCGAGAACAACTTCCACAAGTAAGAAAGAATTAAAATTTTAACCAATACCTCAATACTTGTCCAACATAAGATTTCTTGCAATATCCATTTCACTCATAGTAATATCATGGCTCTTCATCCATTTCTTGATTTTTTATATATGTCACAAAGAGTATTAAAGAAAGTGTGACATGTCACATGCATAGAACCAAAAAACTAAATAGTGCTATCATAAATTTTTTTAAGAACATGATAAATACATGATCATGATCCCAATCATATGTTATAGGATCCCCACCTTTAAAGACAAGAGCACTCCAAAAACTTGCATCCTCCCCAAGGAAAATAAATATTGTCTCATACTTCTCTGCAACATCCAACATAAAGTAACAAGAATTATACCTAGTAGGCATGTCAATAATTATGGCATGTTTACTAGGAATTTTTAACTCCTTGGTTATGATCTTGAAAATAGCCAATATTTAAGGTGAACTTCTCACAAATTTGCAGAAAACTCAGATTCTAGAAATTTATGTCGATATTTCCTTTATCCCATCACTAAAAATAAGGTTTAAAATATGTGCACAACATCTCATATGCATATACTCTCCATTAAGTATAAACCCATTTCAATCATTAACCCTCCTCACCAAATAACTGATAGAACTAGAATTTTCCATGGTAATAATATTAATTATTTCAATCCACATTGTTTCAATGTTTGTTCTAATACTCACCCAATTGTTTACCCTTTATGATCTGTAATAAGAAAAAAAAATGGATGAGTTTTTTATTTAAGATCCAATTATCATCAATAAAATGTGCAGTCACACATGTATAATTCAGATTCTAAATTTAAGTTCATGTGTCGGTGGTAAGACATACCATGTGAGAGAACATATCAAACATAGACTTTAATTTTTATTTCTTAGCCAAATATAACTGTAAGAAATCCCGAGAAAGTTTCTCTAGATGGAACTTGAAATTGAGGTTAAAAAACTTCAATAAATTCTCTAAAACCTTGATTCTAAATATTTTTAAATGATAACTCATCAATGATTATCATTTCAACAAGATCTATTCTGCACTCTTATTGGTTAAAATGAGCTACAAAAATTTTAATCGTCCCATCATCCTCATCTTCACACTTCTTTGTAAGACCAAGAGTGGTTTTAATTTTGTCAAGATTTTTGTGTGGATTTTTGTTTCATATTATAAAATTACTATTTAAATTACTAGTTCCATGTTGGTTGGATGTGCAAGCATAATCTTTTCTATAATAATTACAAACAACCCATCCATTTTTCTTATGATAATGATCCCAAGATTGAGATATTATTGAACTCAGAGGTTTATAAATTGTTACCTTTTTATTAGTAGACCTCTTACCCTCACTTTCTTCACCTGGTATAAAACTACCCCCCCCCCTCTTATTTCTATTGAATGTGTAGTTGGAGTAGACCCCATCTGACTTTGGGTTCTTTCACCAACTAGAGGATTAGAACAACTTATTTTTTCACCTTCCATGAATCTCTAGCTTCTTTCAGCTGTGGTAAACACACCCCTAGTAGAATAAGGAGAATAAATTTTTAAACCAATATATGGATTTGAAATTACCAATACAAGCATAATCAATGATAAAATTTTTAAGAACAAATTTTTTTAAAATATTATAAGGCGCATCATGCCTTGATCCCAACATAACACTTACTCAACAACCAAGGTTACTTCACCCAAATGTTAATATTTAATTTTTGACCACTAAACATCATAAAAAATCAAACACTTTACACTTCTAGAACCACTAATATCAATACACCATTGTCGAAACCATCGAGGATGAAACACCAAAAACAAATATTATCAGACCGTCACAAAAACTAGGGACAAGAAAATCAAATTCCACTATAAAAAACAACCAATTTTTTTTAATCGACTTGACACCAAATGGTAGTCAAGAATAGACCACATCATCACCATCACAACTTCACAAGACCACTAGTAAACAAGGAAACCCCAAACCACCACCATCAAAAGAAAAATGACAGCAGAAGGAAGAAATGAAACCATCATTGGTCATTCCTCATGGAAAATTGGTGGATACTCACCAAAAACATCCTAAAATCCCTAGAAAAACCACATCACAAATCTAGAATTGGGCCTATTATAGTGCAATAATTCTAGAAAAAAAATTAGAGGATGAGTCAAACTAGGTAAGCATTCAATTTGTGACTAAACCATAATTTTATAGGAGTACAAAAACAAAATTGAGAACTCTCATAATGGAAAACATAATTTAAAAAGAACACAATAAAAATATTAACTTTTACCACCAGTTACTACCATGACTTACCGCACACACAACATCAGGAAGGAGGAGGAGGCAACATGAGCCAATGTATTTCTCTTGAAGAGATAACAGAAGGAGATGGGTTAGGGAAGCTCGAGGAAGGAGGGGGGAGAAGGAGAGTTAGGTAAGGGTTTCATCTCCTATATATTTCTAGATAATAAGGATGGATTATGGTTTCCTTCTCTGTGAGGGAAGGTAGGGTTCGGGGGGAGAGGAGGAAAGCAGGAGGGTGAGGTGGATGAGGGAGGAAGAGAGGGAATGTTTTGAGGGCAGGGCCACGATGTGAATTTGAAAGGCCGAGAGATTAGGGATTTTTTTATAGAACAGATCGGGTCATGGGTAGGGTTTGTTCTAAATGAATCTAACCCAAGACCCAACACAACCCATATATGGGTCAACCCATTATGAACTCGACCCGAGTTTTTTCGGTATAACTCTACCTGATCTGGGCTGGTCGAACTCGTTGGTCCGGGTTGGGTCTAGACACCCCTATATTCCACATTATATCATAAGATAAATCACATTTCCCAATGCATTGGAGAGATATATAATTCTAGGCCCACACATCACATCATATCATTTACATAATCATGCATTCCACATAGAACATATATTAATTAAATTCATGAAGTAAACCCAAGGAAGAGAATGGGTTTCAATTGGATTTCAAAATAAATACATTTATGAATAAACTTTTTGGTTCCCAAATGAATAAGGTAAATCATGAAAGGATATAATATATCATTATTATTGAGTGGACAATAATTGTTTAAAGAGGATTAAAATACGATGTTTTTGAAATTGAATTCAATTTAAAGAAAATATTTTCTCTTAGAAAACATTTGGACATGGTTGGAATATGTATATATCTTGGATCATACTTTCTTCATCACTTAAACTTATTTATAATGAAAAATATCTTAATGAAAGAATTAAAATCTCAACTAAAGAATTTATTTGAATCAAAATGTCAAGTTCATCGACTAAAATCTTATTTTTTTAATGTTGTTTCTCTATGAGACAGTCGAGGCACTTAACAATCATTGAGAACCAAGACACAGTTGTGCTCCTGTTGTTCTCATAATTTTTTATCGATGATAGAAAATTTTAAACAATTGGATTCAATCTTAAACCTCCTAACCTGAATGAGATAATAGTCCATACTCTATGAATAATCCACTCTGACTGGATATGTATCGATAAACAATGGAAGAGAAAAGGAGAACATAAAGTGATAAAAAAATTATCATTAAACATCAATTGAAAAATTCAACTTATATAATTTTGTATAGTGAAAATAGTTGTTATTAAATAAATTTAAGCTTGGAAACAAATCACCAATTGAATATACAATATTTTACCACAAGGAATCTATCTTCTCATGATCATGTGGTAGAGAAAAACTTTTTTCTTTATCCATATTGTAATTAGGAGTAGTTATGTAGAATATCCTACACTTTCTTATTCACTTGCTCCACTTCAGATAAAGTATGTAGTTCCATTTAGAATATCCCCCTCCCCTAGAAATATTATTTTCTTATTTCTATATAAATTTTCAACCAATTTCACTTACTTAAATCGGTGACTACCAAATGAGAGTGTAGATTCCCTAACTTTGTTTCACTACACTATCTTCTTAGAAAACACTTTAACCCACTCCCAACACTTTCACAAATAAATGGTTATTCTAGATAACTTTATTTAATTTCTTGGATCAAAAATTAATTTTTATCCAACTATGTGTTAGTCTCCGAAAGTTTTTTCATAATTCTCCAACAAATCAAAAAATTTCCTTGTTCATCCCCAAATTTAAATGGATTATGATTCCATATTTTTCTCAGTGGAACTTGTGAAGCTTCAAAATCAAGCTAGATCAATCTACAATAAAACCAAATAAAACAAACATCATTATTTCATGATTCCTAGGGAAGCATTGGCTAATTTAAGGATTTCAAATCACTAAGGAATTATATTGATCAACTATTTATGAAATAACTCATCATAAATGTTTAAAAATTTATGAATTCAATCTTCCTCCTTCACTCCCAAAATTTATACCTATAACAAAACAAAAAACCAAAAAAATGACTCTTCATAATAAACAATTCAAACATAGTAAACCTCAGAAGTTATCAACCACATAGAACATAACATTTAATCTCAATGTCATATCCCTCAATGCTACCATCTAGATATTGGGTTCTTCAGTGAGCAATTTCAATCAATTTCCCTATTTTATCATCTTTTATATATGTATTTGAAATCTCAAAACATCAATCGACATCGAAAATGAAAATAGATTCTTCAGTAATCTTGGTCAAACCCTCATCATATTATTTTGTTGATTTATTGATCTTAGTGGATCTTCAAACTCATGTGATATGTTTATCTTCTTTAGTTTATTAAACATGGTATTCATCTTGAACTGAACTTCAAGCTTATTCATTAATCTTCTTCTAGAAAAAATATATATCTTAGGTCCAGTCTTGGGCTCTCATCCTTGTCAAACATCTGTGAGATTATAGATCTCAATTCCTCTTTTTCAATAGTCAGTGAGATCAGTGAGATCATGGGGGAGGCCATGATTTTTATTCATACATAATCTTCTCCAAGAATATTATTAGATTAAGTCAGCCTCATATGATTTAGGTTCGTCCAAAATCATCACTATTCTACCACTAGATTTAGTAGTTCTATTAAACCAACGTCTCCAAAAACAATTAAAAATATAAAATCTTGGGTTGCCTAATTGGATTGAGAACATGATAGTTGTAGCACTAGATTTCAGATCCATAGTAGAGGCATTATCGGTGGTGGTGGCTCCGGCCTTGGTTCCTAATGGTGGATTTGGGTGGTGGCATTTTCAGTTGACCTCCCCAATAGAAATACATCTTTGGGTGAATCGACTCATTGGGTTCTTCACTTCTATTTAAGAAAGATCATGGATGTGTTTTTCACATACCCAAATTAATGATAATGTGAATGAATCCTCTGAACAAAACTCATATGTGGTTTTAATACTAAATGGCTATATGAAACCTTATAAAATTGCCACTTTTAATTTTGTCTACCTGATGCCATTTCAAATTTGGATGTGTGATTCTAGTTGAAAATGGATACATTAGTACTTTTCATTATTTGTCTATGTGGGGAACTTCCCAAATATTGGCTATATCGTTTCACTATCCATACAGATAAAAAATCACTAAAATAATTGTTCAACCAAAAATAAAATATAAAATCACATTTCATTTATTAATTAATTAACAATGAAACAATATATTTAAATAAAATAAAGTATATACTATATATTTTATGGAATCAAATAAAAGATAATTAATTAAAATAAAGTGTCTAAAATAATTAACTAATTAATTGATTGATAGAATAAATTAATGATACAAATGTATTAAAGAATTGAATTATAATTCAATGTAACTAAATATTAAATTATTTAAATAAAAAAATTAAATGTTATAATCCAATTAATTAATTAATTACAAAAAATAAGAATATATAAATTCAATTAATAAAATTCATAATTAAACAAAATCACAAAAATTAATATTTTAAATTAATCTTCAAAATTAAATATTAAACTGAAAGTCTAGACAAAATTTATAATTACTTTAAATATTAATCAAATATATAATTAAACTATTTATTAATTTTATAATTAATTAACATTAATTATCAATTAAATAATTAAAACATAACTTAGTCAATTAAAACATAGTTAAATTAAATAAATAATGTGGAAAATTTGTTTCAAAATACCTACACATAAAATTCCCCCGCACTAAGATTTTTCTTATCCTTGAGAAAACAGTTATCCAAATTCAGTGGAATGAAATGAATCTTTAATTTGAAATATGGATGGCCATAGAAAATATGTTTTGATAATTAATTTCTCCTTTGGATTTTCATCAAACATTGTATAAAAATAACCTCAAGAGATTAAATATTGTTAGTGAAAAATAAATTCTTGTTTTAGAAATATTATTGACCTTATAATTTTAAAAATAGATCAAATTCACTTCAATCTTTATTCAACTTAAATTTTAAACTTCTCTTTACCTCCATGAGAATAAAATTGTATAATTAGAAACAAAAATAAATTATACACTATGTTGGGATGATAAAACCTTATAATTTAAAATGAAATAATAAATAACTCATCCAACAACTTAAAGAATAAAATATGGAGCTCAACCCGAGTTAGGATTTTCATTTTCTAATTCATTTGGATAAAAAATTTATGAATTTAAATAGTGATTTAGAAATTCTAGGGTAATGATAATTTTATAACATTAAAACCATTTTTTACCAAGTTAGCTGTTTTTCAAGAGATCAATGAAAAATGAATTTTTCAAATAAATCCAAGAGGTATTAGATAATTATCCTCCTTAAAGTTTATAATCAAAATTAATACTTCATAAAGATATAAATTCATTGAAAAATATTCATTGAAACTAAAAAACAAGAAAATTTTAAAAAAAATAGGGGATTCTGATGGGTTCTTATTTTGGTATATTTTAGAAAATTGAAAGAACTTTTCTCCCCAAACTAAAAATCAACATTGTCCCCAATATTGAATTAAGGGTGGAAAAACATGTGAATTCAATTTAAAGTTTAAAATAATTTGGAAATTCAGTAAATTAGAAACATGTAGAAAGGGTTACAAGAAAGATCAAAGTATTTTTTCCACATATCAAAAATAATTAAAACTCAAAACATGCAAAACAATTATATATTTTTTGCCACTAAAATCATTCATCTCAAAAATAAAAAGTGTAAACTAGTTCATATTCAAGGAAGTGTTTAAAAATATTTCTAGAAAAGATAAGAGTATTTATCACTGATACATCATCAGAAAATTTAATATCAGTTACCAACATGTTTGACTACTAATTTTCATCATACTAATACTCGTAAATTTTACCTTTTCTTTTAACCAATTAAGTTCAAAGTGGAAGCATCAAATGGATTTTAGAGAGCATAAAAATGAAAATAATGGTATTAAAAAAACTCAACTAAATTAGAATCTTTTTTCTTCATTATATCCACTCAAATTTACCCACTCTTCACTTTGATAAGGTATCTCTAGTTAGATATCTTTAAGGTCCTAAATTTTAAAATAAATAAATATTAGATTCAAAAAATTTCAGATTGAGTAACAAGTAAGAAGCCTTTAAAAATTAAGGGAGTTAGTCAAATATTGTTTGACATGTAGCTTTTCTAGAAAAATTTGGATTGTAAATCATCTACTCTAAATTGTGTAAATTATCCTCTAGTGGATTACACTAGTGAGAAATGAACTTAGGATCTTTTGGAGAGCCTATGTAACATCTCAGTTCTGGGTGTCGACCAGAGATGCCCCGTACCTAGTTGGTTACATAGCCTCAAGCACATTTCCCCAAATGTCAGAGGTTGTCGACTAGCAGCAAGGGACTTGGGTGTGATAGTGGGGAAACTATTCCCTCATTGGCAAAGTAACGTAGTGTAAATAAATAGATATACAATAGTGGAAGCATTAATAACATGCAATAAGTAAATAGTGGAAGACTGGAAGTTAATAAACAACTACATCATATACATATATCATTAATGATGTATGTCAAAAGTTTCTAGGAAAGCACCCAAACAAGTCACAATATTAGAATACAGTATAGAACCAAAGTAAAAAAAAAAATAAGCAAATAACTCCAGCAGCATCGCAAGCCTTAGCTTGGTCTCATGCTTTCTAGCTCCATAGAAATCAAGTACCTGAAGTAGAAGGGCACTTGCCCTTATCTATACTTACAGAAATATAATCTTTTTGGGCCCAAAAGAATGACCCAAACAGGGTGTGAGATGAATCCCAGTAGGAAACCACCCAAAGATATGTGCCTAACATTCAGTGAATATATATGGAAGGCAATAATCAAAATGAGGTAGTAAAAAAAGTACTCAAAAGTAAACATTGCTACAATTTCAATTGCATTCATTTTCATATATCATGTAAGCAGCTAATCAAAAACAATTAACCCTCTATGAATTACTCAAATACTATCCCATATGGTTAAACCAATCAAACACAAGCAACCCTCTAGGAAGTACTCATAGTCTAACCCCTCTGGTTCAGCTTTAGCAAAGACTCTTTGAAGAAGCTTCACTGTCAATTCCCAATGTGGTCTCGTATCAGTAACTATAGACATTATAGGTAAGCACTCAACATCTAATTCTCCCTGTACTCTCATAACAAGGAAACTAAAGACACTCTGATGGATCACAAATTCCATCCCCCCTATGGTCTCGCAATGTAAAAGTAAACAGACACTCGAGAGATTGCCTCATCATCCATTTTCTCTATGGTCTACTACACCAAGTTTCCACAGCCTTGTGTAAGTCAATTGAGCTCAACGATGTTCAAGAGCCAATGTAAAACCTAAGAACTAATTGGCTAATAGATTTCAATAACTACTTGGCTAAATAGATACAAGCATATAATAGCATCAGATAATATCACTCCATCCTAACAACACTAGGCATGGAAAACAAATCAGCCTAATATGAAAAACTAGACCCAACAGTCAATATCAAAACAAACCTGGGAAAACACCTCCATATCATGGAAAATAACCCTATTCAAAATCAAAAAACCTCTACTCATCCACACAAGGCACAAAAACCATTAACAGTGATAAAATCTCTAAACACGCAATACCCCATTCTAGGGTATTGGGCACTTTTGTAGAAAATATTCAAAGACTAACTACGGAAAGGTACAAACCTCCTACCTCATCATTTTATGGACTATATACATGAACCCCAGGCCTTGAATTTCCCTAGAACATGGTATATATACAAAAATTCTAAAAATATTAAACCAGGGATATCTCATGAAAAAGGAGGAATCAGGAAACAAGGCTCTATAAGAAAGAATAATTCATGATGGAGATTCCAACGCAATCAACGGTGGTTGACTCGGAAAACAGACAGCGAGTCGGGGGTTCAGATAAGATTCACGTCGTACAGTCACTCCTAGATGAGACGAATAGAGAATAAGGGTGTTCTGTAAATTAGATGTGACTCCGGTTCATTTAATTAAATAAAAATAAAGTACCCAATGTGTTATTTAAGGGTACATGGTCGATACTTTCTTTAACTAGCCTCTACTTTAGGCGGTCTATAGGTCACCCCACACGACCATGTACTTGGTCATTACACGGTCAATACATGGTCACCCGTGGAAACCAGTACACAGCATGTACTTATAAGAACATGGCGTGTACTCCTGAAATTTCCAGAAACTCTGCTTTTTCTCAAAAATGACCAGAAAGGAAAGACATACCTAAAAAGAAGATCTGGGTTCTTACAAACTTTCCCCCTTAAAGAAATTTTTCCTCGAATTTCCCTAGTAAGGAAGCGTAGAAGAATAATCCTCAAACAGCTTTGGCCACTGTAATTATACTTCGGACTCCCTCTCTTAAGTCTCATCTTGTACTCGCTCGTGATTCCATAGAACTCGTACCAGAGGAACTGACCATCCATGGAGAACCTTCTCACTTCGATCAACAATCTAGATAGGATGCTCTGCGAACGAGGCATCCACCTCTAACTCAACCTCCTCGAGTTGGAAAACATGAGATAGGTCCAGGAAGTAACATCGGAGCTGAGAAACATGGAAGACATCATGCATAGCCCAATACCTCTGAGGTTACTACAACCGATAGGCAACCATCCCAACAATATCCAACACTGCAAACGGTCTGATGTATCTTAGCGAATGCTTTCCCTATCTCCTAATCCTCTTGTGTCCCAACCTCAGTGTGACACATAGAAAAACCTGATCTCCAACCTCAAACTCCAAAGGTTGTCTCTATCGATCATCATAATACTTCTATCATGACTATGCAGTAGTCATCCTCTTCTGAATCAACTCTATCTGCCCAGTGGTCTCCTAGAAAAGATGAGGTCCCAGCATAGCTTCCTCTCCTACCTCATGCCAGTATAAGGGTGATCGAAATGGCCTACTATACAAGGCTTCAAAAGGTTCCATCTGGATAGTTTCTTGAAAACTATTATTGTAGGAAAACTCCATAAGAGGTATTTGATTCTCCCAAGAACCTCTAAAATCTAGGATGATTGCTTGAGTCATGTCCTCAAGAACCTGAATCATACGCTCGGACTGGCCATCTATCTGGGGATGGTATGTTGTACTCAAAAGTACCTTTTTACCCAACTCCCTCTGTATTCCTTTCCAGACTCGAGAAGTAAAATGTGCATCCCTATCTAAAACAATGGAGTGTGGAACACCATGTAGATGTACAATCTCTCGGATGTACAGCCTCCCATCTCATCAACACTGAAGGTCTCCTTGATTGACAAGAAGTGAGAAACTCTCATGAGTCTTTCAATGACAACCCATATAACATCATTCCCTTAAGTTGACCTTGGAAAACCTGTCACAAAATCCATCACGGCATCATTCCACTTCCACTCGAGAATGGATAACAACTGTAAAATCCCTGCTGGTTGCTGATGCTCCTCTTTCACCTACTGACAGGTGGAACACCTCATGAAAAAACTAGTAACATCTCTCTTCATACCTGGTCACCAATACTGATGGTGTAGATCACAATACATATTGGTAACACCAGGATGAACTACCCAAACTAAGGAATGAAAGTTCTGCATCATCTCCTTGTGTATGTCTACTAACACCCATAAGTTCTCATGAAAACACAAGATCTCATCCTCACCTACTGTCCATCCAAGAATAGGGTCCTCTCCTGACACACACTCCCATAGAAGTAGGCATTATGAATCTGATAGCTGCCTCATCCACACTCGATCAAATAGAGTAGAGGTTACATCTATATATAGAAGAAAAATTTGTCTCTATCTATCGTGCACCTTAAAATGAATCTTAGAGAACATATCCATAAGATGAAACTCGCTGCTAGCCTTCTGAACTGCCTATATCTAAGTCCTTCTTCTCAACAAGTCATCCACTGCATTGCCTTTCCCAAGTGTGTAGGCAAGCTCAAAGTTAAAGGACTGGAGGTACTCAACCCACCTTCACTGTCTAAAATTTAGATCATGCTGAGTGAATATATACTTGAGACTCTTGTGGTTGGTTAAAACCACAAAATTCTCTACCAACAGGAAGTGGCTTCAACAGCATAAAGTATAAACAACTACAGCCAACTCGAGATCATTCTTTGAGTAATTCCTCTCATGTGGTCTTAACTGTCGAGACTCGTATGCAATGACCCCTTCTCCATGCATAAGCACTGCTACCAGCCTGATACCTGATGCATCACAGTATACAGTATAGCTCTTTCCTGGCCGTGGAAAAACTAGTATCGCTGCTAAATTCAACCTCCCTTTCAACTCCTGAAAGGTTGACTCACAAGAATTTGACCACAAGAACTTTGTACCCTTCTTATTCCGGCTAGTCAATGGTGCTTCTAAGAATGAAAAGTCCTGTATGAAACGTCTTTAGTAACTAACCAGCCCTAGAAAACTCTATACCTCGAAGACGTTCTTCGACTGATCTTAGGAAACTACTTCTCTCACTTTCTTTGGGTCTATCGATACTCATGTCTCTGAGATAATGTGACCCAATAGGTGAATCTGGTCCATCCAAATGTGGAATTTTGAGAGCTTAACATATAACTAATGCTCTATTAGTGTACTCAAAATGATCTCAATATGGGTAGAATGGTCATGTCGAGTGTGAGAGTACACCAAGATATCATCCATAGAGACTACCATGAAAGAATCCAAGTATGGATGGAACACTCAGTTCATCAGTTCCATGAAGACTGAAGGAACGTTCGTGAGAAACCCCAAGGGATATCGGTTCATGACCGTCAACTAGTTCATCTTCTGATAATCCACAAAAAATTGGAGGGTACCGTCTGCCTTTTTCACAAATAGGACAGGAGAAACCCCAAGCAGAAGTAATGGGTCGGATGAAACCTTTTTCCTGCAACTCCTCCAACTGCTTCTTGAGCTCCGATAACTCTAGTGTAGACATCCTATAAGGAGGAATGGACACCGGTGCCACTCTAGGCATGAGATCAATAGAAAATTCCACCTCTCCCGCTAGAGGAAAACCTGAAAAGTCCTTTGGAAAGACATCCCTAAAATGATCGACCACTGGAGGAAATTCCAACTGTGGCATACCCTGGTCATCCATATATAGACTAGTAATCTGGGTTGTAACTCCTCCCAACCCATGATGATCGGGTCCTTCTCTGTCCTCCTGGAAATGGAATTCACCCTTGTGTAAAAAGGATCTGCCCTCTGGGATTGTGAAACTCACCCTATGACGATAGCAATTGATCACAACCTGGAAGGGAACTAACCAGTCCATTCTAAGAATGAAATCATTGCCCACCATATCTAAGATGTAAAGGTACCATAAGAAGTGACACCCACCAAACTCAAGAGGGAACTCCTTTAATTGATTTACACTAGCCGTTCTAGTCCCCAATGGAGTGCCCAGCATCAAGACATCAGTAGAAGAAAAGATACAAAGTCCAAGGCTCTCCACAATAGCAACAAATATGAAACTATGGGAATCCCCTATATCAAAAAGTAAAGAAGCTAAGACTAAGGCTACTAGAATCATACCTCAAACTGTATGGGGTCCGAGATCTTGCTCCCGCTAGGTCTAATCCACTGCAAAATTCAAGCATGTATCGTGGCCCTGTGACCCTACCTGACCACCATGAGCTAATCCACCCTTTTGTCGCTGAAAACTTCCCGACTGGATACCCTGGTCATGGACTCCACCTTGTCTTGAACGGATGGAAGAACTTCAGTTCCTTGAATGATGAGAAACTGGTGGCGCTGCTCCTGAACAAGGAGTCATAGAAGAACCCTTGTCTCTAGCTGCTGGTGAGAAAAACTGAGAAAACCACTAAAGATAACCCATCTTGCCACATGATCAACACTTCACTAGGTCCCTCAGGCAATGTGGCCTCGTATGCCAACTCTTCCTGCACTGGTAGCACACCACCTAGCTACCCAAAGAAGTATCTTGCCTACTACTATATCCATGTGTAGGCTCCCTATGGCACTTCCTACTATCACTAGGAGGTGTACCAACTCCAGATGTCGAACCGCCCTGACTCACAGCTCCAGAATCCCTCATATTGCGCTCTGTGATCAGAATCTACTTGACTATAGATGTGATGGAAGTCAGCCTAAAGATGTTCACTTGAGATCGGAGGTCGTGCCTGAGACTATCCCCAAAATTCTTCTCCAGGAAACTCTCATCACCTCTTTGGATGGGTGTGAAGCGTTGCATCTATGTGAAGCGAGAATAATACTCTCTGACTAAGAGAGTACTCTACTCTAGACTCGTGAACTCTCAGCCTCAGTCATCCCTCAAAGTCTCTAGGTAAAAGTAGTCATAGAAGGCATGCTAGAACTCGTCTCAATCCATAACCTGCTGGCGTCCTGCCTGTGAGATCACATCCCACCATATCTTGAAGGAATACCATATTATGTGCATAGAGAAAATCACCCACCTCTTTGGAGGCATCTCTAGATTCTCAAAGATAGATAGAATGGTATATAACCATGATTCTACAGCTTGAGTTCCTCTTTCCCCTGAGAAAGTAGGAGGATGTTGCTGCTGGAAAACCCGCGTCAATTCTGGCATAGATGCGGCATGAGTCATTTCTCCCTATAAGTTATTCATAAACCTCATAAATTCATCTTAGAACTATGCATCAACACCTATGTATAGAATTATGGATGGTGGAAAGACTGGTACTACAGGAGGATTATCTGGTAGTCCCTGATTAGCCATGTCTGGTGTCTGATCATTTCCTTGTATCTAGCGTACAACCGGAGGACATCAAGGTGTCATGACTCTGCAAGGTCAAGTACACACCTTAGTTCAATATTATCAAGGACTAAAACTTAGAATTGTAATAAGTTAACAGTTGAAAGAAAGCATTCATGTTTTTTAAAACATGGATACACGGCACGTATAACCCCTACATAGTGTGTTACTTTAAGCCTTCACATGGGCATGTACTTCTGCCAAAACTGGTCATGTAACACCCCATACACACAGCGTGTTTCTTCAAGACATGGAATTTACTTGAATTGTGTTCCCCTGTCCAAGTTCTTCTACATGACTAACCCACATGGTTCTCCTAGAACAAGACTATACGGCATGTTCGTGCTAGATAAATTGTGTACTATGAAGATTTCACCAACCTGTGTTTTTCGTTACACAACTAGATACATGGGTTACACTACATAGCTTGTTCAAGCTTGACACGATGTTTCTAACCTAATTTTTATCCATCTGTTTCGTTAGTGACACAAGTTGACACATGGTCTACACAACACATCGTGTATATATGGTACATGGCATGTCCCACCAATGATTTCTCAACCCCATGTCTCTGCCCACACAGCCAGTGACACTGTTAGAGACTACACGGCATGTACATATAGTACACGGCATGTACTAAATAAAAATAGTTCCTTCCCGAATAGAAGGACACACGACATGTGTTCATCATTACATGCCTTGTATTATGGATTTTTCTGGACAATAAGCCTCTGAAACTATTCCGACACCCAGAAAAATACTGAAATGAACATTAAAGTGCCTAATTCTGATCTCTGATGAACCATACTCCCCACGAATCAAAGTTTATCATATTATACATGTCATATACTAGCATAACAGTGTAATGATCCACCAAATTATGATCCATGAGGGCTTATAACACCTCAAGAACCAAATTTTGGAGTTCATTCAAATAAAACCTTACGTAATCCAATACGCTTTCAAAAAGCAGGTATTCTATCAAGGCATCTATCACAACAGCATGCATATCTAACACAACATCAATCAAAACAACATGCAATCGGTAATGCACCCTAAATGGAATGGCAAGAATGCATGACATGTTATTTCTAGCAAGTTCCTATATGATGCATGAGATGTAATACCTTCATATCATCAGGTTGAACATATATAGAACCTTAATATTATCAATATAAACCGCAAAAAACATGTGAATCACACAATGGTGAAATCAAATCAACATTAATAATTGAAAAACAATAAGAATCACAATATTCGAGGTAAATTGGTTTTTCCCTATACACGGGTTAGCTACTCTCGGGCACAGCTTATTACCAACTACCTATTCTATCATATCCCTGGTTATAGGCTCCAAACAGTAAGTCAAGAAGAAAATAATTCCTCTGATACCACTTTGTAACGTCTTGGTTTCGGGTGTCGTCCCGAGATGCCCCGTACTCAGTTGGTCACATAGCCTCAAGCGCATTTCCCCAAATGCCAGAGGTTACTAACTAGAAGTGATGGCCTTGGGTGTGATAGTGGGGAAACTATGGCCTCATTGGCAGAGTAACGCACCATAAATAAATAGATATACAATAGTGGTTGTAGTAATAACATGCAATAAGTAAACAGTGGAAGACTGGAAGTAAATAAACAACTACAACATCAACATATATCAATAATGATGCATGTCACAAGTATTTAGGAAAGTAGCCAGACAAGTCAAAATGTTAGAATACAGTACTAACCCAAAGTACAAAGAAAACAAGTAAATAACTCTAGTAGCATCAAAAGCCTCAACTTGGTCCCATGCTCTCCAACTCCATAGAAATCAAGTACCTGACGTAGAAGGGATCCTGCCCTTTTTATACTTGAAACAATATAATCTTTTTGGGACCAAAAGCAAGACCCAAACAGGGTGTGAGACGTATCCCAGTACGCAACCACCCAAATATCAGTGCCTAATAGTCAATGAATATATATGGAAGGCAATAAGAAAAATGAAGTAGTAAACAAAGAAGTACTCAAAAGTAAACATTCAAACAATTTCAATTGCATTCATTTTCATATATCAAGTAAGAAGCTAATCAAAAACAAGTAACCCTCTAGGAAGTAATCACATCCTTGGACCTCTATTTCAACAAATCAAACACAAGAAAACCTCTGGGAAGTACTCACATTCTAACCCCTCTGGTTCTTCTTTAGCAAAGACTCTCTGAGGAGCACTCACTATCAATTCCCCATATGGTCTCGTATCGGTAACTATAGACACTCTGGAGAAGCACTCAACATCCAATTCCCCCTTTTGGTCTCATAATGAGGAAACTACAGACACTCTGAGGGATCCCAAAATTCATCCCCTCTATGGTCTCTCAACATAATAGTAAACAGACACTCTCGAGAAGCCCATAGCGTTAATTCTCCCTATGGTCTACTACACCAGGTTCCCACAGCCTTGTGTAAGTCAATTGAGCACAACGCTGTTCAAAATACAAAGTAAACCTTAAGAACTACTTGGATAATAGCTTTCAAGAACTACTTGGGTAAATAGCTACAAGCATATAACAACATCAGATAATATCACTCTATCCTAATAACACTAGGCATGAAAAAAAAGCACCCTAACAGGAAAAACTAGACCAAATTGTCAATATCAAGAAAAAAACAAGGGAAAACACCTCAATATCATGGAAAATAACCTTATTCACAATAAAACAACCTCTAATTAGGCACACAAGGCACAATAGGCATTAACAGGGCTAAAATCCATAAACACTCAATACCCCATTCTAGGGTATTGGGCACTTTTACCAAAAATATTGAAAGACTAACTATGGAAAGACACAAACCACCTACCTCAGCATTGTATGGATGATATACATGAAACTCAGTCCTTGAATCAACTTAAAATGTTGTAGATCAATAAAAACGCTAAAAAGTTCAACTAGGGATATCTCACAAAAGAAGAGGAATTAGAAAATGAGGCTCTAGAAGAAGGAAGAAGACACCATGGTGATTCCAATGCAATCAAAGGCTATTGAATCGGAGAACAGATGGTGTGTTAGGGATTTGGAAAAGATTCACATCATACGATCACTCTTGGACTAGATGAATGGAGAATAGGTGTGTTCTATCTATTAGACGTGACCCCGGTCCATTTAATGAAATAAAAATAAAGTTTATGGAATTTTCTTTAAGGGTACACGAAGCATAATTTCTTTAACCAGCCTCCACTTCAGGTGGAATCCATGTCACCCCACCCATCCATGTACTCGGTTGTTACATGGTTAGTACACGGTCACCCATGGCAACCGGCTACACAGCATGTACTTATAAGTACACTGTGTGTACTCTTAAAATTTCCAAAAACTCCTCTTTTCCTCAAAAATAACTAGAAAGGAAAGACATACCAAAATAAGATTTGGGTTCTTATATCCTTATTGTCAAATTTATTTTTACAAGAAAAATAAGCAGATTTTAAAATGTTTATTGAAATTAAAAATCTATAAATAAAAGTAAATGGAAATTAAATAAAATGGAAGAGAAATCATGGGTAAGACCCCCCAAGAGGTGTTATTTTTTATACTATCCACAACTAGATATCCTATTGTTTATCCACAATCCATCCATGGATGGGGATTATGTAGTAAGAACCAAAACATCCTATCTTTCCCACATTCCATTAGCTTCACTCTTATGTTGAGGTCCCCTTGGAGACAATTTAGTGTCTCCATCACCCTCGTATTATGGTACAATTTTTTATTTTGGGATGGAAAACTATTTAAGAGGTCTCATGTTCTTATTATCAAGGAGGGGAGGTGTCCACTAGTTTCTATACTACATCTGGGGACAACCTCAATAGATAAATAAAGATCTCATATACTCTAAACTGGATAGCTTCATCTTCCATTTATATATCCAAATTCTTTCCAATAGAGATTATCTCTATTTATACATACATCTCTTCTTTATCTTCTCTACAATAAATATCTTCTTCTACAAACACTTTAAACTCCTCCTAGTCCTGTGAAGTTGGTGTCATTTCTACATTTTAACAACATGGGGGTTGAGTTAAAATTTTAGATCCAAAGTGATCTAAACATGAAAGGTCAAAAAGGTCCAAGTCCTATTGAGGAAAATCATTTGTTAGATATTTTTCATCTTCTATGGATTTTGAAAAGAATTCATTCTAAAAAGTGAATTTTCATTAGGTTCAACCTCAACCTCTTGGATTTCTTCTTCAAAATTTGGTGAGTTAATCCCTCCTACATAGAAATTCATTAAAAAGTGTGAAAACTCATGAAGTTACTTAACTAAGGCTTCCAAGACTTGTGGATTTAAATATTCTTTATGCTCATCCATCATTATTTTAAATTAATTTTATTTTAATTTCTTGAATAGCCTCCTAGTACTATAGGTAAACTATCTTTCTACATTTTCTAAAGCGGGTGTGAATCCATTTGTTCTTATATATTTTTAAGAAATTAATTTTTTTTGAAAATATAGTTTTTTCAAAACTCCTTGGAAGCCTCCTGGAAAGTGTTCCTATTGAAGATACCAGAATTTTTTGAAACTTTTAAACTTATTTCAAATTTTAAGCCTAATTATTTTGGTATAGCAGTAATCAAGGTTGTCTTCTAATGAGACTGCACTTCGGGATTTTTCTATCATACTTTCATTTCTACTTTAATATTCATAATTTTTTGAGGGGATAACTACTACTATTAAAAAACAATTCTAATTTAAAAAAACTAACTAAATTGAAAACCAAAACTAAATAATAGTAAAAAAACTGAAATAGTATCAAGGAAAATAAATCTAACAGAAAGAGAGAAGTTGTCAAATTACATAGAAATCCTAGATCAATATTTCTTCATCACTTGAAATTATTTATACTAAAAACCCTCTAAAATTTAAAATTAAAATCTCAACTCATTAATTTCATTTGGATGAAAATTTAAATTTTTTCAACTAAAAATTCAATTGTTTACCTTCTTTCACTAGGACTTAGTTAAGGCACTTAATGACCGTCGAGCACCAAGAAACGGGTGTCCTCCCATTATGCTGATAATTCTAGATAAGTAATTGAGATGTTTAAACAATGAGAGTAAATATTAAAACTCCTAACTAGACTAAGTTAAAATTATACACTCTATGAAAAACAAATTCTGATCAGTTATGTGTCGATCACAAAATGGAAGAGGAAATAAGAACATCAAGTGATATAATTTTTGCTCATTAAACATCAATCAACAAACTCAACATGCATAATTATACATATTGATAATAGTAAATGTTCAAGAAATTTAGAATCGTAAATAAATAACCATTTTAATATAAAATATTTGACTAGAATGAATCTAGTCACTCATGATCCTGAGGTGAAGAAATCTTCGATCTTCATTTGAATCATAATTATCAGCAGTTCTTCAAAAGATCCTCTACATCTCACTCTTGTCGCTCTGCTTTAGAAAAGGTATATAGTTCCATTCAAAATATCATCCTACCCTTGAAATGTTATCTTAATATTTATCTATAAATTTTTTCTTAATTTCCCTGACTTAAATTGGTAACTACCAAATCAGAGTAAAGATTCACTAACTTTTTGTCACTCGCCGAGTTCTTATAAAATCTATTAAACCAAATCCTAGTACTTGCATAGAAAAAATGGTTACTCAAGACAAATTCATTTAATCTCTTAGATAAAAAAATTATTTATATCCATCCATGTGTTATTCTCCCCAAGTGTCCTCATAATTACTTAATATCTCACAAACAGGCCTTTTTTATCTCTAAAAGAAAACAACTTCTAATGCCATTTTTTTTTAGTGGAACTTGTGAAGCTTCAAAATCATGTTAGAATAGGCTACTACAAATCCAAATTGAACAAAAATAATTGGATCATGGTTCATGGGGAAGCCTTGGTTTTTTCAAGGATTTCAACTCCAACATCAATGATCTTTAGTTTCTCTTTCAATAGTCCATTTTTCAAAAAAATTTGAGTTTCTCAACCTCCAAAATTTAAACACATAAAACCTCAAAATCCCTCTATAGCACAGAACATAAAATGCATTCCTAGTTTCATAACCCTGAATGGGATCGTCTGGATCCTGATTTCTTCCAGGATCATCTACAATCAATTTCTTTGGTTCTTCTTCTTTGTTTAATGGATTTTAAATCCCAAAACAACAATCGACATCAGTAATTAAATCAGATTTTTCTTTGGTAAGCTTGGTAAAACCCTCAAAATCTTCCTTTTCCAATTAATCGATCTCGGTGGATCTTCACACTCATGTGCTGAGTTAATCTTCTTCATTTGATCAAACTCATCTTTCATATTGAACAAAACTTAAATCTTCTTCACAAAACTTCTTCTAACACAAATCTAGATCCAAGTTCCAGTATTCTTCTCTAAACTTCATCAACCATCAATGAGATACTAGATCTTGGTTCCACTTTGTTGACTTTCAATGAGATTATAAATATCATTGTGGAAGCCTTAGTTTTCATTCATGTGGAAGCTTATTAGATTAAGTTGGCCTCTGATTATTCATGTTCTTTAGTGTTCATCGTTGTTGTTCTATCAGATTTACTAATTTTATTCATATAGATTCTTCAACAATACTCAATAAAAAATAATCTCACATGGCTTAATATGGTTTTTCAACATTCATATTAGATTGAGAACTTGATAGTGGAGGTGCTGGAATTCAGATCCATGGTGGATGAATCATCGACAGTGGTGACTTCGACCCTAGTGTGCAATGGAAGATTTGAGGTGTGGCAGTGTTGGTTAACCTCCCCAAAAGAGATCCTGCTTTAGGTGCATGAACTAAGTGGGTTCATAAGATCGGTTATGTGGTGTTCAAATACCCAAATGAACAACTATGTAGATGAAGCCTCTAAACAAAACCCATATATGGTTTTAATGATAAATGACGATGTGAATCCTTGTGAAATACCCACTTTGAATTTTGGTTATGTAACACCATTTGAAATTTTGATATGTGGTTCTTCTTGAAAAATGGCTATGTGAGTACTGCTATAAATTCAGCTACATGAGGCACTTCCTAGATATTGGTTACATTTCTACACCATCCACATAGATAATAGAAATCAATGAAATAATAATTCGAAAAAAATAATATCAAATAAAAAATAAAATTTCATTTGTTAATTAATTTTTAATGAAAATAGATTCAAAAATAAAATAAAATCTGTAATAAATATTTTTTTAAATAAATAAAATATAATTAATTAAAAATAATATTCCAAAAATAATTAACAAATCAATTAATTACCATAATAAATAAATGATAAAAATGTATTAAATACTTGAATTATAATTCATGTTACTAATTATTAAAATATTTAAAGAAAATAAATTAAATGTTACACTCAAATTAATTAATTAATTAAAAAACAAAGAAAATATAAATTAAATTAACAGAATACATAATTAAACAAAAACACTTAAATTAATAATTTAAAAGAGTATTAAAAATTAAATATTAATCTAAAATTCTAAATAAATTTATAATTAAAACAAATGAAACATTAATGAAACATAAAATTAAAATCTTTATTAATTTAACATCGAATTAACATCAATTTCAAATTTAAAAAATTTAAAAAATGACTTAAGAAGTTAAAACAAAATTAAATTAATGTGGAAAATGTATCAAAATAAAGACACATCAGTGAGACATCAAGGGATAAACTCAGCAACAAGCTACGATATCCTTGGCCATCAAACCCAATGTTAAAGGATCTCAGTACAACCAAACCTCTCCTAGTTGTATTACAAAGAGAAAGAAACCTCCTCAACACCTAATAATTATTTATGATGGGTGTCATTATCTACCCTAAGAATGATGAAATACTCATCGACTTAGGAAAACCAATCAAGAACATGTCCAATTGATATATGGTTATGCAAGACCTTTAAAACAATATCCCCAACATGTGCCTTCTTAACTCACTAAAGAATTTAAGGGGTAACAACTATCGATTGGAGATACGCTACATCATCCTTTCCCTCAAGGGACAACTTCTAAGAGGTTAAATGCTTGTTACCTCAGTCAACAGTAGTAGACCAAAACATCACTATGATTATTTTCTTCGACAGACATGCCCCTAGGAGGATCTCAATTTATCACTACCATAACCATTATTAGGTCCATTTTCACTCCCTTGTCTAGGAATACATGACCCAAAAATTCAACCTCTTGAATCAAGAACGATCTCTAAGAGATCTTCCAATAAAGATGGTACTCCTAAAGCATGTCTAGAACTATCCTCTAATGTCTCACATGCTCTATCTCGGACAACGAGTAAATGAGAGTGCTAATGAAGAATACTTCCATAAATTGATCCAAGAAGTGTTAATGATTTTGTTTATAAATCTCACAAAAACTACTAGGTCATCCAACATTCCAAAAGGTATCATAATTATCTCGAAGTAACCATAGTGGATTTAGTAAGTAACCTTTAGCACAAACTCTTCTCAAGTCTAGAACTGGTGATAACCCGCCCTATAGTAAACTCTAAAAACCACCTTTCCCCTAACCATAGGGAAAATAATTCATTGATTATTAGGGGTGGATACTCCTCCTTAAAATTCACCTAGTTTAAGTGACATCAATCCACACCTAACCTCAATAACTCGTCTTCCTCTTATGAGAACAACAAAGGGCTACCCTAGTGAACACACTAGGCCTAAAAATCCCTATTTCTAAAAACCCTCCGACTACACCCCCATCTCATGAAGCTTGGTAGGATCCATCTAAATGCTAGAATATATATCAGGTTAGTCATGGGGTAAAAGTCTATAAAGAATTCTAACTCTCGATGGGTAGGTAAACCAGAAACATCCTTAGGAAAATCATCCTCATAATCCACCACCACTATAGAAATTTGAGATATTATAACATCTACCACTCCAAGGGTAAAACTATATAACTGATTATTAATCGGTTTTAACCTACTATGAATGATCATGTCCTTCTCTACTTAGGTTTCCTTCTCATTGATGAAGGAAAACCACATTCCAACACCATAGAAACACCACATTCTATGCCTAAAACTATCAATATATGCATAAACTATAGATATCTATTCTATACCTAAGATTACTTCATAAGTACTCATCGATACTATATAGAGATCTCAGAAGAATCTCCCACCACCAATAGTTAGGTCATGCCATTTTCATAAGTGTGTGATCGATGAATCCACTTGGTTCGGGGTCTCTATGTATAATTGTGACAACCCAAAGTCCATTAACATGTAGTATATGGCTATTTTGTTACAATAGTACAAATATATCAGATCCAACAATTTAATAGCCTCGGGAAAACTAGATATATAACATATTTTTACATTACATTGAAAAATAAAATAAAAACTTCTGAAAATATGAAAACATTATTATTCTCATTTTGACCCTTTTATCGGGATTAGTTTTCTTATTAGTTTCTAAAAGAAATGTAAAATAATATAAAGGTGTGATATTAGACACTCAGTAAGGGGGTATTGTACAATGGAACAAAATATAAATAAGATATTATGATAGGAATAAATAAACTGAATTATGTTATATCAAATTTAACTTAAAGAATAAATAAATCCATGGCCAACATAATAATAAATAAATGTCTAGATAACAATAAATGAACATATAGTGATGGGAATTCATAATTTAAGACATTTAAAAACATACTATAAAGACCTTGTTCCAAGATATCTTGCATAGAGGGTAAGGATTCACCCATTATCATATCTTAGTTATCTCATGATACCTAACAATGCACTGAGGGGATATATAATTCTAGGCTCCACCTATCATGTAATAGTAAAATATATTCTATAAAATATCAAAATATTACATGGATTAATTTTCAAGGAAATAAAAGCATATATACTTAGAAAAATTTCTCAATGAGGCATATCATATAATATTTTATCATATGGAATAAAGAATGATATGGTGTGAAATTATTTTCCTCCAATATAAGAATTAATAATGATATATGAATTTTACAAGGAAGCGGACCAATGTAATGATAGATAAATCCTTTTTAATGGTTTATAAGGATCATGTATATCATCCAATCATATCCCTTAGGAGTTTCAAACCTAGTATATGACAAGTACCATTTTTATACACTAGGTGATAATCGAGTCAAATCCCAATGCGCCCTTTTTAGGGTTATTTCCCCTAGGGACAAATGTTCTAGAGCCCACTTGTAGTATCAATATAGGTATTTTTTTCTTGTAAAACCACACACACATTACTTCACTAAAATTTTAGGATGTTTTTATCGATATGGGAAAGTTTGGGCATTATAATGTATTAGACATTGGTTATAATGAGATGAAGTGAGTTATCTCTCATTAGGAATAATTCAAATGGATGTTAATAACATGGAATAAAAAGGTTTTATATATATGAAAAGTAATATTAAAATACAATATAAAAAGTAATTTTAATTTAAAATTGAATGGTAGGATTGTAGAAACCCTTACCTCCCTTAACCTGCTTAGCGTAGAGATGAACCTTCAGACCAACAAAACTCTTCAAGATTAAAGAGATACTAATGGAAGAGACTCCTTGGGAGGTATATAATGAGATTATTTTGAATTGGGTGTGGGAGAAAGGTAAGAGGGTTGGGTATTTATACTGGATTAGGGGTGGTGTTAAGGGTTAAAATAATTATTATTTCCTTTAAGGCTATCCAATTTTGTTTGGCATTAATTCCAATGTTTTGGGTTGAAAATTAATGTAGTCAAAGATGGTTAAGGTCATCCAATACATCAAAAAAACATTTAATTTTATGTTATTTATTCAATAAATTTTTATCAAGAATAATTATTAATAAAAATTTAAATCATCATCATATCTTGATTATATCAAAAGAGTTACGGTATTGTGTAAAAATGAGATTTTCACTTTTTTCCCCAAAAATAAACTTTTTTTAGAAAATTACCCTAAATTTACCCTAATATAATTTTGATGTGTTGAGTCCAAAAATAAAACTTATTTTATAAAATAAATTCTATAAATATAATAATTTTAACTTTTAAAAAAATCATTATTTATTGTAAATTAATAGTTTTTATGATATAAATAATTTTCAAACCATTATAAAAATTAATTAAGGCTTAATTAATTTATATTATAATCTAAATTTTTTTTATTATATTATGTATCTTATATAATACTAAATTATTAATAATAATAATATAATATAAATTTAAAAGAATTAAATTTTTATGTTACTAAATTCTTCCCCCCTTTATGAAATTGTGTCCTCGTAATTTAGTCACGTACCTCATAGTGAAAAAAGGGTAATTTTATATCATTGATTATTCAAGTTCCCATGTTGCCTCTTCTAAATTTTTATTTCTCCATAACACATTCATTAGAAATTTTGTCTTTTTTCTCAATTTTTTCTCTCTAATGGCATGAATCTAGACAAGCTCCTCAATATAAGACAAATCAGATTTGAGCACTATCTCATCTATAGTGTGTCTATGAGTTGGTTCTAGAATTTAATTCCTTATTATTGAGATATGGATGACTCCATGAACCTTGGATAGGATGGGTGGTAAGACTAAATGATAAACAATAACTCTAATTCTCTATAGGATCTAAAATTTCTTAATTTACCATGGACCTAACTTCCCCTTATAACCAAACCTTATAACCCCTTTCTGCGGTGATAATTTCAAGAAGACATGATCACATACTTGGAATTATAAGTCATTATTTCAGTTATCAACATAAATTTTGTCACATCTAGGATTTTTTTTGAGGTATTCCTTTATTCAAATTCTACCCCTTGGTTAATTATTAGTTTCCCCATGTTTTTTCTATGAAAAATAGAAAATTTTAAATCGGTAGTAGGTAGAACATGGTTTGTGTAAAGTTAAGGGAAACCATGCACCTTGACTAGGAAACCATACGGCAAAGTTTTATTTTTTTATAGTGGTGAATCACATAATTTGCGCATATTTTGGGTAACTGTTCCAGATAAATGTGTGTTGTGTGCCTCTTGGATAGTAATGGGTGCACAGTTGCTACATGGTTTTGAAAACCATATGGGATAACCATGATACTTGTCTTCGTCATTAAAATTTTAAAAATTACCTATGTTTCCTCTCAGGATTTAACCCCCAAATCCTCCCTTTATTGCCCCATTGAATCTCTCCATCCATAGATACATCCCTCTCTCATTCTTGGATCCCTTCCTTTTTTGGTTTTAGAGTGATAACTCCAAGGATTCATCAAGTAAGTGGTTTCTCCATTGATTCTTACCCATTTCATTAGTTCTTGTTTACTAGTGGGGTGTTGAACCAAGTGAGATTTCGATGTTGTGATATTAGGGGAGATATTGATGATGGTTCTCTAATCACTCCTTTATAGGGTCTTGTGTTGGTGTTGTTACATTTTCACACCAATTTCTGGAAGTTTATGAGTGTGAGGAAGGTGGTTCCATACTTTTACATTATTAGTGGATTTTTAATTGATTTTTTTCTTTCATGAAAGGGATCTATGGTTTAATTGAGTTTTGTAAAATATATTTTTTTGATGTTTTTTGGCATGAATATGTGATGAAATTTGATTTTCTAAAGGAAAATGGTTATGTTTTGTGTATGATTCGTTGTGATGTTTCTTAAAAAGGGTTTTATACCTTGTGTGGAAGGTGAAAAATTGTATTTCAAAGGGATTTAAAGGGTAAAATAAGTTTTCTAAACAAAATAATAATTGTTCCCAGTTGTATTCTTTATAGTGAAACTTTAATATGATTTTAGAATTGTGTAAATGATGGGAAAAAAGTTTTAAAAATGATTTGAGTTCATGTGTGGATTTAAAAAATGGTGTTTCTATGTAAATGGTTGGATTCCAATTGTGATCTTTCTTTATGTTTTCAAAGGTTTTTCATAAATTTTGAAAGTGGTGAAAATTGTATTTTCAAATGGTTTTTGTGTGCATTTGGAAGTTGGGAATGGTTTTGATTATGTGGAAGTATTGATAACCTTGTGTTCTTTGGATGTTTGTATTATGTTGTGAAAGTATTGATATATGTGATATGTGAATTTGAAATTTAGAAAAAGTAAATCATGGGTACCTAGGTGGGAAAACCAGAACTAGTACGCTAGTGATTTGAAAGTGTAAAGCCTATATTCTTCTATTGAATTGACTCTAGTAGACTCATAAGTAGAAAGGCTATGATTCACTTAATAGGATTGACAAATACAACACTAATAAAACTATAATAATGATTGGATACAACTATAATTTTGAATAGATTACTCTATAGTGTATCTTTCATGAGTATGTTATGGGTTGTTGCTTCTAAACCATGTTTCACCAAGGTACAAGGTTTATAGAGTTCCACTTGTGTTAGTTACCCTTAAGGATTTAACCATGGTTCTCTATTGTGACATGATGTTTATGTGATATGGTTCCATCTTTCAGTATATAGTGGACCTTGTGTGTACTTCATTTTGAAGCAAGTTTATTGAGAAATTATTATCCTTAAAAGTGTTTCCTTGAGAATGGTTTTTCTTAAAAAAATATTGAAAATGATTAAAATGATTTTTTATAAATGTGAATGTTAATTTGTCCTCTAATGTTGTAACATGGAATCTTTTATTTTGAGTGGAATCCTATTGGACTTTGTCTCACACCCTCCATACATCATTGGGTGTATGAAGACATTGTTATATATGACCTAGATAAAGGCACGATGTGTCGTGGTGATGATGGTGGATTCGGTTTCTAGTGTTCCATTTGTTGTAGGTTTTGGTGGTGGTGTCTTGAGGGTGATTGCCTTCATGTTACATGGAGTTTTATGGGACGTTTTTTGGTTTTCCCTCCATTATAGTATTTTATTTTTTGGTTAAATTTTTAAAACTTTGATTGTGAAAATTTTTGTAGCATTTTTTGTTATGTTTTTAGTTATGGATTGTTGTTCTATTTTTTCGATTGATTATAGTTATACTCAGGGGTGAAATCATTCCCAAAGTATATTTTTGATACCCAGACACTATTTATAGACCTGTTGGTATCAGAAACACCATTTGGTCCATATTTTAGACCAATATGAGTGTTAGGTTGGATGAAATCATGGCTTGGTTCGTGAAAAAATGGTTTCATGATATGATAGTTCTTTAGAGGACTTAATTTATGGAGTGCCCTATGTTAATTGGGATGTCAAGGTATATGTACTATGACTGTTGGAGCATGGGTGTAGGTTTGGGGGAGTTTCTGGACAACACTTTTTTGGACCGAACCTTGAGTTGGTGTGGAATGTTAGGTTTCTTTTAGGTTCTTTGATTATTGAGGGATGTTTTGTATTAGGGAAATGAAAATAGAGTTGGGTTAGTGGTCTCAGTGATCTTATAGGGCACGAAAGTCCATGTGAAGCCAGGGACATGGTCCTAGAAGACTCTCTGTGATGGTGGTGTGATTGGTATGTGGCCTCCAACCATATGGCGAAGTCACCCATCAAAAATAGTTTACCCTTGTGAGTTGTTTTGGGTCTTTCTGGATTCTGAAATTTTCATTGAAAACTATTGTTTTCTAATTGTGATAACTAGATTTAAAGTAGTAATGGTTTAGTTTTGGGAAGGTAAAAAATGTATTTTCATAATCATTTGGAAGAAATATTTAGAAATTGGTTTTTTATAAAATGATTTTTGGGGTAAAATGAGGATTGGTTTATCAAGATTTAATTTCTATAATTGAAACCTATTTTTATCAAAATTGTTTTTTGGAAAACCAAAATTTATTTTAAAGAAGGTTTTGGAATTTTGTTTTAAATGTGATGAAATGGATTTTTAATGGAATCCATGGCATTTATTTTAAGAAAATACAAAATGTTTTGAAGTGTGGTATTTTAATTTAATTTTTGACTCAATGTTTAGTGAGATTTTGAAAAGTTTTATGAATTTTCAAATGGGAAGTAAATTGAGAAGTTAAAATCATGGGTTGAATATTTTTTCTTAGAAAGTTGAAAAGTTTTGTTTTGACCTTTGGTATTTCCATGTGTGACCACATGCATGGATATGTGTTGAAAAGTGGATGATTTCTTTGTTTTTCATGAGGATATACATATGTGAGGCTCTATGAAATACTATTGGTGAGTTTGAAACCCACCAATATTTCTTTCTTTTCAAAATTTCTTTTAAGAGAAGGTGTAATGTTTTAATATAAGTAGTTGTGTGGTGTTTCACCTTGTGATTGGAGAATTTTTTCTGATAGGTGATTGATTTTGATAACTCTTTGTATTTGAATGGTGTTTCAAGTTTAAATTTATGTCGATGAATTGTTTTTGAGATAATGGTTAGTGGGTTCTTTTGACAAATGTTTTGGGAAGCCTATAATTTAGTTCCATTTTTTTGGAGTTTTTTTGTGGTATGTTTTGGTTGATGGATTAGTTTTATTTGGTTCTCAATTTCTTTATTGAATAGTGTATTCTCCAACAATATTAGATGGATATTTGAAGTGTATCCATAGGTGGTTCACCATCATAAGACCCTCCAGTTGATCAACCCATAGATTTTCCTCTTTATTTTCATATGTTTAATCCTTATTTCTTTTATGGTTAAGAGGACTCCCTCGGAGAGGAAGAGTGGATTTTGAAAAAATTGAAATAAACTTTAGTTTTCTTGAGTTTCATGAGTCGTTAAAGGTGGAGTTTTTCACATTTATTCTTTAAGGTCCGACCTAGAAGTGGTGAAGGGAAATTATAGTAATGGATAAAGGACTAAAGCAATTGGTGTTGGTCATAGTATTAAGAAGGCCTTTGTATCTTTCATCATCTTATTTTGGGTGAAGGGTCATGTTGTGCCATTCGTGTGTCATGTCTGGTCATAAGAATCTGTCATGTCCAAATTCTATGATGACCTGTTGTTCCTGTGGATACCGAGGTCACATGAAATGGTTTTTTCAGGGTGTTACCAAGAATATTATTGGAGTTAGGTACACCTATTTGAAAAAAAACCCTACCAGTTTGTAGAATTAGTGCTCTGTTTGGGGATTAGTTTGAATTCCCTTCTTATTTATTCTTCTTTTATTTTAATGGTTGTATATGATGGTGTTTTTGTGGTGTTTATTTTTTATTTTGAAAAGTATTATTTGTATTATGACTCTTTAAAAAACTTATATTTTAATTGAATCATGTTTTTCTTTCAAAAAAATATGAATTTTTGCGTTTTAAATGGAGGTGTGTTCTATGTGCATCTTATAATTCCCAATCTTGGTGAAAGTTCCATGTTGAAGAAAAGTGAGTCTCGTGGGGTGTTGTGTTATTTTGGTTCTAATTGGAATGTTGTGTGGTCAATCATGAAACTAAATAAGGTGTTATAATTGGGGATTATCATCTCTTTATTGTGGGGAATCATATTCTATAAGACATCATAGCTCTAGCCCTTGATGTGAGGCCTTTAACATAGTCAAAAAACCATTGAGGGTGTGGGGAACCTTGATGCATCTTAGGTATCTTCCATTTGGGTGTGGTAAATTTAATGGTTCTTACTTCAGTGTTCCTTTTTTTATAAGTTCCTCCTTGATAAAAAAATATTATGTGATTTATCTTGGAGAAATTCCAGTGGTTGTGCATTTTTGGATGTGAAACTATGCTTGGTTTTCCTTGTGTGGTCATCCTTGTGAATCGGTTTTGGTTTTTATTTGATCTAATCTAGATATGGTTGTACTCCATGGGGATTGTAAATTTTTGAATTTATTTCTGATTGGTTTGGACTTTCTTTCATCGGGACCCTTGTGTTGGGGGGTTGGCCTATGTAGGGTTTCCAAAAATTGGACCTTATGAGTTTTCCTAAGCTGGTTGTTATTTTAAATAGTGGGAATACCCACCCTATATTTTATTGTGGTTTCTTCTATTGTTGGTCGGTGTTAGTTGGATTTTCATGGTGGGGATTCTATTTAGTCCTCTAATTTTGATCATCTATTTCAGTCTCTAATGTACCTTGGCATTGAGATTTTTTTGGGGAAATTTTGGTTCCAGTTTCCCTTACCAGTAAATGTGAGGATTTTGGAGTGTGCCCAATGGTCTTGTTTGAATAAAGAATCAAAAAATTCATGTTTTGATTTTTCTAACACTTTTTGAGAAGTGTTTTGGGTTTTTTTATTCATTTCAAGTAAATGTTTTGAATTTAGTTTTGTAATTTCTGAGCTATTCTTGGATTGAGGGATTGGATTATGTGGTTGTGAGAATTACTTTTCTATTTATCCATCAACTAGAGGTGTTGTGGATTTCTAAGGGTAGAAGGAATCTAGTGTGGATTCCATTCTAGTCACCCAAGTTAAATCTTGTGAATCTCTTTTTCCATTCATGGTGTCCTTTCTTTCTTATAATTTTGATTTTTGTTAGGAATTTCCTTAAGTTGTGGAGGAGTATTAACTTTTTTTATCAAACCTTAGAATAACTTTATGAGGGTGGAAATTTTTCATAGTGGAGAGAATTGAAACTTCTATGATTTTTTGAGGTATTACATTATTTAAATTCTATCCCTTGATTAATTATAAGTTTTCCCAAGTGTTTTTGATGAAAAATAGAAAATTTTGGCTTGGTAGCAAGTGGCTCATGGTTGGTGTATGATTAGGGGAAATCATGTGTCTTTCCCAGGAAACCATGTGACTAAGTGTCATTTTTGGAGAGTGGAAACTTTCATAGTTTTTGCATGGTTTGGGTAACCATGTGGTATAATAGTGTGGTGTGTGCCTCTTAGACAGTGAGGGGTGCATGGTTTCCACACGGTTTGGAAAATCGTGTGACTTTTCCAGGTCATTATAAAATTTAAAATTACCTTTATTTACTCTCAAGATTTAACCCCAAATCCTCCCTTGATCACCCCATTAGATCTCTCCATCACTAGGTGCCTACCTTTCTCCCTATTATCACCCTCAGGATCCCTTCATTTGGTGTTTTTGGGGCGGGAACTTCAAGGATTCATCAATTGGTTTCTCCCTTGATTTTTCCCCCTTTCTAGGGTTTTCCTTCCCCATTTCTTGAGTTTTTGTTGTCTAGTGTGGTGTTGAACCAAGTGAGGGTTTGATCTTGTGATATTGGGGGATATATTGATGATGGTTGCCTAATATTTCCTTTATAAGATCTTGTGGTGGTGTGGTTTTGATTTCAATTTTGCACCAATTTCTTGAATTTTCTGAGTGTGAGGTAGGTGGTCCCATTATTTTCCATTATTAGATTACTTTGACTTGATTTATTTCATGAAAGTGTTATATGGTTCAATTATGAGTTGTGTTGGAAGTTTTTTGGAATGCATATATGATAAAAGTGGATTCTCTATAGGAAAATGGTTATATTTGGTGTATAATTCATTGTGATGTTTCTTAAAAAGGATTTTATACCTCATGTGGAAGGTTTGAAATTTTATTTCAATGGGATTTAATGGTTCAAATGAGTTTTCTAAAATAAAAGATAATTTTTTCATGTTTACTTCCTTTTTTTTAACCTTTAATATGTAATATGAATTGTGTATATGATAGGAAATAGGTTTTAAGAATGAGTTAGCTTCATGTGTGGATTTAAAAGGGTATTTTTCATGAAATGTTGGATTTCAAATATGATATTTTTGTTATTTTTTCAAATGGGTTTCATAAATTATGAATGTGGTGAAAAAAGTATATTCAAATGGTTTTAGTGTACCTTTGTAAATTGGGAATGGTTTTGGTTATGTGGAAGTCATGATTTTTTTATGTCCTTGGGAAGTTTGGATTATGTTGTAAAAGTATAGATATATGTGATATGTGAATGTGAAATTGAGCACAAAAAAATAACGAGTACCTGTGTAGGGAAACTAAAACTAGTACAATAGTGATTAAAAAGTTGAAATCTCATATTCTTCTAATGAATTAATGCTAGTTTACACAGAAGTAGCAATGCCTAGATTCACTTATCATGATTGATTATTATGACACTAACTAAAAAATGATGAGGATTAAAGACCACTAGAATTTTGGATATATTCCTCTCTAGTGGCTCATGCATGAGGATATTTTGGGTTGTGGTTTTTATACCACATTTCACCAAAGTATGAGGTTTCTAGAGTTCCACTTGTGCTAGTTACCCTTAGAGATTTACCTATGGTACTCTATTGTGATCTGATGCTTATATGATGTGGTTCCATCTGTCGGTATATAGTGGACCTTGTGTATAATTCATTTTGAAGAAATTTTGTTGAGAAATGGATTTTATTTAAATTGTTTCCTTCAAATTGGTTTTTCTTAAAATGTTTTCATGAAAATGTTTCAAAGGATTTTATATAAATGTTAATGTTAATTTGTTTTCTCATGTTGTATCATGGAATATGTTCTTTGGGGTGGAATCCTACTGGGATTTGGATCACACCCTATATACACCTTTTGGTGTGTGTAGACTTTATTATGTATGACCCAGGTAAAGAAAAGACGTGTTGTGTTGATGATGGTGGATCTGGTTAGTAGTGTTCTACTTGCTGCAGATGTTCATGGTTGTGGATTGAGGGTGATGCCCCTCATGTTGAACTAAGGTTTTTGGGATGTTTTCTTATTTCCCTTCCATTATAGTATTTTTATTTTTGGTTAGAGTTGTAAAACCTTGATTCTAAAAATTTGTGTACCTTGTTTGGTTATGTTATTAATTATAGATTGTTATTCTATTTTTTGGATTGATTTTGGTTATACTCATTTTTGAAATAGTTCCAAAAGTATATTATAGATATCGAGGCACTAATTTCCAACCTGTGGGGATTAGGAATTCCCTTTGGGCCATGTTTCGTACCAAGCTAAGTGTCCGGTTGGATTGAATTTTGGCTTGGTTCATCACATATTTTTTGTCTTCTCTAAGCTATTTTAATATGATTCTAAATTTCTCACACCTTCCCCATTTTTTCCTCAACAATTTCTATAAAAAAAATAGCTTCTTATATCCAACCTTGTCCTAATAGGTTGAATTATGATAGATTTTCCCATATAAGGCCTTATATGGAACAATCTGTATTCATAAATGGAAGTTGTTATTATATGAACATTTCACCAAAGTTAATTATTGGTCTCATATTTCTTAAGTCAAGTAAACATGACCTCAGTATATCCTCTAGGATTTGGATAGTCCTTTAAGACTTCCCATTAGTTTGATGATGATATGTGGGCTCAAATGTTTCCCAATTTTCAATTCCTTTTAATGAATATTCTAATATTTGGATGAAAATTAGGTATCTTGATCAAGAAAATTGAAAATATTTCACCCCAAATTCTCAGAACTCTATTTATATAAATATGAGTGTGATGTTTTATGGGTAGATCCTCCCTAATTTCATGAAAATGTGAATATTTTGTAAGGTTCTTAACAATGAACCATATAGAATAATTTATCTTTAGTTTTTTAGGTAGCCCAATGAAAACTTCCACTGTGATATTTTCCCCCTTCCACATAGGTATAGGGATAGGTTTCATGACTCCTTTTGGATGTTACCTATTATCCTTAACCTATTGTCATACCAAGAATCTTTACACATGGTCCGTAATTTCTTATTTCATGTTATCCTACCATAAGTTCTCTTTTAAATCCCTATAAATATTTATACTACCATGGTTTATATAGAATTTTGATCTATAAAAACCATCTAGTAACTCTCTATTTAGCTCGGTTACTGATAACACACATAATCTTCTTCCAAATTTTAACACACTGTCTTCACAAGTGAACCCTATCAATTTCCCATATTATATGGACTTAATTTTTTTCTGAACACCCATTTAATCTTTCTGGGACTTTTTATCTTCTCCAGTAAATATGGTTGGTAAATTACATAGAAAATGAATGTTGTTTACCCTTCCCTAATAATTTTCATATAAATACTTATCAACCCTTTAAATATAGGATAGTTTTTTGGGCTCATCATGGATAGGACCCTATGATCTTTTCTACTCAAAGTGTCATCCACCATAAATTCCTTCCTAGGGTGGTAGTGTATTTAACAATCATAATATTTAAAAAATTCTACCCATCTCCTATGTTTCATTTTAATCTCTTTCTATGTGAATATATACTTTAAACTTTTTTGATTAGTATATATGTCACATCTTTCATCATAGAGATAGTGTATTTGTATATTTAAAGTAAATATCACATAAACAATCTCAAGATCCTGAGTTTTATAGTTTTACTCATGGGATTTAAATTTTTAGGATTCATAAACAAAAACTCTATCATTCTTTATGAGGAAACACACTAACACTTTATTTAATGCAACACTATATATAAAAAATCCTAATTCTCTTAATTGTAAAGTCAATACGGGTGCATTGATGAAATTTTATTTAGTTCCCTAAATATTTCCTCATATTCCTTAGACCATAAAAATCTACCCCTTTACATGTTATTTTTTTAATAAATTATCTAATTAGGAAACAAATAAACAAATAACAGATATTAACTAGTTAAGCTAATGAAACTATGTATCTTGATTATATTCATTGGTGTTGTCCATTCACTAACAACTTTTTTCTTATTTTGGTCAACTGATATTCTATCTTTGGAAACAATATGACCAAGAAAATATAATTTTTGAATCCATAATTCACACTTACTAAATTTCCCATAAAGTTCTTTCTATCTCAGGGTATCAAGGGTCATTCATAATTTATCTTCTTGCTCATCATATGAATTTGAGTATAAAAATTTGTCATCAATGAATACCATAACAAATTTATTAATATGATCCTTGAATATTACTTTTAATATATCCATAAACTTAGATGGTGAATTGGTTAATCTAAAAGAAATTACTGTGAACTCATATTGTTCATACCTTGTTTAAAAACTTTTTCTGGTACATCATCTTTATTCACTCTAAATTAATGATAACCAAAACAAGGATCAATATTTAAGAAGTTTTGGCCCCTAAAGTTGATCAAATAGATCATCCTTCTAGGAAAAGGATAATTTTTATTAATAGTGATGGAATTGATTCCCCTATGGTCGATGTATAATATCATGGACCCATCTTTCTACTTCACAAACAATATAGGGTCTCCCCAATGTGGAACACTAGGGTTTAAAAACCCCTTTTCACTTAATTCTTAAATTTGTTTCATAATATCCACCAACACCACCAGATCTATCATATATTGAGTCTTAGATATGGGTTTTTCATTAGGGATAAGATCAATAGTAAATCCAACTTCACGGTCAATAGTGTGTTCTAGTAGATCTTATGAGAATACATCAATATATTCCTTGACAACAAATATATTCTCTAATATTAGGTCATCCTGTTAACTCACTAAATCATAACTAATTATCTCATTATGATTTCCCACAAGAGGAGGTTCCAGATAATACTCAAGAAATGAAGTCTCTCCTCTAAATGAAAAGGATTCTATACCATCCTTAGAGGTTGTAATCTTCCATTCTTGATAATAAATTGTTTAATTATACTTTTAAATTCAATCCATCCAAAGGATTATGTCAAATACTTCCATAGATATGATAATTAAATCTGAAAATACTATATATTCAAGCATCGAAATGGGTATTTCTTAACATATCTTCTTTGCAAAAAAATCTTCACTGGGTTTTCTAATTGATCACTCCCTTGTTAGGTTTCTATAGAAATACTAATTTTATTAAAAATAAATGATGATATAAAAGAGTTTGATGATCTAGAAATAAATATATAATTAGCTAATGTTTGAAGTTACAACCAATGTACCTACCACCACATAGTTAGGAACTTCAAATTCTATAGTAGTAATCATATAAGCATGACCTTTCTCCCTATGCCTCTTTTATGGTAGATTTCATTGATGATTATGGAATTAATTTGAATAATATCTCATCTCCTTGAAATTAAATCATTTTACAATCGTGGATTACCTCTTAACCTTGTATTCATGAGATTGGTTTCATTTATCTATACACTTGAAGCAAACTCCCATCCTATTCAATCAACTTATAGGGTGTTTCTTACCATAGTTATTTCTTTTTGGAAATTTCATCTTTACTTTATTGTATTTTTCTGAATTTATACCATCATGGTGTTCATCCACCCTCTTTTTATCTTTCTTCCCTTTGAAAATAGAATAATTTGAGAATTCCTTTTCAGTCTTGATAGCACCAATCATAATCTACACATATAAGGAAAATGGTTTGGAGAATAGTCCTTATAGAAGGTTTGATTTTAACCCATAGAAAAACCAATCCATATTTCTCTCTGGTTTATGAACATAATCATCAACATTTCATGCTAAACTTGTAAATTTATCTTCATAATCAACCACAACTTCCTCATCATTCTGCCATAAGTTTAGTAATTTTCTTTCCATGTCCCCTAATTTCTCATAAGGGTTGTACTTTTCAAATAATATCTCTTTAAAATTATTCCAGTAAATTTTGATTATTTATTATTCCTTCTCAATACATTGAATCAATGAGAACTACTAGTCAGCATCTCCCATTAGAATATAGACCACCATGAAAACATTATCCTTCTCATCACATCCCATGAAAATGAATATTTTATATTATATCATGAACCATTGTTTAGCTACAAATGTATTTTTGGTCCCATATAAGGACTAATGTTGTTTTCATATGAAGCATTCAATCATTGATAAACCACACTATTGAGAGAAAAAAAATCCATGCAAGAAGTGTTATTAGTTATAACAAGGGTTAACTAACTTAATGTGGTCATAATATGCTCTTTCTAAATACCAGACTCTTTGACTTGCTCTAGAGGGAAATCCCTACATTTATTTTTAGTGTTGACACGGTTGTTCCTTCCTTTAGGCAATATTTCTAGAAAATGGTATATACTCAGTTAGAGCATAAACAGCACAATGATATTCATTTATTGAAATATTTCTGGAATATACTAAGGTTTTCTCCAATGGTTCATGTTTTCTAACTATGTTCTTATAAATCTAGTTACTAAGGTTACTAATAAACTATCTTTTGATACAAACTATAAAAACCCCAACTTCAATACCCTTGATCTGGTGGATACTTTATTACAATTTTACAAATATTGAGAATACAATAGTTTAATAGCCTCATAAAAACCAAATAAATAACATAGTTTTAATTTACATTGAAAAATAAAAATACATCTTATGAAAACAAGAAATCATTATTATTCTCATTTACAACCTTTTACCATACTTTTTACTCTTCTTGGTTTCCTATGGAAAAGTAAAACTACATAAATAGGTGAGCACAAATTCTTGGTAATAGGGTATCATACAGTAGAAGAAAATATAAATAAGACATTATGCCATGAATAAATAAACAAACATATTCATATCAAATGAAATTGATAAGATAAATAAATCCATGGACAACATAAAAATAAATAAATTCATGGATGATAATAACTGAACATATAGTGATGGGAATGAATTATATCAGACATCTTAAACATATCTTCATGGCCTTATGCCAATACATCTTACATAAGGGGTAAATACACTCCTATTATCCTATATTAATTGCCTAATGATAATTGCTAGTACACTGTTATTACACCATGATATTTTATGGTATTAATCTTCTTAAATAAATTCAATTCATTTGATATCTTATGTTTCACACAACACTGGGCTTAAACAAATAGCAATATATTGTCATATAATAACTTGACCATTGGAATAGTAATATGACCATTATGAATAGTAATCCGACCAATAGAATAGTAACCTCACATATGAAAGTATAAATAAAAAATTTTCATCTTATAAATGGAAATATGGTATAATTATATCATAGTAATAATAAATAGATGGTTTAGAAAATGATAAATTAATTGTTGATATTTTTGTGAAACATAAATATTTATTTACAATTTTATAATTAATATAATGATTTAGAAGAAAATATGATTTCAAAAAATATATTCATAAATTAATATTTTGATGTCTTATGATTATAATATAATTTTATATGACTTTAATTAGTTTTTCAAAGTGTCATAAAATCAGTGATAATTTTATAATTGGTAATTTTCGAATAAATGTTAATTTTAATTAAAAATTAAATTTCTCATATTTATAAAATTATTTTCATAAAATGGAGCCCATTTTTTAATTTTATACTCTGAAAAATGGCTAGGGTAAATTTTTGGGATATTTCTAAAATTGTTGAATTTTTTATGAATAGTGAAATACTCTAGCATACTGTATTTACACTATTTAACATTTTAGCCAAATATGGAAATTATTGAGTCATGACTAATGTATTAATGAGTTAAGAACCCATGGGTTTGAACTCACATGAATTAGTTACTATATTTAGTAACAAGAATAATCACTATTGATAGTCTTGAGCCAAAATAATAAACAAATAATTAAAATAATTAAAAAACACTCATCTCCTCCACTATAAATACCAACCCTCACCACATCTTCTTATCACAAACCCAAAGCCTTGAATATTTTCCAATTTATTCCTAATCTTCTTCCCAATTCTCTTTTCCACATCTAGGAGCCATTTTTCTCAATAAAATATCAAACCCATGTGCCTTAAGGAGGTTCTCAAGGAGAATAATTCAAGAGGTAAAACCCATAATGCATATCTTTCAATTTCATTCAATTTATTTTATTTTATTATCCTTCCCTCACCTCCTATATCAAAACTTGAATGATAACTCCAGTATATTATATATACTATAATATTTTTATGTCATTGTAAAATCCATCCTCAAACCTCTTCTTCTCTCCCTTTTATTCTAAAAATGAAAATATCATCCATGATTTGTCGATTTACAGCCATCATGGATAATCTATTTTCATTTTCTAATACTGTCATCAAATCTGGTCATAAAACCATTATAATGGTTAAACCATAATGTAAAAATTATATTACACTTTATTTATATTTATTTAACTAGTATATATACATAATAATAATTAATAAAACAAAATTAGTTTTTGATGATCGAAAAAATTAAAAAATAATCTAAATGGTTATCATTAAGGTTATATCTAATGAATCATCTTCATTCTATATAACCAAATGATTTATGAGACTATGTAATATTCTAGAAGATCATTAATACTAAATAATTTCACTTATGAAGTTTTTCGTCCATTTTATATGAATTCCAAAAAATATATGCAAGGGAACCAATCATGAAAACTAAGGAAATGAAAACTTCTGAATGAAAAAAATGAATCTTATAACTCATCAAAAAGGCCATAAATGAACTTAATAAATTTTTACTAAATCAAATAAATTTTTAATATGTTCTGAATTAAATTATCAATGAATATTATTTCATTGTCCAGGATATTAAGTACAAGTGCAGAACACTTTCAAACATAAGGTAAGAGATTCTCTTTGAACTTCCATTTTTTTCTATAGGTTACTCTTTCTTTATATTTACCCTAATATAATTATTAATTATTCTTTTTTGATCCTCTTAAATTCTATTATTATGTTCAATAAATTTTGTATCAATCTCATTTATTCTTTATTTTATGTGTAAATACATGTTTTATAAGGTTCTCTTTTAATTCCACTTAATAAACAAGCCATGTTTAAGTGAAATTTCCAATTTTTAGTCCATTTTTAAGTACACTCCATTGTATGCTTTAATCCAGAAATAGTTTTTCTAAAATAAATCTTCTTATCATGAAAAAATATATTTTTTAATTTCTATTTTTATGAAAAAAAAGGGTTCATTTTCTTATTTTAATAATCTCTTTTATATTATTCCTTTAATATAAATAAATAACTCCTTTTATAAAGTTTCTTAAAACTCTTTCTATATGTTTTAACTTAAATTGGACACCATTTATCATGACCTATACCAATTTTCCCTTATTAATTTCTAAGTATTATTTAAATTAATTCTTTAATGGAAACCTTTATGATATTCCCTGTGACCACTTATTCCTTGTGTGTGGTGTATATATACTTCCCTTTTATTTATGATCATCATTTATTGAAGATTTCATTAAATATCCATGTTTCTTGTATCATGGATATGATTATTATCTTATATGTATGCCATTTTTATATATGGTGTTTTCGTTGAATGTTGTTATTAAATTGAATCTATATATAAAGAATGATTTGTACTTGTAATGATAGGTGGGGCCCAATTATAGATAGCCCCTCGATCCATCATTAGGTCTCATGAGACAAAAAATGTGGTGACAAACCCTTCATATTTATTTCCAAGAATAATTAGATGGGTTTTCACCCATATACTTTAACCATATTTATGGTATAATTTTTCATGTTCCATATACATGACATCCCATAAATAAACATTTTCTTCATCCAGAATTTAGTTATTACATTCCATGAGGTTTTCACTATGAAAAAATCTATGGATGCATTTTCAGTATTATTTTATTGATGGCATGTATTTTTTATATTATTTATCATGCCATAATTTCTATTCCTTATTGACTTTGTTTCACTTGTTATTTTTTCATATAACCCTTACTGAGCATTTTAGCTCACCCTTTTATTTTATTTCCTTCCCTAGGTTTGGAAGATGAAATATTTGAATAAGTGACAAGAAGAAGTTTATTTTCTTTTATTATATTCAATGTTTAATTACTGATGTAATAAAGGATCCATGTATGTATCTAGTTCTTCAATACTACTAAAACAATCGATCCTTGGTGTTGTGATCTCTTATATCTATAACATTGTAATAAAACAACCACTGAATCTGGGTTATTGGGGCCATGGTTGTTACATTTGGTTTTAGTGAAGGTTTCTATAAACCTTGGGAACTAGATGTTAAATAAACACGAGAGTTATAATAACTCCTTTTAGTGATTTTATGTCTCTATTCTCATGATGATTATGAGTTAACTTAGTGTGTTCCATTATTTAGTGATTGTGCCTAATGTAAAGAATGTAATCAATACCTACAGATAATGTAGGGATTTCCCTTATGAGAAAGTCAACACAGTTAGTGTTGTATCTAAGAAGATCATGTCCATATTAAAAAAACTTACTTTGGTTATGATGAATAACCATAATAACCTATATTGGATCGTTTCATGTTGTAGAATCTCCCATCATAGAGTCCTTAAGGACTTTGGGCCACCAATGCCTTCAGGTCAGTAAGGATTTCGGGCCACCTTTAAGTCCTTCGGGCCACCTCAAGGCATTCGGGCCACATAATCTGTACAGTTTTTCCAGACAGACTCTACAAAAAAGGAGCACCCCTAAAGGAAGATTCAGAGAAAGTGCACTCACCAGAGCAGAACCAAATGGATTTGGAAGAATGAGAGGGTATGGCAACGCCATCGAGACCAGCATGTGCTTGCACGGGAAGCCTAGCCAGATGGCCATGTGAAGGTGGAGAGTTATCATCATGATTCATATGCTGGGGAGGGATAGTTCCTTGTATTTATAGTCTGGTTGAATTCCCTAAGCGCTTCAGGTCATATAGTTTCTTAATCCTATAGGTCATATAATTTCTAAATTCCATAGTCCTTGTAAGGTTTCCCCCTCATCCCTTAAATAGGGGGTTATCAAAATCAATAAAAATGAAGGCCTTCGGGTCATTCGGGAATTGGTGGCCTTTTATCCATAATACTAAGGAGTAAGATGAACTAGAAGACATGTAATGGAGGCTTTTTAAGAAACATTCTTTGAGAAATATTTCCCTCATGAGAAATGAATTGAGATGAAGAGAAAATTCATTAGGTTAAAGCAAAGGGAATAAGAGAGTGTTGTGGAGTATGAAGCTACCTTCACAAGACTATCCTGGTATGTTATAGATTACCTGTGTGATTCGTAAGACAAGATTGATCATTTCTTTGAAGTTATTAATCCATGTCTCCAAAGGTAACTTTCTTCTCAACCATTTTCATCATATAATGAAATAGTATTATGTTCTATCAAAATAGAGAAAAAAATTATACATCTTTTATTTTCAAGGGAAATCAATAGAATAAGAGGTCTTCAAATAACCATGGAAAAGGTAAAGTGTAAAATAAGAATAAGGAAATTAATCAATTTCCATTATGTAAAAAATATAGAAATAATCATCCTAGAAAATGATTTAAATGCATGGGAGTTGGATATAAGTGTAGAGAAAAGGGTCATCGAGAACATGAATGAAATGGGGATAAATAAATCAATAATATTTAATGCTTCAAATGTAATTAAATGTGTCATTATTCAAATCAATGTCCCAATCATCAAGAAAATTTATCATAGAAGAGGCCAAGGGGAGATATCCAAGATTGTTTGATCACCACACTAGAAGTAGAAGTACCCAATGATGTTTTGGAAGGTACAATAATCCTATCTTAAAATTTAGCCAAATATTTATTTGATTTTGGATTATTCCACTCTTCTATATCTACCCAATTTTCCAAGAAAATAAAATATTACCCATTTGATTTAATAGGGGAGTTATCAGTCAAAACCCCTAAGGAAAGTATCATTGAAACAAAAATGTGTTGAGTAATTTCCATTATGGCATATAAACATGATTTATTTGTTGGCCTTATCATCATACCTATGGTAGTCTTTGATATAATCCTTGGTATAGAATATCTTTCAAAATATGATGTGATAGTTTATTGCAAGAAGAAGGAAATTATTATTTATAAGGAAGATGTAGGATCCCTTATCTTTATAGCAGAAACTTCATTATCTAATTCACATAAAGATCAACCCCAAGTAGCTCTACTGAATGAAATTCTTACTGAGGAACAGAAAAAAAAACATCTAGGTATGAGTAAATCTATCTTCAAATTGAGGATGTACCAATTGTATAAGAATACATTGATGTATTTTCTAAGGAATTACCTAGACACACATGAGAGTGTAAAGTTTGGTTTACCATTGATTTAATATCTGATGCAACACCAATATAAAATACTCCTTATAGAATGTCCACTATAGAATTAGTATAGCTGAATAAACAACTAGAGGAGTTGAGTAATAATGGATTTATTTTCCTGAGTGTTTCTCCATGGGGACACGTATTCTCTTTGTTAAGAATAAATATGGATCATTGAGGATGTGAAGTAACTATAGATAAATCAATGATATTAAAATAAATAACAAGTATCATTTACCTTTCATTAATGATTTATTTGATCAACTTAATAGACCTCAATATTTTTCAATGATTGACCATCATTTTGGGTATCCTCAGTTGCGAGTGAAGAAGGAAGATATTCTGAAGATAGATTTTTAGATGAGGTATGGACATTACAAGTTTACACTAATTCCATTTGGATTGACTAATACACCCTTTGTTTTTATGGATATGATGAATAGAATATTCAAGGAATATCTTGAAACTTTTTTGTAGTATTAATTGATGATATTTTGGTGTATTATAAAAAATATGAAGACTATGATAATCACTTACATATTGTTCTTGTGACTCTCAGTAGGAAAGAGTTATATAGTAAATATAAAAAAGTGTGATTTATGGATTTAGGAAATTTATTTTATTTTCCATATTGTCTCTAAGGATGGAGTCTCGGTTGATCCTATGAAGACAAAGGAAATCCATGAATGTCCTACACAAATGAAAATAACTGAGTTCTATAGTTCTATTGTTTTAGCATGTTAATATATGAATTTCTTTCAGAATTTTTTCCAATTGGCTAACCTGTTAACCAAGGTAAAGGGGTTAACTTTGTATGGGAAAAGAATGTGAAGAATTTTTTGAAGAACTGAATAAAATATTATTCAATGCAATAATTTTGAATCTACCATCAGGAAATGATGGGTTTTTTATATATAGTGATGCATCAAAGAATGTAATAGGTTGTGTTATTATGAAAAATGATAAAGTTATTGCATCAAGGAAGATTAAGACTCATGAAAAAAAATATCTATCTCATTATCTTGACTGAGAAACAGTAATACTTTCACTAAAGATATAGATACACTATATCTATGGTGAAATATGTGAGATATATAAGGATCACAAGAGTTTGAACGACATCATTATATAGAAATAACTCAACATGCGTCAAAGTTGATGGCTCGAGTTACTACAATATTATGATTTATCAATAAAATACCACCTAGGAAAATAAAATAAGGTATCAAATACATTAAGAAGGATAGATAAAGACTTCTAGCCCAAATGAGGATCGAGAAAGATCTTATGTTCATGGATTTAGTAAAGACGGATATGGGAATTGTTAAGGAAGAGGAAACATCACTCATTTTTCAAATGATTATGAAACAATATTTACTAGAAAAGATAAAAATATCTCAATCTAATTATGACAATTTTCAAAATAAAATTAAAGCCTTTAAGGATGGAAGATTGGAATAATTTTTGTATGAGGATGGAATTATAAAATTTTAAAGAGGTTATGTGTTCCATCAATACCCGATCTAAAAATGGAACTATTAAATGATTCTCATAGCTTAAATTTATCTATACACCCTGGTGGTAACAAGATATATATAGATCTAAAGGTACATTTTTTGTGGGAAAATATGAAGTGGGTAATTGCTAACTATGTTTCAAGATGTATGGTTTTTCAACAATTTAAGGCTGAGAGAAAACATCCTAGAGGAGTCAGGAAACCTCTAATTATTCCTATGTGGAAGTGTGATGACATTACTTTGGTATTCATCACTGGATTACCAAATACCCTTATAAAGAATGATACGATATGTGTTATTTTTTATATCCTAACAAAATTGGCACATTTTCTTCCCATAATAGAATATTTACCTATTGAGAACCTATAAAGACTCTATAAAAATGTATCTGTAAGACTTCATGGTGTACCTATATCAATTTTCATTGATCAAGATCCTTGTTTTACATCAATATTCTGGAAGGTTATTCAAAATAATTTGGATAGTGAGATTTATATGAGTAATGCTTATCACCCTCAAACTGACAGACAATGTGAAAGGATTATTCAAACGTTGTAAGACATGTTGAGATCGTGCTCAATCAACCTTCAACATATGTGTGACTAGTATTTACCTTTGGTACAGTTTTCATAAAATAATAGTTTCTATTCTAGTATTAAAATGGTAATATATGACGCATTATATGGAAAGATATTTCATACTCCAACTTATTGGGATAAAGTTGGTGAGAGGAAACTTATAGGCCCAAAACTTATTAAAAAGACAATGAAAAAGGTAGAGGCCATTCAGGTTCACATTAAAGTATCTCAATGTAGAAAAAATAGTTATACTAACAACTGGAGAGGGGGTTTGGAATTTCATGTGGGAGGTCATGTCATTCTAAAAGTATATCCATGGAGAGGTGTCTAAAGGTTTTATAAGAAAGGGAAAATAAGCCTCAGGTACATCGGACCATTTTAAATTCTTGAAGGAATTAGAGGTGTATCTTACTGATTAGTAATTCCTCCAAGTCTATCTAAATTTCATGATATGTTCCACATATCATTATTAAAGAAGAACATGACAGACCCAATGCATGCACTCACCTATGAAGAAATAGGACTGGAACCTAACTTTTCTTACTGTGAAGAGCCTATCATGATTCTTGATATAAGAGAGAAACTATTGAGAAATCAAATGACTCGACTGGTAATATTGCTTTAGAGAAACCATAAAATGGAAGAAGCGATGTGGGAACCTAAGGATGTTATGAATAACAACCACCCTCACTTGTTTAGAAAGAATTATTCATGAAAAATTTCAAGGATGAAATTTCTGAAGGAGGAAAGAATATAAAACCCTAGGATTTTACAGTATTTATCTTCTTAAATAAATTCAAGTCATTTGATAGCTTATGTTGTACACAACACTAAGATTAAATGAATAATAATATACTATTAAATAGTAACTTGTCTGTTGGAATAGTAATATACCCATTAAGAATTGTAATTTGGCTAATAGAATAGTAACCTCACCTATTAAATTATAAATAAAATTTAGGCATCATATAAATGAAAATATGATATAATTATATCATAGTTTTAGTAAATAAATGTTTTAAAATGGCAAATGAATTTTTGATATTTTTGGGAAAAATAAATGTTTATTTACAATTTTATAGTTAATATAATGATTTAAAAGAAAATTTATTTTCATAAAATAGATTCATAAATTAATATTTTTTTGTCATATGATTATAAGATAATTTTTGTGACCTTAATTAATTTTTAAGAGTCATAAAATCATTTGTAATTTTAAAATTAATATTTTTCGAATAAATAGTAATTTTAATTAAAAATTAAATTTCATATATTTAGAAAATAATTTTCATAAATTGGAGTACATTTTTGAATTATAAATTTCAAAAAATGGTTAGGGTTAATTTTTTGGGATTTTTCTAAAATATTTGAATTTTTTAGGAATAGTGAGATATGGTAATTTATGATATTTAACATTTTAGCCAAATAATTGAATTATTGAGTCATTGATGATTTATGGATGAGGTAAGAACCTATTGTATCAAAATAATATGAATTAATTACTATATTTAGTCACAATAATAACCACTATTGATAGTCTTGAGCCAAAATAATAAATAAATAAATAAAATAATCCGAACACACTCCTCTCCTCTACTATAAACACCACCTCTCACCATCTATTCAAATAACACCTCCAAAGCCTTGAATATTTTCTAATTTATAACCAATACTCTTTCAAGTCTCTTACCCACATCCATGATCCTTTTTCTTAATAAAATACCAAACCCAAGTTCCTAAAGGAGGTTCTCAATGAGAAGAATTCAAGAGGTAAAACCCTTAATCATTCTCTTTCAATTTCATTCAATTTATTTTCTTTTCTTATCCTTAACTCACCTATTACATCCAAACAAGCATGATAAATCTAGTATATTATATATACAATAATTTTTTATGTTAATGTAAAATACATCATCAAACCCCTTATCTTCTCTCTTCTATTCTAAAATGAAAATATTGTTCGTGGTGTGTCGATTTACCTCCATCATGGAATATGCATTTTCATTTTTTAATACCTCATTTAATGCTTGTAATAAAACCATTATAATGGTTAAAAAATAATTTAAAATTTATATTACAACTTTTTTATTGTTTTGGAACTAGTATATATACATATTATTAATTAATCAACCAAAACTAGTTCGGGATGATCGAAAAAATGCCAAAATAATGTAAACGGTTATCATTAAGGTTTTATCTAATGAATCATAATAATTATATATATATAAATTATTTATCAGATCATTTAATATTAAATAATCTCATTAACACTAAATAATTTAACTTATGGAGTTTTTCTACCATTTCACATGAATTCCCACAATTATATGCATGGGAACCAGTCATGAAAACCAAGGAAATGAACACTTTTAAACGACAAAATTAGATCTTATAGCTCATAAAAAATACCATAAATGAACTTAATAAAATTATAAAAAATAAAATAAATTCTTAATAGGTTATAAATTAAATTATTAATGAATCTTATTTCATTATCCAGGACATTTAGTACAAGTTCAGAACACTTTCACACATAATGTAAGGGATTCTCCCCGAACATCCATTATTCCTTCTGGTTACTCTTTCTCTCTCTTTACCCCAATGTAATTATTAATTACTCATACGTAATCCTCTTATATTATATTAATGTTCCAAAAAAATTAAATATCACAATTGTTTTATCTTTTATGTGGAAAAACATGTTTTATAAGGTTCTCTTTTCAATTCCACCTGATAAGTAAGCCCAATTTAAGGGAACTTCCCAATTTCTTACCCATTTTCAAGTACACTACATTATCTATTTTAATACACCCATATTTTTTCTAAAATAACTTTTCTTATCATTAAATGATTTCTTCTTTAATTTCTATTTTTATGAAAATAATTATACCTTTTCCTACTAAAAATATTCTTTTATATTCTTCCATTAATCGCACTAAAGATGATTTTTATAAGGATTCTTAAAACTATTTTTACATGTTTTCACTTAATTTGGACATAATTTATCATGTTATAGGCCTATTTTACCTTATGAATGTCTAATTGTGATTTAAATCCATTGTTTAATTTAAAAAATTATGATATTCTCTTTGACCCAGTATTCGTTGTGTGTAGTGTATGTATACTTCCCCTTTCTTTAAGATCATAATTCATTGAATATTTCATTAAATATCCATATTTAATGTATCATGTATATGATTATTTTCTTACCTATATACCATTTTTTTCATATGTTGTTTCCTTTTAATTTTTTCATTGAATTGAATCTATTTTTTAAGAATTCTTTGGACTTACAGTGATGGGTGGAGCCTAGTTATAGATAGCCCCTTGAGGCATCAATAGGTCTCATGAGACAAAATAGTTGGTTAAAAACCCTTAATGTTTTCTTTTGAGAAGAATCAGACCAGTTTTTAACCATATAATTAAACCTTCTTGATGATATAATGGTTCATGTTTCAGATACATGATTTCCAATAAATAATCAATTTCTTCATTCAATATTTAGTTATTACATCCCATAAGTTTTTCACTATGGAAAAATATATAGATTCATTTTAATTCTCAGTGTATTGATTAAATGTGTTTTTTATATTATTTACCTTTTAATAATTTATATTCCTTATTGAATTTTATTCACTTATTATTATTTCATATAAACCTTACTGAATGTTTGAGCTCACACTTTTATTTGTTTTCCTTTCCTAAGTTGTGAAGAAAAAATCCTTGAATAAGTGACAAGAAGATGTTTGTTTTATTTTTTTATGTTCTATGTTTAATTACCAATGTAATAAGGGAACCATGAATGTTTTTATTTCTTCAAGAATGATAAATTGATAGATTATTGGTGATGTGATCTCTTGTATCTATGACATTATAATAAAATGACCACTGACTTTGGGTTACTGGGGTCGGGGTTGTTACAACTATGGGGATATATAATTTTGGTACCCACCCATAAAATAATATTCCAATTCATTCCATCACATGTCAAAATATTACATGGATTAATTTTCAATTAAACAATATAATAAGTCCTTAGCACAATTTCCCAATGAGGCATATCATAACATATTTTCCCATAGAGAAGAAATAATTATATGGGGTGAAATTAATTTCCCCCAATCTAAGAATCAACAATGTTTGATGAATTTTACATGGCAAGATAATAATTAAATAATACATAAATTCTTTTTAATGGTTTGTAATTAGCATGTAGATCATCCAAACATATCCCATAGGAGTGCCAAACTTGGTATGCAGTAAGGCTTGTTGTCATGCATCAGGTGTGATAGAGTCAAATCCCAATGAACCATTTTTAGGGTTATTACCCCTAGGTATAAATATGATATAGAAAATCCCACTTGTAATATATAGATAGGGATTTCTTTACTTATAGAACCATGCACACTTTACTTCACCAAAAGTTTCGGATGGTTTTATAGTTACAGGGTAGTTTAAGAATTATAACGGCTTAAAAATGCTATAATTTAAATTGATTGTAATAACATGGAATTAAAATTAGTTATGTATAAGAAAAGTAAGATTAAAATAAAATATAATAAAGTTATTTCAATTGAAAATTAAATTTGAGGATTGGGGAAACCCTTACCTCTCTTGGGCATCATTTCTTAGAGATGAACCTTTGGACCAACAAAAATACTAAACATTTAAGAGAGAGTAATGGTAAATAATCCTTGGTAGGTATATGATGACAGAAATTTCAATTAGGTTTGGGAGAAAGGGAATATGGGTGGGTATTTATACTTTATTAGGGTTGGTGTAAAGGGTTTAAAAATGATTTTTTTCCATTAAGCCCAACTAATTTTGGGTGGTATTAATTCCAACGTTTTTGGTTGAAAATTAATGTCATCAATTCCCATTAAGGACATCCAATAAATCTAACACCCATTTAATTTTTTTATTTATTTAAACAAAATTATAAATAATAGTTATTAATAAAATTCAAAATCATTATCATATCATTATTATATCACAAAGGTAATGGTATTTCATAAAAATAGTACTTTCACTTTTACCCCAAAAAATAAAATTTTTAAAAAAATTACTATAAATTAACCCTAAGATAATTTTTATTTTAGGAGTATAAAAATAAATTTTATTTTATCAAATTAATACTATAAATATTATAATTTTATCTTTTAAATAAAAAATCTTTATTTATTGTAAATTAATAGTTTTTATGACAAACAAATTCTAACCATTATAAAAAATACTTAAGAATTAATTAATTTATATCATCATCTAAAAGTGTTGTTGTATTCTATTATATATGTTATATTATACTATATTACTAAGAAAAATAAAGGATTATAAATTTAAAAGAAATGGATTTCTTGGTTTTTATAACAAAGTTCAAGCTAAGGGATCAACTATAATATTTGTCTCAAATAAGAGAAGAGGAAAGAAATTTTTGGATAAAACTATGTTTATAAATACTATAGATAAAGTAGATATGATATAGATCATACCTCTAAACATCCCTAGATACTCTGGTTCATAGGCCTCTATGGCCAGTAGCTTTCCTTATCCTTGTCTAGTAGCTCTCTAAGCCTGGCATAGAACACCTGGGGGTGGTGCTGGAAACAGGTGAAACCATCCACCACCTCATGCTACTCTTACTACTCCTCTATTATGTCTTACAACCTATGGATCTTCATGATCTTTTCACTGCCACTACCTAGGTGATCTATCAACCATCTCCCTGTCAGTTATATGATGGGTCAATAAATCTCATGTGAGATGTCTCTCACCATCACAAGAGAAATACCGCCTCTTTCTAGACTAAACAAGACCATCCTGAGATCTATGAACTATAGAACCACTATACTAGGATCATATCTTGAAGTTTCACACATGCTTGGATCCATGAGCATGTCATATTTTATCAGCTTCTGAGGTCTTAGATCCTATGTTCCCACTACCAACACCAATTATGTGTGTTTACTCATACATAAATCTATCTACTACCAAATCCCACTCAAAAACTCTAGAATTTGTGGGAATACAAATACATATCACTCTAGACATGATATCTTGATGTAGGCACTATATAAAGGTTTGTTCTTAGAAAAATGGATCTAAAACTATATTCAAAGTTTATCTTAAAAGTTTTGTGAACCATTATGAATACTTTACAATGGTCATGCATCCCTAGTGAAGCTACAAAAGATTCTAGATGTACACAACTTGTAATTTGATTTAATATAACTCATCTCTGAAACGTTGCTCAAACTATGACTAAGTAAGTTTTATCTCATCATGTGTCTAAGTCACTAGACTCCACCATCACTCATTAGATCCATAAATAATACTATCTTTTATGAATTTCATATGATTTAGAGGCATCCTCGTAAGGAGGAAATGTTGGGAAACTGCCTCAAACAACTCCTCTAGTCCCTAAGGGTCCCGATCTCCATATAACTTGAGAGGTCTCTTTCCCTAAAACTCACGAAGTACACTTAGCCTACCTATATATTTAGTTAGTATTTATAGCACAAAATTCTACTCAATGGGTGGTGGAATGATTGGAGAACAACCCATAGGAGTCAAATCCTATGCAGAACCCAGTATTGAAGCCTCGTCACTAGGAAGATCATCATCATGATCAAATCATAGAATATTAGTTATCTATTGTCATAGAGACATCATGAAATAATCAATATGCACCATGATAAAAGATTATGTCTGGGGAGATAACTCAAAAAGTGCATGGGAATCACAACCCATTACTATATAATGTATGTACTAATGTTTTTCCTACAACCATTGCCTATATTTACTAAGCTAATAAGTAGGTTTTAGAGTCCTGGTGAATGGATATATTATCCTCCACACCATAACTATATTCCTTGTACAGAAATTCAATCTCAAGAGAATGAATACTATTTTCTTAGGTCCCAACTGAAATCTCATATCTAGATAACTCGATCTCTAGTACAATAGTATAACCAGTCATATTTGATAACACTATGTCATGACCTGGCCCACTAATTTCTTCCTGACTACTAGTAATCCTGAATGTGACACCCCAATAACACCTCTAATAGGATAAGCAATAACAAACATCACTAATTAAGAATATCATACACATGGGAGGACTTAGCCTAAGGTAAATATACACACACACATCTCCAAATACCCATTAAATGCTGAAAGGTAAAGTCCAACTAATACCAAATGCATGTATATGTCTAAATATCATAATCAGAGTATGAAAAGAGTATTAGAATGAATAAAGGTACAAATATAACCATAAATAAAAAAAGGTTTTACCTGCAAATAAGGATGGGACTACTATCAAATAAAATATCTGGTACACACTATGGTGTCTCATGTTCACTATGTTTTTTCTACTCCTGTTCCTCCCTAGATTGCATCAAAAGGCCTTCATTTTCATAAGACATGACATGTATAGGAAGAACCCATTTAGGTTTGAGTATAATAATACATAGTAGGCACCCCCAAAACCCAAAAAGAAAGGGAGAAACTAAAATCCAATAGTCATCTCAACCTATAATCAAGAGGGTAAAAAATATCAATTGAGAGAGAAAGGGGATTCTCCATTTCCATTGTTCAGCTAAGATAAATAAGTAAAATCATAAATATTGAGTTATTTTGATCAGGATATTAGACATAATAATAAGATCAAAAACTTAGGAATTCTTAAGATGGATACCAAGTTTCAAAGATATCTCAACCATACTATCAGCCATAGGATTCTACTTGAGGCTCAAGGTAACATCTATCTAGATGATCTCACTCCATGAGTCATGTTATCCTTGTTGGAACTCATCCTAGGATTCAGACTCGTTAGTATTTACATGAGGAATCCACATTGGAACTCAGTATCTCTCAATACACAAATAGGGTATATAAACCCATATACATGGATACTACATCATTTTAGATAAATATACAGCACATTTAAAAATTATATTCCTGAGGACCATAATAGTTTAGTGTCTTTAGAAACTTAGAAACATAATCTTCTAACTTAGTGAAATATATTCAATATATCCCTTATATTTCTTCCCCATTAGTACTCTAACTTAAAACCTTTCTTTGTAATCTGGGGAAAGGAAACATAAGAAAGGGGTGAGAATAGATGCTCAATAAGGGTAAACAAGGGAGATATGTGAGCATAACATAAGCATAAGGGTGTGATAAGATGATCATAAAATTATAATATCATACCCTTAATATTAAAGATCATAAATATGAATCATGGCCTAAATATTGGCAGTTCATAATATAGGAATCATAAGGGAATCAATAGCATAATCCATAATAGAGTAACATAGTAATACAACATAGAATTTTTGGAAGACACATAATCATATAAAAATGATTTCCATAGTATTCAAGGATTAATTACATGGACATATTAGTGGAATGGGTTCACTCCCCAAACCATCTTGGTAGTCATGGTTTACTCTCATGACCATTTTAGTAGTCAATGTTCACTACCAAGACCATCTTATCATACAAGTTCCTTTATTGAACCGAGTCCATTCCCCATTCCATCCATGTATATCTCATGAGATATAAATATTTACCCAATTCATTGGAGATATATATAGATCCCACCCATATCAAAAATAAATCGTATATATGTGTTCCAGGAGATCATAAATAACCATATCATAACCAACGAAATTAAATGGGTATCATAAACATGTCATCATATCGTAACCTGTAGAAAATAGATAGGTTTTATAACCATTTCATCGGAGTATAACCTATGAAAATAAAAAGGTTTCATAATAATATAACCCATGAAATATAAATAGGTTTCATAAATATATAACCCATGAATTAAAAATCGGTTTCACAAACATATAACCAGTGAAAGAGAAATGAGTTTCATAAATAGTAATGCATCAAAACAGAAACCATTCAGAGAAAGAATATGAATGGAACCAATGGATCATATACCTAGTAAATAATGAGTAATAGATATGGATTTCATCTAATATGTAAAATAATTTTTTATAAATCTTTTTTAAAAATTATTTCTTGAGGAAAATAACCATTCTTCTTTGAAAAGAAAATAATTTCAAAACGTAAAACATTTTGAAAACCAATTTATTTCGAAATAACCTTGAAAACCTATAAAAAATATTTAAAAAATTTTTAAAAACCTTTTTCATTGAATACTTATAAAAATATCTTGAAAACATTTTTAAAACATTTTTCATTGTAAATTTATGAAGGAATCTTGAAAACCTTCTGAAAACAAATTTCTTTGAAAACTTATAAAAGAAGCTTGAAAACATCTTGATAACATTTTTCCTTGGAAATAGATTTGAAAAATTTTAAAGGATGATTTGAAAATAATTTAAAATTATTCTTTAATATAAAAAATATTTTAAAACATTTTTATAAAAAAACATGGTTTTGAAAGAACATATATTTACAAATGAAGAGAGGGATAAGTCGGATTTTCTTAAAAACACATTATTAATTATCTTATGTACCAAAGAGTGTAAAAATGGTATTGTTACATAAAGATATCATTAATAACCATATTAGAATAAAATTCATGATATTTATTAAGAAATGTATCAGAATATTTCATTAATGTAAGCATAATCATAAACAATCCTGATAAACTATGAGATTGTAACAAAAAACTATTACCAATTTGATAACATTGAAACATAATACCAATGAAATAATAAAATTAAATTAATCTCAAAATATCATGAAAATAATTATATTCATGATATAACATGTCAAATGGCGTGTATAAACCTCATAGAAGAACATAGGTTCATATCACGGCATGTGTCTCAAAGAAGGAAAATTCAGACAAATTAACTTTACCGATTTGGTAACTTTTGAACCATAAACCCCATGAAATGGAGGTCATAAAATGGATATGTAAATAGATATAAATTTAAGGATAATAATAATATAATATATTCATGGGAATTATATACACCACACAAAATAAATGAGTGGTAAATAAGGAATAAATCTCGAAGAAACAAAAGTGAGATGAGAAAACCCTTACCTTAAGTTTTGACTTTCTTCATACACGTGAAACCTACTATATAATAAATATAATTTTATTTTAAATCTAAAAAATAACCACATTATTATATAAAATACCATATATTATTTGATTATGACTTTATATTAACCATTTATTAACAATTCCATGTTAATGTTACATTTTGGGTAATATCTGCTTTGATTTTCTTTTCTGTTTTGACTTGTTATTCTTGAAGCTCTTACTTATATTATGATTTAATTATTTATATAATGTAAAAAATTATACAAATAACATATATATTCATTATATATGTATTTATAATAATCTATAAAATATAGAAATAGGAAATAAAATACACTATTCATGGAGACGGTAGGTCGTACGTACGCATGAACAATGTTTCTATTTTCATGGCGTATTAAAAGAAATTAAATTATGCATATATATATATTATAATTCTAGTATAATTATTATTTCATATATATCATATAATTTTTCTAAACCCATCCTTAATACATTTCATGTAAATTTTAAATGAATCACATTGCTTTGAGGATGCAGTAGTCCACACATCCAGAAAGGAAGTTATCGTATTCCCACAAAATGTAAAGCATGAAGGTTTGTATTATATAATAATTTAAGAACAATAAAAATATCATATATATCATATAAAAATATTATTTACATCATAATTACTAACCATGAGAGATAGTGAAGGAAAAACTAACGACATAGTTTCATGAGGCGGTAGTTCGTCGTACACATGAACGGTAAGTTCATTACACATTTTATGTAAGTGTGTATGGGTTTTGGTCTACAAAATTTAATAAAAACATATAAGTATATTTAGAATACTTATTTTATTATATAATCATATAATACTAATAATTTAGGGGGTGGAGAAATAAAATAAAATATAATATCTTGTGGAAGGATGTTACCTCTTCTTTGGTTAACTCCTTTTGGTTTGCACCAAAGGGGTTCCTTGGTTAGATTTATTCTTAATGTGAGGCCTCTATGATGAAGGTATATAATTTATGATCTTATTTGGGAATTTTTTAGATGATAAAAGTTTCTTGAGAGGTGTGATTAAGTGAGGTGGTGAGGGAGGAGTGCCCTTTTATAGTGGAGGAGGAGTAGCATTCTTGTAAATGTAAAAAGGAAAACACTATTGAGTGGTTTACCTTACTTCATGTGCCTAAAATAATTTTTTATTTTAGATAAAATAGGTTAATTTTTCAAAATATTTTCATACAATTTAATTTTTACATGTTTCTAGTTTATTTATCATTTTAATAATAAATTTTAACCATTTAGTAAACATGTTTTTACCATTATCACTGTAATTGATTTTTATTTACATTCACTAATATTTTTTTCCAAAAACCAAGTTTACAGTACATGGAATTATAAATTATTCTAATTTCAAATACGGAATCTATTTTTCTAAATTCTAATCATGTAGGTGGTAGAAATTAATTTAAAATTAATCTCGCAGACAGGATGAGATGACGGGTTTTTAAAGTGAAAAGGTAAACAAAAGATTGAAATGTCTTTATATCAAATTTCATTGTGAAATTGGTTATAATGACCTAAATTGGATTAATTTATTTATAATTGATCTAATTTTACTTTAAAAACAAATTAAAATATAATTCAACTATATAAAAAAATTAGATGAAGATGCAGTTTTAAATTAAAATTCAGTATTGTTCACTATTCATCAATATATAAAACTTCTATGGAAAATAAAAAAAAAATTAACCTAAAGTAAATTTTGATATAATTATTTCAAAAATGATTTTTATTTTGTAAAATAATAATTACAAAATTTTCAAATAATATATTTAAAATAGGTTCTCCATTAAAATCCGGCAAAATTACTTTTTAGAAAAATACATATTTTAATGAATAAAATTGGATTTATTCTTATCTTATACCTATAAAATATATTTGTTCAGTATAAAAAATATTTATTGAATATATAATATATAAATTTTTTAAAATCATTAACAAAAAGTGGTTTGTTTTAATTATTGATAAAAAAAATTATTTGTACATAGAAAATAGTTTTCTTAGAAAAGTTATTTCTTTGTTTTCAAATAGTTATTACATTCACTTCTAATAATTTATAACCAAAGGATTCATTTTATATACACAGGTAAATCTTATTTTCAAAATTTAGTTAATGTTATCCTTAACTTCCATTTCCATGGCTAGGTGGTAGCTATAATAATATTTTAATAATAATATTAATTTTTTACTATAGTTTAGTAAAACTAAGTCTTATGTGTAACCCAAGATATCGACGGGAATCGTTATTGTGTTTAATAAAATCCAAACATAGTTTTTTTGTACGTCAACCTAATATAAGTGTTGCGTGTAGTGTCATATTAACTTTTTTTTTGCGTATAACGTTAGACAAACTTAGTTATTTTATATAACAAAATCCATATTCAGTGTTGTGTGAATTGAAAAATATCAAAAAGATTAAATTAATTTGAAAAAAAATTACATAATATTAGTCTGTTATATTCTATCCCCCTTAAAATGAATTTATACCTCAAAATTAATTTTGGTTATCAATGATTTAATACTTGAAAGTTCCTTTCATTAAAACCCACATCATAAAAATTATTTCTAAAACATTATTTAAAAAGGGAAAGTTAGAAATGTAACAATTACCCAAAGTAAATCATAATTAGGTTACCACATAGGATAACATAGATGGAAAGTGAAATCACAGACATGGAATAAAAGAATAAATAATCATATATATTTATAAAGGTCATTGATCACAAGAAAGTTGGTGATCCAGATAAAGTTAACAATCACAAAACCATAAACTGAATAAGTGTGAAAGAGGTCATTTATATCATCAAAAATGATTATAATAGGACATCATTTTATTTCAAGACATTTTTTCCTAAATTTATGGAATTTTCATGAGGAGATATAATTAGATGATTTCATAACAACATCTCATTTTTTGTGCCTTGATCAATTTCCACTTCATATCTTATTCCAAGAAATGATGGTGAATTTTTCATTCCTAAAGAATTAGAAGATCATGAGATCCATAAATTTGATGGTAGTTTATTCCATATGTCTTTAGTTATCACAAAAAATGTTAGATCATGTTATCTGATATTAATGAATCCTCATATTGTGAGACAATACTTTAATCTCTAAAACCTCATCTGAAGTTTAATATAATCCATTACACAAATAGTTGGAATTATAAACCTTCCAAAATATGGATGTAAAAAACCTTATAAATAAGTTCACAAAATTTCTCGAAAATAACTTAGCATTGATCCCCCCATACACCATAAAGTAGCTATTATGTTTCACATACCAAACATGTGAATACCTTCATCATGTATTCTCTTGAAACATGGTAATAATCTGAATTACCATCAATCCTTATTAAAAACATAAACTTTTCCTTGTTCCAAATTTTTTTGGATATATTCCTTAAGTCCAAAAAATGTTGTAAACTTCATCAATTATAGCATAAAACACTTTTCAACATGTCCTTAATTAGTTCCAAGGTAATCATTAACATCCAATTTTCTTATTAATATCTAACATATCTTTATCCAAACATTATTATATTAACATAAAAAATATATTAAGGGTTATATTTTCCCTAATCATGTGTTTACCAGGAACATCACCTTTCTATTAAATCACTTTTCTAGTTCATCAGAACCATTCAACATATTCTTGTAAATCCTTAGAAAAAAACATAAACTGAACAATATTTATAACATAATTATTGAATCCAGATACATAAAAATTTTAATTATTCCACTTCATCATTAATCCATTAACTATGATACCTCGTCATATTACTTAATACCTCTTCCCTTTTATATTTCACATGTATTATCATCAGCAGCAGTAATATAACCATTACTCATACCACCTTATTTATTCTCTTCTTGATCTTTCTACTTGGGACATCGATTTGCATAATGACCATTCATTCCACACTAAAAGTATTTAACCATTGATGATGTATTAGAGGGGTCAATATTCCCATCCGTTTTATTAAATAAACTCTTTATTTTTTTTCTTTACAGTTACTTGATTTGTTTACTTTTTTTCCATAGAATATTCATATTCCTCTAGGACATTAACTTGGGTGATTATTTCTACATTCCCAACACAAAGAAAACTAAATATTCTTTATTTGATGGTATCCATTACCCTAACTCTCAGAAAAATCTTTCCTACTCTTATTTAATGAGACTTAGAGTTGGTTAAGGTACACATTGATAATCATGTTTTGGGAAAACTAATTAGACATGATAAAAACATCCTTCACTCTTGTGATCATCCCATTTGAGTACTCATCAGAAAATTTTCTATCACATTCAATGTTAACCCAATTCCTTATGGATCTCAAAATTAACTAAAACTAGAAATCATAGTGTGAGAAGCACTTATCATAGCATAAAACCACATAATCATGACAACCCACTTAATGTATTTCTAAATTATGACACTTTATTTTAAATCTATGAAACCTTAGGCTTTTCCTTAGAGACATCCCTAGACATATCCTTAGAAATATCCTAGGGATATCACTAATGTTTTATCATCCTAGTTTCCTAAGGTTGACTAAACCTTTATTTTAATACTAACAATAGCAACCTAGGCTTAACATACATGGATATTACATCATTTTATATGAATATTAAGCACATTACAAAAGTATATTCCCGAAGACCGTAATATTTTAGTGTCTTTGAAAACTAGGAAATATAATCTTATAACTTGGGGAAAGATCTTCAACATCTATCTTAAATTTCTTCCTAGTTAGTGCTCCTAATTAAAACCTTTATTTATAACCTAGGTAAATGAAACATAAGAATGGGGTGAGAAAAGATGTAGATTAAGGGAAAATGAGATATGTAAGTATTATATGAGTATAAGGGCTTAAGAATATGATAATAACATTTGAAGAGAATTCCCTACATATAAAAGATAATAAACATGAATCATGGTATAAATATTGGCAGTTTATAAGACATCAATCACAAGGGAATCAATATCATAATCTATGAGAGAATAATATAGGAATAAGACATAGAATTTTTGGAAGACATAAGAGACACTACTGAAAATATGACCTTTATCAACACTAAAAAAATGCAATAATAATGATATAAAAGTGTTGTTAATCAAGGGAAAGATAAAGGGGGTCCCTTTTATCAGTGCGCAGAAAAGTGCTGATAAATTCCCATTTTAGCAGTGCTAAAAAAATGCTGATAAAAGGGGTCTTTTATCAGTGCTAAAAAAAGAGCTGATAAAAGGGTCCTTTATTAGCGCTTTTTTTAGTGCTGATAAAAGACCCCTTTTAGCAGAACTTTTTTTAGTGCAGATAAAAGTTAAAAAAATTAAAAAAAATAAATAAATGTTTTTTGCAATTCGGGGAGGGGCTTAAACAGTGCTTGAATCCCCCTTCAACAGCACCCCACCCCCCCCCCCACCCAAGCCTGCACACCCCCAGCCACCTCATCCCCCTTTAACAGTGCCCACACCCCCTTTAACAGTGCTAGGAATTATTCCCACCCGCGCGCGCATCCTATCTCCCCCAGGATTCGAACTCAGGACCTGTTGTATACACACATAAGCCTTTACCAGTCCACCATATTGCTTTTCTCTTCATTTATTAATATATCTATTTATTTATATATTTATTTATTAATATTTATTAGTATATTAATATATATATATATATGTTTAGTTATATTAATATATATATATTTTTATATTAATATATATTCATAGATTAATTTATATATATATCCATATATTAATATATATATATATAAATATCCATATATTTATATATATATATATTTATATTTATATTTATATACTAATATATTTATTCATATATTAATATATATTTATAAGATTGATTTTAAATACATTTATAAAATAAATTTTTTGTGTGTGTTTATAAATAAATAAATACATATATACAACACACACATACACACATATTATATGTGTATTTGTAAGTATAATTATACATATTTATATATATTTACAAATATTATATATTAATATGTATATACATATGTTTAGAATATATAGATAATATATATCAGTTTGACAATACAGACGCACACAAATATACACACACACACACACAAACACATCATATAGGTATAAAAATGTTAATTTATTTGTATTTTAAATAAAATATATATTAGTTTTTTATGGGTGAATAAAATTCTAAATTCATAATATCAATATAAATGTAACCCCTCATAATAAATTCATTCCCCTGGGGAAAAGGTCAAAAAGACCCCCTGAAATGAGGTTGAAATTTCATCGAACGTTAAAAAATTTGGGTATGCAGACTAAAAACTCAATTTTGGAGGCCTTCTGGGCCTTTTTTGGCCTCAAAAATGTTACAAAAGGTTCCCCTGGATCACAACTTGTAGAGCTCGTTGCAGTCATCGATTTGATATGTTGTAGAGATCAAACAGACACCCGGATCAAAATTTATGGAAGTTTGAAGTTTGAGTTACATTTTCAACTTATTTTAGATCTTTTATTAATTTTTTTGATATTTTGTGTCTTCAAATTGTTATTAAATAATTATTAGTCGATATAAATTATCAAATTATTAATTAATAATATTTTTGAAAATATTTTGATGTCATTTTCACTATATTTATTATATATTAAACGTAATAGTCTATTTATTCTTATCTAAAACATATTTAAAATATATATTATATTTAGATCAAAATAAATATAATTATATATCAATATATTATTTTCATGAATTTTTTTTTAATATACACTTTATCAGTTCTAGGAAAAAACACTGATAAAGCCCCCCTTTATCAGCGCTACTAAAAAAGCGATAATAAAGGGGTCCCCTTTAAAAATACTAAAAAAAAGTGCTGATAAAGGGGGTTCTTTTATAAGTGCTTTTTTTATCGCTAATAACGGGTGGCACTACAAAAACCTAGTTTTTTCGTAGTGAGAATATAAAAATTATTTCCATAGTAGTCAAGGATTAATTCCAAGGTCGTGTTAATAGAATAGGTTCACTCCCGAAACCATCTTGGTAGTCATGGTTCACTCCCATGACCATATTCTTAAAAAAAGGTTCACTACCAATGCCATCTTATCGGATAAATTCCTTTACGGGAATGAGTTAACTCCTCATTCCATCCATGTCTATCTCATGAGATATAAATATTTACCAAATGCATCACAAGTAGACATAGGTCTCACCCATCTCATAATTAAATCATATATATGTGTTCCATAAAATCATAAATAATCATATCATAACCCATTAAATGAAATTGGTATCATAAACATGTCGTCATATCATAACCTGTGGAAAAGAGACAGATTTAAGAACCATTTCATCAAAGCATAACCCATGAAAAGAAGAGGTTTTCATAAGTACATAACCCATGAATGATAAATGGGTTTCATAAAAATATAACACAAGAATTTGAAATGGGTTTCATAAACATATAATCCAAAAAATATTAACAGATTTCATAAAAATCATGTTATCAAAACATGAACCATTTTGAGAAGGAATATGAATAAAACCCTTGGATAATATCCCCAATAATTTATGAGTAACACAAAAATATTTCATCTTATATGGAACATAATTATTGAGAAATTTTTTTTAAAAATCATATCTTCAGGAAAATATTATTTCTTATTTGAAAAAAAATACTTTTTAAAACATAAAACATTTTTAAAACCATTTTATTTGAAAATAACCTCAAAAACATATAACGGAAGCTTGAAATTTTTTTGAATAACCTATTTCCATAAAAAATTATTAATGTATCTTGAAAACATTTTGAAAAAAGATTCTTTGAAAACTTATAAAGGAAGCTTGAAAACATTTTGAAAACCTTTTTCATTGAAAACTTATAAAGGAATCTTGAGAAAACAATTAAACCTTTTTATTTGAAATTAGTTTTCAAAAAAATTAAATGAATATTTGAAAATAATTTTAAAAACTTCATGAATATAAAACATTTTTGAAAAAAAATTTATAAAAAAACATGTTTTTTAAACAACACGAATTTCTAACCTAAGAGAGAAATAAAGTCATATATTCTATAAAAACACATCCTTAATTATCTTAAGTACCAAAGAGTAGTAAATGGTAAAATTGCATTAATATTTCATGAATAACCATAGTATAATAAAATTCATGATATTTCATGAGATATGTATTATTATATTTCATCAATAAATGCATAATCATAAATAATCCTGATAAAGGATGAGATTGTAGCAATAAACCGTGATCACTTTGGTAACTTTGAATTATAAATCCCAATGAAACAATAACATTAAATTAAGATTAAAATATCATTAAAATAATTATATTCGTGATATAAAATTTCAAATGGAATTTTATATTCCTTGTATAAGAATATAGTCGCATAACATGGAATGTGTCTCAAAGAAGGAAAATAGAGACAAAATTACTTTACTGATTTGGTAAATTTTGAATCATAAACCCCATGAAAGAGAGATAACAAAATGGATATGTAAATAAACATAAATTTAAGGATAATAATCATAGAATATATTCATTTAAAGTATATTGACCACACAAAATAAACGAGTGGTGAATAAGTCATAAATCTTATAGAAACAAAATGGAGATGGGAAAACTCTTACCTTAAGTCTAGACTTTCTTGATACACATTCAAACATCCAGTATAATAAATATAAGTATATTATAAATCTATATTATGACTATATTATTATATATAATACCGTATATTATTTTATTATTACTTTATATTACCTGTTTATTAATAATTCCATGTTAATGTTATGTTTGGGGTAATATTCGCTTTATTTTTCGTATATGTTTAGAATTATTTTTATTGATCCTATTACATAGATTATGATTTACTTATTTAATGAATGTAAAATATGATATATATATATATATATATATATTCATTATATATTTATTTATAATAATATATAAATTATATGAATAGTAAATAAAATACACCATTCATGGACACGGTAGGTCATACGTACACATGAATATTGTTTCCATTTTCATGACGTATTAAAATAAGGTAAATGATATATATATATATATTAATTTCATTATAGTTATTATTTAATATATATCATATAATATTTATAAACCCATCTTTAATACATTCCACGTAAAGTGTGAATGGATCACATCACTTTGAGAAGGCGGTAGTCCACACGTCCACAAATGAAGTTATCTTATTCCCACAAAATAAAAAAAATAAAAATTTGTGTTTTTATAATAATTAAAGAAACATAAATACATCTTAAATATCATATATATCATATAAAAAGATTATTTTCATCATAATTCTTAACCCTGAGAGGTGGTAAAGGAAAAAATGATTGACATCGTTTCGCAAGGCGGAAGTCCACCGTACACACGAATGGTGAGTTAATTACCCATTTTATGGAAGTGTGTGTAGGTATAGGTAGAACAATTAGAATAAAAAAAATATTAGTATATTGAGAATAATTTTTTTATTATATAATAATTTAATAATAATAACTGAGGGGGTGGAGAAATAAAATAAAACAAAATATCTTGTGGAAAGACGTTACCTCTTATTTGGGTAAATCCTTTTGGTATGCACCAAATGTCATCCTTGTTTGGATTTTTGCCCAAAGTGATGCATCTAGGATGAATGGAGGGAGTTTGGGAGCATATTTGGGAATGTTTTGTATTATTTAAACTATCCTTAAATGTGTGAGGAAGTGAGGGGGTGAGTTCCCTTTTAAAGTGGAGGAGTGGCATTCTTATAAATATAAAAAGGAAAACATTGTTGAGAGGTCTCCCTTACATCATGTGCCTCCAATAATTGTCCATTTTCAATAAAACAGAATAATTAGAATAAATATTTCTAACTAATGGCTTTTTTATATGTTTCTGTTTTATTTATCCTTTTAATATTAAAGTTTAACCATTAAGTAAACACAATTTTACCTTAATCACTGTAATTAATTTTAATTACTTCCACTGATATTTTTTTCCAAAACTAAGTTGAAATTAATTGATATTATAAATTATTCTGATTAAAAATATGGAATATATTTTTTCAAATTATAATCACATAAGTGGTACAAATTAATTTAAAAATAATCCCATATATGGGATGAGACAATGGGGTTTTAAAGTGAAAAGGTCTAAAAGTTTGAAATGTTTTTATATCCAATTTCAATGTGAAATTATTTAAAATGATATAAATTGTATTAATTGATGTATAATTTATCTAATTATAATTTAACCAAATAAAAATATAATCTAACTATATAAATAAATTAGACAATGAAGTAGTTTTAAATTAAAATTCAGTATTTTTCACTATTCCTCAAAATATGAAACTTCTATGAAAAATACAAAAAATTACCCCAAAAAATTTTGATAGTTCAATTTTAAAAATAAATTTTATTTTTTCAAATAAAAAAATAAATGTTTCAAAAAATAGATTTAAAATGGGTTCTCCATTAAAAGGTGGTAAAATTACCTTTTAGAAAAATACATCTTTTTATTCATAAAATTGGATTTATTATTGTCTTATTCCTATCAAATCTATTGGATGGGTATCAAAAATATTGATTTAATATATAATATATATATATTTTAAAACATTAATCCAAATATTTTTGTTTAATTTATTGAGATAAAATTGTGTTTGTATATAGGAAAAATATTTTTCTTAAAAAAGTAATTTCTATATTTTCAAATAGTTCCTACATTCACTTCTAATAATTGATATCCAAAAAATTCATTTTATATTCATTCATAAATAATATATTATAAATTTATTTAATAATATTCCTAACTTACATTAAAATGGTTGTGTGGCAACTATAATAATATTTTAATAATATTATTATTAGAATATTGTAGTTCAGTAAAACTCATCCTTGTGTGTAATGTAAGCTATCGAAGAGACCTTGTATTGTGTGTAATACAAAACAAAAATAGTGTTGTGTGTACCGAAATCTAATCTAATATATATTTGTTGTGTAATATTAACTAGGTGTTGTATATAAAACAAGCCAAACTTAGTGATTTCATATAACAAAAGCAATATTCAGTGTTGTGTGAAATGAAAAATATCGAAAAGATTAAATTCATTTGAAAAAAATCACAAAATCTCAGGGTGTTACATAGGGGATCACACCCATGGATCATGGGGGCACTAATAACCCTACTGGAACTAATATTATCACAATACACAGTTAGGGAATCACACTTGGGAACACTAGGGGACATCATGAACCCTTATTGAAACTATAGAGATATCAACATTCAGATAGGGGATCACACCCAAGACCACTGGGGGACACCACAAACCCAATATGAAACAAATAAGATCATGATACACAGATTGGGGATCACACGTAGGACCACTGGGGGACACTGAAAACCCAATCTAGAATAACTTGTTAAGTATGGGATCATACGCCTGTGTATGTTGGTCATAATGATACTAAAAACCCCACCTAGAGAAGATGATATGATAGATTATCCCACTCTAGACTCACATAGAGATTTTCAAAAATCTATTTGAACCAATCTTGTATATGGGATTCTGATCCAATGTTTAGAATGTAATGTCACACTATACCTTTAGAGGGATGGACTATGGAAACACAACTAATTTATACTGGTCTAAGTGTTGCTAAAAGAAGCATCCCGCTAGCACCACCTCAAGTCTCATATCTGATGTCCAAACAAAGGCCACTATCATGATCTATATGAAAACCCACTTAGGATAGGCTACTCACAAGCCTCAATATGAGCCTTGAAGATGGAGATGCATTAAAAATAAGTCTCTAAGGGGAGTATACAACATGCCCTCCTAGGGTACAAAACATGTATCATGAGGTCAAACCTTGGTTGTGTCCCCTTGTTTTACTATATGGATAAAAGAAAAGTACATGGCATGTATTGTGGTCTACATCGTGTGTGACCTCACTAGGATAATAGGGTGTGTCCTCTCCTTCATATGACTTGACTATCCATGTAGTCTTATATGTCATGTACATGCAGTAAATGGCATGTTCTTCCTAGCCCAGCCCAATCCCATGCCCATTGGCCCATTCCCATGTACAACGGCTCATGCCCATGTACCATGGCCCATGACCATGTACCTGGCCATTTCCACTGACCCATGTATACTCAAGTTTTATCCATGTATTACCACACAACCATGTCCCCTTACATGGCATGTCTACTTATGTACTCATCCACATAGACAAGTCCCACTACATGGCGTGTACCCCCATTTCACTGCATGTATTCCAAAAATATCATTCTTCCAGAAATGGGAAGAACACGTGATATTTTATCCTACACTACATGTTGTGTGATCAGTATTCTTGAAAGGTAAATCCCTATAAATCTCTCAAAACCCACCATTTTTTCAGATTACTCATAGATCGACCCTCATTAGTCATAAAATGGGATATAAAACCTTTAAAATTCATATGCATGGATTGGTATGTGAAACTAAAAATATACCTAACTCATGTTGAAACTATGAAGCTTCGGGTCTAGATCTGAACCTTGAAGTTGCAACACTGCGATCTGAGAGCGATCATCGTCAAGAAAAAAATATGGTGATGCCTCCTCTCTCTCACTCATTTCATTAATCATCCATGTGAGGAACTCACTTCCTATATTATGCATGAAAACCAATAGTAAGTGTTATTTTACCCCTTTTAATTGATTAAATTAAAATTTAATTAATTATTAGGTACACTATTGGTCACCCTTCACCGAACTCCCAACGCTAACAAACTTTATATCATGCCTAGGGAAAAACTCACATTCTAGATTTAATAGTGTTCTCATATTTATGATTTTAAACTCTATTTGGGATTTATTCCATTATTTCCAAAAAAAATGTTTGTGATAAAATATATATTTAATATTTTCAATATCACCACACCAAGGCTCTCCATGACTCAAAATGATTCACTATATTTTCACCCAACTCTGGAAATTTTCCTAGAATTATTCCAAAGTCTGACATGAGAAAAATAGGGTCATGAAATAAAATATCTATATGAATAAGACCAAATTGACTGATATCATACCCCTCACCTTTTTAGATCAAGTCATGAGCCTATGGGATGTTGTATAGGATTACCCCAATTCCCACTCTGTGGGGATGCTTTACTCAAGAGATAACTCAATTCTGGATATCTCTAAAACCTAATATGAAAAACTAGATTCAAAAAATATTCTAAATCTCATAACTCTAATAACAAACAATATTCAAAGTAGATGAAAACTAAATCATATTATATCTCACCTATCATGTAATATAGGGCACTATCTCCTATAATAATCATACACAATATTCATAATTCATAAATAATATATAATCATGAACATTCTAAAAGAATAAATTAATAATTAAATACTTCTTTTCAAAGACATAAGAAAAAAATATTAATTTTTATTCTTTTATTTAGGCATTATAATATCATTTTATAATTCCTAACAATTTTAATTTATAAAAATTTATAAATCATAAAAAAAATTATCAAAATATAAATTTTTTATGTTTTTTAGGAATATCATATTTTATGATCGATACTACAGGAAAACTACACATTACCAAATCATATTTTATGATATATTTTCAATTCTATGCTACCATTAGTACTGTTGAATATAACAGGATGAATTTTATTTCCCTTATCATATTTAACAATATCACTAGTATCATGTTTATATTTTGATACTCTATTTTTTATAAAAATGGAACTAAGTCATATTTTAAAAATATCACATGTCATATAACACGTCATGGTTAAAATATCCAGTTTTTCTATTTATTGTACCTTATGATATGGATTAGTCATTCAATATTACTGATCAAAACATATTAATTTCTTTATATCATACATTACTATATCAATTTAAATGATTTATGATATGAAATTCATCAAAAAATAGTAGAATTTACTCGTCGATTCCTTGAGGAACAAGGATATGATACCACTAATGTGTTTAGAGAGATCATACAATGATCTTTGGTAGTGAAAAAACCATATAAGGCCCGATCTATATTTAAGTATCAACATGATATGAAAATATAAAGAACATTATGCTTGTATCACAACTTTCACAACCTCCCTCTTTATAAAGAAAGCTTGATAAAGAACAAACAATAAGAGAACTAATGCTTCCTACCTACATATGTGATTCACCAGTATCGGATATCAGATCATATCATGAGTCCCTTGATTCAATAAATAGGTTCTAGTATCTTCTTTGTGATGTAAATTGTGAAATGGGAAGAAAAAGAGTTTCTATTGCATTTGTGTAAGTTTCTTTTGGTTCATCACATAGATATTTTTGGATGGAGATTATCAGAAATAGATCATTATAAATATATGATGGATGTTTCTTATTATGATGTTTTAGATCATTTTAGTATGAAGGTTTTTCCTTAGACATAACATCAAATGAGAATTTTGCATTAGATTTAGTTTAACAGACGTAGATTCTCCAGATTAAGGAATTTTACATTGAGGATTCAATGATCAGATGGAGATCATTAAATAGAACTCTTACAATTTATGTTCACTGAGGGTGGAAACTTACTACATAGTTTTTTTCTTGATTCCAAACTGTTAGCGGTTGCAATGAAAATACAAAAAAAATAACAATGGTTTCTCAATTCAATGGAAGGTTGACCATGAAACTAAGAGGTCAGTGTAACTCGTTGACTATATAGAGAAATTTATAAAGAGGTGTGTTGGCTCAATTTTGAAGTAATTACTAAGTGCATGAATAGTGATTTTTATAAAAATAATTTTTTGAGACCCAATAGTTGGAAGAAAGTGAGAAATAGGGTTATGCTCATTTAAATATCACATAATGAAAGATGTTTTCAGTGTTCTCTTATGGATGTAGGACTTCTTTCTGAACCCTGTGAATATTTTTTGTCCTTTTTTTTATTTTTTGTGAATTTTAATCATTGTTTTTTGTGTGGTGATTAGGTCACCTCTCATCCAACTTTCAGTGCACATTACTCGGGAAGAGGATGTTATCATACAATCTATTTATCCAATAATGTTGTAGATAATTTCCACTATTCAAGTGAGAGTGATCGGATTTACATCTCCATTTGATGGATGTTGTCTCAATATATAAGAATGTTGGGTCAAACATATGGTGAAAGTGTTTATTTTTTGGGGTGATTTATTTCCTCTCCTTCTAAAAAGTGGTATCAAATGGAGGTTCCATTATGATTTCTTGTGGAGTAAATAATGGTACCATGTACCTTACTAGACAAAGTGATGAAGTTGAACCTATTGTAATGACTTAATTGGATGGTCCAATAATTTGGAATTATAGTTTTTTTCACCTTAGTGAGAAAAATATTAAACATTTAGTAGTAAAGGTAATACTCAAACTCAGTCATATGGACCTTGGAATATGTGAGAGTTGTTTGTTACAAAAAAAGAGTTTCCTTCAACTTGGATAAAATAAATCCAAGGAATATAAATGTAGACATCATTCATTTTGATATGTGGGTACAAGCCCCAATTAACTCATATGGGGGATCAATATATGTTGTAACCTATATTAATTATGTTACTCATAAGGTATGGTTTTACTTCCTAAAGAATAAATCTGGTGTGTTTTAATCATTCATTCAGTGGAATTTTTTGGCTGATAAAGAGTGTGAAATAAAGTTGAAATTTATCCAGATAGACAATAGTGAGGAATACGTGGAACATAACCTTTATAACATCAATAAGAAAAAGTGAATTGAGAATGAGAATACTATTATAGGGACTCCACAACAAAATAGAATAGCTGAGAGAATGAATTATACTTTTAAATAGAAATCTTGGAGTATGTGGATTCACTCAAGAATGACTAAGGGAATTTGGGTAGAGGAATTGAATATTAAAACTTACTTGGTGAATAGAAGTCTAGATTCATCTATGGGATAGGAACTTCCTGAAGAACTTTGGTCAGATAAGAGACTAGAGATCAACCATATCAATACTTTGTAAGTGTCATGTATATTTATATTGATACTAAAGATAGAGAAAAGTTGTATGTAAAATCCAAGTTTTAATTTATTTTCATATATATTGATGATAATTTTGGTTATCACCTATAGAATGATGAAAAGAAAAAATTAATCTAGATATAAGATATTGTTTTCAGTGAATAACCTCTATGGAAATATTAGAACATGGATGAGAGAGAATTTGAGAATAGTTTAACTATCAAATATCTAGATGAGTGGATAGAAGATATTGTACAATGTTTAAATCCAAAAAGTTTTGGGGAAACCTCAAAGGTTAGAACTCCATTTGACAGGTAATCAGATAGAGGTAAATCGGAAAAACCATTGATAGATAGTGAAAGTTTTGGTATAGAAGTACTGAACATTAAATAATCAGACAGACCTTTATAGGATATAATATTACCAAACATATAGGTTTATAAATACTAACCTCGGGTTATGTTAATGAGATCCACTCATGTTAGGAAATGTGTTTAGAGGTTTAGCGATAATATGAATTTCTTAATTTTAATAGACATAGGGAATAGTTCATTCCAAAGGAAGAAAAAAATACCAGAGACTCAAAACAGTAGAATTCATCTATGGAAGAGGAAATTAGTTCCTTATATCTCTACAACACTTGGGAGTTGTTTGAGATATTATAAGGAAATATAGATTTGGGAAAAATGGGTATTTCATTTAAAAGATGAATTTGATATAAGTAATATATGTAATGTAAGGCTTTTGATGAAAGGTTTTTAGAAAAAATAAGGAATTGAATTTTATTAAATGTTATCACCTGTGGTGAAACATACAACCATTCAAAAAATTAGGATTTTTGTGTCTGATGATCTACAGTTAGAGTGGGTGGATATAAAGATAGCATTTCTTCATGGGGACTTAGTGGAAGAAGTTTTTAGGTTTTTTCCAAATGTTATGAAGTTAATCAAAAGGATAATTTGGTTTGTATGTTTAATTGAAGTCTTTATGGATTAAATAAATATTCATGATAATGGTTTTTATTGTTTGATAATTTTATGGTTGAAGAAATATTTTTTCAATGTGATTCTGATCATTTTTGTTACAAGAAGTAAAGGGAATATGGTACATATCTCATATTGTTGTTGTATGTAGATGATATGTTTATTACTACTCCATAGTTTCAATGGATTTATGAAATTAATAGGAATGTGTTAAGAATATTTGAGATAAAAAATATTGGTAAAGCTAAGAAAATCTTGGGAATGAGCATTAAAAGGGATAGGAAAGTCAGTTTATTGGTTTTATCCTAGAAGGAATACACTAGGAAATTAATCAAAACATTCGAAATGACTATTTATTAAACTATCCCAACTTTGTTTTCTAAAAACTTAAAACTTTGTAAAACTCAAGAACCATCAATGGATGAAGACTTCCATGAAATAGAGAAGGTTCTTTATTATTTTAATATAGGATTTTTTATGTATTCAATGTTTTATTCACAAATAGATATTGCTTTTGTAGTGTGAGGTGTTATCCATTTCAAGTCAAATCCTAGAAGGAAAAATTAAGAGGCTATGAAATGGATATTATGATACTTGAAAGGGTTAGAGGATATATATTTATATTTTGATAATGATGATCAGTATATAGTTTATTTATATTTATATTTTTCTTGAGAAATGTACTCATAGAAAAGAACTATAGGTTTTTTTGTTTACCCTTGGTGGAACAGTAGTCAGTTGGATATCTTGGTTACAACTAGTGGTCACTTCATTTACAATATAATTAGATTATATTGCTACTGATAAAGTAAGGAAATATATTTTAAGTTTATATTCTTTTTTAAGGAACTTAGAAAGGTATCAGATAGAGAAATGTTATTCTATGATAGGAAGAGTTCCATTCATCTTGCCTGTAACCCAGTATTTCATGCAAGAACAAAACACATTGTAGAAGTATTACTTCACATAAATCCTATAAGAGGATAAAGTGTTTGATCTTAAAAAAAATTTGGTAAAAAAAATCCTATGTATATGTTTACAAATGTGATAGTGTAAGAAATTCTAAGGAAACATTGTTCCTTAGTGGGACTCAGTTGATTAGATAGAGTGGAGAGACATGCATGCATTGATAGAAGAAAATATTGAGGGAATGAAATAATAAGAAGGTTAAAATATTGAATAAATTTCTAATTGGGTTATTTTTTAGTTCATTTAAGTTTCTTTAGGTTCACTAGACTAATTTTTTTTAATAGGTATGATTGGAAAAATATCATCATATAGATCGGATAGATGTTTCTTGTTTTGACGTTTTAGAGTGCTTTGGGAAGAAGGTTTTTTTATCATATAGAAATTTTATAAAATAGTATGCATTAGAAAATTTTTATGGGACACATAGTCATCAAACTAAATAATTCTACGATGATTCTTTGATGATTTAACAAAAATAATTAGAAAAAACTATTACGATTGATATTCACTAGGAGTAGTTTTGTAATAATTGAGTGTATGAATAGTTTTATTTTCTAACTTAATTTTTGGGTCCAAATAGAAGAGATTAAGGAGAAATAGTTTTGTAATCATTCGTATCTACTATAATGAAATATGTTTTTAGTGTTCTCTTGTTTTTATAGTACTTTTTTATGAACCACATAAATCTTGTATGTCCATTTGTTATTCTACTTTTGTGTGAAGTGAAATCATTGAGTTTTTTGTGGTGGTTAGGATTCTTCTCATCCTAGATCTAGTTATCATTATTTAATTGGAGGTGTTTATTAGATAATATCTGCATATGATAACATTGTGGAGTAATATTTCTATGTAGTCTGGAGTGATTGGAGTATTTCCGGTGTATATTGTCTCATTAGGTCTTTCTATTTGGTCAAACAAAAGGTGAAAGTGTTTCTCTTCTGGGTTGTTTTCTTTCGCCTCCTTCCAAGTAGCTTGGGAAGTATCGCATGTGACCATTGTTCACCAATAGGAGGTAATCATTCCCTTATATATATATATATATATATACATATGACACTCTTTATTTAATGAATAGCGTAGTATAGATTGAAAGTATCAGGTTCCATCTCATGGAACCTATGCATTACTTCTCATTGGTTTTTATTCATTAAAATCCTTCAATGAATGTTCCATTCCCTGTATAATTCATTCCTAATGAATTATAACTAAATAAATCATCTAGGTGATGAGTTTCATATATGTTTCATCCCATGAAACATATATCATAATGTGTATTTTTCTATACAGTACTGGAAAAAGAACCATCATATGCTTGATTTATGGTATGTATAATGTGCATCTTAGGAATATCATACCATACGACTCTAGGTAGTTTTATAATATGACCCATCCCTTTTGGTGCCTATTTTATCACTTCCTTACCTGGAGTGATATTCTCAACTAAAAAAATATGAACTAATTGATCTTATTCTTTTTCTTATCTATTCTGATCAAGATCTTGATTATCATCCTCTAAAGAGTTATCATGATCTTATAAAATTTTATATTAAAATATTATTCCAAGATATATTTTTATTGTTCTTTACTATTCTTAAGAAGTGGGCTTCATCTCCTGATATTTTTTGGTTAATAAACTTCTGAATTAATATGATCAAGAACATTAAGTATTATTTAAATATGGTGGCATCAAAACTCCATGCATAGTCACTTACTTTGAATAAATTTCCAGTAAAACTGGTTTTGGTTTAGATTATTTCTCACCTTTTTTTATAAGAGTGGTTTTAATATATTTAGAATATGGTTTTCATCAACTTTGATAACCTTTCTTTTTTACTTTTCTTATTTAAACACATAAGATGTCTATATTTCTCTATAATGTATATTTTTGTTCATGACTAGAATCCTTGATAGTAACTATAACTGGAAAAAATCTTGATTACTTCACTTTCAATAAAAACTTCTTATGATTTTGTTTCTCCTCATTTTCACTCAGCACTTTAACTCTCACTTTCGTCAGTCTAAAAGATGAAATTTTGGTTTCCTATTCTTCTTCTTTTAAACCTCTTCTCCCTTATTTTTTATCTCTTCTTCATTCTCAGTTATCAACCATTTTAATTCTTCATCATGATTTTCTAAAACTCTATCTTTATTATTCATAAAACCGTTGACTAGTGGTTCTTATGCATGCTTCCACTTCTTCAACTATTTTGTGAGTTTTCACTTCTATTAATTACTTTTATATTTATTTTTAGTTGTTAAGATTTAACTTTTATTCCTTTCTCAACAAAATATTTCTCCATTAAATCATAAACCAACTTCATCCTCACAATAGTCTCATCATTTAATGGATTTTCCTTCAACCACTCATGAGTTTCAAAATCATTCATTCCAAATTTCTCTAAATTATTTATCAAAATCTGATTCAAAATTCATGAATATGGAATAATATTTAACATTCCCCTGACAATACAGATAGCCTCAATGTAATCTCATGTAAATCTAATAATATTGAATTTTCTTATCTCATGGATAAAATATAGAATAAGGAAATCATAAATTTTGACCATATAGTCAACTTCCAAAATAGAATACAATTATCATTTTATAGAAGTACCAAGAACTAATGTACTATAATTCTATAAGATTTCAAAAAATTAAGACATATTTTCAGAAATGTAGGGTCCGGATGGAGTGGAACCTTATGGTTTGAGGTGGTTTTCCAAAGTCAAAAGTTTATGAAAAAGGTTCTATTCTAGAATTAATTGATTTCTTCATATATTTGGTAGAGAACTTTAAAACATGTAATAAGTAGAAAGTATCAGTGACTAAGAACAATGGGAGTTATCAATTAAAAAATATATGAATTCCTTTCACAATAATGAAATGTGGGAGCTAACAGAACTACCATTGGGGGGAATGTATCTAGATTAAAAATAGTTTTACCAATTGAAGGAAGAAGAATATGGTAGGAAATAATAGATGATGAGTATGGTTGTGAAGGTTTTTAAATAAATGTTATAATTATATTTTTTATCAAATCCAATCTCTCATTGTAAAACACTTTAAATATATGAAGGGTTCTTAACCTTGTTGCCTTGGAGGGTTTTCATATTGAGTAGTTAGATGTTAATACTATGTTCATTCATGGTGATTTGGATGAGGAAATCTTTATGAAATTTTTTTAATATTTCATTGAAAATAGAATGGAAGGTCTGGTTCATAGGCTCAAACACAGTTTTTATAGGATGAAGCAAGTACTGAAATAATAGAAATGTAATTTCAATGCCTTTAAGGTAAAAAAATATTCATTCAATGAAATATGGATCATTTTTACTATTATATGGTGCTTGATTATGGTAGTTTCATAATAATTCTTTTATATATATAGATGATACATGATTTTCTGGACCGGTGAAGGAATTTTCAGAAGAGTTTAGTTTTATTTGTTTATAATGTTTGAGATAAAGGATCTTATGGATAAAAATTGTATCTCATATATATTTCATAAGGGAATAGAAAACTATAACATTGGTTTTTTCATAGTTAAAATATTTTAGGAAGGGGTTTGAATGGTTTAGAATGTCCAGATCCAAAACAGTTTCCACTCCTTTTGCTGTAAATTTCAAATTATCCATGGAGAAATCACCATAAATTAATGAAAAGACTAATTACATTATTAAGGTTCTATATAAATCAACAGTAATTATCCTAGTGTATGTTTTTACAGGGATGGATTTTGCATAAGAAGTGGGAGTAGTCATAATATTTATAAAAAATGTAGAGAATGAACACTGCATAGTAGTAAAGTGGATATTTTGGTATCTCAAAGGAATAGAAGGATTATTCTTATGGTTCTAAAGAGATTATTCATTACAGGTATATGTTAATGTGGACTTTTATGGGAGTGTAGATTCATAGAATAGAACTATTATTTATGTGTTTACTTTCATATGAACTATTTTGAGTTAAGTTTATTGGCTTCAATATATTATAGCATTGTCAGTCATGAAATAAGATTACATTGTGATTATGGAATCAGGGGAGTAGTTGATATGGATAATTGGTTTATAGGAGGGAGTCATAAGGTTGTAAGGAAATAGAATGTTTCTCTATAAAAGTAAGATAATTATTTATCTTACAAAGAATATCTTTCTTTACTCATAGATAAAACACATTTATGTGAAGTGTCACTTCATCTAGAAGAATATGGAATAAGGGTGGTATATTTGTGGAATATTGAGGGAGTTAGGAATCTAGAAGACAATCTAACCAAGGTAGTGGTTTGAGAAATTATTTGGTGTAATTATGAATTAATGTCACTTAGATAATGGGTGGTAAGAATATCAAAAATGTATCATCCTTATAAGAATAAAAATAAAAGGTATCTTTCAAAAAGTGATCGTAGACTTGGTTGAAGCCTTGGAATCAATTATCAAGTGGTATATTCTTAGGCTTGTGTGAGAAACTTATTTTGGATTTTTATTTATTGAAAGTATAAAAGGAGTAATTTTAGGACTTAATTTTAAAACCATAAAAAGTATTTCATGAAACCTTGAGGTCCAGACATAAAAATAAAATATGGAAGTGGCATTAGAGGATTTTTTCTGATGGGAACATTTTTCATTGTAAGCAACGGAAAATTTTATGCATTTAATGGGAAGCTGGAGGTTGTCTTGATTGAGTAGTGGTCCTCCATAATGATTAGATAGTGATGGAACCAATATAACTGGCTAATTTCTATGAATATTATCTATAAATAGATTCATATGGTAACTTATTTGAGGGGATACTCTTATATAGTAAAATTTTTATTCTTATAAATAGTGTTCGGTATTAAGGTCAATTGTAACTCATTGATTATTTCACTTTTTCTAATCTTCAATAGATATTTTTTAGTGCTTCTTAGGGATTATGAATTTTTATGAATGATGTAAAAATCTAATGATCTGGTTCATGTGTTTGTATCAGTATGTGAGTTATTCTTTCCTTATATTTCATTGTTCCACTTTCAAAGTATGTAGGGTGAATTACAGTGTGTTTATGAGGTGAAAATACTCTTAATTCTAAAACACTATTTTCACATGTGTCATCTCTTTCATAAAGTCTAGGATAGCATTCTATAAGATAGGTTCTATAAGAAAAGATATAGAATTTGATGTTTTGGCACAATAATAGAGTCATCACTCGAGGTTAAAAACCATCCATAAGTTCCTTCACTTGATTAAACCAAATATTATCACATAACTAGAGTTATAAAGTTACTACATTTTTAAGGGAATGTGGATGGGATCACAAAAATGGACCTATTAGGTCATATCTATTTCCATAATGAAGTTCTCAATGGATTTTTCAGTCACACGAAGAGGGGTTGAATCTAGGTGAATTTTAATCAATCTATTCAAACATAAAATTTTACCTCATTTATTTATTTGAACCTATATCCTAGTTAATTTTTATGATCTTCGTATGGGTTCCCAATACACATCAACACCATATAAAATGATAGAAAAATAAATATAGTATGGTACATAATATTTAAAAGTATAGAAACCAGAGACACCCTGAGAGTGTATGGATGAATCAAGGTATGAAATTTTTTATTTCACTATGTTGGAACTTGTTCCCACATTGCTAAGAACACATTCAACCTATCACGGTTAATCACACTTCCACTAAATTCACAAATGAAAAAAATTAAAATAGGCTGTATCAATTTTACTTGGTTCATCATTAAAGGATAATACAAGAATCATGCACATTTTGATGTGTCATTGTAATAAAATCCACTAATCTTCACTAGTTAAGTGGACACAATTCTTCATCTATGGTCACTCCATGATAGGATCACTACCATTACAACTTGATTCAGGTATTAGTGCATTGTCTCCCTCGAATAACTTCAATCGAATCCTCCTCCATACACTACTTTGGAAAAATATCTTTTCATTTTATTAATATGAAGGTCACTTCCATATCATTTAGAATGTCTAAAATTTTTTCATTATGAATACATAAGTATGATGGTCCAACGTAATTCATTTTCTTCAGAATATCCACCTCTAATACTTCATTCAAATACTTCCTTTCACCCAGATTCCTTTTCTATGGGTTTATTGAAAAAAAATATCAAGTATGGTTCACTTAAGTACCCTTAAAAAAACGTATTTACCCAAGTAATATTTACCAAGTGTAATTTATACAAATACGTTTATTAAGCTAAGTTCACCCAGGTAGGTCTTGTGGAACTTTCATCACTCTACCTTGTTCGTGAAACTGTGTTCATGAAACTTAATTCACTCAACCTTAACTCATTGAAATTCCCTCACCTAAATCTCTTTTCTTAGGTTAGTTCACTAAATTATCGCTCATGGAACTATCTCCACTCAACTTCATTGACCCATATATCTTTGATCAAATCCAATTTACACAATTATCTTTGTTCAATTGATCCTTATATTAAGTGAGGGCCTCTAATCCTTCTCAAAATATTTTTTCATTATTCATCTCTTGATAATTATGGGATTATATAGTATTTATAAGAAAACCCAAACTTTAATTTAAACAAATGTGTTGTGACTTTAACAGTTCATCATTCTCACAACTCTAGTGGTGCATGGAATGTGTGAATTTGATAGATAGAATGAAACTACCCAACATGTTACTTCTAATTATCATGGTATTCGACTAGCACAAAGAACCTTGACTAGCATGAACCTCTTCCCTTTGAACTAATATCAACTCTGGAATTCCACTATCAAAATTTCAAATTTCCAAACTTTTTTCAAGTTTCCCTCATTACTTTGAATCCTTATAACCTTTAAAAAGCATTAAATTTTTCATGAATTCCTTTTCAACACTAGTTATACACATGATATGCAATCATTGCAACCTTCTCAACTAAAAATGGATTGAGAAAAAAGATAACATAAAACTCAAACCAGTATTAACTTGGTTCTAGGATTGTCTCCTTTTGGGTTTATTTTCAATATAAAGTGAAATTCAATTCTTCTCACACTTTACTCCTTCCAAGTGGAAAAAAATATCTCATCCATCACTCTAAGCCTATGTGATCATTTCTCAGTATAGAAAATGATAATTCAAGAGAGTATTCTATGTCTGGTGTCATTCCTCGTTTTAGAACTAACCTTGTCTTCTGGCTCAATCAATTCCTATTCCTCCATTCCTCATGTACTGCATAACCCCCTGACAATCATACCCTATACTCCCTTTTTTAGATAGAATCCCATATTTGATGACACTTTTCACTGATCACTAACATCACTTTATAGGATATATATTCAGTCTCCATTAGTCTTCATTTACATTAAATTTCATGGACATCCTCCCCCTTTGATAATAAACCCAAAGTTAAAGAGACTTCTAGTCATTAAAACACCATATAAATCATAAGATACAATTGGGGTGATTGGAAATATTCAAACCTCCTCAAGCTAGGGGAGGTTATTCAACACCAAGGTTCAATTAATGTTTCTCAAATACTAGAGTGGTCAGTGGATTATTAATGATATTTTCCACTTTCTCACTAGTTTCAACATTTTCCACTTTGATCATTCCTTACTCTACATTTTCTTTGACGAAATAATAAGTTATCTCAGCATATTTGTTACAATATTGTTGTGATAGATTTTTCATGAGATCAATAACACTCTTGTTATCACATGAGATCACCATAGGTTGTGTTACTTATCCACCAATATCTTCTAATTATTTTTTCATTCATATAAGTTGAGTTAATGATTTATTTATTATAATGTATTCTACATCATCCAAGCTTAGTGGAGTAATTTTCTTCTTTTTCACTATAACGGTTCATGTCTTATTGGACCATTACTTTTTTGGTTTGGTAGTTGGAGGAATTATGAGGAGGATCGAGGAGGGTTCATTACAGTTTAGAGCTATAATTCTAATACCACTACTACAAAACCGACATTTAATAGCGCTGTTATTTATTAGTGCTACAAAAAACCACTGATAAATGGAAACTTTATTAGCGCTAAAGAAATCACTGATAAATTTAACCTTTTATCGTCACTTTTTTAGCGCTGATAAATTGAACCTTTATCAGCATATTATTTTTAGCACTGATAAATATAGATTTTATCAACACTTTTTGAGAACTAATAAAGATCCAAATAAATAAAATGAAATAATTAAATCAATAAAAAACAAAAAATGAGTTTATTAAAAAAATACTACAAATTTTATTAATTAAATAATTGTTGATAAAAATGAATAAATTAATAATACATTATTAAATATTAAAAAAATAATAATTAGATAATTGTGATAATTAATGTTAATAAATTTTATATATTAAATATGTATATATATATATATATTAATTTATATAATTATTGTTTATATATTATAATATATTTATGCTCTTTACAGTAAATAGTCATATATTTAGTGAATAATGGTTTATAATTAAAAATTAATATGAATTAAAAATTCTGGCTAATTGCATAGTGAAATGGACATATAATTGATTGTATCATTTCATTTTTCAATTTAACATAGATCAAATTTGTGTTACATTGATTTCACATATATGTAATTAATGAATTTTTATATACAATGAACACACAAAAAACTTATCCATTTTTTCAATATTATTAAAGTGTAATTATTTTTAATTTATTCAATTTCACTCATTTTTAACATATATACATACTCATATACTTAAAATTATATATAAATATTATTTTTAAAAAATATTTATATAATTATAAATAAATAATTATAAAATTATAATAAATATATTTAAAAAGGAATATATTTAATATATTTATATTTATATATATTTAATAAGTATATATATATTTACAATTTCTTATTTATAATTATAATTTTAAATACTTTAACAGCACTTAAGTAATAAGTGTTGATAAAGATAGGTCTTTATCAGTGCTTTTTCATGCTGATAAATATTAGGCTTTATCAGTGTTAAAAGAAGCACAGATAAAATGAATGTTTATCAAATCTAAAACTTTAGCGCTGATTAATGAGTATTTTATCAGCACTTATTTAGTAGTGATAAATTCCAACCTTAATCAGTGCTAAAAATACCTAATAAATATTCCTTTTACCAGCACTTATTACTTAAGAACTAAAAAAAGGACTCTTTATCAGTGCTTATTTTTAAGCACTCGTAAAATTTTCCTGGTCTATTTGAAAAACCCTAACCATTTTCAAACGTATCATGATATAAAAATATTTCCATGGAAGCCACCCACTCCCATTGCTCCTCCTTAGTTAATCAAAGCTTGAATCACACCACTCGACTACCTCCATTTGCTTGATCATTGTCGAACATTTGGTGTTTGGTTGTAGTTAGGGTCTATGAAGTGTATTTTCTTCAACCTAGAGAGGTAGGCCTTCTTATTTTCTTTGTTTATTTTTAATTTTTTTAGATTTCTTGTTTGACAATGTTATGAGTTATTTTCGGTCTAGTTCGTAAATACACTTTCTTCTTTTAGATTATGAACATAAAAATTTGTTTATGATCTGTTGTTTTATTGAATACCGATTTGGATATCCTATTTTGGTCTTTTAAAATTGATTTTTTAAACAATTTTCTTCATTGTCTATATGTGTACCCCAAATTTCTACACAAGCTTAATTCCTAGTTTTTAATTTATATTAATCATTGATTGATAATAGTTCTAGTTATTACTTATCTATTTCTATATAGTGATCTTGGTCATTGATCCCTATTCAAGATTTCATCTTCTTATTAATACTAAAGGTATTATAATTATAGTTCCATTGTGAGTAAATATGTTCCATGTTCATTCCATGGATGTTTTAGGTATGGTTCCCCAACATGGAATCTATAACATGCTTGTTTTAGAAATTTTTGAAAAACTTAAGGTGGTTTATTATGAATGGGTTAACTTTCCATGTTACCTTTATAGAACCATAAACAATAATTATTTCATTATAAATATCAAATAAAAATTAATTATTTTTTTATAACAATCCATGATATCATTTTATATCATCCTTCATGTTTGTGATTAAATTTACCAAAAAATAACATCTAATAATCAATGGATGAGAATTAATATGAAGTTAATTTTATTGTGATATATTTATTACAGAAGTATAATTATTTAATTTTGATTTTATTAAAGTGGTAAATTATTATTAATAATTGGTAGTTGAAGAAGCTAAATGAAAAATAAATATAAGAAATTGTTAATTACCTAAATAAAATCATATCTTCTGTTGAAATAGTTCTTCATATTGAATAATTTTGGACATCCAATTAAGACTAGGACCTCTAAAAAGTGTAATGGATGACAATTATAAATATTATTTGTAGCTTATATTAAGGGATCCTAATTTTAGTTTTTTATGAAAGGGTAGTGGAGGGGTTCCTATATAATTGAGGAGTGTCATTTTCTAAAATAACCATTCCTTAATGTGTGATAAATAAAAATATACATCTCATGTGGATCCAATGTCAATAAATAATAGATATGTTTTGTGAATTACCTATAAATATTAAGGGTGGGTATGCATCATGTAATATGAAATTAGGATGAGTTGACTATAAATTTCACCTTTGAATAAATTCATAGGGTGACACCTACGACAATAGAGTAATTCTTTTCTTAAATCCAATTACCCATTTTCTTCAACATACTGAAATTCTTTGAAACAATCAAATATTGAATTTCCATTATTATAATTGTCTATAACTTTCACCTTTCATCATGAATATCTTATGTGTATTTATTTATATATTGTAAAAAATTAATATTTTATGAACCCAATAGGATGGATATGAATCAAAAATGGATACACGCTAATCATTTGACAAATGAGTATGAATATGGAGTTAAATATTTCATCAACTTTTTAAGAGAACATGTCGACAACCCTAATAGAATCTTTTTTTTGTGTTTACGTTATTGTTATTAAAGAAAAATTAGTTCAGAAGAGTTATAAGAACATTTTATTTTTCACGGAATATATCAAAGCTATAAATATTGGACTAAACATGGGGAAAACTGAATGTGGACATATTTTGGGATGATATTATAGTTTATGAATCATTTGATATGAATACCTTTATAAACGATGACATAGATCGCATAGAGGAAATGAAAATGGAAATTTAATATGACCTTTGTGATTTTCCAAAGTTGTTTGAGGAGTTAAATAGTTATTCCAAGAAACCATTATATATCAGTTGTACTAAATACACAACATTGTCAATTGTATTTAAGTAATATAATTTAAAAGCTGGTATTGGATAGAGTGAAACCATCTTTATATAAATACTTGATCTCAGGAATGATATGAACCCAGAAGAAAATGAACTACCATTCCAAACATATGATGCTAAATTAATGTTATGTTCATTGGGAATAACCTCTAAAAAATACATTCTTGTATAAATGATTGCATATTGTTTTGGAAGGACCATGAATCACTCAGAAAATTCCCTAAGTGTGGCATGGATTGATATAATAAAAATGAATCAAGCCCTTTAAAATATGTATGGTACATTCCTATCATTCCACATTTTAGAAGACTATATGGATTTCAGGAAACCATGAGACAATTAACATGGCATGAAAATACAAGAATTAAATATGGAAACCTACATCATCTAGTTGATTCTCATCAGTGGAATAAAATTTATTTTAAGTTTAATGAATTTGGAAATGAGATGAGAAACTTTTTTCTTAAATTATCTATAGATAAAATAAATCCTTTTGGTGTATAGATTAGTACTCGTAGTACATGGCCCATCATTTTGGTAAATTATATCTTGCCTCCATGGTTATGCATGAAGCATAAATACATTATGTTGTCTCTGTTTATATCTGGACCAAAGAAAGATGGTAATGATATTGATGTATGATATTGATGTCTATTTGGCTCCATTGATCGATGATCGAAAATTTATATGGGATATAGGGGTTATAGTGTATGATGCACATAGAAGTGAAGAATTCACTTTTAGGGCCATTTGTATGGAATGATAAATGACTTCCCTACTTATGGAAATTTATCATGCTATAGAATTAAAGGAATGTTGGGGTGTTCCATTTGTGAAAAACGCACATACATAGTTTGGTTGAAACATTTCTTGAAGACTGTATTTTTAGGACCTCAAATTTTTTTACCTCAATGACATAAATACCAATCCTAGATGATAGTATTCAATGGGAATATTGAATAAGGTAAAACACTGTCTCTAGTAATGAGTGGTCAACTATATAATAAAGTAAAAAATATTGACACTATTTTCAGTAAACCATTTTTAGAAAACCTTAAAAAAATCAGGTTGGAAGAATATATAAAAAAAAATTGAATTACCATATTGTAATTGTTTGTATGTTGGAAATTTTATTTATGTCATGTATGTAAAAAAGTTATTTTATAGTGTTATTGGAACGTTACTAAATGTTATTGGCAAAACAAAAGATGATGTCAAGTCTAGGTTGGACTTGATTGAATTGGGGATAAGGGAAGAGTTGGAATTGGTGAAGGGTAAATGGCATAATTTTCTTCCTCCAAAATCTTACACTCTATCCTGATAGGAAAAATTGCAATTTTTCTTTTTCCTTTCTAGTGTAAAAGTTCCAAAAGGGTATTCATAAAATGTCAAGAATGTTGTGTAAATGACTGATTTGAAGTTACAAGGACTAAAATCACATGACTATCATGTTTTGATGCAAGATTTAATGTTTATTACTTTCTGTTGCATTCTGCCTCAAAATGTATGACATATATTAACCAGACCCTGCTTCTTTTTCAAATCCATATGTAGTAAAGTTGTAAACTCGAAGAAGTTTCACATCACGAATAAGAAGATTGCAGGCATATTATGTGAATTAGAGAAGTTCTTACCACCATCACTCTTTGATATAATGGTCCACATGATGGTTCACTTGGTTAGAGAGGTTCAACTATGTGGTCATGTCCATTACAAATGGATGTACCCCATTGAATGGTATATGAAGATTTTGAAAGGTTATGTCAAGAATCAAATTCAGACAAAATTTTGTACTGTAGAACAATATATTGTTGAAGAATATATTGAATTATTTTCTAATTACTTATCATATCTTAAAATAATTGGTCTTTTAAATCTCATCACAATAAACACATTATGGGAAAAGGTATTTCTGAAAGAGATGTTGTTACAATTACCTTGAAAGAGTTGGAGCAAGTGAACCATTAGATATTACATAATAGTGAAGATATTTATCCATACATTAAATCCAACAAATAAATTCTTAGATATTTGAATCCATGAAATGATGAAGGATGGATATCAAATACACATAATCAATAGTTTACAGGATATTTTAGAGATCAAATTTATATGAAGTTATTTGAAAATATGAATTCAATTACTGAATGACTTTAATGGCTAGCTATAGGATAGAATGAAAATTTTATATCTTACACTGGTTTTGTAATAAATGGTTATATGTTCTATAAAAAATAACATGATGAAATCATTACGGTGTAAAATAGTGGTGTTGTGCTTGTGGTTGATATGATTCACATATTTGGTTCCAAGGATAGAAATACAATTTATTCAAATATGTCAAATTTTGGAATTATTGAATAGATATATAAGTTGGATTATACATCATTTAAAGTGTTTCTTTTATGTTGCAAATGGGTTTTCAATATAAATGGAATGAAAGTTGATGAAATGGGTTTTGTGAAGGTGAATTTCAGTGTGGAAGGGAAAAAAGGTAAGATGTTCGTAATGGAATCACAAGTAGTGTATGTATTTTATGTGTCTAATCTAACAAATAAGAATTTGTCAATTGTCTTGATGGAGACTAAATTTTTTTTTGAGTCATATGAAAATTCAACATAGGATGACCCTTGCATTGGGATATCACAATCAGTTCATGTTGGTCCCAATGTAGACAATGTCTTGTACATTAGAGGGGACCAAAAAGAGGGGATTTGGATTCTAGATAGAGGAACCAAATCCTTGTAACCTTTAAAAAAAGATATTTCAGAGAAGGTAAAAGTGTTTTTTAATATATTATGTTTTTCCTTATAATATTATATGTCCTCTAATGTATCAACATAATCTAAATTAAATTTTTGACTACTCATGCATACAATGTCTTCTACACATGATGATGTTACCAATCCCTTAGAAGAAAAAACTATAATGATGGAAACAATTTGGAAATATGTAAAGTTAATGTTACAATATATTTTCTCTATTTTACCGAAAAAGAATATATAATGAAACATTTGTTTAATTTTTATTATTCCTTGCAGAGTTAATTTATTTTAGAATATTTATATCCATGTTTCATGCCTCTTTAATAAGAGAAATGTTGTTTTCTTTTCTCAATCATATAAGTAATCTTGATGTTTTTATAGTAAAATCATTATCTGTAGAATTAATTTATTGTTTCATATTTATTTTTAATTTATTTAATTTTAGTATTAATCACATAATAATTTTTTTCTTATATAAGTGGATTCTTATTATCATGCTGGGGTGTTCTATCCATCTTTTATCCCTTTCTTCACCAAAACTTCCACAGACTTCTTCTCCCTCAAAATCCTTTCACCCCTCCAGTATTGCATTTATCACTCTCATTCAAGTTATCTCCACTACCTTTATAGGAAGATAAATGATGCTACCTCTACTCAATTACATAGGAAATATTTATGTTTTAATAGTAAAATCATTTTCCATAAAATTAGGTTATTGTTTCATATTTATGTTTAATTTATTTCTTTTTAGTATTACTCACATAATAATTTTTTTCTTATAAAAGGTTTTATTTGAGATATAGGTTAAAGTTTGGAGTTAGTAACTGTGAGGATTTTAGGGGTCGGTAGGGAAATGGTTTCATTTGATCTTAGTGCTTGATATAGGCTAGAGAAGACTAGCTAGGCCATGAGATTTTAGGGGCCATTATGTTCCAACACAAGGTCTCTTAGCCTACTGAATAGCCAAGTGAGGTGAATCCTCTTGTAAGGAAGAGACCTAAGGGAGGCACATGCATCATGATTTTTTGTGTTCCTATATGAATTAGGTAATATTAGGAAGTTAAAATGAATTAATATAGTATTAATAAAATTGCATATTATCAGGATTAGGATATCTTTATTTCCCTTTTCATCTATGGGTCATGGACGTTGTATGTTTGTAGTTCAAACTAGTGAGGTCCAGTAGACTAAACTTATTGATCACCATAGGGTTTATCCTATTGAGGATGAGAATCAGGGGTAGAGGACATTGAATTCCATCCAGAGGAAAGCTTTGGAAAAGTATAAGGGTAGCGTCTTTGATTTGGAGACAAAACACTGGTATATAGGAGTCTCACAGGTTCATCATGGAATTTCTAAATGTTTTTTCCAAGTATGTTGTGATGTTTCCCCATCAACATATTATTAAGATAAGGATAGATTTGTATCCAGGAAATTATATAATCTTTATGGATCCTTATCAGATGTAACCCTTTGAGTTGTAGAATTTGAGGATTAAAATAGATGATCTGATATAAAAGGTTTTCATCTGGCCCAGTGTGTCATCATGGGGTGCTCTAGTGTTATTCTCCAAGAATTTTAATGGTAGTCTAAGGCTATGTATTGACTACCAGAGGATTAATCAAGTGATGATCAAGAATATATACCCTATTCTTAATATTTATGGTCTTTTGACTAGTTAATAGGTTCTAGTTGGTTCTCTAATATCAATTTATAATCTGAGTATCACCAGTTGATGGTGAAGGATGAATATATCATAAGGAATAATTTTTGATGGAGGTATAGGAACTTTAATTTTTGATCATGTCATTCAGTTTTACAAAAATAGGGGGTATTTATGGGGCTCATGAACTCCATGTTCTGTTAGTTTCGGTACCAGTTAATAGTCATATTCATTGATGATATATATATCTACTCAAAGTTAGAGTAAAAACATGTATATCATCTTTGTGATGTCTTGTAGATCCTTCAACACCACCATCTATATAGAAAATTGATCATGTATAAGTTTTAAAATTGGTATGTAAATTTACATGGTCATTTGGTCTCACGATAGGGTGTGTTCATGGATCCTTCTAAGATCATGGTAGTTTTTTATTAGGTATCACCCAAGGATGTTCCATAGGTTCATAGTTTTATCAGTCTCATAGGATATTACTGAAGATTATTGTCTAATTTATCATGTATTTCATACCTGATAACAACCTTGACTAGGAGGGAATGGGTTTTTATCTATAATTATTAATGTCATGTAGTGTTTCAATACCTGAAGGGGAGATTGGCCAGTACTTCAATGCTTCAGTTTCCAAGAGAGGGGGTGATATTTGAGGTCTTTTGTGATGCTTAATTTCTAGTATTAGGATGCGTCTTGATGAAATAGAAGTGATATTTTATGGGTCTATGTGGCTATTCTCCCTTGAGTTTAACTATGCCACCCATGATCTTGATTAATATGTGGTTGTGTTTGTGATAAATTTTTAGTGATATTACCTCATTAGTGAGCATTTTGTGGTTTTCATGGACCACGAGAGCCTAAAATATATTTTTTATCAATGGGATCTAAATCTACACCAGTAGTGGTGGATGAATTTTCTCTAGGATTATGATTTTGTGATATTTTACACCTTAGTAAAAAGGGATATCCTATTTGATTCTTTGAGCAGTAATTATTAAAGGGATTTTGTTCAAGATTTTAAAGATTCTTATAGAACGATGGAGGATTTGGTATCTCTACACCAAGATACAATGGTGGTTAATTGAGAAATTTTATTGTATCAATTAATATTGAAATATTATCTAATGGATAATGTGTAGGAGTTATTAGTAGGGATACTCATAGGAAAAGGATATGCACGACCATTTTAGCCAAGGTGATTCCCTGTAAGTATGAATAGAGGATGGTTGCAACTGGATGTTGCTTTAGATGAGGTTGTTTTCACCCGTGGTGATTCACAATGGATTCCTAAATGAGACTCATATCGCACCTTTATTAGTACAACTAGGAGTATATAATATGTGCCATGTATTGAGGATGTAGTTTTCATTCCCCAAGATGAAACAAGTAATGGGAAAGTTTGTGGCTCGATGTCTAGTTCACTAATAGGTAAAAGTTGAGCACCATATTCCTAGTAGTTTTTTATAACCTTGGATTTGTTTGAGTGGGAATATGATGGAATATCAATGGATTTAATTATTATATTAACCCTAAATTTATAATTATGTGATGTTATCTATGTAATTATGGATTGATTAACAAAGTCAGATCACTTCCTAGAAATCAAGGAGTCGGGAATTGTGGATGTCTTGGAAATGAGGTATGTGTACGAGATTCTATGGATATATGTAGTTACAAAGACCATTGTCTAAGATCATGTTTCTCATTTTACCTAGTGATTCTAAAGAGGGTTCCATCATGTGTTTATAACTAAGTTGTTCCTCAGCACTACTTTCCCCCCACAAAACAATGAGTGGATAGAGCAGACCATCCAAACATTGAAGGATATGTTGTGGGCATGTATCTTGGAGTTTCTTGGATCTTGGGAAAAGAAATTACCTTTTTCTAGTTTTCTTATAACAACAACTACTAATAATTCATTAGCATTGCCCTGTTTGGGGCTTCGTATAGTGGTCATTTCATTCTCATTTATTCTTGAATGATGTTTGGGAGTCATCATTTCTCATTCCCAATATGGAGTATAGTATAAAAGAGAAGTTTTGGGTTTTTTGTGGGTGGATTAAGGTAGAAAAGGGTCATCAAAAGTAATATTCCAATTTTAGGTGGAGGCCCCTATATTTTGATATTAAAGACCATGTGTTCTTTATGGTTTCCCCTTGGGGCATTAGTGGTTTGGTAGGGGTAAGCTTTCTCTCTAGCTCATCAGGCCTTTTGAGGTGTTGGAGTGTGTTGGTGTGGTGGAATATCAGTTGGCGCTACCACCACAGCTATAAAATATCCATGAAATCTTCCAAGTACCCAGCTTCATCAGTATCTTCATGATGAACCTCATGTTATTTACTAAGGACAGTTGGATATTAACGAACTATGTTATGTTCATGTATCAACTCATATAGATCCATTATCTTTAATAGAAATTGTTGTGTGGATGAATAATTCCCTTGTTTTGTGTGATATAGAGGCATGATGTCTTATATGAGATTTCTTGGGAGTTTGATATGTATATGTGTTCTCATTACCATGAATTTTTGAGTTTTTTCTTATATTTTATTCATTAATGATGTTATGGTTGAATCTTTCTAATTTATAAGATGTTCGTTTTTCACTTATTGATGGTGAATTTAATGGATTAAAGTACTTGAATAATGGAAAACCCCCTTCCTAATAAATAATATTTAGGTTTACAACTTGTTTTTAAAACCATATTCCTGATTCAGTGCCACCAAAAGTAGACAATATCATGATATGGAGGGAGGGTTTTTGTGACTTTTGTGCATGGAATAGTGTTGCATGTAATTTTTGGTGGTTTTTGGTTGGGTTTGTGTGGTTTTTTAAATGGTTGTTTTAGTGGTTAAGTAGAAGATATGATTATTGTGTCTTGTTTTATTCTGATGTGATTGTGTGGTGTGTTTTGTGAATTTTTTGGCTTACCTTAGTGTGTTTGGTTTGTGGTAGTGTTTGGTGTTATAAAGAGATCCCTGAGAGGTATCTTATAGGATAGTTATTTAGACCTTACCATTTTCTTTTAGTTTTATTATTTATTCTTGAGGATAATAATAATTTTAGTGCTATCTAATATAATGGTGTATGCCTTATTTTCCCCATACTTTTCTAGTTTGGGAGTTAGAGTTGTTTTGAGTAGGCTCGATGATGGTTCAGTATAGTTTGGAGCTATAATTCTACTACAATCGGTTGTTTAGAACGTGGATAAATATTCATTATGTAAGAGGTTATTCATGTATTGGAGAATAATGATTTTATACTTGAGGTTTTAGATGATATTTATGTGATTAATGAACTCACAACGTAAAGTAATTATTCATAATGTGAACAAGAACCTAGAAAATTATTAGATATTCATCAGGTTTTAAGTTTGAGGGTTTCAAGGGTTAAACTATATTCATTGAATAAATTTTATTTCCTCATGAATAATCATGATGTGAATATGTTTTTCACACCATTAATGAACCGATATCCAATGTGTCTATAAATTTCAAGTCTCACCCGAATTATTTTATTTCTCTTTCATTTCCCTTGAACCTTGGGATAAACCTATCCTTTTTTATAGGATCTTTCATCCCCTTTCATCTTTATTTTATCATTTTATTCCATAGGTTTATCTTTTATAATTTATGGTTAGAGAAATCCATTTTCTACCTCATTTTTTTCAATTTCTCTTTGGGAATTTTCAATGGTGGTGGTGCTTTAGTTCAGAAGTGATTGGGTTATTTTTTTCTTATCCCTTGGTATGGTTTAGGTTGATTCAAGGTTTCCCTATGAAGTTGTGGTCTTTTGGTTATATATTTGTTTCCCTATTGTTAATAGTGATTTGTAAAGATCCTTTGAGGTATGGGATCCTCGTTCTCTCTATATTTATGTTCATGTGTGGGGATTTCATACTTTTCCTTCCATTGGGTGGATTGTAAGGGAAGACTTAATGAATATAATGAATTATCATAACTAAAATTGTTGGTAATTAGAAAATAGAATATTTAATGATTTTATTTTATTTATGATGAGATTATACATGATTGTTCTAATTTCTGAAAATATTGGCTATTGTGAGCCTTGATTGTGTTGTAATTGATATGGTTATGAGACCCCTATTGCATGATTTCTTGATATCACCCTGAATGAAATGGATAATGACTTATATTTGGATAATGAATTGGTTTCCATTTGAAATATAGAATTTTTGTGAGAATACACATGCTAAGTAATGAATAATATTAAATAATTTCTTGTTGAATCTAAAATTGTGGAAGTCGTGTTGTGGTGGTGTGTGTGGTTGTACTTTTTGTATTTCCTTGTGTAAGGAGAGATTTTTTGCAATGATGTTAGTGATTTTCTTTGGTGTTTAAAGTGTGGGTGGGGATGTGATAATTGGTTTTAATGAGATGAAAAGTGGTTGTTTGTATGATAGTGTTGATGTGTAATGGTCATGTCATGTGGTGGTGGTGATGTGGGATGGATTTATCATATAGTGGTTGTAATGTGCAGTGGTTGAGATGTGCAGTTGTTTTGGTGAGATAGCTTGGCTAATGTGGTGTTATGGAGAAGGTTGATTTGATATAGATGGGTTATTATGTGTATTTTGGTTGTGTTAATTTCTTAGTTATCCATAGAATAAATTGAAATGATGAAAATTAAAAAACATGGTTTTTTAAATGAATAAGAACAAACTAAAATTGAAGTATGGTAATTAGCTTGAATGAATTGAACAATTAATGAAAGTGTTAATGTAAACTCATTAATATCTAGAAAATAGTGGAACTTGTAGTTGGAAGTGGTATTGTGTGGTTATCCATGGTGGTTGTGTGGTGTGATGTATTTAGTCGTGGTGGCAGTTATTATATATGTTATGTGGTGAAATGGTGGTGTTGTTGTGTAAACTAGTGAAGTTGATGTGAAACCATAGATTGGGTATTGTGTTATATATATATATCATGTATTTTATGTTATTTATATATTTTCCCCACTATATTTGGATAACCTTACCAACGATTAAATGTTTTGGGTTATGGGTGTTTTATCCAACATCTAGGTTGGTGGTGATATAGATGGCTAGCTACCCCCTCTTCTCCACTCTTTCTTTGATAGCAGTGATGGTATGAGTTTGTGTTGGAGATTACCCAATGATTATATGGGTTGGTTTTGGAGATTACCCAGTGATGATATGGGTTAGTGTTGTAAATTACCCAGTGGTAATGAGGATGTGATATATAGTTGGGGTTATACATGGTGAGATGGCATGAGGTTGGTATCCTTCTTGTCTATGATACCATACCACATTGGTTATCTGATGTGGTTATGGTGTGATGTGGTGGGGATATGATGTGATGATGAATAATTCTATCAATAGATTTTATACCTTGTGAGGGTGGAGTAAGTAGGGTTGCATCCTGACTTGCATCAGAGATTACTGGATATGGGATTTGATATGTATGAAAGAGATGAGAGCACAATACGTTTGATTTATGGGAATGTGAGTGTAAACTCATGGGGGAAGCGACTATAAGGCACCTTTTCTTTATGTTCGTGATATTATTTTACTATATTGGATGTGTGATTTGGTGATCATTCCATGGTGAGTCTAGGATTGGTTAGTTGACATGTTTACAAGCATCTTGATTCTGCAGTTTGTTCACTAGAACATTAGTATATTCTTTTATCATATACACTTGAGACCTTGGGTATGATCCTACTTAGTATACATTTTATCATTACCCTACAGATATAAACTATCTTTTTTGTTTCTAGGAGGAATTTAGGGACATATTTGGACATTACTATCTCTAGTTTTGGAGTTTTTATTGAGTCACTACCATAGGACTATCTTTTTGGTATTTACTAGGATAATTTTTATATATTTGTTGACCTTGTTCATGAATTGTGGGATGTTTTTCGTTTATATTTATATTATGTTCTAGAGTTTCTTGGTGGTTGATTATCCGATCTTCAGAGCCTATATTATATTGAGGGTAATTCCTACTATGTGTCTTGTTTACCCACAACATTAGTCATGGACTCACGGTCTACTGGAAGTATGACTCAAGGTTCATTATCTTTATTCGTTCGTTGCTGGCCCAATAGGGGTACCTCTAGAGGGAGGGGTCGTGACATGCTCAACCAACCTACACATTTAATTCTAAATATCATTTGGGATGTTTTATAATGTTTTTTTTCATTTATTGTCAATATATATTACTATGAATGTTTTTTTATATCAAGTAAGAAGGATTTTCTAGTGTTGTTAGGAAATTTTTATTATGAAGTGCTAGAGGAGGATAATAAAGTTTCTTTAACCCCACTAGGAAAATTTCCTTAAGTTGGACAGTGTTGTTACTGTATTCAAGTTCCTAATTTCATAATAAAACTCATGATCCAAGTTGAGTTTTTTTAAATTTTGAGGTCATACAATGTCATCAGATAGACTATGGGTGATACTAATGTGAAATTTAAAGAATTGATACAAATTTCATGATTATGTTCCAGACGGACATGGTGAACAAAGTTTAATTATCAAGTGTTACTAAGTTAATTTTCACACTGTATAAAGTTCAAAGTTATAAAAATTATAGAGGATATTGGTGAATAAATTCCATCATATTGAGTTCACTATATGAAGAACCATTGGGATAAAAAAAATTGATATAGGCTTTTCTACACCATATTAATAAGATTTTGTATAGATATTTATGAATACCATCAGACAGACAGACTTTCAGTTGCATTATAAAAATGTATATGAAGGTCAACGGATGGATTTCTACTGGACAGAAGTAGATGAAGTTGAAGGTGATGAGATTTTGTTATAATATTTACTTAGTTCAATATCATATATTTATGAAGGATTTTTTGTTATGTATGATATCATATCAAATCAATCAGTTTGAATTCCATTGGTTGAATAGGTCGATTGGTCATATGCTATAGAAAGATTCATCAGACATATTAACATCAAACAGATCAAGAAGATGTCATCATATGGAAGATCCTATGAATGAATACTTGTATGTGCTTTTTGAATCATATATTTAGTTTTACATGATGTGGGTTGACATATAAATACATAACAAGTCATCAGTTTGTGGTTTCATATGAAAAACATTGGATAGAGAGAGGATAAGTTTACCAAACTGAATCAGTTGGTCGAATCTGTTCAGTCATAGAGGATTCAGATAGATTAGTTCACTGATTGAATAAATAATAGATGTATACCATACATATAAACAGTTCACTAGAATAAATGTTCTTATAAATTCATTGGGCAAACATTTACCAGCCTAATTTTTTATAATATTTAGAAATATTCGTAAATCCCTTAACAATGATGATGATATGTTGGTCATTCAGTGTTTTTTATATTACTGAGTTTAAGGAATCTTGAATAATTCCCTTAATGTTGAGTTTAAGGAATTTCAAAGTGATTAATTTGATTCTATGTTTTTAAGAAGATTAAATAATGTCCTATAATATTTTAGAGGCTTCCAAAAAATTTTAAAATGATTGGGAGTTCAAAATTTGACTTTTGGTTGAGCAGGAAAACACATTTGAGTTCTAACATTTTATCCCAGGTGTGTGCCTATATAAAGGGGTGTATTTACAACTTTTACTAACACTATTAAAATTTGAAAAAAGGTGAATTGTTTAATAATTTTAAGCATTATGAGTTCCTAACCAAGGAAACACATGGTTGAAGTAGAAGTACATTGAAAAGAGGTGTAGTAATAAGTGGTACCAGAAATAGGTGTTGATCTGAGACACCAGTCAGAGGCATCGGTTAGAGACACCAGATAGAGGTTATACCAAATAGAGATTATAAATATTTTATGAGGTGTGGTTGTTTTATTCATCAGATAGGGTATAGGTCAGAGGTTGGGTCTCATGAGGTGTACTGGATGGAGGATACTAGATGAAGGTATAAGTCACACTAGATAAAGATACTGAATGGAGACATTAGATGAATAATTTCCAAATGAATTTTAGTTAGATAATAATAAAATTTTCCTATTTTTTATCTTAGTTTGATAATAAAACTTTATAAATTATATGAGTCGGTATAATTTATTATTGGGAGATTGAAGGAGTCTAATGGGAGTTAGATCACTTTTTATTCACTTGATATTATAGTATATATCCATGGACAGGCTGGAGTATCCGTGGAAAGGATGTAGTCACCCACATTAGGGGTGAACCTTGTAAATATTGTGTTCTATTATTTAATTTCCTTGTTACATATAAATTTTGGTTTAGTTTTATAAATATTAAAAGGATATTAAGCTCTAACAAGTTGTAGGGGTTAATTTTAAGAGAGAATAAATTGTAAAATATCACCACTAATTCAACCCCCCCCCCCTAAACCACCTTGTTAGTGGTTCCCCCACTCCTATGAAATTCAATTGGTATTAGAGAATATAGGTTACCTCTATAAGATCTTTACTTTTCTTATCATGGATAAACTCAAATAATTTAATAAAAAAGGTATTATCACCTTTTATTAAAAAAATTATCAGTTTAAAAAACAGAATGATACCTTATCTTTTGTCTCTTGGACTAGAGGTAATTAATAACCTATAATTGGGTTTCCACCCATTTATAAATATGATCTTATGATATTTAATAATGAAATAAATATTGAGGTTAGTGGGAAATATAAAAATGTTATTCCTATATATTTTTTATAAAATATTTATATAAGGATAATGGGTCTCAAGATAGCTAAGGAAACCTTGGGTAAAATCAAAAGTATCTTTGAGATAAATATCATAGTGAAGAAAGAAAAGCTAAAAATTTAGCAAAGAAATTTCTATGATTTCATAATAGAAAATTATAAAACTATTGATGTGTACTTAAAAAAATTTAATGAAGTTTTTAGTTGCATCAAATGATTTAGATACGTCATCAAAGATTTTATCATTATTAAGAACCTCATTAGAAACTTTCCAAACATGTTTGATCCTAAAATTTCTACCATAGAAGATAAATATAATTTATCTCTTGATTAATTATATAACATTATTATTGTTTATGACATGAGGAAAGTTACAACATTAAAAAATAATATTAAGTAATAAATGGATTTTCATGCTATAAAGAAGCTAAATTTTCATGAACCGAAACATGATTTAAAGGAAATCAGTAAATAAAAAGATAAAGAAGTTGATAATTAAGAAAATTATGGAATCATGTATCATATATATATAAAATACCATAAATGGAGAATAATGTACAAATTAAAACTCTTACTTAAATTTTTTGAGTGTGGAGGGATTTATAATTTTTCTATGAATTGTCCTGAGTAGAAACTATAGAATAAAAATATGATTCTGAAGAAAAATATCAGTAGAAGTAGTGAAGAAAAACTTTCAAGGAAGATAAAAAATCCACTGGAAGTAAGAAAAAGTTCACTGGAAATAATAGAAGAAGTATTTTTCTGTAATAAATTTGAGTTTGGATCTACTAATAATAGTTATTCAAAAGATAAAAATCCATATTAGTTCATAAATTTCATTGCCAATATTGTGAGAAGAAATATTCCTCAAATAGTAAATAAGAAGAAGGTAAAAACCTAAGGAGAATGGAATATGAGATCAGAACTTGTGCCATGTTTTGAACAAAACACAAAACATAAGAAATAAAATAGAATATTGAATAAATATGGTGAGAAAAAGAATATAAGAAATAATTAATTCCTTATAAAAGAATATGTTTACATTTAGAAGATTAGTAACCTAAAACTAAAAGTTTCAAAACAAGTAATGGTAGTGGAAGATTTTATTAAGAAATTTTTTTTAAGTAATATGAGGTTTTTAAATCCAAATTTATAATTTTATTAAGGTTTAAATTATCATAAATAAGATGGGAGAAATTTTCAACAAGGATTCATAATTAAAGGCTAAAACTTCTCAAGCTGTTGAGAAAAATCATTCCAAGAATCAGGTGAAATCTACACCAACTAAATATAAAAGTTCATCTGATTATACTAACCATAAAGGTGTTAGAAACAATTTTAAAAAACATGTATTAATAATAATTGTGAGACACAAATTATATCAATATAAGTTTGAAATAACCTCAAAGACAATGGTTCCACATGCCTGGGAAAAACAAGGACTGAAAATTATGTTGAACGCAACTAACGTATTATAAGGAAAGATAAATTTTCTATAAAATATCAAGGATTAGTGGATATTTTTGGTGTTTTTTTATATATGTGAAAAAGGAATATATTTTTTCAAAAACATATATCTTCCTAGGAATAGGTATGAGGTTAGGTGGAGTAATGGTGGAAGAAAAGATAGTAACTTTCTTAAGTTACAGGAAGAAAGAAAACCAAAGTCATCAGATGCTAGAAAGTTTCCAAATAAAAATGATTTTATTGCCTAGGGGAATTTTGGGGAATTTGTGACCAATCAGGTCACTATTCCAAATAATTTATGACAAAACTTCCAGGAAAAATTTCATATGCAGGAAAATAGAATGATATTAGGAAGAAAAAAAATGAGGAAAGATCTTTTTCTATTGGGACTATTCTTAAAGATAGAAAAATCAACAAACCTTGGATTATGGATAGTGGATATTCCTCACATATAATAAGTGATATAAATATCATGAAAAATATTGAATAATTTTAAGGAGGATAAATTACTTTTGGAAATAATAGTTCCTTAAAAATTAAAGAAATATGAACGGTTGAGATTGAAACTCAAAAAATAAAATCAAAGGAATTCCTTTTTTATGGGTTTTATCACACTATTTGTGTGCTATAAAACTTTTTGATGATGTTAATTAAATTATATTTATAAAATATTCTTTTATCAATAGAATTTTGAAATATAGAAAAAAATTACTAAGGGGGAAACAACCAATTGAAATATATTTCATATTGGAGATCTTTGTAACTCGTGTTAAATAAGTGATGAGGATGAAAATAAGTTATGACATCAAATACTTGGGCCTCTTGGATATAAAATTATGGGCATAATTTATAAGATATATTTTGTAATTATCTTTCCACAACTAAAATGAAAATATGATATTGTTTTTACAACTTTCCTGAAAGGACTGATGGTTTGTATTAGACATAAGAAAGATAAAACTCAGTGCACCAAACCTCTTAAACTTATTCACTCTAATATTTATGGGCCAATGATACATCAATAAACAAATGTGATTTTTACATTATTAATTTCATTGATGAATTATCTTTTATAACCAACATAATATTTATGAAACATAAATCAGAAGTTGTGATATGTACAGAAGTTTTAAAAGGGATGTTGGGAACAAAATAGGTATTTACATATTGAAGCTAAGAACTGACAATAGAATATAGTAAACAAGAAATTTTATAGATTCCTACTTGAAGAAACATGGAATAAAACACCAATAAAATACTCCATAAACTATAAAAAATGTAGTTTTAGAAAGTAAAAAATATAAGATTAGTTGAAATGGGTAGAAGTATGTTTGTTGAATACAAACTTTATAAATTATTTTGAAGTAAAGTTGTAAGTGAATCTATTCATGTAAAAAATAGATATCTATTTTAGTAGGAACCAAAAATGACTTCTTATGATATGTGGTATAATAAAACAAAAATTGTGAAATACTTCAAAGTTTTTTAGAGTCCTTTCTTTCTAATGATTAAAAATATAGATCTTAAAAATATTTATGAAAAATTTATAGAAGGAATTTTCATGGGATATTCAAATGGTGGAAGAATTAACAACTATGGGAATAAACTTCTATAAGATTTTTTTATTCCTATAATGTATAAGTCATTGAAAATCATAATCCTTAACAAAAGTTGTAGGATATGAAAAGAAATATGTTATGGAAGATATATTTATGAATTCCAGTGAAGATAATAAAAATGAAGATGAATGTGATCCAAAACGTGTACAAGAGGATTTAGATTAATATTTTAATTAAAAAAGTGAGATTAAAAGAAAATATATTAAGTTACATAGTTTAAAAAATGTGGAATGTTAAAACATTATTAGAAATAAAAATTCTCTGGTTCAGACTAGAAAAAAACTAATATTAGAGAATCAGGAATCACTTATCTCAGGGGTGGAACTATAATCATTTTATGAGGTATTTGAACTTAAAGAGTGGATAAATGATGTGAATGAATAGTTAGATCAAGTTAAAAAAAATGACACTGGGTAACTTGTTCAAAGACTATTAGGAAATAATGTTATAGGAACAAAGTAGGTGTTCAAAAACAAGATTAATGATCATGGATATATTTCAAGAAATAAAGTTCGACTTGTTTGCAAAGGTTAATCATAGGTTGAAGGAGTTGAATTTAAAGAAACTTTTTCACCTATTGTGAGACTTCAAACTATAAGAATATTCTGGACATTTTTTTCACATCATTTTTACAAAGTATATCAGATGGATATTAAGTCATATTTATTAAATGGAGAAATTTAATAAGATTATATTGAGAAATATATTGGTTTATTTCTTTATAAACATAGAACTATAATGTGTAAGATGAATAAATATTTGTATGTGTTGAAAACGGATCCTCATACATGGTACTCTAAACTTGAAATTTGCCTAAATAAGTTGAATTTTTCTGATGTAAAAGTTGATAGAAATATGTATTTTATGGATATGAGAATGGGTACCCTACTTTTCATTTTTTATGTTAATGATATAATTTTTACAAGTGATAAGAATAAAACTTGTGAAGAATTTTCTAAGAAAATTAAGAACTTTGAAATGTTTATTCTTGGAGATTTAACATTATTTATGGGATTAAAAGTTCAAAAAAAGGAGAGGTACATCTTTCTATCTCAATAAAAGTACACCAAATAGTTGATACAAAATTTTGGTATGGTTTTTTTCAAGTAGTTTTATACTCCTATTTCTATTGTTATGAAGTTTAGTCAAAAGAATCTAGAAAAAGTGTGAATCAAAAAGGCTTATAAAATTTTATAAGATGATTACTCTATCTTATTGATTCAAGACCAGACATTATATATAGTGTTACATTATGTAAAATATATCTTAGTGATCTAAAGGAATAACACATATTAGAAGCCAAAATAATTCTAGCATTTGTCAAAGGAATATTAAACTATGGGATGATGTATAAAAGAAGTAATGAGATGAACTTTCCTGGGTTCAATGACTCTTATGGGGTTGTAGATTATAATTTCATAAAATCAACATCAGGAGGAAATTTATTTTTCGGATAATTTTTTATGGTCTAGTATAGTAGTAGACAAAGTTCTGTTACTTTGAGTACAGTGGAAACAAGATACGTTGCTTCCACCTAAGCTTGTACACAAATGTTTTGGATTAAAGTTCAGCTGGAATATTTGAGAGTGATAATTTGAAAATCATTAAAGGTTCCTTATAAGAATCAAAGTGTCATTGATCTTTCTAGAAACCCTACAAAACATTATAGATCAAATCAAATTGATATTTAGTATTATTTCATAAAAGATAAAAAAAAATTATTGGAGATGTTATCCTTGATTATATTTCAACAAAGTATCAAATTGGTGATGTTATTTCCAAATCTATATCAAGGGAAACATTTGAGTAATTGATTCTAAAACTACATGTTCATCCTCTAAAAATGACTTTATAAAGATAATGAAATGTCACCCACCTTACTTTGGATTATGTTGTCAAATGGGGATAGAATGTACAATGCTTTATTTTATGAATCTAAATATGTTTTTATCATAGAAAGGGGGTATAAAATGATTGAGGGGGATTTTATCATGTCATGGATATAAAATTTATTTTCACTAAGGGCTGAAATTCCTTTAAAATAATACTTTATTCAATAGTGTCATGTCATGAAATTTTCTATGAGAAAGGTTGTGGTTTGATAAAAATTTGAGAAAATGGTTGTTGAAAAATGTAAAGTTATTTTGAATGTTTTCAATAAATCCAAAGAGGGAGATTGAAAATATTTTGGGATGTTTTGTAACATATTTTTCACTTATTGTCAAAATATATTATTGTGAATATTTTATTATATCTGGTAAAAAGAGTTGCTAGAGTTTTCAATAATGTTTTTTTAAATTTATAGATGAGGGTGAAAAATTTTCATTAACCATGTTAGGAAAATTTTATTAAGTTAGGTAATGTTGTGATGGTCTTTAAGTTCCTAACCTCATGAAGAAACTCAAGATCCAAGATCATTTTGTATAAAGGTTGAGGTTATATAATGTTTCTAGATGAACTAGGGTTGATGATAATATGGAAGTTTGAGTGGAATTAAAATATTTAATTCAAACTTCTTGATAGACTAGGTGAAAAAAAATTGAGGTGCAAGTGTTATGAATTGGAAGTTTCATGTTTCACAAAGTTTCAAATTATGAAAATCATGGAGGATGCTATTGAATGAATTCTATTGGATTTATTCCATTATAAGAAGATCTGTCGAACCAAGTTTTGTTTTATAGAGGATTTGCTACTCCATGTGAAGAATATTTTATATAGATCTTTATGAATACCATCTGAAAAACACTCTCTAAATTTTATTACATATACATATATGAATGATAATGGAAATATTTTTACCGAATAGAAGTAGAAAAAGTAAGAGGTTTTGAGTTTTTATTATAATTTGTACTTACATCAATATCATATATTTATGTTGGGTGTTGTAGAATATATTCTTTTAGAATGAAATCATCGGTCATAGATCCATCAATCAAATAGTTTGATCAGTCATACATTATAGAAAGATTCATCATATGGATGACCATTAAAAAGGTTAAGATGATATCATTAGATGGATAAACCTATGAAGTTTTACCTATATGTTGTTTGTGAATCGTGTATGTAGTTTGAGATGAAGAAGGGTGACTGGATGAAGACATAATAAGTCATTGTTCATAGGTTTCATATGAAAATTACCAGATAGAGAGAGCCTTTGTTTACTAAATTGAACCATTTTATCAAATCTAATTAGTCATAGAGGAGTCAAAGAGATCAGTTCACCAATATAATAAATTGTATATGTACACCAGATAGAGAAATAGTGCACCATAAAAAATTCTTATGAATTATTTAGACACTTATTTACCAGTATGAGTTTTTAGAAGCTTTAAAAAAAATTGTAAAGACCTTAACAATGAAAATGTTATACTATTTATTCAATATTTTGTTTCTAATTGAGTTTAAGGAAGTGTAAATAATTCTCTTAACTATGATTTAAAGTAACTTCAAAAAGATAATTCTAGTGTCGAGTTTGTAAAAATATTCAAGAATTATCTAGAATATTGTCGAGGTATACAGTTAATTTAAAATGAGTGGGAGTTCAAAATTTGAGTTTTAGTTGATCGAGAAAACATATTTGAGTTCCCGCCTTTTCTCCAGAGTGAGAAAATATATGAATGGGTATGCATATAATTCATAATAACGCTATTCATATGTGAAAAAGGTGAAGTGTTAAATAATTCCAAGAAGGTTAAGTTTCTAACCATGAAAACACTTTTTGAATTATAAGTAAACCAAATAGAGGTGTAGTGAGAAGTGGTACCATACAAAGGTGCTGATTCGAGACATTTTTCAGAGAAATCAGTCATAGATATTAGATAGAGGTTGTACTTAACAAATATTTCAAACATTTTTTTATGTTTAGATGTTTTATTCATTAGATAGATCATAGATAAAAGGTGTAGTTACCTGAGGTGCACCAGAAGGAGTATACCAAATGAAGGAAGAAGGTTCACTAGATAGAGATACCAGATGGAGAAATCAGACATAGAATTTCTAAACAAATTTTAGTGATATGATTATAAAAATTTCCTATTTTTTTCTTGGTTTGATAAGAAAATTTTATAACTGGTGGGAGTTGGTATAATTTCCAATTTGGATATAAAAGGAATCTAATGTTAGTTGGATCAAATTGTATTCACTTGATATTTTAGTGTATTTACATGGATTGGTGGGAGTCTACAGGGAAAGTATATAGTCACCCACACTGGGGGAGAACCTTGTAAGTATTGATACTCTACTTAAAATTCCTTTAATTTCAAAAAAAAATTATTTGATCTTTATAAAGTTAAAAAGGGTAGAAAAATCTAACAATTTATAGGGGTAAATTTCAATAGAATAAATTTTAAAATATCACCACTGATTCAACCACCAATCCCAGTGGTTCTCCCACTCCTAGAAATTCAACTTCCAATGAATAACACTCCACCACTTGTGGTTTTTGTTCTATAAAATCAAAAACTAAGTTTGCATCATAAAATTTTCAAAACTTATGATATTTTACCATGTTAAAGAGAAACATAAAATTAAGAGTTCACCAGATATACCTCATGATCTATTTAACAGTTGTGAGATGCTCCTTCTATGAATTATATTATAAATAATACACCAAATATATTTCACAAAAAATATTCAGTTGTGTTTCGGTAAAATATATCAAGATTATAATTATCCTTATATATAAGGTGGGATCCATTTATTTTCTATCTTCATGCTTCCCAAGTTTGTTTCCAACCACAATCGGAGTTGGCATTAGTTTAGAATCATGCATGTCAAATTTCTATAGTAGATCTATCACGTACTTTGCTTAAGAGATAAAGGTATATTCCGATTTTTGAATTAGTTGTATCCCTATAAAGTACTTTAACTCACCAATCATAGACATTTCAAATTCAACGCTTGTGATATTAGAAAAATCTTCCATGAATTTATGATTTCTTCCACCAAATATGATGACATCCACATACACAAGCACCATAAAATTTTCATTATTTAATGTCTTCACATAGATATTATGATCTAGTATACCCCTTTTGAATTAAAACTTCTTAAAATAAAAATCCAGTCATACATACTATTCTCATGGTGCTTGTTTTAGCTCAAATGATTTCTTTTTCAGTGAATTATGAAAATTACCGATTTTTTAAATACTACCATTTCTTTTCATTAAATAAATTAATTTAAAGGTACCATTTTATTTTTAATTAGGTATTAAAGTGAAATGTGAATAATTTTATTTATAATAATATAATTTATTTCATTTGAATCAATATCTTTTATGATTTTAATATAAGTTTTTTATTCTTAAAAATGCGGTTTGCTACAAACTATTTTTAAGTGCATAAAGTTTATTCATTTTAATTAATTAAAATAAACCCTAATAAATAAATATTTATATTAAATTTATATATTATATATCTATTTATATGAATATAAATTCATATAATGATTATTTATAGTAAAATAGTTAATAAAATATCATTTATTTCTTGTAAAATACACTTTTTCTAAAAAACCGCTTTCTATCACATTATACGGGTTTAATTTTAAATTAAATTATGACACTTCTATGAATTTAATTTTATAAAATGGATTCCATATTTATAATCATAAAAATTAATATTATTTAATATGTTTAACTTTATTTTTTTCATAATGAATAGTAAAACATTGTAAATTAATTACCGCAGCTAAGGTTAAAATGGGGTTTTGCATGTTACATGCGCTTGTGTTCAAATTAATTTGACACACACAAAGTATTTTTATTTGATAAATTTTATTTTATATTTATAATCATTGGTTCCAAATTATCTAATAATTCTCATTTTATTTTTAGTCTTAAAGGATAAATGACCTCAGTAAAAAACTAGTTATCGTGGTGAAAACTAAAAAATTAAAAGTGAGTATCCTTAGAGTAAAAGGGAATAAAATTTTTAACAAAAGTTTATTTTTTATTATTTATGTGTGTATCAACATTAACTTCCATACACTACATAATATATAAATTCTTGAGGCACTTGTCTTGAGAGTGACTTCCATACATTGAATAGTTTTGGTATTTATGAAAATATCACTCATTCTCACTTATAAAAGGGAACCTCCTCTCCTATCCTCTCCACACTAAAAATACTTTTGGTTACAAATATACCTAAAAATACCTTAATTAATTCCATTAACATTCTTACAGGCCTTTTTTTAATATAAAACCCACCCAGGAAGTATTTTGGTGCAAACATAAAGAGGTTATCTGAAGAAGAGGTATCATTCTTAACTGGGAGTTTTGTTTTATTTATTATTCCACCACCTTAAAATATTATTCAAACATGTGGACATAATAACATCACTATATACCTTATATTTATATTTTTTAATGTTAATGTCATAACTAACATCTACATCCTCTTCCATCAAATGGAAAAATAAATCACCATTCATGTGTACGGCAGACTACTGTCTCACGAACCGATGTAATTATGTTTCCATAATAACCTCTAATGGATGTTTATGATGATATATTTAATGTATATATATAATATTCATTAAAGTTTTATCATTTTTTAAAATTAATATATCATATATTTTTTACCTTTCTATTCACTTAAAAATGATTATTTTGTTCGTATGTACGTATGGACTGCCACCTCCATGAAGTGATGTTATTTTTTCATCATCACATCAACTAGATGTTATATATAACTTTATTTAAATAATGTATATGGTATTTATTATGTAATTATCATCCTATAAATATAAAATAATAAATTCTTTCTTTCCATTTTTATTATTCAAAAACAGAAATGTTACTCAAGCGTATGTATGGTCTAACATCTCTATGATTGTAACGCAGTTCATTTTTCATAAAAATATTTCACGGTTGGTTTTGAATGTATAAATAATGTATAAAATGTATTATTATTTCATTTTTATTATTCTATGGATGATGAAATTTTTTTACCATATTCAACCTTCCAAAGTCATTTTGTACATATAAATCGAATATCATCAAAAAATCCGAAATGAACTTAATTGATTAAGTAAATAAATATTAAATAGTAATAAAAAATAAAAGGAATAATAAACTTGAAAAAAATTTAAAATTTTAAATAATTAACATAATTTTATTATTCAAGAAGATAAAGTACATATGTGTGAGTCAAACTCATGGTACAGGATTTTGTCTCACTTTCCTTTAATTAAGGCATATTTTAATATTATACACCTAATTTATTTTATATGGTGTATATTGTAACACTTTTATGTATTATATCATTAATCCTTCATAATTTATGGTATTTTAAGTGACAATATATTTTACTTCATCCAAGGGGATTTGAATCAAAAGTTACCAAAGCGGTAAAGGCTTTATGTTACAATATCCTCTCTCTTTTATATTTTTTATGTTTAAGGTTCATTGGGGGGAAATCATATAAAATTATTTCATTAAACCACCTATATTTTATGATCATATATTATTTAATGTGGTTTACATTTTTGGTTTTCATTTCATTCCTTTTTTAACAAAGAAACATCAAGAAAGTTTTTTATAATTAATACTGATCGTGTATCTTATTTTGTATCTGAAATATTTCTATTCCATGTCTATAATTTCATTAAAATATTTTAAATAATGTATTCACTATTATATAACTATTTATTAAATAAATTTTAACCCATTTTTAACTTCTTATACAAAATTTTTTAAAAGGAATCTTTATATCATTTTCTGAACAAGGTACTTTTTGAACTTTTTTACAAAAGTTTGTACGGGGTGTTTTCTTTTAACTTGTACGGAATGGATAATATTTTATATTTTCATGTCTGGTCAATTATTTGGATATTCCATTATAATTTTCCATGTTTATTTTTAAATAAATTTTTTTCAATAATATTTTTGAAATTTTTTGATTTTAAAGAAGTGACTTCAAAGTGAAAAGGGTATTTTTCTCAAAAAAAAATTCCATGTGATTTTTTAAAGATGTTTTCATCAACAATGGAAACATTTGATGTTATAGATTCATTCTCAAATCTATATATATGTCTCTTACACACACACACACACACACACACATATATATATATATATATATATATATATATATCTTTCTCCCTTCCTTTGATGGGGTAGCACATGCCTTATGATCGTTTCTCAAATGCCTTCTTTAAAAAATATAATTTTATAATGATATAAGGAATGATTATGTAACCCATTTTCTTTCTATAGGTAATTATTATGTTTATTCATTATGATATATTTCCTTTTTATAGCAAACATAATCATGAACATTTTTTTAAGGGTTTTCTCAGATAACACTCCAATGCATTGGGTAAGGCATTTATCACATGAGATGTTATGTATATGATTAGGGGGTAAAAAAATATATTATAGGAATTTATCTACCATGTTATATTATTCAATGATTTATCTATGAATCATTTTTATGTCATGTTATATGTTATTTCCACATTTCATATCTTGATATGTTTTGGGAAAAAATCCCTTGAGGTAACTTTACAATGTTTTCGATTAATTATTTTCATTAAAAAGGTAGCTTGATAAGGTTATTTGTGGAATTAAAAATCAATAGTTGATGAGGTATGTTTAAAAAGATCCAATATAGAGTTATGGAATCCTTGGAAGTGGTTCAGGAAGTTACATGTACAAGGTGGATCCATTTCACAGTGTTTTCCAAATTTTTGGGATCCAAAATTCAAAGGATGGCTTAAGTTTCATGAAAGTAGGATTTTTCGGGGCTGCCTCATGAAAATGTTGTAAATTCATGTAATTAATTAAAGTTTTTTGTTTAAGTAAATTCTAGAGTTTTTAAGAAAAAAATTAGTGATTCACAAAGTTTTTTATATTCTTGAAAGATGGACGAGTCGTGATGGAAATATAGTAAGTTACATGATTATGAGAATTTTCACAAATGGAAAATTTACCAAAATTTTCATGAAGATACGGAGTTTTGAAAAAAAAATAGTTTATCTAAAAGGTTCTAGAGAGCTTAAAAGTTTTGAGAAAGGTAGGTAACATCTATAAATTGGAGTCTACCCCTTCAGTTGATGAGAGTAACCATAACAAAAAATATAAACTCTCTAAATTCTCAAAAGTGTTTCATGGAGGATTTTTCTTACGTAAAGGTTTTCATATGATCATAAGTTTCACAGAAATAATAATTTTAATGAAATTAGTGATTTTCAATAAATTATTGAGTTTCACAAAAGTTGTGGGTTTCGTGAAAACAGAATCTTTTGTGAAGAATTGTGAAGTTTCACAAAAGTTATAAAAAGGGTTTCATGAAATTGAATCTTACACGAACTAGAAGGTATTTCCCAATAATACTTTGATAAAGAGTTATTCATCAATTGGATGAATATACATCTTCATGATGCACCAAATTAGTTTTAAAACATTTTTATTCAAGTGTTCAAAAGAATAATCTTATAAAGGATCATTGAGAACACTTTAGTTGAGAGACCAATGAGCTTTCAAATTGTGATTGGTTGTAAACTAGGATGGATAGTTAGTTCACTCCTAAAATTATAACAATAGTGCACTTTAGTGTATTTATTTCATAGACACATTTCCTTTTCATACTCATTAGATGTATCCCAATGTGGGTGAACCAAGTCAAATTGTATTTTCTCTTGCATGCTTTCATTTATGTTCATACATTGCTATGGGAAAGGGATATAATATTGTTTTGTTTAATGGAGAAACAATATCTTAAGGGGTATTTTTTTTAATATTTTATACCAAGATTCACCCCCCCCCCCTCAAGTTACTTAACTTACTTGGTCTAATAATTGGTCTCATAGGGAAAGGTTAAAATCAGTGTTTCTTTCTCAGTGGTTTCAATGGAGCTTGTAAATCACAAAGGGATTCTTATATTTTATGGAAAAAAAAATTTGATTTGTAGAATAATTGTATATAGAACTACTAAATATCTTTAGGCATTGATTTCTTTATAGTTGTGATGTATGGTATTTCTTCAAGTGTGTACAGTATGGTTTTATTAGAAGCAGATTTTAGTGAATTCGATGATGATTCCAAAGGAATCAATTCCTTAGGAGGAGCATTATATAACACAATCTACATGAAATTTATGTCATTTAATTCCACACATTCCATGTGGTAAAATATATTAAATATCTATGAAATTAATTTAAAATTCATAAAAGTAAAATTATAGTTTATGGGGAACAAATATGAGAACTTTTTAATACACTCCAATGAGTATGTTGATTCATTCTATAATCGGGTGAATGTTGTTGTGGAATACATGCATGGTATCATATAAATTCTTGAATATATAATGATCATTAAGTGTATCTTGAGAATAATTCCACCTCATTTTAATCCAAAAGTTTCTATACTAAGAGATAAATAACCAAAGAAGCTAACATTTTATAGTAAGTATAGTAATCTTGTCGCATATGAGATGAGAAATAATGATAATGAGTCTCTTAAAAAAGGTAGGTGAAAATAAGTGGAATTCAAGGCCATAAAGAAGATCACTGTTGAATATGGTAAAGAAGAATAAGTGATGGATGAGTTCATGTTATTCATTTCCTCAAATATACAAAGAGGAAAAGGAAATTTCAAAGGGAAACTCACACTCACATGATTTCAATGTGGAAAGGTTTAAAATATAGTAGCAAGGTTCCCCAAAAAGTTTCAATATGAGTATGATGATGAATTAAAAATTCCCAAGAATAAATATTCAGACTATGTGAAAGGTAAGAAAATTTTTAAGAGAAATTTCTTCAAAAATAAGAATCTTCTTTCACAGGAAAATGACAGTTTAGAAGAATATGATGTTGAAGAGATAGAGAACTTCAAGGATCATGGATAAAATCCTATTATGGTTTTTGTAGGTATCTAACATACAAGGTAATAAATAAAGATTTATAATGAATAATTCAATGAAATATTTTATCTCTAGGATGATTTAAAAGCTGATCTTGAAGAGATATATGTTTTGAGATCTAAAATGAAGAAAGAAAATTGAGTAGTTCATGATTCCAAAATTTATATATAGTAGCAATAATAATAGAAATATTGTAACAGCCCAAGATTTTATGAAAAATATTCTTTTTAATTTCACTAATGTCTTGTGTTGTACGCTACACCAAAAGGAGCTTTCACAACACACATCTCTGACATGGCTTGAATTACACTCAATTGCGACCTTCCACGATAGCATGTGTTATACGCAACACCAAGTTTCGCTAAACAACGATATGCTATTAAGATATTATTAAAACTAGCCGTTATGAATAGTAATAACCACTTTTTGAAATTTTGTAAATTTTATTTTTCAAAATGGACTTCATTTATGGATTCAGAGTATCGAATTTAGCCTAAGGTGAAATTTTGGTACTTTTCGGATAACTTTCATATTCTGATGAATAGTGAAAATTACTAAATTATAATTAAAAACAACTTTTTTTAATCGAAATAATTAATAGTGATAAATTATTAATTTGAGTGGTTTTAAAGTATATTTAGAATATATTTTTACAATTTAATACAATTTTGGTCATTGGATGTAATTTCACATTTAAACTAGACATAAACAAGTGTCAATCTTTTGATAGATATTGTTTCTTAAAAACACGCTATTTGTTTTAACAGCGGGATTTAATTATAAAATTAATTAATGCAACTTTTATGTTATGAATTTGTTAAAATAGACTTCATTTTTGAATTCGGAATATGAAATATAGCTTGGGATGAAATTTTGGCATTGTTCTGAAAAACATCAATTTTTGATGAATAGTGAAACTACTAAGTGGTAGGTTAAAAACTGAATTTTGCATAAAACTTAATTTTACCGCTTCTGTGAATGGAATTTCGAAAATCCGAGAGACACGGTTAATATCAAGGACTAAAATGTGGTTCAATGAGATGAAAATAATTTTTTGGTGAATAGTAACTTTTTACTTTTTTACCACGGTTAATAGTAAATAGGGTAACTAAGGGTAAATATGATATTAATATTACCCTAAAACATGTCCTAATTCTATTGGACAAGTGTAATTCGACCAAAAACAAACTTAGGAATAAAATATGACCATTTAGGCCCACTTGGATTAGATTAGGACATTTATTATTAATTTATTTAAAGAAGGGTTAAAATAGTTAAAATCAAAGTTTAATAAGTAAATCATTTTTAATATGGGGTTATACATAAGATAAATTCGACTATAAATATTCATTAGAAAGATAAAAAGATTTCCTACATGATGGTATTTTATTTTTAATTTTTAGACATCAAATAATATAATTTATTTATGACACAAAGATGATGAAGTAATTATCTTATTAATAAAATATTGACATAATTGATAATATAAATACCAAAATAAATGTAATTTAAGACTTTTTATGAATTCCACTAATTTTCTAGGTTACTATGATATATTAGTGTTGATTTAATCAACTTGGTTCGAACATATAATTCTGTTATGACTTTCACAAAAATCATATATCAAATAGTGTCAAAATTGACACAAAATAGTTTTTAAATCAAATATTATATTATTAATTGTTATTTTATTCCTAAAAATCTAATGTTCGGCCAAATTACTTAGATAAGGATATATGTATTAATAATATACAATTTGGGGTTCTTTTGGCATGTTATAGTAAGTTTATTAACCATATAGTGAAAGAAAACAAAAAGACACGGTAAAAGTTAAATTATTTAACTTAGAGTTAAATCTAATTGATAAGGTTAAAATAATACCCTAAACTTGTCTAAATCCTATTGGTTGATATGATTTCGACCCATACCCACTTTAGCTTCGAAATAAGACCCTTTGGAACCATTATAAACCGATTTTGACTTTAATATAAAATAATATTTTGAGATATTCCTAAGGTGCCCCTCTCCTCCCCTATAAAAGGACACCTCCTCCCCCTCCTCCTCACACCAATTTGAGCACTCAAGCTCGGACAACCCCTGCCAATTTCTCCTCTCCACTTCCCTAGCAACATCCTAGAGGTTCTGGTCTTCCTCAAAGACCAATTTTAGTGCCCTAAGAGGAGGTCTCAAAGAGGCACTTCAAAGAAGAGGTAATTACCGTTACCAATTCTTTCATCTTTATTTCTTCTTCCACTTCTTCTTCTTAGGTTGTTTCATTATGAAGTAATAACATCAGTATCACTCATATACTTATATGTTATTATAAGTATGAAACAACCCTATTTCACCATCTATCCATCCTACGGAAAAAGAAATCACCGCGCGTGCGTACGTACGGAATACCGTCTCCACGCCGTGGTGTAATCTATTTTCCACCACCACCTTACATGGATGGGTATAATGGTGTAAAGAATAACTATACATAGTTATTACAACATAATATTGATTCTGATATATTTTATAATCCACTCCAATTCAATTCAATATTTATAGAAATGATATCATCGCTCGTGCGTACGTACGGACTACCGTCTCCACGACGCGATGAGATTCATTCTCCATGTTAACCATTTAAGAATGATTATAATGTATATATAAGAAATAATAATGAAATATATGGCATTATAAAGCTACTGTATTTATGTATATATATACATATGTATTTCATCTACTTACTTCCATTTCAAGACAATAAGGAAAGGAAAACAGCGTTCATGCGTACGTACGGACTACCGTCTCCATGAACAGTGTTTTTCATTTTATTTATCTACCTATTATATATATATATATACTGAATATATATGATATATAAATCATATTTTATATTCTGTAAGTGAGTAAATCATGATATAAGTAATAATGATGTCAAGAACAACAAGTCAAAACACCTACGATAAATGAAACGATTTTACCCAAAACGCTTCTTTAACATGGAATTTACAAAAGAACGGGTAATATAATGTCATAAGTGAACCATATATGATATCATAAAAATGAATATGATTCTGTAATAAGTAAATGACATTATTTAAATCATTATACAGGAGGTTCGGACACATACGAAGCAAATCGGACCTAAGGTAAGGGAAATATCACAATCTCATTTTTATCCGAGATTGTTTATTCGTAAGTATTTACTGGGGTGTATTTTATCATCCACATCCATGTTCCCTCAATATGTAATATTGTTTCCATCCACTTGCAATAGTTTAAATCCAATTTTACCCTTAGGTGAGTTTTTAGTAAAGAATATGAAAGGAATCTTTTGTCATTTTTCCGTACGAGGTACTTTTTGACTTTTCCGACAAAAGTACGAAGAATGTTTTTTTTAACTTATACGGCACGAACGGATTTTTACGGTTTTATAAAGCCTTATTTTCATGAACCTTCCTCCAAAATATTTCATGACTATTTTCAATAAAATCTTTTTCTTTTAAAATTGCATGATGTTTTGTAAAAAGAAATTGATTTTGAAGAAAAAAGGATATTTTCCTCAAGAATTCAATTCAAGTGTTTTATCAAAATTATTTTTCATCTAAGATAATAAAGGGTTCTGTTTCTATCCATATTTTTACATTGATTTGACTATGTTGTGATGGAATTATGTTTATGAATTCCTTTATCTTATATGAATGGTTTTATGATGTCATGTTGTTTAAGAATCCCATTTTTATTACATGGGTTATGCAATGATGTATGATTTATGATTTTGTGGCACACATAAGAAAGGATTCATTATGAGATGGGTGGGACCTATATCTCCCTCCAATGCATTGGGTAAAGATTTTATATCTCATGAGATAGACATGGCTGGAATGGTAGGTTATACCGGTTCAGTGAAACAGGACTGAAACGAGGATTACTCGATTCAGAAAGGGACTTTGTCCACTAAGATAGTCTTGGCAATGAGTCTTGACTAACAAGAAATGATTCTCTATGATTATGTGTGTATGCCACAATGAGTAATGTTTTAAGTTATGATTTCATTTCACTACTATGATTTATCCCATGTTATGAAATTATGCTCTCTTTTGCAGGTTAAGATTTCCAAAAGCTATGTTCTTATGTATATGATGTGATTGATATTTCTTTTGTTTACCCTTACTGAGAATTTGAGCTCACCCTTTTATGTTTTCTTTTCCCCAGGATATAAACAATGGTTTTAGGTATAAAAAGGAAGATCTTTATGGGAGATGTTGAAGATTTTCCACCACAATTAGAAGTTTACGTTCCGAGTTCCAAAGACACTAAACTATTACGATCCTTGTGTGTGTGTTTTTGTAATGTACTAAGTATTCCGCTAAATTAATGTAATGTCCATGTACGATAAGCTTCGGGTCTCTACAGTTGGTATCAGAGGAAAGGTTTAGTCAACCTTTGGAAACTAGGATGCAAAAACGTTAGTGAAATCCCTAGAGATATTTCTAAGGTATGTCTAGGGATGCCCCTAAGGATAAGTATACGTATAGGATATAGTTCTAGAACTATGGTAATGATATTAGATTAAACCAAAGATGATAGATATTTAAGTTACTCCCCCTTTATTACGATTTTTGCATCTAACACTATTCTGTTTGGGTTTTAGAAAATGGCTGGAAACAAGATGATTCACAATAATGGAGGATATGATGGACAATGGAATGATATTCTTCATGAGAAACCAAATGAAATGGGATTTGGATGTCCAAACATCATTATTATGCCGAATCAGCAATCTCACAACATGATCAATAAAGTAAAATTTGGTAAGTTTCCTGACTCGACTAATAAGAGAAAGATGGAGTTCCATGATGATCATAGAGGAAAGAAAGTTCAATTTCCCCTATGTAAATAATGTGGGAAGAGGCATCAAGGAGAATGTTTCAAGGGAACTGGAAGATGCTTTGGGTGTGGAAAAGAAGGACACAAAGCAAGTAAGTGCAAAGGAAAAGGGTCGGTTAACACCATGGATGAGGATAATGGTATTGCTACGACATCAAAAATGGTTAAGTGTTTTAAATGTGGAATGTATGGGCATTATGCAAACAAATGCCCTAAGGGAAAGACTCATGAAGAGAATCAGTATGGTCATATGGGTAGTATTTATGTGGATGATGATGAAGAGACTACAAATGATATGTGATATGAAAGAATTTTTGAAGCTCGGTCAATGGTTTGAGAATGTAGTGGAATGATTACATGTTTATCATGTGTAATTTTGGAATAAAGAGACATCTATGGATTGTTACACTGTTGTCTTTCCTTGTGTTTTGAAAGTGTATGATTAATGTTACCAGTATCCATGAAAGGTTATTCAGATATTTTTGGAATATAGATGATATGCGCATAATGAAGGGATAAGGAGAAAATTAAATGTTTAACAGTATTCATGAGCTCATGATTGATATAAGGACTAAGTGATATCATGGTTTGAGTATATAGAATTTTGAGGATTTCGGTATGTGAAAAGTGTTAACTTTTAACTGCATTCAAGTTTTCACTAAGGTTCAATGGGTATTCAAGAGAGTACAATATTAAGGCCTTTGAATGTGTGGAATGTGACCAACAAGATATATCTTATGATATATGGGGATCAACGATGGTATTAAATCTCTGGTAATCGTTTTCACTATGTTATGAGAATGGACTGCAGTATTATGGATAAGCCTAAAGATTGGAATGGATTATGTTGGACATAAGTTAGTATTGTTTAAGGATAGAAGTTTTTTCGATATTATTGATGGGATGTTATAGTAATATAGTTTTATAAAAAGGACAACCTGCAGGACAGGCGACATCCCATCGCTTCGGACAAGGCTGTGGGAATCGAACCCACAACCGAAGTGCGACTGGCCTTTATCGCCTACCACTGGCCTACAGGAAGTCCCTGTTTAGTAGAAACTAGTTTTATTATATTAAGCAGCATGATATATGAAGTATAAGTCCATTTTAGGAATCATATATGATTAATCTCACTATAGAATGACTTATGTATATTTAATAACTTTTGCTAACCTTTTGTTTGAGACAGATGGAATGAACAGTCATTCTATCACATGATCTGCTAACACTTCACAAATAACAAATTCAACTTCATTTATTTAAGAGATGAAGTAGAAATTGTTCAAGGCACGAACAAAAGTGAGATTGTACCAAAATAAAGTAAGTATTTATTCTAAGCAAATTTTCAACTTTAGGGAAATGATCTTGAAAACCAAAAAATGTTGTCCTAGTGATCTTATACCTGATGAATGAGATGGTACCTTATATCATCACAAATCTATGGATTTGTGATTACTGGATTTTCCATAGCCATGTTCTCTACCACTCTCCATCAGAACATGATGGTTAGATTTCTCTTCCATATCCATATTTTCACCTATGTGGAAACCCAGTGATTAGTTTATTTGGGTAATCGTTACATTTCATACTTTAGTTTTTAAAGCCAAGTTTTGGTATTCCTTTTTACGATGTGGGTTTCTATTAAAGAAAATTTCGAATAGTAAACCATTTATAACCCCGACGAATTTCGAGGGCGAAATTCATTTTAAGGGGGGTAGAATGTAACAGCCCAAGATTTTATGAAAAATATTCTTTTTAATTTCACTAATGTCTTGTGTTGTACGCTACACCAAAAGGAGCTTTCACAACACACATCTCTGACTTGGCTTGAATTACACTCAATCGCGACCTTCCACGATAGCGTGTGTTATACGCAACACCAAGTTTCGCTAAACAACGATATGCTATTAAGATATTATTAAAACTAGCCGTTATGAATAGTAATAACCACTTTTTGAAATTTTGTAAATTTTATTTTTCAAAATGGACTTCATTTATGGATTCAGAGTATCGAATTTAGCCTAAGGTGAAATTTTGTTACTTTTCGGATAACTTTCATATTCTGATGAATAGTGAAAATTACTAAATTATAATTAAAAACAACTTTTTTTAATCGAAATAATTAATAGTGATAAATTATTAATTTAAGTGGTTTTAAAGTATATTTAGAATATATTTTTACAATTTAATACAATTTTTGTCATTGGATGTAATTTCACATTTAAACTAGACATAAACAAGTGTCAATCTTTTGATAGATATTGTTTCTTAAAAACACGCTATTTGTTTTAATAGCGGGATTTAATTATAAAATTAATTAATGAAACTTTTATGTTATGAATTTGGTAAAATAGACTTCATTTTTGAATTCGGAATATGAAATATAGCTTGGGATGAAATTTTGGCATTGTTCTGAAAAACATCAATTTTTGATGAATAGTGAAACTACTAAGTGGTAGGTTAAAAACTGAATTTTGCATAAAACGTAATTTTACCGCTTCTGTGAATAGAATTTCGAAAATCCGAGAAACACGGTTAATATCAAGGACTAAAATGTGGTTCAATGAGATGAAAATAATTTTTTGGTGAATAGTAACTTTTTACTTTTTTACCACGGTTAATAGTAAATAGGGTAACTAAGGGTAAATATGATATTAATATTACCCTAACACATGTCCTAATTCTATTGGACAAGTGTAATTCGACCAAAAACAAACTTAGGAATAAAATATGACCATTTAGGCCCACTTGGATTAGATTAGGACATTTATTATTAATTTATTTAAAGAAGGGTTAAAATAGTTAAAATCAAAGTTTAATAAGTAAATCATTTTTAATATGGGGTTATACATAAGATAAATTCGACTATAAATATTCATTAGAAATCTAAAAGGATTTCCTACATGATGGTATTTTATTTGTAATTTTTAGACATCAAATAATATAATTTATTTATGACACAAAGATGATGAAGTAATTATCTTATTAATGAAATATTGACATAATTGATAATATAAATACCAAAATAAATGTAATTTAAGACTTTTTATGAATTACACTAATTTTCTAGGTTACTATGATATATTAGTGTTGATTTAATCAACTTGGTTCGAACATATAATTCTGTTATGACTTTCACAAAAATCATATATCAAATAGTGTCAAAATTGACACAAAATAGTTTTTAAATCAAATATTATATTATTAATTGTTATTTTATTCCTAAAAATCTAATGTTCGGCCAAATGACTTAGATAAGAATATATGTATTAATAATATACAATTTGGGGTTCGTTTGGCATGTTATAGTAAGTTTATTAACCATATAGTGAAAGAAAACAAAAAGACACGGTAAAAGTTAAATTATTTAACTTAGAGTTAAATCTAATTGATAAGGTTAAAATAATACCCTAAACTTGTCTAAATCCTATTGGTTGATAGGATTTCGACCCATCCCCACTTTAGCTTCGAAATAAGACCCTTTTGAACCATTATAAACCGATTTTGACTTTAATATAAAATAATATTTTGAGATATTCCTAAGGTGCCCCTCTCCTCCCCTATAAAAGGACACCTCCTCCCCCTCCTCCTCACACCAATTTGAGAACTCAAGCTTGGCCAACCCCTGCCAATTTCTCCTCTCCACTTCCCTAGAAACATCCTATAGGTTCTGGTCTTCCTCAAAGACCAATTTTAGTGCCCTAAGAGGAGGTCTCAAAGAGGCACTTCAAAGAAGAGGTAATTACCGTTACCAATTCTTTCATCTTTATTTCTTCTTCCACTTCTTCTTCTTAGGTTGTTTCATTATGAAGTAATAACATCAGTATCACTCATATACTGATATGTTATTATAAGTATGAAACAACCCTATTTCACCATCTATCCATCCTACGGAAAAAGAAATCACCGCGCGTGCGTACGTACGGAATACCGTCTCCACGCCGTGGTGTAATCTATTTTCCACCACCACCTTACATGGATGGGTATAATGGTGTAAAGAATAACTATACATAGTTATTAAAACATCATATTGATTCTGATATATTGTATAATCCACTCCAATTCAATTCAATATTTATAGAAATGATATCATCGCTCGTGCGTACGTACGGACTACCGTCTCCACGACGCGATGAGATTCATTCTCCATGTTAACCATTTAAGAATGATTATAATGTATATATAAGAAATAATAATTAAATATATGGCATTATAAAGCTACTGGATTTATGTATATATATACATATGTATGTCATCTACTTACTTCCATTTCAAGACAATAAGGAAAGGAAAACAGCGTTCATGCGTACGTACGGACTACCGTCTCCATGAACGGTGTTTTTCATTTTATTTATCTACCTATTATATATATATATACTAAATATATATGATATATAAATCATATTTTATATTCTGGAAGTGAGTAAATCATGATATAAGTAATAATGATGTCAAGAACAACAAGTCAAAACACCTACGATAAATGAAACGATTTTACCCAAAACGCTTCTTTAACATGGAATTTACAAAAGAACGGGTAATATAATGTCATAAGTGAACCATATATGATATCATAAAAATTAATATGATTCTGTAATAAGTCAATGACATTATTTAAATCATTATACAGGAGGTTCGGACACATATGAAGCAAATCGGACCTAAGGTAAGGGAAATATCACAATCTCATTTTTATCCGAGATTGTTTATTCGTAAGTATTTACTGGGGTGTATTTTATCATCCACATCCATGTTCCCTCAATATGTAATATTGTTTCCATCCACTTGCAATAGTTCAAATCCAATTTTACCCTTAGGTGAGTTTTTAGTAAAGAATATGAAAGGAATATTTTGTCGTTTTTCCGTACGAGGTACTTTTTGACTTTTCCGACAAAAGTACGAAGAATGTTTTTTTTAACTTATACGGCACGAACGGATTTTTACGGTTTTATAAAGCCTTATTTTCATGAACCTTCCTCCAAAATATTTCATGACTATTTTCAATAAAATCTTTTTCTTTTAAAATTGCATGATGTTTTGTGAAAAGAAATTGATTTTGAAGAAAAAAGGATATTTTCCTCAAGAATTCAATTCAAGTGTTTTATCAAAATTATTTTTCATCTAAGATAATAAAGGTTTCTGTTTCTATCCATATTTTTACATTGATTTGACTATGTTGTGATGGAATTATGTTTATGAATTCCTTTATCTTATATGAATGGTTTTATGATGTCACGTTGTTTAAGAATCCCATTTTTATTACATGGGTTATGCAATGATGTATGATTTATGATTTTGTGGCACACATAAGAAAGGATTCATTATGAGATGGGTGAGACCTATATCTCCCTCTAATGCATTGGGTAAAGATTTTATATCTCATTAGATAGACATGGCTGGAATGGTAGGTTATACCGGTTCAGTGAAACAGGACTGAAACGAGGATTACTCGATTCAGAAAGGGACTTTGTCCACTAAGATAGTCTTGGCAATGAGTCTTGACTAACAAGAAATGATTCTCTATGATTATGTGTGTATGCCACAATGAGTAATGTTTTAAGTTATGATTTCATTTCACTACTATGATTTATCCCATGTTATGAAATTATGCTCTCTTTTGCAGGTTAAGATTTCCAAAAGCTATGTTCTTATGTATATGATGTGATTGATATTTCTTTTGTTTACCCTTACTGAGAATTTGAGCTCACCCTTTTATGTTTTCTTTTCCCCAGGATATAAACAATGGTATTAGGTATAAAAAGGAAGATCTTTATGGGAGATGTTGAAGATCTTCCACCACAATTAGAAGTTTGCGTTCCGAGTTTCCAAAGACACTAAACTATTACGATCCTTGTGTGTGTGTTTTTGTAATGTACTAAGTATTCTGCTAAAGTAATGTAATGTCCATGTACGATAAGCTTCGGGTCTCTACAAATATTATCTAGAGTAAAAAATTGAAAATATTAATTCTTCAATGTTTGATAACTCTGAAAAGTTCATTGAGAAAAATCTAAAAGTTGAATAATAAAAAAGAGTGATTGGTGGTTTGATTATCACAAAAAAAAGATCAAATAAAATTTATCCAAGAACTTTAAGAGTTTTTTTTACCTTCGAAGAAAATTAGAAGATCTGAAGAGACTCTTGACTCCTGATATGACATCGAGAAAGAAGATCACTCAGGAGAAAAAAATATGAATGTGTAAAATAAAGGTCGAAAAAAACAAAAGCAACAGTCATATCCAAATGAAAATGGTGGTATATAGCATGATCACAAAAAAAATTGTAATTATTGATGTTATACTAAAAGCACCCACTCTGAGTTTAAAGATATATTTGGGTATGAATTGGAATCATAATATTCATGTATCCAAAAGTATAGCAAGTTATGCACCAATGATGTATAGGAATAAACCTCATATTTGGTGTTATTGATATGGAAAGATGGGACATTCCCAAAATGTATGTTACATATCCAAAAGGTACCTAAAGGAATAAGAGAGAAATAGGTGGACACATATATTACAATATTCCAAGAATTATTTTTATGGTAATTTTTTATGGTGTGCAGGATTTGGACACAAGTCTAGATATTTCTCATCAAAAGTGTAGAGTAATGTATTGAAGCATACCCAAAGTGGTCATAAGAAGAACCTCAAAGAACCATCAAGTGATCTGACAATGAAAAAATTATTTTCAACTCTATGAGATGAAGTGGATCTACCATACTCTGAGGAATATCAAGAATATTTTTCCACAATTGGCATGAATTCATTGACGTATATCAAAAAAAAGATCTAAGTAGGTAGTGGTTGTAGAGATTTACCTTAAATCATCAGATCATGTTAGTGTATAGATCTTTAATATTTGATGCACATCCCATATAATATGAAATAAATATCTTATTATAGGAATAAAATATGATAAAGAAGTTTTTTTCAAATTTGGAAATGATGAAGGCTTATAGATTATTATCTTAGAAAAATACAAATTTGGGGGCAGAGATATGAGACATGATGATGTATTGGTTATCGAAGGTCTCAGTCACAACTTTATAAGTGTTAGTCAATTATGTGGACTGGGTCACACAATAATATTAACCAAGAAGTTTTGTATAATCAATGGAAAATATGGTACAATAATTTTATAGGGAAAGTGCATGAAGGGAAATCTCTACCTTTTAATTAGAGAAGAAGATATGTTCTTTCTATCAGGATTTGAAGAAAATATGTTGTGGAATAAATAGATTAACCATGTATGCCAACCATTCCTGAAAGATCTCGTAAAATTTGATGTAGCTAGATATCTCCCAAAAATGTCACATGATCATACTCACACATGTGATTCTTATTAATAAGCCGAGATTATCTAAAATATTTACAATGAAAAAGAAAAAAAATCAACCAGAGTTCTTGAATTAGTGCATGAATATGTGTGTGAAACTATATCACCAAGATACATTCATGGTAAGAGGTATTATGTTATTTTCATTAATGATTTCAGTAGGATGAAATGGGTATTTTTTATTTCCCACAAGTCATATGTGTTCAGTTTCATAACACAATATTAGAGGAAATCTAAAAGGATTCTTAGATAGAAGATTCTGATGTTTTAAATTGATAATGGTATAGAATTAAAAAAACAAGTTTATGATTATCTTGATAAACATAGGATAGGTAATCAAGTTTCATCAGTGATAACTCCTCAAAATTAATGGAGTGTTTGAGAGGAGAAATTAAATCGTAAACAACTAGTCTCAAATAATTCTTATTGAAAAGAACCTATCATATAAATTCTGGAAGGAAGCATTATTAACATTGGTCTATATATTCAATAGTTATTTCTTATATATAAAATAAGAAAAGACTCCATATAATCTGTGGTACAAAAATAATCCAACATTGAAATACTTTCAAATATTTGGAAGTAAGTTTTTTATTCTCAATAAGTAGAAACATAGAAAGTTTGAGTCTCATTGAGATGAGGGGATATTCCTTATCTACTTAGGAAAAATAAAATAATATAAATTCTTCAAAAATAGATTGGGAAAATTGGTTGAAAGAAATGATGTCATTGTAGGACAGAATAAACAGAATCTTCAACAACATAGTGAATATTTCACTGATGATAGTGATAAAGATGTAATAAACTTAGGAGGTTAGAAGAAGAAAATGTTGATTCAAAAGAAGTTATTGATGTTGAGTAGGATAAATCCAAATCTGTATCTAAATGTAATTTGAAGATTCGATCTGAAATTGATAGGAAAAACAACATTGGTGATCAAGTGGTTCCAGTTCAAACATAAAGAATAAAGTATTTATAGTAGGCATCCTTCTTATCTCATAGATATCCTAAATGTTTTGAAGAATCAACTGGAGATGGAAACTAGTTTCAGGATATGAATTAATTTCTTGACCAAATTGAGAAGAATCAAACATGGGAGATTGTTTTGAGACCAAAAGATAATAATTTCATCGGGACCAAATGGTTCTTTCATAATAAACTATATGAAAATGGATTGGTAATTTGAAAAAAAACATGACTAGTGTGAAAGTGATACTCACAAATCAAGGGAATTGATTTTGATGATATATTTTCACCTATTGTAAGGATCGATAATATTTTCCTATTCTTATCCATAACAGAGTGGTGAAAGTTAAAAGTTTTCTAGATGAATGTCGTGACATCATTTCTGAATGGGCTTCTTGAAGAATAAGTGTATATCATGCATCCATATGGTTTTCTCATTCATGAATATAAGAAAAAATTCTAGCTAAAGATGGTTCTATATGGGTTGAAGCAAGCATCGAGAGTGTGGTATTCAAGACTTTATCAAATTTTTGAAGAATATTGATTTTCATTTCAATGGAGTTTATTATAATATTTATTCTAACAATGAAATTAATCAAATGATAATGGTTTTGGTGTATTTCAATGACATAATATTTGGTGGATTAGATGAATTTTAGTGTAAATAGTTCACATAATTCATGAAAAGTGAGTTCAAAATGTCAATTATTTGTGATCTGTCCTTTTCCCTTGATTTATAGGTGACACAAAGAAGAAATGGAATATTTAGTTATCAATCCAAATATGAAAATGTGGTTTCTAATAGGATATAGAAAGGATAATTCCAATAAGATGACAACTCCAGTGAATACCCATATGAAACTATAACAAAATGATGAAGGAAAAATACTTAATGTCATGGAATAGAGGCATATTGTTAGTAGTATATTGTACTTAATATCTAAAAAACCCGATATTTTTATTTCCATGTTCCAAGTATAATTTTATAAAATAAATCCCAAATAAATCCACTTACTTGAAGTAAATAAATACTTAATTATATCAAGGATATGGTGGATTTTAGTTTGTTATATAATGAAAAATCTCAGCAAGAGTTATTGGGAAATAAAGATATAGATTGGGACAGTTTAGTAGATGATAGAAAATGAATTTCAATAGATGCATTATATCTTAGAATATTGTGTATTTATTTTCTAAGAAATAAATAAGATTTCATTTTGTTGAGAAGAAAAAATCTGAATATATTGAGGCTACTCAATCATGAATACAATTATTGTGGATGAAGCAATAACTTGATAATATGGGAGTTGAAGTGAAGTCTTTGGTCAAAATCCATTGTGATAATTAATGTTCAATAAATATTATAAAAAATACAATCTATCACTCATGGACAAAGAACACTGAAATCAAGTATCATTTTATCAAGGATAAGGTGGATCATGGGCTTCTAAAATTGGAGTATGTTCTTACAAAACTACGGGTTGTGGATATTCTAATGAAGGCCTTACACAAAGAATTGTTTGAACATTATAAACTAGCCCTTGGAGTTCATTCGACTCCCTAAAATTTAATAAGTGTGTATATGGTAACCCCTCTCCTAAAGGTATAGTTTTTTCCCTTAATTGATTATATGTGTTCTTTAGAACATTTCATCCATAAAGGGGTAACTTTCGGGTTCATTGAAAAAAGTGGAGAAAATATATTGATCAAGATATGTGAGAAGTATGTAGGGGAGGTAGTGAAGTAGGGGAGTTTTAAATATTATGATGTTAAAGATGATCAATAAAAGGTTATATATCATGATGGATGGGGTTTGTGATGAAATAAGTTAACTATTTTGTGAATGAAGTGACTCATTGTTGAACTTTGTATACTAATCTTGTTTCTCACATTGAGCATGGATCATGTGGGATTAGAGTGTGGGTTGATTAAATCTATGATCGCTATTTGGAATTGCAATAAGAGAATTTTGGTAGAAGATGGAAGAATCTTTAAAGTGGTATCAAATGGTGTAGAGTTTTTAACAAACCCAAAGGGGGGGTTCTTGAGAAAAAATATCTCAAGGTAACTTTGAAGTGTTTTGGGTTGATTGTGTTTGTTGAAAACCCATGTTGAAAAGGCCAATTGTTGAGTTACAGAGTGATAGTTGATGAGGTATGTTGAAAAATATCCAATATAAAGGTATTGAAGCCTTGGAAGTGGCTCAAAAATTTACGTGTATATAGGGGTTTCATTTCCCAATGTTTTCTAAATTTTTGGGGTCTAAAATTTAGAGTATGGATCAAGTTTAATGAAATTCGGATATCCAGGGCTACTCATAAAGATGTGGAAAGGGCATGGAAATTTTAAAAGTTTGGTGTTTCATAAAATTATAAAGTTTTAAAAAATACTTATTATATGATAAGGTTTAGTGATTCATGAAATATGGTTGAGTCGCGAAGGAAAGGCGGTAAGTTACTTGATTCCATGAAGTTTCATGAATGTAAACTTTCCATGATGTTTCATGAATATATAGAGTTTAAAAAAATAATGAAGAGTTTCACTAAAAATTGGTGGTTTTATTGAATGTTTCATGAAAGGTAGGAAACATCTATAAATAGGCATCTACCCCTATCAGTTGAAGATAGGAATCCTTAACAATGGATTTATAAAGATTATAAGGAAATGTCACCCACCTTACTTTGGATTATGTTGTAAAATGGGGATAGAAAGTACAATGCTCTCTTTTATGAATCTAAATATGTTGTTATCAAAGAAAGGGGGTATAAAAGGATTTAGGGGGAGTTTATCCTATCATGGATATAAAATTTATTTTCACTAAGGGATGAAATTCCTTTAAAATAATACTTTATTAAATAGTTTTGTGTCATGAAATTATCTATGAGAAAGGTTGTGGTTTGATAAAAATTTGAGAAAATGGTTGTTGAAAAATGTTAAAGTTATTTTGAATGTTATAAATAAATCCAAAGAGGGATATTGAACAATGACTTCATTATTATTATCCCTTGACAATAGCACTACCCATATGAACCCTGGGATCCCTCTTTGATATTTTTGCCTCTCCCAACCACAATTCTTCAAAAATAAAAGTGTTGTTTATTATGTTGTATTTTGATTGGTAATTATAACTCCTCTTGGCCTTTGAACTCTCTTCTTACTCTTGATTCATTCTTTCCAAATTCCATGAAAGTCTAGGGATTCATTGGATCAGAAATTAATGATGTTTTTATGGTTTTAGGACTATTTCTTGCTTCCCTTGAGATATATCTTCCTTATTTGTATGTTCACCATCAAAGGTGACATGTTCCACTTGGGTTACAATTTGATTTTGGGAATTTTGAGGTTATTATTTCTATACCTTTTCTTATTTTTGGTTATTTGTGTGTTTCTTTATTTCTATGAATTTATTTTACATTAAATATCACATGAAAATGGTTCCTTATAGGCATTTGTGCCTTTGCGCATGAAAGTAATACTTGGCATAATTTGTGGGGAATTTTTTTATTGTTTTTAAAACATTAATTATAAGGCCTATTAAATTATAAATGGTTTCAAAGACTTATTAAAAATTAATTATTTATTTATAAATAATTTTTACCGTGTTTAGGTTGGGTAACTTTATAGAGGTGGTTTCAATGTTTTATTTCAAATTAAATTCAAGGTTTAAAAATTATTTTAACCCATTTTGGGTTGGATGAAAAATTAAAAATGGATGATTGGTTCTTATGGAACTTATTTATGATAGAGAAATAGTTAGTAATATGGTTTTAGAATATGTTTCCCTAAATTTTTTCTAAATTATTATTTGTAAATAAATTCACTAATGTGGAGTTGTTTTTAATATTAAATTGGATTAAATGAAATCTATTTTAAAATCGAAAAGGGGATAGTGTCTCCAATATTGTTTTTTGAGGACTAATTGGCACTTTGAATTATATTCTCATGATATGTGTGAATGTAACTCCTCTTGAGACCCTTTTTTATTGATATAGATATATGTCATGAATTCCAAAGAGGGGTTTCATTGTTATTATATTATGATTGATCTAGATTTGGTATATCCCATATAAGGTAATTGGAGGTGAGGAAGAGAAGTATATGGTGTTTGATAATGATTCTTGAATTGAATACATGATAATGATGATTGTGTTGATTCCCAGTGGGATATATATTGTTATTGAATCTTACTCTATCTCTCTTACATTGGTTATGGTAACTTGGGTAGATATATGAGAGAGATGAGTTATGCTATGCTAGTTAGATCACTCCCTAACTATTGTTTCCCTAGAGGATGAGGTTCCATCCTTGGGAAATTCCATGAGGAAGATGGTGTGCATGAAATTGATTCTATTATGATGTAAAGACTTGGAAAATATTGATAGTCGGTCATGATGGATGGTTAGTATGTCTAGGTTTGTCTCACTAGCATACTTAAGAACTTCCCCTGACACTTACTTCTAGAAAACTGACTATACACAGGTGTTGATATATTATCCCAAATTCTTATTTTATCTAATTATTCCATTGAGACACCACTATTATATACTAATTTTAATCATTGAAATGTAAGGTGTATTATATTGTTCTTTTTATATATACTCATTTTCTTGATTCACCATTATTATACTTATTTTGTTATCTTTGATATGTGGTGTTATATCATATTTATTTACTCTTTGTTAGGTTTTACTTGTGAAATTATTTTCAAATATTTCAAATGTATAAAGGATATTTGGATAAAAATGGTTTTTAGAATATTTTCCAATTGAAATATCTTGTGGAGATTTCAAAAGGAAAAAATATTGTTTGAATTAAAAAAATAGGAATTATGAGTTTACAGATTCTTTATTTGAAACCTTTGCATGCTTGTTTTATTGATTACTTAAAAAAGAACTAAAATATCATAAATCTTGTATTATTATATTTTTATTCTAGAATATCTGAATTTCTTAATGTAAGGGACTATATAGACACCTCAGTGGGTTAATACTAAGAATAGTTTTTCTCACACCTTGTATATACTAATCAGTGTATATAGATTTCATGATTTCTTTTAGATGTTTAAGACTTATATCCTTATTTTTGGGGGTTTTCTTGGGTGGGATGATGGAAAGTGACTTTGGATATGGTATGTGGACATGGACCTCTATGAGATGGTTTGTGATAGTCTATTTATTTTCTATTCTATTCATGAATATCTATGCATTGCCACCTTGATCTGGTTGTTGTTTAGACTACTTTTATTTTTGGAGTGATGATTTTTATTATAAATAAGTTTTTTATTATCCAGACCTTATGTTTTTATTTTCATGATTCTACTACATTAATTTGATTCACTATGTTTAGCTTTTATTTGGAAATAAATCATTTTGTGGTGTTTTTTTATTGGGTCTTGGTGCAGCGAAAGCATCCTTTTATGGTGTAAACAACTGGGATTTTAGTCATGAATCATGTGTGATAATTTATTTACATGATAAAAACACTATGACCAATTAAAAAATTTTATAACTTGACTAGATTAATATTTTGGAACCAAAAATTAAGGACCTTTACATAAAATTTATAATTAATTTATGAGGAGATATGGAATTACCTATAACTTGTAATTTTTCTTTTGTTGATGATTTGATGCAATATATCTTGTCATGCCATTATTGAGATGCAGGATTCAAGTGCATAATCACTCTATTGATAATCCAAACATTCACCATAATCTATGAATAATGTTGTAGAATTACCAGGTGCTCGTACAACTAATCCTAATTACTTTCATTGTTCATGGTTGATCATAAAATAATTCTTATTGAGAGATAAATAACTCTTGATGATATCATTTTTTCTTGAGAGAGGAAGATAGGAGAGCAATGTAGATCAATTTATCTCTCTCTAGGTCTTGAGAGAGTCTCACTCTATCTGTTGCGCACACTAATTTTTAAATTAGGAAAGTGATATTATTAAATATTTACTACATCTAGTTTAGGGTTGGAAAATCACACACAATCACCCAACCATATTTAATATTATTAAATAACCCCATGTAAAATAATAATATTATTATTATTATTAATTTCTTGACATGTTTGTTTCATTAATAATATAAATAAATATCATTTATACTATTATAACTATTAAACTCGGTCTTCTTTCTTTTTTTGGAATTTTTTGATCCTTGAATTATGGATATTTAATTAAATAAATATTACTGAATTATTATTCGATAAATATAATAAATATTTTATTTTATAAAATTGAAAACTAATATTTATTTTTATTTTTTAACTCACTTATTCTTTCGAATGACTTGTGATTAAATTATGGAAATCAACTAAACCCAAATAAATATTATTTATTCCAACTTGATAAAATCAAAACTATAATTTAACAAAGATTGAAACTTCACTTTGTGTGTAACCCTCTAGGTCTATTTCTCATTGGCATTAGCCATAACTACATAAATTTCAAAGTTAGTGTCAAGAAGCATGCCAAGGAATCTATAGTGAAATAAGTAAATGTTGTAATAATGTATAACCTTATACTAAATTTTACCATGTAATATAATCCATTTATCATGATATCTCTAATCAATAAGGTTTTATGACAATTCCATAAACCTATATGATCAATGTCTTAATCTTTGAATTTCCAAAAATGAACTCACCCACCTAAACACCACGTCCATGGATTTATGTAAGAATTTTTATCCCATCAAATGGCCTAAGATATTGACTTTTTTCAATAGAAAAAAGGTATAAATCCTTTCCCCTATTATCCATTAATTTTATATCATTTATGATACACCCAATTTATTTTAATTCTCCACAAACATATTTTTTTCATATTTTTCATCATTAAATCTAATTACAAGATTCATGATATCCATTAATGATAATATTAAATTCTAAGGATTAATACACATGTCCACAGATTGGAAGATCCAATAACACATGGAAATGTGGATTTAATATTAACATGAATGTTCTCATAACCTCCTATCTTAGATATTAACATGTAAGAACACCATGAGAAGGTGTCTCAATGTCTTATGAGTCTCCTACCCCTAATAGAATGTATTTTCTATGTCCCATTAATAATATCATCCATCCATAAAACAAGGTTTAAGAATAATGTCATAGAACCTATATCTTATCATCATAGAGTAGAACTACTATAACCTTTCATTGAGACATATATTCTATATATATTATCACATATAAATATGATGAAATAGAAAAATCATGATGTGATAAGAAAAATTATTTAATAAGAAAACATGTAATCAAATACTAAATAAGTTGGTTCTAGGGAACCAAATCCAATAGTTCATATATTCTTAGGTTCTTTTTTTCATCCCATGTGGATTTTGAACACCCTTCGATCCATGTAATAGATCAATTTGGGTGTTGAGTCAGTGGCATCCTAGTTTGGTCCATTATGGTGTCATGGGTAGGTTGATTTGGTTAGTTCTATAAGTAAACCAACATTTTGAGTCTCTCCTTGTAATCCCTTATGTTATTTAGGCGTGTCATGGTTGTAAGGATATAAGGAACATTTCAACACTTATTAGTTATATTACAAATTGTTGTATGATCACCACCCTTCATAATGAAACTTGAGTTACTAGGGAAGTGAGAATTTGAGTCTTTCTCTTGATTTATTTTTTCCCTATTTCATGTTTCTTATGATATTTTGATTCCAAACAATATTAGAAATTAATTTTAGATATTTTCATTATAATAGGGGTTTAATTAAAACATTAAATGTTATAAATGGTTATTCCACATGTTATGGTAAATTGTGAAGAATACATGGGGTCACTTTTGAAAATTGATCGAGTAACTAATGTATGCTTGTTGCGTGGTTTACCAGCCTATGAGACCACATTTTTCATAGTTCTACTTGGCCCCAAAACATGATGTATTTATTTATTTTCTTTTGAATTTTATCTTTAGTGTTTTTTATTATGTATTTGGAATTAATTTTTTAGAAGTTTTTGAATTCAAAAAGATATGTTCTTTCAAGTTGGGTTTTATCTTTGGAAAATAAGATTTGAAAATTTAAATATTTTAAAATGGATGCCTTGTGAAATGTTTTTAATTATAATATGGTGTGCTTATGAAATAATTTATTTAATGAAAATTAATTTTATATGTAATTACATAAGGTTTATTTTTTTGGATGAGGTGAAGTATTTAAATGGGGTGAAGATTTTTCAAAGTGAACCTCCTTAAATGAGGGAATTTTCAAAACATTTAAATGGGTGTTGTTAGTTTTAAAGAGTGGGTATAACCATGTATGTTTTTTTATAATGATAAAAACTTTTAATCACAAACTCAAAGAGAATTTTTAAAAAGAAATAATTTATTTTTTGATGGATTTTAAGATGGATTTATTTTAAAGGAAAATGATTTCAGTGTTTTTTAGCTAGGGTTACATGATGTGCTAATATGTTTTCTTAGATTTATGTTATGTGGGTTAATTTATTACTAGTTTCATGATGTTTATAAATTACTCCCATAAAGGTTTCAGTGAAGAGTGAGAACTATATCCATTAATATTATCTTTAATATGATCCTTTAAGTCATTTATAAGTGGTGTCTCCAATTAGTGACTCTAAACAAACTCTAAATTGATTGGTATACCTGGATTCTTCCTATATTTTTTATCCTATATAATACTTCATGAATCTTTGTCTACCTCTTTACAGAGTTGATTGGGGTTCTATTGAGGTAATGATATTTCTATAAGAAATTGAAGGAATATTTGATTCTATCATGACACCTGAATCTATAAAGGTTAAGTTTGTTATTCCCTTATTTGAAGGACTTGGATGAGAGTAGAGGGAAATCATGGTACCCTCCTACCTTCATGAAATTATTTCATGATAATTATTAAATAATTTTTTATTCAATGGAAATATCCTAATGAATTAAAGAAAAATAAATCATTTGAGATCATGGGTATTTGTTGAGGTTAGTGATCAGTTTAGGAGTATGCCAAGAAATTTTCAATTTTGGTATGTTTTCAACCTAATCTTTTTAAATATGATTCCATTAAGGGACTCTATTTCAAAGTAGGAATTTCCCCAAACCTTGGATCTATAATTTTATTGTCTAATATGACCTCATGTTAGGAGGTACTTGAAATGGAATTATCAGTGTAAGTGGAGATGATGAATCAATTGAGAGTGGGTGGTTATTCTATCATAGTCAAACTAGGTGGAGATTTCATGCTTAATTAAAAGGGGGAGATGGATGAGCCTTTATAAACTTTTTTTAGAAAGAAAAGGCATATTTTTTTATTCCAATGTGGGGAATCTGGGAATTAGAGGTCTTGTTGTGTAAAATATACAAGGTATTGTATTTTGTGTGGTTTCTTAGGTCGCCATTAGAAGTTTTTTATATTAAGTTACTAAAAGGGGATGTTTGAGGTGTAATTATTCTTTTGGTAAACTTATTTTGTTTGGGATACCTTGTGGATTGTTTTGTAATATTTTTGAATTATCTATTGTGGATCATGGATTGTGTGATATATGAGTTGTTTCCTTATTGATGGGTATATTTTCTTGTGATCTATTTAGTTTCTCCTTGTAGATTTTATCTTCTGAATAATGTTAAACATTATTCTGGATACATTAATGGTTTGTTTCTCATTTTTAGATGGAATGGAATCTTATGTTGGATATATGTTCAAGTTTTAGGTTTTCCTTCTCTTGAGGTTTATGAACTCAAGTTGTTTATTGAACATGTCATTCCTATGATTCGCTATTTGAATCAGGATAGACTATGGGTGTGTGTTTGAGTGACAAAGATTGAGAGAGTTATTCTTAGATCATGATGTTGTGTTTTCTGGTGTCTGGTTTGATAGGATCACCTCTAAGTGATTCTTAATTTTTGGAGTCTTATTTCATTTTTTTTATTTTCCTAAGGTAGGAATCCCAGTTGATTTGTGTATTTCATATAATTTGGGTATCATTTTATAATCTTGAGGTTGGTATCTCTTTGAATATATTCTAGGTGTGGTTTTGAGTATGCCTTCCCTTTGGGGTTTTAGTTCTGATTTTAGATGGTTCTTCATCATGAGTTAATTGAATTTTCTTCTTTGGGTTGAAGGTATGTTTATCTTAGTGAATTTTCTCATCTTATTCTTCTATTATGGGGACATTTTAAAATGGTAGGTAGGCTTATACTAGGTATCTAGTTCTTCTCTTAGGTTTATTCCATTATGTTAATTTCATGTTGTGTTTGGGATATGTTGTGGGTTTTGTAAGATCTTACTTCTAGACATTGGGAGTTTTATTATTTCTTTTTTATGGATGTTTATTATATTAGACTCTCCTATAGGGATTATTCTAGTTTTTCCTAACCCGCCTTTAGGCGTGAGGTTTCATGTTTGTCTATTTTCATTTATTTTATCTTGGATTTCTAGGGGCATAAATCAATATAGTGGGTATAATTTTCATAACTCGATATTTATTTATAATACAAACATCTATTTATTTTTGTTTCCACTTACACCTTATTTTTCATATTTTTTCTGGTTATTTTAGGGGTTTTAAGGTGAACTAAAAGTTTGGAGTAGGTGTGGACCTGAACCTATGGCTAAAGAAGCTACAGGTGGTCCATTGGCTCACTAGTGAGAGCCACCAGCCAGTAGGTGGGCATGGAAGTGACTAAAGTAACTATTTTTTAGCCACTGTCTAGATGGTGGGTCACCATCAGCCTACAAGTGGGATTGGTTGGGGATACAAAAATTCTTTTATAACCACTATCTAGTCGGTGGCATTGTTGGATGTAATTTCAGTAGGGGTCATTATGTTGTTTTTTCCCAGAACCATTATTTTCATTTCTTATTCTTCTCCATCAACCATATCTTGAACCATATGAACATTGGGAGTCCTTTTTAAAGATTTTTTCTCTCTCAACCTCAATTCTTGGTGAATTGATTTTTTTTTGCGGTGTCTTTAGATTGGTAAGTATAATTCCTATTCGCCTTTAATATCACTTCTTCATCTTGATTCATTCTTCCTAAAGGCCATAATATCCTAGGGATTTATGGGATGTGAGATTATTGAACTGGTTTTATGGTTTTAGGATCTTTTTTTCATCCCTCGAGATATCTCTACCTTGTTTTGGTGCTTTCCATTAGAGGTAATATGTTCCATTTGGTTTGTGGTTTGATTCTAGGTATTCTGAGGTAGGTGTTTCTACATTTATTTATTTAGTTGATTCATGTGTTTATTGAATTATATAAATTTATTTTATGTTAAATATCACATGAAAATTATGGCTTTGAGTCATTTATGTCTTTTTTGATGAAATTAATTCTTGTAATAATTTGTTTTGAATTATTTAATTTCTTTCAAAGCATGAATTAGAGTGCCAATTTAATTCAAAATGGTATCAAAGACTTCTTCCAAATGAATTCTTAATTTATAAATTGTTTTTACTTTATTTGGGTCAGGTAAATTGTTAAATATGGTTTCAATTTTTTATTTCAAACTTAATTATTAATTTATAAATTATTTTGACCCCGTTTGGATTATATGACATGTTGGAAATGGATGTTTGGTTCTTTTGGACCATTTTAATGAAAGATAAATAGTTGGAAAGCTGATTATTTAATATATTTCTCCAGAATTTTTATAAATTATTATTTAAAAATATTTTTCACTAATAAAGGTAGGTTTTTATTCTGAAAATGGATTTAAATAAATTACTTTAAAAGTGTAAAGGGATATATGTCTCTGAGATTATTTTGTTGAGGCCTGATTAGGACATTAAACTATCTTTTCATGATATGTGTTAATGGAACTCCTCTTGAGCCCCTTACTTCTTGATGTTGATATATAATATGAAACTTGAAGGGGGTTTTATTTTTATAATATTATTATTACTCTATATTAGGTTTTTTTCAAATTATAGAGTTTTAGGTGGGGAAGATAAATGGAATGAGCATGATGATGATGCTTGAATTAGATACATGATGGTGATGCTTGCATTAATTCCAAGTGAGATATTTGTTACTATTTAATCACACTCTATCTCTTAAATTTGTACTAAGAATGTGGGTTTATATATGAGAGATGTAACAATCCAATATTTTAATGAAATTCTTCTCTTTAAATGTTTTAATTTCATCGATAGCTTGTGTTGCACACAACACCGAGTTTAAAGGAACAGCAACATACTATTAAAATATTATTATTTTAACATGACCATTATAACCTAGTATTTGAGTTGGTTTGTATAAATAGGAATAACCATATTATGAAATGTATTTATTAATAGTAAAAACACTTAATTTTTTAGTAAATAAACTTTATTCTTCAAAAATATGTTTTCTTCAAAAAATGATTTTATTGATTTCTATGAGAAAATAAATATAAATAATTTTTAAACTTTTAGAAAATTTATTTGAAAAAATAAACTTCATTTTTTAATTCATAATTCCAAATTTATTTTAGTATGAATTTTTGATAATTTTATAAAAAGTTTGAAATTTTAATGAATAGTAAAAAATACTAATTTACATTGAAAATGGTATTTTCTTTTAATGAATTTAAAAATAAAAATTCTATTAGTTTTAAACGTTAATTAATTAATTTGGTCCTAAATAATCTAAATTTTGTCTTTTGAATTAATTCTATACATGAATTAAGTATAAAAACATTTTATACTTAAAAAAGGCACTTTTTGGAAAAATTCTTTTTTGTTGCATTTTTCTGGTTTAATATTAAATTAAATTATGCAACTTAGGTGTTTTAAATTTTGAAAAGTGGATTCCATATTTTTAATCATGAGGTCAAAATTTAGTAAATGCACACATTTAATTTTTTTCAATATGAATAGTGACCTTAGTAATTTTTGTTATCATGGTTAAGGGGAAATCTGGTAATTAAGTGTAAAAATAAAGGTTATAAAATGACACAAAAACTTTCCCCAATTAGATTTTATGAGTGAGTTATGACTATAATAATCCATGGGTCAAATTTAGGACCTTTTGGATCCACTTTATTGAAATATAAAAGAATTATCTGCATCATGGTAATTTATTTTTATTTTTAGTGAAGAAATAATAACCTTGAATGTTTACAGAGTAATGATAATATAATTATTAAATAAATGGAAAAAAATAAATGATATTAAAAATATTAAAATAAATACAATTTGAGATATTTAATGTGATCCATAAGTTTTATATATTATCATGATATTTTTAGGATATAATAAAATATTGTATTCAAATTTTAATTTTTTTTTTGATTTTTTTATAGTCAAAGTAATGAATACTATCAAATTTGACAATAATGATATTTCATGAATATAATATTTTATTATATTATTTAAAAATAATAAAAATATTATATAATCAAAAAGGGTATAATATATAGTCTAAAATTGCATCCCATTTTCATTTATAGTTCATTTGGAATCATTTGGATCTAGAATAGTCTTTTTATATTTTGATATTTTGATAAATTACCAAAAAAAAAACCTTCTCTTCCCCTTATAAATACCACCCCTCACAACCCCTTATCCTCACAAATTATAAGACTTCATGCTTTCCAAATATCTACCAAGCACTCTCCTCCCTACTCTCTTCATGTCCAAGTGTTGTTGGTATCACTAAAATACTAATTCAAAGTTCCTTAATGGATCCTTCACGGAGGTGATATTCAAGAGGTAACTTTTTTAAACCACCCCTCTTAATTTCTTTTCTTATTCTACCTTCCCCGTGCCACATTCATCCATAAAATAATAATAAATCTAGTATCATTTATATAATGGAATTTTATATTTCTAGTGTAATATTTTTTATCCATCCCTTTTTCTCATCTCCTCTTATTTAAAGAAAGGAAGTCATCCAAATTATGGAAATTAATCATCTCCGTGGATAATGAGTTTTTGTTTTCCATTATTTCCATCATGGATGATAATAAAATTATTATTATTATTAAATAATATTTTAATAAATATATTATAACTTATTTCATGTTTTGTAACTAATATATAGATATAATATTAAATAAAATGAAACTAATTTGTGATGATCAGAAAAACTACGAAAATAAACTAAACATTTATCATTAACATTTTATCAAATGAATCATCCATATACCAAAAATAAAAATTATATATGGGACTATTTAAACTTATTTAATTGTATTAATACCATATAATTTCAATTATGTAGCACTATTATCATCTGAAAAGAACATTTTTAATTATATACAAGTAAAACAATCATGAAATGAACACTCCTACAATGATGAAATTAAACATCATAACTCATCAAAATAGACATAAATAAACTTGCTAAAATTATAATAAATAAAATAAATTTTTAATAGGTTCTTAATTAATCAATTAATTAATTTAATTTTAGAATCCATTAAATTAAGTGCAAGTGTAGAACACATTTTGACATATGGTAAAGGATCTCTCTAAACCTCCATATTTCCTTTGGGTTATTCTTTCTCACTTTTTGCCTCAAATTATATCTTTATTACTCTTATATAATTATACTATTTTATATTTATATGCACCAAAAATATTTATTTATCTCAATTCATATTTCTTTTATGGGGAAATTACATATTTTAAAAGGTTCCCCTCTCAATTCCTCTCGGAAAAAAACCTAATTAAAGGGAACTTCTCTGTTTCTTACCCATTTTAAAGTATACTCTATAAAATGTTTTAAGACTCCAATATTTTTCTAAAATCACTCAATTTATCATGAAAAAAAAATTAGTTCTATTTTTTTATGTAAATAATTATACCTTTATCCTCTTTAAAGTAACTTTATTTGTTTCCCTAAAACTATGCTTAAGTGGTTAATTTCTAAAGTTACCTAGCCACTCTCTTTCTTGTTTTCAATTCAGTGGGACATCATTATTCATGATATATTATTATTTCTCCTTTATGAATGACTAATAATTATTTGAATCCCTTATTTTGTGGATACCATTGTTATATTCCATTTGGTTATGCCTGTGACATGATTAAGATACCCATTTCTTTCCTTGGGTAACCCTTATGTTTATTCCATATGATTGATTATTTATTTGGCACACATATTCATGAACATGTTATGATGGGTGAACCCAGATAATACTCTAATGCATTGGGTAATTTTTAAGTCTCATGATACATTATGTATGGGATTAGGGAGTAAACTTAATCCATTATGAGACTTCTTCCACCATTTGATATAGTCTTGGCAGTTATCCTTGACTCATGTTTATGTCATGTTATGTGTTTCTGCCACTTTCCTATGTTTCCATGATAATGTGATTCAATGTTCTATTTTTTATGATTCCATATGTTTATTCATGATCCATACATTTTATGTTATCATTTTATACCTTTTAACTCATGTGTTATGCTTTATTCCCATGTTTATCCTCTTACTGGGCTTTTTAGTTCACCCCTTTTGTATATATATTCCTTAGTTTATCCTATGTATTTTTAGGAGCTGATTCTGGAGATTAATAAAAATATTTTTTATTCTAGTTTAATTTTTTCTAATTATATACTTTTTCTTCCAAAGACACTATAATTTTTAATCCTTGGTTTGTATTTTATGGCTAATTATACTTAAAATCATGTAATAATATGTGTAAAAACCTTGGGATACTCTATTTAGTATCATAGGATGGTCTAGTTATGTTTTTTGATTAGGAATAGAAAAATTTATTAAGAACCCTGGGTATAATTCTATCACTATGGATAACCTAGATTAAAACTTCGGGAATCACAAGTTCGGATATACTTTTCATTTATATGTTTGTCCTTATATGTTCGTAGTTTCCTATTTATATGATTATTAGATAAGTATTCAATCCCCATAATTTTATTTTTCTTTTTTATTTAATGGCAGTAAATAGTAGTACTTGTTGCAATGACCAATGTGATATGTAATGTGATGATTTCCCTAATGAGATTCCAAACCTGATGGGAACAAGATCTCATAACTTCATGACATTACTGGTTCAAATGACTCAAGTTATTAATAATAACTTTAATCATGTATAACACCATATTTATCTTAATAAAGATCAAGTTCTGGTTGAATCCTTTATATGAAAAAGGCATCCGATATATACTGGACCTTCTGATCCCCTCTTTGGAGGACAATGGATTAACTCCATTGAGAAGATATTCTCTATCATCCAATGTTTAGAAGAATAGAAATTCATGTCTCTGGTATATCATTTCAATAGGGAAGCTAATCTATGATGGAAACTGATCAAAAACACTAAGTCTAAAGAGGAAATTGATTCCATGGATTTGGAATAATTTAATAAAATATTTTTTAATAAATATTTTCCCCATACTCTCTATATTAAGATACATAGGGAGTTCCTCAGACTGAAGAAGAAAAAATATGAGTCTATAGAGGCCTACAATGAAAACTTCACAAGACTTGAATGATAATTCTATGTCTTTTTGATGAACACTAAAAGCAATGTGGATCTCTTCTTTAGTAGATTAAATTTGAGTCTACAAAAATCTTTTTCAATTTGAGATTTTGACTAGTGTGAGAAGATTTTCTGTTATGCCCATAAGGTTGAGATGGAAATTGGAGACTCTTAGTTGTCTCATGGGATCAAAGATAAAAATAAAAATATTAAGTTTAATATGGGAGGATAAATGGATAAATCCCATGGAAGAAATAAAACCCAACATCCCACATGTCAAAAGTGTAGGAAAAATGAATCATAAGAGCTATCTAAAGGGAACCAAGAGATGCTTCAAATTTTGAAAAGAGGGGAATCAATATAATATTTTTCAATGGGATTTGAAAAAATCCACTAATATAGAGGAATAAAAGAAGTTTCAGATCAACCCTTTTCCTAAAATTTAGTGTTTCAACTACAAGGAACATGAGAATTATTTGATACAATTCCCTAATCCAAGGGTTATTGGAGACAATCAATGAAAACAACCTCCAAGGCAGCAAGGAAGGGAATATGTTGTCACTACAATTGATGTGGAGCCCAATAATTATGTGGTGATATGTATTCTAATTATTCATTCAAAAATATTGAACATTCTTGTTCATTCTGGTTAAATTAATTCTTTCATATCTTTCAAGTTTAGTAGAACTATTCAAACACTACCTAAAAATATAGAGGTTTAGTTATCTGTGAGAATATAAAAGGAGAAATTATTTCATCTAAAGTATATAACTCCTCCCTAGACAATGTTTTTGGATTTAACCTCCTAGAAAATATTATCTTACTTCCTTTGGTAGAGTTTGATTCTATTTTGGGCATGGATTGTCTATCATTATACAAAGACAACATCAACTGTTGGGAGAGGGGGATCACTCTTCATATCCTGAGGCATCCTCCAATTTTTTACAAGTGTAAGTAGGAGCATGAATATCTTTTAGAATCATTAACTCAAGTTTAGACATTATTACCTTATGAGAAATCATATCTAGCTCAAATGATTGAGATAAAAGAGAGGATTATACTTGAATACATGCCTATTGTGAGGGACTACACTGATGTGTTCCCTGAATAATTTCCCAATCTTCCTCCTAACCAAGAGGTTGAGTTCTCAATTGAACTTATACCTATATATATACCAATATTAAATACTCCTTGCATTATTTCCCCCATTGAGTTGGAATAACTAAATAATCAGTTATAAGATAATTTGGATAAGGGTTTCATACGCCTGAGTGCTTCACCATGGGGTGCATCAGTCCTCTTCATCAAGAAGGATGTATCAATGTGCCTATGCATTGATTATCATGATCTCAACAAAATCATGATTAAGAAAAAGTATCACATTCCATGGATAGATTATTTGTTGAATCAACTACTTTTGGCCAAGTATTTCTCTAAGGTGGACCTTCGGTCAGAATATCACCAATTAAAGGTGAAGAAGGAAGATATTCTTAATACTACCTTCCAAACAAGGAATGGACACTATGAGTTCAATGTAATTCCCTTCATATTCACTAATTCTACAAAAAAATTCATGGAATTAATGGATAGAGTATTTAGATATCACCTCGACAAATTTGTGACAATCTTTATAGATGATATTTTAATATACTCTAAGAGAAAGGATGATCATGAGGAGCATTTGAATATTGTGCTGAGGAATTTGAAAAGGGATAAACTATATAAAAATTATACTAAATATGATTTTTAGATGGAGGAAGTATCATTCTCGTGTCATTTTATTGCCAATAAAGGGATATCTATAGAAACTTCTAAGATAAATGAAATTGAGGAGTGGCTTAGACAAGAATCTTTAATAGAGATCCATAGCTTACTTGGTCTAGCTAGGTACTAATAATGATTTGTGAGGAACTTCACATGATTATCAAACACACTAACCAAGTTGACTCGTATGTGAGTAATGTTTTTTAGACCAATGAATTTAAATACTTCTTCAAATAGTTGAAAAAGAATCTTACATTGGACCAATACTTATACTACCCACAAGTGGGGAAATATATATGGTATATAGTGATGCATCAAATAAGTTCTTAAGATATGTACTGATGTAAAATGATATAGTAATATCCTTTTCCTCAAGATATCTAAACGTTAATGAGAAAAAATATCCCACACATGATCGTTTGTGATCTTAGTGTGGAAAATATAGAGGTTGTTAGGTCTACTAGGTAAAATACCCTGAGAGGGGGGTGAATCAGGGTATAAAAGATTAAAATTATTTCCCCTTCAGATCTTGTTTCATCATTAAACAAAACACACTTCTCTCTTTATCCCATAGAAATATATGAATAGAAATGAAATAATGCATAGGACACAGTGGTTTTACTTGGTTTACCCTCACTGGGTAACGTTCAAGGAGCATACAACGGTGATGTACCAATGTACAAAATCAACTAAATCTCACTATCAATTACAAGGTTTGGGCTAGATAACTTCTATGACCAGGCTCACTACCTTTACAAGATTTAGGGTCTGTTCACTGCATTCCCAAGGGTCACTCCCTATGTCTCTTTCTCCAGTTCATTGTTGGTGGAAGGGATCACTATCTTCCTCTTCCTTTGCCCACTGTTCTTGGAAGGGATCCACTCAAAGTTTATAGACTTATAGGTCCCTTCATTTTCATGAAAACATGCATCCTCAACTATAGGTAGATTCTCTATTAAAGTCCTTTTTTTACCCATATATGAAATCCACTTTTCCATATACTATTAGTTAGAGAAAATTACTTTGAACAATAGTTTTAGTGAATTTTCATACTTTATCAACCCCTTTGTGAACTGCCTTGCTCTTCTGCGAACTACATAGCACATATTCTTCACTAAACACGTCTTCTACGAACTGCCTCTACTTCAGCCACCATGTACCACCTTCACGTACTACATCTGCAAACTACCTCTTTGTACTTTCACCATGCACCTCTTCCACATACCACTTCCACATACTACCTCTTCCTACCACTTATTCTTTTTCAAAATTCCTTCTTCTGTGGACTGCTTCTTCTACGGACTACCTTCTTTCTTTGTGGATTACAATTCTACGCAAACACCCTTTCACAAAATCACTTCTGTGAAGCACTTCACCCTTCATGGAATCCTCCTCATGAACCTCTTTCAGACTTGGCCAAATTCCCAGAGAAAAAACGTTTTCTTATGAAAATATCTCTAAGTAATGATGGTATTAGTGCTCCTTATATAGGAAAATATATCTGCATAATCCAATAATCCTAGATTTACCAAATATTTATCATGTACCATGCTCCTATGAAATGTTCTTCCCAACATGGTCTATGTACCAACAATCTTCCTTCATGGCTTCCAAAATCACCTTCTTTTTTTTGTGAAAAAACATGTTATCCCAGGAACTGTTTTCCTTTCGCAAACTGCAGACCTTCCCACAAACCTCCTTCGCTCCATGAAATGTTCCTCCTATGTGATCAGTGTACTATTTTCCTTCCTTGAACCATTCACACATACCTCCTTTTCTATACATGAACCATGCTTTATGGTTCACGTACTATGTACCCCTATACGAAAATCGTCTTTTTATAAAAACTAAACTCCCGGTTTTAAGGCCCAAATTTTGGAAAACACTGGTAAATAATGACACCTTAAACACCTTCTTCGAAACACACCATTCATACTCATTCATGATCATCTGGCCTTGTAAACAAACATAATAACACTCAAAACATACTGATAAGACACCTTGAGGGGTTTTTTCCAAAAATATCCCCCTTTGGGTTTGTTTAAAATTATTCTCAAATTGATAACATGTTAAAGATCCTTCAATCTTCTATCATCATTCACTTATTGAGATTAAGATAGTGATCAATTATTTACTCAACACATACTCTAAGATCACATGATCCATTCTCAATGTGAGAAACAATATTATAATGTAAATTTCATCAATGAATCACTTCATTTCATTCCAAAACAACTCTTATGATTTCATCACGAACCTCAACTATTGTGATATGTATCCTTTGATCGATCATGTATTGCATCATCATATTTAATACTCCCACTACATCAATGGTCCCCTAGCAGTGTCAACTCTCCCTATATCACTAATCCACTCCACAGCTTCTTCCCATGTCTTGATTAAGACATTTTCTCCCCTTTTATAGCCACAATTTATCCCCCTTTTCAATAAACCCTAAGGTCATTCCTTTGAGGACTACAATAGGGTAAAGAACATATATTATCACATTAGGGAAAAATACACCATACCTCGGAGATTAGGGGGTCCCACATCCACACTTTTTCAAGTGAGGGAAGATGACTGAACTCCCAGAGCAAATTGATGTCTTTCAAGTGCTTCTATAGATAGGGCCTTTGTCATAATATCTGCAACTTTTTGTTCTATAGGAACATACTCTAACTTCACAAGCCCTTGCTCAACCTTCTCCTTGATAAAGTGATATTTGATTTCAATGTGCTTTGTCCTTGAGTGATGGACTGGATTTTTGATAAGATTTATAGAACTTGAATTATCACAATGGATTTTGATAGGAGACTTCACCTCAACTCTCATATCATCAATTTGTTTCTTCATCCATAAAAGTTGAATGCACACTTGAGTAGTTGTAATATATTCATCTTCTATGATGCTCAATGAAATGAAATCTTGTTTCTTGGTTATCTAAGAAATACAAAATCCATTAAGATAGAAGGCACCTCCTGACATTGATTTTCTATCATCTGCTGATCTGGCCCAATCTGCTTCTGTATATACCAATAACTCTAGATGATATTTTTCATTATACATTAAACTAAAATCCACCATTACCTTAATATACCAAAGTATCTTTTCACTACAAGCATGTTACTTTATTTGGGATTACTTTGATACTATGCTACATGACACGTGGTAAAAACAATATCGGGTCATGTCACTACTAAGTACAATAGACTTCCAATTATTTGCCTATACTCTATGACATTGATCGCTTTACCTTCATCATCCTGATACAGTTTCATATGAGTAGACACTGAAGTCTTCATATCCTTAGAATTATCTATTCTAAACCTTTTCAAAACTTCCTTTTCATTTTTGGATTGAGAAATTAATGTGTCATTCTTTCCATGTGTCACTTGTAGACTAAGGAAAAACATCAGTTCACCAATCATTGACATTTAAAACTTACTTTTCATGAATTTTTAAGATTTTCTACATTGCGCTTAATTTGATCCTCAAAAGATCATGTCATAAAAATATACTATCACTATCATCCTTTGATTACTTTAATGGTTGAAATATAGATTATAATCAACTCTACCATGCTAAAAACCGATCTTTTTTAGAAACTGATCTACACTTGAATACCATGATCTTGGTGCTTACTTCAAACCATATAAAGAATTATTCGGCCAAAAAACTATGTTCTCACCTTCATGAATGATAAAACCATCTGGCTGCTCAATATAAACTTCTTCTTCCATAACCCCATTTAGAAATGCTGACTTGACAACCTTCTAGAAAAATTTGAACTTTATTTTCACTACTATGTCCAAAAATAGCCTGATTTTCTCCAGCCTTGAAATAGGTGAAAATGTATCATTAGCATCAATTCCATCTATCTAGGAGTACCCTTTTTACACTATTCATGATTTGTTTCAAATCACAATAACATATTAATTCATTTTGTTGTGAAAGGCACGTTTTTTTTGATGAAATTCTTATTTTCTATCCTTGAAACAATCTACCATGTTTGAATCTTCTGAATTTGGTAAATATATTCATTCATATCTTGAACCCATTTCTCATCTTCATATGCTTCAATAAAAAAAACTAGCATCAACCTATGATAAGTATGGTTCTTTATATAGAGTCGTCATCCTCCCTGTCTGCACTGGTGTTGTCTGATCACCAATTATGTTTTGTCTATCAATTTTAGCTCTTTTCATTTCTCTCTATGTAGATACTAATTTATCCTCATCTTTCTCATCATTTGAGTCTTCTTCTGAATCGGCCTATATAACTGGATCATCCCCTAATCTGCTTATTTCTTCATCACTATCCTCTTGATACTAATAAGGTATTTATTGAAAATTCTTCTCATTCTCCACTATGGTTACATCATGGAATTAATAATCTTTCCTAGTATTTATTTTAAGAATTTATATGCTTTTATTTTCTTTGAGTATCAAAGAAATATAACTTCATCTCCACAGGATTCAAACTTCCTGTGTTTATCCTTGTTGATAATGAAACACTTAAATATGAAGATTCAAAAGTACTTCAATGATGGATTCTTTCCATACCATATCTCATATGAAGTCTTCTCTTCTTTGGAACATAATAACTCTCTATTTGATGTGTAAACTTCCTTCATCACTGATTCTTTCCAAAATTTATCTGGAAGGTATTTCTCAATGAGAATTGTTCTACCCATATTGTTGACAATCCAATTTCTTCTCTCAACTAATCTATTCTATTGTAGAGTTTTTACCCCTGAAACTTGAAGTCTTATCGCATGTTTCTTGAGATAATCCTCTACTTGGAAATTTGTGAACTCTATTCCATTATATGTTTGGATCTTTCAGATTTTTCAACCCAGCATCTTCTCAACTTTCCTTCAATATGTTTGTATACAACTGAATAACTCAAATTTGAGGGTGATGATTGAAACACATGCCATTCTACTATAATAATCAATTAAGATAACATAATATCATGTTCCATTAATATCTCATTGATGAAATTGGTCCAAAAACATCAATATGAACCAACTAAATCAATATTATTGACCTTTGGTCTTTTAAAATATATTTATTTTGAATGATATTCCCTTGTTGGTAGGCATCACACATATGTGTATGATCATGTGATAATCTAGGGAGATATTGAGCATCATCATATTTCACTAGATCTTCCAAGGATGTTTGGATCACATGTCCAAGACGTTTATTCCACAACTTATTTTCTTCATCCATAGAGAGAAAGAACATATCTCATTATCCCCTCACGAGGTTGAGTTCCCTTTTGTACACTTTCCCTAAAATAAAACAACACCATCTTTTGCCTTGATGACACATAATTTCATAAAAAAAGATTATGGCATGCCCTGAGTCACACAATTGACTTACACTTAATAAGTTGTGACTAAGACCTTCAACAACCAAGACATTTTCACATCTCATGTCTTTTCCCCAAAACATTTATTTCCTAGAGCCAATTATTTTCATCCCTTAATCATTACCAAATCTTACGATACCTTATTTATCGTACTTGATTCCCATTACTAGATCCTTGTTTCCTGTCATATAAGAGGTACACCCATTGTTAATGATTCATATCCTTGTGCGATTTGATGCCTTCTACAACCACCTCCAACTCATATATTTTATTTTTGATCTATGTATTTGTCTTCATACCCTATATAGATTGATAATATTGACATTCCTCAAAATATGATGGACCGGCTTCATCTTATAAAACTAAAAATAGATTTTTCATTTTCATCTCATTTGATGATACATTTTTTATGGCCTATAACCAAACTTATTTTGCTTTGTCACATTCCTCTATGTTTATTAGAAATATCTTTCCATCTTTTTGAGTCCTCCACACCTGAAATAGTGGCCATCAAATGATAAACTGAAAAATTGAGCTCTGTATAACTGCCTTTGTTGGTCATGTTTCCTTCAGTGCCTCTTTTCTATGTAAAAAAACATTTTTTATGTGTCCCATATTTCGACAACAATAGAATCTTATAGGGTACATTCCTATGTGGAAATTCTTCACCACTGGTTATCCCTTTGGTTATCTGAATCTTATGATTCTTCTTTATACCCAAATCAATCTTCAATCTCAGAGTAGGTTCTTGTGGTCTGACTTCAACCGTTACTACTTTCTCTTTTTTATCAAGCCCCACACCAACCTTATCATTTTAATTTGACTTTTTCTTCTATTATTCTAGACAAACATGGTCCACTTTTATCTCTTTTATTGCTTGTGTTATCTATTTTCTCAATTTTGTTCTACGATTCAATATTTTTTCTTGATTCTTAACACTTTTTCGCAGACCGATGACTTCCTCTTCAAGTTATTTTATATTTTTGATGTGATATTTTCCTATTTTAGTCAAAATATCAATCTCTCTTTTATGTTCTTCAATTTTGAGTTTATAATTAACCACCTTTTTTGAGATCTCTAGTGTTAAAGACTTTAGTTTTCCAATTTCTTCATTCAGATCAGACTAATCTTCTTTCTACTGTTGTATATAGAGTTTGGCATCATGAACCACTTTGTTATATTTTATTGTTTTGGATCTCTAAACATCTACCTCTTCAATAGAATATTCTAATTTAGCCTGAAGATCATTTTTTCCTTCTACTTATCCCTTATCACTATCACTTTCTTCCTTTGTTTGGGAATTTCCCACAATAGCCACCATAGCATCTACTTTATGATCTTTACAGTCCCCCAACTCTTCTTCCTTAGACTCTTCTAAAATTTAATCTTATTTTGAAATAATATTATCTTTTTAAAGAAATTTTTATTCACACTTCTCCTACCTTTATCATTAGCTGAATAATTCTTTCATGGATTGTCATCATTGTCTTTATCATCATATTCAAACTTCTTAGGATACTTTACTACAAAATGTTCAATCTTTCCACATTAGAAGCATGCAAGTGGAAGTTTAACTTTGAAATTTCTTCTTCCTATTTGTAGGTTTGAATATATAAATAACATGAAATCATCCAAATAATCTTCTTCCTAACTATCTTCAATATAGAGCTTCTTCACGGACTTGAATGCCACTTCTTTAGACTTCCCCTTTTCCACAGAATCGTTATCATCATTTTTCATTTCATATGCAACTAGGGTACTATGAAAGTTATCCAATGTGAGCTCTTTTTGATCATTATCCTCCAATAATTAAACTTTAGGATTAAACTGAGGTGGAAGTTTCCTCAATATATGCTTCATAATATTTATATATTAAATGACTTCTCCAAGACCATGCATGTCTTCCACTAAAACATTCACCCTATCAAAGAATACATAAAAAGATTCATTTGGGTTCATTATCATATCTTCATACTTGTTCCACAAAACCTACATCTTTTCATCTTTTACCTTTGAATCTTTTTCATATATATTCAATAAATTTTTCCACATATCATGTGATGTTTTACATGACACCACCTTTGTATAAATTTCATTGGATATAGCTCACCCTAAATCATTGATCCCTTTAGAATTGGCATCTAATTCTTTTTTTCAACTTATAATAAAGAACCAATATTGATATTGACTGATATTCCATGCATAGATGTTGTGAAGACATCCATTACAAATGATCAAAAGTAGTTTTACATCTAATTCTTACATAGTTGAAATTTGTTTTTTTATAAGATTGGAATTCCTTTATGATTGAACACCTCCATTTCTTATATAGAGAGAGAACCATTGACTTTTAACATTTCCCTCTGATACCAATTGTTAGGTCAACTAGGTCAAATACCCTGATAGGGGGCGGATCAGGGTATGATAGATTAAAACTAATGCCCCTTAGGATCTTATTTCTTCATTAAACAAAAAAAATCTATCTTTCTCCAGTAGAAATATATGAATAGAAATGAAATCATACATAGAACACCGCAATTTTACTTGGTTCACTCTCATTGGGATATGTCCAAGGAGCATACAACAACGATGTTTCGATGTACCAAATCCACTAAATCTCACTGCCAATTACAAGGTTTGGGCTAGATCACTTTTATGCCCAGGCTCACTACCTTTACAAGATTTAGGGTCTTCTCACTGCATTCCCAAGGGTCACTCCCTATGTCTATTTATCTGGATCACTTCCAGTGGAAAGGATCACCATATTTCTCTTCCTTTTCTCACTTCTCTTTGAAGGGATCCACTTATATTTTATGAACTTATAGGCCCCTTTATTTTCATGAAATAATGAATCCTAAACTATAGGTAGATGCTCTGTTGAAGTCCCTTTTCTCACATGTAGATGAAATCCACTTTTCCACTTACTGTTAGTTAGTAGAAATTACTTTTTCAAACTATTTTAGTTCATTTTCATACTTTCTCAATCCCTCCATGACCTTCCTTTCTCTTTCATGAATTTCATAGCACATATGCTTCGTGGACCACCTCTTCCATGAACTACCTTTACTTCTACCACCGCGTACCTCCTCCGTGTACTACCTCTATAAAATCCCTATGTGTACTTCCACCATGTACCATTTATGTGTAGTGACTTCGTTTACCACTTCCACTTATATGGAATTTCCTCTTCCACAGACTGCTTCTTCCATGGACCACCTTCTTTCTTTCCAGATTACAATTCTCCACAAACACCCTTTCATAGAATCACTTCTGTAAACTGCTTCCCCCTTCATTGAATCATCCTCATGAAACTATTTCAGAATTGTACAAATTCTTGGAGAAAAGATTTTTTCTTATGAAAATTTGTCTAAGTAATTATGGTATTATTGCTCCTTATATAGGAAAATGGATCTTCCTAATCCACAATTCCAATATTCCCTAAATCTTCACTATGTACTATTCTCTTGTGAACCATTCTTTCCTATGTGTTCCGCATACCGCCACTCTTCATTTGAAGACTCCAAAATCACTATCTTGTTTTCAGGAATGATATTCCATCCTGTGAACCATTTTCCTTCCAAAAACTATATACCTTCATGTGAACCTCCTTTTCTCCATGAATAGCTCTTCCTACGTGGTCTATGTACCATTTTCCTTCCATGAACTATTCCTGTATACCTCCTTTTCAATTAAGGAACTGTGTTTCATGGTCCAGATATTTTATACCCCTATACATAAATTATACTTTTCCAAAAACCAAACTCCCGATTTTGAGGGCCAAAAATTTAGCAAACACTGGAAAATTGTGCCACCTTAAACACCTACTTCTTAACACACCATTCATACTAATTTGCGGTAATTTGTCCTTGTCGAAAAATAAAATCATACCCAAAACATACAGAGAAGACACCTTGAGGTTTTTTTCCTAACAGCATCATTATCTCTATAGGGAGAAGTGTGAGATATTTACTGATCACATGAGCCTCAAATATATATTCACATAGTAGGATTTTAATATGAACCTCTGAAGATGGTTAGAGCTTATCAAGTATTATGACTTCACATTAAACTACTATCCTAGTAAAGAAAATAAGGCGGTGGATGCTTTAAGTAGAAAGGATCTTTAAACTTTATCAATGATGAGAATTGAGAAGGATCCAATCTTTTTAGACTTAAAAAGGATGGACATGGGAATTATAAGGGAATGAACATAATAATTCCCTTATCAAATGATTCAACCAACCCTTATGGAGATGATAAAGTTTTCTTAATGAAATGATGTGGAAATTAAGAAGAAGGTGGGATATATCAGAAATGGGAAATCCACAGAGTTAATAATTGATGAGGAAGGAGTCATGAGATTTGGGTCATGAATATGTGTACCATCAAATCTTGAGATAAATAGGGGGATTTTTAATGATGCACATAGATTGACCTTCTCCATCCACCCATAGAACACAAAGATGTATCAAGATCTCTAATATCACTATTGGTGGGACAATATGGAGAAGTATATCATTGAATATATATATCAAAGTGTCTAGTATTCATCAATTGAAGGTTAAAAGGAAAAAATATAAAGGGATTATGTAATCATTACCTATACTTACATGGAAATGAGAAAATATCATCATGGAATTTGGCATTGGCTTATGTTTATTCCTTATGTTTAATTATTTATTTGGCACACAACTGTATGAACATGTTATAATTGGTGTGACCATATAGAGATCTAATGCATTGGGTAATGTTTTAGTCTCATGAGATAATATTTATAGGATTATGTAGTAAACTTAATCCATTATGGGACTATATTCACCATGTGATATAGTCTTGGCAGTTATCCTTGACTCATGTTTATATCATGTTATATACTTCTTTCACTTTCCTATGTTTCCATGATAATATGATTCCATGTTTTATTTTTTATGCATTCATATATTTATTCATGATCCATGCCTTTTATTTTATCATGTTATTCCTTCTAACTCATGTGTTATTCTTTTTTCCCATGACTATTCTCTTACTGTGTTTTTTAGATCACCTCTTTTGTCTAGGTATTCCTTAGGTTATCCTATGTAGTTTTAGAAGCTCAAAATGACTTATGAGATCATTATGGAAATTAATAAAAATATTTTTTATTTTAGTTTCGTGTTTTCTAATTATGTACCTAGTCTTCCAAATACACTATAATTTTCAATCCTTGGTTTTTATTTTTTGGATAATTATGCTTAAAATCATGTAATACTATGTGAAAAATAATTGGACTTCTATAAGATACCTAGATTTATGATTTTATATTTAGATCACACCTAGACTAGTTTCCCCCTAGAGTATGAGGTTCTGGACTATGGGAAGTTCCATGAGGAAGAGATTTTGCATAAAATAGGTGGGATTGTGATGTGAAGACTATACAAATGTTGGAAGTTAGTCTTGATGGATGGTTATTATGACTAGGTTCATATCACTATCATTATTATAAACTACACATGACACTTACTACTTGATCACTTATTGTACATGGGTGTTGATATATTATCCTACATTATTTTCATATACACTTGTTACCTTGTGACACCACTATTATATGCTACTTGTGATAATTGAAATGTGATTTTAAATTATCTTATTATTATTATATACAATCATTTTTATGTACCATTGTTATACTCTTTATATTATATTCGATATGTGTGATTATATCATCTTTCTTTACTCTCCATTGGTTTTGACATGTGAAATGATTTTCAAAGATTTATAATAAAAAAAGGATATTTGATAAAAAGGGTTTTTATAATGTTTTCCAAATTAACTATCTTGTGGTGTATTTGAAGGGAAAAGGATGGTTTAAATTAAATGTTTTCATGAAGCTCAATTTTACTACTTATTCCTTTAAAACATTTTCATGATTATTTTCATTATTCCTTGTGAAAGAACTAAAATATCATGCATCCTCTCTTAATATTTTTTTTATTTTAGCATATCTGAAATTCAGAATGGGAGGAGCTATATAGACTCCTTGTTGGGATCCTACTGTGCATAATATTTCTCAAACCCTATATATACCAATCATTGTATGCATACTTCATGGTTTCTCTCAGGTGTTTCGTACTTCTATACTTATTTTGTGGGTTCATGCTTGGGTTAGCAAAGGTCAGGTGACTTGGGATATGGTTGGTTTCCATGAACCACTATAATATGGGTTATGATAGTCTTGTTATTTTTATTTCTATTCACAAATATCTATGTATCATCTCATTGATTTGTCTATTGTATATCTTACTTTTATTTTTAGATAAATGATATTTTTTTACATCTCATTTTTTTCTTGTCTATAATTTATGTTTTACTTATTATGATTTTATTACATTACTTTTATTCACCATGTTTATCTTTTATTTGGGGAAAATTTGTTCCAATGTGTGTTTTTAGATGCCTAGGCACTTGTATCCATCCCATGGTGATTAAGAATTCCATTTGTTCCATATAATAGATTAGGTCAGGTGTCAAGTCAGTAGCAGTCTGGGTTGGTTTTCTATATTCTTCTTCTATTTGTTCTAATCCATCATTTTAATTTATTTTTATTTACTTATATCACATCCAATTCCACGTTTACTCATGAATCTGGGTATTCATTCATTCATAATTTTATCGATTCCTTCATATACTTTTTTTTTAATTTCCAACAATTCACTATCTAAGAACCTTCAAAAAAATGATACTTCTTCTTAAGATCATTATATTTTATTTCAAATTCAAGATTAATTTTCAATTTAACCGACCCTCCTTCAAGGGATTCTACCTACCTTCTTCACTCTTTTACACAAACATTAAGGTCATCAATCACCTTAGTCGGTTCTTTATTATTTATCTTGAGGTTCATTACTTATTTAGAATTCACCTAATTGACTAATTGATATTCAAGTAATTTTTCAAGTAATTAAATATCAACTTATATATATTCCACATATTCATAATATTATTTTAGTAATTCATTAATATTTCGATTTTTCTTTGTATGAACATTGATATCTTCCATATCCCCCTTAATTTTATCATTGATATCTAATTCACCTTATAATTGCATGTCTTCCTCCATTCTAGATCCTCCCTTTTCAACTATATCCATCATTGCATCTTCTATATATGAATTTAATTCTGTTTTAGATTCCTTAGGATAATAATCATCATTATATTCCTCTTTTATAACAAATCACTTTCTTTAAAACTTCTTTCCAGATAAACATCCCAATTTTGTGTCACTTTTGGGAGTGAATCTTTTTTAATGATTATGTATAAATTTTTCTTTACTTTATTCATCATAAAATATTCTTGAGAACCTTGTTGTGATGTATCCAAATATACCTCATCAGAAACATTCTAAGGGTATCATTCCATCAAATCTACTCATTCTTTATTTTAATTTCCTTACCACAAGAGATAAGAATTCTCCACTTAATTATTCATCTCTATCTTTACTGATATCAAGTTTTTATATATCTTTAAAATTTATTTTCTTATTTGAGTGACTTTATGTTCCTTTTATATTGACCTGTATTTCATATGAAACTATACTACTTTGAAGATTATCGAGTGAGATTTCTTCTAAGTTCCTTTATTTAAGAGCATAAACCTTCATATTATACAAAGGTGGAAATATTCACAAGATATTTTTCATAATACCAACATTATTTATCCCCTCTCCAAGTCTTTTAATCGCTCCAATGATCTCGATGATTCAATTGAATAAAACATAAATATTTTCATCAGGTAATATTTTCAAGTTACCAAAATTACTATTAATCACATTAAGATTATCCTTATTTACCTTATTATCACCTTTATATATATTATCCAATTTATCCCACGTTTAATTGTCACTAGTGCATCTCATAACCTTCATGTAAATCTGATTTGATATAGATCTAGATAAATAATTTTTATCTTTGGAATTTTTATCGAGCATCTCCATTTTTTATTCAATAATGGATAGTTCTGATGTATCACTAACTTATATCCTATGTATTATTTTTAAAGAAAACATCTAGCCTAAGAGATCATAAGTTTGATCTAATTCTATTCCTCCAAATATAATAATTTCTCATATTTAAAATTGGAACCCCTTTAGAATTCACTATGTTACTTATACTGAGGTTCAGTAAATAGATTCAATGCTAGTAATGTTAGCTCAGATGCCACTTATTGCAACCTGAGGCACCCTGATAGGAAAGGGGTGAATCATGGTGTGAAATTTTTCATTTCACTGTATTGGAACTTTTTCCCATGTTGGTATTGACATGTTGATCCTATCATAGTTAACCACATATCCACCATAATCATAAATGTAGAAATTAAAATAGGTAATAATAATTTTACTTTTTTTACCAATAAGGGATAATCTAAGATGAATACACATGGTTTTGTGTTGGTGTACTAGAATATACTAATATTAAATAGTTCATTGGATAAAATTATTTAGTTATATTCACTTCATATTATTCCCATTTCCTTTATAACTTGATTTATGGATTATCACACTACCTCCCCTAGATCACTTTCATTAGTTCCTTTGCACACTACTTAAAATTTATGTCTCCTTAGTTTATTGACATAAAGGTTACTTCCATGTCATAAATAATGTGTAAAGTATTTTTTATCATTAAGACTTGAGTATGATTCTTCAATTTAATTTTATGTATCAATAAAATATACTTGTAATAATTTGATCAAATGATTCTTTTTTCCTAGGTGTCTTCAGTCTGGGTTCACTAAAAAAAATTGCTCAGATACCTTCACTTAGGTATAATTCTCTTAAGTCCTTCGCACAACTTATTTTTCCAAGTAATTCTCCCAAGTGTGCTTTGTGGACCTCCCTTTGTTAAGGTGAGTTCACCCAAGTAGGTAATGTGAAACTACCTTCACTCAACCATATTCAAAAAACTGTGTTTTCATTATGGAATTCACTCAACCTTGACTCTCTAAAATTTATTTGTACAGCTCTCTTTTCTTAGGTGAGTTTTATCATCTATTTATCATGAAATAATATTTGTGAAACTTCCTCCACTAAGATATATTCACTCAAGTATATTTTACACAATAATGTTCACTCAAGTGAGCCTTAAAAAAAGAGATATCCAATAATATTTCTCTAAGTCTTCATTCAATGTTTTTATAATGATAATAATGGGATTAGATTATATTTATAAGAAAACCTCAACCTTCATGAATATTTACATTATTTTAAATTTATGGTATTTCATTCATGAAACTTGATTTCAGTGTCACGCAACTAGTATTAATATCTTAGCTAGTACACACCAGACCAATGCACAACTCCTAATTAGTGTGGTGCCTGACTAATAAGAAACTCCTTGACTAGAATGAGTTTTCTTTTATTGGTAATATCCATATACATTTTCACCAAAATGAAATATATATTCACATATAAGTATTTTAAAATGAACCTTTGAAGATAGTTAGAGCTTATCAAAGATTATGACTGCACATTCCACTACCATCCTGTAAAGAAAATAAGGTGGCAGATTCTTTAAGTAGAAAGGATCCTGCAACTTTATCAATGATTAGAATTGAGAAGGATCCAATCTTCTTAGACTTAAAAAGTATGTACATGGGAATTATAAGTTAAATAACATCATCATTCTTTTCCCAAATGATTAAACCACCTCTTATGGAGATGATAAATTATTCTTAAAGATACGATGTGTCAATTCAGAAGAAGGTGGGATCTATCAGAAATGGGAAATCCATGGAGTTCAAAATTGATGAGAAATGAGTCATTAGATTTGGGTCATGACTATGTGTACCATAAAATCCGAAGATAAATAGGGGGATTTTGAATGATGCACATAGTCTGACCTTCTCCATCCACCCATAGAACATAAAGATGTATCAAGATCTCTAAGATCACTATTTTTGGGACAATATGGATAATTATATCATTGAATATCTATCAAAGTGCCTGGTATTTCATCAATTGAAGGCTGAAAAGGAAAAATATAAGGGGATTATGTAACTATTACCTATAACTACATGGAAATGTGAAAATATCACCAATGACTTTTTCATTGGACTTCTGAAGACATCTAGAGGAAATAATTCCATATGTATTGTTGTTGATAATCTTAAAAATATAGCTCACTTTATCACAATTCAAGATGGATTCTCACTCAATCAACTTGCATGGATATACATCAGATAAGTGGTGAGGATGTATAGACTACCATTATCAATTTTATCCAAATCAAGATCTGATATTTAACTCCAATTTCTAAAAAAGTACCCAACATGCTCAAAACACTAAGTTGAACTTTAGTATGGATTACCACCCTCAAACTGATGGCTAATATAAGCAGGACATATAGAAACTAGAAGATATATTGAAATCATGATCAATGGACTTCAAAGGAAGATGGGATCAACATCTTCCAATGGTTGAGTTATCTTATAAAAATATTTTCCACTCAATCATACAAATGGATCCATATGAATCCCTTTATGGGAAGAGATGTAGAACACCTACATGCTGGGATGAAGTCAGTGAATGTAATCTTTTGGGACCTAAAATGGTCGAAGAAATTGTAGAAAAGGTGAAGTCTATTTAGCAGTACATCAAGGATGCCGAAAGTCAGTAGAAGAGCTATGCATACAATCATTGATGGGAATTTAAGTTCAAGGTTGGAGATAAGGTATTCCTATGCATATCTCCATGGAAGAGATTCGTGAGATTTGGGAATAATGGAAAGATAAGTCCTATGTACATCATCCTCTTTGATATTCTTGATAGCATCGGAGCTGTGGCATATTGACAAGGACTTGCACCAACCATGTCTCAAGTACATGATTTATTTCATGTATCCCTCCTAAGGAAGTACATAATAGATCCCTCACATGTATAGAATTGATAGGTGATACAGCTAAAAAATTATCTCTCTTATGAGGAGAAACTAGTGAAGATCTTGGACCATATAGAAAAAGTTATATGAAATAAGATAACTCACCTAGTTAATGTATTATGGAGAAACCACAAATATGAAGAGGCGATATGGGAACCATAGGATGTAATGAAGGATAAGTACCCTCAAATGTTTTCACCATAGTATGTAAAATAAAATTTTGAGGAGAAAATCTCATAATGGGGGAAGAATGTAACACCCCAATATTTTTATGAAACATATCTCTTTAAACATTTTGATTTCTTCAATAGCTTGTGTGGCATGCAACACCGAGTTTAAATGAATAGTAATATAATATTAAAATATTAGTATTTTAACATTATTATTATAACCTGTCCATTAAATTGGATGATATTAATAGGAATATCCATATTATGAAATGTATTTATTAATAGTAACTAAACACTAAATTGTGTAGTAAATACATTTTATTCTTCAAAAATATGTTTTCTTAAAAAAATGATTTTATTAATTTTTATAACAAAATATATATAATTAATTTTGACAATTTTAGAAAATTTATCTAAAAAAATAAATTTAATTTTTGAATTCATCATGTCAAAATTATTTTAGGATGAATTTTTGGTAATTTTCTAAGAATCTTAAAATTTTAATGAATAGTGAAAATACTAATTTATATTGAAAATGGTATTTTATTTTAAAGAATTTAAAAGTTTATTTAGATTAGTTTAAAATTTTAATTATTTACTTTGATAATAAATAATCTAATTTTTTTCTTTTAAATGAATTTTATTCATGAATTTACAATAAAAACATTTTATACTTAAAAGGGAATTTTTTAGAAAAGTTTTATTTTTTTTATTTTTTCTGATTTAATATTAAGTTAAATTATGAAACTTATGTGTTTTAAATTTTGAAAAACGGAATCCATATTTTTAACCAAAAGGTCTAAATTTAGTAAATTTACCCCTTTTATTTTTTGTTAATATGAATAGTATCCTTAGTAATTTTTGTTACCACGGTGAAGGGTAGATCGTGTAATTAAGGGTAAAAATAATATGATAAGGGTTATAAAATGACCCTAACACTTGAAAAAATTATATTAGATGAGTAATTATCAACCATAATTATCCATGGGAATAATTTTGGATCATTTGGATCCACTTGGTTGACATTATGCCCCTTATAGTATTTTATTTAAAGAAAAGTCAAACTTTTCACACAATTATTTTTAATAAGTATAAGATTTTTAATATATGGTTATACCAAAGATATATTTGACCATAAACATTATTTTAAATATAAAATAATTATCTACATCATGGTAATTTATTTTCAATTTTTAGTGAATAAATAATTACCTTAATTTTATACACAACTATGATAATATAATTATTAAAGAAATGAAAAATTCAAATAAATGATAATAAAAATATTAAAATAAATTTAATTTTAGATATTTAAGATAATATAATAATTCTATAGATTATCATGAAATTTATAGGATATAATAAAATATTTTTTTTAATTTAAATAATTGTTTTGATGTTTTAATAGTCCATGTAAAGAATAGTATCGAATTTTACAATAGTGATATTTCATGAATATAATATTTTATTAAATTATTTCAAAGACATAAAAATATTATATAATCACAAATGGGATATTATATGGTCTAAAATTTCATCCCCTATTCATTTATGAGTCATTTTGAATCATTTTTATATAGAATAGTCTTTTTATATTTTAATATTTTTGAAAAATTCCAAAATCACCCCTCTCCTCCCCTTTTAAATGCCACCCCTCACAACCCCTTCTCCTCACACCTTACAAGAATTTAAGCTTTCAAAATATCTTACAGAAACTCTCATACCCACTCTACCCACATCCAATTGCTTCTATTCTCACAAAAATACCAATTCCAATTTCCTTAAGGGATCCTTCAAGGATGTGATATTCAATAGGTAACTTTCTTAAACCACCTCTCTTAATTTCTTTTCTTCTTCTAAATTCGCATCACCACATTAATCCATCAAATAATAATGACTCTAGTTTCATTTATATACTGTAATTTTATATTTATAATGTAATATTTTTTATCCAGTCCTTTTTCTCATATCCTCTTATTTAAAGAAAGGAAACCATTTTCCAAATTATGTCGATTAACCGTCTCTGTGGATAATGAGTTTTTGTTTTTCATTACTACCTTAAAATCTATTCATAAAACTATTATCATGATTATATCATATTTAAATAAGTATATTATAAATTATTTCATGTTTTGGAACTAATATATAGACATTATATTAAATTAAATTAAATTAGTTTGTGATCATTGGAAAACCCGCCAAAATAAACTAAACATTGAGCATTAATATTTTATAAAATCAATCGTCCTCATACCATAAAGAAAAATGATGTATGGGACCATTTAAACTTTTTTATGTGCATTAATACCATATAATTTCACTTCTATTGTAATATTTTCATTTTACAAGAACATATATAATTATATACAAGTAAACCAACCATGAAACCATGAAATGAACACTCCAAAAACGATGAAATTGAGCATTATAACTCATAAAAATACCCATAAATTAACTTAATAAAATTATAATAAATCAAATAAATGTTTAATAGTTTCTTAATTAATTAATTAATTAATCTAATTTAATTATCTTGGGCATTAATTGTAAGTGAAGAATATATTTGAACACAAGGTAAAGGATCTCTTCGAACCTCCAAATTTCCTTTGGGATTTGATTTCTCTCTCTTTTCCTAAATTTATCTCTTCATTATTCATATATAATTATCCTATATTATGTTTATATGTACCACACATATGTATTTATCTCAATTCATATTTATTTTATTTATGTTATTAATATTTTCATAACTTTTTATATACTCCATTTACTGATTTTATCTGAAATGTGCATAATTTTTGTGAAATATTAATGTTTAAATATTAAATATAATTTTTGAGCACTATTTGAATTCATCTAGATTCAATTCTATTTAATTTTTTAATAATAAATATCACCTTAATTATTCAAATTATATGATTATTATTTTTTATGTTTCCTTACTCAAATTCCAACATTTCATTATAAGGAACCTTTTGCAAAATCGTCCATTTGGATGGTCATATAGTCCACACAAGAAAACCTAAATAAATTGTGAAGAAACTGGACCAGTCATGATGATTGAGTTACTGGTTTAAATACCAAAGCCCAATTTTTATAAAACTCCACCATATGTTCTTGATTATCCAAAATAATCATGTATATAAATTTTAAGGTCCAAATACATGAACAAGGGGCCCAACTGATGCTTTGAAGTCCATCCCACCATTCTGGTAGGAAATTAAAATATGAACACTATTCATGAAATGGATCATGATTTAATCATCAAATAAAGATGATATTTTTCAGTATTAAAGAGGATATATAGGCGGCATACTTTTTTGAATAAAGTGTTCAGTTTTTAAGTCGTATTCCTGTTGATAAACCCATTCACATTTCAGCCTTCTAAAACGTATGGATTGAAATGGACAGATTAACATTGTTTATTCAAACGGCCATAACTTTGGCTCCATAAGTCAAAATTACTCAAAATTTTGATATTATTCTTCCAAAATTATTATATACAACTTTGAAGAAGGATACATCTCTATATTAAGCTTTTTGGATGTCCAAATTGTTGATCCAAGTGGAGGGGTAGTTTTGGAATGCAAACAGTCCACCACCTTGGGCTATAAATACATCCCCTCTACTCCTTTCAAAAGAGTTGGAATCTCAGAAGAGAGAAGAACATATTTTCACTACCAAATCCTTTAAAAGTTCTTGGTAGGACCTTCCATACTCAAGTTTTCACTTGAGATACCCTTCCTCCTCTCTTTGTTTCCTTTTACTTTTATGTTCTTAACTATTGTAATCTTGTAAGTCTTTTTTTTGTAATTATATTTTAATGAAAGTTTCTTATTCAATATCTCTTATTCTCATCCAAATTTTGTATTTTAATATTTATGTTCTTAAAATATTTTAAATAAAATTGAATCCACTTCCCTTCTTTTTCTTTCTCATTCAATCTAAAGTTCGTTTTTAATTATCATCATCGTTTGTGTGTTTGTTCGACGCACCACTCTTTTCTTATCCCTTTATTTTTCTTATCTTCTTAATTTATCATAATAATAATTATAACAATATTAATAATAATTTAAATGGATTAGTAAATCTCTCATTGGGTTGAGTTATAATTTATGGATGTTAAGCGATTGAGAACATTTGCTCGATGAGTATTCTTTGAATTAACATTGTGTATGTTAGACTTAACATGTCATGGATTAATGACATATTTTGTTTAAAGTATGGATTACATGGATTATTGAAACCATAAATACACAACCAAAAACAAGTACTTATTGAGATTAGAATCCTAGTTAATTTAAGTCTTGGATTAAATCCTTAACACTTAGGAATCCTAATCAATGTCAACTTGTGACATGGATGTTAATTTAATGCAATACAAAGCAAGGCTCAAGGATATCACAATCTTAACTACCTATTGATGAACTAAACCCAATATTTATAAAACTATTAAATCAATCTTAATCAAACATGATCCATAAATTATTTCATAATCTCTTCAAAAAAACCCCCCAAACTGAATACAATCAACTAAAAACAATCTACTATTAAAAAGTATCATCGCTAAGGATTTGACCCGAGTGCTTCTATACACATTAGCAGAGAACCGGAACCTTGACCGATCGATAGGCAAAAATTTTTCATGCTTTCATTTATGCATAAATTACATGTTTTAAAAGGTTCCCATCTCAATTCCTCTTGGAAAGAAAACTTGGTTAAAGGGAACTTCTTTGTTTCTTATCCATTTTCAAGTACACTCCATAAACTATTTTAAGAATCCAATATTTTTCTAAAATCACTCAATTTATCATGAAAATAACTTTAGTTCAAATTTTTTTATCTAAATAATTAAATATTTATCCTCTTTAAAGGAACTTTATTATTTTACTTAAAATTATGCTTAAGTGGTTCATTTATAAAGTTACCTAGTCACCCTCTTTATTGTATTCAATTCAATTGGACATAATTATTCATGATATATTTTTATTATTACTTTATTAATGACTAAGAAATATTTAAATCACGTATTTCATGGATACCATTGTTATACTCCCTTTATTTTTGCCTATGACATGATTACGATACCAATTTCTTTCTATGGATTACTCTTATGTTTATTCCTTATGGTTAATTATTTATTTGGCACAAAAATGCATGAACATGTTATAATTAGTGTTCCCATATAGAACTCCGATGAATTGGTTAATGTTTTAGTCTCATGAGATATTATTTATATAATTAGAGAGTAAACTTAATCCCTTATGGGACTCTGTCCACCATGTGATATAGTCTTGACAGTTATATTAGACTCATGTTTATAACATGTTATATATTGATTCTACTTTACTATGTTTCCATAATAATATGATTCCATGTTCTATTTTTTATGCTTCCATATGTTTATTCATGATGCATTCCTTTTATGTTATCATGTTATTCCTTCTAACTCATGTATTATTCTATATTCCCATGTTTATTCACTTACTGTTTTTTTTAGCTCGCCCCTTTTGTCTATGTATTCCCCAGGTTTTACTATTCAGTTTTAGGAGCTCAAAATTAGTTATGATATAATTATGAAAATTAATAAAATGATTTTTTATTCTAGTTTCATATTTTCTTATTATGTACCTAGTCTTCCAAATACACTATACTTTTTTATACTTGGTTTTTATTTTATGGATAATTATGCTTAAAATCATGTAATACTATATGAAAAATAATTGGACTTCTATAAGATACCTAGATTTATGATTTTATATTTGGATCACACCTAGACTAGTTTTCCCCTAGATTATGAGGTTTCGGACTAGGTGAATTTCCATGAGGAAGAGAGTTTTCATGAAATAGGTGGGCTTATGATGCAAAGACTATAAAAATGTTGGCAGTTATTTGTGATGGATGGATATTATGACTAGGTTTATCTCACTAACATACTTAGAAACTAAACATGACACTTACTACTTGATCACTTATTGTACACAGGTGTTGATATATTTTCCTACATTCTTTCCATATACACTTGTTCACTTGAGACACCACTATTATATGATACTTGTGATCCTTGAAATGTGGTTTTAAATTTTCTTATTATTATTATATATAATCATTTTTTATGCATGATTTTTATACTCTTTATATTATATTCAATATGGGTTATTATATCATCTTTATTTACTCTCCATTGGTTTTGAATTGTGTAATTATTTTCAATGATTTATAATATAAAAAGGATATTTGATAAAAATGGTTTTTATAATGTTTTCTAACTAAAATATCTTGTGGTGTTTTCAAAGGTAAAAGGATGTTCTAAATTAAATTTTTTCATGAAGATCACTTTTACTACTTCTTCCTTTCAAATTTTTTCATGTTTGTTTTCTTTATTACTTGAAAAAGAACTAAAATATCATGCATTATCTCTAATTATATCTTTATTTTAGCATATCTAACTTTCATAATGGGAGGAGTTACATAGACTCCTTGGTGGGATCCTACTGTGCATAATTGTTCTCACACCCTACATATACCAATCGTTGTATGAATACTTCATGGTTTCTTTCAGGTTTTTAGTACTTATATACTCCTTTTATGGGTTCATGGTTGGGTTAGCTAAGGTCAAGTGACTTGGGATATGGTGGGTGGTCATGAACCACTAAAATATGGGTTATGATAGTCTTGTTCTTTTCATTTATATTCACAAATATCTATGTATCATCTCTTTTATTTGTTTGTTGTCTATATTACTTTTATTTTTAGAGCAATGATTTTTTTACAAGTCAGTTTTTTCTTGTCTATAATTTATGTTTTACTTATTATTATTTTGTTACATTACTTTGATTCACCATGTTTATCTTTTATTTGGGGAAAATTTTTTCCAATGTGTGTTTTAGATTCCTAGGAACTTGTCTCCATCCCATGGGGATTAGGAATTCCATTTATTCTACATAACAGATCGGGTCAAGTGTCGAGTCAGTAGCAGCCTGGGTTGGTTTGTAACATTTTACTTATATTTGTTATAATCCATCATTTTTAATTGCTTTTTATTTCTCTATATCACATAAAATTCCACTTTTACTCATGAAGCTGGGTCTTTGTTCATTCATAATTTTATCAATTCCTTTATAGCCTTTTTTTTATTTCCAAAAATTCACTATCTAAGAACCTTCAAAAAATGTGACTTCTTCTTGGGATCACTAGATTTTGGTTCAAATTCATGATTACTTTTCAACATAAACTTCCCTTCTTTAAGGGATTCTACCTTCCTTGTTCACTCTTTTACACAAGCATTAAGTTCATCAATCACCTTATCTTATTCTTTATTCTTTATCTTGAGGTTAATTACTTATTTATAATTCACCTAATTGACTAATTTATATTCAAGTTATTTTTGTATTAATTCATTCTTGACTTATATATAATCCAAATATTCATAATATTATTTTAGTAATTCATTAATCTTTTGATTTTTCTTTCTATGAACATTGATCTCTTCAATATCCCCCTTAATTTTATCCATGATATCTAATTCACCTTAAAATTGCATGTCTTCCCCCATTTTAGATAATCCCTTTTAAAATATATCCATCATTTCATATTCTATATATGAATTTCATTTTATTTCATCTTTTTTAGTATAATATTCATCATTAAATTCCTCTTTTATAAAAAATCACTTTCTCTAAAACTTCTTTCTGGATAAACATCCTAATTTTGTATCACTTTTGAGAGAGAATCTTCTTTAATGATCATTTATTAATTTTTATTCACTTTCTTCATCATCAAATCTTCTTGAGAACCTTATTGCAATGTATCCAACTATACCACATCGAAAACATTCTAAGGTTAGAATTCCATCAAATCTACTCATTCCTCTTTTTAATTTTCTTACCACAAAATATAGGAATTCATCGCTTCCTTATTTATCTATGTCTTTATTAATATCAAGTTTTTATATATCTTTGAAATTAATATTCTTATTTGAGTGACTTTATGTTCCTTCTATATTGACCAACATTTCATATGAAACTATACTACTTTGAAGATCATCCAGTGAGATTTCTTCCAAGTTCCTTTCTTTAAGAGCATACACCTTCATATTATACAAATGTGTAAATATTCACAAGATATTTTTCGTAATATCATCAATTTTTATCCCCTAACCAAGTCCTTGAATCACTCTAATAATCTCAATGATTCAATTGAATAATCCATCAATATTTTTATCAGGTAATAATTTCACGTCATCAAACTTACTATTAATCACATGAAGATTCTCCTTATTTACCTTATTATCCCCTTTATATATATTATCCAATTTATCCAAAATTTCCTTCTCACTAGTGCATCTCATAACCTTAATGTAAATATGGTTTGATATAGATCCAAATAAATCATTTTTTTATCTTTGTAAATTTCATCAAGCATCATCATTTCTGATTCAATCATGTACAGTTTTGATATATCACTAACTTATATCCTATGTATTATTTTAAAGAAAACATATAGCCTAAGAGATCATAAGTTTAATCTAATTCTATTCTTATAAATATTATAATTTCTCATATCAAAAATTGGAACTCCTTTAGCATTCACTATGTTATTTATACTAAGATTCTATAAATAGATTCAATGCTAGTAATGTTAGCTCAGATTCCACTTGTTTCAACCTGACTCACCCTGAGAGGAAAGGGGTGAATCATGGTGTGGAATTTTTCTTTTCACTTTATGGAAACTTGTTCCCATGTTGGTATTGACATCTTGATCCTATCATATTTGACCACATATCCACCATAATCATAAATGTTGAAATTAAAATAGGGAATAATAATTTTAATTATTTCACTAATAAGGTATAATCAAAGGAGAATACACATGGTGTTGTGTTGGTGTACTATAATCTACTAATATTCACAAGTTTGGTGGAAACAATTATTTAGTTATATTCACTTCATACTAGTCTAAATTCCGTTATAACTTGATTCTGGGATTAGCACACTACCTCCCTTGGATCACTTTCATTAGTTCATTTGCGCACTACTTAAAATTTATGTCTCCTTAGTTTATTGACATGAAGGTTAATTCCATTTCATCAAGAATTTGTAAAGATTTTTTCATCATTAAGACTTGAGTATGATTGTCCAATGTAATTATATGTATCAAGAAAATTTAATAGTAATACTTTGTTCAAATGATGCATTTTCCCTAGGTGCCTTCTGTCTAGGTTCACTAAACAAATTTGCTTAGATACCTTCACTTAGGTATATTTATCTTAATTCCTTTGAAAAAATTCTTTTCCCAAGTAATTCTCCCAAGTGTGTTCCATGAACCTACCTTTTTAAGGTGAGTTCACCCAAGTAGGTAATGTCAAACTGCCTTCACTCAACCATATTCACAAAACTATGTTTTCATAATGGAATTCACTCAAAATTGACTCTATGAAATTTATTTGTACAGATCTCTTTTCTTAGGTGAGTTTTATCATCTATTTCTCATGAAATAATCTTTTTTAAACTTATTCTGCCTAGATATCTTCACTCAAGTCTAGTTTTCACAATAATGTTCACTCAAGCGAGCCTTACAAAAAGAGAGATCCACTAATCTTTCTCCAAGTCTTCATTAAATGTTTTTATAATGATAAAAATGGAATTAGATTATATTTATAAGAAACCTCAATCATTATGAATATTTACATGATTTTACATTCATGGTATTTCATTCATGAAACTTGATTTCGGTGGCACATAACTAGCATAAATATCTTGGCTAGTACACACCAGGCCAATGCACAACTCCTAATTAGTGTGGTTCCTAACTAATAAGAAACTCCTTGACTAGTATGAATTTTATTTTATTAGTAATATCCTTATCCATTTTCACTAAAATAAAATTTATACTTCTTCTATCGAATTTTTTAATTTCCAAACTTCTCCAAGATGCACCATTTTCTTTGAAACGTCAATATAAGGACCCAGATCCATCTAGTCTAACCCTTTGGTGCTCATAGGAGGCCTAGATAGGGTCTAAAGGTTCTTGGAAGCTAAAATATAAAAGTATGAAATATATAACATCCTGAAGGTACAGGTCCTAGCTTGGGAGAGAGCCCGAATCACATATAATCGAATCGACTTCATTTATACATCAGATATGTGGCTGGATCGGCTATGTGTCTAGATCAGCTAGATGATATAAATGGCTACGTGGATCGAATATGTGGATGTATCGGCTATGTTTAAGGATTGGATACATTGATTAATAAGCTATATGGCTGGATCGGTAATGTATATGAATCGACTACATGAGAAAAACTGCTATGTGGATCGGTTGTGTGAATCGGCTAAGTGGATAGATTGGATATGTGGAGTGTCTAAGTGAGTGATTGACTATGTGATTTGACAGTGTGGTGATAATGACTATATAGGTAATTCAACTATGTGGGTCTTCTAGCTATTTGGGGAATTCAGATACATGGGGAAATGGAAACATGGGGATTTTGGCTATGTGGTGCTTCTGGCTGCGTGAAATCACCTACATGGATATTTTTTCCAATTTCATGAAAATGAATATTAAGACCTTTAGGCAGTGAAAATAAAGGGCCTTCAAGGAATTATTCATCAAGGATAATTATACCTTTTGTTTTCTATAATGATTGAGGATATAAATGAGTCTCTCCATGTGGATTTTAATGAGATCTGTGATAGTTGTAATTAAATCTATGAGATCTAAAAAATCTGATCATTCTATATCAGTCAACATGAAAATAAATGTCCTTAAATTTATTCTTTCCTGGTTTCCTTCTCTTGAAACCATATATTCCATAACCCTTCCCTTGGAGTTGTGGAACCCTTCTACCAGTGGATCGAGTTCTCCAGCGACGATCCCATCTTTCCCCCACCCCCTATTTTTGGTGCAGTGAATCACATGAGGCTTCTTATTCTATGTAGAGTATTTATTGATTCTTCTATTTATTTACATGAAATAATAAAGTTATTATGGTTTATTCATTTTATGTAAATTGAATTAACCTAATAATTATTTAACTGTATTAATAAATAATTGGTTGTAGTGATTTTATGTTATTGATTTCTACCATGATAATAGTTTGCCTCGTGATTTTATAGATAGTATATTATCTATGTTTTTCTTGTTAGAATGTATTTTTATTATATTAATTAGTATGTTTTTGTTGTTGTAAAATTTTAAATAACATAAAGAAATAATTAATTGATTAATTTTCTTAAGAATTAAATAAGATGCATGTTTGAATTTGAAATTTCTTATAATTTTATGGTAATACAAATTGATGCAATGTGCATGCTTAATTAAATTTTTTCTTCCATGATAATGTGATTTTAAAATAAATTGAAGCATGATAATGCTTATTGAGAATGTTGAAATGAAAATCCATGTTAATTGAGAATGGTTCTTCTCACAGTTTTTTGAAACTAGTTTTATTGTTAAGTGCATGTTTAACTTTTGATAGATTATTATAGCTTGATGTCTTAAATTTACAATATTTGGAAACTATGAATAATTAATCATTTAATTCAAGATGTAATAAAAATAGGTTTTTTTATAATGATAATTTGTATGGCTTTAGTTTCCCATTTTCTTAAGAAGGGTGAGTTCCTTGTTATTAGAATTGTGAGATCTTGTTTTGTGTAAAGGATAGATGCCTTGTTTTTTGGACTAGATTTACCTATTATCTATTATTTTTTGTTTCCATTTACTTTTTATATTTTCTCTGGATGCAAGCTTCACTATGAGATGTGATATGGAGCGAGGAGGCCCAGATGAAGTGGGAGTATTTGATGCTTGTGATGGTGAGACGCAATGGGATATTCCTATGGGTATCAGGGATAGCACTGGAGATAATGGAATGGGTTGAATCTAGTCTTAATTATTGATGTGGTAAATATATAATCTTTATTTAAAGGAATATTTTTAATATTCTATGGTCAAGTTTCTTATTATATCTATATTTCTTTCCCCACTACTTGAGGCAGTTGGGTGTGCTTGGTTGCATGTTTCTTATTGGTGATATCTTAGGATGGTTTTCCTAGAGTACCTTTATTATGGAATGATTATAATAATTAATAAATAATTCTCAACCCAAAGGTTTAGTGCTGGTGGAATGAAAATGATGAAAATATGTTAATCTTGAGAAATTGTGGACTTGGTTTGGATAATGCCTAGAGGGAATGGAATATACTTTGGTGATTAAAGTAATGTAATTCAGAATAATGTTATTCATTAACTAATGGTTAATGAATTAATTAATGTAAAGTGAATTTTTTAATGAGAATAATTAATTTAATTTATATATTTTAAATGCTTGTGCGCTTATAGGATATATGGTCTTAGCAGTGGCAGTCGGGAGTCCAAGTGACGTTAGTTGTAGTTGATTATAAAACTAGGTTATGCCCATATAGTGGTTGTGGTCTATATTATATCCTATATATTTTTTGATTTAATATGATACCCCACCCATGTCAGTTAGGGTAACTGACACCTAGTGGACCCTTGGAGGGTGTTTTCCCAAACATCCTTGTGGGATGATGGATGGATGACAACCCCCTCTGACCCCACTCACTTATCATGGTAGTTACTTATGATGGTATGCATGGTGTTTAGTTTCCGATATATATATATATATATATATATATATATATATAGATGTATGTGATGTCTTGTGGTTATTTCACACACTTGTATCCCTAGATATAGTATCCAAAGGATTATTATAGTTATGATGTGTATAGGTTGTGATGGATTGAGGTACCATACTTAGTGTATGGGTTGTGATGGATTAAGGTATAATACCTAATGTATGATACACATCATAAGATTTTTGGATTCTAGAAAGTGCCTAGTTACTATATAGAGATGTGATATGGGATGACGTGATGATTTGATGCATGAGTTGCATGTGTTGATACTTTACCAAAGTATCTATGAGTTGGCTTATTTTGGAGAGAGATGTCTCGGGACATGCAACGTTAGGACAGAGTGATAAACTAGTGGGGAAGCAGGAGGGGGTACCCTTAATTTTTCATTATTATATTATATTCTCTCTTGTATGTGATACATAGTGAGATTTAGCCATGGTGTGGCTGGGAACTTAGTATAAAAGTTTAGGAAACAAGTTAGTTTCACGGTTGTTCACTGTACTTTAGCATGATTTATTTACCTTCTACATGAGAGGAAGTGGAGAGGATCCAACTAAGTATAATGTTATTATCACACTACCTATATATAAATTGTTTTCAATTTAGTTGGGTAAGGTTAAAGATCGATCTAGATATAACTAGCTCATGGTTTTTCAGGAGCTGTTTGGGATTCATGGTCGTTGTCGTCTTTACCTTTTCATACATTTAGTATTCCTTTTAATTGTTATAGTATTTTATGAAATATCATGTAGGCACTTGGGATTATTTTGTATATATGTCTGAGAATGATTTTATTGGTGTATCCTTCTTATTTCCCTCTTTTTCATGTTCTCTTAGAGGGTAATTCCTCCCATTTGTTTTTTTATTATACCCTCAGTGCTAATCTTCAACCTTAGGCCAAGTAAAAGTGGGACTTGAGAAATCACTATCCCCCTTCTCTCATTTCTGTCGTAGGAGGGGTTCTCTTTGGGTGGGGATGGGTCATGACAGAGTGACATTAGAGGTTCGGGATGAGGGATAGGATGGATTTTTGAGTTAAGAACAGGTGAGATTACATGGGTTGGTAAGGAAATAGTGTTGGATATGTTTATTAAGCAATTTAAACATAGGATATTGGATAATACATGGTTATTTAGGGCCCCCTATGATCTAATTCATATACCTTTAAGTTTATTGAGCTTACTAAAGGAAGTGATATTGGTTGTGGGGTAGATACCTGAGAAAGGATCTTGCATGATTCTTCTTTTCACCTATATTTGAAATGGGTAGACCTTGGGATAGGTTAAACCCATAAAAAGATAAAATAAATAATTAATTAATTATTATTAAATATTCTATATTCTAGGTTTAGGAGCTCTAAACATTTGTTCATATTTTATAGGCATGGCTCCAAGTTGATGTCCTCCTCGTGTTTTCACTGAATATGTTTAGTAGGATGTGCCTAAATATCATTGTAGAATGGAGGTCAATGATGAAAAAACATGGAGGAGTAAAATCTAATAGTTTCATTGTCAGATTCTGTATAAGTATGAGGGATTTGTTTTAGACTCAGTCATAGAAGACTAGTTTGAGGTGGTTGAGATAGCTTTCAGTTCTATCCATTCTTAGAAGGATCACTTGGTTCCATTGGTTATGGTGATTCTACATAGAACAGTGATGTAGTAGTGGTTCGTATTCCTCATAGATCACAAGGAGTCAATAGTGTCATGGGAAACGTTTTGAGACTAGCTCTAAGAAGAGTTTCTTTCTTCAACCGTGAAGGCATCCAGTCACCAGGAGCTTCTTTCCCTTCAACAGGGAAGTTCTAGTGTTCAATAGTTTGGGATCCATTTAAAGACTCTTCTATGATATGCTTTAGACCTATTTTAGTATATAGAGGCCAGGGCATGGAATTTTGAGGAGGATTTTCATCCAAATATTCAGCACCAAGTCACATATTTTATGCTAAATACATATCTTGAGGTGTTGGTGAGACCAGAGGTTATTGAAAGGACGTTGGCTAGAACCAGATCATCATGAGAGGGGATTCTTTTCAATTCCACATAAAGTATAGCTATGGTAAAGGGTTTCCAATTTCCAATATAGAAGAGCTTTCGATCATCCAGGGTTAGGTCCCAACTCTCTTCATCTTGTTTTTATAGGGACGGTGGATCTTAGACCTATTCCAATAAGACAGAGGAAAGTTATCTTTTGGAGGCTAATGTCATCAGTGACAAGAGTCCTTAACCTTTCTGAGTAGTCTGTGTATTCCTTGTATTCCACTTCATGTTACTCTATTAATTTGGTTTCATCTGAATTAGCAGTGGTACGGTTTCCTAGTTTGGGATCAGTATGGAGTCATTCAAGTATACATAGTACAACCTTGAGGTGCTCTTCTTCCTCAAAGATAAGATCATGGTTATGGAGGTGGTCATCAGTAGGGTTATATATTCCATGAGTGGTTCATGTTTAGCTTCATGATTTAGCATTTCTAATGTTGGGTGAGACAAATGTTGTTTTATGTACCCTTTTATTTTTTTCTACATTGTTGCATGACTTGTTTAATTCTGGATTGATTCACTCCTTTATATAACCTACCCTCATCCATGCCTTGGTACTTGAGGTATAGAGGCTTCCAATTCCCTTGTCATTGGCTATTCCAATTGGAGGTCGAGCCAACTTATCTGAAGTATATAGAGATTGTGATTTAGTGTTGGGGTAGAACCATACTTAGGGAGACTTTATATGTTTATGGGTATATCTATATGAAACCATCCTTAACATGGATTGGCTTTATTCAATGTAGGTTATTGTGGATTGATTCAGGAGGCAGGTTGTGTTCTATGATGTTGATGGAGATCCAGTGGTGTTCGTTGGTGAGTAGGACCCTCGGATGGGACTGTGGAATGTTTCATCCTTGTCATCTTTTATTGTCAAGTTGATGTTGAGCACATTATAGGTTTAGTAGTTGGTGTTTCCCAGGGTTTTAGAAGAGTGCCTTTATGTATTTATAGAGGAGGTTGTAGCATTACCCCTTCAATGGGAGATCTGTATTGGAATCGAGCTATAGTTAAGCATGTATCATATCTCAATGTATCTGTATAGGATGTTTCCTTCTGAGTTTTGAGAGTTGTGAATGTAGTTTGATGATCTATTGTAGTTATTTTTTTATCTGAGTGTGTCACCTTGGGGTTCACTAGTTTTTTCATAAAGAAGGATGGTGGAAGTTTGTGTATTTGTATCGATTATCATAGCTTGAACCAAGTGATAGTGAAGAAGCGATATCCTCTTCTATATATTGATGATTTATTCAATCAGATAAAGGGAGAAATTTGGTTCTTGTTGATCGATCTATGGTTAGGATATCATCATAAGTGGGTGAAGTATGGGGATATCTCTAAGACTACATCCCATTGTCATCAAGGGAATTAAGAGTTTGTTGTAATGTCATTTGGTTTGATGAATGCTCCAGTTGTATTCATATGGTTTATGAATGAAGTGTTTATATAGTTTTTGGATAAGTTCATGGTGGTTTTCATCAACCACATCATTTTGTAATCTGCATCTAACGAGGAGAATATAGAGAATTTTTGTGCCATTTTGAGAGTTCCTCACCGTGATCATCTATTCAGTAAGTTGTCAAAGTGTGATTCCTAGGATCATGAAGTTTGTTTCTTGAGGAATTTAATATCCTAGTAGGTAGTAGCTGTGGACCCCTCAAAGATAAAGGCAGTTGTGTCTTACACATCCCCTAAGATAGTGGTAGAGGTGTGGAGTTTCCTTGGTCTTCCGGGCTATTACTGAAGGTTCGTAGTCAATTTCTATTAGGTTATGAATCCTATAATAGCCTTGACAACAAAGGATTAATCATTCTTGTAGACTGACCAGTGTTAGGTAGATTTTGAGTACCTAGAGGAGAAGTTGGTCAGCTCTCCATCCTTTTTTCAACAGAAATAGTTCAGTTTAAGGTTTTTTGTAATACTTGATGTCTTATCTTGGGCTTCATTATGATACAGTATAGATCAGTTGTTTCTTATGGGTTTTTTAAGTTATGTTACCATGAGCATAACTATGCCTCCCATGATCTTTATTTGGCGGTAGTTGTGTTTTCTTTGAAATTGTGGATACATTACCTAGTTGGTGAGAATTTTTTGGTTTTTACCGACTATAAGATCTTGAGGTATGTCTTCTACCAGCATGACTTGAACTTGAATCAACATCGATGGGTGGAATTCTTATAGTATTATGACTTTGAGATTTCATATATGATAGGAAAGGTAATTATTGTAGCTGATGTTCTGAGAAGGAAGTCACATGGTGATGTCATGCATGAATTTGGGAATTCCTAGAGAGTGATGGAGGAACTCTCAATGATGCATCTAGATATGGGAGAGGATAGAGGTATAGGTTGTATTTTCCAGATGATAGTGTAGTTTTATTTGGTGTAGAAGGAGGAAGAGTCCTAGTTGGGGGATTTGAGGTAGAGTTCTAGAGAGACCGATTTTTTTTGGTTATGCCTCTTATGGTTGGTCTGAGGATAAAGTTTATCAGTTTTTTGTTCACGGGAAGAATTTTCCTCCCTTCGATGACGTGTGAGATAGTTATTTGTGAGTTCCATTGCTCACCTTTGGTGGTAGATACTAATGTGAAAAAGATATACTGATCCTTTAGAGGTCATTTTTGGTGTCCTAGATTGAATCATGTAGTTGTAGAGTTTGTTTCTTGATGTTTGGTCAGCCTATAGGTGAAGGTTGAGCATCGTGTTCCTGATGGTATTCTCCAGCCATTAGATGTTCCCTAGTGGAAGTGGGAGGATATCTCAGTGGAATTTGTTACTAGTTTACCTCATTATCAAGGATTTTATGATGTTATATGGTTTATAGTAGGACATTTGATGAAATTATCCTTCTTTATAGCAATCAGGGAATCAATCTTAGTGGATTTTTTTTAAAGTTGGTATCTGGAGGGAGGTGGTGTGACTCCACATAGTCCCAAGGATGATCATATTTGATCATGATCCTTGTTTTACCTCTAAGGTTTGGAGAGGTCTCTATCATTCTTTTAAATCTCATTTATGACTTAGAACTTCTTTTCATCCACATATAGATAGTCAGATAGAGCAGACCATCCAGAATCTTGAAGACATTTTGTGCTCTTATGTCCTGGATTTTGTAGGTTTGTGGATGAGGCACCTAACCTTGTTCAATTTTTCTTACAATAATTGTTTCCACTCCACCATTATTATAGTTCTATTTGAATATTTTTACGAACAACCTTTATATTATATGTTGTGATGGATTGGATATGGAGAGGTAGAAATTCATGGGCTAAGACTAGTATAGAATACAACACAGATGGTTCAGGTAATTTTAAAAATCATGAAGGTAGCACAGGATCCTCAGAAATCTTATCTCAGTCATAATAGGGTGCCCCAATATTTCGATTTTATAGATGAAATGTTTCTGAATGTGACTTCTCATCATGGGTAGTGAAGGTTTGGTCATGGGAGTAAGTTTTCTCCCCAGTTTTTTGGGTCTTTCAAGGTGTTGTCTCGTGTCGGATTCTTGGAATATTGGATAGAACTTCCCCCACATATGAGTAGAATAAATTATTTTTTCATGTGTCTCAAATCCTTTTTTATCTTCATGAAAACTCTCATTTCATCTATTAGGGATATATTGATGTTCGTAATGATGTGACCTTTGAGTAGCAGACTATAGAGATCTTGGACCACTAGGAGAAGGTGTTTTATAGGTGTGATATTCCCTTAGATCATGTCATGTGGTAGCATGGTAGTGTGGAGGAGTATACCTAGGAATGTGAGTTGGAAATTCACACTCATTACCCAGAGGTGATTGATATTTATCTCTTCTCGTGTAATTTTTTTCTATTGAGGATGTTGACCTTTCTATTTTATGATATGGTTCCATATTGTTTCATGTTGGAAACCTTGATCTAGTCTGAAAGGTATATCCCTCAGGAGAGTGTTTAGAATCTAGTTTTTTCTATTGGGTGGTCTTACACTTCTTTCCTCTAATTAGTTGGTTGATCTCCTATGATAAAGATATCCTTGAGAACTGTCTCACATGGTGGTTTTTTGGACAACCCCTTTTTGTTTTCTCCCTGGGTTTGGTTTTAGATTCTCAAAGATGAAATTTTTTTAAGTGGTATCTGATGTAAGGGTCTAAATTCATCTAGTCAGACCCTTTGCATGTTTTTTATCCCTATAGTTCTTGGAGGAGGCCTAGAGTAGGCCTAGAGGTTCTTGGATTCTAAAAAATGGAAGCAAGAATTATTTCATGTCATGAAGGTGTGGTTCATGACTTGGGTGAGATCCAGACACATGGATAATCGAATCGTCTATCTAGAGACATCATCTATGTGGAGACATTGTCTATATGAAATCATCTATGTGGCTAGATCGGCTATGTGGCTAGATCAGCTACGTGGATAAATCAGCTACGTGATAAAATGGCTATGTGGATTGGTTGTGTGAATCGACTACATGGATAGATTAGATAAGTTGAAAGATCAGCTACATGGATGAAATAGATACACATCTGGATCAGCTATGTGGATGAATTGTCTATGTGAGAGAAACAGTTATGTGGATTGACTATGTGAATCATCTAAGTGGATGGATTGGCTACATGGATCGGTTATGTGAGTGATTGGCTACATTATTCATCTACATGGGGAAAATAACTACATGGGGAATTAGTATTCATGGGTAATTAGGCTATGTAGGAATTCAAGCTACATGGTGAATTTGGTTATGTGGGGAAATGTCAACATGGAGATTTTTTCTATGTGGTGCTTTCGACTATGTAAAATCACCTACGTGGAGATTTATACTAGTTTCATTAAAATAGCCATGAAAACCTTTCAGTGGCACATAGAAAGGGACTTTAAAGGACAATTCATCAATGATAACTATATATTTGGTTTTTAATTATGATTGATGTTGTAAATGAGTCTCTCCATGTAGAGTTTAATGAGATCCATTGTAGTTGGAATTAAATATTTTTTATCTGAAAAATCTGATTTTCCAGTATCTATTGACTCAAAAATGAAGGTCCTTCCCTTTGTTCCTTCTTTGTTTCCTTCTCTCAATACCATGTTCCATAACCCTTACCTTTGAGTCATGAAACCCTTCTTCCAGTGGCTTAAGTTCTCCAGGGGTGATCCCATTCTGTGCACACCCCCTATTTTTTGTACAATGAGTGGTGTGAGGCTTCTTATTCCAGGAAGGGGATTTGTTGCATATTCTATTTATTTACATGAAATCATAAAGTTATCATGGTTTATCCCTTTGTATGGAAATTTAATTAACCTAAAAAGTATTTAACCATATTAATAAATAATTCGTTGTAGTGATCGCATGTTGATTCTTTCTACCATGATAATGGTTTGCCTTTTTATTTTATAGATAGTGTGATGTCTATATTATGGTAGTAAGAATGCCTTTTTATGTTATGGATTAGAACTTTTTTCTTTTTTTAAAATGTTAAATAACATAAATCCATAATTAATTGATTGGTTAGATTAATAATTAATGAAGAGGAATATTTGAAACTGGTGTTTCTTATAATTTGATGGTAATTCAAATTGATGTAATACACATGATTAATTAAATGTGTTCTTCCATGATAATGGAATAGTTAGAGAATATGAAGGATGATAATTCTTTTTGAGAATGTTTAAATTAAAATTCATATTGATTGATAATGGTTCTTATCATAGTTTTTTTAAAATGTTTTAATGATAAGAGAATTTTTGAATTTTTATAGCTTTTTATAGCTTGATGTATTAGGTTTCCCGTAGTTGGGACCTATGAATAATGAATCAGTTAATTCAAGATAGTATAAAAACTAATTTTTTTATAATGATAATTTATAGGGCCAAAGTTTCCCATTTTCTTGAGAAGGTCAAGTTCCTTGTGATTGGATTCATTAGAGCTCGTTTTGTTTGAAGGATGTATGACTTGTTTTAGGGCCTAGATTTCCCTATTGACTGATCTTTTTTGTTTCTTACTACTTTTTTTATGTTCTCTAGATGCGAGATTCTCTATGTGATGTGATATAGGGCGGGGAGTCCTGGATGATGTGGCATCATTTTATGCCTTTGATGGAGAGATGCATTGGGATATGCATGTGGGTGTTGGAGATGACACCAGAGATAATTGAACAAATTAAAGATGGGATTACTCATTGATGTGATAAATCTGGATGTTTTCTTTAAATGAATTTGTTTAATGGTCGATGGTCGGGTTTCTTATTTTATATTCATTCCTTTTTCCACTACTTGAGGTAGCTGGGTGTGCTTGGTTGTGTGTTTCCTCATGGTGGTAGCTTAGGATTGTTTTCCTAGAGTACCTGGATTATGGAATGATACTAATAATGAATAAATAATTATTAACCCATAGGTTTGGTGTTTATGTAATGAAAATGTTTAAAAGATAATAATCTTTAGAAACCATTGACTCGGTTTGGATTATTATTAGAGGCTATGGAACTTACTTTGATGATTAAAGTAATATAATTCAGAATAATTTTATTGGTTAATTAATAGCTAATGAATTAATTAACATAAAGTGAATTTATTAATGAAAAGAAGTAATTTAATGTGTCTGTTTTGACTTCTTGTGTGGTTATATGATATCTAGTCTTAACAGTGGTGGTCGAGAGTCTGAGTAATGTTATATTCAGTTGCTTCTAAGACTAGGTTATTCCTATAGTGTGATTATGATCTATATTATATCATGTATATTCTATGATTTCATACACTATCCCACCCATGTCGGTTAGGATGGCTAACACCCAGTGGTCCCTAGGAGGGTTTTTTCGCCAACATTCTAATGGGAGGGTGGATGGTTGACTACCCCCTCTAGCCCCACTCTCTTCCCTTAGTAATTACTCATACTGGTATGCATGGTGATTAGTTTACCATATATATGTGTACAATTGTTTGTAATGGCTTGTGGTTATTTCACACACATGTATCCCTAGATATAGTATCCAAATAATTATTATAGTTATGATGTTTATAGGTTGTGATGGCTTAAGGTACCTTACTCGGTGTATGGATTGTGATAGCTTGAAGTATAATACCCGATGTATGATACACATCATATGGGATATGGTGGCTCTCATAAACTACCTGGTTACTATATAGAGATGTGATATGGGATGATGTAATGATGTGATGCATGATTTTCATGTGGTGATACTTAGACCAAGTGTATATGGGCTAGATTATTTTGGAGAGAGATGGTTCAAGATGTGAGACATTGAGGAAAAGTATCAAACCAATGGGGAAGCGGGATTAGGGTACCCTTTATGTTTTTTTATTATATTATATGATCTCCTTTATGTGATACTTGGTGATAGTTATCCATTGTGGGGATAGAAACTTAGTATACTCATTTAGGTAATGAGTTAGTTTCAATGTTGTTCACTATGCTTTAGCATACTTTGTTTATCTTTTTCACAAGATTCTTTGGGGAGGATCCTACTGAGTATAATGTTATGTTATCCCAAATAATATATAAACTATTTCCATGTCAGAAGGATCATGTTGGATATTGGGTTGGATATTACAAGATCATGGTTTTTCTGACACTATTTGGTCTTTTTGGTCACTTCTGTCTTAACCTTTTGGTACTTGTTGTATTCTTTTCAGTTTTTATAGTACTTTATGACATTTCATGTAGGCACTTGGGGTTATTTTATATATATGTTTGAGGTGTTAATTGGTGTGTCCTTCTTATCACTCTCTTTTGTATGTTCTCTTAGAGTGTAATGTCTCCCATTTGTATATTTATTATACCCTTGGTGCTAGTCATCAACCCAGATCCTACTGAAGGTGGCACTCAAGCAGTCATCATATCCCTTTTCTCATTTACATCCCTGGAGGGGTACTATTTAAGGACAAGGGTTCATGAAAATCAATAACTTATAAGATCATTTACTTTCATAAGACATCCATTTCAATACCAGTTATACAATTGATAAGAAACCATTGTAACCTTATCCACTATAACCAGATATATAACAAACACAACATAAAAATCCAACTAGAATCACCTTGGTTCCAACAACAAGGTTTGGTCCTAATGTGGGTACCTGCTTCTTATTTTTTTTGGGTACAATCTGAGAAATAAATTTTTCACTATAATCAATCAATAATTTCAATTTTTGTGGGAAGGTATCATCATTTTCCCAAAATTGTTTCTTAGTACTAATGTCCCTAGATAATTGATTATATTGGTTCCCACAATTTTACCATATTACTACCAAAAGAAGTGATTATGATCACTTTTTCATCTGATTGTTTTTTTAACAAATTGGATCTTCCTATGAACCTCTAGAATGATTTTGAATATGCACTTTATCTCTTATTCAAAATCTTAAAATTTTAGAACTTATACAGTACACTAATATTTTTCATTTCCCACTAGCTCCAATTAGCCTAACTTTCACACCTTATGCAAGATATTGGTTATTGGCCTTGATAACTATATTTTGGAACATGTTGTATAGTGATTACTATTATCTAAGTATTAAAAGTCTTGAAACATATGTAGGTTACTTCTTAATGTTGGTTATTCTTAGTAACTTCTAGTTTCCTAACTTTTTGGAACCTCTAACTTCCTTTGGAAATTAAAGTTCTAGATCCTCAAAAACTATTCAACCCAAATGACCTTCAAAAATTATAGTTTAGTTTCTCCCTCTCTTATCTGTATTTATTAATTTTTTAAGAAAAAAATTATGAATTAACTCGCTCTTGTATTAACAACCTCTCTCTAATAAATTGAATCTTTAATCTATATATCTTCCACCCTTCTCAAACCTCATTTAAGCATCCTTGAATACATCAGATTATATCGGAGATTGAATTTATCAAATCCTCTACAAAACTCTATGTCAAAAATATTCAAGGCTTCCACTAATATTTTCTAGAATCATGAATTTAGTTTTTTGAATTTAATATCTTTGAATTCCATCTCAGTATCATTAAAATTACTTTAAATTTATAAAAAATCAATATAAAATATCTCGTGAATCTTTTGATTGTCTAACATTCATATACTTCACTTTTCTTAAGCTATCATATGTTCCTTTACCTCTTCAATACTCAATAATTTGTAGAATTTTTGTCTTAGAACTAACTCTTACATTGATTATGATATTCTAAAGTTATTTTCCAATTTCTCTATCACATTTTTTAAACTATTCCTTATGAAATCTCACCCTTTAGTTCATCTTATGATCAAATCACTTTATGATATTCAACTTCTGATCAATTCAAATTCCAATTCTCATAACTTCCTATCTTCTATACTTATGTTAATTTCTCATCTTGAATCACCCTCCAAGAATAACATACTAAATATCAGTCTACTCACTTTACCTCTTGGGATTTTTAATTTAACTTATATTGAATAACATTTGAGCTCCCAATCACTATGATGTTGTCGCTATGAAATATCAATATAGAATAATTTTACTTAATTTCTAGGTTATCTTCCAGAATACCTTCAACTTTTCAAATTTTAATAAATTGTAGACTCCTACATTTCTTCTTATTGAATTTTATAAAAGATTTAATTACTATTACATAGTGTTAGTACTCTAATGATTTTCAGCACACATGAATTTTCTAAAATAATTGAGTGATATTTAATTTGTCAGTGAGGATCTCAACACTTTTCCATATTTCTAATCCACACAGTATCAAGACTCTTATGTATTTCATATGGTTTTTTCCTTTGAAAAATATTCACATCAATTAGCCATTGAATCCTAAATATTTTATATAACAATGTAATATTTTTTTCATTTATCATATTCCTTAATTAATCTACCTTCCATACTCCTTAACTTACCATATTCTAGATTACTAAACTTCTTCAACGCGTCTATCATATGATTCTACTTTAACTCAATATACAAATCTTATCTCTTAACATCATATTATAATATCTTTTAAATGTGTATCTACCCACATTCATTATTTTTAAGATTATCTTCAAATTATCATCTTCCACTTCATATTGTAATGTTTGGAAAATATATTCTATTCTACATCACCAAAAAATTCCACATCTATAGTTCCTTTTAAGTAACTACCTTTATAGTGTAACTTCTACACAATATTACTTCGGGATATAGCTACCTATATCTTAACTCCTTCAACCTCATCCAAGTGTAGTTTAAATTTGAATATTAGTTTTCTATACATTGTGAACATAATAATGGATTCACACAAACTTAAAAAATAACATATAGTAGATAGTGATTTCATAAACCTTTTGAAATTGTCATATATTCATACTTAAGTTCATATCATCAATCATCAGATGTAATACTTATTAAAATATCTATATTCACTTAGAAGTATCATTACTTGACTATATTACTTCTAAAAGAATTATCTCTTTAATCATCCAAATTAACCATATAGACTCCTTTAGTGTTACCTTTTAGAAGTAGGTTTGAATTCTTCTTATATTTTGGAGAGGTAACTTCTAAAGTGTTAACTTACATTAAACCTTTAGGTAGATCAATCTTCATCTTCAATATCCATCGTTCCTTACTCATTGACAATACTCAACTATTTAACACTCATCACTATCCATTGGGTTCTTCAACCATTGACAACAAATACAACACTCATCATCATTACAATACACCGGTTTCTTAAATCTCACCCTTTGGATTTATTATCAATACCCATAAATACAAAATATAAACTAAATTCAATGATCTCACATCATTTTTCCCTTTATAATCTCACAAGTTTGTCTCATGTTTCTTTCTCCACCTTATTGGTAAAAAATTAAAAGTTTTAAGAGTGAGGTAAATATAACACTCATATTATGATCTATCACATTTCATCTTCTTCATTTATCTTCCTTTGAAATTAAAGCCTAATTTACTTCATAGAAGGATGGAATCACTTTTCTTAAATCATTGAGCTATAAATTAATTGACTCTAAGTCTGCATGAACAATTTTCAGTGCGAGAAACAAGAATGACTAAATTAGATATAAAATTTCTCCATAAGTAATTCACCATGTGATACCAACTCATAAATATTCCTTCAAGGGGTTGTTTAAAATATTTTCATTCAAGATATATCATATATCCAGCCCAAAAAACATATTAAAAGTATTCAAATAAAAATAGGTTTCCCTTTTTCATGTTACCCCTACTTTTTCATCAACTAATCAATCTCTCCCCATAAGGATAAGATAATATAATATAGTCAATGTACTTTAATAATGATAGAATATAAAATTTATCTAATTTTGTCATTGGAAATTATATCATCATTGGGAACATTTTCATCTGGTAACTCCAACATATGAAACTATAATGTACAAATTCTTTAACTTCTTAGTTTTTTATAAATTATCCTCTTTCACCTTAAATTAATGAATCTATGAAATCAAACTTCCTATAACTTCATATATTTAGAAGATATAGTTATCTAGTAGTTGTTCAATCAAAATCCCCTAAAGAGAATAATTTCATCCACCATCTTTATCATGGTTGATACTAACTGAAATATTTTGGTTAAAACCACTTGAAATGTTTCGGGGAGTCAGCATGATTATTAGTGAAGCAAATAACTCCATGATGGATATCTTAATATAGATATAAATTATTCACAACTTTTTAGTTATCCTTAAGTTCTCCCATGAATTGGATCACCTTCAATTCCTTATAAAATTAATACAAACACAATATATATGGGAATAATGTGGTTTCTCATTTTCTCCTTAGTTAAAGAAAAAAGGATAATAAATATTTATCATACCATAAAATCCCTTCAATTATACTCCAATTTCATGATAATTTTTTATACTTCATTTTCTTTTGACTTTCCAAGATAGAACTTCCATTTTCAACATGGAATTCCTTTTAACTTTGGCTTTCACTTTATGTGGAACGTTCTCTTTCATAGAGTCCAGTAAGGCACATGAATTATTTTTTTCCCTCTATCATTTTTTCTACTTACAACTAAACTATCCAAACATTAATTCATAATTTAGGAACATTATTTTTTCTCCATGATATTTCTTCTTCACAATAAATTTTATATAACTTTATTTCATTGATGTTATCATAATTTTATTATCCAGATTCTCCTATCCTAGTAGTAATGTCATGTAACTTTCAGAAGTGTGATCGTCTTTCTTTATCTTACACATGGTTTCTTAACTTCCTTTATGTTTCCTACTTTGGGACACTTCCTCAAAATTTCAACTTATTCTTCAGAGACATCTTCCAAAAACCCAATCATTTTATTCCTTTCTTAGCTTGATTTAATTTGTTGTTTTGATTTTCTTATATTAACTTCAATATCCATGAATTTATTGTAATTTTACATGATTTTCCTTTTTTCATAATAGAAGAATCTCTTTCATATTGTATTGTATTTATTTAATTTTTCTTAGGAAATTGATCTTTTGTATCTTCTGTTTTCTTATGCCCCAATGAAGAATTACCATTTTTATCCCTATAAATATTAATCATATTTTGACTCATTATTAGTAGGTGAAAACCAGCACTCATCATTGCTATTATTGCCTTTATTACAACTTTCACAAAATTTCTCAAGATATTCAAATCTATTCAATATAAAAAAAATTACCTTGTTCAATGTAAATTAATTCAGTCCAGGATTATTTTTACTAAATTATGGTTTTATCCCCTTTAAAGTAGGCCTTATATAATCTCCATACATTGACATGTTTTCCCAATATTTAATGGTCATTTCTACAAACTTCCCACAACACCAAAAATAGTCAAAAAATATTGATTTCTTCCTTTAAGTTATAATCTGGCCAATTTTATCACCATTCTTTTTTTAGTGGAATTTACTTCCTTTTATACACCACATGGGGAACCCCTTATTCTTTATTTTCTTTCTTCCGCATGTAAGGGTCTGGTAGGTTTATCCACATTATTCTTCAATAACTTTAGTTTATAATTTATCTTGTAATTTTTAATATTCACATAATTGGAATTAGTGCATATAAAATTTTTGGATCTTAGGGTTACCTCTTTCTAGGAACCTATGTTAGTTTTATCTTATTATAAATTCAAGATCCCCTTACTATAAACTTTATAAATTTTAGTAGTATGACTCTTTTCGAGTACTTTCATAGCATAAATTCTTCTTTCACCATGTTGGTAAGTTTCAAGTTGAACCTCTTCCAAATTTCTTAGTTTAAACTTTAGTTAAAAAAAAAATTAAATTGAGAGTATTATTATCAAACTAAAAAAATTATTCTATATTATTATTCTTTCCTCATATTTTCTACTCACTCTTAATGCATCTTACACTTTTCCTAGAAGGAATTATCAGTCTCTTTCACTCTTTTTCCCTTGATATCCAACTAGCTATCCTTGAATTCAATGATAGATCTATGAATTACCTCTATTAGATAAGTCTTATTTTTGAAAACATACTTCATCATAAATTTCTCACAATATATCCTTTATAATTCTTCTTCAATAAGGGAAAACATTTAATTGAAAATTAATACTTATGTTCCCTAAACTTCAATGAGTGTAGTGAGAGTGTTACACTTGTGTGATGTTTTAACGAATGCATTATCCATCTCATCGGCTTCCATTTTTAGTTGTGTTTTCTCATCATAAAATTCCTAGATAAATTCTAAATATTGTAATGGTTTAGTATAATCTTATGGATGAAGTTTAATAGATTACTAGTGGCCTATACTTTACACTAGACCATAACTCCTATGGTTCAACATCTATAGTGAGGTCATTAGAGTTATAGGGGGTAGTGTCCCCTTACCCAAGGGTTTAGGGGATCTTATGTTCCAAAAAAAATTTGGGAACTGTAGAAACTATGAACAGACTATAATAGAGTTGAGCGACAATAGAAAAAATTAACTATATAAATGAAGACTTTGACATGATTGTTGTAGTATCTCATAATTTGGTGACAATGGTACTATAGCTTTGCAGACTTCCATCCACCGATCACTGTAACATAATGAACTTACTATATAGTTGGTGGCACTATTTCACTATCTTATTTATAAGATAATTTGATCTATTTTTTCTCTTTGTGTGTGTGATACTTTTAAAATCACCCTATAATTATACTCTCAAACATAGTGATATTTATTTCTCTATTTGGATGTAGGGATCATTTCCCAAACCACATAAATTTCAGTGTCTCACAATCTTCTTATTGTTCTTTTATTTTTTTCCTTTTATTATTCTATGAATCATTGATTGTTTGTTTCTATATGCATTTTCATGACATGAATATATAGATGATAACTTATAAATTAAATTTCTTTATATAGTCCTCGACTTTAGAGTAGTTTTCTTCCATGGATTTAATATTCTTGATTTATTTATACTTTTACAGCTCAAACTAGATTCTTCTAGAGGATTAAAATCAATGGTTTTAACAAATGAATAATTTCCAATTTTATTACCTTTATATAGTGGTTTTTCCTTCTACTAATTTTGATAAGTTAATTGTATTAACTTATTTTTCTCATATTTATTATTATTTATTAGGTTTTTTGCTGAAACATCCAAGTTGGCATCAATAAGGATAAATTATATTTCATCTCAATGATACATATCAATAACTTTTTAAAATATTAAATTCATGAAATTAGTTAAAAATTATTAGGGAAAAATATATATCCAATCATAGGGAACCTAGTCTCTAATAAAAATTGAAGTTCCTAGTGGATAATACAGGCACACTTAGAGGGGGTGTATTGAGGTGACTTATTATACTAATTTATTCCAACTTAAACTTTTACCCATTTTTTATTCGAACCACTAACTAAATTAATATTTATGGATCTATTTATGGGTTTCCATCGCACATTCACACCACATGCAATGATATAAAAATATCTAGATCACAACACATGGTATTTACAAGGTTATACAATAAATGTGAGACACATATTTTCCACTATAGTCAATCAACAATTACAAGTGGTTTGGGGAGGTATCATCCATTTCCCAAAAGTTTTTCTCAACAATAATGTCTCTTGATAAGTGATTATACTAGTTCCCACTAGTTTATAGTATTACCCACAAATGACATGAGTAAGATCACTTTTTATCCTAGTTGCTTCTATAATAAATCAGATCTTCCTTTGAGCCTTCAAAATGATCTAAATCTATTCTTTCTCCATTATTCAAGATCTTAAACTTTTTGAACTTATAAATTGAATATATAGTTTGATGTTCTCACTAAATATAAAAATCCTAATTTTTAGACCTTATGCAGGATACACGTTGTTATCCTTGATCATTATCTTATGAAACATATGTTCTGAAGATTCCTCTTATCCAAGTATCATAGTTATTGGAAATTGCATTGGTTAATACTGAATTTTTTTAATGCTCAATAACTTCCATTTTACTAAATTTTTGAAACCTATCACTTCCTTTGGAACTTCAAGTTCAAGATCCTTAAAAAAACTCTTTAACCCAAATGATCTTCAAAACTTACAGGTCATCTACTCCCTCTCTTCTCTAAATTTCTAAATATTATAAGAAACAATTTCCAAAATAACTACCTCATTATATAGAAAATATTTATCTAATAAATTTTTCCTTTGAGCTTAATATATTATTAATTGTTTAAAACTTAGTAAACCACCTTTAATGTATGTAATTATATCAAATATTGGATTTGTTAAAGCCTTTAAAAAACTTAATGCCAACAATCCTCATGGATTACAAAAATATATTATATAATCATGCCTTAAACTTTATTGATATTTATATATTTAAAATAAAACTCATAATTTTTACAATAAAATTAACTTAACATAAATTCTATGTGAAATATTCCTTACATATTCTGGTTTTCTAATTTCTATATACTTCACTATAATTTAGCTATTGGATCTTATTTTTCCTCTAAACTACTCAATAATTTGTAGTCTTTATAGATTTAAACTAACTTTGACATTTCTCCTAATATTCTATTGTTATTATTTCAGTTCTCCAACAAATTTTTTGAACTCTAATTTATAGCATCTCGCCCTTTAGTTCATCTTCTAATCACTATAACTTCCAATTAACTTAAATTTTTATCTTCAACTTATAAACAACTAAATTTATGATTATTATAACTTATTATAATTTAAAATGAGGTGAATTTCTCATATTGAATCACCTTATAGGAATAACATACTCAATATCAGTCTAATCACTCTCCCTCTTAGGATTTTTTAATTTAAATCGGCTTGAATCATAGAAAGTCTCCCAATCAGTGTGATGTTTTCACATTAAAAGATCAGTGTAGAATCATCTGAATTAATTTATAGACTATATTCCAAAATATATTTAACTTCTCAAATTCGTATAACTAATAGAATCATATGTTTCTTCCTATTAACTTTCATTTAAGAGTTAATTACACTTAAATATTCTTGTAAGTCACTGTACTTTACCAATTTTCAGTTCACATTACTTTTACCTAGGAAATAATTACTCTTATGTTTCTCGGTGAGTATCGTGATAATTGTTCACATTTCCAATTCATGAAATATCAATATTATTATATATTTCATATGGTTTTTGACTTTGAAAATTCTTTCCAATAAGTAACCTCTAAATGAAAAATATCTTACATACCAACATAAGATTCTTTCCTTTTCCACATTCCTATATCATTATACTTTCTAGAAACCTTAACTTATGGACTTATGGATTAATGAACATCTTTAACACATCTATCTTCTAATTACACTTCATCTCAGCATCCACATATTATATTTTGGTAGTGTATCAACATATGTTCTAAATGTGTGTCTACCCTCATTCATTATCTTCTATATTATAATTAGCTTGGTATCAACAACTTAATCTTGTAAAATCTATACTATAGCTTCTGAAATACATTACTAGATATGTTCTCATACATGGTTATTCTTCTGTAATAAAATAACAACTAGTGTAACTTTCAAAAAAATATTAATTTTTTATGTATCTACCTCCATTATAACACCTTCATCCTAATCAAATTTTAGTTCATATTTTAAAATCATTTTTCCATACTTTTTGGATGTAAGGATATATTCACATAAAATTTATAAAGAACATGTAGTTGGAAGTGATTTCATCAACCTTCTGCATTTATCATAAATTCACACTTAAGTTCAAATAAAAAATCATCAGATCTATTTATTCTTAAAATATCTATTTTCACTTGTCAATATTATTACATGACTTTATTACTTTTGGAAACATTGTCTCTTATATCATCTATATTAACCATCTGAACTCCTTTAATGTTGCCTTCTATAAGTAGGGATTGACTCTTCCTATATTCAAGAATGGTATCTTATGAATTGTTGACTTCTGGAAAACCTTTAGGAATATCCATCTTTATCTTCAATATCAAAATTTCCTTACTCATTGACTTTACACAACCATATAACACTCATCAACATCCATTAGTTTCTTCAACTATTGATAAAAAATAAAACACTCATCATCAACACAATTCATTGGGTTCTTCACTCATCTCCCTCTTAGCCCCATCGACTCACACTTGGGTCAATTTCACACTCTTACCCATCTTACACATCATGCAACAAATTTATTTACATATAAAGTGGTAAAATTAGGGATAAAAAACCTAATTAAATAGAGTTTCCTAGTAATGGTGCTTGCTTTATCCCCGTACAATCCTATATCAATCCTTCTCAATATCCATGAGTCCTTAGATCATCCAAATTTTTAGTTAAATAATTATAAAACAATTATAATAAATATCCCAATTAATTCTATAATCTTTATAAAAGGGGGAATATCATTGAGATACATGTGATTTTTGTAATCATATCTAATGGTAGGTTGATGACTCTTATATGACTCTCAATCCCCCTATAATCAAAAATCCCTAAAATCTCATCTCTGATCATTAATAAATTTATCCCATAATTTAAGTAATGCCAAGAATAATTCATTAAGTCACTTGCCTCTAGTGAAACGATATGAAACAAGCTTTATTCATCCTTCCTTAACATCCTATAACCTCTCCACATGAAAGAACTATTGTTATGATGTGAGTTTACCATTTTTTGATTGAATTTTAACCCAAATACCAAAATTTATCCACACCAAATCAATGGAGGAGGCTAAGGAAGGAATAAGATAAAGCAAGAAAGAATACTTATGTTAATTAGTGAACCAAACTCCCCAATCATCCCAGATCCATGTAGGAATAGGAGAGGGGGGAAGAGAGAAAGGGGGGATAGATCCCATTTTCTTTGAGTTGGGTGGAGGAAGAAACCTAAATTGGGGGGTAGTCCAAAAATTCTATCACTTTATGTTAGAGGTCGGGGTGCTCTACTGGAAGCCTAATTAACCCCCACTAGAAATATAGTTTCACATCAGGTTCCTAGTATCCTACCACTAGGAATCTAGTGGAAGGGTTAGGGTTTCTATACCACTGTCCATACCATCGAAACTTTGATGGACTACCATTGGGGTTTTGTTGGCTTGTTTTTATATCCCATCGAACCTAGATTCCCCCACCATCAGTGGAATTATTCCACATAACTTATGAGATTTTTTATTTCCAAAACCACTATTTTAACTCCTAAGATATGAAAAAAACATCTACACATTTATTTTTTTCTAAATATTCAAATTCTATTTGGATTCTTCTCCACATAAATATATCATCTCCTAGTTCCACTAATACCCGATAACATGGATCGTTACAAATAGCTTACGAGATCAGTTGTCACACCCCAAACCAGACCTATTAATTATATTTAATTGTTAAATTATATTATGAATTTTTTTTAGTTTCATATTGGATTGATATTTAAAAATTTTATTTTTTGATTTTTCATCATAGGCTCACGGTTAGTGCAGAATTAGTAGAAACCATGTGTAGACCATGCAATGGTGTTTACAGTTTATAGCATAACTAAATGCATGGTTGGCACATGGTTTCCCTAATTATGCTACCTACCCATATGGCGTATCTTGGGAATCCAGTATAGGTGCACGGTTGGCACACAATTTGAAAAACTGTGCTACAAAACTATGCACGGTTTCTCAGATTTATAAAAATAAAATAAAGTAAGATAAAATAAAATAAAATAAAAAGAATTTTATTTTTATTATTATTATTATTATTATTATTATTAATCTTTGATTTTCATTTATTATTATTCTAATTTTATTATTAATCTTATTCTTATTCTTCTTATTATTATTATTAAGTTTTATTATTAAAACCCCTAAAATGGTTATTTCCCCTCCCCCCTCCCTTTCCCGACGTGTGACCCAATCCCAGGGGTTTTCCCCTCTTGCACATGCCACCTCCCCCTTCGATATCCTCTTCTCATTTATTCCCCTACTTTTTGTGGTGTGATTTTCACTATTAAGCATTCTTCCTCCTCTTCTTCACTATTCCTCCATTTTCATTGCACCATTTATCTTCCCCCATGTGATGATCATAACCCATTTGAATGATAACCCATTTTAGGGATTTAATTTGTTGTCTCCTAATGTCTAGGTTCCTCATTTCTTATTGAGTATTATTTTATCCACAATTTTTGAAGTCAGTGGGCTCACCATTGGTTTTGGGTAGGTTTTCTTCCATTTTAATTATTTGTCCTGATTTTATTTATGGATTTTGTAATTTTTGTGTTTTTGATATTTTTATAGTGCATTTTGGATCACCATTTGTGAAGGATACTTACACACATATTCATGGTTAAGGTGTATATATATATATCCTCTTTTTACATATTCCCTCAAGGATAGAGGAATTTTTACAATGTAGCTAGTGGTAATTATATATATTTATAGGTACATATGTTTCTAAGTGTGAAAGAAGGGTCTCTCTTGCATTTTTGTATCTCTTTGAAGTGAATTCATGTTTCCATTATCATGGGAAGCATGCTTTGAGGTAAGTTACCTATGCCCAAGCCTTTAATTTAGAAACTATGATTTCTTGCTTATTTATCCACATGTTTAAATTATATTATGGAGTAAATATAATATAGGAAATTATTTTAGTGATTAGAAGAATTTTATTCTATGTTTTTCATTCCTTCCTAAGTTTTTTTCTTAGTTTCCTACTATTAAAGCATGTTTCCAAGTCTGTTTAAAATAGAAAGAACCTTGGATGTTGGATTTATTTTCTAAAATGTTTTAAAATATGAAATCTATTTATAAATCATATTTCTAAATGATCAATTTTTATTTCAAATTTTAAGGCTGTTTGGAACCTTTGAATGTTTTATTGAAAATAGGGCACCTCCATGGATACTCCCCACTCCTAGGGGAATTATCATGGATGGTGTCGAGAGGTGTGAATTTGCATGCATGGTGGATTTCCTTGTGTTCATGCTTTCTTCCTCACCTCCCATATTTTCTATAGTCATGGGATCCTAAGAGTTATAGTAAGAGTCAATAGATAGTTTTTATTTAGTCCCAATTAGATAGACTAGATCCCCATGGAGTAGCCATGTGAGCTATGCCATCGGTGAGGCTAGTTAAGATTATTCAGGTTGGTTATTAACTTTGGATCGCATTGATAGGGTAGAAGATAGTTTCTAAACTGAGTATTTCTTGGGTCTCTTCACCTGGTGTTTAGATATATCCCATGATAACTATTTCACATGTATTCTAATTTTCCTCATTTTTTATTGTTTTTATAAAATCATTTTAAATATTATGCTTCTACTAGAAAATCTTAATTTAGCCCTTGTGGTATGTTTTACACTGATACTCAATGAAATTTCTTTTTACTTCATGTTTCTTCTTATAAATGGGTTTTCAGAAAGTCTTTTATTATTTAAAAAAATTATAAAAAAATGAAAATGGTTATCTGGAATCATTAACATGTTACTTCTTTTATAAAGGGAATGAAAACCTTATTTTAAATAAATATATTTCAAATTATCAAGAAATGGTTTTATTTTTAAAGGTAAGGTGTATAGCATGTTTCTTTTTTTGGAATCTCTACTAAGAATTTAAATTTTCACACCTAGATTATCTTTTTTTAGTTTTAGGTTCTTCTAATTTTGGATTGATCTCAAAGTGAGTGTGATTCTATGTTAGGTATTAACCCATGAGGTCACTTAGAGGTATTTTTAGTTGTTTAGTTTTATTTATTTTACATTACTAGTGATTAATTTTATTTAGTTTTTTTATATTTACTTATCTATTGTTCATTGGAGAAATCATTCCCACTATCTATCATTGATTCCCCTGGTGCTTTTCACCACCTCAGGACAATCGGGAATGCACCATGTGGATGTAACAGGCCGTCTCGGGTGACCATTTTAGGGTTGAACTAGGTTAGTTTGTGAAAAAATGGTATCAAATTAATTATCCCATGTTATTTGGGGATGTCTGATAGTTTGGAACTAGTAAATTCATAATTCAAGTGGTCGATCATGGGTAGGTACTTGATTACCACCTATTTGGAAGGACACTTGAACTAACAGAGTGGTCAATGGTTGTTTTACCTTAAAATTTGAGCTTGGATCTATGGTGTTTTCAAGGTACATGGTTTTTTGTTTGATAATTTCTAGTTAGTTTTGATAATTTGATAGTTATATTGGATTAATTTAAATGGTTATGTGGTTGTTGTGTATAGTCTAGAAAACCATTCACAGACCATGAATCTTCCTCTAATGACTCATGATACACTCACTTAATTGGTGCACGGCCTGTGAAACCATGTGGTCAAGCCATGTGTAGTGATTGTTCCTTTGAGATTTTAGGATTTTTGATCAAGTATTGGGTTTCATTTGTTTATTCTTTTTGAGTGTTTTTAGTTGGTTTTGGGGTGTTTCCCTTGGGTTTTAAATTGGTAACTAGTTTATTGAAATTGGATTTTCACAGTAAAAAACTTATGTTCTTGAAAATTAAATGGGTTGTTTTGTAAATGGAAAGTGTTATGGAAAATTTTTTGGTATTATGAAAGGTTTTTTAAAAATATAATTGGAAATGGAATGGAAATTGTTTTAGGTTTTAAAAAGTTTTGTGAAAAATTTGGAAAAAATTGAATTGGGAATCTAAATAGGTTTTGTTTTGATAATAAATGGTTTCTTTGAAAACTAGTTGAGGTATTTTAAATAACAATTTGGAAAGTTATTATTTCATCTTTTTATTTGAACCTTGGTATTCCTATTAATGCTCACATATAGGGGCATATGTGTGTGGAAAATGGATGGTTTTTGGTATGTGTGGATGTGTGATGGGGATAGCACAAGGATATATATATCTATGTGAGGATTCATGTAATACTAATGGTGGTTGTTTGGTTTTTAATTCATGTAATTTTTTTTGAAAAAAAATTAAAAAATGAGGGATTTTGATGTTCTAAAAAGTGGGATTGTTTTGATTATAACAATTTGTGTTTGTAGTTTTCCTTTTTGTTATTTGGATTTGATGTTTTGGTGATGTTATTGAAATGATTTTTTGAGTTTAGGTTGTTGATTTATTATTTATATGTGTAGATTTTATTTTTTATGCACTTTGGTTTGGTTCCATGTTTCTTGTTTTTAGAATATTCCCCAGAAGAGTCTCGGTAAAAAGAGTAGATGGTTGGTCTCTAAGGTGCCATCTTTGGTTGTCTAAGTGAAGGTTTGTTTTGGGAATCGATTTTTATATTTTTTTAGTGGGTTGATATTGTCAGAATTTATGTGGTTTGAGACTTTAAGGTAATTATGAATAAGTGTTTCTCTAGTTATTTTCATTGATGACTCTACCCTAATTTTGGATCGATTGTTGGATCCAGATCCCTTCCAAACATTAGACCACTCTCGGGTCCTCTTGGTTAGTCTTCCACCTTCATAAAATGAGAAAGAGGAGAATACATCATTCATTATTGGCTTAAAATAAAAAATATATATTCAGTGTTACCACTTGGGTCACCAGAAGGGGGTTTTATAAGTCACGCTAGCGAAAGAGTAAATTTCAGTTGAATATCATCAGCTTCTGAACACATGGTAGAAGATGATTCAAGAAATCATGGATCTACTATTAGGCCTAAAATTAAATCTTTTCGCATAGAAAAGGAGTTATTAGTGTGTTGAATGTTGACCCAACCTATTGTCTCTGATGTTGGATTGAAAACTGTTTAAGTTTCTCCCTACTATGGATTTTTGTTTTTGAAACTTCTGATTATGAGATCTTTATGGACTCATTTTCTTTAGATTAATGGGGTAGTTCCTTGGTAATGTGAACTCTTGAATAGTTATCCTTATTTTTGGTTTTTTTTTGGTGGTGCATGTTTGGAGACTCTCTATCTTCGGAAATTTTCAATCGTGATTTGGTTTGATGCCCGATTTGGGTTTCCTGGGTTGGGCCCTTTTTATGTTGGATGGTAGTTCCTTAGGCATACCTTCTAGTAAAACCACCTTTCTATTCAGTTTGTTAATGTTCGAGGGACCCACTATGGGTCTTTTTGATATCCTCTCTTAAGCTGGTCGAGTGTGACTCGGTAAATTAAGAGGTCACACCAATGTTAAAGTTTTTGTCTAGATTTGTGGGTTGTTTTTACCTGAGAAAGGGTGTTTGAACAAAGTATTAAAATGGTGGGGAGACCTCCATAAAAATGGAATCATGGTGAATTGTATCTTGTTTCATCATAAAATATGTATGTTAATGGTGAATGCCCACGTGGTGAGAGAAAAATGCTTGGATAAGAACACGGTAGTCTATTCTTTTTATCTTGTGAAGGAGATACCACAGTTAGATGATTTCACATCAGGTTCACCATTTTTTTTTCATCAAAAATATACACATTTTTATGGTGAACACCAATGTGGTGAGAGAAAAATGGTCTGACAAGAACTGGTAAATCTATACTTTTATCTTGTAAAGTAGATGTCTTAATTAGATGATTTCACATCATATTCACAATTTTTGTTTTTCCAAAAAATTATGTAACTTGGAATTTGGTTTGTCCTAATTATTTATTGTGGAGGCTCAATTTTTTTCACAATAATTAAAACCAGTTTCACTATACATGTTTACCTTTTATAGAAACACCCAAGAGTTTCTACTTCCATAATTGGGTATAGACCTGTTTTCCAAAGGTAGGTTTTCAATTGGGGTTTCAGACCCAATGGAACTTAGGAACTCACATTGGTCGAGAGGATAGGAGGGTGGGATCATCACACCCTTTTTGGTAGAATTATTTCCTAATTCGGGACTCTCTTATAGATTTATGATATGTTCATGAATCTCTTCCTAATCCCGATACAGAATTGGTTACCCTAAAAAAATTTATAGGTTAAATCATTTTATATGTTAAGGTTTATCTTTTAGTGATCCCATCTATATGTATCTAAGGTTCTTCATCTATTTCCACTCAATGGGTAGCTTCTTATATATTGAAACCATAAAACCGGTCGCTCTGGAATTTTTTATCATCCAAGTAGGTGATTAATATCTCGAGGATGGGATTAAGACATTATTAGGTGTCCTACATATCTTGTTTGTAAGAATAATAAAAAACCACATAGTTCCTTAATCCTTTGAAGTTTAATGTCATGCAGAAAATATATATATGAGGTAAATTTTTACTTTTCACTTAAGCTTGTGCCTTGAGGAGGCATCCTATATATCCTAGTAATTGTAGATGCTGAAAAATGCTCCAGGACTAAAGAGGGTATTTTTCGGATAAAGCAAAGATGGGGTTCGACCCGGTGATCAATTCTAGGAGAACTGGAAGGGCCACACAAAAAATACAAGGCATGCGCAAAAAAGACTTCTTTCACACATGGAAAACTGTGGGATTCAAGGGAGTTTTCCGCACAGGTGTGGAAAATAACGCGTCGTCGGCGTTGGGCATGGAAAATTGCATGCCCATGACCACAGGCACTGAATCTTGTGCGTCGCCAACCCCGAGCACTGGATCTTGCGTGCCCCCAACCGGGGTGCACAATATTTCATGTGGGTTGACCTCTGCATGGGCCTAATAGCCTTGAGAACCTATAAATAGAAGGTAGCCCCTTCAACTCCATACGGCTGAAGAATCTGAACCGTCTCTTCTGTGCAAAATTCTCCTCTCCCACACGAAAAAAATGGCTTTCAAGTATGGGATTTTTCGCGATAGGTCTCCCTAGGGTCCTCATTCACGTAGGACCACTCTGGTTTAACCCTCTCCCAAATCCCTTTAAGTCATAACCCTTTCACGCAATCTATTCCCCTTGCGTGAAATCCATTCCCCTTGCACAGAAAACTTCAACTGTTTGTTGCACGCAACTGTTTGGACTTGCGTACCCAATCTTGCGTGCAATCCCTTCAATTTGCGTGCAAAACCTCGACTCCCCTTTGCATGAAAACCTCTCCAATTGCACACACACCGGGTCTCTTCTATGCAACTGTACCAATTTCATGCAAACCTCTCCAATTTCATGCACACCGGGTCCCTTCCGCGTGACTATTCTAATTGCACGCCAATTGTATGCAAACCTCTCCAATTGTGCGTAAATCTCTGAGACCCCTCACCCTGGCCTTTTCCATGCAGTTTCTCCATTTACGCGTGAGCCTCCCCCCTTGTGCATACCTTTTCACACGTGTTCGATGTCCCTCTTACACCCTAAGCATCTATAACAAACACCCTTCTTTTGTACGGCCCTCTAGGCTCACACTAAGTAACTCCAAAGTCCCTTGGGCGGCGCTTTCTGTTGCGTTGCTTCACCTCATGCTTCTTTGCATAGGCATGCTAATGTCTATTGATTTTTTGCATAGCCACGCTAACATGGACCCCCCAATGGATCACTCCATAACACCCCCCAACCACAACATTGTCGATGCCTTCCTTCCCTCAAGGGTAGGTGGGTATCGGTTATGTAAGTCCTAGGGGTGTGGAGCGAACCCACCTCATCCGAGCTACAGGATGTTAAAATACCACGCACTATCTTCCTCAGCACATGATGTTAAACTGTAACCATGCCTTGTGCATTAGACGCGGGGTTCCCCCACCTTGTACATTCTGCATGCCCACTGGTCTCCACAGGTGTGAGATCATTCCTCACATGGATTGACATCCCCTTTATTGGAACGACATTCGTACGTAGGGAAAGGGCAACTAACCTGGTGTAATCCCCTAGATTTTCTTGTAGGAGGTAGCATCCCTGCTCCTCTCTTCCTGGGTGCCAAATCCCTCTCCCACTGGGCTTTGTCACCACCCAGGCCTCCACCCTGGAGTAAGTCCCAATCTCTATCTCCTTGGGCTTCTAACTAAGCCTATTCCCTTATTTCCTCTTTGGTCCGCTAACCATGCATAAGCCCCCATTCCACTTCCCACAGATGCACCTTTCGCGATATGATCGTCAGGTCTTTATTGCCTCTTGTTTCTCACATTGAGCATGACTCTTGTGGGCATAGAGAAATCACCAACCATGACATCCTCTCTGGGTCACCTTAGAGTGTAATCTCCAAACCCCTTTCCAAACTACGTGGACTTTGATCCTTGCAAATGCAAGGTATGTAGGAAACCTCCCTGAGGTTCAATCTCAATACCCATTGGTTCCGACCATCTTCATGTTGGTTGACCAAACCCAACCTAAACTATGAGGTCTTTGATCCTTGCCAAGGCAAGGTATGTAGGAAGCCTCCCTGAGGTCCAATCCCACTATCCATTGGTCCTGACCATGTACACGTCAGTTCCCACACCTCTCCTAAACTACGGGGAATTTGATCCTTGCCAAGGCAAGGTAGGTAGGAATCCTCCCTGAGGTTCAAGCCCAACACCCTATTGGTTCTAACCCCCCTTCGCATCAGAACACCTTTTTCCTGCATGACATTAAATTTCACACCCCCTTTTCATCCTACACGATGTTAAACTACATCCACCATCCTGAACTACATGGGCCTTGATCCTTGTCTCCTAGATAAGGTACATATAAAGACTTTCTAAGTTTCAACCCCATCTAGTGGTAAGTCGTTGTGACCCTATCCAGCGGTAAGCCGTTGCGACCCCATCCAGTGGTAAGACATTGTGACCCCATCTATAAGTAAGCCATTGTGACCCCCATTTGGTGGTAATCTGTTGTAGTCCCCTCAATTGGGACCCACATTTCTGGTCTGCCCCTCTGGCGTCAGACCAACTCTCGGGCCGCTAATCACGTGTATGCCCCAGCATGTCATCGGGTCATTGTCTTTCGCACGCAACCCAATTTCATGCCCCAACCTTGAGGTTCCACTTACTTTAGGTCACATCCATACGGGTCGCCTCCTTAGGTGTCTCATCACTTCACGAACTACGCAGAATTTGATTCCCTGCCCTGGGGTATATAAGAGGTCTCTTCAAGACTCAATCCCAACATCAATGTCACCCTCAAGTCAACTCCTTCCCATTCTCCATATACTTTTCTTAAACATCCATTATCCATCTTTATTATTATCTGGTCCACCACATCTCGGTGAGATCATGCCAATTCATCCCTTCACTAATCCTAGTAGTAACTGGGTAACTAACTATGTGGTATCCCTAACATCAGTGTTCCCTCCAGGGGTTTCACCCATCTGATCCACTCTAGTCAGTGTTATGATCATTCTGATTAGTCTCCGCTAGATTTTAAACATGTGGCATGCCCTGTGTTAAACATAGGAAGCTGTGGAAAACCTCAGATACATACCTATGGAATATAATTCTCTGAATTTGATGTGGGATGACTTGGGCTTCCATGCCCTAGAGAAGCCCTATAATAAGGAGAATAAATCCATACATTCCAGTGTTCTAGCATCCTGACACACCAGTGATGTCCAATGTGACTACTCCCCCGATCGAAGGTTACTGCCCTGATCGGACCCCTTGGAATGTCCCGATAGAAGTAGTGTAATTAACTGGTGTCCATGAAGATATGGCACTGGGAAGATTTTCACGAACAATGTCGTAAGTCTATACGGGAGACCCAGACTAGGTGACAAGTTCCGAGGAAGAATCCGTGGAAGGAAGAACCAACATCCCATCATCCCATTTCAATCAAGGAAAAAACGTCCCTGAATAAGTGATGGATGTCGCCTACCTTTGGAAAGCGGGATTGCAGGGAAACAACTGTGCACCCTCCATAGACGGGCATGAACACCCCAGCGAAAGCGTTGGAAACAGTTATATAAGGAATCAAATTCATCAATGTTCAGTCACAACCTTGGGACTTACCCTGAGATGGATTCCTTTATATGGGAGTAGTTATTTCATGCCACTGATCAGTGATTACACACTGAGGTTTCCCTTGATGGTGGATATTCATGATGTGAATGATATGACCATTAAAAATCCCTAATACCACATGATCCATTCTTGGTTTGATAAATAATGAATATAAATTAATTAGTATTACTACATATGGATGTGGGACTTATCTACTAGGATAGCCCTTTGGATGCTTAATATAGAGCTCGGGCCTTAGGAAGGCTTCCAATATATCTCGGTTATTACATGAATCATATTTATCATAGTTCAGTTGACTTCTCAGTCTGATGATGGATGAGGAAGTATGATCATCCCATGGGAGATATTGGGTATTTATGGTTGAAATGTCAGAGACATGGTGGAAACGTGCATTGAAGTGGATGTTTATTTGAGTTAGGGCCTTAGAAAGGCATCCTATATATCCTAGTTCTTAAAGGAATCATAGTTATCATAGTTTAGTGGGGTTCTTAGTCTTCTAGTGGATAGGGGTGAAATATCATCCCATGGGAGAGATTCGGTCCCCATGGTTGAAATATCAAAGGCATAGAGGGATTATCACAGAGGTGGATTCCCATTTTAGTTTTTAACATAGATCTCATTCCTTAGTAAGGTTTCTTACATATCTTGGTTATGGTAGGAATTAGAGCTCTCTTAGTTAAGTTGATCAGGTCTTACACACTAGGGTTGCCCTATATTAGGGGTGGTCATATCATTCCACTAATTGGGGCTGAAACACTGATATTTCCCTAGATTTGGGGTATTCATATCATGAAACTTATTCGGGCTTACACACTGAGGTTTCCCTAGCTTGGGGTTAGTCACATCATGCCACTGATCAGGGATTACACACAAAGGTTTCCCTATATGGAGTCTAGAAAATATTATCATATCTGAGGACTTCTACTTGACCTGGTCTAGTTTCCTTTCTAACCAACTTGATTTTCTATTTAACATGACTTGATTTTTTTCCTGACATGTTATAGGATGTCTGTAAATTTCCGGTTGTATCATGGACAAGTCTAAAGACTATTACATGCTCCAATTGACTTTTCTAAGGACCATCGTATAATTTGAATGGTATGTCAGAAGACCAACACAAGATCAAGGATGACTTGTTCATAGGACATCACAAGACCTGACTGAATTGTCCTAGAGGTCATTGAATGATCCCAGATGACATGCCTTGAGGGTATCACATGATCTTGCTGACATGTCCAGGGGTGTCGCGTGATCTATCTAGTAATCCTTTAGGACTTCACGAGACCTAGATGACACACACTAGTATTATCACATAATTTTGGTGACCTTTCTAAAGACATTAAAGGATCTGGATGGTGAGCCTGAAGGGATTCGTGAGACTTGGTCGAAATTCCCATAAGGAATCATGAAACATGCTTTACATTTCTAGAGGACATATCCATATTCGAATGACATGTTGAGAGGACATTACATGGTTTTGGTGACATGTCTTGGTGATATCGCATGATCTGGATGAGTCATGTGAAGTGAATGAGGATCAATGTATATGTTCTTCACATAAGTCTCCCATATTTTAACCTTTATTCCATTTTTTATTTCATATGTGGCTTATATTTTTTTATTATTAGCTATTTTAGGTTTTTCATGATTTATTAGATATACAGTACCTCCTTTGCATAGAACAGATAACATGAAAAAATTCTTTCGTGTGATCCTAAGTGATCATGTGAAGTGCTTCTGCATGCTTCATGGACCTCGGGTTGTTCCCCAGATTTTACCTAGAAAAAAACCTTTGCAATCGCATGATAGGTTGTTGTGATAATTCCTCTTGGATTCCTGGATGAACCTGTGTGTGGTTCCAAATATCCATTTTTTTATGCTAAGGGAGAGGTAGTTATAGGCCTCACCACACAAGTTATATTCCGCCTTGTGCGGCACATATCTCATAGATTCAGTCTAGATTTGGTGGAGGACCTTGGTGTTATGCGCTTAATAAAATCTAGCCACAGGTGTCGCATGATTTTCATCTACCACAATACCATCCCTTCAGTGCTCCATCTATTGGATTTTGGCCAAACAAAGGGGTCTTTCCTAATCATCTGGACATGCCAAGGGGCTTTTACAAGGTTGGGCCGACATGTCAAGGGGCCTTCATGGGATCAGGATACCTATTGAAAAGATTTTTCATAATCTCGTATGATTTTTTTTGGGACATTCTGTGAGACCAAGGTGTCTTTCTAGGGGTCTTCATGAGATCAAGATGTTATGCAAAGGGGTCTTGTAAGACCATGCTGGATTTTTTGAGGCAGGGGTTCTTCATGGTCAATGGTGTTCACTCATGGTGTATAACTTCATTCACATAAAATCAATGTATCTTCCCCTCATTAAAATATCTCTTCATTTCCCTTTTTATATCCTTGTTTATTTTAAAAGGTATGGGGATATCATGTGTTTTTATTATTGTTATAGAAGACAGTCACTCTCCCCATCAGTGATGCATCGTGTGACCAACAAAGTGTCTTGTGGTGATGCACAAAAATTTTTATGGACAACCTTCATGTTTGTCTTTGTAGATGTAGAGGGATAATAGGACCTCCTGGACATGTATTAAACCCTTCATGTGGTGAGAGTGACATTCCAACAGGCTCTTGCATGATAAGATGGACATGTTACCAAGGATTTTGTGATGTCTTGAAAATTTCCTAAGAGCTTCAGATGAATATTTAATACAATGAAAGGTTCCCACATTTTTCATATTCTTCTTTTTATTTTACAAGGATTTTAAGATGGTTTTTCAAGAATCTTTCTATTGACAAGTCCTGTGATTTGGGGGGGATCATATGGCAGTCATCGTGTGATTAGTGATTGTCCTGGATTCCTTTGTAAAAACAAGGAGGGATTTTTCAAAGGGGCTCCATGTGATCTTCCAGAAGGTTGTGTGATACGCATGACCGTTCACATGACCTTACAAAGGTCATGTGACCATGTGTCTTGTTGTATGTTACAGGATCCACATGTATTGGACACCTTTTCTTCCTTCTCTTTGTAATAAAAATAATACCCATGTTTTGGGTATTTCTTTCCTTATATATTTTTCGATGCTCATTTTGTGGGATTCAACAAATCCCCCCCCCCCCCTCAAGAGCAACATCTGTGGGGGAAGGGGATTGATTATGAGGAAACTAAATTTCCACCTGAGCCTTTTGGGGTGTCATTAATCAGGGTCTTGGGCGATTCTTGGTCGTTCAGATGACATTTGGTATTCCATGGAAGACCCTATAAATAGAGGAATGGAGGGTGGATCATTTATCATATACATAATATAACATCTCAGGTAATTATAGAATAATACTTTTTCATAATTATTAATAATTATGAATTATATTTTAATTTTAATTTAAGAAGGATGTTATGTCTAATAGCGTACTCGACAGGCAACAATGGGTTTCTCTAAAATCTTACGTTGCACACAAGATTGAGTTATACTAAAAAATAATATATTATTAATATTATTATTTTAGGTTCTAGATATCATATAGTCGTTATAATTTAAGTAATGAAAAATATTAACTAAATTATGAAAATAGGGTTTAAACATGTTTATATAATGATTCATTAATTAGAAAATTAATTAAAAACGAAAATAAAAACCAATTAAATATAAAGGATGTTCTTTTATAAAAAACTATTTAAGTGTGAATAATTGTGTTTATAAAATAATAAAATCACTCGTGTTGGATTATATTAATGAAATATAAATGAAATTTTATATTTAAAATTCATCTTATATGTTTTCTAGGCATTATATAAGAATAAATTTAATTTTATGAATAAAACGAGTATTTTTCAAAAACATTTTTATCGCCTTTTGATGGAGAACCATTTTTAAATATAGTTTTTGTCACTTTTATATTTTATATTTGATAAAATAAAATTCTTATTTGTAATTAGGACATCAAAATTTACTTTGGTTGAATTTTTTGTAGTTTTTTTATAAAATTCATATTTTAATGAATAGTAAAAAATACTACTTTTTAATTCAAAACTGATTTTTCTTCTAATTAATTTATACTGTTAGATTATAATTTTACATGGTTTTAAGGTATAATTATATGAAGTTTTTCTCATTTAATTCAATTTAGTTAATTGTATTCTTTTTCAAATTAAAATTAAATAGAAAAACTATGTGAACATTTTACTTAAAAAATTGTTTTCTCGATCCTTCGACGGGATTAGTGTTAAACCTAATTTAACAAATTCTATGAATTTAATTTTCAAAAAAGAACATACATTTTTTTACTCAATATGAAAAATTTGGTCTAATAGGATCAAAATAATTTTTGGTGAATAGTAACTTTAGTATTTTATTTACCACAGTTAAAGGTAATTAGGGTAATTAAAGGTAAAATTAATATTATAATATTATAAAATTACCCTAACACTTATCCTAATATTAATGGATGGGTTATTATATACCATTACCATCCTTAGGCCGAAATTTTGACCTGTGGAAGCCAATTGGGTGTGATTATGATATTTATAACTTTTAATTAAAAGTAAAGAGAAATATGTCATAAATATGACTATGCTTACTAAAACAATTTTAATATGGGGTTATATAATGGATATCTTAGACTATAAATAGTAAATATAAATATAAAAATATTACCTACATCATGTTAATTTATTTATAATTTTTATAAAATAAATAATTAAATTAAATAGTGACATAATGATAGTCCAGTAATTGATTTATTAAAGAAAGAATAAAATAAATGATATTAATAATATTAAAATAAATATAATTTGAAATATTTGATTCCATAAATAAATTTTTTTGAGGACTATTATATGTTAGGATTGAGTTGATGTAGTTTTTTATAAGTAATCAAGTTATGATTTTTTTTAAAAGTCATGTAATGAATAGTGTCAAAATTGACATAATTCATAACTTAAGTAATAAAATATCTAATTAAATGATATAAAGTTTATAAAAATACAATACTTGACAAAAAAATTATATAACTATAAAAATTTCATTAATGACTCATTAATTGGTTTTTTGTCATGATTTAATAATTATTTTAACTCTCAAAGTGTAAATTACATGATAAAATGGTAAGAGTTAAAAAGGTTAAAACAAAAATATAAGGATTAAAAAATATTCCAAACTTTTCTAATTATCATTTCATGATTATATTTAGACCCCTTCTCATAATTTATTTGAAATAAATCAAATTTGAACCATTTTTAATCTAAATTTAATTTATATTAATTTAATACTTTTAATAATTTCAAGGATACCCCTCCCCTCTCCTATAAAAAGGTACCCATTCCTCTCTATTACTCACACTTAAAAAACCTTTTGTTTTAGAAAATTTCTACCCAAACCTCTTCCTATAATCTCTCCCCAAATTCTTGAAGCCTTATTTTAGGTATAAAATCTTCTTTAGAGGTGTTAAGGTGTTAAGAAAGGTGCTCATCTGAAGGAAATTTAATGTTTTTATTTAAGTATTTATATTTTATTTCTTCTTAAACTTTCTTAAAATATTATTCTTCCAAGATTAAATAATAAATCTAGTATCCTAATTATTTTAATATGTTATTATATTAATATTATAACCTAAATCCATCTCCACTTCCATTCAATGGGAAAGTAATTAATTGTTCATGTGTATGTGTGAACTATCACCTCCACGAACCGATCTAATTCGTTTTTCATAACCATATCTCATGATTGGTTATAATAATGGAATTAATTTTAATATGTAATATTAATGACATATTAATCATTTTATGATAATAATATATCAATTACATTCTTACTTTCTATGCGCATAAAAATGATAATGTCATTCGTGCGTGCGTGTGAACTATCACCCCCACAAAGCGATGTGACTCATTTTTATTCATTATATCACTTTTATGATATATATATATATATATAAGTATATTTAATTTATTAATATGATATTAATTATTTTATGATAATTCTATAAATATTAAATAATACTTACCTTATTTCTATAATGATCAATGAAAAATGGAAAATGATACTCATATGTACGTACGACTTATCGTCTCCATGATTACAACATTGTTCATTTTTCATAACCACACTTCATGGTTTGATTTATAGGTATAATTTATGTATAAAAATGATAATAATTTAATCAATATTACTCTGGAGATGAATTACTTATGACCACATTGTCTATTAGCATCGTACCAAGTTCATTTTCGACTCAAGTACCGGATATCAACAAAATGTACGACGTGAACTTAAATCATCATGTAATTGTTATAACATGGTAATAATTGATATAAAAATATTTAAAATTAAAAGGGTTCTCAATAAATTATAAATTAACCTAATTTTATTATTCAGTAAGATAAAGGACATATGAGATGATTCGGACTCGATGTGCACATGAGCCTCAGCCCAGTTGGTGAGGACTTCTTAAGTGCATCTAAGAGACCCGGGATCAAATCCAGGTGGGGGATAATTTTTGGGGTACTGTAGAAGTATTTTAGCAGTACTGTAGAAGAACTGTAGAAATACTGTAGTATTACTGTAGCAAGAACAGTAGCAGGGACTATGCAGAACTATAGCAGGCACTGTTTGGCACTATAGCAGCTGGGAATATGCCCCCATCTGGGCCTTCAGGCCACCGATTTGGTCCTCAAGTCCTTTAAGGCCTTCATTCCACCCAGGCCTTTGGTTCAATAAGTCCTTCGGGCCACCTCAAGGCCTTCGGGCCACCGAAAAGTGCAGATGCAAACCAGACAACCTACAAGGAAAAAGCTTCAGAAGGAGGAGGAGCAAAGAGCTTTCACCATAACAGAAGCTAAATGGATTGCAATAATGAGAGGGTATGGGACCTGCCATCGGGACAAGCCTGTGCATGCATGGGAAAGCCTATCTGAATAGTCATGCGAAGGTGGAGAGCTGATTTCACGATGAAGATGTTGGGGAGGAGAAATTCCAAGTAGTTAGTCTGGGTTGTATGTAACGTTTGAAGCCTACGAGAAATGAATTCCTCTAAGGCCTACGGGACATGTAATGCTTACGCCTACGGGCCTTGTAAGGGTTCCACCTCAACCCAAGAAATGTGGGTTATCAAAAATCAATAAAAAAATGAAGGCATTCGGGCCATTGGAGGAGGTGGAGGATTCGGACTCGATGTAAGGGATTTCATCTCAATCTCCTTTAATTGAGGCATTTCTTGATGATATGTACCTTTATTATTTTATAAGGTGTATATATATCCCCTTTGACATTCCATATCCATATTATATCTATAATCATATTATTTAATGTTTTAAAAAATTTATACTTTCATGTGGCTTATAATTTAAATGTTCAAAATGGTAAGGGATTATTTAATTAAAACATTATTTTAAATATTTTAAAGATTTATTATTCTAAATATTTATCATTAATTACCATGATTTGAAAATGGTTTTTAAGTTTCAAAGTGGTATGGGAAACTTTGATTCAAAAATATTCTTTTTAAATGTTTTAATTTTGTTTTAAAAATGGATTGATTATTTCAATAACTTGGAATGTTTTTTTAACATATACGCCATGAATAGAATTTATTACTTTCATGTCACTATTATGTGTTGATGTTTACATTAAAATTTTACCATTTTATTTTAAAATAATTTTTTTCTCATTTATGAGTGTGCGGATTGTAAATATGAAATGTGATTTCAAAGTGGAAATGTTATTTTTCATTTTTTCTTATTTTATGTGTTATGATTATGTTATTGTTCTTGGACATTGTTTATGTATATGGGTGGTTTCATGATAAACCTAAAGCAGGTGATCCCATGATAACTCTCAAATTCATTAGGTAATGAGATCGAGTTGATTGATAAGTTTTCTCCTAAGATATTTAGATAATATACTATGATGGGTATTCCAGATGTAACCATGAATGTTACTCCCTATGTAGTTGTGAAAGCTACAATGTAAGTATGATATAGATGCAATAAGTTACCTTTATGATTTATGATTGCTAATTTGTTTTCCATTAATATTATGATTTCATGAGATATGTTAAAGAAATTATGTTTTATGGGTGAAAGGTATGATTTTGTGAAAAAAAATTCATGAGTTTAAAATATTCATAGACTAATAGTTTCATTCCTTATTTATATCCCTTACTGAGATTTTTATGCTCATACCACATTTTAAATTGTTTTTCATAGGTATTAATATTAGTAAGGACAAATAATATGTCATGATGAAATAATTGAGTATGTGTCTCAAAAATAAATCATGTTTTTTAAGGGTTTCCTTTGGTCAAAAAAATTGATACTGTTTGGAAGTTTCCGCTTTATTTTCTTATAGTTTTTGTTATGTAATAGTTATGGCCTAATTCTCTAAAACTCTAACCCTAAAAATATCCTCAATGTGAAAGAAATTAAATTCTTGACTAAAACTAAAGATTATGTAATGATTAATGTTGGGGCCTTATATTTGGTATCAAAGGTCAGTTTAGACAACTTTAGAGGTTAGGGTAATATTTAAGAATAAGTTTCAAGTTATATATAACCACAATGGTTAGCATAATATAAATAATCATAGTTATTTTAGATAAATTAAATGAGTTTGAGATAACATGAATAAGTATATCTTAGTGTTTATATTCCTAATAATATTGTATAAGATGATTTTATTGATATATTCAAACTAACCTTTTTGGTTTTAGAAAATGGTTAGATCTAGCAGGCACCAAAGTAACAATGGATGTGAAGGAAAATGTGGTGGTTCTCTGAATAAGAAACCAAATGAAATAGGATATGCGATGATAACTCTCATGGTTATTTTAAACCAAATTTTGGGAGTAATGATTAACCACTTGAACCTTTGTGATTTTTCTGATGCATCATATATGAGAGAAATGAATCCCTGTGGAAGTTCATGTAATAATGATCATAAAGGTAATAATATTCATCAATATATGTGTCAAGGATTTGGAAACAAACACCTAGGAAAATGTTTTAAAGGGATGGGAAGGTGTTATATATTTGTTAATTAAGGTTATAAATTAATAACCTACTAAGGAAAAAAGAAAGCATTACGATGAATCTTGGAAAGGGAAAGAAGTTATTTATGATTTATCAATAGAGTGTTTTAAATGTGGAGAATATGGATATTATGAAAATAGATTTCCTGCGAAGAAGGTTCGGGAATGGGATCAGTAGGACCATAAAAATATATGTTTATAAATACCTAATTCCATTCCAAATGAAGATAAGGAAACTAAAAATGACATATGAAAGTTATAGATTATTTATTGACTCATGTTTTGACATTTTTGAATCTTAGGACATGATTCATGTTTTTGTTTGTAGAAAATAATTATTAAGGAATAATATGTAAAATTGTGTTTAATGGAACATGAATAATACTAAATGATTAAGAAGTATATGTATAAGGGATTAGAGAGTTATGCTAGATCTATGGATGATGAAATGTTTAAAAGTATTATTCTCTTTTGATAATGGGGTTATTTTGTAAAACTTTTTCTAGTATGTGTAACCTTGAATTTTTTTGTGTTAAAATGTTATTCGAGTAAGAATTTTCTTCTATTTTGTAGAAATAATTATAAAGTAATGGATGAAATTTAGGCTTCATAGGATCTTTTGTTTTTTAGGTAATTATGGGTTATTAAATTTTGGGATGGAAAATGAAAGGTATAAGATAACCTTTGAGGTTAAAATAGGCTATGGTTTTTTTAGTTTTATAAAAAGTAATAACTCGTAATATGGGTGAAAACCCATCACATATGGAAAGGCCATAGGGATCGAACCCAAAACTGAAGGGTGACAGGGGTTCATCACCTACCACTATCCTACATGAAGTCCATGGTTAGTATGACTTTTCCTTTTTAGTTAAACGAGTTTATTGAATAAGAATAAGTTGATTTTTGGAACCTATATTTTATCAAATGGATATCCTTAGTATTGAAAAATGATTTGGGGATTAAGTGATAAATATTATTTTGGAAGATGTTTACTATTTTTGGAATTTTATATGATTAAGGTAAATAGAATACTATGGGATTCTAACAAAGGGGTAATGGTTGAATTATATTTTAGAAGAATCTATGATTTTATTGTGGACTTATGTTGATTTAGGTTATTTATAGAAATGATTAACCTAACTTTAATAATATGTGATTAGGATAATTAATTTTTGGTATGATACATTAAGAGTGATCGATTTTATTTGGAGATAAATATTAAAATTTATCTTGTAAGACTATGTGGTAAAATACTTCTGAATTTTGGGTTTCAATCTTAGTTTGGATTATTTGGAAGAATTTTAAGGATGATTATTTTTTTAGTGGTCTATATTGATATTTCGGTATTAGTGTTGAATTTTTGATATTGAAGTAGTTTTTCATCATATAGATTTTTTCTTTTTAGAAAATTATAATATCTTGTACTAACCATTTTGGTTAAGTTTAATGTCTAAAGATAGGAGAAAAAGATATTTAATCTTTTGTGGATTATATGATTATATAGAAGTTTATTCTAGTGCTTAAATCATGAAAAATTCATCTTAAATACTAAAAGTTTAGAGAAAAAGATGAGTTTGTGGTGGAATTTAATTAATATATGAAAATATACTTGTTAAGTAAGTATATTTTCATATGTTCTTATTCTAAGTAGTAAAATAATTCCTTAACTTTATGAAAAATATCTTAAAACAAAAAAAAAATTGTTTACTTTTCCTACTAAAAAATCAGAGACCTTTTAACCCATCACAAGTTTGTGTTTTTTTTATTTTTAAATTTCTCCTAATCATGTTTTCTATCACTCTCAATCAAAACTTGACGGTTAGTTTTTCTTCCATATCCATGTTTTCTTACATGGAATCCTAGAATGTGTTATTTCATGTGACCTTTTTACTTCACTTTATTTCTTTTAAAGGAAAAGTTTTGTTGACTCTTTCTATAATTTGGGTTTTTAATTAAGTAATTTTCAAAAGTGAAACCTTAGTTACCGAGCCAAAATTTAAAATTGTGAGGACGTACTTTCCAAAAGGGGGGAAGGGTGTAACATCCCAAGTAATTATAGAATAATAATTTGTTATATTTATTAATAATTATGAATTAGATAGTAATTTTACTTTTAAAGGGATTCTCTATCCAATATCATACCTGATAAACAACAATGGGTTTCTCCAAAATCTTACATTGCACACAAGATAGAGTTGTACAGAAAAATAATACACTATTAATATTATTATTTTAAGTTGTAGTTATCCCATATCCATTACAATGGTGGGAATGAACGGTATTAACTAAATTATTAAAATAGGGTTTACACATGTTTATATAATGACTCATTGGATATAAAATTAATTATAAATGAAAATAAAAACCAGTTGAATATAAAGGATGTGTTTTTATGAAAAACTATTTAAGTGTAAATAATTATGTTTATAAAATAATCAAATAACTCTTATTCTATTATATTAATGAAATATAAATTAAATATTATTTTTAAAATTTATCATATATGTTTTATACATATGATATAAGAAGAATTAAATTTTATGAATAAAAGGAGTATTTTTTTTTAAAAAAGGCATTTTTACCGCCTTTTGATTGAGAGCCTTTTTTAAATCTAGTTTTTGTCACTTTTATATTTTTTATTTGAAAAAATAAACTTCTTATTTGGAATTGGGGCATAAAAATTTACTTTTGTTGAATTTTTGTAATTTTTCTGATAAAATTTATATTTTAATGAATAGTGAAAATACTACTTTTTAATTCAAAACTGCCTTTTCATCTAATTTATTTATATTGTTAGATTACCCTTTTGCATTGTTTTAAGTTATAATTAGATAAAGTTTTTATCAGTTAATCAAATTTAATTCAATATATTCTTTTTCAAATTAAAATTAAATAGAAAAAGTATGTGAACTTTTGAACATTTTACTAAAAAAAAACTCGTTTTCTCGATCCATTAACAGGATTAGTGTTAAACCTAATTTAAAAACTTCTGTGAATTGAATTTTATAAAATTTACATACATGTTTACACTAGGTATGAAAAATTTGGTCTAATAGGATCAAGATAGTTTTTTTTTGAATAGTATTTTTTGTATTTTATTTACCACGGTTAAAGGTAAATAGGGTAATTAAAGGTAAAATTAATGTTATAATATTATAAAATTACCATAACACTTGTTAAAATATTATTGGATGATTTATTATATATAATTATCATCTTTGGGCCAAAATTGTGACCTTTAAAATCCACTTGGGTGTGATTATGACATTTATAACTTTTAATTTAAAGTAAAGGAAAATATGTCATAAATATGTCACTGCTTACTAAAATAATTTTAATATGGGGTTATATAAGTGATATATTCAAATATTAATAATTCATATAAATATAAAAATATTTCCTACATCATGATAATTTATTTATAATATTTATGAAATAAATGATTAAATTAAATAGTGACATAATGATGATGCAGTAATTGCCGATAATCATTTTTTTTTATAGATTTCAAAAAGCCGGTTTGAGGGTAGTCGGTTCCCGTGCTGCCCGGTTTGAGGAAAACCGTGAACCACACCCAAATTCAAACAATTACAGCGATTAACAGATTCAAATTTCAAACATCAGGTCCAACCACGTGTCCCACCTCGAGCCCCGGGCCCGTCACGCGACTGCATGCCACTCTGACACCTCGACACGCGCCACCAAGCGCTGTCACCTCGATCCATACCATCGCCTCGAAACGCGCCTCAAGTCGCCGGCGAGACACGCCGGAACGACTACTGATTCACCACCGGTGACCGTACCCACCGTCAACCGTCATTTTCTACCGTCGGTCGTCGTCGTCACTAACATCTCAGCGTCCATCGACTTCATCGGAACAAACATCAACGGCGCAAACCAGATATCGTCGGGGGAAGCCGAAGAGAAACCATCACAACATACAGAAACATCCACGCACTCAAAATCACCATCCTCAAAACAAAGAGGGATAGAATCATCCCATGCTCATGAATACGCATGGACCTTAAAAAACCGTGGCCTGAAGCCGCCATATCCATCCTTGTAACGTCAACCCAAAACCACCCATCCAGGAACCAGAGGCACAAAGGAAAGAAAAGAAAAAGAAACAGAAAAACGCATAAAAACCGAAAAAGGATCCAGTGAAAACTAGATCTAGTTCCGAAACCCAGCGCCACCAGCCTTCAGCCCCCTGGAAACCACGCCCCTCACCAGATGCCTGTGACCACGAACGGGAAGACTCCCTCAACCCGCAGACTCTGGGACTCGGTCATTCGACGCCTGCGCCGCCGTGAAGAAGGCTGAATCAAGCGCACCGTCATGTTGACCAAGCCGAGGAAGTCCCCGCCGCGAACCACAAACAAGAAGGGGGAGGAAGCATCGCCTGACCGGGGTGAAACCAGGAGGCGGCGCCGGGAGAGAAACCCTCATGCAGCGTCGCCCCTTACGGGCTCATTCTCCACCTCCGATGATGCAGTAATTGACTTATTAAAGAAAGAATCAAATAAATGATATTAATAATATTAAAATAAATATAATTTGAAATATTTTATGGCATACATGAATTTTATAGAAGAATATTATATGTTATGATTTATTTAATTTAGTTTTTTCAAAGGAATCAAGTTGTTATGATTTTTTTTAAACTCATGTAATGAATAGTGTCAAAATTGACATAGTTCATAACTTAAGTTATAAAATATCTAATTAAATGATATAAAATTTATAAAAATACAAGATTAAACCAAAGAGTTTAGATAAATCTAAAAATTTCATTAATGACTCATTAATTGGTCTTTTGTCATGATTTGGTAATTATTTTAACTCTCAAAGTGTAAATTACATGATAAATTGGTAAGAGTTAAAAAGGTTAAAAAAATATAAAGATTAAAAATTATTTAAAACTAGAATAATTCACATTTGATGATTATATTTATACCCCTACTAATCATTTATTTTAAATAAATCAACTTGGACCCATTTGGAATCTAAATTGAATTTATATTAATTTAATACTTTTAATATTTTCAAGGGTGCCCCTCCCCTATCCTATAAAAAGGCACCCATTCCTCTCTATTACTTACAATTCTAAAACCTTTTGGTTCAGCCAATATATACCCAAACCCCTTTCTATAATACCTCCCCACATTATTGAAGCCTTATTTTAGGCATAACACCTTTCTTAGATGTTTTAAGTTCTTAAGAAAGGTGCTCATCTGAAGGAAAGGTGATGTTTTTATTTAAGTATTTCTATATTATTTCTTCTTAAACTTCCTTAAAATCCTATTCTTACAATATGAAATAATAACTCTATTATAATAAATATACTAAGATTTTATTATGATAATATCATCACTAAAATCCATCTACACTTCCATTAAATGGGAAAGGAATTAATTGTTCGTGCGTACGTGTGAACTTTCACCTCCACGAACTAATCTAATTCGTTTTTCATAACCATATCTCATGAATGGTTATAATAATGTAGTTAATGTTAATATGTAATATTAATAACATATTAATCATTCTAGGATAATAATATATCAATTAATTTCTCACTTTCTATGTGCAAAAAAATGATAACGTCATTCGTGTGTGCGTGTGAACTATCACCTCCACGACGCGATGTGACTCATTTTTATTCATTATATCACTTGTATGATATATATATATATATATAATTATATTTAAATTATTAATATTATATTAATTATGTTATGATCATTATGTAAATATAAAATAATACTTACCTTTTTTCTGTAATGATCAATGAAAAATGTAAAATGTTACTCATGCGTACGTACAGCTTACCATCTCCAAAATTATAACATTGTTCATTTTTCATAACCATACTTCATGGTTTGATTTAAAGGTATAATTTATGTATAAAAATTATAATAATTTCATCAATATCTATAGATGAATTAATTTTGGCCACATGGACTATTGACATCGTACCAAGTTCATTTTCAACTCAAGTACCGGATATCGACAAAACATATGATGTAAACTTAAATCATTATATAATTGTTATAAAATGGTAATAAGTGATATAAAAGGAATAATTAACATTAAAAATTTTATCAATAAAGTATAAATTAACCTAAGTTTATTATTCATGAAGATAATGAACATAAGAGACGATTCGGACTCGAGGTAAGGGATTTCATCTCAATCTCCTTTCATTGAGGCATTTCTTGATGATATACACCTTTATTATTTTATAAGTTTTATATATATCACCTTTGACATTCTGTAACCATATTATATCTATAATCATGTAATTTAATGTTTTTAAAAATTTTATACTCTCATGTGGCTTATAATTTAAATGTTCAAATGGTAATGGATTCTTTAATTAAAACATATTTTTAAATGTTTTAAAGATTTATTCTTCAAGATATTTATCCTTATTGTCCATGATTTAAAAATGGTTTTTATGTTTAAATTTGGTATGGGATACTTTGATTCAAAAATATTCTATTTAAATGTGTTAATTATGTATTAAAAATGGATTGATTATTTGAATAACTTCAAATGTTTTTTTAACATATACTCCATGAATGGAATTTATTTCTTTCATGTAACTATTATGTATTGATTTTTACATTAAAATTTTACCATTATATTTTAAAATAATATGTTTTCATTTATGATTTCTTTTCTTATAAATATGAAATTTGATTTAAAAGTGGAAATGTTATTTTTCCTTTATATTTGTTTTATGTATTGTGATTATGTTATGGTTATTGGGAATTGTTTATGTATATGAGTGGTTCCATGATAAAATTAGGGTGAGTGATCTCTTGATATATCTCCAATTTATTGGGTAATGATAAAAATTTAATCAATGTGGTTTCTCCTAATAGATTTAGGGAATATACTGTGATAGGTATTCCAAACATAGCCATAAATTTTAATTCCTATGTAGTTGTTAAATCTACAATGTAAGTATGATATGGATGCCACAAGTTACCTTTATTATTTATGATTTATATTATATTTTTCAATAATATTATGATTTCATGAGGTATATTAAAAAAACTTATGTTTTATAGGGGAAAGGTATGATTTTTTTAAAATATTTTCATGAGTTTAAAATACTCATAGACTAACAGTTTCATTCCTTATTTATATCCCTTAATGAGCTTGTTATGCTCATCCCAAATTTTAAATTGTTTTTCATAGGTCTTAAGACTGGTAAGGACAAAGAATATGACATGATGAAATAATTTAGGATGTGTATTGAAAGTAAATCAAGTTTTTTTAAAAGTGTTTTATTTGGTGAAAAAATAGATACTGTTTGGAAGAGTTCACTTTTTTTCTTATGGTTTTTTTTTTGTAATAGTTATGGCCTAATTATATAAAACTCTAAACCTGAAAATATCCTCAGTGTGAAAAAAAATTAAATTCTTGACTAAAACTCAATATTATGTAATTATTAAGGCTGGGTCCTTATACATAACTCTCTAGAGATCTTTTTATCTTCCTTCATCGTGTGACCCCTTCGCAATACCTCTCGTAAGAACTAATCGCAAGATCCGTCCGCAAGACTGTTTTGCAAGAACCATTTTTCAATACTTGTTTTTATATGAGTTTATTAGAACCAAATATTAATCTATATTATTTAATTATTTGAACCTTATCCATATTCCCTAACAACGTGGTTATATTGAATGTTTTTTGGTATCTTTTTGCTTGATCGTATGGCCACTTGAATATTATTAGAATCGCAAGACCATGTTAGGGTCACACGATTGTGAGTCTTATAACTGATTGTGTGGTCACATGATTTTTTGTAGGTTTATGTGGTCTATATAATCTTCATGATCCATGAGATTCATAAGTTATATGTGTGATCATGAATCCCTTGATGATTCATGTGATTCACATGAGGCTTCTAGAGTTATGCATTTCTTTTTGTAGGCTTCCCACTTTTTTGACATATGATTTTTGATTTTGTGTAGATAGATTCTAGCTATATTCATAGTTATTTTTCTATGGATAACCAAATTTCCATGATTTCTAGGAATCATAATTCCAAACCTTGGTATCTTGTGTGTTCTGACAATGAGGTTCTGAAAAGGATTCTTCAATCTTTACTATGGAACTATCCTTTATCACATCAGCTTCTCCTGTATGGGTTTGTCCTACTGGATGACATTATTATTCCTTCTCCAGATTACAACCTTCTATCCCAATGGGTGTTAAATTTTCTTGATTTTATTCATATTACCATGTTTTAAGATGGAAAACTATTTATAGAACGATCCCAAGGGTTTTCTTATATACAGGATAACTCCCCTCTGGGTCCAAACGGTTGTTCTTTTTTCCACCAGCCTATCTCTCAAAGCTAGTAGAGCATATTTATTTATTCTTTTAACAACCTGGGTGGTGTATGGAGTTTGAAATGGTATTTATACCATGGTATAAAATTTCCTCACAAATGGGCATGGCCATTTTGGGTTAGGAAGATATTCTTATAATTTTCCGACTAGTTACATGATGTCTATATTTATGAAGTAGTATGGGTTTTCCAATTCAAAATTTATCATCAATATGATATTCTCAGAGAACTAGTCAGTGGTTGGTTCCTTGGTAACAATTAGTTCGATATATCCCATAGAAAATTAGGAATCATCCTTAGTGATATCTAACGACTAGGTGGGATTCCCCCGAAGGGAAATATATGATAAGTTCCTTCCTGCTACGGATGCCTGGGATGACCCCACAAAAATTTCAGTTTTGGAAAGGGAAATGTTTAACATGGTGAAATAAAATTTAAGGAAGGATATTAACATTCACTCACTCGTTTATTTTATGTATTGGATTAACATTTTCTTCTACCATAGTGGATCACATCTGACCACTATAATCCCTCACTGGTACCCTTCCCAGTAGGTTCATGACATCTTTAGTTTATACTGGGCCATCTTGAAAGATAGAGATCATACTCATGGGTCTATGAGGTGAAGAAAGAGATATCCTTAAGACTTAGGCTTGCAAGTTTCATGGATATGTTTCTGAATGGGTTACTTTTCATGGATAAGGATGCATGCTCAGGAATCTAGGTCAGTACGCTGGTGATTGCAGCGTAGTTAGCAGAGGAAAAGCTTCTTAATATGGTGATACTAATTATTGAATGTATTTAATATCTCTTGGTCCACATATAGTATGGAAACATCCCTTATAGTATTGGTGGTCCTTTCTAGTTTTTATTTGGCTGGATAGGGGATAATTTCCACTACTATAGATACCATGATACTACCAGGATCCTCGATGCATTATTTCTTCCCAGGTTACTGGACATATCCAGGGTTGAGGCCATGTTGCTAGGACTTGATGAGGTTTTTGATATGTTGATTTTATCTTATCATTTTTATTTCATCCCTTATCTCGTACTGACCATGGAAATTATTGATAATGGTGGTGGAACTCTTGATGAAAGGTCATATAAGATCTCCCTTTGGGATGGGGTTCTTGCTGCTAGGATGGATGAGATGGTCATTAGAGAGTTGTATACCCCTTATTGGTTTGATCACCGGTTCGGCTTCATCCAAAGGGTTTCCCCTCTCCCTTCGACTGGTGTATAGGGGGAGAGACACCCTGGGATCATTCACCATTTCTAGATGATATTGGCATGTGAAGATACCAATAATGAGATCATTCTACCACCTGTTGATGCCCCTATCTTTATATCACATGATTATGACCAAGCTTGGTTAGGACCCTACTCGAGTGGTATGATGAACATATTGGTTCTTCATGTGGAAAAACCATTCACCCCAATGACCCCATTGTTTATATAAACAATGGAGTTGATTCAAGACTTAGTCGAGTCTTCAAGGAAGTGATCTCACCTGAGTGATGACCATTCCATCAGCAGGGTAGAATCTGTTGAGGAAGTTAGTCCTTTGGAACAATCAATGGATAATGTATCTATTGAGAGGGTAATTTATGGGGCTTACTCTCATGCTTCCTCGTTAGCTCAACCAGTTTCTACCCCTTTTAATGTACTAACCATGGCAGTATCAAAGGATCAGTAATGACCTAGGTTTATCTGGAAGAAGATTCGTACCCTGGTCACTGAAACTCCCTCAGAAACATTTCATGATCAATAATAACATATTATATAGATAATTCATTACTTGGGGGCAGATAGCTTTGACTGTCATCCATTATATGAAATCATGATATAAATCATCCTAACATGGAAATATTTGGATACCATAGAGAAGGGATTGTGTTACCTTGAAGATGGAACTTCCCTAGTTGAATAGATGAAGGGGGATTTAGAAGCATTGGTTAAGAGCCTTTAGTTCATATATGATTTTCATGCCTAAAAGGATGTCTTGACCATACAGATATAGGGATATGAGGAGATTTTATCTTGCTCAAGGTCTGATCTTTCAGCATCAGCATCCTCATTGGAAACCACTCTGAAAAGAGTTCATGAACTATCTACTCTTATTAATACCCTTCTCCCTCGTGCAGTAGAGGAATAAGTAGGGTGAGTGGCACTTAAGTTCTCTATCAATGCTTCTCATCAGACTCTTTTTGACTTATCTAGATCATCTGATCAAATCTTATTATAGTTTTATTATTGATGTATATTTTTTTATTAAATTTTTAGAAAGGCTCCAAAATGTGGAGAACCCTCCTTTTGTATTCTATCAGTGAATATATCATCTGAACTTTCTATGTTGTTGTTTGGTTATCTTTCATTCATGATTTTCATGACATTTATCTGATCTGGTGTCATATAAATCATAAATGATACTCATTTGTTGCATAATATCAATTAAACCTAAATGTTTGGATTTGAATATTATAATATATTATTCTTAATAAATTCTCATGAATACCCACTAATATGAGATTCCTAACTGATGTATCTTCTCCAGATATCTTGAGATTACCTAATTCATAAAAGTATAATATACGAAGAATATATGTTTTAGAGGGAGAGTGCTCTATATTTTTCCAAAGTCAATAGACTTGGTGAGTGTAGAATGATTTTTTATAAGGCTGTATAGTGGGACTCTCAAGCTTTTCATCTTTCTCATTCTTGCAGACTAAATCGTTTTTGTGATGTAGTTTAGGGTCTTTTATATCGGACCTTCTATTTAAGTAGTTTAGGGTATTTTTAGATTATACCTTCTATTGTTTTTGTTTAGGATCTTTTATCTCATACCTTCTATTATTTTATTTTAGGGTATTTTTAGCTCAGCCCTTCTATTACTGTATTTTAGTGTCTTTTAGATCAAACTTTCTATTACTGAGGTTTAGGGTCTTTTAGCTTATACATTCTATTTTTGTAGTTTAGGGTATTTTGGATTAGACCTTTTATTGTTATAGTTTAGGATATTTTAGCTCTTACCTTCTATTATTAAATATGGAATATGGGGAAGACATTATAAGGATGACCCAAGGCACCTTAAGGTTCTAAGTTTCACCGTGGTGTTTCAAGGGCTCATGAGGATTGGAGTTCTTTTCTTTTAAGTAGGATATGTTATTGATTATTAGTTCAAAGCATTTATGAAATGATAGCATAGTCAAATAGAGGTGTCCCCACTATTCATCAAAGGAAATGTAAGATTTATGGGGGTAATATTGGTTGAGGGTGAAATTATAGGGAATCCAAGTACACCTGGACAACTATAGCATGGGTTGAATATGTCATAAACCAAAAGTTTTAGTTGAGAAATATGGGATGGGAAAAACATGCTGGGGATGACCCCTAACACCCTAAGGTTTCAAGTTCCACCATGATGTTACTAGGTCTCACAAGGATTGAATTTCCTTTCTTATAAGTAGGTTATGCCTCTAGTTTGTAGGTCAAATCCCTTATGCATTGATATCATGGTCAAACAAATGTGTCCCCATTATTTTTTGAGGACCATGAAAGATTTTAGAAGACTTGAACATCCAAGAACTGAGGTGGGGTATGGAGGAAAGGATATACAGTAAGGGTTCTAGAATCCTAAGGTATTTTATCTTTATTTTAAGCCTAAACTCTACACCCTTTGGTTTCTAATCACAGGGTGTGGTCTATAAAAAGGTTCGGGAATGGAGTGTCTTATTCCTACTTTGAGAAAGGGTACAAAACATGGTGACATAATGTAAATGATATCAAATTTTCTTCAATGTTCTGGTTACTGATATTTTTAATCATGGTCCAAAGTGCTTGGGTCATGAGGATGGTATAAGAAAATCATACTAAGAATGTCCCAGAACACCCTCAGGTGTGGGGTTCTACCATGGTGACATCGGGATCATATGAATCAGAAATCCCTTTATATGGGACCAAGATGTCTTTGGTTGGTAGTTCTAAGACCTTAAGCATTGATATCATGGTCAAATAGTGATATCTCTTTGCCTTTATAGGGGCCATAAAAGGTTTTCAGTGACCTAAGGTGCTCAAAACATGAAGTATGACTTTTGGAAAATGTAATATTCAAGAAGGGTTCAAGAACCCTAAAAGTTGTGTCATCATTATCTTGTTTAGGAGATGTAAAAAAACATTATTCTAACTTTTTCCTATACTAGAGGGTCCAATGATCATGGTTTAACTTTTAATGGGGCTACAAAGTAGGCCCTATGAGCTCTTATGCCTCACTTATTTACACTTTAATTTTTTCCTAAAATCTGTATATTAAGAGTTTCATGAGAGGAGACTAGACTTTTTCTGAGGCCTCCCTTTGTGGGTTTTCAACTTGAAAAGTTTTGTGTCTCTTTCTCTAGCAGTTTAAGGTATTGGGATTTGGACCATCAAAGGCTAGAATTTAATGTCAGATAACTTTGACCAAAGTATAGGCAGTTTAAGGTTGTGATGAACATAGACCTATCATGAGGGGAATATTACATAAGATCCTAATTAGGATTACTAGGGTCAAGATTATTCTAACATATTTCTAAGTGGGAGATGAAAATTTTGTAAATCATGGCTCGAGGTTCTTAGGTCATGGGTAGTGATATGGGAAAATATTACCAGGGATGGCCCAAAACACCCTCAATTTTTGAGTTCTACCATGGTGAAGTTAGGATCACAAGGATAAGAAATCAGTTTTTATAAGGCCAAGATGTCCCTAGTTTATAGTTCTGATCCCTTATGCATTGATATCATGGTTAAGAAGAGATATTTCTTTTACTTTACAAGGGCAATGAAAGGTTTGAGGCAACTTGAGGTTCTCAATAAATGAAATGTGATTCAAAGACTAAGGGACTTAAAAGATGGAAGAATCACTCCATAATCTAGTTGACCTAGGTCAGGATCTTGTGTCTCTTTGATAAAAAATGATGATGGGTGATGGTCAATACATTTTAATATCATGTACTAGATACATATTTTTCATGTAGTTTTAATTTCATGTGGCTAGGATGTTTTCCTTGTAGTTTAACATCATGTGGTAAGGATGTATTTGTATCCTTACAGTTTAACATCATGTGGTAAGGATGTGGGAACCAGCGTGAAGAAATGAGCAAGATATATTACATGCGCAAGTGATTCGTACATAGATATGACTCATACGTAGGAAAAATAAGCTTGTATGACTCATACCTTATGTAGTTGGGGGTGCATTTTTTTCATTGGTTGTTGTAGTAGGACCCATGATTGGATATTTGGGAATCACTACTTATCCTATGATGGAAGGAATCAAGACACACATAGTTCTTGAGAAATCGTTCAGTTTATCGTCATGCGGTGAGTTTTATACTCCCTAATGTGAAAAGGGATTATTGTGATTGGACCCAATAATGGGGGTATGGGTGTCATTATGTATCATGTGGTGGAAGGGATCAATCCGCACAAAGTTCTTAAACAAGATCTCTTTGCACATGTCTGACCCATATGTGGGGTGTAAGAACCCAGTTCTTCCTTTGAGGTAAGGGTTTCTTTTTATTTCAATTTTTGAGTTGTTTTTTAGAAAATTGGGAAAAATGGGAAGTTCTGGAAATTTTAGGGTTACACGTCGTGTACTCCTAAGTACAAGTCATGTACCCATGGCCGTGTGTGGATGCCATACATAGTGTGTGGGCGTGTTAGCCTGGTAGAAATGTTAAACCAAGTACACGTTGTGTACTCCTAGTACATGTTGTGTAGTCAAGCCATATATTAGGGATATACATGGCATGTGGGGAAGTAGGTGAGGAATAGAAGAAAAAATAAGTACACATCGTGTAATACCTAGTACATGCCATGTATTCATGTCGGAAAGGTTTGGAAAGTAAGTCGACAGAAATTGGATTCCAAGTCTATATTTAAAGAAGCCACATGGCATGTATATCTAAGTACACACCGTGTATTTTCTTTTCTTTGATTAAAATTGGAAGTAGCCTTGTTTCTTAGGTTCTGGACAGAACCCTTGATAAACAGGCAGTTGGTACTTCAAATTAATGTCATTCCTTCATTCGAATTCAGATTCAAACACCATTTGATCCATTTGAACCCCCTCAGTAAGGCCTTGATTCCTCTTGAGTCATTCGTCTTGGTTTCTATTCTAAACCAAGTTATGTGGGTTTGATATTTTTTGTTTCTTTTGTAGATCTACCTCAATTTAGATTGAATTGGAGGTTGTTACCGAAGGAGGATCATCGTACATGTAGGTGGTGCATACTTAGACTGAATGAGGTAGGTGGTGCATACTTAGTTTTGTATTTTTGTGGAATTTTGGGTGGTGTGGCCTTTATCGTGTATTTTGGTATTTTGAGTGGGACCCTATTTATTTTAAAGTTTCATGTTAAATTGATTATTAGATCTGTGGGATGCCTTTGGGTATTCCCTTTACCTATTTTTCTTGAGTGGGTCCAGGCGAGAGGTCATTTCTCAATTGGTGCATTTTGGTCAAGTATTCCAAAATGTGTTAAAATGAATTGTTTTGATTAAACTGTTGAGTTTAATTTGTTAAGGTATGATCTAAATTTTTATAGGCTTTAAATACCTTAGTGCTGGTATGGGATAGCACTTGGTTAGTGTATTTCAATAGTTTAGTTTGTTTTTCCTGTTTAAAAGTGATTCTTTTTTATTATATATGTAATTGTTGGATTTCATGTGTTGGAACCCCTTTGGGTTGTGTTGGGCATGGCCCGAATATTCTTGAGTGATGTTGATCACAGTTTGGGCATGACCCAGATTACTTTGGGTGGTTTTGACCATAGGATTGGGCATTATGGATGTCAGGATTGAGGTAGTGATATTTTCAGGTTGGGCATGGCCCGGGTTACTTAGATTAAAAGGCCATCAGATACTGAGCGACATGGTCATAGGGGAACGAGGTGCCAGAGATATTGTGGCTTGGGTACTATTTTGGTGATTACCGCTCACCTATGATTTGATTAGTGTGCACACAGATAGACTCCATGATAAGGTGGTTTTGACCACTTGTGTGGGTAGAGGCCCCCGATAATTTCGGTTTAGGTATTATTGGTTTTCGGGTTCTTGTCATAGGAAGCCACATGAAAGGTGAGGAGCCTTCGGGAGATAGTTATGAGGCTATTAGGTTGGGGGCTAAGGCTCTCCGTGATTGAGGCTATGGGATGGGATACTTTATTTGAGGGTAGACATCATTGTCCCTCCTGCTACTTTATTTGAGGGAAGACATCGATGTCCCTCTGGTTACTTATTTGAGGATAGGCATTGTTATTCCTCTGAGTTACTTTTTTTTGGGTGTTCCTTTGGGATGTCAGTACCTTGAGAAACAAGGTGTCAGAAGGCGCATGGTTTTGGGTTATGTGATTGAGGGGAACTAGAGGGTTCACCTGGGATTTGTAATGACATGGGTACTTGGGCCATGGGACAAGCACTCTATTTACTTCAGATATTCTGGCATTGGCCGAAGAAAGTGACACTCCATGGTGGATACTGACCACCAGTGGATAATGTGTTTATTTATTTCATTGCACTGCTTTCTTTACATAGAGATGCATGACTACTTAAACACTTATACTAGGAATGCACCATCTAGGTGGTATCCTACTAAGATTAGTCTCACACCCTACATGGGCCCTTTGGGACACGTGTAGACTTCCAGGATTTACGTGCTGGTAAAGTATCATCCTCAAGAGCTGGATCATAGAACCGTTTGGCATGGAGACTGGTATGGACCTTGAGTTCATACCTAGCTGGAGTTTACATTTATTTTATCTCTCATTATGTATCAGAAATCTTACTTTATTATTGTATCTATTGTTGGTTAGCCATTGGTGCCCTTTTAATATTGACATGTATGACCTACTATGGATGCATGCTTGGTTTTTTAGTAGTTACAAGTGGTGTTCAGTATGCTGTTTTATTTACTTTCTGCTTCACTTGTTAATATATTGCTTCTTCTATTTTATCTACTATTGATTGTGCTTCCTCTATGAGGGTCTGGTTCGAGTTTGCAAAGCCATTTATTTCTGCTGCATGTTTTATTAGTATACTCAGACCAGTACCTTATTTTCCTCTAAGAGGTTATAGCCTCCCCACTATACCTTTTAACACCCTCACTGCTAGTTGTAAACCTTTGGAATTTGAGGGGGTGTGCCTAAGGTAGTAACATACAACATGTTTAGCACTGTTCGAGTGTCTATTCGAGTCACGAGCATTAGAAAGTGGTATCAAAGGAGTTTGTTCTTGATAGGGATTTAGTAGCAGCTTTTGAATGACTAATAATGAGATCGAGGCTGCATTTTATTTTTTCTGGATTACTATTTGGTATATGGTAGACTGGAGATAGGTTGTAATTGGAACTGGGTTTCTAGCTTGTGCTTGGGTACCTACATCCCTAGGTATGAGGGATGGACCAAGTTACTTTGGGTGGGAATTGCTGTTTTTCTTTTTCTCAGGTTACTATTTATATGATTTCCACCTTGGTGGCTCACTTGTTTTGTGATGTTATGGATTGTGATGTGTGACCCTTGACCTGGTGAGGTAAGAGAGAATTGGACCTTGTACCGGTATAGCAAGGTGGGTTTTCTTGGCTTTTTGATAGGAACATTTTTAGGGTATTTCAATTTTATAACTGTATGTATGATTTTTAAAGTGATAATACCATGTGAATAATATCAATTTTCATGCTTTGTATTCTTTGAAATGTGAATAGGTGAAATTCATGGTGGAATTTCTAGTTTATTTTAATGTATTATGCCATGATTTATATATTTTGAATTGCATGTGGTAGGATATTTGGGCCTGGCTATTGTATGAGTAGGTAGGTACTATTGTTGAGGTGATTTTGATTACCAGGATTGGGTGACTCGGTCATCAATTTGAGGTAATGTTGGTTGTTAGGACGGGCATGGCCCGAGGTGCTTTTGATTGGATATGTTGAGGGTGGGTAAGGAGGCCATGAGACTGGGATGTCGTGGGCATGGGTTGCAATAAGGGAGAGTAAGGGTAGTTGTTATATGATTCCTCTTTACTGCATTCCTTATTTTCATTGAATATATTATATATATGTATATGGGTTGTCTGACCATTTATGGTATTCAATGGGTTTCTTCTAGATGAATCAGATGGAGCATCAGGAGGGAGATGGTACAGTGCCACAGGAGCAGGATCAAGTTCAGGATCTGGTGCAGGTAGAGCATGAGCCGCGGGTACAAGATTAGGGACATGATCAGGTTTAGGATCCAATGTAGGTAGTACAATAGTTGGGTTTGGTAACGTTTAGTTCATGGATCGACAAGAATCTCTGAAATAGCCTAGTACGTGTCTTGCATGGGATCGAAAAAGGTGTGCAGGGTACAGATCCAACTATGGAATATCTGACGTGGAAGTTCCAATCGTAGTACCCACTTCTTTTTCAGGGTGAGGGTGGTCCATAGGCGGTTGAGAACTAGATAGAGAGTATGCAGATGATCTTCAAGCAGCTTGAGACTCCTCTAGGGCGGAGATTCAAGTTGGCGATGTACATGCTGAGAGGATCGGTGAAGTGTTGGTGGGATGTGAAGGTTCAGGCTTGCAGACACGAAGGACTAGAATTGAAGGACTTCAAGGACAGGTTTTTGAGAACTTTTTCCCAAAGATTCTAAGGGCATAGAGAGCTCGGGAGTTATTGAGCCTCCAGTAGGGTGACATGTCTGTCATGGACTATACAGCTACTTTCACTGAGCTATATCACTTTTCACCTAGTGTGGTAAGCAATGACTCGGCAAGGGTGAGTTTCTTCGAGGGTGTCTTATGTAATTCCATTTAGATCCAGGTAAATATGTTTAGGTTGGGTTCATTCTCAGAGGGGGTGAACCAGGCGCTCATAGCAGAGGGCAACAAGAAAGAAAGGTCTCACTTACGTCAGAAGAAAGCTTCAGGTTACGGTTTAGATAGCAAGAAGCAAGGTTGGGATGAGTTACATCAGGGTAGTCAGTCCAAGGAATTAGATGGACCACCTTGTGGCAGTTCAGCAGTGGTTTTCTTTCAGTGTGGGCAGCTAGGGAATGTCCGGACTCAGTGCGATAGGCCTCCAAAGGAGTGTCGGGCATGTGGAAAGGTTGGGAATCTCGAGAGGTTATACAGGAAACATTCTTAGATGGCTGGTAATCAGGGACTAGGACAGAATGTGGCATCTGGAGTTGGTTTAGGTTTGGTACCAGGAGAGGGTAGTTGAGTTTCAGCTGCTTGTGGAGGACACGGTAGAGACAGTGGGACCCAACTGAGGGGTCAGTGGTTGGTGAATAGTGCAGTACCGTAGGGAGGATAGGATTTAGGAAGTTGTGTGCCAGTCTAGGTGCACGCCGTGGAGATTCCAGGGGCTAAGAAGGCTGGTGAGCTTATGACTGTTAGTGGTACACCGCGGGTGTGGCCATGATCTGTTTTGTTTTTACTTGTGTGGGCATGGCCTGTTGGGACATGTCTGTTTTGAGTGCATGAGGTGCACAGGATATATGTGGACTAACCAGATGCTGATAAGTGGGATTGGCACCATATCGAGTGCGTGATATTTATATATATATGTATGAGGTTCCATGGGCATCGGGGCATCCATGGGATGCAGGTTTCTTGAGGTGACGTGGGCATCAGTGCATTGAGGATGCGGGTTACTTGAGGTGAAAGGCACCAGGTTTTGTTTTGAGCATCCATGGGATGTGGGACCTCATTGAGGTTGACACCAATGTGGTGTGGATACATTTGGGTGTTGGAAGAAGCATGGGAGAACCTAATGTGGTGCAGGGGTGACGATGTGTCACGAGAGGACCATGAGTCTGGAAACAGGTTAGTGAACCTTTTCTTGAATTGATTTTTGGACTACTGCTATCCTGAAATGTTTTCTTTTCCACCCTTGTAAGGTAAATTCAAGGACAAATTTCTTTAAAGGGGGAAGTTTTTAAGAACCCGATTCTTCCTTTGAGGTATGGGTTTCTTTTTCTTTCAATTTTTGAGTTATTTTTGAGAAAATTGGGGGAAATGGGAAGTTATAGAAATATTAGGGTTACACACTGTGTACTCCTAAGTACACATCGTGTACCCTTGGCCATGTGTGGATTCCATACATGGCATGTGGGTGTGTTTTCTGGGTAGAAATGTTAAACCAAGTACGCGCTTTGTACTCCTAGTACACGCCGTGCAGTCTAGCCGTGTATGAGGGATATACATGGCATTTGGGTAAGTCGATAAGGAATAGAAGAAAAACTAAGTACATGTTGTGTACTGCCTAGTACACTTCGTGTAGTCATGTCAGCAAGTTTTGGAAAGTAAGTCAGTGGAAAGTGGCCACCAAGTGAATAGTTAAAGAAGCCACACAGTGTGTATATCTAAGTACATGCCGTGTATTTTCTTTCTTTTTTTTGCTTAAAATGGGTAGTATCCTCATTTCTTAGGTTTTGTATAGAACCCTCAAGAAATAGGTGGTCAATAATTTAAATTGATCTCGTTACTTTATCTGATGTCAGATTCAAACATCGTTCGATCCATTGAAACCCCCTAGGTAAGGCCTTGATTCCTCTTAAACCGTTCATCTTGATTTATGTTCTAAACCAAGTTATGTGGGTTTCATCATTTTTGTTTCTTTTGTATATATACCTTGATTTAGACCAAATTGGAGGTCGTTACTAGATGAGGATCATCATACGTGTATGAGGTAGGTGGTGCATACTTCTTTTTGTGTTTTCACAGACTTTTGGGTGGCACGGCATTTAGCATGTATTTTGTTATTTTGAGTGAGACACTATTTATTCTAAATTTTCATGTTAAATTGATTATTATATTCATGGGATGCCTTTGGGTATTCCATTTACATGTTTTTATTGAGTGGGTCTGGGCGAGGGGTCTTTTCTCAATTGGGGCATTTTGACCGGGTATGCCAAAATCTGTTAAAATGAATTGTTTTGATTAAATTATTGGGTTTAATTTTTTAAAGTATGATATTAATTTTTAGAGGCTTTAAATACCTCAGTACTGTTATGGGATAGCACTTGGATAGTGCATTTCAACTATTTAGTTTTTTTCCTATTTAAAAGTGATTCTTTTTTATTATATATGTAATTATTGAATTTCATGTGCTGGAACCCCTTTGAATTATGTTGGGTGTGGCCTGAATATTCTTGAGTGATGTTGATCACAGGTCAGGCTTGACCCGGATTACTTTGGGTGGTTTTGACCATGGGATTTGGCATCATAGACATTGGGATTGAGGCATTGAGACTGTCAGGTTGGTCATGGCCCGGGTTACTTGGATGAAAAGTCCATCAGATACTGAGTGACATGGTCACAGGGGCGTGAGGTGAAAGATATGTTGTGGCTTGGGTACAATTTTAGTTATTACTACTCACTCGTGATTTGAGTAGTGTGCACAAAGAGAGACTCAGTGGTGAGGTGGTTTTGACCACTCATGTGGGTAGAGGCCCCTGATAGTTGTGGTTTAGGTACTACTGGTTTGGGAGTGCTTGTCGTAGGAAGCTACGTGCAAGGTGAGGAGCCTTTGGAAGATAGTGATGAGGCTATCAGGTTGGGGGATAAGGCTTTCCATGATTGAGGTTGTGGAATGAGATAATTTATTTTAGGTTATACATCATTCTCCCTCCGGTTACTTTATTTGAGGACAAACATCATTGTCCCTCTGGTTACTTATTTGAGGATAGGCACCGTTGTTCCTCTGAGTTACTTTTGTTTGGGCATGCCTTCGGGACATCGGTACCTTGAGAAACGATGTGTCAGGAGGCACATGGTGTTGGGTTACATGATTGATGGGAACTAGAGGGTTCACCTAGGATTTGTGATGACAGGGGTACTTGTTCCATGGGCCAAGCACTCTATTTACTTCAGATATTCCAGCATTGGCCGAAGCAGGTGACACTCCATGGTGGGTGCTGAGCACCAGTGGATGTTTTGTTTATTTATTACATTTCACTTCTTACTTTACAAAGATATTCATTCCTTATTAAACACTTATACTAGGTACACACCATTTGGGTGGTATCCTACTGAGATTCGTCTTACATCCTACATGGGCCCTTTAGGATGCTTTTAGACTTCATGGATTTAAGTGCAGGTAAAGGTTTAGCCTCAGGAGCTGGATCATAGTACCATTTCTCATAGAGACCAGTATGGAACTTGAGGTCATACCTATCTGAAGTTTTTTTTTCTCTCATTATGTATCAGCATGCTTACTTTATTATTGTAGCTACTTTTAGTTAACCATTGGCTCCCTTTTAGTATTAACATGTCTGACCTTATATGAATGTATGCTTAGTTTTTTTAGTAGTTACAAGTGGTCTTCACCATGGTGTTCTGTTTACTTTCTACTACACTTGTTAATATATTGCTTATGCTATTTTATCTGCTATTTATTGTGATTCTGTTATGAGGGTCTGGTTCGAGTCTTCTAAGTCATTTATTTCCGCTGCATGTTTTATTATTATACTCGAACCAGTACCTTATTTTCCTCCTAGAGGGTATATCATTCCCACTATATATGTTTACACCCTCACTGCTAGTTAGAAGCCTTTGGTGTTTGGTGAGGTGCGCCTAAGGCAGTAACACCTGACCTGTTTAGCACTGTTTGGGTGGTTGTTCGGGTCCAGGACGTTACATGGGGAGGGGGAATCTCTATGTTTATTTTTTGTGACTGGACCCAGTGTTAGAGATTAGGGTGTCACTATGTATCATGTTATTATATTAATCAAGTTCACACGTAGTTATTGAATGGAGGTGTGGTGGGAGACCAACACCAACAATAATGGTCCTCTTGGGAGAGGTCTATAGGAATGTATAGTTTTATGTCATGTGGGATACATTAACCATGCATTTTTAACATCATGAAGCAATGACTCATGGTGTTAATTTTAAGGTCTTTAATTTAGGACCATGGTAACACTATCATAAATAATTATACCTTAGTCATGTGGGGGGAATCCCTTACCAAAATTCCTAAGGTCACATGAGCTATGTTCGGTGTGAGAAACAAGAAATGGAAAATTTTACTCACAACATGGAGGCAATTTGGAGAAAGGATGGGGTGTTTTGTATCATGTGGTGGTTAGACTATGATATAGGATCCAAGAATCCCTACATATCTCATTATAATGAGAATCAATCCATGTGTAGTTCTAGAAGCATGTGCAGTTTAATGTCGTGTAGCAAGTTCACTAGTCATAAAGTTTAACATCTTATGGTAAGGATATGGTTGAATTGACATGAGAGAAGAGTAATGTTATGGCTTGACCCAAGAATGGAGGTCTGGTAATCACTACATATCTCATGATAGAAATAATCAATCCACAAATAGTTCTTGGAAACAATGAAGTTTAGTGACATGGAGGGAGGACATAAGCCATGTATTTTAACATCTTGTGGTAAGGATGATGGTCACTAGATGTGGAAGAAAATTAATATTGTGTATGGGACCATGAATATAGGTTTAGGTGTCACTACATATCCAATGATGGTAAGAATCAAACCAAACATAGTTCTTGGATGAAGAGATTCCCTAAGTGGATCTGACTCTCACACAGGGACAAGGGAATTTCATCTTCCTTTTTCATATATCAAGCACATGTGTGGTGAATTGTCGATGAGATGATGATTCCTGTGTAGTTTAACATCATGTGGTGGGTAAATCTCCCATGAAATTTAATTTCATGTGGTTAGGATTAAATTTTTGTATAGTTTAACATCTTTCTTCTAGGACGTTCTCCATACAGTTTAACTTCACATAGTTAGGATGTTTTCCGTGCAATTTAATTTCATGTAGTAAGGATAAAGAAAATTGTGTATTTTATTGTCTTGCTTCCATGATGATCTCTTTATAGTTAACGTCATGTGGTTAGGAAATTTTTCATGTAGTTTAATTTCATTTGACTAGTACATGATATACTTGATGGTATCTATGAAAATTATTTCTTGAGAAACCAGAAATTGGTGGAGGGTGACACATTCCCCATCCATTGTGGTCAATGAGTAGGCTCCATTGTAATAGAACTTTTATTTAAGGCTCGTGTAATCTGATTCTGATGAACTTCAAGTTTCTGCAATGTATGAAACCCATTCTCATCGAGCCGCTCCATCTCATCTAGGTACTTTTTTGATCCATAATTATCTAAGAGTTTTCCGAAAATGGATATTCGAAGAAAGGGTAACTAGACTGCTATGGGAAATATTATCTTGGTCTCATACACCAAAGTTGATGATGTTTTTCTTCTTGAATTCTTTGAGGGGTATTGACTTGGCCCATTTGAAGAAGAAGTTGGTAGCAGTAAAGATGTACTTAAACTATTTAGATATGGCTAGGGGATATGGCCCCACAATATCCATTCCCCATATGGAAAATGTCTAGGAATATTTAGCTGTATATAGAAATTATGGGGTTTGTTGGATGAACTTTTTATGGATCTGGTATCCATGAAATATCCATGTGAATTTCACACAGTTTTGTATCATGGTTTTCCAATAGTAACCCAACCTCTTGATTTGGTGGGAGAGCCTAGTCCCAAATTGATGAGTGTCGTAGGAACCTACATGGACTTCTTCCATGATGGTGTGAATCTCTCTTTCTACTAATCATCTGAGGAAGATTCCATTGATTCCTTTCTTGTAGAGGGATTTTTTCTCATTTGGACCATCATGTAGAGTAATGTTTGTTGTTTGGTGCCAAATTTGTTCCCTTTCGAGTCATTCGATCAAGAGGATCCCATTTTGGAGATAACTGATTATGGTTTCCATCCATCTTGGGGTGGATATAGGTTTATCACGCCCTGGGGCGATGTTGACTAGATTGATTTTTTCCATGTTATAGATGATGATTGATGAGACCATTCTTCAGTGCGTGATATGGAATATTTCTTCCCCCTGATATGGGTAGATCAAGATTGTGGATGCATTAGCCAATGCATCAATAGGATCATTCTATGATCGAGTAACATGATGCAATGTGGGCTCAAAAGTAAACTCTACCATTAGTCCCCTGACATAGCCAGTGAGAGGGGTCAGTTCTTCCTTTTTGATGGAATATTCACCATTGATCTACTTTATCACTATATCTGAATTAACCTTACTATTAAGGTAGGCTATTTATAGCTATAGGGATAGTTCCAAACCAATGATGAGGGCTTGATATTCTTCCTTGTTATTCGTTCAACCTTTGGATAGTGAGAAAGAGTAGAGAAAAATTATTTATCTAGAGAAACAAATACAATCCCTAAGATAACCTGATTGAGCTTTGGTTTTTCAAGTATCTTACTGGTAGGACTTCGGGAGGCACCATAAAAATACATATCCCATGTTCAGGGGGTGTCATGGGAATAGAAAACATCTCCATCCAGAAGTTCAGTGTCCACTAGTGTGATTTCTGGGGAAGGATGTGTCATGATAAAATCATCCAACGGTTTCCATTTCACTGAATTTTATAAAATGAACTAAATGTTTTATTTTTGTAGAATGACTTCCCATTGGTCCATATTCCTAGTCAGCATGGGATGGATAAGGATTTACTTGAGAAAATCAATATGAGAGAGAATATGAACTTCGTGGTGCTACAATTAATGCCTTAAATTTTTCACTACAAAGATAAGTGCAAGATAGTTCTTCTCGACATCATGATATTGAGTTCCAATACCTAGCATCATTCAGTTGAGCTAATAGAGACTATTCTCACTCCTCTCATCATTCTTCTATATGAGAAGGGAAGTAAGTGATCATTTCATGGAATCCACATATAAGATGAGTGGATTTCCCTCCACCGGTGGAATCAATATTGGTGGGTGTAACAAGTGCTACCTGAGACTCTCGAAGGATTTTTTATAGTCATCATCCCATTGATAAGTGATACCCTTATTCATTATCTTGATGAAGGGGAGAAATTTTCTAGCTAGTTTGGCTATGAAATGTTGAATGTAAGATAGTTTCCCTTGTAACCCCCTCAATTATTTGATATTACTAGGGGTGAAACTGCTAGAATAGCACTAGAGTTTTCTAGGTTGAACTCAATGCCATGGTGGCATACCACAAAGCCAAGTAACTTCCCTGATGTTACCCTGAAAGTAAATTTTAGTAGATTCATCTTCAGACTATATTGTTACAACTTGTCAAAGACTATTTGAAGATTCATAAAGTGATCATATAATTGTTATTATTTGACCATCAGGTCGTTGACATAACATTCAATTATTTTACCCAAGAAGGTCTTAAAGATATAATGCATGGCACATTGGTATATAGTGTCAGCAGTCTTTAATCCAAAGGGTATGACCTGATAGAAAAATATCCTATATGGTGCTCTGAAGGCAGTGTCTTCCTCATATTTAGGGGCCATATTTATTTGATTGTACCCCGAATACCCATCCATGAAGAAAAGGTCTTGGAAGCCATTATTTGTATCAATCAAGAGTTCACTGATCGGAAATAGGAATTCATAATTTGGGAAATGTCAATTAAGGTCATTAAAATTGATGCAGAACCTAATCTATCCATTATTTTTCTTGATAGGGATGATGTTTGCGAGCCGTCTTGGGTATTGAACTTCTCAGAAAAAATTTGATTTGATCATTTTTTCAACTTATGCCTCTACATTAGTATCATGAGAGGGGTGAATTCTCCTGGTTTCCTGATTGAAGACTCTATGGTCATTAGGTATGCCAAGATAGTGTGTAGCCACATCTAGATTCCATCTAGGAATCTCTGCATAGTTCCAAGTGAACATATATTGGTGTTTCCTTAAAAATTCAATATACATCTCTTTCTCCTTGAGAGTCAAGGCAGTACTAATCAATGTAGGCCGCGTGTCTTATTCTATTCCCAGATTCACCTTCCTAAGCTCATAAATATTGGTGTATATTCCTTCCTTGAATCCTAGAGGGGCATTAATTAGGGAATCCTCTTCTTATTCCACATCTGATTCTATGGATTCATTTTTAGATGGATTTGGTAATCTGAGTGAATCTTTTTAATTGTTGATGTGAGAGAGGTCATAAGAGGATACATTGTTATTCCCTACTGTTGGAGTCATTACAGAGAGATCCTAGAGTTGATTGTGTTTTACACTGTCATTGGGGACAGACATAGTTTGGACATCTGGGATCGAGTCTATTTCCTCAACTGGGTTTATGGGTAGTAAATAATCATTGTCAATCATACTTTAAGGATTTGAAGGGACATTCTTCAAGACATTGGGATCCATAACCTATATATTTTCATCCACTGTTGGTTGTTTTCCTTACCTTTTATAGAATCCTGCTTTAGCATATGTGTCTTCACAAGACTCAAAGGGGGAACTGTCACCATGTAATATGACAACATTTCCATTGATGGGGTATTTAAAACACTGATGGAATTTTGAAGGTACCTCCATGTGGCTGTGAATCCAATTCCTTTCATCAATATGTTATATGTGGTGTCTTACTAGATAACCATGAACTTAGCATTAGATGTGAGATCCCCAAACTAGGCTTTGAGATTGATCTTCCTGAGAGGTCTTTTTTTACACTTATCATTCCCTTGAATGGTTAGCTTTGTGGGAGATAAATTTATCTCTCTATATCCCAAATATTGAAGGGTCCGAATCAAGATGAGGTTGATCCCGGAACCATTTTAAATAATATCCCTTTGGATGTCTACATTATTTATTCTACCTGAAACATTGAGTGGTTTGATGTGTCCCTAGATCACCTCTTCCTGATCCTACTCTATGAACAAGATGGTGACATGGAATTATTTTTTCATAGTCTCCACTTGATATACCTCGAATGTAGAAACTTATGTCTTAAATTCTTGTGGGATCTAGAGGGATTCAATGAGTTTCTACCTGAGTTCTTTTCAAAGGTGGAGTGTTTCCAATATTTAGATCTTGGTTGGGACAACCACAATCGATTTCAGAATATCATACTTTTATTCCAGAGTTTAACACTTCCCAAGGTGGGGTTTCTTCTTATTGTGTGGATTGAGATCTAGGACATCTAATGGATAAGGGATTGGTTCTTGTGTATAGGTTGAGGTAGAATCTTATTCTAGTGGCATAGGTCATGCTAGCTTTCCCCATTGTTTGGGATGGTTAGATAATTGCACCCCTTCTAGGCAGTCATGTAAGAAAACTATGTGTGGACGACTACTAGAGGGTTCTTGGAAACCTTCATGTATTTTTTGGGTATGTTTTAGTGATTTCTCATGAGTCTTGGATAGATATATATCCTCAAAGGGGATGTGACTAAAATATTGGGTTCGACCACACCCATTTTATCCCTTGTATCCTTGGTTCTTATGCATGTGGCCTCATACTCCCTGATCAGGTATGAGGAACTCATATTATAAGGTATATTAATCTTCAGAGAAGGTATATACCAAGTGTATCATGTTTATAGATTCAAATATGATATCTTCATCCAATAAGGGTTTCATTTGGTGAGGTGTTTTCTATACTTTGGATGTTTCATGGAAGAAATCTACAAGATTTGGATATTGATTCATAAGATAATATGAATATTCCTCTTTTATCTCTTCCTATGTTTGATGGTTGCATCCACCCTTAGGAGACATAATATATGTTACCTACCTTAGTGGAAAAAATATTGTGGTTCTTTGAAGCTGTTCCCTCAGGGTGGCATGATCTTAGTCAACTTTAATTTGATTCATCCAATTGTGGAACTTAAGCTCATGTCTGGCCGAAACTTTCTACCAATCACCTTCTTTTTCTTATTAGGAAATGGTTATGTAGGTCACCTGTGTTGGAGAGTTATCCAACATTACCTATCCATAATAGAAAATTATTTATAGGAAATATTTGAATACGAAGCAATCCTAAATGTTTTGACACAGCCTTTAATGGAAAGGGTATTAGTTAGGACGATGGGTGAGGTTGACCTCATTGGGTTTCTTGGGTTGTGATAGCATGAGTAGTTTATTATTCATGGATACAAGTAAATAACCAGGGACTTTCTCATTTTATAATAAGTATACTTTATTCATCCATTCCTAACATATCAAGTGACCCAGATCTCTTTTGGCTTCTAGATGAGGGTGGTTTTGTGGTTTTTGCTACTCGATAGGAGGTGTTGGGTGGTTCAGGACCTGCCTAGGTGTTTGGATGAGCACTTATACCAGTTTGAGAGTAAAAGTGGTAGTTTTTTCCTTGAAAATTATTTTCCACTATTATTAAGGCATAATATGAAGCTTAGCTTGAGTGTGTTGAATGGAATCTTCCAAAAATTGTACCACTTCTATGAACTTGTGAAACCCACATGGATACTTCATTAGGATTATAGGTGTTTGCAGCTTATCCTAGATATTTTTAGCATGGATTTCCAATAATTTATCCTGTGAGAGAGGGATGTTGGGTGAATAGTTTAGAACTTTAGATCTATCTATGAAGTTAGAGACCCTATCATTTTCACCTTTCTTATAGTTTTTTAGGTCAATGATTTTCATTTTTTTCAGTATAAAACTGAACTGATAAAGGAATTGACAGATAAGGTCTTCCCATCCTAAAATTGATCCTACTAGCAGACTGATGTAACAAAAAAAGGTTATCCCTATCAAAGTCTATAAAAAACCACATCTTAGTCGCCTCCAGCTAAGTTTAAGGGCCCATCATTGGACCACGTCGGGATACAAAGTGTGTGAGATGCTATTATGGGTCTCCCATACTGTCAAAGGTGGAGAAGGTAGGATTTCTAAAATTTAGTGGGGGGAAAGTTTCATCCATCCATTTGGGATATGGTTTTCTCTCATTATTCATATGTTTGTGTCTCCCTTACATGGATTTCATTTGAGTATCCTGGGACTCAATGACATTAATAAATTCTAGAGGTACTACTGTTTGAGTTGCCTTCCATCCACAGGGAGTGGACGGGGTTTGATGATGTAGCCCCATTTTGATATCCTATCAATTCTCAATCCATCCTAAGACTAAATTACTTTCATGGAGAGGGAGAGGATTTCATCATGATAGAGGGAATTCATGATCATTTTATACTTCCTCGTTTATGTAGATCGTCTTCCTGGATCCGAAGTTAGTTTGACATTCAGATTCTGCTCATGCAGGTGAATCACATATTTCTAGAAGTATGGGAGGATTAATATTTGCCTCGTCCTAAAGATGATACCTAGTGGGAATGTTTCTCTTGAGTAGCTCCTTGTTGAGTTTTCTGAGAGTTTATATATCATTCTCATATTGCGACAAGTGTTCCTTCATGAAAGGATTTTCATCTCTCCTAGGTGGTGATTGGGATGTAGCCATATATTTCCCTTTATCTTTGGTAGTATTCCACTATAGAGGTGGAAACTCAATATTCAAAGGTTCCAAGTTTTGGAGCATCCTCTGATTCTAGGTATGTTCATCCTCATTGGGTGCATCTAAATCCTCCTATTAGGTTATTTTTTCCACATTATGTCCCTCTATATCTACATCTTAATCCACATTATCAGTTGTGTTAATGGTGACAACATTAAAATGGGTGTATCGGGCAATATTAGTTGTCCCATTACTCTCAAAATAATAGGATGATTTTTCACAACCTTCATTAGGGTCATTTCTCAAACCCTTGGCCATATTGGGCCATTTTGGCTTGTGACCCCACTGGGGTTTGATTTCATTCACTGTATAATCCTACTATATCATTCTATGAATAGTGACATTGAGGGAGTTTCTATTTTTGTTTTCCGAACATTACCCAAATAGTAGAGTTTTTTATTGTGGAAGGAAGAACAGATGTTATATCGACCGTCGATATTTACCTCCCAACTTAGAGAAGACTGATTCCCTATGTGGTGATGATGATGATGAAAATGTCCATATCCCTATGGGTTGGGGATTATTTTAGGATTACATTAGTTTTGGTTGGTCCTTTTGTTAAGGATTTGATGTTTCTGATCGAGGATTTGATGATTTATAGGATGTTCATTGAGATATAAATTCCCTTATCCCAGTAGGATGGGGTTGATCTGGAACCACCATTGATTTTTCTAGGACCCTATGGGGGATAATAATCCTGGTGATGAATATTGAGATATAAATTCCCCTAGCCCAGTGGTATGGGTTTTGTTTTTAGTTTTTATCAACATTTCCTAGGTCCTCTAAGGGATTGATGATCCAAGGGGTGGAGGTGATGGTAGATATTCCCCCCATCTTGGAAGGTTGGGTTCACTCAATGATGGTTACTATAGCAGCTGCTATTGAAACCTATTTGATGTGATGCAGCTATGCTCATGTAGGATCTAGGTGTAATGGAATCCCATGAAGAAATTCAATTTCTACGAGAAGTTGTTGAATTGATTGTAATTTCAGCTTCCATGTATGAACTTCAATCCAACTATTTCGAGGGGACTGGTTCAAATATCCATGGGTTTTTCTCGCCCTCTATTCATAATGTCTTGGAATCATTGATTTGATGTAATTCTATTGTATTAACCAATTATCGCACACATTACCTAGTCCTCTAATTTTTCTAGAGGCTATGACATTATAGGATATCATATCTGGGGGATTTTGTTGTTCTGGTGACATAGTAAAGTATAATGCTCTATATTTCACCCATTCTTGGATATGTACATCTGATGATTCTCTAGAAATCATTATATAGAGAGTTTTTATAATACAAAGCCAAACACTTCATAGGAATTTTTAATGCTACTCCATTCCTATGTTCTAGAATATGAAAACGGCGGCCTTATCTAGGTGACAATAGAGTGTATTGATGGTCTAAAGGTGATACTAATATATTCGATAAGGGATATGTATAGCCTTCAGTTTCTTATGATTTTATCACATATTCTGGTATAGATAAGGTATACACTCCTTCTCTAGCTCATCTAGGATATCATAATCAAAAATGGAAAGGGGCGGAACATGATGGAGAGGTTGTTTCTAGATAACTCTATCCATATGTCAATTTCATCTTCCACTTCATTAGAATTACATGCATCCATCTAATTATACCACAAAGGTGCTTATTGGGGTCACCTAATGACCGAAATGGAGTGTTTCTAGAATTTGAGGGGGAAATATATATGGTTGACCAAAATGTTTTGAGAACCTATCTATATGAAGGCATATGATTTTTGAACACCTCTCTATATGGATATGTCTAGTAAAGGGGGGATTTCATTTTATATTGGAGAAATCGTCGTGAGTATGTTGACCATGGTGGATGTCAGTAGTATAGTCTTCGCAATCCATCTCCACACTACATTGAGGAGGACTGTCATGGTAATTATCACCTTATGCTTCAGTTTTGTAGTTGGAGTTTGGCTTAGTGGTAAGCACCCCTTAATTCTACATGAAAAATGGGGGTTCAAAACCCATTAGGTGCAGGTACTGTAGTAGTACTATAGCAGTGGCGCCACTGTAGCAACAGACGGGCACTGTAGCGGCGGTAGGGCACTGTAGCGGTGGCAGATACTATAGCATCGGCGGTATTGTGCAGGACTATAGCAGTGTGGATACTGTAGCAGTACTATTAACATAATGGGCCTTCAGTCAAGAAAATGGGCCTACGGGCCATGTAATGGGATAAATTCCCCAGGGGCCTTCGGTCTATGTAATGTGTCTCCCTCTACCTAGTTAAAGAGGTATTTTCTTTTCTTTAATAATAAATGAGGCTTCGTCCCCAACCTTTAAAAAAACCTTATGCTTCGGTTGAAGAGTTGATGGACCCTTGGGGTTTTGAGAATGTATCTTGAATAGCCTCAAGGACACTGGAATTGATAATATTAGGGATATGTGCCTCATTCTACATCATGGATGGAATATGTTGACCTTCCTTTTGGGATTTTGCAAGGATATGAGCCTACTGTATGACAGCTATCAGATTTTGTTGATAATCATCTAGTGTTTTGAGAGTATGAGCCTACTAATGATAAGATTCTGGAATATGCTAATGATATTCTTCATTATTGGAAGAAATATGAGCCTTATCTAAGGCATGTTCTAGTCTCACTTGGTGAGCCGCATTCAGAATGGGAATATGAGTCTAGTACCAAGCATTTAGAGTATGTCGCTGGACTTTTTTGATAAGAATATGATCCTATCCTGAGGCATGTTTCACTCTCACTTAGTGAGCCTTGGTTGGAATGGGAATATAATTCTGGTCCTAATATGTATTCCTCATCATAATATTCAAATAGAACTTTGGAGTGGGATAAGGTATATGAGCCTCCTCTTGTGTAGCCTCATAAGGATGTTGGTGCAATTGTTCATCAACGAAAGTAGGTATATGAGCCTGACTTTCGTGATCTACTGGAATATGTTAGGCAGCTTCATTGATAGAAATATGAGTCTATCCCGAGGCATGTTCTACTCTCACTTAGTGATACCTATCTAGAATGGGGATATGATCCTGATCCTAGGCCTTTATAGTATGTCATTGGTCTTCTTCGATAGTAATATAAGCCTGACTTGACGCATGTTTCACTCACACTTGGTGAGCCCTGACCAGAATAGGGATATGAGTCTGATCCTAGGAATTGGAATATACTGATAATCTTCTTTCATAGGAATATAACCCTATCCCAAGGCATGTTTTTCTCTCACTTGGTGATCGCCGAATGTAATGGGAATATGAGCTTGTTCTGGTGCCACATCCTTTTCCAGAATATGATGATAATCCTCCTAAATGGGAGTAAGAATGTGTACTTACTCCAAAGAAACCACTTGTTTATATTGATCAGATTTTTGTTCTACCCTGGCTGTAGGGATAGGAATATACTATTTCCTTGTATATGTACTAGTGCCGGAATATTCTGGTGGGGTTCTTCCATGGTTTCTAGAATGTAATGACACTTTAGTAAAGTATGTACAGGTATGTAAGCCTACACATTTTATTTCTCCACTATATGATGAAATATGTCTTCAATTGAAGCAAGGATATGATCCCACATTTATCCTTCTTATGCTACAGGAATATGTTGATGGAATTCATGCATGGGGATAGGGATATGTGCCTCCCCCATGTCTGTTATAAGAATATGCCCATGGACTTCTTCTGAGTGAGTAGGGATATGAGCATTCTTGCCACTTACTTCTAGAATATTATGTAAGACATCATCGGTGGGATTGGGTATATAATACCACTTATGATTATCCAGAGTCTTCCATGCTCGATGTGTCATCCTTATTACCCATTCATGGGTATCATAGGTGGCGGTGTGTTGGGTGGTACCCTCAGCAGGTGACTGAAGGGAATCGACGGGATGGTGCTTGCGATGAAGGTTGATAGGATCCCTCCTTAGAGTCCCATGAACCATAATGGAGATTTCTTTTACTCCTTGATCCAGCTTCATTAGATACTTAAGGTGGTGATTTACATGCTTCGGGGATAATATTATGAAGCGGTTGGTTGTGGCAATGATCACCATTGGATTTACTAAAGCTTTCTTAGGATGGTGCAAACCCATTAGTGTTAGCATTTGGAGACCCTTATAAGAAGCCTCAAGGGTTGGGATCATACCATGTAAATTTTATTTCTGAACCATTGCATTCACCACTTGACATTGAAGGTTTCGGGTGGGTGAGGTCATTATGAGACCCACAAAGGTTGCAGCTACGGATGACTTTCCAGAATGGTCATTAGATGAAGAAATTATGTTAGATTAGGGAGTTATTTGAGTGATCAGTGTCTAAATTCATGAATACAACAAGGTAAAAGTTTATTGATTGGTGCATCATTGTAATCATGATATTTTCTCAATCAGATATGCATGGGTAACACAATTATCCTTTCTTATTCCTAGTTTGGCCATTCTACTCACTTGGACTTATCAAATGAGGATGGACTTATTTCAAGATAAACTTGGATACAGAGGATCAACCATAAGATTCATTTCAGATTCTCTATGTTTGTGTAGGATATATATACAACATGTCTCGAAATATGGTAAACCAATCATTTTTTTATTTAAGAGATACACATCGGGTTCACTATTTTTGTTTCATTAGAAAGAAATGCATGTTGATGGTGAACACCCATGTGGTGAGAGAAAACTATTCTAATGAAAACTAAGAAGTCAATACTTTTTATATTGTTAAGGATATTCCACAAATAGATGATTTCATGTCAGGTTCACCATTTTTTTCGGAAAGATACACATGTTGATGTTGAACACCCATGTGGCAAGATAAAAATGGTCTGATGAGAACTGAGTAGTATATCCTTTTTATCTCATGAAGGAGATGTCGTAGTTATATGATTTCATGTTAGTTTCACCATTTTTTATCTAAAATATATTCATGTTTATGGTGAACACCCATGTGGTGAGAGAAAAATGGTCTGGTGAGAACTGGGTAGTCTATCCTTTTTATCTTGTGAAGGAGATGTTGCGGTTAGATGATTTCACAACAAGTTCAGCATTTTTTCATAAAAAAATATATGCATATTGATAGTTAATCCCCATGTGGCTAGAGAAAATTGGTCTAACAAAAACTAGGTAGTCTATCCTTTTTATCTTGTGAAGGATATATCATAGTTAGATGATTTTATGTCAGGTTCACCGTTTTTTTTTTGTCAGAAAGATACGCAATTGGGAATTTGGTTTGATCTGATGATTGATTGTGGGGGGGTTAAATGTTTTCCACAATCATTAATGGTGGGTTCACCATCCATTTTTTACCTTTCATAGAAACTACCAAGGGTTTACACATCCATAACTTGGTATAGAACTACTTTCCAAAGGTAGGGGTCAATTGGGGTTTCAGACCTAATGTCACTTAGGAACTCACATTGGTCGAAAGAATGGGATGTGGGGATCATCACACCCTTTTGGGGGGGAATTTTTTCCTAATTTTAGAATCTATTATATATTTAAGATATGTTCATGAATATCCTCATAATCCCAATACGGAACTGGTTACCCTAACAAAATGATCATAGGTTAAATCCTTTTATATTTGAAGGGGGGTCATTAAGAAATCACATCTATATATATGATGTTCTTCATCCATTTACCATAAATGGGTAGCTTATTATATATTGAAACTATACAATCATTCACTTTAAATTTTTTTCATCCAAGGAGGTGATTAATATCTCAAGAATGGGATTGAGCCATTATGAGGAATCCTAAATATCTTTATTATAAGAGTAATCAAAACCCACATAGTTTGTTAAACCTATGCAGTTTAATTTCATGTAGAAAGAACATATATGATGGAACTTAGGCACCGTGTACTTGATCTTGAGCCTCTAGGAGGTGTCCTACATATCCTGGTTATAGTTGGAATCCGGTTCATCATATTCAGTCACTCCCTTGGGACTTACCCCAAGGTGGATTCCTTTATATGGGAATAGTTATGTCATACCACCAATCGGGGCTTACACACTGAGGTTTCCCTAGATAGTGTAGATTCATGATGTGAATGATATGACTGTTGCAACTATATAATCCTGCATAATCCATTCTCAATGTGAAAAACAAGTGATAGCAAGTAATTAGTCTCACTGCATATAGATTTGGGACTTATGTATGGGGACATCCCTTTGGATATTTAATATGGAGCTCATGCCTTAGGAAGGCATCCTATGTATCCTGTTTATTGCAAGAATCATATTTCTTGTAGTTCAGTTGACTTCTTAGTCCATTGATAGATGAGGAAGGATGATCATTCCATGAGAGAGATCAGTTCCCAATGGTTTAAATGTCAAAGACGTGGGGGGAACTTGCACTGAAGTGGAATTTCATTTGAGCTCATGACTTATAAAGGCATAATACATATCCTATTTATTATAGGAATCATTTTTCTTGTAGTTCAATGGGGTTTTCAGTCCTCTGGTGGATGAGGGAGAAATATCATCCCATGGGAGAGATTGGTTCTTGATAATTGAAATGTCATAGGCGTGGAGGGATTCTCACTGATGTGGATTCACATTTAAGTGTTTAAAAAAGATTTTGGTCCTCGGGAAGGCATCCTATCTATCCTTGTTATGGAAGAAATCAAAGTTCTCATAGTTTAGTTGATTAAGACTTACATACGGTGGTTGCCCTGGCTTGAGGGTAGTCATATCATGACACTGATTGGGACTTAAATGTTGAGGTTTCCTTGGATTGGGGGTAATCATATCATTCCACTGATTGGAGCTTATACACTGAGGTTTCCTAGGATTAGGGGTAGTCATATCATTCCACTAATCAGGGATTACACACTAAGGTTTCCCTATATGGAGTTTGGACAAGATTATCATATCTGAGGACACCTGTTTGACCTAGCCTAGTTGTATGTCTAAAATGATTGATGGTCTATCTAGCATGCCTTGATTGTCTTCCTAACATGTCAGAGGATGTCGAGACATGTCTAGTTGTATCATAGACAACTTCAAAGATAATAGAAATCTCTAGTTGAATTTTTTGAGGGACGTCATATAGTCTGAATTTCATGTTTGAATACCATTTCTTGATCAAGGATGACTTGTCCAGAGGACATCGTAAGACCTGACTGACTTGTCCTGGAGGACATCACATGATCTCAGATGACATTACTAGAGGCTATCGCATGGTCTGGATGACATGTCTTTGGGTGTCACATGATCTAGATGGTAAGCTCAGAGGACTTCGTGATACTTAGCTAGAACACACTGATATCATCGCATAATTTGGGTGAGTAGTCTAAAGATATTACAATATATAGATGGAGATCCCATAGGGATTCGTAAGACTCAAGTGGCATGCCCATAAAGCATCACAAAACTTTCTTGGCATGTCTAGAGGACATCTCCTAATCAAAATGACATGTCTAGAGGATGTCGCATGGTTTGGGAGACATGTCCTACTATTGTCTCAGGATCTGGATGAGTCATGAAAAGTGCATGAGGATCATCATATATGTTATTCACATGAGTCTCCCATCTTTTAGCCTTTATTCTAGTTTTTATTGTATATGTGACTTATATTTTTTCAATTTTATCTTTTTTAGGTATCATGTGATGCAGAAAATATGTGATACCACCTTCACATAGCCAGGATGACATGCCAAAAGTTACTCATGTGATTCAAAGTGATCACACAAAGTTCTTATGCATGATTTATGATCGTATAGTTGTTCCCTAGATTTTACCAGATAGAAAACCTTTGTTGTCATGAGATTAGATGCTCCAATAATTATGCTCTAATGCCTGGATGTGCTGGTGCATGGATCCAAAGATGAATTTTTTTCCAAGGGGGATGCATTTATAGGCCTCACTACCCTAGTTATATGATTCCTTGTACATACCATATATCACAGATTTTGGATGGAGTTAGTGGAGGGATTTAGTGTTATGCACTTCATAAAATCTATCCACTGGTGTCTCATGATTTTCCACGACCACAAGTCCATCTCTTTAGCACTCCATATATTGTATTTTTTCTAAACAAATGGGTTTTTCCTAATCATGTGAACATGCCATGGGTATTTTACATGGTTGGGCTGACATGTCTAGGGGCCTTCACGAGATCAGGATGCTTGTTGAAAGACTTTTTCATGCTCCTAGATGCTTTTTCTAGGACCTTCCATGAGACAATGGTGGCTTTCTAGGGGGCCTTCACAAGATCAAGCTATTATACAAAGGGATCTTGTGGGACCATGTTGTCTTGTCTAGGGAGGGTTCTGCATGTTCAATGGTGGTCTCCCAAGGAATATAACTCTATTCGCATGAAATCAACGTATCTTCCCCTCATAAGAATCTTCCATCATTTACCTTTTTATTTCCATGTTTATTTTACAAGGGTTGGGGATCTCGTGATTTTGTATGAGTGTTGTCAAAGAAAACCACTCTCCCCATCGATGATGCATCACGTGACCAAAAAAGATTCATGTGGTGATGTACGAGCATAGTTATATACAACCCTTATATTTGTATTTAGATCCAGAGGGGAAGATTAAGATCACCTATAAATGTCTGAAAGCCTTCATGTGATAAGGGTGACATGCAAGTGGTCTCTTGTGTGATAAAGAAGGCATTTCTCCAAGGCTTTCACAGTGTCTTGAAAATCTACTGGGTTCATTGCATGAAGATTTATAACCACAAAAGACTCCCACCTTTTGGATATTTTATCCTTATTTTACAATAATTTTTGGATAGTTTTCCAGGAATCCACTGATTGACAAGTCATGTGATTTCGGGAGATCTCATCTAGCAACCGCCGCGTGATCAGTGAGTGTCTTGGAAGCCTTCTCAAGAATAAGGAGGGATTTTTCAAGGGGGATATGCATGATCTTATAGTAGGTTATGCACTATACATGACCATTTACATGACCATCTTAAGTTCATGCAATCACATGTTCTATTACAGGTTACATGATCTTCATGTATTGGACACATTTTTTCCTTGGTTTTTCGGGGAAAATAATACCCATGTTTCAAGTATTTCTTCCCTTATAGATTTTTTTTTTCTTATTTAGAGGGATTTAACATATATTCATCATTATTGATTTGGTAAACCTTTTTCACCATCCCACCCAACCTCAATGATTTTATTTAGTGATTTTTATGTTAGTCATTTGGGTGTTCCTTATTTTAGGTTGTATTTGGAGACATGAAAGTCCTTATCTATCATTCTTTAGTTAGATTTTTGAGTTTATTTAGTCTCATAAGTTGTTTACTTAGGTATTGGTTCATTTTTTAGGATGAACTTTTGGTTTATTTGGGGGTATTAATTTTTTAGTCTTTAAGAGGGAATCGATTTTTCTATTTTTGGTCTTTCGGTGATGAATGTTTCATTTCGGGAGACATTTTTTCCTTGCCTTGTGTCTTGATCAACCGATACTTTCATAACTTTTTGGGGGAAGAACGTGTCATGGTGGGGAGAATTGTCATACCCCAACCCTAACCTATTAATTATATTTAATTGTTCAATTATATTGATCCTTATTTTGAGTTTAGATCCAGAATGAGTTTTAAAATTTTAATTTTTTTATTTTTTAGTATAGGCTCATGGTGAGTTCACTATTAGTAGAAACTATGGGAAAACCATGTGAATGTGTCCATTGTTTTTAGTAAAGTTGATTGCATGGCCAGCACAAAATTTACCTAACCATGAATCCTACCCATGCGAGGTTTTGAGGGCTTCCAGTGGAGGTGCATAGTTGGCGCATAGTTTGACCAACCATGTAGCTAAATCATGTGTGGTTTCCAAGATTTTGAAAAATGAAATAAAATAAAGAAATTTTTTAATGTTATTATTTTTATTATTAATAAACTTTGATTTTCATTTATTATTTTATTATTAATCTTATTATTATTATTAATTTTTATTATTAAAACCCCTAAAAGTGTTATTTTCCCTCTCCTCATCCCTTGCCTGATTATGCGACCCATCCCCAGGGGGTTTCCTATCTCGTTCGAAACACCTTCCCTTCTGGTAGCCTCCTCTCATCAATTATCCTCCTATTTTGTGGTGTGATATTCACTAGTAAGAATTCTTTATCCTCTACTTCCTTTTCCTTCAATTTTTATTACACTGTTTATCTTCCCCCATGTGGCATGCATTACCCATCCAAACCCTAACACATTTTTAGATATTTCCTTTGTTGTATCCTGATGTCTAGGGTCCTCGGGTCCCATTGAGGCTGATTCTATTTATATCCATTAAAGGTGGTAGATTCACTATTGGTTCTAGGTAGTTCTATTCTATTTTGATTATTTGTCTCAATTTTATTTAGGGATTTTGTAGTTTTTGAGTTTTTGGTTTTTTTCTAGTGTTTTTAGGTCATCATTTGTAAAGGTGACTTATACGAATATTCATGGGTAAGGCATATATATATTCCCTCTTTGTATTTATTCTCTCATGGAAATGGGAATATGTACAATGAATTTAGGGGTAATTATATATATGTGTATAGGTGAATATTTTTATAAGTGTGAAAGGAGGTTCTCTCTTACTTCTATAGATCTCTTTGAAGTGGATTCTAGTTTCTTTCATCAAGGGAAGCATGTTTTTAGGTAGGTTCCCTATGTACAATACTTTAATTTTTAAACCATGATTGATTTCTTATTTATCTTCATTTATAAATTATATTATAAAGTAAATATAATATAGTAAATTCTTTTAGTGATTGGAATAAGTTTCTTCTATTTTTTCATGGATTCATAAATTTTATTCTTGGTATCCTTTTATTAAATCATGTTTCCATGTTTATTTAAAATGGAATGAACCTTTGATGTTGGATTTATTTTCTAAATGGTTTTAAAATTTGAAATCTATTTATAAATGGTATTTCCAAATGATGAATTTTTATTTCAAATGATAAGTCCCATTTTGAACCTTTTAATTTTTTCTTGAAAAGAGGGTGCCCCCATGGATACTCTCCACTCTAGGGGGAATTTGCATAGATGGTGTCAGGAGGTGGGACTTAGAATGAATGGTGGATTTCCTTATGTTCATGCTTGATTCCTTGCCTCCCATGTTTTTTATAGACATGGAATCCTAGGAATTGTATTGAGAGTCAATAAATAGTTTCTATTTAGTCTCGATTAGATGGACTAGATCCCCATGGAGTATCCATGTGGGTTGTTCCATAGGTGAAGCTTGTTGAGAGAATATGGGTTGGTTATTGACTTTGGATTGCATCGATAGGACGGCAGATGGATTATGAACTGAGTATGTCTAGGTTCTATTCATTTAGTGTCTAGTTATATCACATGATAATTGTTTCACATATATTATAATTTCCCAAATTTTGTACTGTTTTTATAAAATCATTTTAATTATTATGCTTCTACTAAAAACTCTTACTTTAGCACTTGTGGTATGTTTTTCACTACTTCTCATTTAAATTTCTCTTTACTATATGTTTCTTCTTATAAAGTGGTTTTTGAAAAGTATTTTATTATTTAGAAACTTTTTTAGAAAAATAAAGAAAAATGGTTCTTTAGAATCATTAACTTGTTACTTGTTTTAGAAATGGAATGAAAATGTTATTTTAAATATATGTATTTCAAACTACCATAAAATGGTTTTCTTTTTAAAGGTAAGGAACAAGGAATGGTTATTTATTTGGAATACCTACTAAGAATCTCAGTGATCACACCTACATTATCTTTTTCAGTTTCATGTTCTTCTAGTTTTTGATTTCTCTAGAAGCAAGCATGGTTCTATGTTAGTTAGTGACCCATGAGGTTACTTGTAGTTATGTTTATCCATTTAGTATTATTTATTTTCTACTATAAAAGTTTATTTTTATTCATGTTTTTTATATTCACTTATCTATTTTTTAAAGGATAAATCATTCCCAATGTCTCTTTTTGATTCCCTTGGTACTTTTCTCCACCCTTGACTGATTAGGAACGTGCCTTAAGGGTGTCACAGGCTGGCTTGGGTGACCGTTTTGGGGTCGACTCAGGTTTTTTTGTGACATCAGTGGTCAAATATTTTTCTTAGAAGGGAGGTACTGATTTAAATCAAATATTTTCTCTTGTTTTTATAATTATAACTATTCTGGTGATTTTTATAATGTGTGCTACATATAGTTTACATCTAGATAAGTTAGATGTAAAGATAGGTTTTCTCCATAGTGATATCAATGAACAAATTTACATGTTTCAACCAAAAAAATATAAAAAAAAGGCATGGATAACTTGATTTTCAAGTAGAAAAAATCAATAAAAAATATCAAGTAGGTAATAAGATATTTTTATAAGAAATTTTATTCCTTTATCATGATTAATGGATACAACAAAATTTATTTGGATCCTTATGCATATTTTAAGAGTTTTACTAGAAATAATTTTATTAATCTTTTGTTATATGTGGATGGATTGTTGGTTTAATTCCCTAAAAATATTCAGATAAAAAATATGAATGATCATTTATCTAGGGAGTTTGATATGATAGACTTAGGACCACTAAACAATATTCTTGGAATTTAAATTTACAAAGACATATATAATATGAATATTTGACTCTCTTTGGATGATTACTTGAGTAAAGTCTTGTAACATTTCAACATAAAAAAATTTTAATCCAATCTATACCCCTCTTCCCATTAATTTCAAGTTATCATATATGATGAATCTTAGTAGTGAAACAAAGAGAATGGAGATGTGTAGAGTGTTATATGTATCACTAGTTTATTATGTTAACCATGGTGTGTATCATACCATATATTTCATATAGAGTGGGGGTAGTTAGCTGGTACATGAAAAATCCAAGATGAGATCATTGGAACATAATAAAGTGGATACTGAGATATATCAAAAATACTTTAGGTGCTATATTATATTATAGAGGGTTAAAGTTCACTATTAGATAATATGTTAACTTATATTTTTTGTTGGTTATGACATAAGGAAATTAACTATTAGTTAGGTATTTTCTCTTATAGGAGAAGTTTCAAGATAGATTTCAAAGCTTCAGTCTATTGTGGCTCTATCTATGACCGAGGTAGAATATATGGAAATTATATAGGCTTGTAAAGAGACAATTTAGATGGGAATATTTTTAGAGGATCTTGGGCATTGTGCGCAGTAGATTACATTATTTTATTATAGTCATATCATCTTTTATATTATAAGGGATCCATATTTTCATACCCAAATGAAACATACTAGATTAAAGTATCAATTTTTTTAACTAGTGGTGGAAGAAAGAAGTATGGATATGTAGAAATTTCACACTAAAAAAACATGATTGGTTTTGTAGTGAAAGTAGTTGATTTTGATAAGTTCAGATAGTGAAAACCATTGAACGGTCTCATAATGAAATGATTAATGGGATTTGATAAATAGAAATGATGTGTGGAGAAATGATTGTTCCTCAATAAAATCTCTAAATTAGATATATATCAGTTGAAATTTTCTTTTATGAGTCAGCAGCCTCTCCAGTCAGCCTCCTCCATTTTCCATTATTATTAGCCAACCCTAATTATTTATTAGAATTTGGGTGCTTCCCCCTTATTCTATCATGAGATGTAGGCAAGTCATGTGTGGGGAGTGTCCGAATTCCACACACTGATACAATAGAGGAGGACTAGGGGGTGCAGTTTTCTTATTAAAGGAGGCTCTTCCCCTATGGTTTCAATAATGGTAGCAATCAGTATTTCTCCTATAGTTGGTTTCAATTTGTATATTCTTGAGGTATTTCTTCATATATTCAAGGGAGAATTTTACAAGGGTTTTATTTTTATAATAGTAAATTAATATGTTTACCCATGTTATTAATAATGAGATATTTATATTTTCTTGAAGTTTTTTACCCCATGTCATTTTGAGGGTTTTTCCACATTACATCCAGGTGTTATTTAATTTTCTACATATTTTTTTAATTTTTTTATTATCTCAATATTACTATTCTGCTATGGGCCAATCATTTCAGTAACATCATTTTTTATTTGATTTAATAATAGAAGAAATAATTAATAAAAAATTAAAATAATACATACCAAATGTTTATCCTTAAATGTATATGAAATTTGTAATAAAAATGAACAAATCATAATATATATTATTAAAAAAAGTCAAAAAATTACATAAAACATATATCATGCGCTTGATTATTATGTCATAAAACATTTTATTTTTAATTTAAATAAAGAACACAAAATAATCATTTATTTTTAAAATTCTCTATCTAAATTTTAATAACAATGTAGAAAATAGAATATTTTTATTCAAAATAATCAATAAATAACATGTAATGTATGTAATGTACTTTGATTTTATGTCCTAACACATATTCTATTTTTTTTTAAACCAGAATTTTTTATTTTATATGAAAATTGTAATAAAATTTTTAAAAAAAACTTACTTTATACTAAAAAATAAATGGATAACATAAAAAATGTGTTTTGTATTTTATTTTATTTTTGAGATAATGCGTGTTTCATTTTTAAAAAGTTCGATAAAATAAAAAACTACAATTGTACTGCTCATAATTTATATGAAAATTATAATGAACATGAAACAAAATATAATATTTTATATTAATAAATCGATAAACAACACAAAACATGTGTATTTTTGACATAACACATACTCTATTTTTTTTAAAAACAATAAACTATTAATATCATGACCCAAATTCTTCTTGATTCATCTCAAAAAGTTTATAGTGTGACTCATGAAATTTTATGGAGGTCGGTGATAAAATCAGAGGTATTGAACTGAAGGGATATTTATATTACAAGGAGTTGTTATTTCTATTTCAGGATGAAATACATTAAAGTACGGTATCAATTTTTTGAGAAGTAGTGGAAGAAGTGAGTGCAGATATACAAAAAAATAAAATTAAATAAAACATGGAATATTTTCAAGAAAAAGTGATTGATTATAATAAGTTGAGATAGTGTATATTTCAAATCATCTCATAGATACATGAGAAGTGTGATTTTATAAATAGAAAGTAGGTGTGAAAATATGATTGGTTTTTAATCAAATTTCCAAATGGGAGGTCTCTTATAAGGAATTTGATAAAATTAAAATGATATATATAAGATTAGCATGAAATCTCTAAGTAGGGTATATATTGGAATCAGTTTTATTAAACCCCAATTTTTTATTAGAGTTTGGGTGTTTCTCACTTATTTTTTCATGAGAGGCAAGCAAGGAAAGTGTGAGGGTGGCAGTATCCCTCACCCGAATACAAAGTATTGAGATCAAGGGTGAGTTCACCTATAAAATAAGACACTCAAGAGACAAATTTACTAAGGTTTTTTTCTTGTACAAGTGAGAAATATTTTTCATCTATATTACTTATGGTGGGATCCTTTTATTTCATGGGGTTTTATCTCACATCATTTTGTTTGTTTTTATATGTTACATCCTAACGTTATTTATTTTCCACGTATTTTTCAGACATTATTTAATATCTTGATATTTATAACTATACTATGGATCAATATTTTCGATCTCAAAATTTTATAACAATAAATAGATAAATAAGAAAATAATATGGTTGTAAAAAAATTATCAAAAATGAATTTATTGATAAAAAAGTATTAATTAACTAAACAGTATGTAAACACACATGCTTAATTTATATAGACACACACATAATAATTTCAAAAATTACCAAACTAAAATTATAATGAATAAATATATAGAATCTCTACATAAGATTACCAAACTAAAATTTTAATGAATAAATAGATAAAATTACCATACTAAAATTTTTCCAAAAAACCTCATAAAATCTCTACACAAAAAAACATTAAGGAATAAATAAAATTTTAACAATATAAAATCAATGAAACAAAATATAAAACCCAATAATGATTTTCAAAAAATTATAAACTTTTTACTATTAAAAATTATAAAATAGGAATCATTTGAATTAAAATAAAATTCTAAGCCCTAATTAGTATATTTTAAAAAATATATTTTAAAATTATCAGAATTAACAAATATATGAAAATTAATTTTATATAAAATCAATGAATTGAAAGCATCATGATATTAAAAACATGAAAGATGTGTTTTATTTTTAATTTTATATGAAAATTATAATAAAAATCTAGAAAAAATATTTTGTTGTAAAAAACTAACAAATTACAGTCATGGAATATTTACTCTTCATTTGATTTAAAATTTAGAGAAATAATGAATAAAAAACTCTATAAAATACATATAAAATGTTTTATCTTTAAATTTATATGAAATTTGTAATAAAAATGAGAAAAACATGTCCTCTAATATTAAAAAAGTCAATAAATTACATAAATAATATATCATGTGGTTATTTTTTATGGAAACACTTTCTATTTTAGAATGTTAATAAATATCATAATATAATTATTAATTTCATAATATTATATGTAAATCCATTATCTATACTAAAGGATGTGTCATCTATGACACATGTCTAAACCATATAATTCCTTCTTATGTGCCCACCTCTATGCCTATCCTGATACCCATGCATCCTCTATTTCCTTCTCCTCCTTACATTCCCATCTCTTAACTTATCTTATACTCTCTATACTCATGCCTCTATTCTTTTCTCCCCAAAGATGGTTTCTAGCACCGTGTCAACTACCTCCTAAAATATCATCTCCCTCCTTAATTATATGATTCCCTTTCCTCTATCGACTTCAAATACTGATTGTATTGTAACCCTCACATAATCCTCATTGTTCTCCTACCCTTATATTGATTCTGGATCTGTATCGAATGCATCCTACAATCTAGTATCCTTTCATAAATCATATATTTTCTTTCCTCCTTCCTCCTCAAATACTGATGTATCGTAAAGAAATCACATCATCACATAAATTGTCCTCCAGAAATACCATTTCTAATTCAACAGTACAATGGATCATGTGATTAGGTTTCCTAAAAATACTCCCTCTATCATCAAAAATCATCATCTATCGAAGTTATTCTCCAAGGAACCATGGAAATACCACTGTATTTCTAAGGCATCAATGGAAGATAGTTTTATTTCCAAGGTATCCTCAATATATATTTCTAAAACTCTAAAACCCTATAGCAATCATATTTTACATTGTGTAAATCTCCAAGTAATTTGTGACATATAGTTTCTCCATGACTAACTATAAGTCAATTACTATACATGTAATCTTTGTGTGATATCTCCTTCATCAGTATTTCCTTTCCTTTTATTTTGACATACCAATTAATGGGATGAAGGATATTGGTCCTACAAAAATCCCCAATTCTACAATGCCTATTCCTATATTCTTCTCCATTTTTACCACACAGTCACCCTTGAATTTTTTAAATAGTAAATAAAAGTGAGATAATTTTATTGTCAATTAAATCATTGTGAAATTAAAATAATCAAATGAGAAACATGGATTGGTCTTGTCAATTATCTTATTACAGTGACCTAATCCATTGAAAAAAAAATCAAACTTTCATCTCTCTATACATTACAGGTGACAATTTATTTTAATTTTCGATATATGTATATGTTTGAACTTAATGTATCTAAATTTTTTTAATATTTTTTATATTCTTATTTATATAATTATTATCTCGCTATGGGTTGTATTCTTCTTCTTTAAATATTGTCTCTAAATTTCTAGTGTATCCAACTTCACATATGTATTTGTTCATGGAAATTTTATTATTATTATTTTTACTCTCTCTGTGTTGGATTTCTGGTTTTTTTTAAATATTTACTCATGTTTTTCCATATATGTATTTTTTTGTATATTCATTCCCCTGTATTTTATTTCATTTTCCCCCAACATATCATTTTTTTCACTATATTTCCCTATATATCAAACATGTTCATATTATTATTCATATCATCATTCATTTTCAAATATATATAGTTATTTTATATCTTGCATCTTTCAATTGTTTTCCCTACATTTTATTTAATTTTTTTCCTACATTTTATTTCATTTGGATTTTTCATTTGACTAAAGTTGACTTTGTGCTTTTATGGATCAAAAAAGGAAGGATTGACCCATTTCAAATGCTAGGGATTCCTCTACAACCTATGATATAATATTCTAAAAGGTAAATTTTATATATTTTTCTTTTATGTATATTGCTACAACTGGATTTTTAGACTCCATTATATTATATGCATTGCTTGATTATGCTTTCTCTATTTTTACATGAAAACTATTATGATAAGAAAATAACTAGGTTTTTGAGATTTTATTAGAAAATTGGAATCTTCAACCACAGAGTTGATGATTTTTGACTATTAATAAATATTAACATTGTAACATCAATCCTTATACATATTGGTAATTAGAAAGGTTTTTATTGTATATTAATTTATATGAATTTTTTATTTTATATGATTTTTGGTATTCCTTTTCATCATATATTATACAATAATCAACATATTTCATAATTAATGAACCATAAAATCAAGGGTCACCATTAACTAAAAGAAAATTTTCTATTAGATTTTTTATAACTACTCTACTCTCTTGAAGGTTTCATTTTTTTCAATGATTTCATATTATTGTGTTTTAATATTACTCCCACTTTAATGTAGACTTATTATTCATAATTATCTATTCAACCCATAAATTTATCAACATAAGTTTCCTTTTTCAATGAATTATTTCCTAGTGTGCATTAAATTCCTATTTTAGTTTTGTCTTTTTTTAATCAAACACATATGATATGAACTTAAATTTTTTTGTGGTCCAATATTCCCTTGACATATATTATTGAAATTTTCTAAGAATAATTCATGACACGCCATGTAAAATATGCCACAAATGACTACAAATCAAAAATAGTTATGCAAGGAATCTAGGAAACAAATGGTTCTAAAAATGAAAAATAAAGTCAATATTCTCACATGTTTGTTCATACATCCTTACTCACTTAAAATTAATGATACAAAATAACTATAGGATGAAATAAGAGCATTTAAAATATAGAAAAATACTATTATAGGGTTACTTTTTTATTCCAGGTTCTCCTATTCACCATCGTTTGAAAAATTCATTAAACCAAATTGACAATGATCTTCACTTATACCCAACTCCTAATATTGACTGAAACACATGAACTGCATCGTTCTTGCCTTTGTCAAAAGTTATGATAAATGGATTTATACCTTATCATTTGGTTACTATTGCATTTTTTGTCTCTTTATCATTTCACTAAAATATATGGAATTATTATTTGTCAAACTCTAAATTCTAAAATAGTTTAAGTTTAAAATCATTCACCATATGAACATGTGAAAAGATTTAAAAGTCAGCATTTGAACATGATTCTACAAACTAGGTAAAATACTAAACAAAATTTATCCTTTAAGGAGGCAAGGCTTCAATGAAAATTATGTATATAAAAATAGAAAGAAACTATTATAGGTATCTACTTATTTATTTTTTCAATTCCTAAAATTTTGATTATTACAAAGTTATATTGAAATATTATATAACAAATATGTATCAACTAACTCTTCCTTTGACCTTATAGGTTCATGTAATCCTTGTAGTTCATTATATTCTGACCAATTATCCGGTGTTAATACTACAACCCCTACATCCATTGATGTCATTATTGTACCAACTACAAGTCAACTCCCTTAGACTAGATTGCAAGATAATGGTAAACTGCACATTTTTCAATCTATTAATCATTGAATTTATAATATTTTACTTCAACTAGAAATAATTAATGCAAGTTACTAAAATATGGATTCGTCATTTATTTTTTATTATCATTGCTCCATGTCAACATTGCGTCATCAGCGTTTGTTTTCTCTACCATTAACATCGTTACTAAAAAAATTGTTAACATTTCAAAAGAAATTGTTTGCATATTAATTTATCATATGTGTATCATAGGGAAACTTTACAAATAAATTTAAATAATGAACTAAATATTTATTGTGATGATGCTATGAGATTATGTGAAGTTTATATGTCCAATGTAGATATATATTTCTATAATTTTCCTTGTATTATTAATTACAATCAACTATTTCTATTAATTATTACACAAACCATTATTCAAATGATCCGAAATGGAAATACATACAAATGGGTGTATATTAGTTGAACATATTGGTATTATGTAACCCACTTCATTTTTTCATTTTATGTTTTTTATTTTTCTTATTTTTTTACATTATTACTCAAAATATATTAACTGGTAATAGATTACTTGGATACTGGTGATCCTTAAAACTATTTCATGTACTATTGTGTTATGTTGTGGTTTTATGAAAGAGTTAAATGATACAAATCAAAAAATTATCTTAGGTTTTCATTATGTTGTTCTTTTAGTAAAATAAAACTACATGAATCAGATACCCCACCTAAAGAGCTGAAATCCCTTATTTTTTATGATAAGTTTAACGATGCAAGAAAATTTCAGTATCTTATCCACCAATACAAAAAAATATTCTCTTTTACATCAATTAGATGAATAATTTATAATTATATGAATACTGGAGGTGGTCCTTATTTTTAAAGTTTCAATGGAAAAAACTATTACCATATTGGAAACTTATTTCCACTTACTAGTTGAGCCCCAAAATTTTCCCAACTATATGTTTTTTGCACTTTAAATGAAGTAAAAAATAGAATACATTCTATGAGGTACTTTAAAGACATTTCACTTATGCATTGTTGATTTCTTAGTTTTTTTTCAATTTATGCTTATTTTTTTTTATGAATGCAATTAGTTTATTCATCAGTTTAGAACTGCAAGGTATTTATTTAATACAAATTCTGACCCATATTTGAAGCTAAGGCTAGTTAGACATAGGGGATTGGATTAACATAAATAAAACTTTCCAAAATCATCAAAAATATATATACTAATTTTGTGTGATGTTGAAGATATTAATGAGGACAAAGATATCATCATAAAAACATGATCAGGTGACTTTTAATGTATAGATTAACTTTAACCTCTATATATTCTATTGTAATATCACATAGTTTTTTTCCACTAGTAAATATGGGTATTAAAATAATGTTTACCATAGTTAATCTTCCATAAATTCAAGAGTTCAAAAGGTAATAATGAGAGAGTACTTTTCATACCATCTTCAATTCAAAACAAATCAGCATACGATACTCTTACATTCAAGAAAAATCTTAAAATAATTTGTAGTTGATCCATATATAATGGTTTAATCTCACCGTTTTTCCTTTATTTGATTTAATAAAAAACAATTAATAGTTGAGTTATATAGTGGTTTTTAAGAATCTTACTTAATACATGAGCATGATGGTACACTTTGTGGAAAACATATTATTTTACCTTCAAATTTCACTGGTGGATTAAGATACATGATTTAAAATTTCCAAGATTCAATGGAAATTTGTAAATGGTTTGGATATCTATATTTGTTACTCACTTTCACATGAAACTCTTGTTGGCCTGAGATTACATGATTTTTTAAAATTTATAACCTTCATCTAGTTGATTGACCCCAAATACTATCAAGGGTTTTCAATATCAAGGTTGAACGTTTAATGAAATATTTAAAAATGGGTTTCTTTTTGTAAATTATCAAGTATGTATCATTTTTTATCTTTGAATTCATTATAATATGTATTTTTAGATTTTTAAAAAAAATAATTCATTTAATTGAGACCTACTTCTTTATGCAGTTGTACACACCATTGAATTTCAAAAATATGGTCTGCCTCATGTCTATATACTTGTATTCCTTGAACCTATATATAAAATTTCAATATCTTCCTATATAAATCGAATACTTTCAGCTAAAATACTTGACAAAAGTGAGAAACCCCCTTTATATGAATGTGTAAAAAACTTCATGATTCATGGAAATTGTGGTACTGATAACCCCTGATCACCTTGCATGAAAAACATTAGGTTTTCAAAAAAATTCCCAAATTTTTTTTTAGTACTTGAATTTTAGATGATGATGGATATGATACATACAAAATATGAAATAGTGGTCGAAAAGTATCAAAAATGGTATTGAATTGGACAATTGTTATGTTGTTTCATGACCCCTTACCCACAAGTTGTACCCCTCCTCGGTCGGTAATGTGAGAAGGGAGATAGTGACCCCCGAGTATCGCCTCCAGTAGGCCCCAGGTTGGCGACTAGAACTGAGGGTATAGTAAACACACAAATAGGAGGTATTACCCTCTAAGAGAACACATCCTAAAGAGAGAGATAAGATAGACACCAACCAACTCCAACTCAAACTGCAATATAAAATAAAACCCAAGTACAAATATATAATGTCATGAAGAATTACTACAAATGAATGGAAAAACTACAAGTACCAAAGAAAAGTGAAAACAGTACTGACCACGAAGCCTGAACAGCTTCTGCAACCCCAAGCTAGTAGTAATTAGCCTGATCTTCAACCTACTCCAAGTGACCTAAAACAGTTTATATATACATAGGGTGAGAATAATATTATACTCAGTAGGATCCTCCTCATATCCTCTCATGAAAAATTAAAGAAAGCATGCTAAAGCACAGTGAAGAATAAGTGAAACTAACTCTTCACCTAAACAGGTATACTAAGTTTCCAGCCTCACCATGGCTACTCTCACCAAGTATTGCATACAAGAGTATATAAGATAATAAATAATATCAAGGGTACCATACTACTACTACCCCACTAGTTTTTCAATTTTCCCCAACATCACACGTCCTAAGCATCTCTCTCCAAAAAGGCTACGCAGACACCTGGGCAAAGCACCAAAACATGAACCTCATGCAATACAACCACCATGTCCACCCAACCAAAGTAACCAGGTAGTTTTCGGGAACCACCACAGCTCTCATAATTTATATCATATGTCAAGTATTAAACCTCAAGCCATTATAGCCCATACACCGAGTAAGGATCCTCAAGTCATCACAACCTATAGATGTTACACCTATAGTAGTCTATAGTAAACTATATATATAATATATGTGTGTGAATAACCACAATCCATTACATCCCTCTACACACATATATGGGGGAAAATAACTGTTGTGCCTACTAGAACAAGTAACTACCAAGAGAATAGAGTGGGGCCAAAGGGGGTAGTCAGTCATCCATCCTCCCACCAGAATGTTGGGGAAAACACCCCCCTAGGGCTCAAAATCCCTAGGGTGTTAGTTTCCCTAACTGACAAGGTGGAGTGGTGTATATAAACACAAAAATTATAGAATATACTATATCTCACAACCACACTATGGGCATAACCTAGTCTTAGACTCAACTACAGCTAACATCTCTCAGACTCTCAGCTGCCACTTCTAGGACTATGTATCCTATAAGCACACAACCATTTAAAGAGATTTATTACATTACTTCATTTACTTTTTATAATTTTCACTTTACATTAATTAATTATTTAAACATTAATTAACCATTAACAATTCCACATTATATTTCATTAGCATCACACCCAAAGTCTATTTTTTCTTTAAATTGAATCCTCATCATTGAATCCCATCAATCTCCAACCCCATGGGTTAACATCATTTATCCAATCAATTATTAAAAACATTATTACTTTCCCATATTCCCCAACATTCTAGAGAAACATTATAAGCTGCTAAACATAATGGGGATCAACATGGTGGGTAGTTGAACTACTCGTCAAGTCTTTGCCACCTATAGCAAGAGCGTAGACCTATCCTCCCTCAGGAAGCTAAACAAGGAAATCATGTGGCATACCTCGCATGTAATCACCCCTTTTGGAAGGAGGGTATGAAAAACCAGCTATCTTGAGTAGTGGGGAAATTAAAGAAGATAAATAACCAACAAGAATAAATAAGCATCCAAACATTCACATCTAACCCGTTTCATCATCCCAGGTGTCCTCCCCAACACCTGCATGCATAAACTGATGCGTCTCTCCACTCTAGGCATCAACTAATACCACAACCAATGGGCCTCCCTTCCCCCACATATCACAACATCCATCCAATATCACATCATAAAAATCATCAGGAAAACAAACATCATATCAATTGGTCTCTTGTCTCTTAAACAAGGCATCTAACTTTCAAACACAATGATCTCTCATAGCTCCAAGTATAAGGCTCATTTCCTTTACAAGCAAGAGGGTAACTCAGAACCCTACTAGTCATTATCTTTTAATCAAACAGTAGGTTCTTTAATCTATATGGAATTAACCAATTTATTATTTTTAGGTTACAAATATGGGTAACCTAAACAGCAAGCTATCATAGCTATCACAGATTGATTAAATATTCTTACTGCATCAATTTGATTAACATCAAATTACAACAACAACAATCAGATTCATTTAATTTCCTCTTTATCTTTATCCAAATAATTATCAATTAATTTTCTCTTTACATTCTTTACCAATTTCCATCAAGAATGAAAAGTGAAACAAAGCAATCATAGATATCACACTATCTAGAAAAACTAGAGGAAATAACATATGATTGATTTCAATTTATTTATCTAGTTAAATATTTATTAAGTCAATTCCATTGTGATCTAGTGGGATAAAACATGTTAACTCTACAGTTTCATGTAAAATAATAGAGAAGCAATGAATCCCCTACCTCAAAAGGTTTATGATGCTCTTTGAATAGACTAACAAAACAGATCATGATCTCCTCTCTTGGAGGATTATATCCACCCAAGGATGTAGAGACACCACCACACCGGCCAACACCCAAGAAAAGTCCATTAGAAACTTGTAGATATAATTCCATAATAGATCAAGGAGAAATAGAAGGATATAAACCCAAAATAATGATGATAGATCATACCTTATATCGAAGATTGATGGATACTTCTTGGTTTCACCAAAATAGGGGGTGCACTTGTAGAAAGAAGACCTTCAAGGGGAACCAATCCAAGGAGGAAGGTTTTATTTCACAACTCATATGGGAAGGAAGAAAAGGTTCAAGCATCTCGCACCAGATAATAATAAGGTAGAACAAGGAAGGAAGATATCTCGTCCCTTTAGAATGTTTAACGGAGCAATGGTTTAAGATACGCTGGATTTTCCATTAAAAGAGGATTGCATTAAACCACATGGTTTAACCAAGTAAAGGAATCCAAATACTTAAGAAAATTAATATAGGATTTATAGGATTCGAATCAGCCTTAAATCCCTTAAAATAAGGCCTTGAATGTTTTTTCATCAAAGAAAATGTTAAATCAGAGAATCTGGAAAATTCTAGAAATTTGGAAGAGGAAATATGAAACCATTCTGAAAACACTCTAGACTCACCAGTCTGGAAACACTGTAGACTCACCGTTCTAGAAACACTATTCACAGAACTAGAAATTTGGAAAAGTGTTGGGGATGAGTAACCCTGACCTCCCAGAACACCTCAACCACCAAATTTCAACAAGGGAATGAACCAGAGAGGTCCAGACCATTATATCAAATACCTCTCAAAACATTCTCTCCCTCAAGAATCCAAAACTAACCCAAAAAGAAAACATAAAATGGATCTGAACAACCACCAATCGAGATACATCTCAGAAGAGAGCAAGCCACAAGAAGCAACCAAATAAAGTCATCTTATAAACATGAAAGGTCTATAACCACAAAGCGAATATCGTTACATGAAAAGAGTTAAACATCAAAAAACTATGGGTACTAAGCACATATCTGTGAATCACATTCCCAGGTACTCTCCTCCATTCCACCATGTCGCCACAAGACACAAACCAAGGGGATAGAATTCCCGTGCAACACCTTCTCTTTGCAGTCTTGGATTTCTATAGGCCACTCCTTGAAGGTTTCATCTTCATCAACACCGATCTCTCCCCAATCAATGATGTGAGAGTCATCATGAAGATAACTATAGAGATGTGACACATGAAAAACATTGTGTATCTGGCTCATGTACGGGGGGAGTTCTACTCAATACACCATGGCTCCAACATAAGACAACACTTTGAAAGGACCAAAACCCCAGGGAGAAAGATTAATCCCATGACCAAACCTTCACAGCCCACAATGGGAAGTCACCTTCAGAAACACGTGATCCCCAACATAAAACTAAAAAGGTCTCCTCCTTTGATCATCATATAATTTATGATGATCCTGCATTGTCTTCATCGTCTCACGAATCACTTGAACCATCTATGTTGTATTCTACACTAGTTATGGTCCGAGAATTACTGACTCTCTGACCCCAGTCCAGTAAAATGGAGAACGGAAAGGTCATCCATACAAGGATTCAAATAACGCCATACCAATGGTGGATTGAAAACTATTATTGTAATAAAACTCCATCAAGGGTAGGTGTATCATCCACAAACCTCCAAAATCTAAGACACAAGAGCGCAACATGTCTTCAAGAGTTTGGATAGTCCGCTCTATCTGACCATCCATCTGCTGATGAAAAGCTGTGTTAAGGCATAGATAAGAACTAAAAGCATGTTGGAGACCTCTCCACACCCTAGAGGTAAAATGAGGATCTTGATTGGAAATGATCGTCCTCGAGACTCCATGGAGTCTCACCACCTCCTCCAGATACTACCTCAACAAAACTTCCATTGAGCTCAACTCCTTGATCACTATGAAGTGGGATGATTTCATTAAACGATCAACTACCATCCAAATAGTTTCATGGCCTCCCTAAGCTCAAGTTAAACTAGTAACAAGTTACATTGAGATGTCCTCCCACTTCCACTAAGGAATATCTAATGGCTAGAGAAAACCACTAGGGACACGGTGCTCGGCCTTCATCTTCTGGAATACCAACCATCGAGACAAAAACTCTAAAACTGCATGCTTTATCCCAAGCCACCAAAATGGACTCCTCAAGCCTCATTACATCTTTTTTACACTAGGATGCGCCACTAAAGTTGAACTATGGAACTCTCTGAGAACTATCTCACACATCTTCAAATGAACAAATAGCCTTCCATGATACAACACTCAATATTGTTCATCCTGAGACCAACCATCGGGGGCTTCACAATAAACAACTTTGTCTCTCTAGACCTACACCTCTATTACCCCAACTGGGACTCTTCCACTTATTTCACTATGAATGACTACACCATCAGCTGAAAAAGACAACCTCTACCCCCAACTTATCCCATATCGAGACGTAATGCTAAAAGTTATTCTATTACTCTCTAGAAATTACCAGATTCACGCACTGCATCACTACGTGACTTCCTGCTCCGAGAATCAGCTACAACATTCCCCTTCCCAGGTGTATATGAGATTTTGAAGTTGTGTTCCTGTAATAATTCCATCCACCGACACTGTCGCATGTTTAATTCATGCTAGTAGAAAACATACCTCAGGATCTTATGGTTGGTGAAAACCACAAAGTGCTCTCCAATGAGGTAATGTCTCTACAACTTCAGAGAAAACACTGTGGATTCCAACTCAAGATCATGGGTGGTATTGTTACGTTCATGGGGATGCAACTGCTGAGACCCATAAGAAATGATTGATATTTGCTTCATCAAAACATAGCTTAACCCCATATGTGAAGCATCGCAAAAAACATCAAACTGAACTCCCATTGATAGAAGACAAAGAACTGGGTCACTTACCAACTTCTCCTTCAGATACTCGAAATCTGTCTGACACTGATCAGTCCACATGAATGCATGATCCTTCCTGGTAAATGCTATTAGAGGAGTTGCAACTCGAGAGAAATCAGTTATGAACCTCCTGTAGTATCCTAGAAGACCAAGGAAACTTCTCACCTCTTCCACTATCTTGGGGACTTCCAAAGACACAACTACTTCTATCTTTTATGGATCCATAGCTAATCCCAGTTGGGACACAACATTCCCCAAGAAACAGACTTCTCGAGCCCAAAACTCACACTTCAAAAACTTCCCAAATAACTGTTGTTGATGAACAACTCCCAAAATGGTGTGCAGATGATATGTATGCTTCTCCTTAGATGTGGAGTACACAAGGATGTCATCAATGAAAACCACCACGAAATTATCTAGTAACTATTGGAACACATCTTTCATCAATCCCATGAACACAACTGGCACATTCGTCACGCTGAACAGCATTATAATAAACTCATAATTCCCATGACGACAATGAAAAGCAGTCTTCGGGATATCCTCATCCTTCACACGCATCTAATGATATCCTAACCGAAATTAGATCATTGAGAACCAATTTTCACCCTTCAGTTGATCGAATAAATCATCAATCCACAGGAGAGGAAAGCGATTATTCACTATCACTTTGTTTATGCGATGATAATCGATACACAACCGCAAACTATTGCTATCCTTCTTCATGAACAAAACTGGTGCACCCCATGGTGACATGATCATTTGAACAAAACCACACTGTAATAAACCATCAATCTGTATATGTAGATCTTAGAATTCATAATGGGTTATCCTATATGGATACATAGAGATAGAAGATTCTCTTGGATGTAGCTCGATCCCAAACTCGATCTCTTGTCATGGGGGTAATGCTAAAACATCTTCTAGAAAGACATCAAGGTACTCTTCAACGACCCTAGGAAATGCCAACTTCTAAACCTCTGAAGAACTCAGCATCAAATCATCCATCAAAGATGATAAGGATGGAACACGCCTCTGACCCATCTGAGGGTCTCACTCACCAAAAAACACCATTGTCTCTCCATCAGCATCGAAGAACACCACCTACCTCCTGAAGAAATCCATGATAGACTACACTGAATAAAAAAAATCCATGTTGAGAATGAAATCATATGTTTTTATCCGTAAACATAGGAAATTTCCCCAAGAGCGGTGCTACCCCAGCACTAGCTCACAGTCTCTACATACTTCAAACAAATCATCTCGACCTCCAACTGGCGTAGTCAACACTAAGGGAACTGGAAGCCTATCTACCTAAAGTCCCAAAGCATGGACCAGGTAAGGTGATATGAAAGAGTGTGTCACTCCTAAATCAAACAAGGCAAACACCCAAGTACAAAACAAGCAAAGGGTACCTCGAATGATGTCTGGATCACCTGGCGTTGGTAATGATAAAGAATGAAGTTGACCAAGACCTCCTCCATGGCCTCTCTGACCCTGATGAAGAACACCACCATGGCCATGCTCTGCTCTCTGAGGACAGGGAGCATCATGGGGCTGTCCTCTACCTACCCCATCTACTCTCTACTGATCCAAAGCTGGCGCACCCGGCTGCTACTGCCTTGAATGGAACTACCTCAATGGAGGAGCCTAGAGTGGAAAACTTGGTGCATGATGACTGCTCTGAAAGGTCGGTCACTTTCGCTGCTGATGACCTCTTCCTCCACAAGAAAAACAAGTGATTGATCCCTTGGAATAGGCCACAGATCCACTTCCCTCGGAGAAACGAGATGCTAAGGGTTGGGACCTACCCCCAGCTGAACGGAAATTCTTCTTCCCTAAAAACCAAGAACCCCAAACCACAGATCCACTTCATGAGGAATCATGATGACTCCCCTCTCATGATGATCCAGTTCTAGATAATTTCCTCTTGAAAACCTCTATCATTGCCAGCACCTCAAGATATGACTTCAACATAAACAGGGTGACTTGGAATTGGATCCCTAGATGCAAAGCCTCCTCGAAATGCCTCTCCCTGGCCTCCTCATCTGGAAATAGGTCCAAAGAATATCATAAAATGTTACTAAAATGGATTCCAAACTCTCACACACTAGATATCCCCTATCAAAGGTTAATAAGCTCATAGATATTGGATGCCTTCGCAGTCGAAGAAAGAAACTCAACTCTAAACTTGTCTCGGAACTCCTCCCATGAGATCGTCAACTCCTCATGATCCCTGAGGAATAAGAACCACCACTTACTCACTAATCCATGAAACATTATCACAACCAAAGACACCCAGTGCTCCTTCTAAGCATGGATTGAACTGAATCCTATCTCAACCTCTTCCAACCATTCTTCCATGAATGCATCTAAAATAGATCCCTTGTACTTCTACAGACTCTGGTGCTGAAACTCTCAGAGTGTCCTCCTTCAAGTGTTGTCGTCATCAACCTCTACCCTGCAGTGATCTGCTGGCACAGCCTGCTAGACATCTTTTATGTGAACCTAATGAGAATGTTGACCTAGAGCCATACCTGCAAAATAATAAATAGTTAGAGCTCCAAAATCTATAATATGGAAGACTCAATATTAATTAATTAATTGTTTTCTTTTGTTAATTTTAGGTTAAACTATCCCAAGTTCTACCCATTGAAGCATAGGAACAAAGAATAATGGTGCATGATCCTTTCCTAGGTTTCTATCTTGAAACTAGTATCACCTCATTTAGTAGACATTGTAAACTTAAGGGTCCATACATCAGATCACAAGGGTCCCTAAATGACTATGTCTCAGCCAGTCTCCAGTGTTTACATCACTTTCTAAACTTGACCGACACCATTTCCCTACCAAACCATGAAACCTCACCCGTTACTAACACCAAAATCCATCTTATCCCTCAACCAAAGCTCCGATACCACTCTGTCATGGCCCCCTCTTCACAAGGTGTACCCCTCTTAGGCCAGAAATGTGATAAGGGAGATAGTGACCCCTGATTCCCTCCTCCAGTAGTCCCCGAATTGGCGACTAGCACTGAGGGTATAGTAAACACACAAATGGGAGGCATTACCCTCTAAGAGAACACATGCGGAAGAGAGAGATAAGACAAACACCAACCAACTCCAACTCGGACTGCAATATAAAATAAAACCCAAGTACACATATGTAATGTCATGAAAAACTACTACAAATGAATGGAAAAACTGCAAGTACCAAAGGAAAGTGAAAACAGTAGAGACCAAGAAGCTCGAACATCTCCTGCAATCCCAAGCTAGTAGTAACCATCCTGATCTCCAACCTTCTCAAAGTGACCTAAAAAATAGTTTATATATACATAGGGTGAGGATAACAGTATACTCAGTAGGATCCTCCTCATAGCCTCTCATGAAAAAGTAAAGAAATCATGCTAAAGAATAGTGAACAACGAGTGAAACTAACTCATCACCTAAGTAGGTATACTAAGTTCCCAGCCTCACCATGGATACTCTTACCAAGTATCGCATACAAGAGTATATAATATAATAAAGAATATCAAGGTTACCCCACTACTACTTCCCCATTGGTTTGCCGGTTTTCCCCAACGTCGCACGTCCTAAGCATCTCTCTCTAAAAAGTCTTACCTTCAAACACCTGGGCGAAGCACCACAACATGCACCTCATGCAGTACAACCACCATGTCCACGCAACCAAAGTAACTAGGTAGTTTCCAGGATCCACCATAGCTCGCATAATGTGTATCATACGTCGGGTATTAAACCTCAATCCATTATAGCCCATACACCGAGTAAAGAACTTCCTATCATCACAGCCTATGCACATTACACCTATAGTAGTCCATAGAAAACTATGTCTAGAATATATGTGTGTGAATAACCACAAGCCATTACAGCCCTCTACACACATATATGGGAAAAACTAACCATTGTGCCTACCAACCCCATAACATGCACCTCATGTAGTACAACCACCATGTCCACGCAACCAAAGTAACCAGGTAGTTTTCGGGAGCCACCACAACTCTCATAACGTGTATCATACGTCAAGTATTAAACCTCAAGCCCTTATAGCACATACACCGAGTAAGGATACTCAAGCCATCATAGCCTATACATGTTACACCAATAATAATCCATAGGAAAATATATATAGAATATATGTGTGTGAATAACCACAAGACATTACAGCCCTCTACACACATATATGGGGAAAACTAACTATTGTGACTACCATCACAAGTAACTACCAAGAGAAGAGAGTGGGGGGAAATGGGGTAGTCACTCATCTATCCTCCCACTGGAATGTTGGGGAAAACACCCCCCCCCCCCTAGGGCTCATAATCCCTGGGGTGTCAGTTTCCTTAACTGATGGGGTGGAGTAGTGTATATAAACACAAAAGTAAAAAATATACTATATCTCACAACCACACAATGGGCATAACCTAGTCTTAGACTCAGTTGTAGCTAATTCTAAGACTATGTATCCTATAATCACGTAACCATTTAAAGATATTCATTACATTACTTCATTCCCTTTTTATCAGTTGCACTTTACATTAATTAATTCTTTAAACATTAATTAACCATTAAAAATTCCATATTATATTTCATTAGCATCATACCCAAAGTATATTGTTCCTTTAAATTGAATCCTCAGCATTTCATCCCAACAAGCTCTAACCCCATGGTTTAACATCATTTATTCAATCATTTATTAACAACATTATTACTTTACCATATTCCCAAACATTCTATAGAAACATTCTAAACTACTAAACACAAGGGGGGTCAACATGGTGGGTAGTTGAACTACCCTTAAATTATTTTCTACCTATATCAAGAGCATATACCCATCCTCCCTCGAGAATCTAAATAAGGAAATCATTTGGCATACCTTGCACATCATCACCCCTTTTGGAAGGAGGGTATGCAATTCCATTGTGATTCACTGTGCTAAAACATGTTAACTCTATAGTAGCATGTAAAAGAATAGATAAGAAATGAATCCCCAACCTCAAAAGGTTTATGATTCTCTTTGAATAGACTAAAAAAATAGATCAAGATCTCCTCTCTTGGAGGACTGCATCCACCTAAGGATGCAGAGACACCACCACACCGGAAAACACCCAAGAAAAGTCCATTAGAAACATGGAGATAGAATTCCATAATAGGTCAAGGACAAACAGAAGGAGATGAACCCAAAATAACAATGATATATCATACCTTATATCAGAGATTGATCGATACTACTTAGTTGCACCAAAACAGAGGGTGCACTTGTAGTAAGAAGAACTTCAAGGGGAACCAATACAAGGAGGAATGTTTGATTGCACAACTCCCACAGGAAGGAAGGAAAAGTTTGAGCATCTCGCACCAAAGAACAAGAATGTATAACAAGGGAGGAAGATATCTCGTCCCTTTAGAATATTAAATGAATCAACAGTTTAAGATAGGCTGGATTTTCCATTAAAAGATGATCACATTAAACCATGCAGTTTGACCAAGTAAAAGCATCCCAATCCTTAAGAAAATTAATATAGGAGTTATCGGATTTGAATTTGCCTTAAATATCTTAAAACAAGGCCTTGAATGTGTTTTTCGTCAAAGAAAACGTTAAATCAGTGAATATGGAAAAATCTAGAAATTTGGAAAAGGAAATATGAAACCATTCTGAAAACACTTTAGATTCACTAGTTTGGAAACACTTTAGACTCACTAGTTTGGAAACACTGTAGACTCACCGTTCTGGAGACACTATTAACAAAACTAGAAATTTGGAAAAGTGTTGGGGATGAGTCACCTTGACCTCCCAGAACACCTCAACCACTAGATTTCAACAAGGGAATGGACCAGAGAGGTCCGGGCCATTACATTTTGTTCCTTATAATCTAACTCTTTTGGTTAAATACCAATCTCACCTCAACATTGAAATATGTAATTAGTCACGTTCAGTAAATTATTTGGTTAAATATACCAAAAAAGGGCATGACCAAGTCACAGATACACTATATAGAACAAAAAATATAGAGGAAGGTCATAAATGGGTGGATGACTTAAAAATGTATTATGATTATCTATATATTTCACCATGTGAGGATGCTTTGTGAATATATGGTTGTAACTTCCAATTTAGTTTTCCCCCAATTGAGATATTGTACTTACATTTTCATGGTGAAAAAAACATAACATATTCAAATTGATCCAACCTTGATGGAATTCTATCAAAAACCAAAAACTCTCAAACAATATTCACCACATGGTTCAAAGTTAAAGAAACTTACCCTGAATTACTATGTCTCACACATGCTTAATTTCCTACAAAAGTTGTTTACTGCAGTCAAGAATGAATATGGTATCCTAGAAATTTAGTATTTTCTATTTGTAGATTGCATTATATTCCTCCCACAATTAGAGAGTTATATTATCTTAGAATCTTTCTCAATAAATTTAGAGGTCCAACCTCTTTTAATGATATAAGGACTATCAATAAAACCATCCATCACACTTTCTAAGAAGACCATTATGCTTTCATATTACTTAGTGATGATACAAAATTCATTGAGTCTATTACATAGGCTTCAATTTGGTAAAAAATTAATTCCTTGTGTAGGTTTTTTTCTAACTTTCTATTCTTAAACACAGTTTCATGACCAGACCATGTATAGAGTAGCATCTAGAAAATATTATCTGAAGATATTGAATATATTCAATGAAACAGGTTATAATACCATGGTATATGAATTATGTATTACTATATTACATTATCCTATTTATATGTACATATTTTAACATAACTTTAAATTACATTACAAAAATAGTTCCCAATTTCATATTCTTCTCATTTTTTCATTAATTTAATAAATTCACAATAGAACTAAAAACTCTATATATACTACACAATATTAAATTTTAACAGATATTCATATTTAATAGTTGGTGTTATTGTGGATATGCTTACTCCTATTTTTATATAGTGAATATATATTTTTCCATCTGACATAATCAACATAACATAACATTTACATGTTGCATAAATTTTGAAATATTTCATGTTGTATGTCTAACAGCATAATCACTATATTTCTGGTATATATACTATTTATATACCATTTTTTATTTATCTAAATTAATTAACATATAATATCCTTTTTCTTTCACAAATTTCATGCAGCTAAATGCATTTTTTGTATTATGCAAAGTATCCTCTATGATTTTAAATTTAATTTTAGTTATGTAAATATTCATTTAGAGTTGCAGTGATGCATTCCCGCTACTACAGTGGTGTAAATAGAATATTCCAGTGCTGTAAAAATTTCACCGCTACAATGTTTTGAATATTATAGTGTTGTATTCCTTCTATTACAGTTTTGTTAGTAGAATATTCTAGTTATTTTTATAAAGCACAACTATAAATATTCTAGTGTTGTAAATATAATATTATACTTCTATAGTGATTTATGCTCGCTATAAATATCCTTGTGTTGTAAATAGAATATCCAATGTTATATGCTCGCTAATACATGTACACTATTACATGCCCATATAGTTACAAACTATATGCCCAGTGCTAATGCAGTATAATTGGATTTTTTAAACCTTTTGCATAATTTTTTTTCAATTAATTATTGATATAAATTCAACTGCAATTTTATCCTGTTTAAAAAAATAAATAACTCATTCATATAATTAAAAAAATTTATGATACAACCAAACCATCATACTTTGTTTGAAATAACTAACTCATTCTTATAAATTTAACTATATTAGTTTATCATGTTTCTATATGTTGGGTCTCTCCCTAAAACTATTTTTTCCCTTATTTGATATAAATTATTTCAAAAATACATATTTTATTCATATCTAACAAGCTATTATGATATCATAAATAAATCTCACAGATCATCAACTGTAATAATATGAATTATAGGATATTGACAATATGCTTCTCTCCCATGGAAGATCATTAAATAATTATCCTCTTATGACTCTTCCAGATTCATCTACTATATTCATTAGAAATATATTAGTTACATCAAAAAATTATAATAATGACATCCTTCATGAATAATTTTATATTCTATGTAAAAAATTGACCAATGAACAAGAATAAGTGCTTACCAAATTATTAATGCATCAAACACTCCCACTAGATGTGTTTTCTTTATATATGGATATGTAGGCACTGGTAAAACATTCTTATGGAAAAAAATAATGTCAAAATTTTTCTCATAAGGACATATTGTACTTGTGGTAGCTTCAAGTGGTATAGCATCATTGCTTCTTCTTGGTGGGAGAACAGCACAGTCTTAATTTTTTATAATAATTTTTTTATGGAAAACTCAACATGAAATATTCAAAAAGGAAGTGAAATGGATAAAAATTTTCAAATAACAAAATTAATTATTTGGGATGAGGAACCAATGGTACACAAATATTTCTTTGAAGTTTTGGATCATACATTGAGGGGAATCATGTCAACAAAGATTCCGCATACATCTAACCTGTTGTTTAGTATAAAAAACTATCTTTGGTAGATATTTTTGGCAGATTTTACTAGTTTTTCATCATGGGAACAAAAGTAATATATTATTTTCAAGTCTAAATTCATCATATTAATGGAATAATCATCGTTTTCTTCACCTCATAATGAACATGAGACTAATTTCCTCCAAAAACTCTATTGACTATTCTAAACTCCAAGATTTGGAAAGTTGGATTCTGTAAATAGGTGATGGTGTTCTTGGTGATTAAACATATGATGGGATAGAAATTTCAACTCCAAAAGATTGTCTACTATCTTAATTTCAAAACCCAGTTGATGGTATTGTTCAAAGAATATACCCCTTTTTATATACGAAGTACAATAATCCAAAATACATAAATGAATGGTCTATTTTATCACCAACATGTGATGTTGTCCAACAACTAAATGATTACATGTTAAAATTAATTTCTCGAGAATAAAATGTTTATCTTAGTTATAATTAAAACTATCAAGCATGTTTAGATAGAGACACACCAGAGAACATATATACACTGGATATTTTAAATGGAAACAATATCTCTGGTTTTTCATGTCTTAAATTAATTCTAAAAGTTGGGGTACTAGTTATGTTTCTAAGAAATGTAGACCAATATTATGGACTTTGTAATGAAACATGGTTAATAGTCATAGATTTGGGAGATCATGTAATCAGATCTCATATTCCAACCAGAAATCATTCGGAAAACCATGATTTCATAACCAGAGTAAATATGACTCATTTAAATTTGAGGTGTCCATTAAAGCTTCAAAGAAGATAGTATCCTTTAACTATTTAATTTGTAATAAATATTAACAAAGGTGAAGGAAAATCTATTTCTTATGTTGGCATATACTTATGATATCCTTTTTCTTTCATAACCAGTTATCTGTAGCAATATACAGAGTAAAAAAACAAGAGAGGTTTGAAATTACTAATATGTGATATTGATAAAAAACTGTTAATTTGTACAACTAATATTATTTATAAATAAATATTTCAAATCTTAAATTAGCTATAAATAAATATTATCTTTTACATTTGATACAAATTTATAGCTCTAACATGATATTTATTTTAAGCTACTCATTTAATAATGGTATTATCTTTACTAAAAAATTGTTTTCATTATTAATTTAGTTTCTTAAAAATAGCCTATTCAAACACTCAATTATGAAAAAAATTAATTTAAGATAATGAAACATTGAAAATTGAAGTACACATCATTTGGATGTAGTTCACAAAGTCATAAAAATTCTTAGATGAAATAGTAGTCATTGATTTTCTCCTTACCGATGAAAATGTGAGTTATATATTATAGATTTATGTCAAAATTAAAAAATACTAAAATCTAATCTATGGTGTACATTGTATTAATCATGATGTCTATATTTTTTCTAATTAGTTAATTGGTATACTATTCCTCTATATTTCTTTTGTCTACTAATAAATGCATGTTTATTATTTAATATGTATTTTACTATTTATTAGTGTAAAATTATGAAGAGGGGTTTGTTTTATTTCAATTAATGTATGTTTATTACTAATAGTTTGTTTATTACTCTTTATAAAACAAACGGTTAGTATATGATGATTTGTTTTATATATATTTGAGGTATGTATATCATATGTATCAGTTAGTAATAAACTATTTAGTATAGAGTTTAATTTGATGATCATAAAGAGATACAATAGATCATCATAATAAATACATATCATATTATCTATAATATAGTAACATGTTAAAGATGTTATAGGAATACATATCAAGTGTAATATGTTAGTATATGATGATATTTAATCTAATAGATTATAATATCAGATGTATAAATACTATAATATGTAAGTATATTGATATAAATTATATATCATATGCTATGTTACATATCAAATGTAATATGTTAGTATATTGATGTACTATAACTGATATCATCTATAATTTGTTGATAATCTATAAACTAACAAATTATATTATTAGATGTATATTTACTATCTGATGTATGTATACTAATATCAATTACTTATCAAATCATTTGTTACATATCAAATGTAATATGTTACTATATTGATGTATTTTAATTGAATGATCTGAACTGATCAAAATATCTGATGATCCAATTAAACATGTGTAACTGAATATCAAACTAATGTTTCTTTCTAGTTTCAGTAGGCATTCTCCAGTAAATTAATAAATAAGTATACCTAATTGGAAATGAGACTATGTTCATATATATTCTTTCAATTTTCTATGTTAATTCTCCACAATTATAGGTAAGAAACCTGGAACCTCAAGTCATCAATCCTCTCATCAAGGATTTTATCTTTTACCTAATATTTTTTCTTCTCAGTATTTGATAGAACTCCATAGTGGAGTATAATTTGTGTCATATAACATGTTGATGTATTATAATTGATATAAGATGTAATCTATTATTTTATTAATAGATTACTATCATTGTATCATTGTGATATGTAATCTGTTATATATGATGATAACTATATACTATAATGGATACATTTAAATGTAATCTATTATCAAACCCATCTACTATAATATAAAACTTTAATTTAATGTCTTATCTACTGTTATATATATTTTTATTTAATGTTTTGTCTATTATGTTGCTCTCCCTTTATAGGGATACATATTGGATATAATTTGTTAATTATACCATCTACTATTATATATGTTTGAGGGATACATCAGTTAACAGATCATCATAATAATTACATTTGATGATATATATATATAAACTTTAGTATAGTAGAAAACTATTTCAAACAGATGAATGTTATATAAAAATATAACCATATGGTAATAAATACATCAATTAAACTCTATTTTTTTCTATTGGTCGGAGTTGGTAACTCAAGAGGAGGGTGAATTGAGTTCCTAATAAAAAAATTATTAGAAACTAGTTTAAATAAAATCCCCCAATTAAAATAAATTCACCCAGTTAATCAAAAGAGTAGTTTAATATAATTTTTGATCTTTTAAAATATTTCTAAAATCCTGATTACTGCTCAATTAAAACAATATAAAAATTACTTTAACTTTTGAAATCAATTTACTCAATAAAATACTTATATAAACACTAGTTAATATTAACTATCAATGTAGCACTTTTTTCACCTTAAAAACAAATACAGTTTAAAGTTTTGTAAAGAATGAAAAAAAAATCACACAACGGAATAAAACAAAGGGTTCAATCTCAAGATGAGACATAATACCATCCACTTTTAAATCACCCGATTATAAGTAGATTATATAAATATAATATGATTCACAACCTGGATCAGGTATTCACGGGATCACACCACAATTCACTATTTTATTTCACCTTTACACTATTATGTTAAACTAGTTTTGTATTGAAAATTAAAAAAAATTAACAAATTTCACTTCAAATTTGATTCAATTATTTAAATTTTATCACTATTAAAAAGGGGAAATTTACTTAACATGATTATTTCATTGTAGAGGAGGTGATTTGTAGGATCCAAAATGAAGTTGAAGAAAAATGGGCCAAATTATATAGAATCCCATGAACACTTGTCCACTATTTTACATGTTCTAAAAAATCCATGCATTTAAATGGGATTAAATTTTGTGCAATGATCCAAAACTATGTGGGATACAACTCATCCCAATACACCCAATCCTAATTTATCTGTCTATTGGCCCAACCAAATTGATCTATGAAAGGAACCGAATCTACACCAAGTCAAAATTTTGGCTCAATATTTGGACTATATCTCTAATTAAATATGTCTAATATCCTCCAAATTTGACATAGTGATATTCAAAATTACTACCAACAACTCTTCTCCATTTTTTAAGTCTATATAATTTTATTTACCAACCTAGAACCAAGACACAAGTGGTGTCTTGAAATCTGGGTGCCCAAAACCACTTCTCGTTTTGGATATAAAAGGGCACTATGGGAACCGTGTTTAAAATTTTTAAAAAGAGAGTGAAGTGCTGCCAATTTAGATTTATATAGTATTCCTCTCATCCTTTGGACATTATGGTACTCCCTATCCTCATAGGAAGAACTAAAATAAAGAATGATATCCACCTGAGCTTCCTCCTCCTCTCGATAGCGAGCTAAACGGTGGGCAATCTTGTGAGGGAGATACACATATTATAAAGGGAGTTACAAAACTTTTAACACTACTGGTTTGATGAATTTTGGGTTTGAAAATTTTTCATTTATAATTATCTTACTTTGATTGATGTTTGAATTCTCTTTTTGATTAAACTGAATGGAATGCTCTTTACTTTTAGCTGATTGGTGTGAAGTTTTGAGTGCGTGAATTATCTAATTCTGATTGGACAGCACAAGAATCCTTTTCTTCCCCACTTATTTGAGATTTAAATTTTATTTAGAGGATATTATATCATGCATAAGATATGTACCTTGGATATATGATCTTTATGTCAAGGTTTGGTTCAACATGCATCGATATAAAACCTTGGAAAGTGATTGGGATTCAAATTAATTTCAACCAATGACTTACTTAAAAACTTAATTAATATCTAATAAATATGAACATTAAATGTGTGTAGTGAATTAAAAAAACCTTTTTTCTCATATTTTCAAAATCCACTTGGTTTTTCAACTATTAAACTCTTTAAATTAATTTATTTTCTCAAAATTGTTTTCAAAACCACCCCCACTTTTTAGTTTTTTATTGAAAATACACACATTAAACCACCAATTATCCTTTATATATGACCTATAGTATCCCCTAGACTATAAAATCATATTTAAATAATAATAATTTTAATGTTTCAGGACAATGCATTCAAATTTTTGTGTTGTTGTTGGGGATCGCTTTGGTTTTTAGTGTGCATTTTGTAAATATTTGTGTTCTTATTTTATTATTTCATTTTTTAAGTTTATTTCTAAAATATTAATTTTCTAGGCCTCATTCATGATGTGATCTTCATTGGAAGAACACCTTCCCTTTGAACACGAAGTGGAGAGGATCTTGCATCATGGACACCAAGAAGCACTAAATGATCCATTGAAGGAGGATGCACAAAACATCTAAACTCTTCATGGTCCTTACTCTTCTTCTTAAACCAACATCAATACTGAAATAAACATGCATAATATGGCTGAAAATAACCATACATTAAAATAACTAACCTCTCCTTATGTAGAGATATATCCTGCATACATTCAAATACAAGGTTACGCACAAAATATTGAACTAAAATCTGGTTTAATGTACTTATTACAAATATTTTATGGACTAGCTGGAGAAGACCCACATAAAAATTTAAAATAATGTCATAATGTGTGTTCTACATTAAAACCTGCTAATATGGATGAAGAACAAGTAAATCTTAGGGAATTACCTTTTTCATTAGAAGACACTGTAAAAGATTGGTTGTGTTGTGTTAACTCCCCTATTAGAGGTTGGGTGGAAATGAAACACCTTTTTCTTGAAAAATACTTCCCAGCCTCGCAAACTACAATTATAATGAAAGAAATATATGGTATAATACAATCACAAGGGGAAACACTTAATGAATATTGGGAAATATTTTAGAGGTTATATTCAAGTTATCTACACCACCAAATAAGTGATCAACTTTTAATACAATATTTTTATGAAGGTTTAATTCCTATTGATCAAAACACAGTTTATGTTATTGTAGGTGGTGTGATAGTGGATAAGACCACAATTTCTACAAGAATCATATTCAAAAATATGGCATAGAACACAAAACAATTTGTTTCAAGTTTAAGTGTACCCATTCGAGGTGTCCATGAGGTGATGAGTTCTGAGTTTGAGAAGAAGGTAGACAAAAAGTTTGAAGAGGTAAGTACCCTTCTCTGAAAACTTTACCTTTCCTAATATAAAACCCAATCTCTTCCTCCCATATATTAAGGTATTTATTCTTCCAACACCCATTATTCTGACCAATTCCCTCAACTAAGAGAACCTTCTGAGAGTTGTGAGGCAATCTTTCCAGGCCACTCTTATAACCAACCCATTAGGTAAGAACCATATTATTCATCCAACTCTGGGTGAAAATACAACCAATCCTATAGGTAAGGGGTATTAAAACCAACCTAAACAACCATGGAACCAACCGGGGTAGATTAGTCATCCACCGCCACTACCCAGAAATCATCAACCACCAAAAAGGAATTTCAAGCATCCCCCTCCAAAACCTAAGCCTAGTCTAGAGGAAATGATGAAACAAATGGCTAAAAATAATCTCCAATTAAAAAAACCACACAATCAGTCATAAAAGACTTAAAAACTTAATTAGAAAAACTCACTAACTCATTGGGTGAAATACAAATTCAAGGGTCTGGTAAACTTCCATCTCAACCTCTAGTTAACCCTAGGGGTAAAGGAAATGTTAGTGGAATAACCCTTAAATATGACACACAACTTAAAGGACAAATGATCCATCCATTAGATTCATCCCCTCCTCAGGAAACCACAATCCCAACCATTGAAAATGGTCCAAATAAAAACAAACATGGTCCTGAGAGAATCCCTAACAAAGGAAAGAGAGTTTCATTTGATTAAGAACCTATAAAAACCACACCTATTCCATTTAAAAAAATGGTCACCCATCCACAGAAATAAAAAGAGACCGAACTTGATAAAAAAAATTTGGAAATTTTCAAAAAAAATAGTTTAACATTCCCTTGATTGATGTTGTAAAGAAAATTCCACAATACGTCAAGTTTATAAAGAGATGTGTATACACCGAAGATGACCTTGATGTAATATTGGGGAGGAACATCTCAGTATTGATAGATCCATTACTTCCAACCAAATGAAATAATCTTGTAATATTCACAATTCTGTGCACCATAGGGGAGTATTTATTTTACAATGCTATGATTGAATTGTGTGCTTCTATAAATTTTATTCCTCAATCCATTTTTTATTTATTGCAGTTTGGTGAATTGAATCCCACATGAATTTTTTTTCAACTAGAAAATCGAAGTACCGCACACCCCACTGGTGTGTTAGAGGATATTCTTCTAAGAGTGAAATTTTTAATTTTTCCTACTGCTTTTTATGTGCTTAAAATGGAAGATGATATGATGAATGGACACACCCCGTTTATATTAGGGAAGTCGTTCTTGAAAACTTACAAAACCATAATTAATGTCTACAATGGTACATTATCTATGGATTTTGGTGGTGATATTGTCCACTTAAATATCATTGATTCCATGAAGAACCCCTCAAAAGTGTATTTCTCACTTTCAGTTAATGCTATTGATGTACTCCCTTTCCCCAAAGAAAATTATATTCTTTCACCTAATCTCATTCCTGATTTTTCATCATTGATATACATGCTAGGTAATGAATCATGAATTGAATGTTGTAGTGGTCTAGAAAAAGGTCATGTGTGTTCATTAATTGATGATTTAGTGATCACTGAGGATCTTATGACCATTGATGATAATGATCATCTTGTAAAATATTATTCCACATCTAGGGATTTTACCATTAAGTAGTTATATGAGATCAATGACCTCTCACTTTTACATTTACTCCCCGAATATGTTGAACATTTATTGGAGGGAGTATAAGTGGAGATCAAATTGGCTTTACTAGAGGAAACTGTGACCCAAGATGCCTACATTTAAAGGGATTTCTTTGATATTGATTCTTCATGTTTTAATTTTATGAAAATATAATTACACTCTGGATTTCCCTTTGATACCATTTATTAATCACACCTAAAGAAAGGACTAGAGAATTAATAATAGGTTGTGCAAGTGGAAACCAAGGAAGAGGAGGTCTCGTTCTTTGTCCTACCCCCACCATGTAAGTTTTATCTCATTATAATGGGGGTGGATTTATCATACTATATCCATGTAGTCCTCAACGATAAGGATGAAGTGAAATCTAAAAAAATAAGTGTTGTTGGTTCCTCTTAAAGAAAATTCATCCATCATTTGATTGAGGATAACCCACTAGAACTACCCATCTATAGGCAGTCAAAACCCAGGGCCCACTTAGGGGATTAATCCAAGATTTATCCTTATTTTATTTTCCTTTCTCATTCTATTTTTATTTTATTTTCTTTAAATAAATTTATTATGTTATCTTCTCTAATTTTTCATGTAGTTTTTCAATGAGAAAAATCTAGGAGATTAACTCTACATTACACTACCAATAAGTTAGGTAATACCTCTCCTTTACACTTAATTGCTTGTTGTGATTCAATTAAAAATATTCTTACATGTTATATCCACTTGAATAAAGTGAGGAAACTACACACTTTAAGTGTGGGGTGATTATATTCCTAGTTTAGTTTGAATTTTTCATTATCTTTCTTATTTTTCTCTTTTTTTATTTTTCTCTTAATAAATAGTATTATTATATCCCCCCCCCCATCTTTCCTATGTACATTCCTAGATTAGTTAGTAATTTTCATCATATTTCTTATTTTTTCTCTTTTTCACTTATTTTATAGTAAAGTCACTCCCCCCATTCCCCCTCACTTTTATGCCGGAATATTCATTTTTTATGCCCACTTAATCATGGAAATTATTGAAGATGCATGAGGAATTTCCATATTTCAAGTTTTTTAACTTTTTTTCACTAATGGAATGTGTGTTTTAGAATGAATTTAACATTTAGGTGTGATTTTTTCTTGAAAATTGGTTGTTTGTAAATGATATAAATGGTGGTATCATTTTCAAACCTTTGAGAAGAATGGCACCCTTTATGTGAGTAGTTTATGGTAAAATTGTGTCACTTAATATCTCCACACATCTTTTCACCCACCATAAAGTTTGAATTTTTATTACTCAATATAAGGTAAATATAATTTAGGTTAATATTTATAAGTTGTCCAAAATGATTTTTCCATACATTTTTTCCTTATATAATTCTTTTCATTACTATATCGGATTGACCAAAGCATGTGTAGCTGTTATCTAACTATTTTACACCCTCAAAAAAATTACAAAACAAAAAAAACACAAACAGACAAATATGGTTTGTGTATTTGGTAGTTCAAAAACCACTCTTCCTCAACCATTGATCTTATTATAACTATTATAATTAGTGTCGTGAGGATATCAAATAAGGGTTGAGTGATGATTGTGAGATTTGTTCTATGTTTAACTTTTTATAAAACAAATAATAATAATAAATGAGGGGGGTGATGGAATGTATAACATATGGGGATATCTAGGTTGAGAGTTTAAGGTCTGGATTCTAGGAATTATTAAGAGAGTGGGTCTTGAAATTTGATTGCAATGGATGTAGAACAGGTCTGATGGACATAATCATTTAACCAGAAAAATTTTAAAATAACATATATTTACTAGATATAAAGTGGAAAGAATAGCATGAAATGGTTGTCACAAAAACACATGGAGTGTTAGTGGCATTATTTAATTTTGAAATATTTTCTTAAATTGGTATCATTCATCTCCTTGAATTTCATTATGATATAATTTATGAGACATATTTTTCTATGATCACTGAGAATAACTCCTTAGTGTAATTTTTTCTTTGATCACATTTCTATAAAGAATTAAATTTTCATTGAATGTTAAATATTAATTAAGTTGGGAATATATCCATGCATAATTTTTTTAAATTATACTTTTCCTAGGAGTGAAAATGTTTAGGTGTGGGGGTGTGATCGCACCATGATTTGCTATTTTATTTCACTTTTACACCACTGTATTAAACTAGTTTTTATAGAAAAAAACACTTCATATTTGATTAAATTATTTAATTTTTATCACTATTAAAATGTAAATTTTACTTATTTTGATGGTTTCATTGTATATGGTGATTTGGAGGATCCAAAATGAAGTTGAAGCAATATGGGCCAAACTTCATGGAATCCCATGAACACTTGTCCACTATTTTACATGTTTCTTGAAATCCTTGAATCCAAATGGGATGAAATTTTTTAATCTAATCCAAAACTCAATGGGATGAAACTCATATCAAGACACACAAGACCAATTTTTCAATCTGGTGGCCCAACTGATGTCTAGGGAACCGAATCTACACAAAGTCAAAAGTTTGGTTTAGTATTCTAAATATATCTCCCATTCCATATGTCTACTAGCCACCAAATTTGGCATGGTTATATTCAATTTTCCTTCCAATAACACTTCACTTTTTCCCAATTCGAGATAATTCCATTTACCAACCCAAAACCAAGACACAAGTGGTATCTCTAAATCTAGGTGCCTAAAACCACTTCCCATTTTGGCTATAAAAGGGAACCATGGGAACCTCATTTTCAAGTTTAAACAAGAGAGTTAATTTATTCCATTTTTTGGTTATAGAGGAGTCCTATTATCCCCTTAGAGGTTCTGGTGCTCCATATCCTCATAGGTAGAACTGAAATGGAGAAGGAGATCCACCCAAGCTTCCTCCTCTCTCGATGGTGGGATAAATGATGGGATTTCATTATGAGGGAGATACACATATTTTAAAGGGAGTTACAACACTTTTAATGCTACTAGTTTTATGTTTTTTTGGTTTTAAAACATTTAATTCAGAATTATCTTACTTTGATTCATGTTCGAATGCTTTTTTTATTGAACCAAATGGAATTATCTTTGATTTTAACAAAACGGTGTAAATTTTTGAGTATGTGAATTGTGTTATTATGATTGGATATCACAATAATAATTTTCTTCCCCACTTATTTGATATTTAAATTTTATTTGGAGGTTATTATACCATGCATAATATTTGGACCTTGCCTATACAATCATTATGTCAAGTTTTGGTTCAACATGCATCAATATAAAAGATTAGAAAGTAATCTGGATTTTGATTAATTCCAACCAAATACTTAATTCAAACCATAATTAATCTCTAAGAACTATGAACTTTAAATGTGTGAAGTGAACTCACAATGAACCCTTTTTCTCATATTTTTTAAAATCCACTTGGTTTTTCAACTATTAAACTCTTTAAATTAAGTTATTTTCTTAAAATTGTTTTCAAAACCACCCCCACTTTTTTGTCTTGTTTATTAAAATTAAACACTTTAAACCACAAACTATCCTTGAGAGATAACCTATGGTCTTCCCTATACTATAAAATCATCTTTAAATTATAATCAATTTAACGTGTCACAATAATGTGGTCGCATTGTCATGACATGTAAAATTGATTACGATTTAAAGATAATTTTATAGTTTAGGGTAGACCCTAGGTCATCTCTCAAGGATATTTGGTGGTTTAAAGTGTGTATTTTAGTTAAACAAGACTAAAAAGTGGGGGTGGTATTGAAATTTTTTTTAATAAAATAACTTAATTTAAAGAGTTTAATAGTTGAAAACCCAAGAGGATTTTGAAAAATATCAGATAAAGGGGGGTTTTATGATTTCACTACACACATTTAAATTTAATAGTTCTTATAGATTCATTTATGTTTGGAGTAAATATTTGGTTGAAATTAATCAGAATCCTAATTAATTTCTAAGATTTTATGTTAATTCATGTTGAACCAAAGTGTTTATAGTTAGGGTCTCGACCTCAGATCTGATGATCCTGTAAGGGGCTTCGCTCTCTAGGTTTTCCCCCCATCACCGCCTTCCTTTCCACCACCTCAGGACAACCTCAATTTCTCTTGTGCTTCTTCTTAGCACGTTTGTGGTGTGTGGCTTCTCCCAATGGTGGTGTTGTATGGGCTGATCACTCTTGGAATCCCTCATCATTGGAAAGACTACTCCCTATCCTAACTGCTGATTTGGATAGGGATTTCACGGTGTCTCAATATTGATCCAGAGTGAGAGTTCTAGATGTGGTCTAGGGGATGTCGTCGAATTGCGCGTCGTCTGCGGGTGTGTTGTGTAAATCTGATCCTTATGTGTGGTTCTGAAGGAAACAACGGGATTTGTTCTCCTTGTTTTCAGAGGGGTCCTCTTCCAGCGTGTTTGGGTTTGTTTTGTGTTTTTGATCTTTTGTCTGCAGGTTTGGCTTGGTTTGGTTGTGGGATATTTTGATGGTGTGCGATGTTGTCTTGGCTCTGATACCGATGACCGGTGATGACTCCATGTTAATCATGATCTTGGTTCGGGGTGATCTTTAATGGCTTCACGGTGGTGGAGCAAGATGATTATAGGATTTTTTTTATTATTCCTCCCTATGTTGGATAGATTTGCGCATTTGTGGAATTGTTTTCTATTTGGTTGATTTTTGTATCTTTGGTTTGTTGTTCTGTTTTTTGTGTCACTTCGGTATGCGGCCTAGGGGTCAATGCATCCAATTATTCTCAACGGATGTCTTCAAAAGGGGTGAAGATTAGGGAGTTATTACAGATCATTGCTTTCAGAATTGGAAGTTCAAGAGGGTATGACATTCGTCATCGGTTCTGTGCCCATGCATTCATGCACGGGACTGCTAGTCGGCAGTAATGAGAAGGTTAAAACTCAACTTAATGATCTTTATACTGGGGTGGAGACCTTATTTTTATTAAAATTGGATTGTTTTTTTGACTTTGGTCATTGGATTGTGGGGCGTGAATTTTTTTATGTCTTAAAGTCTTTTGGGTTCCCCCTTACCCCTTAAAAGGGGGGTTGTCTTGATAAAAAATTAATTTTCAGTCATTTTGAACCAGACCTTGACATGACAATCATATTTCCAAGTTACAGCCCTTATGCATGGTATAAGAGCTTCCAAAGTAGATTTAAATATCAAATTTGTGGGAAATAAAAGGATTCTTATGTTGTATAATTAGAGAAACACAATTCACTTAATCAAAACCTCACACTGATTGGTTATAAATTAAGATAATATCAATCACATGCATCAAAAAACATTCAAATATGAAATAATGTAAGATATATGAAATGAAAATTTTTAACACCCAATTTACTCTAAACTAGTAGCTAATATAATCATCAGAAATCCCTTGAAATGTGTGTAGCTACCTCACAAATAATTCCCACCATTGATCCAAACATCGAGAGGAGGTGGAAGGTCAGGTGTATATCCTTCTTCATTTTAGCTCTCCCTATGAGGTGCCCATGGTTCCATTTTATAGCCAAAATGGGATGTGGTTTTAGGAACCCATATTTTGAGATACCACTTGTGTCTCAGTTTTGGGTTGGTAAATGGAATTATCTTGACTTATAAAAAATATAATAGTTGTTTAAAGGAATTTTGGATATCACCATATCAAATTTGGAATCCATTAGACATCTAGAATGGGAGATATAGTCAGATTACTAAACCAAAATTTTGACTTTTTGCATATTCGGTTCCCTAAAAAAATCAATTTTATTGGTCCAACGGATAGATTAATTGGGATTGGGTGTCTTGATATGAGTTGTATCACATTTATTTTTGTATAATCTCACAAAATTTCATCCCATTTTAATATATGTATTTCTCAGAACATATAAAATAGTGGAAAAGTGTTCATGGGATTTCATACAATTTTGATCCATTTTGCTCAACTTCATTTTCAATCCTCCAAATCACCTCCTCCATAATGAAATCGTCAAAAAAAATAAAATTTTCCTTCTTAACAATGATAAACATTAAATAATTTAATCAAATGTGAATTTTAATTTTTTATTATTTTTTAAATTTTTAATACAAAACTAGTTTAACACAGTGGAATAAAGGTGAAATAAAATAGTGAATCATAGTACAATCATCACACAATAGTGTACAAGCTATCCAGGCCATGCAAAGACCTCTTCCACAACAACCGTGAGAAGAAAAACAATCACAGGCCATATAGGACCTATTAAAAAATATTGTGGGTATAAAAATAAAAAAATAGTGAAGAGAATATATAGTATTCTCTAGTTATAACATAGGAGTTGGTGTGTGTTGATAAACAGAGAAAAAAACACACTGTTCAAATGTAAAAAAGAAAAAATAGAAAAATCAAGCAATAATATATAGAAAATATAGTGTTTCTTGGTATGAAGTGCTCTGGATGCATGAGTATCCTTAAATGTGTCTTGGAGAGGAGCTCAATATATTTCTCTAAAATTATCAGTAAAATATAGCATCATAAGGCTTTCTTTATTATGAATATAGGAAAGTATCTGGTTTTTTAGTGTACTCAACTGTTTCATAGCTGAAATGTAAGTAATTATGTAGTGTGTAAGATCTTGTGGAATGATTCTTTTTGTATTCATCAAGTAGCACACTTTATCATATATTCGTTATCTTCTATTTTCATATGCATGAGGGAGACTTCTTTTAATATGAAGCACTGCATGATGGGGAGTCTATTTGAATAAAAAACATTATGATCCTACAAATCCTCATACTGATCTTTGAGATATAATTTAATGTTTCTCTCAAATAGTTAACAATATAACTATAAAATAACTCTTTTCATTAATTGCATTAATATTTCCATTGAGAGAATTTAATTCAAATATCCTAGAATATCAATGGTGGAATATGCTAATGGTAAATCATGTTCGGTGGTGAGTCAATCCAATGGTGATCCAGGCTGGTGGTAGGTCATCTGGTGGTGACTTATGTTTAGTAGTGACTCAAGTCTGGCAGTATGTAAAGTATAGTGGTGAATATTTTCTAGCAGTGACTCTTTTCTATTGGTAAGTAATTTTTTTTGGTAATTAAAGTCTGGCAGAGATTGTTTTCTAGTGGTGGCTTTTTTATCGTAGTAGGTAAATTCTGGAGGTGAATCTTTTCTGGTGGTAGGTAAATTCTGGTGATGAATCTTTGAAACACTTAGCCAAATTTTTATTAGATTACCTTATATTATAAAATTCCATCATACAATAGTAAAACCATTGAAAACATAATTAACATGATTAGTTAGCATTAAAATAAGGATGTTCCAACAATATTCCCCTTTTTGATGATCATAAATTATGGATTTTTAGAAACCATGTATAGAATAAACATAGGCATAAAATAGTTGTATTTGAAAAAGTAATGATATCTTCTTAACACTTTAAAAATCTAATTTGAGAGTATAAACATAAAAATTAATGCTAAAATAGAATATAAATAAATATTCTATCAAATTTTCCTAATAATTATTCTCCCAATAAAATAAATAAAGATAAATGTCATTATTATTCTCCCCCTTTTGGGATCATCAAAAATTGAAGATAAGAAATAGTGAGGTCAAAATAGAAAAAGTGGAAGAAGTAGATAAATTTCATTAAAAACAAAAAGGAGCATATTACATCCAAAAATAAAGATATAATAAAGTTCCTATAAAATAAAAATATCTAATCAGAAACAATCTCATCCTGGGTACTAGGAATCAGTAGGTTCTTTTCCCTTGTCAGAGGTAGGGGTATAGTGGTAGAGGCTGAGGTAACTATGGTAGTGGCTGTAAAAACTAGTATAGAAGAGTGTAGCTCTATGATAATCATTGGTTGAAGATTTTGTACTGATTCCACTGGAGACGAACTTAGAGGCTGAAACAAAGTAGGTAAAGTTGTATTTGGATCCAAGGTAATAGATGTTCTGAAATATTCATGAGCAGTGGATGGATTAGTTAGATGAGAACTCATTGGAATAGCCTCATGAGCTGCTACTACCCTACCAGACACATGCAAGAAAGACCTCATGAGATTGATTAAATCCATAATAATATTGCCTCTATGCTCCATGGAACTCAAGAAGAATTTTTTCCTTCATAAACAACTAGATCACAAGTTTTATCTCTTTTAACTGAGTGGCATGTTCCTTAAAATATTTGGTTACTAGTGGTATTCGAAGGTTATCAGCTAGAAACTTGAAGTGTGAGTTAAATTCATGCTTGTTGTAGATCCTAGAAAAGTTATATTTAATAGCCTTTGATATGTGTTCCTTATCACTTCTAAAATCATTTAAACATTCCATTACCATCTTATAAACATAATCACTATGCTATCTGATTTTCCTCAGATCCTCATGAGGAGTAGCGGGAACATCTCCTAGAACATCATTAATTTCCTACTTAAAAATTGACTGAATAAACTCTATATCAAGATAAGTATAGGGAGGTATGGCACTGAAAGTATAATCCATTGAAGGTAAAGTTTCCAATCTCTCCAACAAATCATCCAAACTTATAGTAAAAGAGGTCTGAGTTTCCTCCATCATAGAAATCAATGTATTTATCACACTGGCTATCCATATGTTCTCAATATCAACCTCCTAAATATAATGAATCATCTTTGGCAAGATGTTTCACACAACCAACTCAAATAAGTGTCTAGAATCAGTCTGACTGAGATGTGTGATCGAAGGTGCCTTATTCCTTATAATCCTACCAAAATAAAAAATAATACTTTCTCTTAAAGACTTTATATTAGCTCTGGAAATGGTTTCTAAAGGCATAGGTACAGCAGCAGTAGGTAGGGGTGTGGTATCTCTCACTACATGAGGCACAGTAGCCTCTAGTGGATCAAGTTTGGTAGGAATAGCTGAAGTAAAATCCTAAATCTCTTCTATATCATCAATATTCTCAACCATAGATCCCTTAGGATCTATCTCAACTCAAATTGAAGTAGTAGGTCCACCGTGATTTTTTGGACTTCTCTCATCATTATCTAAATCATAATAGTCCAATCCAATCCTCACATACCTTGGGAATATTTCTCATTCATCAAAATTTGTGACACCCATTCTGGCAGAAGAAAAAACTAAAGGCTCAATGTCTACAGGGTCAACTCAATTGCTAACAAAACTTGGAGTTTCCTCCCCCTCAACATATTCCCTCATCTCATCTTTATCAATGGTAGCTTCATCAACATCTTGAAAAAAACTTGTTATTCCCTCAAACCTAGTAGAAAAAGATACAACTAGAAAATAAGAAAGTGTCTAATTCATCTCATGACCATTAGGACCACCATGATTAGATCCATCATCACTTCTATCTACTTCATCATCTCCTTCATCTATATCATCTCCATTTCCATCACCATCACTTTCATCACTTCCATTTTCATCACTATTACATTCATTCTCAGTAATATTCATAATTTCCTTATAATATTTAGATGAAGAACTCTTAAACGGTTCTTCTCTTAAAATGTTAGTTTCCTCTTCTTCATCCCCTTCACTTAAAAAAATTCTCTAGTGGGTAGAGATCATGGAGGACTAGCTAGACCAAAAGATACCACTAGGATTTTAGGTATGTCAGGGTCACTTCCCTCCTCAAAATATAACTCCTCGTCACCAGGTGCAGTAACTCCCACTTCTTCTTACTCTTCATTTGAGTACTCTACTACCTCATCTGGCTCCAACTCAATATCAACAAGGTTTTTTGGTCTATTAGGGTGATATATAGGATTAAAATCCACATATATATTATCAACATCATCATATCACTTCTGTATCCAAGGGTTCCAATTTACCTTCATTCTTTTAAATAATGCTTAGGTAAGTCAGAAACCTCCACACTTTACTTTATATACTTTAACCTAATCAACTAATCATTTTTCCTTAAGCATGGATGAAATAAAATTTGGATGGATAAGGGAGTTAGACCGAGATGATTTCTTACACATCTCCATCATATTCACCATCAGATACCTATAAAAATTGATTCTACTCCTCATTTCATAATTTATATAATATAGAAATCTTTTCATATTATCATGATGAAGTCTCATTTTCTAGGGAATAACATTTTTTGTATAGACTTAAATAGCAATCTACACTCACCATCCAATTCAGTTGCAGCAGGTATTTTTAGAGTTCCATATCCTATAAGTTTTGATAAGAAATTATTATACACAAAAGAATCAATATCATTGATAATCGACCCCTGATAGTCATTTTTTACTCCTTAATGAGTAACTTTAATTCACTTATCCCATTTTTTTGAAGAAAAGATTACCACTTGTCCATATATCATGATTCTAATATGATATTTATTTCCCCAAAACTAAACTCATCATATTGATAAAAACAATGTACCAACCTAGGATAAAATGGTCTCTCATTATTCAAGAACCAGTCTATCCATCCCTATTCCTGGATCACTTTGAGAACCATCAAATTGCTAAACAATAACTATTCGACATTTACTTCTTTCTCAGCAACTAATGTATGATTCACGAGTTGTGGGTTTTGTGGCTTGACTATCAGTTGGATCAAATATCCTCTAGGATTATTTAAAGGTAATGACTCCTTGAGAGTCAACTCAGTAGGTTTCTTACTCTAAAAATTTCAATGGAGTGAAGGCTCAGGTTAGGATGAGAGAAGACTAACGGTCAGGAGAGAAAGGGTAAGCAGAGAAGTTCGAAGGGAAACAGGTGCGAAATATAGAGTGAATCCAAATTAGTTTTAAGACCTAATTTATATAATTTAGGGATTTGAAATTGAAAAACATAATAAATATAAACATTTAAATTAAATAAAAATTAAACCTGGAGAAGTAAAATTATCAACAGTGGGTAATTTCCAACAGTGTGTAATTTCCAATGGTGGGTAATTTCCAATGGTGGATAATTTCCAATGGTGGGTAATTTCTATAATTAAAGACTAACCAAAATTTATCATTCCTAATTCATGTTTTATTTAGTTTAATCTCTCTAAATTCAATGTCTTCCTAAAAATATCAGTAAGATGATGTTCATCTCTAATGAATTCCAGAGTTATATTACCCTTTTGAAAATTATCTATCAAAAAGTGATTGCTTGCATAAATATACTTTGTTTTAGAGTGAGACATAGTCTTATAAATATTTATTTCACTTGTGTTGTCATAATTTATAGGGATGTGTCTGAATTGATATCCATAGTCTATTAATGTGTGTTTTATCCAATAAAATTGAGAACAAAAACTACCTGCATCTTTGTATTTAGCTTCAGTAGTAGATAGTACAACATAATTTTTCTTCTTAATAAACCAAGATACTAGAGACATGCCCAAAATATGACATGTTCTATAGGTTCTTTTTCTATCTAACTTTTAACCACCAAAATATGCATCTAAATAACTTACTAATTCAAATTCTTTCCCTCTAGGGTGGAACAATCCTAAATTGGTTTTATATTTGAGGTATTTGAAAATAATTTTAACAACAAGTAAATGTGACTCTTTTGGGTTTGATTGAAAACGAGCACACATACACACACTAATCATAATGTTAGGTTGACTATTATTTAATTAAAGAATAATTCCAATCATACCTCTATAACTAGTTTGATCCGCTGGCTTCCTAGCTTCATCAAGGTCCAACTTATAAGTGGTACTCATGGGTGTATCAAAAAATTTAGTGCTTTCCAAACCAAAACATTTTAAAATATCTTTGGTTTAATTTGATTGAAAATAATTCCTTCTTTATTTTGAAAAATCTAAAAAAAGAAATAATTTTAGTTCACCCAATAAACTCATTTCAAATTCATTTTGCATTATTTTTTAAAAATAAGTACACAAATAATTTTTGGAAGATTGGAAAATAATATCATCAATATATATTTTAACAACTAAAAAATCTTTTGAAATTCTTTTTATAAAAAGGGTAGGATCATCTATACCTTTTTAAAAACCTTTAAAGATAATAAAATAGAAAAACCTATCATACTGATCTCTAGGAGTCTGTTTTAAACCATATAGAGATTTTGTTAATTTAGAAACATGATTTGGAAAATGAGGATTTTGAAAACTGAGGGGATTTTCAACAAAAACATCCTCAACTATATAACCATTCAAGAATTAACTTTTTACATCCATTTGATATAGTTTGAAATCAAAATGTACTGAATAGAAAATAAGTATTCTAATGGCTTCAAGTCTAGCTATAGGTGCGAAGGTTTTCTCATTGTTTATACCCTCTTCTTGACTATACCCTTATAAAACCAATATAGCTTTATTTATTACTATGGTTATAGATTCATCAACCTTGTTTCTAAACACCCATTTAGTGCCAATAGTCAAGGTGTCATTAAGTCGAACTGTAAGTTCCCAAACTCTAATTATTTCAAATTGATTAAGTTCATCTTGCATATCCATTACCCAGAATTCATCATTAATTACATCATTGATGTTATTAGGTTCAAGTTATGACAAGATTGCTTGATGTTCTACTAGATTCCTAAGATAAGCTCTAGTCTGTGTACCTCTATCTAGGTATCCAACTACAACATCTAGAGGATGGTATCTATGAGTCCTAACAGCTCTTGAAAAAGAAGGGCGGGTAAACTCACAATCATCTATAGGTTCAGGTTCGGGTTGTGAAAGTTCCTCAGAACTAGATGATTTTTCTACTTATTTCATAGAATTATCAGAAGGTTTATAATTAATGTCCAGATTTGATAAATCATTCTCATGTTTTTATAAAGTGGTCTTAAGTTCATATGGATTTGTATCATCAAACTTAACATTAATATATTCTTCTACAGTCTTATCTATTTTATTAAACACTCTATATGATTTACTAGAAGTTTAATAACTAAGAAAAATTCCTTTATCACTCTTAGAAGAAAATATATCAAGATTATCCTTAGTGTTAATAATAAAGACTTTGCAACCAAAAACTCTAGAGTAATTAACCTTAGGTTTTTTATTATTCCATATTTTATAAGGGTTTTTATTCAATATATATCTAATCAAAACTCTATTAGTTATATAGAAGACTATATTCACAACTTCTACACAAAAGTAAACAGGAAGGTCTTATTAATTAAGAATAGTCCTAGAAATTTCTTGAAGTTTCTTATTTCTTCTTTCTATAACACCATTATATTATGAGTTCCTCATAGCAGAAAAGTTGTGACTATAGCCATCTTGTGAGTAAAAAGATTCAAAGTCTAGATTTTCAAACTCATGGTCATGATCACTTCTTAAGGTTTTAATCCTAAGTCCACTAATATTTTCTACAGATCTATAATAATTGGTAAATTAATAATAGGCTTCACTTTTATGAGCTAAAAAGAATACCCATGTATACCTAGAAAAGTAATATACAAGGACATATACATAGTGCTTCCCATGAAAACTAGATGACTAGATGATCTAAAAAAGTCCATGTGAACCAACTCTAGGGGTTTAGAAGTTGAAACTTTATTCTTTGATTTGAAATATATCTTTTGATGTTTCCCTTTTTGACATGGGTTACAGAATTTATCATTTGGGAATTCAAGTTTAGGTAGATCTTTAACTAACCCTTTCCTAGTTATCTTTCTAAGTGAGTAAATATTTCAGTGGCCTAGTATCCTATGCCAAATCCAAGATTCCTTATAAAATTCACTTAGACAAGAAATGTTTTGATGAAACAAAGATTCTAAATTAATAGCATAAACATTGTAATTTATTAAATTAGTAAATACTGAATAATTTTTCAAATCAAAAACATTATAAGAATTATTTTTAAGTTTCAAATGAAAACCATCATCAAAAAGTTGTGATATGATAAGTAGATTGTATTTTAAACCATCAATAAATAGTACTTTATAAATTAAAATTGAGATATAATTACCAACTTGACCAAGGCCAATTATTTTCTCTTTAGCATTGTCACCAAAAGTGAAATGTCCACCAAAAAACTTTATCAAATTTTTGAATCTTGAGTAATCTTCACTCATATGTATGGAATATCTGTTTTCTATGTACCATATACTTTTACTGAAGCTCTTAAAATAGGTTCCCTACAAAACAATTTTTACACCAAAAATGATTTTGGTACCCAAATCTTATTGGGTCCAAAAATGTCAGTAATTGAGGCTTTAGGAACCCATATTTTCTTAATGAGTTTCTTATAAGAAAATTTTAAAATTTTAGAAATAAAAACTTTATTATCTCCACTTGAATAAAAACTAGAATCAGAATTTCCAAAACTGGATTTAAGGACAAAATTGTTCTTGAAAATTCTCTTATGTCCAGGTTCATAACCTAAGTCAGTGATATACTTAGGTTCAATCTGTTTTCCCAATATTTTAGTGAGATTATTCCTAAAATTAGTGAATATATCTAAGTCCTTTTTAAATTTCTCATTAGATAATTTCAATTCATTTTTTTATTTTAATAGTTGATCATTTTTCTCTTTTTCTATAGCAAGATCGGATTTAATATCAACAATTAAAGCATGTTGTCTCTAGGATATTATAATTATCTTTTAGATCATTGGAAGTATCTTCTATCACATTATAATATTCGAAAATCTCCTCATTTGACATATTTTCATCATTATTTTCCTCCTCATAATGATTAGAAATATTTGCAGGAGAAGAAGGAGAAATATTTGATACCTTAAATGTGTTTATCATGAAACATGTGCTTTCTTTGTCATGTTTCTCCTCATGGGTCGAGTATGATTCATTAGAGCTATAATTAAAAGAACTCTAAGTTGATTTCATTGATTTCTTATACTTATTATCCTTGTTATCATACTTCTTCTTATATTTCAATTTGAGACAGTCAGCTTTGACAGACCCTTTTCTCTTACACTCATAGCAGATGATCTCATTTTGAGTATCATCCCTCTTCTAGTAATTTTTCCAATTTCCTCTATTGTCATAATTGCCTTTGTAGCTTGGTTTTCTGAAGAATTTATTCTTCTTGTAAAACCTTTTAAACCTTTTATCTAGATGGACCGTCTCATCATCACTATCAATTGGTGATTCCTCATCACTTGAGCTTTCGATTTGAACTTTCTCTTTCTGTTTTGAAGCAGCAGACTTGAATACTACTTATTTACTTTTAGATTAATATTCCTTTTCTTGGTTCACTTTAAGTTCTTACTCATACATCATTAAATTTCCAATCATCTCCTTGATAGGTATCTTTCTAATATCACATTATTCTCTGATGGATACTGAAGTTCCTCTCCATCTATCAGGTAAGCACCTCAACAGTCATATCACTCGATCCTTATTAGGAACTAGATTCCACAAGGAGTGAATTGTATTCACTATCTCATTGAATCTGAGATAGATGTTAGAAATAATCTCATCAAGTTTCATCTTAAATATATCATATTTAATTTTGTAAGTATTTAACCTCATTTCTTTCACATTAGTTGTTCCTTCATGAGAAACATCTAAAGTGTCACAAATTTCATATGCAGTTTTACATGTAGATATCCTATTAAATTCTTCATCTCCTAAAGAAAAATAAATTTCATTCATAGCTTTACAGTTATTATTATAAACTGCCTTAGTAGCATCACCCCATGTATTTCTAGCAATTGTAGGTATTTCACATTTATCTTCAATAGGAGTCCAAATTTCAAAACCCATTCTTTAATTGTGCATTTTCATCTTTATTTCACAATAAGATTAATTATTTACATTAAATAAAGGAGTTCTATTGGTAGAAGAACCTTATTTTTATTATCCATTAAAGAACAAAATTTAGAACAAAAAGAAATTTTGGAACTTTGAACCACAACTAGAATCACAGTTGAAAAGATTTTGAAATCCTCTAAAACCAAATGTTGGTCAGAGTGAGTAACTCAAGAGGGGGTGAATTGAGTTCCCAATAAAAAATTCTGTTAAAAATTATTTCAAATAAAATCCCCCAATTAAAATAAATCATCCCAATTAATCAAAATAGTAGTTTAATATAATTTTGATATTTTAAAATATTTCTCAAGGCTTGATTACTGTTCAGTTAAAAAAATATAAAAATTACTTTAAATTTTGAAATCAATTTATTCAATAAAATAATTATATAAACACTATTTAATATTAACGATCAAAGTACCGGTTTTTTTACACCTTAAAAATAAATACAATTTAAATATTTTTAAAGAATGAAACAAAAAAAAAATCATGAAATGCAATAAAATAAGGGGTTTAGTCTCAAGTCAAGACCCAATACCCTCAACTTGGAAATCACCTGATTCCAATCATATTATATAAATATAATCTGATCCAAAACTTGGATTGGTTAATCACACTATAGTGTAAAAGATTTCCAGGCCACACAGGGACCTATTCTACAATAACCATGGGGAGAAAAACAATCAAATACCACACATGAACTATTCTACAAATAATATGGGCATATAGATGAGAAGAGATTGAAGAGAATATCTAGTATTATCCATTTATAGTGAAAGAGTCAGTATGTGTTTATAAATAAAGAAAACAACACACTGGTTGAATGTGAAATCAAAAAATAGAAGAAAAAAATCAATAAGATAAAGAATAGTTAGTACTGGTTGGTCTAAAGTGATATAGATACTTGAGTCTCCTTGAATGTGGCTGGGAGAGGATATTGAGTTTTTTATCTAAAATTAGTAGTAAAATAGAGCATCACAAAGCTCTCTTTATTCAGACTATAGGAAAGGATTTGGTTGTTCAGTGTACTCCACTCTTTCATAATTGAAATTTAGGTAAGTTTGCAGCATATAAGCTCTTGTGGAATGATACTTCTTATATTTCAGCAAGTAGCACACTTGATCATCTATTCACTCCCTTATTTTTTCACATGAATGAGTGACACTTCTTTTAATATGAATCACTATATAATAGAGAGTCTGTTTTAAGAACAATCATCATGATCCTCTACATCCTCATACTAAGATCTGACATACAATTTAATGTTTCCATGCAATAGTTAAGAATATAATTATAAAATAACTATACACATTAATTTAATTAATATATCCATGTAGAACATTTAATTAAAATTTCTTAGAATAGCGATAGTGGAAAATACTTATGGTGACTCATTTTCAGTAGTGAATCAGTCCAATGGTGAGTCTGGCTGGTGGTAGGTTATCTGATGGTAGGTCATCTGGCGGTGACTATTATTCAACGGTGACTCAAGTCTGGTGGTAGGTAAAGTCTGGCGGTGACTCTTTTTTGGTAGTGAATCTTTTTTTTTTGGAAGATATAATTCTATCATTGACTCTTTTATGGCAGTAGGTAAAGTCTGGTGGTGACTCTTTGCAACACATAGCTAAATTTTCATCAGATTTCATTATATTATAAAATTATATCATATAACAGTAAAACCATTAGAAACATAATTAACATGATTTGTGAAAAATAAAATAAGGAGGTGAAATGAGACTATGTTCAGTAGGCATTCTCCAGTAAATTAATAAATAAGTATACCTAATTGGAAATGAGACTATGTTCATATATATTCTTTCAATTTTCTATGTTAATTCTCCACAATTATAGGTAAGAAACCTGGAACCTCAAGTCATCAATCCTCTCATCAAGGATTTTATCTTTTACCTAATATTTTTTCTTCTCAGTATTTGATAGAACTCCATAGTGGAGTATAATTTGTGTCATATAACATGTTGATGTATTATAATTGATATAAGATGTAATCTATTATTTTATTAATAGATTACTATCATTGTATCATTGTGATATGTAATCTGTTATATATGATGATAACTATATACTATAATGGATACATTTAAATGTAATCTATTATCAAACCCATCTACTATAATATAAAACTTTAATTTAATGTCTTATCTACTGTTATATATATTTTTATTTAATGTTTTGTCTATTATGTTGCTCTCCCTTTATAGGGATACATATTGGATATAATTTGTTAATTATACCATCTACTATTATATATGTTTGAGGGATACATCAGTTAACAGATCATCATAATAATTACATTTGATGATCTATATATATAAACTTTAGTATAGTAGAAAACTATTTCAAACAGATGAATGTTATATAAAAATATAACCATATGGTAATAAATACATCAATTAAACTCTATTTTTTTCTATTGGTCGGAGTTGGTAACTCAAGAGGAGGGTGAATTGAGTTCCTAATAAAAAAATTATTAGAAACTAGTTTAAATAAAATCCCCCAATTAAAATAAATTCACCCAGTTAATCAAAAGAGTAGTTTAATATAATTTTTGATCTTTTAAAATATTTCTAAAATCCTGATTACTGCTCAATTAAAACAATATAAAAATTACTTTAACTTTTGAAATCAATTTACTCAATAAAATACTTATATAAACACTAGTTAATATTAACTATCAATGTAGCACTTTTTTCACCTTAAAAACAAATACAGTTTAAAGTTTTGTAAAGAATGAAAAAAAAATCACACAACGGAATAAAACAAAGGGTTCAATCTCAAGATGAGACATAATACCATCCACTTTTAAATCACCCGATTATAAGTAGATTATATAAATATAATATGATTCACAACCTGGATCAGGTATTCACGGGATCACACCACAATTCACTATTTTATTTCACCTTTACACTATTATGTTAAACTAGTTTTGTATTGAAAATTAAAAAAAATTAACAAATTTCACTTCAAATTTGATTCAATTATTTAAATTTTATCACTATTAAAAAGGGGAAATTTACTTAACATGATTATTTCATTGTAGAGGAGGTGATTTGTAGGATCCAAAATGAAGTTGAAGAAAAATGGGCCAAATTATATAGAATCCCATGAACACTTGTCCACTATTTTACATGTTCTAAAAAATCCATGCATTTAAATGGGATTAAATTTTGTGCAATGATCCAAAACTATGTGGGATACAACTCATCCCAATACACCCAATCCTAATTTATCTGTCTATTGGCCCAACCAAATTGATCTATGAAAGGAACCGAATCTACACCAAGTCAAAATTTTGGCTCAATATTTGGACTATATCTCTAATTAAATATGTCTAATATCCTCCAAATTTGACATAGTGATATTCAAAATTACTACCAACAACTCTTCTCCATTTTTTAAGTCTATATAATTTTATTTACCAACCTAGAACCAAGACACAAGTGGTGTCTTGAAATCTGGGTGCCCAAAACCACTTCTCGTTTTGGATATAAAAGGGCACTATGGGAACCGTGTTTAAAATTTTTAAAAAGAGAGTGAAGTGCTGCCAATTTAGATTTATATAGTATTCCTCTCATCCTTTGGACATTATGGTACTCCCTATCCTCATAGGAAGAACTAAAATAAATAATGATATCCACCTGAGCTTCCTCCTCCTCTCGATAGCGAGCTAAACGGTGGGCAATCTTGTGAGGGAGATACACATATTATAAAGGGAGTTACAAAACTTTTAACACTACTGGTTTGATGAATTTTGGGTTTGAAAATTTTTCATTTATAATTATCTTACTTTGATTGATGTTTGAATTCTCTTTTTGATTAAACTGAATGGAATGCTCTTTACTTTTAGCTGATTGGTGTGAAGTTTTGAGTGCGTGAATTATCTAATTCTGATTGGACAGCACAAGAATCCTTTTCTTCCCCACTTATTTGAGATTTAAATTTTATTTAGAGGATATTATATCATGCATAAGATATGTACCTTGGATATATGATCTTTATGTCAAGGTTTGGTTCAACATGCATCGATATAAAACCTTGGAAAGTGATTGGGATTCAAATTAATTTCAACCAATGACTTACTTAAAAACTTAATTAATATCTAATAAATATGAACATTAAATGTGTGTAGTGAATTAAAAAAACCTTTTTTCTCATATTTTCAAAATCCACTTGGTTTTTCAACTATTAAACTCTTTAAATTAATTTATTTTCTCAAAATTGTTTTCAAAACCACCCCCACTTTTTAGTTTTTTATTGAAAATACACACATTAAACCACCAATTATCCTTTATATATGACCTATAGTATCCCCTAGACTATAAAATCATATTTAAATAATAATAATTTTAATGTTTCAGGACAATGCATTCAAATTTTTGTGCTGTTGTTGGGGATCGCTTTGGTTTTTAGTGTGCATTTTGTAAATATTTGTGTTCTTATTTTATTATTTCATTTTTTAAGTTTATTTCTAAAATATTAATTTTCTAGGCCTCATTCATGATGTGATCTTCATTGGAAGAACACCTTCCCTTTGAACACGAAGTGGAGAGGATCTTGCATCATGGACACCAAGAAGCACTAAATGATCCATTGAAGGAGGATGCACAAAACATCTAAACTCTTCATGGTCCTTACTCTTCTTCTTAAACCAACATCAATACTGAAATAAACATGCATAATATGGCTGAAAATAACCATACATTAAAATAACTAACCTCTCCTTATGTAGAGATATATCCTGCATACATTCAAATACAAGGTTACGCACAAAATATTGAACTAAAATCTGGTTTAATGTACTTATTACAAATATTTTATGGACTAGCTGGAGAAGACCCACATAAAAATTTAAAATAATGTCATAATGTGTGTTCTACATTAAAACCTGCTAATATGGATGAAGAACAAGTAAATCTTAGGGAATTACCTTTTTCATTAGAAGACACTGTAAAAGATTGGTTGTGTTGTGTTAACTCCCCTATTAGAGGTTGGGTGGAAATGAAACACCTTTTTCTTGAAAAATACTTCCCAGCCTCGCAAACTACAATTATAATGAAAGAAATATATGGTATAATACAATCACAAGGGGAAACACTTAATGAATATTGGGAAATATTTTAGAGGTTATATTCAAGTTATCTACACCACCAAATAAGTGATCAACTTTTAATACAATATTTTTATGAAGGTTTAATTCCTATTGATCAAAACACAGTTTATGTTATTGTAGGTGGTGTGATAGTGGATAAGACCACAATTTCTACAAGAATCATATTCAAAAATATGGCATAGAACACAAAACAATTTGTTTCAAGTTTAAGTGTACCCATTCGAGGTGTCCATGAGGTGATGAGTTCTGAGTTTGAGAAGAAGGTAGACAAAAAGTTTGAAGAGGTAAGTACCCTTCTCTGAAAACTTTACCTTTCCTAATATAAAACCCAATCTCTTCCTCCCATATATTAAGGTATTTATTCTTCCAACACCCATTATTCTGACCAATTCCCTCAACTAAGAGAACCTTCTGAGAGTTGTGAGGCAATCTTTCCAGGCCACTCTTATAACCAACCCATTAGGTAAGAACCATATTATTCATCCAACTCTGGGTGAAAATACAACCAATCCTATAGGTAAGGGGTATTAAAACCAACCTAAACAACCATGGAACCAACCGGGGTAGATTAGTCATCCACCGCCACTACCCAGAAATCATCAACCACCAAAAAGGAATTTCAAGCATCCCCCTCCAAAACCTAAGCCTAGTCTAGAGGAAATGATGAAACAAATGGCTAAAAATAATCTCCAATTAAAAAAACCACACAATCAGTCATAAAAGACTTAAAAACTTAATTAGAAAAACTCACTAACTCATTGGGTGAAATACAAATTCAAGGGTCTGGTAAACTTCCATCTCAACCTCTAGTTAACCCTAGGGGTAAAGGAAATGTTAGTGGAATAACCCTTAAATATGACACACAACTTAAAGGACAAATGATCCATCCATTAGATTCATCCCCTCCTCAGGAAACCACAATCCCAACCATTGAAAATGGTCCAAATAAAAACAAACATGGTCCTGAGAGAATCCCTAACAAAGGAAAGAGAGTTTCATTTGATTAAGAACCTATAAAAACCACACCTATTCCATTTAAAAAAATGGTCACCCATCCACAGAAATAAAAAGAGACCGAACTTGATAAAAAAAATTTGGAAATTTTCAAAAAAAATAGTTTAACATTCCCTTGATTGATGTTGTAAAGAAAATTCCACAATACGTCAAGTTTATAAAGAGATGTGTATACACCGAAGATGACCTTGATGTAATATTGGGGAGGAACATCTCAGTATTGATAGATCCATTACTTCCAACCAAATGAAATAATCTTGTAATATTCACAATTCTGTGCACCATAGGGGAGTATTTATTTTACAATGCTATGATTGAATTGTGTGCTTCTATAAATTTTATTCCTCAATCCATTTTTTATTTATTGCAGTTTGGTGAATTGAATCCCACATGAATTTTTTTTCAACTAGAAAATCGAAGTACCGCACACCCCACTGGTGTGTTAGAGGATATTCTTCTAAGAGTGAAATTTTTAATTTTTCCTACTGCTTTTTATGTGCTTAAAATGGAAGATGATATGATGAATGGACACACCCCGTTTATATTAGGGAAGTCGTTCTTGAAAACTTACAAAACCATAATTAATGTCTACAATGGTACATTATCTATGGATTTTGGTGGTGATATTGTCCACTTAAATATCATTGATTCCATGAAGAACCCCTCAAAAGTGTATTTCTCACTTTCAGTTAATGCTATTGATGTACTCCCTTTCCCCAAAGAAAATTATATTCTTTCACCTAATCTCATTCCTGATTTTTCATCATTGATATACATGCTAGGTAATGAATCATGAATTGAATGTTGTAGTGGTCTAGAAAAAGGTCATGTGTGTTCATTAATTGATGATTTAGTGATCACTGAGGATCTTATGACCATTGATGATAATGATCATCTTGTAAAATATTATTCCACATCTAGGGATTTTACCATTAAGTAGTTATATGAGATCAATGACCTCTCACTTTTACATTTACTCCCCGAATATGTTGAACATTTATTGGAGGGAGTATAAGTGGAGATCAAATTGGCTTTACTGGAGGAAACTGTGACCCAAGATGCCTACATTTAAAGGGATTTCTTTGATATTGATTCTTCATGTTTTAATTTTATGAAAATATAATTACACTCTGGATTTCCCTTTGATACCATTTATTAATCACACCTAAAGAAAGGACTAGAGAATTAATAATAGGTTGTGCAAGTGGAAACCAAGGAAGAGGAGGTCTCGTTCTTTGTCCTACCCCCACCATGTAAGTTTTATCTCATTATAATGGGGGTGGATTTATCATACTATATCCATGTAGTCCTCAACGATAAGGATGAAGTGAAATCTAAAAAAATAAGTGTTGTTGGTTCCTCTTAAAGAAAATTCATCCATCATTTGATTGAGGATAACCCACTAGAACTACCCATCTATAGGCAGTCAAAACCCAGGGCCCACTTAGGGGATTAATCCAAGATTTATCCTTATTTTATTTTCCTTTCTCATTCTATTTTTATTTTATTTTCTTTAAATAAATTTATTATGTTATCTTCTCTAATTTTTCATGTAGTTTTTCAATGAGAAAAATCTAGGAGATTAACTCTACATTACACTACCAATAAGTTAGGTAATACCTCTCCTTTACACTTAATTGCTTGTTGTGATTCAATTAAAAATATTCTTACATGTTATATCCACTTGAATAAAGTGAGGAAACTACACACTTTAAGTGTGGGGTGATTATATTCCTAGTTTAGTTTGAATTTTTCATTATCTTTCTTATTTTTCTCTTTTTTTATTTTTCTCTTAATAAATAGTATTATTATATCCCCCCCCATCTTTCCTATGTACATTCCTAGATTAGTTAGTAATTTTCATCATATTTCTTATTTTTTCTCTTTTTCACTTATTTTATAGTAAAGTCACTCCCCCCATTCCCCCTCACTTTTATGCCGGAATATTCATTTTTTATGCCCACTTAATCATGGAAATTATTGAAGATGCATGAGGAATTTCCATATTTCAAGTTTTTTAACTTTTTTTCACTAATGGAATGTGTGTTTTAGAATGAATTTAACATTTAGGTGTGATTTTTTCTTGAAAATTGGTTGTTTGTAAATGATATAAATGGTGGTATCATTTTCAAACCTTTGAGAAGAATGGCACCCTTTATGTGAGTAGTTTATGGTAAAATTGTGTCACTTAATATCTCCACACATCTTTTCACCCACCATAAAGTTTGAATTTTTATTACTCAATATAAGGTAAATATAATTTAGGTTAATATTTATAAGTTGTCCAAAATGATTTTTCCATACATTTTTTCCTTATATAATTCTTTTCATTACTATATCGGATTGACCAAAGCATGTGTAGCTGTTATCTAACTATTTTACACCCTCAAAAAAATTACAAAACAAAAAAAACACAAACAGACAAATATGGTTTGTGTATTTGGTAGTTCAAAAACCACTCTTCCTCAACCATTGATCTTATTATAACTATTATAATTAGTGTCGTGAGGATATCAAATAAGGGTTGAGTGATGATTGTGAGATTTGTTCTATGTTTAACTTTTTATAAAACAAATAATAATAATAAATGAGGGGGGTGATGGAATGTATAACATATGGGGATATCTAGGTTGAGAGTTTAAGGTCTGGATTCTAGGAATTATTAAGAGAGTGGGTCTTGAAATTTGATTGCAATGGATGTAGAACAGGTCTGATGGACATAATCATTTAACCAGAAAAATTTTAAAATAACATATATTTACTAGATATAAAGTGGAAAGAATAGCATGAAATGGTTGTCACAAAAACACATGGAGTGTTAGTGGCATTATTTAATTTTGAAATATTTTCTTAAATTGGTATCATTCATCTCCTTGAATTTCATTATGATATAATTTATGAGACATATTTTTCTATGATCACTGAGAATAACTCCTTAGTGTAATTTTTTCTTTGATCACATTTCTATAAAGAATTAAATTTTCATTGAATGTTAAATATTAATTAAGTTGGGAATATATCCATGCATAATTTTTTTAAATTATACTTTTCCTAGGAGTGAAAATGTTTAGGTGTGGGGGTGTGATCGCACCATGATTTGCTATTTTATTTCACTTTTACACCACTGTATTAAACTAGTTTTTATAGAAAAAAACACTTCATATTTGATTAAATTATTTAATTTTTATCACTATTAAAATGTAAATTTTACTTATTTTGATGGTTTCATTGTATATGGTGATTTGGAGGATCCAAAATGAAGTTGAAGCAATATGGGCCAAACTTCATGGAATCCCATGAACACTTGTCCACTATTTTACATGTTTCTTGAAATCCTTGAATCCAAATGGGATGAAATTTTTTAATCTAATCCAAAACTCAATGGGATGAAACTCATATCAAGACACACAAGACCAATTTTTCAATCTGGTGGCCCAACTGATGTCTAGGGAACCGAATCTACACAAAGTCAAAAGTTTGGTTTAGTATTCTAAATATATCTCCCATTCCATATGTCTACTAGCCACCAAATTTGGCATGGTTATATTCAATTTTCCTTCCAATAACACTTCACTTTTTCCCAATTCGAGATAATTCCATTTACCAACCCAAAACCAAGACACAAGTGGTATCTCTAAATCTAGGTGCCTAAAACCACTTCCCATTTTGGCTATAAAAGGGAACCATGGGAACCTCATTTTCAAGTTTAAACAAGAGAGTTAATTTATTCCATTTTTTGGTTATAGAGGAGTCCTATTATCCCCTTAGAGGTTCTGGTGCTCCATATCCTCATAGGTAGAACTGAAATGGAGAAGGAGATCCACCCAAGCTTCCTCCTCTCTCGATGGTGGGATAAATGATGGGATTTCATTATGAGGGAGATACACATATTTTAAAGGGAGTTACAACACTTTTAATGCTACTAGTTTTATGTTTTTTTGGTTTTAAAACATTTAATTCAGAATTATCTTACTTTGATTCATGTTCGAATGCTTTTTTTATTGAACCAAATGGAATTATCTTTGATTTTAACAAAACGGTGTAAATTTTTGAGTATGTGAATTGTGTTATTATGATTGGATATCACAATAATAATTTTCTTCCCCACTTATTTGATATTTAAATTTTATTTGGAGGTTATTATACCATGCATAATATTTGGACCTTGCCTATACAATCATTATGTCAAGTTTTGGTTCAACATGCATCAATATAAAAGATTAGAAAGTAATCTGGATTTTGATTAATTCCAACCAAATACTTAATTCAAACCATAATTAATCTCTAAGAACTATGAACTTTAAATGTGTGAAGTGAACTCACAATGAACCCTTTTTCTCATATTTTTTAAAATCCACTTGGTTTTTCAACTATTAAACTCTTTAAATTAAGTTATTTTCTTAAAATTGTTTTCAAAACCACCCCCACTTTTTTGTCTTGTTTATTAAAATTAAACACTTTAAACCACAAACTATCCTTGAGAGATAACCTATGGTCTTCCCTATACTATAAAATCATCTTTAAATTATAATCAATTTAACGTGTCACAATAATGTGGTCGCATTGTCATGACATGTAAAATTGATTACGATTTAAAGATAATTTTATAGTTTAGGGTAGACCCTAGGTCATCTCTCAAGGATATTTGGTGGTTTAAAGTGTGTATTTTAGTTAAACAAGACTAAAAAGTGGGGGTGGTATTGAAATTTTTTTTAATAAAATAACTTAATTTAAAGAGTTTAATAGTTGAAAACCCAAGAGGATTTTGAAAAATATCAGATAAAGGGGGGTTTTATGATTTCACTACACACATTTAAATTTAATAGTTCTTATAGATTCATTTATGTTTGGAGTAAATATTTGGTTGAAATTAATCAGAATCCTAATTAATTTCTAAGATTTTATGTTAATTCATGTTGAACCAAAGTGTTTATAGTTAGGGTCTCGACCTCAGATCTGATGATCCTGTAAGGGGCTTCGCTCTCTAGGTTTTCCCCCCATCACCGCCTTCCTTTCCACCACCTCAGGACAACCTCAATTTCTCTTGTGCTTCTTCTTAGCACGTTTGTGGTGTGTGGCTTCTCCCAATGGTGGTGTTGTATGGGCTGATCACTCTTGGAATCCCTCATCATTGGAAAGACTACTCCCTATCCTAACTGCTGATTTGGATAGGGATTTCACGGTGTCTCAATATTGATCCAGAGTGAGAGTTCTAGATGTGGTCTAGGGGATGTCGTCGAATTGCGCGTCGTCTGCGGGTGTGTTGTGTAAATCTGATCCTTATGTGTGGTTCTGAAGGAAACAACGGGATTTGTTCTCCTTGTTTTCAGAGGGGTCCTCTTCCAGCGTGTTTGGGTTTGTTTTGTGTTTTTGATCTTTTGTCTGCAGGTTTGGCTTGGTTTGGTTGTGGGATATTTTGATGGTGTGCGATGTTGTCTTGGCTCTGATACCGATGACCGGTGATGACTCCATGTTAATCATGATCTTGGTTCGGGGTGATCTTTAATGGCTTCACGGTGGTGGAGCAAGATGATTATAGGATTTTTTTTATTATTCCTCCCTATGTTGGATAGATTTGCGCATTTGTGGAATTGTTTTCTATTTGGTTGATTTTTGTATCTTTGGTTTGTTGTTCTGTTTTTTGTGTCACTTCGGTATGCGGCCTAGGGGTCAATGCATCCAATTATTCTCAACGGATGTCTTCAAAAGGGGTGAAGATTAGGGAGTTATTACAGATCATTGCTTTCAGAATTGGAAGTTCAAGAGGGTATGACATTCGTCATCGGTTCTGTGCCCATGCATTCATGCACGGGACTGCTAGTCGGCAGTAATGAGAAGGTTAAAACTCAACTTAATGATCTTTATACTGGGGTGGAGACCTTATTTTTATTAAAATTGGATTGTTTTTTTGACTTTGGTCATTGGATTGTGGGGCGTGAATTTTTTTATGTCTTAAAGTCTTTTGGGTTCCCCCTTACCCCTTAAAAGGGGGGTTGTCTTGATAAAAAATTAATTTTCAGTCATTTTGAACCAGACCTTGACATGACAATCATATTTCCAAGTTACAGCCCTTATGCATGGTATAAGAGCTTCCAAAGTAGATTTAAATATCAAATTTGTGGGAAATAAAAGGATTCTTATGTTGTATAATTAGAGAAACACAATTCACTTAATCAAAACCTCACACTGATTGGTTATAAATTAAGATAATATCAATCACATGCATCAAAAAACATTCAAATATGAAATAATGTAAGATATATGAAATGAAAATTTTTAACACCCAATTTACTCTAAACTAGTAGCTAATATAATCATCAGAAATCCCTTGAAATGTGTGTAGCTACCTCACAAATAATTCCCACCATTGATCCAAACATCGAGAGGAGGTGGAAGGTCAGGTGTATATCCTTCTTCATTTTAGCTCTCCCTATGAGGTGCCCATGGTTCCATTTTATAGCCAAAATGGGATGTGGTTTTAGGAACCCATATTTTGAGATACCACTTGTGTCTCAGTTTTGGGTTGGTAAATGGAATTATCTTGACTTATAAAAAATATAATAGTTGTTTAAAGGAATTTTGGATATCACCATATCAAATTTGGAATCCATTAGACATCTAGAATGGGAGATATAGTCAGATTACTAAACCAAAATTTTGACTTTTTGCATATTCGGTTCCCTAAAAAAATCAATTTTATTGGTCCAACGGATAGATTAATTGGGATTGGGTGTCTTGATATGAGTTGTATCACATTTATTTTTGTATAATCTCACAAAATTTCATCCCATTTTAATATATGTATTTCTCAGAACATATAAAATAGTGGAAAAGTGTTCATGGGATTTCATACAATTTTGATCCATTTTGCTCAACTTCATTTTCAATCCTCCAAATCACCTCCTCCATAATGAAATCGTCAAAAAAAATAAAATTTTCCTTCTTAACAATGATAAACATTAAATAATTTAATCAAATGTGAATTTTAATTTTTTATTATTTTTTAAATTTTTAATACAAAACTAGTTTAACACAGTGGAATAAAGGTGAAATAAAATAGTGAATCATAGTACAATCATCACACAATAGTGTACAAGCTATCCAGGCCATGCAAAGACCTCTTCCACAACAACCGTGAGAAGAAAAACAATCACAGGCCATATAGGACCTATTAAAAAATATTGTGGGTATAAAAATAAAAAAATAGTGAAGAGAATATATAGTATTCTCTAGTTATAACATAGGAGTTGGTGTGTGTTGATAAACAGAGAAAAAAACACACTGTTCAAATGTAAAAAAGAAAAAATAGAAAAATCAAGCAATAATATATAGAAAATATAGTGTTTCTTGGTATGAAGTGCTCTGGATGCATGAGTATCCTTAAATGTGTCTTGGAGAGGAGCTCAATATATTTCTCTAAAATTATCAGTAAAATATAGCATCATAAGGCTTTCTTTATTATGAATATAGGAAAGTATCTGGTTTTTTAGTGTACTCAACTGTTTCATAGCTGAAATGTAAGTAATTATGTAGTGTGTAAGATCTTGTGGAATGATTCTTTTTGTATTCATCAAGTAGCACACTTTATCATATATTCGTTATCTTCTATTTTCATATGCATGAGGGAGACTTCTTTTAATATGAAGCACTGCATGATGGGGAGTCTATTTGAATAAAAAACATTATGATCCTACAAATCCTCATACTGATCTTTGAGATATAATTTAATGTTTCTCTCAAATAGTTAACAATATAACTATAAAATAACTCTTTTCATTAATTGCATTAATATTTCCATTGAGAGAATTTAATTCAAATATCCTAGAATATCAATGGTGGAATATGCTAATGGTAAATCATGTTCGGTGGTGAGTCAATCCAATGGTGATCCAGGCTGGTGGTAGGTCATCTGGTGGTGACTTATGTTTAGTAGTGACTCAAGTCTGGCAGTATGTAAAGTATAGTGGTGAATCTTTTCTAGCAGTGACTCTTTTCTATTGGTAAGTAATTTTTTTTGGTAATTAAAGTCTGGCAGAGATTGTTTTCTAGTGGTGGCTTTTTTATCGTAGTAGGTAAATTCTGGAGGTGAATCTTTTCTGGTGGTAGGTAAATTCTGGTGATGAATCTTTGAAACACTTAGCCAAATTTTTATTAGATTACCTTATATTATAAAATTCCATCATACAATAGTAAAACCATTGAAAACATAATTAACATGATTAGTTAGCATTAAAATAAGGATGTTCCAACAATATTCCCCTTTTTGATGATCATAAATTATGGATTTTTAGAAACCATGTATAGAATAAACATAGGCATAAAATAGTTGTATTTGAAAAAGTAATGATATCTTCTTAACACTTTAAAAATCTAATTTGAGAGTATAAACATAAAAATTAATGCTAAAATAGAATATAAATAAATATTCTATCAAATTTTCCTAATAATTATTCTCCCAATAAAATAAATAAAGATAAATGTCATTATTATTCTCCCCCTTTTGGGATTATCAAAAATTGAAGATAAGAAATAGTGAGGTCAAAATAGAAAAAGTGGAAGAAGTAGATAAATTTCATTAAAAACAAAAAGGAGCATATTACATCCAAAAATAAAGATATAATAAAGTTCCTATAAAATAAAAATATCTAATCAGAAACAATCTCATCCTGGGTACTAGGAATCAGTAGGTTCTTTTCCCTTGTCAGAGGTAGGGGTATAGTGGTAGAGGCTGAGGTAACTATGGTAGTGGCTGTAAAAACTAGTATAGAAGAGTGTAGCTCTATGATAATCATTGGTTGAAGATTTTGTACTGATTCCACTGGAGACGAACTTAGAGGCTGAAACAAAGTAGGTAAAGTTGTATTTGGATCCAAGGTAATAGATGTTCTGAAATATTCATGAGCAGTGGATGGATTAGTTAGATGAGAACTCATTGGAATAGCCTCATGAGCTGCTACTACCCTACCAGACACATGCAAGAAAGACCTCATGAGATTGATTAAATCCATAATAATATTGCCTCTATGCTCCATGGAACTCAAGAAGAATTTTTTCCTTCATAAACAACTAGATCACAAGTTTTATCTCTTTTAACTGAGTGGCATGTTCCTTAAAATATTTGGTTACTAGTGGTATTCGAAGGTTATCAGCTAGAAACTTGAAGTGTGAGTTAAATTCATGCTTGTTGTAGATCCTAGAAAAGTTATATTTAATAGCCTTTGATATGTGTTCCTTATCACTTCTAAAATCATTTAAACATTCCATTACCATCTTATAAACATAATCACTATGCTATCTGATTTTCCTCAGATCCTCATGAGGAGTAGCGGGAACATCTCCTAGAACATCATTAATTTCCTACTTAAAAATTGACTGAATAAACTCTATATCAAGATAAGTATAGGGAGGTATGGCACTGAAAGTATAATCCATTGAAGGTAAAGTTTCCAATCTCTCCAACAAATCATCCAAACTTATAGTAAAAGAGGTCTGAGTTTCCTCCATCATAGAAATCAATGTATTTATCACACTGGCTATCCATATGTTCTCAATATCAACCTCCTAAATATAATGAATCATCTTTGGAAAGATGTTTCACACAACCAACTCAAATAAGTGTCTAGAATCAGTCTGACTGAGATGTGTGATCGAAGGTGCCTTATTCCTTATAATCCTACCAAAATAAAAAATAATACTTTCTCTTAAAGACTTTATATTAGCTCTGGAAATGGTTTCTAAAGGCATAGGTACAGCAGCAGTAGGTAGGGGTGTGGTATCTCTCACTACATGAGGCACAGTAGCCTCTAGTGGATCAAGTTTGGTAGGAATAGCTGAAGTAAAATCCTAAATCTCTTCTATATCATCAATATTCTCAACCATAGATCCCTTAGGATCTATCTCAACTCAAATTGAAGTAGTAGGTCCACCGTGATTTTTTGGACTTCTCTCATCATTATCTAAATCATAATAGTCCAATCCAATCCTCACATACCTTGGGAATATTTCTCATTCATCAAAATTTGTGACACCCATTCTGGCAGAAGAAAAAACTAAAGGCTCAATGTCTACAGGGTCAACTCAATTGCTAACAAAACTTGGAGTTTCCTCCCCCTCAACATATTCCCTCATCTCATCTTTATCAATGGTAGCTTCATCAACATCTTGAAAAAAACTTGTTATTCCCTCAAACCTAGTAGAAAAAGATACAACTAGAAAATAAGAAAGTGTCTAATTCATCTCATGACCATTAGGACCACCATGATTAGATCCATCATCACTTCTATCTACTTCATCATCTCCTTCATCTATATCATCTCCATTTCCATCACCATCACTTTCATCACTTCCATTTTCATCACTATTACATTCATTCTCAGTAATATTCATAATTTCCTTATAATATTTAGATGAAGAACTCTTAAACGGTTCTTCTCTTAAAATGTTAGTTTCCTCTTCTTCATCCCCTTCACTTAAAAAAATTCTCTAGTGGGTAGAGATCATGGAGGACTAGCTAGACCAAAAGATACCACTAGGATTTTAGGTATGTCAGGGTCACTTCCCTCCTCAAAATATAACTCCTCGTCACCAGGTGCAGTAACTCCCACTTCTTCTTACTCTTCATTTGAGTACTCTACTACCTCATCTGGCTCCAACTCAATATCAACAAGGTTTTTTGGTCTATTAGGGTGATATATAGGATTAAAATCCACATATATATTATCAACATCATCATATCACTTCTGTATCCAAGGGTTCCAATTTACCTTCATTCTTTTAAATAATGCTTAGGTAAGTCAGAAACCTCCACACTTTACTTTATATACTTTAACCTAATCAACTAATCATTTTTCCTTAAGCATGGATGAAATAAAATTTGGATGGATAAGGGAGTTAGACCGAGATGATTTCTTACACATCTCCATCATATTCACCATCAGATACCTATAAAAATTGATTCTACTCCTCATTTCATAATTTATATAATATAGAAATCTTTTCATATTATCATGATGAAGTCTCATTTTCTAGGGAATAACATTTTTTGTATAGACTTAAATAGCAATCTACACTCACCATCCAATTCAGTTGCAGCAGGTATTTTTAGAGTTCCATATCCTATAAGTTTTGATAAGAAATTATTATACACAAAAGAATCAATATCATTGATAATCGACCCCTGATAGTCATTTTTTACTCCTTAATGAGTAACTTTAATTCACTTATCCCATTTTTTTGAAGAAAAGATTACCACTTGTCCATATATCATGATTCTAATATGATATTTATTTCCCCAAAACTAAACTCATCATATTGATAAAAACAATGTACCAACCTAGGATAAAATGGTCTCTCATTATTCAAGAACCAGTCTATCCATCCCTATTCCTGGATCACTTTGAGAACCATCAAATTGCTAAACAATAACTATTCGACATTTACTTATTTCTCAGCAACTAATGTATGATTCACGAGTTGTGGGTTTTGTGGCTTGACTATCAGTTGGATCAAATATCCTCTAGGATTATTTAAAGGTAATGACTCCTTGAGAGTCAACTCAGTAGGTTTCTTACTCTAAAAATTTCAATGGAGTGAAGGCTCAGGTTAGGATGAGAGAAGACTAACGGTCAGGAGAGAAAGGGTAAGCAGAGAAGTTCGAAGGGAAACAGGTGCGAAATATAGAGTGAATCCAAATTAGTTTTAAGACCTAATTTATATAATTTAGGGATTTGAAATTGAAAAACATAATAAATATAAACATTTAAATTAAATAAAAATTAAACCTGGAGAAGTAAAATTATCAACAGTGGGTAATTTCCAACAGTGTGTAATTTCCAATGGTGGGTAATTTCCAATGGTGGATAATTTCCAATGGTGGGTAATTTCTATAATTAAAGACTAACCAAAATTTATCATTCCTAATTCATGTTTTATTTAGTTTAATCTCTCTAAATTCAATGTCTTCCTAAAAATATCAGTAAGATGATGTTCATCTCTAATAAATTCCAGAGTTATATTACCCTTTTGAAAATTATCTATCAAAAAGTGATTGCTTGCATAAATATACTTTGTTTTAGAGTGAGACATAGTCTTATAAATATTTATTTCACTTGTGTTGTCATAATTTATAGGGATGTGTCTGAATTGATATCCATAGTCTATTAATGTGTGTTTTATCCAATAAAATTGAGAACAAAAACTACCTGCATCTTTGTATTTAGCTTCAGTAGTAGATAGTACAACATAATTTTTCTTCTTAATAAACCAAGATACTAGAGACATGCCCAAAATATGACATGTTCTATAGGTTCTTTTTCTATCTAACTTTTAACCACCAAAATATGCATCTAAATAACTTACTAATTCAAATTCTTTCCCTCTAGGGTGGAACAATCCTAAATTGGTTTTATATTTGAGGTATTTGAAAATAATTTTAACAACAAGTAAATGTGACTCTTTTGGGTTTGATTGAAAACGAGCACACATACACACACTAATCATAATGTTAGGTTGACTATTATTTAATTAAAGAATAATTCCAATCATACCTCTATAACTAGTTTGATCCGCTGGCTTCCTAGCTTCATCAAGGTCCAACTTATAAGTGGTACTCATGGGTGTATCAAAAAATTTAGTGCTTTCCAAACCAAAACATTTTAAAATATCTTTGGTTTAATTTGATTGAAAATAATTCCTTCTTTATTTTGAAAAATCTAAAAAAAGAAATAATTTTAGTTCACCCAATAAACTCATTTCAAATTCATTTTGCATTATTTTTTAAAAATAAGTACACAAATAATTTTTGGAAGATTGGAAAATAATATCATCAATATATATTTTAACAACTAAAAAATCTTTTGAAATTCTTTTTATAAAAAGGGTAGGATCATCTATACCTTTTTAAAAACCTTTAAAGATAATAAAATAGAAAAACCTATCATACTGATCTCTAGGAGTCTGTTTTAAACCATATAGAGATTTTGTTAATTTAGAAACATGATTTGGAAAATGAGGATTTTGAAAACTGAGGGGATTTTCAACAAAAACATCCTCAACTATATAACCATTCAAGAATTAACTTTTTACATCCATTTGATATAGTTTGAAATCAAAATGTACTGAATAGAAAATAAGTATTCTAATGGCTTCAAGTCTAGCTATAGGTGCGAAGGTTTTCTCATTGTTTATACCCTCTTCTTGACTATACCCTTATAAAACCAATATAGCTTTATTTATTACTATGGTTATAGATTCATCAACCTTGTTTCTAAACACCCATTTAGTGCCAATAGTCAAGGTGTCATTAAGTCGAACTGTAAGTTCCCAAACTCTAATTATTTCAAATTGATTAAGTTCATCTTGCATATCCATTACCCAGAATTCATCATTAATTACATCATTGATGTTATTAGGTTCAAGTTATGACAAGATTGCTTGATGTTCTACTAGATTCCTAAGATAAGCTCTAGTCTGTGTACCTCTATCTAGGTATCCAACTACAACATCTAGAGGATGGTATCTATGAGTCCTAACAGCTCTTGAAAAAGAAGGGCGGGTAAACTCACAATCATCTATAGGTTCAGGTTCGGGTTGTGAAAGTTCCTCAGAACTAGATGATTTTTCTACTTATTTCATAGAATTATCAGAAGGTTTATAATTAATGTCCAGATTTGATAAATCATTCTCATGTTTTTATAAAGTGGTCTTAAGTTCATATGGATTTGTATCATCAAACTTAACATTAATATATTCTTCTACAGTCTTATCTATTTTATTAAACACTCTATATGATTTACTAGAAGTTTAATAACTAAGAAAAATTCCTTTATCACTCTTAGAAGAAAATATATCAAGATTATCCTTAGTGTTAATAATAAAGACTTTGCAACCAAAAACTCTAGAGTAATTAACCTTAGGTTTTTTATTATTCCATATTTTATAAGGGTTTTTATTCAATATATATCTAATCAAAACTCTATTAGTTATATAGAAGACTATATTCACAACTTCTACACAAAAGTAAACAGGAAGGTCTTATTAATTAAGAATAGTCCTAGAAATTTCTTGAAGTTTCTTATTTCTTCTTTCTATAACACCATTATATTATGAGTTCCTCATAGCAGAAAAGTTGTGACTATAGCCATCTTGTGAGTAAAAAGATTCAAAGTCTAGATTTTCAAACTCATGGTCATGATCACTTCTTAAGGTTTTAATCCTAAGTCCACTAATATTTTCTACAGATCTATAATAATTGGTAAATTAATAATAGGCTTCACTTTTATGAGCTAAAAAGAATACCCATGTATACCTAGAAAAGTAATATACAAGGACATATACATAGTGCTTCCCATGAAAACTAGATGACTAGATGATCTAAAAAAGTCCATGTGAACCAACTCTAGGGGTTTAGAAGTTGAAACTTTATTCTTTGATTTGAAATATATCTTTTGATGTTTCCCTTTTTGACATGGGTTACAGAATTTATCATTTGGGAATTCAAGTTTAGGTAGATCTTTAACTAACCCTTTCCTAGTTATCTTTCTAAGTGAGTAAATATTTCAGTGGCCTAGTATCCTATGCCAAATCCAAGATTCCTTATAAAATTCACTTAGACAAGAAATGTTTTGATGAAACAAAGATTCTAAATTAATAGCATAAACATTGTAATTTATTAAATTAGTAAATACTGAATAATTTTTCAAATCAAAAACATTATAAGAATTATTTTTAAGTTTCAAATGAAAACCATCATCAAAAAGTTGTGATATGATAAGTAGATTGTATTTTAAACCATCAATAAATAGTACTTTATAAATTAAAATTGAGATATAATTACCAACTTGACCAAGGCCAATTATTTTCTCTTTAGCATTGTCACCAAAAGTGAAATGTCCACCAAAAAACTTTATCAAATTTTTGAATCTTGAGTAATCTTCACTCATATGTATGGAATATCTGTTTTCTATGTACCATATACTTTTACTGAAGCTCTTAAAATAGGTTCCCTACAAAACAATTTTTACACCAAAAATGATTTTGGTACCCAAATCTTATTGGGTCCAAAAATGTCAGTAATTGAGGCTTTAGGAACCCATATTTTCTTAATGAGTTTCTTATAAGAAAATTTTAAAATTTTAGAAATAAAAACTTTATTATCTCCACTTGAATAAAAACTAGAATCAGAATTTCCAAAACTGGATTTAAGGACAAAATTGTTCTTGAAAATTCTCTTATGTCCAGGTTCATAACCTAAGTCAGTGATATACTTAGGTTCAATCTGTTTTCCCAATATTTTAGTGAGATTATTCCTAAAATTAGTGAATATATCTAAGTCCTTTTTAAATTTCTCATTAGACAATTTCAATTCATTTTTTTATTTTAATAGTTGATCATTTTTCTCTTTTTCTATAGCAAGATCGGATTTAATATCAACAATTAAAGCATGTTGTCTCTAGGATATTATAATTATCTTTTAGATCATTGGAAGTATCTTCTATCACATTATAATATTCGAAAATCTCCTCATTTGACATATTTTCATCATTATTTTCCTCCTCATAATGATTAGAAATATTTGCAGGAGAAGAAGGAGAAATATTTGATACCTTAAATGTGTTTATCATGAAACATGTGCTTTCTTTGTCATGTTTCTCCTCATGGGTCGAGTATGATTCATTAGAGCTATAATTAAAAGAACTCTAAGTTGATTTCATTGATTTCTTATACTTATTATCCTTGTTATCATACTTCTTCTTATATTTCAATTTGAGACAGTCAGCTTTGACAGACCCTTTTCTCTTACACTCATAGCAGATGATCTCATTTTGAGTATCATCCCTCTTCTAGTAATTTTTCCAATTTCCTCTATTGTCATAATTGCCTTTGTAGCTTGGTTTTCTGAAGAATTTATTCTTCTTGTAAAACCTTTTAAACCTTTTATCTAGATGGACCGTCTCATCATCACTATCAATTGGTGATTCCTCATCACTTGAGCTTTCGATTTGAACTTTCTCTTTCTGTTTTGAAGCAGCAGACTTGAATACTACTTATTTACTTTTAGATTAATATTCCTTTTCTTGGTTCACTTTAAGTTCTTACTCATACATCATTAAATTTCCAATCATCTCCTTGATAGGTATCTTTCTAATATCACATTATTCTCTGATGGATACTGAAGTTCCTCTCCATCTATCAGGTAAGCACCTCAACAGTCATATCACTCGATCCTTATTAGGAACTAGATTCCACAAGGAGTGAATTGTATTCACTATCTCATTGAATCTGAGATAGATGTTAGAAATAATCTCATCAAGTTTCATCTTAAATATATCATATTTAATTTTGTAAGTATTTAACCTCATTTCTTTCACATTAGTTGTTCCTTCATGAGAAACATCTAAAGTGTCACAAATTTCATATGCAGTTTTACATGTAGATATCCTATTAAATTCTTCATCTCCTAAAGAAAAATAAATTTCATTCATAGCTTTACAGTTATTATTATAAACTGCCTTAGTAGCATCACCCCATGTATTTCTAGCAATTGTAGGTATTTCACATTTATCTTCAATAGGAGTCCAAATTTCAAAACCCATTCTTTAATTGTGCATTTTCATCTTTATTTCACAATAAGATTAATTATTTACATTAAATAAAGGAGTTCTATTGGTAGAAGAACCTTATTTTTATTATCCATTAAAGAACAAAATTTAGAACAAAAAGAAATTTTGGAACTTTGAACCACAACTAGAATCACAGTTGAAAAGATTTTGAAATCCTCTAAAACCAAATGTTGGTCAGAGTGAGTAACTCAAGAGGGGGTGAATTGAGTTCCCAATAAAAAATTCTGTTAAAAATTATTTCAAATAAAATCCCCCAATTAAAATAAATCATCCCAATTAATCAAAATAGTAGTTTAATATAATTTTGATATTTTAAAAGATTTCTCAAGGCTTGATTACTGTTCAGTTAAAAAAATATAAAAATTACTTTAAATTTTGAAATCAATTTATTCAATAAAATAATTATATAAACACTATTTAATATTAACGATCAAAGTACCGGTTTTTTTACACCTTAAAAATAAATACAATTTAAATATTTTTAAAGAATGAAACAAAAAAAAATCATGAAATGCAATAAAATAAGGGGTTTAGTCTCAAGTCAAGACCCAATACCCTCAACTTGGAAATCACCTGATTCCAATCATATTATATAAATATAATCTGATCCAAAACTTGGATTGGTTAATCACACTATAGTGTAAAAGATTTCCAGGCCACACAGGGACCTATTCTACAATAACCATGGGGAGAAAAACAATCAAATACCACACATGAACTATTCTACAAATAATATGGGCATATAGATGAGAAGAGATTGAAGAGAATATCTAGTATTATCCATTTATAGTGAAAGAGTCAGTATGTGTTTATAAATAAAGAAAACAACACACTGGTTGAATGTGAAATCAAAAAATAGAAGAAAAAAATCAATAAGATAAAGAATAGTTAGTACTGGTTGGTCTAAAGTGATATAGATACTTGAGTCTCCTTGAATGTGGCTGGGAGAGGATATTGAGTTTTTTATCTAAAATTAGTAGTAAAATAGAGCATCACAAAGCTCTCTTTATTCAGACTATAGGAAAGGATTTGGTTGTTCAGTGTACTCCACTCTTTCATAATTGAAATTTAGGTAAGTTTGCAGCATATAAGCTCTTGTGGAATGATACTTCTTATATTTCAGCAAGTAGCACACTTGATCATCTATTCACTCCCTTATTTTTTCACATGAATGAGTGACACTTCTTTTAATATGAATCACTATATAATAGAGAGTCTGTTTTAAGAACAATCATCATGATCCTCTACATCCTCATACTAAGATCTGACATACAATTTAATGTTTCCATGCAATAGTTAAGAATATAATTATAAAATAACTATACACATTAATTTAATTAATATATCCATGTAGAACATTTAATTAAAATTTCTTAGAATAGCGATAGTGGAAAATACTTATGGTGACTCATTTTCAGTAGTGAATCAGTCCAATGGTGAGTCTGGCTGGTGGTAGGTTATCTGATGGTAGGTCATCTGGCAGTGACTATTATTCAACGGTGACTCAAGTCTGGTGGTAGGTAAAGTCTGGCGGTGACTCTTTTTTGGTAGTGAATCTTTATTTTTTGGAAGATATAATTCTATCATTGACTCTTTTATGGCAGTAGGTAAAGTCTGGTGGTGACTCTTTGCAACACATAGCTAAATTTTCATCAGATTTCATTATATTATAAAATTATATCATATAACAGTAAAACCATTAGAAACATAATTAACATGATTTGTGAAAAATAAAATAAGGAGGTGAAATATTTTATTTCCATTATTGTATTCAATACAATCTATTTAATAAAATGTATATAAAATCCAAAAAAATTCTTCACGTCCTGTATAATTTTCAGTTTCAATATATTGTATTCAATGCAATTTATTGAATAAATCTAAGTTTTTATTCAAAGAAATATTCAATGAAATTTATTTACCACTATCTACACTATTATTTTAAATATATGAGTTCTATTAAATTTTTAAAGAAACAACCATTTAAGCAAAAATTTAGTAGGTGATAGCTTATAACAAAGTAAAAAACTATTCTACAAGAGGGGTTGTGTTAGGTAATACAAAACTTTCAGATTATTGAAAATAAAGGGAATTATTTATCATGATGGAATGAGTTTAAAATAATTTTTAACTGGAGAACTCATATAAAACCTTTTAATGTGAAACTATCCCGTTTTGGATTCAATTTCATTCCATTTTACAACATCAAACAAAATAGGGTGCCTGAGAAATTTTTTATAGGTAAATTCAATTTTAGTTTTATCATTCTACAACAGTCTATAATTTTATTTTATTTTATTTTTATGATAGGATTTCTCTAATGATAATTTTATATTAGATTTTATTGTAAATATACATCATCATCATCCAATCCAAGTATGGGTAAAATAATATAAGAATGTAACTAACTCTGATTGGTAAGAGATAATTTCAAATTCAGTTTTCAAATTTTTCTCAACCATGTAATTTTATAATTAAATTTATATTACATTTCCAATTAAATTTTACAGAGGAATAAATATCATTTATTCTTTGTGTGATAAATTTGGTAAACTATATACAAGTCTTCTGAAAGATGAAACTGACCCAACTAACATTTTGGTCCAGCAACTTGTCTGTGCAAAGAGACTCAATAGTATGTTATTTCAATATTCCTTAAATATTAAATATAAAATTCCTAAAAAAACATGGAACTTTTATTCATTATATCTCAATAAACTTTTTTCATACATAGTAATTGTTACCACAAGCATTAATGCAACAAAGATTCTACTCAATCCATAAATTCCTATAGTATATTCTTTTAGAAACTGGTGATCATTTTTTGTACTCATATTGAATTAGAATATTTATTTTGTATAATATCTATCATTTATAACTTACTATATGATGATTTATTTCCACTAAGATATTTCTCATGGAACCTTTTTGAATTTTACATCTACATTAATATATACAGCTAGTGTATAAAAGTGGATTATTAATCTACTTCCATTTTTCGTAACTATCTAATTATGCTTCAAACTTCTTAAATTAGTTTTTTTATTTCTTTTGAAAATTTTCTAACATTATTTACTCATTAGTATGCTAATAATTCCATAAAAAACATGTGACAACATGAGAACAAAATCCTCTATATGTTCTATATCATCTTGAACATTATTCCAAATGATTAATAAGAAGAAAACAATAACAAAAATTAGATCATGCACAGAGGTTAGATAATGGATTTCATTGATGGAAATTAAATTTTTACTCGACTCATAAAAAATACAATTGAAACATGGTACACATTAATGATTCATTTCTTGGATTACGGGTTACAAAGTGCACAATGGTGGCTATAGTGAAAAAAATTCAAAGCAACTACAACTAGTATTTTGAATCATGCATTTCTTGTAAAAATAAAGTAGATTACTTGAATATAAAAATTTGGTGTCATAACTGTAATACATCACCTCCATCTACTATTCTAAGGTAATTTCCCTAAATTTCCAATCTTATACTCATGTTTTATGATATTTTATGAATACAATGGTATAGTTTGTAATGATCATTAACTTTTAAAGAATATCATTTCAAATTGCACCCAATAGATTTCATATTTCATTGACAATTTTAAAACATTTGGTTATTAAAATATAAAACAAGTTACATTTATATCTTATATAATTTTTTGAGACTGTTAAATAATGAATTGAAAAAATATCAAATTGTGTAATATTTGATATAAATTTAAACTTGGTATAACTTGAATAATTTATTCTCTCATATATCGAGTCCAACTGATAATCAGTGATAATGATGGATTTATATCAATCGTCCTCTTTGAAAAATAGTTTATGCGATTTATATCAAAAACAACTTTAGATCTAAGAGATATACTGATTTGATTGAATGATTAATATTTATATATTGTTTTCTTATGGATGTACAAATTTTAATGAAAGCAATTATGGAAAATGTAGTAGAATGATAAGTTTGGATATCCTATTGACCTAAACATATTCAAATATAAAATCATTCTTATTGGTGATGAAGTGTCATGATTCAATATATGAAATAGATAATGATCATTAAAACAGAATACTTTCAAAGTTCTCTACATTACAGATAATGTGGAATAAATCAGTGATTTCAAGAACTCTTCAAAATAACTCAAAGTTGTTCATTAAAACCTGCTTCACATAACATGTACAGTTATTTTTGGGGCCTAACTATAAATTTCATTATCTTAGAGATTGTGTCTTCTGATGAAACCTCTCAGAAATTTGTTTCAAGTACTACAACAATGTCGTCTTCATACCAGATTCTATAAACTATTTAATTTTCTATCTGTATCAATTTTATATTGAAAACACATTTTATTTATATGCATACCTTTACATTTTATATGTATACCTTCACATTTTATATATTACCCCTCCTATGTAATATAATATGATTACTATTGTTTTTTAAATGTATGCATATAATATGATTACTAGTATGCATATAATATGATAACTTGTGTTTTTTAAACAATGTGATATTATATGAAGTATTTTCTAAAAAAACACTAATAATCATATTACTATTTTAACATATCATAATGTGAAGTATTTTCTGAAAAATGTCACACTGTTAAGTATTTTTCACACCAGTAATCGAATTATTGGTTTAATATATCACAAGGTGAATTATTTTCTAAAAAATATCACAATGTGAAGTATTTTTTTACACCAGTAATCATATTACTGGTTTAACATATTATTGGATTACTTTTTTAACATTTTATGAAAAAATAATTCACATTTTAAGAAAATGGTGGTTTAATATTACTATTTTAATATGTAAAACTTTATTTTTCACATAAGAATTCTTGAAGTATTTTTTTCACACCAATAATCATACTACTATTGTAAAAAAAATATAAGTAATCATATAGTATTTTTTTCAGAGAATACTTCACATAAGCACATAAAAAACACCATTAATAATATTAATTCAAGCCTTCTCATTTTATTTATTTCCCCACCCTTTTAATGTCATATTATATGAATTCCTTCAAAAAACACCAGTACTGCAAGAATGTCATCTTCATATTATATTCACACCTTCACATTTTATTTCTTGGTCTTAATATAATCAAACATTTTAATTACTTTTATTTAAGTTGGTTTAAACACTTTTTTCTACCAACTATACATTTTAATTCCCTTTATACTATGAATTAAACATTTGAAACTAATGCGACTTTATCTCCTTTTAAGTCTATGAACTTTTTATCACATTTTACTTAACATATTATTTACATAGACATTTAGAACATACATTCAACAAAAAAAGATTTGATCCAGGTGAGGAATTCCACACTAAATTCAACAAAACAGTTCAACTTTAGAGGATCTTAAAAAGAAGTTCAATGAATATTAATGTAGGATAAAAATAAAAATTAAATAGACTGACCAAAAGTCAATTATTATGTTCAATTGTTTATTTGTGATTCAGTTTTTTTATGTATCAATTATTATTTACTCTTATGTTTATTTCTCTTTCTATATTGCATCTGTTTAAAGGTTTTAAAAACTCCAAATTATGAGCGTTTGTACGTGAATTTGTGATTAAATAATTATGCAGTAAAAATGCATGGGTATGGTACTATTTATATTAAAAATGTAGAAACATGATATTTTTATTCAAAATAAATAAATAAATAACACAACATATTTTTGATTTTATATGAAAATTATAATAAAAATGAAAAAAGATATTAATTTTTTATATTAAAAAACAATAAATAACATAAAATATATATTTTTTACTTGATTTTTGTGAGAAGACATGTTGAATTTTTATAAAAGTCAATAAAAGAACAAAATAATTTTCATGCCCTTAATTTATATGAAAATTATAATCAAAATATAAAAATATAATATTTTATATTAATAAATCAATAAAAAACACAAAATATATGTTATTTGATTTTTTTTGTGATATATCACATGTTTTATTTAAAAAAACAATGAAGAACTCATAATAATTGTTTTGTATTTAAATTTGTATGAAAATTGTAATAAAATTTTAAATAAATATAACATCTTCTCTTAAAGGAAAGAATAACACATCAAATCAATATTTTTTCAAAATTACTTATATTTTATTTTTTATTGATAAAATAATGAAAAACAATTATTCTATCCGTAATTTATAAGAATTTATAATGAAAAATATGTAAAATGGTAATTGTTAGGCAACCGTTGATTGTGGTTACATCATTCAACGTGGGTGGGCTTCCCACCCCCACCAATCCCCTCTGCACTGCCGATAAAATCCAGTGAACCCCCCCCCCCCCAAATAGATTGATCTGCTGACAAAAATAAAATTCTGGGATCATCAATAAGATATACATCTTTTTTTCTGACTCATCTTTCTCCGCTATTCTAATTTTTATCACTTCAATTTGTGTTTTCTCAACATGTTATCAGCATAAACACTCAAAAAATACAAAGGTATGTTTTTGTTTTTATTCTCACCGCCTATTTGGGAGGTTCTAATTATTTATTCTTTTTATATTAAATTTACCATCATATTGGACAGTTTATGTGGTTTATTTTAATAATTTCCATAAATGTTGGTTTTCCACCTATTCAGATGGTTTAAATTTATTTCTCCTCCTGATTGGATGGTATGATTAAAAAATCAGTACACATAAGAATGTTTTAAATGAGTAATGTGATGTATCAATTTATTTATTTTGAATCCCCGCATGAAATAATTATTAACTGGTTAGGATGGGATATATATATATAATATTAAATGATAATATTAACATGATTTTAATGTTTTCTAGTTATCATCATGTCAAATCTCATGAAACTTGAATTCATCACTCTTGACATTACCAGAATAAATTATATGTCGTGGATGATGGATGTGGAAATGTATCTCGAATTGATGGGTATCATGGAAATAATTAAAGAAAATAATTTACAAACCCTCCAAAATAAAGAAAAGGAAATGATCTTCCTTAGAAGTCATCTCGATGAGGGTTTAAAATGTGAATAACTCACAAAAAAAGATCTATGAAATCTCTAGAAGAGTTTTAAAGAGAGGTTTGATCATCAAAAAGAGGTTGTTCTTCCAAAAACCTATGATGAATGGAATTCTTTACGCTTCCAAGACTTTAAAAGGGTCAATGATTATAATTCTACAATGTATATAATTGTATCACAGCTAAAGTACTATGGTATTGGGATTACATATGTCAATATGATTGAAAAGATATATACAAAATTTTATGCATCTCACATCACCCTACAGTAGCAATATCACTTGTAAGGGTATTTAAAATATTCTGATCTCATATCATCATTACTTTTAGTAGAGAAGAACAGTGAGTTTTTTATTAAAAATCATCAATCTCATCCTAATAATTCAGCAATAACATTTCCTGAAGAAAATTCTATATTTTATAAAAATAATCATGGAAGAATTTAGGGATGTGATTCTCGTGTTGGATGTGGTTTTGGTGGTAGAAGCAGTCGAGGACGGGGTCATAACCATGGGCCTACTAGAAATGAATATCAGAATCAAAGAAATATCAACTCAAACACTCTGAGTAATCTTGAAGATTCCTGCTATATGGGTGGTTCTAAGGGATATTGGTCTCAAGTTTTTAGAACCCCAGAACATCTTTGTAAGATCTATAAAGCATCTCTTAAATTAAATAATAATGAACCACAATTTTCTGAGACTTCCTATAAAGAGAAAGAAAATGAGTTGAATTTTACTGAGAATCACGAGCCATCAAATGATGATTTCAGTTACCTCGAAGTGGGTGATTTTACTTGTGATTTTTATGAGATGATATCTGGAAATAATTCAGAAAAATTACAGTAATTATGATATATGATATGTCTTTTTGTTCTGTATGTTTTATATTTTAGATTTTGTATTATTTGAATTTCACAAGGTGTTTCTTATAATATTATTCTCTTTACTTTGAAGCATTGAAATGGACTGTTTAAATGGGACAAATATTTGCATACCAGATAGTGAAACAATACACACAATTCTTAAGAATAAAAAATATTTTTCTAATCTTAAATCAACAAGACCAATTGTGAATATTATATCAGGTCCTACAGATCTGATAGAAGGGACTGGTAAAGTAAGTTTTTCTTTACCCAATGGGATGAAATTTTTTATAAAAGATGTGATGTTTTCCCTAAATTTCAAAAGAAACTTTTTAAGTTTCAATGATATATAATAGTATGGGTATGATAATCAAACTATATCTGAGAGAAATGAAAAGTACATGAGCATTTCCATTAATAAATTCTGTAAGAGTCGTGTACTAGAAAAACTACCAAATTTATCATCTGGATTTCATTATACATATATAAGTGCAATTGAAACACATATGATACTAAAGAATGGACCACAAATCGTTAATTTATGGAATGACTGATTGGGTTATCCTGGTTCAGGAATGATGTGAAGAATAATTGAAATTTATCATGGATATTCAATAAAGGTCAAAAATATTTCTTCACTAAGAAAAATTCCAAGCGAGGCTTGTTCACTTGGAAATCTAATCGTGAGACCATCTCTAGCTAAAATTAAGGTAGAAATGTCATCCTTTCTTGAATTAATTCAAGGGGATATAAGTGGACCAATTCATCCATCATGAAAGCTATTTAAATATTTTATGGTATTAATTAATGCATCTAGTAGATGGTCACATGTATGTTTTCTCTAACTCGTAATATTGAATTTTCATGTTTTCTTACCCAAATAATTAAATTGAGAGCACAATTAATTGATCATTTCATCAATAAAGTAAAGTCTCGATAATGTTGGAGAGTTTACCTCTCAATATTTCAATGATTATTGTATGGAAATAGGGATCACTATGGATCATCCGGTCGCCTGTGTGCATACACAAAATGGTTTAGCTGAATCACTAATTAAATGGCTCCAACTTATTGCTAGACCATTAATAATGAGAAAAAAGTTTCCAAGATCTGTATGGGTTCATGCAATATTGCATTCCTCGGCATTAATTCACATCAGACCAAGTGCATATCATAGACATTCTCCACTCCAATTTCTTTTTAGTCAAGATCCTGATATCTTTCACTTAAGAATCTTTGGTTGTTCAATATATGTATCAATCTCTCCCCCACAATGTACAAATATGGGACCTCAAATGAGGTTGGGAATATATATAGGATATAAATCCTCATCCATCATCATATATCTTGAACCACAAACTAGTGATGTATTTACAACACATTTTGTTGATTGTCACTTCAATGAATAAGTATTCTCATCATTAGGAGGAGAAAAGAAACAAAGTGAGGATATTTCCTATCTTTCCACCTGATAGTGTGAGATGGAAGTGAAAAAGATTTTACATTTTCAAGAACTAACAAATCAATTGCCTAGTGAATTTACTAATTAAAAGGGCGTGACTAGATCACACATACCACCTGTAAATGCACCAGATATAATTGATGTCCCGAAGACATAATTACATAATGATGTTACAAAAATCTCAAAAACATTCTTGAAGCATGGAAGACCAATTGGTTCTAAGGATAGAAATCCTCGAAAAATAAAAGGGATGACTATAATTGAAAAACCCAACATGGAGGTGTGTTTTCCATAAGAAACACATAATTCAAGTGTTCTTAAAGAAATACATGATGAGAATCATAAATATAATTCATAGGATATAGAAAACTCTAAATTTTTTTAAAATAATGAAATCTCTCTTAATTATACCACTACAGGTGATATATGGAATCAAAGTATTATGGAAAATATTGATAAAATATTTTCATATTCTATGTCACATGATATATAAAATGAAGACCCTTAACCAAGGTCTATTATGGAATTTCAAAAATGACCTGATTGGAGTAAATGGAAAGACTAAATGCAAGTTTAATTAAATTCACTTAATATATGAAGGGTTTTTGGACATATCATGCTCACATTAGAAGCTGTGAAGCATAATGGATATAAATGGGTTTTTGTGCATAAGGGGAATGAGAAAAACGAGATTGTAGGATAAAAAGATAATCTTGTCGCGTAAGGTATTTCTCAAACCTCTGATTAATTATGAGGAGGCATATTATCCTATTATAGATGTTATTACTTTTTGATATCTAATCAACCTTGCAGTAGATGATAAGGATAATATGAATCTTATGGATGTTGTTACAGCTTATTTATATGGGTCACTTGATAATAGTATATATATGAGATTCCCTAAAGGGTTCAAAATACCTGAAGTATTGAAATAAAAACCCAAAGACCTATATTCAATTAAATTGAAAAAAACCCTGTATGGATTAAAACAATCTAGGCATATGTGGTATAATTGTTTTAAGTGAATATTTGTTAAATAAATGGTACGTAAATAACCTCATATGCCAATATGTTTTTATTAAGAAAAAACATCTGGATATGAAATCATTGTTGTTTATGTTGATAATTTAAATATTATCAGAACTCTAGAAGAGATAAATAAAGAAATGAGAAACATAAAGGATGAATTTGAAATTAAAGATCTAGGAGAATCCAAGTATTATAAGGCCCCAGCCTTAAACCTTACTTAATCTTGAGTTATTACAAGATTACACATTGAGGATCTTTTCGGGTTTAGAGTTTTAGAGAATTAGATCATAAAACTTGCATTACATTCCACATATAAACAAAGTGGTTACATAAAGATAGTATTCTTCATTCCCATCAATGGAAACACATTTAAAATAAAACATGGATTATTTCTTGACACATCCTTGACTCTATCATCTTATCATGTACCTTTCCCTTGACCTGTGAAAAACATTTCAAAAACTTGGGATGAGCATAAAAACTCAGTATGGGTTATAAAAAAACATGGAAAGGAACATGAGTTCATATATACATAAGAATGAAATCATACTTTACCCATAAAACATAGGCACTTTAACATACCTCATAAAATCATGAATAAATCATAGAAATCATAAGAAATAAAGGTAACTTGAGGCATTCATAACATTCTTACATAGGGAGTAACCCTCTTGGTTACGTTTGGAATACCCATCACAGTATATTCCCTAAAATCTCTTCGGAGAAACCTTAACGTTTCACTCCTTCGCGTTACCCAATGCATTGGAGAGCTATAACGGGCTCACCCGCCCTTAGTTTATCACGGAACCACCCGTCTTCATAATAATGCCCAAGAACCATAACATAATCATATCACATAAAACATGTATAAAGGAAACATAAAATTTCCACATTTCAATCACGAGATATCAATACAACACATTGATATAAAAACATTATGAAAACCATTTTCAATACTAAAATAAAAGAAAAGTAAAACATGGTATTTATTTTTCTTTTAAAAAGAAGGTATGGCTTGTAGAGGAAGCTGAAACTCAAATAACGGTCACGACGGCGGAGAAGTCGTTGTCGCCACATATGTACGACAAAAACATTCCCTTTTGTCGTTTAGTAAACGCTTCGTATAAAAAATATTCCTTTTGAATAAACATAAAAGTCAAAGGGGTTTATACACCGTATAAAAGAAAGTTGTGTAAAAAAATAAAATATGCCTCAACGAAAGGAGATTGAGACGAAGTCCCATACAAAGATAATTTTTAAAATAAAATAGATACATTATGTGTATTCACTATAAGTACACATAAATAAAGTACAAATACAAGATACGACATAATAATATAATGACATAATTTGAAAGTAGGAGATTAACCCAAAGAATGGAAATTGGGTTAAGAAGTTCCCATACCTCGTATCTGACTTGACCCGACCGTTATTTAAACTCCTGAATAATAAAATTTAGTTAATCTCTACTTGATTATGAATCTTTTCCAAGTTCATTATTCCTTTTATACCATGTTATGAACATCATGTAATCATTTAAGTTAATAATGTTCATTTTGTCGGTATTTGGTTCTTAAGTCAAAAATAGGCTTCTTACACTTACATGTTGTTAATTTGGTCAAAGGTTCATTATATCCAGAATGATATTCATGATGTAGATATCATATATGTCATATATATCCAGTACCTGCATTCATTTATAATATTACATCACATTTAGAGGTAAGAAATGAAATGCACCGTTCATGGAGACGGTAAGCCGTACGTACGCATGAACGCTACTTCCATTTCTATTTCATATTTTCTGGAATGGAATCATAATGATATAAGAGTATATTATAATTCCAGTATAATAACATATATAATATCATTAACTTTATCCTTTACACATCCCACATATGGTATTAACGAATCAAATCACTTTCAGGGGGCGGTAGTCCGCACTTCCTAAAATGAAGATATCGTGTTTACCCATAATGGAAACCATAAAGTATGACCAAAATGAAGAAAAACAGAAGCTTAAGGAAAACATATACATATTATATATCATATATAAAAATAGTGACATCATAATGGCCACCTTTGAAGGTGTTAAATGAGTATTGAACAATCATCGTTTCGGGAGGCATAATTTCGCCATCCACGGAAAACGTATGTTCTTTAACCATTTGATGTAGTTGTGTGAGAGTGTGGCTCAAATAAATCTTATAACAACATCCTAGTATATTGAAGATACTGGTGATGTTATAAAATAAGGAAATAAAAAGATTTTAGGGGGTTGGAGAAGCAAAATAAAACAAATGAACATGAGAGAAACAATTACCTTTAAAAAGTGTAACTCCTTTTGATTTGAGCCTAAAGGCTTCCTTTGAAAGGATTCTGCCCAAAGGGAATCCTCTAGGATGAGGATAGGGATGTGGAGAGATCAAATGGGCAGGGGTTGTCCGAGCCAAAGGCTTGAAGAGTGTGTTAAATGAGGTAAAGGTGGGGGCCTTTTATAAGAGGAGAGGAGGGGCACTTTTGGAAAGTAAAGAAACATTACTTTATTTGAAAATGTGTTTCGGTTTTAAAAGGTCCCACATTGATATAATTCGTGGATAAGGTGATAAGTCATCGAAATCCACTCATCCAATTGGTTTTGGACATGTGTAGTTCATAGATATTACATTATCTTTCCATTTTATTTAAATCGTCCATTAATGATGTCATCGCTGCATCATTATTATGTCATAAATAATTTAATTTATTTAATGTCTAAAAATTATAAAAAAAATACTATGATATAGGAAATCTTTTTATCTTTCCAATGACTATTTATAATCGAAATTTGGACTTGTATAACCCCACTTAAAAATTGTTTTAGTAAAACAATTTATGTTAGTGTCATTTTCACTTTAACATTAAATAAAAAGTATTTTATGTCATTTCTCAACAAAAGTGGATCCATGGGGTCCCCAAGTTGACCCATGGCTTGTCTTGGTCGGACATGACACAACCAATAAGGGTAGGACATGTGTCTAGGTCATTTCATATTATTAAAGCATTATTTATACCTTAAACTACACTAATTACCACTAATCGTGATTAAGAACTTAATAAGTTACTATTCACCAAAAAATTATTTTAATCTCATTGAACCACATTTTACTTCTTAATGACAACCATTTATGTCGGATTTTCAAAATTCAGTACACATTAGTGGTAAACTTTCATTTAACTGAAAAATCAATTTGCTTGATTACCACTTAGTGGTTTCACTATTCATCAAAAATTGAAGTTTTTCAGAAAATTACCAAAAATTCACCCTAAGCTATATTTGATATTCCGAATTCAAAAATGAAGTCCTTTTTACAAAATTCAAATCATATAATTCACATTAATTAATTCAATAATTAATTCCCGCTGCCAGAGCAAATAGCGTGTTTTTACAAAACAATAAGTATCAAAAGATTGACACCAGTTTAAGTCTAATTTCAAATCGAAATTGATTCCAATGACCACCATTGGATAAAATGGTAAAAATATATTCTAATTTCACTTTAAAACCAATTCAAAAGATAATCTAATCATATAAATAAATTAGATTAAAAAGCAGTTTTGATGTAAAATACAACATTTTACACTATTCATAAAAAAATGAACTTTATCAGAAAGGTACCACAAATTTACACAAAGTAAATTTTGATGTCCCGATTCTAAAGAAGAGTTATATTTGGTCCAATAGAAAGTATAAGAGTGATCAAAACTATATTTAATGACGGTTCACCATTAAAAGGTGATAAGTGAACCTTTAGTGAAAATTAGGGTATAAAAGCCTAAAATTGAACTCTTTCCGTATTTTAAGCCTTTATCTTTTATTGGGTAAATGTAAAAACATCTAAAAACATATCTATTCATATTTTAGTTATTTCTATTCATTCCCGCCAGTACAACGGCTACTTGTTAACTAACATAATATTATTATATTACTAGTGTGCTACGTAAGTTTCAAAGAAACTCATCGTTGCGTATCGGGTACGCTATCGAACATAGCAACCCCTTTTAATTAAAATTCATATTTAATTCTCAAATATTAATAAATATGAAAATTATTTATTCTTTAATTACCTGGGATGTTACAAGTATTGTCTTGGATTGTAAATTGATCACGTGTCAAGTGTTATATTTTTGCATCAGTCAAATTACACTGAAAATGTCTTAAAACCCTTTAATATGAATAAAGTGAACCATTTAATTACTCCAATGGTTTGATCTTTAAATACCAAGAAAGATCAATATTGACCCTGTGAAGAAAATGAGGAGTTGGTTGGTCCAGAAGTACCATACATCAGTGTTATCAGATCACTAATGTATCTTTCTAATTGTACTCGTCCTAATATATCTATTTCTACAAATTTATTGGAAAGATTTAGTTTGGCCCCTACACGAAGTCACTATAATGGTATTAAACGTATTTTTTGTTATCTTTGTGGCACTATCGATTTGGGTCTATTCTATTCTAATAAATTAGAAAGGAAGATGGATAGTTTTGTAGATTCAGGTTATTTATCTGATCCACATAATGAACAATCACAAGATGGTTAGATGTTAATAGTAGAAGGTATTTTCATATCTTGGATATCACAAAAGCACAAACTCATCTCAACATCTTCAAATCATGCAGAATTGATATCATTACATGAAGCATTTTGAGAATGTGTTTGGTTGCGGTCTATGACTCAACCCATTCGATCGGCAAGTGGATTTCCTATGGATAGTATCCCAACAATTTTTTCTGAAGATAATATTGTGTCCATCACACAATTTAAGGAAGGCTTTAACAAGAATGATCGGACAAAACACATACCATCGAAATTTCTCATTCACACTAGAGTTAATGAAGAATGGAGATATTGACATGCAATATGTTCGATCCAGTGACAACGTTGCAGATTTATTTACAAAGATGCTATTAACTATTATCTTAAGAAATTTTTTGCATAATATAAAGTTATATAAATTGAAAATTTTGTAATGTAATGTATCTTTTAGGGGGATTTTATGTGACTGTACTCTTTTCCTTATTTTATTTTTTATCCCGCTAACTTTTTTTAGAAAAAGGTTTTTAATAAAGCAGTATCAAAACACGTGTGACATTTATAGTGGTGTGCATCCCAAGGTGGGTGTTAAGAAGCCACTAATTGTGGGTTCATCATTCAACGGGGGTGGGATACTCACCCCCACCAATCCCCTTTGCACTTCTATAAAAGGCAGTGAAACCCCTATAAATAGGGGTGTGCATCCCAAGGGGGTGTTAGGAAGCTGCTAATTGTGGGTACATCATTCAACAGGGGTGGGATACTCACCCCCTAGAGTAGCAATATCGCTTGCGAGGGTATTTAAAATATTCTGATCTCATATCATTGTTACTTGTAGTAGAGAAGAACAGTGATTTTTTGATTAAAAATCATCAATCTCATCCTACTAGTTTAGCAATAACATTTCCTAAATAAAATTCTATATTTCATGAAAATAATCATAGAAGAAGTTGGGGACATGATTCTCATGGTGGATGTGGTTTTGGTGACAGACGCGGTCAAGGATGTGGTCGTAACCATTGGCCTACTTGAAATGAATATCATAATCAAAGAACTATCAGCTCAAACACTCGGAGTAATCTTGAAGATTCCTGCTATAGGTGTGGTTCTAAGGGACATTGGTCTCATGTTTTTAGAACCCCAGAACATCTTTGTAATCTCTATAAAGCATCTGTTGAAGCAAATAAGAATAAACCACACTTTTCTAAGACATCCTATAAAGATAAATAAAAGGAGGTGAATTTTATTGAAAATCACGAGCCATCAAATGATGATTTCACTTACCTCGAAGCGGGTGATTTTACTTGTGAGTTTGATGATATGATAGCTAGAAATAATTCAGAAAAATTACATTAATTATGATATATGATATGTCTTTTTTTCTGTATGTTTTATATTTTAGATATTGTATTATTTGAATTTCACAAGGTGTTTCTTATAATATTATTCTCTTTACTTTGAATCATTGAAAATGATTGTTTAAATGGGATAGATATTTGCATACCGGATAGTGGAACAATGAACATAATTATTAAGAATAAAAAATATTTTTATAATCTTAAATCAACAAGACCAATTGTGAATATTATATCAGGTCCTACAGATCTGATATAAGGTACTGGTAAAACGAGTTTTTCTTTACCCAATGGGATGCAATTTTTTATAAAAGATGTGATGTTTTCCCCAAAGTTCAAAAGAAACTTGTTAAGTTTCAATGATATATACCAGCATGGGTATGATACTCAAACTATATCTAAGAGAAATGAAAATTACATGTGTGTTTCCATTAATAAATTTTTCAAGAGTTGTGTACTAGAAAAAATACCAAAATTATCATCTAGATTGCATTATACATATATAAGTGCAATTGAAACACATATGATATTAAATAATGGACCACAAATTGTTAATTTATGGAATGACGGATTGGGTTATCCTGATTCAGAAATGATGTGAAAAATAATTGAAAGTTCGCATGGATATTCAATAAAGGTCAAACATATTTCATCACTAAGAAAAATTCCATGCGAGGCTTGTTCGCTTGGAAATCTAATCATGAGACCATCTCCATCTAAAATTAAGGCTGAAATGTAATCCTTTTCTGAATGAATTAAAGGGGATATAAGTGGACCAATTCATCCATCATGTCTATTTAAATATTTTATTCTATTAATTGATGCATCTAGTAGATGGTCACATGTATGTTTTCTCTAACTTGTAATATTGTATTTTCATGTTTTCTTGCCCAAATATTTAAATTGAGAGCACAATTCCCTGATAATTTCATCAAGAAAGTAAAGGCTCGATAATGTTGGAGAGTTTACCTCTCAAGCTTTCAATGATTATTGTGTGGAAATGGGGATCACTATGGAGCATCCAGTCGCCTGTATACATACACAAAATGGTTTAGATGAATCACTGATAAAATGTATCCAACTTATTGCAAGACCGTTAATAATGAGAACAAAGATTCTGAACTCTGTATGGGGTCATGCAATATTGCATTCCTCAGCATTAATTTGCATCAGACCAATTTCATATCATAAATATTCTCCAAGACAATTGGTTTTGGGCCAAGATCCTGACATCTTTCACTTAAGAAACTTTGGTTGTGCAATATATGTATCAATCTCTCCCCCGCAACGTACAAATATGGGACCTAAAATGAGGTTGGGAATATATATAGGATATAAATCCTCATCCATCATCATATATCTTGAACCAAAAATTGGTGATGTATTTACAGCACGTTTTGCTGATTGTCACTTCAATGAAGAATTATTCCCATAATTATGGGGAGAAAAGAAACAAAGTGAGGATATTTCCTAGAATGTGAAAACATTATCTTTTCTTGATCCTCCCACACGGTAGTGTGAGAAGGAAGTGAAAAAGATTTTACACTTTAAAGAACTAGAAAATCAAATGCCTAATGCATTTAATGATTCAAAGGGCCTGACTAAATCACATATACCACCTGTAAATGTACTGGCTAGAATTGATGTCCTGAAGACACAATTACACAATGATGTAACAAAAATCTAAAAAACATGCTCGAATTTTGTAAGACCAATTGGTTCAAAGGATAGAAATCCTAGAAAAAGAAAAGGGATGACTATAATTGAAAATCGCATTATGGAGGTGTGTGTTCCAGAAGAAACACGTAATTTAAGTGTTCTTAAAGAAATACATGGTGAGAATCATAAAGAGCATTCATAGGATATAGAAAACTATAAAGGTTTTGAAAGTAATGAAATCTCTCTTAATTATACCACTACAGCTGATATATAGAATCAAATTATTGTGGAAAATATTGATGAAATATTTTCATATTCTATGTCACGTGATATAGAAAATGAAGACCCGGAACCAAGGTCTATTTTGGAATGTCAAAAACGACCCGATTGGAGTAAATGGAAAGATGCAATGCAATTTGAATTAAATTCACTTAATATACGAGGGGTTTTTGGACATATCATGCTCACATCAGAATTTGTGAATACTGATGGATATAAATGGGTTTTTGTTCATAAGATTAATGAGAAAAATGAGATTTTAGGATACAAAGCTCATCTCATCGCACAAGGTTTTTCTCAAACCTGGAATTAATTATGACGAGGCATATTCTTCTATTATGGATGTTTTTACTTTTTGATATGTAATCAACCTTGTAGTAGCTGAGAAGAATAATATGCATCTTATGGATGTTTTTACAGCTTATTTATATGGGTCACTTGATAATAGTATATATATGAGATTCCCTGAAGGTTTCAAAATACCTGAAGTATTCAAATCAAAACCCAAAGACCTGTATTCAATTAAATTGCAGAAATCTCTATATGGATTAAAACAATCTGGGCGTATGTGGTATAATCGTTTCAAGTGAATATTTGTTAAATAAATGGTATGTCAATAACCTCATATACCCATATGTTTTTATTAAGAAAACAACATCTGGATATGAAATAATTGTTATTTATGTTGATGATTTAAATATCATCAGAACTCTAGAAGAGATCAATGAAAAAATGAGAAACTTAAAGGATGAATTTGAAATGAAATATCTAGTAGAAACCAAGTATTGTCTTGGATTATAAATTGAGCATGTGTCAAGTTTTATGTAACGACCCAAAAATCATTCTTGAAAATTCTTCTTGGTCTATTTAAATGTCTTATTATGGTTATATAAAACATATGCACTTATTTGGTTCTATGTTTTGTATTTTAAAATATGATTAAGAATTGTTATTGTTGCTAATATAGTCATTGAATAGTGATCACATGATTAGTATAAATATAGGGCTTTAACAAAACCAATTTACTCAGACAAAGGAAGTGATGGCCTCATCCAGTAGAATTTCCCCATACAAAGCCCATTTGTCGGAGCTCGGAAATGAGGTGGCTTCATTGGGATTCACTCTTTACCAATCCCAAGTCGATCTTGAATACGTTAAGCTCGAGCGGAACTGCCTACGAGAGAAGTGTAATTTGATAGAGATTACCACTCGAGAAATGTTATTTGAGCCACTCTAAGAGTCTGTCACCATCGCACACCTTAACCTAAGGTATTATGCGGGTGTTTTAAGGGTTTATGTAACAAGACCCTATCACTATGAAAATTTACATTATTTTTTTTATAAATATTATACATTCATTTTATTATTGTTACTTTATAAAGAGTTTTTAAAGCACAAATAGTATTTTTAGTTAATATTAAACTAAGTAATCTATTTTGATGAATTAATGGATTTTTTAATTAAATAATATTTTAAAAAAATATTATTATTAATAAATTAATTTTTATTAAATATAAATTATTGTATAACTTTTACGAATACAATTGTAATTTTTATTAAGGTTTGAAAGTTGTTTTTGTCAAAACCCATGAATTTTTGAAAAATGTTGGTTTTTATTTTAAAAGTTAAAATTCACATATTTGGAAAATTATTTAGATAAAATGAATATTATTTTTGGAATTAGGATTTCGAAATTATCCAACCGTGAATTTTTCATAATTCTCTAAGACAGTTGAATTTTTGGGTAAAAATTGAATTCCGTTTAAATATATAATGTGTTTTATGACATCATAATGACCCAATAGTGATATAATAAAATAATATAAATGATATTTTCGGCCAATATATGTTTTATTATTAAAATAATGTGATTTTTGGTTTTTTTGATTTATTTTACAAAGCCTTAGTAGACCCTCCAAGACTTATAAAACATTTTATCTTTTTAAATGGTTTTCCTTGAGAGTGTGACTCACCTCCAAATAAAAAACCCTATTATTTTAAGAATTTCGGCCATTGAACTTATAAAATATTTTTTTCCACTCCCCTTTGGAAAAAAATATGGGCAAAAACCATGGGTTGGTTTGTGGTTTTGATTAGTTTAATGTGCGGTGTCCCAAACCTAAATAATAAAGAATTCCCTCTCCTTTCCTATATAAACCCAACCAAACTCCCACTTCCTCTTCACTCAAATCCTTTAGAGTTTATCCAACCTATTATATCCTCTATCTATAATCCTCCCAAGGCACCCCAAGCTCCCAAGAAGTCTCTCTCAATCCCCTCCCAAGCCTTTGGGATCACACTTCCAAGTAAGGGATTCTCACTTTCTTTATTTATGTCCAAGTTTCCTTATATTGTTATGCCATTTTATTTTCAATTATAAATGTTGGGGTATGATTTTTCACCTCCCACATACTTTACTCTTCATGTTTTAATAATGATATATCCCCTTTCTCTCTCATTAATGTCTCTCATGTACACCTGTTACCATGCCGAAATTCCGTAAGGAATTTCTCTCTCCTCATTTACATTCAAGCAATTCTTTTGTATTACGTATCTAAATTATATTACATTTGTTGGTACATGTATCTATATGAAACCCTTACTTTCCATTTCATGTACATATTATGAGACACCCATTTCTCTTTCATCAACCATTTTTATGAATTCTTATTTCACGTCGTTATGCTTCCAAAATTACACCGTATTTTTCCAAGCCAAGATCATAGTGTAGTGAATATCATATCCATGTATCTATCAAGGGTATTAAACTTTATGCACATATACATATTGAATGGTACTTTCATGTATTTATTCTATAATCCTTAATCATGTAATAACTTATTATTTTGATTGATTACATGTTATATTATCCATGTGGCACACTTATGCATGAAATGAAATATTTAAGAAGGGTGTGGCCTGATAGCACTCCAATGCATTAGGTAAAGTATAGTATCATGATACATCATGTAAAATGAGTTTTGACTCATTCTAATTCAATTGAAATGAGGGTTTACTCATGCTTCATGTGCAAAGAGGGTTTATTCATGCTTCATGTGCAATGAGCCTTGGCTCATGCTAATTCCATGTTAAGTGTTGTTGCCACATTTCCATGTTATGATAATCATGATATATCATGACTTTATGTTCATGTTTCTTTTATGATCCATTGATATGCCTATTTCCTAACATGTATTGTATTCTTCATGTTATACCATTTTTACTCCCTTAATGGGCTTTATAGCTCACCCTTCTCTTATGTATGTCCTCAGGTTATCCTTTGCAATTCTAAGTATGAGGGAATGTGGTGGTCATGTAAAGGAAGTTTTCAATAAGATGTTGTGTTCTATTATTTAAGTTGTTATGTAATGTTCCTAAGCCCCAAAGACACTATACCTATCGATATTCTATGTTGTATCAAGTGAAGGTTTTATGTAATAAATCATGCTTAAGTGTTTAATAAAGAGCAGGGTTGTTATAGTTGGTATCAAAGGATAGGTTTAGTTGTTTTTGGGTTTAGGATTAGAAAACCCTAGTGAAGCCTTAGATACAAGACTAATTATAATAAAAAATCCCTAAGTTTTGGTGGGTATTGAGTAAGTGGTTTATCAAGAAATTACATCCCTGACTGGATACGAGCAGGTAGAGGCGGCTTTAGCACAGATGTACCTAGGAGTGAAAACCCCGACAAGGAGTTTCAGTCTTGACCCAGGGTATCCTGGTACATGACAATGGGTCTTGCTTCACTCCTGGTTACGACACTCCTAGGGGATATGCTTTGGTAAATTCACAAGCTTAGTATTAACCATTATTATGGGAACAAAAAAATCCCCTAAGAATATATGTTAGAAAGTAGATCATGGATAACATATATTAAAGCCTATAGATTCATAAGTTAAGGAAATAAAATCTATTTATAAGTCATCTATTTTTTTCCTTGGATTACCCTTTATGTGTTACCCCTAACTTTCCTTTTATTCCAGCCAATGCCCGGAAATAGGAGGACTTGGGCTAACAACTGATGCAAAGATCAATGTGATGATTGTTCTAATGAGATATTCAATATGATGGGAGTAGGAATTGAAAACTTTGTCACGATACTCTCTCAGTTAACTCAAGAATTGAATAGAAACATGGGTCAAGAGGAATGTTCACCCCCCCCCCCCTCCCTCCCAATGAAGAATAAGTCGTTATTGAGAGCTTCCTGAGACAAAGACCTCCTACTTTTAATGGATCATATTATCCCTCAATCGTTGAAAAATGGATCAACTCCATTGAAAAGATATTCTCCATCCTTCAATGTTCTGAACAAGAGAAGGTTCTCCTGGATGCTTATCATATGGAGGGTGAAGCTGATCAATGGTGGACATTGATCAAAAATAAGAAGCCTAAGGAGGATATCGAGGCATTGGAATGGAATGATTTCCGGAAGATGTTTTTTGATAAATATTTTCCACGCACCCTCCAGCTTAAGATAGAAAGGGACTTCCTTTCCCTCAAGAAAAAAGACGACGAATCCATCGCAGCATACGAGGAAAACTTCACAAGGCTTGAATGATACTCTATCTTTTTCGTTACCCCTGAATGCAAGGTTTACCGCTTCTTTGGTGGGCTGAAACCTAGCCTACGGAAAGCCCTAGAGATCCATGACTTCGACAACTATGATGAAATTGTCTGATGTGCCCTCAAGGTCGAAATAGAGATCAGTGAATATCAGGGGTATCATGGGGATAATAAGTGTAAGGTGGACTTCAATTATGGTGGTCCGATGGATAAATCCAATGGTGCTAAGAAGATCAATCACCCCACTTACCAAAGGTACGGAAAGAATCACCTCGGAAATTGCTTGAATGGGATGAGGAAATGCTTTAGGTGTGGAAGAGAAAGACACCTAGCTGTTAACTGCTAACAAGAAAAACCCATGACTGCGATAGAGGATAGGAATTCTCTATTCGACTCTCAACTCGTAGTCCATTGCTTCAAATGCAAAGAACCAGGGCATCTTTTAAATCGGTGCCCTAATCCAAGGGTTTTCGAAGGCAACCAACAACCTCCAAGGTAGCAAGGGTGAGCTTTTTTCATCACTATCTCTAAAGTGAACCCCGCCAACGAAGTGGTGACAGGTACACCAGTTATTCATTCAATAATAGTGAACATATTTTTTTATTCAGGTTCTATGCATTCTTTTATATCCCAAAATTTTAGTAGAACAATCCCAACACCACTACAAATAATGGAAGTAAAGATGTCGCTGAGTACAAAAAATGGGGCAATAATTGCATCCCATGAATATAACTCCTCCCCTATCATAATAGGTGGATTGAACTTCCCAGCAAACCTCATAATACTCCCTCTAGTGGAATTTGATGCAATTCTTGGAATGTATTGGTTTTCTCTATATATATCCAGCATAAATTTACGTGAGAGGTAAATCACTCTCCATGTGGAGAATCAACCCCCGATTCTATACAATTGCAAGGAGGAAGATGAATCTTCTTTATCTCCATCATCTCAAGCATAGATATTACTGCCCTATGAGCACAAATATCTGGATCAGATGATTGAGTCTAAGGAGGAAACCATCCTTGAATAAATGCCTATTGTGAGGGAATTCGCTGAAGTGTTTCCTGAGGAATTGTCTGGTCTTCCTCCTAGAAGAGATGTTGAATTCTCAGTTAATCTTATACCTGGGGCATTTCCAATATCCAAGACTCCATATAGAATAGTTGTTGTGGATCTTGAGGATCTAAAGAAACAACTACAGGAGAATATAGATAAAGGGTTTATATGCCCAAGTGCTTCACCATGGGGTGCACTAATCCTCTTCGTCAAGAAGAAGGATGGGTCAATGCATCTTTGCATTGATTATCGTGAGCTTAACAAAATCATGATAAAGAAAAAGTACCCTCTCCCATGAATTTATGACTTGTTCAATCAGCTGTGTGAAATACAATACTTCTCCAAGGTAGATTTGTAGTCGGGATATTATAAAGTAAGGGTGAAGAAAGAAGATATCCCCAAGACTGCTTTTCGTACAAGATACAGGCACTATGAATTCATAGTAATTCCTTTTGGACTCACTAATGCTTCAGAAATCTTCATGGACTTGATGAATAGAGTCTTTAGAGGTTACCTAAACAAATTTGTGGTACTCTTTATAGACGATATTCTAATATACTCTAAAACCAAGGAGGATCATGAGGAGCATCTAAGAACTATACTAGAGACCTTGCGAAAGGAGAAGCTCTATGAAAAGTGCAGAAAGTGTGAGTTCTGGTTGAAGTAGGTCTTATTCTTGGTCCATATCATCACAAGTAATGAGATATCTGTGGATCCCTCCAAGATAGCTACAATAGAGGGATGGATGAGGCCAACATCGGTAACGGATATCCATAGCTTCTTGGGGTTAGCTGGATATTATTGACGATTTGTGAGAAATTTCTCATGATTTTCCAACCCTCTTACCAAGCTAACTCATAAGGGAGTAAATTTTTTTTGGAGTGATGAATGCGAAGAAAGCTTCAAGGAGTTGAAAAAGAGGCTTATCACTGCATCTGTGATCACTTTACCCATAAGTGGAGAACTTTTTGTGGTATTCGGTGATGCTTTGAAGAAGTTCATGGGATGTGTGTTGATGCAAAATGACAAAGTCATTGCCTATGCTTTAAGGAAATTGAAAGTTTGTGGGAAGAATTATCTAACACATGATCTGGAGTTGGTTGTGGTGATCTTCGCTTTAAAAATTTGGCAGTATTATCTCTTTGGTGAGAAGTGTGAAATATATACAAACCAAAAAATCCTCAAGTATATATTCACACAAAAAGAGTTTAACATGTGCCAATAAATATGGTTAGAGCTGATCAAAGACTATGACTGATCAATCCATTACCACCCTGGGAAAGTGAACAAGGTGGTGGATTCTCTAAGTCGAAAGGACCCAGTGATTCTATCATTGATGAGAATTGAGAAGGATCCAATATTCTTATATTTGATGAATATTGGCATGAGAATCATAAAGAAGGTAACATCATCAATCCTTTCACAAATGATTGCTCAACTGTCTCTTTTGGAAAGGTTAAAGGATGCTCAAAAGGATGATGTGGGAATTCAGAAGAAAGTGGAATCTATCAGAAAAGTGTAATCCTCAGAGTTCAATGTTAATAAATAAGGAATTGTGAGATTTGGGAAAAGAATATGTGTTCCATCAAGTCTGGAGCTGAAGAAGGAACTTTTGGATAATGCACATAGTTCAAATTTCTCTATTCACCCAGGAAACACAAAGATGTATCGAGATCTCCGAGAGAATTATTTTTGGGATAATATGAATAAGGATATCTCTGAGTATACAAAGTTTCTGTTGTGTCAAAAAGTTAAGGAAGAGAGGCAGAAGTCTAAGGGGATGATGCAACCATTGCCCATACCAGCATGGAAATGGGAGAACATCACCATGGACTTTGTCACTGGAATTCTGAAGACATCCAAAGGCAACAATGCAATCTGGGTTTTTATAGATCATCTTACAAATTATGTACACTTCATTTCAATTAGGGAGTATTTCTCATTGGATCAACTAGCATGGATATATATTAGGGAAGTGGTAAGGCTACATGGAGTACCATTATCTATTGTATCTGATCGAGATCCAAGATTCACCTATAAGTTTTGGAAGAGTCTTCAGCATACTTGATAAAACACTATTTTATTGAATATTTTATTGATAATAAATGAAATAATTTCCTCACATTGTGTTAAATATGTTTATTTATAAAATATTTGGGATTTGATCATTCATTTGAAAATTTGGTGAAAATTCCAGTTTTACCCTTAATAGTGCATTGTAGTATTTCGAAGATAAATATTTTTATATTTATTATTTGAATTTGAAATTTTGTAACAGTTTTTCTAACTTCATACAACTTTCATTCAGGACACTAGAGCTAAATAGTGCATTTGGATGGAGTAAATGATCAATTAATCCAATGGTGGGCTGGACTCGGCAGAATAGACATAGGTTCTGTATTTGGGCCATATCGTATACATACGGGCTTGGATTGAGCCCAAAATTTGAGGCAAGCTCGGGGACATGATTTGGAACAAATAATCCTTCTGGAAGGCCGGTCAATTCACGCTTTTTAGAGGTCAAATGGGAGGTGCAAGTTTGAATAAAATATTTGGCCGAGTTTTTCATTTCACACTTAAAAAGTTATGTATCCCTAGCCCTCACAAACTCTATTTAAAGGGGGTTTTAACTCTTTGAGAGGGCTGGTCGAGGCTTTGGGAAGGTGTGGCCGAAAGGGTGTCTCTTGGGAGCCCCTCACAACTCTTGGATGAAGTAAGCCTTTGTGCAAACCTCTCTTCCAAAAAGGCTCTCCTCTCTCACCTCATCTTTGTATTTCTTTTCTTTCATGTTTGTTTCTTGAATTTTTCTTCAAATAATATTCTGTGATCATCCCTCTTCTTCTTATCTTAATATTCTTAATTGGGTTGGAATCAAGAGTGGAGACAAGATTGGGTTCTACCCTTTCAATCCGTTGCTTATGCAAAACGTCTCCACGATGACTACACCACCCATGGAAGAGTAGTTCTTTTTAGTAATCGATCGACCTCTATCATTATTCATTCATTTATTTTGAATCAATGAGCTACTGTAATTCACATATTATGATCTATTAATTGAGATTTTAATTTAAATGAAACTAAGCAAGCAATTGAATAGTTAACACAAAACACGCGAGGTCGGGAATTGTGTGAACTGTGAGAGCGCAACCTTAACCGGTAATTCAAAACCACATGGGATCAATTTGTAGAGTTCAAATATAATCCCTAAGCTCAATTAATACTCATTTCCAGAGTGGTTATGTTCCTTAATTTACCACTGACCATAAGCTAATTTTAGAGCATCAATCAAAGCAGGGTGTTGCGATTGCATTTTCTGAAGTTAGCCTAAGGTTAAAATTCACTTCAATCTTCGTGGTAAAGTTAATTCTCGTAGGGTTCGGGATTTAACAAATTAAGGGATCATAATTAAGTGAATATTAATTTAAATGATAATGATTAATAAATGATTGAAGAGGTAGAGTTAGATCGATTACGTCTTTTAAATATTGTCTAAACAAACATCTTTTTGTTGTGTCATTTTAATCAAACTTCATTTCAAAACTAAAAACAAAAAAAATACAATCTTCTTCCAGCAAACTTCTTCTAGATTCATAAACTATAAACAAACACCCCCATCCTTTCAAGTAGTGTTTTTATTCTCTTTTATTTTACTTCTAGAATACCTCTAAAAATTGTTTTAATTCACTTCCTCCTTTGAGAGACGACCTTGGTCAGCCACTCTGCTGCACCTAAGTACCCCAAAATCATACTAATCATTTGAGGGCGCCCACGACAGCGCTCTTTCAATACTCTAGATACTGAACTGAACTTCAGTACGTCCTATAATCCTCAAACTGATGTCCAATCTGAGCAAACTATTCAGACACTAGAAGGTATGTTAAGATCATGTTCAATAGACTTTAAAGGAATATGGGATCAACATCTTCCTCTAGTTGAATTCTTCTATAATAACAGTTTCCACTCGAGCATCTGAATGGCACCTTATGAAGACCTGTATAGGAAGAGGTGAAGAACATCAACATGTTGGGATGAAGTCAGTGAGCGTAAGATGCTAGGACTATAAATGGTCGAAGAAATAGTGGAGAAGGTGAAAACCATTCAGCAGCATATCAAGACAGCCCAGAGTCGATAGAAGAGTTATGCAGATAACCTTCAATGAGACCTTTAGTTTAAATTTGGAGACATGGTATTTCTATGCATATCTCCATGGAAGAAGGTCATGAGGTTTGGAAAAAAGGTAAGTTAAGTCCTAGGTACATCGGCCCCTTTGAGATTATTAATCGTGTTGGGGTTATGGCCTATCGAATAGCACTTCCACCTAGATAGCCAAAGTACATGATGTCTTTCATGTATCCCTCTTAAGGAAGTACATACCAGACCCTTCACATGTACTCTCTTCATAGGTGGTATAGTTATAGGATGATCTTTCTTACGAGGAGCAACCAGTGAAGATCTTAGATCGTAGAAAAAAAATTCTACGAAATAAGACAATGCCCATCGTCAAGGTGTTGTGGAAAAACCACAAGTTTGAATAAGCGATGTGGGAATCAGAATAAGTGATGAAGCATATTTACCCATATCTTTTTTAGTGTGGGAAAAGGAAATTTCGAGGGTGAAATTTCTTAAGGGGGGAAGATTGTAACGACCCAAAAATTCATTAATGAAAATTCATCTTGGTCTATTTAAATGTCTTCTTATGGTTATGTAAAACATATGAACTTATTTGGTTCTATGTTTTTAATTTTAAAATACCATTAAGAATTGTGATCGTTGCTAATATAGTCGTTGAACAGTGATCGCGTGATTAGTATAAATATAGGGCTTTAACAAATCCAATTTACTCAGACAAAAGAAGTGATGGCCTCATCCAGTAGACTTGCCCCATACGAAGACCATTTTTCAGATCTCATAAAGGAGGTGGCGTCATTGGGATTCGCTCTTGACCAATCCCAAGCCGAGCTTGAATACGTTAAGCTCGAGCAGAACCGCCTATGGGAGGAGTGGAAGTTGATAGAGATTACCACTCGAGCAATGTTATCTGAGCCACCCCAAGAGTCTATCACCATCACACACCTTACACTAAGGTATTATGTGAGTGTTTTAAGGGGTTATGTAACAATACCCAAGAACTATGAAAATGTACATTATTTTTTGTATAAATATTATACATTCATTTTATTATTGTTACATTTTAAAGATTTTTTAAAGTAAAAATAGTATTTTTAGTTAATATTCAACTGAGTAATCTATTTTGATGAATTAATGGATTTTTGAATTAAATAATATTTTAATAAAATATTATTATTAATAAATTAATTTTTATTAAATATAAATGATCGTATAATTTTTATGAATATAGTTGTAATTTTTATTAAGGTTTGAAAGTTGTTGTTTTCAAAACCCATGAATTTTCGATAAATGTCAATTTTTATTTTAAAAGTAAAAATTCACATATTTAGAAAATTATTAAGATAAAATGAATATTATTTTTGGAATCAGGACGTCGAAATGGTGAATTTTTTATAATTTTCTGAGACAGTTGATGTTTTGGGTAAAAATTGAATACTATTTAAATATATAATGTGTTTTATGACATCATAATGACCCAATAGTGATGTAATAAAATACTATAAATGATATGTTCAGACCATATATGTTTTACGATTAAAATAATTTGATTTTGGGTTTGTTTGATTTATTTTACAAATCCTTAGCGGACCCTCCAAGACTTATAAAACATTTTATCTTTTTAAATTGTTTTCCTTGAGAGTGTGACTCACCTCCACATAAGAAACCCTATTATTTTAAGAAGTTCTGACATTGGACTTATAAATTATTTTTTTCCACTCCTCTTTGTAAAAAAACCATAGGCAAAAACCATGGGTTGTTTTGTGGTTTTGATTAGTTTAATGTGTGGTGTCCCAAACCTAAATAATAAAGAATTCCCTCTCGTTTCCTATATAAACCCACTCAAGCTCCCACTTCATATTCACTCAAATCCTTTTGAGTTCTTACAACCTCTGTCCTCCACTCTCTATAATCCTCCCAAGGTGCCCCAAGCTCCCAATAAGTCTCTCTAAAGTACCTCCCAAGCCTTTGGGATCACACTTCCAAGTAAGGGATTCTCACTTTCCTTATTTATGTCCAAGTTTCCTTATATTGTTATGCCCATTTATTTTCAATTGTAAATATTTGGATATGATTTCACAACTCCCCCATACTTCCCTCTTCATGTTTTAATAATGATAGATCCCCTTTATCTCTCATTAATGCCTCCCATGTACACCTGTTACCATACTGAAATTCTGTAAGGAATTTCTCTCTTCGCATTTACATTCAAGAAATTATTTTGTATTACGTATCTAAATTCCATTACATTTTTTGGTACATGTATCTATATGACCCCCTTAATGTCCATTTCATTTAAATATGATGATACACTCATTTCTCTTTCATCAACCATTTTTATTAATTCTTATGTCACGCTGTTATGCTACCGAAATTGCATCGCATTTTTTCAAGCCAAGATCATAGTGTAGTGAATACCATACCCATGTCTCTATCAAGGGTATTCACCTTTATACACATATACATATTTAATGGTACTTTAATGTATTTATTCCTCATTCCTTAATCCTGGAATAACTTGTGATGTTGATTGATTCCATGTTATATGTTCAATATGGCACACTTATGCATGAAATGAAATGTTTAAGAAGGGTGTGCCCTGATAACGCTCCAATGCATTGGGTCACTAGTGCAGAAAACATTTTTTACGTCGGTTATTTTTTATTATTTACGTCGGTTTTTAGGCGACGTTAATACGGACGACGTTATAAATAACGTTTTTTACGTCGGTTATTTAAAACCCGACGTAATATCCCTAACATCACGGTGGTTATCACGTCGGTTCATATAATAACCGACGTGATAAATATGCGCGGGGGGGCTTTATAACGTCGGTTATTCCCTAAACCGACGTGATAAAACGCCTGGGATATAGTTTATCACGTCGGTTATGACATAACCGACGTGATAAACCCTTCCCCTGGCCTATTATCACGTCGGTTATTTAAGAAACCGACGTGATAAAAAGGCCTGGGAAACGTTTTAGCACGTCGGTTATCCAATAACCGACGTGGTAAATCAATTCCCAGGCCTTTTAGCACGTCGGTTATATTAAGAACCGACGTGATAAAAGCCCCGGGAACGGTTTATCACGTCGGTTCTAGGAAAACCCGACGTGATAAACCCCTGGCGATTTATTTACCACGTCGGTTATAAAATAACCGACGTGAAAGAAATTTTTTTTTTTAAATAATTGCACTACTCTCACCAAAAAGCAACCAGAAACCAAACAAAAATAACAATGCCAGCCCTCCCCCAAGCCCCAACTGAACCCCACCCTCATCTATACCCACCTAACAACCTGGCCAGCCCTCCCCCACCACATTGGAGCCCCACCACAACCCTTGGACACCCCCCCACCCCTTGGACAGCCCCCCCACCCTCATTTACACCCCCACGACCCCTAGTATAGCCTCAAACACCCATTGGAAACCCCTCCCATATCCCTTGGACACCCTCCACCCCTTGGACACCCCCCCCCACCCCTTGGACAGCCCCCCCACCCTCATTTACACCCCCAAGACCCCTAGTACAGCCTCAAACACCCATTGGACACCCCCCCACACCTTGACAGCCCTCCCAGACCCCTTGGACACCCCTCCCATATCCCTTGGACACCCCCCCACCCCTTGGACAGCCCCCCACCCTCATTTACACCCAACCGGCCCCTTGGACAGAACTCCCAGACACCTTGGACACCACTCCCATATCCCTTGGACACCCCCCCACCCCTTGGACACCCCCCCACCCCTTGGACAGCCCCCCCACCCTCATTTACACCCAACCGGCCCCTTGGACAGAACTCCCAGACACCTTGGACACCACTCCCATATCCCTTGGACACCCCCCCACCCCTTGGACACCCCCCCACCCCTTCGACAGCCCCCCCACCCTCATTTACACCCCCCGAACACCCCTTGGACACCCCTCCCATATCCCTTGGACACCCCCCCACCCCTTGGACACCCCCCCCACCCCTTGGACAGCCCCCCACCCCCTGGACACCCCCCCCCCCGACCCCTTGGAAACCCCCCCTACCCCTTGGAAACCCCCCCCATCCCCTTGGACAGCCCCAAACACACCTTGGACACCCCTCCCATATCCCTTGGACACCCCCCACCCCTTGGACACCCCCCCACCCTCATTTACACCCCCCCCCCCCGACCCCTAGGACAGCCCCAAACACACCTTGGACACCCCTCCCATATCCCTTGGACACCCCCCAAACACCCACCCACCCCCTTGGAACCTCTCCCCCCATACCAAAATCCAGACCAGAAAAACCATCAACAGTAGACCAAAACAAGAAGTAGAGAAAAATTAAACATTCACTTATATAACATTCAAAACTTACACTGTCAACTTCAAAAAAAACTAAATCCAACCTAAACGACTACGAAATACACAATTACATTGACAATATTCAAAATTACATTTTACATTACAAACAACTAAAAGTCAATCAAACCTGTAAAATAATTTGACCACTCCACTTGTAAGTGTTTGATATCTTCAGCAGTAAAGGGTTGAGGGTCATCAAAAAGCTACAAAGGAAAAGGATAGTAGTCAACGTGTATAATGAATAAATCAAATTGAAATATTATGAGAAAGAGGAAATCTTACCAGGTCAAAACTCAGAACTGTCCCAGTTGTTATTATTTCATACATAAATCTTAACATGTAATATCCGCATTCGATGATGCCTTGTTGCTCATGACATTTCTGTTTGAATGAGTGTAAATTCAATATATTATTTTTATGTAATAAATCAAAATGTACAAATTATAAATGGATATTTACCTTCGCATGTACATATTTGATCTTGAAATTCCTTTTCTTTGCGCTTTTTCGAAAGTGGACCCATGCCCTGTTAGAAAATAATACGAATGGGGTAAATTTAAAATTCATTATAATATATAAAACTATTGTGAAATTGAAACTTACGTTTCCAATATATTCTTAAAACTTTCTCGCACATCATCATGGAGAGAGCATATCCAATAAAGTGTTTTCTCCCTAGGGCAAAAAACCCCTAACATCCAATGATCCCTGATAAAAGGAAATTTAACGTTAGTGGTTTTTTATGTTAAAAGATAATTAACTCTTTGAGAGGGATGTGTTTCATACCTCTCACAAAAAGGCATCATCCAACACTGTGTGATTACATTCTTTTCAAATCTATCAGCAATATAAAGCATTCTTTGTTCCTCATCCAATGCACATGCTTTAGGGGAAATCAATTGTGGGTCCACGAATCCATATACATCTGTCAGCTCATTCCTCTCACAAATTTTATACAGATACCTAATACAAAGCAGACATAAGTATACATTTATAATAAATATAACGCAAGGAAAAGGTGTTAAGACTTACATGATAAAAATTTGCACCACGTTGATGCCCAACTTATCTCCAGTGACAAACTCCATGATATCAGTTTTCATAATCCCCACACATAGTTCACGTCCACAGACATGAGCTTCCATTGTAAAGTCATAATGATCCGCCAACAAATTTGAATATCTTGACAATTTGTCAAGACTGCTAGTATCTGCATCTGATGTCATAGCTATCTGTCTTTGTTGTTGTCTATACAGTATTTCTTTACCTTTGAAGTATTCCTGTAAAAATAAATTGAAAAATATATTAGTTTTCAAATGATAAAACATTAATAAAAATATAAAATAAAAGATATAACATCCATACCTCTATGGTAATGAGTCGAAGAAGTCTGGATGGCCAAAGTAAAAAATGGCCGATACTATGTCCAACTGTCGTCACCTCATCTGTAGGTAATGGTATCCGAGCTGATCTATCTATAATATCCTGTACAGTGACCCTATGATTCTCTACCTCTAACTGTTGATGATGAACTGTATCTCCTATACAATATACCATCCCATATGCAACTATATGATGTTGAGGATCATCAACATACAACTCACAATAAGTAGGTAGCTGCGGCGGAGGAGGAGGATCAAAAATGGGGTCCGCAGGCTGAGGTGGGGGAGTGGGAGCTACTGGGAGAGGTGGAGTGGGAGCTGCACCCTGAAATTGTCTTTGCAAGTCTGCAAACATTAACTGCACTGATGCTCTAATCTTTTCCTCCATTGTCGCATTAATATTATGGACTTCAGCCTCCAAGGATTCTATTTTTTTTTTATAAACTCCCTCAACGTTAGAAGTTGAGGAACGTGGCAACACTTTTCTTACCGATACACCTGCCGGATATCCTCTTACACGGCCAGGATGTTCGGGCTTTCCCAATGCCACAGATAAAATATCTTCCCTCCCAGATGGTGTAAATGTCCCCTGTGAAATCTTCTCCTCAAGAGAGTCCTGTAATAATTAATTGAACATTTCTATAATGATTGGAAATATATTACGAAAATAGTAAACTTAAATAAATAAAATAGATATCTTACAATCCTCTCAACTACGAGTCTCGATTCTTCCGAAAGATATTGTCCTTTTTTGCTCTTCCGAGCTCTTTTCCATTTCTCATGTCTAGATGGAGGGGATGGAGGGGCCACCTCTCCAGAGCTTGAAGACTCAGCTCTTAGTTGTTGAAATTTTTCTGCCATCATTTGTTCTTCCAATAATGCATACCCTCCCCGAGATAAACTATGAGGGTATACATTTTTAGATTGGATCTCTTGATGATATTTCCTTGTTTGCTGTAAATTAAGAATAAGTAATTATTAACAAAACAATAATAAGATCATTTATATAAGAAAGCTTATAAAAGTTTACATTGCCCTTACCAAAAATGATTCTTTTCTTCTACTTTCAAAAAATTGTCTCCATGTGTCTTCATCTATAAAAGGATATATACGACATGGATTCTCACGACTCCTATGACCATAAATGAAATCAGATGAGAGGGTTGATTTGAAATCCCTCCATCTCCTAGCAGCCAACGATAAGCATTTCTTCCTGACTCCTCCAGTGTCAGGAATATCAAATGTCATCTGATAAAAAAGAGGTTAAAAATATTATATATACTAGAAACATTTAAAGAAAAGTCAAACAATAGCAAAAGATCTTACCAAAATGGTCTCCCACAGCTGAGAAATTATCGCCTTATCCACACTTCTCCAATCATCATAGAGAATGCTTACTTTGCTCTTAGCCTGAGTTGCTACAAAACCCTTAAAATCTTTAGCATTTGGACCTCTAGGAAGATCATCATCATCAAACTCCACGACTATCCTCTCCTCCTTCGTACGGGCAAGTGATAATTTTGGTAAACGTGTGCACCCACGCTTACCAACCTTTGAACTCTTTTTCGTAATAGGAGCATGTGAATGTTCCTCCCCAGATGTATGACCAATATGCTCATCTCCAGAATCATGTGGCTGATCAACTGATTGATCTGTCATTTTCCTTCAAATCAAAAAAACAAACATTAGTTCACAAATAGAAAAGTGTAATAAATTACATAATAGTAAACATTGGTAATATGGTAAGCATGTTAAACAATGATAAACATGGTAAACACAGGCAAAAGGTTGCCAAAGTGTTGGCCCAAGAAAGCTGAAACGTGGACTCACTGAGTCCACCGGTCAGCCGGTGTGAGCACACCGGCCAGCCGGAGGACCCAGGCAGTAGACTTGCCCACTGCCTGGTGCCACCGGCCGGCCGCTGGCTCACCACCGGCCGGCCGGTGGACCAGACAGCCTTCCTCTGTCTGGACCACCGGCCGGCCGCTGGATCACCACCGGCCGGCCGGTGGACCAGACAGAGCCTTCCTCTGTCTGGACCACCGGCCGGCCGCTGGCTCAGCACCGGCCAGCCGCTGGTGATCCAGACAGAGAGGAAGGCTCTCTGTCTGGTCCACCGGCCGGCCGGTGGTGATCCAGCGGCCGGCCGGTGGTGATCCAGCGGCCGGCCGGTGGTCCAGACAGAGAGCCTTCCTCTGTCTGGACCACCGGCCGGCCGCTGGCTCAACACCGGCCGACCGCTGGTGATCCAGACAGAGAGGGAGGCTCTCTGTCTGGTCCACCGGCCGGCCGGTGGTGATCCAGCGGCCGGCCGGTGGTCCAGACAGAGAGGAAGGCTCTCTGTCTGGACCACCGGCCGGCCGGTGGACCAGACAGAGCTTTGTTCTGGACCACCGGCCAACAGGTGATCCACCACCGGCCAGCCGGTGGACCAGGACTTCTCCTCTTTACGGTTTTTATTGTTATATCGTTTTGGTTTGATACATGTTTTAATAAGTAAAAAATTTACAGTATCTAACATTATATGAAAAAACTAAATGTAAACAAGAAATAAACTTGTGTTACCTGTAATTTTAGGAATGTACAGTTGGATTGTTTTCCCAAATTCCTTCGTCGTGATCGTTCCTTATGGCACAAACCATGTCTTCAACATACTCATCATTATGTTCTGTTAATCTTTCTATGGAAGTAGGTATCTCACATAAATCAGCATCTTCATCAAATTCATCCTCACCAACATATTGTTTTTTCCCTTGTAAAACAACAGCCCACTGCATATCTGACTGATCTACTACATAGAAAATTTGTTTGGCATGTGTTGCCATTATAAAAGAATCAGTTGTGTCTTCCAATCTATTCAGATTAACAAGTGTCATTCCAAATTCATCGTGTCTGACACTGTTGTTACCGATAAACCATTTACAGTTAAAAACGGGAACTTTAATTTTAAAGTAATCAGCCTCCCATATGTCTTCAATCACTCCATAATATGCAGTTGATGCCGAAATTGGGTTTCTGTCCTTAGCACTCGAAAAATGCATTGCTTCTGCAAACACCAATACACCACTATTCTGAACTGCACTTCTGTTGTCCTGAGCTTTCGTATGAAATGTATAGCCATTAATGTCATAAGCGGACCATGTTATCACATTTAAAGATGGACCACCCACTATCCATTTTAATGTCTCTGATACATCTGATCTACCAAGCAAGGTCTTTTTAAACCATGGCAAAAAAGTTTTGTTGTGCTCATTCAAAATCCACATTTCTTTCTTCTTTGGATGACATTGTTTCAACTCATTAATATGCAATGTGATATACGGTTGAACATCAGCTATGTTATTCAAGATGTATGATTCTAACTTCTTCATATGTTCAGCTGACAGTGATTTGACTTTCAAGCCACGAATCCCCTTTCCCTCATTATTAACCCGTTCATGACGAGATGGAGGCAAACCTATGTGTTGCGCCGTAGCCAAGTAGCTCGTACAAAACTCTGCTACCTCCTCAGAAATATACTTTTCAATAATGGAGGCTTCAGGTCGATATGGATTTTTAACATATCCCTTTAATATTTTCATATACCTTTCAAAAGGATACATCCAACGAAGATATACAGGTCCACAAAGTCTTATTTCTTGAACCAGATGAATCATTAAATGCACCATCATATCAAAAAAAGTTGGAGGAAAATACATTTCCAAATGACAAAGTATAAAAATTGCATCCTTTTCCAAAATGTTCAAAGAATTCACATCAATCGCCTTGTTGCAAATTGAATTGAAAAAATAACACAACCTCATTATAGTCTTTCTGACATGGATGGGCAATATTCCACGCAGTGCAACTGGTAGAATTTGTTGCATCATGACATGACAATCATGTGATTTCATACCTATCAACTTCAAGTCTTTCAATGAGACAAAATTTTTTACATTTGAAGAATAACCTTGAGGCACTTTGATATCATGAAGACACTGACAGAAGCTACTTTTCTCCCTCTTCGATAATGTATGACAAGCCGGGGGAAGAAATGTTCGTCTTCCTTTAGGAGTGGGAGCTAACTCCAAACGTATTCCCATTGACAGTAGGTCTAACCTTGCATTCAACCCATCTTTTGTCTTTCCTTTAATATCTAGCAATGTTCCGATCAAAGAATCATAGATATTCTTCTCCACGTGCATGACATCAATATTATGTTTGACTTCATGATACCTCCAATATGGTAGCTCAAAAAATATTGACCTTTTCTTCCAAATATGTCTATCATTACCAGATTTCTGTGTCTTTCCCAATGTCACATCAAGGTTTTTCACCCTCTCAAAATACAATTCTGGGGATAAAGGTTGAGGAGCAGTATCAAATTCTTGTGAGCCATTGAATGCCTTTTTTAGTCTTCTATAAGGGTGATCCATAGGCAAAAACTTTCGATGACCCATGTACACTGTTTTCCTCCCATGATGCAATTGACAATATGACGTCTGTTGTTTGCAAATTGGACATGCTTTATGCCCTTTAACACTGTATCCAGAAAAATTTCCATATGCTGGGAAGTCATTTATAGTGAATAGAAGCATTGCATGCAGTTGAAAATATTCCATTTTATAAGAATCATACACCCTAATACCATCAGCCCATAACAGTTTCAAATCATCAATCAGCGGTGACAAGTATACATCAATATCATTGCCGGGTTGCTTTGGACCAGAGATCATGATACTCAACATGACATATTTGCGCTTCATACAAACTTCAGGAGAGAGGTTGTAAATTACCAATAAAACAGGCCATGAACTATGTGTGCTACTGAGGGTTCGGTATGGATTCATTCCATCTGTGCACAAGCCTAGTCTCAGATTTCTAATTTCATTTCCAAATGTAGGGTACTGGGCATCAATTTTCTTCCATTGTGGACAATCAGCTGGATGACGTATTTTTCCATCACATACCCACTCATCAGCATGCCATCTTAACCTTTTTGCATCATGTGAATTAGCAAATAAACGTTTGAAACGAGGAATTATAGGAAGATACCAAAATACCTTTGAAGGGAGCTTTGTAATCTCTACATCAGCTTGTGATTTTTCTTTCAACTTATACCGTGATGTCCCACATTTAGGACACTCTTTCAGAAATTCATATTCCTTCCTATATATAATGCAGTCATTCGGACAGGCATGTATTTTCCTGTATCCCAATCCCATCGGGCATAATATTTTTTTGGCCTTATAATGTGAATCTGGAAGATCGTTATCTTTTGTAAGAATGTCTTTCATCAATTGTAGCAGCTCTGTAAAACTTATGTCACTCCATCCATGTTTCGCCTTCAGGTTAATCAATCTTAACACCGCCGACAAAACCGTAAAATCTGTACAACCAGGATATAATGGTTTTTCGGCATCACCATATAGACGTGCAACTGTCGGTTCTATCTCAATTTGTTCTGCTACAATATCGCGAATCATTTCTCCAATTCAATCGGAGTTACCATCTTGCGATTCATTATCATCAGTGACATTCTGTCCAGTTTCGCCATGCCAAATCCAAGGGTTGTAACTCGGATTGAAACCATGACAAATCAGATGATCTTTTATCTCTCTACTTTTCATCTTCTTCATATTCATATATTTCAGGCATGGACAGAAAAAAATGTCACTACTTGGAACATTTCGTTTAGCAAATTCCAAAAAGGCATCAACAACTTCCTCATATTCATTGCTCATTCGATGTGCCGTAATCCAACTTCGACTCATTATTACCAATAACAAATTGCAAAAATATATATATTTTTTAGATAAGACAAATATATTTTTATATGAAAAAAAATCATAATTTGAATGTAAACAATTTTGAAATATAAAACAAATCGATGTGTAAACCCCCCTGGACACCCCCCGACCCCTCTGGACAGCCCCCCACCCCTCCTGGACATCCCCCAACCCTCTGGGCAGCCCCCCCACCCACCCGGACAACCCCAAATACCCTATGGAGAGGCCGCCACCCACTTGGACAGCCCCCCACACCCATCCACCCCCTTGGACAGCCCCCCACACCCATCCACCCCCTTGGACACCCCCCTGGACACCCCACCGACCCCTCTGGACAGGCCGCCACCCCCTTGGACAGCCCCCCACACCCACCCATCCCCTTGGACACCACCCTGGACACCCCCCGACCCCTCTGGACAGCCCCCGACCCCTCTAGAAAGCACCCCCACCCCTCCTGGACACAACCCCCCACCCCCGACCTGCTTGGACACCCCCCTGGACACCCCCCAACCCTCTGGACAGCCCCCCACCCCTCCTAAACACCACCACCCACCCCCTACCCCCTTGGACACCCCCCTGGACACCCCCCAACACCCACCCACACCCTTGGACAGTCCCCCACACCCACCCACCCCCTTGTAAACCCCCCTGGACAGCCCCCCGCCCCTCCTGGACACCACCCCCACCCCCTACCCCCTTGGACACCCCCTGGACATCCCCCAACCCTCTGGACAGCCCCCCCACCCACCCGGACAACCCCAAATACCCTCTGGAGAGGCCTCCACCCACTTGGACAGCCCCCCACACCCATCCACCCCCTTGGACACCCCCCTGGACACCCCACCGACCCCTCTGGACAGGCCGCCACCCCCTTGGACAGCCCCCCACACCCACCCATCCCCTTGGACACCACCCTGGACACCCCCCGACCCCTCTGGACAGCCCCCGACCCCTCTAGAAAGCACCCCCACCCCTCCTGGACACAACCCCCCACCCCCGACCTTCTTGGACACCCCCCTGGACACCCCCCAACCCTCTGGACAGCCCCCCACCCCTCCTAAACACCACCACCCACCCCCTACCCCCTTGGACACCCCCCTGGACACCCCCCAACACCCACCCACACCCTTGGACAGCCCCCCACACCCACCCACCCCCTTGTAAACCCCCCTGGATAGCCCCCCGCCCCTCCTGGACACCACCCCCACCCCCTACCCCCTTGGACACCCCCTGGACATCCCCCAACCCTCTGGACAGCCCCCCCACCCACCCGGACAACCCCAAATACCCTCTGGAGAGGCCGCCACCCACTTGGACAGCCCCCCACACCCATCCACCCCCTTGGACACCCCCCTGGACACCCCACCGACCCCTCTGGACAGGCCGCCACCCCCTTGGACAGCCCCCCACACCCACCCATCCCCTTGGACACCACCCTGGACACCCCCCGACCCCTCTGGACAGCCCCCGACCCCTCTAGAAAGCACCCCCACCCCTCCTGGACACAACCCCCCACCCCCGACCTGCTTGGACACCCCCATGGACACCCCCCAACCCTCTGGACAGCCCCCCACCCCTCCTAAACACCACCACCCACCCCCTACCCCCTTGGACACCCCCCTGGACACCCCCCAACACCCACCCACACCCTTGGACAGCCCCCCACACCCACCCACCCCCTTGTAAACCCCCCTGGACAGCCCCCCGCCCCTCCTGGACACCACCCCCACCCCCTACCCCCTTGGACACCCCCTGGACATCCCCCAACCCTCTGGACAGCCCCCCCACCCACCCGGACAACCCCAAATACCCTCTGGAGAGGCCGCCACCCACTTGGACATCCCCCCACACCCATCCACCCCCTTGGACACCCCCCTAGACACCCCACCGACCCCTCTGGACAGGCCGCCACCCCCTTGGACAGCCCCCCACACCCACCCATCCCCTTGGACACCACCCTGGACACCCCCCGACCCCTCTGGACAGCCCCCGACCCCTCTAGAAAGCACCCCCACCCCTCCTGGACACAACCCCCCACCCCCGACCTGCTTGGACACCCCCCTGGACACCCCCCAACCCTCTGAACAGCCCCCCACCCCTCCTAAACACCACCACCCACCCCCTACCCCCTTGGACACCCCCCTGGACACCCCCCAACACCCACCCACACCCTTGGACAGCCCCCCACACCCACCCACCCCCTTGTAAACCCCCCTGGACAGCCCCCTGCCCCTCCTGGACACCACCCCCACCCCCTACCCCCTTGGACACCCCCTGGACATCCCCCAACCCTCTGGACAGCCCCCCCACCCACCCGAACAACCCCAAATACCCTCTGGAGAGGCCACCACCCACTTGGACAGCCCCCCACACCCATCCACCCCCTTGGACACCCCCCTGGACACCCCACCGACCCCTCTGGACAGGCCGCCACCCCCTTGGACAGCCCCCCACACCCACCCATCCCATTGGACACCACCCTGGACACCCCCCGACCCCTCTGGACAGCCCCCGACCCCTCTAGAAAGCACCCCCACCCCTCCTGGACACAACCCCCCACCCCCGACCTGCTTGGACACCCCCCTGGACACCCCCCAACCCTCTGGACAGCCCCCCACCCCTCCTAAACACCACCCCCCCACCCCCTACCCCCTTGGACACCCCCCTGGACACCCCCCAACACCCACCCACACCCTTGGACAGCCCCCCACACCCACCCACCCCATTGTAAACCCCCCTGGACACCCCCCGACCCCAAATCCATGCACCTATGCCATGGTTGTGTGTGAATAAAGTAGTAACAACTGTAAAAGGGCAACCCATCCAAATGGACACGCCCCAACCCTCTCGGGGATTTATAGAAAACGATGAAAAATTAGTGAAATCATAAAATTACTCAATATTGCAAGTCGAACAAATAGATCTAGGGATGATAAATAAGATTATGGTGCCAAAATGAGTTAAAAGGGTTCGCAATCGAAGAATCTTAGCTAGTTTCAACAAAAAAATCACAACACATATATATATACTATCCGCGAAAAAAAACGAACGAGTGGGAGGATTACCTGAGTGCTGCGAGTTTAGATGATTGATCCGAGGATATTAAATACGAGAAACGATGATCGCAAAACGAATCTAAACCAACGAAATGGACGAGCCGATTCGGGTTTACGCGCGAGAGAGACGAGTCGCGACTGTCGAAGGTAAACTCGCGAATGACAATCCACGGGTCTGGGTAAATTTTTAAATGAGTTATCACGTCGGTTATTCAATAACCGACGTGATAATTGTTTTAAAAACATTTATAACGTCGGTTATTTCAATAACCGACGTAAAAACCTTCCTCCGATTCATTTGTTACGTCGGTTAGTTTATAACCGACGTTATAAAGGGCTCAAAATCCGCGTTTTTTTACGTCGGTTATAAAATAACCGACGTCAAAAACATCTGCGGATTCTTTTTTTACGTCGGTTATTTTATAACCGACGTAAAAAAGCCTTCAAAAACCGCGTTTGTTACGTCAGTTAGTCAATAACCGACGTAAAAAGGCCTTCGGAAACCGCGTTTTTTACGTCGGTTATTGTTATAACCGACGTAAAAAACGAAGCCGCGCGATTAATAACGTCGGTTATTATTATAACCGACGTTAAAGGTGTACCGAATACAAATATTTACGTCGGTTAATAAATAACCGACGTAAAAAACCTCGTTTTACATATTATGACGTCGGTTTTATATAACCGACGTAAAAAATGGTGACGTAAAAAACGTTTTCTGCACTAGTGGGTAAAGTATAGTATCATGATACGTCATGTGCAATGAGTGTTGACTTGTGATAATTCAAGTGAAATGAGGGTTTACTCGTGCTTCATATGCAATGATGGTTTACTAATGCTCCATGTGCAATGAGCCTTGGCTCATGCTAATTCTATGTTAAGTGTTGTTGCCACATTTCCATGTTATGATAATCACATTATATCATGCCTTTATGTTCATGTTTCTTTTATGCTCCATTAATATGCCTATTTCCTAACATGTATTGTATTCTTCATGTTATACCTTGTTTACTCCCTTACTGGGATTTATAGTTCACCCTTTTTTTATGTGTGTCCTCAGGTTATCCTATGCAATGCTAAGTACGAGGGAATGTAGTGGTCATGTAAAGGAAGTTTTCAATAAGATGTTGCATTATATTCTTTAAGTTGTTATGCAATGTTCCTAAGCCCCAAAGACACTAGACCTCTCGATTTTATATGTTGGATAAAGTGAATGTTTTATGTAATAAATCATGTTTAAGTATGTAATAAAGAGAAGGGTTGTTATATGTTATATTTTTGCATCAGTAAAATTACATTGAAAAGGTCTTAAAACCCTTTAATATGAATAAAGTGAACCCTTTAAGTACTCCAATGGTTCGATCTTTAAATACTGATAAAGATCAATTTCGACCCTGTGAAGAAAATGAGGAGTTGGTTGGTCCAGAAGTACCATACCTTAGTGTTTCAGAGCACTAATTTATCTTTCTAATTGTACTCGTCATAATATATCTTTTTCTACAAATTTATTGGAAATATTTAGTTTTTCCCCTACATGAAAACACTATAATGGTATTAAACATATTTTTTGTTATCTTTGTGGCACTATCGATTTGGGTCTATTCTAGGAACAAATTAGAAAGGAGGATGGACGATTTTGCAGATGCAAGTTATTTATCTGATCTGCATAATGCGTGATTACTATAGCATCCCACCTTTTTATCACATAAACTTTCATTACATTTTACAAAACCGAGGATCTTTAAGGTTTAGTGTCTTGGAAACCAGGAACATAATAAATGAAACAAAAAAACATTCTTCTTAAACACTTGCAAGGCTTCTCCTCAAGTTCATCCTATGTTCATTACTGCATCTCATAACCTGGGAACATACAACAAAAGAAAGGATGAGCAAAAAGCCCAGTAAGGGAACAAGAGAAACATTTTATATGTGAACTTGAGATACTTCAATAAGGTCATGAAAAGAACTTTAAGGCATGAGAATGAAATCACGAGGCATATCATAATAAAAATAAATTTTCATAACTTGAAGATGTGGCTGAAACATTTAATATTGACAATCGTTTCGTTTCACCAAGATCCATCCCCAAGGTGTCGTTAAAAATTACCAAGGTTATTCACCAAGGCGTCGTTAAAATGGTCATCTCTAGAGATTAAGTCTTTACCCAATGCATTGGAGCGCTATCAGGGCGCACCCTTAAATTTGCCTTTATTATCATGTCATCCACATATATCATCATCAAACATTTCATAAATAACCCATATAGCATAAAATAAATGGGTTTCATTTCATAATCATAATGTTTTAAAAACTGCTTTAAAGACATGATTTTTACGTCACTTTAAACCCACGGAAGGGGAGAGCGGGTCTCATGTATGTAAATCCCAGAATTTAAAATAGAACATTTTGATATATGTGTGAATACCCCTGTAGAAATAAGAGCTTTGAGTATTCACTTTATAACATAAAATAATTTTTAGAAAAGAGAGAGAGGCACTTTGAGACGAAAATTCTGCAGCATAACGGCTATGTTACAAGATTTTAAAAACATTGAGAAGAGAGGGGACATGGGTCAAACATTCATAAATGACCCATAAAACAGTAGATGGACAAAATATAAGGGATTTAAGAACATGGTAATGAAATTTTAAAATATACCATATGAAATGAAGAACATGAAAGGAAGGAAAAAAAACAAGATTTCTCTTGTGAAAATTCGGCAGCCTAACGGCGTCACTTAAACTTCAACAAAATTGAATTGACAAGGTCAAATAGGGCCTCTCATCATATGAACATAAGAGTCCAGTATGATAGATATAGAGATCATACCCCAACATAATAGAAAGGAACTTGAAAGAATTGACATGAAAGTAGAACTTCAAAACGAGAAGGGTGAAGAACCACTTAAAAATTCGGCAGCCTAACGGCGCCACTTAAAACTTCAAAATACTGAATTGAAAAGATCAAATGGGGTCTCTCATCATATGATCATAAAAGATCAGTATGATAAATATAGAGATCATACCCCAACATAATTAAAATGAACTTGAAAGACTTGACATGAAAGTAGGACTTTGAAAAAGAGAAAGGTGAATGAATCCCTTGAAAATTCGGCAGCCTAACGGCGCCACTTAAACATTCTTAAAACGAAATGATGAGAGTAATAGGGGGTATCTCATCATATGAACATAAAAATGGCAGTAAGAGGAGTATAAAAGAACATCCTCCAACATAAGAACATGGAGCATGAAAGGATTGACATAAAAGAGATCACTTGAAAAGAAAGAGAGGGTTCGAATCCCTTACCTTAAAATGTAACTCTTAAACCTCAAAGGTTGGGACCTTGAGGGCTTGGGGGCACCTTGGGAGGACTCCTTGGGAGGTAATGAGACCATAAATTCGTTGGTAATGAGTGGGGAGTCTAATGGATGAGAGGAGGGCTTGGTATTTATAGGGAAAGTGAGGGGACAAGGCATTAATGGCCAAAGGACACCTCACTAGTGGTTTTGGCAAAACCATGGGCTTGCCCATGGTATTTGCCCATGGTATTGGCCACTTGGGACACCTCACACCTTATCTTACTATTCATAATTCGACCATATTGAATATATACTTAATACATCATTTAATGATGTCATTAAAAACCCGTAACTTAAAAACTATACTTTCACTATTCACCGAAAATTCAACTTTCTCAGAATAATCCCAAAATTTCACCTTAACCAAATATCAATTCTATGATTTCAAAAATGAACTCCATTTTATAAAAATAATTTTCTAAATATTTTTAATTTTATTTTTAAATAAATACACTATTCATCGAAAATTCATTTTTTTCAGAAAAATCCCCAAAAATTACCATAACATAATATTGATGCTCTGAGTTCAAAAATAAAGTCATTTTTATAAAAATAATTTTCTAATTATTTTTAATTAAATTTTTAATTAAAAAACACTATTCATCCGAAAAAACTAATACTTGAATAATAATTTATGAAACCGTTATTTAACCATTTTATTGAATCACATTACTTAATCAAGGTGCCTAGATTATTTTAAAACTTTATTTAAGTGAGATTACTAATCCATTTGGTCATATTACTAATCCTAATCATAAAATCACTATTCATAATTTACTATTCATCAAAAATCATGTTGATCTTATTAGACTCTAAATTTCGTACTGAACATAATTGTAGAAGACCATTTTTTGAGAATCATTACACATTTTAAATTATTTAAGGTTTACACAAACATTTTTTTAAAATACCCTTTTGAAAATTCATCAAAAATATGCATACTATTTTTATCCAGTCATTTGAAAATTCATAAACTTCATCATAAGAAGAAATCCCAATTTTTATTTAAAACAAGGATTACACAAGGCAATTACGGTCTCGTTACATAACCCCTTATAATACCAGCATAGGACCTAAGAGTAAGGTGTGCTAGGGTGATAGAATCTTGGGGCGGCTCGGTCAACATTGCCCGAGTAGTAATTTCTATCAGTTTGAACTTCTCGCGAAGGCGATTCCGTTCTAGCTTCACATGATGAAGTTCGGCTTGGGTTTGGTCCAGAGCAAAGGCCAATGGTGCTACCTCCTTCCCAAGCTCTGTTAGATGGGCTTCGATCGGTCCATGACTACTAGGTGAGGCCATCAAATCTTCTTTCTATAATAATTAACCAAGATTACTTATATTTAGAGACAATAATCAAAACATTTTGTTCACGGCGGTCATATTGACCGATGGTAATATAACACTCAAAAACCAAAGGTATTATTTTAATTATAATCATGTTTATCAAATAAAACATTTTTGTTGAGTATAAAAATAAAATAAAATAACACATGAAATCAGGAAACAAGATTTATTCAAAAATTTCGGGCTGTTACAATCTTCCCCCCTTAAGAAATTGCGTCCTCGCAATTTTTTTTTAAAATTGGGTTTTGAAATTTCATTGAAAGTCCCACATCGGAAAAAGAGTCAGTAACACCATTACTTTAAAAGAAATAAAAGGAAGTACAAAGGCCACCCGAGTTTACTCATACTAGGATTCCATGTAGGAAACATAGACATGGAGGAGAAAACAAAGGGTAACATTCTAAAGGAGAGTGATAGAAAACATGATTAGGAGGAATTTAACCACCAGAAAATCCCAAAATTATGATGTGTGTAAGCGGTCTTTGATTACCCAGTAGGAAACGTAAACCAACAACGTTTTTGTTTTACGTTCCTTTTTATAACTTTGAGGAATTCATTTACAACATAGATCAAAAACATAAGGAAATATATCTACCTTCATGTATAGTTTCATACTTTAATAAGTTTCTACCAAAACTAATCTTTTCTCCAAACGATGAGCATTCAAAACTACTCGGTCTCATCAAAACACAAGAATCATCTTCTAGAGAATCACATAATCCACAAAAGATCAACTATCTATTTCTTCTATCTTTAAACATTATCCCAAAATTAGAAAGGGTAAGGTAAAACAACTCTTCAAAAAGAATCCCATAGGAATGGAAACTACTTTTAAATCTTCAAAGTTCCATGGTAATACCCAAGGTTCATCATAGACCATTCCATAAATAACAGTCCTTAAAATTCCTCAAAGTAAACCAAACTAAGATTGAAACCCAAATACAAGAAGGGCTTGATAACATAGTCTTCCAAAATAAATTTCATTGTTCATCTCCAAACAACATCAACCACTCCTAACATCTTATAACAAAAGTAGCTAACCTAAACATATTTTACCCAAGATAGGTTAATCATTCCCGTAAGTAACCTAAATTACTATAAGTCCACCTTAAATTCATTGATTCTTCAAAATATAAGTCAACCTTACTCCTCAATGAAAATACCGTAGTAATCTATCATATATGGTCCTCAAAATAGTGAACGTCTTCCAAAATAATAATCATCTTTTAATCCCCTAATCATCTCTGTCGTATTAATACGGCAATCGTAGCATTTACTATCACATTGGTTGTTGGGACATGTTCTTCCATTTCCAGCCATTAACTAAGAAAAGAAGCTATAGTTAGGGGCTTAAATAATTAGCCAATAATCATGAAAAGAAACTTAATGCATCTAAGGATAACATGTAGAAGTAAAGTATACCCTAACTTGTGATCCCCTAGGTTCCCTTCTAGGTTATCCATGATCATATATTCTTATGTGAACCATTATTTTATTTTATCTTTGTTCCTTTAACAATGGTTCATACTAAGCTTATGAATTTACCAAAGCATATCCCCCGGGAGTGTCGTAACCAAGAGTGCAGCAAGGCCCGTTGTCGTGTACCAGTTCCCGTTCGAGTCTAGCTCAAAGCGGTGTTTTCGGGTTTTACCCCTATGTACATCTGTGCCAGAGCCACCTCTACCTGCTCGTATCCAGACAGGGATGTATTTGCTTGGAAACCCCTTACTCAATACTCACCAAAATACCAGGAAGACTTCCTATATTTAAACTCTTCTATAGGGTTTTTCCTAAAGTTTTTATATCCTAATTTCCACAAATAACTAAACCACCCTTTGATACCAACTATAGCATCCCGCCTTTTTATCACATAAACTTTCATTACATTTTACAAAACCGAGGATCTTTAAGGTTTAGTGTCTTGGAAACCAGGAACATAATAAATGAAACAAAAAAAAACATTCTTCTTAAACACTTGCAAGGCTTCTCCTCAAGTTCATCCTGTGTTCATTACTGCATCTCATAACCTGGGAACATACATCAAAAGAAAGGATGAGCAAAAAGCCCAGTAAGGGAACAAGAGAAACATTTTATATGTGAACTTGAGATACTTCAATAAGGTCATGAAAAGAACTTTAAGGCATGAGAATGAAATCACGAGGCATATCATAATAAAAATAAATTTTCATAACTTGAAGATGTGGCTGCAACATTTAATATTGACAATCGTTTCGTTTCACCAAGGTCCATCCCCAAGGTGTCGTTAAAAATTACCAAGGTTATTCACCAAGGCGTCATTAAAATGGTCATCTCTAGAGATTAAGTCTTTACCCAATGCATTGGAGCGCTATCAGGGCGCACCCTTAAATTTGCCTTTATTATCATGTCAGACACATATATCATCATCAAACATTTCATAAATAACCCATATAGCATAAAATAAATGGGTTTCATTTCATAATCATAACGTTTTAAAAACTGCTTTAAAGACATGATCTTTACGTCACTTTAAACCCACGGAAGGGGAGAGCGGGTCTCATGTATGTAAATCCCAGAATTTAAAATAGAACATTTTGATATATGTGTGAATACCCCTGTAGAAATAAGAGCTTTGAGTATTCACTTTATAACATAAAATAATTTTTAGAAAAGAGAGAGAGGCACTTTGAGACGAAAATTCTGCAGCATAACGGCTATGTTACAAGATTTTAAAAACATTGAGAAGAGAGGGGACATGGGTCAAACATTCATAAATGACCCATCAAACAGTAGAGGGGCAAAATATAAGGGATTTAAGAACATGGTAATGAAATTTGAAAATATACCATATGAAATGAAGAACATGAAAGGAAGGAAAAAAAACAAGATTTCTCTTGTGAAAATTCGGCAGCCTAACGGCGTCACTTAAACTTCAACAAAATTGAATTGACAAGGTCAAATAGGGCCTCTCATCATATGAACATAAGAGTCCAGTATGATAGATATAGAGATCATACCCCAACATAATAGAAAGGAACTTGAAAGAATTGACATGAAAGTAGAACTTCAAAACGAGAAGGGTGAAGAACCACTTAAAAATTCGGCAGCCTAACGGCGCCACTTAAAACTTCAAAATACTGAATTGAAAAGATAAAATGGGGTCTCTCATCATATGATCATAAAAGATCAGTATGATAAATATAGAGATCATACCCCAATATAATTAAAATGAACTTGAAAGACTTGACATGAAAGTAGGACTTTGAAAAAGAGAAAGGTGAATGAATCCCTTGAAAATTCGGCAGCCTAACGGCGCCACTTAAACATTCTTAAAACGAAATGATGAGAGTAATAGGGGGTATCTCATCATATGAACATAAAAATGGAAGTAAGAGGAGTATAAAAGAACATCCTCCAACATAAGAACATGGAGCATGAAAGGATTGACATAAAAGAGATCACTTGAAAAGAAAGAGAGGGTTCGAATCCCTTACCTTAAAATGTAACTCTTAAACCTCAAAGGTTGGGACCTTGAGGGCTTGGGGGCACCTTGGGAGGACTCCTTGGGAGGTAATGAGACCAGAAATTCGTTGGGAATGAGTGGGGAGTCGAATGGATGAGAGGAGGGCTTGGTATTTATAGGGAAAGTGAGGGGACAAGGTATTAATGGCCAAGGGACACCTCACTAGTGGTTTTGGCAAAACCATGGGCTTGCCCATGGTATTTGCCCATGGTATTGGCCACTTGGGACACCTCACACCTTATCTTACTATTCATAATTCTACCATATTGAATATATACTTAATACATCATTTAATGATGTCATTAAAAACCCGTAACTTAAAAACTATACTTTCACTATTCACCGAAAATTCAACTTTCTCAGAATAATCCCAAAATTTCACCTTAACCAAATATCAATGCTATGATTTCAAAAATGAACTCCATTTTATAAAAATAATTTTCTAAATATTTTTAATTTTATTTTTAAATAAATACACTATTCATCGAAAATTCATTTTTTTCAGAAAAATCCCCAAAAATTACCATAACATAATATCGATGCTCTGAGTTCAAAAATAAAGTCATTTTTATAAAAATAATTTTCTAATTATTTTTAATTAAATTTTTAATTAAAAAACACTATTCATCCGAAAAAACTAATACTTGAATAATAATTTATGAAACCGTTATTTAACCATTTTATTGAATCACATTACTTAATCAAGGTGCCTAGATTATTTTAAAACTTTATTTAAGTGAGATTACTAATCCATTTGGTCATATTACTAATCCTAATCATAAAATCACTATTCATAATTTACTATTCATCAAAAATCATGTTGATCTTATTAGACTCTAAATTTCGTACTGAACATAATTGTAGAAGACCATTTTTTGAGAATCATTACACATTTTAAATTATTTAAGGTTTACACAAACATTTTTTTAAAATACCCTTTTGAAAATTCATCAAAAATATGCATACTATTTTTATCCAGTCATTTGAAAATTCATAAACTTCATCATAAGAAGAAATCCCAATTTTTATTTAAAACAAGGATTACACAAGGCAATTACGGTCTCGTTACATAACCCCTTATAATACCAGCATAGGACCTAAGAGTAAGGTGTGCTAGGGTGATAGAATCTTGGGGCGGCTCGGTCAACATTGCCCGAGTAGTAATTTCTATCAGTTTGAACTTCTCGCGAAGGCGATTCCGTTCTAGCTTCACATGATGAAGTTCGGCTTGGGTTTGGTCCAGAGCAAAGGCCAATGGTGCTACCTCCTTCCCAAGCTCTGTTAGATGGGCTTCGATCGGTCCATGACTACTAGGTGAGGCCATCAAATCTTCTTTCTATAATAATTAACCAAGATTACTTATATTTAGAGACAATAATCAAAACATTTTGTTCACGGCGGTCATATTGACCGATGGTAATATAACACTCAAAAACCAAAGGTATTATTTTAATTATAATCATGTTTATCAAATAAAACATTTTTGTTGAGTATAAAAATAAAATAAAATAACACATGAAATCAGGAAACAAGATTTATTCAAAAATTTCAGGCTGTTACAATTACAAACTGGTTAGATGTTCACAGTAGAAGATACTCTCATATCTTGGAGATCACAAAAGCAGAAACTCATTGCAACATCTTCAAATCATGCAGAAGTGATAGCATTACATGAAGCATGTTGAGAATGTGTTTAGTTGCGGTCTATGACTCAACAAATTCGAGCGGAAAGTGGATTGCCTATGGATAGTAGACCAACAATTTTATTCGAAGATAATACTGCAACCATCACACAATTGAAGGAAGGCTTCATCAAGAATGATCGGACAAAACACATACCATTGAAATTTCTCATTCACACAAGAGTTGATGAAGAATAGAGATATCGACATGCAATATGTTCAATCTAGTGACAACATTGTAGTTTTATTTACAAAGACTCTAATAAGTATTATCTTAAGAAAGTTTTTGCATAATATAAGGATGTGTAAATTGAAAATTTTGTAATGTAATGTAACTTTTAGGGGGAGTCTACGTGACTGTACTCTTTTCCTTATTTCGATTTTTATCCCACTAAGTTTTTTCGGAAAAAAGGTTTTTAATGAGGCGGTATCAAAACACATATGATATTTATAGGGGTGTGCATCCCAAGGGGGTGTTAGGTAGTCGCTGATTGTGGGCGCATCATTCAACAGGGGTGGGATACTCACCCCCACCAATCCCCTTTGCACTGCTATGAAAGGCAGTGCAACCCATATAAATAGGGGTGTGCATCCCAAGGGGGGTGTTAGGCAGCCACTGATTGTGGGTGCATCATTCAATGGGGGTGGTATACTCACCCCCTAGAGCAGCAATATCGCTTGTGAGGGTATTTAAAATATTCTGATCTCATATCATCATTACTTGTAGTATAGAAAAACAGTGAGTTTTTTATTAAAAATCATCAATCTCATTCTACTAGTTCAGCATTAACATTTCCTGAAGAAAAATCTATATTTCATGAAAATAATCATGGAAGAAGTCAGGGACGTGATTCTGGTGGTGGATGTGGTTTTGGTGGCAAGCGCGTTCGAGGGCGTCGTCGTAACCATGGGCCTAATTTAAATGAATATCAGAATCAAAGAAATATCATCTCAAACACTCTGAGTAATATTGAAGATTCCTGCTATAGGTGTGGTTCTAAGGGACATTGGTCTCATGTTTTTAAAACCCCAAAACATCTTTTTAAGCTCTATAAATCATATCTTGAATCAAATAAGAATGAACCACACTTTGCTGAGACATCCTATAAAGAGAAAGAAAAGGAGGTGAATTTTATTGAGAATCATGAGCCATTAAATGATGATTTCACTTACCTCGAAGTGGGTGATTTTACTTGTGAGTTTGATGAGATAATAGCTGGAAATACTTTAGAAAAATTATAGTAATTATGATATATGATATGCCTTTTTGTTCTGTATGTTTTATATTTTAAATGTTGTATTATTTTAATTTCACAAGGTGTTTCTTATAATATTATTCTCTTTACTTTGAATCATTGAAATGGATTGTTTAAATGGGATAGATATTTTCATACTAGATAGTGAAACAATGCACACAATTCTTAAGAATAAAAAATATTTTTCTAATCTTAAATCAACAAGACCAATTATGAATATTATATTAGGTCCTACAGATCTGATAGAAGGGACTGGTAAAGTGAGTTTTTCTTTACCAAATGGGATGCAATTTTTTATAAAAGATGTGATGTTTTCCCCAAAGTTTAAAAGAAACTTGTTAAGTTTCAATGATATATACTAGCATGGGTATGATACTCAAACTATATCTGAGAGAAATGAAAAGTACATGTGCGTTGCCATTAATAAATTCTGCAAGAGTCGTGTACTAGAAAACCTACAAAAATTATCATGTGGATTGAATTATACATATATAAGTTCAATTGAAACACATATGATAATAAATAATGGAGCAAAAATCATTAATTTATGGCATGACTAATTGGGTTATCTTGGTTCAAGAATGATGTGAAAAATAATTTAAAGTTCGCATGGATATTCAATAAATGTCTAGCAGATTTATTCACTAAGAAAAATTCCATGCAAAGCTTGTTCGCTTGGAAATCTAATCGTGAGACCATCTCCAGCTAAAATTAAGGCAGAAATGTCATCCTTTCTTGAATGAATTCAAGGGGATATAAGTGGACCAATTCATCCATCATGCAGGATATTTAAATATTTTATGGTATTAATTAATGCATCTAGTAGATGGTCACATGTATGTTTTCTCTAACTCGTAATATTGCATTTTCATGTTTTCTTTCCAAAATAATTAAATTGAGAGCACAATTCCCTGATCATTTCATCAAGAAAGTAAAGGCTCGATAATGTTGGAGAGTTTACCTCTCAAGTTTTCAATGATTATTATATGGAAATGGGGATCACTATGGAGCATCCAGTCGCATGTGTGCATATACAAAATGGTTTAGCTGAATCACTGATAAAACGCCTCCAACTTATTGCTAGACCATTAATAATGAAAACAAAGTTTCCGAGATCCGTATGGGGTCATGCAATATTGCATTCCTCAGCATTAATTCACATCAGACTAAGTGCATATCATAAACATTCTCCAATACAATTGGTTTTTGTCCAAGAGCCTCACATCTTTCACTTAAGAATCTTTGGTTGTGCAATATATGTATCAATCGTTCCCCCACAACGTACAAATATGGGACCTCGAATGAGGTTGGGAATATATATAGGATATAAATTCTCATCCATCATTAGATATCTTGAACCACAAATTGGTGATGTATTTACAGCATGTTTTACTGATTATCACTTCAATGAAGAAGTATTCCCATCATTAGGGGGAGAAAAGAAACAAAGTGAGAAGATTTCCTAGAATGTGCAAACATTATCTTTTCTTGATCCTCCCACCCGGTAGTGTGAGATGGAAGTGAAAAGGATTTTACTTTTTCAAGAACTAGCAAATCAGTTGCCTGATGCATTTATTGATTCAAAGGGCGTGACTAAATCACACATACTGCCTGTAAATGCACCTGCTAGAATTGATGTCCTGAAGACACAATTACATAATGATGTTACAAAAATCTCAAACACACTCTAATCATGGAAGACCAATTGGTTCTAAGGATAGAAATCCTCGAAAAAGAAAAGTGATGAGTATAATCGAAAACCCCATTATGGATGCATGTGTTCCAGAAGAAACACGTAATTTAAGTGTTCTTAAAAAAATACATGATGAGAATCATAAAAAGAATTCACAGGATATATTAAAAAAATACATGATGAGAATCATGAAAAGAATTCACAGGATATATAAAACTCTGAAGGTTTTGAAAATAATGAAATCTCTCTTAATTATACCACTACAGGTGATATATGGAATCAAAGTATTGTGGAAAATATTGATGAAATATTTTCATATTCTATGTCACATGATAAAGAAAATGAAGACCCTAAACCAAGGTCTATTATGGAATGTCAAAAACAACCCGATTGGAGTAAATGGAAATATGCAATGCAAGTTGAATTAAATTCACTTAATATGCGAAGGGTTTTTGGACATATCATGCTCACATCAGAAGCTATGAAGCCTGATGGATATAAATGGGTTTTTGTGCATAAGGGGAATGAGAAAAACAAGATTGTAGGATACAAAGATCGTCTTGTCGCACAAGGTTTTTCTCAAACCTGGAATTAATTATGAGGAGGCATATTCTCCTGTTATGGATGATATTACTTTTCGATATCTAATCATCCTTGCAGTAGCTGAGAAGGATAATATGCATCTTATGGATGTTGTTACAGCTTATTTATATGGGCCACTTGATAATAGTATATATTTGAGATTCCCTGAAGGGTTCAAAATATCTAAAGTATTGAAATCAAAACCCAAAGACCTATATTCAATTAAATTGCAGAAATCCATGTATGGATTTAAACAATCTGGGTGTATGTGGTATAATCGCTTTAAGTGAATATTTGTTAAATAAATGGTATGTAAATAACCTCATATGCCCATATGTTTTTATTAAGCAAACAACATCTGAATATGAAATCATTGTTATTTATGTTGATGATTTAAATATCATGGGAACTCTAGAAGAGATCAATGAAGCAATGAGAAACTTAAAGGATGAATTTGAAATGAAAGATCTAGGAGAAACCAAGTATTGTCTTGGATTATAAATTGAGCATGTGTCAAGTGTTATATTTTTGCATCAGTCAAATTACACTGAAAAGGTCTTAAACCCCTTTAATATGAATAAAGTGAACCCTTTAAGTACTCCAATGGTTTGATCTTCAAATACAAAGAAAGATCAATTTCGACCCTGTGAAGAAAATGAGGATTTGGTTGGTCCAGAAGTACCATACCTCAGTGTTATCGGAGCACTAATGTATCTTGCTAATTGTACTCGTCCAAATATATCTTTTTCTACAAATTTATTGGCAAGATTTAGTTCGGCCCCTACACAAAGACACTAGAATGGTATTAAACATATTTTTTGTTATCTTTGTGGCACTATCAATTTGGCTCTATTCTATTCTAACAAATTAGAAATGAGGATGGATGGTTTTGGAGATGCAGGTTATTTATCTGATCTACATAATGCGTGATCACAAACTGGTTAGATGTTCACAGTAGAAGGTACTGTTATATCTTGGAGATCACAAAAGCAGAAACTCATCTCAACATCTTCAAATCATGCAGAAGTTATAGCATTACATGAAGCATGTTGAGAATGTGTTTGGTTGCGGTCTATGAGTCAACACATTCGATCGGCAAGTGGATTGCCTATGGATAGTAGCCCAACAATTTTATTCGAAGATAAGACTATGTCCATCACACAGTTGAAGGAAGGGTTCATCAAGAATAATCGAACAAAACACATACCATTGAAATTTCTCATTCACACAAGAGTTAATAAAGAATGGAGATATCGACATGCAGGGCCGGCCCAGGGGCGAGCCCAACGAGCCCTTGGGCTTGGGCAACATGATCCGTAGGGGCAACATCTTCCCCCCATTTCACAATTTCCACTCCCACTTTCAACCCTACCATTTTCCATCGCACTCACCTCTCCATGCGCAACACTTATGCTGCAACCCTACAATTCTCCCTCTCCCCTGCAAATGTCCTGCTGCACTGCACAGGCATCACCCGCACTGCTCCCCCCTACTACCCTACACTCATCTCTACCCCCCACTTACTGTCCTTAGCTCTCTTTGATGATCCCTATGGTCGGAGGCCTTTTGTCTTGCGCCTCGCCGCTCTTGCCTTCCAGATTAAGCCGGTGCTGGTGTCGAAGCGTGCCTCCTACTGCCGATGGCCCCGTAGTATGTGGGTTTTTTATAATCATTTTTTAATTATGATTGTTGTTTTTTATTAATATTTTGTTTAGTTTTCAAAAAATATCTTAATTAAGGATTGAGAGATGTCTTGTCCGTCTGATTTGCAGTCTATTATTTGCGGTTTGAGATTTGGGATTTGCGGTTTTTCGATAGGCAATTAATTTAATGTTTATATTTCATTTATTTTACGATTAGTTAATTTGAAAATCAATTGATTGGTTTATCAATTTCACAAATAATCAATTTTGATTTACACACTATTTAATCTTTTCCTAATCATCCATACAATTTTCATTTTATGTCAATCTTTAGTTTTTATTTTATTTATATATTAAATTTAAAAGTAATAATGAATTTGTTAAAATATAGATTATTATTAAAAAAATTATAGTTGGCATTTAGTTTTAGAAGTGTGTGTTTTAACTCTACTAATATGTTCCGTAGATTGGTAAGGTATTTAACTATTTAAAAGTGTGTGTTTTAATTCCACTAATATGTTCTTTTAAATCTCTTAGTTCAATTTTTTATAGGTTGAGAATAAGAATAGGGAGATAATGATGAAGATGATGATGATTCGGTGAAGGATTCCAATGATATTTCAATTGGTCTACACTATATGGGTAAATTTTAATTTTGTTTAAACATTCATAATTTAATTAAAATGCAAAAATAAATTCATTTTTTATTCATATGTTATGATTTATTGTTTGAACTTTGCTTCCTTTACTCATTTTGGAGTTTTGGACAATACCTATAGTGTTTTGAGTTTATTTTAGTATACATTTTAGTTAACCTTTTCATGTGTTATTTTAAAAATCATGTGTGATGTTAATTTTGACTTTATTGAGTTTTAGTGGTTGTTGCACCTTATTCATATTATTTTTCATTTGGTATATAAATATATAGAGACATTAATTAGCCTTAAAATGTGAGGTTTATCCGAGTTAATGGATTCACCAAGGTGTTGAAAACATTTTTTTAATCTTGGTTGTTTCATTTCGGATGGTTTTAAATGTGGTTTAAGGTTTTATTGTTATAGATAAACTTTGATGTTTGGTAATGTATTTATTAGCGTAGTCTAGTTTAATTTTTGAAATAGTACAGAATAGTTTTTAAGCAGGTTTTTCTAGATGTTTTAAGAATTTTTTGCATTTCTTTAATATTGTTTTTCATGGGTAGAAAGGGTGAAACTTTTTATTTTTAATATGAAATATTGTTTGGGTATGTTTAGAACATACTTTTCACAAATAAAATATAGAAATTTTTAATTGTTTACTTTAATGATGTTTTCCAAAGGCTTAATATACCAATTTTTACAAACTTTAATGTCTTGATTGGTTTGGAAGTGGTTTAAATGGTTAAAAAGTGTACAAATTTGTTCTTTTAATAAAAAGGGTTGTTTGACCATGTTTAGGTTGAATTTACATTCATAAAATTATGATGTATTTATATGATTTAAAGAATTGTTTTACATTCTTTTTTAGTTGTTTTTCAAGTGCTGGGGTGCATTTTTTAAAATATGTTTCTTTTCTATTGTTTTTTTAAATTTTATAATATTTTATGACTTGATCATGGTTGGGTTGGTCTGGTGTAGACCAACTTGTTTTTTGAAGCCCGTGTATAGTGTGAGTTTAAATATATTGGACAGTTTAAATGTATTGGGCAACAATAATCTTCAACTCGATTCAGTGGGATACGACTCAGTTAATCACTCCAACTTAAAGGGCAACATTCCCCTAATTTGCCTTGGGCAACAAGAATCTTCGAGTCGATCCTGTCGACATGCAATATGTTCGATCCAGCGAACTTTCAGGGGGAGTCTACATGACTGTACTCCCTTATTTCGGTTTTTATCCCACTAAGTTTTTTCGAAAAAAGGTTTTTAATGAGTAAGTATCAAAACACGTATGACATTTACAGGGGTGTGCATCCCAAGGGGGTGTTAGGCGGCTGTTGATTGTGGGTGCATCATTCAACGGGGGTGGGCTACTCACCCCAACCAATCCTCTTCGCACTGCTATAAAAGGCAGTGCAACACCCCTCCACCCCCACCCCCACCAAAATAAATTGATCTACCGACAGAAACGAAGTTCTAAGATCATCAATAAGATATCCATTTTTTTTCCTACTCATCTTTTTCCGCTATTCTAATTTTTCTCGTTTCAATTTTTATTTTCTCAACAAAAATAATAATTTCTACTAAAAATATTAAAAAAAATAAAAAATATTTTTCTGTGTTTTTATCATGACATAACACGTATTATATTTAAAAAAAAAGAAGAAGAATTATTGTGAAAAATGGCAGAAAGCATATTCTGTTACAAAACATTGATAAAAAATTACACAGAAAATGCAAAAATATATATATTAGAAAAACAATTAATATTGAAAAATTAATAAAAAAAAATATAATCCAATGCAAAGAAATGAAAATACACAATCCCAACTTGAAAAAATCAGGTACCTTCGAACAAGGTGAGTTTAATCGAATTCGAATATCTATTATAGGATGCTCAAAACCCAAATATATAAAAAAAATTGCTTTTTTTTAACTGACATTACCCTAAAAATATTATAAAAATTAAAAAAAAATAATAATGTAAACTTGTATTTAAAAAAGTTTGGGTTTTTAATGGGTGTTTATGTTCAGGTTTAAATTCACATTCAATAGGTTGTGGTTTAGGCACCTACATTCTAGCGCTACCAAAATTTTATATGAAATTTGAAATATAGAACATAAAAACATGGTTTAACTAAAAAGAATAGTGAACCCAGAAGGAAGTTCTTATTAATATTTTCTACAATTAAAATGTAAATAAAATAATACGTTAGAGAATTCAAAAAATTGATCAAAGCATGTTACAAAGGCCTATATATACAGCATCCATCCCCACCATACAAACAAGGAACACATCGCCATCCCTCAAGTCCCACACCTTCAAAACCACCTAACCCAACGATCAACTCAAACTAAACCAACCACATCCCACCAACACTAATCTCATCCCTTGGGCGGGTGGAAATAATTACAGGAGGCTCCCCATCTGCAATTCCCAGTCTCATAATACCAGCACGTCCCATCTCGGTGCCCCCCACCCCTTCCACCCCCAAATTGTGGCCGGTTCCACGGCCTGTTACCATTCTGACTCTGCTCACCACCCCACATGCCCGAACCACCCGGGGGTACACCACCAACCCAGCCGGGGTTCGTATTCCCGGCCACAGCCCCTTGAACCGAACTAACCCAATTCACATTCGGTGGCGCCACCACCCCACCAGGGTTCACATTGCCAACTGGCGCTGCAGCTCCCCAATTCACATTCGGTGGCGCCACCACCCCACCAGGGTTCATGTTGGGAGGTGCTGGCCCTGCACCTGTGTTCCCCGGGGCCAGGCCCTGTGGATTCGGGCCCCAGTTCATATTGTGGGCTCCTGGAGGCCCCTGACCAGCCCAGTTCATATTGGGGGCGGCTCCCCACCCCATGCTCGAATTGCCCGGCATCAAATTCTGGGGGAGGTTCTGATTTTCCGGCATCATGGCCATGCCCCAGGGTAGGTTTTGCGGCTGAACGTTAGAACTGCCGTCGGGAGCTGGCCTCCAAAGATTGGGTGCAGGAAAGGTGGGCAGGCCAGGGGTCGCAAACCCACCAGCAGGATTGGGATTTGAATTGACAGAAGACTGAGAAGGGACCCACTGACTGTACCCTGATGGCTGCACCATCATTGCAGGCCCCCATCCAACGGTTGGGTTTGGGTTCGGAGGGGTGGCCGACTGAATGCTGTTCGCAGGGACTGAGCCCATCGGACCCCCAGCAGTAGAGAGCCCGCTGGACTTCGATACAGGAGTGGGTGGTGCGGCCTCCATGGTTGATTGTTGGCTGAAGGATGGACGAGATACGGTTGGCCCATTTGAACCATCCACACCAAGGCTTGGATTTGAGTGAGAATTCGGCCGGGATGGCTCTTCAATATGGCCACCTGGTCCAGCTGGCGAAGTCAAAGAGGTTGATCCCAAGGCAGGGCCAGCACGTTGAACGGGTTCAGAGGCTTGCACCCCTGTTCGACCGGTGGTGGTTTGGAGGGGAACAGGGGATGGGAGATCTGCTGAATGATTGGTGCCGTTAAGGTCGGGGTGGGGTTTGTTATCCCGAGCGGCGGCTATTGAAGGAGTATGTTCCTGTTTGGGTTTCCAGTTGTCGCCCCCGTTCTGCCCCAAGGAACTGGGACCAAATTTTTTTCTTTCTCCATGAAGCTTAGTCGATGATGATGATGATGATGCCTGGGGATTCTGAGACTTCGGCAACCCACCATCCTCCTTTGGGAAAAAAACAAGCAATGCATCAGCCAGAAGTAAAGAATCATCCTGTGTGGTGGCCGTGTTCCAGATCCTCAGATCAGCAGGGAAGTATCCAGTGTTATTCCATTTGCGCAGCTGTACCATAGAAAACGGTCCTTGAACTTTTCCAGATGGATCCTTGTAATGCCAGACCTTGTCAGCTTCATTAGTTTTTCCCAGAGACTGCGCCACAGCTGCAGGGCTCGCGGTGGTTTTCAGCTTCCCTCCATTGTTTGGTTGTGGTTCATTACTAAGCCTGCCCTGATCCCGTGAAGCACCAAACATGTTGTCGCCAGCATTTTCGTTGTTCATATGATCTTTATCAGAAGAGTTTCTGCCGGGTTCCAAGTTCTTGCTCGAACCTCTCCTGGACCCACCCCAGAAATCATTTAAATTAGCGCCGCTTGTTCCTCCCGGAGAGACGGGTTCTCTTGCTCTATGGCCAAAGCCTGTGCCAGATGGTTTTGAGTGAACTTCTGCAAGCAAGGGAGAATACATTAAACTTCTGCAATGGCAGGTAAATTGTTAAAATATTTTATGAGTAGATGCAGAGAGGACATTGCGACTTACTGTCATCATTATCATCATCATCTTCAGATTCATGGCTAGGGTCCATTTTTGGGTCTGCATGCACTTCTGGAATCTCCTCTAGTCTACGCTGGCGCTCCTCAGCCGTCTTCAGAAGCTGCAATTTCTCCACGCATTCTCTAAGCGTAAAAGGAAGTCAAGGACAAGCAAACAATTCATTGCAAATCCATACATAATGCGAATTACCTAAATTACATGACAGTACACAATGAAAGAAACAGACACATAATATGAATGGTTCACAAAATGGGTAATTCAAGATCTTTCCTCTCAATCATTGCTTCGTTTACAGGTAAACTTAACTCAAATAATGTGCTGTAAGCTAAAATTAGAATAAAATTGGAGTGATGCTACTTCAATATAAATACCATCAATCCCAGCTTGTAGCTGCTTGATACTCATAAACATGTACAAGCATTGCAAAACCACTTTTAGGTTATATGCGGCATGACACAGTAAAATTAAATGAATTTTAAAGGGGAGTGAAAAGTTTTACTAATTCGTGCAACCCATTTGCTTAATGATTCTCACCGAAGCTCAAAAACAAATAAATCATGGGAGGGGCATTCCATCATGCAAAGGATAGGTATATTCATTCTCATACCATACTTCATTTGAACTGTGATGAAAAATAGCAGAACATGACATTCCAATGAACAACTTTGGGGACATTTGGTATCAACAATTTAATTATTTTAAGGGTCCTTCAAATGGCTCCCTCTTCCACCCCCCCCCCCCCCCCACACACACACACAAACTACATTTTTAATTCACTTCTATTAATTTAGTTTTTAATTTTATTTTCATTTTTGAAATGTGAAACAAAATTACCATCAAAGTAAATATACATCACACATTGTATTATTACTTTCTCAACAATTTTGTTAGAATAGAAATGATTGTCTATAGGCTAGGCCCAAGGCCAATTTGTCTCTAATCCTACTCCTATATCTATAAATAAATGATGTCTGTCTCAGGGTATCGCTTACTGGTTTCCATTCTCTAATATGGTATCAAAGTCGACCTCTAAGAAACCCTAGATGCCACCCTCTCCAATCCTAGTCACTGGTCCTCCAGCCCTAGCTGCTGTACAGCAGTCTTTGTTGTCTATACCACTTATCACTATGTTTAGATGAGTTGCATCCAACATGATTACTATTTCCAACAGGCTTATCGATGAGAGACTTGATTACACAAATTTTCAATTGCGGAAGAAGATGGTTACTATTTTCCTCAGGGGGTGATCAGATATTCACATTCGGTTGATCCAACTCAGTACCCAAAGGATTCTGCTACCTGTACTCTCTGGAAGACCGATGATAATCAGATCATGGCACTGCTGAGCAACTTGACAGGATAAATTTGTCAAGCACATTGGAAAAGATGCAAATAAAGTTAACCCATGGGATATGCTTCATATGATATTTTCTGAGACAAACTTTTTCTCAGGATTCTTATTTGTTTCAACAGCAGTTCAACCTCACTCAGGGTCATCGTGGCTTCATCACCTCTCTCTCTATGGCCTCATTTGGTCTGATAGAAGGCTTTTTGATGGAAAAGGAATGAGAAACTGTTGGTCCCTCAAGGGGCTTAGGTGAGATATACCCTGGGGGGTGAATCAATCGTTTCTAATGTGAGTACTTTTCCTTTTAAACCCTCACTGCCCTAATGATCTTGACCACTTACTTAGAAGGGTCACCTCTTTTGCTCGATACATTGATCTGATTACCTTTTCACCTTTTCACTTGACCAGGCTCTTAACTGATATTATCTATGGTAGCTTCACTTAACAGTTTGTGTCATGCAGAAAGTAAGTGATGAAAGCACAAAAGACAAAGGATTTTTATTTGGTTCACCACTACGAGCTAGTCCAAAGAGCATGCGATCGAGATCGATGTGTCGATGCACTAAATCACTAAAGCTCAGTGCTTGGGGTTTGCCTAAGTCACTCCTATCAGGTCTCACTGCCCTTACAATGGTTTTGGGTTGGTTCACTATCATCCAAGGATCACTCCTCTCACTTCCTTTGGCTCACTGCTCTAGGAAAAGGAATACAAGTTGGCACACAAGCCAATAACAATATCTCCTTGTTGTAGATGATGCACCAATTATGCAGATGTACGAGCTTGTGAATCTCTTTTTTGTAATGACCCATACATTTTAAATGATAATTGTTTCATAAATAAATGTGTGTTATATTATATTATATAAGTATTATATGCATACAACACATAGAGAAACCAAACACTTTAATTCATTAATAAATATCATTACATTAGTCAGCTACGAAACCAATGAAAATGTCAAACATTACAATTGGACAAAAAAAAATGAAAAAGCTAAACTGAGAAAATACGGATCACCCAAATCTGCTAGAATCATCGCCTCCATGGCCAACACTCTAGAAATGAAACAAAATATTAATAAACCAATCAACATCTTAGAAAATGGAAATATATAACATTGGAAGGAATTGTAATGAATATTGAGTGAAAAAATGTAGTATTTATAGGAGGTAATGTGGCCGTTGAAATAATAATGTGACCGTTGGATTCGTAACCTGGCCGTTGGAAATAACAACCTAATCATTAGGAATAGTAACCTAATTGTTAGGAATAGTAATTTAACCTCAAAATAATAAAGTGTGATGCAAATAATATTTATCATGAGTAATATAACTAAATATAAATATTATAATGCCGAAAAATAAATATCATGATTAAAAAACTCAGAAAATATAACCACATTTTAAATAAACCATATTTTAAAATATTTCGAAAAAATCATAATTTTTATATTAAAAATTAAAATTGCCTATGTTAGAAATTTATTTTGATAAAATGAATATCACTTTTGAAATCAGCAGTCAAAATTGCTCAAAAGTGATTTTTTGATAATTTTCTGAAATAATTCAATTTTCAGGTGAATATTAAAAATAAAGTTTTTCACGTAACTGGTATATCTTAAATTACATCATTCATGATGTAATAATGACCTAATCATTTCTAAAACTTGAGGTTCGGCCAAAATATATTTAATTTCATAAATGGGTAATTAAAATACAATAAACTTAATATTCAAACTTAAAAAACATTTTCCAAAACCTAAAGTCAAATGTGATCCCTTAAAATAACAATTTTTCATTTTTCCACTTTCTTTTTAATAAACTAAGTGAATTCGAATTATAAAGGGGTTTAAAGTCCTAAAACCATTCTATTATATTGATATATGATGTATATTATCAAAAATTCACTATTACAAGTTTTGTCTTATGATATAATATTTTATTCTAAAAATATCTCTCTCAACAAGTATAAATAACATCTCTTCCTCCCTCACTTGCCAAATCACCCCCCCCCCTCACTTGCCAAAGCCAAAACTCTGCCCAAATCCTCCCACTCAAGCCCCTTAGAAAACCTAGGGACATTCTGGAGTAAACCAACTCCAAACATCAAGAGAGTTTTAGTGTTGTACAAGAGAAGCTACACCGAGAAAAGAGGCAAAAAAACGACGAAATAAAACGGAATTTAAGTTAAGAGAATTCTCGAACCCAACTCCTTTTCTTTGAGTTATCCCTCTTTCACGTCAATTTCAGTATGGATATTCCTATAATGTTTCTTAAATATCATTTCACTATTCTTCCCTTTTTTTCGGGGATATACATGTTACACCTTTGATTTACAAGCCAAATACAAAGATTTTTCAAAGACTTTTCTTTCCAAAACACAACTTTTGCTCATCTTGAATTATTTCTTCTTCACTCAAGATGTTTATGCCAAATATGTTTCCCCTTAGTCATTTGGGAAACCCAAGTTTATTCATGAAATTAAGCTTCATGAAATTATTATGAAACTCATTCTTTTCCATGGGTTATTTCATGACTACAATTGTTATACGTTCTATGTGGCATGCATGATTATATAAATATTATGATGTGACGGGTGGGCCTCAAATTATTTAATCCTCCAATGCATTAGGTAACGTGATGTATCTCATGAGATAATGTGTATTATACGTGAACATGATGCTAGCTTTGTTCACAATGATAATGTTATGATTATGTACATATGTTATGCGTGAACATGATGCTAGTTTTGTTCATAACTATGTGTGGTATTTGACCACTATAACATGATATTTCATTTTTATGCATTGTCACATTTCATCCTAATAAGATACGGTTTTATTGAGTATTTTATTGATAATAAATGATATGATTTCTCAGATTGTGTTAAATATGTTTATTTATAAAATATTTGGGATTAGATCATTCATTTGAAAATTTGATGAAAATTCCAGTTTTACCCTTTAAAGTGCACTATAGTAATTCAGACATAAATATTTTTATATGTATTATTTGAACTTAGAATTTTGTAAATGTGTTCCTGACTTAATGGGATACACCTTTCATTCAGGACATGAGAGCTAAATCGTGCATTTGATTTGAGTAAAAGGGTCATGAAGTCGAAGATGGGTTGGACTCGCCAAATTGGACATCAGTTCTATATTTGGGTCATAACTTCTCCATCGGTGCTTGGATTGGGCCCAAATTTGGAGAGGAGCTCAAGCACAAAATTTCGCACAAATCATCCTTCTGAAAGGACAGTTGGTTCACGCGTTTTGAAGGTCAAACAGACAGTGCAACTTTAAATAAAATATTTAGCCGAATTTCCCCATTCACACTTGAAACCACTTGTAACCTAGCCTCCCCTCCACTCTATAAATTGGTGTTTTTCTCATTTGGAGGGGTTTGAGACGTGCATTGGGAGATTGAAGGCAGAGGAGAATTGGTTTCACTCCATTTCTCCAGGCATTTCAAGAGGAAGAGCTCTTGAAGCTAGGATCCCATCATCAAAGCCTTCTTCTTCTTCACTTTTTAATGTTTTTTGTTCTTGCAATAAACTTCTTTGTTCCTCTTCTATTTCTTCTATTTTGTTCTGTTTTCCTCTGTTTTATTCTTCTTTACTCATCCTATTTGGGTTGGAATCAAGAGTAAAAACGAGATTGGGTTATACCCTTTATAAATCGTTGCACATACAAAACGTTTCTATGATGACTACACCGCCCATACCCTTTATAAATCTTTGCACATACAAAGCGTTTCTATGATGACTACACCGCCCATGGAAAAATAGTTCTTTTTAGTAATCGATCTACCTCTTACCTTATTCCTTCATTTATTTTGAATCAATGAGCTACTGTAGTTCACTTAATATGATCTATTAATTGAGTTTTTAATTTAAATGAAACTAAACAAGCAATTGAACAATTAACACAAAACACGTGAAGTCGAGAATTGTGTGAATTGTGAGAACGCGAACTTAATCGGTAAAACAAAACCACACGGGATCAATTTGTAGAGTTCAAATATAATCTCTAAACTCAATTAATCCTTATTTCTAGAGTGGATATGTGCCCTAATTTACCACTGACCATAAGTTGGCCTTAAAACATTAATCAAAACAAGGTGGTGCGATTACATGTTCTGAAACTAGCCTAGGGTTTAATTAATTTTATCTTGGTGGTTAAGTTAATTCTTATAGGGTTCGGGGGTTAACAAATTAGAGGATCATAATTAAGTGGATATTGATTTAAATGATAATGATAAATAAGTAATTAAAGAGGTAGAGTTAGATCGATTACGCCTTCTAAAAGTATTTTCTAAAAAAAAAACATCTTCTCGTTGCGCCTATTTAATTGAATTTCACTTCAAAAAAAATGCAATTTTCTTCCAACATACTTCTTATCCTTTTATAAACGATAATCAACCCCTCATTCTTTTAAGTAGTGTGTTTATATTATTTTATTTTACTCTCAAAATACCTTTAATTAGTTGTTTTAATTACTGTCACTTTGAGAGACGACCTTGTTCAGCCACTCTGTTGCACCTAAGTATCCAAAAACCACACATCATATGAAAGCGCCCACGACAGCGCCTTTCACATCTCTTTATCAAATGTTTCTCTCGTGATTATGTTGATGATCATATGCTTATGATGTGATGATGATGAGTATGCTCACCCATGTTATATTGATTCATGTCCCTCATTCCTCTTCTTACTGGATTTTTAGCTCACCTCTTTCTTTGATGTATATCCCCAGGTGACTACATATACTAGGGAGAACATGAGCTTTTAAAAGAATAAAGAAGACTTTAAATAAGTGTTTATGATTTATTATGTATATGTGATGTCTGATCCTAATTTGCTCAAGATACTAAACATTTCGATCCTTGAATGTATAACTATTATGTTGTTTATCTTTAAAATGAACTAATAGTCATGTAATAAAAAGTAGGGTCGTTATAGTTGGTATTAGATGACGGTTTAGTTAATTTAGGAATTAAGATTAGAAAACATTAGTGACAACCGTTACGATAAGTCTATGTAAACATCCAAGAAGCTTTGTTTTAGAAAAAAGCAAAACATAGGAATCTCATAAGATATGCTTTTAGAATTAATTACGCAAAAGAACAAATTATTTATTCATACTTTGTTGACTTATGTTTTGTTCAAACCTTTTCTATTTTAGAAAATTGTGGAAACCAGGAGAAACCAAGCCAACAACCCATGTGAGGGACAATGCAACGATTGTCCCAGCAACACCCCCATTGTTGCGGGAGGTGGAGTTGAAAACTTCATGGCAATGTTTAACCAATTGTCTCAGGCTATGAACAATAACATGAACCACGTGGAACGTCCTCCTTCGCCCAAGAAGGTGCAATTGGCTATTAAGTCTTTTATGCGGCAACAACCACCAACATTTAGTGGATCTTCTGATCCACTTGTCGCAGAATAGTGGGTTAACTCAATGAAGAAGATCTTTTCTATGCTCCACTATTCTAAGAATGAGAAGGTGACTCCGACCGTCTATCGTTTGGATGGAGAAGTCAATCAATGGTGAGCACTGACAAAGAACACCAAGCTGAATGATGAAATGGAAGAGATGGAGTGGGAAGACTTTAAGAAAATATTTCTTAATGAGTATTTTCATTGAACTCTTCGAACAAAGATGGAGAGAAAATTCATAGAACTGAAGCAAAAGAGAGGCGAATCTATCACGACTTATAAGGCAAACTTCACAAGGCTTGCAAGATACGTCTCGGGTTTTGTCATCAACAATGATAGCAAAATAGATAGATTATTTAGTGGTTTAAAACCACACATTCGAAAGGCTCTAGCAATCCGAGACTTCAAGAGTTATAAAGAAGTGGTTCGATGTGCTCTCAAAGTAGAGATGGAATTCAGAGATTGATCCTTTGGACATGGGGATAAGAAAAGAAGAATAAAGTTTCAAGCTGGTGGGTCAAATGATAGAGGGCGAAAGAGGATTCAACCACCCACATGACAAAAATGAGGGAAGAAACATCATGGGAATTGTCTCAAAGGGACAGTAAAATACTTCAAGTGTGGGAGAGAAGGTCACCAAACTCATGAATGTCGAAGAGACATGAAGAAGCCGACCAACATGATAGAGGAAAGGAAGACACCTCCTAATGCACCACCCATGGTTCAATGCTTCAACTGTAGAGAGCAAGAGCACTATGCAAGTCAGTGCACTAAACCACGGGTCCTTGATATTAATTAGTGTCACCAACCACCAAAGCCAAAGGAGCAAGAGAAAACTTATGTCATCACTACTGCTGAAGAGGGGCGTGAAAATAAAGGCGTACAAGGTACACTTCCTATTCACTTAAGAATGACAAAAGTTTTATTTGATACCGGTTCTACGCATTCCTTTATATCCTGCATGTTTGCTAGAACTGTTGAATCGAAACTCTGATACCTTGAAGTAGAGATATGTAAAAACACTCAGTGGTGCGATCATTGCAACCTAGGTGTTGGAATCTTCTCCTGTTAGCGTATGTGGGAAGATTCTTCCAACGAATCTCGTAATTCTTCCCTTGGTAGAATTCGACGCTATACTGGGCATGGATTGACTCTCATTATATAGAGCACACAAACTGTCAGGAAAAGGAAATCTCTTTTCATATTCCGAACAATCTCATGCTCCTCTACAAATGCAAAGAAAATCATGAATCTCCTTTGAAAAATCCCTCAACGATGTGGGTGTTGATACCCTATGAAGAAGCATACCTTGCCCACATGGTTGAGTCAAAAGAAGGTATCAACCTGGAGAAAATATATACCGATCATAAGAGTCTAAAGTATATATTCACACAGGATCTCAATATGCATCAAAAAATATGGTTAGAACTGATTAAGGACTACGACTACTTTATTCACTACCATCCGAGAAAGGCGAACAAGATAGCTGGTGCTCAAAGTAGAAAAGAACCTGCTACTTTATCCATGATGCGGATTGACAAAGGCCATATCTTCATAGATATGAAAAAATGGATTTGGAAATCATAATGGCAGGGAATACATCCTACTTTGCCCAAATAATTGTCAAACCATTTATCCAAGAGAAGATCAAGGAGGCACAAATGGATGATCTGGAGATTCAAAAGAAGGTGAAAGCAATAAAGGAAAGCTACATGAGTTCCACATCGACGAGGATGGTGTCATTTGATTTGGAACTAGACTTCATGTGTCTGTATCACCTGAGATAAAGGAGCAATTGGATAATGCGCATAGCTCATCTTTCTTCATCCATCCTCTGAATGACAACATGAAGAAGAAGATTGTTAAATACATCTCAAGATGCTTGGTAAGTCAGCAAGTTAAAGCAGAGCGACAGAAGTCTAAAGGGATGATGCAACTACTGCTTATACTCACGTGGAAATGAGATAATGTCACTATAGACTTTGTCACTAGTCTTCTGAAAACATCCAAAGGAAACAATGCGATATGGATTGTGGTGGATCGACTCACCAAGACTGTTACTTTATCATTATTCGGGGAGATTTCTTGCTTGAACAACTTGTCAAGATATATGTGAAATAAGTTGTGAGGCCGCATAGGGTTCCACTTTCGATCGTTCCTGATCGTGATCCAAGTTTCACATCTAAATTCTAGAGAAATCTTCAACATTCTTTGAATACGAAATTGAATTTCAACACGACCTATCACCCCCAAACTGATGGTCAATCTAAAAGGACTATTCAGATAGTCGAGGACATGCTAAGAGTCTGCTCAATGCAAATCAAAGGTGGATGGGATCAACATCTCTCATTAGTTGAGTTCTCATACAACAACTTTCGCACAAGTATTCAAATGACTCCATATAAAACTCTATATGAAAAGCAATGTAGAACTCCTACTTATTGAGAAAAAGTTGGCGAACGAAAACTACTTGGACCTGATCTTGTGCAAGAGATGACAGAGACAGTTCAAGTCATCCACCATCATATAAAAGCTGCTCAGAGTTGGCAGAAGAGTTATGCTGACAACCGACGAAGGAACTAAGAATTTGATATGGGACACAAAGTTTTCTTTCGAATATCACCATGAAAGAGAGTCATGCGGTTTGGAAAGAAATGGAAGATTAGCCCTAGGTACATTGGCCCTTTGAGATTTTTGATCGCATAGGAGCAGTGACCTATTGACTTGCACTTCCACCAAATATGCCTCAAGCTCATGACGTGTTTCATGTGTCAATCATGAGAAAGTTGTTGGAATTGGTGTAGCCCGATCCAATTCGGATGTTGTCGGGCCGAATGCTTTTGGCTCATACTGCGCACTAGGCCGTAACCTTTGCGGGTCAAACTCCACAGTGAGCTCGTTGGGGGTTGCGAGGGGCAACGCGCGCCTGCTCCAGGGGTCTGAGGCCGAAGGCCCCATGCACAAATTTTGGGGGAACAGTAGCAATGTTGACCATTGTAGCAGAGCTGACCGACCGACACCGACAGAGCACTGCAGCGACGCGGACTTCCAACCGCCATTCATTGTAGCTCATTGGACTTCCAACCGGCATCCACTGTAGCACTTTTAACTTGGGTGACCGTCTTTCACTGTAGCGATGCAGACTTCCTGTGCGTTTGGTGGAACAGTGGATCATCTTCCTCCTTTTGTAGCCCATTTTCGGGCTAGGGTTCCTTAGTAAGAAGCTCTGATAAACTCTTGTATATTGTGCTCCTGGATTTTCATAATGAAGTTATTCTGCCTCACTGTGGACGTAAAGATTATTCCCGAACCACGTAAATCTTTGTGTCCCGAGTGTTTCTTTTTTCCCTTTTACTCTTCTTTGAATCATTATTTTGTCGTTGAGACTCCCGGCGTTTCCACATCAACTGGTATCAGAGGTTGAGTTTGGGATTCTCCAACGATGGCTATGGAAGAAGGCAAGGTGAAGATTGATCGCTTCGATGGAACTAACTTCAGTTTCTGGAGGATGCAGATCGAGGATTATCTTTATCAAAAAAAGATGCACTTGTCGCTTTTGGGTCTGAAGCCAACGAACATGGAGCAGTCGGAGTGGGAGTTACTGGATCGACAGGCTCTGGGTGTTGTGTGCCTTACGTTGGTCAAAAACGTGGCGTTCAACATCAGAGAGGAGAAGACGATTGATCTGATGAAAGCTCTCACGAATATGTACGAGAAGCCTTCTGCGACAAAAAAGGTGCACTTGATGCGACGATTGTTCAACCTGAAAATATTTGAAGGTAGAATTGTTGCAGATCACATCAACAAATTCAACACCATCATAAGTCAGCTGACATCAGTGGACATTGATCTTGGTGATGAGTTATGTGCATTGGTCTTACTGTCCTCTTTACCCGACAGTTGGGAAGCAATTGTAACAGCTGTGAGCAGTTCTTCGGGAAATTCAAAGTTGACTTTGAAAGATGTACGAGACCTGATCCTCAGTGAGGATATGCGAAAAAGAGAATCAGGCAGATTCTCTGTTTTGCTCTGAACATTGAAGAGGAAGCTACCCAAAACGAGACAATCGTAGAGGGAGATCAAAGTCAAAAGGAAAAAGCCGAGACAAGGCAAAGGGGGGTGGTCCTACCTGCTGGACATGCGGAAAGAAAGGACATGTCAAGGACTGCAGAGAAAAATGGAAGGGACCTGAAACCAATGGAGCAAGCACGGTGGCTGAAAGAACTAATGACGTGTTGCTGCTGAGCGTGGATAGCCCTATGGAGTCTTGGATTCTAGACTCAGGGGCGTCTTTCCATTCCACGTCGGAGAAGGGTTTCCTGAACAATTTTATTTCTGAAATTTTCAACAAGATACATCTTGCTGATGATGAATCCTTGCTTGTGGGGAAAGGTGATACAAGGATCAAGACTAACAGTAGGAGTCTCCTAGTTCTAAAAAACGTGAGGTATATCCTTGGCTTGAGAAGAAATCTTATTTCTGTCGGATAGCTTGATGATGTAGGATTGAGTACCACGTTCATTGGTGGTGCATGGAAGATCACCAAAGGAGCTATGGTCATAGCTCGGGAAGCAAAGAATGGTACCCCGTACAACATGACAGAAACTTGCATAGACATGGCTGCATCACTGAAAGTCGTAGGAGATTCACAACTGTGGCACTACAGATTAGGCCACATGATTGAGAAGAGGATGAAGGTGTTGGCAACAAAAGGACTGCTACCAGAGCTGAAGTCGATGGAAGTTGGCTTATGTGAAGATTGTATCCTTGGAAAGCAGAAGAAGGTATCGTTTGCAAAAGGAGGCAGAACACCGAAGACTAGAAAGCTGGACCTGGTGCGCACAGATGTTTGAGGGTCTGCACCAGTACTTTCCCTTGGAGGGTCACAATATTATGTGACATTTATTGACGACTCAACAAGGAAGGTATGAGTTTACTTTCTGAAAAGAAAATCTGATGTGTTTAAGATGTTTCAGAAGTGGAAGGTCATGGTAGAAAATGAGTCAGGAGCAAAGCTGAAATGTTTGAGGTCTGACGATAGTGGGAGTATGACAGTAAAGAGTTCAGGGAATTCTGTGCAAATAAGGGAATTCGGTGGGAGAAGACTATCCTAGAAACACAACAGCAGAATAGTGTAGCTGAAAGGATGAATAGGACACTGAATGAACGTGCCAAGAGCATGAGGTTGCATTCGGGGTTACCCAAGACCTTATGGGCTGATGCAGTGAACATAACAGCATATCTCATCAATAGGAGTCCATCTAAACCAATGGGAGAATGTCTACCCGAGTAGCTCTGGTCTAGTAAGAAGGTAAGACTCTCACATTTACGAGTCTTGGGCAATTTGGCTTATGTACATATTGATGTTAATTGTTAAACCCTCTTTTTATTATTAGGGGTATTTCCAAGTCCCACATCGGAATACTCCTTTGTATCTTTCGTCGTATCATTCTATAAAAGTAGGCCCCCACCTTACCTTGAGAGTAAGGGGGTTTCCTCATTCTACATGGTATCAGAGGGAGATTAGTCCCGACCCTCCCTCACTGCGGATTCCCGGTTCTGTCCGGCCCCGCCTCTCCCCTCCTTCCCGGCTAGGGTTCTCCCCGGCGGCCTCCTGCCTGGCGTCTCTCCCGACTCCCGGCTCCCCGGCGGCCCTCCTGCCTGGCGCGGCTCCCCGCGTCGCCCTCCTGCCTGGCGCGGCTCCCGGCTCCCCGGCGTCCCGGCTCCCCGGCGTCCCGGCTCCCAGGCGTCCTGGCTCCCCGCGTCGCCCTCCCGCGGCTCCCCGCGTCGCCCTCCTGCCTGGCGCGGCTCCCGGCTCCCCGGCATCCAGGCTCCCCGCGTCGCGCTCCCGCAGCTCCCTGCGCCCTGCGCTCCCGCTGCTCTCGCCCCGCAGCTCCCCTCACCCAGCGGCCCTCTCTCCCGGCGTTATTTCCCTCTCGCAGCCCTCTGTCCAGGTGTGGTTCACCACTTCCCGGCAGCGCGCCCTCGTCCCGGCACCCTAGTCCCGGCGCCCCCAGTTTCGCCCCGGCAGCCTCTCCCGGCAGCGCGCCCTCGTCCCGGCAGCGCGCCCTCGTTCCGGCGGCCCTTCCTGCTCGCGCACGTCCTGCGCAAGATCATCCCACCAGCCCGCTGCATCAGCTACCCGTCGCTTCTATGGTAGAATCCTCGGGACGTGGTCGTGCTTCAAGTCGTCCACATCCCTTTTGTCAACATTGTGGCAAGTTTGGCCACCTGATCGCCCGATGTTGGGTCCTGCATCGACGGCCATCTCAGCACCCGCGGCAGGGACAGCCCGCGGTCCAGGTCGCGTCCTCGACTGTCGCCTCTCTTTCCCCGTCTCTGGCTCTTTCTATCGCTGACCTCAGGCGGCCTCACGATCCTCCGGCCTTTGTCCGACCCGGTCCCTCCTCGGATTCTCTGGCCCGTACTGTTCGCCCCACTGCCCTTGTCAGCCATTGCTCCCCTGCATGGCTGCTGGACTCAGGTGCCTTCGACCACCTCACCGGTGATGCTGGTATGCTGACGTCTTACTGCACATATGCTGGTTCTTCAGCCATCACCGTCGCTGATGGGTCCACTATCCCCATAGCGGGCTTCGACGCATGCTCCTTAACTCCATCGATACACCTACCCTCTGTGGCACATGTGCCCCGCAGTCCCTTTAATCTGTTTTCCATCAGTAAACTGACTAAGGATTATAACTGTGCGGCCATATTTACCTCTTCTGGTGTTGTGTTTCAGGAGCAGACTACGAACCGGGAACTTGGTCGAGGCCGGCTTCGAGACGGGGTCTACATGTTCGAGGGACCAGCACTCATTGCTTGCACGTCTACCTCTTCTCGGGCACTTGATCTTCATTCCCGATTAGGACACCCGCCTGCATACACCATTCATCAGATGTTTCTAGACTTCAGTCGGACTCCTACTTTTCATTGTGAGTCCTGTTCTTTTGCGAAACATCATCGCTCTTCCTACATTCCTCGCACGAATACATGGGCCTCCCACCCCTTTGATCTGGTTCATTCAGATGTTTGGGGACCGTATACCATTCCGAGTCACTTGGGATATAAATACTATATATCCTTCATTGATGACTATTCGCGAATGACGTGGCTTTACCTTCTTCGAGAACGCTCCGAAGTGTTTTCCACCTTCCAAACCTTTTTTAATGAAATTAAGAACCGTTTTTCTATCTCTATCAAATGTCTCCGCTCGGATAATGGGCGCGAGTATCTCTCCACTTCCTTTCGGCAGTTTCTCCAGACGAATGGCATCCTTCATCAGACCTCCTGTCCTGATACACCCCAGCATAACGGCGTGGCCGAGCGGAAACACAGACATATTCTGGAGACTGCTCGTGCCCTCATCTTCCACCGACAGGTGCCTCTGCTCTTTTGGGGAGATGTCATTCTCACTTCTACATACCTCATCAATCGCCTTCCTTCTTCTATCCTTAAGGGGGAGACTCCCTTTCGGGCTCTTTTCCCCACTCTCCCTCTTCATTCCCTCCTTCGAGTGTTTGGCTGCTTGTGTTATGTTCGTGACACTCGCCCTGGCCGCACCAAACTCTCTCCCAAATCTCTCCGCTGCATATTCCTTGGTTATTCCCGCACTCAGCGCGGATACCGCTGCTTCTCCCCGGACCTTCGCCGGTATGTCATCTCAGCGGATGTCTCCTTTGTTGAGAGTTCTCCATTCTCCTTTCCCTCTCCTCCTCCTGACTCTGCCATTGATGACTGTCTTCCCCTCATCATTCATCCTCTTCCGGATTTGCCTCCTCCTACCTCTCCTCCTCCTGACCCTGCCATCGATGATTGTCCTCCTCTCCTCATTCATCCTCCACCGGCGTCAACCCCTGTTGACACCCATTTTGGTCAGGTCTACTCCTGCTGTCCTTCGACTATATCCCCCGTTCCGGCCAGTGACACTGATGCTCCCGCTTCGTCCGCTGCTCCTGCTCCGCCACCCGAGGACTTGCTCATTGCCCTACGGAAAGGTACTTGCTCCTTCCAGAGTACTCCTCTCTTTGCATCTTCATACAGGGGTATGTCCGCTCTGGAGACAGTTTCTATACCGCGCACGGTTGGTGAAACCAAATCTCACCCCAGGTGGCTAGCAGCAATGCGGGATGAGTTGCAGGCTCTGTAGGAAAACCATACTTGGGATCTTGTCCCCCTTCCAGCAGGCAAACAGGCAGTGGGCAGCAAATGGATTTACACCGTCCGGCTGAATCCCGATGGCACTCTCCATCGCCTCAAAGCCCGCCTTGTGGCCAAAGGCTTTGCTCAGACATACGGTGTTGACTACTTTGATACCTTCTCACCGGTTGCCAAGATGGCCTCTGTCCGGTTATTCATCTCTCTCGTCGCCCATCATCAGTGGCCTCTTCATCAATTGGATGTCAAGAATGTCTTCCTCCATGGCTTCCTTGAGGAAGAAATCTATCTACAGCAGCCCCCGGATTTTGTGCCTCCGGCGCTGAATCTCGTGTCTGCCGTCTACGCCGCTCTCTTTACGGCCTCAAACAGTCTCCCCGTGCTTGGTTTGGCCGCTTTAGCACGGTCGTCAGCGACTTTGGGCTTTCCCGTACTATGAAGGACCACACAGTCTTCTACAGGACGACTCCACATGGCTGCATCTTATTGGTCGTTTATGTGGATGATATCGTCATCACCGGCAGCGACTCTGTGGGTATCACCCATCTCAAGGCCCATCTTCACCAGCACTTCCACACTAAGGATCTTGGTCCTCTCACATACTTCCTCGGTATCGAGGTTTCCTACTCCTTCAGACGCCGTCTCCCTCTGCCAACGGAAGTATGCATTGGATATATTGCAGGATGCTGGGCTGACTCAGGCCACTGCGGTCGATACTCCTCTCGAGCCTGGAGAACGGTCTCTTTATGCCTCCTCGGCACTATACCCACATCCCGAGCAGTACCGTCGATTGGTGGGAAAACTCAATTATCTCACCATGACTCGACCCGACATTTCCTGTGCGGTAGCCAAAGTGAGTCAATTTATGGAGCATCCGACCACATCTCAGTGGGATGCTGTCATCCGCATCGCCAAGTACATCAAACGGGATCCTGCCCGTGGTCTTCACTACTCCCAGCATCCTCATCAGCATATTGAGGCCTTTTGCGATGCTGATTACGCTGACTGCCTTGCCACTCGGAAATCTACCTCTGGGTTTGCCATTTTCTTGGCAGGCGACCTCATTTCTTGGCGCAGCAAGAAACAGACGGTCGTTTCTCGCTCCAGTGCCGAGTCTGAGTACCGTGCCATGGTCACCGTCACTATCGAGATCCTTTGGCTTCGGCAACTCCTCCAGGAGCTTGGCTTTCCTCAGCAGACTTCTGCTCACATATGGTGTGACAATCAGGCAGCCACTAAAATTGCTTCGAACCCCGTCTTCCATGAACGCACGAAGCATATTGAGGTGGACTGTCACTTTCTTCGCCACCACCTGGAGCACAAACATGTCAGCTTTAGCCACATTCCGACGGCAAACCAGTTTGCTGACATCTTCACCAAAGGCCTCCCTGGTGCTCGCCTTGCCTCGCTCAGTTCCAAGCTGGGGATCCACCACATCTGACACCCAGCTTGAGGGGGAGTATGTCTTGGTCTTGTGTGGTGTCATCTTATTCTTTTTTTGTGGGACTCGTTGTCCAAGCTGGGCATGTCCAGCTTGAGGGGGAGTGTTAAACCCTCTTTTTATTATTATGGGTATTTCCGAGTCCCACATCGGAATACTCCTTTGTATCTTTCGCCGTATCATTCTATAAAAGTAGGCCCCCACCTTACCTTGAGAGTAAGGGGGTTTCCTCATTCTACACTAATGCAAGGGACAAGCTTGATGCTAAGTCCAAGCCATGTTTCTTTATTGGCTATAGTGCTGAAGAGTTTGGTTACCGCTTTTGGGATGATCTCAACAAGATGGTCATCAGGAGCTAGAATGTGATATTCAATGAAGGTGTCATGTACAAGGATCATCATACAGTTGAAGATGAAAATGCGAACATTGAATCAAAGTGTAAAGAGCGAGTGAAGCTTGAAGGTGTACCTGATCATGAGACATCGGAACCGGTGGAACCTACTACTCCAGTGGAGTTGAGGAGATCAACAAGGGTGAGACGGCATGTGCAGAGATTCACCATCCTTGCATTATCTGTTATTGATTGATGATGGAGAACCAGAATGTTTTGAAGAGGCAATGCAGCTGAAGGAGTCGAGCAAATGGGAGGTGACTATGAAGGAGGAGATTTCCTTATTGCATGATAACAACACTTGGGAGCTAACACCTCTACCACAAGGAAAGAGAGCATTGTAGAACAAATGGATATACCGGGTCATGGAAGAACATAATGGAAAGAGGAGGTACAGGCAAGGCTGGTGGTGAAAGGTTTCCAACAGAATGAGGGAGTGGATTTCACTGAAATATTCTCACCGGTAGTGAAGCTTACCACCATACGGGTGATTCTCAGCATTGTGGCATCAGAAGACATGTATCTTGAGCAGCTTGATGTCAAGACTACTTTCCTTCATGGAGATCTGGAGTACATCTACATGCAGCAGCTAGAGGGATATGTTGAGTCTGGGAAGAAAGACCTGGTGTGCAAACTCCAGAAGATCTTATATGGATTGAAGCAGGCACCCAAGCAGTGGAACAAAAAATTTGATTCATTTATGTGTAAAAATGAATATAAACGATGTGGCATGGATCAATGTTGCTACATCAAGTTCTTTGATGATAAATATATTATATTGCTTCTATATGTGGATGACATGCACATTGCAGGATCATGTATACAGAGGATTGATGAGTTGAAAGGGCAGTTGGCTGAAGAGTTCAAAATGAAAGATCTTGGAGAAGCTAGCAAGATTTTGGAGATGAAGATCAAGAGAGACCGTGCGGCTAGAACCTTAATGTAATCACAGGCTGACTACATTGGGAAGGTTCTCAGAAGATTCAATATGTTGGAAGCAAAAGAAGTCTCTATTCCCCTAGGCCATTTCAAACTCTCAAATGAGCAACCACCAAAGACGACAGAAGAGGTTGAGTACATGACACAGGTTCCATACGCATCAGCTGTTGGAAGCTTGATGCATGTCATGGTCTGCACTCGACCTGACATCGCTCATGCAGTGGAAGTTGTGAGTACATGGCTAACCCTGAAAAGTAACATTGGGAAGCTGTGAAGTGGATATTGAGGTATTTGAAGGGTAGTAAAGAGGTATCTCTGTGCTTTGGCAAAAGAAATTCATTGCAGGGGTATGTGGATGTTGACCTTAGAGGTGATGTCGACACCAGGAGGAGTACCACAGGTTATGTATTTACCTGTGGAGGAACTGCGGTAAGTTGGATATCTCAATTGAAAAAGGTGGTGGCTTTATCCACCACAGAGGCAGAATACATTGTTGTAAAAGAAGCTGAGAAGGGGATGGTTTGGCTAAAGAACTTCTTGGACAAGTTGGGAAGCAAGAGAAGAATGTATTGCACTGTGATAGTCAGAGTGTTACATCTTGAAAAAAACCCAATGTTTCATGCCCGGACAAAGCACATCCAACTGAAGTATCATTTCATCATAGGTTTGATACAGGGGTTGCTGAGATTGCAGAAGATTTATGAAACCAACAATCCAGCAGACATGTTGACGAAGCCGGATGATAATACAGAAGTTGAGGCACTGTTGTGCCTCTATTGGTCTTCACTGATGAACGGAGGATGAGAGGCAGAACAAGGGAGGACACAATGGGAGCACAAGAGGAAAACAACTTGTATTTCATGAATCGTCAGCTTGAAATTGAAGTTGAGAATGGAAATCACGCGCACTAGTAAGTGGAGAAGAAGAAGAGCTCAGATTAGTAAGTTGTCTTAATCAGTGGCATCGAAGCAAGTCAACGTTGCAGATCATGTTCCAAGTGGGAGATTGTTGGAATTGGTGTAGCCCGATCCTTTGCGGATGTTGTCGGGCTGAATACTTCCGGCTCATACTGCGCACTAGACAACAATCTTCGCGAGTCGAGCTCCGCGATGAGCTCATTGAGGGTTGCAGGGGGCAACGCGAGCCTGCTCCGGGGGTCCAGGGGTCGAAGGCTTCCGACCCAAATTGTGTGACTGTAGCAATGTTGAACATTGTAGCAGAGCTGGCCGACCGACACCGACAGGGCACTGTAGCGACGCAAACTTCCAGCCATCATTCACTATAGCTCCTTGGACTTCCAGCCGGCAGCCACTGTAGCACTTTTGACTTGGATGACCGCCTTTCACTGTAGCGATGCGGACTTCCTGTGCGGTTGGTGGAACAGTGGATCGTCTTCCTCCTTTGGTAGCCCATTTTCGGGCTAGGGTTCCTTAATGAGAAACTCTGATAAACTCTTATATATTGGGGTCCCGGATTTTCATAATGAAGTTATTCTGCCTCTCCGTGCACGTGGTGATTATTCTCGAACCACGTAAATCTTTGTGTCATGAGTGTTACTTTTTTCCCTTTTACTCTTCTTTAAATTGTTGTTTTGTCATTGCGATTCCCGGCATTTCTGCATCAAAAGTACATACCTGACCTCTCACATGTACTGAATCTAGAGAAGGTGCAACTAGAGAATGACTTCTCGTATGAACAGTCGGTGAAAATCTTGGAACGCGGAGACAAAGTTCTACGCAACAAGACAACTCACTTATTCAAAATGTTGTGGAGGAACCATAAGTATGAAGATGCAACATGAGAATCAGAGGAAACAATGAAACAGAAGTAACATCACCTATTCTCAATCGAAAATATGAGTAGAAATTTCGAGCAAGAAATTTAAAAACGCGGGAAAGAATGTAACGACCCGCACATTTTAAATGACAATTGTTTCATAAATAAATGTGTGTTAAATTATATTATATAAGTATTATACGCATAGAACACATAGAGAAACCAACACTATAATTCATTAATAAATATCATTACATTAGTCAGCTACGAAACCAATGAAAATGTCGAACATTACAATAGGACCAAAAATATTAAATAGAAAAGCTAAAATGGGAAAATATGGATTGCCCCAATCCGCTATAATCATCGCCCCCACGTCCAACACCATAGAAATGAAAGAAAATATTAGTAAACCAATCAACATCTTAGAAAATGAAAATATATAACCTTGGAGAAATTGTAGTGAATATTGAGTGAGAAATGAGGTGGTATTTATAGGAGGTAATGTGACCGTTGGAATGGTAATGTGACCGTTTAGTAACTTTGCCATTAGAAATAGAAACATGACCGTTGGGAATGGTGACCTGACCGTTGAGAATAGTAATTTAACCTCAAAATAATAAAGTGTTATATAAATAATATTTATCATGAGTAATATATGTAAATATAAATATTATAATTTTGAAAAATAAATATCATGATTAAAAAACTCTAGGCACATTTTTAATAAACTGTATTTTGAAGTATTTCGTAAAAATCATAATTTTTATATTAAAAATTAAAATTTCCTATGTTAGAAATTTATTTTGATAAAATGAATATCATTTTTGAAATCAACACGTCTAAATTATCCAGGGGTGATTTTTGGTAATTTTCTGAAATACTTCAATTTTCATTTGAATAGTAAAAATAAAATTTTTCACGTAACCGGTGTATCTTAAATTTCACATCACTAATGATGTAATAATGACCTAATCATTTCTAGAACTTGAGATTCGGCTAAAATATATTTAATTTCATAAATGAGTCATTAAAATACAATAAACTTAATTTCCAAACCTAAAAAGCATTTTCCAAGTCAAATGTGACCTCTTAAAATAACAATTTTTCTCTTTTCCACTTTCTTTTTCAATAAACTAAGTGAATTCGAATTATAGAGGGATTTAAAGTCCTTAAACCATTCTATTATAATGATATATGATGTATATTATCAAAAAATCACTATTACAAGTTTTACCTTAGATGTAATATTTTATTCAATATTTTATTCTAAAAATACCCCTTCTCAAGTATAAACAACCTCTATCTCTCCCCTTGACAAACAACTCCTCCCTCACTTGTCAAAGTCAAACCTCTACCCAAATCCTCCCTCTCAAACCCCTTAAAATACCTAAGGACGTTCTGGAGTAAACCAACTCCAAACATCAAGGGAGTTTTAGTATCGTACAAGAGAAGCAATGCTGAGGAAAGAGAGGCGGAAAAGCGACGAAATAAAGCGAGATTTAAGGTAAGGGGATTCTCGAACCCAACTCCTTTTCAGTGGATTATCCCTCTTTCATGTCAATTTCAGTATGGATATTTCTCTAATATTTCTTAAATATATTTTCACTATTCTTCCCTTTTCTTTCGGGGATATACCTGTTACCACTTTGATTTATAAGCTAAATATAAAAATTTTCCAAAAAGACTTCTCTTTACAAAACACATCTTTTACTCATCTTGAGTTGTTTCTTCTTCACTCAAGAATGATGATGTTTATGTCAAATATGTTTTCCCTTATTTATTTGGGAATCCCAAGTTTATTCATGAAATTAAAATTTTTCTTGATGAAATTCTTATGAAACTCATTCTTTTCTATGGGTTATTTCATGACTACGATTGTTATACGTTCTATGTGGCATGCATGATTATGTAAATATATGATGTGACGGGTGGGTCTAGAATTATATAGTCCTCCAATGCATTGCATAATGTGATGTATCTCATTAGATAATGTGTATTATGTGTGAACATGATGTTAGCTTTGTTCACAATGATGATGTCATGGTTATGCATAAATGTTATGCGTGAACGATGATAGTTTTGTTCACAACTATGTGTGGACTCTCCGCATTGAATATCATTTCAGTATTTGAGTCATAACTTCTTCATCTGTGCTTGGATTGGGCCCAAGTTTGTAAAGAAGCTCAAGGACAATATTTCGCACAAATCATCCTTCTGAAAGGACAGCTAGTTCACACGTTTTGAAGGTCAAACGGGCGGTTCAAGTTGGAATAAAATATTTGGCCGAATTTCCCCATTCACACTTGAAACCACTTGTAACATAGCCTCCCCTCCACTCTATAAATGTGTGTTTTTCTCATTTGGAAAGGGTTGGATGTGCATTAGGAGATTGAAGGCAGAGGAAAATTGGTTTCACTCCATTTCTTCAGGCATTTCAAGAGGGAGAGCTCTTAAAACTATGATCCCTTCATAGAAGCCTTCTTTTTCTTCACTTGTTAATGTTTTTGTTCTAACAATAAATTTCTTAGTTCCTCTTCTATTTCTTTTATTTTCTTCTGTTTTATTCTCATCTACTCATCCTATTTGGGCTGGAAATCAAGAGTAGAAACGTGATTGGGTTATACCCTTTCCACGACCTTTGCGATGCAAAACGTTTCTACAATGATTACACCGCCCATGGAAGAGTAGTTTTTATTAGTAATCAATCTAACTCTTACCTTCTTCATTTATTTATTTTGAATCAATGAGATATTGTAATTCACATAATATGATCCATGATTTGAGTTTTTAAATTAAAAGAAACTAAGCAAACAATTGAACAATTAACACAAACCCCGCGAGGTCGGGTAATGTGTGAATTGTGAGAGCGCGAACTTAATCAGTAAAACAAAACCACACGGGATAAATTTATAGAGTTCAAATATAATCTCTAAACTTAATTCATCCTCATTTACAGAATGTATATGTGCCTTAATATATCATTGACCATAAACTAGCCTTAAAACATCAATCAAAGCAGGGTGCTGCGATTGCATGTTCCGAAACTAGCCTAGGGTTTAATTAATTTTATCTTGGTGGTTAAGTTAATTCTCGTAGGGTTCGGAAGTTAACAAATTATGAGATCATAATTAAGTGAATATTAATTTAAATGATAATGATTAATAAGTGAAGAGGTAGATTTAGATCTATTACGCTTTCTAAAAATATTTTCTAAAAAAAACATCTTCTCATTGCGTTTTCTCAATCTAATTTCAAAAACAAAAAGAAAAAAAATATAATCTTCTTCCAACATACTTTTATAAACATCAAACAACCCCCCCCCCATCATCCTTCTAAGTTGTTTAGTTCTTTCATCTTAATTTTTATAATACCTTTAAGATGTTTTAATTACTGCCTCTTTGAGAGACGACTTTGGTCTGCCACTTTCCTGCACCTAAGTACCCAAAAACCACACATCATTTGAGAGCGCTCACAACAACGTCTTTCAGTCTGCCAAACTGGATGAATTTGCTTGACTGCGGCGTGTTTCACCATCTACGGCGTAAGATCCCTCGACCAGAACTTCACCACGGCGTAGTAACCTTCACTACAGTGCAGAATAGGGCTTTAATCAATTTATGCGGTCGTGATCTACCGATTTGCGGCGTGGCTTCATGTAGCTGACCAGATCCACAATTCTCAGGTAACTCCTCCATGACCCACCCACGATGTCCGACATGATCTCCTCCAACTCCTTCGAATACCAACCTGGTTGCGGCGTAGCTTTTTCACTGCGATGTGACCTCATGTAGGATGGGAAATATTAATTCATTTGCACTGCCAAAAACATGCTCTCCACATCACAAGATGCTTCTGCAGCGTGGAATCTTCTTTTAAACAAGATTGTGGCGTAGCTGCTTCTCTACAACGTCGGCACCCTAAAAAACTCCAAGGACATGGAAGTTCGCCCCGTCACCTCCTACGGTGTGAGTCTTCTACGGCGTAACCTAGTTGAGCTTTGTCCCACATCAAACTTGCCTTCATAATTCCAGCGCTATATCAAACAACTCATGTTTCAACGCGCTTGAAATCACCTACGGTACCAACCCGTGCCACGGCCACCTCAATGTGGCACCACCCTATGACGTGGTCTCGCCTTAACACACACCAGTGCCTACCTGCATGGATGTTCACTTGCACGCTGCTCCTGCCTCCCACTCGGCTATGTGGTGCCTGAGCTCAGCCACCAAGTTGTCTAGAGGCTGCTCGAGTACTGGCCTTAAGAGTGTTGGCCCATTTTAACTTTTTGTGGCGCAACCAACCTTTCTACAACGTTGCCTGATGTATTGCGGCATGGACACTTCTAATCCGCCAGAGAAAACTCCATCCACACTTCTTCTATAGTGCAAGCATGGGAGTTACAGCGTGGTTGCTTCTATTAATCAAATACCACGACCTAGCCAGTGGTTTTGCGGCGTAAAATCTCTCCTCCAGACAGATTTCTCTCTTGTGGCTTCCAAACACTCTTCAACCTTATTCTCCAAACCTTGTGGACTTAATGAGTCCATAACAATCCTCATTTCGACCATCTCAAGCTTAGCCATCAAATCCAACACATGTTTTGTCATAACAATCCTCCAAGCATCACTTTCAAGGCATTTTCAACAATTCCATTTAAGCCATCTTCCATTTGATTTCATGTTTGTCTCATCAACAAATCTAAAACAAACCTTTAGGGTTCCAACAATCCTCCCCTTTGGATTTTAGTGACAAGGAATAACTTCATTTCTCTCCTCTGTCAATGAAATGCAAAGGGAGGACTTCAAACATCACTTCTCTCCTCCTTTGTCCGATGAATGTGACCAGGTATTCTTCAAAAATTTCTACTCCCCCTTTGTCACTTAGTGAGCATGGGGGTTCTCCCCAATTGTAGGTCTCGAAATCATCTTCAATTTTTCTCCCCCTCAATGTTTGAGTTCCATGGAAAGAAATTCCTCATTTCTCCAGGGCACACTTCCTCTTTGCTCTCCCCCATTGTCATGCACCATTTCTGGTTGGAATGTCCAATTCCAGAATCTTCCATAGAACAAACTTTCATAACGACTGCAAAAACTCAAGACATCAATGAGTGAATTTACCACTTAGCACTTGGGCTTTCAACAAATCCTTTAAGCCTAATGAGCCGAGGCTCGGTGTTGGAAACAAGAGTCTAAGTCAATCCTCCACCAGGTTGTCCATGTCACTCATGAATGCCAAGAATACCATAACATCTTTTGGACTTTCCACTTTCCCAACAAAAACACATAACCTGTGATTTTATCTTCACACAAGCTATTAGTGTATGAACTTTAAACTCAAGAGTGTGAGACATACCACTTGAAGCTTCAGCTGATACCAATTGTAAATACCAAGACTTCTCAAGTTACAACATTCAACGATGAGGATTAACAACCTTTGAAATTTCAACACAAGCTCCCCCTGATTCCTTAGATCATGACACCAATTGTTGAAATACTTTCCAGCCTGGGGATATCACTTATTGAGAAAAACATTTCTTGGACAACAGCGTTTAGTATCCTGAAACACATCATCAGCTGATACCAATTATTAAAACTTAAAACAACTAAACATGCGATTTATTCATGTAGCTGCTTCCACCACCAATTTGTCCTCTTTCTTAGTGGTCTGAAACCGCTAACTCCTTGAACTGATTTCACTTGTAACACACCAGATTCAATCTGATACAACTATGATATATCGGATTTAGCAAGATACGAGTGATTGTCAGGTCCAAACCCCTTTTCATGCAGTTTTCAGCATGGGAGATCTCCATAGCATGCACCTTCAATCTTGATACCAATCATGACCGGAAACACTTCAACTACCACTTGTTGCATGCACAACAAACTCAAAATATATTTGAATTCAGCTCATACTCATGTGTCTTTTGAGCACGCTTACCCCAAGAATTGTGTCTCCTCCAAAATAATTAATCTCTTCATACATGTTAGAAACATTTCCAGTGTATAGGGGGGGGGGGGTACCTACCATTTTCCTCAAATTGAGGAATGAGGCTGGTCATGACCAACCCTTCATCTCCACGCTCTCCTTTTCCCTTTCTTAGATTTTGGGAAAGAAATGACATAACCTCTTCAAGCTCTTCTTCATCTTGAACGTCTTTGGCAGTCGGCTTTTTCAACCCTTTGCCAAAAGATCTTCTTTGTGTGAGACTACTTACATATATTTCTTGAATGAGAGAACTCTTGTTCCTCCATGACTTGGGCTTTTCCATAATTGAGGAATTGATTCCACTTATGCAGATCTCTTCCCGCGTTGCATATTTAGTGGTTCTTTTATCCGGTCGCTTTCTCCATTGGAGAACTCTTCTCATAATCTTCATCTCTTACCTTAGTGTTTCTTGTAAAACCACTTAGGCATGTCTCTTCTTTGATGGTCATGAGTGTCATCTCAGAATTCTCTTTTCTTGGTGGATTCTTCTCCACATTCTTTCTCATGGGCGGGGCAATCCCCTTGCTTTTGCTTCCAAGCTTGTTTTCTTATTTTCTAGGAGGGTTGTTGTGACCAACTAGACTTTGGCGCTTGATGCACTGTAACATCTCGCTCCTCCTCATTGGCTTGAGAAGGCGGAAGAACATTACTTGACCTTAAGCAACATCCCCAAGACGCCAAGGGCTTCATTTACAGATGGGGGACGATTTTCCCTTCGAAGATATAACCCAACCAAACATGTCATAACCAAAAACCGCTACATGATGCATGAAAACAAATGTAAAACAACTCAAAATAATACCATTCATGTCAAAACCAACTCTAAAAGAGTACCACAGCGAAAGACTAACATCAAAGTACATAACGGAAGACAAAACCAAAAGCTCATACTCCAGGACATATCTCCACAGCTCCAGACATGCTTCATGCTCCAACTCCACAAAACAGCTAAAGTATCACTATGCGCCACTAGAGAAGTGTGATACTTTACCGATAAACAATATCTGCAAAAGCACCAAGACAGGGGTGAGTAATAAAACTCAGTAGGTTTTCCTCGAATGACTTTCTTACTCACGCTACTAGGATAGAACAAGCACATTTATATAAAACAATTTATATAAAACACTTTAAAACGGTTTATAACATAATATAAACAATTGCTATATCAAAACAGTTTCCAACAAGTCATTTTTCCAAGGAGAGCAACTAAACAATACTTTAAAACCGTTCCATAAGTTTCATTTTGGCATAACTGATTTCATTCCACATATCCACACATCCAACCATGCATGCAACCTGGACCTCCCTATACTCGCGAGTGGGGAGTCATCTTTTCACTAAGTCGTCACTTAATGAATCATTTTGACGGGGGAAAGTCCTGACCCTTATCCATCCCAGTAATGATGGGGGAGACTTCATACCCTTATCCATCCCGGATGCACATGAACACACACAACCATTGTGCCAAAAACCAATGCCAAAACAACCCTTTCAACCATTTCAATAAAACCGTACTTTTATTGAAAACCTTTCAAACAACCTATTTCAATAAAACCAACCCTTTTATTGAAAACATTTTCCCATGCATCAAAACCAAACAATCATTTTAAAATCAAGTTATGATAGAGACCTGCTGCCAAATTAGTTGGAGGGTATTATTGTCTTTGTATGGGGGGTAGTTTGTTATAAGGGAGTGTGGTGAGTTTGTTATGGGGGGAATAATATTGTTTAAGAGGGCCACGTGGTGGAAAGAGGATTGGTTATAAATAAGCAGCAGAGGGAGTGAGAGAGGAGAGGGAAGAATATGGTGAGTTCGGCCATTTGGCTTGGGTAGCGGCATGCGGGCTTGGGCGAGGAGCTTCTGCTCTCTCGAAGTGTTGTTCTCCCTCTTCGTTGATTGTAGTTCTCTGGTTTACTCCATTAATCCAAGCAGTTTGTTGTTCGGGTTTTTAACAATTGGTCCGACCTGCCGTCCATTGCCGCTATTTTTTCCTCACTTTAGCCATCATCAGCACCGACGCGCACTGTTCCTCCTCTTCCATTTCACACCTCGCACATTTCGGCGTCGACCTGCTATTCGGAGCCGTCCCCGATCTGCACAAAGAGGAGAACGCTCACTATCGGCTTGCCTCTCCTGCAACAGGCCCGCGCAACTATTCTCACTGCGCTTGGGCGGTGTCCATCCATTGATGTTGTGTCGAGGCTTCGCCTGGCGACGGGGTCATCTGCCGACTCGCGTTTAGCCGAAGCGCGCACCGCCGGCTCTCATCTGAGCCGCGCACCGTCGGCTCGTTTTTTCTTTTCTCCCAGTCCACTGACGAACGGTCCCCGTTAGCGTTTTGAGGAGGCGCGCAGTCGGGGAAAAGGCGCGCCGTACGACAAGGCGCTACTCCTGCACTACGGCGGGCCACTTTTTTCTGTCGGGGCAGGGAAACACTGGGGGAGGCGGCCTCTAATTTCTTTTCGTTCAGGAAGGAGGCGCGCCTGAATTTTATCTTGCCAGAGGGGAACCAATTCCGATGGAGGTGCGATTGGACACCACAGAACAGCGCATAGGGCTTGTGAAAGCTGCGTTGGCAAACTTGACTTCATCGGTTGGGGCGATAACCACAACGGTTGAATCCTTAAAGCAGCTCCAACACTGTCGGGAGCAAGAAGCGCGAGAGCAGGCGGCATTCCGTAATTATTTCACTGCAACTATCTGTCGCTCGGGGAAGCAACCGCTTTTGGATGACGAGCAGTCGTACCTGGTCCCGAAGAAGCTACCGGTGTTTGATGGGAGGGATCCTAGGGGCTGGATCACACAAGCAGAATGGTATTTCTCTATCCACCAGACTCCGGAGGCATCAAAGATTCTCCTTGCTCGGGTATTTATGGCAGGAGTCGCGACATATTGGTGTAACGTGGTGTTGGAAGTCTAACCAGATGCGTCATGGTCCATGTTCAAAGAAGAATTACTGGAAAGATTCTTTGAAACAGAGTTTCAGAATCCTTTTGCGGAGCCGACAATTCCCACGAGAGACCTGCTGCCATCTGACTCAGCCTCAGTGCCAATCGGAGTCAAACAAACAGGGACCCAAAATCAGACACCGATAAGTTTGGCGGCATCTTCATCAACTTCAGGATTTGTAAAAGAAGAAGAGCATGAGCAACCGCTTGCTCACGCATCTGCGTTGCTTGTGGCACATTCTATAGCGCATGACGCAATGGCAACGCAAGGGCGCGTCGTGGGGGCTTCATCTGGACTCGTGGTGATGGTAGATTATTCTCTCGCCTGTGGCATGAAACAGGTGGCGATTGGGGAACTATGTCATCGGGAGGCGAGAACACTCCAGGGGGCCGAGCTGGTCGTGAAGGCATGCGCCAGGAGGGTGGCGGCACACTCGCTCGACCACACTGATAGTCTGGTGATTTTGGTGGGGACCATTAAGAGCTGCAAGAAGAACATGACGACTCACGAACCATCTCACAGAAAGGAGCAACATCGCAAACCGTTGACATACCTTCTGCCGGCCAATCATCATCCGGGAAGGACTATATGGGAAATTGCCTGGAAGGTAGCTATGCTCGAGCCGCATCACACACGAAGGGTCTATAGTGCTGGAAGGTCCATCTGGGAGATTGCCTGGGGAATACGTGGAGTCAAGTTACATGGAGCTCGACTGATATGGGAGATTGTTTGGCATCCGACAGGATCCACCACCTTGAGGACAAGGTGGTTTTTCGGGACGGTGGCAGTGATAGAGACCTGCTGCAAAATTAGTTGGAGGGTATTATTGTCTTTGTATGGGGGGTAGTTTGTTATAAGGGAGTGTGGTGAGTTTGTTATGGGGGGAATAATATTGTTTAAGAGGGCCACGTGGTGGAAAGAGGATTGGTTATAAATAAGCAGCAGAGAGAGTGAGAGGAGAGGGAAGAATATGGTGAGTTCGGCCATTTGACTTGGGTAGCGGCCTGCGGGCTTGGGCGAGGAGCTTCTGCTCTCTCGAAGTGCTTTTCTCCCTCTTTGTTGATTGTAGTTCTCTGGTTTACTCCATTAATCCAAGCAGTTTGTTGTCAGGTTTTTAACAAGTTACCAATTTCACTTTCCACAAAACACTCAATTTCCACAATTCTACATACTGTCACGAAAGAGGGTTTCCAACAAGCAATTCACAACCAATTTCAATCAAAACAATCAATTTGAAACTAAGCCTTCAAGTTCTAATAAGAGGACTCAAGAGTGGAGCCACCTACCTCGGGATTTATGGCGACAATGAAAAACAGCACGAAAACGACAAGGAGACCGGGTTGAATCTCCAAAAACCCGCCTTAGATCTCTTCCCATATCATCAACAAAGCCAAATCTAATCATATTTCGCGTCAACAACCTTAGATCTATTCACAGCGGAACTAGATCTAAGAAACCGAGAGAGAAAGAGAAGTAGATCTAAGAAAAACCACCAAAAACTACCATAAACGATGACTTACCGCGAGAGTCGGGCTTGAAAACACTTTCCCATGCATCAAAACCAAACAATCATTTTAAAATCATCATTTTAAAATCAAGTTACCAATTTCACTTTCCACAAAACACTCAATTTCCACAATTCTACAAACCGACACGAAAGAGGGTTTCCAACAAGCAATTCACAACAATTTCACAACCAATTTCAATCAAAACAATCAATTTGAAACTGAGCCTTCAAGTTCTAATAAGAGGAGTTGAGAGTGAAGCCACCTACCTCAGGATTTATGGCGACAACGAAAAACGGCACGAAAACGTCAAGGAAACCGGGTTGAATCTCCAAAAACCCGCCTTAGATCTCTCTCATATCATCAACAAAGCCAAATCTAATCATATTTGGCGTCAACAACCTTAGATCCATTGCGGAACTAGATCTAAGAAACCAGGAGAGAAAGAGACGTAGATCTAAGAAAAAACACCAAAAACTACCATAAACGATGACTTACCACGACAGTCGGGCTTCAACGCACCAATAAACGCCTTCGGATCTGCTCTAAATCGATGGGGAAAGCTTCCTTGGCCTTTGGGAGGAAGAAATCCCGAGTTAGGATCGAAATGGGGCAAGAGAGGGGTTAAAGGCTAATCCCGACCTAGATCCACTTTTTGTGGATCTTGTTTTTAAACCGTGCACGGTTAGTCACGCGGTTAGGCAAACTGTGCGCTAACCGTGCGTCAACCACTGCCTCAAAGAGGAACCTCGCACAGTTGGCCCGCGCGGTTAGACAAATCGTGTGCCAACCGTATAAAAGCCCACTATCCCACTTTGCACGATTTCTCCTAAGTATCCGCACGGTTTGGACAAACCGTGCACCTACCCATGCGCCTCCCCCTTAGCCTTTGTTTCACTGTGCACGGTTTCCTGTAGGAGTTGCACGGTTTCCCCAAACCGTGCTCAAACCGTGCACCTGTAGAAAAATCCCAAAAACATTTCAAAAGGTCTTCAAACCCTCTCAAACTTCACTCAAACACTTCATATACTTAAAATACATAAATGAAGGGTTACTTGCTTGAAACCGAGGGTGCTACATGCACCCTTTGTTGGGATTCTTTTTCTTCCAAGACTGTGAAACCTTTTTTCAGCTTAACAAGATTCATCTCAAAGTAAACTCTTTCATTATAGTCCACAAGAGTGGAGAATCTCATTATGGATTCTTTTGATCTTCATGCATCCTTCCAACTGCAATGTCTTGCCATGCGACCAAAGTTAGAACAAATGAAACATCTACCACAGTAATTATAACTCATTTTGTCTTCTCTTGATTGAGATGTTGGCATAGTGGGTTTTCCTCCACTTTTGGGCATTTGGGCTTCAAAACACATACTCATTATATGCTCAAACATTACACAATAGTAACACCTATTAGCTACCTTCTCTTGTGAGTTCCTTCTTCAAGGTTTTGCATGGAACCTTTGTTTTCCACCAAATTCTAGAACTAGATTTCTTCTCTTGCATCCAGATTTCAAATCTGGATTCCTTTTTGTTGTGCATGTTGAGGTCGCCTTTAGGGGGATTTTCATCTTCTCATTTGAGTGTTAAGCCTTGTGATGTAAAAATATTGAGAGGGAGAGAGAGAGAGAAAACAACCGAAGAATCTGTATATTACTGCTGAACAGGAACGGGAGTAGAGTTACAATAGAAGGGGAAAGAGGAGGGGAAAGAGAAGAAGTAACCCGCGGAAGGAGACCACCCTTCCACGAGCCCAGCCGAGAGCACCGGCTTCCTGCTGCCAAGCATTTGCTAAGATAATTTGTGTCCCTCTACAAACACTGACCCCCTTTTATTTAAAGGCCCACCCAGCCCCCTCTAACAAACTAACTGCTTTTAGGTGGTCCCCCTCCAGCCAAGAATATTCCTCTCTCTCCTCTAACAGCCCAACAACCTCCAGCCAAATATATTCTCCTCTCTCCTCTAACAAACCAACAGCCTCCAGCCAATAACAAACTCTAACACCTGGACAGCCCCCTTTATTCCTAACAATTCCCTCCCACCTAAAAACCACCTTGTCCTCAAGGTGGAACAACCAAAGCTGTGCTTGGCCGAGCATTGAGTCAACGGCTCCTGGTGGCGGCTTTGGTGGAGGCCTCAGCATCAATGCATCTTCAATACCATATGTAGGTGGATAGCGTTTCCAGTATAATTCCTTTATGTAATCTTCAATACCATATGCTCCTGAATTGGTAATACTTTCATGGAACAAATCCCTTACCAACAGTGGAGTAGATGTAGGGGCTTTTGAATCGATGATCATGCCATAGAAAATAACCTCTTTCACATCTACTTGAGGAGCATGAAACAATTTGTCCACCAAGATCACTGCAATTGTGTTGTCTTGTTGAAAGCTGCTCAACCTGCCATTAAGAGTGTCAATATGAATTTCAGCACCTTGGTCGGGTACACCATTTGCATCCACTCTCCCCTTTTGCGATCCTCCTCCGCGATTGTTCCTCTCGCACAGCAATTCCCAGCAGCGTTCCACCTCACCTGCGACGCCTCATGTTTTCCAGTTGCATTAGAAACGATTTCTTCTTCTTCTTCTTTTTTTCCCCTTCCTGTTGTTACAATTTTCCAGCAGCGATCCTCCTCTCCTGCGACGCCTCTCCCCCAGCGTGTGATCAGTCCTCTCACACGACACCTCCCCAACAGAGTCGCCAAATTGTTATGTAAAAATATTGAGGGAGAGAGAGAGAGAGAGAAAACAACCGAAGAATCTGTATATTACTGCTGAACAGGAACAGGAGTAGAGCTACAATAGAAGGGGAAAGAGGAGGGGAAAGACAAGAAGTAACCCGCGGGAGGAGACCACCCTTCCACGAGCCCAGCCGAGACCACCAGCAACCTGCTGCCAAGCATTTGCTAAGATAATTTGTGTCCCTCTACAAACACTGACCCCCTTTATTTAAAGGCCCACCCAGCCCCCTCTAACAAACTAACTGCTTTTAAGTGGTCCCCCTCCAGCCAAGAATATTCCTCTCTCTCCTCTAACAGCCCAACAACCTCCAGCCAAATATATTCTCCTCTCTCCTCTAACAAACCAACAGCCTCCAGCCAATAACAAACTCTAACACCTGAACAGCCCCCTTTATTCCTAACAAGCCTCTCCTCAAATTTCATGATTTCCACATCCTTCTCCAGTTTTGCAACCATCTCTTTCGGATTTGAAACAACATCTCTTTTTTGCCTATTGTTTTCCATGGTCAAATCCTCTACACAGGCAAGAAACACTTCATGCATAAGTTCTCAAAGGGCACCTTCACCACCACTTCCACACCAAATATCTTAGTCCTCTCATCTACTTTCTTGGCATCGAGGTCTCTCGTTCTGAAGACACCATCTTTCTCTGCCAACGGAAATATGCCTTGGATATCTTGCAGGATGCAGAGTTGAGTCAGGCGAGTGTCGTGGACACTCCTCTTGAGCCTGGAGAACACTCTCTCTATACTGGCACAACACCCTTTCCTCACCCAGAGAGCTACCGTCATCTGGTAGGCAAACTCAATTACCTCACCATGACGCGATCGGACATTGTTTGTGTTGTTGGCAAAGTGAGCCAATTCATGGAGCATCCGACCAGATCTCAGTGGGATGTTGTTCTCCACATTGCCAAGTACATCAAGAAAAATCTTGTCTGTGGTCTTCGATATTCACATCACGCTCATCTGGATGTTGAAGCCTTTTGTGATGCGGACTATGCCTGTTGTCTTGCTACCCGCAAGTCTACTTCTGGATTCGTCGTTTTCTTGGCAAGTAACCTCATCTCGTGGCACAGCAAAAAACAGACTGTCGTCTCCAGATCTAGTGCGGAGGCTGAATACCGTGCTATGGCCACGGTCACCACTGAGATCATTTGGCTTCGTCATCACCTTCATGAGCTTAGTTTCCCACCGTAGACATCTGCTCATATTTGGTGTGACAATCAGGCAGGCGGTCATGAAGATTGCATCGAATCCCGTCTTCCATGAACGGCCGAAACATATCGAGGTGGACTGCCACTTTCTTCGCCATCATCTCAAGCAGAACCATATCAGTTTCGGCCGTATTCCGACGACAGATCAGCTTGGTGACATCTTCACCAAAGGCCTCCCGGGAGCTTGTCTGAACTCTCACTACCAAGTTGGGTATTCACAGCCTCAGCGGCCCAGCTTGAGGGGGAGTGTGTATGGTCTTGTTTGATGTCATCTTTGTTTTTGTGGGACTCTTGGTCCAAGCTGGGCATGTCCGGCTTAAGGGGGAGTGTTGAACCCCATTTTATTATAATGGGTATTTCCGAGTCCCACATCGGAATATCCCGCCTTGTAATTTATATTACCCATCTATAAAAGAACGTCTCCACCTCACATTGAGGTAAGGGGAATTCGCCACTAACACCCTCCTTTTCCATGTAGTCTCTCCAATTCCATCCACATGTCTTTGGAGAACTTGCAATGAGCAATCTTCTTGAACACATTTTCCCTTAGTGCATTCTTTAATGTCTTCTTCGCATGGGCATCAATCTGAAAATTTCATTGAAATGTCACAAAGATTATTCCATGTCTACTTAACAAAACAATTCCATCCAACAAAACTTCATGAGGAATTCCAACTTGTTATTCCAAGTATGCAATGAACTCCTTCCAACTATTGAAATGATTGCTATCAAACAATGGAATCTTCACTGTGGATGTCATTCCTTTAAAAAACTTCAGATAAATCAGAGCAAAAAAAATTCCAATAGAAATAGATTTGTAGCTCTGATACCAATTTTTTGTCCTTCAAGGAGCTTAGGTGAGATATGCCCCGAGAGGGGGTGAATCGGGGTAAGGTACTCATTTCCAATTTAAGTAATTTTCCTTTTAAACCCCCATTGCCCTAATGATCTTGACCTCTTACTTAGAAGGGTCGCCTCTTTTTCCCTAGATGATACGTTGATCTGATTACCTTTTCACTTGACCAGCCTCTTAATTGATAATATTTATGGTTGCTTTACCCCGCATAACAGTTTGTGTCATGCAGAAAGTGATGAAAGCACAGGAGACACAAAGGATTTTTACTTCGTTTCCCACTACAGGCTAGTCCAAAGAGCATGTGATCGACGATGTGTCGATGAATTAAATCATTAAAGCTCACTGCTTGGGGTTTGGCTATGTCACTCCTTCCGGGGTTCATTGCCCTTACAATGCTTTTGGGTTGGTTCACTGCTATTAGACCCATTTAAGTGTATTTCCGAGTCCCGCATCGTTTTCCTCCTACATGTATTTATTTTCCTCTTTCTATAAATGAAGGTCTTCACCTCTCTTTAAGGTATTGAAGTGTATCAATCTACAAGGTATCAGAGGGATACCTGCTCCAATATTTTTTTTCCGTCCATTGCGCCCCACTCCGATAATTTTTCCTTCCCTCCGCTGCGCACTAAAGCCTCGCCTCCTTCTCGGTCCCTATCGTGCCCCTTCGCTCCCCTCCTTGCGCATCGGCCTCCCTTGAGGGTCGCCTCCTCCCTTTGTCCAGACCGCCACGCCTCGCCGCCCTCCTCGACGCGCAAGCCCTAGCCGCCTCTCGGTCTGACCGCGGCCTCGTTGCGCCTACCAAGCACGCCCCGCCACCCCTGATGGCATCGGCCATCCCAGGCGCACCCTGCCACCCCAGATGACATCGGCCCTCCTTGCGTTTTCCCCTGACAGTCGCCCTCTCATGTTGCGTCGCCTCCCTGCAGGGACTATTCTGCGCACACCTATGCAGCCAATGCCCCCAGGTAGCACCTCCAGGCCAATTGAGCGCCACTCTCTGGATTTATGACATCCTTAGAATGCGTTCGCAGTCTACTCTTGTTGTTGCACGCTTCTGATTCCTCTGTGTTATTCGTGCAAGCTTTGATGGTTATCTCACCCAGTAACCCAATGCCCTGCTTTTCCTACTGAGGGCCAATTTTCGATTTCCGACCATTCTTGTTGGATTTCTCCCTGCGCCCTTCCTGTCGGCTGGGTTGGATATTGTAGTCTCTTCCCACTATCCCTCCTACCATGGCAGATTCCTCACCGACCTCCTCGGTCCTTTCACAGTTGATCACTGCCTCCACACGCCTTGTAGATGAGCGCTTTAATGCAACTAACTTCTCTGTCTGACGTAAGATAGTCCTTATGTCTCTCACCAGCATAAATTCAGACTCACGCCTTGTTGCTCCTCCCCAACCACTATCTAATCCGAAGTACAAAGTTTGGAAGCTTACCGACAGTAAAATTTTGTCATTGCTTGTCAACTCTATGGAACGCTCCGTCAAAGATGTGACTTGGACGACGAACATTGTCAAAGAACTTTGGAACTCCTTGACCCTTATGTATCGAAAGTAATAATTTAGCTTGGGTGTCAGATGTTCTTCAACGCATTTCCATTATCCGCCAGCACCACTATCCTTTTCCGGCATATTTCACCGAATGGAAAGCTCTACGTGATGAATTACTTGAGCTTTGCCCCATTTCTCAAACACTAGAGGCTACTTTGACCCAGCAAGATCAGTTATGTCTCTTCAATCTTCTTCATGGCCTTGATCCAGAGTATGCAACAACTACCACCGAAATGTTGGTCAACCCCTCCTCTCTTGAGATTCCACTGGTCTACCATTGCCTTGGAAAAGCTCATCAGGTGTCTTCCCCACTTATTGACACTACAGATCATATTGCACTATTGGGGCGTGGCGGTGGTCGTTTTTTGGGTACTCAGATGTGCTTGTAGTGGGAGTCGTAATCATTCTTTCTGTCAGCACCATGGCAAGTCAGGTCATCTCATTGATCATTGTTAGGTTCTCCATGGGCGTTCGTCTCATCCACCTCGGCAGGTTCAGACAGCTCCGGTCGACTCCTCCCCACCACCATCTGATATCCATCACAACCTGGACCTCTCCATGGATGAGATCGAGCTTATAAGCTCTCATCAGGCCACTTCGCTACCTGGCTCCTCTTCGGCATCTGTTGCTCAGACTGGTGGTCCTACCACTTGTGTCACTCGTCACCTGTCTGCTTGGATGCTTGATTATGGTGCTTCCGATCATCTCACTAGTGATGCAGATATGTTAACAACTTATCGTTCATATACTGACGCCACTGCAATTACTGTTGTTGACGGATCCATTATCCCAATTGCGAAATTTGGCACATGCTCCTTGAATCCGTGTATTCACCTGTCTTCAATGGCTCATGTTCCTCGAAGTCCTCTTAATCTCCTCTCCATCATTAAGCTCACAAAGGACTTGAACTGTGTTGTTATTTTTACACAATTTGATGATGTTTTTCAGGAGCGGTCGACGAATCGAGAACTTGGCAGAGGTCATCTTCACGATGGGGTGTACATGTTCGATACTCCGACATCCTTTGTCTGCTCGTCAATCTCTGCTCGTGCTCTGGATCTACATTTTCGCCATGTCCATCCACCTGCCCCCGTATTACACCAGCTTCATCTCCATTTCAGTCTGCACCTTTCTTTTCATTGTGAGTCATGTAAGTTTGCAAAACATCATCGCATGTCTTATGTTCCCCGTTTGGTGGTGCGTGCATCTAAACCTTTTGATTTAGTCCATTCAGATGTATGGGATCTCTGTGCGATCCCAAATCAGTTAGGGTACCGTTATTATGTATCATTTATTGATGATTTCTCTTGGATGATGTGGCTTTATCTACTTTGTGATCGTTCTGAGGTTTTTGATACTTTCCAAACTTTTTAACGTGAAATTCACACTCAGTTCTCCACACACACCTATTAAATGTCTTTGTTCGAACAATGGATGTGAATATTTATCTTCTTCCATTCAGCAGTTTCTCAAGGATCATGGCGTCCGTCATCAAACATCTTGTCTCGATACACCTCAGCAGAATGGAGTGGTCGAGCATAAACATCATCATATTCAAGAGACTACTCGTGCCCTCTTATTTCAAATGCAGGTGCCTCTTCGTTTTTTGGGGATTTTATTCTTTCTGCTACCTATCTCATAAATCGTCTTCATTCTTCCATCCTTCAGGGGGAGAATCCATTTCGAGCTTTGTTCCCGTCTCTCATTCCCCACTCTCTTCCACTTCGTGTGTTTGGGTGTCTTTGTTATGTTTGTGACACTCATCCCCATTTATCTAAATTTTCCCCAAAAGTTCTCTGTTACATCTTCCTGGGTTACTCTCACACTTTGCGCGGGTATCGCTATTTCTCTCCAGACTTACGGTGTTATATCATCTATGATGATGTCTTCTTTATTAAGAACTCTTCATTCTCTCCACCCTCTTCTCACCCCGATATCACTATCGATTACTGTCTTTCCTCTCACCATTCACCCACCTCTACCTTCGTTATCCCACTCTGATGATCGTCGCTTTGGCTCTGTTTACTCTTGTCAACCATCGAACGTGCCCCCCGCCCAAACCAAGGACACCATCTCCCCGACTTCGTCAGACGCTCTTGCGCCGGGCACAGATAACTTGTCTATTGCATTACGGAAAGGTACTCGTTCTTACCAGAATAATCCTATATACACAACTTCCTACAAAGTCTTCTCCACTCTAGAGGCGATATATGTTCCTCATGTGGTTGTTAAGGCTAAATCTCACCCTAGTTGGCTTCAAGCAATGCAGGATGAATTACAGGCCTTGGGCGACAATCTTACCTGAGATCGGTCCCCCTTCCGACGGGTAAACAGGTTTTTGGCAGCAAATTGATTTATATAGTCCGTCTAAATGCAGATGGTACTGTTCATCGCCTTAAAACCTGTCTAGTGGCAAAGGGTTTCGCTCAGCCATATGTGTTTGATTATTTCGATACATTCTTTCCTATTGCTAAAATGACCTCTATTTGATTATCCATATCTCTTGCAGGTGCTCATCATTGGCATCTTCATCAACTTGATGTCAAGAATGTGTTACTATATGGTTTTCTTGAAGTATATCAGCAACAACCACCTGGCTTTCTTGCCTCAAGGGCCAATTCTCATGTCTGTCGGCTTCGTCGGTCTCTTTATGGGCTCAAGCAGTCTCCTCGTGCGTGGTTTGGCAGATTTTGCACTGACATCACAAAAGAGATGTATGTATATATCCACAATAACAAATAATAAATTATACAACAAATACATAAATATAAAAGATTTATGTCAATAATTCATATTTCATACATCATAAAACAAACAAAGTCATCAATGACACAAACAATTAAATATTAAAAACCATATATCTCAAAAAACCAAGTTGGGTCTTATCATGCCTTTAGACATTTTGAAATAAATCACAATTCCTGAAATATATAAAACAAACAATTAAATATTAAAAACAGTATATCACAAAAAACAATAAACTAAAAAAAAAAACATAAAAAAATACAGGAAGAAAACCTAGCAGTAAAAATAACAAGGGTGACTCAAAAAAAAGTAAGAAGCAGAAAACATAAATAAAATTGAATTAAAAACAAAAAAAATGTCACTGGTTCGCATAGAAGGTGTGTCTGCCCTGGAAGACACCGCGTATCTAAATCGCGGCGGTCGAGGGAGCTTGGCCAGGTCGTGGTCAGCTGGGTCGCGACGGTCAAGGGAGCTCAGTTGGGTAGCGGCAGTCAATATAGTCTGACACCAGTTGGGTCACTTAGCTCGCGGGAAGAGTAGAGTGTTGCACAGCGTCAAAAGAGGAGGTCGTTGTTTGGCCTCAAAAGCGGTATTTTCAATCGAGGCGTATGAGTTGGCAGGTTAAAAAAATGAAAAAAACAAAAAACAAAAAGGCGCAGTGGCACGCGTTGCGCCATGGCACGCCATCTTAGATGCGCCAAGGCGTGGCGCTAGCCAGGGCGTGGCCCTAGTCATGGCATGGCGCTAGCCATGGCTACTATAATTTTTTACTATAATTCATACATTGTTAATAGAATTCAGTAGTGATTCCTCTTTCAAGCACCTACAATCCTATCAGAGTCCCTTGTAACTCAGTTCATCTCCCTTGATGAAAGATGCAATATGTTCCCCTGTGGAGTGTCTGAACCACCTAATTTTTGTGTGTTGTGCTTCTTCTGTTTATGTCATGTGTTTATTCTTGTTTGTTCGTTGTTTACGGAAGATCTTTTTGAAGACCATGAAGTTACCGGAAACAATCAGAGTGAAGAGTAGATCAACATGGTGGCTAAGGTGTTTGGTCTTCCTGGTTCCGAACATTGATTCCACAGGGGTGTGTCGTGGTGTCTCAAGCCATTTGAGTGCCTTGTTCCTCGGATTGAGGTTCGGAAGTGACTTGCGGTAACTGGAGGTTGGTTGTTCCGATTCGTTGGTTTTGTTTCCCTAGATGTGGTATGAGTTACATGGGATCCAGATGGACACGACAGGGCAAATGCCCCAACAACCCTCTCTTCTTCTTGGCTCTCCTCTATGTAGAACCAAATATCTCTATGTTTCATCTTCTCTCTTCAAGAATCCTTCAATCTCCATGTCTTTTGAATTTTCCATTTGTCACTCACTGAATGGGCACCAAAATCCCCAACTTGGGTCATGCTAAAACCAAGTAACCTGCGAATCACTCCCATTTAGAAAGACTTCCAAATCTTAAAAATAATATGCAATTTAACAGATCACGACATGACCTCCATCATAGCGGCGTGACGCCTTGTGTTGTGGTATGGCACTTGTTGCGGCGTGATGCCTCAACCAAAGCCAGACTGAGTTGCACCAACTTATCACGAGGTCTAGCCTTGACGACGTGGCATCCTCCATTACAACGCAACATATGTCATTGCGACGTGATCCAAACTTCATCATCTCCATACTATGCTCCGTTGCAGTGTGTTGCGGAATCGTAGGGAGACACAACGACAGAAACGAGAAAACGAAAGAAAGAAAGAAAAAAAAGGACACAGCGATTTACGTGGTTCGGGAATAATCCCTACATCCATGGGAGAGGCAGAATTTCACTATTCGGGAGCAACAAATTACAGAGGTTTTTTTTCATGGTAACCCTAACCCGAAAATGGGCTATAAAATGAAAACGATCACTGTTCTGAAAAGGTAAGTCCGCATCGCTACAGTGAACGGCGGCTGGCTTTGTCAAAAGCGCTACAGTGGCTGCCGGCTGGAAGTCAAAAGCGCTACAGTGAAGTTGACTCCGAAGTCCGCACTGCTACAGTTGCGGGCCACAAGCATTCGGCTCAACTGGATCGGGCAACACCAATCCAACACAGTGTGGTCTTAAGCATTGCGGCGTGAAGCCGTCAACTTGAGCCAAACAGAGCTACAACATTTTCTCACGGCCTCCTATTGTGTCGGGATTCACACTCCACATTTCTCAGACCAATGTCGTGCATGACCACCATCTGTTGCAGCGTAATCCAATCAAACTGAGCTTCCAGAGTTGTATGATATTTTTGCAGAATTCATCACGACACAGAAAATTCCTTCACGGCACAATCTCTTCTATTGTGGTTTAACCACTTCAACACTTATTCTTACACAGCTCAAATTTATTCATACTCAGTAATCACAGCGTGACCACACTCATTGCGACATGGCTTTGTGTCTTGATCTTTCATGCTCATCCTCATGCTCCAATGTCATATGTCAATGCCATGCATTTTTCACCAAGTATTGTTACCAAGAATAATAACCATCTTAATCTTCATTCATGCATCACTAAATCTCCAATGTCTTCTCACATATCAGCTACTCCATGGTTGGAGCACCCTTTTTTCTCCATGGTCTTCCACCACATCTCCTTTGGGTTGCTTTTTGGCTCCCTTTTGGATTTTGTTCCACTCATCACCATGTTCATTCTTCACATTCCAAGAAACGACCACTTGGTTAACTATGATTGTCAACCTCTTCATCATTGAAAGCCATCCTTCATCTCCAACAAATCTACCATTAATTGACAACAAATCCAACACACAACCTTTGATTGCAACATCACAAGTACACCCTAAGGTCAACATTTCAAGTTATTCAAAAATCAATCACCAAATATTGAATTTGAAATTAAATATATGAAAACTGTTTTCATAAGCTAACACAGGAAGTGGCTTAATGCATGTCATGTTTTGAACTAAAATGGACTTGTTATATGTTGCGAGTGTGGTTAGGAGGTTTAAGGCAAGCCCTGAAGCCACATTGGTAAGAAACTAAGTGGTAATTTAAATGCTAATTTAGATCTATAAATTTAGAATTGGTTTATGAGTTAAATTCTGAAATTGGATGTGAAATACAAGGACCTGTGAACTCTGGTTTTGTAGGAAATTTTGGACACTAGAATCTGGGTATGTGTTTACTATTTTAGGTGGAGTTATTTGGTGGAAATCTAACTTACAATCAATAGTGACTTTGTCTAGCAGAATATATTGTTTTAACTGAAGCAAGCAAAGAGGTATAACATTAAAGTATAAAAATAGAGTTACATATGTTAGGTGATGATATCACTTATTGTGATCACTAATGTGTCTGCAGCTAGCTAAAAATTGTACTCTTTGAAAAAGGTCAAAATATATAAACATTAGGTTGCATTTCACTAGTGATGCCATTGTATCCAGCGAAGTTACTATAATCAAAATTTCAGTAAAGAATAATCCCTCGATTACTGCATTTTTTAATATTTCTTTGATAAGATCCTAGGAGCGAGCATGGTTGTTTGATAGGAGAGAATATGAAGGGAGACTCCCTAGTTTAAGGGAACGGACTCTCCTTGTGATACACTTGTCATTGCCCATTGTTGGATAAAATCACATACCTCATAGAGGTTAGGTTCTTTATTTATAAACGAATAAAAGAATACATCAAGTAGCCTCCACCAATGTGGGACTCAAATAATTAAAGAGTAATATGGGCTTAACCCACTAATCATAACCCATTGGATGGACTCGGTTAACCCATATGTAAATATCCAATACTCTAACACTCCCCCTCAAGCTGGGACATATATATTTATCATGTCTAGCTTGGTACACAAAAATTGGACAAGAGTCCCATGAACCCCTTTTGTGAGAATATATGCATATTGATCAAAGGTGCGAATGTTGTTGAAGGTGATCATCTTCTCATTGTTCTCTCGAACGAAGTGACAATAAATTAGAATATGCTTCATCCTCTCATGAAATACTAGATTTGTGGCAATCTTGATCGCAGCTTAATTGTCACGCCAGATATGTGCAATTCTTGATAGTATACTCAATCTCCTATAGTATCTGTTGAACCCAGATAATCTCTGCAGTCACATGATACTCTTTGCACTTGATCGGGAGATAATTATCTGGTTCTGGCTTCGCCATGAGACCAAATTTCCTCTAATAAATACCGCAAAACCCGACGTAGAACTCCTAGAAGAGAGACATTCTGTATAATCTATGTTGCAAAACGCTTCAATTTTTGTATGTTCATGATTAGAATATAGAAGACCTAATCCCGATTTTTTTTCCACATATCTAACAATATGAAGAACCGCATCTCATTGCATTTTTGTAGGGGACTTCATAAACTGACTCACCTTGCAAACCACACAAGCAATGTTAGGTCGAATCATCATCAAGTAGTTAAGCTTCCCAAAAAGTTGCCTATATTTATCAGGTGAAGGGAACGCTTCTTCATCGGTGTGAAGCAACTTCTCTCCAGGTTCTAAAGGTGAATCAACTGAGTTGAGTCATGTCAGTCTCCTGCAGTAGATAAAGAACATAATTTTTCTGGGATAGAAAAATTCATCTAGTACATCTAGAGACCGCAATCCCCAAAAAAATATGATAGTGAACTCAAATCCTTGGTGTGAAAATTTTGATGAAGGAAAATTTTGAGTCGACCTATGTCAACATCATCACTGTCAGTAATAACAATGTCATCCACATAAACTATTAGAAGAATCCTTCATGATTTGACGTATGCTAAAGCTAATCACAACAGTGTGGAAGCTGCTAAATCAAGCACAAGGTGATTGTTTGAGTCCATACAACGATCGACGAAAGCAACAAACCTTGAAGGACTTCCCTTGAGCAACAAACCTGTTGAGTGGTTCTTTGCCACTTGAATTGTTTGTGTTGATAATTACAAAATCCTCATTTTATTTCCTCTAACATGAGTTTCAAAAAGAAAAAAAGATTATTTTTCTTGTTTGAAGTTTGTTGCTTGTAGAAGAAATGAATGATGTTGACTTTGAAGGACAAACTTTTTATTCATTTATTTTTTATTTATTTCTATTCTTATTTTGGGTATCATTATATTTTTCATATCTCCACGTTTAACATGTGTTTTATGAGCGTATTTTGGAAAAAAATCCACATCTGTATGAGTTAAGGAATAACTCATATGCTGAAGTAATTGACTGAAATTTTTCTAAGTGTTGAATGATCCTTACACACATTAGATATCATCCTTGTGGTTTTTACAAAATCATCCTTACGAAGTGGATTTTATACTTAAATTGATACTTCTGGTTTTCAAATGATCTTTACTCAAAGGAAAATCATATTTACACATCTATTGATGCTTACGCAAAATGATACTTAAGCATATTGTAAATGACTCATACGAAGTCTGTTTTCCTTGTTGGACTTCATCGTGCGACACTCTCCTGCTCATGGCGTGATCTAGGTTGCCTTGACATTCAGAGTTTTAACTGTCTAAATTCTGGTTATGTGGTACTATATACTTCCCGTCTCTTTTATATGTGCGTTAAAGTTGGTATATGCTTTTGCATTCAAAAGCAGCACTGGCTGGGTTATACTACCCTTTAAAGGGTACATTGGGTTGTGCCTCCAAGTAGAAAATATAGGACTATTCGGGTTGTGACTCCAACTAAAAAAGTTCAGTCTTGGGTTGTGACTCCAAGTTGAAAAAGTCATTTGTAACGGGTTGCGACTCCCTATTAAAAGTAAGGTTGTGTTGGTTGTACCGCCACTAAAAAAGGCAATTGTTTAATGTGTCGTTTTTCTCGAGAATACAAAGAAGTGAAGCGTAGACGTAGGATCACTTTGATCCGAACTACGATAAAAAATCTTGTGTTCGTGTTTTAATTTTCCGAAACATAAATATTTTAACTCTGATAAATCTTTTAAAATTTTATAAACTGGTCAATTCACCCCCCTCTTGACCATTCTGTCATCTCACTATCTAGGCAAACAAAACCCTAGAGGTTTCTCCATGTGAGCTTCTTCATCAAGAAAATCAAGATGAAAGGCATTTTAACATTCAATTAATAAAGAGGCTGGTGATAAGTGGCAACAAGAGAGATGAGTAACTGAACGGAGTCCATCTTTTCCATTAGGGAAAATGTGTCGAAGTAATCAATGTCATACGTTCGTCCATAACCCTTGGCAACAAGGCAAGCTTTGAGACAATTGACAGAGTCATCGGCGTTGATGCGCACTGTATAGATCCACATGCAACCAACAAGTTGTTTACCTGAAGGGAGAGGGACAAGATCGCATTCAAGGCATTAAGTTCATTACATAGCTTTTAACCAGTCGGTGTGAGATTTGGCCTCAGCGATAGTGTGAGGTGTCGAGTGAGCAACCAGCGTCTCGATAAACAGAGATCTAGCCACGAATAATCCTTGGTAAGAATGAGAGGAAATGGGATGTTGTCGAAACGAGTGTGAACCTTTTTGAAGTGTAATAGGAAACTCCGACGAAGGAGGATCGGGAGCGGTTGAGTCGTTGGGTGCGACAGTAGCATCAAGCCCTGAGGTGGTAGGTATGTGAGGTTAACTGGTATAGGTCTGGCCAAATCGTGATCAATGACATCACTAGGAAGAGATGGTGTAGATGGATCGAGAGAATATGGTGATGTAACTTCGAAATCAGGAGCAGGGTACATCAAGTAGCCTCCACCAATGTGAGACTCAAATAATTAAAGAGTAATATAGGCTTAGCCCACTGATCCCGTAAGAACCCGGTTTTTCACTCAGGTTTGGATCATTTAATTTTCAGTCTAATTCTTTATTTTGGACCTAATATGCATGTCTAATGAGTTAGCAAGGGTCTCAAGGGTATCTGGGGCTTGTTCATGTTGGATTGGTGTAGCTTGATCCGACATCGACAGGCACTGTAGCAGTGTGGTTTTTCGAGTCAACTCTACTGTAGCCTTTTGGACTTCCAGCCGGCAGCCACTGTAGCACTTTTGACTTGGATGGCCACCTTTCACTGTAGCGACGCGGACTTCCTGTGCGGTTGGTGGAACAGTGATCGTCTTCCTCCATTTGTAGCCCATTTCGGGCTAGTGTTTCTTCCCTGAAAAACTCTGTAATTGTGCTCCCGATATAGTGAATACTATGTCTCTCCGTGGACGTAAGGATTATTCCCGAACCACATAAATCGTTGTGTTTTTTGTTTTTTTGTTTTTTTCCCTTTTACTCTTATGTGTTTCGCCGTTTCTGTCGATGCAACTCCCTACAATTTCGCAACAGTTCGGAGCCCGAAACCCATCTTTTTTAGAGAACTAGGCTTGGCGCACGGTTTGTAGTAAACTGTGCGAGGAGGCCGCACGATTAGAGAAAACTGTGGGGGTGGCATGCTTTTTTAAACAGAGCCTTACCGCATGGTTGGCGCACGGTTTCCCTAACCGTGCGGCCTAACCGTGCGAGTGCCCCCTTTTCTCCAGAAAGTCGTGCATGGTTTGTGCACGGTTTGACAAACCGTACGCAGCCTAATTTTTGGGTAATTTTACATTTTTACCCTTAATGATCTAATTAAGCTCCTCCTTCCCTAATCCAATTTCCAAACAGGATTAACCTCCATTTCTCACATTTTGGAGCTTTTTGAAGGCCTAACCTAGGGATCAAGAGATCACTTTCATCCGGGATCCGTTTGAGCTTTCGTTCATCACGTTGGATGCGCAACGGTAAGCACTCAAGTCCTTTTTAGCCGTTCTTCGTCACTCTTGCTCTCGACCTAGTTATCGAGGTGTAAGCGTTTTTACTCTTTTCTCAGATCTAGTCTGTTCCAAGCCAAATTAGAGGCTACTACTGAACGAGGAGAGTCGTACAAGCCTAAGGTGGGTGGTCTATAACTCATCCCTCAAGTTCGTTGATTTTGAAAATTTCGTGTGGGGTCCGCCGATATCATCGGGTGTCGCTTATTGAATTTATATGTCATGCTTATAATCATTAGAACCGTATGATTATGCTCTTTCCTAAGGTAAGTGCTTCAATTTGATAATTAAATGTGAAATGGAAATTGACAAGTATACTAAGTATATGACTTGGCCTTTTTAAATGTAATTGAATAATATGTTGTATGTCTATAGCACCCCTTACCATGTTAATGGAAGGTAGCGGAGTGAACCTTGATTTTTGAAAATGCCTTAAATGGATTAAATGAATGGTTGCATATTACTTGGCATTGTCACACTAATGAAAGGCAAGGCTTGAACCAAATAGATTTATCGATTAATTATGACTTGATGAAAGGGTTGCACGCTACTTGGCCTTGTCACACTAATGAAAGGCAAAGCTTGAACCAAATGGAATATTATATGACTTCATTATCAAAATAGGAGTGGTTTGACTCGAGCTCGCCTTGGATTCCTGAGGGAATGCCTTGAGCGCTCGAGGACCCCATTCTGAATTCAAGGATACGGCTTGGTTAGGTTGAGATCCACCAAAAACTTGATCTTTGTCTAACTTTGGATGTCCGGTATGAAACCGTAGGATCCCTCATGTAGTATTATAGGATGCCTTGGATACACTCCTTGGATCAAGCATTGAAAAGTAGGTGTCACGGTTAAAGCTCATCGGGCCCAGTCATTGCTTAACCCCGTTTTACCTTGGATGAACTTCTTAGACTCGGTAGGCATCTCATTGTGGAATGCCTATGCTCCTTGGATTACACTCTTACCCTTAGCCAGGCTACAGTCATTACTGAGTTGGCGGCCCTTGGGTCTACATTGTCTTGGTTATTACCTTGGAACTTTATTAAATATCATTTCAGGTTGCCTTGTTACATCTTGAAACCTTCGCTATTGTTAACATGTGACTTATTTATAAACTGGTAACAATCAAATAAAGAACTGGTTACATGTTCAGACACCAACTGAAGGCTGAAGCTGGTACTTGGGTATTTAGTTATATTGTACTGTTTTACTTTACATATGCATGTTTGTCCACTGTTACATTTCCATTACACAGTCCGGATGTTATAGACACCGTTGGTGGTGGTCCGCTAAGATTTATCTCACACCCACTTCGGACGTTGTTTGATACCCGAGGCAGATTACATGTATGCAGGTGTTGATAAAGGGAAGTGTAATGCTTCGGACACTTGATTGCTTGTTGTGCTAGGATGGAGCTAGTAGCAGATGACCGAGCTGTAGCTCGGGATGCTTGGGATAGTTTATGTATTTCCTTTTACGACATTGGGTTTTGCATGTATGTTTGCTACTTTGTATCCATGTTTTCCAGCTTACTAGATACATGACATATCATCATCAGTTATTTTATGTTATTCCAGTTATTTCAGTTATTGTTATCCTTGTCTATTTCTGTTGTGTCTTCTGTTTACTTATATCGCTTTCGCTATTTACCTCTGTTTATATTTATCTGTTGTGCTACAATCTGGTAATGAGGGCATAGTCTCCCCACGGACAAACTCTAGGTCCTCGCTGCTAGTCGGCAGCCTCTGATGTTTGGGGAGATGCATTTGAAATCATGTGGTCCACCAGGCTTGGGGCAACTGGCATCCGAATCTGGGACATCACAAAGTAGTATCAGAGAAGTTCTTTTCTTGCTTTACTATTTGGAGACAATAGATTGAAGATTATGAACGTTTGGGACTTGGTCATAAGTCGTGCTTGGGCATCGCGAACCCATGTTCGGGGTAAAGGTCGAGTTGCTTGAAATACAATTGTTGTTCTGTTTTTACCTATTACAGTTGAAATCATTTCACCGTTGGGTGACGCACATGTTGTGTGGTGTTATTGATTATTGTGTGGTGTTGTTGATTATTGTGTGGTGTTGTTGATTATTCTTCTGATTGAGATTCTATTTTATCCTTGGCCTGATGATATGAGGGCAAGGAGCATTGTTACATGCATCATTATAGGCACCTAGAATTTACATGTCATGCATATTGTCATACCATATAGGTGCATTTCACTACTTATTGCTTGAAATGCCTGTGATTGTTGAGTGAGCCTTGCTTGTATATATGTTTGTGCTGCTTTTGGGTTATGATTGAGTGATTGTCCGTTTCAATTCACGAGGTGTTATGGACCCTTGTGGGATGGAATGAGTAATTTACCGAATCAAGCCTTTTATTAGAAATTCAAGTGGGTGTTAATCTCAGTGATAAGGAGTATGGGCCCTAGTTCACTGGGTCGGACAACTCATTTTAAAGGAACTTTGATACAAGTTATGAGCAAATGCAAACATAAAAGTGGAATAGTTGCATGTACTTATCTCGCCTTGTCGTGTTTATGAAAAGGTAAAGGAGTGAACCTGGTAATTAAATGTTAAATGAAATGAAACGGTTGTCAGTAAATGATGAGGCAAGGTACTATTGACCCTACATCTATTGGAACCCCTGAAACTAATATTTGAGCACTTACCAATACCTGGTTGTCTAAGCGAGTAGTTGGGGTAGTATGTCTTGGGTAGTGAGTTTTCTTACGTTCAGCTTCCGCTAGTGATGTTATCTTTATGCTTCTAAGTTTGTTCTGAGGCGTGTTCTTGGCATTTGTAGACCAGTGTCGCCACGACGTCCTCGTGTCGTATGCCAGGAAGGTGGCGACAACATGCTCCAAACGTGGTGGGCCCTGGGCCGCTAGTCTTACCGCTAGGAGTACCACTTGAGGCACCGCTTATTGTACCTGATCCGAGCACTGATGCCCAAGTCTGTGATAGTTTCCTACGTCTGATGCAGTCCATGCATGGTGCTCCACGAGTTGCACCTACGACGGTTGATCTGACTCGTGAGTTCCAGCTGGAGCATTCTCCTACCTTTTCGGGGGATGGTGGTATGCAGGCTGCTGAGTCTTGGCTAGAGACCGCCCTATCTATCTTTGAGCATCTGGAAACGCCTCCAAAGCGGAGGGTCAAGCTTGCCACATACATGCTTCGGGATTCGGCCAAACGTTGGTTGGATGTGATTACCCAGAATGGTCGTCATCAGGCGATGTTATGGGTTGATTTCCAGACTGTCTTCTATGATCAATTCTTTCCTCAGATGCTGAGAGCTGACAGAGCCAGAGAGTTCAGGCATCTCGAGCAGGGTTCTATGTTACCTATGGAGTATTCAGTGCATTTCATGGAGTTGCAGCGCTTTGCACCACTTCTAATCAGTGATGAGCTTTCGCGTGCTAGACGCTTTAAGGATGGGCTTATATACGCCATCCGTATACAGGTGAATGTCTTTCACCTGTCTACTTTTTCTGAAATAGTCAATTACACTCTTATCACTGAGCGCAACCTGAGGGACGGTAATAGCACCGGGCATAGAGGATCAGTGTCGTAGCAGGCCAATAGTTCTCCAGGTGGCAGGAAACGTTCCCTCGAAGTTTTTCGTCAGGGCAGTGACAACCAGAGTACCAGTTTTGATAACTCCATGGTGGGTCATCAATGTGGACGAAGGGGGCACCTGAAGCCTCATCGTGATAGAGACCCAATGAAGTGTCAGGCTTGCAGCCATATGGGGCATCTTCAGAGAATCTGTAGGACCTTTCCACCAGTTTCGAGTGGAAAAGGATCAGCGCCAGCTCCACCTTCAAAAGCGGGTTCTTTTGCACCGCGTCAGGCGGAGAGTTGAAATAGCACCGGCATGACTGGCCAAGAAGGAGGTTGTGGTCGTGGTTGCCAAACCCCTGATCACCAGCAACGCCAGCAAAACAGTTTTGATCGTGGTAGTCCAGCTGTTGCACAGGGCCGTGGATCAGGCCAGATTTGTAACGATCAAAAGTTTAATCAATGAAAATTCTCTTATAATTATATCATATAGAATAATTACATGAAATCACAACACAATGAACTACTAAGTACTATGTGACCTTTAAACATAATATTGTCACTTTTGTGATTTGAATTTCGAAAATCTGACATACACGGTTGCAATCAGTAAGATGTTTGGAGTTCGATAAGACAAACTTAATTTTTTGATAAATAATAACTGACCAATGAAAGTATAAATAAAATTTATCCATCTTATAAGTGACAATATGATATAATTATATCATAGTGTTGGTATTTTTGTGAGTCATGTATATTTTATGATTAATTTCATAATTTAAAAGAAAAATTATTTTCATAAAATGTATTCATAAATAAGTATTTTGATGACTTATGATTATATGATAATTTTAAGATACCTTAATTAATTTTTCAGAGTGTTAGAAAGGCAGTTTTAATTTTTTATTTTTTATTTTTCAATTAAATTATAATTTTAATTAAAAATTAAATTTATCATATTTAGAAGATTATTTTCATAAAATGGAGTTCATTTTTGAATTCTACAAGTCAAAAAATGGTTGGGTGATTTTTTGAGATTTTTTTGAAATACTTGAATTTTTGTGAATAGTAAAATACGGTAATTTGTTGTATATATACATTATGTGTTAAATACACTATTTATTGAGTCATGGCTTATGTAAGCACCTTGGGTTCGAACTCACGTGCACATATTACTGTTGTTTGTCACAAGAATCAATACTTGTCTTGAGCAAAATAATAAAATAATGAATAAAATATTGAGAAAACTCTTCTCTCCTCCATTATAAAAACCACTGTCACCTCCCTCTTCTCTTCACTTCTCTGAAACCTTGTGCCTAGTCCAAATTTTGCTCAAATCCCTCCCTAGGCCCCTCTCCCACTTCCAATATCCTTTGGTCTCTTCAAAAGACCAAATTCTCTCCCTTAAAAAGGTTCTCAAGGAATATATATTCAAGAGGTAAATTCCGCTTTTCATTCTTTTATTTTCTTTCAAGTTCCATTCTTTTCTTTTTCTTTTCTCACCTCCTTTCATCCAAATGTTATGATAACTCCAGTACATTACATGTACTGAAATGTTGTTATGATAATGGAATAATTCATCATCATCTCTCATTTCCCCTCCTTTTATACTAGAAATGAAAACATCATCCGAGATGTGTTAATTTCTCACATTCAAGGACGACGGGTTTTCAATTTCTTTTACCATCTTCAATTCTGGTCATTAAACCATTTTTATAGTTGAATCAGACTATAATATATGTATTATGTCTAATTTAAGGTTCTGGAATCTTTTGTACATATTATATTAATTTATAAAGCAAAATGTGTTCGATGTGATCAAAAAACCGTCAATTAACCAAAACAGTTATCATTAAAGTTTTGTATGATGATTCATCTTCACTCCAAATAACCAAATTAATTTTATAACCAAGTAATCTATTGAATGATCACTAATAACATATAACTCCAATTCTGAACAATCATTCTTATCTTACATGTTTATCCTTACATGTATATAAGTAAACCAATCATGAAAACCAATGAAACAAACAATAGAATTGAACCTCTTAACCCATCAAAAAAGTCATGAATGAACTTAATAAGGTTATACTAAATCAATTACATAAAGAAAAGGTTCTGAAAATATTAATTAATGGATTTAATTTGGTTATCCAGAACATTACGATCAAGTGAAGGACACCATCGGACTTAAGGTAAGGGATTCTACCCGAACCTCCATTATTTCTTCAGGTTGCTCTATCTTTCTTTTTACCCAAATGAAGTTATCTGCTCTTTTTATGTACATCTTCTAAATGTTGTGTACATGCTCCAAACTCATGTATCAAGGTCCATTTATCATTCTCTTTCGGGGATATACATGTTTTAAGTGGTTCCCTCCTCAATTCTTCTCGATAAGTCAGCCCGTTTTAAGGGAACTTTCCGAATTCTTACCAATTTCAAGTGCACTCTAGCATCTGTTTTAAGCCACCATTGTTTTTATAAAATCAGACTTTTTATTATTAAAACCTTCTTGGTTCACTTCTGGTTTTATATAAAAGATTATACCTTTTTCTATTTTAAAGGTTCTTTAGTATTTTTCATAAAACCGCACCAAAATGTTTTAATACTAAAACTTCTTAAATACTCTTCTTACATGTTATCACTTCTGTTTGACATCACTTACCATGATATATGTTTATTTTCCCTTATGAATGTCCATGTATGTTTTAATTCCTTTCTTTCATGGACACTTGTATGATACGCCAATTCATTATGCTTTATGACATGATTATGACACCCATTTATTTTCATGGGTACACTTATGTTTATGTATTATTGATTATGTATGATTCTATATGTGGCAAGCATATTCATTAACATGTTATGATGGGTGCGCCTAGATAACGCTCCAATGCATTGGGTAAAGTTGAGTCTTATGAGACGTTATGTACAACGGTATTGGCGGTTAGCCTTGACTCGTGCTACCATGTGCAACAGTCTTGGTGGTTAACCTTGACTTTTGCTCCTCTATGTGCAACGAGCATTGACTCGTGTTAAATTCATGTTTTATATTGTTGCCCCATTACTATGAATCAATGTTTATATGATCCCATGTTCGTATGTTATGATTCCTGTTGGAGTCCGCATCCCACATCGGACTTGAGGTCTGGTATGGTCTTAATTATTTGTGATAAAAGAACCTCAAGGGCTCCTTTAGAGAGCACACCTTGGGGGTTCGGTCTCCTATTTTCTCATTCAACATGGTATCAGAGGGAACCTAATCCCGAGCCCTCCCTCCCATTTTACTTTCCCCGTCTAGGGTTTCTCATAACTCTCCCCGTGGGGGGCGGCGGCCACCCTCATGTAGGGCAGGGTTTATTGTGTGTCGCCGCCCCTCCGGGCTCTTTTTTACCAGGCAGCTGATCCCCCCTGGCCGCCCTGCGGCTTTTCGGTTCTGTCCGGCCCGTCTCTCTCCCCTCCGGCTTTGCCCTTCCCGGCGGCCCTCCCTCCTGTGCCCACGGCTCCCTTCCCGGCAGCCCTCCCTCACCGGCGGATCTCCTCCCTGCCAGCGTCTCCTTCCCCCGTGGGTCCCTGCCCTTCCGACAATTCTCCCCTCCAGCGCCGCTCCTACCAGACGGATCTCCCCCCCGGCACTTGCTTCCTCGGCGACTCTTCTCTCCCGGCTCCCTGCGCGCGACGACAAGCCTCTTCCCTGTTGCTTCCTGCACGCAAAGACCGGCCCCGCTCAGACGCTGCCGCCCAATGCAGCACATCCTGATCCCGCCGCTGTCGCCCGGTCCTAACGTTGTTGTCGTCACCGTCTCTTGAACCCGACGCCGCACATCCGTCGCGGTTCTGCGCGGCTTCCAAACGACCGCGGTCCTCCCAGCTCCCCGACGGCGGATTTCTCGGCCTCTCCCGCTCGCGATCCAGCGTGGGTTCCCGGCTCCCCGTCAAAGCCGTTCACCCCCTGTGGCGGTCCTCCTGGGTAAAAACCCCTCGCGACGGCCGACAACAGACACTCCCCGCGACGAATCCAGCCGCGACGAATCCAACCGCGACTCCTCCCTGCGGGCTTCCTCCCTGACAGCGACTCCAGGCCTTGCCTCCGACGTGGTTTCCCAGCTTCGCGCCTCCTCCACGTCGTCGCCCCAATGAATCCCTTCCACCGCGCGACGCTGCTCCCTTCTGCGCGTCGCCGTCTCGGTGTGACAACCTTCTCCCCATGTTATGTCCTCCCACGGCTCCTCCCGTCCGCGGCCCTGCGGCTCCTCTGCGACAGTCCCAGCGACGCTCCCGGCTCCCGCTTTCCAGCGGCTCTCCCGGCTCCTGACGCGCCTCCCTCAGTCCGCCCCTCCTGCTTCCAGCAGCGCCGACTCCTTGCGCAATAGCTACTGCGCCTCGTCGTCCCGGTCTTCCGTCGTCGTCCCCTCCCAGAATTGGCAAGCTCCGGCCACATCCAGTCGTCGGTGCATTCTGCGGCAGCTCTGCCTCCCAACCGCTCCATAGGGGCCTCCCGATCCTGAGGCGCCTCCTCCAACAGCAGCCCCCTCCTCCTGCGCTGCTCTTCCGGCAGCCGCCTCCCTTGCCCGGCGGAACAATTTAAGCGCGCTCCCTCCAGATCAAGCACGCTATCTCACTATCCGCCGGCATGCCCTCGCACTTCATTCACCGTGGTGCAGCACTTCAAACGCATCGGGTTCGTGCCCTTTAGCGCTGCCAGATCCCGCAACAATTCTGCGAAATCCCCGCCTCCCGTCGCCGGCCCCGCAAGTGTGGTTTTCCCGGTGCTAGTATGGATTTCCCGGTGTCTCATCGACCGGCCCCACTAGTGCGGCATTTCTTGGCGCTCCATTAATCGGCCTGGTCTGAGTGGTTCACCTGCTGCGTCCGCGACATCATTCATCCATCATCCTGCGGGGGAGTTGCGATCGTGAGGGGGAGCAGCAGCTTTTGCAGCTTTATATTTTATTTCGTCTTGTTTTGTCATCAAGCTGGGTATGTCCAGCTTGAGGGGGAGTGTTTGCACCATGTTGCTTGCTTTGTTTTTTTTCTTTATGTATTCAAGCTAGGCACACCTAGCTTGAGGGGGAGTGTTGGAGTCTGCATCCCACATCGGACTTGAGGTCCGGTGTGGTCTTAATTATTTGTGATAAAAGAACCTCAAGGGCTCCTTTAGAGAGCACACCTTGGGGGTTCGGTCTCCTATTTTCCCATTCTACAATTCCATATGTTCCATGTCTTTTTATATCATTATGTCATGTCTTCTAACCCATGTGCTAAAACTTTGTTCTTATGTTTATTCCCTTACTGGGCTTTTTAGCTCATCCCTTAGTTGATGTTATCCCCAGGTTATCCTATGAAGATGTATGAGCACAATGGAAGTTAGGAGCTCTTTATGAAGATTAAATAAAGAAATGTTTTATTTAATCCTGAGTTTTCAGTTTTATGTACCTAGTCTTCCAAGACAATAGACTTTACGATCATTGGCTTGTATTATGATGCTTTATTATGCTTAAAATCATGTAATGATATGTGTAAAGGGCTAAGGTCACTATAAAATGCATGCTTTACAGCTGATACCCGAGGATCAGGCTGCGGGACCGTCTACAGTACGGGGATCTATTCTAGTGGCAACTGCTATAGTATCTGCTTTATTTGATCATGGAAAGTCTCGGACTGGAGATACAGTATTACTGTGGTGTAATGACCCTAGATACACCGTTAGGAGTGCGGTCAGAGGGCATACGCCAATGTAGAGACTGTCCCCTTGAGGTAGGCAGTTACCCTTTCTTATGGAACCTCTTCGTTCTCGAGATGACAGACTTCGATGTCATTCTCGGGATGGATTGGTTGGTTCAGTATCATGCTTTTGTAGATTGTTATCGCCACAGGGTATCGTTTACAACACCAGAGGGCAGCAATTATCTACATGAAGGTGAATGGGACGTCTAGGCTGGTAGAGCAGGACCAGAGCATCATAGGCTAGGTGGAGTGACCACCCAGATTGCAAATCTCTTCATGGAGGATCAAGGCTTAGACCAGGCTGAATTTCCTCCAGTAGTAGATCGTTTCAGGGATGTTTTTCCGGATGACTTTTCGGGTTTACCTCCTCAAAAAGAGGTAGAGTTTACGATCGATCTTGTTCCAGGAGCAGCTTCAGTGTCCATTCCTCCGTACAAGATGGCACCTACAGAGCTTCAGGAGCTCAAGCGACAGTTAGACGATTTAGAGACCAAAGGTTTTATACGGCCGAGTGCATCCTCTTGGGGTTCGTCCGTGCTTTTCCCCAAAAAGGTGGATATAACATTACGTATGCATGGATTACAGACGGTTGAACCATCTTACGGTGAAGAACCAGTATCCGCTGCCCCGAATAGATGATCTCTTCGACCAGCTCCGAGGAGCTAGAATCTTCTCTAAGATCGACCTGAGGTTGGGATATCACCAAGTGCAAGTAAGACCATCAGACATACCTTGTACAATCTTCCGTAGCAAGTATGGTCTGTATGAGTACCTTGTTATGTTGTTCGGTCTTACGAACGCGCCCGCCGTTTTCATGGCTCTAATGAATAGGGTTTCCATCCCTATCTGGATTCTTTTGTCGTAGTCATTGTGGAGGACATCTTGATGTATTCTCATACTTGTAACGACCATGCTAAACACCTTGAGATCGTTCTGAGTACACTAAGAGAGCATCAACTTTATGTCAAGCTTGCTAAGTGTCACTTCTCGATCGACAAAGTTCACTTCTAAGGTCATATCAGATCGGGATCAGGAGTATCTGTTGACCCATAAAAGGTTAGTACTATAGTTTCCTGGGAGCAGCCAAAGAACGTGTTTGATATACGGAGTTTCTTAGGGCTGATTGGATATTACAAGCGTTTTATACAGAATTTTTCCCGCCTTGCTTCACCTCTTACGGGCCTTACAAAGAAAGGTGTTAAGTTCTTGTGGTCAGAAGCGTGCGAGAAAGCCTTTCAGGAGCTGAAAGGGAGACTTGTCTTGGTGCCTATTCTTATCCTGCCAAAGCCTGGCAGAGGTTATATCGTCTTCTGTGATGCATCGGGCATCGGCCTAGGAGCAGTGCTGATGCAGGAGGACAGAGTCGTTGCGTACGGATCTCGACAGTTGAGGTCTCATAATAGAAATTACCCAACACACGACCTTGAGCTAGTAGCAATTGTCCATGCCTTACGTTGTTGGAGACACTATCTGTTGGGTGAGCGCTTTGTGGCGTACACGGACCACAAAAGCCTCAAATATATCTTTACACAGCGTGACTTTAACCTCAGACAGCGGAGATGGGTCGAATATCTACGGTCCTTCAATTTTGAGCTTGCCTATACGTCTGGGAAGAGCAATGTAGTCGCCGATGCGCTGAGTCGGAAAACTCAAGCACAGGTCGTACGGAAAGCCAGTGATGAATGGAAATTAATGGCTCTCTTCTCTGAGATGCATCTAGAGTTTCATGATAGTCATGAGTAGTCTTACCTCTCATCCTTGACATTTACCTCTTCCAACCTTGAGAAGGTGAAGGGTAAACAATTTTCAGATCCTGAGAGATAGGAATATGGGTGATAATAATGTAGGATGAAGCAAATGTGTAAATGTTTTGATAGTTTGTTAGTTTATTAGTCTATTAGAAAGTTGTTGGGAGAGGGGGTTGTTTAAAAGGTTCTAGTGGAGTCTATAGATAAGGGAGTTGTGGACTGCATGGGAAGAGATTGTATTTGGGGAGTTATCAGCTCCTGCTGATCGGTGGGTTAAGCCACAGGCCTTGGGAGTTGCGCCTTCCAGGGAGATCCTTCTCCTTCTTCATTCCTCTTCCCCGTCCATTCCTACTTCTTCTTCCTATCTTATTCTATCTCTTCTTTTACTGTAATTTCTGCTGTTTTTAATATAAGTACCTCCTGTTTTTCTCTCTTTCAATTGATTCCTAACAATAGGTGCTCTCGTTGAAAGATTTCTAGAGAGAGAAAACGAGAAGAGAGAGGTTCTTGAATATGAGTTTTCTGGAGCAATCGTACAGCTTGAACCAAATTGTAACAGCAGCACAACAGGCGCAAGAACTCAAGACAATTGTGGAAACATCGGTGACGGGGCCGAGGATAGTGATGTCGGAGGTGCGGCAACAAACTCCGATAGAACTTATGCAGAAGATGCTAGTGATTGACTGATCTTCAGAAGGAGCAACATGAATTTCGGTTATTACTAGAGAAATTTTCTGCACGGCAAGCAGAAATAAGAAACCAGAGTGTAGGAGTGGTGACGAATCAGAATGACTCTGCTCCAGTTGGGATAGAAGAGTTATCCAAGATGGAGGAAATATTTCCGGACCAAGTTCGATCAGACAAGAGAGGCCAGAAGCCGCAAGAGTTGCTACGGCCCAAGCATTGTGAGGTGCAAATTGTCCAGATGACACCAGCGAACGAAGTAAACTTACAAACTCTGAGGAACGCGCTGCAGAAAAAATGGAAAGGTGCGGGTGGACTCCAGTCAGGAATTTTTAGTCGAGGAGAGAGGCAAGGGTGTTCTTCAACCGTGCCAAAATGTCATTTCAATTATGAAGGTGTCGAGGAAGGAGGCAATGGTTGCATCAATTGCAGCTCCATTGGCTTCAACCTTACCCTCAGAGGCGCTCACATCCATTCTTCTATCTTTAATAATAGAGGAAGATTGCAAGGGAGGACGGGCAGATGAAAAGGCTACAATAGGGAGTTGCGACGAGATGCGAGTGGAAATTGCTGGTACTGGGATTCGTAAAGAACCGCCACGCTGTAAAGAGCAACAGCGTGAAGCTAATATTTTTGCTATGAAGGAACAGAAAGAGGCCATTATAGTCAAGGAGATTGCTTAGAGAAGGACTGTCAGTATGATGGACTGTCAGTATGATGGCAGGACGAGAGGCTAAAGACATTTACAATAAAGCCAAGTTGCATTCAGCCCTTGTATCTGACAATCAAGTTGCATGGTTGCCGAGGCCACCACCATGGATATGTCTGGATGTTTGGCACTTTGGCAATGACAAGAAGGCGTCAGACGACAAGCTGAGCGAGCAACACATGACGGGAGTAGGAGTTACCTATAGTTTCACCTTCTCATCTTGTAGACAAGGTGGCTTTAAGAGAGCGGAATTGATAGGAATATGGGTGATAATAATATAGGGTGGGGCAAATATGTAAATGCTTTGATAGTTTGTTAGTTTGTTAGTTTGTTAGAAAGTTATTAGGAGGGGATTTGTCTAGAAGGTTCTAGTGGAGTCTATAAATAAGGGAGTTGTGGTCTGTATGGGGAGAGATTGTATTTGGAGAGTTATCAGCTGCTGCTGATCGGTGGGTTGGGCCACAGGCCTTGGGATTTGCGCCTTCCAGAGAGATCATTCTCCTTCATTCCTCTTCCCCTTTCATTCCTACTTTTTCTTCCTATCTTCTTCTATCTCTTCTTTTACTGTAATTTTTGTTGTTTATAATTGTTGGAGGTGAATTCCCCTTCGCCCCCTCACCTCAAAGTGAGGCGGAGGCATGCTTTTATAATGAATGAAAAGAACCACATCAGACCACAAGTCCGATGTGGGATACAGACTCCAACACTCCCTCTCAAGCTAGGTGTACCTAGCTTGGACACATAATGAAAAGAAATCAACAAAACAGACGCAACACTCCCCCTCAAGCTGGACATGCCCAGCTTGATGACAAAACAAAACAAAACATAATAAAAGATAAAAGATGCATGGATGATGCTCCCCCTCACGATCGCAGCTCCCCCGCAGGATGATGGATGGATGATGGTGCGGGCGCAGCAGATGAAACCACTCAGATCGGCTGGTTGACGGAGCGCCAGGAATGCCGCACTAGTGGGGTCGGTCGATGAAACGCCGGGAAATCCAAACTAGCACCGGGAAAACCGCATTTGCGGGACCGGCAACGGGAGGCGGGGATTCCGCAGAATTGTTGCGGGGCTGGCGGTGCCAAAGGGCTCGAATCCAAGACGGTCAAGGTGTTGCGCCACGGTGGATGAAGCGTGAAGGTGCCTGGAGAGTCGGGAGATGCCGGCGAGGCGGGGATGCCGCAGGAGGTGCCGGAGAGCCGAAACTTGAAGATGGGCAGCCGCAGGGAGAAACTGGAGCCGGCTGGCTGCCGGAAGAGGGGCGCAGGAGGAGGCCGGTGAGGGAGCAGGACAGCGGGAGGCGGCGCTGGAAGCCGGAGGAGGCCGCCGGTGTGGAGGGGCTGGTAAGGGTGGAGGCCGGTTGCTGGAGGCCAGCTGTCGAAGGCGCCGGCAGGAAAGGAGGTCGGCTGTCGTGCAGAGAGGGGCCGGCAGGAGAACCTGGGCCGGCTGTTCTTCTCGTCGGGAGAAGTGGGAGCTGGAGCCGGGAGCCGCGCCTGGCAGGAGGGCCGCCGGGAAAGGAAATCCGCCGGGAGGGATCGCCGGCAGGGCTGGCGCACTGGATCGGGACGGGAGATCGCCGGATCTGGCCGGATTTGGCCAGATCTGAGAGATGTTGCATGCCGAGGGCGCCAGGAGGAGCGGAGGCGCGGGAGCAGCGGGAGGCGGGGCGCGGGGCGCGGGGAGCCTGCGGGAGGGCGACGCGGGGAGCCGGGACGTTGGGGAGCCGGGAGCCGCGCCAGGGAGGAGGGCCGCCGGAGAGCCGGGAGCCGGGAGTCGCGCCAGGCAGAAGGGCCGTCGGGGAGCCGCGCCAAGCAGGAGGGCGACGCGGGAGGCGGAAGCCGGGAGAGACGCCAGGCAGGAGGCGTGCGCACGGCGGAGGAGCAACCCGCGCAGGAGGCGCGCGCACGGCGGGGCTGGCCGGGAGGGGCGCCGCTGGTTCGAGGCCGAGGGCGCCGGGGCGAGGCCGAGGGCGATCAGCCGCAAGGCGAGGGGAGCCGCGCCGGTGGGGAGAGCCGCCGGGAGGGAGAGCCGCCTGGAGCCGCGCCAGGCGGAGGCATGATTTTATAATGAATGAAAAGAACCACATCAGACCACAAGTCCGATGTGGGATACAGACTCCAACAATAATAGTACCTGTTGTTTTTCTCTCTCTTTCAATTGATTCCTAACACTGAGGGTTTGGTTCTCCGTGAGAGTATATCAGGAGATAACCCACCTCCGAATTGGTCTGTGGACAGAGACGACATCCTGCGTATTCATGGGCGTGTCTGGGTTCCTACGGGTATGAGAGAGGAGTTGATGAAAGAGTCTCACGTTTCTCAGTCGGCAGTTCATCCTGGCATCTCCAAAATGTATCGAGATATGCGACGCCGGTATTGGTGGTCTGGGATGAAACATCAGATAGCAGGCTTTATCACTAGGTGTTCCACCTGTCAGCAAGTGAAGGCGGAGCACCAGAGACCTGCAGGCTTGTTACAACCGCTTCCAGTCCCAGAATGGAAATGGAAAGATGTTGCCATGAACCTTGTAGTCGGGTTACCTAGGTCATCGAGGGGTAGCGACGTTGTATGGGTAATTGTTAACCGACTAACGAAAGTGCCCACTTCATTCCTATTCGGGAGACTTTCTCAGTTGATAAGCTGGGAAGACTGTATGTCGGTGAGATCATACGACTACACGGGGTCCCTCATACTATTGTTTCGGATAGAAATGCTCGTTTCACGTCACGATTTTGGCAAGGTTTTCAGAAAGCTATGGGCACACAGGTGCTTTTAAGCACAGCTTTTCACCCTCAGACCAATGGACAATCGGAACGGACAATACAGGTTTTAGAGGACATGCTCCGAACATGTGTCCTTGATTTCGGCGGTTCTTAGGAAAAGCATATCCCTCTCGTCGAGTTCGCCTATAATTCAAGGCGAGCTCAAGTCAGGCTACTTGGCATTGTCACATTAATGAAAGGCAAGGCTTGAACCGAATGGATTTATCGATTAATTATGACTTATTAAAGGGTTGCACGTTATTTGGTCTTGTCACGCTAATGAAAAGCAAGGCTTGAACCAAATTGAATATTATAGGACTTCATTATCAAAATAGAAGTAGCCTGACTTGAGCTCGCCTTGAATTCCTGAGGGAATGCCTTGAGCGCTCGGGGACCCCATTCTGAATTCAAGGATACAGCTTGCTTAGGTTGAGACCCACCTAGAAGTCGGTCCTTATCTAACTTTGGATGCTTGGTATGAAATCGTAGGATCCCTCATGCAGTACTACAGGATGCCTTAGATACACTCCTTGGATCCAGCACTGACAAGTAGGTGTCATTGTTAAAGCCCATCGGGTCCAGTCATTGTTTAGCCTTGTTTTACCTTGGATGAACTTCTTGGACTCGGTAGGCGTCTCATTGTAGATTGCCTTGGACTATGCTTCTTGGATTACACTCTTACCCTTAGTCAAGCTACAGTCATTATTGAGTTGGCGACCCTTGAGGTCTATGTTGCCTTGGTTATTACCTTGGAACTTCATTATTAAATATCACTTCAGGTTGCCTTGTTACATCTTGGAACTTTAGCTATTGTTAACATGTGACTTATTTATAAACTGGTAACAATCAAATAATGAACTGATTGCATGTTCAGACACCAACCAAGGGTTGAAGCAAGTACTTGGGTGTTTAGTTACATTGTACTATTTAACTTTATTTAACTTTACATATGCATACTTGCACACTATTACATTTCCATTACACGGGTCGGATGTAATAGACACCGTTGGTGGTGGCCCACTGAGATTTATCTCACACCCTCTCCGGGCGTCTTTTGGTATCCGAGGCAGATTACATGTATGCAGGTGTTGATAAAGGGATGTGTAATGCTTCAGACACTTGATTGCTTGTTGTGCTAGGATGGAACTGGTAGCGGATGACCAAGGTGTAGCTCGGGATGCTTGGGATAGTTTATGTATTTCATTTTGCTACATTGGGTTTTGCATGTATGTTTGATACTTTGTATCCATGTTTTCCAGCTTACTAGATACATGACATATCATCATCAGTTATTGTATGGTGTAGAATGAGGAAACCCCCTTCGCCTCCTTACCTCAAAGTGAGGAGGAGGCGTTCTTTTATAATGAAAGATAAACTCCACATCGGACCACAAGTCCGATGTGGGATACAGACTCCAACACTCCCCCTCAAGCTAGGTGTACCTAGCTTGGACACATAATGAAAAGAAAACAACAAAACAGACGCTAACACTCCCCCTCAAGCTGGACATTCCCAGCTTGATGATAAAACAAGACGAAATAAAGCAGAATTATAGATAAAGCTGTCAGGCTGCTGCTCCCCCTCACGATCGAAGCTCCCCATTAAGATGATGGATGGATGATGTTGCGGGCGCAGCAGAAGAAACCACTCAGATCGGCTGGTTGACGGAGCGCCAGGAATGCCGCACTAGTGGGGCCGGTCGATGAAACGCCGGGAAATCCAAACTCGCACCGGGAAAACCGCATTTGCGGGGCCAGCGACGGGAGGCAGGGATGCCGCAGAAGTGTTGCGGGGCTGGCGGCACCAACGGGCCCAAATCCTAGGTGGTCGAGCTACTGCGCCAGCGAATGGACGTGTCGGCGGACAGAGATGCGGCTGCCGAAAAGATGTCGGGAGATGCCGACGAGGCGGGGATTCCGCAGAAGTGCCGAAAGGGAGCGGATGAATCCAGTCGAAGGGAGGGCCGCCTTGCAGGAGGAGGCCGACAAGGAGGGAGAGCAACGGACGGAGCAGGCGCAGCTGGCCGTCGGGAGCAGATGAGCAGCAGATTGGGGAGGCGACATTGCAGCGGGATTGCAGCGGAGATGCGTGGGGACGGATCTGGGATCTGCCCGGAACAGTCCGGATATCGCCGGATCTGGCCGGATCTGGCCGAAAATCGCCGGATCTGGCTGGAGTAGCCTGGATCAGGCCGGAGCTGTCCGGATCTGGCAGGAAATCTCCGGATCTGGCCGGAAAATCCAGGAAGGGCCGGGAGGGCGCGCGGAGAGCAACGGGAGGGCGACGCGGGGAGCCGGGACGCCGGGAAGCCAGGAGCCGCGTCTAGAAGGAGGGCCGCCGGGAATGGCCGCAGTGAAGGAGGTGGCGGGAGGGAGTCGCCGGGATGAGGTCGGCCGCGCGGGAGGAGGAAGTCGCCTGGCGCCGGGCCGTGCTGCGCGCAGAGGAGGAAGGGCCGCGGGAGGGATGGGAGCCGCGGGGCGGAGCGAAGCCGTCGGGGAGGAGAGCCAGGCCGAGGCGGAGGGGGAAAGCCGCCAGATATGCAGCAGGCCGAGCGGCGCTCGGGAGGGAGGGGAGACCCGCCGGGGAGCCGCGCAGGGCAAAGGCAGAGGGGCGGCGGCGGTAACCCTACGGAGCTTTGAGGTCGCCGCCCCCCAAGGGGGAATGCCAAAGAACCCTAGATCGGGGGAAAAAATGTGAGGGAGGGATCAAACCTCCTTTAATACCATGTAGAATGAGGAAACCCCCTTCGCCTTCTTACCTCAAAGTGAGGAGGAGGCGTTCTTTTATAATGAAAGATAAACTCCACATCGGACCACAAGTCCGATGTGGGATACAGACTCCAACATATGGTATTCCAATTATTTCAGTTATTGTTATCCTCGTCTATTTCCGCTGTCTTCTGTATACTTATATTGCTTTCTCTATTTATCTCTGTTTATATTTATTCGCTGTGCTACACTCCAGTAATGAGGGCATAGTCTCCCCACGGACACACCCTAGGCCCTAGCTGCTAGTCGCAGCCTCTGGCGTTTAGGGAGATGCGATGGAGGTCATGTGGCCCACCAGGCTCGGGGCACCTATTAAATGACATCTGGGTCCGGGACATCACAAATCCTAAACAATAGGATTGACCCAGTTAACCCATATGTAAATACCCAATACCACCAATTATCATCTTGATGCCAAATCCTACAACACACAACCGCTATCTTCGAAATTAATTTGGTAGCCTTGTTTCTTTCCCAATTTACTAAGAGACGTGATTACATTTAATATCAAAAACATAAAGACCATCTGTCATATAAAACTCTTGATACTGAAATGTCCAAGGATTGTGATTGTATTTGTTGTCAATAAGAATGTCAATATGTGGTGTTCAAGCATTGGGTGATGGAGGGAGAATCAACCCAATAAAGAACATTTTCTCCCAATAAAAAACATGAAGATGCTGCCCATACCTTGATGCGTAAAGAAGTTTGAGTAGTTGTTGTCCTTGGAGATTCAAGATAGCAACTAAATAAAATCAGATGATTGTAGAACTGGTCTTCATAAAAATTAATGACAAGTGTTGTTGGAGAAAGTATCACTGTCTACAGCATGTTACAAATGAAGTGAGAGAAGGTGGTCGGTGAACCGGTTGCTAAATAGTTTGAACAACTGTTATTGAAGCAAAGATTGAAGGAGGTTCAAAGCTTGGAGAAAAGCTGACTGTTTATTGATGAAATCATTCAAGGATCGTTAAGCAAGGTGGCTGCTGTATTTAGTGATGAGAATCACTTGGATTTTGGAGTTTAAGCAGAAAAATGGGTCTTACTTCGTAAGACTTCTGAAGTTCAGAGTTGGAAATATGGCAAAGTCCCTGAGCATACTGTACTTCATAAGACTTTTACTGGAACTTTGTAAGACTTTCAGTGAGACTTCACAAGAGTTCAGGGAATTTAGTAAGACTTTACAGTTTGCCGAAATTTAGCAAAGGCCGGCGGAACTCACCCTATGAGCGTAAGACTTGGTGAGTGTGCGTGTAAGACTCTGATGAAGATCTTGTAAGACTTTGTACTGCACGTAAGACTTTGTTGCTCTGCGCGTAAGACTTTGACACTTCATAGGACTTAGTTTTATAGAGTCTTACAAAAACCAGTTGTCTGAAAATTTGACAAAGGCTGAAAACTGTATAAGTCCAACAGTTTGCGAAAATGTGAGATTTCAGAAGTATGAAAAAATAAGAGATTGCCAGAATTAAATATTCTGAAGAAAAATATATCTGATGATGCTGAAACTGTGGTTTAAGTTCAAATAATCATGACGTTTTGTCAAGCCATGATTCACGCTGTGACTTGAAGAAGATGAAGGGTGTTGGACCCCATTTCATTTAAATGGGTATTTCTGAGTCCCACATCGGACTTACCCTCTCTGTATTTAGTTTTACTCATCTATAAAAGAACATCATCACCTCACATTGAGGTAAGGGGAATTCACCATCTACATGGTATCAGAGGGATCTTAATCCCGAACCTCCCTCCCAGCGGATTCCCAGTTCTGTCCGGCCTCGCCTCTCTTCCCCTCTGGCTCTGCCCTAATCTCCCGGCGGCCCTCCCTGGTGGCCCTCTCTCCCGACGGTCCTTCCTCCCGGCAGCTCTCTCTCTCGGCGGCCTTCCCTCCCGGCGGCCCTCTCTCCCGGCGGCTCTCCCTCCCGGCCCTCTCTCCCGGCGGCTCTCCCTCCCAGCGCCTCGCCCAGGCACTCTCCCCCTCGCCCAGCGGCGCCGCGCCCTCGGCCTCGCCCTGGCGCCCCGCCCTCGCCCCGCCCTCGGCCTCGCCCCGACCCCCCGCCCTCGGCCTCGCCCCGACGCCCCGCCCTCGGCCTCGCCCCGGTGCCCCGCCCTCGGCCACGGCTCCCCGACGGCCCTCCTTTTTGGCGCGACGCCCTCCCGCGGCTCCCGGCTCCCCGTCGTCCCGCGCCTCCCGCGCCTCCCGTTGCTCTCGCCCTGCGCCCCCCCCCCCCCTTCCACCGCCTTCACCCCAGCAGGCGCCCTCGGCCTCGTCCCGGCGGACCCTCCCAGCCGCGCGCCCTTGTCCCGGCAGCGCGCCCTCGTCCCGGCAGAGCGCCCTCGTTTTGGCGGCCCTTCCAGCACGCGCACGTCCTGCGCACGCTCATCCCGCCGGCCCGCTGCATCAGCTACCCGACGCTTCCATGGCAGACTCCTCGGGACGTGGCCGTGCTTCAAGTCGTCCACGTCCCTTCTGTCAACATTGTGGCAAGTTTGGTCACATGATCGCCCGATGTTGGGTCCTGCATGAACGCCCATCTCAGCACCCGCGGCAGGGACAGCCCGCGGTCCAGGACGCGTCCTCGACAGTCACCTCTCTTTCCCCGTCTCTGGCCCTTTCTATGGCCAACCTCAAGCGGCCTCATGATCCTCCGGCCTCTGTCCGACCCGGTCCCTCCTCGGCCTCTCTGGCCCGTACTGTTTGCCCCACTGCCTTTGTGGTCCATTGCTCCCCTGCATGGCTGCTGGACTCCGGTGCCTCCGACCACCTCACCGGTGATGCTGGTATGCTGACATCTTACTGCCCATATGCCGGTTCTTCAGCCATCACCGTCGCTGATTGCTCAACTATCCCCATAGCGGGCTTCGGCGCATGCTCCCTAACTCCATCGATACACCTACCCTCTGTGGCACATGTGCCCCGCAGTCCCTTTAATCTGCTTTCCATCAGTAAACTGACTAAGGATTATAACTGTGCGGCCATATTTACCTCTTCTGGTGTTGTGTTTCAGGAGCAGACTACGAACCGGGAACTTGGTCGAGGCCGGCTTCGAGACGGGGTCTACATGTTCGAGGGACCAGCACCCATTGCTTGCACGTTTACCTCTTCTCGGGCACTAGATCTTCATTCCCGATTAGGACACCCGCCTGCATCCACCATTCATCAAATGTTTCCAGACTTCAGTCGGACTCCTACTTTTCATTGTGAGTCTTGTTCTTTGGCGAAACATCATCGCTCTTCCTACATTCCTCGCACCGATACGCGGGCCTCCCACCCCTTTGATCTGGTTCATTCAGATGTTTAGGGCCCGTGTACCATTCCGAGTCACTTGGGATATAAATACTATATATCTTTCATTGATGACTATTCGCGAATGACGTGGCTTTACCTTCTTCGAGAACGCTCCGAAGTGTTTTTCACCTTCCAAACCTTTTTCAATGAAATTAAGAACCATTTTTCTATCTCTGTCAAATGTCTCCGCTCGGATAATGGGCGCGAGTATCTCTCCACTTTCTTTCGGCAGTTTCTCCAGACGAATGGTATCCTTCATCAGACCTCCTGTCCTGATACACCCCAGCAGAACGGCGTGGCCGAGCGGAAACACAGACATATTCTGGAAACTGCTCGTGCCCTCATCTTCCACCGACAGGTGCCTCTTCTCTTTTGGAGAGATGTCATTCTCAGTGCTACATAGCTCATCAATCGCCTTCCTTCTTCTATCCTTAAGGGGGAGACTCCCTTTCGGGCTCTTTTCTCCACTCTCCCTCTTCATTCCCTCCCTCTTCAAGTGTTTGGCTGCTTGTGTTATGTTCGTGACACTCGCCCTGGCCGCACCAAACTCTCTCCCAAATCCCTCCGCTGCATTTTCCTTGGTTATTCCCGCACTCAGCGCGGATACCGCTGCTTCTCCCCGGACCTTCGTCGGTATGTCATCTCAACGGATGTCTCCTTTGTTGAGTGTTCTCCATTCTCCTTTCCCTCTCCTCCTCCTGACTCTGCTATTGATAACTGTCTTCCCCTCATCATCCTTCCTCCACCGGCGTCAACCCCTGTTGACACCCATTTTGGTCAGGTCTACTCCCACCATCCTTCGACTGTATCCCCGTTCCGGCCAGTGAAACTGATGCTCCCGCTTCGTCCGCTGCTCCTGCTCCGCCACCCGAGGACTTGCCCATTGCCCTACGGAAAGGTACTCGCTCCTGCCATAGTACTCCTCTATTTGTCTCTTCATACAGGGGTCTGTCCGCTCTGGAGACAGTTTCTATACCTCGCACGGTTGGTGAAGCCAAATCTCACCCCGGGTGGCTAGCTGCAATGTGGGATGAATTGCAGGCTCTAGAGGAAAACCATACTTGGGATCTTGTCCCCCTTCCAGCAGGCAAACAGGCAGTGGGCAGCAAATGGATTTATACGATCCGTCTCAATCTCGACGGCTCTCTTTGCCGCCTCAAAGCCCGGCTGGTGGCGAAGGGGTTTGCTCAGACTTATGGCATCGACTACTTTGATACCTACTCTCCGGTCGCCAAGATGGCCTTTGTCCACCTGTTCATCTCTCTGGCTACCCATCATCATTGGTCACTTCATCAGCTGGATGTCAAGAATGTCTTTCTCCATGGCGTTCTTGAGGAAGAAGTCTACCTGAAGCACCCCCTGGTTTTTCTGCCTCCGGTGCCGACTCCCATGTCTGCCGCCTCCGTCGGTCCCTCTATGGCCTCAAGCAGTCTCCTCGAGCTTGGTTTGGCCGCTTCAGCACTGTCGTCACGGCCTTTGCCCTCTCCCGCAGTCTGAAGGACCACATCGTCTTCTTCCGTACGACACCGCACGGCTGTATCTTGCTCATGGTATATGTTGATGATATCATCATCACAGGAAGCGACTCCAGAGGGATCGCCAGCCTCAAGGTGCACCTTCACCAAAACTTTCATACCAAAGATCTTGGTCCCCTGACTTACTTCTTTGGCATCGAGGTCTCCCGTTCTGAGGACTCGATCTCTCTGCCAGCGTAGGTATGCTCTTGATATCTTGCAGGATGCCGGTCTGAGCACCGCCACTGCCATGGACACCCCACTTGAGCCTGGCGAACGTTCTCTCCATTCCGACTCGGAACCATTTCCTCATCCTGAGCACTATCGACGTCTGGTGGGTAAACTGAACTACCTCACCATGACGCGACCCGACATTGTCTGCGTCGTTGGCAAAGTCAGCCAGTTCATGGAGCATCCAACCCAATCTCAGTAGGATGTTGTCCTTCGCATTGCCAAATACATCAAGCGAGACCCTGCACGTGGCCTTCGGTATTCCCGTCATGCTCACTTGGATGTTGAGGCCTTCTGTGATGCCGACTATGCAGGTTGCCTCGCGACCAACAAGTCTACTTCGGGGTTCGCCGTGTTCTTCGCCGGTAACCTCATCTCTTGGCGCAGCAAGAAGCAAACTGTCGTCTCCAGATCGAGTGTCGAGGCTGAATACCGCGTCATGGCCACCGTCACCACTGAGATCCTCTGGCTTCGTCATCTCCTACATTAGCTCGGCTTCCCGGCACACACCCCTGCTCATATCTGGTGTGATAATCAGGCCGCCACGAAGATTGCCTCGAATCCCGTCTTTCATGAACGGACGAAGCATATCGAGGTGGACTGTCACTTCCTCCGCCACCATCTGGAGCAGCACCATATCAGCTTTGGCCATGTACCGACGGCAGATCAGCTTGCCGATCTCTTCACCAAAGGTCTCCCAGGGGCTCGCCTTGACTCTCTCGCTTCCCGACTGGGTATTCACAGCCTCCATAGCCCAGCTTGAGGGGGAGTATGAGTTTGTCTGTCTTGTCTTCTATTTTTTCTTTGTGGGACTCTATCCAATCTGGGCATGTCCAGCTTGAGGGGGAGTGTTGGACCCCATTTCATTTAATTGGGTATTTCTGAGTCCCACATCGGACTTACCCTCTCTGTATTTAGTTTTACTCATCTATAAAAGAACATCCTCACCTCACATTGAGGTAAAGGGAATTCACCATCTACAAAGGGAGATGAGATTGAGAAGATCACCGTTTCATTAATTCTATGATTTTCAAATGGGGATATTTGAAAATCAATATCGGTTATCAAAAGCTGAAATAAATGGGATGATGCCCGAGCTGATCTTCATGGATTAAAACATCACAAATGAATTATGATTCAAGCTAGTTGAATTTGAGAAGATTTTCATAATGAAATATTTGAGAAATATCAGAGTTGATATTCTGAGAAAGTTAAATATGTTGATGCTTGTGCTGAACTCCAATTACTCAAATATCACAAAATGACTTGTGATTCAAGCTGAATGAATTGAGCTGATCTTCATGACTGTGGAAAGGAAAATCAAAGTAGGGTGAAACTATGAGAAATTAAATGAGTCTGAAATGAAGAAATTCCAGAAATAAATAATTCTGGAAACCAAATCTGTCCATGCTTGTGTTGTGTTTTATTGTTTTAAATATCACAAAATGAACCGTGATTCAGGCTCTATCACCTGCCAACCCTTAAAAGCAGTCTGGTTCCTCGTGGTCTTTGTCTGCTTCCTTGCCCCACAGAGTTCCTCCACCGTCAACACAATCTTCATCTTCTACCATTGGCACCACCCACCGCTTTGGATCGGCAAACCGGTGCAGGGGGCTATAGGATCGCCCACACCGGAAACACAAGCCCTTGCTCCGTTGGCCCTCCCAATCTTGGGTCGTCGGGTGCTGAACACCTTACCCTCCATGGGTAGTTTGAGTTGGAGCCTCGCGTCGAACTCCATTGTCGGTGGTCCTGCCGCATCGAACTAGTAGGAGAGTGGTCATGTCTGGTTGATGTGTCCCCAAACGATCTGGTGGGTGCAAAGGTTCAGCTTCACAAACCCCGCTAAATTTTCACGACCCACCTTCGCGAAACTGAATGTCCCCGCCTCCTGTGATAGAAAGTTCCACATGTCAAGCTATCCGCATCGCTTGCAGCCGAGTCTCCGGACTGTGAATGCGGACCTAACTTCTGATGTTGTCGCATAAGCCATGCAAGAAATGACCTACGGATTGGAGCTCAGGTGGGTGAGGTAGCAAAGATGTCAGACATTCGAACTGTTCGATATATTCCTGAACCAGTCCCTCTTGCTAAAGAGAGGCAAGTTCTTCGTAAAGATTTTGAACATCCAACCCGCTGAAATGTGTGATCAGCTCCTCCTTGAACATTGTCCATGTTAAAGTCAGGTGCACCTCGATCAAAATTGTAAACCAATGAATAGAGATGTTGTCCATATTGATCTGAGCCAATGCAAATTTCACAGCCTTGTTTGTTTGTTGAATCCGAAAATACAATTATACACGTGAGATCTAGCCCCTAAGGTCGTTGCTAACAAGCACGGGAAGTTCCGCTCGCCAGCTCCTTGCGATGTTCCCCCTGGTCGTGCGCAAGCACTTTGAGAAAGTCCGTCTGGTCCTTCCGCTCCTCTCAAGATTGTAACGTCGAATTGAAAGTCTCCAAAGAGGCCGCCATAATGGAGAGCGTAGACTTCATCATCCCCAGGCGTTATTCTGAATTTTCTAGGCGGTTCTAAAGGCGTGTTTTTGTTGTTGTGTTGTTCGTGCAGAAAAGACGTCCGCGAGTGCAATCTGGGAGCACGCCGCCTCCCGCGCGAGAGAGACACCGGCAGTGAACCATCACCCTCGAAAGGTAAAGGCGGATGTGAGCGCAGCTGATGAAGCATATCGACGGTGGTCGGTTCCTTTGACCTCGAGTCGGTCGGGCGCGTCACCTCCGAACAACGAGATGGTGTTGGCTGCAGGGAGTGAGAAAGATGGCGGTTCACGTAAGTCAGTGGAGCGTGTCGTGTCTGAAGGCGATCCGACAGTGTGTAGATTCGATGAGACAAAGCCAACAATGTGCACCGTCACTAAACATAATTCGACAGACCAAATGATAGAGAAAACGGAGGACCGGCTTCTTGTATATAGAGAAAACAGGAAGAGAATTAAGAATAAGAAACTAGGAATGAGCACAGGAGAGTAACTTGAGAGTCCCCACGAAGCTCTCGCCCAAGCCAGCGGACGAATTCCTAACAGAATAATCTCCCCTTTCCTTCGCTTCAACCCTCCCCTTATAACAGCCCCTTTGTGGGCCCAGCTTCTCCCACCCCCCCCCCCCGCCCCCCAAACAGAATTCGTTATTCCCCAAATTCTCCCCCTAACAGACTAACTCACACAAGACACTTACACCCTTTACTAAAAAAGACCCTCCAAGTATTGGGCTCTACCAATGTTTGTGTTGTATGATTTTCATATAGCAATGGTGATTGTTTTATTTGCGGTTTTGAGAAGAAGAATCTCGAGCCTACTGGTAGAAATAAATGGAATATTTATTCAGCAGAGATAAATTGAGAAGAGATGAGAAAGGGTATTTTTGTAATACCACTGGAGACAAGCAGTTGAGGCAAATAGAATATGTTGAGATTGTGGAGACACACGTAAAAAAAGTAGAGGAAAAAGTGAGAAGGAGAATAGCTGTATGAGATTGAGGGGGATTTTCTATATCAAATATATACAAAATATAATCTGTGATTCGAAAATATATAAGCTGAGTAGAAAAGAGGAGAAGGAGGCTTCAAAGAAGTGAGCTCTCTGCATGTGAAAAAGAAAGAATTCTTGAGGGAGAAGAGATGAACATGATACTGTGCTGAAGAAGGAATACTCTTGGGTATCGAAGAAGAAAAAGAGAAACAAATTCAGAGATATCTTCATGTAATACCCAATATTGGAGAAGCTTGAGGAGGAAGAATTAAGAGGAAGACCGACACTGCTGTTCCTGTTTTTGATCAGGGTGTCGAGACTTTCTAATTGAGAAGTTGTTGGGTTATTGCAGATCACAGGAGCTCAAGTGTGAGAGAAGCCAATGAGCAGATTCTGAGAAAGATATGGGAACTGGGGCTATCTAGCAGAGACCTAGTTGCATGCTACTGTTCTTAAAGATCTACAGGCAATCAAAGACTCTGTATGAGGAAGAGGATCAGATCATTTGATGCAGTGTCATCCCAGAACACATAGTTGATCATCTTCAAACAGGTTCGAAAGGAGGATCAAAGAAGACTTGCGGTTCCAATATAAACAATGTCGTGAAGACCGCGGGAAGCAGTATAAAGACCCTATCGAGAAGATAGTTGATTATCCTAAGTGGAAGTCGAACTTGCCCTAAGGTTGCCTCCGGCATAAAATCAAATAGTGCAGGTGTTGAGTGGAAGATGATACCGTCTCAACCCAAATTTTAATCACTTTTTGTTATGTAAAATAATTGTGAGAGGGAGAAAAGAGGAATGGACTCTGTATATTGAAGTAGTAGTAGATCACAGTAGCAGAATGACAACATAAAACAGAGCAGAAAACACAGCAGAAATATAGGAAAATACAGTAGGGTGGCAGGGGAAGGAGAAAAAGTAACCCGCGGGAGGAGACCACCCTTCCACGAGCCCAGCCGAGACCACCGGCGACCTGCTGCCAAGCAATTGCTAAAAATGATCCATGTCCCTCTACAAACACTGACCCCCTTTATTTAAAGGCCCACCCAACCCCCTCTAACAAACTAACTGTTTTTAGGTGGTTCCCCTCCAGCCAAGAATATTCCTCTCTCTCCTCTAACAGCCCAACAACCTCCAGCCAAATATATTCTCCTCTCTCCTCTAACAAACCAACAACCTCCAACCAATAACAATAACACCTGGACAGCCCCCTTTATTCCTAACAATTCCCTCCCACCTAAAAACCACCTTGTCCTCAAGGTGGAACAAACTCAACCTTTGCTCGGGTGTGCATTGGGACAGCAGCACCTGGTGGCGGCTTTGGTGGAGGCCTCAGTATCATTGCATCTTCATTGGAAATCAGCAACACACTTGGGAAAATTAAGACAGCCAGTGCAAGTGGTCCGTATTCCTCTTTGTCCTTCCTTCGGTCCCCAACAACTAGTACAGGATACTCTAATTGTTGTGCACCACAATAGGTCTTCATTTCACCATAAATCTCAGCCAACCCCTCAAGCACAATGTCAACTTCTTTAGGCTGTTTTGGTTGTCCAGCAGCTATAGCAGTTCGCCATACACAAAATTCAGTGCCAATTGCATGCGGATGGCAGTCTAAAACAGTCCCCACAGCTTGTGTATAAACTTTAATGGGCTCCGAAAACGATCTCCCGTAGGCATCACCAGCTAAATTATGTACCTTGGCTTTCAAAAGTGAGAAGTTAGCAGCAACAGTTGAAACATGATATAACTCTGTCCGGTGCAGTGGTTCTTGTACCATTTCACCCCTTTTTCTGTCACAAGCATCCCATGGAATGCCAACCGGCTTCAATCTTTCTTTAACATGATTCTCATAGGAAGAAGTTAACAGTCAATTGAGCAAATTAGAGCAATCAAGGTAGAGGGAGAACTGCTGGCCACATTTAATTGCGGCTGAATAAGAAGTAAGTAGGCCAAAAAAATGATCCCTTGCATCCCAACTGAAGCCCAATATCACCATGATCCGCGTCTCTCCAATTAAAATAGGTGGATAATGTTTTCAATACAATACAACGTTGTAACCTTTAACACCACAAGCTCCTGATTCTGCTCCGTTTATGAGTACTCCCACACAAATTTCAGAAGGAACCTTACGGCCAAACCCGAATCTTCTGCTTCTAATCCAACTAAAATCATCTGCAAATGAATCCTCTCCCAGAATGCACATATAAACAGGTCTGAAACTACCTGCTCCAAGACTGTTTAAAGGAGCAGAATCTTCTGTGACAGCCCTAATTTCAGTAAAGTTTTGTTGTCTCTTCACCTTTCTGTTGTCACCACTTTTAGAACTAGTATCGGAACTGCTCCTTTCCAGTTTATCCTCATTTGAATTCAGATCAATAATTACCTCTTTTGGTTGTTCTGGAAGGGACACAAACTTCTCTTTTACGTCTTCCAAAGCCTGTGTGGGCTGCTGCTTGTCATACTGCCATTGAAAGAACTCCCACTGCTCCGTGTCGTTCCCATATTCCTTCATCAATGCTGGCTTCAACTGCTCCCAACTCACATCAGGGTTTTCAGACAGCCAAGACAAGAACCAGCGCAAAACCGTGTACTCCATACTTAGCTGCGCCCAATGTATTTTCATGTCCTCTGCTGTTTGAAAAAACTGGAAATATGCCTCTGCTTTCGTGATCCAGCCCAATGGATCTTCTCCAAAAAAATAAGGCAGCTCAACCTTATTTTTCATTCTTGTCAGACTTTCTGTTCGATCAAAAGCCTTCAGTAGCTTGCTTCCACCTTGTCTATAACCTTCCTCTGCGTTTTTGCACCTGCATAGATAATCATTGTACCCCCCACTTTGTCTCCCAGTCACCGTAGTATGTTCCTCTTGCAACTCTAGTCCCAAACGGCCCTCTGTTGTGTGCTTTTCGAAGCCATGAAACCTGAGCGGAGCGTTCTCTGCAGTTCGGTGCGTCTGAACACTTGCAGATTGCAGGAATTCTGCTTGTTCTTGAACCAGCTTCTCTAAACCTTCCTGAATAGTTTTTAACGTCCGTTGTACCTCTTCCGTAGCCGATTCGATATTAGCAAGGCTGTTCTCCATCCTTATTTTCAACGTCGGCAGCGCTCTCAACAACATTTGCACAGAAAAAACAGGTAGAAGAAAGAGAAAAGCACTCAGTGACTTCATTGAGTTGTACCTGTGGTGGAGTTGATTCTGCTCTGACTGTCCTCCAGCACTCGTTTTTTTTTCCCAGCTGTGATCGCCTCTCAGTTGTGCTTGTGATGTCAAGCAGCAAACGAAGGCCTCGCAGGTCTCTCTCCAGCGAAGGCGATTCCCCAGCGATCTGTACCTGAGCATCTGAGTCTCCCTACACTAATCGCGATTCTCCAGCGGCAATCGGTTCCCCAGCTCTGATGCAACAAACTCCAGCGGTTATCGACTACACAACTCGTGCGCTTCCTCCAGCCTTACAACGATCCCCTAGCCGCATATGTGGCACTCGTTACAGCAGACACCAAGGAGCAGCGGCTTCCTTACAACGTCCAGCCTCAACTGCAACAGTCTAATTTTCCAACGTTCGGGACTTTTTCCAGCAATACGTACCCAGGCATCCAAGCCTCCCTGCAGCAATCGTGGTTTCGGCTGCATCTGTTTTCTTCCTCAACAGACACGTCACACAGTCCAGGCGTCTACGTTTCTTTCTTTCTTTTTTCAACAAACAGCGCCTCCAGGTAAAAGTCGCACGTTCTGGCCAAACAGCGCTTTCAAGAAAGAGCCGCAGAAATCAGTTCCACAGCATGAGCTCCTTCTTCGAACGTCTCTCCCGCAAAGTTCCCCAGCGGAGTCGCCAAAATGTTATGTAAAATAATTGAGAGAGGGAGAAAAGAGGAATGGACTCTGTATATTGAAGTAGTAGTAGATCACAGTAGCAGAATAACAACAGAAAACAGAGCAGAAAACACAGCAGAAATATAGGAAAATACAGTAGGGTGGCAGGGGAAGGAGAAAAAGTAACCCGCGGGAGGAGACCACCCTTCCACGAGCCCAGCCGAGACCACCGGCGACCTGCTGCCAAGCAATTGCTAAAAATGATTCGTGTCCCTCTACAAACACTGACCCCCTTTATTTAAAGGCTCACCTAGCCCCCTCTAACAAACTAACTGCTTTTAGGTGGTCCCCCTCCAGCCAAGAATATTCCTCTCTCTCCTCTAACATCCCAACAACCTTCAGCCAAATATATTCTCTTCTCTCCTCTAACAAACCAACAACCTCCAGCCAATAACAATAACACCTGGACAGCCCCCTTTATTCCTATAACTTTTAAGCACGGGTAATAAAATCTGTGTCACGAGATAATAACCGAACACGGCAAGGAGTAGATTGTTGTACCCCACACTCTTTGATTTTCATGATCACAATCACTTTCATATATGTTTAACTTTGTTTTTTAAGTGTTGTGGATGATAGGCAAAAGATTGCCAAAGGATTGGCCCAAGAATGGACAAGAAATGGACTGAAATTCAGTCCACCGGCCAACCGGTGTGATAGCACCGGCCAGCCGGTGGAACTGGCAGAGGGATTGCCCACTGCCAGGTTCCACCGGTCGACCGGTGGCTCTGTCACCGGTCGACCTGTGGCATCCAGCCCAAATAGTGTTTGCTACTGTCTTGCCACCGGCCAGCCGGTGGCTCCTCCACCGGTCGACCGGTGGAGCCTGGACCAAGACTCTTCTTCTCTGCCAAGGCACCGGCCAGCCGGTGGAGCTGTACCGGCCAGCCGGTAGCCCAGTCAAACTAGTCGTTGGCTTTGACCAGTCAACCCTCTTTTGGGCTCCAACGGCTCCGAGGACTTCTCCAACGGCTCCGAAGCCTCCCCAAGGGTTCCATGCCTATAAATAAAGGCCAAGGAAGCCCCGGACACCTACCGGAACTATTGTAAAGCCAACGGACATATTTTCCATCATTCGGCAATCCTCCGGCGAGCCACTTCAAAGGATCCTCAAGTGCTCCAATCCAACTTCCAATCCAAGGAGCACCTCAAGAAGCTTGGGAGAGCACGCTACATCAACTCCATCATCCAATTGGCGCCCAAGTCTTCCCAAATACGGGTTTTATTGTTTTACTTTTTATTGAGCTTTAAAATTGGGTTTGTGCCTACAAACCCCAAACTCTTTTCTCATCCCTCTTTCTTTTGGGTTTCACACCACCACTAAGGTGTGAAGAGGTTTCGTCAAGCCTTTCCTTTTAAAAGGCTTGTGTCACCGGTGAGCTAGCCTTCACCCGTTAAAAAGGCTAGTGGGTTCTTGCTATTCCATTGAAAGCAAGTGGGTTCTTGCTAAACCACAAAAAGCAAGCTGTAATAGGTCCTAGTGCTACCTCAAAGCCTAGTGGGTTTCTTGCTAAAACCATTGAAAAGCAAGCGGTAGGAATCTCTCAACGGTTGAGTTGGGAGCGGAGACGTAGGCCGGGTTTTGGCCGAACTCCGTTATCAATTTCGTGTGTCTTGCCTCTTTACTTTCCGCTGCATTTCTTTACTTTGATTTTAATTTGTTAATCTTTTTTTAAAAGGCAATTCACCCCCCTCTTGCCATCATCCTTGCTTCTTCCGCCCAACATAGATTTCCCATATCGGGGCCGAACCTTGTAAAAACACCATGTGGTGCACTTTATTTTACCATTCTACATTGCATGCGTGTGTTGTTTGTTGGTTAAAGAAAACAAATCCATTTGTCTTAATCGGCAACATAAGTTCAAAGACCAAAGGGGGTAAAAGATAAAAAGAACATTTGGAATTTGGTAAAAGATTTAGGCACCACTTGATTCACCCCCCCCCCCCACAGAGACTGCACTCATTCCTAGGCACCACAGAAACGATAAGACTGAGCAAATTGGTGTTTTATATTTCTAGAGTAACTTTCACATCAATTATAGTTCTCTATTTAGTTTCCTGATCCCAAACTCTTTATTTTCTAGTCATGCCACTAAAATCACTTAATGTCCTCCACTGATATCTAGGATCATCAAGTGAACAAGCCAAAACATTACCATGTTATTCTCAGTTGCCCATGCCTAATTTGAGTAACTAATTAATCTCATTAAATTTGTGGCCGATCAGGACCAAAGGTAAGGTACCCAACCAATTTCCATTCACCGCTTGCAAAATGTTAAGCATGACTCCCATTCAGATTTGGATTGCACCAAGGGTCTTGGGTCACCACCCAGTAAGCGTCGGATCAAGCCAACCAATTTTTGGGAACTTCCAGTCAAATGCATCAACAAGATGTCGCTATCACCAATATGAAAGTCCCCGTTGCATCGAAGATAAAATTCGTAATTTTTCCATGTCACATTCAAAGGTATAAGACACTGTAAAAGGACACTGTACAAAGGAAGAAATCTATTATGATTAGCATTTTTAATAAAGGATAATCAAACCTAAACTAATCGGCTTAGCAATTCCCCTACAAATCGCAAAGAGAATAAATGAGATCCAAAAACGACCTAATTAAACATAAATGAAAATACTAATAAATACAAAACTTAAATAAATAAAAAATTGCACAAACAAAATTTAAGTGTTTTTTTCCCAAAAATGAAAGAAATGGTATTTATGATCTGAAAGCACTTATATAATACAGGTACTTTTCAATAAATATTATCAAACGTAAGCATCACCAAAGAGATCAAAGATCATGTTCAAATGCCAAATGCAACAAGAAAGACACAGCCAACACGCAATGCAAAATACTTGAACAAAATAGTCTAGCAAAGGATATTCTTTCCTGCGATCCTTTTCACTCGCTCGATCGCGAAGATGAGTGAGTCGCAACATCTCCGCTTCTAGCCACTGTATTTAAAACAAAGCAGCGTGCATGACAACGGTTTTCAATGTTTTTTTTTTTTTTTGATAAAAAAATATATATGAGATAAGATGTAAGAAAAAATTGGAGGACAAAGAAAAGGGATCGAACGCAATAAACAAATATAAAATGGGAAAAAGAAGCAGAAAGGCTTCAAAAATAGAAGGCTTCCATTCCCTAGTCAGGTCATTATGACCATACGGAAAAAATAAATAAAAAAATCCTTGTGCCACCAAGATGTCAATCCAATTAAAAAACATGAGAATTTAAATCAAGGAATGATTATCCCTAAAAACAATTAATTTACAGGGGAACACATAGCAGTCTGGAATTATGATCGGTGCAATAGCCTTTGCATGTGGCTGTTTTTGTTTTTTGTTATGTTATGCTTTTCAGAGAAGGCTGCCAAGTGATGGAGATGCTGTTGGTTGTTGTAAATGTGACCATCCCCAAAGAGATTCTGTATTCAGCAGGAATTAAAACCTTAATAATGCAAAATACCTTTAGATGTGTGTCTATGATTCACAAGTTTGACAAATCACATAAACTAAAACCTCCATAATGCAGAATAATTTTAGATGTGTAACTAAGATTCATCAATTTGAAAAATATCATAAAACCTTAACACTTTTCCATCAAGTATGGAAAGAATACACAGATGGCCAGTCAAGAGTGGCAGGCTGGCCAGTTTTTGAGTTCAGCAGCCCTATAATATTGTTATGCTTGGGCATTTTTCAATCTGATTGTGATGTCATCAACAATATTCTAGGTCATTAATGTTGTATCTTCACCGTACCCACCTCTCCATTTTCTGAAAAATTAATAAATTAATGTATTTTCATATTACAAACCCATGTCGATATTACATGGCCTTGACGTAAGCAATAAACTTGCTAATGCTTTAAATTGAATAACAACTATCATTGAGTAATGGATTGTCAGCTATATTATTCAAAAGGGTATTCGCTTCAAGATACTTGCCAACGCATTCTTGCTTCTGTTCAGTGAAATTTTTTATTTGTGAATGAATGGTGGGGGCGATTTGATTGTGACAAAACCATGGCCATGGTTGAAGATAGATTATATTGGCCAAGTCTAAAAATTGCGTTGCTCATATTGTCTCCAAATGTCATCTTAAAAAAAATGATCTATCACCGCAAAAATAGAGACCCTTACCCGCCTTTACTTGCACCCCAAAAACCTCAGCAAGTTTTAAGCAAAGATTTTGCATGAAGTCTACACTGAACTTTGAAGGGTGTGACGATTTTTATGGCAGTGGATCATTTTTTCTGAAATGCGATAATTTATCCATAAAAAATTTATTGATGTGGTTTTTCGCATTAAATTTGCTGTTCTTTTGGAACCATTGTGCATAAAAGTCTTTGAATATGCTATTATTTTTGGAAGACTTTAAGCATAATGCTCAACACAAAACTCAATTCTCCATCACCTATCATACTCATAATGATGGGAAAATAAATGTCCTCAAACACAAGCCAGGTAATCTTTTGGGATGTTTAAAAGGTGAGTGTCTTTTGTTGAGATATTTTACCCATAATTAAGTTCTCATATATTAGCTAGATCAATCGGCCCAAAAGGTTTATTTTACTGGATTTAGGAAACCAAATGATTCTCACCCCTCACGGTGCATCTCCACAACACATTCATCAATTCACATGTAGATTCATGAAAATGTTAATTCAAGTGGCAGAGACCGAAAAATCGTTGCAAATGTGCATTGTAGGTAATAGAAGCTCTTTAAATGAGACATTATAATGATTAAGGTTCATCTTTACACACTTTATATTGGAACCTCAAAAAAAAAGTAACTTGCAAAACGTATGGGCACTTTAATGCCTAAGCTTTATGGGAATTCATTATGTATTAAGGGACCATTTGACATCATTTATTGAAAACTACTGACACCGCTTATCACTACTGATAAGGAGTTCAAAAATAGACGTAGTTTTTATTATGTTTTTGAAAAACTTGAAAAAGTAGTGTTTATTATGATTTTGAAAAACCACTTGCACATAAATTCTAAAAGATAACCACTTAAAAAGGTGACATAAAAGCACTTTTTCAATAAGCAATCCGGAAGCGCTTATACGGAAGCACTAACCATAAGTAATGCTGGGACCCATCACACCAATCCGTTGATCCACCCACTCTCTTTCAGGGTTGATTTCACTTGCTCAATGATTTTTTCCTAAATACTCAGAATTCTACTGCCATTAAATCAATTAAGGCAGCATTTAACAATATTTATAAAAAAATGTCCATGGCACTCATCACTGATGACAAATAATTTTTAAAAATAAATGGTGATTGCTTAATTTTTTTAAAAAAAAACATATTCAAATTCCCATTGATTGATAGGTGCTTTTCAATAATTGGTTTAATTTTTGAAAAAAACATTAATATCCAAATTTATAAAGAAAAACAGCTATACAAGTGCAATAAAAAAGCTTTCTAAAGAGCAATAGTGTTTGTTTTGTTTCTGACAAAAACACTTATACTTAAATTTCAAAAGAAATTCACTTCTTCAAAAAGCAATCCTGAAACACTTATACAGAAACACTTATCATAAGTGATAAGTGCTGTGATTAGTTTTCAATAACTGCTGTCAAATGGACCCAGGAAGCATTTTTTCAAAAGGATTAATCATAAGTGATCAGTGTCATAAATATCTTTTTTATAAGCATTATCAAAGGCAACCTAAATCAGCCAATTTGATAGGCATTACAATGATGTGTTAAATTACTTATCCTATTCCAGTTCCAAATTTGCACACAAATGATCAATTGGAATATGCCCAAATTTTTGTCATTTGGTACATGCAACAAAAGCAAAAAAACTTACATCATTGACTCTTACGGCATGAAGTGTCATAGCTTTTTCCAAAATATCACCCTGCAAGAAAAATAGATCACTTTAAAGTTGCTCTATGAACCAAGCCAAAAATGTAGAAGTGAAATTAAAATGCAGATTTACCACAGATAGACGATTTATGAGTCCACATTTTATACTTTGGCGCAGCCTCTTGCATTCATCCTGAGAGATGAACAATGTGGAAGTTAACACCCTCAAAAAAATATGCATAAATATATAAAAATAGCCAAAAACCACTCCTACGGCCCTTTCTATTAATGAGTAGAATTCCAGCATAAACAGGCCCATTAGACAGCACTTGCTGAAAACTGCTTCTCGCACTCATCACTTTTAATAAGCAGTTTGAAAAAAAATAAGCAGCGTTTGTTCTGTTTTTGAAAGAACACTCACTTAAGAAGAAATCCACTTAAATAAGTGACAGGAAAACATTTTTTAAATGAGCAATCTGAAAATACTTGCACAGAAGCACCTATCATAAGTGATAAGTGCTGCAGGCAGTTTTCAATAAGTGATGTCAAACGGAGCTTGAGCTGTTTCAAGTATAACATGCTATATTGTTCCCAATTTTAGCAAATGTTTCGTAATCTTCATATGGAACCTTTTGAATATTCGATATGGTGCTCACTAAAAGCCAGTAAACCCGATCATCAATGAATTAAGGAATGCTCAGTTTTAAGATGGTGAAACACTAAACGATTCAACATCAGGGGCCGGGAGAAAGAGACAGAATAATGTGTGATTTAACCAAAAATTACTCTAACTACAGATGCGACAGAAATGGGTACTACAACTATCTTCACGAAAAATAGAAACTTTAAGCACCTCCGTGAAGTCTTGATTGGAAATTATATCAATCGATATGGCCTCGATTTTGCTCAGGTTTAATATATTTAGCATGAAATGTGTTGTCCTTTTGCCTATTTTATACGGTCTTGCAGCTTTAGATGTACCTGTAGACAAAACCAATTAAGAACATTACGATTTGATTAATCATGTACGGACCAAATAGAGAAGCGAAGAGATTTTCTGATACATACCCACCACCTGGACTAGCCTATAAATATCTTGCTTCTGACCACTCCCTGATATCCTTATCCTTACAAAAGAATTGACAACCTTGCCATGAAAATTTTCACCATCTCCAATTAAATCTTCCATCAAATTACGCCGCAAATAAATTAAGTTAATGTTGTGCATATCAATGGCCGCATAATCATCAAGGTTTGACTGGGGTCCTCTATCAGCCTTCTTACGTGATTTACGTTTTCGATCTTTACTGCTCTTTATTACAGTGTCAGCATTCCCATCAACCTCTAACTGACTAGCATCAGAATCAACAACCTGCCCTTGAAGATCACCCACCTGAGAATCTTTTTTCAAGAGAAAATGAGATTCAAGAAGCTTCAACATTTCAAAATGCCCCACACGTGCTTTACCAAATAGATTTTCAAGCCTTGAATCACAAATGATCTGGCTTTTCTTGCGAGGATCACGAAGCCTGTTTATTTTTATATATTCTAGCAATAGTGCCTGCACATCAAACTGAGATAAAACGGATCCATCACCATTTTTCATATGCATGACAAACTCCATTAGCTCTTTTGATGCCCATTCAGAGGGGCCTAGGGCAGCTGACATTGCTACCTCCGGCAAACCAACTTCTTTGGGGAAAGACTTGGACAATCTCCTCCCCTTCCTTTTTTTTGGCTTACTTGTTTCCTGATTCTCAGAATGTTCTGAATCAGAACCAGCATCATGTGTATCATGAGGGATTTCTTGCTTGCTTGTTTGGGCATCAGATGGTTTCCACGGATTTTTAGCCTGTAAGAGATCATCTAAAGTTAGACCCAAACTTCCTTTCAAGTCTGTCCAGTAATCCTTGAAGAGAAACTCCCAGCAATTTTTGTCATCAAAATCTACATGACCCTGAACAAAACAAAACAAAAAAAAATGCAAATCAGGATGTTTACAACAGGTACAGATGCAACTTCAAAACTAAAAACTTGATCTTAACATGAATCTGTGAACTGCACAAAATACACAGATCATAACCAAGAATAAACATAAAATACAACATGACTCAGTGGCCACATCACCAGGACTAAGGCTCTGTTTGAGATCACTTAATGAAAATCATTTATAGCACTTATTACTTGTGACAAGGGCCTCCTAGGTAACCGCTTCCAGATTGCTGAGAGTTTGTTTGAGAACACTTACTGAAAACATTTAGAACACTTACTTATCACTTATGGTAAGTGTTTTTGCATATATGTTTTAAGATTGTTTATTGAAAAGGTTTTTTTTTTTTTTTTGCTACTTATTTAAGTCGTTTTCGTTTGGAATTTAAGTAGAAAACATCGCTTATTTTTTCAAAATGCTTATCATAAATAAAAGAGTTCAGTAATTTTCAAAGTGTTGTCAAACAGGCCCTTATTGGAAAAGTGTTTTTTCTGAAAATTATTTAAGTGGTTTTTAAAAAAAAAAAGTGTAAATGCTTTTTCAGAAACAAAACAAACCCCACTTATTTTTTCAAACTGCTTTTTATAAGTGATGAGTGCTATAAACAGTTTTTATTAAGTATTGTCAAACAGGGCCTGAACCGTATGAAACATCAGCTGAAGGTCATTGGTAAAAAGCATGTTTAGGCCTCATTCTTGGGCATATGCCAATCCCAATTTCTGAAGGGGGGGGGGGGGACACCCTTGCATTGATTCCAAAAAAAATTCTGTCATTTCATTCACCAGCATCAAATGCTTTAGGTAATTTAAAATACTTCAATTTCGAAATGTCATGAGTTGATCATAAATTCAAAAAAAAAAAAAAAAAAAAACTGTAGCAAACTTTAATTGGAGTCAGGAAATCCATCATATGATATTTTACAGTGCCTTTAATTATTTTCACAACAAATTTTCATCTTTCATTTTTAATAATCCAAAGATTGAGGCTCTGCAGTGGGAATGGTGGTATGGCCCACATCTTCAATACACTCCCCTTAATTTATAATTTAGCTTTCTTCCAGATTTTCCTTTTCTAGCAAAACTTCTCCAAAACCCAAACTTAATCTTGAGAGGAGGTTTCTAATAGAATTGAAAGGGTGACAGGTGTGAACTCAAATTCAGGCTTTTTTTTCCTTTTAAGGAACCAAATTCATACCTTAAAAACATTAATATTTGTTAGAAATAAATCCAATGTTGATTTTCATTTACTTTTATGGATTTAGGAGACCGCTTGACACATTTCAGAACTGGTAATCAGATGAACCTTTAAGGTCGCACAAAATATGGTATTTTAATCAGCCTTAATGGAAGAAGAAATATCTTTTGACCTTTAAGGTCACACAAAAGATGGTATTTTAATCAGCCTTAATGGAAGAAAAAATATCTTTTGATACGTGGGTAATGATGCCACAAAATTCCCAGGAACGCAACAAAGGCCAACTCTTTGCACAACATTGGAAGCACCCACCAAAACCAAAATACAGAAGAAAATTTTAAGTACACACACCATTTCTTGGTTCCCCTGTTCATTCTTTTCGATCAATAAAACAGTTCTCATGCAAGTCTCACACAAGCCTTTGTTTCCTCTAACACTCAACAACGCACCATCTTTGATGCATCCCTTACACAACGAATATGTACATGTATAGCACATGTAGTAGGAATTCTTCTCACATATGCTACATATATGCCAACCTGAAACAAATGAAGGATTTCACTGAATTAGATTAAGCAAGCAAAATTAAAAAATACACAGCCAATGAGACTAATGAGATCAAAATATTCAAGAACACAAATTAGCAACAAAATTTAACAGAAACGGGCACGATGGGAAGCCTTCTTAGCGGGAGAACCAACAGTAACAAAGAAAAAAACACATTCAATTAATTTATTAATTCAGCGGGGTTTTTGATTTTCTAGCATGCAATGATCTTGGTAATTTGCACAAATTAAAATACAGCGCATCTTAAAAACCCAAGTGGGACTAATCATTAAGGACCTGCAGAACCTCCAGGTAGCCATAAAGTTTGATTTATAAAACAGAATTTGCTAAAAATTGAGACCTTGCATATAGGCCAAACACATAAGGCAGCAACTGACCAGAAAAACCAGGAATGTTTAGAAGAAATTGGAGTTGGTAGGCCTGACAAACCACATGGGAAGACATGGGGATCCAGTGATCCAGGCCATAAGCCCAATTAATGCAGAACAACAAGAGGCAGCAAGGAAGAGAGAAAGGAAAGAAATGAAGCAGAAACAAGAGAAGAGAGGAAGGAATGATAAACATGAAGATGGAAAGGAGGACAAATTCCAGAAAACGTAAAAAAAAATAAAATAAAATAATTAGGTTATTTAAAACATTTTGATGCTGTATTTGAATGAATATTCAGTTTACCGAAAAATATGATCCAAAAATAACATAATCTTAATGCATTATTATAATTGCACTAGGAAAACCCGAACAACCTGTTTTTACTTAATTTTATACACAAAATCATAGCCTAAATTTCAGCATCTAAGAATTTATTAGCACCATCCAATCAATTTAGTGATTTACAAAACCATGACATAATTATTAATTTCAAAACCTTCATAAAAAATATAATCATATAAGCACTTAAATAAGCTAATGGCTAAACTGCTAGCATAGCCCTTTGACTCGGTCAATGTCCAATCTAATACTGGATCAATGACCAGTCCAATCTTATGGGTAAGGGGTTTCGGAGTTTAAGTTTTAGAGGATGAAGGCATGTGTGGGCTGCATGGTGGCTGAAACAAGGCCACCGGCTAGCCTGTGAGGTACACTGGCCAGTCAGTGGTGCTGGCAGAGGGGCCTTCAGTTCTACAGGTCCCACTGGCCAGCCGGTGGCGCCCAGACGAAAACACCATTAATGGCATTTGGGTCATTTTTCTCTAATCTGATTATTAGCCTAACCCTCACCCTAATCCGACCTCATTACAACCAGAACCGAGGATATCCCTCTTCCACTCCTCTTGGGTGCTTGAAGCCTAAATCAATTCATTGGCGTCTATCGAGGTAAAATCTAACCATTCTAACCCTAATTCTCCTTCTTTCTCTGGAATTGATCATAGATCCGAGCCATGTTGACTAGATCTATGAATCTCCACCGGGATCTAATGGAGGATACATGCTTGATTGATAGATCGGTGTTGGATTAAGAGAATTGGTGACCTCTCCTTGATCGATCCTCGATCTTCCTTTAGCGACGAATCTCTTTTGATAAGTTGATGTGGATTTCATCTCTTGGCAGGATCTCTTCCTTGAATCCCAATTCTAGAGACTCTATTATGATGGATTGGGTTTTGTTCTAGTGAACGTTGGTGTGTAGGCGTGATCTGGGTATCGTTCCTCAACAGATCTTGGAAATTGGCATCAACGCGCTAAAGGTAGGAAGTCCTTACCATCTTGGGCCCCTGTATAGAGCTGTTTGGCATGCTTGGCTTGTGTGTATGTGCCTAGTGTAGAGACCCTTGCATGATAAGGTATGTTTGGCGTGCGTGGATGGTTCGTGAGACCTTTGCATGGTATGACTTGTGTGTTCCTTGCTATGTCACACCTTGTATGTGGTTATTTCATAGCCAGTGGAATATTTGATATGTTGTGTTGGTTCCTTGCTATGTTGTGCCTTGTGTATTATTTCATAGTCTGGGGGATAGTTATTATGATATATTGCTCCTTGCTATGTTATGCCTTGCATGTGGATTTGTACATAGCGAGTGGAACCTCTCTTTCAGTGATCGGGTTGACAGGTGGCCCTAACGGACTTAGTCGGCCCCTTAGAGGGGGAGCTTGGATGACATGACTCGTTGATTGCAACTCCGAATACAGGATGGATAGCGCCAGAGCGTTGCACGTGATTAGCCCATGGGGAAAAACGTTATACGCCATTGGAAGAGGGTCCATATGCCAATATGATGTGCCAATGGGGAACGACCTTACGTGTGTGTAGAATTCCATTGATTCGGGCCTGCCAAGCGTGCGTACCATCAAAGGAGTGCAGGTAGCCATGGGTCATGGGTGTGACTTGCCCTTAAGGGCGGGCGTGCAGTTGTTCCTTGAAGGCAGAATGTGTATTGTCCTTGAAGGCGGGACAGAGTCACATAGCATGATATAAGTCATGTGGTGTCTCCTTGTGACATTCTTCCAGCATGGCGCCGAAGCAGGTCCGGTCGGGGACCGTGGCAACTTGGTTAACGCACAATCGCTCGGTATATGATTGATTGTATGCTTGTATGCGCATTTACCTTTCCATCGTGACATACACCTTTATATACATGTGCACTTATGTCAATGATGCATTGGTGGTGTCCTACTGGGTTTATACTCATGTTCTGCGGGGCATCTCGGTGCGCATGCAGATTTCATGATCAGGGATCCAGATAAGGACAAGGGCCCAGCGGTAAGTTGCTGAGGAGCTTGGAGTTAGGAGATGGACACGGTACCAAAACGGACTCCGGACAACTAATGCACATCTTTTATTTATTTATTTATTTATTTGCAATTGTACTGCTTATACTTGTTGACCTGTCACATTTGGGGTCCGTTTGGTTTCATATTGTATGATCTAACATGACATTTGTTATAGCATCTTGTTTATGTTATCTTTCGTTGTGATGTTTAGTTAGATTATGTATATGTTGTTATATTCTTGTGTATGACTATGGTTACCGAGCGTATAGTCTCCCTACGGCACCTTTAGATCATCACCGCTAGTCGTCGGCCACTTGCGTATGAGGTGCGCATGAGGTCATGCAGCACTTCGGCTCAAACCTGGTGATTCAAGTCGGGGTGTTCCACATGAAGCCAATTGAGTTGGGTGCATCATCTATCATACGTTGTCATCCCTTTCTCTTTTTATTTTTCATTTAAAAAGAAGTATTCTCCACAGGAGCAACCATGGTGATTAAAAAAACAGTAATAACTTGAGCTAACCTTGGAAGATCATTTGAAAATTAGAACTCCTACAAAGGTTCCTTCTTGTGTGGGATGCTACTAGTGAAAGATGGCATTTTCTTACTAAAAGATACCCTTTTTGTAAAACAACTGGCGACTCATACCAACATATATTTTAGTTACTGTCATTGCAAAAAATACTCATGGCATTCTCCCTTTCCATTCTAGGAATCAAATATGGGTTCAAATGACATTGAGTGGTTTTTAGCTTGCAATGATCTGAAATTTTGGGAAATGAAGAAACAGTAAATAGTAAATGCATAGTTGTCAAATAGCGTTGGAGCGGCTGCGATCGCACTGGTGCAATGCGGAGCGGTGCACTGCCGCCCCTGGACGTTGAGTCGCGTCGCAATACGCGATACCGTCGGTCACGCCGCAATCGCACCGTCGCGGATCGCGCGCGATCTTACTGGTCGTGGACGCGCCTCGTATTTACGTGCAAAAAAAAAATGAGGTATTTTTGCTCTGGCTTACGACGTCGCCGCCACACCGACCCCTCAGCGCCGCTGACGACCCCCCCTCCCCGCCGCACCGACTCCTCAAAGCCAACAACGACCCCCCATGCGCATCGACCCCTCAACGCAGTCGTCGACCCCCCAGCGCACCGACCCCTCTACATCGACGCCCGCCCCCCGACCAGGTTGCTCGGACTTCCCCGACTCTTTTTTTCTATTTTATTTTATGTGCTTTGTTATTTGTTTGTTTTTTCTATTGTTTGCACCCCTTTATTATTTTGGTTTTTGGTTTTTTATTTTATGTGTTAGTTAAAATTTTACATTTTGCACCCCTTTTTAAATTTTTCTTTCTTTAATTATTGAATATGTATTATTTTAATTCTGTTTTATATTTTATTTATCATATTTTAATTTTTTAGCATATATATGTAGAGTTATATAATTTAAATTCTATTAATTGGCTTGTGATTGGATAAAAAAGCGATCACGATGCGATCCACGTTGCCGCTAACCCGCTATAGGACGGCGCCGCATCGCGCTGCGATCTGAGATTGACTGCTATGACTAAATGATAGCATGTCCGGGATGGTTTGGAGGATCGAACAGTGTTTAAAGGTTATGAATTTTCAATGAAACAATTTGAGGAGACCATGATGAGAAGATTGAAGAGATGACTAAAGAGATCATGGCAGAATGAAGAAGATTCAGTAAAGAAGAGATTGCAAAGACCTTGGTCAACAAATGGAAGATTTAACAGACTTTGTATCTCTATTAAAGAAGCTTGAAGAAGTAAAGAGGTTCTCAATTAAACTCATTTCCTTGTGATCATGGTCCTATTTTGTTGCATCTGTTATCAACAAGTGATTACAGTCGTTCTAGAGGACCATCATAACTCAATAGAGGTGTTTGATATTGGGTGCAAACTGAATCCCGCATCGGTTTGAGAGAGTAGTGTTGGCTAACATGTAAGCTCGGTGGGCTACTCCTATCCAATTGGTTTTAGAATAGAACCCCATTTGGATTTAAATGTGGGGTCATACAAGACATGGGCTAGGAAGATGATGCTAACATTTGAGAGATGTCATGAAGATTGTGTATCGTTTGAAGCTCATTTGAAGAAAGAAGAAGTTTGGAGATGACTTCCAAGTCTAAAAAGGCCAGTATTCTCAATGGCCTTGCATTGAAATCCTATCGGCAGGACAATGGTTGCAGAAAACTTGTAGGAGGCTCGCCAGAAACTTGGTGGCTCACACCGGGTTTCTGGTGGCTCTCACCAGGTTCTCGGTAGAAGGTAAATTATTTTTAATTTTCTCTCAACAGCCTCCAGGTGGTACCTAGCTGATTCTTGGTAATTTCAGTCCAAAAAACCCGAATATATGACATGTGTTGATATAATGAAATGTGGTCTTAATCATGTCACATGGGGCTAGCTTTTTTCGAAGCTAGAGACTCAAAACTCTTATTTGAGATGGGTTGAAATGGTTTTTGAAGATCAATGCTTTAAAATTGGACTGGAGGCAAAGTAAAGTGGTTGAAAAAATTCATATTCAAAAGGTTAGTTACAGGCTTCCTGAATTGTGTGAAGTTACGCAAAAGCGGATAAACAAAAATTGAGAGATGCAGAGAAAAAGAGACTAAGAGAGAGGAGAGACTCTAGAGGAAAAATAAGAGAATATTAAATGAAGAATTTGAAAATGTCATGCACCAGAAGCCGCATATCGCAGGCGGAGATATGGGCTATATCATTGACCGCGATATAGATCGCAGACAGCGATAAGTATTTTTTACTTCTTCCACCAAACTATTTCTTTTTTTAAGCTTATACATCATATGATAATGTGTTTATTAAACTATAATCAATGTAGAGGTCATCTTCGTGATGGTGTTTGCATGTTCGATGCCCTCTGAACTCTGTATGTGCTCTGGAACTTCACTTTCGCCATGGTCACCCACACCTCCTTCAGTATTACATAAGCTTTACCCTCATCTCAATCGGCATCTTTCTTTCCACTGTGAGCTCTGCCAGTTTGTTAAACTCCACCGCACGTTTTATGTTTCTTGGTTGTTGTTACGTGTGTCCAAACCATTTGATTTAGTCCATCCTGATGTGCGGGGTCCTTGTGCGGCCTCAAGCCGGTTAGGCTATCGTTATTGTATTTCCTTTATTGATGATTTTTCCCAAATGACTTGGTTTTGTCACATTTGTGATCATTTTGAAACATGTAATATTTTCAAATCCTTTTATCATGAAATTCAAACTCAATTCTCCACCAATATTAGATGTCTACGCTCGGATAATGGATGAGAATATTTATATTTTTCCTTTCAATGGTTTCTCACAGATCGCGGTGTCCATCAAACGTCATGCCTCGAAATCCCTCAGCGGAATGGTGTGGTCGAGCGTAATATCTTGGAAATCACTTGTGCCATATTATTGCACATGCCTCTGATATCCCTCGGCAGAATGGTGTGGTCAAGCGTAATATCTTGAGCTCGTGTCATATTATTTCACATCCAAGTCCCTATTTAGTTTTGGGGTGATGCTATTCTTTTTGTCACTTATCTTATCAATCATCTTCCATCCTCTGTCCTTTAGGGGGAGAGTCCATTTCAAGCTTTGTTTCAGCAGAATGGTGTGGTCAAGCGTAATATCTTGAGCTCGTGTCATATTATTTCACATCCAAGTCCCTATTTAGTTTTGGGGTGATGCTATTCTTTTTGTCACTTATCTTATCAATCATCTTCCATCCTCTGTCCTTTAGGGGGAGAGTCCATTTCAAGCTTTGTTTCCCTCTCATCCACCTCCGCCCATCCACTATCATCTCGGTGCACCATGCTTTTCCTACACGTCTTGATGCGATCGAGCTATTCCTGCTGGTTCCACGTGATGGTCACTATTCCTCAGTTGGCACATCTTCAACAGCATCATTCATCTACTCCATCTTGAGGAGATGTGATGACAGGAGGAGAGCACAAGGTAGGGGAGGCGCGCGCAGCAGCAGGATCGCGTCAGGGCGGGGCAACGGGATGGAGCGCAGCAAGAGCGAGAGTCGCGCACGGGAGGGCGCAGCAGAAAAGCATCCCCTGGACAGGGGGGGGGGGGGGGGCTGGAACGCACAACAAGGCCAGAGGGGCGACGATAGATAGCTAGGGTGGCTGGCCACGGGGATCGTCGGCCCCCGTGGGGGGAAATCTGGGTCGAACCCTAGGCAGGAAGAGGAGGGAGAAAGTGCTAGGGTTTGAGATCCTGCTTTAATAACATGTTAGAATGGAGGCCAGTGGACCCAATACCCAAGATACCCTCCTAAGGGAGGTCTTGGTATTTATTTATAGAGAATGGTAAGGAGAACACAATACTCAAATCCGATGTGGGACTCGACCAAACGCAGACTCTAACAAGATTTAAGTGCATTTTCACAACACTTTTACTTGAAGAATCAAAGGAGTCTCTTGAAGAATGAAAACATGGTTTCTTTAGAAGAACGTTTCTCTTGGAGAATTCTAAATCGGGTTTCTTTCATTCCAGCAGAGGAATGCACACATATCTTAGTGTGAATAAGGGGTCTCATCGAGATTTGAGATTATATTTTCAATGGAAAAAAGTTCTCTCTTGAAGCATGAAAAATCTAAAATCTTCATTTCAACTAAAGAAGACAAACATACTGTTGCAGTGATGATCTAGGTTGTTATGACGTCTTTATCATCTTTTGCATTTTATATCTTTGAAGACGTGTGGGAGCATTTGCTCCTATCAAGAGACAGCATTGTACCAAGAGAGGTTTTCAAGGTGGAATCCTCACCTCAATGAAATCGGGAGACTCAAAATTGCAAACGGGGTCATTAGACAACCTTTGCCCATGGTTGTATTCACCAAATGATAATGGCGAAATGCATGACCCTGGGATATCTGGTCATACCAAGGATGCAGTCATCCATAATCAGGAGTGAAACTTTGTCCCCCCGTCGCATGAATTCATTTTCAGAACAACGGAATTGAAAATGGAGAACATAGATTGTTCATTCTAACCAGCGATGGAGACTGATTAATTTTGAATCATAAAAGGTTCTAAATATAAAGGTCCTCACTGATTCACAACCTCACACAGTTTTGAGGAAAGGTAGTTGTGTGAATTGAGAGCAGACGCTTATAAATTTCACTATGGAAATATCAGAACAGTTCTGAATTCACACAGCTATCAGCTTTCTAATTTGAAGAACATCGGCCAATAACACATTTGGTGCGTCATTAATGAACTTCAATGTTCACTTCTCACAAAAACTCACAAAGCATAAAAAATATTAAGGTGCGATGACAAAAGTCAAAAGCAAGCAACCCTAAAATTAAGACAATCCACAATGCATACCAATTAAACTTACTAGAAATGAAAATGTGCATAAATGAAACATAAAAGGGCCAACAAATTTTCTATGCAAAAATAGGCAAAAAAAATTCTAAAACATACCACAATTCCATCGGCCCTTTGCTCTGAAGAATGCCTCGTCACGATTAACACAGGACGGATGATATGCCTTGGGGCACCCCCTGCTCCCGTTCAAAGAGAAAGAAATGATAAGTAACTTGAAAGACTAATAAATTACCAAGCCCCGAAACTGAAAAGGGTTTCGCTTGGGCTGTGTCTGACAGCACTTACTGAAAAGTGTCACTGACAGTAAGCAGTTTGGAAAAGTAAGTGGTGCTTGTCTGGTATTTGAAAAACTACTTACACTTGAATTCCCAAAGAAAATCACTTGAATAAGTAGCAGAAAAACAATTATTCAATAAGCAATCTGGAAACACTTGTGCAGATCACTTATCATAAGTGTTGTAAGCAGTTTTCAATAAATGTGATTAAACGAAGGCTTAGCCTACCTGCGGTCACAAATCACCAGGTCACCGCCATCAAAGCAAATGAAGCAAACATCCTCCTCGGTAATTTTCTTTTTTGGAGCCACCTTTGGCGAGGCCTTTGAATTCCGACCTCGTTTGCGTTTCTCAACACCAGCTCTGCCCACCTCTTCCATATCAATCTCCATCCCTGCAACCTTCATCTCCATATCTGCCACCCCTGTCTCTGCCTCTCCTCCATCTGTTTCAGTATCCTCATTATCCGTCCCCACCCCCGTGGCCCCTGCCACCTCCATCTCTGTGTCCACTTCAGACAATGCCTCCACAGCTTCATTCACCATTTCCACCTCCCCAGTTCTCACATTTGTCACCACATCGGCTTCTGCAACCTCTTCCCCTGTGTAGGATTGTGGAAAACCTTCCTCGGCCGGTTCTTCCCCCTTCAGTTCAGCCCCTGGCATGTACATTTTTGCATGCATCTTAGTATAAGCCACTGGAAGGCCTGCCTCGGAAGCTGGGTCTTCTCCTTTCGGCTCAGCCAATTGTACATTTGATTCCTTGTGAACTTCGGCATCAAACATTGCACGTACTTCCTCAGCACTTGATCCTATGTCTTTTGGCACGGCCACATGCAGATTTGTGCCCATATAAGTGTCTGTCACTGGAAGACTTTCTGCAGCAGTTGGCACTTGATTTTTGGACTCGAACGCCCACACCTCCATCCCCGAATACACAGTGGCATGCTCCATTGGAAGAACCTTTTCAGCAATTGAATCATTGTCCCTGGGCATGGGCACCACTGGCGCATCCACTTCCTTCTCAGTTGGAAGAGCTTCCACGGACAGTGATTCTTGATTTTTGTGCTCAACCACCGGCATCACCATCACCGTATGCTTAACCTCAGATATTGAACTTTCGAGTTTGGGATAGGCCTCTTGCAAATTCGTCACTGTATCTTTGTGCTTCATTGGATGAGCTTCCTCGGACAGTAATTCTTGATTTTTGGGCTCAACCCCCAGCATCTCCATCACAATATGCTTAACCTCAGATGTTGAATTTTCAAGTTTGGGATACGCCTCTTGCAAATTCGTCACTGTATCATTGAGTGCTTCATCAGGGATCCAATCATGATGTTTAGGCTCAGCCACCAGCAATTCTGTCTGATTTCCTGCATGCCCTGTTGGAAGGCATTCCTGGACAACTGGTTCTCCATCTCGAGGCTCGCCCGCCAGAAAAACCATCTCCATGTGTTTTTCAGCATACCCCATGGGAAGGCATTCCTCTGCAACAGCTTCTCGAACTATAGGCTCTGCTTCTGGCAAATCCGTCTCCATGAAATTATCTGTGCACCCCATCGGAAGGCCTCCCTGGGCGATGGGCACTTCATCTTTCAGCTCAGCCGCTGGCAAATCTGTCTCTGTATGCTCTTCAGCACACAGTATCGGAAGGCCTCCATCGATGATTGGCGCTTCATCTTTCAGCTCAGCTGCTGGCAAATCCGTCACTGTATGCTCCTCTGTGCATCCCATCAGAAGGCCTCCCTGGATGATTGGCGCTTCATCTTTTGCCTTGGATGCTGGAAAATCCTTAGCTGTATGCCCCTCTGTGCAACCGATCAGAAGGCCTCCCTCAGCGATTGGCGCTGCATCTCTCGGCTCAGCCACTGGCAAATCCATAACTGTATGCTCCTCCACATAACCCACCAGAAGGCCCTCCTCTGCAATTGGAACTGAAAATTCAGGCTCTGGCACCAACAAGGCCGTCTCCGTGTGGTTTTCCGCGTACCCCATTGGAAGGCCTTCTTCTGTAACAGGCGCTGCATCATTAAGCTCAGCCGCCAGCAAATCCAACTCCAGCTGATTCTCTGCGCACCCCATCGGAAGGCCTTCCCCGGTAATTGGTTCTCCATTAACAGGCTCGGCCGCGGGCGAATCCGTCTGGGTTAGACACCCGGCGTACCCCATGGACAGGCCCTCCACGCTGTTTGATTCTCTGACTTTAGGCTCATCGGACAGAGACGCGTCGGATAATCCCTGCATGCCGCTTGGATCGGGTGCGCGCAGGTATTCTTCCGCATTCATTGGCTCCTCGTTTCCGAGGTTGCCTGGTTCTTCTAGTTGCTTCGAATATTTGTGGAGGTTGGGGATATCTCCGTCTTCGTCCATAGCTGACTGAAAGGCTGGGCAGCTTGGGGGCAAAACCCTAGGGTTTTGAGCTTTGTTCGATCACCAATTTCGGAAGAAGGGGCCGTCGGAGGGAGAGGGAAGAACCTAGGGAGTTACGCGGGAGCCCGTCGAGGGGATCTGAGATAAACTGGTTTCGTTGCGGTTGTGAGTGGTAATTATATAAATTTATTGTGCATTTTTTAAAAATTATTAATAATAATAATTATATTCGTAATGGTTAGAATTATATTACAAAAGAAACATACTATAAAACTACAAAGAAACACACGATTACACACGTAATAAGCCAGGGATACTCGAACCTGAAAACTCTCTGACACCCCACAGAGTCCTTTGCCACTAAGTTAGACCTTGGGGGCACCATTGAAATTATATGATCTAATTGGTTCGATCACAAGTAAACTGAAAAATAAAAAACCTCATGACATCAGTTGGTATTGTCTAAAGGGGTTATTTCTTCCTGCACCCTCTACGATATCACAAAATCAACTATAATTTGAATATGTTACCCTTGAACTACAAACCCAACCAACCTATAAATAGTTATTATTATTTAAAAATAATTATTATAATGAATGTACTGTGTACTTTTATCACAATATCAGTCATGGTTCACCATCTATAAATTGAATATGATGCCTTAAATTTACTTAGATTATTGAGGAGTTTGATCTTATAAATTACAATGGATATATTGTCTCTCTTTGACTTTATATGCGTAGCTATGTACATCAATGAGTTCATCTCAAGCATATCATTGGGTTGATCAACAAAACAATTTATCCCATGATTTCACATACCTTAAGTTTCCCACTGATTTTTCATTGCATTTGTAGTTTGTTGACCATACAAAGTCTTATTCCCACAAATGACACTTGCGACTTCACATCATATTAAGTATTGAATGATTGGTTTATTTGTTTTTTATCCTTGTAACCCAAAATAGGTCGGGTGGATCCGCCTTGTCACTGCTTTTTTTAATCGAAATTGAACTCATGAATTTGGGCTCTAAAATGTTTCAAACCATTGATTCTGTAAGTCATGCAAGTCTTACAAAATCCAATAACCACATTATCATATTACGAAGACTTTTAATCAGACACACAACCATAGAACAACCAGGTGATCTCACATCTCTTGAGAGTTGGGATAAAATTAAATGTGATGCATATGAATTGTTTGCTACGAACTACAGGAGAATTGAGTTTTTTTTTGTAGCAGTTAAAGCAAGCGGTCATCATTTGATGGTCGCTAATATTGAACCAAAAAATAGCAGGATTTTCCTTTCATCCTTCTTTCCCTACACCCACAACCTACCCTCATTGCTCATCACTGAAATGACTTTCACTGACAATGAGAATTCACTAAGAAGGGGGTGAATCAGTGAATTCACTCCTTTTTGTGTTTTTCCTTCAAAGAAACCTTTGAAACCTAGTAAAGTGCATGACCAGATTGTTGCCTGCAAGCTACGCACAATCTAAGACACAAACACAACACATATTTCACTACTACAAATACGGCTTTTATCAGCGCTAAAAATGGCCTTTATCAGCGCTGATAAAGCCGGCGAAGATAAAGGGGGAGTCCCCTTTATCAACGCTCAAAAAGCGCTGATAAAGACCCCTTTTATCAGCGCTAAAAAAAAGCGCTGATAAAAGGGGTCTTTTATCGGCGCTAAAACGAAGCGCTGATAAAAGACCTCTTTTATCAGCACTTGTTTTTAGCGCTGATAAAAATAAAAAAATTAAAAAAATTAAAAAAATTAAAAAAATTAAAAAAAAATACTGCCAATCTCGGGGGGGCTTTTTACAGCGCTTGAGCCCCCCTTTATCAGCGCTTTCCTGCACCTCCAACGCCCTCCCCCGCACCGCCTACACCCTTTATCAGCGCTGATAAAAGACCTCTTTTATCAGCGCTTGTTTTTAGCGCTGATAAAAATAAAAAAAAATAAAAAAATTAAAAAAATTAAAAAAAAATACTGCCAATCTCGGGGGGGCTTTTTACAGCGCTTGAGCCCCCCTTTATCAGCGCTTTCCTGCACCTCCAACGCCCTCCCCCGCACCGCCTACACCCTTTATCAGCGTTAGCCCTTTAAATCAACCTTGCGCGCGCACCCATGCATCCACCCGGATTTGATCTCGAGACCTCCCCCCTGCACACCTAAAGCCTTTGCCACTACCCTATATTGATTTTTTCTCTTATTCATGATATATCTATTTATTTATATATATATATAGTTATATTTATTCGTATAGTAATATATATTTATATTAATATATATAGTTATATTAATATATAGATATAGTTATATTAATATATATATATAGTTATATTAATATATACATATAGTTATATTAATATATGTATAGTTATATTAATATATGTATAGTTATATCAATATATAGTAGTTATATAAATATTAATATATTGGTATTTTAAATAAAATGGATATTAGTTATTATTTAGATAAAGCTAATATATTTTATATGTAAATATGTTTAATTATTTATTTAAAAAATTTAATTTTTAGGTATGAATATATAAAAAAATTGTACATATAGTTATATATTTGATTATAAATAGCAGTGAATTATAAAAAAGGATGAAATTTCAAATACATAATATCAATATGAATGTAATAACTTGGAATAAATTCAGTCCCCACCAAAAAAAGCCAATAATACCCCCTTAAACGTGGCTGAAAATCCACAAAATGTTAAAAAATATGGGTACCCTGACAAAAAACTCAGTTTTGGAGGCCTTCTGGGCCTCTTTTGGCCTTGAAAAATGCTTGACCACGGTCCCCACTGGTCACAGCGACGTAGAGCTCTTCGCAGGCTTCGATTTGATATGTGGTAGAGCTCAAACAGACACCTGAATCAAAAGTTATGGCCGTTTGAAGTTTGAGTTGCGTTTTCAACATATTTTGGATCTTTTTTTAATTTTTTTAATTTTTTATTCTTCAAATTGTTATTAAATGACTATTACTCCATAATAATTATCAAATTATTAATTAAAAATATTTTTTTAATTTTTTAAGAATCCATTTTCACTAAATATCTTATATATTAAGTATATTAAGTGTAAATGTACATTTATACTTATATAAAATATATTTAAAAATTATATATTATATTTATATAAATATAACTATATAACTGTATTTATATATTAATATATTTTTTTAATTTTAATTTTTTGAAGTCGACCCTTTATCAGCGCTACTAAACAAGCGCTGATAAAGGGGTACTTTTATCAGCGCTTTTTTTAGCGCTAATAAAGGCACCCTTTATCAGTGCTTTTTTGAGCGCTGATAAAGCCCCCCCCCTTTATCAGCGCTTTTTCGTTAGCGCTGATAAAGGGGTGGCGCTGCCCTTGCCCAGTTTTGTGGTAGTGTTTACATGGTTCACTACTCAAAATAAGCAGTTGCATCCTTCACATGATCCGGTAAAACTCATGATCACACGTTCAACTAGAATCACTGTGTGGGTTACAAACTAGCATGAATTATGTTGAACCCGTGCTACACAACATGTCTTTCGACTTGTGGTGGCTGAGGCTACTGCCATCCTTGCTGGTATAATGCTCACCAAGAATCGCGAATGAGATAAAATCAACCTCGAGTCAGACTGTCTCACCATTATTAATGCTATCAATTTCAACGATGGCGGCCTCCAGTCTTTTGGACCTCTCATCGGGAGAATCCTTTCACTCCGTCAAGGCTTCTCAATCTGAACTTTCTCCTTTACTAAAAGGGAAGGAAACAATGTTGTCTATCAGTTGGCAGCCTCAGACCCCTATGATGTTAACCAGCTCTAGCTAGACCATTTCCCTTCATGGCTTTGCGATTGTACGTTCGGTGATCTCCGACGTTAATGAATCCATCTTTTCAAAAAAAAAACAAGGGAGCCTTCAACCGAGCTAAAATTCCATCAAGTTTTTGTTGTGCTCCTTCATCTCCTCCTTCACTACTACAAAATATGACATTTATCAGTGCTAAAAAATCGTTGTTAATCGAGGCGAAGATAAAGAGGAGGTCCCTTTTATCAGCACTCATAAAAGCCCTGATAAAGTCCTCTTTTATCAACGTTGATAAAAATGGTCTTTTATCAGCGTTTTTTTAGCGCTGATAAAAGTTAGAAAAACATTAAAAAAATAATTTTTTTTGCAATTCGGGGAGGGGTTTCAACAGCGCTTGAAGCCCCCTTCAACAACGCCTCACCCCCCACCCGAGCTCACTTATCAGCGCTTAGAAAAGCGCTGATAGAGACCCCTTTTATCAGTGCTAAAAAAAACGCTGATAAAAGGGTCCTTTATCAGCGTTTTTTAGCACTGATAAAAGTTAAAAAAAACATTAAAAAAATAAAAAATATTTTTGCAATTTGGGGAGGGGTTTCAATAGTGCTTGAAGCCCCCTTCAACAGCGCCCCACCCCCCACCCGAGCCCGCATGCCTCAGCCACCTCACCCCCCTTTAACAGCGCCCCCACCCCCCTTTAACAACGCTAGGAATTATTCTCACCCGCGTGCGCGACCTGCCTTCTTCAGGATTCGAACTCAAGACCTGTTGTATGCGCGTCTAAGGCTTTACCACTTCACCATATTTATTTGCTCTTCATTTATTAATATATCTATTTATTTATATATATGTTTAGTTATATTTATTCGTATATTAATATATATATATATATTAACACATATATATATATAGTTATATACATATACATTTAGTTATATATATATATATATCTGTATATTAATATATATACATATATAGTTATATTTATATATTAATATATATTTATAAGACCAGTTTTAAATACATTTATAAAATATGCTTTTTTGTGCGTGTTTATAAATAAATAAATACATATATACAACACACACACACATATTATATGTGTATTTGTAAGTATAATTATACATATTTATATATATTTACAAATATTATACATTAACATGTATATACATATGTTTAGAATATATAGAGAATATATGTCAGTTTGACAATACAGACACACACAAATACACACACACACAAACACATCATATAGGTATATAAATACTAATATATTTGTATTTTAAATAAAATGGATATTATTTTTTTATTTAGATAAGCCTTATATATTGTGAAATATGCTTTATATGTAAATATGATTAATTATTTATTTATAAAATTAAATTTTTATGGGTGAATATATAAAAAATGTGTATATATTGTTATATAATTGATTATAAGTAACATTACACTATGAAAGATGATAAAATTTCAAAGCCATAATATCAATATAAATATAACCCCTCAGAATAAATTTAGTCCCCAGTGAAAAAGGTCAAAAATACCCCCTGAAATGAGCATGAAATTCAATCGAATGTTAAAAAAATTGGGTATGCGGACTAAAAACTCAGTTTTGGAGGTATTTTGGGTCTTTTTTGGACTTGAAAAATGTGACAGAAGGTTCTTTTGGATCATAGCACGTAAAACTCGTCGTAGGCTTCAATTTAATATGTTGTAGAGCTCAAACGGATACCCGGATCAAAAGTTGTGGTCGTTTGAAGTTTGAGTTACATTTTCAACTTATTTTAGATCTTTTTTTTTTGATTTTTTGTGTCTTTAAATTGTTATTAAATGATTATTAGTCAATGATAATTAGAAAATTATTAATTAATAATATTTTGTAAAATATTTTAAATCCATTTTCACTAAATTTCTTATATATTAAATGTAAGTGTCCATTTATACTTATCTAAAACATATTTAAAAAATATATATTATATTTATATCAATATAAATATACTTATATATCAATATATTATTTTCATGATTTTTTTTGAAATATACACTTTATTAGTGCTAGGAAAAAGCACTGATAAAGCCTCCCCTTTATCAATGCTACTAAAAGAAGCGCTGATAAAGGGGGCCCCTTTAACAACGTTAAAAAAAAGCGTTGATAAAGGGTGACACTGCGGAAACCCAGTTATGTGGTAGTGCCTCCTCTTTTTATACCAGCACAACAACAAACACTCTTTTATACTTCTCTTTTTCTCTATCTTCCTTTACATATACTCTTAATTCATGCAAGGCCCCTATTCACATGATCTTACAAAACAAAATGCCTTAACATCATTCAAATCTGAATTTCAAATTAAAATTTGAATTTACAACTTCCTTCAACTTCACTTTAACTTCACCTACTTCTTTTTTATTCTTTGGATCATTCAAGACCTTTTAGTCATCGTTGATTTGTAAATGTGACTTTAGAGACCGAGTACGAGTAACTCGTGTTAGAGTTGGTGCCTTAGAACCAACTACTATGTGTATTCGATTACCGAAATATTCACAGTGTTTAATATTAATTAATATCTTATCACATCTTGATCTTTCTTGCACATGATAGTAAATGTGATAATGTTATTGGAGTACCTATCACACTGAAAGGTCATATAAATTTCCCACTATGATGAGAACTTAGAAGTGTTATGAAAATATTCTTAAATATATGTTCTTTGGATGCATGATATCATTTGATGAGACACAAATGATACAAACTATCATGGGTGGAGACTCATAGGACTTTGAAACACTTTTTCATTATGTATGCCCTTAGCAATCTAAATAGATGATATTATAAGAACATGACTCGCAAATAGAAAATCCATATTTATATGTGTTATTAGATGCTTCTATATGCAAATGTGTGCAATGGTCCTTAGACTTTAAGATTACTATTAATGGATATTACGAGTCGCGTACTTTGATATGCTAACCAAAACCATGATGACATATATTCACAGAGGTGTGGTGTGTTGGGTGTATCACCGGTGATATGTATCAATGAATAATGTGTAGCAAGACTTCTCCCTTCTATTCTTTAACAAAAGATGGTATCTCAGGCCCTTTGATGGGAATGAAACTGCCTAGTTAAATCCATGGTCATAATGTTATTTCAGAAAATTCATTTTCACAAAGTCAAAGAAATATACATCGCTCACATAAGTTGATGACACCAATATGCAACCTACTTGATTAGAGATATCAAGACAAAAGGATTATATCACACAACATGTGTTCGTATGTTGTTATTGTCGTTGTAGTATTTAATTTATTTATTTAAGGGTGTCTTGGCGTGATGATAGATGTTAACCCTGGGATTTAAGCGATTTTTCCTAATTCCACTAGGAAATGGGCCTAGAGGGTCACACACTAAGTGTATCTAGAACCTCAGTTAAATTCCATGTGAATTTAATGTGGTGAATAAATATTACTATCATAAGTGGTTTAATAATTATTCATGTTTGGTTGATCAAATATATTCAATCACCAGTTATTCAAGATAATATTATGTGAGTTGAATATTAAATAAATATTTATTCACCAGATAATTATTTAATTATGTGAATATACAAAAAATTATTTATCTTTGGTGTATTCGCATGATAACAAATATTTATTTATTTGGTTATGAAAATATTTAATAAATATTTATTCTTCAATTTAGTGAATATAATATTTATTTATTTATCATAAAACAATGCAGTGAAATTTATTTATTTAAATAAATAGACATTATAAAGAGTCCGATAAATATTGGGAAGTACTGGAGGGCTGAGCTTAATAGTCCAGTGGGAAATAAAACATTAAATCTTATTTGAATAAATATTAATTTTTTATTCAAGTAAATAATATTTATTTATCTGCAAGTTTAGTGCATGTCAAGTAAATAATAATAATAATATTATTATTATTATTTAGACGTGGGGTTTGCTGAGGATTAAGAGAATAATAAAGGCCTTTGTGTAGTCATTTATTCTCTAACCCCAAGTCTACAAATACCCAGTTGTTTTATTCTCTAACCAAGTGAAGCCTAGTTATCATTGTGTACAAAACATTCTAGAGAGAATCCTCTCAAACCCTATAGAGCTCTTCCTCTTGAATTCTCTCAAGATGAGAGAGCAATTCTCCTCCTCCACCATAGTGATTCCTTCTCACCTCGAAGGATTCTGTTTTGATAAAAAATGATCAAATAAAGTGTTAGAACCATTTGTGCTAGCACCTGGAGAATTCCAGGGTGATGATCATAGGTTTGTGGAACATGTGTGGAACATCACTACAAGAATATACCCTTGATTCCTCTAATGCAAGAACAAATGAAAAGAGGTAGCAAGCGAATCTTCGACAAAGAAATAATTCCAACAAGAAGAAATATTGATTCAAATTAATTATAAATTATATGATATGATATTGTCTCATGGATTTTGGGGTTGCAGTTTGTATAGTTAAAAGGATAATATATGAAGAAGTTGATGAAAAACCATTTTTGGGCATGAGCACGACCGCTTCCATTGTGTCCCAGAATCTTCAAGTGGTATCAAAGCGATCACATAATAATTTATAATTATTTTTTATGAATTGAATGATATGAATGTTTGTTATTAGTATTTCATTTTTTTTCTAATTTTTTATTTTAACATGAAAGTTTATTTTATGCGTTCGTTCACCTTCATATGTTTCAAAACACACGAAGAACCACTAGAGGTTCCATCAAGAGGTTCTAAGGTTTCTGGCTGAATGACATAGTTGCACAACATGTAACTGAAAATTATACACCATGTAATGAGGTCCATTGCATTCGTACATGTAATATCCCAATATTAAAAAAAATACTATATTCGATTGCATACAATATACACAACACCAAGTTTAAACGAATAATGAAATATTATTATTATTTAAATTTGACTATTATAACATAACCGTTAAATTAGCAGGAATGAATAATATTAACCATATTATGAAATATATAATGATCCTAATCATTTCTAATGTAATAATTAATTTTTAGAAAATAAGTTCTCGATTTTTAGTAAATCCATTTTATTCTTCAAATATATGTTTTCTTCAAAAATGGTTTTCATTGTTTTTTGTGAGAAAATGATATAATTATTTTTTAGATCTTTTAGAAATCATATTTGATAAAATAAATATCATTTTTGAAATCAATATATCAAAATTAGCTCATGGTGAAAATTTGATTTTTGTATGAAAAGTTTTATTTTTCACTGAACAATGAAAAATATTGATTGTTATTGAAAACTGTTTTTATTTTAAAGTATTTACAAAGTCAAATTTTATTTTGGATTTTTTTTATAATGTCATTAGTTACTTTTGATGTAAAATAATCCAATTATGGTTTTTCAAAATGAATTTTATACTTGAATTTAGTATAAAAACATTTCTATATTAAAAAGGGAATTTTTATGTAAAATTATTTTTCATCACATTTTTTTGGTTTAATTTTAAATTTAATTATACCATGTTATACCCCGAAATACCCTGAGCGGGGAAGGGTGAATCAGGGTGTAAAATTTTTCTTTAAATAAAATGGATCTTGTCCCCACATTGGTAGGAACTTGTTAAACATGTTTGATGGAATCGTGGAATTACCAAACACCCATATACTGAAATAGAATCACAACATAATAGTTTTACTTGATTCGCCACTAAGGGCCAATCCAAGGAGCATATGTCAAAAGTGTATCAGTATTACTTGAATCCACTAAGTTTCACTAGATTTTTTGGATTACAATTATTTGGTCACAATCACTCTGTTTCAGACACACTGCCTTTACAATAAATTTTAAGGATGACACAATACCTTCCTCAGATCACTTTCATCGACTCCCCCTTACTCACTGCTTTGGGTGAAGCCTTTATCAATTTATCTAATTGAAGGTTTATTATATATTTGAGCACATGAATATGATGTTTTTCATCATGGAGTCCCGATTATAATGTTTTAATACATTCCACAAACTTTTCCCAAGTTCAAGTAATTTCATGTAAGTATCTTTCACGAAACTCCCTTTTTCACGAAAACCCCCTTTTGTTTCAAAGTGTTGTCATCTTTCGCGAACCTCCCAAATTTTGAGAAGCTATAAACTTTCATGAAACTCCCAACTTTTTCAAAACTCCTTAACTAAAATCCCTTATCATCAATTAGTTCTAAAACATTTTTTCACAAAAACCATGTTCGCGTAATGTTTATGATTCGCATAAGAATTACGTTCAGGTAATACTTTCATGAATACAAAGTGATAATACCTCCTCATAAAGCTTTGATCCATCAAATTATGTGGAACAACCAATTTATAGGGGAAAATAACACTTTCATGAATCTCCACGTCTTTTGTGAAACTCCATATCTTTCACAAAAATCCATCGCACCCATAAAACATGTCATCGCTAATTCACTAACATCAACCTATCTTTCACAAGCTCGTAAAACATGATCTATCATGAAACTCCAAACTTTCATGAAACAAAGCCTTTGAGACTTAACCACTTTGTTGATTATGACAACTTGATTTTCAAAAAACACTGCATTTTATATGGATTTTCAGGTCCAAAAAATTGGAAAACACTGGAGAACTGTTCCACCTTCAAAAATGAAGCCACCTGTATGGAAAGATCACTTGGAATGCAAACTCCTTGATCGACCCAGTATGGATTGATAATAAACACAACATTCTCTCTGTTACCGATTGTGAACACCCTTGGTTTCAACATGCCACTTATGTATTTTGAATTTTGAAAAATGGATTCCAAATTTGAAATCATGAGGTATAAATTTATTAAATCTGATCATTTTATTTTAAGTCAATATGACTAGTAACTTTAGTAATTTTGTTACCATGGTAAAAGGTAAATCAGGAAATTAAAGTTAAAAATAAAATGATAAGGAGTATAAAATGACCCTAACACTTGGCTTAATTTTATTTTATGAGTCCATTTCATTCATACTCATAAAATATTTGGTTATATAACATTTTTTGGCCCTTTGGATGATATTATGAATTTTATAATATTTTATTTAATGAAAAGTAAAAAATGGAACACTCTTTTTTTGAATAACTATAACATTTTTAACATGGGGATAACCAGAGGATATGTTCAGGTATAAATATTTATTTGAAATATAAAATATTTATATTCATCATGGTATTTTATTTTTAATTTTTAATGAAGAAATAATTACCTTAAATGCTTTCACAACACTGATGCAACAATTATTTAATTAATGAAAAAAAATCAAATAAATGATATTAAAAATATCAAAAGTATTATAATTTTAGATAATTAACATGATCCAAAAATTTTCTAGATAAAAATAACTTGTTGGGGATGTGTTAAAATAATTTGTTTGAATTATAAGTGTTTTCTTAATATTATTAAAGTCAAATCAATGAATTGTTCTAAAAATTGAGATTATTCATATTTTATAATAAATAATATTTTACTAAATGATATAAAATTACTAAAAATCTGATATTTATCCAAGTGATTAGGATATGGTTTATAATATCAACCATTGTCCATTTATGGGAATTTTATCCATTTATAGTAACTATATTTACCCTCGAAGAGTAAAAACCTTGTTGTCATAGTAAGTTTAGAAAGGGTTAATGATGGGTTGAAACCAAAATTTAAGGATAAAAATATAGTTAAAACTTATCTAATTTTTACTGTATGAGATTATTTTTACCCATAATTATCCTATATTTTAAATAAATTAATTTTTATCCATTTGGAATTGAATATTAATTTGTATTAATTTAATATTTTGAGAAATTTCAAGAGTGCCCCTCCCCTCTCTTATAAACGAGAACCTATTATTATTAATCCTTTACACTTAAAAACCCATTTGGTCCATCCAATACCTACCAAAATCCATTCCCATAATCCCTACCCTCATTCTAGAGGCCTTATTTTGGGTATAATACCAACTTAGAGGTCTTAAGGTGTTAATAAAAGGAGATTTTTTGAGGAAGAGATATAATTTTTATCCACATGTTTTAGTTTTGTTTCTTCTTCCACACACTGTATTTTCTATGTGTTTCCATAAAAATACACTTTTACCTTAATTAATTTGTTATCATTGATAAAAATGGCCTTGTTCCTCCTTGTTCTTATTGAAATAGGTCCCCATCAACTAATTCCACCCCTTTAGGCGTGCTAATGGAATTGCCCCTTGATATTATAAATTCATACATGACCAAACTACATCCTAAGTGGTTTTGGCTTGGAATATAGATTAAATGACTATAATGAATTAAATTTAAAGTTATTGGTATGACCACATCACGCTATTTTGCATAACCAATAGTTATGCCCTTGTTTAAGTGGAACACTAATGAATTATAAACCATTTATGGGCTCATACTAAAGCCTATTTGATAGTTTATTACTTATGATACCCAGGCATGGCATCCCTACTGATATGATACCCAGGAATGGAATCCCATATACTTGTGATACTCAGGCATGGAGTCCCTATTGATATGATACTTAGACATGGCCCACCATATACCTGTGATACTCAGGCATGGTGTCCCTACTAATATGATACTCGGGCATGGCGTCCCATGCACTTGTGATAATTGGGCATGGAATCACATATACTTATGATAATTAGGCATGGAGTCCCTACTAATATGATACATGGGCATGACGTCCCATATACTAGTGATACTCGGGAATGACGTCCCATATACATGTGATACTTGGTCATGACGACCCTTATGATGTATGATACTCAGCCATGGCTTCCCCTATTAATTTATAAGACTCCAGTGACTAGAAATAGACACATGAGTTATGACTTGGGTCTTGTAAAACACTACATATCTATATATGTGTCTATAAACGTCATTACATATATAGTGCACATACACACACATATGTATATATTCATGGTGACATTAGTTCAGAGGTTTCCTGACATGGGCCAAAGTAGGAAGTGTCAACCTGGTGTTCTTCAGAAACTAGAGATGACCCTTTACAATTTACATTACTACTTTACCATTACCATATATACACACTGCTAATATTATATGATCTATCTGGATAGTTCTAGATACCGTTGGTGGTGGCCTACTGAGTATATCTCATAACCTGTTCAGGCCATCGATGGTACCCGAACAGACTTCACGATTTCAGGTATGAATAAAGTGATGCACCTAGCTTCAAATGCTTGATTTTAGTATTAGGATGGAGTACAAAAGTAGAGGGATAAGCACATGCTTGTAATTCCATTAGAGATAGTTTTTGACCTTTTTGGTATTTTTATTACATCATGTTGTACTCGCTTACTTCCATGTATTCCTGTTTTTTCCATTTTGTATAACATATAGGCATGAAGTAATTTTATATATGATAATGGTTATGGTTTATGCCTTTCTTTTATGTGATTGTATGATTTACTTATTCTTTGCTGTTTTTTCTTTATTATTATGAATCCACTGATTATGTCATCAATTATACCGTTGTAATACTCTGAAAAAAGAGGGTATAATCTCCCCATTGTATCTTCACAGACCATCACTATTGGCCAATAGCCTCTAGTGTATGGATAGGCATGCTTAAGGCCATGCAACCCATTGCTTCGGCTACCGTTATCAAGTGAGATAAACCAGGAAATCACAAAGTGGTATTAGAGGGTTTATTTTTTTTATCATGCTATTTTGGGATGGTAGACTGGATACTAGGATGTGTCAGAATTTGGTAATGAGACTATTCCTAGGATTAACTAACCCATATATAGAGAAAATATAAATCACTAGGGATCAAAATTGTTGTTTTTGGATTCTTCTTATTACAGTTTTTTTTATTTCATCATTGGGTGAAACACATGATATGTGATGTTTATTATTATTATGATTACAGATTCCATTTCACCCTTGTCCAAGTACAACAAGGAATTGTTGAATCATGCATCATCATAGGAATGTAGAGATTCACATGTAATGCATTATTTCATGCCATATAGGTGAACCTCATCACTTGTATTGCCTATGGTTATTATGAGTTCCTTTAATATTAAATATATGTAATTGTGCTAAAATTTCTTATAGGGGAATGAAAAACATAATTGGTTACTTAAAGTGCATGCATCAACCTAACAATTTTTTCCTACATATCTTGATGTTGACACCTTAAGTAGTCAATTATGGCACATTGAGTCATGGACCATTGGTTTCATGCACTAGAATGTGTTTATATTGGTGATTAAATGGACACCAAATTTCAATTTTTAAAGTGTATGAGCCTTAATAAATTGTAAATGATGATCTATATAATTTATTTTTTTAAAATATTTGCTATATAAATGTGTATGAACTTAAATGAATTTGAATTCTGAAATGAAAAGGTCATCATTAAATGGGGATTCCAATTAAAAATTAAAGGGTGTTTTCCCCTATAACTTTCAATTGAAACTCTGTATACCGAGACCCATGACTTAGAGTACATAACTTGACCCTAACCTGACCTTAGTAATGGGTAGTAGGCAGTGCCTCTTGCGATTCTTATGATCTATATATCACCCAAACCTGGCTTTAGGATAAGGGAGAGGGGTGTGACTTTTGTATAGAAGGGCTTTGTACCTGTTATATTCTTATGCCAATGGCTTATGTCATTACCCAATTTTTTTATATGGCATGTGTTTGGAAATTGTATAGTTATTCCACCGTGACGTCCTCAAGTTGAGCACTAGGAAGGTGGTGATGACCATGCTCCAGAGATGGTGGGACCTAACCCTCCAGTAGTGCCACCTGTATCTCCTCTTGTTATACCTGAATTGGGTGTTGATGCCCATTTTTTGGTAGGGATTCCTGAGGCTCATGCAGACTATATAGGGAGCCCCATGACCTACCCCTACTACGGAAGAGCTGACATGATAATTTCAGAAGCAACATCTACCCATGTTTTCTGGGGATGACGACCCTTAGGCTGCAAAGTCATGACTGGAGACCATGTTGACTATCTTCAAGAACCTCCTAAGAGGAAAGAGAATCACTCTTAATATATTCTTTAAGATTCTTCCAAGCAATGGTGGGACTTTATCACCCAGTAATATTATCATCAGGGTATGTATTGGGTGGGATTTTTGACAATCTTCTATGACTATTTATTTTCCTAGATGCTTAGAGCAGACCAAGCTAGAGAGTTTATGCATCTATAGCGGGGTACTATGTCTGTGATGGACTATACTACTCAGTTCATGGAGCTCCAATGCTTCACACCAACTCTCGTTGGTGACGAGTTGGTGACAATGAGATATTTTTAGGATCAGATCGTATGCGCCATCTGATATTAGGTGAATGTCTTTTGGTCGACCACCATTTTAAAAATAGTAAACTAGGCTATCTTCATCAAGTGGAACCTGAGGGAAGATGGTGGTGTGGGCCTTAGTGGTTCAGAACCAAGATAGGGAAGTGGTTCGACTAGCAGCTGAAAATGTCACTTTGAGACTGTACATGGGGGAAACAACAACTAGATGACACCCACTGATAGTTACATGGTTTTTCACCAGTACATAAAGATAGAGAATAAGAATCCTCAGTGTCCCAAATACCCCATAGAGTGTCGAGGCTGTGGTAGGTTGGAGCATCTTTAGTGTTTTTAGGACCTTCCCATATGTTCATAATGGAAGAGAATTTGTATCAGCTTTGTCTTTGAGAGCAGGATCAGTAACACCATGCCAGGAAGGTAGCTGCACTACTGGAATTTTGGCGTTTTGCGATGGGGTCCTGTCCCAAATATCCCATTGTAGAAAATGGTGTCGCAACAAGTATTTTTTGCAACGGGCCTGTAACAAAAAATACTACTTGCGATGGGAAGCAAACCCATCGCAAATAGATGTCCGATTAAATACATTATATATACAAGAACCTTCGCGACAGACCCGTCGCAAAAAGTTTTTGCAACGAGACATCAGCCCATCGCAAATAGCTTATATGTTATAAATCTGTTGCGACGGGCCCGTCGCAACAAAGTTATTTCGACAGCAAATCAACCCATCGTAAAAACTTTTAAAATATATATATATAATCTATTTGTGACGAGGCCCCATTGCAAAAGGTCCCATCACAAATACTTAATAAAATAAAAAAATAATATTAATATTATTAAAATAATAAACAAAAATAAAGAATATTAAAATTCTCAATATTTTCAAATACTTAATAAAAAAAATTATGATTAATGAAAATAATAAAATTAATATTATTAAAATAATAAAAAAATAAAAATTCTCAATATTCATAAAAATATATAAAAAAATCATAAAATATTATTATTATTATTATTAGTAAAATAAACAAACATTAAAAAATATAATACTAATAATAAATAATAAAATAATAAAATATTAAAAAAAATGCAATATCTGCACCAATATAAAAGACAAAAACTGTAAATAGTTTATATTACAACAAATGTTCAATTCAAATGTTTATAACAGAACAAAAAAATCACTAGGGAGATAGTCTTCTAGAGGAGATGAAGGAGCTGAAGGAGATGGTGGAGGAAACTCGATTCCTAAACTATGAGTCAGACGACGCATGTACTCCATCTGATCGTGCTGCTGCTACTGCCAATGATGCATGTCCTCCTCATGTTGTTATTGTTGCTGCTGCTCCCATCGATGCATGTCCTCCTCATGCTGCTGCTGCTGCTGATGCTGCCATCGACACATTACTATTTATTACTATTTATTACTAATTATTACTAATTATTAATGTTGGACCCTCCATGATATAGTAGTTTTCATAATCGAAAATAATGTCAATCTACAGATTCTACTCTTTCATGCCATTTAATATCTCTAAGTAAATCAATTATGCCATACAGAACAACATACTTAAATAAGTCAATTACCTATATTTATGAATCAATATGTTTATAAGTGTATTTTTTACATTTATTTTTTGATTTCTCTTAGTCTAGTATTGTTGCGTATAAGACAGACACTTCATAACCTTTTTAGAGTCACTGGCACCGATGTTCAACACACCGATGTTCGAAAAACCGATGTTCGACACACCGATGTTCGACACACCGAATTTGACACACCGATGTTCGACACACCGAAGTTGACACACCGAATATGACACACCGAAGTTGACACACCAAAGATGACACACCGAAGACGACACACCGAAGATGACACACCGAAGTTGACACACCGAAGATGACAGACCGAAGATGACAGACCGAAGATGACACACCGAAGATGACAGACCGATACAAATGACTCACCGATAGTCATAAATAACTATTTCGAATTTATTAATTCAAATTTATTTCTAACGGTCATATTTAGACAAATTAATGTTTATGACATTATTTAATATTGTCTATAGGAATATTCGTAGACAGTATGAGGTACATGCACATGGGGAGATCTTTATGTCTAATGGACCTTGAAGTATAAAAGGATTACAAGCTCAACCTAAAATCAGAGACGTTGAACCCGCTAGAAATGCAAAAGGCTGGCTGTGTGAATGTGCAAGATATTGCAAATAGAATAACTCGAAGCTTGAGTATACAATAAGTTTAATATTATGAGATTTGAAGCTCGCTGAACATCCTGACATCGAAGAGTTGAACCTTTACACACCTGGAAACTAGATTACAAAGACTATTATACCCTATTTTAGAGCCAACTTCTAGAAGAGGACTAGAATATCATATTCTTTACATCCATTGAGTCCAGAGCTTTACTGCACAACACATAGAGATTTCTAAACTCTATTCTTCTTTTATAACTCTGTTGTGTTCTTATGTTTACTTTTTGAGTAGTGTGTGTATCTGTTTATGTCATACACACTGTCTCCTGAGCATAACTGAAGGATACTAAAATATCCTCACACTCAATCCCTTTCTACTCTTGTATCCCACGCAGAACCATGGAAGAGATCCTGTGTGATCTGTTTGATAGTTTTCCCACGAATAACTGTGGTAGAGGTCAAGTGTGACCTGGACAGCCCTGTGTGCTGTTGTGAACCCCGATCCAGGCTGTGGATCAAAAGTTTATTAATATAAACTGCTTGGTGGCAGGTGATCACCAAGTGGAGAGGACTAAGTCTCAACTTGAGACTGAACCTCTTGTTTTACCCGCTGTGCTATTTGTCTTGAGCTTTAATCTGATATGTATTTTTCACATTAAGATAAATTAAACTTTGATTGTTAGTTTATCAAGTGTTTATATCTGTTTTGAATCAGTAGATTAGTTTCAAAAGTTTGACTAATCTTTAGATTGGTAAAACTGAGAACTAATCAATCCTCTGAGAAACTAATTGAACTTTTAGGACTTTTATAAATTCACTACAAACTGACCTTGATCTTATTTTAATAAGGGGGTGTTATTTTAAAGAACCATTTTTAACAGAAATTTTTATAGACACTCAATTCACCCCCCTCTTGAGTCATCTACTCTGACCAACAATTACTAATTATTATGAATTATTACAAATTATTATGAATTATTATGAATTATTACGAATTATTACGAATTATTACAATTTATTACCATTTATTATGAATTATTACTAATTATTACTATTTATTAGTATTTATTAGTATTTATTAGTATTTATTACTATTTTTTACTATTTATTAGTATTTATTACTATTTATTTCTATTTATTGGTATTTATTTCTATTTATTAGTATTTATTTCTATTAATTACTATTTATTTCTATTTATTACTATTTATTTGTATTTATCAGTATTTATTACTATTTATGACTATTTATTAGTATTTATTAGTATTTATCAGTATTTATTAGTATTTATTAGTATTTATTACTATTTATTACTATTTATTACTATTAATTAGTATTTATTACTATTTATTAGTATTTATTACTATTAATTAGTATTTATTACCAATTATTAGTATTTATTACTAATTATTAGTATTTATTACTAATTATTAGTATTTATTACTAATTATTAGTATTTATTACTATTTAGTACTATTTATTAGTATTTATTAGTATTTATTAGCATTTATTACCAATTATTACTAATTAATACTATTTATTACTAATTGTTAATATTTATTACTATTTTTTTTCTAATTATTACTCTTTATTTCTGATTATTACCAATTAGTGTTAATTACGATTAATTACTGCAAAATAAAACTACTAATTACTAATTACTGCTAATTATTTATATACATTACTAATTATCGTTAATAATTATTAATAATTACGAATTACTAAGAATTAATACTAATAATTTAATTTTATTATTATAAATAAATACCTATGACAAAACAATTTAAATCTAACTTAATTACAACTAATCAACAATAATTAATATAAAAAAGGAAATAAATACTAAATTAAATGAAACATAAATACCTTTAAACTTGATCTCTTATAATTGTAGGCGGCTTTACAACTTCTTCGTAAAAAAAAAGCTATCTCTCAGAAATTTTCACTCTAAAATTAGAGTTCACAGAAGCAGAGGAACAAGAAATTCAGGTGGAGAGAAGAAAAAATAGAGGGGGTATATATAGGTTAGATTAGTTGCGACGAGACTATTAACGATGAGATTCTCTTAGCTAATATTACTTTTTGCGACGAGACCCATCACAAATAACTTTGGCCACATTAATTACGGTTGGCGGTTAAATGGTTATTTGCGACGGGTCCCGTCGCAAAAAATGACATGCCGACACAATTTTTACGATGGGACAACATCCCGTCGCAAATATGTTTTTACCACCGCTAGTTATTTTTGACAGGTCCCGTCGCAAATACCCTCCGGGGGTTCAACATTTGCGACGGGCGGTGCCAACCCATCGCAAATACCCTTTCACGCGGTTTGGCGTGCAAACCGCACCAATCCACGCGTAAGTTTTTGCAATGAGGTGCCTATTCCCGTCACAAATAACCTCTTCGACAAACTATTTGCGATGAGATTTATTCCCATCGCAAATAACCCGTCACAAATAATGGTTTTTCCCGTAGTGTTGGATTACTAATGGCCGTTCATACAAAGGAGGTGGTCATGGTTGAGGTAGACAATCTTCAGATGTATAGATCCAGTAGGTTGTACCTACCCAGGGTAGTCATGTTGTATCTCAAGGTCGTGGATCTGACCATATCTATATAGTGCAACCTTTACCGGAGCAGATCACCAGGCCATCTATAGTTCGAGGTACTATATTAGTAGCCTCTACATTATTTTCTACCTTATTTGATATTGGCACTTTACATTCATTCATATCTATGACAATCTTGGAAAGTCTTGTGCTTGAAATTTGGTACTTTTTTGGGGCGATGATCCTTGACACTCTTTTGGGTATACGTTTAGAGAGTGTAAGCCAGTGTAAGTGGTGACCCCTTGAGATAAGCAGTCATCATTTTCTATGCAACCTATTTATCCTCGAGATGGCTAGTTTTGAAATAATTCTCAGGATAAACTGGTTGGTTCCTTACCATGACTATGTGGATTCTTATCTCTATAAGGTGTCTTTTACATCACCAAAGGGTGATAGTTATATACTTAAGGGTGAATGGGATGTCCAAGTGATTCAAAATAGACCATAGCATCATGGACTTAGCAGAGTGACGGTCTAGCTAGCCTTTTTCTAGACAACTAGGGAGTACATCAAGCTGATTTCCCTTTGGCAGTTGATTGCTTTAGAGACCTCTTTATTAATGAATTTTCTACACTACCTCCTGAGAGATAGGTAGAGTTTACTACTGAGATAGTTCTAGTACATGCACCAATACCAATTTTTTCTTACAAGATAACTACTATAGAGTTGCAAGAGCTCAAGAGGCAGTTAGAGGATTTGAAGACTAAGGGTTTTATATGACCCAACACATCACCATGGGGTTCACCTATCCTTTTTTATAATAATGTGGGTGATATAATCACACTTTGTGTAGATTATTATTGGTTGAAACATCTTATAGTTAAGAACTGATATCCACTACCTCGTATCAACGACCTCTTTGAACAACTCTGAGGAGCAAGGGTTTTCTCCAAAATCAATTTGAGATTGAGCTACCATCTGTTATGAGTATGAACTTTAGATATACCATGTATGACTTTTCGAAGTCGGTACAATTTATATAAGTATCTAGTCATGCCATTCTGTCTCACAAACATGCATGTAGTCTTTACGGCCTTGATGAATCGGATTTTCCACTCATTTATGGATTCGTTTGTAGTAGTCTTCATGGATGATATCTTGGTATATTCACACACTCAACATGACCATGGAAAACATCTTGATATCATATTAAATACACTAAGAGAGCACTGTATGTATGCTAAGATCACTAAATTCCACTTCTGGATTAACAAGGTTCACTTTTTGGGTCACATTATCTTAGAGACAAGAGTATCAGTTGACCCAGATAAATGAGTGTTGTTGTTTCTTGTTAGTAGACTAAGAAAATCTTTAGTATATGAAGTTTTTAGGGTTATATAGCTATCAATGACGCTTTATACAGGACTTCTAACTGCTTTTAACACCTCTTATTGGCTTGAATAAGAAGGGTGTGAAGTTCTTGTGGTATGAAGCGTGCGAGAAGGACTTTAAGGAGATGAAAGGAAGATTGACTTTAGCGCTAATCTTGATTCTACCAGAGTTGGGAAGAGGTTATATGGTGTTTTGTGATATATTAGGTATTGGGATAGGAATAATTTTGATGTAGGATTATCGATTCATTACATACAGTTCTCTTCAGTTGAGGCCTCATGAGAGTAATTACCCGACACATGATCTTGAGCTAGTAGTTGTCATTCATGCCTTTCATTGCTGGAGGAAGTACTTATTTGGAGAGAAATTTGTGGTGTTTATAGACCAAAAAATCATTAAATATATCTTTACACAGTTTCACTTGAACCTTAGACAAAGGAGGTGGGTAGAATACCTTCAGTCCTTCGACTTTGAGCTTGCCTATATGCCCGGGAAGGGAAACATAGTTGCTGATTCTTTGAGTCAGAAGACTCAGACACAAGTTGTTTAGGAATCCAATGATGAATGGAGGTTTATGTCTCTTCTTTCAAAGATGTATTTAGGGGTTCAGGAGAGTCATGAGTGGCCTTTCCTTATACCCTTTGCGCTAACCTCTTCACTTCTAGATAGAGTGAAGAGGAGGTAGTTCTCTTACCCCGAGGGCTTAGTCTTAAGGGAGAGCGTTTCTGGTGGGGATACACCATTGGGTTGGTCTATCAATGGATATGAGATCCTACTTGTTCATGGGAGCATCTGGGTTTCTACAGGCATGCCAAAGGAACTAATATGAGAATCCCATGCTTCATAGTGGGGAGTACACTTTAGGATTTCTAAGATGTACCATGAAATGCGCCACTAGTATTGGTGGCATGGGATGAAATGTTATAACACAAGTTTTATCACTAGGTGTTCCACTTATTAGTAGGTGAAGGTAGAGAACCAGTGACTTGATGGATTGTTATAGTTGTTACCAGTCTCAAAATGGAAATGGGATTTTGTTTCTATGGATTTTGTGACCAGTTTATTGAGGTCACTTCAAGGTAGTGACACAGTTTGGTTAGTCATGGACAAGATAAAGAAGGTCACCCATTTTCTTCCTATTAGGGAGACCTTCTCAATGGATGATCTTGGAATACTGCATGTCGATGAGATTATACACCTACATAGGGTCCCACATACTATAGTTTCAGATAGGGATAATTATTTTACATCGAAGTTATGGTAGGGGTTATCAAAGTATCTTAGTACATAGGTGTTTCTTAATATAGCATTTCTCCCACTGACCAATGGAAAATTAGAATGGATGATATAGGTATTGGAGGACATGATCTAGTCATGTGTCCTTTATTTTGGAGGTTCTTGGGAGAAACATTTACCTCTCATTGAGTTTTCCTACAATAAAAGCTTCTAGAGTATATACAGATGGATCCTTATGAGGCTCTATATGGTAGGTCGTGACGTTCACCCTTGTACTGGTTAAAGGCAGGAGATATAGTGCTACTGGGACCTCATCTTGTTTAGGAGACTTTAGAGTATGTACAACTTATCTGAAAGAGGATATTTTTTTTTCTTAGTCTAGACAAAAGTATTTTGCTGATCGATGTCACAAACCTATAGAGTTTGAGGTAGGGGATTGGGTTTTCTTGCATATTTATTCTAGACTAGGGCATAGACAGATTCAGAGATAAGGAAAGCTATCAGCTCATTATGTCAGGCCTTTTGAGATATTATAGAGAGTCGAGTCGATAACCTATTGGATAACTCTTCCTCAAAGGTACCGATCCATGCATGATGTTTTCCATATATCACAGCTTCACTGATATCGTACCTACCCATCTCATGATTTTTATCCTAAGGAAATTGAATTGGAGGCTGATGATTCATTTGAGGAGTATCCTATTCATATCATTGATTAGAGCATGAAGGTTATCTAATGAAGTTCTATCCCTCAAGTACTGGTTCTATAGAAGAACGACCATTTATAGGACAAGACTTGGGAGAGAGAGGAAAACATACATGCTCAATGGTCATAGTTATTCTCAAACAAATATTTACCACCCTTGGAAGAGAAACTCGGGGGAAAGTTGTTTTAAGGGGGGAAAACTATAAGATCATGAATTTTATATGAGGTTAATAACCTTATACTTTCAGTTTAATTATTTAGTTTTATCCTTTTATTAATTCTTAATGAGGTTACAAAGGTTACGATGGTGTTTGGGGATTGTTAGGAGCCCAGAGCCTTGAGTTTTGGAGAAAAAGGTGGGCCACACAGTTAATATAAATCATGAATCCGAGTCAACGTGGTTTTTTTAAACTGTGCAGGGTGATCCAGTTCATAAAAGGGGTCCATGCAGTTACTCCTAACCATGAATCCCATGCCACACAACTGTGAAAATGATACAGACCTCATTATAGAGGTGTTTTGTAGGAGTTGTTCATAATTAGTCAAGTCGTACACCTATCTTGTGCGATGGGTGTCTTGAGGTAGTGCTTGTCGAATGGTTGGAAAACAAATTTTCCAACCACGTAACCCCTTTTTAAAGGGTGAATTTACCTTCTTACCCTTAAAATTTTATACTTTTTATCACCCTCTTCCCCTCTCATTTCCATGCAAAACCCCTTATCCCATTGAAGCTCCTCCCATGCCTAAAGTTAGGTTTTGAAGTATCTACTCTATCCGACCTTCAAATCAAGATATGTTCATCTCATTGGATTCATCACGGTAAATAATTTAATCCACTTCATTATTTTCTTGGTTTATCTCACCTTCTTCTGCACTATCATGGTGAGAGCTAATATGCTCTATTTTCAAGGAATTTGTTTATTTCTCCATTTTTTATCATTCTAGGTCGAACCAAGGGTCGATACTAGATGATTGATATACTAGAACCATAAGGTAGGTGTTCTAGTAATTTTTTCTCATGTCTTGTTGCTTTATATTACGTGTCATGATGTCACACACCATATTTTCTATGTGTTACCATAAAAATACACTTTTCCCTTAATTAATTTTTTAGCCTTGATAAAAATGACCTTGTGCCTCCTTGTTCTGGTAGGAATAGGTCCCCATCGACTAATTCCACACCTTAAGGCATTCTTATAGAATTATACCTTGATATTATAAATTCATATGTGACCGAACCACCTCCTAAGTGGTTTTGGATTGGAACCTAGATGAAATGACTCTAATTAATTAAATAAAAAGTTAGTGGTATAACCACATCACATTATTTTACATAACCAATGGTTACACCCTTATTTAAGTAGAATACAAATGAATTATAAACCATTTATTGGCTCATACTAAAGCCTATTTGACTACTTATTGCTTTTGATACTCAGGCATGGCGTCCCTACTGATATGATAATCAGGCATGGCGTCCCATTTACCTATGATACTCAGGAATGGAATCCCTACTAATATGATACTCAGACACAAAATCCCATATACCTTTTATAATAAGAAATAGTGTCCCTACTAATATGATGATTGGGAAAGGCATCCCATATACTTTTGATACTCGATCATGACGTCCCATATACCTGTGATACTCGGGCATGACATCCATATCGATATGATACTTAGGCATGGAATCCAATAAACCAGTGATAATCGGGCATAACATCCCATATACCTATGATACTTGGGCATGGTGACCCTTATGATGTTTGATACTCAGTAATGACATCCCCTACTAATTTATAAGACTCTAGTGACTAGACATGGATGCCTGAGTTACGCCTCAAGTCTTGACTAACACTATGTGTCTATATATATGGCTATAAACATCATTACATATATAGTGCGCACACACACACAGACACATATGTATATGTTCATGGTGAAATCTATTTAGAGATTTCCTAACATGGGCTGAAGCAGGTAGTGTCAGCCTGGTGTTTCTCAAGAATAAGAGTCAACCCTTTACATTTTACATTACTGTTTTACCATTACTATATATACACACCACTCATATTATATAAATTGGATGGATAGTTCTAGACACCATTAGTGGTGGAATAATAATTATATCTTACACCCTAATTAGTCCACCAATGATTCCTGAAGTGACTTCACAATTTCAAGTATTGAAAAGGGAAGTGCCCAACTTCTGGTGCTTGATTCTCATTTTTAGGACGAAGTAGAGGACCGAGTGCAAGCTCGTGATTACATTGGAGATAGTTTTTATATTTTTTTGGTATTTTTAGTATAGAATACTATACCTACATACTTCCATGTATTCCTAATTTTCCCATTTTGTATAACATATCGACATGGCATCATTTTGTATATGACAATGGTTATGGTTTTTGCCTTTCTTTTATGTGATTAGATGATTTAATTATTCTCTATTATTTATTATTTATTATTACGAATCCTTTAATTATATAATTGATTATACCATTTTTATACTCTGACACAAGAGGGTATAGTCTCCCCACTACATCTTCACATACCCTTACTGCTAGCTGACAACCTCTGGCATACAGGGAGGCATGCTCGAGGCTATGTGGACCACCAGTTCATCTAATATTATCAAGTGAGTCAGACTAAGACATCACACAATATAATAAAATAAATATCTTAAATATATTGATATGGTATTATGTTAATTAAAACTTATATCAATCTCCAAACTCTATCAAATGGGAGAGGAATTCATCGTTTGTGTGTACGACATACCACCGCCTCACGAACTGATGCAATTCATTTTCTATCACCGTCTATAAAGAATGGTTATAATGATGAAATTAATTTTTATATATGATATTCATGACATATTTATCATTCTAAAAAATAATATATCATTTATCTACTTACCTTTTCATTCACTGAAAAATGATAACATTGTTTGTGCGTACGTGTGGACTACCACATCCATGAAGCGATACAATTCATTTTTCATCACCAAATCACATAGATGATATATATAAGTATATTTAAAGTAATAATATGATATATATAATGTGATTATAATTCTATAAAGATAAAATAATACTTACTTTCATTCCATAATGGTCTTTGAAAAATGGAAATGTTACTCATGCGTATGTACGACCTATCATCTCCATAATTATAACGTAGTTCATTTTTCATAACCTTCTTTCATGATTGGTTTTAAAAGTATTATTTATATATAAAAATTATAATTATTTAATTATTATTATTTTATATATTATTAAATAATGATCACTTTGACCATAGTCAATCTACCAACGTCATTTTAGACATACGATCCGAATATCATCAAAATACACGAAGTGGACTTAACTAATTAAATAATTGTATGTTGCATGGTATTGAATAAAATAAATGAATAATGAAATTTTAGAATTTTATTAATAAATAAGAAAACTAACATAAGTTTATTATTCAATAAAAAAAAGAACATATGTAATGTTTCAGACTCGAGGTAAGGGAATTTCTTTTAAAAATCATCTTTTAAAGTTTCCCTTAAAACTCTGTTCTTATTTCACATCCATATTTTCAAAAAAATATTGTAAGGAAGGTTTTTAATATTTTATTATGATTTTTATAGTCATTTTTACCCATGTTTGACTTTTTATAAAATGTTTTGAAAGGAATATTGTTTTTCATTTTATAAACGAGGTACTTTTTGACTTTTCCATCAAAAGTAAGGAAGGAATATTTTTTTAACTTATATGGCATGAGCGAATTTTTGCTCCATCATGAGTAATATTTGATTTGAATATTAATTCAAAATTCTACTATAATATTTTCAAATAAAAATTCTTCCTTTAAAATTTCATAGATTTTTAAATAAGTGATTTCAAAATGGAAAAGTTATTTTCCTTAGGAAATGTTTTTATGATATAAGCTTTTTATATATAATGTTATGGTTCTTGGAAATTGTTTATGATGATGGGTGGTGTATTATAAACCAAATATGTGTGGTTTTGTGATATCCCTTAAATTCATTGGGTATATAATTCAACCATATGGTTATTCTAAATATGATATGGAGTTAACCGATTAGGTTTCTCCTAACAGATAATGGGAATATACTAAGATGGTTATTCCAAGATTAACTATAATGATTAATCCATTAATAGATGTGATGGTTACTATAAGTTACTATTTTTAAGTTAATTGTAAAGGTATTCTATGATTATTTGTGATGGTTACTCCAAATTTAACCGTGATAGTTATTCCATATATTAGAGTGAAAAGTATAACTTTGTGAAAAAGTTTTCATGCCATTTTAAAATTTGCAAAGAAACCTTTATGGGTATATTTTTCCTTAAATATTTCTAATGAAATGTTTTATGATTTTTTTGATAGAGAATATGATTTATTGTGTAAGAAAAATGTTTATTTTGAGCCCAAGGTTTATTTTAAAAAAGGTGAATTTTTATAACTATTCATGGACTCATGGATTCTTTCTTTCTTTTATGTCCATTACTAAAATTTTTGTGATCATCCCATGTTTTTAAAATATATTTTCATAGGGTTTAATGATGAGTAATGGAAAATAAGAAGCCAAGTTTAAAGTCATGAAGATTGTAATAAAAAGAAAACATGTGTTATTTTAAAGGTTTTATATTGTGAGAAAAATATATATTGAGTAAAAGCATCCACCTTGTAATTTATGAGTTTTTTATTTAATAATTATGACCTAATTATCTAAAAATATAAACCTAAATGATCTTTGGTAATGAAATGAAATGAATTCTAGTATAAATACACTAGATTATGTAATGTTTAAGGTTGGGTCCTTACAGTTGGTATCAAAGAAAGTTTAAGAGTTATGAATACCATCATGGGTTTAAAAGTTTAAGTCTGATTACAAGTTCAAAGTATTATAAAACCCTTATATGGTTTAAAGTGATGTATTTTGAGGAGATTAATGATATTTTTGGAGATTGGATTTAGAAGTGTAATCAAATTAAGTATAAAATATTTTAAGGTTAAAGTATTATGGAGCTTCTAAGGGTATTTTCTTTAAAAGGAACATTTTTATTTTAACATGAAATAATTCATTTCATGTTTTAATGATGTTATATTATATATATTAAATATCTCTCATCAAGATGAAAGGGAAAGGATCTCACACAACCTTCTTATCCATAACAAATGATTTAATCATCACTATCAGAGAAAAATCTCATTCAGATGATTTTGAAAACTTTTTGAAAATCTAAAACACCTAAAATAAACTTTTTAATTTATCGAATACATTTTAATTTCTAAAAATTTTATATGGATAATGGAGTCTCTTTTATCTATTTTCAAAATCTCAATTTATCCATTGAATTTGACAATTGAACACCACCAAGGACTTAACTATATCTATTCTGGAGATATAAAATTCATGTTGGAAGATAAAAAAGATATCAACAACATAAAGGAGGACATTGATGTTTGTATTTAAGGCATAAATTATTTTTTATACTTTATGTATGAAATTTTTTTGGGTTGATATTGATGAATCATAAGGATATATTTTATATCTTTTATTTATAGAAATAAATTATTAAGGAATAAGACAATAAATAATGATTAAAGGTTTAAGAAGGATGTTGAGTGAAGGATGTGTTTATCACTAATATTCTGAAATATTATAAATATCATGAGAATAATGAAACACCTAATGGATATTATATAGTGGGTTTTTCAAAATTTTGTAAACATATCTTAAATGGAATCAATACCTTTGAAAGATGTCGTAGTAAAATGGTGACAATCATTAGGAGTCATTTATTGAGTTTTGATAAATGTTTGAGGTATATATAACCTTTAAGTTTAACATATGAAAATGGTTATTTGAGTAATAATGACTTTAATTTTGGTTGATATAAGTTTAAAGTTATTGATAACCTTTAGGGTTTATATGATCTTTGATTTTGAGGTAATTATGGGTTATTTGGGGATGCAAGATGAAAGTTTTGAGATAACCTTTATAGTTAAAACATTATTTAATGTTAAATATATTAAGATTATTTTTAGGATGTTTATCACATTTTTGGGAACATATGTTTTATCATATAGATAACCATGATATTAAAAAGTGATTTGGTGATTATGTGATTGATGTTATTTTAGAATAAGTTCACTATTTTGGGAACCTTATATGATTAAGTTAAGTGGAATACTATGGGATTTTATTTGAGAAATAAAGGTTGAATTATATTTTGGAAGTATGTATGATTTTATTATGGATTATGGTGATTCAGGTTATTTATAGAAATGGATAGCATATCTTTGAGATTACGTGATTAGGGAAATTACATTTTTGATATGATACATTAAGAGAGATTGATGTTATTTGGAGATAAACATTAAATTTATCTTGGAAGACTGTGTGATCAAATCCTTCTAATTTTTGGGTTTCAATCTTAGTCTAGAATATTTGAGGAATTTTAAGGGTAGTTATTTATCAAATGATCTAATTTGAATTTTGGGTATTAATGTTGAATTTTAGAGATCAAAGTAGTTTTTTTTCATTCAAAGGTTTATTAATTTTGGGAATAATCTTATCATGTGCTAATTTTTTTGGTTATGGTTAATCTCTAAATATAGGAGGAATAGATTTTTTTTCATTTTTAGGGATTATGTGATCTATTAAAAGTTTATTAAAGTGCTTCATGCATGAAAAATTAATCTTTAATACTCATCGTTTGGAGAAAAAGATGAGATTGTGGTGAGAATTGATTAAAAGATGAAATTATACTTGTAAAGTAAGTATATTTACTTATGTTATTAGTATAAATAGTAAAATAATTCCTTAAATTTAGGAAAAGGTTTTTGAAACAAAAATGTTATCAGTGTGATTTTCTTATCGATAAATCAATGACCTTTTAATCCATCATAGATTTATGGTTTTGTGATGGTTAAATTTATCACGACTATGTTCTCTATCACTCTCTATCAGTCCTCAGGAGCTATTTTCTATTCAATATCTATGTTTTCACTTTACACCAATTTTTAATACATTTAAACCTAGTATGTGTTATTCCATATGACCTCCATATTCCTTTTTCTCTCTTTTCAAGTGGAAGTTTTATTGACCCTATTTACGATGTGGGATTTCAATAAAGGTATTTTAAAAATTCAAACCCTTGGTTTTTGATCCCAAGTTAGAATTATGAGGACTAAATTTATTAAAGTGGGGATAATGTAATATCTTGACATTTTAAAAATAAAGACTATGTTCGATAACGTACAAACCAAGCTTAAACGAACAATGAATTATTATTATTTAAATATGACTGTTATAACCTAGTCGTTAAATTAGTGGGAATGAATAGTATTAAATTAATTATGAAATATATATGGTATTACCCATTTATTACTTATTAATTAATAATTATAAAATAAGCACTCAATTTTTCGTAAAGCTATTTTATTCTTTAAAGATATGTTTTCTTAAAAAATGATTTTTATTGATTTTTGTGATAAAATGATATAATTAATTTCTAAAACTTTGATAAATGATATTTGATAAAATAAATATCATTTTTTAAATCATCATATCAAAATTAAATTATGGTTAATTTTTTAAATTTTTCTGAAAAGTTTTATTTTTCATTAAACAGTGAAAACACCGATTGTTATTGAAAACTATTTTTCTTTTAAAGTATTTAAAAAGTAAAATTATATTTTGGATTAGTTTTAAAATTTAATTAGTTAATTTTTTTATAAAATAATTCAATTATATTTTTTTAAAATGAATTTTATACTCGAATCTAGTCTACAAACATTTTTACATTAAAAATGACATTTTTATGAAAATTTTCTTTTCATCACATTTTGCTGATTTAATTTTAAATTAAATTCTACCAATTTTATGTTTTGAATTTTAAAAAATGGATTTCATATTTGGAATTATGAGGTCCAAATTTATTAAAAATTTCCCATTAATTTTTGGTCAATATGAATAGTAATCTTAGTAATTTTGTTACCAAAGTAAAGGGTAAATCAGATAATTAAAGTTAAACATAAAATGATAAAGACTATAAAATGACCCTAAAAAATGAATTAATTTTAGTTAATGAGTTTATTTCATCCATAATCATCATTTATTTAGTTATATATCATTTTAGGCCATTTGGATGAGTTTTTTATAATATTTTATTTAAATAAAAGTAAAAAATATCACACTCTTGTTTTGAATAACTATAACATTTATAACATGGGGATGAATATAGGATATATTAGTTTATAAATATTCATCTAAAATCTAAAATATTTATCTTAATCATGAAAATTTATTTTTAATTTTTAGTGAAGAAATAATTTCCTTAAATGCTTGCACAATACTGATGAAATAATTATTTAATTAATGAAAAAATAAAATAAATTATATTAAAAATATCAAAAGTTTTATAATATGAGATAATTAATGTGATGCACAAATTTTATATATGACCATGATATTTTGAGGATGTTTTAAAATATTTTTTTTTCGAATTTTAAGTATTTTATTGATATTATTAATGTTTGAGTAATGAATAGTTCTTAAAATTGACATTATTGATATTTTATAATAAATAATATTTTAGTAAATGTTATAAAATTCATAACAATATTAGATTCATCCAATTTATTAGGATATGGTTGATAATATTAATCATGGTTCATTTATGAGACATTTTTTCTATTTATAGTGTCACGAACCGACCCAAGTTGCTATCTAATCTGACACCTGACCCGACCTGTGGTATAGCCAAAAGGGCGTTCCAGATACCCATAGGCTGAAAAATAGTACCTGGGCACCGAGTAACACCTTTGGTAATGGTTTATCCCATGAAACAATTACCAAATAATAAACATTAATTACATCACATTCAATAACCATAACATAATAGATCATGAAAACACTATAAGGGTGAGATAAACGTTTAAAATTTGTAATCTAAATCCAAATACCAAAAAGGGAGAAGGAATCAATTAAATGAAGAAAACCCCATGTATCATGTGGGTCATCACCCCATTACACCGCCATCAACACCCAATCAAAAATGAATCTGTTAGAACATAGAACCACCATCACCACCTTGCAATGCCTCACCTTTACCTGAGTTAGAAAAAACAAGATCTACATATGCCCTAGGGTGTATGTAGAGTGTGAGATAAATTTACAAGTAGGATATAACCAGAAGTTTCCATGTAATGAAATTAAATGAAAAATTAACATGCTAGTTTTCAAATAAAGAATTTGAACAATTTTTGAAATGAAAATAGGTTTTATTTACACAAAAAGTAAAATGATGAAAATATAATTTTAAACAGTTCAAAATAAAGTCTAAGAGCCATGGGAAACACCCTAAGTAGCTAGGTTGTTAGGCCCCTAGGATCCTCATACCTTGGTGATCGATCCATATAGAACGTTCTCATGCATGAACTTCTAGAGAGGACACAACTAAATTTTTAGTGGCCCCCAAGTCATTATCATCTGTTTATTTAGTGTTATAGTGTGAACTTACTAAAGATCTCAAGTCATTTCTAAACCAACCCAAATGGAATACTAGTCCATAGAAACCCACCTAGAATACCCGAGGTTCCCAAGTGATCTATCCAATTTCTTTGTCTAGTGAATCCCCTTTCATGTAATCACAATTACAATAATTGAAACCATACTTTCCAAACAACCATATACACAAAGGAAATTCACTATTCAACAATGAACTCACACAAAAAACCAAAGAAAACACCTTCTTTACCACCTACTCAATTTATAAAACCCATTTGGAAACTAAAGAAAGCATAATAAAATCATCAATTAATATCAAGGCATGAAACTACCTACTACTTGCTTGGAGACTTCACAAATCTGGGTGGAAACCACAAACACACCAAGAGGAGACTATATAAAGGCAAGAGCACACCAAAACCATCAATATCTAACCCAAAGAAACAATATTGAACCCACTTTAGGTCAACCTATCTACTAGAGAAGAGATAACTCAAGAAATAATAAAGAGGGAACCAAGATGGGAAAATAGAAGATAGAAGGAACTTAATTGATGATTTCTTGAATAATCCAAGCCAAAACACCCAGGATTTAGAACCAAAGTGGAAGGGGAAGAAAAAGGATAAATGTTTAGGGATATAAATGATGAATGGGGAGAGAAATGGGTGATTTGGGGTTAAAACTATGGAGTAAAAAATCTAAAATTTCAAAGTTTTTAAATATTTGTTAGCCACACGATTTGGCCGCATGACCTACTAGACCGTGCACCAAACATGTGACACCTCTATCCAAGAATAAAACTGGACGAACAATTTTTCTTGGAGGGGGAACATGCCGATGTGCCTAGTTGTGTGTCTTGGACAGTGACACTGTCTTGGTTTCATGATTTTACTAGGAAGGTCACATGCCCATTCTTTAGGTTATGCGGCCTGGATAGTGACACTGTCTAAGGCACACAATTTGCATTGGGTTGTCTCATGATTTCTCCTAACTATGCGCTAACCATGTTCCTTCTTCTATCTAGTCTTAAAACCATCATTTTTCTCAAAAAATATCAGAAAATACATGCAATAAAGATATGACTAAAAATAAAAGAGAAAATACCTCAAAATAACGCCACAAATGTGGTAGTTATTTCCACCATGAAAAATTTCCACTCTTGGAAAGTAAAGCCAATGTTTTATCAGAGAATAGATGAGGGTACTGCTCATATACCCAAGAACTTCACTCCCATGTCTCATGAAAATCATTACCATACTACCAAAGGATCCGAACTAGAGGTATGAATTTTTCTTGAAGTAATTTCATTTGGGAATCCATAATTTGTATTGGCCACTCAAACATAGAAAAATTCAATTGCAAATCTAACTATTCCCAATTTATCACATGTGAAAGGTTTAGATTATACTTTTTCAATTATGAGATATGGAATACATCATGGACTAATGTTAACTGGGGTGGAAAATCTAACCAGTATTCCACCTTACCAATTCTCTCAGTAATCTCAAAAGTTTTGACATGATTAGGAATAAGCTTCCCCGGATTACCAAGATGACAATGACCCATGCGAGGTTCCATCCTTAAGAACACCTAATCACCTACTAAGAACTCCAAGGCTCAACACCGTTGATTGACATATGATTTTTGGTAGATCTACACTGTCAATAACTACTGTCTGATCAAAAAAACTTTCTCATATGTATCTTGCACAAGTCTTGGTCCTAATAAAGAGGTCTCACCCACTTCCATCCAACATAGAGGTGATTTACATGACCAACCATAAAGTGCCTCAAAGGGATCCATTTTAATCAAGGATTGGTAACTATTATTATATGTAAATTACACTAATCCCAAATGGTTATCCCACGAGCCTCTAAAATATAAAAAACATATACGAAGCATATCTTCCAAGATTTTATTCACCTACTTCGTATGACCATCCATTTAAGGATGTTATATTTTATAGAGTTTGACTTATGACCCTATTGAATTCTAAAGGCCTTCCTAGAACTGAGATGTAAAACAAGGGTTCCTATATGAAATGATAGCTAACAACACACCATGAAGCCTCACAATATTCTGAACATACAATTGGCCCAATTCCTCCACCTTGGTCGAATCCTTGATCAAAATGAAATGGGAAGGTTTTTTTTCAGACGATCAATCACCACCCAAATGGTGTTCCTTACCTAAGGTGTACAAGGAAACCCAATAATTAAGTACATGGAAACATTTCCCCACTTTCAGGTAGGAATGGGGAGTGGATGAAGTAAACCTCAAGGCCTATGGTGCTCATCTTTAACCTGCTGAAAAGTATAGCACCTGGATATGAAGTCAGCTATATCACACCTCATACTTGGACACTAGAACTAACAATGCATATCGTAAAACATCTTGGTGGTCCTGTGATGAATGGACCACTGAGAGTGGTGGTTGTCCTACATTACCACCCTCTACAAAAATAATGACTCCACAAAGAGACCCTTTAAATAAAGGATTCCCTCAGATGATATCAACCACTCACTAAGCACATCCCCACCATTTAGAATCTTCCTAGAGTACTGACACAACTCATCATTAGGTTTATCTTCCTGAATCAACTCTATAAGAGAAGGTATCAACTGAATGGTAGCCAAGAACATGTCTCCACTATGCTCCTTGGCTTCTAGGTGCATCTGGAAAAAAATCCCCATCAATTTCCATTCTTCACCGGACTCCTTTACAATTTGCACTGGAATATTCCTACTTATGGAGTCCACTACCACATTCCCTTTTCTCAGGGTATAGATGATATCAAATTTTAACCTCTAAAGGCACTCAACCCATTAACGCTACCTCAAATTTAATTCCTTATGGTAGAAAATGTAGTCCAAGCTATTATGGTCTGATTAAACCACAATTTCTCCATAAAATGATAGTGAAACCACATTTTAAAAGAATAAATCATTTCCACTAATTCCAAGTCATGGTTTAGGTATTTGCTCTTGTGTGGTCAGATATGATGAGAACCCTACGCCAACACATGGACATCCTACATCAACACACACCCAAGAACCATACCTTAAGCATCACAGTAGACCAAATATCCTTTTCTATATTCTGGTAAGATCAAAACATGGATAGTGGTAAAACACTGCTTTAGCTCCTCAAAATATTTCTGAAATTTTGGGATCCATTCAAACCTTGCACTCTTTTTGGTAGTGCATTCATGGGTGAAGAAAGTTTAGAGAAATCCATAACAAACTGACAGTAATATCCTGCTAGGCCCAATAATCTCCTGATTTTGGAGACATTCCTTGGTTTTTCCCACAACATCATTGATCTAATATTTTTGGGGTCTACTAAAATCCCTCATTTTGAGATCACATAGCCTTGAAATTTTACTTCTAGGATCCAAAAATTGTGCTTGGAGAGTTTATCATAAAGTCAGTGATCCCAAAGAGTGCCTAACACAATCCTCAAGTACTACCCATGCTCTTCCTTTGTTCCGAAGTAGACCAGGATGTCATCCACAAACACTACGAAAAAAGAGTCGAGTTACTAATGAAACAATCAGTTCATAAGATCCATGAAAATCACTGGATCATTTTTCAACTCAAATGGCATGAACAAATACTCAAAATATCCATACCTAATTCTAAATTCTATATTAGGAATGTCTACCTCCCTAACTCCAACCAGATAATACTCAGAGCATAGTTCAATCTTGGAAAACCACCTTACTCCCTTGAGCTGATAAAAGAGGTCATCATTGCGGGGCATGGGATATTTATTCTTAATTTTAACCCTGTTCAACTTCCATTAATCAATACACAATCAGAGGGACCTATTATCCTTTTTAGAAAATAGAATTAGGGTAACCTAAGGTGAGATGATAGAGTGAATGAATCCTTTGTATTCCAAATCATCTAGTTGTATCATTAATTCCCTAAATTCAGTGGGGCCCATATGATACAGGGTAAGATATATTAGCTATGTTTCCAACACCAGATCAATGGTGAACTCCACATCATTATCTAAGGTTAACCTTGAGAAATCATCTAGAAACACCTCTATAAACTTAACTACCACATGAGGTGGCCCAATCTCAAAACCCCTACCATCATCCTCTAGTATAAGAGAAGAAACTTGGAAAACAAGGTTGCTTAGATTTGAAAGTGTAGGTACAACACGCCCCGACTGAGGATCCCATTAACCTTAGAAGACCCAAGTACTCCCATTAAGTGCCATAAAAATTACTCAACGATGATAAAAATCGATGAATGAAATGAAACACACCATCCATTACATGACTATAATCATGTAATAAATATCTATTTCTAGAACTAAGAAGTCCCATTCCAATTCAACTTTTAATTGGGTGAGGGAACAAGACATACAATTGAAACCTTGTTCCCTCTTCTTTCCAAGTAGTGCAGCCAAATCCATGGTGAAAGAAATGAGATCAATTGGTAATTTCAGAAACTCCACAGGAAGGGAAAAAATAAAATAATTATAATCACCCATGTCAAATAAAATGACCGCTATGGATGATGCAATAAAAATAGTTACTCAAATTGTAATAGGGCCTGCATCTGATTATACTAGCGCTTGGTCCATTTTTTTAAAGGTTGGGGTCGAAGCCTCATTTATTATTAAAGAAAAGAAAATAACTCTTTAATTGGGTAGAGGGAGACCCATTACATATCTCAAAGTCCCAGTGGGAATTTAGCCCATTACATGGCCCGTAGGCCCATTTTTTGGCCCAAATCCCATTCTGTGAATAGTACTGCTACAGTACCGCACTGCTATAGTACTGCACAGTACCCATCGCTGCTATAGTACTGTGCCACCACTATAGTGCCCACTGTTGCTACAGTGCCTCCAATGCTATAGTATGCTACAGGAGTACATTACTATAAAATTTCTGAAAGTACCCCATAATCCCACACTATTGACATCACCTAGGTGGATCTGAACAGGCAGTCTGTACGTGTTCAGGGGTCCCACACTGATGGAACATGACCGACCCATCACCAGAGGTTGCAAACGAAGGTGGTCAGGATGGGTAAGTAGAGATACCAATTTCCTTCTTCTCCTAATCATTATGCTTCCTTTTCTTCTTAGACATTACACTATCGCCTTGTCCTACTACTAATACTATCCCATAGAAACCAAATTTACCAGTATGATCAATTTCCACCATTAGGGATCAATAAACTACTTCAATATAGATCCTCATATTAAACAAAAATATCTAGGATCGAATGTCCAACCGCAACCCCATTTCAAAATGGTGATCCTTTAGCTACTCATTAGAAACTACCTCAGGTGAAAAAAGGACTATTTCTACAAAATAATTGGCATATCCCAACATGGTGTGACCCCCATGATGGATATCCAGAAACTCCTGGGTCTTGGTGAGGGATAACGTATAAGAGAAATACTGATCATTGAAAACAATATTTAAATCTTTCCAACCCATCTTCTCATGTTTCTCAGCCTAGACCACTGAGTCCCACCACCCACGACCAGGGCCTTCCAACATAAATAAAGCACATTCCACCTTAACTACTTTAGAAGTATCAAGAAACCTGAAAATATTATCAATATCTTCCACCCAATCCTCCACTTCCTAGGGGTCTATGCTACCCTAAAAGGAAGGAGGTTCATTCTTGAGAAACTCTCAATCTTTGTCCTTTTTCGAACCTGGTTCAATTTCTTTATCATGAGCAGGACCAGAGCCTGCTTCCTAATCCAATGCTTAAACATTACAAACCAGTAATTCCACTAATCTCTGATCAACTGGTGATGGAGAATTCTATCTGACCTCTTACCAAATTTACATAGGAAGTTTCTAGGGATACATGATGCTACATCAATTAACAAGACCAAATAAACCATCAATACATCACCCATATTCAGTAATAACAAATTTCAAACATTTACATAAGTTAATATAAAACTATAACAGGTACAATAATAGATCAAGACACTCCACCCCAACTTGGTGTCCATGCATAGTCTTTATCCTATACATCACACCCAAAGGAGGAGTCAAACCAAATCCCAAACATCCCATGGGGACCCAAGGCCTGCCAGGAGGTGTGTTGGCTAGACACCCCACTCGCAACCAACACCTCAATCCCTGACAGTCTTAGCTCATGTCTATCTAGACTCTCCCAAATAAAACGACCCAATCTAATACCATTTTTTCATGAACCATATCATGTTTCCATACAACCCAACACTCGAACCCATCTGTGGCATAACCTAAATGGTGTTCCCAGTCCCCATGGGCTAGGAACTAGTTCCTGGGCATCAAGTAACAACTTTGGGAATAATTTATCCCATGAAAAAATTACCTAACAATAAACATTAATTACATCACATTCAATAACCATAACATAATAGATCATGAAAACACTATAAGCGTGAGATAAATGTTTAACATTTGTAACCAAAATCCAAATATCAAAAAGGGGGAGGGAATCAACTAAATGAACAAAACCCCCATGTAACATGCATATTGTCACCCTATTCCACCACCATCAACACCTGATCAAAAATAAATATATCATCACATAGAACCATCATCACCACCACAAAATGCCTTTCCTTTACCCAAGTCAAGACAAAAAAAAAGATCTACATACACTCGAGGTTGTATGTAGGGTGTGAGATAAATTTCCTAGTAGGATATCACCACAATATTCCATGAAATGACATTAAATAAAAAATTAATATGATAGTTTTCAAAGAAATAATTTGAGAAATTTTTGAAATGAAAACATGTTTTAATAACATAAAAATTCAAACAATGCAAGTGTAATTTTAAACGGTCCAAAATAAATTCTAAGAACCATGGGAAACTCCCTAAGTAGCTAGGCTTTTAGGGCCCTAGGATCCTCATACTTCAGTGATTGAAACATATAAAACATTCTCATGCACAAGATTCTATAGAGGTCGCAACCAAAGTTCTAGTGCCCCCAAGTTATCTTCATCTTTTCAGTTAGTGTTGTAGTGTGAACTTTTCAAAGATCCCGGGTCATTTCCCAGCTGACCCAAAATGGTGTACTAGTCCATAGAAACCCACCTAGAATACCTGGAGTTCCCAAGTGCTCTATCCAATTTCCATGTCAAGTGAATCCCATTTCATGTAATCACAATTCCAATAATTAAAACCACATTTTCCAAGAAACCATATACACAAAGGAAATTCTCCATTTAATAATGAACTCACACTAAAAACCAAATAAAATATATTTCTCACCACATACTCAATTTATAAAACCCATTTGGAAACTAAAATAATAATAATAAAATCATCAATTAATTTCAAGGCATGGAACTACCCACCTCTTACTTGGAGACTTCACAAATCCAAGTGGAAACCACAAACACACCAAGAGAAGACCATATAAAGGTAAGAGTATACTAAAACCATTAATATCTGACCCAAAGAAACAAGATTGAACCCAATTTAAGTCAACTTATCCACTAGAGAAGAGAAAAATCAATAAAAAAGAAAGAGGGAACCAAGAATAAGGTAAAAGAGAATATAAGATGATATAAATTGATGAATTCTTGAAGAATCCAAGCCAAAATACCCAAGATTTAGAGCCAAAGGGGAAGGGGAAGGAGAGAGAGACATGCCTAGGGCTGGGAAGGCCGAATGGAGAGAAAAATGGGTGATTTGGGGTTAAAATCGGGGAGGGGTAAAACTAGAATTTCAAAGTTTTTTTAAAGATTTGGTAGGCTGCATGGTTTGGAAACATGACCTATCATACTATGCGCCAATCATGTGGAACCTCTGTCCAATAAGAAAACTGGCCTCCCAGTTTTCCTAGAGGGGGTGCACGCTTGTGCGCCTATTCATGCAGCCTGGAAAGTGCAACTTTCCTAATAGTACAATTAGTCTGGGAGGTCCACACACTCATTTTTCATGCTGTGTGGTTTGGATAGTTCCACTATCCAAGGCACACAGTTTTCACTGGGCTACCACATGGTTTCTCCTAACTGTGCACTATTTGTGTACCTCCTTCTATTTGGTCTGAAAACCACAATTTTCTCAAAACATACCAATAAATCCATGAAATAAATATAATACCAAAAATAAAATAGAAAATACCTCAAAATAACACCACATATGTGACATATAGTAACTATCTTGGACCTCAAAGAGTAAAAAACTTTGTTTTCATGGTAAGTTTAAAAAGGGTTAACGAGGGGTTAAAACCAAAATATAAGGATTCAAATATAGTAAAAACTTATCTATTTTTTATTTTTTTGAGATTATTTTAACCCATACTTATCCCATATTTGAAATAAATCAGTTTGGATCCATTTTTAATTGAGTATTAATTTATATTAATTTAATATTTTTTGAAATTCCAAGACGGTCCATCCCCTCTCTTATAAAAGGGAACCTCTTATTCTCAATCCTTCACACTTAAAAAAACAATTTAGTCCAGACAATACCTACCCAATTCCATTACTATAATCCCTATACTCATTATAGCAATGGTGATTGTTTTATTTGCGGTTTTGAGAAGAAGAATCTCGAGCCTACTGGTAGAAATAAATGGAATATTTATTCAGCAGAGATAAATTGAGAAGAGATGAGAAAGGGTATTTTTGTAATACCACTGGAGACAAGCAGTTGAGGCAAATAGAATATGTTGAGATTGTGGAGACACACGTAAAAAAAGTAGAGGAAAAAGTGAGAAGGAGAATAGCTGTATGAGATTGAGGGGGATTTTCTATATCAAATATATACAAAATATAATCTGTGATTCGAAAATATATAAGCTGAGTAGAAAAGAGGAGAAGGAGGCTTCAAAGAAGTGAGCTCTCTGCATGTGAAAAAGAAAGAATTCTTGAGGGAGAAGAGATGAACATGATACTGTGCTGAAGAAGGAATACTCTTGGGTATCGAAGAAGAAAAAGAGAAACAAATTCAGAGATATCTTCATGTAATACCCAATATTGGAGAAGCTTGAGGAGGAAGAATTAAGAGGAAGACCGACACTGCTGTTCCTGTTTTTGATCAGGGTGTCGAGACTTTCTAATTGAGAAGTTGTTGGGTTATTGCAGATCACAGGAGCTCAAGTGTGAGAGAAGCCAATGAGCAGATTCTGAGAAAGATATGGGAACTGGGGCTATCTAGCAGAGACCTAGTTGCATGCTACTGTTCTTAAAGATCTACAGGCAATCAAAGACTCTGTATGAGGAAGAGGATCAGATCATTTGATGCAGTGTCATCCCAGAACACATAGTTGATCATCTTCAAACAGGTTCGAAAGGAGGATCAAAGAAGACTTGCGGTTCCAATATAAACAATGTCGTGAAGACCGCGGGAAGCAGTATAAAGACCCTATCGAGAAGATAGTTGATTATCCTAAGTGGAAGTCGAACTTGCCCTAAGGTTGCCTCCGGCATAAAATCAAATAGTGCAGGTGTTGAGTGGAAGATGATACCGTCTCAACCCAAATTTTAATCACTTTTTGTTATGTAAAATAATTGTGAGAGGGAGAAAAGAGGAATGGACTCTGTATATTGAAGTAGTAGTAGATCACAGTAGCAGAATGACAACATAAAACAGAGCAGAAAACACAGCAGAAATATAGGAAAATACAGTAGGGTGGCAGGGGAAGGAGAAAAAGTAACCCGCGGGAGGAGACCACCCTTCCACGAGCCCAGCCGAGACCACCGGCGACCTGCTGCCAAGCAATTGCTAAAAATGATCCATGTCCCTCTACAAACACTGACCCCCTTTATTTAAAGGCCCACCCAACCCCCTCTAACAAACTAACTGTTTTTAGGTGGTTCCCCTCCAGCCAAGAATATTCCTCTCTCTCCTCTAACAGCCCAACAACCTCCAGCCAAATATATTCTCCTCTCTCCTCTAACAAACCAACAACCTCCAACCAATAACAATAACACCTGGACAGCCCCCTTTATTCCTAACAATTCCCTCCCACCTAAAAACCACCTTGTCCTCAAGGTGGAACAAACTCAACCTTTGCTCGGGTGTGCATTGGGACAGCAGCACCTGGTGGCGGCTTTGGTGGAGGCCTCAGTATCATTGCATCTTCATTGGAAATCAGCAACACACTTGGGAAAATTAAGACAGCCAGTGCAAGTGGTCCGTATTCCTCTTTGTCCTTCCTTCGGTCCCCAACAACTAGTACAGGATACTCTAATTGTTGTGCACCACAATAGGTCTTCATTTCACCATAAATCTCAGCCAACCCCTCAAGCACAATGTCAACTTCTTTAGGCTGTTTTGGTTGTCCAGCAGCTATAGCAGTTCGCCATACACAAAATTCAGTGCCAATTGCATGCGGATGGCAGTCTAAAACAGTCCCCACAGCTTGTGTATAAACTTTAATGGGCTCCGAAAACGATCTCCCGTAGGCATCACCAGCTAAATTATGTACCTTGGCTTTCAAAAGTGAGAAGTTAGCAGCAACAGTTGAAACATGATATAACTCTGTCCGGTGCAGTGGTTCTTGTACCATTTCACCCCTTTTTCTGTCACAAGCATCCCATGGAATGCCAACCGGCTTCAATCTTTCTTTAACATGATTCTCATAGGAAGAAGTTAACAGTCAATTGAGCAAATTAGAGCAATCAAGGTAGAGGGAGAACTGCTGGCCACATTTAATTGCGGCTGAATAAGAAGTAAGTAGGCCAAAAAAATGATCCCTTGCATCCCAACTGAAGCCCAATATCACCATGATCCGCGTCTCTCCAATTAAAATAGGTGGATAATGTTTTCAATACAATACAACGTTGTAACCTTTAACACCACAAGCTCCTGATTCTGCTCCGTTTATGAGTACTCCCACACAAATTTCAGAAGGAACCTTACGGCCAAACCCGAATCTTCTGCTTCTAATCCAACTAAAATCATCTGCAAATGAATCCTCTCCCAGAATGCACATATAAACAGGTCTGAAACTACCTGCTCCAAGACTGTTTAAAGGAGCAGAATCTTCTGTGACAGCCCTAATTTCAGTAAAGTTTTGTTGTCTCTTCACCTTTCTGTTGTCACCACTTTTAGAACTAGTATCGGAACTGCTCCTTTCCAGTTTATCCTCATTTGAATTCAGATCAATAATTACCTCTTTTGGTTGTTCTGGAAGGGACACAAACTTCTCTTTTACGTCTTCCAAAGCCTGTGTGGGCTGCTGCTTGTCATACTGCCATTGAAAGAACTCTCACTGCTCCGTGTCGTTCCCATATTCCTTCATCAATGCTGGCTTCAACTGCTCCCAACTCACATCAGGGTTTTCAGACAGCCAAGACAAGAACCAGCGCAAAACCGTGTACTCCATACTTAGCTGCGCCCAATGTATTTTCATGTCCTCTGCTGTTTGAAAAAACTGGAAATATGCCTCTGCTTTCGTGATCCAGCCCAATGGATCTTCTCCAAAAAAATAAGGCAGCTCAACCTTATTTTTCATTCTTGTCAGACTTTCTGTTCGATCAAAAGCCTTCAGTAGCTTGCTTCCACCTTGTCTATAACCTTCCTCTGCGTTTTTGCACCTGCATAGATAATCATTGTACCCCCCACTTTGTCTCCCAGTCACCGTAGTATGTTCCTCTTGCAACTCTAGTCCCAAACGGCCCTCTGTTGTGTGCTTTTCGAAGCCATGAAACCTGAGCGGAGCGTTCTCTGCAGTTCGGTGCGTCTGAACACTTGCAGATTGCAGGAATTCTGCTTGTTCTTGAACCAGCTTCTCTAAACCTTCCTGAATAGTTTTTAACGTCCGTTGTACCTCTTCCGTAGCCGATTCGATATTAGCAAGGCTGTTCTCCATCCTTATTTTCAACGTCGGCAGCGCTCTCAACAACATTTGCACAGAAAAAACAGGTAGAAGAAAGAGAAAAGCACTCAGTGACTTCATTGAGTTGTACCTGTGGTGGAGTTGATTCTGCTCTGACTGTCCTCCAGCACTCGTTTTTTTTTCCCAGCTGTGATCGCCTCTCAGTTGTGCTTGTGATGTCAAGCAGCAAACGAAGGCCTCGCAGGTCTCTCTCCAGCGAAGGCGATTCCCCAGCGATCTGTACCTGAGCATCTGAGTCTCCCTACACTAATCGCGATTCTCCAGCGGCAATCGGTTCCCCAGCTCTGATGCAACAAACTCCAGCGGTTATCGACTACACAACTCGTGCGCTTCCTCCAGCCTTACAACGATCCCCTAGCCGCATATGTGGCACTCGTTACAGCAGACACCAAGGAGCAGCGGCTTCCTTACAACGTCCAGCCTCAACTGCAACAGTCTAATTTTCCAACGTTCGGGACTTTTTCCAGCAATACGTACCCAGGCATCCAAGCCTCCCTGCAGCAATCGTGGTTTCGGCTGCATCTGTTTTCTTCCTCAACAGACACGTCACACAGTCCAGGCGTCTACGTTTCTTTCTTTCTTTTTTCAACAAACAGCGCCTCCAGGTAAAAGTCGCACGTTCTGGCCAAACAGCGCTTTCAAGAAAGAGCCGCAGAAATCAGTTCCACAGCATGAGCTCCTTCTTCGAACGTCTCTCCCGCAAAGTTCCCCAGCGGAGTCGCCAAAATGTTATGTAAAATAATTGAGAGAGGGAGAAAAGAGGAATGGACTCTGTATATTGAAGTAGTAGTAGATCACAGTAGCAGAATAACAACAGAAAACAGAGCAGAAAACACAGCAGAAATATAGGAAAATACAGTAGGGTGGCAGGGGAAGGAGAAAAAGTAACCCGCGGGAGGAGACCACCCTTCCACGAGCCCAGCCGAGACCACCGGCGACCTGCTGCCAAGCAATTGCTAAAAATGATTCGTGTCCCTCTACAAACACTGACCCCCTTTATTTAAAGGCTCACCTAGCCCCCTCTAACAAACTAACTGCTTTTAGGTGGTCCCCCTCCAGCCAAGAATATTCCTCTCTCTCCTCTAACATCCCAACAACCTTCAGCCAAATATATTCTCTTCTCTCCTCTAACAAACCAACAACCTCCAGCCAATAACAATAACACCTGGACAGCCCCCTTTATTCCTATAACTTTTAAGCACGGGTAATAAAATCTGTGTCACGAGATAATAACCGAACACGGCAAGGAGTAGATTGTTGTACCCCACACTCTTTGATTTTCATGATCACAATCACTTTCATATATGTTTAACTTTGTTTTTTAAGTGTTGTGGATGATAGGCAAAAGATTGCCAAAGGATTGGCCCAAGAATGGACAAGAAATGGACTGAAATTCAGTCCACCGGCCAACCGGTGTGATAGCACCGGCCAGCCGGTGGAACTGGCAGAGGGATTGCCCACTGCCAGGTTCCACCGGTCGACCGGTGGCTCTGTCACCGGTCGACCTGTGGCATCCAGCCCAAATAGTGTTTGCTACTGTCTTGCCACCGGCCAGCCGGTGGCTCCTCCACCGGTCGACCGGTGGAGCCTGGACCAAGACTCTTCTTCTCTGCCAAGGCACCGGCCAGCCGGTGGAGCTGTACCGGCCAGCCGGTAGCCCAGTCAAACTAGTCGTTGGCTTTGACCAGTCAACCCTCTTTTGGGCTCCAACGGCTCCGAGGACTTCTCCAACGGCTCCGAAGCCTCCCCAAGGGTTCCATGCCTATAAATAAAGGCCAAGGAAGCCCCGGACACCTACCGGAACTATTGTAAAGCCAACGGACATATTTTCCATCATTCGGCAATCCTCCGGCGAGCCACTTCAAAGGATCCTCAAGTGCTCCAATCCAACTTCCAATCCAAGGAGCACCTCAAGAAGCTTGGGAGAGCACGCTACATCAACTCCATCATCCAATTGGCGCCCAAGTCTTCCCAAATACGGGTTTTATTGTTTTACTTTTTATTGAGCTTTAAAATTGGGTTTGTGCCTACAAACCCCAAACTCTTTTCTCATCCCTCTTTCTTTTGGGTTTCACACCACCACTAAGGTGTGAAGAGGTTTCGTCAAGCCTTTCCTTTTAAAAGGCTTGTGTCACCGGTGAGCTAGCCTTCACCCGTTAAAAAGGCTAGTGGGTTCTTGCTATTCCATTGAAAGCAAGTGGGTTCTTGCTAAACCACAAAAAGCAAGCTGTAATAGGTCCTAGTGCTACCTCAAAGCCTAGTGGGTTTCTTGCTAAAACCATTGAAAAGCAAGCGGTAGGAATCTCTCAACGGTTGAGTTGGGAGCGGAGACGTAGGCCGGGTTTTGGCCGAACTCCGTTATCAATTTCGTGTGTCTTGCCTCTTTACTTTCCGCTGCATTTCTTTACTTTGATTTTAATTTGTTAATCTTTTTTTAAAAGGCAATTCACCCCCCTCTTGCCATCATCCTTGCTTCTTCCGCCCAACATAGATTTCCCATATCGGGGCCGAACCTTGTAAAAACACCATGTGGTGCACTTTATTTTACCATTCTACATTGCATGCGTGTGTTGTTTGTTGGTTAAAGAAAACAAATCCATTTGTCTTAATCGGCAACATAAGTTCAAAGACCAAAGGGGGTAAAAGATAAAAAGAACATTTGGAATTTGGTAAAAGATTTAGGCACCACTTGATTCACCCCCCCCCCCCCCACAGAGACTGCACTCATTCCTAGGCACCACAGAAACGATAAGACTGAGCAAATTGGTGTTTTATATTTCTAGAGTAACTTTCACATCAATTATAGTTCTCTATTTAGTTTCCTGATCCCAAACTCTTTATTTTCTAGTCATGCCACTAAAATCACTTAATGTCCTCCACTGATATCTAGGATCATCAAGTGAACAAGCCAAAACATTACCATGTTATTCTCAGTTGCCCATGCCTAATTTGAGTAACTAATTAATCTCATTAAATTTGTGGCCGATCAGGACCAAAGGTAAGGTACCCAACCAATTTCCATTCACCGCTTGCAAAATGTTAAGCATGACTCCCATTCAGATTTGGATTGCACCAAGGGTCTTGGGTCACCACCCAGTAAGCGTCGGATCAAGCCAACCAATTTTTGGGAACTTCCAGTCAAATGCATCAACAAGATGTCGCTATCACCAATATGAAAGTCCCCGTTGCATCGAAGATAAAATTCGTAATTTTTCCATGTCACATTCAAAGGTATAAGACACTGTAAAAGGACACTGTACAAAGGAAGAAATCTATTATGATTAGCATTTTTAATAAAGGATAATCAAACCTAAACTAATCGGCTTAGCAATTCCCCTACAAATCGCAAAGAGAATAAATGAGATCCAAAAACGACCTAATTAAACATAAATGAAAATACTAATAAATACAAAACTTAAATAAATAAAAAATTGCACAAACAAAATTTAAGTGTTTTTTTCCCAAAAATGAAAGAAATGGTATTTATGATCTGAAAGCACTTATATAATACAGGTACTTTTCAATAAATATTATCAAACGTAAGCATCACCAAAGAGATCAAAGATCATGTTCAAATGCCAAATGCAACAAGAAAGACACAGCCAACACGCAATGCAAAATACTTGAACAAAATAGTCTAGCAAAGGATATTCTTTCCTGCGATCCTTTTCACTCGCTCGATCGCGAAGATGAGTGAGTCGCAACATCTCCGCTTCTAGCCACTGTATTTAAAACAAAGCAGCGTGCATGACAACGGTTTTCAATGTTTTTTTTTTTTTTTGATAAAAAAATATATATGAGATAAGATGTAAGAAAAAATTGGAGGACAAAGAAAAGGGATCGAACGCAATAAACAAATATAAAATGGGAAAAAGAAGCAGAAAGGCTTCAAAAATAGAAGGCTTCCATTCCCTAGTCAGGTCATTATGACCATACGGAAAAAATAAATAAAAAAATCCTTGTGCCACCAAGATGTCAATCCAATTAAAAAACATGAGAATTTAAATCAAGGAATGATTATCCCTAAAAACAATTAATTTACAGGGGAACACATAGCAGTCTGGAATTATGATCGGTGCAATAGCCTTTGCATGTGGCTGTTTTTGTTTTTTGTTATGTTATGCTTTTCAGAGAAGGCTGCCAAGTGATGGAGATGCTGTTGGTTGTTGTAAATGTGACCATCCCCAAAGAGATTCTGTATTCAGCAGGAATTAAAACCTTAATAATGCAAAATACCTTTAGATGTGTGTCTATGATTCACAAGTTTGACAAATCACATAAACTAAAACCTCCATAATGCAGAATAATTTTAGATGTGTAACTAAGATTCATCAATTTGAAAAATATCATAAAACCTTAACACTTTTCCATCAAGTATGGAAAGAATACACAGATGGCCAGTCAAGAGTGGCAGGCTGGCCAGTTTTTGAGTTCAGCAGCCCTATAATATTGTTATGCTTGGGCATTTTTCAATCTGATTGTGATGTCATCAACAATATTCTAGGTCATTAATGTTGTATCTTCACCGTACCCACCTCTCCATTTTCTGAAAAATTAATAAATTAATGTATTTTCATATTACAAACCCATGTCGATATTACATGGCCTTGACGTAAGCAATAAACTTGCTAATGCTTTAAATTGAATAACAACTATCATTGAGTAATGGATTGTCAGCTATATTATTCAAAAGGGTATTCGCTTCAAGATACTTGCCAACGCATTCTTGCTTCTGTTCAGTGAAATTTTTTATTTGTGAATGAATGGTGGGGGCGATTTGATTGTGACAAAACCATGGCCATGGTTGAAGATAGATTATATTGGCCAAGTCTAAAAATTGCGTTGCTCATATTGTCTCCAAATGTCATCTTAAAAAAAATGATCTATCACCGCAAAAATAGAGACCCTTACCCGCCTTTACTTGCACCCCAAAAACCTCAGCAAGTTTTAAGCAAAGATTTTGCATGAAGTCTACACTGAACTTTGAAGGGTGTGACGATTTTTATGGCAGTGGATCATTTTTTCTGAAATGCGATAATTTATCCATAAAAAATTTATTGATGTGGTTTTTCGCATTAAATTTGCTGTTCTTTTGGAACCATTGTGCATAAAAGTCTTTGAATATGCTATTATTTTTGGAAGACTTTAAGCATAATGCTCAACACAAAACTCAATTCTCCATCACCTATCATACTCATAATGATGGGAAAATAAATGTCCTCAAACACAAGCCAGGTAATCTTTTGGGATGTTTAAAAGGTGAGTGTCTTTTGTTGAGATATTTTACCCATAATTAAGTTCTCATATATTAGCTAGATCAATCGGCCCAAAAGGTTTATTTTACTGGATTTAGGAAACCAAATGATTCTCACCCCTCACGGTGCATCTCCACAACACATTCATCAATTCACATGTAGATTCATGAAAATGTTAATTCAAGTGGCAGAGACCGAAAAATCGTTGCAAATGTGCATTGTAGGTAATAGAAGCTCTTTAAATGAGACATTATAATGATTAAGGTTCATCTTTACACACTTTATATTGGAACCTCAAAAAAAAAGTAACTTGCAAAACGTATGGGCACTTTAATGCCTAAGCTTTATGGGAATTCATTATGTATTAAGGGACCATTTGACATCATTTATTGAAAACTACTGACACCGCTTATCACTACTGATAAGGAGTTCAAAAATAGACGTAGTTTTTATTATGTTTTTGAAAAACTTGAAAAAGTAGTGTTTATTATGATTTTGAAAAACCACTTGCACATAAATTCTAAAAGATAACCACTTAAAAAGGTGACATAAAAGCACTTTTTCAATAAGCAATCCGGAAGCGCTTATACGGAAGCACTAACCATAAGTAATGCTGGGACCCATCACACCAATCCGTTGATCCACCCACTCTCTTTCAGGGTTGATTTCACTTGCTCAATGATTTTTTCCTAAATACTCAGAATTCTACTGCCATTAAATCAATTAAGGCAGCATTTAACAATATTTATAAAAAAATGTCCATGGCACTCATCACTGATGACAAATAATTTTTAAAAATAAATGGTGATTGCTTAATTTTTTTTAAAAAAAACATATTCAAATTCCCATTGATTGATAGGTGCTTTTCAATAATTGGTTTAATTTTTGAAAAAAACATTAATATCCAAATTTATAAAGAAAAACAGCTATACAAGTGCAATAAAAAAGCTTTCTAAAGAGCAATAGTGTTTGTTTTGTTTCTGACAAAAACACTTATACTTAAATTTCAAAAGAAATTCACTTCTTCAAAAAGCAATCCTGAAACACTTATACAGAAACACTTATCATAAGTGATAAGTGCTGTGATTAGTTTTCAATAACTGCTGTCAAATGGACCCAGGAAGCATTTTTTCAAAAGGATTAATCATAAGTGATCAGTGTCATAAATATCTTTTTTATAAGCATTATCAAAGGCAACCTAAATCAGCCAATTTGATAGGCATTACAATGATGTGTTAAATTACTTATCCTATTCCAGTTCCAAATTTGCACACAAATGATCAATTGGAATATGCCCAAATTTTTGTCATTTGGTACATGCAACAAAAGCAAAAAAACTTACATCATTGACTCTTACGGCATGAAGTGTCATAGCTTTTTCCAAAATATCACCCTGCAAGAAAAATAGATCACTTTAAAGTTGCTCTATGAACCAAGCCAAAAATGTAGAAGTGAAATTAAAATGCAGATTTACCACAGATAGACGATTTATGAGTCCACATTTTATACTTTGGCGCAGCCTCTTGCATTCATCCTGAGAGATGAACAATGTGGAAGTTAACACCCTCAAAAAAATATGCATAAATATATAAAAATAGCCAAAAACCACTCCTACGGCCCTTTCTATTAATGAGTAGAATTCCAGCATAAACAGGCCCATTAGACAGCACTTGCTGAAAACTGCTTCTCGCACTCATCACTTTTAATAAGCAGTTTGAAAAAAAATAAGCAGCGTTTGTTCTGTTTTTGAAAGAACACTCACTTAAGAAGAAATCCACTTAAATAAGTGACAGGAAAACATTTTTTAAATGAGCAATCTGAAAATACTTGCACAGAAGCACCTATCATAAGTGATAAGTGCTGCAGGCAGTTTTCAATAAGTGATGTCAAACGGAGCTTGAGCTGTTTCAAGTATAACATGCTATATTGTTCCCAATTTTAGCAAATGTTTCGTAATCTTCATATGGAACCTTTTGAATATTCGATATGGTGCTCACTAAAAGCCAGTAAACCCGATCATCAATGAATTAAGGAATGCTCAGTTTTAAGATGGTGAAACACTAAACGATTCAACATCAGGGGCCGGGAGAAAGAGACAGAATAATGTGTGATTTAACCAAAAATTACTCTAACTACAGATGCGACAGAAATGGGTACTACAACTATCTTCACGAAAAATAGAAACTTTAAGCACCTCCGTGAAGTCTTGATTGGAAATTATATCAATCGATATGGCCTCGATTTTGCTCAGGTTTAATATATTTAGCATGAAATGTGTTGTCCTTTTGCCTATTTTATACGGTCTTGCAGCTTTAGATGTACCTGTAGACAAAACCAATTAAGAACATTACGATTTGATTAATCATGTACGGACCAAATAGAGAAGCGAAGAGATTTTCTGATACATACCCACCACCTGGACTAGCCTATAAATATCTTGCTTCTGACCACTCCCTGATATCCTTATCCTTACAAAAGAATTGACAACCTTGCCATGAAAATTTTCACCATCTCCAATTAAATCTTCCATCAAATTACGCCGCAAATAAATTAAGTTAATGTTGTGCATATCAATGGCCGCATAATCATCAAGGTTTGACTGGGGTCCTCTATCAGCCTTCTTACGTGATTTACGTTTTCGATCTTTACTGCTCTTTATTACAGTGTCAGCATTCCCATCAACCTCTAACTGACTAGCATCAGAATCAACAACCTGCCCTTGAAGATCACCCACCTGAGAATCTTTTTTCAAGAGAAAATGAGATTCAAGAAGCTTCAACATTTCAAAATGCCCCACACGTGCTTTACCAAATAGATTTTCAAGCCTTGAATCACAAATGATCTGGCTTTTCTTGCGAGGATCACGAAGCCTGTTTATTTTTATATATTCTAGCAATAGTGCCTGCACATCAAACTGAGATAAAACGGATCCATCACCATTTTTCATATGCATGACAAACTCCATTAGCTCTTTTGATGCCCATTCAGAGGGGCCTAGGGCAGCTGACATTGCTACCTCCGGCAAACCAACTTCTTTGGGGAAAGACTTGGACAATCTCCTCCCCTTCCTTTTTTTTGGCTTACTTGTTTCCTGATTCTCAGAATGTTCTGAATCAGAACCAGCATCATGTGTATCATGAGGGATTTCTTGCTTGCTTGTTTGGGCATCAGATGGTTTCCACGGATTTTTAGCCTGTAAGAGATCATCTAAAGTTAGACCCAAACTTCCTTTCAAGTCTGTCCAGTAATCCTTGAAGAGAAACTCCCAGCAATTTTTGTCATCAAAATCTACATGACCCTGAACAAAACAAAACAAAAAAAAATGCAAATCAGGATGTTTACAACAGGTACAGATGCAACTTCAAAACTAAAAACTTGATCTTAACATGAATCTGTGAACTGCACAAAATACACAGATCATAACCAAGAATAAACATAAAATACAACATGACTCAGTGGCCACATCACCAGGACTAAGGCTCTGTTTGAGATCACTTAATGAAAATCATTTATAGCACTTATTACTTGTGACAAGGGCCTCCTAGGTAACCGCTTCCAGATTGCTGAGAGTTTGTTTGAGAACACTTACTGAAAACATTTAGAACACTTACTTATCACTTATGGTAAGTGTTTTTGCATATATGTTTTAAGATTGTTTATTGAAAAGGTTTTTTTTTTTTTTTTGCTACTTATTTAAGTCGTTTTCGTTTGGAATTTAAGTAGAAAACATCGCTTATTTTTTCAAAATGCTTATCATAAATAAAAGAGTTCAGTAATTTTCAAAGTGTTGTCAAACAGGCCCTTATTGGAAAAGTGTTTTTTCTGAAAATTATTTAAGTGGTTTTTAAAAAAAAAAAGTGTAAATGCTTTTTCAGAAACAAAACAAACCCCACTTATTTTTTCAAACTGCTTTTTATAAGTGATGAGTGCTATAAACAGTTTTTATTAAGTATTGTCAAACAGGGCCTGAACCGTATGAAACATCAGCTGAAGGTCATTGGTAAAAAGCATGTTTAGGCCTCATTCTTGGGCATATGCCAATCCCAATTTCTGAAGGGGGGGGGGGGGACACCCTTGCATTGATTCCAAAAAAAATTCTGTCATTTCATTCACCAGCATCAAATGCTTTAGGTAATTTAAAATACTTCAATTTCGAAATGTCATGAGTTGATCATAAATTCAAAAAAAAAAAAAAAAAAAAACTGTAGCAAACTTTAATTGGAGTCAGGAAATCCATCATATGATATTTTACAGTGCCTTTAATTATTTTCACAACAAATTTTCATCTTTCATTTTTAATAATCCAAAGATTGAGGCTCTGCAGTGGGAATGGTGGTATGGCCCACATCTTCAATACACTCCCCTTAATTTATAATTTAGCTTTCTTCCAGATTTTCCTTTTCTAGCAAAACTTCTCCAAAACCCAAACTTAATCTTGAGAGGAGGTTTCTAATAGAATTGAAAGGGTGACAGGTGTGAACTCAAATTCAGGCTTTTTTTTCCTTTTAAGGAACCAAATTCATACCTTAAAAACATTAATATTTGTTAGAAATAAATCCAATGTTGATTTTCATTTACTTTTATGGATTTAGGAGACCGCTTGACACATTTCAGAACTGGTAATCAGATGAACCTTTAAGGTCGCACAAAATATGGTATTTTAATCAGCCTTAATGGAAGAAGAAATATCTTTTGACCTTTAAGGTCACACAAAAGATGGTATTTTAATCAGCCTTAATGGAAGAAAAAATATCTTTTGATACGTGGGTAATGATGCCACAAAATTCCCAGGAACGCAACAAAGGCCAACTCTTTGCACAACATTGGAAGCACCCACCAAAACCAAAATACAGAAGAAAATTTTAAGTACACACACCATTTCTTGGTTCCCCTGTTCATTCTTTTCGATCAATAAAACAGTTCTCATGCAAGTCTCACACAAGCCTTTGTTTCCTCTAACACTCAACAACGCACCATCTTTGATGCATCCCTTACACAACGAATATGTACATGTATAGCACATGTAGTAGGAATTCTTCTCACATATGCTACATATATGCCAACCTGAAACAAATGAAGGATTTCACTGAATTAGATTAAGCAAGCAAAATTAAAAAATACACAGCCAATGAGACTAATGAGATCAAAATATTCAAGAACACAAATTAGCAACAAAATTTAACAGAAACGGGCACGATGGGAAGCCTTCTTAGCGGGAGAACCAACAGTAACAAAGAAAAAAACACATTCAATTAATTTATTAATTCAGCGGGGTTTTTGATTTTCTAGCATGCAATGATCTTGGTAATTTGCACAAATTAAAATACAGCGCATCTTAAAAACCCAAGTGGGACTAATCATTAAGGACCTGCAGAACCTCCAGGTAGCCATAAAGTTTGATTTATAAAACAGAATTTGCTAAAAATTGAGACCTTGCATATAGGCCAAACACATAAGGCAGCAACTGACCAGAAAAACCAGGAATGTTTAGAAGAAATTGGAGTTGGTAGGCCTGACAAACCACATGGGAAGACATGGGGATCCAGTGATCCAGGCCATAAGCCCAATTAATGCAGAACAACAAGAGGCAGCAAGGAAGAGAGAAAGGAAAGAAATGAAGCAGAAACAAGAGAAGAGAGGAAGGAATGATAAACATGAAGATGGAAAGGAGGACAAATTCCAGAAAACGTAAAAAAAAATAAAATAAAATAATTAGGTTATTTAAAACATTTTGATGCTGTATTTGAATGAATATTCAGTTTACCGAAAAATATGATCCAAAAATAACATAATCTTAATGCATTATTATAATTGCACTAGGAAAACCCGAACAACCTGTTTTTACTTAATTTTATACACAAAATCATAGCCTAAATTTCAGCATCTAAGAATTTATTAGCACCATCCAATCAATTTAGTGATTTACAAAACCATGACATAATTATTAATTTCAAAACCTTCATAAAAAATATAATCATATAAGCACTTAAATAAGCTAATGGCTAAACTGCTAGCATAGCCCTTTGACTCGGTCAATGTCCAATCTAATACTGGATCAATGACCAGTCCAATCTTATGGGTAAGGGGTTTCGGAGTTTAAGTTTTAGAGGATGAAGGCATGTGTGGGCTGCATGGTGGCTGAAACAAGGCCACCGGCTAGCCTGTGAGGTACACTGGCCAGTCAGTGGTGCTGGCAGAGGGGCCTTCAGTTCTACAGGTCCCACTGGCCAGCCGGTGGCGCCCAGACGAAAACACCATTAATGGCATTTGGGTCATTTTTCTCTAATCTGATTATTAGCCTAACCCTCACCCTAATCCGACCTCATTACAACCAGAACCGAGGATATCCCTCTTCCACTCCTCTTGGGTGCTTGAAGCCTAAATCAATTCATTGGCGTCTATCGAGGTAAAATCTAACCATTCTAACCCTAATTCTCCTTCTTTCTCTGGAATTGATCATAGATCCGAGCCATGTTGACTAGATCTATGAATCTCCACCGGGATCTAATGGAGGATACATGCTTGATTGATAGATCGGTGTTGGATTAAGAGAATTGGTGACCTCTCCTTGATCGATCCTCGATCTTCCTTTAGCGACGAATCTCTTTTGATAAGTTGATGTGGATTTCATCTCTTGGCAGGATCTCTTCCTTGAATCCCAATTCTAGAGACTCTATTATGATGGATTGGGTTTTGTTCTAGTGAACGTTGGTGTGTAGGCGTGATCTGGGTATCGTTCCTCAACAGATCTTGGAAATTGGCATCAACGCGCTAAAGGTAGGAAGTCCTTACCATCTTGGGCCCCTGTATAGAGCTGTTTGGCATGCTTGGCTTGTGTGTATGTGCCTAGTGTAGAGACCCTTGCATGATAAGGTATGTTTGGCGTGCGTGGATGGTTCGTGAGACCTTTGCATGGTATGACTTGTGTGTTCCTTGCTATGTCACACCTTGTATGTGGTTATTTCATAGCCAGTGGAATATTTGATATGTTGTGTTGGTTCCTTGCTATGTTGTGCCTTGTGTATTATTTCATAGTCTGGGGGATAGTTATTATGATATATTGCTCCTTGCTATGTTATGCCTTGCATGTGGATTTGTACATAGCGAGTGGAACCTCTCTTTCAGTGATCGGGTTGACAGGTGGCCCTAACGGACTTAGTCGGCCCCTTAGAGGGGGAGCTTGGATGACATGACTCGTTGATTGCAACTCCGAATACAGGATGGATAGCGCCAGAGCGTTGCACGTGATTAGCCCATGGGGAAAAACGTTATACGCCATTGGAAGAGGGTCCATATGCCAATATGATGTGCCAATGGGGAACGACCTTACGTGTGTGTAGAATTCCATTGATTCGGGCCTGCCAAGCGTGCGTACCATCAAAGGAGTGCAGGTAGCCATGGGTCATGGGTGTGACTTGCCCTTAAGGGCGGGCGTGCAGTTGTTCCTTGAAGGCAGAATGTGTATTGTCCTTGAAGGCGGGACAGAGTCACATAGCATGATATAAGTCATGTGGTGTCTCCTTGTGACATTCTTCCAGCATGGCGCCGAAGCAGGTCCGGTCGGGGACCGTGGCAACTTGGTTAACGCACAATCGCTCGGTATATGATTGATTGTATGCTTGTATGCGCATTTACCTTTCCATCGTGACATACACCTTTATATACATGTGCACTTATGTCAATGATGCATTGGTGGTGTCCTACTGGGTTTATACTCATGTTCTGCGGGGCATCTCGGTGCGCATGCAGATTTCATGATCAGGGATCCAGATAAGGACAAGGGCCCAGCGGTAAGTTGCTGAGGAGCTTGGAGTTAGGAGATGGACACGGTACCAAAACGGACTCCGGACAACTAATGCACATCTTTTATTTATTTATTTATTTATTTGCAATTGTACTGCTTATACTTGTTGACCTGTCACATTTGGGGTCCGTTTGGTTTCATATTGTATGATCTAACATGACATTTGTTATAGCATCTTGTTTATGTTATCTTTCGTTGTGATGTTTAGTTAGATTATGTATATGTTGTTATATTCTTGTGTATGACTATGGTTACCGAGCGTATAGTCTCCCTACGGCACCTTTAGATCATCACCGCTAGTCGTCGGCCACTTGCGTATGAGGTGCGCATGAGGTCATGCAGCACTTCGGCTCAAACCTGGTGATTCAAGTCGGGGTGTTCCACATGAAGCCAATTGAGTTGGGTGCATCATCTATCATACGTTGTCATCCCTTTCTCTTTTTATTTTTCATTTAAAAAGAAGTATTCTCCACAGGAGCAACCATGGTGATTAAAAAAACAGTAATAACTTGAGCTAACCTTGGAAGATCATTTGAAAATTAGAACTCCTACAAAGGTTCCTTCTTGTGTGGGATGCTACTAGTGAAAGATGGCATTTTCTTACTAAAAGATACCCTTTTTGTAAAACAACTGGCGACTCATACCAACATATATTTTAGTTACTGTCATTGCAAAAAATACTCATGGCATTCTCCCTTTCCATTCTAGGAATCAAATATGGGTTCAAATGACATTGAGTGGTTTTTAGCTTGCAATGATCTGAAATTTTGGGAAATGAAGAAACAGTAAATAGTAAATGCATAGTTGTCAAATAGCGTTGGAGCGGCTGCGATCGCACTGGTGCAATGCGGAGCGGTGCACTGCCGCCCCTGGACGTTGAGTCGCGTCGCAATACGCGATACCGTCGGTCACGCCGCAATCGCACCGTCGCGGATCGCGCGCGATCTTACTGGTCGTGGACGCGCCTCGTATTTACGTGCAAAAAAAAAATGAGGTATTTTTGCTCTGGCTTACGACGTCGCCGCCACACCGACCCCTCAGCGCCGCTGACGACCCCCCCTCCCCGCCGCACCGACTCCTCAAAGCCAACAACGACCCCCCATGCGCATCGACCCCTCAACGCAGTCGTCGACCCCCCAGCGCACCGACCCCTCTACATCGACGCCCGCCCCCCGACCAGGTTGCTCGGACTTCCCCGACTCTTTTTTTCTATTTTATTTTATGTGCTTTGTTATTTGTTTGTTTTTTCTATTGTTTGCACCCCTTTATTATTTTGGTTTTTGGTTTTTTATTTTATGTGTTAGTTAAAATTTTACATTTTGCACCCCTTTTTAAATTTTTCTTTCTTTAATTATTGAATATGTATTATTTTAATTCTGTTTTATATTTTATTTATCATATTTTAATTTTTTAGCATATATATGTAGAGTTATATAATTTAAATTCTATTAATTGGCTTGTGATTGGATAAAAAAGCGATCACGATGCGATCCACGTTGCCGCTAACCCGCTATAGGACGGCGCCGCATCGCGCTGCGATCTGAGATTGACTGCTATGACTAAATGATAGCATGTCCGGGATGGTTTGGAGGATCGAACAGTGTTTAAAGGTTATGAATTTTCAATGAAACAATTTGAGGAGACCATGATGAGAAGATTGAAGAGATGACTAAAGAGATCATGGCAGAATGAAGAAGATTCAGTAAAGAAGAGATTGCAAAGACCTTGGTCAACAAATGGAAGATTTAACAGACTTTGTATCTCTATTAAAGAAGCTTGAAGAAGTAAAGAGGTTCTCAATTAAACTCATTTCCTTGTGATCATGGTCCTATTTTGTTGCATCTGTTATCAACAAGTGATTACAGTCGTTCTAGAGGACCATCATAACTCAATAGAGGTGTTTGATATTGGGTGCAAACTGAATCCCGCATCGGTTTGAGAGAGTAGTGTTGGCTAACATGTAAGCTCGGTGGGCTACTCCTATCCAATTGGTTTTAGAATAGAACCCCATTTGGATTTAAATGTGGGGTCATACAAGACATGGGCTAGGAAGATGATGCTAACATTTGAGAGATGTCATGAAGATTGTGTATCGTTTGAAGCTCATTTGAAGAAAGAAGAAGTTTGGAGATGACTTCCAAGTCTAAAAAGGCCAGTATTCTCAATGGCCTTGCATTGAAATCCTATCGGCAGGACAATGGTTGCAGAAAACTTGTAGGAGGCTCGCCAGAAACTTGGTGGCTCACACCGGGTTTCTGGTGGCTCTCACCAGGTTCTCGGTAGAAGGTAAATTATTTTTAATTTTCTCTCAACAGCCTCCAGGTGGTACCTAGCTGATTCTTGGTAATTTCAGTCCAAAAAACCCGAATATATGACATGTGTTGATATAATGAAATGTGGTCTTAATCATGTCACATGGGGCTAGCTTTTTTCGAAGCTAGAGACTCAAAACTCTTATTTGAGATGGGTTGAAATGGTTTTTGAAGATCAATGCTTTAAAATTGGACTGGAGGCAAAGTAAAGTGGTTGAAAAAATTCATATTCAAAAGGTTAGTTACAGGCTTCCTGAATTGTGTGAAGTTACGCAAAAGCGGATAAACAAAAATTGAGAGATGCAGAGAAAAAGAGACTAAGAGAGAGGAGAGACTCTAGAGGAAAAATAAGAGAATATTAAATGAAGAATTTGAAAATGTCATGCACCAGAAGCCGCATATCGCAGGCGGAGATATGGGCTATATCATTGACCGCGATATAGATCGCAGACAGCGATAAGTATTTTTTACTTCTTCCACCAAACTATTTCTTTTTTTAAGCTTATACATCATATGATAATGTGTTTATTAAACTATAATCAATGTAGAGGTCATCTTCGTGATGGTGTTTGCATGTTCGATGCCCTCTGAACTCTGTATGTGCTCTGGAACTTCACTTTCGCCATGGTCACCCACACCTCCTTCAGTATTACATAAGCTTTACCCTCATCTCAATCGGCATCTTTCTTTCCACTGTGAGCTCTGCCAGTTTGTTAAACTCCACCGCACGTTTTATGTTTCTTGGTTGTTGTTACGTGTGTCCAAACCATTTGATTTAGTCCATCCTGATGTGCGGGGTCCTTGTGCGGCCTCAAGCCGGTTAGGCTATCGTTATTGTATTTCCTTTATTGATGATTTTTCCCAAATGACTTGGTTTTGTCACATTTGTGATCATTTTGAAACATGTAATATTTTCAAATCCTTTTATCATGAAATTCAAACTCAATTCTCCACCAATATTAGATGTCTACGCTCGGATAATGGATGAGAATATTTATATTTTTCCTTTCAATGGTTTCTCACAGATCGCGGTGTCCATCAAACGTCATGCCTCGAAATCCCTCAGCGGAATGGTGTGGTCGAGCGTAATATCTTGGAAATCACTTGTGCCATATTATTGCACATGCCTCTGATATCCCTCGGCAGAATGGTGTGGTCAAGCGTAATATCTTGAGCTCGTGTCATATTATTTCACATCCAAGTCCCTATTTAGTTTTGGGGTGATGCTATTCTTTTTGTCACTTATCTTATCAATCATCTTCCATCCTCTGTCCTTTAGGGGGAGAGTCCATTTCAAGCTTTGTTTCAGCAGAATGGTGTGGTCAAGCGTAATATCTTGAGCTCGTGTCATATTATTTCACATCCAAGTCCCTATTTAGTTTTGGGGTGATGCTATTCTTTTTGTCACTTATCTTATCAATCATCTTCCATCCTCTGTCCTTTAGGGGGAGAGTCCATTTCAAGCTTTGTTTCCCTCTCATCCACCTCCGCCCATCCACTATCATCTCGGTGCACCATGCTTTTCCTACACGTCTTGATGCGATCGAGCTATTCCTGCTGGTTCCACGTGATGGTCACTATTCCTCAGTTGGCACATCTTCAACAGCATCATTCATCTACTCCATCTTGAGGAGATGTGATGACAGGAGGAGAGCACAAGGTAGGGGAGGCGCGCGCAGCAGCAGGATCGCGTCAGGGCGGGGCAACGGGATGGAGCGCAGCAAGAGCGAGAGTCGCGCACGGGAGGGCGCAGCAGAAAAGCATCCCCTGGACAGGGGGGGGGGGGGGGGCTGGAACGCACAACAAGGCCAGAGGGGCGACGATAGATAGCTAGGGTGGCTGGCCACGGGGATCGTCGGCCCCCGTGGGGGGAAATCTGGGTCGAACCCTAGGCAGGAAGAGGAGGGAGAAAGTGCTAGGGTTTGAGATCCTGCTTTAATAACATGTTAGAATGGAGGCCAGTGGACCCAATACCCAAGATACCCTCCTAAGGGAGGTCTTGGTATTTATTTATAGAGAATGGTAAGGAGAACACAATACTCAAATCCGATGTGGGACTCGACCAAACGCAGACTCTAACAAGATTTAAGTGCATTTTCACAACACTTTTACTTGAAGAATCAAAGGAGTCTCTTGAAGAATGAAAACATGGTTTCTTTAGAAGAACGTTTCTCTTGGAGAATTCTAAATCGGGTTTCTTTCATTCCAGCAGAGGAATGCACACATATCTTAGTGTGAATAAGGGGTCTCATCGAGATTTGAGATTATATTTTCAATGGAAAAAAGTTCTCTCTTGAAGCATGAAAAATCTAAAATCTTCATTTCAACTAAAGAAGACAAACATACTGTTGCAGTGATGATCTAGGTTGTTATGACGTCTTTATCATCTTTTGCATTTTATATCTTTGAAGACGTGTGGGAGCATTTGCTCCTATCAAGAGACAGCATTGTACCAAGAGAGGTTTTCAAGGTGGAATCCTCACCTCAATGAAATCGGGAGACTCAAAATTGCAAACGGGGTCATTAGACAACCTTTGCCCATGGTTGTATTCACCAAATGATAATGGCGAAATGCATGACCCTGGGATATCTGGTCATACCAAGGATGCAGTCATCCATAATCAGGAGTGAAACTTTGTCCCCCCGTCGCATGAATTCATTTTCAGAACAACGGAATTGAAAATGGAGAACATAGATTGTTCATTCTAACCAGCGATGGAGACTGATTAATTTTGAATCATAAAAGGTTCTAAATATAAAGGTCCTCACTGATTCACAACCTCACACAGTTTTGAGGAAAGGTAGTTGTGTGAATTGAGAGCAGACGCTTATAAATTTCACTATGGAAATATCAGAACAGTTCTGAATTCACACAGCTATCAGCTTTCTAATTTGAAGAACATCGGCCAATAACACATTTGGTGCGTCATTAATGAACTTCAATGTTCACTTCTCACAAAAACTCACAAAGCATAAAAAATATTAAGGTGCGATGACAAAAGTCAAAAGCAAGCAACCCTAAAATTAAGACAATCCACAATGCATACCAATTAAACTTACTAGAAATGAAAATGTGCATAAATGAAACATAAAAGGGCCAACAAATTTTCTATGCAAAAATAGGCAAAAAAAATTCTAAAACATACCACAATTCCATCGGCCCTTTGCTCTGAAGAATGCCTCGTCACGATTAACACAGGACGGATGATATGCCTTGGGGCACCCCCTGCTCCCGTTCAAAGAGAAAGAAATGATAAGTAACTTGAAAGACTAATAAATTACCAAGCCCCGAAACTGAAAAGGGTTTCGCTTGGGCTGTGTCTGACAGCACTTACTGAAAAGTGTCACTGACAGTAAGCAGTTTGGAAAAGTAAGTGGTGCTTGTCTGGTATTTGAAAAACTACTTACACTTGAATTCCCAAAGAAAATCACTTGAATAAGTAGCAGAAAAACAATTATTCAATAAGCAATCTGGAAACACTTGTGCAGATCACTTATCATAAGTGTTGTAAGCAGTTTTCAATAAATGTGATTAAACGAAGGCTTAGCCTACCTGCGGTCACAAATCACCAGGTCACCGCCATCAAAGCAAATGAAGCAAACATCCTCCTCGGTAATTTTCTTTTTTGGAGCCACCTTTGGCGAGGCCTTTGAATTCCGACCTCGTTTGCGTTTCTCAACACCAGCTCTGCCCACCTCTTCCATATCAATCTCCATCCCTGCAACCTTCATCTCCATATCTGCCACCCCTGTCTCTGCCTCTCCTCCATCTGTTTCAGTATCCTCATTATCCGTCCCCACCCCCGTGGCCCCTGCCACCTCCATCTCTGTGTCCACTTCAGACAATGCCTCCACAGCTTCATTCACCATTTCCACCTCCCCAGTTCTCACATTTGTCACCACATCGGCTTCTGCAACCTCTTCCCCTGTGTAGGATTGTGGAAAACCTTCCTCGGCCGGTTCTTCCCCCTTCAGTTCAGCCCCTGGCATGTACATTTTTGCATGCATCTTAGTATAAGCCACTGGAAGGCCTGCCTCGGAAGCTGGGTCTTCTCCTTTCGGCTCAGCCAATTGTACATTTGATTCCTTGTGAACTTCGGCATCAAACATTGCACGTACTTCCTCAGCACTTGATCCTATGTCTTTTGGCACGGCCACATGCAGATTTGTGCCCATATAAGTGTCTGTCACTGGAAGACTTTCTGCAGCAGTTGGCACTTGATTTTTGGACTCGAACGCCCACACCTCCATCCCCGAATACACAGTGGCATGCTCCATTGGAAGAACCTTTTCAGCAATTGAATCATTGTCCCTGGGCATGGGCACCACTGGCGCATCCACTTCCTTCTCAGTTGGAAGAGCTTCCACGGACAGTGATTCTTGATTTTTGTGCTCAACCACCGGCATCACCATCACCGTATGCTTAACCTCAGATATTGAACTTTCGAGTTTGGGATAGGCCTCTTGCAAATTCGTCACTGTATCTTTGTGCTTCATTGGATGAGCTTCCTCGGACAGTAATTCTTGATTTTTGGGCTCAACCCCCAGCATCTCCATCACAATATGCTTAACCTCAGATGTTGAATTTTCAAGTTTGGGATACGCCTCTTGCAAATTCGTCACTGTATCATTGAGTGCTTCATCAGGGATCCAATCATGATGTTTAGGCTCAGCCACCAGCAATTCTGTCTGATTTCCTGCATGCCCTGTTGGAAGGCATTCCTGGACAACTGGTTCTCCATCTCGAGGCTCGCCCGCCAGAAAAACCATCTCCATGTGTTTTTCAGCATACCCCATGGGAAGGCATTCCTCTGCAACAGCTTCTCGAACTATAGGCTCTGCTTCTGGCAAATCCGTCTCCATGAAATTATCTGTGCACCCCATCGGAAGGCCTCCCTGGGCGATGGGCACTTCATCTTTCAGCTCAGCCGCTGGCAAATCTGTCTCTGTATGCTCTTCAGCACACAGTATCGGAAGGCCTCCATCGATGATTGGCGCTTCATCTTTCAGCTCAGCTGCTGGCAAATCCGTCACTGTATGCTCCTCTGTGCATCCCATCAGAAGGCCTCCCTGGATGATTGGCGCTTCATCTTTTGCCTTGGATGCTGGAAAATCCTTAGCTGTATGCCCCTCTGTGCAACCGATCAGAAGGCCTCCCTCAGCGATTGGCGCTGCATCTCTCGGCTCAGCCACTGGCAAATCCATAACTGTATGCTCCTCCACATAACCCACCAGAAGGCCCTCCTCTGCAATTGGAACTGAAAATTCAGGCTCTGGCACCAACAAGGCCGTCTCCGTGTGGTTTTCCGCGTACCCCATTGGAAGGCCTTCTTCTGTAACAGGCGCTGCATCATTAAGCTCAGCCGCCAGCAAATCCAACTCCAGCTGATTCTCTGCGCACCCCATCGGAAGGCCTTCCCCGGTAATTGGTTCTCCATTAACAGGCTCGGCCGCGGGCGAATCCGTCTGGGTTAGACACCCGGCGTACCCCATGGACAGGCCCTCCACGCTGTTTGATTCTCTGACTTTAGGCTCATCGGACAGAGACGCGTCGGATAATCCCTGCATGCCGCTTGGATCGGGTGCGCGCAGGTATTCTTCCGCATTCATTGGCTCCTCGTTTCCGAGGTTGCCTGGTTCTTCTAGTTGCTTCGAATATTTGTGGAGGTTGGGGATATCTCCGTCTTCGTCCATAGCTGACTGAAAGGCTGGGCAGCTTGGGGGCAAAACCCTAGGGTTTTGAGCTTTGTTCGATCACCAATTTCGGAAGAAGGGGCCGTCGGAGGGAGAGGGAAGAACCTAGGGAGTTACGCGGGAGCCCGTCGAGGGGATCTGAGATAAACTGGTTTCGTTGCGGTTGTGAGTGGTAATTATATAAATTTATTGTGCATTTTTTAAAAATTATTAATAATAATAATTATATTCGTAATGGTTAGAATTATATTACAAAAGAAACATACTATAAAACTACAAAGAAACACACGATTACACACGTAATAAGCCAGGGATACTCGAACCTGAAAACTCTCTGACACCCCACAGAGTCCTTTGCCACTAAGTTAGACCTTGGGGGCACCATTGAAATTATATGATCTAATTGGTTCGATCACAAGTAAACTGAAAAATAAAAAACCTCATGACATCAGTTGGTATTGTCTAAAGGGGTTATTTCTTCCTGCACCCTCTACGATATCACAAAATCAACTATAATTTGAATATGTTACCCTTGAACTACAAACCCAACCAACCTATAAATAGTTATTATTATTTAAAAATAATTATTATAATGAATGTACTGTGTACTTTTATCACAATATCAGTCATGGTTCACCATCTATAAATTGAATATGATGCCTTAAATTTACTTAGATTATTGAGGAGTTTGATCTTATAAATTACAATGGATATATTGTCTCTCTTTGACTTTATATGCGTAGCTATGTACATCAATGAGTTCATCTCAAGCATATCATTGGGTTGATCAACAAAACAATTTATCCCATGATTTCACATACCTTAAGTTTCCCACTGATTTTTCATTGCATTTGTAGTTTGTTGACCATACAAAGTCTTATTCCCACAAATGACACTTGCGACTTCACATCATATTAAGTATTGAATGATTGGTTTATTTGTTTTTTATCCTTGTAACCCAAAATAGGTCGGGTGGATCCGCCTTGTCACTGCTTTTTTTAATCGAAATTGAACTCATGAATTTGGGCTCTAAAATGTTTCAAACCATTGATTCTGTAAGTCATGCAAGTCTTACAAAATCCAATAACCACATTATCATATTACGAAGACTTTTAATCAGACACACAACCATAGAACAACCAGGTGATCTCACATCTCTTGAGAGTTGGGATAAAATTAAATGTGATGCATATGAATTGTTTGCTACGAACTACAGGAGAATTGAGTTTTTTTTTGTAGCAGTTAAAGCAAGCGGTCATCATTTGATGGTCGCTAATATTGAACCAAAAAATAGCAGGATTTTCCTTTCATCCTTCTTTCCCTACACCCACAACCTACCCTCATTGCTCATCACTGAAATGACTTTCACTGACAATGAGAATTCACTAAGAAGGGGGTGAATCAGTGAATTCACTCCTTTTTGTGTTTTTCCTTCAAAGAAACCTTTGAAACCTAGTAAAGTGCATGACCAGATTGTTGCCTGCAAGCTACGCACAATCTAAGACACAAACACAACACATATTTCACTACTACAAATACGGCTTTTATCAGCGCTAAAAATGGCCTTTATCAGCGCTGATAAAGCCGGCGAAGATAAAGGGGGAGTCCCCTTTATCAACGCTCAAAAAGCGCTGATAAAGACCCCTTTTATCAGCGCTAAAAAAAAGCGCTGATAAAAGGGGTCTTTTATCGGCGCTAAAACGAAGCGCTGATAAAAGACCTCTTTTATCAGCACTTGTTTTTAGCGCTGATAAAAATAAAAAAATTAAAAAAATTAAAAAAATTAAAAAAATTAAAAAAAAATACTGCCAATCTCGGGGGGGCTTTTTACAGCGCTTGAGCCCCCCTTTATCAGCGCTTTCCTGCACCTCCAACGCCCTCCCCCGCACCGCCTACACCCTTTATCAGCGCTGATAAAAGACCTCTTTTATCAGCGCTTGTTTTTAGCGCTGATAAAAATAAAAAAAAATAAAAAAATTAAAAAAATTAAAAAAAAATACTGCCAATCTCGGGGGGGCTTTTTACAGCGCTTGAGCCCCCCTTTATCAGCGCTTTCCTGCACCTCCAACGCCCTCCCCCGCACCGCCTACACCCTTTATCAGCGTTAGCCCTTTAAATCAACCTTGCGCGCGCACCCATGCATCCACCCGGATTTGATCTCGAGACCTCCCCCCTGCACACCTAAAGCCTTTGCCACTACCCTATATTGATTTTTTCTCTTATTCATGATATATCTATTTATTTATATATATATATAGTTATATTTATTCGTATAGTAATATATATTTATATTAATATATATAGTTATATTAATATATAGATATAGTTATATTAATATATATATATAGTTATATTAATATATACATATAGTTATATTAATATATGTATAGTTATATTAATATATGTATAGTTATATCAATATATAGTAGTTATATAAATATTAATATATTGGTATTTTAAATAAAATGGATATTAGTTATTATTTAGATAAAGCTAATATATTTTATATGTAAATATGTTTAATTATTTATTTAAAAAATTTAATTTTTAGGTATGAATATATAAAAAAATTGTACATATAGTTATATATTTGATTATAAATAGCAGTGAATTATAAAAAAGGATGAAATTTCAAATACATAATATCAATATGAATGTAATAACTTGGAATAAATTCAGTCCCCACCAAAAAAAGCCAATAATACCCCCTTAAACGTGGCTGAAAATCCACAAAATGTTAAAAAATATGGGTACCCTGACAAAAAACTCAGTTTTGGAGGCCTTCTGGGCCTCTTTTGGCCTTGAAAAATGCTTGACCACGGTCCCCACTGGTCACAGCGACGTAGAGCTCTTCGCAGGCTTCGATTTGATATGTGGTAGAGCTCAAACAGACACCTGAATCAAAAGTTATGGCCGTTTGAAGTTTGAGTTGCGTTTTCAACATATTTTGGATCTTTTTTTAATTTTTTTAATTTTTTATTCTTCAAATTGTTATTAAATGACTATTACTCCATAATAATTATCAAATTATTAATTAAAAATATTTTTTTAATTTTTTAAGAATCCATTTTCACTAAATATCTTATATATTAAGTATATTAAGTGTAAATGTACATTTATACTTATATAAAATATATTTAAAAATTATATATTATATTTATATAAATATAACTATATAACTGTATTTATATATTAATATATTTTTTTAATTTTAATTTTTTGAAGTCGACCCTTTATCAGCGCTACTAAACAAGCGCTGATAAAGGGGTACTTTTATCAGCGCTTTTTTTAGCGCTAATAAAGGCACCCTTTATCAGTGCTTTTTTGAGCGCTGATAAAGCCCCCCCCTTTATCAGCGCTTTTTCGTTAGCGCTGATAAAGGGGTGGCGCTGCCCTTGCCCAGTTTTGTGGTAGTGTTTACATGGTTCACTACTCAAAATAAGCAGTTGCATCCTTCACATGATCCGGTAAAACTCATGATCACACGTTCAACTAGAATCACTGTGTGGGTTACAAACTAGCATGAATTATGTTGAACCCGTGCTACACAACATGTCTTTCGACTTGTGGTGGCTGAGGCTACTGCCATCCTTGCTGGTATAATGCTCACCAAGAATCGCGAATGAGATAAAATCAACCTCGAGTCAGACTGTCTCACCATTATTAATGCTATCAATTTCAACGATGGCGGCCTCCAGTCTTTTGGACCTCTCATCAGGAGAATCCTTTCACTCCGTCAAGGCTTCTCAATCTGAACTTTCTCCTTTACTAAAAGGGAAGGAAACAATGTTGTCTATCAGTTGGCAGCCTCAGACCCCTATGATGTTAACCAGCTCTAGCTAGACCATTTCCCTTCATGGCTTTGCGATTGTACGTTCGGTGATCTCCGACGTTAATGAATCCATCTTTTCAAAAAAAAAACAAGGGAGCCTTCAACCGAGCTAAAATTCCATCAAGTTTTTGTTGTGCTCCTTCATCTCCTCCTTCACTACTACAAAATATGACATTTATCAGTGCTAAAAAATCGTTGTTAATCGAGGCGAAGATAAAGAGGAGGTCCCTTTTATCAGCACTCATAAAAGCCCTGATAAAGTCCTCTTTTATCAACGTTGATAAAAATGGTCTTTTATCAGCGTTTTTTTAGCGCTGATAAAAGTTAGAAAAACATTAAAAAAATAATTTTTTTTGCAATTCGGGGAGGGGTTTCAACAGCGCTTGAAGCCCCCTTCAACAACGCCTCACCCCCCACCCGAGCTCACTTATCAGCGCTTAGAAAAGCGCTGATAGAGACCCCTTTTATCAGTGCTAAAAAAAACGCTGATAAAAGGGTCCTTTATCAGCGTTTTTTAGCACTGATAAAAGTTAAAAAAAACATTAAAAAAATAAAAAATATTTTTGCAATTTGGGGAGGGGTTTCAATAGTGCTTGAAGCCCCCTTCAACAGCGCCCCACCCCCCACCCGAGCCCGCATGCCTCAGCCACCTCACCCCCCTTTAACAGCGCCCCCACCCCCCTTTAACAACGCTAGGAATTATTCTCACCCGCGTGCGCGACCTGCCTTCTTCAGGATTCGAACTCAAGACCTGTTGTATGCGCGTCTAAGGCTTTACCACTTCACCATATTTATTTGCTCTTCATTTATTAATATATCTATTTATTTATATATATGTTTAGTTATATTTATTCGTATATTAATATATATATATATATTAACACATATATATATATAGTTATATACATATACATTTAGTTATATATATATATATATCTGTATATTAATATATATACATATATAGTTATATTTATATATTAATATATATTTATAAGACCAGTTTTAAATACATTTATAAAATATGCTTTTTTGTGCGTGTTTATAAATAAATAAATACATATATACAACACACACACACATATTATATGTGTATTTGTAAGTATAATTATACATATTTATATATATTTACAAATATTATACATTAACATGTATATACATATGTTTAGAATATATAGAGAATATATGTCAGTTTGACAATACAGACACACACAAATACACACACACACAAACACATCATATAGGTATATAAATACTAATATATTTGTATTTTAAATAAAATGGATATTATTTTTTTATTTAGATAAGCCTTATATATTGTGAAATATGCTTTATATGTAAATATGATTAATTATTTATTTATAAAATTAAATTTTTATGGGTGAATATATAAAAAATGTGTATATATTGTTATATAATTGATTATAAGTAACATTACACTATGAAAGATGATAAAATTTCAAAGCCATAATATCAATATAAATATAACCCCTCAGAATAAATTTAGTCCCCAGTGAAAAAGGTCAAAAATACCCCCTGAAATGAGCATGAAATTCAATCGAATGTTAAAAAAATTGGGTATGCGGACTAAAAACTCAGTTTTGGAGGTATTTTGGGTCTTTTTTGGACTTGAAAAATGTGACAGAAGGTTCTTTTGGATCATAGCACGTAAAACTCGTCGTAGGCTTCAATTTAATATGTTGTAGAGCTCAAACGGATACCCGGATCAAAAGTTGTGGTCGTTTGAAGTTTGAGTTACATTTTCAACTTATTTTAGATCTTTTTTTTTTGATTTTTTGTGTCTTTAAATTGTTATTAAATGATTATTAGTCAATGATAATTAGAAAATTATTAATTAATAATATTTTGTAAAATATTTTAAATCCATTTTCACTAAATTTCTTATATATTAAATGTAAGTGTCCATTTATACTTATCTAAAACATATTTAAAAAATATATATTATATTTATATCAATATAAATATACTTATATATCAATATATTATTTTCATGATTTTTTTTGAAATATACACTTTATTAGTGCTAGGAAAAAGCACTGATAAAGCCTCCCCTTTATCAATGCTACTAAAAGAAGCGCTGATAAAGGGGGCCCCTTTAACAACGTTAAAAAAAAGCGTTGATAAAGGGTGACACTGCGGAAACCCAGTTATGTGGTAGTGCCTCCTCTTTTTATACCAGCACAACAACAAACACTCTTTTATACTTCTCTTTTTCTCTATCTTCCTTTACATATACTCTTAATTCATGCAAGGCCCCTATTCACATGATCTTACAAAACAAAATGCCTTAACATCATTCAAATCTGAATTTCAAATTAAAATTTGAATTTACAACTTCCTTCAACTTCACTTTAACTTCACCTACTTCTTTTTTATTCTTTGGATCATTCAAGACCTTTTAGTCATCGTTGATTTGTAAATGTGACTTTAGAGACCGAGTACGAGTAACTCGTGTTAGAGTTGGTGCCTTAGAACCAACTACTATGTGTATTCGATTACCGAAATATTCACAGTGTTTAATATTAATTAATATCTTATCACATCTTGATCTTTCTTGCACATGATAGTAAATGTGATAATGTTATTGGAGTACCTATCACACTGAAAGGTCATAGAAATTTCCCACTATGATGAGAACTTAGAAGTGTTATGAAAATATTCTTAAATATATGTTCTTTGGATGCATGATATCATTTGATGAGACACAAATGATACAAACTATCATGGGTGGAGACTCATAGGACTTTGAAACACTTTTTCATTATGTATGCCCTTAGCAATCTAAATAGATGATATTATAAGAACATGACTCGCAAATAGAAAATCCATATTTATATGTGTTATTAGATGCTTCTATATGCAAATGTGTGCAATGGTCCTTAGACTTTAAGATTACTATTAATGGATATTACGAGTCGCGTACTTTGATATGCTAACCAAAACCATGATGACATATATTCACAGAGGTGTGGTGTGTTGGGTGTATCACCGGTGATATGTATCAATGAATAATGTGTAGCAAGACTTCTCCCTTCTATTCTTTAACAAAAGATGGTATCTCAGGCCCTTTGATGGGAATGAAACTGCCTAGTTAAATCCATGGTCATAATGTTATTTCAGAAAATTCATTTTCACAAAGTCAAAGAAATATACATCGCTCACATAAGTTGATGACACCAATATGCAACCTACTTGATTAGAGATATCAAGACAAAAGGATTATATCACACAACATGTGTTCGTATGTTGTTATTGTCGTTGTAGTATTTAATTTATTTATTTAAGGGTGTCTTGGCGTGATGATAGATGTTAACCCTGGGATTTAAGCGATTTTTCCTAATTCCACTAGGAAATGGGCCTAGAGGGTCACACACTAAGTGTATCTAGAACCTCAGTTAAATTCCATGTGAATTTAATGTGGTGAATAAATATTACTATCATAAGTGGTTTAATAATTATTCATGTTTGGTTGATCAAATATATTCAATCACCAGTTATTCAAGATAATATTATGTGAGTTGAATATTAAATAAATATTTATTCACCAGATAATTATTTAATTATGTGAATATACAAAAAATTATTTATCTTTGGTGTATTCGCATGATAACAAATATTTATTTATTTGGTTATGAAAATATTTAATAAATATTTATTCTTCAATTTAGTGAATATAATATTTATTTATTTATCATAAAACAATGCAGTGAAATTTATTTATTTAAATAAATAGACATTATAAAGAGTCCGATAAATATTGGGAAGTACTGGAGGGCTGAGCTTAATAGTCCAGTGGGAAATAAAACATTAAATCTTATTTGAATAAATATTAATTTTTTATTCAAGTAAATAATATTTATTTATCTGCAAGTTTAGTGCATGTCAAGTAAATAATAATAATAATATTATTATTATTATTTAGACGTGGGGTTTGCTGAGGATTAAGAGAATAATAAAGGCCTTTGTGTAGTCATTTATTCTCTAACCCCAAGTCTACAAATACCCAGTTGTTTTATTCTCTAACCAAGTGAAGCCTAGTTATCATTGTGTACAAAACATTCTAGAGAGAATCCTCTCAAACCCTATAGAGCTCTTCCTCTTGAATTCTCTCAAGATGAGAGAGCAATTCTCCTCCTCCACCATAGTGATTCCTTCTCACCTCGAAGGATTCTGTTTTGATAAAAAATGATCAAATAAAGTGTTAGAACCATTTGTGCTAGCACCTGGAGAATTCCAGGGTGATGATCATAGGTTTGTGGAACATGTGTGGAACATCACTACAAGAATATACCCTTGATTCCTCTAATGCAAGAACAAATGAAAAGAGGTAGCAAGCGAATCTTCGACAAAGAAATAATTCCAACAAGAAGAAATATTGATTCAAATTAATTATAAATTATATGATATGATATTGTCTCATGGATTTTGGGGTTGCAGTTTGTATAGTTAAAAGGATAATATATGAAGAAGTTGATGAAAAACCATTTTTGGGCATGAGCACGACCGCTTCCATTGTGTCCCAGAATCTTCAAGTGGTATCAAAGCGATCACATAATAATTTATAATTATTTTTTATGAATTGAATGATATGAATGTTTGTTATTAGTATTTCATTTTTTTTCTAATTTTTTATTTTAACATGAAAGTTTATTTTATGCGTTCGTTCACCTTCATATGTTTCAAAACACACGAAGAACCACTAGAGGTTCCATCAAGAGGTTCTAAGGTTTCTGGCTGAATGACATAGTTGCACAACATGTAACTGAAAATTATACACCATGTAATGAGGTCCATTGCATTCGTACATGTAATATCCCAATATTAAAAAAAATACTATATTCGATTGCATACAATATACACAACACCAAGTTTAAACGAATAATGAAATATTATTATTATTTAAATTTGACTATTATAACATAACCGTTAAATTAGCAGGAATGAATAATATTAACCATATTATGAAATATATAATGATCCTAATCATTTCTAATGTAATAATTAATTTTTAGAAAATAAGTTCTCGATTTTTAGTAAATCCATTTTATTCTTCAAATATATGTTTTCTTCAAAAATGGTTTTCATTGTTTTTTGTGAGAAAATGATATAATTATTTTTTAGATCTTTTAGAAATCATATTTGATAAAATAAATATCATTTTTGAAATCAATATATCAAAATTAGCTCATGGTGAAAATTTGATTTTTGTATGAAAAGTTTTATTTTTCACTGAACAATGAAAAATATTGATTGTTATTGAAAACTGTTTTTATTTTAAAGTATTTACAAAGTCAAATTTTATTTTGGATTTTTTTTATAATGTCATTAGTTACTTTTGATGTAAAATAATCCAATTATGGTTTTTCAAAATGAATTTTATACTTGAATTTAGTATAAAAACATTTCTATATTAAAAAGGGAATTTTTATGTAAAATTATTTTTCATCACATTTTTTTGGTTTAATTTTAAATTTAATTATACCATGTTATACCCCGAAATACCCTGAGCGGGGAAGGGTGAATCAGGGTGTAAAATTTTTCTTTAAATAAAATGGATCTTGTCCCCACATTGGTAGGAACTTGTTAAACATGTTTGATGGAATCGTGGAATTACCAAACACCCATATACTGAAATAGAATCACAACATAATAGTTTTACTTGATTCGCCACTAAGGGCCAATCCAAGGAGCATATGTCAAAAGTGTATCAGTATTACTTGAATCCACTAAGTTTCACTAGATTTTTTGGATTACAATTATTTGGTCACAATCACTCTGTTTCAGACACACTGCCTTTACAATAAATTTTAAGGATGACACAATACCTTCCTCAGATCACTTTCATCGACTCCCCCTTACTCACTGCTTTGGGTGAAGCCTTTATCAATTTATCTAATTGAAGGTTTATTATATATTTGAGCACATGAATATGATGTTTTTCATCATGGAGTCCCGATTATAATGTTTTAATACATTCCACAAACTTTTCCCAAGTTCAAGTAATTTCATGTAAGTATCTTTCACGAAACTCCCTTTTTCACGAAAACCCCCTTTTGTTTCAAAGTGTTGTCATCTTTCGCGAACCTCCCAAATTTTGAGAAGCTATAAACTTTCATGAAACTCCCAACTTTTTCAAAACTCCTTAACTAAAATCCCTTATCATCAATTAGTTCTAAAACATTTTTTCACAAAAACCATGTTCGCGTAATGTTTATGATTCGCATAAGAATTACGTTCAGGTAATACTTTCATGAATACAAAGTGATAATACCTCCTCATAAAGCTTTGATCCATCAAATTATGTGGAACAACCAATTTATAGGGGAAAATAACACTTTCATGAATCTCCACGTCTTTTGTGAAACTCCATATCTTTCACAAAAATCCATCGCACCCATAAAACATGTCATCGCTAATTCACTAACATCAACCTATCTTTCACAAGCTCGTAAAACATGATCTATCATGAAACTCCAAACTTTCATGAAACAAAGCCTTTGAGACTTAACCACTTTGTTGATTATGACAACTTGATTTTCAAAAAACACTGCATTTTATATGGATTTTCAGGTCCAAAAAATTGGAAAACACTGGAGAACTGTTCCACCTTCAAAAATGAAGCCACCTGTATGGAAAGATCACTTGGAATGCAAACTCCTTGATCGACCCAGTATGGATTGATAATAAACACAACATTCTCTCTGTTACCGATTGTGAACACCCTTGGTTTCAACATGCCACTTATGTATTTTGAATTTTGAAAAATGGATTCCAAATTTGAAATCATGAGGTATAAATTTATTAAATCTGATCATTTTATTTTAAGTCAATATGACTAGTAACTTTAGTAATTTTGTTACCATGGTAAAAGGTAAATCAGGAAATTAAAGTTAAAAATAAAATGATAAGGAGTATAAAATGACCCTAACACTTGGCTTAATTTTATTTTATGAGTCCATTTCATTCATACTCATAAAATATTTGGTTATATAACATTTTTTGGCCCTTTGGATGATATTATGAATTTTATAATATTTTATTTAATGAAAAGTAAAAAATGGAACACTCTTTTTTTGAATAACTATAACATTTTTAACATGGGGATAACCAGAGGATATGTTCAGGTATAAATATTTATTTGAAATATAAAATATTTATATTCATCATGGTATTTTATTTTTAATTTTTAATGAAGAAATAATTACCTTAAATGCTTTCACAACACTGATGCAACAATTATTTAATTAATGAAAAAAAATCAAATAAATGATATTAAAAATATCAAAAGTATTATAATTTTAGATAATTAACATGATCCAAAAATTTTCTAGATAAAAATAACTTGTTGGGGATGTGTTAAAATAATTTGTTTGAATTATAAGTGTTTTCTTAATATTATTAAAGTCAAATCAATGAATTGTTCTAAAAATTGAGATTATTCATATTTTATAATAAATAATATTTTACTAAATGATATAAAATTACTAAAAATCTGATATTTATCCAAGTGATTAGGATATGGTTTATAATATCAACCATTGTCCATTTATGGGAATTTTATCCATTTATAGTAACTATATTTACCCTCGAAGAGTAAAAACCTTGTTGTCATAGTAAGTTTAGAAAGGGTTAATGATGGGTTGAAACCAAAATTTAAGGATAAAAATATAGTTAAAACTTATCTAATTTTTACTGTATGAGATTATTTTTACCCATAATTATCCTATATTTTAAATAAATTAATTTTTATCCATTTGGAATTGAATATTAATTTGTATTAATTTAATATTTTGAGAAATTTCAAGAGTGCCCCTCCCCTCTCTTATAAACGAGAACCTATTATTATTAATCCTTTACACTTAAAAACCCATTTGGTCCATCCAATACCTACCAAAATCCATTCCCATAATCCCTACCCTCATTCTAGAGGCCTTATTTTGGGTATAATACCAACTTAGAGGTCTTAAGGTGTTAATAAAAGGAGATTTTTTGAGGAAGAGATATAATTTTTATCCACATGTTTTAGTTTTGTTTCTTCTTCCACACACTGTATTTTCTATGTGTTTCCATAAAAATACACTTTTACCTTAATTAATTTGTTATCATTGATAAAAATGGCCTTGTTCCTCCTTGTTCTTATTGAAATAGGTCCCCATCAACTAATTCCACCCCTTTAGGCGTGCTAATGGAATTGCCCCTTGATATTATAAATTCATACATGACCAAACTACATCCTAAGTGGTTTTGGCTTGGAATATAGATTAAATGACTATAATGAATTAAATTTAAAGTTATTGGTATGACCACATCACGCTATTTTGCATAACCAATAGTTATGCCCTTGTTTAAGTGGAACACTAATGAATTATAAACCATTTATGGGCTCATACTAAAGCCTATTTGATAGTTTATTACTTATGATACCCAGGCATGGCATCCCTACTGATATGATACCCAGGAATGGAATCCCATATACTTGTGATACTCAGGCATGGAGTCCCTATTGATATGATACTTAGACATGGCCCACCATATACCTGTGATACTCAGGCATGGTGTCCCTACTAATATGATACTCGGGCATGGCGTCCCATGCACTTGTGATAATTGGGCATGGAATCACATATACTTATGATAATTAGGCATGGAGTCCCTACTAATATGATACATGGGCATGACGTCCCATATACTAGTGATACTCGGGAATGACGTCCCATATACATGTGATACTTGGTCATGACGACCCTTATGATGTATGATACTCAGCCATGGCTTCCCCTATTAATTTATAAGACTCCAGTGACTAGAAATAGACACATGAGTTATGACTTGGGTCTTGTAAAACACTACATATCTATATATGTGTCTATAAACGTCATTACATATATAGTGCACATACACACACATATGTATATATTCATGGTGACATTAGTTCAGAGGTTTCCTGACATGGGCCAAAGTAGGAAGTGTCAACCTGGTGTTCTTCAGAAACTAGAGATGACCCTTTACAATTTACATTACTACTTTACCATTACCATATATACACACTGCTAATATTATATGATCTATCTGGATAGTTCTAGATACCGTTGGTGGTGGCCTACTGAGTATATCTCATAACCTGTTCAGGCCATCGATGGTACCCGAACAGACTTCACGATTTCAGGTATGAATAAAGTGATGCACCTAGCTTCAAATGCTTGATTTTAGTATTAGGATGGAGTACAAAAGTAGAGGGATAAGCACATGCTTGTAATTCCATTAGAGATAGTTTTTGACCTTTTTGGTATTTTTATTACATCATGTTGTACTCGCTTACTTCCATGTATTCCTGTTTTTTCCATTTTGTATAACATATAGGCATGAAGTAATTTTATATATGATAATGGTTATGGTTTATGCCTTTCTTTTATGTGATTGTATGATTTACTTATTCTTTGCTGTTTTTTCTTTATTATTATGAATCCACTGATTATGTCATCAATTATACCGTTGTAATACTCTGAAAAAAGAGGGTATAATCTCCCCACTGTATCTTCACAGACCATCACTATTGGCCAATAGCCTCTAGTGTATGGATAGGCATGCTTAAGGCCATGCAACCCATTGCTTCGGCTACCGTTATCAAGTGAGATAAACCAGGAAATCACAAAGTGGTATTAGAGGGTTTATTTTTTTTATCATGCTATTTTGGGATGGTAGACTGGATACTAGGATGTGTCAGAATTTGGTAATGAGACTATTCCTAGGATTAACTAACCCATATATAGAGAAAATATAAATCACTAGGGATCAAAATTGTTGTTTTTGGATTCTTCTTATTACAGTTTTTTTTATTTCATCATTGGGTGAAACACATGATATGTGATGTTTATTATTATTATGATTACAGATTCCATTTCACCCTTGTCCAAGTACAACAAGGAATTGTTGAATCATGCATCATCATAGGAATGTAGAGATTCACATGTAATGCATTATTTCATGCCATATAGGTGAACCTCATCACTTGTATTGCCTATGGTTATTATGAGTTCCTTTAATATTAAATATATGTAATTGTGCTAAAATTTCTTATAGGGGAATGAAAAACATAATTGGTTACTTAAAGTGCATGCATCAACCTAACAATTTTTTCCTACATATCTTGATGTTGACACCTTAAGTAGTCAATTATGGCACATTGAGTCATGGACCATTGGTTTCATGCACTAGAATGTGTTTATATTGGTGATTAAATGGACACCAAATTTCAATTTTTAAAGTGTATGAGCCTTAATAAATTGTAAATGATGATCTATATAATTTATTTTTTTTAAAATATTTGCTATATAAATGTGTATGAACTTAAATGAATTTGAATTCTGAAATGAAAAGGTCATCATTAAATGGGGATTCCAATTAAAAATTAAAGGGTGTTTTCCCCTATAACTTTCAATTGAAACTCTGTATACCGAGACCCATGACTTAGAGTACATAACTTGACCCTAACCTGACCTTAGTAATGGGTAGTAGGCAGTGCCTCTTGCGATTCTTATGATCTATATATCACCCAAACCTGGCTTTAGGATAAGGGAGAGGGGTGCGACTTTTGTATAGAAGGGCTTTGTACCTGTTATATTCTTATGCCAATGGCTTATGTCATTACCCAATTTTTTTATATGGCATGTGTTTGGAAATTGTATAGTTATTCCACCGTGACGTCCTCAAGTTGAGCACTAGGAAGGTGGTGATGACCATGCTCCAGAGATGGTGGGACCTAACCCTCCAGTAGTGCCACCTGTATCTCCTCTTGTTATACCTGAATTGGGTGTTGATGCCCATTTTTTGGTAGGGATTCCTGAGGCTCATGCAGACTATATAGGGAGCCCCATGACCTACCCCTACTACGGAAGAGCTGACATGATAATTTCAGAAGCAACATCTACCCATGTTTTCTGGGGATGACGACCCTTAGGCTGCAAAGTCATGACTGGAGACCATGTTGACTATCTTCAAGAACCTCCTAAGAGGAAAGAGAATCACTCTTAATATATTCTTTAAGATTCTTCCAAGCAATGGTGGGACTTTATCACCCAGTAATATTATCATCAGGGTATGTATTGGGTGGGATTTTTGACAATCTTCTATGACTATTTATTTTCCTAGATGCTTAGAGCAGACCAAGCTAGAGAGTTTATGCATCTATAGCGGGGTACTATGTCTGTGATGGACTATACTACTCAGTTCATGGAGCTCCAATGCTTCACACCAACTCTCGTTGGTGACGAGTTGGTGACAATGAGATATTTTTAGGATCAGATCGTATGCGCCATCTGATATTAGGTGAATGTCTTTTGGTCGACCACCATTTTAAAAATAGTAAACTAGGCTATCTTCATCAAGTGGAACCTGAGGGAAGATGGTGGTGTGGGCCTTAGTGGTTCAGAACCAAGATAGGGAAGTGGTTCGACTAGCAGCTGAAAATGTCACTTTGAGACTGTACATGGGGGAAACAACAACTAGATGACACCCACTGATAGTTACATGGTTTTTCACCAGTACATAAAGATAGAGAATAAGAATCCTCAGTGTCCCAAATACCCCATAGAGTGTCGAGGCTGTGGTAGGTTGGAGCATCTTTAGTGTTTTTAGGACCTTCCCATATGTTCATAATGGAAGAGAATTTGTATCAGCTTTGTCTTTGAGAGCAGGATCAGTAACACCATGCCAGGAAGGTAGCTGCACTACTGGAATTTTGGCGTTTTGCGATGGGGTCCTGTCCCAAATATCCCATTGTAGAAAATGGTGTCGCAACAAGTATTTTTTGCAACGGGCCTGTAACAAAAAATACTACTTGCGATGGGAAGCAAACCCATCGCAAATAGATGTCCGATTAAATACATTATATATACAAGAACCTTCGCGACAGACCCGTCGCAAAAAGTTTTTGCAACGAGACATCAGCCCATCGCAAATAGCTTATATGTTATAAATCTGTTGCGACGGGCCCGTCGCAACAAAGTTATTTCGACAGCAAATCAACCCATCGTAAAAACTTTTAAAATATATATATATAATCTATTTGTGACGAGGCCCCATTGCAAAAGGTCCCATCACAAATACTTAATAAAATAAAAAAATAATATTAATATTATTAAAATAATAAACAAAAATAAAGAATATTAAAATTCTCAATATTTTCAAATACTTAATAAAAAAAATTATGATTAATGAAAATAATAAAATTAATATTATTAAAATAATAAAAAAATAAAAATTCTCAATATTCATAAAAATATATAAAAAAATCATAAAATATTATTATTATTATTATTAGTAAAATAAACAAACATTAAAAAATATAATACTAATAATAAATAATAAAATAATAAAATATTAAAAAAAATGCAATATCTGCACCAATATAAAAGACAAAAACTGTAAATAGTTTATATTACAACAAATGTTCAATTCAAATGTTTATAACAGAACAAAAAAATCACTAGGGAGATAGTCTTCTAGAGGAGATGAAGGAGCTGAAGGAGATGGTGGAGGAAACTCGATTCCTAAACTATGAGTCAGACGACGCATGTACTCCATCTGATCGTGCTGCTGCTACTGCCAATGATGCATGTCCTCCTCATGTTGTTATTGTTGCTGCTGCTCCCATCGATGCATGTCCTCCTCATGCTGCTGCTGCTGCTGATGCTGCCATCGACACATTACTATTTATTACTATTTATTACTAATTATTACTAATTATTAATGTTGGACCCTCCATGATATAGTAGTTTTCATAATCGAAAATAATGTCAATCTACAGATTCTACTCTTTCATGCCATTTAATATCTCTAAGTAAATCAATTATGCCATACAGAACAACGTACTTAAATAAGTCAATTACCTATATTTATGAATCAATATGTTTATAAGTGTATTTTTTACATTTATTTTTTGATTTCTCTTAGTCTAGTATTGTTGCGTATAAGACAGACACTTCATAACCTTTTTAGAGTCACTGGCACCGATGTTCAACACACCGATGTTCGAAAAACCGATGTTCGACACACCGATGTTCGACACACCGAATTTGACACACCGATGTTCGACACACCGAAGTTGACACACCGAATATGACACACCGAAGTTGACACACCAAAGATGACACACCGAAGACGACACACCGAAGATGACACACCGAAGTTGACACACCGAAGATGACAGACCGAAGATGACAGACCGAAGATGACACACCGAAGATGACAGACCGATACAAATGACTCACCGATAGTCATAAATAACTATTTCGAATTTATTAATTCAAATTTATTTCTAACGGTCATATTTAGACAAATTAATGTTTATGACATTATTTAATATTGTCTATAGGAATATTCGTAGACAGTATGAGGTACATGCACATGGGGAGATCTTTATGTCTAATGGACCTTGAAGTATAAAAGGATTACAAGCTCAACCTAAAATCAGAGACGTTGAACCCGCTAGAAATGCAAAAGGCTGGCTGTGTGAATGTGCAAGATATTGCAAATAGAATAACTCGAAGCTTGAGTATACAATAAGTTTAATATTATGAGATTTGAAGCTCGCTGAACATCCTGACATCGAAGAGTTGAACCTTTACACACCTGGAAACTAGATTACAAAGACTATTATACCCTATTTTAGAGCCAACTTCTAGAAGAGGACTAGAATATCATATTCTTTACATCCATTGAGTCCAGAGCTTTACTGCACAACACATAGAGATTTCTAAACTCTATTCTTCTTTTATAACTCTGTTGTGTTCTTATGTTTACTTTTTGAGTAGTGTGTGTATCTGTTTATGTCATACACACTGTCTCCTGAGCATAACTGAAGGATACTAAAATATCCTCACACTCAATCCCTTTCTACTCTTGTATCCCACGCAGAACCATGGAAGAGATCCTGTGTGATCTGTTTGATAGTTTTCCCACGAATAACTGTGGTAGAGGTCAAGTGTGACCTGGACAGCCCTGTGTGCTGTTGTGAACCCCGATCCAGGCTGTGGATCAAAAGTTTATTAATATAAACTGCTTGGTGGCAGGTGATCACCAAGTGGAGAGGACTAAGTCTCAACTTGAGACTGAACCTCTTGTTTTACCCGCTGTGCTATTTGTCTTGAGCTTTAATCTGATATGTATTTTTCACATTAAGATAAATTAAACTTTGATTGTTAGTTTATCAAGTGTTTATATCTGTTTTGAATCAGTAGATTAGTTTCAAAAGTTTGACTAATCTTTAGATTGGTAAAACTGAGAACTAATCAATCCTCTGAGAAACTAATTGAACTTTTAGGACTTTTATAAATTCACTACAAACTGACCTTGATCTTATTTTAATAAGGGGGTGTTATTTTAAAGAACCATTTTTAACAGAAATTTTTATAGACACTCAATTCACCCCCCTCTTGAGTCATCTACTCTGACCAACAATTACTAATTATTATGAATTATTACAAATTATTATGAATTATTATGAATTATTACGAATTATTACGAATTATTACAATTTATTACCATTTATTATGAATTATTACTAATTATTACTATTTATTAGTATTTATTAGTATTTATTAGTATTTATTACTATTTTTTACTATTTATTAGTATTTATTACTATTTATTTCTATTTATTGGTATTTATTTCTATTTATTAGTATTTATTTCTATTAATTACTATTTATTTCTATTTATTACTATTTATTTGTATTTATCAGTATTTATTACTATTTATGACTATTTATTAGTATTTATTAGTATTTATCAGTATTTATTAGTATTTATTAGTATTTATTACTATTTATTACTATTTATTACTATTAATTAGTATTTATTACTATTTATTAGTATTTATTACTATTAATTAGTATTTATTACCAATTATTAGTATTTATTACTAATTATTAGTATTTATTACTAATTATTAGTATTTATTACTAATTATTAGTATTTATTACTATTTAGTACTATTTATTAGTATTTATTAGTATTTATTAGCATTTATTACCAATTATTACTAATTAATACTATTTATTACTAATTGTTAATATTTATTACTATTTTTTTTCTAATTATTACTCTTTATTTCTGATTATTACCAATTAGTGTTAATTACGATTAATTACTGCAAAATAAAACTACTAATTACTAATTACTGCTAATTATTTATATACATTACTAATTATCGTTAATAATTATTAATAATTACGAATTACTAAGAATTAATACTAATAATTTAATTTTATTATTATAAATAAATACCTATGACAAAACAATTTAAATCTAACTTAATTACAACTAATCAACAATAATTAATATAAAAAAGGAAATAAATACTAAATTAAATGAAACATAAATACCTTTAAACTTGATCTCTTATAATTGTAGGCGGCTTTACAACTTCTTCGTAAAAAAAAAGCTATCTCTCAGAAATTTTCACTCTAAAATTAGAGTTCACAGAAGCAGAGGAACAAGAAATTCAGGTGGAGAGAAGAAAAAATAGAGGGGGTATATATAGGTTAGATTAGTTGCGACGAGACTATTAACGATGAGATTCTCTTAGCTAATATTACTTTTTGCGACGAGACCCATCACAAATAACTTTGGCCACATTAATTACGGTTGGCGGTTAAATGGTTATTTGCGACGGGTCCCGTCGCAAAAAATGACATGCCGACACAATTTTTACGATGGGACAACATCCCGTCGCAAATATGTTTTTACCACCGCTAGTTATTTTTGACAGGTCCCGTCGCAAATACCCTCCGGGGGTTCAACATTTGCGACGGGCGGTGCCAACCCATCGCAAATACCCTTTCACGCGGTTTGGCGTGCAAACCGCACCAATCCACGCGTAAGTTTTTGCAATGAGGTGCCTATTCCCGTCACAAATAACCTCTTCGACAAACTATTTGCGATGAGATTTATTCCCATCGCAAATAACCCGTCACAAATAATGGTTTTTCCCGTAGTGTTGGATTACTAATGGCCGTTCATACAAAGGAGGTGGTCATGGTTGAGGTAGACAATCTTCAGATGTATAGATCCAGTAGGTTGTACCTACCCAGGGTAGTCATGTTGTATCTCAAGGTCGTGGATCTGACCATATCTATATAGTGCAACCTTTACCGGAGCAGATCACCAGGCCATCTATAGTTCGAGGTACTATACTAGTAGCCTCTACATTATTTTCTACCTTATTTGATATTGGCACTTTACATTCATTCATATCTATGACAATCTTGGAAAGTCTTGTGCTTGAAATTTGGTACTTTTTTGGGGCGATGATCCTTGACACTCTTTTGGGTATACGTTTAGAGAGTGTAAGCCAGTGTAAGTGGTGACCCCTTGAGATAAGCAGTCATCATTTTCTATGCAACCTATTTATCCTCGAGATGGCTAGTTTTGAAATAATTCTCAGGATAAACTGGTTGGTTCCTTACCATGACTATGTGGATTCTTATCTCTATAAGGTGTCTTTTACATCACCAAAGGGTGATAGTTATATACTTAAGGGTGAATGGGATGTCCAAGTGATTCAAAATAGACCATAGCATCATGGACTTAGCAGAGTGACGGTCTAGCTAGCCTTTTTCTAGACAACTAGGGAGTACATCAAGCTGATTTCCCTTTGGCAGTTGATTGCTTTAGAGACCTCTTTATTAATGAATTTTCTACACTACCTCCTGAGAGATAGGTAGAGTTTACTACTGAGATAGTTCTAGTACATGCACCAATACCAATTTTTTCTTACAAGATAACTACTATAGAGTTGCAAGAGCTCAAGAGGCAGTTAGAGGATTTGAAGACTAAGGGTTTTATATGACCCAACACATCACCATGGGGTTCACCTATCCTTTTTTATAATAATGTGGGTGATATAATCACACTTTGTGTAGATTATTATTGGTTGAAACATCTTATAGTTAAGAACTGATATCCACTACCTCGTATCAACGACCTCTTTGAACAACTCTGAGGAGCAAGGGTTTTCTCCAAAATCAATTTGAGATTGAGCTACCATCTGTTATGAGTATGAACTTTAGATATACCATGTATGACTTTTCGAAGTCGGTACAATTTATATAAGTATCTAGTCATGCCATTCTGTCTCACAAACATGCATGTAGTCTTTACGGCCTTGATGAATCGGATTTTCCACTCATTTATGGATTCGTTTGTAGTAGTCTTCATGGATGATATCTTGGTATATTCACACACTCAACATGACCATGGAAAACATCTTGATATCATATTAAATACACTAAGAGAGCACTGTATGTATGCTAAGATCACTAAATTCCACTTCTGGATTAACAAGGTTCACTTTTTGGGTCACATTATCTTAGAGACAAGAGTATCAGTTGACCCAGATAAATGAGTGTTGTTGTTTCTTGTTAGTAGACTAAGAAAATCTTTAGTATATGAAGTTTTTAGGGTTATATAGCTATCAATGACGCTTTATACAGGACTTCTAACTGCTTTTAACACCTCTTATTGGCTTGAATAAGAAGGGTGTGAAGTTCTTGTGGTATGAAGCGTGCGAGAAGGACTTTAAGGAGATGAAAGGAAGATTGACTTTAGCGCTAATCTTGATTCTACCAGAGTTGGGAAGAGGTTATATGGTGTTTTGTGATATATTAGGTATTGGGATAGGAATAATTTTGATGTAGGATTATCGATTCATTACATACAGTTCTCTTCAGTTGAGGCCTCATGAGAGTAATTACCCGACACATGATCTTGAGCTAGTAGTTGTCATTCATGCCTTTCATTGCTGGAGGAAGTACTTATTTGGAGAGAAATTTGTGGTGTTTATAGACCAAAAAATCATTAAATATATCTTTACACAGTTTCACTTGAACCTTAGACAAAGGAGGTGGGTAGAATACCTTCAGTCCTTCGACTTTGAGCTTGCCTATATGCCCGGGAAGGGAAACATAGTTGCTGATTCTTTGAGTCAGAAGACTCAGACACAAGTTGTTTAGGAATCCAATGATGAATGGAGGTTTATGTCTCTTCTTTCAAAGATGTATTTAGGGGTTCAGGAGAGTCATGAGTGGCCTTTCCTTATACCCTTTGCGCTAACCTCTTCACTTCTAGATAGAGTGAAGAGGAGGTAGTTCTCTTACCCCGAGGGCTTAGTCTTAAGGGAGAGCGTTTCTGGTGGGGATACACCATTGGGTTGGTCTATCAATGGATATGAGATCCTACTTGTTCATGGGAGCATCTGGGTTTCTACAGGCATGCCAAAGGAACTAATATGAGAATCCCATGCTTCATAGTGGGGAGTACACTTTAGGATTTCTAAGATGTACCATGAAATGCGCCACTAGTATTGGTGGCATGGGATGAAATGTTATAACACAAGTTTTATCACTAGGTGTTCCACTTATTAGTAGGTGAAGGTAGAGAACCAGTGACTTGATGGATTGTTATAGTTGTTACCAGTCTCAAAATGGAAATGGGATTTTGTTTCTATGGATTTTGTGACCAGTTTATTGAGGTCACTTCAAGGTAGTGACACAGTTTGGTTAGTCATGGACAAGATAAAGAAGGTCACCCATTTTCTTCCTATTAGGGAGACCTTCTCAATGGATGATCTTGGAATACTGCATGTCGATGAGATTATACACCTACATAGGGTCCCACATACTATAGTTTCAGATAGGGATAATTATTTTACATCGAAGTTATGGTAGGGGTTATCAAAGTATCTTAGTACATAGGTGTTTCTTAATATAGCATTTCTCCCACTGACCAATGGAAAATTAGAATGGATGATATAGGTATTGGAGGACATGATCTAGTCATGTGTCCTTTATTTTGGAGGTTCTTGGGAGAAACATTTACCTCTCATTGAGTTTTCCTACAATAAAAGCTTCTAGAGTATATACAGATGGATCCTTATGAGGCTCTATATGGTAGGTCGTGACGTTCACCCTTGTACTGGTTAAAGGCAGGAGATATAGTGCTACTGGGACCTCATCTTGTTTAGGAGACTTTAGAGTATGTACAACTTATCTGAAAGAGGATATTTTTTTTTCTTAGTCTAGACAAAAGTATTTTGCTGATCGATGTCACAAACCTATAGAGTTTGAGGTAGGGGATTGGGTTTTCTTGCATATTTATTCTAGACTAGGGCATAGACAGATTCAGAGATAAGGAAAGCTATCAGCTCATTATGTCAGGCCTTTTGAGATATTATAGAGAGTCGAGTCGATAACCTATTGGATAACTCTTCCTCAAAGGTACCGATCCATGCATGATGTTTTCCATATATCACAGCTTCACTGATATCGTACCTACCCATCTCATGATTTTTATCCTAAGGAAATTGAATTGGAGGCTGATGATTCATTTGAGGAGTATCCTATTCATATCATTGATTAGAGCATGAAGGTTATCTAATGAAGTTCTATCCCTCAAGTACTGGTTCTATAGAAGAACGACCATTTATAGGACAAGACTTGGGAGAGAGAGGAAAACATACATGCTCAATGGTCATAGTTATTCTCAAACAAATATTTACCACCCTTGGAAGAGAAACTCGGGGGAAAGTTGTTTTAAGGGGGGAAAACTATAAGATCATGAATTTTATATGAGGTTAATAACCTTATACTTTCAGTTTAATTATTTAGTTTTATCCTTTTATTAATTCTTAATGAGGTTACAAAGGTTACGATGGTGTTTGGGGATTGTTAGGAGCCCAGAGCCTTGAGTTTTGGAGAAAAAGGTGGGCCACACAGTTAATATAAATCATGAATCCGAGTCAACGTGGTTTTTTTAAACTGTGCAGGGTGATCCAGTTCATAAAAGGGGTCCATGCAGTTACTCCTAACCATGAATCCCATGCCACACAACTGTGAAAATGATACAGACCTCATTATAGAGGTGTTTTGTAGGAGTTGTTCATAATTAGTCAAGTCGTACACCTATCTTGTGCGATGGGTGTCTTGAGGTAGTGCTTGTCGAATGGTTGGAAAACAAATTTTCCAACCACGTAACCCCTTTTTAAAGGGTGAATTTACCTTCTTACCCTTAAAATTTTATACTTTTTATCACCCTCTTCCCCTCTCATTTCCATGCAAAACCCCTTATCCCATTGAAGCTCCTCCCATGCCTAAAGTTAGGTTTTGAAGTATCTACTCTATCCGACCTTCAAATCAAGATATGTTCATCTCATTGGATTCATCACGGTAAATAATTTAATCCACTTCATTATTTTCTTGGTTTATCTCACCTTCTTCTGCACTATCATGGTGAGAGCTAATATGCTCTATTTTCAAGGAATTTGTTTATTTCTCCATTTTTTATCATTCTAGGTCGAACCAAGGGTCGATACTAGATGATTGATATACTAGAACCATAAGGTAGGTGTTCTAGTAATTTTTTCTCATGTCTTGTTGCTTTATATTACGTGTCATGATGTCACACACCATATTTTCTATGTGTTACCATAAAAATACACTTTTCCCTTAATTAATTTTTTAGCCTTGATAAAAATGACCTTGTGCCTCCTTGTTCTGGTAGGAATAGGTCCCCATCGACTAATTCCACACCTTAAGGCATTCTTATAGAATTATACCTTGATATTATAAATTCATATGTGACCGAACCACCTCCTAAGTGGTTTTGGATTGGAACCTAGATGAAATGACTCTAATTAATTAAATAAAAAGTTAGTGGTATAACCACATCACATTATTTTACATAACCAATGGTTACACCCTTATTTAAGTAGAATACAAATGAATTATAAACCATTTATTGGCTCATACTAAAGCCTATTTGACTACTTATTGCTTTTGATACTCAGGCATGGCGTCCCTACTGATATGATAATCAGGCATGGCGTCCCATTTACCTATGATACTCAGGAATGGAATCCCTACTAATATGATACTCAGACACAAAATCCCATATACCTTTTATAATAAGAAATAGTGTCCCTACTAATATGATGATTGGGAAAGGCATCCCATATACTTTTGATACTCGATCATGACGTCCCATATACCTGTGATACTCGGGCATGACATCCATATCGATATGATACTTAGGCATGGAATCCAATAAACCAGTGATAATCGGGCATAACATCCCATATACCTATGATACTTGGGCATGGTGACCCTTATGATGTTTGATACTCAGTAATGACATCCCCTACTAATTTATAAGACTCTAGTGACTAGACATGGATGCCTGAGTTACGCCTCAAGTCTTGACTAACACTATGTGTCTATATATATGGCTATAAACATCATTACATATATAGTGCGCACACACACACAGACACATATGTATATGTTCATGGTGAAATCTATTCAGAGATTTCCTAACATGGGCTGAAGCAGGTAGTGTCAGCCTGGTGTTTCTCAAGAATAAGAGTCAACCCTTTACATTTTACATTACTGTTTTACCATTACTATATATACACACCACTCATATTATATAAATTGGATGGATAGTTCTAGACACCATTAGTGGTGGAATAATAATTATATCTTACACCCTAATTAGTCCACCAATGATTCCTGAAGTGACTTCACAATTTCAAGTATTGAAAAGGGAAGTGCCCAACTTCTGGTGCTTGATTCTCATTTTTAGGACGAAGTAGAGGACCGAGTGCAAGCTCGTGATTACATTGGAGATAGTTTTTATATTTTTTTGGTATTTTTAGTATAGAATACTATACCTACATACTTCCATGTATTCCTAATTTTCCCATTTTGTATAACATATCGACATGGCATCATTTTGTATATGACAATGGTTATGGTTTTTGCCTTTCTTTTATGTGATTAGATGATTTAATTATTCTCTATTATTTATTATTTATTATTACGAATCCTTTAATTATATAATTGATTATACCATTTTTATACTCTGACACAAGAGGGTATAGTCTCCCCACTACATCTTCACATACCCTTACTGCTAGCTGACAACCTCTGGCATACAGGGAGGCATGCTCGAGGCTATGTGGACCACCAGTTCATCTAATATTATCAAGTGAGTCAGACTAAGACATCACACAATATAATAAAATAAATATCTTAAATATATTGATATGGTATTATGTTAATTAAAACTTATATCAATCTCCAAACTCTATCAAATGGGAGAGGAATTCATCGTTTGTGTGTACGACATACCACCGCCTCACGAACTGATGCAATTCATTTTCTATCACCGTCTATAAAGAATGGTTATAATGATGAAATTAATTTTTATATATGATATTCATGACATATTTATCATTCTAAAAAATAATATATCATTTATCTACTTACCTTTTCATTCACTGAAAAATGATAACATTGTTTGTGCGTACGTGTGGACTACCACATCCATGAAGCGATACAATTCATTTTTCATCACCAAATCACATAGATGATATATATAAGTATATTTAAAGTAATAATATGATATATATAATGTGATTATAATTCTATAAAGATAAAATAATACTTACTTTCATTCCATAATGGTCTTTGAAAAATGGAAATGTTACTCATGCGTATGTACGACCTATCATCTCCATAATTATAACGTAGTTCATTTTTCATAACCTTCTTTCATGATTGGTTTTAAAAGTATTATTTATATATAAAAATTATAATTATTTAATTATTATTATTTTATATATTATTAAATAATGATCACTTTGACCATAGTCAATCTACCAACGTCATTTTAGACATACGATCCGAATATCATCAAAATACACGAAGTGGACTTAACTAATTAAATAATTGTATGTTGCATGGTATTGAATAAAATAAATGAATAATGAAATTTTAGAATTTTATTAATAAATAAGAAAACTAACATAAGTTTATTATTCAATAAAAAAAAGAACATATGTAATGTTTCAGACTCGAGGTAAGGGAATTTCTTTTAAAAATCATCTTTTAAAGTTTCCCTTAAAACTCTGTTCTTATTTCACATCCATATTTTCAAAAAAATATTGTAAGGAAGGTTTTTAATATTTTATTATGATTTTTATAGTCATTTTTACCCATGTTTGACTTTTTATAAAATGTTTTGAAAGGAATATTGTTTTTCATTTTATAAACGAGGTACTTTTTGACTTTTCCATCAAAAGTAAGGAAGGAATATTTTTTTAACTTATATGGCATGAGCGAATTTTTGCTCCATCATGAGTAATATTTGATTTGAATATTAATTCAAAATTATACTATAATATTTTCAAATAAAAATTCTTCCTTTAAAATTTCATAGATTTTTAAATAAGTGATTTCAAAATGGAAAAGTTATTTTCCTTAGGAAATGTTTTTATGATATAAGCTTTTTATATATAATGTTATGGTTCTTGGAAATTGTTTATGATGATGGGTGGTGTATTATAAACCAAATATGTGTGGTTTTGTGATATCCCTTAAATTCATTGGGTATATAATTCAACCATATGGTTATTCTAAATATGATATGGAGTTAACCGATTAGGTTTCTCCTAACAGATAATGGGAATATACTAAGATGGTTATTCCAAGATTAACTATAATGATTAATCCATTAATAGATGTGATGGTTACTATAAGTTACTATTTTTAAGTTAATTGTAAAGGTATTCTATGATTATTTGTGATGGTTACTCCAAATTTAACCGTGATAGTTATTCCATATATTAGAGTGAAAAGTATAACTTTGTGAAAAAGTTTTCATGCCATTTTAAAATTTGCAAAGAAACCTTTATGGGTATATTTTTCCTTAAATATTTCTAATGAAATGTTTTATGATTTTTTTGATAGAGAATATGATTTATTGTGTAAGAAAAATGTTTATTTTGAGCCCAAGGTTTATTTTAAAAAAGGTGAATTTTTATAACTATTCATGGACTCATGGATTCTTTCTTTCTTTTATGTCCATTACTAAAATTTTTGTGATCATCCCATGTTTTTAAAATATATTTTCATAGGGTTTAATGATGAGTAATGGAAAATAAGAAGCCAAGTTTAAAGTCATGAAGATTGTAATAAAAAGAAAACATGTGTTATTTTAAAGGTTTTATATTGTGAGAAAAATATATATTGAGTAAAAGCATCCACCTTGTAATTTATGAGTTTTTTATTTAATAATTATGACCTAATTATCTAAAAATATAAACCTAAATGATCTTTGGTAATGAAATGAAATGAATTCTAGTATAAATACACTAGATTATGTAATGTTTAAGGTTGGGTCCTTACAGTTGGTATCAAAGAAAGTTTAAGAGTTATGAATACCATCATGGGTTTAAAAGTTTAAGTCTGATTACAAGTTCAAAGTATTATAAAACCCTTATATGGTTTAAAGTGATGTATTTTGAGGAGATTAATGATATTTTTGGAGATTGGATTTAGAAGTGTAATCAAATTAAGTATAAAATATTTTAAGGTTAAAGTATTATGGAGCTTCTAAGGGTATTTTCTTTAAAAGGAACATTTTTATTTTAACATGAAATAATTCATTTCATGTTTTAATGATGTTATATTATATATATTAAATATCTCTCATCAAGATGAAAGGGAAAGGATCTCACACAACCTTCTTATCCATAACAAATGATTTAATCATCACTATCAGAGAAAAATCTCATTCAGATGATTTTGAAAACTTTTTGAAAATCTAAAACACCTAAAATAAACTTTTTAATTTATCGAATACATTTTAATTTCTAAAAATTTTATATGGATAATGGAGTCTCTTTTATCTATTTTCAAAATCTCAATTTATCCATTGAATTTGACAATTGAACACCACCAAGGACTTAACTATATCTATTCTGGAGATATAAAATTCATGTTGGAAGATAAAAAAGATATCAACAACATAAAGGAGGACATTGATGTTTGTATTTAAGGCATAAATTATTTTTTATACTTTATGTATGAAATTTTTTTGGGTTGATATTGATGAATCATAAGGATATATTTTATATCTTTTATTTATAGAAATAAATTATTAAGGAATAAGACAATAAATAATGATTAAAGGTTTAAGAAGGATGTTGAGTGAAGGATGTGTTTATCACTAATATTCTGAAATATTATAAATATCATGAGAATAATGAAACACCTAATGGATATTATATAGTGGGTTTTTCAAAATTTTGTAAACATATCTTAAATGGAATCAATACCTTTGAAAGATGTCGTAGTAAAATGGTGACAATCATTAGGAGTCATTTATTGAGTTTTGATAAATGTTTGAGGTATATATAACCTTTAAGTTTAACATATGAAAATGGTTATTTGAGTAATAATGACTTTAATTTTGGTTGATATAAGTTTAAAGTTATTGATAACCTTTAGGGTTTATATGATCTTTGATTTTGAGGTAATTATGGGTTATTTGGGGATGCAAGATGAAAGTTTTGAGATAACCTTTATAGTTAAAACATTATTTAATGTTAAATATATTAAGATTATTTTTAGGATGTTTATCACATTTTTGGGAACATATGTTTTATCATATAGATAACCATGATATTAAAAAGTGATTTGGTGATTATGTGATTGATGTTATTTTAGAATAAGTTCACTATTTTGGGAACCTTATATGATTAAGTTAAGTGGAATACTATGGGATTTTATTTGAGAAATAAAGGTTGAATTATATTTTGGAAGTATGTATGATTTTATTATGGATTATGGTGATTCAGGTTATTTATAGAAATGGATAGCATATCTTTGAGATTACGTGATTAGGGAAATTACATTTTTGATATGATACATTAAGAGAGATTGATGTTATTTGGAGATAAACATTAAATTTATCTTGGAAGACTGTGTGATCAAATCCTTCTAATTTTTGGGTTTCAATATTAGTCTAGAATATTTGAGGAATTTTAAGGGTAGTTATTTATCAAATGATCTAATTTGAATTTTGGGTATTAATGTTGAATTTTAGAGATCAAAGTAGTTTTTTTTCATTCAAAGGTTTATTAATTTTGGGAATAATCTTATCATGTGCTAAATTTTTTGGTTATGGTTAATCTCTAAATATAGGAGGAATAGATTTTTTTTCATTTTTAGGGATTATGTGATCTATTAAAAGTTTATTAAAGTGCTTCATGCATGAAAAATTAATCTTTAATACTCATCGTTTGGAGAAAAAGATGAGATTGTGGTGAGAATTGATTAAAAGATGAAATTATACTTGTAAAGTAAGTATATTTACTTATGTTATTAGTATAAATAGTAAAATAATTCCTTAAATTTAGGAAAAGGTTTTTGAAACAAAAATGTTATCAGTGTGATTTTCTTATCGATAAATCAATGACCTTTTAATCCATCATAGATTTATGGTTTTGTGATGGTTAAATTTATCACGACTATGTTCTCTATCACTCTCTATCAGTCCTCAGGAGCTATTTTCTATTCAATATCTATGTTTTCACTTTACACCAATTTTTAATACATTTAAACCTAGTATGTGTTATTCCATATGACCTCCATATTCCTTTTTCTCTCTTTTCAAGTGGAAGTTTTATTGACCCTATTTACGATGTGGGATTTCAATAAAGGTATTTTAAAAATTCAAACCCTTGGTTTTTGATCCCAAGTTAGAATTATGAGGACTAAATTTATTAAAGTGGGGATAATGTAATATCTTGACATTTTAAAAATAAAGACTATGTTCGATAACGTACAAACCAAGCTTAAACGAACAATGAATTATTATTATTTAAATATGACTGTTATAACCTAGTCGTTAAATTAGTGGGAATGAATAGTATTAAATTAATTATGAAATATATATGGTATTACCCATTTATTACTTATTAATTAATAATTATAAAATAAGCACTCAATTTTTCGTAAAGCTATTTTATTCTTTAAAGATATGTTTTCTTAAAAAATGATTTTTATTGATTTTTGTGATAAAATGATATAATTAATTTCTAAAACTTTGATAAATGATATTTGATAAAATAAATATCATTTTTTAAATCATCATATCAAAATTAAATTATGGTTAATTTTTTAAATTTTTCTGAAAAGTTTTATTTTTCATTAAACAGTGAAAACACCGATTGTTATTGAAAACTATTTTTCTTTTAAAGTATTTAAAAAGTAAAATTATATTTTGGATTAGTTTTAAAATTTAATTAGTTAATTTTTTTATAAAATAATTCAATTATATTTTTTTAAAATGAATTTTATACTCGAATCTAGTCTACAAACATTTTTACATTAAAAATGACATTTTTATGAAAATTTTCTTTTCATCACATTTTGCTGATTTAATTTTAAATTAAATTCTACCAATTTTATGTTTTGAATTTTAAAAAATGGATTTCATATTTGGAATTATGAGGTCCAAATTTATTAAAAATTTCCCATTAATTTTTGGTCAATATGAATAGTAATCTTAGTAATTTTGTTACCAAAGTAAAGGGTAAATCAGATAATTAAAGTTAAACATAAAATGATAAAGACTATAAAATGACCCTAAAAAATGAATTAATTTTAGTTAATGAGTTTATTTCATCCATAATCATCATTTATTTAGTTATATATCATTTTAGGCCATTTGGATGAGTTTTTTATAATATTTTATTTAAATAAAAGTAAAAAATATCACACTCTTGTTTTGAATAACTATAACATTTATAACATGGGGATGAATATAGGATATATTAGTTTATAAATATTCATCTAAAATCTAAAATATTTATCTTAATCATGAAAATTTATTTTTAATTTTTAGTGAAGAAATAATTTCCTTAAATGCTTGCACAATACTGATGAAATAATTATTTAATTAATGAAAAAATAAAATAAATTATATTAAAAATATCAAAAGTTTTATAATATGAGATAATTAATGTGATGCACAAATTTTATATATGACCATGATATTTTGAGGATGTTTTAAAATATTTTTTTTTCGAATTTTAAGTATTTTATTGATATTATTAATGTTTGAGTAATGAATAGTTCTTAAAATTGACATTATTGATATTTTATAATAAATAATATTTTAGTAAATGTTATAAAATTCATAACAATATTAGATTCATCCAATTTATTAGGATATGGTTGATAATATTAATCATGGTTCATTTATGAGACATTTTTTCTATTTATAGTGTCACGAACCGACCCAAGTTGCTATCTAATCTGACACCTGACCCGACCTGTGGTATAGCCAAAAGGGCGTTCCAGATACCCATAGGCTGAAAAATAGTACCTGGGCACCGAGTAACACCTTTGGTAATGGTTTATCCCATGAAACAATTACCAAATAATAAACATTAATTACATCACATTCAATAACCATAACATAATAGATCATGAAAACACTATAAGGGTGAGATAAACGTTTAAAATTTGTAATCTAAATCCAAATACCAAAAAGGGAGAAGGAATCAATTAAATGAAGAAAACCCCATGTATCATGTGGGTCATCACCCCATTACACCGCCATCAACACCCAATCAAAAATGAATCTGTTAGAACATAGAACCACCATCACCACCTTGCAATGCCTCACCTTTACCTGAGTTAGAAAAAACAAGATCTACATATGCCCTAGGGTGTATGTAGAGTGTGAGATAAATTTACAAGTAGGATATAACCAGAAGTTTCCATGTAATGAAATTAAATGAAAAATTAACATGCTAGTTTTCAAATAAAGAATTTGAACAATTTTTGAAATGAAAATAGGTTTTATTTACACAAAAAGTAAAATGATGAAAATATAATTTTAAACAGTTCAAAATAAAGTCTAAGAGCCATGGGAAACACCCTAAGTAGCTAGGTTGTTAGGCCCCTAGGATCCTCATACCTTGGTGATCGATCCATATAGAACGTTCTCATGCATGAACTTCTAGAGAGGACACAACTAAATTTTTAGTGGCCCCCAAGTCATTATCATCTGTTTATTTAGTGTTATAGTGTGAACTTACTAAAGATCTCAAGTCATTTCTAAACCAACCCAAATGGAATACTAGTCCATAGAAACCCACCTAGAATACCCGAGGTTCCCAAGTGATCTATCCAATTTCTTTGTCTAGTGAATCCCCTTTCATGTAATCACAATTACAATAATTGAAACCATACTTTCCAAACAACCATATACACAAAGGAAATTCACTATTCAACAATGAACTCACACAAAAAACCAAAGAAAACACCTTCTTTACCACCTACTCAATTTATAAAACCCATTTGGAAACTAAAGAAAGCATAATAAAATCATCAATTAATATCAAGGCATGAAACTACCTACTACTTGCTTGGAGACTTCACAAATCTGGGTGGAAACCACAAACACACCAAGAGGAGACTATATAAAGGCAAGAGCACACCAAAACCATCAATATCTAACCCAAAGAAACAATATTGAACCCACTTTAGGTCAACCTATCTACTAGAGAAGAGATAACTCAAGAAATAATAAAGAGGGAACCAAGATGGGAAAATAGAAGATAGAAGGAACTTAATTGATGATTTCTTGAATAATCCAAGCCAAAACACCCAGGATTTAGAACCAAAGTGGAAGGGGAAGAAAAAGGATAAATGTTTAGGGATATAAATGATGAATGGGGAGAGAAATGGGTGATTTGGGGTTAAAACTATGGAGTAAAAAATCTAAAATTTCAAAGTTTTTAAATATTTGTTAGCCACACGATTTGGCCGCATGACCTACTAGACCGTGCACCAAACATGTGACACCTCTATCCAAGAATAAAACTGGACGAAAAATTTTTCTTGGAGGGGGAACATGCCGATGTGCCTAGTTGTGTGTCTTGGACAGTGACACTGTCTTGGTTTCATGATTTTACTAGGAAGGTCACATGCCCATTCTTTAGGTTATGCGGCCTGGATAGTGACACTGTCTAAGGCACACAATTTGCATTGGGTTGTCTCATGATTTCTCCTAACTATGCGCTAACCATGTTCCTTCTTCTATCTAGTCTTAAAACCATCATTTTTCTCAAAAAATATCAGAAAATACATGCAATAAAGATATGACTAAAAATAAAAGAGAAAATACCTCAAAATAACGCCACAAATGTGGTAGTTATTTCCACCATGAAAAATTTCCACTCTTGGAAAGTAAAGCCAATGTTTTATCAGAGAATAGATGAGGGTACTGCTCATATACCCAAGAACTTCACTCCCATGTCTCATGAAAATCATTACCATACTACCAAAGGATCCGAACTAGAGGTATGAATTTTTCTTGAAGTAATTTCATTTGGGAATCCATAATTTGTATTGGCCACTCAAACATAGAAAAATTCAATTGCAAATCTAACTATTCCCAATTTATCACATGTGAAAGGTTTAGATTATACTTTTTCAATTATGAGATATGGAATACATCATGGACTAATGTTAACTGGGGTGGAAAATCTAACCAGTATTCCACCTTACCAATTCTCTCAGTAATCTCAAAAGTTTTGACATGATTAGGAATAAGCTTCCCCGGATTACCAAGATGACAATGACCCATGCGAGGTTCCATCCTTAAGAACACCTAATCACCTACTAAGAACTCCAAGGCTCAACACCGTTGATTGACATATGATTTTTGGTAGATCTACACTGTCAATAACTACTGTCTGATCAAAAAAACTTTCTCATATGTATCTTGCACAAGTCTTGGTCCTAATAAAGAGGTCTCACCCACTTCCATCCAACATAGAGGTGATTTACATGACCAACCATAAAGTGCCTCAAAGGGATCCATTTTAATCAAGGATTGGTAACTATTATTATATGTAAATTACACTAATCCCAAATGGTTATCCCACGAGCCTCTAAAATATAAAAAACATATACGAAGCATATCTTCCAAGATTTTATTCACCTACTTCGTATGACCATCCATTTAAGGATGTTATATTTTATAGAGTTTGACTTATGACCCTATTGAATTCTAAAGGCCTTCCTAGAACTGAGATGTAAAACAAGGGTTCCTATATGAAATGATAGCTAACAACACACCATGAAGCCTCACAATATTCTGAACATACAATTGGCCCAATTCCTCCACCTTGGTCGAATCCTTGATCAAAATGAAATGGGAAGGTTTTTTTTCAGACGATCAATCACCACCCAAATGGTGTTCCTTACCTAAGGTGTACAAGGAAACCCAATAATTAAGTACATGGAAACATTTCCCCACTTTCAGGTAGGAATGGGGAGTGGATGAAGTAAACCTCAAGGCCTATGGTGCTCATCTTTAACCTGCTGAAAAGTATAGCACCTGGATATGAAGTCAGCTATATCACACCTCATACTTGGACACTAGAACTAACAATGCATATCGTAAAACATCTTGGTGGTCCTGTGATGAATGGACCACTGAGAGTGGTGGTTGTCCTACATTACCACCCTCTACAAAAATAATGACTCCACAAAGAGACCCTTTAAATAAAGGATTCCCTCAGATGATATCAACCACTCACTAAGCACATCCCCACCATTTAGAATCTTCCTAGAGTACTGACACAACTCATCATTAGGTTTATCTTCCTGAATCAACTCTATAAGAGAAGGTATCAACTGAATGGTAGCCAAGAACATGTCTCCACTATGCTCCTTGGCTTCTAGGTGCATCTGGAAAAAAATCCCCATCAATTTCCATTCTTCACCGGACTCCTTTACAATTTGCACTGGAATATTCCTACTTATGGAGTCCACTACCACATTCCCTTTTCTCAGGGTATAGATGATATCAAATTTTAACCTCTAAAGGCACTCAACCCATTAACGCTACCTCAAATTTAATTCCTTATGGTAGAAAATGTAGTCCAAGCTATTATGGTCTGATTAAACCACAATTTCTCCATAAAATGATAGTGAAACCACATTTTAAAAGAATAAATCATTTCCACTAATTCCAAGTCATGGTTTAGGTATTTGCTCTTGTGTGGTCAGATATGATGAGAACCCTACGCCAACACATGGACATCCTACATCAACACACACCCAAGAACCATACCTTAAGCATCACAGTAGACCAAATATCCTTTTCTATATTCTGGTAAGATCAAAACATGGATAGTGGTAAAACACTGCTTTAGCTCCTCAAAATATTTCTGAAATTTTGGGATCCATTCAAACCTTGCACTCTTTTTGGTAGTGCATTCATGGGTGAAGAAAGTTTAGAGAAATCCATAACAAACTGACAGTAATATCCTGCTAGGCCCAATAATCTCCTGATTTTGGAGACATTCCTTGGTTTTTCCCACAACATCATTGATCTAATATTTTTGGGGTCTACTAAAATCCCTCATTTTGAGATCACATAGCCTTGAAATTTTACTTCTAGGATCCAAAAATTGTGCTTGGAGAGTTTATCATAAAGTCAGTGATCCCAAAGAGTGCCTAACACAATCCTCAAGTACTACCCATGCTCTTCCTTTGTTCCGAAGTAGACCAGGATGTCATCCACAAACACTACGAAAAAAGAGTCGAGTTACTAATGAAACAATCAGTTCATAAGATCCATGAAAATCACTGGATCATTTTTCAACTCAAATGGCATGAACAAATACTCAAAATATCCATACCTAATTCTAAATTCTATATTAGGAATGTCTACCTCCCTAACTCCAACCAGATAATACTCAGAGCATAGTTCAATCTTGGAAAACCACCTTACTCCCTTGAGCTGATAAAAGAGGTCATCATTGCGGGGCATGGGATATTTATTCTTAATTTTAACCCTGTTCAACTTCCATTAATCAATACACAATCAGAGGGACCTATTATCCTTTTTAGAAAATAGAATTAGGGTAACCTAAGGTGAGATGATAGAGTGAATGAATCCTTTGTATTCCAAATCATCTAGTTGTATCATTAATTCCCTAAATTCAGTGGGGCCCATATGATACAGGGTAAGATATATTAGCTATGTTTCCAACACCAGATCAATGGTGAACTCCACATCATTATCTAAGGTTAACCTTGAGAAATCATCTAGAAACACCTCTATAAACTTAACTACCACATGAGGTGGCCCAATCTCAAAACCCCTACCATCATCCTCTAGTATAAGAGAAGAAACTTGGAAAACAAGGTTGCTTAGATTTGAAAGTGTAGGTACAACACGCCCCGACTGAGGATCCCATTAACCTTAGAAGACCCAAGTACTCCCATTAAGTGCCATAAAAATTACTCAACGATGATAAAAATCGATGAATGAAATGAAACACACCATCCATTACATGACTATAATCATGTAATAAATATCTATTTCTAGAACTAAGAAGTCCCATTCCAATTCAACTTTTAATTGGGTGAGGGAACAAGACATACAATTGAAACCTTGTTCCCTCTTCTTTCCAAGTAGTGCAGCCAAATCCATGGTGAAAGAAATGAGATCAATTGGTAATTTCAGAAACTCCACAGGAAGGGAAAAAATAAAATAATTATAATCACCCATGTCAAATAAAATGACCGCTATGGATGATGCAATAAAAATAGTTACTCAAATTGTAATAGGGCCTGCATCTGATTATACTAGCGCTTGGTTCATTTTTTTAAAGGTTGGGGTCGAAGCCTCATTTATTATTAAAGAAAAGAAAATAACTCTTTAATTGGGTAGAGGGAGACCCATTACATATCTCAAAGTCCCAGTGGGAATTTAGCCCATTACATGGCCCGTAGGCCCATTTTTTGGCCCAAATCCCATTCTGTGAATAGTACTGCTACAGTACCGCACTGCTATAGTACTGCACAGTACCCATCGCTGCTATAGTACTGTGCCACCACTATAGTGCCCACTGTTGCTACAGTGCCTCCAATGCTATAGTATGCTACAGGAGTACATTACTATAAAATTTCTGAAAGTACCCCATAATCCCACACTATTGACATCACCTAGGTGGATCTGAACAGGCAGTCTGTACGTGTTCAGGGGTCCCACACTGATGGAACATGACCGACCCATCACCAGAGGTTGCAAACGAAGGTGGTCAGGATGGGTAAGTAGAGATACCAATTTCCTTCTTCTCCTAATCATTATGCTTCCTTTTCTTCTTAGACATTACACTATCGCCTTGTCCTACTACTAATACTATCCCATAGAAACCAAATTTACCAGTATGATCAATTTCCACCATTAGGGATCAATAAACTACTTCAATATAGATCCTCATATTAAACAAAAATATCTAGGATCGAATGTCCAACCGCAACCCCATTTCAAAATGGTGATCCTTTAGCTACTCATTAGAAACTACCTCAGGTGAAAAAAGGACTATTTCTACAAAATAATTGGCATATCCCAACATGGTGTGACCCCCATGATGGATATCCAGAAACTCCTGGGTCTTGGTGAGGGATAACGTATAAGAGAAATACTGATCATTGAAAACAATATTTAAATCTTTCCAACCCATCTTCTCATGTTTCTCAGCCTAGACCACTGAGTCCCACCACCCACGACCAGGGCCTTCCAACATAAATAAAGCACATTCCACCTTAACTACTTTAGAAGTATCAAGAAACCTGAAAATATTATCAATATCTTCCACCCAATCCTCCACTTCCTAGGGGTCTATGCTACCCTAAAAGGAAGGAGGTTCATTCTTGAGAAACTCTCAATCTTTGTCCTTTTTCGAACCTGGTTCAATTTCTTTATCATGAGCAGGACCAGAGCCTGCTTCCTAATCCAATGCTTAAACATTACAAACCAGTAATTCCACTAATCTCTGATCAACTGGTGATGGAGAATTCTATCTGACCTCTTACCAAATTTACATAGGAAGTTTCTAGGGATACATGATGCTACATCAATTAACAAGACCAAATAAACCATCAATACATCACCCATATTCAGTAATAACAAATTTCAAACATTTACATAAGTTAATATAAAACTATAACAGGTACAATAATAGATCAAGACACTCCACCCCAACTTGGTGTCCATGCATAGTCTTTATCCTATACATCACACCCAAAGGAGGAGTCAAACCAAATCCCAAACATCCCATGGGGACCCAAGGCCTGCCAGGAGGTGTGTTGGCTAGACACCCCACTCGCAACCAACACCTCAATCCCTGACAGTCTTAGCTCATGTCTATCTAGACTCTCCCAAATAAAACGACCCAATCTAATACCATTTTTTCATGAACCATATCATGTTTCCATACAACCCAACACTCGAACCCATCTGTGGCATAACCTAAATGGTGTTCCCAGTCCCCATGGGCTAGGAACTAGTTCCTGGGCATCAAGTAACAACTTTGGGAATAATTTATCCCATGAAAAAATTACCTAACAATAAACATTAATTACATCACATTCAATAACCATAACATAATAGATCATGAAAACACTATAAGCGTGAGATAAATGTTTAACATTTGTAACCAAAATCCAAATATCAAAAAGGGGGAGGGAATCAACTAAATGAACAAAACCCCCATGTAACATGCATATTGTCACCCTATTCCACCACCATCAACACCTGATCAAAAATAAATATATCATCACATAGAACCATCATCACCACCACAAAATGCCTTTCCTTTACCCAAGTCAAGACAAAAAAAAAGATCTACATACACTCGAGGTTGTATGTAGGGTGTGAGATAAATTTCCTAGTAGGATATCACCACAATATTCCATGAAATGACATTAAATAAAAAATTAATATGATAGTTTTCAAAGAAATAATTTGAGAAATTTTTGAAATGAAAACATGTTTTAATAACATAAAAATTCAAACAATGCAAGTGTAATTTTAAACGGTCCAAAATAAATTCTAAGAACCATGGGAAACTCCCTAAGTAGCTAGGCTTTTAGGGCCCTAGGATCCTCATACTTCAGTGATTGAAACATATAAAACATTCTCATGCACAAGATTCTATAGAGGTCGCAACCAAAGTTCTAGTGCCCCCAAGTTATCTTCATCTTTTCAGTTAGTGTTGTAGTGTGAACTTTTCAAAGATCCCGGGTCATTTCCCAGCTGACCCAAAATGGTGTACTAGTCCATAGAAACCCACCTAGAATACCTGGAGTTCCCAAGTGCTCTATCCAATTTCCATGTCAAGTGAATCCCATTTCATGTAATCACAATTCCAATAATTAAAACCACATTTTCCAAGAAACCATATACACAAAGGAAATTCTCCATTTAATAATGAACTCACACTAAAAACCAAATAAAATATATTTCTCACCACATACTCAATTTATAAAACCCATTTGGAAACTAAAATAATAATAATAAAATCATCAATTAATTTCAAGGCATGGAACTACCCACCTCTTACTTGGAGACTTCACAAATCCAAGTGGAAACCACAAACACACCAAGAGAAGACCATATAAAGGTAAGAGTATACTAAAACCATTAATATCTGACCCAAAGAAACAAGATTGAACCCAATTTAAGTCAACTTATCCACTAGAGAAGAGAAAAATCAATAAAAAAGAAAGAGGGAACCAAGAATAAGGTAAAAGAGAATATAAGATGATATAAATTGATGAATTCTTGAAGAATCCAAGCCAAAATACCCAAGATTTAGAGCCAAAGGGGAAGGGGAAGGAGAGAGAGACATGCCTAGGGCTGGGAAGGCCGAATGGAGAGAAAAATGGGTGATTTGGGGTTAAAATCGGGGAGGGGTAAAACTAGAATTTCAAAGTTTTTTTAAAGATTTGGTAGGCTGCATGGTTTGGAAACATGACCTATCATACTATGCGCCAATCATGTGGAACCTCTGTCCAATAAGAAAACTGGCCTCCCAGTTTTCCTAGAGGGGGTGCACGCTTGTGCGCCTATTCATGCAGCCTGGAAAGTGCAACTTTCCTAATAGTACAATTAGTCTGGGAGGTCCACACACTCATTTTTCATGCTGTGTGGTTTGGATAGTTCCACTATCCAAGGCACACAGTTTTCACTGGGCTACCACATGGTTTCTCCTAACTGTGCACTATTTGTGTACCTCCTTCTATTTGGTCTGAAAACCACAATTTTCTCAAAACATACCAATAAATCCATGAAATAAATATAATACCAAAAATAAAATAGAAAATACCTCAAAATAACACCACATATGTGACATATAGTAACTATCTTGGACCTCAAAGAGTAAAAAACTTTGTTTTCATGGTAAGTTTAAAAAGGGTTAACGAGGGGTTAAAACCAAAATATAAGGATTCAAATATAGTAAAAACTTATCTATTTTTTATTTTTTTGAGATTATTTTAACCCATACTTATCCCATATTTGAAATAAATCAGTTTGGATCCATTTTTAATTGAGTATTAATTTATATTAATTTAATATTTTTTGAAATTCCAAGACGGTCCATCCCCTCTCTTATAAAAGGGAACCTCTTATTCTCAATCCTTCACACTTAAAAAAACAATTTAGTCCAGACAATACCTACCCAATTCCATTACTATAATCCCTATACTCATTATAGAGGCATTATTTTGGGCATAATACCAATCTTATAGGTCTTAGGGTGTTAAGAAAAGAAGATTTTCCAAGGAAGAGGTATAGTTTTTATCCGCATGTTTTAGTTTTGTTTCTTATTTGAATTCCATAAAATATTCTTTAACCAATATGATATAATAACATTAGTATATTAAATATAATTAAATTTTATTATGTTAATTTCATAACCTATATCAATCTCCAACCTCTATCAAATGAGAGAGGAATTCATCATTCGTGTGTACGACGGACTACCCCCTCATGAACTAATGTAATTTTTTTTCCATAACCATATCTCAAGACTGATTATAATGATGTAATTAGTGTTTATATATAATATTTATAAAATATTTATCATTATAAAAAATATCATTTACCTCCTTACCTTTCCATTCATTGAAAAATGATAACGTCATTTGTGCGTTCGTGTGGACTACCACCTCCATGAAGTGATGTGATTCGTTCTTTATCACCACATCACATGGATGATATATATAAGTATATTTAAAGAATTAATATGATATATATTATGTTATTATAATTCTATAAAGATAAAATAATACTTACTTTCTTTCCATAATGATCGTTGAAAAATGGAAACGATACTCATGCGTACGTACGACCTATTGTCTCCATGATTGTAACATAGTTTATTTTTCATAACCATATTTCATGATTGGTTTTAAAAGTATAATTTATATATAAAAATTATAATTTTTTTATTATTGTTATTCTGGAGATGATTTAACAATGACCTCTTTTACCATAGTCAACCTACCGAAGTCATTTTAGACATATGAGTCGAATATCGTCAAAATACCTGAAGTGAACTTAATTAATTAAATAATTGTATATTTCATGGTATTAAATAAAATAAAGTAATAATTAAATTTTAAAATTTTCTTAATAAATTATAAAATTAATAGATGTTTATTATTTAGGAATATAAATAACATACATGACGTGTCAGACTCAAGGTAAGAGTCTTTCTTTTAAAAATCATCTTTTAAAGTTTCCCTTAAAACCATGTCATTATTCCATATCCATATTTTAAAAAAATGATTTAAATAATATTTTAACTATTCTTATATTATTATTTAAATTCATTTTTTACTGATGTTTTACTATTTACAGAATATTTTGAAAGGAATATTTTTATTGTTTTTAAAGTGAGGTACTTTGTGACTTTTCTAAAATAAGTAAGAAAGAAATGTTTTTTTAACTTATATGACATGAGAAAATTTTCCCTCCATCATGAATAATTTCTTCTTTTAAGATTAATTTAAAATTTTACAAGGCTCTTTTCAAATAATTTTTTTTCCTTTAAAATTGTACAGATTTTTAGGTAAGTGATTTCAAAATGGAAAAGTTATTTTCCTCAAGAAATGTTTTTATGAAGTAAGATTTTTATATATCATGTTATTGTTATTGGAAATTATTTATCATGATGGGTTGTAACATTAAAAAAAATATGGATGGGTCCATGATATCCCTCCAATTAATTATGTATGGAAGTCAATAGTATGGTTATTCCAAACACGAGATATAGTTAACTAATTAGGTTTCTTCTAAGAGATAATGGGAATGTACTGTTATGGTTATTCCAAGATTAATGATGATAGTTAATCCATGAGTAGATATTATGGTTAATCTAAGGTAATGTTCAAAATTTAACCATGAAGGTATTCCATGAGTAGCTGTGATGTTTATTCTAAACTCAACCATGACAGTTATTCCACATGTAAGAGTGAAAAATATAACATTGTGAAAAAGTTTTAATGTGATTTTCAAATTTTAAAAGAAAATTTTATGAGTATATTATTCCTTAAAGATTTCTAATAAAATTATTTATAAGAAGTGTTAGATAGAGAAGATTATTTATTGGGTTATAAAGGGTTTATTTTGAGCCCAATGTTTATTTTGAAAAAAGAATTTTTTTATAAGTATTTATGGACTGAAAATTTCTTTCATTTATATCCCTTATTGAACATTTTGTTCTCATACCATGTTTTTAAAATGTTTTTATAGGGTTTAAGGATGGTTAAGGTAAAATAATAATCTAAGTTGAAATTATTGATGATTTTTCATAAAAAGAAAACATGTTTTATTTTAAAGGTTTTATATTGTGGAAAGAATGGATACTTAGTAGAAATTCCCACCTTGTAATTTATGGGTTTGTTATATAATAATTATGACCTAATTTTATAAAACTCTAAACCTAAAAGATATTTGGGAATGAAAGGAAGTGAATTATATTCTAAAGGCACTAGATTATGTAATGTTTAAGGACAGATCCTTACACGACGATCCATGAGATACACGATGCTCTAAATGAAAATAAACACACATAGTAATTAATACACTGTGTGTTGATCGACCAAACTGACACGTGATTTTAAGGACTGCACGTTGTGTAGTCCTATATGGTTTACCCAAATTTTTTCACAAAAACTGTGTGGTCAATGTACATTTCACATGACATGTAAAGATATTAAATCTAGTCAACCCATAATTAATGAGATCACACGTTGTGTAGCCCATATACATTACATGCAACTCATTAATATCCGCAAGGTGTACATGCCCAACTCCCCAAGCATGAGTCGTAGAGACATGCGATACAATATACACAACATGCATCTCACTAGTACATTCCATGTAATCTCCCAACAATCAAAAAAATTAAATTTTATGAATAATTAATTAATAATAGAATTAAAACCGAACTTTATAGCTAGAAGCTGGTGTGCTACTATATAATAGGATTTTAAGATTATGTAATTGATCAATTAATTTCCCATAATTAATTCACCATAATGGTCAATGTATTTACTATAGGAATTTAAAGTGTAACACACCACATGAGTTGACATGTGTCTAATTGTTATAATTGACACATTTATTATGTGGTATTATGGCATACAAAATTTTACACTGATTAACCACATAACTTGTCTTATGAACTGAAAGAACATGTGATTATTTAATACATGACTAAAAATGGTGAAGTTGGTTAAATATTATGTTGTCTCTAAGTACACACTCTGTACTTATTTAATTTTAAATAAAATAAATTTGTTTAATTAAATTAAATGAAAATGATGGAATTTAAAAGGCTATTCAGATAAGATAAAATGAATTAATTAAAAATATAATCAATTGAATTAATTCATGAATATTTTATCTGAATAAAAGAATAAATTGAAGTGAATGTTAACTAGTGTACAAATTTGGATGATCATGAGCTTAGACTGACCAATGTATATGATTAGTTTCTTTTAATTTAATTATTATTTCATGGGTTTTGTAATAATTATTTTGTAAAATTAAAATGATGGACTATAAGTCACCCCTTCCTATTTTATGTAAGGGAATACATGCTCGTGATTTGTTTTATATAAACCCCATAGCCAATCCTTTGGTTTCCCTCACATATGTATGATTAAAATTTTTTGTAATAAATGGAGCTCCAATGTGAGATGAGGCAGTTCAAGATCAGAGTTGAGGTGAAACCAACTCAGGAGTTACATTAGAGTACAAGTGAAATGTTACAAGTAAAAACAATTTAAGGTTCAAGGAGTTTTCACTACTAAGAAAAAAGGCTATTCTAATGGTTTGTAACCATTGGTATAGCCCCTCAAACCATTGTTATAGCCCATACCGACAGTTTAAGGGCCCATTAAGTGATTTTCCATTGTTATTGGTGGTATATACCAATGGTTCCCAAACCATTGGTATAGGTCATGAATGTGATATACATATACCAATAGTTTGGGAAAACCATTGGTACGAGTATTGTAAAAAAATGTTTGTGATTTATTATCCCAAAACCTCCCACTTATACTTAAATTACTTAACCACTCTACTAGAATGTCTTTTTTAAACATAACCACACACACACATATGTATATTCAAAATTAATTTAAATTTTATAGTATTTAGTATTATTTTAAAAAATAATTCATAAAAAAATTGGGCACATATACTAATGGTTTTGTAGAACCGTTGGTATATTATAACTATCCAACACCTATACCAATGGTTCCCCAAAATTGTTGGTATAGGTGAAACCTATACCAATGGTTTTCCAAAACCATTAGTATAGGTCTGTTGATATATATATATATAATTTATAGTAGTGTTTTACCTTAGGATGAGGGTTAGTTTATCATCTGATAGATAAACTAACCATTATATAATCTCATGATTATACCACATTTATTATTTTATTTCTATTAGTTTCATGGTTAACTATTTATTATGCTTTATCGCTATCACTTAATAAATGAATCAACAAGAAAGCAAGATGGAATTAAAATAAATTGGATTATGCATAAATTATATTTAGACATGGTTAATCACTTAAGTAAAATCCACTTAATACTAACAAGCATGTAACAATATTAAATGGAAAAATTACGCATAAAGATAAAACCCCTAAATTAAAATATTTAGTCGGTATAACCTTCCATTAATTGGTTTAGAATGGAACCACTATATTATAGTGTTCGATCTAGCCCTTTACGGGATACTACAATTTGATAGGGAGTAATAAATAATGTTTTGGGTTAACTCAACCAGATTCACATCAAGAGAAGCATCCATTACCAGAATTAGTGTAAATTTATAGGAAAATTTTGAGGAAATCTATTGAGACCAAGACGTTTTGAGGTTTTGGTTTATTAAGAAGAATCTGGTCATGAAGGAAGAAGGATTGATTACGTGTTGTATTTTGTTATCAAATATAAATCACTTAAAATTGTTGAGATTTCCTTACAAAGGTGAATGGATAGAGGTGTATGAGGTAAATGGATAGAGTCCAATAAGCTGAAGGGATCAGACGAAGTGTGGTAAGAAATTTTATCCAATTTTGTTCATAGTTCCATTAGATGAATATGTTCAGTAAGGTTAAATCAGGAAATGATTCATTAATCTTCAAAGTTCCATGCATCATGTTTATACGATGATATTAATGATCCTAGCTAAATTTGTATAAAGGAAGAAGTTGGTGGAACTTGGTAAAACCATGGTTCCCACACAAAGAGAAGTGCTGATGAAATTGTGTTGAATTAATAGATGCATGAAGTCTACCAAATAGACTTGAACAAAGACCAACATGTGAATTTGGGAAGTTGTTGTGAATGATAAAAATATAGATTTAATTAGATAAAGGTTTTTGAATGATCGAATAATTATTTCCTAATAATTTGACTGTTCAAAGGAAATGAATGAAGATCATCATATAGTGAAATTATTATAGAAGCTCTTGATGTAAAAGAAGTCTCTGTATGAATTCATTGAATATAGGTTTCCATGTGATTTTCATGAGACAAAAGTTTTCGAGAAATGGTAGCAGAAAAAAGTTTCAAAGAATAGTTTATGATACCAAGGTTCCTTATGTTGACTCTTTCTGAGAATGATGAGGAAGTTTGGGATTTCAGGATCGGGGATTCCACTTAATAGATCAAGGAGCAACAAGTTAGTGCGGTTAGAAAAGACCTTACTACTTAAATACCTTTGAGTAATTGTCCAGACCCTTTCTTGGGTTATTGGAAGGGAAATATTGATCTTTATCACTAGAATATCCACGTGATAAAATATTTTGAAACCAATGGTGAGGTCTATTGAGTTTCAATAAAATATTGGGAGACTAATAAATAAAATTTATTACATCATATATTTTGGTAATAAAGATGAAAACTAAAATATGTTTTTAATTAATGAAGATTATGGAAAGTGAAATCATAGTAACACTATGATATTTTCAGAACAAAGACAATATCCTTACCAGAACATATTTCTAAGGGTGGTATAGTTATTTCAAATACAAAACTATAATATGAAAATTTACAATATGTGATAGATTTCCCTATACCTATTTAGCCTGCCATAGAGCAAGAAAAGGTGAGAAGGATTCCTATAAGAGGTATATGGGGATTCTTCACCGGTTTGTTACATAATATATCGATTATTTCTAAAGAAATAATAATGTAACATAAGGATATGGATGATTATACTATGACATCACATCTACCATCTCTTCAGATGTATAAATATAGGATTTAGATAAATGATATTATCACTACTCTATACTAGTGTAAATCGGATGAGGGTACTTATCTATTGATCTTGTCTTTAATATACTAAAGTGCATTGATTAGTTAGTGAAGTTTGGGCTTCCATATGGATAAGGAATTATAAATTAATCTCATATTATCATCCTTACCTTCCAGTTTCTCCTTATTTATCTAGATTATGAGATAAACAGTATGAATGAACAATTCAAGAATCTTTTTACTAATCTTCACCAGATAAATAGAAGTTGCATGGAACTCGGTTCCATAAAACTTATAGATAACATGATAAAAAGGTAAGGTTGAAAAGATTATGATCGAATCCAGTTCAATAGTACCTTTACAATGTATTTAAAAGAGATAAAATAGTTAAAGGTAGTGTAATGAATAGAAGGTTGTTTGCTTTCCTTGTAGATAGAAATGTCATTTTAAAAGAAACTACAATGAATTGACGAAGAATCAAACTTTTCATCTACTTCAGGAATATATTCATCATAGTATATAATGTTTCTATTTTACTTCTTGGGTATTTAACACATTCTTATTTTAATAAAAGAACCAAATAAGTAAGGTGTGTTACCCCAGTGGTTGAAAAATGGTGATTCCTATGTCAAAAATAAGAATCACATAGGAAAATTACAAGGTGTGTTTTTCTAGCAGTAGAGAAAGGGTGATTCTATATTAGTAGTGAGAAACACATGACTTCATAATTAAGGTGTTTTATTCCATTGGTTGAGAAAGGATTAGTTCTATCTCAATAATGAGAAACAAATGACTTATGATTGACCATTAAATTGATTATAGTTGAATTATTATTTGTTCTAAGTATTACGAAACGTTTATCTTTGTGTTATATTAAACACAATGAGACATTATTTCTTTTGAAATTAATGTTTTCATGGTAAACTACAATTAATTAATAGTTCAGTAAAAATTGAATCATAAATATCCAAAATTGGAAATAAATGATGAGTACAATTATAATACTCATACCAACTTGTGGAAAGATAGTTCTTAGCCAGGTAAATCTATAATTTGTCATGTATATACCATGTATTATGTTTAGAATCTTTGTAAATAAAAACCTTAGGTATATTACATACTTATGTTTTAGAATAAGAAACCTTTAGATATAAAGGTAAGGAACAAAGTTCTAGAGTTAGTTCAAGATTGGTGGAGTAAACTATTATAAAGTGAAGTCATAGGTAAATTCACATACTTCATGAGATTACTTTAAGAAACTCTATGAATTCTCAGTGAAGTAATGAAAAAAACAGGTAAAGGACATGGGATCCTCTGAGATGGTATGTCAGAGTACATCTTAACCAAGTATTCACTAATCATTTTATATAGAGCGAGGATTTTCTTAAACTCACATTGACTTATTCACATCTTAGGCATAAGGTGAGATAAATTAGGAATCTTATACACATATTAAAGTCTTTCATTATTACTTTCCATATATGATTTATAAATAATAGCATAATAACTAACCATATACCAACTATATAGACTAATAGATATTATATAAGTTATGATATAACAAACACCCATTATGTCATAGAATCAAGTGTTTTTATAGGATCTATAATCACTCTAACTTTTATAAATTAAATTACCATTTTGAATGAATAAATTCATTGTTAAGTAATGTAGCTATAGAAAAATCATGCACTATTATGGTTATTTTGGACCATTATAAGTTATATCCTATCAGATTTAAAATAAAATTAAGCATCACAACCATTTATAATATAACAATTTTATAGTTACCACTAAGATTATTATATTAATGGTTATGATAAATTTTAATTTATGTAGAAGGATGGAGTGATGGCCTCGACCAGTAGGATTATACCCTGTGAATACCATTTATTAGAGATTCCAAGGGAGATAACATCACTAAGATTTTCGCTTGACCAAGCCCAAGATGAGATTCAACAACTAAAGGTATGATAAAAACCATTTATGGGAGAAGTTCAAACTCATCAAGATCATGACCCAAACCATGTTCGCCGAACCAGCCCATGAAAATATCACCATCACACACCTTATCCTTAGAGAATTTATTGGTGTAATAAATGGATATGTATATAAACCCTAACAATATGAACTTTTATATTTTCTTATTAATAAAACAATGATAATATTTATCCTTTTTTAATATTACTTTTTTAAATGATTAAATAATGAGTTTGATAAAAATTATATTTTGATATGATGAAATACAAATTGAAATCTTGGGAAATGCATAGTTTCAATTACAGAACTTTATTTTAACGAATTCAAGAATTTTTGAAATAAATGATATTTTAATAAAATTATTAAATAATTTCTATTAAATATAAATTATAATATAATTTTACAAAGTCAATTTTTTATAAGGGTTAGAAAAATGTTATTGTAAAAAATAGTATTTTTCAATAAATGTGTATTTTTGATTTAAAAATGTAAATTATCATATATAGATAATTATTTGGATAAAATAAATATTATTTTTAAAATAATCATGTTAAAATTATCCAACATTTATTTTTTCATAATTTTTGGATACTATCGAATTTTTAGGCCAAAATTAAATATGATATAAATATACAGTGTGTATTATAAAATCATAAAAGCAAAAAAGTGATGTAATAAATACTATAAATAGTATCTATGACCAAATCTACGTTTTAACTTTAAAATAATGAGTTTTTGAGGTTATTTGATTAATTTTATAAACCCTTAATGAATCCTCCAAAACCTATATTATATTTTAAGGTTTTAAAATCAATTATTTATAAACATGACTTACTTCCACATCACCAATGGTATTATTTTAATTATTTAGGTTCTTGGACTTATAAAATAATTAAATACACTACTATTTGGAAGAAATAATAAGAAAAAACCATGAGATAGTTTAGGTTTTGGATTAATTTATGATATAGATTCCAAAACCTAAGTTTGGAAATTAATAAAGAACCCCTATCTTTTTCTATATATACCTACCCAAAATCCCATTCATATTCACTAAAAACCCTTTAATAATTAATTTAATCCTCCCTTACCTTTATAGAGACCTCTCAAGGTTACGAAATCTCTTAATAAGCTCATACCAATCTTTTAGAAGCATCCTCTCAAGATAAGGAATCCTTTCATCCTCTTTATTCAAGAACATTATTTGTATTATGCCCTTTAATTTAAAATTTTTCATGTTGGGTTATGTTCTTAAATATCCCTCTTAATGTACTTATTATTTATAATTTATGATAGACCCATTTCACTCTCATTAATCCCTTCTATGAATCTTTTTGTATCGTCGTTATGTTACCAAAACTATCCTACAAATTTTCATTCCAAATAGTCATGTAGTGAATATCCATCTCAATTTATAGTCAAGGGTATTCACCTAGATGCACCTATCCTTAATTTATTTGGGAATTACATGTATATATATCACAATAATTAACTGTGGGATTAAACGTGATGAAATAAATCCTTATGTTGTATGATCTATGTGGCACACTTATACATGTATATGATATAAATGTGACAGGTGGGCCTAGAATTATATATCCCTCCAATGCATTGGGTATTTATTTTATCTCATGAGATTACATGTATAGTGAAAAAGAGGTTATCCTAGGCACATTATGTTATGATGTCTTTGCAGTTAGCCTTTACTTATATTTATGATGTTATGTTTTATATTATTGCAACATTCCTATGTTTCCTTTATATTATCACGTTATATCATGCCTCATTGATCAAGATTATGATTCTCACCCCTATTATATTAACTTTATATGTATATTAGCTCACATTTACTACTTTAACTTATTCAATTCTTTGTTTATTCCCTTATTGGGTTTTATAGACCACACATTTCTTATGTATGTCCCTAAGTTATCCCATATAGTTTTAGAAGAATGATGGAATTTTAAGAGCATTTTAAGTAAGTTTTAAATATTTTTATTATATTTATTTTTCAATTTTTTATGATATGTACCTAACTACCCAAATAAATTAGGCCTCATGATCTTTTGGGGTTGCATTAAGTGTATCTTTATGCTATAAATCATGAAATAAGGTGTATTAAAATACAGGTTTTCATATTTGGTATCAGAGAAAAGTCTAGTTATTTCTGGGATTAGGATTAGAAAAATCTAGTGAAATTTTTATGTATAATACTAAACATAGGAAAAAATTCCTAAATTTTAATAAAGTACAGAGTAAGTGGTTTCTAAGAAAATACATCCCTATCAAGATACTATAAGTGGATGTGGCTCTAGAACACTTGTACCTAGGGGTAATAACCCCAAAAGGGCGCATTGATCTTATCTCGATCATTACCTGGTGCATGAAAATTATCCTTAATACACACTTGGTTTGAAAATCCTAGGGTATATTCTTTGGTAAATTCACAATCTCCTTGCAAACCATTATTAAGGGAAAAAATGCCTATAAGATTTTATGTTAGGAAATAGACCATGGATAAATTAGATTGAAAACCTAGAAATCCATAGATTTAAGAATATATTTCATTCATGAGTTATCCCTTTAATGTTCATTATTTCCTATTTAAGTGTTTAATAGTTTAAGAATACTCATCCCTAATTTTCCCTTTATTTTTAGTCAATGTCTAAAAATAGGAGAAACTGGTCCAATTACCAATGTGAGGTGCAATGTGATGACTACCCAAATGAGATGCCCAAACTGATGGGAGTAGGAATCATGAACTTTGTGAAAATACTTTCTCAGTTAACACAAGTTTTGAACCAAAACTTAAATTAGGAGTCATTCCTAAATCCCCCTAATAAAGAGCAAATTGAAATTGAGACATTTATGTGACAAAGACCTCCAACTTTTAGTAGATCCTATGATCCTTTAATAATGGAATAATGGATCAGATATATTAAAAGGATACTCTCCATACTTCAATGACATGAGTAAGAGAAGTTCATGCTGGTTGTTTATCATATGGAAGGAAAAGCTGATCAATGGTGGATGTTGGTAAAAAATACAAAGACTGAGGAGGATATTGAAGTGATGAAGTAGAAGTAATTCTAGGAAATGATTTTCAAAAAATATTTTACTTATAATATATGATTGAAAATGGAGAGGGACTTACTTATCCTCAATTAAACGGATGGAAAATCCATCAGGTAGTTTGAGAAAAACTTCACAAGACTTGCACGATATGCCTCATACATTTTCATTACCCCTAAAATTAAAGTTGATCACTTATTTAGCAGGATAAATATAAGTTTATGAAAAGACTTATCCATTCGTGACTTTGGTATATATGAGTAAATTTTATGATATAACCTCAAATTTGATATGGAGATCAAAAAATCTCAAGGGTCTCATGGGTCTAGAGACAGGAAGCAGAGAATGGAATTTAATTCTGGTGGTGTGATATAGAAATATCATAGGGGCAAGAAAGTCCAACATCCCACTTATCAAAAGCATGGGAAGAAGTATCCTAAAAATTTCCTAAAGGGGACAAGTAAATGATTTAGGTGAGGTAAGGAAGGGTATCTAGCTAGAAATTTCCAATGGGAGAAATCCACCAATGTGATGGAATAAAGGAAATCTCCAGTCAACCCTCAGATCGTTGTCTAATATTTCTACTTCAAGAAACAAGGACACTATGCAAATCAATACCCTAATCTAAGTGTTGTCAATGAAAATAGATGATAGTAACCTCCAAGTCCTAGAGAAAAAGGGTGATCTTATGAAATTTCAATTGTTGAGGTGGATCCTGACAAAAAAATTATGAAAGGTATACTAGTTATTCATTCAAGAATAACAAATTTACTTTTTGATTTCGGCTCAACAAATTATTTCATATTATACAAGTTTATTATAACTATTCAAACACTACCTCAAAACATGGAAGTCGAGTTATCGATGAAGACAAATAATGGGTCAATTGTTGCATCCAAAGCATATAACTCATCTCCTATCCAAATTTGTGGGATAAATTTCCTAGAAAACCTTGTGATACTTCCCTTAGAAAAATTTGATGCTATTTTGAGCATGGATTGGATTTCCTTATATAGATCCAATATAAATTTATGAGATAAGGAAATCACCCTCCGTATTATAAATTTCCCTTTGATTCTATACAAGTTCAAGGAAGAGGATGAATCTTATTAGGTACCAATAGCTAAATCATGTATACTATTGCTTTACAAAAAATCATATCTAGCTCAAATTATTGAGACTAAGGAAAAGATCATCCTTGAAGACATTCCCATTGTGAGGGAATTCACTTATGTGTTTCCCAAAGAATTTTCTAGTCTTCATTTGATCTAAGAGGTTCATTTCTCAATAAATCTCATACCTGAAGCTTTACCAATATCCAAGAATCTATATAGAATGGTTGTTTTTGAAATTGAGGTTCTAAAAAAGAAACTATAGAAGAATTTGTATAAAGGGTTCATACACCCAAGTTCTTCACCATGGGGTGCACTGGTCCTATTTTTCAATAAGAAGGATAGGTTAATGTGACTCTATATTGATTATAGTGAGCCCAACAAGATCATTATAAAGAAAAAGTATCCTCTACCAAAAACTGATGACTTGTTCAATTAGCTATATAGAGCCTAGTACTTATCTAAGATGGATATACAAACGGTATATTATCAAGTAAAGGTGAAGAAGGAGGATATCCCCAAGACTACTTTTCATACAAGTTATGGGTACTATGAGTTTATAGTGATTCCATTTAGACTCACCAATTCTCTATTAATCTTTATAGACTTAATGAATAGAGTATTTAGGGATTATCTCAACAAATTTTTGGTAGTATTTATATATGATATTCATATCTACTCCAAAATCAAGGAGGAACATAAAGATAATTTAAATACTATACTTAATACCTTGAGGAATAAAAATTTATATGCAAAGTATAATAAATGTGAGTTTTTGTTGGAGTAAGTAACTTTCTTGGGGCATGTTATCAATAATAAAGGGATATATGTGGATCCTTAAAAAACATATCCAATATAAGGATGGACCATAGTAACATCTGTGACAGAAATCCAAAGTTTACTTGTATTTTATGGGTACTATCATCAATTTGTGAGAAACTTATCACGATTTTAAATCCCACTAACCAAGCTAACTCGAAAGGATGCCAAGTTTGTCTAGAATGATGAATGTTTGTGATCTAAAATGATTCATCCAAAAAGGGATTGGGTTTTGTACACATGAAAGAAGAAAAATTGATCACCTATACCTCCCACCAATTAAATATTCATGAGAAAACCACCTAATGTATGATTTAGAATTGGCAGCAGTGATCTTCACATTGAATATTTGGAAACATTATCTCTATGGGGAGAATTTTGATATATATATATATATATATGGATCATAAAAGTCTCATGTATATATTAACATAAAAGGAGATAAATATTCACCAACTAAGGTGGTTATATCTAATTAAGGATTACAATTTTTCAATCCATTACCATCCTAGGAAGGAAAACAAAGTGGCAGATGATTTGAGTATAAATGATCCCTTAACCCCATCTATGATGAGGATTTCAAGGGATCCAATATTCTTGTACATGAAGAGGATGAACATGGGAATAATAATAGGATATCTATCTTACATTTCTCAAATAAATACTCAACCATTTATTCTTGAGAGGACTAAAGAGGCCTAGAAAAATGATGAGTTTCTATAAAAGAAGGTAAAAAATATTCTGGAGTTCAACCTTACTAAAGATAGAGTTACAAACAGGGTATGTGTCCCATAAAAACCAAATATTAAGAGGTAACTTTTGGATGATGTACATATCTCATCCTTCTCTATTAATTAAAGAATAATTAAGATGTATATAAATTTAATGAAAATCTTATGGTGGGATAAAATGAAGAGGGAGATTGAAGAGTTTGTATCTCAATGTTTGGTATACTGAAAAGTTAAGGAAGAATTACATAACTATAAGGGTACGATGAAACCATTTCCCATACTAATATGGAAATGAAAAACAACCATGTATTTCATTATAGGATTCCCTAGGACACCTAAAGAAAATAAAACAATCTGGGTGGTAGTCGATCACCTTACCAAGTCAGTGCATTTCATTACCATTAAGAACTATTTCTCTCTTGACCTAATCTCCAAGATATACATAAATGAAGTGGTAAGATTTCTTGGAGTTATAATCTCTATTGTATTTTATTGAGATTTTAGGTTTACCTTGAGGTTTGGGATAAGCCTTGAATAAGTGTTGGATACAGAACAGAGCTTCAACACTGCTTATCACCCTAAACCATATGGTCAGTCTAAAGAAACCATTAAAACTCTGGAGGATATGTTGAGATCATGTTCAATTGATTTCCAAGGATTTTTGGATCAACACCTTCCCCTATTGAAGTTCTCATATAACAATAGTTTTAATTTTAGTATTCAAATGGGAACTTATGATGCTTTATATAGGAAGAGGTGTTAGACTTTGACATGCTGGGATAAAGTTAGAGAATTAAATCCAATGAGACCCAATCTTATCCAAGAAATGATAGAAAAATTTCAAACCATCCAACATCATATTAAATCTGCATAAAGTTGATATAAAATCTATGTATACAATCATAGAAAATATCTAGAGTTTGAGGTTAGTGATAAAGTATTCCTTTATACATAATTGTGAAATAAATTCATGTAGTTTGAGAATAATGGAAAGATTAGTGAGAGATACATAGATTCATTTGATATCCTTGATTGCATTAGAGTGCTGGCCTATTGACTAGAACTCCCACCTAACATATCTCAAGTATATGATGTGTTCCATGTTTCCCTCTTAAGGAAGTACATAACAGACCCCGCACATGTACTTAATACAGAGTTGGTACCATTAGAGAATGATCTTTCATATGATGAATAGTTGGTTAAGACCTTAAATCATATAGATAAGGTTATAAGAAACAAGACAACTCACTTTCTCAAAGTGTTATGGTGGAACCACAAGTTTGAGGAAGTGCCATGGGAAATGGAAGAGGTAATGAAATATAAGTACCCTCATTTGTTTTAGTGTATGAAAGAAAAATTTAGAGGGTGAAATTTATGAAGGGGGTAAGATTTCAAAAAACCAAACTTTTATAAATTAAATTCCCATTTTGAATGAATAAATGAATTATTAAGCAATGTATCTATAGAAAACATATGAACTAATTTGGTTATTTTGGACCATTGTAAGTTATATCCTGTTGTATTTAGAAGACCATTAAGTATCATAATCATTGATAATATATCAATTATATAGTGACTATTAATATTAGTATATTAATGGGTATGATAAAGTCCAATTTATATAGAAGGGAGGAGTGGTGACCTTGACCAGTAGGATCATACCCTATGAATCCCATTTATTGGAGCTTCTGAGGGAGATAAAATTGCTGTACTTTTCCTTTGACCAATCCCAATCCAATATTCAACAATTGAAACATGATAAAAACTATTTATGGGAGAAGTTGAAGTTCATTGAGATCATATCCCAAACCATGTTCATCGAACCACCCCACAGAAATATCACAATTTCACACCTTACCCTTAGGGAATTTGCTGGTGTAATAAAGGAATATGTATATAGACCCTAATAGCATGGATTTTTATATTATCTTTTTAACAAAACAATTATTATATTTATCCCTTTTTAATATCACTTTTTAAATGATTAAATAATGAGTTTGATAAAAATTAGATTTTGATATGATGAAATAATATTTTTTAGGAAATGTATAGTTTCAATCAAGACAGTGTGTTTTAATGAATTCAATATTTTGATAAAATTATTAAATAATATTTATTAAATATAAATGATAATACAATTTTGTAAAGTCAAAAATAAATTTTATAAGGGTAGGAAAGCTGTTATTGTCCAAAAAACAACATTTTTCAATAAATGTGGATTTTTAATTTAAAAGTGAAAATTATCATACATAGATAAATATTTAGATAAAATAAATATTATTTTTTAAATCATCACATCTAAATTATCCAATTTTTTTTTCATAATTTTCAGAAATAGTTGATTTTTTGTGTCAAAATTAAATATGGTATAAATATACAGTGTGTATTATGTCATCATAAAATCCCCAAAGTGATGTAATAAATACTATAAATAGTATCCATGAACAAAATTATAGTTTAACTTTAAAATAATTATTTTTTATGTTATTTTATTAATTTTATAAACCCTTAATAAATCCTACAAAACCCAATTATATTTTAAGGTTTTAAAATCAATTATTTATAAACATGACTCACTTTCACATCACCAATGATATTATTTTAATGAGTTTAGTTATTGAAATTATAAAATAATTAAATCTAATCCTCTTTAGTAGAAACCATGAGCAAAAACCATATGATGGTTTTTGTTTTGGATTAATTTATGATATAGAGTCCAAAACCTAAGTTTGGAAATTAATAAACAACCCCCTCTCTTTTTTCTACATAAACCCACCCCAAACCCCATTAATATTCACCAAAACCCTTGGAGAACAAATTTACTCTACAATTACCTCTTTAAATCCCTCCCAAGGTTCCCCTAATCTCTTAAGAAGCTTCTACCATGCTTTTAAAAGCGTCCTCTCAAGGTAAGGGACCCTCTCCTTCTCCTATTTGTTCAAGCACCTTCTTTGTATTCTGTACTTTAATTTCCAATTGATTATTTTGAGTTATGCTCTTACATATCCCTATTACTATACTAATTATTTAAAAGTTATGATTGACCCATTTCACTCTCATTAATCCCCTTTCTATGAATCTTTATGTACCATCATTATGTTTCTGAAATTATCCTGTGAATTTTCATGCTAAACAACTATGTATTGAATACCCACACCAATTTTCACTCAAGGGTATTCACCTAGATGTACCCATAATTGATTTATCATGGACTTATTTGTGTTTATCTCACACTCCTTAATAATGGGATTAAAAGTTATGAAAAATATCCTTATATTGTATGATATATGTGGAAAACTTATGAATGTACATGATATGAATGTGACGGGTGCCCCCATAATTATATAGCCCTCCAATGCATTGGGTAATGTTTTTTCTCTCATTATATTCCATTTATGGTTCATGTGATATTATACTAAGAACACTATGTTGTGATTTATTTGAGGTTATCCTTAACTTATGTTTATGATGTCATGTTTTATGTTGTTTCCACATTTCTATACCGCCTTTCTGTTATCATGTTATATCTTGAATTATTGTTCAATATTATTATTCTCACCCCTATTATGTTACCTTGGTATTTATCTTGTCTCACATGTATGAATTTAACTTATGTTATGCTTTTTTTACTCCAATACTGGGATTTATAACACACTCCTTTCTTATATACATCTCTAGGTTATCCCGTGTAGTTTTTGAAGAATGATAGAATTTTAGGATCATGTTAAGGAGGTTTTTAATAATTTTGTTATATTTATTTTTCAAGTTATTATGATATATACCTAATTACCCAAATATACTAGGACTCATGATCTTTTGGGGTTTATTAAGAGTATCTTTATGAAATAAATCATGAAATAAGGTGTATTAAAATATGGGTTATCATAGGATCCATTTATAAAGCTAGTGAAAGCTTCAAAATGTATATCATAAAAAAAATCAAGATCCATATTAGTTAATGATCTTAATACTACTAAGGACATCAAAAAATTTGAGATCGAAAAGTTATTAATCATACTAATTATATTTCTATGATAGAAGTACATCTCTTTTGAGATAGTAGGAATAAGAAAGACTTCAGTGAAATCTTGGATCCAGATGCACATGTTGGCATAAAAACAATTAAACTCAAAAAAATTTAGTGGGAAGAAATTTTCTAGATAAACATACTATATAGGATGGTTAAAACCATAATGGTGGTTTTATATTCACTGTAGTGGGTGATATATTATTCAATAAGAATAATAAATCCTATAGGTAGTAGTAAGTTTGAATTCTCTATGATTGAATTGTTCATATGAATTAAAAATAGATTATATATACTAAGTTTCATTTTGTATTTTGGTGGTCAATGGAAATCCATTGGTGGGTATTCAACAGAAATTATACATGGATGGTATAAGTGAGATACTAATAAAGCTAGAATGGTTATACCAAACCATCATGTTTAAATCCATTTTAATTCTAATTTTCATTGCTACTATGATCATTATATTAAGCATCTAATGTCAAGGAAACCTCCTACAGAGGTAACATTATAGAACATGTCTATATGATGTGACTAGAAAGGTAGGCAACATCAAATAATTACAATATGGAATGTGAGTGTCAAGGATCCATTTATGGGTTGAAATAATTATATAATCATAGTATATTTATTTGAAATGAAATGTTTCTAGGTGTTAATAAGAGGTTAGTGGGAGCGCTATTATTTTCCAATAGAGATACATTTGACAACATATAGAAAATAGAAAATCAGTCTTATGTTAATTAAGGATAAGGTTAATTTTTACAAGATGACTTAACTAGTAACCCAAATTCTGCGGAACATGTTCTACTAGTATGGATTAAGGGGTCGATTAATCCAAGTAATTATACATAGCTGATATGGTATTGAAAAATATAATATGAAGTAATAAAATGGACTTGTTTCAAGTGTCACATGGTATTCTTGTGATGGGTAGACTACATACACCTAAGAGTAATTTAGAAATATATCTCACATGCCATTTACATAGGTTTAATCTTGATTATGAATAAATCATAAAATGAAAATAATAAATGAGACCATGAGAAATAAACTGGATAACAGTCAGAACTATCTAATAGTGTCAAGGAAAGAAAACTAGATAAGTTCCTGATAATTAGAGAAATAAGAATACTAGATTTTAGGGGATATAAAACTAGTCTTATTTAGATTAGTTTGATCATGTATTATAGTATGGATAAGGTAATACGTAAGGTTTAAATATATTATAGCTAGTGGTTGTCATGTCTATATTATACCGAGTATGTTATGACTTCTGATTTAGCTTTAGAAGCAAGTTTAGTAACGTCTTGTTCCAGATTTTGGAATTATACCCAGATAGTGAAATTCACTCCTATTGTGATGAATTTTAACTATGTTATTATCCAAGATTATAGGAATAAAAGGGTAAAATAAAGGTATATATTCATTGATATCATCTCTTGAGATATTTTCTCTGAGAAATGAGGTTGTAGTAAATAGATCAACCACGTGTAGTATAGTGGGCTCAACAGCTATTACCATGTCTCAACAGAAGCATGTTTATCATTTGTGGATAACCAGTAGAGTTGTTAGAAGTTAAATTATAATTACCTAGATATTACATCATTTTTGATGAATATTTATTGCATTACATAACTATAATCCCGAGAACCATAATAGTTTAGTGCCTTTGGAAACTTGGAAACATAAACACTGATCCATAAGTGAACTACGTCATCTACCACTACATTATTTATAACTATCACCCTTCTTAGACATATCATACATAATACATATCTTCATAACCTAGGGAATGAAAACATAAGAACGAGTGAGCTCAGATTCCCAATAAGGGTAAATAAGGGAGATATATAAACATAACATAAACATAAGGGTATGAGAACATGAGCATAACATTTGAAAACCATACCCTACATATCAAGGATCATAATCATGAGTCATGACATAAAGATTGATAGTTCATAAAACATGAGTCATAAGTGAAATAAAAAACATGATCTATGAGTGCATAAGACATAGATTTTATGGAATACACATAAGTATAGAAAATTATTTCCATATTAGTCAAGGCTTACTGCCAAGACCATAATAGTGGAAAAGGTACTTTACTAAACCAGATTCACTCCCCGTTCTAGCCCTATATTACTAAACCAGGTTCAATTCCCATTTCATCCCTATCTTATTGAACTGAGTTCACTCTCCATTCTAGTCTTGTCTGTCTCATGAGATATAAATATTTACCCAATGCATTGGAGGAATATATAGATCTCAACCATCACATAATGAAATTATAAATATGTGTACCAGATGATCATAAATATAATGAAACAACCTAGATACCCTCTCAAACTGGTACTCGACCCGACCCGCCACATACCCAAAGGGAGTTCCTGATACCCATGGGTTGGTGACTAGCACCCAGGAATCTAACAAAAAATAGAGGGAACAATTTATCCCAACCTAAATCAACAACATGAAACATATACACAACAGATACAACAATAGAAAATATAAATACATTCCATAACAGAAAACAAATAGTGGAAACCAAGCAACTCAAGAGTAGAAAAAATCTCTAAGTACAGGTCCAACCATAAAGGACTACCAAAATAATAAAAACCAACTACTCCATGTGATAGTATGGGTAGACTCCCACTATCTCATCACCAGCTACCCAAATCTGCTGTCAGAAAACCTCACTGCTTCACTATAGAGCCTTGCCTTTCCCTGTATCAAAATACATAACCAGGTCTACGCACCACTGAAGGGGTATGTAGGGTGTGATCTAATAGGCTCGGTAGGGTCCTACCCAAGTGTCCCATATCAAGTCTCTGAATAATAATTCAATCATTCTCAACTTTAAAGAAAATAAGTCATGATAACAGTTTAACAGTTTTTTTATCAAAAGCATGGGAAAACAGTTTAATTTCTACCCTTTCCACATTTCCAAATAAAATAGGTAAATCAGTTTCAAATCATTTCATATACATATACTATAGTAGATATATCATGTCAAAAAAGTATGCATTATATATCATATCAAATCCATGGCAGTACAATAAAATAATAAAAATCAAAAGAAGAAGCATAAGTAACATCACACCAGGGATCACACTAGGTTAGGATAGCTAGGACACTCATAACTAACATATAAAATGTCATACTCATCAAGACACTAGAAATATACATCGATTCTAGAGATAAAAAGAACACCCTAGCAAGTGAACCCCCCAATAGGTCTAACAAGTCCCTAGAACAAAGGGCCCGAGGAGCAGAGAAAATTCCCATGAGCAAACCCACTAATAGTGGATGAGACATATTACTATACCTTCCACATAAGTACCCAAGGCTTCCCATGTTCTCTATTTTCCAAAATAGTTCATCAAAACATTTCATCATTTCATGATTTGAAAACCACTTCACAAAACCATTTCACAATGCTTTGAAAACCCTTTTCATTTACCAAAACCAAGGGAAAACCATCTTTTATAAAAACTCAATTCCACACACATAAATCAACCAGTCATATCATGCCATTTCATTTAATAAAACAATTTATCAAAAATATGAGCAATGTAGTTCACAAACACAAGCTAGAGATGGAACCACCTACCTCAAAACTTGGGTCACACATGCTTGAAACAGAACCCCATAAGAAAGGATTCAATAATGACAATAGAGGACCTAGAATCAATATAAAAATCTTAGAATTGATCCAATTAAACAAAATGGTTAGTGGAGAATAGGAAACAATACATATCTCAAGAACACACACTCGCTTCACCACAACCAATAAAGGAATCAACCCCCAAAACAGGATCGCACCACAGATCTAGTAGGAAACAAGAGGAATCATCAACAGTGATAAAAAATACAATAATGAAACACAACTGTGCTACCAAGATCAAAGGAAATGAAGAATTAGAAAGTCTTACTCACTCGAAGATATGCGAACCAAACACAATGATGATCAATCACCGAATGAATCAATCCAGAGCAAATGAATACTCCAAAAATCACTGAAGAAGGTCTCTAGGTCGAGAGCTAAGGGATATGTAAATGAATGAATGAAAGTTTCAAATGAGAAACACCCCAAAAGCCAAAACTATGACATTTACACATTGTATAATCCCTTTACACATTGTGTAGTCATTATAACTTAGATACACTGAAAAAACCCATCAACTTTTTATTAAAAACCAATATTTTAACATTACATGGCATGTATTCTTTTACGCTGTGTACTCAGCTCACGACATGAGCCTAGAAACCATTACACATTGTGTACTACCATTTCATAGTGTGTAAATTTTCTGAAAACAAAAAAAAACCACAAATTCTTACACAAAAAACCAAAATGAACCCGAGCATTCTTCGAACTTGGGGAGAACCCCACAAATACATTACACATTTATACTCAGATTTCATTAATTAAAACAAACATCTATCCTTTAAATTTAGTTCATTCTTCTTAGAAAATTTTCTACATCACAGGGAGTCCCAAGATACACCCAATTCAAGAGGAAAACTAGCAAAGAGAAGTAAAATACATGAAAGTGAGAAATATGATGTTAGAAACTCTCCACTATAAGACTTTTCATCCCTAGGATGTCATGCAGAAGAATGAATTTCATTAAATAGGTGAGGCCACTACTCAATCATCAACAAATCATTCTCCCAAGTCTCCTAAGAATCTAATATATGTTTCAATAACACTCTAGCCAATGGAATAGACTCCCCACACAAGACTTTCATTTGAGATTAAATGATCTCAATTGGCTACTTAACAACAAAAACATGTGGCTCTAACTCAATATCTTCCCAACTCAGAATATGAGAGGGATCAGGATGGTATTTCCTAAGCCATGACATGTGGAAAAAATCATGAATTCCTATCAATTGAGCTAGTAATGCTAACTGATAAGCGGCCTTCCCAAGACACTCAATGAACTGAAATAGTCCAACATATCTCAGAGCCAACTTTCTCTATTTTCCAAGCTGATGGTGACTCAACCAAGGGGATAATTTTAGGAAAACCCCATCACCTATGAAAAAATACAAAGGGCGATGTCGTTGATCTACATAAGACTTTTATAGACTCTGATCTATAATCATATATTGATGTATATCCTGAATCATCGCAAACATCTCCTAAAACAAACTTGGTCCCACCAAAGAAGATTTTACCACCTCTACCCAACAAAGAGGTGATCTGCCTGAGTGACTAAACAAAACCTAAAATGGAACCATTTTGATAGATGAATGATAACTGTTATTATAAGAAAAATCAAATAGACCTAGATGGATATCCTAAGATCCACCAAAATCAAAGACATAGGTATGAAGCATATCCTCCAAATTTTGAATAGAACGCACTGTTTAGCCATCTGTCTGTGGATGGTAAGCTGTACTTAATCTGACCTGAGTCCCCATAGCCTCTTTGATACTTCTCTAGAACCTTGAAGTAAACCTAGGATCCCTCTATGAAACAAAGCTAGAAGGAAACACATGTAACCTCACAATTTTCTACACATACATATTACCTAGATCTTCAACTTTTGTGGTGTCTTTGATTAGAAATAAAATGATATAAATTTTTCAACTGATCAATCACCACCCAGATAGAATTTATACCTTGAGGAGTATATGGTAATCCAAAAATAAAATCCATGGATACATTGTCCCATTTCTAAATAAAAATTAGAAGAGGTTTGAGAAAACTAGAAAGTTTTAGATGCTCTGCCTTAATCTACTGGCAGATGTAACTATGGGACACAAAATCAGCAATGTCACACTTCATATATGGACACCAGAATCACCGCCTCATGTCATAATATATCTTCATTGGTCCCAGATGAATGTCCCACATATAACCATGATAATAAAATAAGACTAAACTCATCACTGATGTTGGGATGAAAACCAATCCCCAAAACTAAGAATACCACCTGAAGAGAGAGACCAACTAGAAACAGTCTCCCCACCATATAGGGTTTCTCAAATTCCTTTGAACTTTATATATTACTGCTGACTCTACAGAATAGACTCAAGGAGAGATGATGATAACTAAACACTGGTCAAAACCATACCTGAAACATCCTATTGAGAATCCAGATGCAACTGAGAAAAAATACACATAAGGTTTCACTCTTCCTTTGATTCCAAAATATTTTGCGATGACACTTTCCTACTAAGAGAATATGCAATGAAATTCCCCTTCCATGGGGTACAAAATACATAAAATTAAAACTTTTAAAGGTATTACAACCCCTGCCTCTATATAATATTCAAGTAATTCTAAGATAAGATATATTACAAAATCTTATGGTTAGAAAAGACTGTGAACTTTCCCCCAAAAAGATAATGCAGCTAATAACTAAGCACATGTATAACTGCAGCAAGCTCTAAATCATGAGTGGGGTAATTATTATCATGTGGTCAAAGATAATGAGAGTTGTAAGCTACCACATGATCATCCTGTGTGATCAAAAAACCGAAAATATCACCAGAAGCATCACAAAAAACCGCATACCCTTCAATAGGATCATGTAAGATCAGAATAGGAGCTAATGTTAAAATTCCTTTTAACTCATCGAAAGAATCCTTACACTTAACATCCCATGTTAATTTCACCCCTTTCTTGGTAAGATCATTCAAATGTGATTGAAACATCGATAAATCCTTCACAAACCATCGATAATGTCTAGCAAGACCAAGTAAGATCCGAATTTAAAATACATTATGTGGTTCTTCCCATGAAAAAATATCCTTTACCTTCTCAGGATCAATTGACAATCCATGCTTAGAAATCACATGCCCTAATAATTTCAATTCATGAATCTAGAAGTTTCATTTCTAAATATTTACATACAAACGGTGCCTCCTCAGTATTTCCAAAACCAAAATCAGATGGTGATCGTGCTCACTCTCAGATCTCAAGTAAACCAAAATATCATCTACACACACTACCAAAAAAGTGTCGAGATACCGATGGAATATCTGATTCATCAAATCCATGAAAACTATAGGAGTGTTAGACCAAAAAACATCAAAAATATTATTAATGGCCACACCTTCTCCTGAAGACTGTCTTTGGTATATCACACTCCTGAACTTTGAGTTGATGATAACCTGACCAAATATAAATCTTCAAAAACCACTTTTCCCCTTTCAGCTGATCAAAAAAATCATCTACATAAAGCAAATGATATTTACTCTTAACCATTATCTCGTTCAAATTTTGATGGTCTAATCATAATAAGAGTGAACCCTCCACCTTCTTAGTAAAGAGAACTGAGGCTACCCAAGGTGAAACACTAGGGAGAACAAAACTCTTCGCCACCAGACCATCTAACTAAATCTTGATCTCTTTCATCTTTTCTAGTTCCATACAATAAGAAGGTATAGATATTGACTGCTTACCTAGAACTAGGTTAATTTTAAACTCTACCTCCCACTTTGGAGGAATCTTGGAGTGATTTTATGGGAAAACATCAGGAAAACCCCAAAAAATAATGGTAAGATCATTAAAAAAATAAATGTTATTGAGAACAACTGCTACAATAGACAATAAACTTTTGAGCTATGAGAGGGAAAGTCCTACATGAATAGACCTCAGATCCCACTCTCCCTAAAACACCTATGAGCTCCCATAAGCCATAAGAAACGAGAAATGTTGATGATAATAATAAACCTCATCATGATGAGAAACAAGCTAATCCATCCCGATGACGACGCCAAATAGATCTAGATCTAGAACAAGAAAAAATCCCAAACCAACTCCACATTAGCTATCAATAGTGCACAAGAAGAACACCAAAACCACTGATCTTTCCTCTTCCCAAGAGGTGTTGCTAACTCCATAAAAAAGGACATGAGTTCCATTAGAAGGTTAAGAATATCAACAAAATGTATAGATATAAATGAGTGAGAAGCACCGATATCAAATAAAGAAACTACTACTGAGGATAAAATAAAGATGGTACCTCTCACTATCATTAGACCCACACCTACCTACTATGGAAACTCATCTATTGTATCCTGACGCTTCACTCTTGAGGCCTATGGCTAGATCCCTATAGTCTTTGAAGCATCTGACTGTGCCACAGTAGCCTTTGGAACCGATGATCCTTGACCATATTGTGGTGTATACATAGCCTGATAGAAATGTTGTAGAAGACTATAAAATCCATAATTGTTACACGTATTTGCATGTCAAGGATAATAACATCACGTGTGTTTGACCTTGCCACATTGATATCAAGCCAGAGGCACACCATTATCCGCAAATGGAGGTGCTGAAGAGGTCTGATTCTGAGAACCACCTCCATTACTCCTGTGATGATCTTTCCACTTCCACTTCTTCCCTGATTCACCACTAAATCTACCACTTGGTGGAAGATAAGGGGAAGAATATCCAACCTTGCCTTCCATATTTATTTCTTCCATCATAGCATTTTCCACCGTCTACGAATAGATCAAAAGCTTCAATATAAATACCTGTGATCTGATATCCGGTCAAAAACCCTACAAGCACTTTTGAGATTTCACCTTGTCATTCTTTACAACCTCTAGTGAAAAAGTAACCAGCTCATAAAATCAATTGTTGTACGTTAACACCAAGTAAAGAAAGGAACTATAGATACTTTTCCATCATCAATGACTCTGGAAAAAACTACTGGAAGAATAGAGTCTTAAAACCCTTCTAGTCCATGCCCATGTGCTCATCCACTTATACCATGGAATCCCACAAACTCTTTCTAAGACCCTCAAGTTTGAATGCTGCAGACTTTACCTTGATATTCTCAGGTGTATCCAGGAATTTGAAGATTTTATTGATCTTATTAATGCATTCCTATACCTCTTGAGTTTTATTCATACATTTAGAGGATGGTGGTTTCTCACACAGGAATTACCATGATCAATCTATTTCTTCTACAGCTCTCAGCTATACCTCAACGAATGTGTTCTAAACTTGTAGCACATTCTGGTCAACAATACAAACTAACCGCATGATATCCTAGATAAAGATATAATTGAGGGGAGTATTTCCTTGAGGATCATCCACTTCACCCTCTTGAGGAACTCACAAAACATGTCTCAGAGGCATATTGGTACACACCAAAACAAAATAAATGACCAGATATAGAATAATCTTAGTTCAAACAAGAAAAATCACAAGAAAAAACTAATATTAACATCAAAACTCAAAATAGGAGACACACATCCCAACATCCCATGGTAACTTGAGTCTCATCATGGAAAGAGTTGGATAGATACTTCCTACAATCTATCTCTCAAGTACTGATAACCCTATCTCCAATCTATCAAACATCTTAAGATAAGGGCAAAACTCAAAACATGAGAATGCTATGATACCATTTTGTAATGAATTGACCTAGATGCCCTCTAAAACTGGTACCTGACCCAACCCGCCACATACCTGAAGGGAATTACTGATCCTCACGAGCTGGTGAATAACACCCAAGAATCAAACAATAAATAGAGGGAATGATTTCAACCAACCTAAAGAAACAACATGGTACATATACACAATAGATACAACAATTGAAAAGATAAATATATGCCATAACTGAAAACAAATAGCGAAAACTAAAAAAAATCAAGAGTAGAAACAATCTCCAAGTACATGACCAAACACACATAACTACTAAAATAGGAAAATCCAACTACTCCATGTGATAGCATGGATATACTCCCACCATCTCACCACCATCTACCCAACTTAGCTGACAAGAAACCTCACCGCCTCACTTCAGTGCCTTACCTTTCCCTGAATCGAAAGACATAACTAGGTCTACGCACCACCGAAGGGGTAAACAGGGTGTGAGATAATATGATTAGTAGGGTCTCATCTAGTTGTTCCATTTCAAGTCTCTGAACAATAATACAAACACACTCAAATTTAAATAAAACAAGGCATGATAATAGTTTAATAGTTTCTATATTAAAAGCATGAAAAAATAGTTTAATTTTACCTTTTTATACATTTCCAAATAAGGTAGGTAAATCGGTTTCAAATCATTTCATATCCATATATGACATCAGATATATCATTTAAAAAAAGCATGCATCACATACCATATCAAATCCATGGTAGTATAAAAAATAGTACAAGCCAAAAGAAAAAGCACAGGTAACATCACATTAAGGATCACACTAGTTCAAGATATCTAGGACACTCGTACCTAACATACACAATAATGTATGAATCAAGCCACTAGATATATGTATCGAGTCTATAGATCAGAGGAGCATGCCAACAAGTAAGCCCCCCAATAGGTCTAACAAGTCCCTAAAACAATGAGGCTAGGGAGAAGAGGAAAGCCCCATGAGAAAACCCCCCGATAGTGGATGAGACCTATTACAATACCTTCCACCAAAGTATCCAAGGATTCCTATGTGACCTATTTTCAAAAACAGTTCATTAAAACAATTTATCATTTCATTATTTGAAAACCATTTCACAAAACCATTTCACAATGCTTTGAAAAACCATTTTCATTTATCAAAACTAGGGGAAAACCATATTTTATAAAAACCTAGTTCCACAAAAATGAATCAATTATTCATATCATGAAATTTCATTTAATAAAAAATTTTATCAAAAACAAGAGCAATGAAATTCACCAACACAAGCTATAGACGAAACCACCTACCTCAAAACTCAGGTTGAACATGCCCACAATAGAACCCCATAAGAAAAGATTAAAAAATGATAATGGAGGCCCTAAAATAAATATAAACATCTTATAATTGATCTAATTCAAAAAAAAGTGTTGGTAGAGAAGAGGAAACAACACATACCTCAAGAACACACACCCACCGCACTACAACCAACAATGGAATTGACCCCCAGAATAAGATCACATTGTGGATCTATAAGGAGACAAGAGGAAACATCACCACATATCAAAAAATCCAATATCACAATACAACGATGTTATCATGATCAAATAAAATGAAGAATAAAAAATGATAACTCACCCAGAGAGACACAACCCAACTGCAATGGTGGTCAATCACCAAACAAGTCAATCTAGATCAAACAGAGACTCCAAAAATCACTGGAGAAGTGCTCTAGGTCGAGATCCAAGGAATCCAAAAATTAATAAACAAAATTTTCAGCTGATTAGCACCCTAAAATCCAACACCACAAAATTAACATGGTTTTTAATCACTTTACATGTCATATAATCCTCATGACTCAGATATTCTGAAAAACTCATCGCCTTTTCATTAAAAACCAATATTTTAATATTACAGGACATGTAACTCTTACACGATGTGTATTATTTTACACTATTTACTTAGCTAATGAAATGATCCTAACAACCATTACATGCCATGTACTCCCATTAAACAGTGTGTAGACTTCCCACAGATAGTAAAACTATAGATTCTTACATGAAAACCCAAAAAAAACTTGGTTGTTCTCCGAACTCGATGAGAACCACAAAAATCCACTACACATTTATACCTAGATTCCGTTAATTCAAATAAAAATCCACCACCAAACTTTATTTAATTTTTCTTAGTAAATGTTCTCCATCCTTGGGAGTCCTAAGACACACCCAATTCAAGAAGAAAACAAGAAAAGATAAGGTAAATACCTGAAATCGGGCAATGAGATGTTACAATAAAAATTCATTATATCATAACCCATGAAATGAAATGGATATCACAAAAATTTCATCATATCATAACCTATGGAAAATAGATAGGTTTCATAATCATTTCATCATATAATAACCTATAAAAAGAAAAGGGTTTCATAATTATTTTATCATTGTATAACATGTGAAATAGAAATGGGTTTCATAAACACCATTCCATTAAAGCATAAACCATTCAGTGAAAGAATATGAATGGTATCATTATATCATATACCCAATAAGGTATAGGTAACACCAAAAGATGTCATCTTAGATGAAAAATAATTTTGAAAGATCATTTAAAACATTTCTTGAGGAAAATATCCTTTTCACTTAAAAAAACTCATTTTTAAACATAATTTTTTTAAAACATTTCCCAAAAGCAACCTTAAAAAATTATAAAGGAAGATTTGAAGAAACGATTGGTCACGACGTCAGAATTATTTTTCATACTATACACATTAAAACAAATATTCCTTTTATATTTGCAGTAAAAGCCAAATGAGCCTTGTTTTGAAAAAATACATGAAATTTTCTTTCAAAACATTTTTGTAAAAAGTGGAACATGGGTAAAAATTTGTTTTATAAATCATAATAGAGTAATAAAAAAAATTGATTTTTTAGAAAACATAGTGTTGAAGGAAAAAAAATTTCCAACCAAAGAGAGAAATAAAGTCAGGTTTTATTAAAAACATTTTCTTAATTATATTAAGTACCAAAGAGTGTAAATGTCATGAACCAGCTCAGTTATCCTAATAACTCGATAACCGATCCATCCCTGACATGGCTTGAAGGGTGTTCTCGATCCCCATAGTTTGGTGACTAGCACTTGACATCATACAAAAAAGAAGCGGGAAATAATTTTCCACTAACAATGCGGAAGTAAGATAAAAAATCAGTATGCATACAAAAGAAACTTTATTGGGATAAGTGTACCATAAATCAAATATGTATAAAAACCCAAAGTACTATAGAATAGTTTTATAAAAACAGGATAAAACTACCCAAGTCGTATCAGACATAACTCAACAAGTCCACATATCAATAGCTAGAACCAACTCTAAGTGGTGTCTTTACCCTACTCGAACCTGGAAGTAGATAATCTAAAATCACCATAAGGCATAGGTAGGGTGTGAGATAAAATCCCAATAGGGTCTCACCAAAGATTATATAATAGATCCCAACATTTAATTAACCAAAGTGTTATTTCAATTTTAAATAATTTGGTTTTTCATTTCAAAAACATAATTAAAATAATTCATTCTTTATATTTCAAAAGATATAATACATTTCAAATGATGGAAATAATTTTAAACAAAATATTCACATTTCAATTTGACGGAATATTTATAAAATAATGAAACAAATTTCAATTGATGTAACACCTCTAAAAAACATCCTAAATAAATTTTTATATAAAATGGTTTATATAAATTCACAATACATGTAAAATAGTTTATAAACATTGGCACACATTTATATCTCAAATATAAACAAGAGATAAGCATGGTCATCTACGAAAAGGTATGATAGTTCCAGGTTATAAGATCCTCACACACTCATGTGATAATAACTACAATGTGTACACACATCCCTCAACACTGGAAAGAGAGGAATCATCTATACCCCAATGGAGAAATAAGATGTTCTAACAAAAGTTCATGTTAGAGTTATAAAATGTCAATCTAATGTTAGGGAATTCCCATCCTAACATGCTTGTCCCTAATAACTCACTAACTACCTAGGCTTTCAGGTTCTCTAGTATAAAACAATAATGGGAAATTTATTTTAAAAATAGTTTAAAATAAAATTCATCCCATTCTCTCTTTTCAAACTTTCCAATTTCCATTTAAAACCCAAAATGATTTTTTAATAAAAAATGCCTTTTTACATGATTAAACCAATGGGTTTTAATCAAATTAATTTAATCTATTTTTCTTACACGAGAATTTTAAATAAATTCTCAATTTAATTCCACAATTCACTTTCACAATTTAAATTCAACAATTTAAAATTTCATAAAATTACATCAATTTTACAATAAATCCCCAATTAATTAGAATTGGGTTTTTTCAAAATTTTATATCTAATTCATTTCCACGATTTAAATTAAACAATTTAAATTTTACCAATTTCTTTAAAAACACCCCAATTCAAGGGAATTGGGGGATTTTCTAATTTCATGCCAAAACCAATTTTTAAAAACCCTAATTCAATGGAATTGGATTTTTGATCAAACAATTGAAATAAATTTCATTTAAACCAAGAAATTTCATTTAAATCAAGAAATTTAAACTAAAGTAGCAATTTAGGGTTAATAAAAATTGGGCTTCGTAACAGAACCACCTATATCAGGATCAACAGATCTCGAATCACCAAAACCTAATCGATATTTGTCAATGAATAATGACGGTCATAGAATTTGGGAAATAAGGATCAAACCTAGATTTAAGATCCTAAAATAGAGGGTATTACATCCACAAAGTGACACATGGATCCACTAAAGGAACCCTAGGGAGGAGAAGAGAGACAGTGGGAGATAGAGAATGGGGTGAGGAAACTAATCGGGAGGAGATCAAACAATGTTCGTCAAGCTTTGATCCACTTATGAGAGGGTGTATAGGGTCCAAAATCATCTCTTTGATGATCCTAAGGAATAAGAAATTGTATGGTATCATTCTAGGTCTATCCGACACCTAAAGTGAGGGTTTCAGTATTTAAAAATAATATTTTTGAATTAAATAAAAGTTGTGAATGGTTTCTTGGGTAGTCCTACATGGTTAGACCAAACTATGTATCCTAGGCATGTGCCCCTTTAAATGGGATGCATGGTTTCTCCTAAGAGGGCGCACGGTCTGAAAAACCATGCACGAATTGAGAACTAGCCCGTAATTTTCAAAACTTTTAAAATTTCAACCCAAAACAACCCCAAAATAGTAAAAGGATGTTACAACCTCTCCACCATAGAAACTTTATGTCCCCAAAAATCCTACTTAGAAGCTTCCATGCCAAAAGGATGAGGCCACTACTCTCTCATCAGTGCCTCCTGCTTCTACATCTCATGATTATCAAAACCGTATTTCCATAGCACTTGAACCAAAGGTATCATCCTCCCATAAGTACCTTTGTTATAGAATCAACTATCCTGACTAGCTGTCCAGTCACAGATAAATCATGTTCAACTTCAAGATCACTCTATCTCAAGTAATGAGATGGATTAGATAGATACTTTAATATATGAGATACAAGGAACACGTTATGTATCGACATTAGCTATGGTGGAAGTGATAAATTGTAAGCAACTTTTCCCACCTTCTCAATAACCTAAAAAGATCCAACAAAATGAGGATCCGGTTTCCCTTACCTCATAAGACATCAATGACCCAATCATGGTGGAACTTTCAAGAACACATGGTCACCAATTGAGAATTCCAATGGCCTATGATGATGATCAGTATAAGATTTATATTATCTTTGTGTCATCAACATTCTCTAAAGAATCAACTGAATCTTTGTTGTCATATCTTGAACCAAGCTTGGTCTAACCAAGAAAATTTCACCAATCTTTGATCAACACAATATCGATCTACAATTCCAACAATACAAGGACTTAAAAGGATCTATTCTGACTATGGTCTGGTAATTTTTATTATAAGAAAACTCAATCATCCCCAAATGATCATCCCAAGCTCCACTAAAGTTGAGAACATAAGCATGAAGCATATCCTCAAGAATATGTATAGCTAGTTATATCTGGCCATCCAACTATGGATGGTATTCCATAATCAAATGGACGTGAGATCCCAGTGCCTCCTGAAGGTCTCTCCAAAAATGAGAAGTGAAATGAGGATCCCCATTATATACTATAGCAGACGATACTCCATGAAAATGAACAATATCTTTCACATAGAGATTTTCTAACTCTCCAACTTTGGTTATATCATGAATGGGTATAAAGTGTTCCAACTTAGTCACCTTGTCGATCACAACCCATATCGTATTCTTCTTTATCTAGGTATGTGACAAACCAACCAAAAAGTCCATAGAGATCTTATCCCACTTACAAGAAGGGATCAGAAGTGGTTGAAGCAAACCTGAAGATTTTTGGTGCTCGACCTTGACCTATTGTCAAGTGTAACAATGAGAGAAAAATTAATTAATGCCTCATATCATACCTAGACACCATAATTACCACTGAATTTCATAGAAAATCTTCATGGTTACATGGTTCACTTCCCACTGAGAACTATGAAAATCCACCAAAACTACTTTCCTTACTGTTAATGGTACAATGAAGTGATTATGATAACATAGAATGCCTTTGGTGTAGAATGACCAATTAGTAATGGTCTCCCCACCATGAAGAGAGTCTATAATGCTATAAAAATCATCACCAAGTTAGTGTTCCTGAAGAATCATCTCGAGAAGAGAATATGTTAATTGAACATTGGCCAAAGAAACCTCAGCCCCTGATTCCTAGACTCCAATATGCAACTGTGCAAAGAGATCCATCAAGTTCCACTCTTCTAATGATTATTTAATGGTCTGGGTTGGAAGTTTCTTGTTCAAAGAATCTATAATGATATTCCCTTTCCCCAGGGTATAGGCGATGTCAAAATCAAAATAATTCAGGTATTCCACCCAACACATTTGGAAGATATTCAAATCTTTTTTAAAGAATATATAACCCGATCTCTTATGGTCAGAATACATGGTAAACATTTCTATGTAAAGGTAATGCCACTAGCACTAAAATTCATGCATCACAACTGCAAGTTCAAGGTCATTGGTCAGATAATTCTTCTCTTGTGGCCTAATCTGATGAGACCTATAAGTAAAAAAATGATCACCTTGCATAATAACACATCCCAACCTTAAACCCAATGCATCACAGAAGGCCACATAGCCCTGCCCGACCTTAGGATGAGTTAACACCAGTGTAGTAGTCAAAATAAATTTCAGATCAACAAAATAATTATGTCATTTCTCATACCAAGACAAATTTACTCCCTTTTGAGTTAGAGTAGTCATCGAAGTAACCAACTTTGAGAAGTCCTTAATGAACCATCGATAATACCTAGCTGGACCCACGAAGCTCTAAATCTCGAAAACATTTCATGGTTGCTCCCATGTCATAACAACCTTAACCTTCTCAAGATCAACTGACATTCCATGTTCTGACACCACATTTCCCAATAATTTCACTTCCTGAATATAGAAATAACATTTTGAAAGCTTTCCATAATGTTAGTGATTTCTCAACAAACTTAGAACTATTATTAGATGATGCACATGATACTCCTCAGAATTAGAGTAAACAAGGATGTCATCCACAAAGACTACCATGAAGGTATCAAGATACTAATGGAAAATCATGTTCATTAAATCCATAAATATTGAAGGAGCATTGGTTAAACCAATTGGTATGACCAGGTACTCATAATGACCGTACCTACTCCGAAAGGCAGTTTTCTGAATATTAGATTATTTTATCCTCAACTGATAGTAGACAGAGCGAAGACCAATCTTCAAGAACCACTTCACCCCTTTTAACTAATAAAATAGATCATCAATCTATGGTAACAAATACTTATTCTTTATTTTAACTTGATTGAGTTTTTGATAATCAACACATAGGTGAAGTGAACCATAATATTTCTTAACAAAGAGAACTGATGTCACCCAAGGTGACACACTTGGGCATATAAAACCTTTCTCAGTAAGATGGAATATAAACTAGTTGTGTACCAAACACTAAATCAATAAAAAACTCAACCTCCTGTACCGATGGAAAACTAGAGAAGTTAGAAGGAAACATGTTGGAAAATCAATGACAAATGGAGGGAGATCACCGCTCAAAGATTCCTGCTCCAAATAAAAGGAGAACACACATATCACTTACCACAACTCTAGATAAGACAGTCCGACCCTACTCAACCTTGGGTCCTATTCTCCTTGGAAGATATGGCATACACCATCAGGTGTAGTAAATGAGACCCATAAAAGATAACAATTAATTTGGGATTTATTGGAAATGAGACAATCCATCCCAAATATGATGTCAAGTAGTTTCATGTTGAGGACTATAAAACTCCAATAAAGATCAACATCTGATAGAGAGAAGACACAAGTGGGACTACATAGACCCTGCTCTCTTTTCATTATAAGGGGTGTAGTAATATTCATATCACAAGATAAAATCTATGTAGAAAGATTTAGAAAATTAACAATATGGGTTTAAATAAATGAATGAGATGAACCATTATCAAATAAAGTAGTCACTAATAATGAAGCTATAGTGATGGTACCTTTCACGATCGTTGGACCCGTATCCACTTCCTCTAAAGAATCTTCCACTGCATAAAGAAGATTCATTCCAGATAAATATGTATGGAACCCTTTTATCCTTAAATCATCTAATTTTCTCGTAGTTTTAGAAGGGGATGATGATCCCGTGCCACTACGTGGAGTGGGATAGACATGGAAGAATTTCTGTAAGTGTCCTGAATGTCTACAGGAGCCACAATTCTTGGGTGCCTTAGTGAAAACCCTCTTTGAATGCCCAAAATTTTTACACTGGTAGCAAACTAAGAGACCTATACCAGGTACTACAGGTGGTCTAGAATGACCCTGTTGTCTGGAATCGCCCTCATTGCAATGAGCAGTCCAAATTAGAAGTTATTGTCCCCTTCTAAACCAACTAATTGGTAGCTAGTGTAAGTTGGGGTTAATCACATAGGAAATGAGTAAAAAGTAAGGTGTAGTGAAAGTTGGTGAGTTTTGGTTGGTTTTCCAAATAGAAAGAGTTAAGGGAACAATTAGAAAGTAAAAATATTTGTGAAAATTGAAATTAAAACAAAATAAAAATAGAACAATCATAAGAAAAATCATGTTGGGGTTTCAATCCGATTAGGTTTTATTATGAATTTCATTCTTTAGTATTTAGATTATAGATGAAAATAGTTTACCATGGGGATTCAATTATATCACAGTTTCTTGGTATGATAACTAGTGATTGTGTATTTAAACTTCAATTCCTTCGTCTAGTAATTGAACATTCAAATACACATTAATACCATATACCCCTAAAACAGTGGCAATGGGTTCCCCCAATGGTCATGGGTTCATCCATTGTAACTCCTTTAATGTTCTCCATTGGTACCATTCTTGGTCTAATATGATACCAATGGTGATGTTGAAATTTAGTTTAGTAAATGAATTATAAAACAGAATTCACAATAAAATTAACACTTCAGAATTTTAATCACAACAAACCAGAATCTTATTACAACCCCAACATAAGGGAAACTAACCTCTTATGACCATGGTCATGGTGTGTGGATTGAAACAAAACTCAATCCCTACCATGGATATGAGATGAAGAAAAGTGAAGATTAGAATTACACTAAAATAGAAATGAAAACAGTAAAGAGAAACTCAAAATGGATCTGAGGGAGATTCAAATAGTAGAGCGGTAGCACCTCCCCCTGGATGTCCAACCTCAAACTTAGAGGGATACCCCCTTTATTTATATAATTTGGAAATAAACGGTTTGTACCATAAAGTACACAATGTGTATTCAAGTCAACTTGGTTTGGCATTGTTTTCTCCATCGGTAGGTGATCCTCTACACTACTCCTTAAACTTTGAATGTGTCGGCGATCAGTTTGTGGGGGTACATGGTGTGTAGCGCCACCCCACATGGTGTGTAGTATTGACTTCATCCATCAACCACATTTAGAAGGGAAAACATGACATGTGAATGGGTAGTACACAACATGTAGTTATAGGTATGCTACATGGGCGTGTACTCGGTCTGGATGATCCATGTACGGGTAGTGGTACATGACATGTGTAAAAAGTACACGCCATGTATTTTTGAATATTAATTCTTATTTTTCCTGATTTGTGACTTTGGCTAGAAAATACCTGAAAATCATCATGAACACTGAATTAAAGCATTTTATCTTCAAAACAACGTGTTTCTGGTAAAAACCTTTTTTATACTCTATATAATGTATGAAAATGCATACACAAATCAGGCACATCAAACTCCCCCACACTTAGTCATTTTCTAGCCCTCAAGAAAAATCTCAACATCTAATTAACAGAATGAATACTCTAGAAAGAGAAGCATTCAACTAATTATATTTATAAATATTATAAGAATAATAAAGGATTTTAAAAGGTATAAACATATTTCAATTCCAAAGATACTACAATCATGCCTCTGATATAATTCAATTAAATATTTTCCATCCTCTTCTATTAACATTGTTTAAATTTTCATAAATACGCATGCCGCTTGATGATTTACCTCACCAGAAGCTACCACACTCATCAATAAAGATTATTTAATTAGTGTTATGCTCAATCTCAAGTATATGCACTCTATCTACAGGCTTACAAGTATTCTCATTCTTGACTTTAGAAATCAAATCAAACAAATCATGAGGTTTTTTAATAAGGTTCGGATGATTCTGAGGCTTCGGGTTGGTGGGTAATGATGTAAAAAATAATCTTAGAGTCTTGAAAAAGGAGTCTAAATTCTTAAATAACAATGCATGATATTCAATAATAAATCTCAATGAAAAGTGAATCCCTAGTAAGATCTCTCAAAAGGTAACATCACCATAAAAAAATCCCTTAGCCAACATGGGTCCAGAAACCATCAATAAAGTGTAATGAATGAATCTGGTCCCTCTTTTGATTTTTTTTCAATAGTTTTTTTCATAGAAAGGGACCAATAATAATAAAATGAATAGTGGTTTTGGAACCCTTCTTCATAAATGAACAAGAGGCACTCTCCCCCACACTTAATTTCATGGTTTCTCACCAAAATGTACCATGAATAGCCAAATTTCCACTTATAAGACTAAATGAATAATCACAAAAAATTATCAAAGAATTTGGGTAGGAAGGATAAATAGGCTTGTAACGTGGCTTCCTATCAAAGAAATTCATGGTTTATAAGGATTTTATGATGGTCAGATATAGGGTAGGTATCAAGGTCAAAAGGGACTAGAAAACTATCAAATGACACAATCATTTTAATGTAATTCAAAATCTTTATGTTTTGAAGAGAAAAAACATGAAAGTTCTAGTAGTTATGCGTATCCCAAAAATCTTTCAAGAAAGAGGGTATGATAAAGAATATGTCAAAAGTATTAGAATACCTATTGGTAATTAGGAAAATATAGGGTCAATCAGGTCATGCCATGAAAAAAACGAGTAGTCTAATAAATGTAAATGTCCAATAATTTAAATAAAAAATAAAACTATATCAGCAATCATTTTAAAATACTTTGAAATTTAAAATAAGCATATAACTTCTAAAATTACCTTTTATGTCTTAATTATTTATAAATATAATTAATCAAATATTTTCCATAGTTTAAAATATTTCATCTATTAATGATGTATCCTAGATCAGTTTAAGGGAAAAGACTAGTGTAGTCAGAGACTCTCCCCCATACTTAATATTGAACATGGTCCTCTAAGTGAAACAATAAGGAAAAGAGGATGTGGTAAAACACAAGTGATCTAGGTCTAGGAGGATCAATGAAATAATTAAGGAAAAAAATAATAATGAAAAGAAATTCTGAAATAAGACTCCCCTCATGCAGATCTCAAAAAGACGTGAAGTTGTAAAATGAAAATTCCCATAGCGATCTAGAGTATTTTTGACTAAAAATGAAATGGAAATAGAATTATTCATGCACATACACCATCACATCAAAATTAGCACAAAAGAGATGTATATAATGAATCAAGTGTGTAAAAACTAGTTAGGGGGTTGCCTTAGAAGAGGCATCATTAGGAACATGGGGTTCTAGCAGAAGAGGATCATCCACAGTGGAAACTAAAGGCACTAGCTTGATTCTCTACATTGTGGGCTCGACCAACAAGTCTTAGTTGGTGGTAGGAGGAGGGAAATCTTTCCCAAAAGTGGGAGAATCTAGCACTAAAGTGGATAGTAGAACAAAATATGTGTCCAGAGCTATCAACGATGGCTGTGTTCCTGAATACTATAGAGGCATAGGAGCATGGGCTGGTGGAAGTGTGATTCCCAAGTGCTGGATGATAAGTAGTAGTAATCCCTCTATCTGTGTCTGAGTCTGAGTAAGGTAAGCATGGTGGTTCTTGAGCTGGTATAGGTGGATATCGATCATGGATAGAAATAGGGAGATGGGGAGATCAACTGAGGGTATATGTGGATGTGGGGATGTGGATAGGTGATAAGAAGAAGGGACAATGAAGGAGGATCGAATAGAAGAAGTAAGAAGGGTTGGATAAGGAACATCCACTGGTGGATGGGGTGGAACCGGATCAACAACACTAGCGGGGTGATTAGACAATAAAAACACATATGTTAATTACATTTTAATGGTATTAAATGTTCATTTTTGATCTTATGGTCCTGAGTTAGTGGATTTTAATCTTGAACATCCATTCTAATCATTTGTGCACTTCATGCCTAATGTACACCAGTTTAGGCCCAATGATTCATATTAATTTAAGGAATGTAATTATCCATATTTTAATTTTATATTTTGGGAACTAGATATAAACATAAATATGAACATTTTTAATTTAGGTATTAATGGAGGATTCATAAAGGATGATGGTGATATTTGGAGATAAAAGGAAACAATTCTGGAGAATGCAGATTGGAAACCATCCCACTGATGAGAATGTGGGGCCCATAATAAAATCCCAATGAAGTCCAAATTTCATGGGACTCTAGAAGACATGTATAGTAACAAATAATTCTTCTGGAGATAGTACTAATTAGAACTACATAGTGGTCATTAAGGTGGCTCAAATAGAATATCAAAATCTGGGCCAGAATCTGTGGCCCAGAATGTTATCCCACCAAATCGTCCATAACTCCCGACCCACAACTCCAAATGGGACCAAATTTTACAGGAGGTTAGGAGACATGCTGGTATACATTTTATTATTATATGTACCACTATAATTTGGAAATTTAGAAGGCCATTTTGATGCGTCTGTTCAGTGGATGCAAGCTGGATTCCACTTCAGATCAAAGGAGGGAATCAATTTTTATCAACTACTTTCCACCACCCTAAGGCATAAATTAATTTAATAATTGGGCATAAATTTATTGAGGCTTGGACTAAGGCTTTAAAATTTCCTATTTAAGGTATTGGTGGTGATGGGGAAGACATATCTTGTTTTTTTGTAATGTTATTAAGCCAAAGTTTTGTTGTAATGCTTTCAATTTCCATGTATGTTTCTTTTTTGTATTTCTATGTTATTAATCAACATATTTATCTTCTAATATTCCAATTTATTTCATTAAATCTCTATAATCACAATTTATAGTGATGTTGTGGTGAATTATTTCACACATAGGTGTGAATTTCATTCACACACACGGAGGAGTGCTCGTTATTTTTGCAGTTTAATTTTCTTCAATCCAATTCTTATAAGTCATATTCTTCCCACCATTGAGAGTATACCATCAATGGAGGGATAAAACTTTAATGGGTTGATCATAGGAAGATGAAAAGGCTGGATGGAATGTTATTTTATGAATGAATTTTTGTTAATTGTCTAACTAATTTAAGACTTCCATTCTTCAGTTATTTCCACTCTTCATCTTCACTGTGTTTAAGGAAGCTAAATCCAAGTACTAAAATGACCATATACCTTGGAGAGATCATGAATTTGGTTCTCTAAGTGTGTAGGGGATTAGTAATTGATTTCAGTTAGACTCAAACCATAAAATTATAAAGTTAGTTTTATTTTGATGAATGGATTCATCAAGAATTAGTAAAACCAAAATTGTCTAATGAAGTAAAATTCATTCAATCCACCCTGAGCATAATACTAAGATCAACCCATTTTAATTGAATTGAATTCACTTAGGGTTATTAGTTTTTTTTAAAACCATATAAAATCAAAACCAAGTTGGCCACTTCATATCCAAAAATCGATCACATAGGTTGTGTATCTTAGGTATCTTCTTAGGTCTCAGTGGATTCGACAACCCAAGCTAGACTATAAGGATCGTTCTACCTTCATCTCTTGGGTAAATTTGAGTGTGAATCAAATTTTGGCGCTGTTTCCTGGGAAAAAGTAAGTACCTTATACCAAAACCTTCTTTCCTCACCCCCATTCTTCTATTCTCACCCAATATCTCTTATTATGTCCCTTTATCACTTTTTTTTTCTTTTGGCGCATGTCCAACTACACCCGTGATAATTTAAACAGACTAGTTAGGGTGAAAAGTCCTAGGATATGGGATTCAAGTACACCAAGGGAACTATTTACATTAGATCCTAATCTTCCTAATACCCCAGAGTCAAAAACTGATCCCATTTCAATGGAAGGTCTTCAAAGAAACCAACTCATAAACCTGGGTGAGAACCAAAATGGAAATCCAAATGAGGCAGCCCCAAACTTGGGGAATGCAGTTGATCAAACCATGAATGACTACCTCAAACCTTCCTGAAAAAATGACCCATCATGCATTAGACACAATTACCTAGGATATGCCAACTACATCTTTAAACCCCATGTCATAAACCATCTTCTCACATTCCATGGAATGGAGTCTGAGATGTCCCACCTTCACGTTAAGGAGTTCAATGACATTGTTGAAACCATGTGTCCCCCACATCAACTAGAATCAGATAAGGTGAGGCTATTTACTTTTTATTTAAAGTGTTAAGATAAAAATTTGATAAATAATTTGAGACCATCATCCATCAACTCTTGGGACCAATTACAAAGATAATTATACAAAAAATACTTTCCCCACCACAAAATAATTGCACTTAAAAAGAGCATCCAATTTTTTTTTGAAAAAGAGGGAGAGTCATTCTATGAAACATGGGAGAGGTTAAAAGACACCCTAAACATGGTTCCACATCATGTTTTTTCTATACCTGAACAAGTGAGAATTTTTTTATGAAGGGTTGGGCCCGGGGAACAAACAATTCATTGACGTGATGTGTAATAGAACCTTTAAAAACAAATCCCCAAATGATGCTTATGAGTATCTGGAAATCCTTATTGAACAAAACCAAACATGGGGAACTTCAACTTATTCTAAAAAGCCACAAAGAACTATTGGAATTCATACACTTAGAGAATAGGAAAGACTTAGGGCTAAACTCGTAGCACTCTCTAGTAAGGTTGAAGAGATAGACCTTAGGAAACTACATGAAATCCAAACTGTAGACCCTGTTTGCACAATTTGTGACAAAAATGACCATAAGATAGAAAACTACCCAACCATTCCATCCATCAAGGATGTTATTTTAGGAGGAACCCCAATGGAAGTAAATGATTTTAAAATTCAAAAGCCTCAATACCAAAACACCTTCAACCCAAGGTATAATGACCACCTAGGCTTCCGCTAGAAAGATAACCAACAACCTAGCCAACCATATTGAAAAAATACTTACCCCCATAAAAAATACCAAACCCATAACCAGTTCCAAACCCAAACTATCTAATACCAACAACCCTCAGTCCATTTTCAACAAACCATCCCACCTCCAAAATATCCCCCTGGGATAAACCAATCTTCTCAAGCACCAACCAAAACTATTCCACAAAGCCTACTAGAACAACTGTGCAAACAAATGGAAAGGATGAACTCAAAAGTCTCTTCCCTTAATCAAGAACTTCAAACCATCAAAACTAGAAAGGCACCCATGCCTACACAAGCCATTCTACAACAAAAAGTAAGGGGAGAGTCAAGTTTCACTAAAACAACTCATGAACAACTAAAGGCTGTGACTGTTTTAAGAAGTGGGAAATCAATTGAGAAACCTGAACAACTAATTCAAAACCCATCTGAAGATTCAAACTCGGATGAAAATTCAAATGAACCACAAGATCTAACTGAGAAAACTGATAACAATGTGAAATAAATAACTCTTCAACAAACAACCCCATAACCTACACTAGTTTCTAAACGCATGAGGGGAAAAACCAAGCCTGAATTGAGTGAAAAATTGAGGGAAATCTTCTCACAAGTCAATTTAAACATTCCCCTTCTCAATGCAATCCAAACCATACCTGCCTACTCAAAGTACCTTAAGGACCTGTTCACTTTTAAAAGGAATTTTTCACATAAAAATCATGTCCTTTTGGCTGCTAATGTGAGTACCATCATTCAAGGGACCATTCCTCCCAAGTTGAAAGACCCGAGTTTCCCTTATATCAATGTTGAACTAAGAGAGAGAAAAGTTGTCAAGGCCTTGTGTGACATAGGTGTTAGTGTCAATATCATCCCCTATGCTATGTACTGCCAGTTAGGCCTAGAAGAGATCCAACCCACATCTGTCACACTTCAACTTGTTGATCGTAGCATTAGGGTTCCAAAGGGGATTTTAAAGGATGTTCTGGTAAAGGTTGAAAATTTCATCTACCCTGCTGACTTCATTGTCCTTGAAAACCATAAAAACTTAGGAAATAAGGAACAAACTCCAATCATCCTTGGCCATCCTTTCCTTTCAACAGTCAACTCTGTTATCCGAGTCTGAAATGGGAAAATGACCATCACCTTTGGAAACATGAGTATAGACTTGAACATCTATAATGAAAGCTCACAAATAGGGGATGATGAGGAAATTCATGAAGTAAAAATGATAGGAAGCATTGATAATGAATCTATAGAACATCAAGGAATATTTGATGGATTTTTAAGTCAGGATGAGATTTATTTACTTTGTTCACATGAAGGAAGTTTATCTCCTTGGCTTGAATCATTTTCAAATTGCTCTTATGATGAAGTCTTAGGTCCAAAAATCAGTGAAACCTTTCAGGAAACCACTTTCATGGATACCAATCAGAATTATTTCCCTAAATCTAATCAAACCAATCTTGTAGTTGAAACCTCTACACATGGGGATTCGATTCTATCTAAAACTCTAGGAAACAAAATCAATCTTGATCCAATGTCCCAATCTTCTGCTGAAATTATGAACTAACCTGATTTTGAATTGAAGGAACTTCCTTCTACACTAAAGTATGCCTTCCTAGGGGGAAATAAAACACATCCTATTGTCATTTCTTCTTCTCTTGAAGACAATCATGAGAGGATGCTTCTAGATGTCCTTAGGAAACATAAGAAAACCATTGGTTGGAACTTGTCTGATATTCCTTGTATTAGACCACTAATCGGGACTGATAGGATTGTTCTAGAATCCGATTTAAATCCATGTCGTCAACCTCAATGATGAATCAATCCTAATATCATGGAATTAGTGAGAAAATAACTTCTAAAATTGTTAAAAGATGGTATCATATATTCCATAACTGAGAGTGAGTGGGTCATCCCAATTCAAGTGGTTCCAAAAAAGGCTGGAATCACAATGATGACCAATAAGGATGGAGAGATTCTTCCAACAAGGGTGAGTAGTGGCTAGAGAGTCTGCATCGACTATAGGAAGATAAAATCATTTACTAATAAGGACTATTTCCCCTTACCATTCGTTGATCAAGTCCTTAAGAGAGTCGCAGGTCGTGCCTTCTACTATTTCTTAGATGGGTACTCGGGGTATAATCAAATTGAGGTCTCCATAGAGGAGCACATGAGCCTCAGCCCAGTTGGTGAGGTATACTTAAGTGCATACATGAGACCCAAGTTCAAATATAGGTAGAGGAATATTTATGGGGGGTAATGTAGTAGTACTATAGCTGTTACTGTAGAAGGTACTATTCGATACTATGGCAGTTGGAAATATTCACCTTGGGCCACTAGTTTGGGCTTGGAGTCCTTAAGGCTTTCGGGCCACCCAGACCTTTAGGTCAGTAGGGATTTCAGGCCACCTTTAAGGCCTTCAGACCTCCTCAAGGCCTTTGGGCCACATGCAGTTTCCCCAGACAAACTGTACAAAAAAGGAGCATCCCCAGAAGAGGATTTAGAGTAGGTGCACTCACCAGAGCAGAGCCAAATGGATTTTTCAGAATGAGAGGGTATGGATATGCCATCGGGACCAGCCTATACTTGCATGGGAAGCCTAGCCAGATGAACATGCAAAGATGGAGAGATACTATCATGATGCAGATGCTGGGGAGGGGTAGTTCCTTGTAGATAGTCTGGTTGAATTCCCTAAGACCTTCGGGTCTTGTAATCTCCTAAGCCTACAGGCCATGTAATCTCTAAGCCTACAGGACTTGTAAGGGTTACCCATAATACCTTGAAAGAGGGGTTATCAAAAATCAATAAAAATGAAGGCCTTTGGGACATTTAGGTAGGTCTCCCTAGAGGATCAAGGGAAGACTACATTCACATGTCCATTCGACACCTTTTCCTTTAAACGCATTCCCTTCGGGTTATGCAATGCCCCTGGAACCTTCCAGCGGTATATGATGGGAATCTTCTAAGAAATGGTAGGGGATTTTATAGAGGTATTCATGGATGGCTTATCTGTGTTTGGGGATACATTTGAGGGATGTCTGAGGAATGTGGAGAGAGTATTGTCAAGATGTGAAGAAAAGAATTTGGTCCTAAACTGGGAAAAAATGCCATTTCATGGTTAAAGAGGGACTAGTTCTAGGCCATCGGGTCTTAGGTAGGGGGATTGAAGTTGATAAAGCCAAGGTTGACATCATTCGTCACCTTTCATCACCCAAAACTGTCAAGGAAGTGAGGTATTTCTTAGGACATACTGGTTTCTATAGAAGATTCATCAAGGACTTTAATTCAATCTCCCGTCCCCTTTGTGCTCTCCTAGTAAAGTATGCTCCATTTGATTTGATAGAAAGCTATGAGGGTTCATTCTCAACCCTCAAATCCTCTCTCACCTCTACTCCCATTATGAAATATCTAAATTGGAACCTCCCTTTCAAACTTATGTGTGATGCTAGTGACTTTGCTGTAGGAGCTGTGTTAGGACAACATTACAATAAAACTCCTTATGTCATTGCTTATGCAAGAAAATCCTTAAATGATGCCCAAATCAACTACACCACCACTGAAAAAGAGTTGCTTGATGTTGTCTTTTTCTTAGAGAAATTTAGGTCCTATCTCTTAGGATGACCCATCATTGTCTTCACTGACCATTCATTCCTAAAATACCTTTTCCAAAAACAAAATTCCAAGGATAGATTAATTAGGTGAGTCCTTCTCTTATAATATTTTGACCTCACAATCAAGAAAAAAAGGTGTTGAAAATGTTGTAGCTGATCACCTCTCAAGGATGGAATTCAAAGACAACTCAAATCACCTTTCTGTGTCTGATTCATTCCCTGATGAACACCTTTACTCTGTGAGTGACTACCCTTGGTATGCTGACATAGCCAACTTCTTAGTTACAAGAGTCATTCCAAAATTCTTAGGGACTCAATATCAAAGGAAATTCCTTTATAATGTTAGGAACTATGTGTTTGATGATCTATACCTCTATAAGTTATGCCATGAACAAGTCATTAGGAGGTGTGTCCCAGAATATAAACAAGATTCCATCCTTAAATTCTGTCATAGTGAGGCATGTGGAGGTCACTTTTCCTTTAAGAAAACTTCTGCTAAGGTTCTTCAGTGCGGTCTCTTCCAGACCACCCTCTCAAGGGAATCCTACAAATTTTTTCAAAGTTGTCCTAAGTGTTAACAAGTAGGGTCCATCATAAAAAGGAATAAAATTCCACTCGCTCCCATCTTAGTGATTGAAATATTTGACTGCTGGGGAATCGATTTCATGGGTCCCTTCCCAAACTCTAGGAGATATCTGTACATCCTTTTAGATGTCTATTATGTATCCAAATGGATTGAGGTCCTTCCTACAAAATCCAAAGATCATAAAACTGTGATTATATTTATCAAGGAAAACATCCTCTCTAGATTTGTAATTCCTAGGGCTATCATTAGTGATTGTGGAAATCATTTTTGCAATCGTTCTTTCTCAACACTCATGGAAAATTATGGGATTTCTCACAAAGTGTCTACTGCTTACCACCCATATACCAATGGTCAAGATGCGTTAGCCAATTGATAAATCAAACAAATTCTTGAGAAAATTGTTAATCCATCTAGGAAAGATTGGTCAAGCAAACTCTTAGATGATCTTTGGGCCTATCAAACTGCATTTAAAACCATTTTAGGAATGTCCCCATATAGGTTGGTTTATGGAAAAGCATGCCATTTTCCAGTGGAAATTTAACATAAGGATTTTTGGGCAATTAAGAAAATGAATTATGACTTCTCATTGGCCGGAAAAAAAAGGAAATTAGATCTCAATGAACTTGAGGAACTTAGTATGGAGACTTATGAAAATTCAAGGATCAATAAAGAAAAAGTACAAGTCTACCAATCTCAAAACCTTAAAACCAAACACATTGAATTGGGAAAACCTGTCCTTTTGTATAATTCTAAACTTCACTTACACCCGAGAAAATTGAGGTCTAGATGGTCAGGTCCATACATAGTGTATAAGGTGTACCCCCATGGGGCTGTTGAAATTCAAGATCCCACCAATGGTCAAACATTTAAAGTTAATGGTCACAGAGTCAAACCATTCATAGAACCATTCAAAAAACATGAAGTTGATGAATAATTGTGTGAACCTACCTTAGATGATGAAAACAATTAATTGATTATGGGTCCATGTCAAGATAACGATGTTAAACAAAGCACTTCATGGGAGGAAACCCATGGTTTTCAAGTTTCCAATCATTTTTTTGTTTTAATCAACTTTATATTTGAAATAGGATTAGTGGATCATTTTGATATAATTTTTTTCTACCTCATACTATTGACATGTTCTTCTCTTATGAGTATGGATGGGTATGAAAGGGGAGCACCATATTCATCTGTGTCATGCGGTGTGATCCTTGAGTACTACCTTACCCAGAAATTAAAAAGAAGACAATGTATCATCAATTTGATTTACAAAAAGGGAAAACCATAAAAATGATGAGACTTGGTATTAAATAAGTTGTTTTGTTGTTTGTTTTGTCTGGTTTGTTCTTGTTTTTATGGTTCAGGGACTATTTTGGGTGATACATATTCAATCAAGGAGGCGCCTACATCTCCCATCAGAATAAAGAGTGATTTGGGAGCACCAAAAACATCATTATGAAGCCACTAGGTGAACTTGTTCCATGCCCTTTCCAACTCATTTCCCCCCACCTGCTTTCTCCTCTATTTTCTTTTTACTAAACTAAGGACAATTTCATTCTAAGTTGGGGGGTGTGGAAACAAAATGTTTGTTAAAAAAAACAATGAAAAAAGAAGAAGTAAAATTCCTTTATCATTCATATAATAACATATTTTCTCAAATTAAAACTACATAGAAAATAATTTTTATTTCCTCTTAATTTAATTCATGATCAAGTTTACAAGCATTGATTTTGGAAGTTTAGTTGTCCAATGAGAATTTTCATCATTTTTATTTTTATCTATTAAATCAAAATGCCACAATGCATGTACTTTAGACTGTGGGGTACTAATTTGAATTCTTAGGGTCCCATAATAAATAGAATAGTATGGTTTCATTTTTATGAATAATATGATTACAAAAAAAAAATAAAAAAAATAAAAAAAATAAATAAAAAATAAAATAAAAATTTGTGTGTAGAGCAATGGATTGATAAAATGAGAGACTTTTGGAACTTGGGGATCATGAATCCAGAGTTTTCTAGCCCTAATTTTTTCACTCTATCTCTATTTATAGTAATATGACTTTGTTTTTAATCAAGATAACTTGATAGGATTCCTGAGTATATGGTCTTCACTTGGTGCCCTAAGGCCTTTGAACCTGAGAGTCATCGGCAAAGTCTTGCTACACAGGTTAATTTGATTAATTTCAATCTTAATTACTATGGAAACATTGCAAAAAAATCAAAAAAAAAAGAATTATGAATACTCATATTAGGATTAAATGTGATTCCACCTAGCACTTCCATGATTTCCCCCTTGAATGAAAATGAACCCCCATATCTATTGTGATTCACAACACATCATTTCACATAATTGAGTTAGATGAAGTATGATGATGGATTTGATCAAAGGAATGGGATTGGGATTGGGATCTTCTTTTAAATTTATCTCGTTTTAAATTTTTTTGATAGGTTATAAAGATATATTTGTGTGTAGTTTACATTGTGAGCACTGTTTGTTATAATATGTTTGAAAAAAGAATTCAAATATAATCTTTGTATTATTTTCTCGGGACTAGAAAATCTAAAGTTGGGGGGTGTGATTAGATAATAAAAACAAATATTTTAATTACATTTTAATGGTATTAAATGTTCATTTTTGATCTTATGGGCTTGATTTATTGGATTTTAATTTTGAACATCAATTCTAATCATTTGTGCACTTCATACCTAATGTACACCAATTTAGGCCCAATGATTCATCTGAATTTAAGGAATTTAATTATCCATATTTTAATTTTATATTTTGGGAAATGGATATAAACATAAATATGAACATTTTTCATTCAGGGATTAATGGAGGATTCATAAAGTATGATGGTGATATTTGGAGATAAAAGGAAACAATTCTGGAGAAGGCAGATTGGACACTATCCCACTGATGAGAATGTGGGGCCCACAATACATGCCCAATGAAGCCCAAATTTCACAGGACACTAGAAGACATTCATAGTAACAAATAATTCTTCCGGATCCAATGCTAATTTGGAATCCATGGTGGTTATTAAGGCTGCCCAAATAAAATATCAAAATCTAGGCCAGAATATGCGGCCTAGAATGTTATCCCACTAAATTGTCCATAACTCCCAATCCAAAACTCCAAATGGGACCAAATTTTACAGGAGGTTAGGAGACATCAATGGATACATTTTATTATTCTATGTAACACTATAATTCTTCAATCTATAAGGCCATTTTGACGCGTCTGTTCGCTAGATGTAAGCTGGCTTCCACTTCGGGTCAAAGGAGGGAATCAATTTTTATCCACTACTTTCCACCACCCTAAGGCCTAAATTAATTTGATAATTGGGAATATATTTATTGATTATTTTCTTAAGGCTTCCAAATTTACTATTTAATGCAGTTTTTCTGATGGGGAATACATCTCTTGTTTTTTTGTAATGTTATTATGCCAAAGTTTCGTTGTAATGATTTCAATTGCCATGTAAGTTTTTTTGTATTTCTATGTTCTTAATCAACATATTTCTCTTATAATCTTCCCATTTCTTTCATTAAAGATATATAATCACAAATATCAGTGATATATCTGTGTTTTCGTGAATTAGTTCACACATAGGTGTGAATTTCATTCACACACACGGAGGAGTTCTCGTTATTTTCACGGTTTAATTTTCTTCAATCCAATTCTTATAAGACATCTTCTTCTCACCATTGAGAGTATACCATAAATGGAGGGATAAAAATTTAATGGGTTGATCATAGGAAGATTAAAAGGCTGGATGGAATGTTATTTTATGAATGAATTGTTGTTAATTGGATAACTAATTTAATACTTTTATTCTTCAGTTATTTCCACTCTTCATCTTCACTGTGTTTAAGGAAGCTAAATCCAAGTAATAAAATGACCATATACCTTGGATAGATCATGAATTTGGTTATATAAGTGTGTAGGGGATTATTAATTGAGTTTATTTAGACTCAAACCATAAAATGATAAAGTTAGTGTTATTTTGAAGAATGGATTCATCAAGAAATAGTAAAACCAAAACTGTCTAAAGAAGTAAAATTCATTCAATCCACCCTGAGCATAATACTAAGATCATCCCATTTTCATTGAATTGAATTCACTTAGGGTTATTAGTGGTCTTTAAAACCATCTAAAATCAAAACCAAGTTTTCCACTTCATAGCCAAAAATCCATCGCATAGGTTGTGTATATTAGGTATCTTCTTAGGTCTCAGTGGATTCGACAACCCAAGCTAGACTACAAGGACCATTCTACCTTCATCTCTTGGGTAAATTTGAGTGTGAATCATGGGGATAGCTGGGTTATATCTCACCCCTATAGGAGTAGAGGCATCTTGCACAAGCACAAATCTATCTCCCTGATGCTCTACCATCCTCACGCGGATAAGCATGATGAAATAAATACATTGGGGAGAGACTAAGTGATTGTGAGGGAGAGAGAGCTCAAAAAATACCAAGTAGTGGGCCAACCAGGTGGCATATAACCTTCTGTTTAGGTTTCCTTGATGGATGATGATCATGGAGTGTAAGTAGGAGGTGACAAGATAGAGGATATGATGATAGTCATGCCGAAAAACACAAGTGAGAAGCTCCATGTCTCATCCGAACACAATACCCATGTCCTCGTGGTGAGGGAAGAGGATGGAATTGAAACACCAATGGATGAAATGAATGAGAGGTGAAATGATGAGAATTATCTTATGGGAAGTGGGGTATACCTGTGGTCAGGCCCAGGAAGCTCCTGCCACATGAAAATTATATTATAGAACTCAGGGAGGGTTAGGGTGGATATAGGAGGTGGGTTGGAAGGATGGGGGTAGAAGCTGCACCCTCAGCCAAACTCAGCCATGGTCAGTGAAAAGGGTTGACTGCCTAACCTAAATCTAACCAGCATAATTATATCAATGGGTGTCTGGTGGTATGAAGGCCCATCGAACTCAAATGTTGCAACGAACTCCAAAAATAAATCTTGAAATGTGGGAGTGCTGACCTAGAGTATCTCAATCAAATGGGTGTGGCTGAGGATCTCCTCAATCTACTCCTAGATACCGAGGCACTTTGGAACAATAATGTTGAGGAATAATACGATCAATTGGATCATGCGCTGTGAAAATTTCCACAACCGGTTTTCCATAGGATGTATTTTATTGAATACTAAGTAGGGATGTAGTTGGGATCAGGCAGCGGCCTGAGTTGGCTGTAGTGGAGCCACAACTGAAGAGGTGTAGGGTCTAGCTGTCGAAGAAGAAGGTGGAGCAGCTGAGACCGGGGCTGACTCTGAGGTCGTGTTAGCTGTGGAAGGTGTAGTGGACATAATAGGGTCTTATAATATCATGGATGGCTCATAAGGTGCCGCACTAGTAGTGGGAACTGCTGTACTGGGGCCCTTAGTAGCTGTAGATGTGACTACCAGTGGATCAGTAGCCTCTGTAGAAGGTATCACACTATCTTTCTAAATAGTTTATAGTGAAGTTGTAGGTTTTGTTTGTAGAGGAGGTATATTCTCCAAGGTTGGTGGCTAGGGGACCGGAAGATTCTCTATTGCAGGCGCCATGGAAGGCCGAAGTTGGATCTAGTGGCGCACGAGTCTCTCTCCCTCAGTAGCGAGTGTGGGTTTCTTCCCACTCACGGAATCTCTATCTGCCATAGTTGAAAAAATAAATAAATAAAAAAAAGAAAAGGAAATGAAAAAAAATAAAAGTGAGAAAATATAAAAACAAAAGTACACAACATGTGGATACAGGGTACACGACATATAGTATGATCGTGTAAGGAACCCGTGTACTCTGGATGAACATGCCAAGTGGGCCTCTTTTTGAGAAATGTCTAGTACACAACATGTAATAAGGTACACATTCCATGTGTGAAAACATGGGGTGTTGTCCATGTAAGTTCCCATACATGGCTTCAGCCTTAATGGGATCAACAAAAAAGTACACGCCATGTGTAGGCACTACACAATGTGTGTAAGAACATGGCTTTCAATATGTCTACTCCCTTGACATGGAATACTCCCGATGAATAGGTTATATGGCATGTATTGAACATACACACCATTTGTAGATACATGGGGTCTGGGCCATGTGGTTTCAGTACATGGGATGCTCCTAAAGGCCGGACTGCCACTATGTACATGGCGTGTACTGAACGCACACACCATGTGTTTTCAAAATTTTAGAAATAGAGCATGTGTGGTCATGTACCTAGAGTATACGACGTGTGTTATTCATTGAACCTGTGTACTGTGGGAATAACTGAACGATCTTCCGATCCAAAAATAACCCTAAATGCATGTAAAATAATGAAATCAGGGGTGAGAAACATCATAACTGGATTGAGTATCGAAATGGAGGTGAAATCTGTGCTTGAAATGAATCAAAATGGTAGATTGGATAAGGGAGGGAGCAACGACTTATGGAGGAAGCCGAGTGGAGGGAGAAAACGGGGAGGGGTGGGGGGTCGTGACACGGGGTCAATCTGGGTAGGGTTCCTGACCTTTATAGGTGAACCACAAGATGTGTGGACGGTCCTACATGCTGTGTATGTATTTTTTTATTTATATTTTTTATTATTGTTATTAGAAGTATAATTATTATAATAAACTATATAATAATAATAATTTAATATTTTTAAAAATAAATATAGATGAAATATATATAATCTAAAAATGAAAAATAAACCTATACACATAATGTATTAGAAAAATACATACCGTGTGTTCCAAAATTTGAAAAAGAGAACTATAACCTTCGGTCCGGTGCTTGGGGTGTGATTTGAACTGATGATTGGCCGTTTCAAACATAATCCCTCAACCACTGGAGTGAAGGTTATAGTATTTCATAGTTTTACTAACTTTATATACTTAAATTATAGGTGCTATACTACATGGGAAAAAGAACAATGCACGGTGTGTGGTTTCAATTATTGAAAGATTGGGATGGAGCATGGAGATTAGTTGAGTTCAAACTCAGGTCTTTTAAACCCTGGGCTACGTCTCTACCAATCAACCTACATCATCCCTAGGTGATTTATTATTTTTGAAAATGTTTTAAGTTATTTTTAAAACATTACTCACACAACATGTATCACGATGCACGACACATGGTTTTATTTAAGTGAAAAATAATGAAACTGGGTTAGTTGTCAGGACTCAAACCCAGGTCTTTTGGATCCGTGGGTTACGACCTTGCCAACCGATCCAGCCCCACCATGGGTTTTATTTTATTTTGAAAAACTTTTATTTTATTTTGAAAACACCTCACACGCTGTTTAATTAAAACACGGGTTCCAAAAGAATGATTCATGTACCGAAGGTAGGTGTGGAGCGATTCGAACTGGAGACGTCTCATATACACTCCAGTGACCTTGACATCAGCACATGATTCATCCCTATTTATTAACTTAATTAATATATACTTATACTAAAAGTTATATTAAAATATACACTAAAAAGAAAATTACATGCTGTGTTATGTGTACTACACGACGTGTAGCATCATTTTTATCTTATTAAAACAGTGGATATAAGAGAAGGTAGTACACGATGTGTTGAGTATAAGTACACGTCATGTTTTTATTAAAAATAGAAAAGGAAGAAAGAGGGGATAAAGGAATGGCTGGGTTTCCTCCTAGTAAGCACCTTTGTTTTAGGTCTTTGGATCGACATGAGTTAGGGGTACTTACCCATAATATGAAGGTAGGTGTGTCTTTCACATTAAAAACCACCACATTTGGATGACACCCACATCTTTTTTCCAATATTTTTGACCTTCAGGTGGTTCGAATGGTGGCTTACAGAAGCCCTACTCCATGGCCAAAAGATGCCGAAGGTGTACTTGGTTCTTGGTTTGATCTAGTACGTCCCCCACCTCATGAGGTTCCTACATTTCAATGCCGAATACCTAAAAGTAATCATAGGATTCCTCTAGAATATGTATATAATCAACTAAGGGGTTAGAAATAAATGCATGATCAAGTTCAGTATTAACATGACATGATGTGTCCCCATATTCAAAATTTGAGTTCTGAAAATTAATTTCTAGAATTTTTAATGAATAATAGGTGAGGCCCACATCATAACATGTCTCCTCAGTTGAAACAAAGTTATAACACCCATCCTTAAACTCAACCGAAGGATCCATATTAGAAATTATCTCAGAGAGCTGTTTTACCATATTTCCAAGCCATCCCAACCTTCTAGTTTGGTACAATTGGTGTGTGGTGAATGCCTCCATCATTGATAATAACCTTCTGAAATTACCCAAAAATGGTTTCATATGAGAAGAAGAGAAGGGTAGGGTGAAGAATGCACATAGGTTTCCCTCTTATTGGAACCCATCATCCATGTACGGATAATATGCTTCCGAGGGTGGGTATGAAAACACTGGATCAAATGGATAAAAATCCTCTCCAGGTGGATTCTACCACTCCCCATTTGGTTAAAAATCCATGGGATATGGGGTTTAGGTTCCAAATAAAAAGAAACAAGAAGAATAAAAGAAAAAGGAAAAACTCTGGGTGAACCAAACTTTGACCCAAACTCACGTTGTTTCTTTCTATTTGAGTTCCCTGACAACGACATTAGAATTTGGCACCACTCCCATTATAAAAAGCATTCCAAATTAGAATTTATTATTCCCTTCTGAACTAACTAATTTGAAGGTAGTGGTAGTCATGATCGATCCCATGGGGAAACAAGGAAAAAGTAAGGTGTAGTGAAAGTTAGAGAGTCTTGGTTGGTTTTACAAACCGAAAGAGTGAAGGGAATAGTGAGACAGTAAAACTATTTGTGAAAATTGAAATTAAAACAAAATAAGAACCAAAAAATTATAAGAAAAATCATGTCAGGATTACAGTCTGATTAGGTTTTATTATGAATTTCATTATTTAGTATTTATATTATAGATGAAAATAGTTTACCATGGGGATTCAATTCTATCACAGTTTCTTGGTCTGATAACTAGTGATTGTGTATTTAAACTTCAATTCCTTGGTATGGTAATTGAAAATCCAAAAACAAATTAATACCACACCCCTAAAATAGTGGAAACAGGTTCCCCCAATAGTCATGGGTTCATCCACTAAATCTCCTTTAGTGTTTTCCCTTGGTACCATTTTTGGCCTAGTACGATACCAATGGTGATGTTGGAATTTTGTTCAGTAAAAAAATTATAAAAAAAATTCATAATAAAATTAGCACTTCATAATTTAAATCACAAAAAACTAGAATCTTATTACAACCACAACATAAGGGAAACTTTCCTCTTATGACCATGGTCACAATGTACGAATTGAGCCGAAACTCAATCCCTACCATGGATACAAGAGGAAGAAAAGGGAAGAGTAGAATTACACTATAGTAGAAATGAAAATAATAAGGAGAAACTCAAAATGGATCTAAGGGAGGTTCAAACATCAGAGCAGAAACACCTACCCTGGATGTCTTACCTCAAACTTGGAGGGATTCCCCCTTTATTTATATAATTTGAAAAAAACAGCATGCACTATAAAGTACACAGTGTGTATTTGGGTCAACTTGTTTTAGACTTGTTTTCTCTGCCAGTAGGTGATCCTCCACACTGCTCCTTGACTTTGAATGCATCAGTGGTTAGTTGGTGGGGTACACAGTATGTAGTGCCGCCCCACATGGTGTGTAATATCGAATTCATCCACTAACAAAATTTAGAAGGGAGGACATGACATGAAAATGGGTAGTACACAACGTGTAGTTTACGATAGGCTACATGGGCATGTACTCGGTCTGGACTATCCATGTTTAGTAAGTGGTACATGGTGTGTGTAAAAAGTACACACTGTTTATTTTTTAATCTTTGTTCTTATTTTTACCAATTTGTTACTTTGGATGGAAAAAACCTAAAAATCATCATGAACACCTAATTAAAGCATTTTATCTTAAAAACAACATGTTTCTAGTGAAAACATGTTTTTATACTCTATATAATGTGTGAAAATGTATACAAAAATCATGAACATCACTGTCGATAACCACCATGAGAATCATCACGTTTCTACTTTCCTTTAAAGGAACTCATGCTTCCATTGGGAGAGAAAGAAACTCATGATAACCCTGAATTTCCAGCTAGGTCTATTTTTACTATCAACACTTTATCCAACACATCAGAATAAGAAGGAAACTTCAAGAAGAAAACCTAAGAACGAATATCCTATTGAAGTCCCAACTCTAATTGTTGATCCTTAATATTCTTATTCAATACTATATTCAGTGCAAAATTATTTTCATACTCTGTCACGGTCCTACCAACCTTCTAAAGTTTGAAAAACTTTATAGCCTTTGATAATAACATCGATTCTGGGTAAAACTGGTTGGTGAAAAGAAATTTTAAGTATATCCACTCTAAGTCCTCATGCTTATTTATTGCCACTATAGTGTCCCACCATTTCATTCTCAGTCCTTCCAGGACGAAGGTGATACACTTTACCTTGATTTATTCAGGTGTCTCCAAGAACCTAAATAAGTGTTCCATTCTACTCAAACATTCCTCATCCTCTTGAGGATCATTTTATCCTTTGAACGATGCTAGACTCTGGAGAAGAAAATCTTTAGAACAACTTTGAAGATCATCCCTTTGAGGTTCCACAATTAGAGCCTAAATGAGAACTGGTGGTGGTGCCTATCCCAGAGCTTGGAAAATATGCACAATCACCTCAACCAAGTTCGGGTCCACAAGAGGATTTGATCACTGAGGTTCAATAAAAGCTTCCTTCAGGATCTGATTCATGCATCTTATTGAAGGAATGACTCTACACAACATCAGCATACAATAAGGAAGATGTCAGTTAAACGATAAAAAATATCAATAATGAAAAATTAATCTTAATAGATAGACAAAAATATTTGTATTTCAATCTATCTAAATCAAAAGTAGGGAAAAGACTAGAACTAATCCTCAAGATGCCTTTCCCTAACCACCCCTGGTGACTTAAGGTTCATTATGATGAGATATAGCCATGTACTCAATCACAAATACCTCTTAATTTCCTACAAGATTACACAAATATATATTGACTTCAAGAAAAAAGATAAAACTAGAGCTCTGATACTACTTTGTTATGAACCAACCTGGGTAACTTGATAACCTAATAGCCAATACAACCCAGACATGGCCTGAAGTGAATTCCTGATCCCCATGGTTTGATGAATAACACCAAGCATCATACAAAAAAATAAGTGGGAATGAATTTTCCACTAACAACGTGGAAGTAAGATAACAAATCAGTTTGTATACAAAAGAAACTACATTGTGATAAGTGTACCAGAAGTCAAACAGGTATAAAAACCCAAAGTACTATAAAAAAACGATAAAACTACCCAAGTACCATCAGATGTAACTCACCAATTCCACATATCAACAGCTAGAACCACCTCTAAGTGGTTCCTTTACCCTACTCAAACCTAGAAGGAGATAATCTACAAACACCCAAAGGCATAGGTAGGGTATGAGATAAAAGCCCAGTATGGTCTCACTAAGGATTCCATAATAGATGCCAATATTTAATTAATGAAATAGATCTTTCAATTTTAAATAAATAGGTTTGTAATTTCAAAATAATAATTAAAACAATTTATTATTTACATTTCAAAAGATGGAATACATTTCAAATTATGGAAATACTTTTAAGAAAAAGCTTCACATTTCAATTGATGGAATATATCTAAAACAATTACACACATGTCAATTGATGGAATATTTATAAAATAATGGCATAAATAAACATTTTATATAAAATAGTTTATATAAATTCACAAGTCATGTAAAATAGTTTATAAACATTGGAACACATTTATATCTCAAATATAAACATACGAGCAACATTGTTATCTGCCAAAAGGTACGATAGTTCTATGTTATCATATCCTCATACACTCATGTGATAATAACTGTAATGTGTACACACATCCCTCGACACTAGCAAGAGAGGACTCATCTATGTCTCACTGGGGAAATAAGATGTGCTAACCAAATCTCATTTTAGAGTTGTAAAACATCAATCCAATATTAGGGAATTCTCATCCTAACATGCTTGTCCCTAATAACTCACTAACTACCCAGACTTGAATGTGATCTAGTAAAAAAAAATAATGGGAAATTTATTTTAAAAATAGTTTAAAATAAAATTCATCCCATTCTCCCTTTTTCAAACCTTCCAATTTCCATTTAAAAATAAAAATAGGGTTTTCATAAAAAACATGCCCTTTTTCATAATAAAACCAATGAGTTTTAATCAAATCAATTTAATCCAATTTTATCATACAAGAATTTCAAATCAATTCATAAATCAATTCCAAAATTAAATTTCACAATTTAAATTTAATGATTTAAATTTTCACAAAATTCCATACATTCTATAATAAACCCCCAATTCCTTGGAATTGGGGTTTTTTAAAAATTCCCATCAAATTCATCTCCACAAATTAAATTAAACAATTTAAATTTTACCAATTTCCATAAACACATACCAATTAAATAAAATTGGGGTTTTTCTAAATTTCATGAAAAAACCAATTTCCAAAAACCTCAATTCAATGGAATTGGGTTTTTAATCAAACAATTGAAATCAATTTCATTTAACCCAAGAAATTGCATTTAAATCAAGAAATTTAAATTAAAGTAGAAATTTAGGGTTAAAAAATTAGGCATCGTAACGGAACCACCTACCTCGAGATCAACGAATCTCGAATCACTAAACCCTAATTAGGATTCATCAATGAAGAACAAAGATCATGGAATTTGGGAAGAAAGGATAAAACCTAGGTTTAAGATCCAAAAAACAGAGGGTATTAGATCCAAAAATAAAAAAGAGGATCCACATAACCATAGGGAGGAGAAGAGAGAAAGTGGGAGATAGATAATGGGGTGAGGAAACTAACTGAGAGGAGATAGAACAGTGTTTTTCAAGCTTTGATCTTCTTCTGGGAGGGTTTAGAGGGGCCAAAATTGCCTCTTGGATGCTCCCAAGGAAGAATAAATTGCATGGGGTCGTTATAGTTCTATATGGAACCTAAAGTGAGGGTTTTAGGATTTTAAAATAAAAATTTTAGATTAATTAAAAGTTACCCATGGTTTCTTGGGAAGACTCGCATAGTTAGACCAAACCATGCAGCCTGGCCATGCACCCCTTTAAATGGGCCATGTGGTTTCTCCTAAGAGGGCACATAATCTGAAAAACTGTATGCCAACCGTGAAAAAAACTACTGCCTGAGTTTTCACGATTTGGCTTAAGAGGGAACACAATTTAGAAAAAACTTTCACCAACCGTTCACTAGCCCATAATTTCCAAAAAGTTTTAAAATTTCAACCCGAAATAACCCCAAATGAAACCCAACCAAAGCTCGGTAAAAAGAGGGGTTTAGGATTTTTTGAAAATAGTAACAGGATGTTACAATAAAAATGGTAACATTACTTGAATATACAATTAATAAACATATGAAAATAAAATTCATGATAATTATTGATAGGCATAACATGAGATTTCATCATTAGAGGCTCCATCATAAATAATCCCTATAAATGATGATATTGTAACATAAAATTTTACCACTTCGGTAACATTGAATCATATTAACCATGAAAGAATACCATAAAATGAAACATAAAATATCATGAGTATAAATAAATTTATGATATTACATGTCAAAGGGGGTGTATATTCTCCTCGTAAAGGAATATAGGTTCATAACATAACATACGTCTCAGAGAAGGCAAATTGAGACAAAATTCCCTTACCTTAGGCCTAGACTTCCATCGTACTCTGTAAAACTTCCTATATAATAAATATAAGTTTATTATAAATATATTATAGAATCATATTCATATACACAATACCATATATGATTTCTCATGACCTTTTATTACCCATTCATTAATGATTCCATGTTAAAGTTACGTTTCGGTAATAACCGATTTGTTTTTCATAAAAGTTTTGATTTGTTATATTTTCAATTATCTTAATTTAATAATTATTTAATCATCTATATAATGATAACCATGATATAAATATCATATATATTTAGTATATATGTATTTATAATAATCTATAAAATATAGAAATAGGAAATGAAATACACCGTTCATGGAGACAGTAGGTCGTACGTACGCATAAAAATGTTTCCATTTTCTCATCAGAATGAAAGAAATAAAAGTATATAATATATTATCACTAAACAATATTTTTTATACCATATATATCACATATTTTAATTAATCTCATCCTTAATAAATTCCATGTAAAGTGTGAACGAATCACATTGCTTCGCGAGGTGGTAGTCCGCCGTACACATGAATGATGTTATCATATTTCCACAAAATGGAAAGCATAAAGGTATGTGTGATATAAAAATTAAAAAATAATAATAAAATAATAAAAAAATAATATATATCAAATATAAACAATAAATCTATCATTATGACCAGTCATGATAGGTGGTAATGGAAAAACAAGCGACATCAGTTTGTGATGCGGTTGTCTGCCGTACATAAGAGCGATGATTTCGTAACCCATTTAATGGAAGTGGAGATAATTTAAGGTCATTAACTTATCATAAAAACATATAATTATATTTAATATAATTATTTTATTATATAATCATGATATAAAAATAATTAAATGGGTTTGAAGAATAAATAAAACAAAAACATTCGTTGATGAACATTACCATTTCTTTGGGCATCCTCCCTAGGTTTGCACTAAAAGCCTTAGAAGGATGGATTTATTCCAAAAATAAGGCTTATAGGATGAGGGTAAAAAATTTAGGAGGCATTTGGGTAGGTATTTTCTGAAATAAATAGGTGTGAAGTTGTGAAGAAGAGAGGAGAGCGGGTGGCCTTTTATAAGTGGGAAGAGGACACACTTGGCATCTTTTAAAAGAGTTGAGTGATCCCATGTTTTTAAATGAAAAAAGGTCCAAAATGGATCAAATTAGAACCTTATACATTATAAGTTTAAAATATGGTCATAAAATATTTTTATGACAACTTTTTAGGTAAATTTTATGCTTATCTTTTTAGATTAACCCACAGTAAACCCATTTTTACCTTAATTGCAATAATTAATTTTTACTGCACTCACTATTCATTTTGGTCGAAAATTAATTTAGCCTTAATAGATATTATAATTTATTATTATTACAAATATTAAATCCATTTTTTGAAATTCCATTCACATAATTGGAAAAAATTAATTTAAAATTAATCTTGCAGACGTGATGAGAAAATAGGCTTTGAAAGCAAAAATGACTAAAAGTTTACAAAGTTTTTATATCCAATTTCAATATGAAATTTATTAAAATTAACTAAATTGAATTAATAGATTTATAATTTAACTAATTATAATTTAAAAAAAATTTAAAATATAACTTAACTTTATAAATAAATTAATCTAAAAGGCAGTTTTCAATTAAAATTCAGTATTTTTCACTATTCATCAAAAATGAAACTTTTCAGAAAAATCTTGAAAATTAACCCTAAGATAATTTTGACATTAGAAATTCAAAAATTAAATTTATTTTATCAAAATAATTTTCTAAAAGTTTCAAAAAATTAATTTTATTATTTTCTATAAAAAGACATAAAAAGTAGTCTTTTGAGAAAATTGTATTTTCAAAACATACAAAGACTTCCAAAAATTATATATTTTATTATCATGTATTTTTATATAAATATATTATTCATAATATTTAAAAAATTATTTATTTCTATTCATATCCCTATGTTTAATGACAAGGTTATAACGACCATGTTTAAATAAATATATCATGGTTTTGTTAAAACTCAGTGTTGCGTGTAATGCAAGCTAAGTCAATGTTAAGTGTAGAGAAAACTTAACTTAGTGTTTTTTAAAATACAACACATCAAATAAATTTAATTTATTCAAAAAAAAGTTCATAAAACCTTGGGGTGTTACATTCTACCCCCCTTAAAATGAATTTCACCCTAGAAATTTTTTATTCTGATACAAAAAAATGTGGATACTTCTGCCTAATCATATCGTCAAGTTATCATATAGCTTCCTCAAGCTAGTGGTTTCACCACAAAAAATTTACTAGGTGAGTGGTCTTGTTTCATATAACTTTCTATGTAGGATCCAAAATATCCATCGGTTGTTCCTCATAAGAAAAATCTTTCTCTAGTGGTATGACCTTTGAGTTTAGTACATGTGAAGGTCTAGGTATGTAATTCCTTAGGAGAGATCCTTGAAATACATCATGGACTTGAGAGATGTTTTTGTGGAAGCACCAAGCGATAAGATACCATCAAGATACAATCAAGAATTTTAAAGGGACCGATATACCTAGGTCTTAGTTTCCATTTCCTCTCGAATCTCATAACCTTATTCTCTGGAGAAATTCTTAGAAACACCTTATCACCAACTTCAAATTCTAAATCAAACCAGGGATTATTAGTATAATTTTTTTCCAAATCTGATTCTCCTTAATGTGCTTTTGAATGGATCTAACCTTCTCTGATATTTCTTGATCTATCTTAGGTCTCAATACCTTTCTTTCTCCAACTCCATTCCATCACATTGGAGCTCTACATTTATTTACATAGATGGATTTATAATGACCCATCGAAATTATTGAGTGAAATATTTTTTTTAAGAAAACTCAATTAGAGGAAGGTGTTGATCCCAACCATCTTTTAAATTCAAATAACAAAATATCAAGATATCCTCTTGGGTTTGAATTGTTCTTTTAGACTTACCATCCATTTGAGGATGATAAATAGTGTTGAAACTCAATTCTGTATCAAGAGCTTGTTTAATAACTTTCCATAACTTTGAGGTAAACCTCAGATCCTGATTAGATATAATGGAATGTGGTACTCCATGTATCCTTACCACTTCCTTAATGTATATCTTGGAAAGATGATCCAGAGTGAAGTCTTATATGATAGTGATGAAGTGTGCTTACTTAGTAAGGTGATCGACTACCGCCCATATTAAATTAATCCCTTTTGAGGTTTTCGGGAGTCCAATGACAAAATATATAGTGATGTTCTCCCATTTCTATTTTGGTATGGGTGATGAATATGATATACCCTTAGAATTTTGTATTTTAGCCTTAACTTGTTGGCATACCAATCACTGAGATACAAACTTCATAGTATCTCTCTTCATTCCATCACACAAGAAGTATTCTTTCAAATCTCTATACATATTTGTACTTCCAGGATGAATAAATAATGAATAACTATGAGCTTCCTCTAACAACTCCTTAAAGTTTGGTATAGAAGGAACACATACATTATTCTCAAACCTTATCATTCCATCATCATCAAGGTTAAACTTAGGAATATTTTTAACCTTCTTTTATAGCTCTACATCTTCCTTCTACGCCTATTTAATATTCACTTTGATATATGGTTCAATCAATTGAGATGATCAAGTTTTCTAGATCCATCCTTTACAAATCAACAAATATTGGATCTTTTGTGATCCCAATCATGGATAAGCTAGAATGATCCTTTAAACTCAAAGCATCATCCGCATTGTTCACTTTCCTAGGGTGGTAATGTATTGAGCAGTTATAATCCTTAATCATCTCTAACCATATTCTCTGGTTCATGTTCAACTCCTTCTATATGAATATATAATTAAAACTTTTATGGTTGGTATATATATCACACTTTTCTCCATAAAGATAATGCCTCTATATTTTTAATGAAAAAATTACTTCAAATAACTCCAAATCATGAGTTGGATAATTTTCTCATGAATCTTTAATTATCATGATTCATAAGATATAACCATGTTATTTTGTATAAGAACACATCTCGATCCCTTCTTGGATTCATCCCAATAGATTAGAAACCTTTCTCCACTATAGGGTAATGTAAGCACCAGTGTGCTGACTAACCATCTCTTTAGTTCTTCGAAATTTTCCTCACATTCATATATCCAAAAGAACTTGGTTACCTTTTGAGTTAACTTAGTCAAAGGATTATATGGTTGAGAGAAATTTCCTAAAAACCGTCGATAATATCCAGCTAAACCAAGAAAACTATGGATCTCAATCACTATGGTTGGTCTGAGCCAAAATTCAATATCATCTTTCTTTGATGGATTTATAGATATACCCTCTCTTGAGATTATATGACCCAAAAATAAAATCTTTTGCAGCCTAAATTCACACTTTGTAAATTTTTCATATAGTTTCTCCTTCATTATGGATTTTAGTACAAATATCATGTGGTCTTCAAGTTATCTCTTTCTCTTTGATTAGATAATAATATCATCTTTAAAGACTACCACTAACCAATCAAGGTAATCTCTAAATACTCTATTCATTAAATCTATGAAGATAAAAGGGGAATTAGTAAGACCATAAGGCATCACTATATATTCATAGTGTCCATTCCTTGTACAAAATGCCATCTTGGGTATATCCTCATTCTTAAACCTCAATTGATGATATATAGAATGAAGTTCAATCTTGGAAAGGTATTAAGATCTACACAGTAAATTAAAAAATTAGTCAATATAGGGAAGGAAATACTTGTTCTGAATTATGATCTTGTTCAGCTCCCGATAATCAATGCAGAGTTACATTGATCCATCTTTATTTTTCACAAAAATAACAGGTGCAACCCAAGGTGACACACTTGTACGAATGAATACCTTATCAAGGTTTCCTTGGAGTTTATTATTCAATTACTATAACTCAATATGGGCCATTATATAGGGATTATTTGAAATTGGCGTGGCACCAATTATGAGTTCTATTGAGAAATAAACATCATGTTTTGGTGGAAGTCTAGGAAACTCTTCTAGAAATACATCAACAAATTCCCAAAAAATAAGAATATCATCAATGTCGAGTTTCTCCATAACCATTTGAGATAAACACACCTTTTTAATGGGAATTAATACCCATACAATGGATGTAGTCTTCGTTAGAAGTTCATACTTATCTTCACATTGATAAAAAATCATAGGTTGGTTTGTAATATCAAACATAAATTCACTTCCTCGAAAATTGATGTGCGATTTATGAATAGAAAGACAATCCATGCCTAATATGACATCAAATATAGTTAGATAAAGAATGAAAATATTTTTGGGAAGCACATTACCACCAACACAAACTGAAGATGAATCTCAGAATTGAGATACAATCATTGTACTGTTAGGGGTTTTTACTGCTAATTTCACATCTAGTCATTTGGGTGACATATTTATACCCTTATAAAATTCTTTAGATATGAAATAATGGGTAGATACAAAGTCAAATAAGATATTATCATTTCTAGAGTGGATGGTAAGTACACCTTTCACCATGTAATTATCACACCCCTCATCAGAAATGATGATCTCATGATATTTCCCCTTGTACCTCAGCTTAAGAGGTTGCTTAAGTTGATCATCATCATTAACCCTAAGGTTTGGGCATTCTTTATCATAATTACCATTCTACTTACACTTTAAGAACTTAAGTGTGGGAGGTAAATTCTATGCATATTTATCTCTACTTGTATCATTAGATAACTTCTTCACATAACTTCAGAAATAAATTGCCTGATAACCTTCCCTTCCAAACTTAAAACATTTACTAGGACCAATAAGGTAATTTCCTCTATGATTCTTCCCACACTTAGAGAATAAATGAAATCTCATTTTCTTCTCTCCATGGTTCTTATATTTTACTTTGAACTTAATCTTCCTTTTCTTTTCAAAAACACAATATTGATACGTAAATCCAACCACTATTTCCACCTTGATTACACATCAAAAAATATATTCATATCCACTAACGTATCTTATGGCTAACACTCTTCATAGACTTGGTTTTAATCCAATGAAGAATTGATCGACCTTACTTTAAGGTTGTATGATAATACTAGAAGTGTACCTCACAAGTATTGTAGAATTTTCCCCATAAGTACCAATAGATTCATCATCCTTTTCCTTAGGTCAAGGAACTCTTTCTATATCTTCCTATGAAGAATATGAGGAAACTACTTATTGAAAAATAAATTCTTGAACTAACTCCAATACATGGAGCCAATTTATTCATATTTCCTTCTATTCTTAATGAGAGTCCACCATTGATCCAATTTACCTTCCAAATGATATATATCCAAAATTATTTTTTCATGTTTCAAACACTGTAGAATAGAAATTAACTTTTCAGTGGTACTGATCTATTACTCAGAAACGAGAGGATTAGGAGATCCACTGAAAGAAGGTGGAAGTTTCCACATTAAGGACTCAATATAATATTGTTCCCACATTTTTTCATTTATAAGTCCATCATGATTCATATCTTGAGAAATTTTTTTGAGCATAGCAATGATATTTTTTATTCCATCTCCCATAACATTTGGATTCTCAGGGGGATAATCATTGTATTGTCTATCAAAATCAGAATTAATGTAGTTTATTCGATTTCTAGCCATTGAATAAAACCAAAAGGCATATATTAAGAAAAAATAATCATATTTGAGAACCACATAATCATGAAAATCACTTATAGGATGTATAAATTATGAATCCTTCTTTAATCTATAATACCTTAGGTTTATCCTAGGTCATTCGTAGTCATATTCTATTTAAATCCTTCATGATGGTTCATAATGAGTTTGTGAATTTCCAAAGTGTATCCTTCGGGAGTGTCAATACAGTTCTTTTAGGGTTTTTACCCCTAGGTATATCTATGCTAGGGCCATATCCAATTGCAGTATCTAGACAAGGATGTATTGTTAGGAAACCACTTCCTCTATCCTTTACCAAAATTCCATGAAATTTTCCTATACTTTGAATCATCCTTAGAATTATCAGTAGACATGTCCTTAGGGATATCACTAAGGTTTTATTATCTTAGTTTATAAAGGCTAACTAAACATTTTCCATAATACCAACTATAATAACCCGGGTTTTTCATACATAGATATTACATCATTTTTTATGAATATTAATTACATTGCATAAATACACACCCAAGAACCGTAATAGTTTAGTGCCTTTAAAAACTTAGAAACATAAACACGGGTTCATAAGTAAGATATGTCATCTACCACTATTTTATTCATAAATAGAACCCTTATTAAACATATCATACATAATAAATATCTTCATAACCTGGGGAAAGTGAACATAAGAAAGGGTGAACTCAGATACTCATTAAGGGTAAATAAGGGAGATACACAATCATAATATGAACATAAGGGTATGAGAATATGAGTATAACATTTAAAAACTATACCCTTCATATAAAGGATCATAATCATGAGTCATGGTATAAATATTGTCAGCTCATAAGACACGAGTCATAAGGGAATCAAAGAACATGATACACGAGAGCATAATAAATGGAATTTGTTTCATACATATAAGCATAGAAAATCATTTATATATTAGTCAAGGATCATTACCAAGACAATCATGGTAGAAAAATTCCTTTACTAAATCGAGTCCACTCCCTATTCCAGCCCTATATTACTGAATCAGGTTCAATTCCTATTCCATCCATATCTTACTAAACTAATTTCACTCCTTATTCTAGTCCTATCTATCTCATGAGATATAAATATTTACCCAATGCATTGAAGATAGATATAGTTCCACCCATCACATAATGAAATCATACATGTGTTCCATAAGATCATAAAAATTCCTCATATCATAACCCATTAAATGAAATAGAAATCATAAACATTTAATCATATCATAACCTATAGAAAATAGATTAGTTTCATAATCATTTCATCATAGAATAACCAATGAAAAGAAACATGTTTTATAATCATTTTATCATTGTATAAAATATGGAAGAGAAAGGGGTTTCATAAACATCATTCCATCAAAAAATAAACCATTAAAATAAAGAATATGAATGGTATCCTTGGATCATATCCCCAATAAGTCCTAGGTAACACCAATAGATTTCATCTTAGATGGAAAATAATGTTGAAAGATCATTTAAAACATTTATTGAGGAAAATATCCTTTCCACTTACAAAACTCTTTTAAAACATAATTTTTTTGAAAAAATTTTTCTTTAAAATTAACCATGAAAAGTTATAAATGAATATTCTAATAAATTATTTTTCATGATGTTATAAAATTTTATTCATGTTGTACACATTAAAATGAAGGTTTATTTTACATTTGCAGTAAAATCCAAACATGAATTTTTTTGGAAGATGAAATGAAGATTCATTTAATTTTTTTTTGTAGAAAATAAAATGTGGGTAAAAATTCATTTTAAAAATCATAAGAGAGTAGTAATAAAAAAAATTTGAATTTTTTTAGAATACACGGTGTTAAAGGAAAACAAATTTCTAATTAAAGAGACAAAAAAATTTGGGTTTTCTTAAAAATATTTTCTTAATTATATTAAGTACAAAAGAGTGGAAAAATGGTACCATTACTTGAAGATATAATGAATTACCATAGGATAAGAAAATTCGTGATAATTATTGAGAGGTATAACATGAGATTTCATAATTGGATACTTAATCATAAACAATCCTGATAAATGATGAGATTGTAACATAAAATTTTTACCACTTCAGTAACATTGAATCATATGCCCAGTGAAATAATAACATAAAATAGAACATAAAATATCCTAAGGATAAATAAATTCATGATATTAAATATAAAAATTGATGTATATACACCCTGTAAAGGAATATAGGTGCATAACATAACATATGTCTCAAAGAATGAAAACTAAGACAAAATTCCCTTATCTTAAAGCTCAACTTCCATCATACTTGGTAAAAACTCATGTATAATAAATATAAGTTTATTATAAATCTATTAAAAAATCATATTCATATATATCATACCATATATTATTTTCTTGTGACCTTTTATTACCTATTTATTAAAGATTCTATGTTAAAGTTACATATCAGTATTAACCACTTTGTCTTTCATAAAAGTTTTTATTTGTTATATTTTTTGATTTTATCACTTTAATCATGATTTCATAATATAAATACTGATAAATATGATATAAATATCATATATATTCAGTATATATGTATTTATGATAATCTATAAAAGATATATTTAGGCCATACGTACACATGAATGCTATTTCCATTTTCTAATCGGATTAAAAGAAATAAAATTATATCATATATTATCATTAAAGAATCATTTTTATGTCATATATATCACATATTTTTATTAAAACCATGCTTAATATATTCCTTTAAAATCTTGAATGAATCAAATCACTTCGAAAGGCGGTAGTATCCCGTATACACGAACTTCATTATCATATTCCCACAAAATGGAAATCATAAAGGTATGTGTGATATAAAAATTTAAAAATAATAATTATAATGACCCAAGCTTAAAATATATGGATATTACATCTTTTTAGATAAATATTCATTAAATTAAACAAACAAAAGCCTAAGTATTGTAATAGTTTAGTACCTTTGGAAAATTTTAATACATTCTTCTAATTTGGTGAAATACCTTCAACATCTCCCATAAAGATTTTACCCTTTAGTAATCCTACTTAAAAACTTTATTTATAACCTGGGGAAAGGAAACATATGGAAAGGGTGATCTCAGATGCTTATTAAGGGTAAATCAAGGGAGATAACATAAGTATAATGGCATAAGAAAATAAATTTTGAAAATTTTATCCCACATATCAAAGATCATTGTATCATTTTATGAAATAAATCATATAAGTTCATAAATAATCAAAGAACATATTCCATGAGAGAATAACATAATAAATAAAATTGTAGAATACATATAAGCATAGAAAATAATTTCCATATTATTCAAGGCTTATTTCCAAGAACATCATAGTGGACAAAGTACCTTACTAAACCAGTTTCACTACCCGTTCTAGCCCTGTGTTATTGAATCGGGTTTATGTCATGAACTAGCCCAAGTCGACCCTGAACCGGTCACCTAGGCCAGCTTGCGAAAAGTCATGAGAGGAATTACCAATCCTCCTAGGATGACGACAAGCACCTAGGGAATGAATAAAGTACACAAGGGAATGATTTCAACCAAATATAAACAATCAAACAAACAACCGAAAGAAATGGACAACCCAAAATACATTTATATAAAAATTGAACCGAACATTATTTGTTCAAGAAACTAAAAGTAAAACTAAACCAACAACTCAACTGACCAAAAATGATAACCAAATAACTCCATGTGACCCCTCTGGTAACTCTCCAACATAATGATCACATGTCTCCCAAGGTGATTGAACTCAATATGAAACCTGCACAAGGGCTAAAAACAGAAGAAGATTATAGGCGTGAGTATTAAAACTCAGTAGGTTATACTGATATTATATTCCCAAAGAACATACTTTAAAATAAATGAAACATAAATTTAAAGTTTTAAATACAATATATAAATTTATTTTTTCCAAATGAGGTCCCATGATACAAAAAAATTACCCGACAAAAACTTGCATGTTTTATAATCAAGAATGCTAGTAATAATTTTCAAAGAGGTGAAACTTCAAAATGAAAATAGTTTTCAAGAGGGATGATTTAAAGAATTTGAAATTTTAAATAAATCACACACACTACTGAATTTACCAACCAAACACATCGTATCTCGACAGTGAGTACAAAATAGCCAATGAGCACAAGTCACAGGAACACCCCTAGGCACTAGTTAGTTGTGAGCCCCAGGTACCTCATATCTCGGCGAAAGTAACCATAATAAATATCAATTCTAGTGCACACGATCCTATATTAGGGATAATAACCATTACCTAGTGGTCCCCCAACAACATCATCATCATAGTTTAGTTAGTGTTTTCATTGTCAAACTTGCTATGTGAAAGAGGGGCCAAACCCCATGGGATCACTAGCATACTAGTACATGTCCGCCCACCTAGATACCTAAGATTTCCTTTAGTGATAAATAAAGTGACACATATTATCAAATACACTTTTAAAATAAAAATTATATTAACAAACCATAAACACACAAACATCCCACAAACACACTTCCCATTTCTTTCACAAATCAATAAACCACTAAAAAGTTTCGTAAAACCATTTCAAGGAGTATAACGAGGCCTTGCAAATAAAATCCAATAAAAATGATCTTTTAAGGACAAAAACCAATAAATAAAATATCAAACCAGATTTGGAAGCCCCAAAACAAATTAATAAATCAATTTCATAGATCATAAAATGGCCCCAAAAGATAGAACATGAAATACACATGGAAACCATTTTTACAAAAAAATGCCAAATGAGCCTTTAAGATTTTCTAAAAACTAACATTTGACAAAGGTATGAATTTCAATTTTATTAAGGAGGTGTAGAAACAAAATTTAAATAATAAAACCACATTCATAAATCAATTAAAACACTCAGGTTACATATTCAAAACACAACCATTTTCACAAGGATGTGAAACGGGCCATTTTCTGGTAACTTGGGCCAAAACAGTTGTAAACCAAAACCCATTTGTTTGTAAAACAAAATAAAAATTATAAATCCATAGAAGGAACCAAAAATAAAATTTTTAATTCTTCCAATGAATTTATAAATCTAAACAAATATTTTTTCAATCACACTTAACACATAAAATCAAACTGGGCAATTTACCGAACACATGACATGTCCTTTTAAACAAAACAATTTATTTTAAGCACTTGACACGAAATAAAACACAAATTGCATGCCATATTTTATTTTAGATACTTTAAAATGTTCAAAATACCATAAACCAGGTTATAAACCTCAAAAAATAGTTGTGAAAGATAGCGGAACATTTAAACAAACACTTGGTGTGCACTTTTATGAAAAAACAACACTACCTTTCACAAAAAAAGGCTTAAACAACCATTTTGCACACCAATAAAATTATCCAAAGACTGAAGAACAATAATAAACATATATATCAGGTGAAAAAATAATAAAATGATGAAACTTAAATGATAAAGTCATGTGAAATGGATATCCTACCTCAAATCCTTGGTGTAATGGAAACGCACACCCGATTTCACCATCCGAGGGTTTATAAACCCTAAAACTATGACGAACGACCCCAAATGAACAAAACCTCCATAAAAAATCATGGTATAATATAAAAATAGGTATATAATGACTATAGGAGAATATAAAATCAAGAAATAATGAAATTAGGAAGAAGAGGGAGGAGAAATGAGAAGGAATCTCACCTTGGAAACCAGAAAACTCTTTGTCTTCCCTTAGATCTGCACCCATAGAGGAAAAGGAATGGATTGAAACTCTTTGGAGAGGCTCTTAAGGTCTAGAAGAACTAGGGGAAGAATATTTTTGACAAAAATATAACTAATTTAATGATTTATGAATGAGACAAAATACCTTTGTCAAATATAGACGATTTGAGAACCATTGAGAATATTTTCCCTAATCCGCAACAAGATGAGCTCCAAAGAGATAAATGAAATATGGGGGTGAGACTAGGGTTATTGGCCTCTAGTGGGAGGTGGAATAAACTAAAATTATAAAAAATGAATAATATATAAAAGAAAAAAATTATTTTTTTAAAACTAGAAATGGGCCCTCGGGCTGGCCCAATACCTGAATAAATAACCCAAATTCACCATGCTTATGAATTTATAAGGGGTCCAAAAGGATATGGTCGTTTTAATATGTCAGTGGAGGACACATGGGAAGTGTAATTAGTGATATTTTTTGAAAAATGAAGGAGTTATAAAGGAAAAAAATTTGGTTTTTAAATCTGGAAATGGGCTCATGGTTGGCCCAAATCATGAAGTAATCACTCTTTCTCAAAAAACTCCTAAACAAGCAATGGGGAACCCAAATTAGGGTGATTAGAAATAGATGAAACTTAAAAAATCAACATTCATTTCACCCAAGACCCATGAAAAGGATTAGGATTTTCAATGAACCAGATCAAAACAAATACATGAAAAACTGAGTGTGACAATTCTCCCCACCATTAAAGTTTTCCACCCCCGGAAAGCCACAACACATTCCAGCTGATTGATCAACACATAAGGATTAATTATCAAAATAATACAGACTATAAAGCTAAGGAAATATCATTAAAAATCAATGAAACTTAATCCTCTCCCTAAAAAAACACAAACTCACAACCACATACTGAGAATCAACGAAAAGATCAAGCCACCACCTCCACAACTAAGCCAAGAACCAGATTGTTGGGCCTTCTCCAAATGAACCTAATGATCACCCAAACCAATGTTCACTCATTAAAGACAATGAATTATGGGGGGTGGGGGGCTGGAATGTGGTCCCCACTATTAAAACAGAACTACCATCTGATAAACCCTTAAACGAAAGATCTTTGAGACCTGTAGTGGGTCTCCCCACCATTAGAGACCAACTAGAAATGAAAAAAAGGGAATTAAACATGAACTATAATTGGGAATCACCTGAAAATTACCACAAAAAATCTCCCAGAACAACCTACAAACCCAATTTATGAGGGTTACAACATGAAAATATAAACCAACCACTCCCAAACAAAGGGTACAAGAACTAGGCCGACACTTTCTGCATAGATCCAAACCCCCAACACTCGGGGAGGGTAGGTAAGGGGACCCAATAATTAGTCCAATGAAACAACAAAAGAAAAAAAGGATCTACCCAACATTATCCACCTACGAATAGGTAACACCAAGAATGCACTTGATTTACACAGGTGGTCCACATAGGGACATTGATCGGAAACCCACATCCATGAAGGCATAACCATAGACACTGTGTGAGGGGTAAGTCCACCATGCTCATTGTAACAAGAGGAAATTAACGATGATGAGGAACCACAATATAGAAATAGAAACTATGTTACCACAATGGTGGAGTAAGGATCCTATTCAAGATCCCCACACCTCTAGTGATTTCCTAACTGCGTGAAAAGCTTCACTCTGAGGCCTATGGCTGGAGCCCTGATGTTTGAAGCATCTATTGCGCCACAATCAGGAGCTATGAATCAAATTATCTCATGAAATACACTAGCTCAAAAAAAATTACAATAACCAACATATATAGAGGGATATACACCACCATTCTAACTTACATAGAATGAGGAGTGAAATAAACAAGGAACATGGTGAAACACACCAAGCATAACCAAACACAACTGCTATAACTGAGAGAATCATCATAATAGGAAGGCACTATAAATCGAGTCCAAAGAGATCTCTATTTCAAAAAACAGGATGAGGAATTATTTTAAGATGTGGATATATATTGTAAAAGATGAGAAAGAATACTTAGGTTGATCAACTGAAAATCTTGCAAACAGAGAACTATCTCGGGCCACATCACAACATCCAACACATATTTAGAAACCCACTGAACATTACTCCAAAACCTATCCACCAATAAGATCCCATATCAAGACACAACTAGAGTATGTATTCTAGATAAAAAGGAATCATACTAAATAAACAAATATTCTAAGACATAGAAAAAAACTAGCCACATAACCATTGGTTTATAAACAAATGCAACAATTTTTCATCTCAAAACACATTTAAAAAACAAAATAACTTGGTGGATTTCCACATTCACCAATGGTGTTTCATAAAGTCTCACTCACATGAACATTTATATGCCACCCTAGGCACCCAACCACCATACCATATAGGACATCCTTATAGATATCAATAAAACCATGCATGTGAGCACCCATGGAAACACCAAAGGCTAAAAAAAACAATATCATTCCTAAAATCATGTACCTTGAAAAGGAACACCAACCACAAAGTCAAAAACCCTTTTCATATTTCAAAAAACAAACCAAACTTCATCAAGAAACATTTGCCAAAAAACCTACCCCTTTTTATTTTTAGAACATTCAAAACAACCAAGCTACTCCAAACAACCCCTTCCCATTTTCTAAAATTTAGCAAGGTATCTTTTCAAAATATGATAAACATTGAGACCAATAACCTTTCTAGGAAAACACCAACCACTAAAAACCAATTTCCAAAACCAATTCACCAGATTCAAACACTTTTCATCATCCAAAACAACCCAATTAAAACAAAGATTCAGAATCACCTTAAAATGATTCAAACTTTCAAAACATTTTATTCCAAAAAACCACAAGTTTAGATTAGGGATAATCCAATCCTTTTAAATCATTTATACACTACTAGAAATGGGGTTTATCCCCACACATCTATTCCCATGGTTTAAAAAACTGTGGGGATAGATGGGTTTTAGTTGTCTATACCCACAGTTTTATTAAAACCGTGGGTATTCAACCCCTAACTATCAGGCTCCTCCTCAATCTTCCATCGCACTCACCCCACTTCAACCCTACCTCCCAAACCTCCAACTCCCAGCCCTATCCTCCCCTCCCCGACCACTGCCTCCCGGCCATCCGACCTCCGCCTCCCATCCCTCTCATCCCCTCTCTGACCTCCGCCTCCTGGCCATCCGACCTCCGCCTCCCGACCATCTCATCCCCTCCCCGGCCTCCGCCTCCCGGCTCCACCTCCGCTCCCAACCTAGACCACCAGCCTTCACCTCCACCTCAACATCCCGGCCTTTGCCTCTTAAAAAAGGTAATGTTGTACATCTTACTGTGAATCAGGATATAATTTTAAAATGATTCAAGATCTATTGGTATTTGGTAATCTTCCGGCTAGTTCATCCTTTTGGAAATAAGTTCTGGAATACACAAAAATTAGTCAATCAATTATCAAACTTTTAGGGTTGTATAAACTTAAAATTTATCCCTATGGGGCATTGATACTTTCACATACTATTTTCTTCTCATGAGATAAAGAAAAATGCATGAGTAATTGGATATATTGTGTTAATTATGAGAATAGTGTTCTTGTAAGAGTGGGATCAAAGATTTAATCCTGTTGAGGTGATGAACTCGAGGGCTTAGGTTTGTTTGAAAATATTTGGTATTTATTGTATTTTATTTCATAAAAAAATATCTATGAAATTGATGCTACTCTGGGTTTTCCCATTAAAATGGACCAAGAAACAGAGGAATCCAAGTTTGGCTTCTATGCTTGTATCTTGGTCGAAGTAAACCTAATCCCCATTCACATTGATAAGGTAGCATTCTGTATGCTGGATAATGATTTCGGTTTGAGAATTGAATATGAGGATACCACACTTTTTTTCAGGGTGTCAAGACATTGGGATTGTTAAGGATGAATGTCGTAATGATTTATCATGATATTTTTATTCTAATAAGAGGAAATATATAAAATTATATTTCAGGAATAAGAATGGTGTTGAGTCTCTGATAGTTTTCAACTCGAATTAGATAATTGACATAGGTTGTGAGTTAAGGTTAGATGGTACCTCATCTAAGGATTCTCAGGACTACCTAGGTCAGAGGCATGAGATTTCTTTGAGGGGCCAACCTTTTTGAATAGGGGTGGTTCAAGATACGGCTGATGGTGATGATATGGTTAGGTTATGGGTAGTTGGAAACTCTTCCATTTCAAAATGGGAATGTTTGTGGTGAGAAAGATGGTAAGTGAAACTAGTATTATAAGGATACCATGGTACTAGATTCATAGGGAATGGATCAAAAAACATGATATGAAGTAATGGAGGGGGATTATAATGATGTATAGAGTCTTGATATAATAATATGGTTAGGTTACTAAATTTTCATTTTCTCCAGTATTTTTAGGTTTTACTTAAGAAAATAATGATGTATGATTTGTTATCCTTAAAGTTATTCTACTTTGTACTTACTGTATTTGGTCTTTAATGATATTTTGGAGCTTCACTTATATTCTTTGCCTTATATAAGATGAATTATATTGTTCCTCATCACTTGAAATTGATGAATCTTCTTCTCTAACATGTATACTCTCAACACCTTCATCTCATCACTTGATTGTTATGACCAGGTCTCACTTCTTAATGTTCTTCTTATAATTTGTCAAGGTAAAACCCCATTTATGAAACTTCACTCCCAAGCTCAGATTACTGTGTTTCAAAAATATTATTTCCTACTAGTTGGGGCCATCATTTACCCCTATATATAAATTATCTCTCATCATTACCCTTAATATGCACCAATTCTAATTATCACATTCTAACAACTACATCTCTAATGTCTATAATGGCCAATGACCATATTATGGACATGTAAAGTTCTGAATTTCTAATAATATTTTGTTTATTTTTTATGAAATATCACACATATAATTTATTCAATTGTAAATTCCCATATAAAAAGTAGGGGTCGTTACAACCATGATGTAGACATGGAATTTGATGGATTTTCTTTATTAATTTTTCTTAAACTTATCTCGAATTTACTTATTACCCATCAATGAGTATGATTACAGTAAATGAAACATAAAAATTTCATTCAATATCCCTGAATGGATTTTATTCATTAACAATTTCATAGTAATCAAACACTAAAAATGTTTTTTAAACACTGAACTATTATAATGAATAATGGTTTTCCTAATTATCTAACCCTCAGAGTAAAGATCAACACTATACTAGAAATGTATTAATTAAGATCTAATAACCACCCCCTTAATCAATTAACTTAATGAGGTATCTTAGACTCTAAGACATGTTAAGTTTTCTGATCATCATGGGCTCTTCAATTTCCTCCTTTTTATTTGTCAAAAACACGAGGAACAACACTTGGACTCTTCTCTAAGTTTCAACTGCCAACTCCCTAAGTCTCCCCAATAAGTAACACTCTCTATATATTCTCCATTTATCATCTCCTATAAAAATAAAAAGATAGTCCATCTAATGTTTTAAAAATAGAACATTTATATTCTCTAATCCTTCGGTACTATACTTCATTCTCTTCATTCATGCCTAGATAACATGAATTTTCAACATCACCCACTTGGAATAAATTACCTCTAGCACTCTTATCCTCTTTTAACCACTCTTCCATCCTCAATGTTCTCAACCAATAACCCATAATTCCTAAAAAAAATATATTTCCTTTATCATGAAGTTGAGAAACACTTAATAGATTATGTTTTAATCCATCAACATAAATAGTGTTTTTTGATTTAAGCTTATCTTAACCAATAACAATTAAACCAACTCCTTTAACCTTTAGTGACCCATCATTTATGAAGTTAACTAAGTATACATTTCATTTTTCAATAGATTTAAATGTTTTTAAATCTTTTATCATGTGATCAGAACATCCACTATCCAAGATCCATGGACTTTCCCCTTTGGATACTTTGGGTGAAACTTCAACAACTAAATATTTCTCCTTCACCTTTTTATTCTTCTTTTGAGGATTTTGAGTATTAAAACTCATTTTTTTAGGATGGTATAATGATGAGGCATTCATTTTCATAATGAATAGGATAGTCACACCTTCTATAGACTTATTCAAGAATATTAAACAAGTTTTATGATTTCTATATAGAATTTACAATACGTTTCTAACTTTTATTCCTTTAAAGGGGTTGAAACCCCCAAACATTGATTCTCAATACTTCCAAGTATATCATGATGTCTATTTTAAAAAACAAATCTTTTACATATGAAAAAATATTCCAAAGTTCCAATAGAATTCATAAAAAGTATATCTTTTAAACATCATGTTGTACAAAATTTGTAGGATACCTTGAAACATTTTTTCAATATTAATTACAAAACATTAAAGTTATAACTACTCTATTTTCATTGAATGTTTTATTCCCCATTAAATAACCCCTACCAAATAATCTATAAAAGTATAAATTCATATTATTAAAATAAAATTTTCTTCCCATGTGTATAATGCCTCTATATCTATAAAGGAGTATTTTACATTTAAATTTTATTTTTTATTCCCCATCATTGACCACTTGGGAGTGTATTTTTTTAGCTTTTTTATTTAGTTTACATATCAAGGTAGAACTTTTTTCCTTTTTCCCTAATTATTCAATCATGGACTCCTCTTTTCATTAAATATGTTTTTCTAGCTACTAATATGCTTTGATTAATTTAATAATAAAATTTATTGTAATGAATTTTTTAAATATGATTTACATTGTTGATTGAATGATAATTTTTTTTTCTTATAATAGAATGGATAGAAGCTGGATGTATCGTACCGATCAGATTTCAATTGAGTTTCAAAATAATTTGGAGAATTTTTTAGATTTTTCATTTAACAATGCATCAGATGGAGGTTGTATATAGTTTCCCTGCTATAATTGTGTTGGAAGACCATTGTTAAGATGAGAAGAAGTTAGTTACCATTTAAAAAAATTTGGATTTCAAGAAAACTATAATGTTTGGTTTCACCATAGAGAGACAAGTCAATCTTCGACTGTTCATAAAAAAAATGAATGACGTGACATGGAGAACTTGATATTTGATCAGTTTCCATATGTGCATCATTCCGAGAGAGATATCATGCCGGTGCAAGAAGATAATGATATCAGTACACATGAGGAAAATTCTGAAGACGATGATGTTGAGAGAGTGAAAAATTTATTGGATGATGCTAGAACTCTAGTATATCAAGAATGTACTAAAATGAACAAGTTGGAATTTTTAATGCGGTTATATCATGGGAAAACCATGTATGGGATTTTTAATACCGATATTGATTATATTATTATATTTTTGAAGGACTTTCTTCCTGATGGTGCATATATTCCCTCAAATCATTACATGGAATGGAAGTTAATTAAGCAGCTTGAATTTGCTACTAATAAAGTCCATGCTTGTTTGAAATATTGTAGTTTATTTTTTGAGGAAACAGATGACCATAATGACTATAAAGAATATGATACATCTCGATGGAAGACAAATGCAGATGGAACACCATCTTGTGTGCCACAGAAAGTCATGTGGCACTTTCCAGTGATTCCCAGAATTCAAAATCTATTCATATCTCCAGAAATCTCAGTCAATATGCGATGACATGATGTTGAGAGAATTAAAGGTAATGATGACCTGGTCCATCCTATAGATGGATTAGCATGGAAGAAATTTGATGCACAACATCATGATTTTGCAGCTGAGGTGTGAAATGTCAGATTGGGCCTATCATGTGATGGTTTTAATCCGTTTGGTCAAATGCTTACTGCTCATAGCACGCGGCCGGTTTTTATTCATGTTTATAATCTTCCTCTGTGGATGTGTATGAAAAAACCTTTCACTTTCCTGAGTATACTGATATCTGGACCTTCGGATCCTGGTAATGATATAGATGTCTACTTGCAGCCTTTAATAAAAGAGTTGAAACAAATTTGGGATTTAGGTGTGCAAACATTTGATGCTTCTTCAAAGAATACGTTTCAAATGCGTACTACCCTTCTATAGACCATAAATGATTTCCCTTCCTATGAAATGATTTCTGGGTGGATCATGAAGGGAAAACTATCATGTCCCATTTGTATGAATAATACACAATTGAGAAGGATTAAATATCTTCGTATTTTCAGTTTCATGGGGCATCACCGATTCTTGCCAATGGATCATCAATATAGGAAGAATAGTCGGAGGTTTGATAATAATGTTGACATTTAAGAACCACCTCAACATATGTCAGAAAGTGATGTGCTTAATGAATTGAAAGATTTTATCTTTTCATTAGGGAAATGTCAGTTGAAATCTCTAAAGAGGAAGAATGCTGATACTGAAGTCACTTACAATTAGAAAAAGAGAAGTATTTTTTTGTGTTTCCATATCGGTCTACTAATTTGTTACGACATTGTTTAGATGTAATGCATATTGAGAAAAATATATGTGAAATTTTGCTTGCAATTATTTTGAATATTAATAGGAAGACCCAATATGAATTCTGATCTCGTCGGGATTTATTGGATTGGGGTATTCGACTAGAACTACATCCTGTTTGTATCGATGAAAACAAATGGAAAGTTCCATGTGCTTCTTATGTGATGACACTGGAAGAGAAAGATCAATTTCTAGAAATATTGGAAAATATCAAGGTTCCATATGGCTATTCCAGCAACATATCTAAATGAGTCAATATAATACATTTGAAATTGAAATCCCTAAAAACTCATGATTATCATATCCTTCTTCATGAATTGATTCCAATAGAAATTTGGAATTTTCTATCCAATAATGTAAGGGTGGTAGTGATTCGGTTATGTCATTTTTTTAGAGACCTTTGTGCTAAAAGGTTATCCAAATCATTGTTGATAAAAATGAAGTAAGAGGCACCGTTAATTCTGTGTGAGTTGGAATTTTTTTTCCTCCATCCTTTTTCACTTGCATGCTGCATTTAACAGTTCATCTTCCAACTAAGACACTTCTTGGGGGACTAGTCTATTTTTGGTGGATGTATCCCACTTAAAGAAATATGTGCACAATGAAATTATATGTACGAAATAAGAATTATCCCGAAGGTTCCATTGTGAGGAGTTATCTGGCCCAATAATGTATGGATTTTTGTTCAATGTATTTGTATGATGTGAGCACAAGACATAATTGACCAATGAGAAATGAAGATGAGCAGTATGATGAAATTAAGCCCTCGTTTCCATATCTTCCCCAAACAGGTGGAATTGTTGGGTCATATACATTGGTTACATTGAGCTTTGAAGAGCAGAATATGGCACATCATACAGTCTTGTTTAATTGTGGTTTGTTCGATGCCTATGTCAAGTAAGTAATTTAAATATATATATGTTATCTCATATGATATCTTATCATATATACCTAATACTTTTATTGTCATTTTATGTAGAGAACATAAACAAATTATAAGTAGAGTTCATCGGTCTTTTCTGTTGAGAAAGAGAGAGGCTATGCATAGCCAAGAGTTCCCAGCTTGGTTGAAATCAAAGGTATGACCATTACATTAAATACCTTAAAATATAGATATATATTTAATTATATTACTCATATATATTCTAGGTATTGAGTTTACCTACTGACTTCATTTCTCAAGAATTAAGAGCATTGGCTTGTGGTCCCAATTCTTTGGTTCGTGACTACAAATCTTTAATAATCGATGGATATAAATTTGTTACAACTGATAGAGCGGTGAAAATTAGAACACATCATGATGGAATTATGTTAACTGCTAGAACAGATTGTTATTCCAGTACGTCAGATAGTCGACCTCGATATGAAGATGTGTATTATTATGGGTTGGTTGGGAAAATATTGTTATTAGATTACCACTCTCAAGGTCGAGTCACTATGATGAAATGTAAATGGTTTGATTCAATGATGCGACATGGTACATTTATTGATGATTGCGAATTTAGATTTATTGACATGAGTTGATTCCTGCATACCGATGAACCATACATTTTGGCATCAATGGAAAAACAAGTGTTTTATGTGAAAGATCATCTGAAACCTGATTATGGTTTCATTAATGAAGTAATCCCAAGGCATATTTTTCATGATGCTAGGGATGATATTATCACCATTGACGCCCCCATTGGTGTTAGCCAAAATATTGTATTTTATGACACAAATTGTCCCATTGTGAGAGATGATGTTGAACCTGAGGTAGTGGAGGGTAATATATAAAAGAAACCATATATATTCAAAGTTTATTCAGTTTACCTTGATGTGAGTTTCTCAGGTTGGTACTAATGTAATTACTTTAATTTAGTTTTAGTTTGGAATGATATGTCTATTTTAGTATTGTTTGGTTTCGTTTCATTTAATTATATTTATTTTAATTCAGAAAACCGAGTTTAAAATGTGGTTTTAAAAATTGTATAACTTGGTTGTAAATTATCATTACTGAAAGATGTTATGACATTTTTTGTCTTCTTTGGCTTCTGAGTTGTATGTATGATTTGTAAAAATTATTGCTAAAAAATATTTATTTCATTCTTATACAGATTATGAAGAATACTACAGAAGCTCGCAAGAAGATATTATTTGATGTTGATCCTGTTAGACGTGAGTGTGAGTTGTCTTTAGTGAGTATAATAATTCTAATATTTATCTTCTACATTACATATAATATCAAGTTCATATTTTTGATCAAATTTTTTTAGGGATATATAACTCCAAAGTTTCCTCTTCCTAGTATGGGACCGAGTAGGGATCCTTTTAGACCTAGGCGGAGCTCCCTTCTTACCACTCCACACACTGATCCATCAGTGGACATACCATCTACCACACATGTCCTCCCTCCTCTTGAGACACCTGGGATGTTCCCATACATGTCGCCGTCATCATACCATTTACCCTCTTTTTCCCATTCCATGTTCACGCCGACTCGACTGATGTTCTCACCTGTACAATTTCCATATCCATTCATGTATCCCTAGACCTACTACCCATATTCTGACATGTCTAAGACACCTCCTTTTCCTACCATCCATCCTTCACATATTGAGTCTGTTCCTTCAGTTTCCACTCCTGTTCATGAAGATCAGCCGGAGTATGCTGTGGAACAGATACTTCCTTCAGAGGATGCTGATCTAGCACAGTCCACGGATGCCTCACAACCTATTCAGGAGCCTGCATCAGGTTTTTTTATTATAAATGTTTCAAATTATAGCATTTCACTTTTTTCCTATTGTATTTTCACTTAACTCTTCTCTTTTTACCTCTTATATTATTTAGTGGGATCTTCTAGTAGGTAGTGTGGGTGCACTCGAATGCGGGATGCCTGGAATTATGAAACACAGATTATGGTGGATTAAAATTCTCAAAATCAAATGGTAGGTAAAAATTCTAAGGAGTGTAGAAGTTTCATGGATACTTTAGCTAAATATCATGATATCATTCCGATGGAACCGATCTCATAGAGACATATCAATGCTGACATCATGGATAGGGTATGGGCGTAGATATGGGTATGAAAATTTTATAAATTTATATTTATATTAGTAATGTATTTATATGACTTAACATGTCTGTTGCAGAGTCCATTTAACTTTACTAATGGTGAATCTGCCGAAGCTGCCAGGTTGAGTGATCTTGGAGAGTATTGGTGGTCATACAAGTATGAGTTACATATTGGTTTGAGGATCAGAGTGGGTACTGAGTTAGAGGGTGTACCCACAAACCCTGACTATCCAAAAAGTCAATATTAAAAAATGATCACACATTGGAAGACTGAACAATATAAGGTACTACCCATATTTAATGGTTTTTATATAAAATTTAATTCTTATTACTTGTATTATTTTTTGGTTTCTTAGGAAGTGTCAGTGAAAAAAAAAACAAAGATGAAATGACATATCTACACATATTAGGGCGTACTACAATGTCCAAGCATGATAAGTGGCTGGTACGTTCATCTAAATTAAAATAATGTACATATTTATAACACGTAATCATAACTTATTCATTCCTTCCCTTGGTTAGTCCATGTATCCTGGAAATCACATCTTATACTAGGAGATGGCTTGTCTATTTTTCCTAAATAAGTAGTATATTTCCTTTAAACCCACTTCAGAAAACCATTTCAGAAAACCACCAATTGGTTATGACTGTCATTTACCTCAAAGTTTGTAGGTCTTTGTTGCAACTCACTTCAATCCAAGTTTTTTCATTTATCATATATGGTTGTAGTCCAAATTTGTTCATTTCTCATATGCAGTAAGCTGTATTGGGCATTGAATGTCCTGTACCTTGTGCCAAATTATTCTACTTCAGTAGGAAAAAAAAGATGGAACTACAGTTAATTCACAAAAACAAGATAAAATTGTAAGTTTTTTTATTTATATTTCAAAAATTTATACGAAATTCATAATTTAATATGTTTATAATTTCAACAGTCTACCTTGGAGGCCATGGATGAGAAGGAAGATGACAACTTAGGGCCAAATGATCATTTGAGTCAGGTGTTAGGTGTGGAACATTCAGGAAGAGTCCGTTGCAGACCAGGAAAATACATTGTCTCCTCTAGGTATTGGTCATCATCAGAATCCTCTAAAGCCTCTAAGGCCTCTGATTTGGAAAGTGCGTGTGCTGAATTAGCTACAACAAAGAAAATAGTATTAGAGGAGCGTGAAAAAAGTAATCTAATGAATGAACATTTCATGAAATCTATGTCAGTTTTGAGTTAGTCACTAACATCAGAGGTTGCTGCCACTTTTCATTCATGTATGGAATAAATGTGCTCTTTAAATAATTCCTCAGGTGATTCCCATGAGGGTATTAGTGGCGATGACAGTGGTGATGATAGAGCTGGCGAGGATGTTGCTGATGCTGTTGTTGGTGATGAGATTGGTGATGATGATGCTGATGGTGCGATTGGTGATGATGTTGCTGATGATGTTGCTGCCAATGTTTCTGATAATGATGATGATGCTGGACATGGGGATGATGATGATGACAATGGGGGGATATTAATCCCCTCCATTTTTGACTTAGCAGAGAGACTTATGTTGGAGTTTTATTTTTTTGTATTGGTGGACTGCTTGTATGTGAATTTCTTTATGCAATGAAATGCATTTTGGATTATGTTTTCATCAGGGGTGTTATTTGAAAATTCTTTAGGTAATTTTCACATTCCATATTTTTTTTATGGTTTGGTGTGTTTATTATTATCTCACCATCTAATATTGGCCTTAACAGTGGAGGGGAGGGCTTGGGATGGGGGGCTGCAGTGGAGGGTTGGGGGGGGGGGGGGCTGTAGTGGAGGGTTGGGAGGGGGGGTGGGAGGGGAAGGTTGGGAGGGGGGTGTAGTGGAGGGCTGGGAGGGAAGGAGGCTGCATTGACTTAATCCCTCTTTCATATACTTGGCATGCAAAGGATGTTCATCAGGCGAGTATGACCGTGTCCTCCAATTTGAAGCAGAAGATATCATCTATTGAAGGCGTTGAGAAGGTTTAGTTACTTATGATCTTTTTCTTTAAATGTAAAGGCACTGATTTGTAGTTCCTGGAGTGATTCATATTTTTTGTGTTTGGTTTCTTTCTAAACAGTGGCCTTACGAAGCTGATACAGTTTCTTTTGAGGTAATTCCTCGAACCTTGGCACAAAATTGCGGTGTTAATGTGATCAAGACTATGATTGCTCTACAAGGAAAGGCAATTAACCTTCACTCATTTCCACTTTCCCCTTTTGGTCATCAATTTATGATTATATTGTTACACAGTTCAGTCATGACACCAAAAACTAAAACACTTTCCCTGTGTATTTTATTTTCCTAAAAAAAATATATGCCTTGGGATGTAAATGAATCTTATCTTTGATTGGTATACAGTAAATATGGGGGAGGAGGAGGGGCTGGGCAGGGGGGAGCTGGGCATGAGGGAGGGGGAGGGGGAGGGGCTGGGCAGGGGGAGCTGGGCATGAGGGAGGAGGGGGAGGGGCTGGACATGAGGGAGGGGGAGGGGGAGGGACTGGGCAGGGGGAGCTGGGCATGAGGGAGGGGGAGGGGGAGGGGCTGGGCATGAGGGGAAGCTGGGCATGAGGGAAGAGGGGGAGGGGCTGGGCAGGGGGATCTGGGCATGAGGGAGGGGGAGGGGGAGGGGCTGGGCAGGGGGGAGCTGGGCATGGGGGAGGGGCTGGGCAGGGGGATCTGGGCATGAGGGAGGGGGAGGGGGAGGGGGAGGGGAATTTTCTGGGCAGGGTTGAGATGAGGAGCTAATTTTTTAATCTTGATAATGCGAACAATCCTTGAATATTGATAACATTTTCTATTTATGGTGGATACTTTGTATTTATATCAATTATTGAATGACATTGCGATATATGTTTGTGTATTTTATTTCATGTGTTTTTATCCAAAATGTTCTCTAAATATGTCATTGTACTTGACTTATTGGTATGTGATCTGACAGTTATATGAATATTCGAAGTTGACTAACTAATTTAGATATTGCATATGCTGTTTGTAGTTTTTAGATTTCCTTTATCTAATTTTTTAATGTGGTTTTTCTATTTTAGGAAGACTCTAAAAACAAAAGAAAAATCATGTTCAGTGGAATCATGATTCAATTTTTACTCCAACTTTTTAATTTTAATATTCGGCTGTAGATTTATGTATGTTTTGGATACATTGAACTGTCATTGCATTTGAAAAGGCTCAGGATGTTATTCAGAAATCATGGATCACGGTATACTTTCAGGAGGTTTGCACCCTTATGATTTTTCTTGATTTTTTAATCTTTTAACATGAGCAAGTCTTGAATATTGATAACATTTTATATTTATGGTGGATACTTTGTATATATATCAATTATTTAATGACATTACAATACATGTTTGTGTATTTTATTTCATGTTTTTTTTATCCAAAAGTTTCTCTAAATATGCCATTCTACTTGACCGAGCAAGGGGCAGGGGCTGGGCATGGGGGAGGAGGAGGGGGAGGGGGAGGGGGAGGGGGAGGAGGAGGTGATAGGTAGTGGAGAGGGAGGGAGAGGGACTAGGCAGGTGGGGAGGGGGAGGGGCTGGGTAGTGGGAAGAGAGGGGGAGGGGCTGGGCAGGGGGGGAGGGGGAGGGGCTGGGCAGTGGGGGGGGGGGAGAGGGAGGGGGGGGGAGGGGCTGGGCAGTGGGGAGGGAGGGGGATGGACTGGGTAGGGTGGGAGGGGTAGGGGCTGGGGGAGGAGTTGGGTGGTGGGGAGGGAGGGGGGGGGGGCTAGGCAGGGGGGAGGGGGGGGCTGGGCATTGGGGAGGGAGGGGGAGGGGGAGGAGCTGGGCAGTGGGGAGGGAGGGGCTGGGCAGGAGGGGAGGGGGAGGGGTTGGAGGAGGAGTTGGGAAGTGGGGAGGGAGGTTACTTTCGGGTACCATTATACTACTGATGTGAGTCTAAGAGACTCTTGAGGATGCCATTGTTGGATAGTTTTTGATAAAGTGATTAGTGGTTGTCATAGAAGGCTATTAAGAATGCCTGTATTTAAGTTCGAGTTGAGGAAACAGAAGAACCATAATGATCATATTTATTACATCAAAAGAACTCTTTTTGGAAGATTCCAAAATGGCATTACTTTATTATAAAGATAATGACTATGATGATGTTGAGCTAAACATTCAGCTATAAATATTCAAGAAAGTAATGTTCATGATTCAAGATGAGATTTTAGGATGATTTAAATATAGCCGATGCTGAATTTTGTGGGAGCATTGACAAAGTCAAATACCAATATCTTTGGAAGATAGTAAAGTAGTCAATTCTTGAGGTAGTCGGAATTTCAAATTGAATCCCATACATTCCCACATCTATAAGAGGAAAACTTCATATATAAAGGGGGAATATCACATGAGTTAAGTATATGAAAAAGAGGGAATATTGAGAATGAGATATTGAAAGGGATGAACCCACTTTCACACCATCTTTGTAGTTTATATATAGATTTCATGATTTCGAACACTTTGAAATCCTTTTAACATGTTTTCATCCATCGAAAGGGATGAACACACTTTCTCACCATCTTTGTAGTTTATATACTCAACGATGAGAATATTTTATTGTTATACAGTTGTAATAGCCTCTTCCAACTTCCCCAATATTTGGTTCTTTCAATTCCCTACATGTTAGAAAACATCAAATGAAAGGAGATAAGGAGGGGAACTTTCTCTTTAATTAGACTTAGAATATTGATAGATGTCTCTCTTATGAGATCTTCCATACTTCCCAAATTTATCATTGGGATAATCCTTAATCATCTTTTCCTAATTGTATAATCATTTATCCTTTTAGACAACCTAATGTTCTCATTCTTCTCAATAGGCTTATTGTGTGGGGCCTCTTTTATTGAATGTGAAACAAAGTGAAATGCAACCTTATATGCTAGCATATTCTTCTTCATATATGAAATATGTGCAGTAACCTTCTATCTCCCAAATAGTTTCTCTTAAAACATTAGTTTTTCCTTTTTTCATTTCCTCATAAACAACATTTTGTTCTTTAAATAGATCTCTATTTTTTCTCGTGCAATTTTGAACAGCTTTTATACTTATTATTTGACTCTTCTAGTGTTTAGAAATCATTAGAGACTTCTTTTAGACATCTCACTTGTATGTTTCTACATTCTGGTATTATTTATATTTCTCAGAGAATTTACTATTCTTTTTCTTGGATTTATCCCTTAGATTCATTCTTGTTCTATGTTAATCATATGTTCTTATAATAATTAAAGTATATGTGCCAAAAAATCCCACAACACAAATAGTAACCCTTGAATCTTTGATCTTAGAACATATTGGTGATTGTATACAAGAAATTATACTTTCTTTCTAAGCATAATGAAACCTTTATTTAGCCTTCTCCCAAGGGAGTATTCTTGGTTTTCTTTAACTTAAAATTTTCATTATGTTAGAGTAACATTATCACATATTATTTTATCCCAAACACCATTTTTTTTCTTTAGAATCTATATTTTCAGATAAAACACATTCAGTGTGATTTGAAACATTAAGAGTTTCGTACCTTTCCCTTTGGGATATTATTCTTTGAAAACATCTTCCTTTAGCCCAAACACCATTTCATTTTTCTCCCTTCAGGCTATTCTTCTTTGAAAACATCTTCCTTTATCCCAAACAAAATTTTCTTTGTCTTCCTAGCTATTACAGAATAAACTATTAATCTTATGTATCACTATGAGAATTCATTCAATGTTCTTAAGATATTTTATTTTCTAGTAAAGTATTATGAAAATTTTCAAGGTTGTCTCCTTTAGCTTCCATTGATGCCTCTACTTCCAGTGATTTCTACTTTATCTTTTGAATAAACAATATATTTTTTCTAGGAATAATATTTTGAAAAAGTATCTACATTATTTCTTCATTTCAATATATCTTCTAATTGTGCACCAACCTTTATCTATTATTATCTACAATGCTTCATCTGTAGCAACCCAGTGCAGAATATCTGTATTTTTTTTACAGATCATGGATCTAGCACTAGCCAAAGTATATACTCCAGAATTTAATTCCAGTTATGTTTTGGTAAGACAATTTTCATTTGTAATGTGGGTTCAGTTTTGGTTTTTATCACAATTTCTTGTAGTTTTCATTAGTAATGCAATTTCAGTTTTTTTGTTTTGGCATTCTATTCTGGTTTGTTTTTATGGGTGCAAGATGGCTGGAAGCAGGAAACAGGAAGGCTGCGGGCAGCAGCAGCTGCTGCATTTGGGAGAAGCATCTATGCCCACGATTCAATGAACCGTGGGTATATTAGTATTTTTGTGGTCTAGGATGAATCTATACCCACATTTTATTAAACCGTGGGTATGTTATATTGATTTGAAAATCTATTCCTATGGTTTTGAAAACCTTGGGAATAGATTTATACCCACGGTTCAAGAAAACCATGGGTATTATGAAATTTCCATGGGATATGACCACGATTTTGTAAAAACCGTGGGTATAGGGCTATACCGACGCCACTAAAGCCCACAGTTCATGAAACTATGGGTATATCCTATACCCATGGTTTCATGGGCTATACCCATGGTTTAAAACCGTGGGTATAAGTGATATTTCCAGTAGTGATACTTCCTCCTAATTTTTTTCCATAAAAACACAACCTTCCAAAACCATTATTATATTTAATTTTTGAAAACCCCGTTTTCCACTTTTCAAAATCCAATCATTCCTTTAAAATCCATTTCCATAATTCTCACACAAGGATTTTCAAAAGAAAAATTCAGAATTCAAGAAAGGTCCAAGAGACCCAAAAAAGGGAACTAGCGTTGGTGGGTGACTTGACCATATGGTTGGCGACCATATGTCAAACACAAAACCAACACAGAGAGACATATTAGGACCATAACCCAGATCCACATGGATTTCCAAGACCTGTGAGCTCATAGAGGCCATTAGTCAGACTCCCCTTGTCATATCCCAACACCAAACAATCAATAAGAACAAAGGACACTAATAAAACCGAACTTCCCGTGGAAACCTGAGGATCAAAACAAGCAAGAGTTTACGACGCTCTTCCCATGCTTAACCCTCAAGTCAAAAAAATCCTACTCTATCTACCTTGAAATACCACAAATAACAAGGGCTCTCTAAAAAGAAATGTCTACTAAGAGCCGACCTCCTTTGATACCATTTTATCACGAACCGGCCTGAGTCGACCCTGAACCAGTCACCTAGGCCAGCCCGCGACAAGTTCTGAGAGGCATTCCCGATTCTCCCGAGATGGAGACAAGAACCTAGGGCATCAATAGAGTATAAAAGGGTAAGATTTTGATTAAGTATAAACAATAAAAAAACAACATAAAGAAATGGACATCCCAAAATACATTTACATAAAAATTGAACTGGACATTATTTGTACAAGAAAATGAAAGTACAACTAAACCAACAACTCAACTGAAGAAAACTAATAACCAACTAACTCCATGTGACCCCTCTAGTAACTCTCCAACACAATGATCACATGTCACCCAAGGTTATCAAACTCAATCTGAAACCTACACAAGGGCTAAAAACAGAAGAAGACTATAGGCGTGAGTATTAAAACTCAGTAGGTTAGCCTGATATTCTATTCCCAATGCACATAATTTAAAATAAAAGAAGCATCAATTTAAAGTTTTAAATACAATATATAAAGGTATGTTTTCCAAATTAGGTCCCATGCTATAAAAAATTACCAGACAAAAACTTGCATGTTTTATAAACAAGAATGCTAGTAACAATTTTGAAAGAGGTGCAACTTCAAAATGAAAATAGTTTTTAAGAGGGATGATTTAAAGAATGTACAATTTTAAATAAATTACACACACTACTAAATTTAACAACCAAACACACCATATACCGATGATGAGTACAAAATAGCCAATGCTAACAAGTCACGGGAACACCCCTAGGCACTAGTTAGTTGTGAGCCCCAGGTACCTCGTATCTTGGTGAAAGTAACCATAATACATATCTGTTCTCACGCACACAAGCCAATAGTAGGGAGCATAACCATTACCCAATGGTTCCCCAAAAACATCATCATCATATTTTAGTTAGTGTTGTCATCGTCAAACTTTCTACGTGAAACAGGGGCCAAACCCCATGGGATCACTAGCATACTAGTACACGTCCGCCCACCTAGATACCCAGGATTCCCTTTAGTGATCAATCAAGTTACAAATATTATCAAATACAATTTTCACATAAAAATTACATCACCAAACCATAAACACACAAACATCCCGCAAACATACTTCACATTTCTTTCATGAATCAATAAACCACTAAAAAGTTTCGTAAAACCATTTCAAGGAGTATAACGAGGCCTTACACATAAAATACAATAAAAAAAATGCTCTTTTAAGGCCAAAAACCCATAAATAGCATATCAAACTAGATTTGGAATCTCCAAAAAAAATTAATAAATCAATTTCATATACCATAAAATGGACTCAAAAGATAAAACATGAAATACACATGGAAACCATTTTTACAAAAAAAAATGCCAAACGGGCCTTTAAGCCTTTCTAAAAACTAACATTTAACAAAGGTATGAATCTAAATTTTATTAAGGCGGTGTATAAAAAAATTTAAATTAGAAAACCAAATTCATAAATCAATTAAAACACTCAGGTTACATATTCAAATCACAACAATTTTCATAAGGATGTGAATCGGGCCATTTTCTGGCAACTCGGGCCAAAACATGTTCTAAACCAAAACCCATTTGTTTGTAAAACCAAATACAAATTGGAAATAAATATAAGGACCCAAAAATAAAAATTTTCATTATTCTAATACATTTATAAATCCAAAAAAATAATTTTTCAATCACACTTAACACATTAAAGCCAACCAGGCAATTTACCGAACACATGACATGCCCTTTTAAACAAAACGATTTATTTTAAGCACTTGAAAAGGAATAAAACAAAAATTGCATGACATATTTTTTCAAGATACTATAAAATGTTTAAAATACCATAAAAAAGGTTCTAAATCTCACAAAACAGTTGCAAAAGATATCAGAACATTTAAACAAACACTTGGTGTTCACTTTTATGAAAAAACAACACTACCTTTCACAAAACAAGGCTTAAACAACCATTTTGCACACCAATAAAATTATCCAAAGGATGAAAAGAAATAATAAAAAGATATATATGGTGAAAATAATAATAAAATAATGAAACTTAAATGATAAAGTAATGTTAAAGGGATATCCTACCACAAATCCTTGGCGTAATGGAAACACACACCCAATATCACCATCCGAGGGTTTATAAACCCTAAACCAATGAAGACCAGCCCCAAACGAAAAAAAACCCATAAAAAATAATGGTATAATATAAAAATAGGTAGATAATCACTATAGTATAATATAAAATCAAGAAATAATGAAATTAGGAAGAAGAGGGAGGAGAAATGAGAAGGAATCTCACATTGGAAACCAGAAAACTCTTCGTCTTCCCTTAGATCTGCACCCATAGAGAAAAGGGAATGGATTGAAACTCCTTTTAGAGGCTCATAAGGTCTGGAAGAACTAGGGGAATAATATTTGGGGCAAAAAGATAATGAATTGAATGATTTATTAATGAGAAAAAATTCCTTTGGAAAATCTGGATGATTTGAGAACCATTGAGAATATTTTCCCTAATCCGTGACAAGATGAGCCCCAAAGAGATAAAATGGAACATGGGGGTGTTATTAGGGTTCTTGGACTCTAGTTTTAGGTGTAATTATCTAAAATTATAAAAAATGAATAAGATATAAAAGAAAAAAATTTATTTTTTAAAAATTGGAAATGGTCCCTCGGGCTAGCCCAATACCTGAATAAATAACCCAAATTCACCATGCTTATGAATTTATAAGGGGTACAAAAGGATATGATAGTTTTAATATTTCAGTTAAGTCAAAGTGGGAAGTGTAATGAATGAAGTTTTTTGAAAAATTTAGGAGTTATAAAGGGAAAAAAATTGGTTTTTAAATCTAGAAATGGGCTCACGGTTGGACCAAATCATGAAGTAACCACCCTTTCTCCAAAAACTCCTAAAAAAGCAATGGGGAACCCAAATTAGGGTGATTAGACATAGATGAAACTTAAAAAATCAATATTTATCTCACCCAAGACCCATGAAATGGATCAGGATTTCCAATGAACCAGATCAAAACAAAGACATGAAAAACCGGGTGTGACAGTTTACTTCATGTTCTTGCCTTGTATTACTAAAATTAGTTCACTTCCCATTAAAGTCCTTTATATATCATGAGATATAATTATTTACCCAATGTATTAGAGGGATATATAGGTCCCACCCATCATATAATGAAAACCATATATATGTGTGCCACAATAACATTCCTCATACCAGAACACATAAAAAGAAATGAGTTTCATAAACATTTCATCATAACATAACTCATAGAAAAGAAACATGATTCATAAAAATCAATCCATATTAAAAATGAAATATTCAAATAAATAATAAGAATAGTATTATTTGATAATATCCTTAGTAAAACATAAGTAACATCAATTAATTTTATCTTAGATGGAAAATAATTTCGAGAGATCACTTGAAAATAATTATTGAGGAAAATATCCTTTCTTCTTTGAAAACATTTTATTTTCTTAAAATGGCAAACAATTTTAAAAGAAAAAATTTTCTTGGAAAATAACATTGTAATATTTTAAGGTAAGATTCAATGCATTATGGTTTCATGAAAGTGAAAAAATATTTTCACGCTGTATAAGTTAAAAAAACATTACTTTCGAACTTTTTCCAGAAAAGTCACAAAGTACCTCATTTGGGAAAAAGAAAAAAATTCCTTTCAAACCATTTAGTAAAATATCAAAAAATGGGTAAAAATGACTTTAAAAATATATATGAGAATAGTAAAAACAATTTTGAAAACATTTTTAGAAAACATGGACATGAAAGATAAATATTCTCCAATAGAGACTTAAAATGAAACAATCCCAAATATTGATGAGACTATGAAATAAATACTCATCACTTTATAATCAGTAGAATCATATGCCCCATGAAATAAAGAAAATTATATGGATATTAAAATAAAATAATATTCTGAATAATACTCATAAAATACATTCATGGTTTGTGTATACACAACACATAAGAAATAAGTAGTGTATAAGGCATGTGTCCCATAGAAATAAAAGTGAAACAAAATCCATTTCCATATGTCCTGACTCTTATCATACTCATGAAAAAAATCCTATATAATAAATATAATTTTATTATAAATATATTAAAAACCTACATTCAATTATATCGTACCATATATTCTTTACTTATGGCCTTATATTACCCGTTTATTAACAATTTTCATGTTAAAGTTACGTTTTAGGTAATAACTGCTATATTTTTCATATGTGTTTTGATTTATTATATTTTTGGTCCTCTTACTTATATAATGATTTTAAAATATCAAGAATTATAACCATGATATAAATATAATATATATTCAGTACATAATTATTTATAATAATCTATAAAATATATAAATGAAATACATAATTTGTAGAGACGGTAGGCCGTACATACGCATATATGAACACTATTTTCATTTTCTTGTCATATTAAAAGAAAGAAAAATATATGATATATTAAAATTCAAGAATAATTTTTATTTTATTTGTATCATATATATTCATAAAATTCATCCTTATTACAATCCATGTGAAATATGGATGAAAAATGAATCACATCGCATTGTGGAGATGATAAGCCATATGTACGCACGAGCGACATTATCATTTCCCAAAAGATTAGGTGGTAAAAATGTAGATATGATATTATAATTCAAGAAGTATAATTATTTTATAAATATAATATATAAATATTAAACCTATCAAAATTCCCAATCATAAAATATAGTTATGGAAAATTAATTGTATCACTATGTGGAGATAGTAAGCCATACGTACGCACAAGCGATACTTTAATTTCTTGTTCGATTGGAAAGAGGTTGTACAGTGATGTGTTAATAATGATAATAACATTTAATAATATTTAGGATGATTAATTTATTATTTTATGACATATATCATAGATTTATAGTTGGTATAGAAGAATATAAAAAGATAGTGATCGGTTAGAGCGATTACCTCTTCTTCAAAACAACTCCTTTAGATATCTTCTAAAGGACTCTAGAGATGGTATTTTAAAAATAAAAGAACCTATAGAATGTGGATAGGAAAGTATAAGATAGAAATTTTCAGAGGTTTGTTGAGATAGAAGGCTCAAAGTGATGTGAAGAAGCGATGGAGGAGGTTCCCTTTTATAGTTGAGGTGAGGGGAACTTTTGGAATTTATTTAAATATTAATTTATAATAAATTCAATCTCAATCCAAATTCCTCAAAAATGAAATTTATTCAAATATAAGACGAGTTAAGGTTGTAATACCATCAAACAATATATTTTCACATGTTTTGGTATTATTTTAAACCTTATCATTTTAATTAACACTTAGTTAACCCATTTTACTTTTAATTGTGGTAATAAATTATTTAATATTAAAACATTTTAATTTTTACTTCTATGGTGGAAATTATCCATAAATAGTAAATTTATGAAATTTAAGAACTTATAATAATTAATATTTATTCTTTTAAAGATTTTTATATAATTTAATAAAATATTATTTGCATAAAATATCATTAGTGTCAATTTTGACACTATTCAATAAATTGACTTCAAGAAAATATAAACAGAAAGATAATTTAAAAAAACATGTAATGTTACATAATATGTCATAGTCACCTAGAAAATTCATGGATCACCTTAAAAATTAGGGGTGTCCATGGGTCGGGCCGGGTCGGGTCACATGCTTCATGAGCAGCTAACCCAACCTAACCCAACCCGTTGGGGTCGGGTTACCCGATGCATGACCAAAGGACCCGACCCAACCCAACCCACTATGGGTCGAGTCAGTTCAGGTTGGGTTATATGTGTAAACCCAACCCAACCCAACCTAGCCCAACTCGACCCAACCCGATGGACCCGAACCAGCCCCTCAAACCCAAACCCCTTAGACCCAACCCGATGGACCCCTGTACTAGCCTGCTGCACCCCTACCCAAGACCCAACTTGATGGACCCCTAATGCCCCCCTCACACACCAACCTGCACCCCTCCCCCAAAACCAACTTGATGAAACCTTGTACCAGCCTTCCCCCTCCCCCTTGCACACCAGCCTGCCCCCTCCCCCCCTACACACTAGCCTGCACCCCTCCCCCAGACCCAACCCGATGGACCCCTACACCAGCCCCCCCGCACACCAGACTAAAGCCAGCCTCCCTGCCCCCCTCCACAGCAAACCATACCCAGCCTCCCTCCCCCCTATACACCACCCAACCTACCTCCCCCTTTCACTACATTACACCCCTACACCAACCTACCCCACCCCCCCTATACACTAGCCTGCCCCCCTACACACCAACCTCAGCCTTCCCCCTACCCCCTGCAAACTAAACCCAACCTCTATCCCCCTTGCACACCAGCCTCAGCCCACCTCCTCCCTCTACACACCAAAACCATCCCCCCCCCCTACACCCTTTCCCCCTCCCCCCTGCACACCAACCTGCCCCCACTCCCCTGCACACCAGCCGCAACCTCCCCCTCCCCCCTGCACACCAGACCAGACCTAGCCTCCCCCCTACACATCACCTAACCTCCCCCCATGCAAACCAGACTCAGCCTCCCTCCCCTCTACAGGATGCACCCTTACCACACTCCCCCCTCCACACCAGCCTCCCCCTCCCCCCTGAACACCATCCTCAGCCTTCCCCCCTCAACCCCCTGCACACCAGACCAAACCCAACCTCCCTCCCCCTGCACACCACCCAACCTCCCCCCATACACACCAGCCTGCACCCCTCCCCCTATACACTAGCCTACCCCACTCCCCCCTACACACCAACCTTAACATACCCCCTCACCCCTGCAAACTAGACCCAACCTCCCCCCCCTGCACACCAGCTTTCCCCCTGCACACCAGACCCAACCTCCCCTGTGCACCCTTGCACCAGCTTTCAACCTTTCCCTAAACAGACCCAACATTGAATAGTGAACACACAAAGCTTTATTTGCTTCAAAATTATTACATGTAGCCACACATATCTCAGACAAAATCTAAAGTAAAAAAAGTAAAAAGAAGATAATTCAATAAAAACTAAAAAATTATATTTATATTAAATGAATAATACTAAATACTAAATATGTTTTATTTATAAAAATAATCATATAAAACTACTTTATATTGAATTAAATCACACCAATAAACATGGAGAAAAAATAGCATCTACTTAGGCCAAAATTACAATAAAGAAAGGTTCATATCAGGATTTAGAAGTTCAGATATTCATAAAATGTGTATGCTATGTGTATAGGTAAGAAAACCTATAGACAGAAGAAATTAGCCATCATCCAAGCTTCTGAGAGTAGAGACTCCACCATCTTTCACCCTATATAAGTTCAAAGTTTTTGAAAATTTAAGAACAAAATTAAGAAGGGAATAAAATAGAAGAACAACCATTTTTAACGTACAAGTTAAGATTACCCAGATCAATTTTAGGAAATAGGTTAATATAAAATTGGAAGCCATCACGACTTACATCTCTACACAACACACTTGAAAAAATCAACCAGTACAAATATTTGTCTAAAAAAACTTAGAATTTTAAGAAAAAACTTAAAAAGAACACACTAAATGATGGCATGAACCATTTCTCACTAAGCAGTTTATCATTTTCCAAAATTCAGAAACAAATGACATGAAATTTTCATCCTTGTAAGTATGTAAAAGGTATGGACAAGATAGAAAAAAATGGAGGTTTTAATTACTGTTGATAGGAGAATTTCCCTATGCTATGAAATGGAATGAAATTCAAAAAAACCTATAGAAAAAATGCATGCATGCAAGATAGAAGAAGTTAAGAAGGAATGTGAGCAGCCCAAAAATATTGGTCAAACAAAGAAAGAGTGTTTAGTTTGTCCTGATCAATCAGACAAGACTAAACAAATTAATAAAGCATAAGATAATGCTAAGAATAAAGAAAAACATGTTGTTGTAGTTCATGAGGATTCATCCACAAAATATGCCTTGAAAACATGGATAAATAAACAAATTCACATGAGGAATCAATTCATGGGAAGAAACTATATATTCTTTGGGGGTGATCTATGTATGTGATGATAGTATTATGAAAAGAATTTGTAAAACAATCATAAATTTATACCTTAATGAAGAGTGCTCCATCAATCATCCTTTATTCTTCCACTTTAGACAGTGAAACTCTAATCATTAATTGTTGTGGATGATGGAATATCTTAAAAAACACAACAAAAGAAATAACAAGTTAGTATTTTACTTTTTTAAAAAAATTTATAATTGATAAATGAAAAATGATAAAAAAATCATAATATTTTTAATGGTACCTAATTTAGTTGATTACACTTATTCTAATTGCTTTCAAATGTCAATTAGTTTAGACTTTATAAATAAATTTTGCGAGAAAATTAATGCTTCATCGGTGTTGGGATTCAAACAACTATGAAATAGATCAAGGACTTGTCCTCCTATACTAAAAGATAACTTTGAAGATATTGTAGTTAAAGTAATTACTAGAATATCTCTATAAATGCATCATAGAATATGATATTTTCTTGCCTTTCCTTTCCACCAACTTAAAATATAAAATCCTTCAAAATCATCCTCACAATCATCAATCTCAAGATATCTATCTAGTTCATTCCTTTGTTGTGTCAATTTCATTTTCCTTTTCTTTAATATACTTGCATCTTTATATTTCTCATCATCCTCACTATTGGTACTAGCATCATGAATATGTGACTCTTGATGAGAAATTGACTCACATTTATAAACAATTGGAATGGGATATTTACATTTGTAAAAATCATAGAGATTATTCAGATTCTTTGTTAATTTACTAATCAACTGATTTTTGTCTTCTTCATCATCAAACATCATTTAAAACTATACCAAACATATTCCAATTTATATCAGGGATCAAGAACAACTGCCACAAGTAATAGAGAATTAAAATTTGAACCAATACCCCAATACTTGTCCAACTTAAGATTCATTGCAATAACCATTGAACTCATAGTAATATCATGGATCTTAATCCATTTATTGTTTTTTCTATATATTTCACAAAGAGTATGAAATAAAGTGTGACATTTCACATGCATTGAACCAAAAACTCAACAGTTCTATCATAATTTTTAGAACTTGACAAATACACGAGCACACACCCAATCATATGTTGTAGGATCCTCACCTTCATAGACAAGATCACTCCTAAAAACTGCATCCTCCTCAAGGTGAATAAATAATTTCTCATACTTCTCTACAACATCCAACATAAAGTAATAAGAATTCAACCTAGTAGGCACATCAAGAATTATGGCCTGTTTACTAGGAATTTTTAACTCCTAGGATATGCTCTTGAAATGATCCAATCTTGAAGGTGAAATTCTCAAAAATTTGTAGAAAACTCTGATTCTAGAAATTGATGTTGATATTTCCTTTAGACCATCACTAACAATAAGGTTTAAAATATGTGCACAAAATCTCATATGAATATAATCTCCATTAAGAATAGTCCATTCCAATCATTAAATCTCCTCACCAAATAACTGATTACCGTATTATTAGAACCACCATTATCCACGGTAACATTATTAATCCTTTCAATCCCCATTATTTCAATGTTTGTTCTAATACTCAGCCAATTGTTTCCCCTTTATGATTTGCAATAAGACAAAAATTGATGTTTTTTTATTTATAATCCAATTATCATCAATAAAATGTGTAGTCACACACATATAATTCAGATTTTGAATTTAAGTCCATGTGTTAGTGGTAAGACATACCATGTGAGAGAACATATCAAACATAGACTTCAGTTTTTATTTCTCATCCAAATATAACTGCAAGAAATCCCTAGAAACTGTTTGTCTATATGGAATTTGAAATTGAGGTTGAACAACTTCAATAAATTATCTAAAAACTTGATTCTCAAAATATTTAAATGATAAATCATCAATGATTATCATTTTAACAAGATCTATTCTTCACTATTCTTGGTTAAAACGAGCTACTGAAATTTTAACCGTCCCATCATCCTCATCTTCACACTTCTTTGTAAGACCAAGAGTGGTTTGAATTTTTTCAAGATTTTTGTGTGGATTTTTGTTTCACCTTATCAAATTACTATTAAAATTACTAGTTATATGTTGGATGGATGTGAAATCATAATATTTTTCATAATAATTACAAACAACCCTTCCATTCTTCTTATGAAAATGATCCCATGCTTGAGAAATTATAAAACCAGGAGGTTTATGAATTGTTAACTTATTATTAGGAGACCTATTACCCTTACTTTCTTCACCTAGTATGCAACTACCCCCTCCTATTTCTATTGAATGTGTAGTTGGAGTAAAACCCATCTAACTTTTTGTTCTTTAACCAACTGGAGAATTAGAACCACTTATTTTATCACCTTCCATGAATCGCTAACCATTGTCAGCTGTGGAACACACACCCTTGGCAGAATAAGGAGAATAAATTTTGAAACCAATATATGGATTTGAAATTACAAATACAAGGATAATAAATTATAAAATTTTTAAGAACTGATTTTTTAAAATGATTATAAGGTGCATCATGACTTGAGCCCAACATGACACCTACTCAACAACCAAGGCTGCTTCACCCAAATGTTAATCTTTCATTTTCGACCATTGATCATCATAAAAAAATCCAACACTTTAAACTACTAAAACCACCAATATCAATACACCACTATTGATACCATTGAGGATGAAAATCCAAAAACCAATATTATAAAACCATCACAAAAACCAGGGATAAGAAAACCCAATGCCACTAGAAAACACAAACGATTTTTTTTTGAATCAACTTGAGACTAAATTGCAGTCAAGACCAGACCAAATCATCACCATCACAACTTCACAAGACCACCAGTAAATAAGGAAACCCCAAACCACCACCATAGAAGAAAAAATGATATCTTAAGGAAGAAATGAAACCAACACAGGTCATGCTGCGTGGAAAATTGGTGGATTATCAACCAACAAATCCTAAAATCCATACAAAAACTACATCACCAAACCAGAATTGGGCCTATTTTAATGTAATGGTTCTAGAAGAAAGCGTAGAGGTTCAGTCGAACTAGGTAAGTAGTCAATTTGTGACTAACCCTGAATTTTAAAGGAGTATAAAAACAAAATTGAGAACTCTTATAATGGAAAAGAAAATTTAAAATAACATAATAAAAAAAAACTGCTTACCACCAGTTACTACCACGCCAGACCGCACGCGCAATAGTATGCAAGAGGAGGAGGCGACATGATCCAAGGGATTTCTCCCAAATAGAAAACAGAAGGCAAGGGGTTGGAGAAGCTCAGGGAAGGAGGAGGAAGGAGGAGAGGGAGGGTAGGGTTTTTTCTCCTATCGATCACAAGGGAAGAAGGAGGGATTAGGGTTTCCTTCATCGTGAGGGAAGGTAGGGGTTGGGGGGGAGAGGAGGAGAGCAGGTGGGAAAGAAGTGCGAGGGGGGGGGGATGTTTCAAGGGCAGAGCCGTGATGTGAATCCATGAGGATGAGAGATTAGGGATTTTTTTTGGATGGCACCGATCGGGTCACAGGTTGGGTTGGGTCTAAATGACTCAAACCCAAGACCCAACCCAACCCATATATAGGTCAACCCGTTATGAACCTGAATCGAGTTTTTTTCTATGCAACCCGACCCAACCCAACCTGACCTAATCTGGGCAGGTCGAACCCGTCAGTTTGGATTTGGTCTGTACACCCCTATTAAAAATTATATTTATTTTAATATTTTTAATACTATTTATTTGATTTTTTATTGGTTGAATAATTAATTTATCATAATTGTGCAATTATTTAAGTTAATTTTTTATTTACTAAAAATTATAAATAAATTACTATGATGAATATAAAAAATTTATATTTAAAAATAATATTTATAATAGAATATATCTTATGGAAAACCTTATATTAAAAATGTTATAGTAATTAAAAACATGAATGTGATGACTTTGACTATACTTTAAATAAAATATTATAAATGTCATAATCTTTTACATGTGGATCCAAATGGTCTTTAATTCAACCCTTGGATGATTATGGTCAATATATGATCAAGTAATAAGATTTATACAAGTGTTTTGTTCTTTTAATGGTTCTTATCATTTTAATTAAAATCATTTTATTGATTTTTCATCTGCTTGCACAAGCCACGCATTAGTGTTATATAAGCGTTAAATGGTAATTATTTCACATATAAAAATTAAAAATAAATTAATATCACAAAAATAAATAAATAAATCTTAATATAATCATTTATATTCATTCATAACCTAATTGTTTCCCTATATGGACACATAAGAGATATTTAAGACAAAGAAAGTGATATTTTGTGTCTTTTTTTGATTTAAATATTATATAAGTCATTTTCATGGACAAGTATCCATTAAAAAAATTAATTTAGATCCATATATGTTAAGGGTCGAATTATATTCATCTAATAAAATTCTAGAATGTTTTTAATTCATTTTACAGTCTTTATTATTTTATTTTTAATATAAATTACCCAATTTACCCTTTACCATGATAAAAAAATTTACCATGATTACTATTTATATTGGTAAAAAATAAAAGGGACCTATCCACTAAATTTAGAAATTATGAATCCAAATTTGGAATCCATTTTTTAAAATTCAAAATACTTAATTTTCATAATTTCATTTAAAAAAACCTGTAAACTGCCATGAAAAACATTTTTTTTCAAAAAAATGCCCTCTTAAAACATAAAATGTTTTTATAATAAATTAGTGTATAAAATTATTTTCAAAAACCAAAATTATATTATTTTAAATAAAAATGAACTAATTAAAATTTAAAACTAATCCAAAACATAATTTGACCTTATAAAGGCTTTAAAAAAATACATTTTCAATAAAAATCAGTATTTTCACTATTCATAAAAACATGAAAATTATCAAAAAAATACCGAATGTTCACACAAAGTAAATTTGGATATCCTAATTCGAAATAAGTAGTTTATTTTTTCAAATAGAATATATAAAACTATCAAAAACTTGATTTTTAACAAGTACGCTATCAAAAGGCAGCAAAACTTCCTTTTTAGAAAAATATTACTTTTATGCGTAAAATTGGATTTGTTATTATATCATGTATAGAAAATACATAAGATGAATATTAAAAATTATATTTAATATATTATATATATTTCATTAATATGATCCAATAAGTTTAATCTGTTTATTTGTTGGTATAAAACACACTTGTACACATTTAATTTCTTTTTATAAAAATATTTCCTTTTATTAAAAAAGGTTTACATTTATTTATAATTAATTGGTAAAATAATTATATATAAATGTGTAAAAAATAATTTCATAATTTAGTTAATCCTTTTCGTATCTTCTATTCTAACAGATAAGTTATAATTTTCTTGTTTTAATAATTATAATAATAAAATGATGTTTCGTAGAAACTTAGCATTGTGTATAATTCAAGCTAAGCTGGCGTTGCGTAGAATGAAAGAAATAAAATAAATAAAATTATTATAAAAAAATATATTTCATAAAAATATCAGCATGTTATATTCTAACCCCTTAAGATGAATTTCACCCTCAAAATTTGTTTGGGTTATCAAAGGTTTAATACTTGAAAGTTTATTTTATAGAAACCTACAATGTAAAAATGAATACTAAAACTTCCATTTAAAAAGGGAAAGTTGGAAACATAATGGTTACCCAACATAACTCAGAACCAGGTTTACATATAGGAGACCATAGGTGGTAAGTTAAAACATGGACATAGAAGAGAAAACTAACCATCAAGTTCTGATAGAGAGTGATAGAGAATATAGTCATTATAAGTTTAATAAACACAAAACCGTGGACCAAATAGGACTGGAAAATGTTATTGATATCATAAAAAATGATGATGATAGGATAAAATTTTATTTAAAAATCAACTGAGAATAAATACTTACTTGATTTGATTTCATAAGTATAATCTTACTCTTTGGTTGTGCCTTGATCAATATCCACTTCATTTATTACTCTAAGAAATGATGTTGAAATTGTATTGACTAAAGAACTAGTGGGTCATGAGATGATAAATCACTCCTTCTATCTCTAGTTATCATCACAAACAAATGGTTTTCACATGTTATCTAATATGAATAAATCCCCATATGGGGTAATAATACTTTAATCTCTAAAAAGTTATTATAATTTTAACATAAACCATTCCATAAATGGTTAACCTTATAACCATTATAAAATATGAAAGTCAATAATTTCATAAAGTAGATAATTAAATATAAAAATCAGTTTAACATTAACCCCCATATATCAAAAATCACCCTTTTATTGTCACATACCAAACAAGTGAATACATTCATCACGTATTCTCTTAAAACATGGTAATAACATGAATTACCCTAAAACCTTAGTGAAAACATGCATGATTTAAAAAATTGACTCTTTACTCATACCATGAATCCCAAAATTCTATAAGCTCATTCCATGATATCATAAACCCCGTCATCATTAAATATAAGGTCATAAATACTATCCCATTTATTTTATCACAATTAAACATATCTTTATTTCATTATCCCAACATCATCATCTTACCACCTCAATTACTTTTCACAGTACCATTCAGAATATTCCCTCAAATCCTTAAGGAAAAACCACAGTGGAACAATACATAAATGTTTCATAAAATTACTTCTACAACATTATTCATGATTCCAAATATATAAACACGAAATCGTTCCACTATCTTTTTAAACCATTAACCAAGATTCATTGTTTTATTCCTTAAAAACTTATTTAATCTCATGTTATTCATAGTTTCTTCATCATTAGAAATATATCCATTACTCATACAACCTTTCTGACAAGCTTTTACCCTAGGGAATTGATTTTCATAATGCCCAAACATTCCACATTTAAAACATTTAACTATCATTTATGCCTTAGGAATACCATAATCCTTGTATATTATGTTAACTGAAACTTTTCATTTACAATTACTTGATTTGTATTCTTATTTTCCACACCCAAAGCATCTTCTAGTTCATTTGAAACATTCTCCTTGATGACTCTTCCCACATGATTTACATGAGAAAATTTGAACTTACATTCCTCTGTAGTCACCATGAAACTCCATCTTTATCTTATTATATGGGTTAAGAAACATACCATGGTTGATATTACTGATCATATTATGATATTGATGATTAGGAATAATAATAAGGGTTTTCCATCTAACTCACATTTCATTTGTTTGGTCATGAGGAAGATCATTCCATTTTATATCAAATTCACCATTAACATGAATCCTCATAGTTCCATCCATTATTAAAAACCAAAAAATGATAGCGTGAGAAACAATAATCATACTTGGAAAACCTCATAATCAATGGAAATTACATATAAAATTTCAATATATGATAACTTAGGTTTAAATTGGGAAATTCACGATCTTTACTAAAACTATAGGATTGTAACCTATACTTAGTCTTATACATAGGGATCTTACTAAATATTTCTCATCCTAGCTTCCAAAGGTTGACTAAACCTTTTCTCTGATACCAACTATAACGACCCAGGATTAACATACATGGATATTACATCTTTTTAGATGAATATTCATTAAATTGAACAAACACAAGCCTAAGGACCATAATAGTTTAGTTCCTTTGGAAAATTTGAACACATTATTCTAATTTTGTGAAATACCTTCAACATATCCCATAAAGATCTTCCCCTTTAGTACTCATACTTAAAACCTTTCTTTATAACATAGGGAAAGGAAACATAAGAAAAGGGTGAGCTCAAATTCTCAGTAAGGGTAAATAAAGGGGGATAACATAAGTATAATGGAATAAGAAAATATCTTTTGAAAAATTTATCCTGCATATCAAAGATCATGATATTGTTTCATGAAATAAATTATAGAAGTTCATAAAGAATCAAATAACATATTCCATGAGATCATAACATAATACATGAAATTTTGGAATAAACATAAGTGTATAAAATCATTTATATATTAGTCAAGAATCATTACCAAGACCATCATAGTGGATAAAGTTCCCTACTAAATCGGGTTCACTCCTTGTTCTATCACTGCGTTACTGGATCGGGTTTACGTCCAGTTCTAGCCCTATATTACTAAACCGAGTTCACTTCCCATTCTACTCCTGTTTATCTCATGAGATATAAATATTTACTTAATGAATTTTAGGGAGATATAGGTCCCACATACCACATAATAAAAAACATACATATATATACCACAATAACATAAATCATTCATCACATTAGAACCCATAAAAATAAATAAGTTTCATAAACATTTCATCATAACATAACTCATGGAAAAGAAACATGATTAATAAATATCAATCAATAATAAACATAACATATTCATAGAAATAATAAGAATAGTATCATTGGATCATATCTCTATTAAAACATAATTAATATAAACAATTTTATCTTATATGGAAAATAATTTTGATAGATCGGTTGAAAATAATTCTTGTGGGAAATATCCTTTCTTCTTTGAAAACATTTTCTTTTCTTAAAATTCCTTGAAATTTTAAAATAAAACATTTTCTTTGAAAATAACTTTGTAATATTTTAAGGTAAGTTTTAAGGAATTAAGGTTTCTTGAAATTAGAAAAATCTATTCATGTCTTATAAGTTAAAAACACCACTTTCACATTTTTTTTGGAAAATTCACAAAGTACCTCATTTGGGAAAACGAAAAAAAGATTTATTTAAAACCATTTAGTAAAATGTTAAAAATGGGTAAAAATGACTTTAAAAATACATAGTAGAATATTAAAAAAATTGAAAACATTTTTATGAAACATGGACATGGAAGATTAATATTCCCCAATGGAGACTTAAAACAAAACAATCCCAAATATTGATGAGTCTGTGAAATAAATACTCATCACTTTATAATCAGTATAATTGTATACCCCATAAAAAAATAAAATTATATGGAAATAAAAATACCATAATATTCTAAATAATACTTATAAAATTCATTCATGTGTAGTGTATACACCACATATAAGAAATAAGTAGTGTATAAGGCATGTGTCCCACAGAAATAAAAGTGTGACAAAAATCTCTTACCTTATGTCTTGAATCTCATCATACTCATGAAAACCTCCTGTATAAATATAAGTTTATTATAAATCTATTAAATACCAATTTTAAATTATATCATACTATACATTATTTACTTATGGCATCCTATTACCCGTTTATTACAATTTTCATGTTAAAGTTACATTTCAGGTAATAACCACTTTGTTTTTCGTATGTGTTTTGATTTGTTATATTTTTTGGTCCTATTACTTATATAGTGATTTAATAATATCAATAATTATAACCATGATATAAATATCATATATATTCAGTACATGAGTATTTATAATAATCTATAAAATATATAAATGAAATACATTGTTCATGGAGACAGTAAGCCGTACGTACGCATGAACATTGTCTTTATTTTATTATAATATTAATAGAAATAAAAATATATAATATATTATAATTCAAGAATAATTTTTATGTTATATATATCATATATATTTATAAAATTTATCCTTATTACCATCTATGTTAAATATACATGAAAAACGAATCACATCGCATTGTGGAGATGGTAAGACATATATACGCACAAACGATGTTATCATTTCCCAAAAGATTAGGTGGTAATAGGTAGATATGATATTATAATTAAATAAGTATAATTATTTCATAAATATAATATCTATATATTAAACCCATCATAATTCCCACTCATAAAAGATGGTGAAGGAAAATGAATTGTATCGCTACGTGGAGGCGGAAAGCTGTACGTGCGCACGAGTGATACTTTCATTTCTTGTTCGATGGGAAAGGGGATGTATAGTGATGTGTTCATAATAATAATAAAATTTAATAATATTTAGGATGGAAAATTTATTATTTTATGATTTATATAATTGATTTAGAGGTGGTATATAAGAGCAGAAAAAGAGAGTGATTGGTTAGAGCAATTACCTCTTCTTCGAAACAACTCCTTTAGATCTCCTCTAAAGGGCCGTAGAGTTGGTCTTTGGAGAATACCAGAACCTATATAATGTGGATAGAGAAGTTTAGAATAGAATTTGGTAGATTTTTGTAAAGATAGATGGCTCAAAGTTATGTGAATAAGTGAGGGAGGAGGTTCACTTTTATAATTGCGGTGAGGGGCACATTTGGAATTTCCAAAAATATTAATTTATAATAAATTAAATATCAATCCAAAATACATATAAAATAAAATTTATTTTAATATAAGATTTTATAAGGTTATAATATCATCAACCAATAATTTTTTACAAGTTTTGGTATTATTGTAAACCTTATCATTTTAATTAACACTTAGTTAATCCATTTTACTTTTAATTAAGGTAACAAATTATTTAATATTAAAACATTTTAATTTTTACTAATATGGTTTAAATTTTCCATAAATAGTCAATTTATAAAATTTTATAACTTATAATAATTAATTTTTATTTTTTAAAAGTTTTTTATTATTTTTAAATAATTTAATAAAATATTATTTTCATAAAATATCATTAGTGTCAATATTGACACTATTCAATATATTGACTTTAAGAAAATCTAAATAGAAACATAAATTCAAAAAAAAAAAACATTTAATGCAACCTTAATATGTCATAGTCACCTATAGAATTTATGAAGGACCTTAATTAATTCAAATTATATTTATTTTAATATTTTAATATTATTTATTTTATTTTTCCATTGGTTGAATAATTACTGTATCATAATTGTGTAATTATTTAAGTTAATTATTTATTCACTAAAAATTATAAATAAATAACTATGAGGAATATAAATCATTTATATTTAAAAATAATATTTATAATCGAATATAGGTTTTGGAAAACCCTATATTAAAAATGTTATAGTTATTAAAAACATGAATGTGAAAACTTTGACTCTACTTTAAATAAAATATTATAAATGTCATAATATTTTCCATGTGGGTTAAAATGGTCCTTAATTACACAATTGAATGATTATAGTAGATATATACTAAAAAAATAAGATTTAGGCAAGTTTTTTTGGCATTTTAACGGTTCTTATCATTTTAATTAAAATCATTTTATTGATTTTTCATCTGCCTGCAGAGGCACCACATCAATGTTGCATAAGTGTTAAAGGTAATTATTTCACATATAAAAATTAAAAATAAATTAATACCTTAAAAATAAATAAATAAATCTTAATATAATCTTTTATATTCATTCATAACCTAATTTTCTTCCTATGTGGACACATAAGAGATATTTAAGACAAAGAAAGTGACATTTTGTGTTTTTCTTTGATTTAAATATTATATAATTCATTTTCATAAAAAAATTTCCATTAAATAACTTAATTTAGATCCTTATGTGTTAATGGTTAAATTATATTCATCTAATAAATTTTTTTCATGTGTTAAAGTAATTTTATAGTTTTTATCATTTTTTAACCTAAATTACTCAATTTACCCTTTAGTGTGGTCACAAAATTTACCGTGGTTACTATTAATATTAGAAAAAAATAAAAATAAAATATTTAATAAACTTGGAAATTATGAATCCAAATTTTAAATCAATTTTTCAAAATTCAAAACATATAATTTTCTGAATTTAATTCAAAATAAAACCGGTAAACTGCCATGATTTTTTCTCTCGAAAAAATTCCCTATTAAAACATAAAATGTTTTTATAATCAATTATTGTGTAAAATAATTTTCATAAACAATAATTGGATTATTTTAAATCAATATGAACTTATAAAAATTTAAAACTAATCCAAAACATAATTTTACCACTTAAAGGCTTTAAAAGAAAATACAGTTTTCAATAAAAATAAATATTTCACTATTCATCAAAACATGAAACTTATTAGAGAAATACGAAAAGTTCACCCAAATTGAATTTTGATATACCGATTATAAATAAGAATTTTATTTTTTCAAATAAAATCTATAAAATTATCAAAAACTATATTTTTAACAAGTGCACCATCAAAAGGCGGTAAAAGTGCATTTTTAGAAAAAAACTACTTTTATGCGTAAAATTGGATTTGTTCTTATATCATGTCTAGAAAACACATAAGATAGATGTTAAAAAACTGATTTAATATATTATATATATTTAATTAATATAATCAAATAACAGTAATTTTTTATTTATCGTTATAAAAAACACTTGTACACATTTAAATAGCTTTTTAGAAAAATATTTCCTATTATTAAAAAAAATATTTTATATTCATTTATAATTAATTGGTCAAAGAATTATATATAAACATGTAAACCATAATTTCATAATTTAGTTAATCCTTTTCATACCTTCCATTCTAATGGATAGGTTATAATTTTTTTGTTTTAATTATTATAATAATAAAATGATGTTTTGTAGAAACTCAGTGTTGTGTGTAATGCAAGCTAAGTCGGTATTGCGTATAACACAAGACATCAAAGAATTAAAATTATTCTAAAAGAACTATATTTCATAAAAATATTTGGGTGTTACAATAATAACATCATAAAAACCATATAAATCATATATAAACAATAAATCCATCATTATTACTAGAATTTATAGGTGATAATGAAAAATCAAACAATATCAGTTCGTGAGGCAGTAGTTCTCCGTACACACGAATGATGATTTCGTAACCCATTTGATGGAAGTGGATATGATTTTAGGTCATCCACTTATCTTAAAAACATATTAGGATATGGAATATATTGAGGTTATTATATAAGTATGATATAAAAATAATAAAAGGGGTTTGATGAAAAAATAAAACAAAAACATTCATTGATGAACATTAACTCTTCTTTGGGTATCGTCTTTAGGTTTGCACTAAAGCCTTACTAGGATGGATTTATGCCCAAAATAAGGCTTCTAGGATGAGGGTAATAAATTTTATAGGTGATTTGGGTAGTTCTTAGCTGAACCCAATAGGTTTGAAGTTGTGAAGAAGAGATGAGAGGGGGTGACATTTTATAAGTGAGGGAGAAGACACACATGGCATTTTTGAAAAGAGTTGAGTCCCCTCATATTTTTCACATGAAAAATGATAAAAAAAATAAAATTAAAAACTTATACATTTTAAGGTATAAATATTTCTAGAAAATATTTTTTTTTTCAAGTGTATAGTAAAATTTTACTCTTATATTTTTAGTTTAACCCCCCAGTAAACCCATTTTTACCTTAGTTACGGTAATTATTTTTTACTCCATTCACTATTCATTATGGTAAAAAATTAAGTTAGACTTATTAGAAATTATAATTAATTATGATTCCAAATATGAAATCAATTTTTCTAAATTCCATTCATATAATTGGAAAAAATTAATTTAAAATTAATCCCACATGCATGATGAGAAAATGAGTTTTAAAGCGAAAATGATCAAAAGTTTACAAAGTTTTTATATCTAATTTCAATGTGAAATTTATTCCAATTACCTAATTTGGATTAATATATGTATCATAAAACTAATTTTAATTTAAAACCAATTTAAAATATAATTTAACTTTATAAATAAATTAAGTGAAAAGACAGTTTTCAATTAAAATTCAGTATTTTCACTATTCATCAAAAAATGAAACTTTTTAGAAAAATCCCAAAAAATAACCCTAAGATAATTTTGACATTATAAATTCAAAAATGAAATTTATTTTATCAAATTTATTTTAAAAAATTTTCAAAAATTTATTTTATTATTGTTCACAAAAGGACATAAAAAGCAGACTTTTTTGAGAAAATAGTATTTTCAAAACATATAAAGACTTTACTAAAAATTATGTATTTTATTATCATATGTTTTTTTATATAAAACCATTATACATAATATTTAAAAAATTATTTATTACTATTTATATCACTATTTTTAATGACTATGTTATAATGGTCATGTTTAAATAAATATATCATTGTTTTGTTAAAACATAGTTTTGTGTGTAACACATGCTAAGAAAGTGTTGTGTGTAGCCCAAGATTAACTTGTTATTTATTGAAATGAAATAAATAAAATAAATTCAATTTATTTGTAAAAAAACTTCATAAAAACCTAGGGTGTTACATGAATCTAGTGCAAGTGGGAGTCTGTTAGAGTTGGTTCCCTAGAACCAGCTACTATGTACATTCAATTACCGTAATATTCATAGTGATGAATATTAATTAATATCTTATATTATCTTTATCTTTCTTCTATATGACAATAAATGTGCTAATTTTCTTAGATTACTTGTCACATTGAAAGGTCACGACAGTTCTCCGCAATCATGGGTAAATAATCATATGACTTTGAGACTCTTTCTCATAGTGTATGCCCTTAGTAATCTCAGGAGAGGAGATTATGATAACATGACCTACCAATAGAAAATGCACATTCATATGTGTTATTGGATGTTCCTATCTACATACGTGTGTAATGGGTCTTAGAATTTAATATTATTATTAATTCATATTATGATTTGTGTACTTTTATGTATGATGTAACTGATTTGTGTATTCCTTTTCATACATATTATTGTGTATAAAAACATGTTTTCACCGGATACATATTGTTTTGTAGATAAAATGATTTATTTTGGTGTTCTTGTTGTTCTTTTAGGAGATTCCAACCAAATTCAAAAATCAAGAGTTATTAGAATAAAAGTTCCAATATACAAAACATGTGCTTTATAAACAAACATTATATAACCTTTCCCTGAAGTAGTTCGTCCAGACTACATACATGACCATGTAGCCATTCAGACACCACACACCATGTACTTCCTATTAACATGCCGTATACATCCTTCTTGATGTATTTTTTGGCTAAAATATATTTTACACACCATGTGAGATGGATCAACACATTGTGTACCTCACTAAATGATTGCCAACACTTTAAAGTCAATGGGTTGTTCATAACTCACCTACTAGCAGAGAAAATGAAGAAAAAATTATATTGACCAGAGTAGATGATGTGTAAGTTTGGGTACACACCATGTAGCCTAATTTTTTATAAATAGAGAGGTACCCCTCCTAGTTTGATGTTGGATAATCTAGTTGGAGGTGTTGTTGCTCTGCAAAATGATCTCCCACGAATCCAAAAATTTGACTTTTCTTCCTTCTTTCATTTATATTTTAGCATAATTCTCCCTCTTTTCCCCTTTTATCCCTCTTTTTCCCTTTTGTCCCTCTCATATCCATGGTAGGGGTTGAGGTTCTTCTCAACCTGTACACTGTGACCATGTTCATAAGATTCTAGTTTCCTCATGTTGGGGTTGTAATAAATTTACGGGTTTGTTGTAATCTAAATTATAGTGTGTTACTTTTTTATAATTTTTGTTTTACAATTCCTTTAATGAATTAAATTTTAGAATCTTCATTGGTGTCTGATAAAACACAATTTTGTTGAATATTTTATTGATAATAAATGATATAATTTCCCCACATTGTGCTAAATATGTTTATTTATAAAATATTTGGGATTTGATCATTCATTTGAAAATTTGGTGAAAATTCCAGTTTTACCCTTTATAGTGCACTGTAGTATTTCAAAGATACATATTTTTATATTTATTATTTTAATTTGAAATTTTGTTACAGTGTTCCTAACTTAATTTTCTACAACTTTAATTCAGTACACTAGAGCTAAAAAGGGCATTTGGATGGAGTAAATGGGACATTAATCCAATGGTGGGCTGGACTCGGCAGAATGGACATGGGTTCTGTATTTGGGCCATATCTTCTTCATCCGGTCATGAATTAAGCCCATATTTTGAGAGAAGCTCGGGGATTCATTTTCCCACAAATAATACTTCTGGAAGGAGAGCTTTTTAACGAGTTTTCGAGGTAAAATGGGCGGTGAAAGTTTTATTAAAATATTTGGCCGAGATTTCCCATTCACACTTGAAACCTCTTTAAACCTAGCCTCCCCTACACTCTATAAATTAGAGTTTTTATCATTTGGAAGGGTTGGGACGTGAATTAGGAGATTAGAGGTAGAAGAGAATTTGTTTCACCCAAATTCTCTAACCATTGTAAGAGGGGTAGCTCTTGAAGCAAGGATCCCTCATCGAAGCCTCCTTCTCTTCTTCATTTTGTAATGTTTTCATTTGTGTAATAAACTTATTTGTTATTCTTTTATTTCTTCTCTTTTCTTATGTTTTGTTTAAATTTATTATTCTATTAATCTTCCTAATTGGTTTGTAATTCTTGAGTAGAATCATTATTGGGTTATGCCCATTATAAACCTTTGCACATTCGAAACGTTTCTATGATGATTATGCCACCCATGGAAGAGTAGTATTTTAGTAATCGATCTACCTCTCACCTTATTCATTAATTTATTTTGAATCAATGATCTACTGTAATTCACTAAATATGATCTATTAATTGAGTTTTCAATTTAAATGAAACTAATAAATCAATTGAACAATAAACACAAAACGCGAGAGGTCGGGATTTGTGTGAATTGTGAGAGCGTAATCTTAATCGGTAATACAAGACCACACGAGATCAATTTGTAGAGTTCAAATACAATCCCTAAACTCAATTAATCCTCATTTACAGAGTGTTATGTGCCTTAATTTATCACTGACCATAACCTAATCTTAGAATATCAATCAAAGAAGGGTGTTGCGATTGCATGTTCCGAAGTTAGCCTAGGGTTAAATTCACTTCATCTTCATGGTAAAGTTAATTCTCGTAGGGTTAGGGATTTAACAAATTAAGGGATCATAATTAAGTGAATGTTAATTTAAATGATAATGATTAATAATAGAGTGAAGAGGTAGAGTTAGATCGATTACTCCTTTTAAAATATTTTCTAAAAAAAACATCTTCTTGTTGTGTCTTTTTAATCAAACATCATTTCAAAATTAAAAAAAAATGCAATCTTCTTCCAGAAAACTTCTTCTAGATTCATAAACTATAACCAACCCCCATTTTTTCAAGTAGTGTTTATATTATATTATATTATATTTTTTTAGAATACCTTTAATATGTTGTTAAATTCACTTCCTCCTTTGAGAGACGACCTTGGTCAGCCACTCTGCTGCACCTAAGAACCCCAAAATCACATTAATCATTTGAGGGCACCCATGGCAGCACTCTATCAAATTGGCACCATTGTCGGGGAGACAAGTAATTTATTCAACAATTTAGAGGTATTTCTTGTATTTTTCATTTTATTATTTTCTTCACCTCTCTCTTTCATCTTTCCCCTTTCTCAAGTTTTCATTTTTTTCATTCTCTTCTTTTCTTTTTGGACCATCAACTCAAACTTCTCATTTTTATTTTACTATGGTCCACTTTCTTTATTTTCATTTTTATTTGATTTATGACACTAACTAATCCCAAAGATCTCTTAAATATTGACCCTGAGATTGAACGTATCCTTAGGGCATGAATCAGACATTCTCAATCTACGGGAAGTTTCAATATTCAACAAGTTGGTGAATTCCTCTCTTATGGAAACATTGAAATTGGAATCAATTCAAATTCAAACATAAAAGAGGAACGAATGGCTGGAAATAATGGAAATGAACTTAATAGAACCATTAGAGAATTGGATGCACCGGATATTAACTATCAACCAAATTGTATTGCATACCCAAATCTCAAATCGGACTTTGAATTGAAATCTGGATTAATTCACCTTCTTCCAAAGTTTCATGGCTTATCTGGCGAGGATCCTAACAAACACCTTAAGTAATTTAATGTGGTTTGCTCAAATTTAAAACCAAGAAATTTTTCTGAAGATCAAATTAAATTAAGAGCATTCTCATTCTCATTTGATGGAGCTGCAAGAGATTAGATGTATTATTTGCAACCTGAAGATGTAACATGTTGGAATGATTTGAAATATCTTTTCCTGCAAAGATTTTTTCCAGCATCAAGGACCGCATCCATTCGAAATGAGATATCGGGGATCAAGCAAGCCCAAGGAGAGTCAATGTATGAGTACTGGGAGCGATTCAAGAAGTTGTGTGAAAGCTTCCCACATCAGCAAATCAGTGAGCAATTACTCATCCAGTACTTCTATGAAGGACTCACACCCATGAAGAGGAGAATGGTGGATGCTGCAGCAGGAGGGGCATTGGTGGACAAAACACCATCAGCCGCATGTTCATTGATCGACAAGATGGCCCAAAACTCCTAACAATTTGGTGATCGAGGTACACCACATATCATGGGAGTACATCAGGTAAGTCCTTCTTCTCTTGAGATTCATTTGATTGAAACCAAGTTAGAAGAATTGACAACTATGGTGAGAAAAATTTCTTTGGCACAAAAGACATCCCAACCCACTCCTTCAAGGCCTTGTGGCATTTGCACTGAGACAAGCCACCCAACTGACTGTTGCCCACAACTACAAGAGACAGAGGATTGCGCAACAGTATTCCCAGGGAGACCATTTCAGCAGCAACAACAACCATATCCACAAAAGAAGTTTGATTCATTTGATCCAACATAAAATCAAGGGTGGAAAGATCAACCAGACGTGAGGTATGGCTCTGGACAACAACAAAGGCCCCCTTTTCAACCAAACTTCCAGCAGCCTCCACCTTACCAACATGGTTTCCAAAAACCCCAAAGGAGATTTGAAGCTCAAACATCAACAAGTCAGAAACAAGGGAATCCTCCACCAAAGGTAGATTCTAATACTGATGATCTTTTGAAGCAAATTGTTCTTAATCAATAGAATGAGCTGAAGAGTCAAAGTTTGGAGCTGAGGGAGTTGAAGACTCAAATGAGCCAGATTGCCACCGCCCTCCATGAACTTGTGAGTAAGAATTCTGGAAATCTACCTTCCCAACCCACTCCAAATCCAAAGGGGAATGTCAGTGCCATCACATTGAGAAGTGGGAAGCAAATGAACAATACATCTGTACCTAACATTCCACCAGGATTCACCTCAACTCCGGAGAAGCCGCATTCCAAACCAACTGATGAGAAATCCAAGGAGAAAGATAAAGGTAAGAAAAAGATTGATTATGTTCCTCCTAAACCCATTCCTTTTCCAAACAGGGTTGTTCAAACCAAGAAGATTGCTGAAGAAGTAGTGCAAAAGGAGGTTTTGGACACATTCAAGCATGTGGAGATCAACATTCCTCTACTTGAAGCCATTAAGCAAATCCCAAGGTATGCCAAATTCTTAAAAGAACTCTGCACCAATCGAAGAGGGCTTAAGGGAAATGAGAGGATCAACCTTGGAAGGAATGTCTTGTCACTCATTACACCAACTCTAGCAATACCAACAAAGTGAAAGGATCCCGGGACATTCACCACCCCATGTACCATAGGGGAGTTGCACTTCTCTGATTCTCTTTGTGATTTAGGAGCTTCAATAAATGTGATTCCTCACTCTGTATTCTCTTCCTTGAAGGTTGGTGAGTTGAAGCCAACAAGAGTAGTGGTGCAATTGGAGAATAGAGCTACGACATATCCAGCGAGAGTCCTTGAGGATGTACTTGTCCGGGTAAGAGACATGATCTTTCCAGAAGACTTCTATGTGCTTAACATGGAGGATGATCAGGTAAGTTCTCATGCCTCCATTATCTTAGGTAGGCCCTTCCTCAAAACTGCAAAAACTATCATAAATGTCAATGAGGGTACACTTTCCATGGAATTTGGAGATGAAGTTGTGATATTTAATGTTATGGATTCTATGAAGTACCCCTCAGAGGACCATTCTGCTTTTGTTATCTCCCATTTTGAACCACCAAGTAAAAACCCCATGGAATTGTATTGTCCTATGCTTAGGGATATTATGAGTATTGGTTCTAGTTTGATGTCTAAGAGTACTTCTACACCCGTTTTTAAGGAACAAGACTCTCTAAGATTTGATTTTGAAATGGAATCATATTCTGATTTTGATCATGTGAACTCTGATTATGACCTGGCTATTGAGTATGCTGATGGATTTGGTGCTTTATTCTCTGATTGTGATGATTTATATTCTGATACTAATGTTCATTGTGCAGATATGTCTGTTGCATCAATTTCTCCATCCATACATCACCCCCCTACATTGGAACTCAAGACATTTCCCCCAAATCTTAAATATGCATACTTGCTGAGTGGTGATAGATTACCTGTTATCATTGCTAACAATCTCTCTTTTAAACATGAAGAAAAACTTTTGAATCTTTTGAGAGATAACATTAGAGAAATTGGTTGGACATTGGCAGACATATCAGGTATTAGCCCCTCCATTTTCATGCATAAGATTCTCTTGGAGGATGGGGCTAAACCGGTGAGACAACCACAAAGGAGACTCAATCCCACCCTCCTGGATGTTGTTAAAAAAGAGGTTGAAAAATTGCTCGAGGCAGGTATAATCTATCCCATTTCAGATTCTCAGTGGGTAAGTCCTATTCAGGTTGTGCCTAAGAAGAGTGGTGTTACTGTTGTTAAAAATGAGAAAGATGAGTTAGTTCCAATAAGGGTGCAAAACAGTTGGCATGTGTGTATTGATTATAGGAAACTAAATCAGTCCACTCTCAAGGACCATTTCCCCCTCCCATTTATTGATCAAATACTTGAGAGACTAGCTGGGAAAACACACTATTGTTTCTTGGATGGATTTTTTGGATATTTTCAGGTTCCTATAGCTCCAGAGGATCAGGAGAAGACTACATTCACCTGTCCCTTTGGCACATTTGCCTACCGGAGGATGCCATTTGGACTTTGCAATGCCCCAGGTACCTTCCAGAGATGCATGGAGAGTATTTTTTCTGATTTTATTAAGACCTGCATGGAGGTATTGATGGATGATTTTACAGTGTATGGATCCTCATTTGATGAATGTCTAAAGAGTTTGGGAAAGGTATTGAATCGTTGTATTGAGAAGAATCTGGTCCTGAACTTTGAAAAGTGTCATTTCATGGTAGAGAAAGGCATTGTCTTAGGGCATGTAGTGTCAAAACATGGGATAGAGGTTGATAGACCTAATATATACATTATTTCATCCCTTCCATATCCTATATGTGTGCGTGATGTTAGATCTTTCCTAGGGCATGCAGGGTTTTATTGGAACTTAATCAAATATTTTAGTAAGATTGCTCTTCCTATGTCAAGATTATTTCAAAAGGATTCTGATTTTGTGTTTGATGTTTCTTGCAGGAATTCATTTGATGAGCTAAAACAACGTGTGACCACTTCACCTATCATATAGCCCGCGCGGTGGGACCTTCCATTTGAGCTTATGTGTAACGCCTCCAACTTCGCGGTTGAAGCTGTCTTATCTCAGAGGGTGGAAGGACGTTCACATGTGATTGCCTATACATCAAGGACATAGCCCAATAAAACTACACAACCACAGAAAAGGAGTTTCTTGCTGTCATATTTTCTTTAGATAAATTCTGTTCATATTTATTGGGCTCTAAAGTAGTTGTTTTTTCTGACCATGCAGCTTTGAGGTACCTCCTGAAGAAGCCAGATGCAAAGCCACGACTTATCCGTTGGATGCTCCTTCTTCAAGAGTTTTACCTTGAGATAAAGGACAAGAAGGGGTCATAGAATTTGGTGGTGGACCACATGATTAGGCTTAATCACACACTAGAGGATGACACCTTGGACCAGGTACCACTTCAGGACACTTTTCCCGATGAGCATCTTTATTCCATCTCAGGTACGCATCCTTGGTATGCTGATTTAGTGAACTACATTGTTACCTCTGAAATCCCTACAAATTTAAAGAAATATCAAGTCCAAAAATTAAAAAGCGAGTCTAGGTATTATGTGTGGGATGATCCTTACCTCTGGCGCATGTGTAGTGACCAAGTCATTAGGAGGTGTGTTCCCGATCATGAGTTTGAGTCTGTTTTGCATTTCTTTCATACAATTTCTTGTGGTGGACACTTTGGACCCCAAAGGATAGCTAGGAAGGTTTTGGATTCTGGATTATATTGGCCTAGCTTGTTCCATGATGCCCATGTGTTTTGTAAGTCATGCTCTCATTTCCAACACACTGGGAATATTTCTAGGAGACATGAGATGCCCCAACAACCCATACTATTCTGTGAGATTTTTGATGTATGGGGCATTGATTTTATGGGTCCTTTTCCTAGTTCATTTGGATTTTTGTATATTTTGGTTTCTGTTGATTATGTGAGTAAATGAGTGGAGGCCAAGGCCACCAGGACTGACGATTCTCATGTTGTTGTGGACTTTGTCAAAGCACAGATTTTTTGCAGGTTTGGAGTACCAAAGACCATCATCAGTGACCAAGGGACACACTTTTGCAATAGGAATTTTTCTTCCCTCCTTCAAAATTATGGGGTGACACACAAAACATCAACACCATACCATCCCCAAACAAATGGCCAGGATGAGGTTTCAAATCGTGAGTTGAAACAAATATTGGAGAAAACCGTGTTGCCAAATAGGAAGGATTGGAGCAAGCACTTGGATGATGCATTGTGGGCTAATAGGATATCATACAAGACACCCATTGGTATGTCCCCATTTAGGATTGTTTTTGGGAAAGCATGTCATCTCCCAGTGGAAGTCGAGCATCAGGCATATTGGGCTATAAAGAAATGCAACATGGATTTGGCCCAAGATGGAATTAAAAGAAAGTTGAAAATTCAAGAGCTTGAGGAGATTCAACTGTCATCATATGAGAACTCAAGGCTCTACAAGAAAAGATCAAAAGCATCTCATGACAAAATGATCCAACAAAGGGAGTTTCATGTTGGAGAGAAAGTCCTTCTCTACAGTTCATGACTGAAGCTGATGCCTGGTAAGTTGCGTTCCAGATGGTTAGGTCCTTATATTGTATCTAATGTTTTTCCTTATGGTGCAGTGGAGATCACACAAGAGGACACTGGAAGGAGATTTTAAGTCAATGGGAAACGTTTGAAGAGGTACATTGAGGGACTTCCTATTGATGCATTGGATTTTATCACACTGCATAACCCCATCATCGCTTGATCACATCAGGCTGTTCCTAACCCTTTCACTTTTATATTATTTGTCCTATTTAAAAATTCTGCATTTCATGTGCATATATCATCTCATGGGTTCAAATTGAGGACAATGCAATATTTTAAGTGTTGGGGAGGGAAACTTTTAGTTTAGTAATTTCAATTGTTTTCCTGATTAAAAAAAAACAAAAAAAAATTGTGTGTTTTTTCAAATTTTGTGTGTTTATTTTTCAATTTTCTTTGTGTTTTTTCAAATTTTGAACTGAAATGATTCTCATCACAATTTTAAAAATGCATATCAATGAGTGAAATAATTTATACCTTGAAACTAAGCTTAAATGAATGCTAAAATAACTTTGTTTCAAGTTCAAATATTTAGTAATTTCATGAAAAGTACACTGAATTTTGAATCCCATGCCACATCTCACTGTCTTTATATTTGAAATCACATTCCTGTGAGGCTTATGAACCATTATTTTCATATTCTTTACATTCACCTCACTTCTTGAGAGAACCAAACCATGCTTGATTTAACCAGAATTTGATCTATTCTTGTCAAAACTTGAGGGTTTGAGGTACATATGTTTAAATGATTGAGGCATTTGTTTGGTATTAAAGCCACTATTTCAAATAATCCTTTTTTATAATGGTCTACCTTGAATATTTAATCCTTTTATCCCTTATAATCCATGAACAACCTGTTCGGTTAGCCACATTACAAGCCAATTTTCCCTATCCAACCAACTCTTGAAGTGAAATTGCGTAATCTAGTTGAGCTTAAGTGTGGGGGAAGCTGTCTTGTGTTGTGCCATCACATTCTGTGATACTTTGGGTGGAAAATTAAATTCTAAAGAGATGTGTTTTCTAATGAATAAATCCATTATATTAAAAGCTGTGCCTTTTCTGGAGCTTTCATGACAAGTGAAGCTGTGCCTTTTCTGGAGCTTCTAATTGAGGTGGAAAGTTGTGCCCATCTGGAGCTTTCAAGAAAATCATGTTTGAGAAGATTGACATTTTTGATGATGAAATAATGAATGGTGTAAACTTTTCATGACTTTTCATGATGATGGAGCTGAATTGATACTATGGGGATTGAGGAGAAGACCATATTTAAGTGAAAATTAGATTAATTCAATTTTGCTTCAAAAGAGTCAAGCCCTCCTCATTCAGCCTCAGAGTTTTTCACATCTTAATCCTACCAACTGAAAGCCACAGAACAACCCTGAAAAGTCCTTATGATAAACATATGTCCTTGACTCACATCGGGTAGTGATGTAGGAATCTATCAAGCCTATGGTGACCCTTGTATGAGTTTGGATGAGAAAGACATTGCAAAAAAATTGATATTTGAGTGATGAGAGAAAATTCAAGCGAGGTAAGTGTTTTGTGCATGAGAGGATAAATGAAGTGGAAATATATTGAATGATATAAATAGAGAACTTGAACTAAGGTTTTTTATGAGGCATGATATCTTTTGATTCTTGGTGGGAAATTGATTTATCTCAAGGATATGTGTTTTAAAATTGGTTTTGATTTGATATTGATGTTTACTTAATATGAGATTTTGCTCCGGAGTGCAAAAGGGTAAGTGTGAGGGAGTTGATAAAACACTATTTTGTTGAATATTTTATTGATAATAAATGATATAATTTCCCCACATTGTGCTAAATATGTTTATTTATAAAATATTTGGGATTTGATCATTCATTTGAAAATTTGGTGAAAATTCCAGTTTTACCCTTTATAGTGCACTGTAGTATTTCGAAGATACATATTTTTATATTTATTATTTTAATTTTAAATTTTGTAACAGTGTTCCTAACTTAATTTTCTACAACTCTCATTCAGGACACTAGAGATAAAAAGGGCATTTGGATGGAGTAAATGGGACATTAATCCAATGGTGGGCTGGACTCGGTAGAATGGACATGGGTTCTGTATTTGGGACATATATTCTACATACGTTCTTTTATTAAGCCCATATTTTGAGAGAAGCTCGGGGATTAATTTTCCCACAAATCATCCTTCTGGAAGGAGAGCTGGTTAATGCGTTTTCGAGGTCAAATTGGCGGTGAAAGTTGTATTAAAATATTTGGCTGAGATTTCCCATTCACACTTGAAACCTCTTTAAACCTAGCCTCCACTCCACTCTATAAATTGGAGTTTTTCTCATTTAGAGGGGTTGAGAAGTGCATTAGGATATTGGAGGCAGATGATAATTTGTTTCACCCAAATTATCCAACCATTTTAAGAGGGGTAGCTCTTGAAGAAAGGATCCCCTCATCGAAGCCTCCTTCTCTTCTTCATTTTGTAATGTTTTCATTTGTGTAATAAACTTCTTTGTTATTATTTTATTTCTTATCTTTTATTCTGTTTTGTTTAAATTTATTATTCTATTAATATTCCTAATTGTTTTGGAATTCTTGAGTAGAAGCGTTATTGGGTTATGCCCATTATAAACCTTTGCACATGCAAAACGCTTCTACGATGATTACGCCACCCATAGAAGAGTAGTCTTTTAGTAATCGATCTACCTATCACCTTCTTCATTTATTTATTTTGAATAAATGATCTACTATAATTAACTAAATATGATCTATTAATTGAGTTTTCAATTTAAATGAAACTAATCAAGAAATTTAACAATAAACACAAAACGCGCGAGGTCGGGATTTGTGTGAATTGTGAGAGCATAATCTTAATCGGTAATACAAGACCACATAGGATCAATTTGTAGAGTTCAAATACAATCCCTAAACTCAATTAATCCTCATTTACAGAGTGATTATGTGCCTTAATTTATCACTGACCATAAGCTAATCTTAGAACATCAATCAAAGAAGGGTGTTGCGATTGCATGTTCCGAAGTTAGCCTAGGGTTAAATTCACTTCATCTTCGTGGTAAAGTTAATTATCGTAGAGTTCAGGATTTAAAAAATTAAGGGATCATAATTAAGTGAATGTTAATTTAAATGATAATGATTAATAATAGAGTGAATAGGTAGAGTTAGATCAATTACACCTTTTAAAATATTTTCTAAAAAAAACATCTTCTTGTTGTGTCTTTTTAATCAAACATCATTTCAAAATTAAAAACAAAAAAATGCAATCTTCTTCCAAAAAACTTCTTCTAGATCTATAAACTATAAACAACCCCCATCCATTCAATTAGTGTTTTTATTCTCTTTTATTTTATTTTTAGAGTACCTCTGAGAAGTTGTTTTAATTCACTTCCTCCTTTGAGAGACGACCTTGGTCAGCTACTCTGCTGCACCTAAGTACCCCAAAATCACACTAATCATTTGAGGGCACCCATGACAGTGCTATTTCAGTATCGTATCAGACGAAGAATGACACCAATAGTGAAAACTAAAGGAGATGCAATGAGCGAACCCATAACCATTGGGTGATCTTGTTGCCACTATTTTATGGGTAATATATTAATGTGTATTTGAACATTCAATTACTAGACCAAGGAGTTGATGTTTAAAATACATAATTTCTAGTTATTGGACTAAGAAATGATAATATAATTGAATCCCCATGGTAAATTTTTTTTGTAAATAATTTTAATGCTAAATAATGATTATTATGATAAATATTAATTAAATTAAAACCCTGAAAAATATGTTTTATGTTTATTCTATCATTTCTTTTATTTTAATTTAGTTTTCGCGAATAGTTTCACTTTTTCATCTATTCCATTATTTCAATCAATTTTATCTAGATAATTGATTGTGGATCATCCTACTCGTACTAGTTTTTACATTTTTATTTTCCTGTGGGATCAACCCCAACTGTCAGTGCTATATATTTAGTTAGATTAAAAGGGAACAAACAAGTACTTTCAATTGGCCACACCTCATGATGGGAATGGTCGAATTTTGGTGCCATTGTTGTGGAGGTCAGAAAGAAGCAAAATGAGTCTGAGTTGAGGTTGGTTTACCCAGATTTTTTTTTCTTGATTCTTTTTTATGGGACCATCAACCCCCGTTCTATGGATTATTATTTGACTGGGGTTGATACAATTTACATAGAGTGAATTTTTATCTGAATGATCTAGTATTGTTGTACCCGTACCCAGAAAATTATTATCCACACATGGATGATGGGTTTCAATATAAGGAACACCCATGTACATTCTTTAACCCTCTTATCCTCTTCCAAAACTATCTTTTGATAACACCAAAATATTAATGTTGATGATGGAAGAATTTATCACATTCCAGTTCGAACAAATTGAAAGGTTGATACGAATTAGTACTATGGTAGAGCAAATTTCAGAGTTAATCACCCATATGGATACTCTAATTGAGTTGGGGTATGGGTGATCTAATTATTTTTCAACTAAGGAGACATGTTATGATGTGGACCCCACCTATCATTCACTAGAAATTTCTTAACATGATTTTTAAAACTCAATCTTTGAATATGGAGACATGTCACATCATGTTAATAATTAAGTTTATCAATTATTTCTTTCCAACCTCTTAGTTGACCATTTACCTGCTCCAAAGAATTCCTGTGATTATTTTTTGGTTTTCAGTATTATAAAGAAAGAACCTCAAGCGGTGAAGGATATAAATGATAAGACCAAGAAACGAGTCCACCTTTAGTATCTTTTGGCCACAAAGTAGGGATACTACAAACTGCCACCAAGACCACCTGAAGGTTAAGAAATTTGGATACAAGATAAGGTCACCATATATATTTGGTGGTTCGTGCTGCAAAAGCCACACCTACCTTCAGATTAAGGGCAAGTACCCTAACTTAGGTAGATCCATAGACCTAAAACAAAGGATCTTTTTGGAAGGAAACCCAACAAATATTCTCTCCCAACTCTTCTTCTTTTATGTTTTTAATAAATACACGACATGTACCTCTTTTTTACATGCCATGTACCACTCCTTTCTTCTGGAAACTATTTTAATAAGAGTAAAACAAGGTTACACAACATGTGTAACCACTTACATGGAATGTACTTTTCTATTTAGTGTTTATTTTGAAATAAATTTTAGTTTAAGTAAATCTTAATTAAGTTAATTAATAGGAATGAATCCTATACCAATGGAAATGTCATTGGAGTGTATCAAATCCATCGTCAGTTTGAATCGATCTGCACCCACCTTTAGTATAGGATTCATTCTTTAAATCTCATGTTTTAAGTAAATGATCTGTGTGATTTTTTCAAAAAGTAAATAAAACCAATAAAAAATAAAATAAAACCATTGGTAGGGCTGAATTGGCTAGTAGGGTCGTATCCCTCGAATCCAAAAGACTTAAGTTCGATTCTTGCTAGATGGTTTAGTTCCATCCTTTTGCACTTAATTAAAACCACACGACATGTATTTTAGTATACTTCATGTGTACCATGTTTTGATTAATAATTTAAATTTTTTTCAATCATAAGAAATCATCCAAGGGTGATGTAGGCTGATTAAAATAGTTGTATCCTAGGTTTCAAAAGACCAGGGTTTGAATTCAGCTAATCTAACCATTTCATCCCATTCTTTCACTAATTAAAAGCACACACCATGTATTATTCTTTTCTCTATGTAGTACTGCAACTAAAATTTAATTATTAAAAGTTAATAAAACTTTTTAGTACTACAACATTCACTCTAGTGTTTAAGGGAATGCATTTGGATTGGCCGATCATCGGTTTGAATCGCACCCCAAGCACCAGACCAAAGGTTGTAGTTCTCTTTTTCAAATTTTAAAACACATGATGTGTATTTCTCTGACACACTATGTGTATAGGTTTGTTTTTGTTTTTAAATAAATAAATAAATAAATAAATAAATATTATTTATTTATAAATTTAAATAATAATTAATATTTAGTTTATTATAATAATTATACATTATTATTTAAAAAAACACATTACACAACGTGTATTATAAATCAAAACGCCGTGTGGTTCACCTATAAAGGCCAGGGATCCCTAACCGGGCACACCCCATTTCGTGACCCTCCATCTCCTCATTTCCTCCTAAAGAATCATCTTTACACCGCTCGACCTCCCCTCGACCCATCCTTCATTTTGATGCGTTTTAGTCTACAATCTTATCTTCATTTAATTTCTTGATCCAGGTATAACGTTTATCACCCCTTATTTCAGTGTTTTACATGTATTTAGGGCTGTTTAAAAATTAGGTGTTGTGTTTAGTTGAACCCAGTAGTACACGAGATCATAATGAAGAACACACGCTATGTATTTTAAGTACAAATCCACACACACTCACTTATCAATTTCAATAACACATTACGTGTCTGTTCGGGACACACCGTGTACAATGCCTCTTCCTGGCCTAAATAAACCCATGTGCACACACCTACATGACCAAAATCCCATGTACATACACATGACATATGCATTCAGAACATTTCGTATACAGTCTCATTGAAAGACAAAGCCATGTCAAAGAGACTACATGGGTTAGTGGAATGTTCTCACACATGTCGTGTATTGTATACACATGGTGTGTACATTTGTTTTCTACCATTCTTATCTGAGTTTGCATCTGGGAACATACATGGAAAACCCTCCATTTAATCCCACATGACCTATAATACCACTACACATCATGTTTTCCTTTATACCACACACATTACCACTCTGCATGTGTATCCATACTACACGGGTTGGCAACCCGATCACACCACTCACCATGTAGTATGGATCCACATGTCATGTACTTTTATTTTTAGGGATTCTCACTTTGCTTATTTATATTTATATTTATTTTATTTTATTTTATTTTTTTTATTTCCATTTTAGCTATGAAAGACAGAGATAGAGTGAGTGGGAAGTGTCATATGTCTTCTATTTATGGAGAATGGCCCACACGTTAGATCTGGCTTAGGAGGTGGACGACACCTTCAACGATAGATCCTCCAGCGTCACATCCGCCAATTTTGGAAATGTTTCCCCTTATCCTTTTAGAACCCACATCCTCCACATCAACATCTAGTCCAATAGACATCAATCCACCATCTACCAATGTCAAGGGATCCAACCCAGTAGTTTTTTTCTACCAGTGTGCTACCATCAGGTGTGACTGTGCCACCTTCCATAGCTAAAGGGGGCCCTAGTATGGATGATCCTCATACTAGCGCGAAATCATTAGGAACACCTGCAAAATATTCCCTAGCTTACACCACATCAGATCCATCCTCATCTGAAGCTGGTGTACCTCCACCTGTCACTACTTAAGCAGGCCCTTCTATATCAGTAGCTGAAGCCCCACCACAGCCGACATCCACAGTCACTCGATCACTACCACACCACTACCGGATTTTTGAATAGCATCATCCTATTGGGGATAGGCTGTGGCGAGTTTCATGATGCACTATTCAGCTGAGTGGCTAATTCCAAGATATTACTATTCCTCAGTGCCTGGGCATCTGGGAGGAGATTGAGGAGATCCTCGGCCACATGCATCTAACAGAGACACTCCAGGTCAACACTCCCACTTTTAGATATTTTTTTATAGTTTTAGGCTACATTATAGTTAGAAGGGCATGCTTACCACCAAACTCCCAGTGACATAGTGACTCCAATTCGTTTTAGGCTAGGGGACGTCAATTTTTTTCTTACCACGGATGAGTTTGGTTGAGGGTGAGGTTTTTACCCCCCATATAGCCACCCCAACCCATGTTGCCACCCTTAACCTCCTTGAGTGATTTGACCTCATTTCTATATAGTGGTAACTTGCTGGGTCTGACCCTAAGTACACCCCCACTTCCTAGAAGATGACCCTCATCATTTCTCCTCCCCTCCGTTCATCCATCGGTGCTTCAGCACCATACTTTTTCCCCACCATAAGGACACGAGTGTCATGTCCAGACATGACATAAAGATCCTTACGTGCATTTTCTAACATGACTACCACAATCTACATTACTTCACCACCACCTACTTCCGTTCCATGATCCATGATTGTCAAGGAAACCCAAATGAAAGCTTCTATACCACCTGGTTAGTACACTACCTGGGGGTGTTTGATCCATCTCTCCCTCATGATTTCTTAGGTTCTTCCCAGTGTATACACTTCATCATGATTATACACATGAATATGGTTGAGAATAAGGGAGAAACCTTTGTGCTCATGCCGTACGCTCCATCCACAGCTGGGGTAAGAGATGACATATCTTCCCCTGGTGGTGCTACTGATCAGGTACCACCCCATCCACCAACAAACATTAATTCTCCACCACTTCCCACTTCTTCCTCCATTCCATTTTCATCCACTATACCGTATTCTTCTGGCCCATCCATAACCCCACCTCCACCCACACCCTTGGATGATCTCCCCATCTCCCTCTACCTGGCCATCTTAGATTGCCACCTGGACACATTGGACCATTTTTAGGACCTCACGGAGTCTTCCAGGATTCCCTGGATTAGACACTTGAGAAGATAGAGGGAATTATGGACCTCATACTCTAGCACTTGGGCATTCCACTTCCACCAGCACCTACTCCTCCTTAGGTTCCCCATCCTTCAGCTGCATAGGCACCGTTGACAGATTTGGCCATGAATTCAGTGATCCTATCTACTACTAGAACAGATTCTCCTTCTACTACTTCCATCTAGGATGTCCTAGTCAAGCCTACAATATAGAGAGAGGACCTAGTACCTCTAGCTTCTATTATAGCCGCCACTACTCTTCCAGATCCACTTGTTTCATACAATGCCTCTTCTAAGGCGACACAATGACTATTTATGCACATTTATTTCTTTCTATATATCTCTTTTGTGTTATTATTGTGATGTGATGGTTTTTATACTTGCAGAATTAGATTCCCATTTCATCAGTAGTCATAGGTACTCTAGTGTGACATGAGCATCTTGTTTTCGACTTCTTTTCACTTTTTTTGAGCTCACAATGAGGGTAGTATTTTTTTACTATTTATTTAAATTTCTTTAATTTGGGATTACTTATTTTACTACCCCTTTCCCTAAAACTGATCTAGGATACATCATTAATAGATGAAAATATTTTAAAATGTTTATTTTTTTGATTAATTATAATTTTAAACAATAGATACATAGATGATAATTTTAAAAGTTACATTCTTATTTTAATTTTAAAGTATTTTAAAATTATTGATGATATAGTTTGATTTTTGATTTAAATTCTTATATATTTTCCATTTATTAGACCAAACATTTTTATTCATGTCATGACCTGATTGAACCATTATTATCCTCATTTATGAGAGGTTTTATAAACCTTTTGTCATATTATTTATTTTACCTCTTTATTTAGAAATTATTGAGATATTCATGACTACTATAATTTGAGAGTTTTTATCTTCAATACATGAAGATTTTGTATCACATTAAAATGATTGAGAAATTTGATTAATATTTTCAGCCCCTTTGGCCTTGAGACCTACCCTACATCTAACCTATGTAAAGCCCATAGAGACCATGAAATGCATTGATAGGAAGACGCATTACAAGACTAATTATCCTTCATACCCTTATTCTTTAGTAATATTTCATGATTATTTATTTGATCTTTAAAGATGGATTTTGTCTATTCATGGTATATTTTGGTGAGAAACCATGAAATTAAGTGTGGGGGAGAGTCCCTCTTTTTCATTTGGGCTGAATGGTTTTGAAACCACTTTTCATTGTATTCCTAAGAGGTCCCACTTTTATTAAAAAATGATAAAAAATTCAAAAGCGGGCCAAATATTCATTTATTACACTTATTAATGGTTCACGAACCCATTTTGGTAATGTAATATCATGGTGATGGTGACCTTTGAGAGATATTTTTGGGTATGTATTTTTATTGAGATTTATTATAGAATATCATATTTTATTATTTAAGAATCCATCCTCCTTTTTTCAAGCATCTGAGATTATTTTTCACATCATTACCTACCTACCCTAGCCTTAGAATAATTTGAACCTTATTGAAAGACCTCATTTTTTTATTTTACTTATAAGTGGAGAATGCGAATACTTTCAAGCCTATGGATAGAGTACATATACTTGAAATTGATCATAACTCTAATTAAATGATCTTGAGTGATGAGTTTTCATTTTCTGGTGAGGTAAATCATCAAGTGGCATGTATATTAATGGAAAGTTGAAAAATGTACATAAAATATGATTAAAGTATTTTATTGTATTATATTGGAGGCCTAATTAGATTATCTTTGGAATTGAAAAATGTTTTGTGCCTTTTAAAATCCTCTACTATGGTTATAGTATTTATAAGTATAATTATTTTAATGCAACCCTTTTAAAATTTTGGATTTTATTAATTAAATATTGATATTTTTCTTAAAGGAAAGAAAATGAATAAGTGTGTGTGTGTGTGGGGGGGGGGGGTTAGGGTTGATGTACCTGATTTTTGTATACATTTTCATACATATTATTGAGTAGAAAAACATGTTTTCATAAGATATACATTGTTTTGTGGATAAAATTCTTTATTTTGATGTTCATGTTGATCTTTCAAGAGATTCTGGCTAAAGTCACAAATTGAGAGTGATTAGAATAAAAGTTAAAATATACATGACATGTACTTTATAAATACATGCCATGTAACCTTGCCTTGACACAATTTGACCAGATCGAGTACATTCTCATGTATCAATTTAGACACCACACGTCGTGTACTTCCTATTAACCCGCATTGTACATCCTTCTAGATACAATTGGTGGCTAAAAAAGACTGTACATGACATGTGAGGCAGCGCAACATGCTTTTTACCTCACCAACTGACTACTGATGCTTCAAAGTCAATGGACAGTGCATGCCTCACCTACTAGAGGAGAAACTGAAGGAAAAAGTCATTTAAATAGATTACATAATGTGTACTTTTGGGTACATTCCATATAGCATAATTTTCTATAAATAGAGATACACCCCTTCTAGTTTGAGGTTAGACACTATAGGGGGAGGTGTTGTCACTCTACCGAATGATCTCCCCCAAATAAAAAAATTTGAGTTTTATTCCTGATTTCATTTCTATTTGAGTGTAATTCTCTATCTTTATCCTTTTTCCCCTCTTTTCCACTTTTGTCCCTATTGTATCTATGGTAGGGGTTGAGGTTCTACTCAACCCACACACTGTGACCATGGTTATAAGAGGCTAGTTCCCTTGTGTTGGGGTTGTAATAAGATTATGAGTTTTTTGTAATCTAAATTATGGTGAGTTAATTTTTTTATGATTTTTTACTATTTCTTTAATGAATTAAATTCCACAATCTCTATTAGTTTCATATAGAACCAATAATGACACCAACAAAAAAAACTAAAGGAGTTGCAATGAGCGAATCCATGACCATTGGGTGAGCTTGTTTCCACTGTTTTAGGGGTAAAATATTAATGTGTATTTGAACATTCAATTACCAGACCATGGATTTTATGTTAAAAATACATAATTAATATTTTTCAGACCAAGAAGTTGTAATAGAATTGAATACACTTGGTAAAATATTTTTGTAAATAATTATAATGATAAATAATGATTATTACAATAAACCTTAATCGAATTGCAACCCCAACACATTTTTTTTCTATTTGTTCTATCATTTATTTTGTTTTAATTTAATTTTCACAAATATTTTCACTTTGTCATCTATTCCATTATTTCAGTCAATTTTATCTGGATAGTCAACTGAGACTCATCTAAATAATACTGGTTTTTTCTTTTTCATTTCTCTATGGGATCGACCCTGATTGCCACTAACTACCTAGTTAGTCGTATCAAAAGGGAACAAACAAATATTTTCAATTTTATTCACCTTGGGACAGGAGTGGTAAATGTATTGACCAAAATTTTTATGGCATATATTCACGGGTTTTAGAGTATATTGGGTGAATCACGAGTGATATGTATTAATGAATAATGTGAGGAAGTATTTGTCCCTTATGTTCATTAATACAAGTTAATATCTTAAGTCCTTTGATGATAATGGAACTACCTGGTTAAATCCATGGCCATGGAATTATTTTTATAAGTTCACTTTTAGAAATTCAAAGAAAAAGACATTTATCACATAGGTTGATGAAACTTGTATGCAACTTGCTTGATTATGGATATCGAGACAAAGATATTATATTACATAGTTTGTGTTCATATTATATTATTTTCATTGAGACATTTAAATTATTTCTCTATGAGTGTCTGGGCATGTTTCTAGATGATAACCTTGGATTATAGGCAGTTTTTTTTCTAATGCCATTGATAAATAGTCCTTGAGGGTCATACACTAAGTATATCCAGAACCTTAGTTAAATTCTATATAAATTTAACATGATAAATAAATATTATTCTTATATTTGGTTTAATAATTATTCATGATTGGTTGATTGAATATGTTTAGGCACCAATTATTTGAGAGAATATTATGTGAGTTGAATATTAAATAAATATTTATTCATCAGGTAATTATTTAATTACATGAATATACAAATATTTATTTATCTCACATTTATTCTCAAGACAACAAATATTTATTTATTTGGTTACATGAATATTTAATAAATATTTATATTCTAGTTTTTTGAATGTAAAATTTATTTATTTATTGAAAAATAATAAAGTTTCATCTATTTATTCAAATAAATATACATTATTCAGAGCCCAATAAATATCGAGGAGGACTGAAGAACCAAGTTTAATGGTCTTGTAATAAATGAAATATTAAATATTATTTGAATAAATATTAATTTATTTATTCATGTAAATAATATTTATCTATCCAAAATTTTATCACATGTTATGAAAATAATAATAATATCATTATTTAGACATGAGGTTTTCTAGGGATTAAGAGAATAATAAAGGCCCTTATGAAATTATCTATTCTCTAACCTTAGGCCTAAAGATACGTGGTTATGTTATTATCTAAATATGTGAAACCTAATGACTATTATGCATAAAAAATTCTAGAGAAAATCCTCTCAATATATAGAGAGATCTTCCTCCTAAATGCTCTCAATAATAGAGAGTGATTCCCCTCCTCTACCAGAGTGATTCCTTCTCACCTCTAAGGATTATTTTTTGATCAATAAAAAATGATGAAAGTGTTAGGACCATCTAATATCTCACCCAAATAATTATATGGTGATGATCAAATGTTAATGAAACACATGTGGATCATCACTAGAGGGAATCCACCCTTGATTTCTCTGACACCATGATGGTGCGACAAGAGGCCTCAACTAAATCATTGATTAAGAAAAAATTATAATAAGTAGTAATTATTTATATTGACTCAAATTAATTATAAATTATATTTTATGATCCCATATAAAATATTCTTTAGTGGTAATTCATCTAGTTCTGAGGATAAATCTGAAGAGTTTGATGAAAAACCATTATTGGGCACAAGATCGACTACTTTTTTTATACTCTAAAACCTTTAACCCATGAGTCATCTAATGAGACACATCATGAAATAAACTAAAAATCTAGAATTATTTACGGACTATGGCGTGTTAAAATCCACCATGACATATTGTACACCATTTTAGTTCAAAATTATTTGAACTTATCTAAAACAATTTTCAAAATTCCTTATGGCACAATGCGTTCTCCCCTCACCATTTTAGAAATGGATTTTATTCTCACACCATGACATGTGTTACAATATAGTATCCTAGTTTTTAATCTCAATCAACAACAATGAATAAAAAAAGTCATTTTACTTACCTAGGAACAAGGCTCCTTTATATATCATTTTCTTCAAAATGAACACCATAAGTGGATCATGACGTGGTTACCAATATTTTGATTCTCAGACAATCACTTTTCTATTTTCATTGGTCAATTTCCCCACCCATGTCTTTTTGACATTCCTCTAGATTAATCACACAAAAACCACTTTTTCTCCAAGACAATAATGCATGACCCTAATCATTTTTCTGTTCCTTTAAATTAATTATACACAAGATACCATGAATTTGACCATGGAATATATGAGCCTCATCATTTCTTATAGTTTCTTAATTGAAACACCTTCTAAAAGGCACATTTCAAATATTATATCCTCATTTTACTTACTATGGTGTGTACTTTACTATACCATGATAAATTAGAGTCTTTTTCCTCAGACAAAAACTAACCAAAATACCCATTTCTCAAGCATCCATGTTGTTTCACTTCCCATACTAGTGCCACATGTAAAGACCTGGAATTTCCATGTAATTTTTTTTAATATATGGGAATTTTAAGAGTCCGTGAAAATTGTTGGCGTGTGATTCCAAGGCTTTGAGTGCCCAGAATGAATTTCTGAACTTTATTTCAGGTACGTTCAGTAAACATGGGAGCGGGTTTTTCTAACTTTTGAACCGGTGCTCAAAATTAAAATCCGAGTGCACCGTTGAACTCGTAGCACCAGTATTCCCTTAAGGGGACCATCACCTCGACCATAGTAGGTCGGGGGTGAATTATAGATTTTGGGTTTTTCATGGAAATGAAAATAATAATAAAATAAAATAAACTTCTATTTTATTTTATTTATTGAAACCCCCTCTACTTGAGTTAAGGTGGTGGGGACAACCCAAGTCCTCAAAACCTCCCAAATTTTGAATTTAGGGGTGGGGACCACCCGACCCCTCTTAATGGGGGAGAAACCTCTCAACTCCCCCAATTAATTCTTTGTGTCAACATAAAATTAATTGATAAGTTACCAATTAATTTTTTGTGTCAACATAAGAATTAAATGTTACGTTACCAATTAATTTTATGTGACAATATAAAATTAAATGTTAAGTTATTATTTCATTTTTTTGTTGGCTATTTATTTTCTCCTCAGTGGAATTGGGGAAGGGATTGGCAAAATAGAATTGGGAGAGAAATTGAAGGATTATCGTCTCCAACTAAGAACGCCAACGAAGAACATCAATGAAGAATGCCGACATTGAATCCGACTTCTTCCACGGGACATTCGTTGACGAGGAACATCTTCAACATCAACAAACCAACAATCGAGGGGAACACCGATGACACCGATGTCCGTCTTTTCCCAACGATTCATCTTCTTCCTCCCGACCTCACCGACAGCATCACTCGAACGAGGTATGGGTTTATTTGTGTATGAATACTTTTCGCATGTTCTTTCCTTAAATTATTTTTTTGGGATTGGGAATAAATCATTGTGGGAGGTTGTAAAGCTTGATGTTCTTCTTCAAGTTCTTGTTGAGCCATATGCTACCACCCTAACGCGGAGGGTACGGACCAAACAAACATGGCCCAACCCGTCCACAAATCTTGTGATGATTTGGGGTGTTGAACGCGATGAAGGTGACGACGCAACGACACCACACCACGAACACTGCCGCCTCATGACCTCCACGCCCTCACGGCACCCCCGCGGCCGAGTCGCTCTGCGGCAGCCACGACCACTACGCCTTGTGGCTCCGCCACCTGCGGACCCTCCGCGCTAGCCATGACCGCCGTCGTCCGGGCCGAGCCACCGCCGCCATCCGCCATCCGCCGAGCCTCCCCCGCTGTCCGCCGAGCCGCCCCCGCCATCCGCCGAGCCGTCGGCCGAGCCGCCCCAGCCGCGCCGCCCGCGACATTCCGAGCTACTCCGACTGAGCCCCTCATGGTCGAGCCACTCAGGACGAGCTGCCCCGCTTCTGAGCCGCTTCGTCCAAGACGCCCCACGGCCCTGAGATGCTCTGGCTGAGCCGCCCTACAGCCCCGAGCCTTTCCGGCCGAGCCGCCCCGCGGCCCCGAGCCGCTCCGGACGAGCAACCCCGCGGCCCCGAGCCGCTCCGACCGAGCCACCCCGCGGCCCCGAGCCGCTCCGGCCGAGCCACGCCCGCAACCCAAATCCGCTTCAGCCAAGGCGACCTACAACCTCAAGTTTCTCCGACCGAGCCACCCCGGCCAAGCTGCCCTGCGACCTCGCGTCGTCCGCAGCCCAACCCCCACGGCCCCTCGCGGCCCGCCCGACCACCAAGCGGGCGAGGCCGCCCAACACAGACTGCAAAAAACCTAGCAGGATGGGCCGAACCGAATGGGACAGGCTGCATTGCGGGCCGGGCCAGACCCAGTGGGTCTGGCCGGGTCAACCAGGGTCGGTCCGACCGGGTCGGACTGGACCCAGGCACACTACGACCCATTTAATTTCTTTTAGCCATAACTTTGGCACCAGACGTCCGTTTGACAAACCATCAGCTGTGATGGAGATCTTGGAGTGAGAAGGTCCCTTTTTGTATTCTCCACTAAAGTTTTGGATTAATATGGGTAACAGTCAGGTTGGATTGAGCATGAATCCAGCCTAGCCCCCGGGACTAAAAGGCTAATAACTCACAAACCGGGTGTCCGATTGACGCGCCGTTTGTTGCTTTGAGACCCCTATGACGTGGCATACATTTGAGATTATTCTTCATGGGACTTATTGGAAGTTGTAGTATTGACCAATAGATCATGGAGTGGATCCTCCTGGAGACAAGTGAGCATAGTGAGGGAACCCAGTAGCTGGCTGAGACTTGACGACTGCTAACCTTTTTGACTTGGAGTGACTTGAAAGGCCGAGTGGGGAGCACCTCTGTGTGATGTAGCAGAACCAAAGTGGGGAGCACCTCTGTGTGACATGGCAGACCCACAGTACACGATAGGAGGAGTACCTTAGAAGGTCACGGTGGGGAGTGCCTCCGTGTGATGTGGTAGACCCATGGTACTCGACAGGAGGAGTACCAAAACAAGTCATGAGGGGGAGGGCCTCTATGTGACATGACTGACCCATGGTTGGGAGCGCCTCTGTGTGACATGGCAGACCCACGGTACTTGACATGAGGAGTACCTCAGTAGTCCAAGGTTTGTGGGAAGTGCCTCTGTGTGACGCGATAGGCCCACTATACTCGATAGAGGAGGGGATCTCCAGTAGCTGAGGTGTTCGACGATGTGACTGGGGATGTTACTTGTTACTACCCCTAGAATAAATCCTGTTGTGAGTTGAGTTAGTATCTCTATTTTTTTCTCATGATTGAGATGGATTATTTGATAACTTAGGTATATGTATGGGCATATACCTAAGCAAAGTCATCTGTTGATTTCATACTTTGTGGTTTATCCTTGGTGGATTTTGTGAGACCTTGAGGATCTTGGGGTCCCTACTGAGTATCATTATACTCAACCCTGCATGGGATATGCCCGCACCTTGTTGTATTGGATGCAGACAATGGACAGTGCTGACTGAGGCTGAGAGTACCAGGACTAGACGGTGCCCGGAGGTGGACCATACGACATGTCGGTACGCAGAGGATACGGGTGGACATGGAGTGATGAGGAGGTGATCTGTACCTACCCTTCAGGTAGGAACCTTGGAGAATAATCCAGTAGATGTATTTTCTTTTTCTTCAGTTGTTTTTTATACTTGTATCTTTACAGTTGGGATTGTATTCCGTCCCCCTTTTTACTTTCAACACTCTTTTTTCTATACAGTTGACTTGTGTTCGTATCTTGTTGTGTGCTTGGTTGCATGTGCTTATAGGTTATAAAGGCAATACCTTCCCAGTTTTGGGGAATACACCTTTTGGTTCTAGTTTCCAGCCCCTAGCCTATGGAAGGTGGGCCTGGGGTAGTCACGGCACGGGCCCCAGGGGATGGTTCATGACAAATTGGTATCAGAGGGGTCAGTTCTACCGAAAAACCAAGACTCTGATCTTTTCTATGAAGCAATAGTGTTAAGGGTAATGAGTGTGGTTTTCAGTTTAGGGAGTCCAGTGTTGGTGCGGCGACCGACATATCCATACACCCAGACCCTGACTTCTGATTTCTGACTCAGTGCACGAAAACACTGATTGTGTGTGTGTTTCCAAGAGCTTTCTTTGTTATCTATTTGCGTCAGCTCACCAGTTATAACTTATTGACTGTGTCACACCTATTTCTTTTCAGGATGCCTCCATGTAGATAACTAGCTAGGGTTCTGAGAGTAGCACGCACTGATAGCCCACCGAGCGATGAGGCCTCGGTGTAGGGCCCTCTTCTAGTAGAGGCACCAGCGGAGGCACCAGTGGTAGCATTACCCATTGGCCCACCGATGCCACCAACCCCAGTAGTAGATAGTGCACACCACGTGAGCACGTTTCATGAGTTCCACCACCAGAGGACACCCAGGTTCAGGGGAGAGACAGACCCACAGGCGGCTAAGTATTGGTTGGAGGCTGTAGTGAGAGTCTTTCGACTGGTAGGGACACCAAAAGATCTCATGGTGATCCTTACTGCTAGACTTCTACAGGCAGTAGCGGGAAGATGGTGGAGCTTTATGCTCTAGGTTCACGATGAGGTGACGCTTCTCTGGGCAGACTTTGAGAGCCTATTTTGGGCAGAGTTTGTCCCAACGACTCTTCATGCAATGCGCATACAAGAGATTCTACATCTGCAGTAGGGCAACATGACTGTAGCTTATTACTCAGTGAGGTTCACTGACCTCTCACGCTACTCCACCGATATGATGCGGGACCATTTCTTCAGGGCCCGGACCTTTGAGAAGGGGCTCAGGCGGGAGATCAGAGCTTCAATGATCTCACTCAGCATCCTGACGCAGGAAAGGGTGTTAGAGAGGTCCCTCTTGGTAGAGAGTTTCCTTGCTGAGCAGTCACCAATGGCGAGACCCACTACCAGTCGTCATGTAGTGGAGTCTTCTGCAGTTGGCAGCAGACAGATGTCATAGAGGTCCAAGAGGACCAAACCTACAGGTGGATGACCGCATGACTCAGGATCAGTTGTGCGAGGCACCTGAGGCAGAACCAGTCAGGCAAGCATCATGTAGTGTTACTCATGAGGTAAGCAGGGTCACATGGATCGTGACTGTCCGACCTGTCATATGGATGATCAGAAGACGGTCGAAGGACAACCCAGACAGAGACATAGGTTCAACCGAGGTGGTCCGCAGGGAGAAGGCAGACGTGGCAGAGGAACTGGTCGTGCATCTGGCGGTGGGCGACAATTCGAGATGTTACCACCACCACCACCAGGAGGTCCACCCTAACTACAGGGAGCATGAAGACATGGGAGATCTCAGCTCCAGGCAGCTGAGGCCTACGATCACGACACTCCATAGATGATATGAGGTACGATCTGTGTCTACTCCACCTTAGCTGCAGTACTTATAGACATAGGTTCCAATTATTCTTTTATTACCACTACCCTCGTTCAGAGCTCAGAGATTCTGACGGATCCGTTGTCTTGATCCTATGGATATAGACTTCTACGGGATCAGATTCTATGATTACACACTAGTGCCGATAATGTGAGATTAATCTAGGAGGCGAGAGCTTTGGTTGGGATCTCTTAGTAGCGACGTTGAGGCCTTACAACGTCATATTGGGTATGGGCTGGTTATCTATAATCCATGCTCAGATTGACTGTATTAGGTGCAAAGTGCGGTGTGTTCGCACAGATGGGACCAGGTTTACCTTCACCGGCGAGAATGGATCCTTTGCAGCACAAGATGGATATACCCGTAGGAGAGTGCAGCTGATCACTCATTAGTTGGCTAGCCTTACCCTCAGAGCTATTGATGTGGAGAGTCTGAGCTATCCTGTAGTGGTCGACCATTACGCAGATGTTTTCCCTGATGATGTTTCACGTCTACCTCCTCACAGAGAGGTAGACTTTTACATTGACTTGTACCCCGGGATGACACTGATATCTACAACAACATATCAAATGTCTCCCGCAGAGCTTTGTGAGTTGCGGGTATAGCTAGAGGAATTATAGGAGAAGGGGTTTATCCGGCCCAGTGTTTCACCTCGGGAAGCCCTGGTTTTATTCACCAAGAAGGCGGATGGGGGCTTGATACTTTGTGTCGACTATCGGTGCCTGAACCAAGTGAACGTGAAGAAAAAATACCCACTTCTGAGGATTGACAACCTCTTTGATCAGATGAAGGGAGCACGGTGGTTCTCGAAGATAGACCTCAGATCAGGCTATCACCAGCTCAGAGTGCGAGATGAGGATGTGTAGAAGACGACCTTCAGATGTTGGTATGGACATTAAAAGTTCGTGGTTATGCCATTCTGTGTGACCAACGCTCCAACAGTGTTCATGGGACTCATGAATAGGATCTTTCAGCCATACCTTGATTGCTTTGTAGTAGTCTTCATCATTGACATTCTGATCTACTTGGCTACTGAGGAGGAGCATGCCTATCATTTACGGGTAATACTGGACACACTCTGAGAGCACCATCTTTATGGTAAGCTCTCGAAGTGCCAGTTCTGGATTCAAGAGGTTCAATTTATGGGACATTTCATATCGGAGGCTGGATTTGTAGTGGATCTAGCAAAGATTGAGGCAGTACTTTCTTGGGAGCCTCCTAGGAGTGTGACGGAGGTACGAGGTTTCCTGGGTTTGGCCGGATACTACTAGTGATTTGTGCCGTATTTCTCCAGAGTTGTAGCACCACTATCAGTATTGACGAAGAAGGGGAAACCCTTCGTTTGGTTGGAGAAATTCCATTGGAGTTTTCAGGAGCTGAAGCAGAGGCTGATTAGTGCCCCCATCTTGAGGCTTCCAGAGGAGGGCATAGGGTACGTAGTTTAGTGTGGTACATCAAGGACCGGACTTGAATGTGTCCTGATGAAAGAGTGAGAAATGATCACATATGGTTCTTGACAACTGAGACAACACGAGAAGAACTATGCTACCCCTGACCTGGAGTTAGCAGTAGTCTTCGCCTTGAAGATGTGGTGACACTATCTGATGGGCGGGCGTTTTACCGTGTACTCTGATCACAAGAGTATCAGGTATATATTCTCCCAGAAAGACCTGAACCTGAGACAATGATATTGGATTGAGTTCCTCCAGGACTATGACTTTGAGATAGTCTATACTCTTGGGAAGTGGAACATTGTAGTAGATGCACTCAGCAGGAGGTCCGGTATACAACTGCTAGGAGAGGCGACAGAGCAGATGACTGCTTTACAGATATCCTTTGTGGATAGAGATGAAGCATCTTTTCTTCAGTCTCTTACAGTCACTCCCCAACTCCTTCAGTGAGTCAGGGAGGCACAACATTGGGACGCTGACTGTGAGACACGACGTTCTCAGATATCCACAGAAAAAGCACCTGATGGATTTTCTAAAGGTGGGGAGCATGTCATCCTCTTCAGAGGACGTACCATGGTACCAATGTCACTTTAGGAGGAAGTGTTGAGGGAGTTCCACACTTCCCCTCTAGCGGTACATCCAGAGTGGCAAAGATGTACCAAGATCTCCGGCGATAGCACTGGTGATCGAGAATGAAGAAAGTAGTAGCAGAGTTTGTCTCTCGGTACCTCACTTGTCAGCAAGTAAAGGCGGAGCATCAGGTACCAACATGCTTTGTTCAGCCTTTAGAGGTCCCAGAGTGGAAGTGGGATGGGATATCCATGGACTTCGTGACAGGACTTCCACGTAAATCCGGGGGTCATGATTCGATTTGGGTGATCGTCGACCGACTCACCAAGTCATCCCACTTCCTATCGATCAGAGAGCAGGGTTCAATAGAGAGCTTGGGATGCCTCTATGTGTAGGAGATTGTGTGGATACAAGGAGTACCCTCGATGATTGTCTCCGATCATGATGCACATTTTACTTCCCGACTATGGAATGGGTTGCAGGAGGATTTCGGGGCACAGCTTCGTTTGAGCATCACCTTCCATCTTCAGACGGATGGACAGACTAAGCAGACCATTCAGACCCTCGAGGACATGCTATGTGCATGCATCCTCGACTTCGCTCGCAGCTGGGAGGATCACTTGCCCTTGGTGGAGTTTGCATACAACAACAAATATCACTGCACCATTGGGATGAAATATTTTGAGGTGTTGTACGTGTGACCTTGCAGATCACCCTTGTACTGGACTGAACTAGGGGAGTTAGCACTAGTGAGACCAAATATGGTATAGTCTACCACAGAGAAGGTGAAAATCATCCAAGAGCGGATGAAGACTGCATAGAGCAGGCAGAAGTCGTATGCTGACAAGAGATGAAGAACTCTAGAGTTCGACGATGGTGACCACGTTTTCCTACAGGTCTCACCTTGACAAGGTTTGTGGAGATTTGGCCAAGGAGGAAAGTTATCTTCGAGGTTCATCGGACCTTTTCAGGTCCTCAGTAGAGTTGGTGAGGTGGCTTACCGCTTAGCTCTTCCACCTCAGTTTCACCGGGTGCATGATGTCTTCCACGTATCCCAGCTGAGGGGATACATGCATGGCCCTTCTCACATCATCAACCATGGTGAGCTAGACGTCAATGATGAGGAGACTTTTACGGAGGTTCTACTAGAGATTGAGGATCTACAGGAGTAGGTCCTTCATGAATGGTCGATAACTCTAGTGCCTGTTTGCTGGAAGCACGGGAACCTCCAGGAGAGCACATGAGAGCGGGAGGCTCAGATGAATGCTCAGTACCCCCACTTGTTCCCTTAGTTTGAGTTGTGGCTTAAGGGTACGTAAAGACTTGATGTGGGGAGAATGTAAAGACTCAGAATTTCCATGTAATTTTTTTTAATATATGGGAATTTTATGAGTCTGCGAAAATTGTCGGCGCGTGATTTCGAGGCCCGTAGTGTCTGGAATGAATTTATAAACTTTATTTCGGGTACGTTCGGTAAATGTGAGAGTAGGTTTTTCTTACTTTTGAACCAGTTCTTGGAATTGAAATATGAGGGCACCGTTGAACTCACAGTCTCGGTATTCGCTTAAGGGGACCTTCACCTCGACCGCAGTAGGTTGAGGGTGAATTATAGATTTTGGGTTTTTCATGGAAATGAAAATAATAATAAAATAAAATAAAATTCTATTTTATTTTATTTTTTGAAACCCCATATACTTGAGTTAAGGTGGTGGGGACCACCTAAGTCCTAAAAACCTCTTAAATTTTGAATTTAGGGGCGAGGACCACCCAACCCCTCTTAATGGGGGGTAAACCTCTCAACTCCTCCAATTAATTATTTATGTAAAAATAAAATTAATTTTTAAGTTAGCAATTAATTTTATGTGTCAACAGAAGAATTAAATGTTAATTTACCAATTAATTTTATGTGACAACATAAAATTAAATGTTAAGTTATTATTTAATTTTTGTGTTGGATATTTCTTTTCTCCTCGGTGGAATTGGGGAAGGGATTGGAAAAAGACAATTGGGAGAGAACTTGAAGGATTATCCTCTCCAATAAAGAAATCCAACAAAAAACATCAATGAAGAACACCGACTTCGACTCCAACTTCTTCCATATGACATTAGTTGAAAAGGAACATCCTCAACATCAACGAACCGACAATCGAGGGAAACACCGACGACACCTACGTCCGTCATTTTCAAATGATTCATATTCTTCCTCACAACCTCAAAGACGTCATCAAGCGAATGAGGTAGGGGTTTATTTGTGTATGAATACTTTTCACATGTCCTTTCCTTAAATTCTTTTTTGGGATTGGGAATAAATCGTTGCGGGAGGTTGTAAAGCTTGATTTTCTTCTTCAAGTTCTTGTTGAGCCCCATGCTACCACCCTAACGCGAAGGGTACGGGCTGAACAAACATGGCCCGACCCCTCTGCAAATATTGTGATGATTTGTGGTGTTGAACGTGATGAAGGAGACGACGCAACGACACCGCCCCTAGCCATCACCGCCTCGTGACCTCTGCGCCCTCGCAACACCCTCGCGGCCGGGCCACTCTGTGGCACCCACAGCCATCGTGCCCCACTGATCCGCCACCCATGACCCCACCGCGAAGCCCAAGCCCGCTGTCTTCTGGGATGAGCAGCCACCGCCGTCTGCTGAGCTGCTGTCGTCCGCTGTACCACCGCCGCCGTCTTCCAAGCCACTGTCACCCCCCCAAGCCGCCGACCGAGCTGCCCCATCCGCGCCGCCCACGGACTATCGAGCCACTCCGGCTAAGCTACCCCACGGCCGAGCCGGCCGGCGGCCGAGCCGCCCCATGGCTGAGCCGGCCGGCGGCCGAGCCAGTCGTGCCGAGCCACCCGACGGCCGAGCCGCTTCAGCCGAGCTGCCCCACAGCCGATCCACTTCGTCTGAGCCGCCCCGCAGCCGAGCCATTCCTTTATATATCATTTTCTTCAAAATGACCACCATCAGTGGATCATGACTTGGTTACCAATATTTTTATTCTCAGACAATCACTTTTCAATTTTCATTGGTTAATTTCACCACCCATTTATTTTTGATATTCCTCTAGATTAATCACACAAAACAACTTTTTATCCAAGCCAATAATGCATGAAACCAATCATTTTTCTCTTCCTTTAAATTAATTATACACAAGATACCATGAATTTGACCATGGAATATATGAGCCTCATAATTTATTATACTTTCTTAATTGAAACACCTTCTAAAAGGAACATTTCAAATATTATATCCTCATTTTACTTACTATGGTGTGTACTTTACTATACCATGATAAATTAGAGTCTTTTTCCTCAGATGAAAACTAACCAAAATACCCATTTCTCAAGCATCCATGTTGTTTCACTTCCCATACTAGTTCCACATGTAAAGACCCAAAATTTCCATGTAATTTTTTTAACATATGGGAATTTTATGAATTCGTAAAAATTGTCGGCGCATGATTCCGAGACCTGGAGTGCCCAAAATGAATTTCTGAACTTCATTTCGGGTACGTTCAGTAAACGTGCGAGCGGGTTTTTCTAACTTTTGAACCGGTTCTCGGAATTAAAATATGAGGGCACCGTTGAACTCGAAACGCCGATATTCGCTTAAGGGGAACTTCACCTCGACTGTAGTAGGTCGAGGGTGAATTATAGATTTTGGGTTTTTCGTGGAAATGAAAAAAATAATATAATAAAATAAACTTCTATTTTATTTTATTTTTTGAAACCCCCTCTACTTGAGTTAATGTGGTGGGGACCACCCAAGTCCTCAAAACCTCCGAAATTTTGAATTTATGGGCAGGGAACACCCGACCCCTCTTAATGGGGGAGAAACCTCTCAACTCCCCCAATTAATTCTTTGTGTCAACATAAAATTAATTGTTAAGTTACCAATTAATTTTATGTGTAAAAATAATAATTAAATGTTAAGTTACCAATTAATTTTGTGTGACAACATAAAATTAAATGTTAAGTTATTATTTAATTTTTGTGTTGGCTATTTCCTTTCTACTCGGTGGAATTGGGAAAGGGATTGGAAAAAGAGAATTGGGAGAGAACTTGAAGGATTATCCTCTCCAACGATGAACGCCAACGAAGAACATCAACAAAGAACGCCGAATTCGATTCCAACTTCTTCCACAAGATGTTCATTGACGAGGAAAATATTCAACATCAACGAACTGACAATCGATGGAAATGCCTACGACACTGATGTTCCTCTTTTCCCAACTATTCGTCTTCTTCCTCCTGACCTCATCGACGTCATCAAGCGAACGAGGTAAGGGTTTATTTGTGTATGAATACTTTTCCCACGTTCCTTCCTTAAATTATTTTTAAGGATTGGGAATAAACCATTGTGGGAGGTTGTAAAGCTTGATGTTGTTCTTCAAGTTCTTGTTGAGCCATATGCTACCACCCGAACATGGAGGGTACGGGCCAAAAAAACATGGTCTGACCCCTCCGTAAATCTTGTGATGATTTGTGGTGTTGAACGCGACGAAGGCGACGGAGCAACGACACCACCCCACTGCAACCGCCGCCTCGTGACCTCTGCTCCCTCGTGGAAGTCCTGCGACCGAGCTACTCCATGGCACCCATAACCACCGCACCCCGCAGATCCGCCAACAGCGGCCCCACCGCCCCGCCCACGGCCGCTACTGTCTGGGCCGAGCCACCACCGCCGTCTTCTTAGCCGCCGCAGCCATCCTCTGAGCTTCCACCACCATCTGCTGAGTCTCCGTCATGTCGCCAATCCATCGGCCGATCCGTCGGCCGAGCTGCCCCGGCCGAGCCGCCTTGGCCGCGCCGCCCGCTGCCTTTTGAGCCGCTCCTTCTGAGCCACCCGATGTCGAGCCACTCCGGCCGAGCCGCCCCAAGGCCAACATGCTCTGGCCAAGCCATACCATGGCCGAGCCGCTCCGGTTGAGTACCCTCGAGGCCTTAAGCTGCTCCATCCGAGCTGCCCTGCGACCCCGAGCCACTCTGACCGATCCGCCCTGCGACCTCACGCCGTCCGTGGCCAAACCCCCACGGCCCCTCACGGCCTGCCGGACCGTCCAATGGGCCAATTTTACCAGCACGGACCAGGCCGGACCTAGTGGGCCAGGCCAGACCCAGTGGGTTGGGCCGGGTCGACCCGAACCTAACCTGAGCCCACTACGACTTATTTAATTTATTTTGGCCATAACTTTGGCACCATATGTCCGTTTGATGAACTGTTAGTGGTGATAGAAATCTTGGGGTGAGACGGTCCCTTTGAGTATAACCCACTGGAGTTTTAGATTAATATGAGGAACATTCAGGTTGGATCGAGCACGAATCTAACCGGGCCCTCGGGACTAAAAGGCTTATAACTCACAGACCGTGCGTCCCATTAACGCGTCGTCTAGTGCGTTGAGACCCTTATGACGTTTCAGACCTTTGAGATGATTCTTCATGGGAATTCATGGCAGTTGAAGTATCAACTAGTAGATCATGGAGCAGATCCTCCTAGAGATGAGCGAGCATAATGTGGGAACCCAATAGCTGGATGAGACTTGACGACTGCTGACCTTTTCGACTTGAATTGACTTGAGAGGCCCAATAGGGAGAGCCTCTGTGTGACGCAGAAGACCCATGGTGGGGAGTGCCTCTATGTGATGTGACAGACCCATGGTACATGATATGAGGAGTACTTCAGCAGGCCATGGTGGGGAGCGCCTTTGTGTGATGCGGCAGACCCATGGTACTCGACAGGAGGAGTACCACAACAAGTCACGAGGGGGAGAGTCTCTGTGTGATGTGGCAGAACCATGGTGGGGAGCACCTCTATGTGACGTGGCAGACCCATGATACTCGACAGGAGGAGTACCTCAGGAGTCCAAGGTTTGTGGGAAGCACTTCTATGTGACGCGGCAGGACCACTATACTTGATAGAGGAGGGGATCTCCAGTAGCTGAGGTGTTCGATGATGTGACTAGGGATGTTACTTGTTACTACCCCTAGAATAAATCCTAGTGTGAGCTGAGTCAGTATCTACGTGTTTTCCTCATGATTGAGATGGATTAATTGATAACTTAGGTATATGTATGGGCATATACCTAAGTAGGGTTATCTGTTGATTTCATACTTTGTGGTTTATCCTTGGTGGTTTTTGTAAGACCTTGAGGGTCTTGGGGTACCTACTGAGTATCATTATACTCACCCCTACACAGGCTATACCCACACATTTTTGTGTTGGATGCAGACAACGGACGACACTGGCTGAGGATGAGAGTACTGGAACTGGACGGTGCCCGGAGGTGGACCATATGGCATGTCAGTATATAGAGGAGACAGGTGGACGTGGTGTGATGAGGAGGAAATATGTACCTACCCTTCAGGTAGCAACCTCGAAGGATGATCCAATAAATGTCTTTTCTCTTTCTTCAGTTGTTTTGTATACTTGTATCTTTACAGTTGGGCTTGTATTCTGTCCCCCTTTTTACTTTAAGCACTCTTTTTTCTATACAGTTGACTTGTGTTCGTATCTTTCTGTGTGCTTGGTTGCGTGTTCTTATAAGTTATAAAGGAAATTCCTTCCCAATTTTTGGAAATATGCCTTTCGATGCTAGTTACCAGCCCCTGGCCTATGAAAGGCGGGCCTGGGGTAGTCACGGCACGGGCCCTGAGGGACGGGTCATGACACCACACCTATTTTATGTCTGACCATGATGTAGTGCGGTCACATAGACTTCAAATAGTTTCAAAAACCACTCTTCAATGTCAAACCTCCTTCCATGTACTCCCTCTTAAAGAAAGTAACATTATTTGAATTAATGTCATTCTACTCTCCCTTTAAATTAAGGAAAGTGAAATGATATATTTATGTTTCTTTCTCCATATTTGAAAAAAAATCCAAATAATAAGTGAGATATGGGGCTATATCACCACACCTTAGCCTTTAGTGAAGTGAGGTTGAACTCCCATTATTAACCTCAAATTCTAAAATGAATCTTCTAGAAGTGGGTTAATGAGAACATCTTCAATTTTCTCATTGGTAGGAATAAACTCCATCCATAGCTATACTTTATCCACCGACTACTTAATGAAGTGATATTTTATATCAATGTGCTTTTATTATGAATGCTGAACCATATTTCTTGAAATATTTACAACACCTTGATCATCAAATCCCATGAGTAGTGGTGGATTCACATTCACCTTTAGATCCTCCAATTGAGCCCCATATACATTAATTGGGTTATTACTAGAGTTACAACTACATAACCTATCTCAAAATTAATCAAGGTCACACAATTTTTCTTCTTTGTATTTCATTCCAAACACCACTCTTAAGAAAATAAAAAACCACTAGATCTTGATTTTCTGCCATTCACATTTCTAGGACAACCCACATCTATATATATAAAGAGATTTATCCTTCCTTTACCATCATATTTAAAACCATAATTCACTATGCTTTTTACATATATGAGAATCCTATTTGTATCCATAATATGTGATAATTTATGTGCACTTTGAAATCTGAAACACAATGTGAAAATATAAACTAAATCTAGATTTAAAGACATCAAGTAGAGAAAACTCTAAATAAGTTAATTAAACTCCATTGAATTAACTTCCATTCCATATTTATCCTTTTATATATTTGTTCCCACTAAAACTGGTGTAGAAATTGGATTTGAATTATCTATTCCAAAATTCTTCAAAATTTATTGGGAATACTTCTCTTAAGATAAGAAAATAAGATCGTTTTTTTGAGAAATTTTCAAAGCTAAGAAATACCACATCTCTATAAGAATGTAAATCTAAAATATCTTATTAATCCCCAAAATAAACTCCTTGAAAACACATTATTCATTTCCAACAAAGATAATATCATATACATATTCAAAAACAATCAATGATACCACTTTATCTTCTTTGATGAAGAGGTAGTTGTATAATATTTCTTTCCTAAAATAAAACACCTTAAAGCATGAATATATATTTTAGTACCATTCCCTTATATATTTATTTAAACCATACAACACCTTTTTAAAATTGTAAACATATCCTTCATTTTCTCTAGTTAATAATCCATTAGGTTGCTCAATATACACTTCCTCTTTCAATTCTCTATTGAAGAATGTTGACTTGACATTCATTTGAATGATCTTGTATAACCTTTGTTTCATAATAATCATAAAAATTATAATAGTCCCAATCCTAACAACCAATGAGAAATTATCATCGAAATAAATTACTTCCACATGTAATTAACATTTTCACATGAGTATTTCCATGTTTCTCATCACTTATCCTTTCTAATTTAACTTGTTACTAAACACCCAACTTATTCCTATGAAATTATTATTAGTTGTCTTTGGTATTTACTCCCAAGTGTCATTCTTCTTAATCTAATACAACTCCTCCTTCATAACATCGATCCACTCTTGATGTTCCAAATATTCTTTCACATCCTTCAGTTCAACTTGAAAAAAATGAGGTATGATCTTGATTAGATTAGGGATTTACTATATTTTATACAGTTAATTATAATTCATTCTATTCATTGTTCATCTATGTTGTACTTATCTCTCAACTTTTATTTGTATTTATCAACCCCCATGTTGTACTCACGATCTTTAAACTCCATGATAATGGAGAACTAACCCATTGTGAGTGATATAAGGGTAATTAAATTGGGTTCATAAATTTATGTACTTATTTCCTAATCCATTTATTATCTAATTCTAGTGCGATAGTGAAGGTGGAGTGTGGAGGAGGTGATTGTCACTCTACATTCCATTAACCCTAGTACACTTTTCTACTTGTTGTGGATAAAAGTCTCCCTCTAATTAGATCACACTTCATTCTAGTGGAGTTGAGTGGTTTAAAAGGAATAATGTCATGTGATTGATACCAGGTGTGTGAGTAAGATCAATCACTTGATTAAGGGGTGTTCTTTCCCATTCACTAAGTATAAAAAATGAGATTTCTGATATTTTTGATGAATCTTTGAGTAGATTAGTGGTTTTATACAAAAGATAATATTATAGGGTTATTTGATTCATTATTGTGAATCTACCCATTGAATTAGATGACCTAGAAAAAATGAAAATGATGATTGATCATATTATAATTCATCCCCAGACCCCCTGTATTTTCTTATAGACTATGGTTGTATTTCAACTTTCCTTTGTTTTAATTTTAGAAATTAAAACCTAAATCTAACCCTAATATCTCTTCACTTTGAAATTTAAGAAAAGAAAACAATCAATAATAAGTTATAGGGTAATGAATTTTACTAGGCCTAAATCCTTTAGAGACAAACCTATCCATCTATTAGGTTATATTCCATGTATTCATAAATTTCTATTGGATGAGACCTTAGTACATGCCTTCCATTAAATTGGTTCTATTTTTAGAGAGTTCAGATGAATTTTTCTTTAATTTATCATAATTATAAATAGGGAATTCTATTATTTTGTTTTTCTTTATTCTCAGTATATTTTGTTTTCACTTGTTTCTCTCTATATTTCTTCCCTTAAATCTAGGATAAACACCAAAGTGGGGATATTATTTAATGGATCCTCACATATATTCCTAGTTCAGATTTCCACTAGATCCCAAGGAGGATAATTTTTTATAACAACATGAGAAACCTTCGGTATGAACCAATGGGTGGGATGATGATATATACTACTACCAATAATAAAATCAAAAATTAAATTACATTCCCCCACACTATCAAAATAAAGAATAAACCACAATGGAGGATATTCAAATATATATCAATAGATCTTTGCTGATAGACTAATAATTGAAGGAATATCAGAAAAAACTAGGAGAGTTGAAGGACCTGATGGATATGATAGTCACCACCCTCCAAGAACATGTAGAAAAAAAACATCAATAATAAGAAGGGAATTTAGAGGTGTTTGAAGAATATGAATCTGAAATCGATCCCCTTATTATCTCAACTAATAAGATAGAATCAACACTCTAATAACCCTCTCTCTAAAGAAATTTTGAGATTTTACCTGAGGAACTCATGTAGAAAAAAATACTTCTATTTGAACAACTTGAGGGGGATGAACAAACTTTGAATTCACTTGATTTTAATTTTTCTCAAATTCATTTGACAAATGAAACCTTTTATTTTAATTAAGTGGAATAAAAATTACTATAGTATACCTTGGAAGAAGATACATAAGAGGAGATTCGAGTATTTGAGGAGAAATTTATGAATCTACCACCGTCTCCAAAAAAAAAACTAGTATGGATTCATACCTTCAAGAACTCATATCCAAGCCACTAAATAGAGTATATATTTATCTGGTCTCACTTTAATTTTATTCTTCATTAATTTAATTTAATTATTACACTCATATTCTTTAATTTACATTATTGGATGAGCCACATTTTTCCCTGGATGATAAAGATGAGCCGGAGGATTCCATCATTGAAGAGAGGATGGAGTTGAAAATAAAAGATATATCTTCCTAGAGTGAATATAAAGAGATGGATCAAGAATTTAATAATTTATAGAAATATAATCTAGAATAATTTGAAGATGAAGTTGAACCAGTTTATGGACAAGTTGAAAAAAGACTGAAACCTCACTATTTTGAATAAAAGGTATACAAACAACCCTAAAAATTGAACACAATACCACTCGAGAAGTGGGAGATGAAGAAGAAACTCTTTGATCTGTTGTGAAGTTAGTACCTCCTCAAAAATACCATAAACAAAAACTGAAGGAGGATAAAACCACTTATAGGGAGACCCATCACTTTATTCTCCCTCCCCTATTCATTCATCTTGTTTTTACACTTTTAAGTTGGTAATATTTTACTTATTTCATAGGTTTCTTTAAATATAGTTTTCAATCATGGACATTCCAAAAAATAAAATGTGGTGGTTCCTATTAAGGAAAAAACCCCCCTTCTTATTGGGGTTAATAAATAAAACTTCCTACCAGGGGAAGTAAAAGAACTAGTACTCACTTGGGGTTTAAAAAAACTTGTCTTTTGTTTTATTTATTTTACTATTTTTAATAAAATTTCTAATGTCTATTTTAATTTTCCTTATAAGTTTTTATAAAGGGAATAAACTTAGTAATTAAAAAGAGTAAATTAAATGAAGACCACCCATTCAATAACTAGGTTGTTTATATACTCTCATAATTATTTACCCACTATAATTTATTTGAATTTTTATAGACTTAAGAAGGAAATGATGAATAAGTATAGGGGAGGGATTCAGATATGTTGGGAGTAATTTAGAAAGTGTTTTAGAATAGTTTAAATATTTTTAGGATCTATATCTAAGAATCTATAAATAAAATTATACATATTGTTCTTTCATTTACATTTTCTTTTTAGTGTGTTTTTAAGTTAGGAAACTTGAATTTCACTAGTATCCTTCCTAGTGTAAAGATGCATGCTAATTTTGAAAGATTCACTAATTTTAAAATTAATGAATTTGCATGATTTTTGAGTGAATAAGTCCACTATTTTCATGGAAATTAGGTTTTAGAATTAGGAAAGTAAGTGTGATTGAAAATATTTATATAGAATTGAAATTTTAACTTGAGGAAACTAAATTTTTGAACTCACACCCAGGTGATTAAACCTTTTTGGAATAAGAAAACTTAGGGATCCAACTCAAAATATAGTCATATAAGTCCTTTGAAAATGGATTAAAATGGGAAGTTGAGATCCTACAATGAAATTATGAGATAATTAGGAATCATGTGTGTGAGTAATAAAACCCCTATATGAATCCAATAAGTGGTTTACATATACATGACTAAGAAAAATTCAATAAATTTCATAATTATCAAAAATTAATTCATTAAGGTGAGAGGAATATTGAACCCAAATAAAGAAGGGGGAAATTTACATATAATAGTATCATTTGGGTTGTGTAAAAGAAATGGGAAATGAATCTTTTCTTTAAGGAACTTAGGGGGAGTGATTTTTGAAATTTCCCTTTGCTAAATTTCCAATTCCACTTAAATCTAATTTGTTCCACTCCTGGAACTGGGTTTTGACTTGAATTAAATTGGGGAAGTGAGATAAATTCATTTAGGAGGCATGTGATTTTTAATAATTAATATTTTATACTTTCTTTCATTTTTGGTATGTGTATTTAAACCTATACGTGACACATCTTTTTGTTAGGACTTTATTTATAAATAAATTAAATTATTTTTATTTCTCAGGAGTGTAATATTTTAAGTGTGAGAGAGTAATGAGAGTCAAAATTCCCCCAATTTTAGCTACTTTTCAATGTAATTAAACCCTTGATATTTATAAAACCTAGTTAATTCCTTAATTTTTGATAATTTGGTGGAATCTGGGCTTTATTTGATAAATGGAAAAAACATGGTTTTTAATGATTTATTCAATTTTTGGATTTAATGGTAAATCCATACATTGACTTAAATAATTGGATTTCATTGTTCAAATACTATTTAATCTAATTATAATAGTTTATTTCAATTCTAGATAAAAATTTAATAAATCCTACACTGAACTTTAAATTTCACTGTACATGTCAAAGATGAAAAAATGGAAAAGGATCAACCGAATGTGAGACAATTAACCACGACTTTTCCACATGTGGTTGATCCACTAATTGTGCCTAGATCAACTGTAAGGGCTATATTGACTACACCATCAAATCGACCACAATAATATATATGACCAAATATCTATGTAAATTCTATAAAGTCCTTAGGTGACCATAAAGAGATCCAATCAAATGCACGATCATTTATATTGACCAAAGATATAAACTTCCATAACTGAAAATTTGACGAAGTATTGAAGGGACCAAAATTAAAGATCAGAGCTACCACATGACTGACTGCACCCCTGGATCAATTTCATATTCAAACCAACTGACTGTGACTTTTGTTTATATAGTCAACCAAATATTTAAGCAAGTTTTTTCCATAAGGATCAAAATAGAAAAATCCCCAAAATTTCCATACTTGACCTAAAATCTAAAGAAAATCCTTTACCATAGTTTTATCCAAATCAGGATGAGCTCTAATTGAAAATCAATATGGTGATAATCCAAAGTATTTAGATGATGAAGATCATGGGGAGAATGAAATCATACTAGAAGAATCATGAAGATGACCAACTAAAGAATTTTGACCCTTGATCTGGGAACATGTTGATTATTAATGAAAAAAGGAGAATGCAAGCCCATGAAATTTAATGTGAGGAGGAGAAGGAATAAGGAGCAATGATAGATATAAAATATTTCCCCTCCTGGTTGTAAAGGATTCAGTGCTCGACCCCTAACCCTTATCCTGATCTCAATTTGATTAAGGATTTACTATATTTTATATAATTAATGACAATTAATTCTATTCATTATCCATTTATTCTATTTTTATCTCCCCAATTTTTTTATGTTTCTCAACCCTTGTATTGTACTCATGATTTATAAACTCCATGATTATGGAGAGATAACCCATTGTGGGTGACCTAAGGGGAATTATAGCGGGTTAATGAATTTATTCACTTAATTACTACTCTATTTATTCTCTTATTCTGGTGTGATAGTGAAGGTGGAGCATAGAGGATACAATTTTCACTCTATATCCCATTTACACTAATGTACTATTCCACTTTTTGTGAATCAAAGTATCCCTTCAATAGGATCATAATTTATAATAGCAGAGTTATGTGAGTTCTAAGGAATAATGGTATGTGGTTGATTCCATGTGTGTGAGTAAGATCAATTACTCAGTTTAGGGGTGGTCTTTACCATTCACCAAGGTGAACAAATGGGATTATTGGATTATTTGAGAAATCTTTGAGCATATTAGTGGTTTCATACATAAGAGAATAATTTATGGTGATTTGATTCATAATTTCGAGTTTATTCTTCAAATTATATGATTTAGAAAAATGTAAATAATGTTTGAGCCTATTGGGATTCATCCCAAGACCCCTAATTTTTTTTTGTAGATTATTGTTTTTGTTGCTTATTTACTTTGTTTTAATTTTATAAAACCAAAAAACCAAATCAAATCCCCATTTCTCTCTACTTATAAAATTAATAAAGAAAATATATTTTTTAAAATTCTAGGATAATGAATTCTCCTAGGCCTGACTCCTTGAGAGAAAACCCTGGCCATCCAATTGGATACATTCCATATTTTCATAAATTTTTGTTTAAAGAGTATCCACAACATTACTTCCACCAAATTAAAACTGAATAGAGAGAAAACATGAGAGTAAAATGGAATATTTATTTAATAGGAAAAGAAGGGTATAATCTAAGCTTGAACACTATTTTTAAAACTGATTATAAAACCAATAAAATTGCACATTCAACCTAATTAAATCACTATTTACAAACACACAAAACCCCTAAATAAGATAATAACACACCCATAACACTATCCTCTCTAGAGATATCCAAAGACATACTATTTATACATTTTTATTAGGTTATTAAATTTGTTTTATCAGGGCCCTATGACATGCCTCTCACTAACCTATCATTTTTTATGGGGAGTCTATTGTTGTGTTTTTACTTTATTTTTCTTAAAATGACTTTAAGAAATGACCAGATCTAGTTCAAACCACATCATTGGTTTCAATACAGAGGTTTAAAGATCCATTTTGATTTGAATTATGACTCTAAATATCACTGAATAAGAGGAAAGAAAGTTTTTCACAATCCCTTTGAAAAATTACCCTTTTATCACTACTTCTTTAACTAGAATTATTGTAGGTAGGGAAAAAATTGACAAAAATCCAGCTCAACTAAATAGGAATTTGAGAGAGTTATATGCACCTAATTTCAATAATAATAATTGGATTCAACAACCAAATAACCAGTAAGATTGAAATATTAGAACTAAAATGATTAGGTTACTCTCTAAGTTTTATAGATTTGTAGGAGAGGACCCTAACTGAAACATGAGATCATTTGGAGAAGTCTGTAATAAATTTAAAGGAAGAGGATTCACTGAGAATAAGATGAGATGTAAGGCCTTTCCCTTATCTCTTGAAGGGTAGACCAAATAATGGCACTAAAACCTATATCATGGAGAAGTCACCGATTGGGAAGAACATCAAAAGGCTTTACTCCAATTTTTTACCCACACTAAGGAGTTCCTAGATGAGGAAGGAGATATTAGAATCAAATAATAAAGTAGATAAATCCTTTACAAGTCTTTGGAGAGATTAGAGTGGTTGAAAACATCCTACTTAAAATATCCCTATAAATATTACCATTTCTTGGTATTATTTTACTATGTATTGATGGAAAACAACTAAAACCTTCTGTATGCTTCCTCTAGAGGAGTACTTATCAAAAAGTCCCCTATTGAAGTTAGATATATTATAGAGAGGATTTAACAAAATCCCAACAATTCAGCACACAAACCACTATAAGGGGAATACATGAGGTAAAGAGTTTCAAAAATACTTTATTTTTTAAAAAATTAAATAACTAATTTATCTTGCGAGATGATTAGATTTAAACAAGGTTCACGAGACTTCACCTTCTACACCCCTCAGGTCTTCAAAATTTTCCATTCCTTAGACCACCACACTGATGGATACTCTCAAGTTCAAGGAGCTGAAATCTATGAGGACATGTTCCAAAGGAAATACTAGTAGAATCCAACCCACAATTAATGATTTAGGGAGTATTCCAATACCTAGTTTAGATTTGTAAACCAACACCCCTTAATGACACCCTTCCAATAGGGTTTTCAACAAACTTTCTAACCAACACCATTTTAGAGACTGATTTATCAACCATCTATAATCTATAAATAAGAACAAGATCAAGCATCCTAAATATAGGATATAGTAAAACAATTTATGAAGTCCAAAACCACTCACAATTTAGAGTTGAAGGAGTTGAAAGGATAGTTTTTCCATATTCTATCTACCCTTAAAGAATTGAAAAACCAAGGTTTGAGTACACTTTCTTCTCATCCAATTCCTAAACCCAAGGGGAATGTTAGTTATATTTCATCAAGGAGTGTAAAGTAACTAAAAAACAATGAATAATCACCATATTAAGCTAAATCTAGAAGTGGATAGATCAATGAAATCAAATAATTTGTCCTTTAAAAGAAACCTAAAGAATAATTCCTTGTGGAAACACCCCTAGTGAAGAAAGACAAGGGAAAGTTCAAGATAGAATTCCTACATTAGACCCGAACTAAATTCCCTAAAAGAATTAAACCACCCATGAAAACTGATGAATAATTATTACAATAATAAATCTTGGAGATATTCAAAATATTAGAGATCAGTATCCCTTTACTGTAATCCATCCCCAAAATCTAAAGGTATGAAAAAATTATTAAGAAAATATGAAAAATAAAGAGGAAATTATAAGGGCATGAAGAGGTAATCTTGGGAATAATTGTATCATACCCTATAAACCCACACTTACCTAGAAGATGCTAAGATCTAGGTAATTTTATAATCCATTACAGGAGAACTCATTTTTTCAAATGAATTTATGATTTTGTAGCATCAATTAATGTAATTCCTTACACTGTTTATTCTTCATTGTAAATAGGAGAGCTCAAACCCACCTGAGTGGTTATAAAACTTACTAACCAAAACACTTCCTAATTAGTTGGAGTTCTATAGGATGTTATGTTAAGAATGGAAGTATTTTGTTTCCTTAGTGATTTTTATATTCTGAACATGGAAGAAAAAATAGGTACGACTCATTCCCCCAATATCTTAGGTAGGACATTTCTAAAAACTACCAAAATAATAATATATTTTAATAAAGGGATACTTTCAATGAATTTTGGAGAAAATATAGCGAACTTTATTTTTCCTGATTCAATAAAATCCCCCTATAATGATTACTGTTTTTTTTACATTGAACCATTTTGAATTTCCATGTTGTTATAAGGAAGAAATTGAAACGTTTTATGAAATAATTTGATTAAGAGGGGATTTGTATTCACCTAGTTTTTTTGATGAACATGATTTTGAAAATGAGTTAAATTTATAAAATTTTCCATGCATTGATGAAATTTATTTTAATGATAGTTATTTTGATAATTTACTCAAAATTACCACCGATACTTTTTCCCCACTTATGTACCCAAAGCATGCACACATATATTGTTTGTTTTTATTAGAAAATGGATCATATACTATTTAATATGTGTTTTATCATGTTTAAATGTTTTATTTTGGTGTATTTTATCTACATGGAGGTTTCCATGGAAGGAAGAATGTTTTTGAGAAAAAAATAGGCCACTTTTTAGCAGTTTAAGGTTTGGAAACTATACGTGACCACTAAGGAAATCATGAAAGATGAAAATTTGATTTTTAAGGGGAAACACACTATCTAAATGGTTTTCCAAAAACCATGATGAAACTATCCATCCTGAATAGCCACTTTTATAAGTGACCAAACGACCACCACAAGGTTTGAAAACCATTCCACTAAACCATACACCCCTAACCTAGCCCCAACAAAAATTTTAACTCTATTTTGATTCATTTTTTGGGGTATTTAGGCTATAACTCATTAGGGGATTCTATAAGAGACACAAAATAGGTTAGAGGAGGTTTCTAAACCAACTCTAACCCTAGAGGTACATCTGAAGAAGGATTCTAAGGCTGATTTGAGTGCCTTTCAAGTGAGGATTATCCCATTCCAAGGAACACTATCATAACCTCATTGAACATGAGGTTTGATTATCTATTTTGACGTTTTCACTATTTAAATCCCTAAATCTATATTGTATGAATTATTCCTTCCTTGATTGATTGTGTATGATTGATGGATGTTGTTTTTTGTACACGAATTTGATCACTTTGGTGTGTTTTCATTTACGAATTGAGTTTGGATTGTGTTGTGATTGAAATCATATATCCATATTACTTTAAATTACCATAATAAGGAGTTTATATTGATATAATACCAATAAAATTATGATAAGTGGATTCTGTAACCATTTTATTCACCTTCCTTTTCATTTAGGGTTTTTATGAAATCTTAGTTAAATTGAATATAAGACCAATTATTTGATTAAAATAGTGTTATTGTGTGAGTTTCATACCAAGGACTCACTCATACCATAAAATAATAAAATGACCATTCATTAATCGAAACCATTTGAGTGATTAGGATCCTAACACACCACTAAAATTGGAGTGCACCTTGAATTTTAATCCAATATTATAACCTTACCTCTCATAACACTAACATAGGATGTGTTGTGTTTTTTTTTTCATTTTTTACTCAATTTGTGTCACTTATATTATTGGTCTAAGTGATAGACCCAAGAACTACCATTTTTATTTGTGGGATCAACCCTTGCTTCTACTAGATAAATAGTTATTCGGTTTTGGGAACCCTTTGAATTTTTAATTTGGTGTGTTTCATGATTTGAATGTCAAGTTTTGGATCTATTTTAAAGTAGAAATAGTGTATAATTAGGGCTCACCTAGACTAATTAATTTAGGAATTTGTGTCTTTGTTTCTTCTTTACATGAAAAAAATAAAAATATGATGTATCTATTTTTATAAAGAATCACAATTCATCTAATTGGTGACATGGATTTTTAGGATAAGAGGTATGCAAGTAGAGAATATTATACCATGGGTGATCATGTTTGTGGTTTTTATACTTTAAATCACCAATGATGGGTGAATTCTTCACCATTCTCTTGTGTTTAATCCCTTTTATTTCATGATTAAATTCAAAAATTTTAGGGATAATCACATTTTTCACAAAAAAGGTTGTGATGATTTTGGGTGGAGTGATAACATTCACATGAACTCATTTACAATAACATAACAACCAAATCCTTTACCCAATTCAAGTGAGAATTTATTTCTGAATTTTTTTATTAATGATGGAGTCCTTTATTAAATTCTAGTTAGACCAATCTAATTTATTTGAAAGATTTATTGTTTTGGTTAGGAAACTATATGATATAGTTAATAAAAAATAAAACCTAATTTGTATGGAAATGAAGGTGTGAATGAGTGTTTGGATAAGGTACATGATTTTACACCCACAAAATGTGAGTAATTGAAGGTTTACAATAATTTTTCCATTCCCAAAAATGAATTTTCTGAAAGATTTCATTTTCAAAATGTGTGTGAGATTGAATTTAATGTTGAAATTGAATCTTTAAATGTTTTATCAACTGAGGGAGAATAGAGTGATATGGAACTAACTATTTCAGTATTTAATTTTTGTGATACTAAATATTCATGTGCTAAAATTGAAAATGGAGATTCATTATGCCATTATTGTGCTAGATTTGAATTACCATTTATTTTTTATAACCCAATTGATATTTTATTTTCTTCAAAAGGGTGTTTTAAGAAATTTAAGGATTATGGCATTGAAGATCATAAGGAACCTGAGGAGAAACCATTAATTTTATACCCACCTCCCCTGAATCAAAGTTGGGTTGATAATATATCTAACATGAGGTGAATGACATGTAGATCATGGAAAAAACATTGATCCACCATTGATTATTTTTTCCATGGAGAAAGGTTTTTTTAAAACACCACATCATCCTCCTAAATAGTATTACTTTTCATCAAGGGGGCGAGGTACCATTCACATGTGGTGGTTTATTGAGAGAAATCCCCATCATATAAGTTATTATGGATGAGGGTTGGGCAACATGATCAATCCAATGACCATAAACAAAGTATCTCATTAGGAGGAAACCCAATAAATAAAAATAGGAAGTTCTTTATTTTTTTTCTCTTTTCATTTCATTTTTCATTTTCTTCCAATAAACAAATAACCTTCACACCATTGGTACTCAAATTTCATCAATAAGATCCTATATTTTCATTAAACTATGGTATCTCACAAATATTTACTATAAATCACATAGAGATCATGCATTTTGAATATCATGTAAAAATGGTCTTGTGTTTTTATGGTTTACATTGATTTTTATGGGCTTATATTGTAAGATACAAGGGATTTGATGGCTTCCACTCATATGGGACATGGGAAGTGACATGAGAAACCATAAAGGGAGTATTATACTCCTAATTCATTATGTTATTTATTTTGTGTATGAATTGAATTTAATGATATATCACATGTTTCATATGCATACCCACCCTTGAAAATGAACATTAGATATAGTGTTTAGTTTTATGTGTGGGGGAGGTTATCATATATACCACTCTTTGAAAAATTAAACCCTAATTTACTAGGATGACATGTTTTCCTTAAATACCATTTAAGGGATGGTATATATGTCACACATTCATATTAGTTAAATTGAAATGGATTTTGGTGAATCATTTTGAAATTTTACATATGTTTGAATTGATAAGCCTATTTTTTATGTGAATGATTATTGAAACACTGAAGGGGAATTATTTAAATTTTATTTTTTAAAAAGCTGTGTTTAAAATGGATTTTGTGATAGATTAGTCTAAATTAAGGGACCTATTAAAATTTAGGTCAATTTATGCATTATGGGAAGTAAATCTTTGAAATTTATTGATACTGCACATGTGGTTATTGAACAGTCTTAATTCCATGACCTCTTGAATTGATGAAACAATCCATTTAGGTGAGTCATTTGTAAAATATATGTATTGAAATTAATTCATAGTATATCAAATCAATTAAAATTTAATATATGCAAAAGGAATACCCTATATTATTATGACCCTCCATTTTATATCAAAGTTATAAGTCAATGTGGTTGTGTGACCTATAAAAGCGATAACCCACCATTTGGTGTCAAGGAGATCTTGGAATAACCTACCCAAGTGTGTGATGATATAGAAATTTATTAAGGAAATTTATTTTAAATGAGGAAGGACAATTTTATATTTAAACAGACAATTATTTAAGTATGAAAATTTAGAAAAATTTGAATTGAGTCTAATATGTTTGTTTACTTTGAGGATTGGTAAGTCATGAAGGGTGTATGCATGATTTTCAATAATTAGTCATTTAAAAATTATGTTCATTTGGTTGATATAATGTGTGAAATTTTTACCTTTTGTTTTGTGATCCCTTTGGAATAATTGTCTAGGTTTTATTGAGGGAAAACACAGTTCAAGTGTCATGAAATTTGATGCACCCAAAGTGTGCACACATGTTTTGTTTGTTTTTCATTTAAAAACGGAACATATACTATCTAATATGAATTTCATAATGTTTAAATGTTTAATTTAGGTGTATTTTATTTATATGGAAGTTAATAAGAAAGGAAGCATGTTTTGGAGAAAAAATAGGCCACTTTTTGGTGGTGAGCAATTTGAAAACCATGCAAGTCCTCCCAAGAAACCATGAAATATAAAAATGTGAGGTTTAAGGGACTAAAAAATTGGCACATGGTTTTACCAAACCATGATAAAATCATGCATCCTAAAAAAACACTTACATAAGCAACCGAATGTCCACCGTATGGTTTGAAAACCATGACACTAAACCATGCATCCCTTACTTACCCACAACCACCATTTTAACTTGATTTTGACATGTTTTGAAGGAGGTATTTAGGATATAACTAATTATGGGTGCTAGAAGAGACTAAAAATATGTCATATGAAGTTACCAAACCAAATTTAACCCTATATGAGCATCCAAATATGGATTTTAAGGTGGATTGGAGTGCCTTTCAAGAAAATATTGTCTTGGACCATGAAAGTCTGTCATCTCTTCATCGAAACTGGGTTTTGATTCTCTATTTTGATGTTTTCACTATCCAAATCCCTAAATATATGTTTTATAAGTTCTTTATTTCTTTATTGGTTGTGTATGATTGATGGATGATTTTGTTTAAACATAATTTTTATCACTTTTTTTTGTTTTAATTTATGGATTGAGTTTGGATTGTGTTGTGACTAAAATTAGACATATATCTCACTTTAAATTACTAGAAAAAGGAGTTGAGAGTGAGATAACACCAATAAAATTGGGATAAGTGGATTCCATAACCATTGGATCTACTATCCTATTAATTTAGTGATTTTACTTCATGAAATGCTAGTTAAATTGAACATCAGACCAAGTATTTGATTAAAATAGTGTTATTTTGTGAGTGTCAGACCAAGGTTTGAATCATAAAATTGAATCTTATAATAATCATTCATGAATTAAAACCATTTGAGTGATTAGGACCCCAATAAACCACTAAAACTAGAGCTCACTTTATATTTTAATCCAACCTTAGAACCTTACCTTCTATAACACTAACATAGGATATGATTTTTTTTTGTTTTCCATTTTACAAAAAAATTTATGTGTACTAGATAGTTTTTCAAATACATAGACCCAAGTATTACCCTTGTTCCCTGTGGGATCAACCCATACTTCTACTAGATAAATAGTTAGTCAATTTAGGGAACACTTTTAATTTATAATTTGGCACGTATCGCGACAGGAATTCCACCTACATGTGCATGTTGCAACCATGGAAAATGATTAGTTGAAATCATCATTATAAAATACCAAAATTTAAACTAAAAATACTCCCCTAAAATTTGAAATATTATTTTCTAAAAGAAAATGATAAACTGCTTGTCATAATATCAAACCAATTAGAACATAACTACGGACTTCAACTACTGAATTTATTATTACAAAATTCTAAAGCTATAGTATGGTCATTAGGAGACATTCCAGGTATTCTCCATACCACTTGCATGCACTATATTTTTTTAGAATTCGATTTTAAGCCTATATGATATCCCCAAATGAGGCTTAACCTGACCCCCATGGAAGTTGTTAAAAAAGAAAATGAAAGAATGATAAGAGTTGGAACCATTTACCCCATTTTAGACTCCCAATGGGTGAGTCCCATCCAAAGTGTTATATAAAATATTAGATTCATAGTTTTAAAAAGTAAGAATAATTATTTATTACCCATTAAGATTCATAATATCTAGAGGGTCTATATTGACTATAGAAAATTGAATTACATGACCCAAAAGACCACTTCCATATTACCTTTGTTTACCAATTATTAGAGAGAATAGCTATGAAGGGACACTGCTATTTCATTTATGGATTTTCTGGGTATATTAAGGTTCTAATAGCTCTAGAAGACAAGTAAAAGACCATATTCACATGTCCCATTTATACATTTTCTTACTTAAGATTACCCTTTGGATAATACAATTCCCCAGGTACTTTTCAATACTACATGGTAGGTATCCTTTTAGATTTGATTGAGAGCTACTTAGAGGTATTACTTGATTATTTTACTATTTATGGAACATGATTTTAGAGTTTTTTTTTGAGATTCTATAAATTTCTTTAAAAAATGAATTGATAAAAACTTGCTTTTAAACTTTGAAAAATGTCATTTCATGGTAAAGAATGATAGTTTTTGGGACACAAAATTTTTAAATATGGTATTGAAGTAAACAATGAATAGGTTAAAATTATTTACACACTACCTTATCTCACCACTATTAAACATATTAGATCATTTTTAGGCCATGCTATATTTTATAGAAGGTTTATTATATACTTTAGAAATATTTATTTTTCCCTAAATAATCCACTAAAGAAAGAGACTAGCTTTGTGTATGATGATTCATGTAGGATAGTTTTTGAAAAGATCAAGTAAAACTTGACCATAACCCCTATAATCTATCCACCAGACTGGAACATCCCTTTTGAGATATTGTGGGATACCTCAAACAAGGCTATGGGAACCGTTCTATCCCAAAAAATTGATAGATGTTCATAAGTGATAACATATACTTATCAGATTGTGAGCATAACCTTGATTAATTAAACAATAATAGGAAAAGAGTTTTTGTCAATTGTTTTTACTTTAGAATTTTTTGTCATATTTTGTAGGAAGTAAAGTGGATATCTTTTCCAATCATGAAACAATCAGGTTTTTTTTATTAAGAATGCTGAAGAAAATATAAGGTTAGTGAGGTGGATATTTCTATTACAAGAATTCGAATTAGAGATTAAAAAGAAGAATATTTGTGAAAATTTGGTTTCAAAACACATGAGCAGGTTACCTCACACTATTGAGGTAGAACCACTAACTTAAAAAAACATGGATAACTCATTCCCTAGTGAGTAGTTGTACAGAGTCACCCAAGTGCCCTAGTATGTTATTCTAGTGATTTTTTAGTCACATCAAAGGTACCTCCTTTATTTATTAATCATTAATCACTTAAATTGAAATATGAATCAAAGTTTTATGTTTTGGAGGATCCCTATTTATGGAAAATTAGTAATGACTGAGTGATTAGTAGGTGTATCCTCAAGGAATAGGTTAAGTCTATACTTTCATTTTTTCATATAATTGCACGTGGATGCCATTTAAGACCTCAAATAATAACCATAAATGTGTTATATGCTGTTTTATTTTAGCCCTATATTTTTAAGGGCTCACATAAATTCTGCAAATCAAGTCTAAACTACCAACTTACTTATGGAATTTAAAAAATATAGAAAATTCTCCAACAAACTTTATTTTTTTGGGAAATATTTGATGTATGGGGATTAGAATTTATGGGATCATTTCCTATTTAATTTATATTTTAATACATTTTATTAGTAGTGTAATATGTTTTTGAATAGAGTGAAGAAAAATCCTCCCAAACTGATGATTACAAATACGCGATTAAGTTTCTAAAATTAAACATTTTTTTGTTGGTTTGGAGTGCCTTAGTATATAATTAGTGATCAATACACTCACTTCTATATTAAGAAAATGAAATCCCTTATGAAGTGGTATAGAGTGAACCATAAGACCTCAAATTACTATCATCCAGATAAAAATGAGTAAGTTGAGGTATCAAACATTGATATTAATATTATTCTGGAGAAAATGGAGCAACCCGCCCAAAAGAACTAGAGTAAGAATCTTGAAGATTCACTATGGGTATATAGGTATGATTTTAAAACACCCTTAGGTATACATCCTTATAGAATTGTTTATTGGAAATATTAACACTTTCTAGTTAAGCTGAAACACAAAGGATACTAGGATATGAAGAGAGTGAACTTAAAGATTATAAAGGATAGAAAAAAAGAGGATGATATAAATGATATAACTTGAGGATATGAGGAGGGAGGAATATGAGAACACCCTAATGTATAAGGGTAAGGATAAATCTATCCATGAAAAACTCATCTAGATAAAAGAATCTAAATTTGGAGATAAAGTTACGATTTTCTCCTTAAAGATGAATCACATGCCTAGTAAACTTCATTCCAAGTGGACTAGGCCATACATACTAACTAATATATTTTCATTTGGTGTAGTTGAAATAAAAGGAGCTAAATAAAAGTAGTAATTTAAGGTGAATAAAAAATAGTTAAAGATATTTCATAAATACCTTTAGAAAGATAAAGTAGAGGATTCCATTCTTCTCCCTGATGCTATTGAATAAAGGAACTATGAGTTATCTCTTTCCTCCACACTAGTCTGGACACCTTGTTATTTTAAATATGTTTTTACTGAAAAGTGAATGATATAATTAATTAGAATTGAGTTTGAGATAAGTGTGGTGGAGGGGATAAGTACCTTAAGATTTATATATTTGTGTGCTATCTATTTTTATTTATTTTTGATATGAAAAAAATAAAAATAACTAAGTTCTTTTTTTCAGAATTTTTTTTTGAAATTCTACATGTTGTATTCTATTTGTAATATATCATTGATTGTTATTTTTTAAATAGGAGAACTTGAATTCCCATGATGCATTACCTAGAAAAAAAATATTATTCTAGTGTAGAGGGATTTGATTGGTTCTTAATGTTTTATAATTCAATGATTACTGAGTGAATTTACTTCAGTTTCATGGATATTCCTTGATTTTAAAACTGGGAAAAGATTTGTAAACAAATAAAAACTTAATGGAACCAAAATCATAGAATGAGGAAATTGGACTGATGAAATCAAACCTAGATAAACCAACCTTAGTGATTGACTAGTACCTCAGGGAGCCTACCTAAAATACATTTTGATATTTCCTATGAACTAGAGTAAAACAAGAATATACAAACTAATCTAGTAGTCTTACTAAGTCAACATAAGTACATTTGTGTTTTTATCCATCAAATAAGAGTTAGAGTGACTTGAGAGTCAACTATCAAAGATTTTCTTCAATTCCTTGACTATTAAAATTAATCTTTGGGGATACGTGGTATTTTGGGATGGTTTAGTTTAGGGTTTAGATCCACTCATCCAATAAGTTCTTTGCACACATATGGTTTGGAAAAATTCAATAAGTGTTAATTGAAAGAGGGGATGGAAATATTTGGGAAATCTGAACTTAAATGAGAAAGGTATAGATGATATATATTAATTTCATTTAGGAAGTATCAAGGAAATGCAAAAAATAAATTTGGGAATGTAAACTTATGGGAAATGAATTTAGGGAAGTGCTACTAGTTAAGATCTTAATACCACTAATTTCTATTCTGTTTACAATCCTGTAACTAGACATATTTCTTAAATTGAAGTGAGGACATTATATTAGATTCATATAAGAGGCATGATATTTCAAATAATGGATAGACCTGTGATTTTCATTTTCCCCATTTTGTGTACTTAATTATAGGTAAGGAATATATTTCTAAATAAATGGAATTCCTTGTATTTATCAGATGTGTAATAGTTTAAGTGTGTAAGAGTGATGAGATCCAATATTTCCCTAATTTTTAATTACTTTTGAATGAAAATTAACCCATGATCTAGTTAAAACATGGGAAAATCATTCATATTTGTTACTTTTAGAAGTCTTGACTTTAAAAGATAAACAAATTAAAACATGATTTTTAGTGGTTTTATTCATATTTTGGATTTAATGAGAAGAAATACCTTAATATTGATTTTATAATTACATTGTTGAAAGTATTTTTATTACCTTATTAAGTTTTTTGAATCAATTCTAAATCAAATAGAAAAATCCTACACTGAAGTTGTTTTATTCTCATTATGAAGGTTCAGAGCTAAAAAATTGAAAAGGACTGACAAAATGCACATTGAATTTTCCACACAGATAACCATACCTCTCAACTATCCATGGAGGATAAGAAACCACAAGAATAAACTTATATTGACCAGATGTGAAGATCCTATAAAGTCCCCAACCGACTATAAGAGGAAACCAGTATCAACCACATGATCAATTAACTATAAGGATTAGATAAACCACAAGAAGAAATATGAATAACTATGTGCCACTCAAGATACCACACATTCAAAAAAAATCAATGATATATTAAATCTATCACATGAGTTAAGGAAATGTCTCCAAGGTTTTCATAAAGGTAGAAAGCTCCTCTCCATGGATACATGAGGGTTATTTGTGTATACCACAAGCTACGTAAGGGTAACCGATATGGTCATTAAACTATGTAGGGTCCTTATATGCCACAGTAAAGTTACATAAAGGTAAATAAAAAGTTTTGAAGGCTAAAAAAAGGTCCCACATGCATTATAATTGCTACATAAGGGTCATTCATGACTTTTATAAAGCCCAAATGTGCTTTCAAAGTGCTATGTAAAGGTATCATGATCCTCCTACACACTGTATAAAGGCCATGTCATAGAATTGAAGTTGTTTAATGGTACTATCAAGGTCTAGAGACTATATATAGTGACCAATAAATCTACACAAGGGTAAATCTTTTTTTATTAATTAAATAATACCTGAAGTGAAAAATGAAAATTAAACACTTCATTTATATTGCCCAAATAAATCAGGAATAATCTCCTAATATTCTATATAGAACTCATCTAATATAAGGAGAAGAGAATGAAACTAATTTGAGTTGATATTATCTGTGAATTAACTATCTAAAGGGATCTAAACCCTTGATCTATGAATGTAGAGGAAATTATAGAATAAATAAATGGGCACTAAATTTAAAAAATTTATTAAAGGCTCAAAAATCATTGGAGGAGGAAGAGGAGGCCCGTCCTACACATGTGGAGTATGGAGTTGCTGAATCAAGTATGCGAATTCTAATAATGCTATAAAATTATGGCTGTTTACTCAGAGAAAGAAGCTACTACCACAACTATTTAATTGATTGGTTCCACTTAATTTCTTTATTTCTATTCATTATATTGTTATAAATTCAAGGATAAAACACTAGTACATTAGTGGTTGAGCCTAGAATAATCCCATTACCCTATTAATGAATTTTAATTTTAACTAATTATTCTCTTCTATTAATCTCTCTAAGAGTTCATATTTTCTTTAAACAATAAGATATTTTCATTATTCTTTGAATTCAATTTCTTCTTCTCCCACTCTCAAATTACACACAAAAGACACTTAGGTTCTTTTATTTGCTTGTGATCATGAGAAGTGAGTTGATCTGAGGGTGGTTAGAGTTTTTTGATCATCGGTCTAGGAAAGAAGAAGTGATATAGTGATGATTGTATTTACTTATTAAATATAAAATAAATAGGTGATGATAATCAGATAAGGTTTCATCTGATTTGAGAGAAAACATGAGAGTGAAATGTAATAATGATTTAATAGGTAAGGAAGGGGATACTATGAATCTAAACAACTATTTTTAATACTGATTATAAAACCAATCCAATTTTATATTCAACCCAATTTAATCACTATTTATATACACAATGAACCCCTAAATAATAGAATAACACACCCATAATAGTATCTTCTCTAGAGGAAACCCGAGTCCCACTATTTCTACATTTTTCTTGGGTTTATAAAATTATTTACTCAGGGCCCCATGACATTACTCTCATCATATTCATTATTCAAAATTCCCCATATTTTTACCATTCAACTTGATAATAAAAGGTCTTAAAAATAAACTAAAATAATTCAATCGTAGTGTTTTATTAAAATACATCTCATATAGTTTCATATATAAATTGGTTTGGTACCAAAAATGGGTTTGAATTAGAACCATTGTACTAATTTCTTGCCTCCAGAAAAATCAAGACGTTTCATGCTCTGCCAATATGTTGTGATCCATTTCCACCAAACATTTTTTCTTCCTTTCAGCCACACCATTTTTCTTTTGGATATATAGTGAACTTAATTTTTTCTGGATACCATGCTTTATAAGGTATGATTGGAACTTTTTACTAGTGAATTTATCACCATTATCCATTCAAAAATTATTCAAGGAGAATCCATACTCCTTTTTAGCACTTCCATTAAGATTATGAATCATATTTAAGGTCTATAAATTATGTTTCATAATCATGATATATGAAATATGAGTAAAATCATTAATAAAATAAATAAAATACTTATCTCTATTTTTTTATTGCTTCTTCATAGGCCCAAAAACATATAAATGAATAAGCTTCAATAGGTGAGATGCTTGAATCTTCACTTTCTTGTGAAAACAACTAACAATATTTCCCTTTTTTAATGTAGAAAACATCAAATTTATCTATATTTATTAATCATAATAACATCACAAACATTATTTAATTGGTCAATCTTACTCATATTTCTTTGACCAATATGAACAAGTCTTCGATGTCATGCCTGATTTTCTTTTCAAGTTCAAGTAACATGATTTTTTAGCATCACCAACCTGAAATAATTTTACCCATGTTTTATATCCACTCATTAATATACATCAAAATTTTATTATCTTCACAAAACATTCATATTTTTTAAATTACACTTCATTTCCTTTATAACATAGTTGAGATACACTCTGAAAGTTGTGTTTTGACCAATTAATAAATAGAGTGTTCTTCGAATTTAGATTGTCTTGTCTGATGACTATTGAACTAAATAAATTTATTTTGAGTGATCCATAATTGATAAAGTCTATATAAACTTATTTTAAATTTTCAAAATATTTCAGAATATTCAAATCTCTTTTCATATTTCCAAGATCCATGGACATTCCTTTTGAGATGATTTGATTGTGACTTCAACAAAAAACAAATTATCCTTTCATTTTTCTTTCATATAATACTTTTGAGTATTGAAACTAAAACTTATTTGAGTGATAACAAAAATCCCAAGATCTTATCAAAACCGTTCCTAAAAATCTATTAACCAAAACAAAAGACAACTCAAGAAGACAGGGGGTTATTACAAAATCGAGAATACATAACACCACATATATTCGCCTCCATCAGCAAGGAATAGTAATCCAGGACCATAAAAGCCCACATCATATCAATCACCAAGATTTATCTCTTAGAAAAGGCATCCACCACCTGAGTGGGATCCCTGTAAGAGTGTGAGATAATAAAATTTAAATGAGTTACATGCATGAGACAATCAACCCATTCAGGAAGCGCTCTCCAAGGTATATTCTGCTTTCTTGTTTCCAAAGCTTGAATCACAAGTTGAGAGTCTTATTCAATCCAAAATAGGTTCCAACTATGATATACAACATGCCTGACTACATGGATTATTTCCCACAACTTAGCTTCAACAACAACACCAATTTTTGTGATTGTTTTTGAACTTTTATACTTTTGGTGGGTGGAATATTCCTCAATATTTTCCTCCCACATCCTTTAGTCTTATAGAAATATTGATAATTGAACCAATATTTCCTTTATATATTCCCAAATCATTTATAATACTAGTTTTATACATAAAAAACATACCTTCCTTTAAAAAAATCTTATTGTACAGAAGTAGTCTCCTATTCCCATTTTACAATTTAACCATTAACCTGAGTCCCCTTTTCTAAACCAAAATTATGGTAGACTCCAAAAAATCTCTTATTCAATATATAATTATTCCAACCCTTTTAAATCACCATTTTAGTAATTTTCTCCCTAAAATTGGCATTTCTAGAATTTTTAGATTTCTGAGAACTATTTTATTTTTCCAAAAATTCAACTTTTTCAACCTGTGTATTTGCATCAAATTTTTTCAATCAACCTATTTTTCATGATTTTTCTAATTTTTTTAATATAATTATGGTATTTTTATTTGAACTTGTCCAATTACTTTTCCACATCGATCAATTTTCATTATAAAATCTTAAGATATTTATATTTTTCTTTAACATTCTCTTTCATGAAACATTCTATTTTCTCTCTTCAGTGAGTATATTTTTCAATATATTAATTTAATTTATCAACTTTGAATCATTTTTAGCATGTAAAGTGTCATTTATTCTTGATAATTGACTATATTTATTTAAATTATTGTTTTCATTCTCTAATCTTGAAATTCCTAAAACATATTCCTTGAGTTCTCGCTTTAGCATGAACTCTATTTGAGTTTCCTCCCCACTCCCATCATTGCTGATATCTTCTATTTTAATTTATTCTTCACTTACCATGAAAATTAATAAATTTTAAATAACTTCATTGGAAGTATATAATTATTCATCATACTCATTACTATCATAGTATTTATACTTTTATAATAAATTTACCCTTTTGAATTTAGAAAAAAACTTACCTTTCCTCTATGAATAATGATTTGATTTATCAAATATTGATGATTTATTCCTTAAGGAACTACTTGGATTCTAATACTTATCTTCAAAATCTCAATTTTCCTAGGAATTTGGATAGTTGGTTACAAAATATGTAATAGATCCATAATTAAAGTTGTAACACCCTGAAATTCTAAATTAAGAATAATGTGTTTGATAACATGTATCACATGCATCACCAAACACGTAAAGAAATATAATACACCGAGACTTTTACAATTTATTTAATATTTTAATAAATTAAATCTATGATATATATTACAATGAAAATTATAGTAAGTTTGTGTACATTATACACAACAATGAGTTTCTTCAAATGGCTTGCGTTACATGCAAGATCGAGTTTTACCGAATAACGATATATTATTAAAATATTATTTAATATAATAAGATATAACATAGCCATTAAATTAGTAGTTATGGAAATGGTTAACTAACATATGAAAATATACGGTTTAAAAAAATATAAAATGAATTCATTACTTACAAATTAATTAGAAATGAATATGGAAACTGATTTAATTTAAAATAAAATATTATTATTTTAATGATCCCAAAGCCATTTTACCCTAATAAATTAAATTAATTAAAATTAATGAGTGATATTAATGTGATATATATATTATATATTCAATCAAATAATTTTTATATTCATCTAATATATTTTATATGATTATGATAAAAATTAACCCAATTTTATGCACAAAATACTATATTTTTATTAAGTCATTTTCACTGCCTTTTAATAGAAAACCCATTTTAAATCTAATTTTTGAACCTTTTATAAATTTAAATATAAAAATAAACTTAATATTTTAAATTGAAACATAAAAATTAGTTTATGGTGAATTTTTTGTATTTCTCTATGAAGTTTCATTTTTAATGAATAGTGAAAAATACTGAATTTTAGTTCAAAATAGCATTTTCATATAATTTATTTATAAGGTTAAATTATATTTTCAATTGGATTAAAAGTTTAATTATATAATATTTTTATCTTTTAATCCAATTTAGGTCATTAAAATCAATTTCAATTTTAAATTTACTATAAAAACATATCAAACTTTGGGACATTTTTACTTTAAAAACCCACATTGTCATCCTGTCCTTGGGATTAACTTTAAATTAATTTCTACCACTAATGTGATTAGAATTTGGAAAAATGGATTCCATATTTTTAATTATCATAATTTATAATTTATAATAAGTTTAAATTAGTTTTTGACTAAAAATATTAGTGAAAGTAATTAAAATTAAATACATCGATCAAGGTAAAATTAAGCATAACAAGGGAATAAACCTTAATCTTAAGGAAAAATGACATATAAACATATCCAAAACCTATTGGATGACCATATTTAGACAAATAAACCTCTAATATACCATAAGTATCCATTTTTAGACTTTGGGAACAAGTAATACTTGAGAAACACACAATTATTTTCAAAAATACCAAGTGTGTACTTTCCCTCCAATATAAAATGACACTCAATCTTCCCCCTTCCTCACACCTCTCAAGACAATTTGTATGAACCAATATTTTCCCAAATAGTTCCTTAGCATCCCTCCCATAATCCTAGAATACTCACCTTGAGAAGAAAGTAATCCAAGGAATCCTTTTGGTAAAAACTAAAAGGAGTTACCTGATTAAGAGGAAATTAAAGGATGTTCACCCAAAGGAAACATAAAGTAAAAGATTTCATATCAATTTACATTTCATTGAGAATTATTTGTTGTTATGAACTTAGTTTATTTTATATGGTGTGTATACTTCCATTTTACATGATATATCATGAATCTCATTACTCTCATGTTATTATAACTTTCATTTAATTTTATTCCCTCATGAGGCTTATGATTTAAAATGTTTCAAAGTGGCATGAGAAACTTCATAATGTTTAAAGATTATTTTCCTAAAAAATAATACTAATGATATTTCAATTGTATTTCCATTTTATGAAATTAAATGACCATTGTTCAATGAAACCTTTAATTTTTTACTCCTCTGGCTATTCATGACCTTTTTCAAGTATTATTTCCATTTTACCACTCTTTGGTACTCAAAATGTTTTAGAAAATATTTTTTAAAAAACCCAACTTCATTTCTCTCTTTAGTCGGAGAACCTATTTTCTTCTAAAAATAATTTTTTATTAAAATGTTTTCTCAAATGTTTTTAACCTTTTCAAAATGATTTATCAAAGGCGTTTTCACCCTTTACAAAATGTTTTTTTAAAAGTGATTTTAAAAGGAAAGGATATTCAAAAGGTAAAAAAAGGATATTTTCCTTAAGAATTATTTTAAAGTTCTTATTCAATTTCATTAATGAAAAAAACCCTTTATTTTTACTCCACATGGGATATGTTTTTTTGATACCATCCTTATTCTTCCTCTATATGGTTTATGATTGATTTGGCCAAGGATCATATTGAAATTCAATTCCTTTATTCCTTTTAGACCCCTTGAAATATTCAATTTACCATGATCATTTTACATTGAATTTTACCTATATATATATATCATTTTTCATGGATATGATTATTTCCTAAACCTTATACCATTTTTCATATGGTGTTCAATTTGAAAGTATTATATTCATGGAATGAATCTTTGACAGTATTAAATTCTTGGCATGAATCCTTGAAAGTATTTGATTCTTAGCATGAAGCCTTGATAGTATTAGATTCATGGCACAAATCCTTGACATTATTAGATTCTTAGCATGAATCCTTGAAAGTATTAGATTCTTGGAATAAAGCCTTGAAATTATTAGATACTTGGAACAAAGACTCGATGGTATGTTATATATTTTTGTCATTATGCATTAATTAATTTTGATTTAGTTATTATTTATCCATGTGATTTTGCATCCACATATCTATGGATGAATTTAATTATCAGTTTATTGAGTAAATGACACATGTTTAAAGTTTCATACCTTTACATATCGATTTTACCTTATCTAGTTATTTGAATGGAATGTGTTATTATTTATTTACCTTTCCATGTTAATTTATTCATATTGATTCATTATTGATTCCGATTTACTTAAATTACTGATCATTTGATCTCACCTTTATTATGTTTCCTTTCCCTAGGTTATGAAGAAGAAATATTTAAATAAGCATTCAAGGATGTTGTTTATTTTATTTTATTATGTATCATGTTTTTATTTTAAATTTAACAATGTATTATGGGTATCTTGTATATAAATTGAATTTCTAAGACTGTAAAACTGATCAGTACTTTGGGATTTGATTCCTTGAAATCATGCCAATGTAATAAAATAATGCACTGGATCCAGTCTTCTGGGATCAGGGTGTTGTAGTTGGTAACATAATATTTTTAACAGTAACTTTGGAAACCAGATTTATAAAACTTAGATTAAATAACATAACCCTAATATAGGCATTGAGGATAAGTATATAAGAAAATAATAGAATTTTGGTTAGGTAAATATTATGTGAGTATTCCTCATAATATATCCCTATCTAGATACTATAAGTGTATCTGGTTCTGGAAAAGATGTACCTAGGTATAGAAACTCTGATAAGATGTGTTAGTCCTGACTTAGTGTAACCTGGTACATGAAAATGGGCCTTACTGTGCACCTGGTTTGACACTCCCAGGGGATATGCTTTGGATAATTTTCATTTTTCTTTACGAACCATTATAAAGGATTTAAGTAGAATATAACTATGAATAACCTAGTATAAAGCTAAGGTGACATTTATTAAATAAGTAGGATCCATGATTTATCCATCTTATAAGTATTTTTTCATGATTATATTTTTTTCTATTTTGAAAAGTGCTGCTCACACTATGCTTTCTCATTTTAGTCAATTTAGGGAACCAAAAGGAATTGGGTTAACATTGAATGTAATGGAATTTTTTTTGATGAGAAGTTAAATGGAATTATCACTGGAGTAAAGGATGTTGTGATCATGCCTAATCAGTTTTCATGAAACATGATTATCAATGTGTAGCTTAACCAACTATCAGAATCACCAAGGAAGATAATGAAAGAGTTTACTAAGTGTTCAAGTAATGGAGATCATAGAGGAATGAATATTGAGTTTCCCCAGTTTTAATAATATGGAAGGAATCACCCAAGTGAATTTATTAGAGTAAAAAGAAGATGTTTTGACTATGAAAAAGAAGGAAACAAATTAAGTAACTACAATAGAAAAATAAAGAGTTTGGTGAATAAAAAAGAAGATAATATTGGCCTCCCTAAGATGTCATCAATGGTTAAATACTCTAAGTGTGGAATGAACCATCATTATGAAAATCAACTTCCCAAGTGTAAAGATCATGAGGGGAATCAACAAGGTGGTATGAGTAATGGTTATATTGATAATTATGATGACACTATTGGTGAAATATGAAAGGAAATAGGTATTAAGTAATAGGATGAGGTAGGCTTGTTATGGCTTAAGTATGGTGTGGAATAATCAATATGTCTGTGTATTTGGATTAAATAATTTTGAATTATTAAATATATAAGGATTGTACAAAAGTTCTTTTTTGTTAAGTATTTGAGATCATATACTGAATGGTACCAAGAAAATTTATTCAGTAGAAAGTTAAACTTTTTGGAAAACACATGATTAAGGGAAAGACAACCCTCAATATGTTCCTGATGTTGAGATAATGATGAACAAATGATTAATTTGGACAAATGCTGACTACCTTGGAACTGATTAATGACTTGTCGAAAAGTTTTCTATGCTATCATTAGTAGAGTTTAAAACACTTTTATATTTAATGAATATATTTAATAACATGTTTCTTACATAAGGAATAAGGAATAATTCATGTTTCCAATAATATTTTATAATGATTTGAGTTATTAATATATTTTAAGAGGATACATTATGAAGTTATTCACATGTTTGGAATGTAAAATTTTAGATCTACATCATGTTGATTAAAGGATAATGATAAGTTCATTTTGGAATTTAGTGACCATATTTATAAAGTGCTGGATGATAATATTTTGTAAAGTCTAACCATTTATGAAATGGTTTAAGTTGAACTTTGAATTTGGTTTTTAAAGATTGATATATTACATCAGTATATGACGAATCTTGTACCAAGAGATGAATTATAAATAGTTCAAGTCCTAAACAAAGGATAATATTGTGCTTATAGAAATGTACCAAGTAAGTATATTTACTTATATTATTATAGAGTGAAAGAATTACTCAACTCTAGGAAAAATGATCCTCAAACCAAAATTTTTGTCCTAGTACCTTTGTTTCTAATGAATCAAATGGACACTTAGATCATCATGGATTTATGACCTTGTGATTGTTAACTTTCTTATAATCATATTCTCTATAACTATCCATATTAACTTTATTGTTGTATTTTTTCTTCCGTATCTATGTTTCCATTTCCCTTCTATGTTCTCCTAAAATATAACCTAGTTATGTGACCATTGTACTTTCCTTTCTCTCTTATTAATAAGTTGTGTTATTTACCCTATTTACGATGTAAGATTTTCAATAGTAGTTTATTTTCAAATATCAACCCCTCGATTACTAATATAAAGTTTAAATTGAGAGGACTCAATTTAATTAAGGTGGGTAGAATGTAACACCCTGAAATTCTAAAGTAAGAATAATGTGTTTGATAGCGCGTATCATACGCATCACCAAGCGTGTAAAGAAATATAATATCCTAATACTTTAAAATGTATTTAATATTTTAAATAAATTAAATCTATGATATATCTTGTAATGAGAATTTTACTAAGTTAGCTAACTTCGCACACAACAATGAGTTTCTTCAAATGGCTTGCATTACACGCAAGACCTAGTTTTGCCGAATAATGATATATTATTAAAATATTATCTTAATATAATAAGATATAACCTAGACATTAAATTATTAGTTATTAAAAGGGTTAACTAAAATATTTAAATATATGGTCTACACAAATATAAAATTAATTCATTAGTAACAAATTAATTAGAAATGAATATGGAAACTAATTGAATTTAAAGGAAACTATTATTATTTTTATGCTCACAAATCTGTTTTACCCTAATAAATTAAATCAATTAAAATTAGTGAGTGATATTAATGTGATATATATATTATATATTCACTCAAATATTTTTTATATTCATCCAATATATTTTATTGTCTTATGATAAAAAACCCAATTTTATGTATAAAATTCTATATTTTTATTAAGACATTTTCTCCTCCTTTTAATAAAAAAATCCATTTTAAATTTAATTTTTGACTGTTTTATAAATTTAATATTTCAAAATAAGATCCAAATTTTTAATATAAACATAAAAATTATCTTATGGTGAATTTTTGGTATTTTTTCTATGAAGTTTCATTTTTAATGAATTGTGAAAAATATTGAATTTTAGTTCAAAACTGCTATTTCATTATTTTATTTATAAGGTTAAATTATATTTTAAATTGGTTTTAAAGTTAAATTAGATAATATTTATACCATTTAATCTAATTTAGGTCATTATAATCAATTTAACTTTGAAATTGACTATAAAAACATAGCAAACTTTTGTATATTTTTACCTAAAAAACCCATATTGTCATCCGTTCTACAGGATTAAATTTAAATTAATTTATGCTACTTCTGTGATTGGAATTTAAAAAAATTGATTATATATTTGAAATAATCATACTTTATAATTTATAATAAGTTTAAATTTGTTTTTTTTACCAAAAATATAAGTAAAAGTAATTAAAATTAATTACATCAATTAAGGTAAAATTAAGCTTAACAAGAGACTAAACCTTAATCACAAGGGTACAAATGACCTATAAACATGTAAAAAACCTATTGTATAGACATATTTCCGCCACTAAACCTATAATATTTCATAATTAACTATTTAGAAAATTTGTTAATAAGTAATACTTGGGGAACACATAGTTCTTTTCAAAAATACCAAGTGTGTACTTTCCCTCCATTATAAAAGGCACTAAAGCCTCCCCATTCCCCAAACCTCTCAAGACACTTTGGATCAACCAATATCTACCCAAATATCTCCTAAATATTCCTACCATCATCCTAGAAATCCCCCCTTGAGCAGAAAGCAATCCAAGGAATCCTTTTGGTATAAACTAAAAGGAGTTATCCGATTAAGAGGAAGTTAAAGGGTGTTCACCTGAAAGAAAACACCCGGTAAGAGATTTCATCTCCAATTACATTCCATTGAGAATTATTTTTTGTTATGCACCTAGTTTATTTTATATGGTGTATATACTACCATTTTATATGATATATAATGAATCTCCTTAATATCATGATATTATAACTTTCATTTAATTTCATTCCTTCATGAGGCTTATGATTTAAAATGTGTCAAAGTGGTATATCACACTTTAGAATGTTTAAATATTATTTTACTCAAAAATAATACTAATGATCTTTCAATGTTATTTCCATTCAATGAAATTAAATGAACATTGTTCAATAAACCTTTTCATTTTCCTATTCTTTTTCTATTCATGACCTTTTTCTAGTATTAGTTCTATTTTCCCACTCTTTGGTACTCAAAATGTTTCAGAAAACCTGAATTCATTTCCCTCTTTAGTCTAAGAAGATGTTTTCTTCTAAACACCATGCTTTATTAAAATGATTTATAAAACGTTTTTAAACTTTTCAAAATTATTTATCAAAGATATTTCCACCCTTTAAAAATGTTTTATTTTTTTAAAATCAAATTTCAAAGGAGTGGTTTTTATAAGGTTTTTTTAAAAAAAAGGATATTTTCCTTAAGAATTATTTTAAAGTTCTTATTCTATTACATCAATGAAAACAAACCTTTATTTTTAGTCTACTTAGATATGTTTTATTGATACCATACTTATTCTTTATCTTTAAGGTTTATGATTGATTTGTCCAAGGATAGTATTGACATTCAATTCCTTGATTCCTCTTAGTCCCCTTGAAATATTCAATTTCCTATGATCATTTGAAATTAAATTTTCCCTATATATCCATATCATTTTTCATGGATATGATTATTTCCTAAACCTTACACCATTTTTCATATGGTGTTCAATTTTACAGAATTATATTCATGGAATGAAGCTTTTACAGTATTAGATTCTTGGAATGAAGCCTTGAAAGTATTAGATTCTTAGCATGAAGCCTTGACAGTATTAGATTCATGGAACATAGCCTAATATTACTAGATTCTTATAATGAAGCCTTGAAAGTATTAGATTCTTGGAGTGAAGCCTTGAAAGTATTAGATCCTTGGCATGAAGCCTCAATGGTATGTTATATATTTCCATTATCATGCATTCCTTCATTTTGATTTAGTTATTATTTATTGATGATATTTTTCATTTATGTATCTATAGATTCATTTCATTCTAATTTTATTGATTAAATGGCATGTGTTTCTAGTTTCATACCTTACCATATTTATTTTTCCTTATCTAGTTATTTTAATGGAATGTGTTGTTATTTATTTACCTTACCATGTTAATTTATTCCTGTTAATTCATTGTTTCTTCTTCTTTACTTACCTTATTGAGCATTTGACCTCACCCTTATTATGTTTCATTTCCATAGGTTATGAAGAAGAAATATTTGAATAAGTATTCAAGGATGCAGTTTATTTCATTTTATTATATATCATGTTTTTATTTTCTATTTACCAATGTATTATGGCTAACTTGTATGTAATCTACCTTTCCAAGACTACTAAATTGACCGGTCCTTCAGGATTTGATTCGTTGTAATCATGCCTATGTAATAAAATAATGCACTGGTTTTGGGCTTCTGGGGTTGAGGAATTACAAAAGAAATTTAGGGGTGTCTTTACCCAATAATTTTCATCACCTATTATCAAAATTCTTTAAATGAATGACATAAGATTGTAAAAGTTAATTTAAAATTCATATTTTTCATTAGAATATTCTTCTTTAATAACAACATTTTTCCAAATCTTATATTTTTTTCAATTTTTAAAGGATATTTCCCTATCATACTTTCTTTTATTCTTTAAATTAGTACCTTATATCATTTCATAAGAAATTAAGATGTTATGAAAATCATCAAATTAGAGTGTGTTGGGATCACAATATTAAATAATTGAGACCTTTTAATAAAAAAATTCAAGAAACCTATGTAGTATATTCTTGATACCTATAGAATCCTCTAGATTCACACAAGTACCTATGATGATTCTCATATATTAATTAACTCTAGTAAAGAATCCATTCACTATTTCATCATCAATCATCTTAATATATTCATATTTCAATCTCGAAATTTAAAGTTTAGCTTGATTCTTTTCTACATTACCTCTATTGTTAGTCACTTAATAGGGTATCATAGTAAGATTACCCTGGGGGGGGGGGTGAATTAGGGTATGTAATTTATTATCTAATTAAAAAAAAATCATTTAACTCTCAATACCCTAAATTAATTATGAACTCTCAAATTTTAGGGTCACTTGATATGATCCTTTTCGTAGACATTGATCTAATTAAACTCACTTGACAATCCCTTTTACTATATATTATTTAAGATTCCTTTTACCCTCTTTTGGTGTGAATGTATAAATTAAATAGGGACATAGAAATTTACTTGGTTTACCCTCACTATGATACTCCAAGGAGCATGAAATCGATGTTGTGTTGATGTACAAAATCACTAAAATCTCACTACTCAACAAATGGGATTTAGGCTAGGTCACTCCTACCCAGGGTAACTCCCATTACAAGTTTAAGGAAAATTTAATAATTCCCAAGGGTTACTCCCTTGAACTTTACTTCTTATGATAAATGTGTTGTAAATTATCACTTTTAAACAATTTATATATTTGAAGTTCCCTTCACCATATTCACTCAATTGGCATGAATCCCCATGAATGAAATGTTTCTCTGTTGAAGTCCCACAAGGTCGTGCCTTCACAAAATGTGAATACCACCTCATTATAGCACATATTCTTCTAGAATGAATATGGAACTCTTCTTATCTTTACTATTACATAAAAATTCTTTCCTCTTATTTAGTATAGTGTTCCACAGGTGCCAACACCTTATTTTTCATTCCATCCCCTCACTTGAAACACCTTTATTCCTCTTTGAATTTAGATAATCAATATGCAAAGGTCCCAATATTACTTATTAACACTTCCAATTGATCCATTATAATATGAGGGATCATGTCCCAATAAATCATAAACCTATAATTATCATTATGTGATATAAAATCCACTAATAAATTCTCCACAATTTCCATACCTGTAGTCAACATACAACTACTTTGTAGCTTTATTTATCTCTCCTTTACAACATGAATTAATTATCAATTAATTAACCTTATGAATAATGTAAAATCCCTTCATATATTTCTTAAATAATGGGATAAATTTGAGGCCTATGATTATTAAATTAATTAATAATGGTTAATGCATTTTTTAAGTTAAATCCTCTATATTTAGTATGTTTCCAACTGATAGACCCAACAACATGTATTGCCTTTAAACAAAAAAGTGTGGTCTTTGTATTTCTAGGCTAAAACCCCTTCAAAATTACCATATCTATGATATATTGGATGTTTTTACTTCTCCTATATAAGCCCAATAATCCTCTTATATTGTTCAAAGTAAACACCTTAACCATGGGCACCACTATGCCCATTTTGGGTTTACCATGTCTCATAGGTGAAGGTCTAACTCAACACAACGAATTCTAAAATTCAGTGACAAAACCTTAGCCATTCTGTACTCACCATGACATATGTTATGTAATGGTCAACCTTTGGTTATTTTTTTCTTCCACCAAGTCTTCTATGAACACCACAACCACTAAAATTCCTTTCCACCACATTCATTATGTTTCATAGGTTCTCTAGAATTCCCCATGGGAATCACTATGATGTGTCCCATTATAGCTTACCTTTGTTAGGAATTTCCTTATCTACTATGACCATGATCCATGGAGTGCTTGAACCTAACTTATTATTCCTCTTCACCATGATCACTGACTATAGTGTGGTATCTCCCATGTTGGAAAACTTCAACACAACATTCTTCAATATGCCTTTAACATATCTCCAACCCTAATCTTAACAATGTAGTCTTTTTGTAGAATTCCTTTGTACTTTTAGATTTCCCCTAGATAACCTTAGTCTTTTTGTGGACAATGATTGTAACACAATAACCATAAATATTCCATATAAAAAAAATCCAAGACCAAACAAATGAGATTATTGTTAACAATCTTTCAAGAATCCTTCTTCCCTATTTTCAAGTTCATTTTCCTTATTATCAATAATTTTCAAAAAAATTGACACAATCCTTTAGGATTATTAACAATAACCTTTGTATTTTTTTACAATATCGAATACCCATGTCTAATATTTCTTACCCCCTTATTGGTAATAAAATACAAAGGAAGCTTACTCTACCATAAAAGTTTGGGGATATTCCTTTAAAGCTAAATATCCCCCTTTGAATGGGGTCATGTCCCCCTTTATCTTCAACTTCTAAGAGGGAATCCTCAAGGGATTTTACTCCCCTTATGAGTATAGGGATGATTTTTTCATCTTATTTCATATCCCCCTATTTCAATGCACATTCACCTTTTTGAATCAACCACATGTTTATTAGCCAAATTATTTGAAACCAATTAATTTTTTTGGTTGGAATGCCTAACTCTAAAATATCCCTTTACAATATTGCTATAGCTCCTCAATAAATTTATTGAGTGAATTTACCAATTGACACTTGAGGTGTCAACAAATCCTATAAGTCTACTATGCCCAAGATTGGTGTAGTAAATAAGAGTATTTTGTATACAACAACATGGATTTCCATGTCACTTCCGAATAATAATGAATATAATGTAACTTTGGATCTTTTCACTTCTTAATATACATCCTGTGATATCCAACACACTTTCACACCAAACCATTAGTGTAAAAACATTAAATCACTTTGAGTGTGAGGATCATACCATTTTATGAATTAATTGACACCACTTTATAAAAAATTAAACAAATGATAACAATTTCAATCCATGTATTTCAATTATTTGTAGGATTTAAGTACCTCCAGATAAGGCTTAACAACCTTTGAATTTTTATAAAAAATACCTCTAATAATTTTACCTCTTAACACCAATAATTTGCTACTCTATTTGAGGGTTCCACTTATGGGAATATCTCTTCTATCTCTAAAGATTTTGGATATCCTAAAATTCATCAGATGATACAAAATACCTAAAAAATTTTAAGATAAAAACAAATATATAAAATTATTGTGTAGCTGCTTCCCACTTGGTCTTCTTTTTTAGTGGATTTATACCACTTTTTATTCCTTTATTAGATCTTATTTCTTCTCCATAACATGTTCTTTTTAGAAAAATCACCCCATGGATCGTATCTCCCCCTTAAGCCTATATATCTTCATATAAAATTAGAAATAATAAATAATATAGGAAGAGGGGTACCTCAAGGTTCCCCAAATTGAGGAATGGGGAAAGCCAAATTGGACTAACCCATCAACTTCCATCTTTACATTTTACCTTCACTAGATATTGGGAAAGGAATCCCATTATCACTTCAACTTCATCATCATTTATAACCAACCTTTTTAATCTCTTTCCAAAGGATCTACCTTATGTGAATACACTCACACTCTTCTCTTCATATATGTGGGCATCAATTTCCTTCCTTAGCTTAGGATTTTATATAATTTTGGAATTGATCATAATTAAAAAATAATATTGTCGAGTTTCTTTATTAGTGTCATGATCCTTCCTAGTGGGGCCCATGCCGTGACTCCCCAAGCCCGCCTGCAATAGGCCAGGGGCTGGTGAGTAGCACTGAGTAGGCATATCACTAACATGGGAGACATTGCCTATGTACCTACACACACACACACACATCTCTAATCCCACAAAAATGATGAAATGTAAAAACCAATAAGTAACCAATGCATGCATACGAATATATCCTATAACCAGAGTATGACAGGAAGTAAAGTAAAGCAAACAGAACCAGAATACAAACCCACCAAAAAGTGTCTGTAACCACAAGTCCAACTTATAAGTAAAGGTACTGGGACTATTTTTTGTAGTCGTAGGAACACACCTTAGTCTTTCTAGTCTCAATAATAACCATCTAGTCATGGTATGACTAGGACTCTGTCAAAAGGGTGATCTTCTGCACAAGACACGACATGTGCAGGAAAACCCTGTGTAGGGGTGAGTATAACAATACTCAGCAGGACACCCCAAAACCATAAAGAAATACAAAAAAGAAACTATAGTCATATCTACATAGGTATATGTATAAAATACATATAAAAAGAATATCTAGATATAATCAATCCAAGACACACAATATAAAGGTAAGTCACAACCACTGTATACCAGCACTAGGAATTCAGCTCAAAGATTCCACAAAGCATTCATCCGGGAGAACACAATCCAGAGTCTGATAGCATTGATGATGTCCATCTGAGAGTTACTTCTCATCAGGTCTCTCCATCAGAGAGATATGCTGATATTTATAAGAAAATACAATGCAATAAATGAGGATCATAACTAGGGCCATGGGGTGATACCAACAAATCAATCTGTATTAACCCGATAAGTAGAGGATCAACGCCCACGTAGTGCTAGTCACGTTGATACCAAGAACTCCACATAGGGAACAAATAAATGAATAGGGGATCCTACACCATGCCTCTCGGGGGATTCCAAAAGCTCTATCCAGGAATTCTAAATGAAGGGATCACAGTCCTAGGAGTAGGAAACGATTTGTACCAACCTTCAAAGAAACAAAGAAGGGGACTCATCCTAACAAAACTTGTTCAAGATACGGAGGAAAATTGGCTCAATATATATAGAAAGGGGTACACGGAATGTAGTAGGGTCACACTCCATGTCCCTTGACCCCAGATACTACACATGTACAATGACCCATGTCATTCCAAATCGTGTCATGTAGAAGATAGGTACATGACGTGTAGAAAATGTCACACACTATGTACTTCCATCTAGGGTCCGCCCATGTATTCCGACTGTGTTCCAGTACATGGAGTCAACCCGTGTATCCCTGCTCATGTACTAGTACATGGGGAAGTCCATGTAACTGGTACATGCCAAGATGTGTGGGGGGAGTACATATTGTGTAGGAAACCCATGTACTCTACCCCATGTCTGTGTACTTCCCATGTACATGCTGAGTTTTCCAAGGGGTACTACACGCTATGTAGTCAGGGAATACACACCACGTGGATCGGGTTTTTCCAAAAACCCATCTTCTTCCCCCCACTCATGCTGTTGATAACCTGGATTCTGTTTTGGTGGTTTATTCACCTAGAAAATCCAGATCCAAGCTCTATTTTCCACTGTTACACCGAACCAATGGGATTCAGGCCTTCAATCGGATCAGAGAACACAATCATACATGTTATTCATTATCACTGAAGAACACGGATTCGACACCCACCATCATTCGATCCACTGTTGCACCCACTGTCTCACTTCTATCTAGTTTTCCTGAGGCCAGATCTATAGTTTTAGATCATTGTGCCAATAATCGAAGGTAAAACAATCGATTGTTCAAAAAGAGATTCAAATCCGGGGAAGAATGAATAATGCGTAAGGAAGAATGCAATAATATGGGAAAAACAAAACAAATTAAGAGGGATGAATCTTGATTGATGTTTGTTTCGATCTTGGTTTTTCATCATTAGAATGGTAGATGAATCCAAAAATTTTCAATAATCAACTCCTGATAAATCCCGTAAAATAAACCATCTCACAAATATGATCAATCTGTGATCTAATATGTTCATGGATTAGTTTTTGTTCATCATAGGAATCAAGAATGGGGAAAGGAAATCAACATAATACATCCTACCTAGATTCATATCACTTATGGATGAAGAAAAATTTTTGTGTCATTTTCATTGGTGAGATCCATCAAGATTGGAATTCGTCAATTTTCGATTCGAAGTTCCATCATTGCCTGCTTGAGAGAATTATCTAGATATCCCTCTCTAGGGTCTCTAGAGGATTCTAGGGTTATGAGGCTAAAACCTAGATCTCTGACATAGAGATAATTTTAAAGATAAACTCACTGCGTCACTGTATCAACAAAACAAAATAAATTTTATTAATTTATTTTATTAATTTAAGCACTCGTGACAACTTTATATAATCGACCCATACAAAACAATGTTAGGTAACACCTTGGGGAAAGTTGCTATTCTGAAGTCAATAGTTCCCTCAAATTTCTAATATGCACACACATTTAGAAGTTATTTCACTTTTTCAAGAAAACCATGTGCACCTGCTATTTAATATTTTAATATTTTCAAACATTTGTTCTGGGAACATCGGGCCTTGGAACCACACTCCATCTTAGTTACTGGTCTTGAAATCAATTCATATAATATTTAAAAATAATACATGGAAAATAAGAGTCATTACATTCTCCCCACCTTGGGGCTTTACATCCCCGAAAATCCAAAACAAAGGATACTAAAAAATATGTGGGCATTGAGCATGAATCAAAGCCTCCCACTCCCAAGTTCTCTCCCAGAGATTCTCATATTTCCATCAGACACACACCAAAGGAATCGATCACCCATGAAGGATCCTATCTTGTTAACCCTTGATCTCTACTGGGTATTCAGAAAAAGTCACTCCATCCTCAATGTCCAGCTCGCCTAGTCAATGACGTGCGATGGGTCATGCCAGTACCTCCTCAGTCACAACACGTGGAAGATGTTGTGTACCCAGTCTAACTTCATAAGTTGATCTAAGTGGTACAAAACCTCACCTACTCTACTAAAAATATATAATGGACTGATAAACCTTGGAGATAGCTTTCCAACCTGTCCAAATATCTATAATCCACATCGAGGTTAAACCAGCAGGAACACATATTCTTCTTCCTCAAACTCCAAAGGCCTCTGTCACCTGTCATCATAAGACTTATGAAAGCTCTGTATAGTATCTACACCTTGTATATATTATCTCACACCAACTCTGGGCCCATAAGTTCTAACTCTCCTAGGTCAGTCCAAAAAAGTGGTGACCTACAGTGTTGCCCATAAAAATCCACAAATGGTGTCATACCAATGGTGGAATGGTAGCTATTGTTTCATGAAAACTCCACTAGTGGTAGGTGATCCTCCCAAATATGGTCAAAGTCCAACATGCAAGGTAGCAGTATGTCCTCCAGAACCTGAATGGTCTACTCAATCTAGCCATTAGTTTGTGGGTGAAATGCTATGATCAAGTGAAACTGGGTCCCAAACTCCTCCTGCAATCCCTTCCACAACTGGTATGTAAAGCGATCATCATGATCTAAAACAATCATTGATGTAACTTCATGGATTTGAACTATATTCTAGACGTAGAGGTGTCTTAAGCTCTCTATTGAACTATACTATCAGATAGCTAGGAGGTGGGCCGACTTGATGAGTCAATCTATGATCACCCAAATAGCATCATGTCTCTTGGAAATACGTGGTAAACCCATCACGAAGTCCATAAATATCCCATACCACTGCCACTCCGAAACCTCAAGGGGTTGATCTAAATCTACTAGAACCTGGTACTCAGCCTTCACTTGTTGATAATTAAGGCATTAAGAAACAAAATCCGCAACTCCTTTCTTCATCCCTGGCCACCAAAACTGATGCCAGAGGTCCTAGTACATCTTTTCCACAATTGGATGTGCTGAAAAAGGGGACATATGAAACTATCTCAAAACCTCCTCCCACAATGTCAGTGAAACTATTGTGTGTACTCTGAAAAGAATGACATGCTCCCCACCTTTTGAATATCCATCAAGATCATATCTTGTGGACATCTAAGCACATAGGGTCTTATAGTCGTTATCCCCAAGTTATGCCTCCCTGACTCACCATAAGAGTGGAGGGGTAACAATAATTGACTGAAGGTAAGATACTATATATCCATCCATTAAGGATAATTTCAATGAGGCTAACTGTTCTAACACCTCATTCAACAACTGTGAACAAGATCTCATGCTGAGAGCATATGCTTCCACATTCCCCATCCTAGGAGTATAGATAATCTCTAAGTCATAATTTTGGAGGAACTATATCCATCGCCTCTATATCAAGTTGATATCCTTATAAGAGAAGATATAATTGGGACTCTTATGGTCAGAGTAGATGATAAACTGATTTCCGATTAGGTAGTGTCACCGCATCTTCAATACGAATACTATCGCTGCTAACTCAAGATCGTGGGTCACATAGTTCTACTCATGTGGTCTCAAATATCATGAACCATAAGCAATAACCACTTTACTATACATCAAGACACAACCAATCCTAGTTCCTGATGAATCATAGAATACTACGTATTCGAAAGCCTCCTCCAGCAAAATGAAGATCAGAGTTCTCATCAAACTCTTCCTCAACTACTGAAAATAATGTTGTAACTTCTCCGTACACACAAAAGGATACCCCTTTAAAGTAAAATATGTTATAGGTGATTATATCCTAGATAAATCAGATATGAATCTATGATAATATCCTACTATCCCAAGTAATCTCTACACCTCCATTATGCTCTTAGGTGGCTCCCATGCTAACACTGCCTCAACCTTGGTTGGGACTACTACAACTTCATCCATTGAGATAACGTGTCCTAGAAAGTGGATTGCCTGAATCCATAACTAGAATTTCAAGAGATTTCTGTAAAGATAGTGCTCTCGAAGTATGTCCATAACTATCCTTAGGTGTCTCACATGCTCCTCCTCAGACGCCGAATACACTAGGATGTCATCGATAAAGACCACCATGAACCGGTCTAAGTAAGGAAAACAGATCTAGTTTATGAGTTCCATGAACACTAATAGGGAATTTTTCATGCCAAAGGGAATCAATAAGTACTCATAATGACCATAAAGACATCATAATTCCATCTTCGGTATATTCTCATCCTGTACACGCAGCTGGTGATAGACTGATCTGAGGTCAACCTTTGAGAACAATTGTACCCCTATAAACTAATCAAAGTGGTCCCCAATCCTCAGTAGTGGATACTTGTTCTTCATGGTCACTTGGTTTAGGTTATGATAGTCATCACACAACCTCAATCTCCCATTTTCCTTCTTGGAAAATAAAATTAGGGCTACCCAGGGTGAAACATTAGGTCTCACAAAGCCATTCCTCTGTAATTCCTCCAACCTCTCCTTCATCTCATGAAGATCTATGGGTCCCATATGATATGTTGGTGAAGATATCGGTGCCTTCCTAGGGTGTAAATCAAAAAATAAGTCTATCTCTTGGTGGGGAGGTAAACCTGGAACATCTTCAAGAAATATGTCCTAATACTCTACCACCATTGTAGAAAATTAGAAACTCATAACATCCACTACACCAGGGGTTAGACTATCCAACTGATGAGTAATCAGCTACACCCCCCTATACATGAGTCCATCTTATGATGCCCGAGTTTCCTTTTTACCGAAAAAGGAAAACCTCATTTCATCACCATGGATACACTAAACCATTTGCCTAAAATAGGTAATCTATGTATGGATTGTAGATAACCAATCCATACCAAGAATGAAGTTGTAAGGCCTTGATTCCACCACCAAGAGGTTCCAACTGAAACTCTCACCTCCAAGTTTCAATTAACACTATTGGAATAGGTGTGTGATCAATGAGTCTTATCTAGTAGGTGTCTCCAAGTGTAAGGGTCAAGTCAATGGTTCAACTAGAATCTCTAAGTCTCATACAAGATATGTGGAAAGAAAGGAATGACTAGAGCCTGTGTCTATCAGTATGAAAACTAAACTAGAAAATACATAGATCATACATTGAATCATTCTTGGAGCCCCTGGGTTATAATATTAGACCAAATAAAGATGTACCCTCCCTTGTCCTTCAGATCCATGAGCTTGATGTGGATCACCCAGGGGTGGTGGTGGTATCAAGTCAAAATATCGACCTACTTTTGCTGCTCTCCAATATTATCTTCCATGTCCTCTACCCTACAGATCTTCCTACTCCTATCGTTGTCTCTATCTCGGTGGTCCATCCACAGTCTCCCTATCAGTAGCACAACATGTTGGGTAATCTCTAGTGAGATGTCCCCTACCATCACCTGAATAACATCACCTCTCTCTAGGATGACTAGACCCACCCTATGTGCCCTAAATTGTAGATCCTCTATCCTAGGACCTCCTTCTGAAACATATCCCATGTCTAGGTCCCTAGGACTAACATTGACTCCCTACCACCGAGGTCTCTGCTCTTGCCTACCCACTACCGAATGTCATCGGTTGTATCTACTTAGCTAAGAATATTTCAACCACCAAATTCCACTCAAGCACCCCATCATATATAGGAATTCAAATAGGGATAATGCTGGCTCAAATGTCTCTACACAGACCTCACTCAAAGGTCTGAGTCCTGAAGTACTGATCTCAAACCATATCCATCAGTACCTGTAAAGGTTGGTAAACCTTAATGAATAATAAGCCACTATCATGATGCCCTGCTAGAGCTTGAGAAGCTCCTGATTACACACAAACATAAACATAACTAGGTAGAACTACTCTTTCAAGAGGCTCTAGAACTCTCTCAATGAAAGAGTAACCTCATTTTGAGTCTGGGTAACCAAACTCCACCATCGTCCTGCTGATCCATGTAGAAGGCTCACTGCCAGGACTACCATATGATCTTTGGGTGTCTTGACTAGATGAACAATTCAAGTCACCACCTCAAGCTAGTCCTCAACCACCTATAGGTCAGGCTCTCCTAAGAACCTGATGGGTCTCTATCATTGAAACTCATGAAATATGCTAATCCTACACTCATCATCTACTGGTACGGTGGGTACCGCGTGATACTCTATAGGTGGCGGTATGGCTGGTTCACTACCTGGAGGTAACATCTAGAGAATTGGTCCCTGTATAGAAGCCTCATCATTGAGGGGGTCATCCTCATGATCAAACTACTGAATCCTAGATGGTATACATCATGGAGGCATCCTGAAACAAACAAGATATACCATAATCAATGAGTATATCTGGAGAGATGACTCAAGAAGGACATGAAAACCACAACCCATTCCTATATGATGCATGTGCCATTATCTTCCTTGAAACCAATGTTATCATTTACCAAGTCAAAAATTAGGTTATCAGAGTCCTAGTGTATGGATACGTTGGTCACCACACTAATATTGGAATCCCTAGCCTAAAAGCTGAACTCAAAACACTTAACACCATTTCCCCAAACCAATCTCACAGACTCCCAGTTATAAAGTAGAACCAACCACCTATAATACCACTCTGTATTGACCCATCATAGTGGGACCCATTCCATGACCCCCAAGCCCACCTCTAATAGGCCAGAGGCTAGTGACTAGCACTGAGTAGGCATATCACTAACATGGGAGTAATTTCTTCTATACCTGTATGCACACACACATCTCCAAGAAAATAAAAATGCTGAATTGTAAAAACCAATTAGTAACCAATGTATGCATCCAACTATATCCCATAACTAGAGTACGACAGAAAGGAAGGTAAAGTAAATAGGACTAGAATATAATCCCACCAAAAAGAGTATGTAACCAAAAGTCCAAATTGTAAGTAAAGGTACTGGGACTGCAGTCTATAGCCATAGGAACACACCTCGGTTTGTACGGTCTCACAAAGCACTGTCTAGTCTTGGTCCCCCTAGGACTCCGTTAAAAGGTTGATCTTCTGTATAAGACATGACACATGTGGGAAAAATCCTATGTAGGGGTGAGTATAACAATACTCAGTATTACACCCCAAAACTGCAAAGGAATACAATAAAGTAAAGTATAGTCAACTCTACCCAGTTATATGTCTACAACACATATAACCAACATATCGAGATATACTCAATCCAAGAAACATAGTCTATAGGTAAGTCACAACCACTGTATACTAGCACTAGAAATTCAAATTGAAGATTTCATGAAGCACTCATCCAGGAGAATACACTCCTGAGTTTGATAGCACTAATGATATCTATCCAATAGGTACTACTCGTTGGGTCTCTCCATGAGAGAGATACACTGATAGTTCAAATAAAACACGATAAAATAGATGAGGATCATATCCAGGGCCATGGGGTGATACCAAAAAATCAATATGGATTAGCTTGCTAAGTAGAGGATTGGCGTCCACGTAGTGTTGGTCATGTCGATACCAAGAACTCCACCTAGGGCATGAAGAAATGAATAGAGGATCTTGCTCCAGGCCTCTCAATGGATTCCAATAACTCTATCCAGGAATTCTTACTGAAGGGATTGTATTTCTAGTAGTAGGAAAGGATTCATACCAACATTCAGGGAAACAATGAAGGGGACACACCCTAACAAAACTTGTACAAGGTACAGAGGACAAGTGGCTCAATTAATATAGAAAGGGGTACACAACATGTAGTAGGGTCACACACCATGTACCTTGACCCCATGTACTAATCGTTTACAACGCCCATTGTCATTCCAAATCTTTTCATGTAGAATATGGGTACATGACATGTTGAAAATGTCACATTCTGTATTATTCCATCTGGGGTCTACCCATGTACTTTGGCTGTGTGCCAGTACATGACATCAACCTGTGTATCCCTACCAGTGTACCTATACATGGGGTAGTCCATGTAACTAGTATAGGCCAAGTTGTGTGGGGGGAGTACATGCCATGTAGGTAACCCTTGTACTCCACCCCATGTCTATATACTTCCCATGTACACACCGAGTTTGTCCAAGGGGGACTGCATGCCCTGTAGTCAGGGACTACATGCCGTGTGGATTGAGTTTTTCTAGAAACCCATATTTTTACTCACGCTCACACCATCGATCACCCGAATTCCATTCCAGTGTTCCATTTTACTTAAAAATTTAGATCTAATCTCACTTTTCCACTCTAACACCAAAATGATGGGATTTGGGCCATTAATCGGCTCAGAAAACACAATAGTAGGTGTTCTTCATTATCACTTAATACTGTATATTCGGCACCCACCATAATTTGATCTGTCTCCAAACCCACCATCGCACCTCCATCGATTCGTCCTGATTTCAGATCTATAGTTTCAAATCGTTGTGCCAAGAATCGAAGGCACAATGATCGATTATTCACAAAGGTGTTCAAAGTAGGGGAATAACGAAGAACGTGCAATGAAGAACAAAAGAATCAAGGGAGAAAAGAAAAAAAATCGAGAGGGATAAACCTTGATCAATTTTCATGTTGATCATGGTTCATCACCATTATAATTGTAGATGAATCTAAAAAATATCAAGAATCAACTCTCAATAAATCCCACAAAATAACCCATCCCGAAAATACGATCGATCCCCGAGCTAATTTTTTTGTGGATTAGTCCACTATCATTATAGGAATCAGTAATAAGGAAAGGAAATCAAAATAATGCATCCTACCTAGATTCAAATTTCTTGCTGATGAAGAATGGTCGTTACATCTTTTTTGATGGAAAGATCTATCAATATCAGCATTTGTCAATTGTCGATTTGAAGTTCCATCATCGCCTGATCAAAGGAATTATCTAGATATCTATCTTTAGAGTCTCTAGAGAATTCCAGGGTTATGAATATAAACCATGGATATCTGATATAGTGATAATTTTAAAGAGAAACTTTCTGTGTCACTATGTTAACAAAATAAAATAATTTTTCTTAATGTATTTTATTCATTTAAGTGCCCGTGACAACTTTTCACAATCAACCTGCACCGACCAATGTTAAGTCACACCTAGGGTAAAACTGCTATTATGAACTCAATAGTTCCCTTAGATTTCTGATCTGGGTACCCATTTAGAATCTATTCTACTTTTTCATTAAAATTGCATGTGCGTGCTATTTAATATTTTAATATTTTTCAAACATTTTTTCTGGGCACACCGGGCCTCATAATCACATTACCTCTCAATTCCCAATCTCAAAATCAATACATATACTATTTAAAAATAATACATGGAAAATCCGAGTCATTACAAGTTGTGTATCTCACCTCTTAATTTTTTATACTTCTCTATCTTTTTCCTTTTAGTGGTTTTTAAATGACCACTTAGGCACCTCTAATCCTTGATGGCCATGAGATCTCTCTTGTATTCCTATATACTAGGTGGGTTATTCTTTACTTATACCTATTTCATAGATAAAACAATTCCTTTATTTTTCATTAAGATTTTTCTTCTTTCCTTCGAAGAGAGTTTGTGTGAGCATATGGATCTTGGTGCATGATATTCTATTTTTTGAGGATCATATTTTTTTTCTCCAATATATTGAACCTATTTTCTAGTATAACATATATTTTCCTTGGCTAAACTCTTTATTCATATGTAATAGGAGTGGAGTGTCTCCCATTGACTTCTATTTCCTTCCATGCATTCCTCCAAATGCAATAACTTTCCATGTGACTGGGGTTAGAATAAATAAATAATTTACCATAAGAATCATACCTCATGTTTTCTCTCCTTGATTGAGATATTAGCACTACTGGAGTTCTTCTCATACTCTTGGACTTACGATATTTTAATCAAATGATCCTCATATACCCAATCCTTCCATAATATTAAAACTTTGGTGCCTATTTATTTTTCGGATCACCTCTTTGAGATTTATCACGGAACTTCTATTTTCTTTAATATTTCAAATATGGACTCTTTCTTCCTATTGAGGTTATTTTTGGAGGAATATTCATATTCTACTTAAATTATATGATCTTATTATCATTTTTATTTAAATATGAAACCACCACCTTTATATTTGAGGAAAAAACTATATTGTTTTGTCTTATTTTTTTTCATGTTGAGTCTTTTATAGGAATGATGATTTCCTTTAATTCCTTCCTCATGTCCATTTTATTCAAAATTTCTTGGAAATTTTCTTTAGTCATGTTTCTTTGTTCTTTTATTTATATTCCCATTTTATTTATGATGAAATTCAAGGAATCTTATTCTATATTTTTTTTCTATTTTTATCTAAGGTAATATCTTCAATCATTTAATAATAAACATCAGGCATGATTTCCTATTATTCCGCCTTCTCTTATAGAATTGGGATATCCTCTTAGATATTACATGAACACCTCCTTGATTGGAAACTTGATGTTGTTTCCACTTATTCATCAGATATTAATTTTATCTCTATAATAGAGTCTAAAACTCAAAATTCCTTTTCTAATACAAGGTTATAATTATATATAAAATTATGTTCAGAATTTTTTACCTTGGTATAAGAATTCTTTCATCTAACATCCCTATTCATCTTCTTACATTTGGACATAAAGCACTCTTTGTCATATTTTTTATGATGTTCTTCCAATTTCACCCATATATATTTGGAAAAAATTCCATGTGAAACCTCCTTATAGATGTATTCACTAAGATACCCCTTTAAGGAATTTTTGACCAATGCATCAATATCAATTTTTCTTTGATCCATTTCAAAGATTTCCCTGTGTTAGCTCAGAACAATAATTCCTTCATCCACAACTTCTCATGGAAATCAAAGTGAATCTTATATGTAGGCAATAAAATCCCTTTTACATGTTTAGTAATGAAATCCATTAAAAATAGGATCTTTCATGTTATATTCCTATCTTCAGTAACTTTAGATCAAGTTAGAGCAATAAAAAATCCAATAAAAATAAACCTATACCTATTATACCACATGTTAGTCCCTAAATAAGGTCTTAGAGTGAGATTACCCTGAGGTGTGGGTGGTAAATTTGGGTATGAAATGTATTATCCAATTAAAACACCTTTATAATTTAACTCTCACTATCCTAAATTTATCTTGACCTCTCAACTTTTAGGGTCACTTTCTATGATATTTTTCCTTAGACTTTGATCTGATTCAATTCACTTGAATAACCATTTTACCATATATTATTTAAGATTACTTTTACCATATTTTGGTGTGCATGCATAAAATAAATATGGTCATGGGAATTTACTTGGTTCACCCTCACTAGGATACTATAAGGATCATGCAATTGACATTGTGTTGATGCACCAAATCATTAAAATCCAACTACCCTTCAAATGGGATTTAGGCTAGGTCACTCCTACCCAAGGTCAACCCCTTACAATTTTAGGGAAAAATCATTTATTCCCAAGGGTTACCCTGTAGAACTTTTCTTCATTAACTCACTATGATTTAAAAGATCACCTTCACATAGTTTATAGACTTGAAGGTCCCTTTATGAGCTTCACTTTGTTGGAATGCATCTTCAAGAATGAAGGGATTCTCTACTGTAGTCCCATAGGGATGCACTGTCACAATATATGGTTATATCTTTTTTATAGAACATTTTCTACTAGAATTAATATGGAAATATTATTCTCTTTTATGTTTCAAAAAAATTCATTCATCTTCTTTGGAAGATTTTTCAATAGGTTCCACCACCTTCTTCCTCCTCCTAGACCCTCAACTAGAACACCTTTCTTCCTCTTTGAGTTCAGATATCAAATATGAATATGTATTTATCTTCCTTCCCCCCACTTATATTCGATACCTTATAAGATAATGGATCATTTAAAAACAAATTGGAAACCTATCAACATCATTATGGGCTATGAAAACCTCCCATAACTCCTCCATTATTTCCATAATCTCAACCAACATACAACTGATTCGTGGATCTATTTATATATCCTTTGTAGTATTAATTAAATATCAATTAATTCAACTCATGAATACTATAAAATACCTTTAAATATTTCTTTAATTGTGTCCTAAATTTAATTCTAGTTATTATTAAACTAATTAATAATGGTTGATGCACTGTCTGAGTCAAATCCTCCACATTTGGTGCATCTCTAACCGACACGACCACCAACCCAACTTTCCTTTGAACATCATGGCATCGTCTATGTATTTACAGTATAAAAATACCTTCAATAAACCAATCTCTATATCCATTTATAATTTTTTACTTCTCCTATAGAATCCCGATAATCTGATTTCATTGTTCAAAGAAAAAACCTTTTCCATGGGATTCATTATTCCCATTTTGGGTTCACCGTGTCATACATTTGAACCTCTAACTCAACATACCCAGTTCTAAGATAAAGTGACAAAAACTTGGACATTTTCACTCACCACAATATGTTCTATGATTAGGTCAACCTTCAGTATATCGTGTTTCTCCACTAAGTCTTCTATGAACTCCATGACCACTAAAATTCATTTCCACCACATTAGTTTTGTTATACAGGTTCTCTAGAATTCCACCATGGGGAACCCTATGACGTGTCCCATTTCAACTTTCCCATGTTAGTAATCTCATTTTCTACCATGAATATAAGTCATGGTTGGATTACACCTACCTTCTTATTCATCTTCTCCACACCCACTATCTACAAAATGGTCTCACCTATGTTGGGAAATTTCAACACAACATTCTCCAAAATGAATTCAAAATATCTCCGAACCTTATCTTGACTATGTAATATCCTTGAATAATTCATTCATACTTCTAGATTTCCTCTGGATAAACTTATTCTTTGTGTGTAAAATGACTCTAATATAAAAGCTTTTAAGATGTCTTGTCAACAAATCTAACATAAAGAAATAAAGATCATTGTTAAGAATCCTTCATGCATATTTATTCTTTATTATCAATATCCTCTTACTTATTGTAAAAAATTATTAACAAATCCAACATAATCCTTTTGGATTCCTAAAATTTAGAGTTTTGATACAACCCATTTACCATAATATTGTCCTCTTTGGATCACTACCCCATGACTTTTTTCTTCATAAGGGCTCACTACCCACCATGGGGTTCACTATCTCATCAATCTGAAAATGTCTTGTAATAGGGGTAGAACTAATAGGAATCATAATCTATTCCTAAAACTCCCCCAAACTTGATTTGGGACTTGGGGTGCTACACCAGGACATTGCCTCACTAGCCACAGACATGGTGTTGGCCATATTGCACTAGAAAGGATGTTAAGACCATGTCATGAACCCTAGGGTAAGCATTGATTTAGGGTTCTAAAAATATCCCCTTCAGTTAATTCCACAAACATCAAATATACCCATCCCTTTGATACCAAATTCAGAGTTCGGCCATGGACCCTCAATCAAAATATTGTATGATTTGGATTAGTGCCTCACAAATTTTTTCTTCAGTAGGTCTCAATACCCACCAGAGGGATCACTTCCACCATAGTCTAAAAAGACATTGTGATAGGGGGATCATGTGGAATTTATTGGATAATTTTTTTCCACGCATTTATTATTAATTAATTGATTTTATTTTGTGAAAGTGTGTTTAAACTAAATAAATATTGATAATTACTTAATTTGATTAAAAATTTTATTCAATAAATATTTTAATGAAAAATAATTTTTTTGGCACTTAATTGATCAAGATATCCTTGATTTTTTTCTTACTTTTTAGGATCCATTACTTTAGTAATTATGAGGAATTTTAATTGAAATATAATTTTCAAGTGTTTGAGATGTTGGATTTGAATCCCTTTAGTTCCATGAATTTAATTTTAAAAATATTTTAATGGAACTATTTTTTAATATGTTTTATGAAATATTAAAACTCATGGAATATTGTGATGTTCGGTTTCATTTTAATTTTAGATCCATTTTAAATCATTGTAGATAACTTTTAATTTTTTTTAAAATTCCGATGCATAAGTCATTTCCTCCTATAATATAATTGTATAAATTCTCATAAGATAATTACCTTGGTCAAATTTCAAGTTTAAAAAAGTATCATAAGATATATTTCAATTTCAGATGACCCGCGTATGAAAATTTTCATATGGGGTTGCCTCATAAGACATTTCTCAAGCCCACATAAGATAAATTCATCCATTGTATAATAATACCCTATACTATTTTTAGGTACCACTAAAGATTAACCTAAAATAGAATATGATTTGAATCCTTAGGGGAACACATTTATTAAAAGGAGAACCAAATATTGAGAACTATTGGAAATATGATGCCCTATTGAGACTCATTGAAGAAGAAAATCTAGCCACACTATACTAATTGATGATGATTGGTTTAGATACTCTCATTGAAGGTGTTGGATTGAAGTTGAAAAACCTATGAAGAACCAAGGATTATGAATGAGGATTTGAATATGTTCACACAATCAATTTAATATTAATATTGATAACTTTTTAATGTCAAAGAAACCCATTCCCAACCTATATTCATTTTAAGAACTTGAGCTTTTTGATTTTTTATGACAATATTTTCTAACCAAAATTGATCAATGAACATGGTTAAGGCTTAAACATTGATTGAAGCCTCAATTAACTTGTTTTAATGAAATACCAAGCTTAGTAAAATATTATTTTTTGAGGAAGATAGAAAGTCAAAAACCATTTTGAATTTGGGTTTGACACAAATGAATTGCAACTATACTTAATGTGATTTTGATGGAAGATGAAAACTTGAAATTGGATGTGAAGTTGTCTAAGGTCAAATGATTGTTTTCTAAGAATATTTTTTGTTTTTATAGGATCAAATTTTAAATACTATGGGTCGTAATCATTTTAAAATACTTTAGTTTCATGTTCTAAGAGGGTAACACCTAATTAATTCAAATAATTTCCTCTATGAACATCCAAATTAGGAGGAAGAGGATTTTCGTGCTAAGTTTCATGATGAATTTTGGATAAAATATCGAGTTTATGAGTTGAGATTTAGTAAAAAACAATGATAATGAGTCAGGGTCTAATAAATATGCAGATTAATTATCAATTAACTACCACTAATTCATTATGATTCAGAGAAAATGATTTCAAATGGGTGTCTAAGATTACTATATGAAGGAGAAATTGGTGAAGTAGTCGGTTGAATGAGTTATGCAGGTGCATATAGATTTAGTTGAATAGTAATGATTGAAGACGGGTATAAGATTTTTGGATCCTTTGGGAGTTTTTTTATTTAGGTATATTGAACCGGTTATTTAAAATCTATAACAAGGGGAGAAATATTGAGTCCAGTGGTGTCATTACTAAAGGAGTCGAGTTGAGTTTGAATTAAAAGGAGTTAGAATTATAATCAAAGGTGATTCCATGTGTTTTTTGAGTTAGATGCATGTGTAGGATATTAGTTATTTATTAGGGAAATATTATTTTCACTAATAATTCATAATAAATATATATTAATGTTAAAATAAGTGGTACCACTTGGTTAGTAACATTTTGAGAAAATTACTGACAGTTGGTGATTAAATTTCTAAATATATTCATAAGATGTGAGATGGAGGGGGGTTGATTTTTTTTCTAGAATTCTATATTATATCTATATGAGAGTAAGGGATTTCATAAAAAAGTAGGAAAAGTCTTTTTTAAGAGTGGGATATTGAGGGAATATTCCTCATCATCTTCTTCATCCTTTCAATTCCATCATGATTGATCTGAATCTTTTGTATCTTTTTGTTTTCATAATTATTGTTGGATAATTTTTTTATGGGGAAATAATATTTAACTAATTCATTTATTATCTATATCCATATATGTTACCTCTTTATATTTGTATTTCTATTCTTATTTATTATTGAAATAATTTTTATAAAAATGAGCTCTTCAATAAAAAATTTAAAGTAGCGCATCAACGTTAATCAATAGACTGAATTCGGAAATAACATCACACTCATTATTTATAACAACATGGAATCTAGAAACCTAGATCCAATAGTTATATTGTATTATTGGTACATAATAAAATATTTATTGAATTATCAAATAACTTAGTAGTCTTGGAAGACTAGATACATACATACATTACATTTGAAAACATAAGATGCAACATGAATACATTGTGAGAACATTATTATCCTTTATGTCATATCCCTAAAAATTACACATAGTTCACCGCTTGGTTTCCCAAGGAAAGGAAAATAAATAAGGATGATCCCAAATGACCAGTAAGGAGTATAATATAACGAAATGAATCATAATATAAACTGAACCAAGTGATATAATAGGAATAAATAAACATCATGAAGCCATATTCAACTGAAAATGAGGGAATTATATATTCATGATGATAAATAAAAAAATAGATAATAATAATCATTGATCTCATATTAATGGAATTCATAATTCTAAACATTAAAACAATATTTCAAGTTCTTTTTCTAAGACAATATACTGATATGGGGAGAGGTATAAACCAAAACCTAAGTTATTTTATCTCATGAGACCCATCGATGCATCAATGGGATATATAATTTTGGTACTTACTCATCACCTAATTAAGTCCAATGTATTTATCATAAGAGTCAAAAATAGATATCATACCATTCCCAAAGGAATATTTTATTGAATAAAAACATAACTGTCTATATAATTTAAAATAAATAAAACAAATACTTCACCATTAAATGTATTAACATGGATGTCTAGGTGATAATATCTTAATCTAGTTAGAAACTATGAGATATCATCAATGTAATAAGAAGAAACCTTATAAAAGAAATATAGTGATGAGGGAACTCTCAATGTGTTGGGTTATCTATGGAATATATTAATTGGGTTAAATAGTTTTCATTGGTATGAGAATAAATAAATGGTTGTAAAAATACTTCATCATGGTTCATAAATAGAGTGTGAATATTCTAAATCATATCCCCTGAGAGTTCCTATCTAGGTGTGTAGTCTTAGGCCCACTCAACATGCATCAGAGTGATGATCGAGATAATGGTCAACCAACACTTTTCAGGGTGATTAACCCTAGGATCATCTTTTCCAAAACCACATCCACTTTCTACTATCCAAATAGTGATTTATTTTCTAGAAAACTACAAAAACTTTTATTTTATGAAAACTTTGGATGGTTTTTCCACCATGGAAAAGAATTAGTTTTATAATGGTTTTCATAGCTCTTTAATTATAAGAATATGAGGTAAAGATAACATTATAGAATTTTAAATCACTTGAAATTCATGAAGAATCTAGTAAAAATTATTCTATGAAAATGTATTCATCACACAAAAAGAAATAAGTGGTAAATATAGCATGAGTCCCAAAGAATGAAATCTAATACTGAAAATACCACTTATGAATCGGGTAGTAATTAAACCAAAACCTCTTTAAAGATAGGGATTTAAATTAATCTTAAAAAACCATGATTAAAAGTAATTTCATGACATAACATCTCAAATAGGTAGTATATACACCATATAAAATAAATTAGGTGCATAATACAAAACACGTCTCAAAGAAAGGAAGTTGAGATGGAAAACCCTTACCTCTTATCCTGACTTACATGAACGTACTTTAACCTCATATAGAACAAACATATTTATCTTAATAAATTAATTAAAAAACTCACTCATATATATTTTAATTTTTACTCTTTATAAATATTCATTCTCTTCACATTGGGTGTTTATAGTTTTGAATTTTTGCACTAGTTTTGTAATAGTGGTGTCCATATTCATTATTATTAAAAATTTAATAATTAATAGGTCATTAAAATTAATTTTAGGTATGATTTATAATAATTTATGATGTTTTAAATTCATTTCATGGGTGTTTATTCTTTATCCTTGAAGATCAAATTGATAACTAGAATGTTTTGGTGATTCTTGACGATCAAAGGTTGTTTTCTTAGTTAATGAATTAAATATTAATATAACATCTCCAAAACCAATAATAAATTATTATTTACACATTTATATTATATTATACCAATAATTATCTCCCCATAGTCATTCATGATATAAAATTAAAGTATTGTTCAAGTTAGCGGTTAAACTTACCCAAACATGAACATAACCTGATTTAATGAATGATTACAAGATGATTTTGTTGTAATATCATTAAAATATAAGTATAATGATCTTATTTAGTGTTTATTAATGTGATATATCATAATTTTAAGGAATTATAATAATAATTAATGTATATTAAAATATTATATAATATGAATAAAAATATTTTCCTCTTAGTATGCTTGTTTAAGACAATTAATGTTATAATAATTATTTATTGATTATATCATTAATAGGTTATTAAATTTGTCTTAAAATAATATTAATAGTGACATAAAAATTATATTTGTCTTTTAAACCCATTATTATTATATATATAAAATGAAGTTATGAAAATAAAAATGAAAAATCAATCGTTTCATGGAGGTAGTAGTCTATACGTACGCATGAATGATGATTTTATTTTCCATTGAATGGGAAAAAGGAGTAATAAAATTTATCATTTTAGAATATAAAATATTTCATAAATATAATAATTATATATTAAATTATATATTATTACCATCCTTTTTTGTGATGAAATAAAAGGAAACATGTTATGTCGCGGATGCGGTAGCTCGCACAACACACGAATGACAGTTTCATTTTTCTTAAAGGAAAAGAGAAAGGTGGTTAATGATTATATAATCATTATAATAAACTAATATTATAATAATAATATGAATTTTATCGTTTTAATATGTTGTAATGGAATTTTAGTAAGAATAAGTGCACATTAAGAAATAGAAATGAGAAAGGGGAGGTTATAAATTTATACCTCACTTCTGGGATTATCTCCTTTTCAAATAGGGTTAGGCCTTTAAGGGATGATATTTTGAAAATACCAGAAACTATTTAAGGTGGGTAATAATGTTAAGGAGGTGTTTAGTTATATTTTAGGCCAAAATAATTGGGTTTTTGTGTGAGGGGAAGTGTGGATAAGAGTGACCTTTTTATAAGTGAAAATGAATGGATTGTTTTATAAATATATAAAACCTTTCAATAATGGGAAGTGAATATCAATAAAAGTTGCTCTAAAATTGAGAAATAATAGAGTGTAGAAGATTTAAGTTTGATAAATGCTCTAAAATTAAATTTAAAACATGTTTTAAATATGATTTCAACTCTTTATCATTAGATTTTCCACTTTTACCGTTTTAACTTTTTGTGCGGTAACTAGTTTTTACCTTAGTAATTTGTCCATTATTCCTAAAAATAAAATGGTATATTTTATATAATTAGTAATTAAATATTAAAAATTTTAAATCAATTTAACAATATTAAATTTCTAAAAGTGATGTAAGTTAATTTTAAAATAGTAAATATATAATTCATTAAAACAATTTCATTGAAAAATATGACTAAAGATTTAAAAGATCAAATATTGGTTTATAAATTAAACATAATATTTTAAAATTTATAATGATAATTATGAGACATATATTTTTTCAATATAAGAGTTTTTTTATTTTTAGTTTATGCTTACATCTAAGTGATTTCATAAAATTTGTGGTTTTAATAAAAATGGTATTTGTACTATTCACCTAAAAATCAATCTTTTTTGAAAAATACTTACATTTAATATTAAACTAATATCTTTATGAATAATTAAAAAATTAAATTTATTTTCTTAAAATAATATTCTAAAATTTAGAAATTAATTTTTTAAATATAGTCATGAATAAAGGCTCTTTAGAGTGTGCATTGCGTGATAGTTTAGGATATGGTGTTTACCGTCTATAGTAGAGTCTTAGGTATTACATCCCCCCCACATAATATTTTCCTCAAAATTGGGTAATATATTAGGTATTGAACAAATTTTGATATTCCTTCCTCATAGATTATTTAGGATCCCCTGTTTCCTCTTCTTTTTTTGTGATTTCTATAAGAACTTTGACCAATCAAATTGTTTGATTCCAAAATAGTTTCTCTCTAGTGTCAAGTATCTAGAAATGATATTCATTATAAGACAAGTTAGATCTAACTATATTCCATCAATTTTGAGAACATGCATTGTATTGGACATGTATTTATTCAGTAATGAAACATTAAAGATGTCGTATACTTTATAAAGGTTGGGAAACATTTCCAATAAGTAAGCTACATTTCCAATTATTTTTAGTATTTAAAAAGGCCCAATATACCTTGAGATCATATTCCCCTTTTTACCAAATATTATAACTCACTTACATGGGGAAACCTTTAATAATATATGAACCCCATTTGAAATTCCATGTGTTTCCTTTGATTGTCAACACAAATCTTTTTTTTTCTATGGGCTATCGTATCCTCTATAATCTCTGGGACAACTAACTTTATTTCTAAGTCTTCTTCCTAAAAATTTATAGTACGACGCCTCTTCCCATTAAATGCTTCATATGGTGCCATCTAGATGCTAAAAAAAAATCTATTATTGTTTAAAAATTATACCAAAGGTAGATATTGATCCCACATACCTCATAAGTCAAAATAACATGGCTTCATCATGTATTATAATATCTAAATAGTATTTTTAGTCTGAAAATTGATTTGGGGGTGATAGGTTATGCTTAAATGTATCTTAGTGTTGAGATACCTTTGAAGACTCTTTTATAATTTTGATGTGAACCAAGGGTCATGATCAAAATACAATGAATAGAGGTTCCCCATAAAGTCTTATGATTTCATTGATATATATCCCGACATGATGCTCAAGGGGTAGTTCTTTTCTTATCACTAAGAAATGAGAATACATAGTAAGATGATCAATAACGAACCATATAACATAATTTTTATTTGGATTCTTTTGGAGTCCAATGATAAATTCCATTTTCATATTGTACCACTACCATATAGGTATAAGTAGAGTTTTCATGATTCTATTAGGATCTTGTTTTTTTTCCTTTACTTACTAGCATACTAAGCATATGGAAACATATTCTGTAACTTCTTGAATTATACCATCCCACTATATATGTTACCTTAAATCTCTATACATCTTTATTCTACTATGGTGTATAGAGAAATTTGAGCTATGTGCTTCATCAAGTAGTTCCCTCTTCAACTCTGGTACAAATGGAACACACAACCTCCTTCCAAACATAAAAAATTCATCCCTATAGATAAAGTTTGTTAGTTTCCTATAATTTATTGCTATAATCTTACTTTGTAATTCCTCATAATCCCACTGGGAATTATCTATATTTTCTAGTAAGTATGGTTTAATAATTTATTTGAAAAGGAATGATGGATCCCCTTAACTAAAATCACTATATCCATCTTTACTAGATCTTTGTTTGTAGGATCCTCGTTAATCCTCATCATGTTTAGAACTCCATGGACCCTCTTAATCAATGGATCAACCAACATGTTTTCTTTCCTAGGGTGGTAGTGTATTGAGAAACCATAGTCCTTGAGTTGTTCCAATCATCAACTTCTCCTCATGTTGAGATCCTTTAGATAGAAGATATACTTAAAACTCATGTGGTCTATATAAATATATATAACATATTTCACTATAGAGGTAGTGAATCTATATTTTTAAAGAAAATATTATGGATTATTGTTTAATGTCATGAGTTGGGTAGTTCTATTTTGGGATTTTCAATTTCCTTGATACATAGTCAATCACCCTATCATTCTATATAAGGACACAATCAAGTCCTTTCTTTTATGAATCACTATATATTATAAATACTTCCTTACTTGATGGTAAAGTTAATACCAATGAATTAATTATTCTCCACTTCATATCTTTAAAAGTTTCCTCAAATTCCACTAACCATGTAAAATTAACCCATTTACATGTTAACTTGGTTAACGGGTTGTCCAATTCATTGAATTATTGAACAAACTGTTGATAGTAACCTGCTAAACCCAATAAACCCGGTTATGGTTATTGGTGTAGGACATTATTTAACTACCTTTATCTTTGAAGGGTTAAAAAAATTTCCATCCTTAAGGAAAATATGTCCAAGTAAATAAAATTAATTGATCCAAAATTCACACTTATTATATTTCCCACATAATTATTTTTTTCTAAGGGTCTCTAGAATTATTTTAAATGAATCTCATACTGTTCATAGATTTTAGAGTATATCAAGATATCATCAATGAATAATACCAATTTTTTTCTAGGATTATCCTTGAATAATTTATTCATCAAACCCATAAATAAAGAAGGTTAATTAGTCAATCCAAAAGGAATTAATATAAAATTATAATTTCTATACATTATTCAAAATTTATTATTTTTTATATCAACCTTATTCACCCTTAGTTGATGATAACCAAAGTGAAGATCAATCCTTGAAAATTATGCGGTGTAATATCCAAGGTTTTTTCTTGAGGTAAAAATCTTTTTTTTGGGTTAAATATATTGATTTATTTTTGGATTAGACCCTAGGGAGGGATGTGGGCCGGTTAGGTTGTTTTTGGGAAAGAAAGGGGAAAACAGGCTGAAATCTGGCCGTAGGCCAAGTACACATCGTGTACTTGGTCTACACACCATGTGCTTCAAGTACACGCCGTGTACTTGGCCATCACAATGCGTAGCCAGTCTGGCTCAGAAAAAAATAAGTTAGAGTACACTTCGTGTACTTGAGGTACACAGTGTGTACTTTCCCAACCGAGTTTCTTTTATAAAAGAGGAAGTAGCTCATATTTTTGATGGACATTATGTTTTCTCTCATTTTTGAACCCAAAAACCATATATTTTAGTTTTTTAAGTATTGAAGCCATCTAGACTCCAATTCAAGATCTTTCTGTCACATTAAAAACATATCAGTAAGTACTCAATTCATTTTTAGTCATTCTTGATTCTCCAGAACAATGACTGTGCTATTTGGATTTAGGATCATATGCCCTAATAATCTGTTCCTCATCCATTATTCAGATTTCTTCCAAACCAGGATAAATTTGGACACTATACTGGATGAGCTTTCTACTACCGAGATGAGGTAGGTGGCCTATAATTTCTTTCATCTTTTCTTGGTGTTTTTAGAGTGTTTGGATGAAATTACATTTGTCATACTTTCTGAAGAGGTCTCTTTTTTGAGAGATTAGCTTTTAGTAGTTGTAGTTGGACCTAGTGAGGTTGACCATGGGTTCCATTTATGTGTGTTGGAACCCGTTGCTCTTTTTGAGGTCCCCTGAGGGGTGCACCTTAAGGGAATAGATTCTTTATGCCTGTTTAAACCACCCAAGGGGTGTGTTCTTATGCTTTCTTAGTTAGAGGAAGCCTATTAATGACTTGATTGCTTGAGTAGCTAGTTTAGGAGATGTAATGCCTCGTTACTCTTTGAATATCATATTATGACTTGCCTATTTTGATAGTTAGGCATGTTAAATAGATGATATGGGTTGGTATACCTATATGTAAATGATTAATGACATGTTAAATGGTTTATATGGGAGGATAGACCCATATGCTTATGATAAATGGTTTGCATGAGTGGGTATACTCATGGCTTGTTCTTGTTGACATGAGTGGGTATACTCACCTGGTTATAAATGTTTAACTTGAATGATTGAATGCTTAATTGAATGGTTTGATAGATGCCTTGGACTACTCTCTTTGGATATGGAATGTGGTAGTGGATTCCTTGGGTTGATTCTGCCCCTTGGGTCTTGATTCTGTGGGATTCTTCAGGCCTTGCTACTCTGTAGGATCTAGCTTTCTTGGGATCGCGTAGGACTTGCTATTTCCTTGATCCTTGTACCCCAACTAGTGCCTAACCAAGTTTCCACCAGGGATTCCCATGGGACTCGATGAGATGCCTCAGACACGCTGTTTGGATTCAGCCCTCCATGGTCTAGATTTTTATTACTTGGATGCCTTGGTCTGCCAACACCTTGGATCTGACCCTTGGGGTCTACATTTCACTATACAGAGTGTCTGTGGGATGCTACTTCACTATACAACATGGACGTGGGATACTTGTTCACTTTATATAGTGTGGATGTGGGTTTCAGGATATAGATGGATGTACGAAGTGGCTGTGTGACTTGTTTACTTGTTATAGCTGCCTTGTAAGAACCAGAATCTCTTTTGCAGGTAGCCTTGAGGGATGTTCAGTTTTACTTTACAGTAGACTTATACCATGGGAATATGAACTTACTTAATGGTTATTTACAATTGATAGAACTTTTTTAGAATTACTGTTAAAACTGTATAGACCTGGGTGGTTGACTACTAGGATGTTTATCTCACACCCTGTTTGAGCCTCCTTGGGGACCCAAACATATTATATAGTTGCAGGTGATGATAGGGGAAAGCGCCCTAGCACAGGTTATTGACTGTGGATTTGGAGTAGGGGAGAATAGGATCAAGCTGAGGCTTGCGATTCTAGAATACTTTTTGTTCTTTTTTCTTTTTGGGACTTGTATTATATTTCATTTCCTTGTACATGCTTTGGCTGTTTTCTAGACACTTGTACCATCTGCATCATTTTTATAAATGAGATGCTTCTAGTTATTGACATGTATATACCTGTATTCCTGTATTACTTTTAGTAGTGTGCTTATTTGTTTTCTTCTGCTATTGTATGTTTTTAACTTCTACTATGATACTCTGGTAATGAGGCCATAGTCTCCCCACTGACTCACCTAAGCCCTCGATTCTAGTCAGAAACCTCTGGCGTTTGGAGAGATTCACTTGATGCCTTGTGACCAAATGGGCTCGGGGTAATGTTTCGGGTGGAATCCGGGTCCAGGATGTTACAAAGTGGTATCAGAGGGCTTTTCCTTTTTATGGTTAACTTAATTTTTGTCAATTTTAGACAAGGATAATAAGGAAATAGAGTTTGGTAATAAATTTTTTCCGGGAGTAGCTACCCCCTGTACAGGGAAAAGACAAATTTACTCAAATTGAGTTCTTATTTTCTTTATTTTGACTATTATAGTCGATTTGATTTAACCATTGGGTGATACACTTGATTTCTTTTATTACTTTTGATGAAAATTTTGGGTTCTATTTCAGTTGCAACCCGATGTGATGTGGGTGTGCCATATCATGCATCATATAGACACTTGTTAGAATCACATTCCATGTATTATGCCATCCCATCTAAGATGCATTAGACATTGTATGTTGTTGTGATAGTTGATGTGATATATATTCATGTTGTTGTATTATTTGGGTATAGTATACAAAGGTGTGATGTCATCTTTCAATCTATAAGGAGTATAGGCCCTTATGAATCGAGAAATGATGCACTAGTAAAATGTAAATATTGAAAGAACTAGTTATATGTATGGTTTTAATGGGAGCCAAGTTTTGAGTTTATGAGGTGTTATGGGCCCTCATGGATTCAGAAATTGGTAAACCCTTGGTAAAATTTCCTAACTAACTGAATGTGAAATGGAAATGGGAACTGGAATGGTGAAAGAGACTTGACCTAGACCTGGCCTTTGAGTTGGCAAGAGGCACAATTTCTAGTGGTTTATTGCCTGTTTTCTATATAGTCATGGCTTTAGGAGTAGGCTGTGGGTTTGAATTGGTTTTTAGGAGGGTTCTGACCTATCCTACGCTTTGATCTTTTTGCTTTGATGTTGTATTTTCCTGAGGCATGCATTTGGCATTTTAGAGACATGCCACCATGACGAACTCCAGTGGTACGCTGTGATGGAGGCGATGAACATACTTCAGAGATAGTGGGCCACATGCTACAGCTTGATCCTCCTATAGTACCAGCTGTGACACTTTAGGATATTCCAGACATAGGTGCCGAGGCATAGTTTTGCGAGGGTTTATTTCACTATATACAGACTTTCCAGGGAGTACTGCATCCATCCTTGACTATGTCTGAGCTGACATGGGTGTTCCAGCAGTAGCATCCTCCTACATTTTTAGGGGATGGTGAACCATAGGCTGTAGAGATATAGCTCGATATCACGTTAGCAATTTTCAAGCATCTGGAGATGCCTTCAAAGTGGATGGTCAAGCTCACGACTTACATGCTACGTGGAGTAGAAAAGCACTGGTGTGACATTATGAACTAGGATGAAGAGATATGTAATATGGGTTGGAATGAGTTCTAAACCTATTTATATGACTAATTTTATCCCACAACTCTGGGATTAGAGTGGGATAGTGAGTTCATGCATCTGAAGTAGGGTACGATGAAATTTATGGAATAATCAGCATGATTTACAGAGATGCAAATTTTTGCACCGATGTATCTTACTGATGAGTTGTCGAGGGCGATATGTTTCGAGGAAGGTCTCAGAAAAGCTATCAGATTTCAGTTCAATGTGTTCAGGTTTCCTTCTATCACTAAGATTATGAATCATGCACTGATTACAGAGCGAAACTTGAGGGAAGTTAGGGGTAAAAAATAGGGGAGTGTTGTTTCTCTCCCTAGTGGATCTACGTCTTTATCCAGGAAGTTTCATTTCAAGGCTTCATGCGACATGAGTTCTAGTCAGGATGTGGGTGTAGGCATCTTGGTGTTTTTTCATCAGTGTGGTAGGCAAGGCCACATAAAAAATCAATGCGACCATGAACCAATCGAGTGTCGAGCTTGTAGTACGATGGGGCACATGCAACGATTTTGTAGGAACTTCCCTCAAATTGTGAGTGTTAGGGGTCAACTATAATGTTAGGTTTAGAAACAAGGTCTTTAGCTTTGTACCAGGCTAGGAGATGGAGCAGTACATGCCAGTTAGGCCAAGGTAGTGGTGGTCATGATCGTGGTGGACATATACCAAGTACTCAGAGGTAGCAGGGAGGATTAGCTCAGGGTATCTAGGTAGGGTCACATGGCCGTGGTAGATTCCAGACTTATGCACTACAACAGACCCAACAGGAGAACGATCCAAGACCATATACAGTGAGAGGTACGGTTTTAGTAGCTTCTACTATTTCATCTTCCCTTTTTGATACAGGTGCCTCTTACAGTTTTATCTCTGCATGAGTGGTAAAGAGCCTTGGGCTTGTTGTTTTTCTTTCTGAGGGATTTTTGATGCTAGACACACTATTTAGAGTTATAACTGGTGATATATTCCAGTGTACAGAGTGTCCCCTTGAATTTTAAGGGTGTCACTTCATCTGGGATCTTTATTTCCTCTGGATTATAGGGTTTGACATCATTCTTAGAATGTACTAGCTCATAGCTTATCGAGCATATGTTGACTCTTATCACCGAAGGGTGAATTTCACATCACCATAGGGTGTAGTGTTTATTCACAAGGGTGAATTCGATGTATATGAAAGCAGACCTAGACCTGAGCACTATGGGCTTAGCGGGATGATAGCCTTGATTTCTAGTTTGTTTCTGGTTGATCAGGGAGTGAGTCAGGCAGAATTTCCTCCAATGGTTGAGTGCTTCAGGGATGTCTTTCCCAATGAATTTCCTGGTTTACCTCCTAAGAGAGAGGTGGATTTCTCCATCAAACTAGTGCGAGGAGCTGTGAAGATATCTATACCTCTTTACTGGATGGATACGATGAACTTTCAAGAGCTCAAGAGGCAGCTAAAGGATATGGAGGTGTAGGGGTTTATCAGAACCAGTACTTCTCCATGGGGCTCAATAGCATTTTTTGCGAAAAAGGCAGATGAAACTCTAAGTCTATGCATGGATTATCAGAAACTGAACCAGTTAACGATTAAAAATCGATATACCTTACTATGGATAAATGACCTGTTTGATTAACTTCGAGGAGATCAAGTGTTCTTGAAGATTGAATTGAGGCCATGATATCACCAGGTGCGTGTTTGACCTACATACATACCTCATACTACCTTCCATAGCCAGTATGGATTATATGAGTATTTGGTTATTCCATTTGGTCTCACGAACATGCCAAGGGTTTTCATGTCTTTGATGAACTGAGTGTTCCATCCTTACCTGGATTCTTTTGTGGTGGTTTTCATGGATGATATCTTGGTGTATTCTCATAATCGACACGACCATGCTAACCATCTTGACATCATTTTGAATACACTGAGAGATAATCAGTTATATTCTAAGCTCAAAAAATGCCAATTTTGGATGGATCAAATTCACTTCCTGGGTCACATTATCTCAGAGATAAGAGTGTGAGATGTAACGCCTCGACCCCAGTTACCCAAATCCAGTACATTATTTTAATACATTGACATGATCACAAGAGTTCAAGTATCAAAAGACCAATCAGTTAAGCAGTCTTGGAAAATAGATTACATACATGAATGATATATTACATGTTCTAACATACAACACAACACAAAAAATCCTTCGAAAATTCCATTATTCCCTTATCATAACCCTACATATCAATCATAATACACTTCTTGGAATCCTGGGAAAATAAAACATAAGAAAGGGGTGAGATCAGATGCTCAGTAAGGGTAAATAATTTAGCGGAAGCTATAAACCTTTAAAGAAAAGATGTGTAATACAAAAAACAGCCTTTTAAACATAAACTTGAACATAATATGGCAAAAAAATCAAACATTACCATATAAACATGCACATGGATATTCTACTAGTCGAATAATAACATGTAATAACTAATTTCATAATGAGGTAATGCATAATGACGGACATCATAACCACATATTCAAGGCCTCATGCCAAGACTACAAATAAAAATATTGTCAAGGCCTTGTACCAAGACACTAATTTGTCTCATAAGACCTACTGATGCATCGAGTAGCTATAACAGGCTCCACCCATCACTAACTAAGTCCAATGCATTCCTCATATGAAAAGTTTGAATCATAACATAATCATTCGTATTAAAACTAGTATAAAAAATCTCAATTTTTTAACCATAAACCATTAATGGTATAAAAATAGCACATCCACAGTCAGACACATCATAACTAATTCAATAAAATATAGAAGATTGTATTATAATAAATCAACCTCAATCAAGAATAATATCCAGTAAAAGATGTTGACATTGTTGGAAATGATAAGTAAAACTCTTTGATAGAAATATCACTTTTTTGTGAAATCATTTAAAAGTAACGCATTTATAAAGGAATTAATTTAAAAGATATTTTTGAATCAAAGTGTCCCATACCACTCTGAAACTTTTTAAATGAATTAACATTTTAAAACAATCATGTCCATATACATAAATCCTTAAAATCATTTTTAAAACATGGACATTAATTAAAAATATTTAGAAAAATAAATCATTAAAACAATTAAAATTCTGATCTTGATAAATAGTATCCTCCAAAAAACCTTAAAATATTCATTTTGAAAACATTTTTATGAAACAAGGACATGGATGATAAAAATTTCCCAGTAAATACTTACACATAAACAATCTTGGATAATAATGAGATTGAGGAATTAACCCTTACCTTGTACTTTCCTTTGGTCGATGGCACGTTTAACCTCATGTATAATGACCATAGTATGTTATTAAATTATAACAGAACCATATTCATATTTATTATATCATACTTGATTCATTTATGTCTTTATACTACCCATTTAATAATAATCTCTATGTTAAAATAACATTTCAGTTAATAATATCTTTCTTTATCATACATGTTTTAACTTGTTATTATTAATCATATAACTTATATCATGATTTAATTGCTTCCATAATATAAAACATTATTTATGTATCATATATATTTAGAATATAAATATGTATAATAGATAGATATATGGAATGTAAAACACCGTTTATGGAGATGGTAGGCCATACGTACGCATAAACGTGGTTTCTATTTTCATATCGTATTGAACAGAAGTAAGTGAATGAGATATATGTAAATACATACATACATACATAAATACATACATACATACATACATACATACATACATACATACAAACATACATACATACATACATACATACATACACACACACACAAACACACACACACACACATATATATTTCCAGTAGCATTATTATTTCATATATTACATACTTATTAATAATATATATATTTATAATCATCGTTGAATGGTGAACATAGAAATGAATCTCATCGCGTCGTGGAGACGATAAGCCGTATGTACGCACGAGCGATGATATAATTCTATTGATGGTGAAATCGTATGTAATTAGATGGTATATTATATATAAAGAATCATTAACATGTTATATTTATTATTTTAATTAATTATACTCATTATTATACCCATCAAAATAATGAAGTGTTGAATAACAAACTACACCACGACGTGGAGACGGTAAACCGTACGTATGCACGTATATTGACTTCGTCATTCATAGGATGGATTGAATAATGAATATGGTTGTACCATATTTATAATAACATCATAGTATGTATAAGGTATTGGATTCATTATTTTTTTATGGAAACAACAAAGAAAGAGGAAGTGGAAGAAGAAAAGAACTCTGAAATAGGTGATGAAATTATTACCTCTTCTTTAGGTGCTTCCTTTTGATTTGATCAAAAGGGATCCTTAGGTTGAATTTCTGATCAAAGTAAGGACTCTAGGTTGAATTTTGGGTAGTTGGGAGGATATTTGGGCAGGATTTGGCCAAGACAAATGGCTTTGGAGGTGTGCAATTAAGATAATGTGAAGTATCTTTTTATAATAGAGGTGAGGGTCACTTTAAGGAAAGATTGAAATATTATTTTATTATAAAATAATTTTCAGTTTCTAATGGCTCAAAATAGATTTATTTCTAGGATAAGGTGGATATGTGTCTAAATATTCTCAACCAATAGGTTTTAAACAATTTTAGGTCACCATATTAACCTTATCTTTTAGATTTAACTCTTAGTTAAATAGTTTAATGCTTACCATGTCTCCTTGTATTTTTATATTATATAGTTAATAAGCTTACTATAAAATGAGAATAGAACCTCCAGTGGTTCATTAATAATATATATATCATTATATAAGTACTTTATACGAACCTTATATTTTTAGGAATATTATATCATTTAATAATATAATATTTGTTTTTAAAACACATTTATGTCAATTTTGACACTATTTAGTATTTGGTTTTTGTGAAAGTCATAAAAACATGATTAATTAGAAAAAAAATTTATTGAATCAACCCTAACATGTAATATTAATATATAAAATTCGTGGATGGAATCAAAACTTTAAAATTATAATTATTTTAATATTTATAATATCATTTATTTTAATCTTTCATTAATAAGGTAATTACTGCATCATCATTGTGTCATAAATAAATTTAATTTCTAAATATCTAAAAATTATAAATAAAATATCATGATGTAGGAAATATTTTTATATTACTAATTAATATTTATAGTCTAATTTATCTTATGTATAACCCTATATTAAAAATGTTTTAGTTATTAAAAGTTAAATTTAACACTTTTAACTCTTCTTAAAATAAAATAATAATAAATTTCGTAATCTAATCCAAGTGGACCAAAAGGATCATATTTTATTCCTAAGGTTGATTTTAGTATAAATAAACTTATCCAATAGATTTATGATATGTTTTATTGTAATTATAATATCATTTTCACCATTAATTACCATATTTACTTTTAACTGTGGTAAATAAAATTCAAAAGTTACTATTCACCAAAAATTATTTTCATCCTATTGAAACAAATTTTACTTAATGATGTAAATAGTGTCTCTAGGATTTTCTAAATTCAATTTAAATAAGGGTTAAAATTACGTTTTATGCAAATTTGCTAACGTTCCTAGAAGGTGGGTAAAAGACATTAAAAAATTCAATAAAATTTTATACATCTAATTTTATTATAAAGTGACTACAATAAATTATATTGAAATAATATAGGTATTATGTATCTACTTTTACTTAAAATAAATTTAAATAAAATAAATAATTATTTAAATAAAAAGTTAGTTTTAAACAACAACATAATTGTTTTCACTATTTATCAAAAAATGAAAGTTTTTAGAAAAATACCAAAAATTCACCCTAAGATAATTTTGATATTCAAGATCCAAAAATGATTTCTATTCAAGAAAATTCAAAACATAGAAGTTTGATTAATTAATTTAAAATTAATTCCCGTTGTCAAAACCAGAAAGCGGGTTTTTGAGAAGTAAAAACTATTAAAAGATTGATATGTGTTTATGTCTAATTTAAAAGTGAAATTACTTACAATGAACAAAATTGGATTAAATGATAAAAATATAATATAATTATACTTCAAAACCAATCAAATGTATAATTTGACACTATAAATTATTTTGATTTAAAAAGTTGTTTTCAATTAAACTTTAGCATCTTTCACTATTCATTAATATATGAAAGTTATCAGTAAAACACAAAAAAAAAATATCCAAACTAAATTTTTATGTCCCAATTTTAAATAATAATTTAATTTCATCAAATTAAATACATAAAACTGTCAAATATTGGATTTAAAAATGGTTCACCATTAAAAGGCAGAAAAACTGCATTTTTGAAAAATACTTCTTTTATCTGAAAAATTGAATTTGTTCTTATATTATGTCAAAGAAACAAAAATGATGAATGTTAAAATTATATGGGATATATATAAAACTCAAAATGTGGTTATTACTATTCATAAATGCTTTTTAAATGGCTAGTTTGATAGGTCGTGGTGCGCTTTAACTCGGTGTTGCGTACATCGCATGCTATTGTATTATTCAAAGAGAAAAATGTCGTGGAAGATTTAGGTGTTACATTATTCCCTCCTTTAATTAATTGCGTCCTCATAATTTGAAATTTTTATCAGAAAATAAATGGTTAAAAAATAGAAAATACATTTGTGGAAAACCCACATCATAAATAGGGTTAATAAATTTTAGTCTTAATAAGATGGAAAGGGAAATGAAAAAGTCACCACTAAATTAGGATTTAGAATAAGAGAACATTGGTGGAGATTATAATTGGAGGGAAAATGTAAATATTTTTAGGTAGTGATTGAGGTCATAAATCACAAACAAGTGTAAAATTGAGGGCCTCAAATCCATCAATCTATGATGATTTAAAATATCATCGGTTCAACAAAACATAAGGTATTAGGATAACAGATTTTTGGTTTTAGGATACCTTACCTAAAGTTTAAGAATTAATTTCTTCATATAAGAAGAGAGAAAAAAAATATATACTTGACAAGTAGAGTTTTATCCTTCAACTAATTCCTACCACAAAATCATCTTTCAATCCAAAAGATTATAGAATTCCAAAATATTATATTTATCCAAATTGTACAGGGTTATAAAAATAATGAATTTATAATTAATTTGTAAGACTATTTATAAAAAACTACATTGTACAGACTAGTATATCATGTAGGACAGTGGTAGGTGATGCACCCTTGTCACCCTTCAGTTGCGGGTTCATGTCTTGCGGTCATGCCAGACATGACGGGTTATCGCCCGACCTCCAGGTTGTACTTTTTATAACAATAAAAAAATAATCTTAAGAAATGTTTTAAGCTTAAAAAATATTATCCAATTTCCAACTTAATTCATTCAAACCTTTATAATTATCCAAAATACTTTTGTCCAAACTCACACTCCAAAATTTATAAGGAAGCTAAACATAATGAAGATCTCTTTTGCCACGTAATAACATGTGAATACCTTCATCATGTATTCTTTTAAAACATGTTAACACCCTGAATTACTATTAAACCTTATCTATTACATTCATGCTCTCTTATTCTTTATAGAATACTAGATATACTCCTTATATCCAAAAATGTTGTAAAATCCAACAATTATGGAACAAAACAAGCAATTAATTAGTATCAAGGTAGTCAAGAATATTGAATATAATTTAGCCAAATCAATCATATATTATTTCAAAATCAGTACCTCAGTATCAGAACCATATTAAGATTTATCTTTCCTTCAACTATGTATTTTACAAAAAGTTTAACTTGCTATTGAGTCACTTTTTTTAGAACCATATAATCTAAAATCCTCAATGAAATAGTATTGTAGTAAAATATTTACTTATTTCCATATTTCATATAACCAACAAATCGTTGATACAACACTCAAATGACACAATTCATTAATAAAAAATATAAGAACACTAATTATTAATCTTCATCTGCGGTAGTATCATAACTTGATTATTATCCAATAGCATAATTTGGGGTATACTCTGATGATTGGGACATTGATTAGCGTAGTGTCCCAACTCCTTGAATATTAAGCATTGTACATTTGAAACCTTTTTCTTACCCTTGCAATCACGTACTTGGTGTCCTTTTTCTCCACACTTATAACAAACTCTTATTCCCTTCAATCATTTACCAAGGTTATTCTTTCCACATTTATCCCATATGGGAAAATCCTTCTTTCCCTTCTTCCTTTTATCCATATTTTTCTCTAACACCATCTTCTTATCTGGCTTCCCTTCAAATCCATATGACTCAGAAAATTATTTACTTATCTTATTAACACACGATACTATTTCTTCATATGATGAGAATACATGGGAGAATATTTCCCTTATAAATGTTAGCTTAATACCATGAATGATATGATGGTTCTTACTATTTGGATCATGCATATTTCTAGAGTTCTCATTCCTTCTACTGGGCACCATTTCTAAATGACAAAATAATCTAGGTTAGATTATATCATAATGTATAGTCTAAAAACATGAAAAATTCTCAACATTAATTAAATATTTTCATAAATCTAGTCTCATAAACATAAAAATGGTTTCTTTTCTGACATATTTACTCATAAATACTTCATAATTGTTTGTAAAGAAAATGTGAATTATCCTACGAATATCCCCCAGGAGTGTCGTAACCAAGAGTGCAGTAAGGCCCGTTGTTGTGTACTAGGATACCTAGGGTCAAGCCCGAAACTCCTTGTTGGAGTTTTCACTCCTAGGTACATATGTTCCAGATCCACCTCTACCTACTCGTATCCATAGAGGGATTTATTTCTTGTAAAATACCCAAAATATCTATATTACCAAAATTCTAGGAAGTTCTTGTATATTAATCCTCAAAGTCTATCTTAGGGTAATGTTCTCTAATCAGATTTTTTCTAAATATTTCTTACAAGGTTTGTACTAAACTTCCTCTGATACCAACTGTAATTCCCCGACCCCAGTTACCCAGAGCCAGTGCAATATTTTAATACATTGGCATGATCACAAGAGTTCATGTCCTGAAAGACCGATCAGTTTAGCAGTCTTAGAAAATAGATTACATACATGAATGTTACATTACACTTTCTAACATATAACAAAACAATAATAATCCTTTTAAAACGCCATTATTACCTTATAATAATCCTATATATCAATTATAATACACTTCTTGGAATCCTAGGAAAATAAAACATAAGAAAGGGGTGAGCTTAGATGGTTAGTAAGGGTAAATAATTTAGCGGAAGATTAAAAATTTTAAGGAAAGATGTATAATAAAAACAAAATCCTTTTAAACATAAACATGAACATAATATGGAAAAAATAAATCAAAAATTACTATATAAACAAGCACATGTATATTCTACTCGTTGAATAATTACATGTAATAACTAATTTCATAATGAAAGAATGCATAATTCCGAACATCATAACCACATAATCAAGGGCTTATGCCAAGACTAAAAATAAAAATTTTGTCAAGGCATTGTGCTAAGACACTAATTTGTCTCATGATACCTACTAATGCATTGAGGATCTATAGTGGGCTCCACCTATCACTTACTAAGTCCAATGCATTCCTCATATGAAATTTTTGAAATATAACATAAACATTCGTATTAAAACTAGTATACGAAATGTCAATACTTTAACCATAAACCATGAATGGTATAAAAATAGCACATCCACAGTCAAACATATCATAACTCATTAAATACAATATGGAAGATTTTATTATAATAAATCAACCTCAATAAAGAATAATATTCAATAAAAAATGTTGACTTTGTTGGAAATGATCATTAAAACTCTTTGAGAGAAATATCATTTTTTGTGAAATCATTTAAAAGTAACACATTTATAAAGGAAGTTATTTAAATGATATTTTTTAATCAAAGTGTCGCATTTAACTTTGAAACTTTTGAAAGGAATTGAAAATTTAAAACAATCATGTCTATATAAATAAATCCTTAAAATCATTTTTAAAATGTGGACACTAATTAAAAAGATTTAGAAAAATAAATCATTAAAACAATTAAAATTATGATATTTATAAAGATTATCTTCCACAAAACCTTAAAATATTCATTTTTAAAACATTTTTATGAAACATGGACATGGTTGATAAAAATTTACCAGTAAATACTTACATATAAACAATCTCAGATAATAATGAGATTGAGAAATTAACCCTTACCATGTACTTTCCTTTGGTCGATGGTGAATTTAACCTCCTGTATAATGACCATAGTATGTTATTAAATTATAACAGAACTATATTAATATTTATAATATCATAATTTATTCATTTTTGTATTTATACTACCCATTTAATAATAATTTCTATGTTAAAATAACATTTCAGATAATAATCACTTTTTTATCATACGTGTTTTAACTTGTTATTCTTGATCATATAACTTATATCATGATTTAATTTCATCCAGAATATAAAACATTATTTATGTATTATATATATTTAGAACATAAATATGTATAATATATAGATATATAAAATGGAAAACACCGTTTATAGAGACGGTAGGTCGTACGTACGCATAAATGTTGTTTCCGTTTTCATATCGAATTGAAGAGAAGTAAGTGAATGAGATATATATAAATATATATATATATATATATATCTATGTATTTATATTATCATTATTATTTAATATATTACATACTTATTAATAATATATATATTTATAATCATCATTGAATGGTGAACGTGGAAATGAATCTCATCGCGTCGTGGAGACGGTAAGCCATACGTACGCACGAGTGATGACATCATTCTATTGATGGTGAAATCGTGTGTAATTGGATGGTATATTATATATAAAGAATAATTAACATGTTATATTTATTATTTTCATCAATTATACTCATTATTATACCCATCTAAATAATGAAGTATTGAATAACAAACTACACCACAACGTGGAGACGGTAAGCCGTACATATGCACGTATGGTGACTTTATCATTCATAGGATGGATAGAATAATGAATATGGTTGTACCATATTTATAATAAAATCACAGTATGTATAAAGTACTGGATTTATTATTTTGGTATGGAAACAACAAAAATAGTGGAAGTGGAAGAAGAAAAGAACTTTGAAAGAGGTGATGAAATTATTACTTCTTCTTCGGGTGCTTCCTTTTGATTTGATCAAAAGGGATCCTTAGGTTGGATTTATGATCAAATTAAGGACTCTAGGTTAAATTCAGGGTAGTTTGGAGGATATTTGGGCAGGTTTTAGCCGAGCCAAATGGCTTTGGTGGTGTAAAATTAAGAGAATGGGAAGTACCCTTTTATAAGAGTGGTGAGGGTCACTTTAGGAAAATATTGAAATATTATTTTATTATAAAATAATTTTCAGTTTCTAATGGCTCCAAATGGATTTATTTCTAGTATAAGGTGGGTATGATTCTAAATATTCTCAACCAATAGGTTTTAGATAGGTTTAGGTCACCATAATAACCTTATCTTTTATATTTCACTCTTAGTTAAATATTTTAATGTTTACCATGTCTCCTTGTATTTTTATATTATATGGTTAATAAAATTACTATAAAATAACAAGAGAACTTAAAGTGGTTCATTAATAATACATATATCATTATATATGTCCTTTTTCAAAAACTTATATATTTAAGAATATTATATCATTTAATAATATAATATTTTTTTAAAAACTCATTTATGTCAATTTTGACACTATTTAGTATTTGATTTTTGTGAAAGTCATAAAATCATGATTACTTAGAAAAAAATTCTTTGAATAAACCCTAAAATGTCATATTAATATATAAAATTTGTTTATGGCATCAAAGATTTAAAATTATATTTATTTTAATATTTATAATATTATTTATTTTAATCTTTCATTAATAAGGTAATTACTGCATCATCATTTTTCTATAAATAAATTTAATTTTTAAATGTATAAAAATTATAAATAAAATACCATGATTTAGGAAATATTTTTATCTTTCTAATGAATATTTATATTTGAATTTATCTTATGTATAACCCTATATTAAAAACGGTTTAGTTATTAAAAGTTGAATTTAACACTTTTGACTCTTCCTTAAATAAAATAATAATAAATGTCCTAATCTAATCCAAGTAGACCAAAAGGATAATATTTTATTCCTAAGGTTTATTTTTGTCTAAATACACTTATTCAATAGAATTAGGACATGTAATAGTGTAATTATAATATCATTTTTACCTTTCATTACCCTATTTACTTTTAACCGTGGTAAATAAAATTCAAAAGTTACCATTCACCAAAAATCATTTTCATCATATTGAACCAAATTTTAATTACTGATGTAAACCGTGTCTCTTGGATTTTTGAAATTCAATTTACAAAAGTGGTCAAATTACGTTTAATTCAAATTTGCTAGCGTGCCTAGAAGGTGGGTAAAAGACATTAAAAAATTCAATAAAATTTTATACATCTAATTTTATTATAAAATGAATCCAATTAATTAAATTGAAATAATATAGGTATTATGTATCTATTTTTACTTAAAATAAATTTAAATAAAATAAATAATTATTTAAATAAAAAGTCATTTTTAAATAATAACGCAGTGTTTTTCACTATTTATCAAAAAAATGAAAGTTTTCAGAAAAATACCAAAAATTTACCCTAAGATAATTTTGATATTCCAAATACAAAAATTATTTCTATTTTAAAAAATTCAATACATATAATTTTCATTAATTAATTTAAAATTAATTCTCATTGTCAAAACTAGAAAGAGGGTTTTTGAGAAGTAGAAACTATCAAAAGATTGATTTGTGTTTACGTCCAATTTAAAAATGAAACTACTTCCAATGAACAAAATTGGATTAAATGATAAAAATATAATCTAATTATACTTAAAACCCATTTAAATTTTTAATTTAACACTATAAATTATTTTTATTAAAAAAGTTGTTTTCAATTTAAATTTAGTATATTTCACTATTCATCAAAATATGAAATTTATCAGAAAAACACAAAAAATTTATCCAAACTAAATTTTTATGTCCCGATTTTAAAGAAGAATTTAATTTCATCAAATTGAATATATAAAAGTGACAAACATTTTATTTAAAAAGGGTTCTCCATTAAAAGGCATAAAAACTGCATTTTTGAAAAATACTTCTTTTATTTGAAAAATTGTATTTGTCCTTATATTATATCTAAGAAACACAAATGATAAATGTTAAAATTATATGGGATATATATATAATTCAAAATGTGGTTATTAATATTCATAACTGCTTTTTAAAATGCTAGTTTGATAGGTCGTGGTGCGCTTGAACTCGATGTTGCGTACATCGCACGCTATTATATTATTCAAAGAGAAACATACTGTGGAAGATTGGGGTGTTACATGAGTAGAACCAGAGAAGGTGAGAGCTGTAGTTTCCTGAGAACAAACCAATAAAATTTTTGACATATGGATTTTCTTTGGGATAGCTAGTTACTAAAGGCATTTTATATAGGACTTACCACACTTAGCAGTGCTGTTGATGGGTTTGACTAACAAGGGTGTGAAGTTTGTGTGGTCAGAATCTTCTGAGATAGCCTTTCAGGAGATGAAAGGGAGGCTGGCATCAGCACCAGTCCTGATACCACTAGAGCAGGGCTAGAGTTACACGATGTACTGTAATGCTTCAGGTATTGGGCTGGGGGAAATGCTGATGTAGGGGGATTGAGTCGTAGAGTACGGGTCTCGGTAGCTGAGGCCTCACGAGAAGAATTACACTACACAGAATCTCAAGTTAGCTATGGTTGTTCACGTGTTATGCTGTTAGAGGAACTATTTACTAGGAGAGTGTTTTTTGGTGTACACAGACCACAAAAGCATCAAGTATATCTTTGTGCAACATGATCTAAATTTGAGGTAGAAAAGGTGGGTGGAGTACTTTCAGTCCTTTGACTTTGAGATTACCTACATGCCTGGTAAGGGAAATTTAGTAGCTGATGCACTGAGCATGAGGACTCAGATACAAGCAGTGCAGTAGGCCAGTAGAGAGTGGAAGCTTATGGCGTTGTTCTCTAAGATGCATCTGGAGGTGCACAATAGACAGGGAAATACTTTTCTTTCATCCTTAGCTGTTACCTATACCCTAATGGATAGAGTTAGGATAAGATAGCTATCTGATTTAGAAGGACTAGTTATATGGGAAGATGTGGCAGGTGAGGACCCTCCTCCTGGTTAGACGGTAGGTGATGATGAGATCCTTCATATCCATGGATGTTTTTGGGTTCCAATAGATATACGTTAGGATTTGATGTGAGAGTTTCATGCTTTAGCTTGGGCAGTGCATCCTGGGGTTACCAAGATGTACTGTGACTTGCGACGTCAGTACCAGTGGCCAGGAATGAAGAGATAGGTAGAAGGTTTTGTTATGAGGTGTTCCATTTATTAGTAGGTGAAGGCAGAACAACAACAACTAGTTGGTCTTTTACAATAGTTACCCATCCTAAAGTGGAAATGGGATGATGTCACGATGGATTTCATGGCAGGTTTTCCAAGGTTGCCTCGAGGTAATGATGTTGTGTGGGTTGTCATTGAAAGGATTATGAAGGTAACACACTTATTACCAATCAAGGAGACCTTCAGTGTTGATGATCTTGGAAAGTTTTACATCCGAGAGGTGGTATGACTTTATGGGGTCCCACACACTATAGTTTCAAATAGAAACACAAGATTTACATCTCATTTCTGGAAGAGTTTTTAGAGGGAATTGGGTACACAGGTTCTTCTGAGCATAATATACCACCCTCAGTCTGATGGCCAGTCAGAGCATATGATACAAGTGCTAGAGGACATGATGTGATCATACGTCCTGAATTTTGGGGGCTCTTGGGAGAGGCACATTCCCCTAGTTGAGTTCACCTACAATAACAGTTATCTGATGACGATACATATGGTACCTTATGAGACTTTATATGGTAAGCCATTCCATTCTCCCCTATTATGGTTAGAGGCAGGTGTGGTAGCTTTACTAGGACTGCATCTCATGCAGGAGAATTCTGAGCTGGTCCAATTGATTCAGAAGCAGATGGCTACTGCACAGTCTCTTGAAAAATCATATGCTGATCTCCATAGAAGACCTCTGAAGTTTGAGGTTGGGGATCAGGTTTTCTTGAATGTTTCACCAAGGTTGGGACATAGGCAGATCAGGAGATAGGGTAAACTTTCATCGAGATATGTCAGGCCGTTTGAGGTTCTAGAGGGATTCGGGGCAGTTTCCTATCAGTTACAGTTACCTTAGAGGTACCGATCCATGTACGATGTCTTCCATGTATTGCAGCTGTGTCGTTATCACTCAGAACCATCTCACGTTTTTCAGCCCGAGGAGGTTGAGCTTCAGGTTGATGCATCCTTTGAGGAGCATCCAATTCGTATCGTTGACAGGAGCACAAAGGTTCTCCATGGTCGGTCAGTTCCTCTAGTACGGGTGCTATGGAAGCACGTATATTTATAGGATGAGACATGGGAGATGGATACTGTCGTATGTGATTAGTGGCTAAATTTGTTTTCATACGAATCTTGACCACCCTTCAGAGAGCAATTTGGGGATGAATTGTTTTAAGGGGGGAAGATTGTAAGTTCCCGAGTTTTTCATGAGGTACAAATATTTTTTTTGGTTAAATGTGTTGATTTCATTTTTGTCTTAGACCCTAGGCCGGGTCGTGGTCCGGTTGGGTTGTTTTTGGGAAATAAAGGGGAAAATAAGCTGAAATATAGTCACAGTCCAGGTACACGTCATGTACTTGGTCTACACACTGTGTACTTCAAGTACATGCCATGTACTTGGCCATCATGACATGTAGCCAGTCTGGCTTAGAAAAAAAAATTGGAGTACATGTCGTGTACTTGAGTTACACGTCATGTAATTTCCTAGTAAGGATTTTTCAAAAGAGGCAGTAGATCATATTTTTTATGGAAAATCTGTTTTCTCTCATTTTGGAACCCAAAAACCATCTATTATAGTTTTTCAAGTATTGAATCCATATAGAATCTGATTCAAGCATTGTCTATCACATTGGAACCGTATTGGTAAGTAATCTATTAATTTTTATTCATTCTTGATTCTTCAGCACAATGAATGTGTTATTTTGATTTAGGCTCATATTCCCTAATAATCCGTTCTTCCTCCGTTCTTCAAATTTCTTCCAAACTGGGACGAATCAGGACACGATACTAGATGAGGTGTCTACTATTAAGGAGAGGTAGGTGGTCTATACTTTCTTTCAGGATTTCTTGGTGTTTTTTCAAGCATTCATCCAAAATTCCATTTTTCATACTTTCCGGCGAGGTCTCATTTTTGAGCGAGTAGCTTTTAGTAGTTATAGTTGAACCTAGTGAGGTTGACCATGGGTTTTGTTTAGGTGTTTTGGCACCCGTTTCTCATTTCAAGGTCCCCCGAGGGGTGTGCCTTAAAGGAATAGCTTGTTTATTAGTTTTTAAACCACCCAGGGGGTGTGTTCTTGTGCTTTCATAGTTAGAGGAATCCTATTAATGACTTGATAGCTTGAGTATCAAGTTTAGGAGATGTACTGCCTCCTTACTCTTTGAATATCATGTTACACCTTGCCTATTTTGATATATTGGCATTTAAAATGGATGATATGGGTGGGTATGCCTATATTTAAATGATTAATGACATGTTAAATGATTTATATAGGAGGGTAGGCTCATATAATTATGATAAATGGTTTGCATAAGTGGGTATACTCATGTATTGTTCTTGTAGTTGTGAGTGGGTATACTCACCTGGTTATAAATGTTTAACTTGAATGCTTTAATGCTTGAATGCTTACTTGAATGGTTTGATAGATGCATTGGACTTCTCTTCTTTGATTTGGAACATGGTAGTGGATGCCTTGGGTTGATTCTACCCCTTGGGTCTTGATTCTGTGGGAAGCTCTGGGCCTTGATACCCCGTTGGATCCCGATTTCTTGGGCTCGCATAGGAATTTCTATTGCCTTTCTCCTAGGACCCCAACCAGTGCCTAACTGAGTTTCCACCAGGGACGCCCATGGGACTCAATGGGAAGCCTCAGACACACTTCTTGGATCTTGACCTTTGTGGTCTAGATATTTATTACTTGGATACCTTGGTCTGTTGAAACCTTGGATCCGGCCCTCGGGGTCTACATTTCACTATACGACATGGTCGTGGGATGCTACTTCACTATAAGGTGTAGCCGTGGGATACTTGTTCACTTTATACAATGTGGACGTGGGTTGCAGGATACAGATGGATGTATGACATAGCTGTGTGACTTGTTTACTTGTTATAGCTTCCTTGTTAGGAGAAGAATATCTTTTGAAGGTAGCCTTGAGGGCTGTTTAGTTTTACTTTATAGTAGACTTATGCCATGAGAATATGAACTTATTTACTGGTTATTTAAACTTTCTATAACTTTTGTATAATTTCTGTTAGAACTATATAGACCTGGGTGGTTTCCTACTAGGATGTTTATCTCACACCTTGTTTAGGCCTCCTTGGGGACCCAAACAGATTATATGGTTACAGGTGATGATAGGGGAAAGAGCCCTAGTACATTTTTTTGACTGTGGCTTTGGATTAGGGGAGCATAGGACAAAGATGAGACTTGCGATGCTGGGATACCTTTTTGGTCTTTTTTTTGGGACTTGTGCAGTATTACATTTCCTTATACCTTCTTTGGATGTTTTCTAGACACTTTTACCATCTGCATCATTTTTGTATATGAGATACTTCTGGTTATTGATATGTATATTCCTATATGCCTTTATTAATTTTAGGTGTATTCTTTTTTATTCTCTTCCAATATTTCATGTTTTTGACTTCTGATGTGATACTATAGTAATGAGGGCATAGTCTCCCCACTGACTCACCTAGGCCCTCGCTACTAGTCGGTAGCCTCTAGCATTTGGGGAGATACGCTTGAGGCCTTGTGACCAACTAGGTTTGGGGTACTGTTTCAGGTGGCATCTGAGTCTGGGAAATTAAATTGGGCACTATGAATTTGATCAAATAAGTCATCAATTCATGGTAAAGGATTCTTATTATTTATTATATAGGAATTTATCTCCATATAATTTATACACAATCTCATAAAAACATTATTTTCATAAATAAAATAGGATCTCTCTATGGTGAAACACTAGGGTGTATAAATCCTTTATCACCCAAATCTTACAGCCATTTTCAACTTCACCAACACCAATGGTGACATTATATAAGGAGTTTTAGATACAAATATTGAATCAAGAATGATTTAAATGGATAACTCAACTTCACACTTTGGCGGATGAATAGGTAATTCACTTGGAAAAACATCAATGGGTTTTTTTTATAATGGCTAAATCCTCTATTATTAGGATATCTTCTTTATCCATAGATCATGCTTGATCTTACTATCTTCCTAGAATTTCATTGAGATAAACTAGGGGAGGATCTAAACATTATTTATATGATGAAGTATCCCCTCTAAAGACATGATATTCCACCCCACTTTTAGAAATCATAATATCCTTCACTTGAAAATAATTTTTTTTACTATACATCATAATATGATCCATACAAAGGATTATATCAAAGTTAACCATTGGTATAATAACCATGTTTTAAAATAGGGTATTCCCATGCATCCTAATATGAACTGACTGACATATCTTTTTTGAAATAATATTTATACTTGGTGTCATAATTGATAACTCCCTTACTAAGGTTCCAAATAAATATTTGATGTTTTTGGAAAACATAAAAGATATAAATGTGTGTAAATATCTTGAATCAAATAAAACATTCACTAACTTTGAGGCTACAATTAAATTACCTATTATCACACTATTAGGAACTTTTAATTTAGCCTTGGTAATTGTATAATCTTGGCCTTATCCCCTTGTCCTTTTCTAAGGTAAATTCCCTTTATGTTTAGGGAATTGGTTCATATAATGTACCTTATTCTTACAGTTAAATCATTGACCATCAATATATTATTACTTGAATTTGAATTCACTAGATTGATGAAGTTTTTCTCTACACTTGTAAAAAAATCTTGTTCCCTTCCTATAATCCCTAGGTTTTTTCTTCACACAATTATCACATATGGGAAATACAATATTTCCTTTCTTTCCCTTTGTTTTACTACTGTTCCCATGATTCTCAACCAATACTTTCTTCTCCTGATTTCCATTGAATACATATTTCATGGAGAAATCATTTTCTACCTTAATAGTTCTTGAGCCTATATCCTATATGATTAAAAGGTTTAAGAGACCAAATCCCTTCGAATATTCGACATTAAATCATCAAAGAAATGGATAATCTTGATTTTCTATATACACACATAGTAAATAGATTTTCTTGCTAACCATGTAAATTTAACCTTATACTCAACAAAATTTTCATCCTCATTTTTTCTAATATTGAGAAAATACCTTTAAATTTCTACTCTTTTATTACAAGGAAAGTATTTTTCATAGAATAACTCCATAAAATTTCCCCATTACATGTGATTTATTTCATCTTCCTCCTTAGTTTTTGAATTAGAAACCACTATTGGTTCATATATCTTTCAGATAGCCCACCATGATGAATTTTTCCTTTTCACTACTTCTAAAAGTGATAAAGACCTTCTCTAGGGACTTGATTCATTGTTCAACTAAAACTGGATTAGTAGTTTCACTAAATATTAAAGGTTTTCACTACACGAAGTGATCCAACATTGTTACCCATGTTGTGGATTAGTAGGCTGCTCTATGTGGGAAATATTATTTTTCATAACCTAGGTCAATTTCCATAATATGGTTATAATCTAATTAGACTCAACTCCAACTTCATTGACTTTCTTAAGGGGAACATCCCTAAATTGACTACAAGTGTTGATATAGTTCCCATTCCTCCCATTATTCATTATCTCTCTATAATGGAATATGTATAATTTACACATGATATTGAATTATAAAATAAAATTCATATTTATTTTTCTAGATAATTCCCCAAAAATTTTGAGGGTTTTTCATAAATAATTTTTTTATCTAACTGGGTTCCTCTAAATTTGGTCCCCAAGATTCTTACTAAACATCCCCTAATACCAAATGTAAGGACCCATCCCCCGAGTGCCCAGAGCCAGTGCCCATGAGACATGATGTACCATAATTATTACATTACATTCATTTCTAAAACAAATCATGTCCCATGCTATAGAGGATCGTGAGGTTCAGGTTCTTGGAAACTAGCTACATTCTGAAACTTCATTGAAGACATGACCGATACCTAAAAATTTTTCATTTAAAATATAGGGTGAGCATATGAATTCCTAGTAAGGGGTTTTAAAATAAACCATTAAAACTTTTGAAAACATTATTTAAAACATTTCACAAAACATTCTTCTTAAATAAAAACTGTAACATATGTTCATATCATAAAGGCGCTCAATTAAAAACATGCTGACATAATTATATGGATACACCATTCAAATAGAGGCATGCTGAATAAAAGGAATTCTAACATGTATGGCATAAGAGTATATGTGAGCACAAATTAAACAGTTAAGTGTAATGAATAATTATAGTTGCGCATAAAGGTAATCACTTCTATTTCAATCATCAAATACTAAAATCACTGAGTGCTATACATATATCATGCCATAAACTTTTACTTTTATAATACTCATAAGTAACGACTCTTAACCATGGATATTATACTAGTCGAATACCCATATGGTTAAGTAATTAACATACACATAAAGAGTAAAGTGAATATGCAAGACATTCTGAAACCTTTTGTCAAGGCCTCGACCAAGATATCTAATGATTAAGGCCTCAACTGAAATCCATAAGTTCTTTAACCAAATATTCTACTAGTTGAACATTTTCCTGGTTAATTAAATTACATAGTCATAATGAGGGAAGTTCATATGTCGGACCGTGTCAAGGCCTCGTGCCAAGACCTAGGGGATAACTATAACCGAACCCCAACTCAGAGAGCCTCTGTAACCAGACTCTAACCCAGAGTGACTCTAATAACCGAACACCAACCCAAAGTGCCTCTGTAACCGAACACCAACCCGGAGGGTCTTCTGTAACCGGAACCCAACCCAGAGGACTTACTTTTACCGGTCCCCACCCTGAAACATACCAGGATCAATGCATTCCTCATATCTCTAAATCAAAGTGCACTTACCACTTTGATCTATCAAATCACTTATCATTCCCAGAACACATATTACATGGTTTCTTAATTAACATTATTCAAGGTGTCCCATACCACCTTGAATAATTAAATGATTATTTCATAAATTAATATTAATAATAAATTATTGGATTATCACATAAAATAATAACTTACAATTCTTCTATAGTAATAAACTTTTAATGCATTAAAATACATGCTCATCATTCATGCTCAATTCATGTGCCGATAAATTGAAATGATGTTGGATTATAATATGTTGGTTATTATTTAAATGATAATTTTACCAATGACATTCGTGAAATATTAAACATTCTTCACGCATGTGATATTAATTCAAAATACGCATGTAATAAATGGATGGGGTTACCACATAAAATGATAGTTCCTTAATTTTCAAAATCATTGATTATAGAAATGAATATTTATAGTTTAAAATGACCAATTTTAAATTAAGATAGATGTTATTTGTACATGTGCATGAATCATAGAGTAAAATTATAAATAAAATGTAAAATGAAACCATTTAATACAAATATACCTAATACAACATATTACATTGAAAATGTAGCCGTTTCAGTTTATCAAAGGTGTTTATGGTTTATTACACATTCTTTGCACATGAGACGATTACTGAAGTTTATCAAATAATGGATAAAAAGGTTTGACATATAAAATTATAACAAAGCTATTTTTATTAAAGGTTATTTAATTAAAATGAGTTTGACATAGAACATACATATTTAAAAACTAATGTTTTTCTTAATATTATAAATCCACTTGAACCCAAAAATATTTTCACATCTATGTATTTATTTAGTAAATGTAAATCATCTTTATTAGCATAACATGGAACCAGATTGAATTATGTGTATATGCCCGAATATATATTAAGTGTTTATCCATTTTTTTATAATCTTTTCATATACATATAGATATATATATATATATATATCCATTCACAAAGACTTAGTAAAAAAAGGATGATTTAAGAAATTCAATAAATCCTTTACTACAATAATATGTTTGGGGAAATATCATTTAAATCTAGAAGTCATATTATATATATATATTGGATTAAGAAGATATGGTTTTTATACAGACAAACACATTCAGATATAACTATGCATATATATATATATATATGTTCATGAAAATGATAAAATCCCCTTCAAACTTTGTTTATAATAAGTATATCTATTTCTATAAAAACATAATGATTAGATATAAAATTCATTGAGGGGATATAATTAGTACTTTCTTTTCAAGGCTTGGGAAACTTTGGTAAATACAATTGGGGATTCAAAGTTGGCTTATGTCCCCATATTTTCATAAGGATCTCATACCTTTCTTATTCGACACTTGAGTGATTATTGAAATTATGATCTAAAAGTATAAAAATGAAGTGATTAAACCACATGTACATGTATTCTCAATATATATATTTAAGAACACATATGAACAAGTGTAAAACATTTTATTAACAATGACTCCATGGATTTATTAATTCCTTAATAAATTTTAAACTCAAGGTTAGAAGTCTTAAATCTGGGCTCATGAAAAACTAAGGGCAGTGTACAATATACCTATATATATTTTCATAAACACGTTTATTACATAACCGATATATTATTAAGGCATAGATTTTCATGGGGTGTCCATGCTTAGGGTTGTTAATTCATTGTAACTCAAGACCCTGCAAATTTTAAGGAATATAAACTCATATCGTATGATGACGTTTACTAATTTTACAAGTATATATAAATATATATACATATATACATGTTCATACAACTTAAACCAAGCAAGACAAAGACTAAACCCTTACTTTAGCTTGAGGGGAAGGAGGAGCTCGGGATGGAACTGTAGAAATAGGATAAAGAGTCGAGGTCCGCTGAAAGCTTGGTGAAAGGAGCTGGGAGGTCCTTTGAATGCATCAAATGAGGTTTTATAAATTATACCTATAATGCATGAAGAAGGGATCCGAGGCCACTTGCCTTAATAATAAATAAAAAAACCTAGGAAAGAGACCTCTGTGGAAACCGAGGGTGTGGAGGGTCCAGCGGTGGTAGGAGTGAAGAAAAAAAAGGTGCAAGACAAAGTGTAGGGTACTGGTGCAGCGCATGCTGCGGGAGGAAGAAGGCAACACCGCTGGAGAAAAACAGGAGGAAAATGGATGGTCTAGATCACGTCTGACTTTGATCCGAGGGCTAGGGTATGACCATGTTTTATAAAGGTAAGGAAGATTCAGATTTAATACTATCCTGATTGAACGACTCGCATAAACATGGTGATATGCCATGATTGTTGAAAGTCGAATGCGAGATCGAGATCAGCGGATCAGATTGCGCGCAACGCGATCCGACGACCAGGATCTCATTTTGACCGAAATTTGGCTTCCCACATCGAAACGGGGAGCTGTTTTCGCCTCCCATATAAGCTTCAGCCTCCCACAATTCTAGAAATAACACAACACAAACACAGGAGTCCTTATACACGGGCCTCCGCCTCCCCTGCAGGCCTCGGCCTACCCATGCATACACGACCTTGCGCCCGCACTGCGTGCACACAAGCGCTTCTGCGTTCTCCCATGCACACTGCAGCCTCATGCACATGTTTCGTATGCACATGCTCTCCTTGAGAGACCCATGACCGATCTTGGGCTAGCCTAGGCTTGGGCTAAGGGCCATGCTCGACCACCTTGAGTGATCTGCCTCCCTTGGCCCGGACAATAAGGGATGGCCCTAGTGGGCCCAAATTTTTTTATAGAACTAATCTAAAAGCATGAAGTCTTAAGGGTATTAACACTATATAAAAAATTTTCTCTTAGAACATGGATTTTATTAATAATTATTAGGTAAATGTGCACACAAAATAGACTTTTGTTTTCTAGAAAACAATTGTGTATAAACATTAAATTTTTAACATGAGAATTATAAATTGAGATTTACTAACCTGTATGATAACTCTTATATAGAAAACGTGTTCTAATAAAAAAATAATTTGATTAGAAGATATAAGACATAATTTGTAACACTGTTTAAGAAATGAAACTCTTTACATTAAAAAATAAATATTTTCAAATTATATCGTGAAGTTGTACTTAGTTATTCTTTAGTTAAAACATCATAAGACTAATGGCTATAATTATAGCCACTGGGTTCCCAACAGTTACTCGAGGTAATAATCAGATCGGTTCCATATAAAACCTTGTATCGGGGTGTCTTAAGATTATGGTGATTGAAGAAGAAGATAGTTCTTTTCATATCGTTGATGCTCAGTATAGACATAGTGACTTTGGCCATTATCATGTTTATTATGGTGGATGATAAGGACCCCTATTATCTTCTCGGGGTTCTCGTTGTTTTGGGAGGTCTCCCTGTAATCTTGATAGGGTTTTTAATAGTTATATTTGGTTAGTTTGATTTCCCTCTTAATCCCAGTTTATTGTAACCACTACTACGTTCTTATTTGAATAAAACTCATTGCATCCATTTTGTGTTCTTATTCCGTTGCATCATATTATTATTTTTCTATAAGATATAAGTTTTTCTCAGGTAAAATATAACCATAAAACATATAAATTACCATTATATGAAACAGAAGTTATTGGGGTGTTACACCAAATGTAACAACCTATACTCTAGAAACCTAGTAATGATAGTTATTTTTCATTATTGGTATAAAATATAATAGTTTTTGAAAGATCCTATAGATTATTAGTCTTATAATACTACATATATACATACAATACATTTTAAAGCATAATATACAACATGAATACACTGTGAAAACATTATTAGAACTTCCATAATATTCTTGAAAAATTACACATAGTTCTCCTCTAGATTTCCTAGGGAAATGAAAATAAACAAGGGTGAGATGAGATTATCAGTAATGAGTAAAATAAAATGGAATCTATCATAACATAAACACAACAAAAGTGATATGGTTGGAATAAAAAAACATCATGAATCCATAATTAACTGAAACTAAGGGAATTCTATATACTTAGTAATAAATAAAAACATGGATAAAAATAATCATTGATCTCATACTGATGTAATGAATTTTTCTAGACATTAAAAAAATGATATCAATGCTTTGTTCCATGAAACTATACTGATATGAGGAGTGGTATAAACTAAAACCCAATATGTTTTGTCTTATGAGACCCATCAATTCATCTAGGGTCTATATAATTTCAGGCCCCACCTATCACCAAATTAAGTACTATGCATTCACTATAAGAGTTAATAAGATAAATAATAACATTCCCTTAGAAACCTATGAATGAATGAAATAATAGATATCTGTATAATGAAAAATATAGAAAAAATAATTTCCCATTCAATAAAACAATGTGATTATTTATGATAATATCCCTTTCTCAACTTAGAAGCTATGGGGTATCATGAAAGTAATAGTAAGTATCCTAATAAAAAAATATATTATATAAGGTACTCTTAATGTGATAGGTTATCCATGAGAGATAGAAATTGGGGTAAATATTTTTTATTATTAGGGGAATAAGGAAATGGTAGTAAAATCCTTTATTTTGGTTTATAAAGAGTGTGTGAACATTCCAAAGCATATCCTATGGGATTTTCAATATAGCTGTATAGTCTCAGGCCCACTCATCAAGCATTAGAGTGATGATTGAGTTAATGATCAACCAAACCCTTTTAGGGTGATTATCCCTAGGTGAATTCATTCTATATCTGCATCCACTATCTAGTATCCATACAAGGATTTATTTTCTAGGAAACTATACATAGTTTTACTTTACTAAAATGTAGTATGTTTTTTTTACCGTTGAGAAGATTGAGTTTTACAATAGTTTTGGTAACACTTGAATCAATAGAACAGGAGGGAGGGATAATAATATGTCCTTATAAATCCCTTGAAAATAATGAATAATATGGTAAAAATTCTTCCATGGTAATTTATTCACTACACAAAAAGTAACTAAGTTGTTAACATAGTATGAGTCCCAAATAATGAAAATTGAGACTAAAAACCCACTTATGGATTGGGTAGAAATTCATTCAAAAACTATTGAAAGAGAGGGATTTTAATTGATATTAAAATACCATGGATAAATTAAATTTCATGATATAAAATCTCAAATAGGTCTTATATACACCACATAAATGAAATTATGTTCATAATACAAAACATGTATCAAAGAGAAGAATTTGAGATGGAAAACCCTAACCTCTTATCCTAGCTTCCATGAATGTACTTTAACCTATTTTATCGCAAACATAAATATATTAATCACTTAATTTATAACCTTTATCATATCCATTTTCATTTATAATCTTCATAAATAGTCACTCTTTATATGAATTATACTTATTTTCCTCATTGGGTGTTTATAGTTTTGATCATTTGTACTAGTTTCATAATAGTGGTGTTCATATTAATTATTATTACAAAGTTAATCATTAATAAGTGATTAAATTTACTATTATGGGAGATTTATAATAATTTATGATGTTTTAAATTCTTTTCATGACTGTTTTAGTATTTATCTATGAAGATGAAATTGATAACAAACATGTCTCGATGATTCACAATGATTGGAGGGTGTTTTCTTAATTAATGAATTAAATATTGATATGAAATCTCTAGAAAAAAATATCATTTATAGATTTATAATATATTATACTATTAATTATATTGACATAGTCATTCATGATATAAATTCATAGTATTGTTCAAGTAGGTGGTTAAACTGACCCAAGCATGAATATACCCTGATTTAATGAATGATTATGAGGTGGTTTTGTTGTAATATCATTTTACCAGAATCATAATGATGCAATTTAGCATTTATTATTATGATTTATTAAGATTTTAAGGAATTATAATAATACATAATGGATATTAAAATAATACATAATATGAATAAAAAGTTTTCCCTCTTATTATGCTTGTTTAAGATGGTCAATTTTATAACGATTGTTTATTATATATATCATTAATAGGTTATTAAATTTGTTTTAATAGAACATAAATAGTGAAATAAAAATCATATTTATCCTTTAAACCCATTATTAATTCTATCCATGAAAGGCTATGATGAAAATAAAAATGGAAATCAATCATTCCATGGAGGCAGTAGTCCACATGTATGCATGGATGGTGATTTCATTTCCCATAGAATAGGGAAAATGAGTAATATAGTTTATCATTTAATAATATAAAAATTATAATAAATTTTATATTGATATATTAAATTCTTTACTATGACTATCCATATAAGTTTGTGGAGTAAAATTAATCAAGTTTCTTCATGGAGGTGGTAGTCTTCACAATGCACAAATGACAATTTAATTTTTATTAAAGGAAAAGGGAATAGTGGTTAATGATTGTACCATCATTATAATAATATACTAGTATAATAACTATACTAATTTTATCATTCTAATATGGTTTAATGGAATTTTAGGAAGAATAAGTTCTCATAAAGAAATAGAAATGATAAAGGAGAAATTAAAAATCTATACCTCACTTCATTGATTATCTACTTTGAAAAGCGAATTAAGAATTAAAGGGATGAAATTTTGAGAAGACCAAAAAATCATTAAGGTGGATATGAATGTTTATTATAGTGTTGGTTTAGGTTTGGTATAAATTAATTGGGTTGTGGTGTGAGGGGAATTGAGGAGAGGAGTTCCCATTTTATAAGTGAAAAGGGATGACATTTTTTGTAAATACCCAAATTTTTTCAATAAATGGAAGTCACTATCTAGGGAAGTGGAATTTTTTGAGAAAAAATGGAATGATAAGGATATAAGGTTAATAAAGACTCTATAATTTAATTTAAAACATGTTTTAATTTTTTTAAATATTTACCATTAGATTTTCCACTTTTACCATTTTAAATTTTAACGCGATAACTATTCTTTACCTTAGTAATTCGTCCTTTATAACTAAAAATAAAAGTGTCATTTTTTACATAATTTGAACCTATTATTTCCAAAGTTTAAATATATTTAATAAGAAAAAATTTATAAAATTTATGTAATTTAATTTTAAAATAGTATAATGTTACATATAAAATATATATTTTTTCAAGATAATGTTTTTGTGAGTTTTATTTTATACTTAAATCCTTACGATGTCATAAAATTTTTGGTTTTAATAAAAATAGTATTTTATCTATTCAACTAAAAAATAATATATTTGTAAAAATCCAAAAAATTCATCGAAAGACAATATATTTATTATGAATTTAAAATTGATATTTTTGAAATCAAATTCTAACATTTAGAAATTAAACTTTTGAATATACTCATGAATAAAGGTTATTTAGAGTGTGTATTGTGTGATAGTTTTGGATTTTGCGTTTACCTGCTATAGTAGGGTCTTGGGTATTACATTATTTATGACTAATTTTGATGTTGTAGTTTAGGAACTACAGAGTTCATCCATCACTTGCTCACTTCTTGAGATAGTCAGTAGGAAATTTATTTTTAGTGGATATTGGTCCAGTTACACATTTACATGATCAAAGAGTTATATTTTAATAATTTAATCAAATTACATTGCTTAGTCATAGTTAATTTAATATTTTTTGTTATACATCCATATTTGAAAACATATCTTCAAACTCATCATCACTTTCTCATCTTGTGTTCTTTTAAAAAACATATGTTCATCACTGCTAGTTTTTCATGCATGTGTGATTATTTTCTTATTTTTTTGAGTTTTTTTCTTTGTTTCACATTCACAGTTCACATTTAGTTCCATGAATTTAATTTTAAAAATATTTTAATGGAACTAATTTTTAATATTAATTTTGAAATATTAAAATTCATGGAATATTGCGATGTTGAGTTTGATTTTAATTTTGTATTCATTTTGAATCACTGTAGTGAATTTTCAATTTTGTTTTATATTTTGGTTTGAAAGTCATTTTTATACCATAAGATAATTTCCAAATTCTCATAATAAAATTATCTTCATCTATTTACAAGATTTTATAAGTCTTGTAAGATATGTTTCAAGTTTGGATGACCCATGTATGATAATTTTCATATAGAGCTTCCTCATAAGAAATTTCTCAAGATCACATAGGATAAATTCATCCCTCATATGATAATTCCCTATAATATTTTAGGGAACCAATGAATATTTACTTAAAATATATGATGTCTTGAAGCCTAAGGGGAACTCATTTATTTGAATGGGAACCAAAGCTTGAGAACTACTAGAAATATAATACCCTACTAAAAATAATTGAGGAAGATGATCAAGCCACACTACACAGAATAACGATGACTGGTTTAGATACACTTGTTAAAGGTGTTAGATAGAATCTGAAAAACCCATGAAGAACTGATACTTGTAAAATAAATATTTTAATGTTTTTTCATAATTAATTAAAGATCCATATAGAAAATTTCTTAGAGTTTAAGAAACCTGATCCTGAAATGTATTTATTTGAATTACCCAATCTTATTGGTTGTTTATAATGACCTTTGCCAACCAAAATTAATCGAAGCTCATGGTTGAGGCTAAAAAATTGATGGAAGCATTAATATACTTTTTTTAAATAAAGAGAAAGCTCAGTTGAAGATTTAGTTTTGAGGAAGATTGAATTTTGGGAACTGTTTTTATGTTAGGTTCAACACAAATGAACTACAACTTTCCTGAATGCAAGTTTAATGGAAGATTACAAATAGAAAATAAGAACCAAAGTTTTCCAAGGATGAAGAATTGTTTGTTAAGTATATTTTTATTGATTCATGATAAATTTTTATTTCCATTTATGGGTAAGTATATGGATGTACAAGAAAAAAAATAACTTTAAAACAAAAAAATAAAAAGTGTAATTTTTTTACCATTTCTAAAAAATGTAATAAAAAATTAATCAAATATCTATTACAAAAATTAAATATATTGTGTTTTTTTAATTTTATCTTTATTTTTTTTGTTTATACACAAAAGATATAAAAATTAATATTTATATCCCATAAAACCTGATATTTAAAAATATTTAAAAGGTGTAAGATAAAAAAAATTAAAAAATAAAATATAAGAAAAATATAGTTTGATCAAAATGGACAAAATCTTCAACTGAAATTATCTATGAAATTGTTGATTAGCCTAGGATGAGGGAGTATCAACTCCCTCAGGCGTCATGTAACCCTTATTCTACTAGGTTGACTCTTAGATCTTGAAATTTTGAGTTAAAACAGTCACACCTCTCAATGATGCCCACATTCAATGGAATTCCTAATGAGGACTCTTTAGCCTTCATTAGAGATTTTTATAAAATAGTAAAACAACTACCAATGTAAGGATTGAGTGAGAATGAGCTGAAAATGGGTGTTCCACCTTTATATTTAAAGGTAAAATCCAAAAATCATTTATTATATCTAGATGAGAATATTTTTGGGACATGGGAACATGTGTATTATTCTTTTGTAATGAAATTATACCCAAAAATACTGAAAGGAGAACTTAGAAGTAAAACCATAAATTTTTGTAGAGGCCTTTTAGGAGGCCTGAGATAGGTTTTGGGAACTACTTAGGGAGTTTCCACTTCTCCAGATTCCTTCTTATCTTATCATTGATACTTTATATGAGTGTTTATTACCTTTATTATAAAATTTAGTAGACAAATCTATTGGGTTAAATCATATCAATAAAACTGATGAAGATATTAGGAAAATTTTAAACACTTTAGCTCTTAATTCACAAAAAAAATTCATGGATAAGTAGAGAAAATAAAGGAGAGTATAACACTAGTTCAGGGATAGAAATAAACTCCCAGCAAGCTAAGATTAAAGATCAAATTCAATCCCTAATGTAAGAAAATATCAAACAAGATGTTAATAAAGTTGTCCTCCAGAATTCAAACTAATCTCTTAGAGAGAAATTCTCTTGGTGTGGTATGCTTGGGAATACTAAAAACTATTACCAAAATTTTTATAATCTTTCCTAACCACATGAAAATTTTAATTTTTCAGGATATGTTCCTATTATGGAAGAAAAATATGATCCATTACATCTCAGCGATAAGAACCATCCCAATTTGTCCTAGAATGAATAAGGAATTCTTATACAACCTGCTACCCATGGTTTCCAAAATTAATCAAGATAACAATTCAATAATCAAACCACTTCATAATCCTATAATTTCCAAGAGGAAGTGAGGGGTATGTTTTAATATTTTTTAGGGAAATTTTATTAAAAAAATTCTTAACATGATTCAGATAAAGCTGAGACTGATTCTAAGGTATACTATCTTGACCTATAATTGGAGTAGATAGCAAGGGATTTACTTCAAGATATAAAGGAAACATTACAAGAACCAAATAAATTAATACTAGTGACAATATCATGGTGGTCACTATAAGTGGTTTAAAAACTCAATAAGATACTAGAAACGACCCTATGAAAGTTCAAATCGAAAATATGAAAAAAACCAAAACTCAAAAACTTGGTAACACTGAATCTAGAAATATGGAAAAAAATATTGAAACTTAAATAAATCCCACCATTCCACCTCAAAAATAAGAATAAATAATTTTAATGAAAAAGAATAAAGGTAAGGGAAAATGTGAAGATGTACTCGGTGAAATTCCTACTATTCTTAAGATTTTTTCTCCACCAATCCCATTACCTCAAAGGTTAAAATAGAATAATAAGAAACCAAAACTATCCAAATACATGGGATTTTCAATAAGCTTCAAGTGAGAATACCTTTTATCTAATCCTTAATTCATATTGCATCATATTTAAAATATCATAAGAAAAATGTTTCAAATTAGAAAACTTTATAATAGTTTGAAACTTACAACATCACTGAAGATAATATCACTGTTCTTAAAAAAATCTCACAAAACATAAAGATTCGGAGATTTTTTTTCATACCATGAACCTTATAGAATAACTGTAATTCGAATTTTATTTTTGACCTTGGTGAAAAAATCAATCTAATTCCATTATAACTATTTAAATAGTTGATATTAGGAGAATTAGAACCCACCACCATTACCCTTTATCTAACTTATTGATCTTTCACAAATCCCACAAGAAGAGTTTATCACCTACTTTTAAGAGTTATAAACTTGTTTTTACCTACTAATTATTTTATATATGGAGTTTGAAAAGGAAGTAAATGTCATCCTTGGTAGTAATTTCTTATCCATGAGGGGGGGTATATTGATGTGTCTAAGGGTTAATTGATTTTTATTTTTGGGGAGAAAAAATAAAAGTCTAATGTCTTTAATAAAGTAAAAGTACCTATATTTGGAGAGAAATATTCAAGAGTTGAAATACTAAAAGTTTAGGAATTATTAGATCATTTGAAAGAAGTAGATAAATAATAATTAACTAAAGAAACCCCCTTGGTTATTAAAAATAAATTTCATAAACATTTTGAAAGTGTTAAAGATGAATATTCGGATGGTTTTCTAAATTTTGACAACACTTCTGTTCCTACTATGAAAAGTTATTCAGAAGTTAAATTTTATATTCTTAAGATCAATGAGTTTTTAGGAAAGCTTGAGAGTGTTTATCCTACTTCAAACAAATAGGTAGATCACTTTGATAAGTGTGAGGGAGATATTTTAAAATACTTTGATAAATTTTATATTTTTTTTAAATCATATATGAATTTATAAAGTATTGAGAATAAATTAAAAAATGATTTGTAAATTAAAAAAATTTCAAGTTTCCACACTCAATTTAAGAAATACATTGAATTCATTAGGCCACCATGACCCAATAGTTTACATTCTAGTGAATAGAAACCACTACTTGATCTCAAACCCTTACCTTCTCGCTTGAAATATTCATTTTTTGGCGAGAAATATTTACTTCCCGTTATCATTTTCTCTGAACTAGAAGAAATTCAGGATGAAAAGTTTTATAATGTCTTAAAAAAGTTCAAAACTAGCATAGTATGGTCCATAAATTCCATAAAATGGATTATTCCTTATTTTTCATGCATAAGATCCCTATATAACCAAATAAAAAAATGAGAGTAGAGAGAAAAAGGAGGATCAATTCTAATATAAAATAGGTAGTTAGGGAGGAAGTGATTAAGCTTCTAGATTCTGGGATTATCTATCCCATTTATGATAGCTCTTAGGTCAATCTAGTTTAAGTTTATCCTAAGAAGGCAGGTTTCACTATTGTTACTAATGAAATAAATGTAAAAATTATGTTTATAAAAGAAACTAAATGGATGGTTTTTATTGACTATAAGAAGTTAAAATATGTAACTAGGAAGGATCATTTTCTTATTTCATTATTAGATCAAATTCTTGAGCGGTTATATGGGAATATATTTTTACATTTTCTAGATGATTATTTTGGTTACAACCAAACCACTGTATCTCCAAAATACTAGGAAAAACCAATTTCACATGCCCCTTTGGGATATTTTTTTACTGATGAATTTTGTTTGGCTTGTGTGGTGCACTAACTACCTTTAAAATGTGTTTTATGGATATATTTTATGATATGATTGATAGGATAATATAGGTATTTATGGATGATTTCTCTATTTTTTGGAGTACTTCTGATAGTTGATTAAAAAATATGGAACTTGTTTTAGATATATACCTATAAACTAATCATGTTCTTAATTGGGATAAATTTAAATTAATTATTATCAAAGACATTTTTATAGGTCATAAAGTGTCTAAGAGGGGTATAGATGTTGAAAATTAAAAGATAAAGGTAATTCAGAAACTTCCCTCTCCTAAGAATGTTAAGGGTGTTAGAAGTTTTCTAGGCCATTTTGATTTTTACTAGAGATTCATAAAAGTTTTTTCTTAAATAACCAAACCTATATTATCACTAATAGAGAAGGATAAACCCTTCTTGTTTGATGAAAATTTTTTATAATCCTCCAGTATTCTTAAAAAACTCATTTCTCCACCCATCATCACTTCCCCTAATTGAAAGTTTCCATTTGAAATCATTTATGATGCTAGTGATATGGTTATTGGAGTAGTTTTAGGCCAAAGTAATGATAATACGTTTCATGTGATGTACTATTCTAGCAGGATTCTAGATAATGATAAATGTAATTACACCACTATTAAGAAGAATTTATTGGTTGTATTTTTTTATCTTGAGAAGTTTTGACATTATTTGATAGGTTCAAAAGTTATTGTCTTAACTGACCATTCTTCCTTGAATTACTTTCTATAAAAAAAGCTCTCAAACCTAGATTAATTAGATGGATATTGTTTCTACATAAGTTTTATTTAGAAATTAAATATAAGTATGGTGTATAAAATGCAGTGGAAAACCACTTGTATAGGATTTCGAATACCCAAAATGATGATCCCAGAGAGATTTATTCTTCTTTTTTGGATGAAAAGTTAATTTCTTTGTCATTTAAATAATATTCTTGGTATAAAAATCTTGATAATTACCTGTATTATGGATTCATTCCCAAATAATTTACACAAAAAATAAATAAATGTATTATTGAGTTAAAATACTACTTTTGGTGTGTCAGTTTTATATTTAAGAGGTGTGCTGATTGTATTCCTAGTAGGTGAGTACTTAAGTAAAATATTCTTCCCATTTTTTGAAAGTTTTCATTATGCACTATGGGGTGGACATCATGGAGATATATGATTGCTCAAAAAGGTTTATAGGATGTTTTATACTAGCTTACACTCTTTAAGGATGCTAGGGGTTTTATATTTAGTTATAAAAGTGAAAAAGGTTAGGAAATGTTGGCAGGAAATAAGAACCTCCTCAAAAAAGAATTTTCAACGTATAAATTTTTGATCTTTGGGGGTTAGAATTCATGGGACCATTTCCATATTCTCATGGGAAGGAGTATATATTAGTGGTAGTTGTTATGTTTCCAAGTGGGTTGAATACATGTTGCCTCCTAACAATCAATCTAATAGTGTGATCAAATTTATAACAAATAACATCATTTCAATATTTGGAGTGCACACAGATTTTATAACAGGCAATGGAACTCATTTTAAAAAAAATTATGTGGAAATATTTAATGAAAAAATATGAATTTCTTCATAAAACTAGAACTTCTTACCATCCAAAATATAATGGACAAGCATGAATTTATAATAAGGAGCTTAATTTGTTTTAGAGAAAACTATGTCTGGTTCAAGAAATAATTGGTATTGAAAGTTAGATGAGGCTTTTTAGTCCTACAAAACTATGTTTAAAACCCCTATAAGAATTTATCCTTACATGCTTCTTTTTCAAAAATCATTCTACCGACCTTTGGAGTTTCATTATAAATATTTTTGAGAATTTAAGTCCATATATTTTGATATTAATAATTTTGATGAGATAATATTTCTTCAGTTGTGTGAACTTGATGAGATCAGGAGAGATTCTTATGAAAATTATAGGATATTCAAGGAGATTAATAAAGACTTTCATAACCCCATTATCCAAAATAGAGATTTTATGGTTGGTCAAAAGGTCATGTTTTTCAATTTTAGACTTAGATTTTTTAATAGTAAGCTTAAATCCAAGTGGTATGGACCTTTTACTATCCTTAGAGTGATTATTAATGGAGGTTTTGAAATTGTAGGAGATAATAAGATGGCATTTTTAGTTAATAGACAAAGGGTTAAGCATAATTTTAAAGGGTGGTGAAAGGGTTTGACTACCATATATATTCTTAATGATTTATATTTTACTAAAGTCTGAACGAAGACTTAAAATTTAATGCTACATGAGAGTAAACCCATGTTCATTTTTTATTTTTTTTATAAATAAAATGTTGTTGTGATATACCTATTACTCATTGTTTTGTTGATTGGATTTAATTCTAGTTTTCCCTTTCCACCTAAAATAATAATACTATTGTGAAAACATTTATAGAATAAAATTTCAGAATATTTTGGGATGAATTTCAATTGATTAACATACTTCAACAGGAGTTTCAATCTAGAAAAAATATGAAAAACTATTACCTTATGCTTTAAACTCTCGTTATTTCCTTTTTTAGATTTAATTTATTGGGTTTTTATGTTAAAATTTCCATTTATTGGTGATGAATTTTATTACCCAGATGATTGTCTTCAAAAAAATATAAAGGGTGTCTTTGGATACATAAAAAAAGAAAAGTTTCTAATGTTAGGAGAGTTATTATTTTATATTCTACATAATATTAGATTTGCTTCTAAATTTTCTATTTTCTATTCGGTTGATATAAATGGTTAAAATTTAGGTTTTAATTATTGTTTCATGTTAAAATTAGTTGAAAAATAAGATGTTGGTTGTTGATACTGTTTTGGTGATCATGTTGCTAAAATTTTGACTTGTATTATTTTTTTATACTTACTTTCAAAATCATCTTTTCACTTAAAGTGTAAGAATGATATTTTTTGGAAGTTATTCATATTGATATAAAAATTATAATTTATAACCAATGTAAATACCTTATATGTCATGATATGTTTTTTTAAGTGGAAAATATGTTTATGAAATTTTTTATAACCCCTTAAACATGGTCTTAAACTAATGAAATTATAAAATATGGATAGAATTATTTTTCTTAAATTACTTCCCCCCCATAAGATTCAACATTAGGGACAATTTTGGGTTTTAAGTGTGGGGAAGAGGCCTTGAAAATGCTAAAATATATTCATTGTTGTACAGATAAAAAAATATTAAAATTTTTCAAAATTGATTTTTCAAGATTTGACTTTCTTATTCAGTGGGTTAAATTTTTGTTAAGATTAGAGGTTGTGATACCACTTTATGGAGGTTATTTTTTGTCACTCCATGGATTTAATTAAGTACATAATTTTATTTACCTTTCAAAACAACTTTATTTCAGTAACTTTTTTGAGTATGTATTACAATTATCATTCAATTTTAATATTTTTTGATTTGAATAAAACTCACAACAAATGCATTCAAATGGGATATGAAATGAAAATCCTAATCCAGGTTTAATTTTTCATTCCTTATTCTTTTAAATGATATATGAGTTAATTATTTATTCCTTTTTATTATTATTCTCACCAATCCATTCAGTTTAATCTATTTAATCTTTGTTTAATTATGTTGATCAATTCACCTAGAGGTAAAAATAATTTTGGATGTTCTAGTTATATTCAAATTGAAGTGCGTTTACTTAATTTCAAAATTTACAATTTCAATCATTATTGAAAAACATGGAAACAAATTTTCACTGAAACCATTTAATTTTTATAAGGGAATCACATTTCTTAACTTAAGAGAGTATATGGAAAAAAATTCATTTTAAACTAATTATTGGTGGAATTTAAGTTTTTTAATCTTGAGATTTATTCTTTTCCAATGAATTTGACTAATTTATGGTTGAGAAAAATAAATATCTTAAGTGCGGGGGGATTTGATGTGGCATTTATTGGATAATTTTTTTAATATATTTATTATGAATTAATTGAGTTTATGTTGTAAAAGTATTCTTAAACTGAAGAAATATTGAATAATCCTTAATTTGATAGAAATTTTCATTCATTGAATATTTTAATATAAAATAATTATTTTTGGTTCTTAATTGATCAAATGAACTTTGGTTTTTTTCTTACTTGTTAGGATCAATTATTTTAGTCACAGTGAATAATTTTCATTGAAATATAATTTTTATGTGTTTTAGATATTGGATTTGAATTCCTTTAGTTCTATGAATTTAATTTTAAAATTAAAATTCATGGAGTATTGTGATGTTGAGTTTATTTTTAAATTTTTATTAATTTTAAAATCATTAGAGTAAATTTGTTTTAAAATCATTATAGTAAATTTTCAATTTTGTTTTTATATTACACCACACAATTCATTTTTCTCCCATAAGATAATGGGAAAAATTCTTATAATATAATTACCCTTTTCAATTTTAGGTTTTCATAAGTCTTGTAAAATATATTTCAAGTTTATATGACCCACATATGATAATTTTCATATGGGGATACATTGAAAGGCATTTCTAAAGTCCACATAGGATAAATTTTTCCATTGTAAGATAATTCCCTCTATTAGTTTTGGGAACTATTGAATATTAACTTGTAACCGAAGATGTTTCAAATTTTGAGGGGAACCTATTTATTCGTTGGGGAACCAAATCTCTAGAACTATTGGAAATATGATTCTCTTATAAGACTCATTGAGGAATATTTTCAAGACACACTACATATATTAATGATGATTAGTTTATATACTCTCGTTGAAGGTGTTAAATTAAAGTTGATGAACCTCTAAAGAACTGAGGCTTGTAAAAAAATATTTGAATATTTTTGTACATTCAATTGAATATTTGTCATGAGACCTTGTCAAAGTTAAATAAACCCAAGCCCAAACTAGATTTATTTGAAGAAATAGTGTTTTTTGGTTATTTTTAATGAACTTTGTAAACCAAAATTGATAAAATATCATGGTTGAGGATCCAAAATTGATGTAATCTTTGATATAATTGTTGGAATGAAAGACCGAGATCTGTCAAATATTTACTTTTGAGTAATATTAAATGGTTGGAATTATTTTAATTTTTTAACAAAAATGAATGAAAAATTTCCTAAATACAAGTTCAATTGAATATGAAAGACCAAAAATTTATTCCAAAGTTGTCTAAGGTAGAAGAATTTTTTTTTGAGTATATTTTTATTGTTTTAGGATCAAATTTTGATGATGAATGGGTCTAAGAATTATCAAATGATTCAAATTCATTTCTTAAGAGGAAAAAATATAACGTATTTTAATAATTTTCTCGATGAACATAAAAATTGGAATGTGCACAATTTTTGAGTTTAGTTTCAAGATGAAATTTGAATAAAATATTAAGATTTATGAGTTGTGATCTAGTACTAAACAAGGATACCAAATCAAATTCTAATAAATCTACTGATGACTTCTCAATTAACTACCACTGATCTATTTTGATGATAAGAAAATGATTTCAAATGGGTGTTCGATCTTTCTAGATGAAGGAGAAATGGGTGAAGTAGTCGGTTGGATGATTCATACCTATATATAATGGTTTAGTTAAATGGAGCATATTGAAGAGGGGTCTAAGATTTTGAGATATTTTGGGAGTTTTATTTGATTCTGGTAGATGAAAATAGTTATTTCAATGATAAAACAAGGGGAGTGATCATGATTGCAGTGAAATCATTTATAATATAGTCGAGTTGACTTTGGATTAAAAAAATTTCAGAATTATGATCAAAGGGGAGTCCATGTGCATGATAAGTTGAATTCAAGTCCATGAAATTTCTAGTTATGAGGGAAATATTATTTTCACTAGGTGGTCACAAAATACAAATATGAAGGTCAAAGAAAGTGGTACCACCTGGTTAGTAATGCCATGGGAAAATTTTAAATGATAGAAGATTCGATTTCTCAATATATTCATAAGATTTGAGATAATGGGGGATTCATTTTTTTACTAGATACTTTTGAAGTGGAGCTAGATAGAAGAAAGGGAAGTCACATTAAGGAATGAAAACGATTTTTCAAGAGTGGTAAATCGAGGGAAGGTTCCTCATATTCTTACTCTTCTTTTTAATTTTTTCATGTCTGATATGAATCTTTTATAACTTTGTGTTTTCATAATGGTTTTTGGCTAATTGTTTTTGCAAAGAAATAATATTTAATTGATTCATTTATTCTCTCTCTTCATCTAGGTTATCCCTTTATAATTGAATTTCTATTATTAATTCCTGTAGAAATATTTTTTTTTAAAAGGAGTTATTCAATAAAAATTTTATAGCATCACTTCAAGGTTAATTATCACATATATGGCATTATTTTGAGGTATTTTATCTTTTATTTTTGATCTTAACTTTATTCCATGGATTTCTTGAGAGTTTTTGAGAAAAGTGGTGGGTTTTGTGCTAGAAATAAGAAGGCACACAGTTGGATCATGGTTAGTAGAAACTGTGCACCATCCTAGTGTAGACCATACACCCTGGAAAATTTCACTGTCCATGCCGTATGACCTAGCGCACGAGCATGCAGATCTCCTAGGATAACTGTGCTCCCAGTAAAATGGAACTTTCCAAGCTATATGCATGTGTCCCCTATAGGAAAACTATGTGGCCTTTTTTCTTCTTCGATAGAGGTTCCATAGGGTTGGTGCACGATTTGGAAAACCATGTGGCCTGCCCGATATATAATTTTTTGAAATTATAAAACTAAACCTCTCTAATTTTAACCCTCAATCACCCCTCTCGTACCCCATAAAAACCTCTCTACACTAGTTTCACACCCCTCTCCTCCTCTCCTCCATTATTCTTCAAATCTTGGGTATTTTTAGCATGGATCTTCAAGAAATCATCAAGTAAGATTCTTCTATTTCTCTTATTCCTTATTCTTATTATCTTTTCCTCCTTTCTTGGGATCTCTTTTCTCCAACAATAGTTTTGACCTATGTTGGGTTTAAAGTCTTATTTGGGTTAAATCTTGTGGTTTTGGAATTCTTTTTTCTTTTATAGGGCCTCCTCTTAGTGTGGTCTAGGGTTCGAAGCTGGATTTGTGAATATTTCATGGAAAAGGTAGGTGATTCCATTTTTTATATTGTTTGATGATTTATATATGCTTTCATGCTTTTAAATTAATTTATAAAATTGTTTTGGTGTTTGTGAAAATGCTTAATTTGGTATTTTTTGGTGTGTGTATGATTTGAAAGAGGATAAGTCAACCATGTTAGTGGCATGTGTGATTTTATGATGGCTTGGATTGAGAAATAAAAGGTTTTAATGATTATAAATGGGGAAGAATATGGAAATATGAGGTATCTAGATGGGAAGAATAGGACAAGTACACTTGGCATGACCCGACCTACCTAGATGGTTCACCATACAACACTAAATAAATATTTATGATGGGGATTTGTTGGATCGAGTAGGAGACAAAGCTTTGCATCTAGGTTTTATCATCTAGAGTATGAGGATCCCAGGTCCCCATATAACGGCCCTACTTTTTCTTACAATACAATCACATTATTTTAAAGATAAAAACATAATAGTACTATAAAACCAGGATCTAAAGGTTTAGTGTCTTAGGAAAATTAAAACCATACATAAATTTTACATACTAAAACATAAAAATTTATTTAATTCATTCTTCTCTAGCTTCTTATTATCCCTCCTGTTCTCCATAGTACAAGTATTCACCTAAGGATATACATCAGAAGAAGGGGTGAGCTAATAGCACAATAATAGGATGAATAAGAGACATGAAACATGGGCGAGAATAATAATAATCATCACCATAAAATAATCAAAGGATCATAATAGTAATCATGAGTGGAAGAATTAGACAATGTCATGGAATGCGGCGATGCATAAAAATGAAATATCATGTATTAGTTGTCAAATACCACACATTGTTATGAACAAATCTAGGATCAGGTTCACACATAACATATTTGAATCATCATAATATTATCATTGCAAACAAAGATAGAAGCATGTTCTTTCATATTTCACATTATTTCATGAGGTACATCACTTTAACCAATACATTGGAGTGCTATATAATTCCAAGCAAACCTATCACATCATAAAATTTACATAATCATGCATGCCACATAGAACATATAACAATCATAGCCATAAAATAACCCATGGAAAAGAAATGGGTTTCATGAGAATTTCATAAAGCATACTTTCTTTAATAATCATTAAGACTCCCAAAATAAAAATTTAATAACATACTTGGTATAAGAATCATCAATCTTGAGTGAAGAAGAAACAATCTCATGAGAATTAAAAGACATGTTTTTTTAGAAAGACGAGTTCTTTTGGAAAAATAATTAAATTCTTCATAAAATAAAATTAAAAACATGTATATACTAGAAAATAAAATCTATGAATAATGAAATTATATTTGATTAATATTAAATAATACCCAGATTTAATTTTTTCATGAAAGAGGAATAACCCAAAGAAAGGAAATTAGGTTTAGGTATCCCCTAACCTTAGGTTCCAAGTGCTTTCTTCACTATAGTATCTTATATAATCAAATTAAATTAATTAATTAATAAATACATAACCTTTTTTACATTTTTTATTCATTATAATTTTATTAAGTTCATTTATGGTCATTATGATGAGTTATAGAGTCCAATTCTGTTTTTCCAAGAGTGTTCATTTTTTGGGTTTTCATGATCAGTTCGCTTGTTTATAAGTATGTAAGTTCATGTACAATGAGAATGATTATCCAGAATTGAAATTATATGTTATTGATGAACATAAATAACTTTAATTGGTCTTATATATTATTTTGTTATATGGTATGAGGATGATTTATTATATTGAACATTAATGAAAATGATTTAATTTATTTGGTGTTTTTTACGACCATTATGAAATTATATCATCATGTTTATATATATAGGTTTCAAAACATTATATAACTTAAAATAAATATAATAAAATATTATTTAACCATAATAATGGTCTTATGAGAATCCTTAAATGCGGTTGTGAAAAAATGAAAATGCATCATCCATGGTGGTGGTAAATCGACACACAACAAATGATATTTTCATTTTTAGAATAAAAGGAAACAAGAGTAGGTTTGAAGATGAATTATTCCATTAACATAATAAAATTATAGTACATAAAATATAATAGAGTTATCATGCCACTTGGATAAGTCAATGTGAGGATATGATAATAAAAGAAATAAAATTGAAAAGAAATTAAAATAAAAAGAAAGAGGATTTTACCCCTTGAATTTCTCCTCTTTGAGAACCTCCTTAGAGAAAATGGTTTGGTCTTTTGATGAGATCAAGGGATTCTAGACATGGGAGAGGGTCTTGGGAATATTATTGGGTAGAACTTGTACAACATTCATTTCTTGGAAGGTGTGAGGAGAAGATGTGGTATTTATAGGGGAGGAGAGGGGTGTGTTCTCATTATTTTATTCATTAGTTTATTATTTTGGCTCAATAATATGAATATTTTTAACATTATAACTAAATATATTAAAATAATTAAGGTTTTTTGAGATTTTGGGCTTACATAAACCTTACATCAACAATGACTCAAAAATTCATGCATTTAGTTTTTATTATAAATTATCGTATTTTACTATACACCAAAAATTATGGTATTTTAGAAAAATCCCAAAAACATCACCCTAACCATTTTTTCAAAATTTAAAATTAAAAAATGAACTAATTTTTTTTTAAAATAATTTTCTAAATATGATAAATTTAATTTTTAACTAAATTCATCATTTACTTGGAAAATATTAATTTTAAAATTATAACTGAATTTATAACACTTTGAAAAATTAATTAAGGTCTCATAAATTATCTTATAATCATAATAAAAAAATGTTAATTTATGAATCTATTTTATGAAAATAAATTTTCTTTTAAATAATTATATTAATTATAAAATTATAAATAAACATTTTTGTTTTATAAAAATACTAACACTTAATTAATAATTTTTAAAATATTAATGTACTTATACTATGATATAATTATATCATATTATCATTTATAAGATGCCTAATTTTTTTAATACTTTCATATATGAGGTTACTATTCTATTGGCCGAATTACTATTCCTAATGGTCATGTTACTATTCCAAGGGCCAAGATACTATTTCATCAGGATAAGTTCCTTAATTTCTAGAAATACCTCTTATTTCTTTAATTATTTAAACATAAAGTTTGTATTGTGTTTTCTATGTGATTTTATGTGATATATACTATAATTATAAGAAGGTAATTTCTATTGATATAATTTTGGGTCATTACATTCTCTCTCCCTTATGAAATTATGTCCTTGAAATTTCATTTTATATACTATGGTGAAAACAAGTGAGGGTACTTATCCTTCATCGCTTACTTTAGTCCCCAAGTTTACTCTTCATACTTATGGTTCTACCATAGTAATTAGACCAGGCGAGTAGTGTTGTTGCGTATGACTTTATCTCTATGGTCCAAGATCTTCACTAGTCACTCCTCATAAGAGAGATCATTTTAAAACTGTACCACCTTTGGATTCATTACATTTTATGGATATGGTATGTACTTCCTTAATAAGGATTCATAGAATACATCATGTACTTGAGACATGGTAGTTGGAAGTTCTAGTTGATAGGCCACAACTCCAACACAATCAAGAATCTCGAAGGGTCCGATGTACCTGGGACTCAACTTAACTTTCTTCCCAAATCTCATGATCCTATTCCATGACGATATATAGAGTAATACCATGTATCCAACCTCAAACTATAGGTCTTATCAATGATTGATTTCATAGGTATTTTGTTGAATTTAGGATACCTTAATGTACTATTGAATGGATTTCATATTTTCCACCATCTCTTTGACCATTTTAGGTCCTAGAAAATTACATTCAACAACTTCATCCTAGTATTCCTATGTTTTATATATTTTCCCATAAATGGATTCATATAGATCCACTTGGATGCTTAAGTGGAAACTATTATTGTATGAGAACTCGACTAGAGGTAGATGCTAGCCTCATCCCCATTTGAAGTCAATAGAACATGCTATCAACATGTATTCCAATGTATAAATAGTCTACTCACATTGTCCATAGGTTTAAGGATGATATGTTGTAATGAATTTTAACTCAGTGTTTAAATCTTGTTGGAGACTTTTTCAGAACTTGGAGGTGAATCTAGGATCATGATCAGATAGAATCAACAATGGTACTCTATAAAACACTACCGATTTTATGATGTATATTCGTACAATTTGATCCACTGAGAAGTTCTCTAAAATGTAAATAAAGTGATCTTTATTTGTGAGATGATTCATAACAACCCATATAACATTATTTTCTTTGAATGTATTCAAAAGTCTGATAAAAATGTCCATGATTATGTTTTCCCATTTCCATGTTGGTATGGGTAATGGTTGCATCATCCCATTATAATTTTTCCTTTCAAACTTCACTTACTAACATACCAATCACTTTGATGTATATTCAGTGATCTATTTATTTAAATTGTCCCAATAATAGTTCTCTTAGAGATCTTGATACATCTTTATGCTCCCTAGGTGAATAGAGAAGGTGGAGATATGTGCGTCACTTATAAGATCTCTCTTTATCTCAGGATTGAATGGTACACATATTTGTGACCAAAATCTTACAATTTCTTCCACATCAATTTTAATCTATAAGGATTTCCCCTTTCTCATATCTTTCACCTTCTTCTGAATTTCCACATCATTTATTTGAGCATCCATTATTTTCCCTAGGAGGTATATTTGAGAAATCATTTGAGAAAGGATTAGTGATGTTACTTCCTGAATTATTATCGTGTCCATCCTTTTACAATATAAGAAGATTGAATCATTCTCAATTATCATCATTGAAAAAGGTGCAGGATCCTTTATACTTAAATCATATTCCTCTTTATTCACTTTTCTAGGATGGTAGTTGATTGAGAGAAAATAATACTTGATGAGATCTAAAAATCTTTACTATTTAATATTAAGATCCTTCTATGTGAATATATATTTTAGTCTCTTATGATAAGTATATATTTCACACTTCTCCCCATAGATATAATGCTTCTAGATTTTCAATGTAAAGATCACAATTTCCAACTCTAAATCATATGTGGGATAGTTTTTCTCATGAATTTTCAACTACCTTGAGGCGTAGGCTATCACTTTATCATTTTTCATCAGTACACATCCTAAAAACTTCTTTTAATAATCATTGTATACCATAAGGAGTTCCTCTCTTGTTAGAAGTGTGAGTACTGGCACAGTGATATGCCTCTTTTTTAACTCTTTGAAGCATTATTCACGTTTATTGGTCTAGAAAAACATTTCTCCCTTATGAGTCATCTTGGTTAGTGGGTTTGAAAATCGTGATATGTTCTTCAAAAATATTAAGTAATACCTAGTTGGACTAAGGAAACTACAGATCTCTATTACATATGTTTTCCTAGGCCACACTTTGATTACCTTCATCTTAGAAGGGTCCATATATATTCCTTTGATGGTGATAAAATGACCCAATAATTATACTTCCTCCATCCAAAACTCACATTTACTGTACTTTGCATAAATTTTCTCCCTAAAAAAGTCTTTAGAATAGTATTCAAATGATTCTCATGTTCCCCCTTGCTTATGGAGTATATAAAAATATCATAAATAAAGACTACCACAAATTCGTAGAGATAATATCTAAAGACTCTATTATTCATTAATTACATTAATATTTCTAGAACATTAGTGAGTCCGAATAGATTCACTATGAACTCATAGTGTTCATACCTCATTCGAAATCCAGTCTTGGGAATATCTTCCTTTCTCACCTTTAATTGTTGATATCCTGAATGAAGGTCCACCTTAGAGAAATACTTGGATATGCCTAGTTGATAAAACAAGTTATCTATACATGGAAGGGGATACTTGTTATTTATTGTGATTTTGTTGAGATTATGATAATCAATGGACATATGAATTAACCCATATTTCTTCTTGATTAAGAGTATTGGTGCACCCCATGGTGAAACAATCAGTTGTATACAACCCTTGTCCAAATTCTCTTGTAACTGCTTCTTCAGTTCCTACAAATCAATGGTTTATATTCTATATAGTGTCTTTGATATATGTAGAGATCTAGGAATAGGTTCAATTGAGAACTCAAACTCTCAGTCATGAGGAAGACTAGACAATTATTTAGGGAACACATTAGTGTAGTCCCTTAAAATGGGAATGTCTTCGATCACGATTATCTCATTTGTCTTAATCATTTGAGAAAGATATTCTTCGTCATATGGAAATAACATACACACTTGAGATAATGATTCTGATTGAGATTCATCCTCCTCCTTACACTTGTATATAATTGAAGGATTCCTTAGGATTTGAAGAGTGGTCTCCCTTTCCTGAAAATTGATGTTGGCTTCGTATAAAGATAGAATATCCATGCCCAATAAGCATAAAACTCCACAAAAGGAAGTAGGAAAATATTTTCTAGGAGGTTTATTCCACAAATATTAACCAATGGGGAGTTATATACTTTGGGTGAAATAATTTCTTTATTTTTTGTTCTCATAGATGACTCAACCAGTATATTTTGTGGTGGTGTTTGAATAGTTATACTAAAATTGAAAGATATGAAAGAATACATAGAACAGTAATAAAATAGTACATTCTATATTCTTGAATGAATAACTAGCATACCTGTTATGAAATCATTGTCAAGATCCACCTTAATATAAGCGATGACATAAAATTTCCATTGCTCATTTGGATTTGGTGGATCCTGATGCTAATTACCCTCGAGGACTAAAGATTTTGTGCACTATCTTACATAGTTCCCTTTATACCATACTTTGAAGCATTTAACCATAGGTGGTTCTCTCCTTTCTTCCACCACATTTTCCAGATTCCTCATATCTTTTCAATATTCATGATATTGGTGGCCTTCTCTCCCAAACTTGAATCATTTCCCTATCCATTTGAGGCAGTTCCCATGATGATTCTTCCCACATTTTTTACATGTGAGTGGTTGATTTTTCTTTCCACATTTTTTTAGATCCTCTATCTTGAAAATCCATCTTTCGTTTCCTATCTCCATAGTAATGAGACCATTCTCCAAACTCCATCTCCACTTTTGAGATCACATCGAACAACTTATTCATAACTCCCAAAGTCTCTAATTTCTAAATCCTTTTAAGGGCATGGTTTTAAAAAACTAAATAATCTATATATTTTGCTATCATTTTTTATAACAAAACCTGAGGCATACCTTTCAAGCCTTATAAAAATTTCTTCGTAAGCCATGGTAGATTCACCTTCATTTTTATTCAGCTCTAAGAATTATCTCTCCATCATTGTATGAATAGTTTGAGGTAAATACTTATTAAGAAATATTTTTTTAAAGTATTCCCATTCCATATCTTCAATTTTATCCTTTTTCTTGGTGTTATTAATCAATTCCCTCCATTGATCAGCCTATCCATTTAAATGATAAATGGAAAAAGTTGTATTCTTCATCTCAGTATAGTAGAGCACAAAAAAGATCTTATCCATTGAGTTGACCCACTATTCTGTGACTATTGGATCATAAGATCCACTAAATATCGATGATTATTTCCATATAAAAGACTTTATAGAAAGTTTCTCCCTATTAGGTGAAGGAGGACATTCCACATTACTCAGGTTATTGTTTATATCCTAAGACAGCTAGGTAAGCATCACCATAAATTTTTAACTCCACCTCCCAAGGAATTGAGGATGTCATTAGATAAATCAATTCATTTTCGGTTTCTCCTCATTCCCACCATATTATAAAAGGTTTGAACAAAACACAACTTAACAATTCATGAATAAATAATTTATCCTTTACGTAGTTAACTCTAAAGGAAAATCTTGTGGGATCCCTGTGTTTAGAAAAGCTTCTTGAGTGATTACATTTACTTAGTCTCATTATAAGGGTTTTCACTCATATTCACTAATCCAAATTCCCAAATTAACTAAACCGTACTCTGATACCAACTATTGCAACTCTACCTTTTCTTAGATGACTATTACATTATTTTAAAGATAAACAACATAATAGTACTACCAAACTAGGAACCAAGGTTTAGTGTCTTGGAAAAATTAGGACCATACATAAATTTTACATATTAAAAAATAAACATTTATTTAATTTCTTCTTCCCTATATTCTTATTAGACCTTGTGTTCTCCATAGTACAAGTATTCACTTGAGGATATACATCAGAATAATGGGTGATCTAAAAGCACAGTAAGAGGATGAATAAGAGAAATGAAAAATGGGTGATAATAATAATAATCATCATAACATAATAAAAGGATCATAATAATATTCAATATAGTAATAATTAAATGAATTCATGGAATATGGAAATGCATAAAAATGAAATATCATGTCTTAGTGGTCAAATACAATACATAGTTGTGAACAAAGCTAGCATCATGTTCATGAATAAAATATGTAAATCATCATTAAATCATCATTGTGAACAAATCTATCATCATGTTAATTAATATTACACATTATATCATGATATAAACAACTTTACATAATGAATTAAATCTTTATATAATTCTGGGTTCACTCATCACATCATAACATTTACATAATCATGCATGACACATAAAACATATAACTATCATAGATATAAAATAACCCATGGAAAGGAAATGGGTTTCATAATAATTTCATAAATAATAATTTCATGAATAATAATTGGGGTTACCAAAATAAAAATGGAACAAAAAACGTGTTATAAGAATCATCAGTCTTGAGTGAATAAGAAACAATCTCAAGAGAAGTAAAAGATGTGTTTTTTAGAAAGAAGAGTTATTTTGAAAAAAATCCTTGAATTCATCATAAAATAAGATTAGAAACATAAATATCCTAGGAAAGAAAAGGTAAGAATAATGAAATTATATTTTAGTAATATTAAAGAACATACACACTAAAATTTGGCATGAAAGAGGAATAACTCAAAGAAAGGAAATTGGGTTCAAGAATCCCCTTACCTTATGTTCTAAGTGATTTCTTTACATTAATATCCTGTATAATATAATTAAATTAATTAATTAACAAATATATAACATTTTATACTTGTTTTTGATTTATTATAACTTTATTAGGTTCGTTTATAGTCACTATGATGAGTTATAGAGTTCAATTCTATCATTCTAGGAGTGTTCATTTTCTTGGTTTTCATGATCAGCTCACTTGTTTACAAGTATATAAATTCATGTAAAATGATAATGATTATCCTAAATTGAAATGATATGTTATTTATGAACATAAATAAGTTTAATTGGTATTATATATAATTTTTTTAAAATGTTATGAGTATTATTTATAAGATATAACATTAATGAAAATGATTTAATTTATTTGGAGGTTTTTACGGCCATTATGATCTTATATCATCATGTTTATATATATATATATGTTCTATAACATTATATAACTTATAATATGTATAATAAAATTTTATTTAACCATAATAATGGTATTATAATAATCCTTGAAGGAGGTAGTGAAAAATGAAAACACATCATCCATGTTGGCAGTAAATCGACACACCACAGACGATATTTTAATTTTTTGAATAAAAGGAAAAGGAAAGAGGTTTGAAGATGAATTATTCCATTAAAATAATAAAAATAAATTATATAAAATATAATAGAGTTATTATTACATTTGGATAAGTGTATGTTATTATATTATAAGAAAATAAATGAAATTGAAAAGAAATTAAAAGAAAAAGAAAGAGGATTTTACCTCTTGAATTTATCCTCCTTGAGAACCTCTGTTGGGAAACGTTTTTGGTCTTTTGATGAGACGAATTAATAATTTACATGGTTTAGGGTCTTTTGAATAGTATTGGGTAGAACTTGGACAAGATTCAAGGCTTGGAAGGCATGAGAAGAATAGGTGGTGGGGGATGATATTTACAGGGGAGGGGAGGGGTGTTTTCTCATTATTTTATTCATTAGCTTATTATTTTGGATCAAGACTATGAATAGTTTGAACCTTATCACTAAATATATTAAATAATTAATTAGTGTTATATATTTTGAACTTACATAATCCTTACATCAATAATTACTAAAAAATTCATGTATTTAGCTTTTATCATAAATTATCATATTTTACTATTCACAAAATTGAAGTATTTTATAAAAATCCTAAAAATTCACCCTAAACATTTTTTCTATTTTTATAATTAAAAAATGAACTCAATTTTATGAAAATAATTTTCTAAATAAGATAAATTTAATTTTTAATTAAAATAATCATTCACTTTGAAAATACTAATTTTAAAATTGTAACTGATTTTATAACACTTTAAAAAATTAATTAAGGTCTCATAAAATTATATTATAATAAAAAGACAACAAAATGTTAATTTATGAATCTATTTTATGAAAATAATTTTTCCTTTAAATAATTATATTAATTATAAAATGATAAATAAACATTTATGTTTTATAAAATACCAACACTTAATTAATAATTTTTAAAATATTTATTTACTTATACTATCATATAATTATGTCGTATTATCATTTATAAGATGCATAAATTTTATTTATAATTTTTTATATTAGGTTACAATTATATTGGAAAAATTACTATTCCTAATGACCATGTTACTATTTTAAGGGTCAAGTTACTATTCTATTAGGATAGGTTCCTTAATTTCTATAAATTAATCTTATTTCATTAATTCTTAATTTATAAAGTTTTTATTGTGTTATATATGTGATTTTATTTTATTTATACTTTAATTATTATAAGGTAATTTCCATTGATAAAATTTTGGGTCGTTACACCCCACTAACCCTAGTTACCTTGAGATAGACCACGATGATTATACTATATCTGCTTGTCTCCATTATTTTTTATCTTTTGTACAAAAAAATGTTTTCAATTTAATTGTTTTCTTTATTTTAAAAACCTTAATGTTTAATTTTCCTAAAATGGATATACATGAAATTATCTGATGATATCCTATTGGGAAAGTGATATCATATCGTATATACACCCTCAAGTGTATGTAGATCTTGTTTTTTCTGACTGAGGAAAAAGAAAGGCTTTCTGTGGTGGTGATGGTGGTTCTTTGTGATAGAATATTATTTTTTGGTTTGGTTTTGATGGTGGTATAATGGGGTGTCGATCCACATGCTACATGGAGGTTTTTTTCATTTAGTTGGTCCCCTATACTTTTTGGTCATTTTGGACTTTTGTTTGGAAATGTAAAATTGTTAAATCATTCTTGTAGTGTTCCTTTGATGTATTGTGATTTTATTATTGGATGTGATGTGATGTAATTATTGTTTAAACTTGGTTAATTGATTCATGGGATAAACCATTATCAAAGGTTATACTCGATGAACATGCATCAGTTGCTAGCCAATGGGGATCGGGAATGCTCTTCGGGATATGCCATAGGCTGGGTCAGGTGTCGGGTTGGATGGAATCCCGAACCGATTCATGACAAAATGGTTTTAGAGATAGGGTTTTCCCTTTCCTTGGGTCATGTTATTTAGGAGTTTTTGGATATACCAAAGATAGGACTATTGGGGCTTAAAGTTATAGTTAGGAGTGAGGTGTCTAAACAACACACCACGTGATAGGCCTTAGGTAAATATGGGATTTCAAGGAATTTTTTTGAATCATCTTCCAAGTGTGATGTATCGGCTACAGACTATGCATGGGAACCGAGGTATGGTGGAGTGGTTTTATCTATTTCTTATGCGTGTTATGTCTCCATTTCAATTTATGTGGATGTTTAAATTATGTTATTATTGAAAAATATTAATGGTTATGTATTGATGGTTTTTTAATTTTTTAATTTATGTAGAATCATTTCTCCCCAGAGACCTCCCATGAAATCATGGGAAGAATCCAATGAGAATTCTCCCTCACAAGTTGATCATAGATTAGTTGAGGTAGTGGTTTGGGCTATTTGGGTATTGAATTGGGGAGTGTTCATTGGTAATAATCATTCCAAGGAAACCAAATTATGTCTGGAGAATGATAAATCCCAAGATTTTTTTATAAAAAAATATTCTTCCTCCAGGTCAGTACATACCCCCAGGAAGCAAGAATATTGGATAAAAAAGATTGAGTGGATCTTCAGGTTTCATGATACTTCTTAAGAAGTTAAAGTTAAATGTGTTCATTCATGTTTGAAGGCCCCAGTTGTAGGTGGTGGTACTTAGTGGTCCAGGCCTAAAAAATGATCTTATGTATTGTAATGACTTCAAGGTTGTTTTCAATGAATAATATTTCCTTGATACCTTAACCCTTTCCAAGACTTGATAATTTTTAGATCTCTATTAGGGGGATCGAACTGTGTTAGGGTATGCCAACCATTTTGCAGAATTGGTCCATTTCACACCCGAGGTGGTTTCTAATGAGAAAATGAAGGATCAATCTTTTTAAATGGGGTTGTAGATGGAAATTTGATCATAGGTTTTCTTTTTCTAATTGATGACATATGATGAGGTATTGGATCAATCCTTGATAGTGGAGATTGACCAGATAGGTAAATCAAGCTTTTATAGGATGACATTACCTATGGGACAGGGTAGTAGTGGAATGTCTGAAAAGAAGAGGAAGTGTGAGGAGTAGGGAAAGAAGAATGCGGGTATCTCCAGGTACCCCTCTTGACTACCCATGTCAGTAGCCTTAGGTGGTGGATTTGTTATGTGCCACTAGTCTAGGAAACATGGGAGTATGTGATCTACATGTCCAACATCACTAAATCCATGCCAATATGTGGGAGTTTGGGAAACTTGAAAAGGTTTTGTAAAAGTAACCCAACTACTCAGAGTTGTTCAGGCTCCTTAGCGCATAGATAATTACCATCTAGTCGGGGCATCGAGGGATATGGGTTGTTGGACAACTAAGAGAGGTGGACGAGCTAGATATTTCTATAGCTAGATTTAGAACAAGTAAGATTTTCAAGTTAGTAATCAACAATAGTAATTTTCATTGAAAACCCACCATCATGATATGGATTAGGTGCCAACATAATTAGATGAAAGGCCTGAAATAGTTTGAGGTAATGTTTTTATTACATCATCCATAGTCATCACTTTATTTGATACAGTTGATTCTAATTATTTTATTTCTTCCCATATTGTGGAACTTCTAAAATTACCAACCAATCTTATGCCTTATTCCATGGATCTAGTTATTCCACTTGAAAAAAAGGGAATAGGGATTCATATGACCATCTTGTTCTCTCACCCCTTAGAAGTTGAATTGGAATGAGAATTCTTGGTTCTAGAAATGGACCTTTTTTATGTAATTTTTGTAATGAATTGGATCGTTTTTCTCATGGAACACATCAATTCTTATCACTAGTGAGTAAATCTTGTATCACCTAGTGGGAGTACTTAGGTCTTTAAGGGTGAATGGGATCCTCAGTTAGGGCGATCCAGACCTCCACTTTCGGAATTGGGTAATCTTGTTTTCCAGGTATCTTCTCTTATGATGGAGGATGATGTTAGAGTTTTGGGAATTATTTTCCTATTATAGTGGATGATTTTCCAATGGTTTTTACCAGTGATTTCTTAGGGTTACCCCAAGATAGGGATGTGGAGTTCACCATTGATCTGGTGGAGAGAATATAACTAATATCCCTTCCCTCGTATTGTATGACCCCAACGAGTTGATGGAATTAAAGACACAACTAGAAAATTTTGAATCCAAATGATTCATTCACCTGATCATCTCACCTTGGGTATCCCCAATGATATTTTATAAAAAAAATTATAGATCTATCTAGTTGTTAATTTATTAATATAAGTTGAACAAGGTCATGATCAAGAATAAATATCCCTTACCCCCACATTGATGACCTCTTTGATTAGCTCAAGGGGGCAAGGAGGTTTTCTAAAATCAGACTATGTACTGGGTATCATCAATTTATGGTTAGAGAGGCAGATATTCCCAAAATATCCATCTAAAGAAAGTATGGACACTTTGAGCATTTGTTCATGCCTTTCAGTTTGAAAAATGTTTCAACGGTTTTCATATACCTTATGAACTGGGTGTTATATTAGTACATAGAATCATTTTTCATAGTGTTTGGGAATGAAATCCTGGTCTACTCTATAATATAGGAAGAGCATTGGCGACAGTTGAGGATTGTTCTAGGAACTCTTTGGAATCACTACATTTATGATAAACTCTTCAAGTGCACTTTTTGGATCCAGGAAGTCAAATTTCTAGGCCATGTAATCTCAAAACGTAGGGTTTTATTAGAACCAAATAATACTAGACCAGTGATTTCATGGGTAAAACTGAGTAATGTATTCAAAATATGGAAATTCTTAGGCCTTGCAGAATATTATAGGTGGTTTGTTATGGATTTCTCTTATATCACTTGAACCATGACCTTCCTTACCCAAAAAGAGGTATGGTTTAAATGGATACCAAAATGTCACAAATATTTTGAGGAGCTTAGGCACTGATTGACCACTACCCCTGTTTTGATAAACTTGATTTTGTAAAGGGATATGTGGTATACTGTGATGCTTTAGGTATGAGTCTTGGGTGTGTGATGATGTAGGTTGATCATGTGGTGGTGTATGGTTCTCACCAACTCCGACCATATGAGAAAAACTAGTCGACCCAAGACCTTTAATTATAGGAATTAATGCATACTTTGAAGATGTTGAGTCACTATATTTTCAGGACTAAAATTGTAGTCTACTTAGACCACAAGATTTTAACATACATTTTCTCTCAAAATGACCTAAATACGAGGCAACGACGATGAGTTGAGTACCTTCAGGTGTTTGAAATTGATATCTTCTATACCCCGAGAAAAGGGAATGTGATAGAAAATTATCTAAGTAGGAAGTTACCGGTGCAAGTTGAAAAGGAGTCTATTAATGATTGGAATTTGATGGGGATTTTTTCTTAGATTCACCTGAGAACAAAAGAGCATAGTGGAGGCACATTCTTGGCTAGCATTCTGCTGACACCCTCTCTTTTGGAGTTGATTCATGAAGAACAACCTAATGATTAACTATTCAAATGATCTATATAGATTCTAAATGGTGGGGAGGTGCCTAGTGAATAGTCATTCTCTTTCAAGGGAATACTTTACCTTAAGGGTGACTTCATGGTGTTGTTATCATTGTAGAAGGTGGTGATGCAGGACATCCACCAGTCCCAGTGGTTTGTTCATCCCAAAACCACTAATATGTTTTATTACATGTGATTCTAGTTCTGGTGGCCATGTATGAGACCAGATATAGCAGAATTTGTGTCCCAATGTTATACTTTTTATAAGATTAAATAATAACATGAAAGAACCTCAATTTTGCTTCATCCACTCACCATTCTTACTTGTAAGTGGTATGCGTTCACCATGAACTTTATTATTGGCTTGAATTATACACCCTAGGGAAGGAATAAAATTTGGGTTGTTATTGACTCTCTAACCAAGTCTCCCCATTTAATTCTGATCAAGTATTTGAACAAGATGGATGAGTTGGGATGGTTTTATGTTTAGGAGATTTTGAGGCTTCATGGGGTGACATAGGATATTATTTCATATGGGGACCACTATTTTAACTCTTAGTTCTAGGAATTTCTTCAAAAGTAAATGTGATCTCAGGTTAAACTCACTATGATATACCATCCTGAAACGAATGGTCAGACGGAGTGGGAAAATCAAATTTTGGAAGACATGCTCCATGCATGTGTGTTGGATTTTGGAGGATCATGGGATAACCATTTGGGATTGGTGGAATTAAATTATAATAATAGTTACCAATCCTCAATAATAATTACTACCTTTGAGGAACTTTATGGTCAATCATGTTAGTCACTTTTGTGATGGATGGAAGTGGGTGAGACTTCTCTATTAAGACCAAGCCTTGTGCTAGAAATATCTGATAAAGTCTATTTGATCAAGAAATAATTATTAATAGAACAAATCCTCCCTAAGTCTTGTGTTAATCAATAGAGATGAGTCTTAGAGTTCTCAGTGTGTGATCAGGTGTTCCTAAAGGTGGTACCTCACTTTGGTCACTATCATCTTGGTAAGTAAGGGAATCTTATGATATGGTATGTCGAACCTTTTAAGGTTATTGAAAGAATTGTAAATGTGACATATCGATTGAATTTTCTGACATAGTTGATGTCAATCCATGATGTGTTCCATTTATCAAAATTAAATAAGTATAATTTGGATTAGTCTCGTGTGTTTAACTGGGTAGAGCTGGAATTAGAATTGGATTTATCTATGTTTGAGAAGCCAATATGAATTGTGGATTCCCAGGTAAAAATGATTTGTGAAAATCTATACCATTAGTTTAGGTCCTTTGAAAGCATTTAAATGATGAGAATGAGACATGGGAATGAAATTATTGGGTAAAGAACCAATACCCACATTTATTCCATGATTAGACAACATATTAACTTTTTTAGGGTGAAAAGTTTTCATGGTGGGGAGAATTTTCACATATGTGGTGTTATTTTGAAGTATTTTGTCTTATATTTATTTTTATTACATTCATTACATGGATTTACCAGAAGTTTTTGAGAAAATTAGTGGTTTTCAGGCTAGAAAGAAGGAGGTATATGGATGGATCATGGTTCAGAGAAATCGTGCACACAAGAAAGTGGAACTGTCCATGCCACACGACCTAGTGCACTGGTATGAATCCCTCCAAGGCTAACTACGCACCTAGGATAGTGGCACTATCCAGGCTCCATGTCTAGTCGCATGGGTGTGTTCCCCCTCTATAAAAACCACACAACCTCTTTTCCTCTTGGATAGAGGTGCCACATGTTTGGTTCATGGTTTGAAAAATCATGCGGCCAAACCATGAAAATTTCTAGATCTGTAAAAATATTTAAATACCAAAACTAACCCTCCCTAATTTAATCCCTAAATAATCCATCTCTTATGTAACACCCCGAGCTTCCACGATACGCTTCTCATTCAATAATGCAATAGCTTGCATTGTACGCAACTTTGAGTTCTAAAACACCGCGACTAATCAAAGTAGACGTTATGAATAGTAATAACCACTTTTTAAAATTATAGAAATTTTATATTTCAAAATGAACTTCATTTTTGTATTCGTAATATCGAAATTATCCTAAGTTGAATTTTTTGTAACTTTCTGAGAACTTCCAATTTTTTTATGAATAGTGAAAAATACTTAAAACAACTTTTTTAATCAAAATAATTTATTGTGATAAATTATACTATTTAGTGGTTTTAAAGTATAATTAGAATATATTTTTACCATTTTATCCAATGGTGGTCATTAGAATTAATTTAACATTGAAATTGGACATAAACAATTGCCAATCTTTTGATATAAATTGTTTCTTAAAAACACGCTATTTGTTGTGACAGCGGGAATTAATTATAAAATTAACTAATGCAACTTATATGTTTGGAATTTTGTAAAATATACATCATTTTTGAATTTGAAATATCAATTATATCTTAGGGTGAAATTTTGGCATTGTTCTGAAAAACTTCAATTTTTTATGAATAGTGAAACCACTAAGTGGTAGTTAAATAACTGATTTTTCGTTTAAATGAAATATTACCACTTCTGTGATTTGATTTTCAAAAATCCGAAATACATGGTTGTCATTAAAAAGTAAAATGTGGTTCAATGAGATTAAAATAAATTTTTGGTGAATAGTAACTTTTAAGTTCTTAATCGCGATTAGAGGTAATTAGTGTAGTTTAAGGTAAAAACAATGTTTTAATAATATGATATGAGCTTTAAACTTGTCCTACTCCTATTGGATGAGTCATGGCCGACCAAGACAACCCATGGGTCAACTTGGGGACCCCATGGAGCCACTTTGGTTGGAAAATGACATTAATATATATTTATTTAATGTTAAAATTAAATTGACACAAACATGAGTTGTTTTACTAAAATAGTTTTTAAGCGGCGTTACACAAGTAAAAATTTTGATTATAAATATTCATTAGAAATCTAAAAAGATTTCCTACATCATAGTATTTTTTTTATAATTTTTATACATTAAATAAATTAAATTATTTATGACATCATGATGATGCAACGATGACCTCATTATTAATGATTTAAATAAAATGGGAAGATAATGCAAAATCCAAGGCTTACACTTGTCCAAAGCCTATTGGATGAGGAGCTTTCGAACCCTTATCACCTTAGCCTCGAATTATATAAGTTTGGGACCTCTAAAATCTGAAACTCATTTTAAAATAAAGTGACTTTTCTTTACTTTCCAAGAGTGCCCCTCATCTCCACTTATAAAAGGCCCCCACCTCTCCCACCTCATTTACACTTTCAAGCCATTTGGATCGGCCAAACTCTGCCCAAATACTCTCCCAACTTCCCCCTCTTACTCCTAGAAGCCTCACTTTGGTAATAACTCTTCCCAAGGAAGTCTTTGGCTCAAATCAAAAAGAGTTACCCGATTTTGAGGTAATGTCTTCTCTAATGTTGTTTTGTTTTATTTTTCTTCTCCAACCCCCTAAACTCTTTTTATTAATTTCTTTTGTAACAACACCAGTATCCTAAATATACTAGGATGTTGTTATAAGAAGGATTCGAGCTACACTTACACACACCTACATCTAATGGTTAAAGAACATACGGTTTCTGTGGATGGCGAATTTCTGCCTCACGAAACGATGATTGTTCAACACTCATATAACACCTTAAAAGGTGTCCATTAAGATGTCACTATTTTATATGATATATAATATGTTTATGTTTTACTTATGCTTCTGTATTTCTCATTTATGGCATACTTTATGATTTCCATTATGGGTAAAACGCGATAATTTCATTTTAGGAAGTGCGGACTACCGCCCCCTCAAAGTGATTTGAATCGTTAATGCCATATGTGGGATGTATAAAGGATGGAGTAAATGGTATTATACACTATATTATACTGGAATTATATTATAAATTTATATCATTATGATTTCGTTCCATTAAATATGAAATTGAAATTAAAGTAGCATTCATGCGTACGTACGGCTTACCGTCTCCATGAACGGTGCATTTCATTTCTTACCTCTAAATGTTATGTAATATTATAAATGAATGTATATACTGGATATATAAGATATATATGACATCTAAATCATGAATATAATTCTGGAGATAATGTATATTCTACCACATAAACAACTTGTAATTATAAGAAGTTTATTGTTGACTCAAGTACCAAAGATCGACAAAACGACCGTTATTAACTTAAATAATTACATAATGTTCATATCATTGTAATAAGTGATATAATAAGGATAATGAAATTGAAAATGGTTATTAATAAGGTATATATTAACTCTAGTTTATTATTCAGGAGGTTAAAGAACGGTTGAGTCAAGTCAGACACGAGGTAAGAGAATTTCTTAACCCAATTTCCATTCTTTGGGTTAATCTCCTACTTTCAAATTATGTCATTATATTATTATGTCATATCTTGTATTTGTACTTTATTTATGTGTACTTATAGTGAATACACATAGTATATCTATTTTATTTTAAAAATGATCTTTGTATGGGACTTCGTCTCAATCTCCTTTCATTGAGGCATATTTTATTTTATACACAACTTTCTTTTATACGGTGTATAAACCCCTTTGACTTTTACATTTATTAAAAAGGAATCTTTTTTATACGAAGCATTTTACTAAACGAAAAAAAGGGAATGTTTTACTTTCCGTACTTATGCGGCGACAACGACTTCTCCGCCGCCGTGACCATTATTTGAGTTTCGGCTTCCTCTACAAGCCATCACTTTTTTTAATGAAAAATAAATACAAAGTTTTAACTTGCTTTTATTTTGGTATTGAAAATGGTTTGAAAGAATTTTTATTATATCAATGTGTTGTATTAACAATCTTGTGATTGAAATGTGGAAATTTTATGTTTCCTTTACGCATGTTTTATGTGATACGATTATGTTATGGTTTATGGTATGTTTAAACCTATTCATATGAGGAATGCATTGGACTTAATAAGTGACGGGTGGAGCCCGCTATATCTCCTCGATGCATCGGCAGGTCTCATGAGACAAACTAGTGTCTTGGCACGAGGCCTTGACAAAATCTTATTTGTGGTCTTGGCACGAGGCTTTGACTACGTGGTTATGATAGTCTGGCATTATTCATTCCATCATTATGAAAGTGGTTAATGATATTGCATGTGATTATTCGACCAGTAGAATATCCATGTGAAGAAGTAAATGGCATTATCTCATTTTACTTTTGCCATATTATGTTGATGTTCAAGTTTAAAAGGCTTTTGTTTTAGTTATACATTGCCTTAAATGTTTGTGTTTATTTATGAAAGCTTCCGCAATATTGTTATCCTTACTGAGCATCTGAGCTCACCCCTTTCAATGTTTTAATATTTTCCAGGATGTGAAGAAGTATTTTATGAATGACCTGCAGGGATAGTCAGAAGATGATATGAGTGTGGACTATGAAGACCATGTTATTGTAGTTTGTTTACTTTTTGATGTAATGAAAGACTTATGAATGTATCTAGTGTTTCCAAGGCTACTAAACTAATCGGTCTTTCGAGACTTGATCTTTTGTGATCATGTCAATGTTATGAAGTAATGCACCGACTCTGGGTAGCTGGGGTCGGGGCTTTACAGTTGGTATCAGAGGCAGTTTAGTACTAACCTTGGAAGCTAGATTTAGATAAACTCTGATTAGAGCACATAGCCCAAAGATAGACTTTGAGGATTAGTAAAGAAGAACTTCCTAGAATTTTGTTATTGTAGAGATTTTGTGAGTTTTCCGAGCAATAAATCCCTGTCTGGATACGAGTAGGTAGAGGTGGCTCTGGCACAGATGTACCTAGGGGTAAAACCTGAAAACACCCCTTTGATCTAGACTCGAACAGGAACTGGTGCACGACAACGAGCCTTGCTGTACTCTTGGTTACGACACTCTCGGGGGATATGCTTAGGATAATTCTCATTTTCTTTACAAACCACTATGAACGGTTATGAGTATATACTTCCTCAAATAAAACCTTTTTACAATTATGGATTATATCCATAAATAGTTCAATTTATGTTAAGTATTTTACAAGTATGGAATTATGTATTTTGATTCATAAACTAATCTAGTTTATGCCATTGTTTAGAAATGGCGTCTAGTGGAAGGAATGGAAACCGTATCAATGCACGCACTCCGTGTAGGGATTTCCATCCTGCTCAAGATAATTATTGTGGATCTGGAGATACAACTGGTGCTGATCAACTTATTACCATACTGGGACAACTCACTCAAGTTATGAATAATAACCTTACTTGTATGGATCACCCTGATCCACAACGTGGAGGATCAATGCTAGACCGTTTCATTAGGAAACAACCACCAACCTTCAATGGGAGTACAAATCCTATAGTAGTTGAGCAATGGATAAATTCCTTAGAGAAAATATTCCATACCTTGGGGAGTAGTGAAAGGGAGAAAGTTGTCATGGAAGTTTACCGCCTCACTGGAGATGCCGATCAATGGTGGTCACTGATTCAAAACATGAAGGAAGATGATGAAGTATCAAATATGGAATGGAGGGAGTTCAAAGATCTGTTTTTAGAAAAATACTTTCCTCGCGACCATCGAGCAGATATGGAAAGGCAATTTCTGAGTCTGAGACAAAAGGAGGATGAGAATGTCAAAAAGTATGAGGATAACATTACAAGGTTAGCAAGGTATGCTGGAGATTATATACATAACCCAAGAAGTAAGATTGATCGTTTCTTTGATGGGTTAAAACCATTTCTTCGTCGAGCATTAGTCTCACAATCCTTTTCATCGTACGAAGACATTGTCTCGTGTGCTATCAAGACAGAAAAGGAATTCTCTAAGTCTTATGAAAACAAAGTAAATCAAGAGAAGAAGAGAACGGTCGAACAAGAGACAGATAAAGGGAAAAAGGGAAAGAAGGATTTTCCATTATGTGATAATTGTGGGAAGAATCACCCTGGTACTTGCCTAAAAGAAATGGGAGTTTGTTATAAATGTGGAGAAAAAGGTCACCAGGCTCGTGATTGCAAGGGAAAGAAAGAGGCCATCAATGTTGAATGCTACAATTGTAGGGAAATGGGGCATTATGAAAATGAATTTCCTAAGTGTCAAGGAAACTTACCTCAGAAAAGGCCAAGGGATCAAGGCCAATCTTATGTTGTGACTACAGTTGAAGCGGAATAATTAATGTATTGGTGCTTTTGGACTCAAGGATTATATTCTGGTTATAAGAATAATGTGATATATATAAAGATTGTACTGCAGTACTTTTTTATTAAGGTAATATGATTAAGGTAATCATATTTTTAGTATGTGACGATAAGAGAAACTTTTCTTTGTTTGGGGAATCTGATGTTACAATTGATTTTGGAATTTAGAGACCTTTTAGAGAAAGTCTGGATGGAGATATTTTGGATAACTATTAAGGTTGGAATGGATTAAGTTGAACCATGGATAGTATTGTTTAAGGTTAAAGCATTTATGAAGATTATTTTTGGAATATTATGATACTATCGTTTTAGGAAAAGGACAACCTGCAGGGTGGGGCATAACCCGTCGCGTCGGACAAAGCTGCAGGAATCGAACCCACAATCATAGTGCGACAGGCCTTTATTTCCTACCACTAGCCTACAGGAAGTCCCCAGTTATTACAAAATAATTTTACTAATCTAAATGGTATGTGTTAACATTTGGAACCTTATACAATTAGGATAAGTATAATATTTTTGAGTTTTATTATCTTTTTGAGTGAAAGATGAGTTGAAGGTTGAAACTCTAATTGTCAAGCATAAATATATATATACCTATCTCTTATTCAAAGAATAAATTAATTCTTAAACTTTAGTAAAGGGATATTAAAACAAAAAAAAAATGTGTTATCCTAATACCTTATGTCTTGTTGAACTGATGATATTTTAAATCAACATAGATTGAAGGCTTTGAGGCCCTCAATTTGACAGTTGATTGTGATTGATGACCTCAATCAATCCCTACAAATATTTACGTTTTTCCTCCAATTATATGTCTCTAATTGCCACCAATGTTCTCCTAATCGAGATCATAATTGGGTGGTGACTTTTTCATTTCCCTTTCCCTCTTATTAAGGCTAAATTTTATTAATCTTACTTCCGATGTGGGTTTTCCTCAAAGGTATTTTCTCTTTTCAACCTTTTATTTTCAAAGAAAAATTTCAAATTGCGAGGACGAAATTTATTGAAGGAGGGGAGAATGTAACACCCCGAGCTTCCACGATACACTTCTCATTCAATAATGCAATAGCTTGAATTGTACGCAACTTCGAGTTCTAAAACACCGCGACTAATCAAAGTAGCCGTTATGAATAGTAATAACCACTTTTTAAAATTATAGAAATTTTATATTTCAAAATGGACTTCATTTTTGTATTCGTAATATCAAAATTATCCTAAGTTGAATTTTTTGTAACTTTCTGAGAACTTCCAATTTTTTTATGAATAGTGAAAAATACTTAAAACAACTTTTTTAATCAAAATAATTTATTGTGATAAATTATACTATTTAGTGGTTTTAAAGTATAATTAGAATATATTTTTACCATTTTATCCAATGGTGGTCATTAGAATTAATTTAACATTGAAATTGGACATAAACAATTGCCAATCTTTTGATATAAATTGTTTCTTAAAAACACGCTATTTGTTGTGACAGCGGGAATTAATTATAAAATTAACTAATGCAACTTATATGTTTGGAATTTTTTAAAATAGACATCATTTTTGAATTTGGAATATCAATTATAGCTTAGGGTGAAATTTTGGCATTGTTCTGAAAAACTTCATTTTTTGATGAATAGTGAAACCACTAAGTGGTAGTTAAATAACTGATTTTTCATTTAAATGAAATATTACCACTTCTGTGATTTGATTTTCAAAAATCCGACATACATGGTTGTCATTAAAAAGTAAAATGTGGTTCAATGAGATTAAAATAAATTTTTGGTGAATAGTAACTTTTAAGTTCTTAATCGCGATTAGAGGTAATTAGTGTAGTTTAAGGTAAAAACAATGTTTTAATAATATGATATGAGCTTGACACTTGTCCTACTCCTATTGGATGAGTCATGGCCGACCAATAAAACCCATTGGTCAACTTGGAGACCCCATGGAGCCACTTTGGTTGGAAAATGACATTAATATATATTTATTTAATGTTAAAATTAAATTGACACAAACATGAGTTGTTTTACTAAAACAGTTTTTAAGTGGGGTTAAACAAGTCCAAATTTTGATTATAAATATTCATTAGAAAGATAAAACTATTTCCTACATCATAGTATTTTTTTATAATTTTTAGACATTAAATAAATTAAATTATTTATGACATCATGATGATGCAGCGATGACCTCATTATTTAACGATTTAAATAAAATGGGAAGATAATGCAAAATCCAAGGCTTACACTTGTCCAAAGCCTATTGGATGAGGAGATTTCTAACCCTTATCACCTTATACTAGAATTATATAAGTGTTGGACCTCTAAAATTCGAAACTCATTTTATAATAAAGTGACTTTTCTTTACTTTCCAAGAGTGCCCCTCCTCTCCACTTATAAAATGCCCCCACCTCTCCCACATCATTTACACTTTCAAGCCATTTGGCTCGGACAAACTCTGCACAAATACTCTCCCAAATTCCCCCTCTTACTCCTAGAATCCTCACTTTGGGTAGAACTCTTCCCAAGGAAGCCTTTGGCTCAAATCAAAAAGAGTTACCCGATTTTGAGGTAATGTCTTCTCTAATGTTGTTTTGTTTTATTTTTCTTCTCCAACCCCCTAAACTCTTTTTATTCATTTCTTTTGTAACAACACCAGTATCCTCAATATACTAGGATGTTGTTATAATATGGATTCTAGCTACACTTACACACACCTACATCTAATGGTTAAAGAACATACGGTTTCTGTGGATGGCGAATTTCTGCCTCACAAAACGATGATTGTTCAACACTCATATAACACCTTAAAAGGTGTCCATTAAGATGTCACTATTTTTATATATGATATATAATATGTTTATGTTTTACTTATGCTTCTGTATTTCTCATTTATGGCATACTTTATGATTTCCATTATGGGTAAAACACAATAATTTCATTTTAGGAAGTGCGGACTACCGCCCCCTCAAAGTGATTTGAATCATTAATGCCATATGTGGGATGTATAAAGGATGGAGTAAATGGTATTATACACTATATTATACTGGAATTATATTATACATTTATATCATTATGATTTCGTTCCATTAAATATGAAATTGAAATGAAAGTAGCGTTCATGCGTACGTACGGCTTACCGTCTCCATGAACGGTGCATTTCATTTCTTTCCTCTAAATGTTATGTAATATTATAAATGAATGTATATACTGGATATATAATATATATATAACATCTAAATCATGAATATAATTCTGGAGATAATGGATATTCTACCACATAAACAACTTGTAATTATAAGAAGTTTATTGTTGACTCAAGTACCAAAGATCGACAAAACGACAGTTATTAACTTAAATAATTACATAATGTTCATATCATTGTAATAAGTGATATAATAAGGATAATGAAATTGAAAATGGTTCTTAATAAGGTATATATTAACTCTAGTTTATTATTCATGAGGTTAAAGAACGGTTGAGTCAAGTCAGACACGGGGTAAGGGAATTTCTTAACCCAATTTCCATTCTTTGGGTTAATCTCCTACTTTCAAATTATGTCATTATATTATTATGTCATATCTTGTATTTGTACTTTATTTATGTGTACTTATAGTGAATACACATAGTATATCTATTTTATTTTAAAAATGATCTTTGTATGGGACTTCGTCTCAATCTCCTTTCATTGAGACATATTTTATTTTATACACAACTTTCTTTTATACGGTGTATAAACCCCTTTGACTTTTACATCTATTCAAAAGGAATCTTTTTTATACGAAGCATTTTACTAAACGACAAAAAGGGAATGTTTTTCTTTCCGTAATTATGCGGCGACAACGACTTCTCCTCCGCCATGACCATTATTTGAGTTTCGGCTTCCTCTACAAGCCATCACTTTTTTTTAATGAAAAATAAATACAAAGTTTTAACTTGCTTTTATTTTGGTATTGAAAATGGTTTGAAAGAGTTTTTATTATATCAATGGGTTGTATTGACAATCTTGTGATTGAAATGTGGAAATTTTATGTTTCCTTTACGCATGTTTTATGTGATACGATTATGTTATGGTTTATGATATGTTTAAACCTATTCATATGAGGAATGCATTGGAATTAATAAGTGACGGGTGGAGCCCATTATAGCTCCTCGATGCATCGGAAGGTCTCATGAGACAAACTAGTGTCTTGGCACGAGGCCTTGACAAGATCTTATTTGTGGTCTTGGCACGAGGCTTTGACTACGTGGTTATGATAGTCTGGCATTATGCATTCCATCATTATGAAAGTGGTTAATGATATTGCATGTGATTATTCGACCAGTAGAATATCCATGTGAAGAAGTAAATGGCATTATCTCATTTTACTTTTGCCATATTATGTTGATGTTCAAGTTTAAAAGGCTTTTGTTTTAGTTATACATTGCCTTAAATGTTTATGTTTATTTATGAAAGCTTCCGCAATATTGTTATCCTTACTGAGCATCTGAGCTCACCCCTTTCAATGTTTTAATATTTTCCAGGATGTGAAGAAGTATTTTATGAATGACCTGCAGGGATAGTCAGAAGAGGATATGAGTGTGGACTATGAAGACCATGTTATTGTAGTTTGTTTACTTTTTTATGTAATGAAAGACTTATGAATGTATCTAGTGTTTCCAAGGCTACTAAACTAATCGGTCTTTTGAGACTTGATCTTTTGTGATCATGCCAATGTTACGAAGTAATGCACCGACTCTGGGTAGCTGGGGTCGAGGCTTTACATATTACACCATTTTACCCCCTCTACCCTAGGTGTACACCCATTTCCCCCTCTCCTCCCTTGGGCTTCAAATATTGGGTGTTTTTAGCTTGTGTCTTCAAAAATTAATCAATTAATCTTCTCTTCTATTATCTTCTTCCTTATTCTTAGTCTCTTCTTCCTCCTTTATTGGTTTATCTTTTCTTTAGAAAAGATTTTTACCTATTTTGGGTTTAAAATCTCTTATTTTGGTAAATTCATGTGGGTTTTGGTGTTATTTTTTCTTTATAATGTCTCCTATTAGCGTGGTTTGTGGTTTGCACCTAGATTTGTGATGATTTCAAAGAAAAGTTTGGTGGTTCCATGTTTTGATATTTTTTAAAGATTTATATATGCTTGTATGCTTCTAAAATAATTTCTAAAATTGTTTTAGTGTGTGTTAAAATGATTAATTTAGTATTTTTGGTGTGTGTATGGTTTGAAAGAGGATAACCCCCCCCCCTTTAGTGGTATGTGTGATTCTATGATGGCTTGGCTTATGAGAGAAAGGGGTTTCATAATTAAAAATAGGGAAAGAACATGGAAATATAGGACACCTAAGTGGGAATAATAGGACAAGTACACTAGGAATGACCCACCCTAGCTAGTTGTTACATGATACAACACTAAATAAACATTTATAACAAGTATTGGTTTGCTCGAGTAGGAGACATACCTTAATGTCCAGGTTTGATCACTAAGAGTACAAGGATCCTAAATCCTCACCAACCCTAGTTACCCAAATATTTCTCATGGTGCTTATACTATTTCTTCTTGTCTCTATTTTTTGTTATTTTTTTTATTAAAGCATATTTTCAATTTAATTGTTTTATTTCTTTTAAAAACCAAAATTTTAATTATCTTAAAATGGATATACATGGATTATTTTGGTGATATCCTACTGGTAAATTTAGATCACACCCTAAATACACCCTTGGATGTATATAGATCTTTTTTTTTCTAAACTAGGTAAAGGAAAGGATTTTCATGGTGGTAATGGTGATTCTATTTGCTATAAAATTACTTTTTGGTTGGGTGTTGATGGTGGTAGAATGGGGTGTCAATCCACATGCGACATGGAGGTTTTGTTCGTTTAGTTTTCCCCTCCCATTTTTGTTCATTTTAGACTTTTTATTGGGAAAGTAAAATGTTTAAATCATGTTTTTAATGTTTGTTTGATATATCATGACATGATTACTATATGTGATGTGATATAATTATTGTTTGATGTTTTTTAATTGCTTCATGGGATAAACCATTCCCAAATATTTTACTCAATGCACCAAAACTAGTTTCTATCTCATGGGGATCAAGAAATCCCTTGAGGCCATGCCATGGACCGGGTGTCAGGTTGGATGGAAACCCTTACTGATTCATGGAATTAATAAATAGATTGACTTTGGTGATAACATCACACTCATTCTTTGTGACTGATTTGAAAGTTGTAGTTAAGGAACTATATAGTTCAACCATCACTTGGTTACTTATAAATAGAGTCTCTAGGTAGTTTCTTTTTAGTGGATTTTGGTCCAGTTACACATTTACATGAAAGAAGAGTTATATTTTAATCCATTAATAAATTTCCCCTTGATCAATCACTATTTATTTACTTTTTATTATTTTTATCATTCTATCTTTTAAAATACCTCTTCAAACTCATCATCTATTTCTTATTTTTTATTCTTTTAAAAAATTATATGTCCATCACTACTAGATGTTCATGAAAATTTGTTATTTTTTTATTTGGTTTTGAGTTTTTGTTTGTTTTATTGGTTTCCCATTCAAAAATCTCCTTCAATGAGGATTGATACCCTAGTTTCCACTGTCTTTTTATTTATCAGGTTTTAAATTTGATAAATCTAATGACAATTCATCAGGGTAGAATTGATATGACTTATAATCCATTCTGAACACTCCCCCACACATGATATGGTACTTGGGGGGAAACACCATGGTGTGGACTCACTAGACATAGGTGTGGTGTCAGCTAGATCTCACCAACAGGGATGTTAATCCCATGCCATGATCCCTAGGGAAATATTTTATTTAATATTATAATATTTATAAATATATTAAAATTTTATCTCAAATTCCCGTCACCGTTTTCATCCTTTTATCTTTGAGAAACTCATTTCTAGAAATAGATGATAAAATGGAATTTCAATCATGACCATCAATCTATAAATTCTTTCTATCCATTATTTTCATCATAATACCTCCAGCCTAACGAAAAAAACCATTGTTGGAAACTTACAATATACTCTAATTTATTGATATAATACATGTAAATAATCTTTCCAAATATAAAAATTATTCATATTAAAATTATAAATCTTCTTTCTATTCATTGAATTAATGTTGGCCATAATCACTAAAGAAATTCAGAGCCCAAATATTCAAGCACAAAGTAGCAATTTATCTTTAAACTCCAAATAGTTTATTATATTTTAAGGGAACTTAGATAATTTAATAATAGTTAAAATGTCCCTCAAGTACAATGAGAATTCACTAGGGGTGAATTAGTGATTTCACTCCTTTTTTACATTTGTTCTTAAAAACAACATTTTAAACATACTAAAGTGCATGATGAGAACAATAAATAGAAGTTACAAACACTCAAAGTTACAAATACAATAGTCACAATATATTTTTACAAGTTTCACTACTCAAAATGAGAAATTATATCCTTGTAATTATTTGGTAAAACCCATTATCACACATTCCACTAGAATCACCATGGGGATTACAAAAAAGAAGAAATACACAATGTGTCTCCTAACTTGTGTAAAGTGATCCCATGAAAAAAAAAGATATAGAATCTAAATTTTAATAATAAGAGAGTCTTGAACCAAGTTAGCATTCCATAAAGTTTTCATTGTGGTTCTTCCTCCCCTCCCTACTCTTATTTCTCCCCCTCTTCTACTTTCACAACAAAAAAACACTCTTCTCTACTTCTCTTTTTTCTCTATGTTCCTCTCTACATACCCTTACTTTATGCAAGAACCTTGTTCATATGATCACACGTAGAAAAATCTCTTTTTATAATTAAAATTAAAATTAAATTTCAAAACTTCCTTAAACTTATATTTAACTATCTAAAATTATTTTTGAGCCTTTGGGTCATTTATGACCTTTTAATCACTCTTTATTTGTAAACGGGACTTTAGAGATCAATTATGAGAATCTCATGATTCATTAAATGTTCCACATCATCAAATCTACTAAAAATATAGAATTATTCACCAACCAAAACATGTTTAAATTCACTATGGTGTGTCATATTCCATTTTAGTTTAAACTAATCTTAAACCATTTTCAAAATGCCTTATGTCATGGCATGCTATCTACTAACCATTTTAGACATGTATTTTCTTTCCACACTATGGAATGTGACATGACTTAGGGCTCAATATTTTGAAACTCAAAAAATAGAATGAATAAACTAATACATTTCACTTCCCTAGGAATAAGCCTCCTCTGTGTATTGAATTTCTTTAAAATGACCATCATGGGTAGACCATAGAATTTACACCACCATTTTATTCTCTCACAACCACTATACTGTTTTCACTGGATGTTTCACCATCCATACCATTTTGATATTCTTCTATATTAATCTTATATAAAACATTTTTCCTCTAGGTAAATCAAATGTGAGCCACCATTATTTTGATCTTCCTTCAAATTAATCATATTCGAGACAATGTGACTTCAACTAAAGTGTGTACATCCCTCACTATTTATCATAGAGAAACTTCTCAATTGAAACACCTTCTGAAGAAACCATTTCATAGATGATCTCTAATTTTTTTACTATGAAATGTACATAACTTCACTATAACATAGCCAAGAATTCTTCTCTAGACTTTAACTAACAAAAAAACTTATTTCCTGAGTAATCATGTCATTTTAGTTCTCACATTATCACCACACCCATTTTATTTATGAACATGTTATATTAATGTCACTTTAACTTTAAATAAATTCAAACACCACTATTAAAAATAAAAAACCCCTCCATGTTATTTAAATTACTCTAAAACCTTAGAACACATTTAACCCCAAATTAAAAACCATTTAACACTTGATTTTAACAGTTAATTGGTGATAAGTTAATTAATCATGAAAAATATTAATATATAAGAATTTGTGTGAGGTGACATTAGTTAAATTTACCCAATTATTTTATTTTTATCTACATAGGTGAAATTAAATGAATCATTTTTGAAGGATAAAATTTATTAAAAATGATAACAATGTTAAATAGGGTGAAATTCAATGAATATTCTGAGTTAATTTAGTGACTAAGTTTAGTGGTTAGATTATCATATAGAAGTATTTCCTTTGAGAGGCCTTATGTAATTTAAAAGATAAGAATATTTTTATTAAATGGTTTGATCTAAAAATGGGATCTTGAACTTCTAAGTCAAAATTTATTGATATTTGAATTATTTAAATGAGATCGTAGAGATCTAAAATTCCATTTTAATATGATTTGGAATTAAAGTGTTATAAGGTTATTAAAAATCAAAACTAGTTGAAAAAGTTATTTGACTTAATCATGTGTTAGGGATGTAAAAATAAGACCTAGGTCTTTTTATTATGAGTAAATCAAAAGAAACATGGATAATAAATTACCTAATGAGTGAGGAAATTAAATATATAAGAAAACAAGTTAGTCTAAGAAGTTAATATTTTATCATAAGATACATACAAATTATAGAAATTATGTAATGAATTTAATGGACTGGGAAGTATTATTTAAACATTGTGTATATAGAATTATGAAATACTCTGAGTAGACTTATCTTGATTTCCTTAGTGAGAGGTATGTGATTTCAGGACATGTGATAAGATATGATGTAATGATATATTATATTATGTCACACCTGATTTTTTTTCTTTGATGCCATGATGGTTTATGTGATATGATGCATGATAGAAAAAGTAACATGATTCCATGAGTGGGTTTTGATAATTATTGATATATACATGATCCTTATATGATTTTTATTTTATTGATGTTGATATGAGTTAGTATCCCAAGGTATGTTATAAAAATATGTTCAGATTGGTATACCAAGTATCATTGTTTTATCATGATTAAATCATGTAAGAGTATGTGAAACAATTACACTTTTCCCTCTTGACTCAACCACATGAATATATGATACAAGATGACCTTCTCCTTTTGAACTCGACCCTTGAGTATGATCCCATAGCTATGAAATATTTGATATTTTCCCTTGGGTATGTCAAAAAAGGATTATCTCATAGATCTTCTATGACAGTAGGTTCCCTAAACCTAACTAAATCTTGTACTCTTGATTACCATGTCATGTATATAATTTGATATGTATATATTAATTATTCTCACCATGATAGTGTTATTAACTCTACATGAACTATATGGTAATTTCCTTGGGATACTTATTTTATCAAAAGGATATTACAGTTCCCCTCTATATTGATAACTTGAAGATACCATGAAAATAATCCTAAACATATATCTTATGGTCAAGATACATCAGATTTGATAGAATATGAGTGATATATGACTAGATGGATTTTAATGAGGGTTTGAATTATCCAAACACAATAGGAAATACCAACAAAATGAATTTTATAAAAATATCCAACCATTCGTTTAAGTAGAATATAACATAAATGAAGAGCACATATCCCTGCTATAATATTTATTTTTCCAAGGTCTTCGACATGAGTTTGATGGATATCCCTTAGTGAAAATAAAAATACTCCAACATCCAAAGGTATCAATGGGTTTTAGGAATCACCCAACACTTAAGGTATGATTCAATATTTCTCATGGCCTACTAGAACCTTAGAATAAAGAGAAAGAGAAAATGAGATCTACAACTTAGAGTTACTGACACATTGTTAAACAATATCTTTATACAACCATTCAACATTTAGACATATCTATATAGACTCCAAGGGAACTCCTTGGACTCCTAAACTTTTCTTAAATTTCTGAATATAATTAAAAAATATCTTAAGCATTCTAGCGCGTTAGAACTAATTGCAATGTGTTTTTTAAACCACTATAAATTATTTAATGTTTAATAAATCAACATGGATATTTTAAATTCTTTAAACATCATCACATGATGTTACAACTAATAATGATAGCTAATAAAAAATAAACAACAACTAAAATTAGTTATCATATAAGGCATGTACTACTATTCATAAATACATGATTTAGTGACCTTTACTGTGATTTGATTTACTTCAGCACAAACCAAAATGTGTTTAATACCTCTATGTAACAATTTTATTTTAGTGCATATTTCTATCCATCCTTTACTTTTACTAATTCCGCATAAAATTAATGAATTTTCCACTTATGTCACACAATATGTAATATTTTTTGAAACCATATCCAAAACTCCTTTTGTATATACCCTAGTTTTTTGGGAAAAGATATTATGCTCTCATTGTATTATAAAAAAATATAGAAAAAAACTTTTCCTCATTCACACAACTACTAAGTTTGAACCTATAGGAATTTGTAGCATTGAAATCAACTATGAATTATCTAATCCATAATTATAATTAAAAATTGAATTATAGAAAAGCATAAATGATACTCATGATACAAAGGGATATGTAATAATCTCTATCAAATATATGTATCTCCATACCCGTTTCCACAAGATGTATCACATACCATATATAGAATCATATAATACCTTTTCCCAAGACATGGAATAACCATTAGACACAAATTATGTCAATCTTCTATAGAAAACTCATACATTATTGGTTCTTCAAGTATAGACTAATCAAAATGATGAACACATCACATTTCATTTACCAAGATGAATGAGTACATAAAATACCCCTTATCTAAATAGATAAAGACATTATATTTCACTTATCCAATTATGTTCATACACTTCTTCAATCTATCGCAATTAGGGGACCAAATTTCATGCTTTTCATGTAAAAGTAAAAATATCATATTGTTTAAATCTTAACCATTGACATGATAAAAAATATACTGAAACACCCTTTATTAGATTAACCTATGGGATAGTGTAAGAAATATATCTAAGTATGAAGGTCACCATGTTAGGTATTTTTTCAACCACATGTAATGGGGATCTAATATAAAAAATACACCCCTAGTATACAAAATAAATGTTGTATGACACTCCACGTGGTATACTTGGCAGGTCATCCAAAACACAAAGATTGCTTTTCACTTCAAGATAGAATTTCATGTCTCTATATGAAACCCAACTCATGCTAATATTCACATGTCAACACAACTAACAAATCTCTAAGATGGCCATTTATTAGGGATAACTCAAATCCATACTTTGAGAGGTTAATTATCATTTAAATTCATGTTATATATATAACCAACAAGAAATAATATGATTTTTAAAGGTTTTAGGGCACATCATAAGTGTCAGGGTGGTGCCCAAAAATGATTTTTGTCAATTTCAATGGATAATATTCAAAGATCATGACAAAGGTAACCCCAAAATATTCTAGAGAGTATATTTCACATTTAATTTATAATTAATTTAAAATAAGAATTACCTTTAATGTAATAATTATTATTTGATCAATTCCTATGTCACTCTCATTGTGTCATTATTTCTATGGAGAATCCAAGTGAGGATTTCTCTAGTTGTATCCATACATGTTCCACACATCTCTAAATAATGTTATTGAGTCTCCAGGTTCTATCATGGTAAAGATAAGTGATTTATGTCATTCATTTCTGATCATAACAAATGGTACCCTTATTCTCTATATGTTCTTGAATTGGAGGGATGATGATTTTATTCCTTATTGATTGAGAGAATTCTATAGGATTTTCAATTTTCATAATAATTCTATTCTCTAAAATGATATAAAACAAAATATATACTGAGGGTTAATATTTTACAATTGTTCTAGGGTCATTTATCAAATATTATTTCTAAGTTATTCCCCATGCCTAATAATAATAATAATTCACTTGACATGTACATATTTAAGGATCATTTGTTAAATAAATAATTAAATATTTATTTAAATGATATTAAATATAATATATCATCTTAGCTGAGACCTTTACTCAACCCATCAATCATACTTGATATTTATTAAACCATAAATAATAGAATATTTATTCAAATATATATTATTCATTAAATGAATATATATTATATCCACTAAACTTGAGAATAAATATTTATTTTAATATTCATATAACTATATAAATATTTATATTAATCTATTCACTAAACTGGTGGTTAAATAAATATTTACTTATTACCTTGTGAATAATAAAAAAGATATATAATTTAAATCACATATTTTAAACTCATATATCTAGTGATTGAATTTATATGATCAATAATACTTGAATAATTATTATTCCATAAACCAAGAATAATATTTTTTCTTAATATTAAATTCAATATAGAATTTAATGGGATTTTTGGATACACTTAGTGTGTGACCCTCTAGACCCCTTTCTCAGTAGAGTTGGGTGGACTTAACTAAATTCTAAGATTAGTATCCAACAACATGTTAAGGCAATCTTAGAGAAAAAATTTAATATCACAATGAAAACAACCTACCCACAAACACTATTGTGTAATATAATATCTTTATGTACTAATATCTCATCAATAAGGATGTATACTTCTTTAATTATCCTATATGCATGAATTATCTTTATTTGAAACTTTGAAATAAACTCATTGATGCACTACCATGTCCATGGATTTAATAAAATAGTTCAATTTCAATAAAATGGCTAGAGATATATTCTTCCATTAACTTGGAAGAAAAAAAATCATTTCCCAACTTATTCAATTAATGAAATATCACTTATGACACACCCAACACATGATACCTTTTCTCAAGAATGTGTCAACTTAGTTTTTATCTACACATCAAAGTATATAATTTATAATATTGATGCACCCACATGCATTGTTTAATTTGAGATAGATGTGGTCTAATTATAATTTCATTTTTTTCCCAAACTATACTTTCTATAATGATGTAGTAGAGTGGTAGTTCAGGGACAGAACCATGGGGAAATATTGATTGAAAAAGAACCAGTGACTTAGAACCCTTTATATATGAGTCCTCACAAATTGGTTTGAGTTTGGGATTTAAATAATTCTATAGAGTTTGGTTTAAGGTTCATGAATAAGATAGATATCATGGTCAATTTCAGGTTTTAGGTAAAAATGATAATCTCGATCCTAAATTGGGATAGTCCCAAGGATTAGGCTATGAAGTGATGCATAGAGAACTAGTTGATTATGGAAAAACCAACTAGATCTACCTAAGATGAAACTATTCCTTAAGATATAGCTAACAACCTAGATTCATTAAGCCTAGATTCTATGATAGAAAGTTTCACATGATAATGGTTATAGCCTGCTCAACTTCAATCATGCCATGTTTGTTATTTTAAACACCCCTTGGTTAGGGTTTCCTAAAATAATTGAATAAATAGTTTTTATGTAACCTGATTAATAGCCTTAATATTTCCATGTTATGATTTATAGATTCATTAAGTTTATAATATCCCTACTCTCAACCCTTACCCTAATCAGTTTATCCACACATGATAGTAATAATCAAGATCAAATAAATAATTGCAGACCTATTCTTAAAATTGATAAAATAGTTGAAATATGATAGTTTGCAACTAAGGGTTCAATAATCAAGTAGTTCACAATAAGAACAAGTAATAAACAAATCAAACAATTAGTTGAAATAGTAAACAAGCAAGGCATGGTGTTTATACACTGTTGAGTGGAAATGGTAATGGAAAACAGACATTGAAATGGTAAACAATGATAAAATAAATGAATAATTCTTTCAAATAAATAAAAGACACTTGGAATTAATCAAAATGGTAAAAGGATTTGTTTAAATTTGATTTTTATAAGAAAATAAGGGAGAAAACAAGAGAGAATGAAAGAAAAATGAAACTCCAGAAGTGTCATGCATGGTTTTCAGTGCTATAAAAATATATTGGTGGGAAATTCCAAGATGTGTATACTTATCACATCATGTATTCTGGATTCAATTTTTCCTCTGCATATTTTGATTCTAGTGTGAATCTTAGCCTGAATCTTCAGGATTTAGAGATGTGACTCATCTCAAGATGTGCAATGGGAACTTGCAACATGTTTATTCTCATGATTTGAACTTTAAGTGGGAAGTGGTCTTTGAATCTTACACAATGTGTATTGGTGATTCATGTTGTGTAATATTTTCATGACTTGTAAATTCTTCATGACTTTATTCAAAACATGTGACATGCTTTGAATGATGAGTACACAACATGTATACGGTTCATGATGTGTAAAGTCCACTTTTTTCTAGTTTTGATAGCTTCTCATTTAGAGTATTGGAAACTAATTCTATGTAATAATCAACACATACCTGGTGTATTATAGAATAAAACATGAATATTCTTTAATGAAATGAATCCAAAATTTATATAAAAAATCATCTTATAAAATACCCCTACACTTGAATTATTTATTATCCTCAAGAAAAAATCATCTCAATAGATATTCCCAAAGAAACAACTTTTAAAACAAGAAACATGCATTACAATTCAGAAAATAAAACTAAATGTAAGCATAAAAATTCAGTCCTCCAGAATCAATAATGCAGAGAAAATTATTCATACCTCATAGTTTAGTTCATTATTCATATTCTTAATCTTTTAATTACAATTTAAAAACCATTTCTTAAATTCTATACCCATTTCGAAATTTACCTCACAATGAGTTTTCTCTCACCACTTAGGGTAAAATGTAACTAAAGTTATGATCATAAAGTAAATAGATGTTCTTAACCATACGCTTGAATTGGTTTTATCATCTCCACTTTGTAAATATAAATATAAAATTTATCAGGAGGTCTTCAGAAAAAAGGTGCAAATGACTCTGAGGCTGAGGGAAGATTGGTAGAAAGTGAAAATAAATCTCAAAAAGAGGATAAGATCTAAATTTTAATGAATGATAAATTGGAATAGTGTAACTTAATGGATCCTCCAAGATCAATTACTATCCATGATCCAATAAGTTCAAAATAGATCCATGAGTGTATCATGTATGTATAAAAAATGTACCCCATTCCTTTATTTTTCATTTATTATTTATTTATTTTTGAAAATAAATATTTATGAAAAATATCACATCCATCCCCTAACCACATATGATCTTTCAGGGGATTCATTGGTTTAGAAAAATGATTTTTGACCTTCCTAACACACAACCCAAAATCCTTTCTTTTTTTTATATATTTTTCAAAGGAATGGGGTAAGAATAAAAATTTCAAAGATAAAACATGGATCACAAAAATTCAGTCTCGTAAAGTACCACAATACATCTCCTCAATCAATACATCTCATATCCATCATCTAAATATTCCTCCATAATTGTTCAAAGGATAATCATGCATAATACCAAGAGTATGGTAGGAAGAGATAATTGGATTGAAATTTATATATCCTAAATAGGTTATTCATGATTAATATGGACTTAACAAAGGAAAAATATAAGGTGGGTATTAGGAAAAAGTAGATCAATAAATATTTCCTCAATCATATTAAAATTGTATTTTTTTAGTCACAACTTCAATAATATCTTAATGCAAGTTCTAATAGGTTTACATTCCCCAGGTGCCACTCAAGAAATCTGCTTAGAAAATAATATGAAATTGTGGGTTAAAAATCCTCTTGGGAATGAGAATATAAAAAATTAAATAGCAATCACTTGGGGTATAAAAACTAAGTAATAAGTCAATCAAAAGAAATTTCAAAAAAAAAATTGAATTTGAATTAAAATACAAAACTCAATAATAATGATAAAATTATAAATAGGATAAAAACATGGATTTTAACAATTTCTTATGTAGATTTTTCATTTATTTAAATGGGTGAAATGGTTTTAAAGTTTAAATAATTATTCCAATGAAAAAATATCTCCTAGATAGATGAAAATAAGCACTAATCCATGTGCATCGACAATAAATCTCAAGTAAGGCTCCCCCAAACTTAAAATGAGATTTTGTACACACTATCTTGGAAATAATCATGGGAGAGATGTGATAGATATAACATAGAAAAATTGAATTGACGTTTTTATAATCAATTTTAGAGAATTGAGATCTCCCTGCATGAGTGTTTATGCCATGGGAAAATTGGGTGAATTTTGATTGAAAAAATTTCTAGTTTCATAATGTGTTAGAAATAAAAAACCTACACTAGATAAAACATTGGTCCACAAGTTTAAAACGTTATAATGTCATTGTAATGGAAGGTTCTCATAGTAGGTAAGAATAAAAACATCTCAAATAAATGTAGATATAGGGGGTACAATGAAGCTCTAGAATAGTCTATAAACAAAAATTCTAATTAAATGAGGACAAAAATACTAAGTACATGACTAAAAACATAGAAAATAAATGAAATATAGTTTGTCTCCCATAAATCACTAACAAAGATGTTGTCATCCATATGGATAGACAAAAGTATTAGGAAGTACCATCCATCTATTCAGAAGTCCTTTATCACCTCCAAGAATTGGTGGCCATGTCATCGAGCTCACATGGATTCTTGGTGGGATTGATCACTACCGGTGTATACCAAGAATTTATTGGTGTGACCGGAGGTCTTCACAATCCTCAAAATTACATTTAATAACCTACACAAGCACAGTGGTGCAAGGTCGATCCATAGAGAAGGCAGGTGAGTGAATTCCAAGGTTTCAATCAAAATAAACTCTATTGTTGTCAAAAGTGGAGGGAGTGAACATCTTCTTAATTTTAATTAATCTATTTTTTTTATTTTTTTAATGATGCAGTGAAACAAGATGAGGTAACAAGATTTTTTACAAAGTAACTAAATCTTATATTACAAAGATGAAAAACTAAAGAAATATAGGAAACTAACATTAAGCAGCAAAGATAAAGGAGCTAAGATCAAAAAATTTCTCAGGAATTCCAAACTTGATGGTTAAAAGGATAACTCTACACTAAATTTAATTGAATAAATACTTAGAAATTGGTTGATATATCTTCCTCTCTAGAAGATACATCAAATAGAGGTATGACTTTTAGATTTCTCCACTCTAAAGATCATTGTCTATTAAAAATTTGAAAAAAAAATACAGCTGAAATTAAACTCGCTGTACAACTCAAACTATAATGACATTAACGCTTCAAAAAAATGATGATCAAGTTCAATCTTGCCAATTGATCTTTAAAATATGAAATTTTTTATGGAAAGGTGTGAACAATTTAATTTAACATCAGAACTAATCTCACCAATTAATTCTGATGTCAATCAAAGAGGAAGTGAAAAATTTAACGGATAAACCAACAAAGCTTAAAGCTCCCAATATAGAAATTAATCTTATGTTCATAATGACATATAGCATTGAAAACAACCGAAAACAGAGTATAAGGATTAAATAAATGAGGAGTAATAACTCCCTAAGTGATGCGCTGCCTTTGGGCTCCTTAGTCTCTAGCAGGTCTCCGGTGCTGCTCCTTGGAGTCTACTCTCAGATGGATGCGATCGTGAAAGTTAAACGAGAGTGTTTGGATCTGCCCTCCAAATGTGTGTATGTGGAATTAGAATGAGCGTCCACCCTCCAAAATTCTATTGCTTTCTCTTCCTTTAAGTACCCTCTATCTTCTGATGCTCGTCACCGCCACTCTTCACTGACTTAAATTTGACTTTTACTGTTTCACCACACATGTGTGATTTTTCGTGACAGACATGTCGCACAATCTTTACCCTTGTAACTAACTTCCGGTGAGTTAGTGGGAAGCACTTGGATGTATTTTCAACTCTTGAATAAACCTGCGCAAGAAATACAAACAACACAATTAAAAACACGGAGGAAATAATTAAATAAAAATTTATAATTTAAGATAATATCTAATAAAAAAAGTCTTTTAAAATAATTAATAAACTTTTAAATAATGTAATTAAATAAATTATTTTATTAGTGTTATTAATAACTAGTAATTAAATTATAATCATGATGAAATAAAATTTATTATTAAAATAGTTAATATTTAATTATAAAAGCTGAATTATAATAGTTTACCCATTATAAGTTGATTGAATAAAGTTATTATTTTTATTAAAGTATAAAAAGTTTTATTAATAATTAATTTTAATGTAAAATTGTTATTAAGTTATATATTTTTAATAATTAACATTATTAATGTAAATTATAAACATTCTGTTTATTATTAATTTGAAAGTTAAAATTATTTACAATTCTAAATTAATTAATTAATTTATTTAGAATAAATTAATAAATCAATTATTAATATTTTATTTAATATATTTTATTGTTAAATATTTAATATAAAACATTTAAATTAATAATTTATATAAATTTAAATTAGAAGTATTTTTTATTAATTGATTTAGTTTAATTAATGTTTTATTAAAGTAAATTAAATTAACAATTCTCTTTTATAAATATTAAATATTTTATATTTATGATATGTTAATAGTTATTAAAATTTAATATTTTGATATTTTAGTTTAATTATTAATATTTAATTATGTTTTTATTTATTATTATTTTTAATTTACTTTTTTCTGTTTTTTTTAAGAACTCCTTTCTCCCCCCACAATTGGGCATAGCCCTAGGGGGGTCTTCTTCGACGTTGTAAGGGGAACCACATGTCATCTCATCCTCCTTCAATCATCTCCTCTAGAAACAGTTTCTACAACAGTGAAAACCGGATTCCGAACAGCGATGATGACTTCAATACTTCTCTATCACTAGCAGTGTCACACCAGCTCAGCTCGACATCCTCCTCACATCGGCTTCACCATAGGAGTAGAAACGGGTTGAATCTGAGCTCCTCCCTTAGACTGGTGTGGTGGTGAAGGATCATGGTTGTTGAAATCTTCAGGTACACCTCATACTTAAACTTAATTCTCGAACCTCCGGTGGTTCGATTCCGCATCTGCAACTCAATTCCTCATCCACGAATCAATTATAGTGGATCTTCTCAGCTCCGGAGGTCCAAATCCAAGGTTTCCCTCAGCCACGACGAGTCTCCGAATCAGCAGACTTCCCTTAACAGTGTCTTCGACTTAGCCCTCCGGCTATCCAGCTTCGAATTCAGTTCTGTGGGTTTTGTTCTTCAGAACTGTGAATTGATGTAGAAAATCATGCGTAAAACTGAATTTTGAGTTAAAATCTAGTTCAAATTTGTTGTTGGACTGATAGTGTGTTACAAAGTGAATTTGGTTGAAGGAAATGGTGATTTTGGTTGAAGAACAGTGAAAAGGATCGACGATATGCTGCAGCAATGGATAGAGACAATCAACTACGAGGGAGGAAGACAAAAGCGTCGACATGAGAAGAGAGAAACCGATGAGAAGTGAAAATCGGTGAGTCGCGGATGAGAATTGTAGGGGAGGCATTTGGTTTGATACGAGACATCAATAGTTATATCGGTAGCAAAGAGGATCAGGGAGACATTGAGAGACCAATGGGGAAAAGATAGAACGGTGAGTTAGGGTCGGAGGAGATCGTTGTCATAAGGCATCTGTGGCACCGATAGTTTAAAAAAAATGAGTGACCAATAATAAAAAAAGTATCAGTTAGAATGTGAAACCGATGAAAAAAATAACAGTGAGTTAATGAATCACCGATAAAAATAAAAATGATTCACTGATAATTAAAATAAAACGAGTCACCGGTGTCAGCGTGAAACCGATGAAAATAAAAAACTGATCGATAAGTTGAGAGAAAAAAAATCGGTGCGTCGCAACATCGGTGAGTCGCAGAATCGGTGTGAGGTGAGAAACTATTAGTTAAAATAAAAGACGAGTCACCGATAGTTTAAAAACGAGAGACCAAACCCGATGTGCAGGATAGACCGATGGTGTTTCAAAGTGTTTGGTGAGTCACGACTCACCGATAGTTATAAAAAAACTTTGATGTGACAAGGGATCATTGAGTCACGATCAGTGAGTCGCAACATCAGTGTGTCGCGACATCAGTGTGTTAACTAACTGATATAACAAAATGATATGTTAAAATATTAATTTAAAAAAAATAATAAAATGAATAAAACATTAATTAATTGAAACATAAAGAGAAATTAACTAAACTGTTAAAGACTTAATAACTAACTTAATTAAAAAATAACTAAATTATTAAAAAAACTAAAAATAGAAGCGACTAAATTATTAACTAAGAATATAAATATTAAGATTAATTAATTAAATTTATAAATATATGCAAAACACATACAAAGAATTAAGTGAAAACATAAAATTAAAATAAATAAAAGTAACTAATGAGTTTAAACAACTAAGTTAATTAATTAAATGACAAAATGAAAACTTAAAATTAAGAATTCATTATTTTGTTAAACTTTAACTTAAATTGTTAACTTGTTTATTTAACAGAATAATTAAACTGGTTAATAAATAAAGTTAATTTATTTTAATAAATCTTAGCTATAGGGTAAAGTCTTAAATTTAAAACTAAGTTAGATTAATGAAAATAAAAAATGAACAATTGATTAAATAATAAACATTAAAAAGTTAACCAGATTTAGATTATTAAACTAAAAAGTAATTTAATATAATTAGAATATTTTGAATAACTAAATTAACAAATTAAAAGACTAAAAACACATATTTAATTATAAAAAACGATTAATTAATAAATTAAGTGATAAAAATAAAAAAGTGGCATTATTTATTAAAAAGTGTTAAAATAATTAATTAAATTGATAAAAATTAAATAAAATATGTGGAAAAACTATGTAAAAATAGAGTCATATCAAATTCACCCACACTTAAGCATTGTTTTTCCTCAAAAAATCTCATGTTTTGTTATCTTTGAAAAAAAGATTGTAGTATTTATGATTCAACTCAAACTGTGACATGTCCAACACTTTTAAAATAGAGGATAAAAACATGAAAAAAAGATTTTTGAAAAGTATTTTCAAATCAAGTCTTGCGTCAAACAAATACTCAAAGGGTAATCTAGAAAGCTATGAATCATCAAGCAATGAAGATGTCATGTCTCATATGTGATACAATATAATGACTCATTTTAATCCAAGATCAAGTTCTAAATCCAAGAGTGAAAAGAGGTAAAATTAATGTGGAATTTAGAACATAACAGTAGGAACTTTATACTTTGACTTATCACCTAGGTTCCGACTATAAAATATATAATTTTTTTGTTAATCACCTTAATAATACAACCTAAATGATTCCCATATAAAAAATTGTTCCCCTTCTTCAGTTGGAGTTCATCATTCCCCTCACCTTAATGAATTCGTTTTTGACCCTAGAAACTTTATTTATTTATTCCCAAGACATGTATCATGTGCTAAGAACTGTGCAATGCAATTATTCAGAGTTTACAGAGGGCTTATAGTAAACAGAAACACACCCAACATCTAGGGTCAAATAGATTCACCATGGGATCCCAGATGCCCAAACTACTCCAGTTCCAAAAGATTTATATCAAAAATCATCTATATTGGATCATTCAGGTGATTACTTTAACAATTAATAGAAAAGAAGAAGAAAGAATCCCATAAGATAGAGTCAAAATTCTAGTTCCAGAAGCTATGATCATAACTCCACAATCATGTAACCCAAATCTCTTTCAAATATAGTCTCTAAACCAATATATCGATTCAATCACTAAGTAAATATCACTCAACAATCATCTATTATCATTAACTTCAGAATCAATGCACAACTTAACTACCAAAGAAATATTGTCCATAGGCAAGAACCATTTAAAAAACAGTGTAAAGCCTAAAATTGTGCAAGAATTTTGAAAAAATTTACCCATTTTTTGACCAAAAGTTTTAAGTTGCAGTGGGAATTGATGGGATTTCAATTAAGCACATTTTATCACAGTCAATAATTTACCCCCTCCCCCACGCTTAAAACCGAAATTTGTCCCCAAATTTGAATTCCAAATGTGGAAAAGAACAATTTGACATTTTAATTTTCAAAATAAATTTTCGATTTAATAGATTTATGACATGTATAAGGGGTCTCTTTGAAGTTCAAAAATATTTCTTTCTACAAAAATTAATTAACAGCAGGTTCACAAGCAAGTACATGCATAAAAAATTAAGTCAAATGACATAGATTTTCATTAAAGTACAAACATGGCATGAAAATTGTAAGTGCACGGTGTACTAGGTGTAAGAATTTTAATAGATTGAGTTCAATAATATGTTCAATAGATCAGAAGAATGAATGATAAAACACCCAAACCTAAAGTGGGTTCAATACAAAATTTATCTGCCTAGATGTACCCCCCCACACTTAAGTTCATACAATGAGAGGTTTTAATAGCAATGAAAAACAATTTTCAACAGTGAAGTACATGCAAAATTTTTATTTACACAGTGACATAAAGCAAACTTTTATTCCAATACAAGCAGAATTTTAAACATTTGTAGAATTTTTTACTTCAGTAGTAAGACATGTAGCAGAATTTAATACAGTTCAAGCAGAATTTCCAAAAGCAGCAACATATAGAACCGAATTTTCAAGAAAGACAAGCAACATATTTTTTAAAGCATTAAGGAGTAGAGAAATGAAACGAAATTTAACAGTAAGATACATCCCTAACTATTTTTTTTCATTACTCCATCAGCATGGGAATTTCAATCCTTAAATGAAAAAACAACAGCTTCTTGATAACTATGAAACATAACAAAGAAAACCAAGAACAACTAGTAACAAGAATTTCACAAAAACAGAGCACGTAAACCAAGAAAAAATATCCAACAGAGATAGAGAATGCATAAGGCAACACAATAACACTTTATTCAAAGTAAATTAAGAACAGAAACAAAAGAAAACACAAAAGAAAGAACATGGGTTGACTCCCATGAATCACTGAATTTAAATTCTTCACTTATACTTTATTTAATTACATTTTTTTATTGAAAACAAAATGGAAACCATGGGTTGCTTCCCATTCAGCACTAGGTTTATAGTCCCCAGCCAGACTCACCTAGCAACTAACCATAGTCACTAGGTAGATGTGGTTTCCTTAATAGGAACCACCACATATGTTTTGCCCAAATATTTTTAACAAAACAATGAAAATTGTGGGCTCCAAAGCATAATAAAATAGAAACAAAACCCTCATAGCCTGAAATAACCACTAAGAAATACCCCTTGATAGTAGTAAGCATAGTGATATACACTTCCAGATTAAATTCATATTTTTCAAGATTTGAATACACATGGCGTGACAACACTAAATTAGGTGCTTCAAAGGGTAAGAACTTATTCTCATGGCCATCTCTCTCAACTTCAACATTCAAATATTCAAATTCAAGGGTGCTCATAGGTGAGTACTTAATAGTAGGCTCAAGAGGGGATTCAACGAAGTGCTGAATAGAATCATGTACAATGGAACTCAAGTGTAATTACCCCTTTAGACTACTGTCAGTATCATGAAAAGGCTCAAAACTCTTCACAGTTGAGGATGAAAGTGACAAACAGGGAAGAAAATTTATTTTATCACAAACAAATTCAGGTCTAACAATGTTGTAAATCTCTTCCAAAAGATCCTCATCTGTTAACTTACACTAAACATCTACTACTTCTATCAAATTAATTATTCCTAGATCAAGTGTGTGTTCAATCTCTACTTCATGTTCATGTTCAAAAGGGTCACTTTCTAAAAGAAAAGTAGTAGTGTGTTCCAAAAAGTTTATTTCAGGGGTGAAATGTTCAATTCTGCTTCAATAAAGTCAGTTTCCAAAATGTTCAAAATAAAACAATTCTCCTTAAGTTGGTTAACATTTCTTTCCTTTGCAACACACATTTCATAATAGTGATTACTATGAGAATAGGGAAATGAAAACTCATCAGTTAGTCTTTCCTCAAATATCATCCCCTTATCCTCATCATCGAACAACATTTCAGAAGTTATTGGGTTTACATGTTCAAAACATGGAAGATAAGTGTTCAATTGATGTTCAAAAACTTCAGATTCTTTAACTTTCAACTTTAGGTTCTCTTCTAGACTATACCCAATATCAAGTTAAGACTCATTTTTCACAACATCAGAAAATATGGGTGAAGAGTTTTTAACATTCAAATTTCCATTCTCAAAAATCTCTTCTACCCGAGTGACCTCTATTTCAAAACTCCTAAAACCATGATTTTTCTCAAATGTAGGAATTATAAAAAGAACTGGGCATTCCTTTTCAATCTGTTTCAATTTATCTTCAGAATTTTCCAACTCAACATCATTAAAGTTCTTTTTGGGGTCTTCATTAATGTGTTCTTCATTAGGTGAGTTGGTTATTTCCATATTTAGTTCAACATAATCATATTTTTCATAGAGAATGATTTCTTTCCCAGTTTCACTATCACTTTCCTCTTCCACTTGATTTTAAAATATTTTATACACATTTCCTTTTTCATTTTCTTCAAATTATTCTTATTATTTAACCCTATGTTGTAATTCCAAGAGCATGTTTTCCAATCTTTTCATTCTTTGATCTTACTCTTGAGAATTTCTAAGTTGAATTTCATGGGTTTTATTAAACCAAGAATTTAAATCATCCTCCCTAGTATCCAATCTGGTTTCAATTAATTCAATTTTAGCTAGGAATTCAGGATTAGACTCATATTGTTCATTTTCTTCAATGTAAACATCTTCTTGTGGCTGGTTATAAGCACTCTTCTAGGCAGCATGTCCATAACAGTCACAACAAACACAATGAGGCCCTGGTTAATCCTAGTTTTCATGAACTTCCATTTTTTTAAAACTAAAAACAAGTGATTTTAAATATACAAAGTTGCATAGTTGAACAAATTTTTCAAAAACAACACAAGCAGTAGATATAGTTCAAGGGAGTTTTTTTAATCAGATTTTTTATATGATTTTTTAATGTTTTTTTATATTTTTTAAAAAAAATTCTAAAACTTAGAACACTCAAGGCGTGCCTTCCCCGGCAAAGATGAAAAATTTTGGTGTGATCGGAAGTTGTCAAAACCCTCAAAATTTCATTTAATAACCTACACTAGCATAGTGGTCTATGGTCGATCCATGGTGAAGGTAGGTGAGTGAATTCTAAGTTTTTAAACAAAATAAACTCCACTGTTTTCAGTAGTGGAGGGAGTGGACATCTTCTTACTTTTTATTAATTTTTATTATTATTTTAATGATGTAGTGAAAAAAGATGAGGTAACAAGATTTTTTACAAAGTAACTAAATCTTATACTACAAAGCTGAAAAACTAAAGAAATATAGCAAACTAACATTAAGCAGCAAAGACAAAGGAGTTAAGATCAATTTTTTTTTGGGGGAATTCCAAACTTGATGGTAAAAGGATAAATCTCAACTAAATCTAATTGAATCACACCTTAGAAATTGGTTGATATATCTTCCTTGCCATAAGACACATCAAACAGAGGTATGACTTTTAGAGTTCTCCACTCTAAAGATCATCGTCTGTTAAAAATTTGAAAAAAGAATATTGTTGAAATTAAACTCACCGTAAAACTCAAACTGTAATGACATTAACGCTTCAATAGAATGATGATAAAAGTCCAATCTCACCAATTGATCTTGAAACTATGAATTTTTTTTATAGGAAGGTGTGAACAATTTAATTTAACATCAGAACTGATCTCGTTGATTAATTCTGATGTCAATCAAAGAGGAAGTGAAACATTTAACGGATAAACCAACAAAGCTTAAAGCTCCCAAGATAGCAATTCATCTTATGTTCATAATTAAATATAGCACTGAAAACAACTAAAAACAGAGTAAAAGGATTAAATAAATGAGGAGGAATAACTCCCTAAGTGATGCTCTGCCTTCAGGCTCCTTAGTCTCCAGCTTGTCTCCAGTGCTGTTCCTCAGAGTCTGCTCTCGGATGGATGCGATCGTGAAAGTCGAATGAGAGTGTTTGGATCTGCCCTCTAAACGTGTGTTCATGGAATGAGAATGAGCGTCCACCCTCCAAAATTCTATTGATTTCTCTACCTTTAAGTACCCTCTGTCTTCTGCTGCTCGTCACCGCCACTCTTCACCGACTTAAATTTGACTTTTACTGTTTCACCGCAAATGTGTGTTTTTTTGTGACTGACATGTCACACTATCTTTACCCTTGTAACTAAATTCCAGTGAGTTAGTTAGAAGCACTTGGACGTATTTTCGACTCTTGAATAAACCTACGCAAGAAAGACAAACAACTCAATTAAAAACAAGAAGAAAATAATTAAATAAAAATTTATAATTTAAGACAATATCTTATAAAAAAAAGTATTTTAAAAGAATTAATAAACTTTTAAATAATGTAATTAAATAAATTATTTTTTTAGTTTTATTAATAACTAGTAATTAATTTATAATCATGATGAAATAAAATTTATTATTAAAATAGTTAATATTTAATTATAAAAGTTTAATTATAATAGTTTAGCTATTATAAGTTGATCGAATAAAGTTACTATTATTATTAAAGTATAAAAAAGTTTTATTAATAATTAATATTAATGTTAAATTGTTATTAAGTTGTATATTTTTACTAATTAACATTATTAATGTAAATTATAAACATTAAGTTTATTATTAATTCGAATGTTAATATTATTTACAATTCTAAATTAATTGATTAATTTATTTAGAATAAATAAATAAATAAATTATTAATATTATATTTAATATATTTTATTGTTAAATATTTAATATAAAACATTTAAATTAATAATTTTTTTTAAATTTAAATTAGAATTAATTTTTATTAATTGATTTAGTTCAATTAATGTTTTATTAAAGTTAATTAAATTAAAAATTCTCTTTTATAAATATTAAATATTTTATAGCTATGATATGTTAATAGTTATTAAAATTTAATATTTTGATATTTTAGTTTAATTATTAATATTTAATCATGCTTTTATTTTTTTTTATTTTTAATTTAGTTTTGTTCTGTTTTTTTAAAGAACTCCTTCCTCCCCCCAATTCGGCGGAGCCCTGGGGGGGGTCTTCTTCGACGCTGTAAGGGGCACCGCAGGTCAGCTCATCCTCCTTCAATCGTCTCCTCTAATAGCACTTTTTGCAGCCGCGAAAATCGTATTCTGAACAATTATGAAGACTTTTATACTTCTCCATCACCAGTGGTGTCACACCGGCTCAGCTCGGCATCCTCCTGGCGTCGATTTCACCACAAGAGCTGCAACAGGTTGAATCCGAGATCCTCCCTCGGACTGGTGCAGCGACGAAGGATCATGGTTGTGGAAATCTTCAAGTACATCTCCTACTTCAACTTAATTCTCGAACCTCCGATGGTTCGATTCCGCATCTTCAACCCAATTCGTCATCCACGACTCAATTGCAGTGGATCTCCTCAGCTCCGGCGGTCCAGATCCGAGGTTCCCCTCAGCCGTGGTGAGTCTCCAAATTAGCGGACTTCCCTTAACAGCGTCTATGACTCAGCCCTCCAGCTATCTAGCCTCGAATTCAGTTATTTGGGTTTTGTTGTTTAGAACTGTGAATTGATGTAGAAAATCATGCTGAAACTGAATTTTGAGTTAAAATCTAGTTTGAATTTTTTTTGGACTGATAGTGTGTTGTGAAGTGATTTTGGTTGAAGGTAGTGGTGATTTTGGTTGAAGAACGGTGAAATGGATCGACGATATGCTGTGGTGATGGATGGAGATAATCGATTGCAAGGGAGGAAGACAGAAGCGTCAACATGAGAAGAGAGATACCGACGAGAAGTGAAAATCAGTGAGTTGTGGATGGGAATTGTAGGGGAGGCATTTGGTTTGACACGAGACACTGATAGTTATATCGGTAGTAGAGAGGATTGGTAAGACATAGAGAGACCAAAACTGATGCACATGAGAGACCGATGATGTTTCAAAGTGATCGGTGAGTTATGACTCACCAATAGTTATAAAAAACATTGGTGTGCCAAGGGATCAGTGAGTCACGATCAGCGAGTAGCAACATCGGTGCGTCGCGACATTGGTGCGTCAACTCACCGATAGAACAAAACGATATGTTAAAATATTAATTTAAAACAAATAATAAAATGAATAAAACATTAATTAATTAAAACATAAAGAGAAATTATTAAACAAACTAAAAATAGAAGCGACTAAATTATTAACTAAGAATATAAATATTAAGATTAATTAATTAAATTTATGAATATATGAAAAACACATACAAATAATTAAGTGCAAACATACAATTAAAATAAATAAAATTAATTAAAGATTTTAAACAACTAAGCTAATTAATTAAATGACAAAATGAAAACTTAAAATCAAGAATGCATTATTTTATTAAACTTTAACTTAAATTTTTAACTTGTTTATTTAACAGAATAATTAAATAGATTAATAAATAAAGTTAATTTATTTTAATAAATCTAAGCTATAGGGAAAAGTCTTAAATTAAAAACTAATTTAGATTAATGAAAATAAAAAATGAACAATTCATTAAATAATAAGCAATAAAAATTTAACCAGATTTAGATTTTTAAAGTAAAAGTAATCTAATATAATTAGAATATTTAGAATTACAAAATTAACAAATTAAAAGACTAAAAACACGTATTTAAATATAAAAAAAGATTAATTAATAAATTAAGGGATAAAAATACAAAAATCCATTATTTGTTAAAAAATGTTAAAATAAATAATTAAATTGATAAAAATTAAATAAAATATGTGGAAAAACTCTTTAAAAACAAAGCCACATCATTTATCTCATGCAGTAAGAAAGGTATCTGTGCCTATCATGGTGGGGACGTCTACTAAACATGTATCTCCTTTGAAAGATCCTCATTCTGGCACTCAGCATCAACTAGATATTGATTCATCCTTAGTGCGAGGGCATATGAGGATAGAACATGTGCATTGATGACCATAGAAGAGGCAAAAGAGCTATACATGGCTAATTTAATACAATAATGAAATGAAAAATAATCCAAGAAATAGTAAGGAAGAAGTAGTATCCCATGTATATAATAAGTGTAATGATACATCAGTGAGATGGAATATAGATAGTGAAAAAAATGATCACCCAAATAGAGTACAAAAATGGGGGAGGGGATCTGGATAAACTAAAATTAATCAAAATCTCCAAGCTCCTGATCTACAGTCCTCTCGCGAATAGAGGGTGCTCGTAGCTAGCCTGCCTAATCAGTATCAGCAATAGAGGAATGAGTTGGCGGATTAAATTCTATAGAGGGTGCTATGTTGTTGGTAGCTATATCAGTTGATGGTGGTTGTGAGGTACCAATCTTGAGTGCGACAACTGATTTAGAAAAAGGATCGATGAAATGTACCTCAGAAGATGATGGAGGAGATTTTCCCTTATCTCATAAGGCTCTCTCTACCAAAAACTCCTGCTGGGTAGTAGGTTTTGTTAGTTCAAATGGTAGGTCGATAGGGTTGGTGGCTGGTGTAGGAATGGTGGAGGATTAAAGGCCTTCTAAATGCGGAGGTTGATTGACCATAAGAGATGATGGAGATGAAGATATGGTAAATGAGGTTGGGGCAATGAATTGGATTCCTAGGTGATGACATATTTTCAGATGGTTCACTAGAATGTACTGGTGACAAATCCATAGTTTATAAAGGTAGGTGGGGTGGGAGATGGTGTGGGTATGGTAGTGGTGTTTGGGGAGGTGAAATGGGTGTGAGGATGGGTAGGCATGGGGGTTGGAATGGTGTTAGTGGAGGGATGGTCTGAGATAGAGGTAATAGCAGTAGTGGTGAGATCAAAGGTGGCAGAAGTAGGTGTTGGGTCAGCATCATGGTCTCTGGGTTCCTCTTCAGCACCCTCAATGAATCCCAACACCCATTGATAGATGTATCCATCCTTCATTAGCAACTTCATCTTGTGAAATAGAAGAAAGTTGATTGACTCCATTAGGATGAAAGAGGTGAGGGGAAGCGTGGCATCAAAAATGAAAAGATGTTAGTCCAAATGAGTGATGAAGGACCCACCCATCAACATACCTCATGTTTTCTATGAAAGAAACTTGAGGTAGAATACAAACTGAGATTCCATGTTGATGGAAGGGCCACCCATTATAGTGGTGAGGATGAAGATGCCCAATTAGTTGATGCTCCCATGAGACTCCACGCAAGAAAACCAAGCATGAGTCAATGCTCGATGAATCATCCAGAGTGTGTCACCTATGATCTATGAGGATTTCATAATATGAGGATCATGAATGATCTGAGGGTCTAGGGAAATCCTTCTCCAGAGATAGGCAACATATGAATTGCTCGGATCAAGTTGAAGAGTCAGGAGTATCAAGGAGCTGATGAAGTCATTAGATTAGACACAAAGGTCAATGCCAAACTCAGCGAAGGATATATCATGGGGGAAGCCTCCTAGCCAGAAGTGTATTTGGTTGATGGTCATCTTGAGGATATCCAAGAACTCAAGTAATAGCTCCCTATAGGTATCCTCACAAACATCTACAATGAGAGTGACATACATATGGTCAAAGAGGTGTAGGACCTTCTGGATGATGTGAAGATGAGAGGAGGAAAATATCCAATATTTTATTAGTCTACATGGGCTTCTCCTACAATTGGACCAGCTCAACATGGTTCTTAGTGTTGTAAAAATACAGGATGGGGCGAAAATGTGGGTGATCTGCATCCTACGACCCACTGAACATCAAGTATGAGTCCTCTATTGCTAATGGTGTTGCGGAGGTCGAAGCGAAAATGGGGAAGTCAAAGCATGGGGTGATGATAGCACATAAATCCTTAAGTACTTGACCAGTGTCAGATCCTCGTGTTTAGGTGTCAGATCTACAGGAGGTATGCACATGGTCTTCGTGTGTGCCATTGTAGGCACAATAGATAGAAGAGGATGGGGTGAGGGAGAGGGATCATCTCGAGAGAGGGGGAGGAGGAGGTCGTGGTGAGGGTGAAGGATTGTATAAAGGGAATGTTGTGCATGGGTACGAGTGGAAGGAGAGGGTAGAAAATTAGGGGGAGGTCTGGCATTGTGAACCTAGGGTTCACTGTATTAATAATTTACAAAATTACATGATGTTTAATTCAAGAATTTTCTATTTTTTTGTCATGAACTGCACACACCGTGTATTTGATAAAACAATGCATAATTTTAGCTTTTTACACATTTGTGAACCAGAGCCTGGTTATTTTCTTTTATCATTCCCCAACCTCTCTTAAACCCTATTCTTTCCTACTCCAGCCTATGTTGACCTATCCTAGGTTGCCTACCAATCATCACTTCTTTTAACATCAGGATCTTGACTTAGTAGCATTTAGTTGAATCTTAAAGTGATGAATCACCCCTTGCTAAATTGTGCATGATAAATTTTAAATCATTGACCACTAAATTTGAATGGTGATTCTCCTCCTTTTTTAATCTCAATGGCCCCGTAGGAAAATACTTTTATGACTAGGAAGGGTCCTGAACATATGGATTTGATCTTTCTAGGGAACAACTTAAATCATGAATTGAATAACAAGACCTTATTTCCTGGTACAAAAATTCATCATGTGATGGGATGATCATTCCATTTATTATTTTTTTCTCTATAAATCATGGCGTTATCACATGCATCCTTCCTTATTTCCTCTAGTTCATTCATTTGTAACATCCTTACTCCCCTAGATTTTTGAGAATCTAGATTCAATTTCGTAATTTCCCAGTACGAGTGATGCTTTAGTTTTATGGGTAAATAGAATGGATTTCCATACACTAATTTTAAGGGGGTGTTTCCTATGGGTGATTTGTTCATAGAGATATACACCGAGAGTGTGTAATCTAACTTGAGGCTCTAGTCCTTTCAATTTGTGTTCACAGTCTTCTCCAAGATTTGTTTGATTTTCCTATCTGGATATTCAACTTTCCCACTTGTTTGCAGATGGTAGGGAGTTCTTGTGTTATACCCGATTCCATAATTTTCTAGTAATCCTTTAACAACATTATTGATAAAATGTGTTCCTCGATCACTAATGAGTAGTCATGGAAATACGAATCTTGAAGACACATTTTTCTTTAATAAATTCATGAACACTTTTTTTCATGTCATGAGTGGTAATATCAGATTCTACCCATTTTGAGACATATTCAATTCCGACAAGGATATAGAACTTTCCTTGTGAATTTGGAAATGAACCCATAAAATATATTCCCTAAACATCAATTATTTCAACTTCCATGATCAAGTTTTTTGGAATTTCATTTATCTTCCTGATGGTTCTAGTTTGTTGGCACCAATCAATTATTTGGCAAAAAATTGTTAGGACCAATAGGGGCCTATATACCCTGAGAGGGGGGGGGGGTGAATCAGGGTATGTATATTCTTTTTCAAAGTTCTTCCTACCCCACTGGATCTTGACCTCCTTATTACAAGGGTCACTTTGTTTGCTCTTGTGTGTAAACTATGATCAATTCTTTACTTCTTTATCTAATGATGATGCTTTGAATGCAATGCAGGGAAACAAACAGGCAGACACATAGATTTTTACTTGGTTCACCCTCACTGGGCTACGTCCAAGGAGCATACGCCGACAAGTTGCCGGTCGTACCAAATTCCACTATTTTTCACTAGATGTGGATACAAAGTTCGGGCAAGATCACTTCTATGCCCAGGTTCACTGCCTTTAAAAAGTTTAGGGTCAGCTCACTGCTTTCCCAAGGGTCACTCCCTGTTTCTCTCTCTCTGGCTCACTGCCGGTGGATATGATCACCTTCTTCCTCTTCCTAATCTCACTGCTCTAGAAGGGAATCCACTCACAGTTTATAGACCTGTAGGTCTCTTCATTTGCATGAAATAATGCATCTTCAACTGTTGATAGATGCTCTATTGAAGTCCAACTTTCATCCACTGATGAATACCTCTTTGCCTCTGAACACTGGACAATTCCTTTTGGAAACACCTTCGCAAAGCACCCTACTTCGCGAAGCTCCCAATTTCGCGAAGCTCAAACAAGCCTTCGCGAAGCTCCTGCCTTTTCAAGAATCACTTTCGCGAAGCTCAAGTCGTCGCAAAGCAACGTCCCTCACGAAGCTTACTAAGCCAACGCGGAGCTCGCAGGTTTCGCGGAGCTACAATAGCCGCCGCGAAGCTCCTCTTTCGTGAAGCACACTGGCTCCGCGAACCACCTTCGCAAATCGAGAGCAAATGATCTTCTCTGAAAATTCTCTCTACTTCTCTCGAGGGGGTCGGCCTCTATTTATAGGCGATTCCACCGACCCTTGAGCTTTCTGCGCGAAGTCAACGCCACGTCATCTCAAATCACGAAGCTCCGAAGTTTCCGCCGGAATTCTGTCCAAATCACGAAGTACCACGGCAATTTTCCATTCGCGGAGCTCGTCGTAATCACGGAGCATTACTGTCAACATTCCTTCGCACCTTCGCCGCGAAGCTCCCTCGCAAAGCCCTTCACCACCGCGATGCGCTTCAACTCTGACGTTCGCGAAGCTTTGACGTAATCGCGAAGCATCACCGCCTCCATTTTTCTGGTCTTCGCGAAATCCAAACCATGTATCCTATCTTCGCGAAATTCATGCCTTTGCCATATTAAATTATGCTCTTCATGGAAATCCTATTTTCGCAATGCTCACCAAAATCCAAATTTTGGACCCAAAAATTTGGCAAACACTGAGAAACGACGCCACCTTGTACTGCTCTTTTGTACCGCCTCCAGATCATCCTTTCCTTTGTCATCGTTCTTTGTCAACATGGATTGTCAACAAATTCTCGGGAACTCGACAATTCTCCATGGAAACCTGCTTTGTCAACAAACACAATCAACCCAAAAATACTTCAATGTTACCTTGAAGGATTTTTGCGCAACAATCTCCCCCTTTGGGTTTGTTGACAACTCTTCACAACTCTGCTCAGAATGATTTTATGCACTTTGATACCTCACTGAGTCTTCTTCTAGCCACTACCACCATTCGCCTCTTGCGATTTTGATAGCGTTCAAGGAATCACTCAACACGTACTCTAAGCCCACATGAGCAATGCTCGGCGTGAGAAACAAGAGTAGTATGAAAAGTTCATCAATGAATCACTTCATGTCAAACCCCAATTGTCAATTCCAACCTGATACCAATTCTTAAATTGATACCAATTGTTGAACCACACTGATAACAATTGGTGAAAGCTGGACACCTTCTCACACCATTCCAACACCAGTGTTCTGCTTTTATCACGATCCTCAGCTGCCGTGATATCTATGCTTTGATCGATCACTTCTAGCATCGTCATATTTAATACTCTCCCCCTATCTCATTGCACTCCCCCTATCTGGATGCTCCACCTGTCAGCTTCTCCCCATATCATCCATGATTTATCAAATCTCCACACTGGATCCCCCTTGCACAATCACTATTTTCTCCCCCTTTGTCAACGAACCCAAAGGTCACTCCTTTGTAGTCTGTAACATAGTAGATAACACATATCAACACATTAGGGAAAAACACATCATACCTCGGGGAGAGGGGGGGGGGGGTTCCACATCCACACTATTTCAAGTGCAGGGAGTCGACTGAACTCCCAGAGCCAGTCGATGCCTCTCAAAAGTTTCCTTGGGTAAGACCTTTGTTAGAATATTTGCAACCTGTAGCTCTGTAGGCACATACTCCAACTTCACGATTCCCTGCTCAACCTTCTCCTTGATAAAATGATATTTTATCTCAATGTGATTTGTCCTTGAATGATGGATAGTATTTTTGCTGAGATTTATAGCACTTGAGTTATCGCACTGGATTCCGATCGGAGACTTCACTTCAACTCCCATATCTTCAAGCTGCTACATCATCCACAATAACTGTGTGCATGCTTGAGTGGCCGAAATATACTCAGCTTCTACGGTGCTCAACGAAATGCAATCTTGCTTCTTGCTTAGCCAAGAAATACACAATCCACCAAGATATAATGCACCACCTGACGTTGATTTTCTATCATCCGCTGAACTGGCCTAGTCTGCATCAGTATATCCCAATAACTCTTTCTGAGATTTATCAGTATATGTAAAGCTTAAATCCACTATGCCCTAGATATACCGAAGTATTCTTTTCACTGCAAGCATGTGGCTTTCCTTGGGATTACTCTAATATCTCGCTGCTTGGCATGTGACGAAAACTATATTAGGCCTTGTTGCAGTTAAGTACAACAGACTTCCAATAATTTTCCTGTATTCTGTGATATTAACTGCCTTTCCATCCTCTTCTTTTGATAATTTCATCCGGGTAGCAACCAGAGTCTTCATATCCTTGGACTTCTCCATTCCAAACCTCATCAGAACCTTCTTTTCATATTTCTGAAAGACACCTTCACTATGATTTATTTGAATCACATATTCTGCAAATATTAATTCATCATTGAATTCCATTCTCTCGGTGCTTGTTTCAACCCACATAATTCTTTCTTCATCTGAAAAACCTTGTTCTCATCCTCGTGAATAAGAGAACCATATGGTTTCTCGATATGCACTTCTTCCTCCAGAATCCCATTTAAGAATGCGGATTTGACATCCATCTGGAATACCTTGAACTTTCGTTGCACTACAATGGCTAGGAATAATCTGATTGTCTCCTGCCTTGAAATTGGTGCAAATTTCTCATCACCATCTATTCCCTCTATACGGGAGTCTCCTTTGCACATCAGTCGTGCTTTGTTCCGAATCACTATTCCATATTCATTCATTTTTTCTTAATAGACCCATTTAGTCCTGGTGGCGTTTTTATCTTCTGGCCTCGAAACAATCTCCCATGTCTGATTCTTCTCAATTCTGATCTAGCTCTTAATTCATGGCCTGAACGCAGTTTTCATCTTCAGCTGCATCAGCAAAGCATTTCAGCTCAACCTGAGATATAAAAGATTCCTGCTGTAGTGATTTCATTTTCCTTGTCTGAACTGAATCCTACTGACCACCAATGATATTCAGTCTATCAATTTCATCTTATCTCTTTGGATTCCTTGTAGACACAGACTTGAAACTTTCTTGTTCATCATCAGTGTCTTCTTCTGAATCAGTATCATCCACTTCTGCTCTCCCTTGTGTTGCTTTCTTCCTCAACACATTCATCAGGAAATTTTTCACTGAATCATTCTTTAGTGGCTTCATTTCTTTCAGCTACTTTTCTCTGTGTCATTGTTCAATGACGTCATTTCATTGAACATATTCTCTCAGATTTTTTTGACACACCTTTTATTTTCTCTCGTAGCTTCTTGGTATCCTGAAAGCAGTCAGCTGATACCACATTGTTAGAACACAATTGATAATCATGAAAACTTGTGTGTCGCTTCTTTTCCACCAATCATTCTTCATGAGCATAAACATTCATCCTTCATATCATATTGAGATCATGCATCTGATTAGGATATAGAATGCTCCCCCTATGTTATGCAACTCATCCCGTAGTTAGGCCCAATAGTTTAGACCCATAACTAGTCTTTTCCTCCTGCATCATTTGTTCTCATCTTCCACTCAGAGTTGAGACATTAACAAAATCTCTAAGCCTACTGAATTGAAACTCGGTGTAGGAAACAAGAGAAAAAGTTAATAACACAATCACTTCCTATTGTGATCTGTTGCTCCCTTTATTCTTCAACTGTTGTACCTGATTTGAGCCAATTAAAACGCTGAAGCACATCACTTCTTCACTTTGCATATTTAGATGCCACTTCCCCTTGGATTGTATCTCCCTAAAACCTAAAACACATGAATCATCAGTTAATTGCATTTATATTCATAGGGAGAGGGGTCTCTTCCTGAATCCTCAAGATGAGGATTGTGATTGATCCTGATGAGTCAACCCTTTGATTCTTTCTTGCAGAGCATCACACTCTTTCCTTGCTTCTTATAGTTGCCTTGCCAACTTCAACTTCTCTGGCCATATGACTAAGCATTCATTACCCATATTCGGAGCCTTTCTCTGATATTTATATTCTACAGACTTAGCCTTTTTCACCATTTGGGGTTTAAACCCACTAGTACACATTTCTGTCTTTGATGTTCCACCAAAATTCCATTTCCCTTGATTCCTTCTCTGGGTAGGAACCTCTCTACTTGCCATCTTCCCCTGCTTCTTCCACCATTGCAAGGATCTTGCACCTTCCTCCACTTTTTGCTGTGGAACATGACATGCAAATTTTTCAATACATTCTTTGTTCATATTTATTTTATCAGATGTCTGAGTCACCACACTCTTTTTCCATGGTGGTGAGTCCTCCATTGAACGTTCATTCTTCTTTATCACAGTTGGAGTACATCTCCCCTTAATCATCCAGGTTTGTTCACATTCTCTCCTTGAGAGCTATTGTGAGTATGATAGAGGAGGTGACTGATACACCTTTCATTCAACTCCGTGTGATTTCCCTGAGACTCTAAGCCTATTCTTCTTCTTACCACTTTGTCTCCCAGTATAGGCTTCTTTCTTGTAAACTTCCTGTGGTGGAGATCTCTTTTCAGGTTCTTTTTCCTTTCCTACTTTCTTTTTGCTGCAATTTACTGCCAAATTCCCATAATCAGAACATATAAAACATGTTCCATCAAATGCATACCTCATTTCATCAATTATTTTTCGAGATGTTGATGCATATTGAGTTCTTCCTCTAACATTGAGCTCTTGAGCTTCCTGACACATACTCATGGTGTGTCCCATTCTTCCACAGTAATAGCATCTACCAAATGATTTCCTCTAAGAGACTCTTCTTTCTGATTTCTCATGACGCTTCATCTTATTCTCATATTTTTTACATTTTCTATTTTCACAATAAGAAATGTATTCCTGATCCTCTGAACAGAAGCTTGATGTATGGCCATGAATCCTGCAGAAATAGCACATGTCATCACTTATTTTTGTAACTGTCCTCTTAGGCCTATCTCCAGTACCTGTAGGGTTTTGTTCACATCTGGAACTATTCACATCTCCCTTTCTATCATGAATGGGAGGTGATTCATTAAATCCAATACCAGTTTTTCCCAAACTGTATGGTCTTTGAGCTGAGAGAATTTGTTCTTGCCTTTTTTCAGAAATAGAAACTTTTCTTTTCATTTCATCATCACCTGCCGAAGGATAATCAAATAATAAGTGCAAGGCATCCTTCATTTTAGGCTTTCCTCTAGCATTGAATTTCTCTATTTTCTTCTTCACTGATTCTAGCTCCTCTTTCAACTTATGAAACTTTAATTCACTTGATTAAAGTTGAGCATCAAGTTCTCTCTTGAGATACTTTCCTCCACTCATCTCAACTTCCAATTCTTGTGTAAGCTTTTCCACCACTTCACTTTTCTCTTTTACCTTCAATTTTTCTTGAGCAACAGAATCTGAGCAACATGAATTCTCTTGTTGTAGCCTTTGATTCTTCTGAACTAGTTCAGAAAGCTGTGTCACAAGATCATCATTTTTAGATTTCATATTTTGAATCTCGTTTGTGTTCAGATTCTTTCCCTTGACATCAACTATTGATTTTTCTACCTTTGTAGATCTCTTTCGCAATTCTTCATCTTGAGAATCATTTTTCTCCCTCAGATCAGTAGCTACATCAATAAGCCTTTGATTCAAGCTTCTTAGCTTGTTGATCTCAGTTTCCAGTGCTTGGATCTGAATATCTTTAGATTTAATTTCATCAGTGTTTCTAACGTCACTTGAAATATCAGGTTCTTCGATACACTTGACTTGATCTTTCAATTTTCTATTCAATCCATCGATCTCCCTTTTCTATTCTTCAATATTAAGCTTATACTCACTAACTGATTCTGAGTTCTCTCGTGTTGATAACTTCAGTTTCTCAATTTCTTCCATCAACTCAGACTTCTCTTCTTCCTACTGCTGCATATAGAGTTTGGAATCATGAACAACTTTGTTAGATTTCTTTGTTTTAGCTCTCCAAATATCTATCTCCTCAAGAGCAGCCTCTAACTCAGCTCGCATATCTATTCTTCCTTCAATTTCATCTTCTGTTTCAGTATCACTATGATGCTCATGTACTTCACTCATTCCAACATCATGATTGAGTGAATCAATCTTTTCCCTATCAGATTCATCCAGACCATCCTTCAGTAAGCTGTTTGATTCTTTTAGTTGAATCACACTTTTTCCAAAAACACTTCCACACTGAGGGAAATTATCTGACTTCTGATTCTTCTTTGATGATTTTCCCTTTCCCATGGCAGATTGAGATAAGAGAAAACTGTATCTTCAACCACACAGATCAACTATACCAAGTCGAAGCAAACAAATCTGATAAAAGAAACCAGCCCTCTGATACCAATTGTTAGGACCAATAGGGGCCTATATACCCTAAGAGGGGGGTGAATCAGGGTATGAATATTCTTTTTCAAAGTTCTTCCTACCCCACTGGATCTTGACCTCCTTATTACAAGGGTCACTTTGTTTGCTCTTGTGTGTAAACTATGATCAATTCTTTACTTCTTTATCTAATGATGATGCTTTGAATACAATGCAGGGAAGTAAAAAAGTAGACACAGAGATTTTTACTTGGTTCACCCTCACTGGGCTACGTCCAAGGAGCATACGCCAACAAGTTGCCAATCGTACCAAATTCCACTATTTTTCACTAGATGTGGATACAAAGTTCAGGCAAGATCACTTCTATGCCCAGGCTCACTGCCTTTACAAAGTTTAGGGTCAGCTCACTGCTTTACCAAGGGTCACTCCCTGTTTCTCTCTCTCTGTCTCACTACCGGTGGAGAGGATCACCTTCTTCCTCTTCCTAAGATCACTGCTCTAGAAGGGAATCCACTCACAGTTTATAGACCTATAAGTCTCTTCATTTGCATGAAATAATTCATCTTCAACTGTTGATAGATGCTCTATTGACGTCCAACTTTCATCCACTGATGAATACCTCTTTTCCTCTGAACACTGGGCAATTCCTTTTGGAAACACCTTCACAAAGCACCCTACTTCGCGAAGCTCCCAATTTCGCGAAGCTCAAACAAGCCTTCGCGAAGCTCCTGCCTTTTTGCGAAGCACTTTCGTGAAGAAATTTCTTGAAGCTCAAGCCGTTGCAAAGCAACGTCCCTCGCGAAGATTACTAAGCCAACGCGGAGCTCACAGGTTTCGTGGAGCTACAATAGCCGCCGCAAAGCTCCTCTTTCGCGAAGCACACTGGCTTCGCGAACCACCTTCGCAAATCAAGAGCAAATGATCTTCTCTGAAAATTCTCTCTACTTCTCTCGAGGGGGTCGGCCTCTATTTATAGGCGATTTCACCGAACCTCGAACTTTCCGCGCGAAGTCAACGCCACATCATCTCAAATCGCGAAGCTCCGAAGTTTCCACTGGAATTCTGTCCAAATCGCAAAGCACCACGGCAATTTTTCGTTCTCGGAGCTCGTTGTAATCGCGGAGCATTACCGTCAACATTCCTTCGCGCCTTCGCCACGAAGCTCCCTTGCAAAGCCCTTCACCGCCGCGATGCGCTTCAAATCTGACGTTCGCGAAGCTTTTACGTAATCGCGAAGCATCACCACCTCCATTTTTATGGTCTTCGCGAAATCCAAACCATGCATCATATCTTCGTGAAATTCATGCCTTTGCCATATTAAATTATTCTCTTCATGGAAATCCTATTTTCGCGATGCTCACCAAACTCCAAATTTTGGACCCAAAAATTTAGCAAACACTGGGAAACGACGCCATCTTGTACTGCTCTTTTGTACCACCTCCAGATCATCCTTTCCTTTTTCATTATTCTTTGTCAACATGGATTGTCAACAAATTCTCGGGAACTTGACAATTCTCCATGGAAACCTGCTTTGTCAACAAACACAATCAACCCAAAAATACGTCAATGTTACCTTGAGGGATTTTTGCCCAACAAAAATTCTTACATATTGATGGAGTGTGGGCCAAAAGAGTCCACCTTGTAGATTTTTTTGGACTTTTTGTTATGTTCCATGATTCCCTCCAGTTGGTTACGTATGAAACATGTCTAACAAACTTTGGATCTCTTCTTTTAGGATTAAAGGCCCCATTAATCCACCAACACAGTGCTTAAAAAGTAGTGTGTGAATTTTTTTATAAAAATACCTTTCTTTGTTGGTAAGAGAGTTTTGGGTAGATGGATCCTATAGAGAGATAGTTTTCAATCTTTAAAATCGATGGGAATTCTTTCATGTTTAGAGTGAAAATAGTTTCATTGGGTAAGTCATCCTCAATGTACATATTATCATCGTCCTTAATGAGGGGTAGTGGGATTGTGGATATATGATCAGTGACACAATTCTTTATCCATTAGGTGTCTTTGATAATGATGTAAAATTATCATAGTATCAAGATCCAACGTATCAGTATTAGTTTGGTATCTTTTTAACTCATTAAATATTTTAGGGCAGCATGATCAGTTTAGACAATCACCTTTGAAAAAAAATAAGAGTGAAAAGTTTTTGAAAGAAAAGACAATTGCCAAAAGTTCCTTCTCTATTGTTGCATAGTTTACCTGAACATCATTCAAGGTGTGAATAGAATATTAGATGAGATAAAAAATGTGTTTGAACTACTATCTTAAGATAGTGGCTATAGTTAATTCACTTGTGTCACACATTAAATCAAAGTATCTATCCCAGTATGGTGAAATGATAACAGGAACGACCACTAGGATTTTCTTTAAAATGTTGAATGTCCGCCGACACTCTTCAGTGAACTCGAAAGAAGTATTATTTAATTAAAAGGGTGTTAAAGGGCATCCAACCTTAAAAAAATCATTCAAAAAGTGATGGTATAATCTTATATGGCCTAGAAATCTCTTCATTCCTTTAAAATTTGAGGGATCAGGTAAATCTTTGATCACCTTGATCCTTTCGGGATCAAATTACATGAAATACTTAGTGATTTTGTGTTCAAGGAATACACCCCCTTGAACCATAAAGTGTAATTTTTCACAGTTTAAAACCAAACACTTCTCTTCACAACATTACAAGACTAGTTCAATATTTCTTAAGCATTCATCATAGGATATTCTGTAAACTGAAAAATCATCTACAAATATTTCCAAGAATTTCTCTACCAAATCGTGGAATATTTGTGTCATACACCTTTGGAAGGTCTCGAGTTCATTAAAAATACTGAATGATATACATCTATAGGTGAAGGTACTAAATGAACATGTGAATGTTGTTCTAGATTAATCACCTGGGTAAACTAAAATCTAATTGTTTCCTGAATATCCATATAAGAAATAATAGAATTTATATCCTTCTAGTCTCTCCATAATTTTATCCATGAAGGAAAAGAGGAAATAATATATCTGAGTATCTGTATTTAATTTTCTTTAGTCCATGCATACTCACCATCCAGTTATGGTGCAAGTCAAGATTGATTCATCTTTAACATTATTTACAACCATGAGGTTTCCTTTCTTTGGAACTACTTATAGTGGACTCACCCACTCACTATTAGAGATTGAAAAATTATTCTAGTTCCCAGTAGTTTTAGTACTTTTTTATTAACTACCTCCTTCATTAGTGGGGTTAGTCTATTATGGGGATAGCATTTGGGGTTTTCACTATATCCTATTAAAATCTTGTGAGTTCATAATGTGGGGATGATCCATTTGATGTCAGCCACCCACAGGTAATTGAATTCTTATGTCTTTATAGGACTTCAATCAACATTTTCTCTTATGAACATGTCAGTTATAAGTTAATGATGACTGGTAGATCAACTATAGTTTCTAGAAAGGAATACTTGAGTGTTTTTGGGAGTGGTTTCATCTCTAGAATCAATGGATGAATGATCGAGGGTATGAAAGGTGGTATAGTGTCCCTCATAATAGTTTTTAGTACATTTTCTCAAAGTCATATTCTTCTTTTTTAGTAGGAGAAAGTTCATCACTATCATCCTCGATGGCCACGTAGTCATTCTTCTATTTAGTGAGAAAGATAACTTGGCAGTCAAAAGAATCATCTATTTATTTTGTAGCTTTCACTAGGTTGAACATAATTTGTTCATCATCCACTCTAAATATAAGTCTCCCTCGATTCATGTCAATCAGTTCCTTTCTTGTGGCTAGGAATGGTTTCCCTAGGATAATCAAAACGTCTCCTTCTTCTTCCATGTCCAAAATGAGGAAATCTACTAGGAAAATGAATTTATTGATTTTGAATAGAATATCCTTGAGAATCCATTAAGGATTTTTTGGGAAAAATGAGTGCTGAGGCTCTTAAATTGAGAAAGTTAAAACATTACACAAGTCGGAATAAAGGCATTTTACATTTTTCCCTAGTAAGAAGAGGATCCATTTCTTTAGGAATAGTATTGCTGTGTATGCTCCCTGCTTCTAACACCCCTTTGTTTTCAAGTCCATATGCAATGTGATTCGCCTCCCGGAAGGTGTGTGTGATAAATTAGTTCATAGAGGAGATCTTTTCAATACAATTTATCCACTTACCTTCCAGTTTCCATGATAGTCTTGTTTGACCCATCCTTATTGCATGAAACACCGTGGTCGAGTCACATTCAAACCAAATGTTGTTCCAGTGCCGTTGGCAAGCGATGTACACCGCGCTTATGAGTGCCATCATTTCAGCTTCCAATGCTATAGCATGCCCACATGGACCATAACTACACGTCACAACCTCCCCATAGTTTATTAAGAAATTTCACATTGGCAGGCATTTGGGAAACAACTTCAGCAAATGGGATGTTGATGTGCAATTACTTGAACATCTCCAAAAGTATATTATATTTACCTTCGACCTCTACTTGTCTCGTTCTTTTTGGAAATAAGAGAGGTGGGTTTTAAAATGGTGGTGAAATATAGATATCCTCTTTGGGTTTCTCTTGTGTCAGAGCTTTTTCAGGAGGTGTGAATTCCAAAGGTTTCTCTTGATCAGTTTAATTCATTCTTTCATCGTTTTTCTCATCAATAACCATTGCATATTTCTTGGGTTACTCATAATTTTTATCTTCTCATCCACATGGTTTCAAAAAATCCAATACTTTTCCACTCCTCAGTACCACTTCCTTTTCCACATTTTTTGGGAACGTCTCATAATTACTAGGAAGCGTACCTGGAAATCTATTGGAAAAGGTCTTTGAGATTTGACCCATTTGATGTTTGAGATTTTAGAGGGATTCCCTTTGATTTTTCATTTCTTTTTCTTTGGTGTTAATCCTTTAATATTTCTTTTAAACAAAGACTGTGAGAAAATTATCCAAATTTGATTGGGGAGGTGCACCTGGTTGTGGTAGTCTTTGCAAAGCTGATTGAAATTGATATTTCCATCTAGATGGAAAAGGTTGTTGAGGGTACTTCTTGAGGTGGTCTAGGAGTGGGATTCATAAGTTTATATACATGTGGTCCTTGTTTCCTAAGTGGTGCTTGAAAAATTGACTACTGGTAGTACCCTTTATTGTTTTTTGATGGTTGTTGAGATGACCTCTATTGATAATACTATTTTGGCTGATGAAATTTTTTATTTTGTTGATTGTAATTTACATAATTACAATATTGGATTTTTTTCATCAAATAATACCCTGAAGTCTTGATATAAGTGCATTCTACCACACATTTTATAGGATTGAATCTCTATTACAAGTGTAGGAGGGGGTGGTCGTACAATAGGCAACTAAAAAGATTCCAGCTTCTTTGTTAGGGCCTCAACTTATGTAGCTAGATGAGTGTTTTAATTAAATTGGTGTATTATATGCCAAGGTGGTCCAAGATCAATCTTTAATAGACTAGAATTGTGAGAGACCTCATCTATAAGTTCTCTACCTACTTTAGGTATTTTCCTCATTAGACCACCATTAGAGACATTATCTACTACTGTGTGAGCAGCAGGTTAGAGACCTTCATAGAAGGTCTCCAACTGAAGCCACACATCAAGTCCTTGGTGTGGAAAATTCCTAGTACATTATTTAAATAAATACCATACCTCCTAGGAAGTTATATTTATAGCAGGGAGGATATTTTCTCTGAATCCTGTTGAACTGAACCATATTCTGGATCATGCTAATGAGTCCAGGTTTGATTTCAAATGTATGTTACTAAATAGGAGGGACCAAAATGTTGGGTGTAGCACCACTGGTATATGGTAATCCATAATACATTATGGTGTGCTCCAATTACAAGAGTTGTTATCCACTCAGTACATATGGAATATATTGCATGTTGGGTGGGTTGGAGCCTACAAGATTACTGTGGTCTTACATACATGAACAACAACATTATGAAAGTTACCTTTTTATTTTAGGAATGAAGTTAAGAAGTTCTTGGTAATAGAGGCTCCTTGAATGAGTTAGGGGGCCCTGACACATGAACCAGGCCAAAAGGAAGAAGGATGTTGTGGCATCCAAAAGAAATAAGAAATAATGAAAAGAGAAAAGGGGTACGAGTAAGGTAATCCTAAGTTCGTGTTGAGAGTTCCTATGCCTAATAACAGTTTCGATCCCCAGAAATAACTCCAAAATTTAACATGCCCACATGTGTCGCTTAATTCACATAGGCTACGGTCAGATGCCAATTTCTTTTTTGTCCCAAACTACACCTGCTATAATGATATCGTATAGTGGTAGTGTGGGGTCAAACCCATGGGGAAATATTATCCAACAATGAACCAGTGAATTTGAGCCCTTTATGTAGGAGTCCTCATGAATTGGGTTGAGTTTGGGATTAAAATAAAACTATAGAGTTTGGTTTAAGTTTTAGGAAGAAGATAACAATGAGATTCAATTTTAGGGTTCAAGTAAAAGGATAATATTATTCATAACTTGGGATAGTCCTAAGGCTTAGGCTGTGAAGCAGTTCATAGAGCACAAGTTGATTATGGTCAAACCAACTAGATCCACCTAATATGAAACTATTCCTTGGTTTAGATATAAATAAAACCCTATATCCATTAATCCAAGATTATATGGTAGAAAGTGTCACAAGCTAATGGTCATAGCTTGATCAACTTCAATCAGGTCGTGTTAGTTCACTTAAACTCCCCATGGTTAGGGTTACCTAAAATAATTGAATAAATAGTTGTTATGTAACATGATTACTAGTTTTAGGGTTTCCAAGTTATGATTTTGAGATTTATTAAGTTCATAACACCCCTACTCTTAACCCTTACCCTAAGCGATTTAGCCGCTCATGATGGTAATAATCAAGATTGAAGAAACAATTGCAGACATGCTCGATAAATTTATAAAATAGAAATATGATAGTTTGTAATCAAGGGTTCAAGAATCAATTTGATTTCAATAAGAACAAGTAATAAACCAATCAAACACTGACTTGGAATAGTAAACAAGCAAGATGTGGTGCGTAACCACCGTTGAGTGGAAATGGAAATGGAGAACGAATGTTTGAATGGTAAATAGTGATAACAGGAATAAATAATGCTTTCAAATTAATCAACAACACTTGTAATTATTCAAAATGGTAAAAGTATTTATTTAAAGTTTATTTGAGAGAGAAAATAAGGTATAAAATGAGAGATAATGAGAGAAAAATGAAACTCTAGAAGTGTTATGCGTGGTTATCCACGTTCTGGAAATATATAGATGAGAAATTACATGACATGTAAACTTATTACATCATGTAATATTGATCAAAGTTTTCCTCCACATATTTTGGATCTCATGTGAATCTTGGCCTGCATCTTCATGATTTGGATATGAGACTCATCTCACGACATATAATGGGAACTCACAACATATTTCTTCTCACATCTTGATCTTTAAGTAGGAAATGGAATTTTAATCTTACATGATGTTTATTGGAGATTCATGTTGTGTAATCTTTTGACGACTTGTAAATTATTCACAACTTGCATCATGACTCATGACATGTTGTGAATGATTAATACACATCATGTATATGGTTTATGACATGTAAAGTCCACTTTTGGACAATTTTAATAGCTTTTCATTTAGAATCTTGGAAACCTATTCTATGAAATAATCAACACATACCTGGTGTATTATCAAATAAAACATGAATAATCATTAATGAAATGAATCCATAATGTATATACAAATTCATATTATTAGATATACATTAATAATAATCTCAAGTCTAAGGAAAAATGCACAAATTCATAGATATGAATATCCAATGACACATATAACATATGGAAACCCTATTGGAAATTATATCCTCATAACCTCCCTTATTGAAGATCAATAATTGTAAACTTTAGGAGAAAAACTCTCAATGTCTTATGATCTTTCAACATTTGATAGTTAAACTTCATCTGTGACCCATCAGACAAATGTTATCAAGACCATATGACATATGTTTTAAGAATATTGTCATAATATCTTTAGGTTATCATTATACCAATAGACAAATAAAACCTTTAAATACAACAAATACTCTAAGGAAATTATCAAATTAATGATAAATATAATAATGATCCTCATGTGATAAGATATTTATTATTATTATGGCAATTAAAAGCACAAAGTAAGTTGGTTCTAGGGAACAAACTCCAATAGACTCTCACATTCACTAGAGACAACTTCTAACTAGAAAATTATTAGATATCACATGATTAAAATGATTCTACTGAGGTATTAATATAACTATTGGGCCTTCCATGTTCTACTATGGTTATTTTTCTTGTTGTGACTTCTCTCCATTAAGAAAATACCTAAATAGGTGATATCCCTAAGCACTTAAATTTTGTCCTCCATCATGAATTTCATATCTTGGATAATACCATAGTCATAAGTTTATCATAATATATATTATGATAAAACTTTAATATATTGGTAAAATTCAAAGAAAATGGAACAAATCATTGTTAAACTTCTTTTTAAGATGCATCAGAAGCTATAATGAACCCAGTCTATGTGGATATGGCTACCACCAACTTTAATAAGCTTTTATTTAATATTTAATTAAGACTATCTATAATACTAGATCAAATTAATCTATAAGATAACCAATTATATATCCCCTTGATAACTAGTATTCCCATTTATCCAACTACAAGGAACTCATACATTGTACTTTCCCAAGTACCATCATAAAGTTTTTATTTCTACCTAATGTAGTTCTCCAAGTTATGTTTGATATTTTCCTATTATTATTTATGCATAAAAAATATCATATCTCAGTGAAGATCATAGGATATGTACAAGATAAAAAGATTTTAAGCACATGTAATTCTATATATAATAGTATCCTTCTATTTTTTAACACATATAAAGATCCATGCTAAAGGTTTTATTTGTTTTCAATAAGGAAGGATGTCTTGATGATAAGAACGATGTAAATAAGTATATAAGAAGATAAGTTGGAAGTTAGTGAATGAACCCAATGATATTATTGATATATAGGTTTAAATAAAGGTATTATTTTGTATTGACATTAAAGATATTTAAGGTATTACCTAACCTTATTTTATATGGTAAAATACATGGATTAATCTGATGTAATTAAAAAAATTAAGGAGATAAGTCTAGAATTTTGGTACTATAAGATTTGAGTATGAGCCATTTGATATCACCAAAACTTCATATGATCCATCTCATCTATTGGAATAAAGATTTGGATAATTCATTAACTCACCATATGATCCATTTAATGGACTATGTATGAGTGGTTTCATATAATTAAGATAACTTTTTTTTCCATCCCTCAATCCGACACCACACAAATAACTTATTATTAGAGGAAACTAGACAAGATTAAAGGTAGGAAAATATGGATAAAATGTAGATAGACGGTACAACTCAATAATGGTTAGGAGAGTATGGGGTGATTATAGGGGAGAGAACCATCATAAGGGGTGGAACAACAGAAACATTGGGTGGGGAGGCCCTAGAGGATTTGAATGGAATGGTGATGAGTGATCAAGTTAATACTATAGAAGAATTAATAACACTATTTTGATATGGTATAGTGAATCACTACACTATTCATCATTTATAAAGCCTGTGGATTTAAATGTATGATGAAATTTTCATGATCTTCAACCTCGTACCACTAAATATCGCACTTCATGAACTAAGATGCACCATACCAACTATGAATCTTAAAAGAATTAATTGGGATGAATATTTCACAAAGGGATAGAGAAAATAGAAACTTTGTAGGACATCGTAAAGTTTTACAAGATAATAAGTTGTTGCCCAAAATTTGTGAGTTTCCGTAATTATATTTTCAAAAAAAATTAAAAATGAAATGATGCTATTCTAGGATTTCAAAGATAAAAATATCATGATGCTTTATACATGATTATATAAATGTTTTTGAAAATAAATAATCATATTGTGAAGATATAATGAGAATAAGTTGGTACTTCTAAAGGTGTTCATGCTGAATTGTGTAAATGTAGTGGTGGTAAACCAAAAACACACATGAAAATACGTTTATAAAGTATCCACAGAATATCTTAGAGTATATCTTATAGTATTTTAAGGTATGATACACTAAAAATAAATAGATAATAACTAATATCATAAGGTACATAAGAGATCATTGTATGATACATGTGAAGAGGTTCATATGGAACATTCAAGATCATCGTAGGGTATACCTAAGATCTTCGAAGGGTACAACCAATATTATGAAAATGTAAGGTTTTATAATTTATGATATTTATATAATGATATGAATTTACCTCACTCATGTGATGAAAAATAAAATGAAACCCAGTCACATATGAGGTAGTTCATGTGACCTCATGCATTTGTGGAACGTATGTCGAGCAAATTTCATGGTGTTTTGTGAAATTCCTAGTTAGATCATGAAAACAATTCTCAGAGGGGGATGAATCATATGTGGCTAAATTTTACCAAAAAAAATTACTTATTTTAAATTATTTCCACCCTTTTGGTCTTTTGGACATCTGTAATCTATTAGGAAGTAAATAGATCTCTTATAGTTTACCCTAACATACACCTATATACAAGGAGTATACTAAAAATAAAGTTGGATCATGTGATTTTACAAGGTTCGAACCTAATTTGGGAAACCTACTCCTTTCCATGTTTAACACATATTGATACACGAATTCTCCGCTAATAATATTGTTATCAATTATAGTGGATGGAAAGGGATTATCCTAAAATTAGGTTCACCATATTACACAAGTGAGGTCACCATATTACACAGGTAACAAGCCTTAAAAATATTATATAAGTGATAGTATTATTATACTATATATAAAAATATTCAAACTATAATGATGCCAGTTCTCTTTAAAGATTCATTCCTCCTCTTGAAGTAGATCGATCGGCTATCCTGAGATATCTTTTCACCCACAAATAAATTCTTCCCCTTCAACTCAAGATTCTTTGACTATCATGAAATATTTCACAACTTATCATGCAACTTAGCCTCTCTAAAATATCCTCATCTTCTAGTTCTTTATAGAATCTGTTTCGGGAAACTCAACTCAAATATTATTACCTTAAACTCAATAATGTAAGCTTAGGAAAACATTTATTTTTAAATTACTTCCACCTCATCTTCTAACACTAGATTCTAGTTGTTTCTCTTGGATTCCCATTCTTCTTATTATTAATTTCTTTTAGAGCTTTATATTACTCTAGGAACACTAAACAACCAACATCGTACAACACTACTCACTATTTTGTCTTTTTCTCTTTGATGTACACAACTATACAGGAATATCCTTTCCTTTTATATAGGGTTTTATCAATTTTACATAAATAGAAATATTTATTAGTTTTGTGTAAGAAAAATTAGAATACCATATGTGACATATTTCCCCTCATGATTTCCATATCTCATTTTCAACTCAAATAATATTATAAGAATACCCTTATTTAATTTATCTTCTCATTTTCTTTAACTCTTTGTCTTGGTTGAATATATTTTTATTTTATTATATAGAAGGCTTGGATTCATCCTCTTCAAAATAAACTCCATAGTATTTTCAAATAATTAATATTTCAAGAAATATAAAATATATAAGCAAAACAACTTATGACATAAATACTTCTACTTATGGCATGAGAGCTTGTACAAGGAAACCTATACAGATCTCAGCTTGATTCTATATATAGAATCAACAACTTATCCCATAATTCTTATTCTCATTTAAGTATTGAATCAAAAATATTTTTTGTGATATTTAATCACTAGAAAGAACAACACAAGCATCAATTTGTTTTTTATATTTATAGATTTATCAAATTTGGAAGAATTCTCATTTTAGGCAAAGAATAATTCTTTGAAATTAAAATTTCCTCAAGATTATTCTCAAACAACTTGAATATATTTATCTCACTTAAATATACAATTATTTAAAACTAGATGAACATCCCAATATTTAATATAACTTTATCTACACTATTCTTAAAAACCCAATAAATTCATTTTCATTATCAAGAATAACGATCCTCATCAAACCATGACTATATATCATGGGTATAAATTACATAATGATATTTGGAACCTAAATATTAGTTTAATCACCTTCAAATGTTATTTTCATCATAATTATAAATTCTTGAAACTCAATTTCTGACTATAAGTAAGTCGATCAAAATTTTAATCTTGTATTGATATTCTTCCACAAGCCTTTAATATCATCTTCTCACAATTTTCAGGATTGAATAAAACAATGTTTTAGGTGTTTTTTATATTAGAACATTTTATAATAGCTCTTTAATTATCCCATATTGCTTTACTCTTTCAAAAATTAATTTTTAAAACTCATATTTTCATCCATAAAAATCTCTAAATTTTTCTATGTCTGTAATAAAACTTACAAAAGTCCCAGTGACACATAAAAAACATGGGAATCATATATACATAGTTATATATGAAAAATACGTTGGTAATATGAAACATACATAGGTCATATGACACACGCGTAGGTTGTGTTCACTCTTACGTAGATGTCAATTCACTTGTATGCTACTCCAGATGACACTTATGGTGATGAATTCTCCTATGAGATGACACATAAGAAGAGTAAAACTAAATCATATATAGTGTGGGTAAATGAATCATATGCCATTGGGGCTTATCTATTTTTCTGTTTTCTTCTCTAAATTACTCATACATAGAATGCAATACTTAGGAAACATTTTCAACTTCCAGCATTAAAATTCCATAATTATTCAAGTTAAATACAAGTCACTCCAAATACATCTTAGGCTATATTCAACCTATTTAAATAATATTGTACCTAATTTAAATAATTATAGTAATTTTTAAAATAATTCCAAAACTCATTTATCTTTTTTCCAAGGCCCTTTGTAGCATATATAATCAAGATAAATCATCTTCAAGAACTCCATTGCCACTTTAATTAAGACTTTAAAAATAAATATCCATGTGATTTAATCAATTATTTAAACAACCTTTAAGAACATCAATCCATGGATATATTCTCTAAAATGTTAGATAGATTTTTGTTCTTTTAAAGATATCTCCCAAGTTATACACAAAATCCAGCTTCACACCACCTTTATAAATACTATAGATAGTGGTTCCACATCCTTAATACTTTTTCCACACAAACTAGATCTATAATTATCACATGCGTATGATATGAATTTTTAAGCTATCTAGACAAGTTATTTAAGGGAAACAAAACTTTCATACTCTATTACCCAAATACATGGGCATCTTTCTCACTTTCTTTGCCACATGGGATATATTCTCCTTTAAATGTCCCATGTCATCCAACTCTTCATTAATTTTGTAATAGACATTGAATTTATTCACACCAACAATAAATACAATAAAATATTCTCTAAAAAAAGGGTACTTCATTCTCACCATTTATATTTTTTATCAATTCCAATTTTACTTATGTAAATATATCATTTCTACCTTAATTGATAAGTAATGGGAAGAGGAGAAAATTTTCTCCCAATTATTGTAATTATAGGAAAGGTGTTATTATTTATAATAAACTCTTCTAATTTTAAGAAACTCATCTTGTCTCCATTTTTTTCCTCTCCCCCTTTGAGAGATTAATTCAAATTCTACTTGAGAGAGGGATGGAACTAAATATTCACTTATAAATATTACATCAAGTAACCAAATCAAAGTCTATATGGGATAACCCATTTTATAAAACAATAGTGATCAATTTAGATAACATAGTCACCCATTTATGCACTTCAATGTGGTATTGTATCTCACTTTATTTCTCATGGGGTTGTTCAAACTGATTGTCAAAGTGTTTTATAAACTTACACTCACTTGAACACACACATAAAAAACATTCAAATTAATGTTATTTCATCCTCATTTAGTTAGATAATAACCCCTTAATAAAAATAATGGATGAGTTAAAAAAGTAATGAGAGACTAAAAATTATACCCCATCATTTATATTTTTTAAGGGGATGTCCAAATTTCAAGATTCAATAGAGTTATATAACTCTAGAAACTTTGAACTCATTTTTAATTCCCCCATAAATATATTCTCTCTACACTTATTCACCATCAATTACCAGGATTATCCATAACCAAACAGATATGGGAATAAGTTAGATTTTCCTTGGAACTTAAATGTGATAAATGGGGCCATGAACTATTTCCCAACCCATATAATTCTTTCCTTAATGGTATAAATAATTTAACCTCTTCTTTCTTGATTCCTATTGGGTTTTCCTAATCTGAACTTTACTTGGAATCATGGAATTATTCCCTTTTCAAACTTCAATGTTAGATGTATTCACCTTAATAATTTGAGAACTTTCCTTATTTTTATCTTTCTTCTTCTTCTTCTTATCCTTTTCCAACTGCTCTGACCATACAGTGAGGCATTCTTTCTTCACATTCCTAGAATTCTTTTTTTTTTGTGTTGAATCTATTTTCACATGAACCTTAGGAGTCAAGGGTACTTTTCTTGTTGGTTTTATTTAACTAGGAAAGAAAGTTATACACTTGTTAACAATATATCCTTCCTTGGTTCAGCTTCCACACACAATTCCAATAACCTTTAAGATGATTTTTTTGAGAACCCATCAACCTCTTCATCAAGAGTGTCAATAAATATACAAATTCTTTTTTTATATTTTTTTGAATTGATTCACTTTTGGTTTTTAGGTTTCTACCTTATTTCTTGAAATTCATATCCATTTTTAATGGGATACATTGTGACATTTCTTACTATAATATAATCATTTATTTTCTATTTTTTAAAATCCATAATAAGATTTATTCTTTGACTTATTAAGAGTGTCTTCTTCAACATCCTTTTCACTAATTTATTGTCATGACCCGAACTGCCGATGTCCGACTTGTGACTACCCCAAGCCTACCACCAATAGGATAGGGGATGGTGACTAGTTCTGAGTAGGCATATCCCAAAAATGGGAGGAATTAGCCTAAATTACCTGTACAAACACACAAATATCCAAGATCGCATAATGATGAAATGTAAAAAAACTAAAACAATGCATGCATACATCTAAGATCCCACAACAATGTAAGATAATAAACCATTAAAAGTAGAAAAAGAGTCCAAATACAAGACCAACCAAAAACTATAAAGAGTAAAAATTACTCCAAGGGAGATGAATAAATCAAAAGAAAGATCCTGATAACACCTCAGTTTAAAAATCTCAAGCTATGCTCCACCCACTCTCTGTCCTCCCAGGACATCATCAAAAGGGTCGTCATTTTTATAAGACATGACACGTATAGGAAAATCCCATGCATGAGTGAGTATAACAATACCTAGTAGGATACCCCAAAAAACTAAACATAAATCACCAAGTATAGTTAGTTAAATTCATTATATATCAATCAATGTATAATAGAAAACCCCTGATATACTCAGGAAAGACACCACACCATTAGAAAGTCATAACCAACTGCCATCCATAGGATTCTGCTCAAAGAAACAATCATTATGGGAGAATACAATCCATAAGACATGCTATCATTAGAGACAATGGATGAAATGTCCAGGTAATTGGGCCATACCCAATAAATTTCACTTGTCTAAGAAGACCCCTGCTACACAGATAGGGGGTCACACCCAGAACCGCTGGGAGACACCACATACCCCAATCTAGATCAACCTGCTATATAAGGGATCATATATCAATAATAACCAAAACCCTACTGATATGGTCTTATAGATGGAGGATCAACTCCCTACTTAGGGAGGTCACACTGATTCCCAAACCCCACATAGAGAACAAAGATAATAGAGGATCATACTCTAGTCTCATGGAGGGACACCAAAACTCTATATAAGACTCAACCACTAGAGGGGATCACAATCTTGTGATATGGATGTAATTCCACACTGTAACTTTGGGGGAAAGGACCAAGGGAAAAACGATCGACCTAGATTGGTCCAAACTAAGGAAATGAAGAGCTATAAGCACTCTTGAAGGGGGTACATGGAATGTACCAGTGGATACATGACATGTCCAAATATCACCATGTTTTCTCATGTTGTAAATACTCACATGAAAGGTAAGTCTCAACATACACAATGTGTAGAGGAAGTACACAGTGTATAGAGAAACATGACATCCTTACCGGGTCACTTAGACATATCTGTGTATGGTATATGTGTTCGTGTACCGGTCTGTATACACCTGCCTGTGTCTTTGTTTGAGTACACGATGTTCCACTAGCCATGTACTTTTTCTCATGAACAGGTAATTCTTGAAGTTCACATTGAGATGTCACAGAGGGGTCACATGGTTTGTGACCAAATCACATGGAATGTGGTATTTAACTCTAGCCAAAACCCTAACACTACATCCAGGGGGCACACACAGTGTGTAATGTGTGGATTACATTCTGAATTACTCAGGAATTTCCACATCATTTAGGATCTCTTATGTTCCATCTTTCACTTCTTTGATGCCACTTTCCTTGTAGAAACCTGTAGAGAAGGGTTCATCTGGGCCTCTAGTCTCTAGATCTTGGGATTCTAGGATTCGAATATTCTTGGGAGTTGTTCTCTCTCACCATTCATAGTCGTGACGTGAATTTATTTGGAAGAATGAATAATACTTGATTCTATCTCATTATACCTATATTTATCCATAATCATTATCGATTCTTGAATTGAAACCATCATCATGTTCCATACCCACAGTTTTGATATATTACGCCAAAGAACGGTCATGCGACGATCGAGAACTGGGTGTTGGTTGAACCATTTTCCTAAATAAATACCAATGATTATCAACTGAAGAAAATAGGGAAGAAAACCATAAGCCAAAAAAATGAGGAATGAACCTCATCCATTGTCCATTTTTCCACGATCTGTTATTGTAGAAAAATATTAATGAAGGGGAATAAATCAAAATGAACAAATAATAATTCCATCAATTTAGTTCTAACAAAGATGTGCATATCAATTCTATTTTTGGAATTGATCCGCATTCATCTGAGATTAAGAAATGAGATGAAAATCAAAATACAAAACATCCTACCTAGATTTTGGATCAATCGTTGATGAAGAACAGTTTTATGTCACTGTCCTTGATGAGATGCACGAACTCCGTTAGTGCAATAATCCATGATCTGATCCTGATCCATTGTCGTTCTCTAAGAGAGATCTCTAATGGTTGTCAAGATCTTCAAGGTTTGAGTGGCCAACCCTAAAGAAATCTCATTACCATATAATTAAAGGAGGAAAAGGCTACTTCTTAAAAAATAATAGAAAAAATGAATTATTTAATTGAATTTATTTATTTACACCTATGATGAATTTTCCACAAACGGCCCGCGCTAACAAAGTTATGTCGTTCCTAGGGTAAAAAATTCTTTCTTAACTCAACGGTGCCCTTAAATTTATGATCTAGGCCCCTATTCATGAGTTATTTCACTTTTTCATGAAAATACACATGAATGATATTTAATATATTTTAAACATTTATTCTGGGAACACCAGGCCTCAGAATCGTATGCCTTTTGAGTTCCTATTCTTGAAAATAATACATATAATATCCAAAAATAATACATGGAAAATATGGGTCATTATAATCTCCCCACCTTAGTAATTTTTATCCAAAAAAGAGAAAAACCTACTAAACAAGATGAGGGTACTGGACTCACATTTGGGTCTCCCACTCCTAGGTGCTCTCCTAAAAATTCCCATGCTGCCACTGGACATGTGCATGGGGAATAAATCACCCATGAAGGATCTTATCCTTCTGATCCTTAATCTCCCCCAGGTACTCTACAAAGGTATCTCCATCCTCGATGTACAACATATCCCAATTTATAACATTCGATGGGCTGTGCATGTATCTCCTCAGCTGAGACACTTATAATATGTCGTATACCCAGTCTAACTACGGTAGTAGATCTAAGTGACATGACCCCTCTAAAAATCTACAAAGTATCTTGAAGGGACTAATAAATATCATAGATAACTTTCCACTATGGATAAATCTCCTCAATCCATGTTGAGGTGATACCCTTAAGAACACATTGTATCCCTATTTTAACTCCACAGGTCTCAATTGTTGGTCTGCATATGACTTATGATGGATCTGTGTAGTCCTCATCTACTCATGGATGATTTGAACCTTCTCTATAGTAGTTCACACCAACTCTCGGCCCATGAGTGCTGACTCACCTGGATCAATCCAACAAAGTGGTGACCTACAAGGTTTCCCATAAAAATCTATGAATAGTGACACACCAATGGTGTAATGATATATATTTTTGTACATAAACTCCACCAAGGTTAAGTGATCCTCCCAAATATGACCAAAGTCCAACATTCAAGTTTACAACATGTCCTCCAATATTGGAATGGTCTGCTCTGTCTGTCCATCAACCTGAGGGTGAAACACTATTCTCAAGCGTAAATAAGTCCCAAGGGCCTCCTGTAATCCTCTACATAACCAATATGTGATGTGAGAATCATGATCATATATGATCATTGAGGGTAATCCATGGAGTCAAACTATATCCTGCATGTACAGGTGTCCCAAGATCTCTAATTAATTCTACTCTCAAATAGCTAGGAAGTGGGTTGACTTGGTGAGTTGGTCTACGATCACCTAGATGGCATAATGTCACATGGATATACACAGTAAGCTTATCATGAAGTCTTCCAGGTAAATACCACCACACTTCTACTATGGCACCTTAAGTGGTTGAGCTAAATCTAATAGAACCTGGTGATATTCCTTCACCTACTGACAAGTGAGGCATCGAGAGAAAAACTCTACAACTACCTTATTCATACATGGACACCAAAACTAACATAAAAGGTCTTATTACATATTTTTCACACCTAGATGTACCTATAAAGGGGATGTACGAAACTCCCACAATAACTCCTCCCACAATGTTAAATGTACCATCATCCATCCTTTTAAAAGGATAGTGTTATCCCCACCTTTAGAATATCCATCATGAACATGTAGAGTAGATATTTGAGTACATAAGGTCTCACAATCAGTATCTTGATGCCGAGAATCCCTAGAATGCTGTAAAAGTGGTGTGGTAACAACCATCCATTGAATATATGAAGCACCAACCTTGTCCACCAAGGAAAACTGTAATGAGGCTAACTACTCTAATGCCTCAATCAACAACTAAGAACAAAATCTATTATAGAGAGTGTCTGCCACCACATTACCCTTCTTAGAAGTATAGAAAATATAAAATTTATAGTCCTAGAGGAACTCTATCCATCACCTCCATATCAAGTTAAGATCCTTGTATGAGAAGATATAATTGACAATTTTGTGTTTAGAGTAAACGATAAACTGATCACCCATCAGGCAGTGTCACTACATATTTAGTTCGAAGACTACTACTAATAACTCAATATTGTGGGCTGTTTAGTCCTTCTCACATGGTCTCAACTGACATGAAACATAGCTAATAACCCTTTACCTATGCATTAGAACATAACCAAGTCCAGTCTCTGATGCATCATAGAACACTAGGCACTCGAAAACCTCCTATGAAAATCTCAATATGGGATCACTCATCAACCTCTCCCTCATCTCCTGAAAGCACTACTAGCACATTTATATCCATACAAAATGCTTCCCCTTATAGGTCAAAGCTATCAAGGGTTCTTCCACTCTTGATAAATAGGGTAAAAACCTCCAATAGTACCCTAAAAACTAAGGAAACTCTATACCTTAGTAACACTCTTGGGTGGATCCCAAGAAATCACTACCTTATCTTTTATCGAGTCCACTAATACTCTAGCATCTGAGATGATGTGTTTGAGAAAGTGGATATCTCCAATCCAAAACTGACACTTTGAGAGTTTCCTATAAATCTACTACTCTTAGAGTGTGTCCAAGACCATCCTTATGTGTCTCGTGTGCTCCTCCTTAGATACCGAATACAATTGGATGTCATCAATGAAGACCATTGTGAACCAGTATAAGAACGGATTAAATATCTAGTTAATAAGTCCCATGAACACTTTTTGGGTGCTCATCATATCGAACAGAATTACTAAGTACTCATAGTGACCATAATGAAATTTGAATGCAGTCATTGTAATATCCTAATCCTATACTCGTAGCTAGTGGTAGCTTGATCTGAGGTAAATCTTTGAGAACCATCATGCCCATCTCAACTGATCAAGGAGATTATCAATCCTTAGTAGTGGATACTTATTCTTCAACATCACCTGATTCATGACCTGATAATCCACACATAACCTCATGCTCCTGTCCACCTTCTTGGTGAACAAAACTAGGGTTTCCCAGGGGGAAATGTTGGGTCTCACAAATCCCTTCTTATACAAGTCCACCAACTACAACCTCAGATCTCAGGAGTCATCTGATATACTGGGGTAGATATCAGTTCCATAACAGGATGAAAGTTAATGTAGAAGTATGGATCTTGATGAGTAGGTAAACTTGGTACATCTTTAAGAAAGACGTCCTCGTACTCTGCCACCACCATAGAAAACTGACATCCCAAAGTATCCACTTCTCTAAGAGTCATGATATCCAACTGGTGAGTAATTGGTTGCACTTTGATGTGCATGATCTCATCCTACTCTTCCAAGGTTTCCTTTTTACTCATTAAATAAAAACTCATCCTGTCACTACGAACAAATCAAATCCTCTGCCTAAAATAGTCAATCTGGGCATGAACTGTGGATAGTCAGTCCATATATAATATGAAACCATAAGGCCTCATTGCTGCTATAAAGAGATCCCATATGAAAATGTCACATCCAAGCATTAGATTGCACTGTCAACATAAGTGTGCAATCACTGAGTCACTGCCTATCGAAGTCTCCAATCATAAGGACCAAGTCAATGGCTCAACCGAAATTTCTAAGTCTCGAACCAGAGAAGTGGAAAGAAAGGAATGAATCACACCTATGTCTATCAATATTGTATCTAAAATAGAAAATACATATATCATACCTTGTATCATCCCTAGAGCCTCTAGGTTATAGGCCTCCATAGCCTATAACTGCCCACATCCTCATCCACCAGCTCCCTGAGTCTATAACAGTCTACCTAGGGGTGGTGGTGGAAATATATCGAACCTTTGACCACCTATTAATTCCCTATCAGTCCCTCTTACCTGTTTTCTACCCTACATACCACCATGATCCTACCTCTGTCTCTACCTCGGTGGTCCCTCAACAGTCTCACGATCAGCTATACAATGGTTCAGACAATCTCGAGACACATGTCCCTGACCATTGTAGGAGAAACACCACCTGTCCCTTGGATAATTCAAGCTGTCCTAATAGTCCTTCACCATGGACCCTATGTCTTGAGATAACCTCCTGAAGCATCTAATATGGTTATATATCTAAGAATACCGTCAGCTACCTACTGATGAGGTATCAGATATCGGGTTCCCACTACTATCTCCCACTGTCAATTCCTTATTTGGAAGAAATATATCCACTACCAAGGATTTCTCAAGAACCCTAGCATAGTTGGGAATACAAAGGGATACCACTGAATCCCTAATGCACCAAAACAAGACCTACTCAAAGGTCCAAGCTCTAAAAAACTGACCCCACACCATATCCAAGGAGTAACATGTGAGATTATTAAACCTCACTAAGTACTCCCCCATAGTCAAACTACCCTACTATAGATGTAGAAGCTCCTGTATGCATACCGATCACAAAATGGATGGATAGAACTTCTCCATAAATAGATGCTCAAAGTATGATTAGGAGAGAGTTGTCTTATCATGTGACTGAGTCACTAAGATCCACCATTTCCGAATAGACCCTAAAAAAGACTTACCCCATAAAATACCATCTGATTTATAGGCATCCTCATAACATAGAAAATGAAAGTGACCACCTCTAACCAATACTCAACCACCTAGGGGTCTGGATCACCCCAAAACCTGGTAGGTCACTACCTCTGAAACTAATAAAATTCAATCAACCTACGTGCATCCTTGACCAGTACTTAAAGCATTAGATACTTCTCAATGGGTGGAAGTATATCTAGTAAACCACCCAGGTGGGCTATCTCCGATACATGCCCATGTATCAATGCCTAATCACTAGGCAGATCATCCTCGTGATCACGTAGTGGAATCCTGTCTGGGTATCTTTATGGAGTCATCCTGAAATAAAACAAGATATACCATAGTTAAAAGAGTATAGATGGGGAGATGACTCAAGAAGGACATGTAAAACACAACCATTACTATATGATTCATGTACCAAAATTTTCCCCCGCAACTAATTTTTACATGCACTGAGTTGAATGGTAGGTGACCAAAGTATTGGTATATGTATACATCGGTCACTACACTAACACTGGAGTCCATGGCATGAAATCCGAACTCAAAACACTAAACACTATTTTACCAAACTGATTTAATTGAATTTGGTCCTAAGGTGGAACTGACCACCTCTAATTCCATTATGTCATGACCCAAACCACCGAGGTCTGACCCGTAACTACCCTAAGCCTGCCTCCAATATACTAGGGGATAGAGACCAGTGATGAGTAGTCATATCCCAAAAATGGGATGCATTAGCCTAAAGTACCTGTACACATGCACACATCTCCAAGCCCACACACTACTGAAATATAAAATAACTAAAACAATGCATGAATACATCTAATATACCACAACAAAGTACGATAGTAAAGTACTAAAAGTGAAAAAGGGTCAAAATACAATCCCAAACAAAAAATATATATTCCAACTTACACCAAGTATGGGAACTAAAGTTTTAAGTAATATCTTGATAAACACCTCAGTCTAACGAGCTCCTACTACACTCCACCCACTCTCTGTCATCCAATGACACCGTCAAATGAGACCTCATCTACATAAGACATGACACATACAAGAAAATACCATAGAGGGTTGAGTATAACAATACCTAGTAGGACACCCTGAAAAAACTAAAAATGAATCATCAAGTATAGTAATCTAAATACAAGATATATCAATCAATGTAAAATAGAAACACCCAAATATACTCAAGAAAGACACCATGCCATATAGAGGTCATAAACAACTGCTAGTCATAGGATTATTCTCAAAGTAACACTCATTTGGAGAGAATACACTTCACGATCCATGCTATCATCGAAGACACTCTATGAAGAGGTCTAGATCATTGGGACCCACCCAAGAAATCTCATTGGTCTAAGAAGACCTTGGTACATAGATAGGGGGTCATGCTTAGAACTTCTGGGGGACACCAGAAACCTAAAGCTGGATCAACCCATTATGTAGGGGATTGTATTTGAATGATACCACAAACCCTACCGATAAAATCTACTAGATGGAGGATCAGTGTCCTCTAAATCGCATGTCATCTCAGTTTCTTATCTCAAAAATAATACGAGGAAAATTTGAGCTAATAAATTTATCTCTCATGGAGGACTTACCATTTTTATTAACATGTTTTCTTCTATATTGTAGAATTTTCTTCACATAATCATGATGGTTGGGTTGGGTTGGTATATACTAACACTCCTTATAAAAATTTACATATGTGTTTCAAAAAATAACAATGTATTTATAAGCTGTCAAATATATTATTCAATGTCAAATTATTCATTCTATGTGAAATATTATTTTGCACAACATTTTGTATTCTTACTTTATCTTTTATCCCTTATATTTAAGGATTATATAATATCCACTGGTTGACATGTTGTAAAATAATTCAATTAAACTATACCTAAACATCTAGAAACACCGATATCTTCTAATAACCCTCACTTTTTACATTTTTTTGGTCAAATCTATACAAATTTTCTAGATTTCTTACCCTCCAATTTTTGGACTTGTACACCACTATTTTGGGATTGATTTGGGGAGATGATTTTTGAAATTCCTATATTTACCTTTGATTATTTGGTGATTTTTTTTGGAATTTTTCTCATTCAACATTTTTAAAAAAATTATGTTTTTTCCTATACATTTCACAAAAATAGGCTTAGTGAAAATAAGTGGATATGAATAGTGGGTTACATTTTTATATGAGATGATCATGGGAAGTTCTTGAGAATATTTCTAGATCTTATTATCATTAATAAGAGTCTTATTATTTTTTAATAATCCTTTTATTATCAACTGTGATAACATCGTTTATTTATCTAATTTATTATGAAGATTTTTCTTAGGAATTTTAAAGTTTATTAATTTGACATCCAACTATACGAATTTCACATTGAGGGAGTATTTCTGATCATCTAGAGATTTTATCCTATCTTTACATTCTCTATTAAACTTATTTATTTGATCCTCATGAATTTGTATTTTATCAAATAAATATTTGTCAAGATACTTTATTTTCTTAGACTTTACTTTCAGTTGAGAATCCTTGACATTCATGGACAATTTAGGAAATGTCTCCAAAGCATGGATCACTTATTTCACAAAATTCTTAAAAATTTATTTATATTTTTTAAATTCTACATAAATCGTAGAAAATTTATCTTTGAAAATTAGAGAATAATTCTCTTTAGCTTCAACCAACTTTGTTAGTGTGTTACATCTACTCACATTCTTTTCTAATACACCCTCTATATCATCAACTTGATGCTCTAACTATGATTTTTCATCTTGTATACATTTTATGTATGAAAATGAATATTTAAAAACATCCAAAGTTACTTTCTTTAATTGATACTTGATAATAGAATAGAAATAACTTAGTGATTAATCAAATTTATCTTCTTAATATATTGAACTCTCTTTAATAGAGGGTTAATAATCAAAATATTTAATTGATAATTTTATATCTTGAATACCATCAACTGATAGTAACTCCTCTTACTTCTGTCTTGAATTTTTTTTATGATTTTTTGCATCCTTTTTATTCTTGTTTAGGAAGGCCTTGTAAGAAACTTCCAAATATATTCTAAAAAGGATAGAAAATGATTGTTCTATCTGAGGAACTTCTTTAACTAAAATATGATCATTATATATTCTTATAAAAAAAACTAGGTAATAAAGAGTAGATCCAATTAGAGGGAAACTTTACTTTGATACCAATTTGAAGACATTTTAGGGTTGTGCTTATTCACTTGAGAGTGGGGTGAATTTGTCATGACTAAATTTTACCAAAACTAATTACTTATTTTAAATTCTTTCCACCCATTTAGTATTCTAAACCTTTATCACCTATTAGGATTTAAATGGATCACTTGTAGCTTACTATGGTATATACATATATGAATTGAAAACATTGAATGTAAATTTGGTAAAATTCATTTTTACATGGTTCAACCCCAATATAGGAAACCTACTCCTTTCCATGTTCAAATACTATTGGTATAAATATTCTCTACTAATAATATTCTTATCAATTACAGTAGGTGGATAGGGATTATCCTGAAATCCAGTTCACCATATTATATAGGTGAGGTCACCATATTACAAAAATGATGATCCTTCACAATATTTCACGATTAAAGATATTTTTATACCTTATCTCATAGACTTCAAACTATAATCACACCAAATGGACTCAAAAATTCCTTCCACCCCTTGAAGTAGATCAACAATCTATCCTAGGATGTCTCTACACCCAAAAATATGATTTTCTTCCTTAAATAGTGAGTCATCAATTATCACAAGATATTCAAAAACTTCTCATACAACTCAGCCTTTTTCCACTTTCCTCATATTCTAATTACTTACAGAATAATTTGCTAGAAAATAAATTTAAATATTATTCCCACAAAATCAATAGTGTAATATCTAAAAAACATTGATTTTTAGATGACTTATACCCTAGATTCAATAACTCATATTTATTCATTATTCTTTATTAATTGTATCTATATAGAAGAATAGGCCAACTCACTCATCTTTTATTCTTATTCAAAACCCAAAAAGTAGTATTAGTGTAAAATAAGTTTGAGAGATTCTACTTATTCCTTAAGAGTCTATTTATCTATCTCATACTCCCCTTATCATTATTCTTTATTTAATTCTTAGAGATATTCATAGTACCCCTAACTCACTCAGCAGCCCACATCATACAACAGTTGCCACCATTTTTTCTTTCTCTCCCTGATGCAGACAACTACATAGGTGTATAATTTCCTTGTTTATAGGTTCTTCCCATTTTTCCAAAAATGGAAACATGAAATATTTCCATGTAAGTCAAAGAATACATACTTATGTACATAGATCTTCCCCCACAATTTCCATACACAATTTTTCAACTCGAAGGATATTATAATAATACCATTATTTAACTTATCTTCTCTTTTTCTTTAACTATTTGTCTCAAATGAATTTTTTTTATTTTATTCTATAGCCAGCTCAACTTTATCATCCTCAAAATGAAATCCAAATTTTTTTAAATAATTAATCATTGAAGATATATAAAATAAAATTGTATCACAACTTACAATGTGGATACTTCCACTTGAGGAATGATATATTGTTCAAGAACACCTATAAAAATATTGAATTGAGTATTTACACAATATAAACCAATTAATATATACTTATTCTTCTTATTTTAAACTTTAATAAAAAATAAATTTGTGATATTTAATCACTGGAAACAATAACACAAGTATCCACTAATTTATTTTCATTTTTATATTTATCAAATTTGGATGAATTATCCTTTTAATTTAAGAATAATTCTATGAAATTTATCTTTCCTCTAACTTCTTCTCAGTATCCTTGAATATATTCATCTCACTTAAATAGCTTAGATTACAATGATTTAGAACTATATTTACCACCTAAGATTTGATGTAACTTCATCTGTATTATTGTTAAAAAACTAATAAACTCATTTTAATTATAAATAATAATTAACCTCATCAAACCATTCTTGTATCATTTATTTAAATTACATCATGATATTTAGAAATTTAATCTTAGATTTAGAATCTTCAAATGTTATTTTCATTAGAATTATAAATTCTAGAAACTAAATTTTAAACTTTAATAAAGTATCTAAAATTATTCTTTTTTACATTTATATTATTCTCTTATCCTTAAATATTACCTTCTCACAATTCTTATCCTTGAATCACACACTCTTTTATGTGTTTTTAATATTTAAAACATGTTAAAATAGCTCTTATATCATCCCATATATCTTCCCTCTTCAGATAATTAAATATAGAAAATAATATTTTCATCCAACATAATCGATGAGTTTTTCTATGTTTGTAATGAAACCTATGAAACTTCTTATGATGCATATAAAACATGGGAATCACACAAAATTGGGCCAGGATAATACATACATCAATCAAATGACATATACGTAGGTCATACGACTCATAAAAAGGTTACATTCACTCTTACAAAAATGTTAATTCACTCAAATGCTTCTCTAGATGACACTTAATTTTATTATTTTTCCTCTGAGATGAAACATACATAGAGTACAAATGACTTATACATAGTGTTGGTAAATGACTCATATGTTGTTAGGACTTAGCCATTTTTTTGATTTCTGCTCTGAAGGACTCATATGAAAAATTAAATACTTAGCCATATTTACATAATCCAACACTAAAATTATAGAATTATTGAAGGTAAATATGAGTCACTCAAAATCAATCTCAATAAATCTTTAATATCTTCAACTCATCTTAGACCAGTTTGAAATAATTCTATGAAATATTCAAATAATCCAAAACACATTAATCTTTTTTCCAAGGCCCTTTACAACATATATACTCAATATAGAGCATCTTCAATAACTATAATTCCACTTTAATTCATTAATAAAATATATTAATCAAGATTATTTCATTACTAATTTCAAAAAAATTTAAGAAGACCTCTCCATGGATGGATTCTATAAAATATCAGATAATTTTTTTCTTTAAAAAAACTCACAAGTTGTACACAACCAACAAATTCACACCACCTTTATAAATGTTCTAGACAATACTTCCACATCATTATTACTTGTATTGGAAATAAAAAATATCTCTATAATCAACACATGTTTATGATCTACCCTTTGAAGTTTTCTAACTAAGTTCTTTGAGGGAAACATCATTTTCATACTCCATTACCCAAATATGTGGGAAACCTTCTCAATTCCTTTACCACATGAGTTATATTCTTATTTTTATTTCATATTGATAAAATATACAATCCAAGATTCTCAAAATGTAAGGTAACTTTATTTTGAATGGAAACACCTTCTCTTGAGGTTTAAATAAGTCTTTTTGAGTCTTTAGGAGAGTAAAAAGAGTAATACTAAAGAATTAAAGGCCAAAGAATCATGAAGGTTGAATTTTGAGAAGATGATTTCCTATAAAAGATATTGAAGAATTAAAATGACAATATTTTGTTGTGAATATTATAAAAATAATAATCATTTTATTTTCAAGATATTTTATATGTGTATATTTATTTAGGGAGATAATGAATTAGAGGGTGTGAGAAAAATGAATAACCTTCAACAGTGTTGCGACATTGAAGAAAATATACCTTGGAAAATAAGAAGTTGAGCCCAAAAATTTGATTATTTAAGAAATATATGGATGGATTCATACATGATAAGATTTAAATTATAATAGATAGTATAATACCTAAAATTCAACTATATTATATAGGAGCATTAATAATCTACTATGAATCCATGTTGAATTGGGATTGATCAAGGCCATGTGATCCAAGAAATATAGAGAGATATAGATGTATTGACTTGAATAAGAACATGGATGGATATCTACCACTCTATAAGATAGAAGTAAAATTCCTATTCAAGTGGGTTTATAGAAGAATGCATCTAACAACTATGCAATTTAGTCACATTATGGTTTCAAGTATCAAGCTATGTATGACAATAAGAACCTATGGGAGGGTGGGAACTATGTGATGTAGTATAAAAACCCTCCAATGGGATACTAGAGCACATAATGGGATGTCATTTAAGAATGGATCAAGACCACTCCATGTAATCTCTTACATTAATAGTAATATAATACATGGCTGAGGTGTCTAACCAATCATGATAAGGAGTATTCTTTTAAGGATAAAAAATTTAAATCACTTGTGTTCCTACATTTATTTACTAAACTACGCGAGTAAGGCTAAATGGAATAAAAATTTATGAGTAGACTTTATCCATTATAAAAAGTTTAACTAAAATAGAATAAATTAATAAAAAGAAAAGGGATCATTGATTCTCCCCCTCCCCCTCTCAGTGATCACACTTGGCCTGGTCTCTTCATGTGGTATCAAATCTAATCAGATTCCCATATGAAATATCCAACCTTTATTGAATGATAATCATGGAGAATATAAATTCTGTCAATAACCAAGGTGTAACCATATTTTCTATCATAATATATTGAGTTTAGTGATACTATTATAATAGAATTTATTCCACTTTTAAGATAGGCTCCCTTGACTTATGCTGACAAGAGAAATCTTGAAGTTGATTGTAAAGTTAGAAATGAAATCTTAACATCTCTATCTAATAAAGTTTAAACCAAGGTAATGGGACTTAAAACTGCTTAAGAGATATGGGAGAAGCTTGAGAATCTGTATGAAGGCAATGTGAAGTTTAAGGAATCCAAAATTAAAAATTTTAAATCTAAGTTTGAAGGAATATGAATCAAAGATGATTATAATATAAATGACTATTATACTAGGGTATATGTGATAATAATTAAAATCTGGTGTTTTAGTGATACTATAGAGAAATAGACTATTTTAAAAAATATGATAAGGAATTCCCCCAATAGGTTTGAAAAAAAGATATATTACCTTGAAGAAATTAAATATCTATCTATTGATGAACTTCATAATACCCACAAATAAATTGGAGATCTATTTATTGATGAACTATATAATAATCTCCTCAATTATGAGATGAGGAAAGCTCCAATTTTCATGAATAAAGAAAAGGAAGAAACTGAATTTAAGTCCATGATAAGATAAAAATTAAGATATAAAGATGATGTGGAATTTGGTAAATTTTTAATTGAAGAAGCATATGAAGACTATAAGATATTTTTGGATGTTATATTAAAGTTTTTCAAGAAGGGAAAAATAAAGTACCAAGTAAGACACCCTTATAGTTCTTACAAGTGAAAATGTGTTGAAAAAATTTCTATAAATTTCCCAAGAAAAAATTGTACTGAGTATATGTAAGATGAATATAGTGAAGGAACCTCAATTTTTGAAGACTCTTCTAAGAGATGACCTAGAAAATGGAGAAAACATGACACTATAAATAAAAATAATTATTTTAAGAAATAAAAGAATAAAATGATGATATGGGAAGAAATTTAAGACTCCCTAACATGGAGTGAATCATAATATGAAGGTAATTATTATAAACATAAAACCTTTATAGACTAATTTAACCTTATGGCCTCTTCAAATGATAAGTAGGAGGAAGAAGTAACATATAATGAATACATGTTGAGATTAGAACTTGAGGTATGTATTGATAAAAAAAATCAACTCAAGAAGAAAATAAAGTGGCTTGATAAGGAATTAATAAAATTGTATGGAAAGGAGAGTGATATCATCAAATATATTAAGACTTCCAAGGTAACAATTAAAAAATAGAATAAAATTCTAGAGGATGTTAGTGAAAAATTGGATGCAAAATAGAAAGAACTAGATAAGTAATAATCTCAATTTATTAAAGTTATAAAAATAAAATTAAATAAAGTTCATAAAAGTTTATAAATTCTCAAGTTGAATCATAAAAAGTCGTTGTGAACTTAAACTCAAAGAAGAGGGTGTTAACCATTTTTAAAATTTTATGTGATATCAAATCTATTTCACTTAGTTGTGCAGATCCTAAAATTAAAATTAGAGGTTTATGGGATGAATAAAATTTTAAAAATTATAATAAAACATCATGGAAATTTGGATTATAGGATATAAGGGAAAATATATCAAGGAAATTTAAAAATAAAGGCTTAGGTACACCTAAAAAACAAAAAAAAATTAACATACAACATCACCAAAATTTTAGAATACAAAGTTTCAAACACTACTTTTGGGTTGTGGGAAATTTGGAAATAAATCCTAAAATATAGATCATAACATATCCCTCAAATGGAATTTTAATTAATCAAATGGGATAAATATAGGTAAGAAAATAATTGGTTCAATAAGAATAAGTAACAACCTTATGAAAAGGAAATATGTGACAAAAAAATCAATTGTCAATGACAAGAAAGATACAGGGAGAGAATGGTGGCCCAAAATTTTTGGTAAAGTCTATTTATAATAAATAAAATATGAATAAATAAAATTTATATGTTTTTATCAAAGGAAAATAATAATCTTAATAGGGAAAAAATTGAAGCCCAAGAGGTGTTGTATTGGAGATACCTATATATTAGTCAAGTTATAAAGGATTGTATCAAAATCTTACCTAGAAAAATGAGAATCTAAAGAATAAGAATAAATGAATAGAAGATGCATGTGATTTTGTGGTACATTCTAAAATATATCTCTCATAAAAGAATATGGTTGAGAATAATGAGATAGCAATGCTATATAATAAAACTAAAAATTTGTAAATCAAAGGAAGTGTATGTATGAAGAGATCTAATTAAATTGTATCGGTTAGAGTAAGGGTTTATAGGTTGATAAATAAGTTTCATCCCAGTTAATCTTACAAAATATTAATAATACATCTCACTTTATTCCCTTGAATCTATTTTCATGTGTTTTCATATAGGTAATTGAAGGTGACACTTAAAGGGAGAACTAGATGAGGCTGTAATTACTATACAATAAAACAATCTTCCAATTGTAGAGTGTTCTAAATATCATGATTAAGATAAAATGAGTGCATACCATGAGTAATAGAAAACATGAGGATGATATTTCAAAACATCATTATGTAATGAATTTGTAATTTCTAGAAAAACCCTAAATATTGTAAGTTATGATATTCTAGACACAATTTCCCCCCATGATTTTGTTCATATAAAAGTTATTTATCCAGGGGAGTGTTGGATGATGAGTAAGCTAAGATAAAGAGTGAGTTTTATGCCTTTTAATTGAATAGTTTTGATTAATTATTTGAATATGAGTGCATGTTTAATTTCTTGATAAATATGTTTGAACAAATCCAAACATGATAAAGTAAAAGTGGTATCACATGGAAAGTATATTTATGGATTAATTTATGATTTTGGTTAATCTCTCTTGTTTTCTACACTAGGTTATCCCATTTCTATTTAATCTTTATTAACTAAAGACTCATTTATAATAAATATTTGGATCCAAACCTTCTCTCAATTGATTCAACCTAAATTAAAAGTTAGAACTGGGAGGAAAATCTATTTGATGATAAGTGAGATTTGACCCCTATAATCACATTTGTATTTATTACCAATAAAGGGGTGGTTAAAAAGATCTATCATGAAAAAATATTGTCTTAAAAGTATTTTAGGGCATTTAAAATAAACAGAATGGGTGATATTGAAGAGACCATGTCAAAGGTTGTATTTATTATCAATAAGTATTGATTTCTTGATGATACATATGATGTCAATATATATTGAAGATGATAACTTTGAAATTTGTGAAAAATCCAAGAATATTGTTGATAAAAAGGGGTAAATAATTTTATTAACATGTTATGAAGGAAAATTTATTTAAGTTACTTAAAAACCTTATTTTACATGGGAAAATATGTGTTTAACACTTTGGTGATTGAATTTTTTTTTGGAGTTAATTCTAGAACTTTGGTACTAATTTTTTTTTGTATGAGTCATTTTATATCAATAAAACTTTATATGTGACATCTCAAATACTGGAATGAATATTTGGATAAGTCATTAACTCATCATATGAGTCATTTTATCGACAGCGTATGAGTGGTTTCATATGAGAAAGAACAAAAAATTAGTTAGCCCTTAAGCTAAAACTATCAAAATATATTTCTTTTAGAGACAAATGGCCAAGATTAAAGGTAGGAAAGAAAGGAAAATATGTAGAGATCTAGTGTGGTTCTACACTGGTAGGGAGAGAAAGGGGTGGCACAAGGATATAGAACCACTATGCACAATTACATGGTAGACCCACTAGGTGAGGAGGACCTATGGGATTTGAACAATAGGTTGAGGAGTGTTTAGGTTAATATATTATAGGAATTCCCTATGATATTTTGATGTGGGATCATGAAGGGTTTCATTATTCGTCATTTTTGAAGTGTGTATATTTAAATGGAAGGATGATGTTTTTATCATCTTCAAACTCACACCACTGGAAATATGTGAGTTTCCATAATTATATTTTCTGAATAAATTACAAACTAGATGATTCTATGAAGGAATTTAAAATATAAAAATATCATGATTCTTTAGCCATGATTCTATCAAGGTTGATAAAAATAAATAAGTATGCTATAGAGATAGAACAAGTAGAATTTGGTAATTTCGAAGAAGTTCACACAAAAATGTCTAAGTGTAATGGAGGTAAACCATGAAAACATATGCAATTAAGTTCATAGATTTTACAAAAATTATTATAGGGTACATCTTATAGTATTATAAGGTACGATACTATATGAATATAAATTAAACAACTGAGTTTGTAAGATATAGAAATTAAACAACTGAGTTTGTAAGATACACAAGATATTATCATAAGATAAATGAAAAAGAGTTCATAGGGAACATCCAAGATCATGATAAGGTACAACCAAGATCTTCATAGGGCATAACAAACCTTATGAAAACATAAAGATTGATACTTTGTGAAATTTCTGTATTGAGATGAAGTTTATGCCTTCTAACATTTTTAATACATAAAACTTTCATTATGTAGTGAAATGTTTAATAATAAAGATAAGATTTTGAGGTTTAGTTTCTTAGAAATTAGGAACATAATACATGAAAACATAAACCTTCTTCTAGTAAACTTGAAATTATACTTCATAGATTCATACTAATTTACATTTAATATTTTTTTGTATCTTAGGGACACACATCAAAATAAGGGGTGAGCATAAATCATAGTAAGGGAATAAAAAAAGGAAATATTTAGCATGTGGTCATGAGGAATAATAATAGAGAATTATCATAAGAACATGAGGCATATCATAAAATAATGTTCATGAATCATAACATGTAAATGTGGACACAAAATAAAAATTAGACATTCATAATAATATCAAAAATGTTTATCACCGAGGTTCTATAAAACATAATTACTATGGTTATTCACCAACTTATCATAAAACATGTCATCTCTAGAGATTAATTATTTTCTCAATGGATTGGAGAACTATTAGGGAACAAACTTTATATTTATAAATTCATGTGTGAAACATAAATCAAAAGAAAAAATTTCACTATTAACCTATGAGAAATAATGATGGGTTTCATGTAAAAGTCATTAAAATCATTAATGATTAAATACACAAGAATTACATCATTTTTAACCCATAAGAAAGGAATGTGAGTTTCATTTTTGAAATCCCCCAATCAATGAATCATGGTTAAATCTTGGTGAATACCCATGAATACAGAATTTTTTTGGGTATTTAAAATATAAGGATATTACATTGAAATGAAATAAAATTAAAGGAAAGATTTAGGAAACACAATAGGTATGAAAAAGGGAATATTGAATAGGATTAATGAAAAGGTAGGTTTTTTTAAAATACATGAATCATAATAAAATTAAAATACATTAATAAATTAGAAGTACTTGAAAGTAATGGAGGAAAAAGGAAGATAATTCCATTACTTTGAAGAGTTGCTTACTAGAACTTGAGGATGGAACCTTAAGTCCTTAATAAAACCTTAGAGTGACTATTTAGTAGTAAAAATTACCAGAAATTACTGGATAAAGGATTTAAAGTGGAGGACAATGGTGGGATTGGTGGGTATTTGTAGTAAAATATGAGGAATTGTTTAATAATTATTAAATATAGGACTAGGAATTCTAGGTTGTGAAAAATGAAAAACCATTGGATTAACCATGATTTTTCTCATTGTTTTAAATATATAAGTTGTGTTTTATAATATTTTAATAGATTATAATTTAAATATATTTTTTTAATATTACTTTGGTCATGGAAAAATAAATTTTCCACAAAATATAGTTTAAAAAATATTAATTTCTATTTTAGACTTTAGAAAGTTATTTATAGGTTTATAAATTGATTTAAATCCATTAAAATACATAATATTAATAAAATAATATATTTTTTGTGGATAAAGAATTTAAATTAATTAATACATCACTTTTATGTATTTATGATTTCACAATACTTACCAAATATTTTACTATATTTTTTATTTTACACAAAATTTTGACTGCCTCAGAAAATTATGAAAAACTCACCGTTAAATAATTTTGACAAGTTGTTTTCAAAAATGTAATCCATTTTATTAGTAAAATTTTATAAATATAATAAAATTAGTTTTTAAATATAAAATAATTATTTATTAAAACCACAAATATTTATTATAAAATTAAATTTATATCCTTTATAAAAACTATATATAATTTTATAAATAAATATTTTTTTAACATTTTATAAAACTTATTTTTTAAAATTTATTTTAATGGAAATTATATATATATATATATATATATATTTTTAAAAAAAAAAAAATGAAATCATGTTGTATTTGTATAAAAATCAATTTTTTCATATTCTCTAATAATATTCATTTTATATAAATGTATAATATTAAATAAGAATATATAATTAATAGATTTATTAATTAATTTCTAAAATAATTACACCTTAATACTTGTAGAGCCTAGATACATAACACCTTATAACATCAACATATTATCCAAGGTTATGGTTTGTGATGATGATAGTTTCATGAGGTGGTTCATCCAACATTGATCTAGTGGTGATATCTACTTACATGAACATCTCTCATAGGTGATTTTATTCTATCCTCACTTATTGAAGCTCTTCTTGGGATTGATAAAGAGAAAACCCCAATTATACTACCTCCCTCCCTAGTTATGATAAATGAGATTTATAGGGCATTATTCTATTAGTTGAGGCCATCATTTATTCCTTCTACATTCAATTAACTCTTATCATTACCCCTAATATAAACTAATCATAATAGTCACTTTATAAAGACTACATTACTAATGGTCATAATTCCCAATGGTCATATTAACCAATAATGATATTAAAAAACAGTCATATTGACCAATGGTCATTTAATAGTAATGTAATGGTCATATATTAATAGTCACATTTCCAATTAGATATTATTTATAGCACCAAACATCCAAATTTTCTACTTTATTACCAAAGGTTTTTACAATTCCTTTGTTAATGAAAATTATATTTGTAATTTTTCTTTTTCTTTTAATTATTTTTATGGATGGTGTAATATTTCTGGAAGAGTTTGAACCTATGGAGTATACCATTGCATGGTCTCTATTCTTTGGTTTTTATATCCTTGTAGTGGTCTTAGCTGTAGTAATCAGTATTATTACTTGAAATGTAATATTATTTTTGTAATAGTCTTTCTATGTACTTCCATTGTGAAAATTAATAAAATAACCCTTATGAAAAAAAGTTATTTTATTAATCATATAAGATATTTTTAGGCCGTTACATTCTCCCCCATTTAGAAATTTCATCCTTGAAATTTGACTCTCACCTCAAAACAATTGGGAGTATTTTTTCTTAATTTCTTCTTTAGGATCCCAAGTAGCTTCTTCAAACTTATTATTTCTCCACATGAATTTCACAAGTCATGTTATCTGGTTCCTCAACACCCATTACCTTATGTCAAGAATTTAGACCAGTTCCTCTAGGTTCAAATTCCACACTATTAATATCAATTATATGTATTTGGTTAGACATATACTTTCTCAATAGAGATACATGGAAGACATCGCAGACATTGTAAAGATTTAGAGGTAGTTATAATCAATAAGAAACCACTCCAACATGATCCAAAATCTCAAATGGTCCAATTTACCTTAGAATAAATTTTCCTTTATTTCAAAATCTCATAACTCCTTTAGATGGTGATATCTTGAGAAAAACATGATCCCTAACATGAAATTCTATGTATTTATTTCGTTGTCCACATAACTTTTATATCAACTATGAGAAACCTTAATGTGTTTCCTAATCACTTGTATCATTTCTATAATCTCATTCACAGTGTATGGTCCCAACAGTTTCCCTTATCCAATTTGATCCCAACTTGTTGGAGTTATACACCTTTTTATATAGAGATTTTTTTTCATTATTTTTGAATTGTCCTCTTATATTTCCCATCAGTTTGAGTATGATAGGATGTGATTAGGTTTACTTCTATATTTATATATTTTTGAAGGATCCTCTAGAACTTAGAAGTAAATATTAGATCTTGGTCAGAAACAATCAACAGTGGTACTCCATGGAGTCTCACTACTTCTTGAATAAAGAGGTGAGTTAGGAGCTCCAGGGAGAAATAATATCTTATTGTAATGAAATGGGATTTTGTTTTTCAATTTATCAATGATTACCAATATATAATTTCCACCCATGTATTTCTTATGAAGTCTAGTGAAAAATTCTATAGTGATGTTGTCTCACTTCCATAGAGGTATGGGTAGTGGTTATAATACCCCTTTAGGAATTTGTCTCTCTTCCTTTAATCATTAACACACTAAGCACCTTACAATGTAATTGATAATATTCCATTTTATATTATCCCACCACTAATTATCATGAAGTTCCCTATACATTTGAGTGTTTCTAGGATATATAGATAATATAGAGTTATGAGCTTCATCCATCAACTTATTCTTTATCTATGGAATAAATGTAATATGTAGCCTTGTACCAAACTCTAGTACACCTTATTGATAAAAAACTTCCCACTTTTCACATCCTCTATCTTATTTTAGATCAAAGGATCATGTATTTGATATTTCTTAATCTTATCTAGTAATAATGGTTGTAAAATCATGTATGATAGGAATGATGATGTCTCTTAACTTATAATTCCCATGTACAACCTTAATAGGTCCTTGATTAATGGACCTCCTAAAATCATAATTATTCCAAGAACACTAGGAAATTTCATACTCAATGCATCAATGAATTTGTTTTTTATTCGAGGGTGATAATGAATTGAATGATCATAGTCTTTAAGAAGATCCAAAATTCAGATTTTTCTCATGTTCAATTACTTTTGTGTGAATATATACTTCAAACTTTTGTGGTCTTTTTATATATGACACTTTTCCCCATAAAGATAGTGTATCCATATCTTTCAAGGAAAAAATGACTATAGCTAACTCAAGGTCAGGAGTAGGATAATTCAAATCATGAGTCTTTAACTATTGAGATGAATAGGAGATTAATTTATCACTTTTTATGAGAACACATCCATTACATTTTAGATATGAATCACTATAGATAATAAATCCTTCTCCAACAGAGTGTAGAGTTAGAACATGTTCACTAACCAACCAAATATTAAGTTCTTGGAAACGTTATTCACACTACATTTTGTAGATAAACTTAATTCATTTTTTATTTTACCTAGTTAGTGGATTAAAAATTCATGATTTTTTTTCACAAACCTTCTATAATATCCCACTAAACCAAAGTAATTATAAATATCGGTTACTGTTGTAAGATGAAGACACTCCTCTAAAAACTTTATCTTGTTAGGATTAATTTATATTCCTTTAGTTGTTACAATGTTCCTCAAGAATTAATATTATTGTAATGAGAGCTCACATTTATAAATTTTAACAAATAGATTCTCCTTCCTTAGATTTTTAATATAACCCATAGATGATGCTTATCCACATCATGAACTTTGTAATATATCAAAATATCATTAATAAATACCACCAAAAATTTATCATGATAGTCCTTACATAATATATTCAAAAAATCTATAAATATGGAATGAGAATTACTCAAGCTAAAGGGAATAACAAAAAACTTTCAATGCACATATCTTATTCATAAGGCATTCTTTGGGATATATTATTCCTTTACCCTTAAATGATGATACCTTGATCAGAGGTCAATCTTGGAGGTGAATTGATCCCCTTGAAGTTGGTTGAAAAAAAATCATCAATCCTTAGGAAATGGTTTTCTTCTTTACTGTGATCCTAATAATCTCACTATAGTCAATTCATGTCGCACTAATCCTATAGCATCCCGCCTTTTTATCACATAAACTTTCATTACATTTTACAAAACCGAGGATCTTTATGATTTAGTGTCTTGGAAACCAGGAACTTAAAACATGAAAAAAAACATTCTTCTTAAACACTTGAAAGGCTTCTCCTTATGTTAATCCTAGGTTCATTACTGAATCTCAGAACCTGGGGACATAAATCAAAGGAAAGGGTGAGCAGAAGGCCCAGTAAGGAAAACAAGAGAAACATTTTACATGTGAACTTGAGATACTTCAATAAAGTCATGAAAAGAACTTTAAGGCATGAGAATGAAATCATGAGGCATATCATAATAAAAATAAAATTTTCATAACTTGAATATGTGGCTACATAATTTAACATAGACAATCATGAACATATCACCAAGGTCCATCCCCAAGGTGTCATTTGAAAATTACCAAGGTTATTCACCAAGGTATCGTGAAAATTGTAATCTCTAGTGGTTACATCATTACCCAATGCATTGGAGCGCTATCAGGGCGCACCCTTAAATTTGCCTTTATTATCATTTGAGACACATATATCATCATCAAAAATTTCATAAATAACCCATATAACATAAAATAAATGGGTTTCATTTCATAATCATAACATTTTAAAAACTGCTTTAAAGACATGATCTTTACGCCACTTTAAACCCATGGAAGGGGAGAGCAGGTCTCATGTATGTAAATCCCAGAATTTAAAATAGAACATTTTGATATATATGTGAATACCCCTGTAGAAATAGGATCTTTGAGTATTCACTTTATAACATAAAATATTTTTGAGAAAAGAGAGAGGCATTTTGAGACGAAAATTCTGCAGCATAACGGCTATGTTTCAGGGTTTTAGAAAACATTGAAAAGAGAGGGGACATGGGTCCAACATTCATAAATGACCCATAAAACATTAGAGGGACATAATATAAGGGATTTAAGAACATGGTAATGAAATTTTAAAATATACCATATGAAATGAATAACATGAAAGGAAGACAAAAATAAGATTTCTCTTATGAAAATTCGGCAGCCTAACAACGTTACATAAACTTCAACCAAAAATGAATTGATGAGATCAAATAGGGTCTCTCATCATATGAACATAAAAAAAATCAGTATGATAGATATAGATATCATACCCCAACATAATAAAAAGAAACTTGCAATACTTGACATGGAATTAGAACTTTGAAAAGGGAGAAAGGTGCAAGGACCACTTAAAAGTTTAGCAGCCTAACGACGCCACTTAAACTTCAAAATACTGAATTGAAGAGATCAAATGGGGTATCTCATCATATGGTAATAAAAGATCCATATGATAGACATAGAGATCATACCCCAACACAACAAAAAGTAACTTGAAAGAATTGACATGAAAGTAGAACTTCAAAACGAGAAGGGTGAAGAACCACTTAAAAATTCGGCAGCCTAACGGCGCCACTTAAAACTTCAAAATACTGAATTAAAGAGATAAAATGGGGTCTCTCATCATTAGATCATAAAATATCAGTATGATAAATATAGAGATCATACCCCAACATAAAAAAAGGAACTTTAATGAATTTACATGAAAGTAGAACTTCAAAATGAGAAGGGTGAAGAACCACTTAAAAATTCGGCAGCCTAACGACGCCACTTAAAACTTCAAAATACTGAATTAAAGAGATCAAATGGGGTCTCTCATCATTAGATCATAAAATATCAGTATGATAAATATAGATATCATACCCCAACATAAAAAAATGAACTTTAATGACTTGACCTGAAAATCGAACTTGAAAAATGAGAAGGGTGAAAGAATCCTTTAAAAATTCGGCAGCCTAACGGCGCCACTTAAAACTTCATAAAATGAAATGATGAGAGTAAGAGGGGGTATCTCATCATATTAAAATAAAATGGACAGTATAATGAATATAAAAGAACATCCTCCAACATAAGAACATGGAGTATAAAATAATTTACATAAAAGAGATCACTTGAAAAGAAAGAGAGGGGTCGGATCCCTTACCTTAAAATGTAACTCTTAAACCTCAAAGGATGGGACCTTGAGGGCTTGGGGGCACCTTGGGAGGACTCCTTGGAAGGTAATGAGACCAGAAATTCGTTGGGGAAGAGTGGGGAGTCGAATGGATGAGAGGAGGGCTTGGTATTTATAGGGAAAGTGAGGGGACAAGGCATTAATGGCCAAGGGACACCTCAAAAGTGGTTTTCTCAAAAGCATGGGCCCTCCCATGGTACTTCCCATAAAGTTAGGCCACATGGGGACCCCCACACAATAATTAATCACCCTTGGCCGGCCAACCCTTAAAAAAACTCATGACATCATCATGACATAGTTATGATGTCATTAAACATACCAAAACCCTAAAATTGTATTTTCACTATTCACTGAAAATTCAACTTTCTCAGAAAGATCCCAAAATTTCACCTTAATCAAATATCAATGCTCTGATTTCAAAAATGAAATCCATTTTATAAAAATAATTTTCTAAATATTTTTAATTTATTTTTTTAATAAATACACTATTCACCGAAAATTCATTTTTTCAGAAAAAACCACAAAAATTACCATAACATAATATCGGTGCTCTGAGTTCAAAAATGAAATCCATTTTATAAAAATAATTTTCTAAATATTTTTAATTTAATTTTTAATTAAAAAAACACTATTCACCCGAAAAAACTAATACTTGAATAATAATTTATGAAACCGTTATTTAACCATTTTATTGAATCACATTACTTAATCAAGGTGCCTAGATTATTTTAAAACTTTCTTTAAGTGAGATTACTAATCCATTTGGTCATATTACTAATCCTAATCATAAAATCACTATTCATAATTTACTATTCATCAAAAATCAAGTTGATCTTATTAGACTCCAAATTTTGTACTGAACATAATTGTAGAAGACCATTTTTTGAAAATCATTACACATTTTTAATTATTTAAGGTTTACATAAATATTTTTAAAATATCCTTTTTCTAAAATTCATCAAAAATATGCATACTATATTTATCCGGTCATTTGAAAATTCATAAACTTTATCATAAGAAGAAATCCCAATTTTTATTTAAAACAAAGTATTACACAAGGTAGTTACGGTCTCCTTACATAGCCCCTTATCACACCAGCATAGGACCTAAGTATAAGGTGTGCTAAGGTGAGAGAGTCCGAGGGAGGCTCGGCCAACATTGCCCGAGTAGTAATTTCTATCAGTTTGAACTTCTCGTGAAGGCGATTCCGTTCTAGCTTCACATGATGAAGTTCGGCTTGGGTTTGGTCCAGAGCAAAGCCCAATGGTGCTACCTCCTTCCCAAGTTCTGTTAGATGGGATTCGATCGGTCCAAGACTACTAGGTGAGGCCATCGAATCTTCTTTCTATAATAACTAACCAAGATTACTTGTATTTAGAGACAATAATCAAAACATTTTGTTCAAAATGGTCATATTGACCAATGGTCATATAACAGTCAAAACCCGATGGTCTCATTTTAATTATAATCATGTTTATCAAATAAAACATTTTTGTTGAGTATAAAAAAAAATAAAATAACACATGAAATTAGGAAACAATATTTATTCAAAATTTTGGGCCGTTACAATCTTCCCCCCTTAAGAAATTGCATCCTCGCAATTTTAAAAATTGGGTTTTGAAATTTCATTGAAAGTCCCACATCGGAAAAAGAGTATGTGACACCATTACTTTAAATGAAAGAAAAGGAAGTACAAGGCCACCCGAGTTTACTCATACTAGGATTCCATGTAGGAAACATGGACATGGAGGAGAAAACAAAGGGTCACGTCCTAAAGGTGAGTGATAGAAAACATGATTAGGAGGAAGTTAGCCACCAGAAAATCCCAAAATTATGATGTGTGCAAGCGGTATTTGATTACCTAGTAGGAAACGTAAACCAACAACGTTTTTGTTTTATGTTCCTTTTCATTACTTTGAGGAATTCATTTACAACATAGAACAAAAACATAAGGAAATATATCTACCTTCATGTAGAGTTTCATCCTTTAATAAGTTTCTACCCAAAACTAATCTTTTCTCTAAACTATGAGCATTCAAAACTACTTGGTCTCATCAAAACACAAGAATCATCTTCTAGAGAATCTCATAATCCACAAAAGATTAACTATATATTTCTTTCATCTTTAAAAATTATCCCAAAAACCGAAAGGGTAAGGTAAAACAACTCTTCAAAAGGAAATAATCCCATAGGAATGGAAACTACTTTTAAATCTTTAAAGTTCCATGGTACTACCCAAATTTCATCATAGTCCATTCCATAAATAACGGTCCTTAAAATTCCTCAAAATAAACCAAACTAAGATTGAAACCCAAATACAAGAAGGATTTGATAACATAGTCTTCCAAAATAAACTTCATTGTTCATCTCCAAACAACATCAACCACTCCTGACATCTTATAACAAAAGTATCTAACCTAAACATATTTAACCCAAGATAGGTTAATCATTCCCATAAGTAACCTAAATTACTATAAGTCCACCTTAAATTCATAGATTCTTCGAATATAAGTCAACCTTACTCCTCAATGAAAATACCGTTGTAATCTATTTACCTTGATCATATAGGGTCCCCAAAATAGTGAACGTCTTCCAAAATAAAAATCATATTTTAATCCCCTAATCATCTCTGTCATATTAATACGGAAATCGTATCATTTCCTATCACATTGGTTGTTGAGACATGTTCTTCCATTTCCCGCCATTAACTAAGAAAAGAACTATAATTAGGGGCTTAAATACTTAGCCAATAATCATGAAAAGAAACTTAAAGCATATAAGGATAACTTGTAGTTGAAAAGTATACCCTAACATGTGATCCCCTAGGTTCCCATCTAGGTTATCCATGATCATATATTCTTATGTGAATCTTTATTTTATTTTATCTTTGTTCCTTTAACAATGGTTCATACTAAGCTTATGAATTTACCAAAGCATATCCCCCGGGAGTGTTGTAACCAAGAGTGCAGCAAGGCCCGTTGTCGTGTACCAGTTCCCGTTCGAGTCTAGCTCAAAGTGGTGTTTTCGGGTTTTACCCCTATGTACATCTGTGCCAGAGCCACCTCTACCTACTCGTATCCAGACAGGGATGTATTTACTTGGCAACCCCTTACTCAATACTCACCAAAATACCAGGAAGATTTCCAAAATTTTAACTTTTCTATAGGCTTCTTCCTAAAGTTTTCGTATCCTAATTTCCACAAATAACTAAACCATCCTTTGATACCAACTATAGCATCCCGCCTTTTTATCACATAAACTTTCATTACATTTTACAAAACCGAGGATCTTTAAGGTTTAGTGTCTTGGAAACCAGGAACTTAAAACATGAAACAAAAAAAAAATTCTTCTTAAACACTTGAAAGGATTCTCCTTATGTTCATCCTAGGTTCATTACTACATATTAGAACCTGGGGACATACATCAAAGGAAAGGGTGAGCAGAAGGCCCAGTAAGGAAAACAAGAGAAACATTTTACATGTGAACTTGAGATACTTCAATTAAGTCATGAAAAGAACTTTAAGGTATGAGAATGAAATCATGAGGCATATCATAATAAAAATAACATTTTCATAACTTGAATATGTGGCTACATAATTTAACATATACAATCATGAACATATCACCAAGTTCCATCCCCAAGGTGTCATTTGAAAATTACCAAGGTTATTCACCAAGGTATCGTGGAAATTGTAATCTCTAGTGGTTACATCATTACCCAATGCATTGGAGCGCTATCAGGGCGCACCCTTAAATTTTCCTTTATTATCATGTGAGCCACATATATCATCATCAAAAATTTCATAAATAACCCATATAACATAAAATAAATGGGTTTCATTTCATAATCATAACATTTTAAAAACTGCTTTAAAGACATGATCTTTACGTCACTTTAAAACCACGGAAGGGGAGAGCGGGTCTCATGTATGTAAATCCCAGAATTTAAAATAGAAAATTTTGATATATATGTGAATACCCCTGTAGAAATAGGAGCTTTGAGTATTCACTTTATAACATAAAATATTTTTGAGAAAAGAGAGAGTCATTTTGAGACGAAAATTCTGCAGCATAACGGCTATGTTTCAGGGTTTTAGAAAACATTGAAAAGAGAGGGGACATGGGTCCAATATTCATAAATGACCCATAAAACAGTAGAGGTACAGAATATATGGGATTTAAGAACATGGTAATGAAATTTGAAAATATACCATATGAAATGAAGAACATGAAAGGAAGACAAAAATAAGATTTCTCTTATGAAAATTCGGCAGCCTAACAGCGTTACATAAACTTCAACCAAAAATGAATTGATGAGATCAAATAGGGTCTCTCATCATATGAACATAAAAAAAATCAGTATGATAGATATATATATCATACCCCAACATAATAAAAAGAAACTTGCAATACTTGACATGGAATTAGAACTTTGAAAAGGGAGAAAGGTGCAAGGACCACTTAAAAGTTTAGCAGCCTAACGACGCCACTTAAACTTCAAAATACTGAATTGAAGAGATAAAATGGGGTATCTCATCATATGGTCATAAAAGATCAGTATTATAGACATAGAGATCATACCCCAACACAACAAAAATGAACTTGAAAGAATTGACATGAAAGTATAACTTCAAAACGAGAAGGGCGAAGAACCACTTAAAAATTCGGCAGCCTAACGGCGCCACTTAAAACTTCAAAATACTGAATTAAAGAGATAAAATGGGGTCTCTAATCATTAGATCATAAAATATCAGTATGATAAATATAGAGATCATACCCCAACATAAAAAAAGTAACTTGAATGAATTTACATGAAAGTAGAACTTCAAAATGAGAAGGGTGAAGAACCACTTAAAAATTCGGCAGCCTAACGACGCCACTTAAAACTTCAAAATACTGAATTAAAGAGATCAAATGGGGTATCTCATCATTAGATCATAAAAGATCAGTATGATAAATATAGATATCATACCCCAACATAAAAAAATGAACTTTAATGACTTGACATGAAAATCGAACTTGAAAAATGAGAAGGGTGAAAGAATCCCTTAAAAATTCGGCAGCCTAACGGCGCCACTTAAAACTTCATAAAATGAAATGATGAGAGTAAGAGGGGGTCTCTCATCATATGAAAATAAAATGGACAGTATAATGAATATAAAATAACATCCTCCAACATAAGAACATGGAGTATAAAATAATTGACATAAAAGAGATCACTTGAAAAGAAAGAGAGGGGTCGAATCCCTTACCTTAAAATGTAACTCTTAAACCTCAAAGGATGGGACCTTGAGGGCTTGGGGGAACCTTGGGAGGACTCCTTGGGAGGTAATGAGACCAGAAATTCGTTGGGGAAGAGTGGGGAGTCTAATGGATGAGAGGAGGGCTTGGTATTTATAGGGAAAGTGAGGGGACAAGGCATTAATGGCCAAGGGACACCTCAAAAGTGGTTTTCTCAAAAGCATGGGCCCTCCCATGGTACTTCCCATAAAGTTAGGCCACATGGGGACCCCCACACAATAATTCATCACCCTTGGCCAGCCAACCCTTAAAAAAACTCATGAAATCATCATGACACAGTTATGATGTCATTAAACATACCGAAACCCTAAAATTGTATTTTCACTATTCACTGAAAATTCAACTTTCTCAGAAAGATCCCAAAATTTCACCTTAATCAAATATCAATGCTCTGATTTCAAAAATGAACTCCATTTTATAAAAATAATTTTCTAAATATTTTTAATTTATTTTTTTAATAAATACACTATTCACCGAAAATTCATTTTTTCAGAAAAAACCACAAAAATTACCATAACATAATATCGGTGCTCTGAGTTCAAAAATGAAATCCATTTTATAAAAATAATTTTCTAAATATTTTTAATTTAATTTTTAATTAGAAAAACACTATTCACCCGAAAAAACTAATACTTGAATAATAATTTATGAAACTGTTATTTAACCATTTTATTGAATCACATTACTTAATCAAGGTGCCTAGATTATTTTAAAACTTTCTTTAAGTGAGATAACTAATCCATTTGGTCATATTACTAATCCTAATCATAAAATCACTATTCATAATTTACTATTCATCAAAAATCATGTTGATCTTATTAGACTCCAAATTTTGTACTGAACATAATTGTAGAAGACCATTTTTTGAAAATCATTACACATTTTTAATTATTTAAGGTTTACATAAACATTTTTAAAATATCCTTTTTCTAAAATTCATCAAAAATATGCATACTATATTTATCCGGTCATTTGAAAATTCATAAACTTTATCATAAGAAGAAATCCCAATTTTTATTTAAAACAAAGTATTACACAAGGTAGTTACGGTCTCCTTACATAGCCCCTTATCACACCAGCATAGGACCTAAGTGTAAGGTGTGCTAAGGTGAGAGAGTCCGAGGGAGGCTTGGACAACATTGCCCGAGTAGTAATTTCTATCAGTTTGAACTTCTCGCGAAGGCGATTCCGTTCTAGCTTCACATGATGAAGTTCGGCTTGGGTTTGGTCCAGAGCAAAGCCCAATGGTGCTACCTCCTTCCCAAGTTCTGTTAGATGGGCTTCGATCGGTCCAAGGCTACTAGGTGAGGCCATCGAATCTTCTTTCTATAATAATTAACCAAGATTACTTGTATTTAGAGACAATAATCAAAACATTTTGTTCAATACGATCATATTGACCAATGGTCATATAACAGTCAAAACCCGATGGTCTCATTTTAATTATAATCATGTTTATCAAATAAAACATTTTTGTTGAGTATAAAAAAAAATAACACATGAAATTAGGAAACAAGATTTATTCAAAATTTCGGGCTGTTACAAATCCATCTTTCTTTTCATAAAGAGAATAGGTGATCCCTAAAGAGACATAGTCGGTTGAATATAAAATTTTTCCAATAGGTCCTGTAGTTTATTATTTAATTCCTCTAACTCCATATATTCCATTCTATATTGCGTCTTCAATATTGGATTGGATCCATGTATGAGTTCAATTAATAAATATTTCTCTCTTTATAAGGGAGATCCAAGTAACTATTCAGGAAATACATCAATGTATTCCTGAATAATGGGGACATTTTATAACTTTATACTTTAATTTTCTCCACCATATTCATTAATTATCTCCAAAAACAAGGCTATGGTAGGTTATTATAGAAAAATATCAGGTTGGGATATCTATCCTTTGAAAATAACTCTAAGTTTTCCATTCAAGACCACTGAAATTTCATTTCATCTATAGTTGATCTTGGTATTATAATTTCACAACCAATCTGTCCCAAGTATTATGTAAAATTTCACCATTGGAATGACTACCATTTTCATGTAGAGATTATACAAAACAAAGTTAATTGGGGAATCACTATATATTTCAATGGTTCAATAGTTCTTGTAGGAGTTTTAACTGAAAAATATACCACTAGAAGTTCTGGTATTAACTTTATGTTCTTCATAAACTTGAACAAAATAAAAGAATGTGTAGAACTAGAGTTAAAAAATATATTTCATATCTTTGAGTGTATAATGAGTTTACCTTTCACAACATCATTTGGATCCTTGGATTCATCCATTATGATTGAAAAAGCATGACCTTTCTCTCATGGACTATTTTGGGGTTGATGGAGGTTTCCCTCCATTATCTTTTGATTTGGACATTGACTATAAAAATTTCAATGCTCTCCATACTTGATTAACATCATAAAAATTTGTGCTTAAACCATATTCCATTTTATATCGGAATTTAGATATTGAGGCTCAACATCTTCATGAAAGTTTCAAGCTATATAGACTACTCTTCAACACTTTTAGCACTTTCCACTTCCTTGAAAACAACCCCCCAAATTATTATTCCCACATTTATTGTACATGACATGTTTTACTTTCTTCTCATCCAGATTCTTTGCAAAAATTTTCTCCATCCTTATCTTCTTTTTAGTCTATCCATGAGTCCACTAACCATATCCAAACTCCATGTAAACTTTGTGATCACATCATACCATCTCTTTGTAACTCCAAAAGTATTGGGTTGCCACTAATTTCGATAGATGAGGTCTCATTTTTCAAAAGGATTGGGCAATCTTCCCATTAGAATTGATGAATTTTTTTTCCACATATCACATAAACCTTGTAAAGTTCATCTCAAAATTCCACACCAATGAATTTTCTCTTTTTTTCAACTATAGGAATCCCCCTATATCTTGGTTCATTGGGTATGGGGAAAATAATTATTGAAGAATAATTTTTTAAAGTCTTCCCATTCCATAGATTCCACCTCATCCATTGTATTCATATTCTTGATCAGTGTCCTCCAACGATCAACTTATACCTCTAAGAGATATACTGCCAATATAACTTTCTCTTAGTCAGAATAATGGAGTAAAAAAAATATACTTTATATTTTTTGGATATAATTGGATCAGAGGTTCCACTAAAAATACATGGTCATTGATACATGAAAGATTAAACTTCATGTTCTTACTTCCTTAGTGAAGCCATACACTCTATATTTTAGATTGTTATTCCTGACCTAAGTTAACTGATTAATTATCATCATGAAGTTTTCAACTCTAGCTTCCATCACATTAGGAATACCTTCATTGAACTTTACATTTCATCTGTTATTTATATGAGTCTATCTATTTGGTTTCATTATTCTAAATGGAGATATCCTTAGTGAGAAACATGTTACTTTTAAAAATATTTTAATTTTAAAGGGATTTTAAGTCTTAAAATAACATTATTCAAAGGTGTTATTATTTAATCTCATTTAATAACATTTACATTTTATATTTATCCTTTATAATGGTTCATAAAAGATTGTGATTAACTAAACATATCAACCAACAGTGTTAAACCAAGTGTGCAATAAGGACTCATTGTCTTGCAATAGGTGATGATCAAGTTAATTCCCAATGCACCCTTTTTGGGTTTATTAACCTAGGTATAACTATGTCAGGCCCATATCTACATGTAGTATCCATACATAGATTTCATTACTTTGAAATAACTCACTTAATAATTCACCAAAATTTTAGTATGTTTTCTTATATTTAGTATTATACCTATAGTTATTACTAATGTTTTTCTAGTCATAATTTCTATAGATAACTAAATGTAACTTTGATACCAACTATGTAATCCCACCTTTTTAATACATAAAACTTTCATTATGTAGTACAATATTTAATAATACATAGGATCTTTTGAGCTTTAATTTCTTAGAAATTTGGAATATAATACATGAAAACATAAACTTTCTTCTAGTATACTTTAAATATTATTCATATATCTATCATAGGTTAATTTTATTAAATATCATATCCTAGGAACACACATCAAAATAAATGAGTGAGTATAAATCCCAATAAGGGAATAAATGAAGGAAATATTTTTCATGTGTTCATGAGGCATAACAATTTGGCATGATCATAAGAACATGAGGTATATCAAAATATAATGATAATGAATAATAACATGGAAATTTGTATTTAACATAAAAAAGAGACATTCATAAGCATTTATCACCAAGGTGTCATAAAACATAATTACCAATGTTATTCACCAAGGTATCATAAAACATGTCATATCTAGAGATTTGGTTTACCCAATGAATTGGAGTGACATCATGACACACACTTCATATGTATAAATTCATTCATTCCACATAGATAATAAGAAAACATTTCATTATTAACCCATGGGAAATAATGAATGAGTTTCATCTAAAAGTCATTAAATTCGTAAATTCTTAAAGAAATGAGCATTGTATCATTCTTAACCCATGACAAAGGAATGTGGGTTTCATATTTGTAATTACACAATAAATGAATCATGGTTACATCTAGGATAAGACCCATGAATATATAAATGGGTTGGGTATTCACAATATAAGGGTATTACATGGAAATGAAAGAAAATTAAAGGACAGATTTTGTCCATATAACAGGTATGAAAAAAGGATTATTCAATAATATTAATGAGAGGATAAGGAAATATATCTTTAATAGAACATTATTTGGATTATAATGGATTCATTTAAATGCATTAATCATAATAATATGAAAATACATTACTAAAAAGGAGGTACTTGAAAGTAATTGAGTAAAGAATAATATAATTCCCTTATCTTGAAGAGTTGCTTCCTAGAACTTGAGAATGGAACCTTAAGACCCTAATATCACATTGGAGGGACTATTTGGGAGTTAAAATGACTATAAATTCTTGGATAAAGGATTTGGAGTGGAGGGGAATGGTGATATTGGTGGGTATTTATAGTAAAAGAGGAGGAATTATTTAATAATTTTAAATATAGGTCTTGGAATTTTAGGTTGTGGAAAATGAAAAACCATAAGCTTAACCATGTTTTTTTCTCATGGTTTTAGAAATATAAGCCATTTTTTATAATATTTTAATGAATTATAATAGATATCCATTTTTTAATATTACTTTGTCTAATGAAAAATAAAATTTTCATAAAATATTGTTTTAAAAAGATTAATTTACATTTTAGTCTTTGCAATGTTATTTATAGGTTTGGAAATTGATTTATATCCTTTAAAATATGTAATACTGATAAAATAATATATTTTTGTCTGATAAATATTTTAAATTAATTATAAAATCTCTTTAATTTATTTATGATGTCAGAATTCTTACCATATTTTATACCATATTTTATATTTTACTCAAAAATTTGACCATCTTAGAAAATTATGAAAAAGTCACTGTTGACTAATTTCAATGTTTTGGTTTCAAAAATTTCATCAATTTTATTTGGGAAATTTTCTAAATATGATAAATTTAATTTTTAAATATAAAATAATTATTTATTAAAACCACCAATTTTTATTATACAATCAAATTTATATACCTTAGAAAAACTATATATAATTACATAAAAATATTTTATAAATAAATGTTTTTGTTTTTAGCCTTTTATAAACCTTATTAATTTTAAATGAATTTTAATTAAAATTAAATATATATACTTTCCAAAAAAAATGAAATCCCAGTCTTTTTGTATAAAAATATATTTTATCATATTCACTAATAATAAGCATTTTATATAAGAGTGTAACACTAAATAAGAATGAGATATAAATAAAAATGAAAATTAATTTATAAAATAATTATACTTTAATATTTTTAGGTCCTTGATAAATAAACCCTTATTGTAGTGGAATAGGATCTAAGGGTAATGTGTGTGATGGTGGTAGTTTCATGAGGCCGTTCAACAAACATTGATACAGTGATGGTCTCCATTAGTTGTAACTAATATCATAGGAGATTTAATTAGAGCCTCACTTATTGAATCTCTGGTTAATATTTATGAATTGAAAACCCTAAAGATGATACCACCCTCCCCAGCTCTAACAAATGAGCTTCATAGGGCATGATTCTATTAGTTAGGGCTATTATTTCTTCCTTCTTCTTTCAATTAAATATTATCATTACCCTTAATATAAACTAATCCTAATGGTCACTCTATAAATACTACATTAACAATGATCATAACACCAAATGGTAATATTGAACAATGGTCATATTGACCAAAAATCATGTAATAGTAATGTAATGGTCATATCCTAATGATCACATTTCTGATTACATCCCATATATTGAACCAAACATCAATATTTACTACTCCATTCCCAATGGTTTTTATAATTACCTTTATAATTTAAATCATATTCCTAAAATTTATTTTTATTTTAATAGTTTTTATGGAAGGTGTAATTTTCCTAGAGGAGTTCAATCCTATAGATTATACCATTGCATTGCCACTATTCTTTGGTTTTTTATCCCTGTACTATTCTTTGCTATAATAATCAATATTATTACTTGATATATAATTTTATTTTTGTAATATTCTTTCTATGTAATTCCATTTTGAAAATTAATAAAATAACTACAAAACAATGGGATTTTATGAGATAGATTATTTTTAATTTCTTTGATATACGCTACACCAATATTAACTTGCATTATACACAACACCATATTAGCTTGCAGTATATGCAACACTAATCTTGGATTTTGTTATACACAATTTCAAGTTCTTTTGATTGAATTAATTTCATGCAAGAATGATTATAGGTTATAACTAAATATTATAACCTAGTCATTATAATGGAGGGTATGAAATGTATTAACTTCCTTCTAAAAAAACTATTTTAATGAAAATAAGCGAGTCTATAAAATAATAAAATCACTCTTTATGGATTTTATTAGTGAAATATATATGTAATATATTAAATTTAATGTTTTAAATTTATATTATATGTTTTCTCGATATTATATAGGAACAAATTCAATTTTTCAGATAAAAGAAGTATTTTTCAAAAAAATACAGTTTTACCGCCTTTTGATGGAGAACCCTTTTTAAATATAGTTTTTGATAATTTTATAAGATCTATTTGACATAATAAACTTTTTATTTGGAATTGGGACATAAAAATTTACCTTGGTTGAAATTTCGGTATTTTTCTGATGAAATTCATATTTTAATGAATAGTGAAAAATACTGCATTTTAATTCAAAACTGCCTTTTCGCCCAATTTATTTATATAGTTAGATTATATTTTTAATTGGTTTTAAAGTGTAATTGGATTATGTTTTTATCATTTAATCAAATTTTGGTCATTTTAAGTAATTTTACATTTAAATTTGACATAAACACATATCAATCTTTTGATAATTTTTACTTCTAAAAACCCGCTTTCTGGTTTTAACAACGAGAATTAATTTTAAATTAATTAATGAAACTTATATGTTTTTAATTTAGAAAAATGGATTCTATATTTGGAATCATAAGGTCCAAATTATGTAAATAGGTATGTTTTTTGTTGGATATTATGAATAGTAACTTTAGTAATTATTTTATTTACCACGGTTGAAGGGTAAACTAGGTAAATAAGGGTAATAATAATATTATAATAATATAAAAAAATACCCTAACACATGTCCTAATCTTATTTTATGTGTAATAAGAAACCAAAAAAATCCTTAGGCCTAACTTTTCGCATTTGGGAGCCACTTGGGTGTGAAAATGACATGTTATAATAATTAATTTAAAGTAAAGGGAAATACAACATAAACATGTATCATTTTTACTAAAAAATTTTTAAAGTGGGGTTATATAATTGATATATTTGACTATAAATAATAATTATAAAGCTAAAAATATCTCCTAAATCATGATACTTTATTTATAATATTTATAAATTAATTAAATAAATTTATTTATGGCACAATGATGATGCATTGATTACCTTATTAATGAAATATTCAAATAAATGATATCATAAATATTAAAATAACTGTAATTTGAAAATTTTAATTCCATATAAGAATTTTGAGTATTATTATTAAATTTTATATTTTAGTTAATGTGGTTTTTTCTAATCAATCTAGATTTTATAGCTTTAACAAAAATCAATTACTAAAGAGTGTCAAAATTGACAAAAATGAGTTTAAAAAAAAATATTATTTTATTAAATGATATAAATGTCATAGAAAATATAATATTCCTAAAACTAAATTATATAATGTTAAAAATATCATTAATGACACATTTTAGGTTCAATTGTAAATTTATAGTGACTATATTGACCATATATTGTAAAAATACAAGAATACATGGTAAGAGTTAATTTATTAAACTAAGGGTTAAATCCAAAAGATAAGGTCCAAATTTTGATTTAAATTTGTCTAAAACTTATTGGTTGAGAGGATTTCGAACCATACTAATCATATCATCTAAATATATCACTTTTTAGATTTTATAATTCTAAAATAAATTTATAATAAAATAATATTTCAAGACTTTCCTAAAGTGCCCCTCCTCCCTCTTATAAAAGGCCACCACATCTACCCACTTACTCACATCTCACAAGCCCCTTATATTTTCCAAATTCTTCAAAAATAATCTCCCAACATCCCTCACTTCCTTATATAGACCACACTTTGAGAATAAAACCATCCTAAGGAGACCTTTTGTGAAAATCAGAAGAAGATACTCAAAAAAGAGGTAATTATTTTATCACCTCTTTCAAAATTATTTTCTTCTTCTACTTCCACTTATTAAGTTGTTTACATAATAAAGTAATAAATACAGTATATTATATATTATTATATGTTATTATAATTTTGGTACAACCTTATACCTCCTTTTATCCATCCTACAAAAAATAATATCACCAAGCGTGTATACGTACGACTTACCATCTCTACACCGTGGTGTAATTTGTTATTAAACAATAATTAATTTGGATGGGTATAATTATGAGTATAATGGATGTAAATAATGAATATAAAATGAAAATTATTATTTATAATTAATATACCATCCAATTTTATACCTTTTAACCATTAATTGTATGATATCGTCGCTCGTGCATACGTATGGCCTACCGTGTCCACAATGTGATGCGATTCATTCTACATAATATTGACTAAACCATTATTATATACAAGAATGGAATATATAAATATGATATATATTATAATAATATAATTATGTAAATTATATAACTATAATAAAATAAGTGAAACATGAAATTATCTGACAAAACATGCATAAGAACATAAAGTAATTAATATCTAAATAATTGGTGACAATGAAATGTTGCTAACAAACGAATAATAATATGATCATATATAATATCATAAAAATGACTATGATTAAGTAATAAGAAAATTTTACTAACAAACAGATGATAATATGATCAAATATGATATCATAAAAATGACTATCATTATTAATGTTACTTGGGTGGCATTTTGAGAAAAGAAAATGTTTTTGAAGAAGAAAGGATATTTTCCTCAATAATTAATCTCAAGTGTTTTATAAAAATTATTTTCCATCTAATATGACATTCTCTAAATAGAGTTATGTTTATACCCATATGATTAAAATTATTTTTGTGTGTTTATAATGGAATTCTATATATGACCTCCATTTATTTTATATGGATTATGATGGAATGATGTTTAAGAAACCCATTTTATTCCTTGGGTTATTCTATGATGAATGATTCATGTTTTTGTGGAACATATAAGAATGGTTCCATTATGAGATGGGTGAGACCTATATCTCCCTCAAATTCATTGGGTAAAGATTTATATCTCATGATATAGACATTAATGGAATGAAAAGGAAATTAGGTTCAGTAATACAGGGCTGGAATGAAAAATAAATCTTTTTTAGTAATACATGGATGAAACAATAAGTAAACCCGGTTCAGTAATGGACTTTTTACACTATGATGGTATTGTAAGAAAAGCCTTGGATACTATGGAAATAATATTATATTCTTATTTGTTTTTCACAATTCCATATTTTATGACAATTCTATTTTATCATGGTTAATATTACTTTATGATCTATTCCTTACATACTGCCAAGATTTATTTCACGACTCAAGATTTTGATATTTAAACTTTATGTTCATGTTTTTACATTTTTATGTTTATGGTTTGTTTTATGTTCTCAATTTCTACCCTTAATGAGAATTTTATATCACCCTTTTTATGTTTCCTTTTCACTAGGATATAAATAAAGGTTTTAGGTAGGAAAACAAAAGGGGAAGATCTTTATGGGAGATGTTGAAGATCTTTCACCAAGTAAGAAGATTATGGTCCAAGTTTCCAAATAAACTAAAGTAATATATAATTTGTGATTATATTTTTGTAATTTATTAATTATTCCAAAAAATAAATGTAATGTCCATGTATGTTGATCTTGGGCCATTAGAGTTGGTATTAGAGTGAAGTTTTAGTTAACCTTTGGAAACTAGGATGCGAAAACTTTAGTGAGATCTCTATAAATATTTCTATGGTATGTCTATGGATGTCCCTAAGGGTAAGTATAACTATATTTTACAGTCATATAATTATGGTAATTATCATGAATAACCCAGGATTAAACCTAATATGTTAGATATTTAAATAACTCCCCCTTGATTATGTTGTTTTCCTAGTATGATTTTTGCCTCTCACACAATTCTTTTTGGGTTTTAGACAATGGCTAAAACTCAAAGGAACCATGTTAATGAGAAATGCCCTGAGAAATGAAATTATAGTTCTCCTAAAAAACCAAATGTTATGGGAGATAGAATGAACAATATTATTTCTATACTTACACAAGCTATGAATCATTCTGGACATCCAAATGAGTAGATAAGGGAACAATATTCTGTTGAGTCCTTTATGAGGCAACATCTGCATTCATTCCTTAGGTCTTCTGATCCACATATTTCTGAGAAATGGATCAGTACTATTGAAAAAATATTTTCCATCCTTATCTATTCATAACATGAATAAGTCATTTTGGCTATTTATCGTTTAGAAGGTGAAGCATACCAGTGGTGGAATCTAATTAAGAATACAAGGAAACAAGATGAAATTGTATCCATGGAATGGGATGAGTTCATGAACTTATTTTTCAATATGTACTTTCCTTGTATTCTTAAAAAAACCATGGAAAAGGAGTTCATTGATCTTAATAAAAAGGATGATGAATTCATTGGTACATATGAGGAAAATTGTACAAGACTTGCAAGGTATGCTTCTGGCTTTATCATCCAACCTGAAAGTAAAGTTGATCGATTTTTTAGTGGCTTAAAACCAAGTATTCAAAGGGCATTATCTATATAGGACTTTAGTAGATATAAAGATATTGTGCATTGTGCTATCAAGGTAGAAATGGAAGTTGGTGTTACATATCAATCTCATGGGTTTGATAATAAACGAAAGATGGAGTTCAAGAGAAAATATCAAAACAATGGTGAAAAAAAGATGAATGTTTCCTTATGATCAATGTGTGGAAAGAATCATGGTGGAGATTGTATTAAAGGGACTAGAAAATGTTTTAAGTATGTAAATGAAGGTCATCGAGCAATTGAGTACCGAATTAATGTGAAAAAGGTTGTTAATGATGTGAATAGGGAAAAGACTACAGAGAACGCACTACCCACAATTCAATGCTGCAAGTGCAAGGAAATGGAGAATTATGTTAACCAATGCCCTAATCCAAGGGTTATTTATGATTATCAACATCAACAACCTCTTAAGGCTAAAGAAAATGGGAAATCACATGCGATCACTATTAGTAATTCTGAGTATGACAACAAAGTGGTGGAATAATTAAGTGTTTATGTAATGGGATTCCAAAATAGTGTTGTAGAATCTATTTTATAGTATTATAGAATATCGGAATATCTATGTATTGGTCCATTGTGGTTTTCCATAAGTATCTGGTACCGGTAACCATGAAAAGTGATTGAAATATTTTTAGAAAACACATGATATGAGCATAATGAAGGGATAATGAGATAATCAGATTTTTGATAGTATTAATGAACTCATGACTAATATAAGGAAAAAGTGATATCCTGGTATTTTTGGTGTGTGGAAAGAGTTAATTTTGAAAGAATGCATGTGTTTAACTAAGGTTATATAATAATTCAGGTCATTATCATGTTTCAAGAGAATACATGATTAAGGTATTCACATGTTTGGAATGTGACAATCAAAAACTATCTTATGAGATATGGGAGATAAATGTTAAGTTGATTTATTTCACCTCTTTCTAAATTTTTATATTTTCAGTTTTTGGAAGGATTATAATTTTATCCATTTATGGATTTTACAGGTTATATTTTTGTTGAAGTTTGTTATATTAATTTATTATCTCACTATAGGTGGACTTATGCATATTTTATTACCTATGATAACCTTTTTATTTAGACAGATGGAATGAATAATAATTTTATCGCATGATCTACTAACACTTCAAGAATGAAAAATTCAACTTCATTTTCTTAAATAAGAGATGAAGTGGAAATTGTTCAAGGAACGAATAATGGTGAGATTGTACCAAACTCAAGTAAGTATTTATTCTCATGAAAAATTCTTCAACTTTAGGGAAAGGATATTGAAAACCAAAAATGTTATCTTAGTATCTTCTTATTCGATGAATCAGATGGGCCCTTAAATCATCGCATATTTATGGCTTTATGGTTGTTAACTTTCTCCAAATCTTATTATATATCCCCATCCATCATAACTTGATGGTTATATTTTTCTTCCATATCCATGTTTTCACTTCCCACCTATGTTCTCCAATGTGTAAACCCAGTGACGAGTTACTTTGGGTAACCATTATATTTCTAACTTTCCTTTTTTAAAATGAAGTTTTTGTATTCCTTTTTATGATGTGGGTTTCTATGAAAGAAACTTTTAAGTAGTAAAACTTTTATAACCCTGAAGAATTTCGAGGGAAAAAATCATTTTAAGGGGGGGTATAATGTAACACACTAAGATTTTATACGATATATTCTTTTTAATTTCTTTGATGTATGCTACACCAAGATTAGCTTGCGCTATACACAATACCGTATTAACTTGCAGTATACACAAGACTATTCTTGGATTATGTTACACAAAAGTTCATGTTCTTTTGATAGAATTAATTTTACACAAGACCTAGTATAAGTGATAACTAAATATTATAACCTAGTCATTATAATGGTGGGTATAAATAATATTAACTTCCTTCTAAAAAAAATATTTAAATGAATATAAGTGAGTCTATAAAATAATAAAATCACTATTTATGGATTTTATTAGTAAAATATATATTTAATATATGAAATGTAATGTTTTAAATTTATATTATATGTTTTATAGATATGATATAATAACAAATTCAATTTTTCAGATAAAAGAAGTATTTTTCAGAAAAATACTATTTTACCGCCTTTTGATGGAGAACCCCATTTAAATCTAGTGTTTGACAATTTTATAAGTACTATTTGACATAATAAACTCCTTATTTTTCAGAGGGAAATTAAAATTTACCTCAATTGAAATTTTGGTATTTTTTCGGATGAAATTCATATTTTAATGAATAGTGAAAAATACTACATTTTAATTCAAAACTGCATTTTCATCTGATTTATTTATATAGTTAGATTAAATTTTTAATTAGTTCTAAAGTGTAATTGGATTATGGTTTTATCATTTAATACAATTTTGGTCATTTTAAGTAATTTAAAATTTAAATTGGACATAAACATATGTCAATCTTCTGATTGTTTTTACTTCTTAAAAGCCCGCTTTCTGGTTTTGATAATAAGAATAAATTTTAAATTAATTAATGAAACTTAAATGTTTTGAATTTGGAAAAAACTGATTCCATATTTAGAATCATAAGTTCTAAATTATCTAAATAGGTAAATTTTATTTTTGGATATTATGAATAGTAACTTCAGTAATTATTTTATTTACCACGGTTAAAGGGTAAACTAGGTAAATAAGGGTAAAAATAATATTATAATAATATAAAACTACCCTAACACATGTCCTAATATTATTGGATGAGTAATGAGTGACCAAAAAAATCCTTATTATAAAATTTTCGTATTTTAGTGTCACTTGGGTGTGAAAATGACATGTTATAATAATTAATTTAAAGTAGAGGGAAATATAACATAAACATGTATCCTTTTACTAAAACAATTTTAAGGTGGGATTATATAATAGATGTATTTGACTATAAATAGTAATTAAAATATAAAAATATTTCATATATCATGGTATTTTATTTATAATTTATAGAAATTAAGTAAATAAATTTATTTATGACACAATAAAGATGCAGTGATTACCTTATTAATGTGAGATTCAAATAAATGATATTATAAATATTAAAATAAATGTAATTTTAAAATTTTTATGCCATAAGCTAATTTTAAATATTATTATGACATTTTATATTTGAGTTAATGTGGTTTTTTGAATCAATCAAGTTGTTTTAGCCTTAACAAAAATCAATTACTAAATAGTGTCAAAATTGACATAAATGAGTTTTTAAAACAAATACTATTTTCTTAAATGATATAATAGTTATAAAAAATCTCATATTTGTCAAATAGAATTATATAATGTTAAAAATATCATTAATAATCTAATTTATGTTCTATTGTCATTTTATAGTAACTATATTGACCACATATTATAAAAATACAAGAAGACATGGTAAGAGTTAATTTATTTAACTAAGGGTTAAAGCCAAAAGATAAGGTTAAATTTGTGACCTAAAATTGTTTAAAACCTATTTTTTGAGATTATTGGGACCCATAATCATCTTATACTCTAAATTTATCACTTTTTAGCTATTATAATTCGAAAATCAATTTATAATAAAATAAAGTTTCAAGACTTTCCTAAATTGCCCCTCCTCCCTCTTATAAAAGGACACCACATCGAACCACTTAATCACAACTCTAAATCCCCTTGTATTGTAAAATTTCTATTCAAATAATCTCCCAATATACCTACCTTCCTCCTAGATACCACACTTTGGGAATAAATTTATCCTATGAAGACATTTTGTGAAAATCAAAAAGAGATACTCGAAAAAGAGGTAATTATTTTATCACCTCTTTCAAAATTATTTTATTCTTATACATCCTATTATTATGAATTTTACATAATAAAGTAATAAATAAATTATATTATAAATTCTTATATGATATTACAATTATGGTACTACCTTATACATCCATCTATCCATCTTACGAATAACAATATCACCATACATGCATACTTATGGTTTACCCTCTCCACGTCATGGTGTAATTTGTTATTAAAAAATACTTAATTTGGATAGTGATAATGATAAGTAAAATAGATTTAAATAACTAATATAACATTATAATTATTATTTATAATTAATATACCATACAATTCTATACTTTTTAACCATTAATTGAATGATATCGTCGCTTGTGCGTACGTAAAGCCTACCATTTCTACAATGTGATGCGATTCATTCTACATGATCTTCATTAAACCATGATTATATACATTAATGTAAAGAATAAATATGATATATATTATACTAATATAATTCTTTAAACTATATAACTATAAAAAAATAACTAAAACATGAACTTATCTGAAAAAACATGCATAAGAACATAAAACAGTTAATATCTGAATAATAGGTGATAATGAAATGTTACTAACAAAAGTATGATAATATGGTCATATATGATATCATAAAAATGATTATTATTATGGAATAATTTAATAACATTATTTAAATTATTATAACGGAGGTTCAGATACATACAAATCATATATGACCTAAGTTATGAGATAATTTTTCAATCTCATTATTATCCGAGATTATTTATACGTAAGTATTTAATGGGGTATATTTATCATCCACATACATGTTTCCTAAATATATAATATTATTTCTATTTTTATAATATTTTTTAAATTTAATTTTACATATTGGTGAATTTTTATTAAACTGTATGGAAGGAATCTTTCTTTCATTTTCTATATGATCTACTTTTTGACTTTCTGAGAAAGAGTACAAGAACAATGTTTTTTAACTTATACAACATGAATGGATTCTTATGTTTTCATAAAACCTTATTTCCATGAAGATTACTTTACAATATTTCAAGTGTATTTTAAATTAAATTATTTTCTTTTAAAATTGTGTGGAATTTTGAGAAAAGAAAATGTTTTTGAATAAGAAAGGATATTTTCCTCAAGAATTAATATCAAGTGTTTTATCAAAATTATTTTCCATCTAAGATGAAATTCTCTAAATTGGGTTTTTTTTATACACATATTATTACTATAATTTTTTGTGTTTATAATAGAATTATATATATGACCTCTATTTGTTTTATATGTATTATGATGGAATGATGTTTAAGAAACCCATTTTATTCCTTGGGTTATGCTATGATTATTGATTTATGTTTTTGTGGAACATGTAAGAATGATTTCCTTATGAGATGGGTGGGACCTATATATCCCTCTAATTAATTGGGTAAATATTTATATCTCATGAGATAGACATGAATAGAACATCAAGTAAATCTGGTTCAGTAATATAGGGATGAAATGACAAGTAAATTCGGTTTAGTAATACGTGACTGGAATGGCAAGTAAACCCAGTTTAGTAATGGAATTTGTCCATTATGATGGTCTTGGAAATACAACATTGGTTACTATGGAAATAATATTATATTCCTATTTGTTTAACACTATTCCATTTTTTATTCCAATGCTATTTTATCACAGTTAATGTTCCACTATGATATATGCCTTACATACTGCCAAGATTTATTTTATGAATCAAGATTTTGATATTTAAATATTATGTTCATGTTTTTACATTCTTATGTTTATGGTTTATTTCATGTTCTCAATGATTACCCTTAATGAGAATTTGAGCTCTCCATTTTTATGTTTTATTTTCCCCAAGATATAAAGAAAGATTTTTGGTTGGAAAATAAAATGGGAGGATCTTTATGGGAGAAGTTTAAAATCTTTCACCAAGTTAGAAGATTATGGTCCAAGTTTCAAAATACACTAAAATAATACAGTCATTGGTCATATATTTGTGTAATGTATTAAGTATTATGAAAAAGAAATGTAATTCCCATATATGTTAATCTTGGGTCATTAGAATAACTATTTTTAAAACAGTTCTTTTATTAATCCTATAAGTAATTTTTAGGCCGTAACAAAGTTTCCATGCTGTAATTGCATGATAAAAAATAAAAAGAAACACAAATCTTACTGAGATGGTGAATTAAACCTCATTCATATGTTTAAATTTTTTTGAGTGTATTTCATATATTTTTAAATGGAAGGGGGTTCTCTAGGGGTTTAAATAATTCCATTATAGTCTTCAGGTGAGTAAAAAGGGTAAGACCAATGAATTGAAGGCCAAAGAATTAAGATGTTTGAATTATGAGAATATGAGTTCCTATCAAAGATATTGAAGAATTAAGGGTCTATATCTTAGTGTGAATATTATAAAAATGATATTCATTATATTTTTACAATATTTTTTGTTATTATATTTATATAGGGTGATGATGAAGTAAAGGGTGTATGAAAAACAATGAACCATCGATAGTGTTGTAACTCTGAATAAAAACTACCACATAAAATAAGAATGTGATATAAATACTTTAAGTATTTAATTAATAGAAGGTTTAATGTATATATGATAACATGTTCATTGAATAATAATATTGAATATGACCTATAATACAACTATATTGTATAATAACATTTAGAATCCACTATAAATCTAGATCATATTGAGATTGATCAAGGACAAGTGATCTAAGAACCAAAATGAGATAGGAATTCATAAAATTGAAGAAGAAAAATGATGAATATATACCACCCAATAATAAAGAATATAAAGACCTATTAAAGTGGTTTTGTGTAATAATCCATTCAATGGTTGTTTTAGGAGCTGACATTTCTGTTGTGAGGACTGAGTTGTACAATAAACAATGGGAGGCTTGGAACTGTGAAATGTAGTAAAAAGACCCTCTAGTGGGTTTTTGGAGTGTATGATGGGATTTCATGTAATCATGGTGTGAGACTATTCCATGTAACCACTTACATTAATAATAAAATAATCAATAGTTGGGGTGTCTAACCAATCATGACAAAGAGTAGGATTTCAAGGAAAAAAATTTGTAAATCACTTGTGTTCCTACGTTTTTTCCTTCATTACTTGAGTAATATTGAGAGACATAAGAATTAATGGATTATACTTTAATCAATCTCATAGGTTGAATTAAAATAAAATAAATTTATAAAAAAAATGGATCACTAATTCACCACCTACCCCTATATGTAATCTCACATAACCTAAGCACTTAAATATCCTCTTGGATAGGTTTCATGCCATGTGAAATAGGAAACAATTATATCCTTGAATTTTTACATATTTTATTTTTAAATACCTTATCAATATATATACTATGAATTGATCTAATAAATCTCATATATATCTCTCAATAGATATTGTTCCCTAAAACTTGGGTTTTTAATTTAAGTCATTCTTAGAGATATAATATTTTCTTAGTCTTAATTAACTATAAGAATAAATATTAGTTTCCAATATGTTATCAATATATTTGTATTGAAACACTATGGTGCTCCAACTAATCTCTTATAGACACATGTATTTATTTCTTTCATAACAAAACTATACCCCTTATGAATTTATTAAAATGATTATTACATGATTATGATTCTTTATCCAATCCATAAATGTATTTCTATAACTTGGATACCATATTTATAAAATGTTTATATGATAAGTAAAATTATAATGGGGTTTAGCATGAACAATAGTGAAAAGGTTTCATCATAGATTATGTTTATACACTTCTATAAACCTTCAGTAACCAATGTTTCCTTATAGGTATTAACTTTACCACCCATTTCTAGTTTATTCTTGAATACCCACCAATTACATTACATCAACAGGAGAAACCAAAAAAATAAGATATTGTATTTTAGTATATGGAATCTGTTTTTGAATTCATTTGAACCTAAAAATCATATCTTGTTTCCACTTGTCACTTCCTTATAGGATTTATTATTCTTATTGAATAATATATCACCTTACTTGGTGAATATTAGACCATCTATTTTGTTTTAACTTTCCTATATAGTATGTGTCTCTAGAACAACTCCCCCCACTATATCATGTGGATTTTAGTGTTATTATTCCAAATCATGTTCATCTAGAGCCATGAATTCATTGAATTCCAACTTTCTCCAGCCATATTAAAAAATAAGTGCTTCCCAATTATAAAAATATAATCCATCACTTGAATAATACAATTCCATATTAGGGATAGTTATATCCTAAGTTGATTTTTGGATAATTAATTAAGATACACTTAGTGTTTACCTGATGTAAGTTTATAGGTAAAATAAACTTTTAAATATATTTCCCTTCTAAACACATTGAACTATGACATAATTTACTTCTTTCATATTATAACTTATATGATATACATTAGTCAACATATTTGGTATCTGATTATAGGTTAACACCTCTATTTGAGAAGAACGTATCAAAAAGGAATTATGGAATAGTTGAAATACTTATAAGACTCATGATAGATCCTTATTTTTGACACCATCATAATTATGACGTGTATAAGGTATTGTGAGGTTAAGATAATATCCACACTATATTTAAATGCTCAGTGAATGCTTGGTTAATATATTCTCTGAATAACTTCCCTGGAGGATCTTATATCTTTTACCAAGTGCATTCTATACCTCACTTTTTATACCCAAAATATCTTAAAGGAATCTCATTAATTATATGAACTTACATCTACCTTATCCTTATAATTGTTTAGATATGTCCTTTTGAACTAATTATAAAATATTTTTTGCTACACCTTTATCACCAAAGCTTCATTTATCTTAAAACTTAATAGGTACATCAAAATACCTAAGAGTTTTAACTCCTAAGAGTATAAACACTCTTATGGGTATACACTTGAAAATTAATTTTAGTTTTACTTGTATAAGAATTATCTTTCCAAAACTAGGTATGAGTATTATATTTTATATTCATAATTATTTATTGATATCAGATATTTGTGATTCAAGTAACATTTCACTATTAATTAAGCATGAAATACCATAAAAACATTCATTTCAAATATGAAACAATGTCTCATTGTTTCTAAAAATAGAATCTAAGATAAATTTATTGGTAAAATCAATAAAAAATAATATTTATATGAGAATTAATCTACTTTGTAATGTGAAATTGTGATATTCTCTTAGATGAGTTAGGAATCACCCTCCTCTAGCTACTTAAAAACCTCACCTTACTTCTTGTAATATTTTTGAACTTCCTTGGTTCCTGTATTTGGATACAAATATGTGAGTTACATATTGTATTTTAACACCAAAAAAGTGAATTAAAAAAATCAAATAAAATGATGAATATACTTGACGTATATTCAATTTATTGCAGTTCCACTTCCAATGACCTTTCTTACTATATGTGAAGTATATACTATTCAATTCATTAATATCCATCTAAATATTATTTCTCTTCGAAGGACATTGTAAAATATTTATTGACTTTAAACTCATTATAGGATTTTCAAAATTTTCTTTCACTTCATTCACCATAAGGGGTGAGGGACCATGTTCCCAATAATCCATAGCAGCATAGTGAAGCATCGTAAAAATATTTATTAGTGGATTATACATATTATTTATTCTATAATTCTTAATTAATATGTATAATCTTAGTTGTAAGGATGATAATATGAGATTAATAGGCAATTTATTATCTATATTTAATCTTGAATTTTCTAATTGATCAATGTAATTAAACAACTTGAATGCAATATCACTATCTAGGTATATTTATTCCAGTTTATACTAGTATAATGTAGTGAAAATATTGTTTATCCTTATCCACTTTTTCTCCCTTTTAAGTTCTAAAAGTTGATTCATCAATGTGTACACATCTATGTATTTATGTTTTATCTTTAGCTCTCCAAACATAGATAATATCAATATGTAATAAACATTAGAACCATCCTCCAAGTATCTTATGTAGGAATCCTTTTCACCTTCACCTTCTTGCTGAGGTGGATGATTAGGAATAGTGGATTTCATCACATAATGAAAATTTTTCTATAGCGGTGTGGTGTACAAGAAACTACATCTCTCTTGGAAATTTTTTCCGGTGGGTACATTTTATTTGTCTAGGAATGATTTTAGTGTAATCATGTTTTTTATTTCCATTTTTCTATAAAAAATAAAATTTTATTTTAGTATTTTATATTGATTACTAGAAGTAATAAATTAATTTCATTAGTCACTCACTATTTTATAAAATCCCTACAACTATCACCATTGGATTTTAAATATCTCATAATTTGGATATTCTAGTGTAAATGACCCATATTTCCCTTATAATAACCTATAAAAGTGACTCATAAAATTATTAAAAGGTATTTAGGTAGGCTAGATAAATGCAAGAATTCATAACTCCATTATTTGTTGAGTGGACCCCCTAATCTTGAAATACTATACTTGGAATTCTTCAATGATTTCCTCTAAGTTACACCAATTATTTCATGGACAACTACCCTAGATTCTAACATGGTTAAGTCAACCCAAGTCTTTCATTATAACTCTCTAATAAATGAAAGTATCCCAATAAGGGACTAACCAATACTTTTTTCTATGGTTTCATTCTAACTTAAGTGTTAGAAGATGATATCAGACTTAATATTTTCTCTAACGGATTCTATTTAACTTATATGTCAACATTATTTATTCCATACTTCACATTTTTGTTAATGTTATGTAGATTTTAAATAAATAATTAACCATCATCAATAAAATAATTTATATGTAATAATTTTATTTTATCTCATATTAGAAAGCTTATTAATTTATTTATACTATGTTATCATGTTTAATCATCTAAATAAACAACATATCAAATAAAAAACAAACATGAACTGATAGATAAAATAAACATGTGACATGATCATGAGATTTTAACTATTGGTTTTTTTATCGAGTATAAGATAAACCAACCTCAAACCTAAGGTAAATAACTCCTTGGGACCATGATATCTTGAGTTGAAACAATCCTCCCTTAACCTATGAACCTCCTTGGTCAATTTCACCTCGGATTGAGTTGTAACTAATCTCTTCTACCTATGATCTCTATCATTTAAAATTTTTACTTGCTCATCGGTGAGGGGTTCTAGTAGTTTTGGGTTACAAAAAATAATCCTTGGACATGTAAGCTCATATATAATAAATGAGATAGGGATTATATATTGACCATAATATTTAATTTCATAATAAATTATTCCATTAAACCATGTAATAAGTAAATAAATTAAATAATCTGAACACATACACTGGTCGGTGAAGCTTATTATCAGTCGCAAAATGAAAAGACTATTCATTTAGAATTGTTAGTATTCATTTCAATCCATTCTTATTAAGATAAATTTACTTTAATTAATTAATTATTTATCTTTATAATCTATCCAAAACAATATTTAAGATAGTATATTATTCACATCTTGTATTATTTTAAATAAATTAAATGAAAGTAATTTTTAATTCTCAAATAGAAAAGTACATGACAATTACCTTTTATACATAATATTAAGTACATTAATGGAATTTAATATGTACACTATGTGTACTCTAAAGTCCACATAATGTGTAACTTCTATTTTTGATTAAATCCATTAATATAATTTAATTCTTACTTTGATTTTACTAATCACTCAATACATCATGTGACTTATATTATGTATGTTCCTTGTCATTTATTTTGTACTTAAGTGACATGTATACCCACACAGTGGGTCTAGATATATATGGAATTTAATTCCATAGGTTAATCTGCAGAGTCTGTGCATTGTGTATGACCACACGACACACCATAAATATACATGAAGTGCATCATTAGTAATGTGTATGAGGTACATGGTGTGTATGATAACATTATAGGTCATGTAGTTATAGAGTTATGTAGATAATAATAATTAAGAATTTATATCTACAAAAATTTTCAAAATCACTCAACATGAACCTAGCATGGAGTGGCACCTATCACAAAATATGTAATACTAGACACATGATGTGTAGTTTGTGTTTTTATTTAATTATTTTTTGTTGACTCTCATGACATGACTGGATTAACATATACCTTATGTGAGTTGATACTTGTTACTTGATGTGTAAATTTTTTTATAATCTATGTAATAAATTTCTATACACCTTCACAAAATTCCTAAAGTATTGGTGTGTATCTTTCATGGGTTACCATGTGTTACATGTAACACCCCAAGAAAAGTGAGACTTAAAATACTAAATGTTAATAACTATGTCAACATGGTGAATTTTTTTTGGGAGAATACCTTATTATAACTTCATATTTGATAGAGGCTTGTCATGAAGTAGTGTTAGGATGGGTGATCTCCTAGGAAGTTTCCTAGGGTGTGTGTAAGTGAGGAAAAAACACAATGAAAGAACATGTGTTGGCCTGTGGGGATAATCATTAGTCTGATAAGTCCCCTCAGTGGGTAATTACTTATAATGTCCTGGGAATGAAAACAAGATATTACAGGAGACCCATGGGGTCATATGACTAGTTTTATATCATAAATAGGTAAGTCCATGACAGATGGTATCTGATCAATACTCATCCTGAAGTGCAAATACACTACTTGGGTTTGATGTGTGAGGTCCATGATGAGGTAGTTTTACTTTAAGGGCAGTGGGGGGGGGGTGAGTGTAAAACCCATGGAAAAGTGAGAATTAAAATACTAAATGTTAATACCCATTAAAATAAGGTGCACCTTTCTTTTTTGGAGTCTACATGATTAGAAATCCATAGTTTAGTAAGGATTAGCCTAGAGTAGTTTCAAGATGGGTGAACTCCTTGAAAGTTTCCCAAGGCGTGTGTGGGTTAGGACAAAGAAAATTGGAAGAAAATGTTTTGGATTATGGGTATAGTCAATATTATGATAAGTGACTCCAATGGGTAATAGCTTGTGGTGTGTCGGGAAGGCAACCATGGTATAACAATAGACCCATGGGCATAGATGGCCAGGTTCATAGCCCCAGGAGGTCAGGTCGTGACACTTAAGCAGATTAAAAAGTCTATAATATTCACTCCCTAACCCATATAATAGAAATTTTATAATATAAAGTTAAATAAACTCAAATTACTCCATTGAAGTTTATTATTTAAAATTTAGGTTTTAAAATGAAATTTTAAAAGGATTTTATCAAATGTTTCTAAGATAACCCCCTTAAAAGATAATCTTATCAATTCAATTTCATGAAATTATAAAAAGTAAAATTTTATCTAAGTTTATTATGTATATACCTAATAAATACATGATATTCATATAAAAAATTTAGTAATTCTTATAAGATTAATTATATCATTGGAAATATATGAGGAAAATATTAAAGTTTGGTTCACTAGGTGCCATCCCCAACAATTAATATCAAACATAGTCACCATGTTTGATATCATGTATGAAGGAATGAATTAAATACACATAGTGAGTAAAAGAGAAGTAAAAATAGGATTGAGAATAGATTTATAATTAAGAATTATAATGTCACTCCCTTGATAAATCAAAATAGAGTGAGTGGTCATAATGGTGTGTGAGAGCCATCATAGGAACAAGAGTGTATCTTAGCTATTCAATGATATCTTAAAAGGTTTTTTATTAACACTTAATATAATATAAAGTAAGGTAATAAATTCAAGGTATCATTAGCTTAATGGGAGAATCAAAGTACGATACACAATCACATTGTACCATGGAAAAATAACTAATGGTGTATGACATGAAATAAGTATATGTAAGTAAATATTTCAAGTGAATGTATCATATGTAAAAGTAGTCTATCCAATAATCATAAAACGTTATCAATAGTTCTAGAACAAGATTATAAAAATGGTGACAATAAAATCAGTCCTAGGACCCCCAACTTGTGGTAGGTATTACTTCGTAAATTCCTCCATAACAAAAATTTTAAGTTGCAACCCAAGTTAGATTGTCACCCACATCATATATCCTCATCATGTATCCAAATAATCCCCTAGTAACTATTTTATCCTCCCTGATAATGTCCATGGGTATGAATGAGCCACTATGAATAAAGTGGGAATGAGATAGTGGGTGGGGTAAGGTGTGAAAGTGAAAATCATGTTGGTAAAATCCATTAAGGTTATACAACTCAAATTGTGTAATTCCCTAGGGTGTTCAAGTAGGTAATTCAGGTTTATTTTTTCTTAGACTGTGTGTATTTTGGCCTATTTAAGGTGTAAGAGGTGTTGTTGGAGGATAAGAGTCAGGTTTTGGGAAGATGAACCGAGTACAGGGTTAGTACCTTTCAGGAAAGACAATACTGAGTACTTGGTGGGTCGGTATTGGGTACTTGATAGAGTGGATAGAGATATAGTTTTCCCTAGAGTTCCCTTGAGTGGCTAGGGGTATAAGGGAAGGTACCAAATAGATATCGGGAACCCGGTGGGTGATGAATGAGAACTTGATGGGGGCCTGGGTATTTTTTATTTTTTTAATTAATTTAATTATCCTATTTTAAATTTTATGAAATGAGGAGAAACCTCATTTGAATCAAAATTTAGGGGATGGACATTCTATCCTATTCTCTCATTCTCTTCTCTCTTTGGATATATCTTTTTCATTCATGGTAAGTTTGTCATGCTATCCATCCCTAGGGAGTGACATGGGTAAGTCTAGAAATACTCTTGAGTTTGTTTTCTATTTCTCATATAATTTAATTGTGTTTCACCACTTAAGACCTAAATTGGCGGGTTTTGTTAGGTTTGTTGATTTCTTTGAATTGGAGTTAAATCAGCTGGTGATACTTGACAGGGATACCTTAATAAATGCCAAGTAGATGGAACCTGAATTTCTTCCACTATTATATGTGTGTTTTTGTGATGTGTTTTTGAGGGGTAGTTAGTTTGGTGAGATAATTATGGAATGGAAGAAATGATAGTTTATATGGATCCTGAGGGGTCCCTAGTTACTGTGTAACATAAGAGTGGTCTTTGGATTTTTGTGAAGGCCCTTGGGGGTCACCGATGGTGACAGTTCGATTGCGAAGTGTGTGTTTGTGATGGGTAATTTGGTTTTGGTGTGATTTGATCATGGACTAAATTATATAAGTATAGGTATAGTCATCATTAGGTGTATTTAGATATGTTTTTGTCCATAATTTAGATGTACCAACCTCAGTAAGTGGATGAGATAGTATGAAAATTTCATAATGAGTGGTGATTGGGTATAAAATGTGTAAATGAGTTGGATAGGGGTAAATGAGGTAGTATGTGTTCATTGATTGGATGTATATCTTGTGGGAGATGAGTTATTATTACACATTAGTATGGTAAATAAATCAATGGAATGGTTAGTGATTTTTTTTATGAAAGGTATCATTGAGTGTGGTTCATGTAGTGACCTAGAGTTATTGGGCTATAATTATGGAATTATTTCTTGATTCATATGGGGATGACCTAGTGGTTACTCAGGCTTGAGAATTATGATTCCATGATTATGGGGTGATTTATTCCTCGACCATGGGGTGATGGTGATTAATCATGGGTAATTATGATGGTGACATGATTCATTGATATGGTATGATAGTGAAATATCATTGACTGATGATGCAGAAATCAAGTTTCACCATTTTTTAGGCATAGGATATAGGTGTTTTCACACACCATTGGGGATAAGGCTATTGGTTTGTGTGAGAATGGGATGGGCTCTATTGACCAACAAAATATTGAAAAGATCCTATATAGATGCATGACTTAGGTAGATAATGTTTATCATCATATGGATGTAGGGATTCACTGTAGATGTTATCTATATATTGTGGTGGTATTTTGACACCAAATGAAATGTGGTCATTGGGATGATTATTAGGTGGGGGTGATACCTTGTTGGTGGATTCGTGGTCCTTGTTCTCAATATTAAATGCATAACTAGATGGTGGAAATATATATTCACTAGAGATATATGGTGATTATGATATCATTGAACATGGATGAGGATTCTTGGTATACGTGGTGGTGATGTGAGGTGTTATAGTGGAGGGTCATGTTGAAGGTTCCAAGGAATAGTTGAAGCATTGGAAAAGTTCCTAATTTTGGATTTTTATCAGTTTCAATAGTTAATATACAATTAATTTGACAAATACAACCCTACAATATCCTAAATAGGATATTTAACATTTAATTTTTAATTAATTTAAAGCAAGAATTTCCTTTAATGTGATAATCCTCTTGATCAATTTTCATTTCAACCTTTATCACATTTTCATTAAGATTGAAAGTCCAAGTGAGGATTCCTCTAGGTGTATCCACATGAGCTATATGAATCCCTAAACACCGTTTTTGAATCTCTAGGTGCTAGCATGATAGATTCAAGTGATTCATGCCATTCATCATTGATCAAAATAAGAAGTTTCTATTATTCTATCATTTTTCTTGAGGAGGATGAGATGATACTTATCTCTAGGTTTGAGAGAATTTTAGAGAAGTTTTTTTTGTGCACAACAAGTCTAACCTATTCTAAAATGATATAACTTTGAATTTATATTTAGGGTTAAAACAATTGATGATTATACAATGAACCTTTATTATTTAATTTATTTTAAGTAATCTCCATGTCAAATAACAATAAAATTATTATTACCATGAGATGTTTTATTTTAAAACTATTTATTAAATAAAATAAAATTTATTTAAATGATTTTAAATAAAAATATTTCATTTTCATTGAACCATTAACTCAACTCATTTATCCTCCATGGAATTTATTAAACCTTGAATTATAAAATATTTATTCAAATAAACATTATTCATTCAATAAATAAATAAATATTATATTTACTAAATTCAAAAATAAATATTTATTTTAATATTTACATAACTAAATACATATTTATATTAATCAATTCACTAAATTTTTGAATAAATAAATGTTTATTTATTACCTTGTGAATAAATATACATGATATAAAATTCAACTCAAATATTTTAAACTTTAATATCTCATGATTGAATTTATGTGATCAAATTTACTTAAATAATTATCATTACACAAAATGAGAATAATATTTATTCTTAATATTAAATTCACTAGAATTTAATGATATTCTGGATACACTTATCATGTAACCCTCTAGGGATATTTCTTAGTGGAATTAGGGGATCTTACCTAAATTTTAATATCTGTGTCTAGAAACACATCAAGGTACCCATAGTGAAATAAGTTAATGTATAAAAATAATAAATTTCCTATAAATTTTACTGTGTAATATAATAACTTCATCTATATATCTCATCAAGAAGGATGCATACTCTTGTCATCACTGTATATGCTTGATTTATCTTTATTTGAATTTCTAAAATGAAATAATTTATAAATTATCATGTCCATGGATCTAAAAAAAGTTCATTTTCTATCAAAGGTCCAATGATTTCTTCATCCATTAAATTATAAGTGACAAATCCTTTCTTGATTTATTCAATTAATTCCACGTAACTTATTATGGACAAAACATATGCTACATCGCAGTGATTATATGCCACCATAGTTTTCATCCATACATCAAAGTACATTATTCATGATATAAATTAACTATAATCTCAAGTCCAAGGACCAATACACACATTCACAGATTGGATATCTAATGACACATAAAAATGTGGATATATTATTAGTAGATCTGTCCTATTGACCTTCCTTATTAGATACCACAAAGTGTAAACTTTATGAGAAGAAGTCTCAATGTATTGTGAGTCTTCAACACATTATAGTAAAACATAATCTATTTCCCATAAAATAGATGTCATATAAACAATAGAATACATGTTTAAGAATATTTTCACAACATAAAACTTCTCTAGGTTATCATTATAGTGTGGAACTACTATAAAATTTTTAGGTGACAAATAATATAAGGATATTGTAAAATTAATACTACAAAAAATTAAAATACTTATACAATACATTTATTATTATACTGTTAATTGAAAGTAAAAATTCAGTTGGTTTTTAGGGAACCAACTTTAATAGACTCTCACTTTCACTAGATCCAACTACTAATATTTTTTAAACTGCTAACTATCACAAGATATTCATGATTTTTCTTAGATAAGGTTTTAACAAATAGTTCTACCCCATTTTCCTTTGTGTCTACTCTTCTTACTGTGACTTGACCCCTTTGATAAAAATCCATCATGAGATAATACATCTGAAATATATACTGTGTCCATTTATGTGACATGGGAACCTTGGCTTGATCCACCGCTACAACATTACCATAATATAGAGTGACAAGATATTTATTATTATGTGAAAAACCAATCTATTGAATAAATTTTCTCATCCAAACAACTCAATTAGATGCATTAAAAAGTGTAATATAATCAGAATCACCTATAGAATTGGAAACCACTGGTTACTTAGAACTCTTCTTGCTGATGACTCTTCTATTAAGGAAAAACACATATCCTAATTGTAATTTTAGAAGATTATGATATATTTGGAAACTATCATCTATTTTCCACTAAAAAATAGTTTATGATCTCCTCCATAAACTAGGAATGTATCCTTTGTACAACTTAGGTTCATTATGATAGATTTTACAACCAATCAATGTTTCTCTCCTATGCCTACTTGATATATTCCTATCATATTGATGGTGTAAGTGACAAGAATCCTAATATATAACATGACATGCATGATAGATACAATCATAAAGTCATAATGAATTCTAATCATCCTTTCTCTATCCTCTTGGGTTTGAGTAATCATTTTATTGGAGAGATACATACAAAGTAAAAAAGGTAGTAATCCTCTCTTGGATTTTTCTATCTTGTATCTTTTCAACACCTTTTCAATTTATACACCTTGAATTAGTCTAACTAACCTCTGAAATATATCATGTAGGATCCTGATCCATAGAATGTTGAATACTTCACCTAAGTCTTTCATGGAGAATCATTTGGTCAACCACATCTTAACTGGCTGTTAGACATGTATATAATTTCCCATCAGTAATATATCATCAACATATATTAATTCAAAAACCACTACACTCCCACTAAATCTTTTATTGGCACATGGATCACATTCATTCTTAATGAAACCAAATTCTATAATGGATCAATAAAAATGAATGTTCCATGATCTTAATGCTCACTTCAATATATAAATGGATATTTAACACTTTTATACTTTATTGAAATACTTTGGTATCATGAAACCTTATCATTTTGTAATATATACATCATTTATAAGATTTATATTAGGACCCAACCCATCAGAGCCAACCTGGTCAATGGTAAGTTGAGAGTAACACCACAATCCTACCTTTAATAGGCTAGGGGTTGGAAACAAGTACCAAGTAGGAATATCACACACATGAGAGGCTTGAACCTAAGGTACTCGTAAACACAAAAACAACTCCATCCACTAATATAGTATTGAAAGGTAAGATACATGTGATACTAAAATGCATGCATACAACTATATCCCACATTAGAGTATAAAAAAAGTATGGAAAAGGGCCCAATACAATCCCAATAAAACACTAAAAGAGTCCAATATGATAATAAAGAGGGGAATTATATCAAATGAAACTCTTGGTACCAACCATGGTCCATTTATCTAATCAATACTTACCCCACACCTAGTCTACCAAGGAATATATCATAAGGCCTTTTGTTTACATAAGCTATAACATTTGCAGGCATAGCCCATGCATGGGTGAGTATAAACATACCCAATATGATACCCCAAAATTACCAAACACAAATCATTAAATAAAAAAGTAAACTCTAAATAAAAAAATACAAGGGAAAAAATAAGATAACCCAAATATGATCAAATATTGACACCAAGTCTCAATGTGAGGTCATGTACTCACTACCAGCCTTGGATTCTATTTAAGGCTCAAAGGTAACATCCTTTTCAGAAAACTCACTCATTGGGTCTTGCTATACTGGTGGAAATCATCTGAGAGGACACAATCATTGGGTATTTACATAAAAAACAATCAAGAAAACTATGAGTGATCATATTAGAGACTCACTTGATTAGACTACAACTTACTAGAAGAAAACAAATGTCAATATATAGATAGGGGATCATGACCAAGGTCTATAGGGGATATATAACCCTAACTCAAAAAAACCACTAGGAAGGGCATCACACACCCTAGATATAAAAAATTATATACCTAACCAAACCTAGGAAAGAATGATAGAGGATCACACCCCAATCCATATAAAGGGATACCTAAATATATATGAAACTAACCCATAGAAGATATCACTCATCTTGTGATGAGGATGAGACACCTCACTATACCATCATAGGTTTGGATGAAGTGAATGAACCCAAAATACTATAATTAAATGTAAATCACCCAAGATCATACCACAATTGGTTTAAGAAAAAAAAGGGATTCAAATTTCCCTTAAATAAGTACACAATATGTACCAAGGGGTACATGACATGTCACATTGAGTTTGGATCTTCCTATGTACTTCTGTCTTACCCAAAATTTTTTTCTCCAGATACATAATTCATCCACTAGGGTATAAGAATGTAGAGGTTGGGATGACATTCAATGTGCACCATCTGTATAATAATATGTACCTTCCAATGTAAACATGGTGTACTCTACATCACATTGTGTGTATGGGATCAGATGGAACTTGGTGTGTGACATTTTCCAAAGCCTATGAACTTTATGAAGTAAAAAGGGTATGTGGCTCCACCAATGGTGTGTGGGACCACATGGACTCCTAGGTGTGTAATCTCTATACACTCTAAGCTGGTCAGATAAGTGAAACATGTTGTTTGGTAGGTCCACACAATGTGTGATATTTAAATCAACATGAAATCATAGCCACCGCATAGAGGGGACTACCCGTTGTGTGTTATATTTAACTGCATGCTCTGTACATTTAGATTTTGTAGAAATTTTAGACTGTTTATGCATCTTCAAACATGTTCCACGACCACCTTTTGATATTATAGAAAACTCAGTCATAACTTCAATAATGAAGTTGACCAACATTAATGGCCAATTGTAAACCGAATTCCATATGTTATTCTCCAAAAAATCATCTATCATATCCATCTCAAATCAATTGCATGGATCGAGTTTCAAGAACCCCACCATCCAAACCAACACTAGATCTCCATTATCTCTAGTGTATGGATTCCAAAAACCCATAGCTCCAAAACATATTTCATTTCTCCTCTCGAGAGATCTGATCAATTCAGATTGTAGATCCACCATCACCCAAACCATCATTAAATTCCCATCATCAATGCGACACCACCATCATGTCTCCAAAGCCCAAATCCAAACCCATGACCATGATCTGTTGTGTCAAATAATTAATTCATAATGATTATCCCTCGATAACATCAAAACATCGGCCAATTGAGTTTCCATTGATTAATATCAAGGAAAATAGGGATAAAGAAACATAACACAAAGTGATTATCGATTGATGGCTATATTTTTTTGGAAATAATCTCCCTAAACCAAAAAATGTGGTGGATCATCAAATAAACAATTGAAAAGAGAAAAATATCAAATTCCTAGATCTAGGAAGAGAAATCATATGTTAGAAAAAACAGCACATATTATTCCATGAATTAATTTGGTAGGAATTAATTCATGTTTATATTAGTCTATAAATGGAGATTAAATCACAAAATAAAACATCCTACCATAGGTTAGATCAATCATTGAGGAAGAAAATTTCTAATTTGTTATTATTGGTAAGATACAAGAACTCCATCGATGATGACGAGCCTCATGGTACCCTAATCATCGATCCACAATCCCATGATTTCCCACCAACATGCTCTCCATTAGAGACCTACCTCTTTATCCACTAAATCCTATAGGTTTATGTGAATAAACCTAGGGAATTATATATAGAAGGGTTTAAATAGTGGACTTATTAGGGTTTGGAAAATAAATGATAATTAAAATAATAAATTCATTTAATCTTCCCATGACTTCACTCAATTTAAGTGACAAATAACGACATGACTTATCTCAAGGATAGACTGACTGACTGACTAAATGTTATTTTTTATTATAAAAAGAAGGTATACGTCACATACCCTTCAAGGAGGGAGAAAGTGGTGTAAACCCATGAAATCCCTTTGCACTACACTCTTTCATTCAGCAGGAAGAGAGTCTAAACTATCATAAATCATAAGATCCTCATCCTACCTACCCATACGAGCCAATGAGTCCACCACGAAGTTAGAGTCCCTCCAACTATGGTGAACCATCCACCCATTATTGGACTCTCTCTTGAATCTATGAATAATATTAGTCGACTCCCAAGGTACCACATGTCTTCCTTGAAAATCCCTCACAAGGACTTCAGGGTTAGATTTGATCTCAGCCACCTGAAGGCCCTACCTCTTGCAAACCATCAGGCTAGATAGAAGGTCCCACACTTACGCACCCAAAGAGTTTCCCGGACCATAGAAAGCACTGAAGCCAAGATGGATTGAACCCTGGGAGTCATAGAGAACCCCACTGCCCCTCATAACCCCCTCCATGAAAGAACCATCCACGTTCATCTTCAACCCACTTCCGGGGGTCTACCATCTAACCCAATGACTGCTCATCTTGTTCGGGTTGTTGGGACGATTGATGAGGTTGCATATAGTAATTGAAACATGCCCTCCTTCACTAACGAAGCTAGCTCGATGATGAGTGATCTTACACTCATTTTCATGAATAACAGAGAGTGCCTGGATCCCAACCAGACATAATTGAGAGATTCCCAGATGGTCCAACATATGAAAAAAATGATTCTCTAAGTGGCACGCTCAATGACTTTATTCTCAGAGCTGCGAAACCATGTAGACAAGATACCCTGCAAGGACAGTGAGTCTCTCTTCATGTTTGGATGGGGGTTGAAGAAGGAACATAGATGGGAGGCCCATTGACTCTGAAGGAATAGATGAACCATCGACTCCATCTTCGATTTCACATAGCAGTAACAGTGGGAAGCCTGGAGATACCCTTTTTCTGAATGTTCTCCTCTATTGGGATCGCCTTATTTCAAATCTTCCAAACCAAGAAGTTCATTCTCGTGGGAACATCCTTACACCAAACCATTGGCACCCACACATCCAGCACCACCGACTCAAGATAGATCCTCCTGTAATCCCGTATATTAAACCTTCCCATACTCGATTTGGTGAAACAACATTTTTCTGTTTCATCACTCATGACAATATTATCAAAAATAATCCTTTGGTTAGGATTCAACACCGTTTGAATGAAGTCATATTGCGTAGTAGCTTCACTAAAAGAAATGTCTGGTGCGAGGCAGTCTTGGTATGTCAGTCTTTCCCCAACCCAGTTTACTTCCCAGAAGTTTTTATCTCCTTTACCAATAATCCACAGAGTGTAACCCTGCATCACCTCGAGATGAGAAGACATGCAGCGCGCCAAACCAATAGCACCACGATAACCAGTCGTATCCTCATAGATGCCATAATGAAACTTGAAAAACCTATCTCATAGAGACTCCCCAACAATAATTTCCCTATATAACCAACCTTGTAAGCCTGATATGGTCTAATTAATATCCCAAAGTCCAACACCCCCTTCGGAGACTGGTTTCGCTAAGCACTGATAAGAAGCCCAGTGGTCTCGGCCTACCTGCATTGCATCCCACAGGAAAGCGTTGAGAATTATTTCCATTTTCTGGACCACACATTTTGGGGGTTTAACGATGGAGAAAACATGAATCTATATAGATGTTAAGAAGTTGTTGATCAGTATAACCCATCCTCCAAATGACAACAACATGTTCTTCCAGCTGAAGATCCTACCCAACAACCAATCTAGGATATTATCAAAGTGGTGCTTCCTGATGCGGCTGCAAGAAACCGAAATGCCAAGATAAAGCATAGGTAACTTCTTTTGTTGAAAACAGAGGATTTCTTGTATACCTCTACACCTTCTACTGGTTCATTTTTTCAAAATAAAAACATGACATTTCGTAGGGTTGACACACTAGACACTAAGTCGACCAAACTTAAATATAATCTCCATCAGATGCAGTAGAGACCTGTGATTGCCATTAGTGAAGATCAGCACATCATCAACAAACATAATGTGTGAAATACTCTACAAACCCCACCTACCATAGATAGGGTTTTCCCTTCCCTCCTCCAAATTGTGATACAAGTTTCGTGATAGAGCATCCTAGGCCAAGATAAAAAGTATTGGGGACAACAATTCCCTTTGACAGACCCCCCAGACTAATCTAAAGTAGTCAAATCACTTCCCCATCAAAGATATAGACATCCAAGGAGAGTAATAACACATGAAACATATATCAAAGAACCTCTCCTAAAAAATGGACCTCCTCGTAACATGGAGGATGAATCTCCACTAAACATTGTCATAAGCTTTGTTCATATCAACTTGAAAGATGAAGTTGGACCCCACTGAACACTGGTGAAGGTCATTCACATGATTTCTAGCAATGCCAACCACCCCTTAGATACTTATACTCTAGTTAAACCCATTCTGTTCCATGGAAACCAACTTGGGAATGAGTCTACTAATCCTTCTTGAAATAATCATGTCCAGAATCTTATAAGAAACATTGCTGAGGAAAATAGGCCGATATTGATTAATAAGAGTTAGGTTCTTGATCTTTGGTATAAGAACAACCCGTGAGGAGAAAATTCACCTATTAATTTCCCCACCATGAAAGAATTACTGAACTAATTCCACCAACTTAGGGCCAACCATGTCCCAAGATTCCATGTAAAAGGAGGCCGGAAAGCCATTTGGTCCAGGTGCACTGTCCTGAGGCATTCCCAACAATGACTCCTTGACCTCACTCTCCATTGGTAAAGAGGTCAGGGAGGTATTTTTGGCCTCCCTCACGAGATGCAGAATACTAATCAAGAAATCTTTACAATGCATTGAATCTCGCACAAATTTGGAGGAAGCCTCCCCCAATAGGAGACCTTAGAAGTGGTCCAAATCCATTTTCCCGCAACATCCACATCCGAGGTAAAGGTACCATCTCTAAGGCTCAGATTAATCTTCATGATCCTATTATCCTTCATGAATGAATAAAATAATGATGTGTTATGATATAATTATCATATCCATTTGATCTGTGAGAATTTTTTATAAATTCTCTAAATTTCAAGAATCTTTTCGGCCAGAATAGTTCTCCTATCACAAAGGGTAACAAAGGTGTTGTTATCCCAATCATTCTGGAGTGATTCCTCCAGCCTATCAACCTCCGACTGAATTCTTTACACTCTTACCAAATCATCTGGCATGTTTGCAAGCCAACTTCTAATGTCCTTCTTAAGACATTGGAGACAACTCACCAAGCCTCACCACGAACTTCCACCATCCTCCTATTGCTAGGAATCTCTCAGAAACTGCATAAAGGAGGCATCCTGATGCCACGTGCTGGAATAGCTAAAGACTGGGCCGACCACCAGTTCTCTCCTGATCTCCACATGAAGTGGCACATGGTCTGAGAGGGAGCACATGAGGTGTGTAACCGACATTTTAGAGAATAAGTCCAACCCCTGAATGTTCATGAGACATCTATCAAGGAAGAACCAGATACAATTAAATCTATTTTGATTGTTGCACCATGTGAACCTGGATCCTGAGAATCCCAAGTCTAGAATAATAGTCACCGCTATGAAGCTCCAAAACTCTTGCATACTTCCTTGACTAGGGCTAGAGCCTCCTTTTTTTTTGATAAATCTAAAATCACGTTGAAGTCGCCACCCAAAAACCATGGAAGGGAGCCTGTTTGGAAGGCCTCCAGATGATTCCATAGGTCCAGCCTCCCATGTGGGTTAGTACATGCATAGAAAAAGGTAGAAAGAATATCAATATCTCCATAATAGATCTTCATATTGATGCATAGAGATGTAAGGCTCACAACCTCTATTGAAACGTTCTTCTTCAAACATATATAAATTTGAAAATTATCAGCACCTCCATGAAAGGCATTAGAGAAACCCATTTTCTTGGCCAACCATGAAGCCTTGTTTAGATCCCACTTTTGTTCAAGAATAGAAACAATATAAGAGTTGTGTCTCTTAGATTCTGAGGAAAAAAAGCAAACATGGCTTGGGCCCCCAAGCCTTGTGCATTCTAGATGAAAATAAAAAGAATTACAACAAACCCTTCCGAAATTTTGTGTTCGAGGAGATTTAAAGAGGAAACGGAGAGAACAAACCCATCTCCTTAGATTTAAAACAACTGACTGGCCCTACAACTCTAGAAACCTAGACATCCCGTATTGGAATTTTCACAACCTTCTTGAACGTGCCATCTAAGTCTGCCAAGAGCGGCCCCCTTCTGGTCGGGTGGAAGCATGGAGATCTTATCATTAGATCACATTGTACCAAGGAGACCAACAGGAGCCACAAGGGGGGGATAGAAAAGAATCCTAAAAATCATTCTCAATGCATTCAGAGGGAAGACCTGGCTTCATCAACCCTTTAATAGGCTGGGTCAGATTACTCACCAGGGACCATTAGAGAAACTCGGGAAAAAGCTGAGATGGGAAAAAAACACCGAGGTGGGAGGAGACAATTCTTTACCAAATATTAGTAAATAATCAGGCCTGAAGACAAAGGGATCTGGAAAATACGAGAAGCCATCCATAGGCTGGGGCCTGACTAAAAAATCCCAATCTAAGGATTTTGGTTCAGATGACCAGACGATCAGATCCAAAGGGTTCGTCGGGGAAGCTGACATATCGCTGGAGTTAGTTGTTTTCCCATCTGATACACTATTTGAGTGTTATTGTTTTATTTCTAAAAATTTAATATTTTTAATATATTAACACTGAGGCTGCATGACCCTGAGAATCTCATTCTGACTCCACACCTTATTCTAAAAATATTATCTAAAACATTCTAAAGTGTCAAATAAAAATTATGTAGTCATTTAATTCTCCTAGTCCTCAAGTATTTTCATCTCCAAAAGTGAAAAACTACTCACAAGTTAGGATATAGATATTTCATTTAGTTCTCCCAATTTAACGAGCTCTCCTAGGGTTCTTGTGCTTTCAAAAAAAAAAACATTCACCCAAGGAATTTTTTCCCCATGAATGGACTTCTCTTACTGGTCCCCAAATTCCACTAGGAACCTCAAAAAGGTAACTACACCCTCAATGTACAGCTCACCCCATTCAATAATGTGTAATGTGTCATGCACATATCTCCTCATCCATGACACATGGAATATATTGTGCTCCTAGTCTAACTACAATGGTATGGATAATAAATAAGCCACCTCACTAATGCTATGTAGGAATAGGAAAAGGGTCTATGAACATTGGAGATGGTCTACCACCTTCTCCAAACCTTCATAACACTTGATAATGAAAAACCCTCAGGAACATGTAGTCTCCCTCAATAAACCCCAAGGGAATCCATCATTCGTCTGTATAGGACTCCTAACACCCCCTAGGAGTCCTTATCTACCTATGAATATACTGCACCTTCAATACCATTACATGCTCAAACTATGGGCCCATAATCATTGTTCCCCTTGCTCAAAATAGTATAGTAGTGACCTATATGATCTTCTATACATGACCTTGAATGGTTCTACACTGATGGTGGAGTGGTAACTTTCATTAAATGTATAATTTACCAATGGTAGATGATCCACCTAGCATGAACCAAAACTAACATGAAAACCCGAAACATGTTCTCTAGAACTTGAATGGTCCAATTTTCCTAGACATATGTCTAGGAGTAGAAACTCTATTCTCAAACTCAATCAAGATATAAATTCTACCATAAAACTCTCTATAATTACAATGTGATGTGAGAATCATGGTATGAAATGATCATCAAGTAACTCAATGAAGTTTAACCACCTCTTAGACTCACTAGAATTCCAAACTCTTCATTATGTTCTTTTCTTGGATGGCTAAGAAGTGGGCTGACTTAGTGAGTTGGTTTATAAACAATTGAATAGTGTCATGAAATAAAATATATTATGGAAGTCCCATCACAAAAACCATGGAAACACCATCCCAATTCCAATACCAGTATCTCGGTCTTCACCTGTTTGTAGGTGAGGCATTCAGAGATAAACTAAAAAACACACAACATTACTCCAGGCCACTAAAACAAATGTAAAAGGCCCTAGTGAATCCTTTCCACTCTTTAATGTACCACTAAGGGATGGAAATAAACTCCCTTATCACATCCTATCAGAAATTGATATGCACCATTATCTATCTTGGAAAAAAGGATGACATGATCCCCACCATTATAAAATCCATAAGGAGCATGTATGGTGGATATATAGTCATGAAATATCTCTCTTAAGATAGTATCTCCAAGAATTTAGGTTGAAAATCTCAACCACCAAATCTAAGCCATGGGTTGCACATTTTTTCTTTTGGGGTCTCAGATTTCGGGACCCATAAGCAATGAATTATTGCCTCTACATCATAATTCATTTGATCCCAGCTCTAGAGGCAATGAAAAAACCCACATACTCAACAAACTCCAATGGTAGTATCAAGATGTGGATTCTTGACCACCTCGATTTCCACTCCTAGAAATCTTGGTGACACTTCTCTACCCACATGAAAGGTTTCTACTTTTAAGTACATGATGGAGGAGTTGACCTAATTCTTGAGGAGTTGGAAACAATATCCAATGAAATCCTACCAAACCAAGGAATTTCCACCCTCATTCATGGTCTTTGGTGGCTTCCAATATAACACTGCCTCTAATTTTACTGGGTCCAGTACTACTCCTATGTCTAAGAAGATATATCCTGATAAGTGGACCCCTTGAATCCATAACTAACACTTCGATATATTATCATAAATATAAAACTCTTGGAGTATGTCCATAACCATCCTAAAGTGTCCCAATGCTCGAAATCTAATACCAATTACACAAGGATTTCATCAGTAAAGACAACCATCAACTGGTTTATGAAGGGTTGAAGATATGGTTTATAAGAATTATAAAAAATACTAGAGAATCCATCATTTATAAAGCTATAACAAGGAACTAAAAGTAACCATAGTGTCTTGGGAAATGTACTTTTGGTATATCCTCATCTCTAACCTGAAGCTGGTGATAACTAGTCTTGAGTTCAAACTACAAGAGTGAGTTTTCCCCTAACCTATAGTCGAAGAATCCATTGATTCTTCTAGGTCGACATTACTTCCTAATATTTTCTAGGATTATGTGACCTTAATCCATGCATAATCTCAATATGACATCTTCCTTCTTAGAGAAAAACATTGGCGTTTCCCAGGGGAACTTATTAGGTTTAACAAAGACCTCTTATTTACAAATTCTCCAACTGAACCTTTATCTCTCATAACTCTAAGAGGCCATCCAATATATTGTCATAGATATCAGTTCATCTCTGGGTGTAGGTATATGCATAATTTTAACTTTTTATGGGATGGTGATCCTGACACATCCTTAAGGAAGACATCCTCATGCCCATCCAATATCACAGGAACTAAAATCTCATAACAACGGAGGAGTAAAGGTTGATATATTTTATACACTAAGAGGGAGGGGGGTATGAATCAGTGCAGGTTACCTATTATAAAATTTTCAACCCCTTATACTTACTTTTTTACTTGTTATCTATTAGGTGATTATTATCTTACTTTATCTCTCATGCACTCTCTCACCCTCTATGTCCCTCTATCTAATTCTTCATTCTTTCAAGAAGCATAGAAAAACACACACACACACATGAGACATGATTATTTACAAGGGTCACCTTTAAAAATGAAAGTCTTTTCCTTGGTATGATCTAGATTCATACAAGACCATATAATCCACTAGTATTAACCTATGGATATAATTGTGTAGGATTTATCCTTGTACCCAATTTTGATACGTCATGCGCTATATATTATACCACTAATTTTTTATATTATCATCCCAACAACATACAAAAAATTAGAATAAAAACAAGAAATATGAAGAACAATGGATACTCTTTAATTATTGTTGAATTTCTTCTTAATTTTTTTTTCTACTTTCACTTTCACAGTATCATTCAAGGATTTATTCTCTTATTTTTTATGAAAATAGAAATATACACACTTCTTTCATAACACAAGATGTTCAATTGTATTTCATTATTATAATAAAGACCTTTTCTTATTCTTTACTGTATAATATATTTTTTCACAATACCTCTTATTATCATTCTTTATTCTTCAAATTAATTTCATCAGTAAATTTCATTGGATATCTACTCACTAACTTCGACACAAAGACATTTTATAGAAATATCAGTGTTAGATCACTTTCATTATCTATTTCATGGATATGCAATGTATATCACATAGACTCTCTTAGGTACATTTAGTGATATACAATAGATTCTCTTTAGAGTGCTAACTAATATTATACTCTTCAATTTAGATATATATAAAATAGGTTTTCACAACATCCCTCTAAATCCTTTAGTTTGAATTTGAATTTGAATTTCAAATTTACACCACCAACTTCTTCTTTAAAATCATCCTTTGGATCATTATACCAATATAATTGATCATATAATTCAAATAAGTAGTTATTTTGAGTAATTATAACTACTAAATAACTCATATGAATATAATTCAACACACTTCTTTGAGTCTACTTAGATTTCACTTCTGTAGTGTGGTCTTGTTCATTATGATGTAGCCTAGTAGTTTTTAGATATTTTCTCACAACATACACACAAGGATGCAGCATGGTCAATGTGATATAGTGTGGAGGTCATGAAATCTCTAGTACCACCAAAATCTATCCATACCATCTCTACAATGTTGTATTCTCACTATAACATAGTATATCATTTATTCTCTTAACTATAATGTGAAAGAAGAGCTATGGGGTCATGAATTTTCCAAAACCACTAAAATCCAACCAAATCATTTTTGTGGCATGATATTATCACTATATTATAGTCATTTATTCATTATCTTGACTATGACATAGTAGAATACCTGTAGCATGGAGGTCACAATATTTCCAGAATCCTTAAATTTAAACCCCGCCTCCTCTATAGTGTGGACATTCACTGTAGTATAGAGGTCCTAGATTTTCTAGTACCACTAAAATTAGACCCAAACCCATAAGTGATTTGGAAACATATATTGTTGTGTGTACACTAATACCATAGTGTGTATAATTACACCATGGAATGGTCCTCCACTTTACACCTCCTCATCGTGGCATGTCCATTATGACTATGGAGTAGGACTCCTTAAAAAAACATATACAGTGCATAACTAGAATTATAGAACAAAAACTCTTCTTCTTCACCAAATCCTCTTGCATCATGAACTCCATTAATGATATATAAACACTAATAACGTTTCACATGGAATAATTTGATTTATTTTTTTAAAAGACTCATCCAAATACTTTTCTCTTCAAAATCACAGATTCATCACCTTCATAATTCTTTATCATAAAGATAATAAGATCATATATATGGAATTCCAAATATTCAAATAACTCCATGTAATTCCAAATATTCAAATAATATTTTCCTTCGATATATCAACTGTTTACTAGGCAAGAACATAAAACCATATTCAAAATTATATCACCTAATAATTTTTCACTTATTCATAGAGAAATTGACTTGGGAATATTATTCACTTCAATTTCTTACCAAATTATTAAATATGATTGGGTTGTATTCATCAACATATTGAAATCAATTAGTATTTATTATTAATTTAAAATATCATTAAAAATAAATAAAAATCCTAAAAAGTGGGTTCAACAAGATCCCCCTTTGTATTTATTGTCAATACCGCTTTAAAATGACGTGGTAATAATTGATACTCACTTATTATACAACTTTTAATTTATCTCCACCAAAATTTTCAACTTTCATTTCATTCTCTCCCCATATTATCATCAAAATTTTCATTTTACTTACCCACCTTATTTAAAATAAATACAAAGTATTTGAGAAATGGTATAAATTCATACATAGAAAAGTTATATTAATAATTCTAATCTAAGTCTACTAAGCCATTATTGATGTAGAAAACAAGAAGGTTTTATTTAGACAACTAAGCTGTCCATAATTAATTGAACACGACACCAATTAGAAATGAAACCACTTAAAATCAATCTTAAATAGATTTTCAAAAATTATAGGTTGAAATAATCTATGATACCTCTTGAGATAACAAATGTGATATATATTTCATTAGAAGTTTATCAACCAAAATTTTCTATACTCAACTCAACATACAAGTTAAAACATTTAGTGTAAAAACAATACGAAAAAATTATCTATGCACTTATTCAAATTTCCAATTTCATGTCATTTATAAAAATTTTTTTCTCCCTTTTGTTCTATAATATAATTTAGTTTATCAAGGATAATATATTTAAAAAATAATTCTTTTTTCAATGACCCCACATTCAATATGTTTCAAAAAATATATTTGTATGAACCAATATTTTATGGAAGATACTTTTCATTATTCACTTATCTCCCCCAAGGGAAACACTCCTTAAACACTTTAATATAGTGAATCTCTTCAAAGATGTATTTTAATATGTTATTAAATGAGAATAAACCAAAATAAAATTCCTTATGTGGATGTCCAGTTTTGACTACTTCCACATTATCATTAAGGAAGATCTTATTTAACTAAAATTGTTGAGAATACATAGATTACTCTCAGATGGAATCTTCATCTTCTTACTATCCAGTGTTGATATCACATACTCCAACTTAATTAAAGATGATTCTATATCACATTTGTATTTGAATACTAATTGAGAAATCATTCAAGGATAGTGGATTATTTATCTTCATTGTGTATAATTAAAAACATATTCATTTTCTAAGGTTCTCTCCTCTAGGGCCATAATTCAACTTTAATCCCCTAAATTGCAAGTACAAATACAATACACAAGTTTTAAGGTAGTAATGTGGATTTCTTTTCTACTCAATCTGAAAAAAAGGTTGAGAGAATTTTCTCAAACAAGTTGTTCCACATTCTATAGAATTCATTCTTACCCAACTAATTTTCAAATCTAATTTTGCCTTTGGTATCATAGATCTCATCACTTCTTCCATTCCATTGTGTAAGATACTTTTTATACTTTAATACATCAAATAAAATGAATCTCCTGATGTAATATTTATTCTCTTCAAGGATTTTTCCTATGCAGGAAATTTCATCAAACCTCCTTTGGAAATGTATCCATCATTATTTAATCTCTCACATAGAACTTATCTAAAACAATAGCTGTCCTTTATTGATTACCTCTCATGAAATTTGACTTCTTCATATAGAATTTATTCTTCTCATTTTTTATTAACTTCTGCTTATACTTTATCCATCTTTCTTACCTTCTATAGATTTATTGACCCAATAAAAAGAATGGCTTTAAATACATGTGAATATTTCTTAAGCTTCCCACATATATTCTCTTGAGGGTTCTTTACATCATACCTTTTAGATGTGAAAATCCTTCTAGTATTCAAGGTATTTTTTGAATATAAATTTCATTAAAATCATTATCTAGTGCTCTTCCACATGTCTTCATAGACTTATTGGGAGAATTTTTTTTTGAATTATTCAAATTTTCTCCCAATTATGACAAAAATTTCATTAAAAAATCATATTTTATTTATTTATTATTGGTATTTAATAATTTTTGAGATGACCATGCACCACTATTCTGACCACTACCACTAAAACTACTATATAAATCTACAAGTTTCTCAAATGTGTTTGAGATAGATAGGTTATTATGAATATGTGGACACTTCTTCTTATTTAACTTGATCCCTATTGAAATAGGCTTCCATTGTTATTATGAGATTAAATTATTATACCAAAAATCCTTTGAAAAATTCCTAACTCTATTGAAATAATATAATTTCCCAAAAAACTTTGATCTTTTGTTTTCCATTTAATGCTATCCTGAAATTCCATATCTATGATCAAGATTTTTTTGAGAATTTTTCACCACCAGTTGGGGTGATATCAAGTAACCATTAACCATTCCTCATATTATATATACCATTTATGAAATTGTATGATTATCATCACTTATTATCATCCATACTTACACAAGTTTACATTTTAACCCTACACTTTTCATGAAAATTGATTCAAAAAATTCATCAAATGAGTATATGGATGTTAAATTCTTCACAATTTCTTGGGAAAGATCATAAAGATATTACATGATATTATTTTCACATAATATAGGTATTTGGATACTAGATTCCTCCTTATAATTTTCTATGATATCATCTTGACACTTATTTTATTGTGAAGACTAAATATGCATGATTTTTAATTTGGCTAATTTGATTTCCAATTATTGATACTTCATATTGAGAGAATTATTTTTATATTTAATAAATACCATTATATATTAATTTTACTTCCTTATTTTCTAAACATATTCATCATGAATTCTAAAATTTTCTTGAATCAATGTATCAAGCTCCTTGATCCTCTTGTATTTAGTATCCAATGGTTCATTATTTATATCAATGCTGTCTTTCAGACTTTCTTTCAATGCATGGATATTATTATCAAAAAATTTAGTAGACTAATAATTCTATTTAATAGTGTTGAGTCACTCTTCTTCATGTTTGGAGTATCTCACCATGAGATCCTCATTATCACTTTCTTTGATAGTAAATTATTTTTAGATCTTAATGCAAGTAAGAGATATTTATATTAAATCCTCCTGGAATTCATATATCTCACATTCAAGATGAGTGATATATTCCTATTAAATTTCAAAAACCCCACAAATTAAAGAAACTAGTTCATTGCATAATCCATGCATCATATCACTTAATTCATCAATAGATGAATCAGTTGACATATGATCACACCCACTTGAATCTTCTTCATATAAATAATTTAAAAAAGAATATTCGCAGACATTAGGATCACTTAAATTCATTGATTCAATTGAGGGAGAAACATTGTCTATATATTTTATGGAACATTTAACCACAAGTTCTTCTCCTTATAGGAAAGATATATCTTCCTTTCTTAGAGAAATTGGAACTTCTTCATCTTTTAATAATAGGTAAAACTTATTTATCTTCTTATTATCTTTATTTTTACTATTCATCATGGTCTTGGTAGAAATAAAATTCTAATTTTAAATAGAAACAAATTCTCCAAAACTAAACTTCATTATAATTTTATGAAATAAAACTTTAAATCTTCAAATAGAATAATTTCAGATTGAGAATCCGACCATAGGTGAACATAGTTTCTCTGATACCAATTTAGAATATAATATAGGTAAACCTATAAATCTGATACCACTTGAGGTGGAATAGTTGATATATGTTATAAACTGAGGGTGGGGGGGGGAGTGAATCATTTTAGGTGTGCAATTATATCTTTTTGAAACCCTTCTTCTCACTTTTACCTCTTTCATTATTAGTTGATTATTCTCTTGTTATCTATCTATATATTGTTCCTTATTATTTAATGTAGAAAAATATAAAACACACTTTCACACACAAGATAATGAAGATTTAAAAGGTTCACCTTTAAAAATAAAAGGCTATTCCTTGATATAATCTGGATTCCACCAAGACCATACAATCCACTAGTATCAACCTATGGATACAATTGGGAAGTGTTTATCTGTGTACCCAATTTTGGTGTATCCTGCCCTCTATAAAATCACTATGATTATTTATACTATCATCCCATTAGTTTATAATAAATTGGAATAAAAAATAAAGATATTATAACAAAAATTAATACTCTTGAATTATTTTTGAAGTGATTATTCCCTTTTACTTCTTATACTCTCACTTAAACATGAAAGGATTTATTCTCTTCTTTTATATACAAAAAGAAAGGTACACACTTATTTCATTGTAGTAAATTCTCATTATCATTATTTCTTAGAATAAATAACTCTTATTATTCACTATATAATCTCTATTTTTTTTCACATCACAACCTCTTCTATTTATTTCATTTTCAAATTTAGTGCATCATCGAATTTCAATGGACCTCGCTTAACTAACTTTGACACATAGAAATTCCCAAAAAAATCAGTTATAGTCCACTTTACTTCTCTATTTATTGGATATAAAATATATATCACAAAGAATATCTTCTATTAATTTAGTGATATACATTATATTCTCTACATTGTTCTCTCTTATATTCTACTATTCAATTATTTTGTGTATAAAGTTGTTTTTCATAGCAGTCCTCCAAATCCTCTACTTTGAATTTTAGTTTCAATTTAAAATTAAAACTACCAACTTTTTATTCAAACTAAGACATTGGATATTTTTTCAAATATATTCTAATAATCTAATTAAAATAAGTAATTATTTTGAGTTAGAATAACTACCAGATAACTTAGATGAATCTAAGTCATTACACTTCTTAAAATCTTCCATGATTTCACTTTTATGGTGTGGTCAATGTCATTACGGCATAACATATTGGTTTAAAGTAGTTTTATCAAAACCTCCACATAAGGATGTTGTGTGGTCAAGGTTATATGGAATGGAAGTCATAAAATCTCCAGTATTATTGAAATATGTCCAAACCATCTATGTGGTGTGGTATTCTCACATCATGACAGCCTACTACCAAGCAGGGTGCTGTTAAACCCATGTCATGAGCACCTATGGAAAATGATTCATTTAATTTGGATTTATAACACCCACCACTCTAAGGGTTATGCTAGTCAAATGGTAATAAATCATATGTATCCTTCTGTATATGATCTCATCCTACTTTTCCTGGGATCCCTTTCTCTCAAAAGAAGTAAAATTCTATCCCATTAACTCATATACACTGAAACTCTCATTGATATTAGTCAAAATGGGAATAGAAAATAGGAAACTAGTCTATGTAGAGGAAAAAATCATAGGTCCTCATTTCCTTCTATGAAAAGATTCCATTTGAGGCTCTCTCTCTTCCCAGAGCTAGGTCACTTTGTTGGTAGAAGTGCGTAATCAACGAACCTTCTTTGCAGAATCATCTAAACACAAGGGTTAAGATGAAAGGGTCCAATAGAAACATTAGGTATTGAACAAGGGATTAATTTAGGGTAAATACTTATGATTGTGTACTAAAAATATAGTTAGTGTGGAGAATACATAGGTCATACCTCGAAACACACCCAAAGCGTCTATGTTAAAAGCCCACATTTTCTAAAGCTATCCCTCCCCTTGAAAACCCATTCCCTATAACTAGATATCTAAAAAATTATCACATAATAAATGGTATTGGACATAAAAATAAAAAAAAATCATCCACCACACCTTGAAATTATCTTCTTTGGGAAGCACTGACTCACCCACATTACTTTAAATCGCTTCACAAGAGAACATGTCTTGGTGGGGGAAGTGTCCCTCATCTTTTCATATCCAAATCCATATCAAACATCACCAACATAAGTCTCCAAAATCACTTTAAAATTACTTGGATAAGTTATTACACCAAAAAAACCATCAATAGGGATCCCAATTAGGTGGGGCACTCATACCATAGGATTGAGTCGGTCTAGTACCAACAAAGGAGGGGGTCTAAATCCCCATGAAACCTGAGTAGTATCTGACTCTGAAACTCACTAATCACACTCAACATAGGAAAATTATCTATTGTTAATACCAGGAATAACCACTTCTCAACCTGATGGGTAACATCCACCTAAACTAATATAGGTGTTCCAACATGCTACTCAATGGGTGGAGACACCACTCATTATCCACCCAGAGGAACTATCTTCTATATAGGTCCTTAGAATGGATCCTCATCACTAAGTATATCATAATCATGATCTTACTCTATAATCCTATATAGATATCATCATGGAGGAATCCATTGATATTTGAGATGCACTACGAACAAAAGAGAATATATAGGGATTTGATATAAGAAGGACCTGGAAACCACAAACCATTCGTATATGATACATGTACTAATGTTTTACCTACAGGAAATACCTATATGTAATGATTCAACAAGTAGGTTATTATAGTTCTGTTGAATGGATATGCTGGCCACCACACCATCACTAGGTTCCTCGGCCTGGGAGTCAAACTCGAGACACTTTAATACTATTTAACTAGTTCCTAAACCAACCCTCATGGATAGAATATAACTAAAATCAGATTCTAATATGAACCACTCTGATACCACTCTATAATGTGCTGACCCACTAGGGCCCACTTGGCCGAAAATAAGCTGATATTGAAACCCTAAGACCACCTAAAATAGTCCAGGGGCTTGTTATAAGCACTAAGTAGGAATATCACACTCATGGGAGGCCTTAGACTAAGTTATCTTGATTCACACACACATCTCAAATAATCAATACAATGCTGAATGGTAAGATACAACTAATATAAAAATGAAAGCATGAATCTACACCCTACATCAGAGTATGAAATAAATATATGAAAGAATATAGGTCCAAATAAAAGCCCACCAAAATTGTAAAAGAGTCCAACATGCTAATAATGAGGGGAATACTATTGAATGAAACTCCTGGAACCAACCATGATCTATCTAGATCAACTATATTCTACCTACTTTGAGTCCACCCAAGACTATGTCGTAAATCCTATCATCTATATAAGACACAACATGTATAAAAATAGACCTTTCAAGGGTGATTATAATCATACCTAGTAGGAAACCTCAAAATCAATAAACCTAAATCATCAAAGAGTGAGTTAGATCTAAATCACAAAGACAAGTGAATAAATAAGATAACCCGAATATGCAAAAACATAGTCACAAAGTTTAAAGGTGAGGTCACATCCTCCTTGCCATCCTAGGATCCTACTAAAATCTCAAAGGTAACATCCTTACAAGAGAACTCACTCATTGGGTCTCATGATACTTACAGAACTCATCTAAGAGGACAAGTTTGATGGTTATTTCAATGAATGAGAATTAAAAAAACTGAGAGGTATCATCCGAGATACTCACTCGATCAGACTAAAACTTACTAGAATATAACAAACATTGATTCACATATAGGCGATTATTCCCAGGGCCTATGAGATAAACCTAACCCTAATTTTAATAACCCACTAGGAAGGGGATCAAACACACTAGATATTAGAAATGGGATACCTAACCCAAAATAGGTAAGAATGATAGAGGATCATACCTCAAGCTATATAGAGGGATACCACACTATATCTGGAACCAACCTATAGAGGGGATCATTTATATTGTGTTGAGGATGGAATACCTCACTATACTCTATCAAGAATGGATAAAGTAAATTAACCCATGCTAATATGATTCAAGGGAACTCACCAAATCTCCTACCATAGTTGTTCTATAAAGGAAAATGGATCTAACTTCCCATTAAAGAAGTACACGATGTGTCCCAAGGGGTACACAGTGCGTCTCATTGATTTTGGCTCTACCCATGTCCTACCATCTCACATGAAATTTCTTTCTTCAGATACATGACATGTCTACTAGGGTACATGACATGTAGAATTTGGGATAGCACTTAGCATGTGTTGTTTGCTGGAGACTGTGTACCTTCTGAAGTATAAATGGTATACTTTACATCACATGACATGTAGGGGCTAGGATACTCAATGTGTTTCAATTTCATAATCTTGTGTACTTTCCAATGTACATGGGGTGTTTCCCTCCACACATGGTGTGTGGGGCCACATGGAACCCTAGGAATTCACTCCCTATACTTATTGTGTCGACTGACTAGTTTGTCATATGGTGTGTGGGAGGCCCATATAGCATGTGGTATTCAACTCAATGAAAAACCCTATCCAACACATAGAGGCGACTACACATTGTGTATTATTTTGAAATACATTCTGTATACATCATAATTTTATATAAATTCTAGAATGTTCATGTTTCTTCACCTGTACACCACTAAAACCTTTGGATCCACTAGAAAAATTGTCCACAACTCCTATAATGGAGTTGACCGACATCAATGGATAGTCAGAAGTTGGATTCTAGCCATTATTCACCAAAAAAATCATCCATCATCACTATACAAAAACATTCACAAAGACCAAGTTATGGGAACCAAAAAATACACACCAAAACCAGATCACCATCATCACTGGTGGTCAGATTCTAATAACCCATAGCTCAGGAACACCTACTGTTTCTCCTTCAGAGAGATCCACTCAATCCGTCTCATAGATTCACCATCACTCGAACCATTATCAATTTTAAATAATTTTTACAACACCTCCGTAACATATACAAAATTTAAATCCAAACCCATGAATATGATTTATTTTTCAATATAATGAATTAACAATGATTTTCCTCTTGGGTATTGTTGAAAAATACGCAAATCAATTCATTGTTAATGAATATTGAAGAGTGAAGGGAGAAAGAAAGATAAAAAAAATTGAGTATCGACCGATGTCCATGTTCATTTTTCCATCATCATTAGAAAATAAATAATGGGGTGGATCATCAAATAAAAAATTCAAAAAAGAAAAAATATCAAATTTATAGATCTAGAAAGAGAACACATATATTGGAAAAACCAATGGATATCGATCCATGAATTAATTAGGGAAGAATTACTTTACATTCTTCTCAATCCATAAATAGGGAATAAAACCCAAAATCAAATTCCCTACTTCGGTTTGGATATATAATTGAGAAATAACATTTCCATTGATGAGATCCAATAACTCCATCAATGATGAAGAGCCTCGTGGTACTTTGATCCTTGATCCATGATCCCATGATCACCTTAAAATGTGCTCACCATTAGATTACTTATTCTCCATCCTATCAATCCTTTAAGGTTATGTGGCTAACCGTAGATAATTCTCAATAGAGGGTTTTAAATAGAGGATCCCTTAGGGTTTGGAAAATAAAAGAAAATTAAATTAATAAATTTATTTAATTCATTTAATCCACCCATGACAACACTCTATCTAAGCATATGATGCCAACATAACTTATATCATTCCTAGGGTAAAACTATCACTCTAGATTTAATGCTGGTCTCAATTTTTCCATCTGATACACTGTCAAGTTTTATTCATTTATTTATAAAAATCTACACATGTATGATATATTATATTTAATATTTTTAATATATCAACACCAAACTTCCATGTGCCCCAAAATCTAACACTAACATTACACCTTACTCCAAAAATATTATATAAAATATTTAAAAGTGTCAAATAGAAACATTAGATCCATTAAAAGTTCTATTAAGGAAAGTAATTTTGATATTCATTTTTCAAATTTCATAATCATGGAAAGTATAATTTTAATAGATCTTAGAATGAAGACTGGTGAATAGTTTTCTTTATAATATATACCCTAACATTTATTGAACCCTTTTGAAACTAGTTATGAATTGTAGGTACTAAAATTACAATACATGTCTAGTTTCTTCTTGAATACCCATTTACACCCAACATGCTTTACATCTACTGGAGGATCTACCAAAACGAAAAATTGATTTTTTTCACCAAATCTACTTCAAAATTCATAAATTATTTCCATCTTTATACTTATAATATGTTTAACAATTTCTTATAGGATAATGTTTCATTATTTTTAACTAATAATATGTCAAATTCCTTAGTGACTTCAAAACCATATCACTTTATTTTTATATCATCTCTAGTGATCATACATTGTAATTGTGTCTCTGTAATAACTTCTTCTTCAAGGTATTATTGAATTTTTTGTTGTTTATACTCTTATATATCACAAGCCTCAACTTCATTGAAGTCTATATTTCCATCACTATCTTCATTAGAGATGTGTATTATTTATAGGAATATGAAATGTCTTTCCACAATTAACTTTTTATTTGAGGGTTTATATAGGTAATATCCCCTTATCTCTTTTGGATACCCCATAAATATAAATTTTTTAACTCAATATACAAGTTCATTTCTATAATTTTCCATAAAAATTATTCTCATCACCACACTCATATACGTGACAAAAAAAATTCTCCCCATAACATAACTCATATGGTATTATACTTTTCACTTTAATTAGAACTCAATTAAGTGTGTATAATACTGATTAAAATGAATACCCCCAAAAAATGAAATATTTTCATGAATAATCATCGATCTAACCATGTATAATATGGTGATATTCATACTTTCACTTAAACCATTCAACTATGTTGTATAAGGAGTGAGTTGAGATAGTATCCCAAACTATTTTAAATAATCAATGAACTCTCAATTGAGTTACTCCTCACCTCTATCTTAGTGGAGTTTCATTATCTTATTACCAAACTGATTATCTAATTCATTATTATATTCCTTAAATTTCTAAAATGAATTATACTTATACCTCATCAGGTTAATATAATCATATCTAATTAAATTATTGTTAAATATAAGTAAGTAAGAGCATCCACCTATAAATTCTAATGGAAAATGTCAAAACAAATCTATATGAACTAATTATAGAATATATATTGATCTCTCAAATTTTCCAATAAATAAAGACTTGATCATTTTTTACTTTTAAAAAATAGTTACATATATACATGGGTTTTAACTCAAAATAATCTAAATACCATTCTTGATATAATTTTTTGAGACACTTCTCATTAACATGACCAAGACAATTATCCCATAACTGGGTATAGTATGAGTCATGTGAACTTGGTTCACTATCGATTTCCAATAATTGATTTTTATATTATAGTTTGTAAATATAGTTATTAATATGTTTGATTCCATAAAATATGATATCTTTATAAACTTATCATTATTTATTTATGAATTTGAAAATAAAACCATCCATATCCAAACTGGACACAAAAATTATGTTCTTGTTTACACCAGGTAAATAATAATAGTTCTTCAAAACTAAAACCAAATCAGTTGGAAATGTGAGATAGTAGTTTCCAATAGCTAAGGTATCCAGTCTTACTCCCTTGGTATTTCAAATATATTCCTCAACTTCTAAAATTTCCTAAAATCTACTCAGTTCTTGTATGTGGATAAAAGTACGAGAACCATAAGCTATATCTAATACCTATTTGTAAAAATGGAAATATTGAACTTGATAAATAACATATATATAACTTCCCATTGGTTCCTAAATAAATAATGGGTTTTCTTCTAGTATCTCTTATTACCATTAGAAAATCTTTAGCCTCCATTTAGATGTTTTTCTTATTCAAATAGAATTACAAAGGTGCCTAGGCCTAAAACTTTTTTAGACATTCTCTATATGACTTTCCTTTTATTAATAATAAGTTAAAAAGGATTTTTAGGTCTCATGTATTTATAATCTTAGATAATCAAAGTTATAAGATCTGGCAGTGACTTCTGTATATTATTCATATTGAAATTGACAATAAAACTTGATAATCTTGAAGGAATCAAGGAGAGGACCAAGTATGTTCTTAGTTATTTGGGTAGGTTAAATATAAATATTTCTTAATGATAAATTTATCCAATCATATTTACTACATGATATACAATTGGATCTCATCCTCCTAGTTTTTGAGTAAATAGTGGCATAGATATTTTATTCTTCTCTTGTATTGCTTTCTCCTAATAAAGATCACGAAAATGAGATAACATGGAGTAAACATCACTGTCATCATGAAGACTATAGAGATCAATAGTCATGGATGAATATATAAGTCATTATACATCCAATTAATCATCCATATGTTTCTAGAAGAAATTTTATCCTCTTAAATTTCCTCCCCTAAGGCTCAGTAGGAATAGATAATTTTTGTATATAAAACTTCCCCTCTTGGCCTAGTACAATACACAAAATCCTATACTATTTTTGGAAGATAGTACTGGTTAAGAGATTATCTTTCTTTAAGAAGAATTATTGGTAAAGTAATGATTTCAATTTGGTTTCCATTTTTCTATAAAAAATAAAATTAGATTCTAGTACGTTTCCATGATTACAATTTTCTAACATAATTAATTAATTTAATTAGATTCCAAATATTTTATAAAATCCTAACAACCCTCAATGATGGATTTAGAATATCTAATTACTTGAATATTCCAGTGTCAAAGATCTATATTTCCATTAAAATAACCCATATAAAGGCCTTAACAAGTTATCTAAAGGAATTTAGGTAGGCATTACTTTCCAACTGCATTAACTCACACCTCCTTGATCTGTTGAGTAGAATATCCAATCCTAAAAGTCATAAAATTGGATTTCATCAACTCTTGGATTCCATTTACATAAAGTATTGTTATTGTAAATACTCTTGATGATAACTTGGTTAAGACAACAAAATATTTTCATCATAACTCCACAATAAATTTAAGTATCCTTACAAGGGACACAACAATACTTTGAACTAAGGATGCATTCTAACTCTAGTGATGGAAGGAATTTTATGACTTAATATTTTTATTGAGGGGGTTTTTGTTAAACCTTTTTGTAAATAATATTTATTTTATTCTTAATTTCTTATTAATATTTTTTCAGATATTACATAATTAATTAAAAATGTTTCATAAAATAATTTACAAACATACCAGTGTAAGATATCATATTTTATTTGATTATACTTGTTAATTACTTTATATGAGATATTAAACAATTAATTTACTATAAAAGATAAAATATATCCCATACCTATCATTTTATTTTATCATAGCATGATTTCAAATTTATTTACACTACTAGAAATCTGACCTTTTCCAACACTTCTATACCAACGGTTCGTAAAAACCGTTGGTATAGGTTCCCTTTCCCAACGGTTTGGCTAAACCGTTGGGAAATCCCACTTTGAGGCCACCTTTCCTAACGGTTTGGCCAAAACATTGGGAAAGGGTATGGATTTCCCAATGGTTTGGAAAAACCGTTGGGAAAGCCCTCATTTTTTCCACCTTTCCCAACAATTTTGGCAAACCGTTGGGATAGGTATACCCTTTCCCAACGGTTTGGCCAAACTGTTGGGAAACGTCCACTTTGTGGACATATTTCCCAACGGTTTGGCCAAAACCATTGGGAAAGGGTATACCTATCCCAACGGTTTTCCAAAACCATTGGGAAAGGTCCCCCACAAATCAACCTTACCCCACAATCAAAATCCAGAATCAAAATCTATACCAACAGTTGTAAAAACCGTTGGTATAGGCCTATACCAACAGTTTTGACAACCGTTGGTATATATCCTTTGATTTTTTATCATTTATTCTTACCCAGAACATTATATAAATCAAAATTTAAAATCATTATGAGAATACATATATATATTTATGTAATTATATTCACAAAAGTCATGTTAGGTTAGTGGTTAAGTCGTTTAATAATAAACTAGGGGTCCTGGGATCAAATCCCAGCGAATGTTTTTTTTTGAAATACCTATACCAACGGTTCCATAACCGTTGGTATAGATTTTCATATTAATTATACCAACGGTTTCCAAAACTGTTGGGATAGGTCTATACTAACGGTTTTGGGAAAATCGTTAGTATAGACCGATCCCAACGGCTTACTTGGCAACGGTTCTCCAAATCGTTGGTATAGGCTATACCAACGGTTTGGAGGCCTATACCAACAGTTCCAAACCGTTGGTATAGGTTAGTTTTCCAGTAGTGTTACTTTATGTTATTGCATTTAAATAAATAAATAAATAAATCATGCTTAATGTAAATAGATAAATATGTATTCATAGAAAAAATAAACTAAATTTTGTGATATAATTTGTGCTTCTATCTAATGATTGGTTTATCGAGTGGTGATAAAAAAAATTGACACTATAGTGAAATAAATCAGTTATCCAATTCTTGGAACGAGTTTTAGAATTTATCCATTCTGCTATGTATCTCCTTGGTTGGATTCACCTCAAATCAGATCCAAAACTATCTCCTCTAGTTGAGATTTCCATCCTTTATAATTTTTTACTAACGTGTAGATAAGGAGTACCCGAGTTTTAGGGTTACACAAAATAATACATGAAAATTCAGACCCGTACATTATATAGGAGGGAGGGATGATATAAAGATCATCATATTCAATTTAATAATAAATATCACATAAAATTGTATAATAAATAATTAAATAAAATAAATAATTCCAATATATACACAAGCAGATTAAAGATCCTGATTAATCACAACATTAAATTACTACGCATTCATAATTTAAAGTAATATTTTAAATTCTTTATAATTAATACAAATATACTAAAATTTAATAAATAAATAAATAAATATAATATTTATCTTAATATTCCTTCCTAATAGTTCTAGAGACATAAATATCTAATACTTTATAATTTTAATTATCTCATTATTATAATTTTTTTTAAAATTATTTGACTACATGATGTATACTTGGAGGCCATATGACATGTATCCTCTAGGTAATATTAAATTCCCATTTCTTAAACTTCAATACATAGATAACATGTAATGTTACTTAGCATGCCATGTGAGATATGTTGTGTATGGTCCTTGTTGTATTCAATGTACATACACAAAATATAACAATATACATGGAATATAGTTCCATGGGTCAAACCATGTAGCATTTTATGCATGTATGACCACACGACATGCCATAAATATATGTGATGTGTTCTAATGGAAATGCGTGAAAAGTACATAGTGTGAAAAAGGACCATTACACATCATTAAATTACATAATTTACATGAAATTTAAAATACCACTTTTTGACCCAAAAAATATACTTAAAATCACTCAACATATGCCTTACTTAGTTTGACACATATTACATGGAATGTACATACCTGTTACATGTCATGTAGTTTGTGTCTTGATGCACCACTAGGATGGTATTTAATACATGATACGTAATAATGCTTCATACTGACCACAAAACCTTCCAAGAATTATGTGGTTAATTTAATCATATAGGGTTACAAGATGTGTACCCAAGATAGACATCATGCAATCCCTATAAAACTATATATCACGCTGGCAGTTAATATGAAATGTGTAATAATGCCACATACTGAGTCACACGACGAGCTAAGATTTACATAACCCACCCATTGAGTGAGTCGACCATGGGTAAATGATGTGTAATTTACCATTACATATCATGTAACTATGTCATGCATCCATCTACCTTGGTACTTATGAATATGATATTTGAGCATTCTTCATATATTTTAGCCTTTTCTAGGCTATCCAAACTTAGATGGACATATTATATCAACATTTTTATTAATATTATTTTTGAATATAAATACTAAAAAACCAATGCATGAAATTGATAAAATAAATTATAAATAATCATAAATTATAATGTAACCACTCTGATACCACTTGAAGGTTTTAGAGTCTAGTGGAATCATTATATGAATGCTCAGTTTTAGATTTTCTTCGGTTTCAATAGATAATATAATAAGAACTTTATGAATATAACCCAAAAATATCCTAGAGATGATCTTTCACATTTAATTTATAATTAATTTAAATCAATAATTACCTTGAACATGTTAATCTTATCGATAAATTTCTATTGAAACTCTTATCATGTAATTATTGTTATTATGGTGGATAATCCAAGAGAGGATTCATCTAGGTGTATCCACACATTCTCCATGAATCTATTAACATTGTTCTTGAATATTCGGGTTCTAACACACTAAATTAAAGTGCTTCATGCTATTTTTCATTTACCACAATAAGAATTTTATCTTTTCTCTTCATGTTATTAAGAGGGAGTATGGGAGGATAATTCTCTTTAGGATTTAGAGAACTCTAGAGAGGTTATTGTTGCACGCAAAAATTCTAACCAACTCTAAAATGATATAACTCGGAATGTATACCTAGAGTTAAAATAATTTATAATTTCACAATGACCATTTATCAATTTATTTATTCTAATTAATCCTGATGTCAGATAATAATAATAATAATAATATTAACATGACATGTGTTTATTGAAATATAATTTCTTAATAAAATTAATATTTATATAAATTATATTAAATAAAATTATATCATTTCCCTAAAACCACTATTCAACTCATTTATCCTCCATGGAGTTTATTATTAATTTCATCAAACCATTAACTATACTCATTTCCATCATACTATTAACTCATCTCAATTATGACTCGGAATGAAAGTTTATTTCTAGGGAACTAAATCCAACATGTGTGAGCCTTAGGTTGTGTTCAAGATATGGGTACATCATCCCACTTAAACATTGGATGAAATAGGTTGGATGATGTATAAGGGTGATGGTATAATGACTCATGTGTTAAGAGAATTATTATGGATAATCGATAGTTTTCATTTTACATTGACTATGAAACTATATAATTTTAGATCAACTCAGGGGAATGTTGGTGGTGGGATACTGAGTTTCATACTCCCACCCTTTAAGGGTATCTTGGTCTATGTGTAGCTCTCATTTTTTATATTTCAGAATACGGTGTGGCCTTGGGATAAGAGTTGGAGTAGGTTAGTGATGGGATCTTGTATGGGTTGGTTACCTGGGAAATATTAAGGATGAAACTGGTTAGATGCTTCATTTCATGAGATGTGATATAAAATGTTTTTTTTTATTTTTTGTTATATTATTTTACATCAACCCACATTTAGTAATCTCTTAGAATTTTTCTTTCTATAACATATTTTCAAGATTATGATATTTGGGGAAAATATTTCAAAACTACCTTTCTAAATAGGAAAATGGTTAAATATGTATATATGACACTACCTAGGGGGAGGGGGGTATTATGACACCCAATGATTCCAAAAAAGATATTAAAGTTTAAAACAACCATGTATTAATTGAATAAGGCATCTCAATCACGAATTATTCAATTTTATGAAGTCATACGATGATTTGGTTTCATTAAAAAATAGAAATAATCCATGTGTTAACAAGAAGGTTAATGGGAGTGATATAATTTCCCTTGTGTTATATGTTGATGACATAGTACTAATTGGAAACAATATTTAAGTCTTATAGTGAGTTAAGACTTCATTAAATGAATGCTTCTTCATAAAATATTTAGGTGAAGCAACCATCATTCTAGGGATCAAGATCTATAAAGATAGATCAAAAAGTCTATTTGGACTAAGTCAAAGTATATATTTTGAAAAGTTAATAGAAAGGTAAAATATAAAATATTATAAGAGAGGGTTTTACCTATATAACATGTCCTAAATCTATCTAAGGAAATATGTCCATAAACACATAGAGATTAATAAATAATGAGTAGAATCCTATAAAATTTAGTGATGAGATCTATCATCTATGTCATGATATGTATTATGATTTCTGTTTCTTATTCATTGAGAATGATTGAAAAATATCAAGAAGATATATGAGAGTTTCATTTGGTAGTAATTAAAACTATCATGAAGTCTATGAGACATAAAAAGTATATGATTTTAGTTTCTGAAATATATAAGGATCTATTAGTGAGGGGATTCATTAATTCCAGATTTCAAAAAAATTATGATATTTTAAAGACATATCAAAAATTTGTATTTGATTGAATGTATGTTCACTGAGCTATGTATTCTCAAAGAAGGTTGTGGTGACTGATTCTATAATAGATTTTTCTTATATTTTGGTTTTTGATATAGATAAAGAAGTAGTATGGATACACAAATTTCTCTAAAATCTTGGAATTATAACTAGTAGTGTAGATTCAATCATAATTTATTGTGATAATACTATAATGGAAGTATATTCTAAGATCCATATCATATCAAAGATAAAATCATATGATTTTGAAATTTTATCTCATGATATATTTTTCTCAATGATGTAAAGTTATATCTAGAAGATTAACCATAAAATAAAAGGTGATAGACCAACTAACTAAATGTATACCTCAAAAGATTCATGAGCCTTATGTGAGATATAGTGACTTGAAAATTGTTAGTAGTTAATTCTAGATTAAGTGAGATTTGTATAGAGTGTTTTCCCTGGACCCATCTTGAGCTTATACTTTTTATTATTGTGTCATATATGTAGTTTTATATATAGAAATGATTTATTCATTTATTTATAGTGTTATTACTTGAGAATTAATTATATGGTAATGTATATAGATTAATTATCATATGAAAAGGTTACAATGATTCCCTATTTTAATGAGAACCTCAAGGTATTATGAAAATAATATTAAACTATTTCAACCATAAGGAACAAAACACCCTAAGTGGGGGAGGCTGAATTAGGGTATCATATTCCTTTCTTATCAAATACATCTTATCCTCCCATTGGAAGGAACAACATGAAGAAGTCAAAACCAATCAAGTATGTAAATCATCCAAATTTGAAAATTAGTTTTGATGACTCAATAAATTTAATTATTTCACATAAAAAGTCTATGTCCAAATATAATACACCAATCATGTGTTTATTTACCAAGAAAATCAATAATCACTATCACGATTAAATTTTTTTAGTTAGGATCATTACATAAACTAAGGATTACACTCTCCTTTATACTTCACAGTAACTGATTTAAGATAGAGTCTTAATGAAAATTTGACATAAAGGTTCTTCAAAATGAATATGATAAGAATATTCAAAAAACAATGCCAAAAAGTGTCACTCTCTTCATCTTTGGTCACTCGATAAAATCTAAACATCAAATAAGTTATTCAAAAAAGTTCTCCAAAAACTCTAGATGTTAAATATCTATCTCTCTCTCAATGTTTTGTACCATTGTTTCCATTAAAATTTATGTAATCATCTTATTTAATCTATTCAATATCTTCTTACAAAATTATCTATCTTGGTATACCCCTTTTCAACTTTTAATTATACTCCAAAAAAACTCTTCATGGTTGAATTAAATCTCTCATCATCCAAGTAATATTTCCCAATTTAGAAAAATACTCAAAAATCCAATATTTATCTATTATCAAAAAAATCATGGCATAATAGGAAAAACTATGGTCTACTGTTATTTAGTTACTATATCTTCCTAAAACCATGTCCAAATATATCTTTTAAACTCTAAAAATCATGGGAGTCTTAAATTTAAGATATTTTTTCAGACATATGTATTATAATTTAAATAAATTACGTATGGTGAAACCATAATATTGTGAACTTAAATTGTGATATAAGAATCATGTCACAATATTGATCCTTGAAAAAAATTCTTTACTCTCTAGAAATCACAGCATAATACATGTACATTATGGCATGATTTATTTTGTATAAAACTAATTCTCCATTGCACGACCCAATTAATACATAAATTATAAACTATATTGACTAGTGCTACACCATATATTATTTTCTCAAATTTTAATGACATACATTATAGAATGAGAAATTTTCATCATGGTATAATATTTAATCAACCACTCTCTAAAATTATTCAGTAATACTTATAGCATAATCAATATCATTACAATATTATTTTCATATATATCACTAAATTTTCTCCAAATCTGAAACAAAATTCTACAAAATATTTCTAGGCTTCATGAATTATATAACACATAGAATGTGACATATTTTTAAAAAACTAAAAAAATTTATTTTTTTCAATGAACTCTTAATTTGAACCATTTTTGTCCTCTTGAATAATCCAAGTCCTAATACTCCCCCTTCTATATTTTTTGGAAATCTTATGTGAAATTAAAGAATTCCAAACTCTATAGGATCCAAATTAGAATTAGAAAAATAATCTATCACTATAACTCTATGTGATCAATACTCGACAAAGAAAGAAATAGTTTAATATAAAGTATTATGTTTTCCATGTAAATAAAACTCCACTCAACCACTTTTCAATCATTGGTTTTGATATGATTCTTACCAGTTTCCATTTTTCCTTGATGCTCATCACCATATATTTCATATCCAACAATAAATTATACCAAAAAAACTCCCCCATAAGAGTATATTTCTACCTCTTGATATAAGAATAATGATTTGATCCCACTTTTCACCTTTTTAATCTCTATATACACTTGTCACAACTTATAAAATTATGAGTTTTAATTTAAAAAACCCACTTTAACAATTAACTTAAAGGGTAATTTCCTTTCAATCATGAACTACTAAGTTAAATAAATAAATTCTTTTTGACTGAGGGGATATAAAAAATCACCGCATACTTTGGGATATGGTTGAACTCTAAGATTCAATTAATGTTTCCAAAATTACTATGTGTCCAATATTTTTGTAAATATATTTATAACTTATTTATTTGTTCCAATGTATTTTACCTTGAAAATTCCTTGATGTTAATTTTATTTGATAAAATGATTCCAAATCTCAATGTTCACTATATGAGAGTGTTGTGAAAGATTATAAGTATTCTCAATAAATTATTTATTATCACAAAATATCACCATAGGAATATTCACCACTTCTCTAAAATCCTTAAATTATCATTTCATCCACATAAATTGAGTTAAAGATTTTATAGTCAAAATATACTCTGTTTCAACTATGCAAAGAGAAGTACTCTCTTACTTATTTTTAATACACCAAACACATTTAATTATAATAAATAATACTCCACCCCTTTTGAATTTTATATTCCTAACATCAATAATCCAATCCACAACTAAATATTTCATAAATTCTTGATTATTTTCTATACTAAACACTAAGTCATAATCAAGGGTACCATAGACATATATCAAGATTATTTTTAATATAGTTATATGTTATTATTTTATTTTTATTTGAAATATCATATCCAAGCATGTAATATAAACAATAAATGACCTTATCACTATCAGGTATAGTAAAATTCTAAAAATTATCTGATATAAATTTGGATTTATTCCCTTTATATATTTATGCTTCTTGAGCTTAGTTCTAACCATGATCAGTGTTGAAAATGGTTTAAAATAATTCTATCCAAAAATTTTAAGAAACTAATTTACATATTTTTCTTGATAAATTAGAATATATTTTCCCTTTTGATTAACTTGTAGACTAAGAATATAAGTGAGTTCATATAACAATGAAATATAAAATTCTAATCACATTAATTTTAACAAATCTTCCCCTGATTCGTTATTTATTTCCACCAAATATGATATCATAAACATAAAAAAGTTCCGTAAACTATAATCACTTTAAATTCATCACATTGATTTTGTGATAAATAAATTCTCTCTTAAATTCCATCTTATTTAAATAATAATCCGAATGAGTATACCAAGACTATGGTTCTTGGTTTAAACCATATAAATATTTCTTCAAAGGGCATACATTTATTTCATCACTAATAATTTGAAAATATATCAGTTCTTAAATATCGATTTCTTATTTACAAACTCAATTTAGGAATTTCATCTTCACATCCTTTTGATACATTATTTACAATGCTTTATCAGGGGCATTTCACCACGCGTCATCTGGCCGAAGGATGATGACAATCATGTTCATTACCCCACATTACCACTTTCCAAAGGTGGGCGTCATCCATCACTTATTCAAAGATGTTTTCTCCTTGATCGAAATATGATGATGGGATATCAGTTCCTCTTTACATGGATTCCACCTCAGAACTAGTCACCTAGTCTAGGTCTCCATCATAGATTAATATGTTGTTCGTGAAACTCATTCATGGTGCCATATCTTTGTGGATGCTAGTTAATTACACTGGTTGTGTCAGGATATTCCAAAGGGACAAGTCAAGGAAAAATCCTTTGACCATGAGAGTAGTCATGCTGAGGCATTTGTGGCATGTCTAGATGCTGAAATGCTAGAACACTATTATTCTTCATCATTAGAGGGATTCTCAAGGATGTAGAAACCCAAGGCTTACCATGTTGATCATGGGGTATCTTATGATAGAGGCATATCTATGAGGATTTCATCGGCTTCCCATGTTTAACCCAAGGTATTCCATGAGTTTAATATATTGAGGGTATGGATCAGACTAATCAAGACACTTATGAGAGTGAATTATATATATATATATATACCTAGGAGGGAGCACCAGGAAGGTTTATCGGATGGGGGGGGGGGGATCAAAACGACCAATGAGGATGGACTCGGGATGGTGTGTCCTAAAAAGGGAAGGTTTCACGCTGTGAAGGATGATATGGACACCATAAATGGGAGAACAGGGAAGGATAGACCCCGCAGAGTGGGACACCATGGTTTACCATTGCCTTAGATTTAACCTCATGGAGGCTTCCTATATACCCTATGTAGAAGACAGGGATCAAAAACCACATAATTTGAAGGGGTGATTCAGGGATTACACATGGCTAGCTGCCAAGGTGCTGTAGAAAGCAGCGATGATGAATGCGAACTTACCTGGATAAGGTTAACATGATGGAGCAGATAGAGGGGGATTATGCATGGTTAGCTACCCATATGAATGGAGCGATCTCACTAGGATGTAGTGGCTTGGATAAGAACCAGGATGGATGATGGAGAATTGGGTGAAGTGGATGGATTGAATGAGATGGAACCAACATGAAGATGATGGTTTTGGGATTGAACCATGGGGAGGTTTTCTACATATCCTAGTAGCTGGGAATCAAAGTACATGTAGTTTCGGATGGGGTGGTGAGACACCTAAAGAAGTGGCTTGTGATAATATATGGATGGATGGGGACTTGAAGGAAATGGAACCCCTGGGTTAGGGTATGATATTACTGAGACACAAAGTCTCAAAGGAAAGGCCAAGGTGGGGAATGGGTGATGGGATTGAACCTCATGGAGTCTTCCTATGTATCCCTCTTTTAGGGAATCAATGTACATGTAGTTTAGAATGGGGAGTATAATTATTTTGTACACAAAGGACAATGACCCAAAGATATTTTAAGGATTATGCATGGTTAACAGCCATGGGGGATGGATAAAAGTACCCCAAGGAGGTGTATCTAGGAGATGTATTCCAAAAAGGGAAAATTTAACATCAGGAGGGTATATCCCTAGAAGGAAGCACCAAAGTTTACCATTGGTTTGGATGGAACCTTAGAGAGGTTTCCTATGTACCCGCAAGGGATAAAAACCCGCATAGTTCAAAAAGAGAAAGGGGATTGAAGTTTAATGTCATACAAGACACAAATGAGCCAATATGAAATAGTGGGGCAAATGGATTGTGGGTAGTGATATAAGGCCCCGACCATAAATCTTACTTAATCTTGAGTTATTACAAGATTACACATTGAGGATCTTTTCGGGTTTAGATTTTTAGAGAATTAGATCATAAAACTTGCATTACATTCCACATATAAACAATGTGGTTACATAAATATAGTATTATTCATTCCCATCAATGGAAACATATTTAAAATAAAACATGGATTCTTTCTTGACACTTCCTTGACACTATCATCATATCATGTACCTTTCCCTTGACCTGTGAAAAACATTTCAAAAAAACTTGGGATGAGCATAAAAAGCTCAGTATGGGTTATAAAAATATGGAAAGGAAACATGGGTACATATATACATAATAATGAAATCACACTTTACCCCTAAAACATAAGAACTTTAACATACCTCATCAAATCATGAATAAATCATAGAAATCATAAGACATAAAGGTAACTTGAGGCATTCATAACATTCTTACGTAGGGAGTAACCCTCTTGGTTACGTTTGGAATACCCATCACAGTATATTCCCTAAATCTCTTCGGAGAAACCTTAACATTTCACTCCTTTGCGTTATCCAATGCATTGGAGATCTATATTGGGCTCACCCGCCCTTAGTTTATCACCGAACCACCCATCTTCATAATAATGCCCAAGAACCTCAACATAATCATATCACATAAAACATGCATAAAGGAAACATAACATTTCCATCCTTCAATCACAAGATATCAATACAACACATTGATATAAAAACATCATGAAAACCATTTTCAATACCAAAATAAAAGAAAAGTAAAACATGGTATTTATTTTTCTTTTAAAAACAAGGTATGCCTTGTAGAGGAAGCCGAAACTCAAATAATGGTCACGGCGGCGGAGAAGTCGTTGTCGCCGCATACGTACGACAAAAACATTCCCTTTTGTCATTTTGTAAAACACTTCGTATAAAAAAGATTCCTTTTTGATAAATGTAAAAGTCAAAGGGGTTTATACACAGTATAAAATAAAGTTGTGTATAAAATAAAATATGCCTCAATGAAAGGAGATTGAGACGAAGTCCCATACCTTGGGTCTGACTTGACTCGATCGTTCTTTAATGTCCTAAATAATAAACTTGAGTTAATTTATACTTTCTTAAGAACCTTTTTCAAGTTCATTATTCCTTTTATATCACTTATTTCAATGTTATGAACACTATGTAATTATTTAAGTTAATAAAGGTCGTTTTAACGATCATTGGTACTTGAGTCAAAAATAATCCCTTTATAATTACAAGTTGTTCATGTATCCATCATATCCAGAATTATAATCATGATGTATATATCATATATATCATATATATCCAGTATATACGTGCATTTATAATATTACATAATCATTTAGAGGTAAGAAATGAAATGCACCGTTCATGGAGACGGTAAGCCGTACGTACGCATGAACGCTACTTTCATTTCTATTTCATATTTTATATAATGGAATCATAATGATATAAAGTTATATTATAATTCCAGTATAATATCATATATAATATCATAGTTCCATCCTTTATACGTCCCACATATGGTATTTAACGAATCAAATCACTTTGAGGGGGCGGTAGTCCACACTTCCTTAAATGAAGATATCGCATTTACCCATAATGGAAACCATAAAGGTATGCCCAAAATGAAAAATAAAAAAGCTTAAGGAAAACATAAACATATTATATATCATATATAAATACAGTTTAATCTTAATGGACACCTTTAAAGGTGTTAAAGGAATGTTGAACAATCATCGTTTCGGGAGGCACAAATTCACCATCCACGGAAACAGTATGTTCGTTAACCATTAGATGTAGGTGTGTGTAAGTGTATCTTGAATCCTTCTTATAACAACATCCTAGTATATTGAAGATACTGTATTTGTTACAAAAGAAATAAATAAAAAGAGTTTAGGGGGTTGGAGAAGCAAAATAAAACAAAAGGACTCAAGTGAAGACACTACCTTAAAATCGGGTAACTCCCTTTGGTTTGAGCTCAAAGGCTTCCTTGGAAAGACTTCTGCCCAAAGTGAGGCTTCAAGGAGTAAGATAGGGAAGTGGAGAGACAAAATGGGCAGGGGGTGGCCGATCCAAAGGCTTTGGGAGTGTGGGTAAGGAGGTAGAGGTGGGGGCCTTTTATAAGAGGAGAGGAGGGGCACTCTTGGAAAGTAAAGATAAGTTACTTTATTTTAAAATGAGTTTCAGATTCAAAAGGTCCCGAATTGATATAATTAGAGGATAAGGTGATAAGGGTTCTGAATCCACTCATCCAATAGGTTTTGGACATGTTTAGGTCTTAGATATTACATTATCTTTCCATTTTATTTAAATCGTTAAATAATGAGGTCATCGCTTCATCATCATGATGTCATAAATAATTTAGTTTATTTAATGTCTAAAAATTATAAAAAAAATACTATGATGTAGGAAATATTTTTATCTTTACAATTACTATTTATAGTCAAAAATCTTACTTGTATAACCCCATATAAAAATTGTTTTCGTAAAATAACTCATGTTTGTGTCTTTTTTACTTTAACATTAAATAAAAAGTTATTTATGTAATTTCCCAAACAAAGTGGCTCCATGGGGTCCCCAAGTTGACCCATGGCTTGTCTTGGTTGGCCATGACACATCCAATAAGGTTAGGACATGTGTCTATGTCATTTCATATTATTAAAGCATTATTTTTACCTTAAACTACCCTAATTACCACTAATCGCGATTAAAACTTAATAAGTTACTATTCACCAAAAAATTAATTTAATCTCATTAAACCACATTTTACTTCTTAATGACAACCATGTATGTCAGATTTTTGAAATTCAAAACACAAAGGTGGCAAAATTTCATTTAAACGAAAAATCAGTTTCTTTAAATACCACTTAGTGATTTCACTGTTCATCAAAAATTGACGTTTTTCAGAAAAATACCAAAACTTCACCCTAAGGTATATTTGATATTCTGAATTCAAAAATGAAGTCTATTTTACAAAATTCAAAACATATAAGTCACATTAATTAATTTAATAATTAATTCCCACTATCAGAGCAAATAGCGTGTTTTTATGAAACAATAAGTATCAAAAGATTGACACTAGTTTAAGTCCAATTTCAAATTGAAATTAATTCCAATGTCCACCATTGGATTAAATGGTAAAAATATATTCATATTACACTTTAAGACAAATTCAAAAGATAATCTAATCATATAAATAAATTAGATTAAAAAGCAATTTTGATGTAAAATGCAGTATTTTTCACTATTCATTAAAAAATGAACATTGTCAGAAAAATACCAAAAATTCACACAAAGTAAATTTTGATGTCCCAATCATAAAGAATAAGTTTATTTTGACAAACATTGTTTATAAAATTTTCTAAAGATAGATTCAAAAATGGTTTTCCATCAAAAGGCAGTAAAACAATCTTTTAAAAATATTACTGTATTCCATGCTTAAGATTGGATTTATTTTCATTTTAAGCCTCTAAAACACTATCTAGTTCATTAATAGACATAGATAAAAATATCTATTATTCATTACTTACTTGGGATGTTACATCCTTCCCCCCTTTAGAAAATTGCGTCCCCGCAATTTATTTACTTATCGAATAAATGGGGGTACTTATCCCTCATTGCATTTTCAGATTCCCATGTTGCCTCTTCAATCATGTGGTTTTTCCACAAAACCTTTACCTGGTGAATCACCTTATTCCGTAACACTTGCTCCCTGTGGTCAAGAATCTGGACCGGTTGTTTCTCATAAGATAGGTTCTCTTCGAGCTGAACTACCTCTGGACTCAAAACATGAGATGGATCTGGCATATACTTCCTCAACATCGAAACGTGAAAAAAATTGTGTACCTAAGATAAACTCGGAGGTAAATCCACTCGGTAAGCAACTGATCCAACTCTCTCCAGAATTTCATATGGTCCAATGAACCTTGGACTCAGCTTTCCTTTCTTACCAAACTGCATCACACTTTTCCATGGTGATACTTTGAGAAAAAACATGATCACCTACCTAAAAAGAGAGATCCTTCCTCCTGTTGTCCGCATAACTCCTATTCCTGCTCTGAGCTGTTCTCACGTGTTTCTGAACCAGCTGAACTTTTTCTGCCAAATCTTCTACCAATTCCGGTCCCATCAACTTCCTTTCACCCACATCATCCCAGAAAGCTAGAGTTCGACATCACTTCCCATATAATGCCTGAAATGGTGCCATCTGTATACTGGAATGAAAACTGTTATTATATGAAAATTCAACCAAAGAAAGATGTTGGTCCCAACTTCCTTGATAATCCATCGAACAAGATCGTAGCATATCCTCCAAGGTCTGAATTGTTCGTTCTGACTGCCCATCTGATTGAGGATGAAATACTGTACTAAAATTTAATTCAGTACCCAATGACTTCAGAAGGCCTTTCCAAAAGTTAGAAGTAAACCTGGGATCACGATCTGATACAATGGAGATAGGAACTCCATGTAACCTGACTATATCTTTAAGATACAAACGGGAAAGTTGATCCAGGGAAAAAGTATCTCGTATAGCAAGGAAATGAGCAGACTTGGTCAAGCGATCAACAATAACCCAGATTGCATTATTACCTCGAGATGTATTCGGTAATCCCACAACAAAGTCCATGGATATATTCTCCCATTTTTACTCTGGCACTGGTAAAGGCTGAAGCATCCCTTTCGGTAACTGCCGCTCTGCTTTAACCTGCTGACAAGTCAAACACTTCACAGTAAAATCAGCAATATCTCTTTTCATTCCATCCCACCAGTAATACTCCCGCAGATCTCTGTACATCTTAGTACTACCAGGATGAACTGAAAACGGAGAACTATGAGCTTCACATAACAACTCTCTCTTCAACTGTGAATCACAAGGCACACACAATCTCTTCCCAAATCTCAAAACACAATCATTATCAATTTTGAATTCAGGCAACTTACCTTTCTGAACCATCTCTACCTTTTTCTGCAACTCACTGTCTTGTTTCTGTGCTTGCTTGATTCTATCTGATAGAGATGATCTCACTGATACCTGAAACAAAACAGAAGAACTTCCTGCACCAACAACTTCTATGCCAAATTTCATCAAATCCTTAACCAAAGGATCACGTTCCAAACGCAACATTGCTAATGAAGCATTACTTTTTCGACTCAAAGCATCAGCCACTTTATTTTCTTTTCCCAGATGGTAATGAATTGTACAATCATAATCCTTGATTAATTCTAGCCATCTCCTTTGTCTCATGTTCAATTCTTTCTGAGTGAATATATACTTTAAACTTTTGTGATCGGTATATATTTCACACTTTAATCCATACAAATGATGCCTCCAAATTTTTAAAGCAAAAACAACAGCAGCTGATTCCAAATCATGTGTAGGGTAATTTACCTCATGTGTTTTCAACTGTCGTGAAGCATAAGCAATTACCTGATCATTCTGAATTAGGATGCAACCAAGTCCTTTCAATGAAGCATCACTGTATATAACAAACTCACCATTCCTAGAAGGTAGTGCCAAAACTGGAGCATTCACCAATCTTCTTTTCAATTCCTAAAAACAATCATCACATTCTTTTGTCCAGATAAACTTAACACCCTTCCGAGTTAGCTTAGTCATTAGACTAGATAATCGTGAAAAATTTCTAACAAACCTTCGGTAATAGCCTGCCAAACCAAGGAAGCTACGAATCTCGGTTACATTTGTGGGTCTTGGCCATTCTTCCACAACTTTTGTTTTTTCAGGATCAACACTTATTCCATCTTTAGAAACAATATGACCAAGGAAAGAAATTTGTTGTAACCAAAACTCACACTTGCTGAATTTTCCATGTAGTTTCTTTTCTTTTAAGGTTTTCAAGATAACCCTTAAATGTCTTTCATGATCCTATTTACTTTTAGAAAACACCAAAATATCATCAATGAAAACCACCACAAACTTATCCAAGAACTCATGGAAAATTATATTCATTAAGTCCATGAATACAACAGGTGCATTGGTTAGCCCAAAAGGCATTACTACAAATTCATAATAGCCATATCTCGTACGGAACGCGGTCTTCGGAATATCTGCCTCCTTTACCTTCAGCTGATGGTACCCCGATCTCAAGTCAATCTTTGAAAAAAACTGAGCTCCCTGGAGCTGATCAAACAAATCATTGATATGAGGTAAAGGATATTTGTTCTTAACAGTGATGTTATTTAAGGCTCTATAATCAATGAAAAGTCTCATAGAACCATCTTTCTTTTTAACAAATAAAATAGGAGCACCCCATGGTGATGTACTAGGTCGAATGAAACCTTTCTCTAATAAATCTTGCAATTGCTCCTTCAACTCTAGAAGTTCAATTTGAGCCATTCGATAAGGGGGTTTTGAAATTGGCTTAGCATCAGGAACTAAGTCAACAGTAAACTCAACTTCCCGATCTGGTATTATTCCAGGAAACTCATCAGGAAAAACATCAGGATACTCATTTACCACTGGCACATCACTAATCTGAACAGTTCCTTTATTTTCAACGATGTGTGCAAGGTAACATTCATTTCCATCTTTTACAAGTTTCTTGGCCTCTTGATAAGTTATTAACAGTAAGAGTTCATTCTTGTACACAAATTGAAAGTCTTTCTGAAAAGAAACTTCTTTAGCTCTACAGTCAATCTTAGCATGGTAAATAGAGAGCCAATCCATACCCAGTATAACATCAAACTCTACTAGAGGTAAAACAATAAGGTTCGCAAGTAGGTTCTTTCCACAGATAAGGATAGGAAGATTCTTCTAAATTCTTTTTGCCTCAACATTTCCCCCAGGTGTTTTTACCACAAGTTCAGGAGTCATTTCTTGAGATGGTATTCCCATTTTACTAGAAAAGGTTTCAGAGATGAAAGAATGTGTAGACCCCGAATCAAACAACACACTGGCATAATCTGAAAAAACAAACAAAGTACCTGATACAACTTCATTTGATGGACCGACGTCTACTGAAGTAGTTGCAAAGGATTTCACCACCCCTTTCTGCTTGTAGTATAACTACTTCCCATCACTCAAGCTCTTTGTTGAACACTTGTTTTCATAGTGACCCATCTCATTGCACTTATAACATTTCACTAACTGTAAATCAAATTTGGTCTTACCATCACCCTGATCTTTTTCAGTGCAATAAAGAGCCTTATGTCCCATCTTACCACATCGGTAGCACTTTCCAGAATTCAGAAGACATTCCCCAGAATGCCTTTTGCCACATTTATCACAAACTAGAAACTTAGTTTTCTTACCATCAGACTTTTTTGAAGAATTCTTACATTTCTCCTGCCACCTCGGTCTCTTCTTCTGCTGGTTGTTATAGAACACTTGGTCATCGGCAAACTCCATTTCCACCTTCTCAGCACATCGAACAAGATTTTCATAACTTTTAAACTCACGAGAATCTAATGCCCTTAGATATTTTGGCTTTAACCCTGAGTAAAAATGATTGATTTTACTATCAAGGTCTCGGATAAAATTTGGAGCATACCTTGCCAATCGAGTGAACCTTTCTTCATAGGCAGCCACTGAGTCCTCCTCTTGCCTCAATTCCAAGAATTGTTTTTCCATCCTAAGTCGAACAGACTTAGGAAAATACTTCTCAAGAAACATACCTTTGAATTCATCCCAGTCGAGAGCATCAATCTCATCAGCGTCCCTGATATTTTTAAACATCGACCACCACTGATCTGCCTCACCCTCCAAACGGTAAATAGCGAGACTAACCTTTTGATTGTCTGAACACCCCATGACATCGAAAATCTTCTCCAGTGCTTTAATCCACCCTTCATCTAGAACAGGGTCAGATGATCCTCTGAATGATGGGGGATGTTGCCTCATGAAATGTTCCACCACTGACATGTTCCTCTGCGGTTGATCTGGCTGATCTCATGCATGTATACCACCACCATTTATAGCCTGATTCAACTGTTCCATCACTGCAACAAACTGTTCAGTTCCAATTCTGACCATCTCGGGATGCTGATTCGGAAGGTTATTTACTTCTGTATACCTTCCTAGCACTGCTTCCCTGTTTCCTCTGCGGAAAACCATTCTGAACAAACATGTCTTAGATGAAGCAACATGGTAATCTTCAAATGCTATATTATTTAAAAAAACATATTTTTGGATAATCATTTAATAGAATTATAACTCCTAAAGTTATCTAAACCGACCTTTGATACCAACTATAAGGCCCCGGCCTTAAATATTACTTAATCTTGAGTTATTACAAGATTACACATTGAGGATCTTTTCAGGTTTAGAGTTTTAGAGAATTGGATCATAAAACTTGCATTACATTCCACATATAAACAAAGTGGTTACATAAAGATATTATTCTTCATTCCCATCAATGGAAACATATTTAAAATAAAACATGGATTCTTTCTTGACACTTCCTTGACACTATCATCATATCATGTACCTTTCCCTTGACCTGTGAAAAGCATTTCAAAAAAACTTGGGATGAGCATAAAAAGCTCATCATGGGTTATAAAAATATGGAAAGGAAACATGGGTACATATATACATAAGAATGAAATCATACTTTACCTATAAAACATAAGCACTTTAACATACCTCATCAAATCATGAATAAATCATAGAAATCATAAGACATAAAGGTAACTTGAGGCATTCATAACATTCTTACGTAGGGAGTAACCCTCTTGGTCACGTTTGGAATACCCATCACAGTATATTCCCTAAATCTCTTCGGAGAAACCTTAATGTTTCACTCCTTCGCGTTACCCAATGCATTGGAGAGCTATATCGGGCTCACCCGCCCTTAGTTTATCACGGAACCACCCGTCTTCATAATAATTCCCAAGAACCTCAACATAATCATATCACATAAAACATGCATAAAGGAAACATAACATTTCCACCTTTCAATCACAAGATATCAATACAACACATTGATATAAAAACATCATGAAAACCATTTTCAATACCAAAATAAAATAAAAGTAAAACATGGTATTTATTTTTCTTTTAAAAACAAGGTATGGCTTGTAGAGGAAGCCGAAACCCAAATAATGGTCACGGCGGCGGAGAAGTCGTTGTCGCCGCATACGTACGACAAAAACATTCCCTTTTGTCGTTTTGTAAAATGCTTTGTATAAAAAAGATTTCTTTTGGATAAACGTAAAAGTCAAAGGGGTTTATACACCGTATAAAAGAAAGTTGTGTATAAAATAAAATATGCCTCAATGAAAGGAGATTGAGACGAAGTCCCATACCTCGGGTCCGACTTGACTCGATCGTTCTTTAATGTCCTGAATAATAAACTTGAGTTAATTTATACTTTCTTAATAACCTTTTTCAAGTTCATTATTCCTTTTATATCACTTATTTCCATGTTATGAACACTATGTAATTATTTAAGTTAATAAAGGTCGTTTTAACGATCATTGGTACTTGAGTAAAAAATAAGCCCTTTATAATTACAATTTGTTGATGTATCCATCATATCCAGAATTATAATCATGATGTATATATCATATATATCATATATATCCAGTATATACGTGCATTTATAATATTACATAATCATTTAGAGGTAAGAAATGAAATGCACCGTTCATGGAGATGGTAAGCCGTACGTACGCATGAATGCTACTTTCATTTCTATTTCGTATTTTATAGAATGGAATCATAATGATATAAAGTTATATTATAATTCCAGTATAATATCATATATAATATCATAGTTCCATCCTTTATACGTCCCACATATGGTATTTAACGAATCAAATCACTTTGAGGGGGTGGTAGTCCGCACTTCCTTAAATGAAGATATCACATTTACCCATAATGGAAACCATAAAGGTATGCCCAAAATGAAAAATACAGAAGCTTAAGGAAAACATAAACATATTATATATCATATATAAATATAGTTTCATCTTAATGGCCACCTTTAAAGGCGTTAAAGTAATGTTGAACAATCATCGTTTTGGGAGGCATAAATTCACCATCCACGGAAACAGTATGTTCGTTAACCATTAGATGTAGGTGTGTGTAAGTGTAGCTTGAATCCTTCTTATAACAACATCCTAGTATATTTAAGATACTGTAGTTTTTACAAAAGAAATAAATAAAAAGAGTTACGGGGTTGGAGAAGCAAAATAAAACAAAAGGACTCAAGTGAAGACACTACCTTAAAATCGGGTAACTCCCTTTGGTTTGAGCTCAAAGGCTTAATTGGGAAGACTTCTGCCCAAAGTGAGGCTTCAAGAAGTAAGATAGGGAAATTTAGAGACAAAATGGGCAGGGTTTGGCCGAGCCAAAGGCTTTGGGAGTGTGGGTAAGGAGGTAGAGGTGGGGGCCTTTTATAAGAGGAGAGGAGGGGCACTCTTGGAAAGTAAAGATAAGTTACTTTATTTTAAAATGATTTTCGAATTCAAAAGGTCCCACATTGATATAATTAGATTATAAGGTTATAAGGGTTAGAAATCCACTCATCCAATAGGTTTTGGACATGTGTAGGTCTTAGATATGACATTATCTTTCCATTTTATTTAAATCGTTATATAATGTGGTCATCGTTGCATCATCATGATGTCATAAATAATTTAGTTTATTTAATGTCTAAAAATTATAAAATAAATACTATGATGTATAAAATATTTTTATCTTTCCAATGACTATTTATAGTCAAAAATCTTACTTGTATAACCCCATATAAAAATTGTTTTCGTAAAATAACTCATGTTTGTGTCATTTTTACTTTAACATTAAATAAAAAGTTATTTATGTCATTTCCCAACCAAAGTGGCTACATGGGGTCCCCAAGTTGACCCATGGCTTTTCTTGGTCGGCCATGAAACATACAATAAGTTTAGGACATGTGTCTAGGTCATTTCATATTATTAAAGCATTATTTTTACCTTAAACTACCCTAATTACCACTAATCGCGATTAAAACTTAATAAGTTACTATTCACCAAAAAATTATTTTAATCTCATTGAACCACATTTTACTTATTAATGACAACCATGTATGTCGGATTTTTGAAATTCAAAACACAAAGGTGGAAAAATTTCATTTAAACGAAAAATCAGTTTCTTTAACTACCACTTAGTGATTTCACTATTCATAAAAAATTGACGTTTTTCAGAAAAATACCAAAACTTCACCCTAAGCTATATTTGATATTCTGAATTCAAAAATGAAGTCTATTTTACAAAACTCAAAACATATAAGTCACATTAATTAATTTAATAATTAATTCCCGCTGTCAGAGCAAATAGCGTGTTTTTATGAAACAATAAGTATCAAAAGATTGACACTAGTTTAAGTCCGATTTCAAATTGAAATTAATTCCAATGTCCACCATTGGATTAAATGGTAAAAATATATTCAGATTACACTTTAAGACCAATTCAAAATATAATCTAATCATATAAATAAATTAGACTAAAAAGCAATTTTGATGTAAAATGCAGTATTTTTCACTATTCATTAAAAAATGAACATTATCAGAAAAATACCAAAAATTCACACAAAGTAAATTTTGATGTCCCAATCATAAAGAATAAGTTTATTTTGACAAACATTGTTTATAAAGTTATCAAAATATAGATTCAAAAATGGTTTTCCATCAAAAGGCAGTAAAACAATCTTTTAAAAATATTACTGTATTCCATGCTTAAGTTTGGATTTATTTTCATTTTAAGCCTCTAAAACACTATCTAGTTCATTAATAGACATAGATAAAAATATCTATTATTCATTACTTACTTGGGATGTTACAAGTGATGTGATTGAACCTTAGGGAGGCTTCCTACATACATTGTTTAGAAGTTAGGGATCAAAGTCCATATAGTTCGAGATAGAGGGGAATGGAGATTACGTGTGGTTAGAAGAAAAAAAGGATGTCATGGTAACTACTTACTCTAAGACCATGTGAGTCATGATCAGTGTGGAAAAACAGAGGTAGTAGTTGACCTAACAATTATTTCATAAAAAGTTTATCCATGAGGGATGGTGCATGGATTATACATGGTTAGCAGCCCTAGGAGATGGGGACTGAGGCTTACTATTGGAGGGAAGCCCATGAAGAGGGTCCGAGATTACATGGAGACTACCAAAGGTGCATATGGTGACATAGAATAGAGGTAAAGAGAGATGAGAGAGTTTTGATAATCATTCCCCTTCGAGCCCTCCTGGACTTGTCACACATGCAGTGATCACAGTTTAACGTCATGTATTGAGGACATGAGGTGCTTGGAAGTTTAACATCCTGCAACTCAGACGATGAGGGCTCACTCCTCAACCCTTATACATACATAACTTGTACCAACCCATGCTTAGGGAATGGAATTCACATGAAATTATAAGTGTTGATGAGGTGGATTATTGGTTAATTAAGGGGGTCCATGTTAGTGTGGCTATGAGAAGAAGAAATATCCAATAGTGTGCCTATGCGAAGAAGCATAAGGTTGGGTAACAAAACACGAAACATCACTCTAGGGACTATGAAATCACTTTTTATGAGCCTGGAGGGCCACACAGAAATGGGGTTTGCAAAGAAGAAGGCCTCTCTAAGAAGGTATTTTCGAAGATTTGGTGCTTCGTGAAGAGAAGGAGCTTCGTGAAGGAGGGTGCTTCATGAAGCATGAAGAATGGGGTCTCTGTGAAGTTAGGGGATTCATGAAGCATGGTGACCTAGATGAGTCATAGAGTCTGCATGTATTTGGTGGGTTCTTTGAAAAGGTTTAATGCTCCAAGAATCCCCAAGTGACCAAAAGGGACTCCTACCTTCATGATTCCCTTGGGTCTTCACAAAGGGAATCCCCACTTAAAGCAGAGGTAAATCCAAACAAAGGGAAATCTAGTTAGTGATGCTCAAATACCTTGGGTGATGCATTTTATCACCAGTTTGTGGAGAAATGGGTGCTTTGAGAAATGGGAGATCAGAAGGTGAAATTTTAGGGTAGCGATCCTTTGGGTTGGGGGTGAATCACATATTTACAGGAATATGGGATCGTGATGCTTGGAGGTGTGCCACAAGGGAAATCATGCTTCATGAATAGAGGTGGTTCTGTCAGAATAGTGGAGGCTTCCATCACTACTTCACGGTGGTTCGTAGAGCTAGTCGGACTCGCAGAGCCTTCTGTCACTACTTCTCAATGCTCATGGAGGTTTTCAAATAGTCGGATTCACCCTATTCATAGTGGTAAGGGGCTTGGCGATGGATCTTCGCAAAGCAGTTCCCTTTGGTGATTTTTGTGCCTTGTGAGGGTCACATATTATCCCAAATGATGATTTCCACCCTTGATCCATTATTGGCATGGATTTCGGCACCAAAAAACCCCCCCACCCTCAGAATAGAAATCGAAGAAAAAACGAGGGTCATATTCTAAGGGTAGATCAACAAAAAACATCAGTTTGTGAAGCTGTATTGTGAGGAGGATGCACGGACCACATGGGTAGATCGCCATAGAGCTAACTACGGATGAGTGTGACATGAAGATCATGGAGAAACTACCTATAAATTCAGCATGAGGGACCTCTTTTGTCCACATACTATCTCCATGAAACTATTCATGATCTCTAGAGTTATGAATCTACTGCTCCCCCGCAAATTCTCTTTGCAAATTGTGGTCCTCGGACTGGTTCCCCATGAATGTTTCTTAGAGAAATGGTGCGTCATGATCCTTTGTTACTGTTCAATGTGTGATGAGTCCTTATAGGCTATGAAATCATGTGATCTGTGAATGTTATTCATGAAAAGGATCTACGAACAAATAAGAAAAACAACCAAGTTTTGGAACAAATGGAAAACTATGAAGCTACTCAGAAGGTCCTTGCAGATGCTACTTGAATGGGGGACCTGATGAAAAATACCGAGCTTAGAGAATGTGTGAAGAGTCATTCGGACCACCAGTCTTTGGTGGAGCTGTTGAAGAAATGGAAAAAGTATTACACACACTTTAAAAGACTGTCATTGTATGGTTTTGGTATGAGGTGTGATGTTTATATCCCCGAATCAAGTAGGGATGAGCTGACATACTTCTTCAGGGGAACATCGTGTCAATACCAGTGGTTCACCACTACCGATGGCCATACATGGAAGGACCATACACAGATCACTATCAAATTTCATTATAAACATGTCAATGATATTGATGGGAAGGCCTTGAAACTAGAGGTATATCCACCGTAATACCACAATATTCTCAAGGATAGCTTAGTGAACCTGAAGAAAGTGTGGACCGATAATTGGGACCTGATCCAGGGAGGCAATTTCTTAGATGAATGGGCTTGGGCCTACTGGGTGTGCATATCTTGTGATAAATTCAGAGCAGTGCTGAGGTAGGTGGGCCTATATGAGGCTGTGTGGGAATCTCAATTACACATCTACCAACCAAAAAACATGTTGCCAGAACTACTGAGTAGGTGGTCATTGAGGACTAACACTTTCAATCTTCATCATGAGGAGGTCAACATCAGCCTATGGGACCACCAACATATTTCAAGGATTCCAATTTTGGGGGCAATATATGATGAGTTTCTCCTTGAAGAAAATAAATAAGAGGATCTGGAGAAAATTCCACAACTGGTGAAGATGTTGATGGACCTGGGGTCGGGTGAAGAAAAGTAGTCGGTGAGGGACTTACACTTAAGCAGTGGTTCAATTGATTTCTGAATTTCCCATCGGAACATCCTGCTGAGGGAGAAAAAGCACCCAAGAAACTGCCTATAAGGATGAATACCTACCCGAGAGGGGCTCAAAATGGTAAGGAAGGTTCTCACTGGTGAATCCTAGAGGATAGACAATGGCGGTTATGGGGGTACAATTTCAACTCCGAGCAACAACCGATGGCTAGGTTGGATGGGTTTATCTCCACAATCATTTTCAGATGTAAGATTCTAGTCATGGATGCGCACATGGGATTTTTTCCTAGAACATTTATTATGGAGGCCATTTTTGTGATGGGGAAGCACATCAACCTTTGGATCATAGTGTTGGAAAATATTTATAAGGTGCTTTGGAACATCAGTGAGGGGAAGAAGCCACAATGTGTTTGTAGACCATTTCACTTTCTATATGGATGGGTGGAAGTGCACATGAGGGAATACAAATATCTGAACCCCATTTTATCTCCTAGGTATAACCTTTTAAGGGCCATTATGAATGTAGTGGGAAGTTTTCCAATCACGATAAACCCACTGGTGGTGATGAACAAATTTTGGAAGGTGGATGAATTCAATTTTCATTTGTTCCTGCTGCTAACGGGAGTATTCATCAATGATGGTAGAGGGACTGAGAAGCATTGATCATATCTATTAGAATTTTAGGGTAGAGTTCTAATGACGTGGGTAGATTGTGAGACTATCTACGAGCCATATACCCCAAATCACTTTGCGAGATAATTCTAGTGTTGACAGAGGTTGACACCACAAGTTTACTTTGGGGTACGTAATGAGGATCACTAGTGTGTGATGAGGAAACTGTGGATCATGTTCACATGGGAAGATGTATAATGAGATGCCTCTACCTACTACCACTTTTGGGCTAGTTGAGGAATACATAAAAATCTGGGAAGTAACCTACCTAGAAGAAAAGATGAAGCGATGGACTAACCGATTTAGTGATGGAGTGACCCCTCCTCCCCAAGGTCGAGGTCAGATAATGGCACGAGTTCATCATGGTGGAAGGGATGATGTACATCGCAGCAGTGGAGTAGCAACAGCTGGCCCAGTAATTCTAGGGCCCGCACCAGACATAAGTGAAATATTAGAAGTGGAAGAAGGGCCAATAGAACCAATTGGGAAAACTCAAGATAAATGGATGCCATCAAGGGGATTTCGCAGGATATCTACCCAAGCTCCTATGAGGCCGCTAAATTGCATGGATATAACTGAATATGATGTTTACCCTCAAGAATTGGATGTTTGGGAGGTTAATATTAAATTACTCAATTATTTCAAAATTTAGGACCATCTATACCAGTTTTGGATGGACCTTCCAGAGATTGGTCAGGATAGGGCCGAGTTCCTGGTATCTCAGGCATAGGGGGAGCGATATGTGGCTGAGCTGGAAGACATAGTGCACTCCCGGGGCACCCCAAATCCAATGACAGATCAGGTGAAGGTATAACTTGACCTAACCTCTCCACCACAATTGTCATCTTCTAAGCTGCTAGAGTTCTTCCCTCTACCCAAGGGATCGAAAGGGTCCCAGGGAGAAGATGCAGGCAAAGGTATCCCATTAAAGGAAGGTGATGTTACAACCTTGGAGCTGGGAGAATTCACCAAAACTCTTGAGGTAAGGTCTAAGCCATTTATTTATTCTATGGTCTCACTCATGTTACAAAAGTTTCTCAACTGACATTTTTTATATATAGGAAAGACTCACACAAAAGTCCCTTCCTGTGGAACAACGAACGTAGAGAGGCAAGCTCTAGGACCTATATCTAGAATGATAGTGGGTGCAGGGTCTAGCAGGGCTATGGAAACTGAGGTGGATCCTCCAAAATCTTAAGAGCTCACAACCATATATGGGGGCCACATTCTGGGGTCCCAATAGTAACAAATCAAGGGCCCAAGTAACTATTGGATCGTTGTAAGTTTTCTTCCTCACATAGTCATAATTATGGTCCACCCAACCAGGTAAACTAACATCATCATTGTATGAAAAGTACTTTAAGTAGAGGTCATACTATTAGTGAGGATGGACAGGGGTCTTAGAGCTCATTTCCTATGGTGAACGTCGATTGACATGGAATTGGATGCCTAAGTCGACCAGACCACAACAATCATGGTTGGGAGTAAAACCAATTATGGGGTGTAACCTAAAGCCGATAGGGCCGATATTATCAAGGTGGGATCCAATTAAGAAGATCAACCACACAACATGGTGCCCAAACCATATGATATAATTCCAAAGGAGGATATTTCTACTGCAATCTTGGATTTTTTCCCGAAGTGTGAACAAGCTGACCTAGAGGAGGTAGATGAGTCCTCTTCTAATGTGGAGGACAACCAAGCTATCTGTTCTCAGTCTTGGAAACTGATCAAGTTATTCATCGAAAACATCCAAAATTTAGAGTGGATAAGACGAATGGGATTGCTTCGTCTCTGGATGCGTGAGATTTTCATTTGAGGGCTATATGCATGAGGTCCACATATGCTCATCTAGGATTACCCTGCTAAGAAGGTATGGGATAACGACCATTGATTTAGTGTTTCCTAGAAGTGGAGGAAATATGTCAACATATAGAAGCTTCAAGAGTCTAAATAGAAGATAAAGAACTTAGAAATGTGGATGAACAAGAATTCTTCCTTCACTAACACCCAATCAGAACTCATATCATGATTATGAATCCATATGGTGGAAGTTGAAGAATAGTTGAGGAAAGCATCTCATGAAGTGTCTGATCTCTGAGATGAGTAGAATTGAGTATAGATAAGGGCTGATGGACTTTATCCTATGGCCAACGAGGAATGGAGGGAGCTCATGCATCGATGGAAAATCCTGGATTCCATGCACCAAAGAACAGTAGAGATGAAATGCTCCATCAAAGTGTCCAATCCATAGGGGCTGTGTTTTTCCAATCTCACGAACATATTTTATGCTTTCTTGATTATTTAGACTATGATCATGGAAATATTTCTTGCTTTAATCACTATATATTGATCATATCCACAAAAGAACTCATAATCAATCCCTAATATCACTTGGGTCATACCCGGTGTAAGAAACAAAGGATGACTACATAATTGTCCACTTTGGATATGAGAACTCAGACCAATCATCAAATACCCAGGGTTTGATATTTTCTAAGTGACCACCAAACATATTCTGGATGAGAGAGAGGTGGATGTGACCAGAAAATAGGGTTATCCAAGCAACCAACTTGCCTTTTTCCAATGTGTTTCTAGTACGTGAGTAGGATAACACGAGGGGTGTTGGAATCAATCCAAATAAAGGGGACTGAGAAGTGTGAATCATGATACCCAAAATTTGGAACATAGTTATAATGGAATGAAAATTAAAGATAAATTATGACCATATTCAAGACATAACATCCATATCATGTAGCTTGAAATGGGGATAAAAAATGAGGGCCGACCGCTGATTGGATTAAAAAACATGGGGCCAACTTGAAGTGTTGTCTGATTTCCTATGGAACGTCAGCCCAAAATGGTACGTGGGCCTTGAGGCTGAGAACCCATACTGTGGGGGGGGGGGGGGTCCTTCAAATCTAAAAGAGGATGAGGATCTAAATAAAGGGCACATAAAGCCTGAATATTTAATGATGGGATGTTCGAATAGAATCTAATACTCTTGAAATTACACCACCATGAAAAAAGCATGTTGGGTGAACATATTGGTATGAATCAAGATCAAACCTACTTCTAGATAGGGCCTCTCTAGTGAGGACCTAGAATTCCTTGTAGAAAAATATGCCACACATGTAGTTTGACATCATATAGTGAGGACGATGAATGGAATAATTTAACATCATATGCCCAGGACGTTGCACATAGTTTAAGGTCATACTGCCTTGACCCTAGAAAATAGTTTAAATTCATGTAACCCATACTATGATTTCTATTACTATAATATTTTCATGGAACAAAGGAGATGAATCTGACAAGAATGAGCCAAAAGAGGATTTTGAGCCATACAAATATCAAGGAAAAGTCGTATAAGAGGCATACATGATGTATTGAGGGATGAAACCCAACCTAAATGAAGGGCAAGGAGACCTAATTCCACTCCACATATCCTTGTGAGGATCCTAGTTTAAGGTCATAGAGTTTGGGCTATGATTGGGGCCAGAGGGATAGAAGGGTTAATGAACCTATGGATGGGCCCGAAACCAAAATGTATGGTCGTCGCTATGTATCCTGTAAGAATGGGAATCAAGCTGAACATATTTCATGAGGGTTCATGTAGTTTAAAATCATGTGGGATGAAATTTGCAACACTATTTATTGTCATATGGAAAGGACATGAATACCCCAAAGGAGAAACAAGTGGTTTGTTACATAACCATATGTGAATGACATTAAAAGAATTCCACACCACATCGCACATTATCAAAGGGTAACCAAAGATAAAAGGGACAAAAGGGGGAAATAATTGTCAGGCTGGCCATGAGATCAAGGATCCAGGAATTAGTACGTATCCCACAAGGATGGAAATCAAGCCACACGTAGTTCTTGGAGGGAGTTCAGGTTTAACCCATACCCAAAGAAAAGAGGCATTATATATTTCTTTTTTGAACTTTTTTTGTATTGTGTGTTTTTTTATTGGAAAACCCCAAATGAAAATTCTGAGTGTTGTTATAGGAATCAAGCCGTATATAGGTATTGAGAAGTGGAATATTGGATGACTAGTACCAAAGGTGATGCCCTATCAAGTGGGAACACCACAATGTTGTTCCATTTTTCAATATGTGTCCAAGACAACAGTGTCACTATTTAAGGTCATATGATAGGACCGAACCATGAAATTTAAAGTCATGTAGTAAAGACACAATAGTTTAGTGTCATGTGGGACAAGACAATGCGGTTTATTGGAACATAGCTTGGATGAAAGAGATCTTAGTCTAAGGTCATATAACTCAGACCATAAGGTTGTGTAGTTCCTATGTGGGTATGATCCTACCAAAACTCCTAATCCCATGTGAGCCAAGCTCGGTGCGGAAAATAAGGAGTGATGTGAGTATTTACCCATCATATGAGAGTGAAAAAATAGTAGAAAATAAATTTCAGGTGGAAAAATCTAAAATGGTCCAACATCCTTACTCAACATATGCAGATGTATAGAGGAATAACACTAGGGGTGTTGGGGGGCCATAAGAACACGGAAGGGAAGGAAAATGTGAATCCAATAATCTGATATTTAGAACATGATAGGGGTTTCATAATGATAAAGGATAACTGTTGACCATATTAGAAACTTAACATCCATATCATGTAACCTGGAATAGGAATGAATGACTGAGGGTCAACCGCTTACTGAATTAAAAAACATAGGACCTATCTCTAGATGTTGTTTGAGATCCTCATAGACGTTTTCCTTGGATGGAAGGCGAGCCATAAGGCCTAGCATCCATACCATTTGGGGGTCCTTTCTAATGTGAATGATGATGGAGCCTGAAATAAAGGGGCATATGAAGCATGGATGTACCTATGCATTTTAACATAATATAGGACATGTACAAGGATAAGTGATCCAAAGGGAGGTATATGAAATGACTATTATAAACCCAACATGAATGAGAACTAAATAAGGTCTCAACAACACCATGTACTACTAGAAGAACCTAGACCAAGAGGCCAGAATTACAAAAGGGGTGGAAAATAGACTATAGATGAACGGCTTGGGAATTCCTACGTATCCCATAAATATGGGAATCATACCATACATAGTTCTTGAAGTTGGTGTGGAAAATGGCCAATGCCAAAAGGGAAAATATACTCCCAAGCAAGAAAATCATGATTGTTGTGAAGTTTACAATCATTGGAACATGGACACTAAAAATATTAGTTTAAGGCCATAGAGTTTGGGCCGTAAGAGGTATATAGGTAAAACGTAACACCATAAGGTAGACTGATGTGAATGAGAGCCAAGGGTCCTCAAAAAACCACACCTTTCCAAGGGAAAAACCCAAACCAATAAGGAATGAAATGTTAATGACTCTCTAGATAGACCTGAGGATAATATGCTCAAGCATCACGACATATCCCACAAGGGTGATAATAAAGGCACACATAGTTCTTAAAGATGGAATGGAAAAAAACCAATGCCAAAGGTATGATGTCTTATCTGGTGAATACATCATAGTGATGCATAGTTTTTCATCATACATCCCAAATAAAGAATGTGTAATTTAACATCATACAATAAGAAAGAGGGAGATATTAGTTTAAGGTCATAGAGTTTAGACCATTTCAAGGGGGAAATTTGGGGTTTGGCACCATGAAATAACCTAACATGGATGAGAACCAAAGTGGTCCACACCACACCACATATTATTAGAATGTAATCTCATAGTTTAAGGTCATAGAGTTTGGACCATAAGAAAATGAAACTCTTCCATGCGGGTAAAAACTTTATCAAAACCCCTAAAATCGTGTGAGCCACTCTCAGATTGGAAAAAAGGGGTAGATAAGATCTTTATGACATAAAAAAGAACATAACATGGGAAATGATGTGTAGAGTCAAGGATGACCCCATGATGTTGGTCTGCCCACTCAACATGCAAAGGTGCATGGAGGGATGACACCGGGGGTATTGAAATCTATCCTAAACATAAAGATGTGAAAAAATATATGAATCAAAACATACAGTATTTGGGAGACAAAGAGGGTTGTGTAATGATGAAGGATAACTATTGACCATATTCAAGACACAACATCTATATCATGTAAACAAGAATAGGAACAGACAACTGAGGGTCAGCCGCTGATCGAATTCAAAAACATGGGACTTGTAACTAGATGTTGTTCGAGATCCTCTAGGATATTGGCCTAGGATGGTAGGAAATCCATAAGGCCAATAATATATACTTTTTGGGGTTCCTTTTGGATGTGAATGATTATGGATACCCAAATAAAAGGATGGATGTAGTGTAGAGATGAAATGAGATAATTTCCATGAAGAATCCAACACTGTAAGTCCCACACCACAATGAATCTGAGCACGCTGATGAAGAAATTCAGATAGAAGTCTCTGATTAGGGGGATGTAACTTGAGAGGATTAGTGGAGGAAAGAGGAAAAATAGGTGGTATGAACCTGGGGTTGGACTCGAAGACCAAAATTTTGGGCATTATTATGTATCCCATAAGGATGGGAATCAAGCCACACATAATTATTAAACTCTATGCAGTTTAACATCATGCGATAAGGATGTAAGAAGGAGAATGATATCTCAAGGAGTATGTTCATGACATGGTAGAATAAACCTGATGTAAATATGGATAGAAGAAGTCCACACCCCATCATGTGAACCCAAGATAAGACTCAGACCAAAGGTCCAGAAGAAAGGAATTTCGACTGAATACCATGCAGTTTAACATCATACAAGATGAAGGGACACTTTCCATTTTTAGGTCATGAATAAAGGACCATAAATTCTATAAATTTTAATGTCTTATAGCCATGAAATAGTAGTTTAACATCATTTATGAGGAATGATATATTATTTTAAGGTCGTAGAACTCATACCATAAAGGAAATGTTGGGGAACCTAGGATGAACCTTAAGATGAAATGTACGAGTGTTCCTACATATTCTGAAAAGGTTGGAATCAATCCACAAGTAGTTCTTCAATGTCATGTATTTTAATGTCATGTAATAAGGACAAAAAATAAGGGGAGGTCCCTAACGGGTGAGCACATGGTACGACTATTGTAAGCCCGATGTGAATGATAAACAAAGAAGGCCCCAACCACACCATGTGAAATCCTTAGGGAGAACTAAGGCCAAGGGGGACAAAGAGAAGAAATGGAAATTTTTGGAACCTGGGGATGGACCTAAAGATAAAATGTCCAAACATTCCTACATATCCTACAAGGGAAGGAATTAAGCCACACATAGTTCTTGAATGTTGTGAAGTTTAACATTATGCAGTAAGGATGAGAAGGTCATGCAGTTTAACATCATTTGGGATGATAAATATGGGCAGTTTTACATCCTACATCTCGGATGGTACAATAGTTTAACTTCATGTGGGATGAATTATCCTGTTCAATTTAACATTATGCGGGATGATCCTATCTAGTTGAAAATCATGCAGAATGATCCTATGCAGTTTAATGTCATTTGGGATGATCCTATTTAGTTTAACATCATGAAGGATGATCCTGTGTAGTTTAAAATCATGTGGGATGATCTTTTTTTTTTGTTTAATGTCATTATGGATGAGAAAAAATGGGATTTATCATGCAAAGTACTGCTTGAGGAATTTGGCATTGTTGGGAGGAGTAGCTCACTCACCATCCATGGTGACCAAAGAGTATTCACCATTAGGGTAAACCCAATGAATGATTTAGGGTCCTTCCAAATTGGGGGTTCAACTTTGGTGGATTCCTTCCAGGTATCATCTGTGTCCTTAGGGCCAATATTGTGTCACATTGGAGGAAGGAACAAATAAGAACCTTCTTATTGAAAGCTATATCTATCTTGTTCTAATGCCTCTCCAGATTGTGCAAGGCCCGAAGACCTTTCTTGTCAATGGCCTCCAATTCAGACTGACAGACTTCTATTACCCTATCTGACATATGATGATCGTAGAAAACTGTGCAGAGTGATAACAATTGGATCTCAATGGTCAAGACTACCTATGTTCTGTACACTAGGGAATATGGGGTCACCTGGGTGGCATTACAAGTCTTCGTTCAATAATCCCAGAGAGCATTGAGGATCTTGTCCATCTAAATCTTCTTGTTTTGACCATACATCTTCTTCCAAATATTATATAGGGTCTTATTGAATGCCTAGATTTTTCTATTTTCCTGTGCATGATAGAGAGAAGTGTGGTTGGACTAGATGTTGTACTTGGTGTATAATTTATTTGCCCAACTGTTCATAAATTAGTGCCATTATTGGTGAGGATAGTATGCAGAACTCTAAATTAATGGATGATGTTGGAGATCATCAAATCAACGATAGAATGGTCATTGACTTCCTTGAGATGAATTACCTCTGCCCACTTGGAGAAGAAGTCAATGGTTATCCGAATGAACCTGTAATGACGATCTATTTCTAGGGAATATGGTCCCATGATTTTGAGTCCCCAGACTGTGAATGGCCAGGATTACATGGTAGTATGAATATTCTCTAGTGATTGATACACAAAATTGGCATGGATTTGACATGCGTGAAACATCTTGGAGAACTCGATATAGTCATGAACCATAGTGGAAAAAATGTTTCCCAACCTTAGAATCTGGTGGGAGAGTTTGGACCCTACCTGATGAGACCCACATGAATCGGCATGAACCTCCTATACAACCTGGTGAATATTTTCTCCTTGAATGTAATAAAGGATAAATCCATCAAACCCACACTTATAGAAGACCAATTCAAGGTTTATACCACTCTGGAGGGTGAACTGCAATCCACACTGACATATTTGCTCACATTAAACTCTATCTTTCAAAAGATTTACATGTTAGAGATACTCAAGAAATGTAATTTTCTAATTAGGGGTTTCTTATACTGTAACATGGGGACCTGGAGGTCCCAATTTGGAGGCATCAACAGTAAGATGACTTACCTGTTGGCTTTCATTGTCGATGAAGGAGGCAAGAGTGATGACCCTTAGATGCTCCATGTGAATAAACATATCATCCTTTTCAGTCTATATGAGAGAAGTGATAAGTATGTCTAAGGGATTGGCTTAACCATTCTGTGACCTTGGGATGTGGCTGACCTTTGGCTAGGAAGGAAACTGGGCCAGTAACTGGTGATTTCCCTCTAACAGTGGCACTAGCTCTAGATTTCCGAATATGTAGTCACTGTTGATCTGTTTGATGACTAGCTCAGAGTCCCCCTTCACATGTAGGGGGTAACATCAATATCGAGGGACAACTTGAGAATAGTGATGAGAGCTTGATACTCCACCTCATTATTGGTGAAGCCTTATGATAATAAAAATTAATAAGGCAGAACATCCTGAGAAGGTTTGATTAAGATGATACCCAAGCCTACTTTTTTAGTCTAGGATCATTGAGACTTCTAATAGTTGGGCTTCATGAGGTGCCATCAAAGTGCATATTCCAACATAGAATGATTTGGTCCACTAATAGAATGGATTCATCTAGAAAGTCAAGATCCAGAGAATGCTCTGCGGGAGATGGATGAGTTGCAAGGAAGTATTCCAGCTCCTGACCCTTGACAGCTATCTGTGGAACACAATTTATATCAAACTGCTGAAGGATCACTACCCACTGAGTTAGAAGACATATCAACATAGGGGGATTCAGAATATACTTTAGCAGATCCACATGGGACACTAGCTATATCTTGTGATGCTGTAGATAATGTTGTAGCTTCTGCACTGCAAAGACCAGTGCATGTCAGCTCTTCTCGATATAGGTATATATAGTCTTGGTGTCGAGGAGAATATAGGTAATATAGTATAATATGTTCTCTATCCCCTCATTTTTATTCTGGGAAAGAAGGGTTCAAAGGTATCATTTCAAGGAGGTCACATAAAGGACCAACCACTTAATGGAGATAGGTGACCTCAAAACTAGAGGCTAGAGCAGATAATGCTGAATCTCTTCAAAAGAGGCCATAAATTCTTCATACCATTGTTATAAGTCACCTTTCTTCTTGAGTCAGGAAAAAGGAATTACACTTTCCTACCAAGTTTGCAATGAATTAGAATATGTAGGCTAATTGTCCTTGAAAGACTCAGATCTCTCGAAGGTTTCTCAGAGGAGGAATTTTATTAGTAGCCTTGATCATATCTGGATAAATACTAATTCCTCTATATCTGATGAAGATGATGAGAAAATTATTAGAGGTAACCTTAAAGGCACACTTAAAGGGGTTTATCTTCAGATGGTGGGAATAGAGTAAGCCAAACACTTTCTTAAGGCCCATGAGATGGTTCTAACACTAGTGGGATTTGACAACCAAAATGTCTATGTATCATTCCAATAATATCTTGAGGATATGTTTGAATATGAGGTGCATGGAATGCTGATAGATGTATTATACATTCTTTAGAATGAAAGGCATTACCTGATAATAAAAGGTACCTTGTGGTGATCTGAAGGTGGTGGATTCTTCAACTTTAGAGGACACTCAGATATGAGTATATCTGGAATACCTGTCTATGAAGGAAAGAGTCTAGAATCCAGTGGTTTCATCGATTAACAACATTATCATAGGAAGGGGAAACTCATCCTTTGTAGAGTGATGGTTGAGATCCCAAGAGTGAATAAAGACTCTGACCTGTCCATTATTTTTCATGAAAGTAATGATATTATCCAACCACCTGGGATACTAGACCTACTTTATGAATTTGGATTTGATGAGATTATCAACTTCGGCCAAGACCATGGCACCAAGAGATAGGTGCATATTTCTGGGAGGCTATTTGAAACTGCGATAATTTACTGGGAGACCAAGGAAGTGGATGGTGACCTAAGGATATATTCCTGGAATATCATCATATATCAAAGTAATTATATCATGATGATGCTTCATAAAATCCACATACTACTGCTTATCTTCAACAAAAATACTTTTACCGATCAGTTTTAGTCTCAGGTCTACCTCAGTACCAATATTCACCTATACCAACTCATCGACAGTGGTGGATATACCTTCTTTAAATGCGGTAGGGGCATCTTTTAAATCCTATTCATTGTTTGAGATGAGAGGATTATCAGCATGGGATAATTATTCTAAGCTAGATGACCATGATGGAATGCTGGTACTATCTTGGGCAGTGATGGAATCTTCATTGGGAGACTTCTGCACTGTTAAAGCCATATAGACAAATGTTTTCAACCTGATTACATCAAACCTTCGACCTAAGGGGCCAAAATTGATAATATAAAAGTAGTAGTAGTGCGTCAGCTTAAGTCAGTTCATTCCAGATCAATGAATCAGGAAATTATAATATAATACTGTATCCATGGGGTGAACATATCAATACCTAACAGAGGTAAGGGGTTCTCGTACCACCTGAGCCTAGACTGTGTAGGAATATGAGGTAATTTTCGGACATTCCTTGTTCTAGGAATGTGTCTTCCCCTTGTCTCAGAAATGATGAAGTAGTGTCCCAAGTCTAGGGTCATGGATTCCAACCGATGGATCAAGAGGATGAAGTCATCATCCAAATCTATCCATGGGTTGGATGGTGGAGTAGTGTGCTCGACTTCATTGGTATGAGCTCGCTTTTCCTTTCTCTTTTAGTTGTTGGGGTCTAAATAGCGGGTTTCACAAGAGGCAAAGGGATACACATCACCTGGGATCATTCCCAAGAGACCATTGAGAGAGTACTTAAGGCATTGTTGATATGAGGAGGGAACTGTTCCATGTAGATGGATCTAGGTCCTACCCATTAGTGCATTATATGCGGTGTCTTCTGAGATGACCATGAATTCGGTTCTATCAATCGGGCCACCAAAATGGGTCTTCAGATGGATCTTAACACATAGACTCTACTCAGTCTAGTCATAACCCTATATTTTTATATCAGAGGGATCCAGATCTACTTCAAATATCCCCATCTTGCAAAGAGTTTGAGTCGGGATGAGATTGATCCCATAACCTATGTTGACAAGACAACAATGGACTTCCTTACCATTACACTGGCTAGTGATGTACAACAGGAAGATGTTACCCTATATAGAAGAACCATTATCTTTCCCTGATAATGAGATAATGGCTTGGATGCATGCTCAACATCCTCAGCATGGAAAGCATATGTGACCACTACCTCTGTTTTGAATTGGAGGGGGCGTTTCAAAGCCTTTTTGAGGGATTCATGCATATCTGTGGATATGAGGAGAGCCTTGAGGATCTATAGCTTTGAGTAATGATTAAAAGGTTCTTAATCACATCTTACTTCCATACCATGTTCACATTTCTATCGATAAGAAGTTGCTCTGCGGTAGGTGGTATGGTGGGTGTTACTAATCAAACATGCAGATTCTGGATGGTGATGGTGATATCCCACTAATCACTAGACAAACCAAATAAAATGAACACCAACAGATTACTATATGGCTGAGGTGTGGCCCAAGATAGATGCAGATAATCATAAAATGATTTAGGTGGCTCTGCCTGATCGATAATCATAAACAATGGTGGCAGTGAGCCTGATATGACATGATGAGAGGACATCGCATGTCGAGATTTATGTTTAACCTATTGTTTGGTCTCTGTATTATGCACAACTTGGCTAGAGACATAGGCCGATGCATCCCAATGATTAACATACCCAAGGTTTCATCGACATTGATGTCGACCTAGAACATTTGGAGGAGTTGTCTGGTATTCCACATCATCGGGAACCATATAAGGTCCACCAACTCGATAGTATTTACCAAGGCATACACCTGATCACCACTTGAGGAATATTACATTTCTCGGTGAACTCTGTAGGTGATTCCCATATTTGGGGTCATGAAGTTTCCAAGAGTGTGAGTTGGATTTGGCACTGACATGGTACTTTGATCACCCATACACCATCATCGCCCACTACTTTAGGATGTGGAAAACAAGTGTGTGGATGTAGAATAAGAAATAAAAGGTGGTACAATGGCTTCATAAGGCTCAGACTGATTTGAGTGGGCACAAATTATAACTTGGGTGTGAGAGACGACCTTGCAAGCCATCCATTCATCATAATTCTGAGACCCATGGCTAGATACCTACTTCCATTCACCCTTTCTATCATTGTCAGACCTCATAGAAACACATGCTACCCATTCTAGTGAAGATACCAACCTGACTACATTGTTTTTAACCTGGTCATTAAGTCAATCCTTGAACACATATCACTGCTTGAGAGTATGTCCAAGCAACCTATAATATGGGATGTAGTTGGGAAAATCAATGAGATCAGCCTCCTTAGGTATTTTTAGTCCTGAAATTTCAGGATCCCTTGGTCCAAGGTGCTTTAGAAATAACCAGGAACCTGATCCTCATGAAATAAGTAGAACTATTTTCTACCGTCTGATAAAGGGACTCTAGTATCCTAGCCTTAAAGAGTGGATGGAGGCTGATGGGGGGATAAAACCTAATTGTCTTGCCTAAGCGGCAGTGGTTGATGGGGTGGTGCTACCCGATTCTTTGACAGGTGATGCTAACCCTAAGGCTGATCCGGAGGCTGTTTCCCTCAGAGAGGCTATAGAGGAGGCTTGAATTTTAATAAATATAGCTATTTGGGGTCCTATACCTATTTAATGACAACTATTTCAGACTTGGAGTCTCTTCTTGAAAGAGATGTGGGAGACAATGAGTGCGCCAACTTAGCTTGCTACAAGGATTCCTCTAGGCACTGAGCCTTATTAGAGAAATATATGAATCCACCTAGGATGTTATGAGTGATGAGTGAGGGGACCAATTCAGTTTTCACATTCCCTACACACATTGTTAACAGATGCTCTTGAGTTAGCAGAATGTTGAGTGAATATGTGAGGCATTTCAACCAGACGAAAATATCTACGACTCACTCATATGAACTTTTATTGCACTTGAAGAGGTTGGAAATACTGATCTTTCGAGTGGTGGAGATAAAATGATACATAAATTTCTTGTGGATATCCTACCATCTAGCTAAAGACATGATGGGTAACTGGATATACCAAATGAACACATTCCCTTCCAATGTCTGTATGAAGTATCATAGCTTGGTAGATTCTTACTATAATGGAGTCCCTTGAATGGATCCACACCCGGATATGTAGTGGGCTAGATGTTGTAGCGGGTCACCCATCCCATTAAATGGGGAGAAAGTGGGGTTCCTGAAGTTTGGGGGTGCTGACATGTCATCTACCCAAGCCAGATATGATTTCCCATCATCCAAAATTTCTACTTGTGGCATCTCAAAATCCTCAAGGAGGGCAATGAGAGCATCCATTAGATCAAATAGTGGGGGATTCCTATCTCTGTGAGGATTCCTGACTACTAGTACATTGGTGGGTTCTTCAACATGATAAGCAGACCCAGTGATGCATAGAGAGGCTGGTGGAATGTCTTGTGGAGATGATTGAGGATTGGAATGCAGAGAAGCTGGAGGAATAACCTGAAGAGATACCTAAGGATGGTTCTCACACAATTCAGGTAGGTTTGACGATGCATACCTTGGCTTCTTTCCATAGGATCCACCCTCTACCCTATCTAGATGAGTAGGGTTGTCGGGGTTAATGGGAGGTAATTCACCAAGAAGAAACTACGCCTTCCCCTACTACCCTGGTGGAGGGCGTATGAAATCATACTGGGGATCACCATAATATAGATGTCTCTCTAAAACATGCTCAATAAGGATCTCATCAATGATTATTTTTTTCCATGAGTTGTTGGAGAAATTTATCCTTCTCGAGATCATATTACATCTTCTATGTCAAGCCAGACAGGTCAAAGGGCTAAATAGTCCCAAGGGGTCCCTTTCCCTTGTTGGGGTCCCGACTGAAAGGTAATGAATCATTTGGCTAAGCAAGGCTGAGTAAGTACCTTTGCTGATGAGTGACCATGATCAGGGGATCCAATAGAGGTGGTACTTCCCCAGGGGTAGGTTTTCTTCAATGATCCATATATCAGAATCCTTCACTGTGATTTCATCCATGTTTACTTCGATTGAACCTGGAGGAATGTCCTCAATATCACCAGAAAAATAGGGTTGATGTCGGATCAGGATGAAATAGAGAGTTGCATACTAAAACCAACCACAGATCAGAACATGTGTGGATACCTCAAAAATAATCTTGCGTATAAAAGTGAATCTCTGGATGCATCATTGCTAGAGGATCTGGTGATAGCTAGACGATGTAGGGTTCTAAACAATGGGAAGCACGATCATTTCAACTATGCGACACTGCTGGATGATATCATCATAATGCCCCTGGATCTTTAGATAAACCAATCAATGATGATAGAGATGGAAATGCATCATCTAGATATTCCAGTGGAAACACATGACTTCATCCTGGTCGAGGGACTATAGAATGTTGAAGTCTAATGTAGCAATCATCTAGAACATCTTGGGGAAGTGGTGGGTTGCATGAATTTACCACAAAATTTTCCATTTAGAAGTGGGATCCGACATATGGTTTCCCAATTCCTCGATTATCAATGGTTGTGGGACCAGAAATGGCACTGATACAAACTGTTGTGGGGGCATACTAACCAGTGAAAAGAATGGAACACGAGCTGACAAGTCATTGCATACTGGGATATCTCTCAGAGAAGGTACAAACTGCATCCCAATATCCCCATAGGATTGAGTATCTACCATTATTTCCATTGTGAGGAATGTGGCCATTGGTGGTGGATTAATATGGTTCTCATCACATGAAAACCCCCAAAAAAGACCCCCATGATCTCGTGTAGAGATAGAGAGTGAATTTGGAGATGGTAGAGAAGACTGCACGACAAGACCCTGAAAGGGATCCAAACCTTCATCCTCTTGCATATAACCATAGAGTGATTCAAGTATCATTTGAATCTCACAATCTAGAGGATAAGGCTAACATGTCGGGTTCCTACCCCAAACCCTGATATCGAGTATCAAGTTGAATCGAGTCACAATCCACTTTAGAATCTAAAAGGTAGACTGAATTAACTATGACCTGACGCTTCACAATATTCATCCTTTAGTGGTGAAAATTCTTCCTCCTACCTCGGGATGGTCATCCAGGGCAAGGAAGTTCTTTGAAATGGGGAGGACCTCTGTGCGGGTTGATGTTAGAGTGAGGAGGACCACCGCTTTGGTGGGATGAGGTGCGAGGAGCGCTTGAGAATATATTGAATGGAACACAGGGAGGACCTCAATGTCTATATCCTAATACGTGGGGAGGACCTCTATGTTTGGGAGTGCTAGAGTTGGGAGGGCCTCTATTGGAGTTGGTTGTAACCTAAGGAGGGCCTCCATGCTAGTTGTTTAGGGTAACACTAGGAGGGCCTTTGTACTAGTTTAATAGAACACATGGAGGACCTCTGTACAGACAATCAATGAAGTGGGAATGACCTCCACTTAGATGGTATTTAAAGTGGGGAGGACATCCACCAAAGATGGTGATGAAATGAAGAGGGGATTTATGTTGATATCCCAAAATATGGGAAAAATGTCCATAACTGGGATCATGGGCATGGGGAGGACCTCCATGCTAGATGTCAATAATATGGGGAGGAACTCTTCTTAGACTGATTCTAGTAGTATGGGGAGGACCTACATGATGAGTGCGAGAGTAGGGAGGACCTCTGATCTGGATGATAACGGTACATGGAGGAATTATATTCTGAATCTCATCACCACGGGTCAGCTCTCAGCAGCTGTTGATCATTCCAGTGACTGGAAGATTTAGCCCAGCCTGACCATGGGGTGGATGGGGTCTCAATCCTGATCAAGAATAGGAGTACCCAAGCTCTGTAATAACATGGAACTGATAGTATGAGTCAGTTCTTGCATGTTCCAATAAAGTTGTAGAGAATGATACCCCCTAATGGGCATCTTCCTAAGACTGGGCGCGACATTGACACTGGGTCAGTAGAACTAGAGCCAGGGGAGTAGTGGTGTAGACCAACTAATCTTCATCTTGGAGGACTGGTAGCTGGTGGAATTGATGAGGCCTGGTTGGATCCCTCCTTTGTAGCTCCCATGTGGTAGGCATTTCCAGGTTGACTCTAACGTACTTTACCACATTGTCATAGGGGAATGATTCGTTGGAGAATTCCAGGTAGAAGCTCCAGAAATAGTAAGATGTTGGAGTGGGGAGCATCGTCTCACTGCCCGACCCTTGGGTGGGACGAAAACAATAAGGCATAGAAGCATACAGATCTTGGTAGGCCAAATCCCTTGTTCGGATAACCCCTTCATGTTTATACCCTTGAATAAGAGTATTGAACACCCTTATTTGAATGATGTCTGAGAGTGAGATGGGGCATGGGTGCCTAGAAGCCATGGTTTTGGAAGCTTATGTGACAGAGATGGAGCCATTTAGAATCACCGTGTTGGCATTTCTCCTACCCCTTTGCTGCGGAGGAAGGTGATTTGTTTCCTGTGGCTACAATTTAGGTCCTATAAAGTAGTAATATTCAACCATCAACACATATGTTGTGAAATAAATGCCAAATTTCTCAGCTTCATTCAGTCTTCCATGGTTGGAGAGAAAGATCCACAATAACAATGCCATAAACCATAATTCCCAACGATCCACTACCCCAAATTCTGGTGTGTCTCATGGAAGGGCCACTATTTTCTTGGCGAGACCCCACATAAGATATCTAAATTTGGTGACACACTCATATGATAATTTCTAAAATGATACTAATCCTCATATTTAGGAGAATAGTTTCACTTTGGGTTCACCATTTCTATTTTTGATGCTTCTGCCAAGGTGCGCCGCCACGTGTCATTTGGCCAATGGATAGTGACTATCATGTTCATTTCCCTACATTCCTAATTTCCAAAGGGGAGCGACATCCATAAATTCTTCAATATTGTTTTGTCCTAAATCGAAATGAGATAATGGGATGTCGATTCCTAATTTCATGGATTCCCCCTCAAAACTCATCATCTAGTATGGGCATCACTCATATATTAAGATGTTGTTCAAGAAAATAATTCTTAGTGCCATATCTTTGTGGATGTTGGTTAATTACACTTCTTCCATCAGGACCTTACAAAGGGTCTTGTTAGGGAAGAAACCTTCAGTCAAGAGAGTAGTCATGCTGAGGCATTTGTGGAAAGTCTGGGCGCTGAATCATTGGAACACCTGTATTATTAATCATTAGAGGTCTTATCAAGGGTGTAGAAACCCAAATCTTCCCATGTAGATCATGTGATATCTTATTCCAGAGTCATGTATCTGAGATTTTCCTTAGATTCCCATTTTTAACATGGGGTATGACGTGAGTTTAACGTCTAGCAGAGATGGATCAATATGATTTGGACACTTATGAAAGTGGATCATATGGGTACCTCCCTAGGAGGGAGAATATAGAAGGTTTATTGGATAGGGGGATCAAAATTCCCAATGAGGATGGACCTAGGATGGTGTGTCCCAAAAAGGGAAGGTTTCACACTGTGAAAGCTCATTTGGACACCACAAATGGGGGATCAAGGATGGACCCCGTAGAGGGGGACACCAAGGTTTAATATTGTCTAGGATTGATCCTTAGGGAGGCTTCTTATGTAACTTATATTGAATATAGGGATCAAAATCCATGTCGTTCAAAGGGGTGATTCTGGGATTACACATGTTTAGCTGCCCAGGTGCTACAAAAAGCAATGATGTTGAAAGTGACCTTACCAGGATAAGGGTAAGGTGATAGAGATGATGGCTGGGGATTATGTGTGGTTATATGACCATATGAATGGTGTGATCCCACGAGGATGTTGTAGCCGAGATAATAATCAAGATAGATGATAGAGAATTGGGTAGAGTGGATGGAATTAATGAGATGGAACTGACATAAAGATGACAGTTTTGGGCTTGAACCTTAGGGAGATTTTCTATGTATCTTAGTTTCTGGGAATCAAAGTCCACATAGTTTAAGATGGGGCAGTGAGATGCCTAAAGAAGTGTCTCATGAGAATGGACACATGGATGGTGACCTAGAGGAAATGAAACCCTCAAGTTAGGGAATGACCTTTGTAAGACACAAAGGCTCGAAGGAATGACCAAGATGAGGAATGAGTGATGGGATTGAACCTCAAGGAGGCTTCCTTTGTATCCCTATTTCAGGGAATAAAATTCTACATAGTTTAAGATGGGGGTATATAATTTTGGTGTACACAAAGGATAATGACCTAGAGACATGTTGGGGTTTACTCATGGTTAGAAACCTAGGGGGATGGATCAAAACACCCTAGGGAGGTGGATTTGGAAGATGTGTCCCAAAAAGGGAAAACATCACATCATGAGGGTACATTTCTATAAGGGAGAACCATATTTTAACATTGGTTGGGACTGAATCCCATAAAGGTTTCCTATGTACCCACAAGGGATCAAAACCCACGTAGTTTAGAAAGACAAAGGGGATTAAAATTTAATTTAATATAGGATGCAGATGAACTAACATGGAATATTCAGGGCATATGAATTGTTGGGAGTGATGGGCTTAAACCTCAAGTAAACTTCTTACATACCCTATTTAGAGGGTAGGGATAAAAGTACTTGTAGTTCGAGATAAAGGGGCATGAGGATTATGTGTGGTTAGCAACCCAAAGAGGAATTCATGGTCACTGCTTACTCTAAGCCCATGCAAGTCATGATTAGTGTGAGAAATAAAAGGTATTAATGGACCTGGAAATCATTTTCTGAAAGGGGAATCCATGAGGGATGGTGTGGGGATTATGCATGGTTAGAGGCCCAAGGATATGAATATTGAGACTTAATCTAGGAGGGAAGGCCAATAAGTGAGTTGGGGCTTACGTGGAGACTGCCCGAGATAGGCATGGTGACAGAGCACAGAGGGAAAGAGAGATGAGAGAGCATTTACACTCATTCCCCTTTGAGTCCTCCTGAACTTTCTGCACATGCAATGATCATAGTTTAATGTCATGTATTGAGGATGTGGGGTGTTTGACAGTTTAACGTCCTGCGGCTCAGACGATGAGGACTCGTTCTTCACCCCTTGGACTTACATAAATTGTACCAACCCACATTCAGGGAAGGGAAGGAACAATAAATTCTAGGTGTTGATAAGGCAGAGTAGTGGTCAATTTAGGGGTCCACATTAGTGTGGCTATTTGAAGAAGAAATAGTCATTAGCATTCCTATGTAGAGAAGCATAAAGAAGGGAAACACAACATGAAATACCACTTGAGGTACCCTGAAATCACTTTGTATGATCCTGGAGGGCCACAAAGGAGAGGGTTTCAAAAATCATAAGGCCTTGCTAAGAATGGATTCGTGAAGCTCTCGTGCTTCGTGAGGAGGAGTTTTGTGAAGGAGGGTTCTTCAAGAATCATTATGAAAGGGGTCTCCAAAAAGTGATGAGCTTTTCAAAACATGGTGACCCAACCAATGCATGGTGTCTACATGTGTTTGAAGGGTTCTTCAAAAAACCTAAATGCTCTTAAAATACCAGAGTTCAAAAAAGTGACTCTTACCTTTATGATGCCCATGGGGCTTCATAAAGGGCATATCCACTTGAAGCGATGGTAAATCAAAACAAAGGGAAATATATTTTGTGATGCTCAAATACATTGGGTGATGCATTTTCTCACTGGTTCATGGAATAAGGGGTGCTTCATGGAATGAGAGTTCATAAGGTGAAAGGTTAGGGAAGCAATCTTTTGGGTGGGGTAACATGCCTATTTATAGAAACAGGGGATCACAATGCTCGAAGGTGCACTATGAAGGAAATCAAACTTTGTGAACATAGCTGGATCCATTGGACTCACAGATTATTCTATCACTACTTTTCGGTGGTTTGCGGAGTTAGTCAGACTCATATAGCCTTCCATCAATACTTTGAAATGTTCGCAAAGGTCATCAGACAAATGGCTTCATACCGTTAGAGTTGGTAAGGTGCTTGGTGATGGAGCTTCATAAGGTAGTCCCATTTGGTGATTTTTTTCCTTGTGAGGGTCAAATGTAATTAAAAATGGTGTTGGCCACCCTTTATCCATCTTCAACATGGATTTATACACCAACATACATTTTAAAGTATCATTAAGTTTAATCACTAAGAATATTCAAATCAAATAAAGTTTATCCATCAGTAAAAAAAAATTATTCTACATCTATGCCTTTAATTTGGGTAGTCTTTATATACCGACCAAGATTTTATCCATATAACATTCCCATGATAATCATATTCAATCTTGAAAAACAATATTTTTCTAATTATGTTGTGATCATTCAACTTATTTACAAGATCCCATGTTTAAATCCTTTTTATTTAATCAAATTTATCATTAATGGATTTAACCCATGATCCATACTTTATATATTCCTCAAATAATAGAGGCTCCACATATGATAATAAATCATTATAATCAATTCTACTCATCCATCAGGTTTATTTTGGAGCTTTTCTTATCTCTAATGATGTTAGATTAAATGATTTCCCATATTATATTCTTCATTTGAGTCAATGGTCAAATCTATTCAACACCTACACCATCATCTGATCCAACTTCAAAATATTCCTTATGTGTTGTAGTTTTATGTTTTCAAAAATTTGAATTAATATCATCATGTTCTTCATGTTCTTCATGTGTTTCCTCTAAATATGAACTTACATACTTTTTTTTAGACTTTTTCTCAATCACTTTGACATAATTACTTTCAAATATTTTTCTAATACATTGGTTAAAGCATTTGTAAGATTTTCTCCAGATTTAATAACTAAAAATACTCCTTTGTCAACCCCAACTCTATATTTTCCATGAATTCATTCCTTATTTTGAATAAAGCACTTACTCCAAAAAAGTCTAATTCCTTTTAGATCTAGCTTCCTTCTATTCCAAATCTCATATGGTCTTATCTTCTCACCGATTCTTAATGATGCCCTGTTTTGAGTATACACTACCACTTTTACCTCAAATTTCCAATAGTACTATAAAATACAACTCTTATTGAGTATTTTCTATTCATGTTTTTCACTATCTAGTAGTTTAATGACTCTATTTTTTTAGTTTCATTACCTATGAAACATCATGTTGGATTCCATGTTTTTATTGGTAATTATCCATCTCAAATGAAGTTTATAATATTCTATATTATAATCATATAATAAAAATTATGGTCTCATTATTAGATCATCTCTAATACCTTTTGATGTATTCCATAACATCCTTTTTGGTTTTAATAAACAAAATGAAACCTATCCAATAGTATTTATAAAAAAATACTTTTCTTCCTGAGTTTTAGGATGTTTTATAAGACCAAAAACATTGGTTCAAACAAAATCAATTATGTGTGAAGTTCATTTAGTATTTTTCAAATAGGTATTTATCATTATCTTCCAACTCAATTAAGAATCACATCTTTTCTCCCTATCTCATTTTAGATTAGGAATTTCTATTTCTTATTTAATATTAACATATTTTAGAAACAATGTTGATGAATATAACCAAGAAAAAAATCCAAAAACTATTCCCTTATTCCATCATGTTGAAACATGTGTTCTCCTTAATTTTTTTACTTATTAAATATTACCATTTTTCCTCCATTATTTTATAAATGAGTTTACATATTTCATTTTGATTAGGTATTCCTTCAATTGAATGTAACATTGACTAAAAATTTGTAAAGTTAACTTATGATCAAGATAGCATATCAAAGTCTATTTATATAAAGTACTTTTTTATTCTTCAATACATATCCAAAAAGAATTTATTTATGAATTCCTTTAATATTAAAAGCTCTTTCATTATAAAGGAATACCATTCAATTCACACCCACTTCACATTCTTCAACAAGTACATGTTCTTGATCATGTGGTATTGATACCCACTATCAAGTGTCAACATGCTACTATTATTTTTCACCTTAATCTCAATTTTAGATAAGTTTAAATTCTTATTCTTAATCATTTACTTCAATGAAACCCTAGTTTATGTTGAGACTAGTGTGGGTATCTCATCATTCTTTTCATTATGAGCAGTAAAGTATTCTTCTTCCTCGTATAATGTAGATAATTTATTCCTGATGGAATTGAGTTCAATGATCCCTTTTCTGATCTATTTGTGCCTCAAATTGGTCTAATTCCATTCTATATTTTCTTATAATCACAATACTTGTGACTAGATTTATAGAAATAAAAACGATATAACTACAAATAATTTATTCTTTGAGATGAAGGATTCATTATCATTTTTTAACTTATGGGTGATTTAATTATATATAACTTATTTCCTCATCAAAATAGGTCATAGTGTGACCCAAATAACCACAAAATTAGTTCTTCATGATAAAAAATATATTATCACCTTCCCTACACATGTTTGATGGATCTGAATATATTTTTGGTTTTTAAAAAACCCTCAATTATTGTGAGTTATGCCCTACATTTTTCTTTCATTTATCCTTTATAAAAACTACCTTGAATTTGGATGATTCTCCATAAAATACAATTTTAATTTTTCCCATGTTTTAGACCTTTGATAATTCAATAACTTCTCAAAACTCCTCATTCCTCTTTCAACCATTTCCTTTACTTCATCATTAAAAAATATCATGAATTGAAGTTTCTTCTTATAACCTTTAGTTTTTATTTCATTTTTAAAATTTTTCTATAAATTAACCAATAATTCCTGAAGTGATTCAATTATACTTACTTGATCTTCAATAAAATTATTAAGGTTATTTAATACATCATATTTCTCATCAATTTTTAGTTTTAAACTAGTAACTTATATGGATGTCTCTTATGTAGTGGATTAATCCTCCACAGTCTTCTCTAATAGGGTGATTTTTTCTTCAAGTTGATGAAAATATTTTGAATACTTCTTAAAAAGAACACCATTTTCTTTTTATTCTTCCTTTGAATATATAATTAACCTATAGAACTTTTAGGATCCACTTTTAGGTCCCCTATACCTTCTGATTGATTTTATATTTTCATTTTATGATTTATCTATAAAACCCAAATAAATAATATAAGAACACAAGGTATGGGGTGGGAAAATGGTGAATTAGTGTACCAAAATTTTACTGACTTTATAATTTCTTTTCAATTAATCCTTATTACCCTCAAACCCCTAACCTGGTTAAGAATAATGGATCTAATAAACTCTCAATAGTCACATACACATGTAATGAAGATAATAAAAGAAACAGTGACACACAAATATTCTTACAGGGTTCTGTATTAGTGTGATCTGAATACTTCCCATGATTAACTCGTGGTAATTTAATGGGTTGTGTTATCACTTTAATTTAATGCAGTATAATTTTAACACAAGTGTAGTGAAGGTATAATCGACTTCCCATGTGTAGTGTTGTTTATATTGGGACCACTAGTTCTTCAGTGATGTTGTTTATACTAGTACCACCAATTAATCTAAAGATCTTAAAATAAAATTATGAATAATATCTTCTAGTCAGCTCAATGATACCACCATATTAAATTAAATAATATATTCTTACTTAGACAACATATTTTTGAAAACCAAAGTAATTTCAAAGGTATTTCATACTTGTTGATCTTTTTATATAAGTTCACTATTAGAATGATTAGAGACTATTTAATGTAGAATAATACATGATACCTTCTTACTCAATTGTAAAATGATCAAGATACTATTCTATTATTCTTTTTATGAAGTTCCTAACCTCAATCAGATGTGTGAAAGTGATGAAAAACATTTCCTCAATAATAATTTATGAAATATTAACCTTGCACTATCTCAATCCAACTTATTTTAACCAACTAAAATTTTATTCATGTAAGTATGATACTTTTCATGATCTTCTAAAGTATTTAAACCCTAGAACATAAAAAATTATTCTTATTAATTTCTGTGCCTTCTCAATTTTATTTAAGAATGTAATCTTTTAATACCAAAGTTGTTCAATAACAAAGGTTTATATAACTCAATTTCTTAAGAATCATAAAACTTATTCTTATATATTCCCTAAAAATATTGAAATTATTTTAATGTTTTCATATAGGGTGCATGGAATGCATATATTTTATGAAAAATTTGTCTCATATATTCTTCACATAGGTGATGAGGGAAAGATAACTCACACGATCTATCTTCTTCAAGTTATTTTCCTTCATGTAATAGGTATGTGATATCTTAGTTACTTCATAAGATTTGATTGAATGAGGTATAACCCCCCTTCCTTATATAAAAAAAATGATTCAAATAAACAAAACATGCAATTTCTAGATCATATTAACATAATAATCTCATTAATATACTCTTTCACTTTTATGTAACTAGGGTAGCCCACAAGTTATTTTTTCTCCTTTGAATAAACTAGTACAAAATATATTATTATTCTTCACAAAACCTAGGAGTTTCATGGGTTTCTTATCCTTCATGAGATTAAATCACATGGGATATCATTCATGTAACTAGGGTAGTTTGGAAATATTATCTTCATGAATCAAGGGTTTTGCAGATGCTCTATTTTTCTGAAACAAGAGTTGTGTACCAAACATATCCAGTGAAAAAACCCATTATTTTCCAAGGACATTATGTATTTATAAATGGGATCATCTTATTTTACTTTTAGTTTCATACGAAGAAAAATATTTTTAAATTTATGAAGATCTTTGGATATCATTTACCTTTAAATTTCTCTAATATCTTTATCTTGGAGTTTCATTGCATTTGTGGTGGTGATAATTTTTTCATGTAAATGGATTCACATGATCAACATCTTTATGTGACATTGAGGCTTCATCTTGAGACAACTTGATGGACATGTGATTAAGAAATAGAGGTTTTCCATGATGAAATATTCTTATGTATTTTCATCTTCACCCAATTCCATGGAGATATATGATTTCCTATCATTGTTGAAACTTATTCTTATGATGGATTATTGGATTTCTTTAGATAATAGTTCTTTATTTAAATATACTCATGTGGAATCTTAGTTTGATCACCAGAGAGGTATGGAGTCTGATTTTCACTTTAGTCTACATCTATTGTATCAAGATTAGTCATGGGTCCTTCAAAGGTTGAAGGTTAAAGATGATCAACGTATCTATAGGATGGTGAAAACTCACACAATCGAATGAATATCCTTTTATGCGTATGTTTTTAATGCATAAAATTGTCACACATAGTTTCATACCACATCAATATTTATAATAATTTTCCTTTACTTAATAAAAAATAACAATTATACTAATTAATCGAGCCGAAACCTAGTTCGGAACCTAGATACACCGTCATAAACACCAACATGGGTCACGCCACACCCATGTGTGGTCCCCAGATCACCCTATCATGTGACATGTGCACATCATATTCACCCCTGTTCAATCCATATAGGTGTTATGCGTTCCCATACCCTCACAATCACAACCATGCATGATTCTTGGGATAGATCTCCCTTGCAGTTGAGCTAGCACCCACAATGCGGCAGATTGAGCTAGCTATTGTGGCTTGTACAGTATGCCAATTATTTACATAAGGATAACTAAAATACTTGGAATTATTCTAACTATAGAATTTATAGTACCAATCCCTTTTCACATGTCTTATATTCTTAATCAATCCCTAAGAAAAATATGTTTTTCATGCCCTTAAAAATATTTCTTCATCAACTCAAATCTTTAACATGTTGTAAACGAAGTGCCACCCTTAGCACAATTGACACATTTAATTGACATTAAATACTAGTTCAATAATCATCACTATTAAACATGGAGGATTATCTTACTAAATGGAATCCAATGAATCCATAAAAATACTTCAAGCATTAATATCCTTCTTTAACATTCCTCAAATTATTTTCTTATTTGTACTTACATGATTAATAACTAATCAAAAATGAATTCATCTTCCTTAATACATTGAATTTGATTCCATACTATATATTGACAAAAAATAAAATTATACACATCAACCATCCACATGAGACCTTCAATATCCCCATTTGGAATTTATTTTAATATAATTTAATTAAATAAATTCAATTTATCTTATCCCCCTTATTGATAATAAATGAAATGGATATGAGAGGATAAGACCATATGATATCACTTATTGTTTTTTCATGAGGCAAGTAGTGATACCTTTAAAAGTACACCATGCTATATATTTTTTTACTTTTGGGAATGAATTATATATGAAATGATTTATTCTCTAATTTTACATGTTAATTCTTCATTTTATTAACTTATAATTATAAATAGGAAACCAAATGTTGTAATAGTAATAATCCTTTAGCTAGCCATCCCTAGGTCTATGTGAAAAAACTTGGTGTTGAAAACAAGTGTGATTTCACCAAGACATCAATCTTGTTTATTAATAATTATAAATATGATACCATTTCCATATTTTTCACCCTTATGGTAGTAAAACCAATTTTTTCAAAAAATATATACCTGACACTTCACTCAAAAAATACATCAGAAATTTTAAGTGAAAAAATTTACTCCCCCTTTTCATAAGAATACTCATCTACCAAAATACCCCATTTTATACATATTTGATATAATTAAGGAAAGGGTAATAAATGTAATTCAGTTACCTCTATTTTCAAACTATGTAGAGATGACCTAAACTTCTAGATATTCATGGAAAAAATCTTGATGGAATCCCCCTTATGTTTGACCCCCCTCAAGGGGTTCACTCTCTTAATTTTTCTTGGTGGATAATTTCATCACATAGTCTTCAAGATTTTCATAATGATGATCCAACATTGTGTAACAAATAAAACTTTTATCAGATATTTAATAATCATTCAAACCTATTGTCTTACGCTTTGTTAACTTAGTTCTCCTATTGGGAATGAAATTCAACTTAAATTCCCTACAATTCAAGAACAAAACTGTTTCACAATAAGTAAGGGAATAAAGAGGAACACTTACAAGATTATTAGAAAGAAAAATAAGGCCATGCATTTTATCTCAACCCAGAGACTCTTTTCCTTGTAGCTTTAAAGTGTCTAGTACTCTTTATGATTGGGTCTCCTTTACATTTAACATTTTAATATTTCTTAGATAGAATGGAATATTTACATTCATTTGTTTTCATCTTGTGTGAATTACTTATCTTCACATATTCCAATAGTTTAATAGAATACTTTGTTGTATATTTTTCTATCTTCAACATATCTTCCTGAATAGGTAGAAGATTCATAAAATTTACTGCATTATTTCCAGTCTTTTTTCACTCTCCACACACTTTTTTGAAATAATTAAGTTTTCATTTATTAACAACGACTTATGAAATTAGATTTATTCTTTATGTGAAATAACATGTTTTCATTTTTACCATTATCTAGATAGTGTTTCAACTTCGATTTTTTGAATTTCTCAAGAATCTTCCACTTAACCCGGAAAAATAATTAGGCATTCCTTATTAACATATTTTGTTTTAGAGCTTATATATGGCTTCTTCAATGTTTTCGAGTTACCTTTCTTAGGTAAATCATAAAAACATGATTTAGGAATGTCTTCAATCAATCATATATTCTTATTTCTCTCATGGATTGATTCTATTATTGGTTTCAACATTATTCCATCCATTTTAATTTATATTTTCTATTTTCAGTGGTCATGTTGGTCCCAATGGGAAGATGGTAGATAGCCAAGAGAGGGGTGAATTAGCCTATTTAAAAAATGAATTTATGAATTTAAGTATTAGATGTTATATAAGAGTATTTAAAGAGAATATAATGGAAAAAAGTGATGGACATAGGAAAATATTACAGTGGTTTAGATCTAAATTATCCTAGTCCACTATTCAACCCTCCCACGAACTGAGGGAGATGGTACCCACTATAATCACTATAATGAAATATTATAATTGATTTCTCCTACATGGGTTCAAAACCCAATTAAAAATTGTTTTTCCCCTTAGAGGCTTCAATACAATGGATACTTACCTTTTTCTACCTAGAGGTACTATGACTCCCCATATTATAATACAATTTATTTCGAGATTTATTAAATAAAGTAACACTTAATAAAAACCCATAAGATCATGAGGACTAGTGTATTTGGTAAATTATAATCATAACATAACACCATGAAACATAAATAAATATATGTAAATTAAAATCTCCATAACATTCCCTTAAAAAAATCCATTACTCATCTAAAATTACATGGGATAACCCAAAGATGTACATAAGAAAGGGCTGAGCTATATAAACCGGTAAGGGAATAATAAAAGCATAAAATGATGAAATAAATATATGTGAGACAATAGTCATATAAAAGTAACATGAGAGGGGTGAGAATCATAAGCTTAAATGTAAATTCATGATATAATATGCTAACATAAAAGAAACATTGTAATGTGGAAACAACATAACATTACTTAATAAGAATAAGTTAAGGATAACCACCAAGACATCATAACTTAATGTTATTAATATAACCTCCCATGCACCATACATGGTATCTTATGAGATAATAACTTTAACCAATGAATTGTATGGCTATATAATTTCAGGCCCACCCGTCACATTCATATCATGTATAAGCATAATTTTTCACATAGATCATATAAAATAAGAATGAATCTAATAACTGTTAACCTCATGAATAAATATTGTGGGTTATATACATGGAATTAGACAAAAAATGAAGGATATTTACATCTAGGTGAATACACTTGAGTGGAAATGGAGATGTATATTCACTACACAAATGTTTGTCTTGGAAAATCATATGATAACTTTAGCAACATAATCAGGGTATATAAATGTTTATGTGAGGGGAGAATGAGAGTGAAACATGTCTCTATTCACTTGGAAATCATAAGGATGGTGATATATATGTGAAAAAACATATCCCAACATGAAAAACTGGAAATAAAAAGGAATGGTACAAAGGTGGTTCTTGAATAAAGATGAGGATATGATCCCCTACCTTGAGATGTCACCTCTAAAAGGTTGGGAGAAGATTATTAAGATCTTGGGGGAACCTTGGGATGGATATAGAGAGAGAAGGTTAGAGTAACTTCATGATTCAATGGTTTTGACTGAAGAAGAGTGCGAGATTGTGTAATGACCCAAACTTGTCATACATAAATATTACAACTTAATAGATGAATATTCATTAAAAAATGACGATACATGCCAGAATAATTTATGTCTAGTTCCTTTTGAAAATTTTATAGAAAAAACTGGTCCATAAGTGAGATAAGACAGCTCCCACTAAGTTATTCATAACTATAACCCTTCTTATAAATATCATAATAATACCTTTCTTTATAACTTGGGGAATGGAAACATAATAAAGGGTGATATTAGATGCATAGTAAGGGTAAACAAGAGAGATATTTATATAACATTAGCATAAGGGTATGAGGACATGAGAATAACATTTGAAAATTCATACTATATATAACATTGATCATAAACTTGAGTCATGGAATAAATCTTGGTAGTTCATAAGACATGATTCATAAAGGGATCAAAGAACATGAGCCAGGATATCAGAACATTGGAATAATACATAGATTTATTGCGTACAAATAAGAATAGAAAATATTATGTCAAGAATATCCACCAATAAATTCATAAAATGATAGGATAGGAATTACCACCCATGTACCAACTTCAGGCTTGGGATAAACTTTCATGTACCCCCTTTTAGGCTTAGGAGAACCTCCAGTGTACCCTTTTTCAGTCTTGAGATAACCTCCCATATAAAATTTGAGATCATATAACATTAATCATTAACTAATGAATTATAGGTAGATATTGGTCCATCCCATCACATAATACATACATTTTTGTGCCACACAATCATAAAACATTAATCATATTATAACCTAAAAAAATGAAACAGGTTTTATAAACATTTTATCATAATATAACCCATGGAAAATGAAAAGGTTTCATAAACCTCTTATCATCATAAACATAAAACATATAAAGTAAGAATAAGGGAAGTATAATTGGATCATATCCCTATGAAAACATAAGTTACACTAAGGATGTTATCTTAGATAAAAATGATTTTAAAAGATCACTTGGAACATTTCTTGAGAAAAATAACATTTTCACATTGAAAATTTCCTTTTTAAAAATATAATTTTACACAACACTATGAAAATAATTTTCTATTAAAATAAATTTGAAGTGTTATAAATGAAGCATTAAAACATTTATTCTTCATGATAGAGGGAAATTTCATTCATATCATACATGTTAAAATAAGGATTCCTTTCATATTTTTGGTAAAAAGTCAAAAGTTACTCATTAAGAAAAAGACTAGAAGGTTAATTTTAAAAAAAGTATTTAAAAATTAAAACATGGGTAAAAATTAATTTAAAAAATATTTGGATAATATTAAAAAATTTATTTAAAAAATTTATAGAAAACATTTACATGATAATAAAAAGGTTTTCGACTGAAGAGAGAAATAAAGTTGATTTTATTTAAAAACATTATTTTAGAATCTTGAGTACATAAAGAGAGGAAAATTAAGAGAAAACATGTTTTATCCTGAAATAATAATAGGATAAAAAGTAATGAAGTTCCTAATAAATATATCATAATATTTTATCATCAAAATCAAAATCATAAACAATCCCTATAAATAATGAGATTGTTACATCAAACCCTTACCAGTTTGATAAATTTTAAATAGTAAGGAACATAAAAGATATAAAAATATATGGATATTTATATCCTATAATTTTGATGATAGGAATCATAAAAAAAATTCATTGGTGGAATATACACCACAAAAAAGAAACAAGTTGTGTACTATGCATTTTTATCACAAAAATAAACAGGAGATGATAATCCATTACTGCTTGGTAACTTTTGAATCATAAGCCACATGAAAGAATAAATTTAAACGAAAAATTAAAAAAATAATAATAAATTAATTAATTATATAACATGTCAATGGGGATGTATATACAGTCTATAAAATAAGATATTCTCATAAAAAACACATGTCCCAAAGAAGACAATTTGAGACAAAATCCCTTACCTTACGTCTCGAATTCTTTCATACACATTAAAAAATCCTATATAATAAATATATTTTTATTATAAATCTATTGTAGATATATAATCATATGTATAATACCATATATTATTTACTTATGACCTTTTATTATCTATTTGTTTACAATTCCTTATTAAAATCTTGTTTCGGGTAATAACTACTTTATTTTTCATATACGTTTTGAATTAATATTTTTGTTCATTTTAATCCAGTAAATATTTCATCATATAATTAATTTTAAACAGGATATAAATATCATATATATTCAGTATATATGTATTTATATTAATCCATAAAAGTTAGAGATAGAAAATGAAAAACATCATTCATAGAGATGATATGCGGTATGTACACCTGAACACTGTTTCAATTTTATCGATGGAGGAAATGAAGAAAGGAAAATAATATATTACCATTAAAGAACAATTTTTATGTCATATATATCACATATATTCATTAAATTTATCATTATTACCTTCCATGTAAATCATAAGTGAAATATGAATCACTTCACTTTGCGAAGCGGTAGTCCGCCGTACACACAAGCGACATTATCGCATTACCAAAGAATGGAATGTAAGATGATATATGTGATATTATAATTATAAAAGTATAATAATATCATAAATATCATATATAGATATTAAATCTATCATTATATCCAGCTGTGAGAGGTGTTCATATAAAAAAATTACATTGGTTTATGAGGCGGTAGTCCACCACACACACAATCGATAGTTTCATTTAAAATTTGATAGAAGAGAAGATGGATATAGGTTATTAAACTAGCATAATAACATCTATTAATATTTTATATAATGTTCTTATTATATTTAAATTATTAATATATGAATGAAGGTGGTAAGTGAAGAAGTATAAAAGAAAGAGTTTAGTGAAGAAAATTACCTTTGCTCAAAACAACCCCCTTTGGATATCCTATTAAGAACTCTAGGTTTAGTATTTTTTAATGAAAATCAGATCAAGAACATTTATAATGATGTTTTTGAGGGATTTTGGTAGGTTTCTATCATTCCAAATGGCTTAGGAGGTGTGAATAAGTGAGGGGAGGAAGTTTTTTTTATAACTGATGAGTGACATTTTTGTCAATACCCAAAACTATTCGATAATGGGAAGTCAATTTCAAAAAAAAAACCTCAAAAATTTATGTCAAAACACATTTTTAAACATGTTATTCTTTATACTTTAATTTTACTTAGTTTTAACATTTTATTTTCCACAATGGTAATTTGTAACATTTTATTTACCTAGGTAATTTATCTTTTAAGAATAAAATTAAAATGAGACTTATTAGATAATTTGAAAAAAATTATTATAAATATGAAATAAAATTTATTAAATAAAATTTATTAAATAAAAATCATGTGTTTCTTGAAAATTAATTTTAACATATGCACATGTAACACTAAAAAACCCATTTTAACCATAATCGCGATAACTAATTTTCATTTTAATTATTAATATTTATGTCACAAAACTAATTTTTCATTATTATATAATATGAATTATGGATATTAAAAATATGAAATTCATTTTATAAAATATTAATCATAGAGGAGGTTGAATTTAATTTAAGATTAATCCTGCAAATACGATGAAAAAGCAGTTTTCCTAAGAGAAAAGTTTCAAAAGTATAGAATGTTTTAAGATCAAAATTTAATATAATATTGAATAAAATGAAGCATGTTGGATTAATAAATATTTAATTAAACTATTTTTTCTTTTAATATGATCTTAACATAAAATATTTCTTGTAAATTATTTAAATGAGAAGGAAGTTTTTAATAAAAATCAGTATTAGTTACTATTTATTGAAAAATTAATCATTTCAGAAAATTATAAAAAATTCACTCAAAGATAATTTTTACATGTATATTTTAAAAAGAAAATTTATTTTTTCAGATAAATTTTCTAAAAGTTAGAAATAATTATTTTTAAATTAATCACGTAAAACATAGTGAAACCGTTTTTTAGAAAAAAATACATTTTAAACATAAAAATGGATTTATTCTTATCCAATACGTAGAAAAAAATATTTTATTAATGTTAAAAAAATGGATTGAATATATAATATATAATTTTGATTAAAATTATTCCCCAATAGTTACTAATTTAATTTATTAATATAAGAACACTTTGGGTTCAGAAAAACAACTTTACAAAGAAATAATTATTTTATTTTCAATTTTTTATTTGTATATCTAATAAATTCATAACCAATGAATTTATTTTAAACATGTTTAAACCATATAATTTTAATAATTTTTTTCTTATTTATACCCACCAATCCAATGGTTATATGATAACTCTAATATTAATTAATAATATTTTTGTCATATATTGTGGTTCATTTCAACTCAGTGTTGTATTTAAAGCAAGATATTAAAGAAATTAAATTTTTTTAAAAACATATTTTATAAAACACCAGGGTGTTGTATTCTACCCCCTTAAAAAATTGTGTTCTCATAATTTGTACTTGATCTTGATAATAAAGGGTTTGACATTTGAAAATTCATTCATGGAAACCCACATCATAAAAAGGGTTAATAAAACTTCCTCTTAAAAAGAGGAAAAAGAAATTATTAAAGTTATATGGGAAAACACATAAATAGGTTTAAAAATAGAAGAACATTAGTGGGATGTTAAAATATGGGCATGGAAGAGAATAATAACACCCAAGGACTAACAAAGAGTGATAGAGAACATGATCAAGAGAAAGTTAACAATCACAAATCCATAAATCTATGTTGTGTTAAAATACCATTGATTAAATAAAAATGAAAGTAATAAGACAACATTTTTGTCTCAAGACCCTTTTTTCCAAAAGTATAGGGAATTTTACTATTATGATAGAGGACATGAGAAAATATACTTACTTGATTTATTTCCATTTTATAAACACACTCTCATCCTTTAGTTGTGCTTCGATCAATTGAAACTTTATATCTTACTCCAAGAAATAAAGATTCATTTTTCATGATTGAAGCAGTAATGGATCAGAAGATCGATAATAGAATGATAATACATTCCTTATATCTCTAGTTATCATCAAAACCAAAATGGTTATAACATGTTATCCAATATAGATAAATATTCATATGATGAAATATAAATTAATATATAAAAACTTTTCCAAATTTTAATTAACCATTCTACAAATGGTTAAACTTAAGACACTTCCAAAATTCAAAAATTTATAACTAAGGTCAATAAATATCCAAATTCAATTTAAAATTAATCCTCCAAATATCATAAAGTATCTCTTAATTGTTACAAACCAAATATGGGAATACATTGTTCATATATTCTCCTCAAACATGGTAATAACCATAATTACCATAAAACCACAATGAAATCTTACATTCTACATAATTTCTTAAATAAAACAAAAAATTATTGAATATATTCCATAAAAATATAAACTTTATAAATTATAACATAATCTATTTTTTCAATGAATCATTAATTAGTTACGAGGTCATCAATACTATCAAATTTAATTTATCCATATCAATTGTATCTTTCTACAAACTAAAAAATATTTTATTAACATCAAGAATGTATTAAGGGTTATCTTACCTTAATAATGCATTTTCTATAAAACATCACATTTCTATTAAATCAATTTTCTAGGTCATCAGCACCATTAAAAATATTCTTGAAAATCCTTAACACAAAACCTCTACTGAGAAATCCTTATATATATTTCATGATTCACACAATTCTTTAATATAAGTACATAAAAATTTCAATCATTATACATTATTATTAAACCATTAACAATGACCCATTATATTATTCCTTTATACCTACTTCCTTTCATATGTTATTTATAGTCTATTAATCATCAATTTAAAAACCGTTACTTGTAAATTTTTTTGGTCTTCTTCACGAGATTTCTCCCTAGGACATTTATTTTCAAAATTCACATAATTTCCACATTCAGAACATTCAACTATTAATGATTCATTATGGAAACCATTATTATGATCCATTTATTTAATTATGTTTTCATTTTTCCTCAGTAATTATTTACTTTGTTCCCTTATTCTTCATATAGAAAAAATATTCTCATTACATTAATAAATTCCATTGAGTTCTTCTTCTCACATTCTTGACATAAAGAAAAATGAATATTCTTTACTCCAAGGTCTCTACCACCCTAAATCTTAGTGAACTCTGTCCTTATATTATTTGGAGAGTTTGAGTGTTAGTTAAGGTGTAAGTTGTTAATTATATATCATGGTAACTAATTATTCATAATCGTAATATACTTAACTCTAGTCATCTTCTAGTTCCCTACATTAACTAAAATCATAAAGGATAGTGTGAAAAAAAATATTCATAGTGTGAAATAACAAAATATTGAAATTAATTTATAATATGTCTAAATCATCTCACCTAAATTTAAATCTATGACACCATATGTTTAACCTAGGTCATCCATGACCATCATCTATTCCAATCCATCATTATGGTTAGTGAATATAATGTGGATTAACCAAAGAATATCCTCTAAGAGTTTCAAACTATATTTTTAGTAAGGTTTATTTTCATTATGGTTAGTAAATATAAAACATTCATTGTTCTTGATGGAGGGAAATTTCGTTCATGTTAAAACACAGATTCCTTTTTGATTTTTGGTAAAAAGTTGGAAGTGGATCATTTAGAAAATGAAAAGGATATTCATATTAAAACCATTTTTTTAAAAGTTATTTTTTTAGAAAATTAATTAAAAAATATTTTTATAATAGTAAAAAAAATATTTATTACATTTTTAGAAAACATGGACATGAAATAAAAAGGGTTTTCGATCAAAGAGAGAGAAAAAAATCAGTTTTATTTAAAAACATTCTTCTAGAATCTTGAGTACATAAAGAGATTAAAATTAAGGGATAATGTTTATTCTCAAGAAATAACCAAAGTATAAAAAAATTTATGTATTTAATTAGAAATATATCATATTATTTCATCATAAAAAACATAATCATAAACAATCCTAATAAATAATGAGATTGTGATATCAAACTCTTACCACTTCGGTAACTTTTGAATCATAAGCCCAATGAAAGATAGAATATTAGATGGATATTTATATCTGATAATTCTAATGAAAATAATCATAAAATACATTCATGGGAAGTATATACACCACACAAAAGAAACAAGTGGTGTATAAGGCATGTGTCAGACAAAAATAAAAGGGAGACGAGAATCCCTTACCACTTGGAAACTTTTGAAGTGTAAGACCCCTAAAAAATATATTTAAATTAAATTTTATATATTATGAGAATAAATAATTTTATGTTAGAAAATTTAAAAGGGTATTTATATACACCTCATAAAATAATATAGGTGCATAACGTAACATATGTCCCAAAGAAGACAATTTGAGACAAAATCCATTAACATAAGTCTGGACATTCATCATACATGTTAAAACCTCCTAAATAATAAATAGAGGGTTATTATAAATATAATATAAAACCATAATCATATTTATCATATCATAAATGACTTAATTATGACCTTATATGAATCTTTTATTAATAATTCTTTGTTAAAATCATGTTTCAGGTAATAAATGATTTGTTTTTCATGTATGTTTTCATTTGGTATTTTCAGTCACTTTAATTTATTCATGGTTAAATCATATAAATAATTTTAAACATTATATAATTATCATATATATTCACTCTATATGTATTTATACTAATACATAATTTTTAGTGATAGAAAATGAAATAGACCATTCATGAAGATGGTAGGCCGTACGTATGCATGAACATTGTTTCCATTTTCTTGACGGATGAAACAAAAGAATGTTTAATAATATATTAACTTTAAAGATTAATTTTTATGTCATATATATCACATATATTCATTAAAATTATCCTTATCACCTTCCATGTAAAGCGTAAGTGAAAAGTGAATCACATCGCTTTGCGAGGTGGTAGTACGCCATACATACGAGCGATGTTATCGTATTCTAATAGAATATAATTAAGAAGGTATAAGTGAAATTATAATTCTATAAATATAAAAATATAATAAATATAATATATAAAAATTATATCCATCCGTAATAGGTGGTAATGGAAAATTAATTATATCAATTCATAAGATGGTAGTCCACTATACAAATGATTGATGGTTTCATTTCCCATTTGATGGAAGAGGAGATTGATATATGATATTAAAGAAATATAATAACATCTTATTATATGGTATATATAGTATTTATTATATTTTAATTTTTTAAACATGAATGAATATGGTAATAGAAGAAATAAAAATAAAGAGTTTAGTGAAGATAATTACCTTTTCTTAGAATAACCCCCTTCGGATAACTTATTAAGAAACATGAGGTTGGTATTTTTGGGATTAAAAAAAGATATAGAATATGTATAAGGATTTTTGGGATGGATTTGTTCAAGGTTTATGGGAAAAAAATGTTTTAGGAGGCGTAAATAGGAAAGGGAATGTAGTTCTATTTTTATAATTAACGAGGAGTGACATTTTTATAAATACCAAAAGCTATTCAATAATGGGAACTCACTCTCATCCCAAGTGCCTCCAAAATTAATTAATAATGAATTAGAGGGGTGATATGGTTGAGACATAGCTCCAAAACTAAAAAACCACATGTTTTAATCACGAAATTATTTATACTTTACATTTACTTAATTTTAGCATTTTAGTTTTCACCATAGTAACTCGTAAATTTATATTTACCTAAGTAATTTATCCTTGGTGGATAAAATTAAAATGAGAATTATTAGATAATTTATATCCCATTATTATAAATAATAAATCCAATTTATTAAATATAAATCCTATTGGTGTGGAAAATTAATTTTTCCACAAGAACATGTAGCACACAAAATCACATTTTAAACTTAATCACAGTAATTAATTTTTATTAAATTTATTAATATTTAAGAACCAAAATTAACTTTAAATTACTATATAATATAAATTATTTTTGATTCAAAATATGGAATTCATTTTATCAAATTTAAATAAAAAAAGTGGTGGAATTTAATTTAAGATTAACCCTGTAGATGCATTGAAAAACCAATTTTAAATAGAGAAAATGTTCAAAAGTATAGAAAGATTTAGTATAAAAATTTAAAATGAAATTGATTCCAATGAAATAAATTGGATTAATAAATATATAATTGAAATAATTTTTATTTTAAAACTATCTTAAAATAAAATTCATCTTTTAAATGATTTAAATGAAAAGGAAATTTTTGATAAAAATTAGTATTTATTTACTATTCATTAAAGAATTAATATTTTTAGAAAATTATCAAAAAATCATAATTTTTTTTCAAGTAGATTTTAAAAATAATATTTATTTTTTCAAATAAATATTCTAAATATGGAAAAAATAGTTTTAAAATAAGTGTGAAAAACACGATTAATATAAAAACAATTTACATGAATTATTTTTTTTAATTCATTAATATAAAAATAATCTACGTTCATAAAAACAGATTTTTCAAACAAATATTAATTTTATTTTAAATTTTTGTTATTTAAATTTTTTATAAATATATAACTAATGAATATATTTTATTGTTATATAAATCATATACTTTTCATAATTTATTTAGTTTTATTTATATCATCCAATCCAATGGTTAGACAACAACTCTCATAATAAATAATAAATACTTTAATAGTATATCATAGTTCATTTGCAATCGGTATTGTGTATAACACAAGATATCAAAGAAATTAAAATTATTTGAAAAAAATATTTCATAAAAATTGGGATGTTAGAGGTTTGGTTGGTTTTTATAGAAAATAAGAGGATAAATATTTATTAATTTATAAACTTAGGTTTTGGACACAATATGATAAATTAATCCAAACAAAAAAAATACCATGGTTTTTACCCATGGTTTTTTCCAAAGTAGGGTGGATTTAATTATATTATAAAGTTAATAACCAAAATCCTTAAAACAATACCCTTGGTGATTTTCAAGTTAGTCATGTTTATAAACAATTGATTTTAAAACCTTAAAATATAATAATGGTTTTTGGAAAATTTATTAAGGGTTTATAAAATTAATAAAATAAATTTTTAAAAAAATTAAAAGGGAAACATAATTTTGGTTATGGATACTTTTTATAGTATTTCTTACATCAATTTTGGGCTTTTATGATGTCATAATACATACCATATAATTATAGCATATTTAATTTTTACTGAAAATTTCAAAAATCTGAAAGAAATTAAGAAAAGGTCAACAATGGATAATTTAGAAATGATCATTTAAAAAAAATATTTATTTTATCAAAATAATTTTGTAAATATGAGAATTTTCACTTTTACTTAAAAAATCTCCATTAATTAAAAAATACTCTTTTTTGATAATAATATTTTTCTAACCCTTATAAAATTTACATTTTACTTCATAAAATTATATTATCTTTTTATATTTAATAAATATTATTTAATAATAATATTTTATTAAAACATCATTTATTTTAAAAATTATTGATTTCATGAAAAAGAGTTTCTTGATTGAAACTATATATTTCCCAAATTTCAAATTGTGTTTCATCACATCAAAAACAATTGTTTGTCAAACTTATTATTTAATCATTATAAAGTAATAAAAAATATAAATATAATCATTAATTTATATAAAAATATAAGAATTCAAACTTTTAGGGTCTAGATACAAAACTCTTTATTACACCAGAAAATTCCCTAAGGGTAAGGTGTGTAATGGTGATATTTTCTTGGGGTAGTTAGGAAAACACAGTTTGGGTCTTGATCTCGATGAATTTGAACATACCTCGTAAACGGTTTCAATCATACTTTATTTATTGAATCTCAGTTTGGTCTTGGTCAAGAGAAAATCCTAGTGATGGTGTCTCCCTCAAAAGCTCAGATAAATGAAATTCATAGGGTATGATCCCACGAGTCAAGGCCATAAGTTCCTTTGTATTTTTCAATTAGATTTATCATAACCCTATAAATATTTATTAATCATAAGATAAATATATAATGGCTATGCTATCAATGGTTGTTAATTTTAATTGTTATTTGAATATGATAATATATAACTTATAACGGTCTAAAATAACCATAGTAATGCTTGTTTCCTCTACAACTACAATACATAATGATACATTTATTCATTTAAAAAGTGAATTTCATTTATCAAAGTTCCTGCCATTAATTTTTTCCCACCTTTAGAAACCTCATCCTTAAAATTTTTATTTCATACACTAAAATAGATGAGGGTTCTTCTATCACATCACCTCTTCTGGTTCCCAAGTTGCTTCCTCAAACTTATGGTTCTTCCACAACACTTTGACCAAGAGAGTTTTCTTTTTTATTAGAAAATTTTCTATATAATATAATCTCTTAAATGGATTATCCTCATATGAATTATAATTATCTAATGGTACCAACTCTATATTTAGTAAACATGAGGGGTTTGGTATGTACTTCCTCAAGAGGGATACATGGAACACACCATGTACATGAGATAAGTTAGGTGGGAGTGATAGTTGACCAGCTACAACATTGATGCGATCAAGGATCTCAAATGGGATGATGTATCCTAGACCAAGATTTCACTTCTTCTCATACCTCATGACTTTCTTTTATGGTGATTGGTTGCGACCGAATTTATCCTACATGTATATACAGTTGTTGTAGTATTGGTAGTGATTGAATCCATAGGGACCAAATAAGAAACCTTGAGACACTCATATTTGATGGATAGTTTGGGCTATAAAGTGGCCAACTTGGGTTTTAATTAATTTAATTATTTGAGATTTTAAAGACTTAAGTGAAATTAATTTAAAATCATGAGTTAATCCTTGTTATCACATGGGGTGGATTGGATGAATTTCATTTTAAATTATTTCAATGTCTTAAATTTGAGAATTTTATTTAATGAAATATAAATATCAAAAATAACTCATGGATCTTGAGATTTCAATATTGTAAGGATATTCACCTATACACTTGGAGGATTGTATTGATGAGAACTCCAAGGTTGAGGATCGTTTTAGAACTCTGGTTGTGTATCATTAAAATTGGCAAGTTCAAAGGAGAACTTACATCTTTGAATGAAAATCACAAAAATAGAGTTGATTAAGACTTATTATAATAAGAAATAACATCCAATCCATACCCTTTATAATCCCTTGGATCAACCCATTATAGTTTTATCCCTCCATTTATGCCATTCTATCAATGGAAGTGGGTAGTAAACTCATGAGGGTGGAATTGGAGAAGAAAATAAATAAATAAATAACAATCACTCCACCATTGTGTGAAGAGTTTCATAAAAGATTATATGAATAGACCCACTCCATAAGAAAACAATATCAAAGAGATATGGAAAATTAAATAATAAATTAAGAAGAATAATATATTTTATTGATTAAATGAAGGTGAATGAAAAACATACATAGGAGAAATTGATAATGCGATTACAAAATGAAAGCATGACAATACAAAATGAAAAGAAAAAAAAAGATACTTTTATCTTCAACTAAAGATCCTTATATATTTATATTAGGAACCTTAGGTTAACCCCAAAATAATAAATTCCATCCTCATTAATTGGGAGAGTAAAAAAAGTGTGAGAAAATAAAGGGAATTTGAAAATTTCCATTTTGACAAGAAAATCATCCAGATTCAACGCCCATTTTGATGTGTGAATTGGTAACTTAATATGGATGAATATGAAGGGGTTGTAAAGTATAATTATATTATTCTAGGTTTCCAATAACATATTAAAAAATTTATGGCTAATTGGGTATGCTGGTTGGAAGTTATTCTTGAAATTTTGGGATGCCTTTTTGGGAGTTCAGATCTGGCCCACCATTTAAATGTCAACTTTGGCTCCCTTTATCTCCATGAAAAAATCAAAATTAGATCTATCCATAGTTGAATGAAATTATCCCCATATTTTTCTCATTCTACAGAAATTTTAGATTCCATGGGTTTGGATTGTGGGCCCCACTTTTGTTTGATGGGCCTTAGGTCCATTATGCATTGTCCAAAACATTTATGCATTAACGACCAAAAATATCTATCTTCCCCTTGGATTCATCCATAGATCCTAAAAGATAAAATGATTCAAAAGAAGTGGTCAATCATATCCAAAAATATCAAATTCAAAAATGTAATAAAATATTATCTATAAATAGATGATTAATTGGGCCCAAATTTTCATTTTAAACATGAATTATACTTGACAAGAGAAATGAAGTTCAATTTCCATAATGAAATAAAAATAACGTTTATAGAATTTGTAACACATGAATATTAAGATGTAAAAAATGAATATTAGCCTCTTTCAGTGGCTAATCACACCCCCAACTTGATTTTTTCTAGTCCTGAGAAAAAAGTATCTCAAAAATATGAAATTGAATTACCTTTTTCAAAAACATTTTAACATACAATACTCATGAAAATATATCATGCCAAAAAATAATGAAACCCATAAAAAACATTTTCACACAAGCTAGGTTCACAAACATATCCCAAGCCCAAGCCCATTACTTTGTTCAAATTCATTACCATATTTCATCCAATTTCAATTAAGCATGATGATATATTGTGCATCACAAAAGACATGAGGCCCATTTTATTATTCAAGGGAGAAAATAAAAGTGCTAGGTGGTAATTATATTAAGCCTTAACATGAGTATCCATTTTTTTATTTTTTTATTTTTTTTATTTTTTTTATTTTTTGTTGTTGGTTTTTTGAACCACAATAGATATGAAAAGACTAACTGTGGGAAATATAACTATGAAGTCACTATCCCCATGGGTCTAATGCAACACATATTTTTAATTCCATTCTCTACAATAGAGATATAAGGCCTAAATATGGGCAAGGCCAATATGGAGTCACGATCCCCAAGTTCCGATGGTCACACATTTGGACAAAACATTCCTCTATGTGGTCATTTTTTTCATTTTTTGATACCCAAATTAAAATAAAATTGGACCCAAACCCTTTTATATGATGAAATGGACCCAATAAATCAAATTTACACCTAATATACAATGTAAGTGCATTGTGGAATTTTGATTAAAATTATGAAAATGTAAACATTGAAAAATCAAATTAGACAACCGAACTTTCCAAAAACTATGCTCATGATCTTAAAAATGCATTAAAATCATAATAAAGGCATTAAAATTCATTTGAAAATCAGTTTTCATGTTTCAAAATATACATTAATTCATTCATGGATAATGAGTTTAATATTTTTTTGAATTGAAATTTTTATCATAAAATCCCATTTTTTAAAATTCCATATTTTCCCTACCGCCAAATTAGAATGAAAATTCCGACAATTTGAAAGAGAATAGAAGAGAGAGTCATGAATTGAGAAGAAATATGGGAATAATGTGATTTGAAATTAAATAATAGAATAAAACTACCTGGTTTTTAGTTTATTATCAATCAATAATAAATCGATCAATTTAGATTCATGTGATGCATAGAATCCTTGGGGTGATTAAAGGTTGGGTTTGAACTCTGGATGGAAAGGGTTTTATTTAAAACAATCAAACTTCTTCAAATAATCAATCTAAAAAAATAGATCACATTGGAAACCCGAAGGTCTTGACAAAACAAATAATAAAAAAACACAAAAAAAATCATAAGCCGGGTTGCCTCCAAGAAAGTGCTTAATTTAAAGTCGCTATCTCAACTTGGACCCCAAATATTATCCAATACAAAATTTCAAAATTTTCAAGACCCCATTCTTGCCAACTTATACATGATTGAGATTGATTCTTTGTTTTTTTATTCACAATCCCATGTTCAAAAATATGTGTGAAATTACAAGGAATATCAAAAAAGGTTTATCTAGTTTCTTATGTGGTCTTGCCTAAGAAATCAAAGATCAATACTCGTTTTTGGTTTTCAAGAGAATAATTAATGACAAATGAATGGTACTGGTTATCACATATGGATATATTCTTGTGTGGGAATGTAAGGACAATAAATTTGAGTTTGGGTTCATTGAAATTTCCTAAATTAGATTACCAATTTCAATCAAAAATAGTTTCTTCTCCAATAAATTTAGAAAGAATTGGTTCATTATGAAATTTTGATTCATCCCTAGAATTTTTCAATTGAATGATAGTAATGGGCATGGACACAATGTTTGTTATTTCTCCCAATGGTTCAATGATTTGTGGTCCTGAAAAATAAAACGTGGATCTATATTTAGAATATTCAATCCATGATGACATATTTCCATCTTTTGAATCCAAAAAAATCAATTTCCTACAGATTTAAATAACCTTCAACAATTCCTCAATCTTCTTCATCTATCCGGAATGCAAATTTTTTTTTCATTATTAAATTCATGAGATAGTTGTGGGATACAATATTCTTCACATAAGGTTATGGAAGGGATATTCAGTATAGGTATGGATTCCTCACAAGTTTTAATGATTTTTAGTTATAATATCAAATTTAATACCTATGAATTCATTTTTTCCATTTGTTCACACAATTGCTCAAGAATGTTTTGGGGGATTAGGCTGGATAAGAGTTTGGACATCATGTAATTCATTATGTTTTATCTCATTGACCATCCTTGAAAAATATGAAATTTTTTCCTTTAAATGTTCATCATCCCAAAGATTGTACATCTCATCTGGTGTAGGGTATTCTTTCAAGGGTTGATTGATGAAATTTTATATGTAAGGGGCTTCCCAATGTAGATTTACTATTTTATTCCATCATAAGTTTATTAAGGGGTATTTTTTATGATATTCCATTGGATGGATTTAAAAATTTGGATTTGATATTTTCGAGATCTAGAAAAACAGAAAGGGGAAAAGATAAGAGAAAAGGGATGAGAAAAGAGAAATGAGGGATAATAAAAAAGAGGTTTTAAGGTGACTTACTTTATCACCAACTACGATTCCAAAATTTGGTTTCTCTCAAATTTTCCCTATAATTATATGTAGTTGTTGTAGTATAGGTAGGGATCGAATCTACAGGGAACAAAGAAGAAACCTTGAGACACTTCGATTTGATGGACGGTTTGGGCTATGAAATGGCTAACATGGGTTTGAATTGATTGGATCATTTGAGATTTTAAATACTAAAGTGAATTCAATTTAAAAAACCTGATTTTATCCTTGGTTATCGCATATGGTGGATTGGATGAATTTATTTTTAAATTATTTCAATGTCTTAAATTTGAGCATTTCCTTTTATGAAATACAAATATCCAAAATCACTCACTGATATTGAGTTTTCACTATGCTAAGGATAATATCCTATACACATGGGGGATTATATTGACAATCAATCCAAGGTAGAGGATCAATTTAGTACTTGGGATGTGTATCCTTAAAATCGGGGAGTTTAAAGGATAACATACATCATTGAATGAAAATATAGAAAATAGAATTGATTAAGAATTATTAAAATAATAAATAACATCAAATACATCCACTTGATACTCCCTTGGATCAACCCATTAGAGGGTAATCCTTCCCTAAATGTTATTATATCAATGGAAGTGGGTAGTAGACTCATGAGGGTGGAATTGGAGAAGAAAAATAAATAAAAAACAATCACTCCACCATTGTGTGAAGATTTTCACAAAAGATTATGTGAATAACCCCAATCCCTAAGGCAAAAATATCAACATGATATGGAAAATGAAATAATAAATGAAAGATAATAAGAATATATTTTATTAATTAAATTAATGTGAATGAAAAACATACATGATAGAAATTGATAATGCAATTTTTACAAACTCTGGGAAAATGAGCGCTTTATCTCTCGGCTCTCTCCTACCCCTCTATGCCCCACCTAGGGGTTCCTCCTAAAACCCTACAGTGCCAGATTGGAAGTGAATCTGAGGACATCTAATTCCTCCCATTTTTCACTTCTTCTCTTCACATCTCTTTCTCCTTCTCCATTACCTATTTGGAGGCTGGTCATTGGTGTTTGCATTAGAGCCCTTGGCTTCTCCCCTACTCTAACCTCTGGTTCACTTGTGACTTTCCAGGTTGGATCTTAAGTGAGGTTTGTAAGATGTTTTGGTATTTTTCAGTTTGGTGACTATCAATTCTCAAAGCACTCTAACATCGACCTTTATTTGCTTTTTGTTTTCTACCCCGTCGTTATGGCATCGTTCGGGTTCCTCTTCCCCTCTGTTACCCAATTTGGCCTCATGTCTATCCATGTCTCTCCATGGAAGATCAGATGTGGGGTGAAAACGAGGTTTTGGGATGTGGGTTTGAAGGCTATCAGAGTTCATGTCACGTACCTTTTCAGGGGAGGTGGGCCTTGTTGTCCAGTCTCTCTGGTTCTGGTGTGGCATCCTCAGTGTCAACGGTGTACTCTGGTAGTTCCATTTATTACTAATAGGTTTGATGGTAGATCTTAGTTGATGATGGTGTAGTCCATAGGCATGTGATTCATGAGAAGGGATAGTGGTTCAGGGTCTCATGATGATTTTCGGATCTTAATGATTCTCGGTGTCTTGGTGGAAATAGTGTCAAATTCTCTACAATGAAGATGGTTTCTGGGGTTTGACGGTGAATATGGTTTCCGGTGGTTTGACTGTGATGGTGGTAACAATTTTTTCTGTTGGTGATGGAGAATGAGGCATGATGATGGCCAATAGTTTTAGACATCTTGTGATGAAGGTGATCGAGGCTTGATTATGGTTTTTCTATTTTTAAATTTTAAATTTTGAAATGGTTTTACATTTCTCGGAACTATGGAGTCTTGGACGGCATTAATGGTTGCGATTGATTTATTGAATTTTTATTTTTTTCTTGATGGTGGGAATTTTTGGATTTTGAAGTAGGTGGGTTGTGGATGTTTTGTATATATTAGATTTTTTTCCTATTTATAACTTTTTTAAGGTTCACACTTATCCTTTAAAAGTGTTAGAAAATAAAAAATATGGATTGTGGATTAAAAAAGACACTGTAATTACAAAATGAAAGCATGAAAATACAAAATGAATGGAAGAAAAACATGGATTCTATTAAAATCACCAATACCTCCTTATATAGGTATATTATGATCCTTAGTTTCACCCCCCAAAAATATATTATATCCCCATTAATTATGAGAGTCAAAACTACGTGAGAAAATCACGAGAATTTGGACATTTCAAAGTTGATAAGAAAACCGTCCAAATTCATCCACCTTTTTTGATGTGTGAATTTTTAACTGAAAATGGTTTAATCCAAATTGATTGTAGAATAAAAACATCTTCATCCTGGTGTCCTCTAACAGATGTAAAAATTTCAGGTTAATTGTTTCATCCTCTTGGAAGTTATGCTTGAAAAGGTGGGATTTCTTTTTGGGCGTTCAAATCTCGCCTGCCATTTAAATGTCAACTTTGACTCCCTTTATCTCCATAAAACGTAAAAATTATCTCTAGACACTAAATAATGAAATTATCCCCATATTTTTCTCATTCTACATCTAAAATTTGACCTTCATGGGGCTTGTTTTGTGGGCCCCACTTTTATTGGATGGGCCATAGGCCCATTATGCTTTGTCCAGAAAATTTATGTATTAATGACCAAAAATATCCATCTTAAACTTAGATTAATCCATTGATCCTAAAAGATAAAATGTTCCAAAAGAAGTGATCAATAATATCCCAAAATATAAAATTCAAAATATAGTAAAATATTATCCATAAACAGATGATTGATTGGGCCCAAATTTTCATTTTAAACATGAATTGCACTTGAGATGAGAAATGTAGTTAAATTTCCATAATGCACAAAAAATGATTCTTATAAACTTTGGAACACATGAATATTAAGATATTAACAATTAATATTATTCTTTTTCAGTGACTAATCAGCGATATATGAAGGAACACTATATCTCTAACCTCAAACTCTATATCTCATCAAAGATTTTCTTCATAACTTTTAAATTGATTTTTTTATAGATTTTATATGATGCAGAATGTTTTGAACCTTATCTATCATATCATATACAATATTACGTCCCATAAAATTCCACTCTCCAACTACATCCCACCATGTTGGTGTCTGACACTACTTCCCATATGGAGCCTTATAAGGTTTCATTTGAATGCTATAATGGAAAATGTTTCTATATGAGAACTCCACTAGGGATAGGTTCTGATACAAATATCCTTGGAAATCCATTACAAAAATATAATAATATCTTATAGATCATTAATGGTTCTTTCAGACTGGACATCCATATGAGGGTGATAAGTAGGGCTAAAGATCAGTTCTGTATCCAATGCTTGCTGACTGCCACTCCAAAATATGAAGGTAAACATCAGATCTCTATCATATAAAATATAGAGTGGAACTCCATATAGTCATACGATTTACCTTATGTATATATTGGTGAGTTACTCAAAGTATAAATCATTGTTTATAGTAATGAAATGTGATTACTTGGTAAAGAGATCAACTACCACCCTGATGGAGTTATTTCCTTTAGGGGTTTTGGGGAGTCCAACGATGAAATACATGGTTATGTTTTTCCATTTCCATACTAGTATGGTAAATGGTTTCATCATACCCTTATACTACTATTACTCAGTCTTGATTTATTGGAAAACCAGGCATCATGAACCAAATTATGCAATCTCCCTCTTCATATTATCCCATCATAACTTTTTCCCTAAATCTCTAAACATCGTAATGTTTCCTAGATGAATAGATAATGATAATCTATATGAATCATCTATATGTTCCCTCTTCAGTTCCAATTTTTATTGAACATATATTTGGGATTCAAACCTTATAACTCCATCTTTAGATAAGTTAAAATCCAGAATATTTTCTACCCTTTTCTAAAACACCTCGTCATCTTTTTATGCCTCCTTGATTTTCTAAAGAATGAATGGTTGAGTATTTATTTTAAAAAGGTATGATAGAGATACTTTTATTTTTCCCATTCCCATCCTTTAAATATCCAAAAATATTAGATTCATTTCAATCGTCATCTTGAAAATGGTTGCATGATCCTTTCTACTCAGAGAATCTGCCACTTTGTTCACCTTCCCAGGATGGTAATGGACTGAAAGATCATAATCTTTGATCATCTCTAACCACCTCCACTAGTGGCTATTGAGTTCATTTTTCTTGAATATATACTTGAGTATTTTATAATTCATATATATGTAACAATTCTATCTGTATAGATAATTTTACAAAATCATTAATACTAATATTATTGTAGGAAATTACATATCATGCGATGGGTAGTTCTACTCATGGATATTTCATTAGAAGGTGGAATAGTGATTCACCCATGAATTTCATTTAATTTATGTGGGATAAATTCAAATTAAAATTTTTATTATCCCAAACTACTCTTTCTATAAATGGCATAGAAAAGTGGTAGTACTGGGTCAAACCCATTAGAAAAAAATTGGCTGATAGGGAACTAGTGATTTCAAACCCTTTATGTTGGAATCCTTACAATTTGAGTTGTTTTTGGGATTCAAATAAATCTAATGAGATTGGTTTTGTATTTAGGACGAAGATAGGGATCAGGGTCAATTTCAAGGTTTCAAGTAAAAAGGATGATCTTGGGCCTAACTTGGGATAATCTTAGGCTTAGGCTGCAAAACAGTGCATAAATCACTAATTGATTATGGACAAAATAATTAGATCTATCCAATATAAAACTATTCCTTTAACAGGTTATATCTACTAACCTAGATTCATTAATCTTAGATTCTATGGAAGAATGTTTCATAGGCTAATAGTCATACCCTGCTCTACTCTAATCTGGTTAGGTTCATTAATTTAAACTTCAAATGGCTAGGGTTGTATAAAACAATTGAATAAAAAATTATTTATTAACCTAATTACTAGCCTTAGAGTTACCAAATTTCACTTTAGAGATTCATTAAGTTCAAAAAAACCTTACTCTCCATCCTTACCCAAAGCGGTTTATCTGCCCAGGAAAATATTAATAAAAATCAAAGAAACAATTGTTGACATGCTTGGAAGATTAAAAAACAATTGGAATAAATTAGTTCACAAATGAGGGACTAAGAATAAAGTAGTTTGAAATCAAAACAGTTGTCAAATCAATAAAAAAATTACATAAATGGTAAAAAATCAAGAACGTGGCACACGATTGATGTTGGATGGTAACAACAATGGAAAATGGTCGTTGAAATTGAAAACAAAGATGAAAATGGTAAATAATGGATGAAGAACAATAAAAGGAACTTTCATTAAATTAATAAAGCAAAAGTAATTATTTAAACTTGAGTTGTAAGAGAAATAAAGGAATAAATGAGAGAAATAATGAGAATAAAATGGATACCCCAAGGTATATAATGCGCCTGTCTGCATTCTGAATATAAATAGATGGAGAATTACATGACATGTAACTTTATCATGTCATGTATTATCAATCCAAATATTTCTCCCTATATCTTGTATTTGGTTACTTTCATGGTCAGAATATTCATTATTCAGAGATATTTCTAGGTTCACAATTTTTATTAGAGATCCATGACAAGTTATATCTTCACGACTTAAATTTGAGTGGGAAGTGGCATTCGGAAAATACATGATGTGTATTAGAGATTCACTTCATGTATTATTTTCATGACTTTTAAAATCTTCACTACTTTCACCAATATCTTTATATATTCTATGAATGATGCATACACTTCATGTATGTGATTCATGAGGTGTAAAGACAATTTTTCATTTTTGAAATATTTTTCTTTGGAATATTGGATACCTATTTTTTTTGTAAAAATCAAGACAACCCCATTGCATTATTGAATAAAACATGAATAATATTTTATTAAATGAATCCAAACTATATATAAAAATTTATATTATCACATAAGCTATCACTTTTTCATCTTTCATGAGTACACAACCCAATCCCTTTCTAGATGCATCACCATAGATCAAAACTCCTTCCACAGTGGTGGGTAATGTGAGAAAAGGTGTAGTTATTAGCCTATTATTCAACTCTTTAAAGATCTATTCACATTCATTAGTCCAGAAAAACTTGAATCCATTCCATTTAATCTTTGTTAGTGGGATTTACTATAATGATATGTTTCTCACAAATTGATCATAGTACCCAGCACATCTAAGGAAACTATGGATTTTTATCACAAATATTGGTCTGGGACATCCTTCAATTTCATTTATTTTTAAGATCTATATATATCCCTTTACTAGTGATAACATGACATAAAAATTTCACCTTCACCATCCAAAATTCACATTTAATATAATTTAAATATAACTTTTCCTTCCACAAACTCTTCAATATAGAATTAAAATTCTCCTCATGTTCCTCCTTGTTTTTGGAGCAGATAAAAATATCATCTATTAAGACTACCAACAATTGTACAAGGTAATCCATGAAGACTCTATTCATCTTTTCCATGAATATTTTTGGAACATTAGTGATTCAAAATAGAATCACTATGAAATCATAATTTCCAAACCTTATATGAAAGACATTCTTGAGGATATTATCCTTCTTTAAGTTTACTTGATAATATCCCAACTGAAGATCCACCTTAGAGAAGTACTGGGATCCACATAGTTGATCAAAAACGTCATCAATTTATGAAAGAGGATACTTATTATTTATCATGATCTTATTAATATCATGATAATGAATGAACTGGTCATTTACCCATCCTTCTTCTTAATAAAGAGGACTGATGCACCCCATGGTGAAGAAATATGGTGTATAAACCCTTTATGTTGATTCTCTTATAGTTGGTTCTTCAGCTCCTAAATTTCAAAAATGCCATTCCATATAGATTATTAGGTATTAGAAAATATTCAGGTATCTGAAAGATTGATAACTCAACACCATAAATTTGTGGAATAATATAAAATTCTTTAATAAAAACATTATCATATTCCCTTATAATTGTCATGTCATCTAGGATAATATTTTCCTTAGTCTCAATAATTTTATCTAGATATGATTTCTCATAAAGAGATAATATACATGATTTAGATAATGATACCAAATGAGATTCATCATCCTCCTTTAACTTCTATATAATCAGAGATTTATTTGTGATATGGAGGGTGATTTCCTTCTCTTAAAAATTTATGTTTTCTCTATACAAGAGAATCAAATCCATTCCCAAAATAAGAATAAATTCTATTTAAGGGATTATCACAAGGTTTTATAATAATTTTAACATTAAAATATGGACATGGGTGGAGTTTTATACTTGGGATGCAATAATTTCCACATTTTACTTTTTCAATGATAGCTTCACTTATATGTTTTGTTATGGTGTTTGAATAGTTCTACTAAACATTCATGATACAAACGAATGCATAGAACCAGAATCAAATAATATGTTCATTATCCTTGAATGAATAACTAGAGTTTCAATCTCTATTTTGTTGTCAGGATCCACCTTAATAGTTTTGACTTCATAATTCTTCCATTTCTCTTCAGGACTTAGAGGTTATTGTCTTTGGTTATCATCAACAACCCTTGGAATATGGTATTGATCACATAGTGTATTTTTTATTTATAGTTGAAAAATTTGATAATAGGATAAGGGTTTACTAGAGTATTCATTTCTTATATCACAGTGGTTTGTTTCTCTCATTGGAAATATCTAGCTAGGCACCGTTTCTTCCAACACCTAAATAATTTCCTTGTCTCATTCAAGAAATTTACAAAATTCTTCTTCCCACTCTTTTGAAAAGTGGGATATTGAACTTTATTTCACCCATGAGTCTTTTCCATTTCACCACCATAATTAAAATCCATTCTCTTCTTCTTATATTTAGAACCATGAGACCCTTGAGATTTGATGATCTCGATTTTGACTTTGAGGTCACATCAGATAATTTTATTACAACTATCAAAGTATCAAATCACCAAATATTTCCATATAATCAGCTTTATCCCACCAAATAAGTGGTAAAATTTACTTTCAAGGGAGATGAAAAAACAAGGCATATTGTGTAAGTCTTTAGATTTTTTACTCATACACCTTATTGGATTCATTTTCCTTTTTCTTGGGGATAATGACGTCTCTCTATATTTTCAGTTAGATAGTACATTGAAAGTATTTATCAAAAAAAATTTCCAGAATTACTTCAACCCAATAACTTTTCTCTCTTCCTAGGGATTCATATTTTTGATCAATTACCACCATTGATAAAATTATCCCTACATATAATAAATATACAAATGGCCTTCTCTTTATAATATCATCTAAGGATGAAGAATATCTTTTCAATGGAGTTGATCAATTTTTCTATGATTAAGGGATCATAAGATCCACAGAAATTTAGAGTCCTTTCTTGCATAAAAGTCACAATTGTAACTTTATCTTTCTTAGGGGGATGTGAGGTTCCACTTGATTCATGTTTTTATTCATAACTTGAGTTAATTGAGAAATTATCACTATGAAATTCCATACTCCTACTCCCATCAGGTTGAGAATCTCATTTGGATAGTTCTTACATTTCTCATCACATTGGTTACTGACTCGGTTCCTCATATTCCCTGCCATTGACAAAAATAATGGGAAAATTAAGGAAGGGAATTTTTAAACTAATAAACACATGAAATAAAAACTATTAACATTAAATATATAACTAATAAATGATATATATTCCTTAACCTATGAATTTATATGTTTTAATCTAAGTTATCCATGATCTATCACTCAATATAAAGTCTTATGGTCACTTTACCCCCTTAATAATTGTTCATAAAGAGATTTAGAATTTACCAAAGATTATCCTCTAGGATTGTCAAACCAGGTGTGCATTAAGGATCTTTATCATGCACCAGGTGATAATTGATTATATCTCAATATGACCTTTTAGGGTTATTACCTCTCGGTACAACTGTTACAAAGTGACTTCCACTTATAGTACCCAGACATGATTTATTTTATTTGAAACCACTTAATCTATAATTTGAAAAAAATTATGGAAGTTTTCCTATGTTAGTATTATCCTTAAATATTTTACTATAGTTTTCTAGTCCTAATACCAAAAAATAAATATACTTTTCTCTAATACCAACTTTGAAAACACATATTTTAATATAGATTATTTCATGATTTATTAGATAAATTCACAATTAATACAAACCTAGAAGATCATGAGGCATAGTGTGTTTGGAAAATTAGGTATATATCATAACAACATAAATCAAAAATAAAATGATGTAAACAAAAAACTCCATTAAATCTTGTGAAATAAAATTCATTGCTCTTTTAAAATTTCATGGGATAACCAAGGGATGTACATAGAAAAGGGGTGATATATAAATCATTGTAAGGGAATAATCAAAGAAAAGCATGATGAAATAAATACATGTAAGTAAATAGGCATATCAATTTTACATAAGTTGGGTGATAATCATTAACTTGAACTTAGAATCATGATATAAGTTGACAACAAAAAGGCAACATGAGAATGTGATAAAAACAAAAAACATTACATCATAATAATATGTCAAGGATAAATTTCAAGAAATCATAACATAATTTTATTATGATAACCTCCCATGAACCATACAGGATATCTCATGTGATAAAAACATTACCCAATGCATTGGATTTCTATATAATCCTAGGCCAATGTGTCACATTCTTATCATGTACATGTATAAGTTTTCCACAAAAATCATACAATATAAGAATGCCCTTCATCCCTTTTAACCCTAATAATAATGAGTGTGGGTTAAATGAATGTATGTACCTAATAAATTAAGGATAGTTACATCTAGTTTAATACCCTTTAGTGGAAATGGGTATGAGTATTAACTATACAAATGTTTGGCTTGGAAATTCATAGGATAATTTTGGCTATGTAACAGGGGTATATAAAGGTTTATGGGAGGGTTAAATGAAATTTAAATTGGCATATAATCAGTTTTAAATAATATGGATATTAATATGTATGTGTAGAAACACATCCCAACATGAAAAATTGGAAATCAAAAGGCATAGTACAAAGGAGTTGTTTGAATAAATAGGAGGAGAAGATCCCTTACCTTGAGAGGGAACTTCTAAAATTTTGGGAGGAGATTATTAAGAGTTTGTGTCACCTTGGGAGTTATCAATAGATGGAAGGTAAGAGTAAATTCATTCTCCAAGGGTTTTTATTGAAGTGTAATTAGAGGTTTTGTGGGTTTTTTTTAGAAAATGAGAGGGAATTTATTTATTAATTTCTAAACTTTGGATTTGGAATCTATATGATAAATTAATCCAAACCACAAACCATACCATGGTTTCTAATAAAGTTTATTGGGTTTAATTAATATACATGGTTAATAACAAAACTCCCTAAAATAATACCCTTATATAGGTTTATGTGATTCATGTTTGTAAAGAATTGATTCAAAAACATTAAAATATAATATTAGGTTTTGAGGATTCATTAAGGGATTATAAAATTAATCAAAAAAATTGAAAAAGACATTATTTTAAATTATAAAAATAATTTTGTTCTTTTATAATCTTTATAATATATATTACATCAATTTTGGGCTTTTATGATGTCCTAATACATACCATATAATCATATTGTATTTAATTTTTACCAAAAAATTCGACTATCTCATAAAAGTATGAAAAAATAAACATTGGATGATTTTGATGTTCTAATTTCAAAAATAAAAATTATTTTATGAAAATAATTATCCAAATATGATAATTTACACTTTTAAATCATAAATATATAATTATTGGAAAATACTATTTTTTTGACCATCATAGTTTTCTCACCCTTATAAAAAATATATTTTACTTTGTAAAATTATAATATCATTTATATTAAATAAATATTATTCAATAACAATATTTTATTAAAATATTATTTATTTAAAAAATTATTGACTTCAACAAAAGGGTGTATTGATTAAAAATATATATTTCCCAAAAATACAAATTATGTTTCATCGTATCAAAGTCCATTTTTTATCAAAATTATTATTTAAACATTATAAAGTAATAATAAAATATAAAAACAATCATTAATTTATATAAAAATATACAAAATCATACAGTTAGGATTTAGATACATACCCCTTTATTACATTAGTGATTTTTCTAAGGGTAAGGTATGCAATACTGAGATTTTATTGGGTTGGTTCAATGAACATTGTTTAGGCCATAATTTAGATGAGCTTGAACTTCTCTTATAAATAGTTTCACTCATGATTTAGTTGTTCAATCTTGTCTTGGGATTGGACAAGGGAAAATCCCTGTGATGATATCTCCCTTATAAGCTCTGATAAATGGTCTTTATAGGGTACGATTCTAAAGGTCAAGGGAATCACTTCCTTTTTACATGTCAATTGGATTTATCATAACCCTATATATATTTTATCATATGATCACTATATTACAACTATACTATAAATTATTATGATTCATAACACACTTTTTGAATTTGAGAGGACATGACTTATAATGGTCCAAAATAACCAAAGTAGTGCATGTATTGTCTATAAAAACATTAATTAACGAGTCATTTATTCATTTAAAAATGGATTTCTGTTATCAAATTTCATGTCATTATAGGAACAAACTGAAAGGTATAAAGTTTTCCCCTAGAGGAAAAACCTAATACGAGACTTCTGTATGGGAGTCACAACCCAAAATCCAACTTTTTAATGGATAGAATAACCCTTTTAAATTTATGAACACATAAATAAATAGGATGAAGTAAAACCATAGAACCAGATTAATGATTCATAGTCTGAAAGTAGAATAAGAAATAAAATCTCAAATAGGAAAGGTTTAAATGATTATAGTTTGAATGGGAGATAAAATTTGATCACCAAATAATGCAACACTTCTATAGTTCAACAAAATCCTTAACCTCATTGTCTCTACCATATTACTGGTTCTGTAAAATCTATTTTTTATTGAGTTTATCTATACAAAAAATTTGGAAAAAATTTAAGACTATTACATCTCTCTTTTTCCTAAGGAACAATTTCCCATGTAAAACCAATGAGATACTTCAGATTTATCCATGTTGGTTTTTGATATAATATCCCATATGTAAATGAAAATATAATAATTATGTGTTTCTTCCTCAATATTCTATAAAAATAAATGAAAACTACATAGTTTAATTTATTTTAATAATTAATATAGTAGTAAATAATAAGTATTAATAACCTGTGAAAACTCCCTGATAATATTAAAGATCACACCTTTATATTTCATCTAATTTTAATTTCCAAAAATTTAGTGTGAATATCAATACATGATTAATCTCATGTGAATCTTATTTAATTCATCATAAAACAAATTAAAACTTTTTCTCATGTATTATTGATAATTAATGACTAATTTTAGAACAAGTAAAACATTAAAAACATTTATATTAAACTTACAACAAATGGAAATGTGAAACATTACATAAAATAGATCATATTTTCAAATTTATGTATGTATATATCTCAATTATTACATATGAGTTTTTAAATCTTAATAAAATAAATTTATCTCCCAAATCATTTCATTATATATATAAAAAATATCAAAATACATTATATCCCTGAAAAAATTGATTCAAAGTGATTGAAATATAATTTTTATAAAAGATGTATTTCATGCAACCAAATTATACCATATAAGTAAATTTTTCTTCATAGTTGATTTTTATGTAGTATAATTCATGTAAATGAATTCACATAGCTAAAATTGTCATGTATCCAATTAACATAAGTGAATTCACATAGGTTAATTCACATAGATGTTTCACATAAGTTAATTTACATAGGAAAACTCATGAAGGCAAATTTTGGTAGTCGATTCAGGTAGGAGAATTCACGTACCTGATTATGGAAATTTGTAAATATCTTGAATTTTAAAATTTTATTCCTAAATAAGGCCTTAAAAGTGACATAATAATATATTTTTCTAGTTTAATTATATTTATAAAACTTCACTATCTTTCCAAATAATCAAGAAACACCTTAATCAGTCTTCTATATTTGAAGTTATCATTAAAATACTATATAAAAATAGTTCTTAAAGACTAAAAAATTATTACTAAAAACATTTAGTGACTTCTAACCTTATTTAGGGAACGATAAATATAGATTCATAATTTTATTTCTTGAAATTAAATCTAGATAATTTTATTACATTTCTAAATCGATAAGAATCAGTAAATTTAGAGTTTTTTAGCCTATGTTTAGTTCAAAATATAGAAGGTAACATATTCTAGAAATTTGGATATATAGGAGAATTAACTACATGGTTTAGCTATGTTGGAGAATTGGCTACATGATTTTTCTATGTGAGAATAGTAAAAATCATGTATAAATGAAATTTAAATGTCCCAGATGACAAATTTATTCTAGGAAATCAATATGAAACTTGTATAACATGTTTTTAACAATCAAAACTTGAAATTTAAAGATATTTTAAGAAAAGAAATATTATGATATAATCAAGGTTAAGAATACTTTAATCAATAAAAATGATAAAGTATTAATATTTTAAATAAAATAAAATATATAAATCATTGTAATTATCAAAACATAAAGTGATTTAAATATCCAATCAAAATTCTTCCCCCTTTTTATAATTACAAAATCAAGTATAATTTCAAAATTTCTCATCCTTTTTAAACATATAAAAAAGATAAAATTTTAATAGAAAATGGAAATACATTATACTTTTAAGAATATTTTTCAATATAAAATGATATAAAAATGATTATAAATATTGTATAAAAATTTCTAAAACATGCATAATTCAAATCATGTGTCAAGGACCCACTATAAATCATTTCATAGTAAAAATAAATAATAGATTCCATATTATTATAGATTTCATATAAATATGAAAATTTTAGCATATAAGAACACTCAAACTCCCATTAAATTCTAAAAGGACCATTTTTAGATTCACTCAATGCTGATAATGGGGGTGAATCAGTGTTGAAAACTTTTTAACCAATTATAACTTGTTATCCCTTTACCTCTTAGACCTATTTGGATCTCGATTCACATATTCTCTTTTTATTATTTCATATAAGTATATGAAAAAATTAAAGGATAACACACACTATTTTCACAAGGTTCAATACCCAATAAGAGTAGCTAATCATTTCCATGTATGGTGTTGGCTAGTACATATATTCTACACTATAATGACATATTAAGTTAAAATGGTGTGGATAAAAGATAATCTTTAGCAAGTGTGGGTCCCTACACTTTAGAAGGGCTATTCCATGGAATGGTGACAACCTGGTCCTAATTACATATCCCTTATGGTCCTTTATAATATCTCTAAATAAATTCTATGCATTAGTTTTAAGTTATTTTGTAACAGCAATAATGTATTTTACCAGATGATACTTCTGTTGGATTTCACTGTTCAACTTTTGTTCATTCACTCCATCTTCAGTTTGTTACTTGCTCATAAGTATGTAATAAAATCATCATCTTCATTACAAGAACAAACTAAAAGTTTCACATCTTCTTTTTTTGATTTCAATTACAATAATATGAATATTTTATGGACTTATAATATCAGTATTATTCTTTGACCCAAATGATAATCACCACTTTGTTTGGTATTTTGCAGAACCTCTCTTCTTTTTTTCTAGTAAAATAAATGTATTGAATTTATAGAATCATAAAACTCTTTTTTTATAATTTAATTAATGAAAGGCCATCATAGAATCATCATAATGAATTTTATTTGATACAACATCAATAGAAAATGCAATACCAATTATCAATTGTTCTTCTTGGGGAAACAAAAATTAATTCAACTGAATTGCTCCAGATGTTTAGTATTATTTCATGTAAGAATGATATTGCATAAAATTAATACAATGAAATCTCAGATATGAAGTCTTATGATATTCTACCCTGCTTTAGTCTCTAATATTTTACACAAGAAATATGGAATCATGTTCAATATCCGATTCTTAGTTGATCAAGAGCTTGAAAAAGTTATTATTATTTCTTTTTACTAAATATTCGCCTTATGAATTCACTATTTCATGTGATATAAACATCATTAAATTTTTACATGGAACTAATTATGAAAACTATAGAACATATGTGGTATTCTTCTTCTTATTTTATGTGTTTTTATTCAAATCCTTCTTATGTGTATAATTAAATGAACAATTCATGCATGAACTATATTCTTCACATAGGCTTAAGAACATGGGTTCATTTAATTCTTATTTCACACAAAATAGTGTGGATTTTAAATTTATACGGTTCTTTTCACAAGAAAATATATATTCCTGATATATATTTTACAATTTATTCTTCATGTAAAATGTATACACAACCTCATATTATGTGTAATAGTATGTTTCACACTACTTCTTCTTCACATAGAGTGTTATACAAACATAACTTTTCTTCACAAATATTTGATGTGTGTGGGACACAATATTTGTGAAATGTTGTGGGAGTAAGAAACATAGCACTGACTCATGGTATAGTTCATCCATAAACACTACAAGTGTATATTAACAAAAGTAAATTGTCCAATGATATTATTGTTTTCACAAATTAGTGTGTGGTTACCCCTCACAGTAGATGAGTGTAGAACTCCCCTTCTTTAAATAGTCGAGTGGATCATAGAACCTGATTCCTCTTCACATAAAAGAATGATAAGAGTGCTTTATTTTTTTATAAAACATGAGCTCTCAAAAGAATATTGTGTATGGTAGAAACTCTATCAGCCTTGGGGGATTCAGTATTTATAGAAAATTCATACCACCTTTGATCCACCACAAATCAATTTTTTTTATTCAATGTAAATAAATGTATCTGAATTGTAAAAGATACCACCTTTTCATTATTAGATGGAAAGTTACATGATGCTAATAAAGGTGAAATGTATTCTTCTGTGAAGACACCTCATGGTGAGTATCTATTTTTCATGTGAAAATAATCTAATGCTTCACTATTTCATAAATCCAAGTCCATCCATGGATATTAGATGTACAAAAAACCTCTTGTATATTGAAAACAAACTCTGCCAAAGCATATTGTTTAGAATATTGTATGAATGAAAATCGTAGCATGAATATACAATCATAGATCAATCATGGATGCCTCATCCCTTTGACATCATCATAGAAGAAGATCAGAGCATTATTCCTTGAACAGAAGATTCAGATAGTGAACACTGGATATGAACAATGAGTTTATTCTTTTACAAGAGGTAGAAGATGATATACTAGCATGATCAGATGGAATATATAAAATGCATCAGACGATGGATTAAATGTATGTATGGTTTAAGATAAATTAAGAGTGACCATTCATCCTCATCCCACATCGATTTTTTTTCATTTGGGCGATGCTTAATAATACTCAGCATGAAACCAAGCACTCAATCCATCACCTGAGTCAACACCTGAAACATCTTGAAAACACCATATGGGGCATATCTGACATACTCTGCCCCTATTCACATCACCATGTGTACCATCCAGGCATAATATGCACCAAATCACACATGATCCTACCTATGTAGGATCTCGTTACCTCTTTCTATCATGTTTGGATATCCGGGTCAAGTTCCTTCTATGTGGTTAACCCTCGAGTCCCACACATATAGTTAAGGCACTCCTTGGTTGGTTTTCCTAAGGTTGTACCTATTTTTGTAGTAAAATCCCCCATAAAATATGTTCTATATTACATATGAATGATAAACCAACCCTCTCATCAGAACCTTAGAAAAAATATGATATATTATGCGTTTATATGCGTGTCATTCAATAAGATTCCTCTTACAATAATTGTGTATACTACACAGTCATCTTATGTATCATGAAAAGTGATATTTTTTAATATATTCACTAAAGTATTATTCATGAAAATCAATATTTTCATTGTCTTAAAATAATCTCTTTCATGGGTCTCATGCAATAATTTCATATTTCATGGCCTTATTCAACATATCTTTTTTATAAAATCATTTTATTTTCCTTTTTTAATATCAATTCCATAGATATATTCATCATCCAATTATCTTCTTCATTATTGTAAATTGTGTGTCACCATTGACACAAGTATTTTATATGAACATCATTTCAAAAACTGTTAGTGTTATAAACTCAAAGTCTTAAAAACATGTTTCTTAAAATACCAGGACTTGAGTACTTCACTTCTTTTCTTCTTCATTAAATCATCCAATCTATTTATGGATTCTCCACTTCCAACAAATTATTTATTTCTATCTTCTTAAACATATTGACATCAATGAAATAATTTTATTTTATTGACTATTATTGAAAACCAATAACTACCATTGACAAAATATAAAATCAATACACAAAGTGGGATCTTCAGTCTAACACTTTGTATTTGTTGTAAATACCTTCAAATTTCATTCCAAATGAATGTGTTAATATTTGAATCTCTCTCCTTTACTTAAGAAATACAATGTTCATGGGAAAAGGGTATCATTCCATACATAATCAATGTGTAATCCATCATTTCACTCTAAATCTACATTATAGTGTCTTATTTTTTTCTATTTAAGAATTCATAATATTTCTAGGAATATTCAAGGATCTATTCACTGAGGAAACACATGATTTCAAGGCTCGATGATCCTAAAATTGATATTTTAAAAATATTAAATATTTTAATATCAAGCTCACATATTTTTCATAAAAAATTAGAATAACTCCCAAATGGAGTCTCATATAGAAAATATGTGTCCACCATTGATTTCATAAAGTGGGGTTTTCCCTAGGAATGACAAAACCTTGGTCGATGTTGGGTGTTTGGATTGAGAAACATCATGGGTGAAAGAATTAAATAAACAAGTTATTATTTATTTTATTGTTTTATTTAATGAAAAAACTATTAAACCTCTATAAATATGTGGTAATTCCAAATAAATAGAGTTAGCTGCATAACCTTAGATATTTGAGAGGATCCATTGGAGAGGAGCTGTTGGAGAATCATTGGAAGAAAACATCATATTGAGATCAGATCGAGGATCATGTGCTAATAGAGTTTTTGGATCTCTTCAAAGATGGAAACATGAGATCATTATTTTTCATAGATTGATCTAAAATCTAGGTAGAGTGTTTTTTATGTGTATTTATCCTCATTTTATTATCCTGTAATGAATGAAAATCAATCAAATAAAATATTTATTTGCAGATCAATTATATTACGGGGTTGGGTTTGTTTATCTAGGATATGGGGGATAATAATTTTTTGTGTTGATTTAATTATCTTTATATTTTTCACCCTATGAAAATAAATTGAGTACAAAAAAAAACATTGTTTGAGGTTCATTCCTCATGTTTATATTTTATAGTTTCCCCCTCTTTTCTACGCAAGTTCTCATCATCATTCTTTTGATTGATGGATTGATGGATATCCCGATAATGATCATTGATCATTCAATATTTGTAATATTAGATCATTTATGTGGATCCAGTTTCAGGATTGGTTATGGAATCATGGTTCTTGGAGATTTTGGGGGATCAGGGTCAGATTGGAGACCCTCGAGTCATGTATGTAATGAGGCAGTGGTGAGGCATGATGGAGAATGTTTTTCGAGTGGAGGGAATGGATGAAATCTGACCAAAGGTGATGGACAGGCTCAGATGAATTGAGATTCATGTTCTTCAGTGAGTTCAATGGTAGATCAAAAGAAATTATAAGGTTTGGGTGAAGATGTGTGAAGAATCCTATGGGTTTTGTGAAAAAACCCAATGACACAATGCGTAGTACTATAGAAAACACACAATGCGGTCACCTTTATATGACACTAGGGTTTACATGTAGAGATAAGGATGAAATGTTGTGCGAGATGTGTGACATGTCGTTTGACCCTTAGCTAACCATCTCAACATGTATAGGGCGTATATGCACATTATAACATGTAGTGTTAAATTCCATTTTTTCCTAGTCACATGTCGTGTTACACATGGTGGGAAGATCAATGTGTATAGGGATGACACACCCAGATTCCCATTTGGACCTATATTCCATGTACTTGGGAAGTATATGGGCATTCCAGAGTACATGAGAAGAGCCGCGTACTAAGACATAAACAAGTAAATGGGCATGGCCTGGTGTACATGGGAACATATAGAATGAAATGTTGAATACCAAATAGAAATCTACAAGTTGGTTTCATTGAGGGACACACCATATATTTTGGAAAGGTGCATTCTATGTGAACACATGACTTGGGAAGTTCCAGGATTAGTGAGATACATTGTGTACTCATAGGGACATACCATGTACTCTTTTGTGGATAGGCTAGAGTCCTACTTCTTCTCAGTCTAGCTTCGTTGTGATATTGTGTGATATTCCTTGAATCAATATTAGTTATGTGTGTTCACATGGTCCATTTCTATGAGGGTTCAGTGCATCATTCCATTCTCATCATAGAGGGAGAACCCTCAATAGCTTAATCTTGATCAGTGTAGGGTGGGAGAGTTCCCTTATTCTGAAATGGTTAATATTAGTTTTCTTTTATATATTCCTTAGGGGGTTAGAGCATGTATCCCTCTAAGAGTCTATAATTGATACTCATTTCCTTATTGTTTCAATATATAGGCATTGTTAGATTTGGTGTGACTAATATTTACATGAGAGATGATACCTTATATTTGAGGATATTTCCAATAGGGTCTGGTGTCCCCCTAGTGATCCCTAAGTGTTGAACTCATAGCTATGTATTGATATATAATCTTTTTGATGAGGTTTGGTCCGATCGAGTGTGTTTCTCAGATGAAACCTCTAAGTATCCTTCATGATTATTCTTTGATTGACCTTATTATCATGGAATCTAGTATGAGTGTCATCAAAAGTGTTAGAGTACGAGAGTAGTTTCTCATTGATGAGTGTGTAACTAAAGAATAGAACCCAAATTTCCAAAAGTGATATCACCATAGAACAATAAGATGTAGAATCAAATAACACACAAGATGCCTCAGTGGTGGTGGTTCACAATGAGAACACCACGAACCGAGTTAATCTTGATAAAGATGTCTTGCAGCGGGACACATGAAAATAGGATTCTACAAATATCTAGCCTTGGGAGATTCTTCTTCAGTCAGAGGAAGAAATGTGGGAGGATTTTTTATTGATTAATTCCTTGCTCAAGGAGACAGAAAATATGTCTTAGTATATGTCACTTGTGGAAACTAACAAGGAGTAGTCAAAATGGATCAATAAGCAAGACCATATTATGGTAAGAGTTTCAATGGAGGGAAAATAAAAATATAGGAGTACATGTATTCATGGTACATTATGGATTATTGGTTCAAATACATTATCAAAGATGATCAATCTAGAGAGATAAAAAGTCTTACTTATAAATTATTTAAGGATAATGTTTTGAATAGGTTCAAGCTTGTTTTTAATGGCTCATCCAAATCATATGGTATTTGATTGTTTTTCTTATGTACTGCTTGGATTATCAATTTTTCCCTTAAAAGTGTTTAGAAAATAAAAAAGATAATTTTCAGTCAGTCAGTATATCTGGGATATCCTTGTTTATCATTATGTCCCATATCTTGTTTGACATACCCTTGTTTGATGATATAACTACTCTTGATGTTTTATGCTTTGTGATTTTAGGGTGTCCCACTTGGTATTGTTATACTCACCCCTATATGGTCTCTTCTTGAACATGTCATGTCTTATGTAGACAATGGAAAATTTTAAGGAGTCATTGGAGGAAAAGAAGAAGGTGGAGCTTAGTTTAGGCTCAAAAGACTGAGGTTTATACCACTGTTTTATTTGAAAATAGTCCCCCCTTATGAGAAGGTCATAATTTACTTTCTAGTTTTTGGGTGGGCTTGTATTTGGACCTTTTTATGATTTCTAACACTTTATATCATACTCTGATTGTATAATTATAGATGTATGAATTATTTTTTATTAGTTGTTTTATATTTTATCATTTTATGGGATTATATATGTATGCATGTGTACAAGTAAATTAGGCTAATTCCTACCATGTGTGTGATATTCCTACTTAGCACTGGCCGCTAGAAATTTACCTATTGGAGGTGGGCTTGGAGTAGTTGTAGCTTGAGCTATATCGATTCTGGTTATGACCGAGTGGTATCAAAGGAAATTTCCCAGCCTAAAGTGTTATGGAACTTCCTGGGTTTATGATCAGAGTTTTTAGTTCTTCTATATGTGATGTTTGTTTTGGGAACTAAGGAAACAATGTTAAAATGTTTTCAGTTTTTTTCAAGCCAAAGAATCCAGTTTTGGTGTGGTGATTGATGTATCCATTCACTGGGATTCTAATAACCTGCTTGTTGACTTGGTACATGTATGCACTGATTGTTGGGAAAACATTGATACATGCATCATATAGGAATGGGATGTAATTTTCATGTCTATATTGAGTCATATGACTTGATATAATCATTTTCCATGGTATATCATGTCTTGTTTTAGGATTTATTCATGATGAAAACTAGTGGGGATTCCATAAAATTTTTGAGAGTTCGACATGATGAGTGTTGAGTCCTTTATAAAGGGGATTAGTCATGAGGCAAACTTTCTTTAGTATGGTTAGTAGGTGGTTATTTCTCCTTTTTACCAATTCATATACCCAAATATAGTGGTTTAGGTAGAATTAGTATGCTATACTAATTAGTGGATTTCCCTTTTGGTTCATGATGATTATGTGTAGGGTTTGAGCACATATAATGGGATTTCAAGGAAAGGATTTCTTGGGATGTAGGGTTAGTAATACCTACTGAAAGAAGGCATGAGACACAAGTCACGAAACATGAATTTTAATTGGATATCTCAGGTATAGACTATTTCTTTTACGTAATAAAAATTTTATTATTACGATGGGAGAGTACATCTCAAATAAAATTTTCCTACCCATTTTACTATAGTCATAGAGGCATTTAGAAAATCACCTAGGAAAAGGGAGTAGTTAGAGAAATGAAGTCTATGGGGGGATAGATAGATGTGTTGGATAGATATGGGAGAAGTAGGAGGTGTAGGGTGCTTTGGATTGATGCTACCACCACCACCCCCAGGTAGACCACTATAGGCTTATAAAGCTAGTGGTCAGAATCTTAGATTGCTCCAGGTGCTGGAGGATCCTTATCTGAAGGCTTATGTGTGTTTCAAGGTATGATCTATATTCCCTCTACTCATATTTTAGTACTTATATACATAGTTATAAGACACCTTTTCCTCACATATTCATGTATTTCCTATAGAGACATGGGGTATCCGTAGATCCATGTGTTGGTGATGTGTGGTGTGAATTTGAACATGCAAGAAAGAGGAATGATTTCACCACCGAGACGTGTTCTTGATATGCAATCCAAAATAGTGTAGGTGAGTCTGTGATTCCCAAAGAGGGTAGTTTCATGGTGTGGTGAATTATTTCTTTTGACTTTTGTGATAGAGGTTGTTGTTGTACTAATTTTTTTTGAAGAAATCATTGGTTATGGTAAATAAGCAGGAAAGGAAAAGGATTATTTCCAAGAAGTAGGAGATTGAAAATATTTTTTGTGTGGTTCAAGGCATTACATGTTTATTCATTAAACCAGTTGTAGTATTAAAACAATTTAATAAGACACGTATCCCTGATCATCTCCCCTATTTGAGAGTTAGTGGTGTGAGTGGATCCTTTTTTCTTGACCATTGTATTAGAGGCTCTTATAGAGAGCATCCATGATTAAATTTTTTTACTGGCAGTGTGACCAAACTTTATGAGTATAGATAGGCTTGTGTGGAATCTCTTTATAGTGGAAGTGAGACCCTATGATGATTTCCTTAGTATGGACTGGTTTTTTTACCATCAATGCTTAGTTTTTGTCCATCAATGAGTGTGGAGGTGTTTTTGAATTGTTGGGATAGAGTTTTCCTTATTTGATGTAGAGTGATCCAAAGTATAGAAGTATGATCTTATTTGTAGGAGGTTGTGATAGTTTTTTATCAGTTGGCTAGTGATACCTTTGTAGAAGTGGATGCTATGATATTTTTTTACTTATATTAATGGTGGATTATAATGAAGTATATCCTAGGTATATTCCATGTTTATCTCAACATTTAAAGTTTGTCTTCTTCATGGGATGACATCAGGGATCACCCATGATATTTTTGTTAGTAAATTAAATGTAACTTTTTATGATTTGTAAGATGAATGTGAAATTGAGAGTTTAAAAATAAAGGGGTTTTGTATGACCCAATGTGTTCACTTAGGAAAACCAGGGTTATTCTCCTGAGAGTAGAATGAGTACTTGAGGTTGGGAGTGAATTGGTGTCACTTGGATTAGGTGATTTAAGGAAGAGATTACACAATATAGAATCATTAAGTTCATTAACCAGTGGTTTTAAAAAAATGGTTCTTAAAGTCTTTCCTCAATACAAGTTATCACCAACATTGGTTTTGGACTAGAATATACCAGGAGTGGCTTTCAAAATCCATTATGGGTGTTTTGAATTTGTAATGGTACCATTTGAAAATTTTTATTCCATAGTTTAATTGTGAGACTTATGGACTGGATGCTTATCTATTCTTGGATCAGTTCGTAGTAGTCTTCTTCAATGAAATCCATGTGTGCTCATCATTTGAGTTGGAGAATATGAGACACCAAAGGATGGTGTAGTATACCTTTAGTCAATAATTTTTACCACTCCACTTATTTAGAGATACATGTAGGTACAACATAGAGATGTCAATTATGGGATGTTGCATGACTAGATATCCACTAGATATGTTCTTGATGTATTTTCTAGATGTGAGAATCTCATGATCCTTTTTTAAGGAAGGATTGTGACACTAGTCTCACTATAGAAGGAGGTGCTGAGGAGGTTGTTTTCCCTTAGTAGTACATTTGGTGGAGGATAGAATGTATGAGGATATCTTTATACAAGTTGGGATGCTAAGGGAGTTTCATAAGGTATTAAATCTAAACTCTTGTGTTCTCACCTATCTGAGGGTGATGTTTGATAGAGCTTTGTGAAGTGTTCAAGAAACTTGTGTACGCAGGTGGTAGTAAGATTTTATGGAATTACATTGACGATCATTTCTGACTACGGTGCTTACTTCACATAAAAATTAGGAAGATGGTGCATGATGTATTTAGGGAATCAGTTATACTGTAGAATAGTGTTTTACCCTAGTCTTTTTGATAATTAATATTTCCTTTTATGTTTTGGTAAACATTCTTCGATTTCACATGTTAGTTTAGGGATATAACTGGGAGGATAATCTACCATCAGTGGAGTTTTCATATCATAATGATTACCACTCCACCAATGGTGTTGTACCTTTTTGATGTATTATATATGGGACCTTATAGGTCACTATTATATTGGTCATATCGAGTGGGCGACAATATTTGGGTCCTATTTTTGATGCTAGTGATAGTTTTAAGGTTGTAGTTTATCCAAGGGTTGATGAGGACTGCCCATAAATGTCTTGTGTTCTTTACGGACCAATGATTAAGGCCTTTGGAGTTCAATAGTTTCAGAGTTTTAGCTAGTGTGGTAGGATATATCTAGGGTTCTTAAGACCTTTTATTTTTCTTGCTACTATGTCATATTAGCGAGGTGGTGTACTACTTAACCTCGTAACCACAATAGTTTTTGTTACTTGGTGTTCTCCACATATCTCATCTGAGGAGGTATGTGCATGAATCGTTGTATGATATCAATCCAGGTAAGTTGGGTTGTGAGAGTGGAGTTTCCCTATTCAATGAGCCTATGGTGTTAAGAACCTATAGAGAAAGAACCTTCATTGGAGTGTTTTTTCCTTAGGTGTGTATTTTTTGGTAGTACAAGAAATTGTTGGGGGAGCTCATGGGAGTGGGAGACCGAGTTGAGAGATCAGTATCCTAAACTTTTTATATAGTTTGTGATTCTTGGGAATAAAAATAATTGAAAAGGGGTTTAATGTAGTGTCTCTATTTTTTCCATTTAAGACTTTGAAATATATCTAGGAATATTTCTAGAGTTAGGTGCTAGGAGGACATGAGATTCTAAGGACCAATGAACCTGAAATTGATATTTTAAAAACAATAAATATATTAATATCATACATGGATAGTTTTCCTAAAAAAGTAAAATAACTACAAAACATAGTCTTAGATTGAAAATATAAGATCACTGTTGATTTGAGAACATGGGTTTTACCCTAGGTGAGATATAACCCTGGTCGACATCGGGTGTTTGGATTGAGCGCCATCACGGGTGAAATAATTAAATAAATAAATTATCACTTATTTAATTTTTTTTAAAGCCAAAACCTATTAAAACTCTATAAATATTTGGTTATGCCAAATATATAGGGTTATATAAATAACACTAGAGATTTTATAGTATCTATTGGAGAGAAACTATTTTAGAATCATTAGAAAATGATATCATATTGATATCAGATCGAGGATCGTGCACCAATGAAGTTCGTGGATCTTGTCAATGATGGAAACGAAAGACTATTATTCATCACAAATCGAACCAAAATTTAATTATATGTTTTTTATGTGGATTTATCCCCAATTTATTATCATATGATTAATGCAAATCATTAAACTAATGAATTGATTCATGGATCAATCATATTATGGGGTTGAGTTCTTTTATCTTGGATTTGGGGGATAATAGTAATTTATGTAGATTTAATTATCTACTCATTCTTCATCATATGATAGAAAATTGATTCCAACATGAACATTGACCAGTTTACATTCATCATGTTTATGTTTTATGGTTTTATCCCTCTGTTCTATGCGTGTTCTTCATCGGCGTTATTTTGGCTGATGGATCAATGAATATCCAGAAGATGATTATCGCACATTCCATCATTAGCATAACAAATAATTTTTGTATATCCAATTTTTGGGATTTGTGATGGAATATTAGTGAGTGGAGATGATAGAAGATTGGGTTTGTATTGGAGACACCTTAATTTAGGTATAGCATGTTGTAGTGGTGAGGCATGATGAAGGTTGTTTCCCAAGTGGTGAGAATTACAAGAATCGAGATAACGGTGATAGATGAGCTCAAAATAATTGAGATCCATGTGCTTTGGTAAGTTCAGTGGTATATTTGAGGAAATTAAGAGGTGTAGGTAAAGACATGTGAATAATCCCATATGTTTTATAAAAAACCCAACTACCCGATATGTAGTCCCGAAGAACACATGTCGTGTAGTCCCCTCTATATGGAAATAGGGTTTATATGTAGAGATGAAGATGACATGATGTAAGACACATGTCACATGCCATGTAACCACTAACTGACCAACACAACATGTATAGGGAGTATAAAACCAAGAGGAATTGTAGTGTTATATGTCGTGTGTTCCTAGTCACACGACGTGTAACACGAGGAAGGTGGATCAACATTTATAGGGAGTATATGCCAAGTTTTCCATGTTTCCCTACACTATGTTTACTTGGGAAGTATACGAGAAGGATGGAGTACATGAGAAGAGACATGTAATTAGACATGACTAAGTACATGGGCATGGCTAGGTGTACAGGGTCACAGTCATAACAATATGTTGAGCTCCAAATTGACATCTACACACCGTATACCTTGAGGGACATGTCGTGTATTTTGGAAAAATGAATTTCATGTGAGTTTGAGAAATGATTTGTTTCAATATTAGTGCGACACGTCACGTACCCATAGGGACATACCATGTACTCCTTTTTGGTTAGGATAGAGACCTCTTTCTTCTCAGTTTAGTTTCATTGTGAGACTGTGTGAGATTCCTTGGATTGGTATCCATTGTGTGTGTTCCCTTAATCCATTCCTATGAGGTATCGGTGAAGCATCCCATTATCTTCATAAAAGGTGACCCATATACATTTTCTTGTTAATTAGTTAAGGGTTGGTGAGTTCCCTTATTATAGAATGAGAAATCTCAGTCTTCTTTGATAGATTACTCAGTGTATTAAAGCATGTACCCCTCTGAGAGGCCTATAGTGATCCTCATTTACTTTATGTAGGATTCGATCACCCTATCTAGAAGGATGTTTTCAGTAGGGTCTGGTGCCCCTATTGATCCATGTGAATCGATCACCTAATTGTGTATTGAGATAAAATCTCTCTGATGAGGTGTAGTAAGATCGAGTGTGTTTCTTAGATGAACTATCTCAGTATACTTCATGCTTATTATTTGTTAAACCTAATGACCATAACCTCTAGGATGAGTGTTGTAAGTATTGGTATAGATCAGGAGTGGTTTCTCATAGTTGAGAATTACCTTGAAAGCTTATAGTAGATCGATGGATGACAGTGGTTGAGACCTTTTGTGACTCAGAGTCTTTTATGAGTATATCTGTGATATCCTTGGTTATCATTATGTCTCATATCTTTTTTGAAATTACTTTTTTTGATGAGTTAAATACTCTTGATGGTTTATGATTGGTGATTTTGGGGTTTCCTAGTTGGAATTCTTATACTCACACCTACATGGGCTCGACCCACACATGTTGTGTCTTATACAGATGAATGAACTTTTTATAGAGTCCTTGGAGGACCAGGATTTGGTGGAGCTCAGTTTGGGATAAATATATTGGGTTGTAAATCAGTGTTGTTTTTGACAACAGTCACTCCTTCCGAGTAGGACGAACTTTTATTTTTAATTTTTGTGTGGTTGTAACACCCCAACCTTCCATGGTACGCTTCTCTTTGAATAATACAGTAGTGTGTGTTGTATGCAACCTCGAGTTCTAACACACTGCGACCAATCAAAGTATCCGTTATGAATAGTAATACCCACTTTTTGAAATTATATAAATTTTATATTTCAAAATGGACAAAATTTTTGGATTTGGAATATCAAAATTAGCCTAAGTTGAATTTTTGGTATTTTTCTGAGAACTTCCAATTTTTAATGAATAGTGAAAAATACTAAAATTTAATTAAAAACAAATTTTTTAATCAAAATAATTTATAGTGATAAATTATACTATTGAGTGGTTTTAAATTATAATTAGAATATATTTTTACCATTTTATCCAATGTTGGTAATTATAATTAATTTCACTTTGAAATTGGATATAAACAATTGTCAATCTTTTGATTGATATTGTTTCTTAAAAACACGCTATTGGTTCTGATAGCAGGAATAATTTTTAAATTAATTAATGCAATTTTTGTGTTTAGAATTTTGTATAATGGATTCCATATTTGGAATCATAAGGACCAAATTATGTAATTAAGACACTTTTGTTTTTGGACATTATGAATAGTAACGACAACAATTATCTTTAATTATCATGATTAATTAGTAATCGGGTAGTTAATGGTAATGAAATAATATCATAATAATATAAAATGACCCCAAAATGTGTCCTAATGCTATGGGTTGTGTCATGGATGACCATGGTATAACTTTTTCCAACTTAGGGACCCCATGGAATCACTTTTGTGTGATAGTGACATTTTATCATTTTATTTTTAAAGAAAGGAAAATATAACAAAAATATGTAACGCCTAAGTAAAACAATTTTAATTTTGTCTAAATAAATTATATCTTAGAATATAAATAGTAATTTTAAAGATAAAAAGATTTCCTACATCATGGTATTTTTTTTATAATTTTGAGACATTAAATAAATAAATTTATTTATGACACCATGATAATGCAGTGATTACCTCATTAATGAACGATTTAAATAAAATGAAAAGATAAGGTAATATCTAAGACTTAAACATGTATAAAGACTATTTTATGGCTGGATTTAGAACCCTTATCACCTTACCCTAGAAATATATCATTGTGGGACCTTTAAAATCCAGAAATCATTTCATAATAAAGTAACATTTCATGACTTTCCAAGTGTGTCCCTCCTCTCTTCTTATAAAAGGCCCCCACCTCTACCACCTTATTCACACCTTCAAAGCCATTTTGATTGGGCCAAACTCTTCCAAAATAATCTCTCAACTTCCCCCTCTTACTCCTAGAAGCCTCACTTTTGGCAGAATTCTTCCCAAGGAAGCCTTTGGCTCAAATCAAAGAGTTTCCCAATTTTAAGGTAATGTCTTCTCTTATGTTCTTTTGTTTTATTTTGATTCTCCATCCCATTAAACTATTTTTATTACATTATTTTGTAACAAAACCAGTATCTTCAATATACTAGTATGTTTTTATGAGAAGGATTTTATTTACACTTACACACACCTTCGTCTAATGGTTAAAGAACATACTATTTTTGTGGGTGGCGAATTACTACCTCATGAAACGATAATTGTTCAATATTATATTAACACCTCTCATGGTGACCATTAAGATGTAAATATATTTATATATGATATATATTACATTCATGTTTTCCTTATGCTTCTGTATTTTTCCTTTATGGCATAACTTTATGATTTTAATTATGGGTAAACGCGATAATTTCATTTTAGGAAATGCGGACTACCGCCCCCTCAAAGTGATTTGAATCGTTAAAGCCATATGTGGGACATATAAAGTATGGAGTTAATGATATTATATATGATATTATACTGGAATTATAATATACCTTTATATCATTATGATTTCATTCCATTAAATACGAAATAGAAATGAAAGTAGCGTTCATGCGTACGTACGGCTTACCATCTCCATGAACGGTGAATTTCATTTCTTACCTCTAAATGTTATGTAATATTATAAAAGAATTTATATAATGGATATATATGATATATATGATATATACATCATGAATATAATTCTGGATATAATGGATATTTTACCACATGAACAACTTGTAATTATAAGAAGTTTATTTTTGACCCAAGTACCAAAGATCGACAAAACGACCGTTATTAACTTAAATAATTACATAATGTTCATAACATGGTAATAAGTGATATAAAAGGAATAATGAACTTGAAAATGGTTCTTAATCAAATATAAATTAATTCTAGTTTATTATTTAGGATATTAAAGAACGATCGAGTCAAGTCGGACATGAGGTAAGGGACTTCGTCTCAATCTCCTTTCATTGAGGCATATTTTGTTTTATACACAACTTTATTTTATAAGGTGTATAAACCCCTTTGACTTTGACTTTTATTGAAAAGGAATATTTTTATATGAAGCATTTTTACTAAATGAAAAAATGAGTGTTTTGTCTTACGTATGCGGCGACAACGACTTCTCCGCCGCCATGACCATTATTTGAGTTTCGGATTTCTCTACAAGCCATAATTTTTTATATGAAAAATAAATACCAAGTTTTAATTTTCTTTTATTTTGGTATTGACAATGTTTTTGATAATGTTTTTATTATATCAATGTGTTGTATTGATATCTTGTGATTGAAATGTGGAAATGTTATGTTTCCTTTATGCATGTTTTATGTGATACGATTATGTTATGGTTTATGATATTTTTAAACCTGTTCATATAAGGAATGAATTGGACTTAATAAGTGACGGGTGGAGCCCGATATATCTCCTCGATGCATCGGTAGGTCTCATGAGACAAACTAGTGTCTTGGCACAAGTCCTTGACAAAATCTTATTTGTAGTCTTGGCACAAGGCCTTGACTATGTGGTTATGAAAGTCTAACATTATGCATTCCATCATTATGAAAGTGGTTATTGATATTGCATGTGATTATTCGACTAGTAGAATATCCATGTGAATAAGTAAATGGAATTATTTCATTTTATTTTTTCTATATTATGCTGAAGTTCAAGTTTAAATGGCTTTTATTTTATTTATACATTGCCTTAAATGTTTATGTGTATTTATGAAAGTTTCCACTATATTGTTATCCTTACTGAGCATCAGAGCTCTCCACTTTCTATGTTTTATTTTTCCCAAAATGTGAAGATATATTTTATAACTGACCTGTAGGGATAGTCTGAAGGGGATATGTGTGTGGAATATGGAGACTATGTTATTGTAGTTTTTCACTTTATGATGTAATGTAACATTTATGAATGTATCTAGTGTTTACAAAGCTACTAAACTAATTGGTCTTTCGAGAATTGATCTTTTGTGATCATTCCAATGTTATGAAATAATGCACCAACTCTGGGTAACTGGGGTCAAGGCGTTACAGTTGGTATCAGAGGCAGTTTAGTACTAACCTTGGAAGCTAGATTTAGATAAACTCTGATTAGAGAACATAGCCCTAAGATAGACTTTGAGGATTAGTATAGAATAATTTCCTAGAATTTTGGTATTGTAGAGATTTTGTGAGTTTTCAAAGTAATACATCCCTCTTTGGATACAAGAAGGTAGAGGCGGCTCTGTCACATATGTACCTAGGGGTAAAACTTGAAAACACCACTTTGGGCTAGACTTGAACGGGAACTGGTGCACGACAACGGGCCTTGCTGCACTCTTGGTTACGACACTCCCAGGGGATATTCTTAGGATAATTCTCATTTTCTTTACAAACCATTATGAAGGGTTTATGAGTTTATAATTCATCAAAGAAAACATTTCTTTTTATGATTATGGATTATATCCATAAATAGTTCAATTTATGTTAAGTGTTTTACAAGTATAGAATTATGTATTTCGATTCATAAACTAATCTAGTTTATGACATTGTTTAGAAATGGCGCCTAGTGGAAGGAATGGATACCATATCAATGCACGCACTCCATGTAGGAATTTCCATCCTGCTCAAGATAATTATAGTGGAGCTGGTGATGCAACTGGTGCTAATCAGCTAATCACCATACTAGGAAAACTCACTCAGGTTATGAATAATAACCTTACCCATATGGAGCACCCTAATCCACAGTGTGGAGGATAAATGATAGATCACTTCATGAGGCAGCAACCACCAACATTCAATGGGAGTAAAAATCCATTAGTAGCTAAGCAATGGATAAATTCCCTAGAGAAAATATTTCAGGCTTTAGGGAGTAGTGAAAGGGAAAAAGCTGTCATGGCAGTTTACCACCTCACTAGAGATGCTGATCAATGGTGGTCATTGATACAAAACATGAAGGAAGATAATGAAGTATCAAATATTTAATGGATGGAGTTTAATGTTCTTTTCTTAGAAAAATACTTTCCTCGTGGCCATTGAGTAGATATGGAAAGGCAATTTCTGAGTCCGAGACAAAAGGAGGATGAGAATGTCGCAAAATATGAGTCTAACATTACAAGGCTAGGGAGGAATTCTATAGATTATATATGTAACCAAAGAAGTAATATTGATCATTTATTTTATGGGTTAAAACCATTTCTCCGTCGAGCTTTAGTATCACAATATTTCTCAATGTATGAAGACATAGTCTCGTGTGCTATCAAGACAGAAAAGGAATTATCTAAATCTTATGACAATAATGTAAAGCTAGAGATGAAGAGAACGGTGGAACAAGAGACAGATAAAGGAAAAAATGGAAAGAAGTATTTTTTATTATGCGATAATTGTGGGAAGAATCACCCTGGTACTTGCCTAAAGGAATGGGAGTTTGTTATAAATGTGGAGAAAAAGGTCACCAGACTCGTGATTGTAAGAGAAAGAAAGAGGCTATAAATGTTGAATTATACAATTGTAGGGAAATGGGGCATTATGAAAATAAATTCCATAAGCGTCAGGGAAAATTACCTCAGAAAAGGCCAAGGGATCCAGGCCAATCTTATGTTGTTACTATAGTTGAAGTGGAATAATTAATGTATTGGTTCTTTTGGACTCAAGGATTGTATTCTAGTTATAAGAATAATGTGATATATATAATTATTGTACTACAGTACTTGTTGTTTTCATTAAGGTTTTAATATGATGAAGGTAATCATATTTTTAGTATTTGAAAATAATATAAACTTTACTTTGTTTGGGGAATCTGATGTTACAATTGATTTTGGAATTTAGAGGCCTTTTAGAGAAAGTCTGGACAGAGGTATTTTAGATAACTATACAGGTTGGAATGGATTAATTTGAACTTTGGATAGTATTGTTTAAGGTTAAAACATTTATAAAGATTATTTTTGGAATATTATAATACTATAGTTTTAGGAAAAGGACAACCTACAGGTTGGGGGATTACCCGTCGCGTCGGACAAAGCTGTAGGAATCGAACCCACAACCATAGTGCGACTGGCCTTTATTACCTACCAATAGCCTACAAGAAGTACTTGGTTATTAAAAAATAGTTTTCTTAATCTAAATGGTATGTGTTAATATTTTTAACCTTTTACGATTAGGATAAATATAATATTTTTTAGTTCTATTATCTTTTTGAATGAAAGATGAGTTTGTGGAAGAAATTAGTTGAAGGTTGAAATTCTACTTGTCAGGTATATATATATATATATATATTATTCTATGAAGAAATTAATTCTTAAACTTTAGGGAAGGGATATTAAAAAAAAATGTGTTATCCTAATACCTTCTGTTTTGTTTAACTGATGATATTTTCATCATAGATTGATGGCTTTGAGGCCCTCAATTTTACACTTGTTTATGATTTATGACCTCAATAAATCCCTATAAATATTTACGTTTTCCCTCTAATTACGTGTCTATAATTTCCACCAATATTCTTCTATTTGAAACCCTAATTTGGTGGTGACTTTCTCATTTCCCTTTCCCTCTTATTAAGACTAAATTTTATTATCCTTATTTCCGATGTGGGTTTTCCACAAAGGTATTTTCTAATTACAACCTTTTATTTTCGAAGAAAAATTTCAAATTCTGAGGGCTCAATTTATTGAAGGAGGGTAGAATATAACACCCCATGATTCCATGGTACGCTTCTCTTTAAATAATATAGTAGCGTGTGTTATACGCAACCTTGAATTCTAACACACCGTGACCAATAAAAGTTGCCGTTATGAATAGTAATACCCAATTTTTGAAATTATATAAATTTTATATTTCAAAATGGACATCATTTTTGGATTCAGAATATCAAAATTATCCTAAGTTGAATTTTTGGTATTTTTCTGAGAACTTCCAATTTTTGATGAATAGTGAAAATACTAAACTTTAATTTAAAACAACTTTTTTAATAAAAATAATTTATAGTGATAAATTATACTATTGAGTGGTTTTAAAGTATAATTATAATATATTTTTACCATTTTATACATTGTTGGTCATTATAATTAATTTCACTTTGAAATTGGACATAAATAGTTGTCAATCTTTTGATTGATATTGTTTCTTAAAAACATGCTATTGGTTTTGGCAGCGAGAATAATTTTTAAATTAATTACTTCAATTTTTGTGTTTATAATTTCATAAAATGTATTCCATATTTGGAATCAGAAGGTCCAAATTATTTAATTAAGACTCTTGTTTTTAGACATTGTGAATAGTAACGACGACAAATATCTTTAATTAACATGATTAATTAGTAATCGGGTAGTTAAGGTTAATGAAATAATATCATAATAATATAAAATGACACCAACATGTGTCCTAATGATATTTTTTGTGTCATGCCCGACCATGGGATTCCTTGTTCCAACTTAGGGACCCCATGGAATCACTTTTGGGTGATAGTGACATTTTATGATTTTATTTTTAAAGAAAGGAAAATATAACAAAAGTATGTAACACCTAAGTAAAACAATATTAATTTTGTCTAAATAAATGATATCTTTGACTATAAATAGTCATTTTAAAGATAAAATTATTTCCTACATCATGTTATTTTTTTATAATCTTTTGAGATTAAATAAATAAATTTATTTATGACACCATGATGATGCAGTGATTACCTCATTAATGAACAATTTAAATAAAATGAAAAGATAAGGTAATATCTAAGAATAAAACTTGTCTAAAGCCTATTTTATGGCTTGATTTAGAACCCTTATCACCTTATCCTCGAAATATATCATTGTGGGACCTTTAAAATTCTAAAATCATTTCATAATAAAGTAACATTTCATGACTTTCCAAGAGTGCCCCTCCTCTCCTCTTATAAAAGGCCCCCACCTCTACCACCTTATTAACACCTTAAATGCCATTTGGATCAGACAAAATCTACCCAAATACTCTCTCAACTTACCTCTCTAAATCCTATAAGCATCACTTTTGGCAGAAGTCTTGTCAAGTAATCCTTTGGCTCAAATCAAAAAGAGTTACCCGATTTTAAGGTAACGTCTTCTCTTATGTTCTTTTGTTTTATTTTGATTATCCAACCCCTTAAACAATTTTTATTCATTTATTTTGTAACAACAACAGTATCGTAAAAATACTATGATGTTTTTATGAGAATTATTTGATTTACAATTACACACACCTTCGTCTAATGGTTAAAGAACATACTGTTTCTGTGGGTGGCGAATTACTACCTCACGAAATGATGATTGTTCAATCTTCTTTTAACACCTATCATGGTGTCCATTGAGATGTAACTATATTTATATATGATATATATTATGTTTATGTTTTCCTTATGCTTATGTATTTTTCATTCATGGCATACCTTTATGATTTCCATTATGGGTAAACGCAATAATTTCATTTTAGGAAGTTTGGACTATCGCCCCCTAAAAGTGATTTGAATCGTTAATGCCATATGTGGGATGTATACATGATGGAGTTAATGATATTATATATGATATGATACTGTAATTATAATATACCTTTATATAATTATGATTTCATTCCATTAAATATGAAATAGAAATGAAAGCAGCGTTCATGCGTACGTACGGCTTACCGTCTCCATGAACGGTGCATTTCATTTCTTACCTCTAAATGTTATGTAATATTATAAATGCATTTATATACTAGATATATATGATATATAAGATACCTACATCATGAATATAATTATGGATATAATGTATATTTTACCACATGAACAACTTGTAATTATAAGAAGTTTATTTTTGACTCAAGTACCAAAGATCGACAAAACGACCATTATTAACTTAAATCATTACATAATGTTCATAACATGGTAATAAGTGATATAAAAGGAATAATTAACTTGAAAAAGCTTCTTAAGAAAGTATAAATTAACTCTAGTTTATTATTCAGGAGATTAAATAATGATCGAGTCAAGTCGGACATGAGGTAAGGGACTTCATCTCAATCTCCTTTCATTGATGCATATTTTGATTTATACACAACTTTATTTTATACGGTGTATAAAACCCTTTTTCTGTTATTTTTATTCAAAAGGAATCTTTTTATACGAAGTGTTTTTACTAAATGACAAAATCAATGTTTTGTCTTACGTATTCGGTGACAACGACTTCTCCACCACCGTGACCATTTTTTGAGTTTCGGCTTCCTCTACAAGCCAGAACTTTTTTTAAATGAAAAATAAATACCAAGTTTTAATTTTATTTTATTTTGGTATTGAAAATGGTTTTGATTATGTTTTTATTATATCAATGTATTTTATTGATATCTTGTGATTTAAATGTGGAAATTTTATGTTTCCTTTATGCATGTTTTATGTGATACTATTATGTTATGGTTTATGATATGTTTAAAAAAATTCATATGAGGAATGCATTGGACTTAATAAGTGACGGGTGGAGCCTGCTATAGCTCCTCGATGCATCGGTAGGTCTCATGAGACAAACTAGTTTCTTGGCACAAGGCCTTGACAAAATCTTATTTGTAGTCTTGGCACAAGGCCTTGACTATGTGGTTATGATAGTCTGGTATTATGCATTCCATCATTATGAAAGTGGTTATTGATATTCCATGTGATTATTTGACTAGTAGAATATCCATGTGAATAAGTAAATGGTGTTATTTAATTTTATTTTTTCAATATTATGCTGAAGTTAAATTTTAAAAGGCTTTTGTTTTAGTTATACATTGCCTTAAATGTTTATGTTTATTTATGAAAGTTTCCACTATATTGTTATCTTTACTGAGCATCTGAGATAACCCCTTTCTATGTTTTATTTTTCCTAGGATGTGAAGAAATATTTTATGACTGACCTGCAGGGATAGTCTAAAGAGGATATGAGTGTGGACTATGGAGACAATGTAATTGTAGTTTTTCACTTTATGATGTAATGTAACATTTATGAATGTATCTAGTGTTTCCAAGGATACTAAACTAATCGGTCTTTCAAGACTTGATCTTTTGTGATCATTCCAATGTTATGTAATAATGCACCAACTCTAGGTAACTGGGGTCGGGGCATTATAGTTGGTATCCGAGTCAGTTTAGTACTAACATTGGAAGCTAGATTTAGATAAAATCTAATTAGATCACATACCCCTAAGATAGACATTGAGGATTAGTATAGAGGAACTTTCTAGAATTTTGGTATTGTACAGATTTTGTGAGTTTTCCAAGAAATACATCCCTGTATGGATACGAGCAGGTAGAGGCGGCTCTGGCACAGATGTACCTAGGGGTAAAACCCAAAAACACCGCTTTAAGCTAGACTTGAATGGGAACTGGTGCATGACAACGGGCCCTACTGCACTCTTGGTTACGACACTCCCAGGGGATATGCTTAGGATAATTCTCATTTTATTTAAAAAACATTATAAAGGGTTTATGAGTATATAATTCCTCAAAGAAAAAATTTATTTTTATGATTATGGATTATATCCATAAATAGTTCAATTTATGTTAAGTGTTTTACAAGTCTGGAATTATATATTTCGAATCATAAACTAATATAGTTTATGACATTGTATAGAAATGGAACCTTGTGGATGGAATGAAAACCGTATCAATGCACGCACTCCATGTAGGGATTTCCCTCCTACTCAAGATAATTATAGTGGGGTCGGTGATGCAATTGGTGCTGATCATCTAATCACCATACTAGGACAACTCACTCAGGTTATGAATAATAACCTTACCCGTATAGAGCACCCATATTCGTAGTGTGGAGGATCAATGTTAGATCGCTTCATGAGGAAGCAACCACCAACTTGAATGGGAGTACAAATCCATTAGTAGATGGACAATGGATAAATTTCCTAGAAAAAATATTTCAGGATTTAGGGAGTAGTGAAAGGGAAAAAGTTGTCATGGCAGTTTACCACCTCACTGGAGATGCTGATCAATGGTGGTCATTGATACAAAACACGAAGGAAGATGATGAAGTATCAAATATGGAATTTAGGGAGTTCAAAGAGATTTTATTATAAAAATACTTTCCTCATGACCGTCGAGGAGATATGGAAATGCAATTTCTGAGTCTGAAACAAAATGAGGATGAAAATGTCACAAAGTATGAGTCTAACTTTACAAGGTTAGAGAGGCATGCTGCAGATTATATATGTAACCCAAGAAGTAAGATTGATCATTTCTTTGATGGTTTAAAACCATTTCTCTGTCGATCTTTAGTATCACAATATTTCTCAACAAATGAAGACATAGTCTCATGTGCTATCAAGATAGAAAAGGAATTCTCTAAATCTTATGAAAATAAAGTAAAGCAAGATAAGAAGAGAATGGTGGAACAAGAGATAGATAAAGGGGAAAAGGGAAAGAATAATTTTCCATTATGCGATAATTGTGGGAATAATCACCCTGGTACTAGCCTAAAAGGAATGGGAGTTTGTTATAAATGTGGAGAAAAAGGTCACTAGGCTCGTTATTGCAAGGGAAAGAAAGAGGCTGTCAATGTTGAATGCTACAATTGTAGGGAAATGGGGCATTATGCAAATGAATGTCCTAAGAATCAGGGAAACTTACCTCAGAAAAAGACTAGGGATGAAGGACAATCTTATGCTGTTACTACAGTTGAAGTGGAATAATTAATGTATTGGTGCTTTTGGACTCAAGGATTATATTCTGGTTGTAAAAATAATGTGATATATATAAGGATTTTACTGCAGTACTTGTTTTTTTCATTAAGGTTTTAATATGATGAAGGTAATCATATTTTTAGTATGTGACAATAAGAGAAACTTTACATTGTTTGGGGAATCTGATGTTACAATTTATTTTGGAATTTAGAGACCTTTTAGAGAAATTCTGGACAGAGGTATTTTGGATAACTATAAAGGTTGGAATGGATTAAGTTGAACTTTGGATAGTATTGTTTAAGGTTAAAACATTTCTGAATTTTATTTTTGGAATATTATAATACTATAGTTTTAGGAAAAGGACAACCTGCAGGTTGGGGGATAACTCATCGCGTCAGACAAAGCTGCAGGAATCGAACCCACAACCATAGTGTGACATGCCTTTATTACCTACCACTAGCCTATAGGAAGTCCCTGGTTATTACAAAATATTTTTCCTAATCTGAATGGTATGTGTTAATTTTTAGAACCTTTTACGATTAGGATAAATATAATATTTTTGAGTTCTATTATCTTTTTGAATGAAAGATGAGTTTGTGGAAGAAATTAGTTGAAGTTTGAAATTATACTTGTTAGATATATATATATATATATATCTTATTCTATGAGGAAATTAATTCTTAAACTTTAGGGAAGGTATATTAAAACAAAAATGTGTTATCCTAATACCTTATGTTTTGTTGAACTGATGATATTTTCATCATATATTGATGGCTTTGAGGTCCTCAATTTTACACTTGTTTGTGATTGATGACCTCAATCAATCCCTATAAATATTTACATTTTTACTCTAATTATGTGTCTATAATTTCCACCAATATTCTTATATTTGAAACCCTAATTTGGTGGTGAATTTCTCTTTTCCCTTTCCCTCTTATTAAGACTAAATTTTATTAACCTTATTTTCGATGTGGGTTTTCCACAAAGGTATTTTCTATTTTCAACCTTTTATTTTTGAAGAAAAATTTCAAATTGAGAGGACACAATTTATTGAAGGAGGGTAGAATGTAACACCCCAAGCTTCCCTAGTACACTTCTCTTTGAATAATACATTAGCGTGTGTTGTAAGAAACCTCGAGTTCTAACACACCGTGACCAATCAAAGTAGCCGTTATAAATAGTAATACCCACTTTTTGAAATTATATAAATTTTATATTTCAAAATTGACATCAATTTTGGATTCAGAATATCAAAATTAGCCTAATTTGAATTTTTGGTATTTTTCTGAGAACTTCCAATTTTTGATGAATAGTGAAAAATACTAAACTTTAATTAAAAACATAGTTTTTAATCAAAATAATTTATAGTGATAAATTATACTATTGAGTATTTTTAATGTATAATTAGAATATATTTTTACCATTTTATCCAATGTTGGTAATTATAATTAATTTCACTTTGAAATTTGACATAAACAATTGTCAATCTTTTGATTGATATTGTTTCTTAAAAACACGCTATTGGTTTTGACAGTGGGGATAATTTTTAAATTAATTACTGAAATTTTTGTGTTTATAATTTGGTAAAATGGATTCCATATTTGGAATAAGAAGTTCCAAATTATGTAACTAAGACTCTTTTGTTTTTGGACATTATGAATAGTAACGACGACAATTATCTTTAATTATCATGATTAATTAGTAATCGGTTAGTTAAGGGTAATGAAATAATATCATAATAATATAAAATGACCCCAAAATGTGTCATAATTCTATTGGTTGTGTCATGGACGACTATAGGAGGCCTTGTGCCAACTTAGGGACCCCATGGAATCACTTTTGTGTGATAGCGACATTTTATCATTTTATTTTTAAAGAAAGGAAAATATAACAAAAGTATGTAACACCTAAGTAAAACAATTTTAATTTTGTCTACATAAATTATCTCTTAGAATATAAATAGTCATTGGAAAGATAAAAATATTTCCTAAATCATTGTATTTTTCTATAATTTTTAGACATTAAATAAATAAATTTATTTATGACACCATTATGATGCAGTGATTACCTCATTAATGAACAATTTAAATAAAATGAAAAGATAAGATAATATCTAAGGATTAAACTTGTCTAAATCATATTGGATGGGTGTATTTAGAACCCCTATCACATTATCCTTGAAATATATCATTGTGGGACCTTTAAAATCTGAAAAGAATTTCCTAATAAAGTAACATTTCATGACTTTCCAAGAGTTCCCCTCCTCTCCTCTTATAAAAGGCCCACACCTCTACAACCTTATTCACACTTTAAAAGCCATTTGGCTTGGACAAACTCTAACAAAATACTCTCTAAACTTCCCTATATTACTCCTAGAAGCCTCACTTTGGGCATAAGTCTTCCCAAGGAATCCTTTGTCTCAAATAAAAAAGAGTTACCCAATTTTAAGGTAACGTCTTCTCTTATGTTCTTTTGTTTTATTTTGCTTCTCCAACCCCTTAAACTCTTTTTATTTATTTATTTTGTAAAAAAACCAGTATCTTCAATATACTAGGATGTTTTTATGAGAAGGATTTGATTTAAAATTACACACACCTTCGTGTAATGGATAAAGAACATACTATTTCTGTGGGTGGCGAATTACTGCCTCACGAAATGATGATTGTTCAATATTCTTTTAACACCTCTCATGGTGGCCATTAATATGTCAATATATTTATATATGATATATATTATGTTTATGTTTTCTTTATGATTCTTTATTTTTCATTTATGGCATACCTTTATGATTTCCATTATGGGTAAATGCAATAATTTCATTTTAGGAAGTGCGGACTACCGCCCCCTCAAAGTGATTTGAATCGTCAATTCCATATGTGGGAAGTATAAATAATGGGGTTAATGATGTTATATATTATATTATACTGGAATTATAATATACCTTTATATAATTATGATTTCATTCCATTAAATATGAAATAGAAATGAAAGTAGCATTCATGCATACGTACGGCTTACCGTCTCCATGAACATTGCATTTCATTTCTTACCTCTAAATGTTATGTAATATTATAAATGAATTTATATAATGTATATATATGATATATACGATATCTACATCATGAATATAATTCTGGATATAATGGATATTTTACCACATGAACAACTTGTAATTATAAGAAGTTTATTTTTGACTCAAGTACTAAAGATCAAATAAAGGACCGTTATTAACTTAAATAATTACATAATGTTCATAACATGGTAATAGGTGATATAAAAAGAATAATGATCTTGAAAAAATTTTTTTAAGAAAGTATAAATTAACTCTATTTTATTATTCAGGAGATTAAAGAATGATCGAGTCAAGTCAGACACGAGGTAAGGGACTTCGTCTCAATCTCCTTTCATTGAGGTATATTTTGTTTTATACACAACATTATTTTATATGGTGTATACAACCCTTTTAATTTTACTTTTATTCAAAAGGAATATTTTTATACGAAGTGTTTTTACTAAATGAAAAAAGGAATGTTTTGTCTTACGTATGCAGCGACAATGACTTCTTCGCCGCCGTGACCATTATTTGAGTTTCAGCTTCCTCTACAACCCATAACTTTTTTTAAATTAAAAATAAATACCAAGTTTTAATTTTCTTTTATTTTGGTATTAAAAATGGTTTTGATAAATTTTTTATTATATCAATGTGTTGTATTGATATCTTGTGATTGAAATGTGGAAATGTTATGTTTCCTTTATGCATGTTTTATGTTATACGATTATGTTATGGTTTATGATATGTTTAAAACTGTTCATATGAGGAATGCATTGGACTTAATAAGTGACGGGTGGAGCCTGCTATAGCTCCTCGATGCATCGGTAAGTCTCATGAGACAAACTAGTGTCTTGGCACAAGGCCTTGACAAAATCTTATTTGTAGTCTTGGCACAAGGCCTTGACTATGTGGTTATGATAGTCTGGTATTATGCATTCCATCATTATGAAAGTGGTTATTGATATTTCATGTAATTATTAGACTAGTAGAATATCCATGTGAATAAGTAAATGTCATTATTTCATTTTATTTTTGCCATATTATTCTAAATTTCAAGTTTAAAAGGATTTTGTTTTAGTTATAAATTGCCTTAAATTTTTATGTTTATTTATGAAAGTTTCCTCTATATTGTTATCCTTACTGAGCATTTGAGCTCACCCCTTTCTATGTTCTATTTTTCCCAGGATGTGAAGAAATATTTTATGACTGACCTGAATGGATAGTCTGAAGGGGATATGAGTGTGGACTATAAAGACTATGTTATTTTAGTTTTTCACTTTATGATGTAATGTAACATTTATGAATGTATCTAGTGTTTCCAAGACTACTAAACTAATCGGTCTTTCGAGACTTGATATTTTGTGATCATGCCAATGTTACGTAATAATGCACCGACTCTGGGTAGCAGGGGTCGGGGCGTTATAATGGTCTTATATTTAAACCCATTTATGATTTCCTTTACTTTATATCATACTATGACTATGGTATTTTAGATGTATTCATGATTTTTTATCATTTGTTTTATATTTCATCATTTCATGGGCTTGGATATGTGTGTGTATGTACATGTAAATTTGGATAATGCCTCCCATATTTGTGATATTACTACTCAGTGATAGTCACTATCCCATGCATTATTAGAGGTGGGGCTTAGATAGTTCTGACTCTTACCCTACCAGGTTGGGTCATGACATACATGAGCCATGATCAGTGTTGAAAAGAATAGGATTTTATTTATACATAAAACTTTTAATTAACCAACTAATCTTGATATCTTAAGAAATTAGAACACATATACTTTTCTTTAAGGGATATCCACTTTTTTTCCAGTCCAATGATAGTAAATGTGATATGAAACTTTTGTTAAAATAATTTTCCTAAACAACAATACATATTTCAACAAACATATAAGAAACATTCAAGTGAAACAATAAGGATAAGTGTCCATGAAGTCCTTCTATAATATCCCCTTTCCTATATCATTGATTAGTTAAATTAATCCCCATTTGTATTAAGTTACTTATTTATTATAAAAAATGATGAGATATTAGGAAAAAACACCTTTTACAATGACATGATCTTCAAGTAATTTTCAAAATAAATAGATTTCATATCAATTGAGATAATAATTCTAGCAGAAAATTTATCTGTCTTCATTTGTATCCCCCTTAAGGGAAACACTCCTCATAATCATCATAATGTGGATATCTTCAATAATGTATTTAATGATATTCCAAAATATAGAATATATAAAAATGGATCTTGAACTTGCAACTGTCCAGATTTGAAAACTTATAAAACTTCACCAAGGATGACCTTCTTTATACTTGTTCTTCATGATAAAAAATATAATATTAAGAAAATATCATATCTTTTTTATCCATGTTTTTTAGGATATTATAGTATAGTATAAAAATTCATCAAATATGATCCTATATAATATTTTTTTATTTTAAAACCCAATGAGGAATAATTCAAGGATGGTTATATCTTTAGTTGTGCTATCAAGAATTTACAACACTCAATAATTATGAAGTTTTTCCCCTAAAAACTTAATTCAAATTCAATTATCTACATTATAGGATCAAATAAAATACACAAAGAATAAGTGAATAATGTGGATCCTCCTTGCTTAATTAATGTGAATAGAAATTTTTATATGGTTTTCTTAACCTAGTTTCTCAATTTCTTTTACTCTTAAAACATTCACATGTGAAATTCAAATATGATTAAGGATGTGTGGATCTTATCACATCTTCAATTTCTTTACATGTGAATATTATTTATTCAATAGATTTTTAATCAATTATATCAATTGGAAAAAATTTCATCTTATTAAAGAATTATTCTTATGTTGGAAAAATTGAAGAACAATTTATCATAATATGGATAGCCATGTTTCACCTTACATACAAAGATTATATATCTTTATGTGGAATATTTTATTTTCTTTATGCACTATCATTAAATTGTGATTCTTCTATTTTCCTTTTTCTTTGAAAATATTATTTATAGATAACTATCATGTCATTAAGAACATTAGAAGCATGCTTGAATCTTCTACAATTATTATTTTGAGTTCTTTCTATATTAGTAGTTCATTTGGATGAAACAATTTTTGTCAATTTCATGGATTTAGAATCCAAGGTCTTCTCACTATTCTTCTTTGATACATTCTTGTGAGAATTTTTTAACAACATTTTTCCTGTTTATTTCCAAGGTTGATTTCTATTTCTCAGCAAACTTTTTTGGACTTTTTTCTCACCGGCTTTGGATACATGTTGAGTTGATAATGCACTAACTTTATGACCATTAACATCACATTCATCATAGATATTTTAAAATTTTCTGGGTAATTTTGAATTATATAATTTTTCTAAACTTTTGAATGTTACTTCTTTGTATTTGGATTTTCCCCCATGTTAGGGGATTTATGTATGCCTTAACATTTAAAGGATTATACCAAAAATCTAGTGCACAATACTAGAATCATTATAAATGATAACATTGAACCAAAAACCTTTATCTTCTAATTTATTCTATATATATTTTGTTGATTTTCTTTATAGTTTGTTGGAATATATGTAAGGAACTAGATTACACACTCTTTTTCCTATACACCATAATCATGGTGGTTGGATTATTCTCTCAATTCTTTATTTATACTTGTTTAGATTTTATTCTATACTATTTATGATAACTAATTTAGAAACACTATTAAAAGATGGTATGGATGGTACCTATTTCTTCCTAGATTCTTGATATAGACCATTTAAGGAATTCATGATATTCTTATCCCAGGCTGGAGGTCTTAAAACCTCATATTACTCTAGTAATCATTGACCACCGACATCAATTGTTTCCTTGTTTTGTAAAGTATCAATATGTGTCTTCTCAAGACTGGCCAATTGAACATAAAATTATAGAAATTTCATATTGAGGGTGTTTTTTTGATCTTCAATCATTATAATTTTCTCTTAACAAACCTTCTTCATTGTTCCAATCTCCTCTTCATATAACATGACATTGTTTTTTAATAAAGATTTAAGTTCTTTTATGTTCTTGAATTTTTATTCAAATTATAAATACATAATACCAATGTTGTATTTCAATTTCTATTCAAGTGTATGGATATTTTATTCTAGGTTTTTATTAAATCTAAAATTCTTAACAACTTCTTTGATCCATTTTGAGGAACTTGTTTTAAGTTACCTCTTTGCTTCTTTAAAGGCAAGAACATGTCTGGAGAGATTTGAAAATTCTAAAAATTCTTATTTCATATAATTATAAATTACTTTAAATATCTCATAATGTTTAGTGTTATATTCATGAATGATTTCAAATATATCACAGATAATATAAATTAACTCCTTGGGATATCCATGATTCATATTTTTTAATGCATTAGTTCATAAATAAGCTGACATGTTATCACTATCACTATTGCATGGATATTATTCAGGAAAATTCTAAAAGGAACTAGCACATAACTCTTAATCACTTAAGGTAGAGAGACTATCCATCTCCTGAGTGGAAACTTGATCCATCTTCTCTTAACTTTTCCAAGACTAACATGTCTTTATTGTTGTCAAGGCATGAAAATAATGATACCTCCTCTTCTTTAGGTAAGAGGTACTTCTTATTGGGCTTTATTTTATAATTCTTATCATGTTCACTATAGAATTGGTGGAAATATAAATTTTCTCAGAGATAACTGAATCTTCAAAAAAACCTAACTTTGTTGTAAATACAGGAATGAAACTCAAATCATCAAAATAGAATAACTACAAAGTAGACAATCCATTAGAGGTGAACCCTGAATATTATTCCAACTGAAAGGATAACTTTGGAATACACTCAACACTGGAGGGGGGGGGGTGGTGAATCAGTGTTGGAATCTTTTTAACCAATTATTACTTATTATTCCTTTACCTATTAGACCAATTAACATCTTGACTTTAATATTATTCTTTTCTTATTAAATGAAATTATATGAAATAAGTAAACGATAACACACAATGTTTTTACAAGGTCCAATATGAAATAAGAGTAGCTAGTCCTTAACATGTACGGTGATGACCAATACAAAGATTATATAATATAATGAGATATCATGTTACTGCGGTGTGTATAGATGAAAATCCATATCTAATGTGGGTCCCTATACATTAGAAGGGGGTAATGAAAACAATAATACTCCCAAGACTACTGATGACCTTATCCAAATTGAAGCTCCTAGCTGGTTATTTATACTGACTCTAAAGGCGGATTTTCATTCTTTTTGAAGATAATTTGTAACAAAAATAAATTCATTTAACATATGAGACTTCTATTTTATTTAATAGTGCTTCTTTTTTTATTCAATTTTTTCTTCATCAGTTTGTTACTAGCATAGAAGCTGGCAAGATACTCTTCTTCTTATTAATAATAAAAAACTAATATTTTCACTTCTTATTCTTATAACATCAGTCACAATAATATTAATATGTTGTGGAATGATAATCTCAATATTCTTCTTCGACCCAAATGATAATCGTAGCTCTGTTTAGTATCTGGTCAAAACACTCTTCTTCCTTCTAGTATACTTAATGTCTAGACATGCTAGAATCACTGAACTCATTTATAATTATTGTACCAATTAAAGACCAGGTTAGAATTTTCACAATTAATAAATTTTGGTACAATATTAATTTTTAATTCAATATCAGTTCTCTATTGTTCTTCTTAGTGAAACAAATATTTATTCAACTAAATTGCACTGAAATTTTAGTATTATTACAAGAAATAATGATCTTTCACAAGATTAATACACCAAAAAATCATATGTAAAGTCATATAATATTCTTCCCAACTACAATATCTGATCTTTTATAGAATCAATATATAATCATGTTCAATATCATCTTCTTATTTGATAAAGTTCTCAAGCAAGTTATTCTTCCTTATTCTAAATAAATATTGGCCTCATAAATTCACTATTTCATATGATATACACTTCATGAAATTTTTGTATAGAACTCATCATGAAAACCCTAGAACATATGTGGTATTATTCATGTTATTTTATGTGATTTTATTTAAATCAGGCTTATGTGTTTTATTAAATTCTAAAAACATGCATTCACTATATTATTCATATAGGATTACATATAGGGGTTCACTGCCATCTTCCTTCATACACACCAGTTTGGATTTTAGATATCTATAGTTCTTTGTAGAAAATACTATAGATTCTTGATGTATATTTTTTAATGTTCTTATTTATGCACAATGTATACACAACCTTCTCTTATGCACAACAAGGTGATTTTTTATTATTTTTATTAATGTAGGGTGTTATATGCAGATAACTATTCTTTATGAAAATCTTAATCTTTTGGAACATAATCTTCATGAAATATAGTGGGAGTACGAAAATCAGCACTGGCCCATGGTATAGTTCATCATAAAACACTACGAGCGTGTATTAACAGATGTCAAGTTCCCATAGATATTCTTCATGAAAATCAGTGCATGATTCTTCCTTTCACTATAGGTGAGCATGGAACTCCCCTTCTTCACGTAGTCAATAGGCTTGCATAACCTACTTTCTATTCATGTAAAATAATGAGGGGTGTTATTTTTTTTCCATAAAACACAATATCTCAAAAGAATAACATATTCGGTAGTAACTCTATCATCCTAGGGTGCTTCAGTTCTTAAATAATATTCATAAAACATTTTCACTACCTCATATCCAACTTTTTATGTCATGTAAATCAAAGTAATTGAATGCTTCAAGGTATCACATTTTCATTCATAGAATCTGGGTTACTTGATCCTAGTAAAGGACACATCTCTTTTTATATGAATATGACTCCTGATGAGTATCTATTACGAATGTGAAAATAATCTCAGGCCTCACTATTTCATAAATCCGAGCTCATCCATACATTCTGAATATATGAACAACCTCTTGTATCATCGAAACAAAATCGCCAAATAATTTTATTCAGAATATCATATACATGAAAAGTTTATCATGAAATAATGGTCTTAGATCAATTCCATATTCCTCATTCATTCAACATAATCATAGAATATAGATGGATTATTATTTGCTGAAAACTGGAGTCAGATGGTGAACACTGAATATGAATGGCAGGGAAATTATTCAGAGGGAGGTAGAAGATGATACACTAGCATGATCGGATGGCTCAGAACAAATGCATCAAATGGTAGAAGAATTTTTTTATGTTTTAAGATGGTGTAATAGTGACTATGTACCACCATACCACATAAAACTTTCATTTGATTGGGAGACACTTAATAATACTTAGTATGAAACCAAGTGTTCAAGCCAATACTAGGGTTGGAACCGAGACCACCTTGAACATACCATATGGGGCATGGTTGACATGATCAAATCCTATATGAATTACCATGAACACCATCAGGGTGAATTATGTGCCCACTCACATAAGATCCTACCTATGTAGGCTCTCTCCACATCTTGTCACCATGGATAGAAATCCTTATCGAGTTCCTTCCATGTAGTTGACCCTTGAGTACCCCATATATGGTTGAGGGTCTCCTTGGTTAGTTAAACTAAGGATAGCCTTATTATTTTTAGTGAAATCCCCCACAACATATTTTCTATATAATATATGAATCCCAAAACAACCCTTTCAACAGACTCATGCAAAATATGATATCTCATGCATTTAAATGATGAATTTAAATAAAATTACTATTGAAAAAAATGTTTTTATTTCATGGTGTTCTTCTAAATCATGAAAAATTATATTTTTCATTATCTTCAATAAATTATCCTTAACAAAAATTTATATTTTAATGGTCTTCATATAAGAACATACATGGTGATCATGCAATACTGACATATTTAATGACCTTATTCAATATCCATTCTTTATCAATTCCATTCATTTTTCTTTTGAAATGTCAATTCTAATGATCTCTTCATCATCAAATAATCTTATTCATTTTTGTAAACAATGTTTCACCATTTACACAAGTCTTTGACATAAATATTAGTTTAATGACAATAATAGTTATTAAACTCCAAGACTTAAAAATATTTTTATTTAAATATCAAGGATTGATGAATTATCATCCTTTAGTCTTTATTTAGTTATCAAATATATTATTGGATGCTCTACTGACAGAAAATTATTTCTTTCTAACTTCTTAAAAATATAGATTTTAATGAAATCATTCAATTTCATTGACTGAAATTGAAAAACAATAACAACCATTGAAAAAAAATATCATCCATAAGAAAATTGGGTCTTCAAATTATATATAGAAAAATTTAAATTTCCACCATACAATGTTTAAATATTAATTTCTTAAACTTAGTGATGTTCAAGGGCCTAGTAAATATACATTCAAGATGATTTTTTGAATAAATAAATTATATATTTATATTTATATTTCAAAAAATAAACCTAATAAAATGAAATTTTATATCAATGTGATTAATACTAGAGTGTTGTAATGTATTTTTGGAAATTAAAATAGTTGAATTATTGTAATTGAAAATAAGAATCTTATGAAAAACAAAACCATATATTAGAAAATGGGTTCTTAATCCATAATGATTGAGATAAAAAAGATGAAAATAATATATATTTATATTCAGTAGTTAAAAGAGAAAAAAATGTATTTCATTGAAACCAAATAAAGAAAATATTTACCAAGTAAATAATACATAACTGATACACTTTTTATATTTATCATAAATCCACCAAAATTAGAATTAGAATGGATTGTTAATTTGAAATTAATTTTTGTAGAGTAAAATAAACCAAGATTCAAATATACTTTAACATATCTATAAAACCTTTTAACATATTTGACATGACTTCCCTTAGGGTAACTTTTATATCCATCACACATGAAAAATGAAAACATTAAATTAAGCTTAGATGTAGTTATATATAAAAAATTCCCAATCACGTATCTATATTTTTTAATATCAACATGTTTTCTAGATTTATCTAAATATAACTCTAATGTAGTACTCATAGGACTATTTTCTCTTTTAAAAGAGTTTGAAATAAATCTCATGACTATCAATATAGAAAACATGAATTGATTTAGAAAAATACCACCATTTCTTTGAAAAATTTTCATACTAAGAATGAATTTGAATCCCCCATCATACTCATATCAAATTCAGTAGTTATCAATTTTGAAAATAAATTAAAAATATATTCACATGAAGATCCAAAAATAATGTCATAAACATAATTCTAAAAAATAAAGATATCATTAAAATTTTTCCTAATAAAAAATTTAGGATCAAACTTTCCCTTTTAATGTTTTTTAAAAACACTTGTTAACCATTCGTAACAAGATTAAGGAACTTGTTTCAACCATATAAATCTTTATAAATATTAATAACATGATTAGGATGATTTTAATTTTCAAAACCATGAGGTTGTCTAGCATATACGTCTTTATAAATATAACCATTTAGAAAATCTTCATTGACATCAATTTGAAATAATTTGAATCCATGATAATCATCATAAGATAATATTAATCTAATTTCTTCTAATATTTGAATAGGTGAAAAATATTCCTGAAAATCAATACCTACTTCTTGAGAATATTATTGATAAAATAATCTAGCTTTATTGTTTAAATATTTTTCAAGATTCATCAAGTTTGTTTCTAAAGATCCATTTCATCCCAATAACATGAGAATCATTTGGTGGAAAAAATAAAGTCCACACATTATTCATATTATTCGGATTTAATTAATATTTCATAGTCAAAGCCCATTTAGAATTATTTAAGGCATCATAAATATTCTTAGGTACGAAATCAGAAATAAAAAGTGTGATAAGAAAAAATATTAATAAAATATTTTATAGTTTTAACATTTGATTCAACATTATCAATCACATTATCTATAGGATAATCTCTATGAGTTTTTTAAGATTTTTCATAAATAGGATTACATTGAGAATAAATATTCTCTCCATTTATATGTGAATATTTATATTGAGGTTCTTCTTCCTCAAAATTAAAATCTCTAAATTTATCCTCAAGTTTATGAATATAATCCTCTATTTTATTTAAAAATATTTTTATCAAAATTAACATGAATTGATCTTCAACTACCATGGTTATTTTATTTTATACTCTATATACCTTCCTATTATTTGAATTTCCTAATAATATATCTTTATAATATTTTGTATCAAACTTATCTAAAACATCCATAGTATTGAGAATAAATTTTTTAGACCAAATGTGTCTAAAATAGCTAATTTTAGGTGTTTCTGTTTCAAAATCCATTAATGTGTATTTTTCAAAAAAACTCTTAACATAATTCTATTTGAAAAATAACAAGATTTATTTATAGCCTCTTCCCAGAAGTATTTATGTATAATAAACTAATTTAACACTGTTCTAGTCATTTATGGAAGTGTTTTAATTTTTCCTTTCAAATACACCATTTTTTTGTGGTGTTATAGGGTATGAAAACTTATTAAAATTACCATTTTCTTAAAAAAACTAGATAAATTACAGATTCTATAATTCACCACCATGATAACATATAATCGATTTATTTAAGTATCTTTTCTCATTTTGAACCAATTTACCAAAAGTGATAAACATAGATAACAATCCAGATTTATGTGTTTGAAAATAAACCTATGTGTATCTTTTAAAATCATCAATAATAACAAAACAACACATCTTACCACCCAAAACAGAAATCCTGATACAACCATATGAATAAAAATGAATAAGAACAAGAAGTATTAACATTTTTATTTTTAATTAACGTGAAACTTATTCTATGTTGCCTACCTTTTTAGCAAGATTCACAAACAAAGGTGTTGTCCACTTTAAGTTTGAGTAGCTATAAAAATATTTAGTTTTTGGAAATCTTGTATATTAACCTGAAAATAGAATGTCTCAATTTACTATGTCAAAATATTTCATCACATTTTAATATATTTAAACATTTAATTTTGATAATTTAATTCATCAAAATTAATTGAATAAATATTATATTTTCTATCTATATAAAACAAAATGGATTTATATTTAAATAAAATGAATTTACCATTTTGAAATTTAAGAAAAATTATGTCATCACATATTTTATAAATTGTTATTAAATTATTTTTAAATCCTATAACATATAAAAAATTATGAATAATAACATAATTTTAAATTCTAACTTCACTGAAACCATTTAAATTTCTTTTAGAATTAACATAAAAAGTAACATTACTTACATCAAATTAATGGAATGAAATATAGTTTAATATATCACCAGTCATATGTATTTATTATCCATTATCCATGTACCAAAAATAATTTTTAATTCTCCCAAGACACTATTTATATAAAAATATTTTTAAGAAAGCTTCATTACCTATGAAAATTTGGATCCTATGGGATTAGCATATGAATTATTGGGAACCAAAATTGATTTCAAACATGTTTTGAAAGAAATATAGAAGATAAATATTTATGAATTAAAGTATAATTATGAATAAGATATTTTTAAAATCTCAAGGAACACTCATTTTCATATTGACCTTTCATTTAACATCTAAAACATGTAGTAGTATATGTACATCCATTAATAATTTTAAAAAATAATGTCTTGTATAATTTTGGAAAATCTTTTCATATCCAAGGCTGGATCTATTTTTATTCATTTTATTAAAACACATAATTTTATCAAATTTTTATATACCTTGAAAAAAATGGATATATTTTAATTTAAAATTTCAACTTCATTTTGAGTTGTTCATTATCTGTAATAACATTATCAAAATTCCTTATTTCAGATTCAAGAAATCTAGACATGAAATCAACTTCACTTTTAAATTTTTTATTTTCAACAAGATTTAAATTTATATTTTGTTGAGTTATTTCTGAATATTAATGTGTAAAATTTTTATCATCTTGTATAGATTTCTTCAAATTTTAATTTTCCTTAAGAACAACTATATATTAGATCTTAAGGTTTTGGTATAGACCATTGATATTTTTAAAATTATGATCAAGTATTTAAACCTATATAATAAATTTATCAATATTGTCTTTTTATAATAAGATTAATAAAATGAATAATTAATATAGTTACTTAATTGATTTTATGAATATATTAAGTATTAGTTTGACAAATCTTTTCTTGGACCTGAATCTTCAGCGGTACTTGAATATTCAATGAAACTCCATCTTCCTTCCATTTACTTCTTTTATTTATTATATTTCTTCCCCTTAATTTTATCCTTATCTAATATTTGGAAATCAGGATTGATGTGACAAAATTTTCCACACTCATAAAAAATTACATCTTGAGTATGATTAGATATAATATTATACTTCTTCTTCTCATTATAATAATATTTAGGATAGTATTTAATATATATCCTTAAATTTACTTTATTTATTCTATATACACCCTTTGTAACATAAAGAATATCATTCCTTTCACTACTATATGACTCATAATTATAAGTGGATGTATATACATTTGATTTAAAAGCAATTTAATTCTTCTTTTAATTATGTTCTTGAAAAATATTTTTAAGTTAAAAATCTGGCTATAATAACGATCCAATAATCTCATCAAGTGTATATTACCATAATTTATCTCCTTATTATACAATAAAATTTCTGGCATAACACTTATTTGGGAGTGATATTAGTTCTCTTTCAACAAGAACATGATTTTCTAGAGTATATCATAAATAACTCATACCATTTTCAATACAAGTAAATCTATGGAACATTTGATTAATTATTTTATCCTCACCCATTTTAAATTCTTTATATTATAATCTTAACATGACTAGATTAGTTCTAATAAGATTATCCAATCCAATATGTGTAATATATATAAATTTCAAATTTCATGAGAAGTTTTACATATAGATACATGACTATATACATTTATATTTATTACACAATATAAAATATTCATCACCTTGTAATTCAACACATACATTAGCACATCGCTATTAACTAATGATTCATGTTCTCCTTCTGGAAGATTTTAAGGTTTTTCTATGATTTTCCAATGATCAATGATGAGTTTATTTAATAAATACTCCTTTTGATATTTCCAATATCTACAGTCAGTACTATAAAAATGAGGTGGTTTTTCAGGTATCCATCCATTATTTGAACTATTTCTTCTCATCTTAAAATTATCATTTAACATTGATAATTAATTTAGGAAATTGTTATCCCAAATAAATATATATATAGAGCTTGGGGTCAGGCTCTAATAATAATTTTTACTCACAATAGGAAGATGGAATAAAGCCAAGAGGGGGTGGATTGACCATTTTAAATGAATTTAATAATTTAAGGATTATAGGTTATATCCAAGTATTTAAATTAAATTTAGTGGTAATTAAAATATTTAGAAACATGATATTTTATAGTGGTTCATATCTAAATGATCATAGTCTACTCATCACCCCTCTCGTGAATTGAGAGAGATAAAACCCATTATAAACAGTACAATGGTATCTTAAAATGACTTTTTCCTACATGGATTCACCACCTAATTAAAAATATTTTTTTCTTCTATAAGATTAAACCTAATGATTAACTACCTTTTTATATATGGAGGCCCAACCCAAAAGTCTACCATTTTCTCATTGGGGCACAAACCAATGCCTAAAATTTGTATGGGAGTCAAAACCCACAATCCTACTTTTTAATAGATAGTATTACCCATTATTATCACACACATAGAAATACATAAGAATAGGTAACACTTCCAAACCAGATTAATTATTTACATTTTGAAAGTCAAGGAAATAAAAAAATCTCCCCCAGAAAAGGATCAAATGATTTTGGTTTGGTTGGGAGTATTAGATGACCACCAGATAATATACCACTTATACAGTTCAAAAGAAACCCAAACCTTATTGTCTCCACCCTATCCTTGGTTATGTTCACTCTATTTTTGTAGAGTTTCTTTATAGTGACCCAAGATTTTCCTAAATAGATATGAAATTATTTTTTTAGAACATTTATTACATTACACAAATACACACCTAAATATTGTAAAGGTATAATTCTTTTGGAAACATGGAAACATAAAAAAATGGTTCATAGGTGAACTACATCATCCCCCACTATGTTGTTTTATATCTAGAACCCTTATTATCCATATAATAAATAATTCATTTCTTCAAAACATGGGGAAAATAAAAATATGAAATGGTGGGCTCAAATTCTCAGTAAGGGTAATTAAGGGATATTCGTAAGCATAACATGAACATAAGGGTATGAAAAAACGATCATAACATTTGAAGACCACGCCCTGCATATCAAAGACAATAATCATGATTCATGGAATAACTACTGGAAGTTTACAAGACATTATTACACATGGAATAAAATAACATGATCCATGAGAGAATAAAATTATCATAATATATAGATTTGTGGCATATACATATTCATAGAAAATATTATCTCAAGGAAACCCACCAAGTCATTCATAACATGTTAGGCATGGGCTAACCACACATATACCAACTTCAGGCTTGGGATGACCTCCAGTATACCTTTTTTTGGGCATGGGATGACCTTATATGTACCCTATGATCACATATATAATTAATCATTACCCAATTACATAGAGGGAGATATAGTCACCACACATATCATAATGAAAACCATACTTATGTGTGCCACAAGATCAAAAAACATTCATCATAACAGGACCCATGAAAAGAAATAAGTTTCATAAAAATTTAATCATATCATAACCTATGGAAAATAAATATGTTTCAAAATCATTTCATCATTACCTCAAGGTACACACCATAGAAAAAAATTGGGTTTCATAATCATTTCCTAATGATATAACACATGAAAGAGAAATGGGTTTCATATATATATTTCCATAATAAAAATAAACCATTCAAAGAAAGAATAAGAATGTAATCCTTGGATCATATACCCATTAAATAATAGGTTAAATTAAAGTATTTCATATTATCTAGAAAATTGTTTTCATAGATACATCACTTGGAACGTTTCTGGAGGAAAATAGATTGTCTACTTTGAAAAAAACTTTCTAAATAATAAAAAATTTCCAGAACCCATTTCATTGAAAATAACATTAGAAAATTATAAACTAATATTTAAAGTATTGTGTGGCCATGATGGTAGAAAATTCTATTCACGTCACACATATTAAAATAAAAATCCATTTCACATTTTTAGGAAAATCCAAATAGCTATTGTTTAGAAAAGAAAAAGAAGATTTCTCTCAAAAAAAATTTATTAAAAGGAACAAATGGGTAAAAATATCTTAAATAAATAATTTTTGAAATTATAAATCATTTCTAATTAATTTTTAAAATACATTATTTTTCAAGGAAAAGAGTTTTTGACTGAAGAGAGAACTAAAGATGATTTTTATTAAAAACATTCTTTTGAAATTTTGAGTATATAAATAGAGGAAACTATAGGGAAAACATGTATTATCATGACATAACCATATTAGAAGAAAATTCACAAGTCTCTTGGGATATAGATCATAATATTTCTTCATTGGAAGCATAATCAAGAATAATCCTGATAAATGATGAAATTGTTACATAAAACCCTTACCTCTATAGTAAATTTGAATCGTAAGACCCATAAATGAGAGATAATAAAATGGATATTCAAATAGAAATTATTTTTAGTATAATTATCATAAAATAAATTCTTATTCAATATATACACCTTATAAAGTAAATAGTTGTTGAATATGCAATGTGTCACATAGAAGAAACAAGTGAGATGAAAATATCACACCTTAAGTTTCGACATCCTTAGTACATTTACAAACCACTTATATAATTAATATAAGTATATTATATATCAATTAAAGATCCATAATTATATATATTATACCAAAAATTGTTTTCTTATGACCTTTTATTACCCATTTATTAACAATTCCATGTTAAAGTCACGATTTAGAAAATACCTGCTTTGTTTTTCAAGTATGTTTCAATTTTTTATTTTTGGTCCTCCTACTTTGATCATGGTTCCATAATATTAAGAATATTAACCATGATATAAATATAATACATATTTATTATATTTTTTTGAGTAATCCATACTATTTAGAGATAGATAATGAAATACACCATTCATGGAGACGGTAGGCCATACGTACGCATGAACACTATTTTCATTTTGTCAATTGATTGAAAGAAATAATGGTAAATAATATATTACCATTCCAGAATATTCTTATGCAATATATTTCACATATTTTAATTAAATACATCCTCATTACCTTCCATGAAAATTGTGAAGAAATCACTTCGCATTGCGAGGCAGTAGTCCATTGTACACATGAGCGACGTTATCATATTCCCAAAAAATAGAAAGTATGAATGTATATGAGATATAATAATTAATTAAGTTTTATAATATAATAAATATCACATATAAAAATTTAATACCTCATTATATCCAATTTTTATATGTGGTGATGGAAAACGAATAACATCGGTTTCTGAGGTGGTAGTCCTCCATACACATGAATGTTGATTTTGTATCCCATTTTATAGAAGTGGAGATAGTTGTAGGTTATTATATTAACACAAAAATATCTCAGTACGTGTAATATATTGATGTTATAATATAATCATTTTTTAATAATAATTTAATGTGGTTGAGGAAGAAATAATATAAAATTCTCAGTTAGTGGTGTTAACTCTTCTTTAGATAATTTATTTTTGTTTGCACCAAAAGTATTATTAATTTGGATTTATAACCAAAAAAAGGATTCTATGATGGGAATAGGGAATTAAGGAAGTTATTTGGTTAGTTATTTTATTAACCAAATTATTTAGGAATATTGAAATAGAGTGTATAAGGGGTGGCCCTTTATAAGTGTGGTGGGTGGCATAATTGTAATGTTTTACAAGAAAAAGGTGTACCCATGCCTTTTTCAATCCAAAAGGCTCTAAAATGGACCATTATATATCATAGATTAAATAAGTTCAAAATATGGCTATCCAATGGGTGTTATAAAAGTTTTATAAAATTTTTAACCCTTATATATTTATTTTATACCTCTGGTAAACCCATTTTACCTTAACCATGATAGATAATTTTTAATATTTTTAATATTTGTTATGGTAAAAAATTAATTTGATATTATTAGATAATTGTAATTTTTATTATTAAAAATATGGAATAAATTTTTCAAAATTATATTAACCTAAGTAGAAAATTTTAATTTAAAATTAATCCCACAGATGCGATGAGAAACTCAGTTTTCATAAAGAGAATTGTCAAAAGTTTAAAAAGATTTTATTTCAAAATTAAGTATGAAAAGGATTAAAATTACCTAAATTAGGTAAATTGATATTAATTTGACCTAATATCACTTTATAATCCATTTTAAAACAAAAATTAACCTTATAAATTCTTTATATGAAAAGATAGTTTTCAATAAAACCCAATATTTTCCACTATTCACTAAAAAATTACTCTTTTTAGAAAAATCAAAAAAATTCAATATAATATGATTTTGACATGATTATTTTAAATATTATTTTTATTTTATCTAATTTATTTTTTAATAATATCATAAATTAATTTTATTATAGTTCACAAAAAGAAATAAAAAATCATTCTTTTGAGAGAATAACATTTTCAAAACTTATAAAGATTTTACTACAAATTATGTACTTTTTCATCAAGATGATTTATTTATATAAAAAAATTATGATTAATATTTTAAAAGTTTTTATTACCAATAATACTAATATGTTTCACATCTTGGTTACAATGGTCGTGTTTATATAGTAATATTAATAGTCTATTGCGATTCACTAAAACTTAATGTTTTGTGTAACACAAGATAAACATGGTGTTATGTGTAACAAAATATATCAAAGAAATTTAATTTATATGAAAAAATAAATTCATAAAAACTCAAGGTGTTACATTATAACCCCCTTAAAATAAATTTCTCCCTAAAATATTTCCACTCTAATGCAAAAAAATGAGGATACTTTTGCATCATCATATCCTCAAGTTCCCATGTAGCTTCCTAAAACTAGTGGTTTCATGAAATAAATCTGACTAGGTGAGTGGTATTTTTTTGTAGAACATTCTCTATATGATCCAGAATCTTTATAGATTGTTCATTATAAGAAAGATATTTCTCTGGTGGTATGATTTTTTATTTTATTACATGTTAAGTATCAGGTATGTACCTACTCAGGAGAAATACATGGAATACATCAGGGACTTGAGAGATATTTGTTGGAAGTGCCAACTAATAGGATTTGGTCCTAATATGATACATTTTCTTAAAGGGAATGATATACCTAGGGATTATTTTTACCTTATTTTAAATCAAATTAAATTATTCCATGTTATAAATTCTTAGTATCATCATGTCACTAACTTCAAATTCTAGATCACGTTGATGATTGTTATTATAACTTTATTACTAACTATCACAGAAAAAATAAAAATGTTATAGAAGTTTATTATTGAGATTAGAGGGGGTTATAATCCACTCTAAATTTTTTAATAGCAGTTATGTCAAACCACCCCTAAATGGCCTCCCAGTATTGTTAGCGGCATTCTATGGGAACCACTGGTAATCTAGGGTGAGAATCAGTGACAGTTATTTTTGACAAGGTTTGAATCTCCTATAATATTTCCCAAATTTTCCATAAACTACTAGTTTATAGAGGGTTTTGACAACATCTAATTAATTTAGTAATTTATGGGTTACTATAACCAGCCCTAATTGTATTTGAGAAAAAAATTTATGTGTGGTATTCGAACCACCCCTAATTCACCATCAATTTAGGGGTGGTTGAAAACACCCCAAAACCAGTATTTTTTTTTCCAAATTTTCATTCACATGCAATCCTCTCTCATGAAAATTTTAGTTTATAGGGGGTTTTAAGCAATTATAATTAATTTACTAATTTATTGGTGGTTGGAAAAAACCCTAAGTGAGGTTGAGGCCCAAATTTTTGGGTGGTTTTCCAACATCCCAATATTCATTAACAATTTATGGGTGGTTGAAACTTCCCCTAAATATTAATTTTTTAAAATATTAATTCCCCTATAATAATATCTCTATAAAATACCAGTTTATAAGGACTTTTAACCCCTATAATTAATTTACTAATTTAGGGGTGGCCAGAACCACCCCTAATTGAGTTTGTGACACAAATTTATGGATGATTTTACAACTGCCCCAAATTCATCAACAATTTAGGGGTAGTTGAAACCTACCTTAAATCAATAATTTTCTCAAAATTTTCATGACACTAAAACAGTCTGTCCCAAAAATGCCTAATCAAGTTTGATAACCAAAATTACAAAAAGTTTTCTTATATCCCATAATTCATAAACAATTTAGGGGTGATTTAAACCGCCTACCAATATGCATTTTTTTCAAAATTTTCATGCCCCTACAATCCTCTCTCCAAAAGAAACTATTTTATAGGGGTTTTACCACCTTGAATTAATTTATTAATTTAAGGGTGGTTGGAACTACTCCTATTTTCGTTTGAGATGCATATTAATTTTCAGCTTTTTAGCCACTCTATAATCAACATTTTTTTTCAAAATATTCATGCCCCTACAATCCTCTCTCCCAAAAATACTAGTTTAAAGGTGGTTTTAACCCCTTTAATTAATTTAATAATTTTGGGGTTGTTTGAACCGCCCCTAATTGTTCTTGAGAGACTAAGTTATAGGAGGTTTTCTCACCAGCCCAAATTCATCAACAATTTAGGGGTGGTTGAAACCAACCCTAAATCTATATTTTTTTTTAAAATTTTCATGCCCCTACAATACTCACTCTCAACCACCCCTAATTGAGTTTGAGACACAAATTTATGAGTGGTTTTCCAACAATAGAAAATTCATCAAAAATTTAGGGGTATTTGAAACCGCCCATAAATCTATATTTTATTTTCAAAATTTACATTCCCCTACAATCATCTCTCTATAAACTTCTAGTTTAGAGGGGGTTTAAACCCCCTCTAATTAATTTTCTGATTAATGGAATTGGGAAACACCCCTAGGGCACCCAATGGGTTACCAATCATTCAACCCCTCACCCATGTAATCTTTACCTCTCCTGCTCACCCTTATTACTCATAGTCCCCCACATTGTCCCCTTGTACACCCAAACATCCCCATGTAAGATATCCCCTAATTTAGTTTATGATAAAAATTTATGGGTGGTTTTCTAACCAACACTAAATATGTATTTTTTTCTCAAAATTTTCATTCCCCTATAATCCTCTATCCCAACTACCCCTAATTGAGTTTAAGTGACATATTTATGGATGGTTTTCCAACTACCACACAATCTATATTTTTTAAGATTTTTGTGCCCCTATAATCATATCTTCATAAATTACAAGTTTTAGAGGGGTTTTAACCTGTAAAATTAATTTACTAATTGAGGGGTGATTGGAACCACCCCTAATTGAGTTTGAGACACAAATTTATAGGTGGTTTTCCAACCATCCCTAATTTATCAACAATTTAGGGTCTGTTGAAACCATCTCTAAATCTATATTTTTTTGTAAACTTTTTATGCCCTTATAATCCTCTCTCCCCACTTCCCCTAAATCAGTTTAAAACAAAAATTTATGATCATTTTTATATATTTCCCAAATTTATTAACAATTTAGGGATAGTTGAAACTACCCCTAAATATGAATTTGTTTTTCAAAAATTTTATGCCCCTAAAATTCTCTCTCTAAAAAATGGTAATTTAGAGGGGGTTTTAAACCCTATAATTAATTTACTATTTTAGGGGTAGTTAAAACCACCCCTAATTACCCAAACTAGTTACTCCATGGTTCCCCCTTCTAATTACCCTTTCCCATGCCTACTATCCCCATATTATTCACCCTTCTTACCTATGATTCCCCCATATTGTCCCCTTTCACAACCAAACCTCTCCATGAATGCCCACCCCTAATTAAATTTGAGACATAAATTTATGGTTGGTTTTATAAAAACACCCAAATCTACATTTGTTTCTCAAAATTTACTTTCCCTTACAATACCCTCTCCCCAAAACCCTTAATTGTGTTTTAGATAAAAATTTATGAGAGTTTTACAAACCACCCCTAATTCATCAACTATTTAGGGATGGTTGAAACTACACCTAGATATACATTATTTTTTTTTCAAAATATCTATGCCTCTAAAATAATATCTATATAAACTACTATTTTATATAAGATTTTAACTCCATATAATTAATTTAATAATTTATGGTTGGTTTCAACTGACACTAATCCCCCTAATTCTTTCCCCCATGACACCCCCTCAAGTTACCCCCATCACCCACGCCAATCTTCCCCCTCCCATTCATGCTTCTTACCTGCGCCCTCACGATTCCCCCTTGAAAACCCAAGGTTACCAACACATGGCCACTAAAATTCCCCATTCTCATATAAAATACCATGAAAATTTTATCTGAACCCTGATTGGCATATACCCATGGCGCTATTCCCCTACCCCTTGATCACATCATGATTCACTGTTTTATTTCACCCTTAAACCACTATGTTAAAATGGTTTTTTATTGAAAATTAAAAAATTAATAACAAATTTATATTCATAATTTATTAAATTATTTATTATGTATCACTTTAAAAAAATTCAATTTTACCTGTTTTGATGATTTCATTATAGGAAGAGGTGATTTGGAGGATTCCTAAGGAAGTCGAAGCAAAATGGGCCAAACTGCTTGGAATCCCATGAACACTTGTCCAATATTTTGAAGTTTACATGAAATAAGAAAATAAATTTGGGCTGATATTTTTTTAAATTATCCAAAACTCATAGGGATGCAACTAATATCAAGGCATCCAAGACCAATTTATCAATATGGTTTCCCAAACAAACTTATCTTTCTAGGGAACTGAATCTAAATGAAGTCAAAAGTTTGATTCAGTATTATGACTATATATCACATTATATATGTCCAATGGGTACCAAATTTGATATTGTGTTATTCAAGATTCTGTAAAATAACTCCTATATTTTTTCTATGTCGGGATAATTCCATTTACAAACCCAAAACAGAGGTATAAGTGGTATCTCTAAATATTGGTTCCAAAAACCACTTTCCATTTTGGATATAAAAATGATGCATGGGAACATAATTTTCAAGTTAAAACAAGGACTTAAGTGATAAAATTTTAGAGTTATAAAGGATTACTCTCATAACCTTGTTTGTTCTAGATCTCACTATCCTCATAGTGAGATTTGAAATAAAGAAGGCGATCAAACCAAGCATCCTCCTCCTCTTGATGTCGGGCTAAATGGAGGGTGTTCATTTAAAGGGAGCTATACATATGTCAAGGGAGTTCTGATGCTTATATTAGCTACTAGTTTAGAGTAATTTTTTTTGAAAACATTTAATTCCATGTATCTTACACTACTATATATTTTAATTCTTGTTTTGATGTTTGTGATTGATGCACTCTTAATATTTAACCGATCTGTGTGAGGATTTTAGTGAGTAAATTTTGTTACTCTCATTAGAAAACAAAATAATCCTTCTATTCCCCACTTATTTGAGATTTATGTCTTCTTTGGAATCTATTATACCATGCATAAGTTCTTTACCTTGGAAATATCATTATTATGTTATGGTTTGGTTCAACATACATTAATATAAAAGAGTAGAATTTAATCAGGATTCTGATTAATTTCAACCAAATATTTACTACAATAATAAATGAATAGATAAGAAAAATGAACTTGGAATGTGTGCATTGAAATAAAAATTACCCATTTCTCTCATATTTTTCAAAATCCATTTGGTTTTTTAACTATTAAACTTTTTAAATTAATTTATTTTCTTAAAACTGTTTTCAAAACCACCCCCACTTTTTAGTCATTTAATGAAAATACACACTTAAACCACCAAATATCCTTGATAGATAACCTAGGTTCTACCCTTGACTATAAAATAATCTTTAATTCATAATCAATTTGACATTTTATGACAATGTGGTCAAAATTTGGCATCGTTTCTCGGGAGCACCTTGGTTTTAGTGTGTGTTTTTTATAAAAACATTGTGTGTTTTTTAAATATTTGTGTGATTATTATTTTTACTTCATTTATTAATTTGATTTCTAAAATATTACTTTTTGAGACTTTTTAATGAAATGATCTTCATCAGAGAAACTACTTTGTTTCAAACATCAATTTGAGAGGATCATACGTCATCAACACCAAGAAGCACCGAATGGTCCCTTGAAGGAGGAAACACAGAACATCAAAACTATTCTCAATACTTATTCTTATAATACCAACATAAAGACTAAAATAAAAATTCATAGTATATCTGATAGTAACAATACATTAAATAAAATAACCTCACTTTATATAGATATTCATCCAACATACATTCAAATACAAGGCATGACACCGAATTTTAAACTTAAATTAAGTTTAATTCACTTTTTACCAATATTCCATGGACTCATGGGAGAATATCAATATAATAACTTAATATAATTTCATAATATGTTATCTAAATTAAAAAATACCAATGTAGATGAAGAAAAATTAAATATTAGGGATTCCTTTTCTCATTAGAAGACACTGCAAACTATTAGTTATATTATGTTAATTCCCTAATGAGAGGTTTGGAAAAATGAAACACATTTTTATGGAAAAATATTTCCTAGTTAATTAGAATAAAACTTTAAGAAAATAAATATGTGGTATAAAGAAATCATAATTTGAAACTCTTCATGAATACTAAGAAGTATTTAAGAGGTTATTTTCAAGCTGTCCACACCACCAAATAAGTGATTAACTTTTAATACAATATTTTTATGAAGGTTTAGTTAATTTTTATTGAAACTTGGTTTCTATTTATATAGGTGGTGTTCTAGTGGATAATACCCTAATTGATGCAAGAACCATAATAAAAACATGGTGCAAAACACTCAACAATTTAGTTCAAGGTCCATTATACCCATTCAAGATATCCATGAGGTGAAGAGTTATGAGTTCAAGAAAAGGTGGACTTGATTTTTGAAGAGGTAAATACCATACTTTGATAGATTTCTATTTCCCAAGTGAAATCCCAATCTCCTACTCCCATCCATTATGTCATCTATTATACCAAAACTTACTATTCTGACTAATTCCCTCAATTGAGAGAATCTTCTGAGAGTTGAGATGAAATCTTTCCATGACGCCCCTATAACTAGCCCATTAGGAAATAACCATACTATAAATCCAACCCAGGGTGGAAATAAAAAAATCCTATAAGAAATGTGGGTATTCAAACCAACCTCAACAACCATAGAACCAACCGGGGAAGAGTAATCATCCACCACCACCACCCATAAATCCTTAACCACCACAAAGGTCTTTCCAGAAACCCCCTACAAAATCTGAATCTAGACTATAGGACATGATGCAAAAAAATGGCTGCAAACATTCTACCATTACAACATACCACCAAAGTAGCCATATAATACCTAAAACCGCAATTAGGCTAACTCTCCATCTCAGTGTGGGGAACTCAAAGTCATGGGTTGGGTAAACTAACAACTTAAACACCAATAAACCCTATGAATAAGGGAAATTTCAGCTATTTATACCTTAAGAGTGTAGAAAAAACATAAAATCCAAATGACCTCTCTAATAGAGTCAACCCCTCCTATGGAAAACACTATCCCAACCACTAAAAATGATCCAAATAAAGAAAAAACTTGATATGAGAGAATCTATACCAAAGGAAAGAGAGTTTCATTTGATGAATCATCAAGAAAAACCATTCCTCTTATATTTCAACAAATGGACACCCAACCAAATAAATAAAAAGAAACTGAACATGATAAATAAACATTGAAACTTTCACAAAAGTGCAAGTTAACATCCCCTTTATTGATGTCGTGAAGAATATTTCATGATACACCATGTTTATAAAGGATATGTGTACACATTGAAGGTGAATTAAAGGTGATGAAATGGTGATCTTGGGGAGGAATATATCAGAATTTATTGAGTCATCACTTCCCACCAAATGAAATGATCGTGGAACATTCTGGATTCCATTCACCATTATGGATTATTTATTTTATAATGATATGGTTGATTTTAGTGATTCTATAAGTATAATGCCTTACTCCATTTTATCTTAATTATATGCTGGGGAAATAAATAACACATGAATTTTCATTCAATAAGAAAATTGGAGTACCACACACCCCACTAGTGTGTTAGAGGATGTTGTTGTGAGGGTAAAAAATTTAGTTATTATGAATAAATTTTATGTTCTTAAAATGGAATATGATATGATGAATAGACATACCCCAATTATATTATGGAGTCCTTTCTTGAAAACTAAAAAAATTATAATTAATGTGTATAATGGTATATTATCTATGGAGTTTGGTGGTGACAATATCCACATTAACAACATTGATTCCATGAATCTCCCATCGTAAGAACATTCGTCACTTTTAGTTAATTCTATTAAGGCACTGCCTTCCCCTAAAAAATATTCTTTTATTTACCATGATCCACTTTTCTATTTTATATCCTTGATAAAAATTTTAGGTAATTAATCATTCATTTAATTTTGTATTGGTCTAGAAAAATGTCATTCATGTTTTTTAATTAATGATTTCTTGAGCACTAAGGGTCCCATAACCATCAAGGACACTACAATGTTTTCAAAAGCCTATTCCTCATCTGAGAATGCTACAATTGATAAGTTATATGAGATTATTGACCTCTAAATTTCACATCCACTCCCATAAATCCAAAATCCTATTAAATTATAAGTTAAAAAACAATATAAAAATTTAAAATATTCATATCTTGAGAATGGAAACAAGATCCTGTGATCATTTCTAGTTCACTCCCTCAAGAGAATGAATTGAAACTTCTTGAACATTTGAGGGAGTACAAATATAAATTCAGATATAAACTTAATGAAATTATTGGTATTAACCCATCAATTTTACACATCATATATTGTTAAATGATCAGGCTAAACCAATGAGGAAGGAACAACTTTGACTGAAAAAAAACTCCTAGATGTTTTTAAAATGGAGGTAACTAAATTATTGGATGTTGGAATCATTTACCCCATTTATGACAACAAATGGGATAGTCCAGTATAATTAGATCCTAAAAAACTACTCTAAGGGTAATTAAAAATTGAAACAATGATTTGGTTCCAACTCGTGTGTTGAATAGTTAGAGGGTCAGTATAGACTATCACCGACTAAACCAACACACTTGGAAGTACCATTTCACATTTCTATTAATTGACCAGATGCTAGATAGGATTATAGGTAAGTCCCATTATTGTTTTCTTTATAGGTATTATAGATACTTTTAGATCCATATTGCGCCTAAAGATCTATAAAATACAACCTTTACTTTCCCCTTTATAACATTTTCATATATGAGGATGCCATTTTGTCTATGAAATGCTCCAAGTACTTTCTAGTCATGCTGGATAATATTTTTTCAGATTACCTAGAGAATTGCATGTAAGTATTAATGAATGATTTCACTATATATAGATCCCCTTTTGATAAGTGTTTGAGTATTCTTGGTTCTGTACTATGTCGCTGTATTGAAAAGAAGATTGTATTAAATTATGAGAAATTCCATTTCATGGTGAGACAAGGTATATTAATTCTATATGTAATTTATGAGGATGGTGTCAAAATAGATAAATCAAAAGTGGATTTAATTTATTCACTACCATTCTAAAAAAATGTGTCAGATGTGCGGTCTTTTTAGGTCATGTTGGATTTTACAATCATTTAATTAATTACTTTAGTAAGATTTTACAACTCATATTCTGATTACTCAAAAAAGAAAAAGAATTTTTTTTGATAAAGAATGTGAAGAAGATTAAAAAAAAATAAAAATAGATTCTTACATCGCCCAAAGTAATCCATCCATCTTAGTGGGATTTACCATTTGAGATCATGTGTGATGCCTCTAGCTATACAGTTGGGGATGTATTATCACAACGGGTTGATCAGGTTCCACATGTCATAGCCTATGCCTCTCACACACTATAATCTTACCAATAAGAGTACAACACAACCAAAAAATAATTCTTGATCATTTTGTTTTCCTTAGATAAATTCACCTCATACCTCTTAGGGTCCAAAGTAATTCTATTATATGACCATGTATCCTTGTGGTATATATTTAAGAAACCAAAATCCAAACCATGCCTCATTTACTAGATGTTCCTCTTTCAAGAATTTAATCAAAAAATTAAGGATAAAAAAGTTTTATAGAATATTGTGGAGGAACATATTAGTAGGATCCTCTCATCCTTGAACATTAACTCATCCACATATATTCCCATAAATAATATGATTCCTGATGAGAAATTGTACAACATTCAATATTATATTCCTCATTATGCTAAAATTGTAAATTATTTTGAATCATCTTGCATTCTTCAAAATTTCAAAAAAACCAAGCTGATCATTTGAAACACGAGTCTCATTGGTATATTTGGGATGACCTCTAACTTTTGTGTATATGTAGTGATCAAGTCTTCAGGTGTTGGGTTTTTGATAGTGCATTTCATAATTTCCTTAGGTTCTTACAAAATATTGATGTGGGGTCTACTTTGGTCCCTAATGGACTACTCACATGGTCCTTGATTCTGGTTTCTTTTGACTAACACTATTTAAAGATGCCCCAGATTTAAATAAATCTTTTACTTACTTTCAAAGAATGGGTAATGCCTCTAAAGAAAATGAAATTCCACAACAACCCTTTCTCTTTTATGAAACATTAAATGTTAGGGGAATTGAATTTATATGAAGTTTCCCTAATTAATTTGGGAACTTGTACATTCATCTAGAAGAGGATTATATGTTAAAATTGGTACAGGCATGAGCCATTGGTACTGATGATTCAAAAATAGTTGTAGAATTTTTAAGAACCCAAATTTTCACTAGGTTTGGATTACCTAGGTTCATCATTAGTGACCATGGTTCTCATTTATATAACTGAACAATCCAACCACTTTTGTGTCGGTATAGAGCTAGACATCTATTTTCTACTACATATCACACACAAACCAATAGTCAAGATGAGGTGTCAAATAGAGAGAAAAAAATCATGAAAAATATATCAATATAATAAAAAATATTGGAGACTTAGACTTAATGATTCATTATAGTCTTACCATACTACTTTCAAATATCCCATTGGCATGTCACCATATCAGTTATATTTTAGAAAGAGTTTTTACCTCCCTATCGAGATAGAGCACGAGGCCTACTAGGCTATTAAACAATACAGTTCTAATATTTCAAGTGCATATGATCCAAGAATGTTACAGATTTAGGAGATACAAGAAATGGAAATAGAATCATTAGAGAACTCCTATATTTATAAGTAGAGAACCAAGGATTCCAATTACTTCCTCATCCTTCATCATCAATTCCACATTGGGAAGAAAGTCCTTTATTTTAATGAGAGATAGAATTTTTATCCATTTAAGCTTCATTCCTGCTAGTTTATCCCATACACTATTATTAATGTTTATTTTTTATTTTTTTTAGGTTAAAAATTAAGAAACAAAACAAACCATCACTTTCAATGGGTAGTGGATGTTGCACTTTCACGAAGCCATTTCAGAGTCCCCAATGGAGGAACTCCAAGTTTAAGAAGTAAATAACCAATGACACCCTCCAGGGTTTATAATTCATTACCGCATTTTTAATTCTTTTATTGAGGACACTACACAATCTAGGTGTGTGTGTGTGTGTGGGGGGGGGGGGTATATGTACATTCATAGGTTAGCTGTGATTTGTTATCATTTTTCTTCATTTTATTTTTCTCTCTCTTACTGTATAGTATTTTTACCTTTTCCCACATTCTTAAGTTCATTAGGATTTTTATAACCTTTATTATTTATCTATTTTTTTACTTATTGTATAATATTTTTATTTTCCCCCACTTTATTAAGATCATTAGTATTTTCATCACCTTTCTTATGTTTGTATTTTTAACTTTCTGCATAGTATTGTTACCTCCCCCTTCTCCCCTCACCTTTTTTCTAAAATGATCATTTGGATGTCAACTTAATCATGGAAATTATTGAAAATGAATGATGAATTTACCAATTTCAAGTTCATTAAATATTTTTTTCACTAATAGAATGTGTGTTTTAGCATGAAGTTAACATTAAGGTGTGATTTTTCTTGAAAATTAGTTGTTTTTCGCTTATATAAATGGATGTATCACTTTTAAACCTTTTATAGTATTGATACCCTTTTCATGAGTAGTTTATGGGAAAATTAGGAATATTAATTTGTCCAAAAGTTTTTCACCCAACCATGAAGTGTGAAATTTTCTTACTCAATAGAAGGTAAATATATGTTAGGTGAATATTAATCATCTTTAAAAAATGATTTTTCTATACATTTGATCTTTATATGATCTTTTTCATTACTGTACCATATTGACTTATACATGGTTACTTATTATCTCACTATTGTACACCCTAGAAAAAAAAGAAAAACCCAAAAAAATTGGTTTGTGTCTTGGGTATGTCAAAAATAACTCTTCTTTAACCATTGATCTTGTTAGAACTATAAAAATTAGTGTCGTGAGGAGATCAAAAAAGGGTTGAGAGATGAGTATGATATTTTTTCCAAGTTAATATTTAAAAAAAACCAAAAAAAATAAGTGAGGGGAGTGATGAAATGTACAACATATGAGGATATCTAGGTTGGGATATTAAGTTTTTTACTTCTGGCAATGCTTAAGTGACTGGGTCTTAAAATTGGATTGAAAAGGATGGAGGGAAGGTTCAGTGGATAGAATCGTTTATTTTTTTTAAAATTACTTATATTTAATGGAGAAAATAATAGAATGAAATGGTTTTCATACACATGCATGTAGAGTTAGTTAAATTTTTTACTTTTTTGAATTATTTTCTAAAATTGGTATCATTCATCTCCTTGAATTTCATTCTAATATAAATTATAAGGTATTGTTTTCCATGATCACTAAGAATAACAGTTTGGAACGATTTTTTATTTGATCACATTACTATCAAGAATTAAAATTTCATTCACTATTAAATCATCATGAATTATTGAATATCAACATGAATTGTTTTTGTAAATGTGATTTTCCTAGGAGTGCAAATGGTTAGGTGTGGGGGTGTGATCGTACCATAATTCACTATTTTATTTCACCCTTACACCACTGTGTTAAAGTAGTTTTGTATTGAAAATTTTAAAATATAATAACAAATTTAACTTTAAATTTGTTCAATTATTTAATGTTTATCACTTTTAAAATGGTAAATTTTACTTGTTTTTTATGATGGAATTGTAGGAGGAGGTGATTTGGAGAATCCAGAATGCTGGTGAAGCAAAATGGGACAAATTGCATTGAATCCCATGAACACATGTCCCCTGGTTTTCATGTTCTGTGAAATAAATTCATTCAAATGGGATACAATTTTGTGATGTGACCCATAAATAAATGGGTAGTGCTCATATAAATACAACCATGCTCAATTTTTCAATATGGTGGGACAACTAAACTGATCTGTCTAGATAATTGAATCTGCACGAAATAAACATTTTTGTTCAGGATTCTGATTATATCTCATATTATTGATGTCTAATGGCCTCCATGTTTGAAATAATGATAGTCAAGATGCTATAAAAAAATATTTAGCTTTTTTCAAAGTTTATATAATTCCATTTACCAACCCCAAACCGAGACACAAGTGGTATCTTGAAATCTTGGTTCCCAAAACCACTGCCCTTTTTGTCTATAAAAGGGAACCATGGGAACATAATTTTCAAGTTCATACAAGGACTGAAGTGATACAATATTGGATATACATAGGATTCCTATCATCACCTTGGAGTTTATGGAGCTCTCTATCCTCATAGGTAGATCTAAAATAAAGAAGGACATCCACCTGAACCTCCTCCTCCTCCTGATGTCAGGCTAAATGGTGGGAATTCATTGTGAGGGAGCTACACATATGTAGATGGAGTTTCAATGCTTCTATTAGCTAATGGTTTTATGTAAATTGGTTGTTAAGACATTTAATTCCATGAATCTTACATTAGTTCATATTTGAATGCTTTCTTTGATGCAGGTGATTGATGTTCTCTTAATTTTTAACTGATCGGTGTGAGGTTTTGAGTGAGTGAGTTGGGTTTCTCTGATTAGACAATACAAGAATCCTTTCATTCCCCAATTATTTTAGATTTAAATTTTATTTGGAATATCTTATGCCATGCATAATTTCAGGACCTTTGAAATATGATTGTTAAGTCAAGGTTTGGTGCAACATTCATTAATATAAAATCTTAGAAAGTAATCGAGATTATGATTAATTTCGATAAAAGAGTTACTCCAAAGCTAAATGAATCTCTTTGAACAATGAACATGAAATGTGTGTAGTGAAATCAAAATGAACCTTTTGTTTCGTATTTTTCAAAATCCACTTTGTTTTTTAACTATTAAAATATTTTAGTTAAGTTATTTTATTAAAATTGTTATCAAAACCACCCCCAATATTTAGTCTTATTTATTTAAAATACACATTTTAAAACACCAATGCTCTTGAGAGATGAATGATGGTCTATCCTAGAGTATAAAATCATCTTTAAATTATAATCAATTTGATGTTTCAGAACTACAAGATCACCCCTGATCACCATGCCAATCATTCTTTCATTTTATAATATACACATGAGTATATATATATATATGTTTGATTATATATTCAAATAACTACAATTTTCTATATTTATATTTATATAAAATTATATATATTCTATATATATTTTATATATATTCTATATATATTACCCAAATATTATATATATATATATATTACATATTTATATGAATGAAAATATATATTATATATTTTATATACATTTATATGTATACAAATATATATATTATATATTTATATATGTATACAATTTATTATATTTAAATTATATTATATTTAATATGTATACAATTAATATAATATGTGTTTAATTTAACTATTATATATAATATTTACTATATTTATATGTATATACAATTATATATATTATATATTATATATTTTTATATTTCCTAAATATATCATATATATATTACATATTTATATGAATGAAAACATATATTATATATTTTATAAATATATTTATATGTACAAAAATATATATATTATACATCTAAATATGTATAAATTTTAATATATTTATATTATATTATATTTAATATATACAAAATTAATATAATATATGTTTAATTTAATTATTATATATATAAAAAATAAAAAATAAAATAATATAACATAATATAATATAAAATAATATATATACATATAATAAAAAAATGGTGGGAACTATAGGTTATACCAATGATTCTGAAATTTATTGAAAATAAAGATTACAAAAGGAGACGACATACTGATGAAAGTGACAAACCATTGCCTCAAAGTGAAACAACCCAGAAGTTGTCAAAACAAGAAAAAAGGTCATCTTATGGATTGAGATCAGCCACCACCCCTACTTCTCATATGTCAGCTCCTCCTCCATGTTGTAAGATTTTTCAATGTCTTATCATCATCATCTTGAGAGTTAAAAGTGTCAGTTGATGTGATGGGACCCTAAAGGGGTGGAGACTCGTGCACTCCAGCCGGATCTGAGCCTTCTAATAAAGTAAATTGGGTTTTACCATGTGCATTACCAAATTAGTCAAAGAAAACCTCCCTTATCTGAAATCTATTTAAAATACCAGTGAGACTATGTTTGTATTCCCTTACTTGTGGTTGGACCCAGACGAATGGAGATTCATTGGTGGTGTTTCCTTTTACAATTGAAGCATTTATCTTCTCCACTCCCACAACAGTGTCACATACTAACTTTGAATGGATTGGATCAATAAAATTCTTAGATACACAAGTATCCATGTTGTTATTAGGGACCAAACCTACATGATCAGTAACAATACCAGCTTCTTTCATAATTATGGATGAAGTTGAGTTATCAAGTTCATCCTTAATCTTAGAGTTCAAAGCATCAGGTGATTTCTGTCTATCTTGGCTTAAAATCAAAAGCATAACACGTTCCCCTGCTACCTTATATTTCTTGGCTCTATTAAACTGATCCCGAGAGTTCCTTGTTAGATCAATATTGCCCTTGATGACACGAGAGTCCATGCACTTTTGTGCCTTGATCTACATGGAATCTAATTCAAGATCAAACTTTAAAGACCACATCTCATCGGAGATAGAATAAACATCATCCACATTCCCGGATAAAGTTGTAAATTGATTACCTTTATTAGTGGACTCTAAGGACGTTAATCCCAGTTTCCCTTTCCTTTCTAGCTCCATTGATTTTTCGATCTTTCAGGTCACCTCCATTCTAATTTAATGTATGAAAATAAAAATTATAAGTTCCCTCACAAGAGTCACCTCTATGTGAGTATCCCACACAAACCACTAGTCCCTACTCAATATGTTCACCATGAGTCATCTCACCCACAAAAATTCCCTTTATTGCATTTTTCTGTAGTATGAACCTTAATGTTAAAATAATTGAAAATCAACCTTCTAAAAAATTTATCAGATAAATTCCCTATATTGTTACATGTCATAAAGAAATCATTCCTCTTTTTATAATCAATATTCAAATCAAACATATAATTATCCACAGTTAGAAAAATAGTTCTAATGAGGGGGGATATAAGGTCCACCTCCACTAACACACGAGAAAAATGATCATACCTGTACTTTTCCATTTCCTTTTCCATTTTAATGGGAACCCCAACAATTGAGGAAACTTCCCATAGGGTTTGAGGGTGCTAGAAGAACCAGATCAAGCCTTAAATTCTGATCCAATGTTGGGTGACTGAGTTATTCACATTCAAAGGATTGAAAAGAGGATCCTAGTATTGAATATGAATAATACCATTATTTTGGTTCAAAAAACCAAATCCCTAAGATTATGAATTCAAATAACTATATGAAAAAACAATATGAAAAAAACCTATTCCAGTGGATATTAATCTCCAATAATCAAAGCCCCATAAAAAACAAGATTATTTCTTAGATATGCAAGGCTTAGTATATCCTCATTGTCCTAGAGGGAGAGGTGTCCAACAATGGAATGTTTACATTCCTGCAGCCTCTCCGAAAAAATACATCTGCTTGCTTCAACAAATGAAGTATCACCATTCTTTAAAATTTTCTGTGAAATAAGATTGGAATCATATTTGGTTCCAACAAATGATCTGTTATTGATATCATAACTAGGAGTAGTAGTATAAGATCCATCCATGGACGTCTTCTGGTTGGGCATACCTACAACAAAATCAAAAAAATAATCTGTCTTCGATAACTCCATAATGCTCACCTTTTTCCGAGATCCTATTTGCGATCTGGTTGAGATCACCTGATTGGTTTGGTCCTGAGAAATCTATAGATCACATCCCTTACCTATAGTCAAATCACTAGAATCCATGAGATCTTTCTGTGAGATTCTGATGGGTTCTCAAAAATTAGTAAAAATAAATGGATTCGGGAGACTCTAATTCAAGATCACAAGGGAGGAATACACACACCCTTTAACCACCATTGAGGCATTATGAATGGAGAACATCATATCCAAATGCCCTAGAATGCCGAGATGCCATTGGAGTCACCAAAGCCTAAGACCTTCACCGCCACAACCATCCCATATACATATAAAATAAAATAATATTTATATATAGATTAATTTTTTTATACATTTATATATTCATTTATGTTACGTATATAAATATATTTATATATATAGTTATATTATGTATACAAATATATATTTAATAAATTAATTGAAATAATTATCTATATATTAATATAAAGTTTATTTATTTATTTGTAAATATTTATATATATATATATAATATTATATATATTATTTACTATATTTATTTTTAAATATTAATCTATATATATATGCAATATAGTATTATATATATAATATATTTATATATATTATTTACTGTATTTATATGTATATACAATTAGATATATTCAATATTATATATTTATATATTACATAAATATATTATAAAAATAAAAAAAATATAAAATATTTATACATACACTTTTAAAATAATAATTGTAATATATATATATATATATATAACATATATATATATATATATATAAATAAAAATATATATTACATATTTTAGAAATACATTTATATGTATACAAATACAAATACATTATATTTTTATTTGTTAATATTTATTTATGTACTTATATATATATATATTAAATTCATATATATATATATATATTTACTAATAGGATATATATAATAATATATATAAATAATATAATTATATAATATATAGACATGTAATATAATAATTGTATTTATATAATTATTTTAATATATATATATATATAATTATTTATATACTCATTTGTTTATATATAAATAAATGTATTTATTTAATGTTTTTATAAAATATGTTTATAATGTTTTTAAATATGATTATATAATTACTTTATATAATACATACATACACATACATACGTACATACATACATATACATATATATATATATACACACTATAAAAGTTGAAATTAAAAAAATTAGAGGGTGTTAAAACCACCTATAATATGATAGATTAGTGATTGTTATTAAACGTTGCTAAATTATAGATAATTTATGAGTTAAAACCCCCTATAATTTTTTTTATCCATATTTATATAGGGTTACACACAACCCCTTCTAAAAAACAGCCATTATATAGAGTATTTTTCTGTAGTGTTTGAACATTCTTAATGTGTTTCTGAATGGATCTAACCTTATTATCAAATTCCTTAGCAATCTCTAGTCCCGATAGATTTTATTCTTAAAATTCATTCTAGTACATAGAATCACTACATTGTTTTTCCCAGAGGGCTTCATAAAAAGTTATCTTAGTGCTTGAGTGAAAGCTATTGTTGTATGAAAACTCAATTAGAGGAATATATTGATCCAAATCACCTTTAAAATCCATAGAACAAGGTGTCAACACATACTTTAGGTTTTTATTTTTTCTCTTAGACTGACCATCTATCTGAGGATGATATGCAGTGTTAAAAATTAACTCCTAATCCAGATCTTGTTGAAGACTTCACCCGAACTTTAAGGTAATCCTCAGATCCCAAATAGACACAATGGAATGTCATACTCCATGAAACCTTACCACTTCCTTAATTTATATTCTAGAAATCGAATCAACATATAATTCTTTTATGATATTGATGAAGTGTGCTCACTTTTTAAGCTGATCGAATACAACTCATATAACATCATTCCCTTTAGTCATGGGGTGGGAGAGGATGGTTGATGAAAGAATCCATGGTGATGTTTTCCCATTTTCATTATGGTATGGGTAATGGATGTAACATCCCCTTAGACTTTGGTCTCTCAGCCATAACTTGCTGACATACTAAACACTGAGAAAAAACTTTGTGATTCTCTCTTCATGTAATCCTACCAGAAATAATCTTTCAAATCTCTATACATCTTGTAAATTCCAAGATGAATAGATAATGGAGAACTATGTTCTTCCTCTAACAACTCCTTGTTCAAATCTAGTATGGATGGAACACATAACTGGTTCTTGAGCCTTATCATTCCATCATAATCATGGTCAATTTAAGGAACCTTTCATACTTCTTTTGAAGCACCAAATATTCCTTATGAGAATATTTAATATTTACTTGGATAGATGGTTGAACATTCAATTAAGAAAGATAAGATTTATCCCCTTCTTTCAAGATTTCTAGATCTATAATTTGTAAATGTAGAAATATTGGATCTTTTATGATCCTCATCAGGTATAACCTAGAAAAATACCTTTGACTGAAGGCATTATCTACCTTATTTTATTTCTGAGGGTGGTAATGTATTGAGTATTCATAATATTTAATTATATCTAACCATCTTCCCTAATGCATATTTAACTCATTCTTTGTGAGTATATACTTTAATTTTTTTATCAATATATATATATATATGTCACACTTTAATCTATAAAGATAATACCTTTATATCTGTAATATCCTGATCCAGGTGTCACTAAATGGTGCCCTAAGCTGGTGGGTCTCATGGCCTCAAGTGTGAATCCCCGTATGTCAGAGACTATTAACTAGAAGTGAGGCTCTATAATGGTATAGTGGGGAGACTATACCTTCATGACCAGAGTGTATCATAGAGGTGTTATCACACAAGTCAATAGTCTAAGTATAGAAAATAATGAACAACAGAAAGATAAAATCCATAAGACAACAACAATAATAATAAAATCCGAAATCCAATATCATATACAACATGATTTATGCAACGTATTTATACAAAATGATAGTAAATACATGAAAAAAGAAAACAAGTATAATACATGTATAAAAACAGAAAAATAATAAAAAAATATCTCTATTTTAAATCATGAGACTAGCTCAGTCCTGTAATCCCCTGATACTAATCATAGAAAAATCAAGCATCGTACAACGAGTTCTTTCCCTGGTCCCGACCTTGATTCACGATGTCTATCCGAGTACCCAACGGTGGCATGAACAGGGTGTGAGATAACACTTTGTAGGCCACCACCAACAATGTCTATAACAAATCCAGTCTATGTTATATAAGTAGAATAAGTGTAAAATATATATAATAGTAATATAAATGAACCAATAGCTGGGATACGATCCATCAAACAATGAACACCATGAACTAATGACCATAAACATGGGCTAAACGTAAAATGTGGTAAAGGAGATGTGATACTTTCCAGTCTAATAAGTGTAATCAAATACCCATACTTGGGCTATCTAGAAATCATGATAAACATCCAATGATGTCTATGCTGAGTAATCCAGTGTCAGATCCCAAGGTCCATATCTAAGGTATAAAGGCTAAGGAATCCTCAACGACCTATTCCATGCAATCAAGTGTGAGTCCCATGACTACATTGAATGAGTAGTAATGTTTGAGGCATCCCATGTAATCCATATCCATGGGGTAGAAATGTCCCTAGCATCGTATATAATACTGGATCCATGGTGTAGAAATGTCCATGTAATTTTTTATAGTTATGAATTCATTTAATATAAATTTCCATGTCATTCAATATAATAATGATTCAAACCCTCATGGGTTAGATCTGAGGAGTAATAATTTCTAAGGAATCCAAATCATTTGTCAATTAATTAATCATTTAATAACCCATTTCATATTCATAAAATAGCCATGAGTTTATCCAAATCGATTCACCGATTCCATTTAAACCATTTTATCAATTTAACAACATGTAATCCCATGGAAAATGAGGCATTAAACCGATCCTGACATATCATTTCATTCATTAAAAATACTATTAATATGGTGAGCTCACACATGCACCCAATGGGGTGATAAACTATAGGATAGATACACAAATTCACCTCATAGGTGGTTCAGGTTGAGGTTGACAACATCCAACAGTATCATGGTACTAAGTGGGGGACCTAATTAGGTTCCAAAAATTTATTTAAGACATTCTATTAATTTGGTTCAAATGCCCAAATATCCGATGTGAATTAAAATAACAACAAGGTATATAAAACACCACACTTTAAGGGAAATTTATAAACCACCTACCATATGTCCATATTAGAACACTCATCCAACATCAATCTCTGATTTGGTCTAGATCAAGGGGAAAAGGAAAAACATATGAATACCCTGTAAATATGGCCAATCATCTTGCACCCGAATAACATCATCAATAAGAAGAAAAAAATAAGGGTATAATATGAATGAAGAACTCATCACTGTGGATCCAACAAGATGAATAATGGAAGAAATTGAGTCCAAATCAGGTAGTTCCTTTAATCCCTATCTTAGGCTTCCAAAGGAGATCCAATATGGGAAGGGAAGGGTAGCCTTTGAAGGAAATAAGGAATGAAGGAGGTGGTTTACCATTTATTATCATTAAGGAAAAAATGGTACTTTTACCCAAAACATGTTGGGTCACATGGTTTTTCCACATGGTTGGACAAACCATGCACCAACCGTGAACCTTTCTCTATCCAAGACCCCCTATCATGGTCGTGGAATATGGTTTGGCAAACTATTCTCTAACCATGCATTTATTCTCTTCTAAAAAATATAGGTGGAATGCATGGGCTTATGACCCTTTCTATATGGTACCCTAAAATAATATGACCTTTCTATTCCCTCAAAACACCCCCACATGGTTAGTAGTAACTGTGTAGCATAGGTGGCATGATTTATAATAATAATGCAAGCCATATTTCTATTCCAAAAAACTGGGCCTTTGGGCTCCAAAGAATCCCTAGAAACCCCTGAAACACCTGTGACATCATTAGGCACTCAAACATATCCAAAATAAAGAATTAAACTAAAATTCAAAAGATCCATACCTCATAGGAAAACCCAAGATCTTACAATATTCCTCTTTTAAATAGATTCATCCCTTAATTGCTCTTCCAAGGGTGGTCAAGTATCATCTGAAAACTAAACTAGATGTTGAGAACATACGTCAACCTCTCGCTCACAAGTATCATCCTATAAATTATTGTGCTACCATAACAACCATACTAGAGGAACTGACCATCCTCAAAAAACCTTCTTACTCTAGTCAACAAAATGAATAGGATGTTCCTCGAAAGATGAATCTACCTATAACTAAACCCCATTTGGCTAGGAAGTATGATATGGGTTTGAGTGATAATGTTGTAGATAAGATACTTGGAAGACATCATGCATGGATTAGTACCTTTTAGTTAATTGAAAACGATATGATATCAACCTGAATATCCTTTAAATCTTAAATGACCTGACATATCATGGTGAATGCTCACCTTGTTTTTGAATATGTTTATTTCCCAACCTTGGTGATATATGTAAAAAGACCTGATCTCCAACCTCAAACTCTAGAAGCCATCGATGGTGGTTGATGTAATATTTATTTCTAGACTGAGTAGTATCCATATAATTCTGATCAACAAAACCAGATTTTAAGTCTCCTACATGAGATACGGTTCGAGAAGCACTACCTCTTCAGACTTTAACCAACATAAAGTTGATCAGTATGGCCTTCTGCAAAAATCTATATAAGGTTCCATATTTATAGTCTCCTGGTAGCTATTGTTGTAAGAAAATTCAACCAATGGTATATGTATCTCTTATGATCCCCCAAAATCGAGTAAGCATTCTCTAATCATGTTCTATTGAACCTATATAGTGTGATCTAACTGGTGATCAGTATGATGGTGGTATGTTGTTCTCAGAATATCTTGTGTACCCAACAACCTCGATAATCCTTAAAAAATTTAGATGTAAACTAAGAATTCCTATTTTATACAATGGTATGATATAACCCATTAAGGAACACAATATCATGGATATAAAGTCATATAATATCATCTACTGAGATAGTCTCCCTGATCGAAAAGAAATGGGTGACCTTTATGATCCAGTCCACAATAACTTATACAATATTACTACCTTGAGGTGACCTAGGTAACCAGATCATGAAATCCATCAAAACATCATCCCATTTCCACTTGGGGTTGGGGAACAACTGGAAAATCCCAGAATAGTCACTGGTGTTCTGCCTTCACCAACTAACAAGTGGAACACCACATGAAAAAACCAACAACCTCACATTTCATACCCACCGACAAATTCTTATTTTTTAAATATAGAAACATCTTAGTAATATTGGGATGTACTTACCAAGATGAGTCATGAAAATATCATATCATCTCCTTGGATATGTCTACTAGAACCCTAATGCAACCATGTATACATAGAATTTCATTCTCACCAATGGTCCAACCAAGATGTGGGTCCTTAGCTGCCACACTCTCCTATGGGACTAGGACCCTAGAATATGATAGTTGTGTCATCCTCACCTTATCAAGAATGGTTGTAGTAACTTCTATGTATGTTATTAAAGTATTACATTAACTATCTTTCACCTTCATGTGCATCTCTGAAAACAATTCCATAAGAATCCACTCTCAATTGGCCTCTTGAACTACCTGTCTCCAAGTCCTCCTGTTCAATGTATCAATAACTACATTTCCATTTCTAGGAATATAATAAAGATCGAAGTCAAAAGGCTATTGGTATTTAACCCACCTTCATTGAATTAGATTCAATTCATGCTTTTTAAATTTTTACTTGAGTATTTTGTTATATGTGTAAATCAAAAATCTCTCTCCCAGTAAATAATGCCTCCAATAGTTCAAGGCAAGAACAACATCGACTAACTCGAGATGATTAATTGGGTAATTCCTCTCACTTGGTCTCAATTGAGGAGAACCTTATTCCAATAATCACTTTTCCTACATCAAAACTACTCCTAGACCAATACCTAATGCATTATAATATACTATATAACTTATACTCGACTCTATAAAAACCAGGATCAATGCTGAAGTCAATATCCCTTTTAGATTTTAGAAGATTGTCCCACAAGTATCTAAACATATAAAGTTCACAATCTTTATTGTCAAGATCATAAGAGGTTATACTAAGCATGGGAAGTACTATAATAACCGCCTATAATAACTGGATATCCCCAAAAAATATTGTATATCAAATATGTTCTTGGGATAAAACCAGGAAACTATAGCTCTCACCTTATATAGGTTAACTGATAGTCCTATATCTGAGATAATATAACCCAGAAAGTGAATCATATCCATCTATAAGTGACACTTTCTGAGATTAGAATATAACTATTTCTATCTCAGTTTATACAAAATGATCTTAATATGTTCAGCATGGTCATTTCAATTGTGAGAATACACAAAGATATCATCCATGAATACCACCCCAAACAAATACAGATAATAATAGAAAACCCATTTCATTGGTTGCCTAAAAATAGTCAGTGCATTTGTGAGACCAAACGACATAACTAGATACTCATATAGACCATACCTTACACAAAAATATATACAAGGTATGTATGAAGGTTTAAAACATAACATATGATAACTTGATCAAATATTTATCTTCAAGAACACCCAAGATCCTCAGAATTGGGTGAATAGATCATCTATTTATGAAAAAGTATACAAGTTCTTAATGATCAATTTTTTTAATTTTTTAGTAACCCACACATAGACTAAGGTTTAAATCCTCATTTTTTTCAAAAGGAATAGTGAACCCCATAGAGAAGTACTAGGTTGTATAAACCCCTTTACCTCTAAGTCCTCTAACTATCTATTGAGCTATTGAAATTCAGTAATAATCATCCTATAAGGAGGAATGGATACCGATACTGTTCTTATAAATTTCCCAATAGAGAACTCCACCTATTTTTTATGAGGTAAATAACAATATTAATATGATAAAATTTCCTTTAAATGATCAACCACTAGAGGAAAGTCTTCTAGACATGATCCATGATCATCCCAATATAAACAAGTAATCTAGGATACCATCCCACCCAACCTAAGATGATCTAGTTCAGATCTACCTTCCTGGGAATATCATTTACCCATATGAATAAAACCCCAACTTATAGTTACATGAAGGTTACCCTTTATAGATAATAGTCGTCCTGAGTATGATTTCAAACCCTGTGATATCGAGGAAAAAATATTCCATACGAAGCGACACCCACCTATCTCATAGGTGAATTATCATCACTAGCACATATACTTTGATATGATTCCCAATAGAGTATAAAGTATCATAATTCCATCATAAAACTAAAATATGATAATAAGTATCTCCATAACATGGAAAAATATAAATCTATAAGAAGAACCTGTATAAAAAAAGTAGATATTAGATTAGTGGATACTACGATCGTACCTTTCACTGTAGACGGCCTGATGATCTTCTCCTTAGCTATATTCCATAGAAAATATATCTAGATTAAACTGTGGCCCTGTGAAACAACCACAATACTAAGATCCGGCCCAATCTACTATTTTGGTACAAATGGTGCTTGGCTGCCTCAACCAAGAACACCACCTTGGCTAGATCAATTGTCACTACTCCAACTCCCAGCCTGATGCAATGTTGTGAATCACACTCGAGAACATTGACTCAGAGTTGACCCCTTGCACTTACTACCAGAGGGAATGTCCTATAAAATTATTTTATATAGCCCATCCTTCCATATAATCTACACTTGAATGGGTCTCTATCATAATTTATCCTCATTTCCCCCATCTCTCAAACTTATGAAAGAAGGGAGAACCACCATCACTCACCCATTGGTTGGTACTCCTCTCACTAAGTGACTCAAAATGGAAGTTCCTGCCACCTATCACTAAACCACTGGTTCGATAAGCTATAATAACTTACTATGGGCCTCCATATTCCCTAAAATTACATTCATTAATTAGTTCTTGATTTACAATATCTGATATAGTAGTCAACCAAAAACCATTCACTCGTGACTATATGATATTATTGAGACCTTCCTCAAAGCGTCTCTCTATAGAAATCTCATTAACAAGATATATTGGTGAATCCTGGTAAATCATGTTGAATACTCCATAATGGTCATCACAACCTACTCCAAACTCATAAAATCAATAGCCTTATCATCCCTCAAAGTCTCAGGAAAGAAGTATTTGTAAAACATATATTGGAAATCCATCTACCCCATATATCGAAGCTCATCAGCCTGGTTCAAAATATCCCACCAACACTTATCTACCCCTGGAAACATATATGTCGTGAGATTCAATATCTACTTAGGAGGTGTCTATAGATTCTTGAAAATCAATAAATTAGTCTCATGCGATAACTCAATAGCCTATGGAAAACCATACATCAAAAATGTGGGTGGATTTTCCTACTGGAATGCACACATTAGCTATTCCATAGAAGAGGAAGGTTGCGAGGCTCCATAAATGGTCTGCATAAAGCATAAAAAACCCTCATGGAATTTTGCATCAACACCTATATCTGGTACAATTGGAAGTTCCATAAGAGGAACTACTGAAGTTTCTACTGGCGGCACAAGGCCCCCCTCCTCTAGTGAATGGTCATCTCCACCATCCCATTATATGACTGGAGTCCTTTATTGTGGAATGCCTCTACAATTCCAAGAACATGCCTCATAAATGAGTCAATAAAGTCAATATCATATATTAAATAATAGGATAGGTCTAATAATTACTATAAAAAATACACACTCCTATGCATGCTCCTAAATCTTGGTATGGGTAGTCATAAAGATAAAAAGATAACAAAAAAGACACTAATTATAGCCCACACCTAAAGTAGGGAATTGGTCAAGGTCACTATTTCACAGTATTGGTCCTGATATATCTAACAGTGGAATTTACATTCCAAAATTTAAATTTTATTTAAATTCATATACGTTTACAATTCTCTTTAACTGTTTGAACCAAATGGGTCCCCACTTCTGATCCTTAAGGGCCCATACAGCTTATAAACTGATGTGTTGCATCCATTTAATCCCAAATATAAAATTTTATAGTCCATTTGACCAATGGTACATGAATCAACATTCCATAATTGACTGCATAGGGTGTTTGTTGTATCATGTGTAGGAATAAACTATTTAGGTTATGACATGTACTCTATGTACCCCTTATATTTCTCAATCTCCTATAAGTGACATTAACCAATAAAAATTATATCACATAAGGAATACATAATAAATTTCATGCAGTCAAGTAATGCATCATATATGGTATGTAATATGCATGACATGTGAATCTTGTAAGGTTCCTAAAATGATGCATGAGATGGTATGCCCTCATCTCATCGGGAAAAATAAAAAATAAAATTCTCAATTATATCAATAATAATATCAAATATCATTTGCATCACCCAATAATGGAATCAAATCATCTATAATAGAAAAAATATACTATAATAATTTATCATTCGAGAAAACTTGGTAATTACCCTGAACATGGGTCAGATACTCTCTAGAACGACTTATAAACAAGTTCCAATTCATTTCTAATATTCTATATATTGTCTCAAAATATTAAAGAAACAACAGAAACCTGCTCTGATACCACTTTGTCACATCCCAAACTAGGTTCCACTAAATAGTTCCTTGATATGGTGGGTCACATGTCCTTAAGAAGACTCCCCACATGCCATAGTCTACCGACTAGCAGCGAGGGTCTATGATAGTATGGTGGAGAGACTATACCCTCATGATTTGAGTGTAGCACAATGACATAATAACATTAGTCAATAGTGTAATCATAGAAAATACTGAACAACTATAGATAACATCCACAAGGAAATAGTAATAATAAAGCAATCCCAAAGGTAATATCATATACATAATGATGTGTGTTATGTCTCTATAAACACTTGCAGGAAATACATAGAAATAGAAAACTGGTAAAATTCATGTATAAAAATTTAAAAAAAGACCACAGAAAACTATATCCATATAAAATCATGAGTGTAGCTCTGTCTTTTACTCCCTCAATTATAAGAATAGAACAACCGAAAATCATACAACAATCTCTTTCCCCAGTCCCTACCTATATCCATGAAGTTTTTTTGAGGTACACAAAGGTGGCCCAAATATGGTGTGAGATAACACTAAAAAGTCCATCACCAAAGATGTCTATAAAAAAATCTAGTCTCTATAATACAAGTAGAAGAAATGTGCAATATATATAACAATAATATAAATTAATCAGTAGGTGTGATACTATCTAGCAAAAAATTCTCACCATGAACCAATAACCATAAATACGGTCTAACCATAAATCCTGATAAATTAGGTGTGATACTTTCTAGTGTAAGAACTTTAATCAAATACCAATACCATGGATATCTATAAATCATGATATAGATTAATTGTGATCTGTGTTGAGTAATCCAGTTTCAGACCTCAAGGGTCATATCCAAGGCATAAGGATGAAGGCATCCTTAATGGCCTATGCTGTGAAATCATGTTTCAGGCCTATGACTGGAACCAAGGAGTAGTAATGTCCAAGGAATCCCATATAATTTGAACACATGGAGTGGAAAAGTCCATGACATCCTATACAATCTCGAGTCTATGGAGTATAAATGTTAATGGAATTCATTATTGTTCTGAATCCATGGAGTAGAAATTCCCATGACATTCGATATAATAATGTGTCATACCCTCATAGGCATAGTCCAAGGATTAATAATGTTCGAGGGATAAAAATCATTTATCAATTCATTATTAATTTTATAAATTATTTGATATTCATACACAACCCAAGGGTTCATCCAAATCATTTCACAATGTCCATTAACAACATGTAATCACATTGAAAATGATTCATTAACCATATCTTAACATATCATTTAATTCATTACAATTCCCACTAAGATAGAGAGCTCCCACATGCACCCAATATAGTGGTAAATCATGGGGAAAATATAAAAATTCACTCATGGGTGGTCCGAGTTTAGGTTAACAACCTTCAACCATATCATTTCACTAAATGGGAAACCTAATTAGGTTCCAATAATTTATTCAAGACTCTCAATTAATTTAGGCTTAATTTAATAAGGTTAAGTATGTAACCTAATAGAAAACTTTATCTAAATAATGAAACTTTAATGGAATGTTATAGACCAGCTACCATATATCCATGGAAGAACACTCATTAAGTATCAACCTTTGATTCAGTCCAAATCAGGAAAAAAGGAATAGATGATGAAAACTTTGGAAATAGGACATACTAGATTATTCCAAAATAACTCCATAGATATGAAGAAAAATGAATAAGGGTGAAATATGATTTAAGAACACACCGTGTAGATCCAACAAGTTGAACAATGGAAATAATTGAGCCCAGATTGAGGAGTTCCTTCAATCCCAAGTTTAGGATTCTAAAGGATATCTAATGTGATAGGGGAAGGGTAACTACTAGATGAAATAATGAAAGAAGGAGGTGGTTTAAAATATTATGTACTTACGGGTAAAATGGTAATTTTACTCAAAAAATACTGGGTCCCATGGTTTGGCCTCATGGTTGGGAAAATTATACACCAATTTTGTTCCCTTATCTATCCATGAACCCCCTTGTATAGTCATGGAACACAATTAGACAAATCATTAATTTAACATCTACTAAAAATTTAGGTGGAAGAAGTGGGCATGCAGCCATGGATTCATGGTTCTCTCAAACTGTGTTACCAGACTATGTCCTTAGAAACACACCACATGGTCAGTTGTATCCATGCATCCTAGGAAGCACAATTTCTACTATCTATGCAACCAAACATTCTTTCCCAAAAATTGGGCCTCTAGTCTCTGAACAAATCCCAAAAAACCTCAAAACTCTCATGACCTCAATAGGAACTCACACCAAGCCAAAAAAGTCATTAAACTGAAATTCAAAATATCATTACCTCATAGAAAAACCTAGGATCTTAGAATACCATTAATTAAAAAATTACCACATCTAACTCTAAATCATGAGTTGGGTACTTCTTTCTTGAACCTTCAATTTTCATTAGGCATAAGCTATAACCAATTATGTTTGTATAAGAAAAAATACCAATAACTTCTTGGATGAATCACTATAGATTAAAAAACCTACTCCACTATAGGGTAATGTAATCACAAGTGCACTGTCTAATCTTCTCTTCAATTCCTTGAAATTTTCTTTACACTCATCTATCTAGAGGAACATGGATCTCTTCTACGTTAACATGGTGAGTGAATTATATATCCATGAGAAATTATCCAAAATCCATCAATAATTTAAAGACAAAACAAGAAAACTATGGATCCAAATCACTGTGGTTGGTTTTGGCCAACACTCAATAGACTCCATCTTTGATGGATCTACCGATATACCCTCTGTTGAGATTATATTTCCCAAAAAAAACTTTTGTAGCCAAAATTCACACTTTGTAAATTTTTTATATATTTTATCCTTACTTATAGAATTTAGTATATTTATCTTGTGATATTCATTCTCTTACTTTCTATTTTATTAGATAAGAATATAATCTATAAAGACTACCACAAACTGATCAAGGAAATCTCTAAAGACTATATTCATTAAATCCATGAAGATAGAGGGGGAATTAGTAAGACCAAATGGAATCACTATATATTCACAGTCTCCATACCTTATAGGGAAATATATTTTAGTTATATCCTTCTTATTGAATGTAAATTAATGATATCTAGAATGAATATCAATATTGGATACGTATTGGGAACCATGTAGTTGATTAGATAGGTCATCAATACGGGGTAGAGGGTACTTTTTGTTAATCCTGATATTGTACATATCAAAATAATGAATAAAAATTTTCACTGATCAATCTTTATTTTTAACATAAGGAATAGGTGAACCCCATGGTGGTATTCTTGGAAAAATTAATCTATTTTCTTTGTTCTCCTGATGTTTATTTTTCAATACCTAAAAATAAATCAAGGATATTCTATTTGAAGTTGTTTAAAATAGTTTGGCACTAGGTATGAGTCCTATTGAAAAATCAACTTCACATTTTAGTAGAAGGATAAGAAAATCTTATATAAATACATAAAAAAACTCCCAAACAATTAGAATATCATCGATGTTGAGTTTCACCCAAAAAATATGAGATAAATGCCCCTCTTGAATAAGAATCAAAACCCGTACAATATATTTGATTTCCATAAAAATTTTATATTTATCGATATACAGATAGAAGATCATTAGTTTATTTAGAATATAAAATATAAATTCCATTACTCATTAATTGATGTGGGAATTATGTAGAAAAATCCAATCCATGCCTTGGATAATGTCAAATTCAACTAGAGGGCAAATGTAAAGGTTTATCGGAAGCACATTCTCACAAAAATCAATAGGAGAAATATCATATAATTATGAGGTAGTCATCACAAAATTGGGGGTTTTCAATGATAATTATACATATAATAGTTTGGGTGGAATCTTGATACCCTTATAAAATTCTTCAGATATGAGAAAATTTGTAGATATATAGTCTAATAAGACAATAACAGTTCTATAGTGTATGTTAAGTGTACCTTTATCCATGTTGTTATCACACCCCTCATAAGAAACAATGATCAAATGATATTTCCCTTTGTATCTTTGATTAAGAGGTTGTCAATATTGATCACCATCATCAACCCTTGGATTTGTGAACTTGTTAGAATAATTCGCATGCTCCTTATAATTGAAACAATGATGTGTGGGAGGTAACTTATATGGAGATTTATCATTATTCACAAAATTAGACATCTTCTTCCAATCATTTTGGAATTCATCCACTTGATGAAATTCCATTCCACACATAAAACATTTATTATCCCCTTTATAAAATTTCCTCCATGTTTCCTTCCACACTTTAAGCATGAGGGAAATAACATCTTATCCCCTCCATGGTTTTTAGAGTTTTACTTGAATTCCATCATTCTTTTATTATCGAAACCATGAGATTGATATGTAACTCCAACCACCATTTATGACTTGATAGAACATCGAATAATCTCTTCATAGCTACTAAGGTATCTTATAGATAATTCCATTTAGAGGCTTGGTTTTAATCCACTGATGAATTGATCATCCTTACTTTTAATTCATATGATAATACATGAATTATACCTCAAAAGTCTTGTAAAATATACCTCGTAGGTACCAATGGATTCATTATCATTTTTATTAAGCTCATGGAACTCTATCTACATTTCATACAATGAATACGAGGAAAGTAATTATTGAAAAAGATTTCTTGAACTCATCTAAATACATGGATCCAATTTCATAATGTTACATTATAATCTTTACGAGAGTCTACCATTAATTCACTTAAAATTTCAAATGATAGAGAACCAAAATGATTTTTTCATAATTCAATCATTGGATAGAAGAGAATATCTTTTCAGTGACACTAATCCATTTCTCAGAAAATAGGGTATCGACAGATATATGTCTGTTTGGTGGAAGTTTCATTAGGAAGGACTCAACATAAAATCATTCCCTCATTTTATTGTTTGGAAGTTCATCATGATTCATGTCTTGGGAATGTTACCTGATCATAAAAAAGGATTACACATTCCAAATCCCATAACACTATACTACTCAAGAGTAAAATCATTTCCTTATCCATCAAACCTAGCATTAACACAATTCCTTTAGGTTCTAGCTATTGAAAAAAAATAAAAGGTATAATATAATCAGTAATAATCAGAGTGTGGAACCATAAAATTATAAATAATAACTTATAGGATGTCTAAATAATGACACATTATTTTTTAATATATGAAACCTTCGGTTTATCCTTGGTTATTCATAGTCATCACTGATTTAAATCCATAATGATGGTTCATAAACAGATTTTAAATTTCCAAAGAATATCCCTTATGAGTGTCAAACTAGGTTTGAAGCAATTCCCATTTTCATGCACTAAGTGATGATTGAGTCTAGATCAATGCGACCCTTTAAGATATATTTTCGCTAGGTACCTATGTGCTAGAGACAAATTCAATTATAGTATCTATATAGGAATGTAATTTCACTAAAACCACTCATTCTATCCTTTAACAAAATTATAGGACATTTTCCTACACTTTGACTCATCCTTAGACTTATCGTTAGACATGTCTTTATGGATATAAATAAGGTTTTCTCATCCTAGTTTCCAAAGTTTAACTAAAATAATCCTATGATACCATATATAAATATACAGACTCTTCAAACATAGATATTACATCATATTTTTGATGAAAATTTATTACATCACAAAAACACATTCTTTTTGATCATAAAGGTATAGTGACTTTGGAAACTTGAAAAAAAAAATGGTTCATAGTCAAACTACATCATCTTCCACTTTATTCTCAATATCTCGAACCCTTATTAAATATATCATACATAATGCATTTCTTCATAACATAGGGTAATTAAACATAAGAAAGGGTGAGCCCAGATGTTCAGTAAAGGTAAACAAGGGAGATATATAAGAATAACATGAACATAAGGGTATGAGAATATGGTCATAACATTTTAAGAACATACATTACATATCGAAGATCATAATTTTAAGTCATCGCATAGAAATTGTAAATTTATAATCCAATAATCAAAAGGGAATCAAGAACATGATCCATGAGAGCATAATATTATCATAAGACATAGATTTGTTGAATATAAATAATCATAGAAAATCATATGTCAAGTATACCCACAAAGACATTCATAACTTGTTAGTCTGGGGATCACAACCCATGTGCCTGATTTGGGCATGGGATGACCACTAGTGTACCATCTTTCAGTCTTAGTATAACCTCTCATATACCCTTTAATATCATATAACATTAATCATCACCCAATATGTCGGAGGGAGATATAGGTCCCACCTATATCATAATTAAAACCATATGTATGTGTGAAATAGGATCATAAAAAATACATCATATCAGATCCCTTGAAAAAATGGGTTTTATAAAATTTTCATTATAGCGTAACCTGTGGAAAAGAAACAGGTTTCATAATCATTTGATAATTTCCACAAATCATAACTCATGGAAAAATCAGGTTTCATAATCATTTTTCTCCAGGTATAACCCATGGAAGTGAAAAGGGTGTCATAAAAATCTTTTCATCTTAAAAATAAAATATTTAGAGAAAGAATAATAATTATTTACTTGGATCATAACCTAAAAAATTATAATTTACATCAAAGGATTTCAACTTATATGGAAAATGATTTTGAATGATAAATCACTTGGAACGTTACATGAGATATATACTTTCCTCATTGAAAAATAATTTTTAAAACATAAAAAATTTATATAATACTTTTATTTAAAAATAAATTTGTAAAGTTATAAATAATTCTTTATAAAATTGTGTGTTCATGACTCTAATAAGTTATGTTTTTACCTTACACTTTAAAATAAATATCCCTTTCACATTTTTGGTAAAAGACAAACAAGCATTGTTTTGAAAACAACATGAATATTTATTTCAATTATTTTTGTATAAATTAATACATAGATAAAAATGTATTTAATAAATCATTTTGAGAATTCTAGAAACACTTTTGAAAACATTTTTCTAAAACATAGTTTTGGAAGTAAAAGGGTTTTCAACTAAAGAGAGAAATAATGATGATTTTTATTATAATTTTTTTGAACTCTTGAGTACATAATAAGAAAGAAATTAAGAAAAAAATATTGTTATTAAATAAATATATGAGAATAAAATTCATGATTTTCATGAGAGATAGATCATAATATTCCATCATTCAAAGCATAATCATGAATAATTCTCAGAGACGATGATACTATAACATACAAACCTAACCAATTTGGAAACATTGAAACTTAAGACCAATGAAAGATAGACACTAAAATGGTTATGTAAATAAAAACAATTTATAGTATAATCATCATGAAATACATTAATGGTTAGTATATACACTACATAAATGAAATAGGTGGTGAATATGGCATGTGTCTCACATAAGTAAAAAGTGAGACATAATTTCATTAACATAACTCTATAATTACTTAATACACATTATAAATCAATTTATAATAAATTTATTTTTATTATAAACATATTATGGAATGATAATTATATATATCATACAATATATTATTTTATTATGAACTTTTATTACCCTTTTATTAACAATTCCTTTTTATTATCACGTTTCGGGAAATAACTTCATTGTTTTTTATGAATGTTTTGATTTTTTTTATTTAGTAATATTACATTGATTATGGTTCCATAATATCCAAAATTTCAACCATGATATAAATATCATATATTTCTAGTATATATATTTTTATTCTAATCCATAAGATTCAGAGATAATAAATGAAATACACCGTTCAGAGAGACGGTAGACCATACGTTTACATGAACGCTACTTTCATTTTATCAACGGATTGAAATAAATAAAGTTAAATAAAATATTAACATTAAAGAATCATTTTAATTTCTAAATGTCTTATATGTTCATTAAACGCATCCTTATTACCTTCCATGTAAAGTGTGAATGAATCACATCACTTTGTGAGGATGTAGTCCACTATACACATGAGCAACATTATTATATTTCCAAAGAATAAAACGTATGAAGATATATGTGATATAATAATTAAAAATGTATAATAATATCATAGATATCATATATAAAAATTTAATATATCATTATATTTAGTCATGAGAGGTGGTGATGGAAAATGAATAACATCAGTTCTCGAGGCGGTAGTCCACCATATAAACAAATGATGATTTCGTATCCTATTTGATGAAAGAGAAGATGGATTTAGATCATGAAAATAACATAATAAAACATTAGTATATTGAAGATACTGTTGTTATTCTGTCATCATGGTATAAAATAATTTATGTATTTGGAGGAAGAAATGAAATAAAATTCTTGGTTAGGGGTGTTACCTCTTCTACAGATAACTTCTTTTGGTTTGCACCAAAAGGATTATTAGGTTGGAATTATATCAAAAATAAGGATTCTAGATTAGAGGAGGGAATTAAAGAAGTGATTTGGGTAGGTCTTGGACAAAAAAAATTGTTTTGGAAGTGAGAAGAGGAGAGGTTAAGGGATGACCTTTTATAAGTGAGGTGAGTGACACACTTGTAATTTTTGAAAAGAAAAAGGTGTACCCACATTTTTCTTAATAAAAAAGACTCCAAAATGGACTATTATAGATCCTTTAATATATAAGGTCAAAATATTTATATTAAATGTGTTTTCACAAGTTTTTGGTCATTTTAAACCATTATGTTTTTAGGTTAACTCCTTGATGAACACATTTTTACCTCAATCATGGTAAACAAGTTTTACTATTTTTACAATTCATTATAGTCAAAAATTAATTTGAACTTATCAAGTATTTTTAACTATTTTAATTAAAAAATGGAATCTATTTTTCTAAATTTAATTCCTATAAGTGGTAAAATTAAAATAAAAATAATTCCATAGACGTGATGAGAATTCAAGTTTTTAGAGAGAAAACATTCAAAAGTTTAAAATGTTTTTACATAAAAATTCAATATTAAAAATATTAAAATGAAATAAATTGGATTAATTGATAAGAATTTGAACTAATTTTACTTTTAACCAATTTTAAAACAAAAATTAACCTTATAAATTCTTTAAATGAAAAGGTAGTTTTCAATGAAAACAAATATTTTTCACTATTCACTAAAAAATTAATCATTTCAAAAAAATCATAAAATTCACCATAATATAATTTTGACATGATAATTTCTAAAATGATTATTATTTCATAAAATAAAATTTATAATTTTTTTAAAATATAATATTATTATTGTTTACAAAAATAAATAAAAAACATTTTTTTAGAACATTGTATTTTCGAAACATATAACGACTTTTCAAAAAATTAAGTATTTTTTATAAATATGTTTTATTTATATAAAAAAATTATACTCAATATTTTAAAAGTAGTTATTACTATTCATATCTATAATTTTAATGTCTGGTTTATAACGATCACATTTAAATAAAAATATCAATAGTCTGTTAGGGTTTATTAAAACTCAGTATTGCATATAAAACAAGCTAAAGTAGGTGTTGTGTGTAATGTATTATATAAAAGAAATTACATTTATTCAAAAAAAATTTATAAAGACTATGGTTGTTACATTATCTATACACAACATCAGAAAAATTTGAAGTCAGTTACACCTCTCATGTTTAAATAAATAATTTCCTATATAAAACATACAAACTAATTCAGTGTTGTCCATTATTATTTTCTAGATAATATACCATGCATAAGTTAAAAGATAATAATTAATCATTTCTTCTTTAATATTATATAAATAAAATAAAAAGTACATTATGGAATTCATTAGAGGAATTAATACGATAGTAAATAATATGTATTAATAGCATAAGAAACCTCCTTGATAATATTCAAGACCGACCCTTCATATTTTAGCCAATTTAAATTTAGATATTTCAATTTCAAAAAATCTCAGTGTGAATATCAATACATGCTTAATATCATGTGAATAACATTTAATTAATAAAAAAACTAAAACCCATTTTCATGGATTCTAGATAACCAATGAGTAATTTTAGAACAAATAAAACATTGAAAATATTTTTATTAAACTTACATAAAATTGAAATGTGAAAAATTACATAAAAGAGAACTTATTTTAAGATTTCTGTATATATATATCTCAATGGCCACATATGAGATTTTAACACGTCCTAAAATATATTTATATCCAAAATGAATTCATGATATATATAAAAAAGATAAAAATACATTAGATCTAAGAAATCATTGATTTATAGTGATTAAAATACCATTTTGAGAGATAATATATTTCACATAACTAAATTAAACTATTTATTAAAATTTATCTACATAATTGATTTTCACATAGAAGAATTCATGTAACTAAATTAACATAGCTTAATTGATCACGTATCTAATTCATGTAAGTGGATTCATATAGGTGAATTAACATTTCTAATTCACATAAGTAAATTCACATAGGTGAATTCACATTGGAAAATTTATATAGCCGATTCACATTATAAAATTCACTTAGACAAATATAAAAATTTGAAAAGATCTTAACTTGAAAAATTTCAAACTTAAATAATGACTTTTAAATGATGGAAAAATATTTGGTTAAAATTTTCATATATTTATGAAATTTTATTATATTTAAAAATAATCTATAACCACCTTAATATATCATATATTTCTCAAGTTATCATTAAAATATTGTAGAAAAATAGTTTTGATAAACTACATAATTAAAACTAAAAACATTTATTGAATTATAAAATAATCTAGCATATGATTAAGATCAATTAATAATTTTATATATTCTAATAGAATGTATATAATTTTCTTATATTTCCAAAAAAATAAGAACCACTTGATTTGGAGTTATGTACCCCATGTTATGGATGAAATAAAAAAGGTAACCAATTATTGAAATTTGGATATGTGATTTGGATTTATGGGAGAATTTGATACATGGTTTGGCTATGTGGGAGAATTGGATACATGATTTGTCTATGTAGAAATAGTTAAAATCATGTATAAATGATATTTAAAGGTCTAATATAGCATATTTATCTTAGGAAATCAATATAAAACTTGTAGAATATGTTTTGAATAATCAAGATATGAAATATAAAGATATGTTAATTGAAAAATTATTGTGATATAATGAAGATTAATCCTAATTTAATCAATACATAAGATAAAGTATTAATACTTTTAAAGGAAATAAAGTAATAAATATTTTTAATTATCAAAACATAATGTGGTTCAAGGATCCACTCAATATGTCATTGGTATTACCTCTATTTATTAAATATAAGTATATTTTCATGATTTACAAGACATTATTGTCATACAAATTCTCAATATTCTTAGGAGTGGTTTGTTTAGTTGTTTTCATATGTTGAACACCTTCCTTCACATGTTTATCTCTTAAGGAAGCCTAATTTCCTATCATTCTAACCTACTTCTATCTAGGTTGTGGACCTCTATTCATATCAGTGTAGGAGTTATACATGAATGTTCCACACCAACACTATTATTCTTTGTTACCCCTTTTATTGTAGTACTCATATAAATCTTCAAGGAATTCAAATATATTTATAGTGTGCATATGAATTTTATTCTATTTAATCTTATTATATTTAAAAAGTTTCACCATTTCATTACCTCTAGCCACTAAATGAAGGCCTTATATAGTATTTATAAATTTTTATGTTATGTCAACAAATAACAACCTAATTTCCAGACTTCAAACAGTAACAATAGTATCCAAAAAAACATTTTTTTCTTGTAGTTATTGACTATATAAATATACCACCTTTATGTTTATAGGATTAAATTTCTTTCACTAGAGAATCATTTTGGGTGTTATTTTTATTAATATTTACAATATCCACACAAGGTGTTTTTGTGGATTTATTAGCATTTTTATCAACCCATATCTTCTTAGAATATGATTTTGAACCTACACTAGTGAATTAGACCACATTAATAGAAACAAAATTAAATAGTTTATGGCTCTACTTATTTAATGATCTTATAGAAGATTGTTCAAGAGATGATTTTTATATCTTCATTCCACCAATATGAGCCTCTTTATGGACATTAATATCATAAATATTTTATATATAAAAATACATTTTCTGGGTCATAACTCTCTTTATATGTTTGGGTGGTATAATTATTCTTCACACCATTTTGGGAAGTTTTAACATGTTTCTCTTTCAAATTTCACAATTTAACCTCTAGTTAAATACATTTAATACTAAAGGAAATTTTCTCATTTTTCAATGATGTCACCCAACCTTACCATTTAATTTTAAAATTATTAATTTCATCTTCGTACTGTCTAGGGATTTCATTCAAATAATTTTCATGTTCTTGAAATATTATAACTAATACACTCTCCTTCTTTTAATGAAGTTCACAGCCTCAATCAGATGTGTATAAGTGATGCATACTATTTCCTAAAAACTATTTCATGCAATATTATCCTTGCACTATCAAAATCCAATTTCATTTTTTCAAATCAAATATTATTCATGGAAGTATTATACTTTTCATTATCTTATCATGTTTGTAAACCCTACCATAATAAAAACAATATTCTTCTTATTTTATGTTCCATATAAATTTTATGCAAATATGTTTATTTAAATACCATAGTCATTCAAGAAAAGTGGTTCATATATCTCAATGTCTCAAAACCATCATCGAATATCTTGGAGTTTATTTGGATTTACAGTCGAGATATTTTGTTCACGTAATTGATATATTTATGTGACACTGAGGATTCGTCATGAAAACACTCAATGGACATGTGATAAAGCAATGAAGGTTGTATATGATGATTGTTTCATGCATTTATTCATCTTTATGCGATTCCATAGAGAAATACAATCACATCTTGTGGTCGATGATTGTTCTTGCGATGGATTAGTGGAATGATTTAGATAATTGTTTTTTATTTGAACTGAGTCATGTAACATCTATATTTTATCACTAGGTAGGGATATAGTGTAATTTTTTCTCATTATTAAGTCCACATCAGTTGTCTCGAGCTCGATCATAGGTCCTTATAAGGACAAAGGTTTAAGATGATCAAATTCTCAATCAAACTGTACAGATTCATATAATTAGACAAATATCTTTTATGTGTACATTTTAATGAATAAATAATGTAAAAAATTATTTTTTCCCACATCTTTATTTAGATTCACTTCTTTTAAATAAATAAACTCAATTCCAATAATTTCTCAAGCTGGCACAATGGTCGGCACCTAGATACACCTTCACGTACACCCATATGGGCTATGACATGCCATTTCACGATCCTCTGGTCACCCTCCCTTGCTCCCTATATGCACCCTATGAACCCCATGAGATCTATATGGGTGTTTTGTATTCCCATACCCACAAATATACGACTATGAAGGTTTCCCAGGTTGTCTGTCCCTTGTGGTTGGTCTATCTCCCATAATGAGGTTGATTGATCTAGCCATTGTGGCTTGTTTGGTTAGATTTTTTTAAATAAATATAAATCAAAATACTTTGAATAATTCTAATTATATAATTTATAACAGAAATCCATTTTCAAATGTCTTATATTCTTCCTCAATACTTCATGAAAAATATGTTCTGCATTTCCTTCAAAATATTTCTTTATTAACTCTCATTTTCAATATGATGTAAAAAATGATTCACCCTAAGCACAATGGGAACATTTCTTTGACATTAAATAAAAATTCAATGATCATTATAATTAAACATGTAGGATTTTCTTGATAAATGATATCCAATTAATCTAGAATAATCCTACAAGCATCATTAGTATTCTTTAATATTTCTCAAATTCATTCCTTATATCTCTTTCCTTGATTAATAAATAATCACAGAGGTCTTAATTCTCTATTATACATTTATTTTGATTCCATATTATATATTGAAAAAAAATATTTCCATAACCATCAACCATCCACATGGGATATTCATTATATTTATTAACCATCACCATTGTAGTATCCTATGAATTATATTTGAACTCTTTTTAGAATTTTAATTTTTTTATCTTTGAATTCGTATTATATATTCAATCTGTTTCTCTTAATTTTTTTCTAGAATAATTAATATATTTAATGTTTTTCATAGGTTAAATTTACTTTGCTAATATTGTGGGTAATTAACATCACCATCATCACCTTCAAGAATTATTGGACAACTCACTGCGATTTGTTTAACCTTCCCACATTTGACACATATCAGTGGAAACATTACACTAAAAATTCCTTCACATAATTTTAACTTTATAAAAAAAATTTATAAGAAATAATTTCTCACATATACTTCTAGATATTAACTCTAATTATTGTTAATTTTTTCCATGGATTTGAAATTCATCTCCTTAGATAAATGACTCGCCATATCTTCTGTATTCACATCGTTATGATATTATTCACAATATCATTATTATTTATGTCAAATCCAATTCCATGAATTGATCCAAAATCCATAATAATGTAGTTGAAGAAACAGTCAACGTTTTCATTGAGATACATCTTTAAATCAATATAATTATTCTACAAAACAGAGAAATTTTCTTCCTTTATTTTATTAACATATTCATATATGTTAGAAAATTTATATTTATTATTTTATCATAAATTATACTCATAATATTCATGTAGAGTTTATTTAATAAATCTCTAGATAATGAATTTTGAGCCTTCGTGTTCATAATTTTCTTATTTTTTTCAATGAAGGATATATTAGGTGGATCAAATACTTTTAATTTAGGGATTAAAGTGGAGGAACACCAAGTTTAAGAGATTAAATATGATTTATCATTGAATTATTTAATATATAATAATTCTTTACAAATAATAGAAATAATCATATTCCGTTTACAACATTATCCTTTTCGAAGATCAACATGAGATACATTTTGCAATAAATAACCTCTCTTCTCTGATACAACTTGTTTAAACCAAAAATCCAAAAAACATCATAATATTGGGGTGAATTATAATGCTAAATTTCTTTATTTTTAAAAAGAAATTGTATTTACATTGGTAAGAAAAACTTGAACCTTTCAAAACCAATCAATCACCCACAACATAAAAATATTAAAAGTAATTTCTATAACATGAGTATTTTACTTGGGTATCAAAAAGGGGATATACCTAAGGTGGATACAATAAATATGTATCAATATACCTTGATATTTATTCATTATCATGATTTTTTGTTAGGGTCACTTAAAAAACTAAGGGTCACTCCCTTATTCGACCAATCAACCCACTACAAGATAGAGTCTTAAAGAAAAATGAACACACAAGTTTCTCACAATTAATATTATAATAACATTCAAAACACAATGTTAAAAATATTGTTTCTATTCTAATTAAATCCCACAATCAAATACCGATCATCAGGTAAGTTATACAATTTTTTTTATAGTATTGATGTGGAAATTTTCTCTCTCTCACTTCTCTAAGTAATTATTATATTCCAAATTCCTATAATCTTCATATATAATATTTTTAATACCTTATTACAAATTATCACTCTTTATATTTTATTTTTACTATATAAATGTCCTATAAAAACATCTTTCATGGATGAATTTAATATCTCATTATCCTAGAAAATTATTATATAATTAAAAAATACTAAAACCCCTATATTTATCTATTATATGTAAAATCATGGTGTAATAGGAACAATTATGGTGTAATTTAATTTAGTTACTATATATTTTAAAACATCATGGGCTGATATATATTTTGAGCTCAAAATAATATAACCTTTGTAATTTGGGTGATTTTCTAGCTAGATACATTACGAAATAAAAAGAATCTTTATTAAACAACATTTAGTTATTCATCACAATAAAATCATAAATTATGGTTTAAGAACTATGGAACAACAATATCTCTAAACTTCCTTCTTATCTCTCCATAAATAACTTCATAATATATATACATTACAACACAATTTATCTCTCACTAAAACTTCTTTACTACACCATATAGTTATGACATAACTTATAAATTATAATGAATAGTGATACACCATATCTTCTTATCTTTAAATTTTATAACACACATTATAATTTGATAATTTGTTATTCAACACAATATTTAATCCTTAACTCATTGAAATTATTTAGAAATAATTATGTTATGACCAATATTATCCCAGTGTTATTTTTTTCTTATATCACCAAATTTTCTCCAAAGATACACGAAACACCACCAAGTTTACTTTAGGCATCACCAATGATACAAAATATTCAATGTAATATATTTTAAATAAACATAATAAATTTTATCAACACTTAATAAACTCTTCATTCGAATCATTGTTTTCCTCTGGGATAACCCAAGTAAGAATATACCTTTTTTTATATGGTCAAGATCCACAAATTTTATGGAACAAAGAATATGTGTGACTATTATGTTTTAGTTTATTATAAGAATTGTGAATTCCTATCATGAAATATACACTTAGTGATCCCATGTATATGATATCATGAGGACTAACCCACTAATTGTAATACCACATACTTTATATGTCATTAGATTTTCATTTATATGAGCATGTGTAATGGTGTCTCAACATGTGATTATTATAAATGTGTTCCTTGAATTATGTACTTTGATATAAGATGAAATCCATGAAAGTTTATATTCATAGTGGGGTAACTTTTTTTAGGTGTTTAATAACTAGTATGGCATTGGTCGAATGATCAAGAAAGAATTTTAACCTTCCATGTGTTAGAAAAATATTTCTCCATCCCTTTAAATCCGAAGGTAGCACCATTTATAAATACATGGTCTCAGTAGTCATGAAAAAGTTTATACAAGATATTTAAATATTGATATATCAATATCATAAGGTTGATGATTAAATATGAATTCTACTTGATGAGATATTTAATGAAAAAATGAATATTTTATATGTCTGTAGGAAGGTTGTAATGGCTATAACATATACTTATATCTTAAGAAGAAATAAAGTAATACTATATACCAATCATTATCATTAATTTAGACTCACTGCTATCAATATTAGGTCCAAGAGGGTCACACACAATGTGTGTCCAAATATCCATTGATTTAAACGAATCAAATTTTAGAATAATGTGGGTACCATGATTATGGGTTGATATTTTTTCAAGTGTGAAAAATCATATGTAATATAAATTAATAAATTAAATTATAAATTATTTTAGTCTGGAATATTTTGAATTGAATTTATTTCTCAAGGTATTCAAAAATTATTAAATATTAAATTAGTTAATATGAGTAATAGTTTATTGAATGAAATTTACATGTTCAAGGTTTGATAAACATATACAAGAGAAAATAATAAAGTTTAATGTTTCATATAATTTTTTTAACACAATGATTTTTTAAAACTATGTTATGAAATGTTAATAACAATCAAGTGAAATAAGTATTAAGTGGTTTTTGGGTCAATTTTAAGATAATTGATTATTAAAGGAGTTAAATGAAATCTAATAAACATTTTAAAAATTATATAATTTTTTATACATTATATTGAGAGATTCTTACTCTTCCATGAATTTTAACCCATATATCCCATTATATTAAGTTATAGAGAGTGAATACTACTGATTCATTTCCACTTTTATGGAACATGTTCATGGTGTTATATAGACCATAAAGATGTTTTATTGCACTCTATTCTTTCATGAAAACAGTCATGAATTATATATAGATAACTAAAAACCTTTAGAGAACGTATGGATATAGATATAAGGATTATAAATAGGATCCATTGATTTAGGTTGAACTGGAGATGAGAAAAGCATAATCGGATCTTGATGAAATTATTGATGTATCATTTCTTATTTTTCTTTGTGATTATATTTTATCTATAAATTCATTTTTATAATCTTGGTGTGTGTTATATTGATATAGTATTACAACATAGATTTATTAAAATACATTTTAACAATGCTGACATAGAATGTATTATTTGTGCCTAAATTTCTTCATCTTTTATCTCCTAGTTCAGTCATTTTAGGATACCAATTATATATGATATAATTATTTTCAGGGGAGTCTCAAATAAATTATGGTACTTATTAAGAGGCACAATATAGTATATTTACCTTTAATTGGTTCTCAAATGGTTGTTATGTCTCATAATTCCAGTTCTAAATTATATATGGTCAACTCAATTTGATTTCATAAGTATATGTTAAAATTTATTTATATCATATAATATTGACTTTACTTTTTTTTGTGGATGTTTTTTTATAATTTTTAGTTATTTATTATTATTTTTAATTATTTATTAAGCTTATAGTTTATACTATACTAGGAAAACTTATTATATAACATAGACATGTTCATATGCATATATTATTATTACAGTCACTCATATGAGTTTTGGACATTTGGAAAATCCTACCAATCCATGATACTAAAATATCATTCATCCATAATTAAAGGTACTTATATGTGTATAAATAGATCTTATTTTGACTCATTAGTTTATAAAAATACTCTTACGATAGAGGTCAAGTATTTAGTGTTCACAAATTCCTGGAATCCAATGAGTTGACTTGTGTTGATATTTTAACAAGGTATTTAGGTGAATTTATTATTTTTTGGAACATGTATGTTATCTAAGGGTTAATTTTATTTGTATTCAGGGTTTACTCATTGATGTAGTATGTTGAGTTGAAACCCAATTACTCTATTAGTTTGAGAGAGGATTATTTCCTCACATATAAGATTTATGGGATACTCCTCATATAACCAATTGATTTTGAGATGGAACCCCATTAGATCTTATGTGTTGGTCATGATAAAGTATTTTTGGGAGGATGATTATCTAAAATAAAATAAATTATATGGGGTTTTAAAATTGTAATGTGGATAAAAAAATATCTAATTTTATATTTAAATAATAATGGTGGCTTTGTTAGGGAATATATATCCTAGGAAATGACTTGTATAAAAAGTGTCCCTCATAACAACAGTCAGGAAGAATGCCCAAGTAATAAAAAAAGTATAAACACAATATAATTTTATTAAGAGGATTATTCTTTAGTAAGAGGCACATATGTGTGGTTATTGGTTTGGGAGGAGTAAGTTTGGCTGAAAATTGGGGTCTCTTTACATTACAAGTTACTTTTATTTGAATATAATTAGACAAGAAACCAAATTCATTTACTTGTTATATCCAAAGTATCGACAACAATCACATGATGAAGAATTAGTTGATAATAATGTGATACCACCACTAATTATTCCTCTATGATGACTTATTTTTCTCATATTTATAATTAGGGTTTGGAATGGCCTAATTCAAAAACCCTTGTATTAAAATTTACAAAATGGAATATCATGAAGTAGTGTTTTTTTTATTTAATGATAAAATTAATTGGGGTTACAAAATTAAATGAGGTTTATTATAGTTATTTTGAAACCAAGAGTAGTTTTATGAATTATTATTTATTTTACCATAGGGATTCCAACACAGTATAGCCTCATGGATACAATAATATATGACTACATTAATTATAAATCCACTCCTTGGCTTATTAATTAATTTTTAAAAAACATTACATGGAAAAATACAAAATTATAATAGTTATAAAATATAATATTCATATTTTAGGTCATTAAAATCCCTTTTAAGACCTTTAAATATGATTTTATTGATAAAAAATAATGGATTTAGTGATAAAAAATCAAATATGTGAATAAACTGAAAAATTAAGCTACAAATTATACAGGAAACATAATCGAGTTCAATTAAAATAGAGACTCCCAAACATTATTCACAACCCCAATTAAAATGAGATTAGTTACATGTGATGGGGAAATAGATTTAAATATATACTATACAAAAATTCATTGAATAAGAAAGTAGAGAATAATATAATCAAGAAGGAAAACAATGACCTCATCTTTATCCTTTAAAGCATCCGAGTAAAATCCATCTAAGATCTCCTAAAAAATACCTCCCTCAAAAAGTGTCAAAAAAACTTTATTAGGCTAGTATTAGGTGTAATTATCCATCAATTTTGTATTTTCATCATCAAATTTGATAATTGGAGGTGTGTTATGGATAGTAAAATTTCTTTTTTGAGGTTCTTAAGTAATGATTCTTGATTCTTAGGGTTCAAGGCTATCCATGCATTTTTAAAACAAAATGTTCCAATCACTTATAAAAAAATATTAAATTAATCAAATGAAACATCTATTAAATTTTCATTTATATAAGGTTCATTCTATATCTATTCAAGGATGATTGATACATTAATACATGTGAAGTAATGTTTATTCCCATTTAAGAGAAGAATTTATCTATAAAATCAATATATTATCCAAGTATATGATACTTAAGGTGGCCTAGGAATAACGTAAAGAAATATTTCATCATTTTATATGAATATTAAATACATTTTACAGCAATACATGCATTTGGAATGAAAAGGTTTAGTGTCTTTGGAGACTAGATACATAATCATCTTATTTCATAAAATATATTCAACATCTCCCACAAGATTCTCCTCTAAAAGTACCCTTGTTAGACAATGAATTCTTAGTACCTTTATTCATAACCCAGAGAAGAAGGAAACATAATAAAGGGTGAGCTCAAATGCCATTTAAGGGTAATCATAGGATATATCAATGAATAAAAATAAGTGAGAATATATATAAGGGTATGATAACATGATCATTACTTAAGAAAATCATACCCAATCAATCAAATATCTTTAACCATGAATCATGAAATAAGGTTTTTTAAATTAAAATACTTAATACATAAGAGTTAGGAGTCATAAATAATCAATCACGACCCCTTGAGAACATATCATAAGTATAAGACATAAGTTTGTGGCATACAAATAAGTATAGAAAAATCATTCCTTAGTTGAGGCTCACTACCAAGGATGTCATAGTGAACTAGGTTCACTTCCCTTTCCATCATTTTTATTCAAGATTCACTCACATGAGTATCATAATGAATATATATTCCATTACTAAATTAGGTTCATTCTCCATCCCAGTCCTTATTATCTTATGAGATATCATTCTTTAACCAATGCATTGGAGGGCTATATAATTTCAGACCCACATGTCGTATAATGAAAGCCATACATATACAAGCCACAAGATTATAGAAGACCCATCATATCATCATAGAATAACCCATGGAAAATTAAAATATTTATTAAACATCTAATAATTATATAATTATAATCCATCCATAGAAATAAAGTGGATAATATCATAAGATAATTCACTATCTCATTATAGATTAATTAACCCATGAGAAATAAATGGGTTTCATGTACTCATCCTAATATCATAACCATCGCAAGTCATCTAGAAATGTGGATGGAAATATAAGATCATATCCGTAGTGTAACATAAAAATACTTAAAGGATGTTGAAATATATTAAAAAATACCTTAGAAATAACATTTGAATATTTGTTAAAAACATGAGAAAAATATTTTTTTTCATTGGATATAATTTTAACAAAAAATTACTAGAATATTGAGAAAATATTTTCTTTGAAAATAAACATGGAAACATATAAAGAGAGATTAAAAAAAAATAATGTTTATGATGGTGGTAAAATCCATTCACACCGAATATGTTAAAAGAGGACATTCGTTTAACAATTTTATAAAAAACTTCAAAAATGACTTGTTCAAAAAATATTTATTTTAAAATATTCATATTAAAACTTTTTAAAATATAGTAAAAGGTAATGAAAAATAAAAATTTAAAATATTTTAATTTTATGTGAGAAATTTCATAAAACAATTTTTAAGATCTTGTATATGGAAAAAAAATTAATGACCATATAGGAAATAAGGTCATATTTTCTTTAAAACACAATGTGAATCATTTTAATTATCAAATATAGTAGAAATATACTATTACTTGAAAATTATAGAAATAAAAATAGGTTAAGAATATATATTGGGTTTAAAGGATAATATCTATATAATTTCACACAATGAAAATTTAGCTTAGACAATCCTAAAAAAATTATGATTATAACATAAACTCTCACCCCAAGTCCAGTCTGGCTTCATATATGTTAAAATATACAATTTAAATAATATATATTTATTATAAATATATTAAATACCATATTCATACATAAATTACTATTCATCATTCCTTTATAGTTTCTAATTATCCTTTAATTAACAATTTCTTCATCAAAATGAGCATTCAGGTGACAACAAATTTGTTTTCCATGCATATTTCTGTTTGATGGTTCAAATACATGGAAATTGGTAATGGTTACATTATATAAATAATATTAACCATGAAATAATTTTCATATTTATCTATCATATACTATTTTACAATAATTGATATAAAGTGGAGATGAAAAATGAATTACATCACTTTGATAAGATGGTCGTCCGTATGTATGCATGAGTGATGTTTCCACTTTTCAATGGATGAAAAAATTAAATGATAATTAAAAATTAAATAATAATTATTATACCATAAATTTCATATATATTCATTAAATACACCTCTATTACTATCTTGGTAAATTAAAATAAAAAACAAATCACATTGCTTCATGGGGGTGGCAGTCCACATGTATGCATGAGCGACATTATCATTTTACAAAGGATGGAATGGTAAGAAGGTTGATAATATATTATAATTCTATAATCATAATTATTTCATAAAAATTATATATAATTCTTAAATCCATCATAATAACCATCCATTAAATATGGTTAGGTAAAATGAATCATATCTCCATGTGGAGGTGGTAGTCCACACAAACGCATGAGCGATACTTTTATTTTACATTTGATGTAAAGGATGTGGAAAATGGTTATCCCATAATAAAAATAAAATATCAGTATATATATTATACAAAATAAATCATTTACATATGTATGTAATATATTTATAGGAATTAGTAAAAGAGATAAACTTTTAAATAATCAGGTTAGATGATTATCACTTCATTAAGAGACCTCCTTTGGCTTACAACTTAATCCTTGTTAAGATGGTATTAGGGTAAGACCAGAAGTTCAAGAACAAATATAAGGCAGATAAAAATGTGTTTGTATTTTAATTTTTAGATTGATATTTCTCAATGTTTTTGAATAAGGGAGGAGAATAGGTTCCCTCTTATAAGTGAGGCGAGGGATACACCCGAAATTACCTAAAAGAGTTATATCATATAAAGTTACTTTATTATGAAATTGGAAAAAAATGGAAACGAATTAAAAGTTAGTATAAGATAATTTATAAATATATTCTTCAAATAATATTTATATAGGCTTAAGTGTAATATTTACCCTTATCACTTAGTTTAACCCCCTCAGTAAACCCTTTTTAACCCTAACCGTGGTCACAAAATTTTACTATTTTTACCATTCATTAAGAAAAAATTAAATTAAACTTATTTAATTAAATTAATTATTATTATTAAAAATATATTATTCATTTTAAAATAGAAAATTTCTCTAGTGGCATAAAATCATTTTTAAATAACTTTACAAAACACAACAAAACCCATTTTCTAGAAAAATGAATTTTAGTCATAAAACTTAGTTTAAATTCATTTCTTTCCAAATAAAAACTATTAAATGAATTTTTTAATATATTATTGAATATATATTCTATAAATTTAATTAAAATACTTAATCAAAAGTGATAATTTAATTTATTAAGATATAAATACATTCCATAGACATAAAAAAATAGTTTTCTAAAAAGAACCCATTTTTACCTTCAAATGAATTTATTTTCATTTATAGACAATTGATAAAAAATGAATTCATTTTATAAATGTGTAAAATATAATTTCTCATAATTTACTCAGTCCTATTCATACCTTCTAATCACATAGATAGGAAATAAATTCCACTTAATAATAATTCACTAATATATCACGATTTTTTAAATTCATTATTATGTGTAATGAAAGGTACCATACACTTAAAATTTATTAATGTTAAATATATCATAAAATCTCAAGGTGTTAAATACAACCCCTTATAATAATTTTTCCCTAAAAATTCTATCACTTTGCTAAAAACCACTATGGATACTTCTTCCAAATCACAACCTCGTGTTCCCACATAGCTTCCCCAAATTTATGGTTTCGACACAACACTTTGACTAGGTGATTGGTCTTATTTCAAATCACTTATTTCAATTTGATCTAGAATTTTCCATTGGTTATTCCTAATAATAGAGATCATTTTCCAGTGGTATGATCTTTGAGTTTATTACTTGTGATGGATCAGGTATATAGTTCCACAAAAGAGATACATGGAAAAGTATGTGAAATTGAGGGAGATTTGGTGGATGTTATATGAGTTAAGAAATAATATCGACATGATCGAAAAATTTAAATGGGATAATATATATTGGGCTCAAAATTACCTTATTTATAAATCTCATAACCTTATTCCGTGGATATATTCATAGGAATACCGTGTTACCAACTTTGAACATTATATTTCATCAATTATTATTTGTATAAATTTTCTATCAACTTTGGGATTCCCTGATGTTTTACTGAATGAATTTGACCGTATATTCCATTTAAATGGATATATTAGGTCCTAATAGCTTTAATTATCTAACTTTATCCTAGAAAATTGGAGTTCTACACTTCCTACCACAATGGGATTCATATGGGTCCATCTAAATGATAGAGTGAAAGCTATTGTTATAAGAAATGAAAGTTCCCAGTCAGTGTGTTTATATCACTAATAGGGGGAAGGGTGAATCATAGATACCTTTTCTTTTATGTTTACTTGGAAAAACCTTCACCTCATGTTAAATATTTAATTCCTTACTGAAGAAACAATTCAAACAAACATCCATAAGAACACAAGTATTTACAAGGTTCACTATTCAATAAGAATTGATATATCCTTGGTATAGTTTGGAAATGATCCAATACCATAAAATACACTGGGAATAAATCCTTGGAATACAATGAGTCAGATATACCCTTCTAATCTTGTAGAAAATTGAATAAAATACAAAAGTGTGTGTGCACCCTCTTAGTACAAATAAGCTAATTAAATGTTTGTGTAAAAATAATGTTGCATGTGATTTTTTTCAATTACCATAAGTATATTCAATTGAAAAAAAATTATTCACTTTCTTACCCTGAAGATGGTCAGAACCTCCAGGACATTGTAATGAAAACTCATCCTGATTTCCCACTTCAATTATTTAAATCCAAACTTTAAATTTGATAGATATAAATCTACCAGAATATGAACAAGATAATTAGGAGCACTTCATTCCTCAGTATAAAAATCCCAATACAAAAAACCCCAAATATGATTAATCCAACCCAATATGATAATATACCGGATATAATGGAAACCAGATTAATATGGACAACTGAATACGATGATCACTAAATATGATGATAATCTGAATAGAACGTTGTGATCTTATCTCTTCTCCTTTCACTTCTATCTATTGAAATTTATTCAACAAAGGCTTAATATGGAAATTGTTTTCTCTCTATATAAAATAGGAGCTTCTCACTCTTCAAAATTAAAATTCATCTGTTAGAAAATTTACAATGTACTTTTTCCTTTTATAGGTGACCCATGAGAAGTTTTTACATGAATCCCATAAGATTTTCCACCCAACAAAATTCTCCCAAATCTCAATTTTTCTTGAATTTAAAGTGAATTTATGACTTCATCAACTCTTCTTGAATCTTCTGGAATATTCTTCAAAATTTATCTCTTCATTCAACTTTATTTTCAATCACCAATCCAAATTCAATTTTGGAATCTGATTTTCTCAGTATGATTTCTTCAATACAATTATATGTACCAATTGAACAAAACATTATTTGAATTTTAAACTCCCCATTGATAACACAACAATCTATTTTATTTATAATTTCTCTTGATCAACTTGATCTATAAATAAAGTATTGAAACCCTTTTTTAAATGGTTGAATAAATTTTTGATTAAAATCTAAAATTACTTTTTGTAATGTTAACTTCACTATTTTTTTTCTTTACATTCATCAAATATCAAATAATTATTTTTATGTATAAAATTTCACACAGAGTTCGATTAGAAGCTTCGTTATCTTATAAATATGATGATGATCTGCTAATACACTGACTTTAAAAACATCCTTCATTACCATTCACCCGAAATACGATTTTTAGGAAAAAAAATTAACCTAAATACGATTCGGATGAATACGATATTCAACACCTTTTTCTTATTTCCATCTAGATCCAATCAATCTGAATATGATTGGATGAATCTCTTTAACTTACTCTTTCTTCCACCAAGCTTGTATCCTAATTATCACATCTTACTTATTACTTATGAGAATTCCAAGATCATAAAAGAATCATCACATTTTTTTTATCATAGTCATGCAGTCTCTGGTTCTCCTATTATGATCAAATATTCCATATCAGATTTAGAGTAAATCTAATGAAATTTACTTCAAGAAATATTATTCCTCAATATGATCATTCTTCTTATTCCAAAATTAGTGTGAATTTGATGAGAATTTTATACTATCAAACTTTACCTAAATATGATGGACCTTTTCAAACATTGTAAGTCAGATTCTCTAAATATGATGGTCAAACTGAACTTCAGAAAATAAAAAGTGATGCAATTTTTCTTTTCTTCTAAAACACATTTGACAAAAAAATTCAACACTTGAATACATTCACCTTCATCATCAGTTTGGTCCTAACAATATACCCCTTTGTATTTTTTATCAACCAAGTTTCATAAATCCTTTAACATTGTTTCATGAAGAAATGGATTACCTATTAAAAATTCTAAGCCTATGTAAGCTAACTCACTGTAGGAAATAAGAATTATTGATAGCAAAACAATGTTGTCCAAAAGAAGTGATTATGAAAACTTTCTCAGCTTTTCTTCCTTTCTTTCTTAGCTTCTTCACCTTTCCTAGAATACAATCACTTTGTATCCTACAACCACTCTAATATATAGTTATAATATTTCAAACACAATACAATGATGAATTCAAAACTTACCCATAACTCCCCCTTTTTACATATATTCAAAATGATAAATTTATGAAATAATTATCCCCTTGAAAATAAAATCCAATAGTAAGATGAGAGTGGGGATAGAAACACATACCTAAATATTAATGAGAAAGACGTTGGATGACCATTGTTAATCTCAATTTAGAAATGGATTCCTTCGGTAATGGTTTTGTGAAAATGTAAGTAACTTGTTCTGATGTTGGAACATACTCTATCTTCAGTTTATTCTTTTCCAAATGCTCTTTTATGAAATGATATTTGATATAAATATTTTTTAAACAATAATTTTGAACTGGATTCATAGTGATATTGATTGTAATTTGATAATCACAACCCAATATCAATGGTAACTTCACATCAACAAGTAAGTCTTCTAATTGAGTTTTCATCCACATATATTGAGTAAAGTCTTGATTGTAAGTAACATACTCAACTTTATCCATACTGAGAGTTACTAAATTCTATTTATTTGAATTCCAATTAACATAATTATTTCCCATAAAGAATACTCCACTAGATGTGGATCTTATATCATTGACATTTCCGGCCTAATTATTATCCGAATACCTAAAAAATAAATACTTTTTGAGCTTTCATATATGATTCAGAAATTTTTGGTGCCTTTGATGTATCTAAGTATTATTTTTCTAGTAAGTAAATTTTATTCTTTTGGAGAACTCTAAAATATTTCACATGAGGGAACCACATAAAAAATGTTGGGTCTTACGGTATTCAAATACAATAAACTACCAATCAGCTTCTGAAATTATTTCTAATCAACTGCTTTTCATTCACTATCATTTTTCAAATTTTTTCCCATTGACATCGGTATGGAAACATGTTTTGAGAATTTCATTCCAAACCTATTTATAATTTCCATAATAAAATTTTCATGAGAGATTAGTTTTGTGGAATTTATAACCCATGAAAGTATTTCATTTCCACCATTATGGACATTTAAAAAATCTTTTTCATCTCTTCATCAAATCTTTCACAACATCTTTCATTATTCCCGGCAAAGATAATGTCATTAAAATAGACAATTACGATGATGGAATAATCTTTAATTTCCTTGACATAAATATTTCTACCCACTCTCCCATTTATAAAACTCATATTCCTTAAGCAAGTATCCAATTTGGATTGCCATTCTCTTGGAGAATGTTTTGGCCCATACAAATCATTCTTCAATCTGTATACATAACATTCATCTTCCTCAAAAATAATACCACAAGGTTATTAAATGATAAATTCCTCAGCAAGATCACCATTCAATAACATGGATATAACATCCATTTGAAATATCTTGTAATCTCGTTTTGCAGCAACAAAAATAAAAATTCGGATTGTTTCCAACCTTACCACAAGATGGAAGGTTTCATCAAAATCAATACCTTCAAATTGTGAATACCCTTTTCAAACCAATATTTATTTATTTATTATTACTTAACCTTATTTATTCAGATTATTATATGAAACCCACTTTGAACTGATAATGATTTTGTTTTCTAGATTAGGTAGGAGTTACCATGTATCATTATTTTTAAATTGATCTATCTCTTCATTCAGGGATTGATCCCATTTTGAATACTCAAAAGCTTCATTCACATCATTCATCTCTACTTTTGAATAAAAATAAGTATGTGTAATATATTTTTTTTGTTCTTGTTTGAAACTTCTCATGTTGATCCCCAATGATATTCTATGCTTCCACTCTATTCATTTTACTAAGATGTGATTTTCAGGAATCTTCCTCCCCACTGTAAATAGCTGAGTCGGATTCTTCTTCTTGAGTAGGATTACAATTTTCTGTATCCTTATCAGAATTATTTTCAAAACATTCCTTATGCTGCTCAACTTCCTTGTCTGTTTGAATACACATGTCTCCCTTAGATATTTCAATTACTTTTACATCAACCAAATCAACAATTCATCCTATATCTTTATTAAAGTATTTGTATCATCTTTTTTCTGAAGCATAGCCAAGAAAAATTCCATCTTCACCTTTCTGATGAAACTTTCTAAAGTTTATAACTTTTTCTTTATAATACATAGACTCCCAAAAAATGTTAAGTGTTTTAAACTTGTAGTTTTTCCATAAAACAATTCATATATATTCATACCTGATATTTTCATATAGAAACATTGGTCTTAAATATAAACAACATTACTCATGGATTGCCTCCAATAGTAATGAGAAAGAGCGTGTTCATGTAATATAGTTCTCCCCATTTCCACCGCACTTCTGTTTTTTTTTCAGAAACCCCATTTTTATTGAGAGTATATAAGGAGTTTACTCAAACTAAATTCCATACTTTTAAATATTACTTTCAAATTATTCACTTATATATTCACCACCATTATCATTTCTCAACTTCTTTACTGAACACTCACATTCCTTCTCATCTTTCCTTACGAAAATTTTAAACATTATCAAAGAATCTAATTTTTGTTTCATATACATAACAAATGTAATTAGAGTAAAATCATCAGTGAAATTGATTAAGTACTTATCTCTATTTGTTTATTTTTTCCTCATTATACAAAAAATATTGGAATGAATCAGATCGAGGTGTAGATTTGAACAAATATCAACTTTATTGTTCAACGAATTTGTAATCTTTCCTTTCTAAAAAATAGTGCAACACCAATATCTTCTTCTTGGAAAATCATGAATATATCGAACACTGAATTTATTTTTGAATTATGTCATATTTCTTTGACACATGTGCCCCAACATTTTATTCCACAATTTATTCTCTTCCACCATACTCATGTCACAAGAGTATTTTATTTTTCCAACCTGAAACAAGTTTCTATTTGTATATTGGCCTCTTGTATAAATATTTCCATATTCTTCACTTTTTATATCAAATCCATCTTTTCTTAAGATATATTTTTTTCCCTCATCACATAAATATGAAACACTTAGCAAATTGTGCTTCAGCCCAGCAACATACAAAAATTTCTTTGATTTCAACTTTTCTTTTCCAATGATGGCTGATCGAACACCTTTGATTCTCATAGATTCATCATTTCTAAATAACAATGTTCCTTATTTAAAATCATTAATATTATTCAACAATTTAAAATCTACTATAATATGGGAAGAACACACACTATCAATAATCTAAGGTCTTTATCCTTTCGTAGTTTTCAAATAAGTTTCAATAAAAAGACCTTTTTCTTCATTCTTTTCTTTCTTTAGTTTTAGCTTCTAAGAAATGTTAAGAATATTTTTCCGTGCTAGTAACAATAAACAACATCCTTTTGTAAGTTGTATAAGTTGCTCACATCTTTCAAAAATAGTTTCCAAAGGTTGGAACCTATTTTCAATATTCACACCAACCTTCTTAGATTTATTCTTTTGAAAGAATTAACTCCCACTCAACCTTTTCATTTCATAACTTGTAGAGTAATAGTAATGTTGTTGGCTGAACCAACACATATTATTTGTGTGTCCAAATCCACCATAATACCAGAAATAACCATAAAAAGAGTATTTACCTTTGAAAATTTCATAATTTTCTGAATTTTAAATCTATTTATCAGTAAATTTATTGTATTTCTTTTCATCTTTATCAGAACTAGAAGTATTGGAAATTTTTTAAGATTTAGAATTTTTGGATTCATGATTTTTAGAAAGATTTGGATTCCCAATTTGGTTGATTTTGTCCACATATATAGAATTCCCACTTTCTTATTTTCAGAAACACTTCCATCTTTCTTATCACCCTTTAAAGGTAACTTTTTTTGATCCTTATTAGGTTTATTAATATAAGAACTTTTACCAACTTTAGCGATAGAGTTTTTGAAACTTTTATTTCTCTTCTGAGATTTAAATAACCTTTGGTGGAAAATTTCTAACTATTATTATTTTTCATTCAAATTCACTTCCAGATTCTCATTACAATTATTTTCTTCACAAAGATATTTCTTTAAAAACATCAATTTTTTAGTAGCTTTACATTCTAATCATCAAAAAATTATTGATTTCTTATTGAGGAAATCTCATATTCCAATTTTTTTGAAGCCTTATGATCTTTATGAGACATTCTTTCAACTATTATTTCAAATTAAATTCAAGATGATATTTTTATTGCTTGGAATAGTTTATTTTGAATTCTTATTCAATCATTGTAGCAATAAAAGTATTCTCAATACCATACTCAACATATTTTTTGGATTCATCTTCAATTTCGTCTTTTTCATAATATTTAGTTAAGAAGCTTCTTTTTTTAGATTTGATGAATTTTATATCTTTCCTTGTGGAATATGAATTTCATTTATCTCTATGTTTCTTCTAATATCTTCTTGGCCTTCTTTATTATTTATAACTATTCTGTTATTTCTCTGTTTAAGGACAATTTTCCACAAAATTTCAAATTACTACACATTCAAAACATTTCAATGTAAATTTCCATTTTTATTTCCCAGTACCTATTTTCACATTTTTAGAAAACAAGGATATAATTTCATCCAAATTTTTACATACCTCATTTTCAGAATCGGATTCACCAGATTCATCTTCAATAAGAAAATTATTTGAATTTTCTTTCTCCATAGCCTTGAAGGACATTTATCTATCAACTTTTGTTCTTATTTTCATATATTTCTTCATTCTCATTTCATAAGTGATGATATTTCTATATAAATCATCAAGAGATTATTTTTCAGGATATTCATCTTCCAATGAAGAATGTTTTTCATCAAAATTTTCAGGAAGAATTCTCAAGATCTTTTAAAAAACTATAGAGTCTTATAACTTTTCACCAAGACATATGATAGTGCTAACAATATCATTTACTCGGATAAATTAGCCCCCAGCTAATTCATACCCACCCATATTTAAATATTCATACCTAAGCCTCTAGATTTGTGAATTTTAATTTTTTCACTTTTTATTTCCTTTATATATGTTTTTTTTTGTTTTTCCCATATACCTTTGGTTATGGAAACACCTTTCAACCTTAAGAATTCACTTTCATAAAGTGATGACAATAAATAATTCTTTTCTTTTACACCATTCTCAATAATCTTCTCATCAACAAATGTTAGAGGAAATTTATCATCAATGGGATGAAACTAAACTATTGTTGCTTCAATAACATATTAACTAATCAACATAAGATGAGGAAACATTTTATATTTCTAGATATGATAATTATTTCCATAAAACACCAGAAGACCTTTACTTTTCATACAATTAAAATTCACCAAAAACAAAGAATAAGAGAAGGAAAGCTTAAACTTTAATACCAGTTTAAATTCCCAGTTCTTGTATTTGTATCACTGAGAGGGGGAGGGGGTGAATCAGTGATAATTTTTCTTTTATATTTAATTTAAATAACATTCAATTCCTATTAAATATTTAATTCCCTTCTAAAAAAATAATTCAAACACACAATCAAAGAAATAAAAATATTTACAACGATCACTATTCAGTAAGAATAGCTACATCCTTAGTATGGTTTGGAAATGATAAAATACTATAAAATTCTCTAGAAATCAATCCTTTGAATACAATGAGTAGGATCTATCCTTCCACTCATGCACCACTTTGAAGACAACTCAAAAGTGAGTGTGCACCCACTTAGAACCAATAATGTAATTCAATGTTTGTGTCACAAAACATGTTACATTTGTTTCTTTTTAATTACTATAAGTGTATTCTAGTGAAAACAAATCTTAAATTTCTTACCTAGAAGATGGTAAGAACCACCTGGACTACTTAATACAAACTCAGTCCAATTTACCATTTCAATTCTTCAAATACGATCATCAAATCTGATAGATGTAACTCTATTAGAATATGATCAAGACAATTCAGAAAACTTCCTTCCTATATCAAGAAATCCGAATACAGAAACCCCATATTTGAATATTCCAATCTGATATAATGATCTTCTGAATATGATGACAGTCTAATTATGATGGACACTGAATATGATGATCACTAAATATGATGATTGACTGAATACAACATTGTGATCTTGTCTCTTCTTCTTTCACTTATCTCTATTGAAACTTATTCAACAAAGGATTAATATGGAAAAAACATTGTCTCCATATAATTTTGGATCTTATTTCTATTCACATGAAGTGTACCTCAATAAAAAAAGTAAAAATTACTTTCACCTTTTATAGGTGACCCATGGGGGTTTTGGAGGAAATCCAAAAAGCATTCCCGCTCAGCCGAATTCACCTAAATCTTGATTCCCTTTAATTTTTTGTGAATTTATGACATTGTCTACTATTATTGAATCTTCTTTAAATTTCATATCTTAATTCGAATTTCTTTTCAATCACTAATCCAGATTCAATTTCTAAATCTGATTTTCTCAGTCTGATTTCTTCAATACAATGCTCTGTACCTATTGAACAAAAAATTATTTGAATCTCAAGATCCCCCTTGACAAAACATCAAACAATTTTATTTATAATTTATCTTGATCTATTTGATCAATAAAATAAGTAAATAAAACCTTTTTAAATGGTTTACTATAGTTTTGATTAATCTATAAAATTCATCTTTGTAATTTTCAATTCATTATTTTCATTTTTTTGCATTCATTAAATCAAAAAAATATATTTTTCTGAATACAATGTCAGAATGAGTCTGATTAGTATATTCTTTATCTTATGAATATGATGACAACTAGCTATAAAAATTACTTTAGAAACATCATTATTTCCCATTCATATTGAATAAGATTGTTTAGATTACAATAGACCTGAATACGATCAGGATGAATACAATATTCAACACCTTTTTATTCTTTCCATCTAGATTTGATCAATCTGAAAATGATTGGAAGAATCTATTTAACTTATTCATTCTTTGATTATGCTTTCATCATACATTTTATAGATTAATTATGATTTATGTGAATTATAAGACCATCAAAGCATCATCACATTTGTTTTATCATAGTCACACAGAATCTAATTATCCCATTATGATTAGATCTTCTATTTTGGATTCAAAGTGAATCTGATGACATTTAATTCTATCAATATTATTCCACAATAATATGGGTCTTCTTATTATAGATTTAGTGTGAATCCGTTGAGTTTTTTCATCTAGCCAACTTTACTGGAATATAATAGAACTTTTCAAACATTGTGTATCCAATTCTCCAAGTACGATGGCCATCCTGAATTTCAAAAAATACAAAGTGATGTGATTTTTCCTTTATTCAATAGCATTTTAAAGTAAAATAAAATATTTTTATATGATCACCTTTATCATAATATTAGTCCTAAAAAGAAAAAAACCCAAAGAAAGGTTTTGATTCCAACCATATTTGAAATCCATAGAAAATTCTCTCAAAATATCTTAAAGGATTTGAATGGTCCTATCAGTTTACCCATTCATCCGATTTTGATATATAGTTCTAATGTTAAACTCTATTTTCAATGCTTGATAATGACTTCTTAAAAAAATTGAGGTTAAACATAGATCCTATTTATATATAATATAATATAGTACTTTATTAAATCTTAAAAATTCCTTAATATATATCCTATAAATATGAACAACAGAGAAATCTAATCAAATGGTAATGAAATGTGCTGATTTCATAAGGCAATCAACTAGAACCTAAATTAAATTGTTCTCTTTAAATTTTTTAGGTAGTCTGATGATGAAATCCATGGTAAGATTATTCTATTTCCATTTTATTATGGTTAATGGTTGTAACATCCCCTTAAACTTATATCTCCCATCCTTAACTTACTAATATATTGGGAATCGAGATATATAATTTTCAAAATACTATTTCATGTTATCCCACTAGAAATAAATTTTCTTATCTCTAAACTTCTTCATAATTCTGAGATGAATAGAGAATATTGTACTATGAACTTCATCCAAAAGATCATTCTTTATGTCTATTATTTACGAAACACTAAATCAATTCTTAAAACTTATCATTCCATCACAATCCTAGTTGAACTCAATAACATTTCTCACCTTCATCTATAATTCCAAATCCTCCTTCTATACCTCTTTAATCCTCACATGGTTGGATGGCTGAATAATCCTCACATGGATGGATGGTTGAATAATCATCTAAGGAAGATATAATTTCCCCTTTACTAAAGATTTTGATATCCATATTATGAAAATATATAAGTATTAGATCTATTTTAATCCTCATCATAGACACACTAGCATAGTCTTTCTCACTCAGATCACCATCCACCTTATTCTCATTCCTTGTGTGGAAATGTATTGAGAAGACATGGTATTTAATAAAATATAAACATATAATTTAGTATATATTTAACTCTTTATGCATGAAAATATACTTCAAAATTTTATGATAAGTATATATATCACATCATTCAACACAAAGAAAATTACTCTATTTTTTCAATGAAAGAATTACTACTTCTAACTCCAAATCATGATTCATGTAATTTTTATTATGAATTTTCAATTGGTGTAAGGAATATGATATATAAATATCATTATATATATGGAAAAATCCTGTTAAATTTTTTGATACATCACTATAGATCCAAAAGCTTCACCACTGTATGGTAATGTAAGAACCTGAGCACTGAACAACCTTATTTTTAGCTCCTTCAAAATTTTCTCACATCCAATGTCTAAAGTAACATGGGTATATTTTTATTCAACTTGATTATTCTATTATATATCTATGATAAATCCCTCATAAAGAATCAATAGTATCCATACAACCCAATAAAACAACATATCTTGGTCATCATGGATGGCATGACACATTGCTCAACAACTTCTATCCTTAAAGGATCTACTAATTTACACTCACATTAGATTATATAACCCAAGAATGAAACTTTTTGTACATAAGATTTACACTTATTGAATTTTTCATACAACTTATCCTTCCTAAAGTCTTGAACAAAATATTTAAATGATCTTTATGTTCTTCCTTTCTCTTAGAATATATTATAATATCGTATAAAAAGGCTATCATAAACTGATCGAGTTAATATCTAAAGACTCTGTTAATTAGATCCTTGAATACAGTGGGGGAACTAGTTACTCCAAATACCATCACTATAAATCTATAATAAATATATCTCATATATAAGGTTATCTTGGGTACATCCTCTTTATTGACTATTAATTAATGATATCTAGAATTACGGTTAGTCTTGAGAAATTATTAATCTCTATAAAGTTGATTAAAAAGCCATCCACAAGGGCTAGAGGATACTTGTTCTTGATAATAATCATGTTAAGTTATCTATAATCAATTAAAAAATTCCTTATACTATATTTATACTTTAAAAAATAATAGGTTCTCTCTATGGTGATTCATTGGGGGTGTATGAATATCTTATCTAGATTCACCTAGAGTTTCTTTTTTAATTCCTGAAATTCAATCGGGACCATTCTATACAGAGTCTTTAAAATAGCTATATCGCCTAGTATGTGTTCTATTAGAATCTCAAATTCATGATTTGGGGGTAAGACTTGGGATGTATTTAGGAAATACATCAGTATAATCCAGAACAATAAGAATCTATTTGATGTTGAGTTTCTTTTCAACTATTTGAGATAAATGTATCTCATGAATAGGTAGAAAGGCCCATATAATTGAAGTAACTCACATTAGAAGTTCATATTCATATTTATAATGAAACAAGATCATAGGTTGATTTATAATATCAAATGATACTTCCGTTCCTCAATAATTGAAGTGGTATATAAATATATAGATCCAATCAATAAACAAAATCACATCAAATTAAAATAGAGGGAGAATTATAATATTTTCAAGATGCACATTCCCATAAAAATTTATTAGAGAGGAGATATCAAATTATTTTATTATCATCGTACCATTAATATTTTTTAATTATAACTCAACATATAATAATTTAGGCAGTGATGTGACTCCCTTATAAAATTATCCATATATGAAAGTGTGGGTAAGTCCACGATCAAATAAAACATTAGTAATTCTAGAGTGGGTGGTATGTATACCATTCACCATTTTTTTGCATAACCCACTTCTGTAGATGTGATCGCATGGGATTTATTTTTTTCTCTTGGATTACAAGATTTTTAATTTTTATATTCATCATTAACCCTCATATTATTGAACTTATTGGAATAATGTTCTTATAACATGTAATTATGGAATTTGAGTGTGTGTGGCACATTCAGTTAAACCATTTAATTATTCCTTTAATTGACTCTCCTATTCACACCACTTTAATATTTTTTTCTTGATGGATTTATTTTCAAGTATTAAAGCATTTACTTAACCCCAAAAGGTAGTTTCCTCTATGATTAATTCCACACATCTAACTTGAATGAAGATTACTTTTTTTTCTTATGGGTTTTATTATTATATTTTCCATGAAATTCCTTATTTCTATTTTTTCTACAAAACCATGAGAACACTGAGTGTCTCCAATTTCCATTCCCCACTTGAAAGAAGATCAAATGATTTCTACGTATCTATCAAAGTCTCTTATAAACCATTAATTTAAGAGACATAGACTCAAGACACAAAAGAATAAGTAAAATTTTCATTCAGGATCGATGATAAAACTGGAATCATACCTTGTAAGTCTTGTGTAATTTTCCTCATAGGTACTATTGGATTTATCAGCCTTGTTTTATAGTTCTAGAAAATACCTTTCAGTATTTGTGAAAATATTTTGGGGTAAATAATTATTTAAAAATAAATCTTCCCATATCATGGAGTCAATTTATTCTTCTTGTCTTTCATTCTTGATAAGAGTACACAATTTATTAGATTATCCTTCCAAATGATAAAAGACCAAAATAAATTTCACATGGTATGACCATTATATAATAGAGAATATATTTTCTATAGAATTGATAATTTTCTCACCAATAAGTGGATCAAAGTAACCACTAAATAAAGGTGTACGTTTCTGAATAAAATACCCAATAATGATTTGTTCCTTCCTTTTTCAATTTGGATGTTCAATATGACTCATTTAACCTTTCATATATTGAGATATTTGGGTGAGAATAGATGTAAATTGTTTTATCCCATGTCCTATTTTATTTGGTTTCTCAATAGTATGGTCATTGTATTTCCCATCACATTCAACGTTAACATGATTCCTCATGGTTCCAAATATTTACTAAAAGAAAAAACCATAGTATGAGAAATAATAATAATAGTGATTAATCATGTAATAATGAAAAAAACTCATAGTATATATAAATCTAGACACATTCCTTTTAATTCATGACATATTTGGTTTAAAATAGGCTATTCATGGTCATAATCTATTCAAATAATTCATAATTATTTGTAAAAAAATGTTAATTAAGACAATTATATCTCCCCAAACTATCTAGACAGGTGTGTAGTCTTATTCCCAATCATCGTATACTAGTGGAAATCAAGTTAATACCAAATCCACCCCTTTTAGAGTTTTTACCCCTAAGAGAATATATTCTAAAACCATATCAAATTTCTATATCCAAAAATGGATTTATTTTCTTTGAAAACCACACGATATCTAATTTACCAAATCTTTCAGATGTTATCATATACATAAAATTTACATAGGGATTTCAAAAAAGTTCTGAAATCCTAATATAAAAAAATAACTAAAATCTTCTCTGATACCAACTGAGGAAACCAAATCCTAATATACAAAAATATTATAACATTTTAGATGAATATTCCAGAAATTTTGGAACAATACATTCTAGAGGACCACAATGGTTTAGTTTCTTTATAAACTAGATACATAATCAGATTATTTTATAAAATATATTCAATATATACCACAAGGTTCTTCCTTCTTAGTACCCTTATTATAAATTTATTACTCAATACCTTTTTTCATAACCTAGAGAAGAAGGAAAGAAAAGAAAGGGTGAGTTCAGATGCTCAATAAGGGTAAACATTGAAGACATCAGTCATTGATCATAAGTGAACATAAGAAAAGGGTATGGTAACATGATCCTAACTTAACAATGTAATACCAAATCAATCAAAGATCTTTAATCATGAATCAGGGTAAAAGGTTTTTTCAATCAAAATATATATGATATAATGTTATATAATCATCAATAATAAATCATGAGCTCTTAGAACATATCATAAGAATAAGACATAAGTTTTTGGTATGCATAAAAGTATACAAAAACCATTTCCTAGTCAAGGATCACTTTTAAAGATATCATAGTTTATTGGGTTCACTTCCCATTCCATCATTTATTTAGTAAAGGTTCACATCCAAGACTATCATTGTGTATAATTTCTCTTACTAGACTAGGTTCACTCCCCATTCAAGTCCTTATTATCCGATGAGATAATATTTACCAAATGCATTGGAGGGATATGTAATTCTAATCCCACACATCACATAATGAAATACATAAAAACATGCACCATAAGATCATAAAACATTAACCATAACATAATATCATTACAAGTGGGAAATAAGTAAGATTCTTAAATATATCACCATCACATAATCATAAGCCTAATATTGAAATAAAATGAAAGGTACTATAATTGAATTAAATATATCATCATTGCTTAATTAAACCATCTGAAAAATGGGTTTCATGTAGTCATTATAATATTATCATCATTATAAGTCATATAAAAAAGTTGATGAAATCATAAGATCATATCCCCTATGAAACATAACAATCCTTAAAATAATATTAATTAATTTCTTTAAATACATAATAAAAATATCCTTATATTTTGATAAAATTTTAAATACAAAATCTAAGAATTTTAATTAAATGAGGTTCTATGAAAATAAAAATATAAAAATATAAAGGGGATTTAATTTAACAAATGGTCATGATGGTGGGAAAATCCATTTATACCATATATTTTAAAAGAGAATAGTCTTTTCAAAATGTTACAAAAAGTAAAAAATGACTTGTTTTAAAAAATTTATTTTTAAAATATTCCTTTTAATACTCTGTAATTAAATTAAAGTTAAGGAAAATATATTTTGTTAAAACATTTCATGTATAGTTAAAAACTTTTATATTTTTTTAAGAGCATAGATATGGAAGAAAATGTTCAACAACCAAAGAGGAAATAAGGTTAAATTTTCTTTTAAAACACATCCTTGATCATTTTATGTTAAAATAGGAGGAAAAAGGTAATATTAATTTAAAATTATTGGATTAATTAGAGGATAATAAAATAAATGGTGTTTAAAGAATAATATTCATATAATTTCCCTCAATAGAAATTCAGCATAGACAATCCTGAAAGGAAATGAGATTATAACATAAACTGTTACCTCAAGTCTGGTATTTCATTGTAGGAATTCAAATATTCATTATAATAAATATATATTTATTAAAAATATATTCCATAACCATATCGATATGTAAATTATTATTTAACATTCATTTATAACTTTTAATTATCCTTTTTTAACATTTTCCTCATTAAAATGAATATCACGATAAAAACTTGTCTATATTCCATGCATGTTTCAGTTCGATGGTTCTGGTACATGAACCATAGTAATAGTTATATCATATTAATAATATTAATAATTCCATAATTATCTTATTTATTCATCATATACACATTTATAATATTTTATATTAAGTGGTGATGAAAAATGAATTACATCACTTTGTGGAGACAACAATCTGTATGTACGCACAAGTGATGTTTTCACCTTTTGATGGATGGAATAAAAGAATGGTAAATGATAACACAACCTAATAAAATAATTATTATACTATATATATTATAAATATTCATTAAATCTATCTGAATTACCATCCATGTAAACTGGAAATGAAAAAAAATCACATCACTTTGTGGAGGTGGTAGTCCACACATATGCATGAATGACATTATCATTTTCCAAATGTGGAAAGGTAATAAAGTATATAACGAACCAACTTGAGTTGAACCTGAACCGGTCACCCGAAACAGCTCGCGACAAGTCCCAAGAGGCATTCTTGATCCTCCTGGGCTGGCGACAAGCACCAAGGGCATCAAAAGAGTAACGGTGAAAGTTATTTCTCCGAATATAAATTAAGAAAAGCAGTGGAATAATAAAAGGGCAACCTAAAATAAATATTCTAAATATAATGAGTAATAAAGAATTGATAAATAAAACTAACTGAACCTAATGACTACTAAAACTCTGTGACGCCCCGACCCCAGTTACCCAGAGTCGGTGCAGTATTACATAACATTGGCATGATCACAAGAAAGATCAAATCTCGAAAGACCGATTGGTTTAGTAGCCTTGGAAACACTAGAAATATTCATAAGTTTTACATTACATCATTAAACGAAAAACTACTACAACAACATATTGTCTCCATAATCCACACTCATATCCCCACATAATATCCCTGCAGGTCATTCATAACTTACTTCTTCACTTCCTGGGAAAAATAAAACATAGAAAAGGGGTGATCTCAAATGCCCAGTAAGGATAACAATATAGCGGAAACTTTCATAAATAAGAATAAACTTTTAAGGCAATGTATAACTAAAACAAAAGCCTTTCAAACATGAACTTTCAACATGGTATGGCATAAATAAAATGAAATAATGCCATTTACTTATTCACATGGATATTCTACTAATCGAATAATCACATGCAAAAATCAATAACCACTTTCATAATGTTGGAATGCATAATGCCAGACTATCATAACCACATAGTCAAGGCCTCGTTCCAAGAATACAAATAAGATTTTGTCAAGGCCTTGTGCCAAGACACTAGTTTGTCTCATGAGACCTACCGATGCATCGAGGAGCTATAGCGGGCTCCACCCGTCACATATTAAGTCCAATGCATTCCCATATGAAAAGGTTTAAACATAACATAAACATTCGTATTAAAACTAGCATACGAAATGTCAATACTTTCACCATATACCATGAATAGTATAAAAATAGCACATCCACAGTAAAACATATCACAAAACCTTCAATACAATATAGAAGTTTTGTATCATAATAAATCAACTTTAAATAATCTTAAAATCCATCAAAGGATGTTGACATAGATGAAATCAAAATTCTTTTTAAAGAAATATCTCCTTTTATTTTGAAATCATTTAAGATACATATAAAATAAAACATTTTCTTTGAAATGTTCTTATAAGCTAGTAAGGGAAGCTTTGAAGATTTTATAACGGAGGAAAATAGCCGCACCCGCCGTATAAGTTAAAAAAAACATTCTTACCTTAATTCTGTCGAAAAGGTTAAAAATGACCTTGTTTTGAAAATGACCGAAAGATTCCTTTATAAACCACTTATAAAAGTCAAAAAGGGTATAAATGACTTTAACTCATATTCTAGTAAATAGTAAAAATGTTTTGAAATACATTTTTAAGAAACATGGATGTGGATGATAAAGAGATCCCAGTAGATTATTACGTATAAACAACTTTGGATAATGAAGAGGTTGTAAAGTAAAACCTTACCTTGTACTTTTCCTTGGTTGGGGTAGGTTAACTTCCTGTATAATGGTGAAATTATTGTTATTAAATTATACAAGAATCATATATATTAATATGATATCATATATGATCTTTTAACATTGATTTGTTAATAATATCTTAGAATTATCGTCGTTTCGGGTGTTAACTTACTCATTTTCTTTTATATGTTTTGTTACATAAGCCATGTTTGTTGTATCTTATTCATATCCAGAATGATATCAAGTCCTTAAACATCATTTTTAAATCATCAAATGATAATTATACTTGAATGGATACGATGGAGAATGAATCTCATCGCGTTCGTGGAGACAGTAGTCCGTACGTACGCACGAGCGACAATATCATTCTTTTGATATTAAAATAATATATAAATGGATGGTATATCATATATACTGAATCATTAACATGTTATATTTATTATTTACATGAGTTACACATCATTATTATACCCATCTAAATAATAATATATTGAATAACAATTACACCACGACGTGGAGACGGTAAGCCGTACGTACGCACGTATGGTAACATGTTATTCAAAGGGTGGATAGAATACTGAATATGGTTGTACCATATTTATAATAACATCACAGTATATGTGAGATACTGGAGTTATTATTTTAGAATGGTAAGAACAAAGGAAGAAGAAGTGGAAGAAGAAATGAACTTGGAGAAGGGTGGTGAAATCATTACCTCTTCTTCGGGTTCTTCCTTTTGATTTGATCAAAAGGGCTCCTTAGGTTGGCTTTCTGATCAAACTAAGGCCTCTAGGTTGTAGTGAGGGAAGTTGGGAGAGTATTTGGGCAGAGTTTGGCCGAACCAAAAGGCTTTTAAGGTGTGAATAAATGAGAAGGAGGAGTGCCCTTTTATAAGAGGGGTGAGGGGCACCTTTGGAAAAGCTAGAGATATTAGTTTATAATAAATTCATATTCGGTTTCCAAAGGCTCCAAAGTTGACTATTAAAAGGATAAGGTGGGGAGGGGTCGAAAAAAAGTCAACCAATAGAATTTAGACAGGTTTGGGTACTTATATTAACCTTATCTTTAAGTATTAACTCTAAGTTAATTAGTTTCACTTTTACAATGTCTCTTTGTATTTTTATATAATATGGTTAATAAACTTACTACATATATCCAATAGACCCCCCAAGTGGTCCATTAATGATGAACCTATCATTAAATAAGTCTTTTGGACGAACCTTAGATTTTTAGGAATTTAATATCAATTAATAATATAATATTTGTTTTAAGAACTCTTTTATGTCAATTTTGACACTATTCAATAGTTGATTTTTGTGAAACTCATAACAGATTGATTACTTCGAAAAAAGTCAATTAAATCAATCATAATATTTCATATTATCCTAGAAACTTAGTTTAATTCATTAAAAGTTTCATATTATATTTATTTAGGTATTTATAATATCAATTATTTTAATTTTTCACTATTATAGTAATTACTGCATCATCATTGTGTCATAAATAAAATAAATTATTTAATGTCTAAAAATTATAAATAAAATATAATTATGTAGGAAATCGTTTTATATTTCTAATGAATATTTATAATCTAAAATCCAACACATATAACCCTATGTAACAATTGTTTTGCTAAAAGATATATGCTTGTGTCATTTTTGTATTCATTTTAACTTAATTAAAATAAAGTGTCATTATCACTTACAAGTGGATCCATGGGGTCCCAAAATATACCCAAAGATGCCCATGGTCGACCATGTATCAACCAATAGGGTTAAGACACATTTTAGGGTAATTTAGTATTATTATAATATTATTTGTTAACCCTTATTTACCGGATTTACCCTTAACCATGGTAAATAAAATATTTACCGCAGTAATTATTCAAAATGTCTAAAAATAAAAGTTACCTATTTACACAATTTGAACATCCTGATTCCAAATATGGAATCCATTTTCCTAAATTCAAAACACAGAAGTGGCAGAAATTAATTTAAAATTAATTCCCGCTGTCAAAACAAAAAGCGTGTTTTTAAGAGATAATAAATATCAAAAGATTGACACTTGTTTATGTCTGGTTTAATTGTGAAATTATGTCCAATGACAAACATTAAATTAAATGGTAAAAATATATTCTAAATATACTTTAAAACCACTCCAATTCATAATTTATCAATATTAATTATTTTGATTAAAAAAGTTGTTTTTAATTAAAATTTAGTAATTTTCACTATTCATCAAAATATAAAAGTTATCCGAAAAGTACCAAAATTTCACCCTAGGCTAAATTAGATATTCCGAATCCAAAAATGAAGTCCATTTTGAAATATAAAATATATATAATTTTAAAAAGTAGGTATTACTATTCATAACGGCTAGTTTGATTGGTTGTTAGAACTCGGTGTTGCGTACAACACACGCTATCGCATTATTCGAAGGGAAACGTACCGTGGAAGCTTGGGGTGTTACATTCTCCCCTCCTTCAAATAATTGCGTCCTAGAAATTTCTAGGGTATTACTACATAAAAAGACTCGGGTGGTTCTTCATCATAAGTTCCTCGGGTTCCCACGTTGCCTCTTCCATCTTATGATTTCTCCACAAAACTTTTACCAGACACGTCGTCCGGTTTCTCAGCACTTGTTCTCTTGTATCAAGAATCCTGACGGGCTCTTCACAATAGGAAAGATCGGGTTCCAGTTCTAATTCTTCATAGGTGAGTACATGATTTGGATCAGGCATGTATTTCCTCAACAGAGATACGTGGAACACATCGTGAACTTTGGAGAGACTTCGCGGCTTTGCCAATCAGTAAGCTACAACCCCAATTCGTTCTAGAATTTCGAAGGGTCCGATGTACCTGGGACTCAATTTACCTTTCTTACCAAAACGTATGACTCCCTTCCATGGAGATACCTTCATGAAAACATGATCACCGAATTGAAATTCCAAATCCTTCCTTCGATTATCGGCATAGCTCTTCTGCCTACTTTGAGCTGCTCTGATGTGATTTTGGATTACCTTCACCTTTTCCATCGTTTCCTCCACCAGTTCTGGACCTACAAGTTTTCTTTCACCGACGTCATCCCAACAGGTTGGTGTACGACATCTCTTTCCGTATAACACTTCATATGGTGCCATCTGAATACTCGAATGGAAGCTATTGTTATAGGAAAATTCTACCAGTGGTAAATATTGATCCCACATACCCTGAAAGTCAAGTGAGCAAGATCTCAACATGTCTTCTAAGGTTTGAATAGTCCGTTCTGATTGTCCGTCTGTCTGAGGGTGGTAAGCAGTGCTCAAATGAAGTTCAGTATCCAAGGATTTCTGAATACTTTTCCAGAATCTTAAAGTAAAACGGGGATCACGATCAGAAACAATCGATAGGGGTACTCCATGAAGTCTCACAACTTCATTAATATATAGTCTTGCTAGACGTTCCAGGGGTAGATCTTCTCTTATAGCAAGAAAATGTGCTGACTTGGTAAGACGATCAACAATAACCCATATTGCATCGTTCCTTCTAGGAGTCTTTGGTAGCCCCATGACAAAGTCCATCGTAATATTGTCCCATTTCCACTCCGGTATGGGAAGAGGTTGCATGACTCCTCCAGGCTGTTGCCTTCCAGCTTTCACTTGTTGACAAACCATACATCTTGACACAAAATCAGCAATCTCCCTCTTCATGTTGTCCCACCAAAAATGTTCCTTCAAATCTCAATACATTTTGGTGCTCCCAGGGTGTATAGAGAAGTTGGAACTATGAGAATCATCCAGCAATTCCCTTTTTTGATCAGGTATATCGGGAACGCAAAGTCTCTTCCCAAATTTCAAAATTCCATCTTCATACACAAAGTCTCTCAATATCCCATCATTCACAGCTTTAATCTTCTTTTGAAATTCTTCATAATCGGTCTGAGTACTCTTAATCCTTTCTATTAAAGATGGTTTGGCAACCATTTGAAAAAGCATTGATGTTTAACCTTCCCTGGTTATTCCCATGTCCATCTTCACTAGATCCATGAAAATTGGATCCCTTTCAATTCTCATATTGTTCAAAACTCCATGGTCTTTTCTACTCAAAGCATCTGCCACCTTGTTTGCCTTCCCCGGGTGGTAGTGTATCGTGCAATCATAATCCTTGAGTAATTCAAGCCATCTCCTTTGCCTCATGTTGAGTTCTTTTTGTGAGAAAATATACTTCAAACTCTTGTGATCAGTATAAATCTCACATTTTTCACCATAGAGGTAGTGCCTCCATATCTTCAAAGCAAAGATCACAGCTGCTAACTTGAGATCATGTGTAGGATAGTTTTGTTCATGAATTTTCAACTGTCGTGATGCATAGGCAATAACTCTATCATTCTGCATAAGGACACAACCAAGTCCTTTCTTCGATGCATCACTATAAATAACGAACCCATCATTCCCCGATGGTAGAGTCAATATAGGAGCATTGAATAATCTTTTCTTTAGTTCTTCAAAACATTCTTCACACTCTTTTGTCCAAAAAAATTTAACCCCTTTACGTGTGAGCTTCGTTAATGGGTTAGCCAATCGGGCAAAATTCTGGACGAAACGTCGATAATAACCTGCCAAACCAATAAAACTGCGTACCTCAGTTATACTCGTAGGTGCTGGCCATTCTTGGATTGCCTTGGTCTTAGAAGGATCAACAGAGATTCCATCTTTAGAGACAATATGGCCAAGAAAAGAAATCTCCTGAAGCCAGAATTCACACTTGCTAAACTTCCCATATAATTCATGCCTCCTCAGAGTCTTCAAGGTAATGCGCAAGTGATTTTCATGATCTTCGTAGGTTTTGGAGTATACCAATATATCATCAATAAATACCACCACAAATTCATCGAGATACTCCTTGAAAACTCTATTCATCAGATCCATGAATACAGAGGGTGCATTAGTCAATCCAAACGTCATTACAGTAAACTCGTAATGCCCGTACCTGGTTCGAAATGCTGTCTTCAGAATGTCTTCTTTCTTCACACACAACTGATGGTATCCAGATCGAAGGTCAATCTTTGAAAAGTATTGAGCTCCATGTAGTTGGTCAAATAAATCATCAATTCGAGGTAGGGGATACTTGTTCTTTATCGTTATAGCATTGATCTCCCTGTATTCGATACATAACCTCATAGATCCATCTTTCTTTTTAACAAAAAGAACAGGGGCTCCCCATGGAGAAACACTAGGGCGAATAAATCCTTTATTACTCAATTCCTCTAGTTGTTTCTTTAGTTCGACTAACTCTACAGTAGCCATTCTGTAAGGGGTCTTCGATATAGGCCTTGATCGAGGAATCAAATCAATGGAAAACTCAACTTCTCGTTCTGGAGGATGTCCAGGTAAATATTCCGGAAATACATCTAAAAATTCTTTCACAACAGGTACATCCTCTATTTGAACATTACTTTCCTCACCCACAGTTATTTCATTCTCTTCCTCCCCAATAATTGAATTTAGTTGAGCTATTGAGGGTGGATCTAAATAAGAATTAGGTGGTGACGATTCTGCTCTAAAGATAAGGTGTTCCTTATCATTATCATCAAGAATCGTAACCTCTTTCTTTTTACAATAAATCTTCGCATCATAGTCCGAAATCCAGTCCATACCGAGGATTATATCAAACTCAATCATAGGTATGACGATGAGATCAGCAAATAAAGAAAATTTATGTGCTCTAATGGGGACTGATTCACAAAACTTTGTTGCAATGATACTTCCCTTAGGAGTTTTAACTGACAACTCCCTTATTAAATCAAATTGGAAATATCTAATTTTCTTAGCAAACTGGGAAGATATGAAACAATGCGATGATCCAGAGTCAAATACTGCATTTTCTAAACTTGAGGAAACCATTAAATTACCTGCCACCACGTCTTTCGGAGCTTCTACCTCAGCAGTAGTGATAGCATAAGCCTGGCCTTGATCCCTTGGCCTTTTCTGAGGTAAGTTCTCCTGACGCTTAGGACATGCATTTGCATAATGCCCCATCTCCCTGCAATTGTAGCACTGAACGTTGGTAGCTTCCTTCTTCCCCTTGCAATGATGAGCTTGGTGGCCTTTTTCACCACACTTGTAACAGACTCCCATTCCCTTCAAGCAAGCACCGGGGTGTTTCTTCCCGAATTTACCACAAGATGGATATTCAACCTTTCCCTTCTTCCCCTTATTTCCATTCCCAGATTGATCAGCAGGTCTCTTCTTCTGTTGCTTTGCTTTAAAGTCATAAGACTTAGAGAATTCCTTTTCGGTCTTTATAGCACATGAGACAATGTCTTCGTACGATGAAAAGGATTGTGAGACTAATGCTCGACGGAGAAATGGTTTTAACCCATCAAAGAAACGATCAATCTTACTTCTTGGGTTGCGAATATAATCTCCAGCATACCTCGCTAACCTTGTAAAGTTAGCCTCATAATTTGTGACATTCTCATCCTCCTTTTATCTCAGACTTAGAAATTGCCTTTCCATATCCGCTCGATGGTCACGGGGAAAGTATTTTTCTAAAAACAGATCTTTGAACTCCCTCCATTCCATATTTGATACTTCATCATCTTCCTTCATGTTTTGAATCAATGACCACCATTGATCAGCATCTCCAGTGAGGCGGTAAACTGCCATGATAACTTTTTCCCTTTCACTGCTCCCCAAATCCTGAAATATTTTCTCTAGGGAATTTATCCATTGCTCAGCTACTAAGGGATTTATACTCCCATTGAACATTGGTGGTTGTTGCCTCATGAATCGATCTAACATTGATCCTCCAAGCTGCGGATCAGGGTGCTCCATACGGGTAAGGTTATTATTCATAACCTGAGTAAGTTGTCCCAGTATGGTGATTAGCTGATCGGCACCAGTTGCATCACCAGCCCCACTATAATTATCTTGAGGAGGAGGGAAATCCCTACATGGAGTGCTTGCATTGATACAGTTTCCATTTCTTCCACTAGGCACCATTTCTAAACAATGGCATAAACTAGATCAGTTTATGAATCAAAATACATAATCCCATACTTATAAAACACTTAACATAAATTGAACTATTTATGGATATAATCCATAATCATAAAAATGTTTTCTTTGAGGAATTATATACTCATAAACCCTTCATAATGATTTGTAAAGAAAATGAGAGTTATCCCAAGCATATCCCCCAGGAGTGTCATAACCAAGAGTGCAGCAAGGCCCGTTGTCGTGCACCAGTTCCCGTTCGAGTCTAGCTCAAAGCGGTGTTTTCGGGTTTTTCCCCTAGGTACATCTGTGCCAAAGCCGCCTCTACCTGCTCGTATCTAGACAGGGATGTATTGCTCGGAAAACTCACAAAATCTCTACAATACCAAAATTCTAGGAAGTTCTTCTATACTAATCCTCAAAGTTCATCTTAGGTCTACGTGCTCTAATCAGAGTTTATCTAAATCTAGCTTCCAAGGTTTGTACTAAACTTCCTCTGATACCAACTGTAACTCCCCGACCCCAGTTACCCAGAGTCGGTGCATTATTACATAACATTGTCATGATCACAAGAAAGATCAAATCTCGAAAGACCGATTGGTTTAGTAGCCTTGGAAACACTAGATATATTCATAAGTTTTACATTACATCATTAAATGAAAAACTACTACAAAAACATATTGTCTCCATAATCCACACTCATATCCCCACATAATATCCCTGCAGGTCATTCATAACTTACTTCTTCACTTCCTGGGAAAAATAAAACATAGAAAAGGGGTGAGCTCAAATGCCCAGTAAGGATAACAATATAGCGGAAACTTTCATAAATAAGAATAAACTTTTAAGGCAATGTATAACTAAAAAAAAAGCCTTTCAAACATGAACTTTCAACATGGTATGGCATAAATAAAATGAAATAATGCCATTTACTTATTCACATGGATATTCTACTAATCGAATAATCACATGCAAAAATCAATAACCACTTTCATAATGTTGGAATGCATAATTCCAGACTATCATAACCACATAGTCAAGGCCTCGTGCCAAGACTACAAATAAGATTTTGTCAAGGCCTTATGCCAAGACACTAGTTTGTCTCATGAGACCTACCGATGCATCGAGGAGCTATATCGGGCTCCACCCGTCACATATTAAGTCCAATGCATTCCCATATGAAAAGGTTTAAACATAACATAAACATTCGTATTAAAACTAGCATACGAAATGTCAATACTTTCACCATATACTATGAATGGTATAAAAATAGCTCATCCACAGTCAAACACATCACAAAACCTTCAATACAATATAGAAGTTTTGTATCATAATAAATCAACTTCAAATAATCTTAAAATCCATCAAAGGATGTTGACATAGATGAAATCAAAATTCTTTTTAAAGAAATATCTCCTTTTATTTTGAAATCATTTAAGCTCCATATAAAATAAAACATTTTCTTTGAAATATTCTTATAATCTTGTAAGGGAAGCTTTGAAGATTTTATAATGGCGGAAAATAGCCGCACCCGCCGTATAAGATAAAAAAAAATTCTTACCTTAATTCTGTCGAAAAGGTTAAAAAGGACCTTGTTTTGAAAACGACCGAAAGATTCCTTTATAAACCACTTATAAAAGTCAAAAAGGGTATAAATGACTTTAACTCATATTCTAGTAAATAGTAAAAATGTTTTGAAATACATTTTTAAGAAACATGGATGTGGATGATAAAGAGATCCCAGTAGATTATTACGTATAAACAACCTTGGATAATGAAGAGGTTGTAAATTAAACCCTTACCTTGTACTTTTCCTTGGTTGGGGTAGGTTAACCTCCTGTATAATGGTGAAATAATTGTTATTAAATTATACAATAATCATATATATTAATATGATATCATATATGATCTTTTAACATTGATTTGTTAATAATATCTTAGAATTATCGTCGTTTCGGGTGTTAACTTACTCATTTTCTTTTATATGTTTTGTTACATAATCCATGTTTGTTGTATCTTATTCATATCCAGAATTATATCAAGTCCTTAAACATCATTTTTAAATCATCAAATGATAATTATACTTGAATGGATACGATGGAGAATGAATCTCATCGCGTTCGTGGAGACGGTAGTCCGTACGTACGCACGAGCGACAATATCATTCTTTTGATATTAAAATAATATATAAATGGATGGTATATAATATATACAGAATCATTAACATGTTATATTTATTATTTACATGAGTTAGACATCATTATTATACCCATCCAAATAATAATATATTGAATAACAATTACACCACGACGTGGAGACGGCAAGCCGTACGTACGCACGTATGGTGACATGTTATTCAAAGGGTGGATAGAATACTGAATATGGTTGTACCATATTTATAATAACATCACAGTATATGTGAGATACTGGATTTATTATTTTAGAATGGTAAGAACAAAGGAAGAAGAAGTGGAAGAAGAAATGAACTTGGAGAAGGGTGGTGAAATCATTACCTCTTCTTCGGGTTCTTCCTTTTGATTTGATCAAAAGGGCTCCTTAGGTTGGCTTTCTGATCAAACTAAGGCCTCTAGGTTGTAGTGAGGGAAGTTGGGAGAGTATTTGGGTAGAGTTTGGCCGAACCAAAAGGCTTTTAAGGTGTGAATAAATGAGAAGGAGGAGTGCCCTTTTATAAGAGGGGTGAGGGGCACCTTTAGAAAAGCTAGAGATATTAGTTTATAATAAATTCATATTCGGTTTCCAAAAGCTCCAAGGTTGACTATTAAAAGGTTAAGGTGGGGATGGGTCGAAAACAACTCAACCAATAGAATTTAGACAGGTTTGGGTACTTATATTAACCTTATCTTTAAGTATTAACTCTAAGTTAATTAGTTTCACTTTTACAATGTCTCTTTGTATTTTTATATAATATGGTTAATAAACTTACTACATATATCCAAGAGACCCCCAAGTGGTCCATTAATGATGAACCTATCATGAAATAAGTCTCTTGGCCGAACCTTAGATTTTTAGGAATTTAATATCAATTAATAATATAATATTTGTTTTAAGAACTCTTTTATGTCAATTTTGACACTATTCAATAGTTGATTTTTGTGAAACTCATAACAGATTGATTACTTCGAAAAAAGTCTATTAAATCAATCCTAATATATCATATTATCCTAGAAAATTAGTTTAATTCATTAAAAGTTTCATATTATATTTATTTGGGTATTTATAATATCAATTATTTTAATTTTTCACTATTATAGTAATTACTGCATCATCATTGTGTCATAAATAAAATAAATTATTTAAAGTCTAAAAATTATAAATAAAATATCATTATGTAGGAAATCTTTTTATATTTCTAATGAATATTTATAATCTAAAATCCAACATATATAACCCTATGTAACAATTGTGTTTCAAAAAGATATATGCTTGTGTCATTTTTGTATTCATTTTAACTTAATTAAAATAAAGTGTCATTATCACTTACAAGTGGATCCATGGGGTCCCAAAATAGACCCAAAGATGCCCATGGTCGACCATGTATCAACCAATAGGGTTAAGACACGTTTTAGGGTAATTTAGTATTATTATAATATTATTTTTTAACCCTTATTTACCGGATTTACCCTTAACCATGGTAAATAAAATATTTACCGCAGTAATTATTCAAAATGTCTAAAAATAAAAGTTACCTATTTACACAATTTGAACATACTGATTCCAAATATGGAATCCATTTTCCTAAATTCAAAACACAGAAGTGGCGGAAATTAATTTAAAATTAATTCCCGCTGTCAAAACAAAAAGCGTGTTTTTAAGAGATAATAACTATCAAAAGATTGACACTTGTTTATGTCTGGTTTAATTGTGAAATTATGTCCAATGACAAAAATTAAATTAAATGGTAAAAATATATTATAAATATACTTTAAAACCACTCCAATTCATAATTTATCAATATTAATTATTTTGATTAAAAAAGTTGTTTTTAATTAAAATTTAGTAATTTTCACTATTCATCAAAATATAACATTTCTCCGAAAAGTACCAAAATTTCACCCTAGGATAAATTAGATATTTCGAATCCAAAAATGAAGTCCATTTTGAAATATAAAATATATATAATTTTAAAAAGTATGTATTACTATTCATAACGGCTAGTTTGATTGGTTGTTAGAACTCGGTGTTGCGTACAACACACGCTATCGCATTATTCAAAGGGAAACGTACCGTGGAAGCTTGGGGTGTTACAAACTCCATGTGACCCCATGGGTCACACTCTGATCACAAGACTCAACATCTCCCATGATGATCGAGATCAAGAAGAATCCTTCACGTGAGATTAAAATCAAGAACAAAGTATAAGAACGAGTATTAAAACTCAGAATGAATTCCCAATAAATATATTCCCAAATTAATTTACATTAAATAAAGGAAAATCAATTTAAGGTTTAAAATATACTATATAAAAGTATGTTTCCACACATTTTCCATTTATAGAAAATCACAATCCATTTCCCTTTTATCTTAAACCAGTTTCTTTTTCAAGAATAAAGATTTAACCTTTAAATGAAAGAGGGATTGAGAATAACTAAGTTTATATTATTTTCAAAAACATTTTCCAACAACATTTGAAAATCATTTTATCCCTTTTAGTAAAGAGATGCACTATAAAATGAGGTGAAATTAATTATCACACAAGGGGAATGAAAAATAACAAGCAAGAGTGACAAACCAACAATACACCACAATCATCCTCCGTAGATAACTAAGTGCAGAAGTACATGGGAGAACCCAGGATCTCATGAATAATCTAGAAAATACTATACATGTGAGTCATTTCAAAGGAATTCCATACCCGATGATTTTATAATGACCAAACGCCCAATCGTCTCCCTACCTAGCCTAACCGAGGGGCCCAATCCTATAACAATGATAACAAAAAAACTCCTGATATGGGCCACTAGCTAGTGAAATATCCTAGACTAGTGCATCAATCATTCACTAAGAATTTAATCTCTATGCTAGGTTAAAATGCTCAGACTAAGAAGGGGGTGAGATAACATTTTTAAACAGGTATCCAGTCACAAGTATATTCATCACATACAGTCAACACTGACCACAAGGTCACCCCTGAGTCACCCCATGGAACAAGTCCCTTGCCTTTAAACCATCATTTCATAGGGGATGTACCAAACCAAGTAAAATCACATAATTCATTAACCAAAAAGGTAGGGACCCATTCTAAAGATACTTTTTAAGATATCCAGTTTTATAAAATGCCAACCGGGCCTCACATGATTTTCTCATGCCAAACCATTTATTAAATAATCACACACACACCACTTTGAAAACAAAAAACGCACTTAGAAACCCATTTTAAAAACCCAATTCACCACTTTAAATAAAAATCAAATTTATAAGGGCAAAATGGGCATTTCATCCAATACTTAGTAAGCACATTTAACAAATAATTCGAGGAAATTCAAATACCAATGGGGCCTTACTTTATTTCACAATAGTTAATTATTCTAAAAATCATAAATTACTAACTGGAATTAAATAAAAGTGGAAAAAACAAGAAATCAATAATTATTTAATTTAATTTCTAATGCGTAGGGAAACCTACCTCAACATGGGAGCAGACCATTCCAAGACACTTCGGTGCTTGACACATTAGTCCGCGACCACTCATAGCTGACCCACACTCACACAATCATACTTATATATACAGATATATATATATATATCCATAATCCAATGCACATATTCCATGTTCCATGAGAGAATACATATATGGAGGATATATATATATACACATTATACATACCTTATGTATATGTGTGTGTGCCATCAAACACTGATCAAAGCTCAATACAACATATCCTTGAATCACAAAACCATAACAGAAAGGTTCAACACACCTAAAATATTACCCATATAGAATAAATAAATAATAAATCAAGAATGGAAATTTAAAAATCATATTAAAAAAACACACACAAGGACTATACGCTAATACAAACCCATTTTACAATACATTTAATATCAATCACACAACATATAAATCCTTATTTGATAAAGTACAATAAAAGTAAACCATTGACCAACCACATTCATGGACCACACCCCTTTTTAAGACCACACATAAACCAATTCCACATTAAATCATGTTATCCAACTTTTAAATAATTCAAAAGTGAACAAAAAAGTATCCATCATTCCATGAAACCCATTTTCTTTGAAAACCCACTTTAAATGCATTATCACCTTAAGTTCCTTAAGAAACACATTTTGTACCATCTATGAAAGGCACAAAACCCCTTTCAAGAAAAATCACCATGAAACACACACAAAATGTAATCATTTTCCCTTATAAAATCTATTTTTTACACACATACATTCCAAAGCATTTCAAAAATATGTTCCGCACCACATAATAAATTCATAAAACACATTTATGGAGACATGAAAGAATATTAAAGTCATCTAAAAAAATAAGGCATGAAACCACCTACCCCCTGTGGAGAAACATCCATCAATTGGTGTGAAACCACAACTGCACCTCAAGAGAACCCTAAGAAGGAAAAATTTATCCAAAAAAATATCAAACCCTAACTAATAATATTCAACCTTAAATTGAAAACCCTACCTACTGGAAAACTAAAACCCTAAAGCACAATAACCAAAATCCCAAAAAGTGGAATAAAGGATTACCTAGAGGGGTCACACTGAAGGTGGATTCACAGGCAGGGGGTCATGCTAGATGTAACCTCGCCAGTAGGGCTCAGGCCATCGCCAGGGGGTTGGGTTGGAGGTGAGCAGTGTCGGTAGTTGTGGTTCACCGGAAGGAAGGTCGACTAGGGAGGGCATGCGTAGGTGGGGAGGGGAGATAGGGCACTACACATAGGGGAGGGGTGCAACAAGATAGAGGGAAGTGGGAGAGGGTTCATGAGGGAGAGGGGGAAAGGTAAGGAAAGGAAACCTAACGGATAAATAAAGATAAATAACCTAATAATAATAATAATAATAATAATATTTATAATATTAATACGAATAACATCATAAAAACTATATTCATAATAATAATAATAAGACTCATGTTCTTAAAACTAATAATAATAAGATCTATAACATTAATAATAATATTAATATTATTAATAGTGATAATAATAATAGTAATAATAATCTCAATTATTATTGTTATTATTATTAAAACAATTCATTAAATATTATTAAAAATTTCTTATTTTATTTTAGTTTTATTTGATTATTAATTTCATTTTATTTATTTACATTGAACATTTAGTAGGCTGCATGGTGACCTAGGTAGAGCCGCGTGGTTTCCAACCCGTGCTCTACCCGTGCGCTCGATGCTTCCAAGCCCCAAAACATGATTTTTTCAATAAAAACTCAAAAATTAAAACCGAGACTCAAACCAAATCCTAAAGAAATTATCCAAATATAATAAAATAATTAAATTAATTAATTAAAAGTTTTTTTGTGTGAAAATTCTCGCCACCATAATGCTTTTCTCCCCAAAAAAATCCACAATAAGGTCTAGAAAAAAAGCAATTATCTTTTGTAGTTCATGGAGATCCCCAAGATAAGATGATTGAGATGAGTATAAAGACTACTAATAAAGGAAGGGATTTATAAATTAAACTCATGGGACCAAAATAGACTCCCTTATATGTGCCACCCACCCCAAAATTTTAAAATCCTTCAGTTTATCGATCAAAATGAAATAACTTTCACAACACATAATCCAACATCCTGAGACAAAACACCTTAAGTATTCCCAAAGAGTCTCACACATTTTACCAAAAAACTCAAACTAGGCTACCATAGCCTTACTTCAGAACACCGTTGGGCGCACTTCAACCTCAAAGTTTTACTCAAGAGAGGGGCTTGGGGTTAGATACCTCTGAATGAGACTACCTATCGCCAAGCCGACACCAAGAATATGACCAAATTACTGACATGAGGAGGCCCGAACGGACTCCCCACCAAAATGAATAGGCTACATAAATTCATTTACATGAATATTTAGTGAGAACCATGGTGGTATCCCCACCATAACGTTCAAAAATCATAATTGACTAGCATAAACTGACACAAAAAACCTCACATGGTTTTCTTAGGAGCATCTCGAACACCAAATCTCTCAATGAAAGGGACCCAATTTACAAAGCTCCAAACCAACCATAAGATTCTACACAGTTCACCACTCCCACGAAATTACCATTCTTTGATGAGACCAAATGAAAACCAAGATCAAAACAGACTTATAAGGATGATCATGCATAAACAGACACATGGAAAGTCGCATCAACAAGGTTACAAGAATAGAGTTATGAGGGAACAATACAATTAAAACACTTTATTACCAGAGATGAAACTTTCCACACATGTGGGTAATGACATTGAGATGAATTCCCCATATATCTTTTCACAAAATAGGGATTCTCAAAATGAGATAGCTACACAGGATGTTTAAACTATATTCATTCCCTATACTAAAGATAGGAACTAGACCAAGGTCCTTTACACCCCTGGGGGTTCTGGGCTATGAACTAGCTTCACCATGGAGCCTACGGATAAAGCCCATATGTTTGAAGTATCTCCCACTTCGTAGTCAGGCATTGAAGACTCTCGAATGGAACTTCTCTTTCTGGTGTCACACAAAACCTCCCCACATTCTAGTTAGATCCACCAGAACACAACACACTCTGAAAATAATTTTACTCTAACACATCACTTTACCAATACAAGGATTTAAAAGATGCACACGCATCTCCCTGTTCACCTTGAATAAGAAACACGAAGGAAATGATGAAAAGGAAAAAAATTTCATCTGAAATTGAGATGTCTGAAAATACTAAAGGAAGGATACACTTCTGTAAAAATAGAAGTTCTCAAAAGGGAACCAAAACAACCACCTTTGCATTTGAAAAGGGAAATAACACTTAAAAACGTCACCGAACATGACCCTTATATCACAAGAGGCCTTACCATGAAAGGGAACTTAAACTGAGTCATGAAAAATACAAGATCTCTACAAAAACATTTAACTAATTTTGAAACACTTCCAATTTAACAACAAACATTATTTTATTAATAAAATTTTTAATTAAGAACCCAAATCTTCTCATTTGAAACAAATTTCCAGAATCCTTTTTATAGTAAATTTCCATTTTCCTAAAGAAAATGTCCCTAAAAAACTCAAGTTTTGATTACGAAAACCCATTATCATTAAAACCATTCTCATCTTACATAAAAACCATTTCATAAAAATCCACTTTTCAAAAACATCATCCAAAAAAATTTTGAAAACACCATTTCCGCCCTTTGAAAATCAAACCACATTAAATTGATCCTTTCATAAATCCACAATAAGAGTTTTAAAAACAATTTAAAGATACAAGAGGGACCCCAAATAACTCACATGGAGAAACAATGTATTTAGGTGACTCAGAAACTTGGTTGGAGGCCATATTCTAGTAATGCAACCATCATAGAGAATATCATAGGGAAATTTCCCTAGATACACATAGTTTTCTAGGACCTGTGAGCTCATAGAGGCCACTTCCCAACTATATTTTTAGTTCCCAACACCAAACAATCCACAAGAACTAAAGGGCACCATCAAACCTAGACATCCCCTAGTAACCTGAGGATCAGAACGAGAAAGAGTTTGTGACTCTCTTCCCACACCTACCCCTCGATTCCTAACAATCCTACTCCTTCAACCTCGATTTCCCCACCTAACAATGGGAACTCTAAAAACAAGATCCACTAAAGAGATAACCTACATTGATACCATTTTTTCCCGAACCAACCCAGTTCGACCCTAAACAGGTCACCCGATATAATATGTAAGAAGGCCCAAGAGGCATTCTCAATCTTCCTGGGTTGGTGACAAGCTCCAAGGGAATCAATAGAGTATCGATGGGAATAATTTCTCCCAATATAAATAATCAAAAGTAGCAGAATAATAAAAGAACAACCTAAATTAATTAAACCAAATAGAACAAATATGAAAGAATTGATAAATAGAACTAATCGAACCTGATGACCACTAAAACTTCATGTGTCCCCATTGGTCACACTCTGATAAAAAAACTCAAAATCTCCCATGATGATCAAGATCAAGCTGAAACCTACACCTAATACCAAAAACATGAACAAAGTATATGAATGAGTATTAAAAATCAGTATGTGTGTCCATGAAATCTATTCCTAAATGCATTCCCTTTAAATAAAGAAACACCAATTTTAGTTTTCAACTATAATATATAAAAGTAAGTTTTTTTTCACACATTTTACCTTTAATAAAAATCAAAATCCATTTCATTTTTATCTCAATCCAGTTTCTTTTTCAAGAATAAATATTTAACCTTTTAATGAAATAGGGATTGAGAAGAAGGAAGTGCATAACATTTTCAAATCCTTTTTCCACAAACAATTGAAAATAATTTTGTCACTTTTAGTAATGAGATGCTCTATATAATAAGGAGAATGTAATGATCACACAAGGGAAATGGAAAATAGCAAGCAACAATAACCAACCAACAATGCACCTCAATCATCCACCGAAGATAACTAAGTGATGAAGTACATGGGAGAACCTAGGAGATCGGGAATAATCTAAAACATACTATACATACGACTCATCCTAAAGGCGTTCCCTACCCGATGATGTCATAATGACCAAACTCCCAATCATTGCCCTACCTGGCTAGACCGAGGGGTCTAATACATAACAATGATAACAAAATGACCCCAATATGGGCCAATAGCTAATGCAATAACCTATACTAGTGCACCAATAGTTCACCGAGAATTCTATCACTGTGCTAGGTTCACATGTTCAGACTAAAAAGGGGGTGATCCAATAATGTCAAACAAGTATCTAGTAAAAAGTACATTAATCACACATAGTCAACACACACCACAAGGTCACCCCCCCGAGTCACCCAAAGGAACAAGTCCATTTCCTTTAAACCATTATTTCACAAGGGAAGTCCCAAACCAAGGAAACACCCATCTTTCATCAACCAACATGGAAATGACCCATTCCTAGGAGAGTTTTTAAGATAATCAGTTTTATAAAAATTCCAATTAGGCCTCAAATGATTTTCTCCTTCCAAACCATTTCTTAAATAATCACATACACACACACCACTTTGAATCCAAGAAATTCACTTGGAAACCCATTTCAAAAACTGAATTAATCACTTTAAATCTGAAGAACTTTTATAAGGACCAAGGAGGTATTTTATCAAATGATTAGCAATCAAATTTAACAAAAATTCCCAAGATATTAAAATACAAAGAGGTTCTTACTTTATTTCATAATAATCAATTATTCTAAAAACCATAAATTAATAACAAGCATTAAATAAAAGTGTGAAAACAAGAAATCAATAATTCTGTAATTTAAGTGCTAATGAATTGGTAATCCTACCACAATAAGGGAGAAGACCTAGTTGAGACACTTCGGCACTAGAAAAATTAGGTGGTGACCACTCATAACTAGACCACATTCACTCACACACACACACACAAATAGACACACACACACACAAATATATATATATATATATATCCATAATATAATGCAGGTATTCCCTAAACCATTAGGGAATACGTACATGTAGGATATATATATATATATATATATATATATATATACCTTATGTATATGTGTCTTCTCCCTTAAACATTGATCAATACTCATTTCATAATATCATAGGATCAAAAAAAACATAGAGGCGAGGTTCAAAAAACCTCAAATATTACCCATAGAGCATAAATAAAGAATAAATCAATCAAGGCCATTTACAACTCATATTAAAAAAAATGCACACTAGAACTATACACTGATACTAACCCATTTTACACAACATTTACTATCCATCAAACTACTTATAAATCCTTGATTGAAAAAGCACATGAAAATCACACCATTGACCAACCACTTTCATGGGCCATGCCCCTTTCTAAGACCACACATAAACCAATTCCACTTTAAATCATGCTTTCCTAACTTTAAACAATAACCAAGTTAATAAAAAGTTCACAACAAAGTAGCCATCATGCATGAAAACCCATTTTCTATGAAAAATCACTTTAAATGAATTCACACTTTATGTTCCTTGAGAATCAAATTTTATACCTTCCATGAAAGGCACAAAACCCCATTTAAGAAACATCACCATGAAACACACACAATATATAACCATTTTCCCTTATAAAAATACAACTTCTCCACACATACGTGCCAAATCATTTAAAAAATATGTTCTGCAAAACATAATAATTTCATATAACACATTTATGGGTATAAGCAAGCCTATTAAAAGCATAAAAAAATATCAAGGCATGGAACCACCTTCCTCTTGTGCAGAAACATCAATAAATTGGTGTGAAACTACAACCACACCTCAAGAGAACCCCAAGAAGGAAAGATTTATCCAAAATAACAAGATCAATCCCTAACTAATAAGATTCAAACCTAAATCGAAAACCATATCTGCTGGAATACTAAAAACCTAAAGGAAAAGAACCAAAATCATAGAAAGAGGAATAAAGGATTGCCTAGAGGGGTTTCAACATAGGGGAGGTCACACCCAAGGTGGATTCACTGACAGGGGGTCATGATGGAGGTAGCCTTGTCGGAAGGGGGCCGCACCACCAGCAGGTAGTCATGCTGCTGGTAGGGGGTCATGCTAGTGGTGGATTCACAAGTAGGGGGTCCCGTCGGAGATGAGCATCACCAGTTGGGGTGGTTCAGTGGATGAAAGGTCAGTCAGGGACAATGTTCACAGGTGGTGATGGGAGATAAGGTAGCGCACACATGGGTGGGGATGCGATGAGGTAGAGGGAAGAGGGAGTGGATTTGCAATGGAGAGGGTGAAAAGGGGAGGAAATAAAACCTAACAAAAAACTAAAAAAATATAAAAATAACATAATAATAATAATAATACCAATAAAATAATAAAAATTATATTCTTAATAATAATAATAAGATAAATATTCTTAACAATAATAATAATAAGAACAATAACATTAATAATAACATTAATATTATTAACAATGATAAGAATAATAATATTATAAAATAATAATAATAATAATATTAAAATAAATCTTAAATTTTTATTACACTTTTTCTATTTTTCTATTTTTTTATTTATTTGATTTTACTTATCTACTTTGAACATCAGGCTGACGACACAATGACCTGGGAGAAGCCGCACGGTTTCCAACCACTGCTCTGCGCATGCAACTGATGCTACCAGCCTCCAAAACACACATTTTTCAATTGAAACAAAAAAAATTCAAACTGGGACTCAACCCAAATCATGTCATAATTATCCAAACCCTGTAAAATAATTAAATGAAATAATTACACGGGCCAGGGTGTGACAAGGTAGATAATATAATATAATTAAAGAAGCTTAATTATGACATAAATATCATATATTATATTATATTAAGTGATTAGTGGTACAATTACATTAAATACACACACACAATACACAAACAGGCTTGAATGGATGGTTATACCCCCCTAAGGGATAACTCACCCAACATGCCTCTTTATTTCATAATATTTTTGGTAGGTCCGAATGCATGCATGATTGGTACATTAATTTCCCACTTGACTAAAAGGATATGTAAAATGTTTATCACATAATTTTAATAACACATTATTTTTTATATTATATTAGATTCATCATGTTATTATGGATACAAAAGATTTATTTGAATTATAAGAAGAGATAACTTTGAAAGAATTGGGTAATTTGATTTCCTATTCTTTGAGAGTCCAAATTTAGATTATGTATTAAGACTTAATTGGATGGTATTTGGGTAAGATAATGTTCTCAATAATTAATTTAAGTGAGTAGAAGAGGTGACCTTTTATAAGTGAGGGGAGGGACAAACATGGAATCATTTAAAAGATTTAAAAAATATGAAGTCAATTTATTTTTAAATTATTCTAAATTTCATATAAATATAATCTAGGATAATATATTATAGAAATATATTCAAACAAAAAAATTTATTTAAGTTTATATGGAATTTTTACCCTTATATCTAATTTTAACTCCAGATAAAGCTTTTTTTAACCCTAACTGTGGTAACAAACTTTTATTGTTTTTAATATTCATTATGAACTAAAATTAAGTTGAAACTATTAAATAATATTAATTATGATGATTAATAATATGTAATACATTTTTAAATATTCAATTACTATAAGTAGAAGAAATTCAATTTAAAATTTGTTCACCAAATGTAATGATTTTAAAAAAAAAATACATTTTTAAGAATGAAACTGAATTTAACTTCATTAATTACAATATAAAAACTATTAAATTAATGTTAAAATATATTACTGAATATATATTTGTTAAATATTATTAAAATAATTATTAAAAAGTTATTAATTAAATTTATTAAGACAAAAACACATTATACACAAATAAAAAAAAGTTTTTTGAAAAATGACTCATTTTACCTTCAAATTGTATTTTTTAATTTCTAACCAATTTATAACAAATGAATTAAATTTTTATATGTGTAAAAAATATTTTTTCATAATTTAGTTACTCTTATTCATATATTCCAATCCCATGATTAGGTGATAAATGTCACCTAATAATAATTCAATAGTATATCATGGTTCATTTAAACTCAGTATAACATGTAAAGAAATATATAAAAAACATAAAAATTATTTAATAGGAATATATAACAAAATAAGAAGATGTTACAATTCACAAACACAAATAATAATTTTATTTTCCTTAATAAAAACAAAAGTAATCAAATTATAGGAATCATAAAAATTATTACATGAGAATCACAACATAGATTAATTATATGTATAATAGTATTAAGTAATAATATTTTAAAACAATTTATACACTCGTCATGACCCACTTAATATAAAATTGAACAACCAAAGTACTCTAATTTAGTTTTGATTGGAATTTTGAAAACTAAAACTTATTTATTTAGGTAAGGAGTTTATATTATTTTTTGGAACAAAAAATTACCCTTTCATAATTCATTTCCTGAAATGGATAGAGAAAAAATGTAGAGAGACTAAAAATTAAAAATAGTGGTTTGATCAATTTCCTAGGTTACATACTAAAGATAAATTTTCATAAATAAAAACAAGTAGGTTTTTTTCCATTCAAATAAATGATTTTATAAAAAAATTGGAATTATTAACAAACTGATGTGAATAAAAATGGTACTCACTTCTAAGAACGACACACCTTTTTTAATTGAATACAATTCATAGGGTCATGAAATTTAGAATATGTTTAAACCACTTAAGAGGATACAAAGGTCTCTAATATTTAATTCTTAACCCATCTAAGATAAATTTCATAATCCAAATTTCAATAAATTAAAATTACTCTATTGACTCTCATTACCTAAACATCAAGATTTATAATGAAATTTTAAACGGACTTTATGAAAATTTTATAAGATAATCCAATTAAAATATATGTTCATTAATTTTAAAATGTAAAATTTCATCTAAATTCATAATGAATATACCTAAAAAATATATTTTACTCATATTTAAATTTTAAAAATTCATACAAGATCAATTCCATCATTGGAAAGCTATGAGGAATATAATAAATTGAGGTGCACTAAGATTTATACTCAGCCATTTATATCAAACATATTCACCATGTTCAACATCGTTTACGAAGGAAGGATTGAAATATACACAGTGAGTAGGGGAGATGTAAAAATAGGACCAAAGATAAACTTACTATTAATAATTATAATGGTACACCCTTGAGAAATAAAAATAGTATGAGTGGTGATAATGTTGTGTAAAATCCATTATATAAATATGAGTGTATCTTTTAATTTTAAATAATTTATTATTAGGTTTTTTATAAAAATATAACATAATAGAAAGTAAGTTAATAAATACAAGGTATTATCAATTTAGTTAGAGAATTAAAATAGGATACACAATTACACCAAACCATATAAAAATAACAAAGGATTTAGGAAATGAAAGAACTGTATGGAAGGAAATATTGAAAATAGATGTATCAAAGGTAAAAATAGTAAATCTAGTAGTCATAAAATATTTTCAATAGTCATATGATTAGGAAAAAGGTAACATGTAAATCAGTCTAAGGACCTAGTTCTATACTTTATAACTTCTTACGTAACCAAATTTTGAAGTAGCATCATAGGTTGGATTTCCACCAATATAATATGTCCTCATTATATCTCTAATTGTACCCCAGTAATTATTTATTCTCCCTAAAAATGTTAATGGATTTGGATGAGTTAGCAAGATTAAGTGGGAGTGGGATGGTGGGTAGTTAAAGTTGTAAAAGTTGAACTTAGGTTGGTAAAATCCATTACGGTTATACATATCAAATTTTGTAATTATCCATAGTGTTAAATTATATGATTTAGATTCATTATTATCTATAATATTTGTATTTCAACTGATTTTTTGTATTAGAGGATTTGGTGGAGTCTGAGAGTTAGGTTTCTAGATGATAAGTGTGGGGTCTGTCCCCTTGAAGAAGAACAACACAAGGTACCTAGTTGGTTGGTACTAGGTACCTAGTGAAGTAGAAAAAGAGTAAGTTATCCTTAGATAGACATCATGTGGTATGTGGCATTAGGGTAGGTACCTGATGGATACCAGGTACTTGGTGGCTGGTAACTGAGAGATCGGTGGTTTATTGAGTTTTTTTATTTAAATTTTAATTACTTCATTTTTTTAAATTTTAGGAAATAAGGGGAAACCTCATTTCTTTTAAAATGCAGGTGCTTAACCCCTCTCCTTATTCACTCATTCTCTTCTCCATTTTCCTGGATAATATCCATTATTTGACTGATCATCAAGCCATATATCCCTGGGTTGTTCCGTGGGTAGGATTAGAATCCCAATTGAGTTTTTTAATATTTTCCCCATCAGTTATTCATTATTCATTGACTATTCCCTAAATTGGATGTTTTGTTTTCATGTTTTGTGATATCCTTTAATTGGAGCAGAATGAATTTGTAATACTTGATAGGAAGATTACTACAAGTTCTAGATAGATGGACCCAAAATTTATTCTACCATTATATATGTGTTCTTGTGATGTGTTTTGGTGGGTCTTTTTAGTAAGATGGTATTATTTTTCAATGGAACAAATATTAGTTTCAATATATCAAAATTGATATATGGGTGTTTTTTATCATATGAGTGGTCCTTAGATTTTATTGGGGGGCCTTAGGGTTCATTGGAGGTGAGTTTAATGATGAGAAGTGTTTGTGTGAGGGGGGGGGGTATTTGGGTTTCATTGTTTCATAAGTATAGAATAAATTATAAGAGGCTTGTTTTTTCTTCCTTAGTTGTATTGAGAGTAGTCGGAGACCATCATTTAGATGTTCTGACCTCAAGAGGTGAATGATCTAGTATGTAAATTGGGTAAAGAATGGATGTTGGGTATAAATGGGTCAATGAGATGTCTAGGGGACCAGAAGTGGTACATGTGCATTTCTTGGATGTATAGATGGTAGAGGTGATTTATTATTAGAAATTCGCCTCAGAAATGGAGTTCTGAAAGGGTTTGGGATTGTTTTATGTGCGGAATAATAGGTTATGGTGGTTTTAGTGACCTATAGTTATTGGGGAATGGATATGGAATTTTATCTTGATTATTATGGGGATTACCTAAGGGCCATCGAGGCTTGATACTTGTTATGTCATAATTTGGGGTGACATATTACTCTATCATAGGGCGATGGTGATTCTATATTTATAAATAGGATGGCCATATGATTCTTTAGTCTGGTAAGACTGTGATATATCATTCAAAAAAAATGGAGAAATTGAATCCCGATTTTGTTGTGGTCAAGGATATTGGTGTTTCTACACACTATCATGGATGAGGTTATTGGGTTGTGTGCATATGGGAGGGGTGGTGTTGGACACCAGAATATTAATAGGACTATCCATAGATGTGTGGCATAGGGTGATGATTTTGATCATCTTATGGATATCAGGATTCACCATAGATGTTATACATGGATTGAGGTGGTGTATTGACACAAAATTAAATAGATCCATTTGTATCATTATGATGTGGGGGAAATACCGCATCAGTGGAGATATAGTCCCCATGCTTAGGCTTGGTCGTTTACATGGATTTTACTAAGAGTTATTTACTGGAGATATGTAGTGATTAGTATACCCCCAAACTTGGATATAGAATCTCGATATATGTGTTGTTGACATGAGGTTTCTAGTGTTGTGATGAGTTATGGTGGAGGGTCATGTTGAAGGTTTCGAGGCACAATGTAAACATTGGACTGGTACATAATTTTTTATTATTTTTTCCAATTTTGAATGATAAAACCCATAAATAATTGATGAATAAAACCACAAAATCTCATATAGAGGATCTTTATCATTTATATTATAATTAATTTAAATCAATAATTACTTTGAATACAAAAATCATCATGATTTCATTTATTATCTCTCTTTTCACATTGTCATTGTGAAAAATATTCCAATAAATGATTCTCCTAGGTTTATCCACATGTGCTTCATGAATCTTTGAACATCATTATTTAATCTTTGGGTGCTATCATGGAATCTTCTAGTTATTCACACCATTCATCATTTATTTCAATATGAAGTTTATCTCATTAAAACTAAATTATTTAGAGGGAGTATGGGAGGGTAATTATCCATAGGAATAAGATAATTCTAGAAAAGAAACTATTGTGCATAACAATTATAACCTAGTCTAAAATGATATAACTTGGAATTTAGATTTAGGTTTAAAATAATTGATAATTTCATAATAACCATTTATCAATTTATTTATTTCAAGTAATCCCCATATCAAATAATAATAATAATACTAATTATAATAATATCTCCATGAAATGTTCTTATTTAAAAATAGTTTCTTAAATAATAAATAGTAATTTAAATGATATTAAGTAAAATTATATCATTTCCATTGAATCATTAAATCATCCCATTTAACCTATATGTAATTTATTAAAACTTTAATAATAAAATATTTATTTTAAAAAATATTATTCATTCAGTAAATAAATAAAAATCATATTCACCAAAATCGCAAATGATTGTTTATTTTAATATTATCATTAATAAATAATTTTTTAAATTAATCTATTCACTAAACTAGTGAATATATAAATAATTATTTATTATATTTTGAATAAATTAATAAGAGATAAAATAGAACTAAAAAATTCTAAACTCGAATATCCCATGATTGAATTTATGAAATAAACTTTACATGAATAATTATTATTTCAAAAACAAAGAATATTATTTACTCTTAATATTAAACTCACTAGATTATAATGAGATTATGGATACATATATTGTGTGACCCTTTAGTTATCTTTCAATATAACATTAGGTGATCTTACCAAAAGTCCAAGATCATTTCCTTGCAACACATCAAGAAACCCAAATTGAAAGAATTTAACATCATAAGAAAAAAACAATGTACCTTGAATGTTATTATGTGATATAATCCTTTTGTGTTGATATCTCATCAAGAATGAGTCATGATCATGCCATTACCCAATATTATTAATTTATATTTATTTTAATCTTTTAAAAAACTCATATATAAACTACGATGACCATGTATTTAACCAAATAGTTCAATTTCTATCAAAGGGACAAAGATATCATCATCTATTAACTTAGAAGGGATAAATAATTACTTGTATTATTCAACTAATGTCACATCACTTATGATTCATAAAATGTATGCTACCTAACATTGAGTACATATCATCACATATTTCATCCATACATAATAATACTCAATTAATTATAAAAATTAATAATAATATAATGTCTAAGGAACAATATTCACATTCATAGATAATAATATCCAGTGACACATAATCATGTGAAATTTATATTGGTCGATCTGTCATCAAGAACATCCTTCTTAGAGATCCCTAAGTGTAAAAATTAGGATAATAAGTCTTAATTTTTTATAACCATCTAAAATTTGATAGTCAAACATAATCAGTGTCCAATCAGATAGTTTTTTCTAAACCATTGGAAATATGTTTAAGAATATTGTTATATCATATCTAGGTTCTCATTATTGTGGGAAAACTGATATAACCTTTTGATGAGACAAATACTCTAAGGATATTATAACAATATTTATACATAGAATAATGATTATTATATGATAATGTATTTATTAATATACTGTTAGTTGGAATTAAAAATTTAGTTGGGTTATAGGGAACAAACCCCAACATACTCCCTCTTACACTAGATCTATATGCTAATAACTTTTAAAAATCTTTCTATCAAATGATATTCATGATTATATTAAGATAAAGTTATTATAAATGGTAATTACATATTTTATTATGTGGATACTATCATTACCATTAACTTATCCTATTGAGAATAATCCACTAAGAGGTTATAATTCCAAAGTACATGCTTGGTCTATTGATGTGACCTATTATTCTTCCCTAGAATAACTCCTATAGTATTATCACAATACATATTTCTATAATAAAAACTATTAGGTACAGAAACAAGTGTAACAACTAAAAAACTTCATGTGGGTTTAGTAGAAATTTTAATTTCAATAATTGTGTAGGGGACATTTCCTGAATTGGGATCTATATTGTAATTATGAGAATTATGGTATTTCAAGATGATGTTTTCATATGGGGATTGAGGCCTATAAGGTGTTTTAAGTTATGGGGTGAAAGTTAGAGTAGGTTTGGTGTGATACCCTTGATTTTAAATTTTTGGATATAGATTTCTAATCATTTTGTAATAAACTCTAGTGAGGGGTTTCATGATGTGAAACACATGGCACTGCTCTACAAGAAGGGAGGCCAGGACATGGGGGTTTTCACCTTACCTATGTGAGGTTCATCACATAACGAACCATATGTGTCTCACTATGAAAATGGTTTAATAAGGGTTAAAACAATTTCTTGGTGCAGTCACATGACAACCCTATAGGGTTGCACTACGACAAAGGAAAGCAGAGGTGTTGGGCCCCTTACCTAGGGGTGGTTGTGTCATGACCCTAAGGGGTCTTGCAGCTAGCAGACAACAAACCTATTTGTTTATAATGGTCATTATTATCATATAATATTTTTCCCTTGTTTAATTTAAGAGAAATATATTCCTTGAAAAGGGCCATTTCAGATGGCACTCACCCTTATATCCTTCCCCTTGTCCCCTTGATGTGAGGTGGGTTTTAAGAATATTCTAGGTTTGTTCTTCCTTTATTTCCTCAATTTTTGTTCTTATTTTCTATCCCTATGAATTAGTGTGATTTTCTTCTATGGATTTGGCACTGATTCCAGAAAATCATAGTATAATTGGATGATAATGAAGTGAATTTTTGTTCTCATGGATAGAGGAGGTCCCTTGAAGATGGGAACATATTGCCTTTCACTACTTCAATTGAGGGAATCCACTATACTAAATTATTTAGTTTTTTAGAATAAATTATATAAAATTAGTGGTTGACCATGAGGTTACCTAAAGACAATATACATGTATATTACATCATTTTTTATGAATAGTAAATAGATCTCATAGTAATTCAAAACCCAGTAACTAAAGGTATTGTATATTTTATTATTAGATATTTAATAAATTTATTTCAAATAAAATATTTAATATTTCACACAATTACCCATTAAACATTGTTCTCTTATATACATAGCATACATACCACCTTTCTTGTAGTGAACTTGACCCCAAAAACCCAGAGCTAGTGTTTACTTTGTTATATTGAAATATGATACAAGAAATCACATCTAGAAGGACCAAATAGTTTATTTGTCTTGGTAAACCATATATAAACTTTAGTCTTACATTAATTTTCAATAAAAAAATTACAACACAATTTTTTTAGAATAAAATTATTCCCTCTAGAATATCCAAACGTATCAATCATATTACACCTCATGGATTCATGAGAAAAGAAACAAAATATGGTTAAACTCAAATGCTTAGTAAGGGTTAAGTATAGTGGAATACATCATGAATCAATAAACATAATCAACACGCCAAGGTAAATAACTGAGAATACATTCCATTTAAATAACTAGATAAAAAATAATCAATATAGAAAGGTAAATAACTGAAACCACATGAATTTAATCAATAAAATGAAAATAAAATTCATTCAGAGATAATGTCATGGTGAAAATATCATGTATAATAATATATGATCTCTTAATGAAGTTAATTATTAATTATTGAACTCCATGATCTTAGGCATCATGATACCTCTACCATCAAGACATTTCCAAGATGGTTTAAACTACAGGTAAAAACCCATTTAATTATATCTTAACATGTTTATCTTGTGAGACCTATTGATGAATCAAGGGGATACATAATGTCAGACCCCACCTATTAACACGGTTCTAAATCAATCCTCATATTTCGAATAATCAATTTAATTTATGAATCAATATGCCTTAACATCAAATACCCGTATTGAGCGAAGGATGTAGATTTATCCATATATCCCCAGTTAATCAAATAACTCTCTATGTAAAACACCATTTGTAGAAGTGAGATACTATTTTTTAAATAAGCATATCCATGAAAAATAATATGTATATTTATGGGAAATTTAATGTTTAATGATCACATTAGTGTGAATATTTCAAGGGGTAGTTAAAAACCACAAAATGAAACAAGGAAGTTAATGTCAATACTATCCTTAGTCAAAATAATCATAAAACATATATATGAAAAATAAAACTTGTATAAACATATACATAATAGAGTAGGAACAAAATATTTTTTTTCATTTATTAATATAAATACCATAAAAGATATTTAAAAAAATTCATGAGGAAAATATCATTTTCATTTTGAAAGTCCTTTACTTTGAAAACCACTTTTAAAAAAATTTCCTTTAAAAATATCCTCATAAACATGAAAAGGAATCTTTAAAGAAATTATGGTCACAATGGAAGGTAATTATATAAGTATTTTAAAATTTAAACAAACATATCATTTTCACTATAAAAAAGGTTATTAAAGTGTGTTGTTCAAATAAAAACAAGAAGATTCCTTTTATATTTTCAGTAAAATCCAAACAAGAATTGTTTTGAAAAATAAATAAGATTCATTTGATTTTTTATAGAGTAAAAATGGGTAAAATTTTATTAATTAATCACTTTGAAAATGATAAAAACATTTTTGAATTTTTTTTAAAAAACATGGTACAAAGAAAATAGATTTCCGACCGAAGAGATAAATGAAGTCAGATTTTATGAAAAACATTTTATCAATTATTTTGAGTTCCAAATAGTGAAAAAATGGTACTATTAATTGAAAATATCCTGAATAAATAGAGGAGAAAAAAATTTAAGGGTTTATTAAAAAATGATCAAATAATTTCCTTCAATTGAAATTCAAGAATAAACAATCTCTATTAAAATGATATTCTGAATTAAACCCTTGTAAAGATAATAATGTTGAAGTGAGAATAAGACAATGAATCAAATATGTGTATCAATATTAAATAAACATAAAATATGTGAAAAAACAAAATAGTAAAATAAAATAAAATTTAATTATACACACAATCTTATAATATCAACAATAGTGAGGAAGTAATATAACCCAAAGAAAATAAAATGAGTTATGAAATTTTTTACCACTTCGTAACTATTAATTAAAATCCCCTTAGATGAAATAATTAAAATTTAAACATAAAATACCATGAATATGGAATGATTATTGATTTTACATGTAAAAGGGGCAGTAAATAGACTATTCAAAATTAATTACATGCATAACATTACAATATGACTCAATGAAATTAAATTGAGGTAAAATCCCATACCTTATGATTCATTTTGATTGAATGTGATTTAAACTTCAGTATGGTGGTTTTAAAAATTTTATTAACTTAACATTTATCTATATTAAAATTTATAATATCATATATGATCGTTTTATAACATCTTATTACCCATTCATTAATAACCATTCATTATTTTTGTTGTTTAAGGTATTGATTTCCTTGTATTCTCCTCCATATTTCATTATGAAAGATCCATTTATTTCACATATTACATAGTTATATCTTGTTCATAATAATAATAATAAAGATATAATTATAATATGTGTTCATAAATTTAAAAAAAATCATGATTGCTGGTTACTAAAAATGAAGTATGTTACAGTCATGGAGACAGTGGACCATATGTACACATGAGTAACATTTTCATTTTTCAATGATCATTATGAAAAGAAGGTAAGTAATATTTTACCTTTACATAATTACTATAATATAATATATGAAATATCATATACTTATATATATCATCAATTTTGTGTGGTTTGAAAAAGGATTCACATCACTTTCGTGAAGGCAGTTGTCCACATGTACATGGATGATGTCATCATCTTTATGCGAGTGAAAAAGAAAGAAATAAAATGATATATATTATCTTTAAAGAATTATAATTATCTAAAAAATATAATATTTATGTCATTAATATCACATATAATCATTAAATTTATTTTTATCATCTTTTTATGTGATGCATTAGTGAATGACGAATCACATCGGTTCATGAGGCATGAGTTCACCGTAAACACGAGTGACATTATCGTATCTCATTTGGAATTGAAGGTAAATATATATAAATATATATATATATATGATATAGTGACTATATAGGTATAAATATGTTATAAATATCATATATACACTTTATATCTGTCTTCATAACCAACCTTGAGAGGTACTAACAGAAAAAATGAATGACATCAGTTCACGAGGTGGTAGTCCGCAATAGACATGAATGATGATTTTATAACCCATTTGATGGAAGTGGATATGGTTTTATGACATGAACTTATTATAAAAAAATATTAGTATATGGAAGATACTTATTTATTTAAATTATCACGTTTTAACAAAAATTGAAGGAGGTGAAAAAAGAAGTAAAATAAATACACTTATTAAAGAACATTACCTCTTCTTTGGGTATCCTCCTTAGGTTTACACTAAAGCCTTAAATGGTTGGATTTATGTCCTAAATAATGATTTTAGGATTATGTGAGGGAATATTTTTTAGGTATTGGGTTGACCATGTTTTTTGAAGGTGTTAAGTGGAGAGCAGAGTGGGTGTCCTTTTATATGTGAGGTGAGTGGCCCACTTGTAATTTTTTTCTGAAAGGATTCAATCATACCCATGTCTTTATCAGCTGAAAAGTTTAAAAAATTTGGAATCCACAAAAATATAAGATAAAATGTCTAAATATTTCTAGAAAATGGGTGTTGGAAAAGTTTTTAGGACATTTTTAACCCTTATCCACTAAGTTTTTCCCCATATAAATAATTTTTTTTACCTTAATCGTAATATATAAATTTTACTATATTCACTATTAATTTTGTTAAAAAATTTAGTTGAACTTATTAAAAATTATAAATTATGATGATTAAAAATATGGAATATATTTTTTCAAACCCAATTTATATAAGTTGAGATATTTAATTTAAAATTAATCCCACAGACATGACATGAAATCAGGTTTTTAAAGCGATATTATTCAAAAGTTTACAATGTTTTTATACCTAAATTCATTTTAAAAATGATTCCAATTAAATAAATATAATTTATAGATATAAGATCTAATTAATTTTACTTTAACACTAAATTAAAACATAAATCAACATTATAAATAATTTAAATGAAAAATAATTTTTCAATTAAAAATAGTATTTTCACTATTCATCAAAAATTGAATCTTTTCAGAAAAATAAAAAAATTAACTCTAAGATAATTTTCATTTTATGACTTAAAAATGAATTTATTTTTTTCAAAAAAATCTCTAAAATTGTTAAAAATTATTTTAAAATTATGTTCGCAAAGTTAAACTAATAAGTCTTGTAGAAAAATGCAGTTTTTCAGATAACATTTCTTTTTATTTTAAATGATTATTATTTTATCACTAATAAATTGATAAATAATAAATTTGTCTAGACTATATCTTTTAATAAATTATTTAATACTATTAACACCTTAAAATTTAATTGATAGGATATAAATATTATATTAAATAATAATGTTAATACGATATTTTTGTTTAGTAAAACATAGTCTTTCATGTAACAAAAGCTATCGAAGAAACCTGTCGTAACATGTAGTGAAATGAATACTCATTTTTGTGTGTAATGAAATAAATTGAATAGATTTAATTTATTTAAAATTAAACATATTTTAAAGTCTCGAGGTGTTATATTTTCTTTTATGGTTGATGTTCATTGTCATATATGCTATTGAATACGATGTTCTTCTTTTAGAATTTTAGGGTGTTACATTTTCTCCACATTAAAGAAATTGTGTCCCCAAAATTTAAATATGTTCTTTGAAATACAAGGTTCTATATTTGAAAATTAATTTTTTGAAAAACCAACATCATAAAATAATTATAAAAATATTCTCTTAATAAGTGAGAAAAGGGAACTACAAGGGTCATAAAATAGATGTAGGTTTCTCTATAGGAGGAAAATTGGTTGAAAGTAAATATGTGGTCATGGATGAAAAGCATAAATAATTATAGAGAGTGGTAGTGGTCATTGATCACAAAAAAATTTAATTATCAATTGAATGTTAAGGACCTAGAAAACATAAATCTGTGATGACTTAAAGGGTTATTTGATTCATCGGGTATTAAGGAAATTGGATAACATTTTTGTTTTCGGATGCCTTTTCCTAGAGTTGAGGAATTATTTTACTATCTATAAATATAATGAAATGTACATACTAGATATGTTTCTATTTCATAATTATAATTTCATCCTTTGGTTGTGCTTCTATCAATTTTGAATTCATTACAATCTCTAATAAAGGAATATTCCAAAGAATAATTTTATTATTCTTGAAGCACTAAAATTCACTTTTAATGGGTCATAAGATCAAAGAGTTACAAGTCTTTTCATCCATATCTAAATAGTTTCCAAAACCAATTTAGTGAGCATAAGTTATATAAATTATTTATAAAATTTAAAAGTAACACCACTAATTCATCATCATTATTTATTTTTTTCAAATATTTTTCCTAAAAAATGACATATTAACTAAGACTTCACATTGGCCAGTGGTAGGAACTAAAACCTTATCATCCTTCAATTGTGGTATCAAACCACACATCCTTTTCGAATGCGATGGGTTGTCACCATAAACGCGTGTTTTAATTTTTTAAACTATATTAATATAATTCCTATAAGGTTCCAAAAATAATATGATGGACTACCTTGAAATAAAATTAATTATTAAATAATCATTTTTACTATGGTTTTCAATACAACTTATTTTTCCACTAAGTCTAATAATCTTATTTAACTATTATTACAATGCCATTAATGATCATATTAACCGTACTATATATCACTTCCTTCATACTTATGTCTATAAAATGTAAAGGCATTATTCATTAAATAAAATTTTCACTAAAAATATACTAAACCAATGCATTATATTTCCATAAATTTCTCCCAAAATATCCCCAATCATGTTATATTCCAACCAACATTAAAAAAGGATATTTAAGACTTTATACTTATGGGAAACCTTAATATCATAACCCATGATGATATACACAAATATTAAGTTAATGAATACATATATGCTCTTTAAATTTATCACAATCCATAGAAATTTCATGATTGTTATACCAAAATAACATAAATAAAAGTATTTCTTAAATTTAATTCTTGAATCGCAATATAGGAACACATCAGTAATTTTATTTCAATAATAATCCTTCCTTAGGATATAGTTTTACCTTTAAAATAGGGCAATGAACATTATAATTCACAAGTTATTAATATTTAAGAAAAAAACTATAAATGGATACCTTGGATTAGATTTATTTCCTTCTATAAAATTAACTATTTTCCCTAATAATTATTTTCTTTATTACATTTCTTTCTACACATAAATAATTTTACCTTTCCTTTGAGACACCTTTTTTTTAATCTAAGACACCTTAGGTTTAACCTAGGTCATTCATTTTCATCATCTATTCAAATAATGTTTAATGGGTTTTAAAGGAAATGTGCAATATCCTATACATATCCCAAAGGAGTGTCAAACTAGGTGCACATTAAGATCCATTTTCAGGAACTAGGTGATAATAAGGTCAAGTCCAATGTGCCCTTTTTGAATTTATTACCCCTAGTTACATCTGTACCAGAACCATATCCACTTATAGTATCCATACGGAGATATATTTCTATAAAAAACCTCATAATCACTACCTCACCAAAACATTATGATGTTAATCTATACTTATAATAAATGTCTATTTTAGGGTTATGTTCCCTAATATATCATATTTTTAATCTAGTTCCCATGTTTTCTACTAAACTTTCTATGACTCTAACTGTATAGACCCCAACCCCAGCAACCTAGAGTAGGTGTTTTCTTTATTAAATCTGCATAAGATATAATGAATCACTTCCCGAAGGTATAAATAATTTATTAGTCTTGGTAAACTAGATAAATAATTGATTCATACATTAAATTTTAATAAAAAAATTCAACATATTTCTTTTCAAGGATAACATTATCCCCTATATTATATCCTTGAATATTAATCATAGTAAACTTCATGGATTCTCAATAAAAGAAAAAAATAAGGGTGAGATAAAATTCTTAGTAATGGTTAAGTAAAACAAAAGAGATCATGAATCAATAACCATAATCAACAAATTAAGGTAAATAAGTGATAAAAAATTCCATTTAAATAACTAGACAAGGCATAATAAATATTGCATGGTAAATAACTGAAATTACATGATATTTAGTCAATAAAATGAAAATGAAATGAATTCATAGATAATATATTAGTGAAAATATCATGAATAATAGTAACTAACATATTGATTAAGGAAATGATTAATTATTGGATTCCATGAACTCAAGCATCATGATATCTCTACCATGAAGACCTTTCACAAGATGATTTATACTCTAGGTAAAAATATTTTTAATGCTATCTTAACATGTTTGTCTCATTAGAAATTCCAATGCATTGATGGAATATATAATAGTAAGCCCCGACCATTACTAAAGGTCAAAAATAATTCCTTACATATCTAATAATTGATTTAATTATTGAGTCAATATTCCTTGACATTAAAAAAACATATTGAGTAAAGGATACAGATTTATCCATATATCTCAATTCAATTAAATAAATATCAAAGTAAAACACTATATATAGAAATGAGATATGGTGTATGAAATAATATATCCATGATTAATAATATGGATATTTAGGGTTATTTAATGATTAATGATCACAAGAAAGTTAATATTTTAAGGTAAAGTTAATGGCTACAAAATGAAATAAGGAATTGAATGTCAATACTATCCTTAGTCAAAATAATCATTAACCATAAATAAGAATAATAAGGATGGTATCAACATATACACATTATATTATTAATAAAGGTTTCTTTATCATTTAAGAATACAAATTCCATAAAAATATCTTTAAAAACATTCCTTAGAAAACTATCATTTTTAATTTGAAACTAATTTTCTTTGAAAATTACTTTAATAAAAATTCTTTAAAAAGATCCTCATAAAATTGAAAAGGAAGATTCAATGAATTGATATTCACAATGGAGGGTAATTACATACATTCCCTAAAAGTTAAAAATAAAATTCATTTTCCATTATAAAAAAGGTTTGTAAAGTTCATAGTTCAGAAAATAACAAGAAGATTCCTTTCGCATTTTCGATAAAATATAAATGAGAATTGTTTTAAAAAAACAAAAGATTCCATTGTAATGTTTTTGTAAAGTGTAAAAAAGGGTAAAATTATCTTTAATAAATAATTTTAAATGATAACAATTTTTTCTGAATACATCATTAGAGAATATGGTTTCAGAATAATACAAATTTCTCACTGAAGAGAGAATGGAGTTATATTTCATTACAAACATTTAATCAATTATTTTAAGTACCAAAGAGTGAAAAATGGTAAAATTAATTGAAAATACAATGAAAAACTAAAGGAGAATAAAATTAAATGGTTTATTAAACAATGATATAATAAGTTCCTTCAATTGAAATTCAAGAATAAACTATCTCGTTTAAAATGAGATTATAAAGTAAACCCTTGAAAAAATCATACTATTGAAGTGAGAATCAAATAATGAATGTGTATCAACAATAAATAAACATAAATTAAGTTGAAATACAACATAGTGTAACCAAAATTTATTATACACATAATCTTAGAATATTTATGAAAATGAGGAAATGATATAACCCAATGAAAATAAATTAAGTTATGAAATTTCTTACCACTTTATAACATTTAATTTAAATACCATTAGATGATATATTTAAAATTGAAACACAAAATACCATGAAAATGAATTATTCATGATTTTACATATCAAATGGGTGGTATATACACCATATAAAATAAATTAGATGTATATCATTACAATATTCCTCAATACAATGAAATTGATATTAAATACCTTACCTTATGATTCCTTTTGTTTGAACATGATTTAAACTTATATATAGAGGGTTTAAAAAATTTATTAACTTAAAATAGAAACATGTTAATATTTATAATATCATTTATGATATTTTTATAACATCTTATTATCTATTCATTAATAATCATTCATTATTTTTTGTTGTTATGAGTGTTAATTGCCTTGTTTTCTCATGTGTTCGTCTTCACAATTGGTCTAGTTATCGAGATTATTATATAGTAATATCCTATTAAGAATACTAATAATGAAATAATTAACCAATTTATACATCAATTTTTCTTTTAAAATAAATTATTAATGTTTGTTATGAAAAATTAAGTAGGTTACGATTAGGGAGATGGTAGGTCATACGTACACGTGAGTAACATTTTCATTTTTCAATGATAATTATAGAAAGGAGGTAAGTAATTTTTTAACATTAAAAAAGCATCATAATATAATTTATATTATATTATTTAATTATATATATCATCCATTTTGTGTGGTGATGATAAGAGATTCACATCACTTCATGAAGGCGGTAGTCCACACATACAAGAATGATGTTATCATCTTTACATGAGTGAAAAGGAAAGAAAAGAAAAGATATATATTATCTATAAAGAATAATAAATATTACATTAATTTTATAATTAATTCCTATATAAAAAATATATTCCTTAAATTTAACTTTGTCACTTTAATGTGAAGCAATAGTGAAAGACGAATGACATCGCTTTGTGATGCGGTATTTGCTGTACACATGAAACACATTATCGTATCTCTTATGGAATGGAAAGTAAAAGTAAATATATGATATAGTGACTCGATAGGTATAAATATGTTAAAAATATAATATATATATATATATACTTTAAATATATCATCATATCCATCATTTAGAGGTGTAAATGTAGAAATGAATGACATCAGTTCGCAAGGTGGTAATCCATTGTACACATGAATGATTATTTCATAACCAATTTGATGAAAGTGAAGATTTTTTAGGCCATTAAATTATTATAACAACATAAAAATAAATTTAATATATTGAGGTTATTATATTATAATTTTTTAATAACAATTTATTTTAATGGAAAAATAAGTAAAATAAAGATGCTTGTTGAAGAACATTACCTATTTTTGAGGTATTTTCTATAGGTTTTCACTAATTCCTTCAAAGGATAGATTTATAAAAAAATAATGATTTTAGGATATGTGTAGGGATGTTTGGAACTTATTTGGGTAGGTATTGGCTGAACCAATATGGTATTAAGGTGTAAAGTGGAGAGGATAGATGGTGGTATTTTATAAGTGAGGTGAGTGGCACAATTGTAATATTTTTTGAAACGATTCAGCCATAACCACATTTTTTATCAAACAAAAGGTTTCCAAAGTGGTAAATTATCAAACCTAGAATATATAAGGACAAAATATATCAATATAATGAGTATTTTTCCAACTTTGGGATTTTTTAACCATTATCCACTTAGTTTAACCCCAGAGTTAATTAATCTTGACCTTAACCACAAAAAATAATTTTTACTTTATTGAATATTATTTTTCTTAAAAAAATTAATTTGAACTTATTATAAATTATAAATAATAATGATTGAAAATATTTAATCAGTTTTTCAAGCCCAATTCACATAATTGGAAAATTTTCATTTAAAATTAATCCTGCAGTCGTAATGTGAAAGTTGGGTTTTAAAGTGAAAAGTTTCGAATGTTTACAAATGTTTTATAAATAAATTAAATTTGAAAATAATTAAAATAAAATAAATTAGATTAATAAATATAAAATTTAAATAATTTTAATTTAAATCAAATTTAATGTATAATTTTATATTATAAGTAATTTAAATGAAGAGGAAATTTTCATTTAAAAATTATTATTTTTCACTCTTCATCAAAAAAATGAAACTTGTCAGAAAAATTGGAAAATTCACCATAAGAAAAATTTGATATCATGATTTTAAAAACTAAGTTTATTTTTTCAAATAATATTTTTAATGTGGTAAAAATCATTTTTAAATTATGTATTCAAAGCATGACTAATCTGTCTTTTAGAAAAATTATGTTTTTAAGAAAATATTTCTATTTATTTTAAATGATTCATATTTTATTACTAATCAATAGATGATTAATAAAAAATATAAAAAATATATATAAAAATTTTATTTAATCCTATTCATACCCACCAATTTAATGGTTATGTTATGAATATTATTTTAAATAAAAATAAAAATATTATATTGTTGTTCGGTAAAACTCGGCTATGCATGTAATGAAATCTATCAAGGAAACTTACTATTGAATTTAAGAAAAGATAAACTTAGTGCTTCATGTAAAAATATATACTAAATAGATATAATTTATTTAAAAATAAATATATTATAAAGTCTTAGGGTGTTATATTTTCTTCTAAGCTTTTTGTTTTTTTTTCACACTCTCTATTGAATATAATGTTCTTCTTTTATAATTTCATGGTGTTAAATTTACCTAACATTAAAAAAATTTTGTCCTTGAAATTTAAATTTGATCCTGTTAATCTAGAGTTTGATATTTTAAAATTCATTTATTCAAAAAAAAACACCATCATAACATGGTTAATAAAAAACCCTCTAAATAATATATAAAAGGGAAGTACAATGTTTATACCACATAACTAGGTTTCTACATTGGAGAACGTTTGTTTCATGTGAAGATATGGGAATAGAAGAAAAGAATAAATAACTATAGATTGTGATATTGGTCATTGATCATAAAAGGGTGAATGTTCAATGTAATGTTAAGGACCTAAAAACCATAAATATTTTATGTTTTAAAGGAAAATTTTATTCATCACGTATTAAGGTTATAAGATAACTTTTTTTTCTAGATCCTTTTTCCAAGAGATGATAAATTTTTTTACTATCTAAGACTGTATGTAAATTACTTACTTGATACATTTATATTTCATAAGTAAAATTTCATCATTTGGTTATACATAGATTAATTTCCAATTCATTGTTACTATAAGAAATGAATACTCAAAAAATGTATTTTTATGACTGAAGCACTAAAAATCACTTTTAACGGGTCATAAGATCCAACAAATAGCAACAAGTATTTCTATATATCTCTAACTATTTTCTAAAACCAATATATTTAGAACAAGTTGTACAATTAAACACTAAAAATCAAAATTAATAACACTATTTCAACATTAATATTTTTTTCAAATATATTTCTTAGAAACAATGATATATAAGCAAGGTATTTACGTAGGCTAGTAGTAATAACTAAGCCCTTATAGTCTATCAATTATGGGTTTAAGTATCACGACCTTAACAGATGTGATGGGTCATTACCATGCCTTAAGGTTGTCCTTTTTATAAAATATATTAATACAATTCTTATAACATTCCCAAAAAATTATTTTGGTCATCCTTGAAAAACAATTAATCAATATATAACCATTTTACTATGGTTTTCAATACAAATTATGTATTTTTCATAAATTTTAATAATATTATTTGAATATTATTACAATGTCCTTAATGATTATATTTACCCTATAAAATATCAATATCTTTAATCTTATTTCTATAAAATTTAAATGCATTATTCTTCAAATATGTTTTTCACTAAAACATATACTAAACCAATGGGTTTTATTTCTATAAATTTCTCCTAAAATATCCTTAATCATGTTATATTTCTACCATTAAATTTAAAAAAGGAATTTTTAAGACATTGAATTTATAATAGGCCTTAAAATCATAACCCATGATAGTATCAATAAAACTTAAGTTAATAAATACTTATATTCTTTTTAAAATCAACATAATCCTTAGGAATTTCTTGATTTATATACTATAATATCATTAGTAAAAAATACCTCTTTAATTTAATTATTATATCCCAATAAAAAACAATTCATCCATCATATTTCAACATAGATCCTTAGTCTAGGTTTTACACATTAGAAGAGGCAATTGACTCGAATAATGGCCAAGTTCTCTACATTTAATACAATAAACTATAAATGGATATCTACGGTGATATTTGTTTTCATATATAAAACTATTAATTTTTTCATTAGAAATTTTTTCTTTATTTCATTACTTTACACACATAAGGAATTTTCTCATTCCTTTGAGACATATTATTTTCAATATGAGACACATTTGGTTTAACCTAGCTTATTCATTGTCATTATATTTTCAAATCCTTCATAATGGTTTGTTAATAAAATTTGAATTATCTTAAGAATTCCCATTGAGTTTATCAAACTAGGTGCATACTAAGGTCCATTATCATGAACTAGGCGATACTTATCTCAATCACAATGCACCCTTTTTAGATTTATTACCCCTAGGTACATATGTTCAAGTGCTATATCCACTTGTCGTATCTAAACACATATGCATTGATAAAAAAACCACATAATATATACTGTGAATAAGAATTTATGTTGTTTTTGTATACTTATCCTTAAATTTTTCATAGAGTTATATCCCATAATCTATGTTTTCCTAAATCTATTTTTCAAGGTTTCTTCTAAAATTTCTCTTATACAAATTGGATTGACCATATCCCAAGAAACATAGAGCTAGTGTCTGATTTATTGCAGTGGCATAAGATACATTGAATCACCTCCCAAAGAAATGAATAGTTTATATGTATTGGTAAAATAGATATATACTTTATTATTAAATTATATTTGAATAAAAAAAAAGTGCAACATATTTTTGTCAAATATAACAATATTCCCTCTAACATATCCATACATATCAATTATATTGCACTTCATGGATTCCTAATAAAGGAAACAAAGAAAGGGTGAGACCAAATGATAAATAATGGTTATGTATAAATAAATCTATCATTAATCAATAATCATAATCATTATGGAAAGGTATAAAATTGAGTACACATTCCATTTACAAAACTGAATAAGGTATAATCAATATTGAAAAGTAAATAACTGAAAACACATGACCTTTAATCAGTAAAATGAAAATAAAATGTATTGATAGATAATATCATAGTGAAAATATCATGTATATTAATAACCAAACCCTTAATGAAGGAAATTCTTAATTATTAGATTCCATTATCTCAGGAATCATGATACCTCTACTATTAATACCTTTCACAATATGGTTTAAACTATAGATAAAAACTCATTTAGTGCTAACTTAACTTGTTTGTCTCATGAGAACTACTAATGCTTTGGGGGCTATATAATTCCAAGCCCCATACATCACTGTAGGTCCAAATCATTCCTCATATATCAAATAATTGTTTTTATTCCTGAATCAATATGCCGTAACATCAAGAATCCATATTAAGTAAAGAATACTGATTTATCCATATTCCCCCAATCAATCAATTAACATTAAAAGTAATACATTGTATGTAGAAATGATATACAGTTTAAGAAATAAGAATACCGCTGATAAATTCTCTGGTTATTTTGCAGAAATTTCATTTCTAATGATCACAAGAAAGTGAATATTTCAAGGAGAAGTTAATGAGTATAAAATGAAACAAGGAAGTGAATGTCAATACCATCCCTGGTCAAAATTATAATGCCCCAACCTTAAACATTACTTAATCTTGAGTTATTACAAGATTACACATTGAGGATCTTTTCAGGTTTAGAGTTTTAGAGAATTAGATCATGAAACTTGCATTACATTCCACATTTAAACAAAGTGGTTACATAAAATACCGTATTCATTCTTCCCATCAACGGAAATATATTGAAAATAAAACATGGATCCTCTCTTAACACATCCTTGACTATATCATCTTATCATGTACCTTTCCCTTGACCTGAAAAAAACATTTCAAAAAAACTTGGGATGAGCATAAAAATCTCAGTAAGGGTTATAAAAATATGGAAAGGAAACATGAGTTCATATATACATAAGAATGAAATCATAATTTACCCATAAAACATAGGCACTTTAACCTACCTCATCAAATCATGAATAAATCATAGAAATCATAAGACATAAGGGTAACTTGAGGCATTCATAACATTCTTACGTAGGGAGTAACCCTCTTGGTTATGTTTGGAATACCCATCACAGTATATTCCCTAAAATCTCTTCGGAGAAACCTTAACGTTTCACTCCTTCGCGTTACCCAATGCATTGGAGAGCTATATCGGGCTCACCCGCCCTTAGTTTATCACGGAACCACCCGTTTTCATAACAATGCCCAAGAACCATAACATAAACGTATCACATAAAACATGCATAAAGGAAACAAAACATTTCCACATTTCAATCACAATATAACATTTTAGTATTTTGAAATAATGAATCCATACAAAAAGAAACCATTTCCAAAACCATTTAAAACATTTAATAAAGAGATTTTTGAATCAAAGTGTCCCATACCACCTTGAAGCTTAAAATTTTAAACCATTAATATCCATATAAATAAATCCTTAAAACAATTTTCAAAACATGGATATTAACAAGAACAAATAATTAAAATATTTAAAACGATATTTTGGTTAAAGGGGTTTTACCAAAATTAGAGACACTTGAATTCAATAATTGAGGAATAACATTTAGTAAGAACTTTATAATATCACGAGAATAAATTGATTCATGATATAATACTCCAAAGGACAGTATATACACCATATAAGAGTGAATTGGTGCATAACAACAATGAACCCTCAATAGAAATGTCAAATGTGATGAAATCCCTTATAAAGAAGGTATCCTTAAATTAAGGACAAATCAATCTCAAAAATATGTGTGACAAATATAAATACACCCAATATAAGTGGATATTAAGTGTAAAACAATAAAATGTCATTCACACATATTCAATAGATGACATATTCAATGACTACATGTTGAACCCAAAGAAATTGAAATTGGGTTAAAAAGTTCCCTTGACAGCCTAACGACATCACATCAAAATGAGTTGATGAGAGATAAAAAGTGTATATCATCACTTGGACATAAAATTTACATCAATAAGGATATATGAGAACATATCCCAACATAACAAAATGTAAATTAAAAGACCCAACAAAAGAAGTCTTTTAAAAGAAAGGAGGGTGAAAGGTTCCCTTACCGACTTGGGTATCTTTCAAAACATACACCCCATGAAAGAAGGACAATAGATCATTGATGTAAATACTCATAAACGAAATTATATTACAAAAAGAGTAGAATAATGGGCAGTAAATACACCACTCAATGGAATTTGTGGAAAATGTAGCATAAATCTCACGGGAATAAAAGTGAGATGAAAAATCCTTTACGAAAATTCGGCAGCCTAATGGCGCCACTCAAAACTTCCAAAATGGATTGATGAGAGGAAATAGGGTCTCTTATAATATTAACATAATAAGTACAGTAGGAGTAATATAAAATAACATCCCAATCATAAGAGATATGACCTTAAAAGTAATGACATAAAAGAGTGTACTTAAAAAGAAAGAGAGGTGTAGGATCCCTTACCTCGGGTCCGACTTGACTCGATCATTCTTTAATCTCCTGAATAATAAAATTGATTTAATTTATACTTCCTTAAGAACATTTTTCAAGTTCGTTATTCCTTTTATATCACTTATTACCATGTCATAAACATTATGTAATCATTTAAGTTAATAATATTTGTTTTGCCGATATTTGGTTCTTAAGTCGAAAGTGGACTTCTTACAATTACATGTTGTTCATGTGGCCAAATGTTTATTATATCAAGAATTTTATTCATGATGTAGATATCATATATGTCATATATATCCAGTACATGCATGCATTTATAACATTACATAATCATTTAGAGGTAAGAAATGAAATGCACCGTTCATTGAGACGGTAAGCCGTACGTACGCATGAACGCTACTTTCATTTCTATCTCATACTTTAATGGAAAGAAATAATAATGATATAGAGGTATATAATAATTCCAGTATAACATCATATATAATAACATTAAATCCATCCTTTATACATCCCACGTATGGCATTAACGAATCAAATCACTTTGAGGGGGCGGTAGTCCGCACTTCCTTAAATGAAGATATCGCGTTTACCCATAATGGAAACCACAAAGGTATGACCAAAATGAAAAAAACAGAAGCTTAAGGAAAAAATAAACATATTATATGTCATATATAAAAATAGTGACATCATAATGGCCACCTTTGAAGGTGTTAAATGATTATTGAACAATCATCGTTTCGGGAGGTAGAATTTCACCATCCACAGAAACCGTATGTTCTTTAACCATTTGATGTAGTTGTGTGGGAGTGTAGCTCGAATAAATATTATAACAACATCCTAGTATATTGAAGATACTGGTGTTGTTACAAAAGAAATAAATAAAAAGAGTTTATGGGGTTGGAGAAGCAAAATAAAACAAATGAACATGAGAGAATGAATTACCTTTAAAAGTGTAACTCCTTTTGTTTTGAGCCTAAAGGCTTCCTTTGAAAGGATTATGACCAAAGGGAAAACTCTAGGATGAGGAGAGGGGTGTGGAGAGAGTAAATGGGCAGGGGTTGGCCGAGCCAAAGGCATGAGGAGTGTGGGAAAAGAGGTAGAGGTGGGGGCCTTTTATAAGAGGAGAGGAGGGGTACTTTTGGAAAGTAAGAAATATTACTTTATTTGAAAATGTGTTTCGGTTTTAAAAGGTCCCACATTGATATAATTCGTGGATAAGGTTATAAGGGTTCGAAATCCACCCATCCAATAAGTTTTGTACATGTGTAGTTTATAGATATTACATTATATTTCCATTTTATTTTAATCGTTAAATAATGATGTCATCACTGCATCATTTAGATGTCATAAATAATTTAATTTATTTCATGTCTAAAAATTATAAAACAATTACTATGATGTAGGAAATCTTTTTAGATTTCCAATGAGTATTTATAATAAAAAATATGACTTGTATAACCCCACTTAAAAATTGTTTTAGTAAAACATATCATGTTTGTGTCATTTTTAATTTTAACATTAAATAAAAATATATTATTGTCATTTTCCAACTAAAGTGGCTCCATGGGGTCCCCAAGTTGGACCATGGCTTGTCTTGGTCGGCCATGACTCACAAAATAGGTGTAGGACAAGTGTCATGGTGTTTTCACATTCTTATAATATCATTTTTACCTTAAACTACACTAATTACCACTAATCGCGATTAAAAACTTATTAAGTTACTATTCACCAAAAAATTATTTTTATCCCATTGAACCACATTTTACTTCTTAATGACAACCATGTATGTAGGATTTTTGAAATTCAAAACACAATGATGGAAAAATTTCATTTAAACAGAAAATCAGTTTTTATAAGTACCACTTAGTGGTTTCACCATTCATCAAAAATTGAAGTTTTTCAGAAAAATCCCAAAAATTCACCCTAAGCTATATTTGATATTCCGAATTCAAAAATGAATTCCGTTTTACAAAATTCAAAACCTATTAGTCACATTATTTAATTTATTAATTAATTCCCGCTGTCATAGCAAATAGCGTGTTTTTATAAAACAATAAGTATCAAAAGATTGACACTAGTTTAAGTCTGATTTCAAAGTGAAATTAATTCCAACGACCACTATTGGATTTAATGGTAAAAATATTTTCTAATTTAACTTTAAAACCAATTCAAAATATTATCTAATCATATAAATAAATTATATTAAAAAGAGTTTTTGAATTAAAACACAACATTTACACTATTCATTAAAAAAATGAACTTTATCGGAAAGATACCAAAAATTTACACAAAGTAAATTTTGATGTCCCGATTCTTAGTAAGAGTTTTATTTGGTATAAAATAATGTTTAAGAGTGAACAAAACTATATTTAATGATGGTTCAACATCAAAAGGTGATAAGTGAACCTTTAGTGAAAACTAGGGCATATACACCTAAAATTGAATTCTTTCCGTATTTTAATCCTCTATCCTTTATTGTATAAATGTAAAAACATTTAAGAACATATATAATCATATTTTAGTTATTTCTATCCATTCCCGCCATTACAACGGCTACATGTTAACTACCATTTAAAATAATATTATTTTATTATTAGAGTGCAACGTAAGATTCCCAAGAAACTCGTTGTTGCGTGTTGGGTACGCCATCGAGCATAGCGTCCCCTTTAAAGTCATATTAATATTTTCTTCACAAATATGGATAAATAAGAAAATGTCATATTCTTTATTTACCTGGGGTGTTACATCCTTCCCCCCTTTTGGGAATTGCGTCCTTGCAATTTTTAAAATTGCGCTTGGAAACATCCTTAAAAGTCCCACATCGGAACAAGAGTCGGTAAAACAATCACTTTAAATTAAAGAAATATAAGTACAATGGTCACCCGAGTTAACCCATACTAGGACTCCATGTAGGAAAACATGGACATGGAGGAGAAAACATAGGGTCATGTTCTGATGGAGAGTGATAGAAAACATGTTTAGGAGAAAGTTAACAATGAGAAAATCACAAACTTGTGATGGGTTAAACAGTGTTGGGTTCCCCAGTAGGAAAAGTTAATAGACAACATTTTTGTTTTAAGTTACTTTTTATTGAGGAATTTATTCATAAGGAAACATAATCACTTATCATGTTGACTCTCTACTTTTACTAGATTCCTTAATCAAACTCATATTTTTTTTCCAAAAGACGAGTATTTAGGGAGACTTGTTCGCATTAAGAGTACTATAAACAACTTCTAGAGGAGCACCTAAAAAAGAACTATACATTTCCCATGTCTTCAAACCTTAACCAAAACTAAAACCAAAAAGGTTACTACAAGATCAGATAATCCAGAAAAGGATAACTCTTTATAAAAAGAAAATCTATTCTTAATCTCAAAATTTGTCCAACAAAACCCAAAGTTAAACGAGGACCATCCGATAAACAATTTGTCCATAAAAATTCTTAAAAGTAAACCAATCTAAGATTGAAACCCAAATATTTGAAGGATTTAGTCACATAGTCTTCCAAGTTAAATCGTAACATTTATCTCCAAACCATATCAGTTTCTCCTAAAGTCTCATTTTGAAAAGTAATTAACCTAATAACATATCCTCCATGATATGTTTATCATTTTCATAAATAACACAAAATCAACTTACTATTAATTCATAAAATCATATAACTAGAATTAATCATTCAAACTAACCAGGGACTTCACGTAGTCCAGTGGTAGGCGATAAATACCAGTCGCACTTTGGTTGTGGGTTCGATTCCCGCAGCTTTGTCCGACGCGACGGGTTGTCACACGGTCTGCGTGTTGTCCTTTTTCCAAAACTATATAATTCTCAAATCATTCCCCAAAAAGAGATAAAATCTTCAAAAATAATCATAACATATTTTAACCTCAATTTTATCTCATGCCTTTCACTTCAATTATAACATTTAGTAACCCATAATTACCTCAAAAGTAAGGATCATATAAACCCAAATGGTTCTTTATAACTATGTCCACAAAAGAAAAGATAACTATTCCTTGGATAAAATTTGCCTATATTAAACATCAGGGTTACACATAATATAAAAAGTCTTCTAATGTAACCCCATCATCAAAAGAGACTTAATACTCTCAAGAATTTCACCATAACTCTTGAAGCCCTTATATGTTGACATCTTACTCATTCAACATTCTTCATGATCCATTATCCATTCCTTTCCAACCTATTCCGAAATACCTCTTTCCTACAAACAAAATCATGAATCATATCCTAAGATTCCAAAATAGGAAAACAATAGTCATGAAATAGTACATACCTTTGATTGGTCATTGTCAGTTTCTTCATCCTCAATATGAATGGCATTAGGTGTTGGTAAACGAACATTTGTACACTCTTGGTGACCCCATTCATGAAACTTCTTCATAGAACATGTGTTTGCATAATGACCATGCACACCACATTTAAAACATTCAATTGATCCCTCAGAAAGAACTTCTTTCCCTTTCCTCGAGTCAACTGGATGCTTCCTTTTTCCATTGCAGGTTCTTGATTTATGACCTTCATTTCCACATCTATAGCATATTTCAGTCCCTTTGAAACATTTTCCTAGGTGTTTCTTTCCACATCTATGACACATAGGTTTTTCAACACACATACCTTTGTGATTATTACTTGTACTTCCGTTGGGATTTGTTTCTTTCATATATGATGCCTTAGATAAATCTCCAAGGTTTACGTGGTCAATCATGACTCCAGATAGTTGGTTGAGGATAATCACAAGAGTTCTCATTGCAGCTCCCATATCATTCAGTTGTTTGCTCAAAAAACTGTCACAGTTTCCTTCACATCCATTGTTACTTTGGTGCCTGCTAGATCCAGCCATTTACTAAAACCAAAAAGGTCAGTGTGAGTATATAAAAAAAACCATCATGTACTAATGAGTAAGATAAACACTAAGATATACTTACTCATTCACTTTATCTAAAACTAGGACTCTTTCTGAAATCCTAACCATTATGGTAATGTCACTTATGCTTAAAGAATACCCTAACCTCTAAATTTATCTAAACCGACCTTTGATACCAACTATAAGGCCCCAGCCTTAAACCTTACTTAATCTTGAGTTATTACAAGATTACACATTGAGGATCTTTTCAGGTTTAGAGTTTTAGAGAATTAGATCATGAAACTTTCATTACATTCCACATTTAAACAAAGTGGTTACATAAAAGACCGTATTCATTCTTCCCATCAACGAAAATATATTGAAAATAAAACATGGATTCTCTCTTAACACATCCTTGACTCTATCATCTTATCATGTACCTTTCCCTTGACCTGAAAAAAACATTTCAAAAAAACTTGGGATGAGCATAAAAAGCTCAGTAAGGGTTATAAAAATATGGAAAGGAAACATGAGTTCATATATACATAATAATGAAATCCCAATTTACCCATAAAACATAGGCACTTTAACCTACCTCATCAAATCATGAATAAATCATAGAAATCATAAGACATAAGGGTAACTTGAGGCATTCATAACATTCTTACGTAGGGAGTAACCCTCTTGGTTACGTTTGGAATACCCATCACAGTATATTCCCTAAAATCTCTTCGGAGAAACCTTAACGTTTCACTCCTTCGCGTTACCCAATGCATTGGAGAGCTATATCGGTCTCACCCGCCCTTAGTTTATCACGGAACCACCCGTTTTCATAACAATGCCCAAGAACCATAACATAAACGTATCACATAAAACATGCATAAAGGAAACAAAACATTTCCACATTTCAATCACAATATAACATTTTAGTATTTTGAAATAATGAATCCATACAAAAAGAAACCATTTCCAAAACCATTTAAAACATTTAATAAAGAGATTTTTGAATCAAAGTGTCCCATACCACCTTGAAGCTTAAAATTTTAAACCATTAATATCCATATAAATAAATCCTTAAAACCATTTTGAAAACATGGATATTAACAATAACAAATAATTAAAATATTTAAAACGATATTTTGGTTAAAGGGGTTTTACCAAAATTAGAGACACTTGAATACAATAATTGAGGAATAACATTTAGTAAGAACTTTATAATATCATGAGAATAAATGGATTCATGATATAATACTCCAAAGGACAGTATATACACCATATAAGAGTGAATTGGTGCATAACAACAATGAACCCTCAATAGAAATGTCAAATGTGATGAAATCCCTTATAAAGAAGGTATCCTTAAATTAAGGACAAATCAATCTCAAAAATATGTGTGAAAAATATAAATACACCCAATATAAGTGGATATTATGTTTAAAACAATAAAATTTCATTCACACATATTCAATAGATGACATATTCAATGACTACATGTTGAACCCAAAGAAATCGAAATTGGGTTAAAAAGTTCCCTTGACAGCCTAACGGCATCACATCAAAATGAGTTTATGAGAGATAAAAAGTGTATCTCATCACTTGGACATAAAATTTACATCAATAAGGATATATGAGAACATATCCCAACATAACAATATGTAAATTAAAAGACCCAACAAAAGAAGTATTTTAAAAGAAAGGAGGGTGAAAGGTTCCCTTACCGACTTGGGTATCTTTCAAAACATACACCCCATGAAAGAAGGACAATAGATCATTGATGTAAATACTCATAAACGAAATTATATTACACAAAGAGTAGAATAATGGGAATTACATACACCACTAAATGGAATTTGTGGAAAATGTAGCATAAATCTCACGGGAATAAAAGTGAGATGAAAAATCCCTTACGAAAATTCGGCAGCCTAACGACGCCACTCAAAACTTCCAAAATGGATTGATGAGAGGAAATAGGGTCTCTTATCATATGAACATAATAAGTATAGTAGGAGTAATATAAAATAACATCCCAATAATAAGAAATATGAGCTTAAAAGGAATGACATAAAAGAGTGTACTTAAAAAGAAAGAGAGGTGTAGGATCCCTTACCTCGGGTCCGACTTGACTCGATCGTTCTTTAATCTCCTGAATAATAAACTTGAGTTAATTTATAATTCCTTAAGAACATTTTTCAAGTTCATTATTCCTTTTATATCACTTATTACCAAGTCATAAACATTATGTAATCATTTAAGTTAATAATATTTGTTTTACCGATATTTGGTTCTTAAGTCGAAAGTGGACTTCTTACAATTACATGTTGTTCATGTGGTCAAATGTTTATTATATAAAGAATTGTATTCATGATGTAGATATCATATATGTCATATATATATCCAGTACATGCATGAATTTATAACATTACATAATCATTTAGAGGTAAGAAATGAAATGCACCGTTCATGGAGACGGTAAGCCGTACGTACGCATGAACGCTACTTTCATTTCTATCTCATACTTTAATGGAAAGAAATAATAATGATATAGAGGTATATAATAATTACAGTATAATATCATATATAATAACATTAAATCCATCCTTTATACATCCCACGTATGGCATTAACGAATCAAATCACTTTGAGGGGGTGGTAGTCCGCACTTCCTTAAATGAAGATATCACGTTTACCCATAATGGAAACCATAAAGGTATGACCAAAATGAAAAAAACAGAAGATTAAAGAAAACATAAACATATTATATATCATATATAAAAATATTGACATCATAATGGCCACCTTTGAAGGTGTTAAATGAGTATTGAACAATCATCGTTTCGGGAGGCAGAATTTCGCCATCCACAGAAACCGTATGTTCTTTAACCATTTGATGTAGTTGTGTGGGAGTGTAGCTCGAATAAATATTATAACAACATCCTAGTATATTGAAGATACTGGTGTTGTTACAAAAGAAATAAATAAAAAGAGTTTAGGGGGTTTGAGAAGCAAAATAAAACAAATGAACATGAGAGAATGAATTACCTTTAAAAGTGTAACTCCTTTTGTTTTGAGCCTAAAGGCTTCCTTTGAAAGGATTCTGACCAAAGGGAAAACTCTAGGATGAGGAGAGGGGTGTGTAGAGAGTAAATGGGCAGGGGTTGGCCGAGCCAAAGGCTTGAGGAGTGTGGGAAAAGAGGTAGAGGTGGGGGCCTTTTATAAGAGGAGAGGAGGGGTACTTTTGGAAAGTAAGAAATATTACTTTATTTGAAAATGTTTTTCGGTTTTAAAAGGTCACACATTGATATAATTCGTGGATAAGGTTATAAGGGTTCTAAATCCACCCATCCAATAAGTTTTGGACATGTGTAGTTCATAGATATTACATTATATTTCCATTTTATTTTAATCGTTAAATAATGATGTCATCACTACATCATTATGATGTCATAAATAATTTAATTTATTTCATGTCTAAAAATTATAAAACAATTACTATGATGTATGAAATCTTTTTAGATTTCCAATGAGTATTTATAATCAAAAATATGACTTGTATAACCCCACTTAAAAATTGTTTTAGTAAAACATATCATGTTTGTGTCATTTTTAATTTTAACATTAAATAAAAATATATTATTGTCATTTTCCAACTAAAGTGACTCCATGGGGTCCCCAAGTTGGCCCATGGCTTTTATTGGTCGTCCATGACTCACCCAATAGGTGTAGGACAAGTGTCATGGTGTTTTCACATTCTTATAATATCATTTTTACCTTAAACTACACTAATTACCACTAATCGCGATTAAAAACTTATTAAGTTACTATTCACCAAAAAATTATTTTTATCCCATTGAACCACATTTTACTTCTTAATGACAACCATGTATGTCGGATTTTTGAAATTCAAAACACAATGATGGAAAAATATCATTTAAACAGAAAATCAGTTTTTATAAGTACCACTTAGTGGTTTCACTATTCATCAAAAATTGAAGTTTTTCAGAAAAATCCCAAAAATTCACCCTAAGCTATATTTGATATTCCGAATTAAAAAATGAAGTCCGTTTTACAAAATTCAAAACATATTAGTCACATTATTTAATTTATTAATTAATTCCCACTGTCATAGCAAATAGCGTGTTTTTATAAAACAATAAGTATCAAAAGATTGACACTAGTTTAAGTCTGATTTCAAAGTGAAATTAATTCCAACGACCACTATTGGATTTAATGGTAAAAATATTTTCTAATTTCACTTTAAAACCAATTGAAAATATTATCTAATCATATAAATAAATTAGATTAAAAAGAGGTTTTGAATTAAAACACAACATTTACACTATTCATTAAAAAAATAAACTTTATCGGAAAGATACCAAAAATTTACACAAAGTAAATTTTGATGTCCCGATTCTTAGTAAGAGTTTTATTTGGTCTAAAATAATGTTTAAGAGTGAACAAAACTATATTTAATGATGGTTCAACATCAAAAGGTGATAAGTGAACCTTTAGTGAAAACTAGGGCATATACGCCTAAAATTGAATTCTTTCCATATTTTAATCCTCTATCCTTTATTGTATAAATGTAAAAACATTTAAGAACATATATAATCATATTTTAGTTATTTCTATCCATTCCCGCCATTACAACGGCTACATGTTAACTACCATTTAAAATAATATTATTTTATTATTAGAGTGCAACGTAAGATTCCCAAGAAACTCGTTGTTGTGTGTTGGGTACGCCATCGAGCATAGCGTCCCCTTTAAAGTCATATTAATATTTTCTTCACAAATATGGATAAATATGAAAATTTCATATTCTTTATTTACCTGGGGTGTTACAAAAATAATCATAAACCATATAGAGAATGTTTAAGGATGGTAACAAAATATTCCCATTAGATTAGTATTTAATGGTTTTTTCATTGATTGATAGAAATAATATAAAAATTTCTATAAAACCCTCTTGAGAATTTTTTTTTCCATTTTAAAAAAACTTTTTAGATAACATTTTCTTTAAATTTTTTTTTTAAAAATAGATCATCATAAAAATGAAATCGAAGTTTCAAATTAATGACAGTCGTGATGGAAGGAAATTTTTTACATTCCATAAAGTTAAAAAGAACATTCCTTTTCATTATAAAAAAGTTTAGGAAAGCTCCTTGTTCAAAAAAAGACAAGAAGATTCCTTTTAAATTTTCAGAAAAATCCAAATGGGAATTTGTTGAAAAATAAATAAAATTTCATTGTATTTTTTTTAAAGTGTAAATATAGGTAAAATTTTATTTAATAAATAATTTTTAATTTTTTTAAAAAAATTTAAAACATTTTTATAAAACAAGGTTTTGGAAGAAATTTTTTTTTCGACTGAACAGTTTAATGAAGTAAGATTTTATTAAAACAATTTAATAAATTATTTTAATTACTAAAGAGTGGATAAATGGTAGGACTAATTTAAAATAACATGATTAACTAGAGAAGAATAAAATTTAATGTTTTATTAAACAATGATTAAATAATTCCATTAAATTTAAACTCAAGATTAAACATTCTTAATTAAAATGAGATTGTGAAGTAAACCCTTGCAAAGATCCTAACATTGAAGTGACAATCAACTAATAAATTTATTATTTGTTTAAAATGTGTATTCTCATAAAATAATTTAAAATAAAACGTAATATAATCAAAATTCAGTATACACATAATCTTAGAATATCAATGACAATGAGGAATTAAAAATACCCAATGAAAAGAAATCAAGTTATAAAATTATTTACCACTTCTCAAATTTTAATTGAAATCCATTTAGATGAAATAATTAAAATTGAAACTTAAAATACCATGAATAATTATGTATTTATTATATTAAATTTATATGGAAATTTAATACACCATAGAAAATAAATTAGGTTCATAACATTACAATATGCATCAATTAAATACAATTGGGATGAAATACCTTTCCTTATGATTCATTTTGGTTGAACATGATTTAACCTCCATTATAGTGTTCTGAAAACTTTATTAACTTAGAAAACAATATTATTATTATTTAAAAGATAATATATTATTTTTATTACATATTATTACCCACTCATTATTTTTGTTGTTTTGGGTGTTAATTGCCTTGTTTTTTCATGTGTGTTTAATCATGAAAATAAAGTTCTTGATTATATTATAAACTTATATCATATCTAGAATAATTATAATTTCATAATAATCACATTATTACATTAATTTTACTTTTAAAACCAATCATTAATGTTGGTTATTGAAAATCATGTACATTACGATCATGGAGATGGTTGGTCGTACGTACCCATGAGTAACAGTTCTATTTTTCAATGATCATTATGGAAAGTAGGTAAGTAATATTTTACATTTATATTATGATAATAATATCATATATACCATATTATTTACTTATATGTATCATTCGTGTGGTGTGGTGATGAAAAGAGAGTCACATCTATTTGTGAATGCGGTAGTCCACACATACACGAACGATATCATCTTTACACGAGTGAAAAAAATATAGAAAAATATAAATATTTTATTTAAAGAAAGATAAATATATCATTAATATAATAATTATGTCATTTATATCACATATAATCATTAAATTTTTCTTTAAAATCTTATATGTAAAGGTTTAGTGAAAGATGAATCACATCGCTTCGTGAGGCGGTAGTCCACCGTACACACGAGCAATGTTATCTTATGTCTGATGAAATATTTAGTAAAAATATATATGATATAGTGGATTAATAGGTATAAATATTTTATAAATATAAAATATTTACTTTATATCCATCATCATACCCAACCTTGAATGGATAAAATGAAAAAAATTAATTATATCAGTTCATGAGGTAGTAGTCCTCTATACACACAAACAATGATTTTGTAACTCATATGATGGAAGAGGATATGGTTTTAGTTTATGTGATTGTTACAAAAACATCCCAGTATATGAGATAAACTAAGTTTATTATATCATTGTGGTTTAATAAAAATATAAGGAGGTTGAGAAACAAGTAAAATAAAGATTCTTGTTGAAGAGCATTACCTCTTCTTTGAGTATCCTTATTTAGTTTTCACTAAATATTTAAAAGGCTGGATTTATGACCAAAAAAATGATTCTAGGATGATGAGAGTGTTTTTTGGAAGTTATTTTGGTAGTTATTGAACAAACCAAATTGGTTTTAAGATGTAAAATGGTGATTAGAGTAGTTGGCCTTTTATAAGGGAGGTGAGAGGCACAATTGATTTTTTTTTGAAAGGATTCAATCATACTCACATTTTTATCATTCCAAAAGTTTTCAAAATGGTCCATCTATAAACCTAAAATAGATAATGCTGAAATATGGCCATAAAATGGGTGTTTAAAAATTTGGTAGGCCATTTTGACCCTTTTTCTCCTAGATTAACCCATATATTAATAAACTTTTACCTTAACCATGGTAAATAATTTTTATTGTATTCACTATTAATTTTTTTCAAAAATTATGTTGAACTTATTAGAAATTGTAAATTTTTATTATCAAAAATATGGAATACATTTTTCTAAATTCAATTCACATAAGTAAAAAAAATAATTTTAAATTAATCTCACAAACGTGATGAGAAAGCAGGGTTTTCAAGTGAATATGTTCACAAGTTTACAAAGTTTTTATATCATGATTTAATATAAAATGATTAAAATTAAATAAATTATATTAATTGATATAAAATTTAACTAATTTTAATATAAAACAAATTAATAATTATGAATAATTTAAATAAAAATACATTTTTTTAATAAAATTCAGTATATTTTACTATTCATTAGAAAATGAAACTTTTCAGAAAAATTAATAAAATAAACCCTAACATAATTTTCATAATTTTCACATGAAAGAATAACTTTCCACTGAATAATCAATTGAATCCGAACAAAATTTGGGAGATGATATTTTCTTAAACATATTATCTTTAAATTTTTTTGAAACTAAGTTGATTTTCACCTCCCCTTTCTTTAAATCTTCAGATTTGGACAACAGTTGTATTGCCTTATTTAATGAGGAAAAAGAAGAAGATACACCTGAATAGGAACACCCAGAGCTCCCCAAACTTGTTGAACACTAATTGGAGGGAGTTCAAGAGGAGACCAAAGTAAAATTGCTTGATGAAAAAGAGACACAAGATTATTAATTTTAAAAGGAATAATTTGATATGTATTCATCATGTACTAATTTTATTCAAATATAATTACGCTCTAATTTTATATTTTATTATTATTTTGATGTAGCATACCTTGAGAAACCACTATAGGATGAATAAGTGGTGGTGAAAGTGGAAACCAAGAAAGAGGAAGAATTATTTAGGGTCTTAACCCCACCATTCAAGATACATATAATTTTCAGGGGGTGAATTTGGAATAATATATTCTTGGATTCCTCAACCAAAAGTAAGAAGTTCAAAATGTAAAGATGAAGTGTTACTGGTTCATATTAAAGAAACTCAACCCACTATCAGATTAGAGATAACCAACTGAAACTACCCATATGGAGGTAGTAAAAACCCAGGGCCCACATGGGGGACTAAACCAAAATCTACCCTTATTTTATCATTATTATTCTATTTTCTTTTCTTTTAATCTATTTCTTCTATTTTTTTCTCTACTTTTAGTTATAGGGTTTCAATGTGCAGTACTTAAGAGCTTAAATCAATGTTGCATTGCAAATAGGTTAGGTTGTACCTCTCCTTATCACTTTCTTTATTACTATGATTGAATTTAAAATATAATTACATATTAAACCCACTTAAATGCATTTAAAGTATTGTATCATTTAAGTGTGGGGGAGGTAACATTTTGTAGTTTAGTAATTTCAATTGTTTTTCTATTTTTCAAAAAAGTGTCTTTTATTTAATTTTTGTGTGTTTCTAAAACATTTGAGCTAAAATTATTATCATTACATATTTTTAAACCCATGCCAGTGTATGAAATAATCTACCCCAGGAAACTAAGATTAAATGAATGCTAAAAATGATTGTGTCTCTAGTTAAAATCTCTAAAAATTTCATGAAAAGTACTCTGATTTTTGAATCTCAGGCCACATATCACTGTATTTATATTTGAAGTCACTTTCCCTCTAGGATTATAAACATAATTTTCATATTATTTTAATTTACCTCACTTCTTGAGAGAACCAAATGATTCTTGATGTAACCATAATTTCATTTATTTTTATCAAAACATGAGGGTTTGAGGTACATGTTTTTTAAATAATTGAGGAATTTCTTTGGTTTTAAAGCCCCATTTTCTAAGAATCCTTTTTATAATGGCGTACTTTTCACCTTCAATCCATTTATACCATATAATACATTAATAGCCTATTATTTTATCCATATTACAAGCTCATTTTCTCTATCCAAACTTCTCTTGAAGTGAAATTTCATAATCAAGTTGAACTTAAGTGAGGGGGAAGTTATCTTGTGTTTTGATACCACATTTGGTGATACTTCTGGTGGAAAATTAGATTTTGAAGAGGTGTGTTTGATGCTAAAAAGAATAATTATTTTTAATGCTATGCATTTTTTTGGAGCTTTCATAATAAAAGAAGTTATTCCTTTCTGGATCTTCCAATGAAAAAAAGTTGTGCCTATCTGGAGCTTTCAAAAAGAAACCATGATTGAGATTATTGCCATTATTTTTGTTGAAATATGGAATGGTGTAAATTTTACTTGAAATTTCAATGATATTTTGGACCTTATTTTCTTCCTAGGTTAACAAGGAGGATACCATACTTGATTGAAAATTATAATATTGTAATTTTTCTTCAAAAAGAGCCAAACCCACCTTATTCTACCTTATAATTTTTCACATCTAAATCCTACCATCCGAAATCCAAAAAAAAACTTAAAAGTCCCAATGATATTCATATTTCCTTATCTCATATTGGGTGGAGATTTAGGAATTTATCAAGCTAATGGAGACCCTTTTATGTGTTTTGATGAGAAATACATTGTAGAAAAATTGACATTTGTGTGATAAGAGAAAATTCAAGAGAGGTAAGTGTTTTGTGTGCATGGGATGATTAATTAATTGGAAATATATTTAATGATATGAATTCAGAACTTGAAATAATTTTTTGATGAGGCATGATTTGTTTTGTTTCTTGGTGTGAAATTGTTGGATCTCAAGGATATGTGTTTTAAAATTTTCTTGGATTTGATTTTGTTGTTATTTTTCAAGGAGTCCAAGTTATATGTTTGGGGGGATTGATAGAGTTAATATTTTAATAATTATTTTTATGTTTTTAAATGATTTATTTACATACAATTAATAAATTTGAGCTTATTTTCATTATTTTATGATTTTAGGTTAGTTTTCAGATTAAGAGTGAAAATTGGTTAATTTTTGACATTTAACAGTTTTCTATTGCATATATATTTCGATTATAACACCTAAATTTTTTAACAAATACATGTAATTTATTTTTTTAGGATTTCTTTTTTTGTGGGATATAAATTATTCTTTTGGAATAATATCCAATTCGAACTCACACATGCCCAAATAATTAGGTCAATGTGAACACTTAATCAGGTCGGTAGAATGGAAAACACCTCATTTAATGAAGAATATATTAGGCTGATGACCATAAAATGGGTTGAAACCAACTGGGATTGAAAGAAAACATGATGAGGAAACTTTTAAATAAATTTCATGAAGAAACTATTTCATTATGGCCACCCTTGAACTAGTCAATTTGGGGTTAATGGAATAGTGATTGGCAGTCAAAAAATGTTAGGTTTACAAATTCGGCCATAACTCATTCAAAACGGATCCAAATTCTCTCAAACTTTGAGGATATATGTTAAACTCCATTCTCACATCTTAAAAGATGGGACCTTGGCATGATTCTGAGATATGTGGGAAGAACTGAATCCAACTTCTTGAAGATAGATTTTGGAGGATTTTTTTGTTCTTTATTTTCCTTCTTTTCTTCTTCTTAATATTGAAATGCATTATTCTCACCCTTCATCTCAATTACCCATTACATGGTGGGGTAAATATTCTTAGTGATTGGGTAAGGTTAGGGTTTTAATTTTTTAATGTTTTTTCTATTAATTAATGGTATGAAATCACTCTCTTTTTTACATAGTTGTTTTCAAATTCTAAGAACAGTTTTTATTTTATTGTGAGATTGTATTTGATTTTATTTTTTTTGTTATTATTGATTTTTTAATGATAATTTTCTACCTCCACTAGGTTTTAGTCTATATAATATGGAATATACCAGGTCTTAGTGGTGAAGTACTCACCGATCGTTAGTATATGTGGAGGTGTAGTGCATATTCTTGATTATTTGGGATTAACAAGACTTGATTTGGAATTTCCTAAATCAATTAAGGGTATTCGCTGAAAGAAATTCACAAAAATAACGAGATTATACCAATATAAGATCTTTGTATGGTTTACTCACAGCAACACCATTAACCAAAGGGGTGAGAGGAAGCGATCGTGAAATCTCACTTTAATTGGCTTAACAGAAGAGGATTGGATTTATTGAAACTATGATAAAATTTCAATTAGAAAACGAACACCAACCTGATCACCAAATCCATATCTCGTTTTCAATCACATTATTTGTCAAATTTATTTAAATATTTTAATTTATTTTCTTTTTTTTCATTTCTTAGTTTCCAAAATAAAAAAACTTTAAAAATGTCTCCACTTCCTTATTAAATTTAAAGTGACAAACATGATTGTTGGGTAATTATCTCTGGAGAAAACATAGGTTTACCACATTACTAAATTTTAACATAGGAAATAATTTTTTTTCCACACCCCACAACTGGCATATGTATATAATCATAGTTGAAGCTATGAAGAGTATGGATAAATTAAATCAATGAAGGAATTTTACTCACTTTTCAAAGGCTATAAAAATAATTTTCTAGATGGAGTTATTTTATATATACTTAGTTTCATCAAGGAACTATTTGAATAAAATTCACTACTAGATGAAAGTTCCGATACATGGAGAATATATTTTCTAGGTAGGTTAAAATATTCAACAAACTTACAAATCTTGTGATAGTAAGTTATTAAATTGTATCACATTTGAATGATGGATATTATAAATCAATTAAATATTTTCAAATAATAGTATGTGAGAAAGATGTATTTTAGGTTGATATCACTAAATCGGTCCATGCATTATATATATTAAATAAATTCATAGTGAATGAGAAATTTGATTAGATGGATGTGAAAGAAAATCGAATTTAAGTGTTTGATAGTAAAATGAAAAAGTAGAATGATTCATAATGAATAGAAAAATAAAATAAAGAGTGACTATTGAGGATAAAAAAAACTTACTCAACATGAGGTTTCTTGAGTAGGACATGAAACTAAAAAATCTGAAATAATTTTATATGGTGCCTTCTTAACGATTTGAAATAAAAATGATACCACTAAAGCCTCATAGTTTATTTTTATCTCAAAAGTGACTCATTTTACTTGTAAAGAGTGCTTAGTAATTATTGGGGAAGCTTCTACCTCAAGAACATGGAAGAGAAATTCCCACAATCTAAAATAACATAGATGTTCTAAATATATTTCTTTCATTCATTATGTGATAGAAATTAAATTCTTTATAAATGGGGGTTATTAAGAATGATAAGAAGTATAACACATCATTGAGTGTAAATTTGAGAATGTTTAGGATGTTTTATCTCCAAAAATTATCCCAAAAGAGAGGTAAAAGAACACAAAAATAATTTACTATCATCAAGAAAATATAGACAGATTTCATTAACATGGAAAATGAATATATTTGTTATATTATATTTTGGTGTTGATGGCCGTATGAGGACATTTACATTGATGTTTGACCTAATATTTTGACTTATAAGAATTTTATAATGATATAATCAAGGGTGATAAGAGATAAAAGTGAGAAGAGACATATTGTAAAGAAATAGAAGTAACATAATATGTCTTATATCAATAAAATTTGAAATCCTTGATAGATTCTATAACTCTTGAAATATTTATGTCCATTATATAAAGAATTTTGGTAAAAATATAACGAACATAACTCCAATTTATATGAGAATAGAAGTAAATAAATAGTTGAAGATGAAAAGAAGTATTTTTTCCTTAAGGAGTGAATAGAAAATGATTTTTTTTGAAACTAATCCGAAGAATTCATTTATTAAATCTAAGAAATATGTCATATAAGATAGTATAAGAAGATTTTATTTTGCTTAGTGAGGATACACCATGGATTATTGTAAGAAATATATGTAATCTAAAACTAAAAATTGAATCAATATGGAAGAAAGAAATAAGTCAATCAAAGTGATGCACATGAATATTGGCATGGTGGAAGACATCTCAGATGTAACACCCCAACCCCTCTAGGATGGAGCCGGTGCATTAATTGTGATATTGGAATGGTTAGAAGGAATGAAAATCCTAAAGGAACTATCATTTTAGTAGTCTTGAAGAAACTAGATACATTGATTTAACATAAATTATATTAGATAAGGTTATAAGATACAATACATAATGAAAAACAAAAACTGCATCCACTAGCACTCAATAAATGACTTCCTTTTCATAACCTGTTGAAGGTAAACAATGAAAGGGGTGAGATCAAACACTCAGTAAGGGTTACAAATAGTGTAATCATGAGTATAATAATAAGTGAATCATAATCAATCTGAAACAATCAAAATGGCATAGTGAATAAATGAACAACTAATTCCATTAATAAACTGAGAATGAAATTACATCCATAGATTTTTTTCATAGTAAAAACCTCATGGATAATAATAATAATAAATAATAATGAATAAAGATAATGCTTATTAATTGGAATTCATGTATCTGGAACATGAAACCATAATACCGTAAAAATGGTTTACTGCTATGGGTAGAAACCCGTCTGATTTTTTGGAAACAAACTCGAAGGGTCTGTCACCAAATTTTTTTGTCTCATGAGACCTACGGATGCATCGAGGGGATATATTGGGCCCCACCCACATCTAAATCAAAATAATTCTTTATACAATGATTCAATACAAGAGAAATATTCCTTTTCAATATCCGTATAGATTATAGAATACATATTCATCAATAACATCCCAAATATACACCGTATATGAAATGATATAGGGTTTAGACAATAAACATATCCATGACATGAGATTATGGATATTTAATAGAAATATAATTTCAAATGGAAATTGATATCAAATGGTCAGTAGGTACACCACATAAGTATTATTAGGTGCACAATACAAAGTAAGTTACAACAAAGTGGATATTCTTGATCAAAAGTGAGAGAGAGGATCCCTTACCAAAAATATATCATCAGATTGAGGGAAAATCAATGAAATAATTATGTGTGAAAAACATTAACCCACAAATAAATGTGGATTTTAAGAATAAAACAATCATAGGTCATTCAATCATATTCTTGGAACAATGTAACCAATGAAATAGATGTTTAACTTAAAGAATAAAAATTGAGTTAAGCAATCCCTTACCACAATGTAACCAGTTGAATCATAAGACCAAAACTTAATGAGCATAAAATTAATCATTTAATAACATTAATATAAAGATAATAATGTTATTATATATCAAATTTCAGTACAAATATACCACATACAAGAAATAAATGGCGAGCAATGAAAATCTCACAGAAATGAAAGTGAGATGAGACACCTCTTACCTTATGCTTGAAGATGTTCTTGTATTGTTTTTTAAAGACCTGAATAAACAAATTAGGATTATGAATTCATAAATCCAGAACCTATTTTATATGTAATTGATATGTGATAACCTTATTAAGTTCATTAATGGCCTCTTTTATGGGTTTAAGAGATTAAATCTTATTGTTTTGGAAGCATTTTCTTACTTGGTTTCATGATTTGTTTACTTGTATTCATGAATGAAAGTTGGTTTGAAATATGTTTAAACACCCAGAATTGTTAATATACATTATTAGTGACATTAACTAGATATAAATGATATTATAATTATTCTGGTTATATACCATGAGGGTGAATCATTCGATGAGTTAAAAATAAACGCTTGAATTTGGATTGGCTGTTTTGTGCTCAATAAACTTGTTTTGTATTATTATTCCATATTATAAATGTATAAAGATTCTGGAATGTTAATCAAGATAAAAAAAATATATTATGACCTGTTTTAACCATATATTTGGTTTCATGACATGACTTGAAAGAAATAATTGAAATTAAAATTACATCGTCCATGATGTCGGTAATTCGACACATCACAGACAATGTTTTTATTCCTTGAATAAGTGAGAGAGGAGAAGAATAATGATGAATAATTTTCCATAAACATTAGAACATCCAGAAAATACAATATTTTGGAGCATACATGCCTCTTGGTTAAGATGAGGTGAGGAAAGAAGAAGAAAATAAAGTAATCTTAAAATGAATGAAAACTTGATAAATTTCTCATGAAAATTAGGCAGCCTAACGACATCTCTTAAAATTTCATAAAAATAGTTTGATGATAGAAATGGAATATCTCATCATTCATGCATAATATGTATAGTAAGAGGAAATATTTAATGAAATATCCCAGCACAAGCCAAAGTTAATGGAAGATAATAACATAAAATGAAAGAAAAGAATGAAAATAAAAGAGGTTGTTTACCTCTTGATCTCTTCTCCTAGAGATCCTTCTTAAGGGATTTGGTTTTGGTATTTTGGTGAGAACAAATATTTCTGAACGTGGGGGAGGAGGTTGAGAAGTTATTTGTACAGAAGTTTGAGAAGGCACAAGGCTTGTGAGGAGTGAATGGAAGGGGGGGGGGGTGAGAGGGGGTTTTTATAGGGGAGGAGAGAGGGTATTTCAAAATATAAAACTCAATAATTAATTATTTCCTCTCAAGACAACCAATAGTGAGTATTCCATGACCCAAAATAGTAAATGGGTCACGTGAATTCGAACCAAGGGGGATTAAATCAGCAGAGCATCATCGATGACTCAATTAATTCATTATTTATCATTTATTGTAAATTATCAGATTCTACTATTAAAAAAAAATTCAATTATTTTAGAAAAATCACAAAAATTCACCCTAATAATTTTTTGAAATGTAGAATCCAAAAATGAAGTCCATTTTTCAAAAATAATTTTCTAATTATGATTCTTTTAATATTTAATTAAAATAATAATTTATTATCAAAACTAGTTTTAAAATATTCATTTACTCATTCTAAAATATAGTTATATCATACTTCCAACTTGAATATTATTTGTATACCACCATAGGGGAGGTTACTATTCATTAGGGTATATCACAATTCATAAGGGTATGTTACTATTCATTAGGGTAGGTTAGTATTCATGAAAAATTATTTTTGTTTTAGTAGACTACAAAAATTATCATGAACACCATAGTGTATGCCGGATTTTTAAAATTCAAATCACAGAGCTGGTAAATTTATGTTTAGTGGCTACGTTATGGCTATCTCTTATAAGTAACCATGTTTTGTTCCATAGGGGCTCAGTGATTCATGAAATATATGCTACCTAATGAATATAGTGTATTAAAGAGAAAAACACCATTAAATGTTTGGGGTGATATATTATTTCCTCCTTTGGAAATTTCATGCTCGGAATTTTATGTACATAGCCCACCAAAAAGATGTGGGTGGTTCTTCTTCATGAAATCCTCTGGTTCCCATGTTTCTTCCTCAATATTCTGGTTTCTCCAAAGAACCTTTACTAGATGAGTTGTTCGATTTCTCAATACCTACTCCCTTGTGTCAAGAATCCTGATAGGCTTTTCACAATATGATAAATCAGGTTCTAGTTCAATTTCATCATATGTGAGAACATGCATTGAGTCTGGCATGTATTTATTTAACAATGACACATGGAACACAACATGAACTCTAGAGATATTTGGAGGCATTGCTAGACAGTAAGCTACAGCTTCGAATCTTTCCAGAATTTCAAATGGCCAATGTACCTGGGGCTCAGTTTCCCTTTCTTACCAAACCTTAGGACACCCTTCCATGGAGATACTTTTAGAAAGACATGATCTCCCACCTAGAATTCCAAATCCTTTCTCCGATTGTCAGCATAACTCTTCTTCCTACTTTGGGAAGCCTTAATATGGGATGTAATTTTCTTCACCTTTGTCGTAGTCTCTTTAATAAGTTTTGGGGCTATAAGTTTCCTCTCACCAACTTCATCCCAACAAGTTTGAGTTTGACACCTCTTTCCATATAACGCTCCATACAGAGCCATTTGAATAGTAGAATGAAAACTATTATTTTAGGAAAATTCCACCAAAGGTATTTATTGATCCCACATACCTTGGAATTCAAGAGAGCATGACCTCATCATTTATTCTAAAGTTTGAATAGTCCTTTCAGACTGTCCATCAGTTTGGGGGTGATAAGAAGTACTCAGTCAAAGCTCAGTATTCAAATCTTTTTGAAGACTTTTCAAGAACATTGATGTAAACTGGGGATCTTGATCGGATACAATTGATAGAGGTGCACCATGAAGTCTTACAACTTTATTAATATACAGTCTTTCCAGGCGCTCGAGTGGAAAATATTCTCATATAGAAAGGAAATGTTCTGATTTTGTGAAACAATCAACAATTACCCATATTGCATCGTTCTTTCTAGGTGTCCTCGGTATCCTGGTGATAAAATCCATCATAATGTTATCCCTATTCCACATAGGAATAGGTAGAGGTTGCAGCACTCTTTTGGGATGTTGTCTCTCTGCCTTCACTTATTGAAAACTAGACACCTTGACACATAGTCAGCAATTTATCGCTACATATTATCCCACCAAAAATATTCCTTCAGATCTCTATACATCTTGGTGCTACCCGGGTGTATAGAGAAATTTTAGCTATGAGCATCATCTAATATTTCCCTTTTTAGCTCAGGTAATGATGGAACACATAAACTCTTCCCAAACATCAGAACTTATTCTTTATACACGAAGTCAGCCAGTCTTCCATCCTTAACTGCATTAATTTTCGTTTGCAGATTCTCATCATCAGATTGAGAAATTTGTATCTTTTCTAGTAAATATGGTTTAGAAATAATTTGAAAGTGAAGTGATGTTTCCCCTTACATAAAAATTCCCATATCCATCTTCCGTAGATCCATGAATATAGGATCTCTTTAAATCCTCATTTGAGTCAGAAGTCCATGATCTTTCCTGCTTAAAGCATCTTCCACCTTATTCGCCTTTCTGGGGTGGTAGTGTATTGAAAAATCGTAATATTTTAGTAACTTGATCCATTTTCTTTGCCTCATGTTGAGTTCTTTTTGTTTGAAAATGTATTTCAGACTCTTGTGGTCCTTATAGATCTCACATCTCTCTCCGTAGAGATAATGCCTCCATATTTTCAGAGCAAAGATTACGACTGCTAACTCAAGATCATGAGTTGGATAATTTTTCTCATGATTCTTCATAGCTATTTGAGTATACTAGGATATCATCGATGAACACCACAACAAAGTTATCAAGATATTCCTTGAAAACTCTATTCATTAAATCCATGAAAACCGAGGGTGCATTAGTCAGTCCAAATGGCATCACCGTAAACTCGTAATGCCCATACCTGTTTCAAAATGGTGTCTTAGGAATATATTCCTTCCTCACACACTGCTGATGATATCCATACAAAAGATCAATCTTCAAAAAGTATTGGGATCTATGGAGTTGATCAAATAAATCATCAATCCAAGGTAGATGATACTTATTCGTTATTGTAATAGCACTGATTTCCCTATAATCAATGCATAGTCTCATGGATCCATCTTTCTTCTTGACAAATAGGACCGGGGCTCCCCAAGGAGAAACACTATGTCGAATAAATCCTTTGTCACTCAAATCCTCTAGTTGTTTATTTATCTCCACTAACTCCATAGTGTCCATTCTATAGGGGGTCTTTGATATAGGTCTCGAACCAGGAATTAAATCAATAGAGAACCCAACTTCCCTCTCTGGAGGATGTCCAGGTAAATCCTCTGGAAATACATCAATGTAATCTTGTACTATGTGCACGTCTTCAATTTGTAGATTTATTTCCTCGCCCATAGATGTTTGTTTATCCTTTTCTTCATGTATTGCATTTATTAGAGCTACTGGGGGCGGTTCTCGATAATAATCAGGTGGCGATGTTTCTACCATAAAGACAAGGGATTCTACACCATTTTCAAAAATTGAAAATTTCTTCTTCTTAAAATAAATCTTTGCATCAAAATTTGACATCCAATCCATGCCGAGAATTATATCAAATTCAGTCATTGGTATGATGACAAGGTTATCAACTAATGCACGTTTTGGTGACTGGAGGGGAATAAGTCGACATGATTTTGTTTCCATGATACATCCCCATGAGTTTTAACTGAAAAATCCTTTATTAAGTCAAATTTAACATATTTAATTTTCTTGGAAAACTTAGAAGATATAAATGAATGCGATGATCCAGAATCAAATAAGGTGTTGGATATGTTTGAGGAAACAATTAAAGTACCTACCACCATAGCATTAGAGACTTCGACCTCCGCATTTGTAATCGTATAATCTCTCCCTTGATCTCTTGGCCTTTTCTGAGTCAAATTTCCTTGGTGTTTATGACACTCATTTTCATAGTGTCCCATATCTCTATAATTGTAGCATTGAACATCATTGAATTTTTTCTTCCCATTGCATTCGTCAGATCAATGACCCTTTTCTCCGCAGTTATAGCAGACTCCCATGCCTTTTAAGTATTTCCTGAGATGATTCTTTCTACAGTTCTCGCATAATGGGAAACAATTCATTCCCTTTCTCTTCTTTGGTGCTTCTCTTTTTCCTTTGTTATCCAAGTACCGCTTATTATCTTGGTTTCATTTGAAAAGATTTGATCTAGAAAATTACCTCTATGATTTGACGGTACTTGATACAATTCCATCATATGATGAAAATGTTTGAGAAGATAGTGCCCTCCGTAGACTTGGCTTAAGACCTTCAAATAAATGATCAATCTTGTCTACCGAGTCATGTAAGTAATCTATGGCATACCTGGCTAGCCTTGTAAAAGTAGCCTCATACTCTGCAACACTGTCCTCTTCCCTTTGTTTCAAGCTAAGGAATTTTCGCTTCATTTTAGTTCATTTCTCACGAGGGAAATATTTATCAAAGAATATTTCCTTAAAATTACTCCACTCCATATCTTCTATTTCTTCTTCCTCCATGGTGTTCTGAATCAGGGACCACCATTGGTCAGCGTCACCCTTGAGATAATATACTGCCATCACCACCTTCTCATTTTCATTGCATCTTAAAGCCATGAATATATTTTCAAGTGACTTGATCCACTGCTCTACTACCACTAGATTAGTAGTCCCACAGAATGATGGGGGCTTCTTCCGCATGAAAGGATCCAACACAGGTGTGGAATGGTTATTCTTTACAACTTGGGTAAGTTGTCCCAATATAGTCATGATCTAATCTGATCCAACATTGACTGTATTGACTTGCTTAGTAGGGAGATCCCTACCTTTCCCACGATTATTGATTCCCTTTCTTCCATTAGACGCCATTTCTAAATAATGGGATAAACTAGATTAGTTTATGAATCTTAAATAGAAAAGCACTCAACATAGATTTAAATTCTATGCATAGCTAATCTTATAAACATGGTTTCTTTGAGGTAAAATTTACATTAAACTCCTTCATAATGGATTTTAAATAAAATATGAATTATCCTAAGAATATACCCTGAGAGTGTCGTAACCAAGAGTGAAACAAGGCCCGTTGTCGTGTACCAGTTCCCGTTCAAGTCTAGCTCAAAGCTGTGTTTTCGAGTTTTACCCCTAGATACATCTGTGCCAGAGCCGCCTCTACCTACTCGTATCCAGAAAAGGATGTATTGCTGGAAAGATCCACATAATATATTCCTTACCAAAATACCAGGATATTATTGTATTTTTATCCTCAAATTATACCTTTTGGTATTTGTTACACACTATATATTTCCTACTCCAGTTTCTATGTTTCCTACTAAACTTCCTCTGATACCAACCGTAACACCCCGACCCCTCTAGGCTGGAGCCAGTGCATTACTTGTGATATTGGCATGGTAAGAAAGAATGAAAATTCCAAAGGAATGATTAGTTTAGTAGTCTTGAATAAACTAGATACATTGATTTAAAATAAATTACATTTGATAAGGATACATGATACAACCCATAATGAAAAATAAAAACTACATCTACTAGCACTCAATAAATGACCTCCTATTCATAACCTGTTGAAGGTAAACAATGAAAGGGGTGAGCTCAAATGCTCAGTAAGGGTTACAAATATCAGAAGCATGATTACAATAATAAGTGAATCATAATAAATTTGACATAATCAAAATGGCATTGTGAATAAATGAACAACTAATTCCATTAATAAACTGAGAATAAAACTGCATCCATATATTTTGTCATAGTGAAAAACTCATTGATACTAATAATAATAACTGATAATGAATAAAGAGAATGCTTATTAATTAGACGTCATGTATCTGTCACATGAAACCATAATACCATAAAAACGGAATATTGTTATGGGTAGAAACCCGTCTGATTTTTTGGAAACAAACTCGAAGGGTCTGTCACCAAACATTTTGTATCATGAGACCTACCAAGTCATCTAGGGGCTGTAGTGGGCCCCACCCACCTCTACATCCAAAGCATTCTTTATAAAATGATTCAATATAAGTGAAATATACATTTTAAATATCCCTATAGAGTATAGAATACAGATTCATCAATAACATCCCAAATATACACCGTATGTGAAATGGTATACAGATTAGACAACAAACATATCCATGACATGAGATTATGGATATTTAATAAAAATATAATTTCAAATGGAATGTGATATCAAATGGGCAGTAGGTACACCACATAAGTATTATTGGGTTCACAATACAAAGTTAGTCACAACAAAGGGGATATTATTGAACAAAAGTTAGAGTGTAGTTGGGGTTTGGCTTAGTGGTAATCACCTCGTAATAATACATGAAAAATGGGGGTCCAAAACCCATTGGGAACAGGTTACTGTAGCAGTACTGTAGCGAGTACTGTAGCAGCGGCGGTACTGTTGATCGGCGAGTACTGTAGCGGCGACAGGGCACTGTAGCGGCAGCGGTACTGTGCAGGTACTGTAGCAGCTGGGTTACTATTCACAGAATAGGAATTTGGCCAAATATTTGGGCCTATGGGTTATGTAATGGGATTCAAGACCACTAGGCCTTCGGGCTATGTAATGGGTCTCCCTCTACCCAGTTAAAAGAGGTCTTTGCTTTGCTTTATTAATAAAAATGAGGCTTCGGCCCCAACCTTAAAAAAAATTGAAAAAAAGTTAGAGAGAGGATCCCTTACCAAAAATGTATCATGAGATTGAGGGAAAATCAATGACATAATTATGTGTGAAAAAAATAAACCCAAAAAATAAAAGTGGATATGTAGAATAAAATAATCATGGGTAATTCACACATATTCTTGGAACAATGTAACCAATGAAACAGATGTTTAACTCAAAGAATGAAAACTGAGTTAAGAAATCCCTTACCACAATATAACCAGTCGAATCATAAGACCAGAGATTAATGAGCATCAAATGAATCATTGAATAACATTAATATAAAGAGAATAATGTTATTATATATCAAATGTCAGTACACATATACCACATCCAAGAAATAAGTGGCGAATAATGAAATTCTCACAGAAATGAAAGTGAGATGAGAAACCCCTTACCTTATGCTTGAAGGTGTTCTTGTATTGTTTTTTAAAGACCTGAATAAACAAATTAGGATTATTAATTTATAAATATAGAACCTATTTTATATTTAATTGATATGTGATAACCTTATTATGTTCATTAATGGCCACTTTGATGGGTTTAAGAGATTAAATCTTACTATTTTGGAAGCATTTTCTTACTTGGTTTCATGATTTGTTTACTTATATTCATGAATGGAAGTTGTTTTGAAATATGTTTAAACATCCAGAATTGTTAATATACATTATTAGTGATATTATAGAGATATAAATTATCTTATAATAATTCTGGTTATATACCATGAGGGTGACTCATTCGATGAGTTAAAAATAAACGCTTGAATTTGGCTTGGCAATTTTGTGCTCAATAAACCTGTTTCAACCATATATTTTGTTTCATGACCAGACATGAAAGAATTAATGGAAATTGAAATTACATCGTCCATGATGTTGGTAATTCGACACATCACAGACAATGTTTTTATTCCTTAAATAAGTGGGAGAGGAGAAGAATAATGATGAAGAATTTCCCATAAACATTAGAAAATCCATAAAATACATTATTTTGGATCATACATGCCTCTTGTTTAAGATTAGGTGAGGAAAGAAGAAGAAAATAAAGGAATCTTAAAATGAATGAAAACTTGATAAATTTCTCACGAAAATTCGGCAGCCTAACAACGTCTCTTAAAATTTCATAAAATTAGTTTGATGAGAGGAATGGAATATATCATCATTAATACATAATATGAAAATTAAGGGGGAATATTTAATGAAATATACCAACACAAGCCAAAGGTAAAGGAAGAGAATGACATAAAATGAAAGAAAAGAATGAAAATAAAAGAGGTTGTTTACCTCTTGATCTCTTCTCCTTGAGATCATTCTTAAGGGATTTGGTTATGGTCTTTTGGTGAGAAAAAAGATTTATAGACGTGGGAGAGGAGGTCGGGAAGGTATTTGGACAGAATTTGGGGAAGGCACATGGCTTGATAGGAGTGAATGGAAGGGGGGGGGGGTGGTGAGAGGGGTTTTTTATAGGGGATGAGAGAGGGGATTTCTTAATATAAAACTCATTAATTTATTATTTCCTCTCAATACAACCAATAGTGAATATTCGATGACCAAGAATAGTAAATGGGTCATGTGAATTCGAACCAAGTGGGCTTACATCAGTAGAGAATCATTGACGACTCAATTAATTCATTATTTAGAATTTATTGTAAATTATGAGATTCTACTATTCATCAAAAATTCAAGTATTTCAAAAAAATCCCAAAAATTCACCCTAACCATTGTTTGATGTGTATAATCCAAAAATGAAGTCCATTTTTCAAAAATAATTTTCTAAATATGATTATTTTAATATCTAATTAAAATAATAATTTATTATCAAAACTAGTTTTGAAACATTCATTAACTCTTTCTAAAATATAGTTATATTGTACTTCCAACTTGAATATTATTTTTATACCACCACAGGGGAGGTTACTATTCATTTCGGTATATCACTATTCATAAGGGTATGTTACTATTCATTAGGATAGGTTACTATTCACCAAAAATTATTTTTGTTTTATTAGACTCCAAAAAACATCTTGAACACAACCGTGTATGCCGGATTTTTAAAATTCAAATCATAGAGATGGTAAATTTAAGTTTAGTGGATAAGTTATGGCCATCTCCTATACGTAACCATGTTTTGTTCCATAGGGGCACAGTGATTCATGAAATATATGCTACCTAATGAATATAGTGTATTTAGGAGAAAAACACTATAAAATGTTTGGGGTGCTACATCAGATGATGAGATTGGGAAGTTACCCATAATGGGTAAGAAAAAGTCTTTTGGACTGATGCAAGTAAGGATCAAAAGTGTAGTCCATATAACCAAAAATTACATGATTTGGATTCCTAGCCAAAAAGAGTTTGATAATGAAATGTAAAAGCATGATTAGATCTTAGTGAAAAAGATGTTTCTGAAATAATAGTTGACATCAATGAAGAAAGAGGTACATGATCCAAATTATATCTTAATCATATTTCCCAATTATATGGAGTTATAAAGGAATTGGGATCAATAAATAAATATTAAAACCATAAAAACAACTCAAGAATAGATATCATTTCTTGATAAAAAGAAATACATTAATGAAATTGAAACCATTTTGGCTAAGGGAAAAAATCTAGAAACCTGAAGTGGATGAAAACATGAATAAAACAATACACTTTATATCTTCAAAGAAAAATTAAACTAGGTTTAGGGATAAGTCTCAACCTCAGTACCATAATTATGGAAGTGATGAATTCCACCTTATTCCGAAATCAACTATGATTGTGGTTTGATGCTGGGGATAGAAGGTTATGTTTTAAGGAGGGATATGATAATTATAAAACTAGGGAGGATATATATCATGGTATAATGAATTTTAAATTGGTATTAGTGACCAATCAATATAAAATTCATGAATCTTTTTTCCTAAAGTAATAAACCATAACGACAGAGGTCGGAGTGCACCCTTGAGGGGGATAAAATGATGAAGCAAAGGCTTCTATATATTTTTATATTCTCAAATACTAGAATTTGGACAGCCCAATCATTACTGAAATATTAGGTATGATATTTAATCTCCCTTATTAGTTATGATTTATACTTATTATATTTTTCAAGCGGGAGTGTTTTTATAAAAAAAGGGGGGAAGTTGTTTAATTTCACTTAAAAATTATCATGTGTTTTGTGAAGAAGAGTGTAGGTTGATATAAATTTATAAAAAAGTGGTACACACAACCCTAGAGTAATGATAGTTTGAGTTAGAACTATACTAATAAATGTAATGCACAACTTTGGTGTCTAGGTTATGATCTCTTGTTTTTAATACTGGGTATTCGCAAGTAGAATTAGAGTGATTAAATGATGGATCATTGTGAATAAGTCTATAGTTCCCACCTTATCATAGATTGTTAAAAGATAGTGGAGATAAGAAGTATTATTTCAACTGGATGAGAGAACCCTTATATCATGTAGATAAAAATTTCACCCCATTTGCATTTATTATCATTAAGGGGGGAGGAAAAGAAAAGTTCTATTTAATATTGACATGAATCATGTGAGTATCAAAGTAGAATATAGTGACCCAAGATAAATATAAATAAATAATACATTGATACCATGTTTTAATTAATATATCTCAATAATTTTTGAACAACCCAAGGATTGATAGGATTAGTGACTTGGAGACTATAAACCAAAAAACACTTATTTTACATGCCATGAACATTTCTCCATTAACTAAACCCCATATTAGAAATTCCTTGAGATATAATCATATTCAAATCTCAGGGAAGGTAAAACCTAATAATGGGTGTGATAAATCACTCTTTAAGGGATAAAATTACAGAATACATAATGGTTAGATTATAAACATATATGAAATCATGAAGAAGGGAAAATATTTAATTTATAAGAATATTAATCAATAAGTGTTAACCATAATAAAAAAATATTGACATATTATATCAAATGATAAAACTTCTACGATGGTATGAGAAAAAAAAACATGAATCTTATAACATGATCCATGAAATGTATGAATGAAAGTGTCAAAATAATAATAATAAGATTTATTATCATTGTGAGCCTATATACTCACCAACCCATTCACACATAAAATTGTGATTAGAGATAACTTCCTTCACACTCAACCACTGTGAACCAAAATACTTATTAAACTCTTTACATAAAATTTCTATCTCATGATATATAAGACATTACCCAATTCATTGGAGGGAGATATGGTTCCACCCATCTCATAATATATAAATTTTTGCACCACCTAAAAAAATCATTATATTATAAAATAACCAATATGAAGAAAATGGGTTTCATAATATTATCAAATAGTATCTCATAAATGGATTCAAAAATAAAATAAAATGATACCAAATTTTTTCAACCAATGAAATACATTATAATAGAACCTATAAGGCGAAAAATTTAGAAAAACTCTATTAGAAGTAAATATTTTATAGATAAAGAAGAAATTATAATCTGAAATTTTAAAAATGTTTTTAAACTATTGTAATTTCTTAATAAAATAAAGTTTAAAATAATTTTAAAATATTTTTCATTATGATTAAAAGTATTTTTAAAAATTATTTTTGAAAATAAATAATCATAGAAGAATAGTTTTATTGTATAAGAACATGAGGGTTATAAGAATATATATGTTCTTGAAATGAAAATCCTTTTATATTCAAAAATATTTTTTTTGAAACCCACATCATTTTAAGAATTAATAAATGTTCCTTTTAAAAAGTGGAAAATATAAATATTGGGGTTATAAGAGATAAAACATAATATATATAAAAATAATAAGGAAAAAATTGATGGGAAGTGAAAATATGGACATGGAATAGAAAAGTTCTTTATAAAATATGGGAACTATTATTTTCAATATCACACTTTATAAATAAAATAATCATGGAAGAAGAAATGAATATAAAACATAATTCCCCAGAAAAATATATGTATTAGATAATAATGTTATCATAGAAAGGATTAGAACAAACTTTTAACAATAAATATCAATAAAGAGGAGTATAACTCAATGAAAGGTAATTCAGTTATCAAAAACCCACATTACTTTTGAAATTTTTGATTCAAATACCCATAAAAAGAGGGAATTTAAATAAAACCATCAATATAAATAAAAAAATAATCATAATTTAGATATATTAATGAAATATATGATAAAATATTATGAAGAAATATTGGTTTTGAATAAGAAATATATCTCAATGGGTGAAAATTGAGATAAAAGATTCTTACAACTTTACTAATTTCAATATCAAATGTCATTGAATGATTGAAAATAATAAATTTATATTAATTTGATGAATCAAATATTTTATTATTCCAGAATTACTTCTTTGGAAGTATATAAACTGTATAATTAAGAAATTGGTTTCGATAATTGAAACATGTCTCAATGAAGAGAAATTGAGATTTAAAACCCTTACGTTGAGTTTTCAATGACATGTCTTTACTGTAACCTCATGTATAATTAAAATAATTAACCTATTTACTTAATTAATGACCAAATTCAAATTTATTAAACATTATCAACATTATTTACAATCCTTCATTATAAATATATTACTTAGTTATAGTTATTTTTACTAAAAAATGATAAAAAGATTGATTGTTTGTATCATTCAAATATCATGGTATCATATTTGATTATTATAAAGTTGTTTCAAGTTAATAATTAATTAATTATTTAAGATATAATAATCATTTCCATTCAATTATTATTTAAGTCTTATTTTAAATAAGTTAGATACATGAATATGATTTTTGAAAATGTGAAACATGATAAACTAGTTTCAATGTGCTTAGCAATCAAAAGATGTTATATTAACAGTTTTTTAAAATATTAATAAAACCATTCAAAAACCATTAATAAATTTTAAATAAATTATTATTATATTATATTTTCATTATATGATTTACCATAATCATTAATTGGATAAACATTATAACATTGTTCACGTAGGTGGTAGAACCAACCTAAACTGAAATGTTTTATAATGCTTTCATGAGTAAGGGAATTTCTTTAGATAATAATAATATGAAAAATTTAGAATCTTAAACATATAATTAAAATAATTTATAATTATTAAATCTATTCTTATAACCATTCAAGATGGGTGGTGATGACAAATAAAATGTGTTACTTGTGGAGACGATAGTACATACGTAAGCACGATTGACGATACCATTTCTCAATGAATGGAAATAAATATTATATCTTATAAATTACCATTACTTAGTTTTAAATGTGAAAAATAAAACTTTATAATTTTTCAAATCCATCCTTATTACAAACCATGATAGGTGGTTATGAAAAAAGAACAACATCACTTCATGGAGCTGGTTGTCCAAAAGTACACATGATCGATGTTATTATTAGTTTTTTCTTATTGGATGGAAAGAATTGTATAATTTTCTTCCAATTAAAATAATTAAATTTATGTATAAAAATGATAATAATTTTATTATATTAATAAGTTTCTGAAGATTAGTAAGGAGTATATTAAAATAAAGACTAGGATAAAGTACCAGTCACATTCGATGCTTGAGTTTTCTCATGGAAAACTCCTTATAAATGAAAGAATTAAGAACAATAAACATAACCATAAGCTTTTGGAAGTGTGGTATGTATCTAGGATGATATAAGTTTCATATTTTTATAGTGAAATTAAAATTAAAGAGTGTAACATAAAGGGTGTAATTAATCATCTTTTATATGTGATGTTAAGGGTATTTTTGGAAATACCATTTTAATTTCATAATGTTATTTCACTATTAAATGTTCAAGGGATTGAAAAATGATAAAAAAATGAAATTTGGTGATTTTTGGTTATTAAAAATCTCAAACATCCATTTATAAACATTTTTTTGTCCATTTCCCCTTAGTTAAAGAGTTTTTACCATTTTTACATTTTACAAGGGTAACTAAATTTTAACCTTAGTAACTAATTTTAATAACCATAAATAAAATTAAATATATTTAAGAATTTTAGTTTTGTGATTTAAAATTTTAAAATAATTTTATTATATGAAATTTATATAGGTGTGAAAATTTAATTTTAAAATAAGAAAATGTAATTGTGTAAAAACAGTTGTTAGACACAACCTGTTTTAAGTTTAAAATTTATATATACAGTAAAATTATCATGGTTAATAATTTATATGGAATAAATTAATTTATTATATAAAAAATAAAATATATGAGGATTTCAGAATAATCCAAAAACAAATATCACCTTTAAATTTATTAATTCCAAGAAAAGGCCGAAAATTGTTTTTTATTAAAGAAATGTTTTACATTAGTTTTAAACATTTTGGAGATTAGTTTTACAAGTTCAATGAATATTTTAAAATGAATAATTTTATACCGTAAATAAACAATTTATTACATGAATATTTTTTTTTATTTTTCCAGGTTATGCTTATATAATGATAAAATAAAATATACTAATTTCATAAAAACCATAATTTTCAACTAAAATTTAACCGTTTCAAAAAATATAAAAATTTCATTCTAATTGAATTTTGGCATTTTGAAGTAAAAAATAATATTATTTTATAAAATCCAAATTCCAAAATTTGAAATTTTTTCTCTTTGATGAATATATAAAAATAAATTGAAAACTTCTTTTAAAGTTTGCTTTATCAGTAATAAAACATATTAATTATTTATCATTGAAAGGTAATAGTTTTTAATTGTTTATCATTTAGAGTTTACTATAGATTTATTAATAATTTTATCTTAATATGTTGAGGTTTTTTATGTTTGGTGTAGCGTGTAACAAAATGTTATTGAACATATCATTAAATTTATGAGGACTAAAATTCTTGGGTCATTGAATTCAATGAATTGACAACAATTCAAAAGGGGGAGTTTAAAAAGACTTTGGAATTGTTTTTTGGTTTGATTTTAATGTGAATATTAATAGTTCTAAATAATAATATGGGTGATGGATTGAAGTATCCACCTGATGTATGAATAAGGATCTTCCATTGGATGTATAATATGAGTTTCATTTATTGGAAACAGAATAAGAAAAATATTGATATTGATTAATGTTCTTAATAGAAAACATCGAGTAGAATCCTACAAAAAAATCAGATGATTTAAAGAATTGATCTTCATATAAAAACATGACAAGTGTTGATGGAGGTATTCCAATACTATATACAATAGTTTTAGAGTAAAATTGATTCATAATGGTAAAATATTTAAGGGACATTTTAAAACAAAATAAAAAGGATAATTAATTAATGTTTGAAAGCCCATGATATAGGAAAAGGCCATCCTAGTATAAAATTGTTGAGGACTACAAGAATTAGTGTAGATAAACACTTAGATGAATATTGAGAGTGGTTTAAGTAACCTTGAAGAGGCCCTAAAGTCATTTTATTTGGTTTGGATCCTCTAGAGATAGAATATGAAAAATAAAAAAGTCCCTGAATGTAAGGATTTGTATTTAAGTGTAAATATTTGAATTTTTTAGAATAAAACATTTAAGTGATGAGAATAAAACATTGAACCACTGATCATAAAACTTTGGATGACTATAAGCCTTTATATATGATTGTATGACTTCAAATGAAATATAATTCTAATTGTAAGACTTCAACATAAGTCTTTTATCTCACCATATGATTTTTTTGGAATATATAACCTTGAGATAGTGTAGAAAAATAATAAAGGAAGGAGCTTAATACTTCTAGAAATAAATTTATGAATTATTCCAATGAACGCAAGTATTTAAATGTAAGACTTTTTTATTGTTGGACTTTGTTGTCCCCAGTGTAATACCTCAACATGTTGGAAAATTTTAAAGTTCCACTGAATGAAAATTTAGATTCCTAGTTTTTAATTTGACAATGTTTAAAATTGGGATGATACAAGAGCTATTTATTTATGGTATATACATTAAAATAACCTAAAAAGGGGTGTGATCCAATCATGAAAAGAAAGATAATCTAATCTTTTTCCTTGGAAAGGGATGATCAAAGAAAAATAGAAAGACGAGTTTTTAAAATTTTGAAATTCTAATGAAAGTTAAACCTATATATGACTATATTCCACTTTCTAGATTTAAACATCATTATGCTTAACTAATCCATGACATGAACATATTTTAATAATATTAAAATGATAATGACTACTATATATAATCTTTCTTATTGAAATTTTTTTTATCACATTTTCATGAATAATGAAAATGAAGAAACATCGATGCTCGGTCTACTAAATATCATTGCTTACATAAGTTGATTCATGGATATTATAGAATTTTATAGTAATTGGGATGTAATTATAAAAGTTTTCACGTGAATGAAAATTGAGAATGAATCAAAGCTACTATTTTTTAAAAATCTGTGTTTATAGTCTATATTGTTTTCCATTGATTAGCTCAAACTGAAAAATAAGTTCTATAATACATTTTAAGTGATTTATAGTTTATACAGTTGTAAAATAATTCAAATTATAAATTTTATAATAGATATGTTGTGGAAGAATGAGTCACTTCTATAGTATATATTTCATGAAAATATTTTGAGCAGAGTTTCAAAAATAAGAACAATTAAATGAGGGTTTTCTGGGAATATCCCTTAACATAAAAAATAATCACATGAAGTTATGTGGGACAACAAAATTTATATTCTTTTATGGTTCTTTTTGGATGTAATTGAGAAGACAAACTCAAATTCATATTTAAGGTTTTTTATTTTGATGAAATCAATCTAATTACCTTTAATAAATCCACACTTACACATAAGAAATTTTGAAAATTGAGAAAGAATGAAATAAGAATAATAGGGAACTATAAGTGTATAAAATGTGATTGAGAACACTAAGAAGATGAGAGATGAAACTGAGAGTGTTAATATTTCTCTTAAAAAAGAAGAATATTGAACCAATACATTTTGTAATAAATAATAAGGGGAATATGATACTCTTATGAACATATATATGTAACATATATCAAATCTATGTTTGGTTTAAGAAGTGTAGTAAGACAACTAGTATGTTTGGTAGAAGATTAGAGAGACAATAAGCATTCATATACTGAGTTTCATGTACTTATATTAAAGAAATAGTTAGTGGTTAAAGACTCTATGTTGAGGGGATAATTTCAATATTTGGATGTAGATACATCATTGAGAAAACATAATAATCTACATCAAATGAGGATCTTGAAATATTAATATTTTATGTACATGGTGTGATGATGTGGAACTTATGTGAATCAAGGTATAATTAGAAAATATGGTGGAAATCCAAAAAATCAATGTAAATATGGTTATGGAATTATAATGGGATGAATAAATTTTAATGTCCAATGAGATAATGGAATTGTAGGAGTGAGACACATCAAACCCACTATAATAAACATTTTATTATAGTGGAGAATCCATGATTTCAGAAAATAACCTATCACAACAAGGAGTAGGGAATTATATTGAATATTTTAAAAGTGTATCATGTATTTTATTTTCATTACTTTCATTTATGTGTTATATATTTTCTTGGTAATATATAATATTGATTCAACTGCAACAAGTGAAAATAGATGTTTAATTTTAAAGGTGGTAAAATAATTTGGAGTTGGTAAAAACTAGTCAAAACCTAATTCACCCCAATAAGGTACTTCCATAATTATATTGGGTAAATCAAAATATAATCAAGGTAAATGATCATAATATATAAAAATTATACACAAAAGGCTATAAATCATAAATAATGAGTCATGCCATAAGGCTTTGGAAGAACCTAAGACATGATTCATAAGAGTGTTGATATATCACTCAATCATGATCCATGAGAGCATAACATAGTCATAAGAATTTGTCATAAAATTACGAAACATACATAATAATAGAAAATAATTTACCTTTTCAAGGATTACTGCAATTATCATCATCACATAGTAGAAATAGTCCCATAGTGGACTGGGTTCACTCCCCATTTGATTTAAACCTTAATGGATAGATTCCCATCATGGACTGGGTTCACATTATAGCCCCTTAATAGTTATCTCATGTGATATAAAACTTTAACCAATTAATTAGAAGGATATAGTGGGACTAACCATCACATAATAAAAAACTATAATAATTTATTCAATAATAATGTAAGCGTAATCATCATTCATTCATAGAATAATTAACTCATGCAAAAGAAATGGTTTCAATTATAATTTCCTTAAATTATCATCATAATCCATCCTAATAAATAATGTGGATGATATAATTTTAAAATATCCCCAGTGAAGTATTCCAATCATTAAAGGATGTTTATATAGAAGAAAAATACATTTATAAATGCATTAAAAATGTTTTTTTTGTAAAAAATACTTTTCTTTTGGTAACTTTTAAAAATGAAAAATTCGAATAAAAATAAAAAATTTATTTTATTTTAAAAAACATGGAATATTGGAAAGTAATATTATTAATAAATACAATAAATAATTGTGGAAAAAAGTTAGTGAGGTAATAAATTCTAAAAACATTCTTTTTACACTTTTGTTAAGAAATTACAAGGTATCCCATATGAAAAATGTTGAAAACATTTCTTCACAATCATTTGTAAATAAATTAAAATATTAAAAATAATAAATTAAAAAAATAATATAAATATATAGAATAATATTCTTGAAGTATTATAATGAATATGGATTTGGAAGAGAAAATTTGGGTAAAAGACTTCAAAACTTTTAAATCAACAGTTTTAGATAAAAACCCTTATAGTTTTGGTAAATTTTTAATGAAAATATAGTATAAGATAGAAAATTAAATGGATTTATAAATAACCATAATTTGAAATAAAATATTAATACCTGAAATTTATGGTTAGTACATAAACGACACAAAATAAATATGGTGGTGAATATATAACATATCTTAATGAAGGGTGATTAAGATGAGAAAAACACTTACCATAGACTTACTCCAAGTAATAAATGATTTAAAATCCTCTATAATTAATTTATGTTTATTATAAATATATAAGATACATATTTATATTTATATTACTATATACAACTCACTTATAATGTCTTATTAACCAATTAGAAATAATTACTTACTAAAATCAATATTTTTGTGTCACATATTCAGTTTACATGCATATTCTAATTCATAAGTTCTAGAAGATGAGCCTCAACCCAGTTGATGAGGTATCTCTAAGTGCATCCACAAGACCTAGGTTTGAAATTGGGAAGAGGCATAATTCTAGGTATTGTAGCAGTTATTGTAGCAGGACAATATCTGTTTCTGTAGCAGGTGCTGTTCAGTACTTTAGCAGTCAGAACTATTCACTTTGGGTCATCGGTTTGATCTTGGAGTCATTAGGGCCTTCGGTCCACCCAAGGACTTCACGCCAGTAAGGCTTTCAGGACACCTCATGGTATTTGGGCCACCTCATGTTCTTTAGGGCCACCTGATATATATTTGCACAGACAGATTCTACAAGGAACCACACCAGAAGAGGATTCTGGAGCATGGCGCATTCACCCAGAGCATGGGCTAAATGAATTTTGGAAGAATGAGAGGGTATGACATTTTCCATCAGTACTGTGCCTCTTCACCTGCACATGGACATGCTAGCCGAATAATGGTGTAAAGGTGGAGAGATGATCACGATGAAGATGCTAGGGAGGGGCAGTTTCAATTAGTCATAGTCTGTATGATTTCTTTAAGATCTATGGGTCCTGTAATGTCTCCAAGCCTATAGAAAATGTAATTTCTAATCTTACGGGCCTTTTAAGGGTTCCCCCTCATCCCTTGAAAGGGGGGCTATCAAAATCAATATAAAAGAAGGCCTTGAGGCCATTCAGGATAGGGTAATTCAAAGGTTCCAGTCCTTGCACCTTTTTTGGGGTTTCATAACATAAAAAATGTTAGTTAAGGTTTATAGTATATTATTTATACAGTTTTAGAGTCCCATAGTCATTTCATGGAACTTATGGTGACTTTTTTCATAGAAAGTATAATAATATCATGTTTTAGAAATATCAATTCCATAAAAAGATTTCATTTTATTAGTGAATAAAAATATGTATATCAACATTAAATAATCATTATAATATTTTATTTAATAAATTTTAAATATTATTACCATTATCTAACATTCATTAATCATTCATTACATAAACACAACAACATCATCCCTGTATGTTGTAAAACTGACTAAAATAAGAATACATTATAATGATTGAATATGTAAGAAAATGTTGTTATATAATTATAATATAAATTTTATATAATATTAACAATTTTATAAATATCATATTTATTCATCAAAATAATTTCTAGAACTATCCATTTAAATAACCGATAAAAACTTAAATATGTTGTTCATGGAGGTTGTAGTCCACACGTACATAAGAGAAAAAATTTCATTTTAAAATGGATGGAAGTAAGGTGTATAATGGTTGTTAAATACACATAATAAAAGTTTATAATACTAATAATACAAATTTAATTATATTATAATGGTTAAAATAGATTTATAATAGGTGGAAGAATAAATAAACTTGAATGAACTCAGTTAAGATGATTACCTATTCCTTGGATATCCTCTTTTGGATCTCACCTTAATGTTTATTTGGTTTGTATTTTGGTGAGAGAAAGAATATAGGTCATGGATAAGTTTATTGGTAATTGATTTTGGTATATATTGTTTTATATAAGGTTCTAAATTTTTGTGTATAAATGGGGGGGGGGGGGTGAAGGACTCCTTTTAAAAGTGAGAGGAGTGACACCCAAGTAAATATTTGTAACTAATAAATATATTAAATTTCATTTTCAAGTCAAGTGGATACAATTTATCCCTAATTAAAAGATAATATGAGGGAGGTAAAAATACTTTAAAAAACAAATAAATAGAAGTATTTTGTGATATTTTAAGCCTTATCTAGAAGTTTAAAACATTTTAAACCCATTTAACCTTTACTACAACAACATAATTTTTACCACAATAATTTAATTTTATCATTTAATATGAAATGGGATCCTGTTAAGTTTTATGAATATGATGATTAATTATTTTTTAAAAAATAAAATTTCTATGGGTGATAAAACTTAATTTTAATATATGTATATATAGCACAACAAAAAATGTTTTTATAAAAATTACCCATTAAAGATTAAAAATAAATTTACACAAAAATCATTTATACAATTAATCTCCTTGAAATTTATTAGTTTATAAATAAATAAATTAGAGTAATGTTACTTTAAAATTAATCAAAAACTGAATTTATCCAATTAAATACTTAATTAAATAAATGGATAAAAATAGTTATTTTAGTAGAATAAAACATAACATATGTTTTAAAATGTCAAAGATAATTTTATAGATTCCAAATAATTCTTTTAAATGTTTTATTTTAATCCTTAATCATGTATTGTTTCTTGAAAAAATGTTTCATAAATTTTTAATTAATTCCTATATCATTATTATTTCATAAAATTGATGGTATTTGTAAAAACTAAATTTTTCACTATTCACCCACAAATCAACCATTTCAAAAAAATATTACAAATTAGGCTATGATAATATTGACCTGATGAATCAAAAAACATAAATTCATTTTTTAAATGTGAAATTCTAAAATTTGATGAATTTATCTTTTAAATAAAACATTTATGATATACAATAAAAATAATGTTTTTATAAAAGACTTTTAACCATGAATAATTAAAGTAGGACTTAATTGATTTTACATAGTATGTTTAATTTTATTATATTGTAATATATTTCATTTTTCCTTATAATAAAGAATTATTTTAATTAGCTATATGTTTCATGCATCTCAAGCTATTGAACACATTTAATTTATTAGTAAGGGAAATATATAATAAAATCATGGGGTGTTACATTCTACCCCTTTAAAAGATTTTTCACCCATGAAATTCCATTAATTTTATGAAAAAATGAGTATACCTATAGATCATTACATCCTTGGGTTCCCACGTTTCTTCCTTAATCTTATTATTCCTCTATATAAACTTAACCATGTGAGTGGACTTATTATGAAGTACTTTATCTTTGTGATCCACGATTTAAATCATTTTCTACTCATAAGAAAGTTCATGATTTAGCTATATAACATCAAAGGTCAATAAGTGTGGAGGGTCAAGTATATGATTTCTCAAAAGTGATACATGGAACAAATCTTTCACTTGAGAGTGGTTTAGTCTAAATACAAGATGACAAGCTACTGCCCCCACACCATCAAGAATTTTAAAAGATACAACGTACCTAGGTATAAACTTTAACTTATTTAAAAATCTCATAAAAATTTTCGAAGGATATATTTGAAAGAATAACTTCTCTATGAATTCAAACTACAAATTTAATCAATGATTATTAGTATATATTTTCTATCAACTTTGTGTAGTTTTCATGTATTTTTGAATGATTTTAAATATTATTTGATATATCATGGGAAAGATTTAGTCCCAAAAACTTATTCTCTCCAACAACAACCTAACATGTTGGAGTTATTCAAATATTCCCAGGAAAATATTTATATGGTGCTATCCGTATATTAGATTAGAAACTGTTGTTATATGAGTACTCTACCGAGGGAAGGTGTTGATCCAATCCACCATTAAAATCCATTGAAAAGGTTCCCAGTATATATTATAGGGTTTTAATGGTGCTATGGGATTGAACATATATATGAGGATGATATAAAATTCTAAATCTATGATTTGTATTCAATTATTTATAAATACTTGTCCAGAAAATTGAGGTAAACTTTAGATCCTAATTAGATAAAATTTAAAGTGGTATTCCGTGTAATATTACCACTTCCTTAATATATATCCTGAACATTTTGTCAACCATTAAGTATTATTTTATATAAATTAAATGTTCTAACTTATTTAGGTGATCAATTATAACCCAAATTGAATTATTCCCTTTAAATTTACATAATAATATTATAATGAAATCGATGGTGGTTTTTTCCCATTTTCATACTGCTATGGGTAATGGTTGTATTATCCCTTTAGAGTTGTGATGTTAAACATTAACATTTTTGGCATACCAAGCATTGTGATATATATTATGAAATATCCATTTTCATTTTAACCCACTATAATTAATTTTGGAGACCTAAATAAAAAATTTTAATTTTGGGGTGAATAGAGAACTGTGAGCTCTTTGATTCATAAAATAGATCTTTTTTTAGTTCTAGTTTTGATGTAATATGTATTTGATTCCTGAACCCTATAATTACGTCATGGTTAAGTATGAATTTAGAAACATTAATTACATTTGTTTGTAGCTTAATGTATTTATTTTATTCCATTTTACTTCACATGGATGAATGGTTGGCCATCCATTTGATAAAGATATGATTTCTCCCCTTTCCTTACAATTTTAGTGTATATCCTCTATAAATCCATGATTATTAGATATTTTTCGATCCCTATCATAGATAAGGTGGAATGTTCCTTTCTACTTAGAGCATCTAATACAATTGTTTCCTTCCTAGGGTGATAATGTATTCAGTAATTATAATCCTTGATTGACACTAAACATATCCTTTGAAACATATTTAAATCATTATATGTGAATACATACTTTATGTTTTTTGATCAATATATATACTACAGTTATCCCTATAGTGATAATTCATCTATATATTCATGGACATATTACCACTTCTAGCACCAAATCATGATCTAGGTGATTTTTATCATAAACCTTCAATTGGAGACAGGAATATGCTACCACTATATCATTTTTCATGAGGAAACATCGAAATAATTATTTGAAGCATCATTATATATAACAAACTCTACCCACTATAGGGTAATATATGTGTAAGTGTGTTGACCAAACTCTTCTTAAGTTCCATTAAGAAATATTTACATTCCCCTATCTAGAAAATCTTCACTCCCTTTATAGTTATCTTTATTAATGAACTCTATAGCCTTGATAAATTTCTCAGAAATAATCAATATTATGCAGCCAATCTAATAAAACTATTCATCTTGATCATATTTGTTGGTTTGGGCTATTATTAAATAAAATATCTTATGAAGGATCCATAGATATACCCTAACTTGTGATTAAATGACCAAAGAATGTGTATTTTTACAGCCAAAAATCACACTTGATAAATTTTCCATACATTTTCTCCCTTCTAAAGGTCTTCAAAACACCCCTCTAATTCTCTCTATTATCTTCCTTAAAATTTTAATATATAATAATTTCATCTATAAGGAATACCAAAATTTGGAAGAGGTAATATATAAGACTCTATTCATTAAATCCATGATGGTAGAAGAGTCATTAGTATGTCAAAGTGACATTATTATAAATTTATAATGTTCATACCTCATATGGAGGGATATGTTTGATATAGCCACTATTTTTACCCTTAATTGATGATATATAGATCAAAGGTAAATATTTGAGAAGTTTTAATCTCCCTATAATTGATTAGAAATGTCATAAATATGGGGTATACGATACTTATTTTTGATCATGATTGTATTAAGTTAAGGATAATCAACGTAGAATCACATTGACCAATATTTATTCTTAAAAAAATAACTATTGTATCCTAGGGTGAATTACTAGGGAGTATGAATCCCATATTTATATTATATTGTAGTTACTTCTTCAATTCATATAACTTAATAGGGTCCATTCTATAAGGAGTCTTTGAAATAGAAGTAACATTAGTTATGAGTTCTATTGAAAACCAAACATCAAGATTTAGGGGAATACCAAGAAACAATTCAAGATAAATGTTGATATACTCTCATAAAATAGTCATATCTTTAATGCTGAGTTTCTCCATAACCATTTAAGATAGATACCCCTCATTAATGTTATTAAGACCCATATAATTGATGTAATTTCCATTAGATGTTCATAATGGAACTTTTACTAATAAATTATTATAGGTTTATTTGAGAAAAGAAATGTGACTTACCTACCATGAAAATTGATAATAGATCTATATTGAGAGAGTCAATCCATTCCCAAAAATCACATCAAATTAAACTATATTGAGAATAATATGATTTACTAAACACACAATACCTCAACATTTTATTAGAGAGGATTCATAGATGTGGGATTCCATCATTATTCCATTAATAGTTTTCACTAATAAATAAATATATAATAATTTAGATGGTGATATTAAAACCTTATCAAATTATACAGATATAAAAGAGTGGTTAAAAATATATAAAATTAATACATTTATAGTTCATGAATGTATAATAATAATATATTTCTCTATTTTACTTTGGGTATCATCATTTACTTAAACAAAAAATGGAAATGTGAGCTCAAGAAATAATAATTATATTGTTGAATCATATTACATGGAAAATTATTCATAATATGTTTTAAATTATTTAACCTTCTGACAACTCATGAAAATTTAGTTTCATCCTATATCACTTTTGGTTTATCAAAGGGTGTTTTAGGTTCTATTCACTTATTCATTATTACCTAATCCCCTAAAATAACTAAACACTATTCTAATACCAAAAAAGTGAACTAAGAATAATATACATGTATATTACATCCTTTTAGATTAATATTTAATACATATCATAATAATTCATACACCACAACCTAAAGGTTTATTGTTTTTGATGACTGGATACATAATCAATTTATTTCACAACAAATATTTAGAATATACCAGAATTAATCATTAAGGATTTTACTCTTCTAGATATTACATTCTTAACACCTTTATTTATAAACTGGGGAAATGGAAAAATAATAATGAGTGAGATCAGATTCTCAATGAGGGTATACGTAGGCTTTAACAATTGAATATCAAAAGTGATCATAACTGAATACATGAATCATAAGAGTGTTGAAACATCACTTAACCCTATGTCATGAGAGCATAAAAAAGGTACAATAATAAAACATAAAATTTGGGAACACAAATAAGGATATAGAATCATTTGCTTGGCCAAGGGTCACTACCAAGACCATCATCACATATTGGGAATAGTCCCATAGTGGATTGGTTTCACTCTCAATTTCCATTAAGCCTTCATGTATAGAGTCCCATAGTGGGATGGGTTCAATCTCTAATTCCATACAAGTTATATAATGATATATAAATATTTAACTAATGAATTTTAATTCTATAAAAGACCCACCTGTATCATAATAAATATCTATACATATTTATTCCATAAGAACATAAGATCATTCATTATTCATTCACAAGTTAATTAACCCATGGAAAATAAACATGTTTCACGATAATTTACTTAATACATAATAAAAATAAAGGTAGATAAATAGGTGGATGACATTATTAGAAGGTATCCCTAATGAAATATTGTAATCATTAAGGGATGTCGACATAGATAAAAATTAATTTTATAAAATCATTATAAATACATTTTAAAAAAATCATTTTCTTTTGGTAACTTTTAAAAATGAAAAATTCACAAAATAAAGGGAGAAATATTTTTTTTTGAAAAAACATGAAAAATTATAAAGGAATATTATAAAAAAATAATTTACATGATAGTGGGAGAAAGGTGATGAAGTAGTAAACATAAAAAACATTATTTTCACACTTTTGCAATGGAAGTCAAAAGTGACCCACGTGAAAACCCATTAAAAGATTCATTTTAGAACATTTTTAAATAATGTCAAATATAGTGGAAAATTGATTTAAAAAATCATTTAAATATATATATTAACATTCCTGAAACTATATAAAAAATATGGATATGAAAGAGAAATATTTGGGTAAAAGTCTTGAAAATTTTCAAAACAATGGTTTTAAATAAAACTCCTTATGAATTTAGTATCCATTGAATAAAGATCTCATGAAATATATAACCTTATATGGATCCATAAAAATCTATAATTTTCATGAAAAGTTTCATAAAATATACTTTTTTGGTATTATATATACCAAACTAATGTTCCGTTTGGATTGAATTTGTGTTTGTTTTCAGTGTTCATTTCAATAGTTTTCATGGTGACTTGGGATATAGATTGGAATATCCACCCATTACATAGATATTGAAGGTTATACCAATTAATTATGGTAAATTTATAATTATAATTATTCCATTATTATATAAAGATAGCCTCACATGTTGGGAAAGGGAGTTGGGAGTGTTGTCCGCCTTGGAACATATGGCTCGATAGGTTCTCTAGAGTATCCCATATACTTCATATAATTTAAGGAGCTTATATTCCTGAAAAATTATAACAAATGATAATTTAGGAGTTTCAATACTATCTATAATATTTCTTAATAGACAAAATGATGGATACAATTCACAAATTAAAGAGTTATTATAATTAGTTTGACATGGCTTGTTGAATGGGGTTTTCTAATAGGAATATTTGAAGACCCTTGGGTTGATAGATGAAAAAACCTATATAATACTAAAATTTATTACTGAAATAAGTGTTTTAAACTCTTGGATGAAGGTTTTATTATATCTGGAGATTATAACAATTAAATTTCTTAAATATACTCTAACAAGAGTATACACGAATCGTATGTTTTTATAAATTGATACAATGAGTTTAAGAAAGTTTAATAAATTTATAAATATATTTCAAAGTTTTTTTGAGTTTTTGATAATGGTTGGAGTCTATTTTAAGAAGTGAAAAATTCATTATTAAGGAGTATAAAAACATAGATATCTTAGTCAGAATATTAACAAAGTATTGAGTTTAAGTCTTTTAATCTAATAATATGTCTTTGGATTTATTACTCATATGAATCAACAGGATGTAATGTTTTATCACTACCTATGTTTTTATCGAAATCATATGAATTGATAAAAAAACTACAATACATCATATGAATTTTAGGTAAGTACAAAAATGTTAAAAAGTTAAGAGTGTATAACTTCATCATATGACTCTGATATTGATTGTATGACTTCAAGCTGAGTTTAAGTCTTGAACATAAGACTTTGAAGCACCAAATGTATGCCTTTCCCAAAATAATTATTTGAGTTTAATTTAAGGATTATATACTAAGAGAAATTTTTAGTAAGCTAATACAATAAAATTTTGATGTTTCTAGACTCAATTTTGATAAATATTATAAAGAATATAATGATTCTTGAGCTGGTCTTCAATAATCAAAAAAAAATTATATACAAGGATCAAAATAATAAGTTCTAAACATCAATGTGATTCAAGGAAGATCAAAGCAAGTAGTGTTTTGGAACATTTAATTGTAGATTTAATGAATACATTCCAGGTTAAACTAGAAGTTACATTTGATGATGTTCGAACTATTCCTCTTAGATTTAAACATTATAAGCCCCTAAATGGATTTGTGATTAATGAAAGTTGAATAATAAAATCTGATCATCAAGGAAGATCAATGTAAGAATAATTTGGGTTCTTTTTTTAATAAAATTAAATAATGAAATTTCAGAATAAATAAATAAAATCGAAAGATGTTTTCACTATGCTATAATGTTCTAAATTTCATGGAGGTTTTGATTCAATCTTGGTGCGAAGATTCAAGTGAGTAAAACTGAGCTACTATCTAAATGAGATGATCATTTTAATTTTGGTACTGGTATTCAACGATTCTCTCAAGCTGTATGATAATGAACCAAGTTGTATATGAAATATTGCATAATCATTAATAGATGGGGTGATTGAAAAACATTTTGTATGGATTTTCTATCAAAGAAAATGAGTGAGCCGATCATTTTATAAAAGATTCCAAAATATTATTACATATATAAAATTTTCTATGAATATATATAATGAATAATAGATCAATATTCTTTAACAAATAATGAAATTAATGAGTTATGTAAATTAATTTATGCATGTTAGTAATAATGAATATTGACTCAAGTTTCAAATATGTTTTCTCTATGACTTATCTATAATAATGGTAAATGAATCAAGGTAAATATTTTATTGAGAGTTTCAAAAGAATATAGAGATGACACAAGGAAAAGTAGAATAATTTTAGAGACTCTATAATATATCTCTTTTATAAAATAAACATGAGAAATAAATGAGGACGTAAAACTGAAGGGCACTCCTAACATTATATAAGAGTCAATAGATAAAGGTAAAAATAATATTAAGATAATGTGTACAAATCATGTACAAATAATATTATAAATTAAATATAGATCATGGGAATAGTATTTATTTGAGAAATTTGATATTCAAACATGAAAGACCTAATTTCCTAGTGATGTATGTTTAAAAAAAGGGGAGAGGAAATTTTTTCTATGCATTAAAGAGTTAATATGAGGCTGAAAAGAATATATAAAACACCAAATATCTCTAGAAATAAAACAAATAAGGATAATCAATGACTATGATGAAGCTAATGATCATATGGGTATCAAAGTTAAAGGAAGAAAAAAATTTCAAGCGGATTACATGGTTGTGGAATTTTGAGAAAAATAAAACAGTGAATGGTGGAGATGATATGTATCATTTCATATTTTTGTCATGAAACAATTTAAGAGTGGGTAAGTGTCTAGTTTGAATAAATAAGGACTTAAATTTTGAGTGAATAACCCATATGAGAAGGTTTTTATGATCGGTGTAGTTGGTTTTCAAGTAGTGACCAAGTTGTGGAGTTTTTCTTAATGATACTCTATCATCCAAAGAAACTAATTATATGAAGAATGATATTTATTACATTGATGTTGAAGAATAATTTGTAGAGTTATTGATATATTTAAACAAATAAATTCAAAAGAAAAATTATATATATATTGTGGGACTCCATATAACATATGTGACTCATGTTATGTAGGGAGATCCCAGTGAAAATCTATGAACATAGTGTTAAGCTATAACAGTAAGTCCTATGAGAAATAGATATTTTTAAGTCTACCGAGACTTTGGAATTTTAGGTGTGGGAAACAACACCCATTGTAATCAACATAAGATTATAGTGGTAAATAATTATTGGGACTAAGTTGGATGTATTCTTTTTTATAGATAATCTATGAATTATTTTACACAATATTTTGTATTTCTTTCATTTAAATAAATCACCTTGCTTTATATTTTTTGGTAATTGAGTGGAAGGTGTTTTGGAATAATAAAATCAGACTCATTTTAATTAATAAAATAAATGAATATTAGTTTTATGTTCTAAAAATTATATCTAGGGGAACTTGTTATTCAGGATAACATATTTTCTAGAATAATGTTTTTAGAATGGGGTGGAAAGTTGTATTAGATAATTAATGGTTTTACTTTTTCTTGAAACAAATTATAATTATGATTTTCTATAGAAAAAGTTCTTAACATAACAACTAATGTAAAAACTTGTAATCCCAGATTTGTGAAAGAAAGGGGGATAAAATTTATTTGGACATACAAAGAGTCTCTTCAAGAAGTTATGGGAGAATAAATATGAAGATGATATGATTATATTAATTTTCTCAAAAATATAAATAATTAAAGATATAAGGAAGACATGGAATCTTTAATTTTTATTACAAAATTTCTCATTACATGGTACATTTGGAGGATATTTTAATGTTTTGTTTCATGGAAATAAGGGACATAATAATTGAAAACACAAAAAATTCATATAAATCCACTTGAATACAACCTAATGGGTTCATATTAACTAAATTTAATACATATAATATCCTTAAAACATACATAAAAGAAAAAGGGGTGAGCATGCAACCTATTAAGGGAAAACAATTTACATGTGATCATGATGAATATCAACAAGAAAATGAGGAATATCATTATTGAATTATAACGAGAACATGGGGAATATAATAATGAAAATAATATGAATCATGAAATGAAAATATGGTAACAAAATTTAAATGAGACATTCATAAAAATAAAACCATGGTTTTTCACTAAGGTGTCATAAGTGAAATTATTAGGTTATTCACCAAGGAATTGTAAAACATGTCATCTCTAGATATTAAATTCTTTACCCAATGCACTGGAGAGGTATAATGGTGAACCCTTATTATTTATTAATTAATAAATTACACATATATTATAACCAACCATTTTATTAATAACCCATGGATAATAAATAATGAGTTTATTATCAAAATCATGGTGTACAAAAGTGCTTGAAGACATGATCATTATGTCATTTTTAACCCAAGAAAAGGGAAAGTGGGTTTATTATGTGTAAATAACCAAGTAAAATAAATAATCTTTACATATATATGAATACCCAAGGAAAATAAAATGGTTTCGGTATCCACACAATGAAAAAAGGATAATTCCATGAGTAGAAGAGAGAAATTTTAAAAAGTAAATTTGGCAGCATAGAAGGTATAAAATATGGTTTTATAAAAGGGTAAAATGAGAGGGGATATGTTTTCCCATTTATAAAACATAATTTAGCAGTAAGGTTATGAATAAAAGGGTACTAAAATATATTTACCATAAAATTTATAAGAAATATACAAAAATTGGTTTTTGAATTGAAGAGAAAAGAAGGATAATTCCCTTAGCTTTAAGCGTTTCTCCAAAATCTTGAGGAATATAACCTTGGGGGATTGAGGATACCATTGGGGACTCATTTGGAGGTAAATATACTGGATCATTGTGGAGGATGGATTGAGAATGAATGGAAATTAATAAATGGGTGTGTATTTATTGCAAAAGTATTGGATTTGATTAATAATTAACAAAAACAGGATTTAGAAATATAGGTTTAGAAAATGAAAAACCATAGGATTTTCCATATATTTTGGTATTTGGGACATATATTTTGATATTTTATCCAACAATAATCGAAAATAATTTTTTATTACTTCTTTTGGCATGGGAATGTAAATTTTTAACAAAATATTTTTTTAGAAGACAAAGTTTCCATTTTAAACTTTGGAAACTAACTTATTGGGTTGAAAAATAATTAAAATATATTAAAATAAATGATATTAATAAAATAAAATATTTTAGGCCATGTATTTTGGTAATTTAATTATTCCATAATTATGAAATAATTATTAATTCATTAAACAGACCTCAAACCTGAAACTGTATTTTTCCAATACACAGAAAAGCAAAGTATATTAGAAAATTCTTAAAAATTCACCCTAACCTAATTTAAATGTAATGATTTCAAAAAATATGTTTATTTTATCATAATAATTCTCTATGTATGATAATTTTAAATTTTATGTATACATATCCTTATTTGGTAAAAAATAGGGGTTGATAATGCATATTCAAATTTCTAGCACTTCAAAATTTTAAAGGACATAATAAAATTAGCTTATCATTTATATTTAAATAAGAGAGTTTTTAAAATAATTCTTTATCCAAATAAATATTATTTATAATATCTTAATTTATTATAAGAATTTAAATATTTTCCAAAACGTAAAATTTTTATATGACAAATAAATTTATTCAATTCAATCTCAATTAAACTTATATTTTATTTTGAAAAATTGGTCTTAAAATGGAATTGATAGAGTAAAAATTTTATTTATATAGTTTAATTACACTTTATGTAACTAAGGATGACACAAGTAAACCCTTATAACACCTATGTATGACCTAAGGGTAAGGTGTGCGATGGTGATAGATTTATAGGGCAGCTCAACTAACATCATCAGAGTGGTAATTTACACTAAATTACTCTTCTCCCATAGAATATTTCATTCGAACTTCACTTTTTGAAGATCACCCTAGGATTGGTCAGCTGTTAACGCCATTTAAGAAACCTCCCTTCTAATTACTAACAAATGGGTTTCACACGATAAGACTCTACTAGTTGAGACCATCCCTTATTCTTTCTGAATTAATTATCCTTTTTTATTTCAACTTGTAATAACTAATTATAACATTAAAATCATAACCAAGAATATATTTTTCAATGGTTATTTTATCCAATTGTCATATTTTACCAACAATCATATAACAGTCGTGTCTTGATGGTCACATTTCCATTTATAATCTATAAATAACATTTCATTACTAAAGTGATATGATTTTATTGTGTATAAAATTATATAACACACATTTTATTAGGAAAAAAATATCATTTAAAAAAATTCATGGTTATTAAATTCTAACCCCCTTAAAAAAATTCATCCTCAAAATTTCAACTCGTTCTATTAGTTATGAAAAGGTGTGGGTACTTTCTAGATATAACTCTTGAGCCTCGGAGCGGCTTCTCTTTCTCTCCCGCGGCGGCTAGGGTTTCTCCCCTGTACACCCGCTCCTCCCCTCTATGGACATCTCACTTTGGTACAACTCTCTTTGAATCGCCTCCTCCCTGCAGATTGGTTGGCTCGGTACGACGATTTTGTCGGTGTGGGCTTGGATTATACGGAGGTGATCTTTTCATTGAGGTTGACGATAGATCTGGAGTGGCCCAGGGAGGGGGGTTTTCATTCTCGTTTCTTTTTTTACTTGCTTTTTTCTAGTGTTGATGATTTTCTCGTAGCGATTCCGTTTGAAGCTGGCAGTGCTTGGATTTTATTTCCATCACCTCATCCCTGTGGTGGAACTTCTTCGGATGCCTAGGGTGTTCTCCGTGATGGTCTTGGGATTCATCCTCCTTTTTGTGGTCGAATGCTTCGGGCTTCGACTCTGCTGGTCTGACCCGCGGGCGTAAGACCGGTTTGTTCAAAGGCATTCTATACAAAGTGTTTGAGGGTTTTCTCCCAGTTCTGGGTTGTTGTCCTGCGGCGGTCTCTCTGTATGTGGAGGTCATCTCCTGATGTTCGACGGCTGAGTACTCTGAGGATTTGTGAGGGTTTCTTCTACGGTTGGGGTGACTGAAGTGGGGTTTTCTCGGTTGATTTTCAATGCTCTGTTTGATTCTTGTTTTGAAAATGGTGATTCTATCCGGTTTCTGTGCTGGTGGTGGTTGATGGAAGCAATGGTAAGGAACTCCGGTGAAGGTGGTGTGCGATCGTCGATTTGATGCTGATTGACGGTGGCCGGTCCGGGGTTTCACCGGTGGCATAAAGTTGGATTTCTCATTGAAGGTGGTGCATGCGCGGTCAGATGAGTGGTGGCCACTTCGGATGGGGTCGACGGTGATTTCTGGATATCGTCTTGAGTGATGTTGTTCCTCTGTGACAGTGATGAGGAACGCCGATGAAGCTCGTTGGTGGTTCGTTGCGGATTCTCCATTCGTCTCGGTGGTTTCGAGTCTGACCATGGTTCGAGGTGTTGCAGGTTTCGAGGGGTCCTGTGCTTCGAGGCTGCGGCGTGGGTTTGGGGATCGAGGTGGCGAGCGGTGATTTTTTGAATGTTGAATTTTTACTTTGAAAGTGGGATGTTGTGCCTGTTTGACTGTGCGGTTTGGAGGGATGTTTGGGGTACCGAAAACCATTAAACTAGGTATTAGAAAATGAAAAAAATGGTTGTCCATATCACTTATTCATATTTATGGTCCCTCCATGAAACATTGATGATGTGAGTGGCCTTTTTGTGTAGAACCTTGTCTCTATGGTCCATGATCTCCACTGATTTCTCCTTATAAGAGATATCATGTTTTATTTGTACCACCACCAGATTCGGTATATGGGAGGAATCAGGTATGTACTTTCTTAAGAGAGACAGATGGAATACATCATGAAATTGAGCTAGATTAGGTGTAATTTCAAGAGGATAGGCCACTTCTCATATGGGATCATGGATTTCATAGGAGAAAATGTACATAGGGCTAAGCTTCCCTTTATTCCAAAAACATATGAAAATATTCAATGGTGATAGTAAATGGAAAAATTTATCACTTACCTCAAACTTCAAGTACCTTTGACCATTTTTAGCATAGATATTCTTTCAACTCTTAGCATCCTTTAAGTTTAGATTCATGGGATGAACCATTTCTGTCATATCTTGCACAATATTTGACCCAAGATTCTTTCTCTCACCTACTTCATCTCAACAAGTAAGAGTTATACATCACTTCCCATATAGATATTCATAGGATTCCATTGGAATACTCGAGTGTAATATGTTGTTGTATAAGAGCTAAAATAATGGGGGGGGGGGGTGTTGATCCCATCCCCCATGAAATTCTTTTGAGCATGTTCTCAACATGTACTTGAGTGTCTAAATAGTCCTTTCATATTGGAAATTAGATTGGGGGTGATAGGCCATAGTAAAATTCAATTCAGTATTTAGAGAATGTTGATGAATTATCAAACTTTTAGATGTGAACCTTAGAGATTGATAAAAAATAATATATAGTGGTTCCCCATGAATCCACACCACTTACTTTAAGTATATCATGGAATGTTGATCAATAAAGAAATCTTCCTGAAGAGTGATAAAATGAGCAGTCTTGGTGAGTCTATCCACTATAACCCATATCACATTGTTCCCTTTTTATGTTCTATGAAGTCCAGTGACCAAGACCGTAGTGATACTGTTCCAATTCCATGTTACTATGGATAGTGGTTACAATACCCATTTTGGAAGCTGTTGATCCACCTTCAGTTTTTAACACACCAATAACTGTTTAGTGTAGTCAGCAATCTCCCTTTTCTTGTTATTCCACCAATAAAGATCATGATGTTCCCTATAAATTTCAGTTCTTCTAGGATTCATAGAGAATTTAGAGCTATAAGATTCATCCATAATTTCTTTATTTATAAATAAAATAGATGGAACACATATCCTTTTATGAAATTTTAGTTCACCTTCTTGATCAAAATTGAACCCAAGAAACTTTCAATTCTTCAAATCCTCTATATTCTTTTGTAAAAAAGGATCCTCTGTTTGATATTTCTCTATATTATATAGTAATAATGGTCAAGAAATCATTTTGATTGGATTTATGATGTCCCTTCCCTCATGATTTTCATGTCCAAACATACTAGGTCCTTGATCAATGGATTTTATTGATTCATCATCATTTCCAACACAACATGTTCCTTCCTAATTAATGAATTAGTGACCTTGTTTAATCTTCTAAATATATAATGAATTGAACAATCATATTATTTAAGATGTTTAAACCATATAATCTGTATCAAGTTCAATTACCTTTTTGTAAAAATATACTTCAAACATTGGAGGTCTGATTATATATCACATTTCTACCAATAAAGATAGTGTCTTTATATTTTTAGAGTAAAAATAACCATAACTAGATCCAGGTCATGCATAGAAAAATTATCCTCATGAGTATTTTAATATTAATATGCACAAAAAATAACCTTATCATTTTTCATGAGGATTTACCCAAGGCCTTTTAGATATGCATCACTAAAAATAATGAATCCTCCTTTGATAGAGGGTAGAGTTAACCCATGTGATGTAAATAATATCTATTTAGCTCTTGGAAGCATTATTCACACACATTTTCATAGATTAACTTAAATACTTTCCATGTTAACTTGTTTATATTATTAGAAAGTAATGAAATGTTTTTCAAAAACCTCATAAAATATAATGATAAACGAAGAAAACTGTGAATCTCAGTTATAGTTCTAGGATAAGGCCACTCTTCCAAAACCATTATATTGGAAGGGTCAATTGAGATTACTTCATTGGTTAAAATTCTCCCCAAGAAAGAAACTTTTCATAAAAAAAATTCACATTTTCTAAAATTTCTAAATACCTTCTTATTCCTTAGAGATTTAAATATGGTCTTTAGATGATCCCCATTATCCTCACAACTTTTTTAATAAATAAATATATCATCAATAAAAACTACCAATCAATTTTCAAGGTAGTTCTTAAAGACTCTATTCATAAAATCTATAAATATAGAAGAAAAATTAGTTAAGCTAAATGGCATAACAAAAAACTCATAATTCCCATATCTTGATCGGAGGATTTTATTTGGAATATATTCATTCTTCACCCTCAATTAGTGATATCTAAATCAAATATCAATCTTGGAGAATAATTGAGCCCCATGAATTTGGTCAAATAAATCATCAATCCTTGAGAGAGGGTAATTGTTCTTTATTATGATCCTGTTATGTTATCTATAATTAATGAATTGCTGCATTGATCCATCCTACTCATTCAAAAATAGAATAAGTGATATCCAAGGATACACACATGGTTGGAAAACCTCTTTCTCCAAAAGATAATGAAGTTTTTTATTTAATTCCTCTAGCTCCATATTTTCAATTCTATATGGAGTCCTTGATATCATCTTGGATCCAGGTATGAATTCAATGGAGAACTCCACGTCTCTTTTTGGGGGAGGGCTAGGAAACTCTTCTAGAAATAAGTCAATGTATTCCTGAATTATAAGGACGTTTAATATTTTAATAATTTGATTTTATTCTTCATATTCACCAATTATTTCCATAAATAAGGCTAAGGGAGTACCTTCTAGACAAAGACCGGGTTGGGATATATCTCCTTTGAATATAACTAAAGGTTTTTCATTCAAGACTGTTGATATTTTCTTACGTCTGAAGTTGAACATAAAATTATTTGTTGAGATCCAGTCTATCCATAGAATAATGTTGAATTCCAACATAGGAAGGACTACTAGATTTGTAATGATATTGTTCTTTCCAAAGTTAGTACTATAGTTTCTATACACTTTTGATGCATTGATAATCTCTCCAGGATTCTTGACGTAAAACTATACTTCTGGAAGTTCCAAGATTGATTCTATATTATTAGAAAGATTGGATGAAATAAGGATGCATAGAAATAGAACCAAAAAAAGAAATTTCTATATTTGGGATAACAACAAGAGTACCTACCACCACATCATTTGGAGCTTCTACTTCAGCCGCTATGATAGAAAAATCCCAAACTTTCTCACATGTTCTATGTTGTGGTCGATGAAGATTCCCCTTGACTATCTTCTTATTTGGATAATTAGTGGAAGATTTAATAAGTTGTCCATACGTAATACATTGGAAATCAGGATAATCCCAAACCATATTTACTTTTTTGTTAGTGTTGAGAATTTAAGGCTTCACCTCATTATGATATTTTCGATCTATATGGTCATCTCATCCACACATGTAACATTTTCCACTCCAGATCAACTAGTTCCTTGAATGATTCTTCCCACATTCATTTCATATGGGACGTTAAACTTGTTTTCCTCCTCTTCCATGATCAAAGTTCCTCCCCATGTTGGGCTCTAATGATCTATTATTTTCATTAAATTTATATGGCCACTACTTCCCTTTAAGATCTTGTTTAACCATCATAGAACACCCCACTATATCTTCATGGATATCATAGTATTTATTGGATAAATTCTTATATATATGGGGTCTTATTCCACCAAATAATATATCAACCATTCCATTAGGATCTATAAAATATCTTGCGGTGAAATGAGAATTTATTATAAAGTACATCTCATAGCTTCCCACAGATTCATTTTCCTTCTACATCAACTCTAGGAATTCATCCTATATTTTTGTTCACAATTAATATGGTTAAAATTTATTGGAAAATGTTCCCCTGAACTATTCTCACTCCATAACATCAATATTCTTTCTTAGATTCATGTTTCTAATCTGTGTCCACCACTTATAAGCTTCTCCCTCAAAGAGGTACACATCTAGGGTGACATTCTCTTGTTCTAAAAAAGGGAGTATAGAGAAGAATTTTTCTATAGAGATTATCCATTATTCAGCAATTAATGGGTTGGTAGATCCACTGAATGAAGGTGTTTGTTAATTCATAAAGGACTCAACAAAATTGTTTCCCTTCGAGGTGAATATAGACTCGTGGATTGATTAAAGTTATTATTCACAAATTGAGTTAGTTTATTCATCATTCTAAGGATATTTCCCATTCAGGCTTCCATTAGTGGGACGTCAGTGTGTAGTCTATTGTGATCATCATTTACATGGTTCCCCACATTTCCCTCCATTTAATAAAAGAAGACAAACTTAGTGGGAAATGGGTTTCTTTTAAGAATATCATAATTCTAATGTAATTTTATCTCTTAATACATCATGATTAAATATGTTATTCTTTAACAACAATTACATTTTCTATATATCTTTCATAATGGTTAATAAAAATATTGTGATTAACCAAACATATCCCCTAAGAGTTTCAAATAAGGATTGAAGTAAGGCCCATTTTTATGCACCAATTCTTGTTAAAGTCTAGCTAAAAGTGGTATTTTTGAGCGTTACCCCTGCATATATCTATAATAGATCCACATCCACATTTTTTGTATCCAGATATGGATTTATTTTCTCAGAAACCATTAACTTAATAATTCAAAAAATACTATGTTGTTCTGATATATTTAAAATTTTCCATAGTGTTGTTCCTATGGTTTTAGAGTCAAAATTTCCACAAATAACTAAACCCCCCTTTGATACCAACTGTGGAACCACACCTTTTTATCACATAAATTTTCATTACACTGTACATTAATAGTAATTTTTACAGTTCAGTTTCTTGGAAATAAGGTACATAATAAATGAAAACATAAAACATTCTTATAAATAAAGTTGAATATATCATAATGGTTTCATTATAAGTACATTTTTTTTCATATCACATCCTTTGGACATACATCAAAGGAAAGGGGTGATTACGAGACCCCATAAGGGAAAATAGTTTACATGGGATCATAAGGAATATCAATAAGAACATGGGGAAAATCATTATGGAATGGGAAAGGTAACATGAAAAATATCACAATAATAATAATATTAATCATAAAATGGAAATTTAAATACAAAATATAAAGTATAAATTCATAAACATATCCAAAATGTTTTTCCCCATGGTGTCATAAGTGATAATTACCATGGTGATTCACCAACGTATCCTAAAACATTTCATACCAAGAGATTAAATTATTTATCAAATGAATTAGAGCACTATAAGGGTGAAAAATTCATATGTGTTAATTAATTTAATCTAAATAGATGATAATCAATTATTTCATTAATAACCCATGGAGAATAAATAATGAGTTTCTTATCAAAATCATGGAATTCAAAAGTGCTTAAAGACATGATAATTACATCATTTTTAGACTATGTAATGGGAAATTGGGTTTCTTGTGAGTAAATACCAAACTAAAATAAATCATATTACATATAGGTTAATTCCCATGAAAATAAAATGGTTTGGGAAACACTTAATGAAATTGGATAATTTTTTGAGGAGAAGAGGGAAATTTTGGAAAGTAAATCCGACAGCAAAATTGGTATAAAACATGGTTTTAGAAAAGTGTTAAATTAGAGGGGAAAATGGTAACCCACTGATAAGAAATAATTTTTAATTAAGGGTATTAATAAAAGGGTAATAAAATAGAGTTACCATAACATTTAGAAGACATATATAAAAATTTGTGTTTGAATTGGACAGAAAAGAAGGACAATTCCCTTTCCTTGAAGAGTTACTCCTAAATCTTGAAGAATGGAACCTCGGTGTCTGGAGGACACATTAGAAGGGACTTATTGTGAGTTAAAAATAATATTGATTCATAAAGGATATATTTTGAGTAAAATAAAATTGAGAAACAGGTGGATATTTGTAGCCAAAGTGGATTATTTTTTTAATAATTTCCTAATATTAGCCTTGGAAATAGAGTTTGGGGAAAATGAAAAACCATGGGCTTGACTATAGGTTTTTCCAATATATTCGGTCATTTGGGGCATATTTTATGTTATTTTAATCAATAAGAACCTAGAATCATATTTTATTACTTAATTTGGAATAAGAAAGTAATGTTTCTACAAAATAATGTTTTAAAAACAAATTTCCATTATAGATTTTGGAAAAGAAACTTATAGGTTTGAAAACTGATTAAAATATATCAAAATACATTATCTTAATAAAATAACATATTTAAGTTATGGATCGTGTTCAATTAAATATTAAATTATTATGAAATAATTATCATGTCATTAAACCTTCCAAAAGCCTCAAACTATATTTCTTTACTATTCGTGAAAAAATAAATCATTTTAGAAAATTCTCATTAATTCACCCTAACCAAATTTCGACCCAATGATTTCAAAAATGATGTTTATTTTACCAAAATAATTCTATATATATGATAATTTTAATTTTAAAATATTAAATTACTTAGTTAGTAAAAAAATAGCGAGTTATTACTACATAATCAAATTTCTAACACTTAAAAATTTTCAAGAAAATAATAAAATTATTTTTTCATTTATATTTAAATAAGAGTTCATTAACATAATGTTCCATTAAAATAAATATTATTCATAATACATAAATTTATTAAATTTTTTTAAATCTTTTGAAAAGTACAATTTCTGTCTAAAAAATCAATTTATCCAATTCTATATAAATTAAACGTATATTTCATTAAGAAAAACTAATATTTAATGGAATTGATGAAAAAAAATAGTTATAAAAATTAATTTCATATTAATTAACCAAGTACATGAAACAAAAACATTTACAAAACACATGTATAAACTAAGGGTAAGGTCTGTGATGGTGAAAGATTTATTGGGTACATCGAAAGACATCAGTCGAGTGGTAATTTCCACTAACATGAAATTCCCTTATAGGATATTTCGTTCAAGGTTAACTTGTTGAATCTTAGATTGGGATTATACGGCCCCAAACTTAAAAATTACATAATCTTGAGTTAATTCAAGAATTCGACGTTGAATATCTTTTTAGGTTTAGAGTTTTAGAGAATTAGGTGATAACTATTAAATTACATCTCAAATATTACAAAGTAGACACTTCTACTCTAACCAATTTTTTTCATAAAAATAAAACTCCATAAATAAATAATTATTATTTTCTTGATAAAAATATTATTTAATTCTTCCATTATATTACCCTTCCTATTACCCTATGAAAAACATTTCAAAAACATGGGATGAGCATAAAAACTTCAATAAGGGTTATGAAATAAAGAACGAAAACCTTAGTCTACCAATACATACTAATCAATGAAATCATACTTTTCACTCATAAAACATGATATCTTTAAAATAAATCAAAAAATCATAATATTTATGAATAAAACATAGAAATAATAAATTAAAATGGAAACTTGTGGAATCCATAACATATATATATTATGGTTTTCCTAGCTATATAGGGAGTTACATTTGGAATACCCATCACAATATATTTCCTAAATTTCTTAAGAGAAACATTAATGTTTACCTCTATCATGTTACAAAATGCATTGGAGTGATAACTCAGGATCACCTGCCCTTGGTTTATCACAGAACCACCCATATATGCAAATAATACCCATAAACCATAACTTATTCATAACACATTAAACAAGCATAAAGGGAAGATAACATTTCCACATTTCAATCACAATATATCATTTTAAGATATTGACACAATCAATGATTTATAAAAACCATTTTCAATACCAAAATACTTAAAAGGGTATATGGTATTTAATTTCATTTTAAAAATATTATGTCTTTTAAAGGAAGACAAATATCAAATAATACTCGCGGCGGCGGAACAGTCATTGTCACCACATATGTTAAAAACATTCATTTTTTATTTTAGTAAAATGCATCATAAAACAAAAGATTAATTTTTAAAACCATTTAATTAAATTAAAATAAAAATGGTATAATTATACATGATATAAAATAAGGTCATGTATAAAAGAAAATATGCCTTAATGAAAGGAGATCGAGATAAAGTCCCTTACCTTGAGTCTGATTTGTCTTGATAATTGTTTATATTCATGAATAATAAAATTAGGTTAATTTATACTTGATTTATAATAATTTTATGGTTTATTATTCATTTTATATCACTTATTATGATGTTATAAAAATTTACGTAATTATTTATGTTCATATTGGATATTTTGTCAGTATTCGGTACTTGAGTAAAAAATGAAATTGTTATAATTACAAATTTTCCAAGTGGTCAAAATTACATTATCTAAAGAATTATATTAATGATTTAAATATCATATAAATACATTATATATATATATTTATAATAGTACATAACATTTGGAGATAACAAATGAAATGCACAGTTTAAGGAGATTGTAAACCATACATACGCATGAACTCAACATTCATTCATTTTTCATATTTAAAGGAATGAAAATTAAATGATACATAAGTATATTATAATTCCAATAGAATATAATATATAATTTCATTAAATCCATCCTTTATATGTTCCATGTATTTCATGAATGAGTTATGTCACTTTGAGGGGGTGGTAGTCCACACTTCTTCAAATGAAATTATCATATTTACCCATTATGGAAACCATAAAGGTATGATATAACTAAAAAATAGAAGCATAAAAAAATCAAATATAATATATATATCACATATAAATACAGTTCCATCATAATGGCCACCATGAGAGGTGGTAGGAAAAAATCGAATAATCATCGTTTCGTGAGGTAGTAGTTCGTCGTACACAGAAATTGTATGTTCGTATCTATTAGATAGAGGTGTGTGGAATTTTAGTTTGAATAATTCTCATAAAAACGGGATAGTATATTGAATATAATAGTTTTTTATAATATAATGGAATAAAAAGTGTTTATGGGGTTGGTGAAGGAAAATAAATGAAAGAAGCTTGAGAGAAGACATTACCTCAAATCGGGTAACTCCTTTTGATTTAAGCTGAAAGGCTTTCTTGAAATTTCATTCTTCCCAAGGTGATTATTCTAAGAGGAATATAATGATGTTTGAAGATTATTTTTGTTGAGATTAGATGATCCAAGTGGTCTTGAGTTGTGTGATTAAGGTTTAGAGGTGGTGTCCTTTTATAAGATGGAGGAGGGTCACTTTAGGAAAGTTTGAAAGTATTATTTTATTATTAATTTATTTTCGAATTATAATAACACCAAAGTTATATATTTTGAAGCTCAGATTAGGATGGGTAGAAATACTCTCATACAATGGGTTTTAGACAAGTTTAGGTCACAAATGTAACCCTATATTTTATCTTTAACCCTTAGTTAACTAATTTATCTTTTACCATGTCTTCTTGTATATTCATACTATATGGTTAATATATTTACTATAAAATTCCAATCAAATCTCAAGTGGTTCATTAATAATATTTTAATCATTATTTAAGTCATTTGGACAAATATTATATTTTTAGGACTATTATATCATTTATTAAAATAGTATTTGTTTAAAACTCATTAATGTCAATTTTTATACTATTCATATCATGACTTTTTAAAAATCCATCAAAACTTGATTAATTCAAAAAAAAAAATTAATTAATCCAAATATAAAAAGTCATAATAATCCATAAAATTATTTTATAGAATATAAATTTTCAGAATAAATTTATTTTTAATTTTTATAATCTCATTTATTTAAAATATTCTTTAATAAGGTAATCACTACATCATCATTGTGTCATAAATAAATTTATTTATTTAATGTATAAAAATTATAAATAAAACCACATGAGGTAGGAAATATTTTTATAATTTTAATCAAAATTTGTAGTGGAAGAGATAAATTATATAACCTTATAAATTGTTTTAGTAAATGATACATTTTTATGTTATATTTTCCTTAACTTTAAATTAAAAGTAATTAAATGACATTTTCACACACAAGTGGCTCCACGGGGTCCTAAAATCAACTCAAGTATTCCCATGGTTAGAAATACCAAATTCAATAGGGTTAAGACCAGTTTTAGGGTAGTTTAATAGTATTATAATATAATTTTTATACTTATTTACCATATTTACCCTTAAACCATGGTAAATAAAAAATTTACAGAAGTTACTATTCATAATGTCTCAAAATAATAGATACCTATTTACACAATTTGTACCTCCTGATTCAAAATATGGAATCCTTTTTTCCAAATTCAAAACCCTGAATTTGTATAAATTAATTTAAAATTAATTCCCGTTGTGAAAACCAAAAAGCGTGTTTTTAAGAAGTAAAACCTACCCAAATATTGACATGTTTTTATTTCCAATTTCCAAGTGAAATTACATAAAATAACAAAAATTGTGTTAAATGATAAAAAAATAATATAATTACACTTTAAAATCAATTAAAAGGATAATATAATTATATAAATAAATTAGATGAAAAGACAGTTTTCACTTAAAATGCAGTATTTTTCACTATTCATTTAAAAAATGAACTTTATCAAGAAAAATATCCAAAATTTACCCAAATTAAATTTTGATGTCCCCATTCTAAATAGATATTTTATTCTATGAAACGTAATATATAAAAGTGACAAAAACTATATTTAAAAAGGGTTCTCCATCAAAAGGCGGTAAAACTACCTTTAAAAAAATATTAGAGTATTTATGCTTAAAATTAGATTCATTCTCATTTAATTATTTTTCAATATGACTCATCCTTGTGTGAAACATGAGATTTTAGAGAAACCCATTGTTGTGTTTCAGGTATGGCATCGAACATAACATCCACTTTAAAGAAATATTAATATTTAATTCACAAATATTAATAAATATGAAAATTTCATATTCTTTATTTACCTGGGATGTTACATCCTTACCCACTATTGGGAATTGATTCCTCAAAATTCTATTCACTTATAAAATAGTTTGGGGTACTTATCCATCATATCATTTTTAGATTCCCCTGTTGCCTCTCCAACCATATGAGTTTTCCACAAAACCTTTACCTGATAAATTACCTTATTCTACAACAATTTCTCTCTTCAGTCAAGAATCTGGACTAGTTGTTCCTCATAAGAAAGATTACTTTCCAACTGTACTACTCCTATACTCAAAACATGAGATGGATCTAGAATATACTTTCTCAAGAACATGAGCCTCAGCCCGGTTGGTGAGGACTCTGTAGGTGCATCCTAGAGACCCAAGAACAAATCTGGGTGGACGTCGATTTTTGGGTTATTATAGCAGTACTATAGAAGTTACTGTTGCAGGAATTGTAGTAGGCACTGTAGTAGATGGAACTATTCATCCATCTGGGCCTTTGGGCCACCGTTTTGGTCCTCGGGTCCTGTAAGGCTTTCGAGCCACCCAAGGCCTTCAGGCCAGTTGATTCTCATGGCCTTCGGGTCACCTTAAGGCCTTAAGGCCACCCCAAGGCCTTCGGGCCCCATGAAATGAATATGTACCAGTCAAAATACAAGGGAAAAGGCTTTAAAATAGGATTTAGTGAAGTCGCATCCACTAGAGAAGAGCTAACCAGAATTTGAAAAATGAGAGGGTATGGCTTTGCCATCAGTACCGGGCTTGTGCAGCTTTGCATAGGACAACTAGTTGGTCAGTCCTATGAAGGTGGAGTGCTGATATCATGACATATGCTGGGGAGGAGCAGTCCCAAGTTGTCTTGTCTATGTGATTCCTTCTAAGACCTATGGGTCATGTAATTGTCTCTGAGCCTTCGGGCCTTCTAAAGGTTCCACCTCGCCCCTTGAAAGGTGGATTATCAAAAATAATAAAAAATGAAGTCCCTTGGGCCATTCCAACCGAAACAAGTAAAACATTGTGTACCTGAGATAAACATGAAGGTAAAGTCACTCTGTAGGCAACTGATCGACCTTTCTCCACTATTTCATATGTTCCAATGAACCTTGGACTCAGCTTTCCCTTCTTACCAAAACACATCACACTTTTCCATGGTGAAACTTTGAGAAAGAGATGATCACCTACCTCAAAAGAAAGATCCTTCCTCTAGTTATTCTCATAACTTTTATGCCTACTTTGAGATTTTCTCATGTGCTTCTAAATCAATTGATCTTTTTTTGCCATCTCTTATACCAATTCTGGTCCCATCAGTTTCATTTCACCTAATTCATCCCAAAAATCTATAATCTTGACACCACTTCCCATATAATGCTTCAAACAGTGCCATCTATATACTAGAATGAGAACTATTATTATAATAAAACATAACCAAAGAACGATGTTTGTCCCAACTACCCTGGTAATCAATTGAACAAGCACATAGAATATCTTCCAAGGTATGAATTTTTAATTCTGATTGTCCATCTATATGAGGATAAAAAGATGTAATTAAGTTTAATTCGGTTCCCTATGTCTTCTGAAGGCCCTTCCAAAAGTTAGACGTGAACCTAGGATCGCGATTAGATACAATGGATATGAGAACTCCATATAACCTAAAAATATCTTTAATATACAATAAAGAAATTTGATCTAGAGATAGAGTATCTCGAATAGGAGGAAAATCAGCCATTTTTTTCAATCCATAAACAATAACCCAGATTATATTGTTACCTTGGAATGTATTTGGTAATCTGACTATGAAATCCATGGAAACATTTTCCCATTTCCACTCTGGCATTGGAAAAGGATTAATCATCCCTTTCAGTAACTCTTGTTCTATTTTAACATGTTGATAAGTTAAACACTTCACAGTAAAGTCAAAAATATCTCTTTTCATTCGATCCCACTAGTAATACTCTCGAAGATCTCTGTACATCTAGGTACTGATAGGATAAACTGAAAATAGAGAACTATGAGCATCACATAACAACTCTTTCTTAAACTGTTAATCACAAGGCACACCTAACCTCTTTCTAAACCTCAAAACACAATCTTTATCAATGTTAAATTCAGGTAACTTACCCTTTTGAGCCAATTCTACCTTTTTCTGCAACTCACTATCTTCTTTCTGTGCTTGGTTTATTCTGTCTGCTAGAGGTGATTTCAATTCCACCTGAAAAAAATACAGGAATTCCCTGCACCAACAACTTCCAATCCAAAATTCATTAAATCAAAAACCATAGGATCTCATTCCAAACATAAAATGGTTAAGGTATCATTATTTTTTCGACTCAAAGCATCAGCCAATTTATTCACCTTTCTTGGATTTTAATAGATCATGCAATCATAGTTATTGATTATTTCTATCCATCTCCTTTTTCTCATGTTTAATTCCTTTTGAGTGAATATATACTTCAAAATTTTGTGATCACTATATATTTTACTCTTTACACCTTACAAATTATGCCTCGAAATTTTTAATAAAAAAACAACCGCAGCTAATTCCAAATCAGGTGTAGGGTAATGTAATTCATAAGGTTTCAATTGATGTGAAGCATAATAAATTGATAGATCATTCTGCATTAGACCCCATCCAAGTCCTTTCAACTAAGCATCACTATAGATAAAAAACTCATTATTTCGTTATGGTAATTACAAAACTAGAGAATTCACAAATCTTCTTTTTAATTCATAAAAACAGTCATCACATTCTTTTGTCCAAATAAACTTAATAAATTTTCGAGTTAACTTATTTAGTGGACTAGATAACTGTAAAAAATGTTCAAAAAACCTATAGTAATATCTATCCAAACAAATAAAACTACAAATCAATGTGATATTTGTATGTCTTTCTACTCTTCAAAAAATTTGTTTTTGAAGGGTCAATAGTTATTCCAGATTTAGAAACAATATGACCAAGAAAATATTTTTTTTGCAACTAAAATTCACTCCTAATGAACATTACAAATATTTTATTTTCTTTTAAGGTCTTAAAGACAACCCTTAAATGACTTTCATGCTTTTATTTGCTTTTAAAATATACCAAAATATCATCTATAACCACAACCTCAATTTATCACCTGATTCAAATGAGCCATAACTACAACAAACTGTTAAATTTTGTTTCTAACCATCTCACAATGATGATTTGGAAGGTCACTTCCATCTGTATACCTTCCCAACATAGTTTCCTTTTTTCATCTATGAAAAACCATTCTTAACACAAAAATATATTAGGTAAAGAAACACGGTAACATTCAAATTCTATAACACTGAAATTTTACCATATATTAATGTATGGATATTAATTTAACAATATCCTATCTCCTAAATATTTTTAAACCGACCTCTAATACCAAATATATGGCCCTGACCATAAACATTACATAATCTTGAGTTAATTCAAGATTTATACATTGAGGATGTTTTAAGGTTTAGAGTATTAGAGAATTAGGCAATAACTATTATGTTACATCTAAAATATTACAAATTAGACACTTCTACTCTTACCAATTTTTTTTCATAAAAATAAAACTCCTTAAATAAACAAGAATTCTTTTCTTGATAAAAATATTCTTGAAATCTTTTATTCTCTTACCCTTCCTTTTACCCTGTGAAAAAATTCAAAAACCTCGGATGAGCATAAAATTATTAGTAAGGGTTATAAAATAAGGAAAGAAATCATTAGTCCCTAAATACATACAAATAAATGAAATCATACTTGTTCACTCATAAAACATAATCTCTTTAGAATACCTCACAAAATCATAAGATTTATGAATAACAAATAGAAATAATAAATCATAAAGGTAAATTGTAGCATCCATAACTTACTTATATTGTAGCTTTTAAAACTACATAGGGAGTTATATCTGGAATACCCATCATAGTATATTCCATAAATCTCTTAGGAGAAACATTAATGTTTACCTACTTCACATTACACAATGAATTGGAGAGTTATATTGGGCACACCCTCCCTTTGATTATCACACAACCACTCGTATACGTAAATAATGCCCAATAACCATAACATATTCATAACACATAAAACAAAAATAAAGGAAAGACAAAATTTCTGCATTTCAATCAAAATATATCATTTAAATATATTGACATAATCAATGCTTTCTAAAAACCATTTTCAATACCAAAATATGTAAAAAGGGTATATGGTATTTATTTTCCTTTTAAAAACATTACGACTTGTTAAGGAATCCAAATATCAAATAATATTCACAATGGTGGAATGGTTGTTGTCACTACATACGTTAAAAAGAAACATTCCTTTTGTATTTTAGTATAATGATTCATAAAACAAAATATTCCTTTTGAAAACATTTTAATGAAATTAAAATAAAAGGGTTATAATTACACAACATATAAAAGAAGGTCGTGTATAAAACAATATATGCCTCAATGAAAGGAGATTGAGATGAAGTCCCTTACCTTGAGTCCAATTTGTCTCATTCGTTCTTTAAATTCCTAAATAATAAACTTAGGTTAATTTATACTTTCTTCATAACATTTTTAAGGTTTATTATTAATTTTATATCCCTTATTACCATGTTATAAAAATGTAAGTAATTATTTATGTTCCTATTAGTCGTTTTGTCTATATTCAGTACTTGAGTAGAAAATGAACTTGTTATAATTAAAAATTGTCCATGCAGTCCAAATTCTATTATCTATAGAATTATATTCGTTATTTAAATGTCATATAAATATAGTATATATATATATTTATAATAGTACATAAAATTTGGAGATAAGAAATGAAATGCACTGTTTGTGGAGATGGTAAGCCGTACGTACGCATGAACGCTACATTCATTTATTTTTCATATTTAGTGGAATGAAAACTAAATGATACATAGGTATATTATAATTATAGTATAATATCACATATAATTACATTAATTTCATCCTTTATACATTCCATGTTTGGAATGAATGAGTCATATCATTTTGAGGGGGCGGTATTCTACACTTCCTTAAATGAAATTATCATATTTACCCAATATGTAAACCATAAAGGTTCAATATAAGTGAAAAAAGCATAGAGACAATATAAATATAATATATGTATCTCATATAAATACAGTGACATTTTAATGGCCACCACGAGAGGTGGAATGGAAAAATCTAACAATCATGGTTTTGTGAACAGTAGTTCATCGTACACAGAAACAATATGTTCGTATCCATTAGATGGAGCTGTGTGGAAGTGTAGTTATAATCCTTCTCATAAAAATGTACTAGTATATTTAATATAATTATTTTATAAAATAATGTAACAAATAGAGTTTTAGAGGTCGAAGAAGGAAAATGGATGAAAGAAGCTTGAGAGAAGACATTACCTCAAATTGGGTAACTCTTATTGATTTGAGTTAAAATGATTTTTTGAAATTGTGTTCTTCCCAAGGTGAGCCTTCTAGGAGGAAGATAGTGATGTTTGGTGCTTATTTGGGAAGATTTTTGGTTACCCAAGGGGGATTTAGAGGTTTGGGTAAGGTTAAAAGGTGCAATCCTTTTATAAGAGGGAGGATGGGCACTTTAGGAATGTTTGAAAGTATTATTTTATTATTAACTGATTTTAGAATTATAATGACACAAAAGTGGTATATTTCGATTATAAGATGTGAATGGGTCTAAATCCTATCATAAAATGGGTTTTATACAAGTTTATGTCACAAATTTAACCTTATCTTTTAGCATTAACACTTAGTTAACTAATTTAGCTTTTACCATGTCTTCTTGTATATTCAAACTATATGGTTAATATATTTACTATAAAATTCCAATATAATCTCAAGTTATTCTTAAAATACATTTTAAACTTTATTTCAGTCATTTTTAAGAATATTATATTTTTTGGACTATTATATCATTTAATAAAATTGTATTTGTTTTAAAAAATCATTTATGTCAATGTTTATGCTATTCATATCTTGACATTTTAAAAATCCATAAAAACTTGAATAATTCAAAAAAACTTCATTAATATAATGAAAAAGTCCTAATCAACCATAATATTCATGTATGGAATAAAAAGTTTCAAAATAAATTTATTTTAATTTTTATAATCTCATTTATTTAAAACATTCATTAATACGGTAATCACTACATCATCATTGTGTCATAAATAAATTTATATATATGATGTATAAATATTATAAATAAAATACCATGATGTAGGAAATATTTTAATTTTTATAATGATTATTTATAGTCAAATAAAAAAACTTATATAATGACATATAATTTTTTTACTAAACGATACATGCTTAGGTTATATTTTCCTTAACTATAAATGAAAAGTAATTAAATGTCATTTTCACACACAAGTGGCTCCATGTGGTCCTAAAATATATCCAAGGATGCCCACATTTGGAAATATTTATACAATAGGGTTAGGACATGTTTTAGGGTAGTTTAATAATATTATGATATTATTTTTTACCCTTATCTACCAGATTTACCATTTAACCATGGTAAATAAAATATTTACTAATGTTAGTTTTCATAATATATAAAAATACAAGTTACATATATACAATATTTGGGAATCTGGATTCCAAATATGGAATCATTTTTTCCTAATTCAAAACTCATAAGTTTCAGAAAATAATTTAAAATTAATTACCGTTGTGAAAACCAAAAAGCGTGTTTTTAAGAAGTAAAAACTACCCAAAGATCGACATTTGTTTATATCAAATTTCAAAGTGAAGTTACTTCTAATGACAAAAATTTGATTAAATTATCAAAAAATAATCTTATTACACATTAAAAATAATTAATAGTAAAATCTAATCATATAAATAAATTAGATGAAAAGACAGTTTTTGTCTTAAAATGCAGCATTTTTCACTATTCATTAAAAAATAAAATTTATCATAAAAATAAAACAAAATTCACGCAAAGTAAATTGTGATATCTATATTATAAATAAGAAGTTTATTTTTTCAAATATAACATATAAAAGTGACAAAAACTAGATTTAAAAAGGGTTTTCCCTTAGAAGGAAGTAAAACTACCTTTTAAAAAATATTAGAGTATTTATGCTAAAAATTGGATTCATTCTCATTTTAAGCCTCTAAATTTTATTTGATAAATGTAAAAACATTTTACGAACTTGTATAATTATAATATGGTAATTTTCTTTCATTAACACCAATACAACGACTTGGAATTAACTACTATTTACAATAATAACATTATATTATTATTTTTCAGTATGACTCAACCTTGTGTGCAACTTGAGATTTCAGAGAAACCTATTGTTTCATGTTGGGTAGGACATTGAAAAAAGAATCCCCTTTAAATTAAAATTATTATTTAATTAAAAAACATTAAAATATATTAAAATATCATATTATTTATTTACCCGGGATGTTATAGTGATTGTTCGGGGGAGAACTCTAGGGATGATACATACCTCCCAAGTTATGAAAAATGGGCTTCATACAATATGAATCTACTGGTTGAGGCCATAAAATATTCTTCCTATGTTATTTATCCTTTTTAATTTATACTTATAAACATTAATTATAACGTTAAAGTATTACCAATAGTATAGGTTAAAACATTCATATTAACCAATGGTCATATTTGACCAATGATCTTATATCGGTTGAATCATGATAGTCACATTTACCTTTATAATATTTGAATAACAATTCATTATTAAATAGATATAGTGTTTTTATGTATAAAATAATATAAAATACATTTTATTTGGAATAATATATCATTTTAAAAAGTATAGTTTATTACTCAAGATTTTTTGGAAGAAAATAAAAATGTGAATATTTGGTGTGTTTATGATGTTGATGTTTTCCAGACACAAATCATCATTTTGAGATGTATCAGATGTAGAAGTTGTTTGGAGACTGAGATTTTCAATTTTCCAACATCATAGGTTTTGTATGATTTCTAATCAACTGATTCATTGAATTGGACAATTTATTAGATGGGTCATTTTATCAGATGAACCAATCTATCAAAGGAACCATCTGTTTCATCATTTCATAAATAAAAAAGTCACCATTGATACCGCTTCATCAGATATATTATGCTCCCAATTCATCAAATGTGTGATGAAACTAATACATCAGGAATTGATTCACTCATTGATTCATTAAAGGTGATTCAGACACTTATATTTTAGACAGGTTATTGAAACTGATAAGGCATCAGATGAAAAATTACATTAGATGAATAAAATCACTCTGTCCAAGTTGTATTGGATGGACCAGAGTTATTGAGCATGAAAAAGTAGGAACGTTGTTGATGTTAATTAATAAGTTAACATTGTTGGTACTGATGAACCAGAAGGGTTTTAGAGACTGATGAATTGGATGAAATACAAAAATGCAGTCAACCTTTTTCATGAGATTCAAAGAATCTAAGTGAGGTCACAAGCTGTTTTTGTTTTTAGTTAGGTCAAGACACATCAGACAATGTGTGAAACTGATAATTCATCAAATTGTGATCTTCATCAGACAATGTTTCATCAGTCTGATGAGTTTTTGAACAAATAATAAATAATAAACATATTTAATTTACCATTAGGATATTGTTGGGTTTAAGAGTCTTTAGAAGTTGCAATGTTGTTCATGGAAAAACATTTTTTGTTGTCCTAGAGAAATAAAATGTGAACTCTTGATAATTGAATCAGAATGACAAATAGTTTTATAGTGTGAACATCAAAAATTAGAACACCAGAAGTTATGGTTTAATGGATGTTGTGAAGAAAAAAGTGTTAGAGAATTATAAAAAATGTTATAAGAATACATAAGAGTTGATTAGTGTTCAGAAATGTTAAAATGAAGTTTTGAATTTCCTAATTAACTGAAAAGTGTGAATTTCTTTGCGAAGGAATTTTTTTTGGTTTCCTTCCTTTTCTTTTTTGAGGAAACCAATAAATAGAGGTCAAATTACAAAGTACCCTGACATTGTTCAAATGTGAGAGAGAGTATGAGCGCTGGAGTTTTTGAGAAAAAAATGATAGAGGATGTTTTTTAGATATAATTTCTTGAGAAATATTTTCTAGATAGGAAAGGTGTTTAGAAGAAGTGGTCAAGATTTTCTGGATTAGGCTTAGTAATCAGATTCATAGTTTTGGGAAATGATACCAGTGAATCAGACTTGTTTCCGGACTAAAGAATCATTAAGGATAGTTAAAGTGAGAGATCAGATGAAGTTCTTTTATGAATTATAGAGAAGTTTTTTCTACCTACTAGTGGGTAATAATGTAAATAATTGTATTTGTTGAATAATTAAAAAAGAGGAACTATTTGATGAAGCACAATTACATGTCCAAAACAAACTAGTGAAGGTTTATAAACTTTTTAAAAACTTATTTATATCATTCATTCAAGAATAATAACATGAACTATTTTATTGTTTATAGTGCTACACAAGTGTAAGGGTATTTACTAATTATTGTATCCAAAAAAGGATTATTTTATAATGGATTGTGTAGTATTGTATTATTTCCAAACCATTATAATGAATAAATACTTTTATTGAGTAGTGATCCTAATAAAAACTTTTATTTCTTGGGATGTGTGAATTTTTTTATTTTACCATAGAGATAAATCTTTAACTGGAGGTAGAAGTTGTTTTACAAGAATGATAATATAAAATAAAAATATATCACTAATTCCCCCTCCCACTCTTAGTGATTACATTGATCCTAGTTGGGCCTTATAAATACATTATTCGGGTGAACAAAAAATCATGGTAATGAGTAAGTATTTGTACATAACCTTGTAAAAATACCATGTTTCTCATAATTTCTTTACTTTCATGCATACCATTTATTGTTGCTAGATGAAATATTAAAATATCTATTCTCACTAACCAGTAATTGACGTAAATTTATAAATGGGTTTTAGGATAATTTTTAATTTAGTAAAAGAGGAAATACTTGATTCACACACACCCTATTAGGTTTTTTCACTGGTCATGTTGGTTATACCACATACAAAAGAAATAAGGTGGTGGATATAGAACATATAATAATGATGGGAAATCGAGATAATAAAAACTCTTACCTCAAACTTTCATTTAGTTGGACATGCTCTAAAAAACCATATAATAAATTTATATTTATTATAAATCTATATCAAAACCACATTTATATTTATCTTATTATATACAACTAACTTATAATTTCTTTTTACCCATTTAGTAATAATTCATTGTTAAATTAAATATTTTTTGTTAACTATTCAGTTTTACCAAATGATCTGATTCAATAGCTTTGAACCTTGAACCTTATCCATGTATAAATAATCTATGTAACTTTCTTGAGAGTTTATAATATATTTATGATATAGTTTTAGAGTCCCGTGGTTATTTCATGAAACTTTTGGGGATGATTTTCCCAGAAATAATAAAAATATTATTTTTAGAAGTTCGGATTCCATAAAAATAATTAATTTTATTAGTGAATTTAAATATTTATATAACCTATTAATTAATTAATTCTACCTATTATTACCATTATATGATATTAATAAATCATTCGTGACATAAACATTATAACATCATTCATATAGGTGGTAAATTGATCAGAACTGGAATACGTTGTAACTATTGAATGAGTAAGAAAATGTTATTTTATAATAATAATATAACTTTTGAAGAATCCTAATATTGTTTTAATTATCATATTTAGTCACTAAATCCACATTTAGAACCATCCGTGTTAATGTGGTGATGAGAAATGAAACATGTCCTTATGGAGGCTGTAGTCCGCACGTACACATGAGTGAAATTTTCATTTTTCAATAGACGGTAGTAAGGTCGATAATGGTTATTCAATATATATAAGAAAATTTATGTATAATAATAATAATAATACATATTTCATTATATTATAATGGGTAAAATATATTTATAGGAGGTGGAAAAGGAAGGAAACTTTAATGAACTTGGTTAAGATGATCACCTCTTTAATAGGTAGCCTCATTTGGATCTCTTCTTAAGACTTCTTAGGTTTTTATTTTCATGAGACCAAAACCTATAGGTCATGTATATGGATCTTGTTAAGTGACTTGGTTAGATATTGGTCTAAAAAATGTGCTCAATGTGGGTGTATAAGTGAGTGGTGAAGGGATCTTTTTATAAGTGGGAGGAGTGGAACCTTTTTAAATATTTATATCTTTTAAATAGAAAAATTTCATTTTAAAGTCAACTGTATAAAATTTATCCCAAATGAGAAGAAAGTTTAATTTAGATATAATTACACTAATCTAATCAAATAAATATAATGTTTTTTCAATACTTTAATCCTTATCCATTAGTTTTATCCCCTTTTAACCTTTGCCATGATAACTTAACTTTTACCATGGTAACTTACTTTTATGAAAACAATGAAAATAATGTTATTAATTTTTTAAATATTTTTATTTAAAATATAAAACAAATTTCAGAAATTACAATTTATATAGGTAAAAAAATTTAATTTTAATATAAATACATATAACGTAATAAAAGCAGTTTTCAGAAAAATGCACCTTTGAAGCATAAAAATAAATTTACACTAAATTCATGTAGAGAATTTATCTCCATAAAATATATTGGTTTCATATTAAAAAAATAGATTTATGTGGCTTTAAAGTAATTTAAAACCTAATGTAACATTGTAAGTAATTAATTAAATAAAAGGATAAAAATTGTTTTTTATTCGAAAAAACAACACTTTGGCTTTAAAATGTCAAACGTAGTTTTTTAAATTAGACACAATATTTTTAAAGTTTTTTTTATTATAAAATAAAATTTTGGATTATAAAAAGTGTTTATTAATATTTTTAGTACTTATTATATTTATGATGACTCTATAAAAGTGGAAGTATTTGTAAAAATGAAATTTTCACTATTCCCCTAAAATTTAACAATTTCATTAAAATCCAAAAAAATCACCATAGGATAATTTTGAATTGATAAATTCAAAAATGATATTTATTTATTCAAATTAAAATTTTAAATTTTATAAATTTATCTTTTAATTAAAACATATATAATTTATAATAAAAAATATTATTAATCAACTAATTTTTGTTTAGCCATGAATAATTAAATAAGTACTTAATAGATTTAACTAATTATGTTTCATTTAATTTTATTTTAATATAATTAATTTTTAATTATAATAAATCATTATTTTCTTTATTTTATTTTTATTTTAATAATAATATATCGAATGTATTAAATTTATTCCCATTAGAATTACATATAATAAACATGGACTGAAACTAGTTGAGTATTGAATGATAGGGATTTTTTCCTATGATGGTGTTGGGGGGGGGGGGGGTACTCCTGGGACCATTCAGGTTTATTTGGTTGAGGTTTCAAGGATATGGTGATTCCAGATGAGTTTTTATGTGATTATTCCTCATTTTATTGAATTGGACAATTAATTATAATTTTTTAAAATTAATTATTTTTATGTTGTGGCATCAGATATGTGCTAAAGTGGTTGTATTGCTTAGATGAGTCATGGAAGGGATTGGATAAGGTTGAAAATATATTTTAGTGTATGGTTACTCATATATAGAGGCATATGTTCCCTATAACTTATACTCATATTTTTTATGCATGAGTGTGCATGCCTCTATGTGTGCATGGGATTGGGTAGATGGATAGGGACTGGGAGCACCATATTAAAAAAGAATGGATGGAATTTATCCTCTTAAATCTTGAGAAGTGCTTTCTATCAATTTTTGAAAATGGTTATTTTCCATAAAACATGTTTCTAGGGGTGAATGTGATACTTGATTTGATAGGAGACTTCATGTAGGCCTCGAGATGTGAGATAATATGTGTGTTGCTGAGGTTGGTTATCTAGAAATAGTTGAACATGCATAAAGGGATTGGGTTTAGTTGTGATGGTTGAGATGGTTATACATATCAATCCTAATGAAAGACACCCTCTTTAGGTTTAATGAGATCCTTGGTAATATCATATTATGATTAGTGAAGAATCTTCACAAATTGGAGTATGTTTACCAGTTGGAGAAACTCTAGAGGACCATTCGGTTATGTGAGAGCAGTAGAATTAGGGTTTAACTGAGGGCAGTGAGGTTATCAAAAGTTTATGAAATTATAATGAATATGATCATGGTGGTTAGTTCATAAAAAAATCATGTCTTTATTATGATCACCAATACGAGGTTGTGTTTACATTTTCTGAATCACTTCGAGCAGGATTTATAGTAGATGAGTGTGGTGTAGGGAATAATATTGATATTTTGAAGATAAAAAGTCAATCCAATTTGAGTAATAGGGTATCAATAGATAAAAATTTTAATGGATGGGTGAAATTTAATTCAAGATTCCTGTGAAAATAGATGATGGGTTGGACCCTCTATATAAAGCGGTGGGACCACTTTGATGATGTGCCCTGTAATAATTGGATGTGGTGATGTATATGGATTTCGAGTCATAATGATTGTAATTGGTGTTGTGAGTGGGTTATCTAGACCCAAATCCTTTATTTACATTTATTACCATTTCATAAATATATTTTTATATATAAATGTGTTTATTCTTACCATAATAGTGTTGATATGTCTATATCCACTGCTTACATAGTAATGTCCTAAGATTATGTGTCAGATCAAAAGGTTATAGAAAATCCCATATATAATTAGATCATTGAGATAATATCAGAGTAATCGTAAATATATGTCTTACGGTCAAGATACATCTGAGTGATAGGAAACAAATAATTTTTGACTATTAGGTGTTGAGGGATCATAAGCATTGATACATCTTCTAATGAAGTTCACACATGGTGATATCAAGTAGATGAGACCATGAGGACATACCAGCTGATTAGAATGCCCCATGCTTCAGGTGTCATTGGTTTTTCCAATCTATAAACATGGGTATTTTTTTTATTTGAGATTATTATTAATATATACCATTTTATTGAATACTTTGATGTAAAGAAAAAACCATGACATTAAAGTCATGATGTGGTTTCTTGTGTTAGATGCATCATTTGTTGTATGACATTAGATTAATGATCAATATTGAATTTTTCACTCTTATGTTATGGAAGAGTTATATCATGGGTCAAAGTTAACTGGGATGGTAGTAATATCATTAAATCAATTTCCACAGTACAAGAAGGTAATTCCATCTAATAAGGCCATGCAATATATAATGTATCAAAAGGATGATGACAGAAGTGTGGATCCAACTTTATGTGATATTGTGAGAAAAAATATATTATATCACACAAAAAATATTTTTAGGAGATATTATTTGATATGAAATTACTTATCTCTTAAGGGGATATGATGGGTTTCTAGACTCTGCTCTTGGTCTGTGGGTTAGACTCACTACTTTAGTTATAAGTGTGTGCAATGGTCTAAATTGATGCCTATTAATTTCTAGGGACTAAAATGAAATTTTGGGAAAGTATAACATAGGTATAAAATCTAATTTTAACCTCTTTAATAGTAATCTACAAATTTTTTATGAATATAGTGAGATAATCTCTTTTATCCTCTCCTCTCAAGATCACATAGAGAAATTCTCAAGAAAGAACAAGGTCAGATTGATCCAATATTCTCGATCCAATATGTTTTCTTTAGGTGATCGAATGTACATCATTATTCTATTAAATTTTACATTATAGAAAATGGGAAATATATATCAATGATCCATAATCTGTGGTGCATGTGTTTATGCTCTAGAGGATGCTTAGATTGTCACATTTGATCCACAACAAATTGACAGTGAGATAATCAAACCTGTGACTTCAAATGAATAAGGTACCATTTAATATTTCTTTGGATTTAATTTTTCATGATTAAATTTAATTAAACATAATCATTTATGAAATTTAGGAAAGGGTTTTGTGGATTAATCTTTTTTAGCATGAATTAAAACACAAAATTTTAAATTTTGTATTTTTCATGATTCTGCTAAGCACTAAGTTCCTTTAATATGAATAAAAGGGAACATGTAATTATATAATTTGAAAAATATTAAATTCCAATTAAATTTTAAATGATTTTGAAAATGTGTTTCAATATGTCCCTAATGCAACTGACATCCTGTCGATCCTTGCTCATATCACCAAGATATGGCTGATTGAAGATCGATGGGTTTTCCATATTAATTTTTTTGAAAATTAATGTTTTATTTTTTTTCTTCTTTTTGAGGTCTATCAGTGTGAAAATGTTTGATCTAGACTATGATGTGATTATGTTTCATTTTATCTAGAGATACTAGAATCCAATTGGGGTATCTCGCTGGTAATACAACCTTTCTATGGAATCTTTATTGTATTTAAAAAATAAAAAAAAGGGAACCCAAAGCTTGGATGGGAAGCTTACACAAAGATTCCATGGTAATATTGCACAAATATTTCATTGAAATATTACACTATGTTACCATGGGAAACATATATATAAAAAAATTAAAAAAACTTGTCATGTTTTTAATTATATATATATATATTCTATTAAAAGTATGAACCATCTCATGCTAGTCCAATTTATTCCAGATCTAATCGGCCTAAACCATTTAACCCCTCACAAAACCTAAATTAATTTCTAGAGATTTAAATTAGATCTAAATAAACCAATTTATCTAGAAATTAAATTTAATCATTTGTGATTTAATAAAAATTTTCTAGTGTTGTGGGTTGAATTTATAATTAATTAAAATTATTTTAATGTAAGTTGACACATTAAAAGTACAATCAAGTGAAATTTTAGAAAATTTAATTTTTCTTATACAATATTATTTAATATTTATTAATCATGAGACGGGACTGACCCATGCTTGTTTGGATTTTAATTTATTTAATTTAATTATTGTATTTATGATTTCTTAAATGTATTAATGATTTTTTTGAAAATTTTCATATTTCCCCTTCATATTTAATTTGTATAAGATCTTACATGTCAATATTTAAGCAATGAAATATAATTTTGAACACTGATATTCTCTCACCCATGTGTGGGTATACATTGTAAAGATTAGAGGAGTTCATGGAAAATAATTTCATGTTGAGAGATGACAAAGACTAAATATGCAAAGTGCATGAGAGGTATTACCATTATAATTCAAGTCAGGAATTAACATATGGAATTACCCTAGGGTCTCATTTAATCGATTATTTTCTCAATGAAATAACTAGTAGTTAACAATTCATGATCATCTAATTATTTATTTATTTTATCATGTCCATGTTTTATTATTTTGTGAATGTGTATTTATTACACACAATCACATAGTATAATAATAAACAATAATGAAAAGATAAAATGAAAATGTTTGGAAAATGTTTTTTATTTAAAATAATTGTTATTTATCGAGTGTTATCACACAGAACAAGAATGTTAAATAGAAAAGTATTTTATTCAGTAATATTTAATTTACAAATCCTTCAAAGAAAATATTAAGACATTTAATGCCTTCCTTCGCTTGAGTTTGGACACAACAAATTTTTTGAGGTTCTCTCAGTTCTAGTTCAGGGTTTTTCTTAATATAGAAGACTTATTATGAGAGTTGTGGGTTTAATTAAATAAATTTTTTAGATAATAAATATCTATTTCTAGCATGTTGGAACTTTTGAGAAAACGTGTTGAGAAATTAAATGTAATTCTTTACAGGAAATGGGACCCCACTTAATAGATCAAGGAGCCATGAGTTAATGCAGTTGGTTAGTCAGACATATAACTTGAAATTCTCTAAGTAGTGTCATAGTCATATCTTTTAGACTATGAGGATAGTCTTCAAGGATCTATTCCACTAGAATATTCAAGAAACTGGGTATTCAAAATCTAATAGTTGAGGGATACTAAGAATTAATAAATTAGTTAGAGAAATTGAAAAAAAATAAATTAAAAATGTCTACTCATAATTATGATAATGTGATGGAATAACTACTTTATACCGATCTCCATCAGGGAGAAACTGAGGAAGATAAATGTAAATATATGAAGCATAAGTATGATGCACTAGATATTCCATGTTTCATGTTGTCATCTATTTCTAGTGATTACAGAAAATGCATGGGGACAAAGATACATTACAAATGTTATCTAATCTTCAAGATTTACACTATGAGAGATCTTAGAAAGAAATTTCTGAGATATTAAGTCCTCTATATAGATGTGGTATAGTATAAGGAAATCAAGAAGGAATTTATGTACTAAAGATGATTGTGTACATTGAGAGACTTGAGTCCCTTTGGTTCAAACTAAACCAATATCTAGAAACTGATACCATTATTTCCTCCCTATAACATAACTTATAGATATTCATTTTTAATTATAATATGAATATCATGAATATGTCACTCATAGATTTAATATATTTAGTTTTCCAAGAATATAAGAATATGAATAATTCCAACTCTTCAATCCTTATAGTGAAAAAGAGGAGGAAGTCTAGGATAAAGTGTCAATGTCTAAGTCTAAATCAAAGACACTGATGCACCTCCCCTTAAAGAAGCTAAATATATATAGGGAGAGTAATTTACATCAATATTTCTATATTTTAGGTGGAAAGAAAGGCCACTAGAAGAAGAATTTCATAGCTGGGAAGAAGAAGCAAGTTCATGCTTATGCCTCAGGTATATTTTTCATTGAATGCAATATATCTATTACTAAAAGTAGGGTATTAGGTAATGATTGTGGATCACACATTTTTATTTAAATATAGGAACAAATTATATTAAATATAATTATAAAATTTGAAGTTGATCTTTGATCTAAAAATGGTGCTAGTCTAGTAGCCTCAAATGTAAGAGATTGTCACATTATTTTTCCCAGTGGGATGGATCTTGTAATTAATTATTGTTTTTATGTTTCATGTTGCACAATAAACATAATCTCAGTGTCTAGTATATACCTTATGGGATTTTGTTTCATGTTGTGAAATAAATTTTTCTTATTTATAAGGATAAAATATGTTATGGTATGGAACATATTATCAATGTGTTTTATATACTTCAACTAGAAAATCCAGCATTGGAAATCAATGTAAAATCCAACAAGAATGAATTATATCCTACCCACCTATGTAATTTTATTCTAGTAAATGTAAATGAAAATAATTTATATAAAATATATATAAAAGGGAATTTAGAGTCTCTAGAGTTGAAACCCTTGGATGTATGTTAACCTGGTTTCCAAGAAAAAATTACTAAAGAACCTTTCAATGGGAAAGGAGAAATAGCAAAAAAACCATTGGAATTGGTTCATAATAATGTATAAAGTCCATTTCTAGTAGATTTAAGGGGAGGATTTTTATTATATCATCACTTTTACTGATTACTATAGTAGATAAGGATATATATACTTAATGAGGTATAAGTCAAATTCTTTTAACATGTTTAAGGAATATCATAATGATGTATTGAATCAAATTGGCAAGAGGATTAAAAAAAATTGCTTAGACCATAGTGGAGAATATATTAAAAAAATAATTTATTATTTAAAGTAGTGTGGGATAATTTTCCAAATCACTCCTTATACACCTCAGTGGAATGGTTTTATTGAAATGAGGTATCCAACCCTTCTTGACATGATCATATTGATGATGATTCATGAAACTCTACCATTATCCTTTTGTGGAAATACACTATAGAATTTGGAATATAAAATAAACTAAGTACCAAAAAAAATAAGTCGATGTCATTACATATGAGTTTTGGTATGGAATGGAATAAAATCCATTACAAAAACATGTATAAGTATGTGAGTATTTTGTCAGGACTATACCTAGTGAAAAATTAGTAACTCAGAGCATAAAGTGAATCTTTATAGGTTATCCTAGGGATACTGAAGTATATTACATATATAACCCTTCATATTGAAAGGTTTTTGTAGAAATACAATATATATTTCTAGAAAGGGAACATATTTCCGATGAAAATAGTGGGAGAAATATTGACGTTGTTGATGTTGATGATCTGGATGCACACAATTTTTTATGTGAAAAATCTATGTAAAATAATGTGGGAGAGAAATAAATTCTGAAGATAGATGTATTGCATTGATCTACTAGAGAGGATAGAGAACCAAAGAGCCATGGGTTTCTTTTCACTGAGACAGGTGACACATTACTCTTAGAGAATGATGAACATATGATCTACAAATATGTAGTATATGTAATGGATATTACTAAATGGAAAGAATACATGCATTCAGAAATGGTGTCTATGTACCAAAATAAAGTTTTCCTTTTGGTAGACCCATTAGAAGAAGTAAATACCATTGGGTGTAAATGGGTATTCAAGAAAAATATGTACATTGATGGTCAAGTGAGAACCTATAAGGCATGACTAGTGGTGGAGGGTTTCAGGGAACATTAAGGAATCGAAATTATGAAACCTTCTCTCTAGTCACTATGGTAAAATTCATTATAATATTACTCGAAATAGTATCCTTCCATGATTGTGAAATTTGGAAAATTGATATCAAAACTAATTTTCTAAATGGGAAGTTACTTAAAGTCATCTATATGGAATGAATTGAAGGGGTTTTTATGTTAGTGAGTTCCAAAAAAGTGTGAAAGATGCATAGATCCATTTATTGATTGAAGTGGAAATCATGATTATGTAATACTCATTTTGATAAGGCCATAAGAGAATTTGGTTTCTATAATAATTAAATCAACCCATGTTCCTATAATAAGTTTAGTGTAAGTTTAATAATTTTTCTAGTATTATATGTTGATGAAATATTATTAATGGGAAACAAAGTAAAAGTATTACAATTAGTGAATAATTGGTTAAATAAATACTTCTCTATGAAGGAATTTGGTGAGGCAACCTATATTCTAGGGAACAAGATTCATCAAGATATATATCATGGTATTCATGGTGTATTGAGAAAATGAGATGATATTCATGATGGGATACACTAATTCTTGCTTCCACATAGATCATGATTATTTGAAATCATATTCAGGCTATGGCTTTGGTTAGAATGGTGGTTCAGTGAGTTAGAGGAGCTCGAAAGAGTCTTTGGTTTCCAATTCTATAGTAGATTCCAAGTTTATAGAGGATTTTGATGCATGTAAGGAATATGTTTGGATATGAATATTTGATTATTATCATAGAATTTAACCTAGAATAGGAAACCCTATTAAAGTATACATTGATAATACTGCGATAATGGTTTTTTCCATGGAGCCTAGGTCACACAATATGAAAAAGAATATACCTCCGAAATTTTATCTCTTGGGGAATTAAATGAAAAGAGGTGAAATATCTATTGATAGAGTATCCATAGGGGATAATGTGGGGGACCCCCTAACTAAATCTATATCTCAAAAGAACCATGATACTCAGGTGGTAGTTAGTGGGTTGAGAATTGTCAGTAGTTAGATCTAGTATAATTGGGAGTGTTGTGATTGGTTTCCCCACTCCCAAATCATTTATATACTTTGATTACCATTACATGTGTACAGTTTCATTTATAAATGTCATTATTCTTACCATAATAGTGTTTATACATTTTTATGCTCTTTTTACAGGGTAATGTGCTTAGATTACAGGTCATATCAAAAGTTTATATTAGTTCCCAGCACTAGTGAGAATGCCGAGATATTATGAATGTAGTCATAAAAACATGTCTTATGGTCTAGACAAATTATACTGATGGGACACATATTATGAGTGACTATTAGGTTATAGGGTATCATAATCATTGAGACTTATTCTCATTAAGTATTCACTTGGTGATCTCAAGTATATGTGACTTTGAGTACGAAACAAAAAACAAGAACACCACATGTTTCAGGTGTGATTGGTTGTTCCTATCTAAAAACATGTGCATTGGTATATGGATATGATATTGTTATAATTATGTACTATTTTATTGTGTTCTTTGATGTAAGTAAAAAACCATGGAGTTGAAGTCATGGAGAGATAACTTTTAATGGGTTCATCATTGGTGGTATGACAATAGTTGAATGATTAATATAAAACATATCAATTTTTATTATTGGAAGAGATATATTTTGGTCCCAACATGAACATTATTGTAGTTCCTTCAAGAAATCCATGGCCATGTTATAAGAAGGTATGTTCTTTTATTATGTTTACAAAATATATAAACCAACAAAAGGAAGATGACACAAGTGCACATCTTTATTTAAAAGATATCACGAGAGAAAGAAACTATATTATGAAGAATGTGTTCATAAGAGGTAGTCATAAATATAACATTCCTTATCTTTTTAGGGTCCATTATGGGTTTATAGACTCTTCTATTTTTTCTGTGGGTTGGAATTAGTGTTATATGTCCTAATAAGGGCCTACAGTGTCACATAGTACATGTATCAACATGTTCCACGTATTCTAATAAATAAGAGTTTAAGACCAAGTGTGACCTATGTGTGGGAGGGTGATGAATGTTCAAGTTTGATTGATCACAAGTAAAACTAATTCAATCATATTATTCAATTTTAGAATAATTATTATTAAATTTATTTCTCATGGAATTCAAAATTTATTTGATTATAAAATTGAATATGAGAAAATATAATTTTTTGAATAAACATTGGATGTTTAATGTTCATTAAGTTATTTTTGGAGCTTACACGACATGTTAATTGTTTTTTATCAAATAAAACGTTATAGTATTAAAATTGGGCTGTAAAATCTTTGTGGCTTTTATTATAATTTTATTATATCATACAAGTATAAAAAGGTCTAAAATGAAGTTTATTACTTTATAGGGATCAAATTTTAATTTTAGAAAGTATGACATTAGTATAAAATCTTATTTAATATATTTAATAGGAATATACACCATTTGGAAGAATCTAGTGAGATAAGATCTCCTATCATCTCCTATCAAGATCTTAGAGTGAGATTCCAAAGAAAGAACAAGGTCAGATCAATACTGTCTTCTTGATCGAGTCTATGTTCTTCATGAAATCAAAGTGACACCATATTACTCTTATATTTTCCATGATATCACCTAGGAAACATAGATGAATTGTCCAAGAGTTTTTTTATTTGTGTATGATCTATATGATTCCTAGCTTGGCACCATTGTGCCCTGAAATGTCGATGGCGAGCGAATCAAAATGAAAATTTCAAACAAAGAAGATACCATTTACCCATTAATTAAATTTTAATTTTCATTACTAAATTTCATTACACGCGATCCATTAAAATATATCATAAGTTTTTTTAGATTCATTATTTTTAATAGGAATCCAAACCCAAAATTTTGAATTTTGTGTATTTACGCATTTGATGTGACCTAGGTTCATTCACATTGTACTTATGATGAACCAAAAACTATAATTTCTTCCCACATGGATGTTGGATATAAATATAAACCAGATAAAAAAAATATGACTTTTTTATTTCATTCATTTATATTTTTGTTTAATGTTCTTATGATCTAGAGTAAATAGGGCTTTGAGTGTTTGTTGGATTAAATGTACTGGTTTGGGTGACCCCTTTTATTCCATGACTGATTACACTAAATTTCTAGGGGATTTTTACTAATCACCTGTTTCTTCCACTGTGGCATTCTTATGCCAAATTATAGTTTTGTGAAATTATTTTTTAGATCTCAAAAACCGGTATCAAAGAAGAAGGATAAGTTCTAAGCAGCATAGAAGTTTACTTGGAAAAAACTATGTAAATTTTTTTCTTTCATTGATACTATTATTCAATTTAGTATGAAATATCACATAAAAAGGTTATGGAGTTAGAATATTTAAATGTCAAGATCAAAAAAATCATGGAAGGTATTTAAATAATTGGATGTTGAAGATAAAGAACTATCCCATAAAGAAAGATTTATAAATTCTATTTGAATGTGACAAAATGAAGAAAATGGAGAAAAATGAATGGTAAAACAAATATAGGAAGTCATCAGGTGTTGTAAAGATATTACTATCTTGGAATGTGTCTCTAAACATCATGGAAAATAAAACAACAATAGGGTTATTATTATCCTTATAAAACTAGTATGAGAAACCTATTCTAATAAATCTGGTGTGCTTAATGTGATATTTGCTTAAACATGAGGCTATTAAAAGGGATATTTACTACCAATCATGTGAATGAATTTAACTTTATTAGGAACCTTATTTAACCTATAAAGGAAACGTTTAAAGATGATGTATGGGTTATATTTCAATTTCCATCACTAGCAAAATCATGGGAGGGAATGGTAATGATAATAAGTAACTCTAGAAAAAAAATCTGACTTGATATTAAATGATATTTGAAACCTGATTATGAATGAACATCTCCATAATAAATATACTCATGCATCTTTTAGTGATACATTAAATGATGATCAAATAGGTCACTAAAAAAATTGAATAATTCAAAGGTGATTATAAGGGAATATGTTAAGAGGCAATTTCTATTTCAATTCATTGTAATTTTATCCATCAGAATTATATTTTTATAGATTTTATACATTGGGTTATGGGATGAATGTGAGGTGCAGATAGTGGAAACAAAACATCTCCAATAGGAGTAGGATTATCATAATTTTATATCAACCGAAGGTTCTAAAGTGAAGCATTTGGAGGAAATTGTTTTTAATGAAACTAATGGGTCGTTGATTTGGTAGTAAAGCTCTAGTAGGCATGTCTCATGATTTAGTTTTTTAGGGGTGTAGGTTAAACTTTTTTAACTATTAATTCATATTATATTAATGGATAATACCCCTGGTGAAAATTTTAGTTCAACTAAGAATTTATTAAAGATATGATAAGGTTTTTATGATTACTTTTTTTATAATCAATTTATATCACTTATAAAATTTGAGTCATAATAAGATAAAGCAGCATCACATTTCCACCAAGAAAGTAAGACATATAATTTATATAATTTATTTATTTTTTTATTTCCATTTCTTGTTTTACCTTTGAATGAATTTATGGTACATTTTTTTTGTATTGAGGTTTTTGTAAGGAAAAATGTTTCTATCAGGTAGGGTGTAGTGATTATATACTTCTAATAAACTCATTCATAGGAAAGTGAACATTTAGAGATCAGTTATTTGATATGTAGAGTCTCCTATATACAATCTTATGGAGGAATTACATGTGATAATATGGTTGTATTATTAGAAGAACAAAGATTAGATTTTACAGAGATTATCCTTAACAAGTGGTATTAGATTATGGTTCAGTGTTTATAGGTTTAACACATCGTTAGTATTACATGCATGAGATCTGAGGAGGGGAATATCCAAATCAATTGATTCAATGGAATTAATTATTATTTTTATTAAATATAGACTGAACACTATCTAATTCAGAAGAACTTGGATATCCCATCATCTAGAGTAAATTTAGTTATAATGACAATATTTGAATTAGAGAATTTGGATAGATAGTTGTTGGCTTTATTAATAATCTCTATTGAAAGTAATGTTACTGTCAACATTCAATAAAAGAAGATTATAGTTTATGTTTTGAAGGCCTTGGAGGATATGTATGAAAAAATAATTTACCGAAAATAAATTCATCATATTGTGATGATTTTTCAGATTAAGGTTGTTAGAAGGATGAAAAATAATTAATCATGTTAATGAATTTACAATTATTCACAGGTCGATCCAATCAATAAAAGTGACTTTTCCTGATGAAGTATGGTCATTTATATTCTTATGTTCACTTTAAATAGTTAGGATGCAATGGTTAGTGTAGTTAGTAACTCCACCAGAAAAAACTCTTAGTGTTTAATGATATATAGAATCTAATACTCAATGAGGAACTTCAAGGAAGTTATGTTCAGGTACAAACCTGTAGTGACCTTAATACTTATGGAATAGGACATTCACCGTAATGGAAGAAAATATACTGTAATAATCCATCAATAGATAATTATAACTAAATTCAATGAGATAATATATAAGGAAAGTAGGATGATCCCAGTCCAAACTAATATAAATATGGGATGAAAAGACAAATCCAAAAAGATTACAAAGCTCATAATGTGAACACTAAAAAATATCAATTATCTGTGGTTCAAATTCTGTTAACATAACAAAAATATCAATAATTTCATGCTAACCACTGCTACATCAATTGAATATTGGCTATTTTACTTTGGAGACTCTTATCATTCAACTAGATATCAATTATTCATAATCAACTATGTATCAATTTTTTTAGTAAAGTTTATTTTGTATGTGGTGAAGCTTTTTATATTGTTGAAAAAAGAGAGGCCAACATCCGAATGTAGAATAGTGGATTTTAGAATCTATCAGAACTTTACCAAATTCATTGTTGATGAAAGAATATTAATTCTATCATATAAATTTATGGTGTAGGTTTTGGAACTAACATTAAAAATGGGTTTTGTAAAGTCACTCAGGGATCCACAATAATTAAAAAAAGAGTAAAGGATGGTACCCTTCAGCAAAATATAAATTCAGGAAAAAAAATGAAATTATTGGAAGTTAAGATTTTAATGATCCAGAAATATAGAACCATAGGTTTTTCACCTCACTGAGAATAACATGATGATTTTAAATGATAAGATCTTTACTAAGATTGAATAAAAATAAGTAGAAAATTGTGAAAGTTATATGCTTGGAATGTATAGAATAGTCTATTTTAACTTAGATGGTAAAAATCCCATGGACTGGAAGCTAAATAATGTAAACTCATAAGTTTAGGGACCTACCCAAATTTAGTCCTATAGTGGTTGTATTTAATTTCTTACTTTAATTTATAATGATTAAAGGTAAGTATGGATTCACTTCTGGGAGAATAATTATGATTTATTTTAGGTGTTTTTTCAGTGGAAAGATTTTTTAGAAAGGGATTGTTTTCTGATGATGAATTGCATCAGAATGGAAAATGATGGAGACTACACGAGAAAGGAATTTCAGAATTTAAATGAAAAAGAAGGAATAAGGTATGAGAGAATGATACTTGGAACTCCACAATAGAATGGAGTTTATAAAAGAATAAACATGACATAATGAATAACTCGAGGAGTATGAGGTTTTAATCAAGAATTATTAAGGTTATTTTAGTGGAGGAACTTAATAAATAAACTTATCTTACCAATAGAAGTCTAGTTTTAGTAGTTGGGTAGGAAATTCCATAGGATTTACGGTCTATAAAATGACCAAAATTTCACCACATCATATTATTTATTAGTTTTTCTTATGTACATGTAATTTCTAATGATAGGGAAAAAATTGATTCTAAAAAAATGTATTTTTTCCTTGGTTAAGAAGATGATTTTTTTTTCAACACTTGTGGGATGGTGAAAGAAAATAGATCATAGGAATAAGTGATGTTGTCTTTAATGAAAATTTTCTCTTAAAGGAACATAACTTGGATGATAATTTAGTTAAATAAAAATAAACAATTTAATTCTAGGTTCATTAGAGTATTTCTAGTTCATAAAAACCATAAAACATAGATATTGGTGCTAAAAGAACTGTAATTCAAGAAGTAAGACCAATATAAAGACTATAATGTTTAAAAATACCTGATTCTTTAGTGGGAGAACTATAATTACAAGACCATGAAGTATGAGTATCAAAAGTTTACACATCAACATAAAGAGAATAGACAAGAAGTTCAGTTTATCAAATTCAGTTGATGATATTAACCAGAATTAAGAGACCAATTCAAAGGCACATGGATGATATGAATTTTATACTCCAAAAGAATGCATGAGAACCTTGAAATATTAAGGAGGCTACTTCACATAGAGACTATAAGTAGCGAGAGTCAAAAAATAATGAGGAGATGGATTCATTAAAATTCAATATAACTTAGGAGGTGAATGAAATTCTTAAGGGTAAACAGAAACATGAGAACAAGTTGTTGTACCAGATTATGAAACAATATGGTGGGAAAATTGGTATAAATAACAACTCAAAGTGAAAGGGTTTCAAAAGAAAAAAGGAGTATATTTATCAAATTTTTTTTGCAATAGTAGTTAAACATTATACCATCAGTACATTGATAAGAATGTTTAATTAGATGATAAATATATATAAAAGATGGATGTTATGACTATATTCCTCTATGGTGAGTTAGAGGATCATATTCACATGCTATAATCAATAGTTTTACAGGTAAATGGAAAACAAAATTTGGTTTTTAAGATGAATAAATTTCTTTATGGGAAGAAGAAATCCCCTTGAAAATGTATTTGGAAAATTAATTCATTTATGTTTGAAAAAGAGTTAAACATGTTTAATGTAGATCATAGTCATTATCAAATGTAATGAGAAGATGGGACATTCATCTTATTAATCATTTATGTGGATGACATATTTATAGCTAGATCAAAATCATGAGAATTATAAAATATGAAGTGTGATTTTTTTAGAAGATTTGAGATGGAATATCTTAGAAAGGCAAGGAGTATTTTTGGGATAAAAATTAAGTGAGATTAGAGAGCTATTACTTTGGTTCTATCTAAGAAGGACTATATCTCGAAGATTATAGAATGGTTTTGGATAACCAAAACTAATCCAGTTTCAACCCATATTGTCACTCACTTATAGTTCTCTAAGTCACCCGTGAAAATTAAAAAATAGGCTATGTAAATTGAGAAAATACCATATACATCATTGGTCAATAGTTTTATGTACGGAATGGTTTGTGCTCAGCAAAAAATTTTCTATATAGTGGAAGTTGGGAGTAGGTACATGGAGAATATGAGGAAAGTAGATTGAGAGGATGTGAAGTATATTCTTTGGTATTTAAAAGGGTTAGTGATTAAATATATGTGTTATGGAACATTTGGAAATCTAATAGGATTTATAGAATTAGACTTTTTGGGTGATATGGAGGCATGAAATAGAGAAACAAGTTATGTGTTTACTTTTTGAGTAATAACTATTTTATGGTCATCAATGTTACAAAATATTGTCAATCTAAGTTTAACGGAAGATGAGTATATAAGTACAATGGAATTTTCAAAAGAAATAGTATGGATCAATAAATTCCTAAAGGATTTAGTTAGGGTTTAACTAGAAACGACACTTTATAGTGATAACCAATGTGCCATTCACTTGAAAAAAAATTTATGTTCCATGGTCGGAAAAAAAATATCAACTTAATGTATCATATAATTTTATTTTTTAGGAGTAAATGTATATATAACTATGAAAGACAGTAGAAATCCAAAATTTGGTAGTCAAATTCACTAACATAGTAGTTCAAAAAATCCTAAGGTATTATCAACACTCAATGGGACTTGGTTGAATAAAAGAATTAAATTCATGTGGAATGATAATGAAAGCTATGTTTTGGATAGTTTATACAGTTTCATGAAAATATGTTCAAGTGGGATATTTTTTGTAGGTAAAGCCTATTTCACTTCACTAAATGTATATCCATCAGAATTACATTTACTAGAATTTTGTGTGATAGGAGAGAGGATAAACATGAGGTGCTCAAATTTCCAGCATAACTTCTCTAAAGATAGTGGGTCCATCAGAATTTCATATATAGTAATGGCTATATAGTGAAGCACTAGGAGGTCTGAATGTTTAGAAAAGATCAAAGGCCACTAAGATAATAAAAAATATTAGGTGGTCCTATCTCATGATTTTGGTTTTTAGGGGATTAGATTTATCTTTATTGACTGGATGTCCTTAGAATATATGTGCATGATACTTACAGTATAAAGTGTGGTTCAACTAAGAATTTTTTGAGGATCTAAGTGGTTAGAATGGATTACTTTTTTTTAAATATTTTTGTATCGCATGTAATCTTCTAGTTAAAATAAAATGAATAAGTAGTGTGTTTCCTTCATGTATATAGGAAATAGTCTAAAGAACATTAAATATTTTGTGTTCATTATTAATTTTTTTTTAATTTTTTACATGTTTTCCAATTTAATATATTTTTTATACTCTTTTTTTATACTATGGTGTGTTTGTGGTTGATCATTTGAGGTGGGTAGAGTTAAATAACTCCCCAATTACTGTATAATCTATTATTGTGTAGTAAATATATACATATTGGTTTTCCAAAATGTAACTTATCCCATGTATGATATTATATGTGAATGACTTATGATAATCCTATGGTCTTATCTGATGCAAGGAGATTAATTTTCATTGAATCCTCCCAGTAAAAGTTAAGGAAGAGGAGTAGAGGTAAATCTACTAGACCTAGCCTAGTTTTCTCGCACTTTGGTATAATGGCCCATCCTAAGAAATATTTCACTAAGCGTGAAAAAATTATATTTGGGTATATTTTATAGGACTAAATTGAAAGATTCAATTGGATAATTAGAGAGAATATACTTATGAGTGTCAACAGACTAGAGGAATTTTGGATAATAAATTATGGAATATCTTTCCACTCCACTGGTAAGAATGGGTGTATAATAAATAATGTTTCTAGAAAACGTTGGATGGTGAATATAGAAGATAATGAATAACATGACATGGTTTTAAAGGGAGTTGTAAAAATTTAGGTGAAGAATGTAAGTTTCCATTACCTGAAATATGTCAGATATATTCCAGTTCTCCAGAGGAGTCAACTTTCAGTAGGATAGTTAGATGATGTTGGTTATGGAACAATATTTGTAGATAAAGTTTGGAAAATCAATCAATGATTTATTTTTATATCTATAGGAGTAAAATATATCAAATTTTATCTGGATATAAAGGAATATTTATCTTGACTCACTAGATGTTCAATAATCAGAAGTTTAGTCCTATGACATTAGTGACTTGGGAACCTCAGTGAGAAAGTTATTAATGTTCTAGTAGAAAAATTAATGAAAAATATGGATCATTTAGTCTTTAGGAGTTATGAGAATCGAAGAAATGTAAATTAATGGATGTAAAGTTTTAATATTTATGAAAGAGCAACAAAAAATTGAATTTTACAACTTACGTGTACAGTTTTCTAGGGTCTTTCCCTAGTGAAATTTCATTGAGGGTCAAAATACATTTTGAAATTTTTTAATGAATCCATGAGGAATGTATGAATATACTTCTAGAAATATAAATATGAAGTATTTTGAGTTTTATGAAATGAAAATATATGATTGAAAGGGAAAAATGCAGGATGAAATTCTTAAGATCAGAAAATAGGTGCAAATAAACTGAATGAAGATTAAAAAAATTCTACAAACATAAAAGAATTAGGAATGGTAAGAGTATTCTAGGATATTATTTGAATAATTTTGTAGCTAAATGGATGAATCAAACCTCGATGAAAAGGGAAGAGAGCATCAAACTAAATTTAGGGATGACCTAGGTGTTTTGAGAGGAATAATTAATTACTACAACATATCTCATAAATCAAATTAACTAAGTTACAATGTGATAGGATATACCAGAATCATAATTGACATGAAAAAGTACCTAATTTTTATCACTTAAGGTATTTGAAAATCTTGCGGACTTTCACAAGGATGCCAAAGATAGAGGTAATCTGGATACTAAATCTCATGCATGTTTCTTTAAAGGTAACGATGACAAAGGCAATGGATTTATACTTTGCGATCATGATAATAAAAAAGTCACCATAAGTATAAATGTGATCTTTAAGGCGAATATCTTGTTGAAGTATCAAAATTTGAAAGTGAATTATGTTTAAGGAAGAGAAAACACATAAATTGCAGTTTATCTGAATGGAGGCCCAATAAGTTTTTATATTATAGAGAATTTATGAAGCACTATGTCTTCTAGAATTTTACAAAATCTAATGGAAATATTGTAGGGTAGTATAGACGTATCAAGAATAATTCAAATATAAGATATACATGAATTAATAAGAATTTGTGAGACTTGGTTCAAGGTTATAAAGGATTAAATTTTAGAGGTTTTTGTTTAGGAAATAAAATAACTTAATATAGAATTGAGGATGTTAATAGGGGTCACATGAATGATATATATTTATGAAGCTAACAAGAACTTTATTATTTTAACTGACATGGGAGAATTAGTAAGACCCAGAGAAACAGTTAACCATAAATATTCAAGTGATTGGGAGTTATCTATAAAGGATGAATTAGATTTAAATTTTATTAAAAACACTTAATATTTATCCCAACTACAACATGGAAATAGGAAAGTTAAAATCAAGTAGTCTTTTCATTTAAAATATGAATCTAACAGAATTAATAGGAATAAGGAAAGGTGGGTGATCAATGTTTTTCAAAAAAAGAGGGAAGTTAATTTCCTGAAACCTTTTCTCCAGTAGTTAAAAATACTTCTATTAGATCTATTCTATGTTTTATTACATCTAAAGGATTAAATCTAGAATAAATGTACATAAATATAAACTTTCTACATAGGAATATGGAAGAATTAATCTAAATGAAGAAACAATCTCATTTTATAGACCACAATAATCAATACTTGGTGTATAAACTCAACAAGAATTATATTGATTGACATGAAGATATAATTACTGTAGAAATTGAAATGAAAGATATTAGAGAAAAAAATAAGGTCATATTAATTAACATTGAGTATGATAAGAAGACCCAAATCTTGGTTATATCCTAGATAGATTATATCTAAAATATAATTGAAATTTTTTTGATAACTATATGAAATTATTTTTTTAACTCCTCTTGTTAACCTCTTCAAACACCCTAATGGAAAATTTCCATGAATAGAATAAGTGGATAAATATATTAATTGATTCAAAATGACCTGAAATTTTGAATTTATATGTATTCTTTAATGTGAACTCAAATTTATCATTCTTATTTAGTGGGATGTATTATTTGGTTCATATAAAATATGATTAACGAACCTTAAGAATCCATGAAGTGAATATTGAGATACCTCAATGGAATAATTAATAAAACCCTCTTCTTTAGAGATAGTGATTCATTGGTTGGGTATGTTAGTGAAGAATTTAGTGGGTAATCTAATTCATGGAAATGAAAATTTTCCGTTGTATTTTATTCTATTGGAACTATAGTGAGTTGGATGTCAAGTTTGTAATAGTTGATTTCACTATCCAAAATGAAAAGTGAATATGTGGAAGAGAAGAAAGAAAGGAAGGAAATGATATGTTTGAAACATCTATATGAATAACTCTAAATTATATAGAATAGTCTCTCACTCTATTTCAACAACCAGAGTGTTATTAATTTGGGAAAAAATTCAATGTTCCATGCGAGGACAAAGTACATTTACCTGAAGTACAATCACATTATAAAGTTTCTTGAAGATTGAGTGTTAGGGTTTAGGGAGATATATTGATGATAAAATCTGATATATATTCTCACTAACAATAAAGAAACACTTTTCTTGGTTGGGCTTGGGTGAACATAAGAAATAATGAAGAGTATAATTTCATTAAGGGTAAGTATAATGAGGGGTTCTTGTTTGAAAAAGTGTTGAAGGATGCTATGAATTCCTTGAATTAATATTCAAGTGAAATATTGTTATGATTTATAAAGAATTTTATAAAAAATTAGTAAGTTCATGGGAAGGATAAACTCTACAGGACCCTTTGTCGATGTGAGAGAAGTCGAAATAGGCTTTAGTTTGGTTGTAGTGAGGTTGTTAGATGTTTATAATCATTCAATGGATGTCATCATGGTGGTCAGTTCATAAGAGATTTTATTAGCTATTACAATCATTGGTAGGAAGAAAGGTTTATGTTTTTTAATTTATTATACTAGTATTTCTATCAATGGATTGAGGTGAATGGTATTTTGATTATCTACCATTGATTGGTGATCGAGAAAATGATAACTATATGTAATAAGTAATTTTATAGTGCAATAGATTAAATACCACAAATAGATGAGGTTGGTACAAATAGATAATAGAGTGGTTCCCTCTATATAAAGAGGATGGTACCACTTTCATGATGTTTTTTACCATAAATATATGTAGTGATCTATGGGGTTTTTGGTTATAGTTATTGTCTATTTTTTCTTCCAATGAAATGAATGCCGCAATGTTTTCTTATAACTACCCTTCAATTTTTTTCACATTAGTACATGATTTATTACATAATATTACACTTAATACAACCTGGAAGATAAATAATTTTAATGTATTTGTTAATTAGGTACATAGAATGATATATTCAACATGGGATAAAATAATAATATTGAAAAATTCCTTAACACGCCTCTAAGACTTGTATGAATTTTAAAATTGTATGGGGAAACCTAGGGACATACATAAGAAAGGGGTGAGATATAAATCCCATTAAGGGGATAAATATAGAATAGGTTAATACATGTTAGAAAATAGGCATATAAATGGGGAATAAAATTAGTGAGAATTAGGAACATGAATAATAAGGAATGGTGTGGCATGATAATAATAGCATGGGAAAAGTGGAAAAAACTTTAAAAATTGCGTAATAAACATAGGTCAAGGATAAATACCAAGAAATCATAATGGAAAAAAGTCACATAAAGGAATAAAGGTCACTCCCCATCCCAACATAATATCTTATTAGAGTAAACATTTCTAATTGAATTAGAGTTATATATAATTCTGAGCACACCCATCACATTCATTTCATTATCATGATTAAGTGGGACATATATGTCACACAACATGGATTCATTAATTATCATATTTTTTTTCCATGATAAATTAGTGAGGAATGAATAAATTTAATTACCAATTCAAATAAGTATAAGTGTATAAAGGTGAAAACCCTTAATAGGAAATGGGTATGGTATTCACTACACAATTGTTTTGGAATTAAAAACCGTGGTGAAATTTCTACAGCATAACGATGTCAAATAAAAATTTATAAAATGGGTTGATGAGAGATAATGGGATCCATAATCATTTGACCATAAAAAAATTAGTAACATGGAAATTTAAATACATTTTATAATATAATTAATTATAAATAGAAGGCATAATATGACTATAAGACTTTAATAAAGAAGATAAGATGAGGATCCCTTACTTGAGTGAGTTACTCCAGATTTTTTGGAGGAGCTTCATTAGAGTTTGGGGGAACCTTGGGAGGAATATAGAGAGAGTATGGAAGAGTAATAAAGTTATCAAAATAGTTTGAGTGAAAAACATTTGATATTGGGTGGGTTTATATAGGAAATGATTGGGGATTTCATTACTATTTCTCAAACATAGGTATTGGAATCTATATAAAAAAAATAATGAAAACCAAAAAAATTACCCTGGTTTTTTCCCATGTTTTCAAAAAAATGGGAGTGGATTTAAATATTTTATAAGAACAAGGTCCAAGATTAAAAAAATAATTCCCTTGATTATGTGGAGGTGAGTCATACTCTTAAAGAAGTGATTTTAAAACCTTAAAAAATATTAATGGTTTTGGAGGATTCATAATGGATTTATAAAATTAATAAAATAAAATTAAAATCTCATTATTTAATATATATATATATATATGGTCATGGTTACCTATTATAGTATTTATTACATCACTCTTCGGTCATTATCATGTCATGATACACAAAGAAAATTTATAAAGTATTTAATTTTTACCCTAAAATTAGAGTGTCTCGTAAATTTTTTAAAAATTAACCATTGGATATTTTTGACATTGTAATGAAAAAATAATATTAATTTTTTCTAAATAATTTTCTAAATATTTAATTTTTTTACTTTTAAAATAATAACTGACATTTATTGAGAAATACTGGGTTTATTTTGACAATAACAGTTTTTGAACCCTTTGGAAGAGTATATTTGACTAAATAAAAATTATTTGATAATTTATATTTAGTAAACATTATTTAATAATAATATTTTATAGAAATATTATTTATTTCCAATATCAATTAAATCATCCAAATAAATTCCTTAACTAAATTTAAATATTACCCAAAAATATTTTTTTTTGTTTTGTTATATCAAAATAAAAATCATATATTAAGTAACCGTAATAGGATGAAAATATATTCATTATTCTATAAAAAAATAATTGAAATAATCTTATTTCTAGCGTCGTGAAACATATCAATTTAATACAATAGAAAATACCTTAAGATTAAGGTGTGTGATATTTAGATTTTCACGATGTGGTTCAGTGAACATGATTTGGGTCATGATCTCAATGAGCTTGAAATTCTCCTGTAAATAGTTTCAATCATGATTAAGTTGTTGGGTCTTAGACTGGGATTGGTCATGGGAAAACACCAGTGATTCAATCTCCCTAAAAATCTTTGATAAATGAGGTTTTTAGGGTATAATACTACTGGTTGAGACCATCCATTTCTTTTTCTGTGCCAATTGGATTTGTTAAAACCATATATTTATACTAATCATGTGATCACTATTCAACTACTATATTATGGATGGTAATGATACATCATAGTCCTTTAAATATTATAGACTACAATAAAACCAAAGAATTGAATGTGTTTTTTATTACCATATTATATAATAAAAAATTTAATTAAATCAAAAGAGAAATTTTATTTATAACAATTCAGGTTGTTAAAATATTCCCCCTTTAAGAAAATTTCCCCCCAAAAATTTATTTTCCCACATTAAAACAGATGAGGGTGACTCTATTTCATCACTACTTTCGGTTTCCATAGTGCTTCTTTAAACTTGTTTTCTCTCCCCAATAATTTGAGCTGTTTTATTGTCTTATTATGTAGAACTTTGTCTCTATGATCTAATATCTTTACAGACTGCTCCTCATAGGAAAGTTCATTCTCCAAAGGTACAACCTATTGATTGAGTACACTTAAGGGGTCATGTATGTACTTCCTCAATAGGTATTCATGGAATATATCTTGTACTTTAGATAGGTTAGGTAGGAGTTCTATTCGATAAGACATTGCTCCGATGTGATCACAGATCTAAAAGGGTCTGATATATCTTGGACTATGATTTCCCTTCTTCCCAAATCTCATCACTTTATTACATGGATATATATGCATTAATACCATATTTATAAAATCAAACTCTAGGTCTCACTAATTATTGTCAACATAGATTTTATGTAGACTCTATGCAGTCTTGATGTGGTATTGAATGGTATTAACCTTTTCCACCATTTCCTAAACTCTTTCAAGAACTAGTAGTTTTCATTCCCCAACCTCATCCTAACATGAAAGTGTTTTGTAGCTCTTCTCATAAAGGTATTCATATGGATTTGTCTAGATTCTTGAGTGTAAATTGTCATTATAAGAGACTCATCCATAGGAATATGTTAATCTCATCATCCTTTGAAGTAAATTGAGCATTCTCTTAACATGTCATCAATGGTTTGGATAGTCTTCTCATATTGGCCATTATTTTGGGGGTGATGAGCTGTACAAATGTTCATCTCATTATTTGGATCATGTTGGATACTTTTACAGAACTTTTTGGTGAATCTCAGATCTTGATCATGTACAATCAATAGTGGTAATCCATGTAGCCTCACTAATTCACCTATGTATATTCATTGAAGTTGATCTAGTGTAAGTACCCTCAAATTACAATAAAGTTTTTAGTCTTTATAAGATGATCCACCACTAAAAAGATATCATTATTACCTCTTCATGTCTTCAAAATACTAGTGACAAATTCTATGGGGATTTTTTACCATTTCCATGTAGGTATCAATAATGGTTTCATCATCCCCTTATATTTTTGTCTTTCCACTTTCACTTATTGAAATATATGACATCTTGATGTATATTTTTTAATTTCCTTCTTTATATTGGACCACAAATAGTGTTATCAGAGATCTCGATTCATCTTTGCGCTTCTTGAATAGATGGGGAAAGTTGAACTATGTGAATCATCCAATAGTTTATTCATTAAATCATAATTTGGTGGTACACATAGTATTGAACAAAAATATAAAAACTCCTTATTTATTAACATAGAACTTGAATGATTTATATTTTCCAATAGCTTAGACTTACTTCTGAATTCCCACATAATGTTTTTAAGAATACTTTAACCTCTTTAGAAGAGATGGTTGGGAAATCATTGTGAAAGGGTTGATTATGTTTCTTCCTTTATGATTCCCATATCCATCATTTTTTAAATATAATAAGATCAGATCCTTTTCAATTTTCATTAATGATATAATTGACAGATACTTTCTATTTAAAGCATCTTCCACTTTATTCACTTTACCAAGACGGTAGTGGATTGATGAGTCATAGTCCTTAGTCATCTCTAAGAATCTTGATTGATTCATATTCAATGCTTTGTTTGTGAATATATACTTGAATCTTTTTTGATATTTAAATATTTCACACTTCTCCGCCAAGAGAAAATGCAACCATATTTTCAAAGAGAATTTCACTATATCCAACTCCATATCATAAACTGGGTAGTTCTGTTTTTTAACATTAAACTTCCTTAGAGCCTAGGATATGATATTGTAATTCTGTACTAACACGAAACCCAATCCCTTCTTCAAATCATCACTGAACACCATGAAAATTTATTCACTTGTGGGTAGTGTGAGCACATGTGCAGTGATAAACCTTATTTTTCCCGCGGGGCACGAGTGAGTTGGGTAAAGGCGGTGGCGTCCTGACCCCGAGGTTCTGGGATTGAGACCTGACAAGGAAACACACACTATATGATAGAAACCCACTCGTGGGCCCCTATACCCCATTGGTAACTGGCCTAAGCCCAAGGGTTGGCCAACTTGGGCCTTGCTGGGGACGTGCGGCGTGCAGGTGGGTAGGCCAGCCCAATACCTCGTTACACAACAACACGTTTGCCCGCAGGGCACAGGTGAGTTGGTTAAAAGTGGTGGCGTCCTAACCCCGAGGTTCTGGGTTTGAGTCCTCACAAGGAAACACATACTATATTCTAGAAAACCACTTGTGGGCCCCTCTACCCCATTGGGAACTGGCCAAAGCCCAAGGGTTGGCCACCTTGGGCCTCGCTGGGGACGTGCGACACGTAGGTGGGCAGGCTTGCCCAATACCTCGTTACCCGACAACACGTTTCTTCCATGGGGCACGAGTGAGTTGGTTAAAGGCGGTGGCGTCCTAACCCCGAGGTTCCGGGTTCGAGTCCTCGCAAGGTAACACACACTATATGGTAGAAAACCACTTGTGGGCCCCTCTACCCCGTTAGGAACTATCCTAAGCCCAAGGGTTGGCCAGCTGGGGCCTCGTTGGGGACGTGCGGCGCGCAGGTGGGCAGGCCAGCCCAATACCTCGTCACCCAACAACACGTTTAATTTTTGGTGATAAAAAGATTAGGTTTTGGATGGGAGCTCTCGAAGCTCTCTCCAACGGGTGACTGGAAACCCTAAACCTCTTCTTTGTTTCTCTCTGAGATTTTCCAATGGAGATCTTTGATCTAGCATGGGAACTCACCCCACCTTCTCCTGCTTCTTAGGATCCTGGTTCTTCCAAAATCAAAGTGGGAAATCTCGAAGTCCCCCTTCATACCTTACATGTTTCCTTCCACGACGCTTTGCAAGGAACTGATCTCAGTAGTGTGAAGGAGTTCAAACAGCTGGTCTTTAAAAAGCTTGATGATGGCGGTTAAATGGTTGATGCAGATCCGGAATCCTTGAAGTAAAGAGAGCAGCTATGCAAATACTCGGTTCTTGGCCGAGTTTCATACAACACAGGTGACCGGCCCTGGCCTCTATTAGAACTAAAGAACCGGATTTCTCACTGCTAGGGCTCAAATAAATGGAAGATGGTTCCCATAGGCAAGGGCTATTATCATATACTCTTCAGCTCTCAAGGTGAGCTTGATCAGGTATGGAAACTCGGGAACTTGCAGCTTAAACGAGGATTTCATAGAATTTTGGATTGGGATGCTGCTTTTAACCTATACACACACAAAAACTATATGGCACATTTTTAGGTTAGAATTCATGGACTCAATTGGTTCTATTGGAACCCGAAGATTCTTAATGAAATTTCTTCCTGCATATGGACCCCCATTAAAATTGATCATAAGACTTTGAATAGAGATCTTGGCCTATATGCTAGAATAATGGTTGAGGTTAATCAGTCCAGTGAACTCCCATCTAACATAGGATTCAATGCCCCTGATTATAGAATCAACCTTAGAATTGAATATGAAAAGAAACCAACCTTTTGTGAGGTGTGAAAACTGATTGGGCATAACCTCTCCAATTGTAGGGTGGTTAGGAAACAAATGGATCCCCCAATCACTAATGATTGGCAGGAAGTAAAAAATGGTAAAAAGGGGTTGAATATTATAGATAAACTTGAGCTCCCAAAAAAACAAAATATTTGGGTTAAAAAATCCAATGTCTTTACACCCCTAGAAGGTAAATCTTGGGGATATTTGGTTGATGAAGAAGAGGCTCTTCAAAATAATGATAACATTTTTACTAGAAAGGAAGAAATAGTGTCTTAAGGTAATGGAAATAATCTGGACAGGAAAATTCTTACCACTATTTCAAATTCATCTACTGTTGCTTCTACCTCTGGTACTTTAACTTTGATTGAGCATGTTAGTAGGGACTTGGAGAAAGATACCTCAGTTCCTTTGGATCTAAATGGTACCTCTGATGCTTTTAATAAGACACAAGGTGAGCTGGGAAAATCTTTAGAACTAGTTATTTCTGTGCAATCCATACATGTGGATAAATTTACTTCTTCTGTTCCTAAAATTGTTGTTCTGATTACTCATGCTGCTAATGTTGACACTACTACTACTAATACTGTACACATCAATGCACACACCCTTGCTTCTATCTCTGTTTCTCACTCTAAGTCTCCCCAAGCTTCTACTATCTATCCAGTTAACAGGGAGGTGTTTATACCTCCTATTGACAAGGAGAATTCTGATTTGTTATAGCCTCTTTCTGCAAATTCTATTCCCACATCTGCTGACAAAGTTTTTATTCTTGCTACTGAAATTACCTCACATGCTTCTAATGTTAACACTGCCACTATTTTTATTGCACATAGCATTTCAAAAACCCCCCAAGACTGTACTATCCTGCCTCCAGACTCCACAAATATTTCCCCTTCGGTCTTATCCATAATCCTTGATCAATTATCACCAAAGTCCAAAGATACTCTGTTTAGAATTGAGAATTATCCTCCAACAGAACAACCCCCTGTCCAGTAGCTGTGAAAGATCTTTCTCTGGATAGTTCTTCCACTTTAGGAACTCCAGTTTCTGACCCTAATTCAAATCATACTTTGAAAATTGATGCTTCTCCGAGTCCTAAAACTCAGGAGTGCAAACAAAAACTTTCTTCCTCCCCTATGGTTACGCGATCCCAAAGGAAGAAAGGATCTGGAAAGTCTAAAGAAAAGAAGGGTTCTAACCCAAAAAACAAATAGAAATGAATTTTATCTATTGGAATTGCCAAGTCTTGTCCAACAATGATACCTCCATAACACTTAAGAGGTTCTTAAACACTCATAATCCTCATCTCTTTTCCATTTAAGAACCTAAATTCAACTGCAATATGAACTTCATGAGATTTGGTGCTCTGAATTACAACTTTCTAGTCTCTTGTAAAAATGGTCCTCAAACTGACGCTATGTGGATCTTTTATCACAATACCCTACAAAATATCAACATCTTTAAATATACTGAGCAACAACTTACCTATGATTTCTTGTGGAATGGACGACATACCTTTTTCACTATGGTTTATGCCAATAATATATATCAAGATAGAAGGGTTTTATGGAATGATCTTTTTGATATGACCAACTCTATTCAAGATCATTGGGTTGTTATGGGAGACTTCAATGCCATTCTTAACTATTGTGAAAAAATTGGTCCCTCACATATTTCTATATCCTCAAGAGAATTCAGGTCTACTATTGAAAGTTGTATCCTTTTGAAGCCACTCTTATTGGTGCCAAATATACATGGTAAAGAAAAAACTATAACAAAAATGTTTCCAGTAATCTCGACATGGATTTTGTTAACATGAAGGCCCTTGATATTTGGGATAATATATCCTGTATAACTCTACCTAGACTTAATTCTAACCACCATACTATTCTAGTTATCTTCCTTATGAATGATCGTAATCTTTTTCTTCTTTTTAAATTTAATAATGCTTGGTCTTCAAATCCTGATTGTGTCACTTTTATTTAGAACACTTGGAACTCTATGAAACACCATAAGGATTCCTTTTCCTGTATAAACAAGCTGAAAATCCTAAAACAGGCCCTTAAAGGATGGAGTAAAACTAAAAAATCTCAATTAGATCTAGATATTTCCTCTATTGAAAATGAACTTAGCCGCGTCCAAACACAAAGCAATAATTTAGATTTTAATATGGATCTTCAATTGGAAGCTAATATCTCCATTAAACTTAATTCCTTGCTCACATTTAAGGATAATATTTGTAAGAAAATGTTTAGGAATAAATGGATTACAGATGGTGATCATAATACTAAATTTTATAATTCCTTTCAAAGAATCAGAAATGCCAATCTTCCTCTTTATAAGCTTATTCATAATGATTTGATCATTGATTCTGAAGAGGCCATAACAGATCATGTTATCTCATACTTTTACATCATTTTTAATGGTCTGAAGATAAATATTGATCTTAGATCTGATATTATTCCCTTAATGGTGGATAAAAGAGACAATGAGTCTGTTTTAAGCACTCCACTTGATCATGAAATTAAAGATATAGTTTTTGGCCTTAATCCAGACAATGCGCCTAGTCCGGATGGGTTCTATAATGGCTTCTACCAAAAGTATTGGGAAATAATCCAAAATGATGTTTGTAACCTTGTTAAGACCTTTTTCATTCATGGATATCTTACTCATGGAATCAATTATCAATTTCTAACTTTAATACCTAAGGTTAAAAATTCCTCAGAGATCCATCAATTCAGGCCTATTTCTGTTATTAACACTCTTTATAAGATCATTACAAAAATTATTTCAAATAGACTGGTGCTTATTTGAGATAAAATAGTCTCATGGAATCAGTTTGGTTTTATTAAAGGAAGGTCCATTCAGGACTGTATTTGTCTTGCCTTTGAATGTAACACCCCAAGATTCCACGGTATGCTCCTCTTTGATTAAAACAGTAGCGTGTGTTGTACACAACTTCGAGTTCTAACACACCTCGACCAATCAAAGTAGACGATATGAATAGTAATACCAAATTTTTGAAATTTAATAAATTTTACCTCTCAAAATGGACATCATTTTTGGATTCAGAATATCGAAATTATCCTAGGGTGAAATTTTGGAACTTTTCAGATAACTTTTATATTTTGATGAATAGTGAAAATTACTAAATTTTAATTAAAAACAAATTTTTCAATCGAAACAATTAACAGTGATAAATTAAGAATTTGAGTGGTTTTAAAGTATATATAGAATATATTTTTACCATTTAATAAAATTTTGGTAATTTGACATAATTTCACAATTAAACAGGACATAAACAAGAGCCAATGTCTTAATAGTTATTATCTCTTAAAAACACGCTTTTGTTTTAACAACGAGAATTAATTGTAAATTAATTTCTGACACTTCTATGTTTTGAATTTAGAAAAATGGATTCCATATTTGGAATCAGGATTTCCAAATTGTTTAAATAGGTAAATTTTAATTTTATACATTTTTAATAATTACTTCAGTAAATATTTTATTTACCATGGTTAAAGGGTAAACTCGGTAAATAAGGGTAAAACAAATAATACTATAATAATAATTAATTAACCTAAAATGTGTCCTAACCTTATTTTTTGATACATGTCCGACCATGGGCATCTTTGGGTCTATTTTTGGACCTCATGGATCCACTTTTAAGTGATAATGACACTTTATATTAATTAAGTTAAAATAAATACAAAAATGACACAAGCAAATATCTTTTAGAAAAACAATTTTTACATAGGGTTCTATATGTTGTATTTTAAGCTATAAATATTCATTGAAAAGATAAAAATATTTCATACATAATTGTATTTTATTTATAATTTTTAGACATTTAATAATTAATATTATTTATGACACAATAATGATGCAGTATTTTCCTTATTAATGAAAGAATCAAATAATTGGTATTATAAATGTTAAAATTAATATAATTTGAATGTTTTGATGACTTCAATGAATTTTATTGTTTAATATGACATTATGGGTTTGCTTAAATGAATTTTTTTCGACTTAATAAAGTATTTAAGACTAAAAAATCAATTATTGAATAGTGTCAAAATTGTCGTAAAAGAGTTTTTAAAACAAATATTATATTATTAATTGATATTAAATTCCTAAAAATCCAAGGTTCAGCCACGAGACTTATATCATGATACGTGTATCATTAATGGACCACTTTGGGGTCTCTTGTATGTATATAGTAAGTTTATTAACTATATAATATAAAAATACAAAGTGACATGGTAAATGTTAAACTAATGAACTAAGTGTTAAAACTAAACGATAAGGTTAATTTAGTGACCCAAACCTGTCTAAAACCTATTAGTAGAGTTGTTTTAGACATATCCCTACATTAATATTTAAATAATCCACTTTTTAGCCATTAGAAACCGAATATGAATTTTTTATAAAATAATATTTCTAGCTTTTCCAAAGGTGCCCCTCACCCCTCTTATAAAAAAGTACTCCCCCTTATAATTAATTCACACCTTCAAAGACATTTGGCTCGCCCAAAATCTGCCCAAATATCCTCCCAAATTCCCTCAATTCAAGCTAAGGGCCTTATTTTGATCATAAATCCAAACTAAGGAGCCCTTTTGATCAAATCAAAAGGAAGAACCCGAAGAAGATGTAATGTTTTCACCACCCTGTTTCAAGTTCCTTTCTTATTCAACTTCTTCTTTATTTATTATTTCTATTCTAAAATAATAACTACAGTATATTATATATACTGTGATGTTATTAGAAATATTGAACAAACAAATTCATTATTCTATCCATCCCTTGAATGACATGTCACCATACGTGCGTACGTACGACCTACTGTCTCTACATTGTGGTGTAATTGTTATTCAATATATTATTATTTAGATGGGTATAATAATGATGTATAATTCATGTAAATAATAAATATAACATGATAATGATTCTATATATATGACATACCATCCAATTATATATTATTTTAATATCAAAATAATGATATTGTCGCCTGTGCGTATGTTCGGACTACCGTCTCCACGAACACAATGAGATTCATTCCCCATCATATCCATTTGAGTATAATTATAATTTAATGATTAAAAATAATTTTTAAGGAATTGATATCATTCTGTATATGAATAATATAAAACCTATCCATAACAAACATGGCTTACGTAACAAAGAATATAAAGGAAAACGAGTAAGTCAACACCCGAAATGACGATAATACTAAGATATTATTAACAAGTCAATGTTAAAAGATCATATATGATATCATATTAATGTAAATTATTCTTGTATAATTCAATAAAAATTATTTCACCATTATATAGGAGGTTAACCTACCGTAGACCAAGGAAAAAGTACAAAGCTAGGGGTTTCTTATCTCACTTTTAATTTCGTGAGATTTCTATTGTTCACCACTTATTTATTTAATGTGGTGTGTGTACTTACCATGTTTGTATTCATTGTGTAATATACATTAATTCATGTATATTCACATCATCATTTTATGATCCTTATTTCATGGGTGTATGTTTCATAAGATACCAATTCAATAAGGGAATTTGAAATTTCAATTTCCACTCATTCGGCTTTACGCATACTTCATTGATTATTTTACTCCAAAATTATGTGTGGAAACACTATTTATTTTCTTATCTCATAATTTCCACTCCCATTTATGTGTATATAATTTTGATACACATAATCACTCCATTGATAAATTCTCAAGTCATCGATATGAACTTGATAAGAGTAATTTTAAATCAATCTCCATTTATTGAGTTAAACATCAAATTCATTGGCATTATTTTTACAAGATTATGTGTGAATGTATTTTGATTGTTTTACACTGAATATCAAATAATATTGAGTGTATTTATATTTTTCACAGATAATTATTTCGTTGATTTATTCGTAACCTAAGGATACGGTCTTTATGAGAGATTTCATCTCAATTTACATTCCATTGAGACTCCTTTGTTGTTATACACCAATTCACTTTTATATGGTGTATATAATGTACTTTGACATATTATATCGTGAATCCCTTTATTCTCATTATATTATAAAGTTTTTATTACCTCAATTATTTGTATTCAAGTGTCTCTCTTTTGGTTAGGAACTCTAACTAAAATATCATTTTAAATGTTATAAAGATTTATTATTCTACATATTTCTCATTAATGTCAATGTTTTAAAAATGGTTTTAAGAATTTATTTATATGGAAATTAAAATTTTAAAATGAAAATTCATTTTAAAAGTTTCAAAGTGGCATGGGACACTTTGATTCAAAAAAATCTATTTTAAATGGATTCTTGACAAATAGTGTGAAGTTTAAATGTTATCAAAAAAAGGGATATTTCTCTCAATAATTGGATGATTATTTTAATCTATGTAAATATCCTTCATTATTGTCGATTGAGGTTAATCTGATACAATACAATCTTCCATATTGTATCGAATGATTTATGTTTGACTGTGGATGTGCTATTTTTATACCATTCAAGGTTTGTGGTTAAAGTATTGACATTTCATATGCTAGTTTTAATACGAATGTTTATGTTCTGTTTAAACATGTTCATATGAGGAATGCATTGGACTTAGTAAGTGATGGGTGGAGCCCGTTATAGCTCCTAGATGCATTGGTAGGTCCCATGAGACAAACTAGTGTCTTGGTATGGGGCCATGACATAATCTTATTTGTAGCCTTGGCACGAGGTCTTGGATAAGTGGTTATGATAGTTTGGCATTATGCATTCCGTTATTATGAAAGTGGTTATTGATATTTTCATGTTATTTATTCTACTTGTAGAATATCCATGTGAATAAGTAAATGGAATTATTTCATTTTATCCTTTCCAAATTATACTGAAGTTCAAATTTAAAAGGATTTTGTTTTAGTTATACATTACCATAAAGTTTTATGTTTATTTATAAAAGTTTCCACTATATTGTTATTCTTACTGAGCATCTGAGCTCACCCCTTTCAATGTTTTATTTTTCCCAGGATGTGAAGAAGTATATTATGAATGACTTGCTGGGATAGTATAAGGGGATATGAAGACAATATGTTGTTTTAGTTTTTCACTAATTGTTGTAATGTAAACTTTATGAATATATCTAGTGCTTCCAAGGATACTAAACTAATCTGTCTTTCGAGAATTGATCTTTTGTGATAATGCCAATGTTATGTAATAATGCACCAACTTTGGGTAACTGGGGTCGGGGCGTTACAGTTGGTATCAGAGGAAGTTTAGTACAAACCTTGGAAACTAGATTTAGATAAACTCTGATTAGAACACATAGCCCTAAGATAGACTTTGAGGATTAGTATAGAATAACTTCTTAGAATTTTGGTATTGTATAGATTTTTTGAGTTTTCCAAGCATTACACCGCTATCTAGATAAGAGCAGGTAGGGACGGCTTTGGCACAAATGTACCTAGGAGAAAAACCCGAAAACACCGCTTTGAGCTAGACTCGAACGGGAATTGGTGCATGACAACGGGACTTGCTGCACTCTTGGTTACGACACTCCCAAGGGATATGCTTTGGTAAATTCACAACATTATTATGAACCATTATAAATGGAAAAAAATTAAACTAAGAAAATATGTCGGGAAATAGATAGTAGATAACCTAGATTTTAACATAGGGTAACCCAAGTTAGGATATATTGTTCAATTACAAGATTATCCTATTATGACTAATTTTTTTACATTCTTATTAGATAATTATTAAAAAACCCAAATTGTATTTTCTTTTTGTTAGTTAAAACATTGAGGGAGCAAGATCACGAAAAACGCTTCTCTCTCTTCTTGAAGAACTACTTACAATTATTATCCAGAAGTCATGCACAGATGATGTTGAAACTTTTTAAAATGTCCAAGTTACATGAAAAAAAATGTTATGATACATCCAATACCTCTAGAATTGCACGATTATTTCAAGGATCAAGTACTGACTATGGGATAATATTTCGCTCTCATCTTTCTTAACACGCTAAGCCTGGGAAGTACCATCAGGGTCTTTTCAAATTCTTCATTTTATCTCAAATTTATGATGCACTAAATGATTTTCTAGATGCTGCAGAAGATAGAGACCTTCGAGCAGCCTATATGTATCAAATTATATATTTATGTCTTTTGGGACATATAGAAACTGATTTACCAAAGCCCTATTTTGAAATATTTGAAGATGAATCAGTAATAAATTTTTTAAATAAACATGTTAAAGATGATGTCTCAAAATTATATATAAGAAATACCTATTTTTTATGATGCATCGATGCTTCCATCAATATAATCCAAGATGGATAAGGAGTTTTTGGGTAAATTAAGTAGATTATTTTGAAAAATTCTTGAGGTAACATTGTGACACATGAACACATTCCACCAAAAGGAAATTCTTCCTAGTCTCTCCAGAGTTTATGATGTCTTCCACATATCACTAGTGACAAAATACATGCCTGACCCAACACATGTACTCACCTATGAATAATTAGAACTGAAACCCGATCTATCTTATTGTGAAGAGCCTATCATAATTCTTCATACCAAAGATCAAGTTTTGAGAAACCAGATGACTCATCTGGTAATAGTTCTATAGATAAATCATAATATGGAAGAGGCAATGTGGGAACATGAGGAACATATGATGAAGAACCTATGTGGAAATAAATGGATGGTGAAATTTTTAAAAGTGTTAGTGCTCTTTATTGATGGGATTACTTTGGAATAATTTTCTATTATATGTGTAACCCTGCAATTTATCAGGTGAAAATGATATTTGAGGAAGAATTATCTTTTCTCTTGCAGATATAGTTATAAATAACAATTTGGTCTTATATGATCATTGGGTTTGAGGCAATTACAAGTTATTTTATTTTGGGATGAAAATGCAAGGTATGAGATGACATTTGTGGTTAAATTATGTTATGGTTATTTTGAGGAATTTATATCATTTTGGTAATATTGTAAAATATAGTTTTGGAAAAAGGACAACATGTAGACTGTGTGACAACCCGTCGCGTCGGACAAAGCTGTGGGAATCAAACCCACAACCAAAGTGCGATTGGGATTTATCGCCAACCACTTGACTACGTGAAGTCCCTGGTTAGTGTGACTATTATTTTTAATTAAATGATTTTATTGATTAATAATAATTTGATTTGGGATCTTATGTCTTATAAAATGAATACCCTTAGTATAGGAAAATGATTTGGTGATTAAGTGATAAATGTTATTTTGGATTATGTTTGCTTTGTTGGGAACACTATATGCCCAAGGAAAATAGAATACTATGGGGTTTCATTTGAGGAGTAATGGTAGATATTTATCTACGTTTTTATTATGGATTTATAGTGATTTGGTTTATTTATGGAAATGATAATCTTTTAATAGAGAATATGTGATTAGGTTAATTACTTTTAAGTATGTGACTTTAAGAGTAGTTGATGTCATTTAGAGATACAATTTAACATGGAAGACTACATAACCAAATTCTTCAATGATTTTCATTTCAATATTAGTTTGGATTATATTGAAGGATTTTAAGGACAATTGTTTATTGAATGGTATTTATTTAACTTTGGGGTATTGATTTTAGAAATTAAGATTAGTGTTTATTTCTCTAAAGGAATATCCTTTTGGGGGATCATCAGATCTTTTACTAACCATTTTGGTTTTGATTAATCTCTAAAGAAAATGTAAATATATAGTTTATCCTTCTTGGATCATGTGATTCTATAGAAGTTTATTCTAGCAGTTCTAGTGTGACCAAGTCTTCTTAAATACTCATAATTTAAAAAAATGAGTTAGTGGTGGAAATTTATTAAAGAATGAAAATCTACATAAAAAGCAAGTATATCTATTTATTTTATTATTCAATCTCCAAAATTAATTCTTCATCTTTATGTAATGTAACTTAAAAGAAAAAAAATTCCCATTTACTTTTCCTACTGGGAAACGAATGACCATTTGTCCCATCACAAGTTTGTGGTTTTCATGTTGTTAACTTTATCCTGATCATGTTTTCTATCCCACTCCCTCGGAACTTTACACTTATTTTATCATCCATATCCATGTTTTTATACATGGAATCCTAGTATAGGTTATCTCGGGTGACCTTTGTAATTCTCTTTCTTTCTTTTAAAGTGATAGTTTAATTGAATATTTTTCTAATGTGGGAATTTCCATTATACTCCAAAGCCCAATTTTAAAAATTATGTGGATGAAATTTATTGAAGGAGGGGGAGAATTTAACACCCCAAGCTTCCATAGTATGCTCCTATTTTATTAAAACAGTAGCGTTTGTTGTACGCAAATTCGAGTTCTAACACACCTCGACTAATCAAAGTAGCCGTTATAAATAGTAATACCCACTTTTTGAAATTTTATAAATTTCAACTCTCAAAATGGACATCATTTTTTGGATTCGGAATTAAGAAATTAGCCTAGGGTGAAATTTTGGTACTTTTCGGATAACTTTAATATTTTGATGAATAGTGAAAATTACTAAATTTTAATTAAAAACAAGTTTTTTAATCAAAATAATTAACAGTGATAAATTATTAATTTGAGTGGTTTTAAAGTATATCTAGAATATATTTTTTCCATTTAATACAATTTTAGTCATTGGACATAATTTCAAAGTTAAAACGGACATAAACAAGTGCCAATCTTTTTATAGTTATTATCTCTTAAAAGCACGCTTTTTGTTTTAACAACGAGAACTAATTTTAAATTAATTTCTGCCACTTCTGTGTTTTGAATTTGGAAAAATTAATTTCATATTTGGAATCAGGATTTCCAAATTGTGTGAATAGATAACTTTTATTTTTAGGCATTTTGAATAATTACTTCGGTAAATATTTTATTTACCATGGTTAAAGGGTAAATCCACTAAATAACGGTAAAATAAATAATATTATAATAATAATAAATTACCCTAAAATGTGTCCTAACCTTATTTTTTGATACATTTCCAACCATGGGTATATTTGGGTAGATTTTGGGACCCCATGGATCCACTTGTAAGTGATAATGACACTTTATATTAATTAAGTTAAAATAAATAAAAAATGACATTAGCATATATCTTTTAGAAAAACAATATTTAAATTTGGTTATATCTGTTGGATTTTAGAATATAAATATTAATTAGAAAGCTAAACAGATATCCTACATAATGGTATTTTATTTATAATTTTTAGACATTTAATAAATAATATTATTTATGACACAATAATAATTCAGAATTTTCCTTATTAATGAAAGATTCAAATAATTGGAATTATAAATGTTACAATTAATATAATTTGAGTGTTTTGATGACTTACATGAATTTTATTGCTTAATATGACATTATGGGATTGCTTAAATGAATTTGGTTAAAATTAATAAAGTTTTTATGACTTTAACAAAAATCAATTATTGAATAGTGTCAAAATTGACATGAAATAGTTTTTAAAACAAATATTATATTATTAATTGATATTAAATTCATAAAAATATAAGGTTAGGCCAAGAGACTTATATCATGATAGGTGTATCATTAATGGACCACTTGGGGGTCTCTTGGATGTATATAGTAAGTTTATTAACTATATAATATAAAAATACAAAGTGACATGTTAAATGTTAAACTAATTAACTAAGAGTTAAAACTAAAGGATAAGGTTAATTTAGTGGCATAAACCTGTCTAAAACCTATTGGTTGAGTGGTTTTTGACCTATCCCCTCATTAAACTTTAAATAAACCACTTTTGAGCCATTAAAAACCGAATATGAATTTATTATAAAATAATATTTCAAGGTTTTCCAAAGGTGCCCCTCACCCCTCTTATAAAAAGGAACTCCCCCTTCTCATTAATTCCCACCATAAAAGTAATTTGGATCGGCCAAAATCTACCCAAATATCCTCCCAAATTCCCTAAATTTAAGCTAGTGGCCTTAGTTTGATCATAAAGCCAACCTAAGGAGCCCTTTTGATCAAATCAAAAGGAAGAACCCGAAGAAGATGTAATGTTTTCACCACCCTCTTTCAAGTTCCTTTCTTCTTCAACTTCTTCTTTATTTGTTATTTCTATTATAAAATAATAACTCTAGTATCTTCTATATACTGTGATGTTATTAGAAATATGGAACAAACAAATTTATTACTCTATCCATCCCTTGAATGACATGTCACCATACGTGCGTACGTACGGCCTACCGTCTCCACATTGTGGTGTAATTGTTATTCAATATATTATTATTTAGATGAGTATAATAATTACGTATAATTCATGTGAATAAAAAATATAACATTATAATTATTCTTTATATATGACATACTATCCAATTATATAATATTTTAATATCAAAAGAATGATATTTCCGCTCGTGCGTTCGTACGGACTACCGTCTCCATGAACACGATGAGATTCATTCCCCATCATATCCATTTGAGTATAATTATCTTTTAATGATTAAAAATAAATTCTAAGTAATTTATATCATTCTGTATATGAATAATATACAACCTATCCATAAAAAACACGACTTACGTAACAAAGAATATAAAGGAAAACGAGTAAGTCAACACCCGAAATGACGATAATACTAAGATATTATTAACAAAAAAATGTTAAAAGATCTTATATGATATCATATTAAGGTAAATTATTCTTGTATAATTAAATAAAAATTATTTAACCATTATAGAGGAGGTTATCCTACCTTCAACCAAGGAAAATGTACAAAGTAAGGGGTTTCTTATCTCAGTTTTAATTCCATAAGATTTCCATTGTTCACCACTTATTTATTGCATGTGGTGTGTGTACTACCCATGTTTTATTCATTGTATAATATACATTAATTCATGTATATTTACATCATCATTTTATTATCCTTATTTCATGGGTGTATGTTTCATAAGTTACCAATTCAATAAGGGAATTTGAAATTTCAATTTCCACTCATTCGGCTTTACGCATACTTCGTTGATTATTTTACTCCATGATTATGTGTGGAATCACTATTTATTTTAATATGTCATAATTTACACTCCTATTTATGTGGATTTAATTTTGATACACATAATCACTCCATTGATATATTCTCAAGTCATCGATACGAACTTGATAAGAATAATTTTAACTCAATCTCCATTTATTGAGTTAAACATCTAATTCATTGGTGTTGTTTTTACAAGATTATGTGTGAATGTATTTTGATTGTTTTACACTGAATATCCAATAATATTGAGTGTATGTATATTTTTCACACATAATTATGTCGTTGATTTATCCTTAACCTAAGGATACAGTCTTTATGAGAGATTTCATCTCAATTTACATTCCATTGAGACTTCTTTATTGTTATACACCAATTCACTTTTATATGGTGTATATAATGTACTTTGACATAGTATATCATGAATCCCTTTATTCTAATGATATTATAAAGTTTTTATTACCTCAATTATTTTTATTCATTCGTCTCTCTTTTGGTTAGGAACTCTAACTAAAATATCATTTTAAATGTTATAAAGATTTATTATTCTAAATCTTTCTCATTAATGTCCCTATTTTAAAAATGGTGTTAAGAATTTATTTATATGGACATTAATGTTTTAAAATTAAAATTCCTTTTAAAAGTTTAAAAGTTTTATGGGAATCTTTGATTAAAAAATCTATTTTAAATGGCTTCTTGACAAATAGTGCGAAGTTTAAATGTTTTAAATTTTTTTTGGATATTTCTCTCAATAATTGGATAATTATTTTAATCTATGTCAATATCCTTAATTATTGTCAATTGAGGTTAATATAATACAATAAAATCTTCCATATTGTATCGAATGATTTATGTTTGACTTTGGATGCACTATTTTTATACCATTCATGGTTTGTGGTAAAAGTATTGACATTTCGTATGCTAGTTTTAATACAAATGTTTATGTTCTGTTTAAACATGTTAATATGAGGAATGCATTGGACTTATTAAGTGACAGGTGGAGCCTGCTATAGCTCCTCAATGCATCGGTAGGTCTCATGAGACAAACTTGTGTCTTGGCATGAGGCCTTTACAAAATCCTATTTGTAGTCTTGGCACGAGGCCTTGGCTACGTGGTTATGATAGTCTGACATTATGCATTCTGTCATTATGAAAGTGGTTATTGATATTTTCATGTGATTTATTCGACTAGTTGAATATATATGTGAATAAGTAAATGGAATTATTTCATTTTATCCTTGCTATATTATACTGAAGTTCAAGTTTAAAAGGCTTTTGTTTTAGTTATACATTGCCTTAAATTTTTATGTTTATTTATGAACGTTTTCGCTATATTGTTATCCTTACTGAGCATCTGAGCTCCCCCCTTTCAATTTTTTATTTTTCCCAGGATGTGAAGAAGTATTTTAGGAATGACTTTTAGGGATATTATGGGGGGATATGAAGACAATACTTTGTTTTAGTTTTTCCCTTATTGTTGTAATGTAAACTTTATGAATATATCTATTGTTTCCAAGGATACTAAACTAATTGGTCTTTCGAGACTTGATCTTTTGTGATCATGCCAATGTTATGTAATAATACACCGACTCTGGATAACTGGGGTCGGGGCCTTATAGTTGGTATCAGAGGAAGTTTAGTACAAACCTTTGAAACAAGATTTAGATAAACACTGATTAGAACACATAACCCTAAGATAGAATTTGAGGATTAGTATAGAAACACTTCCTAGAATTTTGGTATTGTATAGATTTTTTGAGATTTACAAGCATTACATCCCTGTCTGGATACGAGCAGGTAGAGGTCGCTCTGGAACAGATGTACCTAGGGGTAAAACCCGAAAACACCGCTTTGAGCTAGACTCAAACGAGAACTGGTGCACAACAACGGGCCTTGCTGCACTCTTGGTTACGACACTACCGGGGGATATTCTTTGGTAAATTCACAAGATTAGTATGAACCATTATAAAGGGAATAAAAAAAATTCCCCTAAGAATATATGTTGGGAAATAGATAGTAGATAACCTAGATTTTAACATAGGGTACCCCAAGTTAGGATATATTGTTCAATTACAAGATTATCCTTTTATGTCTAATTTTTTTACATTCATATTAGATAAGTATTAAAAAACTCCAATTGTATTTTATTTTTTCTAGTTAAAAAATGGACGGAGCAAGATCACGAACAACTATTCTCTCTCTTCCTGAAGAACTACTTAAAATTATTATCCAGAAGTCATGCGCAGATGATGTTGAAACTTTTTCAAATGTCCAAGTTACATGAAAATAACTTTATAAGACATCCAATACCTCTAGCATTGCATGATTATTTCAAGGATGAAGTACTAACTATGGGATAATATTGCGCTCTAAACATTCTTACCATGCTAAGAATGGGAAGTATCATCAGGGTCTTTTCAAATTCTTCACTTTTAAAATTACGATGCACTAACTGATTTTCAAGATGTTGTAGAAGATGGAGACCTTCGAGCGGCCTATATGTATCAAATTATATATTTATGTCTTTCGGGACATATAGAAACTGATTTACCAAAGCCTTATTTTGAAATATTTGAAGATGAATCAGTAAGAATTTTTCTAAATAAACATGTTAAAGACGATGTCCCAAAATTATATATAAGAAATACCTATTTTTTTTATGATGCATCAATGTTTCCATCGATATAATCCAAGATGGATGAGGAATTTTTGGGTAAAGGAAGTAGATGATTTTGAAAAACTCCTGAGGTACCATTGTGACAGAAGAACACATTCTACCAAAAGGAAATTCTACCTAGTCTCTCTAGAGTTCACGATGCGTTCAACATATCACTAATGACAAAATACATGCCTGACTCAACGCATGTACTCACCTATGAATAATTAGAATTGGAACCCTATCTATCTTATTTTGAAGAGCCTATCATAATTCTTCATACCAATGATCAAGTGTTGAGAAACCGGATGACTCTTCTGGTAAAAGTTCTATAAAGAAATCATAAGATAGAAGAGGCAATGTGGGAACCCGAGGAACATATGATGAAGAACATATGTGGAAATAAATGGATGGTGAAATGTTTAAAAGTTTTAGTGCTCTTTATTCATGGGATTACTTTGGAAGAATTTTCTCTTGTATGTGTAACCATCCAATTTATCATTTGAAAATGATATTTGAGGAAGAATTATCTTTTATCTTGCAGATATAGTTATAAATAACCATTTGTTCTTATATGATCATTGGGTTTGAGGTAATTACATGTTATTATATTTTGGGATGAAAATTCAAGGTACGAGATAACATTTGTGGTTAAATTATGTTATGGTTATTTTGAGGAATTTATCTCATTCTGGTAATATTATAAAATATAGTTTTTGAAAAAGGACAACACGTAGACTGTGTGAAAACCCCTCGTGTCGGACAAAGCTGTGGGAATCGAACCCACAACCAAAGTGCGATTGGGATTTATCGCCTACCATTGAACTACATGAAGTCCCTAGTTAGTGTGACTATTATTTTTAGTTAAATGATTCTATTGATCAATAATAATTTGATTTGGGATCTTATGTCTTATCAAATGAATACCCTTAGTATAGGAAAATGATTTAGTGATTAAGTGATAAATGTTATTTTGGAAGATGTTCGCTTTGTTGGGAACAATATATGCCCAAGAAAAATAGAATACTATGGGGTTTCATTTGAGGATTAATGGTGGATTTTTATCTACGTTTTTGTTGTGGATTTATAGTGATTTGGGTTATTTATGGAAACGATAATCCTGTAATAGAGAATATGTGATTAGGTTAATTAATTTTAAGTATGCGACTTTAAGAGTAGTCGATGTCATTTGGAGATACAATTTAACATGGAAGACTACATAACCAAATTATTATAAGTTTTTAATTTCAATATTAGTTTGTTTTATATTGAAGGATTTTAGTACAATTTTTGATTAAATTGTATTTATTTAACTTTGGGGTATTGATTTTAGAAATTAAGATTAGTGTTTATTTCTCTAAAGGAATATCCTTTTGGGGGATCATTAGATCTCATACTAACCATTTTGGTTTTGATTAATCTCTAAATAAAATATAAATATATAGTTTATCCTTCGTGGATCATGTAATTCTATAGAATTTTATTCTAGCTCTTCCAGTGTGACCAAGTCTTCTTGAATACTCATCGTTTAAAAAAATGAGTTAGTGGTGGAAATTTATTAAATAATGAAAATCTACATAAAAATTAAGTATATTTATTTATTTTCTTAGTCAATCTCCAAAATTAATTCCTCATCTTTATGTAATGTAACTTAAAAGAAAAAAAATGTTGTCCGTTTACTTTTCCTACTGGGAAACTAATGACCGTTTGTCCCATAAAAAGTTTGTGGTTTTCTTACTATTAACTTTCTCCAAATCATGTTTTCTATCCCTTTTCATCAGAACTTTACACTTATTTTATCATCCATATCCATGTTTTTCTACATGGAATCCTAATATAGGTTATCACAGGTGACCTTTGTACATCTCTTTCTTTCTATTAAAGTGATAGTTTAATTGAATCTTTTTACAATGTGGGATTTTCCATTATACTCCAATGCCCAATTTTAAAAATTGTGAGGATGGAATTTATTGAAGGAGGGGAGAATGTAACACCCTAATCTTCCATGGTACACTCCTATTTGATTAAAAAAGTAGCATGTGTTGTATGCAACTTCGAGTTCTAACACACCTCGACCAATCAAAGTAGCCTTTATGAATAGTAATACCCACTTTTTGAAATTTTATAAATTTTATCTCTCAAAATGAATATCATTTTTTGGATTTAGAATTTCGAAACTAGCCTAGGGTAAAATTTCAGTACTTTTCAGATAACTTTTATATTATGATTAATATTGAAAATTACTAAATTTTAATTAAAAACAATTTTTTTAATCGAAATAATTAACAGTGATAAATTATCAATTTGAGTGGTTTTAAAGTATATTTAGAATATATTTTTACAATTTAATATAATTTCGGTCATTGGACATAATTTGACAATTAAACCGGACATAAACAAGTGCCAATCTTTTGATAGTTATTATCTCTTAAAAACACGCTTTTTGTTTTAACAACGAGAATTAATTTTAAATTAATTTCTGCCACTTCTCTGTTTTGAATTTGGAAAAAAGGATTCCATATTTGGAATCATGATTTCTAAATTGTGTAAATAGGTAACTTTTATTTTTAGATATTTTGAATAATTACATCGGTAAATATTTTATTTTCCATGGTTAAAGGGTAAATCCAGTAAATAAGGGTAAAAATAATAATATTATAATAATAATAAATTACCCTAAAATTTGTCCTAATATTATTGGTTGATACATGTCCAACCATGGGCATATTTGGGTCGATTTTGGGACCCCAAGGATCTACTTGTAAGTGATAATGACACTTTATATTAATTAAGGTAAAATAAATACAAAAATGACAAAAGCATATATCTTTTAGAAACAAATTTTTACATAGGGTTATATATGTTGGATTTTAGACTATAAATATTAATTATAAAGATAAAAAACTTTCCCACATAATGGTATTTTATTTATAATTTTTAGACATTTAATAATTAATATTATTTATGACACAATAGTGATGCAGTATTTTCCTTATTAATGAAAGAATCAAATAATGGGTATTATAAATGTTAAAATTAATATAATTTGAAAGTTTTGATGACTTCCATGAATTTTATTGCTTAATATGATATTATGGTATTGATTAAATGAATTTGGTTCGAATTAATAAAGTTTTTATGACTTTAACAAAAATGAATTATTGAATAGTGTCAAAATTGACATAAAAGAGTTTTTAAAACAAATATTATATTACTAATTGATATTAAATTCCTAAAAATATAAGGTTCATCCAAGAGAGTTATATCATGATAGTTGTATCATTAATGGACCACTTGTGGGTCTCTTGGATGTATATAGTAAGTTTATTAACTATATAATATTAAAATACAAAGTGACATGGTAAATGTTAAACTAATTAACTAAGAGTTAAAACTAAAAGATATGGTTAATTTAGTGACCCAAACCTGTCTGAAACCTATTGTTTGAGTGGTTTTCGACTTATCCCCACATTAAACATTAAATAATCCACTTTATAGCCATTAGAAACCAAATATGAATTTATTATAATATAATATGTCTAGCTTCTCCAAAGGTGCCCCTCACCCCTCTTATAAAAAGGCACTCCCCCTTCTCATTAATTCACACATTCAAATCCATTTGGATTGGCCAACCTCTGCCCAAATATCCTCCCAACTTCCCCCAATTGATCCTAGACGCCTTAGTTTGATGATAAATTAAACCTAAGGAGCCATTTTGATCAAATCAAAAGGAAGAACCCAAAGAAGATGTAATGTTTTCACCACCCTCTTTCAAGTTTCTTTCTTCTTAAACTTCTTCTTTCTTTGTTATTTCAATTCTAAAATAATAACTCCAGTATCCTCTGAATACTGTGATGTTATTATAAATATGTAACAAACAAATTAATTATTATATCCATCCCTTGAATGACATGTTACAATACGTGCGTACGTACGGCCTACTGTCTCCACATTGTGGTGTAATTGTTATTCAATATATTATAATTCAGATGGGTATAATAATAATGTATAATTCATGTAAATAATAAGTATAAAATTATAATGATTCTGTCTATATGACATACCATCCAATTATATATTATTTTAATATCAAAAGAATGATATTGTCGCTCGTGCGTACGTACGGACTACCGTCTCCACGAACACGATGAGATTTATTACCCATCATACCCATTTGATTATAATTCTCATTTAAGGATTAAAAATAATTTTTAAGGAAGTGATATAATTTTGTATATTAATAATATACAACCTATCCATAACAAACACATCTTATGTAACAAAGAATATAAAGGAAAATGAGTAAGTTAACACCAAAAATGACGATAATACTAAGATATTATTATAAAATCAATGTTAAAAGATCATATATGATATCATATTAATGTAAATGATTCTTGTATAATTCAATAACAATTATTTCACCATTATACATGAGTTTAACCTGCCATCGACAAAGGAATAAGTAAAGGTAAGGGGTTTCTTATCTCACTTTTAATTCCGTGAGATTTCCATTGTTCACCACCTATTTATTGCATGTGGTGTGTGTACTGCCCATGTTTTTATTCATTGTGTAATATACTTTAATTCATGTATATTTACATCATCATTGTATGATCCTTATTTCATGGTTGTATGTTTCATAAGATACCAATTCAATAAGGGAATTTGAAATTTCAATTTCCACTCATTCGACTTTACGCATACTTCATTGATTATTTTACTCCAAGATTATGTGTGGAATAACTATTTATTTGCTTATGTCATAATTTCCACTCCCATTTCTGTGGATATAATTTTGATACACCTAATCACTCCATTGATAAATTCTCAAGTCATCTATATGAACTTGATAAGAGTAATTTTAACTCAATCTCCATTTATTGAGTTAAACATCTAATTCATTGGTGTTGTTTTTACAAGATTATGTGTGAATGTCTTTGGATTGTTTCACACTGAATATACAATCATATTGATTGTATTTATATTTTTCACACATAATTTTGTCATTGATTTATCCTTAACCTAAGGATACGGTCTTTATGAGAGATTTCATCTCAATTTACATTCCATTGAGACTCATTTGTTGTTATTCACCAATTCACTTTTATATGGTGTATATAATGTACTTTGACATAGTATATCATGAATACCTTTATTCTCATGATATTAGAAATTTTTTATTACCTCAATTATTTGTATTCAAGTGTCTCTCTTTTGGTTAGGAACTCTAACTAAAATATCATTTTGAATGTTATAATGATTTATTATTGTAAATATTTCTCATTAGTGTCCATGTTTTAAAAATGGTTTTAAGAATTTATTTATATCGACATTAATGTTTTAAAATTAAAATTGCTTTTAAAAGTTTCAAAGTGGTATGAGACACTTTGATTCAAAAAAATCTATTTTAAATGGCTTCTTGAAAAATAGTGTGAATTTTAAATGTTTTCCAAAAAAAAGTGGGATATTTCTCTCAATAATTGAATGATTATTTTAATCTATGTCAATATCCTTCATTTTTGTCAATTGAGATTAATATGATAGAATACAATCTTCCAAATTGTAACGAATGAGTTATTTTTTACTATAGATGCGCTATTTTTGTACCATTCATGGTTTGTGGATAAAGTATTTGCATTTCGTATTCTAGTTTTAATAATAATGTTTATGTTCTGTTTAAACATGTTCATATGGGGAATGCATTGGAATTAGTAAATGACGGTTGGATCCCACTATAGCTCCTCGATGCATCGGTAGGTCTCATGAGACAAACTAGTGTCTTGGCACGATCGATGCCTTGACAAAATCTTATTTGTAGTCTTGTCACGAGGCCTTGGCTACGTGGTTATGATAGTCTGGCATTACGCATTACGTCATTATGAAAGTGGTTATTGATATTTTCATGTGATTTATTCAACTAGTAGAATATCAATGTGAATAAGTAAATGGAATTATTTCATTTTATCCTTTCCATATTATACTGAAGTTCAAGTTTAAATGGCTTTTGTTTTAGTTATACATTGGCTTAAATTTTTATATTTATTTATGAAAGTTTCCGCTATATTGTTATCCTTACTGAGCATCTGAGCTCACCCCTTTCAATTTTTTATTTTTCCTTGGATGTGAAGAAGTATTTTATGAATGAACTGCAGGGATAGTATTAGGGGATATGAAGACAATACGTTGTTGTAGTTTTTCAGTTATTGTTGTCATGTAAAATTTATGAATATATCTAGTGTTTCCAAGGATAATAAACTAATCGGTCTTTCGAGACTTGATCTTTTGTGATCATTCCAATGTTATGTAATAATTCACCGACTCTGGGTAATTGGGGTCATGGTGTTACATCGAATGTACTAATAGTCTAAATAAAAACACTAGTGGGGGGTGTCTGGCCATCAAACTTGATATCAGAAAGGCTTTTGACACCATAGACTAGAACGTTATTTTTGAAGTCTTAAAAAACTTTGTATTTAATGATTAATTCATTGGAAGACTTAAAACTTTATTTTTCTCATATTTTATTTCTATTCTGATTAATGTAACCCCTAATGGTTTTTCAAATGCTCTAAAGGAGTCAGGAAGGCTGACCCTCTTTCTTTCATCCGCTTTGATATTGCCGAGGATTACTTAAGTATACTTCTCAATAATCTGGTTACTCAAGATAAGATTAAGCCTATACAAGTTTCCAGAAACATAAATACCCCTACCCACCTTTTATATGCAGATGACATCATCATGTTTCTCAAAAGGGATCAAAAAAATATTCATGTCCTCAAGAAATCTCTTAGTCACTATGAGGAAATCTCAGGACCAGCGATTTCCTGGAATAAATCGTATATTTTTCTTGGAAAGAGATTTCCTGTCAGAAGAAAATATAGCATTACTACTTATCTTGGAATTAAATATGGCCTCTTACCTTTCACTTAGTTGGGCATCCCAATATTTTGGGGTCATTCTAAAGAAAGCTACTTTTCTAATATCATTGATCAAATCATAAACTAACTCTCTACTTGGAAAGGGAAATCTCTCTCCATGGCTGGAAGAATATGTCTGGTCAAATCGACCATTGTCTCTAAAATGGTTTACTCTCTTATAATTTATAAATGTCATGTCGGCATCTTCATGAAAATTAATACTTACATTAAAATTTTCATTTGGATGGGAAGTATTTTTGAAAAGAAACTTGTCACTATCCCTTGAAAATCCTATTGTAAACCCTCTTGATTAAGTTGGTATTGGTATAAAAAATTTAATGCTATTCAATAATGCTCTTCAATCCCATCTTACATGGTGTATTATTAATTGTACTTCTAAAGCTTCCTAATTCTTTAACCATAGATTTCTCTCAAAACTCTTAAATGGGAATTTTAATTACATCAACTCTTCGATCTGGCCTTCTATTAGGGACTCGTACCATAAGATCATGGAAAATTCTAGATGGATGGTTAGTGATGACTCTTCCATCAATTTTTGGTGTGTCAAATGGTGTGGTAACCCCATGAAATATTTGTTACCGCCTAATATTATTCCTGAATATACTATTCATTCTATAAAGGATGTCTTACATTTTCATAGACATGTCTCCCTGACAATATTGTGTAGATCATTGACAATCACCCTTTTTCTTCTAATGGTGACTTCCTTGTTTGGGAACCTTCACGAAATGGCATCCTAGACTCTAAAAACTAATATAAGCATAAATTTTTTAGAAATGAATCAAATTTTCAATGGGAGAGTCAATTTAACAAGCCTTGGATCAAACCTTCTAGGATCACCCTCATTTGGCGCATTGCTCATAATAGATTGCCTACTGAAGCCTGTCTGTAAACTTTTAGCATACAACTATGCTCTAAATGTCACTTGTGTAATCATCACAGTGAGGATGCTGATCATATTTTATTGTGTTGTGCGATGGCCTCTTCTTTATGGGATTATGTTCTTGAATTATTTAATTGTATATGGCCCCTATTTGACTCTATTTGATTGTTTTTTAAAAAATGAATTAGATATGAAGCCTCTCTACAGGTTAAAAATATTTTTCTTGCTGTTGTGGAGGAACTCTTACATGAGATCTGGTACGTTAGAAATGATCTTATTCATAATAAACACTCATTTAGTCTCAATGAAAGAAAATATCAGATTCTTATTGCGATTCATAATGCCGATTCAATTCAAAAAGACTGTTACAACAACTCAGTTGGAGACTTTGAGATCCTTCGTCATCTCTGTGTGTATGACTTATTCCCAAAGCCCAAACGTTCCTTTAACGTATTATGGCAATCACCGATGCTGGGATGGATCAAAGTGAACATTGATGGTGCTTCTAAAGGCAATCCAGGCCCTGCCAGTTGTGGTGCCATCTTCAGAGGCTCATCTGGCCAGTGTCAGGGTTGCTTCTATATTGGATGTGGACATTCATCATCTCTAGAGGCGAAATGCTATGGGTCATCCATGCAGTTGATTTTTCGCTTCAAAGAGGTTGGAGAAAGCTTTGGATTGAAAGTGACTTTACCACTATCATTCATGCAATCTGGAATGGCATCATTCATCTTGCCTAGCCACTTACCACACTTTGGATGAATTGTCTGAACTTGCTCCATGGGATTGATTACATAGCTACTCATGTATACTATGAAGAAAATGCTGTTGCAGATTCTCTTTCTAACAAAGGAGTACATCAGAGAATGACTTGGTTGGACACTCTACCAGCTGACTTATTATATTTTTTTGATAAAGATTGTAAAAAAATCCCATCCTTCCGTCTTTTGTAATATTTTTCTAATCAATAAATTGTGCTTTGGTCTTTGACCAAAGCATTACGTTTAAAAAAAATAAACCTTATTTTCAGCTTCGTAAAATCTCTCTTCACATTCATCATTCCTAAAAAACTTTAATCCCTTCAGAGAAAGCTTGATCATATATTTTAACAATCCTGAAAACATTATCACAAATTGACGATAATACCCTTATAAACTAAGGAAACTAGGGATTTCTATCATAGATTCTAGCCTCATCCATCATTTAATTTCTTTTATTTTGGAAGGTTCTAAAGATTCCACATTTCTTGTGATAATATTCCCCAAGAGTGATACTTCCTTTAATATTAACTCATATTTTCTATACTTGGTATAAATCATCTCCTTTCGCATGGTCTTTAGCACACTGCTCAGATGCTCCTCATACTCCTCCTTGGTTTTGGAGAATATTTGAAGGTCATCAATAAATACTACCAAACTTTTTCCTATGTAATCTACAAAGTCTCTATTCATCAAGTACATAATGATTGTTTAACCATTTGAGAGTCTAAATGGGCTTAATATGAATTCATAGTGGTCGTACCTTGTATGAAAAGTAGTCTTGAAGAAATCCTACTTCTTCACCCTAACATGGTAATATACTGACTATAGATCTACCTTAGAGAAGTATTAGGATCCACATAGATAATCAAACAAGTAATAAATCCAAGGCAAAGGATAATTTTTCTTTATTATGATCATCTTGAGCTAACAATAATCAATGCAAAGGTGCATTGACCCATCCTTCTTCTTGACAAAGAGGATTGGTGCACCCCATGGTGAATCACTTGGGTGTATTAACATTTTATCAAGATTCTCTTATACTTGTTTATTAATCACCTCAAATTCCACAATATCCATTCTATACACAGTCTTAGATAATGGAAATTCCCTAGGTATAATCTTGATTGAAAATTCAACCTCTTTCCCTGGAGAAAAACTAGAAAAATATTTAGGGAACACATCAATGTATTCCCTCACAATGGGAATGGATTTAAGGATTCTTATTTGCTTAGACTAAATCATTAAATCTAGATACATTTTCTCGTAAGGAAATAATATCCATTATTGGGATATTGGTGATAAAGAAGATTCATCCTCTTTATTTCACTGTACATAATCGAAGGACAATTCAAAATATAGTGAGTGATTTCCTTATCATGGAATTTTAGGTTGGCACTATATATGGAAAGCCAATCCATTCCTATAATTGAACTATGTTTCACTAAAGGAAGTATGAAAAGGTTCATTGGGAAGTTTATCCCACAAATTTTGATTGGGGAGAAGTTATATACTTGGGATTCAATAATTTTACCTTTTTCCATTTTCACTAATATCTTTACTTCAATGATTTGTGGTGGTATTTGTATAGTTCTATTAAACATTCATGATATGTAGGAATGCATAAGACCAAAATAAAAAAGTACATTATCTATTCTTGAATGAATAACTAGAATACCTGTCATCACTTAGATGTTAGGACCCACCTCAGTAGTTGTGTTGGAAAAATATTTCCCTTTCTTCCTTTGATATTATGGGTTGTCTCGAAAAACCCTTGGATTTGTGTATTAGTTTTCAAAGTGCTTTGGTTACTTATAGTTGAAGAAATGAATAATGAACTGAGGGTTTATTGGATAATTTCATTTTCTTTATCTCATTATTTAGTTTCTCTTATTGGAAATTATCATCTAGATGTCCTTCCATCCATCACCTAAAGAATTTCCTCACCCCCTTAGGATGTTTTTAGGGTGATTCTTTCAATACCATTGAAAATTTGGATGTTGAAATCTCTTAGTACCATTAGATTTCTCCATCAGACCAACAAAAGTAAACTGTACTTTCCGATTCCTATCCCCACGATAACCTTGAGATTTTCCAATCTTCATTTTGACTTTGAGGTCACATCCGAAAATTTCCTCATAGCTATCAAAGTTTCGAATTTCCAAGGATTTTTGTAGACTTGTTTTTAGCCCACCAAAGAAGAAGTCAACCTTGAATTCAGGGGAAATGAAAAAGTCAGATTCATATCGTGAAGGTCTTATGATGTTTTTCTCATACAACTAGATATTTCATCATTTTTTTTCTTGAGGGAAATTAAATATCTTTCCATTTTAATATGGAGAGTGTGAGAAAAATATTTATTGAAAAACATTTTTCGGTGTTCTTTCCAATACACACTTTGATATCTTCTTATGGTTACATAATCATGATAAATTTACACCACATATCAACTTATCCCCTTTAATATGATATAAAACTAATATAATCTTATATTTTTCATAAAATTTAAGGATTGAGAATATCATCTCAATTGAATTGATCTATTGTTTCATGATTAAGGGATCAGATGATCCCTTAAAATTTGGAGTCCTTTGTCACGTAAATCTCTAAATTACATCTAATTAATTATTATAGTTATTTTGAAACTCCTACTAATCTAGGATTCTAATTAGAACCATAGTTTTATAAGATATTATCATCATAAATTTTGTGATTCCCTCTCCCATTGGGTTGGGAATCTCGTTGGGGTAGTCATCACATTTCCCGTTGCATTGATTCTTTACATGATTCCTACTATTTCTAAACATTGGATAGAACAAAGGGAAAATTATGGATGATTATTTTAAAAATATTAAACACATAAATGGGAATTAGGTAACATTAAAGGGATAACATATAAATTATATTTACTTTTTTAACTTATGAATTTCTAGGATTCAATAAATGTTAGACATGATCTATTCCGAATCATATAATCTTATCGGATTTGTTTTATTCCCTTAATAATGTTTCATAGAGATACTCTAATTTAACCAAAAATATCCTCTAGGAGTGTCAAACTAGGTGCAAAAAAAGTCCCATTGTTCTATACCAAGTCACACTGAGTCAGGCCCAACGCACCTTGTCAGAGTTATTACCCCTAGGTACATCTGTTCCTGAACCATGTCCAAAAATATTATATAGAAAATGATGTATTTTATTGATAAACTAATTAATATATACTTACCAAAATTTAGGGATGTTTTCTTATACATAGTATTATCTTCAAGATCCTCTCTATATATTTCTAATCATAATACCAAAAATAACTAAAATATTCTTTTGATAACAACTATTAAAACACCTCTCTTTATTTCAATTTGATACATGATTTATTACATAATATTATAATTAATACAAACTGAATGATATATAATTATAGTATATTTGGTAATTATATAAACATAATATCATTTTGAACATGTGGTAAGTCAACAATATGGTAAATTCATTAACATGCCTCTAAAATTACCATGGATTTTAAAACATCACGGGATAACCTAAGGACATACATATGAAAGGGGTGATCTATGAATTATATTATATGAATAAACATGAAATAAGGTAATAAATGTTATAAAATATTCATATAAATGGGGAATAAAAGGAGTGGAAATCATAAACATGAATAATAAGTCATGATGTAGCATGAATATCATAACATGAGAAATGTGGAAACAACTTAAAACAATGCATCATAAACATAGTTCAGAGATAATTGAGAAGAAATCCTGATGGATAAAGTCCCATAAAGGAATAACATTCACTTATTATCCCATCATGACGTATCATGAGACTAAAAATTAACCAATGAATTGGATAACTATATAATTCTTGGCACACCCATCATATTGAATTCATTTTCAGGTTTAAGTGTGCCACATAGATCATACAACATGGATTAATTCATCATCATATATTACTCCAAGAAAAATGAGTGTGGAATAAATACTCGTGATTCACAATTCAAATAATTATAAGTGTATAAAGTTTAACAACCATGATACAAAATGTGTATGGTATTCACTACATAATTGTTTTGGCATGGAAAATAATGGTAAAATTTGAGCAGCATAATGATGTCACATAAAAATTAATAAAATGGGTTGATGAGAGTGAAAGGGGTATCTAATAATTTTTAAATAAAATAGGAAATAATAGGGGCATGCAAATACATATCCTAACATAAGGAATTGGAAATATAAGGCATAATATAATAAGGAAACTTGAATAAAGAAGAGAAGGTGAGGATCCCTTACCTGAGTGGTGACTCCAAATGCTTGGGAGGAGCTTCTCGAGAGAATGGGGTAACATTATGAGGAATATAAAGAGGTTATAGAAGAGTAAATATCGTATACATGGAGTTTTAGTGAAGATAAATGGGTGTTAGGGTGGGTTTATATTGGAAATGAGTTGGGATTTCATTGTTTTTTTTCTCAAACTTAGGTATTAGTCTCTATATAATAAAATAACCAAACCAAAAACCTTCCCATGGGTTTTTTCCCATGCTTTTAGAAAAATGATAATTTGTTAATTATTTTATATGTCCAAGGGACGAAATTAATAAAATAAATCCCTTTCTTATGTGGATATGAGTCATACTCTTAATGAAATGATTTTAAAACATTAAAATATATTAATAGTTTTGGAGGACTCATAATGGATTTATAAAATTAATCAAATAAACATAAAATATACTTATTTACATTATTAAACATATATTTGGTCATGTAAACATTTTATAGTATTTATTAAATAACTTTTGGGACATTATGATGTCATAATACATAATGTATATTTATAAGAAATTTATTTTTTACCTGAAAATTAGACTATCTCAAAAAATTATAAAAATTTCACCATTGGATAATTTCGACATTATGATTCCAAAAATAATATTAATTTTATATAAATAATTTTCTAAACTTATGAGTTTTAAATTCTTAATAACAATTGACATTTATTGAGAAATATTTTTTTTTTGACAAAAATAGTTTCCAAACTCTTATAAATACTTTATTTCACTTCATAAAAATTATATGATAAATTATATTTAATAAAAAAAATTAATAATAATATTTTATTAAAATATTTTTTATTTCAAAAATCCATTAATTCAAAAAATAAATACTTTAGTTGAATGTGAATATTATCCAAATATACTGTTTGTTTTTTTATTGCATCAAAATTTATATTATTTACAAAGTAACAATAACAGGGTGAAAATATATTCATTATTTTATTGGAAATAATGTACATAATCGTATTTCTAGGGTGATGATATATATTCCTTTAATACATAAGTAAAATCCCTAAGAGAAAGGTGCATGATAGTGATATTTTCATGTGGTGGTTCAACAAACATTGTTTGGTCTATGATCTCTAAAAGTTTAAACTTATCTCATAAACCATTTTGATCATGATTAACATGTTGCGTATCATATTGAGCTTGGTCAAGGGAATATCCTAGTGATTCTATCTCCCTTGGATGCTTTGATAAATGGGCTACATAAGGTATAGTTCTAATAGTTGAGGTAATAACATCCTTTATTTGTGTCAATTGTATTTTTTAAAACCTTATATTTATACTAATAAAGTGATAACTATTCAACAAATATATTATCAATGGTAATGATATTTAATGATATTTTAAATGTTATAGAATATAATAAAACTAATGAAGTGAATTTGTTTTCTATAACCATATTATATAGTAAGACATTCATTTAAATCACAATGTAAATTTTATTTATAATAGTTCGGGTTGTTAAACTTATCCCATGCATCTATGATGTAAATTCAAACCTCATAAAAATAATACTTCTTTTACTTTAATTCATTTATTCATTTCTATTTTTTTTGTGATTTGGAGTAAATAGGGATTTTAGGGTTTGTTGTATTTAGTGTGATGGTATACAAGAAGATTTTTCTTCTAGGATCCAACACATTTAACATTTAGTGGATTTTTACTGGTGACAAGGTCTCGACTGTGTAGTCTTTTGGTGCCAAATTAATGGTGTGTGAAATTTTAGTAGAATTATAAAATGTTTCCTGAGTGGGATGATTCCTCTAAGACTAGATGAGGTGGGACATATATGGATTTAATCTATGTAATGGATTGATAGATCTATTAGGTTAATATAAGATTAGGTCCTAGAGTGGGATAGGATCATCGTAGAGATCTCAACAAGGGGTTTCCAATGGGCCTTCATATGAGTTGTTTTAAACAATCCATGTATATATAGACAAGACTATGAGTGGTATTTTAATGAGTTTTTGACCTGAAACTTTATTGCAATGTTATAGGGATCCTATGGGACAAGGATTCACCATGGGGTGTTGAGTAAATGATTGTATGAATGACTAGATACCAGGATGGTTTTGAGGAGATTATCTTAATGGGCTTGATGGATAATAGGTACATCGAGGTTCTAACTATATCTTGAGTGAATATAAACCCAATGATGATCTGGTGATTCATGAGATAGATTTTATTCAATTTTTATATTGTAATAATGATGTAGTTTTGATTCCATACCAAGTGAGAAGGTAGTAGCGGATGTGGAAGACCACAACTTAAGAGAGAGTGAAATGATTGAGATGTATAGAATCTACCCTATGTGAGTGGGAAGTGGTTGGGATATATGGAACTTCCTTGAGTGATAGGGTAATATTAAAGACCAATCTAATTTATAACATATTGGTTCAACTATGATTGTGAGAAGAACCCTTGGAGAGATGAGTGCTCAGGATGTGGCCCTATCATGAGTGAGAGGGTGGTGGATATAATATTTGATATCCCCTAAGTGAGAAGGCTTGGTTTGGATACTTGTTGAGAGATCTTCCTTAAGAGAGTAATTGGTCTGGGTGCTTGGTATGAGATTCATCTTTAGTGAATGTATAATGATGGAGACTTAGACATTGTCCTGTCCTTAAGAGAGAAGATTTTTTTAGGACTTGTATCCATATATGTTGTTAAATTCTCGGGGAATGTTTTTTTTTGTGTGAGAGGATCATTTTGAGAATTTGGACTTAGATAATGATTTTTATGTTTGGTACAACTCTAGTTAAGATTTTGGACATGGATTGAGTCTCAAGGGGCTTTTAAGGTGCATGAAGGGGCATCAAAGAAATGTTTTATGGACCTGTAGCTGTTTTAATTACGAGCACTCCACCACATGGATCACAACATTGGAGATATTTCCATGGTGGGGGGAGAAATTCTAGGGTTATTGGTTGTTTTTCCCTAGTTGGGATTATTTTAATGGGGATTTTACTTGTCACAAATAGATAAAAAACAATTATTTTTATGGGAATGTCATGGTGGAAAATGATGAGGTTTGTAAGGATTTTATGTGTGACCATGAGCTTTTCACTCGATTGAGTATGACACCTAGGAGGTTAATCTATAGTAAACAAGGAATAAATAATTCCTATTATGAAAATTATGGGTGACCATGGTGGCTATTGGGAAATACCACTACACCATTGCACCATGGAGATGGATATTTTTATGGGAGTGGTGCCTGGGGTTCCTCACTATGTGAAACTGGCTTTGAGAAATTCACAAGTTGGGCATTTCTTACAGTGTGTTGGCTTGGAGTCTTCCCATATATGAAACCTTGTCCAGCACCCTAGTGTATGGTATTCTATGGTGCACCTCGTTTTTCATAAAATAAGGGAATATCCATTTTTTACCCTCCAATTTTAAAACACCTCACCCCTCCTCTCTCACGTGCATGACCGAACAAGGGATGAACCCTCAATTTATCTCCTTATATTCCCCCTTGGTATGAGGTTCTTATGATGAGATTTCATTGGTTATTCAAGTAAATACTATCCTATTTTTATTCTATATTATTCCTCTATTTTTTCTCTCTGTAATTTTGAGTGACCCAACATAGGGTTTCCTTGAAAATTCCATTTGAGCATGGGGGAATAATCCCAATATGATGTGTTCTTTTTATACAATGGATAAAGGATGTATTGAGGTCAGAAAAACATGTCATATCATTTAGTTTTGTTGATTTTTAATTTCCTTATGACTTTACTCTATAGTTTTTGATTAAATTAATTTAAATTAGAGTTTGAATTGGTCTTTCATGTTAGAGATTTCCCTCAGTATTGCGTTGAGAGTATGCAATAAAGCTTTCATGGGTGGTTTTTCATCATTTCAATGCATAAATGTCTCTTAGTGATAATTTTGTAATGGATTTAACATAGTGGTCCATAGTATAGGTTCCTTTGATTCCTATTTATAGAGTATAATTATTGTTGGAAACTAGTGACAAGAGTAGGCCATGTGAGAACCTTGAGTTATTTTATATTCCGATAGCTAGTTAAGACATGTCTGGGGTGAGTGTTCCTTACCCCTCTAAGAAATAAAAACCTAGGTTAGTAGAACCTATATAGGTTGATGATAAGTTTGGTGTGGGGGACTGTACCTAGGGTGTCTTTGAAAGGGTATTGACTTATGGTCATATCACTTGTGTGATACCAATGTGAGATTTACTAAAAGGTCATTAAATCCCTGTTAGGTTTACAACGATGTCGAGGGATACTATTACCAACAAGGGATAGATCAGACCCAATTTATGAGGAATAAATAACAGAACCCATGTGGGGTGTCTATGTATGATGTGACATAGGGGACCCTAGTAGGTTCCCTATAGATGCATTGGACCATGAGTGGTTGTGTGTGGGAATAGGTAGTGATGATTATGGGTTTCACCATAGAACTTGAATCTGTAGAGAGATGAGATATCATAGGAGGGTATTCTCCTTTTGAGTAATATATATATATATATATATATTTATATTTATATATCAATTCATATATGGGATGCCTAAGATTCCTAGGATTTTACTTATACAACTATTATTTATGGAATTCCCACTTGGTTACCCAAGAATTAACAGATATGCCTGATGTGATAGAATACCTTGGAAAATCCCCTTAGATTTGTAATATATCTATATGAGATTCCCATAACACTATTAGTTGACCATTAATATATATATGGATTTCCTAGGGTCATCCCCCTAGGAATTGACTATATGCATGAAGCTTCTACTAGATTTCCTAGGGTTATCCTCTAAGGAATTAGTTATATGCATGATAAAAATTAAATTACTTAGGCTGATCCCACTAGTAATAAATGATTGAACATGATACTATATGGATGATGTCAATAATACAAACAAGCATGGTTATGTTATATTCTTAGAGATACTCTAATACTGGCCGAAGTAGGCATAGTGGATCCTAGGTGTCATGTTTGACCTTGAGGATCGACAAAGATTACTTATGCTCAAGATTTGTTGATTATTCATTATGAGAATATCTCCATGCATATAAAAAATATTTATTGGATACATATTAGACCCAATTGGAGGTTACATATTGAGTTATACTCATGCCCTCCTTTTGAAGAAAAATAACAACAGTACCCAATAAAAGTTTCACTATTCATAGATTTAGGTTAGGGAGAGGCCTTATATTCTATCTTTCAGTTAGATAGCATAGATGGAGTTAGGATATGTATTTATTCAAGTATAGTAGTGTATTAACACTTATAATAACTTTTTTTATTTTAGTGTATTATGATCAACCTACTGGTTGATCAGTTGTTGTATGCTTGTATAACTGTGAGTCTATTTGATATCTTAGTTCTAAATTCTCATTTAATATAACAAGTTAGGCTTATTTTATTCAGTTTAATTTGTTTTTTTGTCATGATGGATGATGTTTTTTTATTCTTAATTCTATTTATACATTGATCTAGTGGTATTTTGTTTCCACAACTCTAGCTAGTCAGTATCCTCTAACATACGAGTAAGGGTACATATGGTCCTAATAGTGACTTATTTTGGGTAGACACCACCCAATGGTCATAGAATGGTTGATGAAATTACAAAATGATATCAAAGAATTTATTTTTCAACCTATTTATTAATATGGTAGGTATGTGATTAGGAATAATTCAAATAGTGTGGTGGAACTTGGTTTGTTGCAGTGTGAAGACCTTTCTTGAGAAGAAGTCCTGGATACTAGGGATATGGGATTACTATTCTTTGTTTCCCCCATTATAATTGAGTAGATTATTGTTGAAATTTATTCCCATGTTACATATCAAAGATTTATGATTTATTAGTTCTTGGAACTTAGACTGATGGTAGGAGACATATGCACATGAATCATAGTTGTCATATAGGATTAATATCACATTTGAATATCAGTGTCTGATTGGTATCACTAATAAAGAAGGTTCCACTATTTAAAGTTTAAATAAGAACATATGAAGTATTTTCCCATATACCTTATTGGTGGAGTTATGCTTAGTTGAACCACTTTATATTTAGTCCATGATGATAGGTTATGTGGATTCAATGGTGGTATGTCCCTTGATAAGGATTATACAGTCCTTCAATGTAATGGATACATAATGACCCTAGTAGACCAGTACAAATATTTGACGCCTTTGTGATAAATCCCTTATAGATAATTATGATACTAGTTCTTTAAAAATAAATAGGTTTAGTTATTTAATTTTTAAATATAACCTATATAGTGTTTTTCATATATCTTCTTGGTTGTATTCTACATAATTGAATATTTCGACTGTGGATCACTTGACATAGAACATCATAGGATGATGTCATTTAATATTTATGGATGATATCATGTTCCTCAAAGGGGAAATATCATTTTTAGAATCCTGGTGAGGATTAGTTCTCTAGTAGGTAGTGATTTTTCTTGTGATGTATTTTATATATGTAAATATGTGATTCTGTGTGTGTGTCTCTATGAGTGTGTGTGTGGTTCAGTGCACAAGAGTGGGTATATTGGCGTGTGATTTTCCAAGTGTTTTTGATATAGTAAAAGAGAGGTTTCAAATGAGTTATAACCTATGTGAGATGTGTTTTATAACGTAGTTGTAAGGGCCTAGTGTCACTGAGATACAACTCTGGATGTTAGTGAAATGAGTATTATGATTGTGATGATATGTGATATATGCGAGGTAACATGATAGAATGGTCAGCCTGAGTTTTTGAGTTCCATAGAGATGAGAAGCACGTGTAGATGGTTTTTATTTAAGATCAGTGTATTTAGGGATCTACTATGTGTATCGTATTTTAGTTTCATGAGTAAAACACCTTGATTGTTAGAGCTATAGATCAAGGTTGAGTTTTTGAGGGTTGTGCTGGTTGAGGATCCAATGCTATTGATTCTGGATATGCTATTTGGAGTAATGTGAGAGTATGGGTGGATTATTATAATTTTAGAATGACACATGGGTTGGATGGAAATCATGTGATAGGCCTTGACATGGGTGATAGGTTAGTCTTGTTGTATGAAAATCACTGAGGTGCCTTTGGATAGATGATATTGATGTGCATGATGAGAATGGGTAGTGGTTTTTGTGAGTGAGCCTAAGTTTGATGAGATACAACTCATAGTATCATGAGTTTGGTTTTGTGATCAGGTGGTATGAGAGCATATGATTTTTGGTTTAGACGATATCAACAAAGTATAAACTGGTTACACATATTTTCTTTTTAATTGGGAATTAGAGAGTGGTAGTTTGTGGGATACACATTGATGGAATTGGTTTCCAAGTGTTTTGGGGGATAACTTCCCTCTATTGTGATAATAACAGTATGGATGATGTGATGTAAATAGTTTATAGTATGGATGGGAGTGGATCAATGGAGCATGTTGAGGTTTCACTCGAGTAGTGATATAAGATAATCCATATGGTGTAGATCACATTATTTTTTATGGATAGTTTGACCCTCATTATAGAGGGAGTTTTTATGGTTTATGATGATGATGTTCTTATGAGTAAGGAATAGTTAGTGTTTTATGTTTTAGGTTATTACTCAAATATGAGTGTGATGACCTTGTCCAGTCATTACATGTGATAATGGATGAAGTGTGAGATTTAGATGTATTACCCTCATGTTGGAAGGTCCATAGATGATATGAGACCAGTTTTTGGATGGTTTATATTTTATTTGCATGATGGTTTGTAGATGAATATGATTTTATTTAGTTCTTTTTTGAAAACCAGATTTATAGGTTGAATGAAATATAAAATGGAGTCTGAGAATTGGAATCAAGATCGAGATAGTTTTGAGGTGATCTGAATAATTTAGATCAATGGTGTGACTATGATCAGTTGAGAGCATGAGGGATAACATGGGTTTTTGAGGATTCAACATGTAATTAGGATGAATGTTGGATTCAAACTTCTATGTTGGGGTTGGATTTCCTTAGATGCCTCTATGATCAAAGGCATTATGATCAAGAGAGGTTATAGTTCATCAATGGTTTCATCCACAAGTTTTAAATAATTGTTAGCCAAAGGATGAATAAATGATATTTCTTTTATAACATTTCTGAGTGGTGAGGTGAAAATCACATAGAGCGGGTTGTTAGATCATGAAAAAATGTATTTCATTAGGCGATTTTGATAGTGAGGATGACCATGGATTAAAACCATCCTTTATGAGAAAATATATATGGTGGGTAGCACCATGAGTATGAGTATGAATCAATGGATTACACCAAGGTGTTTTTGTATAGATTGGTGTGGTTGAGAAATATCTAGGTATCTAAGATATGATGATGATCCGTGTCTTGAGTTTTGATCTATGGAGCACCTATTGTTTAGAGTTAGATAAGAGAACCTTTGTTTTCATTCCATAGTAGAATGTAACAATATGGTTATTAATTTGATAGCTAGAATAGGCAAGAGTTTATTATTAAGAACTATTTATGGCTTCTCATGGATGATTAGTGCTATAGTGGGGAGCTTGTAAAGGCCCATGTCCATACATGATGAGAAATTCGAGGTTAATGTAATTTTTCTTAGTGATATGATTCTTTTGTGAAACAAAAACTCAAATAGTGATGTTGAGGTATGAGATATCTCTAGCATATGTTTTTTCAAATTCTATGGAAGCCTATTAGGTGTTATAGGTGCCTGAGGGGGTCTTAGAGTAAGGACAGGTAGACATTAAACTATTTTATCTATAGGTGATCAACCTTGGTGAGAACCATGATGTAGTGATATTTGTGGGGGATGGAGAAACATAAGGGTTTGTATGGGTTTCACCCTTGTTTGGAATTTTTTTCTGTGTATTTTCCTTGTTTGAAATAGGTACCAATAATTATCACTTTCAGGGGCATGGAATCAGGGAAATTTACTAGGGTTGTGGGGATTTTTTGTGGTGCCTTGTAATTTTGTGCTTAGATAAGCATGGTACCTGTGAGGTCTATATATGGGAAATAGTTAAACCAAAACACCAAGGATTTATGTTTTAGGTGATAGTGGTGGTGCCTAGGAAATCCCACCACACTATTGCATCCCCCGGTTGGGTATTTTGGGGAGTGTGTTACCTATGGAGTATCATAGTGTGAAATGGGCTAGGAGAAACATCTGAGTTGGGACTTTCATTGAGCATGTGGTTAGGAGGTATACCCTACCATAAATGGAAGGAAACACCATCATGTAGTCTATGTTATGGTGGCCCTCTATTTTCATAAAATGTGGTGTCCAGACCCAACCCACTGGGGCCCTGAATAGGCTTGAAGTAAGACAAGAATGAAACCTAATCCCACCTATAATAGGTTAGGATCTGGTGATAAGCACTAAGTAGGAATATCATTGAAATGAGATTCCTTAGAATAATATACCTAAACACACACACACACACATGAAGCTCTGTACTATAATGTAGATAATAAAATAAGTGACACATCTAGAGAGTAATCAATGCATGTGACATCCTCTATAAGAAACATCAAAGTTTAACAAGGTAATACAAAAATTTAAATGGTAAAAATACTTACCCAAATAGAATAGATTTCCCCACTTAACAAAAAATAAAAAAAGATAATCCTGAAGCTGGTCCAACTAACAATTTACAAAACTAACCATTGAACACAGCTAACGTCTTCAAATACCACTATCCTCCACTGATTCCATGTCCACCCAAATCATCGTTGATCTTCCATTAATTTGTATAATAAACGACATGTGCAGGAAAATCCCATGTAAGGGTGAGTATAAACAAACTCAATAGGATAACCTAAAAATCAAAGAGAAGTGGTAGAATAAAATATTCTTCTCAACACATATTCATAGAGGTAAAATTAACCCAACATTTGATATTCTGATATTGAAATGCTAGTTAAAAAAGAGAGGAATATCAATCACCGTAGCCAAATAATAATGGGAAGTCTTTATATAGTTCCAAAGGTCCAATATCCAATTCTATTCACCTTGTATATTCTCAAAATAATTATAGTGTATGGCCCAATCCACACTACTCCACTCCAAAACTGAGGGAGCATCACTTCTAGCATAAGACCCCCTTAATGTTAGAGCTCGATGATGAGGGAGTAGAAATCCATAGATAGAGGGCACATTCCCTCTATAGTGTGGGGGTGTACGATCCTTAAATGTGTAATGATTATAAGGGATCCATGCCATGCTACATCAAGGGAATATTCACTACAACATCTTTCTGAGGATGAAACCTAATCACTTCCATCTATTATGAATTTCTAAAATAAGCATCCTACTCATATCACTTCATATTGTATCTGTGATGAAAAAGAGAAGGTCACTACCATGAAATACATGGATAATTACTTAAAATGTACAATTTTAGAGACCAAATACATATAAAAAAGATAGAGATCTATATGGTTGAGGGTTCTGGGAAAAAGTACATGGAGTGTGCTTCTAAGCATATAGTATGTGATACCGCCCTATAATCATGGAATGTTCATTCATGGACATGGATCAACTATACATGTCCCTATGTATAGTGTGTATTTAAGGGGGAAAATCATATTAGTTCATGTAGAGTCCTGATCATGTACTCCATGCACATAGATTAACCACATGGGTAGTATCACATGACATGTGGGCCTAGCCACATGGTATGGGATACTTATTTAAAGTTGAAGCCATATCCACCATGATAATATGAGACACATGACATGTGTTCTATTGGAATAGATAGAGTGCGGTCTAGATTTTTGTAGAAAGTGAATTCTAGTCTCACAGTCTTCATGCTCACTCCATATTCTCCAAATATTCCACTATGTTCATTTTTTGACTTGTCCAAATCCACCAAAATAAAAGGTTAACACATATTGTTACCGATTCTTTCCCTTAAGAGGATATAAATTAGGATTTTTTTCACCAAAGAAAAATAAATTACACCTACCATCATAATTATAGGACTAGATCCATGGGAACTATCATCCAAATCCCAAAAATATACCTCAATACATAAAAAAACCACCCATCCTTTGGTTTTTCGTGTATCCAGCATGATTCAGGTGGTTTGATCAAACTCAAACAAATCTACAAATGTCAAATCACTGATCCCATGGGATAATGATGAATAATACTAAGAATAGAGGTGGGAGACGCCAAATAACAAGGTGAGATTATCATTGGACAACATGATCTTATCCAATGATCATAAACTTGAAAACCATAAATGGTGTAAATAATGGAAAAAATGAATAATTGATCATTAGTTTCAATAATTATAATTATTTTCTTGGTCTATGAGAAGAAAAAAATCATGGAATTAAGAAGATAATGAATCCATGATCCACAATCAAGAAAACAAGGGTTAAAATACATAAAATAATGAGCCCTAACTAAAGAATGAATCAATTTTTAATGAAAAAATATTCTGTAGAGATGATGATGAATATTCTTCTACAATTTTCATGCATCTAATGAATATCTTGAATTCATTCATCCTTGATCCTTAATTTTTTAATACCAATGGTGGCTCTCCTCCTCCTCCTCTCTAATCTCATAGAGTTATGTTTCTAACCTTAGAGACCTTCCATAGACATATATTTAAATAGAGTTTATTATGATTTGGATATTAAGTAAAATAAATAAATTTATCATTTAATTTTTTTAATTCACCCTCCAATGACTACCTTCAATGGAAAGATTGACACCAAAAAACCTTATATCGCTCCTAGGGTAAAATACACATTCTAAAATCAAACACAATCTTATATTTTTCATTTGAGGTCCTGATCAATGAGAAAAACATTTAGTCTTAAAATATGTTCACATGTGATTTAATATATTTAATATATTAATTTTGGGGTCCTATGAACCCCATAAAATAATTCCAATTCAAAGTAGAAAATCCAAAATACATAAAGAAATATTCAAAATTTGAAATTTTAAATATTTGATTTGTTACATTCCTCAGACATTTAAGGAATTTTACCCTGAAAATCATAATATAAATAAAAGTGTGGGGGTACTAAGCATGCATCTGGACCTCTTACTCCCAATAGCTCTTCTAGACATTCCCATGTCACTAAATCCCTCAAACAAAAGGAATGGTAAATATATGTAGGATCCTATCTTTCCAATATTTTATCATCATCGAGTACCCTATGTAAGTAGATCCATTATCAATTTACAACTTTCATCAATCGATAAATCATGATGGGTCATGAACATATCTCCTCAGCTATGACACATAGAATTCAATATGCACCAGATCTAACTGTGGGGGTTGTTCCTAGAGGTAAAAAACCTTTCCAACCATCCATTGGATCTGAAATATCCTGTTGAACATTGGAAATAACATTATATATAAGATAAATCTCTAAAATCCTCATCATGAGGAGATTATTAGGAAAACATAATCCTCGTGCTTGATCAAGAATGACCTATGACTTCAGTTTCTATAAGATTTATATTGACTCTTGTGTATCCTCATATGCTCCCAGATCAAAGGAACCTTCTCTATCATAACTGGCACCAACTCTGACCCAACATGGTAAATCTCAAAAATATCACTCCAGCACAAGGATAACTTGTGTGTTCTCTTGTACAGTTCCTCCAATGGTAAAATACTAATTCTGGAGTGAGAGAGTCTACTATAGGCAAAATCCACAAATGGAAAGTTATCCTCCCAGATGAAGCCAAATTATAATATGTAGGATCTAAACATATCTTCCAAAACTGGGATTGTTCACCCAGTTTGGCCATATTTCTAGGGGTGAAATTCTACGCTCATTTATAATAGGGTCCTGAAATCCTCATTCACACTTTTATACAACCACACCATGAACTGAGAATCATGGTCGGAGACAATAGTCATGGGTACCCCATGATGATGGATAATGTAATTCACATATAGATTCCCCAATATCTCAACCAAAATCTACTGTCTGATGGAATGAATGTGTGGAAACAAGGTATGTTGTTCAATAATCACCCATATAGGTTCATGTCCCATAATATTCCATGGAATCCCATCACAAAATCCAATTATATGACATACTACTTCCATTCAAAGATCACAATAAGTTGAGTCATAACTACTAGGACTTTATGTTCATCCTTTACCTACTGGCATGCGAGGATTTGAGAAACAAACTCAGTAGAACTCTTCCTTATTCTATCTCACAAAAAAATAACTTGAGATCATTTTAAATTTTCATCACTCGTATATATGACTACAAGAGGGAGGTATAAAACTCCCTCATCACATCCTCATGCAATGCAGTCAGAACAACTATCCATTCATGGGATATGATTTTGTACTTCCCATCATTATAAAATCCATATGGTGAATCTCTTGAGGATATTTACCCATATAAAGCATCATAATTAATTTCTACCAACAAAGACTCTCTCACATGCTAAAGAAGAAGTAAATTCACCACCATCCACTAAAGATAAGATACATCCCTCTCCTCGAAAAGGTTCAGTTGTAATGATAAGAACTACTCTATCACCTCCTACACCATGAAGAAAATGATATTTTTTAAAGGGAACATTCCACCTCATTTATATTCCATGGAGTGAAGAATATTTTGAATTCATAGTACTGTATGAAATCTAACCAATTCATATTTCTTAGGAAGAGATCTCTCTAGTTTAATATATAACCTAGACTCTGGTGGTTTGAGTAAGCAATGAAATACTCACCTTGAAGATAATGCCTTTACATTTTCCAGGTGAAGACTACCACTACCAACACTAAGTCATGGGTTACTTAGACTTTCTTATGTGGTCTTAACTTCATCTATCCATAAGAAATAAATTGTTATCTATAAATTAACACACATTTGATTCCTGCTTCATAGGCATAAAAAAACACCATTCACTCGACACACTCGTCTAGTAGTCTCAACGCATGATAACTAGTCAACATTTCCCTTAGATCCTTGAAGGCTACTGAATTTCTCTCAGTCCAGAAAAATGATTTCCCTTTTCAGGGTACGAAACTTAAAGAGACACCATTTTTAGAAAATGATACCACAAACCATTGACATTACACTTCAAAATCATGGAAACAATACACATATAACACATTCTTGGGTGGATCCTAAGAGAGTACCATATCAATATTTTCTAGGTCCACTGCTACACTATGCTCTGAGATGACATGCCCCTATAAGGGAACCTTTGATATCCAAAATTTTCACTTCAAGGGATTAATCTTTAATTGGTGCCCTGATAGTAAATCTTGGACCATCCTCAAAATTGCTATATACTCATCCCCAGATGTAGAGTAAATGAGGATGAAATTGAAAAAGTCAACAATAAACTATCCAAGAAAGGCTAGAAGAATTGGTTAATAAGTACCATGAACATAACATATGATTATTTAAACAAAAATTCATCACTAGGAACTCATAATGCTTATAGAAACATCAAAATGACGTATTCAATATTTCATCCTCATGAACCCTCAACAGCTGGTAGTTAGACATGAGATCAATCATTGAGAACCATCTGGAATCCTTTAAACTGGTCTAAAAGGATTTAAATACCTAGTTAGGGGTTCTTATTTTTGATATTTATACAATTAAGGTGATGGTAATCGACACAAATCCTCAATCGACTATCCTCCAATTTCATCAAAAACATTGAATCAACCCTTGGGGGAAGACTGGATTTGATAAAACCTTTCTTTTTAAGTTATTATAACTACCCCATCATCTCATATATCTCAGTAGGGGTTATCTGGTACGCCACATAAGATATCAGTGTAGTCCTAGGGTGAATTTCAGTGAAAAATTTGACCTTTAACCTTAAAGGTCTTTCTAGAAAATATTCGGGGAAGACGTCTATAAAATACTTCGGTATCATTAGAAGCTAGATGTATGAAGATCTTATTTAACCAAGGGACAAAATCACTAATAGATGAGTGGTAGTATATACCTTCGTACTTATGATTACCACACGCTCATCCATAAATCTATTTTCTCCCATGATAGAAAACCTCATTCCATCAGTACAAAGGTATCTAAATTTATTGAATTTATAATCTATCTAAACACACGCCATGAAAAACCAGTCCATACCCAGGATGTAATTATAATATTTCATTGCGATGACCAAGAGGTCACTGGAGAAAATCTCTCAATTGAGTTTCAACTCACATTGATGAAAAATGTGTGATATAGAATAATCAATCCATATAAGATCCTCAAAATAGGTTTTATGGTATAAAGACTCTATTGGGATATCTAAATCATGCATAAGGGAAATATAGATTAAGTAAAGACTCATGACTAAATAGAAAAAATATAGATAAAGTAAATAAGACATATATTTTACCTTGAATCATCTCACATGAAGCCTGGCCATACCCCTCTATAGCTTACAGTTGACCACACACTCTATTATCATCCCTATGCAAATGGAATGGGACACCTAGTGGTGGTGTTGGGAGTAGGTAATAATACTTCCCTCCTCTTATAACTCTTCCCTCTAGGGAACTACCTACCCTCTGTCTACACCGCCTCCCTAGGGGATGCCTAGACCATTCATGGATGATCCTTGATCATGATGTTGCCTATACTATAGAGGTCTACCCACAATTTGAATACTATCTAAAGATTATTGAGTTGGGAAATTATTATCCATGTGAACTCTCCCATCACATGTTAGTACCATCCATCAATAGGATGACTGGATCCTACATGAAATACCAATAATATAGATCCCCACAACTAATACCAGGAATTAGTATGCCTTCTATTCCAAAACCCTGATGACTAACACATATTATCCATTGTAGAGAAATCATCCCAAGAATGTCCACTATCGACTCCAGCTGAATGATGTCTTCTAGTTAGAAATTCCTCTATCACTAAGGACCAATCCAACTCTCTAGCATAATTTGGAACACATAAAGGGACCACACTATCCTAGATATCTCTATAGAAAACCTTCCAAACATCCACACCTAGAAGTATCCATCTCATACCATATTGAGAGAGTAGAGCATGTGGTTTATAAAAATTGATATGTACTCATTAACTGTCATATATGCCAATAGTTGATCAAGATGTTCCTAGATTCAAAAAGAGAATAATATTAGAGGGTAATACTCATAGTGGAATAACTACTGAATTCCTATCCATGTGAGTTTTCCTTAATCATGGGTCTATGCAATCAATCACCACCAATGACCTTCAACTATATAAAGAAGTATGGTTTCAAGCATAACCATTTGATCAGCCAGGTTCACACAAGCTAGAAAATATGCACCAATGGCTTGAGAAAATGTTTTTCTACCGGATGGTTTGAATCATTGTAAAACCAGAGTGGTCTATATCATCAGAACTCGCATAATTCACTAATCCTACACAGATTGCCTTCATATCTGGCTAGAGCTATTTGTCTCCCAACATGTATTCGATCATCCTCATGAACCATTAGAGGTGTATTCACACTCTTCCCACTGATTGAACGAAATGATATATGATAACATGAAGGGAACACCTCAAGAATAAGTCTTTTCACTATGGAATCATTAATCAAATAGTTATCGTTAAAACCATGTATCAGAATCCTATCTAGTTTTCATCATAGAGGAATTGTAGAAATAAAAAAGATATAACATAGTTAGATGATAATATATGAGGGATAAATCAGTAGGGATTTGGAAATAAGAATACCTAATCCTATATGAGTCATGTATCTTTGGTTTCCCTAAAAATGGGGCTTCATTATTCTATGTGAAAAAAGTAGCTTGTCAGAGTCCTAGTGTAGGGATATGTTGTCCACCAAACTATAGCTAGGTTCCCTAGCCTAACAGATAATCATTAGAATCCTCAAAATCATTACCCTAAGTTCCCAAACCAATCCTCTTGGCATGTCTAACTCAAAACACTAAACCTAGGAAAAACGATCCTCTGATACCTCTTTTTCATCATCCAACCCCCGGGGCCCCTATTGGGTTAGCGGTATACCAAGCGTGACACCCAAAGAATACCTTTATGGGAATAATGGATGTAAACATTCACTGAGTAGGAATATCATTAAAATGGAAGGCCTTAGCCAAATGTACCTACAAACACACACACCTGACACCATGAAATAGTTCAGAGATATAAAATAACTAAAACATATAGAGATTAATCAATTTTCCTGAAATCCTATAGGAAAATCATCAAATTATAGGTATGTAATAAAAAATTATAATTCGTGAAAGTTCAATCCTAACTTTAAAGGAAGTACCCACATGAAAAAATACAAAAAGGGGAATACTGAAGATAGTACGAATCACAATCTCCGAGACTAACCACCAAACATAGCCATTTTCTCCAAGAGCTTCTATATTACAACAATACTAGGTTGACCCAAGTCATCATCGATCTTCCTCTATTATTAATAATATAAGACATGTGTGGTAGAATCCCATGTATGAGTTAGTATACACATACTCCATAGTAAATCCCAAAAACCAAATTGAATAATTAGAATAAAAATGTTTGATAAAATTATAGTCATAGAAGGAAAAGTAACCCAACATCTGATATCCTCATACTAAAACCACTATAAAAAATAAGTGGATTTTAAATATCAATATCAAACTAATAATTTTGTGTCTACCTGTATCTCGAAAGCTTCCATCTATGATTACAATATCCACACACAATGTCCAAAGAATTAGAGTGGAGGTCCAACTCCTCGCTACTTAACTCCACAGTCAAGGGAGAACTACCTTCAGCGAAGGATCCAATCCCTAATGAAGTCCAATGATAGGTGATTACCACTACATAGATAGATTACCTACACCCTTTATAGTATTGGGGAGTACTAAACCTATATGTATAAAGAGTATGGGGGACCCTCTCCCTGGAGAACTAGGGTAGTACAAACCTTGGTATTTTTCTGAGGATTAAACCTTATCACAACCATATATTAAGTCTCACTGAAATTTCTGTCCCTCTCATATCACATTATGTTGTCTCTATGATTCTATAATGAAGTCCACCATTGCATTCTAATTGGAAAAATAATCAGAATGAGGTAATTATATGCCCATGTTTGAGTCTCAATGATAGGAAGTCACAAGGTTGGAGGCTCTAGGAAAAATTAAACAACATGTGATTTTGGTCACACAACGTATGGTACTTCTTGAGAACCTCAGTGTTTTATTTCTTATACATTTCTTGGATAGCCCTATCCATCCACATGATGTTTACTTGAGGAAAACCAATGTGTTAGTGAACCCGGGATCCCGACCATGTACTCCTTGCACATGACTGAACTACATAGGAAGAATCACACAATGTGTGGGCCTATCCACAAGGAATATGATACTTATCTCAATATAAAACCCTCAATACCATAAATATTTGAGGAACATGACTTGTGTTCCTTTAGAATACACAATGTGTGGTTGGTTTTTTTATAGACAGTAAAGTCTGGTCTCCTGATCTTTAAGAGTTCTCCAAATCCGCCAAATCCACTACATGTTAACTATTTGACACACCTAAATCTATTGGAATCGAAGGGTAATACATCTGATAATAGATTTATAGATATCAGTTCCTATAAAATGGGATTCTATTCTTCTAATAAAAAACTTTTAGGCATACCATAAAGAATCATTAAAAAACCACCTCAATTCATCAACAAACCATCTAACCCCAGGCTATTCGTTCATCTTCCATGATTTTTGGTGTTCTCTTACACTCGAACTAGTATATAAATGGAGAATCATTGAACCCTTTGGCCAATTATGATAAAAAATATAATAGGGGTGTGAGAGGAACAATAATAATGTGTGATTATAATTAACTGATGCAATATTGACCAATCATTATAAACACAGAAACAATTAACAATGAAAATAATGGGTGCAATTAATAATTTATAATTAGGTTCAAGAATGCTAACTAATGAAATGAATACAAAATCATGTAATTAAGAATATAATGAATCCATGATCAAAAACCAAGAACATAAGGTTATAAATCCATAAAATAACATTTCCTATATTAATAATAGATAAATCATTGATTAAGAATAACTTTTCTAGTTATTTCATTGAATATCATGCTATGTTAATCATTCATCCCATTAATCTCATAATTTTATTCATCATCAATACACATTATTGAATTTTCCAATACCAACAGTGGATACCCTGCTCACACTCTCTAATATCCAAGGGTTATATGGTAAAACCTAGAGATTATACAAATATATATATTTAGAGGGATTTTATTATATGGTGGAATTTAAATAAAATAAATTAATTTATCATTAAATTTATTTAATGAACCCTATGATGAACTCTTTCAATAGACCACCTAATTGAAAAACCCTTATGTCATTCTTAGGGTAAAATCCATATTTTGGAAACAAACCATGACCACAGATTTCCCATTTGTGGTACTGATCAAAAGGAAAACCATTTTAAAAAAATATATATGTTCATGAATGATTTAATATAATTAAACTTTTTAATATAATAATTTTAGGGTCCTGAGACACCTGTAACATAATATAAAATTGAAGAAAAAATCCATAAATACTTATAGAAATATTCAAATATTTAAATTTTTAAAATAGGAGTTGTTTTATGTGGAAAATATCTATTTTTACACTTGGGTTTCAAAGTACCTCACCCATACTACTCTATTATATGCATGACCAAAACAAGGAGTATCCCTCCCTTTGTCTCCTTTGACTACCCCTCAGTATAGGCTGTTTGTGATGCAATTTATTTAGTGATTATAGGTAAGCCTCTCCTATTTTTTCTTTATTATTCTTCTCTTGTTTCTCCCTATAAATTTGGGAGACCCAAATTTGGGTTTCATTAAATATTTCACTAGATCATGGTGGAATCATGCAAATATGGTTGATATTTTTCCTGTGATGGTTAAAGGATGTCCCAAGGTCATGAATTCACGTCACCACACACCATTTTATTGAAGGTGAATCACCCTATAAGTTTATTTCGGGTCTTGAATTAAATTAATTTAAATTGGATATTTAATCAATGCCACCTGTTAGATATTTTTATCAAGATGGATTTATTATTTCTCTATGGATGTTCCATGAGTGGTTTATCATTGTTTTATTGTGACAATTTCAATCAGTGAGAATTTAGGTAATTATACCTAACCATTTTAAATTATAAATTAATTATATGTTGAAAAACACGATTTTAATAGTTAATTATGGATTTTTGTAATTAATCATCAGCCTTATTGGTTTGATATAGGACATTGAGTGGTTGTATGATGGTTTTTGGACATGGAAAATCATAGGTGAGAGTTTTCTAGCTAATATTAAAGGGAATAACTCTTTTATTAAGGTTAGTGGCCCCCTTTTCATACCCCATTAGTAAATTAATTTTATTTACATATTCATGTGTTATGTGGTCTCACCAATAAGGGTGATTTACATCATTAAATTAAATAAATGTTTTCTTTGAAATAAATTTCCTTCTGATTTTTTTTGGAAAGGGTGATAATGGACCCTTGGGAATTTTCAAAATGCCCCAGCCAAAACTGGCCAAGTCCATTATTATAATTGAATTCTTGGAAATGTATAGTCAATGATGGGTGTAAATTAAATTAAAAAGGAATAATTTAATATGGTGTACCTTAGTATAGGTTACTTTGATGCCCATTTCTGTATGAGACAGTTGGTATGGAAAAAGGTGAGCCAAGTAGGCCATGTGAGAACCATGGGATGATTTATAGTTCGAGGGATAATTGATATGAGTGTGGGGAAAGTGTTACTTTACCAACTTAGATGTGAGTATCTGGATGGGTATACCATGGGTAGGATGATGATAAGTTGGGTGTGAGTATCAACCTAGGGTGGCATGAGAAAGGGATGGACTTGAGGTCATCTCTTTTATGTGATACCGATACAAGATTGCCCATATGAGAAATAAGGCCATGATTTGATTATGATTATGTTGAGGGATACCATAACCTCCATGTGATGTGATTGGTCCCGAGATATGGGGAAGAGATCGTATAACCCATGATGTGTTTCATGTATGATGAGACCTAGAATACCCTATTGGGTTCCCAAGTGATGAATTGTCCTTTGAGAGGGTGAGTGTGGGAATGGGTAGTGATAATTGGGTGTGTCATAAAATCAATAGTGACATGACTTACCATTGGTGGGGTATCATAGTCCAAGTTAAATATAAGTAAATAAATATATGAGATACCTAGGATTCCAAGGATCTATATTGTATGCCTATTGTTTATGAAATGCTTGGTTGGTAACCCATGATAGATCTGATATGCCTAATATGATAGAATTCTGTGGGGAATCCCCTTAGTTTTCGGTTATTCTTATATAAGTTTACTAAGATGATGATGTACATATTTTAGGATCTATGTGGATTTCCTAGGGTTATCTCTTTTGGAATTGGATGCAAGTATGGTGCTTCTACTAGATAACCTAGGGCCATCTCCCAAGGAATCAATTGTATTTCTGATGTTTCTACTTGATTTCTTAGGGCCATTCCCTTAGGAATCTATTGTATTACTGATATAAACTAGATTTATAAGGGTGATCCCCCTAGTAATTGGTTCTTGATCCAATTTATATATGAATGTTTCTTATGGTATTGGATGACATGGCTATGTGAAATTCTACGAGACACAATGGAATTAAATTTAGTATGTATAGTTGATTCAGTGTGTCATGTTAGAACCCGAGGATTAAAAGTTATTATTTATTTAGGATATATAGTAATTTTTTGTTCACTATAATCATATCACTATACACATTGACTATATTTACTAGCTATATATAGGACCCCATTGGTGGTTTCCTTCTATTCTATACTCACACCCTACTCGGGTGGCTATGGTAAATCGGTACCTAAGAATATCTTCACCGATCATAGTTTTATGTATGGTATATGCTTGGGATTTAATCATTCAAATAGATATCTTGGACAAATTTAAGAGATGGATTGAGTTAAAAATCAATGATAGTAGTGGAGACACACATACATTATATTTATTTATTTCATTTAGATTATTAAAATCATCCTCATGGGTGATCGGTTGTTGTACTCTAGAAGTCCATGTGTCTATTTGACTAGTTGATTCTCTATTATCATTTAATATAGCATGTTTTGTTTATCCTATTTTGTGTAATATTATTTGTTATTATGATGGATATTTTTTTTATTTCTGATTCTATTTCTACTCTGATACAACAGTGTAGTATCCCCAGAATACTACCCTAGACCCCAATACTATTTCAGAACCCCTGGAGTATATAGAGTAATAGATGAGGTCCTTGTAGTGAATTCATTAATCTGGGAACTACTCTGTGAATACAAACTGGGGTAGTATTTTATGCTATCAATTTTCAATAAATATTGGTTGTTATTTTAAAAGTAAAAATTCACATATTTAGAAAATCATTTCGATAAAATTAATATCATTTTTTGGAATCAATATGTAGAAATTATCCAATGGGGAATTTTTCATAATTTTCGATTACAGTCAAATTTTTGGGTAAACATTAAATACTGTATAAATAAAATATGTGTTTTATGACATCATAATGACCAAAAAATGATGTAATAAATACAATAATGGGTATTCTAGACCCAATATATGTTTTACCATTAAAATAATGTAATTTTATATATTTTAATTATTATATAAAGCCTTAGTGAATCCTCCATGACATATTCAATATTATAAGATTTTAAAATAATATCTTTGAGAGTGTGACTCACCTCTACATAATAAAGGATAATATTTTAAAAAGTTAGGCCATTGGACTTAAAAATAAATTTTTCTACTATTATTTGGAAAAAACCATGGGCAAAAACCAGGTAAAGGTTTTGGGTTTTTAATATTTAATTATATAGATTCCCAAACCTATGTTTGTGAAATATTAAAGAATTCCACTATTATTTCTTATATAAACCCATCCAAGTGACCACTTATCTTCACTCAAAATAATTTGATCACGTACCTACTCAATCCTAACATCTCTATAATCCATCCAATCCTCCAAAAGCTCTCAATAATCCTCTCTTTAAGCTTTTCAAGTCACAAACCCAAGTAAGGGATCTTCCACCCTCCTCTTTTATCAACCATTACATTCGTGTCATGTCATTTTGATTTTCATATTCTCCTATGTTGGGATATGCTATTAAATGAATCTTTTACTATCCATTTTATTTATAAATTGTGATATCCCCTTCCAATCTAACTTATCTCTCCAATTATTCTTTTTATACACTCATTTCCATGTCAAAATTCCGTAAGGGTTTCCTTCCTTTCTCATTTTTATCAGAGTTTTCTTATACTATTACACCCTTTTATTATTAATTAAAAATTATGGGGTTTACTTTTGAACCTCCACCATACTTATATTATTATTTTTTTATGATGGGATACCTCTTTCTATCTCATTAATTCCTCCCATGTACACTCGTTACCATGCTTAAATTTCTTAAGAGTTATTCCATTTCTCATCTTTCTTCATATTTATCTATTATGTTACGCCTTCTATTTCCAAATTACTTGTGTTAGGAATTATATTTATATGAACCAATTATTTTACATTTCATGTATATATTACTAGAGATCCATTTATCTCTAATCAGCCATTTTATTAATTTTTTGTAACATCGTTAGGATGCCAAAATTGCATCGAAAATTTCCAAGACAAAATCACCACGTTATGAATATCATAACTATTTTTCTATCAAGGGTATTATCCTTTATGAACATATAATTATTGATTATAGAATTTAATGTATTTATTCCACAATCATCTATCACGGAATAAATTATGAGGTTGAATGAATCCATGTTATATGATCTAGGTGGCACACATAAGCATGAGATTGAAATGATAATGAAGGGTACACCCTGATAGTTCTCCAATGCATTGGGTAATGTTTAGTATCATGATATTCCATGTGTAATGAGGATTTAATAATGATAATTAATATAAAATTAGGGTTTACTCATGCTAATCCATGTGCAATGAGCCTTGTATCATGATAATATCTTGTTGTATGTTGTTGCCGCATTTCCATGTTTTGATGATCATTATATATCCTGATATTATATTCATTTTTATCTTTTGATCCATTGATATAATGATGGAATAACAAGTATTATATTCTTCATGTTATACATTATTTACTACCATACTGGTCTTTATAGCTTACCCCTTTCTTATGTATGTCCTTAGGTTATCCCATGCAGTGTTAAGTACGAAGGAATGTTCTTGTCATTTAAAAGAGGCTTCCAATAAAGATGTGGTATTTCATGTTTTAAGTTGTTATGTAATGATACTAATCCCCAAATACACAAGACCACTCGATCCTAGAAGTTCTATTACGTGAAATGTTATGTTATAAATCATGTAAAAATATTAAATAAAGATCATGGTTGTTATATTTGGTATCAGAGGATATGTTTAGTTTTTTTTTGTTATTAGGGTTATAAAAATCTAGTAAAAATCATTGGGATAAGACTAATTATAAGAAAATAATCCCTAAATTTTAGTGAGTATAGTGTAAGTGTTTTATAATGAAAATACACCTTTGTATGGATACAAATATTTAGAGGTGTCTCTGGCACAGATGTATCTTGGGTTAAACCCCGAAAACACCGCTTTGATCTATACTCGAACAAGAATTATTGCACAAAAACAAGGATTTCCTCACTTTTGGTCTGAAAATATAAAGGGATACTATTTTTTAAATTCATATGTTTAGTATGAACCATTATTAATGGAGTAATAAAAAAATTACAATAATATTATAAATTTGTAAATAGATCATGGATAACTTAGATGAAATCCTAAAAACTCATAAGTTAAGGGGATTAATGTAATTTATATGTTATTACTTTAATGTCATCAGATTCCCTTTTATGGGTTGAAATACTTATCCCTAATTTTCTGTTTCTTCTTGTTAATTACAAGTAATAATAGGAAATGAGTTAACAACTGATGTGAAGGGTAACGTGATGAATTTCCCAACAAGATTCCCAATCAAATAAAATCTCAAGTAGGACATATCACAATTATGCCAAACCAACTGTAAAAAATCACGATTAACAAATGGTACTTTGTTGAATTCCCAAGGACATCAAGGAATAGAAAGATGACATATCATGAAAGTCCATCTTATAAAGGTTATAAGGGAAATAATTCCTAATTTCCTTTGTGCAACAAGTGTGGAAAGAGGCACCCCGGGGAATTTTCCAGTGGGACTAGGAGATGATTTAAGTGTGGAAAGAAATGGAACGAAGCATCCAATTTCCATGAAAAAATGGATAATTTGATAGATGGAAACAAAGTTTCATCTAAGGAATCTTATATAGCTCTATTTCATAAATGTTGAAAAGTCAGGCATTATCCAAGTCAATTCTCTATTACAAGGGCTAAGAATCATGATGAGCATCAACAATCTCCCTGATCAAGGGGGAACACAAATTCCTATGCTAAGATGTATAATGAAGAATTAGTTACATGTAACCACTACTTCAAAGTAGTGTATGTCAAAATCTATTTCAATTAATGTCTTATTAGTATATCTTTTATGTTTTCTAGAAAATTGAGTCCCCACTAGAAATAATATTAAATCATTAGGGAAACCTTCTATAGGTGTGGTATCACATGTTGAAGTTTGCAGGAATATTATTCCTGAAAATATTATAACTCTCCCATTGATGTAAATTGAGTAAAAATGAAAAATTCATTACCTATGCTTAAAGGCAATTGAAAGTTCATGAGAAAAACTATCCAACACATAATCTTTAGTTGGCTATAGTGATATCCACTTTGAAAATATGGTGAAATTACCTCTTTGTAGATAAGATTGAAATATATACGGATAACAAAAGCATTAAGTATATATTCACATAGAAGGGGTTGAAAATGTTCCATTTAATATGGTTAGAGCAGATCAAAGTCAATGCAAACTCAATTCACTACTATATGCGGAAAGAGAACAAGGTGGAAGATGCTCTAAGTAGAAAGGACCCAGTGATTCTACCATTGATGAGAATTGAAAAGGATCCAATCTTCGTAGACATGATGAAGATGGTCATGGGAACAATAAAGAATGGAATATCATTAATACTTTCACAAATTGTTTCTCAACTGTATCTTTTGGAAAAGATAAAGGATGCACAAAAAGATGACGTGGGAATTCAGAAGCAAGTGGAAATAATCAAAAAAGGTAAATCCTTGAAGTTCAATGTTAATGAAGAAGAAATTGTTTGATTGGGGTCAAGACTATGTGTTACATCAAATTCTATGATAAAGAAACAAAATTTGGATGATGCACATAGTTAGAATTTATCCATTCACCAAGGAAACACAAATATGCATCGAGAACTCTAAGAGAATTGTTGGCGGGATAACATGAAGAATGATATCACCGAATATACATAAATGTTCTTGGTATGTCAGCAAGTGAATGTTGAGAGGAATAAGTATAAGGGGATGATGAAACCATTAACCATACCATCATGGAAATCAAAAAACATCCCCATAGACTTTTTCACTAGACTTCTGAAGGCATCCAAAGGAAACGATGCTATATGGGTCGTCATGGATTGTCTTAAAAAGACTAAAAAATTCATTATGATTAGAGAGGTTTTATCATTGTATGAAGTGGTAAGGATATATGGTGTACCACTATCGATTGTATCTAATAAAGATCCAAGATTCACCTATATGTTTTAGAAGGGTCTGTAACCCACTCTGAATACTGAGATGGACTTCATTATAACTTAACATCCTCAAATTGATGGCCAATCATATAGGACTATCCAAACACACGAGGACATGTTGAGAGCTTTCTTGATAGAATTCAAAGGAGGATAAGATCAACATCTTCCTCTGGTTGAGTTGTATTATAACAAAAGATTCCACTCAAGAATCAAGATGGATCCTTATGAAGACCTCATTGGGAAGAGGTGAAGAACACCCATATGTTGGGATGAAGTTGGGGAATAAAAACTTATAGGTTCAGAAATTTTCAAAGAAATGGTGGGGAAGGATGAGATTATCCACCCGTACATCAAAGATACTCAGAGATGACAAATAATCTATGTTCAATACCATTGATGTGACCTAGAGTTCGATGTTGGAGACATGGTATTCCCCCGCAAATCACCATGGAAAAGAGTTATGAGATTTGGGATGAAGGGAAATCTTAGTACAAGGTACATCAGCCCTTTTGATATTCTTGATTGCATTAGAGAAGTGGCCTATCAACTATCACTCCCACCAAAACATTATCAATTACATGATTTATTCCACATATAACTCTTGAGTAAGTACATACCTGACTCATCACATGTGCTCAATCCCTAGGTGGTACCATTAGATAATGACATCTCTAAAAAAGAGAAGCTTGTGAAGATATTAGATCATAGAGAAAAAGTTATACAAAAAAAGATGATACCCCTCATCTTGGTGTTGTGGTGAAACCACATGTTTGAAGAAGCAACATGGGAACCCATGGAAGTGATGAGGCATAGTTACCCTCATCTGTTTTTATTGGAAAAAGAAATTTCGAAGTAAAATTTTCTTAAGTGGGGAATGTAGTAACAACCTAATATTTTATGAATAAAAGTCCCTTTCTTTTAATTTCTTATGGATATAGAGAAAAAGAACTATTTTTTTATTATTGGGTTTAAATGACCATTATGTATCATTACCGTTGATAATATATCCATTGAACAGTGATCACATGACAAAAATAAATATAAGGTTTTAACAAATCTTTTTGACATAGAAAAAAGAACTAATGGACTAATCCAGTAGGCTCAGGACATATGAAGCCCATTTTTTCAAGCTCAAAAAGGTGGAGGAATCACTGTGCTTCACTCTTGACCAATCCCAAGCTGAGTGTTAGCATGATAATCATGAAAAAAACCATTTACAATAGAAGTTCAAGATCATTGACATCACGCCCCAAACCATGTTCACCTAACAACCCCAAGAAAGACCCACCATCACACACCTTACTCTTAAGGAACATGATGGTGTAATAAAGGTATATGTAACAAGACCCAAGAATTATTATTATGTGAATTATTTTTGTATAGAATAATTAGTATACTTTCATTCTATTAATTTTACTTTGTAAATTATTTTTGAAGCATAAATAGTATTTTTTGCTAATATTCAAATTCAATTAAGAAATTTATTTTGATGAATTAATGTATTATTGAAATAAATAGTATTTTAAAAAAATAATATTTTTTAATTAATTTTATTAAATATAAATTATCATATAATGTTTATAAAGTCAATTTTAATATTGATTAATATTTGATTTTTTTTCAAAACCTACCTATTTTCAATAATTACCAGATTTTATTTTAAAAGTGAATATTCTGATATTTAAAAAATTATGTAGATAAAATGAATATTATGTTTTTAATTGGGATGGCAAAATTATCCAATGTTGAATTTATTATAATTTTCAGAGACAGTCAAATTTTTGGGTAAAAATTAAATACTGTATAAATAAAATATGTACTTTATGACATCTTAATGACTGAAAAATGATGTAACAAATAAAATAATGGGTCTTCTAGGACCAATATATGTTTTCCCATTAAAATTATATGATTTTATATATTTTTAGTTTTTTTATAAATCCACAGTGAATCCTCCAAGACATATTCAAAATTTTATGATTTTAAAATAATATCTTTGAGAGCGTAACTCACCTACACATAAGCAAGGATAATATTTTAATATATTAGGCCATTGGAAATATAAAATAATATTTTCCAATCCTATTTGGAAAAAACCATGCACAAAAACCATGGGATGTTTTCTGTTTATGAATATTTAATTATAGAGATTTCAAAACCTTTGTATGTAAAATATTAAATAATTGCCCTATCATTTCCTATATAAACCCACACAATATCCCACTTCTATTCACTAAAAATAATTGGAGATCGTCCCTAATTGGTAATACCCTTTCTAGAATCCCTCCAAAGGAGCCCCAAACTATGAAGAATCCTCTCTTCAAGCATTTGAAGTCACACAACCAAGAAGGGATCTTCCACTATCTTTTTTATCAAGCATTCCTTGCATGTTATGTCATTTTTAATTTACTTTTTCCTATATTTGGATATTTTATTAAATTTATTACTTAATTTAAATTATAATTATAAATTATGAGATTCCATTCCACTCTCATTTATCCCTCTTATGATCCTTTATTGTAACACCCCAAGCTTCCACAGTACGCTTCCCTTTGAATAATACAGTTGTGTGTGTTGTACACAACTTCGAGTTCTAACACACACCACAACCGATCAAACTAGCCGTTATAAATAGTAATACCCACTTTCTGAAATTTTATAAATTTTATCATTCAAAATGGGATTCATTTTTGGATTCGGAATATCAAAATTAGCTTAGGGTGAATTTTTTTTATTTTTCTGAAAACATTCAATTTTTGATGAATAGTGAAAAAACAATGAGTTATAGTTTAAAACCGAATTTTTATCTAAATAATTATGTATTTTTTTTAAATTTAGTTAGGGTAAAAATATATATATAATATCTCTATATTTTCAATGTAATTTATTGGAGTTAGTTTAGAATAATTTTAGATATATAAAAATTTTATTAAATTTTCACTGTCTTTTACCCACCTTCTTGGAGAATTTGCAAATTCACATAAAACATATATTTACCACTTCTGTGAGAGGAATTTAGAAAATCCAAGAGAAACGGTTAATATCAAGGAGTGAAATGTGGTTTAATAAGAAAAAAATAATTTTTGGTGAATAGTAACTTTTTACTTTTATTTACCACGGTTAAAAGTAAATAGGGTAATTAAAGGCAAAAATGATATTAATATTACCCTAACACATATCCGAATTATATTTTACAAGTGTATCTCGACCAAAAACAACCCTAGGAATAAAATATTATCATTTAGGTCCACTTGGATTAGATTTGGACATTATTATTATTTAATTCAAAGAAGAGTTAAAAGAGTTAAAATCAAGGTTTAATTACTAAGACATTTTTAATATAGGGTTATACATAAGAAAAATTCGATTTTAAATATTTATTAGAAAGTTAGCAGGATTTATAACATAATGGTATTTTATTTAAAATTTTTATACATTATATAATTTAATTTATTTATGGCACAATGGTGATGCAGTAATTGCCTAATTAATGAAATATTAAAATAATTGATGTTATAAATATCTAAATAAATGTAATTTGAGACTTTTTATGAATTAAACTAATTTTATATGTAAACATGACATGTTAGTTATGATTTAATTTTTTTTTGAAGTAATCATGCTGTTAGGATTTTCACAAAAATCAAATATCAAATAGTGTCAAAATTGACATAAACGAGTTTTTAAAACAAATATTATATTATTAATTGATATTCAATTCCTAAAAATCTACGGTTTGGTAAAGAGACTTATATAATGATAGGTGTATCAGTAATGGACCACTTGGGGGTCTTTTGGAGGTATTTAGTAAATTTATTAACTATATAATATAAAAATACACAGAGACATGGTAAATGTAAAACAATTTAACTAAGAGTTAAATATAAATGATAAGGTTAATATAGTGACCAAAACCTGTCTAAAATCTATTGGTTGAAATGATTTAGAACCATCCCCACCATAAACATTAAATAATCCACTTTGGATCCATTAGAAACTGAATATGAATTTATTATTAAATAATATTTCTAGCTTTTCCAAAGGTGCCCCTCACCCCTATTATAAAAGAGCACTCCCCCTTCTCACTAATTCACACATTAAAATCCTTTTTTCTCGGCCAAACCCTACCCAAATACTCTCTAAACGTCCCTCAATTCTACCTAGAGGCCTTATTTTGATTATAAATCCAACTTAAAGAGACCTTTTGATCAAATCAAAAGGAAGAATTCGAAAAAGAGGTAATGTTTTCACCACCCTCTTTCAAGTTCCTTTCTTCTTAAACATCTTCTTTAGTTGTTATTTACATTCTAAAATAATAACTCTAGTATATTTTATATACTTTGATGTTATTATAAATATGGTGCAACCATATTCAGTATTCTATTCATCCCTTGAATGACATGTCACCATACGTGCGTACATACAACTTACCGTCTCCACGTCGTGGTGTAATTGTTATTCAATATATTATTATTTGGATGGGTATAATAATAATGTGTAATTCATGTAAATAATAAATATAACATGATAATTATTATGAATATATGATACAACATCCAATTATATATTATTTTAATATCAAAAGAATGATATTGTCGCTCGTGTGTACGTATAGACTACTGTCTCCACGAACGCGATGAGATTCATTCCCCATCGTATCCATTCATGTACAATTCTCATTTTATGATTAAGAATAATGTTTAAGGACTTGATATCATTCTGGATATGAATATGATACAACCTATCCATAACAATCATGGCATACGTAACAAATCATATACAGGAAAATGAATTAGTTAACACCTGAAACGACGATAATACTAAAATATTATTAACAAAGAAATATTAAAAGATCATATATGATATCATATTTTTGTATATGATTCTTGTATAATTTAAAAATAATGGTTTATCTATTATACAATAAGTTAACCTATACTATATCAAGGAAAAGTATAAGGTAAGGGGTTTCTTATCTCACTTTTTATTCCGTGAGATTTCCATTGTTCACCACTTATTTATTGCATGTGGTGTGTGTACTTCCCATGATTGTATTTATTATGTAATATAATTTAATTTATGGATATTTATATCGTCACTGTATGATACTTATTTCATGTGTATATGTTTATAAAGTTAACAAATCGATAACGGAATTTGAAATTTCAATTTCCACTCATTCGGCTTTACGCATACTTCATTGATTATTTTACTCCATGATTATGTGTGGAATCACTATTCATTTCCTTATTTCATAATTTCCACTCCCATTTATGTGGATATACTTTTGATACACATAATAAATCCATTTATAAATTCTTAAGTCATCGATATGAACTTGATAAGAGTTATTTTAACTCAATCTCCATTTGTTGAGTTGAATATCCAATTCATTGGTGTTGTTTTTACAAGAAGATGTTTTAATGTCCCCTGATTTATTTACACTGAATATCCAATCATGTTGAGTGTATTTATATTTTTCACAGATAATTATGTCGTTTATTTATCCTTAACCTAAGGATATGGTCTTTATAAGAAGTTTCATCTCAAATTACATTCCATTGAGACTTCTTTGTTGTTATACACCAAATCAATTTTATATGGTGTATATAATGTACATTGACATAGTATATCATGAATCCATTTATTCTCATGATATTATAATGTTTTTATTACCTCAATTATTTTTATTCAAGTGTCTCCCTTTTGGTTATAAACTCTAACTAAAATATCATTTTTAAATGTTTTAAAGATCAATTCTTTTAAATCTTTCTCATTAATGTCCATGTTTTAGAAATAGTTTTAAGGATTTATTTATATGGAAATTAAGGTTTTAAAATTAAAATTCCTTTTCGAAGATTCAAATTGGTATGGGACACTTTGATTCAAAAATCTATTTTAAATGGTTTCTTGAGAAATAGTGTGACTTTTAAATGTTTTCCAGAAAAAGGGGGATATTTCCCTCAATAGTTTGATGGTTATTTTAATCTGTGTCAATATCCTTCAGTATTCTCGATTAAGGGTAATCAGATACAATACAATCTTACATATTGTATCGAATGAGTTATGTTTGACTGTGGATGTGATATTTTTATACCATTAATGTTTTGTGGATAACGTATTGACATTTCGTATGCTAGTTTTAATACGAATGTTTATGTTATGTTTCAAAATTTTCATATGAGGACTGCATTAGACTTAGTAAGTGAAGGGTGGAGCCCGCTATAGTTCCTCGATGTGTCAGTAGGTCTCATGAGACAAACTAGTGTCTTGGTACAAGGCCTTAACAAAATCTTATTTGGAGTCTTGGCACGAGGCCTTGACTATGGGGTTATGATAGTCTGGAATTATGATTTCCATCATTATGAAAGTGGTTATTGATATTGTATTTGATTATTCGACTAGTAGAATATCCATGTGAAAAAGTAAATGTCATTATTTCAATTTATTTTTTCCATGTTATGCTGAAGCTCAATTTTAAAAGGCTTTTGTTTTAGTTATGCATTGCCTTAAATGTTTATCTTTATTTAACAATGTTTCCGCTATATTTTTATCCTTACTAATCATCTGAGGTCACTCCTTTCAATGTTTTGTTTTTCCTAGGATGTGAAGAAGTATTTTATGAATGGGATGTAGGGATAGTATGAGGGAATATTAAGACAATATTTTGTTGTAGTTTTTTTACTTTATTATTTAATGTAAGACCTATGAATGTATCAAGTGTTTCCAAGGCTACTAAACTAATCGGTCTTTTGAGACTTGATATTTTATGATCATGCCAATTTTATGTAATAATGCACCGACTCTAGGTAACTGGTGTCGGGGCATTATAGTTGGTATCAAAGGAATTTTAGTACAAACCATGGAAGCTAGCTTTAGATAAACTCTAATTAGAGCACATAGACCTAAGATGGAATTTGAGGATTAGTGTAGAATAACTTCCTATAATTTTGGTATTGTAGAGATTTTGTGAGTTTTCCGAGCAATACATACCTGTCTGGATACGAGCAGGTAGAAGCAGCTCTGGAACATATGTACCTAGGGGTAAAACTCAAAAACAACGCTTTGAGATAGACTCAAACGGGAACTGGTGCACAACAACGGGCCTTGATGCACTCTTGGTTACAACACTCTCGGGGGATATTCTTAGGATAATTCTAATTTTATTTACAAACCATTATGAAGGTTTTATGAGTATATACTTTCTCAAAGAATACATTTTTATGATTATGGATTATATCTATAAACTGTTCAATTTATGATGAGTTTTTTACAAATTTGGATTTATGTATTGCGATTCATAAACTAATCTAGTGTATGCTATTGTATAGAAATGGAGCCTAGTAGAAGGAATGTGAACTCCAGCAATACATATGATCTAATGTCACGAACCAGCCTGAGTCGACCCTGAACTGGTCACCCAAGCCAGCCCACGACAAGTCCTGAGAGGCGTTCCCGATCCACCTGGGATGGTAAAAAGCACCAAGGGCATCAATAGAGTACACAAGGGAACTATTTCACCCATATATAAACAATCAATCAAACAGCGGAAACAAATGGACAACACGAAATGAATTTATATAAAAATTGAACTAAATATTAGTTGTACAAGAAACTAAAAGTAAAACAAAACGAAAAACTCAACTGAACAATCTTGATGACCAACTAACTCCATGTGACACTTCTGGTCACTCTCCAAAACAATGATCAAATGCCTCCCATGGTGATCGAACTAAAGATGAAACCATCACAAGGGCTAAAAAAGAAGACTATAGGTGTGAGTATTAAAACTCAGTAGGTTAGCCCGATATTCTATTCCCAATGCACATTACTTTAAAATAAAAGAAACATAAATTTATAGTTTTAAATTCAAGATATGAAAGTATGGTTTTCAAATGAGGTTCCATGCTATAATAATTATTATACAAAAACATGCATGTTTAATAACCAAAAATGATAGAAACTATTTTTTTCAAAGAGGTGAAACTTAAAAATGAAAATAGTTTTCAACAGGGATGCTTTAAAGAATTTTAACTTTTAAATAAATAACACATAATACTTAATTTACCAACCAAACACACTGTATGCCGAAGGTGAGTACAAAATATCCAATGAGAACTAGTCACGAGAACACCCCTAGGCACTAGTTAGTTGTGAGCCCCAAGAACCTCATATCTCGGTGAAAGTAACTATAATAAATATCCGTTCTCGTGCATGATCCACTAGTAGGGAACATACCCATAACCTAGTGGTCCCCAATCAACATCATCATCATAGTTTAGTTAGTGTTGTCATAGTCAAACATGCTACATGAAACAGAGGCCAACCCCCATAGAATCACTAGCATACTAGTACACGTCTGCCCACCTAGATACCTGGGATTCCCTTTAGTGCTCAATCAAGTTACACATCTTATCAAATACAAATTTCACATATACATTCCATTCCCAAACAAAAAAAACACAAACATCCCATAATAATTCTTCACATTTCTTACATAAATAAACAAACCGCTAAATATTTAGGTAAAACAATTTCATGAAGTGTATTGAGGCTTTACACATAAAACTCATTCAAAAAAACTCTTTAAATTATAAAAACACATCAAAAACAAACCAAATTATATCTTTAATCCCTATAAACATTTAATTAAATCATTTAATGTACCATAAAACAATCCCAATTGCACAACTTGGTATACACAGGTAAAACACTCCTTCATTTCTAGGAAATGCCAAACGGGCCTTTAAACATTTTCTCAAAACTAACATTTGATGAAGGTATGAATTTTAATTTTATTAAGGATGTGTATAAACACCATTTAAAGTAGCAAACCACATTCATAAATCTCTTATAATACTCAGGTTACATATTCAAAACAAAACCATTTTCATAAAGATGTGAAATAATCCATTTTTGGGAAACTCGGGCCAAAATATGTTGTAATCCAAAAACCCACTTGTTTGTAAAAAAGAATAAAAATTGGAAATCCATATAAGGACACAAAAATACCATTTATCATTCTTTAAATTCCTTTATAAATCCAAAAAAATAACTTTTAAATCACACATCACACATAAAATCCAACCGAAGAATTTACCGAACACATGTCATGCCCTTTTTAAACAAAACTATTTATTTTAAGTATGTTAAAAGGAATAAAAACCAAATTTAATGTTATATTTTCATTAAAGATACTGTAACATGTTAAAAATACCATAAACCAGATTATAAACCTCACAAAATATTTTCAAAAGATAACGGAACATTTAAACAAACACTTGTTGAGCAATTTCATGAAAAAACAACACTACCTTTCACAAAACAATGATTAAACAACCACTTTGCACACCAAGAAAATTTTAAAAAGGATTAAAAACAATAATAAAAATTTATATCAGTTTATGGGAATAATAAAATTATGAAACTTGAATGATAAAGGCATGTTCAAGGGATATCCTACCTCAAATCCTTGGCGTAATTGAAACGCACGCCCGAAATCACCCGCCGCGGGTTTATAAACCATAAAACTATAAAGAAAAGACCTAAACAAACATAAAACCCATAAAAAACATTTTATAACAAAACCCTAGGTTGAAAAATACTAGGGGACAATATAAATCCAAGAAATACTGAAAGGAGGGGAAAGAGGAAGGGGAAAGGAGAAGGAATCTCACCTTTCACCCTAGAAAACTCTTCGTCTTCCATTAGATCTGCAACCCTATAGAGAATGTAATGGCTTGAAACTTCTTGGATACACTCCTATGGTCTTTAAGAACCAGGGAAAGAATATTGGTGTCCAAAAGAGTAATAATTTATTGATTTAGGAATGATACAATTTACCTTGTCAATTCTGGACGATTTGAGGTATCCTGATAATTTTCACCCTAATTCGCGGCCCATATGAGCTCCGACGTGGTAAAATAGATTATGAGGGTTAGTATAGGGTTATTGGATTCTAGGGGGAGGTTGAACCACCGAAACATATTAAAAAATGAAAAATATATAAACGAAACGAATTATTTTTTTAAAACGGGAAATGGGCCCATGGGCTGGCCCAATACCTAAATAAGTTACCCATGTTCACCCTACTTATGAATTTATAATGGGTCATAAAGGATAAATAAGTTTTAATATATCAGTATAGGACAAGTGGGAAGTTGAATGGGTGAAAAAGGATGAAAACAAAGAGTTATAAAAGAAACAAATTCAGTTTTTAAAACTGGGAATGGGCTCACGGTTGGCCCAAATCATGAAGTAACCACCCTTTTTTCAAAAACTAATAAACAAACAATGGGGATCCCAAATTAGGGTGGTTAGACATATATGAAACTTTAAAACTCATGATTCATCTCACCAAATACCCATGAAAAGGATTGGGATTTCCAATAGACCAGATCAATACAAAGACAAAAAACCGTGTGTGACAATTCTCCCCACCATTAATGCTTTCCGCCCCCGGAAAGCCATAACACTTTTCGGCTGAAAAAAACAACACCTAAGGATTCCATAACAACATAATCCAGCCTATAAAGATAAGGAAATATCAATCACCAAAAATTCTACTTAATACTCTTTCCCACACAAAACACAACTCACAACCACGTTTGGAGAATCAACGGAAAGATGAAGCCACCACCTCCACAACCAATCCAAGAACCCGATTATTGGGCCTTCTCTTAATGAACCCAACCATCACCCAAACCAAAGAGAACTCAAAAAAAAAATTCTAGGGGAGTCCAGAATTTAATCCCCACCATTAATAATCAACTAGCACTAGAAATGTTCTTTGGATGAAAATCTAGGGGACCCATGGTGGGTCTCCCCACCATTATAAACAACTTAGCAATGAACAGAAAAGAATTCAACATGAGCTAGAATTGGGCCTCACTCACACAATACAAAATAAAACCCTTCTAAAAAAACCTAATATACCAAGTTAATAGGGTTACAACATGATCATATAAACCACCCACTCCCGAACGGAGGGGACAAGAACTTGGCCAACACATTCAGCATAGTTCTGGACCCCCACCACTTGGGGATGGGAGGGAAGGGGACCCAATAATTTGGCCACTAAATCCACAAAAGAAACAAAGAAACTACCCAAAAATCTCCAACTATGAATAGGTAACACCAAGACTGCACCTTATTTTTATAGGCGGTCCACACAGGGACATTTATTGAAAACCCACATCCATGAAGGAATATCCATAGACACTGTGTGAGGGGTTAAGTCCACCATGCTTGTTGTGAAAAAGGGAAATTCATAGAAATGATAAACCAAAACATTGACATAGAAACTAACTTACCAAAATAGAGGAGTAAGGATCCTAATCAATCACTCCACACCTCTGTCAATTTTCTGACTGCGTGAAAAGCTTCACTCCAAGGCCTATGGCTGTAGCCTTGATTCTTGAAGCATTTGTTGCACCGAAGTCAGGTGATAAGGATCAAAAGACTCAAAAAAACCACACTTGATCACCAAAAAAAACCTACATCTAAATAGGAACTCATAGATACATATCAAAATTCTATATCACTCCAAACTAGGGGTAGAATGGACAAGGAATACGACGAAACACATCAACATCATCGAACACAACTGCTCTGTCGAAAAGAATTATCACGACCTAGAAGAACCTTTAATAGATCCAAAACAAGTCTATATTCCAAAAAACTGATTGAGGCATCATAAAAAGGGGTGGATTTAAAATTTTAAAGGAATCCTTAGGTTGATCAGCAGGAAAGATTTCTAACAGAGAACTATCCATGGCCACATCACAGCATCAAACACATCTTTAGAAACCCAATGAAAATTACTCCAAAACCGATCCACCAACAAGATCTCATCTCTAGATAGAACAAGAGTATGAATTCTAGATCACATGGAAGATAACTAAATAAAAAAATCTTCTAAGACATATAAAAATCAAGCCACACAACCATTTGTTTTAAAAAAGGCCACAATTTTCATCTCAAAGCAATTTTGAAAAAAAAGTTAACTTTGTGGGTTTCCACATTCACCAATGGGGTTTCATCAAGTCTCACCCACATGCACATTTCCATGCCACCCCAGGAACCCAAAAACCATACCATATAGGCCATCCTTCCAGATATAAATAATACCATGCATGTGAGCACCCATGAAAACACCAAAGGCTAAAACAAAACAACATCATTCCAAAAAAAATTACCTTCATAAGGAACACCAACCAGCAAGTCAAATTTTTTTTTCATATTTCACAAAAAAACCACAATTAATTGAGAACCATTTTCTTAAAAACCTACCCCTTTTCATTTTTAAAAACTTTTTAAATAACCAAGCCACTCCAAACAACCCCTTCCCATTTTTTAAAAAAAAATTCAGAAAGGTATATTTTCATAATCTGTGGTCCATTGAGACCAATACCGGTTCTTGTAAAACACCAACCGATCAAAACCAATTGCCAAAACTAATTTATCCGATTCGAAAACTATTTAACATCCCAAAATACCCCATTTAAAACAAAGATACAGAATCAACTTAAAATGATTCTCAATTTCAAAACATTTTATTTCAACAAACCATAAGTTTAGATTATGGATAATCCAATCCCTTTAAATAATTTCCACTTCCCTCCATTTTTTTCACACAAACAAAACCTTCCAAAACCATTATTATATTTAATTTTTGAAAATCCCCCTTTTAACTTTTCAAAATATAATCCTTACTTTAAAACCCATTTTCACAATTCTCACAAAAGGATTTAAAAAAAATATATTCAGAATTCAAGAAAGGTTCAAGAGACCCAATAAGGGGGAACTAGTGTCGGTGGGTGACTTGACCATATGGTTGGTGGCCATATGCCAAACACAACACCAACAAAGAGAGAATTATTAGGACCATTCCCCAGCTCCACATGGCATTCCAGGCCCTGCGAGCTCACGGAGGCCATTAGTCAGACTCCCCTTGTCATATCACAACACCAAAAAATCAACCAGAACAAAGGACACTAATAAAACCTAACGTCCATGGAAACCTGAGGATTAGAACAAGAAAGAGTTCGCGACACTCTTCTTGCACTTACCCCTCAAGTCCCAAAAATCCTACTCCATATACCTTGACATCACCAAAATAACAAGGTCACTCTAAAAAGAAAGGTCTGCTAAGAGCCGACATCCTCTGATACCATTTTGTCATGAACCAACCCGAGTCGACCCTGAACCGGTCACCCAGGACAGCCCGTGACAAGTCCCGAGAGGCCCTCCCGATCCTCCCAGGATGGTGACAAGCACCACGGGAATCAATATAGTAAACAAGGGAATGATTTCACCCATATATAAAGAATCAAACAAACAACAGAAATAAAAGGACAACCCAAAATGAATTTATATAAAAATTGAACTAAATATTATTTGTACAAGAAACTAAAAGTAGAACAAAACCAGCAACTCAACTGAACAATCCTGATGACCAACTAACTCCATGTGAAACTTCTGGTCACTCTCCAACACAATTATCAAATGTCACCCAAGGTGATCGAACTAAAGATGAAACCTGCACAAGGGATAAAAAAAGAAGACTATAGGTGTGAGTATTAAAACTCAGTAGGTTAGCCCGGTATTCTATTCCAAATGCACATTCCTTTAAAATTAAAGAAACATAAATTTATAGTTTTAAATTCAAGATATGAAAGTATGGTTTTCAAATGAGGTTCCATGCTATAATAATTATTAGAAAAAAACATGCATGTTTAATAAACAAAAATGCAAGTAAATTTTTTTTTTCAAAGAGGCGCAACTTCAAAATGAAAAGAGTTTTCAAGAGGGCTGCTTTAAATAATTTTAACATTTAAATAAATAACACATACTACTTAATTTACCAACCAAACACACCATATTCCGACAGTGAGTACAAAATAGCTAATGAGCACTAGTAATGGGAACACCCCTAGGCACTAGTTAGGAGTGAGCCCCAGGTACCTCATATCTCAGTGAAAGTAACCATAATAAATATCTGTTATCATGCACGAGCCACTAGTAGGGAACATAACCATAACCTAGTGGTCCCCAATCATCATCATAATCATAGTTTAGTTAGTGTTTTCATCGTCAAACTTGCTACGTGAAACAGAGGCCAACCCCCACAGAATCACTAGCATACTAGTACACGTCCGCCCACCTAGATACCTGGGATTCCCTTTAGTTCTCAATCAAGTTACACATATTATCAAATACACATTTCACATCCAAATTCCATTACCAAACCATAAAAATACAAACATCCCATAATCATTCTTCACATTTCTTACACGAATCACCAAACCGCTAAATATTTTGGTAAAACAATTTCATGAAGTGTATTGAGGCTTTTCACATAAAACTCAATAAAAAACACTCTTTAATTTATAAACACACATCAAAAACAAACCAAATAATATTTGGAAGCCCTAGAAACATTTAATAAAATCATTTAATGGACCTTAAAACAATCCCAATAGCTCAACTTGGTATACACAAGTAAAACAGTCCTTCATTTCTAGGAAATGCCAAACGGGCCTTTAAACATTTTCTCAAAACTAACTTTTGATGAAGGAATGCATTTTAATTTTATTAAGGATGTGTATAAACACCAATTACAATAGAAAAACACATTCATAAATCTCTTATAATACTCAGTTTACATATTCAAAACACAACCATTTTCATAAACATGTGAAACTGTCCATTTTTGGGAAACTCGGGCCAAAATATGTTGTAATCCAAAAACCCACTTGTTTGTAAAAAAAAATCCAAATTTGAAATCCATATAAGGACCAAAAAATACCATTTATCATTCTTAAAATTCCTATATAAATCAAAAAAAATAACTTTTAAATCACACATCACACATAAAAGCCAACCGGGAAATTTACCGAACACATGTCATGCCCTTTTTAAACAAAAAAAATTTATTTTAAGTACGTGAAAGGGAATAAAACACCAACTGAATGTCATATTTTCATTAAAGATACTGTAACATGTTAAAAATACCATAAACCAGATTACAAACCTCACAAAATATTTTCAAAAGATAACGGAACATTTAAACAAACACTTGTTGACCACTTTCATGACAAAACAACACTACCTTTCACAAAACAATGATTAAACAACCACTTTGCACACCAAGAAAATTTTAAAAAGGCTTAAAAACAATAATAAACATTTATATAAGTTTATGGGAATATTAAAATGATGAAACTTTAATGATAAAGGAATGTGAAAGGGATATCCTACCTCAAATCCTTGGCGTAATTGAAACGCACACCTGAAATCACCCGTTGTGGGTTTATAAACCCTAAAACTATAAAGAACAGACCTAAAAAAACAGAAACACCATAAAAAACATGGTATAACAAAAACCTAGGTCGATAAATACTAGGGGACAATATAAATCCAAGAAATAAGGAAAGGAGGGGGAAGAGGAAGGAGAAAGGAGAAAGAATCTCACCTTTCACCCTAGAAAACTCTTCGTCTTCCATTAGATCTGCAACCCTATAGAAAAGGTAATGGCTTAAAACTTCTTAGAGACACTCCTAAGGTCTGTAAAAACCAGGGAAAGAATATTGGTGTCCAAAATAGTACTAATTAATTAATTTATGAATGATACAATTTACCTTGTAAATTCTGGACGCTTTGAGGTATCATGAGAATGTTTGCCCTAATCCGTGACCCATATGAGCTCCAAAGAGGTAAAATAGATTATTAGGGTTAGTATAGGGTTTTTGGCTTCGAGGGGGAGGTTTAATCACCGAAAAATATTAAAAAATGAAGATATATAAATGAAACGAATTATTTTTCTAAAATAGGAAAGAGCCCATGGGCTGGCCCAATACCTAAATAAGTAACCCAAATTCACCCTGCTTATGAATTTCTAATGGGTCCAAAAGTATCAATAAGCTTTAATATATCAGTATAAGAAAAGTGGGAAGTTGAATGGGTGAAAAATGATGGAAAAAAAAGTTATAAAAGAAACAAATTCAGTTTTCAAAACTGGGAATGGGCTCACGGTCGGCCCAAATCATGAAGTAACCACCCTCTCTTCAAAAACTACTAAACAAATAATGGGGATCCCAAATTTGGGTGGTTAGACATATATGAAACTTCAAAACTCATGATTCATCTCACCATATACCCATGAAAAGGATCAGTGTTTCCAATATACTGGATCAATACAAAGACAAAAAAAACCGCGTGTGACAATTCCCCCCACCATTAAAGCTTTCCACCCCCGAAAAGCCATAACACATCCCGACTGAAAAAAACAACACCTAAGGATTCCATAACAACATAATCCAGCCTCTAAAGATAAGTAAATATCAATAAACAACAATGAAACTTAATAATCTTCCCCACACAAAACACAACTCACAACCACGTTGGGAGAATCAACGGAAAGATGAAGCCACCACCTCCACAACCAAGCCAAGAACCCGATTGTTGGGCCTTCTCTCAATGAACCCAACCATCACCCAAACCAAAGAGAACTCACAAAAACCAAATATTACAGGGGAGTACAGAATGGACTCCCAACCATTAATAATCAACTAGAACTAGAAATGTTCTTATGATGAAAATCCAGGAGACCCATGGTGGGTCTCCCCACTATTCGAAACCAACTAGCAACAAACATACAAGAATTAAACATGAGCTAGAATTGGGCCTCACTCACACAAGCACAAACAAAACTCCCACAAAAACCTAATATACCAAGTTAATAGGGTTAAAACATGAACATATAAACCACCCACTCCCGAACGGAGGGGACAAGAACTTGGCCAACACATTCAGCACAGTTCTGGACCCCCGCCACTTGGGGATGGGAGGGAAGGGGATCCAATAATTCAGCCAGTGAAACCACAAAAGAAACAAATAAACTACCCAAAACTCTCCACCTATGAATAGGTAACTTCAAGACTGCACCTGATTTATACAGGCGGTCCACACAGGGACATTGATTGAAAACCCACATCCATGAAGGAATAACCATAGACACTCTGTGAGGGGTTAAGTCCACCACGCTTGTTGCGAAAAAGGGAAATTCACAGATATGAGGAACCAAAGAATTGACATAGAACTAACTTACCAAAACAGTGGAGTAAAGTTCCTAATCGATCACTCCACACCTCTGTCGATTTCCTGACTGCGTGAAAAGCTTCACTCCGAGGCCTATGGCTGCAGCCCTGATTCTTGAAGCATTTGCTGCACCGCAGTCAGGTGATAATGATCACACCACTCAAAAAAAAACCACACTTGATCACCAAAAAAAAAACCTTCATCTAAATAGGAACTCATAGATACATATCAAAATTCTATCTCACTCCAAACAAGGGGCAGAATGGACAAGGAATATGACGAAAGACATCAACATCATTGAACACAACTGCTCTATCCAAAAGAATTATCACAACCTATAAGCACCTTTAATAGATCCCAAACAGATCTCTATTCCAACAAAATGGTTGAGGCATCATCGAAATAGGTGGATTTAAAATTTTAATGGAATCCTTATGTTGATCATAAGGAAAGATTTCCAACGGGGAACTATCCATGGCCACATCACAACATCACACACATCTTTAGAAACCCAATGAAAATTACTCCAAAACTGAGCCACCAACAAGATCTCATCTCTATTTAAAACAAGAGTATGAATTATAGATCAAATGGAATCTAAAAAAATAAACAACTCTTCTAAGACATAGAAAAATCAAGCCACATAACCATTGGTTTTACAAAAGGCCACAATTTTCAGCTCAAAACAATTTTGAAAAAACAAACTAACTTGGTGGGTTTCCACATTCCCTAATGGTGTTTCATCAAGTCTCACCCACATGCACATTTCCATGCCACCCCAGGCACCCAACAACCATACCATATAAGCCATCCTTCTAGATATAAATAAAACCATGCATGTGAGCACCCATGAAAACACTAAAGTCTAAAACAAAACAACATCATTCCAAAAAAAAATTACCTTCATAAGGAACACCAACCACCAAGTCAAAAAACCTTTTCATATTTCACAAAAAAACCACAATTAATTAATAACCATTTTCTTAAAAACCTAACCCTTTTCATTTTTAAAAACTTTTTAAATAACCAAGCCACTCCAAACAACCCCTTCCCATTTTTTTAAAAAAAATTCAGCAAGGTATATTTTCATAATCCGAGGTCCAATGAGACCAATACCGTTTCTAGTAAAACACCAGCCGATCAAAACCAATTTCCAAAACTAATTTATCCTATTCAAAAGATTTTTAACATCCAAAAATACCCCATTTAAAACAAAGATCCAGAATCACCTTAAAATGATTCACAATTTCAAAACATTTTATTTCAACAAACCACAAGTTTAGATTATGGATAACCCAATCCCTTTAAATCATTTCCACTTCCCTCCATTTTTTTTCACACAAACACAACTTTCCAAAACCATTATTATATTTAATTTTTGAAAATATCCTTTTAAACTTTTCAAAATCTAATCCTTAATTTAATCCCATTTCCACAATTCTCACAAAAGGATTTTAAAAACAAATATTCATAATTCAAGAAAGGTTTAAGAGACCCAAAAAGGGGGACTAGTGTCAGTGGGTGACTTGACCATATGGTTGGCGGCCATATGCCAAACACAACACCAACACAGAGAGACTTATTAGAACCATTCCCCAGCTCCACATGGATTTCCAGGCCCTGCAAGCTCACGGAGGCCATTAGTCAGACTCTCCTTGTCACATCCCAACACCAAAAAATCAACGAGAACAAAGGACACTAATAAAACCAGACTTCCATGGAAACCCGAGGATTAGAACAAGAAAGAGTTCACGACGCTCTTTTTGCACTTAACCCTCAAGTTCCAACAATCCTACTCCATCTACCTTGACATCCCCAAAATAACAAGGGCGCTCTAAAAAGAAAGGTCTGCTAAGAGACGACCTCCTCTGATACCATTTTGTCACGAACCAGCCCGAGTTGACCCTGAACCAGTCACCCCAGGCCAGCCCGCGACAAGTCCCGAGAGGTGTTCTCGATCCTCCCGGGATGGTGACAAGCACCAAGGGCATAAATATAGTTCACAAGAGAATGATTTAACCCATATATAAACAATCAAACATACATCGGAAATAAACGGACAACCCACAATGAATTTATATAAAAATTGAACTAAATATTATTTGTACAAGAAACTAAAAGTAGAACAAAACCAACAACTCAAATGAACAATCCCGATGACCAAATAACTCCATGTGACACTTCTGTTCACTCTTCCTAAAAATGATCAAATGTTTCCCAAGGTGATCGAACTAAAGATGAAACCTGCACAAGGGCTAAAAAAATAAGACTATATGTGTGAGTATTAAAACTCAGTAGGTTAGCCCGGTATTCTATTCCCAATGCACATTACTTTAAAATAAAAGAAACATCAATTTATAGTTTTAAATTCAAGATATGAAAGTATGGTTTTCAAATGAGGTTCCATGCTATAATAATTATTAGACAAAAAAATGCATGTTTAATAAACAAAAATGCAAGTAACAATTTTTTTCAAAGAGGTGAAACTTCAAAATGAAAATAGTTTCCAAGAGGGATGCTTTAAAGAATTTCAAATTTTAAATAAATAACCCATACTACTGAATTTACCAACAAAACATACCGTATGCCGAAGGTGAGTACAAAATAGTTAATGAGCACTAGTAATGGGAACACCCCTTAGCACTAGTTAGTTGTGAGCCCCAGGTACCTCATATCTCGGTGAAAGTAACCATAATAAATATATGTTCTCATGAATGAGCCACTAGTAGGGAATATAACCATAAATTAGTGGTCCCCAATCATCATCATCATCATAGTTTAGTTAGTTTTGTCGTCATCAAACTTGCTACATGACACAAAGGCCAACCCCACAAAATCAGTAGCATACTAGTACACGTCCACCCACCTAGATACCTGGGATTCCCTTTAGTGCTCAATCAAATTACACATATTATCAAATAAACATTTCACATCCACATTACATTCCCAAACCATAAAAATACAAACATCCCATAATCATTCTTCACATTTCTTACACGAATCAATAAACGGCTAAATATTTTGGTAGAACAATTTCATGAAGTGTATTGAGGCTTTGCACATAAAACTCATTCAAAAACACTCTTTAAATTATAAAAACTCATCAAAACCAAACCAAATAATATTTGGAAGCCCTAGAAACATTTAATAAAATCATTTAATGGACCATAAAACAATCCCAATTGCACAACTTGGTATACACAATTAAAATAGTCCTTTATTTCTAGGAAATGCCAAACGGGCCTTTAAACATTTTCTCAAAAATAACTTTTGACGAAGGTAAGAATTTTAATTTTATTAAGGATGTGTATAAACACCATTTAAAGCAGAAAAACACATTCATATATCTCTTATAATACTGAGGTTAGATATTCAAAACACAACCATTTTCATAAACATGTGAAACGGACCATTTTTGGGAAACTCGGGCCAAAATATGTTGTAATCCAAAAACCCACTTGTTTGTAAAAACAAATCCAAATGGGAAATCCATATAAGGACCCAAAAAATACCATTTATCATTCTTCCAATTCCTATATAAATCCAAAAAAAATAACTTCTAAATCACACATCACACATAAAATCCAACCAGGCAATTTATCGAACACATGTCATGCCCTTTTTAAACAAAACAATTTTATTAAGTACTTGAAAAGGAATAAAACACCAATTTAAGGTCATATTTTCCTTCAAGATACTGTAAAATGTTAAAAATACCATAAAATAGATTATAAACCTCACAAAATATTTGCAAGAGATAATGGAATATTTAAACAAACACTTGTTGAGCACTTTCATGACAAAACAACACTACCTTTCACAAAAAAATGATTAAACAAACACTTTGCACACCAAGAAAATTTTCCAAAGGCATAAAAACAATAATAAACATTTATATCAGTTTATGGGAATATTAAAATGATGAAACTTGAATTATAAAGGCATGTTCAATGGATATCCTACCTCAAATCCTTGGCGTAATTGAAACACACACCTGAAATCACCCGCCGCGGGTTTATAAACCCTAAAACTATAAAGAACAGACCTAAAGAAACAGAAACCATATAACAAACATGGTATAACAAAACCACAGGTCGATCAATACTAGGGAAAAATATAAATCCAAGAAATAATGAAAGGAGGGGGAAGAGGAATGGGAAAGGAGAAGGAATCTCACCTTTCACCCTAGAAAACTCTTTGTCTTCCATTAGATCTGCAACCAAATAGAGAAGGTAATGGATTTAAACTTCATGGAGACACTCATAAGGTCTGTAAGAACCTGGGAATGAATATTTGTGTCCCAAACAGTACGAATTGATTTATTTAGGAATGATACAATTTACCTTGTCAATTCTAGACGATTTGAGGTATCCTGAAAATTTTCACCCTAATCCACGACCCATATGAGCTCCAAAGAGGTAAAATAGATTATGAGGGTTATTATAGTATCATTGTATTATAGGGGGAGGTTTAATCATAGAAAAATATTAACAAATGAAAAATATATAAATGAAACGAATTAATTTTTTAAAACAGGAAATGGGCCCATGGGCTGGCCCAATACCTAAATAAGTAACCCAAATTCACCCTACTTATGAATTTATAATGGGTCCAAAAGGATACATAAGTTTTAATATATCTGTATAGGACAAGTGGGAAGTTGAATGGGTGAAAAAGGATTAAAAACAATAGATTTATAAAAGAAACAAACTGGTTTTTAAAACTGGGAATGGGCTCACGGTTGGCCCAAATCATGAAGTAACCACCCTTTCTTCAAAAACTACTAAACAAAAAATGGGGATCCCAAATTAGGGTGGTTAGATATATATGAAACTTCAAAAATCATGATTCAGCTCACCAAATTCCCATGAAAAGGATCGGGATTTCCAATTGACTGGATCAATACAAAGACCCAAAAAACTCGTCTTTGACAATTCTCCCCACCATTAATGCTTTCCACCCCCGGAAAGCCATTACACTTTCCGGATGAAAAAAAACAAAACCTAAGGATTCCATAACAACATAATCTACCCTCTAAAGATAAGGAAATATCAATCACCAAAAATGAAACATAATACTCTTTCCCACACAAAACACAACTCACGACCACGTTTGGAGAATCAACGGAAAGATGAAGCCACCACCTTCACAACAAAGCCAAGAACCCAATTGTTGGGCCTTCTCTCAATGAACCCAACCATCACCCAAACCAAAATTGAACTCACAAAAACCAAATATTCCCGGGGAGTCCAGAATGGACTCCCCAACATTAATAATCAACTACCACTATAAATGTTCTTAGGATGAAAATCTAGGAGACCCATGGTGGGTCTCCCCACCCTTAGAAAACAACTAGCAATGAACAGACAAGAATTCAACATGAGCTAGAATTGGGACTCACTCACACAAGCCCAAAAAAACCTCCTACAAAAACCTACTATACCAAGTTAATATCATTACAACATGAACATATAAACCACCCACTCCTGAATGGAGGGGACAAGAACTTGGCCAACACATTCAGGACAGCGCTGGACCCCCACCACTTGGGGATGGGAGGGAAGGGGACCCAATAATTTGGCCACTGAAACCACAAAAGAAACAAAGAAACTACCCAAAACTCTCCTCCTATGAAAAGGTAACACCAAGACTGTGTGAAAAGCATCACTCCGAGGCCTATGGATGGAGCCCTGATTCTTGAAGCATTTGTTGCACCGCAGTTAGGTGATAAAGATCACACCACTAAAAAAAACCACACTTGATCACCAAACAAAAACCTTCATCTAAATAGGAACTCATAGATACATATAAAAATTCTATCTCACTCCAAACGAGGGGCAGAATGGACAAGGAATACGACGAAACACATCAACATCATTGAACACAACTACTCTGTCCAAAAGAATTATCACGATCTAGAAGCACATTTAATAGATCCCAAACAGATCTCTATTCCAACAAATAGGTTGAGGCATCATCAAAAGTGTTGGATTTAAAATTTGGAAGGAATCCTTAGTTTGATCCACATGAAAGATTTCCAACAGAGAACTATCTATGGCCACATCACAACATCAAGCACATCTTTAGAAACCCAATAAAAATTACTCCAAAACAAAGCCACCAAAAGATCTCATCTCTAGATAGAACGAGAGTATAAATTCTAGATCACATGGAAGATAACCAAATAAAAAAACTCTTCTAATACATAGAAAAATCAAGCCACATAACCATTGGTTTTAAAAAGGCCACAATTTTCAGCTCAAAACAATTTTGAAAAAACAAACTAACTTGGTGGGTTTCCACATTCACCAATGGTGTTTCATCAAGTCTCACCCACATGCACATTCCATGCCACCCCAGGCACCCAAAAACCATACCATATAGGCTATCCTTCTAGATATAAGTAAAACCATGCATGTGATCACCCATGAAAACACCAAAGGCTAAAACAAAACAACATCATTCCGAAAAAAATTACCTTCATAAGGAACACAAACCACCAAGTCAAAAAACATTTTCATATTTCACAATAAAACCACAATTAATTAAGAACCATTTTCTTAAAAACATACCCCTTTTCATTTTTAAAAACTTTTTAAATAACCAAGCCACTCCAAACAACCCCTTACCATTTTTTAAAAAAAATTCAGCAAGGTATATTTTCATAATCTGAGGTCCAATGAGACTAATACCGTTTCTAGTAAAACAACAACTGATCAAAACCAATTTCCAAAAATAATTTATCCGATTCAAAAACTTTTTAACATCCCAAAATACCCCATTTAAAACAAAGATCAAAAATCACCTTAAAATGATTCACAATTTCGAAACATTTTATTTCAACAAACCACAAGTTTAGATTGTGGATAATCCAATCCCATTAAATCATTTCTACTTCCCTCCATTTTTTTCACACAAACACAACCTTCCAAAACCATTATTATATTTAATTTTTGAAAAGACCCTTTTTAAATTTTCAAAATCTAATCCTTACTTTAAAACCTATTTCCACAATTCACACACAACGATTTTAAAAACAAATATTCAGAATTCAAGAAAGGTTCAAGAGACCCGAAAAAGGGGAATTAGTGTCGGTCGGTGACTTGACCATATGGTTAGCGGCCATATGGAAAACACAACACCAACACAGAGAGACTTATTAGGACCATTTCCCAGATACACATGGCTTCCCAGGCCCTGCGAGCTCAGGGAGGCCATTAGTCAGACTCCCCTTGTCATATTCCAACACCAAAAAATCAACCAGAACAAAGGACACTAATAAAACCAGACTTCCATGGAAACCCGAGGATTAGAACAAGAAAGAGTTAGTGACGTTCTTCTTGCACTTACCCCTCAAGTACCAACAATCCTACTCCATCTACCTTGAAATCCCCAAAATAACAAGGGCACTCTAAAAAGAACGGTCTGCTAAGAGCCGACCTCCTCTGATACCATTTTGTCACGAACCAGCCCGAGTCGACCCTGAACAGGTCACCCAGGCCAGCCCGCGACAAGTCCCGAGAGGCGTTCCCGATCCTCCTGGAATGGTGACAAGCACCAAGGGTATCAATAGAGTACACAAGGGAACAATTTCTCCCATATATAAACAATCAAACAAACAACAGAAATAAACGGACACCCAAAATGAATTTATATAAAAATTGAACTAAATATTATTTGTACAAGAAACTAAAAGTAGAACAAAACCAACAACTCAACTGAAAAATCCTGATGAAAAACTAAATCCATGTGACACTTCTGGTCACTCTCCAACACAATGATCAAATTTCTCCCAAGGTGATCGAACTAAAGTTGCAACCTTCACAAGGGCTAAAAAAAGAGGACTATAGGTGTGAGTATTAAAACTCAGTAGGTTAGCCCGATATTCTATTCCCAATGAAAAATACTTTTAAAATAAAATAAACATCAATTTATAGTTTTAAATTCAAGATATGAAAGTATGGTTTTAAAATGAGGTTTTATTCTATAATAATTATTAGACAAAAACATACATGTTTAATAAACAAAAATGAAAGTAACAATTTTTTTCAAAGAGGTGCAACTTCAAAATGAAAATAGTTTTCAAGAGGGCTGATTTAAAGAATTTTAACTTCTAAATAAATAAAACATACTACTGAATTTTCCAACCAAAAACACCGTATGCCGACGGTGAGTACAAAATAACCAATGAGCACTAGTCACGGGAACACCCCTAGGCACTAGTTAGTTGTGTGCCCCAGGTACCTCGTATCTCGGTGAAAGTAACCATAATAAATATCTGTTCTCATGAACGAGCCACTATTAGGGAACATACCCATAAGCTAGTGGTCCCCAATGATCATAATAATCATAGTTTAGTTAGTGTTGTCATCGTCAAACTTGCTACGTGAAACAGTGGCCAACCCCCACAGAATCACTAGCATACTAGTACACGTCTGCCCACCTAGATACACGAGATTCCCTTTTGTGCTCAATCAAGTTACACATATTATAAAATATACATTTCACATCCAAATTACATTTCCAAACCATAAAAACACAAAAAATCCCATAATATTTCTTTACATTTCTTACACGAATCAAGAAACTGCTAAATATTTTGGTAAAATAATTTCATGAAGTGTATTGAGCCTTTGCACATAAAACTCATTCAAAAACACTCTTTAAATTATAAACACACATCAAAAAGAAACCAAATAATATTTGGAATCCCTATAATAATTTAATAAAATCATTTAATGGACCATAAAACAATACCAATTGCACAACTTGGTATACACAAGTAAAACACTCCTTCATTTCTAGGAAATGCCAAACGAGCCTTTAAACATTTTCTCAAAACTAACGATTGATGAAGGTATGCATTTTAATTTTATTAAGGATGTGTATAAACAACATTTATAGAAGAAAACCACATTCATAAATATCTTATAATACTTAGGTTATATATTCAAAACACAACCATTTTCATAAAGATGTGAAACGGTCCATTTTCGGGAAACTCGGGCCAAAATATGTTGTAAAACAAAAACCCACTTGTTTGTAAAAACAAATCCAAATTGGAAATACATATAATGACCCAAAAATAACATTTAAAATTCTTCCAATTCCTTTATAAATCAAAACAAATAACTTTTATATCACAAATCACACATAAAAGCCAACCGGGCAATATACCGAACACATGTCATGCCCTTTTTAAACAAAAAAATTTATTTTAAGTACATGAAAAGGAATAAAACACAAATTTAATTTAATAAATTCATTCAAGATACTGTAAAATGTTAAAAATACCATAAACCAGATTATAAAAATCACAATATATTTGCAAAATATAATGGAACATTTAAACAAACACTTGTTGAGCACTTTCATGACAAAACAACACTACCTTTCACAAAAAAAATGATTAAACAACCACTTTGCACACCAAGAAAATTTTCCAAAGGCTTAAAAACAATAATAAACATTTATATAAGTTTATGGAAATATTAAAATGATGAAACTTTAATGATAAAGGCAGGTACAAGGGATATCCTACCTCAAATCCTAGGCCTAATTGAAACACGCACCCGAAATCACCGGCCGCAGGTTTATAAACCCTAAAACTATAAAGAACAGACCTAATTGAATAGAACCCCATAAAAAAACATTATATAACAAAACCCTAGGTCGATCAATACTAGGGGACAATATAAAGCCAAGAAATAATGAAAGGAGGGGGAAGAGGAAGGGGAAAGGAGAAGGAATCTCACATTTCACCCTAGAAAACTCTTCATCTTCCATTAGATCGTCATCCCTATAGAAACAGTAATGGATTGAAACTTCTTGGAGACACTCCTAATATCTGGAATAACTAGAGAAAGAATATTGGTGTCCAAAAGAGTAAGAATTTATCGATTTATGAATGATACAATTTACCATGTCAATTCTGGATGATTTGAGGTATCCTGAGAATTTTCGCCCTAATCCGCGACCCATATGAGCTCCAAAGAGGTAAAATTGATTATGAGGGTTAGTATAGGGTTATTGGATTATAGGGAGAGGTTTAATCACTGAAATATATTAAAAAATTAAAAATATATAAATGAAACGAATTATTTTTTTTAACAGGAAATGGGCCCATGGGCTGGCCCAATACCTAAATAAGTAACCCAAATTCACCCTGCTTATGAATTTATAATGGGTCCAAAAGGATAAATAAGTTTTAATATATCAGTATAGGATAAGTGGTAAGTTTAATGGGTGAAAAAGGACAAAAAATCAACAGAGTTATAAAAGAAACAAATTCGGTTTTTAAAACTAGGAATGGGCTCACGGTTGGCCCAAATCATGAAGTAACCACCCTTTCTTCAAAATATACTAAACAAACAATGGGGATACCAAATTATGGTGGTTATAAATATATGAAACTTAAAAACTCAATATTCATCTCACCAAATACGCATGAAAAGGATCGAGATTTCTAATAGACCGGATCAATACAAAGACAAAAAAACCGTGTGTGACATCCAAAGAGTAAGAAGGATTATATCTTTCACAGTATTAAGCCAACATTTAGAAGGGAAATAGTCTCCCATGTATTCTCAACATATGAAGAAATAATATCATGTCTTAATAAGATAAGTAAAGAATTATCCGTGTCCTAAGGCTTTGAAGGGAAGCAAGAGAAGAAAAGGATGGAAGAGAGAAATATGGATAAAGGGAATAAGGGAAAGAAGAATTTTCTCATATGTGATAACTGTGGGAAGAAACACCCTGGAACTTGCCTGAAGGGAATAGAGTTTTTTATAATTGTGGAGAAAAATTACACCAAGTACGTGACTTCAAGGGTAAGAAAAAGGTTTCAAATGTATAATGCTTCATCTGCAAGGAGTTGAGACACTACGCGAATCAAAGTCCCATTAATAAGAGTATACCACAAATAATGTTATTGGATAATAATCAAGTCATGATACTACCACATATGAGGAGGAATGATTAGAGTTATTATGTTTTTATTAGGTAATTATGTCATTTGAGTGTTGTATCAACAATGTATTGGTCATAATAATTATGGAGTATATAAGGATTGAAATGCAGTACTATTTCCTTAAGGACTTGAGATTGTGTGGAACCAAGAAAAGTGACTCAATAGCAGGTTAAATTTTTGGAAAATATATGGTTGAAAGAAAGATAAACCATAATATGGTTCTGATACCGAGGTAGCGATTTTGGAATAATACATGATTGATTTGGATAAATTATATTGGAACTGATTAATGATTTGTATATTCCATCATTATTGGAGTTTACAACATTTTTTGATAGAAGGAGTATATCCTGTATTCTATAAGGAATAAGTGATCATGAATGCAATAAATAAGGTTTTATGATAATTTAGGATGTTGTAGTGTTTTCAAAGAATACATGATGAAGGTGTTCACATGTTATTACATGGAAAAAAGGATCTTCATTGTGTTTACCTTCCTTATAAATTTTGGACTGTGAGTTCACACAGAAGTAATTTGGATAATTCTAGGTTGAGATTATTATTGGATTTCCATAAAAGGAAAACCCAGAGGTTGGGTGGAAAACCGTTGCGTCTGGAAAGGCTGCGAGACTTGAACCTGCAATAGAAGGGCGACAAGGGTGTATCACCTACCACTGTCCCACGTGATGTCCTGGATTGAATACTGTAGTATTTTTTTTTTAAAATCTGGTAGATGATTTATAAATTAATTTTTTGAACCCTATACGAATAGCATAAATAGAATATTATTTCTAAGTTCTATTATCTTTTAGAGTGAAAGATGAGTTTGTGGTAGAAATTAGTTAAAGTATGCGACTGTACTTATTAAGTATATATTTTTCTTCTTCTATTATTCTATGAAGAAATTAATTCTTATACTTTAGTGAAGGGATCTTAAAACAAAAAATGTGTTATCCTAATACCATATGTTTTTTTGAACCGATGGTATTTTAAATCATCATAGATTGATGAATTTAAGACCCTCAATTTTACACTTGTTTGTGATTGATGACCTCAATCACTACCTATAAATATTGACGTTTTCCTGCAATTATATGTCTCTAATTTCCACCAATTTTCTCCAAATTGAGATCATAATTTGGTGGTGACCCTTTAATTTCCCTTTTCCTTTTATTAAGACTAAATTTTATTAACCTAATTTTCGATGTGGGTTTTCCCAAAGGTATTTTATATTTTCAAACTTTTATTTTCAAGAAATAATTTCAAATTGCGAGGATGAAATTTATTGAAGGAGGGAAGAATGTAACACCATAAGCTTCCACAGTACACTTCCCTTTGAATAATACAGTAGTGTGTGTTGTATGCATCTTCGAGTTCTAACACACACCACAACTGATCAAACTAGCCGTTATGAATAGTAATACCCACTTTTTGAAATTTTATAAATTCTATCATTCAAAATGGAATTCATTTTTTGATTCAGAATATCAAAATTAGACTATGGTGATTTTTTTTGTGTTTTTCTGAAAACATTCAATTTTTTATGAAAAGTAAAAAAACACTAAGTTATAGATTAAAATTGAATTTTTATTTTAATAATTAATTATTTTATTTAAATTTTATTAAGGTAAAAATAGATACATAATATCTATATAAGTTCAATGTAATTCATTGGATTTAGTTTAGAATAATATTTGTTAAATTAAAATTTTATTGAAATTTTCACCGTCTTTTACCCACCTCCCAAGAGAATTTGAAAATTCACATAAAACTTAATTTTACTGCTTTTGTGAGTGGAATTTAAAAAACCCTAGAGACCTAGTTAATATCAAGGAGTAAAATGTGGTTCAATAAGATAAAAATAATTTTTGGTGAATAGAAACTTTTTACTTTTATTTACCACGGTTAAAAGTAAATAGGGTAATTAAAGGGAAAAATGATATTAATATTACCCTAACACATGTCCTAATTTTATTGGACAAGTTTATATCGACCAAAGGAAACCTTTAGAATAAAATATTAGCATTTAGGTTCACTTGGATTAGATTAGGACATTTATTATTATTTAATTCAAAGAACAATTAAAAGAGTTAAAATCAAGGTTTAATTAATAAAACATTTTTAATATAGGGATATACATAAGATAAATTTGATTGTAAATATTCACTAGAAAGATAAAACGATTTACTACATAATTTTATTTTATTTATAATTTTTAGACATTAAATAATTTAATTTATTTATGACACAATGGTAATGTCGTGATTACCTAATTAATGAAATATTAAAATAATTGATATTATAAATATACAAATAAAAGTAATTTGAGACTTTTTATGAATTAAAATAATATTATAGGTTAATACTACATGTTAGTATTTATTTAATTATGTTTTTTTGAAGTAATAATTATTTTATGATTTTCACAAAAAATCAAATAACAAATAGTGTCAAAATTGACATAAAAGAGTTTTTAAACAAAATATTATATTATTAATTGATATTCAATTCCTAAAAATCTAAGGATTGTCCAAGAGACTTATATAATGATAGGTGTATCATTTATGGCCCACATGGGGGTATCTTGGAGGTATATTGTATGTTTATTAACTATATAATATAAACATTTAAAGAGACATGGTAAATGTCAAACTATTGAACTAAGAGTTAAATATAAATGATAAGGTTAATATACTGACCCAAACCTGTATAAAATCTATTTGTTGAAATTATTTAGACCAATAACCACATTAATCTTTAAATAATCCACTTTGGAGGCATTAGAAACTGAATATGAATTTATTATAAAATAATATTTCTAGCTTTTCCAAAGGTTCCCCTCACCCCTTTTATAAAAGGGCACTCACCCTTCTCACTAATTCACACATTCAAAGCATTTGGCTCAGCCAAACACTGAAAAATACTCTCTAAACTTCCCTCAATTCAACATAAAGGCTTTATTTTGATCAGAAAGCCAACTTAAGGAGCCCCTTTGATCAAATCAAAAGGAAGAACCCGAAGAAGAGGTAATGTTTTCACCACCCTCTTTCAAGTTACTTTCTTCTTAAACATCTACTTTCTTTGTTATTTCCATTATAAAATAATAAATCCAGTATCTTATATATACTTTGATGTTATTATAAATATGGTACAAACATATTTAGTATTCTATCCATCCTTTGAATGACATGTCACCATACGTGCATACGTACGGCTTACCATCTCCATGTCATGGTGTAATTGTTATTCAATATATTATTATTTGGATGGGTATAATAATGATGTGTAATTCATTTAAATAATGAATATAACATGATAATTATTCTGTATATATGTTATAACATCCAATTATATATTATTTTAATATCAAAGGAATGATATTGTCGCTCGTGCATACGTATGGACTACCGTCTCCATGAACGCGATGAGATTCATTACCCATCGTATCCATTAAAGTATAATTATCATTTTATGATTAAGAATAATGTTTAAGGACATGATATAATTCTGGAAATGAATATGATACAACCTATCCATTAAAAACAAGTCTTACATAACGAAGCATATACATGAAAACGAATAAATTAACACCTGAAACGACGATAATACTAAAATATTATTAACAAAGCAATATTAAAAGATCATATATGATATCATATTTATGTATATTATTCTTGTATAATTTAATAACAATGATTTAAATATTATATAGGAGGTTAACCTACACTCTATCAAGGAAAAGTACAAGGTAATGGGTTTCTTATCTCACTTTTAATTCAATGAGATTTCCATTGTTCACCAATAATTTATGGCATGTGGTGTGTGTACTGCCCATGATTGTATTAATTATGTAATGTACTTTAATTTATGAATATTTAAATCATCATTTTATGATCCTTCTTTCATAGGTATATGTTTCGTAAGTTACTAAGTCGATAAGGGAATTTGAAATTTCAATTTCCACTCATTCGGCTTTACGAATACTTCATTGATTATATTACTCCAAGATTATGTGTGGAATCACTATTCATTTTCTTATGTCATAATTTTCACTCCCCTTAATGTAGATATACTTTAGATACACATAATCACTCCATTTATAAATTCTCAAGTCATCGATATGAACTTGATAAGAGTAATTTTAACACAATATCCATTTGTTGAGTTAAATATCCAATTCATTAGGGTTGTTTTTACAAGAATATGTGTGAATTTCCTTTGATTGATTTACACTGAATATCAAATCACTTTGAGTTTATTTTATTTGTCAAAAATAATTATGTTTTTGATTTATCCTTAACCTAAGGATATTATCTTTATATGATGTTTCATCTCAAATTATATTCCATTGAGACTTCTTTGTTGTTATACACCCAATCACTTTTATATGGTGTATATAATGTACTTTGACATAGTATATCCGGAATCCCTTTATTCTCATGATATTACAAAGTTTTGATTACCTCAATTATTTTAATTAAAGTGTCAATCTTTTGGTTAGAAACTCTAACTAAAATATCTATTTTAAATGTTTTAAATATTTATTCTTTTAATCTTTCTCATTAATGTCCATGTTTTAGAAATAGATTTAAGGATTTATTTTTATGGACATTAATGTTTTAAAATTAAAATTACTTTTAAAAGTTTCAAAGTGTTTTGAGACACTTTGATTCAAAAATCTATTTTAAATGGCTTCTTGACAAATAGTTGACTTTTAAATGTTTTCAAGAAAAAGGGGGATATTTCTCTCAATAGTTTGATGATTATTTTAATCTATGTAAATATCCTTCATTAGTCTCGATTGAGGTTAATATGATACAATACAATCTTCCATATTTTATCGAATTAGTTATGTTTGAATGTGTATGTGCTATTTTAATACCATTCATGGTTTGTGGACAAAGTATTGACATTTCATACGCTAGTTTTAATACCAATGTTTATGTTATGTTTCAAACTTTTCATATGAGGAATTCATTGGACTTAGTAAGTAATGGGTGGATCCCGCTATAGATCCTCGATGCATCGATAGGTTTAATTAGACAAACAAGTGTCTTGGCACCAGGCCTTGAAAAAATCTTATTTGGAGTCTTGGCACGAGGCCTTGACTATGTGGTTATGATAGTCTGGAATTATGCATTCCATCATTATGAAAGTTGTTATTGATATTGCATGTGATTATTAGACTAGTAGAACATCCATGTGAATATGTAAATGGAATCATTTCAATTTATTTTGGCCATGTTATGATGAAGCTCAAGTTTAAAAGGCTTTTGTTTTAGTTATGCATTGCCTTAAATGTTTATGTTTATTTAAGAAATTTTTTTCTATATTGTTATCTTTACTGAGTATCTGATCTCACCCCTTTAAATGTTTTATTTTTCCCAGGACGTGAAGAAGTAATTTATGAATTACCTACAGTCATAGTATGATGGAATATGAAGACAATATTTTATTGTAGTTTTTCACTTTATTATGTAATGTTAGACTTATGAATGTATCTAGAATTTCCAAGGCTACTAAACTAATCATTCTTTCAAGACTTGATCTTTTGTGATCATGACTATGTTATGTAATAATTCACCGAATCTAGGTAACTAGGGTTAGGGTGTTACATTTATGTACACTCATTACCATTCCAAAATTCTGTAAGGTTTTCCTTCCTTTCTCATTTTATCCAAGTTTCTGAATAATTGATACACCATTTTATTTTAAATTAAAAATAATGTGGTATGTTTTCACACCTCCCCATACTACCCTTATTATGTTTTTATGATGGGATACCTCTTTCTATCTCATTAATTCCTCACACATACACCTATTACCATGCAAAAATTTCGTAAGACTTTTTCAATTTCTCCTCTTTCTTCTAGTTTCTCTATTATGTAACACATTATATTTCCAAATTAATTTTGTTGAGACATGAATTTATATGAACCCTTTACTATCCATTTCATTTATATATGATTAGATACCACTTTCTATCTAATCAAATATTTTTATGAATTTTTATGTGACACCATTAGGATGTAGAAATTGCACCGCGAATTTCCATGCCAAAATCATCATATAGTGAATACCATAACCATTTCTCTATCAAGGGTATTCATTTTCACACACATATACTTATTTATTATATAATTTCATGTATTTATTCCACATTACTTTATCATGGAATAAATTTTGATGTTGAATGAATCTGTATTATATGATCTATGTGGAACACTTACGCACGAGATTGAAATGATTACGAAGGGTGCACCCTGATAGCGCTCCAATGAATTATGTAATGTTTAGTATCATGATACGTAATGTTAAATGAGATTTTACTCATTATAATTAATGTTAAATTAGGTTTTAATGATGTTAATCCATGTGAAATGACCCTTGGCTCATGCTAATATCATTTTGTAAGTTGTTGCCACATTTCCATGCTATGATGATCATGTTATATCGTGCATTTATGATCATGTTTATCATATGACCCATTGATATGCCTATGAACAATCATGTATTATATTATTCATGTTATTCATTTTTTACTACCTTAGTGGTCTTTATAGCCCACCCCTTTCTTATGTATGTTCTCAGGTTATCCCATACAGTGTTAAGTATGAAGTAATGTTATGGTAATGTTGAAGAAGCTTTCAATAAATATGTTGTATTTCATGTTTTCAGTTGTTATGTAATGTTCACAAACCCAAAATACACTAGTCCTCTAGATCCTTGGATTTTTATTATTTTCATATTTATTTAATAATGCTTTTTTAAATATTAATTAAAGATCATGTTTGTTATATAGTGTGATAATACAAAAGTAATAATATTTTGGATTCCACTATTTGTAAAAAAAAAAGTCAATATTTACTTGATAGGACCCTTGACCTTGGAAAAATTTTAGAACCACTCTTATCATAATAACACTCACAATTTTTTCATGATTCTCAATAATTCATAATCTATGTCCAAATGTACCAACTACAGAGAAACAGTGATGGTGAATATACCTATACCCATGTGTGATCCATAACTAGGAAGAATTATTTTTGATTCAAGTATCTATAATATGAAGTGTTTTATTAAAAATTCCAGTAAGATCAAACTATTTATGAAAACTATAAAATTTTGGGTGATCAACATAATATAAGTTATGAAAACATGACAATAACACAATGTTGAAAATCATTTATTTGTTGATAGTAAAAAATAATAAAAGAATATCTACTCATCAGAGTCTCTTCCATGTTTTATATTACCAAAAAAATATAACAATACAAGAATAAAATATAATATTATTGAAATACTGCTCAATACCAACTATATTCTATCCTATAGTGGTCATAGACTAGAAACATTAGTCAACCATTGTGGTTTCAACCTCTGTAGTTAGCTGTAACACCTTCTCTCTAAGAGAAACATCAAGTTTTTCCTCTTCAGTAATATCAATGAGGTTGTATTATTCTATAAAACTATTATTCATATTAATAATATTATAACATAGTCAATAAATCTCTTATTAAATCATATCATTTTTTTCATTTCAGTGACCACAATTTTTTGTGATGCTACTTCCTTAGCATTCTTGGAGGCTTCACTAAGGGATTTATTCAATTGTTTTACAACTATAGAGGAGACCTCTAATTATAATATTATCAAGTCAAGGGAACTATTTTACTCCCTAATATTGAACACCTCCTTCATTGTTGTGTTTAGGGATTTATATTTGAACCCACAATAACCATGTTTCATGAACATGTTTTGGAGGTGGCTTAATTGGTCATTGAGATTTTCCAACAGGACAACCATAGTCAAGATCCAATTTTCTCCCAACCCTTTTTGACTGAAATAATATTTTAATGTTATGTATTCCCATCCTTGAACCAAGACTAGCCCAGTAATGGACATTCTTTCAGAAACTAAGTTACTAAGTGAGGGGTTTTTACTCGTATTTCATGGTGGGAATGATAAAAAATATTCTTGAACCTCATCCATATTTGTTTGGTGAGATTATGAAGTAGTAATAATCAAGTTCTCCATGATCCAAGGAAAATATAATACAATTAATAACATGAATATTATTAGTCAAAATTACTAAAAAGTATCCTTAAGTAATTATTAACCTTGGTAACCACTAAGAATATATACTTTTTGGCTATAACAAAAGTTCCAATTGTCACTTTGACATCAACATGAGGGACTATAAAGATATAATACTATGATAAGAGACCCTAGGACATAGAAAATGTCCCTACCACCAATGAACTATACATAGAGAGTATGATGGGATCGTCACTATAAAGAAATGAAAACATAGACATAGGTCAGGAAATATGATATAACCTCAATTGTACATGAAAATATAGAAGAAACACATACCATCACCCAATGATTCATCCATCCTAGAAGGATAAAAATAAGAATAGGTTCTTAGTTTTGGAATCTCCAAGGGTGTAATCACACACATCAAATCAAAGTGAAAAAATTTCTAATAAATTTGAATCAAGCCCCAATTCTAATATCATTCAGACATCGATCATTTCCCTCCTATGTAAAACCTGTCAAAAGAAAGAGGCCCCATTATAGGGATATAAAGTGTATTTCCCTTGATAGTAGACACATATGGACTTGAAGGGAAATGAAGAAAATTTCTATAATTTAAAAATCTTTGAAAAATATTAGAACCATTAACAAACACCTAGAACTACTAAACATAGTTGTTAACTCAGAATGAGGCCATCTTGATAGTAACCTTACTCATTCTCTCTTCCCAATCACATTTAATGGAAGAATATTATACAAAATAAGTGTCTGAGGAAATGGAGGTCTCATTACTGGGGAAAATGGTAGAATCACTTCTTGATTAACAATCATAACTTCCATATTCTCATTTTTACTAGGAGATCCTAGATCATCTGCATCCTCACCAACTTGTGAGATAGCTCCAACTTCTATTAATCTAGGAGAGTATAGTAGAGAAATGAGAGGTTTATGAATCCCCCTATATCCAAAAATATCCATGGGAATGCTAATATGGTTATTAATAGCATAAATGAGTATTATGTGATAATTAAATTCATCTCACCACTTCTCCAGAACTATACTGGCTTCCCTTGTAATAAATAGTTTCACTTATACAAGGAAATATAATTTAAATTTCCTGATTTTTATAATAAAATAATTATTCAATGAATTTTAATGAAACCATTATATCCTAAAAGAATGACTCGACATCAACAGGTTGTTTCTCATTTGAGATAAATTTAGGAGTAGTTCTATTCACAAATCCCTCTAGCTCTACCTCTTCCTAACAATGAATATTTTAAGTTTCTATACATAAAATTTCAATTCTCTAATCATCCCATTATTAAAACAAAATCAGAAATACTACAAAATATAGACTAGGTAAAAAGGGAGGTATTTTACTCACTGGTATTTCTCCAATGGGAACCCCACCAGCCAGAACTCCACTAGTGGGAACTCTACCCACTGTTACTACATAGACTCCACTCTAATCAATGAAGGAGTTGGATCTAAAGTCTTACTGAAATTTTAGTAATTTATTGATCCACTAGACTTTTTTAAGCTATCCTTTTAATAGAATTTTGTCTTGTTGATGTTATCAAATCACCAATTCCCACACACCCAAACAATGATGGAATCTCGTTGATTTTAATTTCTAGCATATGAAATTGACCATGGAGATATGTCCATATATAGGTGTCGTCATAGGCATTTTAGAGACCAATTCCCACACAAGATGGATGGAAGTCACTTAGATTTGAGTTTCTTTCTAGTCAAGATGTTCCAAAACTAACAAGCTACCATGTGGTGTCTCTTTGTAAAAATATCATGAGGAGTATTGGGGAAATTATTCTTGATATATATGAATTTCCTCCCAAATTAGAAATTGTTCTACTATTGAATGATAATATTTTTTCCTATATAAGAAAACAAGACACCAAAAAAAGAACAAGATATGTATATTCCTCAAGATCAACCATATGATTTTCAGTAATGGCATATGATGGAGCTCCATGTGGAATTTATAAATATTTCTCCTAATTGTTAAATTTTTCCCTTATCTCATAATGCATCAGTTTTACTAGACTAACTATACTAATACTCTTGGGGAATGGTTTGAATATCCACCAAGAATGTATTGGGTTTCAATAAATTCATAACCAGAAATATGATCTCCCTTTTATCCCCCTAACTCTGATAATGGGCCTGAAATCCAACATGGGGCTTCCCCTTATGTATATGGTGTTCTTGGAAATACAATTTTTTAATTATAGGAATGAGAAATTCAATCCTCCAAGAACATTCCAAGTAAAGACCCATCAAAAAAGTGATCACCCTTACCAAAAAAATTTCAATTGTTTTTGAACAAGTACCCACTGAGGAACATCACTAAAAATCTATCCAATCGAACAAGTTAATTGACATGGGAAGTGACTTTACACCCCCATCCGTTGAACTAAACCTCTTCATGAGTTGTATAATAAGTGACCTACGCCCCATGAGATTAATTTGATGAGAAATCCATGGGATTTGTATATTCTTATTGGAAATTAATGCTTCCCATAACATAAATGATTTTTCAACTCCTAAATATAGATACTTACAAGAGAAAACTTTAGACAAATTGAGAGGCTCTTATGTAATAGGAAGAGTAAATTAAAAATCATTTTACGTAGAAAAAGTAGGTAGGATTTAAACATACATATCTCTGAGGATCAGTGAACCACTGATTATTTCAGCATCCCAAATATTTATACTGAATTCTCAATGTATCAGGTGAAATGTGTTGGTATCCATGATCCATGAACTAGATAAGTACACCAAAAGACCGTTTTATAATAAAAAATAATATATGAAACATAATAATAATCATATATAGATCCTATATTATTAAATTCTCTAGAGATTTATATTCTAATGTGCTATACCTCAAAGGGTTATCACCAATCAATTTCGAAGGCCCCACCTGATCATATGTCCCAATTTGACAATAATCCAAATTTATGATTTCACATATATTTATACATTGTTGATATATAGAGATGAGTATCATGATCAGAGTCATTCAACTTCCCCTCAAGATACATCATAGAAGTCATAAACACTTTTCCATTATAGTATTCCTCTTGATGAATTAAATGGTCCAAATATGATATATTCTCTTGGAATGTGTTAGGAGTCTTAAAGATCCATAGAGGCCTAGTAATTTCCCAAGGAGGTGAGATCTTTGTATTATTTTGACGGTGATTCCCAAAAAAGGTATCCATTCATATAGAGGATACTCTAAAATCTTCATTACCTTCAAACTCATAAGAATACCATGAATAGATTTAACAACTCCACTTTGGCCATCCCCCAGGAAATTTACCATGGTAGACTATTGATTTGAAATCACCTAAACATAACACCTTGAAATTATATACATCAAAAAATGTAGGATTCAATTAAATATTAAAAAGGGTTCATATTTAATGTGAACGCATGACATATAAAAGTCCACATGATCACATGACTTATATAAAGACATAGAATCATGTGACAATATCAGGTTCATGAAACCACATGATCACTACAACATCATGTTGGATCAGGATCATAATGTAGTCACATGATTACATGATCAAATGAAAGATGTGTGATCAAATTAAATTGATAAGTAAATTCTTATTTATAATAAGATGAATGGATCTAGAAAATTCATTCATGTGATTCTATTTACGTGAAAGAATAATGCGATGTGTTGTTATTGCATGTTTACAGACCGATGAACACTAATCCACATGAACGAAGAATACCTGTAACATCATAGGTAAATAAAGAATAAGGAATATTTCATATTTATTAATATTTGTGAATTAAATAATAATTTTAATTTACAGGTTATTCTATGTTCGATAGCGTACCTGATACGCAACAATAGGTTTCTTTGAAATCTTACGTTGCACACTAATAATATAATATTATTTTAAATGGTACTTAACTCCTAGCCGTTGTATTGGAGGTAATGAAAAAAACTAACTAAAATATAATTATAAATGTTTGTGAAATTTATTTACAGTTATCCAATAAAAAAGTTAGAGGCTTAAAACGTGAATGAATCTAATTTTAAGCATAATTTACATTAAAAAGGTCGATTTTCCACCTTTTAATGGAGAACTGTCTTTAAATATAGTTTTGGTTACTTTAATACATTCAATATGTCCTAATAAAATCATTTTTTATAATGGGGACATAAAAATTTACTTTTTGTAAATTTTTGGAATTTTTCTGACAAAGTTCATTTTTTAATGAATAGTGAAAATATTGTATTTTAATTTAAAAATGAATTTTAATAAAACTTATTTATATTGTTAGATTATATTTTTAATTGGTTTTAAATTTTAATTAGAGTATATTTTTAACATTCAATCCAATGTTGGTCATTGGAATTAATTTCACTTTGAAAATGGACATAAAGAAGTGTCAATATTTTGATAGTTATTGTTTCTTAAAAACACACAATTTGTTTTAACAACGGGAATTAATTTTTAATTAATTAATTCTAATTCTATGTTTAGAATTTGTAAAAATAGACATCATTTTTTAATTCAGAATTTCAAATATAGCTTAGGCTGAATTTTTGGTATTTTTCTGAAAAACATCAATTTTTGATGAATAATGAAACCACTTAGTAGTAGTTAAAAAAACTGACATTTTCATTTAAATGAAAATTTAACACTTATGTGAATTTAATTTCAAAAATATGACATACATGGTTGTTATTTGTAAGTAAAATTTGGTTCAATAAGATGAAAATAATTTATGATGAATAGTAAATTTTGACTTTTTTTTACCGCGGTTAATGGTAAATAGGGTAATTGAAAGTAAAAAGAATATTGTAATAATTCAATATTACATTAACACATGTCATAAACTTATTTAATGAGTAATGGCCGACCATGGGTATCTTTGGGTCTATTTTGGGACCCCATAGAGCCACTTATTAAGGATAATGACACTTTTGATTAATTAATTTAATGTAAAGGAAAAAATGACATAAACAAAAATATTTTAGTAAATTAATTTTATATGGTGTTATATAAGTATTGTTTTTAATATAAAAATTCATTGGAAAGATAAAATGATTTCCTAAATCATGTTATTCTTTTTATAATTTTTAGACATCAAATAATTTAAATTATTTATGACACAATAATGATGCAATATTTACCTCATTAATAAATGATTTAAATAAATAAGATTATAATGATTAAAATATTTTCCAAAACATGTCCAATTCTTGTTTGATGATTATATTTCTAATTTAAGTCATCTAATCTTATACTTTAATGATTTTTGTACCTTTTTAACCAGAAGATATGTTTATAATAAAATAATGTTTTCACACTTTCCTAAAGAGCCCCTCCTCTCTATTATAAAAGGATACCACTTATATCCAATTACTCAAACCTCTCAAACCATTTGGATCATCCAAACTCTGCCCAATTAAGCTCCCTATATCCTTATCCTCCTACTATAAGCCTTACCTTAGGCAGAAGGAACTTTAAGAAGTTCTTTTGGTTCAACCCAAAGGAAGTTACCCAAATTAAAGGTAACAGTTTCTCTTAACTTCTTTTCTTTTATTTTACTTATACAACCCCTATAATATTTTTATTACATTATTTTATAACAAAAAAAGTATCCTCAATATAATAGGAATTTTTTATGAGAAGGATTCAAACTACACTTACACACACCTCCATCTAATGGGTGAAGAAAATAATGTTTCTGTGGATTGAAAACTAACGCCTCACGAAATGATGATTGTTCAATTACCTCCTACCACCTCTCATGGTGGCCATTAAGATGGAACTGTATTTATATATGATATATCTTAATTTTTTTTGTTTTCTTTATTATTCTATATTTTATTTATAGATCATACCGTTATGGTTTTCATTATGTGTAAACACGATAATTTCATTTGAAGAAGTGCGGACTACCGCCCCCTCAAAGTGATATGCCTCGTTAATGCCATATGTGGGACATATAAGGGATGGAGTTAATGATATTATATATGATATTATATATGAAATTTTACTAGAATTATAATATAACTATGTATTATTATGTTTTAATTCCATTAAAATAAGAAATAGAAATGAAAGTAGTGTTCATGCATACGTACAACTTACTATCTCCATGAACGGTGCATTTCATTTCTTATATCCAAATGAAATGTATGGTCATAAATATATATATATACTTTATATATATGATATATATGATATCTAAATAATGAAATTTATTCTGGATATAATGTACTATTGACCACATGGACAACTTGTAAATATAAGGTGTTCATTTTTGACTCAAGTACTGAATATCAAAAAATTAACGTTATTAACTTAAATGATTACATAATGTTTATAACATGGTAATACGTGATATAAAGGAATAATAAACTTGAATTTTTTTTTTAAGAAAGTAGAAATTAACATTAGTTTATTATTCAGAATATTAAATAACAATCGAGCCAAGTCAGACACGAGGTAAGGGACTTCGTCTCAATCTCCTTTCATTGAGGCATATTTAGTTTTATACATGACTTTATTTTATACTGTGTATAAACCACTTTTGTATTTTCATTTCATTCAAAGGGAATATTTTTATACGAAACATTTTACTAAATGACAAAAAAAAATGTATTTTTTTAACGTAAGCGGTGATAACGACCTTTCCGCTGCCGCAAGTATTATTTGATCTTTGGCTTCCTTAACAAGCCATAATGTTTTTTAAAATGAAAATAACTAACATATAATATTTTTACATATTTTGGTATTGAAAATGATTTTCAGAATGGATTTATTATTTCAATATCTTGAAATGATATTTTTTTGTTGCAATGTGGAAATGCTATCTTTCCTTTATGCTAATGTTATGTGTTATGATCATGTTATGGATCTTGGGAATTATTTACGTATACAAGTGGTTCTGTGATAATCCTAGGGTCGTTGAGCCCGAGATATCTCTCCAATGTATTGGGTAATGTGACAGAGGTAAACATGAATGTTTCTCCTAAGAGATTTCGGGAATATACTTTGATGGGTATTTCAAAGTTACTCCCTATGTACCTGTGACAACTACAATGTAAGTATGATATGGATGCCACAAGTTACCTTTATGATTTTTATATGTTATTCATAAAATATTATGATTTCATGATGTAAGTAAAAGTGTTCATGTTTTGTATGTATTTAAGAACAAATGTTATCTTTCTTTGTTTTATAACCCTTACTGAGTTTTTTATGCTCATCCCAGGTTTTGAAATGTTTTCACAGGACTTAAAGATGAATAGGGTCAAGGATGGGATCAAGGAAAATTCATGCTGTCTAAAACATGGAACTAGACATGACTCTTTTTTTCAAGAGTTTTTATTTTATGAAAAAAATGAAATTTGTGTTGAAGTGTCTACTTTGTAATCTTTTGAGATGTAATAGTTATGTCCTAATTCTCTAAAACTCTAAACCTGAAAATATCCTCAATGTGAATTATTCATTTAATTCAATATTATGTAATGTTTATGGTCGGGTCCTTATAGTTGGTATTAGAGGCCGGTTTAGATAACATTGGGCGTTAGGGTATTATTAAATAAATTTCCATAAATTAATTTATGGTAATATTGAAATCATATAGCATTTATAGATTACCATGTTGCTTCACCTAAGATATTTTTGTCTTCAGAATGGTTTTCTGCAGAGGAAACATGACAGCTATGTTGGGATGACATCAGGAGGAAGACAACCTTCCAAATCATCAACTTGATATGGTCGAAATCGGAACTGAACAGTTTGTTGCAGTAATGACATAGTTGAATCAGGATATAAATGGTTGCGGTATCCATGCATGAGATCAGCCAGATCAACTACTGAGGAACATATTAGTAGTGGAGCATTTCATGAGGCAATATCCCGCATCATTCAGAGGATCATCTGACCCTCTGCTAGCTGAAAGGTGGATTAAAGAACTGGAGAAGATTTTTGATGTCATGAGTTGTTCAGAACATCAAATGGTTAGTCTTGTTGTTTACCATTTTGAAGGTGAAGCTAATTAGTGGTTGTCGATGGTTAAAGATGTCCAGGATAGTGAGGAGATTGATTCTCTAAATTGGGATGAATTCAAAGGTATGTTTCTTGAGAAATATTTTCCTAAGGTGGTTCATCTTAGGATGGAAACACAATTCATGGAATTGAGGGAGGAGGATGACTCAGTGACTGCATATGATGAAAAATTCACTATACTGGAAAGGTATGCTCTAAATTTAATACGATATCTTGATAGTAAAATAAACCGTTTTTACTCAGGATTAAAGCCAATGTATCAAAGGCTTTAGCTTCTCATGAGTTTAAAAGTTATGAAAAACTTGTTCATTGTTTGGAGAAGGAGGAAATGGAGTTTTCTGATGATCATGTGTTCTTTGAAAAACAACAAAATAAGAGGTCGAGGTGGCAGGCGAAAGGGAAGAACTCTTCAAATAGTCTGATGGTAAGAAACATAAGTTTAGAGTTTGTGAAAATTTTGGTAAAAATCATGATGGGGAATGTCTATTGAATTCTAGTAAGTGCTACTGATGTGGTAAAATGAGACATAAGGCTCGTAATTTCACTGAAAAAGATCAGGGTAATGGTAAGACAAAATCTGATTTACAATTAGTAAAATGATTTAAGTGCAATGAAATGGGTCATTATGAAAATTAGTGTCCAACAAAGAACTCAATTTAAGGAAAGAAACTAGACTACAAGCAGAAAGGGGTGGCGAAATCATTTGCAACTACTTCAACAGATGTTGGGCCATCAAATGAAGTTGTATCAGGTACACTGTTTGTTTGTCCAGATTATGCCAATGTGTTGTTTGATTCAGTGTCTACACACTCTTTCATTTCTGAGAAGCTTTCTTGTAAATTAGGAATTCCATCTCTTGAAATGAATACAAAAATTATGGTAAAAACACATAGAGGAAATGTTGAGACAAAAACAAAAACATAAGAACATTCCTGTCCTTGTGTGCTGAAAGAATATACCTACAAACATTGATGTTTTTATTATAGAAGAGTTTGATGTTATTTGGGGCATTGATTGGCTTTCTGTTTATCATGCTAAGATTTACTGCAGAGATAAAGAGGTTTCTTTTCTAAAAGATTTACAGTTTGTGCACAAGAATGAACCCTTTATTTTGAGAACATATCAGGAAGATGAGAAACTTGTAAAATATGGAAATGAATGTTACCTTGCAAATATTGTTGAAAATAAAGGAATTTTTCAGATTAATGATGTTCCAGTGGTAAATGAGTACCTTGATGTTTTTCCAGATGAGTTTTGTGGTATTATACCTAATCAAGAAGATGAATTTACTATTGAATTAGTTCCTGAAGCTAAGCCAATTTCAAAACCACCTTATCGAATGGCTCAAATTGTACTTTTAGTGTTAAAGAAGTAATTGCAGGAGTTATTAGATAAAGATTTCATTCGACCTAGCACATCACCATGGGGTGCTTCTATCTTGTCTATTAAAAATAAAGATGGTTCAATGATACTTGCATTGATTATAGAGCATTGAATTACATCAATGTTAAGAATAAGTATCATTTTCCTCATATAGATGATTTTTTTGATCAGCTCTAGGGAGCTTAGTATTTTACGAAGATTGATTTGAGGTCGGGGAACCATCTGTTAAAAGTAAAGGAAGCAGACATTCCAAAGAGCACGTTTTGTTCTAGATTTGACCATTATGAATTTGTAGTTATGCCTTTTGGTTTCACAAATGCACCTACTGTATTCATGGATCTTATGAATATATCTTTCCGTGAGTTCTTGGATAAGTTTGTGGTTGTTTTCATTGATGGTATTTTGGTTTATTATAAAAGTAAATAGGAGTATAAAAGTCATTTAAGGGTCATCTTGAAAAAATTAAAAGAAAATAAACTTTATGTGAAATTTAGAAACTGTGAGTTTTGGTTACAACAAATTTCTTTTCAAGGTTACATTGTTTCAAAAAATGTCATAATTGTTGATCTTGCTAAAACAAAATTTGTTGAAGAATGTCCAAGACCAACAAATATGATAGATATATGCAGTTTTCTTGGTTTTGTAGGTTATTACAGGAGGTTTGTTGAAAATTTTCCATGTTTATCTAGTCCAATGACAAAGTTAACTAAAAAAGGTGTTAAGTTCATCTGGGAAAAAGAATGTGATGATTGTTTTTAAGAATTTAAAATAAGATTGGGGAATGCTCCAGTTTTGGCATTTCCATCCAGAAATGGTGAGTTTATTATCTAAAATGATGCTTTTTTGAAAGGAATTTGTTGTTTCCTAATGCAGAATGATCAGGTAATTTCTTATGCTTTAAGTCAGTTGAAACCTAATGAGTTAAATTACCCTACACATGATTTGGAATTAGCTGTTGTTGTTTTTTCTTTAAAAATTATGAGGCATCATTTTAAAGAGAAAAATGTGAAATATATACTAACCAAAAAGTTTAATGTATATATTAACTCAAAAAGAATTAAACATGAAACAAAGGAGATGGATGGAATTAATCAAGGATTATGATTTCATGATCCATTACCATCCGGGAAAAGAAAATAAAGTGGCTTATGCTTTGAGTCAAAAAATTAATTCTTCATTAAATATGTTATGTTTGCAAAAAGATCCTTTTGTTTTTGATATGATAAACTTTGGCATAGAAATTGTTGGAGTAGAAAATTCACTTGTTTTGTTTTAGGTTTCAGTGAAATCATCTCTATCAAACAGAATAAAGCAAGTAGAAAAGGAAGACCATGAGTTACAGAAAAAGGTAGAGTTGGTTCAGAAGGGTATGTTTCCTGAATTTAACATTGATAATGATTGTGTTTTGAGATTTGGAAATATATTATGTGTGCCTTGTGATTCATAGTTGAAGAATTATTTGTTATGTGAAACTCATAGTTCCCCATTTTCAGTTCATCCTGGAAGTAATAAGATATATAGAGATCTTTGTGAGTATTGCTGGTGGGATGGAATGAAAGGAGATATTACTGATTTTGCTGTGAAGTGTTTGACTTGTCAGCAGGTTAATGTAGAGCGACAGTTACTGAAAGGGATGCTTCAACCTTTACCAGTGCGAGAGTGGAAATGGGAAAATATATCCATGGACTTCATTGTGGGATTACCAAAGACATCTCGAGGTAATAATGCAATCTGGGTTATTATTGATCGATTGACTAAATCTGCTCATTTTCTTCCTATTCAAGATAAATTATCTCTAGATCAACTTTCAAGGTTGTATGTTAAAGATATAGTTAGGTTGCATGGAGTTCCCCTTTCTATTGTATCTGATCATGATCCCAGGTTTACTTCTAACTTTTGGAAAGGCCTTCAGAAGTCATTGGGTACGGAATTAAATTTTACTACAGATTTTCATCCTCAATCATATGGGATATTAGAACGAAAAATTCAGACATTGGAGGATATGTTACGTGCTTTCTCGATGGATTATCCGGGAAGTTGGGACCAACATCTTTCCTTGGTTGGATTTTCATATAATAACAGTTTTCATTCCAGTATACATATGGCTCCATTTGAGGCATTATATGGAAAGAGTTTTCAAACTACAGATTTTTGGGATGGAGTAGGTGAAAGGAAGCTGATGGGACCATAATTGGTAGAAGAGATGGCAGAGAAAGTTTAGTTGATTCAGAAGCACATGAGAATATCTCAGAGCAGACAAAAAATTTATTCAAATAACCAGAGGAAGGATATTTATTTTGAGGTAGGTGATCATGTCTTTCTCAAAGTTTCTCCATGGAAAAATGTGATGTGTTTTGGTAATAATGGAAATTTGAGTCTGAGGTTCATTGAACATTAGGAAATTATAGATAAAGTTGGATCAGTTGCGTACAGAGTGGCTTTATCTCCTAGTTTATCCCAGGTACACAATGTTTTTCAAGTTTCGATGTTAAGAAAGTATATGCCAGATCCATATCATGTTTTGAGCCCAGAGGTAGTTCAGTTGGAAGAAAATCTCTCTTATGAAGAACAACCTATCCAGATTCTTGACAGAAGATAGAAAGTGTTGCAGAATAAGGTAATTCACCAGGTAAAGGTTTTTTGGAAAAATCATATGGTTGAAGAGGCAATGTGGGAATATGAAAATGATATGAGGGATAAATACCCCCACTTATTTTGATAAGTAAAATTGTGAGGACGCAATTCCAAAAAGGGAGGAAGGATGTTACATCCCAGGAAAATAAATAATAAGACATATTTCATATTTATTAATATTTGTGAATTAAATATAAATTTTACTTTAAAGGGGTTTCTATGTTCGGTAGCGTACCTGATACGCAACAACGAGTTTCTTTGAAATCGTACGTTGCACACTAATAATATAATGTTATTTTAAATGGTACTTAAATCCTAGCTATTGTATTGGAGAGAATGAACAATTCTAACTACAGTATGATTATACATGTTTGTTAAATGTATTTACATTTATCCAATAAAAACTTTAGAGGCTTAAAATGTGAATGAATCTAATTTTAAGCATAATTTACATTAAAAGGTCGATTTACCACCTTTTAATAGAGAACCCTCTTGAAATCTAGTTTTGGTAAATTTAATACATTCTATATGACCAAATAAAATCCTTCTTTAGAATGGGGATATCAAATTTTACTTTGTGTAATTTTTTGGAATTTTTCCAAAAAAGTTCATTTATTAATGAATAGTGAAAATATTGTATTTTAATTCAAAACTGCATTTTAATCGAATTTATTTATACTTTTATATTATCTTTTTAATTAGGTTTAAAGTGTAATTATAATGTATTTTTACCATTTAATCCAATTTTGGTCATTGGAATTAATTTCACTTTGAAAATGGATTTGAAGTAATGTGAAACTTTTGATAGTTATTATTTCTTTAAAACACGCTATTTGATTTAACAATGAGAATTAATTTTAAATTAATTAATGACACTTCTATGTATATAATTGGGTTAAATAGAAATAATTTTTGAATTCATAATATTAAAAATAGCTTAGGCTTAATTTTTGCTATTTTTCTAAAAAACATCAATTTTTGATGAATAGTGAAACCAAATAGAAGTAGTTAAAAATAGTGATTTTTTCATTTAAATGAAATTTTACCACTTCTGTGAATTTAATTTCAAAAATCCGACATACATGGTTGTTATTAGTAAGTAAAATGTGGTTCAATAAGGTGAAAATAATTTTTGGTGAATAATAACTTGTGACTTTTTTTACCGCCATTAAAGGTAAATAGGGTAATTCAAGGTAAAAAGAATATTGTAATAATTCAAAATTACCTTTACACAAGTTCTAACCTTATTGGAAGAGAAATGGATGACCATGGGAATCTTTTGGTCATTTTTGGGACCCCATGGAGCCACTTATGAAAGATAATGACACTTTAGATTAATTAATTTAATGTAGAGGCAAAAATGACATAAACAAAAATCTTTTAGTAAATTAGTTTTTATATGGTGTTCTATAAGTAATCGTTTTTACTATAAATATTAATCAGAAAAATAAATAGATTTACTACATCATGTCATTTGTTTATAATTTTTAAACATCAAATAATCAAAATTATTTATGACACAATAATGATGCAGTATTTACCTAATTCATTAATGATTCAAATAAATAAGATTATAATGATTCAAATATTATCCAAAACATGTCCAATTATTATTGGATGATTTTATTTCTAATATTAGTCATCTTATCTTCAACTTTAATGATTTTTGGACCTTTTGAAACCGAATCTATGTTTATAATAAAATAATGTTTTCACACTTTCCTAAAGAGCCCCTCCTCTCTCTTATAAAAGGAGACCACTTCAAACCAATTCCTCACACCTCTCAAGCCTTTTGGTTCATCCAAACTCTACCCAAGTAAGTTCCCTATACCCTTATACTCCTCTTAGAAGCCTTAAATTAGGCATAAGGCACTTTAAGAAGTCATTTTGGTTCAAACCAAAGGAAGTTACCCAAATTAAAGGTAACCGTTTCTCTTAACTTCTTTTATTTTATTTTAATTCTCCAACCCCTATACTCTTTTTATTACTTTATTTTATATCAACACCAGTATCCTCAATATAATAGTATATTGTTATGAGATGTATTCTAACTACACTTACACACACCTCCTTCTAATGGGTGAAGAACATAATGTTTTTGTGGATGGAAAACTAACGCCTCCCCAAATGATGATTGTTCAATTACCTCCTACCGCCTATCATGGTGGCCATTTAGATGGAACTATATTTATATATGATATATATTATGTTTATGTTTTCTTTATGCTTCTGTATTTTTTTTATATATCATTCCTTTATGGTTTCCATTATGTGTTAACATGATAATTTCATTTGAGGAAGTGCGGACAACCGCCCCCTCAAAGTGACATGACTCATTAATTCCATATGTGGGACGTATAAAGGATGGAATTAAAGATATTATATATGATATTTTATTGGAATTATAATATACCTATGTATCATTATGTTTTAATTCCATTAAAATAAGAAATAGTAATGAAAGTAGCGTTTATGCGTACGTACGGCTTACCGTCTCCATGAATGGTGCATTTCATTTCTTATCTCAATATGATATGTACTATTATAAATATAAATATAAATATATACTGGATATATATGATATATATTATATCAAATTAATGAATGTCATTCTGGATATAATGGACTATTGACCACATGGGAAACTTGTAAATATAAGCTGTTCATTTTTGACGCAAGTACCAAATATCGACAAAATGAACGTTATAAATGTAAATGATGACATAATGTTTATAACATGGTAATAAGTTATAAAAAAGGAATAATAAACTTGAAAAAGGTTCTTAATAATGTAGAAATTAACTTTAGTTTATTATTCAGGAGATTAAAAAACGATCGAGTCAAGTCGGACATGAGGTAAGGGACTTTGTCTCAATCTCCTTTCATTGAGGAATATTTAGTTGTATACATGACATTTTTTTATATGGTGTATAAACCCCTTTTAATTTTCATTTCATTCAAAGAGAATATTTTTATACAATGTGTTTTACTAAATGACTAAAAGGAATGTATTTTTTAACGTAAGCGGTGACAACGACCATTCCACCACCACGAGTATTATTTTATCTTTGTCTTCCTCAATAAGTAATAATTTTTTTAAAAGGAAAAATAAATACCATATACTATTTTTACGTAGTTTTGTTATTGAAAATGATTTTGAGAATTGATTTATTATTTCAATATCATGAAATGTTATTTTTTTATTGAAATTTTGAAATGTTATCTTTCATTAATTCTTATATTATGTGTTATGATCATGTTATTGTTCTTGGGAATTATTTACATATATGGGTGGTTTCATGATAAACCTAGGGTGGGTGAGCCCAAGATAGCTCTCCAATGCATTGGGTAACATGACAGAGGTAAACATGAATGTTTCTCCTTTGAGATTTAGGGAATATACTATGATGGTTATTCCAAAGTAACTCGCTATGTAGCTGTGATAACTAAAATGTAAATATGATATGGATGCAACAAGTTATCTTTATGATTTATGATTTATATGTGCTATTAATTAAATTTTATGATTTCATGAGGTAAGTAAAAGTTTCCTTGTTTTGTATGTATTTATGAACAAATTTTTTCTTTCATTGTTTTATAACCCTTACTGAGCTTTTTATTCTCATCCCATGTTTTGAAATGTTTTCATAGGACTTAAAGATGAATAGGGCCAAGGATGGGATCAAGGAAAAGTCATGATGTCAAAAAATGGAACTAGACATGAATAATTTTTTTAAGCGTTTTTATTTTCTGAAAAAATGGAATCTGTGTAGAAGTGTCTACTTTGTAATGTTTTGAGATGTAAGAGTTATGCCCTAATTCTCTAAAAATCTAAACCTGAAAAGATCCTCGATGTGAATTATTAATTTAATTCAATATTATGTAATGTTTAAGGTCGTGTCCTTATAATATCCCATTATCACCTATACATATTGTGTAACCTGGAATACCTGGAGTCATATAAAGGTATAATGTATTTAGACATAGGTGAGTTTCTACCCCCTCATAATCATTCCCTCCCTTATTTTTTTAGAATTAATTTATGAGGGGTTTAATTTTCTTATTCAAACTAGATGATCATCAATAACAGGAATTGTGAAAAATAAAAAATGGATAAGTACCATTTTGATACAGATGCACTTAGAAGAAAAAACACTTCATATCTGGATCTCATGGAATCAGGATGGTCATGTGATCAGGTTATGTGATCACATCATGATTTAGCATCATATACCACATAGGGTTATGTGATCTCCATACCCCATCACCACCATGTTACTGGCTTAGAGGAGGCTATAGATGATGTCCCAGTTCATAGAATCTATAGATCAGGCAACACCCCCAAGATGTAAAATCCCCTGACTCAGATTATATCACATGATAAAATGAGAAATGGTATCATTGATGGATGTATTTACAAATATTTATTTTCAAGAGATACTTTAAACATACATGAAGACACTTGATTAGTAATGCACTCTAGGTGAAAACTCAATCATGTTCCCCATAAAATTACCTAGATACTAATATGGGTGTCATCCACTACCTTAGAAACACACATGGATCACTTAATTTATGAAGTGGTGCATGTTTTGGAGGATGATATCTATGAAAACCCAAGATTCCATTCAAAAAGGGGGGATGAAGAGACATAGAGACTAAGGAACATTTAAACATAGAGGAGAAAAATAAGGAAAGTTATGTAACCATGTGAGAACAAATCTTCAATGACTCTCATTGTCAAACTTGGTGAGTTACTTTGAAGGATTAGAATTTATGAAGTGATAATCATATATGAAATTCATATAAACATGTGTAAGTATCAATTCTGTGATCATCCAAGAAAGTTATGATCACATGACTTCATATTAGATACTAGATAATGGCATGAAATTTCAGTCATGTGACCACATAACATGATATCCTAACCCAATGTTGGTTATATAATCATGTTACTATGATCACATGGACCGATATACATTAAGTGATATCTTAAATCCCATATAAATAAGGCAGGTCCTCATTTCATAAAAGTTCTACCTAAACACATTGAATCAAGTATTGTGCTCCATATATAGATCAACATACCTTCCATACCTGGTCTCCATGATAAATAATATGATCTCATTAAATTGTCTATATATGTGATTCTGATATAGTGCAAGACCCATCCACTTTCTCACATGGACATATTCCTTGAAATTCATAACCACATCATGAGATTAAAGCCTAGTGTAACCCCCACAAATTTTCTGATCATGATGCTATATCCCTCATGAACCTAATCATCATCCTTCATCCAATATCAAGGGAATAGAAAATCATATTGGGAAGCTTATTCATATTTCCCATCAGTTCCTCGAGAAATGTAACTAAATAGGTCTAACTTCTTGTTTCTCACACTAATCCCAACTCAAGAAGGGTCAGAGGTTCTGGTTAGTGGTTTTGAGGACAATTTACAATATCCTACATCTTATATGTATGACATTAAACTAAATGGTCAACATTATAACTATGAGGAATCCAATTCTTGTCTTCATTGTGTCATGACCCGTCCTCGGGGCCCGTGCCGTGACTACCCCAAGCCCGCCTTCCATAGGACAGGGGCTGGCGACTAGCACCAAATGCATAAATACCAATCAAAAGGGAAGTCATTTCCTTTACAAAACGAAAGTACACAAAAACAGAGTACAAGCAGAAGATACCCTAAGTAAAGAAGTATAACAAACGTGCTGAAAGTACGAGGGGCCGGAAAAACAAGCCAAAAAGAAAGATATAGCTACAACTGAAAGTAAAGTACAACTAAAAGGACAACAACTGAAAGGTGACAAGAAGCTCCTGGATCGTCCTACGGGATCCTACCTGAAGGGTTGGTACAGATGTCCTCCCACCACTCCACGTATGTGTGTCTCCTCCGGGTACCGACTAGTCGTGAGATCCACCTCCGGGTACCGACTCGTTGTGAGATCCACCGCTGGGTACTGACTCGTCGTGAGATCCACCTCCGGGTACCGTCAAGTTCTACAAGCCTCAACCACAATCAGTGATGTCCATCGTCTACAACCAACATAATGAGGTGCAGGAAAAGCCCGTGCAGGGGTAAGTATATGATACTCAGCAGGGACCCCGAGACCCTCATGGTCTCACTAAATCCAACAACAATAATCACAAAGAGAGTTCTCAATAGATAACCCTTACTTAGGTATAAGCCCATAGTTATACCTAAGTTACTAAGTAACCCATCTCAGCCACGAGGTGTCACACAGATATGAAGTAGACGGATAACCACTACTTAGGTATATTCCCATACATATACGTAAGTTATCTAGTAACCCATCTAAATCATGAGGAAAACACAAAGGTGAAAGACTTAGCTCAAACCGTGATTTTCATAATCGAAACCATAACTGATGAAGAGCTCCGTCTCTGATGAGTACAGTGATCCTGCCATGACTCCGAGGTACTGCTCACTAACCTAAGACTGCTGAGGTACTCCTCCTGTCGAGTTCCGCAGGTCTGCCACCTCACAAAGTAGTGCTCTTCCACCATGGGTCTGCCACCTCACACAGTAGTGCTCCCCCTCATAGCCTACAGAGGTACTCCTCCTGTCGAGTACCACGGGTCTTCCACCTCACAAAGTAGTGCGCCTCCTCTAGGGGTCTTCCAACTCACAATGTAGTTCTCCCCACTGGGCTATTCAAGTCACTTCGAAATGAATCAGACAACCAGTCATCAGGTCTTATCCAGCTACACGGTCTCCGTACTCAGTGCGCTCGCCCCCAGGAGGGTCCGCTCCGTGAGCTACAGGTTGATACTCCAAGTTTCAAAAAGTCCCACGAAGAAGTATCTCAAAAAACCGCCTCGTCATAGGGGCCTCAATGCAACAGACGACGCATCAATCAGATGCACATTCTGTGAGTTATTAGCCTTTTCATCCCAGGGGCCCGGTTGGTTTCATGTACGAACCAACCCGACCATATCTCAACTATACCCCGAACTCACATAGGGTATACTCATAGGGACCATTTGTCAAGGTGATCACCAACGTCGTTGACGGTTCGTCAAACGGACATCTGGTCTGAAAGTAATTGGCTTTTCCGTTCGAGGGGTCTAGTTGGATTTTAGGTAAAATCCAACACGGCCATATTCCAAATGTGTCCAAACCTCAAGAGGAGTAATTAAAAAGGTCTTTCTCACTAATAGTAATCCAACAAAGTTTACGGAACGTCAGTCAGACGTCCAGAGCTCATGTTATAGGCGTTTCCGCTCTGAGGACTCGGTTGGTTTCGTGTTCGAACCAACCTGTCCATACACAAAGTTCACTGAATCCTTGAGTTTAATATACGGAAACGACCATCTTGATCCAATGATCATGTCACAACTGACGGTGCGCCAATCGGAGGTCCATAGCCCATGTTACGGGCATTTGAACGATCTTCCCGCTTTTAGGGGGTTTTGGGCCCAGACCGACCTGACCCAAGACCCCCTAGGTCTGCCCGAACCGGGTGGACCTGACCCAGGTCTGGGTCCGGCCCACTTGGGTGCGGCCCGGCCCAGCGGGTGGCCTGGCCCAGAGCTTGCGGCCCGGCTCGGCTGGGCGCTCGGTCTGTGAACGAGCAGCGGGAAGGTGGGGCGCTACCCCCTCGCCTTATAACGGAGGCCCCACGTGGGGGGGACTACCTGTCCACCACTGGGGGTTACGACCCCTGGAATTCTAAACGGCCGGCCTGGTTGGGCGGCCGGTGCCACCGCTGCGGGACCCCCGCGGTCCCTCCCTCCGAGCGCCGGCGGTCGGTTTTATCCGGCCGCCTCCAAGTCTTCCGCCGCGGCCAAAGGGCCGCGACTCTTAATGCTTTGGCGGCCAGGGAGTCCGGCCGCCCCCTATCAGTGACCGCCGTGACACTTCTTTGACCGGCATGGCGCATCGACGTTGCGCCCCTCCACCGCGGCCCGCCCCGGCCGCGGCCCTTCAAGATTCTCCGGCGCGGCGCGACACGACGGCGCCGCACCCCTCTGCCACGGCCCCTACTCTGGCTGCAGTTCCCTCGTTTCTGCACTGTGTGACGGCACCGCGCCGTCTCCGTTCCAATCCACAACGAAGGACAACAGTAAAAAGGGAGGAGGGTAGGCCGTGTTTGTGTGGTCCATCCCCCTCCCGTTAATCGATAGCAAGCGGCTAAAAGATTAACGGTGAACGACCAAATATTCATGAACATAAAATCAAACCCCTACCTCGAAGATGGCGTTCGTCGGTGTCGCAGTAGACGGCGTCGCGGTAGACGGGTGTCATTCCGTCAACGTCGGGAAGTATGAAGCCGAGGGTGGCGTCGGTGTTCTTCACGTTCTTCCTTGGAGAGGATATGATTTCCCCAAGTGTTGGGCGTCACAATACTTTACCAGCGCTTCGTCGCTTGGTGAAGTCGTCCCAAAACCTTCTCCCAAGCTCCCTATATATATGAGAGGGGGAGAGGTATGTAACCATCGTGGAATTTATGATGGTTCATTTATTTGGAACCTTCCTAAATTCCAATGATGCAGTTACTTAATTTAAAAAGGGGGTTGGGCGAATAAACTTGCGTTGGTGCAATTTAAGAGGTGCGTTGACACTACTTAAGAGTGGAGGATGTCAAGAAGTTTCCACCACATAGCATGCGTCAAAACTTATGACACGAATCAATTTTATGTTGACACATAAATTTAATTAATAGAAATTAATTTCACATCGACACATAAAATTAAATCATAGTAAATAATTTTTATGTTGACCCATAAAATTAACTGACAACAATTAATTTTACTTCAACTCATAAAATTAATTGAGGGCAATTAATTTTACGTCGACATATAAAATTAATTGATGGGGGGTTTGAGAGGTTTCCTCTCCCTCCCCATTAAATGGGAGGTTAGGGTGTGGCAGTTCCACCACCAACTCTCAAGTGGATTTTCAAACCACTTTATCCACACTACATGTGTTTTACAAAATAAAATAAACCATTCACTTATTTTTATTTTATTAACCCACGTAAAACCCCAAAAACTAAATTTCATACCCGATCATCCACCATTGAGGTGAAAGTCTTCTTAAGCGAATATCGGCACTGCGAGTTCAACGGTGCCCTCAAAATTCGATTCTGAGCTCCAGTTCAAAAGTTATTAAAATGCCGCTCGTTTGTTTACTGAATATACCTGAAAAAAATTTCGGAAAATTATTATCAGTCAACCTAGACCCACCGTAGTCAAGGTTAGGCTCTTCCTAGGAAAAAAATCCCCTAAATAACTCAACGGTGCTCTCAGATTTTTAATTCGAGTTACTGTTTAGAAGATATGAATTTTACAATAAAATTACTATCACTTAATTATTTTATTTTTGGCCAAAAACTAACTTTCTCAGGTGGCTTACGCCGACAAAAGTTAGTATATGTTTAAAGGAAGAATACCCTTATGAGTTCAGCGGTGGTCTCAGATTTCTAATCCGAGTTATCGTTTGTGCGTTATAAGCATTTGAAAAATAAAATAAATTTACTTAATTATTTTATTTACGGTGATTCCAATTTTGGGTTTTCTCACAGGAGGCCTGTGCCGACTAAACTTAAGTCATGAATAGGGTAAACCTGCCATACTGAGCACAATAGTGTCCTCAGATTTCTGATCTGAGTAACCATTTAAGTGTTATTCCACTTTTTCAGGAAAACTGCTTACGCGAGTTAATTTAAGCATAACAAGACATTAGAAAATTATTCTGGGCACAACAGGCCTCAGAATCATGTGCCGTCAGAAACTACATACTCATAAAATTCCAAAGAATTTAAGAAAAAAAATTTCCTTGAAATTTACGGTTCTTTACATTACTCCCACCTCAGGGATTTATGTCCTCGTAAAGAAACATAAAAACTAGGGAAACAAAAGGGGGTACTGTGCACGCATCTGAGCCTCCCACTCCCATGTGCTCTCTTGGAGGTTCCTGTGATTCCATCGGATGCGCACTAGAGGAATCAACCATTCACATAGGACCTGCTCCTGTTGATACTCGATCTCCACCGGGACCTCCTCAAAAGTCGCCCCATCATCGATGTTCAACTCCCCATGGTCGATGATATGCGTGGGGTCGTGCATGTATCTCCTCAGCTGAGATACGTGAAAAAATGTCGTGCACCTGGTGAAACTGAGGTGGATGGGTCAAGCGGTAAACCACCTCACCTACCCTATTGAGGACCTAGAAGGGTCCGATGAAGCGTGGAGATAACTTGCCGCCCTAGCCAAAACTCCGTAATCCACGCCGTGGTGAGACCCGTAAGAAAACGTGGTCACCATCCTTGAACTCTAGTGGTCTCCGCCTCCTGGATGTCTTGAACCTTCTCTGGTCCTACAAGAGCTGCTATGATTTCTTCTTTTCCGATAAGAGAAATCTGGTCTCATCCCCTGGATGAACCACGTTCTTTGCCTAATACAGTCAATGCCAACATGGATGACACTAATCCATACCAAAGATGATGTCTTAAGGCCTTGACGCTACTACCAAGATATCCAACCATTACTCTCACCTCCAAGGGTTGAGTCACACTGTCGGAATCAGTGTGTGGTCACTGAGTCTCCTCCAGTAGGTATCTCAAAAGTGAGGGTAAAGTCAACAATTTTAACCAAGACCTCTCAAAATCAACCAAACAAATGGATAGGAAAGAAAACATCACAAATATAAGTGTCTTTTATTACTGCAACTCGAAGTCCAAAGACACAAATACAACAACAACATGGAACTAGAAGTACAAGGAACAAAAGGAATCCACTAGTTCCGCTCTATTCCACCTGCTTCCGGAGCTCTACTGCCTTGTCCACTACTCGGCTATTGCTCAAGCACCCACCACTGTTTCTGTCTTGGTGGCTCCTCCAATGCATGCGGATCAACTGTGCAGGGAGTCGGACAATCATGTGCCATGTGACCCTTCCTGTCGCATTCATAACACTTCCTGCTCCTCGTATGGATGGATCTATTTTGCGTGCCTCACAGAACAAAACCTGTATCCCGAGGTCTCCCACCTACTGGTCTAGTCCTCTTGGACCCCTGCATTATCTGTCTACTACCTAAAGATGACTCAACTACTGATGGAAAATCTTGCGGCAAAGGCAGCAGCTCCTGAGCATACTCGGAGTGTAGAGTCGCTAGTATGAACTCCACCGTGAAGAAGGTCTCAAAGTCTTCCCATGTGAAGGTAATCTCATCACAAAACTGGAGCATCCAACTCCACCATATGCCTGATGATGCCTGAAGGAGGCTGGCAGCAAAGATCACCATGAAGTCCGCTGGTGTACCCAATATCCTGAAAAATCTCACCACAGCCTCCATCCAATCCTCAACCTCCTGTGGGTCCATCTCTCCCCAAAACCTGGGTGGCCTCTGGCACTGGAACTCATGCAGTGTACTCAAGTGGCATGCATCGCCTGCTGCTGGGGCTGGTGTCATCGGTGGCCCAACATATGGTAGTATCACTGATGCCTCTGCTGGTGCCTCAACTATAAGAGGGCCCTGTACTGAGGCCTCGTCGCTCGGCAGGCTGTCAGTACGTACATCCCTCTGGGCTCTAGCTGGTCATACGTGGAAAGACATTCTGAAAGAAACATATGTAACACAGTCAAACAATTTATACCTAGTGAGCTAACCTGGTTTGAGTTGACTTTAAAACTGTTGGAAACATACACGCAATTAGTGTTTTCATGCACAAAGTCAGAAATCAGTAGTTAGGGTCCTGGTGTATGGATACGTCAGCCGCAGCACCAACACTGGACTCCCTGAACTGAAGACCACACTCAGTACCCTTAACAATATTTCTTCACAGAAAGGAAAGATCAGAGTCCTGAGTTCTGCGGTAGAACCGACCCCTTTGATACCAATTTTTCATGACCCGTCCTCGGGGCCCGTGCTGTGACTACCCCAAGCCCACCTTCCATAGGCCAGGGGCTGGTGACTAGCACCAAAGGAGTGAATCCCAATCAAAAGGGAAGACATTGCCTTTATGAAACGAAAGCACACACAAATAGAGTACAAGAAAAAACTACACTAAGTAAAGCAACATAACAAACGTGCTGAAAGTACGAGGGGCCGGAAATACAAGTCCAAAAGAAAGATACAACTACAACTGAAAGTAAAGTACAACTCAAAGGACAACAGTTGAAAGGTGACAAGTAGCTCCAGGATCGTCCTCCGAGTTCCTACCTGAAGGGTAGGTATAGATGTCCTCCTCAGCACTCCACATCTGTCCGTCTCCTCTGGGTACCGAATCGTTGTGAGATCCACCTCCGGGTACTGACTCGTCATGAGATCCAACTCCCGGTACCAACTCGTCGTGAGATCCACCTCCAGGTATCGTCCAGATCTACAAGCCTCAACCACGATAAGTGATGTCCATCGTCTGCAACCAACACAACCAGGTACGGGCAAAGCCCGTGCAGGGGTCAGTATATGATACTTAGCAGGGACCCCGAGACCCTCAAGGTCTCACTAAATCCAACAAGGATAATCACAATGAGAGTTCTCAATAGATTACCCTTACTTAGGTATAAGCCCATACTTATATCTAAGTTACCAAGTAACCCATCTCAGCCACAAGGTGTCACACAGATATGAAGTCGACAGATAACCACTACTTAGGTATATGCGCAAACATATACGTAAGTTATCTAGTAACCCATCTCAATCATGAGGAAAACACAATGGTCAAAGACTCAGCTCAAACTAGAATTTTCATTATTGAAACCGTAACTGCTGAAGAGCTCCGTATCTGGCGAGTACAGTGATCCTGTCACGACTCTGAGGTACTGCTCACAAACCTAATACTTCTGAGGTACTCCTCCTGTCGAGTACTGCGGGTCTGCCACCTCACAAAGTAGTCCTCCTCCGCCATGGGTCTGCCACCTCACATAGTAGTGCTCCCCCTCATAGCCTAAAGAGGTACTCCTCCTGTTGAGTACCACGGGTCTACCACCCCACAAAGTAGTGCTTCTCCACCATGGGTCTACCACCTCACAATGTAGTTATCCCCACTGGGCTATGCAATTCACTCCGAGTCGAATCAGACAAGTAGTCATCAGGTCTCAGCTAGCTACACGGTCTCTGTACTCCGTACGCTTGTCTCCAGGAGGGTACGATCCACGAGCCATGGTTCGATACTCCAAGTATCACGAAGTCACACTAATAAGTATCTAAAAGTACCACCTCATCATAGGGGCCTCAACACAACAGACGGTGCATCAATCGGATGCCCGGTCTGTGAGTTATTAGCCTTTTCGTCCTAGGGGCCTGATTAGTTTCATGTATGAACCAACCCGAACATATCTCAACTGTACCCCAAACTCACATAGGGTATACTCATAGGGACTATTTCTCGATGTGATCTCCAACGCTGCTGACGGTTCGTCAAACGGACGTCCGGTCTGAAAGTTATCTGTTTTTCCGTTCTAGGGGCCCGGTTGGATTTCAGGTAGAATCCAACCCCGCCATACTCCAAATGTGTCCAAACCTTGAGAAGAGTAATCCAAAAGGTCTTTCTCACTAATAGGAATCCAGCAAAGTCGATGTCACGTCAATCGGACATTCGGAGCTCAAGTTATAGGCGTTTTCGGTCCGAGGACCCGATTGGTTTCATGTTCGAACCAACTCGGCCATACAAAATGTTTTCCGAAACCTTGATTGTAATATACCGAAACGACCGTCTTGATTCAAGGATCACGTCTCATCTGACGGTGTGCCAATCAGATTTCCATAGCCCATGTTACATGCGTTTGAAAGAATCTACCCGCTTTTAGGGGGGTTTGGGCCAGGACCGACCCGACCCAAGACCCCCTGGATCGGCCCGAACCGGGTCATCCCAACCCGGGTCCGAGTTCGGCGCACTTGGGGGCGGCCCGGCCCAGCGCGAGCGGCCCGGCTCGGCTGGGTACTCGGTCTGTGAACGAGCGGTGCGAAGGGGGGCCGCTGCCCCCTCCCCTTGTAATGGCGGCCCCACGTGGGGGGGGGGGGCTCCTGTCCACCACCTGGGGTTACGACCCCCGGAATTCAGAACGGCCGACCCATTTTGCCGGCCGGTGCCGCCGCCGTGGGACCCCGCGGTCCCGCCCTCCATGCGTCAGCGGACAGTTTTATCCGGCTGCCTCCAAGTCTTCTGTCGCGGCCAAAGGGCCGCAACTCTTGATGCTCCGGCGGCCGGGGAGTCCGGCCGCCCCCTGTCGGTGACCGCCACGGCCCACCCCGGTCGTGGCCCTTCAAGATGCTCTAGCGCGGTGCGACGGCGCCGCGCCCCTCCACTGCAACCCCTACTTTGGCCGCGGCCTCTTTCGGCCTTAAAGGCGCGGTGCGGCAGCGCCGCGCTCCTTCACCGCAGTTCCCTCATTTTCGCGTGGTGCGACGACACCGCGCCATCTCTGTTCCAATCCACAATGAAGTACAAAAGTAAAAAGGGTGGAGGTTCGGCCGGGTTTGTGTGGTCCGACCCCCTCCCATTAATCGATAGCATGCGGCTAAAAGGTTAACAATGAATGCCCAAATAATCACGAACATAAAATCAAATCCCTACCTTGAAGAAGGTGTTCATCGGTGTCACAGTAGACGGGCATCGTTCCGTCAACATCGGGAAGGATGAAGTCGAGGGTGGCATCGGCGTTCTTCGCGTTCTTCCTTGGAGAGGATATGATTTCCCCACGTGTTGGGCGTCACAATAATTTACCAGTGCTTTGTCGCTTGGTGAAGCCATCCCAAAACCTTCTCCCAAGCTCCCTATATATAAGAGAGGGGGAGAGGTATGTAACCATCATGGAATTTATGACGTTTCATTTTTTTGGAACCTTCATAAATTCCAACGATGCAGTTACTTAATTTAAAAAGGGGGTCGGGTGAATTAAATTGCGTCGGCGCAATTTAAGAGGTGCGTTGACACTACTTAAGAGTGGAGGATGCCAAGAAGTTTCCCCCACATAGCCCGCGTCAAAACATATGACACGAATCAATTTTATGTTGACACATAAAATTAATTGAAATAAATTAATTTTATATCGACACATAAAATTAAATCAAAGTAATTAATTTTTACGTCGACCCATAAAATTAAATGACAACAATTAATTTTATATCAACTCATAAAATTAATTGAGAGCAATTAATTTTACGTCGAAATATAAAATTAATTGACGTGGGGTTTGAGAGGTTTCCTCTCCCTCCCCATTAAATGGGAGGTTAGGTTGTGGCAGTTCCACCACCAACTCCCAAGTGGAGCTTCTAACCACTTTATCCGCACTGTATATGTTTTACAAAATAAAATAAATTATTCACTTATTTTATTTTATTAATCCACGTAAAACCCCAAAAACTAACTTTTATACCCGATCATCCGCCGTTGAGGTGAAAGACTTCTTAAGCGAATATCGGCACTCCGAGTTCAATAGTGCCCTCAGAATTCGATTCCGAGCACCGGTTAAAAAGTTATTAAAACACCACTCGTACATTTACTGAACGTACCCAAAAAAAAGTTCGGAAAATTATTATCAGTCACCCTCGACCCACTGTGATCAAGGTTAGGCTCTGCCTAAGAGAAAAACACCCCAATGAACTCAATAGTACTCTCAAATTTTCAATTCAAGTTACCGTTTAGAAGTTATAAATTTTACAATAAAATAATTGTCACTTAATTATTTTATTTACGGCCAAAAACTAACTTTCTCAGGTGGCTCGTGCCGAACAAAGTTAGTATCTTCTTAGAGGAATCATACCCTCATGAGCTCAGCGGTGGTCTCAGATTTTTAATCTGAGTTACCATTTGTGAGTTATATGCATTTGAAAAATAAAATAACTTTATTTAATTATTTTATTTACGGTTATGCCATTTTCGGGTTTTCTCACAGGAGGCCTCCGCTGACTAAACTTGAGTCATGCCTAGGGAAAACCCACCATCCTGAGCCCAATGGGGTCCTCAGATTTTGGATCCGAGTAACCGTATAAGAGTTATTCCATTTTTTTAGGAAAACATCTTACACACGTTAATTTAAGCTTAACAAAAAATCAGAAAATTATTCAGGGCACACGAGGCGTTAGAATCAGGTGCCTTCAGAAACTTCGTACTCGTAAAATTCCAAACAATTGATGAAAAAAAATTCCTTGAAATTTTCGGGTCTTTACACATTGGACATAAATGATGCCTCCCCAAGGATTGATAATCTCACATATAATATTCAAATTCCCCTATATATATTTATATTTATCCTTGTCCCATTTACCACAAATTTCAATATGGAAAACTAGAATCTAAATTTCCATATAGTTTCCACTTTTACATATCCCATGAAAAAATCCTATGTACTTATTGCATGATTTCAAACTAATCAACATAAAAACTATATGGACTTTGATTCCTATTTTTTATAGGGTACATATGACACCTCTCCAAGTCTTGATCCTAAAAAATTATATAAAAACATCACCATAATACATTACCCATTGTAAAGAAAATGGAGAACCTATTATAGATGGGTTAATATTTCTTTTCAATCACGATCAACCATTTTCATGAGGGTAACCATAATATTTATAGCACTATTAGGTAAGATTAATGAATAAATTTTAAATATATAATAGATACATGGTGTAGGAAATAATTACCCTACAATAAGATGTGTATGATATTGATATGTAATCCTCTCAATTCGATGCATATTCAAGGGGTTACCTGTATGTTTGATTGAACACTTGCCTTTGAAAAATCAGTATGTGAATTAAATTAAACGAAATGATATTGAATCGATACAATAAAATTCAATTATATTTTTTTATAATCAATTATTTGGATGTTGTAGTGTGATATAGGATATCAGGTGTTGGTATGAGATTAGAAATATCAAGGAAGGGTTTGGCCAAGGTTGTAAAGAGTTTAGTGTGGATGGTAACTCCTATATGCAAGTAGGAGGACCCTGTAATATAAATTCAAATTCTTGTTTATTCATGACACTGTATTCACACATGTTTTCATGGGATTTTTTAGACGACTAGGGACCATGATATTCCAAAGTAAAGTGACATGATTGAATTGAGATTCCTAATGATGGAGAAAGATCTTCTTATTACCTTGAGTAAATTGGGATCACCAAACAACCGTGTTTCCAAGGGTGATGGTGATAATTGAGTTGATGAGAGATATCAAGTAGGCCTGGAAATGAGAGATGATATGTGAGTAGGATAATTTAGTTCTCAAGGGATATTCAGGATATAATAGAGGGAATAATCATTGTGGTGATGGGTCAGATGGAAGTATATCTTACACCTAATGAGAGACACCAACATTAAGATGTATGAGAACCTTAAAAAGTGTCATGATTAGGAGGAGTCCACCAAGACTAGGCAAGGTGTGATAAATATGGGTTTCCTCTAAGTGATGGATTGAGATATCACCAGGGGGAATTTAAGATAGGACACTATATTATGTTAGGATCATCATAGATGAATCTACAGGGTGTTTCTTAGGTACCCTAGTTTGAGTTGATTTAGATGGTCCATGGGTAGTATAACTAGGCTTTGTGTGGGATTTTATTGAGTTTTGGAATAGAATTTTTAGGTAGGGTAAGAGGGATCCTATAAGAAAAGGAGTCATCATGGCATGATGAGTGCTTGTTGGTACCCATTATAAGAGACTAGGATGGACCTAAATAGGGTGTTCTAAGGGGATATATGGATGAAAAGTTATATCATGGTGCGAGCCAGGACTTGAGTTACTAGAACCCTACTAATAATCTATTGAGTTATGAGATGGGTTTCATACCCATTTTTCTATTATAGGAATGAGTTTATTGGTACCCCATCATTAGTGAGAGGATAATGGAGGCTATGGTAGACCCTATATTGAGTGAGAAGGAAACTGTCAAGATATATAGAATTTACAATGATTGAGAGTGGTCAGGATGTATAGACATTACATGGATGAGAAGGTACTATAAGGTATCTCCCTAATTGATATGTTATTAGTCTATATATTCTTGTGAGGACCACCATGGGAGAGAGGAGTGGTCATGTTCTGATCTCATCCTAAGTGATAGGGTGGTGGTTGTAATGTACCATTTTCCAGGAGTGAGAGGGTCTAACTATGATAATTTTTATAAGACCTTCCCTGACTAAGGGAATATTCTAGGTACTTAGTATGAAACCCAAACTATGTGAAATTGTAGTGGATAAAACCTGGAATTTGGCCTCACCTTGAGTGAGAACATGTTGGCATGACCATATTGTGTGAGAAGGAGTGTCTAGGGAATGGACACAAGACCCTACTGTGCATCTTTAGGTAGTACTCAGGACACGATGAAACCCTACACCATGTCTTCTAGTATGATTTGGTACTTGTGGAATGGGGACACATGATTTTCTCTTAGTCTTAACTAGCTATGATCAAGTTTCATGGTGTCCTAGTTAGTACATGATGACCTGATTCTCATGAACTCAAGGTGCAAATGTTAGCATATGATGTCTGATGCTCTTGTGTGGGAATGTTATTTACATTATTTATTTTTTCTCATGCATAAATTTATATAATTTTATATATTAATAAAACGTAGTGAGACAATGCTGAAATAGATTTCTCATATCCGGCATAGGAACCCAAGTGCACATGCAGACCTTATGTCTACTTATAGGTAAGATAACATGATCTTTTTTGGATTAGGATAGAGTAAAATGACGATGATTTAGATAATAGGCTGGTGAGGCTCAATGATGGTGGTAGATCCTCATTTTATTTTTTTCCTTCAGTCTACTCTATGTTTTGATCAATCCATTGGGTGATTAGTGGATGTATAACAATATGCTTCTGCATTTACTTTATTATAACATTGTTTTTTATTAAAATATCTATTATTTTATGAATACAATTGATATTTTTTTTGTTATTTTTATTGAAATTTTACTCTGATTTGAGGTCATATTATCCATAATTCATGATTTAGGACCTCACTTCATGGTGAAAGCCTATGGTGTATGAAAAGGTATGCTTGTGGAATTGTGTAACCATATGAATAACATTTATTACTAGTCCTGGGTTAAGGAATTACACCAATATCCTAAATGAAGTCATACATACATAATATTAATTTAGTTAAATTAAAAGATATAATATACTTAGATTCTATGGTATAATCGATGACCACTTGTTAATTAGAACTATTCCAACCCAAAATTCATCTATTATGGAAAAACAGATATCATAATTGTGATTTCATAATATTATGGTATGTATTTAAATACAATTAGTTCAATAACACCTCCATAAATGGGGGTCATTTTATTTTATACACCTCATGTAGTTCATGATAGATTTTACAACTGACCAACGTGGATATTATTGATCTTCTTGGTATATGCCTACCATGCTTAAAGAATAGGAAACATCAAGTCTGGTTCATAGTTAGACATACATAATGGATTCAATCACAGATGCATAATAGATTATAATCATTCTTTCTCTCTCTTTCTTTTTATATGGTAACTTCTTCATGGTGAGATGTATACCATGTGACATAGTAACCAATCCAATCGTGGACTATTTCATCTTGTATATTTCTAATACCTTGTCAATGTATCCACCATAACATAGTCTAACCAGCCTCTAAGATCAATCCCTTAGGATGTTAATTCCTACAATAAAATATGATTCACCTAATTCTTTCTTGGAGAATTAGTTTTTCAACTATTTCTTAACTGACTATAAAAAATATATCTCATTTTCCAATAATAATATGTTATCTACATATATCACTAAGAAAACTAGTACACTTCTTAAAACCTCTGTTAGACACATAGATCACATTCATTCTTAACAAAACATAATTTTATAATGGATTTACCAAAATTAATGTACCATGTTATTGATTGTTACTTTAATACATAAATGTATCTATGTAGCTTTCATTCCTTATTGGAACCCTTTTGGGATCTTATACCTTTTGTGTTTTATTGGCACCACTGAGTTAAATAACCTAATATGGGGTTGGGTGAATCAAGGTATAAGGGTTTAAAATAATTCCTCCTTTCAATATAGTTTCAGCATTAAAAACTAATCTTCTCTCTCTTCTAATAGTAATATATAATGAAAATGAAAGCATGTATGATGTACATAAAATTTTATTTGTTTCAAAAAACTGAGCTAATCTAAGGATCATACAAAGGCAACATACCGAGGTACTAGAATCACTAAATCACACCGCTATTTTATAATTTTCAATAAAGAATCACTTTCCAATCTTGTTTAAAATTATTCATCCCTAAGAAAACACTAATATCACTTCTCAAAAGAATTCAATGATCCTCTAGAAGAACCTTTAGATGATCATTGTCAACTATATATTGGTTCACACTGATATAGGTGTGACTTGACACTCCTTTTTCATCAATGAGATGCAATATATTTTCTATGTAAAATATGATTCATGGAAAATTCATTCAAAAAATTTTATCCTTTCCATAATTCCCTTCTATGTATTATATTTTTGGAATACTATTCACTACGCACTACATTCATGAGATATCTTTTATGAACTAATCCATACAAGTGACTATATATGGATAAAATTCCATAAAAAACTCTCAACATGAACGACCTCTATGTAAAATGGATTCATGGTAATGCCTCCATAAACCCCCTTTATGCTTAGTGATTTTTTGTAATTCATCCAAAAACTTCCTTTACTGTTTCATTCATGTAAAATGGTATGTGAACTCCTGTTCACCACAAGAATACTTTGCGGTGAAATTCATTTTGACATTGTGGAAAACCATGTGAAAATATTCCGAGTTAAATTTTCAATATCTATTTTGAATTGATTAAGGGGTCAATATATAGGAAAAGAAATCTAAAAAACCTTTTAATCATAAAAATATTGTTCGTACATTCATGAAAATCTGTTAGTGTATGATATTATGTCACGAAATCATGTAATGCATTCCTTTAATGGCCTACATACAATGATAACCTCTTAAATATAAGTAGAGAGGCCACCATGAGATTATTTTTCATTAACATACACCTCCTATGTGAACACTCAACCTTATCGAACTTTTTTCGTAGATATTTTTATCAAGCTTTCATTTAACACCTATGTGATGTCCTTGACACATAATTCCATCACAAGCCACCAACCATAATCTCCCATCCAGGCTTCACCTACTGCATGGATCCTACATGACACAACATACATGCTACATGAAAATATATCATTTTTTTCATTTTTCTATGATAAATAAAAATAGATTCAACTAATACTAAAACTATTTTTTCATCCTACATTGTAAAAATACACCCTATTAATTTTCCAATTGCCTTTTTCAACAAAAAATAACCCAAAAAACTTAATGCAATATCTTGGAGGATTTTTCACAAAAATATCCCAATTTGGTGATTTTTTACCACAATAACAGTACATTTAACTATTATTTTTGGAAAATATTTCACACTTTATCATTCATACCCAATTATCACTATTCAACTCCAGATAAAAATCAAAGGCTTACTCAACATATACTCTAATCCGACATGATTCATGTTCAGTGTGAGGAACAAGATTAACAAGAAAATATTATCAATGAATCACTTCATTCTCAATGATTTTTTTTGATTGATACCATGATTGATATCACTCATTAAACTATTAAATAACCCTTGGTAACCACTTTCATCACAAACCTAAAGGTTATCCTTTCACTATGTTCATTTTTTTATTCAATGATAATTTTGTTTTGCATTATCTTGTGTAAATAATCCTACTATATATTTTTTTCCATTTATTTAACATAGATAAACTCTCCAAATTTTCTTTATTACTCATCCCCATAACTAGTTTGAGAAATATCACCCTTATTTATGAACAATAAATCACCCATTTGTCAACGAACCCAAGGGTCACACCTGTTTAGTCTAAAATATGAAAAGAATAATTATTATCATAGAAGGAAATTTATAGAAAACATGGATGAGTGGGGGACCACATATATTTTATTTAAATTTATGTGTGTGTGTGGGGGGGGGGGGTGACTGGACTCTAATAGCCATTTAATACCTCTAAAATGATTCCTTGGGCATATACTTTTTCATGATATATACATCTTGATGTTTGATAGTCACATGCTACAATTTCATCAACCCATGATCTACATTCTTCTTGATAATGTGATATTTTATTTCAATGTGCTTCATACTTTAGTGATGTTTAATATTGGTTATTAGAGTAATAGAACTTATTTATCCCAATTTATAATGATTGATGGTTTCACTTCAAAACCCATGTCTTCAACATACTCCTTCATCCATAATAACTTCATGTGTTATTGAGTGGCTATAATATATTTAGCATATGCAGTTCATAGTGAAAACCAATCTTGTTTCATGCTAAGACACGAAATGAAAAAGACTCTATGATAAAATGAATCGAATAAGATATAATTTATTTTATTTATTGAACCTACCTAATCTATGATTGTATATCCCAATAACTCTTATTATGATGTTTCATTGTATAAAATACAAAAATCTTATATACCAATAATGTATTGTATTATTCTATAAATAGATAAGAAGTGTATTTATTTGGTATTACTCTTGTATTATTCAACCTAACATGTAGAAAATACAATATCAGGTCATTTAATGATTATTTATAAGAATCTCCTAATGATGTACCCGTATTTGGTGACATTTACCACTTTTCAATCATATTCCTTTTAAAAATTTATCTAGATAGCAACGAGTGTCATCGTAACCTTCAAGTTATCTATTCCAAATCTTCTCAGAATCTAATTTGAATATTTATAATTAGAGATAATTGTTCAATGACTTCCTTGAAATACCTTAAAACCAATGAAAATTTTAATTCTCCTATCATAGAAGGTTCATACTAAAAAATCATGAAATATGTTAACCGCTTGCACTATGCTTCATTCAATCCACCAAATATTATAAATAAAAATATAATTAAACAATAATCATTTGATAACTCTCATTCTTGATATAGTTATTATAATAATCTCTTCCTTGTGGGAAATTGAGTTTTTTCAAATATTGATATAGACTTTTATTCCATTATCTTAGTTTATACTTTAACCAATAAAGTGGCTCGTAAATAATTTTTTTTCTCATATTGAATGATTAGAAAACCATCTAGATTATCAATGTACATTTATTATTAATGTAATCCATTTAGAAATTATGATTTCTCATCAATTTGGAAGACCATGAATTTTATTCTCATTATTGTTTCAAATAATAACCAAATCATCTCCATCCATTCCATGAGTAAAAATGTTTAAACTTCCTAGATACACTTGATATGGGAGAATCCCTTTAATAGCAGTCATTATATATTTTGAATCATCTTTCCATATTAATTTAGTTTGTTTTTAAAACCCCATTTTCCATGATGATTTTATTATTTTATAGACTAGAAACTTTCTACCATGTATGATTATTTTTAAATTGTTCATGTTATTTATTTTTCACCTAAACCCAACTCTCAATTTTTGTATCTTCTTTGAAGCACATTTTCTATACATAAGATAAAATAGTCGCTTTATTTTAATAATTACTCATCCTTATTTTCATTATTATTTCCTAAACATTAATGATTTTATTCTCATATTTATTTTACTCTTATCTATAATTATATGAAGATTCAGGTCTAACTAAGTTTATCTTATCATTAGTTTCCTATTAGGATACATTCTATGACATCCACATTGTTAATGGTTTCTTTGAGACAATGTATCTCTTTATAAATAACATTAACCTGAATGAAAAATTTAGCAATTTATTTATTTGGGTGCATCCTTAATTCCTCACATAAGTTATAATTGAGCTTCTCAAACTTTTAGACTTAATTTGTATATATTTATCAACTTTTCTCACATCTCATATTGGGATTTACATGAAATCATATTCATATAGATTGTGTTAGAAGAATATCACCCTCAGGAAATTATATCTTTGGTTTAGATATCTAGTTCTTTACAATCTCCTTTAGATAAAGCCCCATAATCCATACTAACCAAAATTCCATGCATAATAGCTATATGAACATCTTTGTCCAGTGATTAGGATTAGTGCTGCATCCGATTCTTCAACATTTGAAAGTTGTTTCCCCAAAATATCAGATCCCATTTGATATTAACTGCTACTATGGAATCCAATAAGAGAGATTCACAAAATTTAACCTTTATCTTTGATACTAATTTTTGGCTCACTAGGTTAATTACCCTGAGGGAGGTGGTGAGTTAGGCTATTAGAGATTCAACTAATTTTTTATTTAATTTTTTCATCATTAAAACCACTATATTATCTTTATTATCATAATAATATATAATGAAAATTAAATAATTCATGAGACATAACAATTTTTACTTGGTTTACCCAAACAGGGCTAATCTAAGGATCATATAGAGGAAATATACCGATGTACTAGAATCACTAAAGTGCACTTTTGTTTTCTATTTTTTGCAATGGACTCAATATTTATATTAGTATACAACCATTTAAACTTGAAAATTAGCTATCCAATATTCTTAAAAGAATGAATTGATCCTCCAAAATAATCTTTAGATGATCTCTATCAACTCAGAATTTGACAACATTAAGATAGGTGTGACGTGATCTTATTTTTTCATTAAAGAGATGAAATCCACTATTTAATGTAAAATTTTCTAAATTTATTCATGAAAATTTATCCTTCTTGAACCACCCATCCTTTTATTATCTTTGAAAAATAATGGTCACTACTGACTACCTTCATGAGATCACTTTCACAAACTACTCCCTACGTGGACTACCTCTACACACAATATCATAACAAACTCCCTAACTAGACTAACACTATATACAATATATTCATGGTAATTACTCAATAAAATCCCATAATTATTCATGGTAATGCCTCAATGAAGATATTTTGGGATTTGATTTTCGTGAAATGATTTGGGAACTCTTATTCCTAATAAGAATGCATTGTGGTGAAATTAATTTGATCTTTGAGAAAATAACAATGGAGATCATAAAAGTTAATTTTTCACTATCCATAAGGAAGTGAATAGGGTGTCCTTATATAGGAAATGAACCTTATAAAAACCACTAATAATGTAACTAAAATTTGAATCTTCATGTTATCTGATCGAAATAGGGCATTCCTTTATGACATTATATACCGAACTCCCTTCACATTCCGCCTATGATTACCACCTCTTGACTCAAGTGAAAGGTCATGATAGTTATTCTTTTATATTCATATGAACCTTATATGTGAACAATATACATATAAAAAATATTTTCAATTATATTTTATCATGGATTCATTTACCTTATATGTGATGTCCCTACCACATAGCAGTTTTGTGAACCACCGTCTATAAACTCCCTTCACAGGTTCACCCACAACATGATTCCTATGTGATCCCATGTATATGATATTTGAAAATAAAATATTTTTTATTTTTATTCTAAAATTAAATGGAATTCAAACTGATTATAGAGATAACTTTTCAAATAACTTTGTAATTAAATACATTTGAACTTTTCAAACCATCTTTGTCAAAAGATAAAACTACATAAAAACCTTGAAGAAAAAGTATGAGAGATTTTTTTCCAATAGATTGTTAAATTTATAAATTATCCCCAAGATTTAAATTTATTAAATAAGTTTCGATATAAATTTCAAAAAAATTCAGAATCAATGAAAGACGAAATGAAAAGTATATTTCTAATATATTTGATCAATGTGAATAGTAAAATTGTTTCAACATAGTCTTTGACTTAAGACTACTAGAAACTATTAGTAACTAGTGTTTCATTTTTTGTACTAACATTACCATCCCTATATAGTTTTTTCTGGAATAAATTTTTACACCCAATAAGATTTATATCTTATAGAGGATCTACCAAAACTGAAACATTGTTTTGATATATGGACTATATTTAAAAATTAATTTATTCTATACATATTTCAACATTTGATTTTTTACCACTTCATTATAATGAATAAAGGTTAATTATGTCTAAATAATAATCTATAAAATTACTTGGTGATAAGAAAACAATATCTATGTAGTTATTTAATCTCTCTAGTACTCTTATTCAATACTTTTTCCTCTGGAATAAATTCTTTAATAGGGACATGTGTGATTTTTTATTTTTCTAACTCTTTTATATCTTGATCCACAATTTGATCAAACTCTATCATAATACCACTATATCTTTTAGATATGTTATCTATTTCTTGGAAAATGTGGTGTTTTTCTCGAAATACCCTTTTATCTGAGGGATATTATAGGTTATATTCTTTTTTATATTTGGGATCTACTCTAAAGAAAAACATCTTTTCATAGAGATGAAATAATGAAGTTATAATTATATTTAACAAATTATTCCCATACCTATAAAAACATATGGAAAAAAATGATTTCATAGTATACTATAATTCACATAGGATTCTATTTTTCACTTTATTTAGCACTCAATTTAGTGGGTATGTTGTTTATTGTAATACATGTCACCAAAAGGATAATTAAATATTTACACGACTCATCATTGATCTCACCATTTCCAATAAGGTTTTAGTCCTATATTCTCTTTATCCATTCAACTATTGTTTATATAATGGGGGTTGATTGGGATAATATTCCAAACTCTCTGAGAAAATTGATGAACTATTGGTTGAGAGGATCCTTGCCTCTATTTGAGTGGAGTTTATTTTTATTATTACTATGATGGTTCTCTACAAAATTATTTCATTCCTTAAATTTTTTATAAGAATTATAATTATACCTCATCATGTAAATATGTTCATATCTACTAAAATATTCAGTAAATTTAATGTAATAAAAGTATCCATCTCTGAAATCTATTAGAAAAGGTTCACACATCTGTATATACTATTTTTAGATGCTCTATGGATCATTTACCTTTTATACTAAATGGATCCCTCTTCACTTTTCTTTTTATGGAATCATGGTATATATCAAATGATTTTAGATCAAAATAAACTTCTTGATATAATTTTATTAATATATTAACATTTACAAGACCAAGTCAATGATTCCACAGCTAGTTATGATATGGGTCATGAGAACTATATTCATTATCAACTACCAAGAATTGATTTTCATTTTTTAGTTTTTTAAATTTTTTATTCAGATGTTCTATTCCATAACAAATATAATCTTTATAAAAGAAGAATTATTTATTTCTAAATTTCAAAATAAATCCATCTGTGTTAAAATTAGGAACAAATATCTTATTCTTGGTTACACTTGGTACATAATAAAAGTTCCCCAAAACTAAAACATATTCAGTCAGAAATGTGAGATGGTAGTCTCCTATAGACAGTTTAGTTAGTCTCTTCCCATTATATGGTTGAATATCCATGTCACCTTTATAAAATTTGTAAAATCTATTTTTTTTCTTGGATTTTGATACAAATATAATAACCATACAATATATTTAATACCAAATTTGTAGAAATGGAAATATTTTTCTCAATAATGAACACACCTAAATCCAAACATTATTATGGAATAAGGAAAAGTTCTTCATCTAGTATAACTTCTTACAATAATAAAAACATATAAAAAAATTCACATTATCCTTCAAAAATATATTTTGCTTCTTTAATGTGTGTTTCCAAGGTTCCATTGGGTTAGAACTTTCCTTATAACGTTTTACATACCTATTCCTTTAAATTATCATAAGTACAATAGGGTTTTCACACATTAAGTCTTTTTTAAATTGGAAAATCAAAGTTGAAAGATCTAAGAATAGAATATATATATATATATATATATATATTTAATATTCAAATTCATAATAACATTTGAGAAGATTTAAGGAAGTGAGGAGATGATGAGATCTATTATTAGTTCTTAAGGTATCTTGAATCCTAAAATTTATAAACACTTAATGTGACCCATCATAATGAATAAATGAGGTCTAGTTGGAAATCCTTCTCCAAAGTTGTATATAAATATTTAAGAGGAGATTTTATTCGTATATTTTATTTCTCTCTCTTAATAGAGATCATATTTAAGAGAAAACATGGAGTAAGAAACCATGTCTTCATGAATATTTTGGATCTCACTATCCAAAGATTATAAAATTACATATTGGACATTAATTGTATCATCCATGGGTTTATAGATGAAATTTTATATTCCCCACCATATTAATCAAAATTATCTGAAATAATTTGGTACTATTGTATATAAAACATACATTCTTGGAATTATAAAGTGCATAGACTGTATATAACTCCTAGAAGTTTTCACCAGTGGGGAGATTATCCTTCTCTGAGATGGATAATAGGAAATGTGATAAGGTTGTGTTTCTTCATATTTTTCTACAACATGTAAATGAAAATTTGCATACATTATCTTGGTTAATGATTTATAATGTAATTAATTTTTTTAATTAGTCTCCCACTAATATATCAAATATCAATATCCCTCACTATTAGATTTATATTATCTAGTCACTCACATATTATATATTAAATGATCCATATTTCAATTCAATTATTCCATATAGATACCTTATCAACTTATCTGAAGATATCTAGGTGTGTTATACATTATAACTGTATTAACTCACAACTCTTTGATCTATTGTGTGGACTGCCCACTCCTAAATATAAAAAATTCATATTTACTAAAATATTTCCACAAAGTTCCACAATGTCTTCTGAGGTTAAACACTCTTGTTTCTAATTTTGTTAAGTCATCCCAAAATATTCACTAAAACTCCCTCAAAATTTGAAGTATCCTGACATGGGATAGACCATTACTTTGAACAATGGTTTCATTCTATCTCAAGTGATGTAAGGAGTTTTTTGAATTAATATTTTTCTTAAGGGATTGTTGTTAAACATATGTGTAAATATTCATTATTATATTATTAAAATTCCAATAAATATTATATGTATCTTACACAATTAATTAGAAATATTTGATAATATAATTTAAGCACATACTTGTATAAGATATCATGTTTTATTTCTAATATTCTTTAATTACTTTATGTGAGATCCTTCATAATTAATTAACTCTATATGTTAATGTTTATCCCATACCTATTATTTTATTTTATCTAATAATTAATGCTAATTTATTTAATTTAAATTTTTTAAATCAATATATAAATAAACATTGAATCATATAAATAAATAAATAACCATCTCATATTAAAAAACTAAATATTTGATATGATTATGTAATTTATCTATTGGTTAGATTACCGAGTAGTTATAAAAAATATATAACTCTATAGTAAAATAATACTTTAGACAATATAGTGACACTCGCCTTTAAAATCATTAACATTACGTAAATTTTGTAGAATACTTAAACATTATACAAGTAGATTCCCAAGACTGTAGTAGGTATAGTGCCTTCGAAAACATTGAAATATAGAAACTAGTAATTATGTGATCTCCATCATCTCCAACTAGGTTCTTCTTAACTAGAACCCTTCTTATACATATCATACAAGGTATATATCTTCATAAACTAGGGAAAAGAAGCATAAAATGGGTGACCTCAAATGCTAGTAAGGGTAAACAAGGGATACATGTAAGAATAAACAAGATCATAAGGGTACGAGTATGTGATCATGAGAATAAAAGATCATACCCTACATATCAAAGACCATAACATAGATCATGGAATAAATATTGGTAGTTCATAAGACGTGAATCATAATGAAATAGAGAGAATAAACCATGAAAGCAAAATGTCGGAATACAACCTAGAATTACAACAAACACATAAGCATATAATTATTTCCATATTACCCAAGGCATTAAAACCAATAACATATTAGTAGTATGGGTTTACTCCCCATACTATCATAGTAGTTGTGGTTCATTCCCTTCTCCATCGTAGTAGCACCAGTTAACTCCTTTTGTCACCATAGTAGTAATGGTTCACTCCCTTGACCATCAAAGTTGTTAAGGTTCACTTCCAAGACCATCTTAGTTCATCTCATGGGATATAAAACATTACTAAATCCATTGGAGTGAGATATAGGCCCGACCTTTCACATAGTTAAATCATACATACATGTGGCATATGATCATAAATAAACATATCATAACCCATTAAATAAAATAGGTATCATAAACATGTAAACATATAAAAAAATATTAAAAAATTAATGGTTTCATAATCATTTCATCCAAATAATAACTCGTGAAAGAGTAATGGATTTCACATACATATTACCAATGAAGGATAAATGGGTTCAATAATGAACACGAAATTAAGAATAAACCATTAATAGAAAGGTTAGGAATGTAACCTTTATATTGGCACGAGTAACAACATGATATGTCCTATTAGATGGAAAATAATTTTGAAATATCATTTAAAAAACTTTTATTGGGGAAAATATCCTTTCTTGTTTGAAATATTATTTTTATACCATAAAACCTATTGAAACCCTTTTTATTTTTAAATAGATTTGAAAAATTATAAATCATGCTTCAAAAACAAAAAAAAAACATTTTTAAAATCCTTTTTTCTTTGAAAATGATCTTCCAGGTTATTTTGAAATCATTTTTGAAATCATTTTTAAAAACAAGGTTTGTGAATACAATATATTTTCATCCAAAGAGAGAGACATTTACATTTCACATAAAACATTATCTTAATTACAAAATAGTGTAAAAATGCTAATAAAACAATAGGAAATCTTTAAAAAAATAGTAGAATGAAACTAATGAATGTTATTAATATATGGATCATAATTTTTCATCAATGGAAGCATAAACATAAACAATATTTAATAATCGATGAGATTGTATCAATAAACTCTTATAAGATGGTAACTTCGGATCATACACTACATATGAGAAAATAAAAAAAATATATCGTAAAATATAATTAATTAAGGAAATTAATGATATAAAATGTAAAATTTATGTTTATTAAAATCTAAAAATAGTATAGGTGCATTAAAAAACATGAGTCTCAATGAAGGAAAATTGAGACAAAACTGTTTTACCGAATTAGTATCTTTTAAAAGTTAAACCCCATTAAATAAGGTTAATAAAATGTAATTTTGAATACCCATAATTTTCCATATAATATACATAAAATTAAATCATTGTAATTACTTAAAAGACACAAAATTAAAGAGTGGTGACCATAACATGAATCTCATAGAAATTAAAAACGAGGTGAATTCCCCTTACCTTGTGTCTTGACTCTCTAGGTACTCGTACAAGATTCCTATATAATAAATATAAGTTTATTATAAATATTTTAAATAATAATTTTATTATATATATTATCATATGTGGTTTTATTATGAAATTATATTAGCCACTTTTTAATGATCCTATGGTAAGGTTTCACTTCGGGTAATATTCACATTGTTCTTCACATGTGTGTTAATTTGTTATAACATTGGTACTTATACTTATATCATTATTCCAGAATTTAAATAATGATATGAATATCATTTATATTCATAATATTTATATTTTATAATAATTTATAGCATAAATAAGTATTTAATGGAATATCTCGTTCATGGAGAGGGTAAGCCATACGTATGCATGAATGTTGTTTCCATTTTTATTGTTGTATTGAAAGAAATTATGTAAATGAAATATGTGTATATATATATAATTATTAAATTAGAATTAATATATAATATATATAATATATGTTCCTTAATCCCATCCTTAATACATTCCATGTTGTGTGTGAACGAATCACATTGCTTTGAAGGAGCGCTAGTCCTCACTTCCTCAAATGAGATTATTATATTAGCACTAATTAGAAAGTAAAAATATGAGTGTTTTAAAAGGAATACATAAGAATAAATACATATTAAATACTATATATAACACATGTAAATATATTTTCCATCATAATGGCCACCATGATAGGTGTTAAATGAAAAATGAAAAATTATAATTTCATTAGGCAGTAGTTCACCACACACAAGAAAAGTATGTTCAATATCAATGAGATGGAGTTGTGTGTAAGTGTAGGTAAAACTATTTTCGTAAAAACATCCTAGTATATGTAGGATAATATTTTTCAATAAAAAATTGGATGAAGAGTGGAGGGGGTGAAGAATAAAGATAATGTAAATGAGCTTGAGAGAAGACGTCACCTCTTAATCAGGTAACTCCTTTTAGTTTATGAAAAAAGGATTCTTTTATTGGATTTATGATCAAAGGGAGGATTCAACATCTAAAAGAGGATTTTTGTGAGGTTAATTTGAAATATAATGGTGAAACATAAATGTTTTGAGAGGTGTGATGAATGGGTAGAGGTGGTGGCCTTTATAGGGAAGGAAATGGACTCACATGAAATTCATAGAAATAAGTAAGGTGCGCACATGTTCATAACTAATAAAAGTCATAAAAACAAAATATCTGAATAATGGAAGGTTTATAGACGAAATATGGATATAAAATGGGTTTTGAACATGGTTATAGGTCATTTTGTGTCTTATAATTAAAGATTAGTACTTTATTAACCTAATTTTTCTCTTAAGTGATGTAATTAATTTTAATCACCTTCACTAATATTTTTTTCCAACAAAATGTTGAAATTATTAGATATTATAAATTTTTATGATTAAAAATATTTAATTAATTTTTCCAAATTCTAAACATAGACGAGGCAGAAATTAATGTAAAAAATAACCCCGCTATCCAGACGACACAACAGGGTTTTATAGTAAAAATGATAAAATGTTTGTTAAGTCTTAAAATCCCATTTAAATGTTGAAATGGTTACAATGAAAAAATTGTAGTAGTTTATAAAAATATTATCTAAATAAACATTTAAATAAATTAAATTATATTTTATCCTTATAAATAAATTTAATTAAAAATTATTTTTGAATTAAAAACCAATGTTTTTCTCTTTTCAACCAAAAATGATGTTTATCAGACAAATCCCAAATTTCAGCTGAAGCTAAGTTTGACATTATAAGTTAAAAAATGAGGTTAGTTTTATCAAATTAAATTTCTGAATGTGTCTAAAATTAATTTTATTATAACTACATTAAAAATAGTATATTTAGGCATAGAAGTACTTTCCCAAAAATCATATCTTCTATGATCTGTATGTTTCATTTATATAAAAAATTATAAAAAATATTTAAAAAGTAGTTAATAATATTCATATAAATATATTTAATTTGTAGGGTATAATTATATTATTTAAATAATTAAAACAAAAAAGTGATGTTTCGTAGAAACTTAGTGTTGTATGTATTGTATGCCAAGTCTATGTTGTGTGTATCGTACACCAACCTAGTGTTGCATGTATTATATGATATATTGGTTTAGTGTGAAAGTAATATTTAAATTAGTGCATTATAATATATAAATGAAAATTTTCATTTTATTTGAGAAAATGGTCCCTAAAAACTCAAGGTGTTACATTCTACCCCCCCTAAAATGAATTTCTCCCTCGAAATTCATTTGGGTTATAAATGTTTTAATACATGAATGTTTCATTCATAGAAACACACATCATAAAAATTGACACTAAAACCTCCATTAAAAAACATAAATTTGGAACCATAAAATTTTCCCAAAGTAACATATAACTGGGTTTCCACATTGGAGAACATAGGTTGGGAGTGAATATTGGACATGGAGGAAAAGTGTAAATATTTATAGGGAGTTATTGAGGTCATAAATCACAAACAAGAGAATTATCAATGGAATGTTGAGTTTTAAAATTTATAAATATTTTATGATTTAAAGGTCTAACATCTTAATGGAAATTAACATACTAGGAAAACAATTTTTGATCACTTTCAGAATTTTGATTAATTCTTGATAGATTTCAATAAACAAAATTTTATTCATGGGTTGTACTTTGATAAATTTATAATTCATCCATTAAGACATGGAATGAATATCAAAAAATTAACTTTTGATGAAAAAAGAACTAAAATATGATTTTAATGGATCTTAAGGTCCATAAAAGAAAAAAAAGTCTAAATGTTTGTCTTTTAAAAAATAGACATGCATTAAAAATAAAAGAGCACCACTACTAGTTCATCATAAATATTTATTCAACAAAAATAATAATACATTATCTAGGAAATCACATAGACTAATGGTAGGATTGAAACCCTTCACATTTTTCGGTCATGGGTTCAAGAACCATTGCCTTGAGAGACTTGATTTTTTGTCATCTGATATATATAATGTCCTTTTTTAAAACCACACCAATATAATATATAATATGGGAATCCTTGACATAAATATAATCACTGTTTAACCTTTTAACCAAGTTTTTCAACACAAAATTAGTGCACAATTACTTCCTCTGATGTTTAACTTAAAATTTTCTTGAATGGATAAATTTATAACCCTTATCAAAGATGAAAAATCCAAAACAATAGAAAGAGAGTCATGGAATCAGCTTCACATTTATTCCCCTGTATAACAAAAAGTATCTATTGGTTGTCACATTTCATACTGGTGAATACCGTCATCATATATTATCTTGAAAAATGGTAACAACCTGAATTACCAAAAAACCTTTTGAAAACATACATTCTACCTCATTCTAAAGTATATTTGATTTACTCCGTAAATCCAAAAAAGTTCTATACTTCATCAGTGAAAGCATAAACCACCTATAAAGACATCCTTACGTAGTTCCAAGGTAATCAATAATTTCCAATTTACTTATTTTTATCTCTTGTATCATTATCCATACAACATTTTCTTATCATAAAGAACATATTAAGGGTTACCTTCCATTAGTCAGAATATCATCTTGTCATTAAATCAATTAACTAGTCCAACAAAAACTTTTAAATATTGTGTAAAAATAACATAAGTATAACAATCCTTTTATTTTTCATCATTAATATTTTTTTAGTCCAAATAAAAAAATACTTGAATTACTTAATCCTTAATCCAATAACCATAATACCTATTTCCTTTCACATTTCATCTGTAGTCTCATCATCATGAAAAATGTAACCATTACTCAGACCACCTTCCTAATTCTCTTTAGGAACATTCTTCTTGGGACATTGGGTTGCATAATGACCATTTTATCCACACATAAAAAACAAAAAATTTGATGATGACATAGGGAGGCCAAAATTCTAATCCATTTCATTACCTGAACTCTTCATTTTTCCCTTGCAGTCACTTCTTTTGTGTCATTATTTTCCACAGTCAAAACACCATCTTGTTCCCATAAGACATTCACTTAGGTGATTTCTTCTACATTATTGACACAAAGGAAACTGAATCTTCTTTCCTCCATGGTCTTCATTACCCAAACTCTCATAGAACTCCTTCTTTCTCTTCCTTTGTGAGTTTGAGAGTTGGTTAAACAAAACATTGTTTATCATTTTCTTTGAAAACTGATTAGGTTTTATAACAGCATTTTTCACTCCATTGATCATCCCACTTGACAGCTCATTAGAAATTATTTCATCACATTCAATATCAATCTTGTTCCTTCATGATCCCACAATTGACAAAAACCATAAGAATAGTGTGAGAATTACTTATCAAAGCATAAAACCACATATACATGAAAATAATTACTTATAGGATTTCTAAATCATGATACCTTATATAATCCACAACAAATTGGGGTTATCCTAGGTTATTTATAGCTAATTTATATCTAAATACTTCATGATGGTTCATGATGATTTTGTTAATTCCCAATGCATATCCCCTAGGAGTGTCAAACCAGGTGTGCAGTAAGGACAATTATTATTTACCATATTACCATGATTCAAGATCAGAACATCTTATCGATGTTTCTATGCCTATGTATATATGTTCTAGAGCCACATCCACTTTTTATATCTAGAGAGAGATGCATTTCTTGTAATCCACTTACTCTTTCCTTTACCAAAATTCGTGGACATTTTCTTAAATGTTAACTCATCCTTATACTTATCCTTAGAGACATCCCTAGAAATATAATTTGAAATATACCTAGGGACCTCACTACGGTTTTCTCATTCTAGTTTCCAATGGTTAACTATAACTTTTCTATGATAACAACTATAAAGACCCTACATTTTCAAAACATTAATATTACACAACTTTTTTTATAGTACGTAAACATTATAAAAATAGACACCCAAGACCGTAGTTGGTATAGTGCCTTTAGAAAAATGGAAACTTAAATTCTGGTACATATGTGAGCTACATCATCCCCTACAAGGTTCTTTTTGAATATAAACCTTCTTAGATATATCAAACATAGTACATGCCATCATAACCAGAGCACAAGAAACATAAAAGGTGTGAACTCAAATGCACAGAAAGGGTAAACAAGGGAGACATGTAAGCATAAAAATGAGAATAAATGTATGAGAATTTGATAATGAAAATAAAAGATCATACCATATATATCAAACATCATAACACAGATCATGGTATAATGATTGAAAGATTATAAGACATGAATCATAATGAAATAAAGAGAATAAGAAAATAAAGCATAACATATGAATATAACATGGAATTGTGGTAAACACATAAGAATATAATTATTTCTATAGTAGCCAATGCATCACTACAAATACCATCTTAGTAGTATGGGATCACTCCCCATACCATCATAGTAGTCATGGTTCACTCCCACGTACATCATAGTGGCATGATTTCACACCTTATACCATCTTCGTAGTCATGGTTCACTCCCATGGCCATCACAGTAGTCAAGGTTCATTCCCAAGACCATCTTAGTTTATCTCATGAGATATAAAATTTTACCCGATGCATTGGAGGTAGATATAGGTCTCATCAATCACATAATGAAATAATACAAACATATTACACAATATCAGAAATAAACATATCATAAACCATGAAATGATATGGGTATTATAAACATGTAAACATATCACAACCTGTAAAAAAATTATAGGCTTCATAATAATTTCATCAATAGCATAACCAGTGAAAGTGTAATGGATTTCAAATATATATTACCCATGAAGGAGATATTAGTTTCATAAAAAACATGACATTAATAATAAACCATTCGTTGAAAATATATGATTGTAAAAATTATATTATAATGAGTAACATCAACATATTTCATCATATATGGAAAATAATTTTTAAATATCCTTTAAAAACCATTCTTGTCAAAAACATATTTTCTTGTTTGAAAAATGCTTTATATTACATAAAAACTCTGGGAAACATTTTTCTTTGAAAATACTATTGAATACTTATAATTAAAGGTTTGAAAACATTTTTAAAAAATTTTATTTTCCATGAAAATTATCTTCAAGGATCTTTTGAAATTATTTTTGGAAACATTTTTGAAAGTATGGTTTTTGAATACAGAGGATTTCCAACCGAAGAGAGAGACAATCAGTTTTTACATAAAAAAATCATCTTAAGTAAAAAAGAGTTTAAAAATGGTACTAACACATGAGGATATATATTATAAATAGAGGATAAGTTAGATAATTAATATTCTTGATAGATGGATCATATGATTTCATTATGGGATTCACAAACATAAATAATCTCAAAAAATCGATGTGATTGTCTCAACAAACTCTTATAACATGGTAACTTGGGATCATACAATCCATGTAAGAAAATAAATTAAATTTAGATTAAAATATCATGAAATAAGTAAATTAATTATATACAATGTAAAATGGAAGTATATACACCTAAATAATGTTTTTAGGTGCCTAAAATAACATGAGTCTTAATGAAGGAGAATTCAGAGAAAACTTTTTTACTGATTTTCTAAAATTTGAAAGCTAAACACCATGAAAGAAGGATTATAAAATGGAAATTTGAATACCCATAATTTTAAGTGTAATATACATAAAATTCATTCATGTTAACTACTTACACCATAGAAAATTAATTAGTGGTTATCATGACATGAATCTCACAGAAATTTAAAATGAGATGAAATCCCTTTACCTAGTGTCTTGACTCTCTCCGTACTCATACAAGCTTCATGTATAATAAATATATGTTTATTATAAATATTTTAAAGAAGAATATTCTTATATATATTACCGTATATGGTTTTATTATGAAATTATATTACCCTCTTGATAATGATCCTATGTTAAGGTTTCACTTCGGGTAATACTCACTTTGTTCTTCACATGTGTCTCAATTTGTTACACTGTTGGTACTTATACTTATATCATGATTAAAAAATTTAAATCATGATAAAGAATATTTTATACCCAGTATATTTATATTATAATAATTTATAGCATAAATATGTATGAAATGGAATACACTGTTCTTGGAGATGGTATGCCGTAAGTATGCCGAAGCACTATTTCTGTTTTTATTGTTTTATTGAAGGAATGTATGTAAATTAAATATGTATATATATATATATGTATGTATATATAAATATATATCATTATTAAAGTATCATGGATATATTATATATATATATATATATATGAGTTCATTGAACCCATCCTTAATACATTCTATGTGGTGTGTGAATAAATCCCATCGCTTTAAGTGGGAGGCTGTCCACACTTCCTCAAATGAGATTATCGTATTAACACCAAATGGAATGTAAATAGATGTGTGTTGTAAAATTAATAAATAAGATTAAAAAAATAATATCTATTATATATAACATATATAAATCTAGTTACTATCATAATGACCACTATCATTGGTGGAAAATAAAAAATAAACAATCATCATTTCGTGAGGTAGTAGTTCACTATACAGAGAAACAATATGTTAAATATCAAATAGATAGTGGTGTGTGCAAGTGTAGGTAGAAATATTTTCATAAAAAAATTAGTATATTTAATATAATGGTTTCTTCACACAATAATTGAATAAATAGAGTAGAGGGGTGAAGAAGGAAAGTAATGGAATGGAGTGTGGGAGAAGACATTACCTCTTAATCTGGTAACTCCTTTTGGTCTATAACAAAAGGACTCCATGAGAGGCTTTCTGACCAAATTGTGGCTTCAAGGTTGAAGGGAGGATTTTTTTAGTCTAATTGGGTATATATTCTCTAAAATTAATAGTATTTGGAGGTCTGAGGCATGGGTAGAGGTGGTGCACTTTTATAGGGGAAAAAATTACTTACAAGGATGTTCTAGAAAGAAGTTAGGTTTCTACAAGTTATTACATAAAAAATTGCATAAGAACAAAAAAAACACAAATATTTGAAGGTTTATGGTCTAAATATTGACATAAATTAGTTTTGGACATGTTTATAGGTCGTGTTGGGTCTTATATTTAAGGTTTTGTACATTATTAACCTACTTTTTCTCTTAACCAGTGTAATTAATTTTAATGCCCTTCACTAATAGTTTTTGTCAAATAAAGTTGAACTTATTATACATTATAAATTATTATTATTATAAATTTGGAATCCATTTTTTTAATTATAATAAAAAAAGATGAAGAAATTAATTTAAAAATAATCATATTGTTGGGATGACATTGCCAGTGTTTATAGTAAAAAGGATCAAAAGAATAATAAGTATTTATGCCAAATTTAAATGTGGAAATGGTTCCAATTACCAAAATTTGATTACTTGATAAAAATATTATCTAATTAAAATTTAAAATAAAATTAAAAATATATTTTATCCTCATAAATAAACTTATTTAAAATGTAGTTTCTAATTAAAAATACATATTTTTCGCTATTCATCCAAAAATGAAGTTTCTCATAAAAATCCCAAAAATTCATCCTATTGTAATTTTGAAATTATAAATTCAAAAATGAGTTTTTTTATCAAATTAAATTTCTAAATTTTTACAAATTTAATTTTATTATAATTACATTAAAAACTATATTTTAGACATAGAAGACTTTACCAAAAATCATATATTTTATAATCAATATGTTTCATTTATATAAAACAATTATAAAAACATTTTAAATTATTTAATAATATTAATATAACTATGTTTAATTCCTATGTTATAATTATCTTATTTAAATAATTAAAACAATAAGAAGAGATATTTTGCAGAAGCTCATTGTTCCTTGTATCATACGCTCAGTCGTTGTTGTGTTTATTATATGACAACACAGTGTTGTGTGTATCATATGACAAGTCATTTTAGTGTTGAAGGAATCTTATACTTAGTGAATTGAAAGATATAAATGCAAATTTTAATTTATTCCAAAAAATGGTCCATAAAAACTCAGGGTGTTGTACACAATGCTTCCCTTCAGTTATAACATTTATCCATTCTCCTTTTCATATCCTCGGTTAGGTTCACCTCATCTCAAATAAAAAAAATCCCCTCCTATAGATGGTAACTCTATATTTCTCAAATTTTTACTCACATGAAAATGAGGGGTACTAGGGGTTTAGGGTTATATAAAATAATTTACATACATTCATGGATATACATTTTAATTGAGTGAGGGACGATTCCTTGATCCTAATATTTAATTTAAAAATAAAAATCACATAAAACAATGAAAAAATAATTAAATTAAATATACAAATCCCCCACATAAAAATGCTAGTCAAGGATCATGATCAATAAAATCATGAAATAACTATAAATTAAGAATTTCTCGTACTCATGTCAATACATTCTAATTAAGATAAATTTAGCGTAATTTGAGAAATTAATTAAAAAATTAATAAATTAAAAATTTATCTTAATATTTTATCCTAATAGACCCTTATGCATAGTAATATCTTATTTATATTTAAAATTAAATAAAAAAATTAGTTATATTTTTCAAAAACAATTATTTAACAACATGATGTGTACTTAGAGGTTATAGATTATTCTTCATATATGTAAAATTAAGATCTCATTTATTAAACATTAATAATTACCTAATGCGCACTATCACTTTCCATGTCATGTGACACATAATATTTAATATCCTTGCGATGTGCTACATACTTACACTACATGTCACAATATACATGGATTATTTTTCTATCGGTCAAACTATGTAGTCTTCATTGTATGTATGACCACAAAATGTGACATAAATATACATGAAATATATTGATATAAATGTGCATGAAGTACATAGAATGTACAATGCCCATTATACATCATGTAGTTGCATAATTTTCACTCCATTTAAAAGACCACATGTTGATCCACAAGACACACTGAAAATTAATTAGTGTGTACCTTATCGGTGTGTAGTCTTAATTTTTTGTAATGCACATACAAATAACATTCCATCTAGTCAGAATCTTTTCAAATCTCTTAGCTAATATTTAATACACTATTTTTAATGAAACCATATACTGACCCCATGACATTCAATTAATTCCATGGTGCGCTTAATCATGCAGGGGTTAAATAACTTTTACACCACCTACCTTTCATGTCAGCCCTATTAAAACATGTGCCACACTAGCGGTCAATATGTGGTATGTAATGACTCTTTATACCATGTTACACAATGGTACAAGAATTATACGATCCAATCCCTTTTTGAGTTGATCATATGTACAAAAAATGTAATTTACTATTACACATCATGTAACCATTTTATAAATACAACATCCCTGGAACCAAAGGATGGGATGTTAGAGCATTATTTCTATAGTTTTTTCCTATTAATGGCCACATCAACATCAATGAATGTGTTATATCAATCGTTATACTATGAATTAAAATTTTAATATGAATAATATTAAAGTAATGAATGAGTTTGTTTAACAAAATTATAAAAGATTATAAATTATAATGTGACTGTTCTGATACCATTTGATGGTTCTACACTGTTGTGGAATCATTGTAATTGTTAAAATTTTTAGAATTCCATATGTTTCAATTGATAATTTCAAAATAACATGAAAAATAAAATCCCAAAATATATTAGAGGGTATCATTCACATTGAATTCTAAATTAATTTTCTGAAATAATTACCTTTTTGATGATGACGCTATGGATGAATTTACATTTTTATTTTATTGTACTATTATTATGATGGTGAATTTAATAGATAATTCTCATATGAGTATCCCCATGTGATCCATGAATCTATAAACACTGTTCATAGATCTATGGTACTAGAATGATAGTGTTAAGTTCTTCACATTGTTCTTCATAGATTGAAATAAGATATTTATCTTGTTCTAACTACATTCTTGAGAGAGAGAGAGAGAATGGGATGATAATTCCCCCTAGTCTAAAAAGAAATATAGAGAGGATTTTGTTATAAAAAACAATTCTATCCTACTCAAAAATAATATAACATGGAATTCATATGTAAGGTTGAAATAATTTATAATTTCACAATGACCATATATATATTTATTTATTTTAATTAATCACCATTTAAAAAAATAATATTATTATCTTTCCTTAACATATGTTTTTATTAAATATCATTTCGTAAATAAAGTAATATTTATTTAAATTATAATGAATAAAATTATATCATTTACATCATATAATTAACTTGAGTCATTTATCAAAAATTGTATTTACTTTGAATTTCATTGAACCATTATCTCATCAAATTTTCATCAAACCATTAACTCGACTCATTTATGCCTTGACATGCAGGTTTTTTTTAAGGAACTAACTCCAACACATGTGAGCCTCACGGTGTGTTCAGACTATAGGGATATCATACCACTTTGAAACTATCCCTGTAATGAATTGGATTTTATGTATAATAATTTTGGATATTATATGTATTTTTTTGGACTCATGATGCTTAGACAACATGAAATTCTGAGGCCTAGTGTTCCCTGAATATATGTTTGACATATTTTAAAAATATTAAAAAGAATGCACACAATTTTTTCATGAAAAAGTGGAAAGAGTCTCTAATGGAAACCTAGATCATAAATCTAGGGACACCATTGGGTTCATAATGTGGGGTTTACCCTGGCAATGAAATAATATTTTTCTGTGCGAGCTTTTTGTGATAAAGTCATCGCAGGCGTAAATAATTAAAATAAATTAATAAATTAAATTGTTATATTTATTGTGGATGAAACGACCAATTTCTCATATAAGTATACGATTATAGGATTTATTCAGGGTTTGAAGCTCAAACCCTAGAGATCCAAACAACCATTGTAGATCATTATTAGTGAATATCGATGAATCATGACTACGTCATGAATCATTATGACAAAAGATTTTATGGATCTTGAAAATGATGAAAATGCATGAATATTCTTCATTAATGATCAATCCAAAATCTAGGTAAGATATATTGTTTTTTGATTTCCATACAATTAATTAATCCTAGATGAAAAAAGATAAATTCCATGGATAGAATTGATACACACATCGTTGGTTTAATTATTTTTATGGAATTGATATTCATTCATTCTGATTTATCCCAGTTTTTTCATCTTCTTCCACAATAAAAAATCAAGGCCAAGGAAAGAAAGGATGAGTTTTATTCCTCATATTTTATTACTTGTGGTTTTCATCCACCATTTAAAGAATGTTCGTTATGGGTATTTCGTTTTATCCCATGGTTCGATGAATTACCCGATATTTGATCACTACAATACTGTTATTCGGTACAATAGATCAATACTGTGTGTGTGGTTTGTGATCAATGGTTTGATCGAGGTGTGACGATGGTGGGGGATTTTTATCAATGGATAAACATTGTTTTACGGGTTCCATTATTACCAATTATTGATGCATGGTGATGGTCGAATGAAGAGGTTATTTTCAAGTGGATTTGAGTTCTTATTTTACATCAATCAATATTTCCAAGGATTGGCCAAGCTCATATCTATAGGTTCCAGCAAGGGAGATGACTCTAGTAAAGTGGAGGATGGTTTGGAAGAGATATTGACAGATCTAGAAAATATCAAGCAATGTGGAATATATTTTGGGATTATATGGCATGTGGGTCCCTCTCGGTGGTAGTTAGGTTTTCAGGTTGTAGTTAAGGAGCACACAAAATGTGACCATTTTCACACAGAGTGTGACCCCTCCATGAGGTTCGACATTTACCCTGGAGGGTACATAGACATGGGAAGCAGTACAGAGCTAGTGACACACTGTACTAACACACACACAACCACCTATACATGCGATGGAACACTTATATAACTAGAAGTACAAATACATGGCTAGCTACACACAGAAAGGTGATGGGAGATCGCTACACATCTTATTATTCTTTTACACATTGTGTATGTTGATAATTAAATGTCATGTGAGGTTTTACCACATAGGTTGTCTTGGGGATAGCTGGAAATGTTTTGTTCCCCTACTAGATTCCATGTGACAACTTCAAGAATATTTTTAGCTCTTAGTTTCCTCATTTTGGACTATTATTGGTTGAGGGTGTTCTATTGGTCCATTACCATAAGGGTACAATAAAAAATTATATACATATCATAATATTGTGATCATCTTTAGAGGATGAGTCTTAGATAGATTTTTGGTGCCCCTTCATGAAACTATAATCGGATCCTCTATCATCTTACACTATAGGTGGGGTTTTTGGAATTTGAATTACTTACCTAAGAAGGTTGTTAATCCTTTATCTATAAGGACTTATTGGTAGGGTTTGTGGCATCATTGGCATATAACAACCTACATATCAGGATGATCCATATTGGGTTCATGGTTCTCCCTAATGGTTTTGGACGTGACCCCCGAAATGAGTTGAGGGTCTTCCTTGACCTGTGATGTTCCTTGGGTGGGGACTAATGATATATACCTCTTGGTCAAGCATCTATGATGATGGCATGTATCTTAGAGTGGATTCTCAAAGAATAAGCATTTATTTGAGAAAAATTATATGGATGGATGTTGGTTATGAATGGATGTTGGCATGGTGTCTTTCCTAAGTATATCTGGGTGTTTTTATTTTACATTGATTGTTATATCTTATATTGAGATTACTAAACCTAGTGCTCTATGTTTAGTGTTTTCACAAGTTTCCTACTAGGTATTATTATACGAACCCATCCATGGGATATTCCCACATGTGTCGTGTCTTAGGTAAAATATAACCCTTATGAAGGTTTCCTTGGAGGATAATGAGTGGTTGAAGCATATCCTGAGCCTGAAGGACTAGGGTGTGTTGCAGGAGCTTGCATTTGACTTTAGACCACTCCCTTAGAAAAGGTTAGACTCTTTAAAATTTGTGGTTGGTCTTGTATTTGCCCCATTTTTCTACTTTTAGTACTTTACTGTTGTACTCCCTTGTGGAATCTTCGATGTATACATGCATTATTTTCTATCATTTTATATTTCAGTACTGTATGGTCTTCGATATGTGGGCATGTGTATAGTCAATTTAGGCTAATTCATCCCATTTATTGAACATGTGTACTTGGTGAAGGTCATCATCCCCTGAACTATTGGAGGTAGGTTTGGTGTAGTCACGGGCCATACCTCAGTGGGTTTGGTCAAGATAGAGTGGTATCAAATAATCAGTTCTACCATAGAACCTAATTCGGGGAGATTGGTTTGGGATAATTGTGTTTAGTGTTTAATGTTCAGCTTGAAGTCCAGGGACTGCAGTGTTGGTGTGGCGGCCAACATATCCATATAGCACGACTCAGATCACATACCTTTTGACTCGATGCATGTAAAAATTGTTTTTATGTAAAAATTTGGTACATACATCATATAGAAATAGGTTGTGTTTTCCATGTCCTTCTTGATTTTGCTCCCCATATATGTGCCTTTGACCATGGTACATCTGGTTTTTTAGGATGCCTCTACATAGGAATCCCGCTAGGATTCCACTACATTATCATAAGAATGATCTTCCTATTGATGAAGCATTGGTATAAGGAACTATATTAGAGATAACACATTTGGGTGGTTTACCAGCTATACCACCACCCGTTGAGTAGCTTAAAGTACTAGAAGTACCATCTAAGGATACACATAGGATTAGTGCATTGAATGAGTTTCAGAGGTAGAAATATACCATGTTTTGGGGTGATCTAGACCCCTAGGTGGAAAAGGATTGGATAGATGTAGTCACTTTATGTTTCCACCTTGTGAGGATGGCCACAGAACAGATGGTTGTACTCACAATAAGTCTTCTTTTGGGATATACAGGGTTATGGTAGAGCTTTTTGAATCATTTATAGAATAATATCACTCTATCCTAGTTATAATTTGATCATCTATTTAGGGAGGATTTCTATCTATCCATGATACGATTGGTATGCATACAATAGATTCTACATCTGCAATAGGGCAGTTTGATCATGATGGAGTACACAATAAGGTTTACTATACTCTCATGTTACTCCTTAGATATGGTGTGGGGTCACTTCTTTAGGGCTCAGACCATTGCGTAGGGAATAATATAGGATATTAGGGCATCAATGACCTACCATTTCATTCACACTAATATTGGGGGTGCTTGAGTGGGCCTTGGGGAAGGAGAGGTTTCTGGACGAGCAGGCACCACCAGTGCGATCTTGTAGTGGAAACCTGGTAGCTGAGATATCCCCATCAGGTCGACAATGACAGTCATAAGTAACCAAGTTTTTTAAAAGATTCAGGAGGAAATCCCAAGACATAGGTTCAATGGTGAAGGTATCTTAGGGTGTCTCAAATTATCAAGAAGAGAGGAAGTGTTTCTCTTATAGTGGTCGGGGACATATAACTTTGGATTGTCTTCCCCATCATATAGTTGATCATGAGATGGTTGAGTGACTCCTAGGATAGAGATAGAGGCAAGATTAGGGTGGGTTTCTGGGCCATGAACATGGAATAGGTGATAGAAGGAAAGTAAGAGTTGGTCTTAGGTTTTACCTATAACCACCACCACCAATCAATGGTCTATTCCATGCTCCTTGAGATGGTGGTCTAGGATGAGTCCCATTGAAAGTAATGAAAACATTTGACCCCAAGGATCAATTGGGGATATAACATATGATCTATTTATTTTATAGATTATATACAGTATTGATATACAAAATTATTATTCATTCCTTCCATTCCAATTCACTGGTGACATACTATGATATTATTCTTGAGCCATTGGCTCGAATGTTGCAGTTAGAGACTCCGACTGTCATTGACTTAGAAATTGTGCACTTATTCCAATAGGGAGACTAGAAACATTGTGGTGAGTGTTTTATATGGTTTTTATTATTAAAAATAACGAAGCCTTATGGGGCCATATTAGGTATGTAATGGATATCCAAAGTTCATTACCAAGTTGAATTCTATAGGTGGGGGGTGCAGTGTGCCCACAGTGAAGGAATGAAGTTTTCCTTTAGGGGTGAAAAGGAATCCCTGGTGCAGCAGGATGAGCTCAGGAATAAAACAGTGCATCCAATTACTCTACAATTGGATATAATGAAACTTGGATCAGTGGATTCATTATGATTTTAGGTTCCAAAGATGGTGGTGTTGTATGAGGAAATCTTTCCTGAGGACATACAAGGTTTACATCGCCATTGAGAGATAGACTTATGTATTGACTTGCATTATGGGATAAAACTGATATCTGAACTAGAATATTGAATGTATCCTATATATATTATAGATATGGAGGTAAAATTGGAGGAATTAGACGAGAAGGGATTTGTGAGACTCAGTATTTCTCCCTGGGCAGCCCTAGTGCTATTCTCCAAGAAGGAAGATGAGATCTGGAGGTTATGTGTGTATTACTGGTATCTGGATTAGGTGAACATGAATAATAAGTATCTACTACTTGGTATCTAAGACATATTTCATCATTTGAGAGGGGAAAATGGTTCTCATTGATTGACCTCATATCAGGCTATCACTAGCTATGAGTATGGGAAAAAGATATACTAAAGATATCATTTTGATGTTGCTACTATCACTATGATTACATGGTGATGTTGTTCAGCCTGATGAACTCTAAAGTAGTCTTAATGGTATTCATAAACTATAAATTTCCTCCATTATTATATTGGTACATGGTGTTCTTAATCAGTGGCATCCTTGTGTAATATATATCCAAGATGGATCATGAGAGACAGTAGGGGATGGTCTTGGACAAACTCTGAGTGCACAAACACCAGGGGAGGCTCTCAAAGTATCAGTTTTTTATTCGATAGGTCCAATTTGTGAGAAACATATTCATAAATTAAGGAGTAGAAGAATACCTAAAAAAAGATTACGTAGTGCTTTATTGGGATCCATGCAAGAGTTTTTCTAAGGTGAAGAGCTTCCTTGGATTAGCAGGGTACTATTGAAGGTTTGTATCCAATTTCTCTAGAGTGGATGTGTTCTTGAAATGTTTAATAGAAAAGGTAAACCTTCTGTTTGGATGGAAAGGATCCAGCTGTTCCTTTTGGAGTTGAGATAGAGGTTGAAAAGGACTTACACCTTGATATTTCCATAGGAGGGTGTCGAGTACATATTGTATTTCAATACATCAGGGAACATAATTGGTGGTGTTTGGATTTAGAGGTTGGAATTTATTACCTATGGTTCACAATATTTGATTCCATATAAGAAGAATTATGCAACCCATTATCAAGATTCATCAATAGTAGTTTTCACATTAAATACGTGGTGCCACTACCAGATGGCCAAGTTGTTTATCATTTATTCTGACTACAATAGTCTCAAGTATATCTTTTCGTAAAAGGATCTTAACATGAGAAAAAATTCCTTGAGTTCTGGTAAGACTATGAATTCATATTTTCTATACTCCTATGAAGGGTAACGTGGTGGAAAAAACTCTCCTCAAGAGATCATTTTCTCAGTTTTTGGATGAGGCATTAGAGTAGATAGCCTTATTATTGTTGTACTTGGTGGAAAAGGGAGGTGCTTCATATATTTAGTCGATGGTTGTTACCCCACCTCTTTTATATCATGTCAAAGATGATCAAAAAGGAGATACTGACTCTGACACCTTATGTACTTATATATCCATTAGACATGATCTTGAAGTATACTCTGAAGGCAAGGAACACACTATCTTTTTCAGAGGAAGGATGATAGTACCTTTGACATTGTGGGGGTGGTAATGCGGGATTGCCATACATCTCATTTGGGGGTACATCTGGGTGTGGAAAAGATGTAATAGGAACTAAGACATTAGTTTTGGTGGAAAGGCATAAATAAGGGAGTTTTATACTTTATCTCTTGATGCCTCACTTGTAACAAAGTGAAGTTTGAGCACCAGGTTCTAGTGGATTTATCTCTACTCATTGAGGTGCTAGAGTGGATGTAGGATAAGTTATTCATGTAATTTTTTATATGATTACCACATATTACTAGGAACATGATTCTATATGGGAGATGGTAAACTGACTCCCCATGTCGGCCCACTTCCTAGATATTAGAGAGTATAGTTCAAAAGAGTTCTTGGGATGAATCTATATGGAGTAGATAGTTCGAATCCATGGAGTGACCTCTATGATGATCTCTAATAGTGATGTTTACTTAATATATCAGTTATGGAGTCGATTATATGTAAGACCCCAAGACTTCATAGTGTGTAATTTTTTCAAAATAATTTAATAACTTGCACTACACGCAATACCGAGTTCAAGCACACCATGACTTACCAAACAAGCCGTTCAAAAGAGGTTATGAATAGTATTAACTAATTTTTAAACTTTATATAATCCTTATAATTTTAGAATCCATATTATGAGTTTCTTAGACATAATGAAGGATCAAATTAATTTTCAGTATTGCACTTTTACGAACTTTTAATAGTGAACCCTTTTTAAATCCAATATTTTAAACTTTTATATATTCAATTTGACTAAATAAATTTACTTTTTAGAATGGGGACATCACAAATTTACAATGAAACATCCCATGTTTCCATGGAAAGCTTTCCTTTGAATAATACTGTAGTGTGTCTTGTACGCAACTTTGAGTTCTAACACACACCAAAATCAATCAAACAAGCCGTTATGAATAGTAATACCTACTTTTTGAAATTTTATAAATTTTATCTCTCAAAATGGACTTAATTTTTTTATTCATAGTATCGAATTTATCCTATGGTGAAATTTTGGAACTTTTCGGATAACATTTATATTTTGATGAATAGTGAAAATTACTAAATTTTTATTAAAAACAACTTTTTTAATCGAAATAATTTATATTGATAAATTATGAATTTGAGTGGTTTTGAAGTATATTAATAATATATTTTTACCATTTAATAAATTTTTGGTCATTGTACATAATTTCACAATTAAACCGGACATAAACAAATGTCAATCTTTTGACAGTTATTATCTCTTAAAAACACGCTATTTGTTTTGATGACATGAATTAATTTTTAAATTAATTAATACAACTGATATGTTTTGAATTTGGTAAAATAGAAATCATTTTTGAATTCATAATATCAAATATATCTTAGGCCTAATTTTTGGTATTTTTCTGGAAACTTTCATTTTTTGATGAATAGTGAAACCACTAAGTGGTAGTTAAAAAAATGAATTTTTCATAAAACTTAATTCTACCACTTCTGTGAGTGGAATATTGAAAATCCTAGAGACATGTTTAATATAAAGGAGTAAAATGTGGTTTAATGAGATGAAAATAATTTTTGGTGAATAGTAACGTTTTACTTTTATTTACCACGGTTAAAAGTAAATAGGGTAATTAAGGGTAAAAATGATATTAATATTACCCTAACACGTGTCCTAATTCTATTGAACAAGTGTATCTCTACCAAATACAACCTTAGTAATAAAATATTATCATTTAGCTCTACATGAATTAGATTAGGACATTTATTAATATTTAATTCCAAAAAGAGTTAAAAGAGTGAAAATCAAAGTTTATTTACTAAAAGTTTTTTAATATAGGGTTACACATTAGATAAATTAGATTATAAATATTCATTAGAAAGATAAAATGATTTCATACACAATGATAGTTTATTTATAATTTTTAGACATTAAATAATTTAATTTATATATGACACAATGATGATGCATTAATTACCATAATTGTGAAAAATTAAAATAATTGATATTATAAATACCCAAATAAATAGAATTTGAGACTTTTTAGGAATTAAACTAATTTTATAGGTTAATAGGACATGTTAGAAATGATTTAATTAACTTTTTAGAATTAATCCTTCTGGTGGGATTTTTACAAAAATCAATTATTGAATAGTGTCAAAAATTGACATAAAAGAGTTTTTAAAAAAAATATTATATTATTAATTGATATTAAATTCCTAAAAATATATGGATCGTCCAAGAGACTTATATCATGATAGGTGTATCATTAATGGACCACATGGGGGTCTATTGGAGGTATATAGTATGTTTATTAACTACATAATATAAAAATACAAAGTGACATGGTAAGTGTCAAACTAATTAACAAAGAGTTAAAACTAAAAGATAAGGTTAATATAATGACCCAAACCTATCTAAATTCTATTGGTTGAGTGGTTTTCGACCCATACCCACCTTAATCTTTAAATAATCCACTTTTGATCCCTTATAAACCAAATATTAACTTATTATAAAATAATATTTCTAGCTTTTCCAAAGGTGCCTCTCACCCCTCTTATAAAAGGGCACCCCCCCTCTCACTAATTCACACATTCATATCCCTTTGGTTCGGCAAAAACATGCACAAATACTCTCTAAACTTCCCTCACTAAAATCTAGAGGCCTTAGTATGATCATAAAGCCACCCTAAGGAGCCATTTTGATCATATCAAAAGGAAGAACCCGAAGAAGAGGTAATGTTTTCACCACCCCTTTTCAAATTCATTTCTTCTTCAACTTCTTCTTTATTTGTTATTCCCATTATAAAATAATGAATCCAGTATATAATATATACTGTAATATTATTATAAATATGGTACAACCATATTCACTATTCTATCCATCCTTTGAATGACATTTCACCATACGTGCGTACGTACGACTTACCGTTTCCACGTCGTGGTGTAATTGTTATTCAATATATTATTATTTGGATGGGTATAATAATGATGTGTAATTCAGGTAAATAATTAATATAACATGATAATGATTCTGTATATAAGATATAACATCCAATTAAATATTATTTTAATATCAAAAGAATGATATTATCACTCGTGCATACGTACGGACTACCGTCTCCACGAACGCGATGAGATTCATTCCCCATCATATCCATTCAAGTATAATTATCATTTGATGATTTAAAAACAATGTTTAAGGACTTGATATCATTCTGTATATTAATAAGATACAACCTATCCATGAAAAACAAGGCTTATGGAACAAAACATATAAAAGCAAACGAGTAAGTTAACACCCGAAACGACGATAATACTAAGATATTATTAACAAAGAAATGTTAAAAGATCATATATGATAACATAATAATGTATATGATTATTGTATAATTTAATAACAGTTATTTCACCATTATACAGGAGGTTAACCTACCCCCAACCAAGGAAAATTACTAGGTAAGGGTTATTTCATAATCTCTTTCTTATCTGAGGTTGTTTATACGTAATTATCTACTGGGACCTCTTTATCATCCACATCCATGTTTCTTGAAAGTGTATTTGAAGAAATTCTTACTATTTTAGAGAATATGGGTTAAAGTCATTTATACCCTTGTTTTACTTTTTATAAGTTGTCTATAAAGGAATCATTCCATCGTGTTCCAAACAAGGTCTTTTTAACCTTTTTGACAGAATTAAGGTAAGAATGTCTTTTTTTAACTTATACGGAGGGTGCGGCTATTTTCCACCGTTATAAAATTTTTGAATCTTCCCTTAAAAGCTTATAAGGATATTTTGAAAGTAAATGTTTTATATTATAATTATTTTAAATGATTTCAAAATGAATATTTTATGATTTTCTGAAAGGTACCCTTTATCAAAATCATAATTTTAAATGTTTTAATGATTTATCTTTCTAAATCTTTTTAATTAATGTCCATGTTTTCAAAATTATTTTAAGGATTTATTTATATCAACATAAATTTTTTGAAATGATATTTATTTTCAAAAGTTTCGAAGTGGTATGCAACACTTTGATTGAAAAATCTCTTTTAAATTACTTCCTTAATAAATCTGTGACTTTTAAATGATTAAAAAAAAGAGATATTTCTCTCAAATAGTTTTGATTTCATCTATGTCAACATCCTTTGATGGATTTTAAGTTTATTTTAAGTTGATTTATTATGATACAAAACTTCCATATTGTTTTGAAGTTTTTGTGATGTGTTTGACTGTGGATGTGTTATTTTTATACCATTAACGGTTTATGGATGAAATATTTACATTTCGTATGCTAGTTTTAATACGAATGTTAATGTTATGTTTAAACCTTTTCATATAGGAATGCATTGGACTTAATATGTGACGGGTGGAGCCCGCTATATCTCCTCGATGCATCGGTAGGTCTCCTGAGACAAACTAGTGTCTTGGCACAAGGCCTTGGAAAAATATTATTTGTAGTATTTGCACGAGGCCTTGCTTATGTGGTTATGATAGTCTGGCATTATGCATTCCATCATTATGAAAGATGTCTTTGATATTTCATGTTATTATTCTATTTGTAGAATATCCCTGTGAATAAGTAAATGAAATTATTTAATTTTATTTTTGCCATACTATGTTGAAGTTCAAGTTTAAAAGGATTTTGTTTTAGTTATACATTGCCTTAAATGTTTATTCTTATTTATGAAAGTTTTCGCTATATTGTTATCCTTACTAGGAATATGAATCACCCCTATTTATATGTTTTATTTTTCCCAGGATGTGAAGAAGTATTTTATGAATGACCTGCAGGGATAGTATGAGGGGATATGAAGATAATATGTTGTTGTAGTTTGTCACTTATTGATGTAATGTAAACTTTATGAATATATCTAGTGTTTCCAAAGATACTAAACTAATCGGTATTTCGAGACTTGATCCTTCTTGTGATCATGCCAATGTTATGTAATAATGCACCGACTCTAGGTATCTAGGGTCAGGGTGTTACCATTGGTATCAGAGGAAGTTTAGTACAAACCTTGGAAGAAAGATTTAGATAAACTCTGATTAGAGCACGTAGACCTATGATGAACTTTGAGGATTAGTATAGAATAACTTCCTATAATTTTGGTATTGTAGAGATTTTGTGAGTTTTCCGAGCAATACATCCCTATCTAGATACAAGCAGGTATAGGCGTCTCTGACACAGATGTACCTAGTGGTAAAACCCGAAAACATCGCATTGAGCTAGACTCGAATGGGAACTGGTGCACAACAACGGGCCTTGCTGCACTCTTGGTTACGACACCCCTAGGGTATATGCCTAGGATAATTCCCATTTTCTTTACAAACCATTATGAAGGGTTTATGAGTATATACTTCCTCAAAGAAGACATTTTTATGATTATGGATTATATCGATAAACTATTTAATTTATGTTATGTGTTTTACAAGTTTGGGATTAGGTATTGTTATTCATAAACTAATCTAGTGTATTCCATTGTTTAGAAATGGATCCCAGTAGAAGGAATGAGAACTCTAGAAATGCACATGATCCCAAGAGAAAGAAGGATCATATCTTTCATGGTCTTAAGCCAGAATTTATGAGAGAAATAGTCTCCCATGTATTATCATCATATGAAGAAATAATATCATGTGTTGATAAGATAAGTAAAGATTTTACTGAGTCCTATGGCTTTGAAGGGAAGAAAGAGAAGAAAATGATGGAAGAGAGAAAGATGGATAAAGGGAAGAGGGAAAAGAAGAATTTTCCCATATCTGATAACTGTGGGAAAAAACACCCTGGAACTTGCCTGAAAGGAATGGGAGTTTTTTATAAGTGTGGAGGAAAAGGGAACAATGTATGTGACTGCAAGGGTAAGAAAATGGTTTCAAATGTACAATGCTTCATTTTCAAGGAGTTTGGACACTACGTGAACCTAGGTCCCAGTCATCGGACTATGCGGCAAATGATACTATTGGATAATAATCAGGTTATGATACTACCACATATGAAGAGGAATGATTATAGTTCTTATTTTGATTTTGTCATTTGAGTGTTGTATCAACAATGTAATTGTTATAATAATTATGGATTAGATAAGGACTGAACTGCAGTACTATTTCATTAAGGACTTGAGATTGTGTGGAACAAAGAAAAGTGACTCAATAATAGGTTAAAGTTTTAGAGAATATATGGTTGAGAGAAAGATAAACCATAATATGGTTCTGATACCGAGGTAGTGATTTTAGAATAATACATGATTGATTTGGATAAATTATATTGAATATTTTTGACTACCTTGAAACTGATTAATGATTTGTATATTCAATCATTGTTGGGGTGTACAACATTTTTGGGTTGAAGGAGTATATCTATTATTCATTAAGGAATAAGGGATCATGAATGTAATCAATACAGTTTTATGGTAATTCATGATGTTGCAGTGTTTTAAAAGAATACATGATGAAGTTGATCACATGTTATTACGCGGCAAAAAGGATCTTCATTGTGTCTAGCTTCCTTATAAATTTTGGACTGAAGTATTTTGGATAGTTATAGTTTGAATTATTTTGGATTTCCATAAAAGGAAAACCCGCAGGTCGGGCGGCAACCCGTCGCATCCGGCAAGGCCGCGAGACATGAACCCAAAACTGAAGGGTGAAAAGGGTGTATCACCAACCACTGACCCACGTGATTTCATGGATTGAATAATGTATTTTTTTAATGGTTCTGCTAGATGAATTATAAATTCATTTTTTTAACCCTATACGAATAGGATAAATAGAATATTATTTTTATGTTCTATTATCTTTTGGAGTGAAAGATGAGTTTGTGGTAGAACTTAGTTAAAGGATGAGACTCTACTTGTCAAGTATATATTTTTATTCTTCTCTAATTCAATGAAGAAATTAATTCTCATACTTTAGTGAAGGGATCTTAAATCAAAAAAATGTGTTATCCTAATACCATTTGTTTTGGTGAACCGATGGTATTTTAAATCATCATAGATTGATGAATTTAAGGCCCTAAATTTTACATTTGTTTGTGATTGATGACCTCAATCACTACCTATATATATTGACATTTTTCCTCCAATTATATGTATATAATTTCCACCAATGTTCTCTGAATAGAGATCATAATTTGGTGGTGACCCTTTCATTTCTCTTTTCCTTTTATTAAGACTAAATTTTATTAACCCAATTTCCGATGTGGGTTTTACCACAAAGATATTTTCTATATTAAACCTTTTATTTTCGAAGAACAATTTCAAATTGAGATGACAAAATTTATTGAAGGAGGGGAGAATGTAACACCCCAAGATTTCATAGTGTGTTATTTCTTCAAAATAATTCAATAACTTGCACTATACGCAACACCGAGTTCAAGCGCACCATGACTTACCAAAAAAGCCGTTCAAAAGAGGTTATGAATATTATTAACTAAATTTTAATCTTTATATAATCTTTATAATTTTAGAATCCATATTATGAGTTTCTTAGTCATAATGTAAGAACAAATTCATTTTTAGTATTGCACTTTTACTAACTTTTAATAGTGAACCTTTTTTAAATCCAATATTTTCAAATTTTATATATTCAAATTGACTAAATAAATTTAATTTTTAGAATGGGGTAATAAAAAATTTACATTGAAACATCCCATGCTTCCACGGTATGCTTTCCTTTGAATAATACCGTAGCGTGTGCTGTACGCAACTTCGAGTTCTAACACACACCACAACCAATCAAACTAGCTGTTATGTATAGTAATACCTACTTTTTGATATTTTATAAATTTTATCTCTCAAAATGGACTTAATTTTTGTATTCGTATTATCTAATTTAGCCTAAGGTGAAATTTTGGAACTTTTCAGATAACATTTATATTTTGATGAATAGTGAAAATTACTAAATTTTAATTAAAAACAACTTTTGTAATCGAAATAATTTATATTGGTAAATTATGAAATTGAGTGGTTTTAAAGTATATTTAGAATATTTTTTTACCATTTAATACAATGTTGGTCATTGTACATAATTTCAAAATTAATCCGTACATAAACAAGTGTCAATCTTTTGATAGTTATTATCTCTTAAAAACACGCCATTGGTTTTGACGACGGAAATTAATTTTTAAATTAATTAATGAAACTGATATATTTTGAATTTGGTAAAATAGACATCATTTTTAAATTCATAATATCAAATATAGCTTAGGCCTAATTTTTGGTATTTTTCTGGAAACTTTCATTTTTTGATGAATAGTGAAACCACTAAGTGGTAGTTAAAAAACTGAATTTTTCATAAAACATAATTTTACCGCATCTGTGAGTGGAATTTCAAAAATACGAGAGACATGGTTAATATCAAGGAGTAAAATGTGGTTCAATGAGATGAAAATAATTTTTGGTGAACTGTAACTTTTTACTTTTATTTACCACAGTTAAAAGTAAATTGGGTAATTAAGGTTAAAAATGATATTAATATTACCCTAACACATTCCCTAATTCTATTGGAAAAGTGTATCTCGACCAAAAATATCCTTAGGAATAAAATATTATCATTGAGGTCCACTTGGATAAGATTAGGACATTTATTATTATTTAATTCAAAGAAGAGTTAAAAGAGTTAAAATCAATGTTTATTTACTAAAACATTTTTAATATAGGGTTATGCATAAGATAAATATGATTATAAATATTCCGTAGAAATCTAAAACGATTTCCTACATAATTATATTTCATTTATAATTTTTAGACAATAAATAATTTTATTTATTTATGACACAATGATGATGCAGTAATTACCAAAATAGTGAAAAATAAAAATAATTGATATTATAAATACCCAAATAAATATACTTTGAGACTGTTTATGAATTAAACTAATTTTATAGGTTAATATGACATGTTAGGAATGATTTAATTAATGTTTTTCGAAGTAATACTTCTTTTTTAAATTTTACAAAAATCAATTATTGAATAGTGTCAAAATTGACATAAAAGAGTTTTTAAAACAAATATTATATTATTAATTGATATTAAATTCCTAAGAATCTATGGTTCGGCCAAGAGACTTATATCATGATATGTGTATCATTAATGGACCACTTGGGGGTCTCTTGGAGGTATATAGTAAGTTTATTAACTATATAATATAAAAATAAAAAGTGACATGGTGAGTGTCAAACTAATTAACTAAAAGTTAAAACTAAAAGATAAGGTTAATATAATGACCCAAACGTTTCTAAATTCTATTGGTTGAGTGGTTTTCGACCCATCCCAACCTTAACCTTTAAATAATATACTTTGAAGCCATTATAAACTGTATATGAATTTATTATAAAATAATATTTCTTGCTTTTCCAAAGGTGCCCCTCACCCCTCTAATAAAAGGGAACTCGCCATTCTAACTATTTCACACATTCAAAGCATTTTGGTTCGGACAAACCATTCCCAAATACTCTCTAAAATTCCCTCACTACAACCTAGAGGCCTTATTTTGACCATAAAGCCAACCTAAGGAGCCCTTTTGATCAAATCAAAAGGAAGAACCCGAAGAAGAGGTAATGTTTTCACCACCCTTTTTCAAATTCATTTCTTCTTCAACTTATTCTTTATTTGTTATTCCCATCCTAAAATAATGAATCCAGTATCTCCTATATAATTTAATATTATTATAAATATGGTACAACCATATTCATTATTATATCCATCCTTTGAATGACATGTCACCATACGTGCGTACGTACGACTTACCGTCTCCACCTCGTGGTGTAATTGTTATTCGATATATTATTATTTGGATGGGTATAATAATGATGTTTAATTCATCTAAATAATAAATATAACATGATAATGATTATGTATATAAGATATACCATCCAATTAAATATTATTTTAATATCAAAAGAATGATATTGTCGCTCGTGCGTACGTACGGACTACCGTCTCTACGAACGCGATGAGATTCATTCTCCATCGTATCCATTCAAGTATAATTATCATTTTATGATTTAGAAATAATGTTCAAGGACTTGATATAATTATGGATATGAATAAGATACAACCCATCCATGAAAAATATGTCTTACATAACAAAAAATATAAAATAAAACGAGTAATTTAACACCTGAAATGACGATAATACTAAGATATTTTTAACAAATCAATGTTAAAAGATCATATATGATAACATAATAATGTATATGAATCTTGTATAATTTAATAAAAATTATTTTACCATTATAAAAGAGGTTAAACTACCCCCAACCAAGGAAAATTACAAGGTAAGGGTTATTTCACAATCTCTTCATTATCCGAGGTTGTTTATACGTAAATATCTACTGGGACCTCTTTATCATCCACATCCATATTTCTTGAAATTGTATTTCAAAACATTCTTACTATTTTATAGAATATGGGTTAAAGTCATTTATACCCTTATTTGATGTTTTATAATATGTCTGTAAAGGAATATTTCCATCATTTTCCAAACAAGGTCCTTTTCAACATTTTTGACAGAATTAAGGTAAGAATGTATTTTTTTAACTTATACAGCGGGTGCGGCTATTTTCTGCTGTTATAAAATTTGTGAAGCTTCCCTTACAAGCTTATAAGGATATTTTAAAAGTAAATGTTTTATTTTATAATTATTTTAAATGATTCCAAAATGAATATTTTAAGATTTTTTGAAAGGTACTCTTTATCAAAATCCGAATTTTAAATGTTTTAATGATTTACCTTTCTAAATATTTTTAACTAATGTCCATGTGTTCAAAATGATTTTAAGGATTTATTTATATGGACATGAATGTTTTGAAATGATATTTCTTTTCAATAGTTTATAAGTGGTATGGGATACTCTGATTCAAAAATCTCTTTTAAATTACTTCCTTAATAAATGTGTGACTTTTAAATGATTTAAAAAAGATATATTTCTCTCAAATAGTTTTTATTTCATCTATTTAAACATCCTTTGATGGATTTTAAGTTTATTTGAAGTTGATTTATTATGATACAAAACTTCCATATTGTTTTGAAGTTTTTGTGATGTGTTTGACTGTGGATGTGTTATTTTTATAGCATTCTTGGTTTATGGATGAAGTATTTACATTTCGTATGATAGTTTTAATACGAATGTTTATGTTATGTTTAAACCTTTTCATATGGAAATGCATTGGACTTAATATGTGACGGGTGGAGCCCTCTATAGCTCCTCGATGCATCGGTAGGTCTCATGAGGCAAACTAGTGTCTTGGAACAAGGCCTTGGAAAAATCTTATTTGTAGTCTTGGAACGAGGCCTTAGATATGTGGTTATGATAGTCTGGAATTATGCATTCCATCATTATGAAAGTGGTTATTGATATTGAATGTGATTATTCGATTACCAGAATATCCATGTGAATAAGTAAATGGCATTATTTCATTTTAGTTTTTTCCATACTATGTTGAAGTTCAAGTTTAAAAGGCTTTTGTTTCAGTTATACATTGCCTTAAATGTTTATTCTTATTTATGAAAGTTTCCGCTAAATTGTTATCCTTACTGGGCATTTGAGCTCACCACTTTTTTTATGTTTTATTTATCCCAGGATGTGAAGAAGTATTTTATGAATGACCTGCAGGGATAGTATGAGGGGATATGAAGACAATATGTTGTTGTAGTTTTTCACTTATTGATGTAATGTAAACTTTATGAATATATCTAGTGTTTCCAAATATACTAAAATAATCGGTCTTTCGAGACTTTATCTTTCTTGTGATCATGCCAATGTTATGTATTAATGCACCGAATCTGGGTATCTAGGGTCGGAGAGTTACATTATAGGGGGATTTTAGGACATAGTCACATTTGAGAAAGATGTTTGACCCCAGGAATGGAGTCTAAATAGAGAAGACCATTCAGGTATTGGAGGAAATATTGTGGTATTTCATGACTAACTTTGGTTATAGTTGGGGGGATAAACTACCCTAGGTGGAGTTTGCATAAAACAAAAGATACCATTCTTTCATTAGTATGGGACGATTTAAGTTTTTGTATGGGAAACCCCACAGGTCACCACTTCGTTGTATGGATCTATGAGAGTCACCACTCATGGGCCCAGAGTTAGTGCGAGATACTACAGAGATGGTATAAATCATCAAATAGATGGTGAAGACTACACAATGCCCTCAAAAGTCTGATGAGGACTGACAAACAATACCTATAGAGTTTGAGGAGGGAGACCTTTTATTCTTGATGGTCTCACATCAATGTGGATTGAGTAGATTTTTCAGTGGTAACATGTTATATCTGAGATTCATTGGCCCCCTCCAAATACTACATAGAGCTGGTGTGGTGTATTTTCATATAGTACTACAACCATTATTTGATCGAGTAAAATATTTCTTTCATGTGTCAAAGTTAAGGAGGTTCAAGCCTAAACCATCACAAATTATCAAATAGGGAAAGCTAGAAATCAAGAATGGAGCTACCCTTGTAGAGTACCTGGTGGAGATCAAAGATCAAAATGAGTTGATATTTTATGGTTGATCGATTCCCCTTGTGCATGTTTGGTGATAGCATGATAATATTTTGGTGAGAACCTGTGAGTGGGAGACCAAGATGCAAGCCTATTACCATCATCAGTTTGTATAGCCATTTTTTAACTTTCTTGGATGTAAAGTCCTATGGTGGGGAGAATTTAATGAATTGGATTTTCCATATTTTATTTTTGGATATTATATGGATTATTTTCGAGACAAGGTGCTGAAAAGAAGTGGGATTCTAAGGCTCTGTGTGCCAGAAATTATTATTTTAAATAAATCAAATGTATTAAATTAAATGCCCGAATATTTTTCCTAAAAAAGTGGAATAACTATTGAATAGGGAGAAAGATACAAAATATTAAGGCATTGTTGAGTTAATAATGTGGGCATTAACATATGTGCAACATAATATATTTAGGATGAACTATTTCTGAAAAATTCATCATAGGAATAAATTCATAAATAAGTAAAAAAATGAATTTGTATTTTTTATTTTTTTCACAAGGACAAAATTATCATATCAATATATTTTTTATAGGATTTCCTCACAATTTTCAACTCAAACCCCAGAGATCAATACAATTGTTAGAGAGTTTTCTTAGAAAATGATGATGTATCGATATCAGATCATGGAATGTTGTGCCAATGAAGTTTATGGATCTCATCAACATGGAAAATTCATAATCTTTCTTCATCAATGGTCGATCTTGGATCCATGTAGGATGCATTTTTTGTGATTTCCATCCAATTTATTAATCCTATATAAACAAGGATCAATTCCATGAAAAAAATTGATACACACATCATTTGTAGAATTAATTTGAAAGAAATGATATTAATTCATTTTGATTTATACATATTTATTTTTATTCTTCTATAAAAACTAATTGAGAAAAACAAACAAATTCATAGGTTCATTCCATGAATTTTATGTCCTGTGGGTTTCTTCCCCAATTTTTTGCACACTCATCACGTTCATTTAATTTTTTAAGTTGTTTGATGACTTACCTAGAATTTTATTATTGTGAGATCATTCGTGGTAACAATTGATCAATAACATGGGTGTGGTTCATGATTTATGGTGTGATCAAGGTGAGACGATGATAATAGATGATCCCAGGGGGAACGGAATGGGTTTTTGGGTTTTGTTCTTCCTGATTTTTGATACACTGTGATAGTGGATCGATGAGGAAATTTATTAGAGAATTTGAGTACAGATTTTCCATCTATCAATAATTCAAAGGATTGGATGTAACCTGATCTATATGCTCTAACAAGGGAGGAATCATCGACGAATCACAAGATTATGTGGAATATATCTCCATGGATCTATAAAATATCTAGCAACGTGAAGTCTATTTCAGGATTATTTGTTGTGTGGGGAACTCTAATGGTGGATAGAGTTTCCAGATGAAGTTAAGGATGACAAGGTGTGTGACCATTTTCACATAGTGTGTGACCCCTCTAGGAGACTCAACATGCACCTCAGAGGATACACATGCATAGGTAGGAGTACCTAGCATGTTTCATGATATGTACTTGTTCACAGACATTGGATGTTGTACACGAGCTGGTATACAGACATAAACAGTAGTACACAGACACATCCAATGTCACATGAGAATGTGTCAGGTCATCTATATATTCCATGAACTTATTCTACATGCCATATATGATTAGATTTACATGCAGTGGAAGGCTTTACTTCATGGTTAGACCTGATGATAACTGGAAAAAATGTGTACACCTAATATATGTCTTGTTCCCCCTTTAAGATTTTTTTTAGCCCTTATTTTCACTAGTTTAGACTAGTATTGTTTGATTGTGTTCCCTTGTTCCATTCTATAAATGGTATAGTGAAACATTACGTCCATATCACATGATTGTGAACCCCTCTAGAGTTTGAGTCTTAGAAAGAGTTTTGGTGTCCCTCCACAAGAGTGGAGTGCAGTGCTCTATCATCTTTGTACCCTAGGTGGTGTTTGGGGAATCATCATCACCTACTTATGTGAGGTGCTGATCCTCAATATCAAAAGATTTATTTTTATGGTTTTTGGTGTCATTGGAATTTTATCCCCAACATGGTGGATTGATCTTGATTGGGTTTATGGTGTCCCCTAGTATTTTTGGGTGTGACCCTATATCTGAGTATTAGGGTCTTCCTTGACCTGTGAGATTTCTCAGGTAGGTACCAATGATCTAGATCTATATTTCTAGTTTATTTAGAGATTTCATGGATCATGGAGTGTATTCTCCAGATACAATCATTTCTTTGAGCATAATCCTCTTTCTCGTAGTTGGTTATGACTGCCTGGTGGCATCGTGTATTTCCTGAGTATATCTATATATTTACATTATACATTGATTATTATATTCTATATTGAGTTGACTATACTTTCTTCTTAGTGTTTAGTGTATTAGGGGTGTCCAACTACATATTTTTGTACTCACCCCAGTATGGGCTTTTCCCATAAGTGTCTTGTCTTATGCAGACGACAACACTTTTGACGGTGTCCTGGGAGGATAAGGAGTGAGTGGTGGATAAGTTGAGATTGACAGATCTAGGTTTTTACTAGGATATGCCATTTGAATTTAGTCTTCCCTATTATAGTATTTTTTACTCTTTATTGTTTTTCATTGGGCTTGTATTTATCCCCTTTTCCCACTTTTAGTACATTACTATCCTATTATATTCTGGGATCTTAGATGTATGCATTTGTTATTTTTAGTCGTTCTACATTTCAACATTGTGTGGGATTGGAATGTATGCATGTGTATAAGTACATTAGGTTAATGCCTCTCATTTTTGGGATATGCCTACCCAGCAATGGTCTCCAGCTACTGGCCTATTGGTGGTGGGCTCATGGTAGTCATAGGATAGACCTCAAGGAGTCGAGTCATGAGAATCATGGGAAGGCAGGTTGATGCATGATGGTGTCAATATAATGCCACAAGTATTGAGATAATTAAAATGTATAATCACTGGTTTTAATTTCTTGTTGGTCATACAACTATATTTTATTGGAGGTACTTAAGGGCATGTTGGTGGTGGCCTATTGAGTTTCATACTCACACCCTGTACATGCATCTCGGTTCATGTGAATCTCTCATGATTTATATTTAAGGATAGGGTACAACCCTAGGGTAAGAGTTTGAGTAGGTAAGTGATTGGGTATGTTATGAGATAGTTTATGGGATGATATTGGAGATGTTAAACGGCTATTCCTTAGTGTCTAGATATGTGATATATGGAGTTTTTTGTGCTATAATGTATGATATTGGCCCTCATTGAGTAATATCTTATGGTATGCCCATTATTTCATATGCTACACATCATTTGGTATGGAAGGAGTTGAAAAATTTTATTCATTTATTTATGAATTTGATGTTACATGCCTATTTTTGGAACAATTTATTTTACAATGATACGAGGGTATAGTATCCCCACCATGACCTCCTAGACACTTGCTACCATTCATTAGCCTCTAGTGTATGGGGAGGTTCACCTGATGTAACACCTCGAGTTTTTATGAATTTTTTGGAATAAACTGAATTTATTTTATTTCTGGTGTTTCATGATAAACCATGTTAATCTACCATAATATGCTTTAACAAGTTAATATTGTGCTCCACACAACACTGTCTTAGCATGCATTACATGTGGCACTATGTTTTAATAAAACATTGATCTAGTACTCAAATAGTTATTTAAACTTGACCATTTTAACATAGCCATTAAACATTGTTATATTAATTGTAATAAATACATTTTAAATATTATGGTTTTATATAATAAAAACATGTTGATAATAAAATTTATAATTTTCAATAAAGTATTTATATACATTGAGAATATATTTTTCTCAAAAATATTCTTTTTATTTCTTTTTGTGAATAACAATAAAATTATATTTTCCCTCGTTTATAAATTAAATTTTTTAAAATATACTTAATTTTTAATTAAAAATTTCAAAATTAAGGTTAGTTTTTTATATTTTCCAGAAATATTTCATATTAAGATGAATAGTGAAAAATGATAATTTTTAATTGAAAACCTATTTTGTACATAATTTATTAATATAATAAAATTATACATTAATTTAACTTTAATGTATAATTATTTAAATTATGAATATATTAATCCAATTTAGGTCATTGTAATCAAATTTATATTGAATTTTAATATAAAAACATTACAAACATTTGATATTTTTTCTTTAAAAACCCACCTTCTCAACATGTCTGGGAGAATAATATTAAATTAACTTTTTGCACATTTTTGAATAAAATTTTGAAAAATGGATTTAATATTTAAATCATCATAATTTATAATTTCTAATAAGTCCAATATAATATTTTACCAATATTATTATTCAAAATAGTTAAAATTAATCCCAATGATAAAGAGAACAACGAGTTTACTGTGAGACTAAACATTAATCATAAGAGGGAAATGACATAGAATCATTTTTAAAACCCATTTTATGGCCATATTTGTATCAAATAACATATTTAATCTAAAATGATTTATTATTTTAGGTACATTATGCAATGGGACCTCCAAATAGTGTTTACTTTTTGATATTTCCATGAACGCCACTCTTCCTCCACTATAAAAGGGAAATAAACCCCATCACTTATTCACACCACTCAAGACATTTTTATAATAATAAATCAGATCAAATAAACTACCCAATTACCTCCCATCAACCTATAATCCTCACATTTTCATTTAATCCAACCAAGGGAGGCATTTTGTGCAAGACTAAAGGAGGTACCCAAAGAAGAGGTAACATTCATCAAAAAATGTTTTTTTAGTGTTGTTTCTTCCTCAAACTGATTGAATTATTTTTATATAAGGTTGTATGAAAACCTCAGTATCACCAATATATTGATATTTGGTTATGTTAAAGGTAAGACCTAGAACCACACACAATTCCATAAAAAAGGCTATGAAATCATCGTTCGTGTGTATATAGAATATTCGAACCATGGCCTTTCACAGCTGGAAAAGAAGTATAGTTTTGGTATTTTAATATAAAATGGGTTGACTATGAAGTTTTCAAGACAAGTGTTCTTACAGTATAAAATGGACACATTCTTAAAGGTTCCTTCATTTCTAGTGTTTTTCAATTTTTTGGGTTCACAATTTGGAAGAAGGTGAAGGTTTCAGGAAAGGTGTTTTTTGGGATTAGAATTCATAAATATGGTAAAGGGAAGAGTTTATTCAAGACAAGGTTCGATGATGTTTGACATTCTTAATGATGTGGAGCATCAAAAATTTTAATTGTGAATGTGTGATGGGATAATGATAATTCTACACAACAACGAGAAGGTTTGTGAATGAGTTAAATATCCTTTGAGATTCATTAATTAAAGAGATTCATGAGCATTACTGAAGGGGTTTGTGAAATGGTTACTAGGAGCATGGTATCATCAAAAAATGACAAGCCTATAAATAAGAGTCTACCCCCATTTAATTTGATAAGAAAGTAATTGGATAAAATAATTATTTATTATAAATTCATGAAGGATGAGATCTTAGTGAATTAGGTATTCATTATAATATTGAAAATCATGAAAAGACTGTCTTATCCTTGATGAATGATTTGGTGTCTCAAAAAATGGTGTTTCGTGATGATTGGGTAATATGTGATGACTTAATGCTCCCTAATGTCAGTTTTCTTCATGAAGGTATTTTTATTCTGAATGTCTATGAGCCTCCTGAAGGATATTCACAATGGATTTTCAGGAATAGAATTTTTGAACATATGGTTTAGGAGAATAGTACTTTCCAGTGCATCAACTCATGTCTATGGTGTATGTATAGTCTCGTACTCATTAGGGAAAATGACATAAATTTCAATATACTAAGGTGAACTTCAAATCATTAAACTGAGTAAGACTTCACTTGAGGCTGTGAGCTAAGGGGATTCAACAATAGTGTTCCTAGGGAGGTAGTGTAATATCCCTAAAATATTGTAAAGGATGTGTTCCTAGAACTAATGGACTATGACTGAACTTTTTTATTTCATAATAACTAGTGAAGACTAGTGGGTTTTTTCAAGACTGACACATTATCGGTGTCTGCTCCTTGGACTCGCCCTTAGTAGCAAAACATGTAAAACAAATGTGTTATCTCTACACATATGAATGTTAAATTGCTACTTGATTATTTTAGATAGGTTTAACAAGATCCTTATAATGTGGTAACAAGATCCTTCACATTAAATGAAAAATTTGACACCATGATTCACCCCTTGTTAGGGTGTTCTAGGGTCTTACAAGTTGTTTCAGAGAACGATTACTCATGTTCAATCTTTCATCTATGTTTTCATGGAGAATTCGGTGAATATCCAAGGTTTTCCCCACTTATATGTAAGTATCATATATATTTCTAAGAATATGATGATAGCTCCTTTGAAATCTATTGGATGTTCTTTTTTCTATATCTTAGGGGTTTCAAGTCACTGATGTAACATGTATTTCTATGACTAAAAAAATAGGAAAATGATTGATGTAGATTGAAATTATCAAAATTTTAACACTAAAGCTCTATATGAATAGATCTATTTAAAGGTGATGAGTATCACCTTAGCCATGTATATTTGTGAGAAACTAGAAAATATATATGAAATGGATAAGGAAGTAAAAGAGGACAAACTTTAATTATTTCACAATCAGTTATAAATTCTAAAAATGAAATAAGATAAAAATGTAAATAATTTCCTAAATCCCATAACTAATGTTTCTTGATCTATTTGAGGAATTTAGGAAGAAATTAGAGTAGGGAACATTTCATCTTAGTGCTTAAGAAAATTTGGTAATGTTTAAAGTGAAGAAGAAATCATCATCAGAAGTGGTTTCCGAACTTGGGAGACATCATGTTAGCAAAGATATTTATAAAATATATATTCACATATAAATAAAAACAAGATGTTAATTAACTTTTAGATGATGTTGAACAAAAGTTTAAATCTAAACCCCAAACTATCCATGATGGCTACCATTGAAAAGGTAGAAAATATATAATACGTACATAATCATCTTCATTGTGATGTTGATCTCAAGGTGGAACATAATGGTGCACTTTATGAGGTTTATTGTTGGAGGAATAGATATTTTAATATAAGAGATGTTCTGAAAGATTCATTATAGTATATTGATTGGCTTGACGTAGAAATTGGTTGATTGGAAGGAGATTCAGAAGAGCATGTTAAAACTCTTAATGTTCAGAATAGGATATGAAATTTAATATTTGGATTGAAATGAAGAAAAAATTCATTAATAAACTTACACTAAGACTGGAGTAAAAAGATATGATAGTTGAGGGACATGAAGAATATGTTGTTACTTTAAGGAGTGAACTTAAATCTAAATCAAACTCAAAGTAACCAATGAATAAATTTCAATTTTTAGGATTCTCTAAAGAAGAGCTATTATAAAGTGATAAACGGTGTTAAGAAGGAGTAAAAAAGGCCTTGACTGATCAGAGATCCACATGTATGGGAATGTGGAATCATATGTGATGAAGAAACACAAAAGGTTCCAAAATAATGGGAAGAAGAAACTTGGATGTGTCAAAAAGGTTAATGTTGTTCAAAAAAAATTGAAACCAAAAAATGAGTTCTGAAAATAATCCTCAAGTAACCATAGGAGATCACTAGTCAGATTCTTTGATGGATGAAGTGGAAATGAGAAGGATTGTAAGTGAGTAGAAATTTCCTATTATGAAATGTCAATTTTATGGATTTATAGGCCATACCTTTTCATTCTATGAATAGGAAATGAGCTATCTGAATGGGGAAGTGTTGAGACGCCAAAAAAATAATGAGACCATATCCTTCAACATATAGAAGATATTTATTCTATGAATATTGTCTTAATTTTTCTAACTATATCCATAATGATATTTATTATAGGAAGGCTAATTTCAGGAACAATACCTAAAGAAATTAGAGACAGATCAATACCCATCAACCATGATGAAATACAATTGAAAATAGTTATTAACCTAGGGAATATTTAATGACATGAACATTTATTAAAAAAATTACCCTTTATTTTGATTTAATTAAATGTCTTACGGTTATAAAAAACACATGAACTTATTTTATTTTATCCAATTGTATTTTGAACGACCATTAAGTATCTTTATGTTTGATAATATATCTCTTGAATAGTGATCACATGATTAGTATAAATATAGGGTTTTGACAAATCCTTTTGGAATTTAAAAAGGAAATGATAGCCTCAACTAGTAGAATCATACCTTATGAAGCCCACTTATCAATGATTTCAAGGCATAGAGAATTTATGGGATTTTACATAGACCAATCCAAAGTCAATATCCATGAAAATAAGCATGATAGAAACTGTTTACTGGAGATGTTCAAGATCATCGGGATTAGTACCCAAACTCTATTCACCGAACGAACCCATGAAAGCCCAAACATCACACACCTTTTTCATAGGACATATACTGGTGTAGTAAAGTTATTTTTATCAAGACCCAAGAAATATGAATTTTTATATTATGAATTTGTTTATAATATTGAATATATTTCCTTCCAATTATTGTTACTTTGTAGATTATTTCTAAAGTACAAATAATATTTTTTTTATATTAAATATCAATTAAGAATCATACATTGATTTATTAAGGGTTTTTTGAAATAAAATATATTTTATTAAAATATTATTATTTGATTATTTTTTAAAAATAGAAATGATCATTTAATTTTTATAAATTCTAATATAATTTTTATTATGGCTCCAATATTGTTATTGTTAAAACCTTTCAATTTTCATTAAATATCAGTTTTTATTTTAAAAGTGAAAATTCACATGTTTATAAAATTATTTAGAAAAAATGAATATTATTTTTTGAACTAGGATGTCCAAATTATCCATTGGTGAATTATTCTTAATTTTCTAATAGTTTAATTTTTGGGTAAAAATTAAATACCGTATAAATATACAATGTGTCTTATAGGATCATAATGACACAATAGTTTTGTAATAAATACTATAAAGAGTATCCACATCCAAATATATGTTTTCCTTCCAAATAATTTAATTTTATGTTTATTTAAATTATTATATAAAGCCTTACTAAATCCTCTATGACATATATTATATTTTACGATTTTAAAATCATTTCTTTGAAAGTGTAACTCACCTCCACCTAAGAAAGGGAATTATTTTATGATCTTCAGCCATTTGACTTAAAAAATAAGGTATTCCAATAGCAATTGGTATAAAACTTTGAAAAAACAATGGGATGGTTTTTGGTTTTGAATATTTTATTACGTAGTGTGAAATACCAAAAAAAATAATGAAATCCCCATTTTCCTATATAAACACACCCATGATCCTATTTACCTTCACTAAAAATTGTTGAAGATCATCCAAATGCTTCCCTATAATTCTTATAATCCTCCCGAGGTGCCCCTGATCTCCCATGTATCCTCTCCCAAGCCTTTGGAGTCACATATCCAATTAAGGTATTTCTCTACTCAGCTTCGAATTGAAGCACCTTCGTTGAGATTTGTTCTTTAATTTCGATTGATTATATTGAACTTAATTTTAATCATTACCTTAATATAAAATTGATGTTATTTTATGAGTTATCATTTATCATCTATTATTTTTACCTTTACCTAAGCCGTTACTATGCCGAAATTCCACAAGGGATTTCTCTATTCTCATTTCCATTCAAGAACTTATTTTATGATATACTTATTAAATTCCATTTTCATATGTTTATAATATTATTTTAAATGGTCCCCTAACTGTCCATTTTTTTTTAAAATTATTATACATTCCTTTCACTCTTATTAAGTACCCCTATAATCCTTTATGTATACCCGTTACTATGCATAAATTTCGTAAGGGATTCTCTCTGTCCTCTTCTAATCAAGAACATAAATTATGTTATGCATTTATAATTTAAATTTTATTATATTTGGGTACATTATCAGTTATACCACTTAAATTAAACTTGATTTATAAATTATTGGATCCCATTTCACTCTCATTTAATACTCTTAAGAACATTTATGTACACCCATCACCATGCAGAAAATTGTTAAGGGATCTTTTGTTTTCTCCTCTTTCATCAAGATTAGTTATTATATAAGGCCTTATATTTACAATTACTTATGTTTGGGAATATCATTCCACTTCCATATTACTATACATTTTATTTATATATTATGACATACCCCTTTATCTCTCATCAACCGATTTTATGAATTTCTATATGACGTCGTTATGCTACCAAAATTGTACCATAATTTATAATCCCAAAATAATTTTGTAGTGAATACCATACCCATTTCAATATCAATGGTATTAACATTTATGCACATATACATATTGATTTAGGACATAAATTTTTTCATCCCACATTCTTATTTTATGGAATAAAATTATGATGTTGAATGAATCCATGTTATATGATCTATGAGGAACACTTAAGCATGATATTGAAATGTTTATGAAGGTTGAACACTAATAGCACTCTAATGAATTTCTTAATGTTTAGTATCATGATATGTCATATTGGGATGGGGGTTTACCTGATTACATAATGGGACTTTTATCCACCATGAAGTCTTGGAGGTTTATCTTTTACTTATGTTTATGATGCAGTGTTTAAAGTTATTTCCGCATTTTCGATGTTATGATTATAATGCTATATCATGCCTTATTATTAATGTCCTTTTTTTCTCCATTTATATGACTATTATCTTACATGTATGTTGTTCTCCATGTTATGACTTGTCTATTCCCTTATTGTGATTTATAACTCACCTATTTCTTATGTATGTCCCCAAGTTATCCAATGTAGTGTTAAGTATGAAGGAATGTTTTGGTCATGTCAAAGGAGTTTTCAATAAAGATATTGCTTTTTAGGTTTTAAGTTGTATGTAATGTAACTAATTTCACAAAGAAACTAGGCCTATCGATCTTCTGAGTTTTATTAAGTGAAATTTTATATAATAAATCATGTTTACAAGTGAAATAATGAGTAGGAATTCTATAGTTAGTATTATAGGATATGATTTTTTATTTTTGGCATTAGGATTAGAACACCCAAGAAATATCCTATGGATTAAGGAACATGGTAGAATTCCTTAGGGATAATACTAAGTATAAGAAAAAATCCCTATATTTTGGTAAGTATAGAGTATGTGGTTTGTCACGAAAAAACATCCTTGTTCTGATAATAAAAGTGGCCATGGTTTTGGTATAGATGTACCTAGGGGTAACAATTCTGACATAATGTTTTAGGCATGATTCAGGGTAATCTGGTACCTGACAACGAGCCTTACAGCACACTCGGTTTGGAAATCACTTGGGATATTGTTTGGTAAAGTCATAAACTCAATACAAACCAATATTAAGGGAACAGAGGGAAAAATTCTCTAAGAATATGTTTTTGGAAGTAGAACATGGATAACATAGACTGAAGACTAGAAAATAATAAGTAAAGGAGATAAATGTATGTTATCCCTTTAATGTAATTGGATTCCCATTTATGTGTTTAATATTTTAGAAATACTCATACCAATGTCTATATCAGATAAAGTAGAACCAAAATCAAAACATGATATTTAGGGTTGTTCATCTATAGTTCTACACATACCTTTATATTAATAAAGTTTAGTAGAACTATTCAAACACCACTAGAAATCATGGAAGTTGAGATATCTATGAAGACTAAAAAAGAGGAAATTATTTCATCCCATGTATCTAAATACACCTCTATCCCAATTTGTGGATTTAAATTCTTGGCGAACATTTCCGTACTTCCCTTGGTGGGATTTGATGCAATTATGGTCATGCATGGACTTTATCTATATAGATTGAACACAAATTTCATTGAGAGGGAATTCAGTCTGTGGATTATGAATCGACCCTTCATTTTATTCAAGTGCAAGGAGGAGGATGAATCTTATTTAGGACCATCAACTTAAGCATGGATATTACTACACTATGTCAAGCATAGTTTGTTCAAATGATTGATTCTATGGAAAGTATCATCCTTGAAGACATGAATATTGTATGGTAATACACTAATGTGTTTCTCGAGAAATTTCCCGGTCTTCCACATAACCAAGAAGTCAAATTTTACATTGAACATATACCAGGGGTGTTTCTAATATCCAAGTATATATACATAATGGCTATCATGGAACATGAAGAGGAAAAGAAATAGCTAAAATGGAATGTGGATAAAGGGGTTATACACCAGAGTGATTCACCATATGGTGAACTAGTCATCTTCGTCAAGAAGAAGGATTTGTAAATTCTCCTTTTAATTGATTATCATGATCTCAACAAAATCATGATACAGAACAAGTTTCCATTACCATGAATTGATGGATTGTTTGATCATCTACATGTAGCCCAATAATTTTCCGAGGTGGATCTATGGTTGGGATATTACCATGTAAGCATGAAGAAGGAGGATATCCCTAAGACTTATTTTCATAAAAGGTATGGGAATTATGAGTTCATAGGGATGCCATTCGGACTCACTAATGCTCCAGAAATATTCATGGACTTGATGAATTGAGTATTTATAGATTACCTTGACAATTTTCCGGTAGTATTTATAGATGATATTCTAATATATTCCAAAACCAAATAGAAGCATGAGGAGAATCTAAGCAGTATGATAAAGACAATATAAAAGGAGAAGTGATATGTAAAGTAAAAAAATATTGATTTCTGGTAGAATTAAGTCAGATTGTTGTGGAATATCATCATAAGAAATAGGATATATATGGAACCTTAAATGAAAAAATTAATTGAGGGATGGCCAAGGACAATATATATGACAGATATTCGTAGCATCCTTGGGTTAGCTATATATTATCTCTGATTTGTGAAAAATTTCTCATGACTATCAAACCCTCTTTCTTAGCAGACCCAAAAGGAATCAAATTTCCTTGGAATAATGAATGTGAAGAATGTTTCAGAGTGTTGAAATGGAGGATTATCAATTCTCTTCTACCCAAACTTCCCCTAGGTGGGGAGATTTTCATAATTTTTAGTGATGCTTAAATGAAGGGATTGGGATGTGTGTTGATGAAAAATGATAAATTCATTGTCTGCGCCTCAAGGTAGATAAAAATTCATGAGAAAACCTATCACACAAATGATTTGGAGTTGATGGATATGATCTTTTCTCTGAAAATGTGGCTGCACTATCTCTTAGGGGATAAGTGAGAAATACATACAGATCATAAAAGTTTCAAATATATATTAACATAGAAAGAGATAAATATGTTCCAATGAAGATAGTTAGATCTCATCAAGGATTTCAACTTCTCAATCCACTACCATCATGGGAAATCCAAAAAGGTGGAAGATTCTGTAAGTAGAAAGGACCCAACAATTCTATCGTTGATGAGAATTGAGAAGAATATGATCTTCTTAGATGTGTAGACAATGGACAAGGGAATCATAAAAAAGGAACATCATAAATACATTAAAAATTATTTTTCAACCATCTATTTTGGAAATATTAAATAATGTTCAAAATGATTATGCGAGAACTCAAAAGAGATTGGAAACTATAAGGAATGTGAAATACTCAACGTGTAATGTTAATGTAGAAGGAATTATGATATTTTGGTCAATACCATGCGTTCCATAAAATCTTGAGTTAAATAAAATACATTTTGATGATTCACATAGTTCTACATTATCCATTCACCTAGGAAACACAAATATGTATAATGATCTCTAAGAGAAATATTGGTGGAATAACATGAATAAAGAAATCTCATAATATACATCAAAGTGTCTGGTATGTGCACATGGGAAGGCTGAAAGGTAGACATCTAAGGAGATGATGCGACCATTACAAATAACAAAATGGAAATGGAAAAACATCCCCATGGACTTCGTCACTATACATCAAAAGACATCGATGGTAAACAATGATATATGGGTTGTTGTGGAACTTTTTACAAAGACTGCACATTTCATTTTTATTTTCAAGGATTTATCACTAGATCAACCAAAATAGATATACACTAGAGAGGGTTAGGTCTGCATGGATTACCACTATCGATTGTGCTCGATCGAGATCCAAGATTCACCTCTATGTTTTGGAAAAGACTCCAACATTCTCTAAATACTGAGATGGACTTCAGAATGGATTATCACCATCAAACTGATGTCCAATCTAATTATACTACACAGACACTTGAGGACATCTTGAGAGAATTCTTAATGGACTTTAAAGGTGTATAGGACCAACATATTCTTTTTGTGAAGTTATCTTACAACAATAGTTCCACTCAAGAATCCAAATGGACCCCCTATAAATCCTTAAATGAAGAGGTGTATAACACTAATATGTTGGGATAAATTTGTGGAATAGAAACTTCTAGGTCTTGAAATGGTCGATGAAATGGTTGAGAAGCTTAAGACCATCCAATATCACATCAAAGATAATCAGAGTTGAAAAAAGAGCTATGATGAAAATCATTGAAGTTATGTAGAGTTTGATGTTGGTGACATGGTATTCCTCTGCATATCTCCATAGAAGATACTAATGAGATTTGTGAAGAAGGGAAAGCTTATTCCTAGGTTCATAATCTATTTTGAGATATTTGATCGCTTCAGATAAGTGGCCTATAATCTACCACTCCCACCAATCTTATCCCAAGAAAATGATGTATTACATGTATCTGTATTAATAATGTACATACTAGACTAATCACATGTACTCAATCCAAATGTGGTACCATTTAAGAATGAATTTTCCTACGAGGAGAATTTGGTGAAGATATTATATCATAGTAAAAAATTTCTACAAAATATGTTAATTCCCCTCATAAATGTGTTGTGTAGAAACCAAAAGTTTGAAAAATAAACATGGGAAATAAAGAAGGTGATAAATTAGAGTTATCCTCATCTGTTTTAGTTTGGGAAAAGGAAATTTTGAGGATGAAATCTCTAAAAGGGGAAGGTGGTAACAACCCATTCGTTTTTGAATAAAATTCAATTTCTTATGATTTAATAAAATTTCTTATGGTTACAGAAAACATTTGAACTTGGTTTTATTATATCCAATTAGATTTTAAATTATCGTTAATTATCTTTACCAATGATGATATATACATTGAATAGTGATAACATTACTAGTATAAATATAAGGGTTTAACAATTTCTTTCAGTACAGAAAAAGGAAGTTATGGACTCAACTAGTAGGATCATACTCTAGGAAGCTCATTTATTAGAGATTCTAAGGGAGATAACATTTTTGGGATTTTACTTAGACCACTCCCAATCCATGATCCAAAAACTTTAGCATGATTGAAACTGTTTATGGAAGAAATTCAAACTCATCGAGATCACAACCCAAACCATGTTCACCGAATGGCCCCTGAAGGCCCCACCATAACACACCTAACTCATAGAGCATATGTTGGTTTAATAAAGGGATATGTATCAAGAACCTAGAAATAGGAATATGTTCATTATATTTTATATAGAATATAGTCTATATTCCTATCCTATAATTGTTATTTTCTATATGATTTTTAAATCACAAATAATATTTTTAAAAATTCAAATTCAATTAAGATATCAATTTTGATGAATTAATTGATTTTTGAAATAAATATTATTTTAATTAAACTTTATTATTAAATTACTTTTAAAAAATATTAACGATCATATAATTTTGTGGAATTATAAATTCATTTTTATTGTGTATCGAAAATTGTTATTACCAAAACCCATCAATTTTCAATAAATATCAATTTTTATTTTAAAAGTAAATATTCAAATATATAGATAATTATTTAGAAACAATTAATATTATTTTTTAAATCTAGATTTCTAAAATATCCGAAAGTGAATTTTTCATAATTTTCATAGACCGTTGAATTTTTGGGTAAAAATTAAATACCTTATAAATATACAGTGTGTCTTATGACTTAATAATAGAGAAATAGTGATGTAATGAATAATAAAATAGTTATCCTTTGTAAAATATATATTTTATTTTAAAATAATTTTATTTTATGTTTATTTGATTTATTTTATAAAGCCTTAGTGAATCCTCAGAAAATTATTTTATATTTTAAGATTTTAAAGTCATTTTTTGAATGTGTGACTCCCAAACACATAACAAAGGGAATTATTTTATTATACTCATATATTAGCCTTATAAAATAATTTATACTAGTACCCTTTGTTAGAAAACATCGTAAAAACCCATGGGATGGTTTGTGATCTTGAATGTTTTATTAGGTAGTGTCCAAAACCAAAATAATAAATAAATCCCCCTCTTTTTCTATATAAACCCACCCAAGATCCCATTGTTCTTCAATAAAACACATTTAAGCACATAAAAACTCTTATCTATAATCTATATAGTCCTCCCAATATTTCCCAAATCTCTGAAGAATCTTCTCTCAAGCCTTTGGAGTGACACATCCAAGTAAGGGATTTCTCTCCTCACCTTTGAATTCAAGCACCTTTTTTGAGATTAGATATTTAATTTCAATTGATTTTATTCCCATTAATCTTTAAAAGTTAATTTACAGTCCAATTCTAGTTATTTTTATGAGGTATCATTCATTACACCTCATTTGAACCCTTACCTAATCCGTTACTATGCCGAAATTCCATAAGGGATTTATCTCTTCTCATTTCCATTCTAGCACTTATTTTATGTCATACTTCTTGAATTAGATTTTCATGTTGGGATATGATGTTACATGGTCCCCTTATGGACCATTTGATGTCTAAATGATGATATATTCATTTCACTCTCTTTAATCCCCCTATAATCTTTTATGTACACCTGTTACTATATTAAAGTTCCATAAGTGATTCCCTCTCTCATTTTTTAATCAAGAACTTCATTTATGAATTAACTTTTTAATTTTTATTTTATTATATTGGGATATAATATAAACTATTAAAATTACCATTCACTTGATGTATAAATGATGATATCCACTTTCACTATCATTTAATGCTCCTCAGAACCATTATGTACACTCGTCGCCATGCCAAAATTTTGTAAGGGATATTTTACTTTTTCTTCTTTCTTAAATATTATTTATTATGTTACACCTTCTACTTATAATTAATTATTTTGGGAAATTTACTCAATGTCCCTCTTACTATACATTTATTTTCTAAATAATGAGAGAGTCCTTAAACTCTCATCAACTAATTTTATGAATTTTTATAAGATGTCATAATGATGCTGAAATTTAACCACAATTTACCATGCCAAAATAATTGTGTATTGAATACCATACCAATTTATATATCAAGGGTAATAAACTTTCTGCACATAAAACTATTGATTTGGGACTTAAAAATATGTATTACACATTCATAAATCATGGAATAAAAGTGTAATGTTGAATGAATCCATGTTATATGATCCATGTGGAACACTAAAGCATGAGATTGATATGTTTGTTAATGGTGGACCCTAACAACGCTCCAATTCATTGGGTAATGTATAGTCTCATGATAATTCATGTAGGGATGGGGGTTTACCTAATTCCTGTATGAGTCTTTTGTACCCCATGAAGTCTTTGTGGTTTATCATTGACTTATGTTTATGAGGTAATTTTTTAAGTTGTTTCCACATTTTCCATGTTATGATTATCTTGCTGTATCATGCCTTATTTTTCATGTTCCTTTATGCTCTATTTATATTTATATTGTCTAAAATTTATTTTAATCTTCATGTTATTCCTTGTTTATTCCCTTATCAGGCTATATAGTTCAACCCTTTATTATGTATGTCCTCATGTTATCCCACACAATGTTAAGTATGAAGGAATGTTTTGGTCATGTCAATGATGTTTTAAATAAAGATGATTCCTTTCATGTTTTATGTTGTAATGTAATGTACCTGATTCTCCAGAGAAACTAGACCTATTGATCTTCTTGAGTTTTATTAAGTGAAATGTTATGTAATAAATGATGTTTCAAAATGAAATAAAGATAAGGGCTATTAGAGAATAAGAATATGAGTATTATGAACACATTGTTATTTAATTTTTTTTGAAATGTCATATTTTTCCTACACTCAATCACATATATCATGGATAGAAAAGAATACAAATCAATAAATCCGTCCTTTCATAAATAGATCAAAATTACATAAAGATTAGGAGCATCTGGATTCTTGATAGTGGATGCTCATCCCACATGATAGGAAATACAGATTTACTAAATAATGTTAAGAAAAGGGTTTATGGAACAATGAGATTCAGTAATGAAAGTTCCATAAAGATAAAAGGATGCTGAAATACAAAACTAAAAAATGGCATGCTAAGGAAAACTAAATTTCTCTATAGAGATAGTTTGTGTCACGATCTCCTAAGAGTGAGTAAAATATGAGTCTTAATACTGAAAGTGACATTTAATCAAAAGGGATGAACAATCTTGGTCAATACATGTAATTCAATCATAAAAAAAGCAGAATAGATGAAAATTTATTCCAGGTAGACAGTAAATAGAACACTTGTTACTTAACAGCTGAAGAAGAGAACAACATGTGGCACCAAAGGTTGGGTCCCATTAATCAACAAAGCATGGATCAATTATCTAAGATGAAAATAGTCACCGGTGATTCCAATAAAAAGAATTAATAAGACTAGAAATGTGATCCCTTCATATGAGGAAATATGGTTGGGAGTTCATATTGGCCAAAGGTCAAATGAGAATAAAATATTCATGATCTCATCCAGATAGATGTATGTGGTCCAATAAATGTGATTGGAACATATAGAGAAAGGTCATTCGTTATTTTTATTTATGATAATAGTTGAATGGATTATGTAATGATTATACAGAGGAAATAAAAAAGTACATTATTATAAGAAGATTTATCATTGAATAACTGATAATGAAACTAGACACATAATCAAGATTCTATTATATGACAATGGAAAAGAATACACATCCATTGAATTTTAAAATTACTTCGAAAAGAATGAGATAAAGCATGAAGTGTTTTCAGTGAGAACTCCTCAATAAAATGGGTTTGTTGAATACAGAAATAAATTGGCGAATAATATTTCCATAACTATACTGATTGACATATGTGCTTCGTATCATTACTAGAAAGAGGCAGTTCAAGTATCAATGTACACTCAAAATCATATAGGTATTTTTATTAGATAAACCAAGACACCGTATGAGATATGGTACAGAAAGAATCTATTTATGACATATTTTTGTGTTATTGTAATTAAATGTTTTATTCAAAACATAGTAGGTAGTCAAGGAAATTATGACGATAATGCCGATGAGGGAGTATTCCATGGATATTCAGTGAAGAGTAAAGCTTAATAATTTTACAAAAATTATCTTAAAATTATTTTGGAAGGAAGTGATGTCAAGATCATTACGGATAAAACCATAATTACCTTAAGAAAATAATATGTTGATATGATTGAGGGTGAAGAAGAAATTGGAAAAGGGAAAGACTCAACTTCATAAATAGTAGAAGATTCAAAAAAAATTTATGGCTCATAAAAAGATGATGACTCCGAATAAAAATTAGAAGGGAAAACTGTAACGACCAAAACTATAATTATTAAAAATTCCTCATGATCTAATTAGATGAATTATTACATAAAATTGTCATATATAATATGCACATCCTTGGTTTAATAGAATTCAAAATATCATTAAGAATTGTTACCGTTGCTGATATAGTCGTTGAACAGTGATCAATTGATTAATATAAATATAGGTCTTTAAAAAGCCAATTTAATCAAACAAAGGATGCAGTGGCCTCATCCAGTATAATTTCTCCCTATGATTCCCATTTTTTGGAGCTCAGAAAGGAGGTGGCATCACTGGGATTTTTTGTTGACAAAGCCTAATCCAAGTTTCAACACGTTAAGCTCGAACGGAACCTCAAATAGGAGAATGGGAAGTTAATTGAGATTACCACCTGATAGATGTTATCCGAGCCACACCAAGAGTCTTTCACCATATCAAACATTACCGTACGGTCTTATGCAGGTGTTATAAGGGGTTATGTGACAAGACCCAAGCACTATGATTATGTAATTATTTTTTCTAGAGAATATACATTCATTTTATTATTGTTACATTTTAAATTTTTTTTAAAGCTCAAATAGTATTTTTAGTTAATATTCAATTATGAAATATATTTTGGTGAATTAATGGAATTTTTAATTAAATAATATATGGATAAAATTTATTAATAAATTAATTTTTAATTAATATAAATGATCATATAATTTTTATGAATACAATTGTGATTTTTATTAAGGTTTGAATGATTTTTTTTAAAACCCATGAATATTCTATAAGTGTCATTTTTTATTTTAAAAGTAAAAGATTCACATATTTTGAAAATCATTTAGATAAAATGAATATTATTATTGTAATCAAGATGTTGAAAGTATCCACTAAGGAATTCTTTATAAATTTCTGAGACAGTCAAATTTTTGGGAAAATATTAAATACTGTTTTAATATATAATGTGTTTTATGACCTCAAAATGACCCAATAGTGATGTAATAAAATACCATAAATGAGGTTTTCTATCCAATAAATTTTTTAAAGTTAAAATAATGTGATTTTAGGTTCTTTTGATTTATTTTACAAAGATTTAGTGGACCCTCCAAGGCTTATAAAATATTTTATCCTTTTAAAATATTTTCCTTGATAGTGTTACTCACCTCTTCATAATAATACCTAATATTTTAAGATGTTCTGACATTGGACTTATAAAATAAGGTTTTGAACTCCCATTTTTCAAAAACCATTGGTAAAAACCGTTTGATAGTTTTCGGTTTTGATTTTTTTAATGTGTGGTGTCCAAAACCTAAATAATAATGAATTTTATCCCTTTTACTATATAAACCCACCCAAGACCCCCACTTATCTTCAATAAAAACCTTTGGATCCAGACCTACTTCTTCCCTCCTCTCTAGAATCCTCCAACTGTTCCTCAATCTCCTAATAAGTCTCTATCAAGCCTCTCCCAAGACTTTGGGATCACACTTCCAAGTAAGGGATTTCTTCCTCTCTCATTTTTGTCGAAGTTTATTTATGTTGTTATACCCTTGTCTTTTAAATTAAAAATGTTCATGTATGATTTTCAACCTACCCTATACTTTTGTATTTATGTTTCAATGATGCGAGACACCATTGTCTCTCATTAATTCCTTCCATGTACACCTGTTACCATGCTGAAATTCCATAAGGAATTTCTCTCTTCTCATTTACATTCAAGCAATTATTTTGTATTATGAATCAAAATTTCATTACATATTTTGGACATGTATATATATTAACCCCTTACTATAAATTTCATTTAAATATGATGAGACACCCCTTTCTCTCTCATAAACCATTTTTATGATTTTTTATGTCACATCGTTATGCTGGTGAAATTGCACCATGATTTTCCAATCCAATGTCAATGTGTAGTGAATACCATGCCCATTTATATATCAAGGGTATTAAATATTATAAAAATGTAGATGTTTATTAAATACATACATTTATGTATTCAAAATATTTTATTCTTGGAATAAATTAGGTTGTTTAATGAATCCATGTTGTATGATCCATGTGACACACTTAAGCATGAAATGAAATGTTTTTATAGGGTGTGCCCTGATAGCACTCCAATGCATTGGGTAAAGATTAGTATCATGATATGTCAAGTGCAATGAGGATTTACTCATTATAATTCAATTTTAATGAGGTTTTACTCATGATCCATATGAAATGGTCCTTGTCTCATGCAAATATCATGTCAAATGTTGTTTCCACATTTCCATGTTATGATAATCGTGATATATCATGCCTTTCTATTCAAGTTTCTCTTATGCTATTTTGATATTCCTATTGCCTAACATGTACTATATTCTTCGTGTTATACATTGTTTACTTCTGTACATGGCTTTATAGCTCATCCTTTTCTTATGAATTTTCACAGGTTATCCCATTCAATACTCATACTAAGGAATGTGTGCGGTCATGTAAAATAAGTTTTCAATAAAGATGTGTATTTCATGTTTTATGTTGTTATGTAATGTTCCTAATCCCTAAATACACTATACCACTCAATAATCAATGTTTTTTAAATGAATATTTTATGTAATAAATCATGTTTAAGTGTGTAATAAATAGAAGGGTTATTATAGTTGTTATTAGAGGATATTTTTAGTTGTTTTTGAGATTAGGATTAGAAAATACTAGTAAAATCCTTAGTGATAAGACTAAGTATAGTAAAAACATACCTAAAGTTTTGTGAGTATTGAGTAAGTGGTTTATCAATAAAATACATCCCTATCTAGATATGAGTAGGGAGAGGTAGCTCTGACACATATGTATCTAGGGGTAAAACTAGAAAACACCACTTTGAGTTACACTCGAATGGGAACTGGTGTACAAAAATGGGCTTTACTGCACTCTGGGTTACGACACTCCCATGGGATATGATTTGGTAAATTCATAATTTTAGTTCGAAACATTATTTAGGGAATAAAAAAATCCCCTATGAATATATGTTGGAAAGTAAATAATGGATAACATATATTTAAGCCTATAAATGAATAAGTTAAGGAAATAAAAATAATTTATAAGTCATCTATTTTTGTATTTGGATTAACCATTATTTTTTACCCCTAACATTATTTTTATTCCAACCAATGGCCAGTAATAGGATGACTCAGGATAACAACCGATGCGAAGATCAATCTGAAGATTGTTCTAATGAGATTCCCAATCTGATGGGAGCAGGAATCACAAACTCTTCCATGATACACTCTCCATTAAATCAGGTTCTGAATATAAAAATGTGTCAAGAGGAATGTTCAACCCCCCCCCCCCACAATAAAGGACAAGTTTCTATCGAGAGCTTCATGATACAAATACCCCTACTTTTAATGGATCATCTGATCCCTCAATCATCAAAAAATGGATCAACCCCATTGGAAATGTCTTCTGCATCATTCAATTTTCCAGAAAAGAGAAGGTTATTTTGGATGCTTATCATATAGAGGGAGAAACTTATCAATGGTGGACATTAATAAAAATAAAATGTCCATGGAAGAGGTCAAGGCATTAGAATAGAATGATTTCTGGAAAATGATTTTCGAAAAATATTTTCCTCACACCATCTGACATAAGATATAAAGGGACTTCCATTCGCTCAATAAAAAAGAAGACTAATCCATTGGAGCATACGAGGTAAACATTACAAGGCCTGCATGATAATCCCAAAACATTTTCATTACCCCTGAATGCAAGGATGATCACTTCATTGGTGGCTAAAACCTAGCCTACAAAAATCCCTAGCGATCTGTGAATTCGATAGTTATGAAGAAATTGTCTGATGTGACCTCAAAGACAAAATAGAGATCAGTGAATCTTAGGGGTATCATGGATATGATAAGTACATGGTGGAATTTAATTATAGTGGTCTAATGGATAAATTCAATGGTGTGAATAAAAATCTATCACCCCACTTGCCAAAGGTGTAGAAAGAAGAACCTTAGAAATTGCCTGAAGGGGAAGAGGAAATGATTTAGGTGTGGAAGAGAAGTGCACCTTTACATTAACTACTGACAAGAAAAAACTACAGCTACGATAGATGAGGGGAATGCTCCGTTCAACCCTCAATGCATTGTTCATTGCTTCCACTTCAATGAACTGAGGCACTTTGAAAACTAGTGCCCTAAGACAAGGATTTTTAAAGAAAACCGACAACCTCCAAGGTAGCAAGGGGGGATTTTTCCATCACTACAACCGAAGTGAAACCCAAAAATTAAGTGGTGAAAGGTATTATAGTTATTCATTCAATAATAGTGAAAATAAATTTCATATTCTAGTTCAATGAATTCTTTTATATCCTTAACGTTTAGTAAAACAATCCAAAACCACCATAAATCATTGAAGTAAAGAAGTTAGTGAGAACGAAAAATGGGGCAATCATTGCAACCAAAGAATATAATTCCTCCCATATTACAATTTGTAGATTGAACTTCCTAGTAAACCTTGTCATACTTCCTCTAGTGGAATTTTATGATGTCATTGGCATGGATTGTCTTTCACTATATAAATCCAACTTAAATTTCTGTTAGAGGGAAGTCACTATCCATATGGCGAATCAAACCCCAATTTTGTACAAGTGTAAGGAGAATGATGAATATTCTTTAGCACCATCATCTTAAGTGTGGATATTATTTCCCAATGAGCATGTATTTCTTACTCATATGGTTGAGTCTAAGGAGTTGAACATCCGTTAAGACATTCTTATTGTGAGTGAATTCACATATGTGTTTCCTGAGGAATTTCCTTGTCTCTTTCCTAGATGATTTATTGAATTATCAATTTATCTTATACCTAGGGTGTTTCCAATATCCAAGACTCCATATAAAAGGGATGTATTGGAACTTGATGAGCCTAATAAACAACTACAGGATAATCTGTATAAGGGGTTTATATTCCCAAGTGCTTTACCATGGGGTACATCAGTATTGTTCCTCAAAAGAAGGATGGGTCAATGCAATTTTGCATTGATTATTACGAGATCAAAAAAATAACAAAAAAGAACAAGTATCCTCTATCATGAATTGATGACTTTTTTGATCAGCCATGTGGAACACAATATTTCTCCAAGGTGGATTTTTGGGTGGGATATTAACAATTAATGGTAAAGAAAAAGGATATCTCCAAGACTACTTTTTTTACAAGGTATGAGCACTATGAACTCATATTAATGACATTAGAACTCACTAATTCTCCAAAAATTTTCATGGAGTAAATATATAGAGACATTAGAGATTACCTTGACAAATTTGTGTTAGTCTTTATAAACGATATTATGATATAATCAAAACCCAAGGAGGAGCATGAGGAGAATCTAAGAACTGTACTAGAGACCTTGAGAAAGGAGGAGCTCTATACAAAGTACAACAAGTGTGATTTATGGTTGAAGGAGGTCTCATTATTTGGTTATATCACCACAAGTATTGAGATATCTATTGATCCCACCAAGACAGTTGTAATAGAGGGATGGATGAGACCAACATCGGTGACATATATCCGTAGCTTCTTGGGGTTATCTAGACATTATCACCGATTTGTTATAAATATTCCACGATTTTCAAACCTTATTACTAAGAAAACATGGAAGGGAGTCAAGTTTTCAGGGAGTGATGAATGTGAAGAAATCTTCAAGGCATTGATAAGAAGTCTTATCACTACGCGTGTTCTGAAATTATCCACAAGTGGAGAACTTTTTGTGGTATTTAGTGTTGCTTTGAAAAAGGTCCTGTGTTGTGTGTTGATGAAAAATGAAAAATTCATTGCCTATGCTTCAAGGAAATTGATAGTTCATGACTAGAACTATCCAACACATGATTTGGAGTTGGCTATGGTGATCTTCGCTTTGAAAATTTGATGGAATTACCTCTTTTGGGAGAAGTGTGAAATATATATGGACCACAAAAGCCTCAGGTATATATTCACATAGAAAGAGTTGAATATTAAACAATGAAGATGGTTTGAGTTGATTGAATACTATGACTACTAAATCCATTACCACCCTGGGAAAGAAAATAAGGTCGCAAATTCTCTATGTAGAAATGACCCATTAATTCTATCATTGATGGAAATTGAAAAGGATACAATCTTCTTAGATTTGATAAATATGAACATGGGAATCATAAATAAGGGAACATAATCAATTATTTCACAAATGATTTATCAAATATATCTTTTGGAATGGTTAAAGGATTATCAAAAGGATGATGTTGGATTTCATAAGAAAGTGGAAACTATTAGAAAAGAGAAATACTCAGAGGTCATTGTTTCTGAAGAAGGAATTGTGAGACTTGGGTCAAGACTCTGGGTTCCATAAAATCCGGAGTAGAAGAAAGAAATTTTTGATGATTCATATAGTTCGAATTTCTCCATTAACCCAGGAAACACAATGATATATTGAGATATCCAAGAGCATTATTGGTGGGATAACATGAAGAATGAGATCACTAAGTATACATCAATGTTCCTGGTATGTCATCAAGTGAAGGAAGAAAAGCCAAAGACTAATGGGATAATGAAACAATTAACCATACCTCCGTTGACTTTGTCACTAGACTTCTAAATACATCTAAAGGAAACAATTTTATATGGGTTTTTGTGGATCATCATACAAATACTGCACACTTCATTGCAATTCCGGAAGATTTCTCATTAGATTAACTGGCACAGATATAAATCAGAGATGTGGTAAGGCTGCATGGAGTAACAATATCAATTGTATCTGATCGAGATCCAAGATAATACTCTAAGTTTTAAAAGAGTATTCATCATGATATGAATTCTGAGTTGAACTTTAGTACGACTTATAATCCTCAAATCAATGAACAATATGTGAGGACATCCAAACACTTGAGGACAAGTTGAGATCATGCTCAATGGACTTTAAAGGAGGATGAGATCAATATCATCCTCTGGTTGAGTTCTCGTACAATAACAATTTCCACTCAAGCATCCAAATGGATCCTTAGGAAGCCCTTTATTGGAAGAGGTGCAGAACAGTAACATTTAGGGATGAAGTTGGGGGGAAAAAACTCCTAAGTCCAAAAATGGTTGATGAAATAGTGGAGCATATTAAGAGAATACAACATCACATTAAAGCTCCTCATAGTTGACAAAAGAGATGTGATGCTAATAATTGACGAGACTTAGAGTTTGATGTCAGAGACATGGCATTCTTCCGCATATAACCGTGAAAGAAAGTTATAATATTTGGGAAGAAGGGAAAGATTAGGCCAAGACACATCCTCCCTTTTGATATCCTTTATCGCATTGAAGAAGTGGCATATCTACTAGTACTCATACCAAACCTATCTCAAGTACATTATGTATTCCATGAATCACTCTTATGTAAGTACATACCTGACCAATAACATGTACTCTCTCTAGAGGTGGTACCATCGGAGAATGACCTCTCCTATGAAAAGAAGCTCATTAAGATCTTAGATCATAGGGAAAAAGTTATATGAAATAAGACAATTCCCCTCGTCAAGTTGTTGTGTTGAAACCAAAAGTTTGAAGAGGAAAAGAGGGAATCCGAGGAAGTGATGAAGCAGAGTTGCTTTCATTAGTTTTAGTGTGGGAAAAGGATATTTCAAGGGAAAAATTTCTTAAGGGGGGATGATTGTAACGACCCAAAATTTTATTGATGATTATTATTATTGATCTAATTTGTTGTCTTATTATGTAAAATGGTTATATAAAATATGCATTTCCTTGGTTTTATGGTTTTCAAAATACTGTTAAGAATATCTACCATTGATAATATAGTCGTTGAATAGTGATGAATTGATTTGTAAAAATATTGGGCTTTAACAATCCAATTTACTCATAGAAATGAAGGGATTACCTCATCTAGTAGAATTGTTCCATACAAAGCCCATTTGTCAGAGCTCATAAATGAGGTGACGTTACTGGGCTTCTCTTTAGAGCAATCCCAAGATAAGATTAAACACCTTATGCTCAAACAGAACTGCCTACATGAGAAGTGGAAGTTAATAGAGATTACCACCTGAGAAATGTTATCAGATCCACCTCAAGAGTTAGTCACCAATGCACACCTTACCCTTCGGTCATATACGAGTGTTATAAGGGGTTATGTAACAAGAACCTATAACTATGATTATGTACATTTTGTGTATAGAGAATATACATTCAGTATATTACTGTTACTTTGTAAATAATTTTAAAATAAAAAATAGTATTTTTAGTTAATATTCAATTAAGAACTCTATTTTGATGAATTAATGGATTTTTGAATTAAATATAAATTTAATAAAATAATATAACAAAATTACTTTATATTAAATATAAATGATTGTATATTTTTTATGAATACAATTGTGTTTTTTATTAATGTTTGAAAGCCATTTTTTGTCAAAACCCATGAATATTTTATAAATGTTAGTTTTTATTTTAAAATTAATAATTCACATATTTATAAAAAATTTAAAACTCCATGATTTCATAGTACGTTTTCTCTTTAAAGTAATTCAATAGCTTGTGCAACATGCAACACCGAGTTCGAGTGCACCATGACTAACCAAACTAGTAGTTAAAAAAGGGGTTATGAATAGTATTAACTGAATTTTGAATTTTACATACTCCATATAACTTTAACATCCATATTATCTATTTCTTAGACATAATATAAGAACAAATTAAATTTTTCTAATAAAAGAAGTATTTTTTTAAAAATGCAATTTTATCACCTTTTAATGGAGAACCCTTTTTAAATGCAAAATTTTAAACTTTTATATATTCAATTTAATGAAATTAAATTCATATTTAGAACTTGGACATAAAAATTTAGTTTGGATAAATTTTTTCTACTTTTCTGATAAATTTTAATATTATGATGAATAGTAAAAAATACTAATTTTAAATTAAAAAATATTATTTTAATAAAAATAATTTGAAGTGTTAAATTATACTTTTTAGTGGTTTTAAACTAATATTATATTATATTTTTATCATTTAATATAATTTATGTAATTTTAAGTAATTTCACATTTAAATTGGACATAAACACATGCCAATCTTTCGATAGTTTTTACTTCTTAAAAACCCACTTTCTGGTTTTGACAATGGGAATCAATTTTAAATTAATTAATGAAACATATATGTTTTTAATTTGGTATCATGGAAAACATTTTTTTAATTAGGAATATCAAAATTATCTTTGTGTGATTTTTTTGTATTTTTCTGAAAACATTCAATTTTTGATGAATAGTGAAAGACACTACTTTATAGATAAAAACTTATATTTTCATTTAAATAGTTATTTGTAATTAAAAATATATCAGAAAGTGAAAATAGATTAATCATACATATATTAGTCTAATTTAATTCATTGGTGTCATTTTATAATAATATTAGACACATAAAATGTTATGGAAATTTTAACGACTTTTACCCACCTTATAGGCACATTGGAAAATTTGCATAAAATATAATTTTACCACTTCTGTGAATTGAATTTCAGAAATTATAGAGACCCAATTGACATCAGTAAGTAAAATTTTGTTCAATAGAATGGAAATAATTTTTTTCTGAATAGTAACTTTCGAATTTTATTTACCACGATTAAAAGTAAATAAGGTAGTTAAAGGTAAAAATAATATTAAAATTACCCTAACACATGTCCTAATTCTATTGTATAAGTGTATTTCGACAAAAATCAACCTTATAAAAAAAATAAGATCCATTTGATCCATCTTTCTTAGATTATGATATTTATTATATTTTATTTAAAGAAGAGTTAAAAGTGTTAAAGTCATTGTTTATTAACTAAACCATTTTTAACATACAGTTATACATAAGAAAAATTATACTATAAATATTCCATATAAATATAATAATATTTCCTACATAATTGAATTTTATTTATAATTTATAGACATCAAATAATAAAATTTATTTATCACACAATGATGATGCAGTTATTACCTTCGAAATGAAATTTTTAAATAATTGATATTATAAATATCAAAATAAATGTAAATTGATACTTTTGAAGTGATTCACTACTTTTATAGGTGAATATGACATTTTATGGATGATTCAATGTATTTTTTTAAGCCATCAAGTTTTTACGACATTACCAAAAATCAATTACTAAATACTTTGAAAATTGACATAAATGAGTTTTTAAAACAAATACTATATTATTAAATGGTATAATATTTCTAAAAATCAAAGGTTCATCCAAAAGACTTATATAATGATATATATGTTATTAATGAACTAGTTTAAGTTATATAGTAATTTTTTAGTATGTTTATTAACCATGTATTATAATAATACAAGAAGGCATGGTAAAACATAAACTATTTAACTAATGGTTAAATCTAAAAGATATGGTTAATATGGTGACCTCGACTTGTCTAAAACCTATTGATTGAGAGAATTTATACCCATACACACCTTATCCTAGAAAAAAAATTCCATTTTCAGATTTTAAAAACCCAAAAAATGATTTATAATAAAATAATATTTCAAGATTTTCCTAAAGTGACCCGCAAATCTCTTAGAAAAGGGTACTTACCCTTCTCTTAATTTCAAACCTCCAAAGACATTTGGATCGGCCAAAACCTACTCAAATAATCTACCACCTATTCTCAATTCCAAATAGAGGCCCTAATTTTATCATAAAGCCAACCTAAGGAGCCCTTTTGTTCAAATCAAAAGGAAACACCAGAAGAAGATGTAATTATTTCATCCCCTATTTCAAGGTTCTTTTCATCTTCCACTTCCTCTTTCTTGGTTCTTTCCATACCAATATAATAACTGCAGTACCCTATACATACTATGATGTTATTATAAATATTGTAGAACCATATTCATTATTCTATCCATACTATGAATGAAAAAGTAAACATATGTGCGTACGTACGGCTTGCTGTCTCCACATTGTGGTGTTGTTTGATATTCAACAGTACATTATTTGGACGGGTATAATAATGAGTATAATTAATTTAAATAGTGAATATAACATTGTAATGATTTTTTATATGTAATATACTATCTAATTAAACACCATTTCACCATCAATATAATGATATTATCGCTCGTACGTACGTACGACTTACCGCCTCCATGACACGATGAGATTCATCTTCAAATATCACCCTTCAAATTTTTTTTAAAAAATAAATACATTCATTAATTTTAAGGTATATGAAATAATATTTCTACTGGAATAATATATATATTTTTAGATAAATATATGTTGTTTACTTACTTTTATACTATACGATAAGAAAATGGAACCAACATTCATGCGTACGTACGAACTGCCATCTCCATGAACAGTGTTTCCATATCATATATCTATATATTATACATATTTATATTCTGAATATATATGATATATAAACCATGTTTTATATTCTCTAATTATTTAATTCATTATCTAAGCGATACGATCAAGAATAAAAAATTAAAACACGTACAATAAAGAAAATGATTATTACCCAAAATGTTACTTTAACATGGTAATTATTATTTGGGTAGTATAAAGTAATAAATTAATCATATATAATATCATGAATATTAATATGGTTTTTGGTGTAATTTAATAACATACAATGGTCATTATACCTAAGTTCAAACATACCCTCGACCAAAGGAAAGTACAAGGTAAGGGTTAATTCCTCAATCTCATTATTATCCGTGATTGTTTATGTGTAAGTTTTTACTGAGAAATATTTATTATCCATGTCCCTGATTTATAAATGAATTTGAAAAAGTATTTTGTAGGGATTCATTAACTAAAAAATTATTTTAAACGGTTTAAATATTTAATCTTCTAAATAATTATCATTAAAGTCCATTTTTTCAAAATAGTTTTATATATTTATTTATATGGACATGAATATTTTAAAATGTTAATTTTTTCAAAATATTCAAAGTGGTATTGGACAATTTGATTCAAAATGCCTTTTAAATGTCTTCCATTATAAATTGTGTGACTTTAAATCATTTCATGAAATAAGGATATTTATCTCAAAGAGTTTTACTGATCATTTTCAACTATGTCAACATCCATTACTGGATATTATTCATGATTGAGGATTATGGTTTTATAATAAAATGTTTGATATTATATTAAATGAATTATGATATGTTTGACTATGGATGTGTTGTTTTTATACCATTCATGTTTTATGGTGTAAGTATTGAAATTTCGTATGCTATTTTTAATACGAATGTTTATGTTTTGTTTCACCTTTTTCATACGAGGAATGAATTGGACTTAGTAAGTGATGGGTGGAGCCCACTATAGCCCCTCGATACATCGGTAGGTATCCTGAGATAAACTAGTGTCTTGCATAAGGCCTTGATAGAATTTATATTTTTATTCATTCAATGAGGCCTTGAATATGTGGTTATGATGTTCGGTATTATGCATTCCATAAATATGAAGTTAGCTATTGATATTACATGTGATTATTCGACTAGTAGAATATCCATGTGAATAATTAAATGGAATTATTTGATTTATATTTTCCATATTATGCTGATGTTTATTCTTAAAATTCTTGTGTTTTAGTCTTACACATCGCCTTAAATGTTTATGCATATTTATGAGAGTTTCTGCTATATTGTTATCATTACTGAGAATTTGAGATCACCCCTTTCTTGTGTTTTATTTTTCCTAATATGCAATGAAGTGTATTATTATTGATATCAATGGTCAAGCTAGGGTAATAATGGATTTCTCAAAGGATTATTTTTTCTGTGTTTTATTTTAGAAATTGTAATGTAACATTTATATATGTAATCTATTTTCCAAGACCACTAATCTGATTGGTCCTTCAAGAATTGATTCCTTGTAATCATGACAATGTATTAAAATAATGAAATGGCTCTGGGATTCTGTGGTTGGGGAATTAGAGTTGGTATCAGAAAATCTTAGCAACAACCTTGGAAATAGATTTAGATTAAATCTGATTAGAGATCATTACCCTATGATAAAATTTGAGGATTAATATAGAAAATCTAACTATATTTTTGGTAATGTATAGAATTTGTGAATTTTCCATGAAATACATCCCTATATGGATACGAGCAGGTAGAGGCTGCTCTGGCACAGATGTATCAAGGGGTAAAACCCAAAAACACCACTTTGAGCTAGACTAGAATGGGAACTGGTTCACAACAATGGGCCTTACTCTACACTTGGTTATGAAACTCCTGGGTGATATTCTTTGGATAATTCTCATTTTCATTACAAACTATTATGAAGGATTTATGAGAAAATATTTCATCAATGAAACCATTTTTATTATTATGAGACTAGATGTGTGAAAATCTTATATTAATGTTGGGGATTTTGTATGTTTTTTATTATACATTTTGATATGATCTAACCTAGTGTATTTAATCATTTAGAAATGGTACCCATTACAAGGAATGAGAACTCCGACTATACACATGATCCAAAGAGTAATAACGATCATATCTTTCATGGTATTAAACCAACATTTAGAAGAGAAATAGTCTCCCACATATTATCATCATATGAGGATATAGTATAATGTGTTAAAAAGATAAGTAATTAATTCTATGATTTGTATGGTTTTGAAGGGAAGCCATAGAAGAAGAGGATGGTAGAGAGAAAGATGGATAAAGGGAAGAAGAGACAGAAATATTTAACCATATGTGATAACTGTGGAGAGAATCTCCCTAGGAAATTATTGAAAGGAATGGGAGTTTGTTATAACTATGGAGAAAAAAGACACCAAGTTCATGATATCAAGGGTAAAAAAAGGCTTCTAATGTACAATACTTCATCTTTAAGGAGTTTGGAAACTATACAAATAAATGTCTCGATCATCAGAACATATCCTAAATGATGATATTGGATAATAATCAAGTTATGATACTGCTGGAGATGAAGTGAAATGATTATTTTTCTTAAGTTGTTATGAAAGAATTTTGTCATTTGAGTTTTTTATAAATTATTTACAATATATAAGAATTATAAGGTATATAAGGACTTTAATTCAATAAATTTTCATCAATGATTTGAGATTTTATGGTACCATGTAAATTGAAACAGTTTCAAGTTAAACATTTTAGAAAATATATGGTTGAGAGAAATATAAACCTTAATAATGTCCTGATACTGAGGTAGTGATTTTCGAATAAGAGATAAATTAGTTGGATAATGTATATTGGGTATTATTGACATCCTTGGAACCGGTTAATGGTTTTTTTATTCCATCATTGTTGGAATATTTAAAATTTTTGGATTTAAGGAGTATATCTAGTATTCTATGAGGAACAAGGAAGCATGAATGTATTCAATAAGGTTTTATGTTATTTTAGGGTGTTACCATGTTTTAAGAGAATACATGATAAAGGTATTTACATGTTATTATATGAAAAAAGATCGTCATTTTGGTTACCTTCCTAATAAATTTTGGACTGTGAGTTTGGATAGAAGTATTTTGGATAAGTCTAAAGGTTGGAATGAATTATGTTGGACTCTAGATACTATTTTTTAAGATTAAAAAATTTATAAAGATTATTTTTGGATTACTATAAATGGACAACCTAGAGGTTGGGCGACAACTGGTTGCATTTGTAAAGAACATGAGACTTGATCCTGCAACCGAAGGGCGACAAGGGTGCATCACCTACCACTGGCCTTTGTGATGTCCTGTTTTGTATAATGTAGTTTTTAAAAAATGGTCTGAAAAATGAATTATAAATTCATTTTTTGGAACCCTATACGATTAGGATAAATAGAATATTTTTGAGTTCAAAAATGAGTTTGTGGTAGAAATTTGTTAAAAAATGGACCTCTATTTGTCAATTATTCTTTTTTTATTCTATGATGAAATTAACTCTTAAACTTTAGGGAAAGAATATTAAAAAAATAATTTGTTATCCTAATACCTTATGTTTTGTTGAACTGATGATATTTTAAATCAGCATTTATTTATGGCTTTGAGGTTCTCAATTTTCAATTCATTTATTTGTGAATGATGACCTCAATCACTCCCCATAAATATTTACATTTTCATCAAATTATAATTTCCACCAATGTTCTATTATTTGAAATCCTAATTTGGTTGTGACTTTTTCATTTCCCTTTCCCTCTTATTAAGTCAAAATTTTATTAACCCAATTTTTTTGTGGGTTTTCCACAAAGTATTTTCTATTTTTAACCTTTTATTTTCGAAGAACAATTTCAAAATGCGACGACTAAATTTATTGAAGGAGGGGAGAATATAACACCCTAGGATTTCATAGTATGTTATCGCTTTAAAGTAATTTAATAACTTATGCTACATGCAACACCGGGTTCGAGAGCACCAAGAATTACAAAACTAGCCATTCAAAAAGAGATTATGAATAATACTAACTGCATTTTGAATTTTACATAATCCATATAATTTAGACATCCATATTCTCTATTTCATAGATATAATATAATAACAAATTCAATTTTTCAGATAAAAGAATTATTTAAAAAAATGAAATTTTACCTCCTTTTAATGAAGAACCCTTTTTAAATCCAATTTTTAAAACTTTTATATATTGAATTTAGTGAAATTAAATTCTTCTTTAGAATCGGGACAGAAAAATTTAGTTTGGATAAATGTTTTGTACTTTTCCGATAACTTTCATATTTTGATGAGAAGTAAAAAAAATTAATTGAAAACAACTCTTTTAATCAAAATAATTTAAAGTGTTAAATTATTCATTTTAGTGGTTTTAAAGTATAATTTTATAATATTTTTATCATTTAAAATCATTTAGGTCATTTTAAGTAATTTCAATTTTAAATTGGACATAATGTAAAGTCAATCTTTTGATAGTTTTTATTTCTTAAAAACCCACTTTCTAGTTTTGACAATAGGAATTAATTTTAAATTAATTAATGAAAATTATATGTATTTAATTTTTTAAAATAAAAATCATTTTTTAATTAGGAATATCAAAATTATCTTTGGGTGATTTTTTGGAATTTTTCTGAAAACTTTCAATTTTTTAATGAATTATGAAAACACTACTTTATAGATAGAAACCGACATTTTGATTTACATAAATTTATTAATTAAAATTATATATTAAAATAAATATTTATACGATATATATATACTAATTCAATTTAATTTATTAGAGTTATTTTATAATAAGATTAGACATATAAAATTTTATTGAACTTTTTTAACGTCTTTTACCCACCTTCTAGGAACATTTGAAAATTTTCATAAAACATAACTTTACCACTTCTATGAATTGAATTTCAAAACTCCAAAGGACAAGGTTGAAATCAATAAGTAAAATGTGGTTCAGTAAGATGAAAATAATTTTTTTTGAATAGTAACTTATGAATTTTATTTACCACGATGAAAAATAAATATGCTAATTAAAAAAATCAAATAATATTAAAATTACCCCAACACATGTCTTAATTCTATTGGATAAGTTTAATTCTACCAAAATAAACCTTATTACCAAAATAAGATCCATTGTATCCATTTGGGCAAGATTATGATATTTATTATATTTTACTTAAAGTGGAGTTAAAAGTGTTAAATTCAAAGTTTATTAACTAAATCATTTTTAATATAGATTTATACATAAGATAATTTATGCTATAAATATTCATTATAAATAAGAAAATATTTACTATATAATGATATTTTAGTTATAATTTTTAGATATCAATTAATTAAATTTATTTATGACACAATGATTATGTAGTTATTACCTTTGTAATGAAATATTAAAAATAATTGATATTATAAATATTAAAATAAATGTAAGTTGAAACTTTTTTAATAAATACACTAATTATCTAGGTGAATATGACATGTTAGGGATGATGTAATTTTTTTAGAAGTCATCAAGTTGTTATGACATTAACAAAAATCAATTACTACATAATGTAAAAATTAACATAAATGATCATTAAAAAAAATACTATATTGTTAAATGATATAATATTCCTAAAAATATATGGTATGATAAAAGGGCTTATTTAATGATATATATGTTATTAATGAATCACTTGAGGTTATCTTGGAATTTTTTAGTAAGTATATTAACCATGTATTATAATAATACAAGAAGACATGGTAAAAGTTAAACTATTTATCTAATGGTTAAATATAAATGATAAGGTTAATATGGTAAACTTTTCTAAAACCTATTTGTTAAGAGGATTGAGACCATACCCACTTTAGCCTCTAAATTAATCTATTTAGAGCCATTATTAACCAAAAATTATTTTATCACAAAATAATATTTCATGATTTTCATAATGTGATCCACACATATCTTATAAAATGATACTCAAACTTCTCTTAATTTCACACATCCAATGACATTTCGATCGGCCAAACCTTACTCTAATATTCTCCCAAATAACCTCAATTCAATTTTGAGGCATTAATTTGATCATAAAGCCAACCGATGGAGCCCTTTTGTTTTAATCAAAAGGAAACACCCGAAGAAGAGGTAATTATTTCATCATATCTTTCAAGATTCTTATCTTCTTCAACTTCTTTTTTCTTTGTTCTTTCCATAGAAAAATAATAACACAAGTACCCTATACATACTGTGATTTTATTATAAATATGGTACATCCATATTAATTATTTTATCCATATTTTTAATGAAAAAGTCACCATATGTGCATACGTACAGCTTACCATTTCCAAGTCATGGTGTAGTTTGTTATTCAACACTACATTATTTTGATGTGTATAATAATGAGTATAATTAATTTAAATAGTTAATATAACATGGTAATGATTCTATATATGTAATATACCATCTATTTAAACACCATTTTTCCATCAATAGAATGATATTATCACTCTTGCATACGTACGACTTACCGTCTCCACGACGAAATGAGATTAATCTTCAATGATCACCCTTCAATATTTTTTATAAAAATAAATACATTTATTAATTATGATTTATATGAAATAATATCACTACTAGAATAATATATATTTATGTAGATAAATATATATTTTTTACTTAATTCCAAACTATACGATTAGAAAACAAAATCAATGTTCATGCGTACGTACGGACTACCATCTCCATGAACGATGTTTCCATTTAATATATCTATCTATTATACATATTTATATTCTAAAAATATATGATATATAAATCATGTTTTATATACTTTAAGTATCTAAATCATGATCTAAGTGATATGATCAAGAATAACAAGCTAAAACACATACAATAAAGAAAGCGATTATTACCCGAAATGTTACTTTAACATGGAAATTATTATTTCTGTGGTATAAAGTAATAAATGAATCATATATAATATCATGAATATTAATATGGTTTTGGTGTAATTTAATAACATACTATGATCATTATACAGGAGTTTAAACATACCCTATACTAAATAAAAGTACAAGGTAAGGGTTAATTCCTCAATCTCATTATTATCTGAGATTGTTTATGTGTATGTTTTTACTAAGACATATTTTATATCCATGTCTATGATTCATAAAAGTGTTTTCAAAAGGACTATTTTTAATGGAATATTTAACTAAATTTTTTTTAAATGGTTTAAATATTTATTCTATCATGACCCAACCCTACCCGAGCTCGAGCCGCAACTACTCCAAGCCCACCTCCATAGGCCAGGGGCTGGGGACTAGCGCCGAAGGATAAACAACTTGGGGAGGTGTTTTCCAGAGTACATGTACACAGAAACGCAGCCCACTCAATGCACAAGTTCAGATTAAAAGGAAAAGTAATGTACTAACTACTATAAACAATTACAAAGGTGAATCAACCTCAAAATAGTACAATGTAAATGTTGAAGGTAAACTGAAATGAAAAAGGGAAAAACATGTACCCAACCAGAAAAGTGCCACAACGCGGCAATAGGTAAAAAAAGTACAATAGATGGGAGGGTCCCTCACCTGGAACCCGACTACGACCACCATATGCAGTCTATGCTACCAAACTCCTAAGCTCCTCTAAAGTCAAGATCAACCTGTCCGTCGTCTACAAGGGCACACCAAGTGCTAGCAAAGCCCAAGAAGGGGTGAGTATAAAAATACTTAGTAGGATAATCCAAAAGCTCGAGAGAGAAACAAAGGAGGTACTGAAGAGGTGATAAGTAGATCGAACAAGGAATAGTAAAGGAGAATGACATAGTGTGCAGTAAAGAGTACAGTAGAGTAAAATCTCAACCCGACAAGAGAAAGGAAGTAGACTCACCCAAACAAAAGGAGCTAGAAACTATGAGAAGATGAAACTTCTCTTCGAGTCTTTACTACCTATAGTAAGAGAGTAGACTCATCCAACCATGAGAAACTAGACACGGAAATCACATGGCATACCCCACGCATCTTCGCCTCTCCTGGAAGGAGAGTAACCAAATCCAAGGAGTGGGTACTGGAACAAGGTATAGACATATCCATATGATCAATCAAGAAACCCAAAAAAGATCGTAAGGGGATCCCTATCCCGTACCTCAGCCTAAGAAAGTGAGTCGCCAAAAGTCCCAGAAGTAAACACCATCAATGCCCAGCATCCTAGCCATCTGCCCCGAACTGCAAGTCAAGGGGCTCAAAGCACCGCACCTTTACACTATCCTCTTTGGGCGGCACTGACTCACCCACACAATTTTAGGTCACGTCTCAAATACGTGTCTTGGTGGGGAAAGTGCCCCTCGTACATTAGAGTTCTGTGGAAATTCAAACCACACCTCGCCACCATCACACAGTCGAGAGGCCTTCTCAAAGTAAAAGTTGTCACATCAGTGACCCATACAACCAAGAGTCTTGCTGTAGTAGTCACAGAGAAATGTCAAGACTAGCCTAGTTGAAAGGACTGAGTCCAAAAGAGGTCATCAGGTAACCCACTGTCCAGTATGTGCTGGAGGGTAAACCCTAAGAGGTTGTCGGGTAACCCACTGTCCAGTCTCTGCTGGAGGGTAAACCCTAAGGGGTTTTCGGGTAACCCACAGCCCAGTCTCTGCTGGAGTGTAAACCTTAAGAGGTTGTCGGGTAACCCACTTCCCAGTCTCTGGTGGAGGATAAACCCTAAGAGTTCATCAGGTAACACACTTCCCACTCTCTTATAGAGGGTAAAACCTATGAAGTCGTCAGGTAACCCACTGCTTGGTCTCTACAGGAGGGTAAACCCTAAGAGGTCAATGAGGAACACACTGCCCAACCCCACTGGAGGGTAAACCCAAAGAAATCAATGAGCAACCCACAGCCCAGAACCGCTGGAGGGTAAAACCATAACTGTTCCTGACATCCCTACTGGATGGTACAACATTGTCCAACATAACATGGAGTGGGTATTGCGCAACCACCCAACTTCTGAACAATTCAACTTGTAGAGGTTCAACGGCTGTGTAGTGTGGGTCTTGCTGATACCTGGAGCTTTTCCTAGGGAAACATGTCACGATAGATCATTGAAGGAGGATATGATCTCGATACACAGCTAAGAAAACTATGCCCAGGCTCACTTGGGCTCTGTAACCTACTGGAAACAACCTCCTGGGTAGAGGATCAATGCCCGCGTAATGTATTGGTCACACCGAATCCACAAAAACACTACCAGGGAATATGAAGGGACATGATACTGAAAGCCAACATGGCTGCAGAAAAAAGGGGAACCCAAAAAACTCCACCAATCACATCATCCAGAACAGAACCAGGGGACAACACTCAACCATGCTGGTTTAAACCATCCTAAATAGAGGGACCCTCTATGTCATGAGAGATCAAAGGTACGTAATGTAGAAGACGACACACACAAGGGGCCCACACAACGTGTGGCCCTATCTCATCTCCAACCCAAGTACACATACATTATCGGGTACAAAATACAACATATACTTCCAAGAATCACCGTATACTCCCAGAGTATACAACATCTCTAGCACAAACGCTATCGAACGCATGGCACCCAAAGTTAGCACGAAGGGAGAAAAAGTAATTTTTCCAACCTTCTTCCTCCACGACCCTAGAACGACAAACCATATCTCTTCAAACATAAACTTAACTCACATTGGTGTGAACACAATCATACGCCAAGGGTTCGATTCCAAACACAACAAGATGAACCGCCACCGGAGCAACTTTCATGCTTCCACATTTAATGAGATCTCGAATGAGACTCTGCACATCCAAATGGATCGTACCATTGTAATACTCCTGAAAAATCATGATAGATTTAATGTTTACTCTCCTCCAACTGTCGTTCAACATCAAATTCATTCAACGTTGATTTACGCCCGAACGACATCCCGTGGTCTCGAGTCTCGGTTCCCAAAACAGTCGAGCGCATCGCACAATTGAGACCCCCTCAGAAAAACACGTAAAATTGATTGCTCATTTGCATGGAACAAATATCTAGGGAAAAAGATACACATTTCCATACCGCACACGAGCGGTGCTAGATGGGACCTGTATCCCGGTCTCGAAGTGCTATGAATGGATCACACCTTTGCGATCCTCTCAGAAAAGTACACAAGATTGACTATCCACTTATCCGAAACAGACACCTAGTGATAAAGATGGAAATCACAGATAACTCCCAAAATGGACCTCGTGGGGCCCGCACCATCATGCAGAATTAAAGTGGGTGGATTGCACCATTTCAATGCCCTTGGAAATACACTCAGAATCAACTTCTCACACACCCCGAATGGATGTTTGATGAAAAAGGTTGCAAAAAGCTACTTGTAGCTCGAACGACGGGCCGTGGGGCCCACGCCTCAACTCCTGTTTCAATGCTCGAAAATACCTTGTAAATATTTGTCTCGAAGCCAAGGTCACAATGCAACTGATAGTGCTCAAAATAGACTTCATATGTGACCGTGACGCCCAAAACAAGAACCTCGGGAAAAGCTCTAAACCACTTAACGTACGTGTCGTACCACCGAGCCCCTCGTCTCAAGAATTAGAAGTCCTCGAGACCATCTCAAAATTTTTTTATCGATTCAAGGAATGTGGCGCCATAGATGGAACATGAATCTGACACCTGGTCTAATTTTTAGATGCAGTTTAATTTTTTAATGGGAGAAAACAGGTGGGTCGGGCTGGTTCGGCCGACCCACCCTGCTTGAACAGGCCCACGATCATGCAGGATGGCTTGCCTCTCCGGGACCAGCTCAGCCGGTCCGGCTGAGTTACCACAGGACCCACAGGGTTTGGGTCCTTGTATGCAGACCGGGGTCATGAGGACCCAGGTCTCCCGCATCAACCCAACCGGAAAAGCTGACCGGTCTCCCGCGTCGTGCGCCCAAGCTGGCGCCTCTGTCTTGCCCAACCGAAGCCCAGCCTCCTGCCACTGCCCGCTCATGCCGACTCCCTCCTCCGCTACCGAGAAACCCTGCCACCCGCAGCTCGCGCCAACTGCTGCTGGAGAGCCCCTCCGCTGCTGCGGGTTCGTACCGCCGCTCAGAGACCGGCGGTCCACCCTGAAAACTGCCGGAAGAAAGGTGTTTGGACAGAAAACTTCCCGGGGCCACCCCGGGCACCCCAGGACTCCAAAATTCAGACCAAAACATTTGTTGGAAAGTCTAGAATGATTCCAACTCGAATATGGGATTTAGTCGACGATTCGACAGCAATTCGATGCAAAAAAATTGAGCTCAAAGTAGGTGTGGGAAATTAAAAAAAAACACATGATCCTACCTTATTGTGCGTAGCCCGTTGCTTCACGAGGGATCCACCGAATCATCAACCGACATCTTGAGAAGGAGAGAGGATCATGAAGGATGGGAGGGAACATTTGTTGTGAAATTCTTCCGCCAGATAAAAATGGAGAAGGAGGGGACCGTGTTGGCTTAAGTAAAGGAAAATTAATTAAAAAGATTAATTAATTTAAACCACCAAATTAACCTGCATCCGAAACTATTGACGGGGTCGATGTTAAGCCTCCCCTAGGGTAAACACCACCTCTTGAGCACAACAGCAGCCTAGGAATTTTATTCTGAGCCTCTGTTCGAAAGTTACACCCCTCCTAGGGTAAATGGCACGCTACAGACTCAATGGTACCCTCTGTTTTCCCGTCCAAGCTACTATTTATGAGTTATTCTATTTAATTGGCATGCCAAATGTGAAAACACTGAAAATTTATTTTTGGCCACTCCAGGGATCTGAATTGCATGCCGTCTAAAGGTGCTGCTCTGGAATAAAACCATGAATATTCCAAAGCCTCCTATAGAAAAAAAATGGATTATTACATCATTCACTCCTTCAAGCATTTCATCCCAAAAAAGAAAAACTAGGGAACAACTCAGGGTACTAAGCCCAAACCTCTCTCTCCCGTATCCAGGAAAACTCTTTCACTATTCTGCATCACTACAAACAAAGGATTGGATCCGTTCATATGAGTTCTGCCCTCACTGATGACGTGCATAGAAGCACACACACTTCCTATCAAGTAAGTCACATGGAAGACGCTATGCGCCCAAACCATCCTTTGGGGTTAGGGAATGGTGGTAGACAACCTCACCATCTCTTCACATGATCTCAAATAGCCTGAAGGCCCTCAGGGGTAGCTCACCTCCCCGCTCAAACCTATACGTTGCATGCTATGACAGGAGTCACTGCTTGGACCTGGGACAGAGCCCGGTGATTCCCTCCTTCAGAATATCCATATAGTGAAACACCTATGGATATCGGGTCACACAAGATTTTACCATTGATGTCTCAAAACCAAGACTCTCTTACACGCTCAGAAGGAGAAGGAATTAACACCATCAACTAAAGAAAAGATCCCACACCTTCTACTCTACTGACACAAGGTTACACCGATGCCCCACGTCACCCTCTTATCACATCAAACAAGGAGAAGAGAGAAAATAATTTCACATAAAGAGTCTAACAATTCTACTACAAAAAGTAGAAGATCCGTAAAGCGTACCTCTGGTCACTTCATGTTCTGCAGGATCATAGACATCCAAAGCTCATGGTTATCTGTGGTCCCAACTGTCAACTCTCAGATCCTGACGTGGACTTCCTAGTGTTGATGGGAAGCCCTCGTAAAGTCATCCCCCACTACTAGCTCCCCCCACCCGCTCTTCCGCTAGAACCACCTCTCGGGGCTCTACTCCGATCATGGCGCTGACTCTGTCGTGGTGGTTCACCTGTTGCCTATATGAAGTTCTCTGCATTCTTGGCCGGGTAGTCCCATGCCAAGTGACCTTGACTGTCACAATCATAGCACTAGCCATACCTGGGATTCCTTGTTTCCCTCCAACGCCATTGTGGCATACAACCACTCCGTTGAGTCCGGTTATCAGAAAGCCACCTGCGTTTAGGTTCTATCAGCTGACGCCTGCTAGCTGCGACAAACGTATTTTCTCCATCGTGCCTATCGCCACCACCAACTGTAAAGAGTGACATGAATCTCTCTATCACTAGCATCTGTTCTAACACCTCGGCATAAGTGGGAATTCCCAAGGGTACTGTGATAACCTAAATCTCTCTACAGAGACCCTTCTTGAACTACCGCCCTCGAAAGTTGCTGTCAGGGACCAAGTCCGGGTAAAAACATGCACGGTCCGTGAACATAGTCGCGTACTCAGTCACCATAATCCCTCCCTACTGAAACTGTAGGAGCCCCCGGATCCGAACTCAGCATAAGAAGGAGGGGTAAAACTCCTCATGAAACATCAGCTGAAATTCATCCCACAAAAGTGACGACTCATCGAGTAACTATGTCACCAGACTCCTCCAACAGCCAGCTACTCCGTGGAAAAAGGCTGGCTGCCCAAGCCAGCATCTGATCTGCTGGTGTTTGTGCAAGCCTAAAGAGGCGAACCGTTGTCTCTATCCAAACCTCTGCTACCTGTGGGTTTGGCTCAACACTGAACCTTAGTGGTCTCTGTCGATGGAAATCACGGAGCGCACTCAACCTGTGCTGAAGCTCTATCTGTTCTGTAGGAGCTGTCTGCTACTCACCAGGTTGGGGTGCTACCACTGGCCCACCTGGAGAAAGGGGCTCACAAGATGGGTTCTGGAATGAGGCCTCGTTGCTCACATGGTCGTCATCACGAACCAAAGCTGGTATCCTGGCTAGCTGTCTTCACAAATAAATCTTGAATGTTATCAAGGAGTGCCATGGTCAGATGAGTATATATGTATATAACAGTAACAACAATGGAGAGGTGACTCAAGAAGGATAGTCAAGACTCAATCCTTTGGGATGAACAAACCAATTTCCCAGCAATGAGTGTCTCAGCATGCTGAGTCAACAAACGGGTTTTCAGGGTCCTGGTGAATGGATATGTCGACCGCCACACCATCACTGGACTCCCTGGCCTAAGAGCTTCTCTCAAGACACATTGTCACTATTTCCCAAGATCCAAACCAATTCCTATTTAGGGACGTTTGAACAAAGTCCCATGGAATGAACCACCTTTGATACCACTTTTTCATGACCTGACCCTACCCGGGCTCAAGCCACAACTACCCCAAGCCCACATCCATAGGCCAGGAGCTGGCGACAAGTGTTGAATGCTAAACAACTCGGGGAGGACTTTGCCTGAGTACCTGTACACACACACACAGGACACTCAATGCAGAAGTGCATGGTAAAAGGAAAAGTAAATTACTAATGGCTATAAACAACCACAAAAGTGGATCAACCTCTAAATAGTACAAAGTAAATGTTGAAGGTAAACTGAAAAAAGGGAAAAACACGCGCCGAACCAAAAAAGTGACGCAACTCGATAATAGGTAAACCAAAGTACAATAGCTGTGAGGGTCCCTCACCTGGAACCCGACTATGACCAATGTACGCGGTCTAAGCTCCTGAACTCCTATCTCCTCTGATGTCATGATCGACCTGTCTGTCATCTTCAAGGGAACACCAAGTGTGGGAAAAGACCAAGAATGGGTGAGTATAAAAATACTTAGTAGGATACCCCAAAGGATCAAGGGAGTAACAAAAGAGGTACTGAATAGGTGATTAGTAGATCGAACATGGAATAGTAAAGGAGAATGACAGAGAGTGAAGTAAAGAGTACAGTAGAGTAACAACTCAACCCAACAAGAGAAAGGAAGTAGACTTTCCCAAACACAAGGATCTAGAAACGGTGAAAAGATGATACTTCTCATCGAGTATTTTCTACCTTTAGTAAGAGAGTAGACTCATCCAACCACGAGAATCTTGACAAAGAAATCACATGGCATACCCCGGTGTCTTCGCATCTCCTAGATTGAGAGTAACCAAACCCAAGGAGAAGTACTGGAACAAGGTATACACATATCCATATTCTCAATCAAGAAACTCAAACAAGATCGTAAGGGGATCTCCATCCCGTAGATCAGCCCATAAAAGTGATTTGCTAACTGTCCCAGAAGTAAACACCATCGATCCCATCATCCCACCCATCTGCCCCGAACTACCAGTCAAGGGGCTCAAATCACCGCACCTTGACACTATCCGCTTTGGGTGCCACTGACTCGCCTGCACGGTTTTAGGTCGAATCTCAAGTATGCGTCTTAGTGGGGAAAGTGCCCCCACATACTTGAGAGTTGTGGGGAAAGTCAAAACACACCTCCTCACTGTCACATAGTCGATATGTCTTCTCAAAATAAAAGCTGTCACATCACTGACTCGTATAACCAAGGGTCTCAAACATGTAGTCATGGGGAAAAGACACAGACTAGGCTAGTAGAAAGGACTGAGTCTGAAAGGGGTCATTGGGTAACCCACTTCCCAGTCTCTACTAGAGGGTTAACCCTAAGAGGTCTTCAAGTAACCCACTGCCTAGTCTCTGCTAGAGGGTAAACCCTAAGAGGTCGTCAGGTAACCCACTGCCCAATCTCTGCTAGAGGGTAAAACCTAAGAGGTCATCAGGTAACCCACTGCCCAGTCTCTGGTGGAGGGTAAACCCAAAGAGGTTGTTTGGTATCCCACTTCCCAATCTCTGCTGGAGGGTAAACCCTAATAGGTCGTTGGGTAACCCACAACCCAGTCTCTACTGAAGCATAAACCCTAAGAGGTTAATGAGAAACCCATTGCCCAACCCCACTGAAGGGTAAACCCAAATAAGTCGATGAGCAACCCACTGCCCAGCCCTGCTGGAGGGTAAACCTAGAATTGCTCTGGCCATCCCTACTAGATAGTACAACACTAGACAATAGAACACATAGTGGTTATCATGCAACCACCCAACTTTAGAATAATTCACCTAGAAAAGGTTCAGTGCCCGTGTAGTGTAGGTCACGCCGATACATGGAGCTCTACCTAGGAAAACACATCACGGTAGATCATGGAAGGAGGATATGATCTTGATACTCGGCTAGGGAAACTGTGAACAAGCTCACTGGGGCTCTGTAACCTACTGAAAAAAACCTTCTGGGTAGTGGAATGGTGTCCGTGTAATGTATTGGTCACACCGAATCCAAAAAAACTCCACTAGGGATCATGAAGGGACATGATACTGAAATCCCACACGACTGATGAAAAAGGGGAACCCAAACAACTCCCTCGATCACAACGTTGAGAACAGAACCAGGGGAAACCACTCAACCCTGCTGGTTTAAACAATCATGAAAAGAGGGACCCTCTATATCGCGAGAGATCAAAGGTACGTAAAGCAGAACACGACATGCATAAGGGGCCCACACGACGTGTGGCCCTATCTCAACTCCAACCCAAGTGCACAAACATTATCTGGTACAAACTACAACATGTACCTCTAAGCATCACTGTATAGTCCCAGAGTATACCAAATCTCTAGCCCAAAGGCTGTTGAACACATGGCACCCAAAGTCAGTGCGAAGGGAGAAAATTTAATTTTTCCAAACTTCTTCCTCCACGACCCTAGCACGACCAACCATATATCTTAAAACATCAACTTCCCTCACATGGGAGTGAACCCGATCACACGCCAAGGGTTCACTTCCAAACACAGCAAGAAAAGTCACCACCAGAGCACCTTTCATGCTTCCACATTTAATGAGATATTAAATAAGACTCTGCACATCCAAATGGATCATACCATTGTAATCCTTTTGAAAAAACACGTGATATCGACTATTTACTCACCTCCAACAGAAATCCTATAATGCCCCGACCCTAGTTACCCAGAGTCGGTGAATTATTACATTCCATTGGCTTGATAAAAAAAGATCCAGTCTCGAAAGACTGATTAGTTTATTAGCCTTGTAATCAATAGATAAATTCATAAAGTTTACATTACATCATAAAGTGAAAAATGACAATAAAATCTTGTCTCCATAGACCACACTCATATCCTTATACTATACTTGCACATGATTCATAAAATACTTCTTCACATCCTAGTAAAAATTAAACATAGAAAGGGGTGAGCTCAGATGCTCTGTAAGGATACCAATATAGCGGAAACTTTCATAAATAAGTATAAAAATTTATGGCAATGTATAACTAAAACAAAGGCCTTTTAAACATGAACATCAGCATAATATGGAAAAGATAAAATGAAATAATACCATTTACATTTTCACATGGATATTCTACTAGTCGAATAATCACATGAAATATCAATAACCACTTTCATAGTAATGGAATGCATAATTCCAGACTATCATAACCACATAGTCAAGGCCTTGTGGCAATACTACAAATAAGATTTTGTCAAGGCCTTATGCCAAGACACTAGTTTGTCTCATGAGACCCACCGATGCATCGATGAGCTATAATGGGCTCCACCCATCACTTACTAATTCCTATGCATTCATCATATTAAAATATTGAAAACATAACATAAACATTCGTATTAAAACTAGCATATGAAATGTCAATACTTTATCCATAAACCCCGAATGGTATAAAAATATCACATCCACAGTCAAACAAAACTCATTAAATACAATATGTAAGATTTTATTTTAACAGATTAACCTCAATTGATAATAATAAAGGATATTGACATAGAAGAAAATAATCATCAAAACCATTTGAGAGAAATATCCCCCTTTTTCTTGAAAACATTTTAAATTCATACTATTTGTCAAGAAGTCGTTTAAAATAGATTTTTGAATCAAAGTGTCCCATACCACATTGAAACATAAAAAAATAATTTTAAAACATTAATTTCAATATAAATAAATACTTAAAATCATTTTTAAAATATGGACATTAATGAGAAATATTTAGAATAATCAATATTTAAAACATTTTAAAATGATATTTTAGTTAGAGTTCCTAACTAAAAGAGAGAAACTTGAATACAAATAATTGATGTAATAAAAACATTGAAGTATCATGAGAATAATGGGATTCATGATATACTATGTCAAAGTACAATATATACAAAATATAAAAGTGATTTGGTGTATAACAACAAAGAAGTGTCAATGGAATGAAAATTGAGACGAAATCTCTAATAAAGATTGTATCCTTAGGTTAAGGATAAATCAACGACACAATTATGGGTGAAAAATATTAATGCACTAAATATGATTGGATATTCAATGTAAATCAGTCAGAGAACATTCACACATATTCTTGTAAAAACAACAACAATGAATTGGATATTCAACTCAACAAATTGAGATTGAGTTAAAATTACTCTTATCAAGTTCATATCGACGACTTGAGAATTTATCAATGGAGTGATTATGCGTATCAAAATTATATCTATAGAAATGGGAGTGGAAATTATGACATAAGAAAATAAATAGTTATTCCACACATAATCTTGGAGTAAAATAATCAATGATGTATGCGTAAAGCTGAATGAGTGGAAATTGAAATTTTAAATTCCAATATCGATTTGGTAAATTAAAAACCATACAACCATGAAAGAAGGATCATAAAATTATGATGTAAATATACATAAATTAATTTATATTAAACAATTAATACAATCATGGGCACTACACACACCACATGCAAAAAATAAGTAGTGAACAATGAATTTCTCACGGAATTAAAAGTGAGTTATGAAACCCCTTTCATTGTAATTTTTCCTCGGTCGAGGGTAGGATAATCTATTGTATAATGGCGACATAATTGTTATTGAATTATAAAATAATAATATTATTTAATATGATATCATATATGATCTTTTAACATTGATTTGTTAATAATATCTTAGTATTATCGTCGTTTCGGGTGTTAACAGATTCGTTTTCCTTTATATGATTTGTTATGTAATTCGTGCTTGTTATGGATAGGTTGTATCTTATTCATATCCAGAATGATATTAAGTCTTTAAAAATTATTTTTAACCATAAAATGAAAATTATTCTTGAATGGATAAGATGGGGAATGAATCTCATCGCGTTCGTGGAGACGGTAGTCCGTACGTACGCACGAGCGACCATATCATTATTTTGAAATTAAAATAATATATAATTGGATGTTATATCATATATACAGAATCATTATACTGTTATATTTATTATTTACATAAATTAAACATCATTATTATACTCATCCAAATAATAATATATTGAATAACAATTACACCACGACGTGGAGACGGTAGGCGGTACGTACGCACATATGGTGACATATCATTCAAAGGATGGATAGAATGAAGAATATGGTTGTAACATATTTATAATAACATCAAAAAATATATAATATACTGGATTTATTATTTTATAATGTAAATAACAATGAAAGAAGAAGTGGAAGAAGAAAGGAACATGAAAGAGGGTGGTGAAATCATTACCTCTTCTTTGGTTTCTTCCTTTTGATTTGATCAAAAGGGATCCTTAATATGGCTTTCTGACCAAATTAAGGCCTCTAGGTTGAATTGACGTAAGTTGAGAGGATAATTGGGTAGGGGTTGGCTGAACAAAAAGGCTATTAAGGTATTAATAATTGGTTAGAAGTGGTTTCCTTTTTATTAGGGGGAGGAGGGGCTCTTTAGGAAAAACATAAAGTATTAATTTACAATAAATTAATATTCTGTTTATAATGGATCCAAAGTGGATTATTAAAGGTATATGGTGAAGATGGGTCGAAATAATTTCATCCAATAGATTTTATACAGGTTTGGGTCATTATATTAACCATATCATTTATATTTAACTAATAGTTAAATAGTATGACATTTTCCATGTCACTTTGTATTTTTATATTATATGGTTAATAAAAATACTATATACTTCCAAGAGATGCCAAAGTGGTCCATTAATGGTACAAATATCATTATATAAGTCCTTTGGCCGAACCTTATATTTTTAGGAATATAATATTAATTAATAATATAATATTTGTTTTAAAAACTCTTTTATGTGAATTTTGACAATATTTAATAGTTGCTTTTTGTTAAAGTCATAAAAACTGTATTAACTCAAAATAAAATTCATTTAAGAAATAATATCATGTTATATGAACCAATAAAATTCGTGGATGTCATCAAAACTTTAAATTATATTTATTTTAACATTTATAATAAAAATTATTTGATTCTGGCATTAATAAATAAAATACTGCATCATTATTATGTCATAAATAAATTTAATTATTCAAGGTATAAAAATTATAAATAAAATACCATTATGTAGGAAATAGTTTTATATTTCTAATGAATATTTATAGTCGAAAATATAACATATTTAACCTTATGTAAAAATTGTTTTTCTAAAATATATATGCTTATGTCATTTTTGTATTTAATTTAAATTAATTAATATAAAGTATCATTATCACTTACAAGTGGATCCATGAGGTCCCAAAATAGACCCAAAGATGACCATGGTATGAAATGTTTTAACCAATAGGGTTAGGACACGTTTTAGGGTAATTTATTATTATTATAATAATATTTGTTTACCCTTATTTATCGAATTTACCCTTTAACCACAGTAAATAAAATATTTACCGAAGTAATTATTCAAAATGCCTTAAAATAAAAGTTACCTATTTACACAATTTGGACCACCTGATTCTTAATATGGAATCTATTTTTCTAAATTCAAAATATAGAAGTGTTAGAAAATAATTTAAAATTAATTCTAGTTGTTAAAACAAAAAGCGTGTTTTTAAGAGATAATAACTATCAAAATATTGACACTCGCTTATGTCTAGTTTAAATGTGAAATTATGTCCAATGAAAAACATTGGATTAAATGGTAAAAATAAAATCCAATTATACTATAAAATCATATGAATTCAAAATTTACAACTGTTATTTATTTCGATTAAAAAAATAGTTTTTAATTAAAATTTAGTAATTTTCACTATTCATCGAAAAATGAAAGTTATTAGAAAAGTACCAAAAATTCACCCTAAGCTAAATTCAATATTCTTAATCCAAAAATTTAGTTCATTTTGAAAGATAATGTTTATAAAATTTCAAAAAGTAGGTATTACTATTCATAACGACTAGATTGGTTGTGGTGAGTTAGAACTCGATGTTGCGTACAACACATGCTACTATATTAGTCAAAGAGAAGTATATCGAGGAAGCTTGGGGTGTTACATTCTACCATTCTTCAATAAATTATGTCCCCTCAATTTTTAAAATTTTTTTTGGGGATATAATGGAAATTATTACATCGGAATAAGAGTCAATAAAACTATCACTTTAAAAGAAAGAAAGAGAAGTACAATGGTCATCTGAGATGACCTATACTAGGATTCCATGTAAGAAAAACATGGATGTGGATGATAAAATAAGTGTCAAAATCTGATGGAGAGGGATAGAAACACGATTAGGAGAAAGTTAACAATAAGAAAACCATAAAATTGTGATGGGACAAACAGCCATTAGTTTCCCAGCAGGAAAAGTAAATGGACAACATTTTTTTTTGGTTTTAAGTTACATTACATAAAGATGATGAATTCATTTCTGAGATTGTCTTAGAATATAAAGATATATACATAATTTTTACGTAATGTTTCATTCTTTAATAAATTTCTACTACTAACACATTTTTAAACAATGAGTATTAAAGAAGACATGGTCACATTGGAAGAGCTAAAATAAACATTTGTAGAATCACATGATCCACAAAGGATAAACTATATATTTACCGTGTATTTAGATATTAATAAAAACAAAAATGGTTAGTATAAGATCTGATGATCCCTCAAAAGTATATTCCATTAGATAAATAAACACAAATCTTAATTTCTAAAACTAAACCAACAATACCCCAAAGTTAAATAAATACCATTCAATAAAAAATTGTCCTTAAAATACTTCAATATAATCCAAACTAATATTGAAACCCAGAACTAAAAATAATTTTGTTATGTAGTCTTCCATGTTAAATTGTATCTCCAAATGACATCAACTACTATTAATGTCACATTCTTAAATGTAATTAACCTGGTCACATATTCTCTATTGTAGGTTAATCATTTCCATAAATAACCCAAATCACTATAAATCCACAATAAAAACATTGATAAAAATCCACCATTACTTCTCAAACAAAATCTCATAGTATTCTATTTTCCTTGGACACATAGTGTTCCCAATAAGCGAACATCTTCCAAAATAACATTTATCACTTAATCACCAAATCATTTTCCTATACTAAGGGTATTCATTTGATAAGAAATAAGTTCCAAAATCAACTAATAATTGAATAATAAAATCATTTAACTAAAAATAATTAGTCACACTAACCAGGGACTTCACGTAGTCCAGTGGTATGTGATAAATACCAATCACACTTTGATTATGGGTTCAATTCCCATAGCTTTGTCCGATGCGATAGGTTGTCACACAGTCTGCATGTTGTACTTTTTCAAAAACTATATTTTACAACATTACCAAAATTATATAAATTCACCAAATAACCATAACATAATTTAACCAAAATTTTATCGCATACCTTATATTTTCATCCCAAAATATAATAACTTGTAATTTCCTCAAACCCAAATATCATATAAATCCAAATGGTTATTTATAACAATATCCACAAGAGAAAAGATAAGTCTTCCTCAAATATCATTTTCACATGACAAACTACAGGGTTACAAATACAAGAGAAAATTATTCCAAAGTGATCCCATAAATAAGGAGTAATAGAACATTTAAAAATTTCTCCACCCATTTATTTCCAGATAGCGTCTTCTTTGACCAAGAAAATTTCTTATAGAATATGGCATTCAATCGGGTAATGTCCAGGTCCCCTACATTTATGACAAATGATTGTACATGGATTGTTGGGACCATTTTTATTTTCTTCCATAGTACTCTTCATTTTTCCTCATCAATTATTCACTTTATGTCATTCTTTCCTACACATAAAGCATTTCTTTTCTCTATTGAGACACTTTACTAGGTGTCTCCATCCACATTTCATGCATGATGGAAATTGAGGATTCTTTTCTCCATGGTCTCCACTGCTGGAGCTCTTATCATTCATCACCTTTATCTTATTTGTTGAGTCCGGGAGTTGGTTAATATATATGTTATTGATCATATTTTTGAAAAAATGATTTGGCAGGAACATGATATCTTTTACTCCTATCAACATTCCATTTTGTTTCTCATTTCCACCACCGTTCCCCCCTTGTACGTCATTCTCAATGTTACTATGACTTCATTTGAATCTAGCCATTTACTAAAACTAGAAAGCATTGTGTGAGTAAAAATAGTCATAAAATCATTTAGAGAATATCAGGTCGCCATATTCCCAATTTGAAACACATTAGGATTAACCAAGGTCATTTACTCTCATCTTATACTAAAATACTTCAAATCGGTTTTTAAAGAAAATGTAAATTATCCTAAGTATATCCCCCGAGAGTGTTGTAACCAAGAGTTTAGCAAGTCCCGTTGTCATGCACCAGTTCCCGTTCGAGTCTAGATCAAAGAAGTGTTTTCGGGTTTTACCCCTAGGTACATCTGTGCCAGAGTCACCTGTACCTTCTCGTATCCATACATGGATGTATTGTTTGGAAAACTCACAAAATCTATAGAAAACAAAAATTCTAGGAAGATCTTCTATACTAATTCTCAAGGTCAATCTTAGGGCTATGTTCTCTAATCAGAGTTTATCTAAATCTAGTATCCAAGGTTTGTACTAAAATTCCACTGATACCAACTGTAACGCCCCGACCCCAGTTATCCAGAGTCGGTGAATTATTACATATCATTGGCCTGGTCACAAAAGTTCATGTATCGAAAGACCGAATAGTTTAGAAGCCTTGGAATCACTAGATACATTCATAAATTTTACATTACATCATAATGTGAAAAACTACAAAAACATCTTGTCTCCATAGACCACACTCATATCCTCATACTATCACTACAAGTCATTCATAAAATACATCTGCACATCCTAGGAATAATAAAACATAGAAAGGGGTGAGCTCAGATGCTCTGTAAGGATACCAATATAATGGAATCATTCATAAATAAGCATAAACATTTATGGAAATGTATAATTAAAACAATGGCCTTTCAAACATAAACTTAAACATAATATGGAAAAGATAAAATGAAATAATTCTATTTACTTATTCACATGGATATTCTATTAGCCGAATAATAACATGCAATATCAATAACCACTTTCATAATAATGGAATGCATAATGCCAGATTATCATAACCACATAGTCAAAGCCTTATGCCAAAACTACAAATAATATTTTTTCCAGGCATTGTGCCAAGACACTAGTTTGTTTCACGAGACCTACTGATTTATCGAGGAGCTATTGCGGGCTCCACCCGTCACTTACTAAGTCCAATTCATTCCTCACGTGAAAAGATTGAAAAAATAACATAAATATTCGTATTAAAACTAGCATAAGAAATGTCAATACTTTATCCACAAACCATGAATGGTATAAATATATAACATCCACATTCAAAAAAAACTCATTCGACAAAATATAGAAGATTTTATTGTAACAGATTAAACTCAATCGAGAATAATGAAGGATATCGAAATAGATGAAAATAATCATCAAAACCATTTGAGAGAAATATCCCCCTTTTTCTTGAAAACATTTAAAATTAAAACAATTTTTCAAGAAGCCATTTAAAATATATTTTTTAATAAAAGTTCCCATACCAATTTGAAACTTTTAAAAAAATTAATTTTAAAACATTAATGTCCATATAAATAAATCCTTAAAACCATTTTTAAAACATGGACATTAATGAGAAATACTTAGAATAATAAATCATTAAAACATTTTAAAATGATATTTTAGTTAGAGTTCCTTACCAAAAGAGAGGCACATGAATAAAAAAAATTTAGGTAATCAAAACATTATAATATCATGAGAATAAATGTATTCAAGATATACTATTTTAAATTACATTATATAAACCATTTGAAAGTGATTTGTTGTATAATAAAAAAGAACTCTCAATGGAATGTAAATTGAGATGAAATATCTAATAAAGAGTGTATCCTTAGGTTAAGGATAAATCAATGAAATAATTATTTGTGAAAAATATAAATACACTCAATATGATTGGATATTTAGTGTAAATTTATCATAGGACCTTCACACATATTCTTGTAAAAACAACACCAATGAATTGGATATTTTACTCAACAAATGGATATTGAGTTAAAATTACTCTTATCAAGTTTATATCGATGACTTGAGAATTTATCAATGGAGTGATTATGTGTATAAAAAGTATATCAATAGAAAAGGGAGTGTAAACTATGACATAAGAAAATGAATTGTGATTCCACACATAATCTTGGAGTAAAATAATCAATGAAGTATGCGTAAAGCCGAATGAGTGGAAATTGAAATTTCAAATTCCATTATCGATCTGGTAACTTACAAAACATACAACCATGAAATAAGGATCATAAAATTATGATGTAAATATCCATAAATTAAATTATATTAGAAAATGAATATAATCATGGGCAGTACACACACCACCTTCAATAAATAAGTGGTGAACAATGGAATTCTTACGGAATTAAAAGAGAGATAAGAAACCTCTTAAATTGTAATTTTTCCTTGGTCGAGGGTTGGTTAAACTCTTATATAATGTTGAAATAATTTTTATTGAATTATAAAAGAATCATATACATTAATATGATATCATATATGATCTTTTGACATTGATTTGTTAATAATATCTTAGTATTATCGTCGTTTCGGGTGTTAACAGATTCGTTTTCCTTTATTTTCTTTGTTACATAAGCCATGTTTTTTATGGATAGGTTGTATATTATTCATATCCAGAATGATATTAAGTCTTTAAACATTACTTTTAACCATAAAATGAAAATTATTCTTGAATGGATACGATGAGGAATGAATCTCATCGCGTTCATGGAGACGGTAGTCCGTACGTACGCACGAGCGACAATATCATTATTTCGATATTAAAATAATATATAATTGGATGGTATATCATATATAAAGAATCATTATCATGTTATATTTATTATTTAAATTAATTACACATCATTATTATACCCATCCAAATAATAATATATTGAATAACAATTACACCACGACGTGGAGACGGTAGGCCGTACGTACGCACATATGGGGACATGTCATTCCAAGGATGGATAGAATACTCAATATGGTTGTACCATATTTATAATAAAATCAAATAATATATAATATACTGTAGTTAATATTTTAGAATGGAAATAACAATGAAAGACGAAGTTGAAGAAGAAAGGAACTTGAAAGAGGATGGTGAAATCATCACATCTTCTTTGGGTTCTTTCTTTTGATTTGATCAAAAGGGATCTTAAGTTGGATTTATGACCAAATGAAGGCCTATAGGTTGAATTGAGGAACGTTTAAAGGATAATTGGGCAGGGGTTGGATGAACCAAAAGGCTTGTAAGGTATGAATAATTGGTTAGAAGTGGTGTCGTTTTTATAAGTGGGAGGAGGGGCTCTTTAGGGAAAACTTAAATTATTAATTTATAATAATTTCATATTCGGTTTCTAATGGATCCAAAGTGGATTATTAAAATTATATGGTGGGTATGGGCCTAAATAATTTCATCTAATTGATTTTAAACAGTTTTGGGTCACTATATTAACCTTATCATTTATATTTAATTCTTAGTTAAATAGTTTGAAATTTACCATGTCACTTTGTATTTTTATATTATATGGTTAATAAATATATTATATACTTCAAATCGACCCCCAAGTGGTCCATTAATGATAAAACTATCATTATATATGTCCTTTGGCAGAACCTTAGTTTTTTAGTAATATAATACGAATTAATAATATAATATTTGTTTTAAAAACTCTTTTTTGTCAATTTTGACACTATTTAATAATCGATTTTTGTTAAATTCTTAACAACTTTATTGACTCGATAAAAAATCATTTATGAAATAATATCATGTCATATTAACCAATAAAATTCGTGTATTTCATCAAAACATTAAAATTATATTTATTTTAACATTTATAATACCAATTATTTGATTCTTGCATTAATAAGGAAAATTCTGCATCATTAATGTGTCATAAATAAATTTAATTATTCAATGTCTAAAAATAATAAATAAAATATAATTATGTAGGAAATATATTTATATTTCTTAATGAATATTTATAGTTGAAAATATAACATATATAACCCTATGTAAAAAATCTTTTTCTAAAAGATATATGCTTAAGTCATTTTTGTATTTACTTTAACTTAATTAATAAAAAGTGTCATTATCACTTACAAGTGGATCCATGAGTTCCCCAAATCGACCCAAAGATGACCATGTTCAGACATTTATCAACCAATATGGTTAGTACACGTTTTAGTGTAATTTATTATTATTATTATAATATTATTTTTTTACCCTTATTTACCGGATTTACCCTTGAACCACGATAAATAAAATATTTACCGAAATAATTATTCAAAATCTCTAAAAATAAAAGTTACCAATTTAAACAATTTGGACCTCCTGATTCTAAATATTAAATCCATTTTTCTAAATTCAAGACACAGAAGTGGATGAAATTAATTTAAAATTAATTCCCATTTTTAAAACAAAAAGCGTGTTTTTAAGAGATTATAACTATCAAAAGATTGGCACTTGCTTATGTCCAGTTTAAATGTGAAATTATGTCCAATGAACAAAATTGGATTAAATGGAAAAAATATAATCTAATTATACTCTAAAATCACACAAATTCAAAATTTACAACTATTAATTATTTCGATTAAAAAATTTGTTTTTAATTAAAATTTAGTAATTTTCACTATTCATCAAAATATGAATGTTATCATAAAAGTACCAAAAATTCACACTGACCTAAATTCAATATTCTGAATCCAAAAATGAAGTACATTCTAAAAGATAAAATTTATAAAATCTCAAAAAGTGGGTATTACTATTCATAACGACTAGATTGGTTGTGGTGAGTTAGAACTCAAAGTTGTGTTGAACACACACTACTATATTATTCAAAGAGAAGTGTACCATGGAAGATTGGGGTGTTACACATCTAACATCAATGTCATTTAAAACTACTTTACGCCTGAACGAAGTCCCGTGGTCCTGATCCTCGATCCCGAAAACAGTCGGGTGCATCGCACCATTGCGATCCCCTCCGAAAAACACGTCAAATTGAATACTCACTTGCATGGAAGGGATATTCGACAAAAAAGATGCATATTACCATAACACAAACGATCAATGCTACATGGGACCCACATCCCAGTCACGAAGCTCTACGAATGGATCACAACATTGCGATCCTCTTAAAAAAGTACACAAGATTGATTATCCACTTATCCGTAACAGACACCCGATGATAAAGATGGAAATCAACGCCAACTCCCAAAACGAACATCGTGTGGCCTACACCATTTTGCAGAATTAAAATGGGTGAATTGCGCCATTGAAATTCCCTCGAAAAAACACTCAAAATCGACTTCTCGCACACCCCAAACGGACGTCCGATGAAAAAAGTTGCAAAAATCCGTGTGCAGCTCGAACGACGGGCCGTGGGGCCCACAAATCAACTCTGGTTTCAATGCCAGAAAACCCCTTGGAAATATTCATCTCAACACCATGGTCACAATGACGCTGATGGTGTTCAAAATGGACTTCGGATGTGTTCGCGCCGCCCAAAACAGTAACCTCTGGAAAAGCGCTAAACCACTTAACGTATGTGATGCGCCACCGAGCCCCTCGTCTTGGGAATTAAAAATCACCAAGACCATCTCAAAATGTTCTTCTGGATTCAAGGAACGTGTCACTGTAGATAGAACATGAATTTGACACCTGGTCTAATTTTTAGGAGTGGATTAATTTTTAAAAGAGAGAAAACAGGTGGGCTGGGCCGGTTCGGCCCGCCCACCCTGCTTGAACCAGTCTGCGGTCGTGCCGGCCGGCCCGCCTTGCTCAGACTATCTAAACTATTCCGGCTGAGTTTCCATAGGACCCATGGGGTGCAGGTCCTTCTCTGTGGACCGGGGTCACGATGACCTCGGGTCTCCCCCATCAACCCAGCCGGCAAAGCCGGCCAGTGGCCCACGTCGCGCGCCCCACCTAGTGCCTCCGTCTCGCCCACCCAAAGCCCGGCCGCCTACCACTGTTTGCTCGCACCGACACCCTCCTCAGCTACCAAGAAGCACCGCTACCCGTAGCTCTCGCTGACCGCCACTGGAGAGCCCTGTCGCTGCTGTCGCTTCGGACCGCCGCCCGTAGACTGCCGGTCCACCCTGAAAATCGCTGGAAAAAGGGTGTTTGGCCGGAAAACTTCCCAGGGCCACACGGGCACCACGAGACTCCAAAATTCAAACCGGAACATCTGTTGGAAATCCTAGAACGAGTCCTACTCAAATATGGACTTCACTCTACGATTTGACCGCAATTCGACGCTACAAATTGTGCTCGAAGTAGGTACGAAAAATTAAAAGAAAACGCACGATCCTACCTTATTGGGCGTAGCCCGTCGCTTCACGAGGGATCCACCGGATCTTCAACCGAATTTTTGTGGAGGGGAGAAGAACTTGAAGGATGGTAGGGCTCCTTTGTTGAGAACTTCTTCCGCCATAGAACCATAGAAAAGGAGGGGAGTGTGTTGGCTTAAGTAAAGGAAAATTAATTAAAAAGTTTAATTATTTTAAACCCCCAAATTAACCCTCATATAAAACTCTCGATGGGGTCGAGGTTAAGAATCCCCTAGGGTAAAAACCACCTCCCAAGCACAACAGAAGCCTCAGAATCTTATTCTGAGCTTTTTATCGAAAGTTACACCCCTTCTAGGGTAAACGACATGCTCCAGACTCAACGGTGCCCTCAGTTTTCCCATCCGAGCTACTGTTTAAGAGTTATTCTGTTTAATTGGCGTGCCCAATGTGAAAACATTAAAAATTTAATTCCAACCACACCATGGATCGGAATCACATGCCGTCTAAAGGAGCATCTATGGAATAACATCAAGAAAATTCCAAAGTATTCTATAGAAAAACTGGGTTCTTAAAAATTCATCTAAATCATTATCATTAATGTCTATGTTTACAAAATGGTTTTAAGGATTTATTTATACGGACATAAATATTTTAAAATGTTAATTACTTTCAAATGTTTCAAAGTATTATGGGACACTTTGATTCCAAAATTTATTTTAAATGCCTTCCTTGCTAAATTGTGAAACTTTTAAATGATTTCTTGAAAAAGGGATATTTTTCTCAAAGAGTTTTACTGATCATTTTGAACTATGTCAACATCTTTTTCTAGATATTATTCATGATTGAGGCTTATTTTTATTATAAAATGTTCCATATTGTATTTAATGACTTATGATATGTTTAAATATGGATGTTCTGTTTTTTATACCATTCATGGTTTACGGTTGAATTATTGACATTTCGTATGCTAGTTTTAATATGAAAGTTTATGTTACATTTCACCCTTTTTATATGTGGAATGAATTGGACTTAGTAAGTGACGGTTAGGGCCTGCTATAGCCCCTCAATGCATCGGTAGGTATCATGAGATAAAATAGTGTCTTGAAACAAGGCCTTGAAAAAATTTATATTTGGAGTCTTGGCACGGGGCCTTGACAATGTGGTTATGATGTCCGGTATTAGGTATTCAATCATTATGAAATCTAATATTTATATTACATGTGATTGTTCGACTAGAAGAATATCGATGTGAATAATTAAATGGAATTATTTGATTTATAATTTCCATATTACACTGATTTTAATGTTTAAAAGGCTAGTATTTTATTCTTATACATTGTCTAAAATGGTTATGCTTTTTTAATGATAGTTTCCACCATATTTTTACCCTTACTGAGCATTTGAGCTCACCCCTTTCATACGTTTTATTTTTTCCGGATGCGAAAAAGTGTATTATGATTGATATGGAGGGTTAAGATAGGGTAATTATGGTGTTCTGAAAGTATTATTTCTGTTGTGCTTTTTTATAAATTTCAATGTAACATTCATGTATATAATATATTTTCCAAGATTGGTAAATTGATCAGTCCATTAGGACTTGATTCCCTGTAATAATTCCAATGTATTATAATAATGCACTGGCTCCGGGCTACTGGGGTTGGGGAGTTACAAAATTATTCAGATAAAATAAATATTATTTTTCGAATCAAGATATTGAAATTATCCAATTGTAATTTTTTCATAATTTTATGAGACAGTCAAATTTTTGGGTAAAGTTAAATACAATTTTAATTTATAATGTGTTTATGACATCATAATTACCCAATTATGATGTAATAAAATACTATAAATGTGTTGTTCAAATAATAGATTTTTTACACTTAAAATAATGTGATTTCAGTTTAGTTTTATTTATTTTAAAAATCTTTAGTGAACCATCAATGGATTATAAAATATTTTAACCTTTTGAAATGTTTTATTTGATAGTGTCACTCACCTCCACATAAGAAATCCTAATATTTTAATAATTTTAGACATTTTTCTTTATAAAATAACGTTTTCCACTCCCCTTTGGCAAAAATCATAGGCAAAAACCATGGGATAGTTTGTGGTTTAGTTTAGTTTAATGTGTGATGTCCGAAACCTATATAATAATGAATTTCCTACATTTTCCTATATAAACCCACCCATGGTCCCACTTATCTTCACTCAAACATTTTAAGGACAACCAAAATATTCCATTATTTCTATATAATCCTCCTAAGGTGCCCCAATATCCCAAAAAGCCTCTCTTAAGCCTCTCCCAAGCCTTTGGGGTCACACTTCCAAGTAAGGGATTTCTTCCTCTCAAATTTTTGTTCTATATCGCTTTATGTTTCTATACCCTTGTATTTTCAATTAAAAATGTTGGTGTATGTTTTCTCACATCCCCTATACTGTCCTCCTTATTTTTTAATGATGAGATACCCATTTATTTCTCATTAATTCCTTCCATGTATACCTGTTACCATGCCGAAATTCCATACAGAATTTCCCTCTTTTCATTTACATTCATGAAATTCTATTGTATTATAAATATAAATTCCATTAGATATGTTGGAAAATGTATATATATGAACCCATTACTATAAACTTCATATAAATAATATTATACACACCTTTATCTCTCATTAACCATTTTTTATGTATTCTTTTGTCATGTCGTTATGCTGCCGAAATTGCATCACAGTTTTCTAAGCCAAAGTCAGCGTGTAGTGAATACCATTCCCATTTCTCTATCAAGGGTATTAAAATTTATGAACATGTACTTGTTGATTAAAGAAATTAAATTTATTTTTTCCACATATCCTATTCGTGGAATAAATTATGATGTTTAATGATTCCATGTTGACTGATCCATGTGGAACACTTTTGCATGAAATGAAATGTTTTTAAAGGGTGAGCCCTTATAGCACTCTAATGCATTAGGTAAATTTTAGTATCACGATTCATCAAGGTAAATGAGGTTTTAATCATGATAATTCTATTTTAATGAGTGTTTACTTATTATCTATGTGTAATGGGCCTTATCTCATTCAAATATCATGTTGAATGTTGTTTCCACATTTCCATGTTATGATAATCATGCTATATCATGCCCTTATGTTCATGTTTTTCTTATGATCTATTGATATGCCTATTTCCTAAAATGTGGTATATTCTTCAGGTTATTCCTTTTTTACTCCCTTAATATGATTTATAGGTCACCCCTTTCTTATAAATGTCATCACATTATCCCATGCAATTCTAAGTAAGAAGGAATGTGTGTGGCCCTGTAAAAGAAGTTTTTCATAACGATGTGTATTTCATGTATTAAGTTGTTATGTAATGTTCTTAAGCCCCAAAGACACAATACATCTCAATATTTTATGTTGTATTAATGGAATATTTTATGTAATAAATCATGTTTAAGTTTGTAATAAAGAGCCAGGTTGTTGTAGAAACCATTTATGATGAACCTTCATCAGAACCTCATAGGAGAAATAGAAGAGTATAAATTGATCAAAATAATATTATTGGGGATTTTACCAAACATACATAGACAAGAAGAATGAGAAATGAATCTCATTCTATATTCCTATCAATTGGGGGACCAACCTCATTTGAAGAATCAATGATGGATAAATCCTAGGTTACTGCCATGAAAGATGAATTGGATCATATTGACAAGAACTAGACATGGGATATTATTAAGAGAAATAAAAATCACAATGTGATTAGAAAAAATTGGATTTTTAAATCAAAATTTAGGATCATGTTAGTTTGATCAGAAACAAGGCGTGCTTGGTGTGTAACTGATATACATATATCAAAGTCCTTGATGTTAAAGAAATGTTTTCTCCAGTAACTAGATTGGAGTCAATGAAGATTTTAACTGCAATTGAAATTCCAAGAGAGTAGAAAGTTTATCATATGGATGTCAAATCGACTTTCTTAAATGGAGTTTTTGGGGAATTATATAATGAACAACCATTTTAATTTATTCCAATCTTACTTCCAGTGATAAATATTCAACATAGTCTGTTACTCCTTAGTATTAAAACATTGAAACATGTCTTTATTTATAAAAATAATTCCATTTTACTCACATTTGTTTCTAAAATCCCATTTCACTCACATTACTAGGAGATATTTATGTCATTCAAGTAAGGTCTAAACTTGATTTGTTTCCAATTGATTATTCTCTTCTTGATTAGTCCCAATCTAACTTTCACCACCCAAAAAATCATATAGTATTTCTATTTCAAACTATGATAAGAAGATACGATACTCACCTCGATTTCATAAGTATCATCTATTTCTAATCAATTTAATAACATCCTCGATAATATTATTGATAGTATGAATCTTTAGGATCGACTAATTTTTAGTTAAATATATATGTTGGTTAACAAATATAAAATGAATATAGTTAGTTAATATTAATTTTTTAGATTGAAAATACAATGATATAACTTTGGTAGTATTTAATATTTGTAGTTTTATATCAAATTATGATAAACTAATAGAAATTTTTTCTAAAACATTATCCGAATGATGCACTTGAAGAGATTTTCCAAAAAAAGATCAGATCCATCAAAATTTATTTAATACACTTATTTTAGAAATTTAATCATCTTAATAAATAATCTTTAATGCTTACTAGTTATTTAATAAATAATAAAATTTTCATCATTATATTTAGGGTCCAATTTAATTTATGGGTCTTTAGTATTCTGGATGAATACTTTAAGACCAAATTCTCAAAAGTAAGAATGTTTTGGTTTTCTTTTGGTCAATAACTCATAAAGAGTTTTATTATAAAAATTCCTCAGTAAAACTCAATTTATAGTATATATGAAATTACTTATGGACTCAACCTAAAAAATAATAGCAATAAAATACTCACTTAGCAATTTTCTAGTGATTTTCTAAAGAATTATGTATCTTCGTTCAATAAAAAAGTTTTACTATAGGTTTTAAGGTGCTTAAAAATTATGTGAAATACATTTTTTACAATAATAAGTTTCAAAATATGTGTTTGTAAACTTGACACCATGAATAATTCAAATAGAAAATAATGGTGGCTTTTTATATTTTGTAAAGAAAGCTTTGAATAATTTAAAATATCTAAGAGATTTTTATTTCTGATTGATAAATAAACCAGTGTAAATATAGTGTAATTATAAGACATAGACATAGTGTTTCCCCCCATTATTTTCAATTTGTGTAGCAAAAAATAAATACATGTGAAATAATTATAAACTTTATAATGTTAAAATTCACTTTTAAACTTAAAACTAGACATATATTGTAATATACAATGTATTTATTGAATACAAAATTTTCATTATTATTAATAATTTATAAATTTAATATTAATTATAAATTAAAAGGGATTCTATGTACGATAGCATACTCAACACATAATAATTGGTTTCTCAAAAATCAAATGTTCCACCAAAAATAAGTCATATCTAAAAATAATATATTATTATTATTATAATTTTAAATGGAAGTTAATTCCAAGCCATTGTATGGTTCTGAATAAACAGAACTAACTATAATATAATTACAAATTTTTGTTAAATGTTTATAAATTTAATCTAATATTGGTCATTGGCAGTAATTTCACATTTAAATTGGACATATACACTTTTCCATATTTTGATATTTTTTATTCATAAAAACCCACTATTTGGTTTTGAAAATGAGAATAAATTTTAAATTAATTATTTTCAAAATCCATGTTTTGAATTTGGAAAACATGATTCATTATTTGGAACCTGAAGGTCCAAATTATGTAATGAGGTACCCATTATTTTTTTATATTATGAATAGTAACTTTAGTAATTATTTTTATTTACCGTAGTTAAAATGTAAATTAGGAAAATAAATGTAAAAATAATATTATAATTATATAAAACTACTCTAATACGTTTCATATTCTTATTTTATAATTCATGGGAAACCAAAAAAATCCTTAGTCCAACCTATTGGCATTTGGGAGTCAATTAGGTGTGAAAATGATGTGTTGTAATAATGAATTTAATATAAAGGGAAATATAACATAAACATGTATCTTCTTTACAAAATGAATTTTATGTTGGGGTTCTATAAGTTATCTATACTACTATAAATAGTCATTATTAATATAAATATATTTACTACATCATGGAATCTTTTTTAAAATTTTTAAATACTAAATAAAAAATTTAATTATGTCACAATGACGATGCAAGGATTGATTCATTAATAAACGAAGTCATATAAATGATATTATAAATATTAAAATAAATTTTATTTTATTTAATTTATTCCATACATGAGTTTTTTATACACATATGAAATTTTATTATACTTCTAAATGGTTTGGTTCGAATTTATCTCTTTTTTGGATTTTATTTAAATTCAATAAAGTGAACAGTGTAAAAATTGACATAATTGATGTATTATAAAAATAATAATTTAATAAATTATATAAAAATACTAAAAAAAATTAAAATCAAAAAAATATTATGATATGGTAGATAAGTTTATTAACTATTCAATTATGGAAAATTATCCACATATAAGTAAAACTAATAGCTTCTTATCAATTAAAATGTTGTTACAACTTTTAAAATTGAAAGTGAATAATATAGGGGAAACAAAAAAGATAAGGTTTAAAATAAACTAAATAAATGTATGAAAACTATTGTATGATAATATTAATATATATTCCTAACTTATATTCTCCACATCTTATGTTGGTTCCACTTATATTATAAAATTAATTTATATTAATTTCATATTTTAATACTTTCCAATGGTACCCCTCCCCTCTCATATAAAAATACACTCATCACTCTCTATTAATAACACTTAAAAGAATTTTATTATATAAAATATCTATAAAATAATATTTTTAGAATCTCTCCCCACATTCTTGAAGCCTTATATTAGTCAAAACACCCTTCTTATAGGGGTTTATGTGTTCTTCAATGGAAATTAACCGAATAAGAGGTATCGTTTTCTTTATGTGTTTCTATTTCATTTCTTATTCCACTTCCTAAAATATAACTAAACCATAATGATAAAATTACTATAGTATCCTCAATATAATTATATGTTATTATTTTTAATATTATCCCCTAAATCTATCTCTACTTCCATCAAATGAGAAAGGAATTAATCATTTGTGTGTACGTGTGAATTATCACTTCCACAGGCAGATTTAGTTCATTTTCCATTACCATATATTAATATTTGTTATAATGATGGAATGGATATTAATTTTTGATATTAATAACATATTAATCATTATAATATAGTAATATATCAATTAAATTCTTACTCCCATGTGCATGAAAGTTATAACATTGTTCATTCATACGTGTGGACTATCACCTACACGAAGCAGGGCGACTCATTTTTATTTATTATATCTATTGAATGATATATATAATTATATATAAATGATTATGATTATTTTATTAATATCATGATCATTAAATAATGATAAAATTATAATTACTTTATTTCTACAATTATCATTGAAAAACGGAAATGCTACTCATGCGTACGTATAACCTACCGTCTCCATGATTATAAAATTGTTCATTTTTCATAACCATATTTAATGGGTTACGTTAAAAAATATGGGTTATGTGTAAAATTGATGAATATTTCATGAATACTATTCTAGAGATGATGGATTTAAGACCACATGGAGTAGTGACATTATACCATGTTCATTTTTGACTCAAGAATCAATTATCAACAAAACATCCAACATGAAATCAAATAATTACTTAATTATTATAACATGGTAATAAGTGATGTAATGGAAATAATAAACATGTAAACGGTTCTAAAGAAAGTATAAATTAACCTATTTCTATTACTCTGTATGATAAACAATGAACAAGTCAAGTCAGACTTGAGGTAAGGGACTTCATCTCAATCTCCTTTCATTGAGGCATATTTTGATTTATATACAACCATCTTCTATACAATGAATAATTAACCCCTTTAATTTTTTTTCCATCTAATGGTTTTCAAGAGAAATATTTTTCTACAAAGCGTTTTACTAAATGACAAAAGACTGTTTTTTAATGTACACAACGACAATGAACATTCCACCACTGTGACCATTATTTGGTATTTGGCTTCCTCTACTACCTGTAATTATTTTGAAAATAAAATTAAATACCATATTCTTTTTTAGGTATTTTTGTATTGAATATGGTTCTGATAATGGATTGATTATATCAATATCTTGATATTATTTCTAATGATTTCAATGTGGAAATTTTATTTTTGCTTTATTATTGTTCATATCTTATGATTATTTAATGGTTCTTAGAAATTTCTAATGTATACAGGGGGTTATATGATAATCTAAGGAGGGTGATCCAAGGATATCTCTACAATTCATTGGGTAATGTGATGTAGGTAAACAATAAGGATTATCCTAAGAGCTTTAGGGAATATATTTTTATGGGTATTCTAGACGTAACCATGAAGGTTACTCCCTATATAGTTGAGAAAGCTACAATGTAAGTATGATAATAATACCAAAATTTACCTTCATGATTTATGATTTCTATAAGTTATTCATAATTCTTATGATTTAATTAGGTATGTTAAAGAGCTTATGTTTTATGAATAAAAAGTAAGATTTCATTGATATATATTTATTAATTGAATAATGTTTTCTTTCCTTATTTTAGAACCCTAAGTGAGATTTTTATTCTGATCCCATGTTTTTGATATGTTTTTCATAGGGTATAGGGAAGGTTAATATAAATGAATAATTCAAGAATATTTTTATCAAGAAAATAATTATTTTTGTTTTATTTAAGGGGTATTATTATTTTCAAAAAAGGATAGAGTATAAGTGTATACTTTGTAATATTAAATATGTAATATATTAATAATAGCCTAATTTTTTAAAAATTATAGACCTAAAAATATCCTCAATGTGAATTAATGTCAAATTATTGACTAGTCTCAATATTTTGTAATGTTTTAAGTATTGGGCAATGTAGTGGGTATCAAAGGTCAGCTTAGATAACTTTCAGGGAAATGATATTGCTAATAGAATTTCCAAAAATTATATTTACTTTTTGGTCAAATTGAAACGTCATAGCACTTGAATATTTCCATGTTACTTTGTCTAAAATATGTCTATGTTAATAATAGTTTTCCATAGAGGAAACAAGGTAGTTATTATGGGACAAAATTAAGAAGAAAACCACCTACCAAACTAGCAACTAGAGATTGTCGAAATCAGAACCGAATAGTTTGTTACAGTAATGGAACAATTGACTTAGGCTATAAATGGTGGTTTTATCCATGTATGAGAACTTCCTAATCAACCAAGGAGGAACATGTTATTAGTAGATCATTTCATGAGGAAATATCCCCCATCATTCAAGGGATCATATAATCCTACTCTAGTTGAATTGTGGATTAATGCACTAGAAAAGACTTTCGATGTCATGGGGTGTTCAGAACCTCAAAAGGTTAGTATTGTTGTTTACTGTTTTGAAGGTGAAGGCGACCAATGGTGGTTGATGGTTAAAAATATCAAGGATAGTGAGGAAATTTATTCTCTTGATTGGGATGAATTCAATAGTCTATTTATTGAAAAATATTCTCCTAAGGTGGTTCAACTTAGAATGGAAAAATATTATTGGAATTGAGGTAGGATGATGACTCAGTGGCTACTTATGAAGAAACATTCACTCGACTGGCAAGGTACACTCCAATTTTGACAAGATATCTTGATAGTAAAATAAATCATTTTTACTCAGTATTAAAGCCAATGTATCAAAAGGAATGGTCTTTTTATGAGTTAAAAAGTTATGAAAAACCTGTTTGATATTTGGAAAAGGTGGGAATTGATTTTACTGATGATTAGTTGTTCTTTGAAAAATAATAGAATAAGAGGTTGAGGTGGTTGAAGAAAGGTAAAACTCTTCAAAAAAGTATGCTGGTAAGAAACATAAGATTAAAATTTATGAAAATTCTAGTTAAAGGCACACTGGGGAATACCTTTTGAATTATAGTGTGTGATTTTGATGTGATAAAATGGGACATAAATATGGTAATTGCACTAAAAAGGATCAGGGTAGTGGTAAGTAAAAATCTAATTTACAATTAGTAAAATGTTTTAAGTGAAATGAAAAGGGTGATTATGCAAATGAGTGTTAGAAGAAAAACTCAAATGATGGAAAGCAGCTAGAATACAACCTGAAAGGGGTGGTTAGATCCTTTATAACAAATTCAGAAAATGTTGGTCCATCAAAAAAAGTAGCATTAGGTACATTGTTTGTTTATTTAGGCTATTCCAATGTGTTGTTTGATTCTGGGTCTACATATTGTTTCATTTCTGAGAAATCTTCTATTAAATTGGGAATTCTATCTCTAGAAATGACTCCTAAACATATTGTAAAAATACCTAGTGGAAATGTTGAGATAAAAATAAATTATAAAGAATATTATTATCTATATTTGTGGAAAGGGTTTACCTTCAAATCATGACGTTTTTTCACTATTAGAGTTTGATGTTTTTTGGGTATGGATTGGATTTCCATTTATCATGACAAGATTGACTATAGATCTAAAGAGGTTTCTTTCCAGAAATAAGTTCAGTATGGGTACAAGAATGAAACCATACTATTGTTAACATATCAAGATGATGAGAAAGTAGTAAAAGATGGAAATGAATGTTACCTTGAATATATTTTTGAAAACTGAGGAAATTTTTAGATTAATGATTTTCTAGTGGTAAGTGAGTGTATTGATATTTTCTCTAATGAGTTTCATGGTATATTACATGACCAGGAAGTTGAATTTACAGTTTAATTGGTTCTTAATGCTCGCCAAATTTCAAAACCCCCTTATTGGATAACTCAAATTAGAGGAGTTATTAGATAAAGGATTGATTCCACCTAGTACATCACCATGGGGGTGATCCAGGCTTGTAGTTTAAAAATAAATATGGTTCCATGGGACATTTTATTTATTGTAGATCCTTGAATAACGTCACTATTATGAACAAGTATCTTTTGCCTCATATCAATGATTTTTTGATCAGTTCCTTGGAGTTCAATTTTTTTTATTATTGACATGAGTTTAGGGTACAATCAGTTGAAAGTAAAGGAAGAAGACATTATTAACACTAAATTTCATACTATATATGGCCATTATTAATTTTTAGTTATGCCATTTGGGTTAAACAATTCACCTTCTGTATTCACAGATCTTAGGAATAAAATTTTCTGTGAGTTCTTGGATATTTTTTTGGTTGTGTTTATTGATGATATTTTGTTATATTCTAAACGTAAAGGAGAGCATGAACATAATTTAAGTGTTTTCTTGCAAACTATAAAAGAAAATAAACTGTATGAGAAATTTAGAAAGTGTGAGTTTTGGTTACAACATTTTTCATTCCTTTGTTACATTTTTTCTAAAGATATCATAACTGTTGATCCTGCTAAAATAAAAGTTATTGAATACTGGAAAGGACTCACAAATATAACTAAGATTCGTAGTTTTCTTGGTTTAGTAGGTTATTTTCATAGATTTATTGAATTTTTTTCATGGTTATCTATCCCACTTCCTATGTTAACTCAAAAGGTGTTATGTTCATCTGGAAAAGATAATGTGATGAATGTTTTTAGGAATTGTAATGAAGATTGGTGGACGCTCTGGGTTTGGAACTTCCTTCCAGAAATGGTGAATTATTTATCTATATTGATGCATCATTGAATGTATTTAGTTGTGTCATAGTGTAGAATAATCATGTAATTTATTATACTTTACGTTAGTTGAAAAATCATGAGTTAAATTACCCTACATATGATTTGGAATTACCGCTTGTAGTTTTTACATTAAAAATTTGGATGCATCATCTATACTAATCAAAATGTGAAATATACACTTACCATAAAATTTTGAACTATCTATTTACTACAAAATAATTGAACATGAGATAGAGAGGATGGATAGAATTAGTCAAGGATTATGATTGCACAATTTATTACCATTCTAGAAAAGAAAACAATGTGGATGATTCTTTGAGTTAGAAAAGTAATTCTACATTAACCATGTTACGTTTGGGACATGAACCTTTGATTAATGATTTGCTAAACTATGTTATGGAACTTTTAGGTGGTGGAAATTCCTCTATTTTTTTTTTCAGGTTTTAGTGCAATCGTCTCTAGATGACAAAATAAAGAATGTGGAGAAGGAAGATAGTGAGTTACAGGAAAAGGTAGAATTGGTTCATAAGGGGAAGTTTCATGAATTTGATGTTGATAAAGATTGTATTTTCAGGTTTTCAAAGAGATTATATGTGCCTTGTGATTCAAAGTTAAGGAAAGAGTTATTGTGTGAAGTTTTCAGATCTCCGTTTTTAGTTAATCCTAGTAGTACTAAGATGTACAATGATCTTCTAGAGTATTACTGGTGGGTTGGAATGAAAAGAGATATTGCTCACTTTAAAGTGAAGTGACTGACTTGTCAGCATGTGAAAGAATAACAACAATTGCTAAAGGGGATGCTTCAGCCTTTGAAATTACCAGAGTGGAAATGGGAAAATATATCCATGGAATTCGTTGTAAGATTACCGAAGACATATTGAAGTAATAATGAAATATGGGTTATTGATGATCGATTGAAGAAATCTTCTCATTTCATTCCTAATAGAGATAAAAAATCTCTAGTTCAACATTCTCAATTGTATATTGAATATATAGTTTTGTTAAATGGAGTTTCCCTCTCTTTTATATCTGATCGTGATCCCAGGTTCACTTCTAACTTCCGAAAAGACCTTCAGAGGTCATTTAAAACTGAATTATATTTCATAATAGCTTTTTATCCTCAAATAGAGAGGCAGTCAGGATGAATAGTCAGACCTTAGAGGATATTATACATGCTTATTCAATGGTTTACCAAGGATGTTGGGATCAAAATTGTTATTTTTTTTGAGTTTTAATATAATAACAGTTTCCATTCTAGTATACAGATGGCACAATTTGAATCATTATATGGAAAGTTGTGTCGAACTCCAGCTTTTTGGGATAAAGTAGGTGGAAAGAAGTTTATGGGACTATAATTGGTAGAAGTGTTGGAAAAAAAAGTTAGTTGACTCAGAAGTACATAAGGATAGCTTAGAGAAGGAAAAAAAGTTATGCAGATAACTAGAGGAAGGATATTTCTTTCGAGGTAGGTTATTATGTCATTCTTAATGTTTCTCTATGGAAAAGTGTGATGCGTTTTGGTAAGAAGGAAAAACTGAGTCTGCGGTTTTTTGAACCCTATAAAATATTTGATATAGTTGTATTAGATTCCTATAGAGTGTATATACCTCCATGCTTATCCCAAGCACACATTATTTTTTAGGTTTCAATATTAAGAAAGTATTTATCAGAACCATATCATTTTTGGAATCCAGCGGTAGTTCACTTGGAAGAGATTATTTCTTATGAGGAAGAGCCAGTCTAGATTCTTGACTGTAGGGAGAATGTGTTGTAGAATATAGTGATTCATCAGCTTAAGTTTTTTTCAAAAAACCCATATAGATGAAAAAGAAGCATGAGAATCTATAAATTATATAAGGGATAAATACCACCACTTATTTTAAAAGTGAATAAAATTGCGAGGATGCTATTTCCAAATGGGGTAAGGATGAATCATCCTATGAATTTATAGAATAATACATTTTCATATATATTAATGTTTTTTAAATTTAATATTAATATTACATTAAAATTAATTTTATGTATGATAGAGTACCCAATACGCAAAAATGAGTTTCTTTGATATAATATGTTGCACACAATACTGATTCATGTTCAGAAGTAATATAATAATACTATTATTATTTTAAATGGTAGTTAACACCTGACCATTTTATTAGAGGGATTGATCAGAACTATCTATATTATGACTACATTTGTTTGTGAAATGTTTTTATATTTAATCCAATGTTGGTCACTGAGAGTAATTTCACATTTAAATTGGACATAAACACACAACAATCTTTTGATAGTTTTTATTTCTTAAAAACCTGTTATCTAGTTTTGTCAATGGAAATTAATTTTATATCAGTTAATTGAAAATTATGTATTTTTAATTTGGAAAAATGGACTCCATATTTGGAATCAAAAGGTCCAAATAATGTAAATAGGTACCTTTTATTTTTTGATACTATGAATAGTAACATCTACAATTATTTTTATTTTCCACTGTTGAAGTGTAAATTATGTAAATAAACAAAAAATATTATAATAATATAAAACTACCCTAACACTTGTCCTAATATTATTGGATTAGTTATGGGTGACCAAAAAAATCCTTTAGCTGAACTTTTAGAATTTGGGAGTGACTTGGGTGTGAAAATGACATGTTATAATAATGAATTTAAAATAAAGTTAAATATAATTTAAACTTGTATCTTTTTACATAAACAATTTAAAGGTGGTGTTCTATAATTAATATCTTAGACTATAAATATTAATTAGAGATATTAAAATATTTCCTATATCATGTTATTCTAATTAATGTTTCTAGAGATTAAATAAATAAAGTTAATTATGACATAATGATAATGCAATGATTGCTTCGTTAATAAAGGATTAAAATAAATGATATTATAAATATTAAAATAAATATTATTTGATATAACTTATGTCATAAACGAATTTTTTAGATGAATATGACCTGTTATTAGACTTTTTAATTGGTTGGTTCGAAGTTATATATCTGTTTGGATTTATTTAATTTCAATAAAATTGAATAGTGTAAAAATTATCATAATTGATGTTTTATAAAAATAATAATTTATTACATTATTTAAAAATTTAAAAAAATATTTTAAAATCTCAATGTGATTATGATATGGTCTAAAAGTTCAATAAGTGTCCAATTACTAGAAATTGACCAATATAAGTAAAATTAATATCTAATCGACAATTAAAATGTTGTTACCATTTTTAAAATTAAAAGAGAATAATTAAGCGTAAACTGAAAAGATATGGTTTAAAATAAACTAAATAATTGTATAAAAACAATTTTATTATAGAATTTTGATATATCCTCATCTTATCTTCTCAATGTCTCACTTTGGATCCGCTTGGATAAAAAAATAATTTATATTAATTTAATATTTTAATACCTTCTAAGGGTGCCCCTCCCTTCTATTATAAAAGAAACACATCCCTCTCTATTAATAACACTTCCCAATCGATTTGGTTCATCTAATATATATCCATGATACTTCCTTGAATCCCTCCCCACATTCTTGAATCCTTAGTTTTGGCATAACACTCTTCTTAGAGGTGTTTAGGTGTTCTTCAAAGGCGATCAATAGGAGAAGAGGTATCATTTTATTTATGTGTTTCTATTTTTTTTCTTATTACACATATTAAAATATCATCCAACCATGATATGAATATAAAAATAGTATTCTAAATATACTGAGATGTTAATATGTTAATATCATCCCCTAAATCCACCTCTACTTTTATAAAATGATAAATGAATTAATCTTTCGTGCGTATGTGTGAATTATCACCTCTAGAGACTGATTTAGTTAATTTTACATAATCATATAATAATATTGGTTATAATTATGGAATTAAGATTAATATGTGATATTAATGACATATTAATCATTATAGGATAATATTATATCAATTAAATTCTTACTTATCTGTGCATGAAAATGATAGCGTCACTCGTGCGTACGAGTGAACTATTACCTCCATAAAGCGGTGTGACTCATTTTTATTCATTATATCACTTGTATGATATATATAAGTATATTTAAATGATTATTATTATTTTAGTAATATCATGATAATTATGGAAATGTAAAATGATAATTAACTTATTTCTATAATGATCAATAAAAAATGGAAGTGTTCCTCATGTGTACATACGATATACCATCTCCATGATTATAACATTGTACAATTTTCATAACCATATTTAATAGTTCAATTAAACAATATTAGTTATGTGTAAAAGTGATAAATATTTCATGAATAATATTCTTTATATTACTGACTTATGGCCACATGTACTAGTAACATCATAACATGTATATTTTCGACTCAAGATCCCATTATAGAAAAAATGTCCAACATGGACTCAAATAATTAACTAATTATTATAACATGGTTATAATTGATGTAATCGGAATAATAAATATGAAAATGGTTCTCAAGGAAGTATAAATTAACCTAAGATTATTATTCATGATGATAAAGAACAAACAAGACAAGTTAGACTCGATGTAAGGGACCTTGTCTCAATCTCCTATTATAGAGGCATATTTTGATTTTTATTAAATCTTTCTTTATACGGTGTATAATAAACCCATTTTTTTTAATTTCATTAAATGGTTTTGAAAAGGAATATTTTTCTAGAAAATGTTTTACTAAACATAAAAAAGGAATGTTTTTTAAAAATACCCAGTGATAACAACCTTTCTGCCGCTCTGACCATTATTTGGTATTTGTCTTCATCTAGAAGACATAATGTTTTTAAAAGGAAATGTAAATACCGTATTATTTTTAGGTATTTTGGTATTGATTTTTTTGAGATTGGATTGATTATATAGATATCTTGATATGATGTCTTATGATTACAATGTGAAAATGTTATTTTTCATTTATTCTTATACATATGTTATGATTATTTAATGGTTCTTGGGCATTGATTATGTATATAGGTGGTTCCATGATAATACGAGGGTTCGTGACCCCGTGATAGATCTATAATGATTTGTGTAATATGATGGAGGTAAATTTTAAGGTTTCTCCTAAGAGATTTAGGGAATATACTCTTATAGGTATTCCAAATTTAACCATGAAGGTTATTCCCTATGTAGCTGTGAAAGATACAATGTAAGTATGATATAGATTCCACAAGTTACCTTTATTATTTATAATTTAAATGCTTTATTCATAAATATTATTATTTCACTAGGTATGTTAAATAGAATATGATTTATGAGTGAAAATTATGATTTCATTGATCTGTATGTATTCATATACTAATGTTTTCTTTCCTTATTTTATAACCCGTACTAGGATTTTTTATTCTCATCCTATGTTTTTGAAATGTTTTTTACAGGGTACAGGGAAGGGTAATAGAAAGAAATATTTCAATAAGATTTTAATCCACAAAATATTTCTTATAGTATTATTTAATTAGATTTATTATTATGAAAAAAATGTTAGATTAGAAGTGTCTACTATGTAATATTAGAGATGTAATGTATTATTAATGGACTAATTCATTAAAAATATAAACCTAAAAATATCCTTGATGTGTATAAAGGTCAAATTATTGACTTATCTGAAGATTATGTAATGTTTTATGTCTGGGGAAATATATATATTTCTTACTAAATTGATAAGGATCACACACTTTGGTTAAATTTAATATATGTTCCTGTAGATCCCAAAAAAATCATTTACTAGAAAGTTTGGGTAAATTTTTAATATTAATGTTTCTTAATATACCATGCTAAAACCAATATTTACCGTAAATTACAATTATCAAGGTAAATTTTTATGGCTTATGTACTTAAATTCAAGGGTTTACACATTCTCATTCCTAACGATAAATATAATGAAAGTTTGTTGGGGAATTTGAATATTATATTTATTAATTCTAAAGATCCCCAAATATATCCCATCACATAGTTGACTAATGATTAAAAGTTTTTTATTAAGATTTTAAATATTTGAAACATTTGATATTAAATTTTTACTTAGATAAGAATCATCACTAATAATGATGATTCCACCCTATTCATTTTACAAAAATGTGACCCATCCTCAGTTCATTTTTTAAAATTACAGATGTTGGACTTACCTCTTAACATATGACATGGAAAACCACTATCCATGTTATATTTGTTTTATTTTCTGTCACCTAATCAATTTTCATGAAAAATAAAACACTAGGTTCTTAGTACCTTTACTTTCTTGGGTCCATTTATGTTAGAAAACCAAAAATTTAAGAACCTATATTTTATGAAATCTTCTATGTTGAAGAACTTATAGTTCCTTAGAAATAGTTTTTTTTGAAAAAACAAAAACATTGGAATTTTAGAATATAAATATTTATAATAGTGACCTCTTATTTTACATTTAATTCAAAACATGTATTTTTAGGTAAAAATAATTTGATTGTAAATGTGATTTCTTAGAAGTAAAACCAATTTCATTAGAAGTTTTAGAGGGTATTATTTATTTATAAATTTTATTAATATTTTATTTCCCATTAGTAAATTTTGATAAAATTTAATTTAAACTATATAATTTATATTTATGATTTACAATAAAAATCAGATCATCAAAATTACGATTATCAATATCCTTTATTATCAGTTTTCCATTTATCTAAATTCATATTGGAATTCATATTGATTCTAATTCATTTTAATTTTTTAAAATTCCAGTATATTTATTTGAATTTTTTTTATGGGATTCAATAATATTTTCTTCATTTAAATCATAAGTACTACTTTTTTCATAAGAGTTATATATTTATCCATTTCAGTACAAATAGGTAAATCAACCTTGTACTTCTATGTATTTACATTTTCATCATCTGATTGACTATATTTTTTAAAATTTGATGATGTTTAATAGTTATCTTCAGAATTATATAAAATTTTAGAAACTGAACTTATATTTTCCAAATATGGAGTACTTACCTTTTCCATATAGTGTTTTTCATTCTTTAGAACATTCTAAAAGAGTCCAACTATTTTCTGACATTTAATTCCACTATATTTTGATGAACTATTACATGATGTATCACTTTCACTAGAACTCTACATGTCTAAATCATTTTAATTTTTTTTCATTGATTTTAAAATATATTTTTGACGTTCTATATTTCTTATTAAATTTTTCTCAATCGATACTAATATGAACATCCTTCTTACATTCATATGAAATCAATCCTTTTGTTTCCTACTGGTCATGTATGCCTTTCTAGTAAGTATTTTGGGAATTTTTATTACTAAAATGCTTATTCATTATCCATGTAATTTGATAAAGTTCATTATCCTTGAAATCTAACAAATTCAATCTAAATTCATACATCTAAAATTAAGAACATGAGATTTATAAACATTAATAAAACTATAATAATTATTATTTTTTGAATTAACTAATATTGAAAATCCACCACTCTATTTTTCCTCTTCACTTTCTTATCATCTCTCTTGAGTATACATTCACATTAAATTATAGATTGAATTAAATCAACCAAACTTAATATTTTAAAATGGTTAGTATCATATATGGTTTTTCTCTATGATTCCCATCCTTTTGCACATTATTTACGTTATCTTATTGATAATTTCATCATTTGATAACCCTTTTCCAAAAAAAATTATAAATAATTCTCCACATTCATAAAACATTTATACATTTTTGTAACAGTTTCTCCTAGAAAAAATAAAAGGCTTGATAATCATCTCTCATCATAGATAAGTGGGTTTCAAAAACATTTGATGTTATAAAATGTGTAATATCCCCCCTTTTCCAAATTTCATTTTCCCTTTTATAAGATTATTTCTAGTTATAGGTATTTCTTTTCAAAGGCCATTATAATTTGTTAGAAACATTATGATTTACCTAATATTCAAAATTTTCTTCTTTTGGGATAAGAACAATCTCATTCTACTGTACTTAGTATTTTACAGTTATCAAAATAAACTATATAACACCAATATAAATGATATTGGACTTTATATTCTCACATTAGTAATCATAATCTACTCTATAAAATATATGTTATATAGTTAGATTTAAAATCCCAAGTGTTCTAACGAAAATACCTCCCATTAAAAAAAATATATATCCCTTATAAACACAACTAATATAAGGAAACTAAAATAAAATTCTAATTAAATAATGAAAATTTAGAATTAATTCATAATAAATTAATGAATCTATTTTATACCAATTTTTTTATCAGTAAAAAAATATCAGAAATAGGTAAAGACTTACTCTGATACCAATTTGTATCACAAGTATGTAATAAAAAAGTAAGTACAAGGGAGGGGGGTTAATGTTAGTTTTAAAATAAACATAATAATTTCATCCTTCCATCAAGTTTGACATTTATTGGATTTAATAAATACTGATCATTTATAAATCTGAGTAAAATAATACATGTATTGGAAATATAAACTGTTAAAAATACAACTAGTTCTATAGAAATAAGTCTATAATTTTTTTCTCAAAATATGATACTAGAAATTTTTCCATCGGAAATAGTAAACTACTGGTAATTCAAAAAGAATACAATGATAGTTATAAAAGAGTACAATGTAATTTAAAAAAATAATTTGAGTATTGATTCAAAAACCAACCACTCATTTATTGGATATATACAAACCAAACTTTTAAAAAAATGTGTAAGGTGGATAAATATACTATATCCAAGGTATCTATAAATCTCAACCTATTATAAGATATCCTTGATTTCATAACTTATTGAATTTCCTAACTTCATACCCCTAGAATCCATCAACTAAACATATCAATATCATATCACTTCCTCACATAGAAAGTTTTATGGCTTGGTCTTCAAATCCATTGAAGCCAATGATTCATATTATTAGAAATTCATATATATTATTATCCCCTAAGTCCCTCAACCATACAAGATCGGTAAAAGAATAATTAAAACACCAATTTACATGATATTTACAAATTAAAAATTTCAATTGTATCTCTAAATATAAAAACATAGAAATAGAAACATTCCACCTATTAGAATCACTCACAATAAGAATAAATTGAAAATATTAAATAAAACGTTTTTGATTGATTTATTTCTTTACATAAGTTATTATATCAATAGTCATAAAAATAAAATTTTAAAATAATCCTCATAAACACACATATGATGTTTTAGGTGAAGATGTATTTATAAATTATTTTGTAACTTACATCAATTTTCATATTTCAAAAATATCAGATTCAGTTTTAAATTAATAAACAATAACTTATTCATATACAAATGAACTTAGTTTGCTTCTAAATCCACCAATGAGTTAGTTAGGAACTGTTACAATGATTATAAATACTGAGGGATATAATATATATTTGGAGTTTGAATCACTGTATTTTAAGAAAATAGATTCAATTTTCAATTATTTGAGTTATAAACTATTCATTTAGAAAAATCACAATAAATTAATAAATAACTCATGTTATATCATTTTTATATAATGTGTTTTGTTATTTAAAAAATAAATAAAGGAATCGAGTCATTGAATCAACACTAACCAACATCATCACCTATTAATATGAATTAGGAGATGATTTTTCTTTAACCATTATCACAATAAATAATGTAAATATATTCAAAATCTACTAAAGTACATGTATTTTTAAAATGCATCAAAAGGGAGTATGAATGCCTACTATGGTATCTATATAGAGTGTGATTATAAAATAATCAGTAGTGAACCACCAATTGTGTATCAACACAATAATTATATAGAAATGTGTATACAAAAACATGTATACGCATTAATGTCTGTATATTTTAATGTGGTTCTAAAAATCAATAATTAAATCATAAAATGATATCGATAGTAACAAATCTCAGGAATAAATACAAGCTATAATTGTTAACTCCCTATATAGAGAGGGTCTATACCCGAAATAATGGCTTGAAGCCTCATGTCGATAACTGAGATGATATATTTAATGACCCAAAAATTCTTATATTGATACTTTGTGTCATTCTATTTTTGGAGGCATTTTTTGAATAGTAGAAGAAAGAATATATTATTGAATTTGGATAACTAGATGGATGAGTGTATAGATACATGGCCATAAGTGTTTCTCTCAGAGGAGTTGTCTTGATTATGGGGTCATTCTATAGTCTGGTGTGCAACAACATAATGGTTTGAGTCCCAGAAGAGTTTATATTTATTTTTAATATAGATTTTTACCCATGAGGGCTAAGTGTCATGCTATTTCAAGGATTGATCATGGATTTGATGTCCTTGGAATATATTATAGTGTTAAGTGTCCTAAGTGATTCTAGTTTAATATTATATGTGGATGGTTCTTCCATTTTAATTTTGGTAGTGGTATAGGGGTCTTTAGGTACTTCATAAATAAATTAAATTGGTTGGATATCACAAGTATTCATTAGGATTAATCATATATGAGCTCTTTATTAATATCATATGACTGGGAATAACATTGTGGTTGTAACCATTATAATGTCAATTCATTGGTGGTTTATGTCTTTGTTATGTCTATTTATGATTCATTGAGCCATGATTCCTTTTGTTGAACCTAGGTTTGGTTTTGATTTCTCAGGTATAAATGTAGTATTATAGGACCTCTACCATGTTTATCATAGGGTTCATTATTGTAGCATGGTTGACTTGGTTCTATCATAAACATCATTGAATTCACGAATCTAAGTAGGTTTTCAATAAAAAACATGTAACATAATCAACCAATAATTACATTATCTATAATAGGGGATTCACATTCATACATTTCCAAGATTTGTTTTTGATTTAGAGTCTTATAGAATTAGGTAAAATATAACATAGAAATGTGTCCACTTTCACATAGTTTACCTATTTTCCACAAAAAAAATAGATCTTTAAGTTTATACCATTATTTAATTCATGAAACTTTTACTAAAATTATGAAGAGTTTTCATAGTGAAATAATTTACATTGATTAAATTTATATGCATATATATAACCTTATAAAAACCTTTTAAACTATTGTATGAGAGAAAAAATCATTGTAAGGGATGTAAAAATAAATTAATCCCTTTAGTCTAGTTAAAATAATGAAAAATAAATATGGTTGCTTACATTTTTCACAATAAAAATTTGATCACATAAATAAAACATTTCTACAAGTCAAAATCTATATTTTCTGGAATAAAACCCGATAAACCCATTATAAAGAACATGTTAAACAATGAAGTCATTTTGAGGCATATGAGAACTATTGAAAACATTCCTTCAAAAAACACCTTTCCATTTTAATGTTTCCTTACCTCTTGAAATTAAAAGTTTTCAATAATACCCAATTTTTCAATAATAATATATGTATTATAGAGAATAATATCCACAAAGCATGTTCACTAATGTTTAACTTATTTCAGAATAATTGAGTCTATCTTATTCTATTTGAGTAACTCTCCCAATTACATCTATCATTTTCACCTTCAAATACTACATCATTACCCAATAAATGGGGTCACCGTTCTTCATGATATATATAGGGCTCACCTACCATAATATAAAATTCATAAGTACCACATCATGGGAAACATATTTGTAATATTATGATTTTTCATCATAAATACCATAAAAAATCATTTTAACCCATATGGAAAACACTATCCATTTTCACATAATCAAAAGGAGAAATTTCCTTTTTATTTGAAAACTATTTAAATTGAAAAATTACTAGTTGAGTTGGAATGTGATAGAATTTTAAAAACCATGTTACCTTATAGAGGAATGATAAAAATTTATAATGTCAATAAATGTGTGATATCTAATAAAACCATATACATTAAAAAAACATTATTTTTCACTTTTTTAAAAAAGTCAAATATAAAATATACAAAAAAAGTTTAAATTATTACTTCTCAAAACATTGTAAAGAAAGATAAATTTTCATAAAAATGACATATATAATCCTTTTAATCATAAATAATAAAATTCATAAAACATTTTTTAGAACATTCATTCGGTGGAGAAAAAGTTTAATACATTTAAAATAATGTTTTAGTTGAAAATCAATGAAATTTAGTCTTGTCTAGTTTTATACATTATATTACTCCAAAATAATAAAATTATATTAGTTTTATGATTTTATAATATATTTTTATGTTCCTTTAATTACTATTTTTACTTTTATTTTATTTATTACCATGTTTTATTTAGTTAATAAATGGGTATGTTCATTTTATATGTTTTTAAGGTTGTTTGATTAATATCCTCAAAACAACATCAATGCGTTTACCGTGGTGAAAGGGGTTATAGTTCCACAACTACATAATATAAAAAATATTATAATTATCATATTTATAAATTAAATACACATTTAAAACCTACCATTCCAGGTTGTTATAAAAACTGAATCATGTCATTTCGTGGAGATGGTAGTCCGTATGCATGCATGGATAACATTTTCAATTTTTTACTAAGTGGAAAAGAAATAAATTAATTTATATGTTAATTTTATAGAATTAAAAATATTTTATAAATTTCATAATTATTCATTATTCATATACTTATGACCATCCTTGTATGTTGTAAATAAAAAATGAATCACATCGCTTCATGGAGGTTGTTTTCCACTTGTACTTACAAGCAACGTTATCAATTTCCAAATGAAAAAGAGTAAAAATTTATGTAATAACATATCCTTAAATAATAATAATAATTCCATAAATATAATATATTTTAATTTGATTCATCAATTTATCAAGTGATATAATCTGGTAATGAAAAACGAAACACATCATATTGGGGAGGTGGTAGTCCACAAATACGCACAAGCGATGTTTTGATTTACCATAGGATGAAAAAGAAGATTAAAATGGTTGAAACAAAATTATAATAAAATTTTAGTATATAAATGAAACTCATGTTATTTTTTCATCATGTTCAAAGAATATTTTAAGTATATAGAATACTAAATAGACATGAAACACTTATTTATGAATTATACATCTTATTTAGAAATAATATATTTTCTTACACCTTAATCATACATAAGTTGTTATTTTTGTTAGACCAAGACCTGTAAAACATTTTAAGGGACATTTGTAACGTATTTTGGGTAGGTATTGGTTGAGATAAAAGTCTTAGAGTGCGTGAATAAGTAAATAAATGAGGTTCCCAATTATAAGTGATGGGAGTGGTCAAATTATAATTTTTCAAAATTTTAAAATAATATAATATCATAATCATGGGAAAATGAACCTATAATTGTCCAATAAAAAATATAAGGTTAGAAGGGTAGAAATAGAATCATATAATAATAATTAATTTAATAGGTTCTGTCCTTATGACTTATTTTTTATCTTAATTAATATATTTTACCCTTTACCATGATAACCTATTTTTTACAATGTTACTATTCATAATGACCATAAATGAATGTGATCTTATTACAAAATTTTAACCATATAATTTCAAAAATGATATCCATTTTTTCAAATTCAATTTCTAATACCATGGATGTTAAATTTTAAATAAAACTATATAATACATGGAAAAACAATTTTGTTAAATCTAACTATTCCTTTTTCGAATAAAAATTTATGCAGTCATTTAAAAAACTACAATCAATATAAATCAACAAAATGAATAATTATAAATCATAAGGATTATTTTTTATTATAATTACTTATTTCTTCATATTTTACCCCTTTAAGAAATTACATCATTTTAATTTTATTCATTACATAAACAAGTGAGGGTACTTTTCCCTCATATCCTCTTCATACTCCCATGTTTCTTATAAAATCTTGTGATTATTCCATGAAAAATTTACATAATGAATCAATAATTTTTATATATCTACCATCTTTGATCCAAAATATGAACCTTATTTTCATCATGGGAAATATTATCTTCCAACTACACCACCTCATAGCTCAAAACCTGATATGCATTAGGGGAATATTTCATAGTAACGAAATAGGAAATAAATCATATATGTGAGAAAATCATATAGGTAAGGTGATCAAATAAGAAACCAAACCAAATTTATTTCTAATTTTATAGAGTCTAATGAACAAAAGACTTATCTTTCTATTTTACTAAAAAAATAACTCTTTTCTAAGTGGATAATTTAAGAAAAACATGATCACCTACCCTTAATGAAAGGTCTATTCCCCTATAATATATATAAATCATATGTCAACTTTGAGATGAACTCATTTGGTGAGAATCATGTTTACCTTTTCAATCATCTCTTTTACTAATTCTAGTCCCAATAACATTATTTCACTGACTTTATCACAACATGATAGATTTTGACATTGATTTATATATATTTAATCAAAATATGTCATCTGTATAATATAATGAACACTATTTTTAAAATTAAATTCAAAAAATGAAATAAGTTGATCCAAAGTACCCTAATAATTGAAATACAGAGCACAAATAATATCTTCCAAATTTGGAATTGTTTATTTTTAATATGAATAATATTTAAGATATAATATTGTAATGAAATTTGATAGAGTACCCAATGACTTCTTAATACATTTCTGCAAAATCAAGTTAAATATGGAATAAATACTAGATATAATAGATAGAGGGACTCTATGCAATATGTTTATCCCAAAATATAAATACTATAAATTTTATCCAAATACATAGTATCTTGAAGAGAAATAAAATGCATTGATTAAGTAAAATGATAAAAAACCCAAATCACATTATTACCTTGGGATGTCTTTGGTAATCCCACATTTAATATTCTAAAATTTTCATTTGGGAACTCAAAAAGGCTGAAGCATCCACTTTAGTAGTTATCACACATCTTTAACTTTTTGAAAAGTCAAACATTTCATAGTAAAATTATAAATATCCTTGTTTATTCCACCCCACCAATAAAATTCCTGGATGTCTCTATACATATCACTATTATCGGTAAGAATGGAAAATAGTGAGTTAAGATATTCATTAAATATTCCTTCTTTAATTGGGGAAAACTTATTGCATATAACCTATTTAAGAATATCATAAAAACTACTTTTTCAATGTTAAATTTAGAAAACATACCCTTATTGAGAAATTCAACCATTTATTGCAAATCATGATTCTCTTTCTGAGTGTTATTAATTCTATATGAAAAAATAAATATTTTGAATCCTAATTGAAAAGAGAGGAAGTTAGTAATACCTAGACCTGAACCAACATGTCTAAGAAACAGTTTTACACAATCTCAATTTCTCCTCACTATATGTAAGTCTTTACCAAGTAGTTGAAAATATCTCAGTAAAATATTAGGAAGAAACTACCCATTTTACTTGGGAAACATCAAATTATAATAAGGAAATAATGAAAACAATCAAAATATAAGAAAATAGAGAAATAACTGTCAGAGTAACAATATAAAAATATCCAGACCATGTAGTAACAACATCGACTGTTAGATACATAAACCAAAATTAATGATAATATCTATGTATGTGATAAAGGAAATAAATAAAAAATAAAACGATATCCAACCTGAAATCTATCTAGAAACATCCATGTCGTCTTACTAAACTGCTCCATCATCCACTATAGGGCCCGAGCCCTTCGACACAACTATAGTCCTGAAATATACAAGCACATAAAAATTGATAAGTAGGGTGTGAGTATAATACTCATTAGGAAACCTTAATTAAATTGTAACATAATATTATAATATATACAGGTTCATTCCATGAAAATAAATAGAATAAATATAAATAGGAAAATATAACACAAGGAATAAATTCTTTCTCCTTAGAGACCAGATATACCTTCATCAGATCCCTGATAGAAGGAATATCAATAATCATCTTAACACATTCCATAAAATGGTATATCCGAGAAACACTTGTGACACATCTTGCTGGTTGTGATATCCCAAGTATATACTAAACAATGTATGAAACATCCTTCAAAGGGGATAGTCAAATATGGATAACTTGCATGTTAAACAGTTGAAGACAGAAGAACATAACAGAAATACAATACAAGATAAAAATTATATTTCAATAATCACATATAATCTAGTAAGTATCCTTAAAATCACAATCCATATGAACGAAACACACTCACAGGATAAAAATTATTTGATCAAGATTCGAAATTTGTTTTACGGGACCACACACACATTCCAATAAACATAGTAAGAACTGATAAAAAAATATTCTACGGTTAAGGGATATCTACCAAAAGGTTATTGATGAAGAAATATAAGGTTCATAATGAAATATATGAAAAAACATATATCTATATTAATCTGCATTGACCACTCACTAAGGATCCCTAAAACTAATTAAAATAATTTTTCTTCTAAAAGAAATAAGAAAAAAATGTGAAAATAGTTTTTATATCTAGAAATAATCATAAAAACTATCATTTGGTAACCATTTATTCAACAATGAATAATTATAAAACCACATTTGATAATATTTTATCTCTATAAAATATTCTTCTATAAGAATATAGTAATTATTTAGTATTATTCTTTGATTAATATAGGTTATTACCAGTAAAGAATTTTCTACCCATTTTATAGAATCTTAGGATGAATTAAATTCACAAATGAACATGAAATGGATATTTAAAAATTATTACCATAAAATTATGTACTTAGGAAATGAGATGAAAGAGTGGGTCCTACCTTGTCTGGAAACCAAAACAAGAACATTAATCACTCAAATAATACCACATAGATTTTGGTTAAGGGGTTTCTTTATTTTCAAAATATGAGAGGACCTAAAAAAACAAAGGAGGAAAATGTTTATATATTTCTAAGAGTAAAGAAGTAATTTTGGTGTACAAAACATGAAACCTTAAATTAAATATCTTTTTTATTTGTATTTGATGAAATTATTGAATGAAAATAATTTAAAATCCTTAATATAGGAATTAAAAATTTCAAATGAGTAATAATAATCATCTCCCATGATTAATGTATTTTAAATTCATCAAAATATTTTTTAGGTTCATAAAAGAAATGAAAAAATGGGAAAACATACTCAAAAAACCTTTTCCTCATAAATGATTCCATATAAAGATAATAATGTTTCACCCTTATATAGCTCATAGTTTTCACATGGCGATAATGATATTTCTGATTGTTTTGGTATCCGACCCTTATGTAGTTCATTGAAATTCATGTGTACACTTATGTGAGTAGAAGATTACCCATAAAAAAACATTGATATCAAGGAGCTAAGGTTACATAAACACTGTATTTTCCAACACACCATTATATAACACCTATCATTCCCTTCAATAACCTTTGAAAAAATAGGGATACATTTAAAAAACACATAACAATGTATATCTTTCCTTACAAAGACTATGAAAATATGGTGTTAACATTATAAAACTCCATAAAAAACACCTTTCTTATTGGTAGAAGGTTTTTACCCTTACGTAGACCATATTCTATATATAAGGGAACATATTTTATGAAAAATTATAAATTTTTCATAAAATTCATATAAACCATAACAAAATTGAATATAAAATATAAGATTTTACAAATATCTTCCTAAAAAGAGTTCTCATCCCCAAGAAGTATTCACATTGGTTTTCTCAAACAACTCGAACCACTATACATAAATGGCATTTTCATGCTCCCATGTCTCTTCTTGAACACGCTAATGCTACCACAGAACCCAAAAAAGAAGAACAATCCATCCAAATTTCACATTGTTTCATTGATAAAATATCCAAATAGATCATTCCATAAAATATGAATAATTATTTATCATTACTTCCTCATAGTTGAGCAAATTTGTAGGATTTGTGTTTAACTACCAAAGCTGAGACACATGGAACACCTTTTCCCTACATTGATACCATTATGAAAACCAATATCTTTTATAAAACAAAATTTATGTTTTATTATTTAATAAACACATAAGAAAGTCCCAAAATTAAATAATACATATTCTATATTTTTTAATTATAAACATTACATAATTACATGAAATAGGTAAGAAAATATTATTTAAAACTCTTTAACATTATCTAAAAATTTAAACACTCTTTTAAAAGTACATGGTATAACTTAGGGACATATGTAAGCATGGGGTGGGATATTAACCCCGGTAAGAGAATAATCAAATAATTACATGATTAATGTAATACATTTTATCCCTGAGGTATATCAATTTTACATAATTGGGTTGAGAATCATAAACACGAATATCAAATCAAGATATAAGATGATAACATTAAGGAAATATAAAAATGTGGTAACAATATAAATCATTAAATTATTAGAATAATTCAAGTATAACCATTGATAAATCATAATATACATTGTTTATTATAACCTCCCTTTACCAATACATGGTACCCAATGAGATAGAAATATTAGCCAATTCATTGGATGATTGTATAATTATAGGGCCTCCCCTCACATTCAAATCATGTACTGACATTGGTATGAAAAAATGATAATAAAATATTATAAATAATTTCATCAATATCAATCCCATAATTATATAGTGTAGGATAAATACCTAGAATTTCAGAATAAATATAATATATGTTTATCTAGGTGAATTCCATTAAGTAGAAATGGGTATGGGTATACACGACACAAATGTTTGTCATGTAAAATTATATGATAATTCTAGTATTTTAGCATATGGACGTAATGTATTATGGAAAGGTTCAGTGAGATTTGAAAGTTATATCTCATTACATTAGAATCACAAAAACAATATATGAATGTGGAAAAACAAATACCAACATGAAAAAATAGAAATCAAAATTCACATCTCAATGAAACTGATTGAATAAAGAGGAGGAAGAGAGAATCCCCTTACCTTGAGAGGGTGCTTCTAAAAACATTGTATAGACTTATTAAGAGATTAGAAATATGTTATAAGGGATTTATATAGGTTGATAGGGATTAAATTCATTGTAAATTGGTTTTGAGTGAAGAGGAGTAGTATTTTGTGTTTATATTTATAGAAAAATATAGAAGGATTCCTTATTAATTTCTAAACATTGGTTTTGGACTCTATAAAAAATTAATCAAAATGAAAAACTTAACATGGTTTTTCCCTTGGTTTCTACCAAATTGGAGTGGTTTTCAATATTTTAGTTGTCCAAGAACTGAACATATTCATATAATACCATTGGTTTAGTGGAAGTGATCCATGTTCATAAAGAATAAATTTAAAGAACATAAAATATAATATAGGTTTTGGAGGATTAATTAAGGGTTTATAAAATTAATAATATAAGATTTAGAAAAATATAATTTTAATGTGGAGACATATATTTGGCTGTGGTTTCATTTTATAAGATTTGTTAAATTTTTTTTTTATATTTTGATGTCATGATAGGGGATTTAAATTTATACCTTATTTATTTTTTAACCAAAATTTTGATAGTCATAGAAAATAATGTTAAAACCCACCAATAGCTAATTTTGACATGATGATTTCAAAAATAATAATTCTTTTAGGAGAATAATTTTATAAATATAATAATTTACACATTTAACTGAAAATATTTGTTTACTATAAAATACTATTTTTATGATATTGACCACTTTCTAACCCATATAAAAATTACCTTAGACCTTATGAAATTAAAAATTTATTTTTATTTAAATAAATATTATTTAATAATATAGTTTAATTAAATTATAATTTATTTAAAAAATTAAGGAATTTATGAAAAGTGTGTCTTATTTAAAAGAATATATTTTCCAAAAAATCTAATTTTTATTTCATTGTATCAAAATTTAATTAAAAACAAACTCATTATATAAATAATTTATAAAGTAATAATAAAAATGAATAAATATAATAATTATTTTATTAAATATAAAATATAAAAATTTATATTACCGTGGTATAGATACATAACCCCTTATTACACCCACATAAACCCTAAGGGTAAGGTGCTTTCTTCGGGTTATTCAGTGAATATGGGTTGAGTCGTTATCTTGATAAGATTGAAAAACTAACATAAATGGTTTCACTCAAACATTAGTTGTTGAATATTGGCTTAGCATTGGTCAAGGGAAAATCCTATTGATTCCATATTTTGCTGAAGGTCCTATTAATGGGATCCATTGGGTATGATCTTATTGGATGAAGCCATCACATCTTTATAATTTTTCAGTTAAAATTTATCATAACCCTTTATATATGCAAATACAAATGGTAACTATACAATTTCAACATGATCAGTAGTTGTTATTCATAATAGTAGTTTAAATATGACTAGTACAGTTTTATAGTGATCCAATATAACAAAATTAGTGTATGTGTTTTTTATAACAACATTATTTTATAATAAATTTATCCATTCAAAAAGGGAACTTAATTTATAAATTATTGGATGTTTACATTCATACACCCTTCAAAAGAATTTCCCCTTAATGTTTATTTCATATACTAAAATAGATGAAGGTATTTCAGTTTCATTGCCTCTTCCAGTTCCCATGTAACTTCCTTAAACTTATTGTTCCAAAACAACACTTTGACCATAGAGGTTGTCTTGTTTCATTGAAAAATGACAATGCAATATTTGATCTTCATCGACTAGTCCTCACATGAAAGATCAATTTATATGGGAAACACTTGTGGATTTAGTACATACGAGGAGTCTGGTATATACTTTATCAAGAGGGATACATGGAACACATCATGTACTTGGGATAGGTTAGGTGGAAGTTCTAGTTATTCGGCCACATATCTGATGTTTCTTGGACTAGGATTTCCCTTCTTCCCAAACCTCATGACTTTATTCCATGATGATATTCAAATAAAAGAATTATCTTCGACCTCAAACACCATGTCTCATCTATGATTGTATATATATATTTTCTATCAAATTTTATTGTATTTAATATAATGTAAAATGGTTTGAAACATCTCTTTAATATAGTGGTAAAGAAAATGTCTTATAAGATTCCTCTCTCCAGCTTCTTCCAAACTTGTTAGAGTATAACCCTATAGAAACCCATACCTTTGATACATTTATATTACATGTCTTTAGATGAATATTCAATATATAAGATAATAATCTAGTATATAATCATATAAGTCTAGTATATTTGGAATCATGTATATATAAACAATAGAATCATAAGTCTACTACATCATTTTACAATTAAATATTCATTACTAGAACCTTTATTTGACATATAATATAGAGTACCTTGCTTCATGATAAGGTTAAAAGGAACATAAGATACAGAGAGATCATAAGCTCAGTAAGGGTAAATAAGGGAGATATCCATGATCATGTAAACTTAACATGAGCATAAATATATAAAAATATGGTCATAAAATCTGAAAACCATACCCTACATATCATAGATAAAAATCAGGAGACATGGTATAATTATTTGAAATTTATAAGACAAGAATCAAATAGGAATAAAATAACATGAGTCATGAGGGTACACCATTGGGATAAGGAATAACATTGTGTGATACAAAAGAGTATAGAAAATCATTACCATGGTAGTCAAGGATCACTCCCAATAATATCATATTGGATTGCGTTCACTACAATAACCATCATAGTAATCAAGGTTCACTCCCAAGACAATCATAGTGTAAAAAGTCACTTACTGAACTAGGTTCACTCCCCATTACATTCCTATTTTTCTCATTAAATATCAATATTTGCCCAATTCATTGGAGGGATATATAATTATGGTCCCACCTATGACATAATAAAAAATATACATATATTTTCCACAAGATCATAATACTTTCACCGTATCAGATCCCCTTAATATAAATGGGTTTCATAAAAATTTTATCATAATATAACCATGTGAAAGAAACATGTTTCATATACATTTCATCATTTTATCATAGCATAACTAACATAAAATAGAATAATTTTATAAAAATATTTTCATTATAAATATATAAAACATATATATAATGAATAAGGATGGTAAAAATCGATCATATCCCTAGTAAATGATAATTAAAATCAAGGGTTATTGTCTTTGATCAATAGAAAATCCATTACAAGATCATTAAGACATTCTTCAGGGAAACATCATTTACACTTTGAAAATCACTTTTAAAAAACATTAAATTCATAAAATTTTTGTTAAAATAATATTATATAAATGAATCATTGGAAATATATAATGTAATCATTATATAATTGACTGTCCATGATGAAGGAAAATTAATTTCATGCCATATAAGTTAAAAGATATCATTCCTTACATATTTTTGTAAAAATTAAAATTATTCCTCACACAGAAGATAAAAAAGATTAATTTAAAACAATTTTATGAAAAATTAAAATAATTACCTTAAAAATTAATTGCATAATATTAATTAAATTATTGATTTTATTATAAAAAATTGAAATTAAAGAAAAATAATTTTCAAATGAAGAGAGAAATGAAGTCAATTTTCCATGAAAACCTTATTTTAGTCTCTTGAGTACTTATTATGAGGAAAATTGAAAGGAAAACAAAAAATATTCAGATATGAAATATTTATAATAAAAGTTATTGGTTTTTTGGGAGATATAAAATAATATTTCATAAATTAAATTTAATTATATACAATCCCAATTAAACAATGAGATTTTAACATAAACACAATACCTCTTTGGTAACATTTTAATTATGTGACCCATAAAATAATAACTTCATATGAAATATTAATTATGATTAAAATAGCTATAATCATGATATAAAATTTCTAATTGTAGTATATATACCACAAAAAATAATACAGGTGTATGAATTAGCATATGTCTGAAATAAGATAATTTGAGACGATAAACCCTTACTTTGTGTTTGACTTGTTGTGAAAGCACTCTAGCCACTTTACAAAAAATTTAAATTTATTATAATTCTTGAAAATATTCATTTAAAAAATTTTAATATAATATATGATCCCCTTATAACATTTAAATACCATTTTATTAATAATTCTTGATTAACATCATTATTTACATTTTTTATATTTTTCATTTATCATGAGTATTTATGTTTAGAAGTTTTGTTCCTTATAGTTTGATCAAGGTTAAATTTTATAAAAAACATTAATAATGATTTAAATATCATATATTTAAATTATATAATTATTTATAATTATTCATAAAATATATATAGAGAAAATTTAATTACACCATTCAAGGATATGGTAGGTTGTCGGTATGCATGAACACTGACTTCAATTTTTGATGGGTAGAGGAGAAGAATGTTTAATAATAAATATCATTTATAAATTCAATATTATAACATATATATCATATATATCATATATATATATATATTCATTAAATACATCCTTATTACAATGTAATTAAAATGTAAATAAAAAACAAATCACATCGCATTTTGGGCATGATAGTCCAAATGTACAAACGAGTGACATTATTGTTTTGAAGCAGGTTGTAAAGTAAGAAGGTATATATAAAATTATAATTAAATAATTTTAATAATTTAATAAATATAATATATAAATATTAAACTCATCATAATAACAATCCATGAAATATTATGTTGGAAAAATATTTGTGTCACTACGTTGAGAGGACATGATGTAGGTATGCATGGGTGATAATTTCACTTTTCATTTCATCAGAAAGTTGGTGGATACTAGTTATTTAATAATAATAATAATAAAATATAGGTATATTTAGTTTAATAAATTCATTATTTTATATTATATACAACATATTTATAGTTGGTAAATAAGAAGTAAACAAAAAGTGATTGATCAGGGTGATTACCTCTTCTTTAAAAGTACTTCTTTAGATCTCCTCTTAAGGATCACAGGGTTGGTATTTTTGGAAGACTAGTACCTATAGAATTTATCTAAAGAAGTTTATAAGTTATTTACTTAGGGTATGGTTGATATATAAGTATCACAGTGCTGGGATTAAGAGAATGTATGGTTGAACTTTTATAATTAAGGGGATGGGCACCCAAGAGATCTTCTAAAAGATTAAAAGATAATAAAGTCATTTTATAGAAATGTGATTCTAAATGGAAAAATATTTGAATATAAGGTTGTATTTGGTTTAAATAACATCAATAAAATAAATTTTTGATATTGTTTTGTTTCGTTTAAAACCACATCTTTTGGTTTAACCATTAATTAACCTATTTAAACACTTAACACAATAACAACCTTTTCACACTTAAAGGGTTGTAATTAGACTTGTAAGTAATCAATTGTTTAATAAATTTACAAGGGATAAAATTATAGACCACATATTAATCACCTTTTCATATTTAAATATTTTTATGATTTTTAAATAATTTCATAAAATATTAATCTGATAAAAAATCATTAATGTCAATTTTGATACTATTCGGCTAATTTGATTGAATGTACATAATGAAAAATTTATAATTCAAATTTAATCCTGAAAAAACATAATAAATATGTTATTTTTATTTTTAAAATTCATGGAACACTATATAGTAAATCAAATTATATTACATTTAATATTTCTAAAATTATCTCTTATTTTTCTATTTATTTAATTAATACTGTATCAGCACTGCGAAAAAATTTATGGTAATTATTTAATATCATAAAATTATAAATAAATTTCAATAATGAAAATAATTTATCTATTATCATATTGTAAATTTATATTCAATAATAAATTTATTTTTTACCTTTTTTGAACACATAATAGATATTTTAAACTAAGAGAGTGACACTTTGTAAGCTTTTTATATATTTTATTTCTCATTTTTAAAGAAAAGTTTCAATTAGACAAATATATTTCCATAATATGGTGATACGGGTTGATTTAAATTCATAAAATAAGAATTTTAATGAAAATTTATCCCCTTGTCAATTAATTTTAACCAATATTAACCCGATTTATCATTTACTGTGATGATAAATTTTACCACAGTGATTATTCATAATGCTCAAAAATGAAAAGAAGCCATTTAAAAAATATGAATATCCTAGTGCTAAATATTGAATCAATTTTAAAAATTTGATACCTAAAAGTATCATTATTTAATTTTAAAAAATAATTTCACAAAACTCGATGAAAATGGTTTTTTAGAAAAACATATTTTTGTGTAGAACTTTTTGCTAAATATTCTCCCTTTCATAGAAAAAATAAATTAATGTTAACAGATTTGATTGAATATATAATATATAAATATAAATAAAATCATTCAACATTAATGAATAATTTAATTTATTAAAATATAAATATATTTCTTGCATAAAAATTGTTTTTTCATAAAAAAATTCATTTATTTTCAAATGTATCTTTATTTTAATTAATAAGTAGTTTATAACAAATAAATGCATTTTTTTGATATCTAAACAATATATTTTCAAAATTTATTTCTTTGTATTCATACCCACAAATCCCATGGATATATGATAATCATCAAATTAAATAATAATATTTTAATATTATATCAAAATTCATTTAAACTCGATGTTTCATATAACACAAGCTACCAAATGAATCAAAATTAATTATAGGGAACTATTTAATAAAATATCTAGGTGTTCTTGAAACCAATTATCAAATAGAGCCTCATAAGGATCTATTTGAATGTTATAATGGAAACTATTGTTATATGTGAAATCCACTTGGGGAAGGGGCAGATCCCAACACCCTTGAAAGTCCATTACACATGAACTCAACATATCATATAGAGTATGAATGGTTCATTCAGACTAATCATTTGTTTGAGGGTGATAATAAATACTAAAACTCATATAGGCATCCAATTATACCTTATGTATTATTTAGAGCCTCGAGAAAAACCTCAAATATTGATTAGATATAATATAGAGTGGTACTCCATGAAGTATTACCACTTCTATTATATATATCATGTCAAGTTTGTTAAGAGAGAAATATTCCTTCATAGAAATGAAATGTCTTGGATTTATAACATTATTGACTACAACCCAGATGGTGTCATTACCTTTATATATCTCAGGTATCCCTATAATGAAATCCAAGGTTATGATTTTCCATTTCATATTGGTATGGAAAATGGTTTCCTCATAAACATATACTGATATCATCCATCCTTCAATTTTTAGAATACCAATCATCGAGATACAAATTCATCAATCTTCATCTCCATGTTATCCCATCAAAATATTATCTCCATATATCTATAAATATTAGTAATTTTTAGAGTAAAAGAGAATGATGGGATATGAAAATCATCTAGATGTTCCCTCCTCGGCTATGGTTTTGATGGGACACATATCTATGTTGTAAACCATATAAATCCATGTTTATCAAAGTTGAAATATACAATTCTCACTACCTTTTTTTGATACACCCCTTTATATTTTTGGAATTATTAACCCCATAAATAATGGATTTTTACGTAGTTATTTGATCAATGTTTTAGGAATATCCTTTTATTATTCCCATATCTATACTTTACATGTCCATGAAGATTGGATCCTAATCAATCCTAATCATGGATTGGGTTGAAGGATCCTTTATACATATCTAATCTATCGCTTTTCTCTCTTTCCCATGATGGTAACATATTAAACAATCATTACCCTTGATTATCTCTAATATATTTTATTAGCACATATGAGATTCTTTCTGGTGAATATATATTTGAGGATTTTATGATCCATATTCATGTCACACTTCTACCCATTTATATAATTTCACCAAATCATGATTATGAATATCACTACAAACAATTATATATAATTAATTGGGTAGTTATTCTTATGGATATTTAATCCGAGAGAGGCATATACTATCACTTTTCATCCTATATGAGTACAAAGATAATGATTTTTTTGGATGTGTTACTATAGATGAATAAGACATCCACACTGGTGGGTAGTGTGAGAACATGTGGACTGATTTGAGACATATTTAACTCTTTAAATACCTCTTCACATTCATCGATAAAGAAAATATTCACTCCATTTTGAGTTAGCTTGGTTAGTGGGCCTGAAAACCATGATAAGTTTCATAAAAATTGATGAAAATATCCTCTTAATTCATGGAAAATACTGATCTCCATCTTTCATATTTATCTGATTTATCATTCAATCACCTCAATCATTGAAGAACCCATATAGATTCCTTTTTTGGTTATAAAATGCCACATGAATGTTACTTTCTCCATCAAGAACTCACATTTATTATATATCACATAATTTTTTTTCATTTTAATGGTATTCACTACAATATTCTAATATTCCTCATGTTCCAACAGACATTAAGAAAATATAAGAATATCATCAATAGATACAACCAAACATATTTCTAGGTAATACCAAAAGACTCTATTCATTATGTCCATGAATATGGCTAGAGCATTATTTAGTCCAAATGGAATCACTATGAACTCATAAAGCCCATACCTTGTGTGAAAATAGTCCTGGGGATATCCTCATTCATCACCCTTAAATTATAATATATTGACCAAAGATCTATCTTTGAGATGTACTCAGATCCACATAGCTAATATAACAACTAATCAACCCATGTTAGAGGATCCTTGTTTTTTATCATGATCTTATTAAGATCATGATAATTAATGCATAGGCATATATAACCATCATTACTTTATACTATGTGGATCTTCATACCCCGTGGTGTGGTACTTAGGCATATAAGCCCCTTCATCCCAATTATCCTATGGTTTCTTCTTCAATTCTTCAAGTTCAAAAATGACCATTGTGTATAGACTCTTAGATATTAGAAAATATATGATCATAATCTAAATTGAGATCTCAAAATTATATCTTGTGGGAAGACCAGATATTTTTTTGTAAAAACAAAAGCATATTGTATTAAAAAGGTAATTTCATCAAGGATTATATTTTCCTTAGTCTTAATCATTTGATAAAGATAGCCTTTCTCTTAAGGAAATAATTTTCATTCTTCCAATGATGATACGAAAAGGGGTTCATCATACTCCATTAACTTGTATAGAATCAAAGGTTGATTCATGATATGGAGGGTGATTTCATTCTTTAAAATTTTTATGTTAGCTCAATATAAGTAAATTCAATACATACCCATAATTGCATCAAATTCAGAAAAAGGGAGTATCATGAATGTAAAAACCTGATTCTTTCTTGAGGCATTAATTCAATTTTGCCATCAATTATCAGTTTAAATTCTTTCTCATAGCCTAATATGAATTCCATTTGAGGTAATTGAGGTGTTGGGGGTGTCTGGGGTAGGTTTGTATCCTGTAACCCATGTTTATGGTGAAAAGAGGAGGTCAGGTGGTTATCACAAATTGGGCATGTTAGTCTGCACAGCCACGTGGAAAAGTATTGATTTTTCATAGACTTTGACATAGGATTCTCTCATGGTTACCACATAGTTAGTAAATTGTATAGGGTAACCCCGAGGGTTCCCCTTGGCCTAAAAGAACCTGTCCATTATCAGTACATGGTTTGGCACATGACGTGCATACAACATGCGACCTAGGCTCTGCTGGAAATTTTATAAATTTTCATTAAATTAAATATATATTTATAAATTTAATTTGAGTTCTTATCCTCCCATGCATAGAAATGATCTCTTGATAATATCTCCTCCCTCTATAGTTCAAATACAGATCTCTTCTCCATATGGAATCTTAATCAATCATGATTCATCTCCTTTGATACATAATGATAAGGTCTTAATTCCTTTTTAGCCTCTCTCAATTTATATGGATATTAGAAGTATTATTCAGATTTAGGATTATATTCCATAATTTTTCATTCATCATTCAATTTTTAGATTACTCCTAATTTGGGCGGATTTAGAGCCTGATACTGGATGATCTACCAACCATGGACCAATGGTTGGTGGTCTTTTTTCCTTTTACTCAATGTCATTGCCTTTATATATTCCATTTTGCAGTGTGACCATTTTATTGGTGTTTCCTTAAATGGAAATTGAACCATATTATATCTTGTCGTGATCTAGTTAATATAATGGGATTTTTAATTAATTTATGTCTTTAGAACCTTAAATGTACCTCCCCATGGGTTGTGTTAGTTTAAATAGTAATTTGATGGATTTATTCCTTGTAAACCCCTTGAGGTGTTCTTTTATCCCTATCATGAGTTTTTAAAAATGGGATTGGTTATAAATGGAATTTAAATGTTTTGAATTTTAAATCAAATTAATTATGGTTATGGGATGGATTACATTACCATTGACTCATGTATGTTTTTACTTCTCTAAGAATGCGTACTTAGTCTTAGTTCTTCCCATGTGAGTAATGTAGAGGCTATGAAATGATTTGATGAAATTGGCATGAATTTATCTAAATGTTGATTTGTAATGACCCAAATTTTTTAAATAAATCTTGTTTCCTAATTTTATGTGTTATTTTATTTTATTTTATACTCAACAAAAATGTTTCATTTGATAACATGAGTATAATTAAAATGAGACTTTTGGGTTTTGACTGTTATTTGACCATTGGTCAATATGACCGCTGGAAACTAAACATTTTGACTATTGTCTCTAAATACAAGAAATATTGGTTAATTAATATAGAAAGAAGATTCGATGGCCTCACCCAGTAGTCTTGGACCGATTGAAGCCCATCTAACAGAACTTGGGAAGGAGGTAGCACCACTGGGCTTTGCTCTGGACCAAACAAAACCTGAAATTCATCGTGTGAAGCTAGAACGGGATCGCCTTCACGAGAAGTTCAAACTGATAGAAATTACTACTCGTGCGATGTTTCCTGAGCCTCCCTCAGATTCTATCACCTTAGCACACCTTACTCATAGGTCCTATGCTGGTGTGATAAGGGGCTATGTAAGGAGACTATCACTGCCTTGTGTAATCTTTTGTTTTAAATAAAAATTGGGATTTCTTCTTATGATGAAGTTTATGAATTTTCAAATGTTCGGATAAATATAGTATGCATATTTTTGATGAATTTTAGTGAATGTATATTTTAAAAATGTTTATGTAAACCTTAAATAAATAAAAATGTGTAATTATTTTCAAAAAAATGGTCTTCTAAAATTATGTTCAGTACGAAATTTCGAGTCTAATAAGATCAACTTGATTTTTGAGTAATAGTAAATTTTGAATAGTGATTTTACGCTTAGGATTAGTAATGTGACCAAATGGATTAGTAATTTCACTGAAAGAATGTTTTAATATAATTTAGACACCTAGATTATGTAATGAGATTCGATAAAATGGGTAAATAATAGTTTCATAAATTATTATTCAAGTATTAGTTTTTTTGGGTGAATAGTGTTTTTTAATTAAAAATTAAATTTAAAATATTTAAAAAATTGTTTTTATAAAATGGATTTCATTTTTGAACTCATAGCATCGATATTATGTTAAGGTAATTTTTGGGGTTTTTTATGAAAAAAATGAATTTTCGGTGAATAGTGTGTTTATTTTAAAAAATGAATTAAAAATATTTAGAATTTTTTTTATAAAATAGAGTTAATTTCTGAAATCAGAGCATTGATATTTGGTTAAGGTGAAATTTTGGGATTTTTCTGAGAAAGATGAAATTTTCAGTGAATAGTAAAAATGCAGTTTTAGGGTTTCAGTATGTTTAAGGACATCATAACTGTGTCATGATGATGTCATGAGATATTTTAAGGGTTGGACGGCCAAGGGTGATGAATTATTGTTTTGAGGGCCCCATGTGGCCTAACTCCATGGTAAATGCCAAGGGAGAGCACATGGTTTTGAGAAAAACACTTGTGAGGTGTGCCTTGGCCATTAATGCCTGGTCCCCTCACTTTCCCTATAAATACCAAGCCATCATCTCATCAATTCGACTCCCCACTCTCCCCCAACGAAGTTCTGGTCTAATTACCTCCCAAGGAGTCCTCCCAAGGTGCCCCCAAGCCCTCAAGGTCCCAACCATTGAGTTTTAAGAGCTACGTTTTAAGGTAAGGGATCCGATCTCTCTCTTTATTTTCAAGAAATATCTTTTATGCAATTTCTTTTTTGCTCCATGTTCTTATGTTAAAGGGTGTTATTTTATACTCCTCTTACTTCCCTTTTCATGTTAACATAATTAGAGATCCCCTATTACTCTCATTATTTTGTTTTATGATGTTTTAAGTGGCGCCGTTAGGCTGTCGAAATTTTTGTAACAGATTCTTTCTCCCTTCTCATTTTTTCAAGATCTATTTTCATGTAAAGTATTTCAAGTTAATTTTTTTTATGTTGGGGTATGATCTCTAAATTTATCATACTGATCTTTTATTATCATATTATGAGAGACCCCATTTGATCTCTTCAATTCAGTATTTTGAAGTTTTAAGTGGCGCCGTTAGGTTGTTGAATTTTTAAGTGGTTCTTCACCCTTCTCGTTTGTAAGTTCTACTTTCATGTCAATTCTTTAAAGTTCCTTTTTATTATGTTGGGGTATGATATCTATATCTATCATACTGATATTTTATGACCATATGATGAGATACCCCATTTGACCTCTTCAATTCAGTATTTTGATGTTTCAAGTGGCGCCGTTAGGCTGCCGAATTTTTAAGTGGTTCTTTACCCTTCTCTTTTTGAAGTTCTACTATCATGTCAATTCATTCAAGTTCCTTTTTGTTATGTTGGGGTATGATATCTATATCTATAATAATGATATTTTATGACCATATGATTAGAGACCCCATTTTATCTCTTTAATTCAGTATTTTGAAGTTTAAGTGGCGTCATTAGCCTGCTGAATTTTTAAGTGGTCCTTGCACCTTTCTCCCTTTTCAAAGTTCTAATTCCATGTCAAGTCTTGCAAGTTCCTTTTTATTATGTTGGGGTATGATCTCTATATCTATCATACTTATCTTTTATTTTCATATGATGAGAGACCCTATTTGATATCATCAATTCATTTTGGTAGAAGTTTATGTAACGTTGTTAGGCTGCCGAATTTTCATAAGAGAAATATTTTTTTTGTCTTCCTTTCATGTTCTTCATTTCACATGGTATATTTTCAAATTTCATTACCATGTTCTTAAATCCTTTATATTCTATCCCTCTATTGTTTTATGGGTCATTTATGAATGTTTGACCCATGTCCCCTCTCTTTTCAATGTTTTCTAAAACCCCGAAACATAGCAGTTATGCTGCCGAATTTTCATCTCAAAATGCCACTCTCTTTTCTCAAAATTATTTTATGTTATAATGTTAATACTCAAAGCTCTTATTTCAATAGGATTATTCACATATATACCAAAATTTTATATTTTAAATTCTGGGATTTACATACATAAAACCCGCTCTCCCCTTCTGTGGGTTTAAAGTGACGTAAAGATCATGTCTTTAAAGCAGTTTTTTAAAAAGTTATGATTATGAAATGAAACCCATTTATTTTATTCTATATGGGTTATTTATTAATTTTTTGATGATGATATATGTGTCTCATATGATAATAAAGGCAAATTTAAGGGTGCGCCCTGATAGCGCTCCAATGCATTGGGCAATGATGTAACCATTAGAGATTACAATTTTCACGATACCTTGGTGAATAACCTTGGTAATTTTCAAATGACACCTTGGGGATGGACCTTGGTGATATTTTCATGATTTTCTATGTTAAATGATGTTTCCACATCTTAAAGTTATGAAAAATTTTATTTTTATTATGATATATCTCATGATTTGTTTCTCATGCCTTAAAGTTCTTTTCATGACCTTATTGAAGTATCTCAAGTTCACATGTAAAATGTTTCTCTTGTTTCCATTACTGGGCCTTCTTCTCACCCTTTCTTTTGATGTGTTTCGCCAGGTTATGAGATGCAGTAATGAACCTAGGATGAACATGAGGAGAAGCCTTTAAAGTGTTTAAGAAGAATGTTTTATGTTTTCATGTTTTATGTTCCTAGTTTCCAAGACACTAAACCTTAAAGATCCTCAATTTTGTGTAATGAAATGAAAGTTTATGTTATAAAAAGGAGGGATGCTATAGTTGGTATGAAAGGATGGTTAATTTATTTGTGGAAATTAGGATATGAAAACTTTAGGAAGAACCCTATAGAAAAGTTTAAATATAGGAAATCTTCCAGATATTTTGGTGAGTATTGAGTAAGGGGTTGCCAAGTAAATACATCCCTGTCTGGATATGAGTAGGTAGAGGTGGCTCTAGCACAGATGTACATAGGGGTAAAACCCGAAAACACCACTTTGAGATAGACTCAAACAAGAACTGGTACATGACAACGGGCCTTGCTGCACTCTTGGTTACGACACTCCCGGGAGATATGCTTTGGTAAATTCATAAGCTTAGTATAAACCATTATTAAAGGAACAAAGATAAAATAAAATAAAGATTCACATAAGAATATACGATCATGGATAACCTAGATTGGAACCTAAGGGATCACAAGTTAGGATATACTTTTATTCTACAAGTTTATCCTTTTTTGCTTAAAGTTTCCTTTTCATGACTATTGGAGAAGTATTTAAGCCCCTAATTATACTTTATCATCTTAGTTAATGGTAGGAAATGGAAGAACATGTCCTAATAACGAATTTGATCGGAAATGCGATGATTGCCATATTAATATGACAGAGATGATTAGGGGATTAAAAGATGATTATTATTTTGGAAGACGTTCACTATTTTGGGGACCCTATATGATCGAGGTAAATAGATTACTATGGTATTTTCATTGAGAAGTAAGGTTGACTTATATTTTGAAGAATAGATGAATTTAAGGTGGACTTATAGTAATTTAGGTTACTTATGGAAATGATTAACCTATCTTGGGGTAAATATGTTTAGGTTAGTTACTTTTGTTATAAGATGTTAGGAGTGGTTGATGTTGTTTGGAGATGAATGATAAAGTTTACCTTGGAAGACTATGTTATCCAATCCATCTTGTATTTGGGTTTCAATCTTAGTTTGGTTTATTTTGAGGATTTTTAAGGACAATTATTTACAGAATGGTCTATGATGAACTCTGGGTAGTACCATGGAACTTTGAATATTTAAAAGTAGTTTCAATTCCTATGGGATTATTTATTTTTGAAGAGTTGTTTTACCTTACCCTTTCTAATTTTGGGATAATGTTTAAAGATAGATGAAATAGATGGTTAATCTTTTGTGGATTATGTGATTCTCTAGAAGAGGATTCTTGTGTTTTGATGAGACAAAGTGGTTTTGAATGCTCATCATTTGGAGAAAAGATTATTTTTGGGTAGAAACTTATTAAAGGATGAAACTCTACATGAAGATAAGTATATTTTCTTATGTTTTTGTTTTATGTTGTAAATGAATTCCTCAAAATTATGAAAAGGAATGTAAAACAAAAACGTTGTTGGTTTAAGTTTCCTACTAGGTAATCAAAGACCGTTTACACACATCATAACTTTGGGATTTTCTTATGGTTAACTTTCTCCTAACCATGTTCTCTATCACTCTCCCCCAGAACTTAACCCTTTGTTTTTCTTCCATGTCCATGTTTTCCTACACGGAATCCTAGTGTGGGTTGACTCGGGTGACCTTTGTACTTCCCTTTCTTTATTTTAAAGTAATAGTTTTACTGACTCCTTTTCCGATGTGGGACTTTCAATGAAAATTCAAAACCCAATTTTAAAAATTGTGAGGATGCAATTTCTTAATGGGGGAAGATTGTAATGACCCAAAATTTTTAAATAAATCTTGTTTCCCAATTTTATGAGTTATTTTATTTTATTTTATACTCAACCAAAATGTTTCATTTGAAAAAATGAGTATAATTAAAATGAGACTGTTGGGTTTCGACTGTTATTTGACCATTGGTCAATATGACCGCTGGAAACTAAACATTTTTACTATTGTCTCTAAATACAAGAAATCTTGGATAATTAATATAGAAAGAAGATTCAATGGCCTCACCCAGTAGTCTTGGACCGATCAAAGCCCATCTAATAGAACTTGGGAAGGAGGTAGCACCACTGAGCTTTGCTCTGGACCAAACCAAAGCTGAACTTCATCGTGTGAAGCTAGAACGGGATCACCTTCACGAGAAGTTCAAACTGATAGAAATTACTACTCATGTGATGTTGGCCGAGCCTCCCTCAGATTCTATCACCTTAGCACACCTTACACATAGGTCCTATGCTGGTGTGATAAGGGGCTATGTAAGGAGAACATAACTGCCTTGTGTAATCCTTTGTTTTAAATAAAAATTCGTATTTCTTCTTATGATGATGTTTATGAATTTTCAAATGTACGTATAAATATAGTGTGCATATTTTTTATGAATTTTAGTGAAAGTATATTTTAAAAATGTTTATGTAAAACTTAAATAAATAAAAATGTGTAATTATTTACAAAAAATGGTCTTCTACAATTATGTTCAGTATGAAATTTCGAGTCTAATAAGATCAACGTGATTTTTGATGAATAGTAAAATATGAATAGTGATTTTACGCTTAGGATTAGTAATGTGACCAAATGGATTAGTAATTTCACTGAAAGAAAGTTTTAATATAATTTAGACACCTAGATTATGTAATGAGATTCGATAAAATGGGTAAATAACAGTTTCATAAATTATTATTCAAGTATTAGTTTTTTTTGGGTTAATAGTGTTTTTTAATTAAAAATTAAATTAAAAATATTTATAAAATTGTTTTTATAAAATGGATTTCATTTTTGAACTCATATCATCGATATTATGTTAAGGTAATTTTTGGGGATTTTTCTGAAAAAAATGAATTTTCGGTGAATAGTGTGTTTATTTAAAAAAATGAATTAATAATATTTAGAAAATTATTTTTATAAAATTGATTGAATTTTTGAACTCAGAGCATTGATATTTGGTTAAGGTTGAATTTTGGGATTTTTCTGAGAAAGATGAATTTTTCAGTGAATAGTAAAAATGTAGTTTTAGGGTTTCGGTATGTTTAAGGACATCATAACTATGTCATGATGATGTCATGAGATATTTTAAGGTTTTCCCAGCCAAGGGTGATGAATTATTGTTTTGGGGGCCCCATGTGGCCTAACTCCATGGTAAATTCCATGGGAGAGCACATGGTTTTGAGAAAAGCACTTGTGAGGTGTCCCTTGGCCATTAATGCCTTGTCCCCTCACTTTCCCTATAAATACCAAGCCATACTCTCATACATTCGACTCCCCACTCTCCCCCAACGAAGTTATGGTCTCATTACCTCCCAAGGAGTCCTCCCATGGTGCCCCCAAGCCCTCAAGGTCCCAACCATTGAGTTTTAAGAGTTACGTTTTAAGGTAAGGGATCCAATCTAACTCTTTCTTTTCAAGAAATCTCTTTTATTTATTTTATGGTCCATGTTCTTATGTTAAAGGGTGTTCTTTTATAATCCTATTACTGCAATTTTCATGTTCACATAATTAGAGATCCCCTCTTACTCTCATTATTTCGTTTTATGATGTTTTAAGTGGCGCCGTTAGGCTGCCGAAATTTTTGTAACAGATTCTTTCTCCCTTCTCATTTTTTCAAGATCTATTTTCATGTAAAGTATTTCAAGTTACTTTTTATTATGTTGGGGTATTATCTCTAAATTTATCATACTGATCTTTTATGATCATATGATGAGATACCCCATTTGATCTCTTCAATTCATTATTTTGAAGTTTTAAGTGGCGCCCTTAGGCTGCCGAATTTTTAAGTGGTTCTTCACCCTTCTTGTTTTGAAGTTATACTTTCATGTAAATTCTTTCAAGTTACTTTTTGTTATGTTGGGATATGATATATATATCTATCATACTGATATTTTATGACCATATGATGAGATACCCCATTTTATCTCTTCAATTCAGTATTTTGAAGCTTCAAGTGGCACCGTTAGGCTGCCGAATTTTTAAGTGGTTCTTCACCATTCTCGTTTTGAAGTTATACTTTCATGTCAATTCTTTCATGTTCATTTTGGTTATGTTGGGGTATGATCTCTATATATATCATACTGATATTTTATGACCATATGATGAGAGACCCCATTTTATCTCTTCAATTCAGTATTTTGAAGTTTAAGTGGCGTCGTTAGCCTGCTGAATTTTTAAGTGGTCCTTGCACCTTTCTCCCTTTTCAAAGTTCTAATTCCAGGTCAATTATTTCAAGTTCCTTTTTATTATGTTGGTGTATTATCTCTATATCTATCATACTTATCTTTTATGTTCATATGATGAGAGACCCTATTTCATCTCATCAATTCATTTTGGTAGAAGTTTATGTAACGTTGTTAGGCTGCCGAATTTTCATAAGAGAAATCTTTTTTTTGTCTTCCTTTCATGTTCTTCATTTCATATGGTATATTTTCTAATTTCATTACCATGTTCTTAAATCCCTTATATTCTATCCCTCTACTATTTTATGGGTCATTTATGAATGTTTGACCCGTGTCCCCTCTCTTTTCAATGTTTTCTAAAACCCCGAAACATAGTCGTTATTTTGCAGAATTTTCATCTCAAAATGCCACTCTCTTTTCTCAAAATTATTTTATGTTATAAAGTGAATACTAAAAGCTATTATTTCTATAGGAGTATTCACATATATACCAAAATTTTCTATTTTAAATTCTGTGAGTTACATACATGAAACCCGCTCTCCCCTTCCGCGGGTTTAAAGTGACGTAAAGATCATGTCTTTAAAGCAGTTTTTTAAAAAGTTATGATTATGAAATGAAACCCATTTATTTTATGATATATGGGTTATTTATGAAATGTTTGATGATGATATATGTGGATCACATGATAATAAAGGCAAATTTATGGTTGCGCCCTGATAGCGCTCCAATGCATTGGGTAATGATGTAACCACTAGAGATTACAATTTTCACGATACCTTGGTGAATAACCTTGGTAATTTTCAAATGACACCTTGGGGATGGACCTTGGTGATATGTTCATGATTTTCAATGTTAAATGATGTATCCAAATCTTAAAGTTATGAAAAATTTTATTTTTATTATGATATATCTCATGATTTGTTTCTCATGCCTTAAAGTTCTTTTCATGACCTTATTGAACTATCTCAAGTTCACATGTAAAATGTTTCTCTTTTTTCCTTTACTGGGCCTTCTGCTCACCCATTCTTTTGATGTATTTCCCCAGGTTATGAGATGTAGTAATGAACCTAGGATGAACATGAGTAGAAGCCTTTCAAGTGTTTAAGAAGAATGTTTTATGTTTTCATGTTTTATGTTCCTGGTTTCCAAGACACTAAACCTTAAAGATCCTCAATTTTGTGTAATGAAATGAAAGTTTATGTTATAAAAAGGTGGGATGCTATATGATTTTCCCATATGAGTTATATGATAAGTAAGACATGTGATAACTAGATTGGATTGTTTGGATTGTTATATTGAAAATGGAAATGTGAGTATTTCAATGGCCTTTGAATTTCTTTCCCTTGTGAGTTATGTTGAGACCATTATATGTGATTGAATGATTAAGCATGGTGAGATCGTTATTATGTTATGACCATGGGAGTAAATGAAAGGTCAGTCCATTGAGGTTGGTGCTTGCTCAAGTCAACCTTTTTAAGTAAATTATATTAAATGCCTTTTTTTACCTTGGAATGTTTATAGAATTGTTTAAATGATACGAAATTGATTAAATGATTAATTGGAAAGGGTGATACAAGGATTTGTATTGTAATTATATAGATGGAATCTTGTGCCTATTGACTTATACAACTTGGTGATATGTGGATTCACAATAAAATTCCATGGAAGGAATCAATGTCTTGGACCTATATATGCTGCGAGTTATACATGGATCTAAATGAGGGACGCCATGGATGGAGTCACTAAGGCTTGGATTATATACCGTGTGATACATGGATTCCTATTATAATTCCATGGAATGAATCAGATGGAATTTACAATTTATTTCATGTGTCATACTCAGGATCCCTTAGTGGACCACCAAGGATGGACTTGATAGGCATTGAAAATATACCTCACATAGAGTGATACACTGTTCCTTTGAGGTTCCCTAGGTGTGGGATTATAGGGTGTTGGTTGATATTATATATCGGTTAATACTTGAATTCCAAATTAGGAATTTCAAGGATGAACTCAGGTACAAAATGAATTAAATGAAATTAAATGACTTATGAATTGTCTCCAAGACAAAGAACAATCATAGGGTATATCTAGAGTTGAATTATTTTGATGGGATTCTGAGGTATCTTTTTTGCTTTTGGTTACATGGGGGATGTCATTATTATGTCGGATCTTGAGACTTGTAAATTCAATGGGATTTAATTTTTAAATTTTTTGATTAAATTAAATGGATATTGAATGATTACTTACACATTAAGGATGTTTACTTTAACATTCTCCTTTTGTACTGGTTTACTCATTGCACACTTCTAGTCATATATATTCACTATCTAATTATAATATAACTTGGGTGGATACCTACTAGGATTTAGTCTTACACACTATTTGGAAAACATTATGGTACCCAAATAGATTATATCATTATAGGTGTTGTTATGGGAAAGTTCATTAATATTGGTATGTGATATGCTTCGTAAGAGTAGAAGATCATGTGACCAAAATGAGGCTTGTTATGCTATTGAGATTCATTTTTTCCTTTTTATACTGTTGGTAAATTTTTTGTATAGGACTTATATTAACCTATTTAGTTGGTTTTATTAGAAACTTTTGACATGCATCGTTGTCTTGTTAATGATATGATGTTTGGATTTCTTAAATTATCAGCCTTCGACTTTTTATTTCCCTTATAAGGTTTACTACTTTTGTTATTGAAATTTCATTATATTTATTCTATGAAACACTCTAATCATGAGGTAATATTCTCCCCACTGACACACCTAGTCCCTCTTTTTTTAGTCAGCATCCTCTAGATTTTGGGGAAATGTGAATGAGGACTTGTGGCCAATCGGGATCAGAGCACTATTTAGTGGAATCCTGGTTCAGGATGTTACAAAGTGGTATCATAGACTTCTTTTCTAGTTAGTCTTAATATTTTGAGATAATATAAAGGTAGATAAAGGAAAATGAATTTGGTAATGAGATTTTCCCGGGCATTGCTAACCCATGTACAAGGAAAAGGATAATTACCCCATATTGAATTGTTGTTTTTTGAATTTTGACAATTATAATTGATTTGATTCAACCATTTGGTGATCCACATGATTGATGATGTTATTTTTATATTTATTTGGTTTCTATTCTATTAAAAACTGATGTTATGAGGGTACTCCATCTCATGCATAATATATGTACCCACTATATTTCACGTGCCACACATTATGCCATTACATTTGTAATGAATTAAAAATCAGATAATGTTGTGATAGGTGTTGTGATATATATTTCTACCATTGGGATTAGGTATATTGAGATATATTATTGTGTGAAAAGTATGGAGACCAAGCTTTGGCCCCTGAGCTTTACGGGTCTGGTCGGATTTGAATCTCATGAATCATGGTTCAACATTTAAAATGAAATGAAATATGGTGTAACAGAGGTGGACACAAAGATTTTTTCTTTGAGATATATGGACCCCATGGATTAGAATTTAGTGTGCCATTGTTTAATCTCTAAATGAAATGTTCTGTAAATGTAAAATCATGTTGAAATTTAATGGATTGTAGAAGACAACTTAACATGACCCGACCTTAGTTATGGAAAGTCGGTTGTATCTCTTGCTTTTAGTTGGCTTGTTCGACAACCATACCTAACCTGTGGGGCATGTATAGGGTTGAGTCCTTATAGAGGAAGGATTTTACCCATACTACAAAAAATATCTACACTTTTGAGATGAAAACATTGATAATGATCATGAGTTGAGGCATGTGTTTGGCATTGTTAAGACATACCACCATGAAAACCTGAAATTGTATACTAGGAGGGTGGTGATGATCAAACCCCAGAGGTGATAAGAAATGGGATACCATTGGATCATCCTATCATTCCAGCTGTGACACCATGAGTCGTAGAAGATATAGGTGTTCAGGCACAGTTTCACAATGGGTTCTTGTTTTTCATGAAGTCTATTCCAGGAGAACTGTGAACTTCCTCAATTATGAAAAAGTTGAAGCATGAGTTTCAGTATTAACAGACACCCACATTTTTGGGGGATATAGGATCACAATATGTGGATTCATGGTTATAGATCACATTTATTATCTTCAAGCACATAGAGACACCTCCTAAGAGGAGGGTAAAGATTGCTTTGTACATGCTGCCTGATTCCACCAAGAGGTGATTGGATGTTATCACTCAGTTAATTGTCACCGAGAGATGTCCTAGAGGGATTTTCATATGTACTTATACGATTATTTATATCTCGAGACTTTGAGGGCTGATATAGCGTAGGAGTTCATACATCTAGAGAATGGTGTCCTTTCAGTTATGGAATATTCATCCTGTTTTATAGATCTCCAGTGTTTCACACCTAATCTGATGGTTGATGTGCTATTAATAGACATACAATTCAAGGATATTATCAGTTATGAGTTCTGATTGTTGGTGAATTCCTTTTGGATGACTATGATATTTTGAATAGTGAATCAGGTGTTGATCACAAAGAATAACCTAAGAGAGGATAGGTATACGAGACAAGCAGTTAAAGTTCTCAATCTAATGCTTCTTTGACCAGTAGTATGCATCATCATATGAGGCTTATATGCTATGATTTTATCATTCATAACATCTCTTTAGGTAGCCAGATGTGGTGCTATTAGTGCGATAAAGTAGGACATACCAGGCCACAGTGTACATGGGATCTAGTCAACTGCCCTTTTCATGGAAAGATGGGCCATCTATAGTGCTTCCGCAGAACATTTCTACTAGAAACTACTGTGAGATGGACTACCCTAACTCCATGCGTATGAGTAGGGTTGGTGGATTCTCATCAGGAAGGGAGCTGTGGTACACCTAGCTTAATAGGCTATGATTGTGGTTGTGATTGTGGTAGTCAGAGAATAGTTTTATAGGGACAAAAGGGTGGATCAGCTCAGGGTAGCTAAGCAGTTTCACAAGGCTATATAATATGTCAGGAATGAGCTGTGCAACATACCCACTAGAAGCAGGACTTGGACCTTCTATAGTTATAGGTAAAATTCTTGTGGTATCCACTTTATCTTCTTCGCTCTTTGATAATGGTGCTTCACATAGATTTATATCTGTTCATATTATTGAGAACCTTGGGCTAAGTGTTCAGTCTTTTAACCACATGATTACTAATGAAAATACATTATAAATTAGAAAGGCGAGTGTACGATAGTGCATGTAGTGCCTCTTCATGATTGGAGAGTGTCGCTTCATATGGGACCTCTTCATTCTCAAGATGACTAGATTTGATATCAGTATTAGAATGGATTGGTTTTTTCCCTTTCATTCTTTTGTCGATGTCTATCACTGAAGGGTGATATTTACATCACTAGATGGTTGATAGTACATTCACAAAGGTGAATGAGATGTTCTAGAAAGCCAAGATGGACCTGATCATTTTGGGCTAGGTTTGATGATGGCGCAAACTTTGAGTTTATATATGGAAAATTAGGGAGCACATCATATTGATTTCCATTATGTGGTTGACCATTTTAAGTATGTCTTCCCAGATGACTTCTCCAGATTACCTTTAGTGAGAGAGGTAGAGTTTTTTTTTGAGATAGTTTCAGAAGCTTCACTAGTATCAATTCCACCTTATAGGATGGATATGATGGAGAGGTAAGAGATCATTTGGAAGCTAATAGATTTAGAGGAAAAGGGTTTCATCTGACCAAGTACTTATCTATGGGTTTTGCAAACATTTTTTTGAAAATGTTGGGTGGTAACCTCAATCAATGTGTGGATTAACGAATGTAGAACTAGTTAATTGTTAAGAGTTGGTATCCTCTATCATAGATAGATGATCTATTTGACAATTTATGAGGATCTCATGTCATCTCAAATATTTATTTAATATTTGGTTATCATTAGTTCCATGTTAGACCATTAGACATACCTTGCACTACCTTCCGGAGCAGGTATGATCTATATTAGTATTTTGTTATGCCATTAGGCCTTGCTAATGGGACATACGTATTCATTGTACTGATGAATTGAGTGGTGAATCCTTAACCAGATTTGTTTTTGGAGTTTTTGATGGATGATATATTAATCTATTCACATAATCGACATGAACATTCCACCCATATTGATATCATTTTGAATACATTGAGAGAGGATCAGTTATATTGTAAGCTCACAAAGTGGCCCATCTAGATGGATTAGATTCACTTCATGGGTCACATCATCTCAGAGTTTGGAGTATCAGTGGACATAGAGAAGGTGTGATCTGTAGTTTCTTGGGAGTAGCCAAAGAATGCATTTGATGTTCATAGTTTCTTTGGTATGAATGGTTACTAGAAGAATTTGATATAATAATTCTCACACAAAGAAACATAATTGACAGGCTAAACTAAGAAGGTTGTGAAGTATGTATCATCAGATTCCTATGAGATATCCCTTCAAGAGATGAAATAGACAGTGAATTCAGTTCCAATACAATTTTTTCCAAATCCAGGAAGGAGTTATATTGTGTATTGCAATGAATAAGGTATCAGGATGGAATCAGTTATTAAGAAGGGTGATCGAGTCATTTCATATGTGTCTCAATAGATGAGGCTACACGAGAGGAATTACGTAACACATGATCTCAAGTTAACTACAGTTGATCACAGATTGTGATGTTGGATACATTACTTATCGAGACATCATTTTTTCGGTATACATAGACCAAAAATACCCAATTATATATATACACAATGTGATATGAATTTGAGGCATTGATGGTTGGTCCAATACCTTCATTGTTTCATCTTCAAGATTACTGATACATATCGTAAAAGAAAATGTAGTAGCTAATTCCCAAAGAAGGAGGACTTAGATACGCACAATTTAGCTGGCTATTAATGAGTGAAATCTCATGGGTTTTTTTCTCTGAGATGAACTTAGAGGTGCATGGCAGTCAAGGTAATAACTTTCTATCATTCTTAAATGTGACCTCTAAATTGTTGGATTGATTAAGGATAAGGAATTTATAATATTTTGAAATCCTAGTTCTATGGAATTGTATGGAATGTGAGGACCCTCCTCATTGTTTTACTATAGGGGAAGATGATATTATGTGTTATCGTGGACACATATGGGTTTCCTTAGATATGTGTGAGGAGTTAAGGAAGGATTTTCATGCTTCATCTTAGGTAGTGCATCATGGTGTCCCCAATATGTATTGGGATTGACATCTCCAATACTGTTATCTAGATTTGAAGGGTGATGTAGCTAGTTTTTTCCTTAGTAGTTCAACATATTAACAAGTGAAAGTGGAACACCAGTGACCAAAAATACATTTACAGTAGTTTCCCATTTCCAAGTGGAAGTAGAATGATTTCATGAGGGATTTCATGATCAGTTTACCGAGGCCGACTCAAGGGAATGATGTTGTATGTGTTTTTGTGAAAAAGATCACAAAGTTTTATCACTTCCTACCTATCAAGGAGAAATTTTTAGTTAATGAGTTTGGGAGGTTGTATATCAGTGAGATAGTACGAATCCACGGGGTTTGGTATTCTATCATATTAGATTGGGACACCAAATTTATATATCAGTACTAGAAAGGTATATAGATGGAGTTTGGTACTCAGGTGCTTCTTAGCATGATATACCACCCCCATATATATGGACTGTCAGAGGCCATAATTTAGGTTCTTCATGACATGCCGGGAGCATGTGTCCAAGATCTCTAGGGTCATTGGGAGAGGCATATACCCCTAGTTGAGTTATCCAACATTAATAGATTTTTGGAATCTATTTAGAAGGATACTAATAAGGCTTTTTATGGTAGTCCATTCTGATCACCCCTGTGTTTGTTGGAGGTAGGAGAGACAACTATGTTGGAAGATCATCTAGTTCATTAGACAAGAATGAAATTGAAGTTGATTCAGAAGAGGATTGATACATTGAATTGTACTCATAAATCATACACTGATTTTTGCAGATGACATATAGAGTTTGAGGTTAGGGAACTGGTTTTCCTAAGTGTTTCTCTGATACAGGGACATAATTAGACCCTGAAAAATGGAAAGATTTCATAGAGATACGTCAGTCCATTCAAGATTCTAGAGAGAGTTGGGCCGGTAGTCTAATAGTTGTCGCTACCTCATAGGTACCAGTCTATTCATGATGTCTTCCATGTCTCTCATATTTGAAATTACTATTTATACTCTTCTCATTATTTTAATCCTAAAAAGGTTGAGTTATAGGTAGATGAATCTTTTAAGGAGAATCCTATTCTAATTGCAGATTATAGCATAAAGGTTTTCTATGGCCAATCTGTTTTTCTAGTACGGGTTCTATGGCAGTAAGACTGAGTAAAAGATGAGACCTAAGAGTGGGATGTTGATGTTTGATCATAGTGGCTTGTGTTTTTTCCGGTCATACTTCACCACAGTTGTAAGGGAAATTCCAGGAAGAATTCCTTTAAGGTGGGATGTTTTTACGAACATGGTTTTTCATGAGGTATGAATTTATTTTTTATTTTTTATCAATTTTCAGTTTAAATGACAGTTTATAGAATATTATAAATTTCTTTTGAGGACATGAAGGTTTTATGGGTGTCTGAGGTTGATATAGATCCCAAATCCCATGTTTTCGGTGAAAATTGGAGGCTAGATGGATAATGAAAATCGTGTGGGTTGGGCCGCATTGCTGTGTGTCCCGATATGTCTTTTTAGCAGACATTGATAGATGATTTTAGTATGGTTACCACATGGTTATTAAACAATGTGAGGTAACCGTTTGGGTACCCCGTGCGCCTATAATATGTGACCCAGGCCATATAAGAAAACTTTAAATTTTTAATTAGATTAAAAATAAATTTATAAACCTAAGTTGAGTTATTATTTTACAATGCATAGTAAGTATCTCTTGAGAATATCTCCACCCTAAACAATCCTTCAAATTTAGATATCATCTCCATCCATAATCTGATTCAAGAATGATTTATCTCCATGGATTGGTAACAATAAGGCCTTAATATTTTTATCCTTTCGTGTTTCTTCTTGATATACGCTATGCTATTTGGATTTTGGAACATATGAACTAATTTATAATTATTTTTATATCAATAGATTTCACCTAATCTAGAAAAAATTATATCTTAATACTAGGTGAGCTATCTATCATAGACCTGTGTTAGGTGGTCTCGTGCCATATGATCAATGTCAGGCTGTTTATATATGTCATCATGTTGTGCGCCCATTTTTTGAGTGTCACCTAAAATGGAAATTGAAACCTATTATTTACAATCAAGTTCTTAGTAATTGAATGGGCCTATTAATGCATGTTATGGCTTTAGAACCTTCAATTGAACACCCCTTGGGGTGTGTGGGTATAAATAGACCATTTAAGGATTTATTCCTTAGACACCACTTTAAGTGTGCCTTTATCCATTTAATGGGTTGTTAAAATGGGATTGGTTATAAAATGAATTGAAATGTGTTGAATTGGAAATTTAATGAATTATGGGTGTGGGATAGATGAATTTAACTTGAACCATGCCTTTAATTTCACATTTACACAAGCATGTTTTGTTTTTGTGTTGCCCATGTGAGTAAGTAGAGGCTATTCCTGGAGTTAATTAAATAGGATTGAATTACTCTAATCGTTGATTTTCCCATGTGAGAATTATGAAAACTAAGCCATGTGATAGCTTGATAGGATTTTTATTCTTGTTACATTAAAAATGACCATTTTATTATTTTAATGGACTTTAAATTTCTAGCACCTGTGAGTGATGTTGTGACAATGCTATGCGATGGAATGATTTATCATGGGAAGCTCATTATTATTTAAATCCCACATGAGTAAATGAAAGGCCAATACTTTTAATATTTTCTTTGTTTGAGTCACCGTTTTTAGTTGAGTTATTTTGAATTCCTTTGGTTTTTACCATCGTATTTTTAATTAATTGTTAAAATGAAATGGAATTGACTAAATAATTAATAGGAAAGGGTGATACATGGATTCAGATTAGAATTCCATGGAGGGATTCTTATTTCTATTGACTTATTATCATCGATTGATACATATATTCACATCAGAATTCCACTAATGGAATAAATGGATTGATCTAATATTTGATGTGAGTGATACATGAATCCAATAGAGGGATGCCATATAAACACTCATTGAGGCATAAATAATATTTCAAGTAATACATTAATTAATATTATAATGAAATGGATAGAATCATGGGGAATTTATTTTCTCCCATGGGTTATACTTGGGATCCCTTAGTGGTTTTCCAAGGACATGCCTAATTGGTAGTGACATTATACATCATCTAGAGAAATACCAGGTACTATTGAGGTTTTCTAGGGATGGGCTTATAGGGTGTTGTTTGATATTTCACTTGGTGTGATACATGAATTCCAAAATTGGAATGTAAAGGAAGGACTCATATTATGAATAAATTAAATGAAATTAAATGACTTATGATGTATCTCCAAGCTAATGAACAGACATTGAATCATTCATGAATTATATTATTTTTATGGTCTTATGAGGCATCTATAGTGATTCTAGTTACACAGGGAATGTCGAACTTTTTCTGGATATCGCGGCTTGTAAATTAAATGAGATTTAATTTTTAAATGTTTTGATTAAATGAAAAGAATATTAAGAGAGTAATTGGGAATAAATAATTCTTAATTTTGAGATATCATTGTTTACTACATTATACATTATACACTGCCTATCATATATATTCACTGACTGATTTGTACAAACTACAAGAGTTTTCCTATTGGGATTTATTCTCACACCATATTTGGGACACTTTTTAGGACCCAAATAGATTATGTGATTGCAGGTTTTGATAAAGTAAAGTTAACTAATAAAGGTACTTGGTATACTGCTTAGGAGAAGGAGAGAATGGGACTAGGCTTAGGATTGTGATGCTACTACGATTATTTTAGTTCTTTTGGTAATTTTGGGACACATATTTTATATGAATATTGTGTACATATTTTGTCTATTTTATCAGAGACATGTGACATGCATCATTGTCTTGAACATGATATGAATTATCTCATTGTTATATTAGTAGTATTTTGCTATTTATTTCTATTGTATGGTTTACTACTTAAAATATTAATCCATTATTGTATTTCCTATATGGTACAATATAGTGATGAAGGAATAGTATCCCCACTGATACACCTAGTCCCTTACTGCTAGTTGGTATCCTCTGGAATTTTTGGAGATGTAGTTGAGGCCATGAGGCCAACCATGCTCAGAGCACTGTTGACTGCAATCCATGTCAGGGACTTTAGAATGATGTTCACTGGGAAGTTCAACCTACAAATATAGATATGGGAGCAGTTATATTCTTGGGATGGACTAATTTCTTCATTTTTCATTTTCACATACAATTTTAATTCCATATCCTAAGGTGGTGTTTGAATATTTATTCTAAAAATGCATGATATGAAAAAATGTATAGAAGGAGAATAAATTAGAACATGAATTATTATGAAATGAGTTACCAGTATACCTATCAACACATCATTTTCATGATCCAACACATTATTTATGATGGTATAATCTCACCCATTCTCTCTAGGACTTGGAAGTTGTAATTTTTTGTTATCATAAAAAACATTATCTTAGTGAATTGATTCACATTGTTTTTTTACTTTTATTTGAAACATTGGATAAGATACTGATGGTTAATTGGAGTATTTATTTACTCAATCACATTGGTGGGTGTCTCCTACAATAATTTGATGGCTATGTGCATTTGTTTTCCACACCTAAATTATTTTTTATTCCCCTATAGGAAATTTTGGAGATGCTTCCTCCCAAAATTTTAGTAAGTGGGTTGTCGTACTTTTTTACATCATTAGATTTATACTTCACTCCCATATAATTAAACATCATTGTCAACTAAATTCCTCTATTCCCATGAGACCCTTTAGATTTTTGATCTCCATTTTAACTTTGAGGTCATGAAAGTTTCTTCATAGTGGTCAATGTCTCAAATCACCTATGATTGTTAATTGACATGATTTTATCCCACCACACAAGGGATCAACATTAATTTCAGGTTTAATGATAATTAAAAATGTGTATCGTGAAATACCTATGAAGATCAACATAAAAATATTAATGTATTCATTATCATTTTTCTTAAGGCTAAGGAAATACCTCTAAAATTGTTCTTTAAAGTGAAAGGAAAATATTTATCATAAATATTTTTCAAAATTATTTCAAGTTTATTGATTAAAATTCTTACTCAGGATTCATATTTTTGATCAAAATCCATTATCTATTTGATACTCCCACCCACATAATAAATATCCAATACAACCTCTCTTTCTTGGATCAATGAAGGACCAAGAGGAAATTTTCAATGGAGTTGATCCATTGATTCATGATTAATGTATTATATGATCCACTAAAAGAAAGATTCCATTGTTACATAAAGGTATCAGTTACAACCTTTTCTTGCTTAAGAGGATGTGGGTATCCATATGATTCTTTTTTTACAAAACTTTTTTTAATTGATAATTTTTTTTCATGAATATCTCAACTAATACTCCCATTCAGTTGAGCATATTATTTGGGAAGTCATTGTGTTGCCTTTGACATTTCTTATGAACTCAGTTCCCATTATTTCTATCCATTTAAAAAAACAAATGGAAAATTATGGATGAATATTTTGAAACTATTTTTCAAATAAAAAAGGAAACTATGAACATTGAAGAGATAAATTGTAAACTTAATAAAACCCTTAACCTATGAATTTCATGTTTTCAATATAAGTTATCCATAGTCAATTTAATAATATAAAATATTATGGGAATTATTATTCTATTCATGATATTTTATAAGAATATTATGAAATTGAAAAATTATATTCCAAAAGTGTTTCAAACAAGGTTTTCACTAAGTAATAATTATTCGGAACTAGGTTAATATTTACTTAATACCCAATTCACCCTTTTTGTGGTTATTACCCCTAGGTACAACTGTGATCGACCAAAATGAAAATGTAATATCCAAATATGGGTTTTTTTATTAGAAACCACTTACTAAATAGTTTACCATAATTTAAATATGTTTTCATATTTTTTGTATTATTCTTAATTATTTCACTAAAATTTTCTAATATTAATCTCCAAAAACAACTAGACCTTTCTCGGATACCAACCATAAAACCCATATATTTTATAAACCATAATTCATGATTAATTATATAAATACTCAGATTATAAAATAAAAATATATAACACCCTTAGTTTTTTGGGTAGTTAGACACAAAACAAAATAATTTGAAATTGGGATGCCACAAATATATTTAAAACTCTATAACATCCCCTAAAAATTCCATCCCTCTTGTAAAACCGCACAAGGTAACCTCAAGATGTACAAAATAAAGGGGTGAGATATAAATACTAGTAAGTGAATAAGGAAAGAATAAAATGTTGAAAGTAATTAATGTTATTAAAGAGGTATATAAATGTGACATAAAATGGGTGATAATCATAATAATAAACTTTAAAATATGATATATTTTCAAAACATCAGGGAATGACAAGAATGGATAAATAACATAAGACATGACATTAAAAAATTAAGTCAAGGATAACTTCCAAGACATCATAACATAGTTTTCATAAGAAAATCTCTCATTAACCATACATGCTTTCTCATGAGATAAAATAACTACTTAACACATTAGAGGGATATATAATTTGGGGCCCACCCATCACATTAATATCATGAATATCCATTAGTGTGCCACATAGAACATACAACATAAGAATTACTCAAATAAAAATTATTCACATCATTAAGGATTATGTGTTACATATATATAATTAACCATTCAAAAAAGGATATTTATATCTATTTTAATAGTTTTCAGTGGAATAGTGATTGGTATACACAAAATAGTTGATGGTCATGGAAAATCACAGGATAATTAAGGTAATATAATGGATGTACATAATGGTTTATGTAAGAGATTAATGAGATTCAAAGGTGGTATCTCATTACATCGTAATCATAAGACTAGTAAATGTATTTGAAAAACAGAATTTGAATATAAGAAATTGGAAATAAAAAATGCTTAAATCAATGAAATCATTTGAATAAAGAGGATGTTGATAGAATACCCTAACCTTGAAAGGATGCTTCTAAAATCATGTGAGTAAATTATTAACATCCTAGGAACACATTGGATGGGATTTATGAAGGTATAAGAAGATGAAATTTATGATCAATATATTTTTAGTGAAGAGGAATGGGTGTTTGGGTTGGTATTTATATCAAAAGTGAGGGTAATTATTAATTAATTTTAAAAAATACGTTTTGGAATCTATATAATAAAATAATAAACAAAAAAACAATACCATGGTTTTTTCTTATGGTTTCTTTCAAATAAGAATGTTTTTGAAAATTTTATATGTCCAATAGCTGAAAATATTAAAATAAAACCATTGGTGATGTGGAAGTGATTCTTGTTCGAAAATAATTGATTTTAATACCTTAAAATAAAATATATGATTTGGAGGATTCATTACGGGTTTATAATATTAATAAAATTACTTAAAAAACACATTATTTTAAAATAATGTGTTTTTTGAGGAATCGTTAAACACTATATTCAGAACCAAAAATATATTTATCTTTAAAATAATGTGTTTTTGGAGGATTCATTAAGGGTTTATAAAATTAATAAAATAACTTAAGAAAACATTGTTTTAAAGATTAATCTATATATGGTCATGAATTTCTTTTATAGAATTTATTACATCACTTGGGGGCTATTATGAGGTTGTAATATGGACCATATATTTATATCATTTTTAATATTTTCCAAAAAATTCAACAACCCTTAGAAATTATCAAAAATTAAGCATCAAATAATTTCTACATGTATACTTCAAAAATAATATTTATTTTACCAATTTTTTTTATAAATATAAGAATTTACTCTTTCAAATACAATTCCTCATTTATTGGAAAATATGATTTTTTTTGTTATTAACCACTTTTTAACCCATATAAAAATTACATTAGACTTACTTAAATTATATTATCATTTATTTTCAAATATTTATTATTTTAATATTAATGTTTTTGTCAAAAATAATTATCTCAAAAAAATTATTAATCAAAAGCGTGTTTTAATTAAAATTGTATATTTCCAAAAAATGAAAAATTGATTTCTTCATATAAAAATATAATTTTTATCAAGATCATTATAAAATAATTTATAAAATAATAATAAAAATGGCTAAATATAATGATTATATTTTAAAATGAAAATATAAAAATTCATATTACTAGGGTCTATATACATAACCCCTTGTTATAATAGCATACACCCTAAGGTTATGGTGTGTGATTGTGTTACTTTATTGTGGAGGTTTGGGGAACATCGTTGGGTACATGATCTAGATAATCATGAAATTATACCAAAAATGGTTTCTCCCAAGCATTAGTTATTGAATCTTAGATTGGGATTGGTCAAAGACAAACCCCACTGATCCTATTTCACATGGATGCACAAATAAATGAGATTTATAAGGTTTGATCCTACTAGTTGAGGCCATCACTTGTTAAATTTATGTTAATAATACATTTCCATAACCCTTAATATATACTAATATTAACAGTAAATAAATAATGACTATATTATCAAAGTTTAAGATGATTAATGGCCTTTTAAATCTGACCTCTTATATTTTACAATTCTTTAAAATTACTAAATAATTGAATGTGTTTTCTATAACTACATTAATTAAAAACTTATTCATACAAAATGAGAATTTCATTTATAAAATTTTTATTTTTATAAATAAAGAGGTGAATCCAACCATTAATCCATTGTCCTCAAGCTTCTGATGATCCCCAATGGTCTGACATATCATGGTTCCAACTTTCCTTACCACCTCAGATTATTTTCCCTAACTAAGGGGAAAACTGTAAGAAAATTTTGTCACCCACAAAAATCTACAAGGGTATTATCCTTTGGTTTCTATAATACTTCCTCCTTTTCTATACCATAAGCTAAATTTTTTGAATCAACTCCACCTTCTCATAGGTATCATATACCAAACTCAGTTTAAAAACTATATATCCACATGCCTCATTCTAACATAGTGTTGCTCAACATGGATGACCATATAAAACCTCAAATATATCCATCTAAATTGAATAATGGAAGCTATTATTTTAGACAAACTCCACTAGATCCAAGTGATAATACCCATATCCTATGACATATAGATTACATGCTCAAAGAATATCCTCTAATGTTCGGATACTTCCTTCTATCTTCCCATCGATCTATAGATTGAAGCTTGTAATCATTATTAAGTGAGTATATGTCACCATATATGATCCTTGTGAAAACCACAAGGTAAATCGTCTGTCTTAGTCAAATACTGTAATTGAAGGAACTCCATGAAGCCATGAAATACCTAAAATATAGAGATTTCTAAGGTCATCCACTGACTTTGACTCTCAAAATAGTAAAAAGTGATCCCCAATGGTGAATATATCCACTACCACCGAAATGTTGTCTCAACCTCTCAGGGTCTTGGGAAACCTTGTGATGATGTCTATGTATACATCAACCCACTTCCACAGTGGAAATGAATGTGTATTGAGTAACCCTCTATGTATGTGATTCATGGATTTTATCTTCTAACAAGTTATACAATTAGTGACAAAGATGACAATGCCTCTCTAATTATCAGGCCACAATAACTATCTTCTAACATCGTTAAACATATTTTTCAATCCTGGATGCACCACCCATTATGAATCATGAGAAGATATTAACATCTCCTCTTTCGTGGATGATAAAACCATCACTCATTCATAAACCAAAAGCACACCACATTTTTCCAATGTCCATACTAAAACTAAACCACTTACTCCCAAACTCCCATGCATCACAATACAATATAGATCAAGCTCTAGACTATCCTTAACTCATTACACCAACATGTATGTAATCACTAATGGTGCACAAGACACTATAACTTGATCCTCAAATATAAAAAGCTTATAGTCTGTCAACAAGGCCATGAGGTTCCACTCAATATCTAATGTTTACTCCCCAACCTCCTATGCCTTTATGATTATTGAATCTACAAAAACATTAGCCTTCCTAATAGTATACTCCTCAAATTCAATTATTTGGAAGTATTAGGCCCAATGCCTCTATTGAAAATTTATTTCATGTTTAGAGATGACATAAGGAATAATTTTGTGGTCCATATAAAAAAATATCACATAGAAAAGGATGTTTCACTACCAAAATATTTTAAATTAGTTATATTTTGAGTTACTAATTTTTTAAAGTGTCACGAATTCATTTACTGGTGTTTCTAAAAAACATTGTTAAATGTAATGTCACTAATTTATAATTTTTTTTAAATGTTAGTAATTTACCAATGTTTATAAGCAATTAAAAATTAGAGATGTTTGTGAAAAGATCTAACTCAAAACTCATCATTTATCAATGTTTTTGAGAAATGTTCGTAAATCACACCACATTTAATGACATTTTTGTATGTCTCTGGTAACTGTTTTTTTGAATTTCATATTTTAACCCTTTTTGGAAAAAAAATGTTTGCAAGCCCCCACCCCACCCATACACTCCTTGCTACCCAACATGATGAGTCCCTCACTTTACCCCAGTATGCACCCTAGATATTGATACCACCACTACATGCAACACTAAATGACGAGGCCCTCTCACCACCCCAGAACATTCCTTGGACACAAACACCACACATGGTTCAAATCATCTAATAAGTATATTTAAGGATTCAAATGCCCGACCTGAAGCAACACACCGAAAGACCAGGACAACTCAACTATATGAATTTTGAATATTTAATTATATTATGTTATATTTATATATAAATAAATAGATTAAAGCATTTAAAATTATTATTTATATATATGAATATATTTATAAATTTATTTACATATATTAATATATATTTATATTCACATTTTCTGTTTTATATTTTATGCGTGTACATATATATGTTTATATTATTTTAAATATAGACATGTGGGTGTGTGTATTTATATTTAAAATATATGTTTATATTATATATTATATATATAAATTTATATTTTAAGTTTATATTTTAAGTTTATTTATATATTTTTATTATATATATATATATCTATTATTATACATATATGTATATAATATATATATATATATTATATTAATATATATATATATATTTATATATGTGTTTATATATATATGTGTGTGTGTGTGTGTAAATATATGTGTGTATGTATAGATACAAATAATTATAAATATAAATATAAATTTATAAATGAATAAATATATGTATATAATTATCCATGTTTTAAAACATTGGTATAAATGTTACTAAATTAGTAATGTATTCTTAAAAATGAAACTGAATATAAAATATATGTGTTATTTATATATATAAATATTTATATATATGTTTTTGTGTTGATATATATATATATATATTATATGTTGTAATATATATATATATCTGTGTGTGTTTCTATATATTAATATTTATATATATCTAAATGTATATTTAAATCAATGTAAGGAAATTATCTATATATATATAGAAATGTTTCCTGAAACATGTTGCTAAATTAGTGATATTTTCAGAAAACGTCCCTAATTTATCCATATTTTTTTGGAAACACAGCTAATTTTGTATGATTTTTAGGAAAAATGGATAAATTAGCCTTGTTTTCAGGAAAAATCCCTAATTTTGTGAACTTTTTGAGGAAATGTCTCTAAATTAGTCACAGTTCCTATAAAACATTAGTAAATGTAAAATCAGGGATGTTTTTAAAAAACATTACTGAAAAAATGTCTCTAAATTTAAATTTTAGTGTATTATGTTTCCAAAAATTCAATGGATGAACCCCAAATGAAATATCTATGTCACGACTATGGTATTTTGTTCTCATTGGGCTGTAGTTGATGAGACCCAAAAACAATTACATTATTACCCAGCATATAGAAAACACTTAATCTAATGTTAGATGCATAACAATACAATACATACCTAACTCCAAGATCATGAAGTGTTAGGTTTCAATCAATCATCAAACTATTATAGATCATTAATTATAATTCCTCACACTAATCTATCAATTAAAACATGAATCAGTTATTGGATAGTGCATTCAAGGGTAGTTCTAGGTGATAAATGCCTATAATGAACCTCATGTAGTTCCATAGAAACCTAAGAATACTATTTGATTAACAAATTCCTTGATAATTTCCAATGAATGAATGAATTATATTTATCAGGATCAACTAATATTACCTCTTGTGAAACCATGTGACTAGTAGAACTCAAATCAAAAAAGTTACCATTTATGTACATGGTGTAACTTCGATGTGGTCGAATCATATTCAATAAGACATCAAGGATTCTAGCATGAGATTATAATTACATGGAATATAAATGGTTGTCATAAACAAACACAGTGATGGAGGAGTTCATGTATTGGTGAATGATCTTATTCATGAGGGTTATGAACACTTATAGAGTAGTCATCTTCCCAAACAGCATAATGAGATTCACATAAAACCCATACCTTCTCCTAAATTTCATCCTCGATATGTTTTCCTCTTTGACATGAATATTATGATAGATAGAATGTAGTTCAATCGTAGAAAACCTCAAGTCTCCCATTAATTTAAATTTCAATAAAAAAATTTTGAAGTGGGTACATATTATTCATAGTAAACTTACTCATCAACTGGTAGTGGAAAACAATCCTAAAACAATAATACACCTTATTAGAAAACTACACTGAAGAACCCCAAGAGTAAGTTCTTAGTATGATGAATCCTTTAGCTTCAAGATCATCTTGAAAAACCTTGATTTCTTTCAACTCTTATATCTACATGTGGTATGGTGGAATTGATATGGATCTTAAACCGAGTTCAAGTTAAATCTAAATCTTAACTCCCCTTTATGGCATAAACCTTGAGAAATCCCCTTGAAATACATCTCAATACTGGTCTAACACTGAAGGAAAGGAAGAGGGAGTCACCATCTGATGCATTTCAAGTATCATTACAACCACCTATGATAAAAATAATTTCCTCTAATTAGGTTCTTATTTACTCTTCGTGCCTCGATGTCCCATTCCTTGGTGAATAAATATTTTCCCCTTATGAGATAAAAAGGCCACACATCTCCTATAACAATTGATGTGTTCATGAAAATGAGTTAACCAATCCATGAAATGAATTATATAAGAAACTATTATCTCTAGATCATTGAATCATTAAACATATTCAATGATAGAAACCACCATCATACATTATAGAAATATATGAAGGTGACCCACTCGCTTTCCCTAGGGTGTACCAATTGATAAAAGATAAGAAGATAATTTAACTAGTAAACCCAATCCAAAAAACAACTTTAGATGATATAAATGAATGGAAAACTATTGTATTAATAAAATAGAAAAGATAGTGTGTGTGAAATTAGGACCATACCTCAAATTATAGAAGGTATCTCCCCTCCATCTACTATATCATGATCAACTACGTAAGCCCTTCCATAAACCACTCTATGATTCCCTAGTGGATCATGTTGCACCAGATTTATTGAAACTTATAGCTTCTATACACATTTTAGAGGATCTCTTCCTAAATATTTTGAGCGCATCTTCGAGGATCTATCATAGAATTACTTCATATTCTCTATATTTCCACACCTGTGAAAATTATTGAGAGAATATGTACAATCCATGAGGAAGTGTCCCTTTCTCCCCTTGTTTTAGCACCTAGAAGAGTCATCTCCCCATGAGGGCATTGAATGAAATCTACTCTACACTAAATTTGGATATAGTCCTTACCAGTAATCCCCTAAATTTTTATTCTTGTTCCCATAAATGAAAAATGGCATTGCATCAGGGAAATTTATCGTTGATCGATTGAAAATTTAAAAAATACATACAATTCTATCTTCTTCAATTGACTTCTAAATTGTCAATTCCATATGGGCCACTATAGACTAAGACATTTGATCAATGTTCCCATACAATCATTTCAACCTTTCGAAAAGCTGAATCTCATACTTTATGGCCTTCTCTACCTTGTTCCACCCCATAATAATATAAAATAGAATCAGCTTAGGGAATCTTGATTATTAGGAGTCCACTGTCATTATCCCCTAGAATACCTCCACGAACCATTGATCATGATTTTGATTCATGGAATTGTGGAATAAATCCTCAATTAATAGATTATTTAAGGTTTCCCAAGTCATCCATTCATGTCTACTAACTTACAACATGTCATCCTACCATTTTCCTACAACTCCATGTTGAATTACGGTCACATGATTAACCTTTTAATCCTATGAGGTATCTTTTAGGTCAAAAATCATATCGATGAGCCATATCCAATAATTTTTGTCTTGAGGGACTCCAATGAACTCGAAGGTTGGGGAATATTAAAGTTGGAAATTGTGAGTATAATTGACCATCGTTGGCCCATCCTTATGGGATCCACCATCTTGAACAAAAACTATTTCATAGAGTCCTTGCTTGACCAATTCAATACCTTAACCCACTTGATAAACTAAGGGAGAATGCTTAGTTTCTTCCTATTTATGAAAAGGTGTTCAATTGTCTATGAAATTTATCTATGAGGTGATATTTCTAGATATTCCCAAAAAACCATGATAGATTTAAAATAACATAAACTTGGAATCCTAAAAAAATGAACACAGTAGAGTTCACAAAAACATTAAACTTAAGAGGGTTTTCACATGAATAAAAAATAACTGCCTAAGCACTACCCATAACCCAATCCAAGCCTCCAATACCAAAAAATTAGTAAAAACCACATATGTACAGTCAATGGTATATTACAAAAATATCAAATAAAGAATTCAAACATAATTCATCAATAAGAATATCTAAATTCCAATTGTTAATTAATTATTTTTGCTCTATATAATTCCGGAAATTGGTATATATATCATGTTATCATATATGATTACAATGATGCAATATCTCACACTAAATCCCATAAATTAGTGCACCAACATCATGTGAGTTAGCAAATGTTAATTTAATCAATGATAACATCAAACAAAAAAACATAAAATTCTGCTTTCATGGAAAATTGGAGGTCACTATTCAGTACATTCTAGAAACTGACATTATTCCCGACTCATGTCACAACCATCCACACTCCTGTATAACCTATCCCAAATCATGGAAAATAGAAGAAAAAATTAGTGAATGTGGTGGATCTCATACTATTTGGTAACACGCCTCCCTAAACCATTGGTTCTATGATAGAGTTCCACACAACCCCATTTCTGCCTCCCCTTATGCAAGAGGTTTATGACTAGTTATGGGGGTCCACCGATAATATTATGGATCTTATACCATCTTTACTAGGTGAACCTTAGGGTACAATAAGTAATTGATAATAATAATCAAAATAAAATAAATAGTTAAATAATCATCAATGTAGTAATGTAAACAATAATTCTAGATCATGTAGTAATAATATTAAATGATATATACATAAACTAAAATAAATGATATGATTCATGTATAAAGTAAAACCAATGAATAAAGGTATTATAATAACTCTAAACCAAACTCCATCAAAAAAATTTCTGCATAATCTAGCTATCCTAATCATCCATCCACTATAGGTACCTTGACCTACACCAGATCCCCAGTCATGAAATCTATAAGCTCTCTAAAATAGCTAAGTAGGGTGGGTGTAGAAGACTCCTTTAGACACCACTAATGAATCTTAACATATGTTTAAAAGGTATACTGGTTTATTCCAAGAAAATATCTATAATAGATGTAAAAAACAATTTATCACCAAGGAAATAAAAAATATTCAGAGTCCTCAAAGTCAGAATCTACATACCTTATATCTATGTTGGAAGGAGGATAATTCGTCTTCCCAACACACCCCCTTGATGGGATATCCTAATAATATGTGACACCTTATGACTATAGAGAGATCCCAAGTACATAACAATTTATTTCTGACACATCCCTATTAGGGGATATACTAAAAGGAACAACCTATACACTTAAATGTAGAAGATAGGAGAAAAAACATATATACGATACAAGATACAAATGACAGATCATGCATCATGTTAAATCATGAATTTATCCTAACCACCATAACCCACATGAAAGAAACACTATCATAGGTCAATAATCACGTGATCAAACTTAGCATTAGACTCACAAGGCTACACATGCACACTAATAATAATTACAAGAACATATAACAAACATGGGACAATATAAAGGGATTCCAACATCAAGTTAGTTGATGAATAACTATAAGCTTCCTCAATGAATCAAAGACCAAACACATCCATTTATTAGTCAGTTCAAACCATTTTTTAAGGACTCCTATAAACGATTTTGAGATATTTAATTCCAAAATAAATAAATACATCACATGTGATGATAGTTTATCTTTCTATAATTAATCATCCAAATTATCATTTAATCCATAACATTTGTTAAAAATTTATTCCTTAAAGAATAATTATAAAACCCCATGTGAAAATATTATACATCTCTAGAATAATATGAAATAATATTGTGTTAATTAATTATTATTATTTGATAAATATGATTTATTACCACTTAATAATTCTCTCTAAATTTCCAATAATCATTGGAATAATAAAATTTATAGTTGTATATGAAATTGATACCTAGAAATTATACCTTTAAAACATTATAATCAGAAAGGAGGAAGATATAGAGTTTCTTTTAATGCATTGAAGACAAAATAAGAACTTGAATTTATTAAAGAATAACTTGTAGATTTTGGTTATGTGTTTTATGGAGTACCTGAACTTGAGAGGATCTTTGTAACTAAAGGCAACAAGGGTTTAGATATTTTTATGAATACAAAAGGCATTCTGGTTTGTAGTCTATGAGACCAAAAGTTAAATTACTATTTAATTTTCTATTGAATTATTTATTAAATATATGGAATTTTAAATAATTTATAAAGCAATTAAATCCATTAAAATTTTCAAATGAATTATTTCCAATTATTTTAGGATTTTAAAATTTCCAAACATCATTTTATGTTCATGCTAGGAAATGAAAAATAGAAAAACATTTTTAAGAAATATTTTTACCAAAAAAGGTAACAACTTAAAGGTATCATGGTTATACCCATATATATCTCATAGGTGTTACCTAAGGGTAAGTAGTTTTAACCTTACAAAAATAACCTACAGTTACACAATTCATGTAAATTCTTTCTTACCATTACACAAAATAAGATTACCGTTATGCAACCTTTAAAACTAAGGAGATACCTTTACAAAACCATTTTAATTTCCCACATACCATTACTCAGTGCCTTGGTTACCCTTTAATTACCTTTAGAATTATAGGTATATGTTTACACAACTAATATAAAAATATCTCTACCCTTACATAAACCTTGAAAATAAGCTGTTACCCTTAAAAGACACCCCAAACCACACTGTGTATTGGTAGGAAAATTTTACCCTTAAATAGACCCTATTACCTATGTAAGAGAAATCATTTAATTAAAAAATTTAAATTTTCTCATAATAGAATTATAAACCATAAAAAAGTGCTTATAAAAATGCGGATATTATTATTCTCCCCATATGAGGACTTCTTATAATGATAAGTATTCCTAGAGGACTTAATTTAAAACTCATTCTATATTACTGGAATGTCAGTGTCCCTCTCCCATATCTGTAGAGACCCAGTCATGATGGAAATTACATTAATTTTTCAGAATACTTAATACATAACAAAAACAGACACTCATGGATATTAATAGGTTAGTTTCTTTGGAAACATAGAACACAATCTTCTAAGATCTTCAAAATCTCCCATAAAGAACTTTCCCCATTTTTTCTTACATAAAACCTTTCTTTAAATCCTTGGAAAAGAAAACATAAAAATAGTGAGCTCAAATTCTTAGTAAGGGTAAGAATGGAGAAAATAAAACAATCCATATACATTTGAACTGAAAAACATGAACATAATGTTTAAAAATAAAAATCTTGAGTGGTGAAATAAATCTTGGAAATACGTAAGACATAGATCATAAAGGAACATTAATCACGATAAAATAACATGGGAATAAAAAATGTATTTGTGGAAACCATTAAAAACATGTTATTATTTTCACAGTTTCCAAGGCATTGCTTCCAATATCATCATAGTGGTCAAAGTCCATTACTGAACCAAGTTTACTTGTCATTCCATCCCTTTATTACTGAAACAGATTTTGCTGGCCATTCGAGCTATGTTTATCTCATGAGATATAAATCGTTACACAATGAATTGGACGGAGATATAGTTCCCACCCATCTCATATTGAAATCATTTTTATGTATGCCACAAAACAATCATAAATCATTAATCATAACCCAAATAATAAAATGGGTTTCAAAAACAATATCCCATCATGACATAATCCATATAAAAAATGCATATCATTTCATCATAATAAAAATAAATCCATGTAAATAATAAATACATTTTACTTGAAACATAAACAAGCTAAATAATGTCATCTTATATGTAAAATAGTTTTGATAAAACACATGAGATGATTTTTGAGAAAAATATCCTTTCTTATTCAAAATCATTTTCTATTCAAAAAATGCCACGCAATTTTGAAAGAAAAAGATTTTATTAAAAATAATCATGAAATCTTGTACAGTAAGATTCATGAAGAAATGTTTTAATGAAGCCATAAAAATCTGTTCATTCCATATAAGTTAAAAAAACATTCTCCTCATACTTTTTCCGAAAAAGTAAATAAGTTCCTCATATGGTATACAAAAGAATGATTCCATCCATCACACAATATAAAAGTCAAAGAGGGGTAAAAATGAATTTAAATATACATGGAATAATATTAAACACTTTATGAAAAACATTTTCATGGACATGGATGAAAAATATAACCCTAGTAAATACTTACGTATAAGCAATCTTGGATAAAAATGAGATTTGCAAAATTATCCCTTACCTTATGTAAAATTTCTTCTGTATGTGTCAGAGACTACTGTATAGTGGGTTTAAACATATTATTAACTTGTAAAATAACCATAACAATATTTATGATATAATATATGATTCACTTATGACTTTATATTACTTGTTCATTTGTCAATTCCATGTTAAAGCAACATTTTGTGTATAATCGTTTCATTTACCGACTATGTTTTGACGTGTAATTTTTGATATGATTACTTAGATCATGATTACTTACTTCAAGAATGTAAAACATGATTTATATATAATATATATTCATAATATACACATATATAATAGATCGATAAATTGAAATAAATACACCATTTATTGAGATGGTAGGCCATACGTACACATGAACGATGTTTTAGTTTCCTTATTAAATTGAATGGAAATAAGTAAATAACACATAAATAAATCCACTATCATTAATATGTCATATATTTAATTACTATTTATTATATATACTTTATCATCATTCCTTAATGGTAAACTTGGAGAATGAATCTCATTGCGTCGTGGAGACGGTAATCCGTATGTATGCACGAGCGATGATATCATTACCATAATTATTGAATGGAATTAGAGTGGATGATATATTATCTCATAATTAGTATCATGTTATAAAAACCATATATAGATATTATTTACACCGTTATACCCATCCAAGTAATGTGGTGGTGGAAAAAACATATTACACCACAGTGTGGAGACGATATTCCATACGTATGCACGCGCGGTGATTTTGTTTTTTGTTGGATAGATAGAAGATGAAATAGGGTTTTTTCATATTTATAATAAAATATAATAATATGAGTGGTACTGAGGTTATTACATTATTATGAAACAACAGAAGAAGATGAATTAGGAGATGAAATGAACTTCAAAGAATCGATAAATGATATTACCTCTTCTTTGACGTGCCTATTCTAAACCTCCTCTTAGGGCACTAAAGTTGGTCTTTGAAGAAAACCAGGACCTATAGTATGTTTCTAGGGAAGTGGATAAGAGAAATGGGAAGTTTTTGGCCGATATTGAAGGCTCAAAAGTGGTGTGAGGAGGAGAGGGAGGAGGTTCCCTTTTGGAAGAGATGAGAGGGGCACTTTTGAAAATATCTAAAATATTAATTTATAATAAACTCAAACCCCACATAAATACCACCAAAAATGACTCAAATATTAATATTAGATGCGATAGGGTTGTATTATTATCAAAAAATAATATTTAGACATGTTGGAAATTTATTTTAAACCTTATCAACATGATTTATCATTATTTAATCTATTTAATTTTATTTGTGGTAATAAAATTCTGAACTTTTAATTGTTATAAATAATTACTTATGTGTTTTTAATTGTCCATAATTTAAAAAATTATGAAATTTTAGACCATATAGATTTAAATTTTTAATTTTTAAATATTTTTGTGATATTTAAAAAAATTTATAATATGTTATTTTTATAAAATAACAGTAGTGTCAATTCCAACACTATTCATTTATTTGAATTTAAATAAAATCAACACAGATAATATATTTGAAATAAAATATTTAATAGACTCATAACATGTAATATTAATATATAAATTTTTTTGAGAACATTAATTAGGTCATATAATATTTTTTTTAATATTTTTAAAACCATTTATTTTATATTTCTCTTAATAAAATAAATACTACAACATTTTTGTATAATTATTTAATATATTTATTTGTTTCATAAAAATTAAAAATAAAATACGATGATGAATATAAATCTAATATATTCTATAATATTACATTTATTCGAAGGTATCTTGTAAAACACCCAAGTTGTAAAATGATATGTTTATTAAATTATGGAGGTGACAACTTTGACATCATTTAAAATAAAATAATATAAATGTCATAATCTGTTTTATAAGGCTCCAAATGTTCCACAAGCCGACACTTGGATGATTATAGTGTAGATATACTTGACCAATAAGTTTTGGTCAAGTTATTCGGCCTCTGTATTGGCATTAATGTTTTAATAAAAACTATATAATAAATTTCTGATTAAATAAATAATTTTTGCATCATTAATATATAAGCTATTAAGGTAATTAAAAAATTCTTAAAAATTAAAAATAAATTTCCATAACAAAGAAAAATATTTTATATTTCAAATGAGTATTTATAATCGAATTTATATTCTGTAAAAACTTTTATTTAAAATAATTTAATTATTAATGTTTTAGTGAGACATATTTCACTTTCATTTAAATAAAATAAATTAAAGGTCTTAATCACAAAAAAGTGGGTTCTAATAGATACCATATCGACCCAAGTATATTTTACGATGAAATATAACCATTCAATTATATTAATACAAGTGTTAGGGTAATTATATAATATTATTTTTTCCCTTAATTACCTGATTTACCTTTAACTATAGTAAATAAAATTTACCGTAGTTACTATTCATAATTTCTAAAAATGAAAAGTAGCCTATTAAAATAATTTGTACCTACTGATTCCAAATATGAAATCCATTTTTACAAATTCAAAACACAGAAGTTTCAGTATTTAATTTAAAATTAATCCCACTGTTGAGAAAACAGGTTCTAAAAGTTAAAACATTGCAAAAGATTGAAATGTTTTTACCTATGAATTCAATCTAAAATTATTGATAATGTCATAAATAATATTAAATGTTAAAAATATATTCTATTTATACTTTAAAAAAATTTACTATTATAATTTAACCGTATAAATTATCTCGATGAAAAAAGTTGTTTTTAAGTAAAATTTAGCGTGTTTTTACTATTCATCAAAATAAGAATGTTGTGAGAAAAATATCAAAACTTTATCCAATGTAATTTTTTATATCCTGATTCAGAAGATAAGTTTTTTTGTAAAATTTAACTTATATACTTGAAAAAAATTAGATTTAAAATGTGTGTGCCATCAAAATGCAGTAAAACTGCATTTTATTAAAAATACTTCTTTTATCTGAAAAATTGATTTTATATTCATATCTCATTATAGAAAATGTGTAAGATGAATTATAATGTTATAAAATTAAAAATTAATTTAATAATATTCATAACGGCTAGTTAATAAAATTATAATAATATATCATTGTTTAGCGTAACTCGGTATTGCGTACAATACAAGCTATTGAGAAAGGTCGCTCTTGCCTGTAATGCAATACAAGTAAGGGATGCGTGTAGGGAAAGATTCATTTGGTGTTGTGTATAACATACTCAAAATATATTTCAGTTATACATTGATCCAAATCTATACTTTATGTTGTGTAAAATGAATTTTATTCAAATGAACTTGAAATTGTGTGCATCACAAGCCTAGAATAGTGTTGCGTATACTGCAAGATAATACGGCGTTGTGTATAGCACATGATAATATTGGTGAAGTGTACAAAAAAAGTCATAAAAGAAATTAAAAAGAATAATTCTCATAAAATCTCGGGTTTTTACATTCTACCCCCCTTAAAATGAATTTCGCCCTCGAAATTCGTCAGGGTTATAAATTGTTTTCTACTTGATAGTTTATTTCATAGAAACCCACATTGTAAAAAGTAATACCAGATCATAATTTTAAAAAAAACTTTAGAAACATAACGGATACCCAATGTAACTCATAACTGGGTTTCCACATAGCATAATATAGGTGAAAATATGAATATGGAAGAGAAATCTAACCATCTTGTTTGGATGAAGAGTGGTAGAGAAAAAGACGACGATCACAAAGCCATAAATTTGTGATGATCTATGGTACCATCTGATTCATCATATATAAGGGAATTAGGAAAACATTTTTGGTTTTCAAGATCATTTCCCTATTTTTGAAGAATTTTTAAATTAAAATAAATACTTACTTGATTTTGGTACAATATCACTGTTGTTTGTGCCTTGAACAATTTCCACTTCATCTATTAATGAAATAAAGTTGAATTTTTATTCCGTGAAGTGTTATCAGATCATTCGATAAAATGATAGGTCAGTCCATCTATCTCAAACATAAGGTTAAAAAACGTTATATACATAAGTCCATCTTATGGTGAGATTAATCGTATATGGTTCCAAAAATGGACTTATACTTCATCTATCATACCTATTAATAAAATAAAACTAGTTTCTACTATCCAGGGACTTCTTGTAGGCTAGTGGTGGGCGATAAAGGCCTGTCACACTTCGGTTGTCGGTTCAATTCCTGTAACGTTGTTCGACGCGACGTGTTTTCTCCCGTCCTGCAGGTTGTCGTTTTTCTAAAACTACACTATTATAACATTCCATAAATAATATCAAAAAAAGGTTGTATCCTTAAACAATATTATCTTATGTCTATCATAATCCATTTAAAATCTTTAGGATTATCCAAAATACTTCTATCCAAGATCATAGTATAAAGAAAACGATTACTAGAAATGTCATCAACCAAACATGTGAATACCATCATTTATCCCCCATATATCATAAGATATATCTTGTTGGTTACATTCCAAACATGTGAATACCTTAATCATGTATTCAATTTAAAAATGAGTACCCATTGAACATTGGTGAAAACATGAATGCTGTCAAAAGTTAACTCTTTCCACATACCAAAATCCGAAAAATTCTATATACGGAAACCATGATATCACTTTGTCCTTATGTCAGTCATGATCTCATTAATACTATCAAATATTTCATTATCTCCTTATCCCTTCATTATCCGCATATTAGGTGATTTCAAAAAAAATATCTAAATAAAATTTCATAGTTACCAGTACCATTCAACATATACTTTCAAATACTTTAGGAAAAACAATACTGTAACAATCCTTAAATGTTTCTTTATTCCGTAGTACCATGATATTACTTATACAACATTACTCTTGATAAACATGAAATCATTCCACTACCTTCTTAAACCATTGATCGAGATTCATAATTTTATTCCTCAACATTTCTTTCATCTAATATATCATTTGTAGTATCTTCATCACCATCAACATAAATACTACCCATACGACCATGTTGATTATCTTCATGAGATTTTACATTAGGGAATTGGTTTGAATAATTCCCGTACATTCCACATTTAAAACATTTAACCATTGTTGATTTCTTATAAATACCATTATCCTCATCTATGGTGTTAAATAAACCTTTTAATTTTCACTTACTGGATTTGTGTCCTTATTTTCCACACCCAAAGCATATTCTAGTTCCATTGAAACATTCTCCCTGATACCTCTTCCCAAATGATTTACATGAGGGAAATTTAACTTTCTTTCCTCTATGATCGTCTTGAAAATCCATATTTCTCTTATTAGATGAGTCAAGAAACTTACCAAAGTTGAAATTATTGATCATATAATGATATTGGTGATTAGGCTTAATAAAGATGTTTGGACTTCCAAATCCCGTTTCATTTGGCTGCTCATGAAGAGTATCATTCCATTGTCCTTCATATCTTCCATTATCTGGAATCTTCCTATTTCCATCCATTTTCTAAAACCCAAAAAAGAATAGTGTGAGAGGAAAAAATCATGCTAGGAAAACAACATAATAAAGGAGGAGTACCTTAAATATCCAACATCTTAGATTTAATTCTAAGATCGTTACCATAATTCTAGGACTATAACATATACTTATACTTAACCTTAGGGACATCCCTAGACATACCATAGAAATATCTCTAGGGATCTCACTAAAGATTTCACATCATAGTTTACAAAGGTTGACTAAACCTTCCCTCTAGTACCAACTGTAGAGACCCAAGTTTGACATACCTGGACATTACATTACATTTTCAGAATACTTAATACACAACAAAAACATACACTCAAGGACCGTAAGAGTTTAGTGGCTTTGGAATCTTGGAACACAATATTCTATGATCTTCAATATATCCCATAAAGATATTTCTCCTTTTTTCTTACCTAAAACCTTTTTTTATATCATGGGAAAATAAAAAATAAAAATTGTGAGATCAAATTCTCAGTAAGGGTAAGCATAGAGAAAATAAAACAAACCATATACATTTGAACTTAAAAACATGAACATAATGTTTAAGCATCAAAATCTTGTGTGGTGAAATAAATCTTGGAAATATGTAAGACATAGATCATAAAGGAACATTAATCATGATAAAATAAAATGGGAATAAAACATGTATTTGTGGCAACCATTAAGCACATGTTATGATTTCCATAGTATCCAGGGCATTTCTATCAAGACCCTCATAGTGGACAAAATCCATTACTGAAATGGGTTTACTTGACGTTCTAGCCCTGTATTACTGAACCAGATTTTACTTTCCATTCCATTCATGTTTATCTCATGAGATATAAATCTTTAGCCAATGCATTTTAGGGAGATATAGGTCCCACCCATCTCATATTGAAATCATTCTTACTTATTCCACAAAACAATCATAAATAATTCATCATAACCTAATGAATAAAATGAGTTTCATAAACATCATCCCATCGTGAAATAATCCATATAAAACAACTGGATATCATTTAATCATAATAAAAATAAAACCATGGATATAATAAAGACATTATACTTGAAACATAAACATGCTAAATAATTTCATCTTATTTGGAAAATAGTTTTGATAAAACACGTGAGATGAATTCTTGAGGAAAATACCCTTTTTTCTTCAAAATCATTTTCCTTTCACAAAATGCCGTGCAATTTTAAAAGAAAAGGATTTTATTGAATAAAATAATGAAATATTGTAGAGTAATAATCATTATGTAATGTATTTATGATACCATAAAAATCAATTCATTCCGTATAAGTTAAAAAAACATTCTCCTCTTACTTTTGCTGGAAAAGTAACAAAGTTCCTCGTACGGTAAACAAAAGAAATATTCCTTCTATAACCCAATATAAAAGTAAAATATGGGTAAAAAGGAATATAAACATACAAGGAAGAATATTAAACACTTTATGAAAAACATTTTTATGGACATGGATGAAAAATATAACCCCAGTAAATACTTACGTATGAGCAACCTCGGATAAAAATGAGATTTGAAAAATTATCCTTTACCTTATGTCCAATTTCTTCTATATGTGTCTGAGACTCCTATATAGTGGGATTAAACATATTATGAACTTTTAAAATAACCATAATAATATTTATGATATCATATATGATTCACTTATGACTTTATATTACCCGTTCATTTGTCAATTCCATGATAAAGCAGCATTTAGGGTAAAATCATTTCATTTATCGTCAGTGTTTTGACTTGTAATTATTCATATGATTACTTAGATCATGATTAATTACATCTAGAATTTAAAACATTATTTATATATAATATATATTCCAAATATACACATATATATTAGATCGATATATAGTAATAAATACACCGTTCATGGAGATGGTAGGTCGTACGTACGCATGAATGCTGTTTTCGTTTCCCTATTAAATTGAATGGATATAAGTAAATAACATATACATAAATAAAATATCATTAATATGTCATATCACTACTAGAAATTCGGGCTATAGCCATGGACCTATAGCCACGGTTTTGTAGGTCCGTGGCTATATCCATTATATTGCCACGCTTAAATTTTTCTTTCGTGGCTAAAGCTGTTTCATCGTTTTTTTCTCCTATCTTTTATCGGGCTCCTCCTCCGCAGCCCTCCTCCCCCGATTCGCACACAAGACTCCTCCCGACCACGTCTCCTCCTCCGCCCTCGCAATTCGTCCTCGCCGCGCCCTCCTCCTCCCCGACGCCTCCTCCTCGCCGCGCCCTCCTCCTCGCCGCGCCTCCTCCTCGCCGCGCCCTCCTCGCCGCGCCCTCCTCCTCGCCGCGCCCTCCTCCCCGACGCCTCCTCCTCGCCGCGCCCTCCTCGCCGCGTCCTCCTCCTCGACGGCTCCTCCCCGACGGCTCTCTTCTGACCGAGGTCGACACCCCCATCTCCCTCCCGACACATTTTCCTCATCTGCAGCTTCCTTCCTCGGTAATTTGTTTTTTTTTCTTACAGTTCATCCACCTCTTCGAACCCCCTCCTCCTCCTCCTATTTGTGATTTCCGTCAGGTGTTCTAGGGTTCTTATCATTCCAGGTGAGGGTATCACAATTATTTGATAAATGGTGTCATTATATCATGAATTAATGATGATTTTTTTTTGTGATTAGTATGAACCATGATGATTTGCATATCAATTTTACAACATCTAGAGGAGTTGTTTTCCAAACAGCAACACTACACTTCATCAGAAAATAGAATGGTGGCTCAACATATCTGGCTATAGTTCACTCAATTTATATTAGAATTATGCAAACATTTGTTACTTGTATTTTCCACTATTTTGAGATTTTCTCACTGGTGTCATTGTAAATATTTGGAAATCCAAGAATTTAAGAATCTATTTTTGAATTATTTAACCTTTATTGGTTTATATTTTTTATGAACATGGTAAATTCCTATGTTTTGGAATTGCATTCTCATGTTTTTTACCCAGATTTTATGTGAATCTGTCTATGCAGATTCTTATTTTTTTTCTATGAGAACTATCCATGTATTCCATACATGAATTTTCCACTGGTTTGTACCATCATTTTGAATTCCTAGAATTTAGGAATCCATATTGGAATAAGTGTGGGAGGATATTTATATATATTTTATATCTAGTTTACCCCGATCTCAAGGATTTGATGTCATTATGGTGGTAGTGAACATACTTTCCAAGTGTAATAAAGAACCCAAATCCAAAACTAGTTCCTTGGATAGAAAAGTCACATGTTTTCACTATGTTAAACCCATGCACATTAATCCCAAGTGTAGGAAACTCATGTGAGAGTTAGAACACAAAAAACCAACTGACCAGCCTTTTATGGTTGACTCAAGATATTATGCTATTGAATTCCGGAATATATCCATCCATAAACTCAATCATGAGTGGGTCCTCAACTATGGATATTATTGTAACTTGTGTCTATATATAGAGTCTTTTTTGAATCTATTCAAGAAGTTGGAAGGGTATGCCCTTTTAGGAAATAATAATAGGTGTAGGGTTGAGGGTAGAGACTCTATTCTAATAGAGTAAGATGATCAATCCATCATCCACTTACTTGATGTAAGGTGGGTCCCCAACCTTCAAAAAAATAATATCCTTAGGAGTCCTTGAGCAAAATGGATTTACCTCTAGTTCATATAATATAAATGGATATTGAACATAATTAAATATTGATATAATTAATTTATTATAGTAATATTTCCACCTTCAATTTCAACCAAGAAGAAAACTATTTTCTATGAAATGTCTCTCTCCTTCTCAAAGATAAATAATGATGATTTCTGTTATTAATTTCTTTATGATATGGTTTATATTTTTCGTCATCTACCACTACTCAATGGGGTGCGGGGTAAGGCATAAAAGAAAACTGAGAAAAATCACTAAACAACTCAACCACACTAGAAATTCTCAAGGATTTTAGTATAATGACAACATATCTTTGTAGATATGGTTTATATTTTCCGTCATCTACCACTACTCAATGGGGTGCGGGGTAAGGCATAAAAGAAAACTGAGAAAAATCACTAAACAACTCAACCACACCAGAAATTCCCAAGGATTTTAGTAGAATGACAACAAATCTTTGTAGATATGGGTTATATTTTCAAAATGTCTCTAAATTTCAATAAATCTTTGTAGATTTAATACAGAACATCAGAACTCGTTATGAATTAACCCAAACACTTTTGGGAATTGATTATTATTATCTCTTAGATTTCATATAAACTCTTTTTACTATAATCAGTCCTCATTATTGGAACTTATGTATGACTATTCGTGAATTTTTATAATTTAAAACATTTATGAATTCCCTAAACCATAATTTTAATATATTTGTTATAATTTTTTTATTAACTTGTTATTGATGATTACTTAATATCTTATGAAACGATACATACAATGTTAAGTCATTTTCTAGATTATTTATCTAATGTATGTTTATCTGCCTCAGAATGGATAGATACTGGATGTACAACATTGATCGGATCACTGATGAATTTCAGAAGGAGTTACAATATTTTTTGGACTTTGCATTCAATAATGATTCAGATGGCGGATTGATTCGATGCCCGTGTTTTGATTGTGTTGGAAGACCTTGGTTAACTCGTGAGGAAGTGAGTTACCATATCACTAAAAGTGGTTTCCAAAAAAATTATCATGTGTGGTATCACAATGGAGAAAAATCTCAAGTGTTGAATGTCATCGATTCAGCAGAAAAGATTGGTATGAAAAATCTGATTTCTGATCGGTTTCCTTTTGTTTCTGAAGCTAGCTCCTCATGTAGACCAGTGCAAGAGGAAATGAATACTGGAACACAGTTCTCATCTATTAATCAGGATGATGACGTTGAGAGTGTTAGAAAGTTGATGGAAGATGCAAATACCCCAGTATATCAAGCATGTGGAAAAATGAGCAAACTTGAGTTTTTAATGCGATTATATCATGGGAAAACAATGTATGGATTTAGTAATACTGCAGTCGACTATCTCCTTACATTTATTAAGGATTTACTGCCTGATGATGCATGTATTCCAGAAAATGATTACATGGCATCAAAGTTGGTTAACAAATTTGGATTTTCATCTAGTAAGATTCATTCTTGTCTCAAAGACTGTTGTTTGTTCTGGAAGGAGAATGCAAACTTGAGTCAGTGCAAACAGTGTGGCACATCAAGGTGGAAGACTAATAAAGATGGATCTCAATCATGCATACCACAGAAAGTGATGTGGCACTTCCCTTTAATTCCCAGGATTCAAAAAATTTTTATGTCAGAACAAATGGCAATGAATATGAGATGGCATGCAGATGAAAGAAATAAGGATAACGATGAAATAGTGCATCCTGCAGATGGGTTGGCTTGGAAGAAATTTGATAGGTTACATCCTGATTTTGCAGCCGACCCACGAAATGTTAGATTGGGATTATCCTGTGATGGTTTAAACCCATTTCGCCAAATGCATACTGCACACAGTACTTGGCCTGTTTTCATTCACATTTATAACTTTCCTTCATGGATGTGTATGAAGAAGTCGTGCACTATCCTGAGTATATTGATATCTGGACCCAGTGATCCTGGAAATGATATTGATATATACTTGCAGCCATTAATAGAGGAGTTAAATGAGCTTTGGATTGTTGGTGCACAAGCGTATGATGCATTCAGAAAGGAGTACTTTATGTTTCGTGCAGCTTTATTATGGACGATAAATGATTTCCCTGCCTACGGAATGATGTCTGGTTGGAGTACTAAAGGGAAATTATCCTGTCCTATTTGTATGAAAAATACACGTTTCCGAAGAATGAAGTTTCGACGAACTTTCAGCTTCATAGGGCATCGACGTTTTCTACCAATGGACCATCCATACAGGAATAATCGGAGACAGTTCGATAATGCCATCGAGACAGATGAGACACCTCAACGAATGTCAGGGACTGATATTGTTAAAGAACTTGATGATTTGAATTATGTTCTTGGCAAAAGTCAATCAAATATCAGAAAGCGAAAGCATGCTAATTCCAATTCCAACAGCAATTGGAGAAAGAAAAGCATATTCTTTGAGTTGCCGTATTGGTCATCGAATTTATTACGTCATTGTTTGGATGTAATGCATATCGAGAAAAACATTTGTGAGATGTTACTTGCTACTATTTTAAATGTCAAAGGCAAAACAAAAGACGATTTGCGGTGTCGTCGTGATTTGATGGATTGGGGTATAAGAGCAAGACTTCATCCTGAGTTAATTGGTCAAAATAAGTGGAAAGTCCCTGTTGCCTGTTATTCGATGACAAATGTGGAGAAAAAACAATTTCTTCAGGTCTTGGAAAGTTTGAAGGTTCCGGATGGTTATTCAAGTAATATTTCGAAAAGGGTGAATACGCAAGATGTGAAACTCAAATCTCTTAAAACCCATGATTACCATGTCTTGTTACATGATTTGATTCCCATTGCCATTCGTCATTTACTTTCACATAATGTTAGAGTTGCGGTGATTAAGTTATGTCAATTTTATCGAGATCTTTGTGCCAAAAGATTGAGCAGAAGTGCTGTTCAGAAATTGCAGAGAGATGCACCGATTATTCTTTGCGACTTGGAGAAAATTTTCCCACCGTCTTTTTTCACAATTATGTTACATTTGACTGTGCATCTTCCCACGGAAGTTCTCTTTGGTGGTCCTGTTTCGAGTCGGTGGATGTATCCTACCGAAAGAATGATGTTTACATTGAAATCTTATGTGAGAAATAAATATCATCCTGAAGGCTGTATTGTGAAATGCTATTTAGCACAAGAATGCATGGATTTCTGTTCATCGTACTTGGCTAACGTCACTACGAGGTCTAATCGACTAATGAGAACTGAAGATGAGCAATATGATCCCATTGAGCCTGCATTTCCTTCAATGCCCCAAACAGGGGGGATATCTGGATCGTACTCGTTGTGTACTTTAAGCAGGGAAGAGTGGGAAATGGCACATCGCACAGTATTATTCAACTGTAGTGTGCTTGATGATTATATCAAGTAAGTAAACTAATAAATATGTATTTTTTTCATTGTGTGATTTCTTTATATCTTCTGACATTTTAATGCTTGCATATCTGTAGAGAACATTTTGAAATTATAAAAAAGAGACATCGCTCTCTATCTATTAAGAGGAAGGAACTGTTGCACAGCAAAGAATTTGCTGCCTGGTTAAAGTCAAAGGTAATAGATTTCTTTTTCTTCTTCTCATAACATAATCACATGTCTCTGTTTAATATTCTATGTTGGTATCTTTTAGGTTTTAACTCTACCAATGATTGAAGTATCAGATGAAATAAAAGCATTGTCCTTTGGTCCAAACGATGTGGTGCGTGATTGTAAGTCAATGGTTGTCAATGGATATAAATTTGTTATAAATAGTTGTGCAAAAACAATGGCAACACAGCATGACGGTGTCACGATAAGCGCCACAACAGATTGTTATGCGAGTGCATCAGACAGGAAACCTCGATCAGAAAATATATCATATTACGGTGTTGTTGAAAGAATCATTATATTAGATTACTATGCACATGGTCGTGTTGCAATGATGAAATGCAAGTGGTTTGATTCAATGACACGACAAGGAATGCATATTGATAACTGTGGATTTAGAGTGATTGATATGAACCGCCAGCTTCGTACCGATGAACCTTATATTCTTGCGTCACAAGCTAAACAGGTGTTTTATGTAAGTGACCCGTTACAACCACAATTTGGTGTTATTGTTGATGTTATTCCTAGACATATTTTTGACGAAGGCATGGATAACAATGATGTTGTGGATGAACCTGTTGGTATTTATTCGAATGTTGCATTTGATGATACGGATGATGCAATTGTTAGAACAGATTGTGAACCAGAAATTGTCACAGACCCCACATAGCGTTGACACATTTGTAAGTATTTACCTTATATTATCGCAATATTGTATGTGTTTTTTTTAACTTTCATTCATGATATCAAAATAACTAGTATATTTTATACCATTATCGAATATAAAACTATTAATAGCCTCACCAATTTATGTTTAACCACTTCTCTAGTAAATCTTGAACATAGAAAAGTCTTGATATTTTATCAATATAAATATCACACATGAAAATGTATCTCATTGTTTTATGATACAATTGTATTATTTAACATTTTGCATTATTTCTATTTATTTGATAATATTATTTTAAATTTTCAGGTCAAAATGTCTGATTATGATGGTAGTAGAAGGAGTAGAAGAATATTGAGAAACGAACAACGTAGGTCTCCTCCTGGAAACAATGTAAGTACAAATTATGTTTGAATATTATGGTCTTTCATATTATTTATCTTGTTATCGTTCGTTTTATTTTATCATCTATGTTATTTTAGACCGCATCGTCGAGGAGACGCTTGGATTATGCCACTGAGGATGATATTGTGGCGGGGGGCACTGATTCTACAGGTCAGCCTACTACTATGCCGCTTGAGACACCAGGAGGCCATCCTCCCATTATGACACCTCCATATTATCCATACCCACCTTTTCCGTATCCCTTTTTTCCCACTCCCACATCGGATGGTAGTTCTCAGACTCCCATCCCTCAGTTTCCATTCCCACCATCCACTGTACAGGGTACTGTGCCCCCATATATCCCACCGCCATATCCATATCCATATCCACCCTCATCTGTACAGGGTTATCCATCGGGTTTTCTGCCTCCATCAGTACACTTTGCATCTACTATACATAGTACTCCTGTAGATATCTCACCTACCATGGAGGCTGCCCCCCCTCCAGACGCAGCACTTCAGGGGTCAGCAGATCCCCCATCTACTGGTATTTGTTTAAGCATTACTGTTACTGATTAATGATAAATTCATATATATTATTCTCTTTTATTTTGGTTTCATGATTAGCTACAGCCTCTACCAGACGACGAGGCCGCACAAAAATGCGCGAGGTTTGGAATCGGAACACGCAAATCATAGTTGATTACAATGAGGACAATGCTATAATTAATAAAAATGGCACGGAATGTAAAAGTTTTATGGGAACACTTGCTAGACACAGCAATATCATTCCGGTTCAACCGATAAGTTGGAAGGAAGTTGGACAAGAAATAAAGGACAAAGCCTGGGCAGAGATTTGGGTAAGTAATGTTAATCACCTTTTTTATATATATAAATTTATAAAATTTTCTTAACATATATTATGTCCATTGCAGCTTCGATATAATTTTCCCGATGGACAAAATGCAAAGGCTGCAATGATAATGTATTTAGGTGAAATGTGGCGAGCCTACAAGTATGATTTATATCTTGGGTGGAAAAAGAGAGTTGGTACAGAGCTTGAAGAAGTACCGGTGATTCAAGATTGCCCAATATCACAATATAAAGAGATGATCAACTATTGGAAGAGTTCAGCGTTTAAGGTGTTTGTTAAATTTATATATATATTCATTTATTTATTTGAAAACGATTTTAAATTACTTGTTTTATTTATGTTAATGAGTTTATATAATTATTTGTTTATAGGAGAAATCAAATAGAAATAAAAAAAACAAGAGTGCAATGAAACACATTTATACTCGCGGACACACTTCATTACCAGATCATGAGCAGACGCAGGTAATTTAACATTTAAAATATTTAGCTTTGTTTTGTGTAATTTTTTTAACTTCCAATTTTGATTTATTTCTTTGTTTTTTTCCAGAAAAAGTCATTGAATATTGAGGGTCGCGTTCCTCACTCAACTTTGTTTTGTACAAGCCGGAAAAAGAAAGATGGTACTGTGCCAAATCCCGACACCGAGAAGGCGATTGTAAGTATATTTCAATTTCTTTGATTTTTAATGAATTTAATTCCTTATATTATTTTATCATTTTAATTTATGTTATATATCAATCAACAGAATGCTTTAGAGGCGTTGGCAGAAAAAGAACCTGACAATTTGGGCCCAAACGATCATCTACATCAGGTATTAGGAGATGAGCATCAGGGTAGAGTGCGTTGTCGGCCTGGGAAGAAGATTGTACCATCTCGATACTGGTCTACTAACGTTTCTTCGAGTACCGGTTCTGGTTTTGTCACAGTGGAACAAATGAATGCCGCAATCAAAGAAGCAAGTCAAAAATCAGAACAGGCGATAACTGCAAATATGATTAAGTTTATGTCTGCCCTTTCTTCTACACTTCCACCAGAAGCAGCTGCAACGGTTGATGCCTTTTTGATGTCGATGCGTTCTGCTAATGTAGATTCTTCTGTTGGAGCTGGAGCCGGACCTAGTGCTGGACCCGGTGCTGGTGCCGGTTCGGATGCAGATGTCGATGCCGATGATGATATTGGTGGTGTGAGAGGTGGTGATGGTGTTTCTGTAGGAGGTGTGGATGAGGGTTATCATGATTTTGATGATACTGATATTGAGACTCACTTTTGATGTTAATTGTATGTTTGGATTGGGAATGTATGATGAGTTCTATGCATCCAATTACATTGTTTTTTTGATCAATATCATTAATATTTACCATATCTTATTGGGAATGAGAATGACTACTAAACTACGGTTCTCCACTACTACAAATGCCTTTTCTGATTGGTCTCAGCTTTCTTTTAGTAGTGATAATACTATTTCTAAGATGTTCCGTAATATGAAACCTACAATTTCTATCCTTAAGGATTCAATAATACAACCTGCTAACAATGACACCTCTCTTGGACTAAAGAATGAAATCAAAATAAAAGATGATGAACCAGTTTCTGCTATCCCAACTCACACTAATACTATTAGCAATCCTGCCAATTATGGGTACGCCGAGACACTAAATAAGCCCTGTAATACTGCTTTTGTGGCACCCAAATCAGTTGAACATGGTACCACAATATCGATACAGGAAACTAAGCCCATGCAGGTTATGAATGTCTCTATAGAGAAAATGCACTGCTGTACAGATCTGGAAAATATCATAAAACATCCCACAGATACTTCACAGGCCAGGTATAACTATTTCACCACCTATAGATAGTGAGCACTGTGCTATAAAATTTGGTAAATATTTCTAATCATAACTCTGTTTCTGATTGTTTTCTTGCAGAATATTGATTTTGATGACGATTAAGATGATTGATTATAATGTCGAAGAGAATGATGGTATGAAAATAATGTATACCATTGCTGTTACAGTTTTTGTAAATGAATTCTAATAACAATTGTTCACTAGATGATGTTGATCTTTACTTATTGCAGATGAGACGTTCTATGATTGATCGTACCCACCAAAGTTCTGTACATTGGAGGGCAGTGGGGGGTTGGGCAGTGGGGGGGAGGGCTGGGCAGGAGGGGGAGGGGGAGGGCAGTGGGGGGGGGGGGGGGGGGCTGGGCAGTGGGGGGGAGGGCTGGGCAGTGGGGGGCTGGGCAGTGGGGGGGAGGGCTGGGCAGGAGGGGGAGGGGGAGGGCAGTGGGGGGGGGGGGGGGGGCTGGGCAGTGGGGGGCTGGGCAGTGGGGGGGAGGGCTGGGCAGGAGGGGGAGGGGGGGGGGGGGGCAGTGGGGGGGGGGGGGGCTGGGCAGTGGGGGGCTGGGCAGTGGGGGGGAGGGCTGGGCAGGAGGGGGAGGGGGTGGGCAGTGGGGGGGGGGGGGGGCTGGGCAGTGGGGGGGGGCTGGGCAGTGGGGGGGGGGGGGGGCTGGGCAGTGGGGAGGGCAGTAGGGAGTGGGGGGGTGCTGGGCAGTGGGGAGGGCAGTAGGGAGTGGGGGGGGTGGGCAGTGGGGAGGGCAGTAGGGAGTGGGGGGGGGGGCTGGGCAGTGGGGGGGGGGGGCTGGGCAGTGGGGGGGAGGGCTGGGCAGGAGGGGGAGGGGGAGGGCAGTGGGGGGGGGGCAGTGGGGGGCTGGGCAGTGGGGGGGGAGGGCTGGGCAGGAGGGGGAGGGGGTGGGCAGTGGGGGGGGGGGGGCTGGGCAGTGGGGGGGGGGGGGGCTGGGCAGTGGGGAGGGCAGTAGGGAGTGGGGGGGGAGGGGCTGGGCAGTGGGAATCCTGCACTAATAAGTGCGAGATCTCTACAACAGGTATGTTTTCCTAAAATTGTGGAATAAACCTCCCTACCATGCATCATTTTTCATTTGCATTTACACACTATATGAATGCAGGTTATTGGTCGTAAAATCATGGAGTTGACCCCCTTTTCATCCAACATATGAATGCAGGTGATATGTTTTAACTATTGACTCCACTGTATATTGATTTTTGTGGGTCATGTCTAAGAGTTGCTAGACATACTTTGATTGTTCTCATCCCAGCATAGCGATGAACCAAAATATTGGTGAATGTGCATGGGCTGATGGAATGAATGCCTTCAATTTACAAGCATGGAGAAGAAACTGACTGGTATTTCTTATCAACATATTCAGGCTTTTTATTCTGCATTTTAATCTGCACTTTAGTATTTTATTGTTATGTAGTAATAACAAAATTTCTATATGACATTTCATTGCTTATGAGTCTTATATATTCATTAATAATAATTCATGGTTTTATTTGTTGCATGTACAGACTGTAGCAAATTAAAGTATGATTACCAATCAGTGGTTTGCCATTCGATCTTTATCAAGGTGAGCTGACAAATCTATGTGCCAATCTAACACGTCATTTGAGCTTATTCATGCATGACTCATCTATGCGAATTCTTCTTTGAGTTAAGAGTCTAGCTGAAACACACTTTAGATATTGGAATCATTGAACACACATGCATTCTGAATGTCCAATTTTTTTTTCCTTCTTGTTGGTTATTGGTTTTAATCTAGCTTCTTTCATTTGGTTGGCATTTCCGATCACTTTTGTGCTGAATATGTTTTCCATCTGTTGCTGGCAGGGGGACAAGCATGACGACACCTTGCGGCGGTTACTCCTCCTTAGAGAAACATTGAATGGTTAGCTCTATAATTTTTCGTATTTCCTCATTCCTAAACTATATCTCCTCTCAGCGCTGCCTCTCATCCATCTTTCCACAAAACGTGCATAGCAGGTGGTACAAAAGCTCAATTCAACTGAAAAAATTGGTTTGGAATTGTCTGGCATATTTTATTCCTCTAGGTATTCCTACACATTTCTAGATCTCCAAACCTCACCGAATTAGGTATATCAGGGGTCATCCAATCCTCTATTCATCACAGATTAGCATTCATTTCTTTAAATCTTCTGAGAAAACATCCTCTCATGCCATCCATATCATCCTATTTGAAACTAAGTGGAAGATGTTGCCCCGCGGATGTCGCTGGACCGGGCCAACACGCTGCGGTCACGTCGCGGTCACGCCGCGGTCACGCCGCGGCCACGCCGCGGTCACGCCGCGGTCACGCCGCGGTCACGCCACGGTCACGCCGCGGTCACGCCGCGGTCACGCCGTGATTTGGCCCTGCTCCAGGACGACACCTTGCGGCGGTTACTCCTCCTTAGAGAAACATTGAATGGTTAGCTCTATAATTTTTCGAATTTCCTCATTCCTAAACTATATATCCTCTCAGCGCTGCCTCTCATCCATCTTTCCACAAAACGTGCATAGCAGGTGGTACAAAAGCTCAATTCAACTGAAAAAATTGGTTTGGAATTGTCTGGCATATTTTATTCCTCTAGGTATTCCTACACATTTCTAGATCTCCAAACCTCACCGAATTAGGTATATCAGGGGTCATCCAATCCTCTATTCATCACAGATTAGCATTCATTTCTTTAAATCTTCTGAGAAAACATCCTCTCATGCCATCCATATCATCCTATTTGAAACTAAGTGGAAGATGTTGCCCCGCGGATGTCGCTGGACCGGGCCAACACGCCGCGGCCACGCCGCGGTCACGCCGCGGTCACGCCGCGGTCACGCCGCGGTCACGCCGCGGTCACGCCGCGGTCACGCCGCGGTCACGCCGCGGTCACGCCGCGGTCACGCCGCGGTCACGCCGCGGTCACGCCGCGGTCACGCCGCGGTCACGCCGCGGTCACGCCGCGGTCACGCCGCGGTCACGCCGTGATTTGGCCCTGCTCCAGGACGACACCCTGTGGCGGTTACTCCTCCTTAGAGAAACATTGAATGGTTAGCTCTATAATTTTTCGTATTTCCTCATTCCTAAACTATATCTCCTCTCAGCGCTGCCTCTCATCCATCTTTCCACAAAACGTGCATAGCAGGTGGTACAAAAGCTCAATTCAACTGAAAAAATTGGTTTGGAATTGTCTGGCATATTTTATTCCTCTAGGTATTCCTACACATTTCTAGATCTCCAAACCTCACCGAATTAGGTATATCAGGGGTCATCCAATCCTCTATTCATCACAGATTAGCATTCATTTCTTTAAATCTTCTGAGAAAACATCCTCTCATGCCATCCATATCATCCTATTTGAAACTAAGTGGAATATGTTGCCCCGCGGATGTCGCTGGACCGGGCCAACACGCTGCGGTCACGCCGCGGTCACGCCGCGGTCACGCCGCGGTCACGCCGCGGTCACGCCGCGGTCACGCCGCGGTCACGCCGCGGTCACGCCGCGGTCACGCCGCGGTCACGCCGCGGTCACGCCGCGGTCACGCCGCGGTCACGCCGCGGTCACGCCGCGGTCACGCCGCGGTCACGCCGTGATGTGGCCCTGCTCCAGCCACATCCAACAGGGGGGAGGTTCAGCCCCACATGCTCACAGGCGTTTCAGACGACCCATTTTTCAGCTAAGTCATCATCACTCTGCAAGCAGATGCTCCTTCCTTTCCTACTTACTCTTTTCTGCAAGGTGTCCTCTGTTATAAGGGCCGGTTGGTGCTGTCTAGTTCGTCCCCATGGGTGCCCATATTGCTGGCTGAGTTCCATTTGTCTCCGTAGTGGGGTCATTCTGGTTTTTGCCGCACGTATAGAAAATTGCCTGCCAATTTATATTGGGTCGGGATGAAAATACCGGTTCAACAGTTTGCCAATGGGCCAAATGCCAACGAAATAAATATTCCACACTATATCCGGCTGGCCTGTTGCAGCCGTTGGAAATTCCCCAGCTGGTGTGGTCGGGTCTCTCTATGGATTTTATCACCGGACTACCCTAATCCCGTGGTTGCACTGTGATTCTGGTCATCATTGATCATCTCTCTAAATATGGCCATTTTTTACCCCTAAAACACCCTTACACAGCAAAGAGTGTGGGAGTGTGGGCGAGGTTTTCGTGTGGGAGATTGTCAGTTTGCATAGCATTCCAGCGACCGCAATCCCATTTTTGTAAGCCATTTTTGGATTGAACTGCTCAAACTCCAAGGCACTGACTTAAAACTCAGCTTGACCTACCACCCGCAAACGGATGACCAAACAGAGGTGGTAAATCGCTGCCACGAGACCTACGCTGTTCCATCAGAAATCTAGTTGCCCGCTGTTGCCCATGCACTGCTTGATCGTGGACTCAAATATTATTTGAGTCGGTCCCAAGACATCATGAAGCAGAAAACTAATACACTGCCGTCACCTTGCCCTCCATGTGGGAGATCCTGTTTCCGTACGCTTTCGGCCTCACAAACAACACTCTTTAACCTGCCAGATTTCTCAGAAACCTGCCCCTCGTTTCTATGGGCCATTTACAGTTCAGCGGAAGATCGGCCTGGTGGCTTGTTAGCTTGATCTTCCTCCCTCAGCCTGGGGGCCTCCTGAGGATTTCTTCTGTTGTTTTCCCTATTTCTTCTATTTTTCTGCTGTAATTTTCGTTCCCATCCTTTAATACAGAATTGCAGCCCTCATTGAGGGCTGGAAGTTTGAGAGGCTTAACAGAATTAGAGTATGACAGTGTGTCAAGTTTGAGAGGCTTAACAGAATTAGAGTATGACAGAAAGAAGCTTCGAGCCGAAAGGCTCTAAAGCCATTTTATTAAAAACAAAATATGACATAAGAGAGGAGATGGGGCTAGACATTGATAAAACTGCCTTCATAATAAAGCATTTCGTTTTCATAACCCCCTCCCCGACGTCATCATCCCATTCCAAGTTGTAGGTAGATGAGCTATGAGACCTAGTCACCATCGGACGTGCGGTCTGCGCAGGAGGGCTCATTATGCGTTCTTTAAGCGTTGCGCGCGCTTGAGAAACGCGCGTGGGGGGTCCAAATGGGCCGAACGAATTGCGAATGGCCTGAAATCGGACGACATCAAAGGGTGAGTGAATTGTGATGTGGTCGAGCAGACGGCACGTCAATCGGAAGTGCCGTGTGCCCGCGGTGACCGGGAACGCCGTTCTGGTGTCATAAACGGCCAAAACGGGCGTCTAACGGTCAAACTTATAGCGAACGACATCGGATTGACCTGAAATCACAGGACAACATTCAAATTATTATTCGCGACGTGCACGCGCAGACGGCACATCAATCGGACGTGCGGTCTGCGCAGGAGGGCTCATTATGCGTTCTTTAAGCGTTGCGCGCGCTTGAGAAACGCGCGTGGGGGGTCCAAACGGGCCGAACGAATTGCGAATGGCCTGAAATCGGACGACATCAAAGGGTGAGTGAATTGTGATGTGGTCGAGCAGACGGCACGTCAATCGGACGTGCCGTGTGCCCGCGGTGACCGGGAACGCCGTTCTGGTGTCATAAACGGCCAAAACGGGCGTCTAACGGTCAAACTCATAGCGAACGACATCGGATTGACCTGAAATCACAGGACAACATTCAAATTATTATTCGCGACGTGCACGCGCAGACGGCACGTCAATCGGACGTGCGGTCTGCGCAGGAGGGCTCATTATGCGTTCTTTAAGCGTTGCGCGCGCTTGAGAAACGCGCGTGGGGGGGTCCAAACGGGCCGAACGAATTGCGAATGGCCTGAAATCGGACGACATCAAAGGGTGAGTGAATTGTGATGTGGTCGAGCAGACGGAACGTCAATCGGACGTGCCGTGTGCCCGCGGTGACCGGGAACGCCGTTTCGGTGTCATAAACGGCCAAAACAGGCGTCTAACGGTCAAACTCATAGCGGACGACATCGGATTGCCCTGAAATCACAGGACAACATTCAAATTATTATTCGCGACGTGCACGCGCAGACGGCACGTCAATCGGACGTGCGGTCTGCGCAGGAGGGCTCATTATGCGTTCTTTAAGCGTTGTGCGCGCTTGAGAAAAGCGCGTGGGGGGTCCAAACGGGCCGAACGAATTGCGAATGGCCTGAAATCGGACGACATCAAAGTGTGAGTGAATTGTGATGTGGTCGAGCAGACGGCACGTCAATCGGACGTGCCGTGTGCCCGCGGTGACCGGGAACGCCGTTCTGGTGTCATAAACGGCCAAAACGGGCGTCTAACGGTCAAACTCATAGCGAACGACATCGTATTGACCTGAAATCACAGGACAACATTCAAAATATTATTCGCGATGTGCACGCGCAGACGGCACATCAATCGGACGTGCGGTCTGCGCAGGAGGGCTCATTATGCGTTCTTTAAGCGTTGCGCGCGCTTGATAAACGCGCGTGGGGGGGGTCCAAACGGGCCGAACGAATTCCGAATGGCCTGAAATCGGACGAAATCAAAGGGTGAGTGAATTGTGATGTGGTCGAGCAGACGGCACGTCAATCGGACGTGCCGTGTGCCCGCGGTGACCGGGAACGCCGTTCCGGTGTCATAAACGGCCAAAACAGGCGTCTAACGGTCAAACTCATAGCGGACGACATCGGATTGCCCTGAAATCACAGGACAACAATCCCATTATTATTCGCGACGTGCACGCGCAGACAGCGCGTCAATCGGGCATGCGGTCTGCGCGGTAGGGCTCATTATGCGTTCTTTAAGCGTTGCGCGCGCTTGATAAACGCGCGTGGGGGGGTCCAAACGGGCCGAACGAAGTCCGAATGGCCTGAAATCGGACGAAATCAAAGGGTAAGTGACTTGTGATGTGGTCGAGCAGACGGCACGTCAATCGGACGTGCCGTGTGCCCGGGGTGACCGGGAACGCCGTTCCGGTGTCATAAACGGCCAAAACAGGCGTCTAACGGTCAAACTCATAGCGGACGACATCGGATTGCCCTGAAATCACAGGACAACAATCCCATTATTATTCGCGACGTGCACGCGCAGACGGCGCGTCAATCGGACGTGTGGTCTGCGCGGTAGGGCTCATTATGCGTTCTTTAAGCGTTGCGCGCGCTTGATAAACGCCCGGGGTTCTGTGCAGGGGGGTAGGGGGCTGTATGGGGTTTGTCCGGGGGTGCACATGGGGGCTGTCCGGGGTTGCACATGGGGGCTGTCCGGGGGTGCACGGGGGGCTGTCCGGGGGGAATGGGGCTGCATGGGGTCTGTCCGGGGGTGCACATGGGGGCTGTCCGGGGGTGCACGGGGGGCTGTCCGGGGCTGGTCGGGGGGCTGTCCGGGGGTGCACATGGGGTTGTCCGGGGCTGGCCGGGGGGCTGTCCAGGGGTGCACGGGGGGCTGTTTGGGGGTGCATATGGGGGCTGTCCGGGGGTGCATATGGGGGCTGTCCGGGGGTGCATGGGGGGGCTGTCTGGGGGTGCACGGGGGGGGGGGGGGGGGGCTGTCCGGGGGTGCACGGGGGGCTGTCCGGGGGTGCACATGGGGGCTGTCCGGGGGTGCACGGGGGGCTGTCCGGGGCTGGTCGTGGGGCTGTCCGGGGGTGCACGGGGGGCTGGCCGGGGCTGGCCGGGGGGGCTGTCCGGGGGTGCACGGGGGGCTGTCCGGGGGTGCACGGGGGGCTGTCCGGGGGTGCACGGACAGGGGGGGTGTCCAGCAGGGGGGGTTGGCAGGGGGACAAGCAGGGGCTGGGGGGGCTGGCAGGGGGAGGGGGGGGGGGGTGGCAGGGGGCAAGCAGGGGGCAGGGGGGCTGGCAGGGGGACAAGCAGGGGGCAGGGGGGGCTGGCAGGGGGACAAGCAGGGGGAAGGGGGGGCTGGCAGGGGGGCAGGGGGGGGGCTGGCAGGGGGACAAGCAGGGGGCAGGGGGGGGGGCTGGCAGGGGGACAAGCAGGGGGAAGGGGGGGGGGGCTGGCAGGGGGGGCTGGCAGGGGCAGGGGGGGGGGGGGGGGCTGGCAGGGGCAGGGGGGCTGGCAGGGGGACAAGCAGGGGGGTGGCCGGGGGGGCTGGCAGGGTGACAAGCAGGGGGAAGGGGGGGGGGGGGGGCTGGCAGGGGGGCAGGGGGGGCTGGCAGGAGCAGGGGGGGCTGGCAGGGGGACAAGCAGGGGGGGCTGGCAGGGGGCGGCAGGGGGGCTGGCAAGGGGACAAGCAGGGGGGTGGCGGGGGGGGGGGGGGTGGACTAACAGGGGGCAGTGGGGGACTAGCAGGGGGCAGGGGGACTAGCAGGGAGGGTGTCAGGGGGCAGTGGGGACTGGCAGGGGGGGCTGGCAAGGGGACAAGCAGGGGGGGTGGGGTGGCGGGGGGGGGGGGGGGGACTTGCAGGGGGCAGTGGGGGACTAGTAGGGGGCAGGGGGGGAGCTGGCAGGGGGACAAGCAGGGGGCAGGGGGGGCTGGCAGGGGGACAAGCAGGGGGCAGGGGGTTTCCGGGGTTCTGTGCAGGGGGGATGGGGGCTGCATGGGGTCTGTCCGGGGGTGCACATGGGGGCTGTCCGGGGCTGTCCGGGGGTGCACGGGGGGCTGGCCGGGGCTGGCCGGGGGGGCTGTCCAGGGGTGCACGGGGGGCTGTCCGGGGGTGCATGGGGGGCTGTCCGGGGGTGCACGGGGGGCTGTCCGGGGGTGCACGGACAGGGGGGGTGTCCAGCAGGGGGGGTTGGCAGGGGGACAAGCAGGGCGGGGGGGCTGGCAGGGGGAAGGGGGGGGGGGGGGTGGCGGCAGGGGGCAAGCAGGGGGCAGGGGGGTGGCCGGGGGGGCTGGAAGGGGGACAAGCAGGGGGAAGGGGGGGCTGGCAGGGGGGAAAGCAGGGGGCATGGGGGGGGGGGGCTGGCAGGAGCAGGGGTGGGGTTGGCAGGGGGACAAGCAGGGGGGGCTTGCAGGGGGACAAGCAGGGGGTGGCTGGGGGGGCTGGCAAGGGGTGCACGGGGGGCTGTCCGGGGGTGCATGGGGGGCTGTTCGGGGGTGCATGGGGGGCTGTCCGGGGGTGCACGGACAGGGGGGGTGTCCAGCAGGGGGGGTTGGCAGGGGGACAAGCAGGGGCGGGGGGGCTGGCAGGGGGAAGGGGGGGGGGGTGGCGGCAGGGGGCAAGCAGGGGGCAGGGGGGTGGCCGGGGGGGCTGGAAGGGGGACAAGCAGGGGGAAGGGGGGCAGGGGGGGGGGCAGGGGGGGGGGGGGGGCTGGCAGGAGCAGGGGTGGGGCTGGCAGGGGGACAAGCAGGGGGGGGGGGTGGCTGGGGGGGCTGGCAAGGGGACAAGCGGGGGGGTGGCGGGGGGGGGGGGGACTAACAGGGGACAGTGGGGGACTAGCAGGGGGCAGGGGGACTAGCAGGGGGGGTGTCAGGGGGCAGGGGGGACTGGCAGGGGGGTGGAAGGGGGGGCTGGCAAGGGGACAAGAAGGGGGGGTGGCGGGGGGGGGGGGGGGTACTAGCAGGGGGCAGTGGGGGACTAGCAGGGGGCAGGGGGGACTAGCAGGGGGGGAGCTGGCAGGGGGACAAGCAGGGGGCAGGGGGGGCTGGGGGCTGGGGGCTGTCCGGGGGTGCACGGGGGGCTGTCCGGGGCTGCTCGGGGGGCTGCTCGGGGGTGCACGGGGGGCTGGCTGGGGCTGGCCGGGGGGGCTGTCCAGGGGTGCACGGGGGGCTGTCCGGGGCTGGTCGGGGGGCTGCTCGGGGGTGCACGGGGGGCTGGCTGGGGCTGGCCGGGGGGGCTGTCCAGGGGTGCACGGGGGGCTGTCCGGGGGTGCACGGGGGGCTGTCCGGGGGTGCACGGGGGGCTGTCCGGGGGTGCACGGGGGGCTGTCCGGGGGTACTGGCAGGGGGGACTGGCCGGGGGGTGGCATGGGGGTGTCCAGGGTGTGTCCAGGGGGTATTTTTTTTATGAATTTGGACACCCTATAGCCACGGTTCAAAACCGTGGCTATTGATGTATTACCGCGGTTTTAAACCGTGGCTATAGACATAATGCCACGGTTTTAAACCGTGGCTATAGATTTTGTCCGGCCTTTAGTATAGCCACGGTTGAAACCGTGGCATTAGGTATACAGCCACGGTTTTAACCGTGGCTATAAACCTATAGCCACGGTTTGAACCGTGGCTATAGAGTTAAAGCCACGGTTTGGAACCGTGGCTCTAGGTCTAGGCCTATAGCCACGCCAAACTTGGCCACGGTTCCTCAAACCGTGGCTATTACCTATAGCCACGGTTTGAGGGCCTATAGCCACGGTTTAGAACCGTGGCTATAGCTCGAATTTCCAGTAGTGTATATTTAATTATTATTTATTTTATATACTTTATAATCATTCTTTAATGGTTAACTTGGAGAATTAATCTCTTCGCGTCATGGAGATGGTAATCCGTACGTAGGCCTGAACGATGATATCGTTCCCATAATTATTAAATGGAATTAGAGTGGATGATATAATATCTCAGAATTAGTATCATTTTATAATAACTATATATATTTATTCTTTACACCATTATACCCATCCAAGTAAGGTGGTGGGGGAATAACAAATTACACCACAACGTGGAGATGGTATTCCGTAAGTATGCACGTGTGGTGATTTCTTTTTCCGTAGGATGGATAGAAGGTGAAAAAGGGTTGGTTCATATTTATAATGAAATATCAATATATTAGTGATACATATGTTTTTACTTTATTATAATCCAAAAAATAATAGGAAGTAGAAGATAAAATTAACATGAAAGAATCGGTAAATGATATTACCTCTTCTTCGACGCGACTCTTCTATGCCTCCTATTAGGGCACTAAAGTTGGTCTTTGAAGAAGAATAGAAACTCTAGTATGTTTCTTTGGAAGTGGATAAGTTAAATGGGTTGGGGTTGGCTGAGCTTGAAGGGTCAATGTTGTTTGAGGTGGAGAGGGAAGAGGTGACCTTTTATAAGAGAGGATAGGGCCACTTTTAGAAACCTCTAAAATATTAATATATAATAAACTCAAACCCACTTAAAAACCACCAAAAATGACTCACTTTCTATGATTAGATGAGATACGGTTTTAATCTCATCAAACAATAAGATTTATAAATTTTGGTAATTTATTTTAAACCTTATCAAATTGATTTATCATTATTTAATCTATTTAATTTTTTTGTGGTAGTAAAATTATAAATTATAAATTGTTATAAATAATTATTATATTTTGTGAATTGTCCATAATTGGATACTTTATGACATTTTAGAACATATAAATTTAAATTTATAATTTTTAAATATTTTTTTATTTTTAAACAATTTTATAATATGTTATTTTTATAAAATAACAATAGTGTCAATTTTACACTGTTAATTTATTTTAATTTAAATAAAATACAGACGGAGGTTATATTCGAACCAAAAAATTTAATAGACTCATAACATGTCATATTAATCTATAAATTTTTTTTAGAACATTAATATTACTTTTAGTAGAAGGTATCTTCTAAAAAACCCATGTTTTAAAATGACATGTTTATTAAATTATGAAGGTGAAAACTTTGACATCATTTAAAATAATATAATATAAATGTAATAATCTGTTTTATAATGCTCTAAATGATCCTGAAGTCGACACATGGATGATTATTTTGTATATATACTCGACAAATAAGTTTTGGTAATGTGTTTGGGCCTTTTGATTGGAATTATTATTTTAATAATAACTATATTATGAATTTTTGACTAAATTAATAATTTCTGCATCATTAATATATAAGCAATTAAGGTAACTAAATATTTCTTAAAAATTAAAAATAAATTTCCATAACAAATAAAAAAATCTAATATTTCAAATGAATATTTATAATAGAATTTATATTCTATATAACCTTATATTAAAAATAATTTAATTATTAAAGTGTGAGTGAGACATATTTCACTTTCAATTAAATAAAATAAATTAAGGGTCTTAATCACATACAAGTGGGTTCTAATTGATACCATTTCCACCCAAGTATATTTTAAGACGAAATATAATCATCCAATTATATTATGAAAAGTGTTAGGGTAATTTTATAATATTATTTTTACCCTCAATTACCTGATTTACCTTTAACTATAGTAAAGAAAATTTACTGTAGTTACCATTCATAATGTCTAAAAATAAAAAGAATCCTATTAACATAATTTTGTTGGGAGGAGAGTGATGGCAAGAGGGGGGGTGAATTTCCTTTTAAAAAATAATTAACAATTTAAAATCAAAGTTAAAAGTGCAGCGGAAATAAAAGAGGCAAGACACAAAACTTGATAACGGAGTTCGGCTTAAATCCCAAGCCTACGTCTCCGCTCCCAACTCAACCGTTGAGAGATTTACTACCGCTTGCTTTTTAATGGTTTTAGCAAGAAACCCACTAGACATTAAGGTAGTCTAGAACCTATTACAACATGCTTTTAATGGTTGAGCAAGAACCCACTGCTTTTAATGGTTGAGAAAGAACCCACTAGCCTTCTTACAGGTGAAGGCTAGCTCACCTATGACTCAATCCTTTTAAAGGGAAGGCTTGACTAACCTATTCACACCTTGAAGGTGGTGTGAAAACCCAAACAAAGAGAGGATGAGAGAAAGAGGGGTTTGTAGGAACAAACCCAAATTGATGCTCAAAATAATAAATAATGAAAAACCATAATTTGGAGAAGTCTTGGGCGCCAATGGATTGATTGGAGTTGATGAAGAGCGCTCTCAAGCTTCTATGGTGGTGCTCATTGGATGTGGAAATGATTTGGAGATAGTGGGGTTCCTTGGAGGAATCCGCCGGAGGTTTTCCAAATGATGTAAAATGTTCCTGTGGCCTTCCGTACGTTACCAGGGCTTCCTAGTCTATTATTTATAGAGAGGGAACCCTCAAATGGCCTTTGGGGGTCTTCAGAGCCGTTGGAGAGGCCTTCGGAGCCGTTGGGAGTCAATTGGACAAGTCTGGTCAAAGCCCAACAGCTAGTTTGTCTGGCTCCACTGGCTGACCGGTACAGTGCCACCGGTTGGACGGTGCTTGGAAAATGGGAGAGGGCTTCTGCTCAGGCACCACCGGCTGGCCGGTGAGGAGGCCACCGGTTGGCCGGTGCTGAGACAGTAGCAACCTCTTCTGTCTGGGTTCCACCGGCTGGCCGGTGATGGGACACCGGTTGGCCGGTGGTCTGGACAGAGGGGATGCCTTCTACCCAGGCACCTCCGGCTGGCCGGTGGTCATCCACCGGTTGGCCGGTGGACTGAAATCAGTCCACTTTTTCCTTCTTGGCTTTCTTGGCCCAATTCCTTGGCAACATAAAATCATGCCGATCATCCAAAAACACTTAAAACATGATTAGATAAATAATAGAGTGATTGTGATCATGAAAATTAAACCACGAGGGGTACGAGAGGTACAACAATCTCCCCCTATTTTGATGATCACAATCACCAAAACAAGCAATGTAAAAACTGTAATAAAAGGCATGCTTTAAAGGATAAATTGAAAATTAAAGCAAAGCATGAGAGAAAGATTTCTCCCCCAATCAACCAAGAATTTCTCCCCCTTTGTGATTATCAAAATAGCACGGGGCATAAAACTTGATTGAGGGAATGAATTGAAAAACAAGATAGAGATTCTAAATCAATTGAAATTTGTGAAATTTGAATTGAAAGTTTTAAATTGAAAGTTTTGAATTGAAAGTTTTGAATTGAAAGTTTTGAATAGAAAGTAAAAAGGCTTAAATGATCCTAACTCCCCCTAAATAAAAACAACAAATCACTGGGGAGAGGTTTTTGAAACCAAGACAAATTTTGGTTCGGAGAGACTCGCTAAAAGGGATTTTTCAATCCATACTTGTCGAGTGGCGGGTCTTCTCCTATGAAATTCATCATTAAAGGAAATAGTTTTGGGCCTTCCATACCGGGAATTTTTTCAATTGCACTCATAAATTAAGTGCCCGGTCTTTTTTCAATAGTTGAAAAATTTATATTGGGATCTCCCCCTTACAAAAATAGTTGGAGCATGGGAAGAGAAAGCTTGCTTGCAATAGCCAAGCCCTTGGGTGGTTCTATATATGCATTGGGAACCAAGCAATTTGGTTAAATTTTGTTCACCTTGGGTGAACTTGGCAAGGGATTCCTTTAAATCCTTGATTGTTGATTCCATAGAATCAACATCGGGAAGGTTTTGGACCTTGAGGGACAACTCTTCCTTCTCTTTGAGAAGTTGTTCCTTTTCAGAAGAAAGTTTTTTGAAATTCTTTTTTAAAGCGATAAATTTGGAAGAAAGTTCATGAAAACCTTCCTCCAATTGATCTCTCGCATGTTGAAGATCCTTATAAGATAAATGATTGAAAGAATTTGAAGAACAGGAGGAAGAGGAGTAGGAAGAGGATACCTCATGAAATGCCATTAGGCATTTTTTACCGTTGTCACTTGAGGATGAGGAGGAGGAGGAGGATGTGGAGCTATCACTCCATGTGGCCTTGAATGTCTTCTTCTTTTCCTTTTGCTTGGCCTTTTTCTTGTTGAGTGGACAATCGGGCTTGTAATGGCCTTTCTTGCCACACCCGTAACATGTTACCTCGGGCTCGGATTTTTCGTTGGGTTGAGCCTTGCGGGATTTCTTCTTTTTGTTCTTCTTCATGAAATTGTGCATTTTGCGGGCAAGGTTCTCCATTTCTGAATCACCGCTTGAATAGGAAGACGATGAGGAGGAGGAGCTTTCTTCGTTTTGAACTTTGAAGGCGATGTTCTTTGGAACTTTGATCGGTTTGCCTTCCTTTTCAGCTTGCCTCCTCATGGTGATCTCGTAGGTCATGAGGGATCCGATGAGCTCTTCGACCGGCATGTTCTTGATGTCTTTTGCTTCTTGGATTGCCGTGAATTTCGGTGCCCATGAACTTGGTAGGATCCAATGGATCTTCTTGACCATCGTTTCTACAGACACATCATCACCAAGGGACTTTCTCCCATTGCAAACATCAGTAAAGCGAGTAAACATATCAGTAATTGATTCATGTGGGTGCATGGTGAAACTTTGAAAATCTTGGCGATACATATCCAATCGAGTATCCTTGACTTTGTTGGTCCCCTCATGGGTAACCTCCAAAAGTTTCCAGATTTCATGTGATGAGGTGAATGTGGAAACTCGATTGAATTCATTACGATCAAGGCCACAATGAAGAGCGTTCATGGCTTTTCCATCAAGCTCGAAATTTTTAATATCAGCTTGAGTCCATTTGGATTCATTGGGAGAAGAAAGAGAATAACCATGCATGACAATTTTATAAATAGGATAACCTATACTTCTAATAAAAGTGGTCATGCGGGTTTTCCAATAGGTATAGTTGGTTCCATCAAAGAATGGAGCACGACCCAAAGAATAGCCTTCGGGGGCGAAAGAAGTTGAATCCATCACAAAGGATCTTGAATTTGAAACCGGTGAAGGTATTACTCAAATTTTGCCTCTGATACCAATTGTTGGGCGGAGAGTGATGGCAAGAGGGGGGGGGGGGTGAATTTCCTTTTAAAAAATAATTAACAATTTAAAATCAAAGTTAAAAGTGCAGCGGAAATAAAAGAGGCAAGACACAAAACTTGATAACGGAGTTCGGCTTAAATCCCAAGCCTACGTCTCTACTCCCAACTCAACCGTTGAGAGATTTACTACCGCTTGCTTTTTAATGGTTTTAGCAAGAAACCCACTAGACTTTAAGGTAGTCTAGAACCTATTACAGCTTTCTTTTAATGTTTGAGCAAGAACCCACTGCTTTTAATGGTTGAGCAAGAACCCACTAGCCTTCTTACTGGTGAAGGCTAGCTCACCAATGACTCAAGCCTTTTAAAGGGAAGTCTTGACTAACCTCTTCACACCTTGAAGGTGGTGTGAAAACCCAAAAAAAGAGAGGATGAGAGAAAGAGGGGTTTGTAGGCACAAACCCAAATTGATGCTCAAAATAATAAATAATGAAAAACCGTAATGTGGAGAAGTCTTGGGTGCCAATGGATTGATTGGAGTTGATGAAGAGCGCTCCCAAGCTTCTATGGTGGTGCTCCTTGGATGTGGAAATGATTTGGAGCAAGTGGGGTTCCTTGGAGGAATCCGCCAGAGGTTTGCCAAATGATGTAAAATGTTCCCGTGGGCTTCCGTATGTTACCGGGGCTTCCTAGTCCTTTATTTATAGAGAGGGAACCCTCAAATGGCCTTTGGGGGTCTTCGGAGCCATTGGAGAGGCCTTCGGAGCCGTTGGGAGTCAAGTGGACAAGTCTGGTCAAAGCCCAACGGCTAGTTTGACTGGCTCCACCGGCTGACCGGTACAGTGCCACCGGTTGGCCGGTGATTGGAAAATGGGAGAGGGCTTCTACTCAGGCACCACCGGCTGGCCGGTGAGGAGGCCACCGGTTGGCCGTTGCTGAGACAGTAGCAACCTCTTCTGCCTGGGTTCCACCGGCTGGCCGGTGATGGGACACCGGTTGGCCGGTGGTCTGGACAGAGGGGATGCCTTCTGCCCAGGCACCTCCGGCTGGCCGGTGGTCATCCACCGGTTGGCCGGTGGACTGAAATCAGTCCACTTTTGCCTTCTTGGCTTTCTTGGCCCAATTCCTTGGCAACATGAAATCATGCCTATCATCCAAAAACACTTAAAACAAGATTAGATAAATAAGAGAGTGATTGTGATCATGAAAATTAAACCACGAGGGGTACGAGAGGTACAACAAATTTTTTCCTATTGATTCAAAATATGAAATCAATTTTCCAAATTCAAAACATAGAAGTTCCAGTATTAAATTTAAAATTAATCTTGTTGTTGAGAAAACAAGTTCTAAAGGTTAAAACATTGCAAAAGATTGAAATGACTTACCTATGAATTCAATGTAAAATTAATGATAATGACATACATAACATGAAATGGTAAAAATATATTCTATTTATACTTTAAAACAACATTCTATTATAATTTAACCATATAAATTATCTCGATGAAAATTTTGTTTTAAGTAAAAGTTTGTGTGTTTTTACTATTAATCAAAATAAGAACGTTGTCAGAAAAATATCAAAACTTTATAAAATGTAAAATTTTATATCTTGATCCAAAATAATAAGTTTATTTTGTAAAATTGAACTTATAAACTTGTCAAAAATTATATTTAAAATGGGTGTGCTATCAAATGGTGGTAAAACTCCATTTTTTAAAAAATATTTCTTTTATCTGAAAAATTGATTTTGTATTCATATATCATTATAGAAAATGTGTAAGACGAATAATAATTTTATAAAATAAAAAATTCAGTTAATACTATTCATAACAGCTAGTTCATAATATTATAATAATATATCATTGTTTAGTGAAACTCGATATTGCGTACAACACACGCTTTTGAGGAAGTTCGCTCTTGCGTACAATGCAAGCCATGTCAGGGTTGCATGTAGGGAAAGATTCCTTTGGTGTTGCGTATAACATACTCAAAATATAGTCCAGTTATACATTGATCAAAATCTAAACTTGGTGTTTTTTAAAATGAATTTTATTGGAAAGAACTTGAAATTGTGTGCATCACAAGACAAGAATAGTGTTGCGTATACTACAAGATAATACGGTGTTGCGTATAGCGCATGCTAATCTTGGTGAAGCATACAAAAAAAGTCATCAAAGAAAATAAAAAGAATAATTCTCAAAAAATCTTGGGGTGTAACAATATCTCTTTATGAATACACTCATTCTAAAATATAAACTTAAAAAGAGGAATAATATTTCTGTAAAATAATTTCTCATGTAATTCCACTATTAGAATGGGGAATTCTACAAAAGATGAATGCTACTCCATCTCAACGTCCTCACAGTCAAGAACATGCATAACATTATTCTCATACTACATAAACATAGACATGTGGAACACATTGTGCATACCTTGTTGCTATAGAGGAATATCTAATTGATAGGTAACTATTCCAATGAATTCGATAATCTAGAATGGTTTGTTGTACGATAGTGATAACTTTACTTACATCCTCCTACATCTATCCCCAAATCGAGGGGCCACCCATCAGAAAAATATGTTACCCACAGAAAACTAGAACAACCTTTTCTTTTGGTTATGATAAAGAAATTTTCTTATTCTGATCCATTACAAAATGATTCCAAATCAACAGTAGTCCCTTAATGGTCTCTTTTACTATACCAACACTAAGATCTAAAGACCCCCCTTCCTAATTGTAATAAAGTGGTGGTGGACATGACTACCAGTAAAAAGCCTCAAATAGAGCCATCTGAATCTAGGATTGGAAGCTATTATTATAAGAATATTCCATTAGAGACAAATAGTCATCCTAAGCTCCTCTAAAATAAAGAATATATTTTTTGAATTATATCATCTAATGTCTGGATAGTTCTTTTTTACCATCAATCAGCCAAAGTATAAAAGTCAATACTGAGATTCAATGGATTTCCCATCTCATTATATAATACTTTACAAATCTGAGTAGTAAAATGGGTCTCACTATCATATAACTTATTCATAAAAACTCCATGAAGACACAATATCTCTCAAACATATACCTTTCCTAACTAATCAAATGAGTTCATATCCTTGACTGGTATAAACCGAGACACATCATTTAATTAATCCAATACCAATGAAATGGTGTATTTACCTTTCGGAGTCCTAGGAAATCCTATCACCATGTCCATGGTTACCACATCCAATTTCTAAAAAGGAACTGTATGTGGTAGGCATAACCAAATAAGTATCTAATTCTCTAACTTAATCTTCTGAGAAGTTAAGAAATGAGATATAATGCATGAAATGTCTCACTTCAAGCTAGGCCACTAGAATTTCCACATGATATTATGATACATCTTTTTCAATCTTGGATGTGCAACCCACTATGAAGCATGATCAGATCTCATTATCTCCTCACTCATGGAATATGGAACCATCACCCTTCCATGAACCAAAATCACAACAAGTTTATCCGAAGTCAATCATAAAATGTAACTACATATTTCAAATTTCTGATGCATTGTGATACACATTAGATCAAGATACTGACTAGACTTAACTTATTCCACCAATTAAGAAGTGATCACTAAGGGTGAAAAATCTAATTCCCCTCGATCCTTAGTGATGCACACCTTCCAGTTTATGAAGAAGCAATGAGATTACACTAAACATATGAAGTTCACTCCCCAACCTCATGTTTATTTCCTCTTATCACATATACATATAATTTTCCTTTCCCAAGATCATAATCCATCTTCAAGTCAAACTCTTGAAACTATTCTAGATAATTCCTCCTATAAATCTTTAGGTCATTTTGGGAGAATATTTACATTATACTTTTTTTGTTCATATACATGATAAATATCTTTCCAAATAAGTAGTGTCGCCAAAATTTCAACTCATGTACCACCACCACCAAGTATTAGTCATGAATAGCATAGTTTCACCAGGGTATCACACCTGATGAGACACATAAACGTCTATCTTATCAAATTTAACAAGAAGAACTCCTAATATAATGTAAAAAACATTTCAATACTTTGTATACCCAAATTTATGTTTATGAAGAGCAAGAATTAGAGATATTAAGAACCTATTATTTATCTCCAATAAGGATTCATCAAACAAATATATACATTTAAGAGTGGATATATTATTTTTTAATGTGATAGTGGGTGGTTCCATGTGAGAAAAGATCTTAATGAACCTCCAATAATACCTAGCTTAAAGGGATCATAGCATTAAGTTGTAGCCAGTTGGCTTGGTACATACAAATTTTCATCACTAGAGTGATGAAACTTGTTTTCTTTTATTATTTGTTCCCCAATAGAAGTATGAGGATATTATATAAATTATTCAATGCACACTAATTATATATATGATTACCTCATCCGATTTTTTGGCATGTTCAACTATATTTCATCACTAATGATTATTTCTTAAAGGATCTAAAGACGAACCCCTTTATATCACCCACACATTCTCCATGAATTTGCATGCTCATTTTTCATTGAATTCATGGTGTTATCATGAATCTATAACAAATCCTTTGGAATTGTGATGATCACCTTGATCCCATTACTTCGATCTGTCAAAGGCATTCAAGGATCAGTTTCCAAGAGAGAGACTTTCTCTCTTTAGCAAATAAGAGGAGAGGGAGGCTCTCATTCTAATAAATGAACATCCCATGTAATAACATTCTTGTAAAAATATATTTTGGATGTCTAAAATACCTATTTAGGGTCCCCCAAACCCATTATGTTTAACGTCCACAAAATATGTAATAGATAAATAATTTTGACAAACAAACTCCATAATAAATACTATTTATTACTTATCACATATATGTGAAATATATTAAATATATTACATGATTAACCTAAGTCATTTACTTGACTTTAATTCCTCCCAATATTATATGAACCTTTAATATTAAAACAATATCCTTTATTATATTATTATTCTTTGTATTTACATAAACACTTCTAAATAATTTTAATAAATAAATTCATCCATATTATAAAACACTCACATAAAATAGACTTTATTTATTTTTTAGTGATCAATAATGCTTAGAAAACTCTTAGACCTTATGGTGAGGCCCTCTATGTCCTATATACATATTCACCTGAATATGGTAGAATCATGACTATGTTATTGTGTGTGACCTTCTAGGCCCTTATCTTGGTACTAGTGAATTGTAACGCCCCAACCCTAATTACCCAGAGTCGGTGCATTATTATATAACTTTGGAATGATCACAAAGAAATAATGTACTGAAATACTGATGAGTTTAGTATTATTGGAAACAAGATTCATTCATAAGTTCAACTTTACAACTTGAAAAGAAATATAACACTAATTTATTCTATTAGAAACATCCAAGCCTCCTAGATTATGACTGAAACTCACTCATAAATAACTTCTTCATATCCTGGGAAAATGAAACATAAGAAAGGGGTGGGATCAAACACTCAGTAAGGGTACGAAATACAGTAAAAGATAACATAAATATTAATCATGTTGAATAATTGAAAACAAATGCCCTTACCAATAATAAACATGCACATTTTCATGGAAGGAATATGAGATAAGTAAGTAATGTCATAATAAAACATAATTATGGGAATTTTAATAGTCGAATGACCACATGAACCATCAATATTATTATCATAATGAGGGAATGTATAAAGCCAGACATTCTAAAACATTTTTTCAAGGCCTCAGACAAGATGTTTATAAATGATTAAGGCCTCGGCCAAAACCATATATCAAATTGGGAAAGGCCTCATCCAATTCCACTTCTATTGTCTCATGAGACATACTGATGCATCTAGGAGCTATAGTGGGCTCCACCCGTCACTTACTAAGTCCAATACCTAAATAATTTGAAAAGGTTTAAATATAACATAAATATTCGTATTAAAACTAGTATACAAAATCGTAATACATTAACCATAAACCATGAATGGTAAAAAAATAACACATCCATAGTAAAACATATCACAAAACCTTTAATACAATATGGAATATTGTTATCATAATGAATCAACTTCAAAAAAGTATAAAATCCATCAACGGATGTTGACATAGATGAAATCAAAACTATTTGAGAGAAACATCTCTTTATTTTTTTTAAATAATTTAAAGTTACATAATTATAAAATAAAACAATTAATTTTAAAATATTATTATAATATTTTAATGGAATCTTTGACGATGTTATAACAGCCGATAATAACCTCACCTACTGTATAAGTTAAAAAAAGACATTCTTACCTTAATTTTTTGGAAAAGGTCCTAAAGTACCTTGTTTGGAAAACGACTGGAAGAATCCTTTCAATACATATAAGTTAAAATAAGGTTTTAAATGAATTTAACCCATTTTTTAGTAAATAGTAAAAATATTTTGAAATACATTTATAAGAAACATGGATGTGGATGATAAATAGGTCCCAGTCGATACTTACATAAAAACAGCCTCAGATAATAAAAAGATTGTAGAATTAACCCTTACCTTGTACTTTTACTTGGTCTATGTTAGGCTAAAAAATTTTATAATGGTGAAATAATTGGTATTAAGTTATTCAAGAAACATATACATTAATATGATATCATATATGATCTTCTAATGTTTATTTGTTAATAATATTTTAGTATTATCATCGTTTAGGGTGTTAACTAATTGGTTTCCTTTATATGTAAGTAATTTTTGTTATGGATAGGATATATCTTATTCATATTCATAATGATGTTACTTATTTAAAAATTTTTTAATCATAAAATGAAAATTAGTAATGAATGGATATGATGGGGAATGAATCTCATTGCGTTCATGGAGATGGTAATCAGTACGTATGCACGAGCGATAATATGATTCTTTTGATATTAAAATCATATATAATTGTTTGGTATATCATATATAATGAATCCCTATAATATTATATTTATTATTTACATCATTTATACTCATTATTATACCCATAAAAATGATGAGGTGTTTGAATAAAAAACTACACCACGACGTCGAGACGGTAATCCGTATGTACGCACGTATGGTGACTTTGTCATTTATAGATAGAATAATAAATATGGTTGTAACAATTTTAAAAAAACATAATAGTATATATAAGATACTGGATTTATTATTTTAGAATGGAAACAACAAATAAAGAGGAAGTGGAATAAGAAAAGAACTTGAAAGAGTTGATGAAATATTTACCTCTTTTACGGGTTCTTCCTTTTGATTTGATCAATAGGGAACTTAGGTTGGATTAATGACTAAAGGATAGCCTCTAGGATTAAGGGAGGATAGTTTGGAGGATTTTGGGGTAGGGGTTAGTAGAGCCAAATGGATTTGATGGTGTGGTTTTGAGAGAAGGGGAAGTGACCTTTTATAAAAGGGGTGAGGGCCACCTGAGGAAAATATTAAAATATTATTTTATAATAAAATCATTTTCGTTTTATAATGGATCCAAAATGAATTATATAAATTATAAGGTGGGTATGATTCTAAAACCTCTCATAAAATATGTTTTAGATAGGTTAGCATCACTATATTAACCTTCTCATTTAGATTTAACTCTTAGTTAAATAGTATGACATTTACCATGTCTCTTTTTATTTTTATATTATATGGTAAATAAACTTACTAAAAACATCCAAGAGAACCCCAAGTGGTTAATTATTAATATATATAACCTTATATAAGTCATTTTTCTGACCGTTATAGTTTTAGGAATATTATATCAATTTATAATATAATATTTGTTTTAAAAACTCTTTTATGTCAATTGTGACACTATTTGGTATTTTGTTTTTGGTAAATTCATAATAGCATTATTACTTCCAAAAAAATTCATTTAATCATCCATAATATGTCATATTAACCTATAAAATTAGTGGAATTCAGAAAAAGTCCCATATTATTTTTATTTGGGTATTTATAATATCAATTGTTTTAATATTTCATTAATAAGGTAATTACTGCATCATCATTGTGTCATAAATAGACTTAATTATTTAAGGTCTAAATATTATAAAAAAATAAAATTATGTAGGAAATATTTTTAGGTTTATAATTAATATTTATATTCTAATTTATTTTATTTATAACATTATATTAAAAATGGTTTTGTTATTAAACATTGATTTTAACTCTTTTAACTCTTCTTTAAATAAAATAATAATAAATGTCTTAATCTCACCCAATTGGACCAAATATGTTCATATTTTATTAATGAGGTTGTTTTTTGTCTAATTATAATTATCCAATATAATTATGACATGTGTTTGGGTAATAATAATATCATTTTTACGCTTAATTACCCTCTTTACTTCTAACCATGGTAAATAAAAGTAAAAAAGTTACTATTGACCAAAAATTAATTTCATCTTATTGAACCAAATTTTTCATACTGATATCAACTTTTTATCTTGTATTTTGGAAATTAAACTCAGAGAAGTGGTAAAATTATGTTTTATAAAAATTTGGAAATCCTCCTAGGAGGTGGGTAAAAGACGGTAAAAAGTTTGATAAAATTTTATATATCAAAATTCGTTATAAAATGACTCCAATAAATTATATTGAACTTATATAGGTATTATTTATCTATTTTGACATAAAATAAAGTTAAATTAAATAAATATTTATTTAAATAAAATGTTGGTTTTAAACAATAACTCAATGTTTTTCACTATTCATAAAAAATTGACAGTTTTAATAAAAATACAAAAAATTCACCCTATGGTAATTTCAATATTCTGAATCCATATATGAAGTCCATTTTGAAAGATAAAATTTATAGAATTTAAAATAGTGGGTATTACAATTCATAACATCTAGTTTGGTTCGTCGCGGTGTGTTAGAATCTCTAAGTTATGTACAATGAAAACTATTTCATTATTAAAAGGGAAACGTACCGTAGATGCTTGGGGTGTTACATAATCCACTCCTTCAAATAATTTCATCTTTGAAATTTCTATTATATTACTGCATAAAAAGATTTGGGTGGTTCTTCATCATAAGTTCCTCAGGTTCCCACGTTGCCTCTTCCAGTTTCTGGTTTCTCCATACAAGTTTTACCAGACGACTCATCCAGTTTCTCAACACTTGTTCTCTAGTATCAAGAACCTTGACTGGGTCTTCACAATAATACATATCAGGTTCCAGTTCTAATTCATCATAGGTAAGTAAGTGCTTTGGGTCAAGCATGTATTTTCTCATGAGTGAAATGTGTAACACATCATGAACTTTGGAGAGACTTGGCAGCATTGCCAAACGGTAAGCTAAAACCCCAATTTGTTCTAGGATTTTGAAAGGTCCGTTGTACTTGGGACTCAATTTACCCTTATTACTGAAACTTCTAACAGCCTTCCATGGAGATACCTTCAAGAAAACATGATCTCCTAACTGAAATCCCAAATCCTTCCTTCGGTTATCAACACATCTCTTCTGCCTACTTTGAGCTACATTGATGTGGGTTTGGATTACCTTCACCTTTTCAATCATTTCCTCAACAAGTTATGGGCCTATGAGTTTTATTTCACCAACATTATCCCAAAAAGTTGGTGTGAAACATCTCTTTTCGTATAACAGTTCATATGTTTCCTTCTGAATACTTGAATGGAATCTATTGTTGTAGGGAAAATCAACTACAGGTAAATATTGATCCCACATACCTTGAAAGTCAAGTGAAAAAGATCTCAACAAGTCTTATAAGGTATGAATAGTTTTTTCTAATTTTCCATCAGTTTTAGGGTGGTAGGCAGTGCTCAAACAATGTTTAGTATCTAGGGATTTCTGAAGACTTTTCCAGAATCTTAATTTAAAATAGGGATCACGACCAGAAACAATCGATAGGGTTACTCTATGAAGTCAGAAAACTTCATTAATATATAGTGTTGCTAAATGTTCAACTGATAAATCTTCTCTTATAGTATGAAAATGTGCTGACTTGGTAAGATGATCAACAATGACCCATATTTCATCATTCCTTCTAGGTGTCTTTCATATCCCCATGACTAAGTCCATAATAATATTATCCCATTTCCAATCAGGTATGGGAAAAGGTTGAATGAATCCTCTAGGATTTTTCCTTCTAGCTTTCACTTTTTGACAAACCATACATCTTGACACAAAATCCTCAATCTCCCACTTCATGTTGTCCCACCAAAAATGTTTCCTTCAAATATCTATACATTTTGGTGCTTCTAGGGTGTATAGAGAAATTGAAGCTATGAGAACCATCTAAAGATTCTCTTTTTTAGATCAGGTATACGAGGAACAAAAATTCTCTTCCAAAATTTCAAAATCTCATCTTCATATATGAATTCACTCAATCTATCGTCACTCACAGCATTAAACATCCTTTGAAACTCTTCATCATCTGTCTGAGAACTCTTTATCCTTTCTAGTAATGATGGTTTGGCAACCATTTGAAAAATCATTGATATTTCACCATCCATGGTTATTCCCATATCCATCGTTTCTAGATCCATATATATAGGAATATTTTTAACTCTCATCTTGTTCAAAACACCATGATCCTTTATACGCAAAGCATCTGCCACCTTATATTCCTTCCCTGGGTAATAGTGTATAGTGAAATCATAATCCTTAAGTAGTTCAAGCAATCTCCTTTGCCTCATGTTGAGTTCTTTTTGTAAGAAAATACAATTCAAAATATTGTGATCAGTATAAATATCACATTTATCACCATATAGATAGTGACTCCATATCTTCAAAGAAAACATTACAGCTGCTAACTCAAGATCATGAGTAGGATAGTTTGGTTCATGAATTTTTAGCTACAATGATGCATAGGCAATAACTCTATCATTCTGCATAAGGACACAACCAATTCCATTCTTTGAAGCATCACTATTAATAACAAACCCATCATTCCTCAATGGTAGAGTCAAGATAGGTGAATTGACAGATCTTCCCTTCAGTTCTCCAAAGCATTCTTCACACTGTTTTGTCCAAACAAATTTAACCCCTTTATGTGTGATCTTAGTTAATGGGTTATCCAATCGGACAAAATTATGGACAAACCGTAAATAATAACCTACTAAACCAATAAAACTGCATACCTTAGTTATACTCATTGGTGATTCCCATTCTTGGATTGCTTTTGTTTTTGAAGTATCAATATATATTCCATCCTTATAGACGATATGGACACGAATAGATATCTCTTGAAGCCAGAATTCACACTTTCTAAACTTCCCATATAAATCATTTCTTCTTAGAGTTTTTTGGATAATGCGCAAGTGAATTTCATGATCTTCATTGATTTTGGAGTATACCAAGATATCATCAATAAATACCACTACAATGTCATCAAGATATTCCTTGAAAACCATATTCATTAGATCCATGAAGACAGAGGGTGCATTAGTCAATCTAGAAGTAATTATTGTAAACTCATAATGCCCATACCTGGTTTGAAATGTTGTTTTCAGAATGTCTTCCTTGTTCACACACAACTATTGATATCTAGATCGAAGGTCAATCATTGAAAAATATTGAGCTCCATGAAGTTGTTTGAATAAATCATCAATGCGAGGTAGGGGGTACTCGTTATTTATTGTTATAGCATTGATTTCCCTGCAGTCAATGCACAACCTCATAGATCCATCTTCATTCTTAACAAAAAGAACAGGGGCTCCCCATGGAGAAACACTAGGGAGAATAAACCCCATATTATTCATTTCTTCTAGTTGTTTATTTAGTGACACTAATTCCACAATGGCCATTCTATAAGGGGTCTTTGATATGGTCCTTGAACTTGGAATTAAACCAATGGAAAACTGAATTTCTCTTTCTGGAGGATGTCCAGGTAAATCCTCTGTAAACACATCAACATATTCTTGCACAATAGGTATGTCCTCTATTTGAATATTCCTTTCCTCGCCCACAGTTATTTCATTCTCTTCCTCCCCAATAATTGATTTTATTTGAGCTACTGGGGGTGGATCTAGATAAGAATGAGGTGGTGACGTTTCTGCTCTAAATATAAGGTACTTCTTGTCATCATAAAATTTTTAACCTCTTTCTTCTTATAATAAATTTTTCACATCATGGTCTGAAAGCCAATCCATTCCAAGGATTATATCAAATTCAATCATTGTTATGATGATGAGATCAGTAGATAAATAACATTTATATTCCCTAATGGGAACCGATTCACAAAACATTGTTGCTATGATACTTCCCTTAGGAGTTTTGACTGAAAAATCCCTTGTTAAAACAAATTAAATATATCTAGTTTTCTTAGAAAACTTGGAAAATATGAAACAATGTGATGATCCAGAATCAAATAAAGCATTGGATAAACTTGAGGAAACAATTAAATTATTGTCCACCACATCTTTCGGAGCTTCATCCTCAGCAGTAGTGATCGCATAATCTTGTCCTTCATCCCTTGGACTTTTATGAGGTATGATTCCCTGATGCTTAGGACATTCATTTTCATAATATCCCATCTCCCTTTAGTTGTATCATTAAACAATGGTAGCGTCTTTATTTCCCTTACAATCACCAACAAGATGGCCTTTCAGTACACATTTGTAGCATACTCTTTTTCCATTTAGACAGGAACTAGGGTGCTTCCATCCACAATTATAACAGGGTGAAGATTAAATTATTCCCTTATTCCCTATTTCCTTATTTCCTTTCCTAGAGTGTTCAACATATCTCTTCTTCTCTTGCTTTTCTTTAAAGTCATATGAATTAGATAATTTCTTTTCTGTCTTGATAGCACACGAGTCAATATCTTCATACGATAAGAAGGATTGTGATACAAATTCTATATGGAGAAATTGTTTTAACCCATCAAATAAACGTTAAATCTTATTTCTTGGATTACATATATAATCTGCAGAATGCCTTTCTATCCTTGTAAAGTTTGCTTCATACTTTGCATCATTCTCATCCTCTGTTTACCTCATACTCAAAAATTGCCTTTCTATATCTGCTCGATGTTAATGAGGAAAGTATTTTTCTATGAAAAGTTCTTTAAACTCCCTCCATTCCATACTAGACACTTCTTCATCTTCCTTCGTGTTTTGAATCAATGACCACTATTGATCAACATCTCCAGTGAGGCGATAAACTACCATGAAAACTATTTCCCCATCACTACTCCCAAAAGTGTGAAATATTTTCTCTAAGGAATTTATACATTTCTCAACCACTGATGGATTTTTACTCCCATTGAATGTTGGTGGTTATTTACTCATGAAGCGGTCTAACATTGATCCTCTATGTTGTGGATCAGGGTGCTCCATATAGGTAAGGTTATTATTCATAACCTGAGTGAGTTGCCCCAGTATGGTGATAAGCTGATCAACACCATTTGCATAACCAACTCCTCTATAATTATCTTTAGTAAGAGATCAATCCCTACACAGATTATGTGCATTTATACAGTTTCCATTCTTTCCAAGAGGAACCATTCCTAAATAATGGCATAACAAGATTAGTTTATGAATCGAAATACATAATTCCAATCTTTTAAAACACTTAACATGAATTGAGCAGTTTATGGATATAATACATAATCATAAAAAATGTTTTCGTTGAGGAATAATATACTCAAAAACCATTTATAATGGTTTTTATATAAAATGAGAATTATCCTAAGAAAATCCCCTAGGATTGTCGTAACCAAGAGTGCAACATGGCCCATTGTCGTGCACCAGTTCCTGATCGAGTATAGATCAAAGCGGTGTTTTCGGGTTCTACCCCTAGGTACATATATGCCAGATCTACCTCTACCTGCTCGTATCCATACATGGATATATTGCTTGGAAAACTCACAAAATATCTACATTTCCAAAATTTTAGGAAGTTCTTCTATACTAATCCTCAATGTCTATCTTAGAGATATGTGCTCTAATCATAATTTATCTAAATCTAGTTTCCATGGTTTGTACTAAACATTCTCTAATACCAACTATAATTCCCCAACCCCAATTACCCAGAGTCGGTGCACAATTACATAAAATTAGCATGATCACAAGGAAATCATGTCCCGAAAGACCGATCCGTTTAGTATTATTGGAAAAAAGATTCATACATAAGTTCAACGTTACAACTTGAAAAGAATTACAACACTAATTTATTCCATTTGAAACATCTAAGCCTCCTAGATTGTGCCTGGAAGTCACTCATAACTAACTTCTTCATATCCTAGGAATATGAAACATAATAAAGGGGTGACCTCAAACACTCAGTAAGGGTAAGAAACACAATAGAAGATAACATAAATATTATTCATGGTGAATAATTGAAAACACATGCCTTTACCAATAATAAACATGAACAATTTTATGGAAGAGATATAAGATATGTAAATAATTCCCCAATAAAACATAATCATGGGTATTCTACTAGGCGAATGACAACATGAACCATCAATATTATTTTCATAATGAGGGAATGTATAATGCCGGACATTCTGAAACATTTTGTCAAGGCCTCGACAAAGATATCTAAAAATGATTAAGGCCTTAGCCAAAACCATATATAATGTTGGGAAAGGCCTCGACCTATTCCATGTAAAGTTGTCTCATGAAACCTATTGATGCATCAAGGAGAAATAGCGGGCTCCACCAGTTATATACTAAGTCCAATACATTCCTCATATGAAAAGATTTAAATATAGAATAAACATTCGTATTAAAACTAGCATACGAAATTTCAATACTTTAACCATAAATCATGAATGGTATAAAAATAACAGATCCATAGTCAAACATATCACAAAAACATCCATACAATATAGAATATTGGTATCATAATGAATCAACTTCAAACAAGTATAAAATCCATCAAAAGACGTTGAATAGATGAAATCAAAACTATTTCAGAGAAATATCTATTTATTTTTTTGAAATCATTTAATGTTACATAATTATAAAAGGAAACATTTATTTTGAAAGTATTCTTATAATCTGGTAATGGAAGCTTTGATGATGTTATAATGGCCGATAATAACCGCACCTGCGGTATAGTTAAAAAATACATTCTTACCGTAATTTTGTCGAAAAGGTCGTAAAGTACCTTGCTTGGAAAATGACTAGAAGATTTCTTTAAAAACATATAAGTTCAAATAATGTTATAAATAACTTTAACCCATTTTCTAGTAAATAGGAAAAATGTTTTTAAATACATTCTAGGAAACATGGATGTGGTTGATAAAGATGTCCCAGTAGATACATATGTAAAAACAATCTCTGATAATAAAGAGATTCTGAAATTAACCCTTACATTGTACTTTAAATTGGTTGATGATAGTTTAACCTCTTGTATAATTGTGAATAAATTGTTATGAAATTATTCAAGAACCAAATACATTAACATGATATCATATATAATCTTCTAATATTGCATTGTAAATTATATTTCAGTAGTATCATCGTTTTTGGTGTTAAATGATTCATTTTCCATTATATGTAAGTAATGTTTTTATCGATAGGATGTATCTTATTCATATTCATAATGATATTATATCTTTATAAATTATTTTTAATCATCAAATAAAAATTACTCTTGAATTGATATGATGGGGAATGAATCTCATCGCGTTCGTGGAGACGGTAATCAGTATGTACACACGAGCAACAATATCATTCTTTTGATATAAACATCATATATAATTGGATGGTATATCATATATACAGAATTATTATCATATTATATTTATTATTTACATAATTTATACTCATTATTATACTAACCCAAATAATGAAGTGTTTTAATAACAAACTACACCACGACGTGGAGACAGTAATCCGTACGTATGCACGTGTGGGGACTTTGTCATTTATAGGATAGATAGAATATTGAATATGGGTGTAACATTTTTATAATAAAATAAAAGTATATAGAATATACTGGATTTATTATTTTATAATGGAAACAAAAAAGAAAGAGGAATTGGAAGAAGAAAAGAACATGAAAGATGTGATGAAATATTTACCTCTTCTTCGGGTTCTTCCTTTTGATTTGATCAAAAGACCTCTTATGTTGGCTTTATGAATAAATTAAGGACTATATGATTAAGTTAGGATAGTAGGGAGGATATTTGGGATGGGTTGGCTGATCAAAATGTCTTTTAAGGTTTGTATTTGAGAGAAGGAGAAGTGCCCTTTTATAAGAGGGGTGAGGGGAACCTTAGGAAAAGATTGAAATATTATTTTATAATAAAATCCTTTTCGGTTTATAAAGAGATAAAATATTAATTATTTGAAGAATAAGGTGGTAATGGGTCCCAAAAATCTCAATAAAAAGGTTTTAGATAGGTTTGGGTCACTATATTAACCATAAAATTTTGATTTCACTCTTAGTTAAATAGTTTGACATTTACCATGTGTCTCTGTATTGTTATATTATATGGTTAATAAAAATACTTTAAACATCCAAGAGAACCCCAAGTGGTTCATTATGAATATATATGACCTTATATAAGTCATTTAGATAAAACTTAGATTTTTTGAAATATTATATCAATTAATTATATAATATTTGTTTTAAAAACTCTTTTATGTCAATTTTGTCACTATTTGGTATTTTGTTTTTCCTAAATTCATAACAACATTATTAATCCGAGAAAAATAAATTTAATCAACTCTAACATGTAATATTAACCTATAAAATTATTGGAATTCATAAAATGTATGAAATTAATTTTATTTGGGAATTTATAATATCAATTAATTTAATAATTCATTAATAAGGTAATTACTGTATCATCATTATGTCATAAGTAATTTTAATTATTTAATGTCTATAAATTATAAATAAAATACCATTATGTAGGAAATTTTTTTTATATTTCTAATGATCATTTATAGTCTAATTTATATTATGTATAACCCTATATTAAAAATGGTTTAGTTATTAAACATTGATTTTAACTATTTTAACTATTCTTTAAATAAAATAAAAATAAATTCCATAATCTATCCCAAGTGGACCAAAGAGGTTCATATTTTATTCCTAATGTTTTTTTGGTCGAATTATACTTATCCAATAGAATTAGGACTTTTGTTAGTATAATAATAATATCATTTTTAACCTTAATTAGACTATTTAATTTTAACAATGGTAAATAAAAGTAAAAAAGTTACTATTGAACAAAAATTATTTTCATCTTATTGAACCACATTTTACTATATGACATCAACTATTTCTTTTGGATTTTTAAAATTCAACTCAGTGAGGTGGTAAAATTACATTTTATACAAATTTGTAAATGCTCTTAGGAGGTGGGTAAAAGAAGGTAAAATGTTCTTTTAACTTTTATATATCTAAACTCATTATAAAATGACTCCAATAAATTAAATTTATCTTAAATAGGAATTATGTGTCTATTTTTACCTAAAATTAATTTAAATACTATAAATAACTATTTAAATAAAAAGTCGGTTTTAAACAATAACTCTGTGTTTTCACTATTCATCCAAAATTGAATGTTTTCAGAAAAATACAAAAAATTCACCCTAAGCTAATTTCGACATTCAAAATCCAAAAATGAATTCCATTTTGAAATATAAAATTTATTAAATTTAAAAAATTGGGTATTAATATTCAAAACAGCTAGTTTGATTGGAAGTAGTGTGTTAGAATCTCAATGTTTCATACAATGCAAGCTATTGCATTATTCAAAGGGAAACACACCGTAGAATCTTAGTGTGTTTCATGAATAGTATTCATAGACAAAGAGTGGAGTCTAAAAACCCATCAAGTCCCATAGAAAGACAATTAATATTAATAGAAATGACAACCATCCTTTCAACTCACACTGTGTAATATAATTTCATTATCATATGATATCTCATAATTCGAGATGCACACTTGTGTCATCTACCTTTCTTGATTTTTTTAATATAAATGGTTCAACATAACTTTATCTACCATGGAGAATGATTTATGAAGGTACTAACATCCTGATCAACCAAGCCTATGATATCCCTTCCTCAACTTAGATGAAACAAATTCTACTATCACTATTCAACCAATGCCATACCACCAATGACTCAACTAACACAAACTACCTCACCAAAAACTTCACTATAATTGTTTTTTCCATTAATAAAGGTATGTGATCAAATGAAAAACATTTATAATGATATCATTTTAGGAGACCAATACACCTGTCTGTAAATAGAAATGGCCAATGACGCCTGAAGCATGTGGTGTTCCTATTGGAGGGTATATCCTCATTATATCGACTACTAGAGATGACCAAGTGAGAACTTCATCATAAGAAGTCTCAATTATTATGAGCCCCCAACACCTGATAACTAGATATTTACTATGTCTAGTTATTATGATCTATCTAAACTATTGGTCATATGTTTAAGATTAATTTCATAGTGTCTGGAGGCTCTCATTATAGATTGGGAACAAATATAACCTTTAGATATGATAAATAATATAATAAATTTTACATATAAATGGTAAATGTAAAAATATATACACTATAATGTTAAGTTTACATCATGAAGAACTCAACATATACAAGGTATGGTAATCTAAAAGTACTGATTAATTTGGTTCTAGGGTACTCACTGTTTAAAAAATCCCACATGAACTAGATCCAACTTCATAATGATCTTTTTTATCCCTCACATGATTAAGATAATGTTTCTTCTGATTCATGGATTTAGTTGTGGGGTATTCCATGTCTCTACTATGTGAATATTCATATATTTTTTACTTTACATTCATGTTGAAAATTTTCAAGAGATGGCATCTTTGAGTATATCCCTTTTTTCACTATGAAATATTTACATATTCTATAGTACTAAAAATAGAATTACCATAATTAATATTATGATAAAACATTAAATACTATATGGGATTCCATGAATTGGAAAAAATATGATTCATTTTTAAAACATGGCTTCTTAGCTACCTCAGAAGTTTCAAAACACTCTGTATTAGTAGGTATCGATACGACATGCTCTTATGAGATTGTCTTTCTCATTACCTTATCTTGACTGAGCTACTAGATCATATCAATCTAAAGAATAATAATATGTGTCCCCATGAATACTATCATCATTTCCTCCCAAAATACATGGTACATATATTTGGTACTTTCACAAGTACAACCAGATAGTTTTGACTTCTTCCCTTGTAGTTCTCCGAGATGTAACTGATATTTTCCTACCATAAAGATTATGTTGGAAATTCCATTTATTGTACATATAATTGAATAAATGATTTAACAATTGAATAAGTTTATCTAATTTAACTCACAATATTAATTATCTCCTATGCACCATATAAATATTTTTGGATAAATTTATGCCATGTGACATTGGTAACAATTCTCTCTAAAATTATTCAAACTTATATTTTCAATACCTTTTCAGTATGTGTACATTCACTTTTCCTAATAAGAATTTAGATCTACCATAGTATTTCATGTACCCTAAAACAATGGTTTAAAATTTATTTAAAATCTAGATTATTTCATTCATTATGGTGCAAACTAATAATAATACCAATATTTTTTTCAATATGTTACCAATAATATTTCACTTGATGAACCTAGAGTTCTACCACTAACATATTTTAGATATATGGAATTTTTTTTTCAAAATGAATGTTCTCTAATATTTTTTATACATTAATACTAAACAAAATTTCAGAAACTTTCACCCGTTATTGGAATTCTTTGATGTCCCCATCGCTTTCTAGTTACATTGTATATACACCTTCCACAATTGGTGGAATTGAAATCCAATTCCCAATCTTAATGGTCATATAATGTATCTATGAAACGTAAAATTTTAATGGATTTTTTCATAATGACATGGTGTGGATAATCATGAGTTATTAGTATAAATTTCTAATCCATGTATAGTGTCACTGGAATACCCAACACAATGTTTAAAATATTAATCCCCGTGTACTTTGATACATGAAATCCATTATTTAATTTTAATTGATCATTCTTATCTTATCTAATAACCATATAATTTTTAAATATTGTATTTTTTATTGTCAATAAAAAATATATCATTATCCATGGTGAATGTAAAACCATCACCATGGTTTTATCCTTCCTGCACAACATATGTTTTTGGAACATTCCCCTACCACATGCTCTTGTGTAACATGTTCTTATGCCAACTTATTATGTTTCTTTGGCATTAAATAAGAAGAATTAAATTTTCTCCCACTATTTCATTTAGATATGTACAATGTTTTATATATATTTAGTCTATCACTTGACTATAGATTTTTTATTATAGGGATTTATGTAATATGCTATTTTTTGGGATAAATAATTTATATGCACGTTGTGTTTTATCTGATACATGTTTGTTTATATCCTTAACAAACACATTGAATTAAAACAAACTATCTTATGACATAATGGATTTATATCATACTATAACTCATATGATATACATTTATTATTATATATGGTATATAGTGATGGGATAAAACTGTTAGTTGTGATGCATATCTTGAATAATAATGGAATATATACAATGCATGGGTTTTTAAATTGATTCTGCTATTACTTACATCATGACTCTTATGTGTATAAGGGAATGTGTTTAAGGAAATTAGAATTTAATAATTTATATCTTCTTTATTTTATTTATCAGTATTATCATGAAATTATTATCATAAATCTTCTATATGGTAATCTTAGATTTTTTTTGATAAGGAAAGGTACATTTTGCAATCACTCCACACTACATTATATTGACTGATGAATGATTTTTCATGAAATTATTTTGGCACACCACCACAAAGCATCTCATGTCTTATGACTATAACTATTACATACATCACTTTCAAATTTTTTAAACACATAATTGATTCTTATGAATTATATTTTACCAATAACTTACCAATGTAGTAGTTTACAAACATAAGCTGAATTAGTTCCAAAAGCATTGCGACTTAACTTTATTTATAAAAGGTTTATTTTCACAAAACAAAGTATATATGTATGTCTATAATACCAATGGTCTTAAATTTCAATGAATCCAAAACTATAATTGTTATATATTTGAAAACTATTTAGTTTTCTTGACAATGTGTTATCCTACAACAACTTGGTAAATTAGTATTACATTTTATATTCACCACACAATAACCATGATTCTAGTATTTCTAAAGTATATGTTGAGTATTAAAAACCAAAAACAATATTCATTCTCCAAATATTATAATAAATCAATTTTCCTTTGGAAACGTGAGATTACTGTGTTGGTATCACATAATTTTTATTTAATTAGAACCATTTACTTGGAAATTATAAGTTGTTTTCTTCTCATTATTGAATAAAGAACCACCATTTATTAGCCTAATGGAGAACACACCTTACATTTAGTAAAATGCCACTACATACTTGGTTTTAGTATCGAAATACACATATGTATTAGGAATATTTTATTTAAAACCCATAAATTATAATAGAAACATGTCTCATAGATGATGAATATACCTGAATAAGAAGTGACTAGTTGCTTCTTCAATTTAGTTCATTGCATTTCAACTTCCATAGATTTTATTTCAAGATATATTAACTAAATAAACAACTTTTTAATCCCTATTTCATCAATCGAATATTCTAATGTGACTTTGAAATCACAGTTACCGTTGGTCGTCTCTCCCTATCTTTTAAAATTTTTATGATAACAACTAAAACATTATATAAGTTATTATTGACTTGGCGAACATTTCCTAAAACATAATTAAATGTTTTTCCATACTACTCATTTTTTTAATCTTAAATGAGACTAGATTAAATTGGTTAAAATGATATATAAAGGTATCTATTGAAATATCATGAACCATCTTTCAATTTACACATATATAGTATAATCATCACTTATTCATATCTAGACTTAACTTTCTCCTAATAAGATTTCCTGAGATGAGACTACATGAAATATTATCCTTGTCTTGATGTAGTATCCAAAACATACATGAGAAATTAATGATATCATTATGACATAACCATCATTATTCATTACACATGAGTATACTATAATCAATTTTTACACCCTATCTTTTGGAGGTGGTTTAATAGGTATTGGGGAAACCAAGACCATGAATTTGTGAAATCTTAGTACTTTGAATAAGTTTTCGTAATACCCATTGGAAACTCTTTCCAGATTGGACAATTTATTTTTCCATGATTATCAATGTGTAATTATGTAATTACATGTTGTTTTTTTTATAAAAATAGAATCTAACATTTATTGATTTTATCATGATTAATGATTTAGACATTATTGATCAATCATTAAATGTATCCCACAATTTTAGAAAAATATAGAAACCCTATGTACTAGAATAAAAATAAAATAATGTTTAAGTATATTGGCGGAAAAGATCCTTGAATCCTTTCTTCATAGTATACAAGCTATGGGTACACCACTACTAAGAGAGTTCGAGTTATGAATTCAATTCACAAATGACATTAACTTGCGGATCTTTGATATTCTGAGTGAAGTATGAGCTTATAAAACTAAAAATATGATTTACTCAATGGTTTCCTATAATGTTGTAACATTATATATTTTTCAACTTAATTGTTTCCAACTTCAGTTAAGTCATCCAATCCCTCTCATAAGAAATATATTGTATTAGGAGGCACCCTCAACTTTGAGTGATGAACACCCCATACATCCGATTTATTTCAAATTAAAATAATCGAAGGCATTTGTGACTTAATATTTCTATAAGTGGTTTTAAATATTTTCTACAAACTTAATCCATTTATATTAAATATTTTCATACTATTTTTTCATGCTTAGAACTAAAAATTAATCAATAGAATACAATCACTACTTTTATAAATTTTTTTGTTTATCATTTTATGTGTTTCATGATGTCATGAAAATGAAAAAAGTAATACATAACAAAATAAATCACCTAACTACTATTGATAATCTAATATTGGTTGATAAATTTAAACTTAATGGGTCAACCATGACCTTGGTATATCATACATAATTCAAGTCTTGACACATGATGCAGATCATCTTTATTTAGTGTGTCCACTTCTCATATGGACTTCACCTCAACTTGGAATGTTCTATGACTTAAAACCTTATCATCATTGAATAAAAATACTCACACACATATGAGGGGGTCTCAAGAGTAAAAATATAGATATCTCAATTTTATTAAGTCATGAAAACCCTTATTTATATATATTTATATTATGAAGATGATACACAGGACATTAGAAAATTAAATACATGTTATAATCATCATAAATGGGTAATAAATAAATAATTAAAAATAACCACACATACATTAGTTCATTAAACACTCAAGACCAGTCAGTGTGATTAGCTTAAATTATAGTAATCATAATGCATGAGGGATTTTAAATAAATTATCTAAACTATTTAAATTCAAATAATTTATTCAAATAATTTATTCTTTCTTTAATTAAATAATTTAATTTAAAATGTAAATTAAATAAAATTTTCTTAATATTAAAATATAGTATTTTCATATGACAACCTTTCCCTTCATTAAGCTATAATTAATGATTAATTATATAATATTATATACAATACAACCCCAAATATCGATAAGAATTATGTCCTTTGAAATTAGGTACATTAAATAACAACTTGCAATAGAGAATACATCACCATTATTGACAAATTCATTAAAGTGCTCATATTCTTCCACCATACTTAAAAACTTTATGGTATAACCATGGGACATACATAAGAATTGTGTGAGATATAAATCCAATTATGGGAATAAAAAAGGCATAAAATGATGAATGTAATACATGTTAGATAATAGGAACATCAATGGTGTATAAAGGGTGTGATAATCATAAACATGAATAGTGAGGGATGATCTAGCATGATAACATAAAGGCAACATAGGAAATGTGGAAACAACTTAAAACACTCCATATTAAACACAGGTCAACGATAACTGCGAAGCCATCATGATATAACTATCCCCATTTTGGATTATATTCACTCTCTAATCCCATTAACGATGTATTATGATACAAAAACATTACCCAATTCATTAGATATCTTTATAATTCTAGGTGCACCCAACTTCATTACGATGCTTTAGTGTGCCAGATAGATAATAAAACATGGTATAATTTCTCATAAAATTTTATTCCACATTTTATGAGTATGAATTATATACATGTTAGTCCCTAATAAAATATGTAGTAGTGCATAATGTTTAACACCATTTATATGAAGTTGGTATGAGTATTTAGTACACTTTTTTGTTGTGTGGGAAATTGTGGTAAAATTCTGGACGCTTAATTTCATTAATTATGGTTTAATAAAATGTGTTGATGAGAGGGAAAGGGTAATATAATATTTCTGAATGAAAATGGATTGTTATAGGGACTTGAAAAAATATATCCACACATTATTAATTAGAAATGGAAGCCATAAGATAATGTATAAACTAGTATAAAGAGGACAAGGTAAGGATCCCATACTAAGTTTTGACATGGTAATAAGTGTACATAAAGGTTCATGGGAGGGTTAAATGAGATTAAAAGATATATCCCATTATATAGATATAAAATGGACAGTATGGGGGATTTTTAACAACACGTCCCAACAAGTAAAAATGGAAATTAATAGGAATAACATAAAATTGGTTGTTGAATAAAAAAAGAGTGGAAGATCCCTATCCTTGAGTGTACGATTCCAAATACTTGGGAAGTGTTTTTTGAGAGGTTGGGGGAAACATGGGAGGACTAAATAGTAGTGATTAAAAACTAATAACATTCTCTAAGGGTTTTAGTGATATTGAATTGGACATGCGTGTACTGATATAAGAAATGATCGGGGTATTCAATATTATTTCTGAAACAATGGTTTTGGAATATATATAATAAAATAACCAAAACCAATTACCTTCCCATGGTTTTTCCTATGGTTTATTCCAAATAGGGGTTTTTTTCATTATTTTATAATTACAAGGGAAAAAATATTTAAAATAACACCCTTTCTGATGTGAATGTGAGTCATATTTAAGAAGAAATGATTTTCTAACCTTAAAAAATATTTTATATTTTAGAGGATTCATGATTGATTTTTAAAATTAATAAAATTAACAAAATATTACATTATTATTAAGGGAAAATATATATTTGTTCATATATAAAATTATGTTTTTTTATCACATCACTTTCTGGTCATTATGTTGTCATATTCCACACCATATATTTTTACCATATTTAATTTTTACCAGAAAAATTGACCGTTAGAAAATTATGGGAAATTCGCAATTGTATAATTTAACCATTATGATCATAAAAATAATATTTATTTTTTCAAAAAAATTTAATAAATATATAAATTTTCACTTTGAAAATATAATAGACATTTATTGAGAAATGCTCAGTTTTTTGACATTTATAGTTTCTGAACCCTTATTAAAATTATATTTGACTTCATAAAAATTATAGGATAATTTATATTTAATTAAAATTACTTCTTAATAATATTTTAATAAAATAATATCTATTTGAAAAATACATTAATTCATAAATACCATAATTTAATTTAAATATTACAAAAAAATATAATTTATGGATTATTGTACAAAAAATGAAAATAATTTATAACATAAAAATATCAAGTAAATATAACTATTGTTATATTGAAAATACAATATACATATTTACATAATTATATCCTTGATACATATCACTTTAATGAACCAACAAATGCATTCATAATAAGATGTGATACAACGATACTTTTATAGGGTGGTTCAACGTACATGGTTTGGGTCGTTATCATGATGAGCTTGAAGTTCTCCCATAAATGATTTCACTCATGATTAAGTCATTTGATATCATATTGGTATTGGTCAATAGAAATTCCAATTGATGTTATCTCACTTGGATTCTCTGATAGATGGTCTTTGTGGTGCATGATCCTACTATTCAAGGCCATCAATTCCTTTGTCTGTGTCAAATATATTTATCAAAACCCTATATTTACATTAATCATGTGATCACTTTTAAAAGTCTTTATTATAAATGGGAATAATGGTTAATGGGTTTTAAATATAATAGAATAAAATCTAATAAGTTCATATGTTTTCTATAACCTTAAAATATATTAATACATTTAATTAAACCACAAGGGGTATTCCATTTAGAATTGTTTGAGTCATTACAATATTTCCACCTTTAGTGACTTCATCCTCAGAACATTCATTTCACACACTAGAAAATATAATGAATTTTATTTTTCCTCGCATTCTTCTATTCCCACATTGATTCTTCAAACTTGTGGTTTCTCCACTACACTTTGACCAGGTGAATTGTCTTATTCCGTAGAACTTATTTTATACAAATTGAGATATTCACCGACTTCTCCACATAAAAGAGACCATTCTACAATGGTACCACCTATTTATTGTGTACATGTGATGGCTTTGGTATTTACATACATAAGTGGGATACATGTAATGCATCATTCACTTGAGATTGGGTAGGTGGGAGTGAAAGTCGATAGGACACCATTCCAATGTGATCAAGGATCTTAAAGGGGCTGATGTATCTTGGACTATGAATTCCTTTCATCCGAAATCGTATGACTTTTATTCACTGAGATATATAGAGAAATACCATGTCTCCATCCATAACCTCTAGGTCTCATCAACGATGGTCAATATAGCTCTTCTGTCAACTATGAGAAGCCTTGATATGCTTCTAAATGGTCTTGATTATTTCTACCATTTACTCAACCAATTTACGACCTAGATGTTTATATTCCTCAAATTAATCCTAGAATGGATGTGTTCTATAGCTATTCCCATAAATGTATTCATAGGGTGCTATTTGGATAATTTATTGGAAAATATTTTTTGTATAAGAAATCGACTAGAGGAATATATTAATCCATCCTTCTTTAAAGTTAACTGACAATGCTCTCAATATGTCTTCTAGTTTCTATATAGTCCACTCATATTGGACTTTGGTTTGAGGTTGATAACATGAGAGGAATTTAAATATAGTATTCAGAGTATGTTGAGGACTCATCTATGACTTAGAGTTAAATATTTGACCATGTTCAAATACAATCGATAATGTTGTTACATTAAACATCACTTCTTCTTTAATGTATATATTTACAAGTTGGTTGAGTGAGAAGTACTATAAATTTGTAATTAAGTGAGAAGTCAATGCGATATGATCCACCAGAACCCATATATATTTATTTCCTCTTTATTTCTTTAGAAGACCAGTGACAAATTCCATGTTGATGTTTTCCTATTTTCATGTAGGTATGGGAAATTGTTGTATCATCCTCTAGAATTTTTTCCTTTTTTCCTCCACTTATTGACATATAAGACCTCTTGATGTATATTCCATGATCTCATTCTTTATTATCTCCCACAAATAGTGCTCCAATTTATCTCGATACATATATTTGCTTCCTGGATGGATAGAGAAGGTCGATCTATGTGCATCATCCAAATGATCATGATTCAACTCAAGATTTGATGGTACACATAGTCTTGACCCAAATCTTAAAACACATTTTTCATTAATATCGAACTCCACTGATTTCCCATATATCTTCCACTTTCTTCTGAATTACTGCATCATCCCATTGAGAAACCTTTTATCTTCTATAATCGATGGTTAGGAAATAATTTGTGAAAGGATAGGTGATGTTCTTACCAATATTTTTCCCATTCCCATAATTTTTATATCTAAGAATATCAGATACTTATCAATTATCATCAATGAAACAATTTCTCTATCCTTTCTAATTATAGGATCTACTACTTTATTAGCTTTCATAGGATGTTAGTGGATTGGGAAGTCATAGTTGTTTATCAGCTCTAACCATCTCCATTGGCACATATTCATATCATTCTATATGATTATATAAATGAGGATTTTTTTATATGTATATATTTCACACTTCTCTATTAAGAGATAATGATGATATATTTTTAGCATAAATATTACTTTAGCTAACTAAAAATCATTCATTGGGTTGTTCTATTCCTGAAATTTCAATTTCCTTGAGGAATAGGATATAACCTTTTTATTTTTCATTATCCCACAACCCAATACCTTATTCAATGCATCATGGAATACATTTAAAGTTATCCACTTGTGGGTTGTGTGAGTATATGTGTAGCAATAAGCCTCCATTTCTACTCCCTAAATATCTAGTCACATTCATCATTATTATTAAACAAGACTCCCTTCCATGTATTCTTAGTTAAAGGGTTTCACAGTAGTAATAAATTTCATAAAAATTAATTATAGTACCCAACTAATCCAAAGAAACTACAGATATATGTCATAGATGTTGGTCTCACCCATCCTTCAATTTTTTTTGAATTGTATACAGATATACCCTTTCTTATGATAATTTTTCCCAATAATGTTACTTACTCGAACTAGAACTCACATTTTCTATACTTTTAACAAATCTTATCATATTTTGAGGTCTTTAGTATAGTGCTATGATATTCCCCATGTGCCTCCTTGATTTTGGATTATATTATCATATAATATAAAAAAACTACTACAAATATGTTAAGGTAATCTCTAAAGAATCTATTAATCGTGTATATTAAGATTTCTAGATAATTAATGAGTCTTAATGTCATTACAATGAACTCATACCATGTACAAAGGCTCATTTAACCATCCATCTTCTTGATAAAGTGGACTCGTGCACCCCATGGGGAATAACTTTGATCTTTGAACCCTTTACCTAGATTCTACATTAGTTGTTTATTTAGTACCTCATGTTTTAAAAAAACCATTAAATAAGGATTCTTGGATAATGGTAATGATGTATGTATAATATCAACTGAAAATTCAGCCTCTAATCTTGGTGTAGGACTAGAAAAGTATTCGGGAAATATTTTAGCATATTCCCTCACAATATGCATGTATTTAAGGATGATCTTTCTATTATGCCCAATAATTTGATCTAGATATGGTTTTTCATAGGGAAATAATATCCATTCTTAATATGTTTCTACTGAAGATGATTTTTCATCATACTTTCACTTGTATAGAATTGGAGTATGATTCATGACACAAAGAGAGTTTTACTAATCATGAAAATTTATGTTGGATCTATATAAGGAAAGTAAATCCATGCCTATATTTGTAAAAATTCCACTAAATAGAGTATCATAAGGTTCTCTATGAATTTAATCCCTTAAATGTTTATAGGGGAGGAATAATATACTTGGGATGCAATAATATCCATATATTTTTTTTCAATGATAGCACTATTTCCATGATTTGTGGTGGTGTTTGAATAGTTACACTAAAATTTCTTGATATGAAGGAATGTGTTGACCTAGAATAAATAATTACATTCACTATTTTTGAATAAATAACTAGAATACCTTTCAACACATTGATATTAGGATACACATCAACAGTTGTGATGGAATAAGCTCACACTTTCTGACTTGGAGGTTTTTTGTTCTCCCTAGAAAACCATGGTTCAGTAAATTGGTTGGAAAAATCCCATTTTTACATAAAATTGAAATAATGAATAATGAGTCATGGGATGAATATAGTATTAATTTCCTACATCATATTAGTGTGTTTCTATTAGTGACAATCTCTATCATAGTTTTATTCCTTCCTACACCTAAATAATTTTTTCCTTCCTAATTGGAATGTTATGAGGTGATTATTTATGCACTTTTGACAAGTGTAATATTTAAATTTCATAGCACTATTATATTTCTCTATTAGAAAATAATAATTAAACTCCACTTTTCACTTTTTATCCCTGTTATACCCCTGAGGTTAACAGATATCCCTTTTTTACCTTGAGAGTGCATATGATTGTTTACTCATAGCTATCAATGTCTCAAATCTCTAGGGATTTTATAGTCTAGGTTTTATCACAATAAATAATTAGTCAAACTTTCATTTAGGGGCAACAACAAAAATTAAGGCATATCAGGAAAGTATTTTGAAGTTTACCTCATATACACAAATAGATTATTTGTCTTTTTTTCTCCATATGGTAAATGAAATCACAATCCATTTTAGGTTAGAGAATGTGACAAAAATATTTATAGGAAAACATTTTCCAGACATCCATCCACCCCATCACTAGATCTCTTCCACATTAATCATATTCTTGACCATTTTCCACTACTGATCAGCTACTCCATTCATATGAATAATATTTATAAGTACCTTAAAATTCTTGGAACATTGAAATATGGAGAGTATCTTCTCAAAGGAGTTAATCCATCATTCCATTATTAAAGTCGTAGTTGATCCATTAAAATTTTGAGGTCTTTATCACATAGAAGTATAAATTGCATCTTACTCTTTCATAGGGGGATTTTAGTTCTCCTTTGGATATAGGATTCTATTTAAAACCTAAGTCATATAAGAAAGTATCATCAAAGTATTCACTATTCCTACTCACATCGGGTTATGCATCTGGTTTGGGAATTCCTCACTTTTCCCTTCACATTGGCTATATAGTTGATTCCTCTTATTTATAGGCCATTTGATAGAATTAGTTGAAATTTAATAATCATTCCCTAAAAAGTTTTATAAACATTAAAATGAATCTAATGAAATTAACTAGAAAACTTATAAATCATATTTATTCCTTAGATTATGAATTTCTAGGCTTCAATATATGTCATCAATATTCTATTTACTAACATATACTTTTATGGGTTTTTCCTAATTAATAATGGTTCATAATGATCTTGTGAATTTACAAAAGCATATTATCTTAGAGTGTTAAAACAAGTGAGTATCAAGGTCTGTCCTCTTGCAATAGTTCCTGGCTAAGTCCATCACATCATGGAGTTTTTGGGTTTTACCCCTTTGCATCTCTATGCTAGAGCCACATCCACTTATAGTATCTATAAATAGATGTATTTTCCTGATAAACCACTTACTCTATTCATCACCAAAATTTATGTATGTTTTCTTATATTTAGTTATATCAAAAACTATTTTTCTATAGTTTTCTAATAGTAATTCCAAAAATAAATTAACATTTCTTCAGTTCCAAATATGACAACATTTTTCTTAATTTGACATTATTTATAGAACTATTATATACGATTACACATAATAAAACTACAATTATGGATATGGATTGTTCCATTTTTAATTAGGTACATTATATAATAACATAATACATGGAATATATCACCATTATTGAAAACATCTTTCTTATGCACATATTATTCTATCATATATAAAACTACATGTGATAACCCGCGGACATACATAAGAAAGGGGTGAGATATAAATCCCAATAAGAGAATAAACATGGAATAAATGATCGAAGTAGAAAACTATTAGAAAATATCCATATCAGTGGTGTGTAAAGGTTTTGAAATTCAAATACATTAATAATGAGGCATGATATATAATGATAACATAAATGAAACATGGGAAATATTGAAATAACATTATGCAATGAATCATAGACATATGTGAATGATAACTTCCAAGACAACATGATGGATATAGTCCTATAATGGATTAAGCTTTATACATAATACCTTGAATGAAATCTCATGAGAATAAATAATTATCCAATGTAATGGAGCACTATATAATTCCAACTGTGTCGGTCTCTTTTATTTCATTCTCCTGTTTAAGTGTGCCATATAGATAATAAAACCTGGAATCATTTATCATCATCTTTTATTCCATGATAAAAGAGTGTGGAATACATACATTTATTTCCCAAATCAAAGAGGAATGAGTTCATAAATTTGAACACCCCTGATAAGAAGTGGGTATGAGTATTCACTATACATTTGCTTAGCCCGAAAAATCATAGTGAAATTACTACTGCATAACGACATTACATAATGTTTCATAAAATGAGTTGATGAGGGAAAATGGGGTATATAATAATTTGGAGATAAAACAGACAGTAATATGGATATGAAAAAACATATCCCAACAACATAAATTTAGAGCAGAAGGTATAAGATAATGAAGAATATTGAATAAATAGGTGAAGGAAAGGATACCTAAATAAAATTCAGCATGCTAATAGGTGAACATAATGGTTTATTGGAGATATTAATGAGGATTAAAGGGGAATATAATTATTTATCAATAAAATGGAAATTCATTGGGATATGGAAGAACATATCTGAACGTGTAAAAATAGAAATTTTGAGGAATAACATAGGTGGTGCATGAATAAAAAGGAGAGTGGAAGATCCCATTCCTTGAGAGTGTGATTTAAAATGTGTGGCATGAGATTATTAAGATCTTTTGGGTAACATTGGAGGATTATAGGGATTATAGGGAAGATTAAGGTCATTATAAGATGTTTTTGAGTCAATATAAATGAGGATTTTTGTGGTTTTATATAGGAAATGAGAGGGGGATTATTTATTATTTCTCAAACATATGATCTGGACTCTTAATATTAAAATATCCAAAACCAAAAATCCTTCCATGGGTTTTCTAATAATTTCTACCATACAGGGGTGTATTATATTATTTTATAAATCTATGTTAAAAACATATTAAAAAAATAACCTTTCTATTCTGGAAGTTAGGCTTGTTTATAAAGAAATTATTTTAGAACCTTAAAATTTATTATAGGTTTTGGAGTATTCATAATGGATTTATAAATTTAATAAGATAAAATTAATATTACTTTTTTTAATGGAAAACATATTTTTCTTATTGTATACCCTTAATATTATTTATCACATCATTTTTTAGTCATTATGATGTCATAATACATATATCCTATTTATATCATAATTAATTTTTATCTGAATATTTTGTTGTCTCAGAAAATTATCAAAAATTTACCGTTGGATAATTTTAATGTTATGATTCAAAATATATTATTTATTTTATACAAATAATTATATATATATATATATATATATATGAATTTCATATTTTAAAATAGAATCGATATTTATTGAGAATGTTTGGGCTTTTTTACAATAACAGTTTTTGACCCCTTATAAAAAGTCCACTTGACTTCATAATAATTGTATAATCATTTATATTTAATAAAAAATTACATAATAATAATATTTTAATAAAATATTATCTATTTAAAAAATACATTCATTCATAAAATCCATAATTTAATTTGTATATTACCCAAAAACATAATTTTAATTTTACTATTTATGAATAAAAACCATTTATAAAGTAACAATATAAATTATATATAACCATTATTCTATTTATGATACAATATAAATATATATATTATTATGTTATTGAGACATATATCCTTTATACACAAGAAAAATCCCTAAGAGTAATGTGCACTATTGTGATACTTTTGTTGGGTGGTTTGACATAGATATTTTGGGCCGTTACCATGATGAGATTGGGCTTATCTTGTAAAGGGTTTGAATAATTCTTATGTTGTTGGATCTCTTCTTGGGTTTTGTCAAGGAAAAATACTAGTGATTCTATCTCCCTTGGAAGCTCTAAATTTAGGGATTCATAGGGTATGATCTACTTGTTGTGGTCAACAATTCCTTTGTATTTGAAAAATGGATTTATCAAAAACCTATATTTATACAAATCATGTGATCAAAGTTAAATGGATATATTAACAATGGTAATGATTATTAATGATCTTTAAAATCTGATAGGATAAATTCAGATAATTAAAGTTGTTTTCTATATCCATAATATATAATAAAAAATTTAATTAAATTATATGGGGAATTTTTTTATAAATATGTGGGTCATTTCATTTTTAAACAAAAAATAATATTTTATTAATAAAATTTAATATTATAATTAAATTAATTAATAAAATCATATTTTCCGTTTATAAAACATTCTATGTTCTCAAAATCCTACCCAATCCCCTTGCGTGTCAATATATAACCCTACAAAATCATTTCATGCCATGAAGACCCTGTGCAGGGTGGTTCTCAGATAGGAAGGCACACCCTGACCCATACTAGGTTAGGTGGACTTACCAAGAACTATTTTTTTGTGAATCATGTCTATCTAGACCTTTGGAGTCTCTAGTAGGGGGTCACATTTTGGCTAGGGCGTTTTTGAGACATTTAGTTTGGATACAACGGGATAATTGTATCATCAGGTGGCTAATCTCAGTCTGACGGTGAAGGACAATTGCCAATAGAAATGGGGTCTGCATGTTTTCCCGGATAAGAGGCACACATTTTTGTTTTCCTACATAGAAAGGAGATGATGATTGTAGTGGTTTGGAACATGGAGGCACGATGGGCTGTGGTCGACACTAGAGGTGGCCACTATAGTTTATGGTATCATTGGGGTCATCCATGATGATGAAAACGATGGGGACCAGAGTTTCTGGCCACAACGAGATGTAGATCAATAGAAGAAGGGTCCTATTATAATCGGTGAGGCTGCGGACTAGGTCAATGGAGATACCATGGAAGATAGTGCTACAAGGGTGGATGGTGATGTGGGTGGTCAGGTGGTCCAGGAAAGGGGAAGGGGCGATAGGTTACTTGAACCAAGACGACGAGAAGGCTGTAGACTCATTGTTTTAGGTGACATGTGGAGGGTGACTGGGGGACCCGTGGACCCCTAGTTTTGTTTTTAGTTTTTTACTATAATATTAAAAGTTTTATTTTTTAAATAAAAGTATGTCAAACCTTTTGGTTTTTTTACCAGGTCACCTCCAACTACATATTCAAAAGCATAAATTTAGGTTATATAAATTTTGAAACAAATTTCAATAAAAGCGAGGAAATATTTAGTCACTAGTCAAATGATTCTAGCAATCTGATTCTGTCTTGTTCTTGGAGAAGATTATTTATGTTTCCAGAAATAAATATTCCTACTGAAACTCAAATATCTGTTTTTGAAAAAAGTCATATATTTTAAATTTCTGTTCTGGGATTTTAATATCTTAAAATTTTCCACATTAAATCCAAAATGTTTTTTCCAATGTCCATAACATGGATATTTAAAATAAGATCATTGTTCAGTTTTTTATGTAGCGACCAAATTAAAAACCCAAAATGTAAATTTATTTAAAAACAATATTGGCATAGAAAATACACACGATCACTCTTATATCACTTGAATGTACCGGTGTGTGCAACAGAAGCTTGTGGGTTGGGGATTTAATATATTTCATTGCTAGAGCCACTAAAAATTTTCAACAACGATTATTTGAATCTTGGTAAAGGTTCAAGGATCTCATGTGAATTATTCAAATAACATAAATTAAATAAAAGAGTACCTATATTGATTCAGTGGTGTGTTTTGCTGTAGATCATTGATGAAAATCGTTACTTAAAGGATCTAAAGAAAAACCACTCAAGATCATTCCCACATTCTCCAAGAGTAATTGTACTCATCATTAATGAAAAAATGGTCAATTGAACTGAAATTTTATGAATCATTCAACATCATAATGATCCCATCAATATCGTTTCTCCGATCCACCGAAGGAATTCATGGATCGGTCACTCGAAGATATTTTTTCTCCCATTAGTAAGTTAGTGGAGATAAACTATATAGAGACCCAAACCTTTTACACATAAACTTCCATGATTTTAAGCATAATTATACATCAGTGTACAATCCAAGGATCTTTATGTCTAGTGTCTTAGAAGAATAAGTTAATAGAACATAAAACATGGGGCTAAAAAAATCTTCTGTATTTAATCTACATAATGAAATCATAACTTCCTTTGAGCCCTTACATCTGCATAGGGTACCCTGGGGAGAACATGAACAAATTAATGAGCTAAAAAGCTCATTAAGTGAAATAACATAAGGATACATCTTATGCACATGAGTTTAGAGGCATGGAATGATGATATACAATGAATGGAACATATAAAATTTTATCTTATAAGCATGGCATCATGTAAACATTGAATCATATAAATAAGGAAGGATCATAAAACATTTCTTTAGTAGGGGTCAAGGATAACCACCAATCCTGTTTCCCATCGAATCTCATTAGACATAACTATACCCAATGCATTGGAGCGCTATCTGGGTGCACCCATCTCAACATTTTCATGATTATTTTTGAAACATAAATAATCATACATAATCAACCATACATAAACATAAGGGGAATCATGGAAATAAGTTGGTACCACAATCATGACATAAAGAATAACCAAGGGGCATATCATGAAAGAGTCCATGAATGAATGGGATTAGAACATACATGGATGTTCATAAGGAAAAATAGGAATATAACATGGTTTGTGGTTTCAAAAAAAACTGACAACATATAAGAAAGGTATTTTAGAAACATTATCATTAACACTTTTTTTGGTGCGGTTGTAAGGAAAATACTACATAGCTTTTAAAATTGAAGAGATGAAAATATTTTACATAAAACCAGAATTGAAAAAATTTGGTTTTCATAAAAAAAGACTGATTTTATTAATACAATGGTGACTTAAAATATATGATTTAATTCACTTGAAATTGGGTTACATTTAGGGAAGTTTCCTTAAAATAGTATTGCGTATCAGAATGTTTTAAGGAGGGAATCTTTTAAAAACATTTATATCCTTGAAAGAGTGTGATGAAAGGTTAATCATAAATGAATTTTGTAAAACAAACACATAGTTTAAAATATGTACATAAACAAATAAAATAACTCTATTTTGATATAAATAATGATAAGGAAACCCGGAAGAACAAAAAGGTCCAGGTAGAATTTGTTACGGTTTATTGCCATGGTGTCAGATATACCCAAGAGGGATTTATGAGGGAGAAAAGGGGTTTCTCACAACATATACATCATGATGGAAGTATGGGGGATGTGTGAAAACATACCCCATCATATGGTATTACGAATAAAAGTCATAGCATAGATGAAAATCTTGATTAAGAGAGAAATTGAGAGGATCCCTTACCTTAAGACCGATGGTGCTCTCCTCTTATTATTAGTGACTGGAATAAACAAATTAGGTTCATTAATTAATAATTCCTAATCATATTATATATTTAATTGATATATTATAATCTTATTTTTGTTCATTAAAGACCATTTTGACTGCTAATAAGGTTCAATTTCATTATTTGGGTTCATTTGGTTGCTTGGTTTTTAATGACTGGTTCACTTATATACATGTTTGGATAAACATGTAAGATGAAAGTGGTTGTCCATAATTGAAGATATATGTTATTACTGAACATACATAATATTACCTAGTTTTAAATTTATGTTTTTAACTTCGAGGTAAGTCTATTTATTATATAAAACCTCAGTGACAACCATTTTTGTTAAATGATGGGTTTGATTATAATGAACATGTTTTTCATTATAACTTTATACCATTAGTACAAAAGGATAACAGAACCATATCAAGGATATATTACATATATAATAATATAGTTTAACTATAAAAATGGTTTCATGACTAGAATTAGATGTTATAATAGAAATTGATAAATCATTGTACTTGAATGTGCTAAATTAGCACATCTCAAAAGTGGTTTCACTTCTTTCATGAAAAAGTTGATAAAGGAGAGAAGATAAAGAAGTATCCCCTTACCATAATATAATTATAGTACATGTATGTTACTGGAGTTACCATTCCATTTGGGAGGAGGTAGGTGTGGAATGAAACAAAATGAAAAGAACTTAAAAGAAATGAAAGAATTTGAAATAGGAATTTACCTCTTGAGTCTACCTCCTTTGAGAACCTCTTAAGGGGAGAGGTTTTAGAAATTTGAATAGAATAGGGGCTGTAGGATGTGGTCTAGGTTCTTGGGGAAAGATTTTGGCAGAATATTGGCAAGGAACAAGGATTGAGAGGAGTGAAGAGAAGAGGTAGGAATGGGGGGTATTTATAGTGGAGGGGAGAGGGGTTTTCATAATATTATAACCATTTATTTATTATTTCTTCCCAAGACAATAAATAGTTTGTATTCCATGATTATGAATAGTAATAAATTTATGTTATTTTGATTCAATTGGGCTTACATTTGAAGATCATCATCAATGACTCAATAAACCATTATTTAGGATTTATCGTAAATTGTCGTATTTTACTATTCATAAAAATTCAAGAATTTTAGCAAAATTTAAATAATTCACCCAAACCATTTTTCGGATGTATAATCCAAAACTGAAGTCCATTTTTCAAAAATAATTTTCTAAATATGATTAATTTAATATTTAATTAAAATTATAATTTATTAATAAAAACCCATTTTTAAAAAATTCATTTACTTATTCAAAAATATAGGTTCATCATTACTTCAATTGAATATTATTTTTTTACTATCTTATGTAAGGTTACTATTCATTATGATATATCACTATTCATAAGGGTATGTTACTATTCATAAGGGTATATTACTATTCACCAAAAAATTTTGTTTTCCTTATCGAACTCTAAATAACTTACTGATTGCAATAATGTATGTTGGATTTATGAAATTCCAAACACAAAAGTGACAAACTTATGTTTAAACGACAAATAGTACATAGTAGTTCATTATGTTGTGATTTCATGTGTTTATATGAAATATATATAAGAAATGAATTTCCATTTATAAAACAATGGGTCATTGTATTCTTCACCCCTTATGAAATTTCACCCACGAAATTTCTTTTTACATCCTAATCCATAAATAGGTGCGAGTACTTTTCCTTCATTTCCCCCTCTAGTTCCCATGTTGCCTCTTCGTACTTATGGTTCTGCTATAGTACCTTGACCAAGTGAGTAGTCTTGTTATGTAGATCTTTATCTCTGTGATCCAATATCTTCACTGGTTTCTCCTCATAGGAAAGATCATTCTACAACTGTTCCACCACTAAAGAGAGTACATGTGAAGGGTCTGGAATGTATTTTCTTAAGAGGGATACATAAAAGAGATCATGTAAATTCGTCATAGTAAGTGGGAGTGCTAGTTAATAGGGCATAGATCTGACTCTATCATGGGTTTCAAATGTGTCGATGAACTTGGGACTTAACTTCCCTTTCTTTCGATACCTTATGACCTTATTCCATGGAGATATGCAGAGAAATACCAGGTCTCCAACATTGAACTCAAGGTATTGTCAATGATTGTTTACATAACATTTCTTTCAGATTTGGGCCTCTTTGATATGATGCTTAATGGTTTTTACCTTCTCTACTATTTCATTGACCATTTCAGGTCCTAGCATCTTACGCTCACCAAATTCATCCCAAAACACTGATGTTTTTCACCTTTTCCCATAAAGGGTTTCATATGGTGCAATTCAGATGCTCGAGTGGAAACTATTATTTTAGGAGAATTCAACCAGTGGAAGATGTTGGTCCCGTCCCAATTTGAATTCCATAGAAAATGATCTCAACATATCTTCCAGTTTCTAAATAGTTCGCTTAGATTGGCCATTAGTTTGAGGGTGATAGACCGTACTGATGTTCAGTGCAGTGCATAGAGTATGTTAGAGACATTTCTAGAACATCGAAGTGAATCTCAGGTCATTATTTTGATAGAATATATAGTGGTACTCCAGGTAGCCTTACAACTTATTTTATATATATTAATGCATGTTGATCCAATGAGAAGTCCCCTCGAATTACGATAAAGTGTGCTATCATTGAAAGACGATCCACAATGACCCATATTACATTTTTTCCTCTGGATGTCCTTGGAAGTCCAGTGAAAAATTCCATTGTAATGTTCTCCCACATCCACATTGGTATGGGTAGTGGTTACATCATCCCCTTATAATTTTTCCTCTCATTCTTCAATTTCTGACGTATAAGGCACTATGATGTTTATTCTACAATCTTTCTTTGAATGTTGTCCCACCACAAGTTTTCTCAGAGATCTCGATACATCTTTGTACTCCCTGGGTGAATAGAGAAGGTTGAGCTATGTGAGTCATTTAGAATATTCTTATTTTTCTCTAAATCGTATCTTATACATAATCGTGGCACAAATTATACCACTCCTTCCTCAACAATTTTGAAATAAGAGGATTTCACATTTTTAATAGCTTCCACCCTTTTCCAAAGTATCACATCCTTTATTTGAGAATCCTTTATTTTCTATAAGAGGTATCGTTTAGGAATCATTTGATAAAGGATTGATGATGGTCTTCCCTTAATTATTCCCATGTCCATCCTTTTCAAATCTATGAAGATCAGATCCTTTTCAATTCTCATCATTGATAAAGATGCAAGATCTTTTTTACTTAGAGCTTGTGCCACCATATTTTTGTCTCTAAGATAGTAGTAGATTGAGTAGTAATAATCTATGATGAGATCTATTCATCTTCACTGGTGCATATTATGATTTTTTTGTGAGAATATATATTTGAGACTCTTGTGATCAGTATATATCTCAAACTTCTCCCCATAGATATAATGATGCGAGATTTTCAACGCAATGATAACCACTGCCCAATCAAGATCATGGGTGGGATTTTTTTGATCATGGATTTCATGCTGAATTGAGGTTTAGGCTATAAATTTATCATTTTACATCAACACAAAACCTAATCCCTTCTTAGAAGAATCACTGTACACCACAAAAAGTTCTCCACTATTTGGTAGTGTGAGTACTGGAAAAGTGATAAGCCTCATTTTCAACTCCTTGATATATTCCTTACATTCCTATTTCTAGAAAACCTTTACTCCATTCCATGTTATCTTGTTCATTGGGTTAGAAAATCATGAAATGTTCTTCAAAAATCATCTTATAATACCCAGTTATAACAAAAAAGATGTGGATCTCTGTTATAGATGTTGGTCTGTGCCACTCTTCAATTGCCTTAGTCTTGGAAGGGTCTACAGATATCCCTTTAATGGTGATAATGTGCCCCAAGAATGATACTTCATCCATCCAGAACACACATTTAATGTACTTTGCATACAACTTATCTCTTCACAAAGTATTTATCACATTATTCAAATTATCCTCATGTTCTTCCATGCTCTTGGAGTATATCAAACTATCATCAATAAAGACTACTAAATATTTGTCGAGGTAATATCTAAATAATATATTTAGGAAATCCATTAAATGTTTTGAAGCATTAGTGAGTTCGAAGGGAATCACTATGAAATCATAGTGTGCAAACCTCGGTCAAAAGGAAATCTTGGGAATATCTTCCTTCCTCACCTTTAGTTAGTGATATCCCGACCGAAGGTTCACCGTAGACAAATTACAGTCCCTAGAAATTTGATTGATCAATTTATCTATATGGGGAAGGGGATACATGTTATTTATCATGGTTTTATTGAGTTAATGTTAATCAATGAATATGCACATCGACCAATCCTTCTTCTTGATGAAGTGGACCGGCGCACCCTAAAAAGAACCACTCAGGCATATGAAACCGTTCTCCAGATTCTCCTGTGACTGATTCTTCATCTCTTTATACACTACATGACCATTCTATAAGGTATCTTTGATATAGGTATATATCCAAGAATAAGTTCAATTGAGAAATCAACCACTTGGTTAGAAGAAAGACCAAACAACTCATCAGAAAATACATCAGTGTAATCCCTCATGATGGGCATGTCTTCAACCACGATTCTATCCGTTGTCTCAATAATTTTAGTTAGATATGATTGCTCAAAAGGAAAAAATATACACACTTGAGATGATGATTTAAAAGAGATTCGTCCTCCTCCTTACACTTGTAAAGAATCATAGGATGCTCTGAGATGTTAAGAGTGATCTTACTTTCCTGAATGCTGATGTTGGATTTGTATAAAGATAACCAATCCATGCCCAAGATAGCGTCGAACACCACTACAGGGTGTACGAAAAGATTTTATGGGAGGTTCAGGGGAAAAACGTTAACCAGGTAGGAGTAATAAACCATGGATGAAACGATTTCCCCATCACTATTCTCAAAGATAACCTTTCCTCCAATTTTTGAGGTGTTGTTTGAATAGTTCTACTAAACATTCAATATATGAATGAATGTTAAGAACCAGAATAAAAAAGTATGTATGATATTATTGAATAAATAACTATCGTACTTGTTACCACATCATTTTCCGGATCCACCTTAGTAATATTGATATCATAAGACCTCTTTGTTACTTTGTAGTTTGTCATTGATTGCCTCTAAAAATCCTCGGCTTAGGGAAATTGTTCGAATAATGTCCATGCTCCTTGTAGTTGTAACACTGCACCACTAACTGAGAATTGATCTAAACCTTCCTTTATTCTTCCTCATTAGCAGTTTTTTTCATATCCCTTTGGCAGATATGGGCTAGGTGTCCAAACTTTCTACATATTAATAAATTCATGTTTCCCTTTAGATAGTTCCCAAGATTCTTCTTTTCATAACTTTTACAAGGGGAAAAGTCAGAATTCTCTTCATCATGGGGTTTTTTTGATGAACCACCCATTTTATTCTCCATTTTCTAATTTTTTTCATCGATCCCACGAGACCACTGAGAGTCTCCAATCACTATTTCTACCTTGAGGGAACAACAAAAAATATCCTCAAAACTGTCGATGTCTCATATTACCAATGCTTTTTATAGACTCGGCATTAGTCCACTAAGGAAGTGATCCACCTTGCTTTCACTGTTCATGAAAAAGATAGAGGTGTACCTAGCATGCCTTGTAAATGTTTCTTAATATGCCCTGAAGGACTCATCTTCCTTCTGCTTGAGTCCGAGGAACTCTCTTTCCATCTTGATACAGAGGTATTGTGGAAAATATATTTTGAAAAACATACCCTTGTATCCATCCCAATCCATTGAATTAATTTTCTCTTGGGACTTTGTATTCATGATAAGTTTCCACCATAGATCAGCTTCCCCATCAAAACAATAGACCACCAATACAACTTTCTCTTCTTCTAAGAACTGGAGGACCAATACTTTCTTTTCAATGGAGTTTATCCACTATTCCTTAAGGAGGGGATCATATGATACGATAAACATGGGACGAATTTGATACATGAAGGATTCTATGACAAATTCCTATTTCTATGGAGAGGAGGGCGTTCCACATGATTTGTGTTATTATTCATAACTCGATCCAACTTAGCAAGTACTATCATGATGTTTTGAGCACCTGCTCTAGTCATATCAAGCATATCATTTGGGAAATCTTCACATTTCCTATCACATTGGAGGTTGGAACGTGTTTTTATTTTTCTCTCCATTAACTAAGAAAAGTTACGTATGATTATATGGCTTTAATACTTAGCTATTGATCATAAAAAAGAAACTTTGAACATACAAGGGTAAACATATAAAGAGGAAGTATATCCTAACTTGGTATTCCTTAGGATTAAATCTAGGTTATCCTCAATGTATTTCTTAACATATATTCTTATGGTATTTTTTGTCACTTAATAATGGTTCTTACAAAGATCGTGAATATACCAAAGCATATCCCCTGGGAGTGTCGTAACGAAGAGTGCAACAAGGCCCATTGTTTTTCACCAATTATCATTTGAGTCTACCTCAAAGAAGAGATTTTGTGTTTTACCACTAAATACATCTATGCCAGAGCCTCCTCTACCTACTTGTATCGAGACATGGATGTATTTTATTGATAAAAACATTACTCAATACTCACCAAAATTTAGTAATGTTTTCTTATACTTAATCTCATCCCTAAGGTTCTGACTAAGGTGCTTTATTCCTAATCTCCAAAAATAACTAGTCCACCCTATAATACAAAATATAGTGACCAAAACCTTTTACACATAACATTAAATGATTTTAAGTATAATTATACATCATAGTACAGTCCAAGCATCGTTAAGTCTAGTGTCTTGGAATACTATGAATATAGAACATAAAACATGAGGATAGAAAAACACTTCTTTATTTAATATCCATAAATACCTCCTAAATTCCTTTTATCCCTTACATATGAATAGGGTACAATGAGGAACACATGAACCAAGGGATGAGCTAAAAAGCCTAGTATAGGAAAGAGCATAAGGATACATCCTAATCACATTAGTTAGGAGGCATGACATAATTATATCCAAAGCATGGAACATATAAAATTATATCACATATGCATGGAATCATATAAACATGGAATCATTTAAATGTTTTAGGATCCTAAAAAATTTATTTAGTACGGTTTATGGCAAACCTCCAAAATCGTTTCCCATTTTAGTATTGGTAAAGGCTAATCGTCAATCATGTTTCCCATTTTAGTATGGGTCAAGGCTAACCACCAATCCTGTTTCCCATCCCATCTCATGAGTCTTTAATCTATGCAATGCATTGGAGCACTATTTGGGTGCACCAATATAAAAATTTTCATGAATATTGTTTCCTCATAAATAATCATACATAATCAACCATACATTAACATAATGGTACACATGGAAATGAAGTGGGTACCACAATCATGACATAAATAATAACCAATGGGTGTATCATGAAAGTGAACATGAAAGAAAGTAATTAAAACATAAATGGACGTTCATAAGGTAAATTAGTCATATAAGATGGTAAGTCGGGTCAAATAGAAGTGACTACATATAAGAAATGTATTTCAAAAACATTAGCATTAACACATTTTTTTGGTGTTTTTTAAGGAAAATACTATAGAGATTTTAAAATAGAAAAGATGAAAATATTTTACATAAAACCAAAATTGAACCAAAAAGGTTTTCATAATAAATTTTTTTATTTTTTAACAAAAATGGAGGCTTAGAAAATAATAAATAATGCACTTGAATTTGGGTAAAAATTCGGGATGTTCCCTTAAAATAGGTTTTCTTATTGGAAAGTTCTAGGGAGGGAATATTTTAAAAACCTGTATATCCAAGAAAGAGAGTGATGAAAGGGTATTCATAAATGATTTTATTAAAACATACACATAATTTTATTATGTAAATAAATATATAAGATAACTCCATTTTGATATACAGATTGATAAGGCAACCCAAAATAACAAAAAGGTACGAGTAGAATTCGTAACGGTTTACTAGCATGGGGTCAGGTGCACCCAAGAGGTCTTTATGAGAGATAAAAGGGGTTTCACATATCTTATACATCATAATGGATGTATGGGGGAGGTGATAAAACATACCTTATCATTTTTTATTATGCATAAATGGCATAACATAGAGGAAAATTTTGATTAAGAGGGAAATAGAGAGGATCCCTTACCTTAAGACCAGTGGTGTTATCCACTTTTTATTAACGACCTGAATAAAAAACTAGGTTCGTTACATTATAATTCAAGAACCTATTATATATCTAATTGATTTAATATAACTTTTTTGTTCATTGAAGACATTTTTTATTATTTATGAGGTTTAATTTCATTTTTTGGGTATGTTTGCTTGCTTGGTTTTTATTGACCGATTCGCTTATATCCATGTTCAGATAATCATGTATGATGGAAGTGGTTTTCCATAATTGAAGTTATATTCTATTACTGAACATACAAGTGATTACATGGTTTAAAATTTAATTTGGTTACATATAGTGAAGATTAATTATTATTTAAAACCTTAGTGACAACCATTTTTTTTAAACGGTGGGTTTGATTATAATAAACTTGTTTTCATATTTAACATAATACCATTAGTAAAAAATGATCACAGAACCATTAAAATGTTATATTAAATATTTAATAATATTTTTCAACCATAAAAAAAATTAATTCATGACCATAATTAAATATGATAATGGAAGTTGGTAAGCTGTTGTCCTTGAATTTTCAATATTCGCACATCTCAAACGGAGCTTTCATTTCTATGAAATAATAGATGTGGAAAAAAGAGAATATAATGAATTATCCCATTAGAATAATAGGATTACATTACAAGAATGTTACAGTAGTTATCATACAATTTTGGTGAAGGAAGATTAGGAAAGAATCAAAAAGAAAAGAACATAAAAGAAATGAAAGAATTGGAAAGAGGAATTTACCTCGTGAGTCTATCTCTTTTGAGAACCCCTTAAGGGGAAAGGATTTGGTATTTTCAAGAGACTAGGGGATCTTATATGTGGGGTAAGATATTGGGGATATATTTGGGTATAATATTGTCAAGGAAGAAGGACTGAGGGGAGTAAAGATATGAGGTAAGAATGGGGGTATTGATAGTGGAAGGGAGAGGGGTTTTTATAATATTATAATAATTTATTTATTATTTCATCCTAAGACAAGAAATAGTAGTATTAAATGACCAAGAAAAGTATTAAATTCATGTTATTTCAAAGAAATTGGTCTTACATAAGCAGATCATCATCAATGACTCAAAAAATCCATTATTTAGCATTTATCATAAATTGTTGTATTTTATTATTCATAAAAAATTCAAGTATTTTAGAAAAATTTCCAAAAATCATCCTAACAATTTTTAAATGTGTAGAATACCAAAATGAAGTAAATTTTAACAAATAATTTTCTAAATATGATTATTTTTATATTTAATTAAAATCATAATTTATTATTAAAAACCCAGTTTTAAAACATTGATTTACTTTTTATAAAATATAGGTACATCATCTTTATAATTGAATATTATAGTTATTCTATTATAGGTAAGGTTACTATTAATTAGGGTATATAAATTTTCATAAGGGTATGTTACTATTCATAAGGATAGGTTACTATTCACAAAAAATTTTGTTTTTCTTATCGGACTCCAAATAACTAACTGACTGCAACAATGTATATAAGGATTTCAAAATTCCAAATAAAAAAGTGACCAACTTATGTTAAAAGGTCACATAGCATGAATTAGATTATAATTTAGTGATTTCATGTGATTATATGAATTATTTATCAGAAAGTGATTTCCATTTATTAAACATATGGTCGTTTCAAAGGATCTAATTTTGAATGAATGAATAGTGCTTGGAAATATCTTCTCCTCAACATATATAGTGTATTAATAAAATAACTAGTTAGGGTTCCCTGGTCCCTATATATTTATCCTACACTAAATAAGTAATAAATAATTAATTATGATGAACTATCTATGTTATAAATACTATTTATATTTTGTAACATACATTATATATATATTAAATATATTATGTGATAAAATCGAGTCATTAAATCGATTCGTAATTCCCTCTAATGTTAAACAAACCTTGAATGTTGAAATAATATTCATTTATATAATTTTATACCGTGTGTTTAATTAAACACATGTAAAAACTATTTATAAATAAATTTATCCATTTTATTCAAAACATGAATAATTATTAAGTAATTTATTTATCATTGATCAATAAGTATTGGAAAACTCATTGACCCCATGATGGGTCCCACCTTATCATAAATACCTATTCACCAGAATAATGAAGAATCTAGAATGTTTTATTTTTTTGACCCTCTTAGCCCTTATCTATATAGTAATGAATAGTATTCAAAGACTAATAGTGAAGTCTAACATCCCATCAAGGCCCCTATATAGAAAGGAATATGCATAGAAACAATAACCATCCTATGAACATGTAAAATGTAATATAATCTATTTCCAATATTATATCTCATAAAGAAGAAATGAAACTTTTTTCATCATTATTTCTTTCATTATTATTTGTTGATTTATCTTGACAGATAAACCATGTACAACCGTGGTTCTGGATTTATGAATGTACAACCATCCCAATCAACTATGCCTAAAATATCTCTTCCTAAACTCAAAAGTGGCAAGTTCAATCTTGACCATTCAACCAATGCTGTAAAACCAATGATGAACCCAACACAAGCTACTTCTCCACAAATTAATTTTTATGGTTTTTTCCTTGAATCAATATACCTGATCAAATATAACACATAGATAATGGTCTCATGTATGGAGACCAATACGCATATCTATTGATAGGAATGAAAAATAACACCTCAAACATGTGTTGTTTATATTGGTGGGTCTATCATAATTATCACACCTACTAGAGAAAAGTAGTTTTAAAAATTATTAGAATAAATATAAATTCTTATGTTCCCAAAAAACCTAATAGTTAGATATCTATTGCTTCCATTTAGTATGATATATCTAGAAAAAAGCACATAACGTAAAATTTAATGTCATGGTACTTAATGGTTCTCATTATAGCACATGAACATATATAAAATTTTTGATGTGGAAAATAATCTTTGTACATTACAATTTAAATAGTAGACACATAAAAATCTACACTATATTAGTAAGTGTGCATCATGTAAAACTCTATGTATTCATTGTATGTTAATAAATATTTATCGTTTATGTTGGTTCTTGGGAACCCACTATTATAACAAAACCAACCTGATAAAACTCTATATTATATATAAATTCCTCGAACATGCTGAATAAATGGCTACATCAATTTTCTCTATATCAACTGACATTCCCACTTAAGAAATTGCGTGACTAGGATTATTCACCTCTTTTATCCAAAATTGACACATTGAGTACTGGGCCTCAAATAATAATCAATATGATATAAAGATTTATAGCATGAGATTAAGACGTTTTAGAATATGCAAGCATATCATCAATGAGAACAATAATGGAGGAGTCTGATTATGGGTAAAAGATATTGTTCATGAGGACCATTAACACTAACATGGAATTAATCAACCCAAAAGTAATATTAATATACTCAAATAAACCAATCATACTCATAAAATATATCCTCAATATGTCATCCAATCTGAAATGAATTTGATTGTATCCCAAAAATATACCAATAATAGAAATCCACTGGGATCACCTTAATATATCAAATAAATCATCAATTCATGATAAAAGATACTTGTGATTTATAATTATCTGATTTAGCTTATAGTAGTCAACACAAAGAAAAAAAATACATCTTCTTGTAGAACAACCCCTGAGAAACCCAAGTTGATGTGGTTGGTGTCATGAAGGCTTCAGACTCAAGATCATCCCATGGAACCTTTATTTATATCAACTCAGCTTGATCAATTCACTAAAGTGGAATTGATATGCATTATTCACCGAGAACAAGTTTGATAAAAACTCCAATACCCTATGTGGAGTAAACTATGAGAAATCCTATGGAAATACATCTTGGAATAGGTCCACCACTAAGAGAAAGGAGAAGGGGGTCACTGACTGATATAGTATAAGGATCATGAAAGAAACATGCACATTAAATAATTCTCTTTGAAAAGGATCTATCCCTAATATTCCTACCATGAAATCTAATTCACTAGTCAATAAAAAATTCTCCTCCATAGAATATGAAAATCTTACTCATCTCCTACGATAAATGATGTGTGTAGAAAAACTAGTCAATGCTTCATTTGAGTGACCTTTATTACCTGTAGTAGTATAAAAATACATTGACACCCCATTCTATTTCTGATCATGATGATTAAAACCATTAGTGACATACTTTAGAAATGTGTTAGCATAATTTACCAACATATTACAATTAAAATATCATACTAATGGATGATTATCTATTTTCCTATTATTTTTTTGATCAGAACTCTTTTCCTTATAGTCAAGAGATAAATGACTGATCATACCACATCGACAAATCAATTCCATAATCTTATGAATCATTCATTAAAATTACCTTCACACATTTAGATCATTTGGGGGTATACTTATATATTTCTTGGATGACTTATTATCTATTGGTTTCCACCCTACCACTTCTTACCCTCATCAGCATAAAGTAACTTTGTGTCAAAAAAATCCATTTTATCATTCTCATCATTGTGAACAGATTCTTCATAACTTATAATTTCATTAGAGCCAAGTTCATTCATAAAATTGTTTTAAGACCTGTTTAAAATCTATCACCTTTAGTTTCATGGACCAAAATGAAATTTCGTGCATACTTGGACAATCTAGTAAATGTTTATTCATAAGAATCTGTTGCATCTTCTTCAATTTACATTAACTAAAGAAATATCCTTTAAATTTAAATTGAAATATCAATAGAAATATACTTATGATGAAAAATATATTAACATACCATCCACTATAGGGTATAAATCATATCGTTTTCTTTATTTTTCTTAATTACTGTCCACTACGTATTGGATTCACCTTCAAAATGATTAATAAAAAGAGATACCTGATAATTATTTTTACATCCCAAATCATTAAATAACTTCTCCAATGAATTTATTCACCTCTCATATTTCACCAGGTGATGATCCACCAATCACCAAATGGTGGTATTTAATGAAATTTTATTCTATAAACATGTTACCCGGGGGATAATTTAGTCTATCTCTCTTTCTTGGATACCACCATTAATATCGCGAATCAATAGAGTTAACATTACGACAAAATAATCTATTCCAAACATTTCAAGTTCTTAATTTTTAATTTTATTATAATATTGATTCTATCATACATTAGCTTAACTATTTCTTCTATGAATAACAATACAAAACAAACATGCACTAGATAAAAATACATGGAAATATTTAAATTCAATCTCATGATAAAATATCTATAAATCAGAATCTGTTTAAAACATCATTCATCCTTATCCTAACCTATTGTGGTATCTAAACCATTATTTTGATACCAAATGTAATGACCCATAAAATAATAAACCCATAATTAGATGATTTATAACATTTGGTTCACTTTATTTCATTTCCAAGTTCTTTTTGGTTTAAAGATTTATTAAATTAGGTAAAATATTACCAAAAAGTTGACATCATTACAATGTGTAAATTTATTCAAAAAAATAATGATTTAAGCTTATAACCCTATTTTTTTAAGATTCTTTTTTATCATTTATGTTGTGTCACCACAGTAGAAAACATAACCTTGATAAAATTTCAACTCATCCAAAATACTTTTTATAAGATTATGAAACTTTTGGATGAGAAAAAAAATATATTTCAAGGATATAAAAATAATGGAATCTCATTAGTGTAGTGAAAAACATGAAAGACCATGAGGAAATTTAAATTTTTTATGATAAAACATTGAGAACATAAATATTGCAGAATTGAAAATAAAAATTTCACAAAAAAACCATTAAAACACATTTAAAAGAATAGGAAATACCATGAAGACATCCTGAGTCATGTGGTAATTCATGAATTAATTCCTTTTAAAAAATTACCATTCACCTTCAAACTTTCATTCCCCCATTAAATCAAAATAATTCAATAAAACCATTTTTGTAATCATAATATTGGTATATTTGAAAATGTATAAGAATAAATTACATAAATAATACATTAATTTAGATTAATATTTAATATATTTTATAATAATACACACCAAAGTAGAATAATGGTTTAGTGTATTTGGAGACTAGATACAAAGTCGTCTTATTTCAAGGAATATCATCAATATCTCCCCAAAAGTATTCTCACATATAAAACTTCTTTGTCAAACCCTACTAAATATATTTATTCATAACATAGGTAAAGAAAACATAAATATGGTTAATCTTATATTATCATATATGGTAAACATGGGATATGATAATCAATAATAATATTTAACCATGTCATTGAAACAATTTTATGAGAGAAATAGTTTGTCATTTGAAAATCATACCAAAAAATTCATATTTCATAATCATGGAAGAAAGATTTATAAGTTAATAAGACATAAATCATAGAAGAATAAAGGATCATGAACTATGAGATCATATCATAATAATAATATCATGTCATATAAAGTGGTATAAAAAGTGTGGCATAGTCAAAATCATATAAATCATTTTTCAAGGATACCTACCAAGACATTCATCACATGTTGGTCATGGGATAAACACTTGTATACCCTCTTAGTGATTCATATAACCATCAATGTAACCTTTTAATTTATAAACATTAAACATGACCAAATTCATTATAGGGTTATAATGGATCCACCCATCATATAATCATAATCAATACATTTGTATTCTGTACCATAATGGAAAAATTTAACATCTTTTCATAGCTTAACCCATTGAAAACAAAAAAGTTTTATCAAAATTTCATCATCTTAATCAATAACCATCTAATAAAATAATAATTATTTTATCATTGGATTAAATCCCTTGTGAAGAACAATTACATCAATGGATATTTTCATAGATAAAAATAACTTTAAAATATCCCTCGAACATTTATCAGTGAAAACACCTTTTATGTTATCAAAACACATATTGAAATATAAATATTTATAGAATATTAGGTTAAAAAATTTAGTCAAAAATAACAATTGAAACCTTTAATGTATATTTAATTGAAAATAATAGTCATGAAGGAAAAAATGATTAATGTGGTTAATGAAAAAAGTGATTCCATTCACGCCTTTAGTAAAAAGCACCTCAGTTGGAGATACAAGAATATTCCTTTTAAATGTTTTATATAATGTAAAATACTTGTAAAAATGGATTTAAAAAACATTTGTATAATAGTAAAGGCCTTATAGAAAAAAACTAAAGAAAATATGGATAGATAAGAAAATATAGATTATTGAATAAAAATTAATGTCGAGTTTTCTTAAAAATAATAAATTGTCCTTTTGAGTACTTTGAAAGAGGAAAATAAAAGGAAAATGAGTAATTTTGTGAATAAAATAAGGAAAAATAAAATAAATATTATTTTGAGTGATATATCATATAATATCCTCATAAAATATTTAATAATAAACAATCCTCATAAAAAAAGAAATTGTAACATAAAACCAATAACTCTTTAGTAAATTTTGAATCATAAACCATTAAAAGAAATAAAATAAAATGAAACACTAAATATCATTGAGATAAAGATATTAATTATTTTTCATATAAAAGGGGTATTATATACACCATATTAAAGAAACAAGTGGTGATTATGGTACATGTCACCTAGAAATAGAAGTGAGATGAGAAACTATTACCTCAAGTCCGCCTAGATTCATAAGCACCCTAAACTATTTTATAATAAATTATAGTTCAATAAAATTATTAAAAATAACCATATATATAATTTTAATATCATATATGATCCAATAATAACATTTTAACACCCTCTTATTATTAATTATCTACTAAAATCATCATTTTTAAGTATCAACTATTTCCTTTTTTGTGTATGTTTTTGTTTGGTAATTTTAGTCCTTGTGTCTTGATAATAGTTCCATCATATAAATAATAATAATAATTATTATTATTATATCATAGGTATTAATAAAATATATAATTATTACCATCCATGTAAAATATAAATGAAAAATGAATCGCATCCCTTCATTGAGGTGGTAGTATGCATGTATAGTTGAGAAAAATTATCATTTCCCAACAGATGGGATGGTGGGAAGGAAGATAAGTTATTATAATTAAAATTGAATAATTATTTCCTAAATTTAATATATTAAAATTAAATCCAATAGAATAACTATATATTACATGTTTTTATGGAAACGTATTCATATCTCCACGTGGGGGCGTTAGTCCACATTCACACATGAGAGATGCTTTTTTTAACATTAGATGGAAATGAGGTGGGAATTTTCTTTAACATTATCATAATAACATAGAATAATATTTATTATTATGGAGTATATATTTTATTATGGATAAATGTTTTTTGAAGTACAAGATGAAATAAACAAAATTGGATACTTCTACTTCATCACATCCTCGGGTTCCAAATATCTTTTTCAAACATTTGAGTCCTCTAAACAAAATTAGCCAATTGATTATTATTATTACATATAAAATTATCATTATAATCCATTATTCAAATGAGTTTTATTTATAAAAAATATCATTCACTAGTTGCATAACCTATGAGTTCAGTACATGTGAAGTATTCAGGATTTACTTCATCAAAAGCTATACATAGAACAAATCATGAACTTGAGATAAATTATGTATAAGTAACAAGTGATTATCTATCAAATATACTTCATAATGAATATTTAAGGGTCCAACATAAATTGGGATCATATTTACCTTATTTCAAAATAATCATTACATTATTAAATGGGAAAATTCATAGGAATACTTTCTCGCCAATTTCTAATTCCAAATCTCATCTTTGATTTTCTGTGGAACTCTTTTGGTGAACCTAAGATTCCTTAACGTGACACTGAATGAATCTAACCTCATTTTTCATTTCCTTAGATAGATCAATTCCTGATTATTTTCATTCTCCCACTTAATCCCAACATGTTGTAGTTCTGAAATTCATTCCATAGAGGGATTCTTAAGGGTCTATTGGAATGCTCTAGAAAAAGATATTATTATAAAAAAATCATAAGAGGTATATGTTGATCCCAAAAAATATTTAAATATATATTATTGTATCGTAAAATATCCCCCATGTTATAAATGTTTATATGAGACTAAACATCTACTTGTAGATGATAAAAAAAATTCTAAAACACCACACTATATCTTGATCTTTTTTGATACATTCCCAAATATCATGAGGCTAACCTTAGATCTCAATTTTATATAATAAAATGTGGTACCCCATTTTAATTTTACACGTACTTAATGTATTCCTCGGAAATTTGGTTAAGAGATAAATCTACATGGATATAAATGAAATGTGTTGACTTTTTATAGTGATATTCTACAACCAAAATAGCATTATGAACAATATATATCATGGGGAGACCGACAAAAAATACATGATGACGTTTTCCCATTTCTATATAGGTATGGTTAGTGGTTCTAACACATACTTACACTATACCATTCATCCTTAACTTGTTATCATACCAAAAACTATGATACATAATCCACAATATCACTCTTTATGTTATCCAATTGGAAATTCTAATTAATGTCTTTAAAAATCTTCATACTTAGAATATTAATATAGAATTATGAGCTTTGAAATTAATCCTACACCCCTTCTTCAATTATAGTAAAATAGAGAGACATACTCTTTTTTGAAGCATTATTATTCTATCACAAGCAAGGTTGAACTAAAGAATAGTTTCTGCCTTTGTTTTTCGCTCTACATATTCCTTCAATATTTCAAGGTCCATCCTTTTAAATCCTTAAATATTTAATATTTTATAATCCTCATCAGAGATAATTTATCATGATCCTTTCAACTATGAGCATCAATCAACTTGTTTTCCTTCACAGGTTGGTAATTTACTATGAATTCATTATATTTATTCAATTCTAACCATCTCCATTGGTATATAATAAACTCTTTCATTGTTAATATATATATCAACTTTTTATTAATTATATATTTATATCACACCATTCACCATATAGACAATTCCAACATATTTTCTATGTAAAAACTACCACAAATAACTCCAAATCATGAGTATGGTATTTTTTATCTTAAACCTTCTATGGGGGTGAGGAATAATCTATTACAATGACATTATGTATAATAAAAAATACCAGTACCTTCTTCTATGGATAATTTAATATTATAAAACCATGTCTACTATAGGTTAGTATGAGTACATGCATACTATACAACCGTCTCTTTAGCTCCTTGATATTTTCCTAAAATTCATTATTATAAAGGTACTTGATTCCATTTTTTGTTGACTTGGTTATTAGATTATAAAACCATGATAAATTATTTAAAAAACATATATAATTTCCATCCTCTCTAAAAAAATTATGTGTCTTTATAACGCCCCAAAAAGCTAATGTCAGAACATTATATTCGATAGCGTGTATGGAATAAACCCCAAGCGTGTACGTGAATTTAATATCCTCAAATTTTTTAAAATATTTAATATTTTAATTTAATTAAATATATTTTATATCTTTCAATACACATGAAACATATTTAACATTTGATTCCTGCAACAACAATCATCTTTGATGGCTTTCCTTGCATACAAGACTGAGTTTTAACTGAACAACAATATATTATTAAAATATTATTCTTCAGTATAACAAGATATAACAAATCTATTATGATTAGTAATAAATAACTTCTTAAAATTATGGTATACAAAAATATTATATTAATTCATTAGTTACAACTTAATTAGAAATATATATGAAAACCTGTTGAATATAAAAGAAAATATTATTATTTTTAGGATCACAAAAGCTATTTTTCCCTAATAAATTATATTAATCCCAATTTTTATGTTATATTAATCTAATATATATATATATATATATTACATATTAAATAATATATTCCTGATATTCATCCAATTTTTTTATAAGCATAAGATACGAAGAAACCCAATATATCACTAAAAAACTATATTTTTATTAAAGCACTTTTATCGCCTTTTAAAGGAGAAACTATTTTAAATCAAAATTTTAGAACTTTTATTAATTATAAAATTCAAAATAAACGTCATATTTGAAATAAAACCCTAAAAATTTGGTGAGGGTTAATATTTGAAAATTTTCTATGATATTTCATTTTTTTAATGAATAGTGAAAATACTTAATTTTAATTCAAAACAACTTTTTCATCGAATTTATTTATAAGGTTAAATAATATTTCAAATTGGTTTTAAAGTATAGTTAGATAATAGTTGTATCAATTAATCATATGTAGGTCATTGAAAAAAATCTCCCACTGAAATTGACTATAGAAACATAGAATACTTTCAAAAGTTTTTATATTAAGAACCATCATTTTCATCCCATCCACAAGATTAAATTTAAATTAATTTATGCCACTTATACGATTGGATTATGGAAAAAATGATTCCATTTTTTTATATTAATAATTTATTATATACAATATGGTAAAATTATTTTTATACAAAAAATCTTAGTGAATGTAATTAAAATTAATTACAACGATTATGGAAAAATTAATCATAATAAAAGAATAAAACATAATATTTAGGTCCCGAATGACCTATAGACTTGTCCAAAATCCATTGGTTGGAAATATTTAGACCCTATTATCCATTTGAAAGATTTTGGTCCATTATATAATAAATTTTCATTGTAAAAAACATATTTTGAATTATTTTTTCAAAATTTTAGAAGAGTGCCACTCCTTCTCCATTATAAAAGGCCTCCTCTTCTCCCACTAACTCAAACCTCTACAGAAAATTTGGACTAAAAAATATGTGGGAAATTTTCTCCGAAAAATAACTAAACTCATCTTATAATCCGCTCATTTGGATGAAATAAATCCAAGGAAGACCATTGGTGTAATAAAACAAATGTGTTACCGAATAAGAGGTTGCCGACTTCCTCTAGATTTTTGTTTTATTTCAATTATCCAATAACTAAACTAATATTATTTAAATATTGAATAGAAAATTATCCTCAATATACTATTATGTTTTTATTATATGGTTTTAACCTTGACTTACACACACTCTAATCTAATGGGTAACAAAAACACTGTTTATGTGAATGGTGAACAACCGCCTCACAAAAATATGATTGTTTGTTATTCCATTACCGCCTCTCATTGTTGTAATTATAATGAAAAATAAATTTATATATGATATATATTATATTTATTATTTATTTAATAATAAATAATTATTTTTAAATACAAATATTTATAATTTACATTTTGTGTAAAAATGATAACATCATTTGTGGAAGTGTGGACTATCGTCGCCTCAATGCGATGTGATTCATTAACAATATACATGGAACATAAAAAGGATGGTTCTAATTAAAAATATGTTACATTATAAACCCCTATATGATATTAATTAAAAAATTATGTTTTTGTAAATATAATATATCATATTTGTTTTATTACCCTTTGACATAAGTAAAAACTGACAACGTCGTTCATTTACGTGTGGACTACTAACACCTCGAGATTATGTGATTCCTTTTACATCATAATAATTATATATATGAGTATAGATGTTTAAATAATATGGTATTTATGATATAATGATATTTTTATAAATATATTATTCTACATACATTCTTTACATAACGTTCTTTTAAAAATGAGAACGTTACTCATGCGTATGTATGACTTACCATCTCCGTGATTGTAACATTGATTCTTTTCCATAACCATATTTAATTATCGGTTCAAAAAGAATAATTGATGTATAAATATAATAAATATTTCAAGAATATTATTCTTTAGATGTTATATAATGACACCTTTGACCATAGTTGATATACCTATGTTTTTTGGATACATAGATTTAATTTGGTCAAAACACCTGATGTAAATTTAATTGATTAAGTAGTTTTATAGAACATGGTAGTAAGTAAAATAAAATTAATTATAAACATAGATAAGGTTATTAACCAAGTATATAATTAAAATATGTTTATTATACAAGATGTTAAGGGATGTTCACCACAAATGAAATTAGTGGTAAGGTATTTCATCTCAATTTGTATTCCATTAAGACTCATTTATTGTTATGCACCTTGTTTATTTATATGGTTTATACGTTTATATTTTTCATGATATATCATGAATATAATTTCCCAAATGATATTATAAATTTCATTTAATTTTATTCCTTTAGGATTCTTATGATCGAAAATGTTTTACCATGGTATGGGACACTTTAGAATGTTTAATGATTATTTTCCTTAAGGAATTTTTTTATTGATCCTCCATTTTTAATTTAAGGAAATTATATGACCATTTTTCAATAAAACATTTTATTTTACTCTATTATATTTATTCACGAACTTTTTGATTATTAGTACCATTTTTTCACACTTTTATACTCACAATGTTTTAGAATTTTCTTATGAAAACCAGATATCATTTATCTTTTTTGTCGAAGAACCAATTTTCTTCTAAAAACCATTTTTATAAAAAAAATAATTTTTTTAAATGATTTGGTAAGTAAAATTTTACCCATTTTCTTTTAATAGTTTCCTTAATGTAATCTTGTTGTTTCTTTTAAAACACGACATTTTTTTAAACTTTTACCTTGCAAAAGGAATATCCTTTTTACCTTTTACGGAATGTACGGATTTACCCTCCATCATTCCTTCAAAGCTTCCTTTCCATGTAAACAAGTTTAATTTTTAGGGAATGGTTTTTAAAATTTATTATAATTGAAAGGGGTTTTCAATTTTTTTGAACAAAAGGATATTTGTATCATTTTATTGAATATATTTTTATAATATTTCCATTCATTAATGACAACGGCCTTTTATTTTTCACCAGTTGTGATATTTTATATTAAAACAATACTTATTATTCTTATAGATGGTATATGATTGTTTTGGCCAATGTAACTCCGCAAGAATTCATGACACACCTCATTTTTAAATAATTTAATAGTGTGCGATGTACGCAACACCGAGTTCAAGCACACCACGACCAATCAAACAAACCGTTTAAAAAAACAGTTATGAATAGTAATGCCTACTTTTTGAAATTTTTAATTTTTTTTTCAAAATTGAATTCATTTTTGTATTTTGAATATCAAAATTAGCTTAGAGTGAATTTTTGGTACTTTTTTGAAAACATAAAATTTTGGATAAGTAGTGAAAAACACTACGTTATTGTTTAAAACCAACTTTTTAATTAAATATATATTTTTCATTTAAATTTATTTTAAACTAAAAATTGATAATAAATATATATATTATTACAATTTAATTCATTAGAGTCATTTTATAATAATATTAGATATATGAAATTTTATTGAACGTTTTAAAATCTTTTACCAACCTTCTAAGCACATTTAAAAATTTCCGCTAAACATAATTTTACCGCTTCTATGAATTGAATTTGAAAAATCCCATAGACATGGTTATCATTAGTAAGTAAAATTTGGTTCAATACGATTTAAATAATTTTTTATGAATAATATCTTTTAAATTTCATTTACCATAGTAAAAAGTAAATTTTTTAATTAACGGTAAAAATAATATTATAATAATATAAAATTACACCAACACATGTAATAATTCTATTATATTAGTGTTTTTCGACCGAAATAAACATTAGGAAAAAAATATTATCCTTTTGTTACACTTAGGTAAGATTAGGACATTTATTATATTTTATTTAAAGAAGAGTTCAAATTGTTTAATTCAAATTTTAATAACAAAAACATTTTTAATATAGTGTTATAAATAAGATAAAATGGACTATAAATATTCATTAGAAAGATAAATATATTTACTACATCATGTTATTTTATTTATAAATTATATACATTATATAATTAAATTTATTTATGACACAATGATGATGCAGTAATTACCTTATTAATGAAATATTAAAATAAATGTTATATTAAATATTAAAAGAAATATAAATTGAAACTTTTGATGCCAAAAAAAATATCTGGATGAAATTGACATATGAGATACGAGTTAATTCCTTTGTTTCAAAGGAATAAAGTTATTATGACTTTAAAAAATTCAATTACTAAATAGTGTCAAAATTGACATAAAATAGTTTTTTAAAAAATTCTATTTTATTAAATGATATAAAAATAATATAAATATATTATTCTGACAACTAACATAGATAATGTTAAAAATTTCATAAATTATCAAATTTATGTTCCATTTTAATTTTATAGAAATGACATTAACCATGTATTATAAAATTAAAAGGGGACATAGTAAGAGTTAACTTATTTTTCAAAGGGTTAAATATAAAACATAAGGTCAATTTTATGTTATAAACGTGTCTAAAACCTATTTTATTAGAGTATTTAGAACCATAATTATTTTAAACAATAAATAAATCAATTTTGAGTTATTATAATTCAAAAATAATTTTTTAATAAATTAATCTTTCAATATTTTCCTAAAGTGCCCCCACCTCTCTTATAAAAGAGAATTAACCATTCTCTTAAATTAACTCATCCAAAGCCATTTGGCATTTCCAAACCCACCATAATCTCCTCCCAAAATCCCCCACTTTATCCTAGAGGTAATAATTTGGTCATAAATCCAACATAAATAGTCCTTTTGTGAAAATCAAAAGGAGACACCTGAAGAAGAGGTAATTGTTTTATCTATTATTTCAATGTTAATTTCATCTAGTACTTTTTCTTACTAAGTTTTTAAAATAATAAAATAATAAATCCATAATCTAATGTTTTCTGAGATATATTTAAGATTATGGGACAACAATATTCCTTTTTTATGTATACTAATAAAAACAATACCACCATGCGTGTGTACGTACGACTTACCGTCTCCACACCATGTTGTAATTTGTTTTTCATGTACACTTTAATTATATGGGTATAAAGATGAATATAATGGATGTAAATAATCATTTAATATGATATTTACTTTTTATAATTCATATTCCATTCAATTATGTACCATTTTATCATTAGGAAAATGATATTGTTGCTCTTGCATACGTACGAATTACCGTATCCATGACGCGATGAGATTCATTTTCCACTTTAACCGTCTAAAAATAATTATAAAAAATTATTAATAATTATAAAATATATTAAATAATAAGTTTAATTTAATGATATATATATATGTATGTAAATACATTTCATTCACTTACTTCCATTCAATATGATAAGTAAATGGAAACAACATTCATGGGTACGTATGACCTACCGTCTCCATGAACGGTGTCTTCCATTATATATATATATATATTATATTTATATTATAAATATATATGGTATATTAATCATATTTAACATTATGAATGTATATAAATTTTTATCTAAGTAATATGATCAAGAATAACAGGTCATAATGCGTCTGAAAACCAAAGTTATATTACCCAAAATGTTTCATTAACTTGGAATTTTTGTTAAATATGTAATATGAAGTCATAAAAGAACCATATATGATATCATAAATATCATTATGATTCTTATACAAGTTAATAATGTTTTTAAAAACATTATACCAGAGTTTTGGACACATATAGAGAATATCAAAACTATGGTAAGGGTTAATTCTTCAATATCATTATTATCGGAGATGTTTATGTGTAAGTATTTACTGAGAAATATTTATCATACATGTCCATGTTTCATTAAATATTTTTAGAAAGGAATATTTTATGATTTTATGGATGGTAATTTTAAACTAGAACATTATTTTAAAAGTTTTAAAGATTTATTTTCTAAATATTTATAATTAATGTCAATATTTTCAAAATGATTTTAAGGATTTTTTATATGGACATTATTGTTTTAAAAGGTTAATTAAATTCGAACGATTCATAGTGGTATGTGAAAATTAGATTTAAAACTCTCTTTGAAATTACTTCCTTTATAAATTGTGTGATATTTAAATGATTTCATGAAAAATGGATATTTCTCTAAAATATTTTTACTGATTTTTTTCAACTATGTCAATATCCTTTATTGGATATTATACTTGATTGAGGTAGATTTATTATAATAAAACATTCTATATTGTAATGAATGAGTTATGATATGTTTGACTATGGATGTGATATTTTTATTCCATTCATTGTTTGTGGTTAAAGTATTGATATTTCGTATACTAGTTTTAATATGAATGTTTATATTATGTTTCATCCTTTTCATATGAGGAATTCATTGTACTTAGTAAGTGACGGGAGGGGACCTCTATAGTCCCTCACAGCATCAATATTCCTCATGAGACAAAAAACTGTCTTGGCATAAGGCCTTGATAGAATGTTGGTGAATAGTCTTGGCATAAGGCCTTGACCTAGTAGTTATTATGTCAGATATTATGCATTCCGTCATTATAAAATTAGTTATTAAATGTGATTATTAGAATAGTATAATATAAATGTAAATGTATATATGGAAATTTTTGACTTATTTTTACCATATTATGTTCATGTTTTATGATTAAAATGTCATTGTTTTTATTATATATTTAGCCTTAAATGTTTATAGCTTCTATTGAATTATTTACCCTTACTGAGCATCTGAGCTCACCATTATCTTATTCTTTATTTTACCAGGATTATAAAAAGTATATAATGTGTGATATATAAGGTTAATATAGGGGAATAGTTGTGTTCTAAAAGGATTATTTATCCTTTGTTTTATGTTAGAAATTTTAATGTAATGTTCATGTATGTAATATATCTTTCATGACTGTTAAATAGATCAGTCTTTTTGGGACATAAATTCTTGTAATCATGACAATGTATTAAAATAATTATCCAACTATGGGTAACTAGGTTCGGGGAAATACAGTTGGTATCAGAGGAATTTTAGTACAAATGTTGAAAAGTAGATTTAGAGAAACTCTGATTAGAGATCAATACCCTAAGATATATATTGAGGATTAGATTAGAATAACATCTAAAAAATTTTGTATTATAGATATTATATGGGTTTTTCAAGGAATACATACCTCTCTGGATATAAAAGTGGATGTGGTTCTGGCACAAATATTTTAAGGCGTGAAAACTCTGACAAGGTGTCTTGGGATTGACCAAAGGTATCCTGGTACACGACAACAGGCCTTACTGCACACCTGTTTCGACACTCTTGTGGGATATTCTTAGGACAATTCACGTTTTATTTAAAAACCATTATTAAGGATTTATGAGTAAATACTTCCCCAAATAAATAATTTTTATGATTATTAATTACATGCATAAACTGTTCAATTCATGTTTTGTATTTTACAAGTTTGGAATTATACATTATGATTCATAAAATAATCTACTATATTAGATTGTTTAGAAATGGTGCTTAGTGGAAGTAATGGAAAGTGTATTAGTGCATGCAATACATGTAGGGATTTCCCTCCGATTCAAGATAATTATAGTGGAGTGGGTGATGCAACTGTTTCTGAATAGCTTATCACCATACTGGGACAACTCACTCAGGTTATGAATACTATGTTTACCCATATAGAGCACCATGATCTACAATGAAGAGGATCAATGTTAGACTGCTTCACGAGGAAACAAGCACACAAATTCAATGGGACTAGAAATCCATTTATAGCTGATCAATGGATAAGTTTCTTAGTGAACGTATTTCATGATTTGGGGAGTAATGGAAGGGAAACAGTTTTAATGGATGTTTACCACCTCTCATGTGATTTAGATCAATAGTGGTCATTAATTAAAAACAAAACGGAGGATTAAGAAATATCAAATATATAATGGAGTGATTTTAAAGAGCATTTCATTGAAAAATAATTTCCTTGTGAACATCGAGAAGATATGGGAAGGAAATTTTTGAGTCTTAGTTAAAAGAAGGATGAGAATTTTGAGAAGTATGAGGCTAACATTACCTGGTTAGAAAGGTATGCTACTAATTATATACATAACCCAATAAGTAAGATTGATTGATTCTTTGATGGTTAGAAACCATTTCTCTGATAAGAATTAGTCTCACAATCCTTCTCATTATATGAAGATATTGTCTATTTACTATCAAAACAGAAAAGGAATTTTCGAAATCTTATGATTTTTAAGTTAAGAAAGTGAAGAATAGATCTAACAAACACTTTGGAAAAGGATATTAGGTAAATAATTGAAAAGTTTAATTTCCACCCTGAAGTAAATGTCGCAAGAAACACCCTAGAACTTTCCCGAAGGGAATGTGAGTTTGTTATAAGTGTGGATAAAAAGGACAGCAATATCATGATTTACAAGGGATGAAAGAAGCTAACAATTTCAATTTTATAATTGTAAATATATTAGACATTATAAAAATGATTTTTCCAAACATCAAGGAAATATATCTTAGAAAAAGAATGTGGATCAAGTAAAATCTTATGTTGTAACTATAGTCGAAGTGGAGTAATTAATATATTTATTTTTTTGGAATCAATAATTATATTCTAGTTATAAGTAGAATGTGGTATATATAATTATTATAAATTAGTAATTTCTTTCATTAATGTTTTAATATGATGAAGGTAATCATATATTCATTATGTGAAAATATGATCTACATTATTTTGTTTTGGGAATATGATGTTATAATTTATTTTTGAAATATAGAGACATTTAACACAAAGATTGGATATAAGTATTTTGGATTACTATAAAGGATGGAGTGGATGAAGTTGAAAATTAGATAGTATTTTTTATGGTTAAAACATTTCTTAATATAATTTTTTGAATATTATAATACTATTGTTTTAGAAAAATTACAACCTGTTGGTCAGGTGATAACCCATGGTGTCAGACAAAGCTGTTGGAATCAGACCCACAACCGAACTGTGATATGGATTTATCACCTACCACTATCCAATAAGAAGTCCCTAGTTATTATAAAATATTTTTCTTCATTTAAATGGTATATTTTTATATTTTTAACCTTATACGATTGAGATAAATAGAATATTTTTGAGTTTTATCTTTTAAAGGGAATAAAGAGTTTGCGGTAGTGGATGAAACTCTACATGTAAATTATGTATGTTTCCTTGTATTCATAGTCTATGAATTTAATTAATTATACAAAACTATAAAATGGATCATAAAAACAAAAATTTATTCATAGTAACTTCTTCTTCAATGAATCAAATGATCCCTTAGATCATTGCAGATTTATAGCTTTCAGGTTGTTAACTTTCTCCTAATAATATTCTCTATCACTCTCTATCAGAACATGATGGTTTTTTTCTCTTCCAAATCCTTTTTTTCCAACATGGAACCCTAGTATGTGTTATTTCTGGTAACCTTCACACTTTCCTTTTGTTATATTAAAATAGAGGCCTCATTAATCAATTTTTCGATGTGAGATTTCAACTAAGATATTTGGAAATGTAAAACCCATAGTTTTCAATCCCGAGGGTAAATTTTTAGGACCCAATTTATTAAATAAGGTGATAATTTATCACCCCAAGAATCCTTGGTATGCCTCATTCTTAACAAAATTCTATAGAATTTGATGTAATCAACCCCGAGTTCAAGCACACCATGACCAATCAAACCAGGCATTTAAAAAAAGTTATGAATAGAAATAATAAATTTTTGAAATTTTAAAAATTTAATTTTCAAAATGGACTTTATTTCTATATTTGGAATATCAAAAGTATATTACTGTGAATTTTTGGTATTTTTCTAAAAACATTAAATTTTTGATGAATAGTGAAAAACACTACGTTATTGTTTAAAACCAACTTTTTTTTAAATAAATATTTTTAATTTTAATTTATTTTAAAGTAAAAATAGATAAATAATACCAATATTAGTACAATGTAATTAATTAGAGAAATTTTATTACAATATTATATAAATAAAATTTTATTGAACAATTTAACATCTTTTACCCACCTTCTAGGCACATTTGAAAATTTTCATAAAATGTAATCTTACCTATACTGTGAATTGAATTTAAAAAATCCCACACACACTTTTGTTATAAATAGGTAAAATTGGGTTCAATAGGATGAAAATAACTTTTTTTTGTGAAAAGTAACTTTTGAATTTTATTTACCGGGGTTTAAATTAAATAAGCTAATCAAAGTTAAATATGTTATTATTAAAATATAAAATTTCATCAACCCATGTCCTAATTCTATTATATAAGTTTTTTTAGACCAAATGAATCCTTATGAAAAAAAAACCATCCTTTTTTATCCACATGGGTTAGATTTAGGCATTTATTATATTTTACTTAAAGAAGGGTTAAAAGTGCTAAATTATAATTTTAATAACTAAACCATATTAAATATAATGTTATACATAAGATAAATTTGACTATAAATACTCATTATAAATATAAAAATATTTCCTACATGAAGGGATTTTATTTTTTATTTTTAAATGTTAAATAATTAAATTTATTTATGACATAATTATGGAGCAATAATTAGAATATTAATGAAATATTAACATAAATGAAATTATAAAAATTAAAATAAATATAAATTGAATCTTTTGATGACATAAAATAATTTTATGGATGAAATTTCCATATGAGGTGTGATTTAATAACTTTGGTTTGATTTAATCTAGTTGTTATAACATTAAAAAACTCAGTACTAAATAGTGTCAAAATTGACATAAATCCGTTTTTTAAAAAACTAATATTTTATTTAATGATATAAAAAATCCTAAGAAGATAATATTTTCCCAAATAACTAATATAATGTTAACAATTTCATAAATGAAATTATTTATGTTCTCGTGGAATTTTATAGTAAAGATTTTAACCCTGTATTAAAAAAATACCAAAGGACATGGTATGAGTTAACTTATTTTACAAAGGTTTAAATCTAAATGATATTGTTACCTTTCTAACCAAAACATGCATAAACCCTAATTATTGATATTATTTAGACCCATAATCTTCTTATCTTTGAAATGAATCAATTTGGTGCTATTACAACCCAAAAATTGTTTAATAATAAATTAATATTTCAAAGTACCCTTCACCTCTCTTATAAAAGGGCACATCCCTTTCTCTTTAAATCACACCTCGAAAGCTCTTTGGCTCAGAAAAAACCTACCCAAATATACTCACAAATCCCCTAACTTCATTATATAGGAACAAATTTGGGAATAATGCTTTTTTAAAGAGTCATTTTTTTAAATCAAAAGGAGATACCTGAAGAAGATGTAATTGTTTTATCCCTTCTATCAAATTTCATTTAATCTCATTCTTACTCATACTATGTTGTTACCGGAATAAAATAATAAATCCATCATATAATATATGCTGATATTTTTTAACATTATGGGACAATAATATTACTCTTTTTACACATCCTATGAAAAACAATACCACCATGTGTGCATATATACGACTTATGGACACACAGTGGTGTAAATTATTATTCATGTACACATTATATATGTGGTTATAATGATGAATATAATGGATTTAAATATTACATATAACAAGATATTACTTTTTTAAAATTAATATTATATCCTATTCTATACCATTTGACCATTAGGAAAATGTTATTGTCGATTGTGCGAACGCACGACTTACCGTATCCACGATGCGATGAGATTCATTATCAACTTTAACAATATAAGAATAATTGTAACAAAATATTTATTATTCATAATTATTAAATATATAAAATAATAATTATACTTTAATGATTTATATATTTATGTACATATATTTCATTCACTTACTTCCATTGAATACGATATGAAAACGGAAATGGCGTTCATGCATACGTATGGACTACCGTATCCTTGAACAGTGTATTTCATTTTATATTTATATATATTATATATAGTGATATTATGAATATATATGATACATAAATCATATCATGCATTATTTATCTAATTAAATTATGATCTATGTAATATTATCAAGAATATCAAGTAAAAACACGTACGATAAACAAATCGATTTTACCTGAAATATTGCTTTAAAATGGACTTGTTCCTATATGGGTAATATAAAGTAAAAAAAGAATCATATATGATACAATTAATATTATTATGAATCTTATATAAGTTAATAATATATTTAAAAACACTTTACAGGTGTTTTAGACACATACGAATAGTATCAGACCTATAGTAATGGTAAATTCCTCAATCTCATTATTATCCTAGATTGTTTATGTGTAAGTATTTACAGGGAAATATTTATCATCCATGTCAATGATTCATAAAAATGTTCTCAAAAGAAATATTTTATATTTTTATGGAAGGGGGGTTTTAACAAGAACATCATTTTAAATGTTTTAAAGATATATTTTTTAAAATCATTATAATTAATTTCCATGTTTTCAAAATGATTTTATGGATTTATTTATATGGACAGGATTGTTGTAAAATTTTAATTCCTTTCAAGAGTTTCAGTGTGTTATGGGAAAAATTGATTCAAAAACCTATTTTAAATGTCTTCCTTGATAAATTTTGTGACTTTTAAATGATTTAATGAAATAGGGAAATTTCTCTCATTGATTTTTACAGATTAATTTCAACTACGTCATTATCTTTTATCGTATATTATTCTTGATTGAGGTTGATTTATTATAACAATATCTTCCTTATTATATTGAATGAGTTATAATATATTTTATTGTAGATGTGATATTTTTATACCATTTTTGGTTTACGGTTAAAGTATTGACATTTAATATGATAGTTTTAATACAAATATTTATATTATGTTTCACACTTTTCATATAAGGAATACATTGGACATAGTAAGTGATGGTCGGGGCCCACTATATCCTCTCGATGCATCCCTAGGTATCTTGAGAAAAACTTGTTTCTTTAAACAAGGCCTTGATAGAATATTTGTGAATGATCTTTCCATAAGACCTTGATGTAATAGTTAATATGTCTAGCATTATTCGTTACTCTTTATGACATTAGTTATTACATGTGATTATTAGACTAGTAGAATATCCATGTGCATGATTATATGTTAATTATTGAATTATTTTTACTATATTATTTTCAAGTTTTATTTTTAAAAGGATGCTATTTTTATTTTACATATTGCATTAAAAGTATATAGATTTTTCTCAGTTATTTACCATTACTAAACATCAGAGCTCACCAATTTCTTATGTTTTGTTTTCCCAAGATTCTAAGAAGTATATTATATTTGATATTTATGGTTAATCTAGGGGAATAATGGAATTTTCAAAGGATTATTTATGATTAATTTTATGTTAGAATGTGTATTGTAACATTCATGTATGTAATCTATTTTAAAAGAATACTAAACTAATCGGTCCTTCGAGACTTGATTCCCTATAATCATGACAATATATTAATATAATAAACCGGATCTGGCTAACTCAGTTTTAGGCATTACAGTCATGGTTATTATTCACATTAAGTTCCTTGATTCCTTTTTATTATTCTTGAAATATTCTATTTTTAATGGTTATATGACATCGAATTTCGTCTAAATATCCATATCTTTTTCAAGAATATGATTATTTCTTGAACTTTATACCATTTTTTCATACAGATTTTACATTTAGTATTATTTGATTATTTGGATAAATGTTGATAAATTTGTATTCTTTACTCAATAAAGATATTTAATAAGGCACTTGTTTAGTTAAATGTTTTAGACATGAACTATACTGGTTGGGGACCAGTTAATGTTTGCCCTACAAGTTAAATAATGGATAATGTAATCTCAATGAGTTGGGGACAAGTTAATTCAAGCCCCATGATGAATCGTTAGTCTCATGTGACGAAATCAGTTGGATATCCTAAGCTAATGGGTTTTTACTGAGTACCTTTTAAACCTTTTTATGGTTAATGTATCATATGATTGAGAAAAATGACATCCAATAATTAATAATTTCCCCCATTTTGTTCCAGTTTTTATGTATTCATGAGATTTTGTGTAGAAATATATACAGATAAATTTAATTTTCATTTCATTGATTAAATGAAATGAGTTTCAATTTCTAACATTTCCATATTTATTTTTTTTCTAGTAATTTGAATGGAATGTGTTTCTAGTCATTATCATTCCATATTTTTTACACACTTCTATTAAGTTTATTGATTACGTGGAATGTGTGTTTAGTTGTTTACCTTTCCATATTGAACATTCTCATTGACTTGTTATTACTTCCACTGTACTTTACCCTTACATGGAATTCCAGCTCACTCTTATTATGTTTCCTTACCCCAAGAATCCAAGAATCATAATATGAAAGATATGCATGGATATACTTGATTGAATAATGTTACCCTCAAAGTTATTATCCACAATGTAATATATTTAGAAAAAAATAATGTCGTAATTAGTCTATTAATAGATAATACGAGACTCATATATGTATTCGGTTTACTAAGACTAATAAACTCTTAGTCCTTCAAGATTTCATTCCTTTTCATCATGCTGATGTAATTGAGAGCAGACACCGAATCTGGCTTTCTGGTATCGGGTCACTATAGTTGGTATCAGAAGAAGTTCAGTTGAAAAATTTGGAATTAGATTTAGAAAAAATAGGCTTGAGATCACAACCCTAAGATATAATTTAGAGATATTTATTTAATATCATCTTATAATTTAGTTAAGGTTGAGATTATTTGGGTGTTTCTAGTAATACATCCCTATCCAGATACTATAAGTGGATGTGGTTCTAGAACATATGTACCTATGAGTCATAACTATAAAATGGTTTGTCAGCCCTGACTCAGTGTAACATGGATTGTTATAATGGGCCTTACTACACACCTGGTTTGACAGTCCTGGTGGATATGCTTAAGAAAAATGACCTTTTCATTATAAAACACTGTGAAAGATTATGATAATAAATAACCTAAGATAAACATATTTTATTTTATATTTGATATAAAGTGTCATCATTTAGAAATTACATATTTGATATTATGTATAAAGACAAGTCCATGGAAGAAGCATTTTTAAAATAAAACTGATAAAGTATTTATATATTTAGGCTGTATTGAAAACCATAGTTAAAAGTTTATTTAGTGATTAAACTCATATCATGGACTTAGATCATAGATATTTTTGAAATTATATAAATATGGTTTTAGAAAATGAAAAACTCTATGATGTGAGAAAAACCATTGAATCTAGAAAGGCCATAGGAAATGAACCCATGACTGAAGGATAATAAGGGTTAGGCACCAACCATTAACCGATGTAATGTCATATTTAATAGGTCCCTATTATTAGTTGAAAAGTTTGATTAATAAATATTAATGGTAAGAAAATAGTTTATTTTTTTTGGTTCATATATTAATGTATTTACCATATTAGTTTTTAAATAATAGATAATGTAAAATATATGGAATTTTCAACCATTTTATAGGTCTTACAATCCTTTAGAAACATATTTTAATGCTTCAGAAAATAAAATTATGTTTAGGATGAATTAGAAAACCAACCAAAGAAAAACCAAAGGATGAAATTGATTTTATAGATATATATCAAGTAAGTAAATTTTATTATATTCTTATGTAGTAAATTAATTATCCAACATCAGTAAAATGAGATAAAAATGGATTTCCAAATACCTTAATTATATTTTATCCAATGGTTTCTAAATCATCATTGATTTATGGAATTTTGTACCTTAACATTATATTCATCATTAAGTTTTTTGTGAAAGATGGCCTCAATCACTCTATATAAATATTTATATTCTCCCTCCAAGTATGTATCTCTACTTTCAACCGATATTATCTAACATAGAGACATAATTATATGTTATTCCTTATGACCTTTGTACATCTCACTCTCTATTACCTAGAGGATGTTATACAAAAACTTATAACAATGGGGTGTTTAAACATATGAAGTTTCAAAAAATATATTACCATGATCGTGTTTAAATCATGAGGACATAATTTAATTATGGTGGGAAGAATGTAACGCCTCAAAAATCTAAAGTAGGAACATTATATTTGGAAGCATGTATAAAACGTCAAACCAAGAGTGTAAGGGAATATAATATCCTATGAATTTATAATATATTTACAATTCAAATTTAATTAAATATATTTTATATCTTTCAATTCACAAGGCACCAATTTAGCTTATGAGGAACCCAATAACAAAGTTCTTTGATGGCTTGCATCACATGCAATACTAAGTTTTAACCGAAAAACAATATATTATAAATATTTTATTATTTAATATAAAAATATATAAACTAGAAATTATGAATAGTAATAAAAAACTTAATAAAATTATGGTTTACATAAATATAAAAGTAATTCATTTTTTACAACTTAACAAGAAATGAATATTGAAACCTACTGAATATAAAAGAAAATAATATTATTTTAATTCTGACTAAGGTTATTACCATAATAAATTAAATTAATTACCATTAGTGAGTGATATTAATTTAATATATTTCATATATTTATCATAATAATCTGGATATTTATCTAATTTATTTGATAAGAATAAGATAAGAACAAACCCAATATTTCACATAAAAAACCTTATTTTTATTAAAGAACTTTTAGTATATTTTAATGTTGAAACAATTTTATATAATGTTTTTAACTTTTATGGATTATATATTTAAAAATAAACTTTATATTTGAAATATAAACATAAAAATTAGGTCAGGGTTAATTTTAACAATTTTTCTGTGAAGCTTCATTTTTTAATGAATAAAGAAAATACAGAATTTTAATTCAAAACAACTTTTTCATCAAATTTATTTATAATGTTAAAAAATATTTCTGATTTGTTTTAAAGTTTAACTAGATAATATTAATATCAATTAATACAATCTAGGTTATTTAAATTACTTTTACTTTGAAATTGACTATAAAAACATAGGAAACATTCAGATGTTTTTACTTTAAAAACCAGCATTATCATCCCATCAGCGGGATTAAATTTAAATTAATTTCTAAAACTTATTTGATTTGAATTTGAAATAAATAATTCCAAATATGTAATAATAATAAATTATAATGTATAATAACATCAACTATGTTTTGGAAAAAAATCATTCTTGAATGTATTTAAAATTTATTTCAGCGATTAAGGTAAAATTAAACTTAATAACGGACTAAACCTTAATCATAAGAGACTAAATGACCTATAAAACAGTACAAGAGTCATGTTATGTCCATATATAGACCCTATAATCCATTATATATATATTATTTCAATTATTGGATCCAATTTCACTGTAAAATTCATGCATGAAGTTCCTTTTTCAAAATATTACATGTATGCCTCTTCTCCTCCATTATAAAAAGGCCTCCTCTCCTCCAACATCCTCACACCTCAAAAGCCACATATATGATATTTATTATTTCTTTAATCTTCTGTAATTATTTTAAAACAATTATGTTAATACTTTCCATTTTTTATTAAAATGAAAACATTATTTGTTGAAGTTTGGATTAATATCCCCTCAAAGCATTGTGATTTGATCACACTATAAATAGAACATAAAAATATTTTTTCTAATTAAGCTCATGTGACATAGACAACATTTAAATAATATTTATGAAATAATTTATTTGGAAACGTAATATTTATCATTTTCTTTATTACCCTTTCACACTCTTAAAAAGTGATAATGTCATATGTGGACATGTGGATTATCACATCCTAGACATGATGTTATTTCTTTTAAGTCACTATAATTATATTTATAAATATATATGAATAAATAATATTTTATTTATTTTAAAATTATCTTTCTGTAAAGATATCATTCTACTTCCCTTCTTTCCATAACAATCATTGAAAAAAGAGAACATTTCTCATGAGTATGTACATCTTACAATCTCTATGATTATAATGTTGATTAATTTTTCATAGCCATATTTTATTATTGGTTTTAAAGTTATACTTATTTTTTAAATTTAATAATTATGTCCTGATTAGGATTCTAGATATTTAATATTATTACCCCTTTGAAAATAGTTGACGTACCAAATTTGTTTTTAAAACTTAATCTTAATTTGGTTAAAACACCTGACATAAGCAAAATTGATTATGTAGTCGTAATAAGCGTGGTAATAAGTGAAATAAAAGTTATTATAAATGTGAAAAATGTTTCAAATCAATTTTATAATTGACATATGATTATTATACACGATGTTAAATGAAATTCAACTAATAGGAAATTCTAGGTCAGGTATTTCCTCTCAATTTACATTCCATTGAGAATTTTTTGTTGTTATTCCCCTTATTTATTTTAGATGGTGTATATAATTCCCTTTTATAATTTATATCATGAATATAATTATTCTCATGATATTGTAACATCAATTTAATTTTATTTCTTCAAGAGGATTATGACATAAAATGTTTTAATGCGGCCTATCATACTTTGGAATTATTAAAGATTATCTTCCTCATGATTAATTTTGCAGATCATTCATTTCAATTCAAGGAAATTATATAAAAATTTTAAAATAAACACTTCAATTTTCCACTCCATTGGTCATTCATGAAATTTTTCAATTATTATTACCGTTTTCACACTCTTTGGAAGTCTTAGTGTTTTAGAAAATGTATTTAAGAAAACATGACATTGTTTTTCTCTTTAGTTAGAGAACCTATTTTTTATGAAAATCCTGTTTTTTTAAAATGTTTTCAAAAATGTATTTAAAATTATAGGGTAAATAAATTTTTATCCTTTTTAGTATTTTTCCACTGACTTCAATGGAATATTCTTTTCTCTTTCACAATAAGTATTTTTATAAGATTTTACCGCGTTGATGGAATGTTTTTTAACCTACACGACGTGTATGGATTTACCCACCATCATTACTTGGAGTCATCCGATACATGTATAAAAGGGTATTTTTAAGAATGTTTTTATAAAAAAATTTATTTTCATTGAAAAGTTTTTTCAAAACAAAAATATATTTTTCCCAAAAATATTTTTAAAATATTATTTATAATATTACAATTAAGAAACCACAAAAACCTTTTATTTTAATCTAATTTGAAATTTTTTCTAGATTCTATCATTAATCATCTCATGCATGGTTTATGATTTATTTGGGAAATGATAGTATTCACAAACACTTCCGTGAATATTCTTTAGTCCCATTGAACTATTCAATTTTCATTGATCATTTGACATTGAATTTCCCCTAAATATCCAAATCATTTTTCATACATATGATTATTTCTTAAACCATATAGAATTTTTCATACAGTGTTGAAATTGAGTTTATTTTATTATTTATGGAAATATTGATAGATATGTATCCTTTACTCAATTCGGATATTTGATAAAGAAATTTGTTTATTTAAATGATTTTGGCATGCACTATATGGGTTGGGGGCCGGTTAATGAAAACCATATAGATTGGAGACTAGTTAATGTAAGCTATATGGGTTGGGGGTAGTTAATGAAATCCCCATGATGCATTATTAGTCTCATGGGATGAAATTACATTGACATCCTAAGCTAATGGGTTTCTACCCAGTTCATTTAGAACCATATTTTCTTTAAAGGTATCACGTGACTAGGAAACATGACATATAATAATGAATAATTTCCCCCATCTATATTCAGTTATTATTCATCCATGAGATTTTGAATTGACATATCTATATATACATTTAATTTTTTATTTCATTGATTAAATCTCTACTATTTTAATTTCTTACCTTTCCATTTTAAATTTTCCTTATCTAGTTATTTTAATGGAATTTGTTTCCAGTTATTACCTTTCTATATTATTTATGCACTTCAATTTAGTTTATTTATTAAATGGCTTGACTTTTCTATTATTTTACTTTCCTTGTTGACTATTCCTATTTATTTATTATTTCATCCTCTATACAAACACTTACTGAGAATTTGAGCTCACCCATATTTTATTTACTTACCCAAGGAATACAAGAAGAGTACTATGAATGATATGCATGGATATACAATATGGAATTATGTTACACTCAAATTTATTATCCCCAAATTTATTTATTTAAAAAAATTACATTGAAATTGGTGTTTTAATTTTTAATACACGACTCATGTAAGTATCTAGTTTACCAATAATACTAAATTATAGGTCCATTGGGATTTCATTACTTGTAATAATGACAATGTAATTGATACCAGACACATGCTCCAGGAATTATAGGTTCGGGTCACAAAAACCTCAATGATATCGGTTGTTCTGTGTCATTTAAAAAAAATCATCTTAGAATGATCCTCCAATATACTCCCACTTGTGATCATGTTCCACAAGAATAATACTTTCTGTTACTATAATTCAATATTACTGAATTTGGTATATATTTTATACTTCTTTAGCTTTATAAAGTGATATTATACTCTTCCATGCTCTTGGATTATAAAATAATATTTTCAGTAAAGTATACAAGTATAATAAATGTAATACCTAAAGAATATATTCATTAAATTCATAAAGATACCAGGAGAATTTGTAATCCCAAATGGAATCATTAAAATTCATAGAGTCCATAACTCGTACAAATGGTTGTCTAGGGAATGTATTCAATTTTGACCTTCAATTAATAGTATCCACAATGGAGGTCATTCCTTGATAATTATATATATCCTAATAATTGATAAAAAAAATAATCAATACATAAAAGAGGATACTTATTCTTGATCCCGATCTTGTTAAGATCCCAATAATAATTTTATAGTTACAATGATCCATATTTTTTTATTAATAAAAATAATAGGTTCACCCGAAAGTGACACACTTAAGATTATGAATAACTTTTTTTGATTCTTATGGATTTCCTTATTCAATTTGTATAACTCAATTAAGTCCATTCTATAAGAAGTTTTTGAATTAGGTATAACACTAGGTTTTAGTTCTCCTGAAAACTAATCATTATGATTCATGGAAGACTAGAAAACTCTTTAAAATAGACATAAATGAATTGTAGTATATAGTAAAATATTTGATGTTGTGTTTATCCCTAACCATCATAAATAAATACCCTTTATTAATAGAAATCAATACCCATAAAATGGAATTAATTTCCATTGGAATATTTTATTCATCCAAGCACTTGTAAATGAAAATATGTTGATTCAATATATCAAATGTGATCTCTTTATTCTAGTAATTATATAATGGAAATATTAAGATAGAGAAAATAAATTCTCAAAATCACACCGAATTCCACTAAAGGATGAAAAAATATATTTTCGTTGAGACCATTCTCCGAGAATTTTACAACCCCATATTTGGTGTGGAGGATAGTTGTTCCTTAACAATGATGATCCACTTCAATCACTAATATAACATAGGACCTTCCTTGGTCTAGGAATTATACCATGGAATATGGAATTGAATTGAATAATTTCTATATTCACCATACAGATGTCATCGAACTATTAGTGGTTACCTATAATTAAATTTGTTTCCCTCAATCAAACTCTATATTTTAAATCATTAATTAAATTAGTTATTAACTTATTTTCAACAAATAAAACATCTCCCCATTCCACTAAGGAATTTCCATGAGTTATTATTTCCCCATTATTCGCATATATGATGTTTAATATCTTTTTATCCATTGTATTAAACAACCAAACTCCCATGAAACTCTAACTTTCTCAAATTAAGTGTGTCAGAATACTCACCGATGTTGAGTTTGTTAATAACATATAGATATATATTGGTTAGGCATAATCAAAAGATTTTAAAATATAGTTCCCATTTTATTTGGTTTCTAATAAGGGAAATCATGGCATTGATAGTAAGATTTAGTTTCAACGTGATTCCTACTATTTCCACCCATTGACTAAAACCAAAAGAATAGTTTGAGAAAAAATAATCCTAGTGATGAATCGTATAATCTAATTGAATCCTTAATTTGATTTCTAAATTATGAGACCATATTTTCAATGTATGACACCGTAGGTTTTTCATAGGTTATCCCTGGTCATTATCTATTTAAATCCTTCTTAATGGTATATATAAAAAATGTGACCCAACCAAATAATATCCCTAACAGTGTTTACCTAGGTGTCCAGTCTAAGGCCCAATAATCTTGTATATGTGATGATCAAGTTATTAACAAATAATCCCTTTTAAAAATAATGACCCATGGTGAATATTTACTATACCTGTAATCATTTCCCAGCATCCACAAATTGTTGTATTTTCTAAGATAACCATACAACATTAATTATTGTAACATTGGTGGTTCTCCTATACATATGATTATCCTAAATATTCTAACTAATGGTTTCCAATCATATTCTCCAGAAGTAACTAAACATTCCGTCTAGATAAAATTAACAAAATCAATTACAAATTAAATAAATATTACATCATTTAGATCAATATTTAATATATTTGATAATAATACCTTATTAGGTGTAATAAATGTTTATTTTATTTGGATACTATATATATAATAATTTTATTTGATAAAAAATATTCATAAACACCCATAATGTCTTCTCACATAGTACACTTCTTATTCACAACCTACTTAATACCTTTCTTCCTAATCTGGGAGAAGAAAACATAACAAGTATAGGCTTAGATTTTCAATAAGGGAAAAAATTTAAGATATAAATAAATAATTATATGTATCAATATCATTATTATAAAGTCATGATAATGAGATATTAACATTTAGAAATGATACCCAACAATTCAGAGATATTTATAATGACATAATATTTTAAGATTTCTTAATACATGGATCATAGAAAGATCAAGGATCATGATACATAATATAATATCACAAAATATGAAAATATCATAAAGAGTATTATAAATTGTTTGAAATAAAAATATTATAAAAATAATTTTTCCAAGATATATACAAAGTTATTTATGACTGGTTTGGATTGGGATAACCACTTGTGTATCCTCTTTGGGTTTGGTAGAACTAGTTATATACACATTGATCCCCTAATAATTATAAATTTCCTAATGCATTGGATAGATATTTTAGTCCCATACATCAAATAATCATAAAAAATTCAAATGTATTCCACAAGGTAATAAAATGTTTATTATTTCCTCACAACATAACCCATTAAAGAAGAATTAGGTTTCATTAAAATTTCATCATGATAATAAATTACCATCTGGATAAAAAATAACTATGGTATTACTGGAAAATATCCCTAGGAAATTATAAGTATCATTGAAGGATGTTTACAAAGATTAAAATAAATTTAAAGGATCACTGGAACATTATTGAGGAAAACCCACTTTTTATTTTGAAATAACATATTTAAAACATAAAAATATATAGAATATTCCAGAAAAAAAATTATTTTAAAAAATTATTTGAAACATCTAAATGATGATTCAATGAAATGAATAGTCATGATGCTGGAAAATCCAATTTTGGGGTAAATTTAAAAATTTATTCTATTCACATAGTTGGTAAAAAAGTCCTCTTTGAGAAAATGACAGAAATATTCACTAAAAAAATTTATATAAAGTAAAAATTTTAAGAAAAAGGACTTATAAATCATTATTGAATAGTAAAAATATTCTATAAAATGTTTTAAATAAAATATGGACTTCCAAGAAAATATTTCTGACCAAATAGAAAAGAAATATTGTTCTCTTTAAAAACATTATTTAAGAATTTTGAGTACCCCTATAGAGAAGAATAAAATTATAACAATTAATTTTGATGAATAAACAAATTAAAAGAAGATAAATATTATTTTTTAGAGCTAGATCATATAATTTAATCTTTGTAAATTTAATCATAATCAGTCTTAATAGAAAAGAATATTTTAATGTAAAACCTTTACAGCTTTGGCAGCTTTTGAATAATAACCACCATTAAAGAAATAATGTCAAATAAAACATTAAATAGAATGTATGTAAAGAGATTAATGATATAACATATCAAATTTCTAATATATACACCACAAGAAATAAATAATTGGTGATTATGGAATATGCCACATAGAAACAAAGGCTAGTTGAGAAAACTATAACTCGGGTCTGACTTCCTTCATAAGAAATATAAAATAATTTATATTAAATTTAATTATTTTATAATTCAATAAAAGAAACATATATATACTTATAGTATCATATATGACACATTAATAAAATTTAAAAATATTTTATTTGTAATTCTGAATTAAATCATCGTTTCTAAGTGTCAAATGATTTGTTTGACAAATAATTTTTAATTTGGTAGTTTTAGTAATTAAAAATTGTTCGTGCTTAAATAATATATATAATTGTAATCATGATATAAATATCATATATATTTACTAAATCTACCCGTAATACTATTCTTGTAGAGTATAAATGAAAAATTAACCACATCACATCATGGTGGTGGTAGTCCACACGTACGTATGAGATACATTATCAGTTTTAATCTAATGGTAAGGTAAAATGGAAGATAAGAAATTATAATTATAAAATCATAAATATTTCATAAATATCATATATAATCATTTAATCCAATAAAACAACCAATCATGAAATTTGATAATGGAAAATAAATTGTTTAACTATGATGATGCTGGTGGTACCCGCGTACCCACACGGGATACTTTCATTTACTATTAGATGTAAACAAGGTATAAAATGGTTGTAACATAATCATAATAAAATATAAATATATCTTTTTTAATTTATTATTTATTTTATGTTGGATTCAAAAAAAAACTTATAGGAAGTACAATAAGACATAAACCTCGAATGATTTTGGTTAGTCGATTAAATATTCTTTGAGAGACCTCCTTAGGATTTAAAATTATGCCTTTGTGGGATATTCCTATTGTAATACTAGAGGGTAAAGAATGAGGGGAAGGAATCTGAGATGCTTTTTTTGTTGGAATTGGTTGTAATAAAAGTCTCAAATTTTGTTAATAATAGAGGAGAATGATATTTCCTATCAAGGATCAATGTATCACTAATAGTGGGAGGGGTGGGTCAATGATATATTTTAATTTTATGTTTCCTTTATTTGGAAAATTTTTTATCCTCCTATAAAAGGGTTGACACAATTTTTAAAACAGAACATGCACAGATCCACAATAATGAATAAATTTACAAGCTTGACTACTTAAAATGGGTTGCTTCATCCTTTGTATGGTTTGTAAACAATCCAATACCACACAATCCACTAGAAAACAATACTTTTCTATGGATACAACAAGTAGGATATTTCCTTACACCTATACAAAAATATGTTCAATACAACGGTTCATGCGCTTCATGTATAATGAAATGATATAATACAATTTTGTGTAACATGCTAACAGAATTTTTCTAGTTTCATCAAAAAATTATACTATGCCTCCTGATTACATTTCACAAAAATATAATCTACCAAAAACATATTCACTTACATAATCAATAGTTTTTAAGAACATATCTTTATTATGTAAAGATACTCAGTCTATTTCCCCATTCCAATTCTTTAGTCTGATTTCATAGTTAGGGAACATAACTCTGCTTAAATTCCACTAAAACAATTCTGAACTAGTTCTACCTCAGTCGAGAAACCATAGTCTTATTTATCGTTTGAATACAGAAACTATAAAATATGATTTCATTATACTACTTTCATTCTATCAAAAAACCCTCCATTGGAATGATCTGTCCGAAAAAACCTTCTCACTAAAATTTCAGAAGTTCTATATGTTCCTTTGTATGTGGACAATGTTCATATCCATCAGAAAATACAATGTATTTTCCACCTATTATAAGTGCCTAAAAATTGTTTATTTGGGTATTTCAACAGATTTCCCTCTTTAAATTTATTTCTAAAAGATAAAAATTCATCTTCAATTTGAATATATATTTTACTTATTGAGAACTTCCCAACTCTTCTCAAATCTTTTTGAAACTTCTCAAATCCTCTCACAACATTAGATTTCTTTAGACTTTCTAACCATTCTTAAGTTGGATTCTAATTGATGGTATTATTTTTTAATTACTATGGAGACATATTTATGATAAAAAATTATCAATTATGTTTATATATTCCAATTGAAAAAAAAAATCCTTTGAAAATATTATTCTGTAATAATAGTATTAACTTCTAAAGATTCCTATATTTCCTCGACAATACATCAGAACCAGCTTCGGACTTCCTTGAATTATAAACATTCCTATACATCCTTGGAAAAATCATTACAACTATATTCAAACAACCTTGAATAAAACATCCGCTGAAAACATTAAATTAACATCAGGATCCCCCATTGTCCATACTTTTAACAACTTCTTTAAAAAATTATTTTTCTATTCCTTTCCATCAACCAATGACCCTTCATCTGATAATGTTATCGGTGTCAAGTTAATCCTAATGAATATGTACCTATTTTATTCTAATATATTGGTGTCACCTCTAATCTAATATCCAACACCACATATAGTCTGATAAATCTCAACCCATTTGATAAAAAAAACAAACAGTTCTTCTTTCTCTTGTAAACCACATTATATAAAAACATATTAGATATTTATTTTCTCTTGATCCAATTGAAACAAAACAATTCATCCTATTGAATATGGTTGAATAAATTTTTTATCATTATATGGTTAATCAGTATCTAGATTACATGCATCGATTCCAATATATCGACCTCTTTTATTTCTCATAGGTCTAATAATTCACATTAAAAACAATTCTAACTCTGATGTTTAGTGGAAAACCTCATCTGATGAACTGGAGCTAGCATCAACTTCATTCTCAAAAGTTTTGTGTCTTGTAGATTATTGGTCTAAATGAAAACCAACATCCTAATCTTCTCACATTTGAACAAAACTTATCATCCATAGAAAAATTATTCATATTATGATCTCACACTGATTAACTAAGACCGTCAAACATAAACTTTCTTATTCAAAAACATATAAATGTATTAATTACTTCTTCATTATTTTGAGAATTTAATATTGACATATAATCATCTATATTATATGAGAAATTATTATAGCTTCCCAATTATCCAGTGACTTCTATCTTTCCAACCAAAACTCAAACCAATTTGAAGCACCTATTCTACCACTTTCCTTCATAAGTGTTGCATCAAAATTTTCTCAGACAACTTATGATATTTAAGAATGTGCAAAATAGAAAATCATTTTCATATTACAATCAGAATCATGCAGACTCTTCTCTAACTCCTATTTGTGATGATAACATTCCATTCACGACCTAAGGTGAGTCCAATTAACTTTTTCTACCATAAAATATCTTCAAAAAATAATGGTATTTCTTTATAATTTTTCATCTGATCTTATGATTATGAATATGAGTCAAATCCCCAAAGTTTACAAAGTGAGTTTATTTCTTTATTCATTGAAAACAAAATAAAACCCTTTCAACACAAACATATTTTATCATAATAGAACAACTTCCACCATCATAGTCCCAAAAATACCCCTTTTTATTTTTAATTCAACAAAGGTTCATAAATCACTAATATTTGTAATGTCATGAAATGGATTACTTATCAATTAATTATATTCCTACATGAGCTAACTCATTGTAGGAAACAAGAATCAGTGACAACAAAACCATAATATCCAAAAGTAGTGGCTCATAAAACACCATTATCATTTATTTACAACATTATTAACTTCTTTCATTACATATTCATCTTTCCTAAAAACAATATTCTATTAAAACCATTTAAACAAACTCTTAGAATAGTTCCCACAGTTAAATGTTGAGCTCAAATCTTACCCACAAGTCCCCAACATACATGATTCCTTAGAAATTTTTTAGCACTTATAAATGGATATATTTATAAAATAATTATCCCCCTTGAAAAAACTATCCATATACAAGATGAGCTAGGGGATAAAAACGCATACATAAAACTTGAATAGGAAGAGGTTTAATTCCTAGGTTCAACCTCATTTTATAAAAAAATCATTCGGTAAAGTTTTTGTGAAAATGTCAGCAACTTTTTCTAATGTAAGAACACACTCTGACTTCTATTCATTCTTATCTACATGTTATTTGCTGAAATGATATTTGATACCAACATGTTTTGAATGTGAATGTTGTGTTGGGTTTGTTTTATGTTCGACATCACATTTATTATTGCAACCAAAGATAACGGGTAACATTACTTCTACAAGTATTCCAACTAATATTTCATTCACATTAGTTGATTAGAATCTTGTGTGATGACAACATACTCAACTCCAGCCATGATATGTGTTACTAAATTTTATTTCATAGTATTCCATCTATCACAAATTTTCCGTAGAATGAATACTCTAGTAGATATGGATCTTCTATCATTAAAATTTCTTTTCCTGTTAGAATATGAATACCCAAACATGTCAACACATTCTAAGATTTCATACCAAATTACAAAAAAATATTGTGACATTGATATATTTGAGAATTATTTATCTTTACAATGGATGTGATTATTTTATAGTACTCTTAAAAATTTCACATATGCAAACATCTTAAATAATGTCTAGTCTTGAGGTACTAAGATATAAAAAATTCTAATAAAATTCATAAACTCTTTACAGTCTACTTCAAATCCTTAAACATCTTTATAAAACATGGTTCCAACTAAAATTGGCATGAAATATGGTTTCAAATATCCTATGCAAAACTTCTTATGAAATTCCTCAACATAATTTTCTTGAGAAAGAAAAATGTATTTCTTCTTTTGTGAGATTTGTAACAAAATTATGTAGTTCATTTCACCGAGAATGGATATATAAAAAAATTCATCTCTTTAACAAATATTTTATAGGTTCATTCATCATTCCCAAGAAAGATAATGTCATCAGTATACATAGTTATAATGGGGGAAAACCAATGACATTATTTGATGTACATATTATTATCAACATGTAATTCCATAAAAAATCATATTTCTTAAGCATGTATCCTATATGTAATTACATTCCATTGGTTCTTATTTAATCCCATAGATGGAATTTTTTATGTTGAACACACAACTTTCCTCCCACCCAGCAATAAGGAAACATATTTTATAAAAGTAAACATCATCATCAAGTTCACCATTAAAAATGTTGATTTCACATCCATTTGAAAAAATTTGTAGCATTGTTGTGTAGAAATAGAAGGAAAGTTTCCAATTTTCTATATCATTTCCATTGGATAAAATGCCTCCTCAAAATAAATGTCGTCAATATGTGAGTAACATTTACACACAAATATTTATTTTTTTCTTATCACTTCACCATATTTATTCATCTTGTTTCTAAAAACCCAATTTGTACAGATAATATTTTTGTTATTTGTATTTGATATGACTTCCCATGTATAATTATTCTAAATGTGATCCAAATATTTATTCATAGCTTGAAAGCATTATGGAAGATCAAAATATTCATTTTAATAATTCATATCTACTTTTGAATACAAATATGTGTGTTTAATAACTTTTGATATTCTTATTATTTGAATATTTTGATGTTGATCACCAATAATGTTTTGAGCTTCCACTTGGTTTCTCAATATGGGATTAGATTATCAAGATTCTTCCTCATCACTAGAAATATATGAATCTAATTCTTCTTCTTGCATAGGATTATAATTTTTTTCTTTGTTATCCGAATTTTTGACACAATTTTTATATTTTTTTTCATCTTCCACATCATCATATATTTTTTACAATCTTCCTCATATGATTATATCTTTCACATCCACATAATCAACTAATATTAAATATCATTGTTAAAGTATTTATATCCAATTATTTCTAGAGAATAACAAGATAAAAATTAGAAAATTTCTTGAAAACAACCTTATTAAATTAATCAAAATGTTTTGAAACTCATATAAGGTTTTTTTCATCCCATAAACAAAAAAATATTTCTTTTCTTTCAATATCTCTTCCCCAATTATCATGGATCCAACACCTTTGATTCAAAAAGATTCATCATTTACAAATGTTATCATTTCTTCATTGATGTCTTCCACATACTTCAATAATTTTAAGTCTCATATGATATTAGAAGAACACCCATTATCCAAAATGCAAGGTTATTCTCTTTTTTTATCTTTGAGAACCTTTTACACAAAAAGATCTTTTTCATTCCATTTATCTTTATTCATATCCTACTTCTTAGAATTTTTAACTGACTTTTTGTATGCTGGTAAAAAAAATGAATCCTTTTTAAATATGTACAGGTCATTGACATCATCCAAAAATAGTTTCCATACATTAGAACAAATTCTCATCTTTTATACAAACCTTCTCATATTTCTTCAATGAATACTTCTTAGAATTATTCCTTTGAGAGAATTAAATTACACAAAAACTTCTCCTTCTGTAATGTGTTTAATAGTTGTCATTTCTTTTTAAACCAAAAAATATTTTCAGTATGATTGAATCCACCAAAATATTACTAGTATATAGTGAAATAATATTTAACATTGTAGCTTCCATAAAGTCCAGAGTTGTGAGCATGTTTCCCAACAACCATTTATCCTTCATCAACATAACATTGTTGACCACCAAACTTTTTGTTATCACCCAGAGTCTTATTTTTCAACATTAATTTCTTTAAATAATTATCAAAACTTGAATTAATAGAGAATTATTTTGACTCAGAATCTTTAAAAACTTTTGACCACTCTAATTGTTTTTAGCAACATACCTAACATTTCCAACTTTTTTCTTTTAAGACACTATTTCAGCTATCGTATCATCCGTTTTAGGTAATTTTGGATCTTTATCATGCTTACCCTTTCTAGAACATTCAATGATTTTGGAAGTAAAATTATTTACACTTTTATATAAATGGTAAAATTTAGAATGTCTTTATTGAAAAAGTTATAATTATTCTTATTTTTCATTCAGAATAACTTGTAGATATTTAATCTGATTATTTTTAATTCTCAATAGATTAATTGAAGTCAAAAAATATCTTTTAGCATCATATATATTTCATCGCAAAAAATTATTTATTTTTCATTGAGGTACATTCTTGTTTCAATTTTCCAATTTCTTTCTCATACTTCAAAATATTTCTAATAAATTCTTTCAATTCCGCTTTCAAATGAAATTCTAATCACGTTTCATCTTCTTATTCTTCGAAATTACAGCTTCCAAACCCTTCATTGTTAATTTTTTCAATGAAATCATTGTCTCCATAATTGTTAATATAGTTACTAAATATAACTTTGCTTTTTATCTTCTTCATAATCATTAAAGAAAAAACAACTCCTTTTGGATTTGGAGAACTTTTTATATTCCCTTTTGGAATAGGATTTGGCCTTATTAGACTATTTCTTCTATGATATTCTCTATCTTCTGTCATTTTCATCACTATACTATTCATTAATTATTACTGGATAATTAGCCGTAATGTTCCCAAAAATTTAATATTCAAAACATTTCAGGGGATTTATCCCCTAATATTTAGCTGAAACTATTTTCACCTTTTTATTAAACAAGTATTAAAATTTATGAATATTGATATGTGCCAAATTTTTAGAATTATAATGTCCATATTCTTTTTCAAGAACCTTTATATGCTTTTGTTTCATGGAATCCTTCAAAGAAATTCCAGGATAAACTTTTATTTATATCATAACATTATCCCTTCTCATTTCCTAAGTAATGTGAGTTTTATGACAATCATACAAAATTTATATATTTAGGATATCTATTCTCCAATGAAAAAAATTTGGAATCAAATTTATCTGATATAATTATGAAGATCTAGTCGACAATAATTGAGTCTTCATACTTTTCATTATGAAATTTTGTGGTGCTAGAAATTTGATACACCATTGTTAAATAATAACCTAAATATTCATACCCACCATTTTTATAATATTCATACTTTACCCTCCATATTTATAATAAGGATTTATTCACCTTTTTAATGCCTTCATAAATGTTCTTCATCTTTTCCCAGATACCTTTGGTTGTAACAACTCCATTCACTCTTATAAAATCTATTTTAAAAAGTGATGAGAGTAATTAATTTTTATCCACACATCATTATCAAGATTCTTATTTTAAACAAAATTTTGTGGAAATTTTGATCAATAGGAGGGAATCCATATATTAGAACTTCTAGAACATAATTAACTAGAGAAATAAGAAAAGGCAACATTATATATTTGGAGATATGGTAGTTCAAAACATCAAAAACTGAAATCCTATTACTACTCACACAATTCAGATTATCCATCACAACATCCATTAAAAAACATCCTCAAAGAGTAAATGAAGGGAAAAATATTTTAACAACACTAGAAAATTATAAACCAAGATCAATGTGTCACTGAGAGTAGAAGGGGTGAATCAGTGATATATTTTCATTTTAGGTTTCCTTTCTTTTGAAATAACCATTTCCTCTAGTTAAATATCTATCAATTTGATAAACAATAATGCATAAATCCACAAGAACACAAGAATTTACATTTTTTACTCCCTAATAAGTGTATCTAGGTCTTTGATATGGTTTTGAAACAATCCAATACCACAAAATCCACTAGGAAACAATCATTTTGTGTGGGTACAAAAAGTAGGACATTTCCTTACCCTTGTATAGCACTATGTCTTATATAATAGTGTATGTTCTTCAAGTAGCATGAAATTATGTAATATAATTTTGTATAACAAGTACATAAACATTCACTTATTACCGTAAAACATTTTACAATGATACATGATAAACCTAAAAAAAGTATTAAAAAAATATTCACATTTCTACCCAGTAGAAGGTAATAACTTTGATGGACTTTGTAATGTTACTCAGTCTGATTCCATAATACGACACTTTAGTCTAATGGTTCATTCCATAAATTTAACTCTAGAATAATTACATTGAAGCAATTCTAAACAACATTTTCCTTAGTTTAGAATTCCTAGTATGATTTATGGGTTCGATATGGAAACCACTGAATTTGATCTTCCTTCATTCCTTTATTCCTTCTTTTATCCAGAAAACATTAATTGGAGACAGCTATCTAGAAACACCTTCTTACTAAAACATCATAACTTCTCTCTCTTCATATTCATGTTAAAAGTGGTCATATTCGTTAGAAAGAACAAATTACACTCTTCATTTTATAAGTGTGCCAAAAATGGATTATATGGGGATCTAAAAAGTTTTCCTTCTTAACAAAGTTTATTGTAACTTCAAATTTCACCTTCATTTCATATACATATTTGAGCTCTCTAGTTCTATACAACTCTTCTCAAATCTTCTTTTATCTTATCAAATATTTTTTAAATCTCAGATCACATCAGAATTTCTTACCATTATTTAGTCTGATTCTTATTATTCGATTTATTTATTATAATAAAGACATATGTATGATATTATATTCTTCATGAAATTTCTCCATACAAATTGAAAACAAACATAATCTATTAAAACATTTCAACACTTAAAATAGTCACAACATATAATGATTTCTACACTTCCTCTACAACACTTTAGCTCTAGCTTAAATATTACATGAAAAAAATAATTTTCTAAACACTTCAAAAAAACTTCAACATACCCATCTTACAACATTTCCAGAAACTACTTCAAACATATAATCTTTCTTATTTATCTCTAATCAATAGGCCTACACTCGATGAAGTTATCAGTGACTGGCGGTGCCTGACGAATCAATACTTTCCTTGTTCTTATGAATCAGTTTCACCTCTGGTCTAATAGTCACCAAAACATATATTCTAATGAACCATGACCCATTTTTTCTAAATATATTTCTTAATTATCTCTCGACCCACTTGATAATAAAACAAATGAGAAAATTATTTTTCCTTGAACCTAAAAAAAATAATAATTCAACTTGATAAATATGGTTGAATACATTATTGATCTACATCTAGTTGATCAGTCTCTATATTAAATGAATCAGTGCCAACATCTATACTAATTTTATTTTTCATCAGCCCCCAAAACCCCCAATGAAAACAATTATTTATCTGATGACTGGTTAGCCACCACATCTGATGAACCTCCATTAGTAGGAACTTATTTATATGATGATTTGTGTTCTATGTCATGATAGTATGACTGAAAAAAACATCTCTATCTTCTCAAATTTCAAACAAAACAACCCAACCATTAAAAAACTCTATATCTAATTATCTTATACTGATGAACTGAGACTAGAAAACATCAAATTTATTTTTTAAGGACTTATTCTTGTAATAATGGTTTGTTTATGAAAGTGAGAATTCATAAGATAATCATAGAATAGTTTGAATTATTTTGAAAAGTATTATAACATCCCATTATTACATATAATTCTATATTTCCAACAAAATATTAGTTAGATTGGAAGTATATATTTGACCCCTTCCTTAAAAAGGCTTCCATCACATGTTTTTTTAGAAAACCTCTGATATTTGGGAACATTCCAAATAGAAATTCATCATCATATTACCATAAGAATCATTCAGACTATGATTATAATAATCAGTAAAATTATATCTTTCGTTTTAGGAGCCATGTTGTGTCTGATGAACCTTTTATTCTTGAAAACCTCTTTACAAACTAATGTAATTTCTTAAGCATTTTGTGTTCGGTCTTTGGATTGTGATTGTGATTTTAGTAACCAAATTTTTAAAATTGAGGTGATTTCATTATTCTTTGAAAAATAATACAACCCTTTAAGTATAAACATGTTTTATATTCTAAAAAAACTTCTATACAACATGGTCCTAACAGAGAATAGGTGCACGTTAATAGGTGAGGGGAGACACAAACATGGAATTACATCAAAGATTTAAATAATATAAGGTTAGTTTCATGTGAAAGTAGAATAAAATGGTAAATAAATTGAATTTAGGATAATAAAATGATTAAATATATTCAACCAATAATATTTAGACAAATTTAAAGGAAATATTTATCCTTATCTCTTAGTTTAACTCTTGGGAAAATTGTTTTATCCCTAAATTTAGTGCCAAATATTTATTATTTTCACTATCCATCATGACAAAAGATGAATGTGGAGTCGCTAAATAATTTTATTTTGTTAACGAAAATATTGAATCCATTTTATCAAATTTAATTTTTAAACATTTTATTAATTAATATTAAAATAATTAATAAAGCACAGTAAAATATTTTTCATTAAATTTTTATTTCTTATCATATAACCAAATTTATTTTCACACCATGCCTAATAAAAAATATTAGATGAATATTAAATATTTTTATTGAATATATAATATATAAATTTTCATAATATAATTAATAAATAGTGATTTATTTAATTTTTTACGATAAAAACACATTGTATACATTAAAATAGTTTTCTATGAAATAAGCCTTTTTACCATCAAATGATTTTACATTAATTACATAACATTAGATAACTAATTTATGATTTATTTCTCATGAATTATAAATATATTTCAGGAAAATATAATTTTAATAAATTAACAATATATGAATTTATAAAAAATGTCATGTCACCTAGAAAAAATGTCTTCAGAATAATTGGTCTTCGAATTATGAAATGAATTTTTTAATATTAATTTATTATTTATTTTGAATTAATTAATACATTGTAATTAAGGAAAAAAATTACATATATATATAAGTATAAAAACATGGTTAATCATATTCACACCCTTAATACATCATATGGGTTATAAATGAAATTATATATCATTCTTCGTTTAGAATTAGGGTTGTATGTTAATGAAGCTATTTAATACATCAAATTTATTTCAAAGGAATATATATAAAACCTCAAGATGTTATTTTATAGCCTCATTAAAATTAATTTATTCTAGGCCATTCTTTTACTGTAATGAAAAAAAGAGAATAATTCTATTTCATCACATCCTTGTGTTCCCAAGTAGCTTATTCAAATGTTTGATTCTTCCAAAGAACATTAACCTAGTGAGTAATCATATTCCATGACACATTATGTATACAATTAATGATATATATTTTTTGGTCTTAATAAAAAATATAATGATTCTAGGGTACATCTTTTGAGTTTACTACATGTTAATGATTAAGTATGTACATTCTCAAAAGTATTACATGGAACTCATCATGAATTTTAGAAATGTTTATTGGAAGTGCCAAGCGATCAACTACCATCGCTACTTGAAAACGAATGTCGAAGGGGCCCCTATACCTTGGGATGGTCCATCCTTTCATTCTAATGTATCATTAAATTATTCCATTTAGAAATTAATAAGAATATATTTATTCCAAATATGAATTCTATATCCCACCAATGATTATTATCATAACACTTTTTTAAACTCAGAGATTCCTCAATGTGATGCTAAATTAATAAATCATTATTTTTAATTTCCTTATAAATCTCAAATCCCTTTAGATTTCTTTCTCTAATTTTATCTCCAAATTTTGTATTTCTATAATTTTCTCTATAGATGTATTCATAAGAATCCATTTTAATGAACTAACAAAATATATTATTATTATAAATTTTGATTAGTTGAGGGTGTTTATTGCAACCATATTTTTAATATAGATAGTATTATCATATAACATCCTCTAGGGTTTGAATAGTTCTCTCAGACTGAAAAACTATTTTTGGATGATAGGCTATACTAAAACACAACCCTATATATATAGCTTCCTCAGAACTTATTTAGAAATTCTAGGTAAACCTCAAGTATCAATTAGATATAATATAATAGGGTACTTTGTGAATCCTTACCACTAATATAATGTATACATGAGAAAAATGATCATGAGATAAATTTCACAGATGGATATGAAATGTGCAAGCTTCATAAGGTTATAAACTGCAATTGAAATAGAATGATTCCATTTAGATTTCTTTGGGACTCTAATGAAGAATTCCATGATGTTTTTTTGTTTCCATAAAATAATGGGTAGACAATGTAACATCCCTTAGGATTCTTCCACCAAACCTTAAGTTCTCATCATACCCAGAAATGAGATACAAAATCTAAAATATATATCTTCATTTTAGAACAATATAAATGATCCTTAAGGTATCCAAACATATTAATAATTCTAGGATGAATAGAGAATGATGGTCTATGAGATTCATCCAATAGTTCCTCCATCAATTCTTATATAACAGATACACAAACTCTATTATTGAACCTTATCATTCCATTATCCTCATGGTCGAACTCTGAAAAATTTAACACCTTCTATTTGAGATCTATATATTCTTTCAATATTTTAAAGTCCATATTTTGAAAATATATAAATACTGAAACATTTAAGATCCTCATCATAGATAATCTTGTATGATCCTTTAAACTCAAAGAATGAGTCACCATGTTCGCCTTCCCATGGTAGTAATTTTTTATATAATTATAATATTTAATCAATTTCAATAATCACCATTGTACTATATTACACTATTTCTTTTTAATATATAATTCAATCTTTTATTATCAATATATATATCACACCTTTATCCATATAGATAATCCATCTACACCTTCAATTTCAAAATGATTTCAACTAACTCCAAATAATTATTCGCCTAAGTTTTCACATGAAATTTATATTGGAGTGATGAAAAATCAATCATTACATAATTATGTATAATAAAACACCACAATAACTTCTTTTATGAATAACTAAAAATCACAACATTTTTTCTACCATTGGGTATTATGAGTACAAGTGCACTAACCCAATTTATCTTCATTTCCTTGAAATGTTATTCCCATTAAATAGTATATGCGAACTTCAATCCCTTCTATATTGACATGGTGATTTTATTAGAAACCATTGATAAATTATTCCCAAAACATTTATAAAATCCATCAAATCTATGAAAATTATGGATCACAGTAATTGTTGTTGGTTTGGGACAATGATCTATTTATTCATCCTTAGATGTATCCATTAATATACCATCTCTCATGATCATATTTCCTAGAAATGATACTTATTATAATCTAAATTAACATTTACTAAATTTTGAATATACTTTATCCTTCATCAGGTTAATTAACACAATTCACAAGTGATCTTTCTACTCATCCATGCTACTGAAGTATATAATAATATAATCAATTAATGCTTCTAAAATTGATCAATTTAATATATAAAGAGTCTATTCAAAAAATAAATGAATAATTTAGGGGAATTATTAAGTAAAAATGGAATCATTATAATTTAATAGTGTCTAAACCTCATAAAAAGTCTATCTTAGTCATGTCTTTTTTTGACCCTTTGTTGATAGTATCTTGAATGAATGAAATTCTTTGATAAGTATTGATATCATCATAATTGAAAAAAAATATTAATACATGATAGAGGATACATATTTGTGGTCATGCTATTGTTAATATTTCAATAGCTAATGAAGAGTCACATTGATTAATTTTTTTCATAATAAGAAGAATAGTTTCACCCCATAATGATACACATGGGTATATGAGTCTCTTTTATATATTCTCTTACAGTTTACACTTCAATTATTTCAACTTAATCAGGGCCATTATATAGAGAGTCTTTGAAATAGGTGTAACACCCTATTTGGGTTCTATTGAAAACTCAAATTCATGATTCAAATGAAGTATAAGAAACTCTGAAAGATATACATATACAAACTCACATATAATAGGAAAATATTTTATATCGAATTAATCCCCAACTAACATAAATAAATACCTTTATTAATATGAATCACGAACCCTAAAATGTAAGAAATTTCTATTGGAATATTGTATTTATCCTCCCATAGATAAATGATCATATGTTGATTCAGAATACCAAATGTGATATCCTTATTTTAGAAATTTTTTAGGGATCCATGTGGAGAGAGATAATAAATTCTGAAAATAATATCAAATTACACTAAAGGATGAATAATAATATTTTCATAGGATCAATTCTTTCAAAAATTAACATTATATCACTAACTCTAGAGTGGAGGATAAGTGTTCACTAAAAATGATGATATAGTTAAATTATTGAAATAAAATAGGCCCTCCCTAGGCCAAGGAGTTATCTATTAGAGTTGGCTATTGACTAAAATAATTTTTAGGTTCCTCACCCATAAGACAATGAATTGTTATTCGTGTCCTAGGATAAAATTCATTTCCCTCCATAAAACTCTTCATTTTCCATCAAAAGCTAATTGCTTTATTATCTTATTTTACATACATAAAACATCTTCCTATTTCATTAAGATATTTTCTTGGTCACTTCATTCAATATTTTTATTATGTATAAAGTTAAATATAATTTTCTCTATGGTCTCCATAAACTAAACTTCTCTGAAAATCCATTTTTCTCTTTTTAGGTTTGTTAGGAAACTCACTTAAGTTGAGGTTTTTAATTATATATTAAGATAAATAGTTAAAATAATCAAAAGATTTCACATTCTACCTCTCATTGCATTTGGTTTCACATGATGAAATTCATTAAATTCACATTCACATTCAGTTTTAACATGATTCCTCATAGTTTAACCAATTAACTAATACAAAAAAACATTTTTTTAAGAAATAATAGTCATAGTGAGAAAATATATAATCAAGAATAATAATTCATAGGGTGTCTAAATAATTACACGTTCTTTTAAAACTTGGAAATATTAAGTTTAACCTGGGTAATATAGGGTCATTGTCTATTTAAATCCTTCATAATGGTTTATATAGAAAATATAAATCAGCACAAGAATATCACCTGAGAGTGTCTATAAAGCTGTGTCATCTAAGTTCCACTCATCATTCACCTAGGATAATATATTTAATAAAAAATAAAATATTTTTATAAATTTACCCCTAGATTCATTTTTACACAACTCCATCCCCTTACTAACATTTATAAAAAGATGTATTTTCTAGGAAAACCATACAATTTTCTATACTCTAACATAGGATATTCTCCTATTTATTATATTATATTAAGGGTTATCACTAAATTTTTCTAATCATAATATTAAATAATAACTAAAATTTCATTAGGTATCAACTAAGGAGACCCAAGTATAGCATAAATAAATATTATATCATTTAGATGAACATTTAATAAATTTAAAAATAATGTATCAACCACCCCTTAGTGCAATGGAATTGTGTGCTGAGGAAGTGGCCACATGACCTCATGAACATCTCCTGAACACTAGATGCTACCGAATAGCAGTGAGGGCATAATGTGTGTATGTAAGAATACTATTCCCTCATAAGTAAAAGTATTCACAGTGTTAAATAATATATAATAAAAAAATGAATCACAAAAATGTGAAAGCTATAGAGAAAGAAAAAATGTTACCCTTTAATATAAATAAGAAACTGGTAGAAGAAAATATCTTTAATAGAAAAATGCTACTAATGATGTCACATGTCTATAAAAAAGAGGGTACAAGGGAATATGTGTACAAGAATATACTTCATTCTATATGAAACTAGAAAAGATCCAAAAAACTAATACTATAATATCTCAAGCATTGGATCAGTTCTCTACCCCCAATCATCAAACCGTAGGGAAAAAAGAAAATCAACCATGTTTCAAAAGATGCATGCTTTCCTTTTATCCATATAGGTGGTAAAAATATCTACTTGGGTAACAAATGGAACCCAAGATGGGGATGAGATATGAATATCAGTATGCCCACAACCATAGGGTCAAGGCCATTCCATTTCATGTATTATGTAAAAGACAACGTATCATATATCATAAATTAAGATAAATAAATTAATAACTATTAACCACTTGTTTTGGGTTCCTAAATGGACACCCATCCCATCCAAACTACATTAGCCTATGTCAGATGTCTGGATAGAGGTACCTATGAATGGTATAATTTAAGCAAAAGGGACAATGAAAATAAGGAAACCGATGAGGGAAAACCCCAATCTTGTGCTTTGGAATAGGGTCTCATTTTCTGTGTAACTAAAGAACTAAACTCATTGTAATTATATTAACAAGAGATGAATCACATACGAAGAGAAGAAACAAGAAATCCATTAATTTCAAGGTGGAGTCTGATCCTGTCCAAGATGATGTAAGTAGAATCCACAGTATCACTACAGAATATCCAATATAACCAATTTCATCATGGCCATCCATGAAAACCCATAAAACAATCCTTGTATCACTCATGAAAAAATTACTCGGAGTCCATACCAAGTACCTCATATAGGGGACTAAGTGTCATCCATCGCATATAGTAGCCATCTTGCAATGGATCTATCCCTAGTTTCTCCCCTAGGGAACCAATTTCACTCACAAGAATATGTAAAACCACCTGGAGAGCCCATACATGGAAAGAGAAGGTATTTCAACTGGTATGTTGAGTGTATTCAACCAAGCACAATGAGTCCATCCATGGAATCCTTAACTTGAGACCAATGTTCACTCTCGACCCATAGCAAGAGAGCATAGAAATCCCAGCACATAACAAGGTAATGCATTGATAAAATATAATTCAATAAATTATCCATCTAAATACCTCATTCTTACCAAGATAACCAATTTTACAATTTAATCTAATAATAATGGAATACTTGTATTTCAAGGAACAAGGAATTAAATAATAGTAAATGATGGGCATGAGGCATAAGTATAAGGGTGTAACATCTAAAAAATTACATTTCACCACTTAAATTACTGTAATTCAAGACAAAGAACTTACAAAAGCATAGAATATAATTCAAAACACACACAACAGGGGTATTGGAATTTTGAACTTTTCGTTATCATATATCCTAGAACATGTCATTAACGACATACCAATATCCCAAGCTATCTATCGTATCCAAGTAATGAATTTAAATTCAAGACATTGAACTATGGAACAAAGTAGTATGTATAATGTTTGGAATAGGGAGGATGTCATATGTCATACCACAAAATAATTCAATGTAATATGGAATGAAATGTATGAATTTAATAAACCTGTATAAGCTGTTAAATTTAAGGAACAAAGATTTCAATATGAAGCACCCCCCTGAGCAATTAAATATAAGGTAAAAGAAATTTTGTTAATGAGAAAATATCCTAGTTCACCAATAGTATTAACTTAATTAATTAATAATGTAATTTAGTTAAGGTGGATCACACACACATAGGGTGATTTAAAAATTAAATCTTGTGCAAAAATGGGCCATAAAGGATGTCACCCCCAAGGGGTGGACAAATACAAGGTGAACACCCTAATATGGGGTTTTTAGTAAGCTCTTGTCCCACAAGGCATGGAAAACAACGTTAAATAATTTATTAATCAAGAAGGAATATTTTTTGGATGGTTTTGGAAAGTGGAAAAATTACATGAAATATAAAAAGAGATCAAATGAAAGGGAAAGAGAGTATACCAACTACCTCGATGTAGTATCAATCCACTCATCCGACAAAATGAATTGATTCGACCTAAAATGGTAGAAATCATAAGATTTTTCGGAAACCAAAAAATACAGAAAAAGGTTGTTGGACCAAAATATCACAACACATTAATGATAATATTAGAAATGAAATAGTTTGAATGATATATCATAATGAGACAAGTTCGTAGCTTCTGATAGTAATGGAAACAGTAGAGAAAAGAGGGAGATATTTTAAAGCTCCATGGAGAAGAGTAGGGGAGAATGTACACCAAGAGGAAGGGGAACCCCTCTATAATGAGGGGAGGAAATAAAATGGGGTGTTTTAATTCATTAAGGAATTGAATTTTAGACTTTTCACCTATATTTACACAGTGCATGGTTTAGATGAACAGTTTGGCCAATCCATGCGCCAAACATGCTCCCTTCACTGATAGGAGGGGAACATCTCATGGTTATGCACATGTTTGGGATAATTGAAATGCCTCGGCCCCAGTTACCCAGAGTCTGAGACTTATTTTAATACATTGGCATGATTACAAAAAATCAAGTCCTAAAAGGCCGATCAGTTTAGTAGTCTTGGAAAATTGATTACAAACATGGATGTTACATTAGACCTTAGAAACTAAAACACAATATAAATGATCCATTGAGAATTCCATTAATGCCCTAGATTAACCCTTCTTATCAATCATAATACCCTTCTTGGAATCCTGAGAAAATTAAAACATAGAAAGGGTTGAGCTCAAATGCTCAGTAAGGATAACAATATAGAAGAAACTTTCATAAATAAGCATAAACATTTAAGGCAATTTATAAGACTAAAACAAAATCCTTTTTAAAATTAAACATCAGATCAATATGGAAAAGATATAATTAAATAATTCCATTAACTTAATCACATATATATTCTACTAGTCAAATAATCACATGAAATATCAATAGCAACTTTCATAATGATGGAATACATAATGCCAGACTATCATAACCACATAGTTAAGTCCTTGTGCCAAGACTACAATTAAAACTTTGTCAAGGTCTTGTGTCAAGACACTAGTTTGTCCCATGAGACCTACCGACACATAGAGGAGCTATAGCGGGCTCCACACGTCACTTACTAAGTCCAATGAATTCCTAATATGAAAAGGTTTAAACATGACATAAAAATTTGTATTAAAACTGGCATACAAAATGTCAATACTTTATCCATAAACCATGAATGGTATAAAAATAACACATCCACAGTCAGGCATATCACACAACCTTCAATACAAGAGGGAATATTTGTATCATAATAAATCACTTCAAACAAGTTTGAAATCCATTAAAGGATTTTGACATAGATGAAAATGATTTTTAAAACTCTTTGAGGAAAGTATCCCTTTTTCATGAAAACATTATAAGTCACACAATTAATATAGGAAGATATTTAAACACATTTTTGAATCATAATGTCCCATACCACGTTGAAAATTTTTATAGTAATTAACATTTTAAGACATTCATGTCCACTTAAATAAATCCTTAAAACCATTTTGAAAACATGGACATTTATGATAATGGTTTAGAAGAATAAATATTTAAAACATTTAAAATGATGTTTCAGTAAAAAGTCCCTTAAAATAATACATTTGAAAACTATTTTAGGAAAAATAGTCATGAATAATAAATATGTTCCAGGATATACTTATGCATAAACAACCTCGGATAATAAAAAGATTGTGAAATTAACCCTTACCTCGTTGTAGTCAATCAAGTCGTATGAACAATAGTCAATAACCACCAAATGAATCACATAATATCATGAATATAAAGAGAATAATGATAATATATATATCAAATGGAAGTTCAAAATACACCACAAGCAATAAATAAGTGGTGAACAATGGAAATATAACGGAATTAAAAGTGAGCTAAGAAACCCCCTACCTCGTGTCCGACTTGACCTGTTAATTATTTAATATCATGAATAATAAACTAAAGTTAATTTGTACTTTCTTAATAACCTTTTTCAAGTTCATTATTCTTTTTATATCACTTATTACCATGTTATAAACATTATGTAATCATTTAAGTTAAAAACATTTGTTTTGTCGATATTTGGCACTTGAGTCAAAAATGAACACCTTATAGATATAAGTTGTTCACATGGTAAAAATATCATTATATCCAGAATAAAATTCATGATTTAGATATCATATATATCATATATGTCTATTATATACTTGTATTTAGAATATCACATATCATTTTGGGGTAAGAAAGAAATGCATCGTCCATGGAGACGGTAAGTCGTACGTATGCATGAACACGACATTCATTTCTATTCCTTATTTTAATGGACTTAAAACATAATAATACATAGATATATTATAATTCCAGAATAATATAATATATAATATCATTAACTACATCATTTTTATGTCCCACATATTTTATTAATGATTCATATCACACTGAGGGGGCGGTAGTCCGTACTTCCTCAGATGAAATTATCGTGTTTACCCATAATGGAAACCACGATGGCATGCTATAAAATAAAAATATAGAAGTATGAAGAAAACATAAACATAATATATATCATATATAAATACAATTCCATCATAAAGGCCACCAATAGAGGTGGTAGGAGGTAATTGAACAACCATCGTTTTGTGAGGCGTTATTTTGCAATCCACAGAAACATTATGTTATTCACCCATTAGATAGAGGTGTGTGTAAGTGTAATTAAAATACTTCTCATAAGAAAATAATAGTAAATTTAGGATACTTTTTTTTTATAAAATAATGGAATAAGAAGAGTTTAGGGGTAGGAAGATTAAAATAAAAGAAAAAAAGTTAAGAGAAATTGTTACCTTTAATTTGGGTAACATCCTTTGGTTTGAGCCAAAATGACTCCATGAAGTGCCTTCTGCCAAATCTAAGTGTAACAGCCCGAGATTTTATGATAAATTTTCTTTTTAATTTTATTAATGTCTTGTGTTGTACGCTACACCAAAAGGATCTTGCACAACAAACATCCTTGACTTGCCTTGCATTACACGCAATCGCGACCTTCCTCGATAGCGTGTGTAGTACGCAATACCGAGTTTCACTAAACAACGATATGGTATTAAAATATTATTATAACAAGCCATTATGAATATTAATAACCACCTTTTAAAATTTTAGAAATTTTATCTCTCAAAATTTACTTCATTTTTGGATTCGGAGTATCGAATTTAGCCTAAGGTGAAATTTTGGTACTTTTCGGATAACTTTCATATTCTGACGAATAGTGAAAATTACTAAATTATAATTAAAAACAAATTTTTTAATCAAAATAATTAATAGTGATAAATTATTAATTTGAGTGGTTTTAAAGTATATTTAGAATATATTTTTACAATTTAATACAATGTTGGTCATTGTATGTAATTTCACATTTAAACCAGACATAAACAAGTGTCAATCTTTTGATAGATATTGTTTCTTAAAAACACGCTATTTGTTTTAACAGGGGGATTTAATTATAAAATTAATTAATGCAACATCTATGTTATGAATTTTGTAAAATAGACTTCATTTTTGAATTCGGAATATGAAATATAGCTTAGTATGAAATTTTGGCATTGTTCTGAAAAACATCAATTTTTGATGAATATTGAAACTACTAAGTGGTAGTTAACAAAATGAATTTTTCATAAAAGATAATTTTACTGCTTCAGTGAATGGAATTTAAAAAATCCGAGAGACACGGTTGATTTCAGTAAGTAAAATGTGGTTCAATGAGATGAAAATAATTTTTGGTGAATAGTAACTTTTTACTTTTATTTACCACGGTTAAAAGTAAATAGGGTAATTAAAGGTAAAAATGATATTAATATTACCATAACACATGTACTAATCCTATTGGACAAGTGTATCTCGACCAAAAACAACCTTAAGTGTAAAATATTATCATTTAGGCCCACTTGGATTAGATTAGGACATTTATTATTATTTAATTCAAAGAAGAGTTAAAAGAGTTAAAATCAAAGTTTATTTACTAAAACATTTTTAATATAGGGTTATAAATAATATAATTTCGACTATAAATATTCATTAGAAAGATAAAAAGATTTCATAAATTATGGTATTTTATTTGTAATTTTTAGTCTTTAAATAATTTAATTTATTTATGACACAACAATGATGCATTAATTACCTTTTTAAGAAAACTTAACATAATTGATGTTATAAATGCCCAAATAAATGTAATTTGAGACTTTTTATGACTTAAACTAATTTTCTAGGTTAATATGACATGTTATTGTTGATTTAAGTAACTTGGTTCGAACTTATCATTCTGTTAAAAATTTCATAAAAATCATGTACCAAATAGTGTCAAAATTGACATAAATTTGTTTTAAAACAAATATTATATTATCAATTGTTATTTAATTCCTAAAAATCTAATTTTCGGCCAAATGACTTAGATAAGGATATATATATTAATAATAAACAACTTGGGGTTCGTTTGGCTTGTTATGGTAAGTTTATTAACAATATAGTGTAAGAAAACAAAAAGACACGGTAAAAGTTAAATTATTTAACTTAGAGTTAAATCTAATTGATAAGGTTAAAATAATAACCTAAACTTGTCTAAATCCTATTGGATGAAAGGATTGCGACCAATCCCCACCTTATCCTCTAAATAAATCAATTTGGAGCTATTTAAAATCGAATTTGGCTTTATAATAAAATAATATTTTTAGTTATTCCAAAGGTGCCCCTCTCCTCCCTTATAAAAAGGCACCTCCTCCCTCTCCTCCTCACACCAATTTGAGCATTCAAGCTCGGAAAAACCCAGCCAAAATCTCTTCTCCACTTCCCTAGTAGCATCATAGTGGACCTGGTCTTCTTAAAAGACCAATTTTAGTGCCCTAAAAGGAGGTCTCAAAGAAGCACTTCGAAGAAGAGGTAATATCCATTACCGATCCTTTCCAATTTCATTATTCTTTAACTTCTTCTTCTTTATTTGTTTCATTATGAAGTAATAACATCACTATTTATTATCTACTGATCTGTTATTATAAATATGAAACAACTCTAATTAACCTTTTATCCATCCTACGGAAAAAGGAAATCACCGCGCGTGCGTACGTACGGAATACCGTCTCCACGCCGTGGTGTAATCTATTTTCCATCACCACCTTAATTGGATGGGTATAATGGTGTAATGAGTAACTATATATGATTATTATAAAGTTATATTGATACTGAAATAGTATACATACACTTCAACACAATTCCATGACCATGGGAATGATATCATCGCTCGTGCGTACGTACGGACTACCCTCTCCACGACGCGATGAGATTCATTCTCAATGATTAACCATTCATGAATGATTATAAAGTATATATAATAAGTACTAATTAAATATATTACCTAATAATTATACTGGAATTATTTATATTTATATGTATGTCATCTACTTAATTCCATTCAATTCACTAAGGAAACGAAAACAGCGTTCATGCGTACGTACGGAGTACCGTCTCCATGAACAGTGTATTTCTTTCCATTTACTGATTTATTATATATGTTTATTCTGAATATATATATATAAATCATGTTTTATATTCTGGAATTAAGTAATAATTCTCTAAGTAATCATATGAATAATTACAGGTTAAAAACACGAACGACAAATGAGACGATTTTACCCAAAACGCTACTTTAACATGAATTTACAAAAGAACGGGTAATATAAAGTCATAAGTGGACCATATATGATATAATAACAATTAATATGATTCTGTAATAAGTCAATAACATGATTTAAATCATTATATAGGAGGTTTGGACACTTACAAAGCAAGTCGGACCTAAGGTAAGGGGAAATATCACAATCTCATTTTTATCTGATATTGTTTATAATTTGGTATTTACTGGGGTGTATTTTATCATCCACATCCATGTTCCCTCAATATGTAATATTGTTTCCATCCACTTAAAATAGTTTAAATCCAATTTTACCCTTCGGTGAGTTTTTCGTAAAGAATATGAAAGGAATCTTTTGTCGTTTTTTTCGTACGAGGTACTTTTTGACTTTTTTGTCAAAAGTACGAAGAATGTTTTTTTTAACTTATACAGAATGAATGGATTTTTAAAACATTATTTCCAAGAAGCTTCCTTTACAAGTTTTCAAGTTTATTTTTAATCAAATTCTTTTAGTTTATAATTGTATGACATGATAAGAAAAGAAAAGTGTTTTTGAAGAAGAAAGGATATTTTCCTCAAGAATGGAGTTCAAGTGTTTTATCAAAATTATTTTCCATCTAAGATAATAAAGGGTTCTGTTTTTATCCATATTATTAAATTGATTTGATTATGTTGTGATGGAATTATTTTTATGAAGTCATTTACCTTATATGATTTGTTTTATGATGTCATGATGTTTCAAGAATCCCATTTTTGTTACATGTGTTATGAGATGATGTATGATTTATGATTATGTGGCACACATAAGAAATGATTCATTATAAGATGGGTGGGACCAATATTTCCCTCCAATGCATTGGGTAAAGATTTTATATCTCATGAGATAGACAGGGCTGGAACGGTAGGTTATACCGGTTCAATGAAACAGGACTGGAACGAGGGTGACTCGGTTCAGAAAGGGACTTTGTCCACTAAGATAGTCTTGGCAATGAGTCTTGACTAACAAGAAATGATTCTCTATGATTATGTGTGTATGCCACAAAGATTGATGTTTTATGTTATGATTATTGTGATTACATTTCACTGCTATGATTTATCCCATGTTATGAAATTATGATCTCTTTTGCAGGTTAAGATTTCCAAAAGCTATATTCTTATGTATATGATGTGATTGATATTTATTTTGTTTACCCTTACTGAGTATTTGAGCTCACCCTTTTATGTTTTCTTTTCCCCAGGATATAAAGAAAGGTTTTAGGAAAAAAAAGATCTTTATGGGAGATATTGAAGATCTTTCACCACGATTAGAAGATTTTATTCCGAGTTTCCAAAGGCAATAAACTATTATGGTCCTTGTGTGTGTGTTTTGTTATGTACTAAGTATTCCGCAAAAGTAATGTAATATCTATGTACGTTAACCTTCGGGTCTCTACAGTTGGTATCAGAGGAAAGGTTTAGTCAACCTTTGGAAACTAGGATGCGAAAACGTTAATGAGATCCCAATAGATATTTCTAAGGTATGTCTAGGGATGTCCCTAATGTTAAGTATACGTATAGGTTATAGTACTAGAATTACGCCAACGATCATAGAATTAAACCTAAGATGTTAGATATTGAAGGTACTCCCCCTTTATTATGTTGTTTTCCCTAGCATGATTTTTGCCTCTCACACTATTATTTTTGGGTTTTAGACGATGGCTGGAACCCGAAGGAACCGTGTTGATCAATACAATGGACAATGCAATTATTGTCCTCCTGAACAAACAAATGTTATGGGAGATGGAGTGCAAAATCTTATTGCTATACTTACACAAGCTATGAATCATTCCGGACTTCCAAATGAGCAGAGAAGGGAACAATATTCTATTGAGTCCTTCATGAGGCAATGTCCACCTTCTTTCAATGGGTCTTCTGATCCACTTGTTGCTGAACAATGGATCAGTACTACTAAAAATATATTTTCAGTTCTTCAATGTTCTGAACATGATAAAGTCATCTTAGCAATATATCGTTTGGAAGTTGAAGCTAATAAATGGTGGAATCTTATCAAGAATACGAGGCCAAGAGATGAAATTGAGTCCATGGAAAGGGAAGAGTTCAAGAAATTGTTTTTTAGTAAGTACTTCCCTCATATTCTTCGAACAAATATGGAAAAGGAGTTTCTTGAGCTGAAGTAGAAGGATGTTGAATCTGTTGGTATATACAAAGCAAATTTTACAAGACTTGCAAGGTACGCATCTGGCATTATCATCCAACCTGAAAGTAAAGTTGATCGATTTTTTAGTGGCTTAAAACCAAGTCTTCGAAGGGAATTAGCTATCAGAGAATTCAGTAGCTATGAAGAAATTGCGCGTTGTGCTATCAAGGTAGAAATAGAAGTTGGTGTTATATATCCATATCATGGTTTTGACAAGAAATGAAAGATGGAGTTCAAGGAGAAATCTCAGAATAATGGTGAAAAGAATTTGAATGTTTCCTTATGCACAAAGTGTGGAAAGAAGCATGGTGGAGATTGTCTTAAAGGGACTAAAAAATGTTTTAAGTGTGGAAAAGAAGGTCATCGAGAAGCTGAGTGACGAAGTCATGGAAAAAGGGATTCTAATGATGTGAATAAAGCAAACACTGCAGAGAACGCACCACCAACACTTCAATGCTTCAAGTGCAAGGAAATGGGGCATTATGCTAATAAATGCACTAATCCAAGGGTTAGTGATGATCTACATGAGCAACCACTGAAGGAAAAGGACAAAGGGAAGTCACATGCAATCACTATTGGCGATGTTGAATATGACAATGATGTGGTGGAATGATTAAGTGTTTATGTAATGGGATTCCAAAATAATGTGGTATCATAAAGTATTATAATATTTATGTGTTTGTCTAATGTGGTATTCAAAGTGATTGAGATATTTTTTGAAAATAAGATGATATGCGCATAATGAAGGGAAAACGAGAAAATGAAATGTTTAACAGTATTCATGAGCTCATGATTGATATAAGGACTAAGTGATATCATGGGTTGAGTATATAGAATTTTGAGGATTTTGGTATATGGAAAGTGTTAACATTTAACTGCATTCATGTTTTCACTAAGGTATTCAAGAGAATACATGATTAAGGACTTTTAATGTTTGGAATGTAACCAACAAAACATATCTTATGATATATGGGGATCGACGATGGTGTTAAATCTCTGGTAATAGTTTTCACTATGTTATGAGAGTGGACTGTAGTATTATGGATAAGCCTAAAGATTGGAATGGATTATGTTGGACATAAGTTAATATTTTTTAAGGATAGAAGTTTGGTTCGATATTATTGATGGGATGTTATAGTAATATAGTTTTAGAAAAAGGACAACCTGCAGGACGGGCGACAGCCCATCGCGTCGGACAAGGCTGTGGAAATCAAACCCACAATCAAAGTGCGACTGGACTTTATCACCTACCACTGGCCTACAAGAAGTCCCTGTTTAGTAGAAACCAGTTTTATTATATTATGCAGTATGATATATGAAGTTTAAGTCTATTTTAAGAACCATATATGATTAATCTCACTACAGATCGACTTATGTATATAATTTTTGATAACCTTTTGTTTGAGACAGATGGAATGACCCGCCATTCTATCACATGATCTGCTAACACTTCATGAATAACAAATTCAACTTCATTTATTTAAGAGATGAAGTGGAAATTGTTCAAGGCACGAACAACAGTGAGATTGTACCAAAATAAAGTAAGTATTTATTCTAATTCAAATTTTCAACTTTAGGGAAATGATCTTGAAAACCAAAAATGTTGTCCTAGTGATCTTATACCTGATGAATCAGATGGTACCTTATATCATCACAAATCTATGGATTTGTGATTACTGGATTTTCCATAGCCATGTTCTCTACCAATCTCCATCAGAACATGATGGTTAGATTTCTCTTCCATATCCATATTTTCACCTATGTGGAAACCCAGTGATTAGTTTATTTGGGTAATCGTTACATTTCATACTTTAGTTTTTAAAGCCAAGTTTTGGTATTCCTTTTTACGATGTGGGTTCCATTAAAGAAACATTCGAATAGTAAACCATTTATAACCTCGGCGAATTTCGAGGGTGAAATTCATTTTAAGGGGGGTAGAATGTAACAGCCCGAGATTTTATGAAAAATATTCTTTTTAATTTTATTAATGTCTTGTGTGGTACGCTACACCAAAAGGAGCTTGCACAACACACATCCTTGACTTTCCTTGCATTACACGCAATCGCGACCTTCCTCGATAGTGTGTGTAGTACGCAATACCGAGTTTCACTAAACAACGATATGCTATTAAAATATTATTATAACTAGACGTTATGAATAGTAATAACCACCTTTTAAAATTTTATAAATTTTAGATCTCAAAATGGACTTCATTTTTGGATTCGGAGTATCGAATTTATCCAAAGGTGAAATTTTGGTACTTTTCGGATAACTTTCATATTCTGATGAATAGTGAAAATTACTAAATTATAATTAAAAACATCTATTTTAATCAAAATAATTAATAGTGATAAATTATTAATTTGAGTGGTTTTAAAGTATATTTAGAATATATTTTACAATTTAATACAATGTTGTTCATTGGATGTAATTTCACATTTAAACCAGACATAAACAAGTGTCAATATTTTGATAGATATTGTTTCTTAAAAACATGCTATTTGTTTTAACAGCAGGATTTAATTATATAATTAATTAATGCAACTTCTATGTTATGAATTTGGTAAAATAGACTTCATTTTTGAATTTGGAATATGAAATATAGCTTAGGATGAAATTTTGGCATTGTTCTGAAAAACATCAATTTTTGATGAATAGTGAAACTACTAAGTGGTAGTTAAAAAACTGAATTTTTCATAAAACATAATTTTACCACTTATGTGAATGGAATTTCAAAAATCTGAGAGACACGGTTGATGTCAGTAAGTAAAATGTGGTTCAATGAGATGAAAATAATTTTTGGTGAATAGTAACTTTTTACTTTTATTTACCACGGTTAAAAGTAAATAGGGTAATTAAGGGTAAAAATGATATTAATATTACCCTAACACATGTCCTAATCCTATTGGACAAGTGTGTCTCGACCAAAAACAACCTTAAGTTTAAAATATTATCATTTAGGCCCACTTGTATTAGATTAGGATATTTATTATTATTTAATTCAAAGAAGAGTTAAAAGAGGTAAAATCAATGTTTATTTACTAAAACATTTTTAATATAGAGTTATACATAATATAATTTCGACTATAAATATTCATTAGAAATATAAAAATATTTCCTACATAATGGTATTTTATTTGTAATTTTTATACTTTAAATAATTTAATTTATTTATGACACAACAATGATGCAGTAATTACCTTTTTAAGCAAAATTAACATAATTGATGTTATAAATGCCCAAATAAATGTAATTTGAGACTTTTTATGACTTAAACTAATTTTATAGGTTAATATGACATGTTAATGTTGATTTAGGTAACTTGGTTCGAACGTATCGTTCTGTTATGAATTTCAATAAAATTATGTACCAAATAGTGTCAAAATTGACATAAATTCGTTTTTAAAACAAATATTATATTATCAATTGTTATTTAATTCCTAAAAATCTAATGTTCGGCCAAATGACTTAGATAAGGATATATATATTAATAATAAACAACTTGGGTTTAGTTTGGCTTGTTATGGTAAGTTTATTAACCATATAGTGTAAGAAAACAAAAAGACATGGTAAAAGTTAAATTATTTATCTTAGAGTTAAATCTATTTGATAAGGTTAAAATAATAATCTAAACTTATCTAAATCCTATTGGATGAAATTCTTTCGACCCATCCCCACCTTATCCTCGAAATAAATCAATTTGGAGCTATTTAAAACCGAATTTGGCTTTATAATAAAATAATATTTTTTGTTATTCCAAAGGTGCCCCTCTCCCCCCTTATAAAAGGGCACCTCCTCCCTCTCCTCCTCACACCAATTTGAGCATTCAAACTCAGCGAAACCGTGAAAAAATCTCTTCTCCACTTCCCTAGTATCATCCTAGAGGTCCTGGTCTTCTTAAAAGACCAATTTTAGTGCCCTAAAAGGAGGTCTCAAAGAAGCACTTCAAAGAAGAGGTAATATCCATTACCGATCCTTTCCAATTTCTTTCTTCTTCAACTTATTCTTCTTTAGTTGTTTCATTATGAAGTAATAACATCAGTATTTCTTATATACTGATATGTTATTATAAATATGCAGCAACTATAATTAACCTTTTATCCATCCTACGGAAAAAGGAAATCACCGCGCGTGCGTACGTACGGAATACCGTCTCCACGCCGTGGTGTAATCTATTTTCTGTCACCACCTTAATTGGATGGGTATAATGGTGTAATGAGTAACTATATATAATTATTATAAAGTGATATTGATAATTAAATAGTATACATACACTTCAACACAATTCCACGACCATGGGAACGATATCATTGCTCGTGCGTACGTACGGACTACCGTCTCCACGACGCGATGAGATTCATTCTCAATGATTAACCATTCACGAATGATTATAAAGTATATATAATAAGTACTAATTAAATATATTATCTAATAATGATACTGGAATTATTTATATTTATATGTATGTCATCTACTTAATTCCAATCAATTCAATAAGGAAACGAAAACATCGTTCATGCGTACGTACGGACTACCGTCTCCATGAACAGTGTATTTCTTTCCATTTACTAATTTATTATATATGTATATTCTGAATATATATATATAAATCATGTTTTATATTCTGGAATTAAGTAATCATGCTCTAATTAATCATATGAATAATTAAAAGTTAAAAACACGAATGACGAATGAGACGATTTTACCCAAAACGCTACTTTAACGTGAATTTACAAAAGAACGGGTAATATAAAGTCATAAGTGGACCATATATGATTTAATATCAACTAATATGATTCTAGAATAAGTCAATAACATGATTTAAATCATTATACAGGAAGTTCGGACACTTACAAAGCAAGTTGGACCTAAGGTAAGGGGAAATATCACAATCTCATTTTTATCCGAGATTGTTTATACTTTGGTATTTACTGGGGTGTATTTTATTATCCACATCCATGTTCCCTAAATTTGTAATATTGTTTCCATCCACTTACAAAATTTTAAATACAATTTTACCCTTCGGTGAGTTTTTAGTAAAGAATATGAAAGGAATCTTTTGTCGTTTTTTTCGTTCGAGGTACTTTTTGACTTTTCCGACAAAAATACGAAGAATGTTTTTTTTAACTTATACGACATGAATGGATTTTTAAAACATTATTTCAAAGAAGATTCCATTACATGTTTTCAAGTTTATTTTTAATCAACTTATTTTAGTTTATACATGTATGACATGTTAAGAAAAGAAAAGTGTTTTTGAAGAAGAAAGGATATTTTCCTCAAGAATGAAGTTCAAGTATTTTATCAAAATTATTTTCCATCTAAGATAATAAAGGGTTCTGTTTTTATCCCTATTATTACATTTATTTGATTATGTTGTGAGGGAATTATTTTTATGAAGTCATTTACCTTATATGATTTGTTTTATGATGTCATGATGTTTCAAGAATCCCATTTTTGTAACATGTGTTATGCGATGATGTATGATTTATGATTATGTGGCACACATAAGAAAGGATTCATTATAAGATGGGTGGGACCTATATATCCCTCCAATGCATTGGGTAAAGATTTTATATCTCATGAGATAGACAGGGCTGGAATGGTAGGTTATACCGGTTCAGTGAAACAAGACTGGAACGAGGGTGACTCGGTTCAGAAAGGGACTTTGTCCACTAAGATAGTCTGGGCAATGAGTCTTGACTAACAAGAAATGATTCTCTATAATTATATGTGTATGCCACAAAGTTTCATGTTTTATGTTATGATTATTTTGATTACATTTCACTGCTATGATTTATCTCATGTTATGAAATTATGATCTCTTTTGCAGGTTAATATTTCCAAAAGCTATATTCCTATGTATATGATGTGATTGATATTTCTTTTGTTTACCCTTACTGAGCATTTGAGCTCACCCTTTTATGTTTTCTTTTCCCCAGGATATAAAGAAAGTTTTTAGGAAAAAAACAGATCTTTATGGGAGATATTGAAGATCTTTCACCACGATTAGAAGATTTTATTCCGAGTTTCCAAAGACACTAAACTATTACGGTCCTTGTGTGTGTGTTTTGTTATGTACTAAGTATTCTGCAAAAGTATTGTAATATCTATGTACGTAAAGATTCGAGTCTCTAAACTAAGGCTTCTAGGATGAATAGAGGGATGTAGGGAGATACATTTGGCAGAGTTTGGATGAGACAAAAGGCTTTAGAGGTGTGTGGAATTGGTTTTAAGTGGACTCCTTTTATAAGGGGGAGGAGGGTCTTTTTAGGATAGTGTGAAAATATTATTTTATTATATAATAATATTCAGTTTCTAAAAGACCAAATATAATTAGAGTAGAATATAAGAAGACTCATTGTCTAAATAAAATGATCCAATAATAATTGGACATGTTTGGGATATTATTTCAACATGTATAATCTAATTTATTTAAATACTTTTTAATAAGGTAAATACTACATCATTATATTTTACTAAATAATATAATTTATTCGATGTCTAAAAATTATAAAAAAAATACCATGATGTAGGAAATATTTTTATCATTCCAATGAATATTTATAGTAAAAAGGAATAATTATATAACACTATATAGAAATTAATTACTAAAAGGTTTTTGTTTTTGTCAATTTAGCCTTTACATTAAATTAATTAATCTAAAGTGTCATTATCATTCATAAGTGGCTACATGGAGTCCCAAAATCTACCCAAATATGACCATGGTCGGCCATTACTCTTAAAATGAGGTTAGTACATGTGTGATGGTAATTTTGAATTATTTCAATATTCTTTTTATCTTAAATTACCCTATTTACCTTTAACCGCGGTAAATAAAATTTTAAAGATACTATTCACCAAAAAAATATTTTTATCTTATTTAACCAGATTTTACTTGTTGAAATTAACCGTGTATCTTGGATCTTTGAAATTCAACTCACAAAAGCAGTAAAATTAAGTTTTATGTGAATCTTCAAATTCTCCTAAGAGGTGGGTAAAAGACGGTGAAAAGTTCAAAAAACATTTTATATATCTAAAATTATTATAATCTGAATCCAATGAATTAAAATGGACTTATATAAGTATTATGTATCTATATTGACATAAATTAATTTAAATAATATAAATAATTATTTAAATCAAAATCTGGTTTTAAACTATAACTCAGTGTTTTTCACTATTCATCAAAAATTGATAGATTTCAGAAAAATACAAAAAAATCACCCTAAGAGAATTTTGATATTCCGAATTCAATAATGAATTATATTTTACAAAATTCAAAACATATACGTTACATTTATTAATTTAATATTATTTCCCGTTATCAAGACCAAAATGCATATTTTTACGAAATAATAACTATCAAAATATTGACACTTGTTTATGTCCAATTTCAAAGAGAAATTACATAAAATGACTAGAATTGGAGTAAATGGAAAAAATAAAATCTATTTATACTTCCAAACCATTAAAATGTTTAATTTAACACTATAAATTATTTCGATTAAAATTTTTTTTTTAATTAGAATTTAGTATTTTTAACTGTTCACCAAAATATGAAGGTTATTAGAAAAATACCACAAATTTATCAAAACTAAATTTTTATCTCCCGATTATAAATAAGAAGTTTCTTTTTTCAAATTGAATATATAAAAGTGTCAAATATTGGATTAAAAAATTTCACCCTCAAGAGGTGGTACAATTGCATTTTCTGAAAAATACATCCTTTATCTAAAAAAATTTAATTTGTTCTTACATTATGTCAAAGAAACTCATAATATGGATTTAAATATTATATGGATTATATAAAGTTAAGAAATAAGTTAATACTATTGATAACCGCTTTTGAACGGCTAGTTTGGTAAGTCGTGGGGTGCTTGAACTCGGTGTTGCGTGTAGTGCATGTTATTGAATTACATTGATGAAATAACATACTATAAAATCTTGGGGTGTTACATTCTTCCCTCCTTCAATAAATTTCATCCTCGCAATTTTAAATTGTTCTTCTATATAAAAGTTTGAAAATTGAAAATACCTTTGTGGGTAAACCCACATCGGAAATTGGGTTAATAATATTTAGTCTTAATAAGAGGAAAAATGGGAATTAAAAAGTCACCACCAAATTATGATCTCGATTAGGAGAACATTGGTGGAAATTAGAGACATATAATTTGTGAACAAACATAGATATTTATAGGGAGTGTTTGAGGACATCAGTCACAAACAATTGTAGAATTGAGGGCCTCAAAGCCATCAATTTTGATGATTTAAAATATCACCAGTTCAACAAAACAGAATTTATTTTGATAACACATTTGAAGTTTTAAGTTACATTACCTAATGTTTAAGAATTAATATCTTCATAGAATAAGAGAAGAAGAAAAAAATATACTTCACATGTAGAGTACCATCCATTACATATTTTCTACCACAAATTCATCTTTCACTCTAAAAGATAGTATAACTAAAAAAATATTCAATTTATCTGATTTGTATATGGTTCCAAAAAAATGAATTTATAATTCACCTATCAGACCCTTAAAAAAGAGACTAAATTATACAATCTAGGTTCTTCACGTAGTACAGTGGTAGGCAATAAATCGCAATCGCACTATGGTTGTGGGTTCGATTCCTGCAACTTTTTCTGACGTGACGGGTTGTCACACGGTATGTGTGTAGTCCTTTTTATAAAAATCCAAAAACAACCTTAATAATAACATCCAATTTCAAACACAATCCATACCTACCATTAGAATTATCCAAAATAATTTTGTCCAAACTCATAGTCCAAAATGAAGGTAAACACAATGAAGATCCTTTTTTCCACGAAATAACATGTGAATACCTTCATCGTGTATTCTTTTAAAACATTGCAACATCCTGAATTACCATAAAACTTTATTTATTACATTCATGATCCCTTATTCCTTATAGAATATTGGATATACACCTTCTATCCAAAAATGTTTTAAACACCAACAATGGTGGAATATACAAATAATTAATCAGATTCAAGGTAGTCAAGAATATCCAATATAATTTATCCAAATCAACCATCTCTTATTCCCAAATCACAACCTCATTATCAGTACCATATTAAGGATTACAACTCCTTCAACCAGGAATTTTTCCAAAAATTGTAGCTTACTATTATGTCACTTTTCATATAATCATATATTCTCAAATCCTTAAAAAAATAGTACCGCAGTACCATCCTTATTTATCACCATAATTCATATAACCAGTATACTATAGATAAAACACTCAAATGAAATAATTCTATAATAACAACATAAGAACACTAGTCATTCATCTTCATCTGAGGTTGTATCATAACATGATTATTATCCAATAAAATCATTTGTGATATACTCATATGACTAGGACATTGATTCACGTAGTGTCTCAACACCTTGCAGATGAAGCATTTTACATTTGAAAACATTTTTATACCCTTTCAATCACATACTTGGTGTCCTTTTTCTCAACACTTATAAAAAACTCCCATTTTCTTCAAGCATTTACCAAGGTGATTATTTCAACATTTATCACATATGGGAAAATCCTTCTTTCCCCTCTTCCCTTTATCCTTCTTTATCTCTACCATCCTTTTCTTCTCTTTCTTCCCTTCAAAGCCATATGACTAAGATAATTATTTACTTATCTTACTAACACATGATATTATTTCCTCATATGTTGATAATACATGGGGAAATATTTCCATTCAAAATGTTGTCTTAATTATATGACTTATATAACCCTTCTAACTCTTTGGATCATTCGTATTGCTGGATTTCTCATTCCTTCTACTGGGCGCCATTTCTAAACAATGGCATACACTAGGTCAATCTATGAATCACAATTCATAATTCCAAACATGTAAAATACCTAACGTAAATTGAACAGTTTATGGATATAATCCATAATCACAAAATTGTTTTCATTGAGGAGATATATACTCATAAACCCTTCATGGTGGTTTGTAAGGAAAAAGAGAATTATCCCAAGCATATCCCCCTAGAGTTTCGTAACCAAGAGTACAGGAAGGCCTATTGTCGTGCACCAGTTCCCATTCGAGTCTATATCACAATGGTGTTTTCGGGTCTCACGCCTAGGTACATATGTGCCAGAGCTGCCTCTACCTGCTCGTATCCAGAGAGGGATTCATTTGCTTGGAAAATTCACAAAATCTATACATTACCAAAATTATAGGAAGTCCATCTATTCTAATCCTCAAAGTCTATCTTAGGTTTATTTGATATAATCAAAGTTTATCTAAATCTAGCTTACAAGGTTATTTCTAGACTTCCTCTGATACCAACTGTAACGCCTTGTACCCAGTTACCTAGAGTCGGTGTATTATTTTAATACATTGGAATGATTACAAGGAATCAAGTACCGAAAGACCGATCAGTTTAGCAGTCTTGAAAAATAGATTACATACATAGACGTTACATTACACTTTAGAAAATAAAACAAAACATAAATGATCCTTTGGGAATTCCATTAATCCCCTAGCTTAACCCTTCTTATCAATCATAATACACTTCTTGGAATCCTGAGAAAATTAATACATAGAAAGGGCTGAGCTCAGATGCTCGGTAAGGATAACAATAGAGCGAAAACTTTCATAAATAAGCATAAATATTTAAGGCAATGTATAAGACTAAAATAAAAGACTTTTTAAAATTAAACTTCCACTTAATGTAGAAATGATACAATAAGATAATTCCATTAACTTATTCACATGGATATTCTACAAGTCAAATAATCACATGTAATATCAATAGCCACTTTCATAATGATGGAATGCATAATTCTTAACTATCATAACCATATAGTCAAGGCCTTGTGCCAAGACTACAAATATAATTTTTTCAAGGCCTTGTGCTAAGAAACTAGTTTGTCTCGTTAGACCCAACGATGCATTGAGGAGATATAGCGGGATCCACCCGTCACTTACTAAGTCCAATACATTCCTTATATGAAAAGTTTTAAACATAACATAAACATTCGTATTAAAACTGGCATACAAAATGTCAATACTATATCCATAAACCATGAATGGTATAAAAATAACATGTCCACAGTCTAACATCTCAAAAAAAACGTCAATACAATACTAATGATTTGTATCTTAATAAATCAACTTCAAACAAGTTTAACATCCATTAATGGATTTTGACATAGATGAAAATGATTTGTAAAACTCTTTGAGAGAAAAATCCCTTTTTCATGAAAACATTTAAAAGTCACACAATTTATAAAGGAATACATTTAAATAAGTTTTGGAATCAAATTTTCCCATACCACTTTGAAACTTTTGAAAGTAATTAACATTTTAAGACATTCATGTCCATTTAAATAAATCCTTAAAACCATTATGAAAACATGAACATTAATGAGAATGGTTTTGAAGAATAAATCATTGAAAAATTTAAAATGATATTTTAGTAAAATGTCCCTTAAAATAATGCCTTTGAAAACTAATTAATGAAAAATAGACATGGTTAAAAAAAAATTCCCAGTAGATACTTATGTAAAAACAACCTCGGATAAAAAAGATATTGTGAAATTAACCCTTACCTCGTTGTAATCAAACAAGTCATATGAACAAGAGTCAATAAACACTAAATGAATCACATAATATCATGAATATAAAGAGAATAATTATAATATATATATCAAATGGATGTACAAAATACCCCACATGAAATAAATAAGTTATTAACAATGGAAATCTCACGGAATTAAAAGTGGGATAAAAAATCCCTTACCTCGTGTCCGACTTGACCCGTTCAATCTTTAATATCCTCAATTATAAAATAAAGTTAATTTATACTTGCTTAATATCATTTTTCAAGTTTATATTCCTTTTATATCACTTATTACCATGTTATAATCATTATGTAATCATTTATGTTAATAACATTCGTTCTGTCGATATTTGGCACATGAGTCAAAAATGAACACCTTATAGTTACTAGTTGTTAACATGGTCAAAAGATCATTATGTCCAGAATTATATTCATGATTTAGATATAATATATATCATAAATATACAGTATATACATGTATTTATAATAGTACATATCATTTTGGGGTAAGAATGAAAAGCATCGTTCAAGGAGACGGAAAGTCGTACGTATTCATGAACACTACATTCATTTCTATTTATTATTTTAATAGACTTAAAACATAATGATACATAGGTATATTATAATTCCTGTATTATATCCGTTATAATATCATTAAATCCATAATTTATACATCCCACATATGCTATTAACGAGTCATATCACTTTGAGGGGGCGATAGTCCACACCTCCTCAGATGAAATTATCACGTTTACCCATAATGGAAACCATTAAGGCATGCTATAAAAGAAAAATACAGAATCATGAAGAAAACATAAACATAATATATATCAGATATAAATATAGTGACATCATAATGTCCACCAAGAAAGGTGGTAGGAGGTAATTGAACAATCATCTTTTCATGAGGTGTTAGTTTTCTATCCACAGAAACATTATCTTCTTCACCCATTAGATGGAGGTGTGTGTAATTGTTATTGAAATTATTCTCATTAAAACATTCTATTATATTGGGGATATTTTTTTGTTATAAAAGAAAGGAATAAAAATATTTTAGGGGTTGGAGGAGTAAAATAAAAGAAAATAAGTTAAGAGAAATTGGTACCTTTAATTTGGGTAACTTTCTTTGGTTTGAACAAAAAGGACTCCTTGAAGTGGATTCTACCTAAGGTAAGGCTTCTAGGATGAGGAGAGAGATGTAGGGAGATTAATTTGGAAGAGTTTGGACGATCCTAATGGCTTGAGAGGTGTGAGGAATTGGTTAGAAGTGGTCTCTTTTATAAGGGGGAGGAGGGGCTCTTTAGGAAAGTGTGAAAATATTATTTTATTATATAATTATATTCAGTTTATAAAGGTCCAAAAATCATTAGAGTCGGATATAATATGACTCCTGGTCGAAATAAACTGATATAATAAGAATTGGAAACGTTTTGGATATTATTTTAATATTTATAATCTAATTTATTTAAATCATTTATTAATGTGGTAAATACTACATCATTATATTGTCCTAAATAATATTATTTATTAGATGTCTAAAAATTATACAAAAATTCCAACATGTAGGAAATAGTTTTATCTTTCCAATTAATATTTATATTCACAATGATTACTTATATAAGACCATATAAAAATTAATTACTGAAAGGTTTTTTGATGTCAATTTTGTCTTTACTTTAAATTAATTAACCTAAAGTGTCATCATCATTCCTATGTGGCTACATGGGGTTCCAAAATCGACCCAAAGATGCCCATGGTCAGACATTACTCATCTAATAATGTTATTACATGTGTTAAGGTAATTTTGAATTATTTCAATATTCTTTTTACGTTGAATTACCATATTTACCTTTAACCGCAGTAAATAAAATTAAAAAGTTACTATTCACCAAAACAATTTGTCTTATTGAACCAAATTTTACTCCTTGATATTAACCGTGTCTCTCGGATTTTCAAAATTCAACTCATAGAAGCGGTAAAATGATGTTTTATGTAAATTTTCAAATTCTCCCGGGAGGTGGGTAAATACGGTGAAAAGTTCAATAAAATTTTTATATATCTAAAATAATTATAAACTGACTCCAATGAATGAAAATGAACTTATATAAGTATTATTTATATATTTTGACATAAATTAATTTATTTAAATAAATAATTAATTAAATAAAAATTCAGTTTTAAACTATAACTCAGTGTTTTTCACTATTCATCAAAAATTGAAAGTTTTCAGAAAAATAAAGAAAATTCGCCCTAAGATAATTTTCATATTCTGAATTCAAAAATGAAGTATATTTTAACAAATTAAAAACATATAAATTGAATTTATTAATTTATAATTAATTACCGTTGTCAAAACCAAATGGCGTGTTATTAAGAAATAATAACTATCAAAATATTGACACTTGTTTATGTCCAATTTCAAAGTGAAATTACATAAAATGACCAGAATTGGATTAAATGGAAAAAATATAATTTATTTATGCTTCCAATACATTAAAATGTATAATTTAACACTATAAATTATTTTGATTAAAAACGTTGTTTTTAATTAAAATTTTGCATTTTTCACTATTCACCAAAATATGAAAGTTATCATAAAAATACAAAAAATTTATCAAAAAAAATTTATCTACTGATTATAAAGAAGAAGATTATTTTTTCAAATTAAATATTTAAAAGTGGCAAATATTGGTTTAAAAAAAGGTCACCCTCAAAAGGCGATAAAATTGCATTTTCTGAAAAATACTTCCTTTATCTAAAAAAATTGAATTTGTTCTTATATTAAATCTAAGAAAATCATAATATGGATTTTAAAAGTATAAGGATTATATAAAGTTTAAAATTCCATTAATACTATTCAAGACCACTTTTGAACGGGTAGTTTGGTAAGTCGTGGTGTGCATGAAATCGGTGTTGCTTGTAGTGCAAGTTATTCAATTACTTTGAAGAAATAATGTACTATGAAATCTAGGGGTGTTACAATAATCATGAAAAAAATCACATTTTGGGGTTTATCCAAAACATGTAAAACCTTCTACACCGATGAACCCGAGGTCGTGTGGTTTTAGACAAACCACGTCGCGCACCCTATTCAGATCTTTTCAGTGATCCGGGCTTCAGACGATCCCTGAAGGCATTCGGGACATCTATTAAATTATGGTGAATCTTATTTAGGTACATTTAAATAAATTGAACAAAAAATTAATTTTTTTTCTTTAGATAAATCTTTGACATTAAAACATCCCATCCTTAGGGTAACTCATCCCCAAGATTTCCTCTTGAGGGTAGTAAAATATCTTCTGAGATATTCTCCAACCACTACGCACATATATCAGCCTCCCCCTCCAAGATCTTATCTTCCAAAAATCTATGCTACCAAATCATATAGACTATAGGAACTAACCTACCTCATAGCCAATATTTTCTATGATCGATGATACAAATTAAATGCTCCAAGAAGGATGCATTTGCTTCAAACTAGATATCATTGGGATCAAACAAATACGATTGGTTTGCATGATACTATCAAAGATGAGAAACATAGATGATATCATACATAGAATGATACCTATGAGGTGAAAAAAACTAATAGGATACCATTCTAACTCCCTCCCCTATCTCAAATGTCCATGATAGTGATAAATGTAGACATACCCTGATTTTATACCTTGAACACGATAGGTCTGCAACATTTACCAATATATAATATTTATTCATTGATTTAGCTATATCTATATAATTTTAAATCATCTGAACATGCTATGAAGTCTATTGAATGAAATTAGGACCCAATAGAGTGACCTCAGCTACATCAAGATTTCATAGAGGTGAATGGAATGATCTACCATATAGAGCCTCATAAAGAGACATCTAAATCATTGGCTGAAAGATTTTATTGTAGGAATAAAAAACCTGAGGAATATTACTTTCCTAGAAACCTCCAAATATAGGTATATAGACCCACAATATATTCTCTATCACCAAAATCTTCTGCTTAGAATACCCATTACTCTGAAAATGACATTTAGTAGTCAAGAGAACCTTAAAATCCCATGCCTTCTACCACCCTCTGTAGAACTGTGATGTTTACTAGGCATCATGGTATGAAATTATAGAATGAGGAACACCATGAAGTCTGACTATATACTAGATATACATCCAACAAAATTCATCAATAGTATAGGTTTCCTAGATCAAAAATAAGTGAGATACATTGGTCGGCCTATCGATGGTCTCCAATAATACATCACTGCCTCAAGTAGATCTCGAAAATATTATGAAAAAAACCACTCTGACATCATTCAATTTATTATAAATATTAGAGAGAGGTTGTCTAAGTCCAATAGGGAACTAGTTCTCTTCTTTTAATTATTTAAGGTTAGAGCACCGAGTGATAAAACCCACTATATAACTCTTCATACATGGACAATGTACAAATGAAACATTTCTCTATAAATATTAGTAAGGCCATTTTTTATTTCCCAAATTGAGGCATGTGATTTCCTCACTAACTCTTTTTGTATGTTATAAGGCGTCCAAAAACACCTATGTTAGACTTGGGTCTCACTACCATCGACCACCCAACTTTGAGGTGGGTTCTACCCTATGAAACTTTCCCTTAGAATAGGTCCCTAGGAATCAAATTACTAAAACATCCAAACCCATTCCATAATAGAGGATGTCACCACAAGATCTACTATGTCTGGTTTAACATGTTGTTCCTGTATCACTAGATGTAACTTAGAAATTGATGTCATCATCTTCCACATGCTATTAGCCTCATAAAAGACATGTGTCTGTGTCTTCTGGCTAAAGTAATCAGCCATTAAATTAACCTTTAAGGGTGTGTAAGCCAGCTAAAATACAAACTACTATAGTTATTCCACCCACCTCGAACACCTCATATTCACCTCTCACAAGTGGAGATATATAATAATATTTTATGATTTTTTAAACAACAATATTTTCACCAAATAGATAGTGTATCCACCAAAATAGATCATGAACCACAACAACTAACTTGAGGTTGTGCGTAGGATAGTTCCTCTCATGAGACCTCAGTTGGAGAGATCCATATTCCAAAAATGGATCACCTTGTATCAAAACTATACAATGTCAGATTCTTGTAGAATCATAATAAATATTAGAGCATATTCCCGTCATAAGAATAATCAGAATCAGAGCTAATGTGAGTCTCCATTTTACCTCTTGAAAATCCTTCTCATAAGCTACAGACCACAGGAACTAAAAACCCATCTTAGTGAAGGATGTAAGAGGAAATTCAATTTTTTGAGAATACCAAAATGAACCACCTATAATATCAATAAATCCTTATGAAGCTGCGCATATCAAAAAAATTATTGGTATGATCTTAGGAAACCATAATTCTCACCTTCTCTGGGTCGACTGATACGACTGACTATGATATGATATGACTAAATAAGTAAACATTATTGATCAAAAAGTTTCATTTAATGATATTCTCATATAACTAGTGATATCTCAATATACTCAACATGATCTATATATGATTGGCATGGTCATGTCTGGAGTTCATATGCACCTAGATTTTTTCTAGGAAGAGTACCAAGAAAGAATCAAGATATGGCTGGAAATCCTGAGTTATCAAAACCATATATATTTTAAATGTGTTATTTAAAAAAAAATATAACCAAATACTCATACAAGGAGTACATACTACATAATTTTATATGGTGAATGTATGATGTGTCTCACATGCACTAGATTATAGCCCACCTCAAATCAATGTTAAAGAATATATTATTATCTCAAAGATGGTCGAATACATTGTCTATACGAGGAAAGGGACAATGATTCAATACTATAATCTATCTAAACCCTCTATAATCCACCAAAAATCTATGTTTACCATCTTCCTTGTTGGTGAAAAGGATAGGTGAATACCATATCGATGTTATGGGTTTAATAAAACCCTTAGCCTCTGAGTCTTCAAGGGGCTTCATGAGTTCATAGAGCTCTATAGGTTCCATCCTATAAAGAGGAATGGACATTAGTTCCTCACTTATAACTAGATCTATGGTGAAATCAAACTCTCTCATGAGAGATAAACTAGAGAAATCATCAAGGAATATATCCATGAACTAATCCACAACCAGATAGATCTTTACCAACTGCATTCCCCGATCGCTGATAATGAGATTCACTAACTAAGTTGTCACTCCTCCCATCAATGTACACTTTGATCAAGTTTGATCCTTTTGGATATACCATTACCCCTTATATAAATATGTCCTACCGTTAGGTGATGTGAAGGACACTATACAATTAAAAAAATCCACTTGGCCCTGATATGGCACAAGCCAGTCTATATCGAGGATGATATCAAAGTCGGTTATCCCAAGGATGAAGAACTTCAAAAGAAATGACACCAAACCATATTAAGAGGACACTCCTAAAACTAAAACATTCCATCTATTTTGACTCCTAGTGCAATTTTGAGGGGCATGAAACCATAAAAGTACTCGATTAATAGACCAAAAAACTCCACACACATAGAACCTATGAAATAATGAGAAGCACCAGTATCCCAAAGGGAAGAAACTAAATTAGATGATACCAGGATAGTACATCTATCTATATATATGGACCAGGAATTTACTACACTAGCACTAGATAAAATACTTACATATGGCATGAACTGTTGCCCTAATATGCTACCTTAATAGCCTAATAATTCCCACTATGCTAATGCGAAAGATCTGGGGCCAGACTACCACGGTCACAACCACTACCTCCTTAGCCTGATCAGACCATGTAAGACCAAATCTCTACATGATGTGGAGTTGGAGATCCTATTCCTGACAGTGGTGCTGGTAAAGATCCCATACCACTAGATGATCGAGGAAAAGAACAACATAAGGTATAAATATTTTATATCCTGCCACATGCTTGGCCTTCCATCAAGTTACTCATTCTCCATGTATTTTTATGTTATCCCAATGCATTGGGGAAATACTGTTGATCTATCATTAAATGTAACCTAGTTGGAACCACCACCATGTGAACCTTCAAAATGACACTTTATATTACTAGGGAACCATCACACTACAATGAATCAAAAACATCCCTTGCTCACATTGCCATATTTTTTGATATTCCACTCTATAATTAAGTCATGTTTCACTATTTATGTAATGGTCATAAAATGGAAGATGTTCACATGCAAGAAGGCAGTATAACCATGGAAATTCTCAAAACAATTCATAGACATCAACTCATCACCAATTAAAGATGGACCAAAAAAATCAATGTAACACCCCAACCCCAGAATCCCAAGGTTTGTGAATTATTTTAATACATTTTCATAGTTACAAGGAATCATGTCCCAAAGGACCAATCCGTTTAGCAGTCTTGGAAAATATATTACTTACATGAAATTTACAATAAAATTTATAAAATAAAATATAACATAGATAGTCTTTTATGAATTCCATTATTATCCAATCATGAACCTGTATATCAATCATAAAACACTTCTTGGTATCCTAGAAAAAATAATACATAATAAAGGGGTGAGCTCAGATACTCAATAAGGGTAAATAACTTAACAGAAGCTATAAAATTTTCAGGCCATATGTGTAATAAAAACAACATCCTTTTAAACATAAATTTGAATGTAACAAGGATAAAATAAATCAAACATTACCATATAAAAATGCACATGTATATTCTATAAGTCGGATAATCACATGTAATAATTAATTTTATAATGAGGTAATGCCTAACGACGGACATCAAAACCACATAGTCAATGCATCAAGCCAAGACTACAGATAAAATATTTTTTCAAGGCCTTATGAAAAGACCCTTGTTTGTCTTATGAGACCTATCGATGAATCAAGGGGCTATAGAGGGCCCCAACCATCACTTACTAAGTCCACTTCATTCCTCATATGAAAATATTGGAACATAACATAAACTTTTATATAAAAACTAGCATTCTAAATATCAATACTTCATCCACTAACCACGAAGGGTAAAAAAATATTACATCCAATGTCAAAAATATCATAACTCATTCAATTCAATATAGAAAATTTTACTATAATTAATCAACCTAGATCAAGAATAATATCCAATAAAAGATGATGACATAGTTTAAAATGATCAGTAAAACCTTTTGAGAGAAATATCCTTTTTTGTAAAATCATTTAAAAGTCACACATTTTTAAAGGAAGTCATTTAAAATATATTTTTGAATTTATTTGTCCCATATCACTTTTAAACTTATAAAAGGAATTATAAATTTAAAACAATCTTTTCCTTATAAATAAATCCTTAAATCCATTTTGAAAATATGGACATTAATGAGAATGATTAAGAAGAATAAATATTTAAAATATTTAAAATGGTGTTTTAGTTAAAGTGTACCTTAAAAGAATCATTTTGAAATTTATTTTTTAAAACATGGAAAAGGATAATAAATATGTGACATAAAATACTTACACATAAACTATCTCGAATAATAATGAGATTGTGGAATTAACCCTTACTTTGCACATTCCATTGGTTGAGGGTACGTTTAACCTCCTGTATAATGACAATAGTATGTTATTAAATTAAACCAGAACCAAATTAATATTTATTATATCATACATGATTAATTTCTGACTTTATCATAGCCATTTAATAATGATTTCCAAGATAAATTAACATTTCGGGTAATAATCGCTTTCTTTATCGTACATGTTTTAACTTGTTATTTTGTATCATATCATTTAGATCATGATTTAAATACATCAAGAATATAAAACAAGATTTATATATAATATATATTTAGAATATAAATTTTTATAATAGATAGATATATGAAATGGAAAACACCGTTTATGGAGACGGTATATCGTATGTATGCATAAACGCTGTTTCCGTTTTCATATCATATTGAACTGAAGTAAGTGAATAATATATATGTAAGTACATACATATATATTTATATATATCAAGTATCATTATTATTTCATATATTATATACTTATTAAAAATATATATTTTTATAATCATCATTTAATGGTGAACCTGGAAATGAATCTCATCGCGTCGTGGAGGCGGTAAGTCGTATATACACACGAGCGATGATATCATTTACTTCATGATTAAAAGGATTGGAATTTTATTCTATATTAATTGTATAGAGAAATTATCATGTTATTTTAATTATTTATATAAATTCTAATAATAATTATATCCATCCAAATAACATTGTTTTGAATAACAAATTACACCATGGCTTGGAGACATTAAGTCGTACATACGCACACATGGTGATGTTATCATTAACAGGATGAATAGACTAATGAGTATGTTTGGACCATATTTATAATAAAATCACACTATATAGGAGGTGCTGGAGTTATTATTTTGATATAGATATAAAAAATAATGAGAAAGTTGAAGAATAAAATTAGTTTGAAAGATGTGATAAAATATTTACCTCTTTTTTGGGTGTTTCCTTTTGATTTGAAAAAAAGGGCTCCTTAGGATAGCTTTATGCTCAAGGTAAGGATTCTATGTTGAATTAATGCAAGTTGGGAGGAGATTTGGGTAGGGTTTGGCATAGAAAAATGTCTATGGATGTGTTATTTTGAGAGAAGGGGATGTATCCTTTTATAAGATTGGTGAGGGTCACTTTAGGAAAAGCTTGAAATATTATTTTATTATAAATTTATTTTCGGTTTATAATTGCTAAAAATTGATTTATTTCAAATATAATGTGGGGATGGGTCGTAATTATCTCAACAAATAGATTTTAGACATGTTTATGTCACCATATTGACCTTATCTTTTAGATTTAACTCTTAATTAAATAGTTTAACTTTTATAATGTCCTCTTGTATTATTATAATAAATGGTTAATAAACATACTATAAAATGCCAAATAACCCTTATTGGTTCATTAATGACATATTAATCATTATATATGTCCTTTATATGCACCTCATATTTTTAGGAATATTATATCATTTAATAATATAATATTTCTTTTAAAAATTCATTTATGTCAATTTTGACATTATTTAGTATTTGGTTTTTGTAGAGGTCAAAACAACATGATTACTAAAAAAAATCATTGAATCCTCACAAACATGTCATACGAAGCTCTAAAATTTGTGTATGGTATCAAAAGACTAAAGTTAAATTTGTTTGTATATTTATAATATTAATTATTTTAATCTTTTATCGATAAAGTAATTACTACATCATCATTGTGTCACAAATAAATTTAATTATTTAATCTATAAATATTATAAATAAAATACCATTATGTTGGAAATATTTTTATATTTCTAATGAGTATTTATAGTGGAATTTATCTTTTGTATAACCCTATATTCAAAATGGTTTAGTTACTAAACATTTAATTTGACACTTTTTACGCTTTAAATAAACTAATAATAAATGTTCTAATCTTATTCAAGTGGACCAATTAGATCATATTTTATTTCTATGATTGGTTTTGGTTGATATATACTTATCCAATAGAATTAGGACTTGTTTTAGCATAATAATAATATAATTTTTAACTTTAATTACCCTATTTACTTTTAACATGGGTAAATAAAAGTCAAACGTTACTATTCACCAAAAATTATTTTCATCTTATTGAACCAAATTTTTCATACTGATATCAAACGTGTCTCCAATATTTTTGTAATTTAATTCACAGAAGTGGTAAAATTATGTTTTTTGAAAATTTACAAATGTGCCTAGTAGGTCGGTAAAAGACGTTAAAAAATTCAATAAAATTTTATACATCTAATTTTATTATAAAATGAATCAAATGAATTAAATTGAACATATATAGGTATTATATATCTATTTTTACTTAAAATAAATTTAAATATAATAAATAAATATTTAAATAAAAAGTCGATGTTAAACAACAACACATTGTTTTTCAGTATTCATCAAAAATTGAAGGTTTTCAAAAAATACCATAAATTCACACTAATATAATTTTTATTATCCAAATTCAAAATTAAATTTTATTTTACCACATTAAAAACCTAAAAAAATAATTAATTAATTTAAAATTAATTCCCATAGTCAAAACAAAAAAGTGGGTTTTTAAAAATAAAATCTATCAAAAGATTAACATGTGTTTATGTCAAATTTAAATGTGAAATTACATTTAATGAACTAAATTGAATTAAATGATGAAAATATAATCTAATTATACTTATAAACCATTAAAATTCAAAATTTAACATAATAAATTATTTTGATTATAAAAGTTGTTTTCAGTAAAAATTTAGTATTTTTTTAGTATTAATCAAAATATGTAAGTTATCTGAAAAGTAACATATATTTATCCAAACTAAATTTTTATGTACTTATTTTAAAAAAGAATTTAATTTTAGTAAATTGAATATATAAAAGTGTCATATAATGGTTTTAAAAAGGGTCTCCATTAAAATGCGGTAAAATTTCATATTTTAAAAAATACTTCTTTTATCTAAAAAAATTGGTCTTACATTATGTCCAAGAAACACATAATATAGATTATAATATTATATGGAGTATATAAAATTCAAAATTCAGTTAATACTATTCATAACCGCTTTTTGAACGGATAGTTTGGTAAGTCGTTGTGCCCTTAAATTCGGTGTTGCGTGTAGCACAAGTTATTGAATTACATTGAAGAGTTAACGTACTATGAAATCTTGGGGTGTTACAATAAATCTCGGTGAAGATATTATAATACTCATGCATTTTCATAATGAACTGATAAAGATTCATGAACTCCCTCAAATAATCTTCTCTTGGAGTATGTGTAAATAAATGATCATAGAAATCGATTTAGAAGTCTTCCTAGACCATACCTCCTTAAAAAACTGACTGAGATATGATGTCCCACCAGTGTTTCATGGTCACGTAACATGTTGGTATAAATATTGACCCTCCACTTTGGAGGTGTCTCAAAATGGTCTATGATGGGTACCATGGCTTCAAACCACGACTGCATAACATGAGGTCATCCATCCCCCAAGAGGGTGGGATGATGTTCCTACTAGAATTCCTATGTAAACTCTTCCATAGTCAGGGAATGCTGACGTGTAACCAAAAAAGACTGAACAAACATAATTAATATATCAAAAAACAGAGCATCAGTTCCCAGAAGAGGATCAACATGAGGTTCCCTTGGTTGCACTATAATAGGTATAACTTGTGTCTTAGATCCCACCACTTACAGAGTGTTCTCATCACTAATCCCTTAGTGTAGAAAGTCAGGACTTTGTGGTTTCATAACTATACAATTTCTATGTGCACACACTACTGCAATAATTTATAATATATAGGGACTTCAGATAAAGAAATTGATAAAGAGGACAAGTAAATGGCCTACCTCTAAGCATATCCCAATTGATAGCCATCTCTTAGAGCCAGGCTTAAATAATATGTAAAGACCATTGAAGGATCACGGATAGGGTGCTGAGACACGGCCTATATCCCATTTCATAGGTAAATTCATGTTCAAGGCCTCAAATTTTCATGTCATATATCCATTTCATTTTAAAATCTGGTACACACTTTTATTCATTTATGTATATAATTCACGTTTTTTAATGATTGAATTAGGGGGATCACTATCCCAATTTTTAGGGGCCCATACACCTTATAAATTTAAATTATGTGTCCAATTAACAAAATTCATAACACACTAAAAAATGGTATATTGGAACATATATATATTAATAACTATCACGCAATACAATATATTAATGATGGGAACAACAAAAATCACAAGAAAATAGGAAATTCATACTTAAAGTAGATATGGTATGGAAATATGCCGGAATATTCATTTCCTATAGTGCCTAGTATGATTCATGATTTAATCTACACACATATTCTTGGTATTAGGTAATAGAAATAATTATATTGATAATACCAAAACAATAACACCACAAAAGAAGTCTGTCACCCAGCAGTGAAGTCGTATCAATAATAAATGTTATAATCAATAACCCAATTTCCCAACCAAAGTAATTTGGGCATCCCTCATACATGGGTTAGCATTGTCCAAACAAAGGGTGAATTCTATTTTTTTCATAAAATCATGTCTATCCCTAATATTAATATAAAGGAAAAATTTTCTCTAATACCACTTTATAGAATCCCTCCAAGAGTGTAATTGAACTGTGACCCAAGGTTTTGGCCCCATGACCACAACCACATCTCCCTATACACTAGAGGCTTTTGACGAAAAGTGGGGGCCTAGGGGGTGTTCATGGGGAGAATATGCCCTCATAATATATAGTATGAATAGTGGTAAATAGTAGTTAATTAATTGAAGAATCACAAGAAAAATGAAACATCATTGGAAGAAAAGAATTTAACCATGAAATATAATTAAGAAACTAGAAAAAGAAAATATCCTTAATAGGTAAAAAAATGGTACTGATGATGTCACATGTCTATAAAAAAGTTATTGTAGGGGAACGAGGGTACAAGACTATACATCATGAAATCTAAAACTAAAAAAGATCCATAAAATTCTATAACAGCATCTCGAGAAAAGGTTTGGTCCGATACCCCCAAAATCCATCCTAATAATCAAAGAAAATAAATCGATTATTTGAAGTTACACAATTCCCATTATCCATAAATATGATCATAAATTCTACTGAGATAAGAAATGGCCCCTAAGTATGACGTGATATATTAATCTTAGTGGGTCTACCATAATCACCAGTCTTTTCAATTTAATGCCATAAATAAAATATAGTGTCTCTTATATAATAAATATATAAAAACAAATAAATAACCACTATAAACATGGTTGAGGTTCCTAAACCGACACTCGTACCACTCCACATGCTTCATCCTAAGCCATATTTCTAAATAGAGGTACATATGAAATGTATAATATGAATACAATGGAAAAAAGTAAAAAATGTATCCTAATAGGAAAGCCTCAAAGCATGTGCTTTTTATTTGGGTCTCTTTTTTTATGTAAACAAATATGTGAACTGAAAAAAATATAATAAAAAGATATTAATCACATATGAAAAGATAAAATATGAAATCCTTATATTACAAGGTGGATTCTAGGCCCATTCAAAGTTATCTAAGAAGAATCAAATGCGTTTCTACACAACATCCAATATAACCAATGTAATCGATTCAATCCAAAGAAATCCATATAGAATTACTTGTATCATTGAAGACATAGTGACTCTAATTCTATTCCAAATATCTCACATAAGGCATCGGGTATCATCCATGGCATGGAATAACCATCTTAATAATTTATTTTCCCCGGTTTCTCCACTAGGGAACCATCGTCACTCATAAGTATATGTAAAACCGCTCGGTGATCTCGTACCTATAAATTAAAGAGATCTCTCCCAAAGAGTCAAGTTTATCCAACCAAGAATGATTATTCCTTCCAAGACCCACCTATACTCCTATCCCATTACAAGATAGCATGGAAATCCAAACACATAATAAGGAAAGGGATCAATATAATAATATTCCATCATGTATCCTTTTTAATACCTCATGCTCAACAAGATATCCAATTTTAAAATTTAATCTAATTACAATGACATTATTTTATTTCAAGGAAAAAGGCCTCAAATAATCGAAAATCATGGGATAAGGAATAAGAAATATGTAATGTCATATAAACAATTACATGTCATCACTTGTATTACACTATTACAAACCAAAAAGCTTACCAAAAAATATAATATTATTCATACGACAAAAAACAGAATAAGGACTTATCAATTTTCATTAATATGTATCAAAGAACATGTAGTCAATGACATAAAAAGCCCAAGATATATAACATTGAAAATAATTGAATTTATATTCAAGATATTGACCTATGGAACAAATCAACACTAAAAAAGTATTGAATAAGGAGGAAAAATATGTCATAGTATAAAAGTAATCGATGGAATATGGAATCTAATGTAAACACTTATTTAAATTTCATAAGTAGTTGAATTTATAGCACAAATATTTAAATATGAAGAATCCCTGAAGAGCATTTAAATATAAGGATCAAGACCTGTAGTTCAAGGGAAAATATCACAGTTTGCAAATCATATGAACTTAATTATTAAAATAAGGTGAAACTCACACACATGGGGTGATTCAAAAATTAAATTTTGTGAGAAAAGTGGACATTATGTATGGGAACTTCCAAGGGGTGGCCAAATATAAATGGATCACCCTAATATGGGTTTCTAGATATGCTAGTTTTCCATAAGTAATAGAAACCAACCTTAAATAATTTATTAACCTAGAAGGAAGCCTCACATGATGGTTTCAGAAAGAGACACAATGAAACATAATATGAAAAGTGATGAAATAAAGCGAAAAGAGAGTAGACCCCCTACCTCAACATAATATCACACTAATCATATAATAATAAGCATTGATTCGACCTAAAAAACGGGGAATCAATGGATTTTTCAAAAATACAAAAATAGGTTCTTGGTGTCGATTTCTGTATATATTAAGAAATGTGATCTTTAGGTGAAATTAAGTAACATTTTTACTAAATATAAAATTCCAATAATACCATCAAAGATGTGTACATGTTTTGTGATGTGAACACAAGATTGAAATACATGTGAAAGGCTGTTATGCACCAAATTCGATGTATGTCATTAATTTTCTATGATGTACATGGAAAATAGAAAAGGATAGTGCATGAAAGATTGTAATATACACATGAATCCCTAATGTTCTCAATGTGATGATGAGAAACCCCTTATGCGGATGCCCACTATGGCTCCAGGTGTGGCTGTAAAGAATACATCTTCTGCACCCAAAATCTTATAAGTTGCCACCCAATATTTTTTCCTACTTATAATAGTTCCCCCTATTTCTTCATGGTGATCCAATGGGGGTTAGTCATCACTCTTGTATGCATAAGACCAATCTTCCACAATAGGACAGAATAATTGAACCCTCCATGTTCAGATCTTGTGAGATAGGTCCCCTATGGGGTCACCTTTGCATGGGTCCATAGTGGAATGATCCTCGCATGTCCTCTTTTCAGCCTAAGTTAGGTTCACACAAGACCACCTCTTGTGGGTAGCCTTGGCTTTGTAGATAAACCCAATATTTCACTAATAGTGACATAATTCCCAATATTGCACACATTAATACAGCAAGGACCAATCTTGCACACATCTCATCCTTCGTGTAGCACATAATATACGCAACAACATTCAAGAATTTTCTCATTGGTCCATACCATAAGAGGTGTACCCCCACTCCCCAACTCAGGATCACTGTCGGGCTGTTGTCACCACCCTCTCGATCGGTCCTTTCACTACCGTCACCGACCCCCATGAAAAATACAGAGTCACACTATTAACAATTTAGGTGGGGTCGATGACATTTTGGGTTGTACCCCCCTACAGACCCAACATCTATCTCTATAATAGCTAGATTTGAGATACTCTTCCACATTCCTTGAAACACCTTGATTTGGAATACTCCTCTTGGTAGCATTCCAATATCATGAGTTGAGATTATCATCATTAATTAACTGAGTACCTAGAGCCAAACCATTCCTCAAGAAACTCCTCCAACCTCATCACCTGACTCCTATACCAGGTTTAACCAAAAATTTCCGTTGTTTCATAAGTCCCACACATTCCATTTCTAGGATTATTACTCTGAATAGTCCTCTATACATGACTAAAAACTATAATATAACATATATAACAAAAATAGGATGCCTCTGTCTCTGAATGAGAGATGGAATATAAGACAAGAATAATATTCTAATAGTCCTCACTATAGGAGTTAAATCTATATCATACCCTATCACTCATGAACATGATGCCTTGTGTGTCAAGAATATGACGTCTCATGTCGTGATCATGAGAAGACACACATACTTCATTTAAAAGACATTAAACTACTATATTACCTCATACAATTAACATGGGATGCCCTCATGGCCAGACAAGATGAAGATGTTATGGTTAGCTCTTATTCGTAATACCCAACTATATCATTTCCCCTCTATAGAGGCACCCAGAAAACTCTTATCTGTAATCCCCATCCATATCATTTTCACTCTATAGCGGCACCCATGCAACTCTTCTACGTAAGCCCCATCTTTTTCATTACCGCTCCATAGAGGCACCCAGGAAGCTCTTACACATAAAACCCATTAATATTGTTAACTCTCCATCGTGACACTCAAGAACCTCTTATTCATAAGCCAAATACATATCAATTCCACTCCATAGTGGAACCTGGGAAGCTCTTACACGTAAGCCCCATCCATATAATTACCTATCCATAATGGCACCTAGGCATATTCTAAGCACATGTACCATCCTCATATTTTTCAATCCGTAGCATCACCTTGGAATTTAACCTTGTATAAGCCCCATTCCATGCCGAATAATACATATTTTTATCTCTGTCTTATACACAAGGTACATAAGAAGCCTCCTTGAGGATTAAGACTGACACCATCATATTCACATCAGTTCACCCTCATCCATACTGAATGATGTTAAATTGAATGGGAGACCCGAACTATGTGAATTTTGATTATTTTATTCTAAATAAGGTACATTGTAATCCTACTTGAGGTTCAATCCCATCATCCATTCCAATCCTGATCCCATCCTTGACTCAATATGTATTAGGTAGATCATGCTTCCAACTGAATGTCACGATTAATTCGTGTCCCCATCCATGCACTCCATTCTCACGAGTTGCATCCTCAGGTGTCTCATCACCCCATACCTAACTATGCGTACTTTGATTCCAAGCCACATGGATTTGTAGGAAGCCTCCCTGAGGTTCAACCCATCACTCTATCAATTCTATCATCACATCCCCCATCTCAATCCATATTCTTACCTAGGTCACTACATCCCAGTGACATCATGCCATCTACATCCCCACTACTTCAAGAATCATCTGATGATCCAACAATGCATAATCCTCACACAACCCATGTTCATCTAACCTAGAAAGATCTTCTTGTGAAGGGATGTCAACCAAATGTAATCCCCAAATCCCCCAAATGAACTAAAAAGGTTTTGGTCCCTATCTTCTATATAGGGTATGTAGGAAGCCTCCCTATGGTCCCATCCCAGCCAATGTGAGACAACTGTGTTCTCTTAACTACTATAAGGGGAAAATCACATAGTAAAGCACATGTTTTGGCTAATCATGAAAAACAAACAAGTATTTGGCCTCTCTACCTATCCTTTACAACCCCACATGGACATGCACCATGGATCACATGGTTTCATAAAAACTATGTGGCCAATCTTGTTTCATACTTTTCATTGCTACAAGATTAAAATGATCGCCAGATGCACCCAGGATCTCCAGTAACCTCTTAGGCATCATAATTAAGTACTTTCAAAGAAATTAAAACAAAAATTAAATGGCATGTATCTTGGGATAAAGATGATACATTACAAATAATACATTTCAGTGGATAGTAAAGCTTTATTATCTACGGATACTAGACACATAATCATCTTATTTCAAGAAAAATATTCAACATCACCCATATATTTTTCTTACATAGTACACTGATTTGTTATACACTAATAGAAATATTTTGTTGTAACCTAAGGAATGAAAACACAGTAATAATGGTCTTAGATTCATATAATGAATATTTCATGAGATATATAAATCAATTATCATGTGTAACCATTTCATTACAACAATGTCATAATATTGATATCTTAACATTTGAAAAATATAACGATCAATTCAAATATCATAATATTGGAAACATTCTTCGGTAGTTCATAAGAAATGAATAATATATGAATCAAGGATCATGATATATAAGATCACATCATATGAATATGAAAATTTCATAGGTATTGGCATAAAAAGTGTTTCATAATAATAATCATAAATCATTTTTCAATACAATCTATGAAGACATTCATCACATGTTGGGATTACACTAACCACTATTATACCCTCTTTGGTACTGGGATACCTTCAAATACTCACATTGAGTTAATAATCAATAAAAATTACCCAATTAATTGGAGGGATATAATAGACCTACCTATCCAAAAATCATAATAAATTCACATGTATTCCATAAGATCGTGAAATATTTATAAAAAATTATATTTTTTATATAGGAGGTTTGAACATGTTCAAAAAACTCCGAACCTGAGGTAAGGATTTATTTCACACTTTTATCCTTATTTTTGGTTTTTTATGTTTTCAGTTTCCATTGAGGTAATTATATTCTTTATTTATATTAACCCCCAAATATTTTATTCAATTCATGTTAATTCTTGAAATTACAAGCTTAAATTTCATTTTCAACAACTTATATAGACCCCCAGGATTTACAAACACATATATTATATCATTTTCATGGAATATATAATAGAGTACACAAAAAAATTCCCAAATACCATATTAGTTTAGTGACTTTAAAAACCTGGAAAGATAAACAATGGCCCATAAGTGAACTACATCACCTCCCACTGTGTTATACATAACAAGAAATATTCATTGATATATCATACATAATACATATATTTGTAAACATGGGAAAGGAATCATAATAAAGGGTGAGATCAGATTCCCAGAAAGGGTAATTAGGTAAATTAAAAAGCATAACATGAATATAAGGGTATGAAAACATCATAATAATATTTAAAAACCATAAAATTTATATCAAAGATCACAATCAAGATACATTGAATAGTTATTGGTATTTCAGAAGACCAGAATCATTATATAATCCAAGATTAGGAAAATTAAGACCATAAAATTGGCATAATACATGGAATTAGTGTAGTACAAATAATCATAGAAAATAATTCCCATATTGTTCAAGGTGTACTATCAAGGCCATCATAGAAGAAAATGTTCCTTTACTGTACCAAGTTCACTCCTCTGTCCATCCATGTATTACTATATAATTTTCATGCCCCATTCCAACCCTGTATTAATGTAATTGGTTCACCACTATTATAGCCTCTTATATCTAATGGGAAAATAAAATTTACCCATTTAATTTGAGGGATATATATTCCTCACCCATCTCATAATGAAAATCATATTTATGTACTCTAAAAGATTATAAAAATTCATCATATAATTAACCATGAGATAAAATTGTTATCCGAAATATTTCATCATATCATTACCTATTAAGATGATAAATGTTTCTGTATTATTTATTCATAGAATAGCCCCTGAAAATAAGTGGGTTACAAAAGAATATTTTCCATGGAATAGAAACCAGTTTCATAAACATCAAGCCATCAAAACAAATCCCATTCAGAGAAATAATAAAAATTGTAACCTTTGAATATATTCCCATTTAGTAATGATTGGCACTAAAAGATGTCATATTAGATTGAAAATATTTCTGAATGATCATTTAGAATAATTCTTGAGTAAAATATCCTCTACTATTTGAAAAATTATTTTTAAAACAAAAAACATTTTTGAAAATATTATTATTTAAAAATAAAATTGTTAACATATAATGGAATCATGAAACACTTTTGAAAATAATATTATTTCAAAATATCTTGAAGAGATATGAAATAATATTTGAAGAATTATTTTTCATAGTGGTAGTGAATTCTGTCCATGTATTACAAGTTAAAATAAATATTCCTTTCACATTTCCAGTAGAAGTCATAATATCATTGATCAAAAAATATCAAGAATATTAATTCGACAAAATTTCCTTAAAACGATAAAATATGGGTGAAATTTTAATCTAAAAATCAATGGGTAATAATAGAAAATTTTTGAAAATATTTTTAGAATCCAATGATTTGGGACAAATTTAATTTTTGACATATTTTAGAAATAAATAAAGATTAAAAAACATTTTCATAATTATAATATGTAACAAAGACTGAAAATGGTAAAATTACTTGGATATAGAATTAATAAACTGATTAAATTATAATTTATGTGAATTATTTGGTGATTCATAGTAATATTTCATCGAAGAAATCAAAATTATAAACAATCTTGATAAAATAGGGGATTTTATAAATATACTCTTACCATTTTGGTAACATTGAGTCATAATCCCCATAAAATAATTATATTAGGTATTTCAAAAAATATCATTAAAATATGTATATTCATGATATTACATGTAAAATGTGATGTATATAAACCTTATAAAGGAATATAGGTGCATAAAATAACATGTGTTTCAATGATGGAAAATTGAGACAAAACTCCTTTACACTTTGTTAATGTTTTAACCATACACCCCATGAATGATTAATCAAAAAATGGTTTTTTAAATACAAATAATTCTCAGTATAAAAATTGTAAAATACATCCATGTGTAGCATAAAAAACATATAATAGAAATAGGTGGGTAATATGGATTCAACCACATGAAAAATAAAATTGATATGAAAATACATTACATTAAGTATTGACTTCCATTATACTCATTCAAAATTCCTATATAAAAAATAAAATTTTATTATTCATATATTATACAAAAATATTCATTTATATCATACCATATATTATTTTCTTATTATCTTTATTACCCATTTATTAACAATTTCAAGTTAAAGTTATGTTTCAAGTAATAACCCCCTTGTTTTTTCGTATATGTGTTTATTTGTTATATTTTTGGTCCTCATAAATTAATAATAAATTAACAATATCTATATTGATAATAATGATATAAAAAACTTATATATTCAGTATATGTGTTTTTATAATAATCTATAAAACATAGAAATATGAAATGAGATACACCATTCATAGAGACGGTAGCCATACATATGCATGAATGATGCTTTCATTTTTATTGTCGGATTAAATGAATGAAAATTATATGAGATGTTATGATTTTAGAATCCTTTTTTAGGTCATATATATCACATATTTTTTTAAATCTATCCTTAATGAATTCTATGTAAATCATAAATGAATCACATCGCATCATGAGGCGGTAGTCCAATGTAATCAAGAACTATGTTATCATGTTAAAAAATAGAATTCATGAATGAATGATTTATATAATAAATAAGGAATAATAATAAAATCATAAATATCATAAAAATAATATTTAATCAGTATTTCCATCATTATTCACAAGCTTGATAAGTGTAATGGAAAACAAACGACATCTGTTCACGAGGTAGTAGTCTGACGTACACATGAACGATGGTTTTGTTAACCATTTGATGGAAGTGTGTGTGGTTAATGGGTTTTCCTTTAAAATATAAACATATCATAATATTTAATGTACTTATTCAATTATATAATATTTATATAAATCTAATTTAAATATTTTGAAAAATAACTAATACAGACATGATCATTGATGAACGTTACCTACCCTTTGGGTATCTCATTTTGGTTTTCCACAAATGAATTCATTGGTTGGATAAATGCACCAATTAAGGATTATAGGATAATAAGATTGAAGTTTTATATATATTTGGGTTTTTTCTGTTTGAGAAAATGGCCTTATTGGTTTGAATAAGAGGGTGAATCCCTTTTATAGTGGAGGATGTGTGACATTCTTGTAACTACAAAAAATTAAATGTTTTTTTGGAGTTCTCCATTACATCATGTGCATAAAAATGAACTATATTCTAGAAAAGATTTTATATGATCGAAATATTTCTATACAATATTATTTAGACAAGTTTATAGGTTACCCCCTTATATTTAAATATTATTCCCTTAGAAAACTCATTTTTCTCTGAATTGTTGTAATTAATATTTCCTATTTTCACAAATAATTGTGGTAAAAATTTAATTTTTACTTATTATAAATTAGTATTTTTGAAAATATGGAATCTTTATTTTCCAAATTAAATACACATAATTAGTAGAATTATTTTTAAAATTCACCCTATAGACATGTCGAGAAAGCAAGTTTTTATAGAGAAAATGATCAAATGTTTAAAATGTTTTTATATTCACATTCAATATCAAATTGATTATAATTACCTATGTTTGATTACTATATCATTAAATGAACAAATTATACTTTAAAACAAAATTAAAATATAATTTAACTATATAAAAAAATTTACCAAATGAAAATTTTAATTCAAATTTAATATACTTATATATTCATCTAAAAAAATGAAATATTACATAAATATCCAAAAAAATCACCCTCAGCTAATATTTGAAATTATAATTAAAAAATATAGTTTATTTTATCAAATTCAATTTATAAAAGTTTTATAAGGTAATTTAAATATTTTCTACCAGAAGATATAAAATGATGTTTTTGGATAAAATATCATTTTGAAAATATTTAAAGACTTTATTAAATACATTTTATTTTATCACCAATATGTTTCCATTATATTATACTGTTATATTTAAAAATAATTATTATTGTTAATATTACTATGATTAAAGGATAGGTTAAAAGGTTTCAGTTTAAATAACTATATTAATAATATAACATTATTTTGTTAAAACTCTATGTTGCATGTAATGAAATCGATGACAATTTTGCGTGTAGTGAAAACATGACATGTTTTAGTGTCTAAAAAAATTAATAGATTAGTGGATTTTGGAATTCCATTAATATAATAAATTTATTTTATTACAGAACATGTTCATAAAGACATGGAGAGTTATATTCAACCCCCCAATGGATTTTAGCATCAAAATTCATCATTTTTATACAAAAATGAGGATATTTATTCCTCATCAAATCCTGATTTTCCCATATAGATTCTAAAAAATGTTGGTTTCACCAAAAAACATTTACAAGGTAAATTTTCTTGTTTTGTATAATTTTCTTTGTATGATCCATAACTTCATTTAGTTTTTATTGATAAAAATTATCTTTCTCTATTGGTATGACCTAGGGGTTCCAGTATATGTGTATGGGAGGTGTGTATTTCTTTGGAAAGAAACCTCAAATACATCAATGACTGGATAGAAGTTTTAAAAGGGGTGGTTTTGTTAATAAAAAATTATTTTTTAGTCAGTCAGTCAGGGTATAGTTTCCCTTCATCCAAAATCCATTAACCCTAATCCATTCAGAAATTAATATAAAAACCATCACATTAAAAAAAATTAATGATGTTGTTGATGATTATCAACATAAATATCATGCAGATTCTAAGATTTCATGATGTTATTATGAATGGATCTAACGTTCTATACCATTTCTTTTTGTGATCTCATGTCCCAATAAGTTTCTTCCTCCAACATCATTCCAACACATCAAAGATCTAGATTTATTCCCATATAGGACTTCAAAAGGATAGAAACGAATTCTTCAAGAAAATATTTTATTGTAGGAAAACTCAAATAGAGGTAGGTTTTGATCCCAAACACCTTTGAAATCCATCATACAAGATATCAACATATCATACCGAGTTTGAATTTTTCTTTCAAAATGAACTCCCATCCAAGGATGGTAAGAAGCGCAGGTGCTCAAATTTATATTACGGACTTGATGAGTACTTTTCCAGAACATTCAGGTAATCCTCATATTAAAATATGATAATATTTTATGTGGTACTCCATGAAACCTTACCACTTCATTAATGTATATCCTGGAATGATAATCCTGATAGATTTCTTCTTGGAAGGTGATGAAGTGTGATGAATTAGTAAGGTGATAAACTACCAACCATTTAACATTATTCTCTTCAATGTTTTTTGGGAGTACAATGATAAAATTCATGATGTTCTTCCTTTTCCCTTATGGTATGGGTAATATATGAAAGACACCCTAATAATTTTTTCATTAAGACTTAACTAATTAACATACAAGGATCTGAGATACAAAATCTGTGACATCTCTCATCATTTAAACCCACTAGAATAATTCATTCAAATATATGAACATGTTCATATATAATGTAGGAATAGATAATGAATAACTATGATCTTCCACTAAAAAATCCTTCTTAAAATTATTTATATACAAAATTCATACATGGTTCTTAAAAATTATCCTTCCATTACGATTTTGGTTAAACTCAAGAAAATTTCTAACATTCTTTTATAGATCAACATCTCCATTCTATGCCACTTAAATTTTCACTTTGATAAATGGTTGAATATTCAATTAAGAGAGATAATATTTCTCCCATTTTCTCCAAATTTATAAATCCATCATTTGAGAATCCAAAAATATTAAATCTTTTGTAATACTCATCAAGGATAATCAAGCATGATCTGTTCATTTTAAAGAATCACCCACCATATTTATCTTCCCATGGTGGTAATGTAATAAGAATTAATATTCCATAATCATCTCTATCCATATTCATTGTCACATGTTCAAATCATTCTATGAAAATATATACTTTAAATATCTATGATTGTTATACATATCACACATTTCATCATAAAAAAATTTCCCTATATCTTTAATAAAAATATTATCTCAGATAACTCCAAAAATTTGTTGGGTAATTTTTCTCGTGAATCATTAATTTCATGAGGAAATGTCTATAAACATTTTTTTTCATAAGTACACATCTAAATCACTTCTTGGATACATCATTATAGATTAAAAACCCTTTTCCAATATATGGAAATATAATCATAGATGAGTTTAGTAATATTCTCTTTAGTTCATTGAAATATTATTCACATTCATCTGTCCAGAGTAACTTTGTTTCCTTTTGAATTTACATGGTTAGAGGGATAGATAGTCAGGAGAAATTATCCACAAATCGTCAATGAGATCCAATAAAACTGAGAGAGCTACAAATCTCAGCCATCGAGGCTAGTCTCTACCAATATTCAAAAGACTCCATATTTGATGAATCTACTAATATACCTTCTCTCAATATTATATGACCCATAAATTAAACCTTCTATAAAGAAAATTCGAAAATTTTAATTTATTCATGTTGTTTCTCCTTCATTTTTGTCTGTAGCACAACACATTGATGCTCTTTATTATTATTATTTTTATTTGAATAGTTTATAACATCATCTAAAAATAATAACAAAAACTCATAATGGTAATCTATAGAGACTCTATTCAATAAAACAATGAGTTTAAAAGGTAAATTCTCAAGACCAAACGACATGAAAATATATTTGTATCGTCCATGCCTTTTACAAAATTTCTTCTTATACATAGAATCATTCTTAACCCTCAATTTATGATATTTAAAATGGATTTAAATCTTGGAAACATATTGATCTCTAGGAAACTAATCAAAAAATCATCAATAAAGAAAAGAAGATACTTATTCGTAATTTTGATCTTGTTCAGAAAAAAATAATTAATGCAGAGTGGCATTGGTCCATCATTCATTTTCAAAAAACGGGAACGTGAACCCAAGGTGACAAACATTACCAAATGAATCATTTTTCAATGGTTTTTGGTGTTTCATCTTCAATTACTTCAACACAATTGGCACCATTCAATAGGGAGTCATTGAAATTGGTGTGGAACCAGGTATGAGTACTATTGTGAACCGAACATCAAATTTTGGTGGAAGGTATTGAAAATATACTATAAAGAGATCCACAAATTACCCAACAATATGCATATAATAGTTTTTGATTTAATCTCCTACAATCGTAGATAAAAACACCTTTTGAGTAAGAATTAATTCTCATATAGTGGATGTGATATCCATAAGAAGCTCATACTTTTTATCACATCATTATAAGATCACAATTTGGGTTGGAATATAAAACATTACTTCCCTTAATCGACATTTTATTTCAGATTTATGAAAATATCAAATACATGATTATGATAACATAAAATTTAACCAGAGGTATAATGACCAGATTTTCAAGAAGCACATTCCCACTAATGTCTACCCGAGAGGTATCATAGAATTGAGATGAAATAATCATAACATTAGGGGTTTAAATATAAATTATATGTCTTACTCTCTTAGTAGAATATTGATAAACATAAAAAATTCAATAGATATGAATGAATGTGTATACCCAGTGTGAAAAAAGACATTAGCAGTTCTACAATGGAAGGTAATTGTAGATTTCACAATGTTGTTATCCCGACCCTTATAAAAAATGGTGATATAATGGGATTTACCCTTGTCCCTCCTCTTAGGAGGTTGCTGATGTCGATCATCATCATTAACAATCAATATTTGGCATTGGTTATCATAAGACCCATTATCCTTTCACTTAATGTGCTGAAGTGGGGGACAAGCTTTCTATTCATCTTCCTCTATATTCACATGTTATATAACTTCTTCACATCGCATCAATAATATATTTCCAATCACCTTCCTTTCCACAATTAAATCGTTTAGAAGACCAATTAAGACATATTACTCCCTGATTTTTAACAAACATTGATCATAAAGGAAATCATCACCTCTTCACTCCATGATTTTCCAATTTAACATTGAACTCCATCTTCCTTTTTTTGTCAAAACTATGACATTGAAACGTAAATCTAACCTATATGTCTACTTTGACATCATAAAAAACTATTCATAGCTACTGTAGTCTTTTATGGATAATTGTATTCAATGAATTGGATTTAGACCACTTAATTATCGATGAACCACACTTTCAGGTTGGGTGATAATACCCGAATCATAACTCACATGTATTTTAAAATTATCCTTGTAGGTGAAAAATGATTTACTATCCATTTTAATTAACTAAAGGAACTCTTTCTAAATATTAATATGAATAACATGAGGAAAGTACATATTAATAAATAAGTTCATGAACTCTTCCCAATACATAGAGATAATTTTATCTTATTGACTCATTTTCATAATATGAGTCCACCATGGATCCACATAACCTTCCATATAGTAGACAACAAATATAACCTTTTCATTCTCCAAAAATTAAAGTAAAAAATATATTTATAGTGGTACCAATCCATTATTTGAAAACTAGAAGACCATAAGACCCACTAAAAGATGGTAGAATTTTTCTCACAAAGGAATCAATAGAATCTTCCCCATATTTTCTCATTTTCACATCCAATGTGATTCACATATTTAAAAAGCTATGTGAAAATAAAAATGGGATTTTTTATACTATCTCCCTTGACAATTGGATTTTAAGGAGAAAAATCATAGAAATTTACTTCACAGTTGACATTAATGTGGTTCCTTAAGGTTACATCCATTAACTAAATCATAATATCATAGAGTAAGAAACCATCCTCATAGAGGGGAACTACATAATGATGAAAATAACCTATATGATTTCAAAATAATGACACCATATTAAATATATTACATTCTATATTTATCATAGGTCATTAATAGACATATTATATTTATGTTCTTCCTGATGGTTCCTATATAATATAATAATTTCCTAATAATATACCCTAGGAGTGTAAAACCAGGTGTTCCACAAGACTCATTTTCATGCACTAGTTCCCGATAGAGTCTAACTGTATACAGTGTTTTGGGGTTAATACCCCTATTTACATCTTTTCTAAAGCCACATCGAATTGTCTTATCTAGATAGGGATATATTACTTGGAAAAAACTCCCTCAATACATTAACAAAATTCAAGGATATTTTTCAATACCTTAATTAATTATTATAAATATCCTTAAAGAAATTTATATAGGTATATCACTAAGGTTTTTTCATCCTCGTTTGTTGTGGTTAACTAAAAAATTCCTCTGATGCCAATTATAGAGACCCATGATTTTCCATAAATAGACATTACATCATTATTACAATATATTAAATTTATTATAAACAAACACACCTAAAAAATAAAATAGTTTTGTTCTATTAGAAAAATGGAAACATAAACACTAGTTGATAAGTGAGGTACATCATCTCCCACTATATTATTCATAAATAGAGAAAGAAAACATATAAAAGGGTAAGATCATATAATTGAAAATGGAAAATAAGGTCGATTCATAAGAATAACATGAACATTAGGGTATATTAACATGAGAAATGCATTTGAAAACTATACCATGCATATCAAAAAACATAATCACAGTTCATGGCATAAAGTGTGACAGTTCCTAAGAAATGAATCATAAGATATTGAAAGACCGTGAGGCCAGAGATCATAAAACTGTAATAATACATGGAATTGTTGGCATACAAACAAGCCTAAAAAATAATTTTCTTATTTTTCAAGACTCATATCCAAGGAAATTATATCAGACAAAGTCCTTTACTGTACTGAGTTACTCCTCATTCACGATTTGTATTACTGTACCTGGTTCACTCACTCTTCCAACCCTATATTGTTGTACCTAATTCACTCTTTATTCCAGCAATATTTATCACATGAGATATATAAATATTTACCCAATGATTAGGAGGGAGAAATAGGTCCCACCCATCTCATAATGAAATACATATTTATTTGTGCCAAAAGATCATAAACATTCATCATATCATAACTCATGTAATGAAATTGGTATGAAAAAAACTTCATCTTATCTTAACATGTGGAAATGATAAAAGTTTAAAAATTATTTCATCAAATCATAAACTATCAAATAAAATGGGATTCATCAGTATATATCCCTTGTAAGAGAAATGGGTTTCATAAATTTCATTCCATCAAAACATAAAACATTCAGGAAAGGAATATAAATGGTATCTTTAGATCATATCCCCATTATGTAATGGGTAAAAAATAGATTACATATTATATGAAATGTTATTTTTGAAATATCTTTTAAAATATTTTTAAGGAAAATACCCTTTCGGCATTGATAAACACATCTTAAAACATAAAACATTTTGAAAACATTTTACTTTTAGAATTACATTGAAAAATGTTAAATGAATCTTGAAAATTTTTTAAATTATTTTTATATGACAATATTGTTTAAAAAATGTAATGCTTTATTCTATTTAATGATGGGTTAGGGAGGTAGATAATTCTATGCATTTTATACATGATAAAACAAAGATTCATTTTATATGTTTGATAGAATCCAAAAGTGCCTTGATTAAAAATCGGCTAGAAGATTCCATGTATAATGGTTTTGTAAAACTGGTGAAACACGACAAAATTTTAAAATAAAATAAAATTATAATTAAAAAGAAATTAATTTTTTTTAAAAATCATTGTTTTTTGAGGAAATAGATTTCCAACTAAATAGAGAAATAATTCCACATTTAAAACAAATCTTCATAATTATCATAAGAAACAATGATTTAGGAAATAGTTCCATTACATGGATATGTGATTAATAACTATAGTAGAAGAAAATTAAAGATAATATTTTAGGGATTTATCATAATATTTCATCAATTAAATTATAATCATAATCATAAAAGATCCTGATAAGCGATGAGATTGTACTAATAAACTGTTACCATTTTGGTTACATTGAATCACAATCCCCATGAAATATGAAAATTAAATGAAGGATAAAATATCATTAAGATAAGGAGATCCATGATATAACAAGAAAAAGGGGAAGCATATACAACTCATAAAATAATATAGGTACATAACATAACATGTGTCTCAAAGAAGGAAAATTGAGACATAATTATCTTGACGATATAGTAAATTTTTAACTGTAAAATAAAGGAAAGCGATATAACCAAATTGATATTTAATTCAAAATAATTCTTAGATCAAGAATCATAAAATTCATACATGGATGTATACCCACAATATATAAGAAATATGTGGTGAACATCTCTTCTGTGTCTTGAAAAATTAAAGTTAGAAGGAAATCCTTTACCTTAGATCTTGAATTTATTTGCAATAGTCTAAACCACCTTTATAATAAATATATGTTTATTATAATTATATTACCTAATAATATCAATTAATATCATAGTATATATGATTTTCTTATGGAATTTCCTACCAATTTTATATCAATTCAATGTTAATGTTACGTTTCAGGTAATAACCGCTTTATTTTTTCATATACATTCTGATATGTTATATTTTTGGTCCTCATCCATTAATAAAGTTATAGAAGTTTGAATAATTATAAAAAATATTTAATCATATTATATATTTAGAATATATACATTTATAATAATCTATAAAATATAGAAATAATAAATTGAATACACATTTAATGGAGATTGTAGGCCATACGTATGCATTAACATTATTTGCATTTTTTTCAGATTGAAAGAATTAAAATTATTTGAGTTATTATCATTATATAATCCTTTTTAAAATATTTCACATAATTTTATTTAATAAATCCTTAAAACATTCCATGTAAAACATGAACAAATCAAATCATTTCGTAAGACTGTAGTCCAACGTACACACGAATGACATTATCTTATTCCTAGAAAATAGAAGGAATGAAGGTATATTTTATATAATAACTAAAGAATAATAATAAGATCTTAAAAATCATAATAATACTAAAAATAAAATATTGTCCTTGTGTGAATCATTATACCTAACCTTTATATATTGTAATAAAAAAAATAAATGACATCGATTCGTGAGGTGATAGTCCACCGTATACACGAATGATAATTTCACAACCCATTTGATGGAAGTCTGTATGGTATCAGGTCACACACTTAACATAAGAACATCCCATTATATTTAATATTATTATATAATTATTTAATATATATATACACATATATATAAATCATTGAATAGTTTTTGGGAATAAAATAACTTTTGTTGATGAACGTAACATCTTCTTAATGTATCTATTTTTGGTTTTCAACCAATGAATTCCTTATTTGGATTTAGTTATAATGTAAGGAATCATGGTTTAGTTTATAGAATATTGGAGTTTATTTTTGTTCATTTTGGATGAAAAAAATGGCTTGAGAGGTGTCAATTTGAGTGGGGGTGAGTACCCTTTTATGATAGAGGAGGAGTAACATTCTAACAAATACCAAAAAGTAAACACTATTTTGATATATCACTTATATAACGTGCTTCAAATAATGAATATTTTTAGAAAAAATAAGGTATATGATCAAAATATTTACATAAAATGGGGTTTGGTAATGTTTCGAGGTCATTTCCCCTTAACATTAATGTTTTCTCTCTTTGTAAATGCGTTTTCTCTTAATCATTGTGATTAATTTTATCTGTTTTCACTAATAATTATAGGGAAAATATTTAGTTTAACTTATTATAAATTATAATTTTTTTTTAAAAAAATATTAATGCATGTTACCAAATTAAATTTACATTAGTGGCATAAATTAATTTAAAATTTATCCCCCAGACGTATAGAGAAGCGAGTTTTTGAAGCAAAAAAGATCCCAAGATTACAATGTTTTTATAATTTTTTCAATATGAAATTAAATAAAATGACCTCAATTTGAATAAAATATTTATAATTGAACAAATTATATATTAAAATGAAAATAATATATATTAACTATATAAATAAATTAAATGAAAAGTTAGTTTTCACTTAAAATTCAGTATTGTTCACTATTCATCCAAAATGAAATACTATATACAAATCCAATAAATTCAACCTAATATAATTTGGAAATTATCAACTCAAAAATTATTTTTTTATTTTCAAATAGAAAATCTAAAAGTTTTAAAAATTAATTTTTTTGGGTTCACAGAAAGACAAAAAAATCACTTTTTTGAGAAAATAGTTATTTTCAAAACATATAAAGACATTATCAAATATTATTTATTTTATCAAAAATATTCTTTCATCATGTAATAAATTATATTTAGTATTATAATAATATTCATATTATGATTATTGCAGACTACGGTAAAATGGTTGGGTTCGAATTATAGTATTTATAAAATAACGGTGTTTCTTTAAAACTCTCCATCATTTATAATGCATGTTAAACCGAAATTATGTGTAGCACAAGATGAAAATTATGTAGTGTATAATTAAATTATAATAGGGTATAGTTTCAAATTAAATATATAAATTTAATTTAATTTATTCAAAAAGAAATAAAAAAACTCAGGGTGGTACCCTTTAAGTGGTTAAGATATCTAAAGAATATTTTTAATGAAAACCAACTTTGTCTTCATTTTAATAATGAATGTTTTTATTTCATATCATTGTTATAATTAAAATGGTTTCCAGATTATTTTTATACTATCCAATGATTTTTAATGTCATTTTTACCCATATTTATCTTTTTATAAAAAAAATTCCTGGGAATCTTCTTTTCATTTTCTAAATGAGGTACATTTGACTTTTTACTAATGATGTGAATGAAATGTTTGTTTAAATTACATAGAATGAAAATGATTTTTGAACATAAAAATGATAACTAATTTGAATAATCAATACAATTTTACAATTTTATATGGAAATAAAATGATTTCTCCAATATTTTGTAAATAATTGGATTTTAGATAAGTGATTTTATAATGAAATTGGTATTTACCTTAGAATTATTCATGTGATATTTCAAAATAATTTTCATATATGTGAATATAGTTTAATGAATATTTTAATTTACTTTGGATGTACTCTAATAATATCATCCATATTTTACTGGAGATATTATGATAATTTTGACTAGTGAAAGTATCGACATTCTATATGCTAGTTCTTATAATATGAATAATTATTGATTGTTATGGATAATTGATTATGTGATATTGTCCATTCGTATGATAAATTAATTATAAATTTTTTGTATTTTTTAGGACAAGGAAATAAAAAAATTATTGATGCATTGGTATGATTTATGAGAAAAAATAGGTTTGGTATTTAGGTGAGGCTTTACATATTTATATAAGATGTATTGGCACAATTCCTTGACAGTGAGTGTATGATGTACGAAATTATTAATTCCATAATTATGAAAAATGTTATTGATGTAAATGTGAATAGTTTAGTTTTTAGTATATCAATGGATAATTTTTAATATCTTTTTATTGTTTACATGAAATTATTTTATCATTATTTATTCGTTCCATTATATCAATGCCTTATTTATTCTATGATAGATTTTTTTTGCATTCATTCCCTTACTAAGCATTTGAGACCCACCCTTTCTTAAGATTATTATCCCAATGTTTATAAGGAGTGTTTTATTATTGATGTTCAGGGTTATTCTAGAGAGAATAATAATGTTCTATAAAAGCTATACTTCTTTTCATATTTTTAAATGTAATGAGATATTGATGAATATATCTAGTTTACCAGGAGTACTAAACTCTTAGTTCCTTCGTAATGTGATATCTTGTATCTAGTTACAATGTAATAAGGTAACCACCATCACTATGCTACTAAGGTTGGGGTTCATACCATGGGTATTAGTGAAGGTTTAGTTGAAACTATGAGAGGTTGATTTAAGATAATATATATTTGGGAACATAACCTTATAATTGAATTTGAGTATAATTTTAAGTATAATATAATATCATAATGTTTTCGTAAAATAAATATTATACCGTTCTCCTAGAAAATAAATATATGTTTGGATACTACAAAGTGGATGAAGATTTTGCACAGATGAACCAAGAGTTAGTAAATGAAAAAAGAGTTGTTGAGTATATCATGACCTCAATTTTGGTGTATGGTTAATGATCCCTTACTATGATCTTGGTTTGAAACATCCATGGAATATTCTTATGTTAATTCAAATTTTCATTATAAACAATTATAACGAATGAGAAGATAAAACATGTGTCAACCTTTGATATGATATAGTGATATAGGATAAACATAAAGTTTCATGGGTTGATAAGTCTAATGTTGATCACTAGTTTAAAGGAAGATATTCATCTTTTGAGGATTTATTTAAAATAATTTTTGTGAACATAAATGGGGTATTTTTTCCAAAAGGGAGTATCACTGGATCCTCTGGCCTTGAAACTGAATTGGATACTTTAGACCACACCCTTTGGTGAAAATAAATTCTGGATAAAAACAATTTTCTAATATGGTGGATTTGTAACAAGTCCCTACACACAAATGTGCTTCTTCAGGACATATGAATTCATTTTCTCTTAAAATGCACCAATTTTTTAAGGAATTTGGAGGATTCTATCTCTCAAATATTCTTAAAAGGTGGATATGAGAGAGATATCTGGAAAATGTATGTTGAGTTCATCAGTCTTATTTTCCATGAATTTTAGGGAACTCCATTTTAAATTCTTCACATCAATGAACATATCCAAACAAGATTGAAAGGAAATATTGGGGGTGAATTTTCATATCAGGATATTAGTGCATCTTGCAGGCCTAGAAAAAATGTGGGATTCAAAGGCATCAACAAATTGACACTCCTTTCTCTCCAAGACTCATAGTTTGTTGTTCATTTTTTCCAACACATTAAGGATTTAATCAAGGCCCCCTAACTCTTTCATCTATATCTAAACTCCTATATATCCTCCCCATAAAATGGATCATCAATAGAGTTGATATGTTGGAACCCCTACCAATGTAGTCTAAAAATGAATACAAATAGCTCTTTCTATATGTGTAACATGAGGGGAAGTGTCTTAGTCTGAGAATCAAGGGGTTATGTCATCTTTAACTTCACTATACCCTTTGGCTACAAAGATTCAATCTAGGATAAAATCATAGATATGCTTATGGGCCTCCAACTATGTAGTGAAAGGCGTATTGATCTAGCTATAGTTAAAACTGTCTCTTAGATTCTCTATAACTCCCTTGGGGACAATAATGGAATTCCATGTTCAATATCATAAATTATGTATAAATTAATTATGTACATTATTTATCTCATGGAAATCCATCACCAGTGGCATGTGGGAAATAGATTTGTCAACTTCTTGTTATCACTATCTCTTTATGATAGGTTGATTAAATTCTACTTCAGTTTGAGATCTTTCCCCAATGATGGTGCTAACATTGTCTATCGTAACTCTCTTTGCCTCCATCACATTTCCCACATTACTCTCATTTTCTTTCCCTCTATAGTGGTTTGGCCAATATTTAAATAAATTAATAATTATGATGAAATTAATTTTGAAAACATAAAATAAAACACCATATTTTCTTGGAGAACATAATTGTCACCTTTATAACATCCTTTCATATCAATCGTAATACACTTATTGGGGAAAAGAAGCATAATAAGGGGGCGATATAAAATTCATTATAAGGGAATACATATGATTGAAGCTATGATGGAACAAATAATGTATGAATAATATAGTAGGAATATGTGATGATAAAATAATACAATATAAATAATCACATGATATTTAAACTTATCCATGGTTATCATAAATATTTAAATACTCACATGGAAATTAATAAATTATTTCATAATGATGGAATTTATAACGTGCTATATCTTAAAAATACCATTGAGGCATCACACCATGATATCTACATAAATGGAAAGGCCTGGACCAAATACCCAACCTGATTTGTCTCATGCAACCCAACGATGCATTGAGGGTATATTTAATTATATTCCCCACCCTTAACATAATTATTTTAATGAATTAATCATATTAATAAACAATATAACATAAGAAACACGTCTTAAAAATCCAGAATTATTCATATTTTAAGTACTAGAATATATAACATCAATACATACCCTAGTCAAAATAATCATAAAAATCTAGATAAAAATGATTCATTGTATCATTTTTGTATATCCTAATCATAATATTCCCTAAATTATGTTCACATATATTAGAACACCCTAAAAATATCACTATAAAATTTATTGAAGAAAATATACTTTTCACATTGAAATAATTTATTTAAAAACTAAAAAATTTACAAAATATTATCAATTTTTTTTCATTTAATGATAAAATTGAATCATGTAATGTAAGATTCTTATCACTGGGTGTTTATTATGTTGGTAAATTCTATTCATAAATGTCTGTTAAGATAAATATTTCTTCATATCTTTGATAAAATGTCAAACGAACATTTTTTGGAAAAAAGTATTCATTTTAAAGGACATTATAATAATTTAAAAGTTGGTAAATATATATTTCATAAATCGCTTTATAATATTAAAATAATTATTTGAATCATTTTAAGTAAACTATGTACATGGATGAAAAATATTCCTGACCAAGTAGAAAACCAAATCAATTATCCTTAAAAACATTATTTTGGTATCTTGAGTAATATTGAGTAAAATGATGGAAAAAATTAAAATTTATATAAATAACAAAATAATGTGAAATTAATTTTTTTAATATATTAATATCATATAATTCCTCTCATGGAGGATTAAACATAAGAAATCCTGAATAACGATGGTGCTTTGAAAAAAACCCTTACCTCAAGTCCAACATCATTCATATGTCTTTGAAAATCCTATATAACATATGAATTATTATAATAAAAATATTCCATTATAGTACACATATTTATCATTCCATATATTATTTACATATAAAATTTTATCATATATTTATTTATAATTATTTATTAAAATTAGTGTTCTGGGTGATAACTACTCCATTATTCATTTATGTTTTGATTTGTTTTTTTGGTCACTACACATTGGTCATGGTTCCATCATATAATTTTTTTAATATTGATAAAAATATAATATATATGAATTATATATATATATAATCATCAATAAAATTTATATATAGAAGAATTAATTACACCACCCATGGAGATGATAAGTTGTACGTACGCAAGAATTTTGTATTCATTTTTTGATAGAATAGAAAAAATAAAGGAAATTAACAATTTAAATTTATTGTAACATTTTTATATAATTTAAATTTATTAAGTCTATCTTTATTACCATCCTTGTTTCATGTAATGAAAAATAATCACATCACTTTGTGGAGGTAGTAGTCCAAACATATGAACAACTGACATTATCATTTTAAATTTGATGGAAAGAGGGTGGATTATATTGGGTTCATAGTTGTTATAACAATTATAAAACATAGGAAATATTATTTATTATTTCATGATAATTACCAGATATTAGAGAAGGTAAAGAATAAGTAAAGAAGAACATGATCGGTTAAGGCCGTTGCCTCTTCTTTGAAATAACTTCTTTAGATATCATCTTAAGGACCCTTGGGTATATCTTATGTGAAGTAAAGTGTCTCTATAACATGTTTAAGGTATTTATGGTGTGATATTGGTATGTTTTGGTCATTATAGATATATCAATGTGGTGTAAATAAAAGAGATAAATTTTCCCTTATATTGGGAAAGGAAACTACACACATGGAATTACTAGAATGATTAAAATATATTTTTTTTATTCTCATGAAAAAATAATTCAAAATGAAAGTATATATAAATAAAAATAGTAAAATGTATAAATAATATAATCAATTTATATTTAGATAATTTTTAGTGTCATTTGAAACCTTATAATTTTGTTTAACCCATAGGTTAAACAATTTTAATCTTAACTCAGGTAATGACTTTTTAATATTAAAGGGTTATAATTTTACATATACTTTAGAAATTAGATCATAAATGACTAAGCGATGAAATGTGAGACCATCTATTATCTTAATTTACCTATTTAAATATTTTTCTTATAGTTTTTAGAAATTTAATAAAATATTATTTAACATAAAATATCATTAATTTCATTTTTAACAGTATTCATTTAATTTGAGATTAAATTCAACATGACAACAAAGAAATTTGAATTTAAATCATACACACACATATAATATAAAATCCTATATAAAAAATTCATTTATTATAATAATTCCCCAAAAATTTTAATTCTTTAAAATGTTTCAAATCCTTTATTTTATTTTTCTATCAATTGAATACATACTATATCGGTATTGCATAAGAATTTAAGTTAATTATTTATTTAATAAAAATTTGAAATAAATTAACATGATAAAATTTTATTTTATTTTATATCCCAATTTAAAAGTGAAATTATCTTCATTTTATCTTTATGTAAAAAATTTATAGGTATTGAAGACAATAGAGTGAAATTTTGGGTTTATTCTTTTCATAAAATAATGTAAAGAACTTAATCAAATAAAAATGGGACCAAGTGTCCATATATTCACAACATTGATGGTATCAAAAATTACCACTCATCCAATAGGATAATTATTTTATATACATATATTTTAAATTCTTATCTAACAAATATAACTATATTTCACCCATTTACCCATTTTACCCTTACCGAGGTGACAAATAATTACTAAGGTTAGTATTCATAATAAACCAAAATAAAAGGTTACTATTTACCAAATTCTAATCCCTTCATTCCACATATGGGATCAAATTTTCATGATTTAATTTCTATAAGTGAATGTAATTCTTTTTAAAATAAGTGTGTAAAATGTGCTGAGAATAGTTTGTTTTAGAAAAAATACATTTTTTTTGCATAAAACAAGATCTATTATTATCCCATGTATAGTAAAACAATTACCTTAGTAATAGAAATTTTTATTTAATAAATAGTATATAAATTTGATTAAAACATCCAAAAATTGTGATTAATTTAATTTATTAATGTAAAAACAAATTGGGCGCATAAGGAAGGATTCTCCAAAAGATATATATTTTACATTCAAATAATTCTTATTTTCATTTCGAATAAATTAATTACCAATAAATTTTCTTTAGAAAAGTGTAAATCATATAGTTATACTAATATATGTTTTCCTATTCATACCATATAATAAAATGTAAAAGTGTAATCTATCATATTAATTATCAATATTTCAAAAGAATATCATGGTTCATTTAAATGTGGGGTTTCATGTAAATAAAGATAATAATAAAATAATATATATATATATAGAGAACGTTAAAATCATATTTCCTTACATAAAAACCTTATTAAAATGAATTTATCCCTTGAAATTAAATCACTATAATACAAAAAAATGAGTATATATCGGTTTTATCAAATACTAGGGTTCCTAAGTTACTTTTCGAATTTTTTATTCTTCTATGGATTTTAACTTGGAGATTACTCTTGTTCCTTAGAACTTGATATTTATGATCGATGCTTTAAACTATTTTTTCATTATAGGAATGATCATACACAGGTGTTACAACCTATAAGTTTATTAGATGTGATGGGTCAGGTATGCACTCTCTCAAAAGAGACACATGGAAGACATCATGAATGTGAGAGTGGTCTGATGGAAGCACCTTGCGATAAGCTATTGTACCTACTCAATCAAGAATCTTGAATAGGAAAACATACCTATGGATAAAATTTCTTTTCTCTATTAATCTTATAACCTCTTTCTGTAGATATATTCATAGTAATACCTTCTCCCCAATATTTAATTTTGTATTTCACTAATGATTGATATCATAAAACTTCTGTCAACATTGAGCTACCATGTTATTATACTTAATATATATGAATTTCTCTTCCATTTACTATTCTAGATCAAGTACTAATAATTTTATTTCTCTAACATAATTATTGAAAATAAGAGTTTTACACTTCACTCCATAGAGGGCTTTATAAGGATCCATCTGAATACACAAGTAAAACAATTTTTTGTAACCACCAAAGGATGGTGTTGATCCCAACCACATTTCAAATCCATAGTGAAATATCGCAACAAGTATTTTTGGTGTTTTAATGGTACTGTTAGATTGACCAATTTTTTGAGTACGATTAGTAGTGCTGAGACTCATGTTCATATCTAGATACTTCTGAATACTTTCCAAGAACATCGATCTAATCCTTATATCCTGATTAGATACAATATAAATTTGTACTCTATGAAAAATTGCCACTTATTTAATATATATTATGTAAATATGACCAACATTGAAATATTATCTAATATACATTAATTGTGGTGACTTCATAAGGTGATCAACTATAAACCAACTATAATTATGTCCTTATGATGTTTTAGGGTGTCTGATGAAAAAACCCTTAGTGATATTTTCAAATTTACATTCTATTATGGATATTGGTTGTGAAATCCCCTTAGAATTTATTGAATCGACCTTAAAATATGAAAATACTATGCATCATGATGCACACTCTACAATATCCCTTTTCATATTTTCCAAGAAAAAATACTCTTTAATTTCACTAAACATCATTTTACTTCTAGGATGAACAAATAATGATGAACTATGAGGATTATCCAACAAATCGTACTTCAATTATTATATTAATGGGACACATAATTGGTTAAAAACCGTATCATTCCAACATGATGAATTATTAAATTGTGATCATTCATCTCCTTCTACAATTACACATCTTCTTTACGTGACTTCTTAACACTCTCATGGATAGATGCATGCCCATCCATTTTATGAAGATCAGATATTTCAACCTTTCTCATTATTTGATGATCTGTATTTTGAAGATATATAAATATTGTATCTCATTAAATCTACATCATATAAAACTATCATTATAATTCTAACTCAAAGTAGTAGACACCTTTTTTTCATACACATGGTGGTCATGTTTTGAGAAATCATTTTCTTTGATCAACTACAACCATCATCTTTGATTAATATTTTAATCCTTATGTTTAAATATATAAATCATTATTTTAGGATCAATATATATCACACCTTTCACCATACATATAATTCCTTTATATCTTAGATGAAAAAAATTAAAACTACCAACTCTAAATCATGAGTCTGGTAATTTTGTAAATGAATTTTTATTATCAAGATGCATATGTTATCACCATGTGATTCTTCAAGATGGATCATTCTATTCCCTTATTTTAAGCATCACTACAGGTCACATACCCTTCTCCACTATATGGTTGGTCATGAAAATGAACACTGACCAACCTTATTAGTCCTTTGAATCTCTGATCACATTAATCTATCTATAATAACTTAACACCTTTCTAATTAAACATGGAGAGTTTACTATATAGTGGTTATAAATGTCTCATAAATTAATTTATAGTATCAAATAAACCCAATAAAACTATAGTATTTGGTTTCCAAAGATGGTCTAGGATTTATACTAATAACTTCCTTATTTTAGAGATCCATATTTATAGACTAATTTGAAAATATATAATCTAATAATAATACTTTCTGAATCAAAAATTGAAACTTGGTTATGTTAGCATACAACATCTCTATCCCTTGGGACTTCAACAAAATTCACAAATTTTAATCATTCTCCTCCATTAAATTTTAATATATTAGATTAATATATATATATACTTCCCCAAACTAATCAAATTAATATCTAAATACAATATTTATTAAATCCATGAAGATAACAAAGAGAAATTGTATGTTCCAATATCATTTTTGTAAATTCAGAACGACCATTCATCATACAGAGAGATGTCATGGGTATATCTTCTTTGGTGATCCTTATATAGAAATAATAAAATTGATGTTAAATCTTAGAAAAGATAGAGATCATCATAATTGATTGAAAAAATCATCAACATAGAGTAGTTAATATTGAACTGAAAAGTAAATTTTATTTTCAAAAACACTTTTAAAAAAAATTGAGAAACCAAAAAAGTACACATACCAAATATAACTACAAAAAGTGGTCCTTGAGTCCTCAAAGATGAGGCTATGGATCTTATTGTCATCTACTCTAAATATCCCTCATGTACACTTAGTTACCGGGATATCTTGGTTGACTTGTAGCTGAGATTCAATTTGATCTTCCATTTAGTTCAAAGTTTTAATATATTATTCCAAAGTAATATTCTAATCATCTAATCACAACATTAAAATGTGATCTTGTTTTTCAATAAAATCCCTTAGTTCCTCATTAATTCAATCCTCGATCCTTATATCATACATCCTTTTGAAAACCTCTTTTGACGTTTAAATATTGATGAATTATTTAAGAATTTCCTCCTTGGAATTGAGGAAAAGTTCCAATTGTTTCTTTCTCCCCTATTATATATGTTATCCCACCATCATTGAGTTTCCATCCAATACCATATTTTCATGTACCTTATCTCCATCCACTAGTACTTTTCTATCCTCAATTGGAATCTGTTTGGTCTTATTTCCTGAACCCAACTTCAAATATTTAGAAACTTGGGATTCCCAAATTTTTATTTAGTTTCATTTCTCCTTGACATGCCTAGATACCTAGTGACTATTGTTTTTGGGGGGTGCTTGATTCATCATTTGGGAGTATTGGTTTCCCCCCAATGGAATAGGAAATTACCACTCTTGATTTTACCTTTTCCCCTTTCTAAAATCTAGTTCTATCCAAGGAGTACTGATCATTATCTGAATTTGGTTTTGAATCATCCTCTTTATCAATTGGATCCTCCTCTTCTAATTTCCTTGTATCAGTATATTTTCCTTAACATCCTTGGATAATGGTTTGGAATCTTTAGGGATCTTTATTTTCATTTCCAACATCATTCATAGTCATGAAGTGATTTTGGATTTTGTGAGGTGTTGGTGATTTTCACTGAGCAGGTGACCCACATCTTGGGGGAACTACTGTATTCATAACAACATTGTTTTGAATCTCTTAAATCACTCTTTCTTCCACTTGGAAGCATTCATGACTATGGGTTAAGAGCTTTTTGACCTCTTTCTCTTCCACCTCACATAAGACTATAACTGTACCAGTAAAGGAAGCAATAATCATGGATCCAGGAACCCTTGAGGTCGGCATAGGAGAATCAAAATCATTGAACATTATAGAAAATATATCCTCAACTCCTGGATTTATCTTCATATTTTTTGTCTTAACTATGGGAAGATCCAAATTAGGAAGTTTTTTAGGAAACATTATAAAATTAGGAGGATTGAAAACCTCAAGATCCAATTGCTGAGTATAGGCAGCCACAACTTGGGTCCCCCTGTATCCCCGTCGAAATGATGAAGCATCACTCCCCAATAGCTTTCATGATGAATAATAAGTAGTCCACTGTTTGTAAAATAACCTTCTCCTTGCACTGAAATTCTTCACCAACAGAGATCCAAACCCATTCAATCGTAGGTTTTGAAACATCATCCATAATGCACAGATGCGTGGAAATTCGGTGGCTAATAGATATTATTATACTATCCATGAAAAAAAATTGACCAAACATATTTTCTAATAGACATAGTATAGAAGGTTTTTGAAAAGGTAGGGAATATTCTAGATGTCTAACCCATATATCTATAATGGGGGCATCACGATTAATATTCAAGTCACTGGAAATTATGAAGAAGACAAAATATGAGACCTAGCAGAAGCGATGAGATTTATTCATTTTCAATATCAAAATTTCCTCTGTGGAAAACCAAAACATAATGTGAAACTTGTTCGTAAGACTAACAATCGTTGAATCATCAAAAACACCACTAGATGGAGAATAATCTATAGAACGTTTCCAACAAAGGTCTACAGGGAGTTAACCATGCTTCCAGAGTCTACATAAGTAGGATGAGGCCTTTGTGAACTCCAACATCGAAATCAGAAGCTATGGAAATATATTGATGCGGTCGAAAACATTATGGTAAATCTAAATCTTGGGAAAGTAAAATGACAGCTCAGGGATGGATGATGGTGTGAAACCAACATTCACAAGAGGCAAAGGGTGTTCTCCCCTTAGGCGGGGGAGGGACTGCGATTTCCAGCATTGGCATCTAGCGCATCAAGAGAAAAAAAGGTAAGAGAAGATATATGGCTCTTCGGTCATTATATCATAAGATTATTGGCTATATGATAGTTTTTAGTCATGTTATTATTTTAACAATAATCATTACAAAGATCTATTGACACATATTTATTCTTAATAAATAGAACAGGTGCACCACATTATGAAGCACTGGGCTGGTTGAAACCATTATAAAGATTATCCTAGAGTTTATTCTTTAACTCATATAACTCAATCAGGTAAATTATATATGTAGTATTGAAAATAGGCATAGAAATATGTAAGAGTTATTTTGAAACTCAAATTCATGATTCCTGGTAAGACTATGAAAATCATAAAAAAAACATCATTATATTCAAAAATAATAGGCATATTTTGAATATGGAGTTTCTCCCTACCCATTGGAGATAAATAACCCCCATGAATATTTATTGAACCCCATATGATGTATATATTTTCCATTGGGTTCTCATGTTCATCCTCACATTGATAAATGATTGATGGTTGATTTTGAATATTTAATATGAATACCTTCATAAAAAATTGACATCGTATTTATATTGAGATATCTAATACATTACAAAATTATACTAAATTCAACCAGAGTAGTAATTACTATATGGATAAGAAGAACATTCCCACAACCTTTAATCAATGATGAGATATAGATCATATTTATAGTTATCCTACCAATTGGATTTTAAATTTCTAACACAATATCTAGTAATTGAGGTGGTGATGTGATATCATTATAAAACTATTTAGATATAATAGAGTGTATAGAGCAATAATAAGTTAAAATTATTTCAATCATGTAGTGGAAGGTAATTTTACCTTTCACTATTCCATTAGGAACATCCAATTCAGTTGTAGTAACATTATGAGTGGGGCCTTCTCCCCTTTGTTTCCTTTTTAGTAAGTTACCTTCTTTATTGTTTCATTAGATGAAATAGTTACCCTTATCCATATAGTTAAATCAATACAATTTTATAGATTCACCCTTACCCATTAATCCATGAACATGATGTAATTTTCTCTATATTTTAAGGAAAATCATTTCCCTTTTATGAATATACCGTGGTGTTTCCACGAACATGTATCAAATGTTGTGAAATTAATCTTTCTATTATTCCTATAATCCAATTTTTTATATACCATCCTATTCTTCTCTATATTTCCTTTGAATCCAAGGTAGTTTGAGAATTCATTCAATACATTTATACCACATGATTCTTTATCATCTTATGATGATAATTATTGGTAGACTAGTTACCTTTGAAGGATTATATTATTCCCATTAAAAAATGATTAGTATTTTTTTTGGATTATGTATATAGTCTATAACATATATTTATATCCTTTTCAAGTTAACTTCTTTCTTAGAAAAATTTTCCTCAAAAATAACTTATACTCATGAATTGTCACTCTATATATTCTGTTTGTGTATGTGAAAATATTTTCAAAGTAAATTACCTTAAAAAACGTCCACAATATGCTATATGTTTTCTGCTCATCCTTAGAGTTTTGAATAAATGAACATCATTGATCTGCATACCAAATGAGATGATAAACTAACATGACAACACTCTCCCTTTAATTGCACCCCAATGAGGGAAATATATTTTCTAAGGATCTTATCCATTACTCATATACAAATATAATTTTTGTTCCATTGAATGATAGAGGTCATTGCCACATTAAATGGAATACTATTATTTCAGTCTATTTTAGATCATCATGCTACTCTATATGAGTGAGGATATTGTTTATAACATGAGTCAGATGCCCCAAATTTTGTTACACTTTGTTTAGTTCCAACTCCATCTTCAGCTTCTTTAGCTATCCGAGTATGAAAATTGCTCTATATTTTACATGAATTGATATGGGTTTCATTCCTTCCTCTAGGAACTATGTATGAATAATAGAATATACTAGATTATATGAAAAAATTATTAATCCTAATGTATAAATTTTAAACTAGTGAAACACATAACATAAATTGAATACTCATACATTACTTGTCTCTTAATAATAAATATGTTTTCTATGGGTATATTTTCAAATCATAAAAATATTTTCAAAATATTTCATGATGGAATGAAAATAAAATGAGAAATAACACTAGAATATCCCCAAGAGTGTCAAACATGGTATGTAGTAATAAAACACTCACTATGTACATGAATTATGGATGTAATATACTTGACCAACACTATTCAAGGTAATTAAATGTAAATTAATCTATTCCAAAATCATGTCCCCTTATAGTATCTAGAAATGGATGTATTACTAGGAGAATAAAATAATCTTCACCTCACCAAAAAGTCAGGTTGTTATCATATACATAGAATTATCCTAAATGTCATTCATAGGATTATGTTCCATAATATTAGTTTTCCCAAATCATGTATCCATTGTTTACAAAAAAAATATCTCATGATATTAGTAATGAACCAAACCCTAGTATGTTAGATGTGTGGAATACATTATTATATTTGAACTAGAAAAAAGTGATTCATTAAAAAAGTCTTAATATATTAGTATTCTCGAGAAACTATAAACATAATTGAATCTAAAATTTTATATGGAAACTTAAAAAAAGACATTTTTTCATTGAGAACATAAATTTTCCCACTAATGTGTAATTTAATATCAATCGTAACACACATTTAACAATATTCTATATTAAATGTCAATAAAACATGATACTCATTAGATAAAATCATTAGTTGTAGATGAATAAATTAATTATACAAAAACAATAAATTAAAATCTATTTAGAAAATAAAAAATTCATTATATGGAACATATTAGACCAGTATATAAGAACAAGTATCATTCTTAAATAGAAGAATTTTTTTTTAGTTCGAGAAACCTCATCATGGGCAATCAACTATTCATGTTTTTCATTATATAAATCAATATTATTTTGAGAAGCATGTAATGATTCACTTATGGTTTCAAAAGAAATATTTTAGAAATTGTCTAAGTAAATTTAGGTTCAATTCATATACTCAATAGGATAGGGTTTGTTAAAAACTTTTGAAAATTGAATATTTCCTTAAAGAATTGTTATGGCTATGAAATTAATTCTATTTTTCTTTATGGAAATATTCTAACAATGTGAACGTGTTTATGAATTGTTTAAAAAATATTCTAAAAATGTTTTGGATAAATGATCTTGGCATATGATTTCATTGTTTTGGTGTAATATTGATAATATATGTGGCTGAAAGATAAAATCATAAAAGAAAAGTTTTCCCTCAATTGTGCAGTAGCATGTGGTTCCCCCTCAACCATTAAAGTTGTTCTTAAAATTAAAGAAGGGATTTCAATCATTTAGAATAGGAAAATTTAGTTGTAGAGTATATGTCATGGTGATTAAAACTTAAAAGAAATTTATGATGTAGGGAATTATTCACACATGAAGGAATTTTTCCGAGTTACCAGAATGAGATTATAAACTCAATTGAATTTAAATTCCAGATATTAATATCAGATAATTATCTCAATAGTTATGAATTGTATTTGATACTATATGTATAATATATAAAATTTTTTAATATACAAGAATTACAAAACAAGGGATGAATTGAATATTATTTTAATTTTTATTACATTTATGAAGGAAATAATTTCAACATAAAATATTTGAATGTAAATGCGTATTTCATGATTTGGTGGATCTAAAAAAAACATTTAATCTTTAACAATTTTTTATTATATTAGAATAGTTTTTTTTATAAAAATTGTGTTTATATGAAGAATATGAGATGTTAAATATTGTTTATGATTCATAAAGTTCTATAACATGTATGAAAAGGAGAAAAGGAAATTTTTTTATCTAGTTTAAAATAGTTTATCTAGATATTTTTTATAATATGAGGAATTGAGATCCTGCCACTATTAGAGATATATTTTAAATAATAATATTCATTTAATGAAAATGATGCAAATATATATAATTCTATATATGAGATGAAAATAATAGTTTTTTGTTAAATATTTCCCTTGAGGCAATGAGTTATTTACTTAACAAAAAGGGGTCTTATATCTTATTAATATATTATAATATTAATATAGTGTCTATGAGTTATGTTGGTAAATTTTTAGAATTAAATAATTTCAACGTTAAAAAATGAAATATTATTCTAGTCTATAATGTGAATTTAACATTATATCCTAAAATAATTTTGGATTTCTGGTTAAGAGAAATGTAAATAATTTTATTTAGATTCCATAATAAAGTGAATATAACTATATTATATATGATTTTAGGATATTTTAGTAATGTATGTTTTTAAATAGTTGAAAAGTACTTGAACCAAATAGCCCTAAGATGGTGGTTACATTACTAAATTGGAAAAGATACACGCGATCACATCCCAATGGATCGAATAGTTTATTAGTATTGGTAAACTATATATAAAAATTAATCTCATAGTATATTTTAAAACATGAAATAAAACATATTGAATGTAAAAAATTATACATCCAAGAACATATAAAATATTACTTCTTCATGTCATATGGAATGGAAACAAAATAAGGATGTGATCAAATTCTCATCAAGGGTTATGAATAAGGGAATATATTATAAATTTTAAATGAAAAAAGAATATGGTAAGGTAATAAAATGAATACACATGAATTTTAATCTATAACTTAACCATCATGAATTTATAATAAAAATTAAATATTTAATGGTAAATAACTGAACATACATTTAGTTTAGCCAATAAATTGAGAAAAAATGCATCCATGGATAATATTAATGAAATAATATCAAGGATAATAATAAATGAATTCTCAATAAACAAAATAATGAATAATATAAATCATGATACAATATATCATGAAATCAGTACCATCATGAAATTTCTTTAAGACAGTTTAATAAGATGGGTAAAGAACCATATAACACCAATATACAAATTTATCTCAGGAGATCCGTGAATGTATTCATGGGATATACAAATTTAGGATCCACCTGTCACTCCATGTGTAAAACATTACTCATATATTTAATGGTCTATTTATGCTTAATCAATATGACTTGTCTATAAATATTTATATTGAGTAAGGAATAGAACTTATAAATAGACACCAGTCAATCAAATGAAATTAATTTTTTAACAATGTATGTAAAATTGGTATATGTTGTATGAAATAATTATATCCATGATAAAAAAAACAGAGATATTAATGTGAAATTTAATTTATAATGATCAAAATAAGGTGAATGTTTTAATGGAAAGTTATTGACAACAAAATTAATCCAAAAAGTTAATGCCAATACATTCCTTAATCATACTATTCATAAATCATTCAGATAAATAATAAGGATTGAAAAAACATATCCCTGGTAGAGTATAATTAAAATAAAGTTTCTTTTTTTATGAATAGAAATATCATATTTTTTAAAAAAAATATTATAGAGGAAAATACCGTTTTCATTTTGAAAATAATTTTGAAAAACTATATATACGTAAAATAGAAGGGAAAAACTTTTTAATTGAAAATATTTTAGTAAAAATGTAAAGGAAGCATCAAATAAATGAGTGGTCATAATGGAAAAAATTATATTCATGTCAAGTATGTTAAAGAAAATATTCCTTTTGTATTTTTGTAAGAAAAGTAAAAAAGTTCCACATTTGGAAAATGTCAGGAAGATTCATTTGAAATTTTTTTCTAAAAAGTAAAACATGGATAAAAATATAAATAATAAATCATTAAATAATATTAAAAACATTTTTTTAAATTATTTTATGGAAAATATGGAAATATTTGAAAATTAATTTGCGACCAAAATGAGAAATAATGTTTACTTTTTTAAAAAATGTACTCAATCATCCTAAGTTCCAAATAGAGGAAAATGGTACTTTTAAATGAACATTTCATGAAACATATTGGAGTTAAAATGTAAGGGTTCATTAGACCAAGATAATATAATTTCATACAATGTAAATTCAATGATAAATAATCCCGATTAAAATGTCATTTATGCATAAACCCTTACTGATTTAGAAACTTCTGAATCATAACATCCATGAAGGATATGATTTCAAATAAAATTTAAAATAAATTGAATATAAATATATGTATTATATAACATATAATTTGTGTATTATATACATATTATAACAACAAGAAGGCATATTATACCAAATATGTCTCAATAGAGAGGAAATAGAGAAAAAATATCTTTTAAAGATAACACAATTGATGTGATAATTAATCTATTATTTTATTATGTGTATAGAATAAAAATATACATAAAATATCTGTAAATAACCATAATAAAATAAAAATTATTTTTACACATAATCATAGAATATAAAAGACAATGAAGATGTAATATAACCCAATGAAAAGATATTGATTTATGAAATTAATTATGACTTGGTAAATTTAAATTCAAATAACCTTGAATAAAATAACTAAAACTGAAACATAAAATATTAATAATTATGAAATACACATGATATTAAATTTAAAATATTCATTACATAAACCATATAAAATAAATTGGTGCGTAACATTAAAATATGCCTTAATGAAATTATATTGAGACGGAATCAGTTACCTCACATTTCCCTTTAATTGACCATTACCTAACCTCATTTATAATCATTTTAAACATATTATTAATTCATAATATATATATATTAATACATTTAATATAATATAGGATCCTATTATAAGATCTTATAAAACGTTTTTTATTAATATTGCATTATTAACATTCTTTTGATTGTTAACTACTTCATTTTATCGTGAGTTGTTTTTGCCATGAATTTTCTAGTTCTTGTGAATGAGATAAAAACCCATAATTTCTTGAATAATGACCCATGATATTCATAAATAGTTAATAAATTATTTTTATGAATATTTATTACATTACATAAATACACACTAAATACCAGTAATAGTTTAGTGCCTTTGGAAACATGGAAACATAAAAGTAGGTAAAAAAATGAGCTCCGTCATCTCGCACAAAATTCTAGATAATAGGAACCCTTATTTGAAATATCATATATAATATATATTTTAAAAAAATGGGGTAAAAGAAATATATGAAAGGGTGTCAGGAACCAGGCTGGTTCGCCATCCGACCCGGCGCCCGACCCGGTCCGCGGCAAGGCCCGAAGTGCGTTCCTGATCCCCACGGGCTGGCACAAGTGCCCGGGTATCATGTTTAACAAGCGGGAACGGTTTTACCCGAAATACAAGACAAAAAGAAAACAACCAACCAGATAAAAACTGAAACTGGAACGGACTACAAAACACCCTTCTAAACTATAAACAGGTTTAGGTAAACAATTCAGCTAAAAACCCAAAATGAACAACAACTGAAAAAGAGAACTAGGCTCTAAAACCAACCTCATGTAACACAAGAAGTTGCATCCCCAAGCTACTAACACCAACCTGCACACGAAGACCAACAGCAACCAGAGCCACCATCGCTAAGCACGACGCACAACCTGGAATACACAAGAAACAAGAATCTACATACACCCAAGGGTGTATGTAGGGTGTGAGCTAAAGGCCCAGTAGGATGTCACCGAGAAAAAGTTCCATGACACAACATCAAAAGGCAATTTAAAGTGATTATTCAAAATTATACATAAAAAAACGATTTTAAAGAAAACATTTACAAGCTAAATGCAAAGGAAAAACACTAAAAAGAACTCATTTCACAGACACAATTTTTAAGAGGATAAGTAAGTTCATTATTGGAACACACACACACACACACACACGCACACACACATACTCACACACACACACACACACACACTCACACACACACATACTCACACACACACACACACACTCACACACACACACCCGCTAACACCCAAGTGGTCCCCCATATACCGACGGAAGGCACCACGACATTGATGGTAGAGCACTGTGGGTAAATCCCCTAAGGTTCATATAGCTCAAGTGGGACCCTAGAACCTCATGTCTCGGTGAAACGTGGCTTAGAAGGCCACGACCCTCAGAACATATGTTTAGTTAGTGTTGCAATCGTCAATCCAGCTAAGTGAAACAAGGACGATACCCATCCGGTTCACTAGCACACTAGTTCTAGTCTGCCCACCTAGATACCCAGGGTTTCCCTTGTGCTCAATCAAGTTTTACAATCACATAGTGTATATCACTTTCACATATCTCGAACCAAACAAAACATTACACATACACGTCACCGTTTGCATACCCAAACACCATAAATAAAAAAAACACACGCACACAAAAACCATTTTGTCACATAGTCCAGATCACTTGAATGACTTGATAAACTATTTAAACAATTAGAAGAACATTTAAAAATAGCACAATAAGAGTTTTCAAATGAGACGTGTCCAATTTCACATGTAAGAATACCTTTAAAACTTAACGCACACATAATTCTGTCAAAAATAACTCTCGCGCTCCACATATAATTTAATAAGTACAATTAACAATTTATTAAACACTTAAAATTATAAAGAAAAGGTTTGCACCAGAACGACGAACTCAATTTCATATAAAAACGTCACTTTAAAACCAAAGTGCAGCTTATACAAACTAAAACATGTTTTCCCATTGTTCAGACAATTTTTCAATTTAGTTCCAAAAGTACGCCACACGGCCAACACACCCAAAGTGACTCATTTTGATTTAAAATCTATATTTAATGACACAGACACCTCAAAGATTTTGAAAACACACTTCGCACCTACCAAACAACCCCTAAAACCTTACCAACAATATTCCGCATCTCAAACGTCACTTAGTTAAACAATTGCTCAATTAATAAAAAAAAATCGCATATGCATACCACAAGGCCTCACTTTAAAACACACAAATTTTAAATGGCAGAACTATTTAAAAATCAATTTTACATTCCAACGCTTCTGAAACCTCATACGCACCCCTAAAAGATACTCAAGGTTAATAATAAAAATTCACACATCGAAAATAGTTTACCTTATATTGAAAAGCTCAGTTTAATATCACCCGTACCTCAAGCGTTCTTGAAAACAAAATTTTCACACCCTAAACATTTAACTATAACGTGTCTAAACATTCCAACAACACAGTGCACAAGAAAATGTTGACATTTAATTAACAACAACTCAAATTCATCAATATGCATATCGAAGCACGTCCAAAAACAAAATTCTCATCACGCAATTTATAAATTAGAACACATTATAATTTTATTAAGGAGTAATTTAAATTATCTAGAGATGGTATGCCATGGAACCACCTAACTGGACGTCGAACCCCAAGCATTGATGTGAGAACTCCAAATTCTGGAGCGAAACATCAATCGTGCGCCGATTTCACCGCAAGGAAGCTCGTGCAACTAAAAAACACAAAATCGGATAAAAAAAATCATGTTAGAACTCTAAAACATGAATTGAAAACAATTAAAATCAAAAATGAAAACTAAAACTAACACCCTAAAAGTTGGAAACGTCAAAACCACAACTGAGCATTATCTAAACTGTAGAACGAAGGCGGAGGGGATTACCCGGGTGGTCCGCACTTGCGGCAAAGGGGGGGGGGAGGCTGAAGCATGGGTTTGGGAGTTTTTGGGTCGTCGGAGGGCTGGCCGGAAGGGTGGTCGCCGGTAAAGGTGTGGCCGGGAGGAAGGTCGCTAGACATGGCGCGGCCGGGAGGGAGATGGAGCGGCGACCGGGAGGGAGATGGAGCGGCGGCCGGGAGCTGCCGGAAGGAGGAGGCCGTCTGGTCGGATCGGGGCGATGGCGTGAGTAGCTGGCCGGGAGGCGGCCGTGACGGGAAGTCGACGGCGGGGTGAGCAGGCCGGGAGAGGGTCGAGGCGAGCGAGCAGGCCGGCGGCAGGGCGAGCGGGAGAGGGCCGTGGGGGAGCCGACGGTTAGGGTTAGAGGGAAGGGGAGGGGTGAGCCGCGTGACGAGGGGGGTAGGAGGGAAACCGACGGGATTGTGAGGAAAAGAGAAAAAAAGGATGGAGAGAGGAAAAAAAGAAGAGAAGAAAAAGAAAAGAAAAAAAGGAAAGAAAGAAAATAAATAAATAAATAAATAATTAAAATAAAATGAAATTAAAAAAAATATATAATATAATATAATAAAAAGGAAGTAAAACATAAATTCAGTAATAATAATAATAATAATAATAATACCTCAAATTATAATATATGTATTGTTATCATTAAAACAATCTATTAAACATTATTAGTTTTATTATTATTATTATTATTATTATTATTATTATTATTATTATTAATTCGCCTTATTTGATTAGCTCACATCGGCAGGCCTCCCTGTGGCTCAGGCGAAGCCGCGCGATCTCCAATTCATGCTCCCCTCGAGCGTCGGACGTTGTCAAGCTGCAAAGACCCATGTTTTTGACAAAAAAAACCAAAATTGAACCGACTCAACTCGTATCCTGACAAAATATTTTAAAGCCAAATAAAATAAGAGGTAACCGTAATTTATTATTTTATTAAGAGTAATATTAATAACGACACAAGACAAATTATATTCTTAACACCGTTAATATTATTGTTTTATTATACTGATCCATTTAATTTAATTAATTAAGCATCGAGCAGGGCGTGCGGTGAAACGGGCGGGGCCGCCCGGCGACCCAGGTGAGGCCGTGCAGCTTCGGTCGCATTGCGCTGGACGCAAACAATACCAAAACACAAAGAACTCGAAATCTTAAGTCAGGTATCGACCTGAACTACCCGACGCAAATAAAATTAATAAAATAGATAAAATTAGAGACGACGGGTGTGACAATTCTCCCCACCATAAAGCTTTCCATCCCCGGAAAGCCACAACTAAAACCAAACCTCAGAGCAGAAAACCACACTCCCTTTTGATTCAAAGGGGATCCCCACAACATAGAGAAAAATGAGGCAAAAGCATCGTGGTCAGAGAGAGTGATTCAAATGACAACCTCAAGAACCGCATAAAAAGACATTCTGATAAGTGTCGCCCACCCCAAAGAACTAAAACTCCTCCAGTTTACTGATCAAGGAAGGAATATCTCGCACCCAGTAAAACCAACCTCAGAAGACGAAACAACTCAAGCACTATTAGACCGGAACCACACCATTTAGATAGAAAGAACAAATAAGGTCAACCCATGACCACGGAACGATCTTACCACTTATCACCAAACCATATTTAAAAACAGAAGCAAAAGATCAACATGGGGAGGCCCGAGGGGCTCCCCACCATTAAGAACTCACTAACACTCGAAACGAGACTGGAAAACTGGCACTGAAAGGTTCGAACAGACTCCCTACCATTAAAGAAAATTCCAACACTGATTCATTCTAGAGACAGTCGTGCGAGACCCAACATGGGTCTCCCCACCATTGGAACTGATAGCAGGTACCAAACTTTAGAAATTTTTCAATGGGAACCAAGCACCCCACCCTAAGGGGCGGGGAGGGTCGGGCCCAACTACTGGGTGTCAAAACCACAACCTAAGACAAACCAACATCTTCACATCCCTAGACGAGTTCCACTCCAATTTGATACCAACTTACCCAACACATCCCATAGGAACAACAAAAAAAACGATCACCTTTGAGGGAACGCAACCCTCGAGATCTTAAGATATTGAGACGACCATGACTCCTTATAGCCACATGAAGCCTCACGCAACCAATCGGGTCGTTCGGATTGGAACCACAGAAAACAATTTTAAATTTCCTTCACCTTCATTACCGACGACAGAGATAACACTGGGGTCTCATACAATCCTGGGAATCCTGACCACGTGCCAGCTTCACTCCGGGGCCTATGGATGGAGCCCTGATGTTTGAAGCATCTCATGCCTCGCAGTCAAGTATTGTAGACTCTTGAACGGAGCATCTCCTTTCGGTGTAACGTGAAATCATACTGCAACCGAGGTAACACCATCAGACACAACACAACATGACATCCAACTGATCATACACAAAACATTAACCAACACAAAAGCTGCAATGGTGCATGCGCATCACCCTTTGTCACATTGGATGAGAACACGACACCACAAATCATCACCTGAACATGACCATTGCTGTTGAGAGGAACATTATACAGAGAGGGACTTCAAACTGAGTCTTAAACAAAGTGTTATTACTACAATCGACCGTAGCATCCCCACGTGACTAGGTCTGCCACACTAGTGTCCCAACGTAGACACTTTCTTAAGAGAAACCAACGAAGGACCAAAAGTGATTTAGAATAGTGGCCCGCACCGACCAATCTAGGATACCTCCACCTTTTCCCACTGGAATATCCTACACCATTTCCAAACACAACATTCATGTTAAAGTGGTCAAACTTCACCATTTACTATCAAAGAAAACTCATACTGCAAGACGCCACAAACATGACTCTTGCAGCCGAGGGAAACACTACAAACCTTTCAAGACATTGGTCAGCACAGATAATTCTGAACCGCCTTCAACCTTCCCCGATGGAATTCCTTTCACCATTTCAAGGGGGAAACCTTCAGACGCGACGACGTCAAACATCATACCCGACGACTTAGACAACTCAAAAAGACCGAAACTCCCTTCAACTCCCCTCGCATCTGTCATTCTGCTGCGAGAGGATCCGCTTAACTGAAAGAAAAAGGAATAGACATAGCATTGTCACTAAAAGAAAGAGTCCTTACTTTAGTCAACTGGAGGGTCGGCCAACGGTGAACCATCTATGGTCGCACGTCGTTCACACATTAACTCATTATTGGGGGCGTACACTAGATAAGAAAGAAAACCATGGACCCAACCGAACTGCTCCAATGGTCAGGACATACCATAAGCGAACACCAAATGTGTAGAGGAAACCATAGCAAGGGCTTCCCGAAGCACATTTCAAAAGAGACCATTAACCACACGCTTTCGCACCAACTGACCAACATACAAAAAAAAAATAATTCAAAATCAAAACACAAGTTAGTTAAAAAGAATCCTAAACTCAAAACGCTTAACGAACAACAACTTCAAAACACAAGGATACACCACGCAACCACCGGATACTAAAAGACCAAATTTTTCATTTAACAGAACCTTTCGAAAATATGCAAACCCATCGAGTTGCACAAACACCAATGGTGTCCCATGAGCCTTGCACATGCATGTTCTCGTCTTGTACCAGCACCCACCTCATATCCATCTAGGCACTCATCCGCTTGTTCCATGAACTCTTTCCCTTTTCATATACACTCATGCATGTGGTTGCCCATGAGAGCGCCAAGGATCAAAACCAAATCTTTCCATTTTTCAGAACCAAAACATCCAACCCACACTTTTCAAACCTCAAACCTCATTTTATTTTTAAAGCTCTTCATTTAAAAATCATTTTTCAAGTCCAAAAAAAAATTTACTTAAAAACAAAATTCTCACGAATCCAAAACAAGGAGACGAGAAACAGTGCAGGAGGAAACTATGGTCAGCGGGTGACTAGAACATATGGTTGGTGGCCATACGCCGATCACGCCACTAGCCACAGAGAGTATTTTAGGACAGTGTCCCCGGCTCCACAAGGCTTGCCAGACCCTGCGAGCTCACTAAGACCACTGACCTTACTCCCTTTTCATTTCCCTTAGACACGATCATCTACAAGGACCAAAAACTCAGACAAATCTCAACATACTTTGGTGACTCGAGTCCCACCACGAGATGTGCTGGCCAGGCACATTGCTCGTAGTCAGGACGTCGAGTCCCGACAACCTTAACTCAAGTCTACCGTGACTCTAACCCAAAAGAAAACGACCCAAGAGAGCAAACCTTTCCCTCTGATACCTTTTTGTCACGAACCAGGCTGGGTCGCCATCCGACCCGGCGCCCGACCCGGTCCGCGACAAGGCCCGAAGGGCGTTCCCGATCCCCACGGGCTGGCACAAGTGCCCGGGTATCATGTTTAACAAGCGGGAACGGTTTTACCCGAAATACGAGACAAAAAGAAAACAACCAACCAGATAAAAACTGAAACTGGAACGGACTACAAAACACCCTTCTAAACTATAAACAGGTTTAGGTAAACAATTCAGCTAAAAACCCAAAATGAACAACAACCGAAAAAGAGAACTAGGCTCCAAAACCAACCTCATGTAACACGAGAAGTTGCATCCCCAAGCTACTAACACCAACCTGAACACGAAGACCAACAACAACCAGAGCCACCATCGCTAAGCACGACGCACAACCTGGAATACACAAGAAACAAGAATCTATATACACCCAAGGGTGTATGTAGGGTGTGAACTAAAGGCCCAGTAGGATGTCACCGAGAAAAAGTTCCATGCCACAACAACAAAAGACAATTTAAAGTGATTATTCAAAATTATACATAAAAAATGCTTTTAAAGAAAAAATTTACATGCTAAATGCAAAGGAAAAACACTAAAAAGAACTCATTTCACAGACATTACTTTTAAGAGGATAAGTAAGTTCATTATGGGCACACACACACACACACTCTAACACACGCACACACACACACTCACACACACACACACACACACACACACATACTCACACACACACACACACACTCACACACACACACCCGCTAACACCCAAGTGGTCCCCCATATACCGACGGAAGGCACCACGACATTGATGGTAGAGCACTGTGGGTAAATCCTCTAAGGTTCATCTAGCTCAAGTGGGACCCTAGAACCTCGTGTCTCGGTGAAACGTGGCTTAGAAGGCCACGACCCTCAGAAAACGTGGCTTAGAAGGCCACGACCCTCAGAACATATGTTTAGTTAGTGTTGCAATCGTCAATCCAGCTAAGTGAAACCGGGACGATACCCATCCGGTTCACTAGCACACTAGTTCTAGTCTGCCCACCTAGATACCCAGGGTTTCCCTTGTGCTCAATCAAGTTTCACAATCACATAGTGTATATCACTTTCACATATCTCGAACAAAACAAAACATTACACATACACGTCACTGTTTGCATACCCAAACACCATAAATAAAAAAACACACGCACACCAAAACCATTTTGTCACATAGTCCAGATCACTTGCGTGACTTGATAAACTATTTAAACAATTAGAAGAACATTTCAAAATACCACAATAAGAGTTTTCAAATGAGACGTGTCCAATTTCAGATGTAAGAATACCTTTAAAACTTAACGCACACATAATTCTGTCAAAAACAACTCTCGCGCTCCACATTTAATTTAATAAGTGCAATTAACAATTTATTAAACACTTAAAATTAGAAAGAAAAGGTTTGCACCAGAACGACGAACTCAATTTCATATACAAATGTCACTTTAAAACCAAAGTGCAGGTTATACAAACTAAAACATGTTTTCCCATTGTTCAAACAATTTTTCCATTTAGTTCCAAAAGTACGCCACATGGCCAACACACCCAAAGTGACTCATTTTGATTTAAAATCTATATTTAATGACACAGACACCTCAAAGAACTTGAAAACACACTTCGCACCTACCAAACAACCCTAAAAACCTTACCAACCATATTCCGCATCTCAAACGTCACTTAGTTAAACAATTGCTCAATTAATAAAAAAAATTACATATGCATACCACAAGGCCTCACTTTAAAACACACAAATTTTAAATGGAAGAACTATTTAAAAATCAATTTTACATTCCAATGCTTCGGAAACCACATACGCACCCCTAAAAGATACTCAAGGTTAATAATAAAAATTCAGTCATCGAAAATAGTTTACCTTATATTGAAAAGCTCAGTTTAATATCACCCATACCTCGAGCGTTCTGGAAAACGAAATTTTCACACCCTAAACATTTAACTATAACGCGTCTAAACATTCCAACAACACAACGCACAAGAAAATGTTGACATTTAATTAACAAAAACTCAAATTCATCAATATGCATATCGAAGTACGTCCAAAAACAAAATTCGCATCATGCAATTTATAAATTAGAACACATTATAATTTAATTAAGGAGCAATTTAAATTATCTAGAGATGGTATGGCATGGAACCACCTACCTAGATGTCGAACCCCAAGCATTGATGTGAGAACTCCAAATTCTGGAGCGAAACATCAATCGTGCGCCGATTTCACCGCAAGGAAGCTCGCGCAACTCAAAAACACAAAATCGGATAAAAAAACATCATTTTAGAACTCTAAAACATGAATTGAAAACAATTAAAATCAAAAACGAAAACTAAAACTAACACCCTAAAAGTCGAAAACGTCAAAATCACAACCGAGCATTATCTAAACTGTAGAACGAAGGTGGAGGGGATTACCCGGGTGGTCCGCACTTGCGGCAAAGGGGGGGGGGGGGAGGCCGAAGCATGGGTTTGGGAGTTTTTGGGTCATCGGAAGGCTGGCCGGAAGGGTGGTAGCTGGTAACGGTGTGGCCGGGAGGAAGGTCGCCAGACATGGCGCGACCGGGAGGAAGACGGAGCGACGGCCGGGAGGGAGATTGAGCGGCGGCCGGGAGCTGCCGGAAGGAGGAGGCCGGCTGGTCGGATCAGTGCGATGGCGTGAGTAGCTGGCTGGGAGGCGGCCATGACAGGAAGTCGACGACGGGGTGAGCAGGCTGGGAGAGGGTCGAGGCGAGCGAGCAGGCCGGCGGCGGGGCGAGCAGGAGAGGGCCGTGGGGGAGCCGGCGGCTAGGGTTAAAGGGAAGGGGAGGGGTGAGCCGCGTGACGAGGGGGGTAGGAGGGAAACCGACGGGATTGAGAAGAAAAGAGAAAAAAAAACGGAATGAGAGAGGAAAAAAAGAAGAGAAGAAAAAGAAAAGAAAAAAAAGGAAAGAAAGAAAATAAATAAATAAATAAAATAAAATGAAATTAAAAAAAATAATATAATATAATAAAAACGAAGTAAAACATAAATTCAGTATTAATAATAATAATAATACCTCAAATTATAATATATGTATTGTTATCATTAAAACAATCTATTAAACCTTATTAGTTTTAATGTTATTATTATTATTATTATTATTATTATTAATTCGCCTTATTTGATTAGCTCACATCGGCAGGCCTCCCAGTGGCTCAAGTGAAGCCGCGCGATCTCCAATTCATGCTCCGCTCGAGCGTCAGACGTTGCCAAGCTGTAAAGACCCATTTTTTTGACAAAAAAAACCAATATTGAACCGACTCAACTCGTATCCCGACAAAATATTTTAAAGCCAAATAAAATAAGAGGTGACCGTAATTTATTATTTTATTAAGAGTAATATTAATAACGACACAAGAAAAATTATATTCTTAACACCGTTAATATTATTGTTTTATTATACTGATCCATTTCATTTAATTAATTAACCATCGAGCAGGGCGTGCGGTGAAACGAGCGGGGCCGCCCGGTGACCCAGGTGAGGCCGCGCAGCTTCGGTCACGTTGCGCTGGACGCAAACAAGACCAAAACACAAAGAACTCGAAATCTTAAGTCAGGTTTCGACCTGAACTACCCGACGCAAATAAAATTAATAAAATAGATAAAATTAGAGACGACAGGTGTGACAAAGGGTGTGCTCAGATTATATGTAAGTTCAAACAAGAGAGATTCTTAAGTATAACATGAACATAATGGAATTAGAATATGCATATAACCTAATCATGAGTCAATTAATAAATATTAGTTGTTAATAATAAATGGTTCAAAAGGGAATCCAAGAACTTGAGAAATAAAAGAAAAAGAAATTGAATTTTTGGCTTACACATAAGAATATAAAACCATTTCCATATTTGTAAAGGATCGCCAGAAAGAATATTTTAGTGGATATAGTGCATTACTAATCCAGGTTCACACAATGTTCCAACAATTTGTTACTAAACAAGTTTAAATATTGTTCTCTCCCAATATTAATTAACAAAGATAACTCCCCATTCCATTAATATCTATCTCATGAGATATGAATCTTTACCCAATGAATATAATTGAGATATCATTATCACATGTCACATAATAAAATCATACATATGTGTTCCATAAGACCATAAAAATTTATCATTTCATAACTAATGAAATGAAATCAGTATCATAAATATTTCATATTTTCATAACCTATGGTATTTAGACTTGTTTCATAGTCATTCGAATATCGCACAACCTGTTAAAAGAAGTGTGTTTAATAAGTGTTTTATCATGGTATAAGTCATGGAAGAGAAACAGGTTTCATAAACATCATTCCATCAAAACATAGAACATTATAATGATGTATTTGAATGTTATTATTGGATCATGTCCTTAGTAAGTAATAAGTAACACCATCATATTCCATCTTATATGTAAAATAATTTTGGATGATTATTAAAAATGATTTTTGAGGAAAATATCCTTTCATCTTAAAAAATATCTTTTAAAAACCTAAATCAATTTTAAAAAATTTAACTGAAAGTAACGCTGAAAAATTATAATGTAAACATCAAATTAATCATTGGTTAAGATGTCAAAATTTGTTTTTTATCTCATACAAATAAAAATGAAAGTTATTTTCACAATTTCCATAAAATCCAAGAAGACATTATTTTTGGAAAATGGCATGAAGATTCCAATAATATTTTATTCATAAGAATCCATACATGGTTAAAAATTTATTTCAAAAATAATTCAATATTAATAAAATATTTCTAAAAACATTTTTAGAAAACCTTGTTTTGATGGAAAGAATATTTTTGAATAAAGAGAGAAATAATGTTGGATTTTCTTAAAAACATTTTTTTAATTATCTTAAAATTTGTTTCTTAATCATCTTAAGTAAAAAAGAGTGTAAAAGTGGAAACATTACATGATGATATCATGGATGAAATAAGGACATTGAAATTCAAGATAATTATTGAGAGGCAAAAAATTAGATTTCATCATTAGAGATGCAATCAAATTTAATCCAGATAAATGATGATATTATAAGAGAAAATATTTAAAACTATAGGTAACATTGAATCATAATCTTCAAGAATATGTAAATTAAAATAAAACAAAAATTTTTTTAGGATAAATTAATTATTTATATTACATATCAAAAGTCCAAAATATAAAATTCAAAATTAATATAGTTTCATAACATAAAATATGTATCAATGAAGGAAAATTGAGACAAAATTCAATTATCTTAAGCCATGAATTCCATCAAACACCGTCAAACCTCCTATTAATTGTGTATCCTCCTTATGTTATTACTAAAATCATTCCAAGGATGAATTTTTATGAACACTAAGTCATTTATGATAAGGGATAACGGTGGGGAGGTGATTTTTATATGGATTTTTCAAACCAAAAAGGTGTGAAGTTTTAATGATGAAATGTGATGGGGTGGCCTTTTATAATTTGGGGAGATGATATACTTGGATTATTTGAAATGAGTTGAGTCATTCCACGTTTTTCAAATGAAAAAGGGTCCCAAATTTCTCAAATTAGAGACTTCAAAATTATACGGTCTAAATATGTAAATTCAATATTCTTTAGAAGTGTATTGGTGAATTTGACCCTTATCTTCTTAGTTAAACCCTTGATAAACCAATTATTACTTTAACCCTGATAATTAATTTTTACTTCCCTCACATTTCAATTTGGTAAAAATTTATGTTGTTCTTATTAGAAATTAATAATTATTATAATACCAAATACAGAATCTGTTTCTTCAAATTCCATTCATTGATTTGGGATAAAATAATTAAAAAATTAATTCCGTAGATGTTATGATAAATAAATATTTTAATAGGAAAAAAGATCAAAAGATTACAATTTTTTATATCCATTCTGTTTGTGAAATCGATTCCAATGACCTAAATTGGATTAATAAATTTATTATTGAAGAAATTTACTTTAAAAAAATTTAAAATAAAATTTATATTATTAAATAAAATAATCTAAAAGGGAGTTTTTAATTAAAATTAACTATTTAAAGCTATTTTTTAAAAAAGAATAATTTCTGAAAAATGCAGATAATTCACCCTAACCTAATTTTGAAACATTCAATTAAAAAAATAAATTGTATTTTCTAAAAGTAATTTTCTATAGGTTTCAAAAATATTATTATTTTTTCACAAAAATATTTAATATCATTTTTAATAAAAAAAAATTTATTCATATAAACACATTATTGAAAATTATTTATTTTATGATCAATATGTTTTCTACATATTAAACCATTATACCTAATTTTTAGAATGTTATATTTACTAATCAAATCAAGATATTTAATGAAATTGTTATAACGACCTAATTTAAATAAATATATTAATAATATAACATTATTTTTTTATAACATAGTGTCATGTGTAATGTAAGATATACCGGTGTTGTGTGTAGGGAAAGCATAAATTAGTGTATCATGCAACCAAAACCATCCAATAAATTTAATTTATATGAAAAAAGTTCATAAAATATCATGGTATTACATTATATCCACATTCAAATGAATTTTTCTCTCATAATTCATTACTCTGATACAAACATATAAGGATACTTATGCCTCATCATATCCTCATGCTCCCACGTAGCTTCCTAAAACTGTTTTTCAATTGAATTTTTTTGAGTAGGTGAGTGGAATGGTTTTTTAGAACATTTATTATATGATGTAGAGTCTCTAATGGTTTTTATTCATAATAATGATCTTGTTTAGATTTTATGAACTCTGAATTTAGTAAATTTTAAGGTCTATGTATGGAGTTCCTCATGAGAAAACATGGAACACATTGTGGACTTGAGAGTGGTTTTGTGGAATCTCTAAGCGATATGAGACCACCACGATAAAATCAATAAATATAATGGAAAAAATATATAATAGTTTTAGCTTCCCTCTCTACAAGAATATTACAACCTTATTCCGTGGATAAATTCATAAAAACACATTGTCACAACCTGAAAGTTATAGATCATGTTGATGATTGTTAGTATAAATTTTCTAGGAACACAAAATTATCTTTATATGATGCTGATTAGATTTAATGTCTTCTAACATTTCGTTACCTATCTCAGGTCCCAATATCTTTCTTTCCCTTACATAATTCCAAAAAAATAGATCTACACATTTAATTCCAAAAATGGGATTATAAGGATCCATCAAAATGTTTGAGTGAAAGATATTGTTAAAAGAAAACTGAACTAGAGGATGGTGTTGATCCCAATAACCTTTAAAATCCAATGAAAAATATATCATCATATCTTATATGGTTTTAGTCATTATTTCAGACTGACCATCCATTTGAGGATCATTTTTAGTGTTGAATCTATGTTCTGTATCAAGAGAATTATGAAGACTTCCCCATAACATTGATGTAAACCTCGAATCCTGATTAGATAACATGTAATGAGGTACTCAAGGAAACCATACAACATCTTTAATGTATATCCTGTAAATATGATGAAAAGATGAGTGTTCTATGATAATGATGAAGTGTGATGACTTATTATGGTGATAGACTATCGCCCTTATAACATTATATCCTTTAAAAGTTTTGGGAAGTCTAATGAAAAAACCCATTGTGATGTTTTTACATTTCTATTTTCGTATAGGTATTAAATGAACCATCCCCTTAGACTTTTTTCATCCTTACCATGTTAAAATACCTAAAACTATGAAACAAACTCAATAATATCATTCTTCATTCCATGACGCTAGAATTATTCATTCAAATCTTTATACATCTCCATACGTCGAATATTAATATAGAATGAAGAACTATGAGATTTCTCAAAGAACTCATTATTCAAGACTAGTAATAGAGGAATGTATACAAGGATTCTAAACCATACCATTCCATCATGATCAAGGATAAACTCAGGAATATTTCTATCCTTATTTTGTAGCTCTACATCTTCCTGATGCACGTTGTTAATATTTACATGGATATATGGTTTAACATTTCATTGTGGATGATAATACATCCCCCTTCAATCAGGTTTTCCAATTCCTTCCTTCAGGTATCCAGAAATATTAAATATTTTATGACCCTCTTCATGGATAAGGTATCATGATCCTTATGACTTAAATAATTGACCATCATGTTCCCTATCCCGGTGTGGTAAGGTATTGAGTATTCATAATCCATAATCATATCTAACAATATTTTATAGATAATATTCAACTCATTATATGATAATATATACTTTGAACTTTTAGTATCAGTATATATATCTCCCTTTTCTCTATAAAGATAATGTCTCCATATATTTAATAAAAAAACTAATATAGCTAACTCTAAATCATGAGATGGATAATTTTTCTCCTGAAAATTTAATTGTCACGAGGCATATTCTATAACCCTATTATTTAACATAAAAACACATCTCAATATCTTAGTGGATTCACCACAATAGATTACAAACCCTTCTCCACTATAGCGTAATGTATGTAATGGTGCACTGACTAAGCTCTTCTGTTCCTTGGTGTTTACCTCATATTCATTTATCTAGAGGAACATATATACCTTATGAGTTAACATGGTTAGAGTATTTTATATTCATGAGAAACAATGAACACACTATTGATAATATCCAGTTAATCAAAAAAATCTATAGATCACATCCACCATGGTTGGTCTATTCCAACATTCAAAATCCTCCATCTATGATGGATCTACTAATATACCCTCATTTTATATTATATTACCCAAATAATAAACCTTTTGAATCCAAAATTCTCATATTGTAAATTTTTATATAGTTTCTCTTTCTGTGGGTTATTTAGTACAGTTCTCATGTGGTCATCATTCTCTTTCTTTCTCTTTGAGTAGATAAGAATATAATCTATAATGATTACGAAAAATAGATATAGGTAATCTCTAAAGACTCTATTAGTGTAATCTAGGATGATAGTAGGGGGATTAGTAAGACCAAATAGAATAACTATATATTCAAAGTTTCTATACATTTAAATGGTTCCATCTTTGGTATATCCTCCATCTTGACCCTAAAATTGATGAGGTAGAGAATGAAGGTCAATCATGAAAATGTTTTGAGATCAAAAATTTTGATAAAAATATCATCTATATGGATATGAGGATACTTATTCTTAATTTTGATCTTGTTCAGCTTCTAATAATCAATACATTATCTCATTGATCTGCCTATATTTTTTCCAAAAAGAATAGGTACACCCTATGGTGACATACTAGGATGAATAAATCCCTTATTAAGGTTATATTGATATTTTTTCGTCAATTACCAAAAGTAAATTAGGTCTATTCTATAGGGAGTCTTTGAAATTAGTGAGGTACCATATATGAGTTCTATTGAGATCTCAACTTCACCTTTTACTGTAAGGAACATAAAATCTTTCTGAAATTCATCAACAAATTCCTAAAGAATATTCATGTCATAAATCTCTAGTTTAACCCCATAAAATTGAGATAAACACCCCATCCAAATGGAAAACCCATACAATGAATGCAATCTCCATTGGAGTTACATATTTATTGACAAATTTATAGATGATCATAGATTGGATTGGAATATCAAATGAGGCTTCTCTTCCTTGATATTTTATACGGGATTTATGTAGAGAAATACAATAGAAGGATAGGATGACATCAAATCCAACCATAAGGAGAATGAAATGTTTTTTGGGATACACATTCCCACCAAAATCAACTATAAAGAAAATCATAAACATGAGATGAAATCATCATAAAATTAGGTGTTTTATTCTTATTACACATATAATAATTTGGATGGAATATTGATACCCTTGGAAAATTATTTATATATAACTAAATTAGCATATACAGAGTCAAATAAGACATTAGTATTTCTAGAGTGTATGGAAAGTGTTGCTTTCACCACGTAGTTATTGCTCACATCATCCAAAACATTGATTTCTTAAGATTTACCCTTTTACATCAACTTAAGAGTTTGTTTAAGTTGATTATCATCATTAACCCTGGGGTTTGGGAACTGGTTAATCTAATTTCCATTTTGCTTATACATGATACATTGATGTGTGAGAGGTGTATTTTGTATAGATTTCTCGCTATTATCATAATTACCTAACTTCTTCACATCACTCCAGCAATCAATTCCCTAATGACCATCCCTTATATAGTTAAAAAAATTTAGTACACCTATGAAATTTTCCTCCCCTAATCTTCTCATACATAGATTATAAATGAAATATCATCTTCTAATATCAATGGTCCTTAGATATTACTTTGACCTCTATCTTCCTTTTCATATAAATATATGATATTCATATGTAACTCTAACCTCCATTTCCATTTTCACATCACATCGATTAATATATTCATATATATAGAATTCTTCTTTGGATAATTCCCTTTAGATACATGACTTTAATCCAATAAATAATAGATCATCCTTAGATTCATAATGGATGATAATACCCAAAATGTACCTCACAAGCCTTGTAAAAGTTTCCTCATAGATACCACTGAGTTCATATTCCCTTTCCCGTATCACAATGAACTCATTATACATATTTATATGAATATTATTAGGAAAGTAAATATTGGAAAATATGTTTTGGAACTCATCTAAATCCATTGTGTTGATTTATTCATAATTCCTTATATTCTTAATAAGGGTTCACCATTAATCTGCTCTAACTTCCAATAGGTAGACAACCAAAATTAATTTTTTAATTTTTTGAACACTAGAGAATGGAAAATGTGATTTAATTTGTAATAAAATAATGATTTTAAAATAGATTATCAGGCCCACTAAAATAAGATAGAGATTTCCTCACGAAGGACTGAAAATAATGTTGTTCCCCATTTGTTTAATTGAATTTCCAATATATTTTATAACATAATAATATTGTCTAAGCATTGAAATGATGTTTTTCATTCCAGCTCCCATGACATTGGGATTGTCAAGAGGATAATTAATACACTATCTACCACACATAGAATTAATGAAGTTCCTTCAGGTTCCAACAACTGAATAAAACCATAAAACAAATTGTAAGAAACAATATTTATAGTAGAGAACCACAAAAGCATGAAATTAACTTATAGGATGTCTAAATTATGACACATTACTTAATATATTTTAATATATGATTATCCTAGGTCATTAATTGTAAGATTCTATTTAAATCGATCATAATGATTCCAAATTATTTTTGAATTTTCAAAGCATATACCCTTGGAGTGTCAAACCAAGTGTGAAACAATGCCCATTTTTGTGCACCAATCCCCGATTAATTCTAGATCAATACAATGTTTTCAGGTTTATTACACATAGGTAAATCTATTCCAATTTCAGATCCACATATAGTATCCAAAAAGTGATCAATTTCTAGGAAAAAACTCACAATATTCATTAAACAAATTCTATGACATTTTCCTATACATTGATTCATCCTTAGACTTATCCTTACACATGTACTAGGGGATATCACTATTTTTTCTCATCTTGTTGTCCAAAGGATATATAAGAATTTTATCTAATACCAACTATAAAAAAATTTATTTTCATAAATAGATATTACATCAATTTAATTAATATTTAGTACATTACATAAATACTCTCCAAATAACTATAATATTTTATTGCATTTGGAAACAAGAAAATATAAAGACTATTTAATTAAAGAGTAACATATCCTCTGAATATGTTCTTCAAAACTATAATACTTCTTAGATATATCATACAAATTATATATCATCATAACATGGGGAATGGAAACATAAGAAAGGGTGTTGTCATATTCATTGTAATGGTACAAAAGGAGGATATGTAATCATAACATGAACATAAGTGTATGATAAAATGTGATTATCATTTGAAACCCATACTCTTCATATGAAACATCATAATCAAGAGTAAAAAAATAATTATTGGATGTTCATAATACATGACTAAATAATGGATACAAAGAATATGATCTAGGAGATCATAAGACATGGGATTTTTAGCATAAATATAAGGATTATAAAATCCTTTACATATTACTCATGGTCCACTGCCAAGACCAATATAGTGGAAAAAGACTTTTATTGATCCATGTTCACTCACTGTTCTATCCCTATATTACTGAATCAGGTTCACTTCCGATTAAAACCCTATATTAGTGATCCTTGTACACTCCCCATTCCATTCCTACCTATCTCATGAGATATAATTCGTTACCCAATGAATTGGAAGGGGATATAGGTCCCACCTATCACATACTGAAATCATACATATGTGTGAGACAAGATCATAAAAATTCATAATCTCATAGTCCATGAAATGAAATGGGTCTCATATACATTTCATCATATCAAAAACAATGAAAAATATAAAGGTTTCATAATCATTTCATCATATCATAACCTATGAAGAGAAGTGGGTTTCACAATAATTTTATCATGGTTTAATCCATGAAAGAGAACCATGTTTCATAACTATCATGCCATAAAAACAGAAAAAATTTAGAGAAATAATTTGAATGATATTCTAATATCATTTCCCCTATAAAAAATGGGTAACACCAAAGAATAACATATAAGAAGTTATATAATTCTGAAATATCATTTAAAACATTTCTTGTGGAAAATATATTTTTTTCGTAAATAAGATTTTTTGAAAAAACATACTAAAAACATTTTTCATTAAAATTAATCTCAAAAAATAAATTAATTTTTGAATTAATGATTGGTCAAGACATCAATAATTTTATTTCATAGAGTAAACATTAAAAAAGGATTCTTTCAAATTTTTAACAAAATCTTAATGAGCATTGTTTTGGAAAACAATGTGATGATTCCTTTCTATAAAAATTTTCAAAAGTTAAAACATGGGTATAAATGTATTTTAAAAACAATAAAGAAGTAATTAAACATTTTTAAAACATTTTTATAAATCATGGTTTTTAAAGAAAACATATTTCCTAGAGAAGAGGGAAATAAAGTTGAGTTTTCATAAAAACATTCTCTTAATTATATTAAGTACCAAAGTCTATAAAAATTGAACCATTACTTGTAGATATCATGAAAAATTAGTGGATAAAGAATCATGATAATTACTATGATGTAGAACATGTTTTATTATCATAGGAGACTTAATCAATATCAATACACATAAATGATGAGATTATCAGTTAATTTATCGACCACTTCAATAACATAAAACATAATCCCCATTAAGGAATAACATGAAATGGAATGTAAAAGATCATAAGGATAAATAAATACATGATATTACATGTAAAATGATATTTATATACACCTCATAAAGGAATATCCGTTCATAAAATAATTTAGATCTCAAAGAAGCCACATTGATATGAAATTACCTTACGTTAAGCCATAACAGAACAAAAAAATGACATATACCAACAGAAATGTAGTGAAAGATAATATATCTATTGGTAAAAATGAGAAATTACAACAGAAATTAAGTTTTATTGGTATTGATTTTAAGCACCAACAGTTATTTTTACCAACAGGTCTATCTGTTGGCATCGATCATCTAACACCAAAAAATCTTATACTAATATTTAAATCTATTGATTTATCACACTATTACCATCATTTTATTTAACAACACTTAAATCTATTATTAATAATAACCATTACCAACATATCTTTTATCATCAATAAAATATATTACAATAAGCCATTCAATGACAATAACCAATTAAAAGAACCCAATTTTGTTTATATAGATTATTATTTTTATGAACAAAGTTAATATTTATGGTTTTATTAAAAATATATCATTAATTTATTTTAATTTTCAATTATCTCTAAGTGTCCATAGTGATTATATATTATAATGATTTTAATATAATAAGCATTCAAATACTACATATAAAAAATTAAAATTATTATGATATTAGAATTTTATAAACATAATAAATATAAACATGATAATCAATAAAAATTAATAAACATAATTGAAATATAAGTAATAAATAATTGATATAAAACATAATTGACATTTTATTTTATAATATAAAACAAATATATTATTTTTTGTAAGATATAATATTTATTATAAGACAATAAATTAATTAATTAGTAACATATTCAATTTTTTTTCGTATTTTTTGGTATATTTAATTTTATTATATATTACATATATTAAATTTTACAAAGTTATTACTAGTTTTCAATCCATTGGCAATTATTAAATCCTCTTAAATTTACCCCACAGGCACGCTCGATCTCTAGCGTTCCTGAATCTTCACCGTGAGTATTTTGTCCACTTCAATCCACCCCAAGAAGCACGGAATTCATCTTCTTCCAGTCCCATCTATGATCTGGTGAGTGGCACCTACTCCCTTTCTTCTCCTCCAATACATACACCAGAAACCTTATCGTTTCCCATTATTCCTCCCACAAGAATCACCCGCACCTTCTTCTAATTTCTACGAGTTCAACATCCCCTCTCCCATAAGTTATCTGGAACCCTAATCTTCCATCATATCCTCACCTCTTCCATGACCAATCATTAACTCGGCCTTCCTCTAGTGTATTCAACCCACAAAATTTAATGTCTTGAAACCCTAATCAGTCGGCTTCCTCTAATTAACTTCTAGAAGGTTAAGGTTGATAATCCATCCCTTTACCCTGAAAAGTTTTCCCTCCCAAATGTTCCTCCTTCAGTCAATCCCAAATCCCTCAAACCCCTCAAAATACCTGATATGTTTGTAGATGATGGTTTATTGTTTCCTGATGTAGATCCAAATAAGTTTTTTTTCGGGGTTTCGATATAATTCGAGATTTCCTCCTCATCGATCCACAACCAATAGGATACGAGAAGCAATTCTAGTAATTTCATGGTGTTCTGACCACCCAATTCCATTACCCATGTCTATGATAAGGGTACCCACATTTTACCTATACACCTATTTAAGGCTTGAAAATTCATTTTCAATTTTTTTTATTTCATGACATACGAACACATTAGGGTTTCACATGTCTGGATTCATCAATTAAGGATTAATGTTGTTCAAATCATCAACTGAACCCCCATTCTACTGTTGTAGGTTCCTTCACTGCCGAAATTTCATTGCATCACTTAAACCCACATCCTTCCCCCAAATCCCTCCACCGCATCTGATTTTTTCATCTTAATGTTTTTCTATATCATTGTTTTAATTCTATACTAACCATGCACATTTTATTAAATTGTTAATTGTAATTTTTTTGTTTATGTATTTTCTATTAATGTTATCTATCATTGTTCTTTGATCATTAAATTCACACATCAACAGTTCACAAACTATCACAGTTCCTTACTTCACAAGAACAAATTTCTTTGTGGTTTTCTTTTTGAACTTTTTCCACTTAGGTGTTTGTTCTTCTCAACCCCTAGGTTTTTTTAAATTATGATTTTCTATAGGCTTTAGGTTTATTACATTCAAATTTAATTAGCATTACTACTGGTGAGGTGATTGCATGACCCTGCTGGTATGTTTTCATTTATTTGGATATAACTACATATTCTTTCAAATCATGGATTTGATTTATATGAAATAGTGTTTTGGTAAATTACATGTGTTTTTTGAGTTCTTTTTCTATGTTGTCTCGACACTAACTGGTTGAGCCTCATTCAAAATAGGGGTCCCCCACTAAAGCTACACCCTGTAAATACTTCTTCATCAACTACCTTGGATGGATGGAGATCCCTAATGGGACCAAATAAAAAACCCGAAATAAATTTAATACAAACAAGTAAACATAATAGTTCGATCAATTGGAATCTTCTTGAAACCACAAAATGAAATTTATCAATTTCACCTCATATTCATGTACAATATTTCACCATTTGTATAATCACGCATCTTAAAAAATCTTTTTATATGCATGTGGATGAATTTTTGTTGTTGTATCTAGATAGGGTTTCTTCATGGACATTACTGAGCTAACTCTGATAAGATGGTCACTAGAGACAATAGAATATGAGGAAGCATAAGATGATGTTTTATAATGCAATTGAGGTATATTATATTTCTTTAAATTCATTTAAAATTCTTAATTATTATCTATTTTTGAGAAATAGAATGTTTTATACAATTTTTCATTAACTTTTTTAGGAAATAGAATGGTCTATTCCAATACTATTAATTAATGTGGAAAAAACAAAACAATATTCCCATTAATTCACATTAAACTCATGAAAATTTCATCTTAACATTTAACAAACAAAACACTCTAATTTTTTAACCAAACAACTCCTGAGTAGTTCTCAGATATTCCAACACTTTTTTTGAATACATTTTAAAAGACCACCATAGGGCGCAACCACTAGGCTACACCCATGGGGCTAAATTCCAGCACTTATTATAACCAATTATTTAATTGAAATGGTTTAAAATTATTTATTATCATCATGAAATCATTACCATGGCTTATAAAAATTCTAACATAGTATTTAAATGCATGTCAAAGTTTAAATACATTGCAGTTTTCATTTTTTCGACAACAGGAATCATGTTACTTTCAATAACCAATAACCACAACTTCTGAGTAGATTTCAGAAATTCCAACACTTATTAAAACTAATTCATTTTTTAAAATAATTTAAAATTAAATATTATCATAAAGAAAACATTACCATGACTTTGAACAACTATAAAATGTTAAATAGTGACATTGATGCATTGTCATGTAGTAGTGTTATTTAATAAGTATGAAGTGGGTTATCAAACTATGATAAACCCTATTATTTTTCCTAAAAGGTATAATTTTTATTGGGATAAAGTGTTCCCATTATTTAGTGGACCCCACAATTCCCTTTTGGATGTATGTTCCTAATTTAAAACCCTGTTATCATTCTATTTTAATGATTTTAAAAAATTACTTATTTAAAACCTATTAAAAAAATGACTGATGCTTTCCCACACAAAAGGTTCTTTACTTCCACCACATATTCCCCACATTACAACGACATTGGTTTAGTATTGTATTGCTTATACCGTCACAATTCCATTTGGAATTCAATTCTCACTTATGAATTATAATAGAAGTAATATTTCTCACTACCCCTATATAGTGGTGAATATGTTCAGTTAGGGAATAAGGAAATAGAACTATGAAAGAGATGCTGATGTGGGATACAAAAACACTCTAGTTGTAATGATTATCCTAAATCTGAGAAAAACAAAAATAAGCACTTGAGCATTAAGTGCAGAGATAAAAAATACTGAAGAAATGTACAACTAAATATGTGATATCTACTACCTAACCATAAATTGAAATCCTATTAGAAATGATGTTGCTGAAGACCAACTATGAATGACCAATTTATGTTGGTGAGAATTGAGGACTCTATTCTAACATAGGATGAAATCATCAGAATGGTGAAACATAAATTTTAAAGAAAACATGATATGTTGCTTAATATGATATATCATTAGGTCTATAGAATAAGGTGTATGCATTGAAAGATATTGATCATTTCACTCTATACTAGCAGTGTCCAGTAAGGTGCTGGAATGGCACTACACAAGGGTGATGGTATGGCATGGAATGATTAGTTGACTCTTGATACTCAAGGTTTTTGGGGTCAATCATCATTGTTAGCACATTTAGGTAGATTTAAATTTATAAAGAACTACTTTATATCTTGAACAAAAAATTGATGATTCTTGGAGAACATTTACAAAGATATCCATCTTTAACCTTAGGGGATTTCCAACCTCTCTGGATTCCATGGTAATTTTGTGCTTGAAGTTTTACTTCATGATATTGTACTATATTGATCTAATACTATAGATATATCATCTTTTCAATACATTAATTTAACACCATCAATGATTTAAAACTATTCATTTTATTGATCTTTAGTTCCGTAGGGCTATGTTATTTTCTTATTGGATTTTGGGTAATTCTATTTTCCTTTTTACTAGGTTGTCTTTTGTTTATCTTGGATTTTTGACTCTTTCCTTTTGACTAAACACTTTTTAATTTTCATTTTAACTATTTTAATCCTTTAGATTTAATTTTAAATGATTTTTAATTTCCCTTTTATCTTTTTTTTCTAATTTGGTTTTAATTCATGCGGATTTTGTACTGATTTGAGTCTTCAATTTAACTTTTTTTAATACTTTTTCCACCTTTAAATATATATCTAGGAAATTATGATCAGATCCTTCATGTTGAATTTTCTACTTCTCTTTATATAGTCATTTGATTTGAAGAGTTAATTATTTTACACTTTAAAAGGATCTTGGGGAATGGTAATGAAATAACACACTGATATAGTGGTCATCATGCCTTTAATATTATATATTTTTATGAGTTTTTATCAACTAAATATTTCACCTTTAGGATGTTCAAAAAGATGAAAATTTTAATGTCATTATGAATATACAATATGTGAAACTACTTCTATTTTGATTTTGGTATGAAAAGTAAGCCACCCGTAGAAATTTCATTTCTAATTATCATTGTTTTCTATTCATCCATTTATTATCTTACTTTTTTATTACTTATGTAATTATTATTCTATAATGGAAAGTATAAAAAATTATTGTTCTTATGTTAGATTCTTATGCAGTAAAATTTGATTGTGATCCTGGTTTATATATAACCATAATGAGAGGTTCTTCTGAATTGCAACACTTTTTTAGGCCATTATGCATTCACAAGAACATCAACTACTTCTACTTGGTTTGAGGTATGAAAAATGAGTTTCTGGAAAAATTGTATTTCTAATTTTCGTTTTATTCTTTCCCGCAATATATTCATTTTTTAACTTTTTAATTATTATTCTATTATTTCAGTTATGAAGTCATATTCTCTTGAGCTCTTCAACAGAAGAATTAGTTTGTTTGTACACATCAAGAAGTTATAATTAGCTTTTATGAGGTTTGTTTTTCTGCACCTTTCTATGTTATTTAAGAGAGTTGGAATTATATATATCTACACAGAACATATGTATGTTCTGTATTTATGTATTGAAATGTCCAGGATATCTATATTTATAGTAAAATGTGCAAACTCCACTATATATGTCACATTCTCCTTATTAATCGATAATCATCAATCCATGGTTGATGTCCTTTTAAGGTTTTTTCACCACTTTTAGATCATGAGAAAATTACTGCACATAAAATTATATGAATGTATCTATTATAGTACATAAAATTATGCCTCAAGGATAGACGTTTCTCCCACTGTCTCATGGTTAATATCATGGTATTGTGTTGAAGAGTGATTTCCCAATATTATAACAATCTTAACATCAGAAATGTCAACACCCAATCTCTCAGAGATCTGACCCAGTGCCCGGTTATGATATAGTATAGAAACGTATGTAATGTTTTTTTTCAAGGATAGATGGTGCAAATTCTTAAGGATCAGGGAATTAGTATTTGCAAGATTAGCAAAAACTGTAGTAGTGGGAAGGTAGCATCCATCAACTCCATTTTCACCCCATTCAATGACTCTGAGGCAATCTCAATATCAATCACAGGGAGCATCATCGGATGGTCTGCACCCAGCATCACCCCTCTTAAAATCATGCAGAAAAGAGAAAAAATAATTTATCATGTAGCTAGGGGAGGATGTTCAAAGCCTTGGATGTGTTGATAAGAAAACCAGGAGAAGTATAACCCTTATGGTTCACTACTTCGTGAGCCACACAGTCAACGTGCATCATGTCAGTTACATAAATGGCTAGGGGTAAAGAACCTTGAGGGCACATCCACCTTATATAGTTTATAGATGTTAGTAGTTTCACACATTATATATGTAATTATATGTGAATAATACATCAAAATCAAAATTGTATGTATCTAGTTTTCAGTATTAAATATTAATTTATCGGTTTTAAATTTCCAATTTTAGATATCATGTTCCTAAATTTGAAGATGATTTTTTTATTCTTATATTTCAGTTTTGAATATCCTGTTTTTGATCTTGAATCTTGAGTTCATATAATCTTTTTTATTGCATTATAAAAATTTATTGAATGTTTTTATTGAAAATATGAAGCCTCCAATATTAATATTTACAAATAAAAGTATCTAGATTCCAATTATGGGTACTAATTTCTAGATTCAACTATCAATTTTCTGATACTATATCCTGTATTCAATTCTGGTTTTTAATTTTAATGTTTTATCAAATTTGTACATGGTATCAAACATTTCATCTCCAAAACATATGAATGTTTTGGTCTATGATATTGGTAGATGTATATCTTGACATTTTAAGAAATTATATTTCATCTTTAATTGAATCCCATTTTCTTTTATGATGGAGATGCTATAACATGTTCATCTTTTGAGTTAACGTCAGTATTAATTGAAATTTGGGTCATTCTTAATGGTTTGTGGACATATGTTATGTTTCACCATTAATGGAAATTAGTGATTGTGATTGTTTTTATTGCTTGTTTAGCATGGTGGACCTTATGTTTGAGGTGGAAAGAATGATGTGGTTGGAGGGGGCGGTGAGTCAATGGGCATACATGTTGTCACCAGATTCTTGAGATGTCAACAGGGATGATGAAAAATGCTCACTATGAATGTCATTTTTTATACCTCATTATATTTTGGTTTCAATTAATGTAGATATTTTGCATTGATTTGAGTTGGAGTTGGCTCGGTGGTCCTAAGACATGGATGAGTTGCTGGTCCCGGGTGTGGCATGGATGAGCAGGATCTAGCTCACTGGTCTTAGGTCATAGATGGCCTCCTGGTGATCATTGGTACTTGGTTTGGCATGGATGGATGGTGCTGGCTTGGGTAGTGGAGGGGTCGTTGTGGGGTGTGTGTGTGTGTATTGGGGGGATGAATTTTATATTAATTGGTGTGATGGATCTGATAGGGGATGAATTTTCTATTGATTATCTTTTTATCAAATTAAATTATTAATATAATTAATTTTTTTCTTGAAATTTTCCACATGTGTCAAAATTTTATTTCTTTTTAATAACTAAAACAGAAGAATTATATATGATAAATTAATAAATATATTTTGAATTTTAACTGGAATAAAAATTTATAATTTTTATTCAAATTTAATTTATAAACTAATATTATATATTGGTAATATTATTACCAACAGAAAAAATTTTCATTAGAATCTGTTGCTAAACATTTTAACCAAAATATATATTATCTGTTGGTATTATTATAATTGCAACTGAATGATTCTATTTGTCGCAAAAACATTTAGCGATAGAGTTTTTACCGACAGTTTAGTGAAAGGGACACATATGTTGGTAAATCCTTTTACCAATAGAAAAATTACATTTACCAACAGATGCGCCCCTATTGGAAAACGTGAAATATTTTGTAGTGTAAATGTCGTTTTACTTGGTCAAACCTCCCCTTCTTGGGTTATCCCCATTAGGTTTGTGCTAAAAGCTATCATAGGATACATTTATGGCAAAAAATGTCTTATAAGGTGAAGGTATGGAATTTGAGAGGTGATTTGGGAAGGTCTTCGATAAAAAAAATGAGGTGTGAAGTTATAAAGAAGATAGGAGATGTGGTGACCATTTATATGTGGGGGATATGAAACACATGGAATATTTGAAAAGAGTTGAGCACTACCATGTTTTTTCACATAGAATAATGGTCCAAAATGGATATCATTCATTCCATATACATGATAATGTACAAATAAGTACATCCAATATTTTTTACCAGTTTATATTTAAATTTGACCCTTATCTTCTTAGTTTAACCCCCGATGAACTCATTTTCACGTTAACCATGGAAATTAATTTTTACTATATTCAATATGCATTTTTATCAATAATAATATTAGATATATGAGAAATAATATATTATTTTTATTCCATATATGGAATCCATTTTTCTAAATTCTATTCACATAAGTAGAAAAGAATAATTTTAAAATTAATCTTGCGTGCATGCTGAGAAAACAGTTATTTAAAATGAAAATGATCAAAAGTTTACAATGTTTATATATAGTTTGAATGTAAAATTAACTAAAATTTCCTTCATTTGATTATATAGATTTATATTTGATATAATTATAATTTAAATCAAATTTAAAATATAAATTATTTTTCAAAATATATTTAATGAAAATGCGGTTTTCAATTAAAATTCATTATTTTTCACTGTTCATCAAGAAATGAATTTTTTTACAAAAATACTAAAAACAGACCCTCAGAAAAGTTTACATTATGATTTAAAAATATGATGTTTTTTATCAAATTAATTTTGTAAAAGCGTCAATAATTAATTTAATTATTATTAAAATAATACATAAAATCATTCTTTGTGAAAATAGAATTTTTAAAACATATAAATATTTACCAAAAATATATATTTTATTATTCATATGTTTTATTTATGTTCAACCATTAAAATTACTATTTTGAAATTAGTTATTTCTATTCATATAATGAAGTTTAATGTCTAGGTTAATGGGTGATCGCATGCTGTTTGGTTTCATGTATTGATATGGTGTTGATTGAGTATTCTCTTATACCCTAAATTAATTCCCTAATGGTGTAAGTACATTACACCTCGTATTTCTATTGTAACTTTTTGATTTTAATAAATTTTTGGTGCGTGAATTTTTTTTATTTTCTAGGTGAAAACAGTGGTGTTCAAATAACTATATTAATAATAAATCATAAGCCCCCAAAGCATTAGTCAAGTGGTTCACCGGTTGGGCCATTTCACTGATTGGTGGAACTGTCAGATGCTCGAGTCCTACCATGTTTGGAAACTATACAAATTATGAGAAGGGATATTGAACACCATTACTTATCCAGGGAATGTGTATCTCCCTGGGGTGGAGGAACCACCATACGGGTAAAGAGGGGGACTTAATTGACAACAATGTTTTGGGAATGATGTTTCCAGAATGGATCCTATGACCTAGGGTTTCTACTGTCGCAATGCTTCATCCCCTTCCTATGATTCTCACCCCACCTCAGTATAGATTTCCCCTTCTGTGACATTTATCCGACGACCCCACCTCTCCCTCTAATATCCCCCATCGTGTGTCGCCCTACCACTGTGAGTTAACCCCCTGGATGCCTCCATGAGTCACCCTCAATGATCCTGCAACCGTGAATCACCCTCTCGGATCCAGTAGTGATGATTCACCCACCCGAATCATGCTGACATAATTCTTCTTCCCAATTATAGAATCTGCAAGACCACTACGGTCCTTGTGTGGTGGCATAGTATGTGGAGGCATGCAAAGTCATCTAAAGGGGGCATCCCTATGAACTCTCTCCCCTATTAGAGATTCCCTATCATATTCCCTCACAACTTATTTTTTCCTAACTCTAGTGTGGTGATCCACCCTGTATGAACGCTTTATAGATTCATTCTATTTTTCCGTTTCATTTAGACATTTTGTTATAATAATTTGAGTCAGATGATTGTTTCCTCGTGTTTCTGGTCAGCCGTAGTACTTGTAGGTGCATACATGGATGAAATTTGTTCAACCTAAACTAGTTTTTGGTGCTAACTAATATCAAGGTCATGTGCCTGGATTTTTCTATTCACTCTTCGTTCCCTCTTCCATTTTGTCATTATATATTGTGCAGGAAGACAATTAGGTTGTGTTCGATAAATTCCATGATTTTTTGATGGTGTTGGTGTCTTTGATGGTAAATCTTTTTAGGTCCTCTTTTGTTTGTTTTGGATTTTTTATTACTCATGTCTGCAATGGTGGATCCCCTTGAACATGCTAACTCACTTGTTTTGGATCTATCTTACCCTCAAAGTGATTTTTGGTTTGTTATCACTCATCCATAAAGTGATTTATTTGAAAATAAAAAAAAAGTGTTTGTCTATTAATATTATATCATTATCCTGTTAAAACTCTGTGCCATGTGTTACACAAGATTAGCTGATTTTGCATGTATCATAAGATTAACATGGTCTATCATGAGAAAAATACATTCAAATGAATATAATTCATTTGAAAAAAATCATAAAAAATTAGTTCATTAAATAATAAATGCTATTAATGTAATAAATATCAAATTTACTCATTGGAAAAAATTTTAAACAATTTTTGAAAGTATGACATGGAAAATAAATCGCATTTATTCATGGAGAGGGTAAGACATAATTATGTACGAGTGACGATATCATTTCATTAATGGGTAATATGGAAATGAACTGGATTATATATTAACTTTAAATAATTAATATCATCTAATAGGGACCATAGGTATTCATTATGTCTATCCGTGCGTTTAGGTGAGGAAAAATAATTACATCTGTTTGTGAGGTGATAGTCCTCCATACACATGAGTGATGACTTTGTTTCCCATTTAATGTTGGTGGAGATTGATAAATATTATTACATAAATATAAATAAACCTCATCATATGGTATTCAGTTGTCTTATTGTATTGTAATTTTTTACACATTATTGTAGATGATGAAATAAAAAAAATGAAGAGATTAGGGATGATTATTATATTCTCTTAGAGAAACCTCATTGGGGACTCTTATTAAGGATCCTAAGATTGGTATTTTTATTGACTATAACAAAAATAATATGGAAAAGGATGTTGGGGAGAGACTTTGGTATGTTTTTTTACACAAATGGCTTGAGAGTTATGAATTAGAGAGGGGAGGGGTGACCTTTTATAATTGATAAGGAATTAAATTTATATAAATAACAATATATATATATATATATATTCAATAATGGGAAGTTAATATCATACCAAGTTCATTAAAATTTGAAAAATAATGTAGTTTAGGTAAGATATTATTGATAAAAGCCTCAAAACTACAAAAACAATTTAAAAATGTTATTCCCTTGTACTCATAGTTTATTTACTTTTATCATTTTGTTTTACAACGGGGTAATTATTTTTTATACCGAGGTAATTTATCCTTCAATAAAAAAATAAAATGATAATTAATAGATATTTTGGTACCAATTATTATTAATATGTATTCCAATTTATCTAATTAAAATATTATGTATGTTGAAAATTAATTTTAATATAAGCGCCTGTATTGTGAAAAACTCTGTTTGAACCTTAATCATTATAAAAAAAATTTATACTATGTATAAATATTTATAATCAAAAATTGAGTTTCAATGGTTATATAATATTAATTATTTTGTTTCCAAATATTGAATCCATTTTATGAAAATAAAATCTTATAAGTGGTAGAATTTAATTGAAGGAATAAACGCTTGACTTTTTTTAAATGGGTTTTAAAGAAATGCATTTTTCATGCATACGATTATCTTACATTAACTATATAAAAATATATATAAATTTTATGGATTAAAATTTATATATTTGGGATTATAATATATAAATTTAATATACATATTCCATTTTTAGTTTTTTTAATTAATTAAAATGGAGGAACATTGTGAATTTAAAATTTTTTATAAGAAAAATGTGTTTTTAAGACTAAAAATTAACTTTCCCCCCAATAAGGTATAAAGAAGATAAAAATGTAATTAATTATTTTAAATTAATATATAAAATGATTTTGATACTTTTAAATCAAATTAAATTCATAATGTGACTTTAAAATTAATTAATTTATTGAAAAAAATGATAATTTAAAAAAACATGTATGTTTTAATATTTGTTGAAAATCACTATTTTTTGAGAAATGTCAGAATTTCACCCATTGATAATTTTAATATGATGATTTAAAAAATTATATTATTTTTATAAATTTAATTTTCAAAACTTATTATACATTAATTTTAATTCTCAAAAATAAAATGGGAAATACAACCATTTTTGAAAAAATTGTATTTTAAATCAACAAATGACCTTACTGAATGTTTTATTGATTATTTATTAAATCTTTATCAATAGGTTTTTTTATTAGGTCATATATATTTATTAATTCACTTAATCTTATTCATACCTACCAATTCAACAGATATGTTATAATGATCCTATTTATATTTTGTGGGTCTTTTAAGGTCGATGGTTCAAATCATATTTTTTGTTGAACACAATGTTATTATTTTAAAATCATGTGGTGTTACATTCTACCAAACATAAATAAATAGTGTTCTATTAATTTTTAACTTGTACTTGTAAAACAATTATTGATATTTCAAAATATTATTTCGAAAACCTACATCATAAAAAGGGCTCATAAAACATCATCTTAATAAAGGGAAATGAGATTAAAAAAGTCATCTAGAATAATAGAAAACAATATTTCTACATGGGATAAAGTTAGTGGGAACATAAAATATGGACATGAAAGAAATAATAAATATTTATTGAGTGTTATAGAGATCATTAATAACAATAATGTTAGTGAGAAATAGAAAATTAATATAAACACAACCATGGATCTTTGATGGGTTATAAGATATTTGATTTATCTGATATAAAGGTAATAAGACAATATTTTTGTTTCAATATATTTTTCAATATTTGAGGGATTATTTTACTATAAACATAGAGAATATTCATAAATATACTTACTCAATTTATTTATATTTCATAATAATAATTATATTCCTTGGTTATCCTTCGATCAGTTTCCTCTTCACCTCTTAATCCAATGAATGAATACCTAATAGGAATTCATTTAATCCAGAAAACCCATAATTAACTATTATTTGATCTTAAGATTTATAAAACAATTATAATCTATTCCCCACATCATTTAATATTAAATGAAACAAAAACAGTTACCACAAGGAAATATAATAAAGAATATTTATAAAACTTCGCCTGAATAAACAATATATTTTACATTAAATTCTCAACTATATGTTAAAATTTTTTATTCCAAAAAAAGTAACCCTAAATACCAAATAAACTCAATATTCTCAATATTATGGAATTTTTGCACCTAATTGGCGTTCTCAATCCTTTTAACATACATACCAAAATATTTAATTTTATTTTCCCCAAATAATCCTTTACAAAAAACATAAGGATTATGCATACCTCATCCTTATAAAAAGTATATCAAGATAACATTAATTACGAGAAAACCACAAATATTTTTTTATATAATAATTTTACAGAAATCAAAATAATTTTTTACCATCAAACTATTTAATTGAAAACATTTTCATACAAACTAGTACATCATGTAGGCCAGTGGTTGGAATCAAACCTTTGTCATCTTTTAGTTTTTGTTTCAAGCCCCACGACCTCCCCATATGTGATGGGTGGTAACCTGACATGTAGTTTGTTATTTTTTATAAAAAAATATTAATTTAATTCCTATACCATTCTTAAAAATACGATGAATAACCTAAAAAAAATTAAATATCAAAATCACTTTTAAATGACTACGATTTTATACAAAACTAATTTTCTATAAAATTAGATGATCTAAATATACAATTATTTCCTCAAAATAAATTATCATATTAACCCTAATGGTTTTATGTAATTTTAAAATTACATCCAAAAAATATAAAGCATTATTTATCAAATAAGCTTCTTACTAAATTAAGAGTTATATATAAGGGTTACATATGCGTCAAACAACTCAAAAAACCCATTAATTGTCTTCAAGTAACTTCTTTTACATAAAAAATCATACGGTATATATGTTCCATTAAAATTATAATCAACCATATAATTATTAGCCCACATTGGTTTAAAAAAATCATAAATTTTTCTCTTATAAATAATAAAATTAGTATCTTCGGGGATATTATTATTTTCAAATCCATTATAATGGGTTAGAAAGAAAATGTAAATATTATAATAATATCCTCAAGGAGTGTCATCCAAGGTTCTGATAAATTTCCATTTTTTTTTCAATAGGTGTTGAATGGGTCAAATAGGATTACACAATTCTTATAGTTAATACCCCTTGGTATAATTGTACTCAAGCTACATCTACTTGTAGTATCTGGAAAAGGATGTAATTTCTTGAAAAAACAACATCATATCAACCTTAAAAAACTTTTGTAATGTTATACTATATTTTAGATAAACCCAAAATTATGTTATATGGATATATAACCTATTCATTGTTTTCTTAAATATAGATCCCAATTTTTCTATTAAATTTGGCTCTAATACCAACAATAAAGACCTTGACCCGAGTATCGTAGACCTAGTAGATAAATTAATAATATTTCAAAAGATAAAAATGATGAAATCCAAAAGGGTTAATTAGTTTAATATTCTAGATATATTAGATACATACTTTAATCTCATAATACATTTGAAATCATGAAATTGAAAATAGTGAATGTTAAAATACAACATCCTTGAACTCATTGAAGACCCATTCTTTATATCCTGGGGACTGAAAAAAAATAATACTAAGATCAAAATAACCATTATGAGTTATTTATAGTGGAATACATCATTAATCAATATGTTATAACCAATATGGTAAGGTAAATAACTAAATACACATTACATATGAAGAATAATTTTTCCATCATGATTAGATAATAAATAATAATTATGGAAAGGTATATAACTGAGAGACATTCCATATAATCAAAAACATTAAAAAAATTGCATTGAATTATAAAATAAATTAAAAATTATCATGTATAATAATAATTAAAATTTCCATGATGGAAATGATGAATACTCTATTCCATGATCTCATACATCATGATATTTATAATGATAAGTCCTTTCACAAAGGTAGTTTAAAAATATGATTAATGAGGAATTAAATGATAGATTACTTATTTATCTCATGAGACCTATCAGTGTGTCATGTGGATATATAATTTCATTATCCAACCATCACTGTATAACCAATTCAATCATTATATATCAACAAATCGATATAATTCTTGAATAATAGGTTGTATCCATAAATATCCATATTGAGTAAAAAATAACTATTATTAATAATTCCCTAGTAAATCAAATAAAATCGAATTTAAAGAACCATATGTAAAAATAACATATGTTTGAGGAAATACCGATATAATTAATAAAAAAAATATGTATATATAAGGTGTATGTAATGTTCACTTATCAAAAGAAATAGAATCTTTCCATGGAATGTTAATGACTATAAACTTAATCAAGAATGTAAATTTCAATACATTCCTTCTTTCAAACTGATCATAAACCATCCATAGGTATAATACATATGGTATCAATATATCCCCCATAGGGTATAATAAAAAAATATTTCACATTGAAGAATAGAAGAACTATTAAAAGTTCATGAAATCATTCTTGGGGAAAATAACCTTTTTTAATTTGAAAGTAATTTTTATAAATTATAAATTTCTAAAAATACCAGGAAAAATGTTTTCCCTTAAAATAGCCATGTAATCATGAAATGTATGCTTCGAAATAATGATTAGTCAAGAGGGCTATAAATTCCATTCATGTCGTGTACTTTAAACAAGAGACTCTGTTCACATTCTTGTAAGGAATGTAAAGAGTACCTCATTCAGAAAATGTTAGGAATATTACAATAAAGTTTAATAAAAAAGAAAAAAAAATTAAGAATTTATTATCATGACCCTTTCACCGGGGCCCATGCCGTGACTACCCCCAGGCCTGCCTTCCATAGGGTAGGGGCTGGTTACTTGCACCAAAGACATAAATATGTAAACTGGGAAGGCATTTCCTTTAAAACTTGTAAACGCACACAATAGAGTACAATATGGAAGAAAAACACTATGTAAAACAGTATAACAAAATAGTGATGGAACGTAAAAGGGGCCAGAAATATAAACCCAATAATAAAGTACAAGGAAACAGAAAGTACAGGTACTAAAAAATGGTAAAACAGCTCTTAGATCGTCCACCATAAAATCCTACCTTAAAGATAGGTACATAAATCCTCCATAGAACTCAACGTCCGCCCATATCCTCCATGTATCTTCATGTCGTGTGGTCTACCTCAGGGTACCATCCAGTCTTGTTATCCTTAGACTCAGTCATCACTGTCTGTTGTCTGCAACCAACACACCGAGGTGAGGGAATAGCCCGTGTAGGGGTGAGTATAATGATACTCTGTAGGGACCCCAAGACCCTCAAGGTCTCACAAAATCCTACAATGATAAACCACAAATTAAAAAATCATCAGGAAACCCCACTTAGGTATATGCCCATACATATACCTAAGTTATGAATTAATCCATCTCAATCATGAATTAAATACAAAAGTTTCTGACTCGTCTCAATTGAGATTTTCTTCTAGGTGTAGTTTCAATATAAACCTTGGCTACTTGAGAAATCCTCCCCTATCAAGTATAGTGGTCCTGCCGCATTACACAAATGAGATTCGCACTAACCTTGGACTGCTGAGGTACTCCTCCTGTCGAGTACCATGGGTCTACCGCGTCACACAGAGGTGCTCTCCACCGTGGTTCTTCCATGTCACACAGAGGTGATACCCCTCATAGCCTGTTGAGGTACTCCTCCTGTCGAGTACCATGGGACTGCGGTGTCACCAAGGCGCTCCCCACTATAGGTTTCCTGTGACACCAAGGTGCTCCCCACTATGCTAGTAGAGTCACTCCGAGTCAAACAGTCAGTAGTCATCAGGTCTCATCCATCAACAAGCTTCCCGCAAAAAATGCTAGCTCGTCTCCAGTAGATCCACTCCACAAGCTACTAGTCGATGATCCATATTCCATGATGTCCCACTATGAAGTATCTAAAAGGTCCGCCACATCATAGAGGTCTCAACGCAACCAGCTACACGTCAATCGGATGCCCGGTCTGTGAGTTATTATCCTTTTAGTCCTGGGGTCCCGGTTAGATTCGTGCACGATCCAACCTAACCGTATCACAACTATACCCCACAATCTAGTGGGGTATACTCAAAGGGACAATCACAGTTTTTGAATAACCAGTTCCACTGACGGTTCATCAAACGGACGTCTGGTGCCAAAGATACGACCAAAAGAATGTAAACGGGTCATGGTGGGCCCATGTTCGGTCTGAACCGACCTAAACCAGTCTGGAAATACCCAATCTAGGTCAACTCGTTCAGACCTATTAGGTCTAGCCCCGCCCATTGGGTGGGCCAACCTGTTAGGTTCGGCCCGGCATGCTGGGCCCAATCCAGCCGACCGCAAGGGAGATTCGGCCTGGGATCGAGTCTGGTTCGGCAAGGATCATCGTGAGGGTATGGCCCGACCCGGCTCGAACCGAAGTGTGTGGACATGCCAATTTTGTTAGGGTGCCTCTAGGGGGCCGCAGGCCAGTTCGGGAGGCCGAGCGGCCGGTAGGCGGCCGACCAGGGCACAACCAGGCCGACAGGCGACAGGGCAGGGCGCGGCCAGGCGGGCACGTGGCCGGGTAGGGTGCCATGTGGGTCGGCAGGTGGCCAGGTAGAGAGAGGCTAAGACAGCAGGTGTCTGGGTAGCCAGGAGGCCGTTTCAGCATGGTTATGGGTGGCTCGGGCCAGCGCGGGCCTTCGGGGTTCGGCCGGGGCGCACAAGAGGCTGGCGGCGGTGCTGCCGGGCGCGCGGGAGGCCGGCGGTGGTTCGGCCAACAGAACCAGCTTTTTCGGGTCACCGGAATATCGCAGGGGTGGCACAGTGTGCGGAGGTTACGTGAGGCACGACCTTTTCATGTGCCTTTGTCGCCTTCAACGCCACTTCGTTTCCATGCCGAGAAAAAACGCAAACAAGAATGGAGGAGGGGTCGAGCCATTTTTGTTCGGCATGCACCCTCCGTATTTAGGGTGGTAACACTTGGCTCATCAGAGAGTAAGAAATATTAACAACAATTATTTTACAACAACACAATGTTTCCTTTCCAATTTGAATAAGAGAAAAAATAATATGAATGTTACAAAAAAAATAAACCCCCAAACTTTGATTACCGGTCGTTGACGTTGAAGTCGTGGGAAGAAGATGAAGGAGTTCTTCATTCATCGTGTCCACCACGCACTCCCAATCCCGAGATGCATCGGCTTGTTGACGAAGATGCAATGGTTATGTCAGTTGTAGATGCCCCACTCCAGTAGGATCTGAGGGATGATGTCGAAGAAGGTCAGCGTTCTTCATCGGTGGAGCGTTCTTCATCGGAAGAACTTTTCTCACAAGCTCTTCTCTTCCCAAGCTCCACCAAATGAGGAATTCCAAGAAAAATAATAATAGATTGAGTTTTTCTATTATTTAGTTGCTGACACAAAAATTGAAATTGGTGAATTAATAACTTGGCTCCCCTAATTAATTCATGAGTGTTGTCATAAATTAATTAGAGGAGTTGGCACCAATTAATAAAAGGGGAGGTCAAGAGGATCTCCCTCATTAATGAGGGACAGTTTAGAGGTTTTACTCTCCTCCATCAATAGGGGGTTTATCCCCATGTGGTACCCATGTCATAACCTATAGCGAGAGGTTAGGTTCGGGTGGGCCCCACCACTATAACCACTCATGGGTGGTTAAGGTGTGCTGGTCCCACCACCAAATTCCATGAGGTGGTTTTAACCACCAAACACCCACATGGTGGCTCAAATAAAAATAAAGTGAGACTCACTTTATTTTATTATTCTCCACAAAAACCCAAAAATTAACTTAACTTCTCGACTCACTTTTGTCGAAGTTAAAGTCTCCTAAAGAAAATATTTGTGTTGAGAGTTCAACGGTTCCCTTAGATTTCAATTCTGAACAATGGATTAAAAATTATAAAAACCCGTTCATACGTTTACTGAACATACACGAAAAAAAATTTAGAAATTGATTTTGGGCACACTGGGCCTTGGAATAATGCGTCATCAATTTTCGAGGACTCGCAAAATTCAAATGTATTTAACAAAAAAATTCCACAAATTTCATGGGTCTTTACATTCTCCCCACCTCAGGGATTCACGTACTAGTAAGCTACAACTATAACTAAGGGAACAAGTGGGGGTATTGAGCACGCATCTAAGCCACCCTCTCCCATGTTCTCTATCGGAGGTTCCCTTGTTTCCTGTGAATGTGCACCAGAGGTATCCACCATCCACGTAGGACCCGTTCCTATCGATCCTCAATCTCTACTGGATCCTCTGTAAAAGTCACCCAATCGTTGATGCCCAACTCTCTTTGGTTGATGATGTGAGAAGGGTCGTTCACATATCTCCTCAGCTGGGATAAGTGGAAGACGTCGTGCACCTGGTGCAACTAAGGTGGAAGAGCTAAGAGGTATACGACATCACCAAACCTGCTGAGGACCAGGAATGGTCCGATGAATCTCGAAGATAACCTACTGCCTCAGCCAACTCTTCATAAACCTCATCAAGCTGAGACCCGTAGAAAGATGTGGTCTCCTTCCTTCAACTCTAGATGTCTCTGTCTCCTATCAACATACGACTTTTTCCTGCTCTGTCGAGTCTTTATCTTCTCCGAGATGATCTGAACCTTTTCTATGATGGCTCATACCATCTTTGGTCCCACTAGTACTCACTCCCCTGGGTAAGTCTAGCACAAGGTAGATCTACAAAGTCGCCCATATAATTCCTAAAAAGTTTCCATCCCAATGGTGGAGTGATAATTTTTGTTATATGAAAACTCCACCAAAGGTAAGTGATCCTCCCATCTATGACCGAAGTCTAAGACGCATGCACAGAGCATTTCCTCGAGAGTCTGAATGGTCCTCTCAGTCTGTCCGTCTATCTGAGGATGGAAGGTGGTGCTCAGATGAAGCTGCATCCCGAAAGCCTCCTGCCACCCCTTCCCTAGCCGGGTTGTAAAACACACATCACGATCGGAGATAATAGAAGAAGGTACTCCATGTATTCAGAAAATATCCTCCACATAGAGGTGTCCCAATATCTCTACTGAGCCCTTCTATCTGATTGGTAGGAAGTGGGCTAAGTTGGTGAGTCGATCAACGATCACCTTAATCAAGTCGTGACCCCTAGATGTACGTGGAAGTCATGTAATGAAGTCCATGAATATATCATCCCTCTTCCACACTGGGACCTCTAAAGGCTAAACCAAGCCTACTTGTACCCGATTCTCTGCCTTCACTTACTATCAAGTGAGTCATTGAGAGACAAAATCTGCTACGACCTTCTTCATACCTGGCCACCAATGTTGTCATCGAAGTTCCCGGTACATCTTTTCTACTCCTGGATGTACAGCTAGAGGGGATGTGTGAAACTCTCTCGACACTTCCTCATAAAGTGACACAGGTACCAAAGTATGTCCTCTGTAGGAGATTACGTGCTCCCCACCTTCATAAATTCAATCAGGTGTCTACCTTGTGGATATCTGAGCATGTCGTGTCTCACAGACAGCGTCCCCATGAAGTGCCTCCCTGAATCGCTGAAGAAGTGGGGGAGTGACTATAAGGGACTGTAGAAAGGCTATTCTATCTCTATCCACAAAGGATATCTATAAATCATCCACATTCTCTATCACCTCACCTAGTATCTGTATACCAGATCTTCTACTGAGTGCATCTTCTATAATGTTTCCTTTTCTAAGAGTATAGACTATCTTGATGTCATAGTCCTAGAGGAACTCAAGCCATCGCTGCTATCTCAGGTTTAGGTCCTTCTGAGAGAAGATATTCCTGAGACTCTTGTGATCACAGTACATGGTAAAATGTTCTCCCATCAGATAGTGTCCCCACATCTTCAAGGTGAATACCACTAGTGCTAACTCTAGGTCATGGGTAGCATAGTTTTTCTCATGTTGTCTCACCTGTCGAGAACCATATGTGATCACTGCTTACTCCTACATTAGGACACACCCGAGTCTAGTCCCTAATGTGTCACAGTAGACTACATACCCTACGCCTTCCTCTGGAAGCCTCAAGATGGGGGGAATAGTTAGCCTCTGCCTCAGCTCTGGAAATCTCTGCTCGCCACTCTCCAACCACACGAAGGGTTTCCCCTTCTTTGTCAAGGCTGATAGTGGTGCTACAAATCTGGAGAACTCTAGAATGAATCTACGATAGTAACTAGCCAAACCCAAGAAACTTTGTACCTCCATCACAACCCTGGGTGGCTCCCAAGAAAGTACGACCTAAACCTTCACTAGATCCATTACAAATCCAGCCTCCAAAATAATGTGTCCCAAAAAGTGAACCTCTTGGATCCAAAGCTGGCACATTGAGAGCTTACCATAAAACAGGTGATCTCAGAGTGTGTCCATTACTATCTGCAGATGGTAGGCATGCTCCTCCCCAGTATTCAAGTAGATTAGAATGTCCTCAATGAATACTACGACAAAGTAATCGAGGTATGGCTGGAAAATACTGTTCATGAGTCCCATGAACACTTCTGGAGTGTTGGTTACGCCGAAAGGAATAACCAAGAACACATAGTGGCCATACCAACATATGAAGGCCGTCTTATGCACATCCTCATCTCGAACTCTGAGCTGGTGATAGCCTAATATGAGGTATAACTTCGAGAACCACCTTGCTCCCTTCAGCTCATCAAAGAGGTCGTCAATCCTCGGGAGTGGGTTCTTGGTTTTCACGGTCACCTGGTTTAGGAGACGGTAGTCGAAAAAAATCCTTAGGATCCTATCTGCCTTCTTGGAGAATAGAATTTGGGCTGCCCCAGGAGAAACACTGCACATGATGACTCCCTCCCCCTACAAGTCCTCAAGCTGTACCCATTGCTCAAGAAACTCCACGGGAGCCATCTGATATGCTGGTGTAGATATTGGTGCCATCCCGGTGTACATGTAAATGTAGAATTCCACCTCTCTGTGAGGAGGCAGACCTAAGACATCATCCGGGAAAACATCTGCATACTGGTCCACCACAACAAGATAGGTCACACTCTCCACACATACTACTCTGAGGGTAAGGTAAGCCAACTGATGAGTGATCGGCTGCACCCTTCTCCGAGTAAGTCTGTATTGTGCTCCAAAAGCTCCCTTCTCACCGATGAAGGTGACTCATGTCTCATTCATTTAGACACACCGAACATTGCACAAAATATAGTCGATCTGATCATGGACTGTAGATAACCATTCCATACACAAGATGACATCGTAAGGCCTCGAATCCTCTACAAGGAGATCCCAGTCGAATCACTCGCCTCCTAGATTAAGATCACACTGTTGGTACCAGTGCGTAATCATCGAGTCTTCTCCCATAAGAGTCTCTAGCTGCATGGATTCAGCCAACGACTCCGTCAGAATCTCCGAGCTCCGAACAAGGGAAATGAAAATGAAAGTGAGACTGGAACCTGTGTCTATAAGAACTGCAGATATGGTGTAGTAGACACAGATCATACCTTGAATCATCTACGGTGTGCCATGATCATAAGCCTCAGCATCCTGGATCTGAGCTCTCGCCTGTCCACCTGCTCCCTGCGGTCAGGGTGGACCTCCTGGTGGTGGTGGATGTAACACCTCAAAACGTCGCCCACCACTAGCTACTCGACCAACACCTCAACAACGTCCACCTGCTCCCTACGGACTGCCTCAATCGAATCTCATTCTCTTCCTGGGGGGTCCTTCGACAGTCTGCTGATCATCCGAACGGTGGGTCGGATGGTCATGATACATGTGACCATGCCCACCTCATGAGTAACACTAACCGCTCCTGGAATGCGTGTCTCTGCATCGGGTTCCCCGTACAATCGATCCTGAGTCATGCTATCATCCACCCGTGAGTATGTTCCTCTTGGACCACTACGACATCTGTTTACTGCCAGCTGTAGAAGACTCAACTGCATGTCGACTAGTGGTGGGTCTCACTGTTGGAGACTTCACAATGAGGAAACTCTCCACTAAGAAGGCTCTCTCCAACACCCATGCCTTCATCGGGATGCTATGGGAGATCATCGAAGACTTGATCTCTTGCCTGATCCCCAGCCCGAATGTCCGAGCCCTGAAGAATGGGTCCCGTACAATATTTTTGGAGTAGCGAGAGAGGTCGGTGAACCTCGCTTAGTATTGAGCCACTGTCATGCTGCCCTGGTGTTGATGAAGTAGTACTTGTATGTGCACTGCACGTAGGTTCGCTGGAACGAACTTCACCTGAAACAGGCTCTCTAAGTCTTTCCATAGTAGTTTCATCTCGTCATGTATTTGGAGCATGAAGCTCCACCATCTGCTAGTTACTGCCTATAGAATGTTGGCAGCAAGAATCACCATGAATTTAGATGGTTTCCTTAATAGTATGATGAATCTCACCACAGCCTCCAGCCAATCCTCAACTGCCTGCGGGTCCATCTCTCCCCTGAACCTGGGGGGCCTCTGGCACTGGATCTCATGTAATGTGCTCAAGAGGTGTGCATTTTATACTACTGGGGATGGTGTAATCGGTGGCCCAAAGGGGTGTGGTACCGCTGGTGCCTCTACTAGAAAAGGGCCATGCACTGAGGCCTCGTCACTCAGTTGGATATCCGTGTGTATAACTCTTGGGACTCTAGCGGGTCATCCGTAGGGAGGAATCCTGAAAGAAATAAATGTGACATGGTCAAAAGATTATACCTGGTGATCTGTCCTAGTTGTGTTTACTTACAGAATTTTTTTGAAAACACACACACAATTAGTGTTATCGTGCACTGAGTCAGAGATCAGTAGTTAGGGTCCTGGTGTATCGATACGTCGGTCGCCACACCAACACTGGACTCCCTGAACAAAAAACCACACTCAGTGCCCTTAACACTATTGCTTCACAGAAACGATCAGAGTCCTATGTTCTGTTGTAGAACCGAATCCACTGATACCAATTTTTCATGACCCGTTTCCCGGGACCTGTGTCGTGACTACCCCAAGCCCGCCTTTAATAGGTTAGGGTATGGTGACTAGCTCCAATGGCGTAAATCCCGAAACTGGGAAGACATTGCCTTTAAAACATGTAAATGTACACAACAGAGTACAAGCTGGAAGCAAAACAATAAGTAAAACTATATAAAAAACAATGCTAAAAAGAAAATGGGGCCAGAAATACAAGCCCAACTGTAAATTACAAGGAAATAAAAGTACAGGTACTAGAAAAAGGAAAAATAGATCTAGCATCACCATTGTGTCATAAATATATTCAATTATTTAAGGTCTAAAAATTATAAATAAAATACCATTTTATAAGAACTCTTTTTAGCTTTCTAATCAATATTTATAATTGAATTTATCTTATGTATAACCCTATATTAATATTTTTTTTGTTATTAAACATTGATTTTATCTCTTTTAACTCTTCTTTGAATTAAATAATAATAAATATCCTAACCTATTCCAAATGGACCAAAATGATAATATTTTATTCCTAAGGTTTTTTTTGGTCGAGGTACACTTTTCCAATAGAATTAGGACATGTGTTAGGATAATATTAATATCATTTTTACCCTTAATTACCCTATTTTATTTTAACCGTGGTAAATAAAAGCAAAAAGTGACTATTCCCCAAAAATTATTTTCATCTCATTAAACCACATTTTACTCTTTCATATTAACCGCGTCTCTTGGAATTTCTAAACTCCACTCACAGAAGTGGTAATATTAAATTTTATGTGAATTTCCAAATTATCCTAGGAGGTGGGTAAAAGACGGTGAAAAGTTCAATAAAATTTTTATATATCTAAAATTATTCTAAACTAACTCTAATGAATTAAATTGAACTTATATAGGTGTTATGTATCTATTTTGACGTTAATTTAATTTAAATAAAATAAATAATTATTTAAATAAATAGTTCGTTTTAACCAATAACTCAGTGTTTTTCACTATTCATCAAAAATTGAATGTTTTCAGAAAAATACCAAAAATTCACCCTAGGCTAATTTCGATATTCCGAATCCATAAATGAAGTCCATTTTGAATGTTAAAATTTATAAAATTTCAAATAGTGGAATTTACTATTCATAACGGCTAGTTTGATTGGTTGTGGTGTGGGTTAGAACTCGATGTTGCGTACAACACGTGCTAATGTATTATTCAAAGAGAAGTGTATCATGGAAGCGTGGGGTTTTACAGTGAATGTGAACATTTTGAGAATGAACTAGATAATCATGCTCCAATAATGAACATGATTGTTGAGAAGAAATAATTTTAGTATAGATATAAAAAGAAAGAAAGAAAGGATAAGAAAGACTCTGAAGTTACTTGTTATGAATGAAAAAGAGGTGGATATATAAGGCTAGACTGTACTACTCTTAAGGTAAAAGATAGAAAGGAAAAGAATTCTGAGAGGAAAAGAAAGAAATACTACAATGCTAATGCTATGAATGTTTTGAAACTTAATGACCCATGGAGTGCCATTGGAGGAGACTCTTCTGACGAGTCCTCAGATTACGAATCTTCTGGATAGAAAAATATTATTCTACTTGCTATGTGACCTATTGAAAATCATTGTTTAATGTCAAAGGTACACAATGCCGAATCAATAAGAAATGTATCATTAAATGATAATTATAGTGATATTAAATATTATGAATCCTTGGATGAAGAATCTTCTTCTAATGAAGATAATACTTTACCTACCTATGAAGAATGTTCTATTTTTTCGAATCTCTTTGAGAATGAAAATTTTAAAGTCAAGAAAAAACATGATAAATCAAATTCTAGGATTTCTATTCTTACTTAAGAAATATTAGATCATTCTAAATATCTTGATAAGAAAACCCCTGATTTTGAAATTATTTCAAAATAACTTGAGGAAGTAAATTCAGAGAACGATAAACTTTCTAAGGATCTAGAAAAAATAATTTATTAGAAAAATGTTTTCAAGCCTAACTCTAGTGCTGAAACTGATGTTTTTAAAGATAATAATTTAGTTATAAGACTAAAGTCAGAAATATATTCCTTGAGGAATTTTTTTTATACTTTAACTTAGGTAAGGAAAACTTTGATAAGATGTACTCTCAAATTCGACCTCTAAAGAATAATTTAGTTTTTGGTTAAACTAGATCTAAACCAATTTTTAGTAAAAATTATTTTGTTCATCAAAGTACTCTATTCGGCACTAAGTGTTAGTGTGGTGGGCATTAGGATAAAATATTTTCCTTAAACAAAACTCAGTCTTTAGGTTTTCATAAAACATATTTTTCAATGAAAATGTGGATTCCTAATATTTTTTATTTTGAGGTTTCTGGTTCCATGAAAGTTTGGGTTCCGAAAATCTAATACTCTTATTTTCAGGAAAGTAAAGATATTACCAATAGAAATACATAGTATATGGATATTTGATGTTCCCAGAATATTACTGGTAACAAAGTCATCTTTGAAATTATTTTCAAGGTGAAAGGGTGAAAAGTAACTTTCATAGATAATACTAAGGGAGAAATTATTATTATAGGAAACATTGTTCTTCTTGGGAAAACTTGGATTTCAAATGTTTTAATTGTTATGGGTCTTAAGCATAGCCTCATTAGCATAAGTCAATTATGTGATGAAGGTTATCTTGTGAATTTTAGGAATAAAAAGTTCGTAATACACAATTCCAAGGAAGAGTTTATTCTTTCTTCCAATAGGCAAGAAAATGTTTACACATTAAACATAGAAGACAATTGGAGCCAAGATCTACCTTGTCTTAGGGAAATGGAAGATCATTCTTGGTTGTGTCCTAAATGGTTAGGACACTATAACCTTATGAACTTATTCAAACTCTCTAAGAGAAGACTAGTTAAGGATCTACCAGAGCTTATATTAGATTCTTCAAAATTTTGTGATCCTTGTCAATATAGCAAGCTTCATAAATCCAGTTTTAAATTAGTTTGTAAAGTCTCAAATATGGATGCATTATAGTTAGTTCATATGGATATTTTCATTCCAACACAAACTAGAAGTATTTGAGTCATATAATATGTATTTGTTTTAGTTGATGATAACACTAGATTTAGGTGAGTCTATTTTTTAGCAATGATAATATGAATATTTTTCTTATTTCAAAATTTTTAGAGCCCAAGTTAAAAATGAGAAAATCTTTATTTAATAACTATTCATAGTGATCATGTTGGTGAATTTCAAATTCTGATTTTGAAACATTTTGTATTAAAAAATACATTACTCATAACTTCTACACACCCAGAACACTTCAAAAAATTGTGTTGTTGAAAGAAGGAATAGAATTCTTCAAGAGATAACAAGAACCATGTTCAGTAAATATTCAATAGCCAAACATTTTTGGGGTGAAGCTGTAAGTATTTATTTCTATACTATAAATTGTGTTTTGATTAGACCTTTTCATAATAAAACTTCTTAAGAGTTATGGAATGGTGGAAAACCTATACTTTCCTACTTCATGGTTTTTGGTTTCATGGTATTCTTTTTTAATATTAAAGATAATTGACACAAATTCGCACCAAAATCTGATGAAAGAATTTTCTTAGGCAACTCCAAAACATCTAAGGCCTATAGAGTTTTCTATAAAAACACCTATACTTTTGAAGAAACAGTAAATATCAAATTTTATGAAACTGATCCTTTTGTTTTTAAAAAACCTGAACTTACATATTTGGATGTGTTTTCAAAAACTAATTATCAACCCTTGATAGAGGATCCTTCTAATAAAGAACATGACCAAGAAAATATTTCTAAAGAATTTACCCCAGAATATTTCCTACCCTATGTTGATGAACAGGTTTTACAAAACCCAAATAAGTTGTTTCTTAAGAATCATCCTAGTGATGGTATCAGTGGTGATGTAAATCAGCATATAAGGACTAGATGTTCCTTAAGAAATGAACTAGAACATCTATAATTCCCTTCCCAATTAGAACCAAAAATCAATAATGAAGCTTTAGGTGATGATTGTTGGATAAAGGATTTTCAAGATGAGCTGAATGAATTTGAAAGTAATAATGTCTAGACCATGGTTGAAAGACTTGAGGAAATATCTATTATTTGAGTAAAATGGGTCTTCAGAAATAAATGTGAAGAAAATTGAATCATAGTATGAAATAAAGATATATTAGTTGATAAAGGATATAATCAACAAGAGGGAATAGATTATGAAGAAACCTATGTTACAATATATAGACTTGAATCAATTCGTATTTTACTTTCCATTGCATCATTCTTCAATTTCAATCTTTTTCAAATGGATATTAAATGTGCTTTCCTAAATGGTTTTGTTCAAGAGGATGTTTTTGTTGAACAAAATCCTAGTTTTTAAGATTCAAAACATCCTGAACATGTTTACAAACTTACCAAATCTTTGTACGGACATAAGCAAGCACCTCAAGCTTGGTATGATAGACTAACAAAATATTAGATTCAAAATAATTATGATAAGGGAAATGATGAAACAATACATTTTATAAATAAAGATAATAAATTTATTTTGATTGTTTAAATTTATGTTGATGAAATTATATTTGGTTCAACTCAGAAATCTTTATTTGATTCCATTGGGGATCTAATGAAATCTGAGATTGAAATGAGTATGATGGGTGAGTTAACATTTTTCCTTGGTTTTAAAATTTCTCAACAAACCAGAAAAAATCTATATATCCCAACATAAGTATATTAAAAATCTTCTTAAAAATTATGTATATGACAAAAAAAAGATTATATGTACTCCCATTGGTACCTCAAATTCACTTGATCTAGAGGAAGCTGGGAAACAAGTACATTAAACATCTCTTAGAGGTATGATAGGAAGTCTACTTTACATGACAGCTAGTCATCTAGAATTAATGATTTCTGTATTCTTATGAGTAATATAACAATCCAATCATATGGAATCACATTTAAAGGCAATGAAAAGGGTTTTTTCTACCTAAAGTGAACCTTGGATCTAGGACACATTTATACTTCTAGAAATGATTTTGTTTAAAAAAGTTTTTTGGATGCTAACTTTGGTGGATATAGAATGGATAGGAAAAGTACATCCATAACTAGCCATCATAGTAGATTCATTAGTTTCTTGGTCATGAAAAAAGAAACAATCTGTATCACTTTCCATTATAGAAGCTGAATATGTAGTAGTTAGAAGTTGTTGTGCTCAAGTGTTGTGGTTGCAACACACACACACTGACTATGGTATGAGTTTTACCAAAACAAAAATTTTGTGTGATAATACAAGTGTCATTTCCTTATGTAAAAACCTGTCAAATCAATATCGTTCAAAATAAAAATATATTAGGAATCAATTTCTTAGGGATTACACACAAAAAGGAGATATCATTCTTCAATTTACCAGAACTCAAGATCAACATGCTAATATTTTCACAAAATCGTTACCCTCTGATAGATTTTAATAAATTAAACAGATGTTATGAATTATAACATTAAGGTAATATTCAATGTTAACTTCATGTTGAAACCAATCTCCATATAGCAAGGAACACCTTTTCATAAGGGGAATACATTTGTTTTTTAGATATCTAAAATTTTTCATATTCTAAAATTTTTCGTAGTCTATTTTTTTTTGAATTCTAAATTTTTTTTCATTGTCTAATGTTTTTTTGTAATGAAAATTTGTATAGTGAAAACTTTTTGTAATGAAGACTTGCGATCTTAAAATTTTCATAATGAAGATATTCACATATAAAAGTTTTGTAATGTGGATTTTCATATTGAATATTTTCATAATCGGAATTTTTAGAATATAAAGTTCTTCAAGAAATTTTTTTATCATTACGGATAATCATGCTAGAAATTCTAAATGTATATTTCCTTTTTAAAAATTTCATAATAATCTTTTACTTTATTGGACTTTTCATATGTTTTTAAAATTTTTGTATTCTATTTTCCGTAAATCCAAATGTTTTCCATAAAAGACCTCAAAAGATCAGAATCAATCAAAATTCTTCTTCAGTTATCTTTTTAGATGCCAGATCTGATCAAATGGGTTTTTAACCATTGGATTGAGTATGGATGTTGAACAGTCACCTCAAACACCTATATAAAGGACCCCCCGATGGTTGTCCCTCCTTGAAACTGAGTTCCTCGCGTGCTGAAGCTCTGACCCTCATATAAAAGCTCGTTCTGATTCTTAATGATTCCCTCAGCTTTGAATGTCTGTTGAAGCTTCATCTCAAAATGAAATGTCAAACATAAATAAAATACTTGAATGGAAGGTTTACATAGAAATGTTGGTTCATCTGAATTTCTTCTTTATGTATGATTCCATTATCTCTAAGAATATAAAGCTGAATGGGTTGGAGAGTGTTTTCATTTCGAAACCGATCGTATAGGATCTGGTGTATCTAAAGTTGCTGATGGAATTCTATGAGTCAGTAACTTTCTTTAAGGAAGAAGGTAGGAGCATGTTTTCTTTCAAATGTTATGGGAAGACATATTCTCTTTCATATACCAAGGCTGCTTGTTTGATTAGAATCCCTTCTGATAGTTTTTCTCAAATAAGCTGCCTTATGTTCACGAACTGTTTATTAAGGAAAAATACATGGCTTATCTTGGTCTTTCATAGGTAAAGACTCCGATGATTCTTCACATGTCTATAAATTTTCAGATTGTTAAATTGTGGGTTCAAGGATTCATCATTCCGTGAAAAGGAGATGAGGATACATTAAATAAGAGTGACATCTACATTCTGGATTTCTTGGTAAATTTAAGAAAGATAAACATGGTTAAGCATATCTTGGTTATGATTGAGAACATAAATAATAGAAATCAAAAGGCTCAAGTTATTATGTATCCATCTATTATATCCAAGATGATTGTTCGGTGTTTATAATCCATCAAAATTCCTTGAAAATTTTTGTTATGAAATTTAAAAGTCATGCTTCTGAGTGGTGACACCTTGATAAGGATGAATCTTGGTTTTTCCAAACAATCCAATGAATTCTATGATTTTGATGAAGAGAATGTTGAAGATCATTCAAAGAAAGAGGAGGTGTTTGAGACCTCTAAAAAGGGTGAAAGTAATAGGAAGGTAAATGAAGTGTAAGAGAAGGGGAAAACCCCAATAATAAAGGAAACTCAATTTTCATCACTGAAGCCCAAGAAAAAAAATATTATCCTGATGAGGTAGTAGGAAAGTAGAGAGAAGATAAGAAATATCAGATATAAGGGGAGCCTAGGTTTGGATTGGGCCCTATTGAGGCAAAATATTTGATGGAAAAGGCACCTGAAGAGCTTGAGAAGTAAGAGAAAAAGAAGAAGCAGGAGAAAAAGTAGTCTGAGGTAGAGATTGTACAATCACTTCATAAGGATTCTGTGAAATCATATGAGAATATTCTAGTACGAGAATCCTTTCTGATAGAATCATTACTAGAGACTCCGAGAAAGAAGTTTGTGACTCTAGAAAATGTCCAAGAAGAAGACGTACAGGAAAATGAAGTAGAATAAAAATAAGTAGAAGAAGAAGAAGAAGGCAGTGGTAATATTGAAGATTTGATAAAGAATATAGGGTATTTTCATGAGAATGAAATCCCTTATGAAAATATTTCATTCCATACCTCCGAAGTCGAGTCTTAAAAACTTTCTACTCAAGGGAATGATTAGGAGAGTTGAGAAGAAGTGAACAATGTGTCTGAAGAATAAAGATCCAACAATGATTTCATTCAGCCAGAGGATGATGAGGCATGAGATGAGAAGGAAGAGGTAGATGAAGATAAAATTGTTCAGCTATCTGATAGTGAACCTGAATCTCCTAATCAAGATGAATTCATTCCTAAGGTTGATAATGGAAAACATGTGGAAGTTGATACACCTAACAAGGCTGTGGTAAATAAGAAAGTAGTTGGTGGTTCTTCAAAGAGGAAGGCTGTTGAATTAGAAACAGAACCTTCACCAACCAATGTATCGGATTCTGAATTGTCCTCTCTTGGACCTAAATTCGAAGTTAAGTCATGGAAAAATCATGTTGTCACTATTCTATTATTTCCAAGAACAGACTTCAGATGCTAGATGCTTCATCACACCTTAAATAAAAAATTAGATTTAGTATCCATGGTGATGGATAAGTGAATCAAACTCGAGGCTGTTTTGAAAACCTTATTCATAAAATATGAATCCCATAGAAGATCTTGTAGGAATATGACTAGTTGGTCAAAGAAAACTATAGAATACATGATAATTATTGATGAGTACCAAGAAAGTCTCAAGGATGCATTTGAAAATGAAGATGTGATGATCAAGGCTCTCACAAATATTTTTGAGGAAAAGCTAACTCTTGAACATAACTCTCGGAATCAAGAAGTGAAAGATCTAAATAGTAAATTATATTTATTTTATCATATTTGGAAGAGAGAGAGAGATATTATAATCTATGTTGAGGAAAAATTTTATAAGCAAGAATAAATTCTAAATTTTCATAAAGAATCTCTTAAGGCTCAGGAAGAAAAAATAAAATCCATAGAGAAGAAAACATAAGATCATGATCAGCTTCTCAAAAATCTTGTGTAGGATCATAATTAACTCAAGAAACTCAAAAACATAGTGAAGAAGTTTATGTTGAAAGAGGAGGAAGGATAATCTTGTTCAATTCTGATATTTTTTTTGTATTTCTTCCATGTATAAATTTTTCAAATCCTATTGAATGTTTTGGTTTCTTTTCTTTTGGTTGTTTAGTATGAATATTTTAGGTACCATATTTTATTTTTCTATTCCCTTTAATCATTTTTTAAAATCACAAATGGGGAGGAATGAATGTTAAAAAGAATAATATGTAAAGAAGAAATTTCCATATGTTAGGATGAGTTCATCTATGGGGGAGTTCTTATCCAATATGTTTTTTGTTTTCAATAAAACACAAAGTCTTAATCTATAAATCAAGAATATGATCCTTAGTGTTTCCAAATCCTAAGGGGGAGTTAGTCATATTCTTCTTTACCCATGTGTTAAGGGAGATAAGTTTTATTTTCAATGTCTAGAAATATATTTTCTATGTACTTATATTCTTTTTTATAAGGATGTTTGTGATTTCCAAAAAGGGGGATATTGTTGAGTCAATAAGGTTTCCTTATAACTTTTCCATTACTTCCTATTTTGAAAATCACAAACACTCTATCTCAAGGAAAATTTCATTTTCCATAAGGTTCATCACGATAAATAAAATTTTCTTCCCCAAAAAAATTTATCCTTACCTTGTTTTCATTGTTCATGTATTATTTTTTCAAAATCTAAATCATTTTATTTCTAAGTATAAAATTATTTTTTGTATATAAAACCTTGGTATCTTATAAATACGTAGATATATAGTATTTTGAATTCAGATTCCAAACATTTAGAGTTAAGACTCTGAATTCTCTGAATTCAGACTTCAAACATTCGGAATTCAAGTTCTGAATTTTATGAATTCAGACTTCGAATTCTTCTGAAATCAAACTCTGAACTTTTTGAATTCACGTTCCGAATTCTCTGAATTTAAACTCCGAACATTCTGTGTTCCGATTCCGAATTCTATGAATTCAGACTCTGAATTCTATGAATTCAGACTACGAATTCTTCTGAATTCAGACTCTGAACTTTCTGAGTTTAGACATCGAATTCTATGAAGTTAGACTCAGAGTTCTATGAATTTAGACTTCAAATTCTTATGAATTCAGGCTCTAAATTGACTTTAAATTCAAACTCTGGAATTATATAGAATTAAGGTTCAGAATTCATTTGAATACGAAATCCTAATATTCATATATTGTAGACAACAAATGGTTTTTTTTTTCATTCGGCTCAAAACATTTATTCTTAGACTCTGAAAATTGAATTTGGTTGAGAAACCATATTTTTCATAATCTTGTTTGAGTTATAAAATGATGTCATACATTGTATTACTAACTAACAGTTGTTTGAGTGACATGTGTACAGGTATCTCCAAAATTCGTGAAAAAATATGATCGTTAGAGGATGGAGTGGACCGTTGAAGATGTGATTATAAATAGGAGCTCATTTGAACAATATCAGAAAAAGTAGATCAATATTGAGATTACATGCTGCTGATGTGATTTCTAGAGAGAGACTATATTGATTTTTTTCATATTGAACATCTTGTTTAGAATTTCATTGTGCATCTCCAAATGTTGTTGAGTACATTCGAGGGATTCCAAGGATAGGAAGACAGAGGTGCCGACAACCTTGAAGTTCAAGGGCTTGCGAAGATAACAAGGCAAACTATGATATTTTTATCTAGGGATTATACTGGTGTGGGTAAGACAGGATTTCATGAAAGTATAAATCAAGGGACCTTTATCCATTTTTGTTCGATACCCTACTCATTGGATTAAAAGATTTACTACTTGTTACTTGTTTTGTTTCAAGTTTTCCATTTCTTTTATATTATTAGGGAAAGTATAACTATCTTATACATTCTTTTACTTTTATACTCTGATTAGTAAGAATAAATACTCTTTAGGTAGAATATTTGTTCTTGTACACTTTTGTTAAGTTTTGTTTCTTGAACAACATTTTAGGAACCAAGCAAGTTTAAATAACTAAGAGGTCTTGTGAATTTACCTTATTTAACTTTTTTAAACATTACCATATTTAAAAGGTCCAATGTAATTTTTTAAAGTATAAAATTCACACCCCTATTGAATATTAAGCATGTACATCATCTTTTTGATATGATATATTCATTATTCGGTCAATCCTATAAATGAAAAAGTCATCAAACGTGTGTATGTATGGATTACCATCTCCACATCGTGGGGTAGTTTGTTATTCAAACACTTCATCATTTGGATGGGTATAATAATGTGTATAAATGAATTAAATAAAAAACAATACATGGTAATGATTCTTATATATGATATAACATCCAATTATATATGATTTTAATATTAAAAGAATGAAATTGTCTCTCGTGCGTACGTACAGATTACCGTCTCCACAAACGCGATGAGATTCATTATCCATCATATCCATTCAAGACTAATTTTCATTTTATGATTAAAAATTATGTTTATCAAAAAAATATCATACTGTATATGAATCAAATACTTCCTATCCATAACTAACATGGCTTATGTAACCAATCATATAAAGGGAAAGAAATTAGTTAACAACTGAAATAATGATACTACTAAAATATTATTAACAAAACAATATTATAAGATCATATATGATATCATATTTATGTATATATTTCTAGTTTAATTTAATAACAATGATTTCACCATTATATAAGAGGTTAACCGATCCTTGACCAAGGAAAAATACAAGGTAAGGGATAATTTCACAATCTCTTTATTATCCGAGATCATTTTATATGTGAGTATCTACTAGGACCTCTTTATCATCCACATCCATTTTTCATAAAAATGTATTTCAAAACATTTTTATTATCTATTAGACAATAGTTTAAAGTCATTTATACCCTTATTTGACCTTATAGGTTTTTCAAAGGAATATTTCCATTGTTTTCCAAATAAGGTACTTTATAACCTTTTCGACAAAATTACTATAAGAATGTTTTTTAACTAATATGGAGGGTGTGACTATTTTACACCATTATAACATCAAGGAATTCTCCCATACATGATTATAATAATATTTTCAAAATAAATTTTTTCATTTATAATTATATGTCTTTTAAATTATTTTAAAATAGAAAGAGATGTTTCTCTAAAAATGGTTTGATTTCATCTTTGTCAACATCCATTGATGGATTTTAAGCTTATTTGAAGTTGATTTATTATGATAAAAAAATTCCACATTCTATTGAAGGTTTTTTGATATGTTTGAATGTGGATGTGTTATTTTTACACCATTCATGGTTTATGGATAAGGTATTGACATTTCGTATGATAGTTTTAATACGAATGTTTATGTTACGTTTAAACCATTTCTTATGAGGAATGCATTGGACATAGTAAGTGACGGGTGGAGCCCGTTATAGCTCCTTGATGAATCGGTAGGTCTCATGAGGCAAAATAGTGTCTTGGTACAAGGCCTTGACATCATATTTTTTGTAGTCTTGGCACAAGGCCTTGACTATGTGATTATGAAGTGTAGCATTTTGCATTCCATTATTATGAAAGTGGCTATTGATATTGCATGTGATTAATCGACTAGCAGAATATCCATGTGAATAATTAAAAGAAATTATATGATATTATCTTTTATATATTATGCTGATGTTTATGTTTTAAAGGATTTTTTTAGTCTTATACATTGCCTTAAATGTTTATGCATAATTTCTGAATGATTCTGCTATATTGATATCTTTACTGAGCATCTGAGCACACCCCTTTCTATATTTTATTTTTCCCAGGATGGGAAGAAGTATATTTTTACTGAACTACATGGATAGTCTAAGGGATATGAGTGTGGCCTATGGAGACTATGTTGGTTTAGTTTTTCATTTTTTACTGTAATGTAAAACATATGAATGTATCTAGTACTTCCAGGGCTACTAAACTTATCGGTATTTTGAGACGTGATCTTTTGTGATCATGGAAATGTTATGTAATAATGCACTAACTCCAGGTAACTGAGTATGGAGTGTTACATCAAATAATACATCATTACCCATTTAATAATATAGCTATATCATGATAACTCATTATCATATGCTATATCGGAACCACCCATCATAATATATATTCTCAATTACAAAATCATGAACAAAATATTTCAAGGATTTCACTTTTTCATCATAAAATACTTGAAAAAATTATTTGGGCCGACATGAAAAACACTATCAATTTTCCATTAATCATAAGGAGAAATAACTTTTTCTTTGAAAAATATTAAAAATGAAAAATAAATCTATGAGAGGGAATATGATTTAATTTGAAAAAACATGTTATTCATTAGAGTTAGGTCTATAATCTATAACTACTATGGTGGATGGAAATTGAGGATAGGACGAATACATTAAAAAACATTCTTTTTTCACTATGTTAAAAAATCAATAACTAGCCATATATAAAATGTTGGAAAGAATATTTTTAATCATTTTTTAAAAAATTCACATATAATTGAAAATTAAATATATAAATCATTGAATCATAAATAATAAATTGAATGATAAATTTAAATTAACATGGATATGAAGGAGAAAGAGTTTAAATCATACAATATAATATTTTAAAGGGATATCTGATACCTTAAGTCCCACTTAGCTTCATACATTTTCTAAATCCTAAAAAATAAAATTATATTATTTTTATATTTTATTAATAACCTTTATATTAGTTTTTTATCCTAAAAAACAATCAAATATGGTTGAAAATTAACTATATAAATATATGAATCATAAATAATAAAAATCTTGAAACATTTAAATGAACATGGATATAGAGGAGAAAGAGTTTAAAACATGTAATACAATGTTTTTAAGGGAGATCTCTTTCCTTAAGTATTATTTATCATTATACATTCTATAACACATAAATAATAAAATTATATGAATTTCAAATTTTATTTATATAATTGATCATTTTCATTTAAGTATTATAAATAATTTTATTTCATTTATTATAGGATTTTTTAGTAACTAAAATGGTAAATTTAACACTATATTTTTTTGTAATCATTCGATTTATATCCTCAAATCATCATTAGTGCATTGATTGTGGTCAAATGGGTTACGATTAAATTATCTAAAAAATATTAAAAAATTATATTTATAATATTTATACATTATATAATCTTTTAAAACCAATCATTTATGTAATTTATGAATAATGAATCTCGTTATTTCATGGAAATGGTAGTCTATAAGTTCACATGGATGGAAATTCCAGTTTTCTATTACACGGAAATGAAACAGGTAAGTTAATATGAGAATTTTATGATATCATAAATATGTTATAAATGTAATATTTATTTATTAGTATCAGGGTTGTGACTATCATTATATGGTGAAAATAAAAAATGAAACACATCACTTTGTGGATGTGGTATTCCACACGCTCGCACATGTGACATTAACAATTTCCAATAGAAAGAAATGGTAAGAATGTATGTAATATGTTATCTTTATATAATGATAATCATTTCATAAATATAATAAATATTCATTTTAGCCATCATTTTAACTATTCATATAATCCGGTGATGAAAAACAAAACACTTCACTTCGTGGAGGTTGTAGTCCACAAGTATACGCAAGCACTGTTTTAATTTGTTGTAGTATTGGAAAGAGTTAAACAACTATTATGACATAATTATAATAATATTGTATAATATGGATGATAATGATTTTATTATATCATCATCATTAAATTAGTGTTTAAGGAGTAATAAAAAGGGAAAAATGTGAGAAAGTCAATTACGAATTATACAACTTATTTGGAAATACTCCCTTGGAATACACATTAAGAATTAGAAAGTAATTATTTTAGAGTAAAATATACATATATGACTTGTGGAAGGATTTTGGGTTGGTATTTGGTTAAGGAATTTTTATGATAACATCTTTTAAGTGTGTGAATAATTGATTAGAGTATGTTCCCTTTTAAAAGTAAAGAGAGTTTCACAGTTGTGAATTTTTAAAATTTTAAAATAATAGAAAATCTTAATCATTTAAATGTTGTTCTATAATAATAGAATATCTAATATAAGGTTTTATGGGTCTAAATAATATCATATGGTAATAATTTATAAAGTATTTTTTTTCCTCGACACTTATTTTTTACATTAATGATGCTTTTTTACCCATTACTATGGTAGCTAATCATTACCAGAATTACTAATCAAAATGAAAAAAATTGAATTAACCTTATTTCAATATTTTAACCACATAATTTAAAATATAGAATCCATTATGTGTAATTAATTTTTTAATAAATATAATGATAAATTTCAAATACAACAATGTAATAAATGGAAATATAATTTAGTTAAATAAAAATATTCCTATTTTAGTTGAAAAATTATATAAAATAATTTATAAAACAATGATGAATATGAATACATAAAATTAATATTTATATATCATAATATTGATTTATTATTAACATTACTTGCATAAATAGAGTTTTACTATGGGATTTATGGAGCGATAATGGGAAATCACAACATGATTTTTAAATGTGGGATTGATATATCCACATTGCCACATGATTATGGATTGTAATGATTTGATTTATTATAATTATATTTCAATTAAAAATATTAATTTTTATTTGAATTACTTTAAAAAATATCTTCTCTCAAAACAAAGATTCCAATGATTCGTATTTGAATATAATCAAAAATACTTTGATTGAATTTTTCCTTTAGATTCATGAGATATATCTCTTGAGATCCAGGGTGAAATACCTTTTAACTCCTCATATTTATCATCACGGATTTATTACATAGGATGGTTATAACTGAAGAATAATTTTCCCAAAATATTTATTACACTACTAATTTTGATTAAACATATCCCATCTACATTATGTTTTGATGATCTAAAATGCCCTTCATTATTTGCTGGTGATCCAATTTCATAATTGTGTTCATCTAGTTTTGTCATATTTTTTTGTTTTCGATGGTTAATTTCATTATTTATGATTTTTGGATTATTTTATATGAAATATTCCTATTTCTAGAAAATCATCAATGTAAAGTTATTTGGATACATGGTGAATATGGGTAGATAGGGTAATCGACTACGTCAATCACCAACATAAAAAAATCAACTACATCAATTGGCTGCATCATGTAATCGCCTACATGGAAATCACATATATCAAAAATATCGTATATGTGGGAAATTAGATACATAGATCATTCATCAACGTGAAATGCTCATGTAGAGTAATGAGCTACATGAATTACATATGTGGTGTAATCAGCTATATTATTTCAATAAGATATGTTAGTTTCAACTATTTGACTAAAAGGCCTACTTGATTCAACTCAAAAATATGATGTAAAATTGGCGATGTGTATTCAAATCTACAATCAAACATATTGTGCAATAGAATGGTATTTATTACCATTGAAGCACTAAAGTGATCTTTTAGTGCCATTTTATGATCATTAATTGCTCTATTAAATATTTAAGGCAAAATCGATTATAATAAGAACCATGTTTCAAGATATAATAAAAGTTCAAGGATAGTTTATTCATGTATACTATGGATGATGTATTTTAAGAAAAAAATGGTTTCACTTATCTATAATTATATGTACATTGTGCTATGAATTTATATTAGAAGCAGTGTATGTATTAATAGATCTGTAGTTTTTTCAGGAGAATTATTTTCAAGTGAGAAGTGAGATTAAAAGGAATAGCTTAAGCACAAAATGACAAATAGAGAACTCTTTATCTAAAAATTTTTGAAACGAAACTCTATTTTCTATAAAAACAAGGAATAAAAAGCATTGTCTCATCCATTGTTGTTATTGATGATCGATTCTAAATTCATAAGACACGCCATAAAGAATATTATCCTTCATATCATCTCTCATGGAAATATTTTCTTTTTGTTCATTTATATCTTATAGATATATGATGAAATCTATATATACCATCCCTAATTATTATCTTTTGTTGTTAAGGTTCCCAGAAAAAGGTCATTTGAATTAGATTTTTTGAAAATAATTTCTAGAGCTTAACTTAAATTGCTTTTGATTATAACATGTTTTGACGCCTCTAAATCAGTCATGAAGTCCCTAAAAAAGGACTATTAGTCCCCAACCATAGGAGAAGACCATTGAAAATCATCCCACTCATAAGGAATAGTGGTTTTCGAGTGGACTTGGGAATGTATATTCCCTGAACCACTATAAATTTATGTGTCTGTTTCACTTCTATATGATTTTATTTCATCATTATTCATTATTAATGAATAGATCATAGGTTACTCATAAATTAATGGTGGTTTTTTCTTATGAAAAACATTCATAGAACTGGATTCAACCTACCTCTCTTGAGTCGTAGTATAGATAGTCTCCAAAAACAATTGGTATAATAGGACTATTATTCATGAGTTCTTAGTTGTTAAAGGATGAAATATAATTATCTATTGAACAATGGCCTCTTTAATGGAAACAAATTATCAATTTCAATCATCATAATACCCTATTAAAATGGTGATAATTATGGCTGTTGGAAGAAAAAAATGTTCTCATATCTAAAGAACCATTGTTTGAAGGTCTATCTCAGATCCATAGAGCCTTATTAAATTTCAATGAATAATTCATGGCTTTGAATATATATACTAAATCACGATAAGATATAAATTAAAAAGAAATGAATTCTATAATTAGTGGATTAGATACAAATGAGTTCAAAATAGCTTATCAATGTCAAACAACCCATTAAATATGGACAATAATTTATGTTTCTTATGTGGGAAGGAATAACAAGAAGGATCTCAAATATAATACAAAGAAACTATGGGTTGAATCTCTTATAATTATGGATGTAAAATGTATCAGAAATTTTAATGGAATAAATAATGAAATTTTAAATAATTTCACTGCTTTAGGGGAACCTATTGCCAAACAAGATCAGACATAGATTGTTCCCATAATTGTACAACTATAGAGGATTGGTATTATATATACTATAATAAAATCAAGAGAGGTAAAAAAATATCAAAATAAAATATCTTATAGTGGATTGGTATTTTATATACCCTATGTATTTCTCTTCATGTTGTCTTCAGGGTCACTCAGCTCATGTTTGTAGGAATCGCCATCAGGGTGGTCTTCGTGTCTCCAATCGGGTGGACCTGGGTCGAGTCTTGCAGATAAGACCCCAACATAACCAATAAGTATTCTTTTCCACACATCCGAGTGGGGTGAAGACCCTTGATCTAGCGTCCCCCCATTTAATTCCCATGCAGGCTCCCTCTCTATCTCCCTCGCTGATCAACACAAATATGGAAAAGGATCTTATTCATGTCCATTAGTCCTGGCCTACCATCTCGGATTTGGATTATGCTCTATGTCTCTTAAATCTAAATAGGTGCCTTGAGTCTAGGACCTTTCCCATTTTCCATTCCCCCATATTCCATCGCTTCATCTTCCCTTCTCCTTTTACCTTATGTCCTCCATACAAGAAGCTAGGCTTCCTCTTATGTCTCTTCCCGACCACATTCTCTCCCTCCATGCTTGTCCCCTCCCTCTCCACCCACCTTTTTTCTTCTTGAGAATCTTACTCAGGATGTTTTTTGGCCAAAACCTCCTTCCTAGCCTTCCATTCGTGATAGGGGCTCAAGGTCTCCTCGCTCGTAGAAAGTCATTCTTCCTCCTCTCGCATCTTCTCCTTGTAGTGCAAGTAGGTGCACGAGGGCACAAGCTAAATAGTTGAGGGAATTATAACCACATGTTTTCTGAAGGGGATAAATTCCAGGGCTAGTACTAGGATGCTCTATGTTCAATGATTTGTATCATTATATGGAATTTCCGAGGCCTCAGGGATCGGGTGAAAATAGACTTCCTCACCTCAGCTCTTTGTAAACACATGGTCAATATAATTTCTGTAATTGAGCACAATAAAAATTTGTTTATAATTATAGACTTATCTAGATGACTTACAATTCATGAGAACATGCATGTAGACACTTCAAATAAGAATATATGGATCTTCTAGAATCAGAGCATTTCAGTTGATCTTGTCCAGTCAGGTGAACAACAAATTACCAAAAAGGTCTCCTATAATGAAGGTGTTTTCTATGCATCATTCATCTACGGGGGATGAGACTCTCTGTAGAGTGAGGTATTATGGAAGGAACTATCTCTTTTAGATCATTGAAGCTGCCCCTAGTTTCTTGTAGGGGACATTAATGTCATTAAGGAACCTAAAGAAAAGAATGGAAGAGATCACTTTCCAGGGAAATATTGCATTTATTTTGTTCGATTCACGGAAAAAAACAGGATCTTGGATATCTAATTCTTCGGTGACTGATATAATTTGCGCAATAATCAATGTGGCCCCCGTCACACGTGGAGCCGCCCTGACTGGTGCATGGGATATATGCAGGTCATCTCATAGTACCCTAATTTCAGAGTTAGTTACTTGGTGTTTGGTATCTACGACCACTCCCCGATCCTCCTTAATATCTTAGCAGGGTAGGAAAGACCTAGCTACTTTAGTTATCTCTATCATTGGGCCATCCATCATAGTTTTCATATATCAATTAATTGGGCTTGTAATCTAACAATATAGGGGAGGAATTGGATCACAATTCACTACAAATTAAAAAATATTAAAAGAATGATTCAAAACTAGGAAAATATATTTCCTTATAATGATAGGGAGTTGGACATAGCCATACATGGGATTAATCATATCGAAGTCACCGTTGACCAAACCTGAGATGATCAGTCCTTTGATGAACTTGCTTCGAAGAAGGATATTTTTTTCTGAAATGTTACTTCTCGAGGAGAGACCGGAGAGGGTGTATGTTAGGATCAGGTGGTTTGATTATGGAACCCAAAATACATTCTCTTATACATCTATCAAAGAATGTAATCACCTAGTTTTTCTCAACATTTTTAGAGAGGATGGGTCATTCTCAAATGCTAGTGCCGAGGTGGGGATCCTTGCCCTATATTACTTCCAGGATATTTTGGTGGGTTTGAATCCTTGTATTATTGATTGTTAACGGAGGTTGATTTGGATTTTATGGAAGCCATTGCCAACTATGTTTCTTCCCAAGGTAACGAGCAGATGTCAGCCATACTGGATGAAGCTAAAATTTAGGAAGCAATCCTACACCTCAAAGCTGACAGCACCCCTAGGCCTGATAGCTTCCCAAGTTCCTTCTATAGGGACTCCAGGGGGTGATTAAAGGTGACCATATAGAGTCCATTTAGTAAATATTCCAAGGTGGTATTTTTTCAAGAGTGGCAAGTTCCACTACCTTGGTTCGTTTACCAATGTTAATAACACCTCCTCAATCCCCCACTATCGTTGAGTTAGCCAATGTGACATCCCACATAAGTTCCTTGAATTAATTCTTAATTATAGAATCTCGGCTCATCTTCATTGATGGATTTATTTGGAGGAACATGGTTTCATAAATGTTCGTTCAATCCAAGGAGAAATTTTTTTGGCATAAGATATGATTCGTGACATTAACACCAAGTATCATGGTTCAAACTTGGTACTAAAACTAGACATGATCATGGATTATGATCATGTAGAGTTTGGTTTAATCAATAAGGTCCTCTTAGGTATGAGATTCTCACCTTCGGTGTCTAATCTTGTTTTTTGTTGTTTCAGCTCTTCATGGTTGGCCTTCCATTTTATGGGTAAATCCCAGGGATTTTTCAAGGATACCCAGGGGTAAAGATAGGGAGAACCATCTCTCCGAGTGTTTTTAATCTATCCCAAGAGATTATCAGCCTTCTTATTCACAAAGGCATGTCCAATGGAAAGATCCTTCTTTATATAAGAATAGGGAGATTTCCCCCCATATATCATATCATGTTTTCGGAGGATAATCTTATCATCTTAAATGATTCAAATTGATCTATATGTTGGCTTATTCATGTGCAATTGGAGTATTTTCATTGAAGTGGGAAATTAACCAAGAAAAGAAAGTGTAAATTATTCATTTCAAGGTATTGTGTCTCTTCTTGGAAGGATTATATTTGAAAACTTCTTGATATCCATTAGGTAAGCTGGCAAATGAGTTATTTGGGCTCTCTGATTTTATCAGTTCGAATCAGAAACCAAGACTTTGACGACATTTTTTTCCAGATCACAGAGAGAGTCCATAAGTGAAAAAATAGGTACATGTCGTTCCTGTAATGCATCGACCCCAGTTCCCCAGAGTTAGTGCATTATTACCTAACATTGGCATGATCACAATAATGATCATGTCTCGAAAGACCGATTAGTTTAGTATCCTTGGATTAACTAGATACATTCATAAAGTTTACATTACATCATAAAGTAAAAAACTACTACAACAAAATATTGTCTTCATATCCCCTCATATTATCCCTTCAGGTCATTCATAAATTACTTCTTCACATCCTGGTAAAAATAAAACATTGAAAGGGGTGAGTTCAGATGCTCAGTAAGGATAACAATATTGCGGAAACATTCATAAATAAGCATAAACATTTAAGGAAATGTATAGCTAAAACAAAATCCTTTTAAACTTGAAATTCAGCATAATATGGTATAAATAAAATGAAATAATGCCATTTACTTATTCAAATGGATATTCTACTAGTTGAATAATCACATGCAATATCAATAACCACTTTCATAATGATGTAATGCATAATTCCAGACAATCATAACCATGTAGCCAAGGCCTTGGGTCAAGACTAGAAATATGATTTTGTCAAGGCCTCATGTCAAGAGACTAGATTGTCTCACGATACCTACCGATGCATCGAAGAGCTATAGCGGGCTCCACCCGTCACTTATTAAGTCCAATTCATTCTACATATGAACATGTTTCAACATAACATAAACATTTGTATTAAACTAGCATACGAAATGTCAATACTTTAACCATAAACCATGAATGGTATAAAAATAACACATCCACAGTCAAAACTATCAGAAAACCTCAATACAATATGGAAGTTTTGTATCATAATAAATCAGCTTCAAATAAGCCTAAAATCCATCAAAGGATGTTGACATAGATGAAATCAAAACTAGTTGAGAGAAAAATATATTTTTTTGAAATCATTTAAAAGTAACATAATTATAAAATAATACATTTACATTGAAAATATCCTTATAATCTATTAAAGAAAGATTCTAAGATTTCATAAAGGTGGAAAATAGCCGCACCCGCCATATAAGTTGAAAAAAACATTGTTACCTTAATTCTGTCGAAAAGGTTAAAAAGGACCTTGCTTGGAAAATGACGAAAAGATTCCTTTATAAACCTCTTATAAAAAGTCAAAAAATGGAATAAATGACTTTAACCCATATTCTGTAAAATAGCCAGAATGATTTGAAATACATTTTTAAGAAACATGGATGTGGATGATAAAGAGGTCCCAGTAGATAATTATGTATAAACAACCTTGGATAATGAAGAGATTGTGAAATAACAATTATCTTGTACATTTACTAAGTCGATGGTATCTAAAAATCATGTATAATAGTTAAAATTTTGTTATTAAATTATTCAGGAAACATATACATAATTATGATATCATATATGATCTTCTAATAATGTTTGTTAATAATACTTTAGTATTATCGTTGTTTTGGGTGTTAACTTACTCATTTTTTTTATAGGTTTTGTTACATAAGACATGTTTGTTATGGATAGGTTGAATCTTATTCATATCTAGAAATATATGAATTCCATAAACAATATTTTTAATCATCAAATGAGAATTATACTTGAATGGATACGATGGGGAATGAATCTCATCGCGTTTGTGGAGACGGTAGTCCGTACGTATGCACGAGCGAAAATATCATCCTTTTGATATTAAAATAATATATAATTGGATGTTATATCATATGTACAGAATCATTATCATGTTATATTTATTATTTACTTGAATTAAACATCATTATTATATCCATACAAATAGTAATATATTGAATAGCAATTACATCATGACATGGAGATGGTAAGCCGTACGTACGAACGTATGGTGACATGTCATTCAAATAATGGATAAAATACTGACTATGGTTGTACCATATTTATAATAATATCACATTATATAAGAGATACTGGATTTATTATTTTATAATGGTAAAGACAAATAAAGAAGAAGTTGAAGAATAGAGGAACATGAAAGAGGGTGGTGAAAACATTACCTCATCTTCGGGTTCTTCCTTTTGATTTGATCAAAAGGGCTCCTTAGGTTGGATTTTGATCAAACTAATGACTCTAGGATTAAGTGAGGGAGGTTGAGAGAGTATTTTGGCAGGGGTTGGTCGAACCAAAAGGCATTGAAAGTGTGAATAATTGGTTTGAAGTGGTGTCCTTTTATGAGGGGGAGGATGTGCCCAATAGGAAAATCTAGAAATATTATTTTATAATAAATTCATATTCAGTTTCTAATGCCTCCAAAGAATATTATTTAAAGGTTAATGTGGGTATGGGTCGCAAACCACTCAACCAATAGAATTTATACAGGTTTGGGTCATTATATTAACCTTATCTTTTAGTTTTAACTCTTAGTTAATTAGTTTGACACTTACCATGTCACTTTGTATTTTTATATTATGTAGTTAATAAACTTACTATATACCTCTAAGAGACCCCCATGTAGAACATTAATGATACAACTATCATGATATAAGTCTCTTGGCTGATACATAGATTTTTAGGAATTGAATATAAATTAATAATATAATATTTGTTTTAAAAAATATTTTATGTCAATTTTGACACTATTGGGTATTTTGTTCTTGATAAATTTATAACAGCGTTATTACTTAGAATAAAATTTATATAAACAATCCTAATATGTCCTATTAATCTAGAAAATTATTTGAATTTATAAAAAGTGTCAAATTACATTTATTTGGGTATTTATAATAATAATTAACTTAATCGTTAATTAATACGTTAATTACTGCATCATCATTGTGTCATAAATAAATTAAATTATTTAATGTCTAAAATTTATAAATAAAATACCATTATGTAGGATATCCATTTATATTTCTAATGAAAATTTATAGTTGAAAACATAACATATATAACCCCATGTAAAAATTGTTTTTCTAAAATATATATTCTTTTGTCATTTTTGTATTTATTTTAACTTATTTAATATAAAGTGTCCCTATCACCTACAAGTGGCTCCATGGGGACCCAAAATTGACCCAAATACGCCCATAATCTGATATGTATCCACAAATAAGGTTAGGAGACGTTTTATGGTAATTTATTATTATTATAAAATAATTTTTTACCCTTATTTACCAGATTTACCCTTTAACCATGGTGAATAAAATATTTACCAAAGTAATTATTCAAAATGTCTAAAAATGAAAGTTGCATATTTACACAATTTGGACAACCTGATTCCAAATATGGAATCTATTTTTTTAAAAATTCAAAACGCAGAAGTGGAATAAATTAATTTAAAATTTATTCCCGCTGTCATAACAAAAAACATGTTTTTAAGAAATAATAACTATCAAAAGATTGATACCTATTTATGTCCGGTTTAATTGTGAAATTATGTAAAATGACCAAAATTATATTAAATGGTAAAAATATATTCTAAATTTACTTTAAAACCAATCAAATTCTTAATTTATCACTATTAAATATTTCGATTAAAAAAGTTGTTTTTAATAAATATTTAGTAATTTTCACTATTCATCAAAATATAAAAGTTTTCTGAAAAGTACCAAAATTTCATCCTAGGATAATTTCGATATTCCGAATCCAAAAATGAGGTCCATTTTGAAAGATAAAATGTATAAAAATTCATAAAGTGTGTAGTACTATTCATGACGGCTGCTTTGATTGGTCACGGTGTGTTAGAATCTCAAAGTTGCGTACAACACAATCTACTTTATTATTCAAATAGAAGCATACCGTGGAAGATTGGAGTGTTAAATTATCCCCTCCTTCAATTAATTTAGTCCACAAAATTTTACGAATATTACTGCATAAAAATACTCTGGTGTTTCTTCATCATAAGTTCCTCGGTTTCCCACGTTGCCTCTTCCATTTTATGGTTTCTCCATAGAAATTTTACCAGATGAGTCGTATGGTTTCTCAGAACTTGTTCTCTCGTATCAAGAATCCTGACGGGATCTTTACAATAAGATATATCGGGTTCCAGTTCTAATTCCTCATAGGTGAGTACATGCATTGGGCCAGGCATGTATTTTCTCAACAGTGATATGTGGAACACATCGTGAACTTTGGAGAGATTTAGAGGCATTTCCAAACGGTAAGCTACATACCCAATTCATTCTAGAATTTCGAAAGAAACGATGTACCTGGGACTGAATTTGCCTTTCTTTCCAAAACGTATAGCTCCCTTCCATGGAGATACCTTCAAGAAAACATGATATCCCACCTGAAATTCCAAATCCTTTCTTCGGTTGTCAGCATAGCTCTTCTGCCTACAATGAGCTGCTTTGGTGTGGTTTTGGATTACCTTCAACTTTTCCATTGTTTCCTCCATCTAGTTCTAGGCGTACAAGTTTTCTTTCGCCAACGTCATCCCATCAGGTTGGTGTGTGACATCTCTTTCCGTATAACGCTTCATATGGTTCCATCCGAATACTTGAATGGAAGCTATTGTTATAGGAAAATTCTACCAGAGGGAAATATTGATCCCACAAACCCAGAAATTCAAGTGAGAAAGATCTCAACATGTCTTCTAAGGTTTGAATAGTCTGTTCCGATTGTCCATCTGTTTGAGGGTGGTAAGCAGTGCCAAATGAAGTTCAGTATCCAAGGCCTTCTGAAGACTCTTCTAGAATCTTGATGTAAAACTGGGATATCAATATAAAATAATCGATAGGGGTACTCCATGATGTCTCACAACTTCATTAATATATAGTCCCGCTAGACGTTCAGGTGGTAAATCTTCCATTATAGCAAGAAAATGTGCTGACCTGGTAAGATGATAAAAAACGAACCATATTGCATTGTTCCTTCTAGATATCTTTAGTAGTCCCATGAAATAGTCCATAGTGATATTGTCCCATTTCCACTCAGTTATGGGAAGAGGTTTCATGACTCCTCCAGGATGTTGACTTCCAGCTTTCACTTGTGGAAAAGCCATGCATATTGACAAAAAAGCAGCAATCTCCCTCTTCATGTTGTCCCACCAAAAATGTTCCTTTAAATCCTATAAATTTTGGTAATCCCAGGGTGTATAGAGAAATTGGAACTATGAGCATCGTCTAACAATTCCCTTTTTAAATCGGGTATATTGGGAACACAAATTCTCTTACCAAATTTCAAAATTCCTTCTTCATACACAAAGACTCTAAATCTCCCATCATTCACAGATTTAATCTTCTTTTGGAATTCTTCATCATCAGTCTGAGAACTCTTAATCCTTTCTAGTAAAGTTGGTTTGGAAACCATTTGAAAAATCATTGATGTTTCACCTTCCATGGTTATTCCCATGTCCATATTCACTAGATCCATTAAAATTGGATCCCTTTCAATTTTCCTATTGTTCAAAACTCCATGATCTTTTATGCTCAAAGCATCTACCACCTTATTTACCTTCCCGAGGTTGAAGTGTATCATACAATCATAATACTTGAGGATTTCAATCCATCTCATTTGCCTCATGTTGAGTTCTTTTTGTGAGAAAATATACTTCAAACTCTTGTGATCAGTATAAATCTCACATTTTTCACCATAGAGGTAGTGTCTCCGTATCTTCAAAGAAAATGTCACAGCTCCTAACTCGAGACCATTAGTAGGATAGTTTTTCTCATGAATTTTCAACTGTCATGATGCATAGTCAATAGCCCTATCATTATGCATAAGGAAACAACCATGTCCTTTCTTCGATGCATCACTATAAATAACAAACCCATCATTCCCCAATAGTAGAGTCAATATAATATCATTGAATAATCTTCTCTTCAGTTCTTCAAAAAATTATTCACACTCTTTTGTCCAAACAAATTTAACCCCTTTACATGTGATGTTTGTTAATGGGTTAGCCAATCAGGAAGAATTATGGACGAAACGTCACTAATAACCTACTAAACCAATAAAAATGCGTACCTCAGTTATACTCGTAGGTGCTGGCCATTCTTGGATTGACTTGGTCTTAGAAGGATCAAAAGAGATTCCATCTTTAGAGACAATATGGCTAAGAAAAGAAATCTCCTGATGCCAGAATTCACACTTGCTAAACTTCCCATATAATTCATGTCTTCTCAGAGTCTTCAGGATAATGCGCAAGTGAATTTCATGATCTTCTTAGCTTTCAGAGTATACCAAGATATCATTAATAAATACCACCACAAAATCATCGAGATATTCCTTGAAAACTCTATTCATTAGATCCATAAATATAGTGGGAGAATTAGTCAGCCCAAAAGGAATTACTGTAAACTCTTAATGCCCATACCTGGTTCAAAATGTTGTCTTCATAATGTATCCCTTATTCATACACAACTGATGGTATCCAGATCAAAGGTCAATCTTTGAAAATTATTAATCTCCATGCATTTTGTCAAATAAATCATCAATTCGAGGTAGGGGATACTTGTTCTTTATTGTTATAGCATTGATCACCCTGTAGTCGATACATAACCTCATAGATCCATCATTCTTTTTAACAAAAAGAACAGGGGCTCCCCAAGGAGAAACATTAGGGAGAATAAATCCCTTATTACTCAATTCCTCTAGTTCTTTCTTTAGTTCCACTAATTCTACAGTGGACATTCTATAAGCGGTCTTTGATATAGGCCTTGATACAGGAATTAAATCAATAGAAAACTCAACTTCTCCTTCTGGAGGATGTCCAGGTAAATCTTCCGGAAACACATCTACATATTCTCTCATAATAGGTACATACTCTATTTGAACATTCCATTACTCACCAACAGTTATTTCATTATCACCCTCCTCGATAATTGAACTTATTTGAGCTACTAAAGTTGGATCTAGTTAAGAATTAGGTGGTGACGATTCTTCTATAAAAATAAGGTGTTCTTTATCATCATCATCAAAAATCGTAACCTCTTTCTTATTACAATAAGCTTGGACTTGATCCCTTGGCCTTTTCTAAGGCAAGTTCCCCTGATGCTTACGACATTAATTTGTATAATGTCTCATCTCTCTACAATTATAGCATTCCACGTTGACAACAACTCTCTTTCCCTTGCAATCATGAGCTTGGTTGCATTTTTCACCACACTTGTAACAGACTGACATTCCATTTAAGAAAGTATTGGGGTGTTTCTTCCCATATTTACTACACGATGGATTTTCAAATTTTCCCTTATTCCCCTCATTTCCATTTCCATATTGATCAGAAGATCTCTTCTTCTCTTGATTTTCATTAAAGTTATAAGACATAGAGAATTCCTTTTCTATTTTGATAGCACATGAGACAATGTCTTCGTATGATGAGAAGGATTGTGAGACTAATACTCAATGAAGAAATGGTTTTAACCCATAAAAGAAATTATCAATCTTACTTTATGAGTTATGTATATAATCTCTAGAATACCTTTCTATCCTTGTAAAGTTAGCCTCATACTTTGCGACATTCTCATCCTCCTTTTTCCTTAGACTCATAAATTTCCTTTCCATATCTGCTCAATGGTCAGGAGGAAAGTATTTTTCTAAAAATATATCTTTGAACTCCCTCCATTCCATATTTGATAATTCATCATCTTCCTTTATGTTTTGAATCAATGACCACCATTGATCAGTATCTCCAGTGAGGTGGTAAACTGTCATGACAACTTTTTCAATTTCGTTACTCCCCAAAGCCTGAAATATTTTCTTAAGGGAACATATCCATTGCTCAGCTACCAATGGAATTGTACTCCCATTGAATGTTGGTGGTTGTTTCCTCATGAAGCGATCTAACATTGATCCTGTATGCTTTGGATCAGGGTGCTCCATACGGGTAAGATTATTATTCATAACCTGAGTGACTTGTCCCAGTATGGTGATAAGCTGATCAACACCAGTTACATCACCAGCTCCACAATAATTATCTTGAGAAGGAGGGAAATCCCTACATGGAGTGCATGCATTTATACGGTTTCCATTTCTTCCACTAGGTGCTATTTCTAAACAATGGCATACACTAGATCAGTTTATGAATCAAAATACATAATTTCATACTTGTAAAACACTTAACATAAATTGAAATGTTTATGGATATAATCCATAATCATAATAATGTTTTCATTGAAGAAGTATATACTCATAAACCCTTCATAATGGTTCATAAATAAAATAAGCTTTATCCTAAGCATATCCCCCGGGAGTGTCGTAACGAAGAGTGCAGCAAGGCCTGTTGTTGTGCACCAGTTCCCGTTCGAGTCTAGCTCAAAGCGGTGTTTTCGGGTTTTATCCCTAGGTTCATTTGTGCCAGAGCCGTCTCTACCTTCTCGTATCTTGATTGGGATGTATTTATCGGAAAACTAAAAGAAAATTTACAATACCAAAATTCTAGGATGTTCTTTTATACTAATCCTAAAAGTCTATCTTAGGTCAATGTGCTCTAATTAGAGTACACCTAAATCTTGCTTCCAAGGTTTGTACTAAACATCCTCCAATACCAACTGTAACGACCCAACCCTAGTTGCCCAGAGTCAGTGCATTATTACATAACATTGGCATGATCACACGAATGATCAAGTCTCGAAGGACCGATTAGTTTAGTAGCCTTGGATTAACTAGATATATTCATAATGTTTACAGTACATCATAAAGTAAAAAACTACTACTACAACATATTGTCTTCATATCCACTCATATTATCCCTACAGGTCATTCATAAATTACTTCTTCACATCCTGGGAAAAATAAAATATTGAAAATGGTGAGCTCAGATGCTCGGTAAGGATAACAATATAGCAGAAACATTCATAAATAAGCATAAACATTTAAGACAATGTATAGCTAAAACAAAAGCCTTTTATACTTGAACATCAGCATAATATGGAAAAGATAAAATTAAATAATTCCATTTACTTATTCACATGGATATTCTACTAGTCGAATAATCAAATGCAATATCAATAACCACTTTCATAATGATGGAATGCATAATGCAAGACTATCATAACCACGTATCCAAGGCCTCATGCCAAGACTACAAATAAGATTTTATCAAGGCCGCGTGCCAAGACACTAGTTTGTCTCATGAGACCTACCGATGCATCGAGGAGCTATAGCAGGCTCCACCCGTCACTTATTATGTCCAATGCATTCCTCATATGAATATGTTTCAAAAAACATAAACATTCGTATTAAAACTAGAATACGAAATGTCAATACTTTCACCATAAACCATGAATGGTATAAAAATTACACATCCACAGTCAAACATATCCCAAAACCTTCAATTCAATATGGAAGTTTTCTATCATAATAAATCAATATCGAATAAGCTTAAAATTTATGAAAGGATGTTGACATAGATGAAATAAAAACTATTTGAGAGAAATATCTATTTTTTTGAAATCATTTAAAAGTCACATAATTATAAAATAAGACATTTACATTGAAAATATCTTTATAATCTTGTAAATTAAGCTTATAAGATTTTATAACGGCAGAAAATAGCCGCACCCACTGTATAAGTTAAAAAACATTCTTACCTTAATTCTATCGAAAAAGTTAAAAAGGACCTTGTTTGGAAAATGATGGAAATATTCCTTTATAAAACTTTTATAAAAAGTGAAATAAGGGTATAAATGACTTTAACCCATATTCTGAAAAATATTTCAAGATTGTTTTAAATTACATTTTTAAGAAACATGGATGTGGATGACAAATAGGTCCCAGTAGATAGTTACATATAAACAACCTTGGATAATGAAGAGATTGCGAAATAACACTTATCTTGTACTTTTCCTTAGTTGATGGTATGTTAACCTCCTGTATAATAGTTAAAACATTTTTTTAAATTTTACAAGAACCATATACATAATTATGATATCATATATGATCTTCTAATAAAGGTTTGTTAATAATACTTTAGTATTATCGTCGTTTCATGTGTTAACATACTCGTTTTCTTTTATATGTTTTGTTACATAATCCATGTTTGTTATGGATAAGTTGTATCTTATTCATATCCAGATTTTTATGAAGTCCTTAAAAAATATTTTTAATCATCAAATGAGAATTATACTTGAATAGATACGATGGGGAATGAATCTCATCACATTCGTGGAGACGGTAGTCCGTACATACGCAAGAGCGACAATATCATCCTTTTGATATTAAAATAATATATTATTGGATGGTATACCATATATACGAAATCATTATCATGTTATATTTATTATTTACTTGAATTACACAACATTATTATACCCATCCAAATAGTAATATATTGTATAACAATTACACCACAACATGGAGACAGTAAGCCGTACGTACGCACGTATGGTGACGTGTCATTCAAAGTATGGATAGAATACTGAATATGGTAGTACCATATTTATAAAAATATCACAGAATATAGGAGATACTGGAGTTATTATTTTATAATGGGAATGACAATGAAAGAAGAAGTTGATGAAGAAATGAACTTGAAAGGGGGTGGTGAAAACATTACCTCTTCTTCAGGTTCTTCCTTTTCATTTGATGAAAAGGGCTCCATAGGATTGATTTCTGATCAAAATAAGTCCTCTAGGTTGAATTGAGGGAAGTTGAGAGAGTATTTGGGCCGGGGTTGGCTGAGCCAAAAGGCTTTGATAGTGTAAATAATTGGTTAGAAGTGGTGTACTTTTATAAGGGGGAGGAGGGGCACCTTAGGAAAATCTAGAAATACTATTTTATTATAAATTCATATTCGGTTTCTAATGGATCCATAGTGGATTATTTAAATTTTAAGCCGGTTATGGGTCAAAAACCACTCAAAAAATAGAATTTAGACAGGTTTGGGTCATTATATTTACCTTATCTTTTAGTTTTTACTCTTAGTTAATTAGTTTGACACTTACCATGTAACTTTGTATTTTTATATTATATAGTTACTAACCATACTATATACCTCCAAGATACCCCCAAGTGGTCCATTAATGATACACCTATCATGATATAAGTATCATGGATGAACCTTAGATTTTTAGGAATTGAATATAAATTAATAATATAATATTTTTTAAAAAAACTATTTTATGTCAATTTTGATACTATTGATTATTTTGTTCTTGATAAATTTATAACAGCATTAATACTTCGAAAAAAATTCATATAAACAATCCTAATAAATCATAGTAACCTAGAATTTTTTTGGAATTTATAAAAAGTCTCAAATTACATTTATTTGGGTATTTATAATATCAATTATCTAAATCTTTCATTAATACGGTAATTTATGCATCATCATTGTGTCATAAATAAATTATATTATTTAATGTCTAAAAATAATAAATAAAATACCATTATATAGTAAATATTTTTAGATTTCTAATTAATATTTATTGTCGAAAATATGACATATATAACCATATGTAAAAATTTTATTTCTAAAAGATATATGCTTATGTCATTTTTGTATTTATTTTAATTTAGTTAATATAAAGTGTCTGTATCACCTAAAAGTGGCTCCATGGGGTCCCAAAATCTACCCAAAGATGACCATGGTTGGAAATGTCTCCACAAATAAGGTTAGAAAACATTTTAGGGTAATTTATTATTATTATAATATTATTTTTTACACATATTTATCGGATTTACCCTTTAACCATGATAAATGAAATATTTACCGAAGTAATTATTCAAAATGTCTAAATATTAGAGTTATCTATTTACACAATTTGTACATCCTGATTCCAAATAAGGAATCCATTTTTCCAAATTCAAAACACAGAAGTGGCAGAAATTAATTTAAAATTAATTCTCGCTATCAAAACAAAAAGAGTGTTTTTATGAAATAATAACTATCAAAAAATTGATAGTTGTTTATGTACAGTTTAATTGTGAAATTATGTCCAATGACCAACATTGTATTAAATGGTAAAAATATATTCTAATTATACTTTAAAACCACTCAAATTCATAATTTATCACTATTAATTATTTTGATTCAAAAAGTTGTTTTTAATAAAAATTTAGTAATTTTCACGATTCATCAAAATATAAAATTTATCTGGAAAGCACCAAAATTTCATCCTATGATAATTTAGATATTCCTAATCCAAAAATGAAGTCAATTTTGAAAGATAAAATGTATACCGTTTCAAATTGTTGGTATTAATATTCATAACGGCTGCTTTGATTGGTCGTAGCGTGTTAGAATCTTGAAGTTGCGTACAACACATGCTACTATATTATTCAAAGTGAAGCATAATGTGGAAGCTTAGGGTGTTAATGTTCAGGGGTCGAATCACCCTCATTAATAGTGTTCTTATTAGCACTTATTCCCATGCACTTCATTTTCTAAAATCTCTTAAAGGAGTAATCTCTAAGATTAAAATGGTCCTTCCTAGATTTATTTAGGATGCTTGGGAAGAGGGTAAACAAGCTTGGGTGTATAGGGGGAAAATTGAGATTCCCATTCTGGAGGGATCAATGTTCGTATCCCTGTTGATATTATTCTAGTTTTTTTTGGAAAATTTTCTTGGGAACTCCATGAATGTCAAGAAAATATGGGTTCAAAGCATGGGAAGATCTTAAATAGATGGCGCTTTGATGGATAAAAGATTCATGTCACCTTTTATGTTTATGATACATCCTCTCTACTCTGCCATTCATCCCCATGTTTAGTGGATCATTGGGGAAGGTAAAATCTCATTCTGGCATGTCAACTAGTTGGGAGACATGCTCAAATTTTCTGGATTTCTAGTTTAAAACATATCGTATGAGGAGGAAAGTATATTTCCGGCCATTATCAAGGAAATTCATAACAAGGATCAACTGGATAAATTTCATCTCATAGACATCACGGTGGAACCTAAAAATGTTTGTTTCCCCCTTATGTTTGGGAATGTAAAATTCCACCCCAACTGATTGTCTTTAGAGGGAAAGGGAATTATACTTGGCCTTATGTGATATTCCCAAGACAATAAAGGCTGTAAATATGTTTTAAGGGCTTCAAGAATAGTTGTGAATGAATTTCCATTTTGAAAAACAAATCACAATCAAACCATTAATTACCAATATTACCATATGATGCATGTCAACATAGCATCCCAACCATGTATTACAAAAAATTCAACCATGTTGTTATACAATACATCCCAAAAATTGATACAACCAAACACAATATTAGAGTATCATGTGGAAGACTAAAAAATAGATCCAAAATAAACCAAGACACACTCCACAGATCTACACCAAGATCGATGATTTAAGCACTACCAAATCTCTGAAGCATTACTATAGACCCCTAGCATAGAGATTATTTACCCTTACCTATGTCCCAGAAGACAACATCTAAAAAATCACCCATGTGGCAAAGAAGGGTGTGAGTACAAATACTCAGTTGATTTTTCCCAAATGACTTCCCTACACATTCTACAGGGATAAAACTGTTACCACATTTATATAAAACAATTTATATAAAATATTTAACAGTGAAATAACATACAACAAGACAAACATACCCTTATCAATCCACATAACAAATGATAATGCGACAGACATTCCATAAGACATATCATAGTCACACACATTAGAACAACCAAATTCCACTTCTCTGTGCCACAACACAAACAAAGAACTACACAATGATTCACAAAACCCAAGCTGGTATAACAATCACATCGACACTTCCGTCCGACCTGTTCCTTACTTTCCCCATATAGTGGCATTTCTTGTCCCCTTATCCTTGATGGTGGCCCATCTGTCCAATATCCATTTTCGATTATAGTGGTAATTCTCACCCACTTTATGTAAAATTCACACAATCCATAACATTTAATCAACCAATAAGCACTAAACAACAAGGCTCCAACAATATACACATAATTGTTTCCATGGCATGCCAAAACACTTCAATAAATCGCCCATTTATTGAAATCTCCCATTAATTATATTCCCCTGAAAACCACATTTCAATAAAAAAATATCATTATTGAAAAACATTCATCAACCATTTTCACAAATAATTCCAAGAAACCCATTTTAAATTCTCTATTTAAAATCTGCAATTAGAACATATCTCCCCAAAATCCCCTCTTTACCAAAAATCCAAAAAATATTTCTGAAGGGAATTCTAACCAATTTTGCACATAAAAACACAATTAAATTCAAGCATAATGAATTAAATGTAACTAAAACAACTAGTTCTAACCGTGTGGAGTCAAGAGAGAAGCAACCTACCATTAGGGTTCTGGTGAATTCGACCCACAAGAAACAAAACCCCAATCCAGGAAAAAGCACCACTGAAACAACCCTATATCCCATTCACTAACATCCATAAGCCTTTAAATAAACACCCAATGGAACCACAACCCTAGATATACACACAAAACCTGTAGATATAGAAAACTGAGAGAGAGGGAGATGTTGATCTAGAGGAAACCAGTAAGAACAATGAGAGGAAAAGTAGTTGAGAACAACTGCCTTCAATTCACCAAGAAACCCCTTTAATTTACTTAAAAATGTGTTTGAGATCCCCTAAAACCATTGAGAACCAAAACTCTTGATTGAGGCTTGAGTGGAAGAGTGTTTGTAGTGAAAAATGTCCAGACCAAGGAATCTCAGATTTAAAAACCCTACTTTTAAGTGGCTACATGGTTAGCCTCAACTGTTTGGAAAACTATGAACTAATTGTGAGCAAGCCACTTACTCCTTGAGAGGGGGTCCGCACGGTTTCCTCGCACGGTTTGGAAAACTGTGGACAGGCCATGCAAAGCCCTCTATCTCCCCTAAAATTTTTTGTAGAGAACCCTCATGGTTTTCCCTAACAATACTCAAACCGTGCATCCTTAGAAAAGCCTCCAAAGTTATTCAAACCATTCAAACTCTCCCAATATGTTCCCAACTCATCCTAGGAACTTTAAACACATGAAAAGGCATAAAAAGGAAACATAACTCAAATTGGGGGTCCCAAATTCTCCCCACCATTGGAATTTATATCCTCATAAAGTAGGGAAACATTGATTTGATGAAAGAGATTGCTCCTTTTATCGTCCATCTCTTTCTCATGTTCCCAAGTCTCCTCTTGAATCTAACCATGATGTTAGAAAACATGAACTAAACCGATACATTTACCATGAAATAATTTCTCTTGCCTATGGCAATCCGCAATGGCGCGTGAACTAAGGAATCACTTAGTGTTATCTCAACCTAATCCCAACAAATCACATGGTCATGATCCAACTTATAAATTTTCAACTATGACACATGAAAAAAATTGTGCACCACACTAAATGATGGTTACAAAGCCAAATGATATGCCACCTCTCCAATCTTCTCAATTATAAAAAAAGTCCCAATATACCTTGGAGATAACATACCTTGCTTCCCAAACTAATGATGTCCCAACCAAGGAGTGATTCTAAAAAAATGATCACCTACCTCAAACAACAACAGTCATTGAAAATGGTCCGTATCTGAATTACAAAGACTCTGTTCCATCTCCTTCCATTTCATAATTACCCAAATCTTCTTCGTAGTCTCCTGGAGAAGACTTTGTCTAATCATCGATGTCCCACCTGTTTCCACCCAACATAGTGGAGAACAACACATACACCAATACAAATCCTCAAAAGAATCCATATGTATCAAAGCCTGACAATATTAATTATATGAGAACTCCACCAACAGTATGTGATCCTCATATGAACCACTCTAATCCATCACACATGCCTTTAACATATCCTACAAGGTTGGATTTTCCTCTCGGATTTTCCATCTATCTATATATGATACATCGTGCTCATAGTCAACTATTTCCAAGGTATCTCTTCAATGATTTATAGAAACAAGATGTGAACCTAGAATCTCTATCTGATATAATTGTAACTGGAAAAAAATTCCTCTTTAACATCTCTAGAATATAGATTTTGGACAGATCCTCCACCGTATGAGATTCAAGAATCAAAATGAAATAGGCCTACATTGTGAGCCGATCCATTATCACCCATATGGAATCATGCTTCCAAACCGTTCTTGGGAGAACCGTCACAAAATCGATTGCTATATTATCCCATTTCTACTCTGGGATAGGTAAAAACTGCAACATGCCTATTGGCCGCTAATGTTTTACCTTGACTTGCTGACAAGTTAAGCATCTCCAAAAAACTCAACCACATCCCTCTTCATACCAACCCAACAAAACTGCACTTTCCATTCCTTATACATCTTCTAAAATCAAGTATGGAAATCCCACCTAGAATGATGATAAGCCCATAGAAGTCTTTCTGGACAAGCCACTAGTACCACCATCTGATTTCGAAAACACAAGACTGAATTGCCATCCAGTTCTCAATTCTAAATGGACACCCCACCATTGAGTATTGACATCATCACCATACATTCAGAATTTGATGCTTGTGCCTCTGTTACCAAACCATCCAAGTCAGTAACCAATTAAACCAAAATGAAGACTGCTCTGTCACCTCGGTCCTCACATTCCAACCGCATGTCAGGTATAACTGACATCAACAACCACTAATCTGATGTTTGTTTCACAACTTGAGCATATGATTTCCTACTTAATGAATCTACCACCGAATTTCTCTTACCCAGTGTGTACATTATATTGAAATCAGACATATATAGATATTACATCCATCTCCTTTACCTTAGGTTCAAATCTATTTGTGATAAGATATTCTTTAAGCTATTTTGATCAGTAAACATTGTAAATTTCTCACCGAATAGATAATGAATCTACATTTTTAAATCATGGACCACTATCTCCAAATCTGAATCATGTGTTGGGTAGTTATTCTCATTAATCCTCAACTATTGTGAGCTATATGCAACCACATTAACCCTTGGCATGAGAACACGCCTAAACACTGATCTGGATGTGTCACAATACAAAATTACCCTTTCCCATGTTCTGGAAAAATGAAGATTGGTGCTGATGTATAGCATCCCTTTAACTCTTCAAAGCATTTATGAAATTTATCATCATATTGAAATGGGATATTATTCTTTTTAAAATCTGTCATTGGCGAAGGAAATCATGAGAAATCATCAAAAAAACATCAATAATACCCAACTTGACCAAGGAAGATCTGTATCATAAATACATTGTTTGGTTATTTCCATAAGATAACAACCTCTATCTTTTCCAGATCATCTGTAACAACCTTCTCAGAAATAACATGGCCAATGAAAAAAATCTCCTGTATCAAAAAGTCACACTTTGAAAATTTGGAATAAAACTAATGATCCGTCAAGATCCCCAACACTATTGCCAAGTGCTGCTCACGCTCCACACTTTTCTTTGAATACAATAGTATATCATTAAAAATTCCACCACAAAAGAATAGAGATATCTTTGAAATATCTGATTCATCAATGCCCTGAACATCGCAACTGAATTCGTTAGACAAAAAGGCATAGCTACATACTCATAATGGCCATATCTACTTCTGAAAGATGTTTTCAGAATATCCTCCCTCCTCAACCACAATTGATGATACCCTGAACTAAATTAAATATTGGAGAACCACTGAGCTCCCCTCAAATGGCCTAAAAAATCATCAATACATGGAAGTAGATATCGGTTTATTAATGTAACTTCATTAAGTCGAAGATAATCCACACAGAGCCGTAATATTTTATCCACCTTTTTGAGAATCAAAACCGGCGCTTCCCATAGAGATGAGCTAGTGCGGATGGACCCTTTGTTTTCTAAGTCTTCCCAATACACCTTTAACTCCAGAAATTCTGTTGGCTCCATTCTAAATGATGGAAGTGAGATAAGAATGGTCCCTGGAAATAGATCAATTTTAATATCCACCTCTCTCATGGTTGGAAACCCAGAGAATTATTTGATAAATACATCCATAAATTGGTCCACAACTGGCGGAAGAACACTTTTCTTAACATCTTCCACTGATTCAAATGAAAAGGCCTCTAACTGACATGATATCATGCTAATTTTTGGTACCAAAAAATCTTGTGTACCCATATTTTCACTCTTCACCCCTCAAAAGAGATGTCTAATGCCATCCTCGATCATAAAACTAACCGTTTGTCATATAAATTGATGTTGGCCTTAAAAATTTCCACCAAATCCATTCCCATGATTATATAATACGCATCCATCTCAAGCACTAAGAAATCTCACATCAATTAAATTCCATCCCCAAATAAACAATAACCATGACATAGGAAGGCTCGACACAATCTTTGACCCAGAAGAGTTTCATGTTTCAAAATAGAAGGCATCATTTCCATGTGTAAACCCAAAAAATAAACTATGCGAGAAGAATGAAAAGAATGTGAAGCACCCGTATAAAAAAATCATTCATCAATTTTTAATTTAAAAGATCCAAACCTCACACTGTGGATGGTCCCGAATGATCATCCATCACCGCCTACTTTTCTCTAAAAAACAACTTACTTGCCAAACTCTACTTCTAATTACCTTTTTGAGGCCTAGTTGTATTTTGTGAATCACCATGACCAACTTTACTCTGCTAGTGAGGGGTATTCTTTTTCCCCCGTCCCGTCGAGGCATAAAACCCTTGTGACACCTGAGGAGTGTCACGAATGCCCAACCACAGAGAATTATAGCAATAATTTTGCAAATTACCCATCTACATAAAATTAGGACATGCCCAAAGTTATGTTGTACAATCTAGATTTATGTACCCCCTAATGCCACACTAAAAACATCTCATCTTTCTCTGAGGATTCAGAGGAAGATTCACAGATCCTGCCGTTGAATTGTAAGACGTACTCCCATCCTGGAAATCAATGTCCCTCTTCTGCTTGAACCCAGCATTTGAGTTCCCACTATTTCCCATGGGTACCAAAATACTTCTGCCACTGGTATACCCCACAAGATCCCGCTCATCCACTGTAGCTCGATTCACTATTTTTGTGTAGTAATCTGTACACAACACTACTATCTTGGAAAAAATATCCTTGTTCAACCCAATTTCAAAAATTTGTTCCTTCAATGATGAACTACCCACAACCTTGGGTGCAAAACACACTATGTTCATAAACATAGCCACATATTCTATCACCACCATGTTTCCTTGCTTCAAAATGAAGAAATCTATTGTACACAGAATTATGAATGTATGAGGGTAGAATTTTTTATTAAAAAATTCCTCAAACCCATCCGATGTCACACATTGGATGTCCCAGCTTAGACCTCCATCTCCCACCACTGAAGTGAATGATCATCCAACATATACATGGCTAGCTTCACTTTCAGCTTTTCCAATGTTCCTAAAAAGTTTATTATCTGATTCATTTTGTTCAACAATACTTCAGCCCTATATGGATCTAAATCCCCCCTAAATATGGGTGGATTCTTCCTTTTAAACTCAACGGCATTATCCACATTCCATGGTTTATCCACTTTATTCACACTTTATACTACTTTTAAAACATTCAGAATACTCTACACTAGCTTCTAGTTTACCTAGGGATCAGTTGAAACCATATTTTCAGCAGGCTCCTCGTGTTGGTCTCTACGGCGCCTACCCATTTCCATTTCTATCAATACAAAACAACTATAATTATCACACCCTTAACAAAAAGGGTGTACAATTTTCAAGTTCAATTACATAACAACAATCTCAACCAGTTTTTTCACAACTTTGCATTTTTCATATTGTACGATTATAAAAAAAATCCACCATGTATTTTAAAATCAACCCATTATAAAAATTTTACTAGTTTCCACGTTTCAAATCCTTCCATTTTGAAACCCACATCAGATTTTTCAAATCCAAACATTCATATCACACCATAGATCATTATACCCCAATGAAATATGTATCCCAATGGGGTTTCATTTCTATTGTGCATGCCATTATCATCTCTTTGGATACACCCACATCAATGATATATCCAATGCATATAAGTATCTTCAAATACTTATGTACCCATCTCCTTGGTAACTTGAATTTCAGAATAAAGGGTTAGCTATGTCCATTTATGATATACATTCTATGTTCTGACAATCCTACACCTTGCTACCATTCTAAATCAAGTAATGGGCCAATAATGAATGTCTACACCAAGACCAACGATAAAACCAAAAGCATTGAACAACTAATCTCAATTGAAATCCAATGACCGAACAAAATAATACCACTAGTAACATCCCCCCCAACTCATTGGATTGAGTGAAAAAATGAATGATACATGGCCATAATATAAATTAAAAAGACTCTATAGGCTAGCAATAAATGCCGAGGGATTCAAGAATAGTTGGGTAACAATTCCCCCATTTAAAAAAGAACAATAAGCCAAACCAGTCATTGTCAACAATACCATATGATGCATGTCGACATTGTAACCCAACCATGTATTGCAAAAAAATACATCCATGTTATTCCAAAATAAAACCAAAAAACCAATACAACCAATCCCAATATTAGAGTACCATGTAGAATACTAAGAAAGAGACCCAAAAAATAGAACACACTACACAATGCCACACCAAGCTCCATGCTCCAAGCACCACCACATCTCCCAAGTATCACTACGAACCAATAGCCATGAGCTGCATTACCCTTAATTGTGTCCTTTAATAAAACATCAGAAAAAGAACCCAAGTGACATAGAAGGGGGTGAGTACAAATAATCAGTAGGTTTTCCCCAAATTATATCCCTACATACACCACTAGGATACAACTATTAGCACATTTATATAAAACAGTTTATATAATACAGTCAATAGTGCAACAACATACAATAAGCCAAACATACCCTTATCAATCCATATAACAGAAGAGAAAGAAATAGATATTCCCTAATCAATATCACTATCACAATCATTAGCACACCCAAATACTACATCTCATAGCCACAACGAAAACAAATCACAAAAAAAATTTCACAAACCCAAATTGGTATAACAATCACAATGACACTTCTGTCCGACCCGTTCCGTCCTTTTGCAATCTAGTTGAACTTATTGTGCACTTATCCATGATGGTGGACCATCTATACTCTATCCATACTATTTTATAGTCATACTTATCACCCACTTTTCTCAAAATTCACACAATCCATAACACTTAACCCACCAACAAGAACTAATCACCAAGGCCCTAACAATATACACACACCTGTTTCAAACAGCTACCAAACCACTTCAATAAATCACCCATTTATTGAAATCACCCTTCAATTATCATCCCATTCCCAACCACATTTCAATAACACAATATCATTATTGAAAACCATTCATCAACTATTTTCACAAATCTTTCCAAGATAACCATTTTATAATATCCATTTTAAAATCCACAACAAGAACATTTCACCCCAAAATCCCCTCTTTCCCAAATAGTAACAAAACATTACCAAATAGAATTTGAACCAATTTCTCACATAAAAACACAATTAATTTCAAGCACAATAAATTAATTGTAACAAGAATTAGTAGTTCTAACCATGTGGAATTGATAGAAAACCCACCTACCTTTAGGGTTCTGGTGAATTCGACCAACAAGAAACCACACCCCAATCTGGGAAAACAGAAAACCAAAACCCCTCTAGATCCCCTTCCCTAACATCCTAAAGCCTTGAAATCAACACCCAAGAAACTACAACCCAATATCTATAAACAAAGGGTATAAATCTAGAAAATCATCATAGAGGGAGATGTATATCTAAAAGAAACTTCAAAGAACTATGAGAGGATACATAACTGAGAAGAAACGCATTCAATACACAATAAAACCCCTTATATTTGCTTCCAAAATGTGTGGTAGATCCCCTAAAACCATTGAGAACCGAAACTACCATGTGAGGATCATGTGGGAGAGATTTTGGAGTGATATAGGTCAAGCCCAAGTGAGGATGGATTAAAAAACTCCAAACCATGCGCGAATCATGCGCAAGCCACCACTTCGAGAGAGGGGTCCCACATGGTTGGCTCACAAGGTTTGGCATATTGTGCATAGGCTATGCAAATCCCACTTTCTCCTCCTGCAAGGTATCTTGGGGAACCCACACAGTTTTCCGTAACCGTGCTCAAATTGTGAACCTATATAAAAACCTCCAACCTTATACAAAACCATTCCAAACTCTCCAAACGTCTTCCCAAGTCATACCAAGAACTATAAACACAGAAAAGGCATAAAAAGGGATTCATACCTCAAACTATGGGTGCAACATGGAAACTTTACCTATAAATACTATCTCTGTACCCAGATTCCCCAACCACAATATAGCCAATGGAACGATCTCCTCTGGAATAAAATGATTCCAACGATGTACAACCTCCTCACATGGAGGATTTGGCAGGCTTCTATTTCTACAAATGAGAACATCAAAAAATGTGGAATAAATATTGACCTGGGTTGTTCGTGTGCTAAATACTGTAGGGAAGAGATCATTGAGCATATTTTCTTTAAGGGAGACTTGGCTTTGGAGGTTTGGTCCCTCTTCGGTGGTTTCAATGCATTTATTTTCCATCCTTCTCTTGATGATTCCATTATCGTTCGATGGTTCCATGACTCAGGTGTCAGAGGAGTGGAGAGAGCATCAATATCCATTATCCTCCATGATGATGTGTGGTGTATATAAAAAGCTAGGAACAAAGATAGATTCAAGGGTATTGGTTTGCATGGGAAATTCATCTCAACTTATACCTATAGTCAAATGATTGATCTGACCAGGTTCCTGGAGAACTGGTAGGATTATCCTTCTCTTGATGTTATGTTTCTAGCTAATAAGGTCAGTCCTACTTCTTATATCCCTTGTATCCAATGGGTCTATTGGCAGCCTCTTCACTTGGGTCTAAAACTGAACATTAATGGCTCATGTATTGCGGGTGAAATGAGCAGAGGAGGGGTGGTTTGAGAAATTAGGGGCACCTTTTTTTTTTGCATTCACTAACTTCTTGGGAAACAGTTTTACATTCCAAGAAGATGCTATTTCATATCTATTCGGTTTTACACTTTGTAGGTAAGGTAACATTGTAATTGTGGAAGAGGAAATGGACTCTCATTTTCTTTTCAACTCACTGCATGAAATGGGTAATATTCTTAGGTTAATTTCAAACCCCATAAGGAAGTGGAAATATATTATCTCCAAAAAAATTTAGATTGAAACACACATAGAGGGTGGGAAACAAGGTGGCAGATCATTTTCAAAATCTTATGTCTCATGGGTTGGGTACTACATGTTTATACAAACAAATAAGTTAAAACATGTGGGGATAGTTCTTGTTAGAGGGAATTTCCTCATTCTTCACCATTTTAGGCCCCCTAGGTCTTTTCATTCATTGTTTCAATTGTTTTTATCTCCCAAATTCATTAAATATAGAACAGTGATGATGCTTTATGAAATATACTTATTAGGTACATTCATGAAGTTATTCTAAGCACGAAACTAAAATAGAAAATGAAAATTTCTTATTCTATAAATCGAATGAGTATTGATTCATGTTAGAAAAAATGAATGAATATTTCAAAAAGAAGAATAAAAATATATTCAAATTATATGATGTTATTTTTAATTAAAAAAGACTTAACTAAAAAAATTTTAAATTTAAAGACCAAATAGTAAACTTATTTTTCATAGTGTGTTGAACATGAAAATAAAATTAAGAAAATGAATAAATAAGTTCAATAATTTAAGGATTATATCAGTTTACTTATAGAAGGTGAACATTATTTAAATAAAATTACTAAAAATAATAAAACTTATGAAAATAAATTTGGAATGGGATTTTAGGGTGAAAAATAAATGTTTCAAGAAATCTTTTTTTTGCTAGATCCAAGAATTTAACTAATTCAAAAAATTACTTTTTTAAATTGTGGTGAGATGGGAAACTATGCAAATAACTGAATTATGAGAAACCCTTAGTTCTATGGAGATAAAAATTATTTTTTACGAATTTTGTTTTCAATGTTTGGTGATAAACTAATTATACAACAAAAATAGATTTGGGTTCCTAAATCCCTTGTTTCCAACCATGTAGAACCAAGAAAATATGGGTACCAACACAATTTCTATGGAATTATTCATTTTGTATAAAAATATCCAACAGAACTATGTTGAGATTGTATTTGAACAGTGGATGATAAGGTATATGAGTAAAGATTTCAAAAAATTTCACTCCATATAAAAGATAGATAGAGTTTATGTAACTTTTGGTGACATTGCTAAAGGAATTTTTTTGCATTTGGATATATTTGAAATTCAAACTGAATCCTTATCAACAAAGTTCTCTATATGTAAGGATAAAAAAATAATTGGATAATTATATCTTAAATTGGTGGTGAAGGTTATTTTTTTTATTTTAAAAATAATAACTATTCTAATTTTAATGATGAAATTCATAATTTAAAGTCACCATGAACAAAGAATCTCTAAACTCTATTTCTTAATGTTTTTAGTAAAAAAGGTGAACTGTTTAAATACTGATAAAAATGATTCATGGATATGGTATAGAATATTGTGACAATGTAATATTTATTCTTTGAGAAAATTTTCCATAATGAATTTCTTTTTCAATTTTCATCAACTTGAATTAATTTAAAATAAAGTATATTATACATGCCAAATGGGAAATCAACCCAAGTCATCTTTTAATAAAATTAAAGAGGTTTATACATCTATACCCCTATAATATATTTATATAGATTTATTTGGGACATCTAAAGTTCCAAGCCCATGAGGATAATGTTTTTTCTATGATTTAGTTGATGATTTCTATAGATTCGCATGGGTTATCGTGTTAAGTGTTTAATGTGATTCCTGTTTAACTTTTATAAGTTGTTGAATACTAGTTCAAAAAGAGAATGATTCCAAAAATTATTTCCTTAAGAAGTGATTGTGAAGGAGAATTTTAAAACCATGAGTTTAATGTCTATTATTCATAACGTGGTATCAAGCATAACTTTTATACCCCCAGGAAAACATAACAGAATAGTTTTGTTGAAAGGAGTAGTAAGACTTTGTATAAAATTTCTATAATTATGTTATGCGAATATAATTTGTCTACACATTTTTGGGAAGAATATGTGGATATAATATTTTATATAATAAAATAATTTATAACTAAAACCATTTTATAGAAAAAATTATATGATCTATGAGAAAATATAAACCTAAAAGATGTATAATCAAAGTCCTATGGATCCAAGTTTATTTTCTAAACACAAAGGATAATATTTTTATGTTTGATCCAAAATACAATGAATGAATCTTCCTAAGAAATTTTACTACTTAAAAACCATATTGAGATTTCATTAAATGGAAAATTATTATTGAAGCATCAACTCAGGAGAAATTTGATGAATGTGACCCTTTTGATCACAAAATAATAAATATTTATTCACTAAGTGATTATTTTTAAAACATGATATTTGAATATCTTTTTCCTGAAGGAAGGATAAATATTTGAAATAATATTTTCCATAAACAATTCCAAAAAATGTTTTATTCCATTTAACCTAAATGTGTGCTTCCTATATATTCTAGAACCCTTAGGAAAATCCCATAGAAACTATTATAGGAAGTTTAGATGATGTAATTTAAAATAAAAGGAGTTTATTAACATTTTGGATTTTAAAACATTTTATCTCAATTATATCCTCTATATATTAAATAATCCTTAGCAGATGAATGTTGGGATATAGTTATGAAAGATGAATTATACTAGTTCAAGATGAACAAAGTATTATAACTAGTTGATAGACACTATAACTACAATATTATATGAACAGAATTGGTTTTTGGTAATAAGAAGGGTGATCATGGTATCATAACTATGAATAAGTTCTTGAGAATCAGCTAAAGGTTATATCCAGGAAGAAGTTATAGTCTATGATGAGGCCTTTCACCATTAGAATGATTAGAGTCCATTCGAATTATACTAGCCACTGAATCATATATGAATTTCAAATTATATCATATGGATTAATAATATGTTTTTATAAATAGACTTATATGTGGGGTGGGGGAAGTTTAGGTTGAAAAACCTAGGGGTTTTCAATATTTTAATTTTCAAAATTTAGTTTCTAAACACATCAAATCTCTTTATGGACTTGAAAAATCACTTAAAGCTTGGTATAAAATTTTATGTTTCTTTTTTCATTTTTTAATTTATTTTCTCATATATAAGGGAGATCCTAATTTACCCAACAAAACGTCATCTTTAGATATTTTGTTAGTGAAAAAATATGTTTAAGATGTAATTTTTTGTTCTACAGATAAAAAATAGTTTGATAAATTTTTAAAATTCAAGAAAAAAATTGGAATGATAATAAGGGTTGGTAAAATTATTTTCTAGGGTCTCCAATTTATCAAAAGGAAATTTTGAATATGAGAAATCAAATAAAATACATACTAATATTACATAAAAGATTTTTACTTTAAATTGATAATGTACATACTACTTCTATGCGTTTTAAGGAAAAGTTAACCTGGATAAAGCTATAAAAGTAGCTATAAACAAGAATTATAGAAGAATAATTGGTATTTTATTACATTTGACTACTAGTAGATTAAATATTATGTCTTTAATGTGTAACTGTGCTTTATTTCAAGATAATTCTTAAAAATAAAATTTAAAAGCTTCCAAAATAATTTTATGATATTTAAAAATAATTCTATTTCCTTTATTATTCCAAAAACATTAAATATTATTTAAATGTCATATTTAGATTTCATCTTTGGTTGTTCTAGACTAGATGAGAATTTTACATTAGGAAACATCCTTTTACAAGGTAAATCCTTGGTATCCTTGTTTAGTAAGAATCTACACTCTGTTGCATTATCTTTTTCGGATGTAGAATATATTTTTGTTTCAATTTTTTGTGCATAGGTTTTCCGGATAAAACAGTCCATAAATGAATCAGATTCATTTATAGTCAAGTATCAATTAAATTTAATAAAACTAATGCTGTATAAATATAAATAATCCAATAAATCATTCAATAATAAAGCAAATATACACAAGTCACAATTCCTCAAGAGATGAAGCTAAATATGTTGACATTTATCATAACTTTACCTATATAGAGAATTAAATAGAAGATATTTTCACTAAACCCATTTTGTGTGAGCCTTTTAATTTTTTTAAAATAGAATTTATTTTATTTATATTTAAGTAAATTTAATGTTCTTAATTTATTTTGATTTAAATTATTGGTTTATTATTGTTGAAATATAAGACTGAGCATTCAATTATATTAATTAGATTAATTCTATGTGGAAATTACTCATTTATTCATTGTTAGTATATTAAAATATTTTATATTTAGGAAATTTAAATTATTCTATTTTTTTTAGATTATTTTTTTTATTTATCAGTTCAAATTAACCCTAAACTATAATCCATGCTATATGAAAATTGGGACTCAGTTAGATGACCTAATAAAAGATCGGATCTCGAAAATTTTTCCATTCTCAAAATTAAACTCTATTTAAATGTCAATTGTTATATCTTACCTTGAGATCCTTGTTAGAAAAAAAACTATTTGAAATTTCAAATTAAAGGTCTATTGATTATGTAAAGTCACATTTTTATAACAAATCCAAAGTAAGTGGACAAATATTTTTCACAAAAAGGTCATATATATGGACTGTATGAAGAAAACCGAAATGTTTCTAAATAATGTGATTGTGTTTCAAGGATAAAATTTTATATTTGATGAGATAATGTTGGGTTTTCTTTTTTAAGATGATATTAATATGTTATTGATAAACAATGTGTTTCATTTTAATTAAATATTGGATGTAATAAAATCAAATATTAACAGAAAGAACTCATATTTTATTCAGTTGAAATGGATGATATATATTTTTTCCCATTATGGAGGAGTTTTAATTTATTTTGACGCTTGTTGGTATAAGATAAATAGGTCCAATACAGGTGTTTAGGTTTTTTAGAGACTATTTTTTTGAAAAGAAGAAAGTGAAATAGATTCGTACAGAATGGTTTTTTTCTGTATGTTTTTGTTGATGGGTATTGCACAAAGGGAATTAGATATAGAGAACATTCTTTTTTAAGGATATATATTTGATGTGCACCCTGATTAAATATGTAAAGTATAATTTTCTAAGATACATGTTGAGTTTCAAACATCATTTTGTTAAAGAATTCTAAAATTAAAATACAATGCTTATGGTAGATTCATTTACATATATTTTAAGAAGAAATAAGTAGAATTGAATGAAGGTAATGTGATGAAACATCATAAAAGTGATATTATATCATCAGTTCTTATGATGAATGTGGGATATTCCTATATTTAAATTTCAAGATATTTAAATGAAGTTGGATAGGAAAATGTGGCTCAGGGGGAGTTGGCTCCGACCTCACTAACTATTGAGGAAAAACCTATCAAGATGGAGTTTTTATAGGATTAGAGGATAAAATGTCTGTATGAATTGAGTATTTTTTTTGAGTATCAGTTCTACAGTTCGTGAGCCTAACCAAATTCCAGAGGATGTGGATGTTTAAAGCTAAGATACTGGAAAATTTTATGAGCCTACCAAGGAAGATCAGTTGCAAGAGAGAATTATTGCGACTACTATCTATTTTCGTGAATATATGTTATTTAAGAATATTCTTGCACAATCAAGAGTCTATAGTATTTTTTAGTTAGAGAAAATTCTTGAAGTAGATGACCCAATTATTATAGGATCACCAATTAAAAATGGAGGGAATTTTAATGTGGCTATGTAATCCATAAATCATCTCCATACAACATATTCACCATCATCACATTCAACTACTCATGGAGTATCTTATTAAGTAATCAAAAGTCAAGAAAGCATAAAAAGGAGTTAACTATAATTTAATTATGTTGGAGCTAGAAAATTTTAATGTAGAATGTTTCAATTTAAAAGGGGAGATAGAGGAATAAAAATGCGATGTTAGAGAACATAATTATTACTATGTGTCTAAGACATACCATAATAATTTAATTTGGATGGTGGCTCCGAAATAGTGATGATCATTTGTCTTCTGATAGATCAACCTGTGCAATAAGGTAGTTATAATATGATTTCCAAAGAAGTTGAGGAAATTAATGACTTATTATGCTATTTGGAATTTTTTTAACCTAATAAGGATGATTTTATTTAGCTCGGTACATTAGTTTCATCTCAAAGGGTTATTTTTCAAAATCCTCCATCAATATTACCATATTTATCTGAAGAAGTCCTTGATGAGATCAAATATTTTAGAGATAAAGTTAATGAGACTCTATCCACTTTGAAAAGTGTCATCATGGGTTAGTTCAAATTTATAATTAAATTTAATCCTTGTACTACCTCTCCCCCCAAATTTACAATTCCTCTAGATTTACAGAACGGGGTTAGTCAGATGATGTTATATTTGAGTTCCATTTCTTCTGAAATATAGTGTCTTCAATTCGGTCTTCTTTCTCCGGTGATGTTGTATGAGTTAAAAAAACTACCCTTTTAGTCATTATCATGATTTCCAAGAATATATTAATAAGATATTTGGTGGGTTTGATATTTTCACTAATGACTATGTTGATCATATTGAAAGGTATCCTAATGATATAGTAAAAGGGAATTTGGGTGTTTCAAAGAGAGAAAGAGATATAATTTAATTCTTTAATGAAAATTTGTATCCAAAATGCCCAAATTATTTCCATGAGGCTTAAGGAAATAAATTTCAGGGTTTTAGAGTTTTATTCTGTGCATGAATCAAGTTCATTTCTATAAGATGCTACAGAAGTGTGAGTACTAGGTGCAGGAAGTGAGTTTTTTTGTTTACAAACCTAAAAGGATAGTTACTTATATTGAATAAATTATTTCTTTTCATATATTATCTTATAAATTTTAACCATATACTCCTACTATTAGTGCTCAAGCTTCTAAATTTCTTCTCAGTGAAGTTATGAATATTTTTTAGAGTTTGTTCGATCGAGTGGAATGAATGGACCTAAAGGTGCTGTCACTAAAAGGTTAGATGATTGACATGTAGAGTTCTGTGAATATATTTATAAATAATATTCTCATTGATATTCCTTAAGGTTTATCTAATACGTATATTTCCACACTACAGTTACCTCCATCCTTCAGTGATTCTACAATATTCTATTAATTTAAAGTAGAAAATCATAAGAGGTTTATCAGTAATGGCTTAAAATAAGTAAGTAAAATTCATATTCTAGAATTTATTTTGATTATTTACTTTTTCAAGTATGATATTGTTACATATATCAACATGTCTATTGATGGTCTATTCCACATGATAATAAAAATACCACTTGTTCATGATCTTACTAATATTTATTAGCAATCTAGGTATAAAGTAGAAGGTGTTATAATAATCCAGTGCCATTAATTTGAACTCCAATTACCTCTAAATCAGATAAAAACTTCCAAGTACCTCCACAAAAAAAATTGTTAGTTTTCCCCCATTATAACACTCATGTGCTCTAATTTATTTTTTTGTTGAGTGGATGAATTTTTTTACATCAAAACAATTAAAAAAAATATTTTATTACTTATATGTTACTGACATGACTCGTAGGGATTTTTATCATTTGATGTTATTCATTTAATTTACTTTTACAGTGATTGTATTCATTTTATTTTTATCTATATTAATTAATAAATCGTAGTCTTACCGTAATTCCATATTCTATTTTCAAGTTACACACAAATAGTTCATAACTTTAATGTGCTACATTAAATGATGATTCACCTCACTTTCACTTCCATTTTAAGGATACAGATGGGGGAGATGTTTATACCATTCAAAAAGGAAATAATTAACATACTAAGGGGGAGAAAAAATAAATTTTAAATGATATATATTATTTAATTTTAACATAAGATTAAAAAATTTAAAAGTTAGTTGTTGATATCTACTATAATATCAAACAGTTTTTTTGATCATCAAAACAGGGGATATTATTGGAATACTAATATTAATTCAACATATCCCATGTAATTCATAATTTATGATCTCAATTAACCTTCATATATTTTGTATTATATAGTTTTTTTTATTTTTTTCATCAGGTGTTATCATATTCTAATGTTTTTTATTCTTAATTTCATTATGTAAGAATTCCAGATATTTTTAGCTACAATTTACCAATGTCATTAAAATAATATAGGTTATGTTTTTTGGATATGTGGTTAAATTAACATCCCCAAGAAAAAAGATACCTAAATCACCTAATTAATTTAATTTAACATGTTAATCAACAAGATCATGTAATTTCCTACATCGAAATTGCCTATATCGATAAGATCGCCTACATCAATAATCAACTATGTAGATCATTTGGCCATGTAAAATTATTATATGGAGTAACAGACTATGTGAATTTAGTACATTATTAAATTAGATACATTTTTTCAATTATCTATTTCAGTTTTGGCAATATGAGTAAAAATAATATGTGATGCAGTTTGGTTATGTGAAATAAAATCAGCTACATGGATTAAAATCTATAATCATCCATGTCTTTCCGCAACATGGTATTTATTACTATTGAAGAAATAGAGTAATATTTTAATTCTCCTATATGATATCTAAATTATTAATAAATTTTTAAGTTAAATATGATTATAATAAGATCTAATTATCAAGATAGAATACATGTGTAAGGATAGTTTATTTGTTACTACTATTGTTGATCTATTTCAAGTAAAATAATGTGTCTCTAATCCCTGATTTTACAGATCATGAAAAATATATTTATAAAATAATTATTGCAAGAATTTATAGGTCTGTACATTTTTTCAGGATAATTATTCATTAGTGTGATGAAATTTTAAAAATAAGAACCGAATTGCATAAGGGAAAATAAATAACTATTTCCCTAAAAATATCTAAAACAAAGCAAATCATTACATGAAAATTAAGGATAATAAGTATAATCTCATTAGATCTTATTACTGATGATTCATTATTAGTTCATCAGACTCTACTTGACTAACTTACCCTTCAAATAATCTCTATTTGATATCTCATCTTTTCGATGAGTTGTATTTAAAAACTTTACATTAAAATCTGTAAAATCTCTCCATATTTGTTATATTTAATTATAGATAAAATTTGTGAATGAAAATTTTAAGGAAATTTATTTATAAACCATTATAGATCATTTTATAAATCTCATGTTATTTTTAAAGTATCAAATACTTGAAATCAGTTATACAATCCTTATAAAAATGACAGAATGTCCTCGATAAAAAGGATTAGGCTTGTGGAAATCATCATAGTCATAGAGAATAGAGGAGGTGGAGTAGACTAGTGGACATATATTCGTCAAACCAATATAAATATCTATGTATATTTATCTTATTTAATGTATTTTTTTTAGTAAATTCTTTTTCAAAGAACTGATCAGATGTAATTTATAAATTTAAGGGGTTGGGTTTTCTATGTGAAGAAAAATTCATAAAACTCAATTCACCCCCTCTTGAGTCTTTTTATAGGAAGACTCAAAAAATGTAATTTAACTAATATGATGAGGTTTTTTCATATCATATTATTAATCTGTGAAAATTTAAATTTAAAATAATCTTGGTAGTTTTCTTGACAAACAGGAATGACCTTTAAGAGAATCAAGACATATTGTATAAATATTATAATTTAAATGTTATCACTATAACCTACCAAATGAGTTTGTGTGTATGAATAGAACAAATGATATTATTAGAAAAATTATATTTTTTTCAATGTAAATTAATATATTTAGTCATAATAAATATGTATATAATTTTTCATAAATTCATTTTATGCTTCAAAAATATATATTTCCACAAAAATGTTTTTAATGAATTTTGTGCATGCATATTATAATTAATTTATACTTATTCTAGAAATTTTATTTTTAATAAGATATATATTAAATTAATTCATCATATAAAATTAAATTTATCTGAAAATTCGGGATTTTTTGGAAATAATTGAATTTTTAAAGAATAATGAAATATACCTTTTTTTTAAATAATATTATTTTTCTTCATTATAAATTTTCTTATTTAATTATAGTAATTAAAAACTCCCATTATATTCTTTATTTGATATTAAAGTGAAATATGATAAATTTTATTTATAGTAATCTAATTAATTCTATTTATATAAAATTTTTTAATCATTTTTATGTTTTTTAAAATTAATGTTTAAAAATGTATTTTATTAAAAAAAAATTCCTTTCATTTTATTGATTTATATATAACATTATTTCATAAAATTATATTGATTTAATCTTTAAAAATGGTAACCAAATTTGGAATCATAAGGTTAAATTTGGTAAATAGGTCCCTTTTATTTTTGTCCAGAACATATTGTAACCTTGATAAATATATGTCACCTCAGTAAGTGTAAGATTGGTATTATAAGGATATAACATTGGGTTAAGGTTTAATTTTTTTCTAAACCTTACATTTATCATATTTTATGAGGTTATTTTAAAAATTCTAATCAATGTTTTAGAGATATGGAATCTTCTTTCCATTTTTCATTGATAGTGATTATAATATTATTTGCTGAAAAAGATAAATAAAAAATATCACTATATTGACATTAATATGTATAATATTTTTCATAAATATATAAAGATGTTATGTAGAGATAAAAATGATTTTTGAAATATTAAATCATTTTTTATCATGTTAATTTATTTTTTCTTTTTATTGATGGTGTAATTACCTGAAATAATTACATAACCCCAACACAATATTTGATAATGTAATAGAAAAATAAAACAAATTATTCCAAAATATTAAAATTTATTCAATATGAATGAATTATTATGTTAGTATAACTGTTTATAAAAATAAAACATATTAAGGATGTGTTAAAATTTTATTTTCGAATTATATTTCAATTTTTTTGTTTTTAAAATTAAACAATGTGGAATGTTAGAAAATAATACCGTGTTATCTTATGTTAAATAATGATGTACTAAATAAATTAAAATTTATAAAAATAATATTCATCCAAGTGAGTGGGTTATGGTAATAAATATAAACCATTTTCAATTTGTGTGTCACTTATCCAATTATTATAACATTCCATTCGCTTAAATAGAAAAAAAATTATATCATGGTAATTTTGCAAACGGTTAATTGTGTGTTTGTGGGGGTGGGGTTAAATATAAAATATAAGAATTTAATAAACCTTTATAAATTTGTAAATTTTATTTAATGAGATTATTTATACATAAAATCATACTATACTTTAAATATATTTCTATTTTATCCACTTCAACATGACAATTAATTTATCTTAATTAAATACTTTAGGTAATTCCAAGGGTACCCCTCCCCGCACTTATAAAAGGGATCCTCTTATGATCCCTTATTCACAATTTTTTATCTTTTTATCATATAAAATAAAAACAATAATATATTTTTATATTCTTTACCTTCATCCAATATCTCATGTTCTTCTCATGATGCAAATCATTCTAGGATTAAAGAGTAATCCAAATGAGTTCTCTCAAAAAATAGGTAATCATTATTACTGTCCTTTTTCAGGTTTATTTATTCTTATACTTATATTAAATATATTATAAAAAGTCTATAAAATTATTCAAGTATAATAAATACATTGATATATAATTATGATTATGGTAAAAACATTTTATACATCTTTTTAGCCCTTCAAAAATGAAAATATTGCTTGTGCATGCATACGACTAAGCATCTCTTCATTGTAGTGTAGTTTATTTCTCATAACCATATCTGTATGATGGTTATAAATATGAAATTAATGAATATATATTATATGTATGAAATAATTCTTGTTCTATGAATTAAATATATCATTTACCTTCTTTACATTCAACTCATTCAAAAATGACAATGTTTCTTGTGCGTGCGTGTAGACTACCACCACCATTAAGAGATGCAATTCATGTATTATGTAAAAATTTAATTGATGATTGAAAATATGTATATAATGAATAAAAATATTCTTTTACTTCATGATTAATATATGGGAGATTATTGTACCCTATGCATGATACTAGGATAAAAATAACTGAACCAAAACATTAATTAAAAATGGAACAGTTATCACCCATAACTATGATCTTAATGAAGAATTATAAATTAAGGAATGGTAAAATGTTGTAATTAATTAATATGTGTTAATGTAAAAGATTTATAAAAAAATATATTTTTTATATAGTAGTTTTTAACATATTCAAAATACTCCCAACCTGAGGTAAGGGTTTATTACAAACTTTTATCCTTATTTTTGGTTTTTTATGTTTTCAGTTTCCATTAAGGGAATTATATTTTATATTTATATTAAACCCCAACTATTTTATTCAATTCATGTTAATTATTTAAATTACAAGCTTTAATTTCATTTTCAACAACTTATATAGACTCACAGGCTTTACAAACATATATATTATATCATTTTTATGGAATATATAATAGAGTACACAAAAACATGCCCAAATACCATATTAGTTTAGTGACTTTGAAAACCTAGAAAGATAAAAAATGGTCCGTAAGTGAACTAAATCACCTCCCACTGTGTTATAGATAACAATAAATATTCATAGATATATCTTACATAATACATATAATCATAACCTTGGGAAAGGAATCATAATAAAGGGAGATATTAGATTCACAGTAAGGGTAATTTGGTAAATTAATAATAATAACATGAATATAAGGGTATTAAAACATCATAATAATATTTAAAAACCATAAATTTTATATCAAAGATCATAATCAAGTTTAATAGAATAATTTTTGGTAGTTTAGAAGACATGAATCATTATGGAATCAAATATCCGGATCATTAAGACTATAAAATTGGCATAAGACATAGAATTAGTGGAATACACATAATCATAGAAAATCATTTCCATATTGGTCAAGGTGTACTACCAAGGCCATCATAGAAGTAAATTTTCCTTTACAATACCAAGTTCACTCCTCAGTCTATCCATGTATTACTATACAATTTTTACACCCCATTCCAACCATATATTAATGTAATTGGTTCACCCCTATTATAGCCTCTTATATCTAATTGGAAAATAAAGTTTACCCATTAAATTTGTGGGATATATATTTTTCACCCATCTCATAACAAAAATCATATTTGTGTATTCTAAAAGATAATAAAAATTCATCATATGATTAACAATGAAATAAAATTTCTATCTGAAATATTTCATCATATCATTACCTATTGAGAAGATAAATGTTTTATTATTATTTAATCATAGAATATCCCCTGAAAATAAGTGGGTTTCATAAGGATATTTTCCTTGGAAGAGAAACCAGTTTCATAATCATCAAGTCCACAAAACAAATACCATTCAGGGAAAGAATACAAATTGTAACCTTTGAATATATTCCCATTTAGTAATGATTAGCACTCTAAGATGTCATATTAGATGGAAAATATTTTTGAAAGATTATTTAGAATACGTCTTGAATAAAATAACGTATACTATTTGAAAAATTCTTCTTAAATCGTAAACCATTGTGAAAATATTATTCTTTAAAAATAAAATTTAAAACATATAATGAAATCACTAAAAACTTTTGAAAATTATTTTATTTGAAAATATATTGAGAACATATGAAATAATATTTGAAGAATCATTTTTCATGGAGGCAATGAATTCCATCCATGTCGTACAAGTTAAAATAAATATTCCTTTCACATTTCTAGTAGAAGTAATAAGATCATTGATCAAAAAATTTAAAGAATATTAATTTGAAAAAGTTTCCATAAAAATGATAAAACATGGGTTAAAATTGCATCTAAAAATCAATGGGTAATAGTATAAAATTTTTGAAAATGTTTTTAGAAACCATTGTTATGGGGAAAATTTGCTTTTTGACATATTCTAGAAATAAATGATGATTAAAAAACATTTTTTTAATTATAATATATAAAAAAGATTGAAAAATTGGTAAAATTACTTGGATATATAATCAATAACCTGATTAAATGATAATTGATGTGAATTATTGAGTGATTCATAGTAATATTTCATCAAAGAAATCAAAATTATAAACAATCTTGATAAAATATGGGATTTTAAAAATATACTCTTACCATTTTGGAAACAATGAATCATAATACCCATAAATTAATTAGATTAAATAATTAATAAAATATCATTAAAATATGTATATTCATGATATTACTTGTCAAATGGGATGTACATAAATCTTATAAAATAATATAGGTGCATCACATAACATGTGTTTCAATGAAGGAAAACTAAGACAAAACTCCTTTACCACTTTGTTAATGTTTCAACCATACACCCCATGAATGATAAATCATAAAATGGTTTTTTAAATACAAATAATTATTAGTATAAAAATTTTAAAATACATCCATGTGTAGTATACAAACCATATACAAGAAATATGAGGGGAATATAGATTCAGTCAAATGAAAAATAAAAGTGATATGAAAATACCTTACATTAAGTATTGACTTCCAATATACTCATTCATTATTCCTATATAAAAAATAAAATTTTATTATGCATATATTATATAAAAATATTCCTTTATATCTTACCATATATTATTTTCTTATGATCTTTATTACCCATTTATTAACAAATTCTAGTTAAAGTTATGTTTCAAGTAATAACCCCATTGGTTTTTTGGATATGTGTTAATTTGTAATATTTTTGGTCCTACTCAATTAATAATAAATTAATAATATATATAATGATAATAATGATATAAAAAACATATATATTCAGTATATATGTTTTTCTAATAATCTATAAAACATAGAAATTTGAAATGGGATACACCATTCATGGAGATGGTAGCCATACATATGCATGAATGATGCTATCATTTTTATTGTCGGATTAAATAAATGAAAATTATATGAGATGTTATGATTTTAGAATCCTTTTAGGTCATATATATCACATATTATTTTTAAATATATCCATAAAAAATTCCTTTAAATCATAAATGAATCACATCGCATCATGAGGCGGTAGTCGGATTTAATCAAGAACTATGTTATCATATTAAAAAAATAGAATTCATGAATGAATGAATTATATAAAAAATAAAGAATAATAATAAAATCATAAAAATCATAAAAATAATATATAAATAGTATTTCCATCATTATTCAAAAACTTGATAGGTGTAATGGATAAAAAATGACATCGGTTCACAAGAAAGTAGTCTGCCATACACATGAACGATGGTTTTTTTAACCATTTGATGGAAGTATGTGTGGTTTATGGTTTTACCTTTAAAATATAAACATATTATAATATTTAATATACTTATTCAATTATATAATATTTATATAAAAATAATTTAAATGTTTCGAAAAAGAACTAAAACAAACATGATCATTGATGAACGTTACCTACTCTTTGGTTATCTCATTTTGGTTTTCACCAAATGAATTCATTGGTTGGATAAATGCACAAATTAAGTATTATAGGATAATAAGATTGAATTTTTCAATATATTTGGGTTGTTTTTGTATGAGAAAATGGATTTATTGGTTTGAATAAGTGGGTGAATCCCTTTTATATTATAGGATGTGTGAAATTCTTGTAACTTCATAAAATTAATCATTTTTTGGAGTTATCCATTACATCATGGGAATAAAAAATGAACTACATTCTATAAAAGATTGTATATGATCGAAATATTTCCATAAAATATTATTTGGACGAGTTTCTATGTTACCCAGTTATGTTTTAATATTATTACCTTAGAAGACTCATTTTTCTCTTAATCGTTGTAATTAATATTAACTATTTTCAAAAATCATTGTGGTAAAAAAATTAATTTTTACTTATTATAAATTGGTATATTTTAAAATATGAATCTTTATTTTCGAAATTAAATACACATAATTAGTGGAATTATTTTTAAAATTAAACCTGTAGAGATGTCGAGAAAGTAGGTTTTTATAGAGAAAATGATCGAATGTTTAAAATGTTTGTATATTAAAATTCAATATAAAATTGATTATAATGACCTATGTTGGATTACTATATCATTAAATGAACTAATTATAATTGAAAACCAAATTAAAATATAATATAACTATATAAAAAAATTATCAAATAAAATTATTATTTCAAATTTAATATACTTTTTTGTCCATCTAAAAAATTAAATATTACATAAAAAACCAAAAATAAGTCACCCTCAGATAATATTTTAATTTATAATTAAAAAATATAGTTTATTTTATAAAATTGAATTTATAAATGTTTTATAATTCAATTTAACTATTTTCTACCGAAAGATATAAAATGATGTTTTTTGAGAAAATATCATTTTGAAAATATCTAAAGACTTTATTAAATACATTTTATTTTTTCATCAATATATTTTCATTATATAATACTATTATATTTAAAAATACTTATTATTGTTAATATTACTATGTTTAAAGTATAGGTTAAATGGTTTCAGTTTCAATAACTATATTAATAATATAACATTATATTGTTAAAAATCTATGTTGCATGTAATGAAATCTACGACAGTGTTGCGTGTAGTGAAAACATGACATCTTTTAGTGTCTAACAAATGAATAAAATAGTGGATTTTGGAATTCCATCAATATAATAAATTTAGTTTATTCCAAAACATGGTTATAAAAACATAGAGATTTATATTCAACCCTCAATGGATTTTAGCATCAAAATTCATCATTTTGATACACAAAATGAGGATATTTATGCCTCATCAAATCCCGACATTCCCATATATATTATAAAAAATGTTGGTTTCAACACAAAACAATTACCAGGTGAATTTTCTTATTTTGTTTAATTTTTTTTGTACGATCCATAACTTCATTTGGTTTTTATTGATAAAAATGATCTTGCTCTATTGGTATGACCTATGAGTTCCAGTACATGTGTATGGGAGGTGTCTTTTTCTTAAGAACGAAACCTCAAATACATCAAAGACTAGATAAAAGTTTTAAAATGGGGGGTTTTGTTAATAAAAATTTATTTTTTAGTCAGTCATTCAGGGTATCATTTCCATTCATCCCAAATACTTTAACCCTAATCCACTGAGAAATTAATATAAAAACCATTCCATTAACATAAAATTAAAGATCTTGTTGATGATTATCAACATAAATATCCTACTGACTCTAAGATTACATGATTTTATTATGAATGGATGTAACGTTCTATACCATTTCTTTTTGCAATCTCATGTCCCATTAGGTTTCTTCCACCAACATCATTCCAACACATTGGAGATCTATATTTATTCCCACATAGGGCTTCAAATGGATATATAAAAATTCTTCAAGAAAATATTTTATTTTAGGAACACTCAAAAAGAGGTAGGTTTTGATCTAAAACACCTTTGAAATCATACTAACAAGATCTCAACATATCATACCTGGTTTGAATTGTTCTTTAAAAATGAACTCCCATCCAAGGATGGTAAGAAGTGATAGTGCTCGAATTTATATTAAGCACTTGATGAGTACTTTTCCAGAATGTTTAGGTAATCCTCATATTAAAATATGTTAATATTTTTTGTGGTACTCCATCAAACTTTACCACTTCTTTAATGTATATCCTAGAATTATAATCTAGATAGATTTATTCTTGAATGGTGATGAAGTGTGATGAATTAGTAAGGTCATAAACTACCAACCATTTAACATTATTCTCTTTAATGTTTTTTGGTAGTACAATGATAAAATTCATGATGTTCTTCCTTTTCCCTTATTGTATGGGTAATAGATGATACACACCCTAAAAATTTTATCATTAACACTTAACTAATTAACATACCAAGATCTGAGATACAAAATCTATGATATCTCTAATCATTTCAACCCACTAGAATAATTAATTCAAATATATTGACATGTTCATATATACTGGAGGAATAGAGAATGAAGAACTATTATCATCCACTAACAAATCCTTATACAAATTATTTATATACAGAATTCATACATGATTCCTAAAAATTATTCTTCTATTTGTGATTTTGGTTAAACTCAAGAAAATTTCTAAAATTCATTTATAGATCAATATCTTCCTTCTATGCCACTTAAATCTTCACTTTGATAAATGGTTAAATATTCAATTGAGAGATATAATATTTCTCCCATTTTGTCCAGATTTATAAATCCATCCTTTGCAAATAAAAAAATATTTGATCTTTTGCAATCCTTATCAAGGATAATCAGGCATGATCTGTTCATCATAAAGAACCACCAACCTTATTTAGCTTCCAATGGTGGTAATGTAATGAGAATTAATATTCCTTAATCATCTCTAACCATATTCATTGCCACATGTTCAAATAATTCTATTAAAATATATACTTTAAATATCTGTGATAGGTATATATATCACACTTTTCTTCATAAACACAATTCCTCTATATCATTAATGAAAATATTATCTTAGATAACTCCAAATATTTAGTTGGGTAATTTTTCTCATGAATCATCAATTTCATGAGGCAATGTTTATAAACATTTTTTTCTTAAGTACATATCTCAATCACTTCTTGGATACATCATTATAGATTTAGAACCCTTTTCCGCTATATGGAAATGTAATCATAGATGAGTTTAGTAATATTCTCTTTAGTTACTTGAAATATTATTCACATTCATCTGTCCAGAGTAACTTTATTACCTTTTGAATTTACATGGTTAGAGGGCTAGATAGTCAGTAGAAAATCTCCACAAATCTTCAATGAGATCCAATAAAACCCAGAAAGTGACAAATCTCAGCCATCAGGGCTAGTCTCGAACAATATTCAAAAGACCTCATATTTTATGAATCTACTAATATACCTTCTCTCTATATTATATGACCCATAAATGAAAACTTCTATAATGAAAATTTGAAAATTTTAATTTATTCATATTGTTTCTCCTTCCTTATTGTATGTAGCACAATTAATTGATGGTCTTTATTAATTTTTGTTCTATTTGAATATTTTATAACATCATCTACAAATACTAACACAAACTCGTAATGGTAATCTCTAGAGACTCTATTCAATAAATCAATGGATTTAAAAGGGAATTTCTCAAGACCAAAATGACACGAAAATATATTCGTACCATCCATACCTTGTAAAAAATATCTTCTTATATATAGTATCCTTAATAACCCTAAATTTATAATATTAAGAACGTATTTCAATCTTGGAAACATAATGATCTCTATGAAACTAATCAAAAAATCATCAATAAATAGAAGAAGATAATTATTCTTAATTTTGATCTTGTTCAGATAAAAATAATGAATCTAGACTGGCATTGGTCCATTATTCATTTTCCAAAAAAGAGAATGGGCACCCCATGGGGATAAACATGACCAATTAAATCATTTTTCAATGGTTTTTGGTGCTTCATCTTCAATTCCTTCAACTCAATTGGGACCATTCAATTGAGAGTCCTTGAAATTGGTGTGGAACCAGGTATGACTAATATTGAGAACTGAACTTCACATTTCGGTGGATGGTATTGAAAATATATTATAAATAGATCCATAAATAACCCAAAAATATGAATATAATAGTTTACGATTTAATCCCCTACAATCGTAGATAAAAACAACTTTTGAATAAGAATTATTGCTCATATAGTGGATGCAATATCCATTAGGAGATCATACTTTTTATCACATAATTATAAAATCACAATTTGGTTTGGAATATAAAACATGCCTTCCCTTAATTGAAATTTATTTAGGATTAATAAAAATATCAAATACATGATTAAGATAACATAAAATTCAACCGGAGGAAGAATGGCCAAATTTTCAAGTAGCACATTCCCACTAATGTCTACATGAGAGGAATCATAGAATTGAGATGAAATCATCATACCATTAGAGGTTTCACTAGAAATTATATATCTAACTCTTTTGGTGGAATCTTGGTAAACATAGAAAATTCAATAGATATGAATGAATGGGTAGACCCAGAGTGAAATAAGACATTAACAGTTGTAGAATGGAAAGTAATTGTACATTTCACAACGTTGTTATCCCGACCCTTATAAAAAATAGTGATATCATGGGATTTACCCTTGTCCCTCCTCTTAGGAGGTTGCTGATGTCGATCACACTAGTGCAGAAAACGTTTTTTACGTCGGTTATATAAAACCGACGTCATAATATGTAAAATGAGGTTTTTTACGTCGGTTATTTAATAACCGACGTAAAAACCTGTGTTTAGTACACCTTTAATGTCGGTTATTTTTATAACCGACGTTATTAATCGCGCGGCTTCGTTTTTTACGTCGGTTATACATTAACCGCCGTAAAAACAGAAGCGGGGGGTGTTTGTTACGTCGGTTATAAAAATAACCGACGTAAAAAACGCGGTTTTTGAAGGCCTTTATGTCGGTTATAAAATAACCGACGTAAAAAAAGAATCCGCAGATGTTTTTCACGTCGGTTATGGAATAACCGACGTAAAAAAATGGGGATTTTGAGCCCTTTATAACATCGGTTATAAAATAACCGACGTTAAAAAAGAATCGGAGGAAGGTTTTTATGTCGGTTATTGAATAACCGACGTTATAAATGTTTTTAAAAAAATTATAACGTTGATTATTGAATAACCGACGTGATAACTCATTTAAAAATTTACCCAGACCCGTGGATTGTCATTCGCGAGTTTACCTTCGACAGTCGCGACTCGTCTCTCTCGCGCGTAAACCCGAATCAGATCGTCCATTTCGTTGGTTTAGATTCGTTTTGCGATCATCGTTTCTCATATTTAATCTCCTCGGATCAATCATCTAAACTCGCAGCACTCAGGTAATCCTCCCACTCGTTCGTTTTTTTCACGGATAGTATATATATATGTGTTGTGATTTTTTTGTTGAAACTAGCTAATATTCTTCGATTGCGAACCCTTTTAACTCATTTTGGCACCATAATCTTATTTATCATCCCTAGATCTATTAGTTCAACTTGCAATATTGACTAATTTTATGATTTCACTAATTTTTCATCGTTTTCTATAAATCCCCGAGAGGGTTGGGGCGTGTCCATTTGGATGGGTTGCCCTTTTACAGTTGTTACTACTTTATTCACACACAACCATGGCATAGGTGCATGGATTTGGGATCACATCACCATTTTCACCCCCTACAAACAAAGTTTCACGAGGAGGACTCGCCAGATTTCCCCTCGGCATGTTAAAAATTTTAGATACCCTCTTTTCAGCAAGTAAAAAATTAACTAGTTTTTTCTTCACTACTTATCCTAAACAAATAAAACCACCATTCTTTCTAGAACCTCTACTAGATCCATTTCATCCATCAACATACATATTTGGATCTGAAAGAATCCCTTAAGCCTTATGTTCGATGCTAACATCCTTTACTGATCTATATAAAATATGATGGTCTGCTAAGCTCTCCATTTAAAAGTCAAACCCCACCAATTATTCATCCTCATCATGAGAAAATGGCACAACATCTGAATTTCTGATTCAATCTCTTTGGTCACTAAACAAACATTAACTCCTTCAAATCCACACCTGGAATAGACAACCTAATGTCGAGTTCCTTCTCTATCTATTGAAACTCAGTTCTTCCTCCACACCTAAAAACATTCTTTGAATGGCCCAACTTCTTGTTATGGTAAATTTTCAGTGATTCCAGGGGGGTGGGAGGGCTATCAAGAGGGTTGGGGGTGTCCAGGGGGGTGTGCAAGGGGGTAGGGTGTGGGGGTTGGTGTCCAGGAGGGGTGGGGGGCTGTCTAGAGGGGTCGGGGGGTGTCCAGGGGGGTTTACAAGGGGGTGGGTGGGTGTGGGGGGTTGTCCAAGGGTGTGGGTGGGTGTTGGGGGGTGTCCAGGGGGGTGTCCAAGGGGGTAGGGGGTGGGGGTGGTGTTTAGGAGGGGTGGGGGGGCTGTCCAGAGGGTTGGGGGGTGTCCAGGGGGGTATCCAAGCAGGTCGGGGGTGGGGGGTTGTGTCCAGGAGGGGTGGGGGTGCTTTCTAGAGGGGTCGGGGGCTGTCCAGAGGGGTCGGGGGGTGTCCAGGGTGGTGTCCAAGGGGATGGGTGGGTGTGGGGGGGCTGTCCAAGGGGGTGGCGGCCTGTCCAGAGGGGTCGGTGGGGTGTCCCGGGGGGTGTCCAAGGGGTTGGATGGGTGTGGGGGGCTGTCCAAGTGGGTGGAGGCCTCTCCAGAGGGTATTTGGGGTTGTCCGGGTGGGTGGGGGGCTGTCCAGAGGGTTGGGGGATGTCCAGGGGGTGTCCAAGGGGGTAGGGGGTGGGGGTGGTGTCCAGGAGGGGCGGGGGGCTGTCCAGAGGGGTCGGGGGGTGTCCAGGGGGGTTTACTAGGGGGTGGGTGGGTGTGGGGGGTTGTCCAAGGGTGTGGGTTGGTGTTGGGGGGTGTCTAGGGGGTGTCCAAGGGGGTAGGGGTGGGGGGTGGTGTTTAGGAGGGGTGGGGGGGCTGTCCAGAGGGTTGGGGGGTGTCCAAGCAGGTCGGGGGTGGGGGGTTGTGTCCAGGAGGGGTGGGGGTGCTTTCTAGAGGGGTCGGGGGCTGTCCAGAGGGGTCGGGGGGTGTCCAGGGTGGTGTCCAAGGGGATGGGTGGGTGTGGGGGGCTGTCCAAGGGGGTGGTGGCCTGTCCAGAGGGGTCGGTGGGGTGTCCAGGGGGGTGTCCAAGGGGGTGGATGGGTGTGGGGGGCTATCCAAGTGGGTGGCGGCCTCTCCAGAGGGTATTTGGGGTTGTCCGGGTGGGTGGGGGGGGGGATGCCCAGAGGGTTGGGGGATGTCCAGGGGGTGTCCAAGGGGGTAGAGGGTGGGGGGTGGTGTCCAGGAGGGGTGGGGGGCTGTCTAGAGGGGCCGGGGGTGTCCAGGGGGGTTTACAAGGGGGTGGGTGGGTGTGGGGTGTTGTCCAAGGGTGTGGGTGGGTGTTGGGGGGTGTCCAGGGGGGTGTCCAAGGGGGTAGGGGGTGGGGGTGGTGTTTAGGAGGGGTGGGGGGGGGGCTGTCCAGAGGGTTGGGGGGTGTCCAGGGGGGTGTCCAAGCAGGTCGGGGGTGGGGGGTTGTGTCCAGGAGGGGTGGGGGTGCTTTCTAGAGGGGTCGGGGGCTGTCCAGAGGGGTCGGGGGGTGTCCAGGGTGGTGTCCAAGGGGATGGGTGGGTGTGGGGGGCTGTCCAAGGAGGTGGCGGCCTGTCCAGAGGGGTCGGTGGGGTGTCCAGGGGGGTTTCCAAGGGGGTGGATGGGTGTGGGGGGCTGTCCAAGTGGGTGGCGGCCTCTCTAGAGGGTATTTGGGGTTGTCCGGGTGGGTGCGGGGGCTGTCCAGAGGGTTGGGGGATGTCTAGGGGGGTGTCCAAGGGGGTAGGGGGTGGGGGGTGGTGTCCAAGAGGGGCGGGGGGCTGTCCAGAGGGGTCGGGGGGTGTCCAGGGGGGGGGGGGTGTTATATCTTACTATATTTTGTTTAAAAAATAATATTCAAGCATATTTTTTTAAATACACATCGATTTGTTTTATATTTCAAAATTGTTTACATTCAAATTATGATTTTTTTCATATAAACATATATTTGTCTTATCTAAAAAAAATATATATTTTTGCTATTTGTTATAGGTAATAATGAGTCGAAGTTGGATTACGGCACATCGAATGAGCAATGAATATGAGGAAGGTGTTGATGCCTTTTTGGAATTTGCTAAACGAAATGTTCCAAGTAGTGACATTTGTTTCTGTCCATGCCTGAAATGTCTGAATATGAAGAAGTTGAAAAGTAGAGAGATAAAAGATCATCTGATTTGTCATGGTTTCAATCCTAGTTACAACTCTTGGATTTGGCATGGCGACACTGGACAGAATGTCACTGATGATAATGAATCGCAAGATGGTAACTCCGATGGAATTGAAGAAATGATTCACGATATTGTAGCAGAACAAATTGAGATAGAACCGACAGTTGCACGTCTATATGGTGATGCCGAAAAACCATTATATCATGGTTGTACAGATTTTACGATTTTGTCGGCGGTGTTAAGATTGATTAACCTGAAGGCGAAACATGGATGGAGTGACAGAAGTTTTACAGAGCTGCTACAATTGATGAAAGACATTCTTCCAAAAGATAACGATCTTCCAGATTCACATTATAAGGACAAAAAATATTATGCCCGATGGGATTGGGATACAGGAAAATACATGCCTGTCCGAATGACTGCATTATATATAGGAAGGAATATGAATTTCTGAAAGAGTTTCCTAAATGTGGGACATCACGGTATAAGGTGAAAGGAAAATCACAAGCTGATGTAGAGATTACAAATCTCCCTTCAAAGGTATTTTGGTATCTTTCTATAATTCCTCGTTTCAAACGTTTATTTGCTAATTCACATGATGCAAAAAGGTTAAGATGGCATGCTGATGAGCGGGTATGTGATGGAAAAATACGTCATCCAGCTGATTGTCCACAATGGAAGAAAATTGATGCCCAGTACCCTACATTTGGAAATGAAATTAGAAATCTGAGACTAGGCTTGTGCACAGATGGAATGAATCCATACCGAACCCTCAGTAGCACACATAGTTCATGGCCTGTTTTATTGGTAATTTACAACCTCTCTCCTGAAGTTTGTATGAAGCGCAAATATGTCATGTTGAGTATCATGATCTCTTGTCCAAAGCAACCCGGCAATGATATTGATGTATACTTGTCACCGCTAATTGATGATTTGAAACTGTTATGGGCTGATGGTATTAGGGTGTATGATTCTTATAAAATGGAATATTTTCAACTGCATGCAGTGCTTCTATTCACTATAAATGACTTCCCAGCATATGGAAATTTGTATGGATACAGTGTTAAAGGGCATAAAGCATGTCCAATTTGTGAACAACAGACGTCATATTGTCAATTGCATCATGGGAGGAAAACAGTGTACATGGGTCATCGAAAGTTTTTGCCTATGGATCACCCTTATAGAAGACTAAAAAAGGCATTCAATGGCTCACAAGAATTTGATACTGCTCCAAAACCTTTATCCCCAGATTTGTATTTTGAGAGGGTGAAAAACCTTGATGTGACATTGGGAAAGACACAGAAATCTGGTAATGATAGACATATTTGGAAAAAAAGGTCAATATTTTTTGAGCTACAATGTTGGAGGTATCATGAAATCAAACATAATATTGATGTCATGCACGTGGAGAAGAATATCTGTGATTCTATGATCGGAACATTGCTAGATATTAAAAGAAAGACAAAAGATGGGTTGAATGCAAGGTTAGACCTACTATCAATGGGAATACGTTTGGAGTTAGCTCTTACTCCTAAAGGAAGACGAACATTTCTTCCCCCGGCTTGTCATACATTATCGAAGAGGGAGAAATGTAGCTTCTGTCAGTGTCATCATGATATCAAAGTGCCTCAAGGTTATTCTTCAAATGTAAAAATTTTTGTCTCATTGAAATACTTGAAGTTGATAGGTATGAAATCACATGATTGTCACGTCATGATGCAACAAATTCTACCAGTTGCACTGCGTGGAATATTGCCCATCTGTGTCATAAAGACTATAATGAGGTTGTGTTATTTTTTCAATTCATTTTGTAACAAGGCGATTGATGTGAATGCTTTGAACATTTTGGAAAAGGATGCAATTTTTATACTTTTCATTTGGAAATGTATTTTCCTCCTACTTTTTTTGATATGATGGTGCATTTAATGATTCATCTGGTTCGAGAAATAAAGCTTTGTGGACCTGTATATCTTCGTTGGATGTATCCTTTTGAAAGGTATATGAAAATATTAATGGGATATGTTAAAAATCCCTATCGACCTGAAGTCTCCATTATTGAAAAGTATATTTCTGAGGAGGTAGAAGAGTTTTGTACGAGCTACTTGGCTACGGCGCAACACATATATTTGACTCCATCTCGCCATGAACAGGTTAATAATGAGGGAAAGGGGATTCGTGTCTTGAAAGTCAAATCACTGTCAGCTGAACAGATGAAGAAGTTAGAATCATACATCTTGAATAACATAGCTGATGTTCAACCGTATATCACATTGCATATTAATGAGTTGAAAAAATGTCATCCAAAGAAGAATGAAATGTGGATTTTGAATGATCACAACAAAACTTTTTTTCCACGGTTTAAAAAGACCTTGCTTGGTAGATCAGATGTATCAGAGACATTAAAATAGATAGTGGGTGGTCCATATTTAAATGTGATAACATGGTCCGCTTATGACATTAATGGCTATACATTTCATACGAAAGCTCAGGACAACAGAAGTGCAGTTCAGAATAGTGGTGTATTGGTGTTTGCAGAAGCAATGCATTTTTAAAGTGCTAAGGACAGAAACCCAATTTCGGCATCAAGTGCATATTATGGAGTGATTGAAGACATATGGGAGGCTGATTACTTTAATATTAAAGTTCATGTTTTTAACTGTAAATGGTTTATCGGTAACAACAGTGTCAGACACGATGAATTTGGAATGACACTTGTTAATCTGAATAGATTAGAAGACACAGCTGATTCTTTTATAATGGCAACACATGCCAAACAAATTTTCTATGTAGTAGATCAATCAGATATGCAGTGGGCTGTTGTTTTACATGTGAAAAAACAATATGTTGGTGAGGATGAATTTGATGAAGATGCTGATTTATGTGAGATCCCTACTTCCATGGAAAGATTAACAGAACATAATGATGAGTATGTTGAAGACATGGTTTGTGCCATAAGGAACGATCACGACGAAGGAATTTGGGAAAACAATCCAACTGTACATTCCTAAAATTATAGGTAACACATGTGTATTTCTTGTTTACATTTAGTTTTTTCATATAATGTTAGATATTGTAAATTTTTTACTTATTAAAACATGTATCAAACCAAAATGATAAAACAATAAAAACCGTAAAGAGGAGAAGTCCTGGGCGCACCAGCCGGCCGGTGATGAGCCAGCGGCCGGCCGGTGGTCCAGACAAGGAGGAAGGCTCTCTTTCTGGTCCACCGGCCGACCGGTGGTGATCCAGCAGCCGGCCGATGGTCCAGACAGAGAGGAAGGCTCTCTGTTTGGTCCACCGGCCGGCCGGTGGTGATCCAGCGGCCGGCCGGTGGTTGAGACAGAGAGGAAGGCTCTGTCTGGTTTACCGGCCGGCCGGTGGCCTAGACAGAGCAAGGCTGTTTGGTCCACCGGCCGGCCGGTGGTGAGCCACCGGCCGGCCGGGGACACCAGGCAGTGGGCATGTCTACTGCTTGGGTCCTCCGGCTGGCCGGTGAGCTCACACCGGCTGACCGGTGGACTCAGTGAGTCTACTTTTCATCTTTCTTGGGCAAACTCCTTGGCAACCTTTTGCCTATCAACAAAAACACTTGAAAACAAGTTAGAACATAATAAGAGTGATTGTGATCATTAAAATCCAAGAGAGAGGGGTACAACAGACTGTGTTTACCATGTTTATCATTGTTTAACATGCTTACCATATTACCAATGTTTAATATTATGTAATTTAGTACACTTTTCTATTTTCTGATTAAGTAGTATTACAATATTTGAATTTGTATATTTGTGAACTAATGTTTTTTTTGATTTCAAGGAAAATGACAGATCAATCAGTTGATCAGCCACATGATTCTGGAGATGAGCATATTTGTCATACATCTGGGGAGGAACATTCACATGCTCCTATTACGAAAAAGAGTTCAAAGGTTGGTAAGTGTGGGTGCACACGTTTACCAAAATTATCACTTGCTCGTACGAAGGAGGAGAGGATAGTCGTGGAGTTTGATGATGATGATCTTCCTAGAGGTCCAAATGCTAAAGATTTTAAGGGTTTTGTAGCAACTCAGGCTAAGAGAAAAGTAAGCATTCTCTATGATGATTGGAGAAGTATGGATAAGGCGATAATTTCTCAGCTGTGGGAGACTATTTTGGTAAGATCTTTTGCTATTGTTTGACTGTTCTTTAAATGTTTCTAGTATATATAATATTTTTAACCTCTTTTTTATTAGATGACATTTGATATTCCTGACACTGGAGGAGTCAGGAAGAAATGCTTATCGTTGGCTGCTAGGAGATGGATGGATTTCAAATCAACCCTCTCATCTGATTTCATTTATGGTCATAGGAGTCGTGATAATCCATGTCATATATATCCTTTTATAGATGAAGACACATGGAGACAATTTTTTGAAAGTAGAAGAAAAGAATCATTTTTGGTAAGGGAAATGTAAACTTTTATAAGCTTTCTTATATAAATGATCTTATTATTGTTTTGTTAATGATTACTTATTCTTAATTTACAGCAAACAAGGAAAGCTCATCAAGAGATTCAATCTAAAAATGTATACCCTCATAGTTTATCTCGGGGAGGGTATGCATTATTGGAAGAACAAATGATGGCAGAAAAATTTCAACAACTATGAGCTAAGTCTTCAAGCTCTATAGAGGTGGCCCCTCCATCCCCTCCATCTAGACATGAGAAATGGAAAAGAGCTCGGTAGGGCAAAAAAGGACAATATCTTTCGGAAGAATCGAGACTCGTAGTTGAGAGGATTGTAAGATATCTATTTTATTTATTTAAGTTTACTATTTTCGTCATATATTTCCAATCATTATAGAAATGTTCAATTAATTATTACAGGACTCTCTTGAGGAGCAGAGTTCACTGGGGACATTTACACCATCTAGGAGGGAAGATATTTTATCTGTGGCATTGGGAAAGCCCGAACATCCTAGCCGTGTAAGAGGATATCCGGCAGGTGTATCTGTAAGAAAAGTGTTGCCACGTTCCTCAAATTCTAACGTTGAGGGAGTTTATAAAAAAAAGAATCCTTGGAGGCTGAAGTCCATAATATTAATGCGAAAATGGAGGAAAAGATTAGAGCATCGGTGCAGTTTATGTTTGCAGACTTGCAAAGACAATTTCAGGGTGCAGCTCCCACTCCACCTCTCCCAGTAGCTCCCACTCCCCCACCTCAGCCTTCGGACCCCATTTTTGATCCTCCTACTCCGCCACAGCTACCTACTTATTGTGAGTTGTATGTTGATGATCCTCAACATCATATAGTTGCATATGGGATGGTATATTGTATAGGAGATACAGTTCATCATCAACAGTTAGAGGTAGAGAATCAGAGGGTTACTGTACAGGATATTATAGATAGATATGCTCGGATACCATTACCTACAGATGAGGTGACGACAGTTGGACATAGTATCGGCCATTTTTTACTTTGGCCATACAGACTTCTTCGACTCATTACCATAGAGGTATGGATGTTATATCTTTTATTTTATATTTTTATTAATGTTTTATCATTTGAAAACTAATATATTTTTCAATTTATTTTTACAGGAATACTTCAAAGGTAAAGAAATACTGTATAGACAACAACAAAGACAGATAGCTATGACATCAGATGCAGATACTAGGAGTCTTGACAAATTGTCAAGATATTCAAATTTGTTGGCGAATCATTATGACTTTACAATGGATGCTCATGTCTGTGGACGTGAACTAAGTGTGGGGATTATGAAAACTGATATCATGGAGTTTGTCACTGGAGATAAGTTGGGCATCAACGTGGTGCAAATTTTTATCATGTAAGTCTTAACACCTTTTCCTTGCATTATATTTATTAAAAATGTATACTTATGTCTGATTTGTATTAGGTATCTGTATAAAATTTGTGAGAGGAATGAGCAGACAGATGTATATGGATTCGTGGACCCACAATTGATTTCCCCTGAAGCATGTGCATTGGATGAGGAACAAAGAATGATTTATATTGCTGATAGATTTGAAAAGAATGTAATCACACAGTGTTGGATGATTCCTTTTTGTGAGAGGTATGAAACACATCCCTCTAAAAGAGTTAATTATCTTTTAACATAAAAAACCACTAACGTTAAATTTCCTTTTATCAGGGATCATTGGATGTTAGGGGTTTTTTGCCCTAGGGAGAAACCACTTTATTGGATATGCTCTCTCCATGATGATGTGCGAGAAAGTTTTAAAAATATATTGGAAAGGTAAGTTTCAATTTAACAATAGTTTTATATATTATAATGAATTTTAAATTTACCCCATTCGTATTATTTTCTAACAGGGCATGGTCCACTTTCGAAAAAGCGCAAAGAAAAGGAATTTCAAGATCAAATATGTACATGCGAAGGTAAATATCCATTTATAATTTGTACATTTTGATTTATTGCATAAAAATAATATATTGAATTTACACTCATTCAAATATAAATATCATGAGAAACAAGGCATCATCGAATGTGGATATTACATGTTAATATTTAAGTATGAAATAATAACAACTGGGACAGTTCTGAGTTTTGACCTGGTAAGATTTCCTCTTTCTCATAATATTTCAATTTGATTTATTCATTATACACATTGACTACTATCCTTTTCCTTTGTAGCTTTTTGATGACCCTCAACCCTTTACTGCTGAAGATATCAAACACTTACAAGTGGAGTGGTCAAATTATTTTACAGGTTTGATTGACTTTTAGTTGTTTGTAATGTAAAATGTAATTTTGAATATTGTCAATGTAATTGTGTATTTCGTAGTCATTTAGGTTGGATTTAGTTTTTTTTTGAAGTTGACAGTGTAAGTTTTGAATGTTATATAAGTGAATGTTTAATTTTTCTCTACTTCTTGTTTTGGTCTACTGTTGATGGTTTTTCTGGTCTGGATTTTGGTATGGGGGAGAGGTTCCAAGGGGGTGGGTGGGTGTTTGGGGGGTGTCCAAGGGATATGGGAGGGGTGTCCAAGGTGTGTTTGGGGCTGTCCTAGGGGTCGGGGGGGTGTAAATGAGGGTGGGGGGGGGGTGTCCATGGGGTGGGGGGTGTCCAAGGGATATGGGAGGGGTGTCCAAGGTGTGTTTGGGGCTGTCCAAGGGGTCGGTTGGGTGTAAATGAGGGTGGGGGGGGGGGCTGTCCAAGGGGTGGGGGTGTCCAAGTGGTGGGGGGGGGGGGGTGTCCAAGGGATTTAGGAGGGGTGTCCAAGGGGTGTTTGGGGCTGTCCAAGGGGATGGGGGGGTTTCCAAGGGGTCGGGGGGGGGGGGGGTTCCAAGGGGTCGGGGGGGTGTCCAGGGGGTGGGGGGGGCTGTCCAAGGGGTGGGGGGGTGTCCAAGGGGTGGGGGGTGTCCAAGGGATATGGGAGGGGTGTCCAAGGGGTGTTTGGGGCTGTCCTAGTGTTCGGGGGGTGTAAATGAGGGTGGGGGGCTGTCGAAGGGGTGGGGGTGTCCAATGGGTGGGGGGTGTCCAAGGGATATGGGAGTGGTGTCCAAGGTGTCTGGGAGTTCTGTCCAAGGGGCCGGTTGGGTGTAAATGAGGGTGGGGGGGGGGGGGGGGCTGTCCAAGGGGTGGGGGGTGTCCAAGGGGTGGGGGGTGTCCAAGGGATATGGGAGGGGTGTCCAAGGGGTGTTTGGGGATGTCCAAGGTCTCGGGGGGGGGGGGGGTGTCCATGGGTCGGGGGGGTGTCCAAGGGATCTGGGAGGGCTGTCAAGGTGTGGGGGGGTGTCCAATGGGTGTTTGAGGCTGTACTAGGGGTCTTGGGGGTGTAAATGAGGGTGGGGGGGGGGGGGCTGTCCAAGGGGTGGGGGGTGTCCAAGGGGTGGGGGTGTCCAAGGGATATGGGAGGGGTGTCCAATGGGTGTTTGAGGCTGTACTAGGGGTCGTGGGGGTGTAAATGAGGGTGGGGGGGCTGTCCAAGGGGTGGGGGGTGTCCAAGGGTTGTGGTGGGGCTCCAATGTGGTGGGGGAGGCCTGGCCAGGTTGTTAGGTGGGTATAGATGAGGGTGGGGTTCAGTTGGGGCTTGGGGGAGGGCTGGCATGGTTATTTTTGTTGTTTGGTTTCTGGTTGCTTTTTGGTGAGAGCAGTGCAATTATTTTTTTTAAAAAATATCGCTTTCACGTCGGTTATTTTATAACCGACGTGGTAAATAAATCGGTAGGGGTTTATCACGTTGGTTTTTTCGAGAACCGACGTGATAAACCGTTCCCGGGCCTTTTATCACGTCGGTTCTTAATATAACCGACGTGCTAAAAGGCCTGGGAATCGATTTACCACGTCGGTTATTGGATAACCGACGTGCTAAAACGTTTCCCAGGCCTTTTTATCACGTCGGTTATTTCAGAAACCGACGTGATAATAGGCTCGGGGAAGGGTTTATCACGTCGGTTATGTCATAACCGACGGGATAAACGATATCCCAGGCGTTTTATCACATCGGTTTAGAAATAACCAACGTGATAAACCCTCGTGATGTTAGGGATATTACGTCGGGTTTTAAATAACCGACGTAAAAAACGTAATTTATAACATCGTCCGTATTAACGTCGCCTAAAAACCGATGTAAATAATGAAAAATAACCGACGTAAAAAATGTTTTCTGCACTACTGTCATCATCATTAACCATCATGATATGGCCTTAGTTAGCATAATACCCATTATCCTGTCACTTGAAGTGGTGAAGTGGGGGACATGCATTCTATGCAGCTTCCTCTATATTCACATGTTATCTAACTTCTTCCCATCACATCAATAATAAATTGTCGATCACCTTCCCTTCTACAATTAAATCTTTTAGAAGACCCATTAATACATATTACTCCCTACTTCTTTACAAACATTGATCATAAAGAAAATTTTCACTTCTTCACTCCATTATTTTCCTATTTAACATTGAACTCTATCTTCTTTTTTTTTGTGAAAAATATGAGATTGAAATGTAAATATAACCTATATGTCTACCTTGACATCATAAAAAAACTCTTAATAGCTACTATCGTCTCCTATGGATAATTCTATTCAAATAATTGGATTTAGACCACTGAATAATAGATGAAAAATACTTTTAGGTTGGATGATAATACCAGAATCATAACTCACATGTATTTTAAAATTATCCTTGTAGGTAAAAAAGGATTCATTATCCATTTTAATTAACTCAAGGAACTCATTATATATATAAATATGAATAACATGTGGAAAGTACATATTAATTAATAATTTCATGAACTCTTCCCAATCCATGGAGATAATTTTTTCTTATTACCTCATTTTCATAATAATAGTCCACCATGGATCCACTTAACCTTCCAAATAGTAGACAACCAAGATGACATTTTCATTCTCCAAAATGTAAAGAAAAAAAATATATTTTTAGTGGTACCAATCCATTAATAAAAAACTAGTAGATCATAAGACCCACTATAAGATGGTAGAAGTTTCCTTATGAAGGAGTCAATAGAATTTTCACCATCCTTCCTTATTAGCACATCCAACATGATTCACATCTTTATAAAGCTATGAGAAAATTAAAATGGGATTTTTTTATACTATCTCCCATGACAATTGGATTTTAAGGAGGAAAATCATAGAAATTTACTTCACTGTCGACATTAATATGGTTCCTTAAGGTCACATCCATTAACTAAAACAAAGTATCATAGAGTAAGAAAAAATCATCATAGCGGGGAACTACATAATCATGAAAATCACATATATTATTTCAAAATTATGTCACCATCTTAAATATATGACCTGCTAGATTTATCATAGGTCATTAATAGCCATATTCTATTTATGTTCTTCCTGATGGTTCCTATATAATTTAAGAATTTCCAAATCATATCCCCTTGGAGTGTAAAACCAGGTGTTCCACAAGACTCATTTTCATGAGCTAGTTCACGATTGAGTCTAACTATATACAGTGTTTTGGGGTTAATACCCCTATTTACATATTTTCCAAAGCCACATCCAATTTCCTTATACAGATAGGGATATATTACATGGAAAAAACTCTCTCAATCCATTACAAAAATTCAAGGATATTTTTCATTACCTTAAGTCATTATTAGAAATATCCCTAAAGAAATTTACATAGGTATATCACTAAGGGTTTTTCATCCTAGTTTGTAGTGGTTAACTAAAAAATTTCTCTGATACCAATTATAGAGACCCAAGATTTTTCAGATATAGACATTACATCATTTTTATAATATATTAAATTTATTATAAAAAACACACCTAAAGACTATAATAGTTTAGTTCTACTGAAAAAATGGTAGCATAAACATTGGTTGATAGGTGAGGTACATCATCTCCCACTATATAATTCATAAATAGAAAAATAAAACATGTAAAAGTGTATGATCATATAATTGGAAATGGAAAATAAGGTAGATTCATAAATATAACATGAACATTAGGGTATATTAACATGAGAAATGTATTTGAAAACTATACCATGTATATCAAAAACCATAATCATGGTTCATGGCATAAATTGTGGCAGTTTATAAGAAATGAGTCATAAGAGATTGAAAGACCATGAGGCCTGAGATCATAAAATTGTAATAAGACATGGAATTGTGTGTATACAAAAAAGAATATAAAATCATTTTCATATTTTTGAAGACTCATATCCGAAGAAATTATATCAGACAAGGTCCTTTACTGTACTGAGTTCACTCATCATTCACGATTGGTATTACTATACATAGTTCACCCACTCTTCCAACCCTATATTATTGTACTGAGTTCACTCCCCATTCCGGAAATATTTATCTCATGAGATATATAAATATTTACATATTTATTAGGAGGAATAAATAGGTCCTACCCATCTCATAATGTAATCCATATTTATGTGTTCCAAAAGATCATAAACATTCATCATATCATAACCCATGTAATGATATTGGTATGGAAAAAATTTCATCTTATCTTTACATGTTTAAATGATAAAAGTTTAATAATCATTTCATAAAATCATAACCTATGAAATAAAATGGTTTTCATCAGTATATATCCCATGTAAGAGAAATGGGTTTCATAAATTTCATTCCATCAAAACATAAACCATTCATCAAAGGAATATAAATGATATCTTTAGATCATATCCCCATTAATTAATGGGTACAAAATAAATTTCATCTTATATGTAATGTTATTTTGAAACATCATTTAATATATTTTTGAGGAAAATACTCTTTCGGCATTTAAAAACACATATGAAAACATAAAACATTTCGAAAACATTTTTCTTTGATAATTAAATAGAAAAATTTTAAATGAATCTTGCAAAAATTTTAAAAATATTTTTATATGACAATATTGTTAAACAAATGTAATGGTTTATTCGATGTAATGATGGGTTAGGGAGGCAGATAATTATATCCATTTCACATATTCTAAAACAAAGATTCATTTCATATTATCGATAGAAGACAAAAGTGCCTTATTTAAAAATTGGATCGAAGATTCCATGTAAAATGGTTTTTCAAACTGTTGATATAGGGTAAATTGTTTTTAAAAAATAAAATTATAATTTTAATAAAATTAAGAAATTTTAAAAAATCATGGTTTTTGGAGGAAATAGATTTCCAACTAAATAGAGAAATAATTCTATATTTAAAATAAATCTTCTCGATTATCATAAAAACCGAAGAGTTAGGAAATGGTTCCATTACATGGATATGTGAGTAATAAATATAGTATAAGAAAATTTCAAATAATATTTTAGGGATGAATCATAATGTTTCATCAATGAAATAATAATCATAATCATAAACAATCCTAACATGCGATGAGATTGTACCAATAAACTGTTAACATTTTGGTACTTTGAATCAGAATCCCCATGAAATAAGAAAATTAAATAAAGGGTAAAATATCATTAAGATAATGAGAGCCATGATATAACAAGAAAAAGGGACAGTATATACAACTCATAAAATAATATAGGTATATAACATGTGTCTCAAAGAATGAAAATTGAGACACAATTATCTTAACGCTATGGTAATTTTTTAACTGTAAAATAAATAAATGTGATATAACCAAATTGATATTTAATTCCAAATAATTATTATTTTAAGAATCATAAAATTCATACATGGATGTATACCCACCATATACAATAAATATGTGGTGAACATGTCTTATGTGTCATGAAAAATAAAAGTGAGATGGAAATCCTTTACCTTATGTCTTAAATTTCATTAAAACAGTCCAATCCACCTTTTTAATAAATATATGTTTGTTATAATTATATTACCTAATAATATCAATTAATATCATAGAATATATGATTTTATTATGGAATTTGTTACCAATTTTATATCAATTCAATGTTAATGTTACATTTTAGGTAATAACCACTTTATTTTTTCATATACATTCTGATATGTTATATTTTTGGACCTCATCCATTAATAAAGTTATAGAAGTTTGAATAATTATAAAACATATTTAAACATATTATATATTTAGAATATATACATTTACAATAATCTATAATGTATAGAAATAGGAAATAAAATACACAGTTAATGGAGATTGTAGGCCATACATATGCATTAACATTATTTTAATTTTTATTTTCAGATTGAAGGAAGTAAAATTGTTTGAAGTATTATCATTATATAACCATATTTAATATATTTCACATAATTTTATTTAATACATCCTTAAAACATTCCATGTAAACCATGAACTAATCACATCACTTTGTAAGATAGTAGTCCAACGTACACAAGAATGACATTATCTTATTCTTAGAAAATGGAAGGAATGAAGGTATATTTTTATAACAACTAAATAATAATAATAAGATCATAAAAATCCTAATAATCCTGAAAATAAAATATTATCCTTGTGGGAATCATTATACCTAACCTTTATCGGTGGTAATAAAAAAATAAATGACATCGATTTGTGAGGTGATAGTCCACCATATACACGAATGATTATTTCACAACCCATTTGATGGAAGTCTGTATGGTATTAGGTCACACAATTAACATAAAAAACATCCCATTATATTTAATATAATTATATAATTATATAATTATATAATACATATATAAACATATATATAAATAATTGAACAGTTTTTGGGAATAAAAAAACTTTCGTTGATGAATGTAACATCTTCTTAATGTATCTATTTTTTGGTTTTCAAAAAATAAATTCCTTAGTTGGATTTAGTTATAATTTAAGGAATCTTGGTTTAGTGTATAGAAGTTTGGAGTTTATTTTTGTTTTTTTTATGAAAAAATGGCTTGAGAGGTGTGAATTGGAGTGGGGGTGAGTACCCCTTTGTGGTAGGGGAGGAGTGACATTATAACAAATACCAAAAAGTAAACACTATTTAGAGATATCACTTATATAACATGATTCAAATAATGATTTTTTTTAGAAACAATAAGGTATATGATCAAAATATTTACATAAAATGGGGTTTGCTAATGTTTTGAGGTCATTTCCCCTTAACATTAATGTTTACCCTCTTTGTAAATACGTTTTCTCTTAATCATTGTGATTATTTTTATCTATTTTCACAAATAATTATAGACAAAAAATTTAGCTTAACTTATTTTAAATTATAAATTATTATTTTTTAGAAAATTCAATCCATGTTACCAAATTAAATTCACACTAGTTGCATAAATTAATTTAAAATTTATCCCGCAGACGGATCGAGAAGCGAGTTTTTGAAGCAAAAAAGATCAAAATATCACAATGTATTTATATTATTTTCAAAATAAAATTAAATAAAAGGACATAAATTGGAATAAAATATTTATAATTTAACTAATTATATATTAAAATGAAAATAATATATATATTAACTATATAAATAAATTAAATGAAAAGTCTGTCTTCACTAAAAATTATGTATTGTTCACCATTTATCCAAAATGAAATACTATATAAAAATCCCATAAATTCAACCTAATATAATTTGGAAATTATTAACTCAAATATTATGTTTATATTATCAAATCAAAATTCTAAAATATTTAAAAATTAGTATTTTTTGGGTTCACAAAAAGACAAAAAAATCTGTTTTTTGAGAAAATATGTTTTTTGAAAACATATAAAAACATTATAAAAAACTATTTATTTTATCAAAAATATTATTTCATCATGTAAAAAACTATATTTAGTTTTATAATAATATTCATATTATGATTATTAATTACTATGGTAAAATAGTTGCATTTGAATGACAGTATTTATAAAATAATGGTGTATCTTTAAAACTCACCATCCTGTATAATGCAAGCTAAACCAACATTATGTGTAGCACAAGATGAATATTTATAGTGGATAATTTATTTATAATAGGGTATAGTGTTAAATTAAATATATAAATTAAATATAATTTACTCAAAAAGAAATAAAAAATCTCAGGGTGGTACCCTTTAAGTGGTTAATATATCTAAAGAATGTTTTTAATGAAAACCAACTTTGTTTTCTTTTTAATAATGAATGTTTTTATTTCATATATTTATTTTAATTAAAATGGTTTCTAGATTATTTTTATACTGTCCAATGATTTTTTAATGTCATTTTTACCCATATTTATCTTTTTATAATTAAAACTAATGGGAATTTTCTTTTCATTTTCAAAATGAGGTACATTTGACTTTTTGCCGATGATGTGAATGAAATTTTTCTTTAATGTAATTAGAATAAAAATGATTTATGATCATTAAAAATGATAACTAATTTGAAAAATCAATACAATTTTACAATTTTATACTGAAATAAAATGATTTCTTCAATATTTTGGAAATACTTGTATTTTAGATAAGTGATTTTATAATGAAATGGGTATTTACCTTTGAAATATTCATGTGATATTTTAAAATAATTTTCATCTATATGAATATCGTTTAATGAATATGTTAATTTACTTTGGATGTAATCTAATGATATCATCATCCATATTTCACTGGGGAGATTATGATAATTTTGACTAGTGAAAGTATTGACATTCCATATGATAGTTCTTCTAATATGAATAGTTTTTGATTGTTATGGTCTGTTGATTATGTGATATTGTCCATTAGTATGATAAATTAATTAAAACATTTATGTATTTGTTAGGACATGGAATTAAACAAATCCTTGATGCATTGGTATGCTCTATGAGAAAAAATATGATTGGTATTTAGCTAAGGCTTAACCTAATTATATAAGATGTATTGGCATATGTCCTCAACAGTAAGTGTATGATGTACGAATTTATGAATTACATAAGTATGAAATATGTTATTGATGTAAATGTGAATATTTTATCTTTTATTATATCAAAGGATAAGATTTAATATATTTTGATTGTTTATATGAAATTATTTTATCATCATTTATTCGTGCCATTATATCAATGCCTTATTTATTATAAGATAGATTTTTTTGTATTCATTCCCTTACTAAGCATATGTGACCCACCCTTTCTTATGTTTATTATCCCAAAGTTTATAAGGAGTGTTTTATTATTGATGTTCAGGGGTATTATAGAGAGAATAATAATGTTCTATAAAAGCAATATTTCTTTTCATATTTTCTTATGTAACGGGATATTCATGAATATATCTAGTTTACTGAGACTACTAAACTATTAGGTCCTTTGTGATGTGATATCTTGTATATAGTTACAATGTAATAAGGTAACCACCATCACTAGGATACAAAGGTTGGGTTTCATACCATGGGTATTAGTGGCAGTTTAGTTGAAACTACGAGAATTTGATTTAAGAAAATATATATTTGGGAACATAACCTTATAATCGAATTCCAGTATATTTTTAAGTATAATATAATATCATAATGTTTTCATAAAAAAATATTATACAGTTCTCCTAGAAAATTAATATATTTTTGGATACATGAATGTGGATGACGATTTATCATAAATGAAACAAGAGTTAGTAAATGAAAGAAGAGTTGTTTAGTATATCTTGACCACAATTTTGGTGTATGGTTAATGATCCCTTACTAAGATATTTTCTTGAAACATCCACAGCATGTTCTTATGATAATTCAAATTTCAATTATAAACAATTATCACAAATGAGAATATAAAACATTTGTCAACCTTTTATATGATATAGTGATATGGGATAAACATATGGTTTCATGGGTTGATAAGTCTAATGTTGATCACAAGTTTAAAGGAAGAAATTCATCTTTTGAGGATTTATTTAAAATATATTTTGTGAACATCAACGGGGTATTTTTTCCAGAAAGAAGAATCATTCGATCCTCTGGCCTTGAAACTAAATTGGATACTTTGTACCACACCCTTTGGTGAAAATAAATTCTGGATAAAACAATTTTCAAATCTGGTGGATTTGTAATAAGTCAATAGACACAAATGAGCTTCTTCAGGGAACATGAATTCATGTTCTCTTCAAATGCACCAATTTTTGAAGGAATTTGGAGGATTATGTCTCCCAAATCTTCTTAAATGGGGGGTATGAGAGATATATATGGAAAAATTATTTTGTGTTCATCAGCCTTATTTTCAATGACTTTTAGGGAAATCCATTTTAAAATGATTTACATCAATGAATAGATCGAAACAGGATTGAAAGGGAATGATGTGTGTGAATTTTCACATCAGGATGTTGGTGCATCTTACAGGCCTAGAAAAAATGTGAGACTCAAAGGCATAAACTACTTGAGACTCTCCTTTTATCCAAGACTCATAGTTTGTTGTTCATTTCATACAACACATTTAGGATTGAAACAAATCCCCCTAACTCTATCATCTATATCTAAACTCTTATATATCCTCCCCATAAAATGGATCATCAGGATAGTTGATATGGTGGAGCCCCAACCAAAGTAGTCTAAAAATGAATACAAATAGCACTTTCTATATGTGTAACATGAGGGGTGGTGTCTTATTATGAGACTCAAGGGGTTATGTCATCTTTAACTTCACTGCACCCTTTGGCTACAAAGATTCACTCCAAGATAAAAGCATGGTTATGCTTATGGGCCTCCAACTATGTAGTGAAAGGCGTATTGATCTGTCTATAGTTAAAAATGACTCTTAGATTCTCTATAACTCCCTCAGTGACAATAATGGCATTCCATGGTCAATCTCATACATTATGTAGAAATGAATGATGTACATCATTGATCTCATGGAAATCCATCACCAGTGGATTGTGGGTAATAGATTTTCCGACTTCTTGTTATCACTATCTCTTCATGATGGATTGATTAACTTCTACTTGAGTTTGAGATCTTTCCCCTATGATTCTGCTAACATTTTCTATGGTAACACTCTTTTCCTCTATCACATTTCTCACATTACTCCCTTTTTCTTTCCCTATATAGTCATTTGGCCAATATTTAAATAAATTATTAATTATGATGATATTAATTTTGAAAACATAAAATAATACACCCTATTTTCTTGGAGAACATAATTTTTACCTTTATCACATCCTTTCATATCAATCATAATAAACTTATTGGGGGATAGAAACATAATAATTGGGTGATATAAAATTCATTGTAAGGGAATACATATTATTGAAGCTATGATGGAACAAACAATGTATGAATAATATAGTAGGAATATGTGATGATCAAATAATATAATATAAATAATCACATGATATTGAAACTTATCCATGGTTATCATAAATATTTAAATACTCACTTGGAAATTAATAAATTATTTCATAATGATGGAATTTATAACATGCTACATCTTAAACATACCATTGAGGCATCGCACCAAGATATCTACATAAATGGAAAGGCATGGACCAAATACCCAACCAGATTTGTCTCATATGTGACCTAATGATGCATTGAGGGTATATTTAATTATATTCCCCACCCTTCACATAGTTATTTTAATTAATTAATCATATGAATAAACAATATAACATAATAAACACGTCTTAAAAATCCAAAATTATTCATATTTGATGAACAAGCATATATAATATCAATACATACCCTAGTCAAAATAATCATAAAAATATAGATAAAAAAAATTCATTGTATCATTTTCGTATATCCTAATTATAATATTCACTAAATTAGTTTTACATATATTATAACACCCTAAAAATATCAAAATAAAAATTCTTGAAGAAAATACACTTTTCACTTTGAAATAATTTATATAAAAACTAACAAATTTACTAAATATTATGAATTTTTTTTCATTTAATTATAAAATTGATACATTTAATGTAAGATTTTTATCACTGGGTGGTTATTATGTTGGTAACCTCTATTCATAATATGTCTGTTAAAATAAATATTTCTTCACATATTTGATAAAATGTCAAATGAACATTGTTTGGAAAAAAATATTTCTTTTAAAGGATTTTATAATAATTTACAAGTTGGTAAATATATATATTTCATAAATCGATTTATAATATTAAAATAATTATTTGAATCATTTTATGTAAATTATGTACATGGATTAAAAATATTCATGACCAAGTAGAAAACCAAATCAATTGTCTTTAAAATCATTAATTTGGTATCTTGAGTAATATACAGTAAAATGATAGAAAAAATTAAAATTTATATAAATAACCAAATAATGAGAAATTATATTTTTTTAATATATAAATATCATATAATTATACTCATGGAGGCTTATACATAAGAAATCCCAAATAATGATGGTGCTTTGAAACAAACCCTTACCTCAAGTCCAACATCATTCATATGTGTTTGAAAATACTATATAATTCTTTTATTCTTATTATAAATATATTCCAATATAGTAATGATATTTATCATACCATATATGATTTACATATAACATTTTATCATATATTTATTTATAATTATTTATTAAAATTATTGTTCTGGGTGATAACTACTTCGTTATTCATTTATGTTTTGATTTGTTTTTTTTTGTCATTGCACTTTGGTCAGGGATCCATCATATAAATTTTTTTAATATTGATAAAAATATAATATATATGAATTATATATATAAATATATATATTTATAATCATCTATAAAATGTATATATAGAAAATTGAATTACACCACTAATGGAGATGATATGTTTTACGTATGCAAGAATATTATATTCATTTTTTGATAGATTAGAAAAAATAAAGTCAATTAAATATTTAAATTTATTGTAATATTATTATATAATATAAATTTAATAAATAAATCCTTATTACTGTCCTTGTTTCTTGTAATTAAAAAGAATCACATCACTTTGTGGAGGTAGTAGTCCAAACCTATGAACAACCGACATTATCATTTTTAATTTGATGGAAAGAGGATGTATATTATTGGGTTCATAGTCATTATGAAAATTATAAAACTAAGGAAATATTATTTATTATTTCATGATAAATACCAGATATTAGAAAAGGTAAAGAATTAGTAAAGAATATCATGATCGGTTAAGGCGGTTGCCTCTTCTTTGAAATAACTTCTTTAGATCTCATCTTAAGGACCCTTCGGTATATCTTCTGTGAAGGAAAGTGTCTTTATAACATGTTTAAGGTAGTTATGGTGTGATATTGGTATGATTTGGTCATTATAGATATATACATGTGGTGTAAATAAAAGAGATAAAGTTTTCCCTTTTATTGGGAAAGGAAATTACACACATGCAATTACTAGAATGATTAAAATATATGATTTTGATTCTCATGAAAAATTATTCAAAATGAACGTATATATAAATAAAAATAGTAAAATGTCTAAATAATATCATAAATTTATATTTAGATAATTTTTATTGTCATTTTAAACCTTATAATTTGGTTTAACCCATTGATTAAACAATTTTAATCTTAACTGTGGTAATGACATTTTAATATTAAAGGGTTATAATTTTAATTATACTGTAGAAATTAGATCATAAATGACCAAGATATGAAATGTGGGACCATATATTATCCTAATTTACCTCTTTTGATATTTTTTATTGTTTTTAGTAATTTAATAAACTATTATTTAACATAAAATATCATTAATTTCAATTTTGACAGAATTCATTTAATTAGAATTTAAATTCAACATGACAACATAGAAATTCGAATTTATATCAAACACACACATACAATATAAATTCCTACATAAAATATTTCATTTATTATAATAATTTTTCAAAATTTTAATTCTTTAAAATGTTTCAAATCCTTTATTTTATTTTTCTAATAATTCAATACATACTATATCGGTATTGCATAAGAATTTAAGTTATTTATTTAATCAATAAAAATTTGAAATAAATTAACATGATAAAAAAATATTTTTTATTTTATATCCAAATTTAAATGTGAAGTTATCTTCATTTTTTCTGTATGTAAAAAATTTATAGGTATTGAAGACAAGAGAGTGAAATTTTGGATTTATTCCTTTTATAAATTAATGTAAAGAACTTAATCAAATATAAATGGAACCAAGTGTCCATATATTCACAACATTGATGGTAAATAATATTCCCACTCGTCCAATAGGATAATTTTTTCATATATATATATTTTAAATTCTTATCAAAAAAATATAACCATATTTCACCCATTTACGCATTTTACCCTTACCGAGGTGACAAATATTTACTATGGTTACTATTACTAATGAACCAAAATAAAAGGTTACTATTTACCAAATTAAAATCCCTTCATTCCAAATATAGGATACAATTTTCATGATTTTATTTCTATAGGTTAATGTAATTAATTTTAAAATAAGTGTGTAAAATGTGATGAGAACAATTTGTTTTAGAAAAAATACAAATTTTTGCATAAAACTAGATCTATTATTATCCCATGTATAGTAAATAAAATTACATTAGTGATAGAAATTTTTATTTAATATATAATATATAAATTTTATTAAAAAATATAAAAATAGTTATTAATTTAATTTATTAATGTTAAAATTCATTAGGAGCATAAGGAAGGTTTCTCCGAAAGACATATATTTGACATTCAAATAATTCTTATTTTCAATTCAGAAAAAATTTATTACCAATAAATTTTTTTTAGACAAGTGTAAACCATAAAGTTATCCTAATATATGTTTTCCTATTCATACCATATAATCCAATGGAAAAGTATCTTCTATCATATTAATTTTCAATATTTCTAAAGAATATCATGGTTCATTTAAATGTGGTGTTTCATGTAAATAAAGATAATAATAAAATCAAAAATATATATATACTGAACAATAAAATAATATTTCCTTACATTCAAACCATATTAAAATGAATTTATCCCTTGAAATTAAATCACTCTAATACAAAAAAATTAGTATATATCGGTTTTATCAAATACTAGGTTCCTAAGTTACTTTTCAAATTTTTTATTCTTATAGGGAATTGAACATGGAGATTAGTCTTGTTCCCTAGAACATGATATTTATGATCGATTCATTAAAATATATTTTCTTTATAGGAATGATCATACACTGGTGTTACAACCTATAAGATTAGTAAATGTGATGGGTCAGGTATTCCCTCTCACAAAAGACACACATAGAACACATCGTAAATGTGAGAGTGGTCTGATGGAAGCACCTTGTGAAGAGCTATTGTACCTACTCAATTAAGAATCTTGAATAGGAAAATATACCTATGGATAAAATTTATTTTCTTTCATGATCTTATAACCTATTTCATTATATATATATTAATAGTAATACCTTCTCACCATGTTTTTATTTTGTATTTCACTAATGATTGACAACATAAAACTTCTATCAACATTGAGCTACCATGTTATTATACTTAATATATATGAATTTCTATTCCATTTACACTTCTAGATCAAGCACTAATAATTTTCCTTCTCCAACTTCATTATTTAAAATTGGATTTTTACACTTCTTTCCATAGAGGGATTTATAAGGATCCATCTGAATTCTCAAGTAAAACAAGTTTTTGTAAACAATAAATGAAGGTGTTGATCCCTACCACATTTCAAATCCATAGTGAATGATCGAAAAATGTATTTTGGTGTTTTAATGGTACTCTTAGACTGAAAATTTTATGGAGTACGATTAGTAGTACTGAGACTCAACTTCATATCTATATACGACTGAATACATTCCAAGAACATCGACCTAATCCTTAGATCCTGATTAGATAAAATATAAATTGTTACTCTATGAAACTTTAAAACTTATTTAATATATATTATGTAAATATGATCAACATAGAAATATTATCTAATATAAATTAATATTGGTGACTTCATAAGGTGATCAACTATAAACCAACTAGAATTATGTTCTTATGATGTTTTAGAGTGTCTGATGAAAAGAACCCTAGTGATATTTTCCAATTTACATTCTGGTATGGATAATGGTTGTGATATCCCCTTAGAATTTATTGTCTCAACCTTAATATACTAACATACTATGCATCATGATGTATACTCTACAATATCTCTTTTCATATACTCCAAGAAAAAATACTCTATAATTTCACTATACATCATTTTACTTCTAGGATGAACATATAATGATGAACTATGAGGATTATCCAACAAATCATACAAAAATTATGTTATTATGGGACACATAATTGTTTAACAAAATGTATCATTCCAACATTATGAATGCTTAAATTTGGATCATTCATCTCCTTCTACAATTACACATATTCATTACGTGACTTCTTAACACTCTCATGGATAGATGCATGCCCATCCATTTTATAACGATCAATTATTTCCATGATTCTCATTATTTGATGATATTTATGTTGAAGATATATAAATATTGGATCTCGTTGAATATACATCATATAGAAATATCATTATAATTCTATCTCAAAGTAGTAGCCACCTTATTTTCATACACATGGTGGTCATGTTTTGAGAAATCATTGTCCTTGATCAACTGCAACCATCTTCCTTAATTAATATTTTAATCCTTATGTATAAATATGTAATTCATTATTTTAGGATCAATATATATCACACCTTTCATCATACATATAATTCCTTTATATCTTACATGAAAAAATTATAAATACCAACTCTAAATCATGAGTCAGGTTATTTTGAAAATGAGTTTTTATTATCAAGATGCATATGTTATCAACATGTGATTCTTCAAGATGGATCATCCTACTCCCTTATTTTAAGCATCACTATAGGTCACAGACCCTTCTCCACTGTAATGTAGGGCATGAAAATGAACACTGACCAACCTTATTAGTCCCTTGAATCTCTAATCTCATTAATCTATCTATAATAACATAACACCTTTCTAATTAAACATGGAGAGTGGACTATATAATGGTGATAAATCTCTCATAAATTAATTTATAGTAACAAATAAACCCAATAAGACTATAGTTATTGGTTTCCAAGGACGGTCTAGGATTTCTACTAATAACTTCCATAATTTAGGGATCCATATTTATAGACTAATTTAAAAATATATAATCTAATAATATTACTTTCTGAATCCGAACTTGAAACATGGTAATGTTAGTATACAACATCTCCATCCATGGGGACTTCAATAAAATTCACAAATTTTAATCATTCACTTTCATTCAATTTAAATATATTAGATTAAAAAATATATATACTTCCCTAAACTAATCAAAATAATATCTCAATACAATATTTTTTAAATCCATAAAGATATCAAAGAGAAATGGTATGTCCCAATATCATTTTTCTAAATTCATAATGTCCATTCCTCATATAGAGAGATGTCATGGGTATAACTTCTTTGGTGATCCTTAGCTAATAATAAAAAAATTGAAGTTAAATATTAGACAAGATAGAGATCATCATAATTGATTAAAATAATCTTCAATATGGAGTAGAGAATATTGACCAGAAAAGTAAATTTTATTTTCAAAAACACTTTTATGAAAAATTATGAAACCAAAAAAGTACCCATACCAAATATAACTACAAACAGCGGTCCTTGAGTCCTCAATGATGAGGCTATGGATATTATTATCACATACTCTAAATAACCTTCATGTACACTTAGTTACATGTATATCTTGGTTGACTTGTAGCCGAGATTCAATTTGATCTTCCATTTAGATCCAATTTTTAATATATTATTCCAAAGTAATATTTTATTCATATAATCACAACATAAAAATGTTATCTTGTTTTTCAATAAAACACCTTTGTTCCTCATTAATACAGACCTTGATCATTATATCATACATCTTTTTGAAAACCTCTTTTGATGTTTTAATATTGAGGAATTATTTAATAATTTACTTCTTGGAATTGAGTACAACTTCCAATTATTTCTTTGTCTCTTATTATATATGTTCTCCCACCATCATTGAGTTTCCATCCAACACCATATATTCTTGTACCTTATCTCCATCCACTAGTACTTTTCTATCCTCAATTGGAATCTAGTTGGTCTTATTTCCTGAACCCAACTTCAAATATTTAGAAACTATGGATTCCCCAATTTATATTTAGTTTCATTTCTCCTTGACATGCATATAAACCAAGTGAATATTGTTTTTGGGGTGTGTTTGATTCATCATTAGGGAGTATTGGTTTCCCCCCTATGGACTGGGAAATTACCACTCTTGATTTTACCTTTTTCCCTTTCTACGATCTAGTTCTATCCAAGGTGTACTGATTGTTATCTGAATTTAGTTTTGAATCAACCAATTTATCAATTGGATCCTGCTCTTCCAATTAAATTTTTTCATTATATTTTCTTTAACATATTGGGATAATGGTTTGGAATCCTTAGGGATATTTATTTTCATTTCTAACATCCTTCATAGTAATGAAGTGATTTTTGATTTTGTGAGGTGTGGGTGCTTTTCACAAAGTTAGTGACCCACAACTTGGGGAAACAATTGTATTCAAAACAACATTGTTTTGAATCTCTTAAATTTCCCTTGCTTCCACTTGGATGCCTTCATGACTATGGGTTGAGGGATTATTTACCTCTTTCCCTTGCACCTCACATACGACCATAACTGTATCAGTAATGGAAGAAATAATCATGGAACCAAGAACACCTGAGGTCGTCATAGGAGAATCAAAATCCTTGAACATTATAGAAAATATATCCTCAACTCTTGGATTGTTCTTCATATTTTTTTCATAACTATGGGAACATCCAAACTAAGAATTTTTTCAGGATACATTATAAAAGTAGGAGGATTGAAAACCTCTAGATCCATTTGTTGAGTATAGGCAGCCAAACTTGGGTCCCCCTATATCCCCGTCGACACGATGAAGCATCGCGCCCTAATAGCTTTCATGATGAATAATAAGTAGTCTACTATTTGAAAAATAACCTTCTACTTGCACTGAAATTCTTCGCCAAAAGAGATCCACACCCAATCAATCAGAGGTCTGGAAACATCATCCATAATGTACGATGAAAGGAAATTTGGTGGCTAACATATATTGTAATACCATCCAAGTAAAAAAATATTCCAAAAATATTTTCTAATAGACATATTATAGAAGGATTTTGAAAAGGTAGGGAATATTCTAGATGTCTAACCCATATAGCTATCATCTGGGCATCATGATTCATATTCAAGTCACTGGACATTATGAAGAAGAAAAAATATGATCCCTACCAGAAGTGATAAGCTTTATTCATTGCCAACATGAGATCTGCCTATATGGAAAACCAAAACATAATGCGAATCTTTTCCATAAGACTAACAATCGTTGAATCATGAAAACCCCACTAGGTAGAAACAAATCTATAGAACGATTCTACCAACGGTATATGGGGAGTGATGCATGCTTCCAGAGTCTACATAAGCAGGGATGATGCCTCTATGAACTCCAATATCAAAATTAGATTCTAATGAAATATATTGAAGTGGTCCAAAACATTATGTTAAATCTAAATCTTGGGAAAGGAAAATGACAGATCTGGGATGAATAAAGTTTTCAAACCAAAATTCACAGAAGGAAAAGGGAGTTCTCCCCTTAGGTGGGGGAGGGACCTCAATTTCCAGCATTGGCATCTAGGGCATTAATAGGAAAATAAGGTAAGAGGGGATATATGGCTCTCTGGTCATTATATCATTAGATTATTGGCTATATGATAATTTTTAGTTATCTTATTATGTTACCAATAATCATTACAAAGATCTATTGACACATATTTCTTCATAATATATCGAACAGGTGAGCCCCATTGCGAAGAACTGGGCTGTTTGAATCCCTTATAAAGATTATCATAGAGCTTATTCATTAATTCATATAACTCAATCAGGTAAATTCTATATGTAGTATTGAAAATATGCATAGAAATAGGTAAGAGTTTTTTTGAAACTCAATTTCATGATACTTGGTAAGACTTGGAAAATCAAAAACAAATACGTCATTAAATTCAAAAATAATAGGAATATTTTGAATATGAAGTTTCTCAATGCCCATTGAAGATAAATAACCCCCAGGAATAATTGTGAACCTCGTATGATGTATGTATTTTCCATTGGGTTTTCATGTTCATCCTTACATTGATAAATGATTGATGGTTGATTTTGAATATTTAATATTAACACCTTTCTAAAAAATTGACATGGTCTTTATATTGAGAGATCTAATACATTCCAAAATTGTACTAAATTCTACCAGAGTAATAATTACTATATGGATAAGAAGAAAATTCCCACAAACATCAATCAAAGATGAGATATATATCATAGATATAGTTATCCTACCAATTATATTTTAAATTTCTGACACAAAATCTAGAAATTGAGTTGGTGATGTGATCTCATTAGAAAAATCTTTAGATATAAAATAGTGTATAGAGAAATAATAAGATAAAATACATGGAATCATGTAGTGAAGGTAATTTTACCTTTCACCATGCCATTAGGAATATCCAATTCAGTTGTAGTTACATTATGAGTGGGGCCTTCTCCCCTTAGTTTCTTTTTCAGTAAGTTACCTTCATTATTGTTTCATTAGATTAAATAGTTCCCCTTTTCCTTACAGTTAAATCAATACACTTTTATAGATTCACCCTAACCCATTAATCCATGAACATGATGGAATTTTCTCTATATTTTAAGGAAAATAATTTTTTTTATGAGTATACCATGGTGTTTCCATGAACATGTATCAAATGTTGTCAAATTCAGCTTTCTATTATTCCCATAATCCATTTTTTATACCATCCTATTCTTCTCTATATTTCCTTTGAATCCACAATAGTTTGCGAATTCATTCAATATCTTTATATCACATGATTCTATATCATCTTGTGATGATAATGGTTGGGAGACTAGTTACCTTTGAAGGATTATATTATTCCCATTAAAAAATGATTGGTATTTCTCTTTGGATTATGTATATAGTCCACAACCTATAATTCTAACCTTTTCAAGTTAACTTATTTCTTAGAAACATTTTCCTCAAACATTCCTTATACTCATGAATTGTTTCTCTATATATTCTATTTGTTTTTGTGGAAATTTTTTCAAAGTAAATTACCTTATAAAACTTCCACAACATGCTATATGTTTTTTACACATCCTTAGAGTTTTGAATCAATGAACATCATTGATCCTCATACCAAATGAGATGATAAACTAACATGACAACCCTCTCCATTTCATTACACCCCAAAGAGAGAAATATATTTTCTAAGGATCTTATCCATTACTCATCTACAAATAGAATTTTTGTTCCATTGAATAATGGAGATCATTTCCACATTAAATGGTATACCATTATTTAACACTATTTTAGATCATAATGCTACTCTATATGAGTGAGGATATTGTTTATAACATGAGCCAGCTTCCCCCAATTTTGTTACAATTGGTTCAGTTCCAACTCCATCTTCAACTTCTTTAGCTATCCTAGTATGAAAATCGCTCTATATTTTACATTCATTGATATGGGTTTCATTCCTTCCTCTAGGGACTATTTATGAATAATGGAATATACAAGATTATATGATAAAATTTTTAATCCTAATTCATAAATTTTAAATTTGTGAAACACATTACATAAATTGAATATTAATACATTACCAGTCTCCTAATAATAAATATGTTTTCTTTGGGAATATTTTCAAATCATAAAAATATTTTCGAAATATTTCATGATGGAATGAAAATAAAATGAGAATTAACACTAGAATATCTCATAGAGTGTCAAACCTAGTATGTAGTAATAAAACAGTCACTATGTACATGAATTATGGATGTGATATACTTGACCAACACTATTCATGGTTATTAAATGTCAATGAATCTATTCCAAAATCATGTCCCCTTATAGTATCTAGACAGGGATGTATTACTAGGAGAATAAAATAATCTTCAGCTGACAAAAACGTCAGGATGTTATGCTATACATAGACTTATCCTAAAAGTCATTCATAGTATTATGATCTATAATATTTGTTTTCCAAAATCATTTATCCATTGTTCCTAAAAACATTATCTCATGATATTAATAATGAACCTAAATCTAGTATGTTAGATATGTAGATTACATTATTATATTGGAATAAGATATATGTGATTCATCCTAAAAGTATTTATAGTTTAGTAGTCTCGAAAAACTAGAAACATACTTGAATCTCCAATTATATATGGAAACATAAAAAACAAGACATTTTTTCATTGAGAACATAAATTTTCCCTCTAATTTAAAATTTAATATCAATAATAATACACATTTAACAATATTATATATTAAATGTCTATAAAACATGATTCTCATTTTATAAAATCATTAGTTTTAGATGAATAAATTAATTATACAAAAATATTAAATTAAAATCAATTTATAAAATAAAAAATTCATTATAAGGAACGTATTAGAACGTTATATAAGCACAAGTATCATTCTTAACTATATGAAATTTTTTTAGTTCTAGAAACCTCATCATGGGAAATCAACTATTAATGTTTTTCATTATATGAATCAATATTATTTTGAGAATCATGTAATGATTCAATTATAGTTTCGAAAAAACTAGATGAGAAATTTTCTAAGAAAATTTAGGTTCAATTCATATACTCAATAGGAAGGGGATTGTTAATAACTTTTGAAATTGGATATTTCCTTAATGAATTGTTATGGATATGAAATTATTTCAATTTTTATTTATGGAAATATTCTAACAATGTGAATGAGTTTAAGAAATGATTACCAATTATTCTGAAAATACTTTGGATAATTGAACTAGGCATATGATTTCATTGTTTTGGTGTAATATAGATAATATATGTGGCTGAAAGATAAAATCGTAAGAAGAAAAGATTTCCCTCAATTTTGCAGTAGCATGTGGTTCCCCCTCAACCATTAAAGTTTCCCTTGAAATTAAATAAGGGATTTAAATCAGTTAGAAGAAGAAAATATAGTTGTAGAGTATGTGTCAAGGTTATTAAATCCTTAAGGAAATTTATGATGTAGGGAATGATTCACACATGAAGGAAATTTTCTAAGATACCATAATGAGATAATAAACTCAATAGAATCTAAATGTTAGATATTAATATCAGATAATTAATTCTAAAGTTATGAATTTTATTTGATACTAATATATAATTAATAAATTTTGTTAATATACATGAATTCCAAATGAAGGGAGGAATTGAATATTTTTTTACTTTTTATTAGACTTATGAAGGAAATAATTTCAATATAAAATATTTTAATGTAAATAAATATTTCATGATTTGGTGGATCTAAACAAAAACATTGAATCTTTAATAATTTTTTAATATATTAGAATAGAAATTCTTTTGAAAAATGTCTTTCTATGAAAAATATGAGATGTTAAATATTGTTTATGATTCATAAGGTTCTATAACATGTTTGAAAATGAGAAAAATATAACTTTTTATCTAGTTTAAAATGGTTCATCTAGATATTTTTTAGAATAAGAGGAATTGAGATCCTGCCACTATTAAAGATATATTTTAAATAATAATATTAGTTTTATGAAAATGATGCAAATATATATAATTTTATATATGAGATAAAAATACTAGTTTTTTGTTAAATATTTCCATTGAGGCAATGATTTATTTACTTAACAAAAAAGGGGTTTTCTCTCATATAAATATATTCTAATATGAATATAGTGTCTATGAGTTGTGTTGGTAAATTTTTAGAATTATATAATTTCAACGTTAAAAAATGAAATATTATTCTAGTCTATAATCTGAATTTCACATTATATGCTAAAATAATTTAGAATTTCAAGTTAGGAGAAATGTAAATAATTGTATTTAGTTTCCATAATGAAGTGAATATAACTATATTATATATTATTTTAGGATATGTTAGTAATGTATGTTTTAAAATATTTGAAAAGTACTTGAACCCAATAGCCCAAAGATGGTGGTTACATTACTAAATTGGCATAGATACAAGTGATCACATCCCAAAAGATCAAATAGTTTATTAGTATTGGTAAACTATATACAAAAATATATCTCACAGTATATTTTAAAACATGAAATAAAACATGTTGAATGTAAAAAATTATACATCCATGAACATATAAAATATTCCCTCTCCATGTCATAGGGAAAGGAAACAAAATAAGGATGTGATAAAATGCTCATCAATGGTTATGTAAAAGGGAATCTATTATGAATTATAAACAAAAAAAATAATATGGTAAGGTAATAAAATGAATACCCATGACTATTAATCTATAACTTAACTATCATGAATTCCTAAGAAAATGTTAATATTGAATGGTAAATATCTGAACATGCATTTAGTTTAGTCAATAAATTGAGAAAAAAAATGCATCCATGGATAATATCAATGAAACAATGTCAAGGAAAATAATCACTGAATTCTCAATAAAAAAATACTGAATACTATAAATCATGATACAAGATATCATGAAATCAGTACCATCATGAACTTTCTATAAGATAGTTTAATAATATCGGTAAAGACCCATCTAACACCAATATACAAATTTATCTCATGAGACCTATGAATTCATCCAGGGGATATACAAATTTGGGCCCCACCTGTTACTCCATGTGTAAAACATTCCTCATATATTTAATGGTCTATTTATGCTTAATCAATATGACTTATCTATAAATATCTATAATGAGTAAGGAATACAAAATATCAATAGACAGTAGTAAATAAAATGAAATTCATTTGTTAACACTGTATGTAAAACTGTTATATGGGGTATGAAATAATTATATCCATGATACAAAAAATAGGGATATTAAAAGGAAATTTAATTTATAATGATCACAATGAGGTGAATGTTTTAATGGAAAGTTAATGACAACAAAATTAATCAAGAAAGTTAATGCCAATACATTCCTTAATCAAACTATTCATAAATCATTCAGATAAATAATAAGGATGGAAAAAAATATCCCTTGTATCATATAAGTAAAATAAAGGTTCTTTTTTATGAATATAAATATCATAATTTTTTTAAAAAATATTGTCGAGAAAAATGCCATTTTAATTTTGAAAATTATTTTCAAAAACTGTATATACTTAAAATATAAGGGAAAAAATTTTTATTTGAAAATATTTTAGTAAAAACGTTAAGGAATGATCAAATAAAAGAGTTTTCATAATGGAAAAAAATTATATTCATGTTAAGTATGTTAAAGAAAATATTCCTTTTATATTTTTGTAAGAAAAGTAAAAAAGTTCCTCATTTGGAAAATGTCAGGAAGATTCCTTTGAAAAATTTCTAAAAAGTAAAACATGGTTAATAATATAATTAATAAATCATTCAATAATATTAAAAAAAAATTAAATTAATTTAAGGACAATATGGAAATATATGAAAATTAAATTTCGTCCAAAATGAGAAATAAAGTTTAATTTTTTAAAAAATGTACTCAATCATCCTAAGTTCCAAATATAGGAAAATGGTACTATTACATGAACATTTCATGAAACATATTGGAGTTAAAATTTAAGGGTTCATTAGACCAAGATAAAATAATTTCATACAATGGAAATTCAGGGATAAATAACCCCGATTAAAATTTCATTGATGCATAAACCCTTACTGAATTGGAAACCTCTGAATCATAACATCCATAAAGGATATAATTTCAAATAAAATTTAAAATACATTGAGTATAAATATATGTATTATATAACATATAAAATGGGAATTATATACATATCATAACAACAAGTAGGTGTATTATACCAAATATGTCTCAATAGAGAGGAAATTGAGACAAAATATCTTTTAAATATAAAACCATTGAAGTGATAATTAATCAATTATTTTATTATGTGTATAAAATGAAAATCTACATAAAATATGTGTAAATACAACATAAGATAATAAAATTAATTTTACACATAATCATAGAATATCAAAGACAATGAAGTTGTAATATAACCCAATGAAAAGATATTGATTTATAAAATTCCGTACAACTTGGTAAATTTAAATTCAAATAGACTTGGATGAAATAATTAAAACTGAAACATAAAATTTGAATAATTATGAATTACACATGATATGAAATTCAAAATCGTAATTACATAAACCATATAAAATAAATTGGTGGGTATCACTAAAATATGCCTTAATGAAATTATATTGAGACGAAATCACTTACCTCACATTTACCTTTAAGTGATCATTACCTAACCCCATTTATAATCATTTAAAACATATTATTAATTCATAATATATCTATATTAATACACTTAATATAATATAGGATCCTATTATAACATCTTATAAAACGTTTGTTATTAATATTTCATTATTAACATTGTTTTTATTGTTAACTACAACATTTTATCATGAGTTGTTTTGTCATGAATGTTCTGGTTCTTGTGAATGAGATGAAAACCCATAATTTTTTGAATAATGACTCATTATATTCCTAAATAGTTATTACATCATTTTTATGAATATTTATTACATTACCTAGATACACACTGAAGACCCATTATAGTTTAGTGCCTTTGGAAACATGGAATCATAAACGTAGGTAAAAAAATGAGCTCCGTCATCTCGCACAAAACTCATCACAACAAGAACCCTTATTAGAAATATCATACATAATACATATTTTAAAAACATGGGGTAAATGAAATATATGAATAGGTGTGCTCATATTCTATGTAAGGTTAAACAAGAGAGATTCATTAGTATAACATGAACATAAAGGAATTAGAACATGCATGTAACCTAATCATGAGTCAATGAATAAAGATTATTTGTTCATAATAAATGGTTCAAAAGGGAATCCAAGAATGTGAGAAATAAATGAATAAGAAATTGAATTTGTGGCTTACACATAAGAATATAGAACCATTTCCATATTAGTAAAGGATCACAAAAAGAATATTACAGTGGACATAGTGCTTTACTAATCCAAGTTCACACCATGTTCTCAAAATTTATTACTAAACAAGTTGAAATATTATTCTCTCCCAATATTAAAAAACAATGTTTACTCCCCATTCCATTAATATCTATCTCATTAGATATTAATCTTTACCCAATGAATATAATTGATATATCATTATCACATGTCACATAATAAATACATACATATGTGTTCCATAAGACCAAAAACATTTATCATTTCATAACAAATGAAATGAAGTGGGTATCATAAGTATTTAATATTTTCAAAACCTATGGGATTTAGACTTGTTTCATAGACATTTGACTATTTCATAACCTTTGAAAAGAAGTGTGTTTAATAAGTGTTTTATCATGGTATAAGTTAGGGAAGAGAAATAGGTTTCATAAAAATCATTCCATCAAAATATAGAACATTAGAATGAAGAATTTGAATTTTATTATTGGATCATGTCCTCAGTAAGTAATAAGTAACACCAGCATATGCCATCTTATATATAAAATAATTTTGGATGATTATTAAAAATGATTCTTGAGGAAAATATCCGTCCTTCTTAAAAAAATTATTTTTAAAACATAAATCAATTTTAAAAAACTTAACTGAAAGTAACGTTGAAAAATTATAATGTAAACTTCAAATTAATGATTGGTTATGATGTCAGAATTTGTTTTTCATCTCATACAAATTAAAATTAAAGTTCTTTTCACAATTTCTATAAAATCCAAGAAGACATTATTTTTGGAAAATGTCATGAAGATTCCATTAATATTTTATTCATATAAAGTCATACATGGTTATAAATTTATTTTAAAAATAATTAAATATTAATAAAATATTTCTAAAACCATTTTTATAAAACCTTGTTTTGATGGAAACAATATTTTTTAATGAAGAGAGAAATAATGTTGTCTTTTCTTATAAACATTTTCTTAATTATCATATAAATATTTTCTTAATTATCTTAAGTACAAAAGAGTGTAAAAGTGGAAACATTACATGATGATATCATGGATGAAATAAGGACATGGAAATTCAAGATAATTATTGAGAGGTAGAAAATTAGATTTCATCAATAGATATGTAATCATATTAAATCCAGATAAATGAGGATATTATAACATAAAATATTTAACACTATAGGTAACATTGAATCATAATCCTCTAGAATATGTAAAATAAAATAAAACGAAAATTTTAATTACGATAAATTAATTAATTATATTACATATCAAAAGGCATATATATAAAACTCAAAATAAATATAGGTTCATAACATAAAAAATGTATCAATGAAGGAAAATTGAGACAAAATTCACTTATCTTAAGCCATGAATTCCATCATACTCCAGTAAACCTTATCTTTATTGTGTATTATCCTTAGGTTATTACTAAAATCATTCCAAGGATGAATTTTTATTCACACTAAGGCATATAGGATAAGGTTTGACGATTGGGAGGTGATTTTTATGTGGATTTTCGAAACTAAAAAGTGGGAAGTTTTGAAGAATATATGCACTGGGGTGGCCTTTTATAAATGTGGGAGATGATATACAATAATTATTTGAAATGAGTTGAGTCATTTCACATTTTTCACATGAAAAAGGGTCCCAAATTTCTCAAATTAGAGACTTCAAAATTATACGATCTAAATATGTAAATTGAATATTTTTTAGAAGTGTATTGGTGAATTTGACCCTTATCTTCTTAGTTTAACCCCTGATAAACCAATTATTACTTTAACCCCGATAATTAATTTTTACTGCTTTCACATATAAATTTGGTAAAAATTTATGTTGTTCTTATTAAAAATTATTCATTATTATAATACCAAATAAGGAATCTGTTTCTTCAAATTCCATCCATTGATTCAGGAATTAATAATTTAAAAATTAATCCCACAGATGTCATGAGAAAGAAGGATTTTAATGGGGAAAAGATCAAAAGTTTAAAATTTTTTATATCCATTTTATCTGTGAAATATATTCCAATGACCTAAATTGGATTAATAAATGTATTATTGAAAAATTTTATTTTTAAAAAATTTAAAATTATATTTATATAATTAAATAAATTATTCAAAATGGGAGTTTTTAATTAAAATTCATTATTTTGAGCTATTAATTAAAAAAGAATAATTTCTGAAAAATATAGAAAATTCACCCTAACCTAATTTTGAAACTCTGAATAAAAATATAAATTTTATTTTCTAAAAGTAATATTTTATAGGTTTCAAAAAATTATTGCTTTTTCATAAAAATATATAAAATATTTTTTAATAAAATATTTTTTTCAAGACATATAAACACATTATTGAAAATTATTTTATTTATTATCAATTCTTTTTCTACATGTTATTCCATTATACATAATATTTAGAATGTAATTTTTACTAATAAAATCATGATATTTAATGAAATTGTTATAACGAACTAATTTAAATAACTATATTAATAATATAAAATTATTTTTTTATAACATAGTGCAATGTGTAATGTAATATATACCAGTGTTGCGTGTAGGTAAAGCTTAAATTGGTGTATCATGCAATCGAAACCACCCAATAAATTTAATTTATATGACAGAAGTTCATAAAAATCAAGGTATTACATTATATCCCCATTCAAATTAATTTTGTTCTCATAATTCATTAATTTGATAAAAACATATAAGGATACTTATGCCTCATCATATCCTCATGCTCCCACGTAGCTTCATAAAACTGTTTTTCAGTTGAATTTTTGGAGTAGGTGAGTGGACTTGTTTTGTAGAACATTTTCTATATGATCTAGAGTCTCTAATGGTTTTCATTCATAATAAAGATATTTTTCAGATTTTATGAACTCTAAGTTTTTTAAAATTGAAGGTCTAGGTATGTAGTTCCCCTTGAGAGAACATGGAACACATTGTGGACTTGAGAGTGGTTTGGTAGAATCTCCATGCGATATGAGACCACCATGATAAAATCAATAAATTCAATGGGACTAATATACAACAGTTTTATTTTCCCACTCTACATGAATATTACAACCTTCATCCATGGATAAATTTATAGAAAAACATAGTCACAACCTAGAAATTATAGATCATGCTGATGACTATCAGAATAAATTTTATAGGGACACAAAGCTATTTTATATGATGCTAATTAGATCGAATCTCCTCTACCATTTCTTTAGCTATCTCAGGTCCCAATATCTTTATTTCCCTTACATCATTCCAAAAAAATATATCTCTACATATATTTCCCCAAATGGGTTTATAGGGATCCATTTAAATGTTTGAGTGAAAGATATTGTTAAAAGAAAACTAAACTAGAGGATGGTGTTGATCCCAATAACCTTTAAAATCCAAAGAAAAATATATCATCATATCTTATATGGTTTTAGTTGTTATTTCAGACTGACCATCCATTTGAGGATCATTTTCAATGTTGAATCTATGTTCTGTATCAAGATCATTCAGAAGACTTCAACATAACATTGATGTAAACCTCGAATCCTGATTAGATAAAATGTAATGCAGTACTCAAGGAAACCGTAAAACATCTTTAATGTATATCCTGGAATGATGATGCAAAGATAAGTCTTCTATGATAGTGATGAAGTGTGATGACTTATTAAGGTGATAGATTATCTCCCTTATAACAGTATGGCCTCTAGAGGCTTTGGGAAGTCTAATGAAAAAACCCATTGTGATTTTTTTTACATTTCCATTTTGGTATAGGTATCAGATGAACCGTCCCCTTAGACGTTTTTCATCCTTAACATGTTGAAATACCAAGAACTATGATACAAACTCTATAATATCATTCTTCATTCCATGACGCTAGATTTATTCATTCAAATCTCTATACATCTTCATACATCTAATATTAATAGTGAACGAAGAACTATGAGATTCCTCTATGAACTCATTATTCAAGTGTAGTAATAGAGGAATGTATACAAGGTTTCTAAACCATACCATTCCATCATGATCAAGGCTAAACTCATTAATATTTATAACCTTATTTTGTAGCTCTACATCTTCCTGATGCATGTTGTTAATATTTGCATGGATATATGGTTGAACATTCCATTGTGGAAGTTAATACATCCCCCTTAAATCAGGTTTTACAAGTCCATCCTTCAGATATCCTAAAATATTAGATATTTTATGATCCTCTTCATGGATAAGGTAGCATGATCTTTATGACTTAAAGAATTGACCATCATGTTCCCTATCCCAGTTTGGTAAGGTATTGAGTATTCAAAATCCATTACCATATCTTACCATATTTTATAGATAATATTCAACTCATTATATGCTAATATATACTTTGAACTTTTAGTATTATTATATATATCACCCTTTTCTCTATAAAGATAATGTCTCCATATCTTTAATGAAAAAACTAATATAGCTAACTCTAAATCCTGAGATGGATAATTTTTGTCATGAAAATTTAATTGTCACGAGGCATAGTGTATAACCTTATTATTCGTCATAAAAACACATCTCAATATCTTAGTGGATTCACCACAATAGATTACAAACCCTTCTCCACTATAGGGTAATGTATGTAATGGTTCACTGACTAACCTCTTCTGTTCCTTGTGTTTTCTTCATATTGAGTTATCTAGAGGAACATATACACCTTATGAGTTAACTTGGTTAGAGTATTTGATATTCATGAAAAAATGAACAAACTATCGACAATATATAGTTAAACAAAAAATCTATGGATCACATCCACCATGGTTGGTCAGTTACAACATTCAACAGCCTCCATCTATGATGGATCTATTAATATACCCTTATTTGATATTATATAACACAAAAAATAAAACTTTGGAATCCAAAATTCTCATATTATAAATTTTTATATAGTTTCTCCTTCCATAGGGTCTTTAGTACATTTCACATGTGGTCATCATGCTCTTTCTTTCTCTTTGATTAGATAAGAATATAATCTATAATGATTACAAAAAATAGATATAGGTAATCTCTAAAGACGCTATTCGTGTAATCTAGGATGATAGTTACAACGTCCCATACTTTACATACATTGTTATTACTTCAAAATTGAATCACACTTATTACAACATATAACAAAACCATGAAAGGACCGTATAGGTATAGTGTCTTTAGAAACTGGGAAACATAAACAACTTGTTCATAAAGAATCTACATTGTCTCCCATTTATTTCATCATATCTAGAGTCCCTTTTGGCATATTCTACTTAATAACCTTATTCCTGATCTGGGGAAAGAAAACATACAAAAGATTGAGTTCAAATGCTCAGTAAGGATAAACAAAAGAAATATGAATCACATCATATTCATAAGAATATAACATTTTGGAAATCTTAACCTGCAAAAGAAATCATAATTTCATAACATGAGATAAATAATAGTAGTGAAATGTAGTCCTAGTAATCATAACATAAAACATGGAACTTTTTGGCATACACACATAATCATAGAGAATCATTTCTTAGTTTTCAAGACTCATTTACAAGACTATCTTAGTGGACAAGGTCTATTTCTAAACCGAGTTCACTCCTCGTTTCAGTCCTGTTTCACTAAACCAGATTAACCTGCCATTCCATCTATGTCTATATAATGAGATATAAATATTTACCCAATGAATTTGAGGGAGATATAGGTCCCACCCATCTCATAATGAAACCATTCTTATGTGTGCCACAAAATCATAAATCATACATCATAGCATAACCCATGTAATAAAAATGGGATTCTTATACAACATGCGATCATGACATAAATAATATAAGATAAAAGGACATCATAAAAATAATTCTATCATAACACAATCAAATCAATGTAAAAATAGGGGTAGAAACAGAACCCTGTATTATCTTAGATGGAGAATAATTTTGACAAGACACTTGAACTCCATTATTGAGGAAAATACCATTTCTAATTCAAAAACATTTTCCTTTCTTAATATGTCATATAATTTTAAACTAAAAGAAGTTGATTAAAAATAAACTAGAAATATTTTAAAGTAAGCTTCATGGAAGTAATGTTCTAAAAATCCATTCATGCCGTATAAGTTATAAAAAACTTTCTTCTCGTACTTTGGCCAGAAAAGTGAAAAAGTACCTCGTACAAAAACCGACGAAAGATTCCTTTCATATCTTTTACTAAAAACTCCCCAAAGGGTAAAATTGGATTCTATAAATTGTAGGAGGATTTAAATAATATTACATATTTACAAAACATGGATGTGGATGATAAATATTCCCTAGTAAATTCTGAAGTAAAAACAATCTCGGATTAAAATTGAGATTGTGAGATTTTCCCATACCTTAGGTCTGATATGCTTTGTATGTGTCCAAACATCCTGTATAATGATTTAAATAATGTCATTGACTTATTCCATAATTATACTCATTGTTATGATATCATATATGGTCATATTCTTAGCTTCTTATTAGTCATATTTCGTTGCTACTTGTTATTCGAGTGTTTATTACTTTTTGTTCTTATGCGTGTTTTGTTCAATAAATTCGTATTCTTATTTTTAGGTTATAGATACCTAATTTATAGAATGGTATTAGTGTAATATATATCATATTAATTCTTTTACTTCATTTATATAATAATTATTCAATGAAGATCATGTATAATGTGTCACATCACATCATGGAGACGGTAGGCCGTACATACGCAGAAGTGATGATATCATTCCCATGATCGTGGAATTGTATTGAAGTGTATGTATACTATTTCAGAATAAATATCACTTTACAATAATCATATATATTTATTATTTACACCATTATACCCATCCATGTAAGGTGGTGGTGGAAAATAGATTACAACAGGGCGTGGAGACGGTATTCCGTACGTACGCACATGCGGTGATTTCATTTTCCGTAGGATGGATAGATGGTAAAATAGGGTTTTTCCATACTTATAATAACATATAAGTATATGATTGACCCTAATGTTATTACTTCATAATGAAACAACTAAATAAGAAGAAGTATAAGAAGAAATAAAGTTGAAAGAATTGTTAATGGACATTACCTCTTCTTTGAAGCACCTCTTCTTAACCTCTTCTTAGGGCACTAAAGATGGTATTTGAAGAAGACCAGGAACTATGGAATTTTTCTAGGGAAGTGGAGAATAGAAATTTTTAGGGGTTGGCCAAGCCTTAAGGCTCAAAGTGGTGTGAGGAGGAGAGGGAGGAGGTACCCTTTTATAAGGGAGGAGACGGGCACCTTTGGAAAAACTAAACAATATTATTTTATTATAAAGTCAAAGTTGGTTTATAATAGATCCGAATTGATTTATTTTGAAGCTAAGGTGGGGTTAGATCAAAATACTCTCATCAAATAGAATTTATACAAGTTTAGGTTTCTATTTTAACCTTATCATATGGATTTACCTTTAAGTTAAATAATTTTACATTTATCGTGCTTCTTGTTTTCTTACACTATTAGGTTCATAAACATACTATAACATGACAAAATAATCCCAAGTTGTATATTATTAATATATATAACCTTATATAAGACATTTTTCTGAACCTTATATTATTAGGAATAAAATAACAATTAATAATATAATATTTGTTATAAAAACTATTTCATGTCAATTTTGACACTATTTGGTAATTGATTTTTGTGAAAATCATAACAGAATGATTAGTTAAAAAAAGTTAATTAGATAAATAATAACATGTCATGTTAACCTATAAATTAGTGTAATTTATAAAAAGTCTCATATTACGTTTATTTGGGTCTTTATAACATCTATTATGTCAATATTTCATTAAAAATATAATTACATCATCATCATTGTGTCATTAATAAATTAAATTATTTAATGTATAAAAATTATAAATAAAATTCCATTATGTAGTAAATCTATTTATCTTTTTAATGAATATTTATAGTCAAATGTATCTTATGTATAACCCTATATTAAAAACGATTTAGTTATTAAACATTGATTTTAACTATTTTAACCCTTCTTAAAATAAATTAATAATAAATGTCCTAATCTAATAAAATTGGGCCTAAATGGTCATATTTTATTCCTAAGGTTGTTTTTGGTCGAACTAAACTTATCCAATTGAATTACGACATGTTTTATGGTAATAATAATATCATTTTTACCCTTAATTACCCAATTTACTTTTAACCGTGGTAAAAAAGTAAAAGGTTACTATTCACAAAAAATTATTTTCATCTCATTGAACCACATTTTAGTCCTTGATATTAACTGTGTCTCTTATATTTTCAAAATTCCACTCACAGAAGCAGTAAAATTAAGTTTTATGTGAATCTGAAAATTCTCCTAGGAGGTGGGTAAAGACGGTGAAAAGTTCAATAAATTTTTTATATATCTAATGTTATTATAAAATGAATCCAATGAATTACATTGAACTTTTATATTTGTTATGTATCAATTTTGAACTAAAATAAATTTAAATAAAATAATTAATTAAATAAATAAAAAGTCGGTTTTTAAATAGTAACCCAGTGTTTTCACGATTCATCAAAAATTGAAAATTTTCAATAGAATACAAAAATTTCACCCTTGGCTTATTTTGATATTCCTAATCCAAAAATGAAGTCCATTTTTAATGATAAAATTTATAAAATTTCAAAAAGTGGGTATTACTATTCATAACGGCTACTTTTAGCAATATTTTAATAGCATATCGTTGTTTAGTGAAACTCGGTATAGCATACAATGCAAGCTATCGAGGAAGGCCGCAGTTTCATGTAATGCAAGCCAAGCTAGTGTAGTGAAAGATTCTTTTGATGATTTATATAACATAAAAACAAAAAAAATCTTAGGTGTAACATTCTACCCCCCTTAAAATGAATTTCTCCCTCAAAATACGTCACTTTGTAACAAATAGATGAGGATACCTCTCCCTCATAATATCCTCAAGCTCCCATGTAGCTTCTTCTAATTCGTGGTTCCTCCATAAAACTTTCTCCAAGCGAGTGGTCTTGTTCCGTAGGACTTTTTCACTACGATCCAAAATCTCTATCGGCTGTTCTTCATAAGAATGATCTTGCTCCAGCGGTATAACTTCTAAGCTGAGTACATGTGAAGGATCGGGTATGTACTTTCTCAGGAGAGATACATGGAACACATCATGAACTTGAGAGAGATTCGGTGGAAGTGCCAATCAGTAAGCTTCCTTCCCAACACGATCCAATATTTCAAAAGGACCGATATACCTATGGCTCAACTTTATCTTCTTTCCAAATCTCTTTACTCTCTTCCACGGAGATATTCATAAGAACACTTTATCACCCACTTCAAACTATAGGTCTTTTCTTCGGTTGTCAGCATAAATTTTTTGTCAACTCTGAGTTGCTCTTTTGTGTTGTTGAATAGATCTGACCTTTTCTGTCATCTCATCAAGAAGATCAGGTCCTAATAGTTTTCTTTCCCCAACTTCATCCGAGCAAGTTGAAGTCTTGCATTTTATTCCATATAGAGCTTCATAAGGATCCATCTGAATACTAGACAGAAAGCTAATATTATAATAAAATTCCACAAAGGTAGGTGTTGATCCCAACCACCTTTGAAATACATAGAGAAAGCTCTCAACATATCTTCTAGAGTATGAATTTTCCTCTAAGACTGCTTGTCTGTCTGAGGATGATAAGCAGTGTTGAAACTCAACTATATATCCAGAGTACGCTGAAGACTTTGCCATAAATTTGAGGTAAACCTCGGATCCCGATCATATATAATGGAACGTGGTAATCCATGCAATATTTCCACTTCCTTTACATATATCCTGCAAGCTGATCCAGATAGAAATTATCCCTAATAGCAATGAAGTGTGCAGACATTGTAAGATGATCAACTATGACCCAAATAGCATTATTTACTTTGGATGTTTTAGGAAATCCATTGACAAAGTCCATAGTGATGTTTCCCATTTCCATTCATGTATGGGTAATGGTTGTAACATCCCCTTAGACTTCTGTCTATCAGCTTTAACTTGCTGACAAACCAAGCAACGAGAGACATATTCAGCAACATCTCTTTTCATGCCATCCCACCACAAGTACTCTTTCAGGTCCCTATATATAAGGCCCAAGACTTAAACATTACTTAATCTTGAGATATTTCAAGAATTCACCTTGAGGATCTTTTCAGGATTAGATTTTTAGAGAATTAGATCATAAAACTTGCATTACATCCCAAATTTAAATAAAGTGGTTACAATAAAAGATAGTATTCATTTTTCCCATCAACAGAAACATATTTAAAATAAAACATGGATTCTTTCTTTACACTTACTTGACACTATCATCATATCACATACCCATCCCTTGACCTGTGAAAAACATTTAAAAAACATGGGATGAGCATAAAAAGCTCAGTAAGGGATATAAAAATATGGAAAGGAAACATGAGTACATGAATACATAAGAATGAAATCATACTTTACCCATAAAACATAAGCACTTTAACATACCTCATCAAATCATGAATAAATCATAAGACATAAAGGTAACTTGAGGCATTCATAACATTCTTACGTAGGGAGTATCCCTCTTGGTTACATTTGGAATACCCATCACAGTATATTCCCTAAATCTCTTCGGAGAAACCTTAATGTTTAACTCCTTCGCGTTACCCAATGCATTGGAGAGCAATATCAGGCTCACCTGCCCTTAGATTATCATGGAACCACGTGTCTTCATAATAATTCCCAAGAACCATAACATAATCGTATCACATAAAATATGCATAAAGGAAACATAACATTTCCACTTTTCAATCACAAGATATCAATACAAAACATTGATATAAAAACATTATGAAAACCATTTTCAATACCAAAATAAAAGAAAAGTAAAACATGGTATTTATTTTTCTTTTAAAAAATGGTATGGCTTGTAGAGGAAGCCGAAACTCAAATAATGGTCACGGCGGCAGAGAAGTCGTTGTCACCACATACGTATGACAAATAAAAACATTCCCTTTTGTCATTTAGTAAACGCTTCATATAAAAATATTCCTTTTGAATAATCATAAAAGTCAAATGGGTTTATACACCGTATAAAATAAAGTTGTGTATAAAAGAAAATATGCCTCAATGAATGGAGATTGAGACAGATTCCTTTACCTCGGGTCCGACTTGACTCGATCGTTTTTTAACGTCCTGAATAATAAAAATGAGTTAATTTCTACTTGATTAAGAACCTTTTTCAAGTTCATTATTCCTTTTATATCACTTATTACCATGTTATGAACACTATGTAATTATTTATGTTAATAATGGTCGTTTTGTCGATCATTGGTACTTGAGTCAAAAATAAGCTCTTTATAATAACAAGTTCTTCATCTGGTAAAATATCCATTATATAGAGAATTATATTCAAGATGTAGATATCATATATATCATATATATCCAGTATATAAATGCATTTATAATATTACATAATCATTTAGAGGTATGAAATGGAATGCACCGTTCATAGAGACGGTAAATCGTACGTACGCATGAACGCTAATTTCATTTCTATTTCTTACTTAATGGAGTGAAATCATAATGATATAAATGTATATCATAATTCTAGTATAATATCATATATAATAACATTAATTCCATCCTTTATACGTCCCACTTACTGTATTAACGAATCGAATCACTTTGAGGGGGCGGTAGTCCGCACTTCCTAAAATGAAGATATCGTGTTTACCCATAATGGAAACCATAAAGGTATACCATAAATGAAAAATACATAAACTTATGTAAAACATAAACATATTATATATCATATATAAATATAGTGTCATCTTAATGGCCTCCTTTGAAGGTGTTAGAAGAATATTGAACAATCATCATTTCGTGAGGCAGAAATTCACCATCCACGGAGACAGTATGCTCTTTAACCATTAGATGAATGTGTGTGTAAGTGTATCTCAAATAATTATTATAAAAACATCCTAGTATATGTAAGAAACTACTTTTGTTACAAAATAAATGAAAAAAGAGGTTATGGGTTGGAGAAGCAAAATAAATCATAAGAACAGAGGAGAAGACACTACGTTTAAATCGGGTAACTCTTTTTGATATGAGATCAAAGGCTTCCTTGGGAAGACTTCAGCCCAATGTGAGGCTTATAGGAGTAAGAGAGGGATGTGGATAGACTAAATGGGCAGGTTTTGTCTGATCAAATGGCTTTGTAAGTGTGGGTAAGGAGGTAGAGGTGGGGGCCTTTTATAAGAGGAGAGGAGCGGCACTCTTGGAAAGTTATAAAAGGTTACTTAATTTTCAAATGCGTTTCAGATTTCAAAGGACCCGAATTGATATATTTCTAGGATAAGGTGATAATTTTTCGAAATATACTCATCCAATAGGTTTTTTAAATGTTTAGGTTCTATATTTTACATTATCTTTTCATTTTATTTAAATCATTAAATAATGAGGTAATCGCTGCATCATCATGGTGTCATAAATAATTTAATTTATTTAATGTCTAAAAATTATAAAAAAAACTATAATGATGTAGTAAATCTTGTTAGATTTCTAATGAATATTTATAGTCAAAAATATGACCTGTATAACCCCATTTAAAAATTGTTTTAGTAAAACAACTCCTGTTTGTGACATTTTTATTTTAACATTAAATAAAAAGATATTAATGTCATTTTCCTACCAAAGTGGCTCCATGGGGTCCCCAAGTTGACCCATTTATTATATTGGTCGGCCATGACACATCCAATATGGATAGGACATGTGTGAAGTTCATTTCAAATTATTAAAACATAATTCTTACCTTAACTTACACTAATTACCTCTAACCGCGATTAAAAACTTAAAAGTTACTATTCACCAAAAATTATTTTAATCCCATTGAACCACATTTTACTTCATAATGACAACCATGTATGTTGGATTTTTTAAATTCAAAACATAGAGGTGGTAAAATTTCATTTAAACGAAAAATCAGTTTTTTGAAGTACCACTTAGTGGTTTCACTATTCATCAAAGATTGAAGCTTTTCAGAAAAATTGAAAAACATAACCCTAAGATATATTTGATAATAAGGATTAAAAAATGATGTCTATTTTACAAAATTCAAATCATATAAGTTACATTAATTAATTTAATAATTAATTCTCGCTGTCATAGCAAATAACATGTTTTTATGAAATAATAAGTATCCAAAGATTGACAATAGTTTAAGTCCAATTTCAAAGTGAAATTAATTACAACAACCACTATTGGATTAAATGGTAAAAATATATTCTAATTGAACATTAAAACCAATTAAAAAGATAATATAATCATATCAATAAATTAGATTTAAAAGAGGTTTTGAATTAAAATACAACATTTTTCACTGTTAATTAAAAAATAAACTTTATCGAAAAAATACGAAAAATATACCCAAAGTAAATTTTGATGTCCCGATTCTAAAGAAGAGTTTTATTGGTTCCAATAGAAATTATAATAGTGACCAAAAATATATTTAATGAAGTTTCTCCATCAAAAGGCGATAAGTGGACCTTTAGTGAAAATTAGAGTATATATGCCTAAAATTGAATTCTTTTCGTTTTTAAGCCTTTATCCTTTATTGGACAAATGTAAAAACATTTAACAAAAATATATAATAAAATTTTAGTTATTTCTATTCATTCCCGCCAATACAATGGCTACGTGTTAACTACCATTTAAAATAATATTATTTTATTACTAGTGTGCAACGTTAGATTTCAAAGAAACTTTTCGTTGCGTATATGTTACGCTATCGAACATAGAAACCCCTTTATAGTAAAATAAATATTTAATTCATAAATATTAATAAATGTGAAAATGGTTTATTCTTTATTTACTTGGCATGTTACATCCTTCCCCCTTTTAGGAATTGTGTTCTCACAATTTTATTCACTTATCAAAATAAGTGGGGGTATTTATCCCTCATAGCATTTTCAAATTCTCATGTTTCCTTTTCAACCATATGGTTTTTCCACAAAACCTTTACCTGTTGAATTACCTTATTCCGCAACACTTTCTCTCTATGGTCAAGAATCTGGACTGGCAGTTCTTTATAAGAGATATTCTCTTCCAACTGAACTACCTCTAGGCTCAAAACATGAGATGGATCTCGCATATACTTTTTCAACATCGAAACATGAAAAACATTGTGTACCTGAGATAAACTAGGAGGTAAAGCCACTCGGTAAGCAAGTGATCCAACTCTCTCTAGAATATCATATGGTCTAATGAACCTTGGACTCTGCTTTCATTTCTTACAAAATTTCATAACACTTTTCCATGGAGAGACTTTGAGAAAAACATGATCACCTACCTGAAAAGATCGATCCTTCCTCCTGTTGTCCGCATAACTATTCTTCCTGCTCTGAGCTGTTCTCACATGATTCTAAATCAACATATCTTTTTCTGCCATCTCTTCTACCAATTCTGGTCCCATCAACTTCCTTTCACCCACTTCATCCCAGAAAGCTAGAGTTCGACACTGCTTCCCATATAATGCCTCAAATGGTGCCATACGTAGAATGGAATGAAAACTGTTATTATAAGAAAACTCAACAAAAGAAAGATGTTGGTCCCAACATCCCTAATAATCCATCTAACAAGCACGTAGAATATCCTCCAAAGTCTGAATGTTTCGTTCTGACTTCCCATCTGATCGAGGATGAAAATATGTAATAAAATTTAATTCAGTACCCAACGACTTCTAAAGGCCTTTCCAAAAGTTATAAGTAAACCTGGGATCACGATCAGATACAATGGAGAGAGGAAGTCCATATAACCTGACTATCTCACTAAGATACAAACAGGAATGTTGATCTAGGGAAAATGTATCTCGTATAGCACGAAAATGAGCAGGTTTAGTCAAGCGATCATAAATAACCCATATTACATTATTATCTCGAGGTGTCTTCGACAATCCCATAATGAAGTCCATGGATATATTCTCCCATTTCCATTATGGTACTGGTAAAGGCTAAAGCATCCCTTTTGGTAACTGTTTCTCTTCTTTAACCTGTTGACAAGTCAAACACATCACTATAAAATCATAAATATTTCTTTTCATTCCATCCCACCAGTAATACTCCCGCAGATCTCTGTACATCTTTGTACTGTAAGGATGAACTGAAAACGGAGAACTATGAGCTTCACATAACAACTCTCTCTTCAAGTGTGAATAACAAGGCACACACAATCTCTTTCCAAATCATAAAACACAATCATTATCAATGTTGAATTCAGGCAACTTACCCTTCTGAACCAGCTCTACCATTTTCTGTAACTCACTGTCTTGCTTCTGTGCTTCCTTGATTCTGTCTGATAGAGAAGATTTCACTGATACCTGAGACAAAACAGAAGAATATCCTACACCAAAAACTTCTTTGCCAAAATTCATCGAATCCTTTACCAAAGGATCATGTTCCAAATGCAACATTTTTAATGAAGCATTACTTTTTCGACTCAAACCATCAGCCACTTTATTTGATTTTCCCAGAAGGTAATGAATTGTACAATCATAATCCTTGATTAATTCTAGCCGTCTCCTCTGTCTCAGGTTCAATTCTTTCTGAGTGAATATATAATTTAAAATGTTTTGATCGGTATATATTTCACACTTTACTCCATACAAATGATTCCTCCAAATTTTTAATGTGAAAACAACAACAGCTAATTCCAAAACATATGTAGGGTAATTTACCTCATGAGTTTTCAACTGACGTGAAGCATATGCAATTACCTGATCATTCTGCATTAGGACACAACCATGTACTTTCAACGAAGCATCACTGAAGATAACAAACCCGCCATTCCTAGTAGGAAGTTCCAAAACTGGAGCATTCACCAATTTTCTTTTCAACTCCTGAGTCAACTGAGCCATCACTGCAATAAACTGTTTAGTTCTGATTCTGACCATCTTAGGATACTATTTGGAAAGTTCATTTCCCACTGTATTCCTTCCCAAAAAATCCGTTCTATTTCCTCTACGAAAAACCATTCTTTACACAAAAATATCTTAGGTGAAGCAACATGGTAATCTTTAAATGTTATATCATTTCAATCATACCATAAATTAACTTATGACTTATCAATTTTCTAACTCCTAAAGTTGTCTAAACCGACCTCTGATACCAACTATAAGGCCCCAGCCTTAAAAATTACTTAATATTGAGATATTTCAAGAATGCACCTTGAGGATCATTTCAGGTTTATAGTGTTAGATAATTAGATCATAAAACATGCATTACATCCCACATTTAAAAAAAGTGGTTACAATAAAAGATAGTATTCATTTTTCCCATCAGCGGAAACATATTTAAAATAGAACATGGATTCATTCTTGGCACTTCCTTAACACTATCATCATATCATGTACCCTTCCCTTGACCTGTGAAAAACATTTCAAAAACATGGGATGAGCATAAAAAGATTAGTAAGGGATATAAAAATATGGAAAAAACATGAGTACATGTATACATAAGAATGAAATCATATTTTACCCATAAAACTTAAGCACATTAACATACCTCATCAAATCCTGAATAAATCATAGAAATCACAAGACATAAAGGTAACTTGAGGCATTCATAACATTCTTACGTAGGGAGTAACCCTCTTGGTTACGTTTGGAATACCCATCATAGTATATTCCCTAAATTTATTTGGAGAAACCTTAACTTTTAACTCCTTCGCGTTACCCAATGCATTGGAGATCAATATAGGGATCACTCACCCTTAGTTTATCACGGAACCACCCGTCTTCATAATAATGCCCAAGAACCATAACATAATCGCATCACATAAAATATGCATAAAGGAAACATAAAATTTCCACTTTTCAATCACAAGATATCAATACAACACATTGATATAAAAACATTATGAAAACCATTTTCAATACTACAATAAAATAAAAGTAAAACATGGTATTTATTTTTCTTTAAAAAAGGTATGGCTTGTATAGGAAGCCGAAACTCAAATAATGGTCACGGAGGCGGAGAAGTCATTGTCACTGCATACGTATGACAAATAGAAACATTACCTTTTATCATTTAGTAAACACTTCATATAAAAAATTCTTTTTGAATAATCATAAAAGTAAAATGGGTTTATACACCGTATAGAAGAAATTTGTGTATAAAACAAAATATACCTCAATGAAAGGAGATTGAGATGGATTCCCTTACCTCGGGTCCGCCTTGACTCGATCGTTCTTTAACGTCCTGAATAATAAAGTTGAGTTAATTTATACATGATAAAGATCCTCTTTCAAGTTCATTATTCCTTTTATATCACTTACTACCATGTTATTAACACTATGTAATTATTTAAGTTAATAATGGTCATTTTTTCGATCATTGGTACTTGATTCAAAAATAAACACTTTATAATTACAAATTATTCATGTGGTAAAATCTCCATTATATCAAGAATTTTATTCATGATGATGATATCATATATATCATATATATCCAGTATATACATGCATTTATAACATTAAATAATCATTTAGAGGTAACAAATGAAATGCACTGGTTATCGAGACGGTAAGCCGTACGTACGCATGAACGCTACATTTATTTCAATTTCTTACTTAATGGAGTGAAATCATAATGATATAAAGTTATATCATAATTACAGTATAATATCATATATATAATATCATTAATTCCATCCTTTATATGTCCCACATATGGTATTAACGAATCAAATCACTTTGAGGGGGCTGTAGTCCGCACTTTCTAAAATGAAGATATCACGTTTACCCATAATGGAAACCATAAAGGTATGCCATAAATGAAAAATACAGAAGCTTAAGTAAAACATAAACATATTATATATCATATATAAATATAGTGTCATCTTAATGGCCACCTTTTAAGGTCTTACAAGAATATTGAACAATCATCGTTTTGTGAGGCAGAAATTCGCCATCAACGGAAACAGTATGCTCTTTAACCTTTAGATGAAGGTGTGTGTTAGAGTAGCTTGAATACTTATTATAAAAACATACTAGTATACTCAAGATACTGGTTTTGTTACAAAAGAAATGAATAAAAAGATTTTAGGGGGTTGGAGATGCAAAATAAAACATAAGAACAAAAGAGAAGACACTACCTTTAAATCGGGTAACTCTTTTTGATTTGAGCACAAAGACTTCCTTGGGAAGAATTCTTCCTAATGTGAGTCTTCTAGGAGTAATAGAGGGATGTGGAGAGATTAAATGGGAAGGTTTTTGACGCTCCAAAGGCTTTGGAAGTGTGGGTAAGGAGGTAGAGGTGGGGGCCTTTTATAAGAGGAGAGGAGGGGCACTCTTGGAATGTTTTAAAAGGTTACTAAATTTTCAAATGATTTTCGGATTTTAAAGGTCCCACATTGATGTATTTCTAGGATAAGGTGATAATGGTTCTAAATATACTCATCCAATAGGTTTTTGACATGTTTAGGTCTTAGAGTTTACATTATCATTTCATTTTATTTAAATCATTAAATAATGAGGTAATTGCTGCATCATCCTGGTGTCATAAATAATTTAATTTATTTAATGTCTAAAAATTATAAAAAAATCATGATGTATTAAATATTTTTATATTTATAATGAATATTTATAGTAAAAAATATGTCTTGTATAACCCCATTTATAAATTTTTTTAGTAAAACAACTCATGTTTGTGACATTTTTATTTTAACATTAAATAAAAAGATATTAATGTCATTTTCCAACCATAGTGGCTCCATGGGGTCCCCAAGTTGACCCATGGATTGTATTGGTCGGCCATGAAACATCCAGTAAGGGTAAGACACGTTTAAAGTTCATTTCATATAATTAAAACATTATTATTACCTTAAATTACACTAATTACCTCTAATCGCGATTAGAAACTTAAAAGTTTTTATTCACCAAAAAATTATTTTAATCCCGTTGAACCACATTTTACTTCATAATGACAACCATGCATTTTGGATTTTTGAAATTCAAAACAAAGAGGTGGTAAAATTTAATTTAAATGAAAAATCAGTTTTTTTAAGTACCACTTAGTGGTTTCACTATACATCAAAAAATTGATGTTTTTCAGAAAAATACCAAAGCATCACCATAAGCTATATTTTGTATTCTGGATTCAAAAATGATTTCTATTTTACAAAATTCAATACATATAAGTTACATTAATTAATTTAATAATTAATTCCCGCTGTCATAGCATATAACGTGTTTTTATGAAATAATAAGTATCAAAAGATTGACACTAGTTTAAGTCAAATTTCAAAGTGAAATTAATTCCAACGACCACTATTGGATTAAATAGTAAAAATATATTCTAATTGAAATTTAAAACAAATTAAAAAGATAATCTAATCATATAAATATATTAGATTAAAAATAGGTTTTGAATTAAAATACAACATTTTTCACTCTTCATTAAAAAATGAACTTTATCGGAAAAATACCAAAAATTTACCCAAAGTAAATTTTGATGTCCCAATTATAAAGAAGAGTTTTATTTAGTTCAATAGAAAGTATAATAGTGACCAAAACTATATTTAATGACGGTTCTCCATCAAAAGGCGATACGTGGAACTTTAGTGAAAATTAGAGTATATATGCCTAAAATTGAATTCTTTTCATTTTTTAAGCCTTTATCCTTTATTGGATAAATGTAAAAACATTTAACAAACATATATAACCATATTTTAGTTATTTCTATTCATTTACGCCAATACAATGGCTAAGTGTTAACTACCATTTAAAATAATATTATTTTATTACTAGTGTACAACGTTAAATTTCAACGAAACTCTTCGTTGCGTATCAGGTACTCTATAGAACATAGCAACCCCTTTAAAGTAAAATCTATATTTAATTCGTAAATATTAATAAATATGAAAATGTTTTATTCTTTATTTACCCAGGATGTTACACTATACATCATCGTCTTCCAGGATGAATAGAGAATGAAGAACTATGAGCCTCATCCAGCAGCTCCTACTTTAATTCTGTGATAGGAGGAACACAAACCCAATTCCCGAACCTTATTATCCCATCACAATCAAGGTTGAATTTAGGAACATTTCTCGCATTCTTTTGTAACTCTACATCTCCTTTCTATGCCTCTTTAATCTTCATAAGTATAGATGGTTGAACATTCATTTGAGAAAGATAAGATTTTTCCCCTTCCATTATAATTCCAAGATCCATCCTTTTTAAATCCATTAATATTTGATCTTTTGTGATCCTCATCATGGATAAGCTAGCATGGTCTTGTCGACTTAATGCATCTTCCACCTTGTTTTCTTTCCTAGGGTGATAATGAATAGAGTAGTCGTAATCTTTCATCAACTCCAACCATATTATTTGGCACATATTCAACTCCTTTTGTGTGAAAATATACTTTAAAAATTTATGATCAGTATAAATATCACACCTTTCACCATAAAGATAATGCCTCCAAATCTTTAATGCAACGATTTCCGCAGCTAACTCCAAATCATGAGTTGGGTAATTTTGATCATGGATTTTCAACTATCATGAGGCATAAGCTATCACCATATCAGTTTTCATAAGAACACACCCCAACCACTTCTTGGATGCCTCACTGTAGATCACAAACCATTCTCCACTATAAGGAAGTGTGAGTACAGGTGCACTGGATAACCTTCTTTTTAACTCCTTGAAATTATCTTCACATTCCCCCGTCCACACGAATATAACTTATTTTCGAGTAAACCTTGTGAGTGGATTAGATAATCATGGAAAATCATTCAAAAAATGTCGATAGTATCCAGCCAAACCAAGAAAACTTTGGATCTCAGTTACTGTTGTTGGTCTCGACAATATTTTAATAACCTCTGTTTTTGCCGGATCCATAGATATCCCCTATTTTGAGATTATGTGACCCAAAAATCAACTTTTTGAAGCCAAAATTCACACTTGGTAATTTTGGCATAAGGCTTCTCCTTTCTCAGGGTCTTCAATACAATTCTCAAGTGATCTTCAGGTTCTTCCTTACTCTTTGAATAGACAAGAATATCATCTATAAAGACTACCAAAAACTAATAAAGATAGTCTCTAAAGACTCTATTCATTAGATCCATGAATATAGCAGGGGCATTAGTAAGACCAAATGGAATCACTATAAATTCATAGTGCCCATACCTTGTACGGAAATCCATCTTTGGTATATCCTCCCTTTTTACCCTTAATTGATGATACCCTGAACGAAGATCAATCTTGGAAAAGTATTGAGCTCCGCGTAGTTGGTAAAATAATTCATCAATGCATGGGAGAGGATATTTGTTCTTGATAGTGATCTTGTTAGGTTCTCGATAATCAATTCAGAGTCTCATTGATCCATCTTTCTTCTTAACAAACAGAACAGTTGCTCCCCAAGGTGACACACTAGGGCATATGAATCCCTTATCAAGATTATCTTGGAGTTGCTTCTTCAAATCTTGTAACTCAATTGGGTACATTCTTTAAAATGCCTTTGAAATAGGAAAAGCACATGGTACGAGTTCTATTGAAAAATCACCTTCAAAATTTGGTGGAAGACCCGACAATTCCTCCGGAAAGACATCATCAAACTCTAGTACAATGGATATATTTTTAATTGTGAGTTTCTCTACAACCATTTGAGATAAATAACCTTCATTTAGTGGAATGAAGACCCATAAGATGGAAGAAATTTCCACTGGGAGGTTATGTTCATCCTTTCATTGAGAGAAGATCATAGATTGATCTGGAATATGAAATGTGACTTCCATTCTTTGGAAATTGATATGAGCTTCATATATAGAAAGCAAGTACATGCCATGAATCACATCAAATTCCACTATAGGAAGGATCACAAGATTTTCAAGAAGCACTTTCCCACAAACTTCAATTGAAGAAGAATTATAAACATTTGATGCGACTGTGGTGACATTAGGAGTTGTCACAGCTAACTCAACATCTAATTGTTGAGGTAATATGGTGGTACCCTTAGAAAATTCATTAGAAATAAAAGAGTGGGTGGATGCAGAATCAAATAAAAAATTTTCTACTTTAGAGTGGATGGTAAGTGTACCTTTCACAACATCATTATCATATTCCACATCAATGATAGAAAATTCACGTGACCTTCCTTTGCCTTTAGCCTTAAGAGTTTGTTGACGTCGATCATCATCAAGAACCCTTGGATTAGGGCATTGATTAGAATTATTCCCCATTTCCTTGCACTTGTATCATTGAAGTGTATGAGGTGCACTCTGTGTAGCCTTTTCTTTATTCGCATCACTAGAAATCTTCTTCCCATCATTACATCATTAATATCCCCAATGACCTCCCTTTCCACATTTGAAACATTTACTTGTCCCTTTAAGACAACTCCCTCCATGTTTCTTTCCAAACTTCGAGCATAAGGGAAAACTCATCTTCTTTTCATTGTGCTCTTTATATTTTCCTTTGAATTCCATTTTCCTATTCTTATCAAACCCATATGACTGATGGTTTACTCTAATCTCCATCTCAACCTTGAGAGAACATCGAACGATTTTGTCATAGCTATTGAAGTCCCTTATGGCGAACGCCCTTCAAAGACTTGGTTTTAAGCCACTAAAAAATCGATCAATATTACTCTCAGGTTGGATAATAATCCCTGAAGCGTACCTTTCAAGTCTTGTAAAATTTTCATCATAGGTACCAATTGATTCATCATCCTTTTGCTTCAATTCAAGAAACTCCTTCTCCATCTTCGTTCGAAGAATAAGAGAGAATTACTTATTGAAAAATAAGTTCTTGAACTCGTCCCATTCCATGGAATCAATTTCATCTCTTGGACTCGTATTCTTGATAATATTCCACCATTGATCAGCTTAACCTTCCAAATGATATACTACTAAGATGACTATATCATGTTCATAACATTAATGAACTGAAAATATCGTTTCAGTGGTACTAATCCACTGTTCAGCAACTAATGGATCAGTAGACCCGCTGAATGAGGGTGGACGTTTCCTCATGTAGGATTCAACCGAATTTTTCTCCTTCCTTTGCTCATTTGGAAGTCCTGCATGATTCATATCTTGAGAAAGTTGTGTGAGCATGGCTATAAGATTTTTCATTCCAGCTCCCATAACGTTTGGTTTCTCAGGGGGACAATCAATGCATTGCCCATCGCATTCCGCGTTAACACGGTTCCTTCGGGTTCCAGCAATTGACTAAAACCAAGAAGAATAGTGTGAGAAACACTAATTATAATAGGAAAACCACATAATCAAGAATAACATTTTACACTTAAGGTCTTATCATAGGTTTTTCATGGCCATTTTTAAAACACTAAGATTGTGTTTTTTGCTAAGACATAGCCTTAGGGTTCTTACTAAGGCTTTCACATCCTAGATTCCAAAGGTTGACTATACCTTTCCTCTGATACCAACTATAATTACCCATACATTACATATATTTTTATTACTTCAAAATTGAAGCAAACTTATTACAACATATAACAAACCCATGAAAGGACCGTATAGGTATTCTGTCTTTAGAAGCTGGGAAACATAAAAAAATAGTTCATAAAGCATCTACATTGTCTCCAATTTATTTCATCATATCTAGAGTCCCGTTTGGAATATCCTACTTAATAACATTATTCCTGACCTGGGGAAAGAAAACATACAAAAGGGTGAGCTCAAATGCTCAGTAAGGGTAAACAATAGAAATATCAATCACATCATATTCATAAGAACATAACATTTAGGAAATCTTAACCTGCAAAAGAAATCATAATTTCATAACATGGGATAAATCATTGTAGTGAAATGTAGTAACAATAATCATAACGTAAAACATGAAACATTTTTGAATACACACATAATCATAGAGATTAATTTCATAGTAGTCAAGACTCATTTACAAGACTATCTTATTGAACAATGTCCATTTCTGAACCGAGTTCACTCCTCGTTTCAGTCCTGTTTTAGTCAACTGGATTAACCTTCCATTCCAGCCATGTCTATATCTTGAGATATAAATCTTTACCCAATTCATTGGAGGGAGATATAGGTCCCACCCATCTCCTAATTAAACCATTCTTATGTGTGCCACAAAATCATATATCATACATCATAGCATAACCCATGTAATAAAAATGGGATTCTTATACATCATTCCATCATAACATAAACCATATAAGATAAAAGGACTTCATAAAAATAATTAAATCATAACATAATCAAAAAAATTTAAAAATAGGGATAGAAACAGAACCCTATATTATCGTAGATGGAAAATAATTTTGATAATACACTTGAACTCCATTCTTGAGGAAAATATCCTTTCTACTTCAAAAACATTTTCCTTTCTTAACATGTCATATAATTTTAAACTAAAATAAGTTGATTAAAAATAAACATTAAAACTTGTAAAGGAAGCATCATTGAAATAATGTTCTAAAAATCCATTCATTCCGTATATGTTAAAAAAACATTCTTCACGTACTTTGGCTGGAAAAGTCAAAAAGTACCTCATACGAAAAATGAAAAAATATTCCATTCATATCTTTTACTAAAAAGTCACCGAAGGGTAAAATTGGATTTAAAAAATTGTAGGAGGATGTAAATAATATTATATATTTAAGAAATATAGATGGGGATGATAAATATTCCCCAGTAAATTCTGAAGTAAAAACAATCTTGGATAAAAATTGAGATTGTGATATTTTCCCATACCTTAGGTCCGATATGATTTGTATGTGTCCGAACCTCCTTTATAATGATTTAAATAATGTCATTGACTTATTCCAGAATTATAAACATTGTTATGATATCATATATGTTCATATTTGTAGCTTCTTATTAATAATATTTCATTGCTACTTGTTATTCGGGTGTTTATTACTTTTTGTTCTTATGCGTGTTTTGTTGAATAAATTCTTATTATTCTTTTTAGGTTATAGATTCCACATTTCTAGAATGGTATTAGTGTAATATATATCATATTTATTGATTCAATTCTTTTATATAATCATTATTCAATGAAGATCATGTAGAACTAGTCGCATCACATTGTGGAGATGGTATGTCGTATGTATGCACGAGCGATGATATCGTTCCCATGATCGTGGAATTGTATTGAAGTGTATGTATACTATTTCAGAATCAATATCACTTTAAAATAATCATATATAGTTATTAGTTACACCATTATACCCATCCAACTGAGGTGGTGGTGGAAAATAAATTACACCACGGCGTGGAGACGGTATTCTGTACGTACACACACACGGTGATTTCATTCTCCATAGGATAGATAGATGGTGAAATAGGGATGTTTCATACTTAAAATAAAATATATTTATATGATTGATACTGATGTTATTACTTCATAATGAAACAACTAAATAAGAAGAAGTAGAAGAAGAAATAAAGTTGAAAGAACCGGTAACAGACATTACCTCTTCTTTGTAGCGCCTCTTCTTATCCTCCACTTAGGGAACTAATGATGGTATTTTAAGAGGACCAAGACCTCTAGGATGTTTCTAGGGAAGTGGAGAATAGAAATTGGAAAGTTTATACCAAGCTTTAAGGATCAATGTGGTGTGAGGAGGAGAGGGAGGAGGTGTCGTTTTATAAGGGAGGAGAGGGGCACCTTTGGAATAACTACAAAATATTATTTTATTATAAAGTCATATTCGGTTTTTAATAGATCCAAATTGATTTATTTAGACGCTAAGGTAGGTATGGGTCTAAATAATCTCATCCAATATAATTTAGGGAATTTTAGGTTTCTATTTTAACCTTATCATTTAGATTTAACTTTAAGTTAAATAATTTTACTTTTACCGTGTCTTCTTGTTTTCTTACACTATAAGGTTAATAAACTTACAATAACAAGCCAAAAGAACACCAAGATGTTTATTATTAATATATATAACCTTATCTAAGACATTTGGCTGAACTTTAGATTTTTAGATATAAAATAACAATTAATAATATAATATTTTTTTTAAATACTATTTCATGTCAATTTTGACACTATTTGGTAATAGATTTTTTAAAAACTCATAACAGAATGATTAGTTCTAACAATGTTAATTAAATCAATAATAACATGTCATATTAACCTATAAAAGTATTTGAATTCATATGAAGTCTCAAATTATATTTATTTGGGTATTTATAACATCAATTATGTCAATATTTCATTAGTAAGATAATTACTGCATCATCATTGTGTCATAAATAAATTAAATTATTTAATGTCTAAAAATTATAAAGAAAATACCATTATGTAGGAAATATTTTTATATTTCTAATTAATATTTATATTATAATTTATCTTATGTATTACCCAATATTAAAAATGATTTAGTTATTAAACATTGATTTTAACTATTTTAACCCTTCTTTAAATAAATTAATAATAAATGTCCTAATCTAATCCAAGTAGGCCTAAATGGTCATATTTTATTCCTATGATTTTTTTTGGTCGAATTAAACTTATAAAATATAATTAGGACATGTGTTAGGGTAATAATAATATCATTTTTACCTTTAATTACCCTATTTACTTTTAACCGTGGTAAAAAAACGTAAAAAGTTACTATTCACCAAAAATTATTTTCTTCTCATTGAACCACATTTTATTCATTGATATTAACCATGTCTCTCCTATTTTCAAAATTTCACTCACAAAAGCTGTAAAATTATGTTTTATGTAAATTTGAAAATTCTCCTAGGAGGTGGGTAAAGACGGTGAAAAGTTTAATAAAATTTTTATTTATCTAAAATTATTATAAAATGACTCCAATGAAATAAATTTAACTTATATAAGTGTTATGTATCAATTTTGACATAAAATATATTTAAATTAAATAAATAATTAATTAAATAAAAAGTCGGTTTTTAAATAGTAACCTAGTGTTTTCACTATTCATCAAAAATTGAAAATTTTCAGAAAAATACAAAAAAATCACCCTAGCCTAATTTTGATATTCCAAATCCAAAAATGAAGTCCACTTTGAAATATATAATTTATAAAATTTAATAAATTTTTTATTACTATTTATAATGGCTAGTTTTAATAATATTTTAATAGCATATCATTATTTAGTGAAACTCATTATTGCGTACAACGCAAGCTATCGAGGAAGGCCACAATTGCGTGTAAAGAAAGTCAAGCTAGTGTAGTGAAAGATTCCTTTGATGATTTATATAAAATAAAAACAAAAAAAATATTTTGTGTTACAATAGTTGGGGGATTAGTAAGACCAAACAGAATAACTATATATTCATAGTTTCTATACATTTAAATGATTCCATATTTGGTATATCCTTTATCTTGACCCTAAAATTGATGAGGTAGAGAATGAAGATCAATCATGAAAATGTATTGAGCTCAAAAATGTTGATAAAAATGTCATCTATATGGAGATGAGGATACTTATTCTTAATTTTGATATTGTTCAGCTTTTAATAATCAATACATTATCTCATTGATCTACCTATATTTTTTCCAAAAAGAATAGGTACACCATATGGTGAAATACTAGGCTTAATAAATCCTTTATTAAGGTTATATTGATGTTTTATCTTCAATTACCAAAACTCAATTAAGTATATTCTATAGGGAGTCTTTGGAATTTGTGAGGTACCATATATGAGCTCTATTGAGATCTCAACTTCACATTTTGCTGGAAGGAACATAAACTCTTTCTGAAAGTCATCCACAAATTCCTAATGAATATCCACATCATAAATCTTGAGTTTATCCCCATCAAATTGAGATAAAAACCCTTTCCAAATGGAAAACCCATACAATGAATGCAATCTCCATTGGAATTACATATTTATTGTCAAATTTATAGATGATTATAGATTGGTTTGGAATATCAAATGAGGCTTCTCTTCCCCTAGATTTTATACGGGATTTATGTAGAGAAATCAAATACAACGCTAGGATGACATCAAATCCAACCATAGGGATAATAAAATGATTTTTGGGATGCACATTTCCACCAAAATCAACTATAAATAAATCATAAACATGAGATAAAATCATCATACAATTAGGTGTTTTTTTTCTTATTACACATATAATAATTTGGATGGAATATTTATAGCCGTGGAAATTTTTTTATATATAACTGAATTAGCACATCCAGAGTCAAATAAGACATTAGTAGTTCTAGAGTGTATGGAAAGTGTTGCTTTCTCCACGTAGTTATTTATCACATCATCCAAAACATTGTTTTCTTAAGATGCCCCCTTTTACATCAACTTAAGAGGTTGTTGAAGTTGATCATAATCATTAACCCTCAGGTTTGGGAACTGGTTAGTCCAATTTTCATTTTCCTTATACATGAGGCACTGATGTGTGAGAGGTGTAATTTTTATATATTTTTCTCTGTTTTCTTCATTACCAAACTTCTTCACATCACTTCAGCAATAAATTCCACAATGACCATCCCTTCTATAGTTATAACATTTATTATTCCACCCATGAAATTTTCTACCCCTGTTCTTCTGATACATATATTATAAATGAAATATCTTCTTCTTATATCCATGGTTCTTAGATATTCTTTTGAACTCTACCTTCATTTTCCTATAAAAATATGATATTGATATGTAACTCTAACCTCCATTTTCATTATAACATCACATAGAATAATATATTCACATATAAGTAATTAGTCTTTGGACATTTCCCTTTAGATGCATGCTTTAAATCCACTAAATAATAGATCATCCTTAGATTCATAATGGATGATAATACCCAAAATGTACCTCACAAGCCTTGTAAAATTTTTTTCATAGATACCACTGAGTTCATATTCTCTTTCCCTTATCACAAGGAACTCATTATACATCTTCATATGAATATTATGAGGACTGTACATATTGTAAAATATTTTCTACAACGCATCTAAATCCATTGAGTTGATTCATTCATATTTCCTTATATTCTTGATAAGAGTTCACCATTAATCTTCTCCAACTTCTAATAGGTAGACAAAAAAAATTAATTTTTTAATGTTCTGAACACTAGAGAATGGAAAATATCATTTCATTAATAATAATATAATGATTATAAAATAGTTTATTAGGCCAGCTAAAATAAGATAGAGATGTATTCACGAAGGACTCAAAATAATGGTGTTCCCCCTTTATTTAATTGAACATCCAACATAATTTAAAGGATAATAATCTTGTCTGAGCATTGAAATGATGTTTGTTATTCTAGGTCCCATGACATTGGGATAATCATGAGGATAATAAATACACTATCTATCACACATAGCATTAATGAAGTTCTTTCAGGTTCCAGCAACTGAATAAAACTATAAAAAAAAGTGTCAGAAACAATATTATTAGTAGAGAACCAAAAATGCATGAAAATAACTTATAGGATTTCTAAATTATGACACATTATTTAAAATATTATACTATAGGTTAATCCTAGGTCATTAATAGTAATATTATATTTAAATCAATCATAATGATTCCAAAAGATTTTTTGAATTTCCAAAGCACATACCCCTGGAGTTTCAAACAAAGTGTGCAACAAGGCCCATTTTCGTGCACCAATCCCCGATCAATTCTAGATCAATACAATGTTTTCATGTTTATTACACATAGGTAAATCTATTCCAATTTCACATCCACTTATTTTATCCAAAAAGTGATCAATTTCTAGGAAATAACTCACAATATTCATTAAAACATTTCTAGGGCATTTTCCTATACATTGACTCATCCTTAGACTTATCCTTTTACATGTACTTGGGGATATCACTATTTTTTCTCATCTTATTTTCCAAAGTATATATAAAAATTTTCTATAATACCAACTATAATTTTTTTTTTCATAAATAGATATTACATCAATTTAAAGAATATTTATTACATTACATAAATACACTCAAAAGATCCATAATATTTTATTGCATTTGGAAACAAGAAAATATAAAGACTATTTCATTAAAGTGGAACATAAACTTTGACTGTGTTCTTAAAAACTATAAACCTACTTAGATATATCATACAATTTACATATCATCATAACATGGGTAATGGAAACATAAGAAAGGGTGTGCTAATATTCACTGTAATGGTAAGAAAGGGAGATATGTAATCATAACATTAACAAACGTGTAGGATAAAATGTGATTATCATTTGAAACCCATACTATTCTTATGAAAGATCATAATCAATAGTAATGGAATAATTATTGTATGTTCATAATACATGAATAAATAAGGGATTCAAATAACATGATCTAGAAGATCATAAGACATGGGATTTTTAGCATAAATATAAGGATTAAAAAATCATTTAAATATTAGTCAAGCCTCACTACCAAGACCAATATAGTGGAAAAATCCTTTAGCTAATCCATGTTCACTCACTATTCAATACCTTTATTACTAAATCAGGTTCCCTTCTCATTAAAACCCTATCTTAGTGATCCATGTACACTCCCCATTCCATTTCTATCTATCTCATGGGATATAAATCTTTACCCAATGAATTGGAAAGAGATATAGGTCCCACCTATCACATAATGAAATCATACATATGTGTGAGACAAGATCATAAAATTCATCATATCATAGACCATGAAATGAAATGGGTCTCAAAAACATTTCATCATATCAAAAACAATGAAAAATAGAAAGGTTTCATAATCATTTCATTATATCATAACCTATGAAGAGAAGTGGGTTCCATAATAATTTTATCATAGTTTAATCCATGAAAGATAACCATGTTTCATAAATATCATGCCATAAAATAACATAAAATTTAGAGAAATAATTTGAATGAAATTATTATATCATTTCACCAATAAAAAATGGGTAACACCAAAGAATAACATATAAGATGATAAATAATTCTGAAATATCATTTAAAACATTTCTTGTTGAAAATATGTTTTCCTCGTAAATAACATTATTTGAAAAATCATTCCAAAAACATTTTTCGTTGAATGTAATCTCACAAAATAAATGAACATTTGAATTAATTATTGGTCATGACATCAATAAATTTATTTCATGTAGTAAACATTAAAAATGGATTCTTTAAAAAATTTAGCAAAAATCCTAATGAGCATTGTTTTGGAAAACAATGTGATCATTCTTTTCAATACAATTTTTCAAAAGTTCAAACATGGGTATAAATGTATTTTATAAATAATCAGGAATTAATTAAACATTTTTAAAACATTTTTATAAATCATGGTTTTGAAAGAAAACATATTTCCTAGGGAAGAGGGAAATAATGTTGAGTTTTCATAAAAACATTCTCTTAATAATATTAAGTACCAATGTCTATAAAAAATTGTACCAATACTTATATATATCATGAACAACTAGTGGAGAAAAAACATGATAATTATTGAGATGTAGAACATGTTTTATTATCAATGGAGACTTAATCAATTTCAATCCACATAAATGATGAGATTGTAACATAATTTATCTACCACTTCAATAATATAAAACATAATCCCCATTAAAGAATAACATGAAATGGAATGTAAAAGATTATACGGATAAATACATACATGATATTACATGTAAAATGATATTTATATACACTTCATAATGGAATATCGGTTCATAAAATAATTTACATCTCAAAGAAGGAACATTGAGATAAAATTACCTTACGTTAAGCCATAACAATACAAAAAATGACTTATACCAATAGAAATGTAGTGATAGATAATATATCTATTGGTAAAGATGAGAAATTCCATCAGATATTATGTTTTATTGGTATTGATTTTAAGCACCAACAGTTATTTTTACCAACTGATCTATCTGTTGGCATCGATCATCTAACACCAACAAATCTTTTACCAAAATTTAAATATATTGCTTTATCACACTATTACCAACATTTTTTTAACAACACATAAATATATTATTAATAATAACCATTTCCAGCATATCTTTTATCATCAATAAAATCTATTACAATAAAAAATTCAATGTTAATAACCAATTAAAAGAAACCAATTTTTTTTATAGATTATTATTTTTATGACCAAAGTCAACATTTATGGTTTTATTAAAAATATAAAATTAAATGATTTTAATTTTCAATTATCTCTATGTGTAAATAGTTATTATATATTGTAATTATTTTCATTTAATAAACATTCAAATACTACATATAAAAATTAAAATCATTATGATATTTGAATTTGATAAACATAATAAATACAAACATTATAATCAATAATAAATTAATAAACAGAATTGAAATATATGTAATAAATAATTTATATAAAACATAATTTACATTTATAAACATAATTGAAATTTTATTTTATAATATAAAACAAATATATTATTTTTTGTAAAATTCAATATTTATTATAAAATAATAAATTAATTAATTAGTAACATATTGAAATATTATTTTCTGTCGTATTTTTTCATATATTTAATTTTATTATAGATTACATATATTTAATTTTACAAAATTATTACTATTTTCAATCCATTGGAGATTATGTGATCCTCTTCAATTCACCCTGTTGTACCTCTCGAACCCCTCGTGGTTTAATTATCATGATCACAATCACTCTCTTATTTATCTAATATTGTTTTAAGTGTTTTTGGATGATAGGCATGATTTCAGGTGGCCAAGGAATTGGGCCATGAAGGCCAAGAAGGAAAAAAGCCAAAATGGACTGAAATTCAGTCCACCGGCCAACCGGTGGCTTCACCACCTGCCAGCCGATGGACCCTGGATAGAAGGCTGAGCCACTGCCTCAGCACCGGTCAACCGGTGGCCTCGGCACCGGCCAGCCGGTGGCACCCAGCCAGCACAGTGGTTGCTACTGCCTCAGCACCGGCCAACCGGTGGCCTCCTCACCGGCCAGCCGGTGGAGCCTGAGCCCGTGCCCTCCTCCTTTTTGCACACACCGGCCAACCGGTGGCCCTGTACCGGTCAGCCGGTGGAGGCAGTCAAACTAGCTGTTGGGCTTTTGACCAGCCTGTCCACTTGGCCTCCAACGGCTCTGAAAGCCTCTCCAACGGCTCCAAAGGCCTCTAACGGCCATATGAGGGTTCCCCCTCTATAAATAAAGGACTAGGAAGCCCCAGAACATTTTCGGAACAATTGTGAAGCCAACGGACACATTTTCCATCATTTGGTTAACCTCCGGCGGATTGCTCCAAGGGAACCCCACTTGCTCCAACACACTTCCACATCCAAGGAGCACCACCAAAGAAGCTTGGGAGCTCCCTTCATCAGCTCCATCAATCCATTGGCGCCCAAGACTTCCCCATTATGGTTTTTCATTGCTTTATTCATTTTGAGCTTTAAATTGAGTTTGTGCCTACAAACTCCCATTTCTCTCATCCTCCATTCTTTTGGGTTTTCACATCACCTTTAAGGTGTGAAGAGGTTAGTCAAGCCTTCCCTTTTAAAAGGCTTGAATCATAGGTGAGCTAGCCTTCACCTGTAAGAAGGCTAGTGGGTTCTTGCTCAACCAATAAAAGCAAGCTGTAATAGGTTCTAGACTAAGCTTAAAGTCTAGTGGGTTTCTTACTAAAACCATTAAAAAGAAAGCGGTAGTAAATCTCTCAACAGTTGAGTTGGGAGCGGAGACGTAGGCCGGGTTTTAGGCCGAACTCCGTTATCAATTCTTGTGTCTTGCCTCTTTATTTCCGCTGCACTTTCACTTTGATTTTTAATTTGTTAATTTTTTTAAGGCAATTCACCCCCCCTCTTGCCATCACTTCCTTTCTTTCTCCGCCCAACACACCCCACGTGTACGCTCGATCTCTCGCATTCCTAAATCTTCACCGTGAGGATTTCGTCCGCTTCAATCCACCCCAAGAAGCACTGAAATCATCTTCTTCCAGTCCCATGCATGCTCTGGTGAGTGGCACTGACTCCCTTTCTTCTCCTCCAATACGTACACCTAAAACCATATCGTTTCCCCTACTTCTACCCACAAGCAGCACCGAAATCCTCTTCTAATTTCCATGAGTTCAGTATCCCCTCTCCCATAGTCTATATGAAACCTTGATCTTCCATCATATCCTCACCTCTTATATGAACAATCATTAACTCGACCATCCTCTAGTGTATTCAACCCACCAAATTTAATGGCTTGAAACCCTAATCAGTTGGCTTCCTCTAATTAACTTCTAGTAAGGTAAGGATGATTGAAAATCCATCCCTTTACCTTGAAAAGATTTCCCTCTCAAACATTCGTCCTTCAGTGAATCCCAAATCCCTTAAACCCCTCAAAATAATTGATGTGTTTTTAGCTGATGGTTTACGGTTTTCCGATGTAGATCCAAATAATTTTTTTAGGGTTTCGATATAATTCGAGATGTCTGCCTCATCGATCCACAACCAATAGGATACCAGAAGCATTGCTAATAAGGGAATGGTGTTCCAACCAGCCAATTCCATGACCCATTTCCATGATAAAGGTTCCCACAGTTTACCTTTACACATATTTGAAGCTTAGAAATTCAATTTAACTTTTTTTTATTTGATGACATATGAACACATTAGGGTTTCACATGTATGGATTCACCATTTATGTATTTATGTTGTTCAAATCATCAACTGAACCCACATTATAGTGTTGTAGGTTTCTTCCTTGCCTAAATTTAATTACTTCACTTGAACCCACATCCTTCCCCCAAATCCCTCCACCACATCTGATTTTTCCATCATAAAGTTTTTCTATATCATTGTTTTAATTATATACTAACCAAACCCATTTTCTTAAATTGTGAAATCTATTTTATTTGTTTATGTATTTTCTCTAAATTTTATCTATCATTGTTCTTTGATCGTTAAATTCACACATCAAGAGTTCACAAACTATCATGGTTCCTTGCTTCACAAGAACAAATTTCTTTGTGGTTTGCTTTTTGTTCTTTGTCCACTTAGGTGTTTTTTCTTGTGAGTCCCCTAATATTTTTTAAATTATGATTTTCCATTGGCTTTCAGTTTATTACATTCAAATTTACATAGCATTGGTATTGGTGATGTGATTGCATGCCCTTATCGGTATGTTTTAATTTGTTTGTAAATAACCATAGATTCTTTAAAATCATGGATTTGATTTATATGAAATAGGATTTTGGTAAATTACATGGGTTTTTTAGTTCTTTTTCTATGTTGTTTTAACACTAAATGGTCGAGCCACATTCCAAGAAGGGTTCATTCACTAAAGCTACACCCTCTAAATACTTCTGCATCAACTACCTTGGATGGATGGAGATCCCGAATGGGACCAAATAAAAAACGCGAAATAAATTGAATAAAAATAAGTAAACATAATAGTTGGCTCAAATGGACTATTCCTAAAACCACAAACTGAGATATATCAATTTCACCTCATATTCATGTACAATATGTCTCCATTTGTATAATCACACAACTTAAAAACTCTTTTGATATGCATTTGGATGAATTGTTTTTTGTTGTATCCATATAGGGTTTCTTCATGGATATTACTAAGGTAACTTTGATAAGATGGTCACCAGAGACATAGGAATATGAGTAAGCACAAGATGATGTTGTATAATGAAATTGAGGTATATTATATTTATTTAAATTCATTTAAAATTCATAAATATTATGTTTCTTTAGAAATAGAATGTTTTATACAAATTTTCATCAACTTTTTTAGGAAATAGAATGTTCTATTCCACTACTATTAATTAAAGTTGAAAAAACGAAACAATATGCCCATTAATTCACATTAAACTCATGAAAATTTCGTCTTAACATTTAACAAACCAAACACTCTAATTTTTTAACCAAACAACTCCTGAGTAGTTTTAAGAAAATCAAAAACTTTTTTTGAATACTTTTTAAAAGACCACTACATGGCGCAACCACTAGGTTGCGCCCATGGGGCTAAATTCCGGCACTTATTATAAGAAATTATTTAATTAAAATGGTTTAAAATTCATTATTATCATCAAGAAATAATTACTAAGTCTTCTAATAATTCTAACATGGTATTTAAACGCATTTCAAAGTTTAAATACATAGCAGTTTTCATGTTTTTCACAATGGGAATCCTGTTACATTCAATAACCGATAACCACCCCTTATGAGTATATTTCAAAAATTCCAATACTTTTTAAAACTAATTATTTATTTAAAATAATTTAAAATTCAATATGATCATCAAGAAAACATTACCAAGACATTGAATAACTAAAAAATGTTAAATAGCGACATTGATGCAATGTCATGTAGTGGTGTTATTTAACAAGTATGAAGTGGGTTACCAAACTATGATAACCCCTCTAATTTTTCCTACAATGTATCATTTTTATAGGGATAAAGTGTTCCCCTTATGTAGTGGACCCCACACTCCCCTTTTGGAGGTATGTTCCTATTTTATAGCCCTGTTATCATTCTGTTTTAATGATTTTAAAAAATTACTTATTTTAAAACCTATTAAAAAATGACTGATGTTTTCCCACACAAAAGGTGCTTTCCTTCGACCACATCTTCCCCACATTACAATGACATTGGTTTACTCTTGAATTGTTTAGACCATCATAGTGGAATTTGGAATGTGATTCTCCCTTATGAATTATAATAGAAGTAATATTTATCACTACCCCTATATAGTGGTGAGTATGTTCAGTTAGGGAATAAGGAAATGGAACTATGAAAGAGATGCTAATGTGGGATACCAAAACACTCTAGTTGTGATGATTATCCTAAATATGAGAAAAACAAAAATAATCACTTGAGATTTAAGTGTAGAGATAAAAAATATTGAAGAAATGTACAAATAAATATGTGATATCTACTACCTAACCATGAAGTGTAATCCTATTAGAAATGGTGTTGTTGGAGACCAACTATGAAGGACTGGTGTATGTTGGTGAGCATTGAGGTATTTATTATAGCATAGGATGAAATCATCAGAATTGTTCAACATTAATTTAAAAGATAACCTGAAATGTTTCTCAATATAATATATCATTAGGTCTATAGAATAAGGTGTATGCATTGAATGATAATGATCATTGCAGTCTATACTAGTTGTTTCCAGTAGGGTGCTGGAATAGCACTGCATTAGGGTACTGGTATGGCATGGAATGATTAGTTGACTCTTGATAATCAAGGTTGGCAGGGTCCATCCTCATTGTCTGCACCTTTAGGTAGATTGAAATTCGTAATGCACTACTTTATATCTTGTAAAAAAATTGATGAATCTTGGAGCACATTGACAATGATATCCTTCTTTAACCTTATCGGATTTCCAACCACTATGGATTCCATGGTAATTTTGTTCTTGATGTTTTAATTCATGATATAATACAATATAGATCTAATATAATAACTCTATCATAATTTCAATACCTAAATTTAACACCATCAATGAATTAAAACTTTTCATTTTATTGATCTTTAGTTCTGTAGGGATATGTTAATTTACTATTGGATTTTGACTAATTCTATTTTCCTTTTAACTGGGTTATCTTTTGTTTATATTGGATTTTTGACTCTTTCCTTTTGAATAATCACTTTTTAATTTTCATTTTAACTATTTTAATCCTTTAGTTATCATTTTAAAATATTTTTAATTTCCCTTTTAACATTTTTTTTCTAATTTGATTTCATTTCAGGCATATTTTGTACTGATTTGAGTCTTCCATTTAAATTTTTTTAATACTTTTTCCTCCTTTAAATATATATCCTGGCATGTATGATCATATCCTTCCTGTTTAATTTTCTACTTCTGCATATATACTCATTTGATTTGAAGTGTTAATTATTTGACACTTTAAAAGGATCTGGGTGAATGGTAATGAAATAACACATAGATATAGTGGTCATCATGCCTTTAATATTATATTTTTTATGAGTTTCTCTCAACTAAATATATAACCTTTAGGCTGTTCAAAAAGTTGACACTTTTTAAACTTATTATGCATTTACAATAAGTGAAACTACATCTCTTTGTTTCTAGGTATGACAATTAAGCTACCCATATAAATTTCATTTCTAATTATCATTGTTTTCTATTATTTCCCTTATTATCTCAATTTTTTATAACTTATGTAATTCTTTTTCTATAATGGAAAGTATAAAAAATGATTGTTCCTATGTTAGATTGTTATGGAGTAAAATTAGATTGTGATCCTAGGTCATATAAAACCATTATGAGAGGTTCTTCTGAAATGCAACACTTTTTGAGGCCATTATGCATTCACAAGAAATGAATCTACTTCTACTTGGTTTGAGGTATGAAAAATGAGTTTCAAGAACAATTGTGTTTCTAATTTTTTTTATTCTTTCCCTCAATCTATTCAATTTTTAACTTGTGTAATTATTAATCTATAATTTCAGGTATGAAGTCTGATTCTCTTGAGCTCTTCAACAGAATAATTAGTTTGTTTGCAAACATCAAGAAGATGTAATTAGATTTTATGAGTTTTGTTTTTCTGCACCTTTCTATGTTATTTTAGACACTTGGAATTATATATATCTATAAAGAACATATGTATGTTCTGTATTTATGTATTCAAATGTCCAGGATATCTATATTTATAGTAAAATGTGAAAACTCCACTATACATGTCACATTATCCTTTTTAATCCATAATCATCAATCTATCCTTGATGTCCTTTTAGGTGTTTGCACAACTTTTAGATCATGATAAAATTACTGCACATAAAATTATATGAATGTCTCTATTATTGTACATAAATTTATGCCTCGAGGATAGACTTTTATCCCACTGTCTCATGGTTAACATCAGTGTATTGAGTTGAATAGTGATTTCCCAATATTATAACATTCTTAACATCAGAAACTTCGACACAGAATCTCTTATAGATCTGAACCAGTGACCGGTTATGATATAGTATAGTAACGCATGTAATGTTTTTTTCAGGGATAAATGGTGAAAATTATTAAGGATCGGTGCATTAGTAATTCCATGAATATAAACAACTATAGTAGTGGGAAGGTATCATCCATAAACTCTATTTTCACCCCATTCAACGACTCTAAAGAAATCTCAATATCAAGCACAGGGAGCATCATCGAATGGTCTGCACCCAGCTTCACCCATCTTAATATCATGGGGAAAAGAGAAAAACCAATTTAACCTGTAACTAGGGGAGGATGTTCAATGCCCTGGATAAGTTGATAAGAAAACCAGGAGAAGTATATTCCTCATGGTTCACTGCTTCGTGAGCCACACAGTCAATGTGCACCATGTCAGTTATTGGAATGGATAGGGCTAGAGAACCTTGCGGGCACATCCACCTTATATAGTTTATAGATTTTAATAGTTTCACACTTTATAGATGTTGTTCTATGTGAATAATACATCAAAATCAAAATTGTTTGTATTTTGTTTCTAGTATTTAATATTATGTTAATGGTTTTAAATTTCCAATTATAAATATCGTGTTTTTAAATTTGAAGATGAATTTTTTGATTCTTATATTTCAATTTTGAATATCATGTATATGATCCTGAATCTTGAGTTCAACTAGTCTTTTTTATTTCATTTCAAATTTGGATTGAATGTTTTTGTTGTAAATATGAAGCCTCCAAAAGCAAGATTTACAAATAGAAGTATCTAGATTCCAATTACGGGTACTAATTTCTAGATTCAACGATCAATTTTATAATACTATATCATGATTTCAATTCTGGTTTTTAATTTTATAGTTTTAACATAGTTTCACATCGTATCAAACATTTAATCTCCAAAACATATGAATGTTTTGGTCAATGATATTGGTAGATTTATCTCTTTAAATTTTAAGACATTATATTTCATTTTTGATTGAATCTTATTTTCATTTATGATGGAGATGCTATAACATGTTGATGTTTTGAGTTAATGTCACTCTTAATTGAAATTACGGTCATTCTCAATGGTTTGTGTCCATATGTTATGTTTCACTATTAATTGAAATTAGTGATTGTGATTGTTTTTATTGCAATTTTAGCTTGGTGGACTGGATGTTGGAGGTGTTAAGAATGATGTGGTTAGAGGGGGATATGAGTCAATGGACATACCTGTTGTCACTAGATTCTTGATATGTCAACAGGGTTGATGACAAATACTCACTATGAAAGTCATTTTTTATACCTCTTTATATATTGGTTTCAATTCATGTAGATATATTTCATTGATTTTAGTTGAAGTTGGCTCAGTGGTCTTGAGAGATGGATGAGTTGATGGTACCTAGTGTGGCATGGATGAGTAGGATCTGGCTCACTGGTCTTAGGTCGTAGATGTCTTACTGGTGATTGTTGGCCCTTGGTGTGGCATGGATGGATGGTGCTGGCATGGGTGGTGGAGGGGTCATCGTGGGGTGTGTGTGTGTATTGGGGGGATAAATTTTGTATTGATGGGTGTGATGGATCTGATAGGGGCTGAATTTTCTATTTATTCTCTTTTTATTAAATTTCATTATTAATATAATTAAATTATTTCTTCAAATTTTCAACATGTTTCAAAAATTTATTTCCTTTTAATAACTAAAATAGATGAATTATATATGATAAAATAATAAATATAATTTTAATTTTAAATAGAAATAAAAATTTATAGATTTTATTCAAATGAAATTTATAAACTAATATTTTATGTTGGTAATATTATTACCAACAAAAAAATTGGTCATTATAATCTCTTTCTATACATTTTAAACAAACATATATATTATCTGTTGGTATTATTGTAATTGCAACTGAATGATTTTATCTGTCACAAAAACATTTAGTGATAGAGTTCTTACCTACAGTTTAGTGATAGGGACACATATATTGGTAAAAATTTTTACCAATAGAAAAATTACTTTTACCAACAGATGCACCCATGTTGGAAAAAGTGAAATATTTTGTAGTGTAAATGTCGTTTTACTCTATCAAACCTCCCCTTCTTGGGCAATCCCCATTAGGAATGTGCTAAAAGCTTTCGTAGGATAAATTTATGCCCAAAAATGACTTATAAGGTGAAGTTATGGAATTTGAGAAGTGACTTGGGAAGGTCTTAGATAAACAAATGAGGTGTGAATTTATGATGAAGATAGGAGATGTGGTGACCTTTATTTGTGGGGGATGTGAAACACTTTGAATATTTGAAAAGAGTTGAGCGCTACCATGCTTTTTCCCCTAGAATAAGGGTCTAAAATGGCTCTCATTCAATCCATATACATGATCATGTAATAATAAGTCCATCTAATATTTTTTTACCAGTTTATATTTAAATTTGACCCTTATCTTCTTAGTTTAACCCCTGATGAACCCATTTTCACGTTAACCATGGAAATTAATTTTTACTATATTTAATATGCTTTTTTATCAATAATTATATTATACATATAAGAAATTATATATTATTTTTATTCCATATATGGAATCCATTTTTCTAAATTTCATTCACATAAGTATAAAAAAATAATTTTAAAATTAATCTTGCGTGCATGATGAGAAAACGATTTTTTAAAATGAAAATGATCAAAAGTTTACAATGTTTATATATAGATTAAATGTAAAATTAACTAAAATGTCCTAAATTAGATTATGTGGATTTATAATTGAAATAATTAAAATTTAAAACAAATTTAAAATATAAATTATATTTCAAAATAAATTTAATGAAAAGGCAGTTTTCAATTAAAATTCAGTATTTTTCACTGTTAATCAAAAAATGATTTTTTTTACAAAAATACCAAAAACATACCCTTAGAAAATTTTTACATTATGAATTCAAAATATGATGTTTTTTTATCAAATTAATTTTATAAATGTTTCAAAGATTAATTTAATTTTTATGAAAATAATACATAAAATCATTCTTTGTGAAAATAAAATTTTCAAAACATATAAATATTTACCAAAAAAATATGAATTTTATTATAAAAATGTTTTATTTATAGTCAACCATTATAATTAATGTTTTGAAATTAGTTATTACTATTCATATAATTAAGGATAATGTATAGGTTAAAACATTTGTGTTCAAATAACTATATTAATAATATATTGTGAGCCCCCAAGGCATTAGTGAAGTGGTTCAGCGGTTGGGCCATTTCATTGTTTGGTGGAACTATCAAAGGCTCGAGTTCTGCCATGTTTGGAAACTATAAATATTATGAGAAGGGATATTGAACACCATTACTTAGCCATGGAACGTGTATCTCCCTGGGGTGGAGGAACCACCATACGGGTATAGAGGGGGAATTAATTGACAAAAAAGGTTTGGGGATGATGTAGCCAGAAGGGATCCTATGAGGTAGGGTTTCTACTTTCCCAATGATTCATCCCCTTCCTAGGATTCTCACCCCACCTCTGTATGGATTTCCCCTTATATGAAATTTATCCTATGACCCCAAATTTCCCTCTCAGATCCTCCATCGCGTGTCGCCCCACCACTGCGAGTTAACCCCCTGGACGCCGCCACGAGTCACCCTCCATGATCCGGCAATCATGAATCACCCTCTCGGATCCAGTAGTCATGATTCACCCACCCTAATCATACTGCAGCAATTATTCCTCCCAGTTCCAGACTCTGCAAGTGCACTACTGTTCTTGTGTGATGACCTAGTATGTGGTGTCGTGCAAAGTCATCTAAAGGAGGCATCCTTGCGACCTCTCTCCCCTACTAGATATTCCATATCATATGCCCTCACCACTCAGTTTTTCTAATCTCTAGTGTGGTGATCCACCTTGTATGAACTCTTTACAAATTCATTCTATTGTTTCCCTTTCATTTCTACATTTTTTTTGGAATCCTTTGAGTCACAATATTTTTTTCTCATGTTTGTGGTCATCCGTAGTGCTCGTAGGTGCACACAAGGATGAAATTTGTTCGACATGAACTTGTTTTAGTGCTAACTAATATCAAGGTCATGTGCCTGGATTATTCTGTTCACTCTTGGTTCCCTCTTATAATTTTTCATTATATTTTGTGTAGGAAGATAATTAGGTTGTGTTTGATAAATTCCATGATTTTTGGGATGGTGTTGGTGTCCTTGATGGTCAATCTTTTTAGGTGCTCTTTTGTTTATTTTTTATTTTTTATTACTCTTGTCTGAAATGGTGGATCCCCATGCACATGCTAACTCACTTTTTTTTGTTCTATCTTACCCTCAAATTGATTGTTGGTTTGTTCTCATTCAACCATAAAGTGATTTATTTGAAAATTTAAAAAAATGTTTGTCTATTAATATTATATCTTTATCCTGTTAAAACTATGTTCCATGTGTTAAACAAGATTAGGCGATTTTGCATGTATCATAATATTAACATGTTCTATCATGAGAAAAATACATTCAAATGAATATAATTTATTAAAAAAAATCATAAAAAATTAGGTCATTAAATAGTCAATCATATTAATGTTATAAATATCAAATTTATTCGTTGGATACATTTTTAAGCAATTTTTGAAAGTAGGACACAGAAAATGAATCCCATTTATTCTTGTAGAGGGTAAGCCATAAGTTTGTACGAGTAACAATATCATTCCATTAATGGGTAATATGGAAATGAAGTGGGTTATATATTATTTTTAAATAATAAATATCATATAATAGGGACCATAGGTATTCATTATGACTATCCATGCATGTAGGTGAGGAAAAATAATTACCTCTGTTTGTGAGGTGATAGTCCTCCATATACATGAGTGATGACTTTGTTTCAAATTTAATATTGGACGAGATTGATAAATATTATTACATAAATATAAAGAAACCTCATCATAAGGTATTCAATTATTATATTGTACTGTAATTTTTTTATACATTGTTGTAGTTGATGAAATAAGAATAAAAAAGGAAGAGATTAGGGATGAATATTACCTTCACTTAGAGAAACCTCATTGGGGACTCTTATTATGGATCCTAAGATTGTTATTTTTATTTAATATAAAATAAATAATATGGAAAATGATGTTTGGGAGAGACCTTGGTATGTTTTTTACCCAAATGGATTGAGAGTTATGAATTAGGGAGGGGAGGGGGTGACCTTTTATAATTGATAAAGAATGAAATTTCTATAAATAACAATATATATATATATATATATATTCAATAATGGGAAGCTAACATCATACCAAGTTCATTACAATTTGACAAATAATGTAGTGTAGGTAAGATATTACTGATAAAAGCCTCAAAACCACAAAAAAAATTAAAAATGTTATTCCCATGTACTCATAGTTTACTTGATTTTATCATTTTGTTTTACACCAAGGTAATTAGTTTTTCAACTGAGGTAATTTTTGCTTCAATACAAAAATAAAATGAAAATTAATAGATATTTTGGTACCTATTATTATTAATATGTATTCCATTTTATCTAATTAAAGTATTATGTATGTGGAAAATTAATTTTAATATAAGTTCCTGTAATGTGAAAAACTCGGTTTGAACCTTAATCATGATAAATAAATTTTATAGTATGTATAAATATTTATAATTAAAAATTGAGTTTCAAATGTTATATAATATTAATTATTTTGTTCCCAAATATTTAATCCATTTTATGAAATTAAAAGCTTATAAGTGGTAGAATTTAATTGAAGGAATAAACCCTTAACTTGTGTTTAAAATGGATTTTAAATAAATGCATTTTTCATGCATATGATTTATGCATTAAAAATTATATATTTGGGATTAAAATATAGAAATTTAATTTACATATTCCATTATTAATTTTTATTTTAATTAATTAAAATGGAGAAACATTGTGAATTTAAAATCTATTATAAGAAAAATGTGTTTTTAAGATTAAAAATTGACTTTCCCCACAATAAGGTATAAAGATAATAAAAATGTAATTTATTATTTTAAATCCATATATACAATTATTTTGATACTTTTAAATCAAAATTAATTCATTATGTGACTTTAAAATAAATTAATTTTTTTAAAAAATGATAATTTAAAAAACATGTATTTTTTAATATTTGTTGAAATCACTATTTTTTGAGAAATGTGAGAATTTCACCCATTGATTATTTTAATATGATGATTTAAAAAATTATATTATTTTTATAAATTTAATTTTAAAAAATTGGTATACATTAATTATAATTCTCAAAAATAAAATGAAAAATACAACCGTCTTTGAAGAAATTGTATTTTAAATCAACAAATGACCTTACTGAATGTTTTATTAATTATTTATTAAATCTTTATCAATAAATTTGTATTTATTTGGTCATATATATATTTATTAATTCATTTAATCCTATTCATACTCACCAATTCAATAGATAGGTTTTAACGATCCTATTTATATTTTGTGGGTCTTTTAAGCTCGATGGTTCATATCATATTTCATGTTGGACACAATGTTATTATTTGAAAATCATGCGGTGTTACATTCTACCAAACATAAATAAATTGTGTTCTATTAATTTTTACTAGTTCTTGTATATAAAATTATTGATATTTCAAAATATTATTTCGAAAACCTTCATCATAAAAAGGGTTCATAAAACTTCCTCTTAATATAGGGAAATGAGATTAAAAAAGTCATCTGGAATAATAGAAAACAATATTTCCACATGGGATAATGTTGGTGGGAACATAAAATATGGACATGAAAGAAAATAATTAATATTTATTGAGTGTCATAGAGATCATTAATAACAATAATGTTAGTGTGAAATAGAAAATTAATATCCACAAAACCATGGATCTTTTATGGGTTAAAAGAGAGTTGATTTATCTGATATGAAGGTAATAGGACAATAATTTTATATTTCACGATATTTTCCAATATTTGAGGGATTATTTTACTATAAACATTTAGAATATTTATAAATATACATACTCGATTTATTTATATTTCATAAGAATAATTATATTCCTTGGTTGTCCATAGATCAGTTTCCACTACACCTCTTAATCCAATGAATGAATACCCAATAAGAATTTATTTAATCCAGAAAAACAATAATTAACTATTATTGGATCTTAAGATTTATAAAAAAATTATAATCTATTCCCCACATCTTTGAATATTAAATGAAATAGAAATAGTTTCCATAAGGAAAGATAATAAAAAAAATGTATAAGCCTTGACATGAATAAATTATATATTTTACACTAGGTTTTCAACAATATGTTAAAAAATGATTATTCCACAAAAAGTAACCATAAATACCATATAAACTCGATATTCTCAATAGTATTGAATTTTTTCACATATTTGGTGTTATAAATACTTTTAACATACAAACCAAAATATTTAATTTTATTTTCCCCAAATAATCATTTACATAAAACATAATGATTATGCATACCTCATCCTCATAAAAAGTCTATAAAGATTACATTAATTACTAGAAAACCACAAATATTTTTTTATATAATAATTTTTCAGAAATAAAACTAATTTTCAACCATAAAACTATTTAATTGAAAACATTTTCATACAAACTAGTACATCATGTAGGCTAGTGGTTGGCATCAAACCTTTGTCATCCTTTAGTTTTTGTTTCATGCCCCACGACCTCCCCATATGTGATGGGTAGTAACTTGACTTGTAGTTTGTTATTTTTTATAAAACAATATTAATATAATTCCTATAACATTCTTAAAAATATGAGGAATAACCTAAAAAATAAAATTAATTATCAAAATCACATTTAAATGACTAAGAATTTATACAAAACTAATTTTCTATAAAATTAGATAATCTAAATATACAATTATTTCCTCAAAATAAATTATCATATTAACCATAATTGTTTTATGTAAATTTAAAATGACATCCAAAAAATATGAAGAATTATTTTTAAAATAACCTTCTTACTAAAACAGAAGTTATATATAAGGGTTACATATGCGTCAAACAACTCAAAAAACTCATTAAATGTCTTCAAGTAACTTCCCTTACATAAAACCTCATAAGGGCTATATGTTACATTAAAATTATAATCAACCATATAATTATTAACCAACATTGGTTTAAAATAATAATAAATTATCCTCTTACAAATCATAAAATTAGTTTCTTCGGGGATATTTTTATTTTCAAATCCATTATAATGGGTTAGAAAGATTATGTAAATATTATAATTATATCTTCAAGGAGTTTCATCCAAGGTTTTGGTAAATTACAATTTTTTGCAATAGGTGTTGAATGGGTCAAATAGGAATACAAAATTGTTATAGTTAATACCCCTTGGTATAATTGTACTAAAGCTACATCTACTTGTATTATCTAGACAAGGATGTAATTTCATGAAAAAATAACATCATATCAACCTTCAAAAAACTATTTAATGTTATACTATATGTTATATAATCCTAAAATTACGTTATAGGTATATAACCCCTATTCATTGTTTTCTTAAATATATGTCCCAGTGTTTCTATTAAATTTGGCTCTAATACCAACTATAAAGACCTCGAACCCAGTATCATAGACCTAGTAGGTAAATTAATAATTTTTCAAAAGATGAAAATGATGATATTAAAAAGGATTAATTTATTTAATAGTCAAGATATAGTAGATACATACTTTTATCCCATACCAAATTTGAAATCATGAAATTGAAAATATTTAATGTTAAAATACAACATCCTTAAACTCATTCAAGTCACCTTCTTTATATCCTGGGGAATAAAAAAATAATATTGAGATCAAATTATCATTAAGAGTTATTTATAGTGGAATATATCATTAATCAATATGTTATAATCGATATGGTAAGGTAAATAACTAAATACACATCCCATATGATGAATAATTTTCCTATCATGATTAGATAATAAATAATAATTATGGAATGTTATATAATTGAGAGACATTCCATATAATCAAATACTTTAAAAAAATTGTATTGAATTATAAAATAAATGAAAATTATAATGTATAATAATAAATAAAATTTCAATGATAGAAATGATGAATACTGTATTCCACGATCTCATATATCATGATATCTATAATGATAAGTCCTTTCACCAAGGTAGTTTAAAAATATGATTAAAGAGACATTAAATGATAGATTAATTATTTGTCTGATGAGACCTATCAATGTATCATGTGGATATATAATTTCATTCTCCACACATCACTGTATAACCAATTCAATCATTATCTATCAACTGATTGATATAATTCATGAATAATATGTTGTATCAGTAAATATCCATATTGAGTAAATAATAAGGATTATTAATAATTCCCCAGTCAATCAAATAAAATCAAATTTAATGAACCATATGTAAAAATAACATATGGTTAAGGAAATTCCGATATATGTCATACAAAAAAATATGTATATATATAGGGATATGTAATGTTCAATTATCAAAAAAATAGAATCATTCCATGTAATGTTAATGACAATAAAATTAATCATGAATGTGAATATAAATACTTTACTTTTTTCAAACAGATCATAAACCATCCATATGTATATTACATAGGGTATCAATGTATCCCTAGTAGGTTATAATAACAAAAGTTTTCACATCGAAGAATAGAAGCACTATAAAAAGGCCATGAAATTATTCATGTGGAAAATAACCTTTTCTAATTTGAAAGTAATTTTCAAAAATTATAAATTTCCAAAAATACTAGGAAAAATATATTCCCTTAAAATAACCATGTAATCATAAAATGTATGCTTCAAAACAATGATTATTCAAGAGGGATAGAAATTCCATTCATGTTGTGTACTTTAAAGAAGAGACTCCATTCACATTCTTGTAAGGAAAATAAAGAGTACCTAATTTAGAAAATGATAGGAATATTACAATAAAGTTTATTAAAAGTAAAAAAATTAAAAATCTATTGTCTTGACCCGTTCCCCGGGGCCAGTGCCGTGACTACCCCCAATCTCGTCTTCCATAGGCTAGGGTCTGGTGACTAGTACCAAAGGAGTAAATCCATAAACTGGGAAGGCATTACCTTTGAAACTTGTAAACCCACACAATAGAGTACAAGCTAGAAGAAAAACAGTAAGTAAAACTGTATATCAAAACAGTGCTGAAATGTAAAAGGTGTCAAAAATACAAGCCCAACTGTAAAGTACAAGTAAACAGAAAGTACAGGTACTGAAAGCCTCTATATCCCCCAATGTACTTCCGTAACCTCCATGTACCGTCATTCTGTGTCGTCCACCTCAGGGTACCGTCCAGTCCTACTATCCTTAGACTCAGTCATCGCTGTCTACCGTCTGCAACCAACACAATGAGGTGAGGGCATAGCCCGTGTAGGGGTGAGTCTAACGATACTTAATAGGGACCCCAAGACACTCAAGGTCTCACTAAATCTTACAAAGATAAACCACAAATTATGAAATCAACAGGCAACCCCACTTAGGTATATTCCCATACATATACCTAGGTTATCAATTAATCTATCTCAATCATGAGGTAAATACAAATTTTTTTGACTCAACTCAACTTAGATTTTCATCTAGGGGTAGTATCAATCTAACCCCTTAGCTACTGGATAACTCCTCCTCTATTGAGTATAGTGGGCCTACCGCGTCACACAGAGGCACTTCCCACTAACCATGGACTGCTGAGGTACTCCTCCTATCGAGTACCGTAGGTATGCCGCGTCATACAGAGGTTCTCTCCACAGTGGTTCTTCCACGTCACACAGAGGTGCTCTCTCTCATATCCTGCTAAAGTACTCATCTTATCGAGTACCGTGGGACTGTGGTGTAACCAAGGTTCTCCCCACTATGGGTCTTCCGCGACACCAAGGTGCTCCCCACTATGTTAGTACAGTCACTCTGAGTCAAACAGTCAGTAGTCGTCAGGTCTCATCCAGCTACTAGCTTCACACACAAATGCTTGCTCGTATCTGGTAGATCCACTCCACAAGCCACTTGTCGATGCTCTATCTGCCATGAATTCCCAATAAGATGTATCTCAAAGGTCTGTCATGTCATAGAGGTCTCAACACAACCGATAGCACGTCAATCGGATGTCCGATCTGTGAGTTATTATCCTTTTAGTCCCGAGGGCCCGGTTAGATTCGTGCACGATCCATCCTGAACGTATCACAACTATACCCCAAAATCATGTGGGGTATACTCAAAGGGATATTCATGGTAGATGAAAAACTAGTTCCACTGAAAGTTCATCAAATAGACGTTTGGTGCCAAAGATACGACCAAAAGAAAGTAAAGGGTTCATGGTGGGCTGAGTCCGGTCCGACCCGGCCCGACCCAGTCTGGAACGACCCAGTCTAGGATGACCCGGTCAGACCTATTGCTTCTAACCCAACCCATTGGGCGGGCCAGCCTGTTAGGTTCAGCCCGTCACGCTGGGCCCAGCCCAGCCAACCGCGAGGGCGATTCAGCCCGGGTTCGAGGCCGATTCGACAAGGAGCATCGCGAGGGTGCAGCCCAACTCATCTCGACCTGAAGGTCGTGGTCATGATGGTTCGGCCAAGGTGCATCTAGGGGGTCCTCGGTCCAGTTAGGGTGGCCGAGTGGCCAGTAGGCGGCCGTCCAGGGCGCAGCTAGTCCGGCAGGTGGCAGGGTAGGGCGCGGCCAGGCGGGCACGTGGCCGGGTAGGGCACCATGTGGGCCGGCAGGCTGCTAGGTAGGGAGCGGCTAAGCCGGTAGGTGGTTGGGCATCCAGGAAGCCAATTCAGCACGGTTTAGGATGGCTTGGGCTGACGTGGGCCTATGGGGTTCGGCCGGGGCGCGCGGGAGGCCGGTGGTGGTTCGGCCAACAGAGCCAGCTTTATCGAGGCACCAGAAAGCTGCAAGGGCGGCGTGGTGCACGGATGCTCTGGGAAGTGTGACCTTTGCATGTGCCTTTGTTTTCTTCAACGCTGCTTCGTTTCCATGCTGAGAAAAAATAATAACAAGAACAGGGGAGGGGTCAGGACATGTTGGTTTTGCCCGCACCCTCAGCATTTATGGTGGTAACACTTGGCTCATCATAGAGTAAGAAAGATTAAAAACAATTATTTTACAACCACACACTGATTCCTTTCCAATATTAAGAAGAGAAAAAAGAATTGGAATGTTACAAAAAAAATAAACCCCCTACCTTTGATTGTCGGTCGTTGAGGTTGAAGTCGCGGGAAGAAGACAAAAGAGTTCATCATTCGTCATGTCTGCCACACACTCCCAATCCTGAGCGGTGTCAGCTCGTTGACAAAGATGAAAATGGTATGTCAGTTGTAGATGCCCTACGTTGGTAGGATCTGAGGGAGGAAGTCGAAGAAAGTCTGCGTTCTTCGTCGGTGGAGCATTCTTCATCGGTGGAGCGTTCTTCATTGGAAGAAATTTTCTCCCAAGCTCTTCTCTTCCCAAGCTCCACCAAATGAGAAATTCCAATTAAAATAATAATAGATTGAGTTTGTATATTATTTAGTTGCTGACACAAAAATTGAAATTGGTGAATTAATAACTTGGATCCCCTAATTAATTCATGAGTGTTATCACAAATTAATTAGAGGAGTTGGCACCAATTAATTAAAGTGAAGGTCAAGAGGATCTCCCTCATTAATGAGGGAGAGTTTAGAGGTTTTACTCTCCTCCATCAATAGGGGGGTTTAGCCCCGTGTGGTCCCCATGTCGTAACCTATCATGGGAGGTTAGGTTTGGGTGGACCCCACCACCATAACCACTCATGGGAGGTTAAGGTGTGGTGGTCCCACCTCCAACTTCCATGAGAGGGTTTTAACCACAAAACACCCACATGGCATCTCAAATAAAAATAAAGTGACACTCACTTTAGTTTATTATTCTCCATGAAAAACCAAAAACTAACTTAACTTCTCGACTCACTGTTGTCGAAGTGATAGTCTCCTAAAGTGAATACTAGTGCTTCATGTTCAACAATTCCCTCAGATTTCAATTATGAGCACTAGTTGAAAAATTATAAAACCCCATTCATACGTTTACTAAATGTACACGAACAACCCTTTCAGAAATTGATTCTGGGCACACCGGGCCTCAGAATCATGCGTCGTCAATTTTCACGAACTCAAAAAATTCCCATGTATTAAAAAAACAATTTCCACTAATTTCCTGGGTCTTAAATTCTCCCCACCTCAGGGCTTTACGTACCTATAAGATACAACTCGAACTGAGGGAACAAGTGGGGGTACTGAGCACACATCTGAGCCACCCTCTCCCATGTTTTCTATTGGAGGTTCCTGTGCTTCCAGCGAACGCGTACTAGAGGTATCCACCATCCACATTGGACTCACTCCTGTCGATCCTCAATCTCCACTGGATCCTCTGTAAAAGTAGACCCATCTTTGACGTCCAAATCTCTATGGTCGATGATGTGAGAAGGGTCATTCACGTATCTCCTCAGCTGGGATACGTGGAAGACGTCGTGCAGCTGGTGCAACTGAGGTGGAAAAGCAAAGCAGTATACCACATCACTTACCCTTATGAGGACCTAGAATGGTCCAATGAATATCGGGGAGAACTTGCCGCCTCATCCAAATCATTATAAACCTCATCGAGGTGAGACCCGTAGAAATATGTGGTCACCATCCTTGAACTCTAGAGGTCTCTGTCTCTTATCAACATATGACTTTTTCCTTCTCTATTCAGTCTTTTGCTGCTCCTAGATGATCTGCATCTTTTCTATGTAGCTCGTACCATCTCTGGTCCCACTAGTTCTCACTCCCCTGGGTCAGTCCAGCACAAGGGAGATCTACAAGGTCGCCCGTATAATACCTCAAAAGGTGTCATCCCAATTTTGGAGTGATAGTTGTTGTTGTATGAAAACTCCACAAAATTTAAGTGATCCTCCCATCTATGAATGAATTCTAGGACGCATGCACGGAGCATGTCCTAGAGAGTCTGAATAGTCCTCTTAATATGGCCATCCATCTGAGGATGGAAGGCGGTGCTCCAATAAAGCTGCATCCCGAAAGCCTCCTACAAACCATTCTCTAGCCAGGATGTAAACCATGCATTACGATCAGAGATAATAGAAGAAGGTACTACATGTAGTCGGACAATCTCCTCCACATAGTGGTGTCCCAAGCACTCTACTGAGCCCTGATCTCTGATCGGTAGGAAGTGAGTCGAGTTGGTGAGTCGATCAATGATCACCCTAATCAAGTCATTACCCCTAGATGTACGTGGAAGTCATGTCACGAAGTCCATGGATATCTCAACCCTCTTCCACACTGGGACCTCTAAAGGATGAACCATGACTGCTCGTACCTAGTGCTCTGCCTTCACTTGCAAACAAGTGAGGCATCGAGAGACACACTCCTCAACTGCCTTCTTCATACCAGGCCACCAGTGCTGTCGTCGAAGTTTCTGGTACATCTTTGCTACTCTTGGATGTAACGCTAGAGGGGATGTGTGGAACTCTCTCGACACTTCCTCCTAAAGTGACACTGGTACCAAAGTATATCCTATTAAGAAGATGACGTGCTCCTCAACTACAGAAAATACATCAGGTGCCTACCCAGTGGATATATGAGAATGTCATGTCTCGCCGTCAGCATCCCCATTCAGTGCCTCGCTGACTCTCTAGAGAAGGGGGGGAGTGACTGTAAGGGACTACAGAAAGGTTATTCCATATCTATCCACAAAGGATATCTATAAATCATCTACCTGCTCTATCACCTCACCTAGTTGCTATATAACAGATCTTCTACTGAGTGCATCCGCTAGACTGTTTCCTTTTCAAGGAGTATGGACTATCTCGAAGTCATAGTCCTAGAGGGACTCAAGCCATCACTACTTTCTTAGGTTTAGGTCCTTCTGAGAGATGATATACCTGAGACACTTGTGATCATAGTACTTGCAAAAACACTCTCCCATCAGATAGTGTCCCCACATATTCAATGTGAATACCACTACTGCTAACACCAGGTCATGGGTAGCATTGTTTTTCTCATTTTGTCTCAGCTATCGAGAACCATATGTGATCACTTCATGCTCCTGCATTAGGGCACACCTGAGTATGGTCCCTAATGTGTCATAGTAGACTACATACCCTAAGCATTCCTCTGGAATCCTCAAGCTGGGGGGAACTAGTCAGCCTCTGCCTCATCTCCTGAAAGCTCTGCTCGAATCTCTCCAACCACACGAAGGGTTTCCCCTTCTTCATCAAGGCTAATAGTGGTGATAAAAATTTGGAGAAGTCTAGAATGAATCTCTGGTAGTAAGCGGCCAAACCCAATAATCTGCGTACCTCCATCACACTTCTGGGTGGCTCCCAAGAAAGTACCACCTAAACCTTCTCTAGATCCATTGCAAATCCAGAATTAGAAATGACCTATCCCAAAAAGTGAACCTCTTGGATCCAAATCTCGCACATTGAGAGCTTACCATAAAGTTGGTTCTCTAAGAGTGTGTCCATTACAACTTAAAAATGGTAGGCATGCTCCTCCCCAGTAGTCGAGTAGATTAGAATGTCTTTGATGAGGAGTACAACAATGTAATCAAGGTATGGCTGGAAAATACTTTTCATGTGTCCCATGAACACTTCTGGAGTGTTTGTTACACCGAAAGGAATAACCAAGAACTCGTAGTGGTCATACATACATCTGAAGGTCGTCTTATACACATCCTCGTCTCAAAATCTGAGCTGGTGATAGCCTAATCTGAGGTCTATCGTCGAGAACCACCGTGCTCCCTTCAACTAATCAAAGAGGTCATCAATCTTCGGGAGTGGGTACTTGTTCCTCATGGTCACCTGGTTTAGGTGTTGGTAGTCGATAAAAAGCCTTAGGCTCCCATCCACCTTCTTGGAGAATAGAATTGGGGTTTCCAATGGAGAAACACCGGGCCAGATGAATCCCTCCTCCTATAAGTCCTCAAGCTTTACCCGCATCTCAAGAAGCTCCACAGGAGCCATCTGATATACTGGTGTAAATATTGGTGCCATCCCGGTGTACATGTCCATGTATAAGTCCACCTCTCTATGAGGAGGCAGACCTGGGACTTCATTAGGGAAAACATCCGTGGACTGGTCCACCACTACAGGATAGGTCAGACTCTCCACACATACTGCTTCGAGGGTAAGGCAAGCCAACTGATGAGTGATCGGCTGCACCCTTCTCCGATTAAGTCCATCATGTTCTCCAAAGGCTCCCTTCTCAGCAGGGAAGGTGAATATTTTCCCATTTGTGCGGACACACTGCACATTGTGCCTAATACAGTCGATCTGAGTATGGACTATAGATAAGATGTCCATAAACAACATAGCATCATTAGGACTTGATGCCGCTACTAAGAGATCCTATCCAAATCTCTCACCTCCTAGAGTATGCTCACATTGTTGGCACCAGTGCGTAATCATCGAGTCTGCTCCCATAGGAGACTCTAGCCGTAAGGATTGTGCCAATGAATCCATCGGAATCTCCGACTTCCGAACAAGGGCAGTGGCAATGAAAGAGAGACTAGAACCTATGTCTATAACAACTGAAGATAAGGTGGAGTAGACACAGATCATACCTTGAATCATCTACATTGTGCCATGATCATAAGCCTCAGTAGCCTGGATCTGAGCTCTCTCCTGTCCACCTGCTCCCTGTGGTCGGGGTGGACCTCCTAGTTGTGGTGGCCATAACACCTCGAAATGTCGCCCACCGCTAGCTACTCGACCAACTCCTCTACCACGTCCACCTGCTCACTACGGACCACCTCGATTGAATCGATTTCTCTGCCTGGGCAGTCCTTTGACCATCTGCTAATCATCTAAACGGTGGGTCAGATGGTCATGAGCCATGTGACCATTCCCGCCATATGAGTAACACTACCCGCTCCTGGCATGCGTGTCTCTACCTCGAGTGCCACATACAACTGATCCTGAGTCACGCAGTCATCCACCCATGAGTCTGGTCCTCTTGGACCACTACAACATCTATCTACTACCACCTGCAGAAGACTTTGTTGCATGTCAACTAGTGGTGGGTCTCACTGTAGGAGACTGCTCAACAAGGAAACTATCCACTAAGAGGGCTTGCTCCAACACCCATGACTTCGTTGGGATGCTAAGGGAGATCATAAAATCATTGATCTCTCACCTGATCCCCTGCCCGAAGGTCTGAGCCCTGAAAAATGAGTCCCATGCCATATCTGTGGAGTATCATGAGAGGTCGGTGAACCTTGTTGAGTACTGTTCCACTGTCATACTTCCCTGTTGTAGATGAAGTAGCTCTTGTATACGCACTTCACATAGGGTCGCTGGAACAAAATTTACATGAAACAGGATCTCAAAGTCTTTCCATAGTAGTGTCATATCATCATGGACTTGGAGAGTGAAGCCCCACCATCTTCCAGTTGCATCCAGTAGAAGGCTGGCAGCAAGAATCACCATGAATTCAGATGGTGTCTCTACCAGTCTGTAGACTCTCACCAAAGCCTCCATCTAATCCTCAACTGCCTACGGGTTCATCTCTACCCTGAACCTGTGGGGCCTCTAGCGCTGGATCTCATGCAACGTGCTCATGCAGTGTGCATTGTCTGCTACTGGGGCTGGTGGAATCGGTGGCCCAACGGGGTGTAGTACCACTGGTGCCTTCGCTAGAAAAGGGCCATGCACCGAGGCCTCATCCCTCGGTGGGATATTCCTATGTACAACTCTTGGGGCTCTAGCTAGTCATATGTGGGGTGGAATCCTGAAATAAACAGATGTGACATGGTCAAAAGATTATACTTGGTGAGCTGACCTGGTTGATCTTACTTAAGGAAAACTATTGAAAACACACAAACAATCAGTGTTTTCGTGCACTGAGTCGCAGATCAGTAGTTAGGGTCCTGGTGTATGGATATGTCGGGCACCGCACCAAAACTAGACTCCCTGAACTGAAAACCACACTCAGTGCCCTTAACACTATTGCTTCACAGAAAAGATCAGAGTCATATGTTCTACTGTAGAACCTACTCCACTAATAAAAATTTGTCAGGACCTGTTTCCCGGGACCTATGTCGTGACTACCCCAATCCTGCCTTCAATAGGTTAGGGTCTGGTGAATAGCTCCAAAGGTGTAAATCCCTAATCTGGGATGGCATTTCCTTTAAAATATGTAAATGTACACAACATAGTGTAAGTTTGAATCCAAACACAAAGTAAAACTATATATAAAACAGTGTTGAAAAGTAAAAGGGGCCGAAAATACAATCCCAACTGTAAAGTACAGGGAAATAGAAATTACAAGTACTAGCAAAAGGGAAAACAGATCCTGGATCATCCACCAGAAAATACTACTTGAAGGGTAGGTACAGAAAGCCTTCACCACCCTCAAAGTCCGTCCATCTCCTCCGTGTACCGTCACGTCGTGTAGTCCAACTACGGGTACCATCCAGTCCTACTATCCTCAGCCTCAGTCAGCGATGTCCTTCGTCTGTAACCAACATAATGAGGTGTGGGCATATCCCGTGTAGGGGTGAGTATAACGTTACTCAGTAGGGACCCTGAGACCCTAAATGTCTCACAAAATTCAACAAGGATAAACCAAAAATTAAGAAATCAACAGACTATCCCACTTAGGTATATTCCATTACATATTACTAAGTTATCAAGTAATCCATCTTAATCATGAGGTAAACACAAAAGCTTTCGACTCAGCTCAACCACGATTTTATTCTAGGGATAGTATCAATCTGAACCCTCGACTTCTGGAGGAATCCTCCTTTATCAAGTACAGTGGGCCTGCTGCGTCACATAGAGGTGCTTTTCACTAACCTTGGACTGCTGAGGTACTCCTCCTGTCGAGTATCGTGGGACTTCCGCTTCACACAGAGGCACTCCCAACAATGGGTCTGGCATGTCACACATAGGCACTCCCCCTCATAGCATTCTGAGGTACTCCTCCTATCGAGTACCATGAGTTTGCTGCGTCACTAATGCGTTCTCCACTCTGGGTCTGCCGTGACCCCAAGGTGCTCCCCACTGGGCCAATAGAGTCAATCTGAGTCAAACAGTCAGCAGTCGTTAGGTCTCAGCCAGCTACTAGGTTCCCGCACAAATGCTCGCTCGTCTCTGGTAGATCTCCTCTACAACCTACTGGTCGATGCTCCATATGCCACAAAGTCCAAATAAGAATTATCTCAATGGTCTGCCAAGTCATATAGGTCTAAACGCAAGAGATGGCCCGTTAATCGGACTCTCGGTCTCTGAGTTATTAGCCTTTTATTCCTGGGGGCTCGGTTGAATTTGTGCATGATCCAACTTGACCGTATCACAACTATACCCCGAAATCTGGTGGGGTATACTCAAAGGGATCATCACACTCCACGAAAACCCAGTGGGGTTGAAGGTTCGTCAAACATACTTATAGTGCCAATGATTTGGCCAAATGAAAGTAAAGGGGTTGTGATGGGCACAGGTCATGTCCGACCCGGTCGGACTGACCCGGTCAGACCTATTAGGTCTGGCCTGACCCATTGGGCGGGCCAGCCGGTTAGGTTCAGCCTGGCCCACTAGGCCCAGCTCAGCAGGCCGTGAGGGCGATTCAACCAGGGCTTGGGGCCTGTTCGGCCTAGAGTGTCGCGATGGTCCGGCCCGACGTAGCTCGGTCTAGATGGCGTAGCCGGGTTGGTTTAGATAGGGTGCCGCTAGGGGGGTCGCGGGCTAGTTCGAGAGGCCGAGTGGCCAAAATGAGACCAGGTAGGGTGTCAGGCGGGATGATGGGCGGCTGGGCAGGGCGCGGCCAAACTGGCAGGTGACCGGCCGGGCGGGTGGCCGAGCCGGCGTGGTTCGGCATGGCTTACGCCAGCGTGGGCCGGTGGGGTTCGGTTGGGGCCCGTGGGAGGCCAGTGTCGGTGCAGCCAGGCATGTGGGAAGCCGACAGTGGTTCAGTCATCAAATTCGTCTCGGTCATGGCATGATAACACCTCGGGTGTGGCGCAGTTCGCGGAGGCCGTGGGAAGCAGAACCTTTTCCTGTGCCTTCGTCTCCTTTAACGCCGCTTCATTTCCATGCCGAGAAATGACACAAACAATAATTGTGGAGGGGTCGGGCCTATTGCATTGGCATGCACCCTTCGTGTTTAGGGTAGTAACACATGTCTCATCAATGAGTATGAAAGATGAACAATAATTATTTTACAACTGTGCAATGATTCCTTTGCAATTTAAAGAAGAGAAAAATAATGTGAATTTTACACACACACAAAACCCCCTACCTTTGATTTTCAATAATAGATGTTGAAGTCGTGAGAAGAAGGAGAAAGGGTTCATCATTCATCGCGTCTGCCACACACTCCAAATCCCAAGATGCATCGGCTCGATGATGATGATGTGAAGGGTAGTTTGGTTGTAGACTCCCCACATCGGTAGGAACTGAGGGAGGAAGTCGAAGATGGTTGGCGTTCTTCGTCGGTGGAGCGTTCTTCTACGGTGAGCATTCTTCGTCGAAAGAACATTTATCCCAAGCTATTCTCTTCGTAAGCTCCACCAAATGTGGAATGCCAAGAAAAATAATAATAGATTGAGTTTATATATTACTTAGTTACTGGCACAAAAATTCAAATTGATGAATTAATAACTTGGCTCCCCTAATTAATTCATGACTGTTGGCACAAATTAAATCCAGGATTTGGAACCAATTAAATAAATGGGAGGTCAAGAGGCTCTCCCTCATTAATGAGGGAGAGTTGAGTGGTTTTACTCCACTCCATAATTAGGGGGTTTAGCCCCGTGTGGTCCCCACGTCATAACCTCTTGTTGGAGGTTAGGTTCGGGTGGACCCCACCACCATAACCTCTCATGGGAGGTTAAGGTGTGGTGGTCCCACCTCCAACTTCTATGAGGGGGCTTTAACAACCAAACACCCACATGGAAGATCAAATAAAAATAAACTGAGGCTCACTTTATTTTATTATTCACCATGAAAACCCAAAATCTACTTAACTTCTCGACTCACTGTCGTCGAAGTGAATGTCTCCTTAAGAGAATTCGGACGCTATGAGTTCAATGGTGCCCTCAGATTTCATTTCCAAGTAACGATTTAAAAGATATAAAAACCCGCTCTTACTTTTACTGAATGTACACAAAAAAACCTTAGATATTTATTTTGTGCACACCTGACCTCAGAATCATGCACCCTCAATTTTTCCTGGACTCTTAAAATTCTCATGTATTTATGAAAAAAAAATTCCACGGAATTTCTGGGTCTTTACAATAATTTAATAAATAATATTAGATTATTATTAATATATTTTTTCATTTTTTTAATAAAAATATGGATATCTTAAAAAAATTAATTTTGACAGAAATGAGAAATAATGATTATTTTTCTTAAAAACATTTTAAAATTAGTTGAAGTACAAAATAAAGTAAAATTATACTATTACATTAATATTTTATTATCATCCAAAGGATGTAATTGTATTTATTTTATTGAACAATGATCAAATAATTTCCTTTAATTGAGATTCAAGCATAGGAAATCCTGATTAAAATGGCATTAATGAATAAACCTTTACCCCTTTGTTATCATCTGAATCATAACCCCCATTAACAAATATATGTCAAATGAATACGTAAACACATTAATTATAAATATATTCATGATATAAAACATAAAATGGAAATATATAAACCTCCTAAAAATATATTTGTTTTTAACACTAATTTTTTCCTAATGTTGTGGTAATTGAGATTAAATATATTAAAATGATAATTCAATTGAAGTCATGATTAATCATTGAATTTATTATGTGTATCAAATAAAAATAAATATAAAAAAATTATAAATAAAACATAAAATAAAAAAAATTAATTAAATAAATATTATTAGAATATCAAATATCATGAAGAAGTAATGTAATCCAATGAGATGAAATTTAGTAATAAAAGTTCTTCCCACTTGGTAACATTCAATTCAAATACATTGGGTTGAACTTATTTAAATTTAATAATATAATATCAATAATTATTAATGATTCATGATATAAAAGTTAAAAGGGATAGTATATGAAATATATAAAATAAATTGGTGCATAATATTAAAATATGCCACAATGAAAGGAGATTGAGATAGAATTTTTTACCTCATGTTTCCCTTTAGCTGATCAAGCTATAAAATCATGTATAATGGTATTAGAAAATTAATTATTTTATAAAATAACATTACATATTTTTATAATATAATTTATGATCATATTAGAACATATTATTAACCATTTGTTAATAATATATCATTATTACCATTGTTTCATTTGTAAACTATGTCGTCTTCTAATGCTTTTTTTTTCAGGGAAGTTATGATTATTGTTTTTGGGATATGTATCCCTCATATCTATAATTATATAAATTATATAATTATAATATTTATTCATTAGATAAATATTTATATCCATTTTCGAAATCTAGGAATGAAAAACAAGTCATATCGGCCCTTGGAGACATCATGTCGTGTGTACGAACAAGCGATTATATTATGACATTAATGGGTGAAAGATAAATAAACTAGATGATTTATTAATTTTATATAATTGATATCCAGTCATATTTATCAAATATATTCTTAATTTCCATCATCAAATCAATCCATGGGAGTTGTTGATGGAAATCAAATTACATCGGTTTGTAAGGAGGTAGATCCCCATACATGTGAGCGATGCATTTATTTTACATTTGATGGTGGAGGATACTGATAAATATTATTCCACCAACATAACAGAATCGCATAATAAGTTATATAATAATATTATTATTTTTTATTTTTTAATATATAATTTTTTGTTGTAAAAGAATAACTAAAAATTAAATCTTATTGAAGATGATTACCTTTGCACAGATAAACATCATTTAGAACACTTATTAAGGGGGACATGATTGGTATTTTGGGAATAAAAAACCCACTATAATATATTTATGGATTTTGGGAAGAGATTTTGGAAGGTGTTTTTATCAAAATGTCTTGGGAGATTTTGGATGGTGTTCCCAGACATGTAATCATATAAATGATCCCTAAAATGCAGTGTTATCGCAGTCACTAGATAAAATATCCTTCTACCTAGGTTTATTCAAACATTTATAACATTGATCTATTCAATGATTGATCATGTATTCTTCCAAATCCTATGGATTAAATTTTCTTGAATAAAAATAATATAATCATAGACAATAGATATGAGAAGGATCATATGTGTGATATTTTGCAAATTTGATGAACTCTTTCAATCTATCTTTATACTCATTTGTCATAAGATTTTCATCCATCAATTATTTATTCATATAAATACTATTTGTTTTGGGGATATAAATATTTAGAAAAATAATTAATCAAAATGTCGATATAAAAACTAACCAAGGCTAAAATAACATATTCCTTTTAAAACAATTCATAAAATAACAAAGAGATAATTTAGAAAAAGTATTTGCACAGTTGAATCCCCATTAAAAACTACTTATGAAAAAGAACACTCATTGAGAAAAAATTAAAATCCCATTAAAGAATAATTGTTTAATTCCCATTAAAAAACCAACCATTTACACATATTCCCCATTAAAATAACACAGAAATTTTAAAATAAACCAACTAATTCCAAAATTTCTATCTCAAAACCCCAATTCCTTTTTTGGGCCATTTGAAAGCTATTTAAAAATAGCAATGAGTATGTTGAACCCATGTAAATTTTTAAGAAACATTTAAAAACACATTAATAAATTTAAAAGTTCCACTTAGGCATTTCATAAAGACATAAATCCGAAGTGAGACACTTCATACATTATGTTAACCTATACAAACTTCTGTCATAACTTCATAACCATACATGCTACATTATGTTAGATCCGTTATTATTTGGTTCCCTCTCCATTCTTAACACTCTCACAATGATCCTCTCTAAAGGTTTAACCATTACTCTAACTAACTTTCCATGTGATGTTCCAATTCCCAGTTGAATAATTTTTCTATTATCATTTATTATTCTAGAATTAAAATTATATCAGTCATACCCCCTAAAGTAACTATACATACCAGTAAATCAAGACATTAAAATAGGGTCTTTCCCTAACAAACCTCCCAATTTTTAGGGATTCTTCTTTAGGAAAATATATTATTCCAACGCCAAAACATTTAATCCTTTGTGTGCTCTTTTATAGAATAGTTAATCTTCATCTATTACCTATTTCCCACAAAGGGCATGGATAATGTGGGTTTAAATTTCATTAGTGGATTATTTACCAGTATAATTGAGGCATTACATACTTATGAAAGGGTTTATTCGATTGTTCCTTATAATCAATATATAAACACTATGTACCCTTAAAAAACTCTAATGAAACCCTTAAACATCAATTTTTATTCATGGGTATCCCATATGTAGTATTTGTAATTAAATTCAACCCGTATGTAGTTCCTACCATATCATAATGTAGTAAATATAACCTTGGGTCAAAAAATTAAAGGAAAGGGGTGATCTAGGACATCACATCGTGATAGAAACATCTCATAGTAAACCCTAGATGATAAAAAACAAGGAGTCATTAAACACTAAAGAATATTCACAACCTCTATAAAAAACCCTCACATAAGAGGAACCAAGAAATAACAAGGAATACATAAAATAAAATTTACCTCAAAGCCTTAAGACATTCCAACTCAACAAGCACAAATTCCAAAATAATCAACCACCCTAGGAAACTATGGGTAATTCAACTCAAGGGATAATAGAAAATAACCAAACCACTTCAAAACCATAGGAGTACATTAATCACCACGGAAGGAAGGATGTAAATTTTAGATACACTAAAGAAAAGGATGATATAGATTCACCACCCCATCTGATGTTTGGGTAAATCCCACAAACCAAATAGATATATCTATTCATGAAAATAATTCACCTTAGGGGATTTTTATTCAAATCTTTTCAAGACCTTTCTAAGGGTATAAAACACTAAATAGTAAACATAAATTTATCACATTCTTGTTTCAGAAGATAAAAAAAGAATATGAATGAACACCAAGTAAATAAATAAAATACAAAAAAATTATTGATCCCCAAACATAAAAAAAATTCTTTAAATATGTTCACTCATCATTATACAAAACTACTTCTATAAAAGTTCCATGATAATTATTTTGAAAATCAAACACTCTTTAAAAAGAATCTAACCCCTTGTAAAAATTCATCACTAAAATTTGAACACTCAAAAAAATAAATTTCTTTAAGATTTCTACATTTTAAATAAATCTATGGAATCTTTTCACCCAAAGAAGACACATTAATTAAAAATAATTCACTTTACTTCGAAATAAAAAACCACTTTAAGTTCATGTTTTCTTAATAAATTTAAATAATATATAAAAAAATTCTATGAATTCTAATTTCTTTTTAAATTTCCATAATGAAATCAAACACATTTTGAAAACTATAAGATAATAATAATTTATCATAAAAAGAAACCATTATTACTAGTTTCAAAAACCAAGACACATTAAAAAAATACTATTTAAAAAAATCTCACAGATCAAAATGAAGAGGATGACTACTATTTCAAAACCTTTTTTGAACACCGAAATTCTATTTTCATCTGAATATTTAAATTTTCTATAACATAAAACCAAATTTTGAAAACACAAGACCACACCACATAACTTGAATAGTTTATTGAAACATCACACAACAACATAAAACCACAATTTAAATCCCTTAATCAAACAGACACCAATTGAAGCAAATGTCGAGGTTAATGAAAAACGTAAGTATCCAAAACTAAAAATATAAGGGGAAGAATAATTGGGCATGGTTTGACCACATGGGTTATATAACTACACACTAAACATGAAAAAACCATAACAGTGATTATAGACCCAACTTCATGGTGACTTCATATTTTTCAAGCCCATGTGAGTTAAACTTGCCACTTGGGATCTATTTTTATTTTCACCCCAAAGGATCAAAGTGACCCCAAAATCACCTATTCAATTAATATGGATCAAAATACTACAATATATTATCACAAAAAATTGAGAATAAAAAGTAAAAAAAATCTTGAACAACCAAACAAATAGAATAACCAAACTGAGGAAACTATTGTTATTTCAAGAAGAGAAAGAAGAAATGAAGTTACTCTAAGAGGTAGAGTAAACTAACTAATAGCCACAATGGTTGAAGAGTTGGTATATTCTGTAGTAGAGGCAGCGGTGGAGGCAGTGGAAGTGTTAGAGGTGGCGGTAATAGAAACAGATGACGAGGAGGAGGCAACAAGGTTAGTAGCGGAGGAGTAGGATATGGAAATGACGATGGAGGATTGGGAGAATGCATTCACAGCAGTGAAAAAGGAGGAGTAGAAGGAGGAGGAGTCCCTGATGGAGGAGGAGGAGGTTGACGTTGAGTAAACCGCCGCCGATGAGGAGGAGGAGGAGGAAGAAGAAACCGAGAATGAGGAGGATCAGGTGGCATAGTGTTGGGATTCCATGAGAGCTTAAGGGGTGCAGAAGGATAGAGATTCTGTTTGGGTTCATTTAGATAATCGAGGGAAGCATTTATTTGTGCTAGTAAAAACCACGGGTAAATTTATGTTTCATCCATTCTAAATTGAAAAGAAAGGATAAAACATACATTTATCATATAATTTTATTGGATAAGAAAGATACTCCTTTATCAACACTAAAAGTTTTGCACTCATAAAGAGGTCTTTTATCAACACATTTTTAGTGCTGATAAATGTATGTTTCTTAAGGGCTTTTTAATTATCACTGATAATATATCCCATTTATTCATAATTAAAAAATTATAACCAATAAATTTATTACATTTATATTTTTTAAAATATTTATAATTTATATATTTATTATAATTTAATAATTATTTAAATATATATCTATTAATTATATTTGTTTTTTATAATTTCATGATATATTTAAATAAATATTTATTTATATTTAAATAATTATAAAAGTACAATAAATATATTAATTACTATTTTAAATTTTAAATTATAATTATATATATAAATAGTATTTTAACTACAATAAATTGATATTTGAATTTTAATTTTAATTTCATAATTACATATATATATATATATATATTAGTATATGTTAATATTCATTAAAGACAAATATTTTTAAATAAATTTATTCAAATGGGATTCATAAATATATATTTACCATTTAAAGAAAATATTTTGTAATTTTATAATTATTTAAACATATTTATATTTAATTAGTTATATATAAATATAATTACATATAATATTTTTAAAAAGTACATATTTATATATAACTACGTATTTATAGTTTTAAACATAATAAATACATTTAATGTTTATTTTAATATATTTATCATGATTTTTAGAAGTACATGAACCTAAAGCTACTTATATATAAGAAATGAATAAATTCAACAATCACTATACAATAATATATATGGCCAACATTAGGGTAAACAATGGACATATTCAAGAGAAGAATACAAACGTCCATTACACATCAATTGAATCATTAATTTGGAAACATAAATTTATTTAAATATATTTATATTTAATAAGTATTTATATATATATAAATATATATTAAAATGTATTTATATATAATATTATAATCATATAAAATAATAAACAAATAATAATTTTTTAACTAAATATAATAAACATAATAAACATAATATAAACATAATCATAATAAACATAATAAACATAAGAAATATGTCTTTTTTATTTGATGTGAACATAAAAAATTAGTTTTGAATATAATTAAAATAATTTTATATAAATTAATAATATTTTGATTTAAAAACATTTATCAGTGTTATTATAATCATTGATAAAGTCACTTTTTTATCAGATCTTTTTGTTAGCGTTAATAAACGCGGGCCATTGTTAATAATAAATGTAGCACTGATAAATGGTATATTTATCATCAATTTTTCTGATTAGAACTGATAAAACCCAATGGCCTCCCTTGCCAACAATTTTGGTAGTGGAAAAAAATAATCACGTTATTTCATAGAGGTGGTAGTCCACACATGCTCACAAACCACGTTATCATTTGTCAGTGTATGAAATTAAATGATATATTATAAATTCCTAAAGATAAATATTTGATAAATATCAAAATTATTTCATTTTTATCACATATATTTATTAACATTATCCATATTTCCTTCTATTTAATGTGTTAATGAAAAATGAATAACTTTTCTTTGCCAGGTGGTAGTTTGTTGAACACATGTGTGACATTATTATAACCCACATGGAATGGAATGTAATATGTCATATGCTATAAAATAAAAAAATTATATATATTTATAAATATCAAATATATACTTTAAATCCATAATTTTAAAAATCTATGAGGCCTGCTGATAAAAAAGAAAGGACTTCAGATCACGATGTATTAGTACACCAAACACACGAATGATGATTTCATATCCCATTTGATGGATGAGGAGATGTATTTTAGTATTTACATTAACATAATAATATCTCAGTATATGGGAGATAATTCTTTTATATAATCCTAATTAGAAAATATTATATGGAAGTTGATGAAAAAACCAAAGAAAAAACACAATTAATAACAACACCACCTATTCAGACATCCCAGTTGTGTAAGCACCAAAATCTTTCTTATAAAAGATTTATGATCATTATAAGGGATCTAAGTCATGGTGTGTAAATTTAATAATTCATTTTAGTAGGTGTTGGTCGATCCAAATGGTTTGAATGTGTGAAGTGGAGAGGAGAGGTTGTGACCTTTAATAAGTGAGGTGTGTAGCACACTTGTAATTGTTTCAAAAGGAAAGAGCGTACCTACATTTTTCACATGAAAAAGGATAAAGAATAGAAAATTAAGAAGACCAAGAAATTAAAAATTATATACTTGTCCATGAAATAATTTTTAGCTAAGTTTTAATTCATTTTCATCTTTATCATTTTATATTAACCACCAGTAAACCTTCTTTTACCTTAACCATAATGATAAATATTTACCATTTTCACTATTTACTATGGAAAAATAATAATTTAATGTTAATAGATAATATAAATTAAAATTTTCATAATATATAATCAATTTTAGGAAATTAAATTCACTTAAGTAGAACAATTAAATTTAAAATCAATCCCACAGAGACAATAAAAAGAATGTTTTCAAGAAGTGTAATTTCTAAGAAAAATATAATATAATAATAAAAATATGAATATGAATAATAATTTTATGAAAAACTTTATAGCTATTTATATATAATATATATATATTTCCTTTAAATTAGTCATTATTAAGGGTTTTTAAATTTTGTTAAAAGGTGAAAAAATATGCACATTAAAATTTATCATTAGAAAAATCAATATTTAAAACAAAAATTTTCTTATAATAAAATTCAATATAAAGATGATTAAAATGTTTTTAAGTTGATTTAATTTTTCTATATTATAATTACGTAATATTAAATTATTTTCAAAATATAATGGGTCTTTTAAATTTAGTTTTTTATTAAAATTAAATGAAAAGTTTACAAAATTTTGAATTTCTCACTATTCTCATAAGAATCTACATTTTTCAAAACAAAAGTCTCCCAAAATAAATTTTTACAATAAATCATAACAAATTATATAAATTTTATCAAATAAATTTTCAAAAATTTCAATAAATTAATTTTAAATTTTTTCATGAAAATAAATAAAACAATTTTGAAGAAAAAATATTTTAGAGAATAAAATTAGTTTACTAATAAATGAGAGATTATTCATTAAAAATGTATCAATAATTTATATTATTAGGATATATATATATATATATATATATATATATTTCAATCAGTATTTAATACTACTCACACCTTCCCATTTAATCGCTATGTTATCACCATTTTATATTTCATATGTCATTTAAGCTCATTGTTTCATGTCGAATGCTCTATGGAATATTTTTTTATGATATAATATATTAGGGTGTTACATACTTAAAAAATTTAATAAATTTCATCCTTGAAATTCTGACATCATCTTGATCAAAATAGGTTTTACATTTTAAAAAAATTATATTTTGGAAATGCTTATTGTATAAAGGATTTATAAAATATCCTCTTAATAAGAGATAAATTAAAGTACGATGGCCATCTAGAATAACATAAACTAATTATTGAAATTTGATAACATTTTCGGGAAGTTATGATTTTTATATGGAAGAAAACCATAATTTTCAAATAATGATTGATAGTTTTGAAGATCATTGATTGTACAAATTTGAATAGTCATGAAAAAATAAAAAATCACTAAACCATATAGTAAATAGTTGAGAGGAAGGTTATTAATTTCATCTGAAATGATAGTAATACAAAGAAATTTTTAGTAAGATCATTTTACTAGATCTATGTAATTCCAATGACATCTAGAATAATTAGAATAAAAAATATACTTATTTGATGAGTAGAGTTTCGTTCTATTATCAATTTACTCCAAAATAAAAACATTTTCTCTGAATGATTACTTTAATTTTTTTTCTTTACATCACCACTAAAATCATTTTTAAAGGACAAATTGACCATAAAAGGTATAATCATAATTTTACATGTATCATTATACATTAATAAAAATAAAAATGTTTAGCATATTGTAAGTTGTTTCCCAAAATTAAAATTTTTTCTTATGATTAAATAATAAATCAATCTACAAAATTCGATAGTAATACCAAAAGTTATAAGTAAATAATTTCATAATTAAGTAATCTAATATCAATAATAAAATCAATAAACTCATAATTAATGATTCGATAACCCCAAATGTTATGTCATACCTTTCAATTTATATTCTCCAAAATATTATTGAACTTATTTTAAAATAACATTATTCACTTAGTCACCAAATCATTTTTCAATATTTTTGTAATCTATTCATCAAAACATGTGTTCTCAATATAAAAGATCATATAAAACAAAAATTTATCACTACCCGAAATCTTATTTTCAAAGAAATTCAATTCCTAATTCAAATTAAAAAAAATATTTAAAAAACTTCAACCTAATAAAATTCCTCTAAAATTTTCATTAATCAAGTTAAGACCTAATCATCTAAAACCAAAAAGGGGTGTCTAAGAAATTGAAATTATGATAATAGTTAATATTATTTACCTATTATGGTATCCATAACTCTTTATATGAAATCACATTAAATCATACTAATCGTTTAATTTATCTTTACCCACCTCCAATACCAACTATAACTCCCCTGAACCCATACATGTGGATCTAGTTTAGAAATCATAAAATTTAAATTTATGTCATTTATCTTGATTATGGTGACCAAGTGTTCACAATCGGAAACTATTAAAATAAAAAAGAAAAATTGAATCATATGCATATCCAGAATATATATAGGTCATTAGTTTTATAAAATTAAGACAAACTATTACAAAAAAATGTAATAATTCAAGAGAGTATATATTCCACTATAGCCAAATTTACATATTCCATATTAGGTCATATATATCATACATATAGAACCCTTAGAGGAATTATTCATTGAACATAATACATGAAAGAAGGGGAACTAGAAACATATGATGTTTCATCTCAAATTCTTATAAAGGTTAAAAATAATCATTAACAATTAAATGTCATCGGTGAGATTAACATGAGTATAAGAGTATGATGAAATAATTAATGTGAAAGAGAATAACATGAGAATATTCATACTTATATATACCTAGATTTTCAACCATAAAAAATGGAATAAGGCACTAAAAAGTTATTATTCATCAAATTAAATAATCATAATCAGTGTGATATCTGTCTTGATCAAAGGAATAATTAAAATCCCATCACATGAATAAATAAAATTAGTTTTCATTTTTGAAACTTAAGTTTCAAAAGCCATTATAAACCCATGTTATAAGTAATTACATTCCAGTTATATCCATTAGAGAATCCCTCGAGTAAGTACCTATTTAATTTCATTAAAAAATAAAATATTACCCAATGAATTGGAAATATATCCGGGTGTAACCATCATATAAAATATATATCGGGATCACCTTGTGCTATCTAGGCTCACCCATCATATAATATTTAATGGGTTCACCCAAAATTATCTAGGTGCACCCATGATGATAAATAATATCCATATACAATTCATGAATAAGGTATAGAGGGAATTAATTTCATGATAGAGTCATTGAACCAAAATTTATTATTTTTTGAACTTTAATAACCCAAGGAAAATAAATGGGTTCCAAGATAATCTATTTGGAACATGATTATCCCATGGAAATGAATAGAATTAAATTAAAATATCATAAATGAATGATTAACCCAGGGATAATAAATGAGTCCCATAAAAATCCCATTGAAATAACATTAACCCCTAAAAAAGAAACAAGTTCTATAACAATCTCATTGAAACATGATTAACCCATTGAGAAGAAATCGATCTAAGAAAAATCTATTTGAAAAAATCATAATACGTATAGTAAAATAATAAGGTTGTTATTATTAAAAAATATTCTCAGTAGATCATATGTAATAATATGGTTTATTAATTTTGATGAATAGAAATACCACTAAAATAACACTAACAACATTTCTTATGAAAATAAACTTTTCATTTTAAAAATAACTTAATAATATTTTTTACAAAATAATTTTATTTAAAAATAAAAATTGAAACATATCAATAAAAATTATTGAAAAATCATGGTCATGGAAGTGAAAAAAATCTATTCATAATGAGAATTTTAAAAATAAACATTCTATTCAAATGATTTTGAATGGGGGAGTCAAAAGTGACACATTTGGAAAATATTAAGATATTTCCTTTTAAAAACGTTCAAAATAAGGTAAAATATTATTTAATATGAGTTTAAGAAATAATTTATTATTAATAAATAATTTTTTAGAAACTATTTTAGAAAACATGGATATGAAAGAGGAAGATAATTAGTGGAAATTAAAATACAAGATACGTGTCACTCACAATCAACATTCTGGAGGTATTGTTAATCAATGAAGAAGGAAATATAAAAAAATCATGTTAAATAAATCCCCAAATATTTTATAAGAGGGATATGAAGTTCAAGAAATTAATATCATATGATTTTATTCAAAAGAAACATGGAAGTAAATAATCACAAAAAAGATATAATATTTTAACACAATGCCCTTGACTTTTTGGTAACTCATCAATAATAATCCCTGAGATAGAATAAATCAAAATGATACTTTAAATATCATGAAAATAATAATTTTCATCATATAAAATGTCAATGTGGTAGTAGGTACACCACATAAAAAAAGATAGGTGTATAACATTACCAAATGCCTTGATGAATGGAAATTCAGATGAAGTGCCTTACATCATTAGTAATATCTGAAAAAATCTCCATGAAATAGTGAACCGAATATATAATTTTAATTCCAAATAATTTTCATTAAAATTGTTATAAAATACGTTTAAGGTTAGTATATAAACTACACAACTGAAATTAGTGATGAATATGACATATTTCTCATATAACTAATAGGGAAATAAGAAAACCCTTACATCACATGTAGACTTTCAATGTGTGTAATTTAACTCATGTATAATAAAATTTAATCAAATATTTGATTTATTAATAATAATTTATTGTTTTAATAACTTATAATTAAATAGTTTATCTTATATATTTTTAATGAATCATTCAAATACTTAATCAGTTTAGTTCATGTTTGGTTTTTTGAATACGTTCATTTCATTACTTCAAAATGGATTTAATGTATTCAACATAGTAAAAGTGGTAATTATTTCAACATCTCCAAAAAACAATAATTAAATATTTTTTTTTATTTTTATTAATCAATTTAACATTTAAATCCAATCATGACTTATGGTTATGATAAATGAAGTATATTACAGTCATGGAAATAACAGGCCATATGTACGCTTGATTAAAATTTCAATATCTGAATTATCATTATTGAAAATTGAAATATAATATGATAGATTTTTGTAATGATAATAATATCATAAATACCATGTTAATTAATTACATATATATATATATTAAATTTTTTATTGTGATGAAAATTGAATGACATCACTTTTTGGAGGTAGTTGTCCACATGTTCTCACAAACAATGTCATCGTTATATAGTGTAAGAAAGAAAATCATATATTATATTTTCATAATGATAAAAAATGTAATGAATATAGAAATTCATTCATGTTAATAACATATAATAATTAATGCTACACTTTTTAGATTCTATTGAAATCCTTAGTAAAAAATGAATCAAATCATTTTGTGAGGTTGTAGTCTTCTGTACATGTAAGCGATGCTATTGTCTCCCAAATGGAATGGAATTTAAGTAGTTATTTTCAATATCATAACTAATTAAGAAAAAATAACTTTAAAATATCATATATATATTCTTTAAATTAATCATTATAACATTTTATTAGTGGCGATGATGAAAAATGAATGACATTGGTTTGTGAGGTTGTAGTCCACCATACACACGAATGATTATTTCATAACACATACAATTAAAGAAGAGATTGATTTTTTTACATTAACATAATAAAATATCAGTATATTAGAGATAATGTTATTGATTATATAATAATAATTGATGAATATTTAATGAGGTGGAAGAAGTAATAAAATAAAAACACACTATTAAGCATGACACCTCTTTTTAGACAACCTAATTAAGCAAGAAAAAATACATATTAGGATGGATTTATTACCAAAATCAGGAATATTAGTAATTTGGAAGGAATTTTGTATGGAATTGTGGTAATTTTTGGTATATCAAAATGGCTTTAATGGTGTGAAGAGGAGAAGAGAGTAGTCGGCAATTTATAATTTAGTTAAGTGGCATACTTTTAATATTTCGAAAAGAAAAATGTGTGCCCTTGTTTTTTACATAAAATGAGGAAAAAAATAAAACATTATTAATACTTATACATTATATGGTCTAAATATTTCAATAAGATATATTTTTTACATGTTTTTAGGTTTTTTTACCCTAATCTATTTTGTTTAGCCCCTAGATAAACCAATTTTAAACTTAACCGCGATAATAATATTTTTCTTTTTTAACTATTAATTATTGTAAAAAAATTTATTTGATACATTTATATAAAATAAATTATTATAATTATAAATTTGTAATTAATTTTACCAAATTATATTCATATAATTGGAACAATTTAATTTAGAAATAATCTCATAGAGGTGAGGAAAATAGTGGGTTTCAAGAATTTTGTTTTTAAGAAAAAGATGCTTTTATATTAGATATATGACTAATAATAATAATTAAATGAATCCAAATTAATATTTTGGGATATATAGAATATAAATTTAAAATAAATCATTCATAAATAATGGTTTTCAAATATTTTAAAATGATAACCAAATGTTATTTACTTTATCATTTGTTCAGAAAAAACCCATTTTTAAAAATAACATTTTAGTTATACTAAATTTCAATATAATGATGATCAAAATATAATTATACGGATTTAATATATGTAGTTAATAAAAATTTAATTTAAAATCATATTAAAGATATATTGGGACATCTAAATTTACTTAATCTATTGAAAATAAATGAAATTTTTACAAAAAAATGATATTTTCACTAATCTCTGAGAAATCAATATTTTAAAAAAAATCAAAAATATCCACAAAGTTAAATTCTGATATCTTGATTTCAAAATTTAATTTAATTTTATCATATAGTTTTTCTAAAACATAAAAAATTTAATTGTAATAATTTCAAGATAAGAAATAAAAATTATTTTTTGAAATAATAAATATATTTTGATGTATGAAATTACATTACTAAATTATGATTAATTATTAACTATAAATTTACATATAATTTATATTCAGTTGTAATTATATATTTATGTGTTATAAAAATTAGTTAATACGATTTACACCCACCAATTTAATAGTCAGGTTATAATAGGTATGTATTTCTAGGGTCGTTTATGCTCAGTGTTGTGTGGTGAATACACTGTCCAACATAGTTTTCTTTGGTAAAATATCAATATTATATATATGGTCAAGATAAATGTATCATGAGTTTTGAATAATTTAGTGTAGTAGGTTCCAATTTAATTTTTTTTGTGTGGAACACTTGTAATTTTTAAATGTTTTAATATATTATTTAGTGATTATCTTGGAAAAATATCACCAAAATGATTCATTTTCAATGGTGATAATTGTAAGTTCAAAATAAAAACAACCATATGAGGTTTAATAATATAATTAAGTGATTTTAATTATTATCTTTTGAATTACCAACTTTGTTAACCATTTTTAACCTCAACATTAGTGACATATTTTTAAATATTGAAGGGTTGTAATTTTACATCAATGTTATCAACTATATCATAAATATTGAGTAGATGAAATTTTAGACCATTTATCATCCTCATATAATATTTCATTATTTTTTATAATTTATAAATAATTTAATAAAATATAATTTCTGATAAAATATAAATAATGTCATTTTTAAAAATATAAATTTAATTTAACTTTAATGACATCAATATTACAAAGGAATTAAAATATAAAAAATATAGCCTTAAATTATAAATTAATAATAATTAATTCATGATATACTATAATTAACCCAAAAATATAATTTTTGATGATTTTAAAATCATTTACATAAATTTTACTACTTTCACATGAATTGTATCTATGTTGTATAAGCATTTAATGTAACTATTTAATCACTAAAATTTTATGATAAATTAATTTGAAAGAATTATTTAATTTATATATCAAATAATAATTTAAAACGTATTTAATAAAATTTTATCCTTATTTAATTATTATTAGAGATATTGAAGTCAACAGAGTGACAATTTGGAATATTCATTGCATAAAAATAATATAAATTCCATTATTAACGGAAAATGACACCAAAATGAAAAAATTTATAATTTTGAGTGAATATGGATGATTTTATTCCATAAAAATTAAGGAAACTGTTGGGTTGATTTTGAGACATTATCTCATGGTTTTACCCTATTTTTCCAATTTTACACCATAGATGAGACAAATATTTACAAGGGCTATTATTCAAAATAAAAAATATAAATGGGAAATATTAAGCAAATTTAAAACTCATAATGAAAAACATGGTATCAATTTTTATAGATTAAATATATATATGTGACAAAAATCATTTCTATACAAATGCATAAAATTCAATGAAAACAAGTTTATAGAAAAAATTTCTTTTCATGCTTGAAAATAATCTCATATAAAAATCATGAATATTGATGATTATAATTGAATTAATTAGATAATAAATGGATATATTTTTAATTTAATACCAAATACAATATATAGTGGTACTTTTAAATTACATTATTTATTGAAAATAAATGACAGTATTTGAAAAAGCAGTTATTTCACTATTCACTAAAAAAGTAATCATTCCAACAAAAATGCCAAAAATTTCCCATAAGATAATTTTTATATGATGATTTAAGAAATTATTTAGACTTGATAAAATAAATTTTTTAAAATATTATATATTAATTATGATTTCTTCGCATAAAATTCAATAAACAAAATTTTTAAAGCATGAAAATGAATTCCCTAAGAATTGAGTTTTTATTTAAAATATATAATATTCTTGGTTACTCATATTCATAACATACAATTCCATGACTAGGTCACAATTAAATAATAATATTTTTTTAATATATCTTAATTCACTTATAACTTGGTGTTGCATTATAAGAAATCTATTAAGCTTATTATTCTGTTAAACAATATTTTTGGGGTCTTACATTCTAGAACCCTTAAATAAACTACACCCTGATAATTTAATCCTACTCATAAAAGAACAAATATTTAAAATTCCATTTATTTAAAAACCATATTGAATAATTGGATAAAAACTATTTTTTTTAAAATGGAAGGTGAAAATGATAAAGGTTACCTAAAAAAACATATAATCAAGTTCCCAAATAAGGAGTAAATTAGTGGGAAGTTTAAATATAGACATGGTGGGTAATGTAACCATCCATGGAATAATCGGGATTTATAGAAAACATGGTCATGAGAAACATAGTGGCCACTAACAATATATTATAGAGTGGTGAAAAGAATATCAATTAATTTGATATAAAGTTGAAAAGATAAAATTTTATTTTAAGATCATTTTTAGAATTTAGATTAATTAATTTACTATTAATAGAGAGAAAACAATACAATATTATTAATTAATTTATTTTTGTTTCATAATAAAAATTTCATCCTTTAGTTGGTATTTAATTATTTCCCAATCTATTACTTATTCTATGAAATTAATATTCATGATGATTTTTTCATCCCTAAAGCTCTAAATTCAACTTTTAATGGAATACATGATGTATATTTCAATACACTTTCATATTAATAATTACCAAAAGTAAAATTGTTAGCTTATATTATCCAATATAATATATCAACATCTAATAACTCAACAATACCAACCAAAGTTCAAATTAATTCATTATATAAATAGAAAATCGTATGACTCTTCCAAAAATATATATAACCAAATTCAAAACATAGAAATCTAAAATATTTGACCATGTATTTTTTTTCAAAATAATTATTCTCACCAAATTATATAAATCAATTAAACATCCATATAAAAAAAATGTACATACCTACGTCATATAATCCCCAAAATTTTATAATTGTATCCCTAAAAATTCCAAATCACCATAAAGATAAAATAAAATCATACATTTATTCATAATTTATCGAAATCATCATTCTCTAAATCGTGTTTACCTTAATCATATAATATTACCAATATAGTGTACTTTTTAAAAAATATAAAATAATCACATAGTTACCAAATATAATTTCAATTCCATTTTTATCTATAAAATAAAACATATATTTGAAAAAACTACTAAATATTTTATTCCAATAAACCATAATAACCACATCATTAGTGATTATATTATCCCTAAAGGTAATCAATAGCAATAAATTTATTCCAACAATAGAAAGCATCATTCCTCAAACAAAAATTTCACAAAAACCTGCACTATACCAGATGGTTGTATTCTAATAAATATCTCAAAAAATATCCTTAATCATCTTTAAAAATTAATCACTTGAAACCTTAGAAGGGGTATCTATAACTTTAACTTATGATAAAACATAAACATATAATCTCATGAAACATTAGGTTTATACCATATTACTAATGAATATCATTAGTTTTATTATCCCCTTCTTTATAATAGTTTAAATAGAATATATAAATTAACTGAAGCATATCCCTCGAGTGTGTAAAACCAGATGTGTTGTAAGCGAACACTCAACACACACTTGAATGATGTCCAAGAAATATTATAACAACTCTTTTTAGGGTTATTACTACTAGATAAATCTATTCCGAAACAATGTCAATAAATGGTACCCTGATATGGATGTATAATTTGGAAAAAAATAATCTCTACCATACCAAACCTTCCATGATATTTTAAAACAATTAAGCATATATATAAATTTTTTTCATTGGGATTTTTTCTCTGATATATGTTTTACTCATTTTATATTCAATGTTATCTAATAAACTTTCTCATATACTGACTCTAATGTCCTTGAGCCTCATATCCTAGTGTAATTTTTTACATTAATATATTACCACCAGATATAAGGGATCACATCACCCAGGAATTAATATTTTATTAGTGTTGATGATCAAGATACAAACTCGTATTTTATTTTACATTGGATAAAATATAAAACATTAATGAAAGAATAAATTTTTAATTCTTAAACTCATTAAAATATTCCTTATTCATTTCATAAGGAAAGGAAACAAAATAAGGGTTAGTTTTGATGCTGATTAAGTGTTAAATATAACAGAAGTTGTAATGAGTAAATATAGAATAATCAATATGTAAAGTTAAATAATTGAATGCACTTTCCATTAAATGAATAAATTGACAATGAATAATAAAATTTATGGAATAAATGGGTATTAAATAATTCCATGAACAATAAAAAATATTTAATTTTATCCTTTGATATCATAAATACTAAAATAATCCCATTGTTATAAATATGTAATTTCAAAATTATCGATTTCATAATTATAGAAATATTAAAAATATTATCACTGCCTCGTTTCAATACTTTTAATATAAATCTGAAAGGCCCAAAAAAATACCCAAAATAATTTGTCTCATGAGAACTAATGATGCATCTGGGTGATATAATGAGCCATAATGTATCTTACTAAGTCCAATGATTTCATTTTATATTAAATCATCAATTAAAGTTAAAAATAGTTTGTCTTACCAATAAATAATAGTATTTAGTACGAAATATAGAATATCAAGAGTTAACCATTATACAAAATAGCTTTCATTTTAAAAAACCATATATAGTAATGGTAAATTATTTAGGGAATAATCATATCAATGATACAATGAATATGGGTATTTAAGAGGAATGTTATTTACAGAGAAGGATGATCCCACGGAATTAAATGTTTCAATAGAATGTTAATCAACAATAAATTAATATTTGATAGAATACGACACATCAATTTCTTAGAAATATATTTTTTATAATAATTTCTTATTTTTTGATTATAAATAAAATTTTATTGAAACATAAAAACATGTTTTCATTAAAAAGTTTTATTTTAAAATCAATTGAATACATATAGAAGAAACTAAATATCATTAAACAGTTATAGAGGTATGAAAATTAATAACATCTTTATATGTTAAAAAGTAACATTCCTTTTGACATTTTATAAAGAATTTGAAAATTACACATTCTGAAAAAAAATAATGATTCCATTCAAAACTTGTAAACAAAGAGTAATATACAAATTTCTTTATTAAATTATTTTAATAAATAAAAATAAATTTTAAAAATTTTCGAAAAATATGGATGTGGAAGAAAAATATTCCTGATAAAAATAGAAATAAGATAATATTTTCTTTTAAATATTTATTTTATTGATTTATGTTCCAAAGAGAGAAAACATGGAAGAAAAAATTTAAAGTATTTAAATATCAATAGCATAAAAATAGATAAATTTATTAATGTTTATATTATTTGATTCATTGAATGAAACACATAAGAAAATAAATAAAATATGATATTGTAAAATAAAATCATATCTATTTCGTAAATTATAAATTATAACCCCTTAAAAGATAAAACATTAACTGAAAACCTAATCATCGATAATAAATATATATTCTTGATAAATAAATGAAAGAGATCGTATATAACCAATAAAAATGTTCATAGGTGAATAATACCAAATATTAATCAATGGAGCATAAATTGAGACAAAATACATTACAATCATTATATCATTTAACTGATAATTAATCTATGACGTGATTATCTGTGACAATTTTAAATCCACCGAAAACATGTGTCAATATTACACAACACAATCAGAGGTCAATTAACACATAATCATGGAATAACATAGTCAATGAAGTAGAAGCATGAAATACTATATAATAATTTTCAAATTATCTAATTATATACAAAGATAATGTGAATAATTATAATATCATATATTATTCACTTATAATATTTTAACATTCATTTATTAGATATTATTTATTGAAGCCAATGTTTCAAAGTGTTAACTTTTTTGTTTTCCATAGATTTTTTGATTTATTACTTTTATTAATTTTATATTTATCATGGTCAAATCATATAAATAAAAATATTATTCATATAAATTTCATATATATTCATTATATAAATATATATTATTATATATAAAAGTTTAGATAAAAAAATGAATTACACTTTTCTTGGAACTGATATGTCCTACGTAGCTTGAATAGTTTGTTTACCTTTCAAGAGGTGGAATTAAATAAATATAAATAATAATTAAACATTATAGAATCATTATTATATCTTATATATCATATATATTCATTAAATCTATCTTTACATCCATCGATGTAAAATAGAAATGAAAAATGATTCGTATCACTTTATTGAGGAGGTAGTCCACACATATGCATGTCTGATATTATTTTTTTCAACAGATATTAATTTAAGAAGTTAAATTATATGTTATATTTAAAGAACCAAAATTATGTCATAAATATAAAAACTCTACTCATTATTTACATGTTTATGAAAATATATGTAAATGAAAAACAAATTGCAATACTATGTGGAGATGAGGGGTCATACATATGCATTAGAGACGTTTTCACTTTCCATTAGTTAGGAAACGTGGTGAAAAATATGTGTACCACATTCAAAATAATATCTAATGATTCTTTAGATAAAATTATAAATATTTTAGGATGGTTACAAATGATTTATATGAAGCAGAATAAGAAAAAAAATTAAGGGTTAGTAAAGAAGATTTGAACTTCTTTGGAAGATTTCATTTAGATCCCTTCATCAAGACCCTTATAATATCTTTTTTGAAAGTATATAACCCCTAAAATACAGAAAGGTTTAATGGGGTGTCATTTTTTTAGGGTATGGTTAAGATAAATTTATTTATTGTTGAGAATAAGTGTGGGGAGGAGGTTCCCTTTTATAATTGAGGTGGGTTACAATTTAGTAATTTTTTAATGTTGTAAAATATTATTATATGAATTTTATGGAAAATTGGATCCAATATTATTAATATTATAATGTGATAAGTGTAAGGTAACAATAATATAAACCAAAGATGTTTAATATATTGTTTAGGTCCTTGTAATCTGAAAAGTTTTCTTTAATCGCTTTATTAACCATTTCTAAATTTAATTACGGTAATAACGTTTTCAATATTTAGTGGTCATAATTTAACCTATAAGTTAAAAATTGTATCATTAACTAAATTTGGGTAAAATATTGACCATTTTCATCCTACGTTTCCTCTTTCTATATTTTTTATCCGTTATAAATAATTTAATAAAATATTATTTAATATAAAATAAAATTAATGTCATTTTTGATGATATTCATTTAATTTGAATATAAAGACATCAAGATATATAGTGAATTAAAATATGAAATACTTAAAAATAAATTATAAATTATCATTATCTTTAAATTCTTTTGACACTATATTTAATCAAAAACATATTAGTTTTAATGTTTTAAAACTATATTCTTTGATTTTTTTACTACATTCATGAGTAATGTATCAATAATGTGTAAGAGTTTAGGTACATTATTTCATCTATATAAATTAAATATTAATAAATATAGTAATAAATCACATCATCCTCAAAATAAATATTAGATACTAAAATTATCCACTTTTATTTGTATGTAAAAAATTATAGATATATTAATGTCCAGTTAGTGAAAATATGGAATTTTCATTAGTTGAAATAATATAAATGGGTTTATCTAGGAAAAATGGTACCCAAATTTCATATAATATAATTTGGGATGGATAGTTTTCAATTTATCACTTCAAATGGAATTAAATAAATTTCTGGATTGATTTAGAGACATTCACTTTGGTTTTTAACATAGTTTTACACCTTTTCCCTCTCAAATGTGACAATTATTTACGCTAGTGACCATTCATAATATCCCCAAGTAAAATATAACAATTTAAAAACATTGTACCACTTATTTAAAAATGTTTTATTTAAATTTCAAATATCATTCTCATGAAATGGAATAAATCATTTTTTTTATAAATTCATATATTTCCATGAAAACAATTTTTTGGGAAATTAATTTTGAAGAATAAAAAAACATATGTACAAATCATGACTATTAATTATTATAATTGAGTTAATTAGATTAAAAATTGATCATACATAACATTAATAACAAATATAAAAAAGAATGATTCTTTAAAACTACCCAATTTAATGATAATAAATGAGAATATTTGAAAAATAAATATTTTCAACTATTCACTAAAAAGAATCATTTCCAAAAATATAAATAATTTATTTTATGTTATTTTTAGAATTCATATTTAAAAAAACTCTTCTTATTTTGAAAAAATCAATTTTTTTAATGTGAAATAAAATAATTATAATTTCCACACACAAATTGAAACAAAATCCATTTTATTGAAAAAATATTTCTATAGCATAAAAATGTCTACACTAAAAATTATATGTTTATATCATAATAATTAATTAATACATTTTTATTCATTAGGACTATTATAAATATATCTAATAATATGTTTACTCATATTTATACCCACTAATTCAACGACTATGTCACATTTAAAAAATAATGTTCTTATAATATATCTCAGTTTCCATAAATCTGAATGTTCGGTTTTAATAAAGATGTCAACATTATTGTTATTTTAAAATAGTATTTTTTTAATCACATTTAATGTTTCATGACTCATGCTAGATTTATAGTGTGGTGTTATAGATATTTGTCGCATATTACAACAATTTCTACAGGAATGATATGATCCCTTTAATTAACTATATTTAGCTGGAGCTCACATTTTTAGTCGAATGAATTTGATGGGATATGTCGGGTTTGAATATCTAATGGTGGAAAGTATAGATATTATTGGATGCAAGTTTTCTACTCTTGGAGGGTCCCATATTACCATTAGATAGTGGATTTTGTTTTAAGAAGAGTTGGCAAGCTGTAAGGCCATGATGAAAAGCATCGGGATTATCTTGGATAATTTTATCTAGTTATATACCAAATGTTCCTAAAATGTGGGGTGAGAGAAGTCAATATACTATTGAAATAAATGTTCCTAGAAGGAAAGGATTCTAATTTTTCAAAAAATGTTAACAATTAGGGGGTGATTGGAATGTTTCCAAGTATTTGTTAGATCCCCATAGAAGAATAATGTGTTATGTGGAATGCTTCCAATCCATCAGAGGTTGTTTAAATGAAAATTTCAGGAATTGTTATAGGGATTGGGAATTCATACTATGGTGGGGGGCTTCAGGGTTATGTCATGTGTGGAATGTTTTTCATGATTAGAAATTAGGTGTCTATATTCCAGGGAATAGATGAATTAAAAGAGAAATGTAGTTCATGTGATATAATGAGTGCATACTACTGAGAAATAAATATAGATGATATTTCTATATCATGTGAATTATTTATGGATCTCTGTGGTAGAGAATTCCATCTAAGGTTTCAACGGTTTAAGTTCATCTTACAATAGTTTCACTTATTAAGGAAACAATAATTTAAAGTGTTATCAATTAATGTTAAGAAACATGATGTTGGGTGTCATGAAGATGGTTTCAAATATGATAGGGTTATGTAAGGATTGAGTTTCAAAGGGCCCATGTCTACTTTTTTCTTTTATTCCAACAGAATAGCATGTAGCACTGAAAGATGTGTCTCTCAATTTAGAATTTCATTTTATAGAAGAATGTATTTGATTCAAAGGAATATTTATGATTTTATCCTGAACATGTGTTATATTATTTTCATTTCCATTTGAGGACTATCTTCTAAAGGATCCTCCAGAAATATAGAAATAGGAAAACTATTTCTATCACCTACAAAGCCTATGGATGTTATAAAATAAACCATGCTGAAGATGGAGAAATTACATTAGCTAATCCCTAATGAATGTTTCATTATTTAACTTCTGAATATGTGTAAATTTTCCACAAATGATAATGAAACAATATGATGTATATAATATTAGATGTTTGATCATATAATGGTCACGAATAGTTGGTTGATGTGAGATAAAAGGACCATAGATTCTTTATTTACACTTACCAAATGTTTAGTAGGAGTTCATCATAATGATGAACTAATAATTTATAGAAGTTTATTATTAAGGTGAAGGCCCTTTTAGATATTTTACATAAGTCAAATGTATAATAAAGATCATATATGTTTAAAAAAAACTCAGTGGTAACATCTTTGAAAATTCGTGAAGTTCGGTTGAGTAGTTCTAAGGGTGTGGTGAATGACATGGCTTATTGATGGATATTTAACAATGTAATAATATGGAAACTCGGTTCTTTTTTAATTAGAGGATTTCCATAAAAGAATTAATAGGAGTTTCATAGAGTTGTAGTAATGAATGATCATTTTTTATGGAGAATTAATGGGGGGGTTTTTTAGTTGGATTAATTAATATCAGAAGAAAAAGAAAGAAACAAAGAACAATGTGGATGATGTTGAAGGGAGAAGTATAAAATTTGACAAGTGGGAATTTATTATGAGCTAGAGAATGGTTTCCATGTTTAAAATTATTAGGCTAAACTTTTGAAAAAAAAATTATAAAACTAAATATTTTTACAGTTTGTTTTGATACCTATTTTAATGGTAAAGTGTCAAATCTCCAAATATAAAATTACTAGATGTAACACATAGAAGACCTGGATCGTATCACTGCCTTAGTACCTTGGATTTTTGTGTTTGGGGAGGTGAATTTTGTTCACCAAATGTTAAATAGGTGGAAAAATGAATTCCCAAAAAGTAATTAGTGTGGGTTGAGTAGAAGTTATAATAGAGAATCAGGATGTTAGATCCCTAAATTAAGGCAGATGGATGATTTATTCAGTGATTTTTTGGGATATTAGTTGGATTCATTATTGATGATGTGTCATAGTAGAGTTATATTATGATATTTATTCATGAAGATTAAGTGAGATATATGGAAGGGATAGCTTCTAATAGTTTAATGAATTTCCACAGAAGGTGATGTAGAGTAAAAAGAGTTCAGGAGTTGGAAGAATTAATTAATGGAGAGATGTGGAAGCCTTACCTTATAAATATGTAAAAATTATTATTCTTTATGGTAGAAAATGTTAATAGTGTACTATTTATCAACTAATGGGGGAAATAAAAGATATAGTTTCTACTAGGAATTATAGTTTATCATGTTAATGAAAGGACTCATAGAAAATAAGGATGGTGATACTAACAGGATGATTGGTTGGGACCACTATACTGTGTGGTATAAAAACTTTGTGAATTGTGGCCATTAAGGTAAAAAGGAACTATAAGATGAATAAAAAATGAAAATGAGATGTATCAATATTGATGTGGCCACCTAGGTGTATCCAAGTGTTAGAGGCTAAAATACTAAAGGAAGAAGATTTGGTGTACTAGCATTGAAAAATACACTATCCAAAATATGGAATTTTTTGGGCTTATTTTTATGCTCTAGTTGGGGTTATATGTTATTTATTTTAGTTTTTAATCAAAATTTATGTCTAATAGAATTAAAATTGATTTCAATGTTCCCATTAATACAAAGGATACATCATTGAAATCAAGTAATCATTTTTTACATTAAATTTATGATTTTTAAATATATTTGTGTCTACTCCCACAGTGATTTATCATATTTATTATCATCATAAGGAGGATTTAGAGGTGAACAGAATATTCAAGTGGAGGTTGAATCGAAGAAGTTATTGGGGATCTTGTTTTACTCAGTTTTGGTCTTCAATGTCATAGATGATGAATTATTGAATGTATGTGGCATTTCTGGTGTTTGTGATTTTATTTTGTGTCTGATTCCTAGAAGGGAGAACATACAGTAATGGAGAATGTTTTCACCCATCCAAAATAAATTACCATGTTTCTTACACTTCCAAGATCCTCTAATATCTTCTCAACGTACATTGAGTATCATATTTAAAGGATTTGGGTGCACTGATGGTTTCTTGTTCTCCTAGTTCCCATCTTCTACATAAGGATACCCGTAATTCCGCACAATGACATGAAGTACTAACAACTAAGGATTAAATTTTAAGAAGATGTGTTAGTAGAACATAAACATAAGTATTCTATTCTTTACTATGATATGCATATCTATTTTATTATTTTTTAATCCAATGGGATAAAGTATGGAAGTAAAGGATATTTAAGTCTTTTAATGGATATGATCATTGAAAGACCACTACACCGAGGTCATTACCATGACTAGGCTGATGTAAAATCACAAAGATGTAGAGACAATATATAAGGGTGTTCCATCCAAGCACCATGTCTACCCAATTGTGGTAATCACAAATTTCTTCCCAGAAGGACCTTTCCAAGGTCCTCCTAATGATTCCATGCTCGGGTCTTCCAAAAAATGACACCCCCAAGTCCTTCCCGAGGGGTCTGTGAATAGTTCATATAAAAGAGGCTGTTAATAGATCCATAAAAAGAGTCCAAGAACATATATTTACAAATTGAGCTATAACTAGGTCACCTACTTGGGTTCCCCATTATTCTAGGTCATTTTACAAGGAACCATTTTGTCATAGGTCACCAAACAGGGAACTATATATGGCTCGGTCACCTAGCTAGTCACAACATTGTCCGGAGTCACCAAAATAGGTACTATATTTTATAATGATATATAATTTTCTTCCCCATTCATCATTGTGGCCTTTTTGAGCACTATATTAATCCAGTTCACATACAAAATTTTTATATTCACCTAGGTCACATACTTGAGAACAATATTTACCTAGTACACCTTCTCAAGTTCCATATTTTCATCGGTCACCTACATTGGAACCCACATTACATGTCCTAAAAACGGATATATTAACCACTTATGTAATTTAATTGGGCTAAATAAAGTTCTCGTAAGGTCTGTTTTCTTTCATTTTCATTGGATAACTTACTACTATTTCCAATCCACCCATTCTGCCTCCACAGAAACTTGAGATTCATTCCTTTACCATGAATTCTAGATTTATACCTATCGACCAATTTTCAATTCATAATTGGAACCAGAAATTTTATCTAATATGTCCTTATGGTTTCTACCCTAACTGATAGAACCCTTGAGGTTTTAGTAGTCATATATTCACCTGATAAGGAGTGTCCCTATATTTAGGAAATAAGTGGAACTCTTACTGGCATATGATGCATATAGTATTTTGATTTATTGTACAGCAGAAACCTTCCACATTGGTTTATATCATTCTTGAGTGGAGTCATCCTTTCTTTTTAAGCTATCGATAAACAAAGGCTGGACATTCATATCTTCGGCCTCCAAATTAGTATAGGCCCTAGACCAATCCTCACATGAGTCATCTTCTATGTTATACTAGAAAGTGTTTCTAAACTTTAAGTCAATGATAAACCATTTCTACAAACCATTAAACTAGTATTACGGACAAAATGAGATTAAAAATTATAGAATATAGCCCATTCTATATGATGTTAAACTAATCAGAACATGTCTTAGTCACATAACATTAAATATTAGGAGGACATAGTTCATGGTTTCATGGACTTAAATGATGTATCATTTATCATGGATTCATAAGAATAAAAAGAACTAAAATTTCCATAGTTTCATAACCATAAAAGGATAATCATTTTTCATGGATGTAAAAACATAATACGGACCACATTGTTCCTTATCATAATACCATAAAAGGTTTGAAATTTCCCATTATGTGTCCCCCGTCTATATGACTTTTGACTCCATCAACAAAGTTACATGGGATACCCATATCATGGGACTAATCCTAACTAAACAAAATATAACCCATAATTTGGTGGAGATAAAGTTTAAAGTGACAAATTATGTGAATTTAAACCAAGTATAACCAATCAATATGGGAAATGTGGATAATATTCATTATATGAAATTATATATCAGTGGATCATAATTATTGATACATATCCTGATCATGGTTACATGTATTTTTAATATGAAGCACTTTTTGAATATAACCTAAATTAATAAGGGATTCTTGGACTTGGAAATAAGACCCTTCATGGGATGAGTTAACCACCCATCCTCTCATATATTGCACGATTCGAATTATCAATGAAACATACCAATGATAGCCTAACATTGGAATTCAAGTCCATGACTAAGGGAAAATACAATGTGTATATAACAAGTGGGCAACAATGTTAGATGTTATAAGAAAGTGGTATTCTCAAAATAATAATGCAACAAAATGTTCATCGTGAAAGTAAATAATATCATCTATTTTCATGAAAATCCATAAATAATAGTGTGGATGAACATGGTATTATGTAACTTGTGAAATTAAATTATAATCATGTAATAATTAACTATAATAGTCTTTTCTTATGTGAAAAAATTTTATAACCCACCCAACTCTTAATGCACAATATAAAAAAACTAAAAATACAATGATAAATCCATATATAATTAATAATTTCATAGTATGGGAGATATTTATAATGACTTAGTAATGGAATACGTTTGGATGGGATTGGATTAAAAACAATTAGGTTCAATAAGAGAAAATGGAAACCCACTCCTTTATCATTCATTTGATTAGAAACAATTCCCATTTATACACACTTAAATAACAAATTTTTTTAAAGATGGAATGTTTAGATCATATTTTGAAATAAATTGGTAAAATATTTAATTAAAATGAAATTATAATTGAGAAGGATAAATTTTGGAAGAAAACAGTTTTTATAAGATATAATTTAAAAAAAATATTTTCATAAAAAATTACACACCTAAAACCATTTATAAAGAAACCATAATAGTTGTAAATATTATAGTTAATGAGGTTACATAAACCAAAAACCTTTTATAATAAATTATCTATCCCAACCATGTAAAACCAACCACCACCTAACTAATAAATACCATAGTTAACTATAGGCCAATCATGTGTTATTAACATAAATAGTTCATTCATGATTAGGTGGAAAGAGGCCACTATATCATAGAATATGAATAAAACTCAAGGAGTGGAAATATATAAATAAAATAATTTACTAGGAGGATTTAGTACAAGAAGAAGTTTTTGGGTTACATGATATCCAAATTGGTTAGTTAACCTATGGGATATTTCTATGGTGCCCATACAAGCCATAAATTAGTAAATAAAATGTTCCCATGGAATCAAGACATACAGTCCAAATAGCATAACCCCAACATGAGTAACACCACAACTATCCCATAGATAACTCTAATAAACATTTTAAATATTGGTTAGGGATTTTTAAAATATATCAGGTATTAAAAATATGATATGATATTTAAAGAAATATTAATATCACATCCAAGAATCATATATTCTCATTGAAAACATGTTACTAATTTTATCAAAATATAATTGAAATCCATTTTTTATGAAATTAGGTTTTAATATATTAATATATTTTTAGGATAATAGGAGGAATACATGTTATAGGAATATCCCATGAACCACTTAGCTTGTTGATACATCCTACTGAATTTAATGGTGATACTTCTGGTTTCTAAACTATCATACACAATCCCTAAAACCATTTTTTCACAAATCTATAAATAATGAAACCAAATTACATCACCATAATAAATCTATAGCAACCCCAACCCATATGAAAACTTATGAAATCTGCCTTATTAATAACTACAAAAAAATTAAATCTATAATACTTAAATAGTATCCTTGGGATCAACATGAATCATTACCCTGAAATCTAAAAATCATTAATACCCACCATAGATTGATATCCAGAAATCGAAAAGATGATTTAAAAAAAGTAATACCACCTTTATTGATCATATATAGCTAATATAATCAGATAAACCTTATTTTAGATGTATTTCACTATAACTTGGAAGCACACCTTCCACAATACTTATGTTATATAAGATAAATTCGAGGAAAATAAGTGGAGAGGGTAGAGGGGACAAATCGTGAAACTAAACCATGGATTTGGAATGTGAAACACCCTTAGTGTGATGAAAAATGTATTTTTTAATGAAACAAATTGATATTTTTTTCATATTAATTATATGTATTCATATAATGTATTTCATTACAATTATAAATATAGTTTTATTATGTTATTCTATATGAATATGTTTTTCAAATGGAAAATGAAGTAGTTTTATTCTGTCTATATTGGTTTCCATGTGTTATATGGTTTTATTATAGAATTAAATTTATAAATTATTGTAATGTTATATTGATAAAATAAACCTCATTTATAAATTTATCATATCATAAATATTTTATATTAATTTTTTATAAAAGGTTATAATTTAGGTTAATGGTGAATATTACCATTTATTTAAAATATGGAAACTTATATCATATTAATATGATATAAAAATGTGTTAAATAAATATAAAAACAATAAATTGACCAAAAAACTATTTAATTAGTAAAATGGTTAATATACAATTATCATGTTTAATTTAGAAATATATGGCTAGACTTTTAATACCTAAAAATTATTTTATTGTAATAAATATTGTTTTTCGTTCCATGATTTTAATTGAGTTATTGGTAGGTGAAATTTGGTTTTTGGTTTATATAAATGTCATATAACCCAAGCTATTCAAATAATAAAGTAATCAATTTCAGGGAAATAAATATTATTCATTATATTTTTTTAGATTAATTTTTAATCTTGAAAAATTAATTTATCTAGAAACTATTTTTATTATGTTAAACGTAATTTTATGAAAATTATTTTTACCAACATTAGAAATAAAATATTTTAAAATATTTATAATATTTAATTTGTATTCTAAAATTCAATAATAAGGCCAATTTTATTTTATTTTTTATGAGAAATAATTTTCCATAAAATGTTTTAGTAATCTCAGTAAGGGTTAAATATGGTAAAATTGTTAAATTAAGGTATAAGGTCAAAACAATATCAATAAAACCTTATATTTAAATGGTTTTAAAGGGATTTTATCAACCAACCCCTTATATATTTTCAATTGTTATCCATATTGTTTCCAATTTCCATATGTATGAAACCCCCTTTTTATATTAATAAATAAATATTTCAAAAATTTATCCTCCCTCATTTATAAGAGGACCACTTTACCACCCCCAACTCCACATATCATGAGAACATTATCCCAAAAAATACATTAAATAAAATTCCCAAAACTATTTACCATGACCCAGCTTTTCTTCACTCACTGAAAGGTCAATCTAAGAGGGCTTAAGGAGAGTCTAAAAGGGGCATATCCAAGGAAGAGGTAATTGTTTTAATCCAATTATTTCCAGATTCTTTATTCTTCAACCTCATCTAAATCTCATATAAACATAAAAATATAATTAATTGAGAAATATTTAATACTTTAATTCTATTTTATTGATGGAACGTCGAATATCTTCCTCCCTCCAATCCAACAGAAAGTGAAAATGTTGCATGTCTTATGTGAAGACTATAACCTCCATGAATGGTGTCATCATTTTTTCTCCCCACATTTCATGGATGGTTTTGAAAATAATATTAATTAATATATATGATATTTATAACATGTTCAAGGTTTTGGAAATATATTATTTCAATTATATTAATTGTATTAACAATTAATTATCATCTTAAAATTTTACCTCATAAAATAAGCTTATTGAGATATTTTTCATTATTTGAATCAAGATTGGAAAAACTGTAGAAGTATAATAATTTTTGGATAATATAATTATAAATAATATATAAATATATATAATTATAGAGATAATGAAATTAATTTATATCTCATTTGATCATGGTCAATGTACTAAAGCTGTACTGGAGGAATTGACCAAACGACCCTAAAATGACCAACATCATTTTTTTAAACAAATGAAACATGATAATAAATGTTGTAAAAAAATTATAATGTAATGAATTTGAAATGGGTTATTAATAAATTAAATAATTAATTTAATTTTTTTAAAATATAGGGTAGAGGAAATATGAAATGATTCAAGACTTTAGGTAAGGAATTTTTCTTTTAAAATTTATTTTATATGATTCTGTTTTTTAAACTCTTTTCGACAATATCCACATTCTTTTGAGAATTTTAATATAGAAAATTAAATTATTTTTTAAATTACCTTTATATTATATTGAATTTTATTAAAATGAATTAAAAATGATTCATTTCAGTATTTTATATAGTAGTTATATTAACATTCATTATAAAGATATAGAAAAGATGTTTTTTAATGATTATAGCTCATTCTCATTTTCCTTCATTCATGTCCATTCATCATTATAAACATTACCTTTCAGGTTTTCATTATTTTAAAAATTAAATTAAATTCCAATCTTTTGAGAATTTTTTGTTAAAATATTTTACAAATAAAAGGAAATTTCTTCATATTTTTATGTGATAACAATATGTGATTATTATTATGGGTTTAAATAAACTTTTCTATGAATATTAGTATGAAATTACTAGACCCTATCTATTTTATTCATTTTATGGTTATTGGAAATTATATATGATGGTGAATATTCCCATTATATGCCTCCAATATATTGGGTAGTTATTTATTCTCAAGAGAAGTTATGTTACAATTAACTAGTGATGTTATTCCAATATTACGATTATAATATAAGTGGTTTGAATATAATTTTACAAGAAAAATTCATGCTTATATTTTTTTGTTTACTGATTTAATATGATACTTTTTATGAAAAAATATGGTTAATTAATTTTATTTTATGATTATGCAAGTGATTATCTTAAATTAATGTTTATTATGTAAATGGGTAAACCACCTCGTGATTTTTTAGGAATCTCAATGAGACAATGAGTTTCCATTCTCTTTTACATCCATTATTAACATTTATATTCACATAAAATGAATTTTAAAATTCTTTTATACATTTTATGGTTGGGTAAGAATAATAAGAAGGTAAATTTTATAATTATAGAGAGTCACATGGAATGAATAAATATGTCATAAATGAAATAGGAGTGCGAATTTAAGAACATGTTTTTTTAAAAGTACATTATATTGAAGGGTTACCTTTTTCATGTAATTATTTTAAATTATCTAAAACTATAAACATATAAAATAATAATATTTTATGTGAATAAAATAATTTCTATAAATCATGTAATTATGAGATGATTATGTTTGGGATGTAACACTTGGTTACAACTAGATTCATGTGTGAGGAAACATGGGAAAGAAGTATACAATAGAGAGATTAGGAGAGCCTTAATGTGACTTGAAATTTGATTGGTTCAAATAAAATGAGAGGAAATGATATATGTAGTGAGGATAAAATGTTAAAAAGTACCCCATTAAGACATTATTCATAGGTACACCGAGTAACAGATCTAGGGCCATTGGGTACCGAGTGTAACCCTCATACTTTCGTAGTTTTTTCCATACTCATAATGTATCTATTGAGATACCACTGGGTCATTGGTCCCAAACATAGTGTTAAAATGAAGGTGGTTGCACCCTAATACCGAAACTAAAGAAAAAACACCCAAATGATACTTAAATTTAATCTTTATACACTTCAATATTTATCCTAAAATCCCCAAAAAAATGGAATCCTCTATAAAAAATAAACCCCTCAACTAAAAAAGAAAACAATTCAATCAAATATATTCTTTATCCATCAAATAATATCACATATAATGTAACACCCCAAGCATCCACGGTACGCTTCTCTCTGAATTATACAGTAGCGTGTGTTGTACGCAACTTCATGTTCTAACACACCACAACCAATCCAACTAGCCGTTATGAATAGTAATACCTAATTTTTGAAATTTTATACATTTTATCTTACCAAATGGACATCATTTTTGGATTCTTAATATCGAAATTAGCTTAGGGTGAAATTTTGGTACTTTTCGGATAACTTTTATATTTTAATGAATAGTGAAAATTACTAAATATTAATTAAAAACAACTTTTTTAATGGAAATAATTAATTGTGATAAATTATTAATTTGAGTGGTTTTAAAGTATATTTAGAACATATTTTTACCATTTAATACAATGTTGTTCATTGGATGAGATTTCACATTTTAACCAGACATAAACAAGTGTTAATCTTTTGATTGTTATTATCTCTTAAAAACACGCTATTTGTTTTGACGAAGGGAATTAATTTTTAAATTAATTAATGCAACTGATTTGTTTTGAATTTGGTAAAATAAGAATCATTTTGGAATTCATAATATCAAATATATCTTAGGCCTAATTTTTGGTATTTTTCTGGAAACTTTCATTTTTTGATGAAAAGTGAAACCACTAAGTGGTAGTTAAAAAACTGAATTTTTCATAAAACATAAATTTTCCACTTCTGTGAGTGGAATTTCGAAAATCCGAGAGACACAGTTAATATCAAGGAGTAAAATGTGGTTCAATGAGAAGAAAATAATTTTTGGTGATTAGTAACTTTTTACTTTTATTTACCACGGTTAAAAGTAAATAGGGTAATTAAGGGTAAAAATGATATTAATATTACCCTCACACATGTCTTAATTCTATTGGACAAGTGTATCTCGACCGAAAAACAACCTAAGGAGTAAAATATTATCATTTAGGCCCACTTGGATTAGATTAGGACGTTTATTATTATTTAATTCAAAGAAAAGTTAAATGAGTTAAAATCAAAGTATATTTACTAAAACATTTTTATTATAGGGTTATACATAAGATAATTTCGATTGTAAAAATTCATTAGAAAGCTAAAACTATTTCCTACATAATGGTATTTTAATTATAATTTTTAGACATTAAATAATTTTATTTATTTATGACACAATGATGATGTAGTAATTACTATAATAGTGAAAAATTAAAATAATTGATATTATAAATACCCAAATAAATATAATTGGAGACTTTTATTGAATTAAACTAATTTTCTAGGTTAATATGACATATTAAAATATATTTAATTGAATTATTTTTCGAATTAATCATTCTGTTATGTGTTTCAAAAAAATCAATTATTGAATAGTGTCAAAATTGACATAAAATAGTTTTTAAAGGAAATATTATATTATTAATTGATATTAAATTCCTAAAAATATAAGGTTCATCCAAGAGACTTATATAATGTTAGTTGTATCATTAATGGACCACTTGGGGGTCTCTTGGATGTATATAGTAAGTTTATTATCCATATAATATAAAAATACTAAGAGACATTGTAAAATTGAAACTAATTAACAAAGAGTTAATACTTAATGATAAGGTTAATATAATTACCCAAACCTGTCTAAATTATATTGTTTGTGTGGTTTTAGACATATCCCCATATTAAAATTTAAATAATACACTTTTTATCCATTAGAAACAGAATATGAATTTATTATGAAATAATATTTCTTGCTTTTTCAAAGGTGCCCCTCACCCCTCTTATAATAGGGAACTCCCCCTTCTAATTACTTCACACATTCAAAGCCTTTTGGTTCGGACAAAACCTGACCAAATACTCTCTCAACTTCCGTAACTACAACCTAGAGGCCTTATTTTGATCATAAAGCCAACCTAAGGATCCCTTTTGATCAAATCAAAAGGAAGAACCCGAAGAAGAGGTAATGTTTTTACCACCCTTTTTCAAATTCTTTTCTTCTTCAACTTATTCTTTATTTGTTATTCTAATTCTAAATTAATGAATAAATTATCTCCTATATACTGTAATATTATTATAAATATGGTATAACCATATTCAGTATTCTATACATCTTTTGAATGTCATGTCACCATACGTGCGTATGTGCGGCTTAACGTCTCCACGTGGTGGTGTAATTGTCATTCAAAAAATTATTATTTGGATGGGTATAATAATGACGTGTAATTCATGTAAATAATAAATATAACATGATAATTATTCTGTATATATGATATACCATCCAATTATATATTATTTTAACATCAAAAGAATGATATTGTCGCTCGTGCGTACGTACGGACTACTGTCTCCACGAAAGCGATGAGATTCATTCTACATAGTATCCATTCAAGTATAATTATCATTTGATGATATAAAAATAATGTTTAAGGACTTGATATAATTATTTATATGAATAAGATATATCCTATCCATAACAAACATGGCTTATGTAACAAAGAATATAAAGGAAAACTAGTAAGATAACACCCGAAATGACGATAATACTAAGATATTATTAACAAATCAATGTTAAAAGATCATATATGATATCATATTAATGTAAATGATTCTTGTATAATTCAATAACAATTATTTCACCATTATACAAGAGGTTAACCTACCATCGACCAAGGAAAAAGTACAAAGTAAGGGATTTCTTATCTCACTTTTAATTCAGTGAGATTTCCATTGTTCACCACTTATTTATTGCATGTGGTGTGTGTACTACCCATGATTGTATTCATTGTGTAATATACATTAATTTATGGGTATTTACATCATCATTTTATGATCCTTCTTTCATGATTGCATGATTTATAAGTTACCAAATCGATAAGGTAATTTGAAATTTCAATTTCCACTCATTCGGCTTTACACAAACATCATTGATTATTTTACTTCGAGATTATGTGTGGAATCACTATTCATTTGCTTATGTCATAATGTCCACTCCCCTTTTATTTATATATACCTTTGATACACATAATCACTCCATTGATAATTTCTCAAGTCATCTATATGAATTTGATAAGAGTAATTTTAACTCATTCTCCATTTGTTGAGTTAAACATATAATTCATTGGTGTTGTTTTTACGATATTATGTGTGAATGTCCTTTGATTTTTTTACACCGAATATCCAATCATATTTAGTGTATTTATATTTGTCACACATAACTATGTCGTTGATTTATCCTTAACTTAAGGATATGACCTTTATGAAATATTTCATCTCAATTTACATTCCATTGAGACTTCTTTGTTGTTATTCACCAAATCACTTTTATGTGGTGTATATAATGTACTTTGACATTGTATATCATGAATACCTTTATTCTCATGATATTACTAAGTTTTGATTACCTCAATTATTTTTATTCAAGTGTCTCTCTTTTGGTTATAAACTCTAACTAAAATACCATTTTTAAATGTTTTAAAGACTTATTCTTCTAAATATTTCTCATTAATGTCCATGTTTTAAAAAATGGTTTTAAGGATTCATTTATATGGACATTAATGTTTTAAAAATAAAACTCCTTTTAAAAGTTTCAAAGTGGTATGGTACACTTTGATTCAAAAATCTATTTTTAAATGGCTTCTTGACAAATAGTGTGACATATAAATGTTTTCAAGAAAAGGTGGATATTTGTCTCAAATAGTTTTGATGGTTATTTTCATCTATGTCAATATCATTCATTATTAACGATTGAGGTTAATCTGATATAATAGAATCTTCCATATTTTATCGAATGAGTTATGTTCGACTATGGATGTGCTATTTTTATACCATTCATGGTTTGTGTTTAAAGTATTGGAAATTTGTATGCTAGTTTTAATACAAATGATTATGTTATGTTTAAACCTGTTCATGTGAGGAATGTATTGGACTTAGTAATTGACGGGTGGAGCCCGCTATAGCTCCTCGATGCATTAGTAGGTCTCATGAGACAAAATAGTGTCTTGGCACAAGGCCTTGGCAAAATCTTATTTGTAGTCTTGGCACGAGGCCTTGGCTATGTGGTTATGATTGTTTGGAATTATGCATTCCATCATTATGAAAGTGGTTATTGATATTGCATGTGATTTTTCGACTAGTAGAATATCCATGTGAATAAGTAAATGACATTATTTCATTTTATATTTGCCATATTATGCAAAAGTTCTAGTTTAAAAGTCTTTTGTTTTAGTTATAAATTGCTTTAAGTGTTTATACTTATCTATGAAAGCTTCTGCTATATTGTTATCCTTACTGAGCATCTGAGCTCACCCCTTTCAATGTTTTATTTTTCCCAGGATGTGAAGAAGTAATTTATGAATGACTTGTAGGGATAGTATGAGGGGATATGAAGACAAGATGTTGTTGTAGTTTTTTTACCTTATGATTTAATATAATACTTATGAATTTATCTAGTATTTCCAAGACTACTAAACAAATCGGTCTTTCGAGAAATGATCCTTTTTGATCGTGCTAATGTTATGTAATAATGCACTGACTCTGGGTATCTTGGGTCGGGGTGTTACAGTTGGTATCAGAGGAAGTTTAGTAAAAATCGTGGAAGTTACATTTAGATAAACTCTGATTAGATCACATATCCCTAAGAGAGAATTTGAGGATTAGTATAGAAGAACATACTAGAATTTTGGTATTGTAGGTATTTTGTGAGTTTTCCGAGAAATACATCCCTATCTTGATACGACTAGGTAGAGGCGGCTCTGGCCCAAATGTACCTAGGGGTAAAACCCGAAAACACCGCTTTGAGCTAGACTCGAACAAGAACTGGTGCACGACAACGGGCATTACTGCACTCTTGGTTACGACACTCCCGGGGGATATGCTTTGGTAAATTCACAATATTAGTATGAACCATTATTAAGGGAATACAAAAAAATCCCCCCAAGAATATATGTCGGAAAATAGATAGTGGATAACCTAGATTTTAACCTAGGGTACCCCAAGTTAGGATATATTGTTCAATTACAAGATTATCCTATTATTTCTATTTTATTTACATTCTTATTAGATAAGTATTCAAAAATCCTAATTGTATTTTATTTTTTTTAGGTGAAACATGGAGGGAGCAAGATCAGGAACAACTCTTCTCTCTCTTCCTGAAGAACTACTTACAATTATTATCCAGAAGTCATGCACAGATGATGATGAAACTTTTTCAAATGTCCAAGTTACATGAAAAAAACATTATGAGACATCCAATACCTCTAGCACTGCATGATTTTTTCAAGGATCAAGTACCGACTATGGGATAATGATGTACTGTCAACTTTCTTACCACGCTATGTGTGGGAAGTATTATCAGGGTCTTTTCAAATTATTCACTTTATCTCAAAATTACGATGCACTAAATGATTTTCTAGATGCTGCAGAAGAGGGAGACCTTCGAGCAACCTATATGTATCAAATTATATATTTATGTCTTTTGGGATATATGTAAACTGATTTACCAAAACCTTAATTTGAAATATTTGAAGATGAATCAGTGTGAATTTTTCTAAAAAAAATGTTAAAGATGATGTCTGAGAATTATATACAAGAAATACCTATTTTTTTATGATGCATCGATGCTTCCATCGATATAATCCAAGATGGATGAGGAGTTTTTGGGTAATGGAAGTAGATGATTTTGAAATATTCTTGAGGTACCACTGTGACACATGAACACATTCTACCAAAAGGCAAATCTGCTTAGTCTCTCCAGAGTTCATGTTGTGATCCACATATCTCTAGTGACAAAATACATGCCTGACCCAACGCATATACTCACCTATGAAGAATTAGAACTGGAACCCGATCTATCTAATTGTGGAGATCCAATTAGAATTCTTCATACCAAAGATCAAGTGTTGAGAAACCGGATGACTCGTCTGGTAAAAGTTCTATAGAGAAATCATAAGATGGAAGAGGCAACATGGGAACCTGAGGAACATATAATGAAGAACCTATGTGGAAATAAATAGATGGTGAAATGTTTAAATGTGTTAGTGCTCTTTATTGATGGGATTACATTGGAATAATTTTCTCTTGTATGTGTACACCTGAAATTTATCATGTGAAAATGATTTTTGAGGAAGAATTATCTTTTCTGTTGCGGATATAGTTATAAATAACCATTTGGTCTTATATGATCATTGGGTTTGAGGAAATTACAAGTTATTATAATGAAAATGCAAGGTATGAGATAAGATTTGTGGTTAAATTATGTTATGGTTATTTTGATGAATTTATCTCATTTTGGTAATGTTATAATATATAGTTTTTGGAAAAGGACAACACGCAGACCGTGTGACAACCCGTCACGTCGGACAAAACTATGGGAATCGAACCCACAACCAAAGTGAGATTGGGATTTATCGCCTACCATAGGACTACGTGATGTCCCTGGTTAGTGGGACTATTATTTTTAGATAAATGATCTTATTGATCAATAATAATTTGATTTGGGATCTTTTGTCTTATCAAATGAATTCCTTTAGTATAGGAAAATGATTTGGTGATTAAGTGATAAATGTTATTTTGGAAGTTGTTCTCTTTGTTGTGAACACTATATGCCCAAGGAAAATATAATAGTATGGGATTTCAATTGAGGAGTAATGGTTGATTTTTATCTATGTTTTTATTGTGGATTTATAGTGATTTGGTTTATTTATGGAAATGATTAGGTTAATTACTTTTAAGTATGTTACTTTAAGAGTAATTAATGTCATTTGGAGATACAATTTAAAGTGGAAGACTACATTCATAATAACTTTGGGTTTCAATATTAGTTTGGATTATATTGAAGGATTTTAAGGACAATTTATTATTGAATGGTATTTATTTAACTTTGGGGTATTGATGGTTTAATTTTAGAAATTAAGAATAGTGTTTTTTTCTCTCTAATGGAATATCAATTTGGGGGATTATCAGATATAATACTAAACATTTTGGTTTTGAATAATCTCTAAAGACAATTTAAATATATAGTTTATTCTACGTGGATCATGTATTTCTATAGAAGTTTATTCTAGGTCTTCCATTGTGACCAAGTCTTCTTGAATACTCATTGTTCAAAAAAATCAGTTAGTGGTAAAAATTTATTATATAATGAATCTATACATTAAAATTAAGTATATCTCTTTATTTTCTTAGTCAATATCATAAATTAATACCTCGTCCTTATGTAATGTAACTTAAAACAAAAAAATGTTGTCCTTTAAATTTTCTTACTAGGAAACTAAAGACCGTTTGACCCATCAAAAGTTTGTGGTTTTCTTATTGTTAACTTTCTCCTGATCATGTTCTCTATCCCTATTCATCATAACTTGAAAATTAGTTTATCATCTATATCCCTGTTTTCCTACATGGAATCCTAGTATAGGTTATCTCGGGTGACCTTTGTACTTATATTTCTTTCTTTTAATGAGATAGTTTTATTGACTCTTTTTCCGATGCGAGACTTTCCATTATATTCCCAAGACCAATTTTAAAAATTGCGGGGATGTAATATATTGAAGGAGTGGATAATGTAACACCCAAAGCTTCCATGGTATTATTCTCTCTGAATAATACAGTAGTGTGTGTTGTACACAACTTCAAGTTCTAACACACCACAACCAATCAAACTAGTCGTTATGAATAGCAATACCTAATTTTTTAAATTTTATACATTTTATATTTCTAAATGGACTTCATTTTTGGATTCTTAATATTGAAATTATCTTAGGGTGAAATTTTGGTACTTTTTAGATAACTTTTATATTTTTATGAACAGTGAAAATTAAAAAATTTTAATTAAAAACATCTTTTTTAATGGATATAATTAATTGTGATAAATTATTTATTTTAGTGGTTTTAAAGTATATTTATAATATATTTTTACCATTTAATACAATGTTGGTCATTGGATTAGATTTCACATTTAAACCATACATAAACAAGTGTCAATCTTTTGATTGTTATTATCTCTTAAAAACACGCTATTTGTTTTGACGACGGGAATTAATTTTTAAATAAATTAATGCAACTGATTTGTTTTGAATTTTGTAAAATAGACATAATTTTTGAATTCATAATATCAAATATATCTTAGGCTTATTTTTTGGTATTTTTCTAGAAACATTTATTTTTTGATGAATAGTGAAACCACTAAGTGGAAGTTAAAAAACTGAATTTTTCATAAAACTTATTTTTACCGCTTCTCTGAGTGGAATTTTGAAAATGTAACGCCCCGACCCCAGCTACCCAGAGTCGGTGCATTAATTACATAACATTGGCATGATCACGAGAAAGATCAAGTCTCGAAAGACCGATTAGTTTAGTAGCCTTGGAATAACTAGATACATCCATAAATTTTTACATTACATCATAAAAAAAAAACATCTTGTCTTCATATCCCCTCATACTATCCCTGCAGGTCATTCATAAATTACTTCTTCATAATCCTGGGAAAAAAAATAAAACATTGAAAGGGGTGAGCTCGGATGCTCAGTAAGGATAACATTATAGCAGAAGCTTTCATAAATGAGCATAAACACTTAAGGCAATTTATAACTATAACAAAAGCCTTTTAAACTTGAACTTCAGCATAAAATGGCAAAGGTAAAATGAAATAATGCCATTTACTTACTCACATGGATATTCTACTAGTCGAATGATCACATGCAATATCAATAACCACTTTCATAATGATGGAATGCATAATGCCAGACTATCATAACCACATAGCCAAGGCCTCGTGCCAAGACTACAAATAAGATTTTGCCAAGGCCTTGTGCCAAGACACTAGTTTGTCTCATGAGACCTACCGATGCATCGAGGAGCTATAGCGGGCTCCACCCGTCACTTATTAAGTCCAATGCATTCCCATATGAAAAGGTTTAAACATAATGTAAACATTCGTATTAAACTAGCATACGAAATGTCAATACTTTCACCACAAACCATGAATGGTATAAAAATAGCACATCCACAGTAAAACATAATTCATTCGATACAATATGGAAGATTGTATTGTATCACATTAACCTCAATCAATAATAATGAAGGATGTTGACATCGATGAAAATAATCATCAAAACTATTTGAGAGAAATATCCCCCTTTTCTTGAAAACATTTAAAAGTCACACTATTTGTCAAGAAGCCATTTAAAAGTATATTTTTGAATCAAAGTGTCCCATACCACTTTGAAACTTTTAAAAGGAGTTTTAATTTTAAAACTTTAATGTCCATATAAATAAATCCTTAAAACCATTTTTAAAATATGGACATTAATGAGCATGATTTAGAAGAATAATTCTTTAAAACATTTTAAAATGGTATTTTGGTTAGAGTTTCTAACCAAAAGAGAGACACTTGAATACAAATAATTGAGGTAATCAAAACATTGTAATATCATGAGAATAAAGGAATTCATGATATACTATGTCAAAGTACATTATATACACCACATAGAAGTGATTTGGTGTATATCATCAAAGAAGTCTCAATGGAATGTAAATTGAGATGAAATTTCTCAAAAAGGTTGTATCCTTAGGTTAAGGATAAATCAATGACATAATTATGTGTGACAAATATAAATACACTAAATATGATTGGATATTCAGTGTAAAACAATCAAAGGACATTCACACATATTCTTGTAAAAAAACAATACCAACGAATTGGATGTTTAACTCAACAAATGGAGAATTACTCTTATCAAATTCATATCAATGACTTGAGAATTACCAATGGAGTGATTATGTGTATCAAACTTCTATCCACAGGAAGGGGAGTGGAAATTATGACATAATCAAATGAATAGTGATTCCACACATAATCTTGGGGTAATATAATCAATGAAATATGTGTAAAGCCAAATGAGTGGAAATTGAAATCTCAAATTCCCTTATCGATTAGGTAACATACGAAACATACACCCATGAAAGAAGTATCATACCATGATGATGTAAATACCCATAAATTAAAGTATATTACACAATGAATACGATCATGGGCAGTACACATACACCACATGCAATAATTAAGTGGTGATCAATGGAATTCTCACGGAATTAAAAGTGAGATAAGAAAACCCTTACATTGTACTTTTTCCTTGGTCGATGGTAGGTTTACCTCCTGTATAATGGTGAAATAATTGTTATTGAATAATAAAAGAATCATTTACTTTAATATGACATCATATATGATCTTTTATCATTGATTTGTTAATAATATTTTAGAATTATCGTCATTTCGGGTGTTAACGGGTTCATTTTACTTTATATTCTTTGTTATGTGAGACATATTTGTTATTAATGGGATGTATATTATTCATATCCAGAATGGTATCAAGTTCTTAAACATCATTTTTAAATCATCAAATTATACGATGGAGAATGAATCTCATCGCGTTCGTGGAGACGGTAGTCCGTACGTACGCACGAACGCTACTTCCATTTAATTTTTATTTTAAAAGAATCGAATCCAAATTATACATAGGTATATTACTATTCCAGTATAATATAATATTTTATATATGTTACTTAAGTTCATTTACACCATCCTTTATACGTTCCATGTGTGGTATGAACGAGTCATATCATTTTAAGGGGGCGGTAGTCCGCACTTCCTCAAATGAAATTATCGTATGTATATACAACATGAAACGAATAATGGTATGAAATAAAATGGAATTACAGAAGATTATATATAGAATATATATCATTAATATCATATTTAATTACAGTGCCATCCTAATGGCCACCATGAGAGGCGGTAAGATGTATTTGAACAATCATCGTTTCGTGAGGCGTTAGTTTGCCATCCACAGAAACATTATGTTCATCATCCATTAGATGGAGTTGTGTGAATGTGTAGTTTGAATCCTTCTTATAACAACATCCTAGTATATTGAGGATACTGGTGTTGTTATAAAATAAAGGAAATAAAAAGATTTTGGGGGTTGGAGAAGCAAAATAAATGAAAATACTTTAAGAGAAATTGTTACCTTTAATTTAGGTAACTCACTTTGGTTGGAACCAAAGGACTTCTTGAAATGCTTTATGCCTAAGGGGAAGCTTCAAGGAGGAGTAGAGGGATGTGGGTAGCTTAGTTGGGCAGAGTTTGGACGAGCCAAGTGGCTTGAGAGGTGTGAGGAAATGAGAAGGAGGAGTGCCCTTTTATAAGAGGGGTGAGGGGCACCTTTGGAAAAGCTAGAAATATTAATTTATAATAAATTCATATTCGGTTTCCAAAGGCTCCAAAGTTGACTATTAAAAGGTTGAGGTGGGGATAGGACGAAAACAACTCATCCAATAGAATTTAGACAGGTTTGGGTACTTATATTAACCTTATCTTTAAGTATTAACTCTAAGTTAATTAGTTTCACTTTTACAATGTCTCTTTGTATTTTTATATAATATGGTTAATAAACTTACTATATACATCCAAGAGACCCCCAAGTGGTCCATTAATGATTAACATATCATAATATAAGTCTCTTGGCCGAACCTTAGATTTTTAGGAATTTAATATCAATTAATAATATAATATTTGTTTTAAGAACTCTTTTTTGTCAATTTTGACACTATTCAATAGTTGATTTTTGTGAAACTCATAACAGATTGATTACTTCGAAAAAAGTCAATTAAATCAATCCTAATATATCATATTATCCTAGAAAATTAGTTTAATTCATTAAAAGTTTCATATTATATTTATTTGGGTGTTTATAATATCAATTATTTTAATTTTTCACTATTATAGTAATTACTTCATCATCATTGTGTCATAAATAAAATAAATTATTTAATGTCTAAAAATTATAAATAAAATATCATTATGTAGAAAATCTTTTTAGCTTTCTAATGAATATTTATAATCTAAAATCCAACATATATAACCCTATGTAACAATTTTTGTTCTAAAAGATATATGCTTGTGTCATTTTTGTATTAATTTTAACTAAATTAAAATAAAGTGTCATTATCACTTACAAGTGGATCCATGGGGTCCCAAAATAGACCCAAAGATTCCCATGGTCGACCATGTATCAACCAATAGGGTTAAGACACGTTTTAGGGTAATTTAGTATTATTATAATATTATTTTTTTTAACCCTTATTTACCGGATTTACCCTTAACCATGGTAAATAAAATATTTACCGCAGTAATTATTCAAAATGTCTAAAAATAAAAGTTACCTATTTACACAATTTTAACATCCTGATTCCAAATATGGAATCCATTTTCCTAAATTCAAAACACAGAAGTGGCAGAAATTAATTTAAAATTAAATCCCGCTGTCAAAACAAAAAGCGTGTTTTTAAGAGATAATAACTATCAAAAGATTGACACTCGTTTATGTTCGGTTTAATTGTAAAATTATGTCCAATGACCAACATTATATTAAATGGTAAAAATATATTCTAAATATACTTTAAAACCACTCAAATTCATAATTTATCACTATTAATTATTTTGATTAAAAAAGTTGTTTTTAATTAAAATTTAGTAATTTTCACTATTCATCAAAATATAAAAGTTATCCGAAAAGTACCAAAATTTCACCCTAGGATAATTTCGATATTCCGAATCCAAAAATGAAGTCCATTTTTAAATATAAAATATATATAATTTCAAAAATTAGGTATTACTATTCATAACGGCTAGTTTGATTGGTTGTGGTGTGTGTTAAAACTCAAGGTTGCGTACAACACACGCTACTGTTTTATTCAAAGAAAGCGTACCGTGGAAGCTTGGGATGTTTCATTTTAAATTTTTGATGTCCCCATTTAGTCAAAAAGTTTAAAATATAGTATTTAAAAAGGGTTCACTATTAAAGTTGATAAAAGTGCAATACTGAAAATGAATTTGTTCTTGCATTATATCTAAGAAACTCATAATATGGATTCTAAAATTATAAGGATTATATAAACATTAAAATTTATCTAATACTATTCATAACCTCTTTTGAACGGCTTGTTTGGTAAGTCATGGTGTGCTTGAACATGGTGTTGCATGTAGTGAAAGTTATTGAATTATTTTGAAGAAATAACACACTATGAAATCTTGGGGTGTTACATTCTCCCCTCCTTCAATAAATTGCGTCCTCGCAATTTGAAATTGTTCTTCGAAAAAAAAAGGTTGAAAATAGATAATATATTTGTGGGAAAACCCACATCGGAATTTGGGTTACTAAAATTTAGTCTTAATATGAGAAAAAGAGAAATCAAAGGGTCACCACCAAATTATGATCTCGATTAGGAGAACATTGGTGGCAACTAGAGACATATAATTGGAGGAAAAACGTAAATATTTATAGGTGGTGATTGAGGTCATCAATCACAAAAAAGTGTAAAATTGAGGTCCTTATAATCATCAATCTATGATGATTTGAAATACCATCGGTTCAACAAAACATAGGGTATTAGGATAACACATTTTTGACGTTTCAAAATATCTTAGTTGAAATCCCACATCGAAAAATGAATTAATGAGGCCTCTATTTAAAATAAAGAGTCGAAAGTATGAAGATTACCGAAAATAACACATACTAGGGTTCCATGAAGGAAAATATGGATATGGAGGAGAAATCTAACCATCAATTATCTGATGGAGAGTGGTAGAGAACATGGCTATGAAAAGGCCAAAAATCCCAAAGCCATAAATTTGTGATGATTTAAGGTACCATCTAGGACAACATTTTTGTTCTATGTTTCTTTTATTAATGTTGGGGATTTTATTTATGAGATTGGCTAAGAACATTATGAGATATACTTAAATTTTAAGTAGATTTTCATTCTTTAATAAATTTCCACCACTAACTCAATTTTTTTATAAACGATGAGTATTCAAGAAGACTTGGTCACACTGGAAGAGCTAGAATAAACTTCTATAGAATCACATGATCCATGCAGGATAAACCATATATTAATCAAAACCAAAATGGTTATTGAATGATCTAATGATCCCCCAAAAGGATATTCATTGAGATAAATATGCACTAATCTTAATTTCTAAAATTAAACCAACAATACCCCAAAGTTAAATAGATACCATTCAATAACCAATTGTCCTTAAAATCCTTTAATATAATCCAAACTAATATTGAAACCCAAAACATAGAAGAATTTGATTATGTAGTCTCCCATGTTACATTGTATCTCCAAATTACATCAAATACTCTTAAAGTCACATACTTAAAAGTAATCATCACATATTCTCTGTTATAGGTTAATCATTTCCATAAATAACCCGAATCACTATAAATCAACAATAAAAATGTTGATAAAAATCCACCATTACTCTGCAAATGAAACCTCATTGTATTCTATTTTCCTTGGGCATATAGTGTTCCTAACAAAACGAACATCATCCAAAATAACATTTATCACTTAATCACCAAATCATTTTCCTATACCAAGGGTATTAATTTGATAAGACATAAGAACCCAAATCATCTTATTATTGATCAATAAAATCATTTAAAAAAATAGTCACACTAACCAGGGACTTCACGTAGTCCAGTGGTAGGCGATAAATCCCAATCGCACTTTGGTTGTGGGTTCGATTCCCACGGCTTTGTCCGACGCGATGGGTTGTCACACGGTCTACGTGTTGTCCTTTTTCAAAAACTATATTTTATAATATTACCAAAATGAGATAAATTCCTCAAAATAACAAAATTTAACCACAAATGTTATATCATACTTTGCATTTTCATCCCAAATTATAATAACTTATCATTTTCTCAAACCCCAATGATCATATAAAACCAAATGGTTATTTATACCTATATCCACAAGAGAAGAGACAATTCTTCCTCAAATATCATTCTCACATGGCAAACTACGGGGTTACAAATACAAGAGAAAATTATTCCAAAGCAAACCCATCAACAAGGAGTGCTAATACTTTTTAAATTTTTCTCCAGCCATTTATTTCCACATAGCTTCTTCTTTGACCAAGAAAATATCCTATAAAATAGGACATTCACTCGGGTAATGGCCAGGTCCCCTACATTTACGACAAATGACTGTAAATGGACTCTTGGGACCATTTTTATCTTCTTCCATAGTACTCTTCATTTTTCTTCGGCAATTCTTCACTTTATGTCCTTCCTTCCCGCACGTAAAACATTTCGTTGTCCCATTGAGACACTTTCCTGGGTGTCTCTTTCCACAATTCCTGCATGATGAAAATTGAGGTTTCTTTTCTCCATGGTCTCCATTGCTGGAGATCTTATCATTTATCACCTTTCTCTTCCTTGTTGAGTCTGGGAGTTGGTTAATATATATGTTGTTGATCATATTTTTGGAAAACTGATTTGGCATAAAGACGATATCTTTCACGCCTATCAACATTCCATTTTGTTGCTCATTGCCACCACTGTTCCCAACTTGTACATCATTCTCAAAGTCACTATGACTTCCTTGGAATCCAGCCATTGACTAAAACCAGAAGGCATTGTGTGAGTAATAGTAGTCGTAAAATCATTTAGAGATTAAAATGTCACCATATTCTCAATTTGAAACATATTAGGATTAACCAAGGTCATTTTCTCTCATCTTATGTATATATTACTTAAATCGGTTTGTAAAGAAAATGTAAATTATCCTAAGCATATCCCCCGGGAGTGCCGTAACCAAGAGTGCAGCAAGGCCCGTTGTCGTGCACCAGTTCCCGTTCGAGTCTAGCTCAAAGCGGTGTTTTCGGGTTTTATCCCTAGGTACATCTGTGCCAGAGCCGCCTCTACCTGCTCGTATCCAGACAGGGATGTATTGCTCGGAAAACTCACAAAATCTTTACAATACCAAAATTCTAGGAAGTTTTTTTTTTATACTAATCCTCAAAGTTCATCTTAGGTCTACGTGCTCTAATCAGAGTTTATCTAAATCTAGCTACCAAGGTTTGTACTAAACTTCCTCTGATACCAACTGTAACGCCCCGACCCCAGCTACCCAGAGTCGGTGCATTAATTACATAACATTGGCATGATCACGAGAAAGATCAAGTCTCGAAAGACCGATTAGTTTAGTAGCCTTGGAATAACTAGATACATCCATAAATTTTTACATTACATCATAAAAAAAAACATCTTGTCTTCATATCCCCTCATACTATCCCTGCAGGTCATTCATAAATTACTTCTTCATAATCCTGGGAAAAAAAAATAAAACATTGAAAGGGGTGAGCTCGGATGCTCAGTAAGGATAACATTATAGCAGAAGCTTTCATAAATGAGCATAAACACTTAAGGCAATTTATAACTAAAACAAAAGCCTTTTAAACTTGAACTTCAGCATAAAATGGCAAAGGTAAAATGAAATAATGCCATTTACTTACTCACATGGATATTGTACTAGTCGAATGATCACATGCAATATCAATAACCACTTTCATAATGATGGAATGCATAATGCCAGACTATCATAACCACATAGCCAAGGCCTCGTGCCAAGACTACAAATAAGATTTTGCCAAGGCCTTGTGCCAAGACACTAGTTTGTCTCATGAGACCTACCGATGCATCGAGGAGCTATAGCGGGCTCCACCCGTCACTTATTAAGTCCAATGCATTCCCATATGAAAAGGTTTAAACATAATGTAAACATTCGTATTAAACTAGCATACGAAATGTCAATACTTTCACCACAAACCATGAATGGTATAAAAATAGCACATCCACAGTAAAACATAATTCATTCGATACAATATGGAAGATTGTATTGTATCACATTAACCTCAATCAATAATAATGAAGGATGTTGACATAGATGAAAATAATCATCAAAACTATTTGAGAGAAATATCCCCCTTTTCTTGAAAACATTTAAAAGTCACACTATTTGTCAAGAAGCCATTTAAAAGTATATTTTTGAATCAAAGTGTCCCATACCACTTTGAAACTTTTAAAAGGAGTTTTAATTTTAAAACTTTAATGTCCATATAAATAAATCCTTAAAACCATTTTTAAAATATGGACATTAATGAGCATGATTTAGAAGAATAATTCTTTAAAACATTTTAAAATGGTATTTTGGTTAGAGTTTATAACCAAAAGAGAGACACTTGAATACAAATAATTGAGGTAATCAAAACATTGTAATATCATGAGAATAAAGGAATTCATGATATACTATGTCAAAGTACATTATATACACCACATAGAAGTGATTTGGTGTATATCATCAAAGAAGTCTCAATGGAATGTAAATTGAGATGAAATTTCTCAAAAAGGTTGTATCCTTAGGTTAAGGATAAATCAATGACATAATTATGTGTGACAAATATAAATACACTAAATATGATTGGATATTCAGTGTAAAACAATCAAAGGACATTCACACATATTCTTGTAAAAAAACAATACCAACGAATTGGATGTTTAACTCAACAAATGGAGAATTACTCTTATCAAATTCATATCAATGACTTGAGAATTACCAATGGAGTGATTATGTGTATCAAACTTCTATCCACAGGAAGGGGAGTGGAAATTATGACCTAATCAAATGAATAGTGATTCCACACATAATCTTGGGGTAATATAATCAATGAAATATGTGTAAAGCCAAATGAGTGGAAATTGAAATCTCAAATTCCCTTATCGATTAGGTAACTTACGAAACATACACCCATGAAAGAAGTATCATACCATGATGATGTAAATACCCATAAATTAAAGTATATTACACAATGAATACGATCATGGGCAGTACACATACACCACATGCAATAATTAAGTGGTGATCAATGGCATTCTCACGGAATTAAAAGTGAGATAAGAAAACCCTTACATTGTACTTTTTCCTTGGTAGATGGTAGGTTTACCTCCTGTATAATGGTGAAATAATTGTTATTGAATAATAAAAGAATCATTTACTTTAATATGACATCATATATGATCTTTTATCATTGATTTGTTAATAATATTTTAGAATTATCGTCATTTCGGGTGTTAACGGGTTCATTTTACTTTATATTCTTTGTTATGTGAGACATATTTGTTATTAATGGGATGTATATTATTCATATCCAGAATGGTATCAAGTTCTTAAACATCATTTTTAAATCATCAAATTATACGATGGAGAATGAATCTCATCGCGTTCGTGGAGACGGTAGTCCGTACGTACGCACGAACGCTACTTCCATTTAATTTTTATTTTAAAAGAATCGAATCCAAATTATACATAGGTATATTACTATTCCAGTATAATATAATATTTTATATATGTTACTTAAGTTCATTTACACCATCCTTTATACGTTCCATGTGTGGTATGAACGAGTCATATCATTTTAAGGGGGCGGTAGTCCGCACTTCCTCAAATGAAATTATCGTATGTATATACAACATGAAACGAATAATGGTATGAAATAAAATGGAATTACAGAAGCTTATATATAGAATATATATCATTAATATCATATTTAATTACAGTGCCATCCTAATGGCCACCATGAGAGGCGGTAAGATGTATTTGAACAATCATCGTTTCGTGAGGCGTTAGTTTGCCATCCACAGAAACATTATGTTCATCATCCATTAGATGGAGTTGTGTGAATGTGTAGTTTGAATCCTTCTTATAACAACATCCTAGTATATTGAGGATACTGGTGTTGTTATAAAATAAAGGAAATAAAAAAAATTTGGGGGTTGGAGAAGCAAAATAAATGAAAATACTTTAAGAGAAATTGTTACCTTTAATTTAGGTAACTCACTTTGGTTGGAACCAAAGGACTTCTTGAAATGCTTTATGCCTAAGGGGAAGCTTCAAGGAGGAGGAGAGGGATGTGGGGAGCTTAGTTGGGCAGAGTTTGGACGAGCCAAGTGGCTTGAGAGGTGTGAGGAAATGAGAAGGAGGAGTGCCCTTTTATAAGAGGGGTGAGGGGCACCTTTGGAAAAGCTAGAAATATTAATTTATAATAAATTCATATTCGGTTTCCAAAGGCTCCAAAGTTGACTATTAAAAGTTTGAGGTGGGGATAGGTCGAAAACAACTCATCCAATAGAATTTAGACAGGTTTGGGTACTTATATTAACCTTATCTTTAAGTATTAACTCTAAGTTAATTAGTTTCACTTTTACAATGTCTCTTTGTATTTTTATATAATATGGTTAATAAACTTACTATATACATCAAAGCGACCCCCAAGTGGTCCATTAATGATTAACATATCATAATATAAGTCTCTTGGCCGAACCTTAGATTTTTAGGAATTTAATATCAATTAATAATATAATATTTGTTTTAAGAACTCTTTTATGTCAATTTTGACACTATTCAATAGTTGATTTTTGTGAAACTTATAACAGATTGATTACTTCGAAAAAAGTCAATTAAATCAATCCTAATATATCATATTATCCTAGAAAATTAGTTTAATTCATTAAAAGTTTCATATTATATTTATTTGGGTGTTTATAATATCAATTATTTTAATTTTTCACTATTATAGTAATTACTTCATCATCATTGTGTCATAAATAAAATAAATTATTTAATGTCTAAAAATTATAAATAAAATATCCTCATGTAGAAAATCTTTTTAGCTTTCTAATGAATATTTATAATCTAAAATCCAACATATATAACCCTATGTAACAATTGTTGTTCTAAAAGATATATGCTTGTGTCATTTTTGTATTAATTTTAACTAAATTAAAATAAAGTGTCATTATCACTTACAAGTGGATCCATGGGGTCCCAAAATAGACCCAAAGATTCCCATGGTCGACCATGTATCAACCAATAGGGTTAAGACACGTTTTAGGGTAATTTAGTATTATTATAATATTATTTTTTTTAACCCTTATTTACCGGATTTACCCTTAACCATGGTAAATAAAATATTTACCGCAGTAATTATTCAAAATGTCTAAAAATAAAAGTTACCTATTTACACAATTTTAACATCCTGATTCCAAATATGGAATCCATTTTCCTAAATTCAAAACACAGAAGTGGCAGAAATTAATTTAAAATTAAATCCCGCTGTCAAAACAAAAAGCGTGTTTTTAAGAGATAATAACTATCAAAAGATTGACACTCGTTTATGTTCGGTTTAATTGTAAAATTATGTCCAATGACCAACATTATATTAAATGGTAAAAATATATTCTAAATATACTTTAAAACCACTCAAATTCATAATTTATCACTATTAATTATTTTGATTAAAAAAGTTGTTTTTAATTAAAATTTAGTAATTTTCACTATTCATCAAAATATAAAAGTTATCCGAAAAGTACCAAAATTTCACCCTAGGATAATTTCGATATTCCGAATCCAAAAATGAAGTCCATTTTTAAATATAAAATATATATAATTTCAAAAATTAGGTATTACTATTCATAACGGCTAGTTTGATTGGTTGTGGTGTGTGTTAAAACTCAAGGTTGCGTACAACACACGCTACTGTTTTATTCAAAGAAAGCGTACCGTGGAAGCTTGGGATGTTTCATTTTAAATTTTTGATGTCCCCATTTAGTCAAAAAGTTTAAAATATAGTATTTAAAAAGGGTTCACTATTAAAGTTGATAAAAGTGCAATACTGAAAATGAATTTGTTCTTGCATTATATCTAAGAAACTCATAATATGGATTCTAAAATTATAAGGATTATATAAACATTAAAATTTATCTAATACTATTCATAACCTCTTTTGAACGGCTTGTTTGGTAAGTCATGGTGTGCTTGAACATGGTGTTGCATGAAGTGAAAGTTATTGAATTATTTTGAAGAAATAACACACTATGAAATCTTGGGGTGTTACAGAAAATCCGAGAGACACGGTTAATATCAAGGAGTAAAATGTGGTTCAATGAGATGAAAATAATTTTGTGTGAATAGTAACTTTTTTACTTTTATTTACAATGGTTAAAAGTAAATAGGATAATTAAGGGTAAAAATGATATTAATATTACCCTAACACATGTCCTAAGTCTATTGGAAAAGTGTATCTCGACCAAAAACCATCCTTAGGAGTAAAATATTATCATTTAGGCCCACTTGTATTAGATTAGGACATTTATTATTATTTAATTCAAAGAAGAGTTAAAAGAGTTAAAATCAATGTTTATTTACTAAAACATTTTTAATATAGGGTCATACATAAGATAATTTCGATTAAAAAAATTCATTAGAAATCTAAAATGATTTCCTACATAATGGTATTTTACTTTAAAATTTTAGATGTTAAATAATATAATTTATTTATGACACAATGATGATGTAGTAATTACCATAATAGTGAAAAATTAAAATAATTGATATTATAAATACCCAAATAAATATAATTGGAGACTTTTATTGAATGAAACTAATTTTCTAGGTTAATATGACATATTAGGATTGATTTCATTGAATTTTTTTCGAAATAATCATTCTGTTATGAGTTTCAAAAAAATCAATTATTGAATAGTTTCAGAATTGACATAAAAGAGCTTTTAAAAAAATATTATATTATTAATTGATATTAAATTTCTAAAAATCTAAGGTTCGTCCAAGAGACTTATATAATGATAGGTGTTTCATTAATGGACCACATGGGTGTCTCTTGGATGTATATAGTAAGTTTATTATCCATATAATATAAAAATACTAAGAGACATTGTAAAATTGAAACTAATTAACAAAGAGTTAATAATTAATGATAAGGTTAATATAATTAACCAAACCTGTCTAAATTATATTGGTTGTGTGGTTTTAGACCTATCCCCATATTAAAATTTAAATAATCCACTTTTTATCCATTAGAAACAGAATATGAATTTATTATGAAATAATATTTCTTGCTTTTTCGAAGGTGCCCCTCACCCCTCTTATAAAAGGGCACTCCCCCTTCTAATTACTTCACACCTTCAAAGCCTTTTGGTTCGGCCAACACCTGACCAAATACTCTCTCAACTTCCGTAACTACAACATAGAGGCCTTATTTTGATCAGAAAGCCAACCTAAGGATCCCTTTTGATCAAATCAAACGGAAGAACCCGAAGAAGAGGTAATGTTTTTACCACCCTTTTTCAAATTCTTTTCTTCTTCAAATTCTTCTTTCTTTGTTATTCCCATTCTAAATTAATGAATACAGTATCTCCTATATACTGTAATATTATTATAAATATGGTAAAACCATATTCAGTATTCTATCCATCCTTTAAATGTCATGTCACCATACGTGGGTACGTACGACTTACCGTGTCCACGTCGTGGTAAAATTTTCATTCAATAAATTATTATTTGGATGGGTATAATAATGATTTATAATACATTAAAATAATAAATATAACATGATAATTATTCTATCTATATGATATAACATCCAATTATATATTATTTTAATATCAAAAGAATGATATTGTCTCTCGTGCGTACGTACGGACTACTGTCTCCACGAAAGCGATGAGATTCATTCTCCATCGTATCCATCCAAGTATAATTATCATTTTATGATTTAAAAATAATGTTTATGGACTCGATATAATTCTGGATATGAATAAGATACAACCTATCCATAACAAACACGGCTTAAGTAACAAAGAATATAAAGGAAAACGAGTATGTTAACAACCGAAATGACGATAATACTAAGATATTATTAACAAATCAATGTTAAAAGATCATATCTGATATCATATTAATGTAAATGATTCTTGTATAATTCAATAACAATTATTTCAGCATTATACCAGAGGCTAACCTACCATCGACCAAGGAAAAAGTACAAACTAAGGGGATTCTTATCTCACTTTTAATTCAGTGAGATTTCCATTGTTCACCACTTATTTATTGCATGTGGTGTGTGTACTACCCATGATTGTATTAATTGTGTAATATAAATTAATTTATGGGTATTTACATAATCATTGTATTCTCCTTCTTTCATGATTGCTTGTTTCACATGTTACCAAATCGATAAGGCAATTTGAAATTTCAATTTCCACTCATCCGGCTTTACACAAACTTCATTGATTATTTTACTTCGAGATTATGTGTGGAATCACTATTCATTTGCTTATGTCATAATTTCCACTCCCATTTTCTTTGGATATACTTTTGATACACATAATCACTCCATTGATAATTTCTCAGGTCATCGATATGAATTTGATAAGATTAATTTTAACTCATTCTCCATTTGTTGAGTTAAACATCCAATTTATTAGTGTTGTTTTTACGAGATTATGTGTGAATGTCCTTTGATTGTTTTACACCAAATATCCAATCATATTTAGAGTATTTATATTTTTTACACATAACTATGTCATTGATTTATCCTTAACTAAAGGATATGACCTTTATGAAAGATTTCATCTCAATTTACATTCCATTGAGACTTCTTTGTTGTTATACACCAAATCACTTTTATGTGGTGTATGTAATGTACTTTGACATTGTATATCATGAATCCCTTTATTCTCATGATATTACTAAGTTTTAATTACCTCAATTATTTTTATTCAAGTGTCTCTCTTTTGGTTAGAAACTCTAACTAAAATATCATTATTAAATGTTTTAAAAATTTATTCTTCTAAATCTTTCTCATTAATGTAAATGTTTTAAAAAATGGTTTTAAGGATTTATTTATATGGACATTAATGTTTTATAATTAAAAATCCTTTTAAATGTTTCAAAGTGATATGGGAAACTTTGATTCAAAAATCAATTTTTAAACGGCTTCTTGACAAATAGTGTGACTTATAAATGTTTTCACGAAAAGGGGGATATTTCTCTCAAATAGTTTTGATGGTTATTTTTATCTATGTCAATATCATTCATTATTATTGATTTTGGTTAATCTAATACAATACAATCTTCCATATTGTATCAAATGAGTTATGTTCAACTGTATAAGTGCTATTTCTATACCATTCATGGTTTATGGTTAAAGTATTATCATTTCGTATGATAGTTTTAATATGAATGTTTATGTTATGTTTAAACCTGTTCATATGAGGAATGCATTGGACTTAGTATGTGACGGGTGGAGCTCTCTATATCTCCTCGATGCATCGATAGGTCTCATGAGACAAACTAATGTCTTGGCACAAGGCCTTGGAAAAATTGTGTTTGTAGTCTTGGCACGAGGCCTTGGCTATGTGTTTATGATAGTCTGGCATTATGCATTCCATCATTATGAAAGTGGTTATTGATATTGCATGTGATTGTTTGACTAGTAGAATATCCATGTGAATAAGTAAATATCATTATTTCATTTTATCTTTTCCATATTATGCTGAAGTTCAAGATTAAAATTCTTTTGTTTCTGTTATAAATTTCTTTAAGTGTTTATGCTTATCTATGAAAGCTTCTGCTATATTGTTATCCTTACTGAGAATCTGAGCTCACCCTATTCAATGTTTTATTTTTCCCAGGATGTGAAGAATTAATTTATGAATGACCTGTAGGGATAGTATGAGGGTTTATGAAGACAAGATGTTGTTGTAGTTTTTTTTACCTTATGATGTAATGTAAGACTTATAAATATATCTAGTGTTTCGAAGACTACTAATCTAATCGGTCTTTCGAGACTTGATCCTTTGTTATCATGCCAATGTTATGTAATAATGCACTGAATCTGGGTATCTAGGGTCAGGGCATTACATATAATATAAAACTATTATATCTAGGATATGGGTTGTTAAAACCTCCCCATTATATGACTTTTTGTCCATAAGATTTTTGGGGAGATGCACACCAAATGACTCACAAACCATATGTGTTCAAGGAACCAACTAATATATCTACAAAACTCATGCATTGAAACTCCAAAATACACCCTAAATAATCAAACCATAATCATTTCTCTAATACATATCTTAAAAGACACCTCAAGTAATATCTCAAACCATTTATTTCAATCTAAATTGAAAACATAAAAATATACAAATTTACAATTCTATATCAATAATAATTAAAATCAATCAAAACCAATAGTTATAAGACTGATTGACCCCAATCAATATTCCAAAACATCCTTAGATTATACATCACACTTCTGATCTATGATCACTAAATCCTTAAATAGGATGTTAATCATAAAGAGTTTTCAATATTTAAAAGTTGAATAATCAACCATATATGTCTCCAGATACAATCAAGTAATCAATGAGACACAAAGGTAAACCTCACCATAGAACATAATTAAGGAATACCTATGAAAATTTTCTATAATCATCTGATTTACTAAAGATAACCACTCAAAAAACGGTTCACAATAAAATCATATTTATTTAAAAACCCAATTATTGAGTCATTTTCTAAGAATACCAAATTCTTTAAAATAGACACTCTATAAATCTATGGGTTTAAAGAAAAATAGACACAATGATCTATATAAAAACATATTTTCCTTTAAAATATGGATTAAATTAATCCATTAATATATTACCATTTAATTTTAAAACTCACCAGGAAGTACATTTAGCCTAAATAACATTCTGATTTTGTTTTAAAAATTATCTATTTCATTTTAAAATCATCATTTCTTTTTAAACATAAGTGAGTGTAAATCAATTTATAGAAAAACAAGATCTATTTGAAAATTAATAACTAAAAATCCATATTGAAAACTAAATTTTTTCCCAAAACCAACTATAGTAAAACCACTTTTTAAGGAACACATAATTATATAATATTACTCTTTTACAATATTAAATTCATTATTCCATAAATGTTTATTTATTTAAGAACACTGAAAAAAATCTATTTAATTACATAGAAAAATATACAAAATTTCAACTCTATATAGACCAGGAAATAGAAACTAGCATGGTTGAGTGATACATTTTGTGATAAATTATAGAAAAAACCAATACCTGAGGAATGAATAACATGAAATGTAGTAGGACATGAAAATGGTTTATTATATAATATAATTAGAAAAAAATATAAAATATAAAATAATCAAAGTACAAGTTACATGTTCATATATATTTTCAGAAAAATATTAATATCATGATCAATAAATGAAAATATAAAACCAATAATGAAAAGTTTCATGATTACCAGTTAAATATATATATATAGGAAATGAATTCATGCACAATAATCTAGAAAAGTATAGCTATCAAAAAGATTAATAAAAGTTGTCATAATAAACGAATCCATATTTAGTTCATATTAAACTAGTCATAAATGATATATATATATATATATGAAATCACTATACATATATATTTGAATCACCTATGATTCAATTGATAAAAACTATCACTTGATTTTAATTATTAGGTAAACAAACCCAAAAAAACAATAGATATGATATAACATCCAATATGTACCTACCTAGCCATGCATAACATGAAATGTAAACTCAACATAGAGGTTGATACTCAATAATTCCTTATTAACATCTTATACTATATATTTAATAATCCTTAGTAAAAACTAAAAATTAGCTAACTCGAGCTTGTAGTGCCAAACATGTACTCAGAAAACCCCTAGTATATAATATCCCATAATAAATGGATTAAGAATTCCATTTTATGGGTTATGTATCAAGTCTTGATAATCCATGATAATATCGAAAAATTAATATTACAAATCCTAGATAACCATAAAAAACAACTGTAATACCACTTTATAGTATTCATTTCCAATTTTCTAATATAAAACCCAAAACATCACACCACTTCTTTGAGGAAATTCACTAATCCCAAGGGAAAAATACTAGATCTATGGGTATATGGTATACATCATGGAATGATTTAGCCACTTTTGTTTATGTAATATGTAATGACTAGTTTTCACTTGAAAACCAGCATGAATTTTCCATGAGAAGCAGTTTCAAAAAATTAAACCATATATAAATACTCCCTCAAATGAGTCATAACAAAAAATTATTACAAGTAAAAATAAAACCACTCACTATATTAAGGGATTAAAGGACAAACAATAGGAAATAAAAAAGTCATAAATATTTTTAAAAAAATACAAAGCTAAATAGGGGCTAAGGATCATGATAAACTAGGATGAACATATGATATCCCAGACATAACCTCTAATCACAATTAATAGATATGAGTCCAGAGTTGGAAATGATCCCACTCCAACTGGGAGAACAATGAATATTACAAATAAATCTAATAACAACTCAAGTACAATTAGTAAATTATATGTAATAAAAGATAGGTTGTATGTACAACATGGTATCCATGCAGGGTGTGGGAATAAAATAAAAAATAAGGAATGAACAAAGGGGTCTTGACATTTTAGTGATATAATATTTGAAGGCATAAACAAGTCTCCACATTATCATACATGTTCACCAAACCAATTTTAGGAATTATAAAAAAATATTGAAATAGATTAATAGTAAAAAATCTCATGGATCACTACTGACTGTAGTTGATAACTCCCTATACCAAGAGGGTCTATACCCATAATGCCTACTTTGAGCCTCCTCCCATGAAGTGATAATATAAAAGTTTTTGTTCCTTATGGGAGAAAAAATGAGTAGTTTTAAATAGATTACTCATGTGTACATATGCACCCACACATATGAGTGTATGTGTAAAAAGTAGTTAGGGTCCTAGGTAAATTTCCTAGGTATAGATACAATGTATATCCAGTTATGGAAATCTTGCAAACCATCATTGGGAATAGGAAAATGTGTATTATAAGTCAAAAATATCTGGTATCCCTTCACAATAATTAATAAAAAAATCCCATGTGGGTAGGGATTTATGAATTTTGCCACACCTTCCAATCAATCAATGATAAGGAGTACCTACTCTCAATTTACATAAAAATAATATAGAATATCCCAAATGTACATTTTCCTTATATCAAACAACAGTTATTATATACATGAAGCTCTAAAATTCTTAGTGAATCATAATAAACTAAATTGAAAAAAAATAAATCTAATGTAGAAACAATATTCTCAATATTGTCTTACCAATAATAAAAATAAATATATATGAGAAAATTGAGAAACTAAATTTTATAATAAAAATAGAAAACCATGATTGGTACAATACCACAATCATAGTCTGAATTAGACAAGGAAGAGACATGCTCAAAATAATAATGTAATAAAATGTTCACCATAATAGAAAAAATTTCATCTAATTACATAACAAATCATTAATGTTTTTTATATATGTAAAAGGTAATATGTATCACAATAAACTAATTCAATCATGTAGAAGACAATATAAAGGTTTTATTCCAGGTGAGGAAAGGGTATAAACCACCCAATTATCAACACATAGTGGGAAAAACACAAATTTAATGAATAGTTAATACATCATAAATCCTGGAATGGTATGGGAAAACTCAATAATGAAATATCTACATAATACATATTATAAGTAATGAATTAACAAGGATTATGATATGGTCAAGAAAATAAGGACCCATGAATGTATTTTTTATTTTATTTTATGTACATCCTATTTAGACCCACTTTAGAAACAAGAGTTTTTGACGAGGGAGAGATGAGTTCCCCTTGGTAATTATATTTAGGTAAATCACTTAATAAAAATGAAATAAATAGAGAAATAGATAAATTTGGTTAAAAATATTTATATAGTATAATCCAAATGAAAAAATAGTTTATTTTAAACATCCTGTAATTGAAATGATTTAATGTGGATTGGAAATAGTATTAAAAAGAATATTTCATGTGGTTATAAAAAACAATAAACATTGTATACTAAATTGTTTCTCCACATTTAAAACCCAACCACCATATCTCCATTGATGCACCTTCTTAACCATGGGTCAACCACGCTTCATTGAATTATATTAAAATTAGGTTTAGGCTAAAATAGGTGATTCCATCATACAACATACATAAATATGAAGGTGTATTAATCTATATATTACATAATTAAATAAGATATGTTATCCCAAAGGGAAGATTCAAGATTACATGTTTTCTAGAAGGTGAGATAACAAGAATGACATACCTGAGGTGGTTCCCCAACATAATATAGAATTAGTGAATGAATATATGACCATGGGTGATGCTCTTGGTCGTAAGTCCAAAGGCCATGGTCATAGGATACAAATATGGTAATATATCTCATGGAGAAATTTTTAGGGGAAATCCCCGGGAAATAGGTGCATGGATATAACCCTATATTCATGGTCCCACTAATGGATATTGCTAGTGGCCACATGGATTATCATGGTCCATAGTTTCTATTGTCTCCTCTATTAAACCATGTTCTTGATTATCTCTGCATCTATAAGAAACATCTAAAAATCGATATCATTGCTCCCAAGTCATGCACACATCTTTCATATAACTATATGATGCAATCCATGCAAACAAAACCTTAATTGAATCTCCTTAATGTTGTAAATAGAAAAATTATTTCCAATTCCAAGGATCGAATCCCCAACTCTTTAATGAATTTATTCTTAATTTATAGTAGGAAAACACAAGTGGTGATTAAAATTTTCTCCCTACAAATTTGGAGCCCATTATATTAACTATGTGTATTAGAATAATCTCACTACCTCTACAATTAATGAGACTTCATGATCACCAAGATACCACCATTATAGGGAATCATCAGATGATTCATTATCCAGTTGAACACCCATTGCGTCTTAGTCTATACGGTTTTCGACCTATAACATGCCCATGTAACCCCCCATCACAATAAATATTTATCCTTTACGACTTAAAACAATTATTATGAACCTCTATATTATTATCTTGATACTAAATTCCCACCATGCAACTTCAAGGCACACATTTACCTAAAATCACCAAACTAATATATCAAAATTGAAAACATCACCATAATGGCCCCATGAAACTAAAAATCGTCAATAACCCTAGTTCATGCCAAAATAATTATCCATTCAATGCCTAATTGGGATCTCAAAAGACTGAAATAAGGCTATGGGATAATAATTATTTGCAATGTAGGATGCATGTGGACCTCAATAAAGAATCTAATGAAAAAAATTATGATGATGCTTGTTATATTCAGTGGTGGTTTAAGCTAAAGGAAGAAGGATATTGAAGGTGGATATATAGAAAAATCCTCCAACCCATCCCTACTACATGGACCCATTAAAGGAAAATTATGATCCTAAAATAATAATAGAAGATTTATAAAAACATCCTAAAATTAAATTGAATTCAATTTTTACACCAAAAATATTTTTTACAAAAACACCATGGGGTTTTTTCAAAACTCAGCTGATGGTAATTTTCAAAATCACATAAATGATTTTGAATCTCAAAGTATTTTTCAGTCTCATCTGATATTACAATTTTTAGTACTTCTGATCTTGGGAAGCAAGATACACCACCTTGTAACTATAAATAGGAAGACTTTAAATATGTGGAGCCATCATCATATCGTTATATTCTATTATCGACAAACTATCAATGTTTCTTCATTAACTATGCTATATTCTTAACCATTTTCACTTCACACAAGCTACCACAAACATGGTATTCCCATTCAAATTATCTCTAATGGTAACGTTCACCATTCTCTTGAAACCCTAGTTACCCTTTATTCTATTTATTAATGAAAAAATATTTTAAACCACGTCATCACATATTTCTATGTCTATAATATCTTTTTACATGAGCTAAAAAAACATGGGAAAAACTATTTCTTTTTGTCCAAAACATCACATTCCTCTCTCTACATTTTTTAAACTTCATCCTGCATTTTTTACACCCTTCTGTCCATATTTGTTCTCACTCTCTCTCATATATAGATTTTGAAATAACAACACTATAATTAAATGATTTATTTATTATGGTACATGATATAATACTGTATGGTTAGTTTTATTTTAATATTATATTATATTTTTTTATTTTATTTAATTCAATAAAAATATCATTTTGTTTTCCATTCCCCATTATTATATTATTAATAATGTTCAACCATTTATTATTTTATTTTGAAGTGTGTATATTCCTCCATTTCATCCCCTATAATTCTATTTCTAATAGATATCTAACATTAGATGATCTGATTGAGGGAATAGATTTAATGTTCATGATTTATTCATATTACAAAAAGATTGATTTTCTTTTTTTTGTAGAAATGATTATTTTTTTCCTCTATATTTAAAGTTTACATGGAAGAGCTCTAATTATTATATGTAACATTTTTTTATTGTCTTTATTTTTTACCCTATAATTGAATATTAAAATATTTTTTTGTTTTTATTAATAATAGGAACGATTTTTTCAATAGATCACTCACGATTCAAATATTCCTATGCTTACCTTTTTTGTATTTTTGTTGTGTTTATTTTTCTTCTCATATTACGATGGATCCACATGAATCAAACATAACCTATTAGATGTTAGCGAATTCCCTATGAGTATTCTCCAATTTTATTAAAAAAATGGATGGATTAATCCTAGACATCCACACTACATCCATCCGGATTCCTCCCCTACATCTCTCATATCGTCACATGGGCTTCATCGTTATGACCAGCCATTGGATTCCAACATAAAAATGAGTCGAGTGTCATTTGTTCTAGTTTCTCCTTTATAGAAAAACAATATTATAAGTTCTATAAATGACTGTAAATAAAACTAAAAAATATAATTTGTATGCACCTTTAGAATCTGGAGAATTATATAATTACAAACCATTTATCTGAAAAAAGTTCCAATCATTAGTTCTAAAAAAGATCTGATAATGTGGGATAGTTATCATTATTTTTTATCATTGATGAAAGGAATGTTTTTAGCACTATTTTTGGAACTAATAATGTACTAGTAGTAGAAGAGTGGAAAATAAATTTATAATGTTGTATAGAAAAAATATGGATTTAATTTAAATTAAATTTACACCAAATTACATCAAAAAAATATATAAAATAATTATAATAAACATAATCATTTCTTTCTACAATTACATTTGTATGTAAAATTTAATATAAACATCATGAAATTTAAAAACATTATTTTTTTGTCTTTGAACCCCCTTCAAGGAGAACATTATTTTTTCTGATCACTAAACAAAACAACCTAGATTATATAAAATAGTTTTTATATTAAATAAAAATTATTATATTAATAATAATTTTATGAAATAAATTAAACATAAATATGATACAATGAATAAATTAAATGTCACCTTTAAACTGAAAACATGAACAATGAGTAATATCAAGAAGACCATATATCAAATTGGCATGTTTTTGACTCCAACGCATCACACATGATATATAGATCATTTTATTGAATTTTCAAGACAATAAAAGTATATTTTCTTAGTTTTGAGTTTATAACACATGTTTCGAACTAAAAAATCCAATATAAATGAAAACATGAACATTGAGTCACCCAGACCACACCATGTGTCAGATTAATGTGAGGATGATTCTTATCCATAAAAAATTATTTATGAATATTTTTACTAAAATATCATGATAATCAAGGTGTGTTTTCATAGTTTTCAGTGAGTGAGACGTCTTATTATCTAAATTATCTTTTTATACTAAAAACATTATATTTGAATAATATTAGAAACAAAATGTATCTAAATGATATATAGAGAATTTATGGACACTAAAAATGAATTATAAATCATTTTACTAAAGTATCAAGACCACCCAAGTGTGTTTGATCATTTTGTGGGAGAAACATATGTTTTCAACCATGATTTCACATTCAAAGTTAAAACATACATTCCAAATAATTCCAGTCATTGAGTGTATTAGGATAAAGAGTTGACGATTACTACATGTAAAATTAAACTTATAGATAATTTTCTTATAGTATCAAAACAATTTGAGCTCGTTTTTTTTCTTTGAGTATATCATCTATCTTTTGAACTAAAATAAAATTTTCAAATGAAAATAGGAACTTTGAGTCATACCATGTAACTATGTGTCAGATTGGTCTCAAATTGATTCATACATGTTAAAAATGTAATATAAATATTTTTCTTAATGTATCAACACCAACTGTATTTATTTATAACTGTTTTAAATGAGATACATATGTTGTTAACTTAAATATCAGTTTTAAACCCAAAAAATGAGTTTTTAGGAAAACTGATATCATCATGTATCATATAAACATATGAATGATTATTCCTCATCATAAATGACTTATGGATAATTTTCCTAAAATATCAGGACTATCCTTGTGTTTTTTCTTAGTTTCCTAGTAGTGATATAGTCTTGACAAAAATGACATTTTAAATATAAAACACACATTTTGAGTCATAAAAATCACAGAGTGTATTATATTGATATGTGGATGGTGGATAAATATTATAAATGACTTACTTAATGTTTTAATAACATATCAAAACAATATAACTTTATTTTATCAATTTTGACTAAGTGAAACATGTTTTGATCTAAAATGATAGTTTTAAATTTAAAAAACTAACTTTGAGTCATACTGGTCACATCGTGTATCAAATTGAGGTATTGATTTTTCTTTGAAGTAAAATTTAATTTTGTTTTATTTTACTAAAGTACCTAAAAAACAAAAATTAATTTTCATAGTTTTCTGTGAGTTCCACATGTATTAAATTAAAATTTCAATTTTAAATTAAAAAACATTCACTTTGAGCAATGTTAGGCCCAACATGCATTAAATTAGCATATAATTTCTCTATACATTTTAAAACTAAATTATAGATCATTTTAGTAAAGAATTAATATAATATTGGAATGATTGATCAGTTTGATGTATACCACATGTGTATTGACATAAAATGTAAATTTTAAATTAAAATACACAAATTCAGTCACAATAGGATCATAATGTATCAAATTGATTTGTAGATAATTCACATACATCTAGAATTACTAATGGAATATTTTCATAAATGTTTTACAAAATCCAATTTTATATACTAGTTTTTTAGTAAGTGAATCATATTTTGAACTAAAATGTTTCTTTTAATGGAATACATAAATTTTTAGCCATACTAGGAACACATTGATGTTGATTTTTTTGCAGATGATTATGGTATTTCATAAGATAACTATGTATTACATTCCTAAATTATGAATAAAATAAAATAATATTTAATTAGTTTTAGTGGTTGATGTGTGTTTTGACATAAAATGTCACTTTTAAACAAAAAATGAAAACATTAAGTCATAGTAGGAACATCATGTGGAAAATTAATACATGGTAAATTACTTCATGTAAAAAATGAATTCTATTAATTTTCCTAAAATTTTAAAGTCAATCAGATTATTTTTCTTATTTTTCAGTTAGTGACATGGGTTTTTAATAGAAATGTCAATTTGAGTTAAAAAAACACACAAATAGAGTCATATTAGTCACATTGTGTGTCAGATTGATATGAGAAAATTCACACACATAAAATATGACATATGAATAATTTTTCAAATATATAAAAACAATATAAATGTGTTTTATTGGTTTTTATTGAGTGAAACACACTGTTAAATAAAATATAACTTTTAAAATTAAAAAACTTAATAGGAGTCATATAGATCACACCATGAGTCAGAATAAAATGTCGATGATTCTAAATAACATTTTATTAAAAATTATTTGACCCAAAAGATAATGAATTGTTTCACAACTATACATAAAATAATCAAATAACTAACTAAAAACTCCTGGAATATAACAATAAATAATACCTAAGTGGTTAATCCTTACTATAACTTTCATTAGGAATTTATTTTTCTCAATGAATTTGGTGCCCAGAAAGAGGAATAAAGGGATCCATTCAGAGTATAGGGTAATTATTTAATGATAAAATCCAATTAAACCTTCAATAGGGACCTTAGAATCTATAAAGAGAACTTTTCGTCCCTTTATAGGAAAACAATTCTTATAGAAAAGTAAGTTATAAATAAACACAAAATAAAAATGATTTTTTCCTTCAAGAAGGATCCTAAAATATGTTATTATGGAATTTTTCACACATTATGGGTAAAAATACTCAATTAATGATTAGTGGGAAATCTACAATTCATGAAATATAAAAAATATAACTAAATAATTAGTAGATAAAAATGATAAGAAATATAACAAAATACAAAGTTGAAAAAATGATTGAGAAAATTAAAAAAAAATAGTAGATTAACCAAGTCATTGTAACATGAACGGAATATAATAAAATACAAATATGATAGAAAAAACATTTTCATGATTTTATCATAGATTTAGATATGATTTATTTTTCCTTCATTATTCTAAACATGCTTATTTCTAGTTTTGAATATATGGAATATCAAAACACATTCTAGTACTTGATAAATATGAATACATAAATGATTAATATATATTTTACATGAAATTTTAATTTTCATTGAAAATATAACATTATTGATGATAATTTTTATAGTGGAATATGATATATTTTATAAAATTTCAAACATAATCACCACACTCATTGTTATTATTGTGTTTCTCCAACTACAAAAATCTTAAATAAGATAGTTAATTTGTTTTGATAAATGTTTTGATAATGGATTATTATTTCATATACCCCAATACATATCAGGTTTTAGATATCTATAGACTTCTTACACACATGTAAAATTATAATATCATGATTTTTTTGATATTTAACCCTTATACAATCATATAAAAAGGTTTTATTCATATATATTATAAAACACATAAGGTGACGTTTATTTGTAAAATGATGATAGTAGTGTATTAAAAATTTATATAGGACATCATATGTGGATGATGTTTTTTGAAATATACAATTTAATCAGAAAAATGGATTCTTTTCATTATCCTAATTGATTATAATGAGAAACCAATTCTCTATAAATAAAAAAAAGTAATAAGTAACTAAACAAATGAAAATATATTTGATATGATAAGATTGTAATGTTTTACCCCTATATTATGGGTATTAAGTAATGTAAATTTTCTTTATGTTTCTATTCTATTATTTAATCCAATTGGTCTACTATTTTTAAAAATTCTATTTCTTCAAATAACACTTTTTGTGTAGAAGTGATATGAAGAATAATGAGTACAAATTTGTTTCATTGGGTTTTCTCTTCAAATTATTCTACTATATACCACTTAAAAATTATGATTTTTATTTATCTTTAATTATAATATTAGATAAACTATTAGACCAAATGATTATAAAAACACACCACATGTATACTTTTAAAACTGAGAATCACAACGTTCCTTTCATAAAGATCATATCTAAATTCTGAAAACTATTATATCTTTAATTGTGTTTCTATACTTTTTTTATTAGAAATCAATGAAGTATATACTATTATATTTTAATATTTTTTATATAAGAGTATACCGTATTAATAAATGTTTAAGTCAAACTAGATAAGGTTAAAGTTATTTAAGAATGTTTTTTTGATGTAATGGTTGACCCTTTAGAATATTAGTATTAGGCCACCCATTTACCTACCTTATTTTGTATCTATAATAAAATTCCATGTTTTAGTCCCTTTTATTAATTGATAATGTTTTTCCAAAAAAAGATAATTTAGAATTGGATTACATCATTATCGATATGTATTTTTACCAGATCAAATCACCATTCTATAAAATTCCCAGTATCAAGCATGATAGTGTAAATATCTAAATCATCATGGGAATTAAATAGTTAGAAGCTCATCTAATGATTCATATGAATTCCTAATCTCACATATTCATTTGGAAGTTGTTTTTATATATAATATTTTCTTATATATTTTGAATTATAATACTCATAACAAAAGAACTGGTTGGTGCATATAGATATAAATTGAAATTAATTCCCCATGTATATATATTATCACTGAAAATTTATCATTATCCATCAAGTTTATCTTTCTCTGTAATAGTTATTACATATTTGACCACCTTTGGTAAGGAAATATATTAAGGTGAATGCATATCCGCAAAAAAATGGGAGGGGGTCAATATTTATGTAGTGGTTTTATATGTTTCATTTCATATCTTTGATTCCGTTACATGAAATTATTAAAAAATATCACCTTCCAATTATGTTTTCCTTTTATGTAATTATTTTATTAATTCATCTTTTCCATACTATTACTTTCTCAAAATATAATCAAGGTGACAGAAGAAAAAAATAAAACTATGATGTGATTTTATTGTTCTATCCATATAAAACATTGAGATTTTGTTAATTCTTTTTCCAATAAAATTTAATCTTTTCAATTTTTTGGGTCACACATAACATTGATTTTAGCCTTCATTACACCTGACACTATGTTTTAAAGAAAAGACACATACATTTAAAAAATTATTCTTTAATATGGTCATTACAGCTTATATATTAGAATGGTGGGTATGAGTTGGATTAACTAAATTTTGAAAATATATGGTTTATAATAGTATATAAAAATATTTATTTGGTTAATAATTAATTAGAAAATAAAATAAAATCTACATGAAATTAAAGGAAATATTTTGGTCGAAAACCATTATTATGCATACAAATGTGTTTTACCACAATAAATTAAACAAGTCACTTTTGAAAAAGTATTTAATTAAATTTGAATATTATATATTCAACAAAATTATGAACATTTATTTTATGTGTTTTCTAAAAAAAATATTATAATAAGTTTAATTTTATGCTTAAAAATGAATTTCTAAGAAACGAAGTTTTGTCTCATTTTCCCAGTATTTTTAATTTTTTTTTAATATTTTAGAAAATTTATTTTATGAAATAAATTTAATTTTTTAATTCTATATGTCAAAATTGTATTAGGTTAATGTTTAAGGATATTTTTGAGTAGTTAATTTTTTATGCATAATAAAAATAATATTTTTTTATTGAGAATTGTTATTTATTTTAAAGAACTTACAAAACATAAAAACTATTTTATGGTGGGTTTAAAGGTAAAATTAGTTCAATTATATATCTATTAATCCAATTCAGTTTTTTGGAATAAATTTCATGTTGAATTTTGATATAATGTTTTTAAACTTTTCAACATTCTCTTTTTGAAAAAATACACTCTCATTATGTCGAAGAGATTCATTTTTAATTATATTTTGTCAGTTATAAAAATGAAAATTTAATAAATTAATTATATATTTTGAATCATTGTAATTTATATTATAAAATAATTTAAACTTATTTTTTGACTATAATGAATAGTACACATAGTAAAAATTATTTACTGCTGTTAAGGTAAAAATGGTTTTAGTAGGTGTTAAACTAAGAAGATAAGGTTTGGAGATGACTCAAAATATGTCCTACATAATTTTTATTTCCATATTTATACTTGATATCTTCTATTATTTAGAATGTAACATTTTATTATCTTTTTCATGTGAGAAATGTAGGTGCATTTTTTTATTTTTCAAAATCACAAGTGTGCCACTAACCTCATATCTAAATGGCCACCCTCTCACTTCTCCTATTAATAATTTTAAAACACATTTTTTTAAAAAGTACCTACTGAAAAAACCTCCACAATTCTATACACTCACCATTGAGTCTTTATTTTGATCATAAACTTATCCTAAGATTCCTCATGATGCAAACAAAAAGAATTTTTCTGATGAAGAGATAACATCCATGAATGAGAATTTTATATTTATTTATTTATAAACATACTTAAATTATTATTAAACAATTATTATAAAAAAACAAAATGACATAAATATATTGAGATTTTATTTTGATAATTTTATAACCCAAATCATTCTCCTCTTCCAGAAAATGGGTTACAAAATCCTCATTCATATGTATGAAAAAATACTATCTCACATACTAATGTTATTCATTTTTCATCACCACCTCTAAAGACTATATATAATGATGTATTTATTGTTTATATATTATATTTATGATATTATTATTCTTAATCAATCATTATATAAAAAAGTACCTCATGCTTTCCATTTTATGGGATTATAATAACGTTGTTCATGTGTACCACAGACTACCCCCTTGCGAAGTGAGGTGATATTTTTTTAACATATGAAATACATGGAAGGTAACAAGGAAAAATGTTAGTATACTCACAATATATATATGAATTAAAAATTATTTTTAATGGTACTATATTATTTTCATTTAATTCATTTCATTTATTATTAAAATGGAAACAACGTTCAAGTGTACGTATTACCTACCGTCTCTATGAAATATGTATTTAATATTAAATATATATTTTATGGATTACTAGAAATTAATATATGATGAATATATAAGATAAATACATTATATTTTAAATTCAACAGTTGATGGAACCATGATCAAAGTAAGAAGAAAAAAATAAAAAATCAAAACATGTATGAAAAACACGATTTTTATAACTGAAAACATGACATTCAAGTGGAATTATTAATAAACATGAAGTAAAAGATCCTAATTATATCCTATATATAATAATATATAAATTTTTGAGTCAATAATATATTTATAATAGTGTTGTATCGATTATATATTAATTTTTAATGTGTGTGAAGGAATTGGATTCTTGTGGTAAGGGATTTTTGTGTCACTTTTATTTTTTATAAGACAAATTCCATATTCACCACATGTTTATTTTATGTGGGGTATATACTTCCCATGAAATTTTATTATTGTTATTCTCCTTAAAATTATTGTAATTTAAATATCGATTTGAGTATCACTCTTGCATGGTGTTCAGGTAACAGAGGTTACCAAAGGGTACGTTTTTATGGTTCGGTCTCATCATTTAGGTGGATTGTTTATGTTTACTAAGATAATGATAAAATAAGTTGATGGATTTAACTAGAAAATATGAAATATAATCTTATATGTTTATGTCTTCATAAAACAAGGATCCACTTAATCTTCATTTCTTTATTTACTCAAGATTTCAAAATATAATTTTTAAAGAAAACATTCTTTATTTCTCTCTTCAGTCAAAAATTCAATTTCATCCAAGATCCCTTTTTATAAAAAGGTTTTTTGAAATATTTTAAAATAATTAAATTGATTTAGTAGATAAATTATTACACTCTTTTTACCTTTTTACAAAATCTATATAATTTAATCTTAATTATATTTTCCAAACAATACAAATTTGGATTATATTGAAAATGATAGATGAATATTTATTTCAACTTATATACAAGAATCAAATTTACTTCCATTAGGAACAAATAATTTTTCTAAATATTCGTTTATAAGATTAAAATTTTATTTTTAAATAATACAATTTACAAAAAAAAATTTATGAATTGTTATTTTTGAAATGCTATTTTCAAAATTGAATGGATATTAACCTCATGAAATGTTTTAAGTGATTTATAAAGATTCCATAATAATTATCCAAATTTATTTTTAAAGAAAGGGATCTTGAAAAAGTTTTTTGTTTTAAAAATTGTTTTTCAAAGAGTAAAAGATATATTCATACAATATCATTTTCTCACTTAGGCCATATCCTTTGATGTTACATTTGATTTAATAGGGACAATATTGAATGATACCATAATTATAATTTCTATACATGGTTAATCTTTATGTTGACAAATAATTATGAAATCCATATATTTTACATCTCTTATAATATGGTGAATTAATGACATTTTTATGAAAATCATTTTCATTAAATTAGTTTTCATTTGATAATACCATGTATGTTTTATGAATTTATAGAACACATAAATATGATTTTCAATATCAAAAGGGTGGTACCTATATCCTCCTATAATGAATTTATTAATTCCTTATATATTTTGAGATAACAATGGAATACAACCAGATTAGATTGCTCTACTATTAGAAATTTGTTAATCCTTATCCACTATGGGAAATAGGTGCGTATTGATCCACTATAGTAAATAGGTTATATGTCCTAATCCACTGTTTTAATGGTTTTAAAAGATAACATTCACATATTAACTAGGTTTTATCTATTTATTATATTGCAACACATTTAAGAAATTATCTTATGGTTAATTAATGATTTATAATGGTTTCTCACTATTACGTGCCATTTTTTTAAAAAATGATGATGTTTTATTGAATCACTCTTGTTTATGATCTTTAAAATATTGGTTATGAACTACCTATGTTATCTTCTGGATAACATACCATCATTTTCATCTTATATTTAATATGATCATATATTGATAACTATTATCTTTACCTTTATTGGGTATCTAATTTCACCATTTCTTACGTTTCCTTTCCCATGTTATGAAGAAATGTTTAGGGATGGTTTCCCAAAAAGGATTAATATATAAGAAGATATTTTTTGGAGATTTGAAATATATTTAATGAAATAAGAATATCTTGCTTCTAGTATCCAAATACACCAATCTATTATGGTCCTAATAATTTTTTTAAGGAATTGAATATTCATCTAAAAATATGGGATATTTATGTATAAAAGCCTGATTTTTGGTATCAGATGATTTTTAGTCAATATTTGTATATTAGGATTAGAAAAAAATTAGTGAGATATCTAGGGATATGAATAAGTATATTCCTATGGATATGTCTAGAGATATCCATAAGGGTAATACAAAGGATAATTCTATTTATAGAATAATATCCTGTAATTTTTTTCATGGATAGAGAATGTTGTTAACCTGAAATTATGTCGTTGTTTAGATACTAAAAGTTGATGGGGATCTAAATATTGGTACATAGGGGTAATAAAAAGGGAAATAGATCATTGAGATGGACTGGATAGTCAATGGTTATCCAAAAATGGAATTTTTTATTACTTATTGGACACTCTTTGGGGATATGATTTGGAAATTTGAATACTTTTTATGAAACATCAAACATTATTTATATAAAGACCCAGATTGAGTTAGGTTAGTCCTATGATGTCATAGAATGAAAAAAGGATTACATATATCGGAATCATATAAATTATTTTTCCTGATTATGTGAGTTTCCAATATGATTAGTGTTTATCAAGCTATGCTTACTTGTTTTAGTCAATGGTTCAAACCTGAAGGAATCATGTTATTGATGAGGGCGTCAGACAGTGTAATAATTATACTACTGAGAGAAACAAAATTATTAGAGATATAATGAATAATAATGTTTCTATTCTCACAAAGATTTCTCAATATATGATTCATACTAATCTTCCAAGCAATAAATGGGTGGAACAAAATTCTATCTAGTCTTTCATAAGGATATTCCAACCTCCTCTTTGTGGTTCTGTTGGGACACTAGTTACTGAGAAATGGATTAGTACCAATGAAGATATATTTTCCATTATTCATTGTTTAGATTATGAAATGGTCATCTATGATGATTATAATTTGGTTGGAGATGAGAATTAGTGATGGGATCTTATTAAGAACACGAGGGAATAAAAAGAAATTGGATCTATGGAATGGGAAGTGTTTAAGAGGGTATTTCATAATAAGTACATACCATGAATTATATGAAAAAATATAGAGAAGAAATTCAATCATCTTAATCAAAATTATGATGAATATATTTCTACTATGATTCTAATTTTATAAGACTTTAATGATATGAATATGGTTTAATAATTATCCCCCAAATAAAAATGATCGATTCTTTGGTGGCCTAAAAACAAATATTAGAAATGGCTTAGATATAAGATAATTTACTATGTATAAATTGGTCATTTGTTTTAAAATAAAGGTATAAATAGAAATTTTTTATTCTAATTATTCGGATAGATTTTATAATAAATGGATGATCATGTATCATGCAAACTAAAATGGAGGAATGAAATTCTTGCCATCTACATGAAATTAATGAGGGAACAAGAATCCAGAGAATTTCTTGAATGGAACGTGGAGGATATTTAAATGCTTAAAGGTAATTCATATGTCATGTTAATGTTGAAATCAAATTAATGGGATGGTTAATAAAATATAGGAGAAGATTTAGCTGAAAAATGCACCACCCACACTCTAGTGTTTCTTATACATGGAATCTAACCAAAATTTCATTCAATTACTAAGTCCAATGGCTATTGGGGATGATAATCGAAAAAAATTATGAAAAATAAAAAAGGGAAATATTGTAAAAAATGGATAAATTGAATCATGATAATTAGGAATCGCATATCCTCCAATCCTTATTTGGTAATTTCATGTTTGGATTTGCATGAATGTGCCATATGAAAATATTATTGTTCATTATTTAGTGTAGTTTTTATGGTTTCCTCTCTATACATGGATTCTGGATTAATGAAATCACATTTCATTTTATATCAATACAAGGGAAAAACCAACCATTAAATGAAATGGGTTTTGTATAAGAAAAAAGCTAATATAATGAATAATAGGTGAATTGAATTTTGGAAGTTTTTTTGACTCCATGAAATACTAACTATAGAGTGGTGGATACCATCATGGGTAGAATAGTTTAATGTTTCCCATAAGTTCATATTCATTAACACCCCTTTTTAGAATTTAAGGGGTTGATGTTTATTACTGCTGATGATATTTGAAGAGAAGTTTATGGAAATATAACCATTTAGTTTACTATAAGTTTTAATGACAAAAAATACTTAAGGAGGAATTACTATACATTTTTTAGACATATGATTAATGATACTTGTAACATTTAATGTTTGTCTTATATATTATGTTGAGGTAATTTTAGGATGTAGTGGATCACGATATAATGTCAGTATAATTATTTTTTAATATATATGATTTATCTTTTGATCCTCTTACCAGAATATACATTAAAAACGTGTTATAGATGTCATGGAGTCTGATGTTGTGTTGTATGTGACCAAGATATAAGTATTAACTCAATATTCTTGATAATTCTTCATAATGTCTTGGATATGTATCTATGTTTAACCTCTATCTACCATTCCAAGAGAGATATTTATTTCGAGAGAATAATTAATACCCTAGAGTATATGATAATATCATGTTTAATGTATTTCAATGATTTTTGGTATTGAAACCTTCCAATAGTAACATTTTCATACAACAATAGTTTACACATGAGAATTTGGATGCCTCGTTTTGAAGATATCTATAGATATAAGTGTAAAACTCTGATGTACTTTAATGAAGTTTATGAAGGAAAGATATTGGGACCTGAGCTTATTGATGAAATGATATATAAGTTAGATCCATTTAGAAACAAATAAGGGTTTCACAGTGTCACTAGAAATTTTATGTTGATAATTTTCATCATTATATAGAATATTATGTTTTTGAGACGATGTTTCCATGAATTTATCCTTAGAAGAAATAAGGGAATACTACAACATGGGCAGCGTGGTCCCTTTGAAATAGTTAAATTTATAGGTATAGAATCTTATCAATAAGTGCTTTCACCAAACATCTTTTTGGTTCCCGATGTGTTCCATGTATCTCTTATGAGGATGTACATACCTGATTCATCACTTTTACTGAACTTAGAAGTCATATCGCTAGAGAATAATCTATATTATGAGGAATAATCATTGGATATTATGGAATGTACCAATGATGATTTACCAAAGAATACCACTGACCCATTCAATGTCTTTCGGTGAAACCACAAGCTTAAGGATGTTATGTGGGAACATAAGGATGTAATCAGGTAGAAGTATGCTTAGTTGGTTGTAACAAAGTCATGAATTTCGAGGGAGATATTAATTTAGGGGGGAAAGTAACACTAGCAGTTTTTTTAATTATTATTTATATAAATTTAATCATTATCATATTTTCCATTTCAAAAAACGTTCAGTTTATCTTTCATTACATGAAACACTGAGTTATAACGAATCATGACATATTCATAAAATGTGATTATTTAATATGATATTTATGAACTAATTATTTGAATGGAAGGTATGAATTAGAATAACTAAATTATAAAAATATATGGTTTACACAACTATATATTAATAATTAATTGGGGATAAATTAATTATAAAATAAAATAAAAAATAATAGGAAATAAATGAAATCTTATTCATAAAAACTATGTTTATGCACAGAAATGGATTTTTCCTCAATAAATTAAAAAAATCAATTTTGGTGAATGATTTTAATGAAATTTAATAATATATAATTTATAAAATGTTTAAAATTTATCTTATGTGTTTTTGGGACAATAGATAATGAAAAATGTAATTTTAAATGTTCAAATTGTATTATTCAAAAACATATTTTTACCCCCGTTTTGCGCACTTATAATGAAATTTTAATTTTTTAAATGGTGGGAAAATTTATTCTAAAAATAACTCATTTTTTAAATATTTATTTAAAAATTATTATTGAGTGATTTTTTTGGAGAAATTTTTATGAAGATAAATAACATGATGAAAAGTAAAAATATAGGTTTTTTATTTTGAATTTTATCCAATTTAAAGCATTTAGGAAAATACCAAATTCTGTTTAAATTTTTTTAATGTTTAAATTTATTCTATTATATGCCTAATAGTCAAATATATGTCATTTTAATCAATTTCATATTGAATTTTAATTTATTTTTTTTAACTTTCAAATATTTTCTCTCTAGAAAACTGCCTTTTCATTTCATCTATGAGATTACATTTAAATTAAAATTTTCAAACTCATTGAATTTTATTTTAAAAAATTCTTTCTATATTTTTAATCATAAAAATTTATATTATCCACTGATTTAAAAATAAATTTTTCAAAAATATACTGTAAAAATAGTAAAACCTAGTTATTGTAGTTATGGTAAAAATGGTTTTACTCAGGTCAAACTAAATGGTAAGGGTTAAAAAAGTCTGAAAACATGTAAAAAAATAATTTTACAGATCTATTCCAGAATTATAACTTATTATTTCATTCATGTACAATTTAAGAGCATTTTTTTATGAGAAAACGTGCGTACATATTTTTCTTTTAAAAGATTTCAAGTGTGCCAGTCACCTCACTTCTAAAAAAGCTCCCACTCTCCTTTCTATTAACACTTACATAACCCATTATATATACAAATACCTAACCAAAAAATTCCAAAATTTTATTCTATTATAGTAGAATTATTAATTTGGTGAAAAATACACCCTAGGAATTATTTTGGTTCAACGAAAAAGGAGTTGTCCAGAGAAGATGTAACCTCCCTGTCGGAGTATTTTATTTAATTTCATCCTTCACAAATTTAAATTATTATTAAACCATGATTAAATAACAACCCTAGTATCAAAATATTACTGATATTTTATAATTTCAAGGTAATTACCAAAATCCATTTCATCTTCCTTCTAATTGGTTATGTAATCATTATTTATGTGTAAGGTGGACTATTTCCAATCGATCTAATGTTATTTTTTTCATAACCACCTCCCACAAATGTATATAATGATGGATTTATTGTTATTAATTTATATTTATGAAGTTATTATGATTATTTAATTATTATATCAAATATTCGTTCTTAAATTATTTTTCTTGGAAAGATGATAACATCATTCATGTGTATGTCATACTATCGCCTTGTGAAGTGATGTGATTAATTTTTCACATACTATTTACTTGGAAGGTATTATGTACATGTATAAATAAAATAATTATATATATATGAAAAAAATGATTCTGGAATGGTAGTGATATATTTACCTTTATTTCAGTTAACCCATTAAGGAAATTGAAATATCGTCTAGGTGTACGTATGGCCTATTGTCACAATAAATAGTGTATTTCATTTTCTATATCAAACATTTTTGGATTAATATAAATACATATATAATGAAAATATAAGATAATATATCAATTTTACAATTATGTGAACCAATTATCCATGATCAAATCAATAGTTCAAAAAAATAAAAAATCAAAATATGCATGAAAAACAAATCAGTTATTACCCAAAATACAAAATTTAATGTAATTGTTATTAAAATGGAAATAAATGGTAATTATTAAACCATATAGGGTATGATATATATATATATATATGTTTCTATAATATATTTATAATAAAATTATATTTACTATAATTTTTGTTTGAACATATATGAATGAAGTTGAGACTTACGGTATGGTATTTCCTTCTAACTTTTATTTTCCTTAAAAGACATGCCATATTCATGACATGTTTGTTTTATATAGTGTCTATACTACCCCTAAATTTATTTTATGATTATTATCCTAAAAACTATTAGGATTTACATATCCTTTTTTCAATATTTATTTCATGGGGTTTATGGTATAAAAGTTACCAAACTGGTAAGGGAGTAATAATATAATCTCCTCATTTATCGGGATAGTTTATGATTATGATTTCAATGATCATATATTATAAACCATATCTCCAAGGACTAGTGAATTTTATTCTCATTTTTTATATCACGTGAATTCATGGTTTACCATATTTTCCTCTCTTTATGTACTTAGGATTTCAAAATAATTTTTTTAAGGAAAACCGAGGGTATTTTTCAATTTGTTGAAAAATCATTTTTCTTAAAAAATAATGTTTTTTTATAATTTTTTAATTATTATTCTAAATCCTACTATGTTTTTATAATATTATTTTATCAATTTTTTAAATAATTATAATTTTTTTGAAATGAATATTCATGTCATTTTCGAAAAAATTTCCATTTGTTTTTTATAGGAAATATAAAAGGAATTATAGTTTTAACATGAATAGAATGAATAATATTTTCCTCCATCAGGAATAAATAATTGTAATAATGTTTCCATTATATGATTTAATGTTTATTTCCAAAGAAATGTTTTTGAAGGTTTTTATGAATTATTATTTTTAAAAAGTGATTTTTGTAATGGAAATGGTATTTTACTCTTAGAATTTTCTAAACTATTTATAAATATTTCTTTATATGTTTCAAATGTTATTTTAATGAAAGGGTTTTTATAATTTTTAATGTTTTAAAAATTATTTTTCAAATTAAAAATGCTATATTCTATGAGAAATGTTCCAATTGATCTTTCCAAACCCTTTTACATATAACATGAAATCCATTAATGTTACTTATAATTTACCAACAAAATGATTGAATGAAGCCATCTATATTATTTTTCTATATGGTTAATGTTTATATTCATTATATTTTTATGAAAAGTTACTTTTAGTTGGTTATAAAATTGAAAATTGATGAAATGTTTATGAAAATCATTTTATTTTCATATGTTATGATGTGATGATAAGATGAATATTTTATGATATTATGGCACACATAGTTATGTTTTTCATTATGAGATGGGTGGGACCTATATCTCCGTTTTATTAATTAGGTAAATCATTACATCTCATGAGATAAAAAATGAGAAACAAGTTGATGGAATTGATCCAATATGGGAAATTGGTGCATCATGATCCACTATGGGAAACAGGATCCACCGGATCTACTATGGCAAATAGTTGTATCCTGATCCATAAAATGAAATATGTGATAATTACTAATCCACTATGCTTACCACTGTAACATTTAACCATGAAATATAATAACAATTGTTAATTTATGTTGGTGGTACAATTTTATAAAATGTGTTTATGGTAAATGATTTTTTATTGATGATTTATCATTCTTATTTTCCATGTCATCAGAAATTATAAAGTTTAATTCTGTGAATGATGTTTATCATCTATGATCGGTTGGGTATGAAAATCTTGAGTAATCATCATATTCAAAAACCCTACTTCTTCTCATAATATTTTATATAATCCTAAGTTGATCTATCATATGTAACACTTTAATTAGGATCTAATCACACCCTTTTTATGTTTCTATCCCATGTTTATAGAGAATGGTTTATGTTGGGTTTTCATAACTAGATTACTCATTGTGCACATATTTGTGGGAGATTTTTAGGATGATTCATGAAATAAATATTTTTTTTCAACTATCCAAATACACTAAACTATTATATTTATTGGGTGTGTCCTTATGAAATGTATAGAACAATCATATATGAATATGTGGCATTTATATACAGAAGCCTTGGTCACTATAGATCTCCTAGAGTCTATCGAAAGTATTCATTCAGTAGGTGTAGCTGATGATGATTATTGGGGCAGAACGAAATAAGAAATATTTGAATATAAGAAGTCATATTTATATAATAAATATTTTATTCCAAAATTATACACTATTCCCATACTCTTTGTGTTTTCATCTTCGAGTAATCTATATTTATTTAAACAGACCTCCTTCCATAGGACAAGATTTATGATGGAAGTGGATTTTATATTTTGATTTATTGATACATATAAAATGAAAGGTTATTAATTATATAATTTTATTATTTCACATTAATGTTTTAATATAAATTAAAAATACAAACAAATTTTTTTCAAGTGAAGCATAGCCAAAATGTGGTTTACAGTAGATGTATACTAGATTTTATGAACACTATTTAGTTTCAATATTGATATTATTTTTCATAAATTAAAACAACTTAATAATATTGATTAATAGACATATTTCCAGGTAATATATTACCAATCACAATGTACTTGAAATGATACCTCCTTATGATGACCAATAAATTCATTCCAAATTTTCTGGTTTGTCTTCTGTACATATTGTTTTGGTCAGTGTAGTTTTACCTTCCCTTCAGTATCTATGATTTAATTTATAAAAATAATTGTCTAATATTTTCTATGATCTATTATTATGAATATTAATACATATTACATTTGAAATCAAACAAAAATAAATACACTAAGAAATGTATAATGAATAGTAAATCAGTGCTTCATTATTTGTTTTGTAAAATATAGAAGGCATATCATAATTTTACCATAATATCCTCTGAAATAAGTAACTTTAATATTATTAAAACATTATTCCATGAATCAACATCAATAAACTCATGTATTTGATTTGTAACACGAATGTAACTAATGAAGATAGACATATTAGGATCAACATACTGGTTAGAAGTGTGAATAATTACATATGTTCACTTGAATTGTAATGTTTAAAATCCCGCCAAAGTTTCTAATATATGGGTAATTTTTATATATTTTGAATAAAAAATAACATGGTTTTAATAAAAAAATGACGTTATTATTGATGTATATTTTTTTCATATTTTATATTAATTGATAAAAAATATTTTTTAGGTGTTGATTTAATTATAATTTGTAATTAGATAATGTATTTTTAAATTGAATTGAAATTATTTTTTTCCCTTTTCAATGGTGGTTTGGATTTTTTCTCATAAAAAATCATTAGGTAGAATTTTTATCAAATATTTCATGAGATAAGTCTGCACAACTTGTTTAACACGTGAGCCTCAATAAAATTAATTTAAAATTATATTTTAATAAAACTATAAAAAATTTACATTTACACATTTCATGTCACAATTTTTTTATTTGATATGATAGATATCAATTTTCAACTTGAATGGGATTTTAAACATTACCTTAGAAATAAGATTTTATGAATAATAAAAAATGTATTATTTAACTATTACTCCATTAAATAATAATAATATTTCATCATATATAATATTAATAATTTACAGACTATAAATTATATAAATTAAATATAAAAGAATTTGGAGGTAAAATTTATTTTTCAAAAAAATGTTTTATTGGAAAGGAATAATGTGTATCCATTTTAATTAATTAAAATAATATTTAGTGATGAACTATTTAAATAAAATTAATAGATTATATATATACCTATAGAAATTTAAATCTATCTAATGAGGATTACTAGTCCAAAAGGTAATATAAGGTCATTATTTTATTGAATATTGTATATATTGAAAAACCCTTATTTGACACGATGTATGAGTAATATTTTAAATTAAATTTTGTAAATTTCATGAATTTGATTTTATAAAATGGATTCCATATTTGTAATTATAAAATTAATATTTTTTATAATTTAAACATAAGTTTTATATCGAAATGAATAGTAAAAATAATAATCATTAATTTCCACAGTAATGGTTAATACGAGTTAACCAAGGATAGAAATCGAAATATAAGGTTATGTTTACAAATTAGTGATTTCAAAACCAAATTTGATATAAATATTTAGACCTTATCTTATATCAAAATCAAATATGAGGTAATTTGGAAGCATTTTTCATGGGACTACCAATATCACTGTTTATTCTTTTGGGAAATATCAATGTGGTATCCAAGATGGCCCCCTCCCCCACTTATAAAATAGAACCTCCCACCATCACTTTTTTATACATATTAACACTTTTATACTCAAAAAAACCTATAAAAATAGGTCCCTAGAGTCCTTATTTACATATTAGAGGTGTTGGTATCCCCAAAAGACCTACCAGTGTGTCCTTAATAAGATATGAAAAGTTTGATCTTCTACGTGAAGGTAAGTATCTTCACTAAGATAATTATTTTAAAATTATTTTTTACGACATTCAATTATTAATTAAAAAGTATAATTTTATATTAATATTTTATTAAACATATTGATATCTTATTATTTTAATTTCTTTATATTTATCCACCCCCTTTGTGTGTACAGTGGACTGTCGCCTTGCGAACTGTTGTAGTTTTTTTAACCATATCACATGTATTTTCAAAATTATGGAAATACTGAATATATATGTTACATATGACCTGATATTAATTCCATAATATGAATATAGAATCTAATTCATTACCTTTTCACCCTTTAATAGAATGTTATCATCACTCGTGTGTACGTACGACAAACCTTCTCCAAGAAATAATGTGAATAATTTTCCATGCCTAACATTAAATATTGGTTATAAAAATGTATCTGATGAGTAAATTTCATATTTATTTTATTTATATAATTATAGTGTTTTTTTATATATATCCTATGTACAAGAACTATAATATCCAAAAAAAACATATGTAAGGACCCATGTTTTTTATACTTGAATTTTGATTAAAAATTTGAATTATTGCATTCGAATTATTATAAGGGGTAAAATAGTCATTTTCTCATAGAATATGATCTTGGATAATTTTCATGACCACCCCATTAGACCCATAATACTATTTTTATCATATTATAAAAGTTTGGGTGAATTCCGAGCTGTTCAAATTTCAATAGAATGATTATTATGTAATATTTAATTAATTAAATATTAACTTTTTCACAAAAAAACATTCAGAAATATACTTTCAATAGAGTTTATGTTTGAGTTTTTAACATCCTTTGAGTCTGGAACATGGTGTTTTTACTACATAGGGCATAAAATTAGGTCGAGCATCGAGGCTAGGCTGAGCCACTGCTTTTCTCATTTTGTTCATTTATTTTATTTTTTCTTATTTTCCTTCACTGGATTCTCATATATGTCCAATTATGGGATCCTAAATCACATGACTTATATTTAATTTGGATTTGGAGATATACGAAATGGAGATAGGTGATGATATTTACCATTGTAGATCTCGGTACATGCCAGACTCTAGTGTGCTGGTTTTGGATCACAAGAATGGGATAATCTTCGGAAAATTCCTCCCAAAGGTAGGTGATTTTTATTGATTTTATTATATTTCCCAATACATTTACTATTTTATAGTTTTAAACCACTTATATTCTTACATAGGACCCCTAGTTGTCTAATTTATTGCTTTTGAAGAAAAATGAGGTTTGTTGGATTTTTGAAGAGCTTCCTATAAGAAATTCCTATTCACATGATATTTAGATTAGGAACACTTATTGGGTGTTCTTCCTATTCAAGGACTATGAAATTTTTGAAGTACAAACTGAGTGATTGGTCATTACTGCCTTCCCAATTACCCAGCCAAATAGCATGTGTAGGGGCACATAACCGCGTAATGTACACAGTTGGACCCTGTGTGGGTTGCACACCATGTAGATGTACTCATCGAGGTGAAGTACATGGACATTTCATGTGAGGTACACATGAAGGCACACCATGTAGAGTATATTTTGCATACATAACCTAAAAATTGTGTACATGGTCTTTTAAATGACATTTCCAACAGAGGTACATGCCCTAGTGGTGTTTTTAGGGTACACGCAACATACCAGAGTACATAAATTGTGTACTCCTACCTTTTTATCCATTTTAGGGGTTTTCATATCTTCATGTCTATGAAAAATAATTGGAGACAGAAATACCCCATTTAAGAAACCTTCCATATATATCACAATGTGGAAAACCTTGAGGTGAGATAAGGATTCATGTGTGGAATTTTTGGCATTTCCTAAAAGGAGAGATTCTTCATCCGGTATTTGAATTTATATATGCCTTAAGGGAGAGACCCTATATCTGATATGGGATATGAGTGATCTCTTTAGTATTTTTATCCAAACCATTTTTTTTGGACTAAGTGTTTGTCCTATATTTTTTCCAATAGGATATTATGTAGGATACCTCTACGTTATTACTAATCTTGAAGGTCCCCTAAGGGTTTCTTTCATTTACATGATGACCTTGGTCATCCCTCGCAGGATCCCTTTTTACCTTTATACCATTATGAGGATCTATTTTATTTTTTCACTTCCTTCAATAATTTTTATATAGGGTCCCATGTTGGATGCATTTTCCTTTGAAACATTCCAAGTATCCCATATCGAATTTCCCAATTTACTTACCCTCAAGGATAATGAATATGAATCAATCTTTTATCTTCTTTTTTTGGATCATGAGTAGGATAACATCGCTTATGTGTGGTCATTAAAGATGTCATGTTGGATGCATCCCACATTTTCTTACTTGGGGGAACCAGTGGGTGCCCCGATATTCGACCGATCCTAATATAGTCTATTTTGATTGGGTATAGATGGTAGTAGGTGACAACTAAAAACCCATTCCAAACTTATAATCCCATGAGGTCAAGGATTTAGTGGTGGGTTTTGTCATTTGGGAACCCTCACTCTTCATTTAATGCATTCACATGTTTACTACTGATGAAACACTGATTGAAAGAGGTATTTCTGGTTGGTAGAAAATAAGTCTAATTCAATGTGTCTTTATTATTATTTGGGTTTCATGGATGTATTTACTAGGATTTATCATATTTGTTTATTTGGATTCCTATACATATTTCTTGGGATCCAGCTTCTGAGCCATGTTATAATTTTTATTATTTTCATACCCAGAGGTACTACTTGAGATTCATTTTTTAATCCTAAATATTTTATTATTATATTACTTAGACCTCGATATGTTCTTAATGATATCTGGATATTGATCCTACACATATGATATACATGCACTAATATCTAGTAATTATACTCGTTGATGATTACACTCTCCTAAGTGATGAGGGTGATTATGATCTCTTTTAATTGTTATGCATTGATAATGCTCATGATATTTCATAATTGAAATATGATGAGGATGATTATATTTTCCTCAATATGATTATATTCATGGCCGACTATGCTCCCCCAATTTATAGGGATGATTACACTCACCTTTCTCGATTACTTGATCATGGTGTTGGACTTGGAATATCTTATAATTAGATAATCATGGATGATTATTCACTCTTGATAAATGGGGATGAATACACTATCCTTGATATAGATAGCAACGTATGGACATGGATTATTTTTGTTGAGCTCCCATTACAGTTCTCATAAGGGTCAAACACTTAGGGTTCATTTGAGTTCCAATGTGGTGACTACTAGTAGACTATGACCTAGGGCTCAGACATTCGATTAGATTTATATGTCATGGGTGGAATAAAGTATATATCAGTGAGAATATTTACTACATTTCTATTTATTATTGGTAATGAATCATTTTTTATATTAGAGGTGAGTACAGGTGATCCCATGGGAAGGACATGTTTTCTTTTATAGTGGCGTAGTTTTCTGAAAAAAATCTCCATCGTTATACAACTAAAGTATTTCCAATTAGGATTATGGGGGTGAGATATAATTAATATTACATTCCATGAGTTGTAAGAATTACGTCGTAGTACCCTAGTAATAGGTTGCCCCATCATTTAGATGTTTATCTAGGGGCTAAATATGGGTTCCGTCATTTATTTTATTTCTATATTTTTTATGTAAGTATACACATTAGAAAATGTTTATATATGTAGTGATATATATATTCATATATATAATTATATATTATGGATAAAAAATAAAAAAAATAAAAAAATAATAATTATTATTATATGATGGAACTGCATTCAGAATATTAGGATCATGGAATAATGATTTGTTATGGAATAGTTTATTTTTGTTTTGATATTTATTTCATGTCATATCTCAACTACACTGAGCATATTTCATGGTCATGAGATTATAATAATTATATTTATAGGATTATCATTAGGTTTTCCTACTAAGATTTCTTATCACCCATATATATGAACCAAAATGTGAAGGATAACCTTATGTCTACTTTTCTAGTTCTGAAAAGTTTCTTGATAGATATGGTTATAGCCCAGGGCTTCATTGGTGGGAAAAGTAGCTTATGTGGATTATCATGATTGGGCTTATACAACATGATAGTGTCTTATAGACTAGGTACGTGGTATTATTTTTGTTTGTATTAAATACCAATACTATTATTTTATTTCCCTTTATGTATTTATACATTTATGGTCGAACCAATGGGTGAACATTCTTATATGAATGACGTACTTGTTCGAGAATTTGTAGTATTTCATTTATTAATACATCCTGTTATTTTTTTCTATTTACAAGTTTTTCTTTCTATTTATTACTGCTTGGATCGTATTTAGTTATTTTTTATGTATCTTAATATGATATAGGGTTATTGTCTCTCCATGGACACACCCTTGTCCCTCACTACTATTCAACAACCTCTGGAATATAGAGAGGTGCTCTTGAGGCCTCCTAATGAACCAAATCAGACAACCAGTTTAGTTTCATCATTTCGTAAACATTATTAATTGGTATAAGAAATGTTTCTTTTCTGATTTTATTAGTATTTAGGATATGATATACAAGATCATTAGGAATTTTTTGGAAACTATGATGGATATGGTACTGGTGCAACAAGATCACTTGTTTTGATATGATGTCCTTATTTATATGGTTATGTGACTGCTACCCTGATCCATGATTTTATATTTGTGTATTATTTTCTCATAAGGGACAGACGTGTTCTGTGGATTTTCTGATTTATTATGGATGTATATCTCTTGTTCTATCGGTAATAGGATATTGATTGATTTTGAATCTTCCTTAAAAAATGTAAGAGGAGTGTCAAGCATTATATTTGGAATGTAAAATTAACATGTTATAGGTGTACTAGTGTGTGATTTATTGAAGACATAGAACCAAATTTTTACCATGAACAAAAACTAAAATAGTGTTTTCTCGTATACGTTTTTGGTGGAATTCAGAATAGTTGGGCCGACATACATATATATTATATTTTGATGGAAGGCTGTGTGGGTTCACATTGACGCATTTCATGGTGTGCCTAATGAGTTAGTCCTCAAGTACATGAGGATCAGTGACCTTTATAGGTCAATAAGTCACATGATTCCCAAGTATTATACCCTAATTTCAGGGGTTTTTTTGTAGCATGGTTTATTTAATGTGTTAGTAACAATATATATATTTATTTTCTCTATATATTGGAATGGAATTATTCTTAATAGATAAACATTTTTGGTTATATAGTCAAATCAATGAGTACTATAAATATAGATATGATGATGTTTATCATTAATTTGAAATTGAGTTGGTATTACCATATATGAATGGCCAATGAGTGTTAGTTCAATATCTATTCTACTTTGGTATCATGACCTCATTGGAGAAATTCATTATTAATATGATCGAATGGGATTAGGCTCTTATAGTTAGTGTTGATAGTGATGACAATCATCGATCATTTTAATAATTATGTCTAATAGAGAGGTTTGATCATTGTGGATCGATAGCCAGAACTTGTGACACAATTTTGTGAATTGATCAATAGGAATAGTTGTGAGACCATGACGCCCTTATTTTTGAATCAGAACAATGTTTTTTGATGTTAATTCTAATCTAGGTAAACCTACATTGGAAAGGTTGGAATGGGTTTATGGATTCCTTTTATAAGAAATGATATTAGGTTTAATATTTTTTAGATATCAATTCATTCTTAATGATCAGATTTTTAGATATAGAGATGTTGAATACTTTGGCATTTGATTATGCACCTTCTGTGCCTTGGAATAAAGACTGTCTTCGATGGGCTTGCATTTTTTTGTTCATGTCCCTATTGACTAGTTTCTACTATTTCAAATGTAGTAAGAGTGTTGGGAGATGCTGATGACTAGATCAATGATGGGTAACATGCATCCATGTAATAAATTGTGTTACAGTCAAGGTGATTGATTTTGATGAGGAGTTATAATTGATATTATGGATGGTTTGGTCTAACATTCTATCTAGAATGGTCATCATGATTTTAATAGCAGTTGACTCACGGGAGTATGCGTCAGTTAATAATGGTACATTCTGGTTGCACATGGTGGCCTTTAAATTTTAAATTAGTGAGTGGACATATGTGATATGAGGACTGGTGTTTTCAATATTTACCATGGTCATCATTTCTAGGATGTTGTTATTAAAATGAAGAATATACCTCTATAGTGGAGAAGAAATTGAGGATAAATTTGGTCTCATGTGGATGTTGACATGTGATTGGACTAGGACATGAGTTTTTAGGAGATGTTTTCGTAGGTTTTGGTTAAAGGAAAGTATATCCTTTTTCAATTTGAGAGTTGATTAAAGAGGGATATAGAAACCTTTCAATGTAATCTTACTAAAAAACTATTTTGATGTGGTCATTTTCAATTTAAATATTATCTTAAGTATATTTAGAGAGTGTTATATATACTCTGGGTTTACTTTATTTGTAAATTCCATTTATTGTTTAAAAAATTAGATATTTAGGTTAATCTCCAAGAGTGTTATATGGTAATTTGTACAGTGTCGATTGAACCATTGGACACTTGAGGTTGGTGACCCATTTTTTAATAGTAATTTGGTGGTTTCCATGAGCTATTAATATCAATTATTTGTTGGGAGATAAAAATAAGTGTATTCTTATGGTGGGGATTTCCTAATTTTTCATAGTTAACCTCTCCCATGTAGAAGATAATTGTTGATGCTGTGAGATTGGTCATTATAATTCAAGATGGAATTTAATGTAGACGATCATGTTAATATCATGGATACTATTTACAACCATGTATTCACGGGGATGAGAAGGTTTATAGTGGGGATATTGTAAGGGCCCATGTTTTTATAGACTTGAATTTTAAGCAGAAATTTCATTTTTTTTTCTTTTAGAGTCTTCTATGTGGTAAAATGGTAATTTCTCCCTAGGATATAATCTCAGATAGTTTTTATTATCACATAATTTGTCTTGGAACTATTTTCATATTATATTATTGGGGTTGGTATAATTTTTATTCATTCACATTTTAGAAGAATAATTAATAATTAATATTTATTTAATTAAATATTTTTTTCTATATTATTTAAGAAATAAATATTAAAAGGATAATTTTTATTGACATTATGTATGCACTTTTGAGACTTGTAATGATAATTTTTCCATGGTATGGAATAAACTTAGTTCGAGTATCGGGTCTGGGCCAAAGCCCATTTTTATTTTTCATTTATATTATTCCCTTTTCTACATTTTATTTTATATTTCATCTCTAGATTCTTGAATAGGATCCTCCATGGGCTCACACATTACATAAAATTGAGAGAAGAGGGAGAGGGAGAGAGATAAAGAGCGAAAGGGTGAGAGAGGTGCCTCTTTAATGATTGGGATGCTCTAGATTAACGTGCAGTGGATGTGGATTTCAAAAACGAGTGAAGCATTAGTATATTACTCAAAAAGGTAAATTTTTTTATTGTTTTCCTATAAATCCAAATACTCTTCATATTTCCTAATTTTATACCGATTATATTATTTCTTAGGACCCCTAGTAGGTAGATCTATTTATTTTGTGGGAAAACATGGGGTTTTGGGAGATTTGAGGGGTTACCCATTTGAAATTTATGATTACATGGTGTGTAGTTCAGGAATATATGACATGTTTTGTCAATATGTAGGGGAGATGAAATTTTGAAGGAAATTATCATGTATGGGGTATTCAAATTATCTACTAGGACTTGACTATGTTTCCATGTACCCGACCAGATAGTCCGTGTAGGGGCACATGGCCAATAAAAGTACAGAGCCAAAGCATTGTGGGATTCATGCCATGTAGATATACATGGAAAGACATAGTACATGGCTAGGCCATGTGAGGTACTTGGGAAGGTAACTCGTGTAGGGTACACACTGATTACATATCATACATGTCATGTAGATAGGCATTGATTGTCCAAGTCTAGTGAAGGTACATGCCCTAGTGGGGCTTTGTGGGAACACGTCCTACACTAGGGTACACATGCCACCTCCCGTGTTACGCTTCTAGGGGATCCATATCTTATGTATTAAAGTCATGATTCGATACATGATTAATATATTTGGGTTATATTTAAACATAGATCACGATGTTGAAACCTGCTAGTTGATCTATGGGCTCCAAGGTAGTGTTTCAAGATTTTTATAAACGAAGAGGTTCTTCTTCTGATAATTATTGTTTGATATCTCTTGCAGAGGAAAAACCTGATCTAAGATGTCCTATGAGCCATTACTCTAGTATGATGATCCCAAAACCATTCCTTTTTTTCAAGGAGGCTATCTTATCTTTCATCCAACATGATCCCATTTAGGATTCCTCTACCTTATTGTTGATCCTGACGGTCCCCTGATGGATTCCATCATTAGCAATATGACCTTGGAAATCCCTTTTAGATTCATTTTTATGGATATTCTATTATAAAGATCTTATATATAATGGAAATATCTTCTTACTCTATTGTTTATGGTTCCATGATAGATGATTTTTTCGATGCAAAATTCATATAATCCAATGTCGGATCCCCCAATTTACATTCCATCAAGGATCCTTTGTAGGATTCATACATTGACCTTATCAGTTTTGGATCCCAGGTAGGATTCTTTGCTTATGTGTGGACCTTGAAGATCCCAAGTAGGTTTAATATCCGTGTTATTACTTGAGAGAACTAGTGGTTGCATCGTTGTTTGACTGAACCTGAGATAATATGTCATGTGTGGGTGGAAAAGTTAGTTTGTGTAACTTTAATAGTCATATGAATCTTGTAATCCCATGAGGATCAGGCATTAGTGTTGGGTTTTTGCATTCAAACACCCACACTCGTTATTTTAGGATTTAAAATGTTTAATATGAATGAAGTGATGATTACCATAGGTAAATCGAAGTAGTTGGATGATGTTATTAATTCTATATGTCTTTATTATGATTTGGTATGCCCAGAAGTATTTACATGGATCCATGTTAGTTATTTATTAGGTTGTATAGATTTATTTCCTAGTATCTAGCTTGAATTCCATGGAATTATTTTTATTATTTTCAAACACAGAGGTACTAACCTGGATTTTCCTATTATGATTATATGTTTGATTATTATATTATTTTTATATCCAAAATTTCTTCCTTGGATCCTACTTTTGAGAAAAGTATTATGAAATGATGGCATGGTGTCCCTAGTAATGATAATCATGGATGATTACAATCTCTTGAGTGATGATGATGATTCTACTATCCTCAAATTTTTATAAATTTAGGATGATCACTCTATCCTATGTTTGGAATTTGATGAGGCTGATTATGATCTAATCAATATGAATATACTAATGGATGATTATGGTCTACTATTTGATATGGATGGTTAAGCTCTCCTTGATCGATTACTTAACCACAGTGTCAGAAAGGGAATTTCACATCATTGGATACTCATGGATAATTAGGATCTCTTGAGTTATGGGGATGATTATTCTCCCCTTTTCAATACCTCAAGGGGTGGGCATAAAATTTCTCAGGTGATTTCTTCTTAAAAATCACCTAAGGATCATATCCATAGGGTTTATTTGAGCATTAATGTCATGCCTTCCAATGTACATGGACCAAGGGAAAAGAAATCCTAATGGATTTACACTAAATAAGTGGTATTCTATCCATCATAGTAACTATATTTATAATAAATAAAATTATTGGATATAATACTTCATTTGATATATTGGAGGCACACAAAGGTGATCCCAGATCTAAAACATATAACCCTCTATGGTGACGTAGCATACTTAGATACATTTAAGGTTATTTTGGAAAGAAGGTATTATTTATTGGGATTATGGGTCCAGCGATAAATATAATTATACATAACCTGAGAGGTATGAAATCCATCGTAGGGCCTTAGTTAATGAATTCCATTTCAATCAGATGCTAATATAGGGATTGATTGTGGATTGTGTCGTTAATGTTATTTATGGCTTGCTTATTAAAGTATTCCTATAAGCATATATATATTTATGTGTATATATATATATACATGTATAGACATACATATATGTGATGAGACTGCATCCAGATGATCGATACCATAGACCCAATGATTGGTTATTGAATTACTTCTTTTTGTTTTGGTTTATCTTTCTAGACATGTCTTGACTAGGCTGATCATATTTCACAAACATGTTCTTATAAAAACGGGTTTATAGGTTAATCATTGGGTGTCCTACTTAGATAATTTCTCACCACATTACGTGCACCTTGAAATGCATGCATAACTTATGTATTAGATTTGGGTTGATCATAGATTCATGAATGATATAGATGAGGTCCAAGGTTGCATGGCTGAGTAGAGCTCTTCATGTCGATTCTCATGATCGGGCCGATGCTGCTTGAAAATTTCTTGGAGACCGGGTATGTAGTTTATCTCGAATTTAGTATAAGAGATCTATAATTTTATATAATTTTAATTAATATAATCAGGCATGTAGGTCGTCCCAATGGGTTAATATTGTTGTATGTATTACATAGCTATTCATTATTTTAAGACATTTAATTTATTATTACAGCCTATTCACTTTTAGTTTATTTACAACATCCCCTCTATATTTTTTAATCCATGGATGATATCTATTTATTTCTATTTGTGTTTACTCTAATATAATTTTAAATTATTTCCACAAAGATGTCATATAACATTGATTCTCGTAGTAATCTTTTATCATATCTATAGTCACACTTGAGGACTCATAATGAAATATCTTGGGGATTTGGTTTAGTGGAATCAGGGGAAGAAGTTACAACATCCCTGAGAAAACAAAGAATCTAACTCTATAAAATAATGAAATGTTATTAATGAAAAGGTGGTAAGATGTTATAATAGGATCTTATATGTTATTTGAAATAAGAATATGATTCTAGTATAAATTAATGAAATAATAACAAATATTATGAATGATGTCAAATCATGCTGAACTAATTGGATGTGAAAGGTAAGAGAATTCATCATAATTTCTCTTCATTAAGGCATATTTTATTATTATATACCAATTTCATTATATAGTCTATATATTTACATTCTACATGTTATATAATAAATTATTAATAATTAATGAAATATTAATTTTGAATAATAAATATTTTATCTAACGGGTTTGTCCTAAAAAATGAAAAAGTGGTGGGGGATTTTTGTCTCAATTTTCACTACATTAACATATATTTGTTATTATGCACTTATTCCCTTTTGGAGGTTTATATAATTTTCATTTTATGTATTTAAAATGGATACATTTTTTATGATTATTATTGTTTTAATTAATGATGAATGTTTCAAGGAGTTATAATTTAAAAGTTCCAAAGAAGTAAGAATATATTTCACAACATCACTTTATTGTGGGATTAATATTATTTTTAATAAAGTAATCTTATAATTTATCTAACATATATTCCATTAATATTCTAATACACTAGATATTTATGTAATTTATATATTTTATTCAATGTTTTTCTTTCTTTCGTGCTCAAATATATCAATGAAATGTTTAAAAGATAAACATATTTATTTCTCTTTTTATCAGATATATTTCTCTTCCATGTACATATTAATTTTTTTTAAAAATCCCCTTTATTTATTATTATTTTTTAATAATAGTCATAAATGTTTCATTAACTTTTAAAAATTAATTTAACGGAATATTTATAATGTTTTATGAAAGGTATATTTTTTAATTTTATAGGAAAATGTTAGAGGGAGGGTTTTTTATCATATTCAATGATAACATAATTTCTGCCAGAGTAACCTTTTTATAAAATTCACATTCTTCTACACATTTTCAATTTTTTTACAAAGAGATATAATTTTTTGAAATTTTATTTTAATATCTAACTTCCATTTCATTTATTCTTCAAAAGGCATGGATTTATCACAAAATATATATTATCTTTGATTAAGATTTTGTGTCTTAACATTCTATTGAAACATTCACTTTAATGAGAACATATAAATAGAAATTTCCCTAAAATATTCATATTATTTATCATGTATATCCTTATTTATTATATCATATAGAATTTATTCATATAATGTTTTACTTTCCAATTTATTTTATTTACTGGTAAAATAATGTTAAATCATTATTATTTATTCATATGAATATTTATTGATAAGGTATATTTTTCTTGAATTTGATTGATCATTAAATATATATATATGGAATGATTTTTTCATAGATTGATAGACAGGGCCAAGAATTATATGTCCCACTGATGCGTCAAAACGTTTTATGTGAAAAATCAGTAGGCCAAATTTAATGTGTTTGTACCCATAGATTTAAAATTATTTGGAATAAGTTATTTATGTTGTAGATATCATGATGTTTGAGATCATAAATTCCAATATTAATAATTTTATTCATTGAAAATTCAATAATAATTATCCATGGGTTTAATTGAATGATATTTTTCATGGTTGCATTTTATTCTCTAGTTATTGATTAAATGACATATGTTTTTAGTTATTTACTCTTTCATATTTATTATTCCTTATTTATATATTACACTATTAATAACCTTGATAGGAATTTTATCCCACCGTTATTTTGATCCCTTTCCCTTGGATGTGAAGAATAATTTATTGAATTAGTTCAGTGATTGTAAATGTTTTTCATTGGTATATTTTATATTTTATGCCCAATATAAAATTGGTATCATGTATGTATCTATCTCAAAAAATAATACTATACTGATTAGAAATTTGAGATTTGACCCCTAGAGTTTATTCCAATGTAATAAAGTAGACAACGGCTCTGTGTTATTGGATTTGGGGTTGCTATAGATTGCTTCAGTGTATATCAAGTATAAACATTATTAACTAGATAAGGAAACATATGTTAGAAAAAATAACCCTGTGATAAAATTTGAGGATATGTAAAGATATATAATAATATCCTAGATTTTTCATATTATAGAGGTTATGTCATTTTTTCCTAGAAATACATCAATTTTGGGATATTACAAGTGTATATAGTGAATAAAATGTCCTTACTATAAACATGTTTTGATACTCTTGGGTGATATGTTTACGATAATTCCTATTTTTGTTAAAAATGGTTATAAAGGATATGAAATTATTTTTATAATATAAATATATTCCCAAATAAATAAAATTATGGTTTTGAGATTAACAATGCACAAATTTTCTATTTATGTTATGTGTGACAACTGATTCTGAATTAAATTTTATGATTTTATGTTAATAATTTTAGGATATAATACATTATATTTCATTATTTATAATTGGACCCCTTAAAGAAATAATGGTATCAATACTGATAGTATATATAGAAATTTTCCTCTATAGAAATCCAATACATATGGTATTGGAATTGAGAAGATATATACTATATTAGGTAAGCTTAATTTGGTTATGAGAAATAACTATGCATGAATGGAGAAAAGTATTTTTCTAAAATGTGAGTCTTCTGTGTTTTATTTCTTTGTGTGATATAATACCCCAACATTTAGTGGGAGGACTAATCCTGTTGTAATTGAGAAATACCTTACGTACCCTGAAAATTTAGTTTTACCCTAGGGATATATTGAAAATTAAAATCATATAATATAGTATACACTCTAAATGGTGATGAAGAAAAATGGTAGTTATTAATATAGAATACTAAGTTGTATGATGAAAAAAACATGGAATTGAGATCTATAAAAGATTGGTTTTTAAAATATAATTCCATCTTGAGAAATAGATTGAAATGATGAGAAATTTCACTAGTTTAAATAAAAAGGTGGAAGAATGTGTTTTGGAGTATGAGGATACCTTTACAAGAATTTCTAGGTATGCAATTGATTACATAAATAATACAAAGTATAAGACTCACCATTTTATTGAAGGTTTTAAGTCTGGACTCTAAAGGGGGAACGTTTCTCAAAAAAAATCATCATATGATGAAATAGTTTAATACTCCATCTATACAAAGAATGAATTTTCTATGTTCTATATATTAATGGGGAATCAGGTGTAGAAGAGGTTGGATGAACACCATGAAAAATGTAAATCTCCAAGATGAAGAAGAAAATGAATCAAAATCCATCATGTGAAAATTGTGGGAAGAAACAACCTAAAAATGTTTGAAGGATGTGTGACTTTATTAAAATTGTCGTGATTTGGGTCATCTGGATGATGAGCGTAGGGGGAAGAAATAACTCTATGATTTTTAGTGATTCAACTATAGTAAAATGGGTTATTATTCAGAAAAAACTAGAAATTATCAAGGGAACATTCCACAAAATAGTCTCAGGGGAGAAAACTATTCTTCTGTTATTGGTAAATATCTTCTTCACATAACTAATGATGTAGTGGGATGTACATTTATCATAGCATAAAATATAATAGCTACCTTATTTGATTCATGATCATCACAATCTTAAATATCTTCTATGTCTTCAATGAAATTGATATATTTCATAAGAACCTTCAGAAGTGAGTTATCAGTCAAAATATCTTGTGGAAATATCATTATGATAAGGATGTGTTATGAACATCCCATTATGACACATTATAATGCTATATTTTCTTAATTTATTATTATAACTTTTTTTCTTTGATATAATCCTTAGTATTAAGAAGATTTAAAAACATGATGCAAAAATATATTCCACGTCAATGGAAAGTATGATCAATGATGAAGATGTGGAATTCCATATATTTAGGGTAAATGCCACATTATTTATTCTATACCTTAATTGATCCCCAATAGCTCTTTAAAATGATATTCTAGGGAAAGAAGAGAAAACAATCTATGGATGGAATATTTAATTTTCAAATTGAGGATGTACCTATTATACAGGAATACATAAATGTATTTAATGAAGAACTATTTAGAGATCCACCAGATCTTGAAGATGAGTTATCCATTAATTTAATACTTGATACAATAACTATATAAAAGGATGTCTAGAGAATAGCCACTTTGGAGTTGGTAGATTTGAATAAACAACAAGAGGAGTTGTGTGATGAGGGATTCAAACACTCTAGTGTTTAACCTTATGCTGATAATATTATTTTCAATAAGATGAAATAGTGATGCATATTTTTTTCATTGATTATAGGGAAATCAGTGAAATTATAATAAAGATCAAGGTTACTCATTCGCTGATTAAGGTCTTATTTAACCATCTTTAAAGAGCTTGATATTTTTTCAAAAAAAATACATTCTTTCAAGGTATCAACAATTAATAGTAATGAATGAGTACATTCCAAATTATGTATAGACATTATATGTTTGTAGTAATTCTATTTGTATTGACTAATTACCAATAAAATTTTATGAATCTATGGAAAATATTATTTGAGGAATATCTTGAAAATTAATTTTCGTTTTCATTAATATTTTTTTAGTATATTATTTGAGCTATATTGTCTCTAGGTATAGATTCCTAGTTGATCCTATTATGGAAAAGGTTGAAAATAATTTCCTACACCAGTGAATATATATGAGATATGTAGTTTCATTGGTTTAATAGATTACAATCAGTGATTCATTAATAATTTTTCCTGATTTCCTAACACATTAATAAATCCAAACAAAATTTGGTTAAGTTCTCATTGAAAACAAAATAGAGATAATGTTTTTAAAAATTGAATGGATGATTGTTCAATTCTAAAATTTTTAATCCATCATCATTAAATGTCAGATTTGTGATATATAATGTTGTATCAAATAATGGAATTTGTTTTTTTCTATATAAAAAAAATATAATGTTATTTAATATTCATCCATGATGTTTACAAGTCATTAATAGAACTACCCAACCCAGATATTGAGATGAAAATTTTAATCTTTTCTTCAAAGATATGGAGACATTATCTCTATGGTCAAATATGTGTGATATAAACATACTATAAGAGACTAAAATATATCTTTTCATAATAAGATCTTAATACGCGGAAAAGGATATGAATCAATATACTCATGGATTATGGTATCTTAATAAAATACCACCTTATTAAGGAGAATAATGTAATAGATCCATTTAGTAGGAAAGGCTGTAGAGTTCTGACAAAATGTTGATTAACAAGGATCATATTTTCGTGGAACTTTTAAATATTATTATGATAGTTATTTATAGAAGGTAAATATCAAAAAAAATTAAATTATTTTTAAGAAATATATATTGTAAAATATAAAAATTTCCTAATCTTATCATGAAATTTTTTAGATGAATGTTAAATATGTGAATGATGGGAAGTTGGAAGGCTTCGCATGTGAAGATGGTGTTTTGAAATTTGGAATTTGATTATGTGTTCCATCTAAACCGGAGATAGAAATGAGATTTTTTAATTATTCTAAGAGATCAATTTTCAATATATACCCTTGTAGGATCAATATTTATAGTTATTTAATGGAACAGTTTTGGTGGAATAACATGAGGCTTGAAATTTGTTATTATATATCAATATGCTAGGTTTTACAATATCTAAATGGTGAGAGAAAAAATATTATATAACACTTGAAACCTCTTCCAAATGTGTAAATGGGAAGAAATTACTATTTACTTTGTCATAATATTAACAAATACTTCTAGAAGGAATGATGAGATATTTGTTATTATTGATCACCTTACCAAATTTACACATTTTATCAATATATGAGAAGATTTTCCTCATGAGAACATTGTAAGAATATGTTTTAATGAATTTTTAATAAGTTATGTTGAACCTATTAAAATTTTTCTTATAGTGATCCATGATTTACAAATAAATTTCTGAAAAGTCTTCTAAAGGATCTTCATACTGAGATTCATGTGACAGCCTACTGCCATCCTCAAACTAAATAAAAGCCTGAAAGGACCATTGAATTGTTTTAAGAAATTTTGAGGTAATGATCCCTTGAAATTCATGGTGTATGAGATCAATACATAAATATTATATAGTTTTCTTGTAATAATTTTTTCCTTCATATATCTAAATTTCACTATAAGAAGCATTATATAGAAAGAGATTTCATACTCCAACTTGTTTGGATAAATTTGGGGAAAGAAAACACATTGGCCCAAAAGATTATTAATATGAAATAAAATTAGTAAAGACTGTTTAGACAAAAATTAAATCATTTCAAAGTAGGTAAATGGGTTATGTCAATAACTAGAGGAAATATTTAGAATTTCTAGTGGAGATCACATTTTCTTGAATGTATCAATATCATAGGAATTGTAAGCATTAGAAGGAAGATAAAATTGAGCCCATGGATAATTAGACCCTTTGAAATATTGGAAGGAATTGGATGTGTGGAATATCATTTGTAAATTCCACCAACCAAATATACAGTACATAAAGTGTTTTGTATATCACTGTTGATGAAGGACATTCCCAACCCAATGCATGTTCTCACCAATGAAGAAATTTAATTGGAACCTCATCTATCATAATGTGAAGATCCCATATAAATTATTGATACTAGAGTGAAAGTATTGAGTCCTTATATGACTCAAAAAGAAAACTTTCTTTGGAGATATCATCAAACTAAGGTTGCAATGTGGGAAACATTAGATGTTATAAATAGTGACCACCCTCATTTTTTTTGAAATTAATATATAGGAAACATTTGAGGATAAAATTATTATAAGAGGGAAGAATGTAACCCAATATCTTCAATTATATTATTTGAGAATATTATTTATATAAAACTATAACATAATGAAAATTTTAAATTTTCATCACACAAAAATTCTTATATGAGATGATAGATATATATTTTGAAAATACTTGGTAAGATAATGAGATAATGAGTTTTTTAAATTATCCATTAAAAGTAAGATTTTATGAAAACTTGATAATGTTTTATTTAACTATTATTAATCTTATTTATAATTTTTTTATAATTTATCTAAATAAAAATTTATTTACAATAAATTTAAAAGAAAAAATATCCCAAACATCCTTATAAACATTATATAGGTGTTTTTATTCTTAAAACCTCAACCATATCATCTTTAATGAGAGATTCGAAGGAGGTTGTTCTAAATGAATCTAATTGTATACACTAAGATCTTTCTTATTTTTACGTATTCTATTACCATCATCAATTATGTATTGTAACATAAAATATAATTGCACTAGTATCTACCATATACTGATATGTTATTAATTTTTTTGTTATAATATCATTCCATCAACCTCTCCATTAAATGGGAACTAAATCCATCACCTGTGGGTATTATAGATTACTGCATCACAAACTGATGTAATTTGATTTCCATCACAAAATAACATGGAATGAAATAATAATGGAAATAATATATACATATATATATAATATGAAAATATATTAATTTTGTAAAATTAATATTTTTTCCACTTCCTAACCCTTTCATCCATCAAGGGAATGTTATAGTCACGTGTGTGTGCATAAGATCTATCGTCTCTATGAAGTGATGCGATTCATTTTCCAAGTCCAACATTATAAAATGTTTCTATAATGGTATATAATAATTTAAAGTAATATTTATAAAATTAGTATCATTATGAATATTATGAATATTTATCAAATTCTAAAGAACTAGAACATCTTTGGCAAAACATGCATAATAAAACAAAGTAGTGAACACATGAAAATTGGTAATAATTTATATTTAATAAAGAAATAGAAGAATTTTTTTTAATAGGATAATATATAATATAATTTATATGATTATAAGTATATTATAAATTAAATATATTTTTAAAACCTTTATTCATGATTTTGAAGAACATTTAACTAATCAGATGTTTGAGTTAAGTTACATTGTCTCAATTTCCTTTGAATGAGAAATATTTTAATATTATTTAAGAATTTCATTTATATTGTTTATAAAATAACTATTTAAATTTTATATAATGAATCCATCACTGGTAATTTTATTTTTAGTTTGATATCAATTTATTTTATCTAATAGGATTTGACCAAATTGTTACCAAGTTGTACGATATTTCATCTCAATTTACATTTGAATGAGACATATTTGTTTTTATGAACCTATTCACATTTCTGCGGTTTATATTCTACCCATTTTATGTTTTTAACAATAATATATATTTAATAATTATGATTAATGTTTCAATTCATGTATAATATTTCAAGGGGGTACACTTTAAAATTTACCAATGTGGTAAGACTCTATTATAAAATTTAACATTCGATTAGGAATATTTTTATTATCATTGATAGAATATTATCATATATCATTCATAAGGTCCATTAATTTTCTTATCCAATGGATATTTAAGGAGTTTATATATCTTATTCTAACTTTTCCACTACATTATACTTGTATCAATCAAAGAAAAGTTTAAAATTAAAAATAATTTCATTTCCCTTTTAATGAGATATATTTTTCATCCATTTCCCAAAATTTTAATTTTTTTACAAAATACATTATACATTTTTAAAATGATTTATTAATGAAATTTTATGTTACACATGAAATTTAAAAAGTGTTAGAAGGGAATATTTTAAAAAATATAAGAGGGAAAAATTTTAATTTCATTACAAAAAGTCAAGAGAAATGTCATCTTCACATATATAATAATAATATAATTCCCCACCATCGTAACCATTTAAAGAAAATTAACTTCTTATACACATTTTAAATGGAATTTCAAATAATAATATTTTATGAAATATTTTTTTAATATTTATTTTTCATTTCCTTTTCATCTAAAACACATGATATTTTCTCAATATCTATATTATTATTCATTGATTTTGTTGTTGATAACTTACTATTGATGCATTTGATTTCTTAGGATAATTAGAAATAATATTTTACATAATTATGTTTATCCTCTATCATTTATATTTTTAACATTCCAATTTTGGGTGCCACCTAGAGGTGCCCTGTACCCTATTGGTCACATGGCCTCATGCACATTTCCCCAAATTCCAGAGGCTGTCGACTAGTAGTGAGGGCCTTGGGTGTGATAGTGGGAAAATAATGCCCTCATAGGAAAAGTAATGCAGCAAAAAGAAACAGATAATCATAGCCTAAGCAATAATAATACCATACAACAACAATCATTGGAATACTGAATGTAAACAAACAATTGAACACAAGTATAAGTGTTGCATGTTACATATGTCTAGGAAAGTAGACAAACATGTCACAATGCTGAATACAGTATTAACCAAATTACAAAGTAAAAAAAAGTAAAAAACTCCAACATTATCACAAGCCTCGGCTTGGTCTCATGATCCCTATCTACACAGTAGTTATATAACTGATGTAGAATTGTGCTTACCCTTATCTATACCTACAAAAATATAATCTATTTGGGCCCAAAAGCATAACCCAAACAGGGTATGAGACGAATCCCAGTAGTCAACCACCCAAATATTTGTGGCTAATATTCCTTTAATACATATATATATATTTATTTATTTATATGGAAGGAAATATGAAAAATGAAGAAATAAATAAGGAAGTACTCAAAAGTAAAAAATCATACAGTTTCAATTATATCCATTATCATTTATCCAAAAATAAACATCCAATCAAACATAAGAAACCCTCTGAGAAGTTCATATAGTATAAACCCTCTGGTTCAGCTTTAACAAATTCTCTTTGAGGAAGAGCTCACCGTCATTCCCCCATGAATTCATGTAGTGGTAACTAAAGACACTCTAAGGAAGCACATAACATCCAATTCCCCCTATGGTCTGGCAATGTGGAACTACAATCACTCTGTGGGGGAACACAAGTCCACACCTCCTATGGTCTCGTGATGTAAAATTAAACATACACATGGGAAAGGCCTCGACATTTGTTTCCCCTATAGCCTATCTACACCAAGTTCCAATAGCCCTATGTTAGTCAACCATGAAAAAATGATATCCAGTATCCAAATTTAATCCAAAATTACAACTTTACTAAATAGTTAAATGGAATACCCCAACATTAGGTAAAATTAATCCATCCTTAACAATACTAGGCTTGGAAAACACCAAGCCTAATAAGAAAAGATAGACTAAATGGTCAATATCAAATCAAATATGGGAAAAAACCACCATATATTGGTAAAAAAAACCCTATTTACAAACAATAGCCCTAACTAAACAAAGAAACATAACAGGAACCAATAAGGTTAAAATCCTTAAACACGTAATACCCATATCTAGGTTATTGAGAACTTTCTCACATAAAATTCAAAGACTAACTATGGAAAGGCACAAACCACTTACCTCAGCATTATATGATCGATATACTCTACCATTGACCCTTGAATCAACCAAGAATGCAGTAGATCTACAAAAAACATCAAAAGAGTTCAACAAAGGATCTATCACAAAAGAGGAGAAATCAAGGAATGAGGATCTAGAAGAAGGAAGAACTCACCGTGGAGATTCCAATGCAATTGATGCTGATTGATTTGGAGAATTGATGGCGGGTCGGGGGCTCAGAGAAAAATCATTGACTTTGGTTACTCCTAGACAAGACAAGATGAAAAGAAGGCATTTCTACCAATTAGTGGTGACCCCATTCCAATTTAACAAATAAAAAGAAAAGTACACAACATGTCTTTTAAATGTACATGGAGTTTATATGCCTTTAGTGGGCCCCTCTTATGTGATCTTCAGGTCACCACGCACAACCAAGTACTCAGCCGTTACATATCCAGTACATAGTCACCCGCATCAACCGGGTTCATGGCTTGTACCCCAATGTACAAAGCGTGTACTCCTTAAATTTTTAGATTCTCCTTTTTCCCAAAAATACATGAAAAGAAAAACCCATACCTAAAACAAATCCCCAGGTTCTTACAAACGTCCCCCCTTAAATAAATTTATCCCCTAATTTCCCAAGCATGGCAGCGTAGAAGAATTAACCTCAAAGAGATATGACCACTGCGATTGTACATCAACCTCCATCTCCCATGTCTCAGCCTTTAAACGCTCATGCTTCCATTGCACTTATACTAGAGGAATGGGGTTTCCATAGGGAACCTTTGTAATGTGATCAAGAATTCAGATTGGATGCCCCTCGAATGATGTGTCCACCTCAAACTCAATCTCCTCGGGTTAAAAAACAAGAGACAGGTCTGAGAAGTAACTTCATAGGTGAGAAATGTGGAAGACGTAATGTATAGCCTAATAACTTTTAGGTAACTACAACCTATAAGAAACCGTACTGACTCTCTACAAAACCTCAAATGGTCCAACATATATCAGTGAAAGCGTATCCTGTGTCCTAATCTTCCTATGTCCCAACCATAGTGTCACACGAATGAAAACCTAATCCTTGACCTCAAACTCAAGGGGTTGTCTCTATTGATAATCATAATACTTATTCCATGACTGTGCAATAGTCATCCTATTCTGAATCAACTCTACATTCTCTATGGTCTCTTGAACTAGATGAGGTCCCAACATAGCTGCCTCTGCTACCCCCAACCAACATTATGGTGATCAGTATGGCCGACCATAAAAATCCACATAAGCTTCCATTATAATAGTTTAGTAAAAACTATTATTTTATGAAAACTCCAAAAAAGGTATGTGCTTTTACAAAGAACTTTCAAAATCTAGTACGCATAGTCGAATCATGTCCTTCATCACTTGAACAGTATGCTCAGATTTGCCATCTGTCTGAAGGTGGTAAGTTGTAATCAAAAGTACCTATATAACCAATTCCCTCTATAGTCCCTACCAGACCTGAGATGTAAAACGAGAATCCCTATCTAAAACTATGGTGTGTCAAACCCCATGTAAGGGAATAATCTCTCGTATGTACAACCTTACCATCTCATCAACACTAGAGGACTCCTTGATCTACAACAAGTGGGAAACCATTGTGAGTCTATCAATGAAAAACCATACTTCATCGTTCCCTTGAGTCAACCAAGGTAAACATGTCTTGAATTCCACCACTACATCATTCCACATCCACTCAGGAATGGGAAACTATTGAAAAAACCTTTCTGGTCTCAAATACTCTGCCTTCACCTACTAACAAGTGGAACACTTCATGAAAAACACATCAACATCTATCTTCATACCTGGCCACCAATACTAACGGTGCAGATCTCAATATATCTTTGTGACACCAGGATAAACTGACCAAACTGAGGAATGAAAGTCCCATATCATCTCCAAACATATGTCTACTGACAACGATACACATCCATGAAAGCATAAGATATCATCATCACCTACAGTCCATCTAGGAAAAGGGTCCTCTCCTTACACACTCTCTCATAGGAAAAGGCCTTCAGAATATGATAGCTTCCTCATTCGCACTCGTTCAAGTAGAGTAGAGGTAACAACCATAGAAGAAAGAAACTTCTGACCCTTTCAGTTGTGCACCTCTAAATTCATCTCATAGAATCGAGCTATATACTTTCACTCACTAGTGGCCTCCCAAACTTCATGTATTTGTGTTCACCTGCTCAACACATTAGCCAATAAATTGGGATTACCATGCATATAGAAGTTCTTAAACTCAAAGAACTGAAGTAATTCAACCCACCTTCATTATCTCAAATATAGATCGTGCTGAGTTAAGATATAATTGAGACTTTTGTGGTCAGTGAAAACAACAAAATTCTCTCCCAATAGATAATTTCCCCAACAGCGTAAGTCGTGAATAGATGCAGCCAACTCAATATCATGCGATGGGTATTTCTGTTATGTTGCCTCAACTGCCGAGACCAGTATTCAATTAATCATTCTACCTGCATAAGCACTGCTCCCTGCCCGATACCTGATGCATCGCAGTAAACTTTATATCTTTTTCCAAACTCTGGAAAAACTAGTATCAGTGCTGAAGTCAACCTCCCTTTCACCTACTGAAAGGCTGGGTTACAGGAATCTGTCCATATGTTCTTCTCACCCTTCATAGTTAGGCACATCAGTGGCAATTATAAGCATGAAAAGTCCTTTATGAAATGTATGTAGTATCCATCCAGCCCTAGAAAACATCATACATCAAAGATTTTCTTTAGATACACCAAGGATACTACTTCCCTCACATTATCTGGTCTACTAATACTCCTATATATGAGATAACATGACCCATGAAGTGAATTTGGTCCATTCAAATGTGTAATTTTGAGAGCTTAGCATATAAATGATTCTCTCTCAGTGTAATCAATACGATATCAAGATGTGTGGAATGGTAGTGTAGAGTGTGAGAGTACCCCCAGATATCATCCATGAAATGTACCATGAATGAATCCATGTAAGGGTGGAATACTCTGTTCATCGGTGCCATGAAAACTTCAGGGGCATTCATGAGACCGAATGACATAACCATATACTCGTATATACCATACCTAATCTGAAAGCCTATAAGAGGTACATCTGATGGTCTAACACACAAATGAGGATAACTGGATGTCAAGTTAATCTTCAAGATCACTCGGGCTTCTCAAAGCTGACCATAGAGAACATCCGTCCTTGTTAAGGGATATCGGTTCTTGACTGTCAACTGGTTCAGCTTTTGACACTCCACACAATGTCTGAGGGTACTATCAAACTTCTTCACAAATAGGAAAGGTGAACCCGAAGGAGAAGTGTTGGGTTGAATGAAACCCTTATCATGTGACTCCTCTAACTACTTCTTGATATCCTGTAACTCTGGTGTATCCGTCATCTAAGGAGTAATGGACACCAGTGCTGCTCCTGAAACAAGCTTAATAGAAAAGTCCGCCTCTTGCTCTGAAGAAAAACCTAAGAATTCCCCTGGGAAAAAATCCCTAAAACGATCGTCCACTGATGGAAAGTAATTTTGTGAAGTCACCTTGTCATCCAGATATATAATAGAAATATAAGCTGTAACCCCTCCCAACCCATGATTCTTAGGTCCTGCTCTGCTTTCTTGGACATCCCATTCACCCTTATGTAAAAGAATCCTCCCTCTAGTGATGTAAAACTCGCCTTATGGTGATAGCAATAAACAACAGCTTTTAAGGGAACTAACCAATCCATCCTAAGAATGAAATCATAGTCTTTCATCTATAATACATAAAGGTCCAATAAGAAGTGACACCCACCATCCTCAAGAGATAACTCATTTCAATAATGTACACTAGTTGTTATTTTCCCCAACAGAGTGTCCAACGTCCAGAAATCAAAAGAAGTAAAGATACAAAGTTGAAGTCTCTACAAACCAACAACAGATATGAAACAACGGGAAGCCTCTGTATCGAAAAGTTAATAAGCAAAAACTAAGACAACTAGCATCGTACCTCGAACTATAGAGGTTTCTAGATCCTACTCCAGCTGGTTCTGCTCTATTGAAAATTTCTGGCCTATACCATGGTCCTCTGACCCTACCTGAGCACCCTAAGCTGATCCACCATGTGGTCACTGAAATTCATCCAACTTGCTACCACGACCATGACCTCCACCTCATCCTGAATGACCGAAAGGACTCTAGTTCCCTGACTGATGTGGGACTAGTGTTCCTCCTCTGGTATGAGGATTCGATAAAAATCCATTATACCCAGCTTCTTGTTAGAAAAACTTACATAAACACTGAAGATCACCCATCTTGCTGAAATATTGACACTCCACTAGGCCTCTCAAACAATGTGGTCTCATATTCTCACTCATCCCACACTGTCAACACACCACCTGGAAACCAAGAGAAGTATCCCACTTCCTTGGGTCTCCACGCGTACACTACCTGTGGTGCTTCCTACTGTCAGTTGGTGGGGTAGCAACATCAAGTGTCGATCCGCCCTGGATCACTGCTCTAGAATCCCTTTGATATATCTTTGTGATCAGCACCTTGTTGAATATTTAAGTGATTAAAGTCAACTCGATGATGTTCACCTCAGATCAAATATAAGGACTGAGAACATATTAGAAATTCCTCTACCAAAATAAATCTTCACCCTTGGAATGGGCGTGATACATTGTAGCTTTATGAAGTGAGAAGAGTACACCTTGATGAAAAGAGTACCTTTTTATAGACTCATGAACTCTCAAGATCGATCTGACCTCAATGTCTTACGGTAGAAATAATCGTAAAAGGCACACTGGAACTCATCCCAAGCCATAACTTGTTGGAGAATCTCTTGTGAGATCACATCCTACCACCTCTTGGCGGAATCCCGAATCATATATGTAGTGAGCTTCTTCCTCTTCTCTTGATACATCCTCAATTTCTCAATGATTTATAACACGACTTCAATCCATTATTATACTACTTGTGGATCTCATTCCCCTAAGGAAGTGGGAGGGTTATACAGTTGAAAAACTTGTGTCAATTTTGGAATAGATGGGGAAGGATGCGATACTCCACAGAAGGTCTGCATAAACCTCATAAATCCCTCTCAAAACTCTGCATCAGCACCTGTATCTGAGATAACAGCTAGTTCTAAGATGGGAAAAATGGGAAGATCTACTGGTAGTCCCTAATCATCCATGTTCGGTGTCAGATAACTTCCCTGAATCTAGCGTACAACCGAAGGACCTCGTGGTGGAAAGACTCTGCAAGTTCAAGCGAACACCTTAGTTAAACATTATAAAGGTCTGAAATAAAGAAGTGCAAGAAGGGAAAAGGGATGGAAATCATTCAAGTTTTTCAAAACAGGGATACACAGCATGTATTACCCCAACACATCATATTCCTTTATGATTTCACATGGTCGTGTACTCCTTCCAACCCTAGTCCTGTAACACCCCATACACATTGTGTGTTCTCCCAAGATGCGGTGTGTACTTGAATCGTTCTCCCCTAACTGGGTTCTTCTACACAACTAACCCACATATTTTTCCTAGAACGAGAATACACATCGTGTTCATTAGTAACAAAACATTTAATAGAAGGATTTCACCGTCCCCTATTGTTAGTCACACGAACGTTTACACGTTAGACTCTACACAACGTGTTTATGCTGGTAACAACATGTACTACCTAACTTTCATCCACATGTGTCATTGGTCACATTGCTGAAAAAATTGTCTATACAAGACAACGTGTTCATCTAGTACACGATGTGTTTCAACAATAATTTCTCAACCCCGTGTCTCTACCCACATATCCAGTGAAACTGTTAGAGAGTACACAACGTGTACATATATTACATGGCATGTACTTAAGAAAAATAGTTACTTCCAAAAAATAAGGATACATGGCATGTGTTCAGTAATACACACAATGTATTCTATGATTTTTCAAATAGTAAGACTCAGAAGCTACCCTGGAACCATGAAAAACACAGAAATGAACATTAAAGTTAAGAATTCCGATCTGTGAGGGCCCATACTCCTTGAGAATCAATGTTTGGAATATTATACATGTCATATACAAACCTAATAGTGTAATGATCCAAAAAATTATGATCTATGATGGCCCATAACACCTCAAGAACCAATGTTTGTCATTCAATCAAACTAAAACTTACAAAATATAATACCCTATTAAATATGAAGTATTCTATCAAGAAATATATCACAACAACATGCATATCTAGAATAACATCAATCAAAACAATATACAGTCGGTAATGCACCCTATGTATCATAGCAAGAATGCATGATATGTGATCTCTAGCAAGTGCCTATATGATGCATGAGATGGAATACCCTCATCTCATTAAGATGCAACAGAAATAGAACCTCAATAATATCAATGATAATAATGTAAAACATGTGAATCACCCAACAATGAAATCAAATCAACTATAATAATTGAAAAACCAAAAAAATTGAAAAAAGTGATGTAAATTGGACTTTCACTATACACGAGTTAGATACTATCGGGCACATCCTAATACCAAGTACCAATTCATTCATATCCCTAGATATATGTTCCAAACAGTATGTCCAGAAGAAAAGAATTCCACTAATACCACTTTATAACATTCCGGTTCCGGGTGCCTCCCAGAGGTGCCCCGTACTCAGTTGGTCACATGGCCTCAAGCGCATTTCCCCAAATGTCAATGGTTGCGGACTAGTAGTTAGGGCCTTGGGTGTGATAGTGGGGAAACTATGCCCTCATTAGAAGAGTAATGTATAAAAATGAAATAGATTACAGTAGCAGAAGTATTAATTATACCATACAACAAAAATCAGTGTATGATAGAAAGTAAACAAACAACCAGAGCACATATATAAATGATGCATGTTACTTATGTCTAGGAAGAAATTTATATAATTCACAATACTGAATTCAATACAAAAGCAATGAACAATTTAAAAACATGTGAACAGCTCTAACAACATCGCAATCCTCATCTTGGTCCCATGCTCCCCAGCTCAATAGCAGTCAAGTACCTGAAGTAGAAGGGTGCTTGCCCTTATCTATACCTACAAAAATATAATATTTTTGGGCCCAAAAGCACGACCCTAACAGGGGGTGATACGAATCCTACGAGGAAACCACCCAAATATTTGGGCCTAACAGTCATTGAATATATATATATATATATAGCAGGACCTATAAAAATTGAAGCAATAAACAATGAAGTATTCAAAAATAAACAATCATATTGTTTCAATTACATTCATTTTCATAGATCAATATAAACAACCAATCAATCACAAGAAACCCTCTGGGACGTTCTCACAGTCTAACCCCTCTTGTTCAGATTTAACAATGACTCTTTAAGGAAGCAGTACCAGTCAATTCCCCCTATAGCCTCGTAATGGTAACTAAGGACACTATAAGGAAGCACTCAACTTCCAAATTCATCTATGGTCTCGCAATTTGGAACTAAAAACACTCTGAGGGAAGACACAAGTCCATCCCCCCTATAGTCTTGTAATGTAAAAGTAAACAAACACTCGGGGAAATTCCTCAACATCCATTTCCCATATAGTCTCACTCCACCAGTTTCCCACATCCCTATGTAAGTCAATCAATCCCAAAAGATATCCAGAAACCAATGTAAACCTAAAATTTCAACTTGGCTATATAGCTACATATCATACTAGAAAATTTGATAAAATCACTCCATCCTAAGAATACTATGAATGGAAAACATGCAGTCTAATAGGAAAAGCTAGACCAAATGGTCAATATGAAATAAAACATGGGAAAACACCTCTATAGTAAAAAAAATAACCCTATTTACAAACAAGAGCCTAAACTCAAGAAAAAAAGCATATTATCCATCAATAGGGTTAAAATCCAAAAACACACAATACCAAAATCTAGGGTATTGTGCACTTTTGCACATAAAATTTATAGACTAAATATGGAAAGGCATAAAACACCTACCTCGGCATTGTACGCTCGATATACTCCAGTTTTGGTCCTTGAATCGACCAAGAACATAGTAGATCTACAAAAACGTCTTGAACGTTCAACCAAGGATATCTCACAAAAGGGGAGAAATCAAGGAATGAGGCTCTAGAAAAAGGGATAACTCATAGGGGATAATCCAATCAAACTAAAGATGATTGATTCAGATAACATGCCTCAGGTCAGGGGCATATAGAATAATCATTGTCTTCGGTCGCTCCAGGATGAGACGAGCTAAAAAGAAGGCGTTTCTACCAATTAGACGTGACCTCAGTCTGATTTAACAAAAATAATGAAATGTATATAGCATATCTTTTAAAATTACATGGTTTCTATATTAAATTATAGGGCCCAGAATTAGGTGGTCTCTAGGTCACCCCACAAAACCATTTACTCATCTATTAAACGACCTATACACATTCACTCATGACAACCGGGTACACAGTGTGTACTTCTATGTACATGGCGTGTACTACTTAAATTTCTATATTCTCTTATTTTTCTCCAAAACACCTGGAAAGAAAAAACAATAACCAAATAAAAGGTATGGTTTCTTACAATATTCTTATTTGTTAAAACATATATACAATATAATTATGATGTTTTACATTAATAGTTATTTTATAAACTTGGTAAATATTTTTAACATTGTATTACTTATTCAATATGGTATTGGTTGATAGTGAAAATTTTTTATGTATTGAATTGATCAATAAATATTTGAAGAATTTTCTAGACATATAGTGATGGGTGGTACCTAGAATTAAATATCCCATTGAAGAATCCACATATATCATGAGACAAATTTGGTTTCCATATTTAATGGGTTTTTATACATATTGTTTCCTCTTTACATATGGTATTGAAGATATAGATTGCAAGATGTTAGATATCATGATGTCAAATATTTATCATTTACATTATTGATAATTCAGTTATTATTATCCATGATATTATTATATTGATATTTACTATGGTTGAATTTTGTGACCAAGGTTTTGGTTAAATAGAATCTGATTTCAGTTATTTACCTTTCTATGTTGATTTTGAATTATTTACTCCTAATAGATTATATTGTATATATAATTTCTAATAATTTGAGCTCAATTTTATTTTTTCCACTCCCTAGGATATGTATAAGAGTTCTTGGTATGATTTCAAGTATACTCAATTTTTTCTATTTCCATGTTTTATATTTTATCCCCAATATATAAGGGGTTTTATGTGTGTATATGGATCTCCAAGACTACTAAATTGATTGGTCCTTTTAGATTTTTTCTATTATGTTTATTCCATTGTAATAATATAGGAACCATATCTAGGTTACTAGATTTATGGTTGTTACCTCATGGGATTCATATTTTCATTTAATTCCATGAGTTGGATCCCAATATTCCATTGTGATAATAAAATTTTACTTGAATCTTAATTTTTAAGAACGATAGAAATTGATAAATTATGCATGATTATTACATATTTAGATTAAAATGATTAATTTTTTTGAATTTAAAAAATTCATCCACAAATGAAATTTAAGTGCTTTTATTCATATTTGATGTTATTTGATAAATCCCAATTTTTTAGGTGTTGAATTAAAGAGAATTTATAATTAGAGAATGACTTTGGAAAATCATTGAAAATTAATGTCTTACCATTTTTTATTGTAATATAGTCTATCATAAAAATACATTGTCCAGAATTTTTAATTTAAAATTTATTAAAATAACCCTACACATCATAGGATTTAAATTTTTATTGTATATCACGAGTTTGATCAAATTATTTCATGTAAATCAATGGAACAGAATTCAATGTTAGGATAGATTCATTAATCATGACCTAAATTTAATTATTGGTCCATAAAACTATCATATAAACATAAATTAATCTAAAATTTGACACAGTATAGTGGAATTAATAAGTAAAATTTCATTAAACAAAATCATTATTTTTCTTGATCATTTCGAGATCCAACCCTTGGATAAAATATTAGGGATTACTTTTGAATTTATTTTATAAACATTAAAATTTATGAACATTGATCTGAAGCCTCTAATCCACATAATGAACAGGGGAGAGCACTATAAAGTTGGGGGATTTTCCACAACATTGTGAATTCTTGCTAATGTTTGATATATATGTTCATTTTCTATGTTTTATTTCATTTTTTAATTTATTAATTTTCATGACATATTTAAATAATGTTCTTCCATTCAATCACATATCTCTGTAACTATCCCATTCCCCACTATGAATTGTTTCACTCAAGATCATGTCCATAACACCTCATTGATAATCACATGGTTTGAGATGATGTCCCCAAAATCCTTATATGTGCCTCCCCATATGAAAGTGGTTTTAGAATACAAGAGTGAGTCTAAATGTCTTCATTGGGGAAACGATAACCATTATATCAATAACAACAGTTATAGAAAATAAAAAAAACAAATAATATGTAAATATATAAAAGATGACAAGTAAATTACCTCAAGACATACATAATAATAAAAAATAACCCACAAAAGGGAAATTCAACAAGATTATGTGAATCATAGATATGTAAATAAAATACTATGATATCCCTCTAATGACTATCCCAATACTGCCTCCAAATAAAAATCTCTGAGTCATATATCTCGACATAGGGGAATAACCCTTTCATTATCCCTAGATCATAAATTCAATATGTGCATCAAGGTTGTCATGTGGGGATTGAGTATAAAACCTGTAGGACACCACCAATGCATCCTTAAGAATAGTGTATAATAATATATTTTGATTTAGGTAGTGATATAAATTAAAAGCTTATGTAAACATATAAATAGACATGTTCCATGTCATCATGCAAAAAAATGTTTCCATGAAATCGGGAAACAATGACATTGGAATGATGCTTGTAAAAATTTCAATTTCTACCAATATGATGTATAAGATGTGTTACAAGACCTAGTGTAAGTTTTCACGATATGAATATTAGTCATATATCCTATTTATTCATATAAGGAATGCCACACACCCCACATTGATGATGGGTTTTATACAAAACATTGCCTTACCCCACACTGATCGTGGTTGTTATCTTTATATGATAGAAAGCCCCATAAGGAATGTTTGACATTTTTGGGATGTGGACATCACGCCTGTATGGTAATATCAAACATTTTCCTATAGCATAAGGACACTCACCCATAGCATGGTATACTCCCAAATCAATATATATGTATATAATCTAACTCATATAATAAAATGATCCATAGTCTATAGTGGTTTTCATATCATCACACCACCCCCTTCTAAGGGGTCATCTTACCAAAATAGAATAAAATGTCCATCCCGATACCTGATACAAGGTTCTACATGCTACAAAATACCACAAACAATGAGTTTCATTGAAGGGAATAATAAGTCATACCAGGAATAGTTCTAAAGAGGGAACACAAAAATAATAAGAACAGATATCAAGGATGGGTCTGAAGGGATGATCTGAAACCCTCAAGTAATATATAATAAGAATGGGATTCATGAATAAATGAATAATTCATGAAAAAATCATATAAAAGGCCCTATATTGTAAGGAAAATCCTAAATTAATATTATATAAATCGATAATGTGGTCAACAAAGAATGTAGTAACATGTATCATGATCACACCCGAAAAATATAAGAACCACCTATAAATAATAATAGTAGTTAAATAATTTATATTCCACTAGTGGAATACCAAGGATATAAGGAAAGAGAATCCACAAGGATGTGTCGCCAGGATTATCACCACTGATACATTATAGAATTCCAGTGATCCTTAATAAATGTTGTTTTTACACAGAATCTAGGAATCACCTCACTATACTACACAAAATACAAATTTTTTAATCCATAACAACCTCATTCAAAGATATTTAGTAGAGGATATAATTACTCGACTTGAGAAATAATTACTCACTAGAGTTGTCCCCCAAAACACCCCAAACCAAAAACCCTAGAAATAGTTGATGAACCATGTTCAGAGATTAATCAAATATATGGAATGATATAAGGAATAAGTTGTTAAATTTCACTATATAAATCATTGTGCAATCATATTCATGCCATATATGATGGTCTGTTCACGGTAGTGGTGTGTTTGAAAACTATAGAAAAAAATAGACATCCCTATGACATGGTCCTAATGCCAAGACAATTCTCTCACACAATGGCCTCCTACACAGGCATGATTAGGTCTCCCAATCGATGTACCACAAGTACCCTCCATGAGAACCATGAAATAGCCACAACCATTTCCCCATTTTAATGTTTCTTCACAGAAGAATACAAGAGAAAATGGATTTAAATAGGGTGTAGTGCTAGAAATTAGTTACCAACTACCCTCCAAACATACATTTAATCATCTCAAAATTACCAATGCATCCCAGAACAAAAATTATATCCATCACATTGATTGAAACATAATTTAATGTAGTATATAACTTATATAACTAATGAAAATGAGTGTGTTATTTTTATATCCCATTAATGACTTATCATCCTCATGTAGTATCATTGGGGTAGATCACAAATAAATCATGTCCTTATTCCTGCACATCAAATTCAAAATACCAAGTCACTTTATAGTTATGTGTTTGTCTTCTTATGTTATAAAAATGTTACTTTGTCTTCCCTAATAAAATTTCATCATCCCATTCGACTATACTAACTAATCATTTTTTATAATATTCATCAGGATCCAAATTAATTTCATCCCTATTAATAACTTGTGTAGAATCATTCATATAAATCTGAATAAGAGATATATGGAACAAAACATGAATACCTCTATAATGATGTGTAAGAACCAAATGATAATCTAGAGTTTCTATATGATTGATTATTTCATATGGTCCAACAAATCATTGTGATATATTACCTTGTTTTTTAAGACATAGATTCCACATCCATAGAGTCATCCACGCGAATTCATTTTCTATCATAACCATCTCTTAAGTTCTTCTCTGACAGTCAACATATTATCTCTATCTACTATTGGATGTTTCCAACAACTTTCGGATTGTAATACCCTCAGTTTCTAGTAAGTAACCTATTATTTATTAATTTTATTTATTTAATGTATATGGGTTTTTTTGGGAAGTTTTGGGGACATTTTGGGGGCTTTCCTATAGGTGCACGATTCGTGAAAACCATGAAACACTTCCAGAAAACCATGAAAAATGATACATTGGTCAAAGTGGATGAATATTGGATACACATTGATTATCCAAACCGTGCGAAAGACATTGAGAAAATGTGCGCTTTAAAAAAGGAATTTGGCCATTTTGAGGAATTTTCTTTTGCACATTTGGCACACAATTTTTAGACCATGTTTTTATACCATGTGAGGGTTATCCTGAGAAAAATGGCTAATGCATAGTTAGCACACAGTATTCCTAACAGTGTGACTAAACCATGCATAGGGTCAAACATAGATTCTTAAAAAGTTGATCTTATCCAGATTATGGTTTTATCCACTCATTTCTACACAAAATAGACATGTATCAGGATTTTAGTCTTTAAAATATTGGATAACCTCTCACTAGTGAATTGTAATTGATCTGAGGAATTCTCTTAATAATTAGAAGCTGATTATTTGCGATAAGTGTTCGTTCATTATCAGTCATGATGCATTTCTTAGATCTACATATTATCTTCTCTTGGTTTCTTAGATCTACTCCACTTGTAGTCATATAAAAGGGTTTGGATTCTAAATAAGATTTTATTTTTCTTGGATAATGATTAGGGAAGAGATATGAGGTGGTTCGTGGAGACTCAACCAGTTTGAGGCCTTTTTCAAACCGTTTAGTATTTTCTCCAAAACTCTCAAGGCAGGTGGCTTCACTCTCCACTCTTCTTTCTATAACTAATAATATTGATTTACAATTGATTATTTTGGGTGAAATTGATTGTGAATATAATGAGTAATGAATTTTAGAAACCCTATTGACTGATGGTTGGTGGAAGACATTGGAAGTGAGTGTTCTTACAAAGTGCTTTAAATATTGGATTTATAATGTTTATTTTAAGATGAGGATTTTTCCAAAATTGTGGTAAATGGTGTAATAAAAATATTCCATAAAAGGGACGATTTTATTAAAATTATATTGGGATGGATGATTCGAAATATTTTGTTTAATGGTTTTCAATAAAATTATGGTTTTACTGAAAAGGATGAAATTGTAGTTTTATGGAATTGGTTTTTGGCAAAAGTGTTTGTGTGTGTTCATGTGACCATGGGATGGATAAAGATAAGAAGTCTCCCCCGTAATTATTTGGATGGATAAGGGTTATATCTATCCCCCATAAAATGGTTTACTAAGTGATGACATAGTGAAAGGATGAATCACCACTCGCAATTATAGGGACATATATGTTACAGACATGGTTGGATCTGTGGATAGGTGGTATGGAAACGTTATTCCAAAATGGATATTGATAAATTAATTTCACAAATTGGTTAGTTTGTTTCATTAAAAAATAGTATTTTTCAATAAAAATGGGTGACATGGATTTCTTTATATTAAGATATAAATTTTTTTAAAACTATTTATATTTAGTTAGAAACTATTTTTAGAAGTTCTGTGTATTTATTTGTAAACTATTTTTAGACTTTTTTTATTTTTTTATAAAATATCTTAGTAATTGTTTCATATAAATTGTTTTATATAAATGATGCTAACTTTTCAATCCTAATGGAATGAATAGGGATGTAATTAGAGAAACCCTACTATGTTTTAGTACTCAATACTACATTTTCACTTTAGTGATTTTGTAGATGTCATCTTACACGACACACTAAAAGTTAAAGTATCACATTCCCTTAGATCTACCTTGTGATACATGGGATGTTCAGTGGTGTTAGAGCATGGAGCTGGGGAGCAGGGAGCCATGTGGTCATCTTGGAGTTTTATTTTTTATCTTACACTGTTTACATTGATGTTATTTTGGCTTCCATTTTGGTACAATTTGGATGGTTTTGATATAAAATAAATGGTTTAGTTTTTGTTATTTTTATCGTGCATCCTAAAGTGGTAGGTATGGATTAGATTTATTGGATTAGTTTTTTTTAATTTTAAACGTTAAATCATCCCCCACATGTACTAAAACCTTTTATCATTTATTTCCTCAATTTGGAGTCTTGGTGATGTCTCTTAAGGCCCAGTAGAATCCTCCCAAATTTTCAATCCAATGAGGAGAAGAAGGGATCTTACAAACGGTGTTAGTTTTGTTTGTTTCGAAAGAATGATTTAGATAAATTGTATCATTTTGTTCCTTGCCTTTTGGAACATGTATTAATTAGTTTTTATGTACTTGAATTTGAATTCATTCTGAAATATTAATTTGGTTATGATCATAGAATGGAGAAGTTTTATCTGGACATTAAATTATATCATTAAAATACATAGATAACATTTTTATTTTGATCTTCTAGTTATCAAGGAATTGGGTACATATGTTTTTTGGAGACACTTATAGGATAATGGAATCTCATTATCATGGGTTTAGGTAGTGAGACGAGCATGACATGAATTAGAGGAATGAATTTCTACAAGGATGGTATATTTAATTTTGAGTAATGATATATGATTGGGGTGTTGGGTTTATTTTAGAAAAATGTTGCATTTATTTTCAAATGGAAGACATTCAAAACAATATTGTTCATGTATTTTTAAATTGGATTTATTTTCAAAAGAGAGTAGATTTTTTTTCAAAGTTGGTTTATCATTGAAAAGGTATATTCGGAAAAGTATAATGTGAGATATAATTTGATAGAACATGAAATGCTAATCCTTTATATGATAGAGAGTGGTACTTATGGAATTATTTGTTTATCTTGAAAATGGAACCTAATAGGCGTCATAGAAACAAACTGGAAGAAGTTGCAAATAATGTTGTTTCACATGAGAAATAGGTGAACCAACATATAGTTTAGAGTATCATCCATGAATTTAAGGTTATTGAAACAAGGAACCAAAGGGATGATCCCAGAAAAGTGGATCATTACATCAAGTTCTAGAAATGTAATCGAACAATCTTCTAGTGTGATTCAGGAACAAAAAGGGATGATGTGTGGCTGAACATGAATAATTCTATCTTCGATTTTATTGGTACTCCATCAGAGCTGATAGTCCAGATATTTATGTATATACTAGAGGATCATGCATGACAGAAGTGGGATCTTTTGGTATAACATAAAGTGGATTAAGGGCTTGATTGGGAGGAATTTGGGTAATTTTTCAACAAAAAATTATATCCTCTTACCTTCAATATTCATAGAATAGAAGACATTTTAGCCTAATTTAGTAAAATAACTCTATCATAGAGTACGTCGATAAATTCATGAATTTATTTCACCTTTAAAAAGAGGTTGATGTTAGTGTGGCCTTGAAGGAAAACATCTTTGAATCTAGGTAAAGGCAGGATATTCGCTCAAAAAATTTCATGATCAATATTACGGATTATATATAGATAGTGAATAGGCCAATTGTGGTTGATCTAGACATCTCAGGAGATATGGGAGGAGGAAGTATTATGATACCTATGGGAAATGGTGGGAACTCTAATGTTGGGGGAAAGAGGAAGAGAGACACTTGCATTCATGGTGGGAGTGAGAATCAGAATCAAATGGATAAATTGATGAATATTTATCCAAAACTAACGAGCCATCCTGAATGGTTTCAATGTTGTTTATTGAACCACATAAAGCTACATTGTACAACACCACCTAGACAATTCATCAAATGAAACTGAATAGGGCATCTTTAGCGCAATTATCTCAGGTCTACATGGTTAGGTGCTCAAGACACTTCTCATGTGTCGCAAGCGTCATATTTTTTGATGTGGATGGGAGAAAAGAATTTGTCTCAATAGAAAATAATATCTGGCCATGTGGATTGTAAGAATACCATGACTCCTTAGAAAGGGAAATCTCATCAAGGCAACAAAGAGAAGAATGAAGTGATGAATGAAATATATGGAACTGAGAATATGATTTTGGACAATTAGGCTGGACCATTTACGGTTATAACTATAATTCTTTTGAAATCTACCACCATAAAAGTGTTTGTTTATATTGTCCCTTATCATTCGTTCAATTATTTACATGTTTTTTATTTTCTATGTTTAAAATTTGATATGATGCCTTATATGATAAAACATCAAACTCTTCTTGTCCAAAGAGAATGTTAAGCCTTTGTGTGTTGAGAATGTTCTATAGTTGTTAATGGAGTAGGGATGAAATGGAATTTTTCAATATTGAAGATGGATTTTTATGATGTAATCATGGGTAAGGATTATCTGACCACATTAAAGGGTCGCATCAACTCTTATAGTAGAATCGTTAGTTTCACAAATGAGGATGGATCTGCGCATCTCTTTAGGGGAGAAATGGTTATAATGGTAGGTGAAATGAGAATGTTTTGACCAATAGTGGGAACAATCTATTATCAGTTGGTGGTTTTATCTTTGGAATTGATGGATTAAATGGATTATAATAGTTTTCCTGAAGTTGTGGATCAATTTATAGAGGTTTCTGTCAAGAACATCTCAAGGTTACCAAATATAATGGAAGTAGAATTTATGATTGATCCATTTTTGGGGGACGATACTATTTCCCATCCACCATATAGGATGGAATCAATATAATTATGGGAGATAAAAGTGAATTAAAATGAGTTGGAATGAAAGGGTTTCATTCAACCTAGCATGTCTCCATGGGCATCACTAGTTTTGTTCATGATGAAAGAAGATGGAAACCAAAGGATGTGTGTGGATTATTATAAGCTAAACCAAGTTATGATAATTAGTAGGTACCCAATACTATGTATTTATGAAACATTTGATTAATTTATGGGAGATCAGTGGTTCTACAAAATTGAAATTCGATTATGATGTCAACTATTGCTTTTTCAAGAGGAGGATATTCCGAAAATTTCTTTTAGAAGAAAATATGGCCATTTTGAATATGTGGTAACTCCTATAAGTATTAAAAATGCACCAAAATTCTATATGTAATTGATGAATCATATATATCATTGATTTATGAAATATTTTTTGTGGGGTTTTTGGTTGACATATTTTTATATTCAAGGACATGGACTGAGCACGAGCAACACTTGGTGACAGTGTTGGGAATTTTGAATGATCTTTTTTTCTATGAAAAACTATCAATGTGAAATTTCAAGATACATGAGATACACTTTCTAGACCATGTAATCTAAGAAAGAGGGTTTTCAATGGATCCAGAGAATATAGAATCTATTATCTCTTGGAAAACACTATATATCATCTTTTAGATACGAAGCGTCTGATATTTAGTTTGTCATTTCCAGTGATTTTTTGTGACGTTTCATGACTATACTCTCTAATAAAATCTATGAACAAAATAATTTTCCATTATAATAGAATTTTAAATTCCAAAAATCATTTAAATATATAAAATATATCCTTATAGGAGCACCTATATTTATATTACCAATCATGTTAGGGGTATGTGTAGTATTGTGATGGTTCAGGGTCGGGTTTGGGGTTCTTTAATTTGAAAGGGGATAATTTTTTGGATTATGGATCAAGTAATATGAGGGTGAATGAGAATAATTACACAACACGAAATTTGGAGTTAGTTGTAATTGTTCTTTACTAGACGACATGACGTCGTTATCTCTATGGTGAGAAATTTATTGTGTTCATAGATCATAAATGTTTGAAGAATATTTTCTCAAAATGGTATTTGAATCTAAAGAAATAGATATGGATGGAGTATCTATGAATGAATTAATTTTACCTAATGTATACACTAGTAAATAAGCAATATGGTGGTAGGTGCATTAAGTAGAAAGTAATATGGTGAGTTAGTAAAAGAAGCTTTAGATGGGTGATAGTTGATGGTGATCCTAGTGGTTATTGATGTCGAATGTGAAAGCCAAGGTGATGTGGTTTTTTTTAGTTTCCATAGTTCCTGATTTGGTAAAGACGGTTAAAGAATGACAAAAATATGATACAAAATGTGTGTCAATGAGATTGAAACACAATGGTGGGGAGACCATTGAAGGATTGCATCTGGATGAGAGTAATGTATTTTTGTTCAGGAATCAGATGATGATACATATGGATTGTAAGAAGAAAATTACTCATGCTTACCACCATTCAAGATGGGATATTCATCCTTGAATAAAGAAGATTTATATAGCGTTAACGGAATAGTTTTTGTGGAATTTTATGAAATGGATGGAGGATGAGTTTGTTTTAATGGGTTTATCATGTCATCAAGTTAATGATGAGAATCAATGACCAACAATTGTGTTTTATTCATTACCTATTAAAATGTGGAAATGGGAAGATATGGTTATGGATTTTATTATAGGCCTCCGGAGAATCAGAAACAAGATTCTATTTGGGTGATTTTGGATCGTCTTACCATGTCAGCTCATTTCATCCATATTCATGAAACTCACATAGTAGAGGATCTGTAAAAAATATCTATCCATGAAGTGGTAAAGAGAAATGACATACCATTTTCTATAGTCTTATACAGAGATCTGAGGTTCACATCTCGTTTCTAGAAATCTTTACAGAAAGATCATGGGACTCAGTTGACTACAAGTACGATGTATCATCCTCAGACAGATGGAAAAACTGAAAGGATGATACAAACATTGAAAAACATGTTTCACGATTGTGGAATGGATTTTATTGGCTCATGGGAAGACTACATTCCATAGTTAGGGTTCTCATATAACAAAATCTATCATTTCATGATATATATTCCTCTTTTTGAAGCATTATATTGATGTCTTAATTTTTCTCCACAATGTTGGGTGGAAATATGTGAGAGTACACTAGTTCGGATAAGACATGTCCCAAAAACAGTGTATAAGATTTAGTTGATCCAAAAGTTGATGGAGATGAATTATTAATGAGAAATAATATGTGGATCATCATTGATGGTCATTGTCATTTGCAGTGATTGATCATGTTTTCTTGAGGATTTCTCCATGTTTGGCACATCTTCTTTTTGGGAAGAAGGGTAAGTTATCTTCTCAATACATAATCCCTTTTCAAATGCTAGAATGGGTTGGAGTGGTGGAATATTAGTTGTCTTTTTCACCACATTTCAGTATTGTGCATAATATGTTCTATTTATCTCAGTTAAAAAACTATCACCTTGATCTTGACCAAGAGATCAGATGGGATCACATTGAACTAGATATATATGCTTTGGTGTTACATATCCTAGTGTGTATTTTGGATAGGCAAGAGAATGTATTTCATGGTAAAAGCATCGGTTGGGTGAGGTTTTTGTAGAAACATGGTAATGTTCAAGAAGAGACCTGGTAATGTGATAAGGAAATAAAGGTGATATAGTTTTAACTCTGTTAGGGTAATGATGGTGTTCTACTTTTTGGGGATGAAAAAACCAATGGTGGGGAGAATGTAGTACCCCCAATTTCTGGTAAGTAACCATTTATTTATGAATTATATATATAAATTATATATGATATGTTTCGGAAGGTTTAGGGAACTTTTGGAATGTTTTTGGGGATTTCCCATAGTTTCATGTGTGGTACACGATTTATGGAAACTAGGAAACACTTATAGGATACCATGAATAGTGACACGAGGGCTAATGGTTATGCACATGGGTTGTGCATGATTTTTCCAAACCGTACCGAACCCTAAGGGAAACTAAGTGCTTGGAAAGAGGGATTTGTTCATTTTGAGGCAGCAGATTTCTCATGGATGGAGCATGATTTAGATTTTGTAAATGTAGACCTTGTGTGGTTTATCCTCAATTTACTGGTTAACGCATGGTTTGTGCAAGGTTTGAGTAACTATGTGACTAAATTGTGCATATTTTCAAACAAAGATATTGAAAAAAGTGTATCTTGGTTGGATTAAGGTTTGACCCTGTAGTTTTTCCCCAAAACAAACTTAACATAGGATTTCGGTCTTTCAATGGTTATAGAACCACTCCCGAGCTAATTGGATGCGGTCTAGATCCATCTTTTGGTTATTAGAAGCCGATTTTTCATGGTATGTGTTTGTTCTTTGTCATTATTTATTTTTTTTATTGGATATACATCTTCACTTATCATTGTTTCTCATATCTATGCCCGCTATGATAATATCTAAGGTTGTAGATGCCAAAAATTATTATATTTCACTTGGTTATTGATTGAAAAATATGTCTAAGGCAGGTTCATGGAGATTTAACCAGTTTTTTGGATGTTTTCGTACCATTTGTCATTTTATCCAGAAATCTCCTAGTAGTTGGATTCACTCTCAAGAACTCTTAATAGATCTGATTTCCATGATTTCAAATTGATTATTTAGTGTGAAATTTATTTTGAATTGGAAAGAACAATTAATGTTGAAAACCCTCTTGAGTGACGGTTTGTGGAAAACAAGGGAAATCAATGTTCTTACAAAGTGATTTTGTTATTTCTTTTAAAAGGTTAATTTTAAATTTTGGATTTTATGTGAATAATGGTAAAAGGATTAATAAAAAAATTCAATAAAATCTATGATTTTATTGAAATTAAATATGGATGGTTGATTTGAAATTGTTTTAATAATGTTTTTTAATAAAAGAATGGTTTTTTTAGAAAAGGATGAAATTGTTGCTCTTGTGGCATAATGGTTGTGTGCATTCCTATGAATTTAGGGAAGATAAGGGAAATATTTCTCCCCCATAATAAATGGGATGGATAAGGGTTAGGTATATCTCTCAAAAAATGTTTCAATAGGTGATGTTTTAGTGAAAGGATGACCCACCACTTGCGAGTATAGGGAGGTCTAGGTTACACGCATGGTTGGATGTGTGGATAGGTAGAATCGAATGGTTATCCCAAAATTGATATTAAGAAATGAATTTTGTAATATACTGGACCATGGTCCATGCATCGGGGCCCAATCTAGAACACCCCATGACCTCAGGCATGCCGCCCGTATAACAGAGACCGCTGACTAGCAGTGAGGGTTTAGTAAATAATTTTATGGGGAGAATATATCCACTTTTATGAGAGTAAAACTGCAGTGGAAATATTTTGAAAACATCAGAATAATATATATTCATAAAAATACCAATATCTCACGATAACGATATAATAAAATACAACATCCAAATGAAATGGAAACATGACACGCCAATTTAGGTGCCCATGTGTAAAAAATGCAACTGAAAGGAAATAATTAAAAGACTCCCAAGAAGGTCTGGAACCACATTTGATTCTCTCATACAATGTCTATCCCCCATTCAAAAATCTAAACATAGGCCTTTTACCTTAACATTTCATACATCAATAATTTCTATTCGGCTATGGATCAGGTAGTCGGAATAGGGTGTGACTACAACTCCGTTGGGCACCACCAAAAGTGTCTATAACAAATCTACTCAATAATAAGTTTATGTAGTTTTAAAAATAAAATAATTTCAGTACATAATTGAACTATTATTGCATTATCAACTAATATTTATTAAACTTATATACCATGATGTTCGAATCATGTCACAGATTCTATTCACAACATTTCATCATATTTATCCTTAGTGTAGAACACCATGTCTAACAACCAAAATTTCATTTGTTTACAGCTCCATATATATCACCTAAAATTGCATTTATTATAATTTTTCATTTTTTAGAACAACATGTCTAACGCCCAAATTTTCAACAATATACATAGATCTTTCATTAGTGTAGTACTCCATGTCTAACAACCAAAATCACATTAGTGCAGAACGCTATGTCTCACACCAAAAATCATGTTCATCTATTTATATCATTAGGGAATAATTCCATGTATAACACCACAAATCCAATTGGTGAATAATTTCACGTCTAACAACCAAAATACCCCTCATTAATAGTTTCCTATATTATTTAGTCCAATATATTAATTAATTCAACAATTAATTAACAACTTTAATTTCTTATTAATTAACTCTAAAATTATGTAACCATTAAAAATCTCAAATATCAATAATTAATTAATAAATTAAATATTTTTTATCACAAAAATAAAAACATAATAATTAACTCAATGTTTAATTATCCCATTTTCTCAATCATATACATTGATAATTAATTCACCAATTAATTATCCATATTTTTCATTTAAAAACCTAACTCGACCATCTCAATCCCATCATAAATAATTATCACAACAAATTAACTTATTCATCAATCCCTAAATATAAGAACTTCACAAATTTCACTATTAATTAATATACCATATTAATTAATTCAATTAGAGGTCTTAGTTGCTAAAAAATCTAGCAATTCTACAAGATGTATATACGAGAAAAAATTATGACTACGATTTTTAGAAATTAGACCACCCACCACCAGAATGGTGTGGAAGAATTCTCACCAGCAATTATCTCCTAATTGAGTATGATCATTTAAGAATTATTTGATGAACAATATTTAGATCCAACTAATTGAATGTGGAGGAGGTGGTGACGAAAGATCTATGATTGCGATACAAACAGGAATTCAGATGCCTACCAATTGAAAATAGGTAAATTCTTTAACAATGGATCTATAGGTGAATTAATAACATGACTGCATAGCTTATAACTTTAGGCCTAAACATCCAAGATCCAATGCGAGATCACTTCTGGATCTATGTAGACTAGAAAAATTGACATCAAAAGACCTGCAATAATGATGAAAGAGAACGAAGGTCTATGATTAAAGTCTTCAGTGTGTAGAGGGGTTTCTATCCAAGACATAGTTTTAAGGGATGTTTTTTGTTAAATGATTTTGGTGAAATAACCTTTCATAGCATATAAAAATGAGATAGCATTTTTTTGAAACATTGAAACACACTTTACAAAAACATAGGCGTGATGATTACACTACATGAAACCCCATTTTATGTCATGTAATGTTTGATATTGATTTTCCTACAAAGGATTTATGCATGTTTGAAATGTGTTAAAACAAAAATCTTCATCAAAACTAAACAACATGAATTCCAAATTCATGTTGTGTAGGATATCTCCTTTTAATGATACACATCATAATTACACAACGTGAACTCCCCTTTCACATCATGTAATCACCATTCATGGTATGATTACATGTCGTGAAGACCACTTTCAAGTGGCTTAAACGATTTAGTTTGTGAATTATTTGAATCCATTAATTTAAAATAAGGGTAAGCCATATTCACCAAAAAATTAAAAATATTCTCACATGAATATGGACAAGGTCTTACAATCTCCCCACCTTATAACAGATCATCATCATGCTTCACTCCCTTGCCTCTATAAAATTATGAGTTAAGAAAATTGGGGCACTAAGTGTGAATATATACCTTTTTCCCATGAATCCTCTTGTACTCTTCCATTATTCCATAAAACATGAAATATCAGCATTGTCTTTCCCCTAAACACTTTCTCAGTATGATCCGACACACATATCGGATTCTCTGCAAAGGATGCATTTAAATCAAGATCAACATCATCCACATAGATTATATGATGAGTTTCAAGGTGATACATCCAAAGTTGTGATACATATAAAACATCATGCATAGAACTAAATTTATGTGTAAGAGCTAACTGAAATGCCACTGACCAGAATCTATCCAGTGTCTCAAAAGGCCCAACAAACCTGGGTGCCTAGTTGCCCTGCCAATATATCCTATGATGGAAAAAATATGCAAAACCTAATTGAAAACATGATTACCTTCTTTAATATCTATATGTATTCTTTATTTATCAGCATACAACTGCTGCCTACTCTGAACTTTATCCATACGTTTCAGAATCTATTGTACCTTCTCTAATGTCTCCTGTACGAGACTTGGTCCCAAAAAAATTGATTCACTAGACACCAAATAGCATAGTTTTAATGTCGATGACCTAGAAAAAATAGCATCATATTGTTCCATTTATATAGATTCCTAATAACTATTTGTATTGGTGAACTCCACTAATGCCATGTGTTACTCTCATGATATACCGAAGTCTTGAACACTTGCCCATATCATATCATCAAGAACATGCATAGTGTTATATGACTACCCATCAGCATATGGGTGAAATTATGTACTCAATATTTCTTCTGCACCAAGAAAATTCTATAATAACTTCGAAAATAATGAAGTAATGAATGAATCACGAACTCAAACTATAGTCAGTGGCACCCCATACAGACAGACTATCTACTGAACATACAGTTCTCCCAACATCTCTCCTGTAAAGGTTTCCCATATTTGTAACAAATGACCTTGTCAGTAAATCTATAATAACCCAGAAAACATCATTCTTCCTCAGTGTCCTCAGAAGAACTGTCAAAAGATCCATAGCCATGACATCCCACTTTAATTCAATAATGGGGAATGACTAGTGAAAACCACTAGGCCATTGATGCTCTACCATCACATGCTGATAGGTGTATCATCCTGTTATGAAACCTAATATATCATTTCTAATGCAAGGCCACAAAAACTGTCTTCATACGTTATGGTTCATTTTTGTCACACATGTAGGCACTACCAACTTTTAGGAATGATTTTCCTACATGAGCTCCTCTCTCAAGCTCGTGGGCACAACAACTCGATTCATGATGTAGATGATCTCATCCTCATATATCAACCATTCTGAAGGTGTATCCCAACATTCAAAGCATTACCTCAATACCAAGCACTATGGATCCTCATATTGTATTTCTTGGATCCATCTCAAAATAGTATACTTCACTAAAACTGATACTAGAGAAATCTACTCCTGACTCTCCTAAACCACAATATGCATCTCATCTAGCAACATCATCATCTTCCACTCAGCACTAGATTCCTGAACTACATGTGTCTACATTTTTTTTCTCAATTCATCAGTCACAAGGTTCCCCTTCTCAAGTGTATATTCCATCTCAAAATAATATTACTTATTATACTAAACCCATATCGGCATCCAAAAATTTAAATTCCATTGAGAGAAGATATACTATAATCTTTTGTGAGTGGTAAACATCATAAACTTTTCTCCCAACACATAATGTCTCCAACACATAAAAGAATAAACCATAGATACAAACTCAATATCATACATGTATCAATTTCATTTATGTGGCCACAACTAATGGGAGACATATTCCACAACTCGATCTCCCTAAATCATCACAGCTCCATTTCCAATACCAGAAGAATCACAATAAACAGGTTTCGACCCACATGACTCACGTAGGATCAATATCAGATTCAATTTCAACATCTTCTTCAACTCCTAGAAAACATTATCTCATGCTACCGACCATTAAAACATTATCCCCCTCCAGATCATGACTTAAAGTGGTGCTGAAAAATGGTAAAAGTCGTGGATGAATTCATTTTAATATCCAGATAATCCAAAAAACATTCATATATCCAAAATCTTCTTGGGCTTCTCCAAAGAAACCACTAATGAACCTTCTCTAGGTCCAAAAACACACCTTTCAGCAAGATGATGTGCCCCATGGTGGGTACCTAGTCAATTCAAAAATAACACATCAATAGCTTATCATATAACCAATTATCTTTAGTGTACTCAAAAAATATCAAGATGTTGGTAATGATTGTCATGAGACTTGGAGTACACCGATATGTCATCCATAAATACCACTACAAATTGATCTAGGAACAGATTCATGATCCTATTCATCAAGACCATAAAAACTACTGGTGCATATTTCAACCCAAAAGGCAATATGAAATATTCATACAGACCATAGCTGATTCTAAAAAATACTTTGATATATCTAAATTTTATACTCTCACATGATGATACCCAGACCTGAATTCAATCTTTAAGAACATGTAAACTCCTTTAAACTAGTCAAAAAGATCATCGATACGTGGATGAGGATATCAGTTATTTATAGTCATCTTATTCAATTTCCAGTAATTGACACACAAATGTAAACTACCATCATCCTTCTATGAAAATAATTCAAGTGATCACAAAGGAAACATACTTGGATAGATAAATACATTTTCCTAAAAATCCTCCATTTAATTATTGAGCTCTTAGAACTCATTCAATGCCATTCTGTGTGGTGTAATAGATATCAGCTCATCCCCCAACATGTTTTCAATAGTGAAATCCACATCTCACTCAAGTAGAATCCCTGAGAATTCCTCAGGAAGGAAATCCTGAAACAGTACCACTATTGGTAGAAGGGCGTATTTCTTAACACCATCATCATAGAGTAATATACTAGGAACTTGGGATGCATGCTTTCCCAATTAATGAGTAATTGGCCATACTTGGCCAACTTGGATATCCCACTCTCCCTAGTGAATGTAAAGGAAACCCTTAGGAGATGAAAAAAACTCTCCTATGGTAAAAATATATTTGGGATAGATATGTAATAAGAAAGTACATACCCATAACTAGATCAAATAATGTCATATAAAGAATATAAATATCCCACAAAAAATAGTACACCCCAATATCAATGGAACATCCCTTGCACATACAGATGTCTCTTGACCATACTCCCAAAGGTGAATCTATCATCATAACCCCACTCACACACACCACCTCCATGCTCAAACCATTAACAAGTTTAGAAGATATAATGAAATATGAGGCACAAGTATCAAATAGGACACTAGATAATGTATAATCTATAAGAATAATACCTCTCACTATTGATTTCATATCCCCACTATCCACATGCGTAGGTAGCATCAAATGTAACTATCATGCCCCTCTTCCCTGTGATGTTGTCTGACTTCCCTGAATTTTGGTACTCTGATAATATGGGTGACCTTTCCCTGAATCATCACATCCACTACCTCTATAGCCTTGGCTAATAGAACTCCAGCTACTAAAATGGTATAGTGTAGAAGACCCTCTTCGTACACTCAGGTTATATCAAGATCCTCTATAAGTACCTGACCACCTCATGTTCCTACAAAACCTCTATAGGTGTCCCATATTTCTATATGATCGACACTATAATAGAAGTTGGTAACCGTGTTTCCAAAAGTGTCCTAGATTTCCACACTGTTGAAAACAAGCATTGATGAGATCCTATGTAGCCGATCACCAAGACTGGCCACTCTTCTTCCCACTAATGTGGCTAACATTCTCATAATGTCACTTCCTACTCTCGAAAGTCATACCACATTAGAAAATAACATTAATTAATAGTCCACCACTGGAATCCACCATTAGGCTCCATCATAAATGAGAGCATGATTTAACACTTCCATACACTTCTTTATCCTAAAAATATCCACATGAGACAAAATTTTAAATTTAGGTAAATCCGAAAATCAATTTTCTAGTGTATCCTCATTTGTTACCAACGCTTGGAAAATTATTTATTAGTCTGTAAAGTGTCTAGTACAGTCCATCTCAAATATATTCACTCGAGGAAACCTCATGAACTTATCTGGTCTCTCCTACCTCAATGTCTATGGGTAAATGTTCTCAAAGAACTAATCCTAATATTATTTCCAATCCATAGTCTCAAGATATCCATCCTGAGTATGAATGTCCCACCAAATCCTCATTTTTCCGTGTAATAAGTAGGAATCTAGCTTGAATATACTCTCAGTGTTATTCACTATGTGATCATGTATAGTTTATATAGAATCATCCCAAAAATAAAATCCATCAGTTCCACACTCTCACGTAAAAGATGGTGGGTGCTGCAACTAAAACTCCCTTTTAATGTCAAACATGAACCTCATAACCTCTTTTGGGTATCTTTCCATAAAATACCTGAAGCTACCAAATTTCTCTCTGAACTGCTCTCCGACTTCCTCACTCGGCACTATCGATTAATTAGGTTCCACTACTTGAGGATCATCCACTTCCATGTCCCCTGATCCTTCCCCCTACAAGTGTCGTCATGGAGGAATATCTATCAAAATTCAAACATGCACCTTTGGAAACCACTCACAAGGTCAAAACTTTTATGTGTGAGGGAAACACAAAAATCTACAACAAAATTTTTCCCTAAGTCTCACCACACAATCATAACTTTGGTTCTGTTTCTGACCTTAACCATCCTACACCTAGATTTTAGTTAAAAAGGATAAAAACGTTATCACATTTATGTTTCTTGTTTAGACACCAAATTATTATTTTCCTACCTCATTTTACAATAATTTTCAATTTCATTTTAGGAACCACTTAAATTTTACAATAAAGGAAAATAGTTCAAATTTAACAAAAAACAGATAACCCGTTTTCCTATGTGTTTCTAAACTGATGTATTCATAAATAATTTTGAGTTCATTGATTGATGCATGTTAACATAACTCACATTCCATTCTGGGCCTTAAGTCAATACTCATCAAATTCTAGAAAAAATAATCGCATCATACAACAAGTGTGTCACCCAAGGAGAAATAATATTTAACTGTAACAATAAACAAAAAAAAATAATAATCCCACCCTCAGTACTTGGGTTTTTCCTATAAAGATGGATTTTTAACTCCCATGGTTTAACTCATTACCAAGCCTTGAATCATAATAGTCTATTTTCTACCATTATAAAATTTTAAGACAAAAGATGATAAAAATAAATCCAATATTATACAACATTTTAATGTCTTAAACTGGGCTCCATGCAATGATGCCCCATGAAGAACCGCCACATTACCCCAGGTGTGCCTCCCCCCATGCCACAGGCTTCCAACAAGCATTGTGGGTTTGGTATGTCATTTTATAAGGAGACTATAACCTCTTTTAATAGATTCAAACACCTGTAGAAATAAATAATCAATAGCAGGAGCATATATAATCAAAACCATACCAATATCTCATGAGAACAATGTATGAAAATAAAATATCCTATAAAAATGGAAACATTTGATGCCAAAGTAGGTTCCCAAGTGTCTAAAATAAAACTGAAAGGAATGAAAATAATGTATCCCAAGCGGTTCATGAACCACATCTTGTAACACCCCAAGTTTCCACAGTATGCTTCTTTTTGAATAATACAGTAGCATGTTTTTACGCAACATCGAGTTCTAACACACACCACAACCAATCAAACTAGCCGTTATGAATAGTAATACCCACTTTTTGAAATTTTAAAAATTTTATCTTTCAGAATAGGCTTCATTCTTGGATTCAGAATATCGAAATTATCATAGGGTGAATTTTTGGTATTTTTCTGAAAACATTAAATTTTTTATGAATAGTGAAAAACCACTGAGTTATAGTTTATAACAAAAATTTTATTTAAATAATTATTTATTTTATTTACATTTAATTAAGGAAAAATATATACATAATACCTATATAAGTTCAATGTAATTCATTGGAGTTATTTTAGAATAATTTTAGATATATAAAAATTTTATGGAACTTTTCACGGTCTTTTACCCTCCGTTTAGAAGAATTTGCAAATTCACATAACACATAATTCTACTGCTTCTGTGATTGTAATTTTGAAAATCCAAGAGACACAGCTAATATCAACTCAAAAAATGTGGTTCAATAGGATAAAAATATTTTTTTCTGAGTAGTAACTTATTACTTTTATTTACCACGGTTAAAAGTAAATAGAGTAATTAAGGGTAAAAATGATATTAATATTACCCTAACACCTGTTTGAATTCTATTTGACAAGTTTATCTTGACCAAAAAAACCTTAGGAATAAAATATTATCATTTAGGTCCACATGGATTAGATTAGGACATTTATTATTATTTAATTCAAAGAACAGTTATAAGAGTTAAAATCAATGTTTAATAACTAAAAAATTCTTCATATAGGTTTATACATAAGATAAATTCTCTGATAAATGTTAATTAGAAATATAGAACTATTTAATAAATAATGGTATTTTATTTATAATTTTTAGACTTCAAATAATTTAATTTATTTATGAAACAATGGTGATGCAGTAATTACCAAATTAATGAAATATTAAATTAAAGGATATTTTAAATAACAAAATACATGTAAATTGAGATTTTTTCTGAATATAAATAATTTCATAGGATAAAATTACATATTAGGATTGGTAAAATAATTTTTTTCTACATAATAATGATTTTATGAAATTATCAAAAACAAAATACCCAATAGTGTCAAAATTGACATAAAAGAGTTTTTAAAACAAATATTATATTATTAATTGATACTATATTCCTAATAACCTAAGTTTCGGAAAAAAGATATATATAATTATAGGTGAATCTTTAATGGACCACTTTGGTGTCTCTTTGAGGTATATAGTATGTTTATTTACTATATAATATAAAAATACAAAGAGACATGGTAAAGGTCAATCTATTTAACTAAGAGTTAAATCATAATGATTAAGTTAATATAGTGACCCAAACATATCTAAAACCAATTTTCTGAGTGGTGTTCAACCTATACTCACCTTATCCTTTAAATAATATACTTTGGAGCCATTAGAAACTGAATATTAAATTATTATAAAAAATATTTCTAGCTTTTACTAAGGTGCCCCTCACCCCTCTTATAAAAGGGAAATCCACCTTCTCTCTAATTCACACCTTCAAAGCCTTTGTTCTCAGCCAACCGCTGCCCAAAAATTCTCTCAATTTCCCTCATTTAAACCTAGCAGCCTTAGTTTGATCACAAAGCCATCATAAAGATCTATTTTGATCAAATAAAAAGGAAGAACCCCAAGAAGAGGTAATGTGTTCCCACACTCCTTCAGGTTCCTTTCTTTATCAACTTCTTATTTCTTTGTTTTTCCATTATAAAATAATAACTCCAGTATCTTCTATATACTGTGATCTTATTATAAATATGGTACCTCCATATTCAGTATTCTATCCATCCTTTGAATGACATGTCACCACATGTGCGTACGTACGGCTTACCGTCTCCACGTCGTGGTGTAATTGTTATCCAAACATTATTATTTGGATGGGTATGATAATGATGTGTAATTGATTTAAATAGTTAATATAACAGGATAATGATTCTGTATATACGATATAACATACAATTATATATTATTTTGATATCAAAATAATGATATTGTCGCTCGTGTGTACGTACAGACTATCGTCTCCACGAACGTGATGAGATTCATTCCCCATCATATTCATTAAACACTAATTATCATTTGATGATTAAAAATTATGTTTAAGGACTTGATATCATTCTGTATATGAATTAGATACAACCTATCCATAAAAAACACGGCTTACATAACAAAACATTTAAAATAAAATGAGTAAGTTAACACCTGAAACGACAATAATACTAAGATATTGTTAACAAAGAAATATTAAAAGATCATATATGATGTCATATAATGTATTTGATTATTTTATAATTTAATAACAATTATTTCACCATTATACAGGAGGTTAACCTACCATCAACCAAGGTAAAATACAAGGTAAGGGTTTATTTCACAATCTCTTCATTATCCGAGGTTGTTTATATGTAATTATCTACTAGGACCTATTTATCATCCACATCCATGTTTCTTAAAATTGTAATTCAATTCATTCGTACTATTTAATCAACTATGGATTAAAGTCATTTATAACCATATTGACTTTTTATAAGATGTTTATAAAGGAATCTTTCTGTCATTTTCCAAACAAGGTCCTTTTGAACATTTTCTACAGAATTAAGGTAAGAATGTATTTTTTAACTTATACAGCGGGTGCAGCTATTTTCCACCATTATAAAATCATAAAATCTTCCCTTACAAGCTTATAATAATATTTTAAAAATAAATTATTTATTTTATAATTATGTGACTTTTAAATTATTTCAAAAAAATAGATATTTCTCTCAAATATTTTTGATTTCATCTATGTCAACATCCTTTGTTGGATTTCAAGCTTATTTGAAGTTGATTTATTATGATACAAAACATCTATATAGAATTGAAGGTTTTGTGATATGTTTGATAGTGGATGTTTTATTTTTATACCATTCATAGTTTATGGATAAAGTATTGAAATTTCATATGCTAGTTTTAATACGAATGTTTATGTTATGTTTCAACCTATTCATATGAGGAATGCATTGGACTTAATAAATGACGGGTAGAGCCCGATATAGCTCCTTGATGCATTGGTAGTTCTCATGAGACAAACTAGTGTCTTGACACAAGGCCTTGACAAAATATTATTTGTAATCTTGGAACAAGGTCTTGACTATGTGGTTATAGTAGTCTGGCATTATGCATTCCATCATTATGAAAGTGGTTATTGATATTTCATGTGATTATTTGATTAGTAGAATATCCATGTGAATAATTAAATGGAATTATTTCATTTTATTTTTTCATATTATTCTGAATTTCATGTTTAAAAAGCTTTTGTTTTATTTATACATCGCCTTAAATTTTTATGCCTATTTATGAATGTTTCCTCTCTATTGTTCTCCTTACTGGGCATCTGAGCTCACCCCTTTCTAAGTTTTATTTTTTCCAGTATGTGAAGAATTATTTTATGAATGACCTACAGGAATATTATAAGGGTATATGAGTGTGGAGACAATATGTTGTTGTAGTTTTTACTTTATGATGTAATGAAACCTTTATGAATGTATCTAGTAATTCCAAGGCTACTAAACAATGAGTTCTTTCAATACTTGATATTTTGTGATCATTCCAATGTTATGTAATAATGCACTAACTCTGTGTAACTAGGGTCTGGGCATTACAGTTGGTATCAGATGAAGTTTAGTACAAACCTTGGGAGCTATATTTAGATAATCTCGGATTAGAGCACGTAGGCCTAAGATGGAATTTGAATATTAGTATAGAAGAACATCCTAGAATTTTGGTATTTTAGAGATTCTGTGAGTTTTCTGAGCAATGCATCTGTGTATGGATACGAGCTGGTAGAGGCTGGTCTTGCACAGATGTACCTAGGGGTAAAACCTGAAAACACCTCTTGGAGCTCGACTCGAACGGGAACTGGTGCACGACAATGGTCCTTGTTGCACTCTGGGTTACGACACTCCCATGGGATACGCTTAGGATAATTCTCATTTTTTTACAAATCATTATGAAGGGTTTATGAGTATATATTTCCTCAATGAAAACATTTTTATGATTATGGATTATATCCATAAACTGTTCAATTTAAGTTAAGTATTATACAAGTTTGGATTTCTGTATTGTGATTCATAAACTAATCTTGTGTATGCCATTGTTTAGAAATGGGGCTTAGTGTAATAAATGGAAACTGTATCAATGCACACACTTCATGTAGGGATTTCCTTCATGATCATGATAATTATAGTGGAGCTGGGGATGCAACTATTATTGATCAACTAACCACCATACTGGGACAACTCACTCAGGTTATGAGTAATAACCTTACCCATATGGAGCACCCCGATCCACAACGTGGAGGATAAATTTTAGATCACTTTATAAGGCAACAACCACCATCATTTAATGGGATAAACAATACATTAGTAGCTGAGCAATGGATAAATTCTTTAGAAAAAATATTCCATGCCTTGGGGTGTAGTGAAAGGGGAAAAGTTATCATGGCAGTTTATCGCCTCACTGAAGATGCTGATCAATGGTGGTCATTGATACAAAACACTATGGAAGATAATGAAATATAAAATATGGAATGGAGAGAGTTCAAAGATATTTTCTTAGGAAAATACATTCCTCGTGACCATCGAGCATATATATAAATACAATTTCTAAGTCTAAGACAAAAGGAGGATGAGAATGTCACAAAGTATGAGGCTAACTTTACAAGGTTATCAAGGTATACTGGGGATTATTTACATAACACAAGAATTAAGATGGGTCATTTTTTTGATGGGTTAAAACCACTTCTTCATCAATCATTAGTGTCACAATACTTTTTTTCATACGAAGATATTGTCCCATGTGCTATCAAGACAGAAAATGAATTCTCTAAGTCTTATGACTTTAAAGCAAAGAAAGAGAAGAAGAGAACTGTTGATCACTCTAGAAATGGAAATAAAGGGAAGAAGGGGAAAATTTATTATCCATCCTGAAGTAAATGTGGGAAGAAACACCCCAATAATTTCTTGAAAGGAATGGGAGTCTGTTACAAGTGTGGTGAAAAATTCCACCAAGCTCGTGATTTCAAGGGGAAGAAAGAAGCTACCGATGTTCAATGCTACAACTGCTGGGAGATGGGACATTAAGAAAATGAATGTCCTAAGTGTCAGGGAACATACCTTTGAAAAGTCCAAGGGATCAAGGAAAAGCTAATGCTATCAATGCTGCTGAGGTATAAACTCCGAAAGATGTGGTGGCAGGTAATTTAATGGTTTCCTCATGTTTAGAAAATGCATTATTTGATTATAGATCATCACATTGTTTCATATCATCCCAGTTTTCTAAGAAAATTATATATTTACAATTTTATTTAACAAGGGAGTTTTCAGTTAAAACTCCTAAGGGATGAATCATTGCTACAATGTTATGTGGATCCGTTCCCATTAGGGAATATAAATTTTCTTTATCTATTGGTCTCATCAACATACCTATGATTGATTTTGATATAATCCTTGGTATGGATTGGCTTTTGGACCATGATGTGATGATTTATTGTAAGGAAATAGTGGTTACAATTTTTTAAGATTATGATAATGATCACCTTATCATTGGAGCAGAATCGCCACCTCCTGATTCTTATCTATATCCACCCCCAGTAGCTCAACTAAATTCAATTATTGGGGAGGAAGATGATGAAATAAATTTGGGTGAGGAAAAGAATGTTCAAATAGAGGATGTACCTATTATGAGAGAATATTTTGAGGTGTTTCTAGAAGAATTACGTAGTCTTCCTCCAGAATAATAAATTGAGTTTTCCAATGATTTAATTCAGGGTTAAAGGACCACATTGAAGACCCCTTATAGAATGGAAACTATGGAATTAGTTGAACTAAAGAAACAAATAGAGGAATTTAGAAATAAGGGATTTATTTTCCATAGTGTTTCTCCATGGGGAGCCACTTTCCTTTTTGTTAAGAAGAAAGATTGACCTATGATGTTATGTATCGAATATAGAGAAATAAATACTATAACAATAAAAAACAAGTATCCCTTACCTCGCATTGATGATTTATTTGACCAACTGCACGGAGCTCAATACTTTTCGAAATTGACCTTCAATTTGGATACCATCAGTTGTGTGTGGAGAGGGAAGACATTCCAAAAGCAGCATTTCGAACTAGGTATGAGCATTACGAGTTTACAGTAATTCCTTTTGGGATGACTAATGCACCCTCTGTTTTCATGGATCTAATGAATAGAGTTTTCAAGGAATATCTTGATGATTTTATAGTGGTATTTATTGATGATTTCTTGGTATATTCCAAAATCTATGAGGATCATTAAAATCACTTGCGGATTATCCTTAAGACTCTTAGAAGACATAAATTATATGGGAAATTTAGAAGGTGTGAATTCTAGCTTCAAGAGATCTCTTTTCATTTCCATATTGTCTCTAAATATGGAATCTCTGTTGATACTTCAAAGACCAAGGCAATTCAATAATGGACATAACCAATGATTATAGCTGAGGTACGCAGTTTTATTGGTTTAGCAGGTTATTATTGGCATTTCTTCCAGAATTTTGCCCGATTATCTCACCCATTAAAGAAGCTCACATGTAAAGGGATTAAATTTGGTTGGACAAAACAGTGTGAAGAGTGTTTTGAAGAACTGAATAGAAGATTAGTCAATTCCCTTATATTGAATCTACCATCATGGAATGATGGGTTAGTTATTTATAGTGATGCATCCAACAAAGGACATAGTTGTGTCCTTATGCAGAATGATAGAGTTATTTCCTATGTATCGCGATAGCTGAAAATTCATGAGCAAAACTATCTTACTCATGATCTTGACTTAATGGTCGTAATTTCTAATTTAAAGATATGGAGACATTATCTCTATGGTGAAAAATGTGAGATGTATACTGATCAAAAGAGTTTGAAGTATATTTTCTCACAGAAAGAACTCACCGTGAGGAAAAGGCGATGGCATGAACAACACAAGGATTATGATTGCACGATACACTACCACCAAGGGAAGGCAGATAAGGTGGAAGATGCTTTGATCAGAAAGGATCATGGAGTTTTGAACAAAATGAGAGTTGAAAGGGATCCAATTTTCATGGATCTAGTAAAGTTGGATTTGGTAATAACCATGGAAGGTGAAACATTGATAATTTTTCAAATGGTTGCATAAAGATCTTTACTAGAAATGATAAAGTGTTCTCAGACCATTTATGAAGAGTTTAAAAAGAAAATTAAAGCTATCAACGATCGGAGATTGAGTGAATTTGTGTTTGAAGATTGAAATTTGAAATTTGGAAGGAGACTTTGTGTCCCCGATATCCGTGATCTAAAAAAATAATTGTTGGACGATGCTCATAGTTCCAATTTTTATATACACCCTGTGAGCACCAAAATGTATAGAGTTTTGAAGGAACATTTTTGGTGCGACAACATGAATAGGGACATTGCTGATTTTGTGTCAAGATGTATTGTTTTTCAACAAGTGAAAGCTGGAAGGCAACATCCTGGTGGAGTATTGCAACCTCTTCCCATACCTGAGTGGAAAGGGGATAATATCACGACATCCTTTTTCATGGGACTACCAAAGACTCCTAGAAGGAATGATGCAATATGTGTCATTGTTGATCGTCTTACCAAGTCGGCACATTTTCATGCTATAAGGGAAGATTTACCACTTGAACTTCTAGCAAGACTATATATTAATGAAATTGTGAGACATCATGGAGTACCCCTATCGAATGTTTCTAATCGTGATCCCCATTTTACTTCATGATTTTTGGAAAATTCTTCAGAAGGCCCTAAATATTGAACTTCGTTTGAGCACTGCCTACGACCCTCAAATAGATGGACAATCATAATGGACTATTCAAACCTTAGAAGACATGTTGAGATCATTCTCACTTGACATTCAGGGTATGTGGGATAAATATTCACCTATGGTAGAATTTTCATATAACAATATCTTACATTAGAGTATTCAGATGGCACCATATGAAGCGTTATACAGAAAGAGATGTCGCACACCACCGTATTGGGATGATGTTGGTGACATAAAACTCATAGGCCTAGAACTGGTGGAGGAAACAATGGAAAAGGTAAAGGTAATCCAATGCCACATCAAAGCATCTCTAAGTAGGCAGAAGAGTTATCCCGATAACCGAAGGAAGGATTTAGAATTTCAGGTAGGAGATCATGTTTTATTGAAAGTATCTCCATGGAAGGGAGTTACATGTTTCAGTAATAAAGGTAAATTGAGTCTGAGGTGTATAGGACTATTAAAAACTCTAGAACAAATTGGGGCTAAATCTTGCCGTTTTCCAATGCCACCATGTCTCTCCAAAGTTTACGATGTGTTCCAAGTAACACTGTTGAGAAAATACATGTCTGACCCAACGCATGTACTCACTTATGAGGAATTAAAAGTAGAACCTAATCTGTCTTATTGTGAAGATCCTGTCAGGATTCTTGATACAAGAGAACAAGTGCTGAAAAACCGGACGACTCGTCTGGTAAAACTTCTATGGAGAAACCAAAAGACAGAAGAGGAAACATGGGAACCCGAGGAATTTATGATAAACAACCACCTGAGTCTTTTCATGTGGTATTATTCTAGAAATTTTGAGGGCGAATTTATTTGAAGGAGGGGAGGATGTAACACCTCAAGCTTCCACAGTATGATTCTCTTTGAATAATACAGTAGCGTGTGTTGTACGCAACTTCGAGTTCTAACACACACCACAACCAATCAAACAAGATGTTATGTATATTAATGCCCAATTTTTTAAATTTTCTAAATTTTATCTTTCAAAATGGACTTCATTTTTGGATTTGGAGTATCAAAATTAGCTTAGTGTGAATTTTTGGTATTTTTTCTGAAAACATTCAGTTTTTTGATCTATACTGAAAAAACACAGAGTTATAGTTTAAAACCAAATTTTTATTTAAAAAATTATTTAATATATTTAAATTTAATTATGTCACAATATATACATAATACATATACAAGTTCAATGCAATTCATTGGAGATAGTTTAGAATAATTTTAGATATATAAAAATTTTATGGAACTTTTCACCGTCTTTTACCGACCTCCTAGAAGAATTTGGAAATTCACATAAAACACATTTTTACATCTTATGTAAGTAGAATTTTGAAAATATGAGAGACACGGTTAATATCATGGAGTAAAATGTGGTTCAATAATATAAAAATAATTTTTTCTCAATAGTCACTTTTTTATTTTATTTACCACTGTTAAAAGTTAATAGGGTAATTAAGGGTAAAAATGATATTAATATTACCATAACACATGTACTAATTCTATTGGAAAAGTTTATCTCGACCAAGAATAACCTTAGAAATAAAATAGTATCATTTAGGTCCACTTGGATTAGATTAGGACATTTATTATTATTTAATTCAAGGAAGAGTTAAAAGAGTTAAAAACAAAGTTAAATAACAAAACCATTTTTAATATAGGGTTATACATAGGATAAATTAGATTATAAATATTCATTATAAATATAAAATGATTTACTACATAATGGAATTTTATTTATAATTTGTAGACATTAAATAATTTAATTTATTTATGACACAATGGTGATGCAGTAATTACCTAATAATTGAAATATTAAAATAATTGATATTATAAATATAAAAATAAATGTAATTTGAGACTTTTTATGAATTATACTAATTTAATACGTTAATATTAAATATTATTATTGGTTATATAATTTTGTTTTCTAAGTATTAATGCTGTTATTAAATTATCAAAAACAAAATACCCAATAGTGTCAAAATTGACATAAAATAGTTTTTAAAATAAATATTATATTATTAATTGATATTATATTACTAAAAATCTATGGACCGGCCAAAGAACATATATAATGATATTTGTATCCGTAATGTACCACTTGGGGATTTATTGGAGGTATATACTATGTTTATTGGCAATATAATATAAAAATACAAAGAGACATGGTAAATGTCAAACTATTTAACTAAGAGTTAAATCAAAAAGGTAAAGTTAATATAGTGACTAAAACCTATCTAAAACCTATTTTTTGATTGTTTTTTGATCTATAACCACCTTATACATTAAATAATCTACTTTGTATCCATTATAAACTGAATAAGAATTTATTATAAAATAATATTTCTAGCTTTCCCTAAGGTGCCCCTCACCCCTTTTATAAAAGGGCACTCGCCCGTCCCTCTAATTAACACTTTCAACGCCTTTTGGCTCGGCCAACCCCTACCCAAATATTCTCTCAACTTCCTTCACTAAATCCTTGAGGCCTTAGTTTGATAAGAAAGCCATCCCATTGAGCCCTTTTGATCAAATCAAAAGGAAGAACCCGAAGAAGAGGCAATGTTTCCACCACACTCTTTCAAGTTTCATTCTTCTTCAACTTCTTCTTTCTTTGTTATTTACATTCTAAAATAATAAATCTAGTATCTTATATATACTTTGATGTTATTATAAATATGTTACAATTGTATTCAGTATTCTATCTAGCCTTTGAATTACATGTCACCATACGTGCATACGTACGAATTACAGTCTCCATGTCATGGTGTAATTGTTATTCAAAACATTAATATTTGGATAGGTATGATAATTATGTGTAATTGAAATAAATAATATATATAAAATGATAATTATTCTGTATATATGATATACCAAACAATTCTATATTATTTTAATATCAAAAGAATGATATTGTCTCTGGTGCGTACGTGTGGACTACCGTCTCCACGAACGTGATGAGATTCATTCCCCATCGTATCCATTCAAGTATAATTTTTATTTGATTATTAAAAATAATGTTTAAGGACATGATATCATTTTGTATATGAATAAGATACAACCTATCCATAACAAACACGTCTTATATAACAAAACATATAAAAGAAATCGAGTAAGTTAACACCCGAAACGACTATAATACTAAGATATTATTAACAAAGCAATGTTAAAAGATCATATATGATATAATATTAATGTAAATGACTCTTGTATAATTTAATAACAATTATTTAACCATTATAAAAGAGGTTAACAAACCCTCATACATGGAAAAGTACAAGTTAAGGGTTTATTTCATGATCTCTTCATTATCCGAGGTTGTTTATACGTAACTATCTGCTAGGACCTCATTATCATCCACATCCATGTTTCATAAAAATGTATTTCAAATCATTCTTAATATTTTATAGACTATGGGTTAAAGTCATTTATACCCTTAATTTACTTTTTATAATATGTTTATAAAGGAATCTTTCTATCATTTTCCAAACAAGGTCCTTTTTAACCTTTTCTACAGAAGTAAGGTAAGAATGTCTTTTTTAACTTATACGGAGGGCGCAGCTATTTTCTTGTGTTATAAAATCATGAAAATCATCCCTTAAAAGCATATAAGAATATTTTCAATGTAAATTTTTTATTTGATAAATATGTGACTTTTAAATTATTTCAAAAAAACACATATTTCTCTCAAATAGTTTTGATTTCATCTATGTCAACATCCTTTCATGGATTTTAAGCTTATTTGAAGTTGATTTATTATGATACAAAAATTCCATGTAGTATTGAAGGTTTTGTGATATGTTTGATAGTGGATGTGTTATTTTTATACCATTCATGGTTTATGGATAAATTATTGACATTTAGTATGCTAGTTTTAATATGAATGTTTATGTTATGTTTAAACCTATTCATATGAGGAATGCATTAGAATTAATAAGTGACGGGTGGAGCCCGCTATAGCTCCTCGATGCATCGTTAGGTCTCATGAGACAAACTAGTGTCTTGGCCCAAGGCCTTGAAAAAATATTATTTTTCATCTTGGCACAAGGCCTTGAATATGTGGTTATGATTGTCTTGCATTATGCATTCCATCATTATGAAAGTGGTTATTGATATTGCATGTGATTATTCGAATAGTAGAATATCCATGTGAATAAGTAAATGGAATTATTTCATTTTATTTCTGCCATATTATGCTGAAGTTCATGTTTGAAATACTTATTTTAGTTATACATTTCCTTATATGTTTATGCCTATTTATGAAAGTTTCCGCTATATTGTTATCCTTACTGGGAAACTAATCTCACCCGTTTCTATGTTTTATTTTTTCCAGGATGTGAAGAAGTATTTTATGAATGACCTGTAGGGATAGTATAACGGGATATGAGTGTGGAGACAAGATATTGTTGTAGGGTTCAACTTATGATGTAATGTAGCCTTTATAAAATTACCTAGTGATTCCCATGCTACTAAACTAATTGGCGTTTAGAGACTTGATCTTTTGTGATCATGCCAATGTTATGTAATAATGCACAGACACAGGGTAATTTGGGTCAGGGTGTTACACATCTGGATCCCTCATCACAGATTCATCCCCAGAAAACAATCTATTATAGGGATTTTTTTCATTAACATGTCCTGAAATAATAAAATCTATTTCAGTAACCATCAGGTATTCTGAATAAGGTATGATTACGACTTAGTAGGCTACCACCAATAGTGTCTAAAACAATTCCAGTCAATAACCAGTGTATAATGTTTTACAAGGAAATTAATATCCATGCATAATTGAAAAATTATTACATAATCAATTAGTCTTTATTAACCAGATACACCATGATGGTTGAATCATGTCACACATTCAATTCATAGCCTTTATACATATTTATCCTTAGTGTGGAACACCATGTGTGACACAAAAAATATCATTGGGGTAGAAATCAATGTCAATAAACCAAAATACCTTTTATTATTATTTATCATTGGTGTAGAATACCATGTCTAACATCCAAATTTTCAACAATACAGATATATCTATAATCGTTGTAGAATTCCATGTCTAAATACCAAAATCCCATTAGTGCAGAACACCAAGTCTAATAGCCAAAATCCCACTAATTTATTTATATCATTGGTGTAGAACACCATGTATAATTCCATAAATCCAATTAGTGTAGAATGCATTGTATAACACCCAAAATCCCATTCATTCATTAATTCATAAATAAAATAGTATATCTTGTTAATTAATTCAACAACTAATTTACAAGTTCAATTTCCTGTTAATTAACTATACAATTAATTATGCATTCAAAATATCATCAATCAACAATTAATTAACCAATTAATCATTAAATATCACCAAAATGATAACATAATAATTATCTCAACATTTAATTATCACAATTTCTCAATCATTTATGTAGAAAATTAATTCACCAATTAATTATACTTATTTCTCATTTAAATACCCAACTATATCATCTCAATCACATAAAAATTAATTATCAAAATTAATTATCTTATTCAGAAATCCATAAATTTCACAATTTGATTAATTATATAAATAATTAAACTACCGTATTAATTAATTAAATTGGGGTTATCATTTTCTATAATAATCTATCAATACTACAACCTACATATATGAGAACAAAATATGACTATGGGATTTAGAAACTATCCACCCACCTCTAGAATGTTTATTAGGAATTCTCGAATAATATTATCTATAAATTTTGTGTGATTAATCTAGAATGCATCAAAAAAATATTTAGATCTTAATCCTTGAAAGTGGGGGGATGTAGTGAAAAAAGACCTTTGAATGCGATAGAAATCATCTTCCGGACACCTCTAAATAGGAACTAATTAAATCTATTAATAATTTATCTCAAAGTTGAATAATAACTGGACGAATTTCCTTAAAATCATTGTCCAAACATCCAAGATCAGATGTGAGGTCACTTCTTGATCGAAGAAGACTCCCTAGAATTGACTACAAAATACCAGAAGCAATGATGGATGAGCATAAATGTCTTCGATGGAGGTATTCAGTACATAGATGTGTTCCTGTCAAAGGAAGAGGTTTAAAAGATGTTTTTAGTTGAATTATTGTGGGGCACAAAGCTTTTATAGACAAAAAAAATGAGTTATCAACATTACATAATGTTGAATCATGTTTTAAAAAATAGGGGGTTATGATTTCACAACAAGAAATCTCTTTTCACGTCGTGTAATGTTTGTAACCGATTTTCCTATAGAGGCTTTACATGTGGTCGAAATGTTTAAAAATGAATTTGATCATCAAAAATATATGTCATGAATTCCCATTTTATTTCATGTAGCATATCTCTTATAAATGATTCATGTCAGAATTACACGACATGAACTCCCCTTTTACACCATGGAATCTCCTTTCATGGTATTATTACACATGTTGAATACCACTTTTATGTGGGGTAAACTCCTGAGTTTGAAAATTATTTCAAGCTGTGAAATTAATAGAAGGATTAACCATATTCAACAAAAAAATTTAAAATGATACCAAAATTAAAAACAATAGGGTCTTACAAATTTCAATAATTAGGTGGTTGTTTTCATGAAAAATATCTTTTTTGTCAGAAATTGGGTGACATGTCATGTATTTATATTTAGTTTTTATTTTTTATAAGTTTTTTATATGTATTTGAAATCTTTTTTCAGAAGTTGTTTATATTTATTTATAAACTATTTAATGAAGTTGTTTATATTTTGATGTAAACTACTTTGGGAATTGTTTCATATAAAATGTTTTATATAAATTTTTCTAAATTTTCTATCCAATTGACATGAGTTGGGAAGTCATCTATGAAAAACTACTGAGTTTCATTACTCACCCATGCTCTAGAACTTTGGCACTTTTTCACACGTCATCTTCTGCGACATGGGAAAAAGTTAATTATCGCATGCCTTTAGCAATAACTTGTGATACATGGGTTTTTTGGTGATGTTGGAGAATGGATATTGGGGATCATGGAGTCTTGTTTGCATCTTAGAGTTTTATTAGTTATATTCTGTTGTTTACTTTGAGGTTAGTTTGGCTTCCACTATAGTATACTTTTCTTGGTTTTGATATAAAATAAATGGTTGAGTTGTAATTTTTTTTATCAGGCATAATATTTTGATTTATTTGGTTTGGTTTTATTGCTTTAGTTGTTTTATATTTAAATGGAAAATAATCCCCCACATATATTGACTCTTCTGCATTTATTACCAGCCATTGGAATCTTGGGGATGTCTCTTAAGTCCTAGTATCATCCTCCTACCAAGTCCAGCCAATGAGGGGAAGGAGGAATGTTACATGGATCAACTAAACTATGTCTAAAGTATCCTATTCTAGGCTTGGCCCCACAATTTTAGTTTAACCCACCTCATGGAAGTATAATGTTGAGCAATAAAGCTAATCATAAAAAGACTCATAAGGTTTCATTCTCATAAAATCATGGTAATTTTTATTACCAGAAAACTCCACCCAAGATATATTATTGTACCATGATCTTCCAAATTATAAGATACAACCTTAAAAAATATCCTCATGAATCTGGATCATCCTACAATAATTTCCGTCCATTGTTGGGTTATTTGATGTGTTAAATATGTACTATGTCCCTAGATCCTTCAACAAGCCCTGTTAGAACAATGATGTATAACATGGGTCTATATCTACTACAATTCTCAATGAAAATCGATGAATATTTATCTAATAATTTAAATATGACATTCATAACTCAGCTATATAAATAGACACTAAGATCTATAAACATTTATCCACCATAGTCATCCAATCCACTATCATGAATATAGCATTCCAATTCTTTGAGGTCCATAGAGACCATGACACATAATAAATTGTTTCATCATCCCAATTTCACATGGGCACTAGATGTTATTGGAATAAAGCACTAGTATGTTATTTCTCTAATATTACTCTATGGAGGGAATGACAACATGAAATGATATCAGAAATATACATCTTTATACCTAGCCAGAAATACTATCATCTGATGTCATGGTACATCCTCATTGATCTAGGATGAACTATCCACATTGAGGAATGATAATATCTTATGTTATCATTCCCAACATGTGTAGAAACTAAAACCATTCCATGGATATAAATCATGTTATCATCCTGTAAATAGAAATCTCATACGGGATCAATATCCACTAACCACCCTTATAGTGCGACACACTCTGGATCTAACTCCTAGTTCGTTTTTACTTGGTCCTCTAACGATGAGGTGATAACCAAAGGGTCACATGCAAATTACCCTCAACCAATAGTTGTATCCATTATACAATCATCCCAAAAAACATTTAATTATATTATTTATCATAATAAATCTCTTTAGGTTCCTAGGTATCCTATGTATTCCTACTTAGGGTATATGCAATAATATTACCCTTTATTGTCACATAATACATATTAACGTTGAACCTCTCTAGATAATCCACCCAACAACCGTACCTCAAATTCATGTCTCATTGTGTGATGATATAATGATGAATAATTTTTGTTTTTGTAGACAAAAAAACCTCTATTCAATGATATAGTGTCATCAATAATTCAATTTATAGAACACCACTATTAGCTATAGGTCAAATTTATGACAATTTAACTAATGGTGTTATATCTAGAAAGCCCCATAAGCTGCAAAATGATTTTCCTACATAAGAAAAACTTATGATCTAACTCATTAGTATTTCAAAAGACTATATACCATTTTACAGGTTCTAGAAATTTCAATACTAGAGAGATAGTTAATATCCTCTTCAGATCATGAAATGATTCCCAATACTGGTCAAACTAGAAAAACATCATCCTTTTCTTGGTTAGAGCTATCAATGGAGCTTCAGAACATGATCAATCCTAGATAAGAAACTTTTAGTACTCTGATAGTACAAGGAATATTTTAATCTAGAATTTTTTTTTCTGATAGGAACAACACATCACCACCTTCACCTTCTCTTGGTGTACAAAAATTATTGCCTTTGAAACTACTTGTCAAATGAAATTCACCTCATGAATCTCAAAGCGACACATTAAAAACATATTATAAATCTGATGTGATCTTTGGGTAATCAATAGAATATCTAGATTCTTGAAACTTTGTTTTGAAGTCTATGATAATATTATGTTACAATAAATATACAATATAATCAATATGTATAGGTACATTTCAATGATCTTGTTTATGAGGTCTATGAACACCACTGGAGAATTTTTTATTCCAAATTGTCTCACCAAGAACACTTATATCCCAGAACATCTCTTGAAAATCAATTTCATTATGTCTTAATCTTTGACCTAACATTGTTGTATCCAATGTATTGTTTGATATTGAAAAACCAATTAGATCATCACAACTGATCAAATTGATCAACTATCATATGAAAATGGAACTTTTTTATTACCATCATTAGGTTCATCATTTTGTAATCTACACAGATCCAAAGAGTACTATTACTCATTTTGGTGAATAATACTAGATCACCTAGAGAAACATTGTTGATATAATAAATAACATCTTCCAAAAGTCATCATGTTAAATTTTTTTCTCCTTAAACTCATCTAGAACTATATGATAAGGTAGAATTCACATAGGGTTCACACCTAGAAGAGTCTCTATTTAATACTCAGTCCCTCTATTAGGTAGAATACCAAAATAGGCCTCTAGAAACACATTATAATAATGATATAAAATTGGATTCAATGACGAGGGTGTAAACATTTATCCTATTTAAAGTGTTAATATCATAATATGTGACATAAAAACACCAATATTACTCATATTTGAGCTCACTCTCCCATATTCTAACTCCCACTCCCTAGTCATGAGAAAATATACCCCCCTTGGTCGAGGTAAATGGATACCCATCTCTGATAATATCCCATGTGTGCATGATAACGCATAATCTAGTGCATCCCAAATATCACATTAAATCTAGTCATATCTAGGAGTATGAATTAATAAAAATTAATATATCCATAAATCACAATAATTAAATCCAGACACCTTTTATGATAGTCTAATTTTATCCCTAAGGGTGTCCTAAGAGAATGATTTTCCAAAGTTGTTTTTACCAATATGTCTATGTTTTCCACTACTAGAAGGGAGATAAATAAATTGGAAACAGTAATATTAAATAATGTATTAGATAGTGTTTATATGATCAAGACCATACGTAAAACCATATAGTGTCCCTTACCACCTCTAGCTGGTTCCTAATTTAAAATATAAAATCAGCCTACGTAAGGAACATGACCTTTCCCCTAAGTCATAAATATTTGGAACCTATGTATCCCGTAATGAGTTCTTCCACCCCATTTTTTGTTCTAATATCCTGGTAATTGTCAAATAATCCCTTATGAAATCAACATTAATATGACCATCCCTACCTCTTTGGTGTCACTCCACAGGTGGCTTCTTACTAATACTATAAACAAGACCACTTTGTCTATAATTGAATCACACGGTAGAATCAGTTATCATAGAGGAAACTAATGAAGTTTTTATGTGTCCCATTTTACTACTTACCTAATGATCCTAATCATATTTCTACTTCCTATTACTAAAATAGGATCCTATAGTAGGTAAAAGGAGCTCAGTCACTGGTCAACTATGGACTATAAGTAAGCCATATACTATTTCCTCTTCTAGATCCTTCTCAATGGGTAGAGCCTTATACAACACAACTATATTTGATTTCAGGTTGAAAATATCCTAACATTCCCCTAGATCAAAGGATAACAAAATTCTTTAAACATTAAAAACTTATTCCTAGTCAGAATAGGGGTGTGACATATCTGCATGATGAAATGTGAAGAATAAGTAGTTAAAGATATAGATCCCTACTAAGACACCATGAAATCCTGGGAATGAACTCTCTCTCTATATATTTATATATCATATTATGAATATATTACTCAAGTAAGAGTAGCATGAATTTTTCTTAAGGATGACCCGCTCATATGAGATCTAGATTTAGGATAGTCCACTACCTCTTAGTAGGTCCCTAGAACATGATGGTTTCCAACATCACTCAACCAGCAATTAGAGTTTATAAGAGATAAAAAATGATGTCAAGGGATTATTTATTGTCCTATAAATCTTTTAGGCCTCAAAAATCATAAAAGTATTGTGGATGACAATGTATGAAGTCCTGAATATTATTTTTCATAGTCTCCTAAATGATTCCTCATTAAATAGGAAGCATCCAAAAAATACATGGCTGCATTAGATCAAAAGCATGAATAACCAGAGTTATTATATAATCATGTTATGGTAAACACTCTAGAAATATTGGTGGTGGTATAAAAACAACCTCACTAATGATATAATCCTATGCTTCCTATATTAGAGGTCCCATCAAACATCTATGTGGAGACATTTATAGAATTCAAAATGAACATTTCAGACATCATAAGACATTAATTAAAGATAAATCCCAATTAGTCTATGGGATCACACAAAATTTATCTAAGGAGGCTACCCATAACCCAAGGAATATAACTCTTTGTACTATTCAATGATCTATATACTGACTTGGTTTTCCCAATCACATATTTAAAAAACATAATAATGTGTGAGTGTGTGTGTGTTCAACAAATTAATTCAAGTAAATATATATCAATACCATATAACATAAATATTTCACTTAATAGAGAATGTAGGTCTATTCTGAAAAATTAGGACATATAATGGAATTCAATTAAAGAAAAAATATGAATCACACAACATGTTTATATATGGAATGTGATCCTTTGTTCTTACTCTCGATGAATGAATTCCACAAAATATCATAAACAATAACTACACCATTTTCACAGGATTAAAATGAAATCATAATACCATAATTATTATTGTAATCCAAAAAACAATAACTCAAAGGTTGGTTACATATGTTCGAGCTAGACACACATAAAAATTGGCACATATATACCACAGAGCCTAACTCTTTTCTACCTTACCCCAAAACATAGTCACTAAAAGAAAATGGGAAAATCACCTTTGAAAAAACTTTTTAATGCCCCATCCTGAATCATTAGGTGTAATATGATGTGTCACATAGCCTAACATGTTTCACCCCATAAATAATAGGATTATGAATATAAGTAATGTTCTTAATGTCATTAGAAGGCAGACTATACCCTCCGTATAAATAATTACATATATAAATAATTACATATAAAACATATCAAAATCAAAAATAAATTATATAATAGATGAAATTGAAATTATCTGAAGAAACACCTAAAAATAACCAAGATTCCACAATGTTATAGGACCATAGTATCATGTACAAGTCATATAAGTAATTAAAAAAATATAAAATCCCTCTGGATCCTATCCAGGAATCGCCTCTAAATTAAATTCTCTAACTCATTATTCCTTTTTTATTGGGATTTTCCCTTTACTAAGACCCTGATCATGAAGAATAAATGTTCATTTATATTCCCATGAAGGGTTTGATTTAAATCCCTGTAGGAAAGCACAAATGGGTCATTATCGTAATACCACAATAATATACAACAATTTTTGGAATGATATAATGTAAATGTATAAATAAACTCACAACCACACATGCATTAAGTCATCACGTGCAAATGAATCTGACAAAAACCACTAACTCTCCTACTTCAACATGATGCTTGTAATAATTTCAATGATTTTCACCACATATAACACAATTTTCCACAAGTCCCAAGATTTGTTGGAAGCCCATGCTTCATAGTGATATAACTGTTTTACCTTTAAGTAATTAAACACACCAAACCCTAATGGTAGTTATTATTAGGAACACTACACACCTAACCCAGATAATGGTTGTAATACATGGATGATGGTAATACATACATATCATGTTTTACATATTTTCATGAGTATGTCACCAATTTATGGAAATCTCATATATCATCCCAAAATAGATGTTACTCAACCCCCTCCCTAACATGGTCTACTCCCATGTAATTTTACTTGTCTTTGATATAACTAATACCATCAATCATTCCATATTACTTAGAGTTTATCAAATCATAAATCACCCCCTACAAGGGGGAATCTAACCAAAACTAACACATCGATCCATCTTGATAACCGAGGTAAGGTTCTTCTTGTCATACAAAACATAAAAAATACATTTCATTGAATGTGATAATAAGGAATCTTAAGAACAATTCTCAAGTGGTCATAAAAAATCTTAATAAGAAATATCAACGAAGGGTATCATGTTCCATACACCCTCTGATATGAAAAAAATAAAAAATGGGATTAATGTATAAATGATAAATTATTAAAACCGTCATATAAAATGCCCTATATTGTAAGGAACATCCTACCTCAAGTTGATAGACATCAATATTATGGTTTTCAATGATGAAATTCGCTAGAATCATGATCACACAATGAGACCCGAAAAACCATCACTGATGTTTCATAAGAGTTCAACAATAGAGATTACTAGATAGAAACATCAAGGATGGAGGCATAAAGACTCACCAATGATTATACTCTAAGAAAATCACCACCCAGAAATTAGATATTTAAAAAACGTGAATAAAGGTTGTCGAGACACTATGGCTTGTAAAAACCAAGCTAGACTACACAATGATCCATGTCTATGACAAAACAAACTCATTCAATAATCGTTCAATAAGGATTTTATTACATGGACCAAAAGAGAATGATTCATTATAGATCTTCACTGCCAAAATAGAATCACCAACAATTGTGGATGAACTGAGGCCATAGATTGATCAAAGGGAAAGAGACATTGATCTAGTGAGGGAAGAAATAAGGTCCCAAATGACCAACATCATACCAATCATATCTCTATAATGAATTATCAAAAAACACAATTCTATTAGAGGATAGGAGAATATTTCAATTTTTTTAGAGAAAAATTAGTGAGGATGGAATTAATAACCTTATAATTATTCTCGAACATGATTTGAAGTCAACGAAACAACTTATTAATAGATATCTGAAGATGATGGTGAGTATTTCAGTGGTTTCAAATAGGTTATTACCATCACTATGACCTACAACATTCCCTATCCATGGCCATCATGTCCTTGAAAAAAACAACCCAAAACTTCTTTCCCTATGGATTGTTCCCAATGAAAATTCCATTTCCCCTTAACAAAAGACCCTATAATGGATTTCGTGAGGTATGCCATGCTATATCCTATGGGTACCTTACAATGAGCACGAATTCCACGATGCATCTATTTAACCTTTTCCTTTTGTTGCATTAAATCCTAGAAGGTCCAAAAAAATTTCACAAGGGTGTGATTATAGTGGTTTTGAACCAGAAACCTCTAAATCCCAAATTTATGATTCCAACAACCTTGAACACATACTAAAGAAACAAATTCAAACCATCACAAAGATAAAATATTATTTAAGATAATCTATGACATACATTAACGAAACCATTGAAAAAAAGTTTTTTCAATGAGTAAATAAACTAAGGAGTATCCTAGGTGTATAATCTAGTGTTCGAACCCCGGTTTGTGCTTAAAATTATTATTTTGGGTACAACATGGGAGATGTGTGGTAAGTGTAATCTTAACTATAGTTATAGATCTGTTATATTTCTTTTCTAAAACCTTCACCCTTATTTAAGGAGGTTTATGTTAATTTTAGTTGGTTAAATGCACTATGTATTCATAACCACTTGAAAAAAAGATATTTGCACGTACTGTGGAGTGTTTTTATTAAGTCAATATGAAACATGACACTAAAGGATCATTCTTAATGACTCTATCTGGGGAATTTCATTTTTTTTTGAATTTACTCACTCTATATTAATAGATATGTCATGATTATTATAAAGATTATGAAAAACACAAATTTAAATTATTTATAATATATAAACCCCAAAAAATATAATAAATAAAATTGAAATAAAATTTAATTGAAATATAAAAGATCCTCATGTGAGATAATCCTAGACAACTTTTGAGATCTAGTAGAACATTAATTTTTGTTTTTTATACCACCCTTTAATAGGCGTATACAAAACATGGTTCAATTTATAAAGACCTAAGTATTTCATTAACATATTATTTTTATTCTCCTTTTATAAATATTTATATTACTTTTCAAAAATATAACACACCCTCACCCATGGAATATACTATTGGCTTATTTTCTAGATAGGTAAGTGAATATTGAATAAAGATATTATCAGAAAATAAGTTCAAATATCTCATTATATAGCATAAATAATTCCTAGATAACCCACTCTTTGTAGTTGGTAAGGGAAATAAATTGGTTCTCTTATTAATTTATAAGGTTATATCATGAATTAGTTCAGGAATAAAATGAGTAAAAGTAATTTCCTCCATATTTTCTAGAATAATTTCAGGAATTTGAGGATATAATTAAAGGCCATCGATAACCAAACCATCTCAAGAGCTACATAAATACCTTCTATGAAGAGTAAGGGGATAGTGATGAAGAATACATTCCTGGTGTTGTAAATATGTGAGATCAATTGGACATGGATTAATTTTATGATGACTTTATAATTATTGTTATAAAGAATGATATTAAAATTTTCAATGAAGAAGAATCAGTGTTTCAACACCTATCTCTATCCTAGGAAAAAGAAACCTTCTGAGTGGTGAAATTCAAAGAGAATATGGAGGCTCCTACTACATACCTTCATCGATGATAACTTTACTCTGAGAGTCTTTTTCTAGTTAAGAAGTAATTAAGGTTCATCCAATTAAGTAAATGATCTTTTGGTGAACACAATTAAATTAAATTTTATGGAAATTTAATTAGTCCATAATTCCAATTTCTTAATTTTTTTATTTTCAGATCATGCCTTGATTTCCATTAAGGATGAAGATTAAAATGGATATTCACATGATAATAAATTCATTATACCCCATAAACCATTTGAACAATTATTTTTTGGACAACATAATTATATCCTTGTATATTTTCATAAAGAAATTAAGTTACAAGATATTTACTATAAAAGGAATATTTTAATATTTATTATTACTGTTTTAATTATTTTGAAATATAAATATTTAATTACTCTCTCATTGAAAATAATTTAATTTATAATACCATTAGTATAACATTGATGTCAAATAAAAATATGTACAAGTGTAAAATGAAAATGAGGGTGAATCATTTCTTATTCTATTCTACCTTGTATGTTATATTTAATTTCAAGGATGACGGAACTGATACACTCTATCCATGGATTATTCTACAAATATAACAAACTAATTCCCAAGGAATGGAAATATATTTTTCAATTTATCTCAAAGAAACTCAACCCACAATAAAACTATGGATAATAGTTTGTATTATCCATCTCATAGAATTCCAAAAACCAGGGTCTATAATGGAGTTAAATAATAAATAATCCTTTCACTTTCTTTCCTTCTTTTACAATTATTTATTTTATTTTCTTATAATTTATTATGTTTTATTATTTCACTTTTATGTTTTTAGTGAGTATCATTTAACATCTTATCTTAATCCATAACTACCAAAAACATTTGTATTTCACTGTTATACTTCAATTGATACTTCCCAATTTAAATTGTTTGAAGAAATGAAAGTTCATTTTTTGAAAAAATGGGGAATTAACAATCCATGTATGGGGGACTAGTTCAAATCTTCTTATGATTTTTTTTATAGATTTATTTGTTTTTATGGTTTATTACAGTTTTTTTAGGTTATGAATTTGAGCATTAAATTTCTTCATTCCTATTGAAAAACATCATGCATATTTTGTGGATTGTAATGAATTTTAAAGGTTTAATTTATATGATTACTGAAATTTTAATTCATTTCCTTCGTAGAAATTATTATTTTTGAATTGGTAGAATATTATAAATTAATATAATTAAGTGCAAATAGAATTATAACTTGAGAAAACTATATATTTCAAATATAACATGATTAAATTTTCATTAGTGAAAAAGAACAATATAGGGATCCAACTAAAAATAAAATCATATAGAATCATTGAAACCAGAATAAAATGGAAAATAATGATCTGATATGAGGTTTAATGATATTAGGAACAATGAAAAAATAAAAAAAAACATAAAAAGAAAAAAAAAATAAATAGTTTTTATCTTGGTTAAGAAATATACCATAATTACATGGAAAATGATCATGTTATATTATTTATAATTATTTACATGATGAAATCATGTGAGTTTGGGTGATGGATAAGTGTTTTTTTCTAATAAAATCATATGGAAACAATAAAATGAAAAAGTTTATGTAAATAATTAATAAAGAGGAATTGATTTCTATGAGGGGAAAATGGAACATTAGAATAAGAATAGGGAAATATATTTATAAGAATTACATTTTGATTTTATACTGGATGTGGAAAAATGAACATTGGTATAAGAACCATCAGAAAGGGGAATTAATGATAGTTTCACCTATTAAAAAATTAGTAACACAAAATTTCAATCTATTAAAAAATATGGAACGTGAAATTTGTCTTAAATTATTATGTGATAGTGGATAATTATTTTAATGGAGGAATAATAATTTAAATTATGAATTAATATTTATTTGTAATCATTAATAGTTTTTGTTTTTCATCCTAGGAAATATTTTTCTTTTTGATTCTGGGAAATTAATTTGATTTCAATTGAATGAAATGTTTATGTTTGGGAGGAATTAAAACAGTCAATATTTTTATATTATTCAATGGAATTTTAATATTTGAAATCCAATCGAAATATTTAATATATTTTTAATTTCAATATAATCAAATTAAAAGTATAATTTGGTATTAAATATTAAAAACGATTAATTAATAATTTTTTGTGTACTTTTATTCATTTTTCATATTAATTAATAAAATTATACTTTTTAGGTGTTTATTTAAAGAGAATTTTTAAATGGATTATGAATTAAAAGATATATGGGAATTCTTATTCTAGCCATTTCAATTTCACACATATATTTGAAGCGTAAAAAATTAATTTTTCAGAATTATTATTTAATGAAAGAAGTATAATAGTAATTATCTACAACATTTCATCAAATACTACAAGTTGGAGCAAAATATTTTATATAGATTTAGGTATTAAAAGTTAATTTAGAATTAGATACATGAATATTGAACTACATTTAACGATACAGACATAACTCTCTCATTTGAGATTGATTAAGATAATATTTTAACATAAGATATATGACATAATACATAAAAATTTCATTCTACTAGAGAATTATATGGTCCTTTTTTCTGGGTAAAGGATGTGGAAAAATATTTTGGATTAATTTGGTGTTAATGTTATCTATTCAACATTCCAAAATATAATCTTTTATCTAAATCCTCCCTTCCACTCAATTAATATTTGTGTGAATAGGTAAGTCGATGGATCACCAAAAAAATTGTGAAATGTGGCTTCTATTTCATAGATTAGATTTCCTTTATTTTATTTATTCAATAATATACATCAAATATTTTAATAATGTTATGCCTTTCCATCACCTCTGTATAACTATCTGTCTCTATTTATTCATTATGAACCCTTAAACTCATGGTAATGAGTTAAAAACCTAATGAATTTCTGGGATGATTTGGGTTCAAATAAAATTTTATATATAATAATATTTTTTGAGTTAATCTATGCATGATATATGGTGATTGTAGTCCTTTGGTTAGTTATTGAAGGGTTATATTTCATTTCTATAAATTTATCCCTCAGTCAAATTTGGGGATGTTCATTTCAATTTATTCACTGAAATTTATTTTCACAACCCTTATATGAAAGGATGGTTACACATATATTAGTGTGTGTTCATTAAGTGAATATGAAATATTAAAAGAAAGGTTTACTCTGGATGACTCTTGAGAGATAATTTCCGTTATTCCCAAATTTACTCAATCAATTTGAATGTTCATGTCATTTTTATTTTTATTTTTGAAAAAGACTAAATTAATTTATTTCATAAAATCAGAAACATAAAAAATATAATATGTGAATTTGAAAAAAAATATGTGATTGAACTGTGAAGGCTCCTCAAATGAGATGTCCTTAGTCAACTATTTTACAAAATTATGAATTATTTTATGCTTTGTATTCTTTTATATGAAAGGTGATTTATCTTTTCAAGATAATTCCATTCAATAATTAATTCTATTCATTTTATTTTTACCTTAATAACTTTCTATAATACTATCATGAAATGATGAACTTGTGTTTTTTTCATACATAGGTGGGTCACATTCAATCATTTCATCAATTTACTCATTGTTAGTATATTTTTCATTCATATTGGTAGTATCTTCAGGTGCAGAAACCTATTTTCCCATAGTATTGGAAGCATCGTCATGAATGAATCCATTATTTTGAACATATTTAAACATTTCATTTAGACTAGATAAATACAATAGCGAACACATAATAATTTGATGCCACCTAAAGTATATTAAAATCCATTCCCATGATTATTAGACTATATTTTTTTCGTTAATGTATATATAGTGACCAAGTCTGTAAACATATACTAATTCATTATATATAACATATTTTTACAAAAAATATAAACCAAATATCTTGAGTTCTTCAAACATAGAAAGATTATGAAAACCAATACATCATATTAAATATAAAATAGTATCTTTATTTAAAATCCATATAGTTTTCATAACTCACATAGATTATTACAAAAAAAATGATGAACTTTTTAAAATACCTTTGGTTGTGGATATGCTAGAGGCCCCAATAATGGACTAAACATGTAAATAAATCATAACATGAGAAATAAAAGGCATAAAAAGATATAATGAATAAAATGATCATAAGAATATATAAATGACATAATGAAATGAAATATAAAGATTATGTAATCATTTAATAAGTGGAAAAATACAAGTTATGACAAACACATGTCAAGGGTCACTTCCAAGACCATAGCCATACAATTTACCATGTAAAATGATGGATCAAGTTCGCTATGTAATCCCTTACATAGATTCTAAAGAGGTAAAATAATTTACCCAATAAACTATAAGATTATATAATCTTGGGACCACCTATATAAGGATAAAAATAATACATCTCAAAAGAACATAAGGAAAATAAATCAAATATAAACCATAAACATGGTTAAACCCTTCAGAAGGATTTGGGTTTGTTAATTCTAATTCATGTTTTAACCAAAGAATAAATCTTATGGATTCCCAAAATAAGAATGAATTAAATTTTTTTAAAATTTTATAATTGAATAATAAACATAGGTATTGAACATCTTAATTGTAATTTAGTAAATTCTTGAGTATGATCTATAACAAGAAAATATAAAAATGAAATAATTGTGTGATTCTTAATGAAATAAGTGAATGGTATTTTTAAAGATAGAATGTGATTATTATTTTCCATTAAAGAGTAATTGAAACAAAATGGTTATCTATAAAATAATTATGTCTTTTATAATATATTCATGTGTTAAAAAATTTTATTGTGGTGATACTTAACATGGTATATGAAATAGGAATGTTACCTTAAATCATGTATAAATAAAAGAATGAATTTCAAAGGTAACTAAAAATAATTATAACCATATTAATAAAAAGAATATTTATTTATATGTGTGTGCATGTCTATGAGGTATATATGTAGAAAAAATAATAATTTCATGAGAAAAATATTTCATACAAGGGATAAAATTATTGTATATTTGTAACGGATAAGTACTGAGGGTAATACTGAATATCCCTTAACTCATGTCTAAATTCATTCCATACATAAACTTAACATGATTAATAATTAATTTTTGTATATTAAATAAATAATAAATAACCTTACTCATGTATATTTAATTTTTTAGGGTCTTTTTAATATATATTTTAATTTATTTTTAATATAGTTTCTATATATATTAGTTAGCCAGTGTAGTTCAATTAAATTCCCAATAATAATTTTAGTATGTTACATGTCACAAAATATGATGTAATATAACTTCATGTTCCCTATAATTGTTCAGTATTATTTACTTTATTATTAATTTGGAAAAATATTTATAAATTTTCATCTGTTATCCCAATAAGGATCCAAATTAAGTAAGCTACATTCGTAAGTCCATTTAAGGTTTTTAAAGTTACTACAACTTCTTCTTGTTAATAAAACATATAATATGATAAATATTATTCAACAATAATTTAAATTCTATTAAATATATAATATATCTTATTAAATTAATTTTTAATTTCAAACATGTAAAGTGATCATGAATGACCACACAAGTCGTTTTGTGTAGCCCTTAGTTCACATATATGTACAAATAACACATTCATTATCCAATAAATGTTAAGGATTAAGAAATAATATAATTATTATTCAATAATTATAATAATTATATTAATATCATTTTATTAAATAACATAACGATTTAAAACCTTCCATCTATGGCGGTGATGAAAAATTGAACTTATCATTCATAGAGGCTATAATCTGTGCATATGGATGATGATTTCAATTTTCTCAATAGTTCTGGAGAAAAAAATAAAATCTATATCCAATTATTATAATATAACATTATTATATAAATAGATTGTATTTAATTATATCTTCATGGACATATGGGACTCGATAGATGTAGAATAAAAAACAACTAGAAGAGATGGGTTGAGGGTGTTACATATCCCATGGACGTTGTAACTTTCAAAGATTTTTAAGGAACCATATAACCCTTTTTGTGAGGCGATGATTAAATATAATAGGGAGGTTTTTGAGGATAAACATATATATAATTTTCATTGGTCCAAGTCTTTATAATGTTTGAAGAAATTTGGAGGTGGTGAGGTCCTTTTACAAGTAACGATAGCTTAATTTTTGTGAAATCTCTTTACCTTTCAACAATTCCATTCCATTATTCATTGCCAATGGCTTAGAATATATATAATTAAAGAGAATGGAAATATCTATTATATATCCTCCCCCCAAAATCAAATATTACACAGGTTTATTGATTTTTAATCCTATTTCACTATGTTAAACAACTTTTAACCAAATTTACCCTTACTGTAGTAACTCTAATTTCACCCTAGATAATTAATTCTAATGAAAAAATTAAAATTAACATTTTTTACTTATTTCATAATTCTTATTGAAAATTTATTTATTATTTTATAAAATATATTTTTTATAATTTAAAAAAATTAAATTTATAATAAGAACACATACTGTGTAAAAATCATTTTTTTTGAAAAAGTACATTTTATGTTCAATTTTTTTTGTAAAAAAATATTATCAATGTTTTTTTATTTTTATGAAATAAATTGTTTTCTAATAATAAAAATAAATTTTTTTTATGTCACTAAATACTAGATATTATTTAATAGAAATAATATTTCACATAAATTATAGGCCAAAGTTGTTTTTTATTTATACCGAATATTACTTTTGTCAAACAACACTATGCCTATAATTTCTTAGGTAAACCTAATACTATATATTATATAATATTTATTCTATAAATCCATTATAAATTTTTATAAATTTCTAGGAAAATATTATCTTGTTAAAATATCATAAAAAATGAAACCATTAGAAGAAATAGTACTTTTCAAAATTCACCCTAAAAATAAAATATTTTAGAAAAAACATAAAATTAATCTTAAAATAGTTTTTCTATATATATTAAAATAATAAAGTTAGTTTTTTCAAATTCACATAATAAAATTTTATATTTTTCTTTTAAATTAAGATATAATAATAGAAAACTACATCCATAGAAAAATATTTTTTAGAATTTATTTATTGTTAATATTATCTTAAATCAATTAGTAGTGAAATTAGTGTTAATATTTATTAGTAATAATCATTATAATTATTTCACCATAATATATTTAGTCTCTCATGAAAATTTATGGCACATAAATAAAAAAAATCATTTTTAGAATATAATGATGTTAACCTATATATCATTAATATTAATTATTTATATCCTAATAATTTAATTTTAATAATATTTTGATATCAAAATATTTAACTTAATTTTATCAAAAAAAATACTTTATTAATATTATTTTTTCTTGTAAAAATAATATATTTTTAATAGATATTACATTAGGGTTTTCCGATTATTATTTCTAAAATATTAAATTTTTAGTATTTATTAACAATCTATAACTATGTTATATCAATTTTACATTTTTATATCCAATAGACATTTACATAATGACCATATTTTAAAATTTTAGATTCCATTTCTATATATTGGATTACTTAAATCATTTATTATATTATCTCTTCTAAAGTCACCCTACTCATTTCCATAGTTTTCATATTAGATATTCGAAAAATATTTCCACATTCGTGTTATTATTTCTCAATTTCTTTTTTTATATTAATATAGAATCTTGATGGCGATGATGGTCCAATAGGATTATATATCTAAAGATATTATTCTTTTGAATTTATTTTTCCCTTTTCATTTTAGTAATTTTGATAGATTTAATGCTCTATGGTCTGTGATAATCTAATGTATACAACGCATAGATTCATGCACCATATTTTTAATTTTCCATTAAAATTTAATATGGTGTCCTCGTCTAGGTTCATATATTATATGGTTCAGTCTCTAATAATGTATAAATTATTTCGAAATAATAGATAATTAATATTTATAATTATAGGGAAAAAATATTGGATTCTAAAAATTTTAGCATTATATTCTCCCACCTTAATAAATTGAATCCTCGCAATTTTAAATATCCCATAATAATTAATTTTTCTAAAATCATTTAATGTTAATTATGAATAATGGTATAATTCCTAGATAAATTACATCCTTTCAAAATTAGGGAATATAGATGTTTCCCTAATAATAAGATTATCCCAAATATTGAGTTTTTCTCAAACTATTTTAGTCTGGATTTTATTGTCAATCATTCATTAATGGATAGACTATCATATGTTGATATAATATTTGATTTAAATATTATGGAAAATAATTTTAACTCTAAGGGGAGACAAAAATAATTTCAAAAAATCACATTAAATTCATCTAAATGAAGGATAATAAGAATATCATGAGTCATAGTCCCATAAGCATTGATAAATATTTATATACCATGGGTACAATAAGGATACCACTCTTTGATGTTATTTAAATAGATAATTTTTGGGGAAAATTTACATGAAATAAGTAATCATAAAATATATAGCGATGAAAATGTGTACCTAGAACCACCTAATTACCAATATCCTATCCAATAATATTAATTGTTTATATTTTTACTTGATACACTCATATAGAGTTTGTTTGTTATTTGCATCTTAATCTATTATTTTTAGACAACTAGTTTGTATTGTGACCAAATTCCTAAATCTAAATATTCAAATTTCTAGTTGATCTTTTGGGAGAACATTATTTTTACCCATCGTGTTAACTAAATGATTTTATTTTTACTTAGCATCTTTTCACCCATTACCCTCATATAAATACAATCAAAAATCATCCTATTCCTTTGACAAATTACCCTATGTGTATCATCTAATATTATCAAAAAAAAAGATTGGATTTTCATTACATCGTCATCTTTTTCACCTAAATATCAATGATACTCTATTATTGTCATATCTAATGATTTTAGAAAATAAACTATGTCCATTTTTATTATTATTATTTTTTATAGTTGGTTTTTCATAATCACAAGGGGTCTCACTCCATCTCTTTTACATTTAGTCTTCTCCTTGAAAAATATCAACATATTCTATGATAATCATTTTTATCTTGATTTCATTGAGCATTAACCATAACTAAGATTGATAGGGGTTAATGAAAATAATGAAGAAATTAAATTATAAGAGAATTATCATAAACGATCTTATAATGAACTCAATCTTGAATTTTCATACTCTTTAAATCAATCACATTATAATTATGTTTAACCCAAATCGTTATTGATTCGTTCTATGGTTTTTAGGTTGGTTTCCTTCATAATCGTTATCCCAAATCCTTAAAAAGATAAATCCATCATAATATCTTGTAAGGAGAATATTATTGACTAAAGAATCTCCCCAAGTTGTTTTAAACCAGATGTACAGTTATGACTTTTTATCACGCACCGAGTGATTATTGAGTTAATAAACATAGAACCCCTTTCATGGTTATTACCCCTAGGAACATCTATATTATTTCCTACATCCAATTGTAGTATTCCGATATGGATTTCATTACTAAAAAAACCACATCCTAGAAAATTTTAAAAAAATTTGGATGTCGTCCAATACATAGGAATTTACATGGGGCTTTAAATATTTGTATCTTATCTTTATCTCAAAAAATGACTATCACATTATCTAATGCAAACTATAAAGACCCAATATTTAAACAAATATTAATTTTGGATCATTAACATAATATTTAATCTAATATAAACCAATTATTTTGATGTCTAGTATCATTAAACAATTAAACATACAATTACATCTTCTTAATCGTAAAAAATAAAATATATTTAAAAATCCAAATAGTTATATGAACTCTCATAATTCTTTTAAAACATCACATGATACATTAGTGAAGATAAATTTGGAAAAGTGTTATCTAGAAAGACAAGTCTGTGAAAAAAAATTTCAATAATGCATAAAAAGATAGTCAAAAGTCGTAACATTTTATCATAAAGAGAATAATCATAAGAATTGAAATATAAAATAAAAAAAATGAAAGCATAAGATCATTGAAAAAATGGAATATGTTGAAATAAAATAATTTATTACGTGATAAAAATATGTCAATGTTCACTCCCAATACAATCATCATATAGTATAAAAACTCATATGGGGGATTATGTAAAATCCCAAATCACTTACATAACACCCCATGTAAAATAAATATTTACATAATTCATTGAAGGGATATATAATTATGATACCCCCCAAAAAATTAAAATCACATATATAAATTCTATATAAGTGAATAAACCCATACAAAAATCAAAATCATTATCAATTCCATAAGAATGAAGTGGGTTTCTTAATTTTCCTTCTAGAAATATATGAAGGATAAATCAAAATTTTTACTAAAAGAAGTAATTTTTTATTTCATAATTTACCAAGACCAAAATTTCTTTTATATGAAATTTAAATATATAAAATTCATCAAAATAATCTAGTATAAGAATTAATAAAAATTAACCACTTTGGTGATTCTCTGTGAAATAAGTTAAAGATATTTCTAAAGATGGAAGGTGACTTTAATTTTCCATAAAAATAAAATTTCCCCAAGAGAGATATTTATAAAATAGTTATTAATTTATATGATAGTAGAAGTATAGATATTTTTAGTGTGGATTATTTTTGACATGATACTAGAAATAGTAAAGTTCAATTAAATTTGTTCCACAAAAAAGTAGTAATTTCAGTGGGAACGAAAAAAATGAACAATGATAGTGATGAAAATGAACTTTAACTCATTATATATGTAAGGGAAATGTTTATAAAAATGAAATAATTTCATGAGAATAATATTTTATACAGGAGAGAAATGGAAACATAATGTGTAACTGACATGTACCGAGGATAGTATAGAATAACTCATACCTCATTTTAAATTTTCTCTAAACATGAACTTAAATTTTGTACTATTTAAATTAAATTAAATAAATAAATACTAAATAGACATATTAATCCATATTTGATTTTAAGGACTATTTATTAATTTTTTTAATATTTTTTTCCTAAACCGATTACTTGATGTTGTTCATCTATCTTTTCTATAACACTTTCAATTTGTTGGTCGTGGTCAAAATTATTGAAAAATAAATTCATGATCCTCATAATTTTGTATAATTTTATCCATTATTACTTTATTGCAATAATAATTATAATATATCAAAGTGTATCCAAAAATAGACCCAAATTATGAAAGCATCCTTGATAAGTCCATTTGAGGTGGTAAACATTAAAACAATTGTTTCTTTACAATTACACATATAGAATGCCAAATATAATTTATAATAATATTAATGGTTAAAAATATATATTTTAAGATATTAAATACATTTTTTAATTTATCCATGATAGGTGGTCATGGATCAATACATGATATATCATGGTGGCACTTCTCTGCACACAAACTAACCACACTTTCAATTTATGTGGAATTAGAGGCTGTAAGGAAAAGAATTAATCATGATTTAGTTATTGTAATCATGTTATAAATATAATATAATATTAATTAAAAACCATTTTTAAACCTTCCATTTGATTTGGTGATGAAAAATTTAGCATTTTCTTTGTGAAAATCTCGATGAAAAAATCTTAATTTTTCTTAATGAGTTTAGATGAAGGTATAAAATGAATATTGCATTATCTTAATAACATATAAGCATTGTAAAAATTATTGTGTTATCATAAATTTATTTATTTATTTGACTTGAGGGGTGTACATAATGAAAAGAACTAGATATGTTTTGTTGAGAGTATAACCTCTCCCTTGGAAGTTCTCCATTATGTAACACCTTAAGGCACCTTAGCATGGAATTTTGGGGAGATAAGAGCTTCATGGGAATTTAGATGATAATTTTGAGATATTACATAATTGTTATTTTGGGATAAATACATGTTATGGGTCGATAAATGTAACAAAAAAATATTTTTTTCAAAATAATAGAATGATCAATACCTTTATTAACACCTAACAGAATGATTTAAGTAAATCATGATATATTAAAAAAATATTATTATATCCAATTCATTGAATTAGTGGAATTTAATATGAGTATAATAGTTATTAAATAAATTTATAATGTTCGTAGTGAATTCTAAAAAATTGGTTCTTTATTAGGAAATAAGAATTTTTTTGTGAAGTCATTTTATTCTTCAAAATTGAATTTTCTTCAAATGTGATTTTCTATTTAATTTTTAGAAGGAAATTGTAATTAAATTTTTTCAATTTTATGATTATTATTTTATTAAATGTAAAAATTATTTTAATTAGAAATTACAAATTAACTTACGGTGAAATATTTTAATTTTTAATGAAACGTTTTATTTTCTTGTGAATATTAATTAATACTCTTTTTTCCAAGAGAGTATTTTATTTTATTCAAATAACATACTTGAAAAGTACCATTATATTTTGGAATTTTTATTAAAGTTAAATGTGTTCTGTTTTATTTGTAATAGTATAATTAATTCTAATTTAATTATTAATTTTCATGATTTTTATATAAGATAATATTCATTCTTAAAATGAATTTTGTAAACAAGATTTTTTTTTGTTTCACACATGAATTTATATTAAAATTGATTTTAGACACTTCTATATATTTAATATCTAAAATTTTCCATTATATTTGAATCATTAAGATAAAAATTAGAAAAAAATTGTTTTATTCTTTTTCATTATGAATATTAATCTTGGTAAATATTTGTCACCTCAGCTTGAGTAAAATGGGTAAAATATGGATATAACTAGAAGATAACATCTCAAAATCAACCAAACTCTGTACTTAATTTCCATTTAAGGGATTAATTATTCCATATTTATAAAAATTCTTAACTTGTATAATTTTTGTTATATTTATTCTTGATAATGACATTTATATTATTTTATATAAATAAATATACAAAATGACATTCTCATGAATTTAAATTTATTTTGTATGTTTTCATATGGATAAAAATAATTTGTGAATGAACAATAAAGTTTATTTTTATAATAATTAAATTATATATATTATATAAATTTACTTATGATTTTTGTTGATTATATAAGTACTTTAGACTCTTATACAATGCTACAAAATGCATGTGAAACCAGTAGAAAAATCAATGTAAATGTTTTTAAAAACATACAAAGTAATATTTTTAGAGGACTTATAGTGTCAAAAAAAATTTAAGATAAATAAAAATGTATAAGTTATGGATAAATATATTATACTTTAATCAATTTGTTATCTTGATGAATTTAATGAAAAATTAAATTAATATTTTCACAATTGACTGTAATGATATTTTATGAAAATAATATTTTATTATTAATATAAAAATAAATAGAGTGTTTAGATAGAAATTTTAGTTTAATATATGGTATAAAATATTTTCCATTTACAAATTTTGATAAAAAATTTACCTTATAAGTAATATAATAAACCTTGAACACTAATAAAGTCATTATCGCAGTTATGGTTAAAATAGGTTATTTAAGAGGTTATGCCAAAAGATATGGTTTCAAATACCATAATAACCTATAAAAATATTATTAGCTGAATGAATTTCAACCACTTAGAGAATTATATTCTAAATTCTGGCAACATGGTTCCACAATCCAATTATAATAATTCTATTATAATTAAATCATTTTATGAATACCAAATGTGTCCTTTCCATCCCTTTTAAATAGGCACCCATACTTTCTCTTATTTACACAAAATTCATCCATCTATATTTTAAAAATACATCCAAATTATCTTTTAAATATCCCTATATTTTTTACTAGTGATCTTATTCTTAAAATATCCACCCAATTATCCTTAATAATGGTTCTAATTGAGGCATACCGAAGAGGAAGAAATCATCCTACCTGACCTCTTTCAAATAATATCTTCTTATACAACATCTAAATATATTGTATTTATAATAAAACTATTAAATAAATATACTAAAAACATTTTAATGTTATTATTATTAGGTAATAATTATTTTCACTATATTTTCCTTCAAATGGGATGTGTAAGTATCTCGCATGCCTGCGTGTGAACTACCACATCCATATCGTGATACAATTCATTTCTCATAATCATTTTTCATGGTTTTTTATTATAACAGGTTTAATGATTATATATTATATTTATGAATTAATTATAATTATATAATTATAATATCACATATACCTACTTACCCGTCAATCCTTTTGAAATCGATAATGTTTCTTGTGCATATGTTTGGAAGTCCTCCTCCACAAAAAGACATGAATAATTTTTTATTTTAATTGGATGTTAATAAGGATTTATTTTATATTTATATATCTTATTTATGATATAACTATGTTTATTTAATGTTAAAATAAAATTTATCTTTCTTTCCTTCTTTTGTGAAAATATGAAAACAGTTTTCATGTGTATGTACAACCAACCATCACCATGAATGACATAAATTGTTTTTATATATATCTAAAATTTATAGATGATTATAAATAATTTTATTTTGAATATATATGTTATCTATATAATGAATATAATCCTGAATATTATGTAGTTATGAACAAATTATAAGGTCCATAACTTCCTAATTGAATCCTCCATGAGAAACAAAAACATGGAACACCCTGAAATGATGATTATAATAATGAAATATTAATAAAAGGGTGTTTAAATGTTATAAGTGGCTCATATATGATACAATAAGTATGAGAATTATTCTATTATATAATTATAATATATTTATTTTTATTATATAGGTTGTTAGAATGATTTAAAAGAATATCAAAATTGAGGTAAGGGATTATGTCTCAATTTAACTTCCTTGATGAATATTTTAATGTTATAAACATAATTTAATTTATATGTTGTATATAATTCAATTATAAATGTTATATAATAAATACTTCATACATTATGGTATTTTAAAGTACATATAATATAATACAAGGGGTTTTTATTCAGACATTACTAAACCAGTAAGGTGACAATTTTATTTCTGTGAGACATATACCAAATTCAATAGTTATTAATTTTGTGTGGTGTATATAATTCCCATTTAATAATTATATATAGGTTATAATTAAAATATTAGCATTCATATATTAATCTATGTTTCTATATTTAACAATATTTTTTATATAGATATTACCAAATTGTATGGGTTCATCATCTAAAATTGACATATTTAGGTAACTTGATATGTTATAAATGTATATTAACATATGAGGTGTATAAATAGACCCATTTACTTATTATATCATTCATATGACTATTATTATGATATTTAATATTTAATATTAAATTTTAATATATTCTTTCTTGTGGCTTACCATTAAAATGTTACCAAGGTAGAAAGGGATTTATATTTCCATCACATTTTAATCGGGATTGATCGTGATTAAATATCCATTGAGGAAGTTAAATTAGTTTTATATAATAAATCGAGTAATTTTTCTAAAATTTTATGGTTAATAATAAAATTTTACAGATATAGTACAATTTTCCTCTTTCTTAGACATAAAACGATCAAGATTGTATTTAAAAGAAAATAGATATTATTTTATCTTTGGTCAGGAAATTTTTTATTCCACGATCTTTTTTATTTTAAAATGTTTTCAAGGTTGTTTTAATATTTTTATATGATTGTTTAACATAATTTCTAACACATATTTTGGTTTCTATAAAATTTTTTCCAATGGAATCCTATTTTCATTTTTCTGAAGGTGGTATTTCAGGCCTTTTATTAAAAATGGGAAAGAAATATTACATTAACAAACATGAAATGAACAAAATTTATCACTATCATTTCCACTCACTTCTTTGAAGAGTCCCTTTAACTTTTCAAATGTTTTTTTAAAATAAATTTTCATTCTTAGTAATTTGGAAATATTTATATTTTAAATAGTTCATTTCAAAAGAAACATAATATTTTCGATAATAAATTTTCAATGTGATCTTGTAATGTTTTTTTAATTTAATATAACATCCTTTGTGGTTTTTTATTCTTTAGTAGGGATATTTTATAATGATATCATTATTATTTTTTTCCCTGTATTGTTTATGAGGATGATATTTTTATAGAACCCATTTATTTTTCATGGGATATGTTAAATTGAAATATTGAAATGTTTACGAAACCTGTATATTTTCCATGAATTATGATATTTGATGAATGAGTTATGATCTTGTGTCTCACATAATAATGGACTATGATTATATTCCTATTGTAATAGAATTAAATATCCATCTAATGAATTGATAAAATTTCGATATATTATAAGAAAATAAGGACTTCTATGGGGGTAAACCTTGTAGAGTTAGGGACTCTATAAACTATGACATTCTTATGAGTGAACATTGACTATGTATATGATGGAATGGGGAGTAAAATAAATCCAATACTATATTATTGTATGAGATTATTTAACAATTATATTATTTTCTATAACTATTTATTTTCCAAAAATAGATATCTTACTCCAGTTTTATTCTCTCATGGATCATATTTTTTGATTCCTTTATGATTCATGTCATATAAACTGTTTGGATTTACACAATGATTCAAGATTATAAACTATGATATAAGGTTTAGGGATTTTCAAATTATGATCTCATATTATAAAACCCTTATTCCCATGTTATGTTTAAGTCATCATTGGTATTTCCCTTTTTACCCTTTTTTATAATATGAGCTCCCCATTTCTTATGTTTCGTTTATCAGGGTTATGAGGACTGGTTTTAAGTAGGGAATTTATAATAAGATTGTGATGTGAGAAGATATTTATTTGGTTTTTTTGAATATATTTCTTGAAATAATAAGTCTATGTATCTTGTATCCAAAGACACTAATATTTTGCTTCTCTTAGGAATGTATTTTAAAAATGTATTGAATATTAAATTATTATTATTTAATATCCCCTTATGAAATGTATGCTTCTCTATAGTTGGTATTACAGTGGATTTTAGTTATCTTAGGAAACTATAATGAGAATAATTTAGTGATAACCATAGAGGTAATCCTATGTATATGATAAAATCATAAAGTTTTGTTAAGATAGAGGCTATGTGGTTTTCCTATAATAATAATAATATATATATACATAATGTTGTTACAGTTTTGGAATAGATAAATCTAGTGGTAATAACCCTGAAAAGTGTTATTCATGTATATATCGACCGTAATTTTGGGGCATGGTGAATGTTCCCTTACTTCACCTTTAGGTTTACACTCCCAAGGGATATATTTCGATAAAATCAAATTTTCTTTATAAACCATTATGATGGATATTAATAAATTATATGAATGTATGACTTAGGTTAAATCTAAGTTGTTATGGATTTGGTAGAATGTGTCATTATTTAGAGATTCTATAAAAGATTTTTCTATTATATATAACAATGATTATTGTTTCACGCACTATAAATTTTCTATATATACAAATTATGGAACTATGAGGATTCATGTTAATGCAGAATATGGCTGATAATGAAATGGTTGTCCTTAAGAGAAACTAAATGAAACATGGACATAATGGTGGAAACTTTTTATAATTCCCAATCATCCATTATGTGATAGGATTAATAATATAATCTAAGGTGAGTCTCCAAATTCACCAAATAAGATGAAGACAGATTTTTTTAATATTTATCTGGTAATGGCCATAAAGAAAAGAGAGTTCAATTATATTCATTCCAAAAATGTGGGAAGGAAATCCCATGATAATATCTTAATGAATGCATATCATGTTTTTAATATGTAAATTTATGTTATAAAGCATTGAATTTACTAAGGAATTAAATTTACTATGTGTGGGGTACCTGGGAATTATATGAGTCAATTCCCTAATCCATGAGTTAACTCCTAAACAAGGTAGGTGCCTTTGTTATGCCGATCATTAAAGAGGAATGATAAATTTGTTTTTTAATATGATTTAATAATTATGTTATAGAAGTGTTTTATCAATGATATTCTAGTTATAATAATCTTGAAACATATAAGGATTATTCCATATTATAATTTGTTCAAGGACTTGCAAGAATATGTTGAACGATACTGATATCCAAAAATATTGATTTAGATTTAATGGGATATTTTATGAAAACTTTTTATTAAGGTATATAAAACCCTTAGTAAGTCCATAATTCTGATATGACAACGTTCAGCTGATAGAAATTGATGTTTTATGTTGATATAATGATTTTTTTTATCATATGAAATTGCAATTGATTAGTGACTTGATGAAAAATTGATTGATGTTATCTTTGGTGATGTTTACTGCATTTTACGATTTATGGAATATATTTGATAATCTATGAATTTATTTAAGGAATAATAATAGATTAAATTTTTCTATTATGTATTGTTTTAATTGAGGAATTATGGTTATTGATGTTATTTTATGAAAATATTAGCTAATTGTAAGAGAATATATGATCAATTTATTCACATATTTGGAATGTGATATTATGATACAATTAATGTTTTCAAGGGAAAATGTAAATTTTCATCATAAACAAATTATGTGATCAAATATTTTTGATTTTTAATTTTGAATATTATTAATGGTTATTTTTAGGAGTCATTTGGTTTTATATTTATGGAATAGATTATGATAAACTTCAGGTGTTATTATTTAGTTTTTAGAGATTAATTTATTATGTTTATCAATATTGCAAAATTATTCTTACAATTTTTTTGATTGTAAATATTTATAGAGATAAAGAATGAATTTTCATTGTTTAATTCATCTTATGATACATTAAAAGTAAATTTCAATTCTCAGGACAAGAAAAATTCACCATGAATCTCTATTTACTAGAGTCAGAGAGGAAGTGAAAATTGATTAAATCACAACTAAAGGATGAAATTGTGTTAATGAAATTGAAATATATCTATCATGTGTATGTTCTATTGTTCTCAACGTTGATAGTAAAATAATCCCTCAATTTCATGAAATTGACCTTCAAATAATAAATTTATTCTTTTAACTCCATTTTTAAATAATTGATGATCTTTTCACCCGTCAAAAATTTATGGTATTTTAGTGATTAAATTTTTCATGATCATGTTCCCTATTACCCTTTATAATTCCACTGGTGTTAATTGTTTTTCTAAACCCATATTTTTACTTCTCACCAATGTTCAAATTATCTGGGTATCAAATTATGTGTTATTTTAGGTAAACATAATTTTACCAACTTCCCCTTTTCAATTAATGTTTATTATCCCTCTATACAATGTGGGATTTGAAAAAAAAAATTGTTTTCAAATATTGTGCAATTTATGACCCTGATAAAATCATAGGAAACAATTTATTTTGGTTGGAGTGGCGGTAAAATTATAGCACCATGAAATTTTGTTTTAATATAATAAAAATATCGAGAAATTTCGTAACACGCCACACTGATCTATAAGAGGATTATGATATATTATAAAAATATTTTTGTAGCATAAAAATGAAATTGTATTGAATGAAAATTATTAAATGAATTATGAAATACATTTATAACCAATGAACTCATTAAATTATAATTTATTATTTCTTAGGATATATTGTTCCATTTAGAGTGATGTTATTTTTTTTAAATGAATTTCCTTGAAAAGTGATTTTATTTCATTTCTTATGATGGAATTATATTTTTCATAATAATTTTATAAATTTTATTTTATAAAATAAATATTAGTATTTAAATTATTATATGAGAATTAACATAGGGTGATTTGTTTTGAATTTTTCAGAAATGATTTATTTATATATTAATTGTGAAAATATAAATTTTTCATGTGATGTCACTTATTTTCACTAAATAATGAAATATAATGCTATAATTATATATTGTATTTTGTATTAATGTTATATACTAAATATTGGATTTATAATAATCTAATTAATTCCATTTGAAACAAATAAATCATGATTTTTATATAAGTTAATTCTTAAACATAATAACTCATTTTTCTAAAAAAAGTTATTTTTTATGCTTATGTATTTATATTAAAATTAAATTATAGAACTAATAGAGATTGAGTATTTAAAATTTTATACAATATTTATAATTAGGAATTTCAAATTTTATAAATATTTTTTTTCATTATGAATAGTATCCTTATAATTATTAGTCAGCATGGTAAGGCTAAAATTGGTAAACCATGGATAAAGCAATGAAATAAGGTATCAAAATCAACAAAATACTTGTATTTATTTCATTTAATGGGATCAATGTAACTCTATCCATCCCTAATTCTAATATATGGAATTTTTATGTCATTTTTCCTTGATAATGACATTTAAATTATTTTATGTTAAGAAAAATCCAAATTAGAACCATTTTCCATTAAAATTTCATTTATATGTTGACATGGGTATAAAAAATAATTTATAAATGAATATTTAATATTATTTTGATAATAATAAAATTATATTTATTCTATTAATTTATTTCAAAAATTTACAGATTATATAATAACATCAAATACTTATTCAACACTTCCATAGTGTATGTGCAAGCACCAAAAAAAATCAATGTAAATTGTTTTAAAAAGATAAAAATATTTTTTATTGATAATTTATTTTTTAAAAATAATTTTATAGTTCTTAATATTTTATATCTTTTGGCTAATTATTTAATATTATATTTTCTTTTTCATATTGATATCATCAAATTCAAATTTAATAAAAATTTTCAAAAATTAAATTAATGATATTTTATGAAACATAATATTTTATTAAATTATTTAAAAATTATAGCAATAATGAAACTCAAAGAAAAGGGTTATATTGGGTCTAAATTTTCTTATCTTGAAAATTCTGAACAAAATTTCACCTTATATGTAAAATTATGACAATTTAATATTGAAAAATTCATTACCATGGTTAATGTTTTAATTGGTTTACAAATGGGTTTGACCAAATTATTATTTTTCAAATTCTAGTTAAACCTATAAAAATTTAATTTCACAATTTCATTTTAACCATATAATATATTAACATTGTAATTATTTCTACAAGTAGCCATTTCCACTAAAAAATAATTTATTTTATTTAAATATTTTTATTAATTCTATAAATTTTTCTTTCTATCTTATAAATGGACACTCCTCATTTCTCTTCTTTACACAACTTTATGACTTCTAGATAAAATAAATCCTCAAAATTTCTTGTATATTTTTCCCTATCTATGAATTTTTCGTCCTTGTCTTCTTAAAATACCATTACAAGGGTCCTTAATAAGTTATCTAAAAGAGGGCTAATAAAGAAGGGGACATCATCCTACAAGACCAATTTACAAATATTTCTTCTTCTACCTCCTATAAATAAATGGTATTAATCATAAAATGATAAATTTTTTATCCTAAATAACCTAAAATTTAATTATAATCATTTAACCACCATTATTCACCCTCATTTCCATCAACTAAGAAGTGGATGTATTGCTCAGAGTACGTGTGGACAACCACCTCCACAGAGCGATATATTTCATCTTGAATTAGCATTTATCATGGTTGGTTTTTATTATCAGTTTAAAATTTATATTTTATGTTTATGAAACAGTTAATCTTTTATAATTTTATTATGATATATTCCTTCTAACATTCCCTTCTATTGGTAAATTATAACGTTGCATGTGCATACGTGTGGACTACGACCTCAACAAAGTAATGTGTCTCATTTTTTATTTTACTTAGATTGTAACAAGGAGATTATATATATATATATATTATTTGTGATATTTTTTCAACAATAATTAAATAATTCTTTTCTTTATTTCCTTCCGTTTGTTAGAAAATGAAAACTACAATCATTGGTATATACAACCCACAATCCCCATGAATAGTGACAATCAATTTTAAATATAAACCTCTTATGGATGGTTATAAATATGTATTTAATGAATATATATTATATTTATTTCATGAATATTAGTATAGAGATTTTTTAACCATGACCAATATATAATAACTATAACTGTCCACCTGAAATTATTATGAGAAAAAAAATTAACACCCAAAAATGATGAATTTAATAAGAAATTATAAATAATGGGATTTGAAATGAAATAAGTGTATCATATATGATAATATAAGTATTGAAATTATTCTTTTAAATAATTATAATACATTTAAATTCTTTTTACAAGATGTTATAGATATTTTTATTCATTTTGAACTTAAGGTAGGATATTTCATCTCAATTACACATCATTGAGGCTTATTTTAATGATACCAAACCAATTTCTATAATATGTTGTATATAATACCATTTTACATGCTATATCGAGAATATATAAATATTCATGTCATATTATATTTCATTTTACTTAATCTTTGGGGTTTTGATTTTAATGTTACTAAAGCATTAATCCATTTTCTCATCTCACTTTTACTTCATTGAGACATAGGCAATATTAATCACTTTTTTGTTTTGGGTGTTGTATATAATACCAATGAATGAATTTTTTTATGATTATAAATAAATTATGGTGATACCAAAATCCATATATTATTCCATCTATTATGATATGTTGATTTTTATATTACCATTTTTTTAAGGGTTTATCTTCAAATATTGACTTGTTTCAGACATGTAACACCCAAAGCTTCAACGGTGTGTTTCCCTTTGAATAATAAAATAGCTTGTGTTGTAGGCAACATCGAGTTCTAACACACTACAACCAATCAATCCAGTAGTTATGAATAGTAATACCCACTTTTTAAAATCTTATAAATTTAATCTTTTGAAATGGAATTTATTTTTGGATTCGGAATATCGAAATTATCATAGATTAAATTTTGGTATTTTTTTGAAAACCATTAATTTTTGATGAATAGTGAAAAACCTCAAGTAACAGTTTAAAGCCTACATTTTATTTAAATTATTATTTATTTTTTAAAATTTATTTTTTTGTCAAAATGTATACATAATACCTATATATGTTCAATTTAATTCATTGGAGCCATTTTATAATAAGTTCAGATATATAAATATTTTATTAAAATTTTTACCGTCCTTTACCCACCTCCTAGGAGAATTTGAAAATTTTCAATAAACATAATTTCACCGCTTCTATGAGTGTAATTTCAAAAATCTGATTGACACGGTTAATATCATTAAGTAAAATGTGGCTCAATAAGATGAAAATAATTTTTGGTGAATAATAACTTTTGACTTTTATTTACCACAATTACAATTAAATAGGGAAATTAAGGTTAAAAATAATATCATAATTACCCTAAAACATGTCCTAATCAATCCTTTTGAATAAAGTATGATCCCCTTTGGTCCACTTATATAGATTAGGACATTTATTATTATTTTATTTAAAGATGAGTTAAAAGAGTTAAATTCAAAGTTTATTAACTAAATCATTTTCTAATATAGGGTTAAATACAATATAAATTATACTATAAATAATCATTAGAAATATAATAAGAGTTATTATATAATTTAATTTTATTTATAATTTTTATACATTAAATAATTTAATTTATTTATTGCACAATGATGATGCAGTAATTACCTTAGTAATGAAATATTAAAATAATTGATGTTATAAATATCCAAATAAATGTAAATTGAGTCTTAGGATGAATTAAACAGATTTTATAGGTTAATATGACATGTTAGGGTTTATTAAATAAATTTTATTCGAAGTTATAATGTTTTTGTGGCTTTTCCAAAAATAAAATACTAAATAGTGTCAAATTGGACATAATTGAGTTTTTAAAACAAATACTATATTATTAATTGATATAATAATAATAAAAACTAAGGATAAGACAAAGGACATATATATGCTTATATATATTAATAATTAACTTGATGGGATTATCTTTTCTTGTTATATTAAGTTTATTAACCATGTAATATAAAAATACAACGAGACATGGTAAATGCCAGACTATTTAACGAAAAGTTAAACTTAAACGATAAGGTTAATATGATGACATAAAGCTGTCTAAAACCCATTGGTGGGGATTTTTTCGATCCATCCCCACATTTGACTCTAAATAATTTATTTTGGATCCATTAAAAAGAGAAAATGTTTTTAATATAAAATAATATTTCAGTATTTTCTTAAAGTGACCCTCACCTCTCTAATAAAAGTTCACTTCCCCATCTCTTAATTTAACACCTCCAAAGCCTTTTGGCACTTACAATACCTAACAAAATATCCTTCCAACGTCCCTCACATCAACCAAGAGGCCTTACTTTGATTAGAAAGCCAACCTAAAGAGCTATTTTGATCAACTCAAAAGGAAACACCCGAAGTTGAGGTAATAATTTCACCACCCTCTTTCAAGATCTTTTCTTATTCCACTTCCTATTTCTTTGTTATTTCCAAAACAAAATAATAAATCCAATTATTTATACATACTGTGATGTTATTATATGTATGTTACAACCATATTCATTATTCGATCCATCATACAAATGACAAAGTCACCATATGTGCGTACGTACGGCTTACCATTTTTACGTCATGGTGTAGTTTTTTATTCAAACACATTATTATTTAGATGGGTATAATAATGAGTTCAACTGATTTAAATAATAAATATTACATTTTAGTGATTCTTTATATAAGATATAACATCCAATTACATAGGATTTCACCATCAATATAAGGATATTTTCGCTCGTGCGTATATACGGATTACCTTCTCCACGAACGCGATGAAATTCACTCCCCATCGTAATCATTCAAGAATGATTTTTATTTTATGATTTAGGATAATTTTTATTAACATAATATCATTCTTTATATGAATCAACTACATCCTATTCATAACAAACATGGCATACGTAACCAATAATATAAAGTAAAATAAATCAGTTAACACCTAAAATGATGATACTACTAAAATATTATTAACAAAACAATTTTAGAAGATAATATATGATATCATATTTATGTATATGGTTATGGTATAATTTAATAAAAAGTATTTGAATACTATATAGGAGGCTAATTTACCCTCAAAAAAGTAAAATTACAAGGTAATGGTTAATTTCACAATATAATTATTATCCAAGTTTGTTTTTATCTAAGAATCTCCAAGGACCTCTTTATCATCACCATCCATGTTTCCTAAAAATTTATTTCAAATTTTTTTTAATATTTACTAGACTGTGGGTTAATGTCATTTATACCCTTGTTTTACATTTTATAAATTGTTTTGAAAGGAAGCTTTTCACAGTTTTCTAAACAAGGTACATTATGACCTACTCGACAAAATTCAGGTAAGACTGTCTTTTTTAACTTATATAGTGGGTGTGACTATTTTCCACCATTATATCATCATAAAAGCATCCAATACAAGCATATAAAAATATTTTCAAAATAAATGTCTTCTTTTATTATTATGTTACTTTAAATGATTTTTTAATAGAAAGAGGACTTTATTTCAAATATTTTTCATTTCATATATGTCAACATCCTTTGATGGATTTTGAACTTGTTTGAAGTAAATTTATTATGATACAAATATTCTATATTGTATTGATGGTTTGGTGATATATTTGGTGTGGATGTTTCATTTTTATACCATTCATGGTTTGTGGATAAATTATTTACATTTCGTATGCATGTTTTAATACGAATGTTTATGTTATGTTTAATCATTTTCATATGAAGAATGCATTGGAATTAGTAAGTGATGGTTGGGGATTGATATAGCTCCTCGATGCATCGATAGGTCTCATGAGACAAACTGGTGTCTTGGAACAAGTTCTGGACAAAATCTTATTTGTAGTCTTAGCATAAGGCCATGACAATGTGGTTATGAATTCTGAAATTATGCATTCCATCATTATAAAATTGGATATTGAAATTGCATATGACTATTCGACAAGTAGAATGTCTATGTGAATAAGTAAATGGAAGTATTTGATTTTATCTTTTTCATATTATGCTGAAATTTAATTTTAAAAGGCTTTTGTTTTATTCTTATACATTTCCTTAAATTTTTATTCTTGTTTATGAATGTTTATTCTATATTTTTATCCGTACTGAGCATATGTGCTCACCCCTTTCAATGTTTTATTTTTTCGAGGATGTAAAGAAGTATTTAATGGATGAACTCCAGGGATATTCTAAGGATATAAGTGTGTTCCAAAGAGGAAAAAATGTTTTTGATGTTTTTATTTCATGATGTAATGTAAAACATATGAATGTATCTAGTACTACAAGGCTAATAAACAAATCGGTCATTGGGTATTTGATCCCTTTTGATCATTCCAATGTTATGTAATAATGCACCAACTATGGGTAACTGAGGTTAGGGTGTTACAATTGTTATCATAGGAAGTTTAGTACAATCCTTGGAATCTAGATATAAAAATAATCTGATAAAGGAACACTACCCTAAGATAGACTTTGAGGATTAGTATAGAAGAAATTCCTAGAATTTTAGTACTGTAGAGATTTTGTGAGATTTCCAAGTAATAAATCCCTTTCTGGATACGAGAAGGTAGAGATGCCTCTGACATAGATTTACCTAGTGGTAAAAACTGAAAACACCGCTTTGAGCTAGGCTCGAATTGGAACCGGTGCACGATAACGGGCTTTGCTACAATCTTGGTTATGACAACCCAGCGGATATGCCTAGGATAATCCTAATTTTCTTTACAAACCATTATGACGGTTTTATGAGTATATACATCCTCAAAGAAAACATTTTTATGATTATGGATTATATACATAAACTGTTCAATTTATGTTAACTATTTTACAGGTTTGGAATTATTTATTGTGATTCATAAACTAATCTAACATTGTTTAGAAATGGAGCCTAATGGAAGTAATGGAAATAGTATAAATGCATATAATCCATGTAGGGATTTCCTTCCTATTCAAGATAATTATAGTTGAGCGTGTGATGCAACTCTTGCTGATCAGCCTATCACCATATTGGGACAACTCACTCAGGTTATGAATAATACTCTTACCGGTATGGAGCACCCTGATCCACAATGAAGAGGATCAATGTTAGACAGATTCAAGTGGAAAAAACCACCAATATTCAATTGGAGTACAAATCCATTGGTAGCTGAGTAATAGATAAGTTCCTTAGAGAAAATATTCCATGCTATGGTGAGTAGTGAAAGAGAAAAGGTAGTCATGGCAGTTTATCGCCACACGGGAGATGCAGATCAGTGGTGGTCATTAATACAAAACAAAGTGTAATATAGAGAAGTATCGAACATGTAATTGATAGAGTTTAAAGATATTTTCTTAGAAAAATACTTTCCTCATGACAATCGATCAAATATGAACTGACAATTTCTATGTCTAAGGTAAAAGGAGGATGATAATGTCGCAAAGTATAAAGATAACTTTTCAATGTTTCCACGGAAAGTTTCATATTATACACGTAACCAAGGAGTAATATTGATCAATTATTTTTTCAGCTAAAACAATTTATACATCCTTCATTAGTCTAACAATCCTTCTCATTGTACAAAGATATTGTCTCATACGATATCATGAATGAAAAGGAATTCCTTATGTGTTACGAATTTAAAGCAAAGAAAGAGAAGAAGCGATCTGCTGAACACTATGGAAAAGGGAATAATAGGATGAAGGGAAATGTTGAATATCAATCCTACAGTATCTATTGAAAGAAACACCTGGGTACACGCATGAATGAAATGGGAGTCTATTACATGTTTGGGGAAGAAATTCACCAAGCTCATGATTTCAAGGGAAAGAAACAGGTTGTCAATATTGAATTCTAAAATTGTAGAGAAAAGGGGAATTATGAACATGAATGTCCTATGCGCTAAGGGAATATACCACAAAAAGGCCAATGGAGCAAGGCCAAGATTATGAGAGCACTACAACTAAGGATGAAGCCTTGAAAGGCATGGTGGAATTTAATTTCATGGTTTACTAATGTTTAGAGAAATTTTTTAATTGATTCTCGATCATCACATTGTTTAATATCATCCCATCTTTCTAAAAAAAATTAGACTTTTTCAATTTGACTTAACAAGGGATTTGTCAGTCAAAACTCCTAAGGGAAGTATCATTTAAACAATGTTTTGTTAATCAGTTCCCATTAGGGAATATAAATGTTCTTTATTTGCTGATCACATCATAAAAACCATGATTGAATTTGATATAATTCTTAGAATGTATTGGATTTCAGACCATGATGCGAAAATTTATTGTAAGAAGAATGAGGTTACAATCTTCGATGATGATAAGAAGTACCTTATCATTATTACAGAAATGTCACAAGCTGATTCTTATATAGATCCACCCCTTGTAGATCTACTACATTCAATTATTGGGGAGGAAGAGAATGAAATAATTATGGGTGAGGAAATTAATGTACGAATAGAGGACGTACCTATTGTGCATGAATATATTGATGTGTTTCCAGAGGATTTACCTGGACATCCTCTAGAATGAGAAATTGTGTTTTCTATTGATTTATTTCCTGGTTCAAGGCCCATATCGAAGAACCCTTATAGAATATCCACTTTTTAATTAGTTGAACTAAAGAAACAACTATAGGAATTTAATAATGAGGGATTTATTAACCCTAGTGTTTCTCCATGGGGAGCCTATGTTCTTTTTTTTAAGAAGAAAGACATATCTATGAGGTTTTTCATTGACTATAAGGATATTAATAAAATAACATTAAATAACAAGTATCCCCTACCAAGCATTGATGATTTATTTGACCAACATCATGGAGATCAATATTTTTCCAAGATCGACCTTCGATCTAGTTTCATCAGTTGTCTGTGGTGAATGAAGACATTCTGAAAACTGTATTTCGAACCAGGTGTTGGCATTATGAGTTTACAATAATACATTTTGGAATGACTAATTCACCCTATGTCTTAATGTATCTAATGAATAGACTCTTCATGGAATATCTTTATGACTTTATAGGTGTATTTATTGATGATATATTGGTATACTCAAAAAGCTACTAAGATCATGAAAATCTATTACGCATTATTCTAAAGACACTTAAAAGAAATGAATAATATGGGAAGTTATAAAATGTGAATTATGTATTTAGAAGATTTATTTTCTTGGCCATATTTCCTCTAAGGATGGAATCTATGTTGATCTTTCAAAGATCAAGGAAATCCAAGAATGGATAGCACCGGAGAGTATAACTGAGGTACGTAGTATTATTTGTTTAGTAGGTTTTTTTCTACGTTTCATCAAGAATTTTTCCTAGTTGGCTAACCCATTAACCAATCTCACACATAAAGGGGTTAAATTTGTTTGAAAAAAAGTGTGAAAAATGTTTTGAAGAAATGAATAGATGATTAGTCAATGCATCTATCTTGAATGTACCATTTGGGAATGATGGGTTTGTTATTTATAGTTATGATTCAATGAAAGTTCTTCGTTGTTTCCTTATACAAAATGATAGAGTTATTGACTATGCATCATGATAGCTAAAAATTCCTAAAAAAAACTATCCCACTCAGGATCTTATGTTAGAACCTGAAACCTTTTTATTTAAGATATTGAAACACTATCTCTATGTTGAAAATTGTGAGAGATATAATGATCAAAAGAGTTTGAAGAATATTTTCTCACAAAAAAAACTCAATATGAAGAAAATATGATGGCTTTAACTACTCAAGGATTATGATTGCACTAAGCACAACCACTAGTGAAGGAAAATTATGTGGAAAATACTTTTAGTAGAAAGGATCATGGAGTTTTGAACAAGATGAGAGTTGAAAGGGATCTTATTTCCATGGATCTATTAAAGATGGATATGGGAATAACCATGGAAGGTGAAACATCAATACTTTTTCAAATGGTTTACAAACCATATTTACTAGAAATGATAAATAGTTATCAAACCAAAATGAATAGTTTCAAAAGAAGATTAATGTTGTGAATGATGGGAGATTGAGTGACTTCTTATATGAAGATAGAATTTTGAAATTTGGGAAAAGGCATTGCGTTCCTATCATACCTGATCAAAAAAAGGAATTATTGGATTATGATCATAGCTCCAATATCTCTACACACCATAGTATCACTAAGATGTATATATATATTTGAAAGAACATTTTTGGTGGGACAAAATGAAGAGAGATATTGCTGATTTTGTGTCGATTTGTATGGTTTTTCAACAAGTTAAAGCAGGAAGACAACATCCTAGAGGAGTCATGCAACCTCTTCCCATACCTGAGTGGAAATGGGATGATATTACTATGGAATTTTTCATGGGGCTACCAAAGACTCCTAGAAACAATGATGCAATTTGGGTCATTATTGATCATCTTACCATGTTAGTACATTTTCTTTATATAGGAGAAGATTTACCACTAGAACGTTTAGCAAGACTGTATATTAATGAAGTTATAAGATTTCATTGAGTACCCCTATGGATTGTTTCTGATCATGATACTTGTTTTACATCAAGATTCTGGAAAATTCTTCAGAAATACCTGGATACTAAACTTTATTTTTTGCACTGCCTACCACCCTCAAACTGATGGTAAATCAAAAAGGACTATTCAAACCATTGAAAACATGTTGATATCTTTCTCAGTTGACTTTCAAGTTATATGGGATCAATATTTACCTTTGGTAGAATTTTCCTATAACAATAGATTTCATTTAAGTATTCAGATTGCACCATATGAAGAGTTATATGGAAAGAGATGTCACACACCAACTTGTTGGGATGATGTTGGTGAAAGAAAACTCATAGTCCCCGAACTTGTTGTGGAAACGATGGAAAAGGTGAAGGTTATCCAAACCCACATCAAAGCATCTCAATGTAGGCAGAAGAGAAATGCCGATAACCGAAGGAAGGTTTTGGAATTATTGGTTGTAGATCATTTTTTCTTGAAGGTATCTCCAAGGAAGAGAGTTATACGATTCAGTAACAAGGGTAAATAAAGTCCTAGGTACATCAGACCTTTCGAAATTCTAGAAATAATTAGGGTTGTAGCTTACAATCGAGAAATGGAACCATGTCTGTCCAAAGTTCACGATGTGTTCCACGTATCACTATTGATAAAATTCATGTCGGACCCGATGCATGTACTCACCGATATAGAAATTGAACTGGAACTTGATATGTCTTATTGTGAAGGGACTATTATGATTCTTGATACAAGGGAAAATTTTTTAGAAACTGGAAGACTCGTCTGGTTAATGTTCTATGCAAAACAATAAGTTGGAAGAGGCAATGTGGGAACCCGAGGAACAAATAATTATGAACCACCCGAATCATTTTATGTAGTAATATTCTAGAAAGTTTTGAGGATGAAATTATTTTATGGTGGGGATAATGTAACACCCCAATCTTCAACGGTACGTTTCCCTTTGAATAATACAATAGCTAGTGTGGTATGCAACTTTGAGTACAAACACACAACAACCAATCAAACTAGCAATTATGAATAGTAATACCCAATTATTAAAATGTTATAAATTTTATCATTCAAAATGGAAATCATTTTGGGTTTTGTAATATCGAAATTAGATTTGGGGGAATTTTTTGTATTTTTCTGAAAAAATTCAAATTTTGATGAATAGTGAAAATCACCAAGTTACTATTTAAAACCGGATTTTTATTTAAATAATTATTTATTTTATTTAAATTATTTTTAGGTAAAAATAGATACATAATATTTATATCAGTTCATTTTAATTCATTGGAGTTGTTTTATAATAAGTTTAGATATATAAAAATATTATTGAACTTTTTATCGTCTCTTACCCACCTCCAGGGAGCATTTGAAAATTTTCATAAAATATAATTTTACCACTTCTGTGAGTTGAATGTCAACAATATAAGAGACACAGTTAATATTAGTATGTATAATTTGGTTCAATAAGATGAAAATTTTATTTGGTGAATATTAACTTTTGACTTTTATTTACAATGTTTAAAAATAAATATGGTAATTAAGGGTAAAAATGATATCATAATTACTCAAAAACATGTCCTAATTAAATTGGATAAGTATAATTAGAACAAATACAACCTTATGAATAAAATATTATCCCATTTGGTCAAATTTGATTAGATTATGACATTTATTGTAAATTTATTTAAAGAAGAGTTAAATTCAATTTCTAATAAAAAAAATTAATATAAGGTTACACACAACATAAATTATACCATAAATACTCATTAGAAATATAAAAGTATTTCCTAAATAATGTTATTGTATTTATAATTTTTAGACATTAAATAATTTAATTTTTTTACGACACAATGATGTTGGAGTAATTACCTTAACAATGAAATATTAAAATAACTGATATTATAAACATCAAAATAAATGTAAATTGAGTCTGATGATAAATTACACTAATTTTCTAGGTTAATATGACATATTAGGGTTGATTAATTAAATTTTATTCCAAATGATATAGCTTTTATGGGTTTCAAAAATATATAATACTAAATAGTGTCAAATTTGACATAATTTATTTCTAAAACAAATACTATATTATTAATTGATATAATATTATTAAAATCTAAGATCGACCAAAGGACATATATAAAGTTATATATATTAATAATGAACCACATCAGGTTCTCTTGTCTTGTTATAGAATGTTTATTAACCATGTAATATAAAAATAAAAAGAGACATGGTAAATGTCAAACAATTTACTAAGAGTTAAATCTAAAAGATAAGGTTAATATGATGACCTAACCCGGTCTAAAACCAGTTAGATGAGAGGTTTTCCACCCATCCCAACATTATCCTCTAAATAATTCATTTTTGAGCCATTATAACCTGAAAATTAGTTTATTATAAAATAATATTTCATGCTCTTTCTAAAGAGACCATCACCTCCCTTATAAAAGGGCACTTCCCCTTCTCTTAATTGCACACCTCCAAAGCCTTTTGGCTCGACCAAAACCTGCACAAATATCCTCCTAACCTCCCTCAATTCAAACTATATGCCTTACATTGATCATAAATCCATCCTAATGATACCTTTTGATCAACTCAAAAGGAAACACCAGAAGTTGAGGTAATAATTTCACAACCCACTTTCAAGTTCTTTTCTTCTACCACTTCTTTTGTGTTTGTTGTTTCCATACCAAAATAATAATTCCAGTACCTTCTACATACTAGGATGTTATTATAAATGTGGTACAACCATATTCGTTATTCTATCTATCCTATAAATGAAAAAGTCACCAAACGTGCATACGTATGGCTTACAGTCTCCACGTCATGTTGTAGTTTGTTAATCAAACACTTCATTGTTTGGATGGGTATAATAACATGTATAATTGATGTAAATAATATATATAACATGTTAATTATTATTTATATACGATAAACCATCAAATTACAAATTATTTCTCCATAAATATAATTATATTGTTACTCGTGCGTACGTATGGATTACCGTCTCCACGAACGCGATGAGATTCATTCCCCATCGTAATCATTCAAGAATAATTTTCATTTTATGATTCAACATACTTTTTATGAATATAATATCATTATGTATATTAATAAAATGGATCATATTCATAAAAAACATTTCTTATTTAAAAATGCATATAAAGGAAAACGAATCAGTTATCACCCAAAATGATGAAACTACGAAAATATTATTAACAAAGAAATATTATAAGGTCATATATGATATCATATTTATGTATATGGTAATTTTATAATTTAGTAACAGTTATTTTACTATTATACTGGTGTTTAATGTACTCTCAACCAAGGAAAAGTTCAAGGAAAAGGTTAATTTCCCATCTCTTTATTATCCGAGGTTGTTTTTACATAAGTATCTATTGGGACCTCTTTATAATCAACATCCATGTTTCTTAAAAATCAATTTCAAAATATTTTTAAAATTTACTAGACAATGGGTTAAATTCATTTATACTATTTTATTAATTTTTATAAAATGGTTTTAATGGAATGTTTCTGTCATTTTTGAAACATGTTACTTTATGATGTTTTTGAGAAAATTAAGCTAAAAGTGTCTTTTTTAACTTATATGGTGAGTGTGGATATTTTCTATGGTTATATCACCGTAAAAGCTTCCCATACAAAATTATAATATATTTTCAAAATAAATTCTTTCTTTTATTATTTTGTTACTTTTAAATGATTTCAAATATAAAGAGGTATTTATTTCAAATAGATTTTATTTCATCAAGGTCAACATCCATTGATGGATTTTAAACTTGTTTGAAGTTGATTTATTGTGATACAAATCATCCATATTGTATTGAAGGTTTTGTGATATATTTGAATGTGGATGTATTATTTTTATACCATTCATGTTTTATGGATAAAGTATTTACATTTCATATGCTAGTTTTAATAAGAATGTTTATGTTATGTTTACACTTTTCATTTTAGAATTGCATTCGAAATAGTAAGTTATGGGTGGAGCCCACTATAGCTCCTCGATTCATCAGCAGGTCTCATAAGACAAACTAGTTTATTGGCACAAGGCATTGAAAAAATCTTATTTGTAGTCTTGGAACAAGGCCTTGACTATGTGGTTATGAACTCTGTTATTTTGTATCCCATCATTATGAAATTGGATATTGACATTGGAAGTGATTATTCGACAAGTAGAATGTCTATGTGAATAAGTAAATGGAATTATTTGATTTTATCTTTTCCATATTATGCTGAAATTTATGTTTAAAAGGATTTTGTTTTAGTTGTATACATTTCCTTAAATGTTTATTCTAATTTATGAATGTTTAGGATATATTGTAATCCTTACTGAGCATCTGAGATCACCACTTTCTATGTTTTATTTTTCCCAGGATGTAAAGAAGAATTTTATGGCTGACCTGTAGGGATAGGATAAGGATATAAGTGTGTTAAAAATGGGAAAAAATTTTGTCGATTTTTTTTTCATGATGTAATGTAAAACATATGAATGTATCTATTACTTCCAAGGGTACTAAACTATTCGTTCATTGGGTATTTGATCCCTTGTGGTCAGGCAAAGGTTATCTAATAATGTACAGACTCTGGGTAACTAGGGTCAGGGCGTTAGAAGACATATTTTATTTCATACACATAGTTTATTTTATGTGGTGTATATATTGAAAATTTGACATGTTATATCAAAAATATATTTATTATGATGATGTTTAATGTACACATTAATGTTAATCCTTCATGGGGATTTTGATTCCAAATTTTACAAAGAGGTAAGAGATTCATATTTCTATCCCATTTTAATCTATATTATTTATACTTGAATTTATATTAATGATGATAAATGAAAAGTATCTATAAAAAAATTTCATTTTTAATTTCCAATTTTTATTATTTAAATTTTCATGTAATAGTACCAGTTTCCCCAATTTTTTACTTAAAATTATAAATAATTTTTTAATGAAAACTAACTTTACATTTGATTGTTTTAGGAAAATATTTTTTCCATGGCCATGTTATATCTAAAAAATTTTTAAGAATATTTTTAATAATATCATATCAATTTTTAAAAGTTCTGTTTATCCACTTTTATTTTTTAATAATTTTTTTTCATTTGATTATTGAAGTCATTTTACAAATAATGTATTTTTGACTTTTTTCTAAAACTGTGAGAGGAATATTTCTTTCTACATACCTAAATGACCAAAATTTCCTTCCCTTATGACTTCTCATTTATTTCAAGCTTCCTTTATAATTTTATTTTTTTGTTGATTTTTTTCCATAATATGTTATATTTTTTATAATTTAAATAATTTGTCCAAAACGAGAGTAGGTTGTTCCTCGTGAAATATTGCAAGAGATCTTTTAAAGTAATTTTTAATCCAAGATAACATACTTTGATGTTACTTATGCATTTCTGGGGATATAATCCAATGATTCCATCTTTATTAGTTAATTGTTTTTTTTATGACAATGTGAAATTTCTGAAAGCCAATTATTATACAATGGTTATGCTATAAATTAATTTTGATATTATTACAAAACTCATATATTTTTTTATTTATTGTGATATTTGGTGAATGTTTTATGATCATGAACTTCATATATGAATGGATTATGAGTATGTTATTGTTGGGCCCATAAATATTTACCAATATAATGAATTATGTAATTATTTAAATTGCCCAAGATTATAATGAATTTAACGGGGATTTTATCCATTTTTGTAATGGATAATACCCATTTTGATAGGCTTAGATGTGAAACGTGACTAATGATATAATGGGATGGGGAATAAAATCAATCCATTATGATATTCTAGGTAGTGATCCTTGACAAAATAAATTGTTTTATATAATTTATTTATGAAAAAAATATTATTATTCCAATGTTATAGTCCCATAAAAAAATCTCTTGGATTCATTTATGATTAATTTCCCATGAATATCCATGAATTATTCTAGCATTCATGATTCAGATCTATGATATGATTGGATTATATTTTAAAATTCCATGTTCGTGTTCTCATATTCTTATTCCCATGTTATGTTTTAGTCTTCATTGATATCTCCATTTTTCTCCATTAAATTATATATATTCTTAGACATTATGATGTTTCTCATTTCTGGGTTATGAATAAATTTAATAAGTAGGTAATGTTTTAGAAAAATACTATATTTGAATATCATTTTAAGAGATATAAAATATATTTTATGGGATAAAAATGTCTTGAATATAGTCTCTGAAGGAACTAAATGTTTATAGTCTTCATGTCTAAATCTGTAAAATTTATTAATCAATAATCTATTAATATTAAATATATATAAAGTAAAATTATGGGTCACTATAAGAAATCTGAAGGAGACGAGCTCCTTTTATAATTAAGGCGGGTATAATTTTTGTATATTCCCATTATTTTTCAATGATTACATTCCATTATTCATGGAAAATGCTCATAAATTGATAATAATGGAGTGAGGATGGTGATAAGATTGAAAATCCATCCACCATCCAATATCATACATGTTTTTCACATGTTTTAAACATTTTCATTATGTTAAACCCCTTTTAACAAAATTTACCCTTATTGTGGTATCTCCACATTCAACCTCTGTCACTAATTTAATTGCCAAAATTAAAATTAAATTATTTTACAATATTAAAAATACTATTTGAAATATATAAATATTTATATAAAATAAAATTTCTAATAGTAATAGATATAAATTTTAGTATTATGAAATATAATGTGTAAAAATTGTTTCTCAGAAAAAATTCAATGTTAAGATTAAAATTTATATATTGGAAAAAATATCATGGATTTATATTTTTAATAAATAAATTATTTTATTATAAAAGAAATAAATATTCTATTTCCTTCAATAAACCAAAAACAAACATCAAAAAAATATTTAATTAAATATAAAAAAATCAAAACGATTTCTATTTTGAAATAAATACAACTTAAGTACAAAAATGATAAGTATATGATCTCTAAGTTTAATATAATATTTATGAAATAATAATATTTATTCCTTAAAGAAGTATTAAATGATTTAAAATTTCCAAGGCAATATTATCTTTTGAAAATATCATTATTTCTTGGTAAAAAATATATTTGTTAATATCCAACATAAAAATATAATATTTAACAATAATATAAAAAATTATCTAAAACAAAACATTATACACTAAATCCAAACATGAAGTAAATATTTTCAAATTTACATCTTAAAATTTATACATTTTTATTTTTAAAATTTTGATACAAATAAAAAATAAAGAAAGTTACTTATATTGAAAAATATGGTTATAGACATTATATGATAATATTATTTAACATTAATTACTAATAAGATTCTTGCTAATATATATAAAAAATAATATTTATCATTTTTTCACTATAATATATTTTGTTTCTTAAAAAAATGCATAGTGCATGAAAAAATGTTCTTTTGGATAATTATATTATCAGTATAAAATAGTCTTAACCTAAAGATAATAATAATAAATTCTTTATATAGTAATAGTTAACTTTTATCAAACTATTATTGTTAAAATTCATCTTAAATTTTATCAAATCATTTATAATATTATTATTTTAGTGCTTAAAATGTAATAATTTAAGTAGAGATAATATTTATGTTTCGTTATTAATCTTTCTAAAATATGTCATTCAAACTATTTATTTTAAATACATATCTCCGGTTTAGCTATTTAGAACATATATATACATATACCATTTCTAGAATGAATATATCTTCAACTACCAAATTTACAATTTCCTTATTTTATTTCTCTATGCAGGATTACTAAAATCATTAATTCTACTCCGACTTCTTAAGATACACTTATCAATTCAATTTTTTTCATTTGATATCTCAAAAAATGATTTATAAACTCATGTAATACTCTATCAATATATGATTTGTTATACTAATGAATATTATTAAAATTAAATATTTCTCTAGTAGAGTAACTTGTTTAAAAGATATTATTATGAAAAATTTATTTTCCCCTTTCAAATTTTTTTGTTTTTATTGGATTAAATGTCCCATGATGTGGAATAAACTATTTTATGTGACACATTGTTTCATTTAGCTTAATTAAATTGAACCCTTAAACTTGAATAATTTGTCATTATTCTTATTCATATATTGTATTATGTGATATCTAAATGAGTATAAATTCTTTTTAAATAATAGATACACATTATAAATATTATAATACAATTTTTGTCTCCTAAAACTAGAGGCACTATAGGTTAAAGGTATTTGACCCCTATCAAATATCGAAATCCACTCTTTATAGTCCCCTATGATATAATGTACCATGTATAAATTTATGAAATTTAAAAATAATTGTGATGTCCACAAGAAAGGGTCATCCTCAATTGAATTGACATCTGACCCGATAGTGGGTTTGATCAAGAATAAGAAGGTTGACCAGTTTTTCTTTGTAGGATATAGGACATAAAATATTTGTACATTCTTTGATTCAATTATTAGTGGTTCATAATTTTACCCTTAATTACTAAAATTAACTTTCAAGAATCACAATTCATCAATTTTAACATCACTCCTATTATCTACCTATTTACATTGAAAAAAAATCCACTTGCAATATAATATAATCCATATCCCTTATTTTTTTATGATTGAAAAGAATTTCATTTTCACATAAATATTATTTTCTTCCAGGGTACAGGATACTTGAATAAATTCTAACATAAGAGTAACTCCACTATTCTTCATGGTACTATGTTTATTATATACCTTTTTATAGAGTATATATCCATTAATGAAATAAACATTATAACATAACAAATTCATATTTAGTCTAGGAATAGACATCACTATCATTTTGAAATAGAATTCAAACTTCCAGAAGGCTCATAAAAAATATAGTATTGGCACCATCCTATATGATTTTAATTATATGTATTTGATATCTAACTTGTCTCCCTTGATAGATTCAAATGTCTAAGAATTACTTTGTTGGTTTAACCATACAATTAAACATATAAAATTTCATGTAAAATGAGATTGTGTGCCTCCTACTTCGATTTAATGGTATTTGTGACAATATATGTTTAGGAAATACCTTTACCCACAAGTCACCAGCTGTGATGCAATTATAGAAGATGATGTTGTCCACATCCGAGAAGTATTCGGTAAGAAAATTCAATGAATTCCTCAAATGTATACAAGTCAACATTAAAAACAACTAGCTATTTTTATTTTTGAAATATACCTTTTAAAATATTCATATATTGGTCGATGGGGTACACCAGTATATAATTTAGAAGACCACATAGTAAGATCTCTTTAACCATGTAAAAAATTAATTGAACCATTCTAACAAAAGATAATTGTTTTAAGAGCTAATATAATTCACTTATTTTGATTAAAAATTAATTTTCTATATTTATAAAATTAACTTGGTCTATAACATTATTGAATATGAATTTTAGAAATAAACAATGTTTGGATAATGTGTGTCAATCCTTTTTAGGTATAATGAAACATAAATTGTTTGGAATTAAATAGTTCATCAAAACCAGATAATCTTGTGATTTTAAGACCATTAGGATAAATAATTCATCAAAATGATATTCTAAATATTTATTTAATACCCCTTTAAAAGCATTACATAATATAAGACTTTTCAAAAATGATATTTTTTCTTGTATTGAGTGTAATTTGGTGAAGGAATGAAATTCTATATTTCAAACATCACCATAGCTAACTCTTCCAATATCCTCAAGTAAACCCTTTCATATCATGTATCAAATATCAATTAGAAACTTTCCAATAAAACTGTCACCCACATTTATTCCAAATTCTAGACATCAAGAAATATTATGATATAAAAATAATTAAAGAATGTGAATTAAAAATAGTTATCTTTTTCAAATCAATTTTCAAATGTTTTTTTGTATAAGTTTTATTAATAGTGATGAATATATCATTTACTTAATCAAATTATTGACCAAATTTATATGGTGATGGTGCAGTACAATGTTATGAATCCTCAACAAATTATGTTATCCAGATTTATATTAATTTCACCGGAGTAAATATTTGTGATTCCATATAAATAAAATCATCCAGAAATGTTTAAACATAATTGAGTGTTTACAATGTTCAAAAATTGGATACCCTATAGTGCATTTAATTTTATATAATAAAAAATTTCCATAATTAGGAAATTCATTTTTCAAATATTATAATAAGGACCACAACATTAAACATTCATTTAGATAAGAAAAATACAATGTTACATCATAAACCCATATTAAAATAAGATCGATGATTAATTTAGTCAAAAAAACATCAATATCATTACCTGATTGTTCTGGAATGGATATTCTCAGAGATAAAAAAATGTATTTTTCATCACGCATAACCATCGTTGAAAGTTATAATTTTCCAACATAATTGGCCATGTACTTTGAGTGCTACATTATACTCCAAAAGGATTTACCCAATCTATGGATGTTGAAAGATGAAGGTTTCTCATATTGTTTCGAAATTCAAGATACCCTTGATCAATTTTCTTCCACCAAGGATAGTATGTTGGGTAATGACATTTATGAGAATTTTTTCTTGTTAATTTCAGCTAAGTTAATTTCCATACAGTCTCTTAAATTCCATAAAATATCCTAAACCATGTAATACTTATCAATTACTATACAAATAATTACTTCATTTTTTTTGTATTTATACACACCTCCATTAAGGAATTTTTTAACTGATTAATTGTCCTTATGAAACAATATATATTAATATAGACAAGCATGAATTATTTTAGAGATCATACCCATTTAGCATAGTAATCATTTAGAGTCATATGTTTATAAAATAAACTCAATTTATTTTGGTATTATTACAATCAAAAGAGAATGTAATTTAGTAATGTTATGGTCACCCCATCCATTTCCATCATTCAAATTATATAAATTTAGTATGTTCAATATTTATTTATATTTTTTAAAATGAAACTACAATGGAATATTTACATATCTTTTTTCCTTCTCAAAATGAATTGGGAAATAATGATGTTCATATTCAAATTTAATTATAATTTTCCCAATACAAGCTTAATTTTCATTTAATCATTCATTCATATACTTGATATGATTTTCATCATTTTAAAATTTTTAATCATATCAAATTATCCCAAAACTGCATTGTTATCCTAATAACCAATGAAATTCATTCTATATCATTTGTATTCCAAGATTTTTAACTTCGATCTATTTTATTACAGATAAATTGTTCTTTCAAAACCTCTGAACTAATTCATTTGGAATAAAAACATAAAAATCATATATTGGTCAGAGTGGATACTCAACAGGGGGGGGGGTCAATTGAGTTCCAATTAAAATTTTTGTTAAAAACATTTATATTAAAATACTCAATTTATAAAACAAGTTAAACTGTAGTGAATTTGTAAAATTGTAAAGGTTCAATTAGGTTCTCAAAAGATAGAATACGTCTCTGTTAATTTAATCAGAATATTAAATTAGCTTTTGAAATTAATCCACCGATTTACAATAATCACAAACACATGCAAGATTAACTATCAAAGTAACATTCAAATAGTTTTGTATTTCATTGTAATTAGTAGAAAAATATAAAATATATAGTATATTTTAAACTTAATCTAAGAATGCACAGCAGATGTAAAACAAGTGGTTCTGTCTCAAGGAGATACCTAATCTTCTCTACTTGGTGGTCACCTTCCACCACGTTGTTTATATAAATAAACTCTGATCCACACCCTGGATCGGGGTTAACAACAGTTCTTAGACTTTCCATGCCATGCAGGGACCTCTACCACAGTTGTCGTGGGAAAAAAATAATGATCAGGCCACGCATGGACCTCTTCCACAGTTTCCATGGGTAAACAGGAGTAAAATGTTTGGTGTGAGGACTTTGAGATCCTCCAGTTCAGCGTAGGAGTCAGTGTGTGTGTAAAAATCTATAGAGTACACACACTTCTTGAAAGTAAACAAAATAATCACTTAGAGTAAGTAAAAAATAGTTTAGAATGATATAGTGATTAGAAGTGCAACTCTGGACTCCTTTGATTCAGTAAAAATACTTTGGAGTCCTTCTCTGGTTTTTCTGTTGAAAAAAAGAGTGTCGTGGGTCATCTTGTGTTCTTCCCGAGTGAAGATATTCTCTTGATTCCAATGTACATCGTGTGTTCATCAGTAGTGTTGTATTTCATGAATAAGATTTATTTTAAGATCGTGCAATGTGTTCTTCACAGTTTTTCTCATTATTTTCTTTCTGTTCAGTACAGAGCACTTGCATTTCTTACTTTGTTGTATTGTCTCTCGTGTGAACACTTCTCTTTATCTTCGAATGTATTAGGTTGAGCTGACAAGTTCCATGTTTTTTGTGTCTCGTACCTCATACTATGTCTACAAATAAAAATTAATTATGTCAGTGAATTAAAGTCATAAAATATGACCGTAAAAAAGTTAAATAGTAAAACGAAAAAAGATTTTATGAAACGGTGTATTAGTAGTTATGTAAACGGGGTCTCCTTCATTTTATCTCCTTCATGGTATCTTCTTCATGGTATTACTTCATAGTGTCTCTGTGTCATGGTGTCTCACTGATAGTTTCTCGGTCACGTTGTCTGAGTCACGATGTCTACGTCACTGTGTCGGACTTACAGTTTCGGGATTCCGGTGCCTGGCTTATAGTTTCTGGATTCACGGTGCCTTGATCATAGTTTCTGAATTCATGGTTCCTTGATGACTAATGTCTTGATAACTGTGTTTTTTCTGACTTTCTTTCTTCATAGTGTCAGTCATGCTATGTCACGATGTCTCGTGGTCACGGTGTCTCATTATCACTGTGTCTGAGACTTCGACAAACAACATTATTCAGAATTAACCTGTAATATGAAAAAAATGAATTGAACTTTACCATTGTAATGTATATGATAACTTGAAACATAAATACAGATAATTGATAAGATATGTGAGATCTGTGATCATGAATAAGATGTGTAATTATTATTTAGATTTGTAAACAAAAATGAGATTTTTGATCATTAGAACATGAGTAATACATAAAGAGTCTAACAATCTCACCCTTTTTGATGATCACAATTCATGTATAGGAAAAGTATAAATGAGATGCAACTAGAGAGAATATAGCATATATAATAACATATTATAAAATAACACATAACTTTTTCTCCCCCTTTTGGGATTATCAAAAAGTAGAAAGAATAGAGGACAAAAAGTGCATATGTCATTAAAAATGGTCAAAAATACAACATACAGTAAAAATATAAAAATCAAATACATCCCCATCAAAAAGAGTTGGAACTGTTCGACTTCATGTATGGGCCTTCTCTTTGCCTTTATTAGTAGCAGATGAGGAAGCCATAGGTGTAGTTGCTGATGTAGAAGGAGGCATATAAGTGGTAGACAACAAAGGTAAAGGTAGAACATCAAAGATTGAAGGAGCCTAGGTGGGAGCTATAGAAGGTCATGTTTGGGGCTGGCCAAGAATCGCTGGCCTGATCTGAGTAAGAGCTTCGCTAACTGACATGGTATTTGAGGCTAAAGCAGGCAGTCTAGGTCTGAGAGGGGCAGCAGCTGGAGAATCTATTCTTGTACTATTGACATGAAGGTAAGGCCTCAAAAGATTGATGAAGTCTGTAATAATTTCTCCTCCATACTGCATTGCATTTTCAAAATCATCTTTATTTTCCATGAATTTATCCAACAATCTTGTAAACTCAGTGAGTTTCTAAACATGAGTTTTGAAAGCCTGAGTCACAGGAGGTATTCTCAGATTCTCGAAAAGATACATAAAGAGATTGGACATGTCATTTTTGGAAAAATTATGATTCAGATAGAAATCTATTTTCTTAGTGATCTCTTGTTGAGCATCATTGACAATCTTGGAATGAATTTGAACCAGGTGAAGCACTCTATCACTGTTCGTAACAACATCAGATAAAGAAGCCATATTAAAACCAATGAGGGTATTCTGAATCACATCCTTGATTATGGATCTGAGCAGATAACTATTCAAATAATATGTAGAGGTTTGACTAGAGGAAGGAGAATCTTTGCCAGCTATGGTCAGAGACTTGAGCTGTTTCAGGACCGTTTGAAGACATCCAGTGTATTTATCTGTATGATTATTCAGATTCTCTACAAGCAGTCTGATTTGTTGTGATATCTGTTTTTTCCTTTCTCCAATATTTTCATCCAAGTATAGGTGGTAGGGAATCATTTGGGACACAATATCTCAAGAAATGTTGGAAACAGTTGGTTAAGGAGAAGTAGCAACAGGTGTAGGCTCTGATCTGGAGTGTAGTTCTTTCTGAAGGATTTCAACCATACCTTTCAGGGATGCAACATCAGCACTATGCAACTTGTTTTCAACTCTGACATCTTGAATTTCATGGATCATCCTAGGTTGAATGTGAAGGATAATGTTTTACAAAAGTAGTGATGCATTTTGCTGACTTAGTTGTGTCACAAGATGAGGTTGAGAGGACATAATTTTCTTAACTCCAACTAAGCTATAATTTCAAAACTCCTTCAGATCATCCATTATGATACAAGATTGCTGATCAGGTAAAGGTGTAGGACCAGGAAGTGGTACATGGTTAGGTTCAGGGTCTAGTTGAGGTTTAGATTAAGTTTTAGGTTTATTTTCAGATTTAGTTTCAGGTTGAGGTTCAGGGTGTGTGACTTACTTTAATTGAAATAGAGAAGAAATATCAATCCCAGTTGCAGTTGCCTGTTGAGATTCACTCACATCATAGAATCTATGGAATTCATACCAAGTGTATATAGAGTATGACTCATTTGGTAGAGATGCTTCAACACACCCAGCTTGACCAGACTTGGCTTCATTATACTCAATATTTTGAGGTTACTCTCCCTAAAAATGTGCATCCATTTCAGGAACTTGAGACTTAGGTACTTGGTCTAGATCTACAGGATCAGCTCTAATTTCTTAAGCCACATATTTCCTATCCAATTGAAAGGAAATTTCCAACCTCTCTTCATCAGAGAGTGTTATCTCAGGAGAAGATTGCTCCTCTGGATGATCTTCTAAAGCAGCTTCTGGGATAATAGGGAGTTCAGTTTGAGTTGCTTCTTTCATAGTAGGAAGTTATCTTAGATTTCCTTCTTCCATTGTAGGGATTTTTTCTACTATAGCCTTTGCCATGGGTTGCTGCTCAGATTCTGGGACAGTTAAGTCTCTTGAACCCTCATGTTGGGTTTCCAGATCAACAAAATCGCTAGGGGCAGGAGGTTCTGTGCCAAGAACAATGGGGGCAACAACAGTCCTTTCTTTTTCAACACCAACTTCTTCTCTATGTGGTACTTCAGATTGAATAACAGCAGGGACATCAGACCTTTCTTTCCCAACAAGAGCTGCTTCTTTACGAGGTACTTTAGCTACCTCTTCCTCTTCTTCTTCATATTCTGAGTATTCAACAAGTTCATCTGGTTCCAAACTAGGATCAGTAATATCCTTTGCCCTAGTTGGATAATCAACATGATTGAACTTCTCATTACTCTTTTCATTATCTTCAACCCATTCTTTCTTCCAAGGGTTCTAGTTGATCTTCATCCTTTTGATGGTAAGTTTGGATAAGCATAATTCAAAATCCATAAGAACTTATTCATTTGGTCCAACTACTCTTTTGGCAACTAGCATAGTTGAGATCATCCTAGAATAAATCAAAGAGGTGGATTTGGATGTGACCTTAATCAATTCACACATATGGTGAATGATATACTTGAACAGATTTATCTAGTGTCCATTCTTCATCAGATGAATCATGAAAACATCTTGGTACTTCAATACAGCAATGCCACCTTTCTTTGGGCTAATCAAATTTTGATCAAATTTGAACAACAGTCTTGTCTCCCCATCCAGTTCAGTAGCTATGGCCCTTCTCTTGGTTCCATTTGAAGTAAGGGTTTCTAGAGCATTTTCCAGGTCAAAGATATTAGTTGTAGGAGGGGGATCTCTTTTATAATCATCACAAATTCCTTCATGAGGAATCCTAAGGCATGCATCCCATAACCATGAAGTGGAAGAGCATTTTTTTCCATTGACCAAACTCATCACAACATATATTTCACCAACATCGAAATAAAACTTTACACACTGATAAAAATGAGATACCAACCTCGAGAAAATTGGTCTATCCTTTCTAGAGAACAATTCAATCCAACCTTTCTCTCTTAAAACTTTTAAATCCAAATATTTTCTAGATAATATACACTCAGGGAAGATTTCTATCTCAAGAACTTTAGTACGGTTTACCAGGTTTGGATTCAGGTGTCCTTCAGGTGTAACTTTGGTGTTATCTTCTTTTTCTTCGAGCATCGCTTATCAAGGGTAGAGGAAGACAGACGCTTCAGCCTTGGCATCCACTGAAGGTTTGGCCAAGAGAGAAGGAGAGAAGGTTTTCAAGGTTGAGAGGGTTTGGAATGAGTGAGTATGAGAGAGTTCAATTGAGAAATCGAGTGAAAACCTTGTGTTTTATCATTTGGGAATGTCAAAAGTTATAAAAAACCGCAAGAAATGAAATAGTAGTGAAATAAAAATTACCACGATACGGGTTAAAATAAATGCATAAATAATCATCACGGTCAGACCGTGAGTATTTGTTACGGTGCGATGATAGATGGTCGTCATAGTGAGACAGTGAGTAATAGACCGTGAACCAAAAGTGTTAACTGTGAGACCGTAAACATGAGACAGCAACCAAGAAACCATGAATAAGAAACAGTAAAGTAAAATATACCAAAATATTAAACATTAAGACCAGTAACATATCTATTTATGATTGATCATGCCAATATCATGTATGATGTAATCTAATCTCCCAGAATTTAATAGTTTAGTGATTATATCAGCAAGTTGATATTTAGTACCAATGAATTCCAAAGTGATATCACCTTTTTGATAATGATCCCTCAAAAGGTGATGTCTTATATAAATTTTTTTTCATAGAAAGTGAAACATGATTTGTTTTAATGTTAATAGCACTTGTGTTGTCACAATTTATTGGCACATGTATGAATTGATATCCATAGTCTAACAATGTGTTTTTCATCCAAAAAACTTGTGCACAAAAACTTCCAGTAGCTATGTATTCAGCTTCTGCAGTAGATAATGAAACAAAATTTTGTTTCGTACTACATCATGATACGAGTGACTTGCCTAAAAAGTGACTTGTTCCTGAGGTGATTTTTCTATCTAACTTACAGTGAGCAATATCAGCATCAGAATAACTAACTAGTTCAAATGATTATCCTTTTAGATAGAACAGTCCTAGATTGTGAGTAAGCTTGAGGTATATGAAAATTCAATTTACAACATTTAAATGTGATTCTTTAGGGTATTCTTGAAAACTAGCACACATAAACATACTAAACATAATATCAGGATGACCACCAGTTAAGTAGAGTAGACTTCTAATCATTCCTCTATAAGTGGTTTGATCAACAGATTTTACATCTTCATCAGGATCCAACTTACAGGTGGTACTCATGGGAGTGTCACTACTTTTAGTGCTATCCAATACAAAACATTTTAAAAGATCTCTAGTATATTTACTTTGAGTTAAAACAATCCCATCATTATTTTAAAAGATTTGAAATCCAAGAAATAATTTTATTTCACCCATTTAACTCATTTAAAATTTGTTTTCCATCATTTGAGAAAAATTAATACGTAAAGAATTTTTTGAAGATCCAAAAATAATATCATCTACATATATTTGAAAAACTAAAACATCATTTGAAATTCATTTTATAAAGAGGGTAGGATCAACTATTCCTTTTTTAAAACCTTTGGAAATAAGAAAAGTACTTAATCTGTCATACTAGGCTCTTGGAGCTTTCTTTAAACCATATAAAGCTTTTGAAAGTTTAAAAAATGATTTGGAAAATGAGGGTTTTTAAATCCAGGGGGTTTTCTAACAAAAACATCCTGAGCTATATACCCATTTAAGAATGAAATCTTTACATCCATTTGATATAGTTTGAAATTCAGATGTGCAATATATGTAAGTATAATTCTAATGGGTTTTAATCTAGCTACAGGAGAAAAAGTCTACTCATAGTCAATTCCTTCTTCTTGATTATAGCAGTGTGCAACTAATATAGCCTTATTTCTAACTTTATTTTCAGCATCATCTACATTATTTCTAAACACCCATTTAGTGCCTATGGTGAAAGGTTACTTAGGTCTTTCAACTAATTCACAGACTTTGTTTCTTTAAAATTGATTATGTTCTTCTTGCATTGCCATTACCCAAAATTTATCATTGATTGCATCATCAGTGTTTTTAGGTTCAAGCTGTGACAAAAAGGATTGATGTTCACCCTGATTTCTAATAGAATCTCTAGTCTATGTCCCTCTATCCTGATTAAAACACAACATCATCTAAAAGATGATTCTTTAGGACCACAGTCGATCTAGTAAAGGTAGGACTAGAAATTTTAGCTCTTCCCTAGGTTCGGGATCAACAGAATCAGATTCTGGTAAATTTCTAGAACTGGTTTTCTACACAATAGGGTCACTAAATATATCATATAGGTTCAGAATAGATAAATCTTCTTCAAAATTTTCAAGAGAAGGTCTAGAGTCATGTTGATTGATTTCATCAAATTTGATGTGAACAGATTCTTCCACACACATGGTTCTTTTAGTGAATACTCTATAGGCATTGCTAGTAGATGAATATCCTAAAAATATTCCTCCATCACTTTTAGAGGAAAACTTTTCAAGATTATCCTTGGTATTAAGAATAATGTATTTGCAACCAAAGACTCTAAATTAAATTACCATAGGATTCCTATTGTTTCAAAACTCATAAGGGGTCTTCTTAAGGACGGGTCTAATCAATACTCTATTTATGATATACCAAGCCGTATTCATAGCTTCAGCCCAAAAGAATATAGGTAGGTTATACTCATTAAGCATTTTTCATTCAATTTCTTGCATGGTTCTATTTCTTCTTTCTACTACATCATTCTGCTGAGGTCTTCTAGGGGGAAAAAAGTTGTGACTATAGACATTGTGTGAGCAATAAGACTCAAACTCAGGATTTTCAAGCTCACAACCATGATCAGTTCTCAAGGTCTTAATCTTAAATCCACTATGGTTCTCTATAGACACGGAGTATTTAATAAAGTAAGAACAAGCTTCACTTTTGGAGCTAAGAAATATACCAAAGTATATCTAGAATAGTCATCTACTAAGACATAGACATAGTGCTTCCCATCTAAACTAGAAACACTAGAAGGTCCAAACAATTCCATATAAACCAACTCGAGAGGTTGAGAAGTTGAATCTTATTTCTTTGATTTAAAAGAAACATTATGTTTCTTTCACTTTTGACAGGTTTTGCAAACTTTGTCTGATGGGAATTCAAGTTTGGGTAGGTCTGTAACTATGTTTTTCCTACTCATGTTTCTAAGTGAATGTATATTATAGTGTCCTAACCTTCTGTGCCACAGCCACGACTCTTTATGAAAAGCATTTAAACAAGTAATGTTTTGTTTAGCTAATGAATTTAAATCAACAGCATAAACATTTTCATTTCTCAATGCAGAAAATACTAAAAAAAAATTAGAATTAAAAACATTACAAGAATCAATTTCAAACATAGCATTAAATTCATCATTACATAACTAATAAATACATAACAAGTTGTATTTCAATCCATCAACAAATAAAACTTTAGAAATTAAAATAGAGTTATTGTTACCAATTTGGCTTAGGCTGATGATCTTTCCTTTAGAATTATAACCAAAGGTGACATAGCCTCCATCAAACTTTATTAAGATTTTAAATCATGAGTAATCCCCAAACATGTTCCTTCAACATCCATTGTCCATGTACCATTTTTTCCTATAGTAATTCTTTAATCAGGATTCCTACAAAATAGATTTAGATGGAAAATGATTTTGGTACTCAAATTTTCTTGGGTCCAGATAAGTTAGAAATTAAAGGTTTAAGTAAAAAAAATTCTTATGGATATCATATAATTTAGAAAATCAATTTATTTTGAAATATAAACATTGTTTGATCTATAACAATGTGAATAACTAGTTGAGGCATTTGAATTTCTAGAACTGGAACTAGCAGAATTTTTTCCAGATTTAGGAATAAATCTATTTTTGGTAAACTATCTCTGTCCAGGATAGTATACCAAAATAGTAGTATACATTGGTGAACCTTGTTTACCTATAATTTGAGTTATAGTGTTCTTTCCATTTGTGAACTTTTTTAAGTCCTTTATAAGTTTCTCATTAGACATTTCCAGTTCAGTATTTTCTTTTAACAGTAGAGCATTCTTTTCCTTTTCAATCTCAAGGGCAAATTTCATAGTGCTAGATAAAGCATGTTGTTTCTTAAAAGATTTGTAATTTTCCTTAAGTTCATTACATGTCTCCTCTAGTATATTAAAATATTCAAATAATTCATTACTAGACATGTTTTCTAATTCAGAATCAGAATCAGATTCAACTCCAGAATAGTATGAATTTAAAATAAGAGGGTCCAGTGTTACCTCAGATGTGTTTGTCAAAAAATACATGTTAACTCTATGAGAATCTTCATCCTTACCATAATCATAATCACTTGAAGTGTCTTCTGAGGCACTCCAAGTTTCTTTTATAGCATTCTTATACCTTCTGTCCTTATAGTCATGTTTCTTCTTGAACTTCAATTTTGGACAGTCAGCTTTATTGTGACATTTTCTCTTGCATTCATAGAAGATAACTTCATCACTCTTGTCAACTTTCTTCCAATCCTTCTTCCAATGACCTTTGTTGTCATATTTACCTTTGTAGTTTTATTTTCTGAAGAATTTCCTCTTCCTATAGAATTTCTTAAATCTTCTGGCTATTTGAGCCATCTCAGCATCACTATCAAGATCTGAACATTCACTTGTTGAGATTTCAATAGGTATGTGAATTTTCTCATTGTCCTTGCTCTTTTAGGCAGTAGACTTAAATGCCACTGACTTCCTTTTAGGTTCATCATCTTCTTCTTTATTAACCTTTAGTTCTTCCTCATACATCATAAGCTTATCAATTAGCTCTTTGACAGGCAGAGCACCAATGTCACATAACTCTCTTATTGAAACAGATGTGACTCTCCATCGGTCTGGCAATCATCTAAATATTCTCATAATTTTTTCCATTGCTGAAACTACCTTTCCATGGGATCTCATAGTGTTGAAAATCTCATTGAACCTGAGGTACATATCAGAAATAGGTTCATCCGTATTCACATTAAAGTTATCATATTTAATAGTATAAGTGTTCAATCTCATTTCTTTAACATTGGATGTTTCTTCATGAGAAACACCCAAAGTATCCCATATTTCAAAAACAGTTTTGCATATAGATATTCTATTAAACTCTTCATCTCCTAGAACACAATATAGGGAATTCATAGCTTTACAATTATTATTGTAAGCAGTTTTAGTAGGTTCATCCCAAGTAGTTATTTCAATTTCTGGAATATTATATTAAGTCTCTATAGCAGTCCAGATGTCAAAACCCATACTATCTAAGTGAATTTTCATCTTATGTTTCATATGGGCATAATTTTTTCCACTGAAGAAAGGTGTCTTGTTGGTAGTATCACCTTCTAGTTTATTATCCATAGCTAGATTTTAGAAAAAATATTTAAAGTGATACAATTTAGAACTAATATAAATTTAATATCTTTAAGATACAACTAAAATTACAGTTGAAAAATAGAATGTTTGGAAATCCTTTAATAAAAAAATTCGTTGATACTAAATGTTCATCGGAGTGGATACTCAAGAGGGGGGGGGGGTAAATTGAGTTCCAATTAAAATTTCTGTTAAAAATATTTATATTAAAATCCCCAATTTATAAAACAAGTCAAATAGTAGTGAATTTTTAAAACATTAAATGTTCAATTAGGTTCTCAAAATATTTATTGGGTCTCTGTTAATTTAATCAGAAGATTAAATTAGCTTTTGAAACTAATCTACTGATTTGCAATAGTTACAAACCCATTCATTATTAACTATCAAAGTAACTTTAAAATAGTTTTTGAATTCAAAGTAATTAGCAGCGGAATATAAAATAGATAGTATATTTTATACTTAATCTAATAATGCACAACAGATGTAAAACAAGTTGTTCAGTCTAACGTCGAGACCTAATCCACTCCACTTGGTGATCACCTGCCACCAAGCTGTTTATATAAATAAAATCTGATCCACAATATGGATCAGGGTTAACAACAGTTCTTATACTGTTCAAGCCATGTAGGGACCTCTACCGCATTTTTTGTGGGAAAACAAATAATGATCAGGCCACACAGGGACCTCATCCACAGTTTCTGTAGGTAAAAAGGAGTAAAAGGTTTGGTGTGAGGACTTTGAGATCCTCCAATTTAGTGAGGAGTCTGTGTGTGTGTATAATATATAGAGTACACACACTACTCAAATGTAAAAAAAAGAATCACTTGGAGTATGTAGAAAAGTGTTTAGAATTATCTAGTGATTAGTAGTACAGCTATGGACTCCTTTGATTCAGCATAAATTCTTTTGAGTCTTTCTTTGGTTTTTTTGTTGAAAAACAGAGTGTCATGGGTCAGCTTGTGTTCTTCCTGAGTGAAGATATTATATTGATGCCAATGTACTTCGTTTGTTCTTTAGTTGTGTTGGATTTCATGCATGAGAGTTATTTTAAGATCGTGCAATGTGTTCTTCACAGTTTTGCTCAGGATTGTCTTTCTGTTCATTACAGAGCACTCGCGTTTCTTAATATGTTGTATTGTCTCTCATGTGCACACTTCTCTTTAACATCGAATGCATGAGGTTGAGCAGACAGGTTCCATGTATTTTTTGTCTCGTACCTCGTACTATGTCTACATATAAACATTAATTATGCCAGTTCATTAAATTCATAAAAAAATGAAAGTTAAAAAGTTAATGAGTAAAACGAAAAAAGAGTTTAAGAAAGGGTGTCACAGTAGTTATGAAAATGGTGTCTTCTTCACAGTATCTCCTTTACAATATCTTTTTCACGGTATGTCCTTCACGGTGTCTCCGTGTCACGGTGTCTTGCTCACAGTGTCTCGATCACGGTGTCTGAGTCACGGTGTCTGAGTCATGGTGTCTGGCTTACGGTTTCAGGCTTATGGTGACTTGCTCATAGTTTATGTATTCACGGTGCCTTGATCATAGTTTCTTGAATTCATCATTCCTTGATGACTATGTCTTTCTAACTGTGTTTGTTCTGACCTTCTTTCTTCACGGTGTCAGTCTTACTGTGTCACGGTGTCTCGTGGTCATGGTGTCTCATTGTCACTATGTTTGAAACTTGGACAAACAACTGTATTCAGACTTAAATAGTAATATGAAAAAAAATTGAATTGAACTTTACCATTATAAAGTATAAGATAACTTGAAAAATAAATACACATAATTGATAAGATAAGTGAGATTTGTGATCATGAATATAATGTGTAATTATTATTTAGATTTGTAAACAGTAATGAGATTTGTGATCATTAAAACATGAGTAATACATGAGGAGTCCAAAAATCACCCCCTTTTTGATGATCACAAATCATGTATAGGTAAAGTATAAATGAGATGAAACTAGAGATAATATATCATATAGAATAAATTATTATAAGATAACCCACAACTTTTTCTACATGTTTTGGGATAATCAAAAAGTGTAAATAATAGAGGACAAACAGTGAATATGTCAATAAAAATGGTCAGAATACAACATACAGAAAAAATATAAAAAACAAATACATCCCCATAAAAAAGAGTGGGCACTAGTAGACTTCATGGATGTGCCTTCTCTTTGCCTTTATTAACAGCAGAAAAGGAAGCCATAGGGGCAGTTGCTGATGTAGAATAAGGCATAGAAGTGGTAGACATTGAAGTTATAGGTAGACCTTCAAAGATTGAGGGAGCCAAGGTGGGAGCTATAGAAGATCAATTTTGGGGTTGACCAAGAATCACTGGCCTGATCTAAGTAAGAGCTTGGCTAACAGACATGGCAGTTAAGGCTAAAGCAGGCAGTCCAGGTCTGAGAGGGGCAGCAACTAGAGCAACCGTTGGTGTAATCTTGACTTGAAGGTAAGGATTCATAAGATTGATGATGTCTATAATAATTTCTCCTCTATACTGAATTTCCTTTTCCAACTCATATTTATTTTCCATGAATTTTTCCAACAATATGGTAAACTCAGTGATTTCCTAAACTTGAGTTTTGAAAGCCTGAGTAATATGAGGTATTCTCAGATTCTCGACATGATACATAAAGATATTGGACATGTCATATTTGGAGAAAGCCCGATTGAGATAGAAATATATTTTCATAGTGATCTCCTACTGAGAATCATTGGCAATCATGGAATGAATTTGAACCAGGTGAAGGACTCTATCACTGTTCTTAACAACATCAAATAAATAAGACATATTAAAACCACTAAAGGCATTATGAATCTCTTCCTTGATTATGGATTTGAGAAAGGAACTCTTCAAATAATATGAAGAGGTTTGACCAGAGGAAGGAGAAGCTTTGACAGTTATGGTAAGAGACGTGAGCTGTTTCCGGACCTTTTGAAGATATCTGGTGTATTCATATATAAGCTTATTCAGGTTCTCTACAAGCTCTCTCATTAGGTGAAAAATCAGTTTGTTTCTTTCTCCAATCTTTTCATCAACAGATAGGAGGTAGGGATGCATTTGGGACACAATCTCTTGAGAAATGTTGGAAACAGTAGGTTAAGGAGAAGTAGCAATAGGTGCGGGCTCTGATCTGGAGTGCAGTTCATTCTGAAGGTTTTCGACCATACCATTCAGGGATGCAACATCAGCACTAAGAAACTTTTTTTTTCAACTCTGACTTCTTGAATTTCATGGATCATCCTGGGTTGAATGTGCAAAATAATATTTTCCAAAAGCAGTGATGCATCTTCCTGACTTAGTTGTTTCATAATTTGAGGTTGTGGGGACATAATTTTCACAACACCAGCTAAGATAGAATCTCCAAAAACGTTCATATAATCCTTGATGTCAGAATATTTCTGATCAGGTAAAGGTGCAGGAGCAGGAAGTGGTACATGGGCAGGTTCAGGGTCTGGTTGTGGTTCAGATTTAGTTTTAGGTTCAGTTTCAGATTCAGTTTCAGGTTGAGGTTCAGGGTGTGTGACTGAAATTAATTGAAATAGAAAAGAAATATCAATCCTAGTTATAGTCACCTATTAAGATTCACTCACATCCTAGAATCTAAGTAATTCATACCGATTGTATACAGAGTATGACTCAGTTGGTTGAGATGCTTCGACATACCCAGCTTTACCAGTCTCAGCTTCATTAGAATCAATATTTTGAGGTTCCTATCCCTTAAAATGTGCTTCCATTTCAGGAACTTGAGGCCCAGGTACATAGTCTAGATCCACAGGATCATATCTAATTTCCTCAGCAATTTCATGCCCTACAAATTGAAAGGCTATTTCTATCATCTCTTCAGCAGAGGGTATTATCTCAGGAGTAGATTATTCCTTTGGATGATCTTCCAAAGATGCTTCTTGGATAACAGGGAGTTCTGTTTGAGTTTCTTCTTGCATAGTAGGAAGTTCTCTTAAATTTCCTTCTTATATTGTAGGGATTTTTTCTACTACATCCTCTGTCATGGCTTGCTGCTCAGATTCTTGGACAGTTAAGTCTCTTGTAGCCTCAGGTTGGGTTTCCAGATCAACAACATCGCTAGGGGTAGAAGGATCTTTTCCATGAACAATGGGAGGAACAACAGTCCTTTATTTTTCAACACTTGCTTCTTCTCTATATGGTACTTCAGTAGGAATAACAGCAGGAACAATAGTCTTTTCTTTCTCAACAAGAGCCGGTTCCTTACGAGGTACTTTAGCTACCCTTTCCATTTCTTCTTCATCTTCAGAGTATTCAACAACTTCATCTGGTTCCAAACTAGGACCAGTAATATCCTTTGGCCTTGTTGTATAATCAAAAAGATTGAAATTATCAAAAAAGTCATTATCTTAAACCCATTCATTCTTCCAAGGGTTCTAGTTGATCTTCATACTTTTGATTTTAGGTTTGGATATGCAGAATTCAAAATCCATAAGAACGTCTTCATTTGGTCCAACTACACCTTTGGTAACTAGAAGAGTTGTGATCATCCTAAAAAAACAAAGAGGTGGATTTGGATGTGACATTAATCAATTCACACATATGGTGAATGATATACTTGCATATATTTTTATTGTGTCCATTATTCATCAAATGAGTCGTGAAAACATCTTGATACTTCAATACAACAAATTCACCTTTCCTCGAGCTAATCAAATTTTGATCAAATTTGAACAACAGTCTTGTCATCCCATCCTGTTCAGCAGCTATGGCCCTTCTCTTAGTGCCATTTCTAGTTAGGGCTTCTAGTGCATTTTCAAGGACAAAGATATCCGTTGTAGGAGGGGGATTGTTTCCCTCGGATTTCGGGGATGACCGCCTTGTTGGGAGGTTCAAACATTCCGATCGGTTTCTAATGGGTTTATTCGTAGAACCAGAAACATCCAATTATTCTATATCCATTCGGATCTACTTTCCAAAGGTAGGTGCTCATTAGTTTGTGGAATGATGAGGTATAGGAATTTTCATTGGTCTAGAGGATGAGAGGTCAGACTCATCACACCATTTTTAGGGGAATTATTGTCTACTATGGGACACTCTTTATAGATTTAAGTTATGTTCGTGAATCCTTATTACATTACCAAGTATAAAATGGGATTTCCTTCAGATTTGACAATCAATGATTAAATATGTAGGAAATTTTGAGAGTCATTTATATGTATTCGAGGTTCTTCACCGATAGAGAATCATCTGTATTTATTAGAGATTCTTGGTCATTGTTACCCTTCGACACATTTATATAGAAGTCTCTTGGTCGTTATGATGACCATGCTGGTTTTGAAGCCACTCAGTGGGGCACTAGAATTTTATTGTCATTCCGAAGGACATGAATTATTTCAAAGTTGGGATCGAACCCATAGATGGGCTACCTATGTATCCTTTTTTTTAAAAAGGAATCATAACCCACATAGTTCAAGTAAGGGAGTACGATTTTTATGATTGATGGCTCAAAGAAGGATTTCATAATTACTTTTACACTCTAAGCTCACATGAGTCATGATGGGTGTGAGAAACAAGAGGTATTGGTAAAAATTAGACAATTGTTCCATGAAAGATGCAATCATAAGAAATAATTTGGGGCTTATGTATGTATGACTACCCAGATAAATGAAGGTTAGAATTTACGTTAGGGAAGAAATCCAGGAGCAGGGTCCATAAAGGTAAATGTGCTTCATGGAGATTTTGAATACTCTAACTTGGGGCTTACTCCTAAAAAGGAGGCCCAAATTAGGAGAGGACTTATGATTGGGTTTTACTCCTGAAAAAGAATCCCAGATCAAAGGTAAATTAGGACTGGTTAAGAGAAATTATGACTGGGGATTACACTTGAAAAGAAGGCCCAGGTTAAGAGATTTGAAAAATTAAAGGACTTGGGGCTTACTCTTGAAGAGGATTCCCATGTTTGGACTTGGGTTTACTCTTGAAAAGGAGGCCCAGGTTAAACAGAATTAAGGTTTGGGGCTTACTCCTGAGGAGGATGCCCATATTTTGGGGAATTATGACTGGGGCTTACTCCTGAAAAGGAGGCCCCGGTTAGGGGATCTGGGGCTTACTCTTAAAGAGGATGCCCAAATCAGAGGACTTGGGGATTACTCCTAAAGAGTATTCCCAAATTAGAGGACTTATGAGTGAGGATTATTCATGAAAAGGAGATCCAGGTTAAGGATTCTATCATCTTAAAGGGTGAGGTTGAATGAATAAAATCTCAATCTTTAGTGACATAAAGATGTGTAAATCACTAGGTTTTGAGAGATATTCCATAGAACTCCTTTCAGATAAGGAATTCAAATCAAGAAATCATGCCATAAATGGCTTTGAAGAGTGTCTTGAAGACTGAATCTTGAATAGGAAAGGTGGAATGGCTTAAGAGGGGTGAAATGGGCAAGAAGGGCACCCAAAAAGGCAGGGGCGCGCATGTCCTGGTAGGCGCCCAGGTAATGCGTGGGAGCGCAAGTCCTGGTCGCGTAGGTATGCCTGCGCGACATATGGGGTACTTGCACGACGATTAACCAACAGGGTAATACTTGAGAGACTCTTGATTAAATCCTTTAGAATCCTCTTGAGGTTCTTCCAGAAGATGGGCACGCAAGTTCTATTGAAGGAGTAAGGAAGCGCGCAAGTGTGGCCTTTTCCATTAAGGGAAGGCCACTCAAGCACGCAAGTGTTGATGAGTTTCAACACTTAGGCCTTCCTCCCCATCATTTGATCTTCCGTTCTAGGTAAGAAATTACCTTAGAAGTGTTTCTGAAGCTTTGAGAAGAGACTAGGGCGCCGGGAGCTCAAATCTGAGTTTCTGGAAAAAAATCCTCCCCGAATAGGGGGCCCACAGGGTCTATTTATAAGTAGTAGAATACCCCAGTCGGTTATCACTTAGGTCGCGCAATTTACTTGCGCGACCATCATGCGTCACGCAAGTGGACTTGCGTGACTGTGAGGGAACATGCGTGACATATGGGAAATGTTCTCCTTTTTCATCCCTTTGTCTATTTTTTATGTTTCTTTAAATTATGAATCACATTGGACTAAGGTATTTCCCTTTGTAAGTCGTTAGACTCTGTGACGGAAAGGAGTGTTAACAAAAGTCCCACCTCAGAGTTGGATCCAGAGAGAAAAGAGGATTTGACTCTGAGGTAAAAATAAAAACAAGAACTCTCTCAGTTTAAAATCATGCATGTCGGACATACAAAGGCTAATGATTAAGCTCAAAATAGCTTTGACCGAAATGGATTAAAATTGACTCAATTCCTTGAAAATTTATCTGAAAACATATTACCATACTCAAGTATGAGGGAAAATATGTATGCTATGACTTATGAATATTTGAATCTGAGAAATGATATGAAAAAGAGATAAAAGGCATTAGAAGAAGTAGTTTCCATGAATGAAGTTACCATTATTTAACAAACCTGTTAGGGGGTTGAATTATGCAGGTCCACCTAAGGGAATTGGCTGCATAGTTAAATAAAATAACATATTTTGGCTAACAAGTCTGTTATGTAGACTGTTTATGCAAGGCCGCCTATGGGCATGTGCTACATAGTCAGGAAAAAGAACTCTCAGAAATTTACTTTCCTAGTGCTAAAAGCCAGTGATGGTTTATGGAGATTCAAATCTTCCATAGTATAGAGTTTTCTATATGGAAAGAGGTACTTGAATATGGAGAAGATATATCCAAACAAGATTATCGAAGAACTGGCTGAATATCACTCCTACGAAGGTCTGACCCAAACGTAGGGAAGGAGAATATAAACCATAGACTTGAATACTTTCAGATCATGAAAAAGGATATGGGACAAATATGTTAAGGATGGCTATTTTTAGGATCCCTACATAATGTCATTTAAGACAAATAAGGACAAAAGGGGCATTCTTCCCAAGAATGAATTTACCACTATCCGAAAACCCGTTATGGGGTTGAATTATACAGGGCCACCTAAGGGCATTGGATGCATAGTCAAATAATAGAATTTTTTGGATAACAAGTCTGTTATTAGACTATTTATGCATGGCTACCTATGGGCATGTGCTGCATAGTCAGGAAAAAGAACTCTCAGAAGTTTGACATTTTTGTGACTAGAAGTCATGAAAAGGGTTATGAGGATATGAAGATATTTAAGGTTAGGATTATGACGCATAAAGATGGGTATTGTTCAATTTATACAGAGATATACAGATCAATGCTAACCATAATCATGTTGTGGCTCGGTCCTGAATTGAAATGTTGGACTTCACTACGTATCCCATAAGGATGAGAATCAAGCGATACGTAGTTCTTAAACTACAGTTTAATGTCGTGTGGGAGAAAAGGATTAGAGATCTTAATTTAGGGTCATAGATCTTGGACCATTATAAGAAATACACAATGTGTCTTTTCATGGGGACTTTTTATCCATGGGACTGAAAATAGAATTTGGGGTTAGGCCCAAAGACTTGGGGCTGGATTCAAGGGACAGTCGAATGTCCCTACGTATCCTATAAGGATGGGAATCAAGCCCACATAGTTCTAGAATTACCCTTTGTAAAAATTTGGTTCGTACATGTGAAGGGTGAAAGGGGACATTAGTACAATGATGGTTTAACCCACGATAAAAGGTTTGGGCGTTGCCATGTATGCACGTAGTCTTTGAAATGAATCATGATTGAAAAATCAATGTAAATAATGGTTCACCATCATGTGAGGGTATCAAAGAATATTTTAGTTTATTGTCATACTGGACAAAAGTGTTGCATATTTTAACGTCATATAACAAGGACGAAAGTGATCCAATGTAAAGATATTTATTATTGGGGCGGTTTCATGAATCAACATCATATGAGATGGAGGTGAATCGATGTGAAGAGATTGGTTTTCAGCTTGAACCTTGGGAGGTTGCCTACATACCAAGCCTAGAAGGCAAGGATCAAAGTCCGTGCAATTCAATTAAAGAATTAATTAATGATCAAGTTGTTCTTGGGGACAATGACCTAAAAAAATAATGTTTTTGGGACTTACACATGGTTAGGGGCCCAAAGAGAGTGTTATGGTTGATGTTTTCTCTAAGCTCACATGAGTCATACTCAGTGTGAGAAACAAGAGATAACAACAACCGTAACAATGCATAGTTTAATGTCATGTAGGACATATAAAGGGACTATGCAGTTTAAAGTCTTGCAGTTAGGACTATAGGTGCTGCACAGTTTAGCATCATGAAGTTAGGAAGATGGGGACAATAGAGTTTAATATCATGTTGGATGAAAGGGGGACTGTATAGTTTAACGTCATGCCGTGAGGACAATAGAGTACACCATTTAACATCATGTTAAACGCATTGGGGATTTTTTTCCACAGTTTAGTTTCATGTTGGACGAAAGTGTGAATAGTTTAAGGTCATATGCACGGACTATGGATGGTGCAGTTTAATGTCATGCTGGACAAAAATGTATTTTAAGGTCATACATGACCTTTGATTATTATGTAGTTTAACGTCATTCCAGATGTAAGGGACTTTTATACAGTTTAGCATCATTTAGTTAGGACGTCACAGTTTAATGTCTTGATGGATGTAAGGGACTTGTAAATAGATTAGGGTCATATGCATGGACTGTTAATGATGCAGTTTAAGGTCATACAGGACCTTGTTGCAGTTTAAGATCATACTGGGCCATTTAGGGAACTGTTTCATAGTTTAACGTCGTGTGGGACGAAATTAATACAAATAGTTTAAGGTCATATGTATGGACTGTTTTAGTATAGTTTAACATCATATAGCAAGGATGAAATAGGGAATTTGCAGTTTAATATCATGAAGTGAGGACATCACAGTTTAACGTCATGTTGGACCAAGTTGCAGTTTAAGGTCATACTAGACCATTTTGGAGACATAGTTTAATGTCATGTTGGACCAAGGGGGACACAGTTTAATGTCATGTTGGACCAAGTTATAGTTTAAGGTCATACTGGACCATTTCTGTATATTTTAACATAATATAGCAAGGACAATGGGGACAATAGAGTTTACCCTCATGTTGGACCAAAGGGGGACTGTGCAGTTTAATGTCATGCAGTGAGGACAAAAGAGTACACCATTAAACGTCATGTTGGACACATTGGGGATTTTTTCCACAGTTTAGCATCATGTTAGACGAAAGTGAGAATAGTTTAAAGTCATATTCATGGACCGTGGATGGTGTAGTTTAATGTCATTCTGGACAAAAGTGTAGTTTAAGGTCATACAGGACCTTTGATGATTATGTAGTTTAACATCTTTCCGGACGTAAGGTACTTTTATAATGTTTAGAATCATGTAGTTAGAACATCATAGTTTAATGTCTTGTTGGACGTAAGGGACTTGAAAATAGTTTAGGGTCATATGCATGGACCGTTGATGGTGCAGTTTAAGGTCATACAGGACATAGTTGCAGTTTAAGGTCATATTGGACCATTTAGGGAACCTTTTCACAGTTTAATGTCATGTGGGATGAAATTAATACAAATAGTTTAAGGTCATATGTATGGACCGTTGCTGTATAGTTTAACTTCATATAGAATGGATTAAAGATGGACTTTGCAGTTTAATGCCATGTAGTGAGGATATCACAATTTAACTTCATGTTGGACCAAGTTGTAGTTTAAGGTCATACTGGACCATTTTGGAGACACAGTTTAACGTCATGTTGGACCAAGGGGGACACAGTTTAACGTCATGATGAACCAAGTTGCAGTTTAAGGTCATACTGGACGATTTCTTTATAGTTTAATGTCATATAGCATGGACAAAAGAGGTACTATGCAGTTTATACAAAATACTTCTTCAAAAATCTAGCATTGGTTGGAGTAGTGATGAGTTATCCATCCATCGAGATTAATCAATAAGCTCCATTGGAGTAGACCCTATGTATTCAATAAGGTCCTTCCCATTTTGGCTCAAGCTTGGGAGGTTTCTTTCCTGGTATCATTGGTGTTCTGAGAACAAATTCCAATTCTCCCTGAGTGAATGAACGAAGATGAACTTTTTTGTTAAAAGCTCATGCTATTCGATTCTGATAGACTTCCAAGTGGTGTAAAGTCCACAATCGTTTCTCATCTAACCATTACAATTCATTCAACTGCTTTTAGTATTGTTCATATGTAGATGATTGATCACAAATGGAAACTCTGAGCGAGGGTAGTTGAACTTCAATGGCCAAGACGTCTTTCATTCCATATACCAATGAATATGGAGTTGACTGAGTTGCACTGCGTGTGGTAGTCCGATAAGCCCATAAAGCAAGAAAGAGTTTATCAAGCCATGACCTCTTATCTTTATCCACCATCTTTTGCAGTATATTTGAAAGAGTCTTGTTAAAGGATTCTATCTGGCAGTTGGCCGGTTCATGATACCGAGATGAATGGTTGGATTTGATGTTGTATTCTTGATACAACTTCTTCACTTCGAATGAACAGAAATTGGTGCCATTGTCTGTCAATATGGTATGATGGACACCAAATTTGGTAATGATGTTAGACTTGATGAAGCTAACAACGCATTTAGAACTGACTTCCATGATAGGTATTGCCTCTTCCCATTTTGAAAAAAAAAGACAGTAGCAGTAAGAATGTACTTAAAATGCTTGGCTGTAGCCGAAAGGTAAGGTCCCACCACATCCATTCCCCATGTGGAAAATGGCCTTGAGTATTTAGCTGTATAAAGAAACTCTACAGGTTGATGAATGAAGTTGGCATGTACTTGGCATGAATGACACTTCTTTGTGAAATCGACACAATCTCGTATCATTGAAGGCCAAAAGTATCCAAGCCTTCGAATCTGATCAGACAGTCTATGTCAAGACTAGTGGGCACCATAGACTCCTACATGCACTTCTTTCATGACATCCATTGTCTCTTCACCTTCAATACGTCTGAAGAGAACTCCATAAAAACCACGTTTGTAGAGAATTTTCTCTAGGTGATCTGGGTTATCATAAAGAGTAAAATTTACCACATGTCGCCAGATTTGTTCTTTCTCAGCTCTATCTGGTGGAAGTGTTCCATCTTGAAGGTATTCCCTGATAGGTGAAATCCATCCTGTAGTATGACCATATGGTTCCGGAATGAGACGAATTTCATTATTTTCCTCTGTTCCGATTCGAACATAATGTAAAATTGCATGACGGTGGGAAATACTGATGGTTGTCTCATCCCGATTGGGATCTGCCAGAGCTGTGGCTATATTAGCCAGTGTATCAGCTTGAGTATTTTGTGATCCTGGGACATAAGAAAATGTCGGTTACAAAGGGAATTCCCCCATTAACTCTCTGACATAATCATATATAAGGATTAGTTCTTCATTTCTAATGTCATAATCCCCATTGACTTGTTTGATTACTAGTCTGAATCACCTTTCACCTTTATGTGATTCAATTGTACTTGAAGTGCTAATTCCCAGCCTACGATGAGATCTTGGTATTCTGCTTCATTATTGGTATCACCTTCCCACAATAAGAAGGAATAAGGTAACACTACCTTGTCAAGAGAAATGAGCACAATTCCTAATCCAACTTTGTTGAATTGAGGATTTTCCATTTTCCTCCCTGTTGGACTACTAGAAGCACCTTCAAAATACATTTCCCATGCCTGAGGACTTTCTTGAATAGAGAAGACTTTCTCATCAAGGAGTTCAATATCTGAATATGTGTCTTCCACAGAAGGGTTTTCATCTAGGAAATCAGCCAGAGCTTGGCCCTTTATCGCCTTTTGAGACACATACTGAATGTCAAATTGCTGAAAAATAACTTCCCACCTTGCCAGACGTCCTGTAAGCATTGGATGACTAAGGATAAATTTGAGCGGGTTATTGCGAGATACCAATTGGACCTTGTGATGTTGCAAGTAGTGTCTCAACTTCTAAACTGCAAAGATTAATGCCAGGTAGCACTTCTCAATACTTGAATACTGGGTTTCTGATTCAATCATGGGTTGAATGAGATAGTATAGGTAGTTTTCATTCCCAACATCATTCTTTTGAGCAAGAAAGGCACCCAATGATCTCTCTAGAGTTGTCATGTAGAGGATAAGTGGTCTTCCTTCAATAGGTGGCATGAGTACCGGTGGACTCAAAAGTATTACTTGAGAATGTCGAATGCTTCTTGACATTCTTCAGTCCACTGGTAAGTGACTCCCTTCTTCATCAATTTGATGAAGGGTGATCTTTTGCCTGTCAAATTGGTAATGAAACGTCGAATATAGGATAAGTGTCCTTGAAGTCCTCTTAATTCTTTCAAATTTCGAGGAGGTGACATAGCATGTATTGACATGGTCTTCTCAGGATCGACTTCAATACCACGATGGCGTACAAAAAATCTGATAAATTTTCCTGAGGTTACCCCAAAAGCACATTTTAAGGGGTTCATTTTCAAATTATGTTGTCGAAGCTAGCGAAATATGACTTCCAAATCAGCCAAGTGATTAGAACATTGTTTGGATTTAACTACCAAATCGTCTATATAGCATTCAACAAACTTCCCTAAGAAGGGTTTGAAGATACGATGCATGGCACGCTGACAAGTTTCACCTGCATTCTTTAAGCCATAGAGCATTACTCGTTAGAAAAACACACCCTGAGGGGCTCTAAAGGATGTATATTCCTCATCTTCTGGGGCCATTCAGATCTGATTATATCCGGAATATCCATCCATGAAGGAAAGTGCTTTATAGCCAGCTGTTGCATCAATTAGAAGTTCTGTAATCAGAAATGGGAAAACATCCTTAGGATAATGCCGATTAAGATCTCAGAAATCGATGTAAACTCTAATTTTTTCGTTCTTTTTCTTTACAGGGACAATATTAGCCAACCATTTTGGATATTGAACTTCTCTGACAATGTTATCTTTGATAAGATTATCCACTTCAGCTTCAAATTTGGAAGCATAAGTTGGGTGTGTTATTCTCGCGGCTTGCTTAAATCCTCGACGTTCTTCTGGTAAACCCAAACGATGAGTAGCAACATCAGGAACATGCCCGGGCATTTCTGTATAGATCCAAGAAAATATATCTCTATTTTGATTTAGAAATGAAATATACATTTCTTTCTCTTCAAGAGTCACGGCCGCACTGATTAAAGTGGGGCGTGGATCTTCATTTGTACCCAGATTTATTTCTCTGAGTTCATCCACAGTGGTAGAGATACCCTCTTCAAATGTTGTAGGAGCATCTCCAAGATTTTCCTCTTCCTCTTCATCATGTATTATTTCTTCCGTTTCTACTTGCATTGTATATGATAAAGTAGAATTTTCATGATCCGAAGAGATGTTAAAGTTTGCATATCTTAAAGAAGAATCTTTCATTTCCGACCTGATTGACGATGAAGGGTCTTCTTTGGGTAATAAAGAGAAGATGATGGATTGAGAATCGACATCATTGTTCACTTTTGATGTTGTTATAACTTCTTCTGGCCTAATTGGAGAACCATAGACTTGTAGGATTTCAGTAGATGAAATGAAGACATTACCATTTGGGCTTTCATCACTGCTTGGTAGATTAACAATTTCTCACATGTTGTTTGGATTGATTACCGTAATTGAAATTATGGACCATTCCATAAGAGTATTTTGATTTGGGTCTATCTTGTCAATTTGACTGATAGGCAATACATAATCTGTACTCACATGTTTAAATTGATTTACTGTAATTTTCTCCAAACCATATGGAGAATTAACTTTGGTAATCTCTTTTGTTGTGGATTTCTCCCTTCCCTTCATGTGATAGAATTCTGCCTCAATGTATTGAGACTCAAATGTCTTAAATGGGGCCTTATCACCATACAATGTCCCAACATGAACATTGAATCATTATTTGAGACATTGATGGTATACTGAAGGGATAACTGCATGTTGATGTAGCCAGGGTCTTCCACTAAAGATGTTGAAGGCTGAGTCTTGATCAACAACCATGAAATCAGAATTGGATACAAGATCTCCATACTGAGTTCTGAGTGTAACTTCTCCCAGTGGTTCTTGTTCATTTTTATCATATCCTTGTAACATCACAGTAGAAGGAGATAAATCGGATTCTGTGAGGCCCAATCGACGAAGTGTAAGAATGGGCATGAGGTTGACTCCTGAACAATTGTCAATGAAAGCTCTTCGGACATCTATGCCATTGACCATTCCAGACAAGTACAATTGTATAATATGTCAATGCACAACATAAACTTCATCTTCATCAGTAAAAGTTTTTATTTCATGGAATTCTGTAGGATTATTCTCTATGTGATAGACTTCAGTTGCAGCAATTTCAGTTTCAAACTCCTGAGGACTTGACAAAGCCTCGATGAATGCTTCCTGAAGATCTTTTGATAGATTCAGAGCATCCATAATTGATAACTTGGATGGTACTTGGGCCAAGTGTTTCAATATATCATACTTTTGATCCAGAGGTTTGCATTTCCCAATTAGAATATGTGGTTTAGTAGGTACCTTGGAAGAAGATGCTTTGGAAGTTGATGCATCTTGTATTGGGATAGGATTTGGCAATATTCCTAGTTTTAGAAGATTAAACCGATTAGATCCATTTACTTGCTGAGATGAAGAATATGGAACCTTCAACCAGTATTCCAGAATAACTGTGCCAGGACTGAATTTTCTATTGCTAAAAAAACTTGCTGGTTCTTGTTGAGCTCGCAGAAGGGCTCTACCATGAGTTTCTACCGCGTACACAGTTCTAGAAGGGGTAGAATTAGAATAGTGGATTCTGTAAGATCCATGTCTTCCCCAGTATCCTGAGCCCCTAGAACTTCCTCTGATTCCCCTGTTTGATATCGGGAATTTGGACTCATTGAAATCGAAATTGCGACTAGCATATGGATCTGTTAATTGAATCATATTAACAGAACCGAATATTAACTCTTCGTCTGATGAAGACTCTGCCTGATTAGCCTCTTTAGGCTGTTCTGTTTGGTGGGGCGGTGCCCATGGCGTTGAAGTAGATGAAATGATGTTCGCCAAAGTCAGAGACAACTTAGGCATTGACACATACTCATCTTCTTCTGATTCTTTTTCTTTCTTTAAATCATGTCTTTTTTTAAGGACATTCCCTCTAACAAAGAGGGTTTTTCCACAACATTCATGGAAGAAGACACAATTGGTTTCTTTAATTGTGTTTGAAAAATAGCATGAGTTCAATTGATTTTCTTCCTGACCATCCAATCATTATACTTCTATGCACTTTTTCTTTTGACTTCTTGCCATTCACCTTCCTCTTCTGGAACTGTAGTAGTGACACATGCTACCTGGGCCGAGGAGCCTTTCAATGTGACTTGTCCTGAGTCGACCATCTTTTGTAGGAGGTCATTGAAGACAAAACACTCCTGGATGGGATGCCCTAACATTTGATGAAAAGGGAAATAATTGGGATGGTTTTAATCTCCTTTCTTGTTTGGCCTCTTGGGCATTGGAAATTGAACCAAATTGTTCTCCAGAGTTGAAATGAAATAACCAGGAACTTGTTCATTTTGGAAAGAGTATGTTTTGCTCTTCAAATCCTCAAATTGTTTTCGTCTTTGATCTATTTGATCATCTGGATGAAACGTCCTTTGTTGTTGGTGCTCAGAAGGTGGAGACCTTCGAGAAGATGAAGGTTTTGAGGTAGAAATAGGTAAAGGTGCATGTTTAAGCATAACTATAGCAGTTTCTTCTTTACCCATTATCCTTCCTGTAGCTGATGGAATTACACGAGATTTAGCCTTAGCCTGTATAAGGGAATCTTCAATCTCTTGAGCGATTGAATTAAGGTCTTGAAACCCTCCTGTGTATTTCACAGGGATTAACGGCGTGCGTAATTCGTCATGCAGATTTCCCACACAGATTGGCAGCAATTCTCCTTGAGGGAGTGATAAACTCGAGGAATATGTTAATCCCTTCCATCGAGAAATGAAATAAGAGACCCTTTAATTCTCCCATTGCTTAAAGTTTGTAAGATCAAAAACTGTTGTCTTTGGAAAAGTTGAGCTGAACTGAAGGAGGAATTTTTTGCGAAAATCCTCCCATCCGGTAATTGACAAGGATTTCAAGCTTGTATACCAAATAAAAGCTGGTCCTTTCAACGTTCGCACAAAGCATCTGAGTTTCACTGCTTCTTACTGCTCCGAAGTTCCCATCATAGGATCGCAACAAGACACATAATGCGTCAAATGCTGTTTAGGATCGCCTGATCCATTAAAAATAGGGATTATAGGGTTTCCAAAACTGGATGGAGGAGAGATTGAATCTACCCATTCAGGGTAAACTTTCTTTTCTGGTTGAACATGCACACATTTCCCTTCCATAGTTTCTAACTGAGCTGTTAATGACTCAATAGTAGTTATTAACTTTTGAGAAACATCCGATTGAACTTGGACTTGGGTAGGTGCAATGACTAGATCTTGGACAGATGTGGTAATTGGTGCTGTAATTGATGGTAGTACTGCTGACTGTTGTTGCACTTGACCCATAGGATTAGACCTGTGAGGGTGTACTGATAGAGGAGGATAATATTGATCCATCTCAGTATATGCAACAAATTATTTTGGCTAACTGACTCCAGCATACTTAAGAAGAAGATTACCCTGAAGTAGTTTTGCCTTCAACCTTCTTAATTCCTTCATTTCTTCCTCCTGTTATGCAAACTGTTTCTCTAGTGAGAGAGATTTACCATCTCCAGAGGAAGGATATGTAACCTGGTTCTTTCCCTTCCCTTAGTTGGATCCTTTTTGGGGAGGGGGATGTGGGTTACTCAAAGGATTACCTAGGTTCTGAGTAATCCTTTGACTTCATGTACGCACACCTTCTTCATTTGTGTTGGTGTGTACATCTTCTTGAGCAGGATCCTCTTCATCTAATTCCCCTGAGTGAGCCTCATATGGTGGATCAGAAACAAAGACATTGATGAAATTGATTGATTCATAACTCATCGCATCCCTTCTATTAGAATTTCGGTGATATTGTCTTCTTCCATGTCTTTAATGAGACATTGCCTTTTGCTGATTCAATCCCTCATGAATTTCTTGACGAATCGTAATTTGGAGGGAATCTCATGATAATTTGGCTATTCGTTCCTCTTGAAGTTTCTTCCCCAATCGAGAAAAGACCGAATTTCTCTGAGGAGGGGATTTATGATTTGAAAAAGTCCCTAGTCTAGTGGACTAGTGTTATTCCTTCTGTTCTCTCTCAACTCCTCGAATCCTATTTGTTGATTTCGAGGGTTGGTTTAAAAGTGTCCCCAGTCTGGTGAGATGGGGTGGCTCTTGACATGCTATGTTTGAAAATTTCTTAAAATTCCTCCTAATCTTGCGAACCTTAGTCTGGAAATTAGCTGGATTCAATAACCTATATCCACTTTCATCACCTAGTTCAAAAGACCGTTGGATGATTTCTGACACTTCTGTCACTTGGTGACGTGCTTGCTCCAAATGAGAGGCCTATTCAATATTATCATTTGCTTGATGCAAGAGTAATTCAACAACTTGTTCTCTATATTCTTGATTTTGAGAGGAACTAGTTAAAGCATGTTCTTGGGCAAGATTCCGATTACAAACAAAGCCCATTGACTGTGGTCGGCCGTGGGCAATAACATTGCATGAGACCATTTTCAGCGGTCTTTGCTGATAGGAGAGCACCGTGAAATGTAGTGCTCCATGAAAACCCCATCCTCTGACATGAATACTACATGGGGCATTGGAAATTAACTGATGCAATCTTCTTAATGCTCCAAGGCATGAACGTTGAAGGGCACTCTGTTGTTTTTCAGCCTACGGATATCGAGAGACTGATAGGGACTCCAAATCAATCTGACATTGTAATCCTTCTATTATCTTAAGATGATTTTCATATTTATCATAAGATAATACTTTCTTTTTCAACTGACAAAGAGTTTTCCATATGATGAGACGAATATCATGAATTTTATCTTCCGTCATCATTTCTAGAATGTTATACTGAGAGTCTGCCAGAGGCCAAAACATTACTGACACTTCATCATTCACCAGTTGTTTTCTCATGTTCAGCATTTCCTCGTTATAATTTAAAGAAGATTCTTCTACCTGATTTGACCAGAGTTGGTGTTTCCGTGTTTCATCATTGGATTCAATAGGATTGGTAGAGAAATAATTGATCAAACTAGAAGATGCATGACTTAGGGGTGGTTTGGAGATTGACCTACACTCTAGGCTATCTTCTGATTGAGAATGTATTTCACCTGCTAGAGATGAAGCTTCATACATGACTGGTTTCACATTTGCAAGTGCCTCAAGATAAGAGGTCTTTCTCGGCACTACATTGTCCAATAGAGAATTTCTCGGGCAATGTGAATCACTACTGCAGAGAGGACATTCGCAGAGAAATTCATCATCATGGGGAGGACAACCATAATGGTTTACAGCAAAAGATGATATCTCTTGATCCTTGGTCTTCTGACCACATAGAGGGTTCCTGTGGCTCTCATCTGAAGATGAAACTTCGAAATCAACTGAATTTCCAGGAAGAAAGCCTTCATGAGGAAATTTCTGTTGAAGACCTTCAGAATTAATGTTCCCACTATTGGGGAATGAGGGAGTAGAATCTTGAATTTCAATAGATAATTGTCTGAGGGCTTCAAGAACTCCATCATCGAGCAAGGCCTTGTTATAGATTGTCTCTTGATCTCTTGACTGTGTTGGGTGGGTCTTTTTCTTATATGCCTTCTTAATCACCTTGGAACCCACTTGTTGACAAAAGTGGCTTCTCTGAGCAGGTGTATATGCATGATCCGAAAAGATGGCCAGGTTAGGCTGACGATCTCCACTCAAATCAGGTGTATGTGCCTAACTTGGTTGTCCGTATGATATGAGGGAGTATGCCCCACAACCCTTTGGACTGGAATAGATGTGTGTGTCTGTTCCGGAGTGAATTTTTGATGTGTCACTCCACTAGTAGGGATAGATTTATGTGTCTTTCCCTGAGATTCCACTGAAGTTGTTATAATATCCTCGCAGGCATCCAGAATATGAGCAGGAATTTGCTTATGCTCTTTCACCATTGATAGAATATGCTTGGTGACTGCAACTGCCGGAACGGGAATATACATCCATTCTGCACTTGGAGTAGATGCATGTGCCTGCTCCTGTCCTCCTTTTCCTGTCAGTGAATCTTGACAGTACTCAAGTGTGGGGGTAGAGAGTTGAGTCTGCCTCCTGTTTGTCGTCGGGGCTTTCCGACTGACTTCTCCGAATGCTACCAAGCCAGACTGTTGGTAGGCTTGATTAATACTAGCAGGTGTATGTGCCTGCTGATTGAAATTCGCCAAACGTGGTTGGCGAGATCCATCATATATAGTCAGACGAGCCTGCTAACTAGCTGATTATGTATAAATAGGTGTATGTTCCTGCCTATAGTACTCCGCCGGAATTTCCTGGCGGGATTGGCGTGATGCTACCAGACGAGTCAGCTGGACAGCAAAATTACAATGGGCAGGTGTGTGTTCCTGCTCGTTTCTTGTCACCATGTTAGGTTGGTGGACTTCTCTGGAGATGGAAGAGATGAGAACCTGCTCACTATTGATCAGATTCCGCCTCTGGTGGTTCGTCTTGCTTGCTCGGGTTCGAGGAACCTGAGCCGAATGCCTGGAGTCGGTACCCTCATCATGATGAGGGTGCACTACCACACGAGTCTGGCAGCGATTGTTGGTGGGAGCCCTTTGGAAGGACTACTGTCTGCTTGAATTAAGGCCCTCAGGGACCTGCTCATTCACCTCCCCAGAATAAGGGAGCGAATTGTGATTGTGTTCTGGGGATAACGACCCGAAACGGTTGGAGACGGTAGTCAGCGCCACCTGCTTCTTGATCACTGGTCGTCGTTGTTTGGATGACCGATGTGAGTTGTTCACATGGAGGGATTTTCGGGCAACCTCCAGAGTTGGAATGGTAACGTGTTGACGGTACTACTTAACCAGTGTGTTTGATACCCAGCGTTAATGACACTGAGTAGGTGATATCATCCTTAGAGCGGATGATGATCTAGCAGGAGTGGCAGTAGTGGCATTTGCAGCAGTAGTATTCACAGGTGTGAACTTGAGAGCATCCATTCTAGAAATGCAGAAGATCATGGAAAAGAGTTCCTGTTTGATATAATAGAAGTAATCAAGATAAATTCAGCCACTATATCTTTTGTATGAGCACATATGCCAATGATTGTTTTTGTTGGCCCTCTCATTTAATTTTAAATAGGGGCCTAAAAAATAAGTAAAACATCATTTTAACATGGTTAAGGATTCACGTTGGGTTCAGCATTTTTTGTTTCCATCAGATTTCAAGGATGACCGCCTTGATGGGAGGTTCAAACATTCTGAATGGTTTCTAATGGGTTTTGTCATAGAACCGGAAACATCCAATGATTCCACATCCATTCGGACCTACATTCCAAAGGTAGGTGCTCATTAGTTTGTGGACTTATGAGGCTTAGGAATTTGCATTGGTCGAGAGGATGGGAGGTTGGACTCATCACACCATTTTTAGGGGAATTATTGTCTACTCCGGGACTCTCTTTATCGATTTAAGTTATGTTCGTGAATCCATATTACGTTACCAGGAATAAAATGGGCTTTCCTTCAGATTTTAAAATCAATGATTAAATATGTAGGAAATTTAGAGAATCTTTTATATGTATTCGAGGTTCTTCATCGATAGAGAATCATCTGTATTTATTAGAGATTCTTGGTCAATGGTACCCTTCGACACATTTATATAGAAGTCTCTTGGTCAATATGATGACCATGCTGGGTTTAAAGCCACTCAGTGGGGTACTTGATGTTTATTGTCATTCATAAGGACATGAATTATTATAGAGTTGGGATCGAACCTGTTGATGGGATACCTACATATACTTTGTTTAAAAAAGGAATCAGAACCCACATAGTTCGAGTAAGGGAGTATGATTTTTATGATTGATGGCTCAAAGAAGGATTTCATAATTACTTTTACACTCTAAGCTCACGTGAGTCATGCTCTGTGTGAGAAACAAGATGTATTCGTAAAAAAACAAATTTTCCATGAAAGATGAAATCATAAGAAATAATGTGAGGCTTATGTATCTATGACTGCCCAGATAAATTAATTTTAGGATTTACTTTAGGGAAGAAATCCAGGAGAAGGTTCCATAAAGTTATATGTGCTTCATGGAGATTTTGAATACTCTAACTTGGGGCTTACTCCTAAAAAGGAGGCCCAAATTAGGAGAGGACTTATGATTGGGTTTTACTCCTGAAAAAGAATCCCAGATCAAAGGTAAATTAGGACTGGTTAATAGAAATTAAGACTGGGGCTTACTCTTGAAATGGAGTCCCAGGTTGAGAGATTTGAAAAATTAAGGGACTTGGGGCTTACTCCTAAAGAGGATGCCCATGTTTGGACTGGGCTTTACTCCTGAAAAGGAGGCCCATATTAAAAAGAATTAAGGTTTGGGGATTACTCCTGATAAGGATGCCCATATTTTGGGGAATTATGACTGGGGCTTACTCCTGAAAAGGAGTCCCATGTTAGTTGATCTGGGGCTTACTCCTAAGGAGGATGCCAAAATTAGAGTAATTGGGGCTTACTCCTAAAGAGGATGACCAAATTAGAGGACTTGGGGCTTACTCCTAAAGAGGATGCCCAAATTAGAAGACTTATGACTGGGGATTATTCCTGAAAAGGATACCCAGGTTAAGGACTCTATCATCTTAAAGTATGAGGTTGAATGAATGAAATCCCAATCTTTAGTGACTTAAAGATGTGTAAATCACTAGGTTTTGAGAGATATTCCACAGAATACCTTTTAGATAAGGAAGTCAAATCAAGAAATCATCCCATAAATGGCTTTAAAGATTGTCTTGAGGACTGAATCTTGAATAGGAAAGGTGGAATGGCTTAAGTGGGGTGAAATCGGCAAGAAGGGCACCCAAAAAGGCAGGGGCATGCATGTCCTGGAAGGCATGCAGGTACTACGTGGGCGCGCAAGTCCTGGTCACGCAGGTATGCCGGCACGACATATGGGGTACTTGCACGATGATTAAACAGCAGGGTAATACTTGAGAGACTCTTGATTAAAGCCTTTAGAATCCACTTGAGGTTCTTCCAGAAGATGGGTGCGCAAGTTCTATTGAAGGAGTAAGGTGGTGCGAAAGTGTGGCCTTTTCCCTTAAGGGATTGCCACTCAGGTGTGCAAGTTTTGATGAGTTTCAACACTTAGGCCTTCCTCCCCCTCTTTAGATCTTCCGTTCTCGGTAATAAATTACCTTAGAAGTGTTTCAGAAGTTTTGAGAAGAGACTAGGGCACCGGGAGCTCAAATATGAGTTTCTGGAAAAAAAAATACTCCCTCAATGAGGGGCACAAAGGGTCTATTTATAGGCAGGAGAAGATCCTGGGCGGTTATCAATTAGGTCGCGCAAGTCACTTGCGCGACCATCATGGGTCACAGAAGTGGACTTGCGCGACTACGAGGGAACTTGCGTGACCTATGGGAAACGTTCTCCTTGATCATCCCTTTGTCTATTTTTGATGTTTCTTCAAAGTATGAATCACTTTGGACTAAGGTATTTCCCTTTGTCAGTCATTAGACTCGGCGACATAAAGGAGCGTCCATAAGGATCTCTTTGATAATCATCACAAATTCCATTGTGAGGAATCCTAAGGCTTGTATCCCATAACCTTGAAGAGAAAGAGAATTTTTGTTCATTGGATGAACTTGTCACAACATAGCTTTCACCAGCATTGAAATAAAACTTTACATACTGATAAAAATGGTATACCAACCTCGAGTAAATTGGTCTATCCTTTCTAGAGAACTATTCGAGCCATCCTTGTTATGTTAACAATTTTAAAACCAAAGTTTATCTAGAAAAAATCCACTCAGGGATGATTTATTTCTCAGGAACTATTGTACCGTTTAACAGTTTTGGTTTCAGGGGTCCTTTAGGTGTAATATTCGGTGCTATCTTCTTCTTCTTTGAGCATCACTTCTCAGGGGTAGAGGAAGATGGATGCTTCAACCTTGGCATCCACTGAAGGTTCGGGCGAGGGAGAAGGAGAGAAGGGTTGCAAGGTTGAGAGGGTTTGTAAAGAGTCATTTGGAGAGATTTCGAGTGAGGAATTGAGTGAAAACCTTGTGTTTTTATCATATGGGAGTTTCAAAAGTCATAAAAACAAAAACGCAGGAAAGGAAATAGCGTGAAATAAAAATTACCGTGATACGGGTTAAAAAAATGCATAAATTATCTTCATGGTGAGACTGTGAGTATTTGTTATGGTGTGATGATGGATGGTCATCACTGTGATACAATGAGTAACAGACCGTCAACCCAAAGTGCTAACTATGAGACTGTAATCATGAGACAGTAATCGAGAAACTGTGAATATGAAACAGTAAAGTAAAATATAGAAAAATATTAAATACTGAGACTGGTAACATATTTATTTGTGATTGATCATGACATGATCATGTATGATGTAATCTAATCTCTCATAATTTATGGTTTAGTGAATATATCAGCAAGTTGATATTCAGTACCAATGAATTCCAAAGTGATATCACATTTTTGATAATGATCTCTCAAAAGGTGATGTCTTACATCAATGTGTTTTGTCCTAGAATGTGAAACCGGATTTTTTAATATGTTTATAGCACTTGTTTTGTCACAATTTATTGGTAAATGTCTGAATTGATATCCACAGTCTAATAATGTGTGTTTCAACCACAAAACTTGTGCACAACAACTTCCAACAGCTATGTATTCATCTTCTACAGTAGACAATGCAATAGAATTTGGTTTCTTACTACACCATGATAATAGTGACTTGCCTAAAAAGTGACATGTTCCAGAGGAGCTTTTTCTGTCTAACTTACAGCCAGAAAACTCAGCATCATAATAACTAACTAGTTCAAATGATTTTTCTTTTGGATAGAACAGTTATAGATTGGGTGTATGCTTGAGCTATTTTAAAAATCTCTTTACAACATTTAAATGTGATTCTTTAGGGTCTTATTGTAAATAAGAACACATACACACACTAAACATAATATCAGGATGGCTAGCAGTTAAGTAGAATAGACTTCCAATCATTCCTCTATAAGTGGTTTGATTAACAGATTCTCCATCTTCATCAAGATATAACTTATAGGTGGTACTCATGGGAGTGTCACTACTTTTAGTGTTATCCAATTCAAAAAGTTTGAAAAGATCGTTAGTATATTTACTTTGAGTTAAAACAATCCCATCATTATTTTGAAATATTTGAATTCCATGAAAGAATTTTATTTCACCCATTAAACTCATTTCAAATTTGTTTTGCATCATTTTAGAAAAATTAATACATAATGAATTTTGGAAGATCCAAAAATAATATCATCTACATATATTTGAACAACTAAAACATCATTTTAAATTCGTCTTATAAAGAGGGTAGGATCATCTATTCCTTTTGTAAAACCTATAGAAATAAGAAAAGTACTTAATCTGTCATACTAAGATCTTGGAGATTTCTTTAAACCACATGAAGCTTTTTAAAAGTTTGAAAATATGATTTGGAATATGAGGGTTTGTAAATCCAGGGGTTGTTCAACAAAAACATCCTCAGCTATATACCTGTTTAAGATTGCACTCTTGACATCCATTTGATATAGTTTGAAATTCCGATGTGCAGCATACGCAAGTAGAATTCAAATGGCTTCAAATCTAGCTACAGGAGAAAAAGTCTCCTCATGGTCAATTCCTTCTTCTTGACTATAGCCTTGTGCAACTAATATAACCGTATTTCTAACTATATTTCCAGCTTTATCTACATTATTTCTAAACACCTATTTAGTGCATATGGCGAAAGTGTCCTTAGTTCATTCCACTAATTCACAGACTTTGTTTCTTTCAAATTGATTATGTTATTCTTGAATATCCATGACCCAAAATTCATTATTGATTGCATCATCAATGTTTTTTGGTTCAAGATGTGACAAAAAGGCTTTATGTTCAACCTGATTTCTAAGATAAACTCTAGTATGTGTCCCTCTATCTAGACTACCAACAACAGCATCAAAAGGATGATTCTTTAATATCATATTTGATCTAGTAAAGGTAGGAATAGTAATTTCAAGTTCTTCTCTAGGTTCGGGCTCAACAGAATCAGATTCGGGTAAATTTCCAGAACTGGTTGTCTTCACAATAGGGTCATTGATTTTATCATTAAGGTTTAGAATAGTTAAATCTTCTTCAAGATTTTCAAGAGAAGGTTTAGGTTCATGTGGATCAGTTTTATAAAATTTTATGTGAATGGATTCTTCCACACACTTGGTTCTTTTATTGAATAATCTATATGCTTTTCTAGTAATTGAATATCATAAAAATAATCCTTTATCACTTTTAGAGTCAAAATTTTCAAGATTATCCTTGGTATTATGAATAAAGACTTTCAAACCAAAGACTCTAAAGTAACTGACCTTAGGTTTCCTATTGTTCCACTACTCATAAGGGGACGTCTAAAGAACATGTCTAATCAATACTCAATTTATGATATAACAAGTTGAATTTACAGCTTCAGCCCAAAATTAAATAGGCAGGTCATACTCATTAAACATTGTTCTTGAAATTTCTTACAAGGTTATATTTCTTCTTTCTACTACACCATTCTGTTGAGGTGTTCTAGGGGTAGAAAAGTTGTGACTATAGAAGTTGTGGGAGCAATAAGACTCAAACTCATGATTTTCAAACTCATGTCCATGATCACTTCTCATGGTCTTAATCTTAAATCCACTAAGGTTCTCTACAAACATGGAGTATTTAATAAAGTAAGAACAAGCTTCACTTTTGGGAGCTAAGAAATATACCCAAGTATATCTAGAAAATTAATCTACTAAGACATAAACATAGTGCTTCCCCTTTAAACTAGAAAGTCTAGAAGGTCCAAAAAATTCCATGTGAACCAACTCTAGAGGTTGAGAAGCTAAAACTTCTTTCTTTGATTTAAAAGAATATTTAGGTTTCTTTCCCTTTTGACAGAGATTACAAACTTTATCTGATGGAAATTTATGTTTGGGTAGGTCTCTAACTACGTTTTTTCTAGTCGGTTTTCTAAGTAAATTTATATTGCAGTGTCATAACCTTCTGTGACATATCCTAGACTCTTTATGAAAATCATTTAAACAAGTAATGTTTTGTTTAGATAAAGAATTTAAATCAATAGCTTAAACATTTTCATTTCTCAAGGAAGAAAATACTAAAACATTTTTACAATTAAAAACATTAAATGAATCATTTTCAAACTTAACATTAAATCCATCATCACATGACTGAAAAATAATTAAGAATTTATATTTTAATCCATCAACAAATAAAACTTTAGAAATTAAAACTGAGTCAGTGTTACCAATCTGGCATAGGTCGATGATATTTCCTTTAGAATTATCACCAAAGGTGACATAGCCACCATCAACCTTTATTATGATTTTAAACAATTATTAATATCTAGAAATGTTTCTTGAACATCCACTGTCCAAATACCATGTTTTCCTACAGGATTTCTTTAAGAAAGTTTCCTTCCAAATAGATTTAGATGGAAAATGATTTTGGTACCCATATTTCCATGGGTCCAAACTGGTAAGAAAGTAAATCATTAGGTACCCAAATTTATCTGATGGGTCTCATATAATTTACAAGATCAATTGATTTTGAAATATAAAATTTCATTGATATATAACAATGTGAATAACTAGTTGAGGCATATGTATTTTCAGAACTAGAACTAGCAGAATTTTGACCAGATTTAGAAATAAATCTATTTTCAGTAAACTGTCTCTGTCCAGGTTGGTATCCCAAACCTGTAGTATACTTTGGTGATACGAGTTTACCTAGAATTTGAGTTAGAGTGTTTTTTCCATTTTTGAACTTTTCTATGTCCTTTCTATGTTGATCATTAGACATTTTCATTTTAGTATGTTCTTTTAACAGTTGAGCATTCTTTTCCTTTTAAATCTCAAGGTCAGATTTAATAGTGTTAGATAAAGCATGATGTTTCTTTAAAGCATTTTATGTGTACTTATGTTCATTACATGTCTCCTCTAGAATATTAAAATATTCAAATAATTATTCATTATACATGTTTTCTGATTCACAATCAGAATCAGAATCAACTCCAGAATAGTATGAATTCAAAGCAGGAGAGTCCAGTGTTACCTCAGATGTGTTTGTCATAAAACACATGTTACCTCTACGAGAATCTTCATCCTTAGTAGAATAATAATCACTTGAAGTTTCTTCTGAAGCACTCCAAGTTTCATTTATAGATTTTTTATACCTACTGTCCTTATTGTCATGTTTCTTCTTGAACATAAATTTTTGGATAGTCATCTTTAATGTGACCTTTTCTCATACTTTCATAGCAGATAAATTCATCACTCTTATCAGCTTTCTTCCAATCCTTTTTCCAATGACCTTTTTTGTCATATTTACCTTTGTAGTTTGATTTTATAAAGAATTTATTCTTCCTATATAATTTCTTAAATCTTCTGTCTATTTGAGCCATCTCAATATCACTATCAGAATCTGAACTTTCACTTGTTGAGATTTCAGTAGGTATGTGAATTTTCTCCTTGTGCTTTCACTTTTAGGCAGTAGACTTAAATTCCACTGAATTCCTTTTAGGTTCATCAACTTCTTCCTTATTCACCTTGATTTCTTTCTCATACATCATAATCTTACCAATTAGCTCTTTGATAGGCAGAGCACCAATGTCACAAGCCTACTTTATTGAAACAGATGTGCCTCTCCATCATTCTGGAAGACATCTTAATATTCGCATAATCTGTTCCTTTGCTAGAACAACATTCCCATGGGATCTCATAGTGTTGACAATCTCATTGAACCTAAGTTACATATCAAAAATAGGTTCATTAGTCTTCATTTTAAAATTATCTTATTAATAGTATAAATGTTCAATCTCATTTCTTTAACATTGGATGTTCCTTCTTGAGAAACACCCAGAGTATCCCGTATTTCATAAGAAGTTATGCAAGTAGATATTGTATTAAACTCTTTATCTCCTATAGCACAATATAGCGAATTCATATCATTACAATTATATTTGTAATCTGTTATAGTAGGTTCATCGCAAGTAGTTCTTTTAGTTTCTAGAATCTTATATTGAGTCTCTATAGCAGTCCAAATGTCAAACCCCATACTCTCTAAGTGAATTTTAATCTTAAGTTTCAACTTAGCAAAATTTGTACCGTTCAAGAAAGGTGGTATGTTTGTAGCATAACCTTGTAGTCTATTATTCATAGCTAGATTTTAGAAAAAATATATAAAGAGATAAAATTTAGAACAAACATAAATTTAAGATCTTTAAGATACAACTAAAATAACATTTGAAAAACAAAATGTTTTGAAATAATTTAATAAAAACAAATCCTTTGATACCAAATTTTTTCCGCAGTGGATACTCAAGAGGGGGGGGGGCGGTGAATTGAGTTCCAATTAAAATTTGTGTTAAAAATATTTTTATTAAATTCCCCAATTTAAAAAACAAGTTAAACTATAGTGAATTTTTAAAACTGTAAAGGTTCAATTAGTTTCTCAAAAGATTGATTAGGTCTCAGTTAATTTAAGCATAATATTAAATTATCTTTTGAAACTAATCTACTGATTTACAGTAGTTACAAACACTTTCTAGATTAACTATCAAAGTAACTTTAAAATACTTTCGTAGTTCAAAGTAATTATCAGTGGAATATAAAATGTATAGAATATTTTAAAATTAATCTAATATTGCGTAGTAGATGTAAAACTAGTTGTTTAGTCTCATGATGAGAACTAATCCACTCCACTTTGTGATCACCTCCCACCAAGCAGTTTATATAAATAAAATCTGATTGACACCTTGGATCGGGGTTAACAACAGTTCTTAGACTGTACAGGCCACGCAGGGTCCTCTACCACAGTTTTAGTGGGAAAAAAATAATGATCAGGCCACGCAGGGACCTCTTCCAAAGTTTTTATGTGTAAACAAGAGTAAAAGGTTTGGTGTGAGGACTTTGAGATCCTCCAGTTCAGCGTAGGAGTCAGTGTGTGTGTGAAATCTACAGAGTACACACACTGCTCGAAAGTAAACAAAATAATCACTTAGAGTAAGTAGAAATGAGTTTAAATTTCTCTAGTGATTAGAAGTGCAGCTCTGGAATTCTTTTGATTCCGCAGAAATGCTTCTGAGTCCTTCTCTGGTTTTTTCTGTTGAAAAATAGAGTGTCGTGGGTCAACCTGTATTCTTCCCAAGTGAAGATATTCTCTTGAATCCAAGGTACTTCGTGTGTACTTCAGTAGTGTTGGATTTCATGCATGAGAGTTATTTTAAGATCTTGCAATGTGTTCTTTATAGTTGTGCTCAGGATTGTCTTTTTGTTCAGTATAGAACACTCTCATTACTTACTTTGTTTTATTGTCTCTCATGTGCACACTTCTCTCCATTTTCAAAGGCATGAGGTTGAGATGATAGGTTCCATGTATTTTTTTTCTCCTACCTCGTACTATGTCTACAAATTAACATTAATTAGGTCAGTGCATTAAAGTCGTCAAATACGAACATTAAAAAGTAAAATAGTAAAATGAAAAAAGATTTTAAGAAACGGTGTCATAGTAGTTATGCAAACGGTGTCTCCTTCACGGTATCTCCTTCACGGTATCTTCTTCACGGTATTTCCTTCACGGTGTCTTCGTGTCCTGGTGTCTCACTCACGGTGTCTCGATCACGGTGTCTGAGTCACTTTATCTGAGTCATGGTGTCTGACTTACATTTTTTGGCTTCTGGTGCCTTGATCATAGTTTCCAGATTCACGGTGCCTTAATCATAGTTTCTGAATTAAAAGTGCCCTGATGACTATGTCTTACTAACTGTGTTTGTTCTGACTGTCTTGCTTCACGGTGTCAATCATACTGTGTCATGGTGTCTCATGGTCACGGTGTCTCATTGTCACTGTGTTTGAGACGTAGACAAACTTCTGTATTCAAACTTAAACAATAATATGTATAATATGAATTGAACTTAACCATTATAAATTATAAGATAACATGAAAGATAAATACACCTAATTGATAAGATATGTGAGATTTCTGATCATGAAGAAAATGTGTAATTATTATTCATATTTGTAACAGTAATAAGATTTGTGATCATTAAAACATGAGTAATACATGATGAGTCCAACGACATGGTTTAATGGTTTTATTTGGGATATATTAAATGTATTTTGCGGACATGGTGAACTCTTTAACCCCGCCCTTAAAATAATTTCTCCTATGATTTCAATCCTTCCATTTTTTATTCATATCTATTCGATTTTAATTATTAATATTTATATTTTATAATAAACAAGTAAATACATAGATCTTATTATCTTAGATTCAAAAAACCCTATTCATTACAATCACAGACATATAATTATCATATTCGATATAAATTATTATTGAATTAAAACATAGTAATAAAATTTTAAGATGAATAATTTTATGACTAAAAAATATAATAACATTAGTTTTTTTGAATATGGAACATATCATTGTTAATTGTTTTTTGGAATGGATTCATCGAGGGAGATTATTCACTCTCATCCACTGTTAGTGTATATATTAATCCAATAGATTTTTTCAATTAGATAAGTATTGGGGTATATATAATAATATTTCACTATAAATACTTATACGAAAAAAATATTTCTCTGTAATGATTATTTAGTGCTCAAAGGAATGATGGGACAACCCCCAAATGTATTAAATACCTTTCCTTAAATAAATATCATGTAATTTAGGTTTTCTTACATTCCAAAAAAACTAAATAAACAACATTGAAACATTAATAAAATGAGTTTTTTAAATTTCAATGATATATTAGTGAAATTAAAATAAAAATTATTAATATAATTAATAATCTTATAAAATATTTTTTTGATATTATAAAACCCATGTTATATATGTTGGTAATTAAGTAAAACTTTTCTAATAAAAATTATTTTTTTCATTCTCATTTAATAATGATTTCATTGGGTGAAATTTGTTTTTTGATTTATTTTAAAGTCAGATAAATCTCATTTGGTTAAAAATAATGAAATTAATTTCATTTATATCAAAAGATTTATAATTTTAACCTAAACCTAGTTTGCATGATTAAAAAATACATATTTTTTTCTAAAAACAATTTTTTAAGTGTTACATGTGCTATTGATAAAAATAAGTTATGTTACATTATAAAATGTTATTTGATAAAATTTATTTAATATTTATAATAAAATGTTTTATTATATATTTAGGACTTAAATGTAATTTACATAGATTAAAACTAATTACCATGATAAAAACCAAAATGGTAAACATGAAAAATCTACAAGGAAAACACATAAAAGTATGATAATTTTTCAAAAATGTATTTTAGAAGTATAATAAACTGTAAAACATTTCCATACACTATATGTTCCATTAATTGATCCCTTTGAATCTTCAATTGTGTCATTATATTTTATATATTACCAAAAATCCACCTCCTCTGCCTATAAAATGTGCCTTTATAGCACCACATTTCATCACACTCATAGCCAATTAAACCATACCAAAATATAAACAAATACAACCCCTGTATTCATAAACACATACTACAGTTTTTGGTCTTCTAAAAATACCAAGCTTTCAATGGTTTAATCTATTTTTCAAAAGTATTTTCCAAGGAGTAATGTAATAATTCCAAAATACTGCATTTAATTTTCAATAATTTTCTTGATTATTCCACATCATTAAGATCTATATATCCATTATTTTATTGTAGAGTAATTACAATCAATATACTAAAATATTGTAACGGCCCAAAATTTTGAATAAATCTTGTTTCCTAATTTTATATGTTATTTTATTTTATTTTTATACTCTACAAAAATGTTTCATTTGATAACATGAGTATAATTAAAATGAGACCTTTTTTTGACTTTTATATGACCATTGGTCAATATGACCACTGGAAACAAAATGTTTTGATTATTGTCTCTAAATACAAGTAATCTTGGTTAATTAATATAGAAAGAAGATTCGATGGCCTCACCTAGTAGTCTTGGACCGATCGAAGCCCATCTAACAGAACTTGGGAAGGAGGTAGCACCACTGGGCTTTGCTCTGGACCAAACCCAAGATGAACTTCATCGTGTGAAGCTAGAACGGTATCGCCTTCATGAGAAGTTCAAACTGATAGAAATTACTACTCGTGCGATGTTGGCCGAGCCTCCCTCGGATTCTTTCACCTTAGCACTTCTTACACTTAGGTCCTATGCTGGTGTGATAAGGGGCTATGTAAGGAGACCGTAACAGCCTTGTGTAATCCTTTATTTTAAATAAAAATTGGGATTTCTTCTTATGATGATGTTTATGAATTTTCAAATGACCGGATAAATATAGTATGCATATTTTTGATGAATTTTGGAAAAAGTATATTTTAAAAATGTTTTTGTAAACCTTAAATAATTAAAATTGTGTAATGATTTGTAAAAAATGGTCTTCTACAATTATGTTCATTACGAAATTTAGAGTCTAATAAGATCAACTTGAGTTTTGATGAATAGTAAATTATGAATAGTGATTTTATGATTAGGATTAGTAATGTGTGCAAATAGATTAGTAATGTGTGCAAATGGATTAGTAATCTCACTTAAATAAAGTATCAGTATAATCTAGGAACCCTGATTAAGTAATGTGATTCAATAAAATGGTTAAATAATAGTTACATAAATTATTATTCAAGTATTAGTTTTTTCAGGTGAATAGTGTTTTTTAATTAAGAATTTAATTAAAAATAATTAGAAAATTATTTTTATAAAAAGGACTTTATTTTTGAACTCAGAGCATCGATATTATGTTATGGTAATTTTTGGGGATTTTTCTGAAAAAAATGAATTCTCGATGAATAGTGTTTTTATTTAAAAATTAAATTAAAATTATTTAGAAAATTATTTTTATAAAATGGAGTTCGTAAATGTATTTAGAGCATCAATATTTAGTTAAGGTGAAATTTTGGGATTTTTCTGAGAAAGATGAATTTTTCAGTGAATAGTAAAAATGCAGTTTTTGGGTTTCTGTATGTTTAATGATATCATAACTGTGTCATGATGATGTCATGTGATATTTTAAGGGTTGGCCGGCCAAAGGTGATGAATTATTGTTTTGGGGGCCCCATGTGTCCTAACTCCATGGTAAATTCCAAGGGAGAGCACATGGGTTTAAGAAAAGCACATGTGAGGTGTCCCTTGGCCATTAATGCCTTGTCCCCTCACTTTCCCTATAAATACCAAGCCCTCCTCTAATCCATTCGACACCCCACTCTTCCCCAACGAAGTTATGGTCTCCTTACCTCCCAAGGAGTCCTCCCATGGTGCCCCAAGCCCTCATGGTCCAAACCATTGAGTTTTAAGAGTTAAGTTTTAATGTAAGGGATCTGACCTCTCTCTTTCTTTTCAAGAAATCTCTTTTATGTCATTTCTTTTATTCTCCATGTTCTTATGTTAATGTATGGTATTTTATACTTATATTACTGCCATTTTCATGTTCATATAATAAGATATCCCGTCTTACTCTCATTATTTCTTTTTATGATGTTTTAAGTGGCGCCGTTAGGCTGCCGAAATTTTTGTAACAGATTCTTTCTCCCTCCTCATTTTTCAAGATCTATTTTCATGTAAAGTAATTCAAGTTCCTTTTTATTATTTTGGGGTATGATATCTAAATTTATCATACTGATATTTTATGATCATATGATGATAGACCCCATTTTACCTCTTCAATTCAGTATTTTGAAATTTTAAGTGGCACCGTTAGGCTGCCGAATTTTTAAGTGGTTCTTCACCCTTCTCGTTTTGAAGTTCAACTTTCATGTCAGTTCTTTCAAGTTCCTTTTTATTATTTTGGGGTATGATCTCTAAATTTATCATACTGATATTTTATGATAATATTATGAGAGACCCCATTTGATCTCTTCAATTCAGTATTTTGATGTTTTAAGTGGCGTCGTTAGGCTGCCGAATTTTTAAGTGGTTCTTCACCCTTCTCGTTTTGAAGTTCTACTTTCATGTTAGTTCTTTCAAGTTACTTTTTGTTATTTTGGGGTATGATCTCTATATCTATCATTCTGGAATCTTATGTTAAAATTTATGAGAGAACCTATTTGATCTCATCAATTCATTTTTGTTGAAGTTTAAGTGACGTCGTTAGGCTGCCGAATTTTTAAGGGATTCTTTCACCCTTCTCATTTTCAAAGATCTAATTCCATTTCATGTCTTGGAAGTTCCTTTTTATTATGTTGGGGTATGATCTCTATATCTATCATACTGATCTTTTATGTTCATATGATGAGAGACCCTATTTAACATCATCAATTCATTTTTGGTTGAAGTTTATGTAACGCTGTTAGGCTGCTGAATTTTCATAAGAGAAATCTTATTTTTGTCTTCCTTTCATGATCTTCATTTCATATGTTATATTTTCAAATATCATTACCATGTTCTAAAATCCTTTATATTCTATCCCTCTACTGTTTTATGGGTCATTTATGAATGGTTTACCCATGTCCCCTCTCTTTTCAATGTTTTCTAAAAACCATGTAACATAGCCGTTATGCTGCAGAATTTTCATCTCAAAATGCCTCTCTCTTTTCTAAAAATTATTTTTTGTTATAAATTGAATACTCAAAGATCTTATTTCTACAATGGTATTGACATATATATATCAAAATTTTCTATTTTAAATTCTGGGATTTAGATACATAAGACCCGCTTTCCCTTCCGTGGGTTTAAAGTGATGTAAAGATCATGTCTTTAAAGCAGTTTTTAAAACGTTATGATTATGAAATGAAACCCATTTATTTTATGCTATATGGGTTATTTAGGAAATGTTTGATGATGATATATGTGTCTCACATGATAATAAAGACAAATGAAGGGTGCCCCCTAATAGCGCTCCAATGCATTGGGTAAAGACTGAATCTCTAGAGATGACAATTTTAACGACTCCTTGGTGAATAACCTTGGTAATTTTTAATGACACCTTGGGGATAGACCTTGGTGAAATGAAATGATTGTCAATATTAAATGTCATAGCCACATCTTCAAGTTATGAAAAATGTTATTTTTATTATGATGTATCTCATGATTTCTTTCTCATTCCTTAAAGTTCTTTTCATGCCCTTATTGAAGTATCTCAAGTTCACATGTAAAATGTTTCTCTTGTTTCCCTTACTGGGCTTTCTGCTCACCCTTTCTTTTGATGTATGTCCCCAGGTTATGAGATGCAGTAATTAACCTAGGATGAACTTAAGGAGAAGCCTTTAAAGTGTTTAAGAAGAGTGTTTTTTGTTCTTTTCGTGTATTATGTTCCTTGCTTCCAAGACACTAAACCTTAAAGATCCTCAGTTCCATGTAATGAAATGAAAGTTATGTTATAAAAAGACGGGATGCTATAGTTGGTATCAAAGGATGGTTTGGTTATTTGTGGAAATTAGGATATGAAAACTCTAGGAAGAACCCTATAGAAAAGATTAAATATAATTAATTTTCCTGGTATTTTGGTGAGTATTGAGTAAGGGGTTTCCAACTAAATACATCCCTGTCAGGATACGAGCAGGTAGAGGTGGCTCTGGCACAGATGTACGTAGGGGTAAAACCTGAAAACAACACATTGAGCTAGACTCTAACGGAAACTGGTACAGAACAATGGGCCTTGCTGCACTCTTGGTTACGACACTCCCATGGGATATGCTTTTGTAAATTCATAAGCTTAGTATGAACCATTGTTAAAGGAACAAAGATAAAATAAAATAAAGGTTCACATAAGAATATATGATCATTGATAACCTAGATGGGAAGCTAGGGGATCACAAGTTAGGGTATACTTTTCTTCTATAAGATATCCTTATATGCTTTATGTTTCTTTCCATGATTATTGGATAAGTATTTAAGCCCCTAATTATAGGTTTTTTTCTTAGTTAATGGTGGGAAATGGAAGAACATGTCCCAATAACCAATGTGATAGGAAATGCTACTATTGCCGTATTAATACGATGAAGTTTATTAGGGGATTAAAAGATGATTATTATTTTGGAAGACATTCACTATTTTGAGGACCCTATATGATCGAGGTAAATATATTACTACGGTATTTTCATTGAGGAGTAAGGTTGACTTATATTTTGAAGAATCAATGAATTTAAGGTGGAATTATAGTAATTTAGGTTACTTATGGAAATGATTAACCTATCTTGGGTAAAATATGTTTAGGTTAGCTACTTTTGTTATAAGATGTTAGGTGTGGTTGATGTTATTTGTAGATGAACAATGAAGTTTATTTTGGAAGACTATGTTATAAAATCCCTCTTGTATTTGGGTTTCAATCTTAGTTTGGTTTATTTTGAGGAATTTTAAGGACCGTTATTTATGGGATGGTCTATGATGAACTTTGGGAAGTACCATGGAACTTTGAAGATTTAAAAGTAGTTTCCATTCCTATGGGATTCTTTTTGAAGAGTTGTTTTACCTAACCCTTTCTATTTTTGGGATAATGTTTAATGATAGAAGAAATAGATAGTTGATCTTTTGTGGATTATGTGATTCTCTAGAAGATGATTCTTGTGTTTTGATGAGACCAAGTAGTTTTGAATGCTCATCATTTGGAGAAAAGATTAGTTTTGGTAGAAACTTATTAAAGAATGAAACTCTACAAAAAGGTAGGTATATTTTCTTATGTTTTTGTTCTATGTAGTAAATGAATTCCTCAAAGTTATGAAAAGGAACGTAAAACAAAAACATTGTTGGTTTACGTTTCCTTCTGGGAAATCAAATACCGCTTACACACATCATAATTTTGGGATTTTCTGGTGGTTAACTTCCTCCTAATCATGTTTTCTATCAATCTCCTTTAGAACGTGACCCTTTGTTTTCTCCTCCATGTCCATGTTTCCTACATGGAATCCTAGTATGAGTAAACTCGGGTGGCCTTTGTACTTCCTCTTCTTTCTTTTAAAGTAATGTTGTTACTGACTCTTTTTCCGATGTGGGACTTTCAACGAAATTTCAAAACCCAATTTTAAAAATTGTGGGGACGAAATTTCTTAAGGGGGGAAGATTGTAACGGCCTGAAATTTTTAATAAATCTTGTTTCCTAATTTTATGTGTTATTTTATTTTATTTTTATACTCACCCAAAATGTTTCATTTGATAACATGAGTATAATTAAAATGAGACTGTTTGTTTTTGACTGTTATATGACCATTGGTCAATATGACCGCTGGAAACTAAACATTTTGATTATTGTCTCTAAATACAAGTAATATTGGTTAATTAATATAGAAAGAAGATTCGATGGCATCACCCTGTAGTCTTGGACCGATCGAAGCCCATCTAACAGAACTTGGGAAGGAGGTAGCACCACTGGGCTTCGCTCTGGACCAAACCCAAGCTGAACTTTATCGTGTGAAGCTAGAACGGGGTCACCTTCGTGGGAAGTTCAAACTGATAGAAATTACTACTCGTGCGATGTTGGCTGAGCCTCCCTCGGATTCTCTCACCGTAGCACACCTTAAACATAGGTCCTATGCTGGTGTGATAAGGGGCTATGTAAGGAGACCGTAACTGCCTTGTGTAATACTTTGTTTTAAATGAAAATTGGGATTTCTTCTGATGATGATGTTTATGAATTTTCAAATGACCGAATAAATATAGTATGCATATTTTTGATGAATTTTAGAGAAAGTATATTTTAAAAATGTTTTTGTAAACCTTAAATAATTAAAAATGTGTAATGATTTGTGAAAAATGGTCTTCTACAATTATGTTCAGTATGAAATTTAGTGTCTAATAAGATCAAATTGATTTTTGATGAATAGTAAATTATGAATAGTGATATTATTATTAGGATTCATAATGTGTGAAAATGGATTAGTAATCTCACTTAAATAATGTATTATTATAATCTAGGCACCTTGATTAAGTAATGTGATTCAGTAAAATGGTTAAATAATAGTTTCATAAATTATTATTCAAGTATTAGTTTTTTCGAGTGAATAGTGTTTTTTAATTGAAAATTCATTTAAAAATAATTAGATAATTATTTTTATAAAAAAGACTTTATTTTTGAACTCAGAGCATCGATATTATGTTATGGTAATTTTGTGGATTTTTCTGACAAAATGAATTCTCGATGAATAGTGTTTTTAATTAAAAATTAAATTAAAATTATTTAGAAAATTATTTTTTAAAATGGAGTTCATAAATGTATTTAGAGCATCGATATTTTGTTAAGGTGAAATATTTATGATTTTTCTGAGAAAGATGAATTTTTCAGTGAATAGTAAAAATGCAGTTTTAGGGTTTCGGTATGTTTAATGAAATCATAACTGTGTCATGATGATTGCATGAGATATTTTAAGGGTTGGCCAAACAAGGGTGATGAATTATTGTTTTTGGGGTCCCATGTGGCCTAACTCCATGATAAATGCCAAGGGAGAGCGCATGGGTTTGAGAAAAGCACATGTGAGGTGTCCCTTGGCCATTAATGCCTTGTCCCCTCACTTTCCCTATAAATACCAAGCCCTCCTCTCATCCGTTCGACTCCACACTCTTCCCCAACGAAGATCTAGTCTCCTTACCTCCCAAGGATTCCTCCCAAGGTGCCCCAATCCCTCAAGGTCCAAACCTATGAGTTTTAAGAGTTACGTTTTAAGGTAAGGGATCCGACCTCTCTCTTTGTTTTCAAGAAATCTCTTTTATGTAATTTCTTTTATGCTCCATGTTCTTATGTTAAAAGATGGTATTTTATACTCCTCTTACTGCCCTTTTCATGTTCATATAATGAGAGATCCCCTCTTACTCTCATTATTTCGTTTTATGATGTTTTATGTGCCGTCGTTAGGCTGCCAAAATTTTTGTAATAGATTCTTTCTCCCTCCTCATTTTTCAAGATCTATTTTCATGTAAAGTAATTCAAGTTCCTTTTTTTTATTTTGGGGCATGATCTCTAAATTTATCATACTGATCTTTTATGATCATATGATGAGAGACCCCATTTAATCTCTTCAATTCAGTATTTTGAAGTTTTAAGTGGCACCGTTAGGCTGCCGAATTTTTAAGTGGTTCTTCACCCTTCTCGTTTTGAAGTTCTTCTTTCATGTCAGTACTTTCAAGTTCCATTTTATTATTTTGGGGTTTGATCTGTAAATTTATCATACTGATCCTTTATGATAATATGATTAGAGACCCCATTTTATCTCTTCAATTCAGTATTTTGATGTTTTAAGTGGCGCCGTTAGGCTGACGAATTTTTAAGTGGTTCTTCACCCTTATCGTTTTGAAGTTCTACTTTCATGTCAGTTCATTCAAGTTCCTTTTTGTTATTTTGGGGTATGATATATATATCTACCATTCTGGACTCTTATGTTCATATGATGAGAGACCCTATTTGATCTCATCAATTCATTTTTGTTGAAGTTTAAGTGACGTCGTTAGGCTGCCGAATTTTTAAGGGATTCTTTCACCCTTCTCCATTTCAATGTTCTAATTACATGTCAAGTCTTGAAAGTTCCTTTTTATTATGTTGGGTTATGATCTCTATTTCTATCATACTGATCTTTTATTTTCATATGATGAGAGACCCTATTTGACATCGTCAATTCATTTTTGGTTGTGAAATGCCTGGATCGGTTGTGATCACTGAGAGGGGAGGGGTGAATCAGTGATAACTTTTTTTCTTTTTATGAATTGTTCCCTTTGGATTATCAATTCAACCTATGCAGCTGGTTAAAGCCTAGATCTACTCTTTTAGTGGTGCAGTAATAATGAGAGCACAGAACACAGAGATTTACAAGGTTCGGTACAAAGACCTACTCCTTGCCGTGTTGGTTACACCCCCCAACACGGATTCTTCACTATGCCAAAAGATGATTACACAGTAACTGGTTACCCCCCCAATTACAAGTTGGTTAAACCCCCCAACTCCACAGCATCATCCTCATCATGGCTCCACTTCACTTCTTCAAAGGTGTTGTTCAAAACTTCAAGTAGCTTCAACAGTCTTCAAAAGATCTTGTTGGTCTTGCTCACCAAAAACCCAATCACTTAGAATGATTAGTTCTTTTGTATTCACACACATAAGTGTGTACTCCTCTTCTTCTCAAAGTTGATCTTCTTCACATGTGCACACATACACTACTCATTCTTTTAGTGCACACACTTGACTTGTCCTTCTTCTTCAATTTATAAACACACAAAGTGTGGTCTTCCTTTTGCACCCAAAGCCCAAAGGTCCTCGGCCTTCTCCTCAACTTTGCACACCCACTGCCCGAGGTGCTCCTTCTTCACTTGGCACACACCCACTGTCCGTAGGTGGTCTTCTTCACTTGATATCAAAGGAGACGCGCAAGGGAATGCTTGAGCCGCGACCTCCTCTTCTTCAACACTGCCACTCAGGTGTCTTGAGCCCCGGGGTACACAGGATGCAACACCACGAGGTGCACAAGCCACAAGGGTGCAAGGACACCTTGGGCGCGCAAGTGCCTACCGCGCAGGGGGCGCGGTGCACAGAGGGAGCGCGCATGGTCGCGCAAGCTCCTCTCCTTCCTTTCGTGCAAAGGATTAGCGCGCAGGGTACACCTTCGGTCCAAGGATGGCACCGAGGACTTCAGCCGTGCAAATAGATTGCACAGGGCTTCTTCGCACTAGTGATGCGTGGAACAAGACTTGAAGCCTCCTGTCGCGCAAGTGATGCGCAAGATTTTACTTCGCGAGGTAGAGAGCGTTGCGGGTCTTCACAAATGAACATCAAACTTCACTCGGCCTCTGACTCCTCTTTATATAGGCAGTGGAGGAGCATGGATGATCCGCGGGGAAATACGTTTTGAATGCCCTAAATCCGCGGGGTCTTTGAAAACTTCAAACGCGTTAAATATCTTCCGCGTATCTCGTTCTTCTTCTCTATTTTAATGCGGGTTTTCCATTTTTCGGTTTCCTCCACGTGCATGCGACTTAGAACGCATGCACGGCCTTCCTTCGATCCAAACCATGCAGAACATCAACACTGAATTGGCCTCGCACCTTCGGTTTGCTTCGGCCTTCATCGAATTCATCATCTCATTGCATGCAAGTATATTTTAAGGCATGGTTGTGTTCAGTATGCTCAGACGAGCACGAGGGTGCCTTCGGCTTCGAGAGAGACAGCCGAGAACTCAAAAACATCACTCGGGAGGCGCCTGGTTCAGCGGCGGCTTCGCGGGAGGCTTCGGCTCGAGCTCGAGGTGGAAGACGAGCCACGGCCGTCGGATTGGGAGATTGAAATACATCGGACGGCCGCGATCTGGAGATCTCGCGTGGGATGCGATGAGCGGCGGAGATCTGGCGCGCGATCGCTCGGACTGCTGAGATTTGTTCCCGGGAATTTTTCGGCGTCCCACATCGAAACGGCGAGCGGATTTCCCACGGTTTATTACCCTGGCGCTCACCGCTACTCCTCAGTTGAATCTTCTCCCTCCACGGTGCCGCCCCGCACCGTGTTCTCCCTGCGGGCGCGCTCTGCGCCCACTCTCTGCTCCTGCGGGCGCGCTCCTAGCGCCCACTATGCACTCCGGGTGCGCGGGTTTCACCACCGCGTGCCCTCGGGGGCTTACACACGGCCCCTGCCTCTACGCTCCTCCGGGCGTGCCCCAGGCGCCCATGTGGTGTCCTTGGGTGCGCCCTGCCACCCTGGCTCACCCCACGGGTTCCCCCGGGCGTGGTGCCCTAGTGCCCATGCCTTGGGGTTGAACCCCCAAGGTGCCTTGGCTGGCCAATTTTTTGGCAAAGGAAAATCTAATGACTTTGTTAAAAACAAATTTCTCCTCCATATAAAGCATGCCAAGTGCCACTTCTTCCAAGCCATCATTCTCATTTCTCCTTCTTCCTCTCTTCTTCTTCATTTGAAATTCCTCCATTATCTTCAACATGTATTCATTACTTAGGAGTGAATTCTTTGAAGGTTCTCCATCAAACGAAGCTCCTGAATCAAATAATTCTTTAATGTTCTTCAATGATCCAATTAGAGGTCAAGTTGGATCACATTCACATTGTCATGCACTAAGGATTAGTACATGTTCTTCTTCAGCTCACTTCATCCACTTAGAAGTTGTGGATGGCTTTCTTCATCTCCTCATGCATTGTGAAGACAATGCATGGTCTTCTAAAAGTGTTGTGACTTTGTATCCAGTTGATACAAGTTCTTGGAACTTAATGATCAGCTCAACAATCGTCAGATTTTATGCTTCTGTAATCATCAATCTTCAAGATGTACTTCATCAGATGGCACACCATGACAAGTTATTGACAACAAATGCAATTACTTCACTTGGGCACAACAATCTCCCCCTTTGTATTTGGTTGTCAATACTCCGAAGCACACTGAGAGAATGTCGTGTGCCTGATGATTTCTCCCCCTTATTGGCCAACAAATGCAAAGGGATGAATGAATGCCATACTCATAGTATAGAGCTTCTGGAACCTACACATCTTCAACTACCAATGCTCCCCCTCAGGGGATGCACTCATCTCCTTCAATTCCCTGCATGTAAGTACAAGAATACAAAAATTTAGGGAATAAGGAGGGACCTTTTTCTTCCTCAAGTGAGAGTAGAAGGCTGAACATGAAGTTTCAGCCTCAATTCAACAAATCTTTCCGTAGGCATAGCTTTGGTGAAAATGTCTGCCACCTCATCTTGAGTAGGAATGTAGTCTAGCTTGATGTCTCCACTGGAGACCCTTTCTTCAAGATCTCCATTCAGAAATGCAGATTTCACATCCATCTGATAGACCTTGTACTGCTTATGTGCTGCAACTGCTAAGAACATTCTGATAGTTTCCAGTCTTGCAACTGGTGCAAAGGTTTCCTCAAAGTCGATTCCTTCCATTTGTGAATATCCTTTGCATACAAGTCTGACCTTGTTTCTGGAAACTTCTCCCTTTTCATTGAGTTTGATTCTAAACACCCACTTTGTCCCAATAACATTTTTATTTTTGGGCCTTGGCACAAGATCCCAGGTGGAGTTCTTTTCAATTTGATTGAGTTCCTCATGCATAGCTTGTATCCATTCCTCATGTACAACTGCTTTAGCCACTGTGTGAGGTTCAATTTGAGAAACCAGTGCAGTCTGATCTTCCAATCTCAATCTTCTTCTAGTTCTTACTGAGGACTGTAGGTCTCCAAGGACATTTTCTGTGTCAACATGCTTCTTCAATTTGTTGTATCTTCTTCTTCCATTTTCATTACCTTCATCTTCATCACTGGTATATTCAGAGTTGATCTCACCAGCAGTTGGTGTTGGCTCAGGTAATTCTGCATTCTTCTGTTCCAAGGCTGTGTCATTCTTTGAGTCATCATCATTCACAGTGTATGGTTTGGTGTTGTTTTCAATTATTATGACATCACTGCAGTCAATTATTTTATTCAACCTCTTATTACATCATCTGTAGCCTTTTCCATTAGGTAGGTAACCCATAAAGATTCCTTCTTCAGCTTTTTCTTCAAACTTTCCCAGATTGATGTTTTTAATCTTGATGATGCAGGGACTGCCAAAGACTTTGAAATATTTAACAGTTGGTTTTCTGTTAAACCACATTTCAGAGGCTGTCATTTGTGTTTCTGGTCTCAGGAGACATCTGTTCTGTATGTGTATAGCAGTGCATACTACTTCTCTCCAGAAAAACTTAGAGATATCATGCTCAGCTAACATAATCCTCCCCATTTCAACTATGCTTCGATTCTTTCGTTCAGCCACTCCATTCTGTTGTGGAGTATATGGTGTACTATATTGATGTTTGATTCCATGCTTGACCAGATAGCTTTCAAAGACATCACCGGTATATTCTTTTCCGTTGTCTGATCTTACTTTCTTGATGCAGAGCTCTAGTTCCTTCTCAGCCTGCCTTCTGAAAGTCTTGAACATCGTGATTGCCTCTGACTTGTGTTTCATGAACATGACATTGGTCATCCGAGTGTAATCATCAATGAAGGTTATAAAATAGAAATCTCCTCTTGTAGACTTCTGTCTCATCGGTCCACATATGTCTGTATGGATGAGTTCAAGAGGCCTAGTAGACATGATATCAACTCCTTTGTGTGACCTATGGGTCAGTTTTCCCTTTTGACATGTGTCGCAGACTTCATCTCTTTCTCTCTTTAATTTGGGTAGATCTCGTACAACATTGTACTTCAGAAGTTTACTCATACTCCTTTGACCAAGATGGCCAAGTCTTCTATGCCAGAGGTTGTTTTCATCTTTAGAGCTAAGAAAACAAGAATTGATGGGATCACCAATTTGAAATAGATTTCCAGTGGTTCTTCTTCCTTGAGTGATGATTTTTACATCCTTTGAACTCTTGATGATGCATGAGTCCTTCTGGAACAACACCTCATGTCCATCATCACATAATTGACTTACACTCAGTAGGTTGTCTTTTAATCCATCAACAAACAACACATCATTGGATTTTAGATTTGTTGTTGCAATCATAGCCTTTCCAACTCCCTTGATTTTCAGAGAACGATCATTTCCAAACACCACGGTTCCTCCCTCATGACTTTCAATGTTGCTTAGAATTTTTGTATCACCAGTCATGTGGGATGAGCATCCACTATCAAGAATCCATGACTTGGTTTTACTGCTGGCTTTTAGAGCCACTTCAGCAAAGCATGTGATTTCATCATTGGTTTCTTGAATGCCTTTCCCTTTCATGTCTTTGACTTTTTGTTTAGGAAGAGTTGTCATACATTTATCAGCTCTATGACCTTGTTGGTCACATCTTCCACAAGCTTCACTCAGGCAGTCAAATGTGTTCTGAGTTGGTGGTTTTGATGCTTTCTGCAAAACACTCTCGGTTTCAGGATGTCTCCCCCTTGACTCATGCCTCATGTTTGGACGAGACATTTATACCAGCATGCATAGGCCTTATGTCCAAACACACCACAACACCAACAGTAGCCTCTGAACCTTGACCTTCTTTGTTGATAAGAGTCATGTTGTAATTTTCTGTCCAAGATTTGAGTAGTCCTTCCTGAGGATTTCCTTTCTTCCATTGAAGATGATTTTACACAGGTTGGTTCATGCCATGTTTGTCTCAATTTTATCTTTGAACCTGCATTGTTAGAATTAACAGATGTATTTAGAGATTTACTTAGTGGTAAATTGACCTGCCTCTGAGCACCAGCATAAGATGATTCTGCCTTGACCTCAACAACCTTGTTGAAGTCTTCTCTCATCTTTGTCAAGCTATTCTGTGCTTCAATCCACTTGGAATGTGTCACTGATTGCTCTTCTTCTTTGAGGTGAAGTTTCTCCTCAAGATCTTTTGCTATCTTGTCCAGCTCAGCTACCTTCAGTTTATGTCTCTTAATTTCGTCAATGTACATTGTCTCTTTCTTCATACATTCTTCCAACTCCTTAGTCATTCTTTTAGTTTCCTTTTGTAACAATTTCTTCTCTTTCTTGAGTTTAATGTTTTGCTCAAGGCAAGCCTCTAATTCATCTTTCAATATGTATTCAAGCTCTGTTCGTTCACTTTAATCATCTTCACTGCTGCAGGTATCAAACCCTTTTTCCACATGAGCCATAAAATTCGTTTCTTCTTCTGATTGACTGGCTGAAGTAGAGTCTGATTCTTCCTCTTTGCTTACATAGCTTCTTCTTTCACCTGGAACGAACCTTTTCTTTCTTACACCTGATTTGTTTCCTTCTCTTGTGTATCTACTCCATTTCTTCTTTTGTGACTTCTCATCTTCAACTTCTGGAGCACTATATCTCTTCTTGGGGTAGTTTACAGCAAAGTGTCTGATGTTATTGCAATTGAAACATCTCGATGGTGATTTCCCTTTTCCCCTGAATTTAGTTTTTCCAAACCTTTTAGAAAAAAGAGAAATAATCGTGTTGAGATCTTCATCCTTTTCTTCATTGTCAGTATCACTTGATTATAGGACTTCGTCATCTTTTATCTTGAGTTGTCTCATGGCCTCAAAAGCCATCTCATCCTTGATCTTCATCTTGAATACTGGGATCTTCCTCATTTCATATGCAATGAGAATGTTGTGAAGTTCATCAAGAGAGAGATCATCACTGTCTTCTAATGCTGAGACTTTGGGGTCAAACCTGTCAGGAAAATTTCTCATTAGCTTTTTAACAATAGTGGAGTCCTCCAACTTTTCTCCAAAGCCCCGAATGTTACTGACAATTTCATTGACTCTTGTGAAATAATCATCAATATTTTCTTCTTCTCCCATCTTGACATCTTCAAACTTGCTTCTCCAAATCTGTAATTTGGCTTCCTTGACTTTCATGTTGCCTTCATAACTACTTTCCAATTTGTCCCAAATTTCTTTAGCATTCTTGAGTCCCATGACTTTTGTGTATACCTTTTCTGAGAGTGACATAAGAATGGCATTTTGAGCTTTACCATAAACTTCCATATTTCTTTTCTCATCGAGTGTCATAGCAGCTTCATTAGCAAGAGGAGGGAATCCAAATAAGGCTGCATTTCTAACTTCAAGGCCAAGAGATAGAAGGTAGGGTAACATCCGATTCTTCCAGCTGTGGTAATTCTTTCCATCGAATGTAGGAACACCCCTACTATTAACAGAATTCAGATTGTCCATCTTCTCAGAAGTAGATCCTTACCGAGGTAACCTCCCTCTGATACCACTTGAAATGCCTGGATCGGTTGTGATCACTGAGAGGGGAGGGGTGAATCAGTTATAACTTTTTTTCTTTTTATGAATTGTTCCCTTTGGATTATCAATTCAACCTCTGCAGCTGGTTAAAGCCTAGATCTACTCTTTTAGTGGTGCAGTAATAATGAGAGCACAGAACACATAGATTTACAAGGTTCGGTACAAAGACCTACTCCTTGCCGTGTTGGTTACACCCCCCAACACGGATTCTTCACTATGCCAAAAGATGATTACACAGTAACTGGTTACCCCCCCAATTACAAGTTGGTTAAACCCCCCAACTCCACAACATCATCCTCATCATGGCTCCACTTCACTTCTTCAAAGGTGTTGTTCAAAACTTCAAGTAGCTTCAACAGTCTTCAAAAGATCTTTTTGGTCTTGCTCACCAAAAACCCAATCACTTAGAATGATTAGTTCTTTTGTATTCACACACATAAGTGTGTACTCCTCCTCTTCTCAAAGTTGATCTTCTTCACATGTGCACACATACACTACTCATTCTTTTAGTGCACACACTTGACTTGTCCTTCTTCTTCAATTTATAAACACACAAAGTGTGGTCTTCCTTTTGCACCCAAAGCCCAAAGGTCCTCGGCCTTCTCCTCAACTTTGCACACCCACTGCCCGAGGTGCTCCTTCTTCACTTGGCACACACCCACTATCCGTAGGTGGTCTTCTTCACTTGATATCAAAGGAGACGCGCAAGGGAATGCTTGAGCCGCGGCCTCCTCTTCTTCAACACTGCCACTCAGGTGTCTTGAGCCGCGAGGTACACAGGATGCAACACCATGAGGTGCACAAGCCACAAGGGTGCAAGGACACCTTGGGCGCGCAAGTGCCTACCGCGCAGGGGGCGCGGTGCACAGAGGGAGCGCGCAAGGTTGCGCAAGCTCCTCTCCTTCCTGTCGCGCAAAGGATTAGCGCGCAGGGAACACCTTCGGGCCAAGGATGGCACCGAGGACTTCAGCCGTGCAAATAGATTGAACGGGGCTTCTTCGCACTAGTGATGCGCGGAACAAGACTTGAAGCCTCCTGTCGCGCAAGTGATGCGCAGGATTTTACTTCGCGAGGCAGAGAGCGTCGCGGGTCTTCACAAATGAACAGCAAACTTCACTTGGCCTCGGACTCCTCTTTATATAGGCAGTGGAGGAGCATGGATGATCCGCGGGGAAATACGTTTTGAATGCCCGAAATCCGCGGGGTCTTTGAAAACTTCAAATGTGTTAAATATATTCCGCGTATCTCGTTCTTCTTCTCTGTTTTAATGCGGGTTTTCCATTTTTCGGTTTCCTCCACGTGCATGCGACTTAGAACGCATGCACGGCCTTCCTTCGATCCAAACCATGCAGAACATCAACACCGAATTGGCCTCGCACCTTCGGTTTGCTTCGGCCTTCATCGAATTCATCATCTCATTGCATGCAAGTATATTTTAAGGCATGGTTGTGTTCAGTATGCTCAGACGAGCATGAGGGTGCCTTCGGCTTCGAGAGAGACATCCGAGAACTCAAAAACTTCTCTCGGGAGGCGCCTGGTTCAGCGGCGGCTTCGAGGGAGGCTTCGGCTCGAGCTCGAGGTGGAAGACGAGCCACGACCGTCGGATTGGGAGATTGAAATACATCGGATGGCCGCGATCTGGAGATCTCGCGCGGGATACGATGAGCGGCGGAGATCTGGCGCGCGATCGCTCGGACGGCTGAGATTTGTTCCCGGGAATTTTTCCGCGTCCCACATCGAAACGGCGAGCGGATTTCCCGCGGTTTATTACCCTGGCGCTCACCGCTACTCATCAGTTGAATCTTCTCCCTCCACGGTGCCGCCCCGCACCGTGTTCTCCCTGCGGGCGCGCTCTGCGCCCACTCTCTGCTCCTGCGGGCGCGCTCCTAGCACCCACTATGCACTCCGGGTGCGCGGGTTTCACCACCGCGTGCCCTCGGGGGCTTACACACGGACCCTGCCTATGCGCTCCTCCGGGCGTGCCCCAGGCGCCCATGTGGTGTCCTTGGGTGCGCCCTGCCTCCCTGGCTCGCCCCACGGGTTCCCCCGGGCGTGGTGCCCTAGTGCCCATGCCTTGGGGTTGAACCCCCAAGGTGCCTTGGCTGGCCAATTTTTTGGCAAAGGAAAATCTAATGACTTTGTTAAAAACAAAGTTCTCCTCCATATAAAGCATGCCAAGTGCCACTTCTTCCAAGCCATCATTCTCATTTCTCCTTCTTCCTCTCTTCTTCTTCATTTGAAATTCCTCCATTATCTTCAACATGTATTCATTACTTAGGAGTGAATTCTTTGAAGGTTCTCCATCAACCGAAGCTCCTGAATCAAATAATTCTTCAATGTTCTTCAATGATCCAATTAGAGGTCAAGTTGGATCACATTCACATTGTCATGCACTAAGGATTAGTACATGTTCTTCTTCAGCTCACTTCATCCACTTAGAAGTTGTGGATGGCTCTCTTCATCTCCTCATGCATTGTGAAGACAATGCATGGTCTTCTAAAAGTGTTGTGAATTTGTATCCAGTTGATACAAGTTCTTGGAACATAATGATCAGCTCAACAATCGTCAGATTTTATGCTTCTGTAATCATCAATCTTCAAGATGTACTTCATCAGATGGCACACCATGACAAGTTATTGACAACAAATGCAATTACTTCACTTGGGCACAACAGGTTGATGTTTATGTAACGCTGTTAGGCTGCTGAATTTTCATAAAAGAAATCTTATTTTTGTCTTCCTTTCATGTTCTTCATTTCATATTGTATATTTTCAAATTTCATTACCATGTTCATAAATCCTTTATATTCTGTCCCTATACTGTTTTATTGGTCATTTATGAATGTTTTACCCATGTCCCCTCTCTTTTCAATGTTTTCTAAAAACCATGTAACATAGCCGTAATGCTGCAGAATTTTCGTCTCAAAATGCCTCTCTCTTTTATAAAAATTATTTTATGTTATAAAGTGAATACTCAATGATCATATTTATATAAGGGTATTCAAATATATATATAAAAATGTTCTATTTTAAATTCTGGGATTTACATACATAAGACCCGCTTTCCCTTCTGTGGGTTTAAAGTGACGTAAAGATCATGTCTTTAAAGCAGTTTTTAAAACGTTATGATTATGAAATGAAACCCATTTATTTTATGCTATATGGGTTATTTATTAAATGTTTTATGATTATATATGTGGCTCACATCATTATAAATAAAAATTAAGGGTGCGACCTGATAGCGCTCCAATGCATTGGGTAAAGACTTAATCTCTAGAGATGACCATTTTAACGACGCCTTGGTGAATAACCTTGGTAATTTTTAACGACACCTTGGGGATGGACCTTGGTGAAACGAAATGATTGTCAATATTAAATGTCGTAGACACATCTTCAAGTTATGAAACATTTTATTTTTATTACGATGTACCTCATGATTTCTTTGTCATGCCTTGTAGTTCTTTTCATGTCCTTATTGAAGTATCTCAAGTTCACATGTAAAATGTTTCTCTTGTTTCCCTTACTGGGCTTTCTGCTCACCCTTTCTTTTGATGTATGTCCCCAGGTTATGAGATGCAGTAATGAACCTAGGATGAACATAAGGAGAAGCCTTTCAAGTGTTTAAGAAGAGTGTTTTTTGTTCTTTTAATGTATTATATTCCTTTTTTCCAAGACACTAAACCTTAAAGATCCTTAGTTCCGTGTAATGAAATGAAAGTTATGTTATAAAAAGACGAGATGCTATAAATATAATTGGGATGAGGGAATAATCCTTAAAAACCATTTCCCTTTTTCTTAGCCTGATTGAAAATTAAATTTTTATTATAATAACACTTTTGAGGAAAAAGATTGAAATAATAAAATAATCCATAGAAAGAGATAACAGAAATACTGAAAGAAATATTAAGCCTAATAGAATTGATCTCCCTAGAAAAATTCCAAGAGATATTGGTTAACCGGGTTTCTAGTTTATCCAACACCAGATCTTTAAACTGGAAGTCCATCTTGTCCCATGTATGGATATATTCTTCACGGATGATCTTCCAATTATTTAATACCAAAATAATAATCATGTCATTCTTGTCAATCCAAGAATATTTCACATAATTTTGGGTCACCCTTAGTGACCTCCCCATCATTTTTTCAACTTCCTCTTACATTGCATTGACTGTCAGAACCTGATCAACCACTTCTTATTCGGAGGTCATAAGAAATTCCAAGGATTACTCCAACATCTCATCAGACTACCAGTGTTGGAAAGAGAAGTAATTAGATATATTAGTGTCCTTAAATTTCTTTTCTAAGCTTTTCTCCATTGGAGGTGGCAGAAATGAGTAATCCTTTATCGATTTATGAAGGCCCTTCTGGTTCTTGAAACTCCTTGGAATCTGAGGTCTCTCTCCCAGACCATCCTCCTCTGTATCACCTACATTGGAATCACTCCTATGTCCATCAAAAGAGGCCTGAACCAACTTATCCTAAGGCTCCTACACCGGTTCAAAATTATTACTGAGTAAAATACCTTCCCCTTTCTATTAGTACTTGTCCTGATCAAGTCCATACCTCCTTCCTCCTTGCTCAAATTTATATACCCTACAAAAAAACCATATTTAGGATCTTGTGGGGACCAATTTACATCCACCAGAGCTCATACTAATCCCTGGGCACACCAATTTCACATATGATGTGCCCATAGGTGTCTTAGAATCGCCAGAAACCACCCAGGGAGGATACAAGTTAGCCTCATTCTCTATTCTCAGACTCCTTTTATCTATAGAGGGATTCCCAAAATGATGATGATCCCGAAAATCCTTCCACATCCACTTGAGAATATAATTAACCATGGGATTCAGATCCTGAGGTTTCTTTTGAACTACCTTTTTTATTGTCTCTGCATCCATATACACCTGGCCAAATTAGCCAATACAATTTGATGCAGTTGCCTTATCTCGGTCTGAAACCACCAAACCGACTTGTAGATCTGGATTCTTAAGACCAAACCTATAGACCTCTGACGTGTGACCCAATCTCATATAGACTGAGCAGTAATACACACAGGATTCATAAACCATAGGATTCTTATTCCAAAACTCTTCTCCTGCTATCATCCATACAAAATCAAGAGGTGTTCCTAAAGAATCAATTCCCACACATGTACGAGGTTTAATTGGGTGGAAAAGGGCATGAGTTCGACTATCAGAGTACAAGAACCTTCATAATAGGTTACCTATCATACTAAATATCATTGGATTTTGGAATGGAAATAGAGATTATGAAATATTACTCAAATGGGAACCAACGGAGAGTTGTGCATCATGTGTTATTCATAAGTTCATCTAGATAGAAAAAATCGAGACAAGTTTCCACTATAGGGAGAGAATGACTACTCTTTAATTAGAACCTCATCCAATGTGAACAAAATCATATTGTTCTTCTTATTGAGTAGCCCCATTGTTTCTCTCTTTTTTAAATCCAATAATCTGAAGATGAATCGATCAAAATAGTCCACGGAGGGCCAATGTTTCGAGAAACGATCAATTAATGTACGTTTGAGGATAGATGAAGTAACAATGAACTCCGCGATTCATATCAAGAGTTTAGGGAATACTATGATCAAATCAGGTGCCTTAGGGAAAATTTCGATTTTTGGGAATGGATGGCGGAACTTAGGAATGGAAAAGGGGTAAAATGATGATTCCATATCCTTACAGGACAACGATGGTCCCTCCCCATTATAGGGGAGGGTCCGACATGATGGTCGTCACCATCATGATGTAGGAGCTGAACCCAACATCCCTCGAGTGAGATGACCCTTATCCCTCAGTTAGCTTATTTATTTGAGAAACCACCACCACTTTTTGTTTGAGAAAATGAAAACATCAATTGTGTTATGTGCAGACTATTTCCTCTATAAGTGACATGATCCATCTTTTCATAACCTCATTAAAATTTTGGCTATAAAATTTTATATAATATATTCATATGATATTTATAAAATTATTCAAATTATGAAATTATTAATTATTAATTACCAATTTTCCAATCTATGGAAAATGGATATCTCACCTGGTCATATGTGCAAACTACTACCTCCCTGAATGTGACTTGTTTTATTTATCAACCTAGTATTTAATTATGTATCAAAATCTATTAAAATATATTTAACCAAATTAATAATTTATAAATAATAACATTATTATTTTATAATAATGATATTATTCTAGAATATTCACTCTCGTATCCGTACATACTTGTGGATTATGTATCTTCTTGTTTAGGTCAGTTTATCCACCAACATGAAAAATGATATATATTTATGTCATCAATGAATATATTAAAATATGTAAATTATTAATGGGAATTATATCCAGAATAATGTTTTTAAAGGTGATGGAATCATTGTATCATTTTTTAACTTATTTTGAAAATTCAACTCATTATTCATTAATACTACTGATACAAGATTATTAGAAACCTCAACTATATTTTTATTGTGAGAAAATCATATTGGGGGGAAATAGAACTTTATATTTTATTTTGAAACATATATTCTATATACATTAATGATTATTAATGATAAAATCGGATACTATTAACATGAATAAGAATCACATTTAAAAAACTAGTATTGTATGAATAATTTAAATGAATAACATAAAATAAATAAAATAAATTATAGCTAAAATGGATTTGTAATAAAAGAATATAAATAAATAATATAGAAGGTTATATCTATGAATAAATTTATGGAATAATTTTTTATGTACTATTTTTGATTATATAGGAGAGGAAATTTTTTGTGGAAGTTATGAATTATGGTAAGAGGTTTCTTGTATCAATATTCATTATATGAGACCTATTCCATATATTCCAAATGTTCTATTTTAAGTGGTGTATATAATTTCCTTTGATATATTTTTTAAAAAAATTATTAGAATAATATTAATTATAGATCATTCCCTTGTAATATCATTTAAGGTTGTTTGATTCAATGGAAACTAAATCTATAATAATTATTTCCAATCTCATTTTAAAGTTGATATTCTTTATGACTGTTAATCTATATAGGGAACATTCAATTTGATAATCTTAATATTTTTATAAACATAATTATCTCTAAAAATATTATTTATTAATGTGTTTTTCAATTATCATGAATACCTTTTTAAAAGGAATCCTATTATTACATTGTCATTATGGTAATTATCCACAAACATTGAGTTATTCAACATGAAAAATGAATATTCATGTTAAAATTTTTCCGTGCTGATATTTTTCTAGCTGCATTCTTCAAAACACATAATTGAACATCCTCTAAAAAATTTCATTATTTTATACATGAATTTTTATTTACATATTTTATATACATTTTCTAAAATGTAATCAAAAACTAATATTTTATTTCATATTCATTATATTATTTAATTATAACTATTTTATAAAAGACATTTTCATATATGTAAATATCATTTGTAAAACCCTATACACCACTAAGATATATGTTCTTATGCTACCATCCAAATTCTCCCATTAGATGAATAATGAAATGTTATATTGATGGTTTCATGAAGCCTATAAGTTTTCATTGTGTTAATTATGTTATGATTTAAAAATAAATTATTTATCCTATTGTGGAACATATATGTATGGTTTTTCATTATGTAAAAGGTCAAACATATATTTCCCAAAAATAAATTGGGTTAAATTTAATTTATAATTAGATAATGGTAAATGTGTTATGATGAATTGGTCAATGAAATTGAAATAGGCGAGTGAATCCTGATCCAAAAAGGGAAAAAAGTAATTAAATCTTTATCCATCATGGGAAAATAATAAATGAAGCCGGATCCAATAATATAACCAAATTATAATGGCTAAACAACTCTATTAAGATTTATATGCATATTTATGTAATATATTTTTATGTTTTTTCAAATACTCATGAAATAATTAATCATGTATTATGCACAATGTTTTATCTGGGAATGTTTTCCTAAATTTTTTTCATAGATTTCGTTTACTCTCTTTCACCCATATGATGGTATTTTTCTCACATGTGATCATCAATAGTTTTCTCTTATATTTAACATAATGAGAATTTTATATTTCATCTTTATTATGTTTATATTCATCATATTTTTTTGTTGAGTATTATGTATGAGATTTGAGAGATGATATTTATACATTATAATATTTTCAAATATATTATGTAATGTTTTCAGCACTAGACATAGAGACGTCATGCAATTTTGAGGCCCGGTGTGCCCAGAATTAATTTTGTAAAAATATTAAATTAATTATATACAACATGTGTATAATTTATTCCATAAAATTTAATAACTCTTAAATATAGTATATTATTGAATATATTAGAACATGGATGAATATGGAGCATGAAATTAACCCTAGGCACGACAAAAAGTTGTTCAACATGAGACATTTAGATATATTGGTATTTTCCAGGCATGTTGAATAGATTATTTAATAATTTAATTTAATTAATTCATTAATTGAAAATTTTTTTTTCTCCCTAGAAATATTATATTATAGTAAATCATCAACGTTATCCTCATAAAATTGGGATCATTAAGTAAATAATTCCATGTTTTTGATTGGCTGACTATGATCAGATGATGATTGATTATTAGATCAAGGTGAATTGAGGTGGAACAAGTACAAAAAATCCTCTTTATCATTTGAAATTATACTCTTCACTAAAAAAATTCAATCTTGATGTAGGAATCATCATTTTTTTATTCCTCTATTTATGACTAAAATATTTAGATGAATCAAACCTATTTATTTGATCTGTGATTGACTTAATCCATAAAATGACCTCGTGTATTATTTATTCTATTTATACCCATTGTGTCATGTGTCTCACTATGTTCATCCCAATGTGTATTCATTTGAAAAGAAATATTTCCAATGATTGTTGGACTTGTTTATTGGTATTTCACCAATATTTCTTCTTGATCTTCCCTATTGGCCAATGGTTCCATCGTTAAAATTTTTGGGCAAGATCTAGTGTCTTAAAATCATTGGATTCATTGAAGAATTAAGTATAGTGAATATATAGGCAAGTAAATGATTTATCAGGATGGTTTGGAGGATGAAATTGATTCCTCCCAAGATCAGTGATATGGTGAGCTAATAGGAGGTTCTACCAATGATGATGGAATATGGTGGCTTGACACGAAAAAAATGATACAAAATTTTCAGCCACCGTAGGGAAGGAATTTTAGAACATAGAGGGTTTCAACTAATTGTGGGTGATCAAATTGTGTGATATGTGGAGAAACAGATAGATTGAGAGGCCACGTAATAGATCTATATATTTTATGAGAATCTTGACTACATGTCTCTTAGTCTAATAAACACACTCTATGTAGAGCCCCATTTGTGTTGTATAGGGTTTTTAGGTGAGTTCAATATTACACGTTTTACGGGAACCCAGTATACCATGTGACTAAGTTGTGGTAGCCTGATCTGTACTTTGGGTGTACATAGACACATAAATTTCCAATGTAGATAGACATATCCAACGAATAGAATAATTTCCAAGAGAACACAACTCATCCCCGGGTGGCTGAGATATGTCATGTAGTACATTTTCACACTATTTAGTACTACATGTTTAGTGATTCGTCTTCTAAAAAGTACGTGTCTAGTCATAGGATATGGGCCACATGTTGTGTACCTTTTTTGAGGAAACATATATATATCATATCTCCTCCAATTGGACTAATACATTCTCCAATGACTAGCCTATCATGAGTGTTTTCTCATGTATAATGTTATGGTATCCTTCACAGTGGATTTTGAGATTTGATGTGAAATACTATGAGTGTAATAATTATTTATGTGTAACTCAATGTTTTTTTGATCATCAAGGATCATTATATATTCAAGAAAGATATGGTACTCCCCTCTCTCCCCATGGTGAAACTCCTCTATACACGAGGTACAATTATGGAGATGGAACAACCCTATGGAACCAAGTGGTAGGTCCTCCATAGTTTTCAAAAAGATATATAATTGGGACTCTCCTGTCACAGTATGGAATGAGTCCTCTAACACTATATATGGAAATCTTCTAAAACACCAGTGTTTATGTCCTCCAAACTCTTTATGATTATACAAAGGGGTACTCCCCTATGACACCTAGGAGAAGGTCCCCAACTGATGGAGATTGTTCTCACACATGAATCCTGGGTATGGTTCCTACATATGAATTATATTGATATAAATGTTTTACTCCCCTATGACATTAGCTCATAGGTCCTCAATCAAAGGAGATAGGGCTCCCCTATGACACATGGGAGTGGTCCTCAATATTACCACTTCTGAATGACCCCTGAGATGTCAGGAATCAATGGTGTACCCTTGGAACTAATGGAATACTTATCCTTCCTTCTAGTTCCATGAGATGAAGATATAATTTTCTCTTTACTAGTATTATTTTATGAGCATGTATGTGTACCAGTGTATTGGGGTTTCATTCTATGGGTCGAGAAATCTATTCATATAATGTATCTTATTTTTTCCCATTGTTTTTATTGGAATGTCCTATAGGGAAATAGTTTCAATGTGTTTTGAGTGCAGCTTTCACTAGTACTTTGACTAACTACATATTGAATTTTTTTATAGATATGTTGTATGAGGAGAACTTTGGTACATGCAATATATATGATTGATCCTTTTGATAGTTCTTCTTGATCTATCTACCCATATATATATGATCATTTTCCATGGTAAATCTTAATTAAAATTTCCGGATCCCCCTACGAAGACATCTAGAAAGTTATAGATTTAGGACCAAAATGAAGATTTGATGATTGATGAGGCTTTAGTTCCGGGGATATGTCATGAGGTCAATTCTCAAGGTTTATAGGTACCGGTTCCTCTACCTATCGAGTATAATATTTTACAAGTAAATAAGGTCAATGGTATGCCGAACATAGCACACTCTACGAATTATGGAGCCATAGGCCACTATGGTTCTACCTGGAGATAGATATTGAGGCAATAGAGGATTGTATTGAGTTAGTTATATGAATTTTCAGACATTTTTGGTCATCGAGTGGTCATATTGTTGTACTATAAAGCATAATTTTTAATGATTTAGTTGGCAGATGGTGATTTTTAGTCATGAAGATTCATGATTAGTGAACAATCTCACAATCTAACATCTAGTAGGTTTTTCATGATGAGTACTACCCCTCAAACATTCTCTCAATTTGTATTTAGGAGATTCTATAGTTGAAACTAGCAAAGAATATAGTTTCTGAGTAGGACTCCAGGTTTAATGACTTTACACATACTCCCTCAATATGATTCATGATGTATACTTCTTCGGGTAGATGTTTGAGAAGGACCTTAAAAAATAAATATATTCTAGTATAGTGACCCAATGAAATACCATATATTCTAGAGTGCTAGAGTGGATGTTGGTGTTGGATAACATCTTATCTAAGGGATACCATGTAGTGGGATCCATCAGAAGGTATCCCAAGGATGACTTGTCTATAGAGGCTAGTAGGTGATAGGTGTGAAGGTTTATGAGGTGTACCCTTTCTAGGAATCCTACACCTGGTCATGTGTCCTAGGGACCATGCGGGTGACAAAGGCAGTCTACAAAGGGGTGATGTTTTTCATGTTATGGGCGAGGTTAAATCATAGGTGATTTCCCGACCTGACGTTTTAAGGTGAGCACTCATATAGTGGGTATAATTCCATAGTAGAGGCTTCATTATGATTATAGATCTCCCAGGTGCGGCTATAGAAGCCCCCAAGGAGTATAAGTTGAATGGAAATTAGGTGGAGATATTACATGAGAAGCTATGGGAGGTGTATAATATTATAAAATCCTTCTATCCCCACCACCAAGCAGTCCACATCAAGTTCTATGAGATAGTGTTCAAGGTCCTCGGAAGCTATAGTCAATGAAGGAATTTAATTGGTAGATCATAATATTATTATATGTATGATCTATTTTTATTTTACTATTTTATAAAAACTTTTATAGATATGTGCAATTAATTCCATCATCGCTTTACTCTTGGTGTGAGAGCTATGGATACCTATTGAGATGCTATCCAAACATCTTTTCCTTGAGATTCTTATTGGTAATCATTCCCAATGGTCATTTATCTTTATTCATTTGGAATTATCACTTATTGGAAATAGTTTCTCATGGAACCACATTGTCTTCCCAATGAGTCCTTTTGAAATCATCTTATTTATGGAATGAATTTCCATGGTTTGAGTCCAGGTTGAAATTAAGTGATGATGAGTAATTTGACATCAAAATGAAGTGTCAAGAAAATCCTTTTTAGCTAAGAGACATCTCATTGCTGATCTATTGGGTTTTGGGAGTAGGAGGATGCAACCAATCATCTATGAATTATATAGTTTATCACTTGTCACAACAGAATCTCCAGGCCTCTAGATTTCTTCAGTCATGGATAATTATATGGATGTTTTACTCAAGAATCATTTAGGACTACATATTAGGTAAGAGATGTATGTTTTCATCGACATGAACCTCATGACCACTACTATATCTTATGTAGAATATCAAATGTATCCTATTGAGCTCCAAGAGGTAAGGGTGTAGTTGGATTACCATTGAGAGAAATGTTCTATCAGACCCACTATGTCTCCATGGGAAGAACCAGTGGTGTTCATGAAAAGGGTGGATGATTTCATTTGAATTTTTATAGATTAATATCCTTTATTCTATTCTATGATAAAGTTAAAGTACCAACTGTAAAAGATTAATGACATAATTGTTCTTTTGAAGGCACAAGATAGTTCTTGTAGAATGATATCATATCCTACTTTCACTAGTTAGGTGTTCATGATGTTAATATTCTATATATGAAATTATTTTGTTTCTATGGACAGTTTGAGTTCCTGGTGATATCTTCCAGTGTGATGAATTCCCTCCTATATATATGGCTTTGATGAACTAGATCTTCCAACCAAACGTGGATCTATTTGTATTTATCATCATTGATGATATAATCAGATACTATCTGACATAGGAGGAACAATAAGACCACATATGGATGGTCATAGACTTTCTTTGGTGTACAATATTTATATAAAGATCATTAAATTCTAGTCTAGATCTATGAGGTTCACTTCCATGGGAATGTAATTTATGATCATATATTAGATTTAGAAACTATGAATTTTGAAGAAGTTCTTTAATGGGATACACCTAAGATAATTTCAGAGATGAAAAGTTATCTTGGATAGGTAGGTCACTACAGGATGTTTTTGGTGGACTTATCCAGGATAGCTTTGGAGGATTTGAGATTGAGGATGATGAGTTCACCGATTTTGAGAGTCACTAGTACAAAAACTATTTTTAACATCACCTTTAGCCACGCTAGTTTTTGAGAACCGATGTGAAAATCTCTGAAAATTGATTTTTCATATCAATTATTATATAAGTGACATAAAAATACATTTTTGATAATTTTTCACATCGGTTATATAAGACCCGATGTGAAAATTAATTTTAACTGATTTTTTACATCGGTTATTATATAATCGACGAGAAAAATAAATGTAAATCACTTTTCCACATTGGTTATTAAATAAACAAGGTGAAAAATCCATTTCCATTAAAAGATATTAAAATTTTCAATTATTTTTCACATCGTTTATTATAAAAGTATTGTGAAAAATCTATTTTCCTGTCTTTTTCACATCGGTTAATTAATAACCAATGATAAAAGGTATTTTCCATGTCGATTATTTAATAACCAATGTGAAAAATGTTAAGAAACATGTAGATAATTCCCCATGGTTTAATTTGATAGGTCACAGAGATCTAATGAAGTTATAGATTAAAAGTTATGCCCTTCATAGGTTGATCATCTCTAAATGATTTCTTAGGGAAGGAAAAATTCTAAAGGCCATAACTTTTAATCCGTAACTCTATTTCTGCTCTGTGACTTGTCAAATGAAATACATTTTTGTTAAATTTTTTCATGTCGGTTATTAAAAAAGAAACGTGAAAAATACCTTTTAACATTTGTTATTAAATAATTGACATGAAAATGTGATGAAGATTGATTTTTCACGTTGGTTTAATAATTACCGATTTGAAAAATAACTGTAAGTTTTAATATCTTTTTATGTTAGTTATCATTAAAACGATGTGAAAGATAATTTAATATCCCATGAACGTGAAATTTTAAATTATTTTACATCGTGGAATTGAAATATCGAATTGCTCTCTAAAATTTTTAATATCGGCTTTTCTATTATCATATCAATTATATGTTTCCATTATGCACATATCCAAATTTAATGATCATTTATTTCAACCATTATGGTTCCCCCAACTCAACTCATTTAATATTCAACATGCATCAATTATTTCTTCTTTCCATGATATCATCAAGGTATATTTAATCATTTATCCATGATTTAGGGTTTTTATGATTTGTCTTCATAATTGATATATCATTTTATGATCATTTCATTCAACCATCATCGTTCCACAGACTCAACATGTCTGATCTTCCATGTGAATCCACAATTTCTTATTTCAGCAATCTCATCAGGTTATTTGTAATTATTTTCCCATGATTTATATTTTCTATGAGTAGCTTCTTAATTGATATACCATTTAACAATTATTAATTTATTATAATGATGTATAATTCTTTATATCACGGTAAAAATATAAATCCTCCTACCAATTCAAAAAATCCTTCTAAGATGAAGCTACCATTGGATTATTCAATCTTTCCATGAAAAAAATATCAAACATCGGGTGGCCATAATGTTTGATCTGTTACACTATTTGAGCTCTTTGACCAATCAAATCAAATATTAGGAAATTATCTACAATATGTTAAATAGTTTTTATGCTGGTTCTTTATTAAACAATGTTAAAAACGAATTTTAACATCATTTATTAAATAACCGACGTAAAAAATGACTTTTGATGTCGGTTTTTTCAAAAATTTACGTAAAAATGGCCTCTTAATGCCATTTCCAGAAGGGCATTCTTTTTGGTTTTCTAAAAATTTATTTTAAAAACCATAAAACCCTATTATTAACATTGGTTATTAAATAACCAATGTAAAAAATCATATTTTTATCATCGCTCTCTATAACGTCGCCTAAAAATTGATGTTAAAAATCATAAAACCCCGACGTAAAGGAGTTTTTTTACTTGTGAGGGTGTAGATTTTATAGTATATTATGATGCATTTGGATCTCAGACTAGACATACATTAATGAAGAGGAAAGATAATTATCATGTATGGGTTGAGGTGGTCGAAACAACTTTAGAAATACTATGTGACTCGTTACCTAGAGTTTGTAGTGGTAGACTTCTCTTTAAGAATGTTGATGAACATTCTTTTGGGATAACATTATATTTTTTACTCAAACCATCATAGTCTTATGTATGTATTCACATAGAGATAACTAAACATAAAACTAAGGTGTTGGTTGGATTTTGTAAAAGAATATTACGTTGAGATAGACTATACTCCTAGGAAGGGAAACATGGTGGAATATTCCCTTATTCAGATGTCCCAATCCAACATGGTTAAGGAGGCATATGAATAGTTATAGTCATTATTTATATCCCTAGTTTAGGATTAGGGTGAAACTTTTCTTGATTCGATAGTGTTTACACCTCACCTTCTCCAATGTGTGAGAGAGGCTCAGTTGGGAGTCATCGACTATGAGATCTTATATGAGCAGATATCCTCAAGAGAGTCACCAGATGGATTTTTGGAAAGATGGAATCATTTCATTTATATATAGGGATGGTCAATGGCCCGAGTCTTGATTTTGGAGGTGGTGCTAAGAAAGTTTCCCACATCTCAGGTGGTTGTACATCCCATATTAGGGAATATATATATATATATATATATATATAACTTCATTGGTTGATCTTAATGATTGTCTACTACCATGATGTGTGGTTCACAACATAGTTCTTAAGAGGAATGGAGAAGGAATTCAGGACCCAGATAAGGATGTGCATAACCTCTCACCCCTATATGGATAGGAAGACTATGTGGATTATCAATGTGCTGGAGGACATAAAGATGGATTTCATATTAGAATTTGGTTAGAGCTAGTTGGTTCAATTAACCTTGGTGGAGTTTTCTTATAACAATATGTATCACTCTAATATCAACATGGAATGTTTCGAAGCCCAATATAGGAGAACCTATAGGTAACCCTTACATTGGATTGAGATAGTTGATGCATCACTTATGTAGCCAGAGATGCAGTAGGTCATGTTGTAGAAGGTCCAGGTAATCCACAAGAAGATGTATACTATATAGAGAAGGAGAAAAATTTATGTCGATCAATGTTGCAGGCCCATGGAGTTTGAGTAAAGTGATCATGGTTTAATGAGTGTCTCATCATAATAAGTATTAAAAAGATTTATCCTTGGAGTAAAGCTATCAATGGGTTTTATCAGGATGTTCTAGATCTTGAAAACGGTTGTTGAGTGTTCTTACATCCATTACGTACCTCCACAATTGAAGCTAGTGTATGGAATCTTCCATGCATCGAAGTTAAGGGTATATGTGAATGATATTATTCACATTATTAATAGTGGTGGTTTGGAAAATGAGGATCGATCCATATTAGCAGAGCACCTAGTTTCAATCATGGTCATACATGAGCATATCAACTGTGGATAGACCATACCCTAGGTTTATGTGTTAGGGCAATATAGGTGCATGTAAGAGAACTCCTCATAGTCAGAGAGAAGCATATGTGATAATTATTCCAGCATTTCTAATGAGTTTTTACTTTTTTAGGGTGAAAATATTAAAGGAGTGAATAATTAGGAGACTATGTTTCATCCTTTTATGAATTTGAAATATATCAATGAATATTTTCAAAGCTATTCGATGAGACGACACATTATACTGAGGCTCATTGTTCCAGAAAATAATTTTCAAAAAATATTCAAATCATTTTATATCACACAAGTATAGTTTCTAAGAAAAATAGGATAAATATTAAATACTTCCTTATATCTAAAATATCATACATCATATGAATATGGAGCATGGTATTTATCCATGGTGAAACCTAATGTTGGTCGGTGTGACATGTTGGTATAAATCATACCTTGATAGTTATGTTCACTGGATTTATTTATATACTTATTTATTTAACTCACTAAATGGAAAAAATACCTCTATAAATATTCTATTATAGAAAATAAAATGGGTTAACGACATAACATTCTGATTATTGAGAGGATATTTTCATTCTCTTAATTAGCAGACTATGATTGGATGATGACCGATGATCAGATCAAGGTGAATTAAAGTTTAGTGAACATATGAAATGCTATTAATCATTTACATTCTTCAACAAAAAATGACCCAATTTTGAGATATGATGTTAGATTTGGGGATTCATCTTGTACTGATTAAATGACTGAGAATGATAAAACATATTTCTTTTTTTCTATATTTTATTTAATACTTTTCGTGATATCGGGTATCAGATTTATATTATTTATTATATTTATCCTTGTAGTTCATTTTTTTCAGCATGGTTGTCCCAATCTATATTTTTTGTCTAGGAACTGTTGGAGAATGATTTCTCTACTTTTTATGTATTTCCACACTTCATTCATCGCATGATTTTCTTTTGTACTACAATTCCGCAATTTCAAATTTCTAGGTGGGGTCGACTATGATCACACCCCATGATTCATAGTAGATTTAGGTCCAATGAATGGATCAATTATTTCAGGATGGATGGATATGTTTTTGTATGATTTGGATGATTGAACCATGGATCAAGAGTTTAGTGAGGTAACAATAGGTAACACGAACAATGAAAACATGGGGTGACTTCATACAATTGTATGAAGAAATTATTTTGGCCACCGAAGGGCTAAAATCGTCACCCAAGTCGGTTTCCACTATTTGAAGGTGGTAAAATGGTGTGATTTATGGCATAACTGGTAGACTAGGATTTCATGTAATAGATATTTAGATTCTATGAAAAAAAATGACTACAGAGTATATTGTCTGTTTATCTCATGACATATAATGTCCTAATAAATGTTTCTAGGGTTTTTAGTTTTGATAAATATAAAATGCCTTGTGGGACCCCAACATAGTATGTGTCCCAGATCTAGCAGCCCGACATGTACTATGGGAGTGAATGGATATAGAAATGACCGCTATACATGTACATGATCGGAAGGACACAGTAACAACAAAGAGAACACAGATCAACTATATGTTGTTGAGGCATGTTGTGTAGTAACATTACATGTCATGTAGTACTGCATGGCTAGTTAACAATGTCCTAGCATAGAAAAATGAAGATATAGGAGTCGGACCACATGCCGTGTTCACACCTGACATTATATTTTCCTAATTTTAATAAAATTATACCTCTCATACCTCTTTCAATTGGACTCTAATTTGGAATGTGAGTAGGCAATCATGAGTATTTTTCACATAGAACATGACAGTGGCATTTATAGTTACTATTCAGATATGATGTGTGATTTTTAGTTTGTGAATATTCATTAGGAGACAATCATCGAAGGTAGTGAACAAATAGGATCATCAGAGATCCTAGATAGAGACGATACACCCTATGGCACTAAGGTACAAGTGATCTATCCCTAGATTCTATAGTCCCCTATCACAGGATGGTGTGGTTCCTCCATACATAGGGAATAGACATAAATATGGTACTACCCTATGGACCCAGGGTGTGTATCCTCTAAACTAGTTGTGTAGATAAATATTTGGAACTCCCTCTTAACCTTCATGAGTGGGTACTCTTTCATTTGAGATTATACCCCCTATAACATTACAGTACAAGTCCTACATACTCTTCAAGCTTATACAGAGGTTACACTACAATTTGAAACCAGGGAACGTGTCATCTACTGATGGAGATGATGATCCCAAGTGGGTCCAGCTTGTGGGTCCTCCATTTGAATTGAACCGATATAGAATCAGTCCCGTATGATGCCAAGGTACCGGTCCTCTATCGCTCGAGACACCACTGCTATATGATTCCATGATATTGGGTCTTCTACAGGACATCGTTATACAAATGCATGAGATTTTTTGCATTAATGATGGACCCTTAGAACTGATGGATGATTTTTCATCCTGGGATGTCTCGTAATATGGAGATCACCATTCTCTCTCGAATAGTCCTATTTTATCAGCATATATATACACACCATTTTATTGGATTTTCTTGTTAGGTGTTGAGTTGTCTATTACTAGTGTGTCTCTTATTTATCCCCTTTCCAATTTTTGGGGAATCTTACAAGGTATGTTTATACCCACTCATTAATGGTATTTCTCCACCTACATCATATCATAGGAAGGAAAAGGATAGGTCATCGACATTTACAGAGGAGCATATAGTTACTTGGGTTCTTTGGACCTAGTTTACTGGTTGAGGTTTAAATATTAGGAGCCATGCTCTCTTAAATTTTAAATTCCCTTTTATTTTCAAATATACACTTCTTTCTAGATGAGAAATTATTTTTCCCCTTTAAAATTTATGATTATTTTTCATACTCTTTTATTTCCTTGAGGTTTTATATGCATTTTTTATTCTTAAGATGTTGTATGGATTATTATTATTCATTTTCAAGTATTCATAGTGATAGTTGGGTTTATGTGTACATATACATTAGGAAATGACCTCCTATAATAGTTATCCTTTTTTGATGATTTTTATATGCCCTGGTCCTATGAAGGAGGTCTTGTGGTAGTTTGAGATCGGCTCTCTGTTCACTAAATTGTCCTCAGTCAGTGAATCCATGCCATTGATTTCTAATATGGTGTTTAGAGTTTTATGATTCTTGAATAATTTTCACATGTTTTTTCAAAAAAGAGGTTTATATAGCTAAGCTCTCAAGACAATAAACCTTAAATTCATTGGATTATGATCCTATTTGTAATTTGAAAGGATTATTGATGTAAAATAATGAATCAAGAGTGTTTATCAATATCAGATCACCTCAATTGGTATCAAATTAGTGTTTAGTTATATTTCAGGATTAGTATAGTTATTTTTGATGATTAGGATAAGAAATATTTATTAAAAACATGAGATATTTGTCTATGTATAGGATAAAATCCTAATGATATTGTAATGTTGGGAGTATATGGTTCTCTAAGAAATCACATCCCAGTTTGGATACCCAAAAGTGGATGTGGTTAGGAAACATATTCACCTAGCGGTAATTTCCATGAAAATCATTATTCAATGTTAAATCAAACTCCAGTTGGTTAATAATGAGTCGACCTAAGATTTCACATCTATCTCTACACAGTCATGGGATATTAGTTGGTTAATTCAAATTCAATTTATAAAACATTACGATGTGTTTGAGTTTTTTTAGGTTGTTGATCCTAATAAAAATATAACATGTGTAACCTAGATTGAATCAAAGATATTCATAAGATTGGGTATACCCATAATTTAAGAGATATTTCTTATAAGATCATAGTTTCCCTCCGTGTATTTTTTATTTAAAGTCCATAAACATTATTTTTTAATGTGATTGAAGGAACACAAAGAAACCATGTTAAAAATGTATATGATGGACTCTACATTGATTATTATATAAAAATTCCAAATGGTATGTGATCATGTTTACAAATCCTTCTTGAAATGATCTTATGACAGTAATAAGATATGAATAAAAAAGAAAACCGCATTGAACTCTAGCACTCTAAAATAAAAAATAAACTTTCTATCATTTATTTCATGAGACATCATCCACACTCCATAAATAACTATTATGATCAACTTATTGATGGGAAAATGATCAATATGGTAAAGATTATATTATCCATTATCTAGTACTCAAAATGTTAGAAGGTCATTCTAGTTGTATATAGTTTGAAAGTACATGATGAAAAATAATTTTCTCTCATTAATAATTTAATTGGGAAGGAGGAATATAAATTAATGGGATGAGATGATTTTAGGAAAGTATTCTTCAATTAGAACAGTCCATGAACGATTCACTTGAAAATGTAGGGAGATTTATGAGAGCTAAAACAAAAGGTTTAGGATTTTGATGGAACATATGATGGAAACATCGAGATAAATATGAGGTATGATGGTAATTATATATCCTTATTTTAATGAATGATCCACAATTTCTTTTGTGTGTTAAACCCATTTCATTGAAGGCAATTATCTATAATGAACATTATAAGCTATTAAAAGTTCATTTTATATAATCTTAAAATAGAAATGTAAATTAGGGACTCTCATTATTCTTGGGATAAGAAATGTAAATTGAATATCATGTAAGATATAATGATAATAAGCATGGGAGAGAGGGAACTCATCCTATTACATGAAAAAATTGTTAGAGGAATCAGCAAGGAAATTGCATGAAATGAATTGAGATGTTATTTATATTTGGAAGGGATGTCCATAATGATCATAAATTATGAGTAGGGATGAAGTGGATAAATAGTATAATAGAGTGCAAGATAACACCAAAAAAATATTCCACACACATTTCATTTCTCTAAGTGAATATAGTTTTGTAAATATTAAAATCTATACCTTAACCCCTAATATAATAAAATTATTTGGCCTCAAGAACTAACCAATACAAAGTGATAAATATAAATCATATTCCATTACTACCATTGTGGTGGACATCGATAATTATGTTCTGAAATGTACATGAATTAAGAAATTGAGAACCAGAAATTAAATATTTTATTCAATTTTTATACAATATTTCATATCAAGATATTTTTTAAAAACATTGATTCACCACCACAAACATTATATATTGAAATATATTTTAAAATTGTAATGGTATAGATGATTGTGCCTAAGATATATAACACTTTTACAATAATTATTTATAAAATATCATTACTACAATTCTATTTCATATTACCTTCGTTGAATTCAATGTAATACTATGTATGGATAAGCTTTCCTTACATAGATAAAATATCAATGTTCATTATAAGAAGATATCATTTCATATCCCAACCACATTGTGATCAAATATCTATTGGTTGATGATCGTGAGGTCCCTTCAAAAGAAATTTATACTATATGGTTCTTATACCCAACAAATGAAGGAATTATACCTGAAATGATTGGATAATAAGTCAACATTGATGACATACCAATTATATGAGAATTTGTTGATGTATTTCAGGATGAATTACACAGCCTCCCCCTAAAGCATGAATATGTATTTCAGATTTAACTCATGCATCTATCCTTGTATGTCATAAGGAGTCCATATAGAATGGTCCTTATTGAATGGGTAGAATAAAATAAATTGTACAATATAATATGGTCACGAGTTTTATAAGCTCAATTTCATTACCATGGGGTGAAATAGTCCACATTGTCAAAAATAGGAATGGATCAATCGGTTTTTTATTTTATTATTATGATCTTAATAAAATCATGATCCATAAAATGTATCCTCTATCCCATATAAATGATTTATTCAATCAACTCTATGGAGCTTAATAATTTGAAAAATTTTACTTTTAATCTAGGTATAATCTGTTATGGGTTAAAAGGGAGTATATTTGCAAGACCTCTTTCAAAAAAAGTTATAGAAACTATGAATTTGAATTAACATAATTTGAAAATTAAAAGACACACATTATCTTCATGAATATAATGAATAGTGCCTTTAGGTACTACCTTTACCAAATATTGGTTGTCTTTATATGTTAATCTCTTATATATTCATAGAGAAATAAAGTGTTTGGATATCATTTATAGATTGTGTTTAATACCTTGGGAGAGGAGAAATAGTATACCATATGTAGAAAATATGAATTCTAGATGTATAAATTATCTTCCATGGGTCATGTAATCAGAAGAAACTGTATATCAATAGATCCATCAAATATAGAAGTTATCAGTGAATTTCTATGACCCACCACTATTATAAAGATACACTATTTTCTTAAGTTATTAGGATATTAAGGACACTATTTGAGAATTTTCTCAGTGATTCCAATATAATAACCAATCAAAGTGATTAAAGATTCATTGTATAAAGTAATGTGAATAAATTTTCAAGTAACTCTATAGGATATTGGTCATCACTCGTGCACTTACATTATCCAATATTGGGGAAGGGTTCTAAATATACAATGATGCTTCATAAAAAGGTCCTAGGTTGTTTCCAAATGAAGAATGATAAGGTAATTTCTTGTCACTCACTCCATTTAAAAACTAACAAGAATAATTACCCTATGACTAATTTGGATTTAGTGGTAGCGATTTGTTCATTTATGATTTGATTGAATTAGCTCTAAAGAGAATGGTGTGATATATATATATCAGTGACAAGGGTGTGAAATATATTTTTACATAGTATGTGTTGAATATGTTCCAAAGGATATAGTCAGAATTGATAAAAAAAATTTTAATTCTCAATACATTTCATCACGAGGAAGGTTAATAAGTTATTTGATGCTCTGAGAAAGATAAATAAAACTAAAATATCCATGAAAAATTTGATAAAGGACCAATATTCATGGATTCATTGAGTATCCATATTGAAGTCAATAGAAAAGGGGAGATATCCTAAGTTTTCTAAATGACTAATAAACTATCCATTCAGTTGAAGATCAAAGAAGCCTAGAAATGTGATGTTGAGATATATATAATGGTAGTTAGTATTCTAGAGTTTATGTTTTATTGGAGTCAGTTATAAGGTTTAGAACCTGGATGTGTGTCCCATTAATACCGTAATTGAAGATGTAACTTTATGATGATGCTCATAACTCATATTTTCTTTTGATCTAAGAAGCATATAGATGTATAATAAATAAATTTTTTTAGGGATAATAATAATAAGGATTTCAAAGAATACACATCTCATTACTTTTAATTATAACTAGTTAACTCTAAATGAAACAATTCTGAAGGGAAATTGCAACAATTACTCATTCATAATTGAAATACGGAATACATTACAGTAGATTTTTGTGGCACTTCATATGTAATATAAAGGCTATAATTCAATTTTGGTTATAATTGATCATATTATAAAGTTATTTTTTTATTTCAATGAATTAATATTTTTCACTTCACAAATTTTCCAAGATATGTGTAAGAGATGTATTAATTTATCATGGTAAACCACCATCTATTTTATCTTATTAAGATCCAAAGTAAGTATTGATGTTTTTGAGAGTCCTTTTGGAACCATCATAGATAGACTAAATCTTTATTGCTTATTATCATCCTTGAATAGATGTTTAGTATCAGAGTACACTTCAAACCCAAGACTATATGTCGACATGTAATTTGATTAATTTCCAAGGATGTTGGGATGAACACATCACTGTGGTATATTTCTCATGTAACAAGAAACTGTATTGTATTATTCAGATAGAACTATATGTGGATCATTATATGAAGAGATGTAAGACTCCAAAATTCTAGAATTGTGTACTAGATACGAATCTAATAGGACCTGACCATGTCCATGAATAGATGGAGAATAGGTAAACCATTCAGAAAAATAATAAAGAAGAAAACATTTAATAGAAGAGCTTTGCAGAATATCATCAATAAGATATTGATTTTGAATTTGGTGAAAATATTTTCCTTCATATGTCTTTTTAGTTCATTATGAGATTTTGGATGAATGGAATGTAGATACCTTAGTATATTAGTCTATTTTGGATCATTGATCATGTCGGGTTGTTGGATTATCTCTTAGTACTTTATCTAGACCTCTTAAAAATACTTGATTTATTTTATGTATCACTTTTGAGGAAGTACATACCATACCCTTAACATTTATTGAAGCCCAATGTAGTAGAACTAGAACATTATTTACTATATGTGGAATAACTATTATAATTTTTAGATTTAAAGAGATAATGTGTTCTGGAAAAATAGCACTCACCTAGTCAAAGTTTCATAGTGGAATCAAAAACTTATGAAGCTATTTTAGAACCCAAGGATAAAATGAGTAAAAAATCATCCTCAATTGATCAAATTTTAGTAATAATTTTTCTATAAATAATAATTTTTATCTGGGTTACAATTTAATCAACCAGGATTTTAGTAAATACATTTTCCATAAAGAAATAGCATGATGAGTAACTTTTCATAGATATAACACCAAAATAAAAAAAATACATAACACTTTAATAAAAGAACATTATTAAATATGATTAATATGTTATATTTATTAAATTTGAATGTATCGATATAATTAATCACCTTATGAAAATGCGTAAAAAATTATATTAATATAAGATCAATTTTTTGCTTAAAAATAATTTTATTTTTAAAATATGAATTTCTATATTAAAATTAAATATTATTAAGTTTATATATTTAATTGAATTAAAATAACATGATTTTTTAAATCCATATATCAAAATTGGAATACAAATAATTTTATCTATTTTTAAAAAATAATTATCTTTCTGTGAATAATAAAAAATAATTTTTTTACAAAAACAATATGGTTTATGAATATATGACAAAGTATGTATAAATAAATATCATAAAAACATATTTAATTATTTATAAATATTAGGATGGAGTGAAACTATTAATTAATAAATTTTATTTTTTAATTATAATAAATATGATAAACATTATATAAATGAAGCAATATGTATCTAATAAAAAAACTATTTTTAGTTTTTCTCCATTAAATAAGATTATTACAGGTGAAATTTGGTTTTATATTTCATTTAATGTTACATAGATAATGTTTTCTTAATGAAAAAATAAAAAATTTCACTACAATCTATAAAATTCATAATTTTTACCTAGACGTAATTTTAATGATTAAAATATCTTTTTATGAAAATTAGGTTTTATGTGTTACATATACCAAGGTTAAAATAAAATTTTCAAACATATAGAAATTTTATTTGATATAATTGAAATAATATTTCTAATTATTAGGTAAAAATATAAATAATTTGGCCAATTTTATATTTATGCATTAAAATTAAATTACTTAGGATAAAACCAAATAACATGGTATAATCAAAATTAGTAAAACTAAAGCAAATTGACTAATATACATAAAAACATGTTAAAAATGATATAAAATAACATTATACGGTATGGTTGACCATAAAATTTTCCTTTATCCATTATTTTCATTATTGGATCCATTGGACCCCAGAATAGTTACTTATATATTACCAAAATCCCACTCCCTCCACATATAAAAGTAGTCTTCACTACCCTACATCTCTTCACATAAAAATATATATAGATCTGCCAATACACGACCCAAATACTTCCAAAAAAATAATATACACATCCATGTAAGTTTTTTTTCAATAAATACCACACTTTCAAATTATTATTTCCCTTATTAAAAGGAGATTTTTGAATTGTAAGTTAATATTTCATAATTACTCCCTTCACTTTTCAATTATATAATTAATAATTCATTCACATTAAGATATATTTTATAAATTATATTAAAACTACATAAGTATAATTAATATATTGAAACTTTATTATTATAATTGAATAATCATTAATAAAAAATTAAATTTTACTTAATAAAATAAAAACTACAATCATGTTTATTGTGGACTACCATCTCTATAAGTGATGTGCTCTATTTTTTCATTACCTCGTTGAAATGATATTTATTAAATCATATTAAATATATTAATATTATATTTATAAATTTATTAATATTATTAAATAATAAATAATTACCTACATTTTTCTCATTCAATGGAATATGAATACTTCTCTTGTGCATGTGTGTTGACTACTGCCTCAACAAAGGTGACTTATATTTTTCACTATATAATTTTAATATATATAAAAATATTTTAAAATATGTTTCACCAAATAAATAATTTCAAAATAATATCATTATTTTTATATAATAATTATATTATTCTAAAGAAAAATATTTTAAAACATACCCACCCATCGATTATGCATGTTCCGGTTTTGGTCGGTTTAACTATCTATATGAACAATGATTTAAATTTTTATAATGAATGACTATGGAAATATAAATACTGGTATTATTGTAAATAAATAATATTTTTTTCCTATGTATCATGAATTTTTATGTCATCTTGAACGTTTTTTTAATATACACACTTTTTTTTTAAAACTAGTGAAATTAAAATGTTATAAATCTAAACTATATGTTCCTTGACTAAAAAAATTATTGGTTGAAATATGATATTTATAGATCACCATGAAAAATCAATTCAAGTCCCAATAATTATTCATTAATGATGAAATTCTAATATTTAAACAATAATCAACAACACTTTTATAAAAATATTACTTAAAATAATAAAAAAATAACAACATCCAGTGATGAAAATAAATCTTAACTGACTAATGTATTTTTAATAAATGAATAGAAATTTAACTTATAAAACATTATATTTATGAATGTATTTAAAAACATGTTATTAGGATTTTTATTCATAATATATAGGATATTAAAGGACTTTTTTATATTTTGTAATTTGTGGTAAGGAGTTTCTCGTCATTATTTTTTGTTTCTTGAGACTTGTCCCATATCCACAACCTTCTAAATTTTGTGTGGTGTATGTACTGAACATGAATATATTCATAACGTCTTTTTAATTATAATAAAACTGATTTTATTTCTATACAAATTTTTATTGCATAAGTTATTTGATTCAAGGGTTACCATGTCACGACGATTCTTTTTAATCTCATTTTCATGTCGATATTGCTTATGAATGTTAACACATATAGTGAATTTTCATGTCCATGATCATAGTTTGTATTATGATTGTTCTAATATCAAAATATATGATTTATTATTGTATTTTTCAATTAAATTATAACTCTTTTTAAAATTAAACTTATTTCAACATCTTTGACACGACTGTTTTCTAAATGCATTGCCTTTTTTTTAAAATATTATAGGTATATTCATGTTAATGGTTTTCAGTGATATATTTTTTTAACCAAAACCTTCATAAAATCACTTTAAAGAACTTCCACTCAATATTTTAATGACTCTATGAATAAATATTTTATCCCTTACTTTATAGATGTTTTATTAAGGGTTAAAAAAAATAATGTGTAATATCTTATCCTTTAAAAAAATAATTTTTATAATTTTATAAATGATGTTTTTAATTTACATCAACATCAGCGGATGTTCACCATATTTCCCTAAGGGATATGTCCTTATGATACCATTAACCTTATTCTTATATATGTCTTATGAAATATATAATTGTCCTTTTTTGAAACTCATATTTTTTCCGTTGGTTAATTAATTGATTTTTTTAAAATGATTGTTTTTATGATATTGTGACAAAAAGACGTATAGTTATTCATTAAGTGATGATTGGGACCAATATATCCATCTAATTCATTGTGTTAATCCATATATGTCATTAGATTATAGGAAGGATTTTTTGACGACTTGATTCTCTAAGGGAAACAATTGAGTGAAGCATGATACATGGAGGGAAGAAGGTTATAGTGCATGGACCACTAAGTTATGATTATTCTACTTATGATTGTGTCACATTCTTATGTTTTTCATGTACTAATGTTATAATGTCTCAAGTATTATACTATATGTTTTATCAATATGTGTTTTCCAAATGCTATGTACATGGATATGTGTTATGCTCTCTTACAAACATATTGGTCTTTTTCTCAGTTATGATACTCATTGGTAGTCACTTCTGTTTCCCTTAGAGAGCATCTGAGATCACCCCTTTACTATGTTTCTATTAATCAAGTTTCTATGATGATTATTATGTTAGAGATTCCTAGAAGGGTGTTTAGAATTGTAGGATTACGGAGAATTTTTCTATAAAATTCTAAAATATGTTTTTTAGCTACTCTCTGATTACACCAAACCTTCTTTTCTTAGGATTATGTGAATATTTTAAATATTAATGTATTATTTATGTAAAATAATATATTTAATTGTGTTTATGTGGACTGGGTCACCTCACATATGGTTTAAAACCCCATGTTAATGAATAGTTTTGAATTTTAAAAAATAGATTACAAAAAGTTGTATTCTATAAAAAACCAATTTATATTAATTTAATAATAATTTATGAACCATTTAAAAATAGAATCAAAAAATATTCATTAAAATTCTCATAGAAGGAAAAAATAAGTATAAAATTATATAAAATTTCATTAAATAGATAAACATTTTCTATAAATAATGTAGACTTCCATCTTAAAGACTCACATAGTAAAAAAAATAATTTAATAGGTCTCTATTTCAAAAGAAAACATTTCAGAATATGACCCATGTGTTCTAAGACCAATTGTTAACATTATAACTCAAATAGATTTTAAAAATATTATTCTATGTTACCTCCTTAATTCATGTAAAAATAACATATGCAACAAATTAAAACCAAACCATTAATTTTTATTAAATAAATAAATATATTTTCAACCCCATAAAGTGGTAGTCACTAGACGAACATGACAAAGAAAGGAAGGTATAGATGGAGGGATGAAGAAAAATAAGAATCACTATTTGAATAACATGAAAAGAAGAATCCCAATTATAGTTGAATGGTGGTTTAGGATGTGAATATTAACATAGAATTCACCCACACACCACTATTTTGGATGAACAAAAAAACATGAAGCGCATGCGCTAATTTTTTTTAAAAATACACAGAAACTAGATTCTAATATCATACCTTATGATTTGTGGGTTTGGATTTATCCAAAAAGTCCCATAAGATTGTAGAATATTTTGGATTTCACGGTAATCTTGAATGATAAGAGAAGAGATTACTTTTAGGGTTATTTTATAAGAATGGAAAATGTTTTATCAGTGCAAGTAAAATGTGCTATCAATTCTAAAATGAAAATCTCTTTTTTATGATTGTTAGTCTATAGCTTTATCAATTCTAAATGATGTGCTGATAAAGTATTCATTTTTCAAAGACATAATGAGTTCTAAAATTGTATAAAATATTTACGGGAATATATTAGTTTATAAAAGTCTAAAAAATAAATTTAAAATTCCAATAAATTAATAAATATATAAACATGAATACTAAAAATTAGAGAATTACAATATATTAAATATTAAATATTAACAGGCATTAAATTAAAAAAATATTAAGAATTACAAAAAAAATATATTCAAAATAATATTTTATATAAACTAGATAAGTTATTTTAATTAAACAAATTTTAATAATATTCAAAATGAATAAATAATATTAATTCTATAAATCAGAAAAAAAATTGAAATTGAAAATTTTATATCATTCTTATAAATTTACAAATATATATAAATATATATTAGACAAATAATATATATTTATAAATATTAAAAAATGTATAGATATTAAAATTTTCATTTAAATAAAAAATATTCAAAATAAATTAGTAAATAAAAATTAATATATAATTACTATGCGAATATTTGAATAAATTATAAAATAAAAAAGAGAAAATATTACTTCTATAAATTGAAACCTTATTAGATATATTAAATATTTATATAAAAAATGTAAAGAAAATATTAAAAATAAATAAATTAGAAATATATTAAATGAATAAATATTAGAAAATAAAAAATAAAGAATTTTTTAAAATTTAATAAGTATTAAGAATGAATAAAAAATAATAAATAATTAAACTTAAAATTTATTAAATAAAAATGAATAAATTTAAAAAGTAATGAAAAAAATGAATTAATAATTTTAATTATATAAATTAATGAAATATTGGAAATTATTAAATATTAAAGTAATATTAATAAATGGAAACCATTACATAAAAATAAGAGATCTATAATAAAATAATAATTAATAATGAAAAAATAATAATTTCGTAAAAAAATATAAAAAAAATATTAATTTTTTTTGAATAAATATTATCTATATAAAATACATAGATATTAAAATTATTGAATATTAATATTTAAAAATGTATAAATAACTACAAAAAATAAATATTTTAGAGGAATATGAGATGAATGATTTTTAATAAAAAATTAATTAATATAAATAATATACAAGAGAAATATTAAAAATGAATATGTAACATTAAATGAATAAATGCACAAAATGAAAAAACATTATCAACAAAATTTTATCAATTACAAATAATATTACAAATAAATGTATAGTATAAAGTTTATTAGCTATAAAAATATTAAAATTGAATAAATATGAAAATAAAAACCAATAAATATAAAAAATTAAAACTTCATACAAAAGCTTCACAATAAATTACTAATTAAAATGAATAAATAATTATTGTATAAATATTCAAAGAAAATGTATAAAAAATGAAAAAATAATATTATATAAAATAAAAACATATTAAAAATATTAAATATTTATTATTAATAAATGAATAAATGGATATTAAAAAATGATTGAATATAAGAAATTAAATAAATTTAAGTATATAGTCACATAATTAAATTATCAAAACCAAATGACTCTTCCTCTGATTGTGTGTATGTGAGTGTTTGTTTGTATGGGTGTGTGAACATGTACTACAATGATATATGTGAAGTCAATAAACTGATTTTTCCTATTATATACTGATATATTCACATACACAAACTTAAATATACCTATTACATACACTAACATATACACATACATACACATAGATATACACATACATAGGCATGCATACACAAACAAATACGTACACATACATACACATACATATATATACGTACATACACATGAATATACACATATATGCATGTACACCCACATATACACATACATACACATACTTCATACACATAAAAGTGAAAATATTCATAAACATACATACATACATACATGCATACATACATATCCAAATACATACACAACGACATACAAATACACATACATATACACATCCATACATTTATATACACACATATGCATATATACGAATACATCCACATAAATTCACATGCATATAAACATAAACATGCACAAATCATACATCTATATGCATACACGTAAACGCATACACACACACACATACAGACATAAACATACATATACATACATACCCATATATATACATACATGAACATACATAAACATACATACATACACATTCATTACTCATGAATCTATATACAAAAACATAAACATACAAACATACACAAAACAAACAAATACACATATAACACATACATACAAATATATACACATACATACACAAATATGCACCAACATACACAAATATTCACATAAATACAAATACACAAAAATGCATACACATACCTATTAAGACATATGCATTCACATATATACACAAAAATGCACATATATATGTACACGTAGAGTCACTTGCATACATATATATAAAAATATATGTGCACATTTTTATTTATCTAAAATAATTGTAATTATTTATGTTCATGTCTGACCTTTTTTTAATGTATATATATTTATATTAAAATTCAAAAAATTATATATTAATATATGTGTGTGTGTGTGTGTGCGTGTGCGTAATTTTAAATATATCAATAATTATAAATAAGTATAAAATAATAAACAAATTTACATATATTTTATGTTATATTAATCCTATATAAGAATGTTTATATATATATATATTATCCAAATATTTATATATATAATAAATATAAATATATATATATATATATATTCATTTATATATTTATATAATTATTTAAATAATATTACTAAATACTATATATACAAATATACAGGTTTATATATATATATATATATTAGTAAATAGTTTTGTTAATTAATGTAAATTTGGTAATTTTATATATAATCTATGAAAATAAAATTGATAATAAATTCCTTATTATTATATAGTAACAGAAATCAAAATTATATGTTATATATATAGATATTTATAATAATAATATTTAAACAAATATAAATAAGAAAAGATAAATTAAATTATTCAGGGTTCCCTTTATCGGTACTTTTTAGAATTGTTAAAGCAGAGACATCTATCAGTGATGTTTAAAGAAACGATAAAGGGTAAAATTTATTAGCCGCAAAATTATGCTAAGAAGTGGGTATCATTTATCAAATAAAATTTATGCACTCAAAAAAGGAAAATTCATTATCACTATTAGTTAGTTTTATTAAAAGTATTTATATTATCAGTATTTGTTTACTACTGATAAATATTAGCATGTATTAATTATTAATAGTGTTTTGGAGAGGGTGGCAGAGAGAAAACATGTAATTTTCTTGCGAGAGATCTCAAGTGTTTGGAAGAGATCATGGATCAAATATCTATGTGGATTATATTAAAATACATTGTGATGATCCCCTACATATAGAGTTCTGTCCTAGTGGGGGTTTAGTGGTGATGACTTGTTTTTAAGAGAATGATGACCACTGACTCAAAGCTTCATTGGAGGATGAATGATTCCCCGTTTCCATATAGTAACTATGATTTAAAAAAGAAACATGACAAAATATGAGATTCATACAAGTTCTTTTATTTTATTAGTTTTATCTATTATGATTCTATTGGTCTGTTTTGTGATTTCATTTATTGACGGATGGTGCTAACTCAAAATGGAATAGTTTAACACATCAAATTGGATTAGCAAGGCTGACATCCTTAGATAAATTCTATGATCCATTTCATGTTTTAATGTTTTTTGTTTCACTCAATTATTTTGTAAAAAAGTTTTTAATGGTGTTTTCTTATTGTTCCTATTTATTCAACATGAAATGAATCACATTACACTATATTTATATTTTACTCAGCCATTGTTTTATAGATGGGAACCCAATAGGATCCATATTTGATTTAATATCACTATATTTATAATAAAAGAATTTTATCTAAATGAATTTAATCAATCAAATCTAACATAGTGGATCTCGGCCCTTATTCTAGACATACAAAAAAATTATGCCCCTAATAATTGGTATCTTGGCTTCAAATTTCTAAAATATGGGTTTGAATAAACCTAAAATAAATTTTTTTAGAGAATAAAAATTTAATCAATTGAGTTTTAGGATGAGCATGTTTATATATCATAACACTCTTCATGATTCTCATGGTGGTACTAAGAATAATGTTTTGACTATATTCTAGTTATAATTTCCATTATTATTGATATTGATGAGTCTAATGATGTCATTAGGAATACTTATATTCTTATAATTTTGTACATAGGTGAAAAGTTTCTTCGGTAATTCAATTATAAATACACCACTATACAAATTTTTCTAAACTAAATGATTTATATTTATTGAAATATTTATTTAGATTATTACATATAAAATGAGAATATATAACTTTGGAATGTGTCTGGTAACTATAGTTAGGGACTAAATTGATAAAATTAACAACATCATGTTCGATTTTTTCAATATATGTAAATATTAATGATGAATTACATTATTTAATTATGTTAACACTTTATATATCTCATATGTATCTCTTAGAAATTATATAATGTACGATAGGGATACTCGAAGAATTTAAATTAGTGATATTATATAAAGAATATCAAAAATGATGTATTGTTATGAAATAGTCTAAGGTATTGATCATTAGGGGTGTCTTGGATCATAGAGGTAGGTAGAGGGATATGTGTTAGTCTAGGAATAGATGTTCTAATTCCCAAAATAATGTTATTAAATGTATTTAATGTAAATAACTAGGTCATAATAAGAGTAGATATTTTAATAACTGTATTGACTATATATATATTAACAATCGCCATTAATTGTTATTTGACCAATTCTTTAATATAGATGATGTTCTTAGTGAGTGTGATCATGACATGTTTAAAGATAAGATTCTGGATTCTATTTTATCTTTACATATGTGACCCAAAAGAGAGTAATTTAGTGACTAAATATAGATATAAATATGTGATGTATATTTGGTGAATTATAGGAGTTATCATATCATGGGTATATATTTTTCCTCATTATAACTTCACGATGGGATGGTTAAAACATTATAAGAGGATAGATTGTAAGGAAAACAAAATATTAACTTTATTTTTCACATAGTTCTTGATCATAAGGGTTATACTTCTTGATCAGGAATAGAGAGACTTAGAATCTCAAATTTCCCCCTTAGTAAGATAAAGGTATACCCTTCTTGAATACAAAATTTAGGATAGATTGTTAGACACACATGAAAGAATTGAATTATTATAATGACCCTATAATTGAAAACACCATATCATGTCATCGTTTACTAGGGTATTTGTTTTCTAAAGACCTATATTAAATTATTAATCAATTATTCTTATCCAATTTAACCCTAGGAAATATTCCATTATTTAAATATTATTTCTAATGTAATTATATACATGTGAGTATAAATATGTCAGGTTACAAAGCTAAAATCATATTGAGTATGTTCACTCTCATCATTAGGGTCCCTCTAGGATTTTTTCCATGATAGTGACTATTGTTTTTTGAAAATTATTAGTGAATACTTCCAATGGGTATGGATTTACATACTGAGGCATAAGTCTTACATAGTTAGTATTTTGAAACAATGGAAAATTAGTGTATCAACCCAATTATATGAAAACCTGAAAAGTCTAAAACTGAAAATGTGTTTGAATATTTCCCCAAGGAATTTTTAGAGTTATTTACCTTTAAAGGTGTCTATATACCACATAATATTGTTGAAACCTAACAATATTATTTTATTATTCGAGAGAATGAATAGGACTATCATAGAGAGAGTAATGTTCACAATATCTCACGCATGTATTGATTAGTCCCTTGTGATAAATATTTCTCTATGGGAGTGTACTTAATTTACCATTTCACTCATATAACTATTTCTTTAAATCCGTAAAATTAATCTGGATAAGAAAACCATTTATTTTTACATATACATTAGAGAATTTGAATACAAAAATGTAAGGGTGATTAATACTTCAATTGACACATACATTGACGAAAAGGATATAAAAAAATTTATATTATTAAATGATATTTATAAGAATGAGAAAAACCATAAATGATAATTAGATTGATGGAAAAAATAAAACATGAAATGATTATAAGATGTGAAAAGGAAAAGGAAGAAAGAGTATTTATGTGATTTAGAACACATTGGTCCTATGTGTATATCATTAAAACTACTACTTTGATTTATTATCAAGAATAACAAAGTAGATAACATACAATAGAGGAATGAAATAGATAAAAAAATAAATAGGACCATGAATGATTTCCATGAATTTGTACATTTTCACTCAATGATCTAAAAGAGATCATATGATAAAGGATGGTAATGTAATCTATCAAACTTGAGAGACTCTCTCATGCAACCCCAAGAGGACCAAATATATGTTAAATAATAAACAATTCACTATAGAATAAAAATGGAATGTCTTACAACACCGGGCCTATATCCAGAACTGATATTTCATTGACACTAAGGATGAAGAAACACTTACAATGATAAAATTATATAGATTTAGTCACCTTATACAACCACCCCCATACGGATTGATGTTTTTTGTCTAGAGATCATCACTAAAATGGGGATAATTGTATCATTAATATGATATTAGGAGTGATCCTCTCCCAAAAACTATCTTCTCTCTAAAAATAAAATTTTAAGGAACACCAGAGATCTAAAAACCCCAAAAAATGAAACACAATGAGTAAAAAGAAATGGATATGTTTGATAAACAATGGTAGAGTTGGTGAGGTTTCATGAATTGAATCATATGTTGGATAGGTGGACGATTGAGGGGTTGAAGGAAGGCTGAAATGGAAGGAATGATTATAAACATAAAATATTTCCATGGATAAAGAAAATTAATAGAGTTATAGGATAGAGAGAACATAGATCAGATCATTTAATGTGAGAGATAAATCACAATTGAAAACATAAAAATATAGTGGAGAAAAATATGATAATGGGAACCAATGGCCATTTGCGCACATCAAATAATGAATAGGATTAATCCATGAGTAGCATCACTGATAATCACCACACAAGGTCTTTAAATAATGAGGCATATTGCGATAGATCTACTGGAAAAGGCACTATAGGATAATCCCACATGAATGTATAAAAAATATAATTGTTCAAAATGAGAAAAATATAATTTCATAATAACTAATTGAAAACAAATCCTTGAAATAAAAATAAACAATTTAATTTGTAGACAAAAACCATTGTTTACAATTCTACACCATTTAAAATAAATAGATAACATTAATAGTGATGTTATTGTAGGAAAATCTAGCCCAACATATCAACTAACTTGGATATTTTCAACAAATTGAAACACCTAAGTAAAATACATAATCAAGAGACATGATTATCACATAGTATATAATAAAATGGAATATTTCCATACCCTAACTACATATTTAATCTCTATATTATATATAATCAATCTAAAAATATAACATAACTATCCAATATCATTTAAAAAATTTCCTACCCATATTTCTGATGTCCACACCAGATCTAATAAAACTAAATGAAATAATCATATGACATAAAACACCAAGAATTATTCAAGGGTCAATAATAGTGAACCTGAAAATTATAAAAATAAAAATCCCCAAAAAATACATCAATTAATGGGAATAGAAATTCACAACAACCAAACCATAGATTTTGACTATAGAATAAATCTCTACATGATCATAAAAAGCTCTAAACATCCCTATCTACACCCTCTCTTCCCACCACAGGACCTACCAAATTACTTGCAAGGCTAGTACTAGAATTTCATGAGTCCACACCAATATCAAACTAAGGGAAATAAATTGAATTAAAAAAATTGATGTTGTCACAAGAAGAGCATACCATATTATTTTGCGCAATAATTTTCTTCATTTAAAAATTTGGATAATTACTTTTAATATGGTGAGGTTTAATGCATTGGAAACACGAAATGTTCATAAAAAATTATTTCCCATTCAATCATTACAACTATTTCTAATAATAACCCTAAAATTTATTAACTGGGGTTTGAGTTTTATGCCATTAACCGTGTCCTTTTATCCATTTTCTTGAATATTGTGAGACAACAAAATTGATTAGAATTCTTATAGGGTAAAATAACATCTATCTTCCCTCATGAAATACTTTACATAATTAAGGAATCGTCATAGAATGAAAATAGATAATGTTATGATCCTCAACTTTTATATTCACATCTATATTGGATACTTTGAGCATGATTTTTTTAAATCGTCAAAATAAGAAATAGAATAATGGGACCTATTAAAGGTATATAATCCCATATTCTTATACCAAATGACCAAAAGGGTATTAAATATTCAATCTTGTCCAATTTAAAGCCACATGGAATTAGAAGTGGTTTTATAAATAACTTCTCATAAAACATTATCTCATAAGGTTAATAGCAACAAACATTGGAAATTTTAAAGAATTTCATGGTCAACATTATCATAGGTGGTGGATGACTAGCCAATAGTGGAATCATTAAAAAAGGAATCATTGGAACTAATAGAGTATATACAAGTAAACCATGGAAAGTAACACCCACAATTTAAATCACCATAGGTTAATTTTATTTTTCACATGAAACTTCTTGACTTATAAAATAACGGAAGGCATTGCTAACTCAATATAGATGATTTCATATTAATTATGATGGAGAAGGATTTACCAACGGATAGATATATATGCTAATTGTAATGAATGTAAATTCATGAAAATACTTGTGATTGTGTATGAATAGAAAATGTTATCTTGAAAAACATTTATGGAAATAAGAAAATATAAATTAATTAAAACATATTAAATGGTGAAGGAACAAGAGTATTTACATACTTTGGACTGTGTTTATTCTATTTTTGTCATAAAAACACCACAACCAAAATTTCATATTATCAATGAAAGATAGTCATACATGAAATAGTGAAAATAGAGTAATAAAAAAAATATAGGACCACAAAAGAAATGAGATATTGATGAACTCATCACTCAAGGAACCAAAAATGATCTGTGTATCAAGGATGGTAATAATCTCCCCTAATCTAGAAGAAATCACTCATAAACCCCAGGATGAATGAATACAATTTAATGAATCAAAAAAATAATGATAAAAAAATAAATTCTTTGAAACACTGGTCCTACACCAATATCTCATATATTCATTCCGGTGAGGATGAATAATTAGTTATTCGGATCAAACTATATATAAAAATCAATATTCCACCTCTAAGCAAGCAAGGATTGATATTTTCACTAGAGAAGATCATATGTAGGTTTTGTAGTGTACCATCATTCTGATCTTAGAAGTGCTACTCTTTCGAACCCTACCTTTTTCATGATATAAAAAACTGAAGGAACATTAAAGAGTTACAGATCCTTCAAATATAAAAGACTTTAAAGGGAAGTGAAGAGGTATGGGTAGAGAAATAGTTATAGAAGAGAATATTTTTAGGACAGAAGCTGAGGTAGGATAAGTTGATAGATGAGAGGAACAAGAAGAATAGGATGAAGAATAATATAGAAAATATTGAATAAATTTAGAGTCATGTATAATTGAAGGAGTGGGGAGAAAAAGAGTATGTAGGTCACCTCTTTTAACAATGGTGGTAAAGAAAAACATAAAATAACCATCCCATAAAATAGAAGCTTTTTGTATTGAATCAATGGTAAGGATAACAAAATAAATATGTATAGGGATCAATACATGAGTAATGATCTAGTAAGTACCTATAGAAGGTCCAAAACAAAGGAGGCCATAATGAAAATGTACACTCAAAAAGGGGAAATAGGTGCATCCAAGAGAAAAATATATAATCCAAAAATTCAAATTCAATAACATGACTAACTATTTTTAACAAAATATTATTATCATAATATAAAATATTTCATGAAACCTAGTTTTATAAAGTGTATCATTGAGGTATAAACAAATTAAATAAATGTATATAGACTATGGATTGATAATCATGGTTAGTATAAGTGAATAATTGTTTGGGATGTTTCCATTTATGATATTATATCTCTTAAGAAAATGTTTTCTAAACATAAATTGTGATAACACCCCCACCAGTGGAGGTATAGGTTCCTTTAGAGCCTTAGTAAAAGTAGTAACCTATATTATTCTCCATTAAACATTTAACCTGGGCTCATTGGTATTTTCATCCAGTTTTAGAATCCAAGGATAAATGTGGTGATAATCTAAGTGACAATCATTTAACTTATGAAAGATTTTAGAGGACTATTAGACTCCCTAGTGTGTTTAATCACACTGATGTAGGTGTGTATGTGTTTAATACCTCTTAGGATATAAATATAGATGATCTGAAATCCATTAAGAATGATATTTAATAAAAATAATATAGGTAGTGCTTTGATGCTATGTACAATGAGATTAATTCCCCTCTTAAAAATCCCATCCTGGATATTGTTACCAAACCTATTCATTTAATATTTATTAGTTTCTAGTGGATTTTCAAAATGAATGAGGATAATACTAGGGATTTTATAATTAATTACAAATTTTTTTATTTTCTAATCGATTTATTCAACAAGAAAGAATATAATATGTTGAAATTTTTTCCCTACTATCATGCATTAATCTATTAATATTTTAGTTTCTTTTTATACATGATATGAGTTCCATATTGAACTTTTTGATTTTAAAATAGATTTTTCATGGTAAAATGTAAAAAATAATTTAATTAAATCCACCATAATAATTTTTAAAAGGCTTCAACCTTAACTAGATATATATATTATAAAATTAATTTTATTCAATATAATAGTATAAAAGGAATGGTTTTTTATGATTGATAATTTTTATCATAGAAGTAAACAAGATTCATTTTTTTATTTAAATAATGTAATGGTTTATAATATTTACGTTCTTTTATATATTGAGAAAGTCTATGTGTTTATAAAATCATTAGGATTATTAATCATAAAAAATTCATGTCATATTTTTTTTAAATAAATTACTTTGGAAATGGAAAATTAATTTTAGATATTGAAATTGTTCGGTTTTCTGAGACTAGGTTCTTGTATTCATTGTAACATACATATGTTATAATGGTTTTTAAGTGGTTATTTTTTTAATCATATTAAACTAGTTATTTTTCCGTTCATTTTATATTTTAAGATATCTCTTAGCAAATCCCTTGATTGGGAATCTAAGGAAGAATTTATGAATAAGATACCATATACTAACATATTGGGTAGTATTATGTATTCAATTTTATATTCAATATTAGTTATTTTATTTTATATGTGTATTCTAAGAATTTCATTGTAAAAAAGTGGAAACCACATTGTAATCCTCTAAAATGGATTGCCATGTATGTATATATATTGTCTTGTTTCAGAAATTGATATAAAAGTACAAGTAGTTATTTTAATGATGTTGTGGGATTTTTTTATACTGACTATGTTAATAATTTTGATATGTGTAAATCTATAAAAAATTATGTAAAGAAGTTTTACATGAGGTCAATAGTTTCCATTTACACCATTGATGTAAAATATATATCTTTAGCATAATATATTAAACATAAAATTTGGTTAAAGAGATTGAATAGTGTGCATTATTTATCAATTTCTAGTATAAAGGTGTATTATGATAGTTATTATATTTTATATAATTATAATAATAATGTTTTACATTGTAGATATAAATATATATAATTATTACGTCACTTAGTTAGGAAAATATTTGAAATTGGGATTGTGTGTGTCATGAAGATACACAGTTTCTAAAATCTTATTGATAGTTTGAATAAATCAATGTTATTATTCAGTTTTGGAAGTATTAATGTTTTAAAAACATAAATATATTTCAATAATGTAGGTTACTATTGGGAGTTTGAGTTTTATTTTTGGAAATTAAATTGATAATAGTGGAATGATATATAATCTACTGTTGTTATTTTTGACAACTAGATGTGGGATAGAGTGGAAATGACTACAGTTTGTTTAGAATATGTTCTAATGGTGACACCAGAATTTGTATCAGATTAGAACACAATAAACATAGATCACAAAATCATGTGATGAATTTCATATCCTAATATTTCACTGTGAGGTTAATGGTGAACATACATAGCTTATTAAGGTAGAAGGAGTCTTCGATAATATAGAGGATCATCCATGAAGGATGATTTAGGTGGATGGTTACCTCGGAAGACTGATATGTGTTGGGGAATAGAATCACTAATTTAGTTACTCTATATAATTAGAGTGTAATTACATTGTGAATTATATTGAATGATTTAGTCAGACATTTACGTGTTGTGTTAATCTTTAGTTCTTTAAATTTAGTAATGTATCATTCCCCATTAGATTATGGAATAATCCCAAATAACACAATCATTTTTATTGTTGTACCTTTATTTTATTTTCATTATTAAATACATTGTTTCATATCTTCATCATATGGTGGATTAAGTTGTGGTGTGGTGGCATGGGAAACTCTATTATCCATCTTTTTTATATCTTAATGTGGAGTTTATTCAAGAGTTTTTTGATTATGTGCCTCATGTTATGGTCGAATATCATCAAGTATATTTTACCAGATGGTGTCTATAAACCCAACTAATGGTATCAGACCTCATGTTTTGAGTGATTCTAGGGGGCGATGCCCTGGTGAAGGTGCATTATGTATTAGTGTAGTAGTATATGTTTTACTCGTTTCCTTATATATTATTAATGGATTATAGTTATTTCCCTTTTATCATATTTTTACAGAAAGTAGTGGGATTCCAAAAGTTCTAGAGGGTTGTGGTCTATGTTTTTTAAGGTATGGGGGAAGATTCATAAAAGAACTAATTTTAGGATTTCGATGATACAGATGGAGGATTCTATTCCCAAAAAGTCTATTTTCCCTTCTTCTGATTTAATCCAAGTCATATGCGATGAATGTGGACTAATTAAAGAGCTTATATAACAAATAAAATCAGTTTTATATGGATATAACATTCTCATGTTGTGGTATACGATATCCAAAAAGTGAATAAATCATCATACCTCACAAAAACACACACTGATTTGTATGAGAAGATAAAAATAATGAAAAAATTGTTATTGAGGCATATATTATTTATTACATGAATATCAGAATGATGACCTAAAACTGAACACACAGTTCAATTCAACTGTATTTGATGTTAGTTAGATTTATTGAAGGTAACTATTGGATACCTAGTCAAGGATATATTATTACTCTCTTCACTCATTAAGTCGTAGGATGTGATGGTGACTAATATGATTAATTCTAGAAGAATGTAATAAGTAATGTTTATATATGTTCATGATTTAATATTTAATATAGGGATTCATCTGGACAATAATTAATTAATATCTAGTAACAAATACATTAGAGAGGGAATATGGCATAATTTTATCAAAAAAAATAAATAGAATGGAAATGGAGGAGGATTCATAGATGAGGCATCTCGATGGATGGACCTCCCGTATGATGGAATTTTAGGATAAAAATAAACCATATGAAATATTTTATTTATGATATGGTGAACTATAAATGAATGTATTTGATAGAGGAAATTTGAATCTTGTAATGGAAGATAGGTGAAACGTTACCATAAAACCCTTCAGTACATTAATGTCTTATGTGATAGATTTCAAAGATTCAATACAAGATTCATCCATGAGAGGAAGTATGGTGTAATATGTGTTTGAAAGGTATTGGAAGGATTAACTTGAGGATTAAAAAACTCTTCATATTGTAGGTAATATAGATTTTTTGTTCTAGATAAGGAACAAAATAGCACTGCAGTTTAATGACATAAGACATATGCCAAGCCTCCAAAGAAACCTAATTTCCATTAGGAAACCAAATGATGTGGGTTTCCCTAAAAAATTCATAGAAAGTGAATAAAATATTTCTTATAAATACCATTTCATTGAAAGAGGAATATAGTTTGAGATGATCTACCTTAGAGGTTCACTAAAAGAGAATTATTTTATAAATATTTAACTTTATCAATGTTATGGAATGTTTGTATTGACCATCTTATTTTGATTGTGTAGAAAATATGTACTACCAAAGTATTTATAAAGTTAAAAATAATTTATTATAGAATATGTGAGGAATTCATCTTTGGAAATCATTAGAAGTTGTCTCTCCAAATAGAAGGGAAACACAAAAGCATCAGAAGATTGAGTTTTTCTAAAAAAAAGGTTTCGGGACAACCAGCAATATTTTATCATAGTGGGTCACTCTTCGATAAGATATTCATCAATTATTAAACACATAATGTATGGGTGAAATTTATAATGAGAAAATATGAGGTGTTTGAAACATTTGTGATATAGGGTTATAAGTTGGAAAGGATACCAAATTAATGCTGAAATTCCTACAGAGAGATAATGATGGAGAGTACAAAATCAAGGAGTTGTAGAGATTCTATTTGAAGAAGGGGAATTATATTGAGAATTAAATTTTGAAAACATCAAAATATAACTATTCTGTGGAGATTATTGACATGACCAGAGTGGAGATGGGTATTAGTATAAGAAATCACATAATGTTTTCTAACATTTGTTTAGAGAAAAAAGTGATTTTCCCCAACACTTAATCAACCAGTGACCAGTATCTCACACCAAAAACAATATTCTAGATATATAATTTTGTAGAAGGAATATTTAATTCAAACAACTCAAATTATTTATAGTTATCACCTATGCCTATGTTAATAAAAAATAATGTGAAATGATGAATGATAATTCAAATGAATGTCACTTTTCCACCTATAGTAGTGAAGTGTTTGGATTTAAAATCTATGAAAATGACTATTGTAAAGACATCAGAAGTCAAGTTTTTATCTTTTTTTAAGAATACATATGGAAGGATCAAACTATAGAAAAAATTTTGATTAGATAATGGTAGACTCAAATGTTCAGTTTCAGCTAGATGAATCATAAGATGTTTTCAAATTTCATGAGAATCCAACCAAAATGATATCATTAGAAGAAGTAGACAATCTGTTTGAGTAATCAGAATAATAGGGTAAAATTAAATGTGTTCTACCCATTATAGATGTAGTAGAGAGTTCATGTAATGATGAAACTTTAGGACTATATGATTATACTATAGAATTTGTAGTAGTAGAAGGATCTTGACCGCATGGGAAGTTATGGGGATTTACAATGGAGAGACCACAAGTGAAAAGTTTCATTGGTTTTTTTCAGTAAACTTTTCTAATTGGAAATTAGGAGCACGAGATCCTAAAGGAGGAAAGCTATATAATAGAATCTTAATATTGGGTTCTTTCTAAGTGGGATGAACTTGATTCACTCTATTTGTATAGAACATGTGAGTTAACAGAGATACACACTAGAAAGAATGATCTTGAAATAAATTGGTTTATATGATGAAGGAAGTGGGAGGTGGTTAAAAGTGGAAAAAGCATATATTTAAGGGATTTCAAGAAACATACGGTGTGGATATATTAGATATTTTCACTAGTAGTAATGTACCAAACTAATTGAAATTTTTTGAGATTGTTTGTATAGGAAGGAGTTCAAGGGGTATAGATAATGAAATTTTTATAGAGTAGCCAATTGTTTTCAAAGTTTATCAAAACCATGGTCTTGTTTGTAACCTAAAAAATATCCTTTATTTTTTAAATAAGAAACAATGGTATTAGAAAATGAGGTTCAATGACATTATCAATTATAGGATTATCATCGAGTGAACTTATTGTCATTACTATTACTGCATGAAATTTTGTGATTATAGATTTGTGATCCAACTTGTATGGGTTAATTAAATCTGGATTGTATATCTTAAGAAAGAATGAATTAATTAGATGATGTTTCAAATATATGTAATATTTCAAATAAAGGTAATTATTTAATAAAATTGTATTTTTTTGGATGGGGATTATGAGGGACCAATATTGTTGTATAATATAAGTAAATTAGTCTGATTATATCTAGAGAATTTAGGTGTGCATCAGGATGTTAGAGGAAAAACCAATGGCCACACCCAAGACCAAACAATTCAATATTTGTAATAAAATGTAACCATGAATGGAAGTTGAGATCAATTAAATGAATAAGGTTTAGTATTCATCCCCTATCAAAAGTGTTACGTAGGATTTAATGTGTACCTGTATAGAAATTACAAGAGTAGTTGGAGTTTTTAGTTGGATTATCTTGAATCCTGAAATATAGAACTATGTGTTTGTGAAGTTAATTAAATATTATTTGAATGATTCATGAATATTATAACATTTACCTAGAATAGATAATTATATGTTTTCATTTACCTAATTAGACATTGGAAATGATCCAGACACCAGAAGAAGAACATTCAATAAAGTGTTTAATTTAGGGGGAATGAGAGTAAGTTGGTTGTAGGAGCTTCTGCCGGTTATATAACTCTAAACTACTTTAGTAGATTACATAACTTACATGGAAGTATATAAGGAGTTGGTATGGTTAAAAGGGTAATCAATGGATCTTGTAATAACATTGAAACTTAGGAATCTATTTTTAATTCACATAAGATGATTCCCCTAAATGAAAATATGATGTTTCCATCTCATATGATGAAAATTTATCCAATATATTATATCATCTCGAAGCAATTGTAAGATGAATTGTTTGAACTTAATAAGATCAAAGGAGTTTGAAATATAACAGACATTTTGATAAAGGTTGTCTCTATGGATGTGAATAGGTGATACTTCACATCATTTATAATTTGGTGATTGGTCACTATGGTTAGGTAACAGTGTTGGAGACTGACAAAATTCAAGTGAGGAAGTCTCTAAATGATAATGGAGGACATAGTCACATTGAAATCATCAAATGTGTCTTAGGTGGTAGAATGTTGGTATTTTTATTATATATTTTCTACTGGAGGAAATTATGACTACAATAAAGAGAAAAATATTTATTGGATTATTTCATATGAATGGATGGGTGTAGTGACAATAGATAACATCAGTTCACCAGATATTCAGACAGATGATATTTGATGGGTGCAGTGCCTCAAAATACCAAGAAAGTATATCAGTACAAGATATTCATGAATAGATATATGAAAATATCATCGTAATGGAAATAGAGCATCGATAAAACTAGTTAATGAAATTGGAGTCCTTGGCTATATGGTGGCCCTTCTATGAAGGTTTCTTGAGGTGGATGGCTAACTAGGAAGATAGGTTGGTAGTGGCGAGATGAATCACTATCTATGTCACTATTTTTAAGAATATTGTAACAATAATATGATATATATTGGGAGATTGAGTGACGTTTTTAGGAATTATAATCATCTCTAATTCCTTTCATTTTGTAAGCTTGAATTGTTTTATGGATTGGGGAACATGCTTGAACCACACCCACATATATAGATTTCCTTTTTTAAATTTTTATCAATGCATATAATATCCCTTTAATGCTTTACTTGATGGTTTTATATTGTTCTGTGGTTTCTTGGGTATAGTTACCCTAAAATTTTAGTTCATTATATCAAGAGATTAGTTTTAGTTATTGTTTCTTCATGGTATGAATTTTAAATGGAGTATCTTCCTATGGGTTTAAGATTAAGTGTTCATGGACCCAAAAATTGGGAGGAATCCATAAGTAACTAGTCATTTTAATGGAAATGTGGTGGTTTGAAAATTTAAAACATATTTTATATTATTGTTTCAATAAAAGTGATTTTTATTTTGATTTTGGGAACATATGATTGTTGTTTATGTTTATTTATTCTTTTTTTCTTAGATTTCATTCTCATCCTTAAATGTAAAATTTTTTAATTTAAATTATTTTTCTTCCCTTGAATTTTATTTTTAACTCAATATTCTATTTTACTTAATATTCATTGAAATATCTATTGTTGATCACACCTGATCAAATACCTCCAATGATTTTTTTGTTTTTTTGTTTATATCCTTCATATCTTAGATAAAGATGGATTTTCATGCATCACAAGTATAATTTTAGATGTTCTCTCATTCTCTATAAGGTGGATTAAAATTTTTAGAATAATTACTAGATAAACCCTATCCATTAACATTTCTTATATCTTTCTTCATTTCCTATTATGCACACCACATCACATACACTTCATTATTGTGTCAAATATTTGGTTATAGAATTTTAATGAGTTGACTATTATTTATTATGGTTCTCAAAATGGTAATAGAAATAAAAATTCTATTTTTCTTATATGAGACTTTATGAGTTAGGAGGAGATATAGTATATGATCCTTGTAATAGACACAATAATGTCTTACATGCCGATCACTTGAAAACATAGTTCTATTCAGGTGAAGAATCAATGAAGATAAATTATTTTTTAGAGTAATATGACCACTGACATAAATCTTCATCAACAGATGAAAGATTCTAATATATAGATTATAACTAAAAATTAGTAATGAAATGTCGCTTTGTATGTTTGTTTGACTTCTTTATATATTTTTATAGATTTATCCAATATATTTATCTAGGTTCATTATGTGAGTTTTTCTCAGAAATTATGGTGAAAACATCAAATGGAAGATTTTATCTATACCACCTATCTTAGGAATGCCAATATCTTTAATTAGATTTTATAGCCTATTTGTTATTTTAATTTCTCGTACTTCACTATATTAATTAATATTAAATATTTCATCAGCTGATTCTCTCTCAGTAAAAATTGGTTTAACCTAAACAAAATAAAATAAATTTTTTGTTCATTAATTCTACTTTTCATTCCTATAAGAGCACTCATATATATATTTGTTTTATTTAATATCACCATTTTTATAATAAAATAAATTTATCTAAAATAATTTAATCCACCACATATAACTTTTTGGATTCTTTCCATTATTATGGATATCTATAAAAAATCACCCCACATCATATAGGTATTTGTTTCCCAAGTTCCATATATTTTCTAATTATTTTATTTTAATTCATAAATAAAAAGATGAATTTTGGATTGCAAGATAATGGTTTTTGATGGTTAATTTATTTTCCCTCTCCCAAATTTTGAAATAGTGGGTGCCCTAGACCCAACAATTAAGTGATTTCGATTACCATATCGTGGGTATAGTAAAGCTATACATGATGTCTCCTTACCATTATAGTGTAGAATTTCATGCCTCCACTATTTAAATAGTAATGGACAAAGGTTAATTGTCATATAGAAATGTTATAGTAGTTCACGAGCTATAATGAGAACCTCTAGATACTATGATATTAATCTTAAATATATGTTCTATGGTCTATATACATCTTAATAATTGGACATAGTAGATGTCTGACCATCAGGTGTTGGGGCTCATAAGCATTGAGACTTCTTCACATGAAGTTCGCACTTGGTGATCTCTAATAGTGAGATCCTGAGGACTAACCCGCCAATAGGAACACCCCATGTTTTAGGTGACATTGGATGTTCCTATCAACGATCATGGGTAATGGTATCTTGGCTTGAGATCATTTCCAATTTATTTTATTTGATTGCGTACTTTGATGCAAGATGAAAACCATGGCGATGAAGTTGTGGCGAGGTAGTTTGTGTCGGGTGTGTCGTTGGTGGCATGACATTGGTTGAATGGTCAAGAAAGGATTTGTCACATCCAGGTTATGGAAGTAATATATCTCAGGCCATGTTGATATAGATGGCAGTACCTTTATAAGACCATGTCCATGGATGTCAAGGGTATATCCGTCTTGTTAAATCAACAAACTATAAAGAAAGAAAAGGGAGATGACACGTGAGTGCGTCCTACTTTATGAGATATTATGGACAAAGAGAGTATATTACATAGTGCGTGTTCGTAGGTTGGTTGTCAATGGTCTGACAATCCTTATTTCTTCAGGGGCCATGATGTGTTGCTAGATCCCTCTCTTAGTCTGGGAATACTATTCACTACTGTCAAAATAAGGTCCTAGAGGGTCACACACAATATCGTATTTAAGAATATGCCCTATTCCGTTGAATAGGAGTTTTGGACATCACGGGCCCTACCATAGGGGTTCGGGATTTTTCTAAAGTTAAACGATCACCAATGCAATAAATAAATTCATATTATTCAAGTTTAGAATAATGAGTATTGAATTTAATTTTTAAATGTATTTATGAGTTTTAAGTAAATACATGAAAAAATATTAATGGATGAATATTAAATTATTCAAGGTTCAATTAATATTTATGGGTGCGATGAGTTGGGTTAATGACTTAATTATTATCATGTAATATATTTTAATATATTACAGGAAAATGATAATAATATTAATGACTAAGTTTAGTTGTCATAAATTTCATTGATAGTCCGTTATGTATTTCGGGCCGGCGAGGCGATACTAGGTATTTTAATTGTGCACTATAAATAGAAGAGGAGGGGAATTTGCTAAAGACTATTCATGGAGCTTCTCTCTCCTCTCCTCTCTCCCACATTCTAGAGAGAGATGCTCTGGATCCAAAGATCTCTCTCCTGGGAATCTCTAGCGATGGGATGCAGTGGTCGTTGGAGCGTCGAAGGAATCATCACAAATATGTTCTATCACCCGAATTATGACGAACGACACTCCCGAAGATTCCTAGAAGCACGTGTGGACGATCTAGTGGAATTCGACTTCGGACCCTTCGAGCAGCAATCGCCAACGACGAGCAGATGTCGTGCACAGCTTCATATTTAAACCAAGTATTTGATTGTTTAATTTTTATGCATAAAATCCTCCACTCGTGGTCCTCGGCTAAGACCAGGATACTCTTCTCCGACATCAGATTTTTTACGTCGACCGTCGGTGGAAAAATTTTAAAACCCACATGTTTGGGGCTTCCACTGCATTCCCGGTTCCAATAAGTGGTATCAGAGGGCACATGTGTCAATTTTAAGCCAAATAAATTAAATATTCCTAAAATATAATGAAGGGAATCGTTATAGTCACAACATCATAGACCGCATTTAAATCCGAAATCGAATGACCCATCTGCGGTCATCCGATGTTTAAAATCGGAATTATACCGGTTGTTTTTTGATCACCAGGTGGACATCTGATTACCAGAATAGTGTTTTCTGATGAACCTTAATGATTATTATTATAATAATTTAATTATAATAATAATAGTTTAATTATAGTAATAATTTTATTATTATAAAAATATATTATAATAATATTTTATTATTATAGGTTTTAATTCTTTCTAAGTCTAAACATAGACTTAAGAAATAAAAAAATAAAAAAATAATTTGGGTGAAAGACCTGCAAAGTGGTTCATGGAATATTTAAACGGGGGGGGGGGGGGGTGGAAAGACTTTTGAAGTATAGTTTTACATTTAAAAAAATTGAGGGATTATAATATCTTTTTTTGTAAAAAGAAAAAAAAAGAGTCTCCTCACCTCGGCGCACTGTAGCACCTCGCCTAGGCCGCAAATCGAGCTCCCTCTCCCCTGTAGTAGCCTTCTTCCACACTGCACCCCTGTGATGCCTCCTCCTTTTGCTCCAGGAACTACCACCTACAACCAGCACCCCCCCCCCCCCCCCCCCCGTGCGCTAGGTCTCCCTCCTCTACGAGATGTAGCTCAGTAGGACTAGACTAGCATCCTGGCATCCCTCCTTCCAGCACCAGATCGGGTGCACCGCCCGTTGAAATGGGGACTCCTTGCTATGCCGAATCGCCACCCCAGCCCAGTCGGCACCCCCCTCATGTGGAAGTCGGCCTGGGTCTCCCTCCCCTCTGCCCTTAGGGTCGCGGCACAACAAGCCCCAGGTCTTCTCCCTCACCAAAGATACTGCCTCTCTCCATGCTCTATGGTGCAGGCCCACACCCTAGCTCCCTTAGCTTCCACTGGAATCCAGCATACCCAACTAGAACATTCTACCCCTATCATTAGACTAGCGGCACACCAGGGCTGCCGCTCTCCGGTATTCTCACGCTGAGGGGAAGTGCACCGGTTCGGCGACGCCACACTGGTAGCCTGCCTCGAGACCCTTGGTCCGCGCCTCCTAGTTTCCCACCTCTGCATCCGTCCAAGAATTTTCCTCAACATAGGAATGCCAGCCCCGCCGCACCCCAAGATCATCGGATTCCAGATCTGGGGAACCACCCTATTGAGCCACCCCTTGTATGAGCGTGATGACCACCGAAGATCAGGTGCACCAGACATTCGGCCTCCCGGGCTACAGGTCCGAACACCCCAGACCGGGCCTGCACAGGTTTACCCCAACCCGCACAAATCCTACCCAGATTTATGAGGCTCGGGAAATTTAGTTGAATAAATGGCTAATTAATTTAATTAATATAATTTTTGTTCAGAATTAAATTAATTAAAAATTATCATTGGTTTATAACTCATGCGGTGTGATTAATTTAATTTAGTAATTAATTAAATTAATTAATTAAATTATTTTATATTTTAAAATTAAATTAATTAAATGGGACCAAACGACGTATCAATATTGAATTAAAATTAGAGTAGAATTTTAATTCAATAAAATTAATGCCCTCATGTTTATTTTAATGCAATATTAATTATATTCTGCATTTAGTTTTATATAGGTGAGTTTAATGCGTATATGTTGGTCATTAGCCGTCGACCTACCAATGCTTGTCTAGTGTTTGTTTATTTATTTTAATTATTTATTTAGTTATTGCATTTGGTTATGTAATAATTATTTTAAAATAAAAAAATACGATCTAAGTGTCGTCTCAGATTCGTTATATGTATAAGGTCATGCACACCCATTCTCAGAGTTGTATATTTATACCCTGAGACCCCCTCGACTACGTGCGAGAAATGTTGTATAATGACAAGATGTCATATTATGCACTTTTCTCCAAGTGACAGCGATTCACCAGACTGGAGTTGGATGCATTGGATGAGAAGACATTGCTATTCAAGTTTCAAGCCACACGACTAAAGGTAATTACCCCTAGGGTTTCGGTTGGTCTGTTATTCACTCAACGGATCAACCAATATTACCGGCTCATGATCAGGTGTTCTTTTTATTTCTTCATGGTTTATTATTTCTGAGCATGTGTAATTTATTGAACAATCACATAGTATAATAATAAACAGGCATGCAAGATAAAATGAACAAGTGACGTGATGAAATTTATATTTCTTGGATGGTCGGTTGTGAGTGCGATCACATTGTACGCGCTTATAAAAATAGAAATGGATTTATTTATTCGCACTAAAAATAATAAAACCCTCAAAGATATATTAAGTCTAAATAGCCTTCTGTCATTCAAATTTGGACAAATCCAATTCTTTGAGGTTATGGTCATGCCTTAGTGAGAGTGCCTCTTACTACAGGGGAGTCCTTATAAGAATGATGGGTCCACTTAACTAAAGTGATAGTAAAGATTAGCAACAGCTAACTTGCTATAATTTTAGATTCAAGTGTTGAGTATATCAAATTTTGATTTTAAGAAGCTGGGACTTCACTAAACAGATCAAGGAACTGCAAGTTAAAGTGGCCAGCCAGCCAAAAGCCTACCTAGAACCCTCCAAGTAGTGGTGTAGCTTTATCTTGTAGACTATGAGTAGTGGTTCTATGATCCTTGCCACTAGAATACTCAAGTGACAGAGTATTCCGATTCTAGCACAGTGGGTTCCTAGAATCTGATAAAATAGTGAGAGACATTAAATTATCTATGTAATTAATCAAAATTTCTAAACGGGTAATCTTGATAAAAGACTCTCATCTACTAAAATTTGTTTTTGTAGAAAAATGGAAAGTTATACCACAAGATTAAAACTGCGATAAATATTGGACAAAGTAAATGTCCACAATGACACAAGTATCCATGAATAGTACATGTGCATGCGTATAGTACTATGATATAGGAAACTCATGGTGTCGGTGTCCCCAACACTGTTAAACTACCTCAAGAAGTGAGGGTGAAAATGCTTATAAGAGGATAATGTACTAAGAATATGATAGTTATATCATTATGCTTTCATCAATGTCTAGTGTCAGTTGCGGTCACTACACCAGGACATATATGATATAACATTAAGTCTCATATCTGAGATATTTTCAAGGAGAACGTTAAACAATGATACGAATAAGGAGAAGTTTACACCGGCATGTATAAATTGAATGATCGATCATGATCTTTAAATATAAATTTCACCACATTACTAAAGCCTTGTTTTAAGGTACAAAATGAACAAGTATTGAGTAAACGCTTCATTACCAATTTAGGTAAGGTTCTCCAAGTGAATAAGTATAAAAGACAATTAAGCTTTAATTCTTATGGAAGATAAATTAAAAGACAATGTGAAAAGGTCAAACGCATTTAATGCCAATGAAATATTTGAAACTTCCTTCAATTAATGTGGTATTAAAGAGGTTATTTGTATTGTATAGTATAAAATAATACTATGCAAGATTAAAAACAATCAAATGATTTAAAGAAGCAAGTTTTCGCTTATACATCAGGCATATTCATCAATGTAATGTTTCCTTTTACTACTTGGGTATTTAATACTATATGATTTTTAAATATGTGTATTTAAATACAATAACCAAGTATGTATAGAAACATTACTAGTAGTAAGGTGTATTCTCCAAGTGGCTGTGAAAGGGTGATACCTAGGCCATTGGTGATAAGTACACGACTTCTTTAATTTCCAAGCGAAAGATTGATGATGAACTATTGTTGAGTATAACCACAAACATTAATCACATGTGTCCATGGATGCAAGGATACATTCTTTCAGTTTCTGTAATGAATGTTGTTTTTGGTATACTCAATCACTACTTTAGTAATACATGAATCATAGGCAATTAGTGATGAAAATAACTGTAAGACTTATACCCAGTTGTGACAAGATAATTCTTTTTCAAGTAATACTAAAAATGGATATCATGAATATATCAAGTATTATATTTAGGTTCGGCACAACTAAATACTTTTGGTGTTATCGGTCTCTTTAGTTTGGACAAGGGAGCCGTTAGAAATAAAAGTACATCATAAAGCTTTTGGAAATAGTTCAACACGAAAGTGTGAACTATTACAAGTATAAGCTAGAGGTATATATACTTCATAAGATTATTTTAAGTAATTAAGGAATATCAAAGTGAGGTATTTTCATGGCCAGATGATATGAGTTTCTTCGGGTTGGGATACCAAAGAATATCTCGACCAAGCATTCATCAGTCATGATAATGTAGCGTGGAGCAATTCATAAACACACATTACCTTATCGACATCAAGACATTGATGTTAATGGGGAGGATTGATGATGAAGTCTTACACATCAACATTGATAAACAAAATTTAGCATGGAGTAATTCCTAAATGCACATTTTATACATCAAAATATTAATGTAAGAAAAATTCAATGTTGGAACTAGCAGAAACTTCCAATATATTTCTTGAAATTCTTTGCAAATAACAGCAATATCCCCCAACCATATGCCAAATATAATTACATATGGATATAATACGAGTCATAGTATGATGTAAGCACATTATGTCATAAGATCATGTGTTTGGATGCAAAGATTTCAGTAGGACATAAACAAACTTGCATCAAGACAAACACATTGTGCATTTAGTGTAATAATCATAACAATTGTTTAGGAGGTTACATAAATCCCTAAGATAGAAGAGAAGGTAGTCAAGAAATAGACTACACTTCTATATAAGGGTTCACATCTCTATTAGAGACAGTGTAAGCTAAATTGACTTATGTTTAGTCAATGCTCAAGATGCATAAATAGTTGTCATATGAACTAGTTCCACAAGCGCATGTGGAACAAAGTACCTTCCAGAGGCACATACTACGTAGGAAGGATAAAACCATGGTCATGGTTTTTAATTTCACCGTGGTCGGTGATCTATTATTCAATGTGAATAAAATTTCCTCAAAGTAAGTAGTTTATGGAAATTAGCTAAAATTGATAAGACCTACTAAAATTCAATTAATGGATGGTTTGAGCTTTGTACCAATAAGGATAAATTGGTTTCAAAAAGTTGTTATTCCAGAATCCGTTAGAATTTTACATATCATAGATAATATATATGATCAATTTATTTAGCATTGGATGTCATGACTACCAATCATGAATGGTGTATATACAACACAACCAGAATGGGATGGTCACGTCATAAAATTCTAATAAAGGTTGCAAGTTACTAAAATCCAATTTCAGATTAAAGTAAGCAACATGATCATAGTATATACATTTAAAACAAATTTTTTCCATGTTTCTACCAGAGGATAGTGGGAGTGCTAAGGTTTTCCATTAGGAAATATGATTTGTAACATATGGAATACACACATTGGTCTGACAGTTAGTTAAGACAAAAATGAAATTTACCCTCCAATGATTGACTCAAAGTAGCAAACTAAGTTCTAGGAAACAGAATCTACTAAGTTTGATCTATAGGTTGCTTGGTCCTAGTCAATTTTATATATAGGGACATTGTATTGAAAAATACATGTTCGAACAATTCAAGAGATGAATTGTTTCCTATATCACAAGGCTTAATCTCTCCATGATGACATGTCCGTGACATGGGAAGAGATAAATGTAGTGAGTTGAAATCCATATGCCAGAGTGATGGATCAATCACATATTCCATTATATGTACAATAACTGATATTTCCAAGGTATGTTTTACAATATAAAAATATCAGTTATATCGAGGAGCATTGAAAGCGATGCAGTCAGAACAAACTAATGATACTTCGGCAAGTACAAAAGATATATACCTAGTAAGTGGAGAAGAAAGGATACTAGTTTCTGGGATACACACTAGTCTTTAATTGATCAATGGGATCTTGTATTACAGTTAAGCTAATGGTGATGAGCGAGTCAAGATCATATAAGCCCGTGGTAGCCATACCTTGAAGACCGAGTACATTGCAGCTTCTATGACATGTAAGAAGTAGTTTGTTATAGTTCTTGGAATCGCACCTGGTGATAAAAGTATTATCATAATGTAGATTATGATATTATTACTAGCCAAGATGTCATGTTATGAATGTGGAAAAAAATTGAGATATGCTCGGGATACCATCTCGTGAGTAGTTTAAATCAAAGAGATGAGGTTTCTATAGCAGAATAGCCACACGGCAGGAACTGTGGTAGACCCAGTATCTAAATCCATTACTTAGTAGAAACATGATGTTCATCATGTGAGTAGCTAACAAGTTTGGTTAGCAAGTTGGCTCTAGTGAAAGTGGGAGTGTTAAAATAGTGGGTTCCCTAGACCCAACTATTTAGTGCTTTAGATTGCCATATCATGTGTATTGTAAGTTATACTTGATGTCTCCTTACCATTATAGTGTAGTCTTTTCTACGTCCAATATTGAAATGGTAATGTCCAAAGGATAATTGTCGTATCAAAAGGTTATAGCATTTCCCAGGCCATAATGAGAACCTCGAGATACTATGAAAAAAATCTTAAATATATGTTCTATGGTCTAGATACACATTAAAAATTGGACATAGTAGATGTCTGAACATCAGGTGTTGGGGGCTCATAATCATTGAGACTTCTTCTCATGAAGTTCAGACTTGGTTATCTCTAGTAGTGAGATCATGAAGACTGACCCACCATTAGGAACTCCACATGTTTCGGGAGTCATTGGATGTTCCTATCTACGATCATGTGTAATGGTCTCCTAACTTGAGATCATTAATAATTTATGTCATTTGATTGTGTACTTTGATGCAAGTTTAAAACCATGGCGATGAATTCATGGCGAGATAGTTTGTGTCGGGTCTGTCATTGGTGGCATGACATTGGTTGAATGGTAAAGAAAGGATTTGTCGCTTCTAGGTTAAGGAAGTAATATATCTCAGGGCATGTTGATATGGATGGTAGTAACTTTATAAGACCATGGCCATGGCATTCAAGGGTAAATCAATCCAGTTAAATCAAAAAACTATAAAATAAGAAAAGGGCGATGACAAGTGAGTGCATCCTACTTTATGAAAAATTACAGACAAAGAGATTATATTGCACAGTGCATGTTCAAAGGTTGGTTGTCGCTGCAGTGACAATCCTTATTTCTTCATGGGGCATGATGGGTTGCTAGATCCCACTCTTGGTCTATGAATACTATTCACTACAATCAAAATAAGGGCCTAGAGGGTCACACACGATAGTGTATTCAAGAATCTTCTCTATTTAGTTGAATAGAATTTTTGGACATGGAGGGCCCCACCATAGGGGTTTGGGATTTTTCCAAAGCTAAACGATCACCAATGAAATAAATAAATTAATATTATTTGAGTTTAGAATATTGAGTATTGAATTTATTTATTAAATGTATTTACTATATTTAAGTAAATACATGAAAAAATATTAATTGATGAATATTAAATTATTCAAGGTTCGATTAATATTTATGGGAGCTATGAGTCGGGTTAATGACTTAATTATTATCATGTAATATATTGCAATGTATTACATGTAAATGATAATAAAATTTATTACTTGGTTTACTAGTCATAAATGTCGTTGATAGTTCGTTAAGTATTCAGGGCCAGCGAGGCAATACCGTGTATTTTAATTGTGCACTATAAATAGAAGAGGAGGGGCACTTGCTAAATACTATTCATGGAGCTTCTCTCTCCTCCCCTCTCCCCAACATTCTAGAGAGAGATGCTCTGGATCCAAAGAGCTATCTCTCAGGCATCGCTAGTTATGTGATGCGGTGGTTGTTGGAGAATCAAAGGAATCGTTGCAAATCCACGCTAGCACCCGAATTATGACGAATGGTGCTCATGCAGATTCCTTGAAGTGTGTGTGGACGATCTAGAGGAATTAGACTTAGGATTCTTTGAGAAGTGATCGCCAACGATGAGCAGACATCGTGTGCGGCATCAGATTTAAACCAGGTATTTTATGGTTTAATTTTTGTGCTTAAAATCCTCCATGTGTGGTCCTCGGCTATGACCGGGTTTCTCTTCTCCAACGTCGACATGTTTACGTCGACCTTCGGTGGAAATTTTTTGAAACACACCTGTTTGGGGCTTCCACTGCATTCCTGGTTCCAACACCAAATACCTTAACCATTACATAATTTAAAATTCTAATATATCACACTTCACACAACATGTGGATCATCCATATATTAGAATGGGAGAATAACTCCTGAGATGTATCATGGAGATTCAATGATATTGTGCAACTAATAGAGGTTTGTACTAATTATTTATCCATATTGAAAGAATGTTATTGATGAATTAGAGAAATTATTGGGCACACCAATCACATATACATTAAATTATTGAATGTCATTATAGGAAAAACATATAATTTAATCATAAAAATGTAAATAAAATATAATTTAAAATTAAGGATAAAACTCCAACTTTTCTATCAAATAAATGTTTCTATAATTAATATGTTTATTTTTTTCTTTTATTATCTTATAATTAAAATTTTAAATTCATCATTTTATTTTCAATTTATTATTAAAACATTTATTTTTTATGTTTTTCATGTTCCATTTTTAATTAAAAACATGTAAATTAATATTAAATGAAACCAATCATTGAAGAAAAATTAATTGAGTTCCCTCCCTAAGAGATAAACCATGGTCATAAACTACACTATATCCTTCAAGAATAAAAAAAACTTATAATTGATGTGTAAATCATTATAAATTGAACATGTGATAAACATATTCTCAACCATTTCCTACAAATAGGGGAGCTATCATAAAAAAACTCAATAATACTCCCCTGCAATCCTAGTGACCAATACATGTGCATTAGATCCAAGTATATCTTTATCACCCCAAGATACATAACTAAGGTAAATATATAAAATTCTAAAAATACCACCTCTCACATCATATATGGAACAATGACTTAATCCATTAAGAAGATGATGTACTTCCCAGATTCCGAGAATCTTTTTTTGCATCACCTAAGGATATCTGGTCATATAATAGTTGGAAAAAATATCTACATGATGGTCCTCCCAAACACAGTAAAGGAGTATAGAGGATATAACAATAATATAAAGGAATTAAATGTCTCTATACTATAAATAATATAATTTAAATTTTGAAAACTATTCAGATTACCTCATTAATTGGGCATATGATTTCCTACTAATGGAATCATACCCCACATTTCCATTATTTGAGTTATGAAAATCTCAAATCCATATTACAATAATAACTTTTTCGATAGAATCTAATTAAATTTGAAATATATCTATGAATAAATTTTATTGTGACTCTTTTGATATATAATGACCACAAATTCACTAAGAGTACAATGTCTCTAGGTATTCAATGAAAATAACATCACTTCTATCACCAAATCATGGGTTGTATAATTATTCCCATGTGGTATCACCTACCAGGACCCATAAGAAGTAATAGCTCACATTTTTATTAGAAGAAAACATATACCCTACCTAAAATCATTTTTGTACACATAATACTAAACACCCACTTTTTGGAACAATAAAACTACATTACGGGTCAACCACCACTTTATATTCTCAAAATCTTCATGAAAACTCACAGGATAGATTAATGGATACACATTTTATGTTATCATTATCATATGGGTTGTAATATGGGATAATTTCATCATAAATCCTCTATAATATCCAAAAAATGAAAAATAATATATACATTACAGAACCATCTTAGGTTGCTCCCAATCCATTAAAACATCATCCTTCAGGGGAAACACTATAACAATTCCCTCCAAAATGACATTCCTTTAGAAATAAACTTCATAAAACCAAACCATGATCTTCATGATATTTATATATAGCTGATTATATCAATGTAATTCATAGACAAACCTTAAGTGTCCAGTTTGATCCAACTCTAATTGGGAACATATTTGGATGTAATTTATAAAACTACCATCAAATAGTCCATGTAAGATTGGAAGATCTAAATAATATTTCTCATGAAGATGAATCTATACACACAATAATTATAACATATCACCATGCTTCGATAAGAATCTACCTAGGCCTGGACTATGGATAGTAATTCAATTATTTGGATAAAATCACAGTGTCTTATCTTAATGATGATGAGAACATCTAGAAATGACACTATATAAAGACTGGTCTCACATTGATGATAGATGTGAGTGAAATAGGATGATCCCAAATAATAGGATTCTCTAGCCAAAGTGTTTTTAAGGGTACTACTATTATCTCTTTATATAATATCCCTTGATTTTAGTATATATTTATCATTAAAATAAATTTTTAATAATTTAATGGATTTATTTACATGAAAAACTAAAACAAATAGAACTGGAAATACATTTTTTATGTTAAAATATTACAATTCGTGATAAATAATAATATATTATGAAAATACAATATGAATCATCATAAATAAAAATACAGGGGGAATAAATCTAGAAGTAAATAAAAAGGACAAAAACATAAAATAATTATCATTGTGGTTTCCTATGATGAGAATCCCCTTGATTATAAAAATGGATGTAATTCAGGTAATTGGAAATATTATAGACATGTTTCATTAGAAGGAAAATAAGATGAATTATTTTAATAATTTGTGTAAGGCCATATATATGAATGAAATATGACACATATAAATATAGAAACTAATAATATGTCCATTGGAGATATTTTACCTTGATATACATGTATTCCATAGGTATACATATGTTTCTTATTGTTAGCAGAAACTTAAAAATAAATTAATTCACAATAAAGAAATATTTAATAAAAAATATAATATTTAATTAAAATAATTATTTATAATTTCTTTGTGTTATATTTCAGTATTATTAAAATATAATATGAATTATTTATTAAATTTTATGAATGATATTAATATCAATGGATTGATGAAAATGAATGTGTAGAATATAATTAATTAATTTTAATTGTACTCGGTGAAAATTATTTAAAATACTGGTGATATTTATTTGTATTAATAATTCATTAAAGTGTTATGTATTATTTTAATTATACACTTTTAAATAATGGTTTTATTTAAATAAATTAGGACACGTATAATAGTAATTAAATTTAATTCTATAAAAATAAACTGATTTTATTCTTAAAAGGTATATTTTTTCTCAACTTTCTTTAATGTGTTAGGCATGATTGTGTTAAAATTAATTTCTATAAAATCTTGAAACTCTGTATAATAAAAGTATTTTCAAATTTATAGTTAGTATATCCATGTTTGGTAATGCTTTAAAATTAATTTTTAGTAGAAAATTAAGTTGACACACTAAATTCTAGTTTCCATGATAAAATTATTATTTTTCAAATATATTTTTTATAAAATTTGGATTTTTCTATCAGAATAAATTAAATTGATATCTTTTTTATGACTATAATATTATCTTTAAAACTAATAAACGTGGTAACACATATTTAATTATAAAATAATAAGAAATATTTTTGAAAACCCTTAATGTATTAACATAAATTTTTCTATAATAATTTTTTTCTAACATATATTTCAAATTAAATATAAAATTTATTATAAGTAAAAAAATAAAGTTTATTAAATGGATTCAAAAAAATCATCGTACTTATTTTTTTAAAATTGTTTATCTTATATTATTTAGTAAAAATAAAATTTACATAGTAAATATTTACGCAGGGTTAATGGGTAAAGTTGAATTAACATAACATGGATCAAATTTTAATTAATAAACCACAAATTTATATATTACAAAAAATATTATTTTTTTAAGAAATTAAGTCATATATAAATAACCAATATTTCCTCATCTAAATCATCCAACCACCATTTTATTTATTCTTTACCAGTCAGATAACATTATTTCCCATGAAAATATTTGCAGTACAACTTACAAAGAAGAAATCCCTTTATGTGTTTTCTTGTATCAATTTTCTTTCATTGAGACATGTTCTGTTTTCACAACATTTTTTGTATTTTGAGTTTATATAATACTATATAGATGTATTTCATGATAATTTTCCTAAAATACATGAAATTTGAATATAAATTTCATCATCATTCCCTTAATATAGTTTTATTGAAAAGTTACTGAAGCGGTATGTGCATTTTCAAAATTATTTTTTGTTTTATGAATAATAGTTATTATTTTTTAACTCCATTCATCTATGTTTTATTTATTCTATCAAATTATTCTATTAAATTTTATTTAGAATATAATTTATATAGACTTACAAATTCCTTCTAATTAACTTATGTATAAGGGATTATAACTTCAAAGAGTATGATATCCATATTAGTTTTGTCGACTCATCCTTTTTTTCATTGATTCATAGTTTTAGTATGATGATTATATTCTCATACGTTTTTTATATAAATCTAATTAATTATTTCATATTTCTATCAGGGGATTTCAAAATATCTAATCATTTTAATCTACTATAATTTAATTTTTTTCTTGAATAAAATTTTTTGTTTCTAAGAATCATTTCTATAATATCCAATAAGATATTTATCTTCCACTTCCATATTATTTATTTCCATATTTATTTTTCATTATTATATTGGAACCCAAATATATATTATCCCATGTGATCGTATTTTTAACCATTATCCATTTTCAAAAAGAATATTTGTTATTCTTTTTTGTGATGTGAGTTTCAGTATTTGTTTTTCTAAATATTAAAAAACATTATTTTTAAGATAATACATTTTATCATTCACTATAATTTTTTTTCTAGTTGAAATTTATATATTATTCATTGATATATTTATTTAGATTTATATGTATTTAATTTTTCAAAATAACTTCATGTCATCTACTCAAAAATTATTCTTCTAAAATGAATCATAACTTCATCTGTTTATAAAAATTTTAAGAAATGTTTTATTTAAACCCTTTATATGTTTTATATCCATTTTATCATTACATTTAAAATCTCTATCCTGAATTGAGTGTTGTTTTATATTTCACCATCTAAATTCTCAATCAAATTTCCCATTTTCAATGATTGAGTTTTGGTATCAGTCGATCTAATTTATGATGTCATTTTATGTACTAACATTTTGAAATGTTAAAAAACAAATCCTACTCATGGGTTCATCCTAATTTTATAAGTGATTGAGTTAATATAGAAAACATATGAATGTATGTGATTGGTGGGGTACTATATATCCCTCTAGAAAATAATGGATTTATATCTCATCAGATGATGATAAATTGACATTATTTGGTTTCTTCGTATATCAAAGGGTGTTCATGATTGGGTTTTCTCAAAACTAAAATTATGCAATGATAGGTTTTGATCATAATTTGATGAAATCATGTGATTATGTTTGTTCCATAGTTCGTTTTTATAAAATATTTTCAAGAAATTACATAATTTTATATGAATATTATGCTCTTTTGACCACGTTCTATTGTATCACATTTCCACACACCTATTTCATTGTATATGTTTGATCATATGATATTAAATGTTCTTCTATGTTGAATAATGGACACTATTATTGTTCTATGTTATTTTAAATAATATATTTTTTTCATTCTCATGCATTCGCATATTATCATTCTCAGACCCTTTATGTCACTTTGATAGTTGTCCCCATAGAGAGAATTTGATCTCAAAACCTTTTATTATACAATTCATTCTCAAATATATGAAAAAGTATATAACATATTAGATGTACAAAAGGAGGTTTTGTTTTGTGAGGTTATGAAGAAATTTTATCGATAATAGTTTTATGTAACTAATTTCAAAAGGTGAGAAACTTTAATTTTCTCTATTAATTATTTAATCATACTAATTGTAGAGATTATTATGACGTAAATTATTAATTTATTAAAATAAAAAATCCAACAAAGGTGATGCAATTCCCTCTTCTACTACAATAGTTGTGTACCTTCATTAAACACATGACTTTATGATATTGGATAACTATTTTGAATATCATAAATCAAAACACTTTTTTAAATAACTTATGTCAAGTCATATCCTATGGTTTTATGAAAAAATATTCCCAATGAGTTTCCAATACTATATATTCCAAAAATAAGGCAATTTATAACTTTTCCTTTCATTAAATATCCATTTAAATCGGGATGTAACACTTATAAAAGGAAAAATAATGAAGACAAATTTGTAAAAGTTTGGAAGAATTATATCAATAAATTTTATTTACCAGGTGTGTTATGGGGAATTAGACATCATAAATGGGATTATAATACTTGGAAATCTATATTTCAGAAGTATATATAAAATATAACCTTATATAGGATGATAATAAAAAGCATTGTGAGTATAAATATTCTTTGAGAAGGTGTATATAACATCCCAACATTTTATTATATATTTCACATTGAATTTTTTTTTCTAATTGAATATATTTTGCACATGCAGCACCAAACTAACATAAACTACAATAGATTTAATTGAGATAAAATATTACACTACATGAAAAAAATTCATACACTATGAAAACGTAATATAAAACATCACAAATATAATTTTATAGGAATAAAACCTCAAATAAATTAAAATTTCATTAACATAAAATCTTTATCATCTGGGATTTACATGAATATCATCACCCAGATTGCAACAATGGATATAAATAAGAGAATTAATAATATAAAATACATGTCTAGAGGGATGTAAAATAAGATTAATGGTTACAAAAAAGAATGTAAGGATATATAAATGAATAAAATATGACCATTATAAAAAAATTATTAGGAAAATAATCATTCGATATACATATTTTCAATATGTATAGTGAAATTTTGTATTTTTGGTATGATATTTTATATAATATAAGTAAGAAATAACAAATAAAGAAACATAAATATAACATTTGATTATGATATTTCTTTATATTTTTTCATCATTACATATTATTATTGAATTATTTTATGATGTAATTATAAAATGTCATGAAATATTTCAATATTAAATTGTTTTTAAAATTAAATTTTAGAATATAAATAATTAATTTTAATCATATTTTGTTATGATTAATTAACATAAAAGTGACACTTTTTAAATTTTTTTACTTATAGAGTTTTATAATTTTTTAATTATTTTCTAATAAAGAGTGATTTTAATAAAATTTATCGATAATAAGTATAAGAAGATAAATTGATTTTCAGAAAATAGTTATTACATGAGAAGTAATAAGAATAAATTCATTTTATAATTAAAACATGTTTACTATAAAACTCTTTTTATGTGTTATGCACACCTCAATTAGAATTAATTTTTATAAAATCTAGATATATCATCTAAAAATATAATGTTCATATTTTTAATATTATTATGAAATTATATGAAAAGATTATTTTTGATTTTAAATTAAAATAGTGTACTAAATTAAATATTCATTAAATGATAAATAGTTATTTTAAAAACAATTTTCTTATAAATATTTATCAATTTTATCACTGTAAATAAATTTAATATCTTTTTTATGAAAGTAATATTATGTTTAAGTATATAAATAAAAATAATGACACCCATTTACTAAGTAATTGATAGTAAATGAAAATAAATAATCTATTGAAATATATTTTTCTTAAAAAAGTATTTTATGTAAATGATGTTTTAATTAAAATGTTAATTTTCTCATTTTTAGAAATTTCATTCAATTAAATTGAATTTAAATTAATAATAAACATATATAAATTTTTTAATAATTTTCATAGTATATTTTTTTGTTAAAATATACTTTCCATTGGAAATATTTAATCAAGGTTAAAGGGTAAAAATGAAGTAAATTATCATGGATATGATTTTTATAAATCAAACTGAAAATTATAAATTTTATATGAAATTTTTTAGATATAAAATTAAACCCCATATGTCACACAATCATTTCCCCATGTAAATCAACTATTTCCCATGTGATTCCATCTTTACCCTACAACTAATTTTAGTTTCCAATGATATATCACTATTAATTAAATATTAGTAGAGCTCACTTAAGACTACTTAAATCCACACTTCTCATTCATAAATATATTTATTAAATTTCCATTTATCTCCCTTATATTGTTTATCCATATTTATTATCCCGTGTTATATTAAATTATCCCGGATTCTCTATTTTTAGGAGGTATTTCATGAGAATGTTCAAGTCCACAATGTGAGCATTATCAACTCTAATATTTTCTTCTCTATCTTTATCAAACACCCTCAGAAAAAACTAGTATATCTCGACTAATATATTTAAATAAGTATCACTAGAATACTAAAATGTTTTTATGTTGATAGATAAACTGTTATCTATCTCACATCCATCTATTTGGAAATTAGAATTTCACTCGTCATGCGAGAACAACTACAATCATGAATGAAAAATTTCATATTTCATCACCAACCTACATGCATGGTTCTGATAATGTATTTAGTGAATAAAAATAATATTTATGAAATGATTCTATATTTTTATGGATAATATTAATATTTAAAATACTTATTAATATACTACATTTTGTTTGTTTAAAATTACTGATATATTCTCATAACTGATATCATCTTTACCAATTGAAACTGAGAATCTCATAAAAGGAAGATAATTATTTATAAATAATTATGAAACATATATTACCTTTCCCTAAATAATATAATAATTATTTACTAGGTATTAGCGTATGGGGAATGATATCAAAATTATAAAGTGTTTGAAAAACAATCAAAATCACTAACATCTGAGGATGGAAATAAAGAATAACTAATAAATTAAATTTTTAATGAATTATTATAGTAAATGAATTTAAAATATAATAGATTTGAATTAGGTTATTAAATATGTAATTTATATCTTTATGTATATCATATATGAGTTTAGATTCCATTTGACAATGCAAGGATCTATGCTATGGGGTTTATCATTTATATTAACTTTCTCTAAGACACATACAATTTTCACAACTTATTTATTTTTAATATGGTTTATATACTACCATATTTATGGATTTCATTATACCTTTACTAAAATGAATTTTTTTTATAAATCCAATTCAATTTCATTAATTTAATTAATTTTTATTCAAAATTTATTAAAATCATTAGTGTCTTTGAAAACTAATTTACCTTTTTTTGAGTTATAATGACTCTTATTAAACCCCATTATTATATATTTCAATTTTTCTATCATATGTTTTTGTAATATTTTATTTTAATCCCATTCTATAACATATGAACCATTCTTATAAACTCTTTTCTAAATTATTTTTACATCAAAGAGTTTGATATTAGTATAGGTTTGGTTGACTCAACCCATTTTACATTATGTCATAGTTTTTCTCCATTGAATATGTGATTCTATATTTCATATATTCTTTAATTAATTTTCACCATATTTTAGATTTTATTTATCTCTTAGGAATTTAAATTTTTATATGAATATTAATCATTGACATATTTATTTCTCTAATAAAAATGTTACTTTTAATATTAAATTTTATCATCTTTAATAAGCTATTTAGCTTTCATTTCCATATTGTTTATTTGGGAAATTGTTTTCCAATAAAACATTGAAACCCAAATATGTATTATAGAATTTTATCTTAATTGTTCTATTAATTCCTTTTCAAATGGAATTTTTATTATCCTTTTGATTATTTTTTTAATAGAATATTAAAATAGTAATAAAATTCCTCTTATAATGGTATATTTTATCTTCAACTCAAAATTTATAAAAAATAAGATTGATTTATTTTTCGTGGATTTATTTTTTTGTTATTTAATTATAAATTATGTTGAAAAAATCATCATTCTACCTTCTAAAAAATTATTATTTTAATGTTACTCATAACTTCATCTATTATCAAAAAGGTTAAGAAATGTTTCCTAAAAATACTCTTTATATTTCACTTCCATTTTTTCATTATCTAAGAAAGATAAATCACCATTGGTGAGATATTTCATGAATAATCCACTAAATTTTCATATGAAATACATTGTTTGGGTGATGTTTCTGTATTAATTAATCAAATTCTTGAGGGTATTTTATGTTATACCATTTGGATATGTTATGAAACCCATTTTCTTTTCATCAGTACATATTGATATGAAATTCGGTTGATTCTGTTGAGTACACATATGTATATATATATATATATGATTTGTTAGGTCATACATATCCCTATAATTCACTGGATAACATTTATTTTTCATGTGATAATGAAAAGTGGACATGGATTGGTTTTTTCAAATTTAAAGGGTATGGATGATTGGGTTTTCTCACAACATAAATGATGATAGAAAAAAGTTTTTTTATAATTTCGTGATTTAATTGATATATGTTTTTTCCATAGTTCATTTTTTTCCATATTTCTATGACATAAAAAAATTTCTCCATATTATGATTATATATCATGTTTATTGTCTCACATTTCAACATTATTAGTTCATGGTATATGTCTGATCATTTTATATTACATGTTATTATACCATGAATTATGGATAGATCATATTGTTCATTATTCTTTTTAATTAGTTATATTTACCACACCAATTTTTTATATGATTATACTCTAACACTTTCATTATCACTGGTATAATTATTCATTGTTGAGAATTTGACCTCACCCATTTATTGTATTCTCTATTCCCATGGTCATAAATAAGTGTAAAACAGATGATATTTCTATGTGGAGGTTTAGTATACCGAGATTATATAGATATTTCCACAATAATACCTTTATATAGATAATAATTAATTACTCTAAACCTTTTTTTGGGTTATTCAATTAATTGTTAAATGAAATGTGTAAAATTATGGAATTATTCTATATTTATCTTGGGTTGACTTAGTTGGTTTAAAATTTAGTTAGAATTTTTTTTTTGTCTCTATACCCAGGGCAGTGGGTTTTGTGAATCTTACAGGATTATGAATAAATTATATCATAATAATTGAATGGATCAAGACTGTATAAATGAGTATGAGTTACAAAGTAAAAGGAATAGATAAATATTAACTCACATAATGACTTTCACCGCCTATTGAAATGTCTCTATAACCTATACATAAAATAGTACATGAGATCCTTTTTTTATCCTAACATGGTATACAGTGATGTGGAGGTTTTGGGAGCGTATCCAAGCACGAGCTCGTCATATCCACTCATTTAATATAACTTTCTCTAGGAGGGCCACCCAACCCACCTCTATAAAGAAGCTAGTCTCTATGTTTCATATATTGAGATGGTCTATCCACCGCATCCCATTGGTAAACCCTTATTTCACTCAGGGGTACATAGTCATGAGTTATGTATCCTTGTTCTCCAAAAGGGAAATATTTTGTATCATATTGTTCAGTAGAACCGATTTGGGACCCCAATACTAGTTACATCTAAGACAGAGATTTTGAACACCACCATATCCAAAGATGGGGTCCAGAATTCTCTCACTGAAAAGATAATTCCAAATTCTCATATCCAAGAAATACTAACCCTACTCAATATATTTGATGAGACTCCACCATGATGCTCTAGATCCCTAAATTTTTTAAGGACTCCGATAGGATTAAATGCATAGTGGAATGCTTCTAAGTCAAATATCTCATCAAATTCTATGCTCAAATTTATAGTTCTAAATGTATTGAAGAAGATTCGTATCTCGAGAACAAATCACTAGGATTGGAGACCCACAATAAAATTAGATAGTAACATATTACCATTATGGAGGAAAAATATCTCTTCAACTCATGCCATCCTTAATATATTTATATTGTTTTTATCTCATAATAGAGGCTCCTTCTATGACCATAGTGTAGTATGGTTTTCATGAGTCAATGTTACCAATTAACTCCAATGGATATCGATTCCATGAATAAGTCGCTTGGTATGAACCAATATCTACTAAATGGGTGTTCTAACAAGATGAATAAATCAATGAAGTTATAATATTTAGTCTATTGCTATGCTAAACTAGGGTTTGGATCACCCTAAACTTGGGAGGCCATTGTCTCTAGAACTCATGAAGGGTACATAGCAAATGGGTACTATTATTTTTTAATACATGAACTAATATCCTTGATAGTGATGGTTATTATCCATTCCCAACTAGGGAGGGACCAAAATCTCAAATCCACTATTGGAGGAACACCTCCATATCTGTTCCTTGTACGGAAGCCTCATCTCTTAACTGATTGGTGATCAAGGGCTAGATCACTGGCATGATCCCAACATGAACCTTTCTCTAAAGCTATGTTGGTTGTCTATAGTGTAGAATATTAGGTTTAAAAAAATAAACCCATAGTTATTATATTATATCTAATATATTTGACTCATGGATAAAATGGATTAGATGCATTGTTAGAATGATATATGATCCATGAACCTTCTCATTAAACCCAATGACTGGTTCATTAAAATTACATGCTAATATAAAAGTTATATAGTTATTTTTTAATGGATATGTGGATTTGCATTCCATTCGTTGTATGCTAACAAAACTCAAGACACCTCAACACTATTTCTTGAATCTTCCCAAATCATTCCTTATAAAACTATTAACTCCAAACTCCATCCATAATACTGAAACAACATTGAAACCATTCTGACATGGACCGACCCTTTATGACCCCACCTAAGGCCATCAAAATTTGAGTGTTCCCCTCAATAATTCCTTAGATAGGCTATGGTGTGGAGACTATCTCCAATAAGGAAGATCACATATAAACGTCCTCTTAGGTTATATAAACTACATAAAACCAAATTACTCTGGTACAAGATATATCCATAAAAACGTGGTAAATAACTATCCAAAGTATAATATGCATAAGGAACACTATATATCTTAATGTTATAATAAAATATTTTGTTATAAATGAGGTTAAAAATTGAATTTCTAATATCTCATGGTAATGAGAAACCTCAAAAAACTAGAATAGGTACTTTGATACACCAACATGACTCAACATTCTATACAATAATCTTCTTGGAGATCTGAAACACACCAACACCACCACCATCATACCATCAAAAGTCACCACCAAACTGATTATCTCTTATAAGGACACTACATGTGAGGGAATGCACCCAAAAACATAAAAAGTTCTAATAGTATAGGTAGTAAAACATTAAAAATAAAATATCTTTTAGGGGATATGAAAAAACTATTATAGAAGGAAAATACTTCCTCATAGAATAGATCTATAAAAACCACACATTTAAGGGATTTTATATAATTAAAAAAATAACATACCAAGATCACTTGAACTATATAACTTCTAATAATTTTATCTCATCTATCCCAAAATTTATATTGGGACCCAAACCTCACTAAAGGGTGTGAAACTAATCAAGGGGGACCGAACTATATAGGGGACTTATGCCTCATCATGTGTAATGGGAATTATCTATGGGGGAACATACTTTATACATGGATGACCCATGTCCGATAACTATTGGGGGTGAAAGTAACAATAAACAATACAAGCAAGACCCATTCCCCATAATAGATGTACCACCCATGGGGTTAAGAACACTTTTCCTTTTCCAACTACCCCACCCTCTCTCTATATCTAACAATACAAAAATAAAAAAACTCCTCTACCAGTAAAATCTTTAATAGTACATCAGAATGTAAATAAATATTTTTCATAATGATATATATTGAAAAATACGTATAATGGACTAATAATATTCACAATTCTGACATCTGGATGAGAAGTTATGGAAAACACCAAAGGCGGAACAATACATGATATATACTGTAATGTAAATGAGGTATAACACACAACCACAAAATTATCCTATACAACTACAGATTATTCCACACATAGTCAACCTACAAAGTGTGTCTAAATGTGTGTATGATATTGGGGACAACATAGATTGGCCAACATGTGCATTGGGTACCTGTTGACGTATATTTCTAGATGTACTATAACATCCCTAACAAAGATACTCATATGACACCTATAAAATATTTTTTAATAGCTTAATTCATTCCCAGCCCCAAGGGGATAAGGAATAATTCTTATGGTCATGAAAAATGTATTGGTAATAAATTTCACTATTTGGTTTTAAATTTATGTCATGGTGAGATTCTATCGAAATTTTATAATTAATCATTTCTATGGAATAAGTTTTTATAAATAAATCAAAAATATAATAGGTGAAAATGTATATATATATGAGTGAATCAAACTATATTATATCTATATGAATGTAAATCATACTATATCGCTTGATGTTTTGTTTCTGAGCACATCAGAATCATGTGATGGGCAGTCCCAAACTTTACTTTTTTATATGCTCAATGATTAAAATGTGATTTTAAAAAATGTTTAAAATCATAACTAAAAAAATTAAACAAATTAATAAAGTCAAGGATAATCATGCTGAAACTAGAGGGGGGATTATCTCATATTAAGTATAACTACTTTAATTAAATAAATAATTAGATTTTTGTAATTATTTCATCATTTATGGATATTTTAATAAATCTATGATGCCCCATCGATTCCTTATTGGAATCAAGTGCAGATTCCCTCTAGCCATGATCAACACATATTCCATGAATCTCTAGATTTTGTGTTGGGAATATCTAGTTCTTAGCACAATAGATTTGTGAACTTCTATCACCCTCCTTTGATCGTTATAAAAATATCTTCCAAAATATTTTATTTGATCTAGTGGAGTAAGATTTCTCTCCATTCTTAGGATTTTTCTTGGAGATGAGATATATGAATTGTTTGTGAGAATTATCCAATTTCGTTGCGCACAACCAAATAAATGAATTGGGTCTCTTCATAAAATAACATAACAGGGAATATATATCACTATGGTTCAAATAAAATAATTATAAAAGTGCCTCTAATTATTTATTTATTCCTAGAGAAAATCCCATGTCAAATAATAATATTATTATTAATATTTGTTGACTTACTATTATCTTCTGAATTAAATTAAATACTATTTAATCAAATAATATTTAGTATTTTTTTCTCAACGGGCCTTTAAACTCTGTCCACCATTCCTATAAAATATTTATCGGGCCTCGAATAATTACTATTTATTTATTGAATAAATATCTCTTCATTATTATACTTTGAACAAAAATATTATATTTATTAAATAGAAACTAAATATTTATTAAATATTCCACTAAAATTATAATCCCTCAAATTAATGGTGACAAAATATATGCGATCAAGAATCAATGAACAATTTCTGAAACAAGTGTGGGAATAATATTTACACAAATTTTTAAACAATAAATAATAATATATTATTTAAAGGAGATTCTAGATACACATAGTTTGTGACAATCTATGCCTTTTTCTTAGTGGAATTAGTTGAAGAATCCTAATTTCCATGGTTAGCATCAAACAATACGTAGAGGAACAAATAGAGAAAGAAGTTAATGCCACAAAGTCATTTTAACTCATACAAATGCTTATTGTATAATATAATATCTTTATGACAATAACTCTAGTCAAGCAGGTTATATGTTCTTGACATTTACCAATGTGGTCGGTGTCTCATTATATGATTTCCCAAAACATGAACAACCCTATAGAATACAATGGCCATTGATTTATTTTGGAAATATCATTTTCGTCAAAGGCCTTGATGTATCAAATTCCGTTAAAACAGAAGAGAAAAGTCCTTTATCTCATTTTTCATTAATGAAATATTACTCAAAACACACCCTAAATATCATAAATTCCCTTGAACATATGTCACCATGGTTTTCATCAATGAATCAAAGTACATGACTCATAATATTCATTTATAATAATATTCATGTATATTGATCAATACACACATATTTAGATTGGAATATCCAATGACAATTTGAATTTTGGATTTTCTATTAGTAGGTATAATTCTTATTATATCCTACTAGATATTACAAAGTCTGTACACAAATAAAGGGAACATCAAATTCCTACTAGTCTCTACCCAAGATATCCTATAACATTTGTGTCCCTTAAATTATATCATTTGGATATATAATGTATATTCAATAATCGTGTCATAGCACATCCACATTATCATTATAGAATGTTACTAATTTGACCTTTTTGTGAAACCACCACTCAATGAAATTAGAGCATACAATTTCCCAAATAAGAATAAAATAATGTGATAAGTAGTTTAATAATATTCCTAACCATGAATAAGAGTTATCTTAAAGTACATGTAAGTCAGTTATTAGGAACCAACTCCAACAGACTCCCACTATCACTTGAGAAAACTGCTATTAACCTTCAGTCTGATTGCTCTCACATGATATTTATGATTCTGATGAGATATGCCTTTAGTCTATTGGTTTACCATGTTCTCTTTTGTGGGAACTCTGTTTAATGAAATTACACCCTTATAATAGAAAACCCTCAAGAGGTGATACTTCCAATGTATGTTCTCTGTATGTTGGTGTGACCTTGAATTTTTTTCAAAAAATATCATTATATAATTATAAAAAAGAAATTTTATATGGTCTTAACTTATAAGTACCACACCAAGGTCATGAATATTTCTTTGAATCCAATTTGCTTCTATGGGTGCATTAGAAGCTGATATATACTCGGACTCCACTGTAGAATTAGGGAAAACTGGCTACTTTGAAATCTAAGATTTCAAAAATCTTCCATTGAAATAAAAAAAATGTCTTGATTGTGAATTCATATCATTCATAAATGCCTAAAAACTAGCATCAATATACGTAAGACACTGATATTATTATGAGAGAGTTTTTTATTTCATTAATGTCATGTGTTATACACTACAACAAGATATGCATGTGCAATGCATAACACATGTTTAGATTTTGGTATATGAAATTATATTCTTGGTTTCTGTTACAAACAATTTCATGTCCTTTTAATAGAATTCATTTCTTGTAAAACATAATACAAATGAACAACTAAATCTCATAACCTAGTCATTGTAATGGCATGTATGAATAATATTAACTCCCTTCTAAAAAACAATTTAAATAGAAAATATTTGAGTATATAAAATAATAAAATCACTATTTATTGATTAAATCTACTATTAAAAATTTATATTATATGTTTTATAAACAAGATATAAAAGGAAATTCAATTTTTTTGGATATACGAAGTATTTTTCATAAAATGCAGTTTTGCCACCTTTTATTGATACAAAAATTCTAAATGTAGTTTTTGACACTTTGTATATTAAATTTGAAATAATAAACATTTTCTTTAAAATTAAAATATAAAAATTTACTTAGGTTTATTTTTTTGTAATTTTCTAATAAGTTTCATTTTTTGATGAATAGTGAAAATATAGTTTTTTATTCAAATCATTAATTTCTTTTAAAGTAATTACATATTAAAAATGTATTTTTGATTAGTTTAAATTTTTTATTAGTTCATTTTTATACAATTAATATTTTTTAAAATTATTTTATACCTGCATTTACTATAAAAAAAATTCCATTTAAAAATGGGCATTTTTCCAAAAAACTGTTTTTCGTTACATTTTACAAGTTTTACTTTGATTTTAATTTCTAAAATTATATGTTTTCAAAAATTTAAAATTGATGCAAATTTTGAATTCAATAGGTCATATTTTTTAAAATGGTATCTTCTTTTTACCCAATATGTATAGTAACCTTGATAAATCTTGATGCTAGGATAAAGAGTAAATTAGGTAAATTAGGTCAAAAAATATAATGACTATAAAATGTCCAATAATATGGAAAAAATTTCATTAGATGAATTTAATTTTTCCCTTAACTCATAAGGACCGAAACTATGTAGTTTAATGGACAAATTTATATGAAAAGGAAAAAATTATATTTAAATTAAAGAAAGTAACAAAGTGTCATTTTAATTTTCTATAATATCTATTATGTGTCCACATATTGACAAATGGGTGGTATCAACCAAGAGAAATGTTAAATTTTAAATTAATAATAATATTTACCTAATATAAATTTATTTTTGACGTTTTGGGGCCCTTAAAGAGATATTATCGTATTTATAATATATTATTTAATTAAAATTTAATGATGTGACATTCATGTTTTGAATAATATATCATTTTTAAAATATGGTTGTACAAAAGCTATATTCGACTATAATTTATCATCTGAAAGCTAAATTCTTTTTTTTATCATGGTATTTTTTTATGTTTTAGGAAAAAAATAAATACCTTAATGGCTTATAAATTAATGAAACAAAAATTATTTAATTGATGAAAAATAAGTTAAATAATATTTTTAAAATGATAATAAATATTTAAAGACTAAACCACTTTCCCTAATCTTATTTTTTGATTATATATCAACCATAATAATTCATGTTTCTTGTTATTGACCATTTAGAGCCATATAAAAGAGATTTTGACACGTATATTGTTTTATTTAAAGTGATATTAAACATGTTACATCCATATTTTAATAACAATTACATTTTTAACGATGGATTCTTATATATATATATGTTCTAATATATATTTTTCAATGAAATATAGATGATTTATCCTCATCATAGAATTATATTTTGAATTTTTACTCAATAAATAAGTATATTAAATAATTATACAAAAATTATGTAGTAATAATTTTATTAATCGAAATTTCAAATTAATGTGATTAAACATATTATAATAAATACATTTTTGCATAATTATTAAATAAAATTTATTTTATAAATTACTATGACCCCATATGGATATAAAAAATATTTTTTGAAATGATAAAATCTTATGTTGATATTTTTTAAAAATCAATAAATTGAATAGTGTCAAAATTGACACTATTGATTATTTATAAAACTAATGTATTATTAAATTATTTAAAAATAATATTTTTTTAAAAAATATATATAATAATTATTATATGGTCTAAGATGTATTAAAATATTTATTTATGATTTAATTGATATCATATAAGTAAATATTTCACCATTTTAATATTGAAATATTTGTTACACCAGTTATAATTAAATAAAATAACTAAGAGATAAATTGAAATGTTAAGGTTTAAATGGATATAAAAACATGTATACAATTTATTTTATGATGATATTACAACATTATCTAATCTAATTATCTTTATAAGGACATTTTGTTTTTAAGGTCTTTTATTTTATTAGAAATTGGTATTTTTGTAGATTCCAAAAGTGTCCCTCACCTCAATTATAAAATGGCACCACCTCTCTAACCTCTTCACTTCATTTTGAGCCTTAAATTTCAGATATCCCCTACCCATTTAACATATAAAATTCCCTTTTATATTATACAGGTTCTTGTATTCTCAGAGGACTAACTCTAGTACCTTTAAGATGAGATTTAGAGGGATCTCGTCGAAGAAGAGTTAATCTCCTCCACTGATTCATTCAAATTATTTCATCTTATAATTCCTATTCACGAGTTGTTTAAAAAAATTAATTTCTCCAGTACCAATTATTTTTTGAGATGTTATTATGGTTATGTAACACCAATATTCCATATTCAATAAATCATATTTAAAAATAAATCTCCACGCATTCGTACGTAAAACTTACCATCTCCACGCTGCGGTGTAATCTGTTTTTCACCACTATATTACATGGATGGATATAATGATGGAAATAATAACAATATATGATTATTAAAACATGATATGAATTATGATACAAGATATATACCATCCACATCCAAACCATTTCATAGTTAAGGGAATGATATCATCGCCCATGTGTATGTATGACATCCCATCTCCACGATGCGATGCGATTCGGTTTACAAGATATACATTTAAACATGACTATATAAATGTATATAATGAATAAAGATGATATATATTATGTTAATACCATTTTTAACGATATTACTATGACCTACAAAGGATAACCAGAACTTATTTGGAAAACATACATAAGAAGAGAAGCTATTAATTCTGGAATAACGAGTAATAATGAAATTTTATTAGAAAAGAGATGATAATATGATCATATATGATATCATAAAAATTAATATTATTCTAGTAGAAATCAATGATATCATTTAAATTAATATAAATTACATTCAAAAACATACAAAAAATATCGGACAAAAGTTAAAGGATTATTTTGTCTCACATTTATTTTTGTGAGGCATAAGCCTTATACACCACTAGTTTCTTTTATTTGGAGTTTATGATTTCGCTGAATATTATTATTATTATTATTATTATTATTATTATTCTGATATTTACAAATGAATATAATATCATTTATTTTATGATTCATACAATTCCACTCATTATAAATTTGTTAGCGATAATTTCCCAATTTCATTATTATTTGATATTTTTTATATGTATGTATTTGATGGGGTATATTTATCCTCCTTTTCCCTATTTCCTAAATATGTAATATTATTTATATTCATTCAAAAAAAATTTAAATTCAATTTTACCCATTTTTTAATTTTTAATAAACGGTATGAAAAGAATCCATTATCATTTTCAGTATGAGGTATTTTTAACTTTTCCAAAATAAATATGAGAAGATTGTTTTTTCATGATGAAATTAATAGATTATTTCACATTAATGATGCCTCATTTCAATGATGTTTTATTTATAATATTTCAAGTGTATTTAAAAAAATTCTTTTAAAATTTCAAAATAAAATGATAAAAGAAAACAATTTTGAAGAAGACTGGATATTTTCATTTAGAATTAGTTTCATGTGTTTTATCGATAATTATATTCCATCTAAGATTAAATTATTTAATTTGGGTTATTTTTATATCCCTATAATGAATAATATTTGAGTTGTGTTTATGATGGAATTCTATTTATTAAATCCATTTGTTTTATATCTATTATAATAGAATGATGTTTAAGAAACTCATTTTATTCCATGGGTTATGCTATGATGAAGGAGTTCTATTTTTGTGGAATACGTAATAGTGATTTCATTATGAGATTTGTGAGGCATATATCTCCCCCCAATTAATTGGTTAAAGATTTATATTTCATGAAATATACATGACATGAACAACATGTAAATCTGGTTCAATAATACTGGTCTAGTATAATATGTAAATCTTGTTCAGTAATATAGTGCTGGAATGGTAGGTAAACTCGGTTCAGTAATGGGTTTTTTTCACTACGATGGTCTCCAAAATGATCCTTATCTAATATGGAAAATAATTTCTATGCTTATGTGTTTTCCAAAATTCTATGTTTTATTCCAATTCTATTTTATCATGGTTCATGTTCCTCGATGATTGATGCCCTATAAATTTTCAAGATTTATTTCATGAATCAAGATTTTGATATTTAAAATTTATGTTCATGTTTATACATTTTTTTGTTTATATTTTGTTTCATATTCTCTATGTATACCCTTATTGTTCATTTAATCTCACCCTTTTCATATTTGTTTCTTTTCCCAAAGATCTACAGAAAGTATAAAGGTAGGAATACTAAAGGGGAAGATCTATATGGGAGATTTTGAAGATCTTTCACTAACTTAGATGAATGTGTTACCAGTTTCTGAAGACACAAAACTAATATGGTGTGTGTGTGTGAATATTTATATCATGTATTTTATATTCCTCAACATTAATATAATGTCCATATATGTCAAGCTTGGGTCTTTATAGTTTATATTAGAATAAAGGTTTAGTTATCCTTTAGAAACTAGGTTGTGAAATGTTTAGTTAGATCCCTAGAAATATTTGTAAGGATATGACTTGGGATATCCTAAGAATAATTCTATGTATAGGATAAAGTCCTGGAGTTTTTGTGATAATCATAAATAAAAAAGTATATACCTTATATTTCATAGATTGAAATATTATAGGTAATTTACCTTAGGTAGGTGTTCTTAATCTCTGATATATATTTCTCAGTTTTTGACTTCTAGTATTAGTTAGTAGCTGTAACAAGATATAAAATCATTATCCATGAATGTTTTATACATTGAATGTGTGGGAATTATGAAAAATTATTTCCTAAGGTGAAATATCAGGAAGAGAATCATAAAGGTGGAACGAGTATGGGTTATACTGCTAAGGATAATGAAATTATAAACGACATGTGAAAGGTATGGGATGTTCATGAATTATTGTTTATGTTAAACCTATGATGCATGGTTAGATTAAGGTTGATTAATTTTAATACATGATTAATATTTTGAAATTACTAAGATGATGGATCCCGATAAATGGTTTAAGAATAATGTTGGTAGATTTAGGTGTATATATTTCATAATTCTAATATTATGTTATATGAATCATAAAATATATAAGTGTTTTCAGTATATATCTTACATTAAGGGTTTTAATGGATTTGTTAAATACTTCTAAGGACCTATAAAAGTGATTTAAGGGTAAGTTAATATATATGGAGAACACATTATTATTGGAAGGATAACCCTTGATATGAGTTTGATTTTGAGATAATGATAGTTGGATAATGATTTATCGATTATAAATAATTAGATGGTAGTGATTTACATATAAATTATTAAGGAATATTTTAAAAAGAGTTTTATGCTATCATTGATAAAGTTTACATATTTTTGTTGTTAAGAAAAAGGAAACATGCATGTTTTCAATAATAATATATTGTAATTAATTTTATTACTATGACTTAAGAGAATACATGATCAAGGTGATCACATGTTTGTAATGTGACCCAAAATAGATACATTATAATATATGGGGGAAATATATTATGTTGTTTTAGTTTATATATTTATAATATTTTTGGATTTTCAGCTTTTAGAAGTATTATAATGTTTTAAATTTTTTGACTGTATAAGTTAAATTCTGGATGAAGTTGGTCATATTAATGTATTATCTCACTATAGGTGGGATTATTCATATTTTATTACTTGGGAAAACATTTTTTGTGAAAATTATAGATGGAATGAGATATCATTATATTTATGGATAATTTGATCTGATTACACTTTAGGAATGAAAAATAGAAATTCATATCCTCGAATAAGTGGTGAATGGGAAATTGTTAAAGGCATAAACAACAATGATATTGTATTGAAATCAGGAAAGTATTTTTTTTAATGATCTTCATATTTAGGTAAAGGATATTGGAAACCAAAAATGTTATCCTTGTAACATCATATCTGATGAATCAAATGAACCCTTAAAGCATTTCATATTTATGGCTTTTTAATTGAAAAATTTGTCTTCATGTTGTTCTCTATCACTCTCCATCAGAATTTAATGGTTATATTTTTCTTCCATATAGATGTTTTTGTTTCAAACCTATGTTCTTCTATAAGGAAACCCAATGTGAAGTTACTTTGGGTAACCATTATGTTTCTAACATTATTTTTTAAATTGATATTTTAGAATTGTTTCTTACAATGTGGGTTTCTAATAAAGAAACATTAAAGTAGTAATCCTTTTATAACCCCCAAAGTATATTGAGGGGGAATTAATTTTAAGGGGGTTCGAATTTCATGGCCAAGGATTTTATTGAGAGAGGTTATTTTTTAATTTCATTGATTTCTTGTGTTGTATGCTACACAAAGATAAGATTGTGCAATACACAACATCAGATTAGATTTTTTTATATGAAACAATAAGATTGGTTTTTGTTACAAAAAAATCAATTTATTTTGATAGAATTCAGTTCATGAAATATTGGGTATAAGTGAACAAATAAATTTTATAACCTTGTCCTTATAATGGCATGTATGAATAATATTAACTCACTTAAAAAAAACTATGAAAATGAAAATAAATGAGCCCATAAAATAATAAAATCACCCTTTATGGATTCAATCTAATTTTTAAAATTTCTATTATACGTTTTCTAGACATGACATAAAAAGAAATTCATTTTTTGTACAAAAGAAGTATTTTTAAGCAAATGCATTTTTCCACCTTTTAATGGTGCACCCATTTTAAATATTGTTTTCGATACTTTTTTATATTCAATTTTACAAAATGTACTTATTGTTTTAATTTGAAATATATAAATTTACTTTGGTTTTTTTATACCAATAATTATAAGTTTCATTTTTTGATGAATAGTGAAAATATTGATTTTGACTGAAAACATTATTTTGTTTTAAATTCATTACATAGTAAAATTATGTTTTGGTTTAGTTTTAAATTGTATGTAGTTAATTTTTATCCAAATATGGTTTTTGAAAATGATTTTATTAATGATTTTTTATTAAATAATTTTCCATTTAAAAGGGGGAATTTTTCCAAAAAAATATATTTTACGTTAAATTTTATTTGTTTTATTTTAAATTTAAGTTTGAAACTTTGGATTTTTGAATTTTTAAAAATATATATCAAATTTGGATTCATTAGGACCAATTTTTTTAAATATTTTCATTTTATATTTTGACCAATATTAATAGTAACTATGATAAATTTTATACCATGGTAAAGGATAAATTATGTAATTTAGTTTGAAATTAAAATTATAATAACTATAAAATGCCCAAAACAATTGAATAAATTTTATTTTATGAAATTAAATCAAACCTTCACACATAAGGATCAATATTATATAATGTAGTGTATACTTATACATGAAAATGAATTAAATAATATTTAAATCATAGAAAGATGAAATGTGTCATTTTCTTTGCCGATAATATCTATTATGTGTACATGTATAGAAACATGGGTGGTATTAATGAATATAAATATTAAAATTTATCTTACTAAACATATTTACCTAATATAAATATCTTTTTTACGTTATGGGGATATTTGGGAGATATTAAGGTATTTATAATATTTTATTTAATGAAAATTTAAAGATGTAACTTTCATGTTTTAAATAATATATCATTTTTAAAATAAGGTTATATAGATGTTATATTCAACCATAAATACTCATTGGAAATATTAAATTTTTTTATTTATCATGGTTTTTTATTGTAAATTTTTAGGAAATAAATAATTACATTAAAGACTTATGAAATGATGATGGATAAATTATTTAAATAACGAAAAACTTATAAAATAATTTTATTAAAATTATAATAAATATTAAAAGACTAAAACACTTGAAAAAATGTTATTAGTTGACTATATATTGATAATAATCATTATATTTTAGAGTTATTGAGAATTGAGATCCTTATATAATAGATTATTAAACTTATATTATTTTATTTTAAGTGATGTTAAACTTGTCACATTCATATTTTAATTTAAATAACATTTTTAATGATTAAAATCCAAAAGATATATTTGACTATAAGTATTCAAATTAAATTTATAGTATTTATTTTCACAGTATAATTTTATTTCATATTTGTACTCCACAAATTTTTATATTAATTATTTAAACAAAACTAATGTAATAATTATTTTATTAATAGAAATATCATATTAATGTTTTTACAAATATTAAAATAAAAATAATTTTGGATAATTAATCCATAAATTAAATTTTATTTATGTTCATTAACCCTTATGTATGTAATTAAGTATTGTTTTCTATGATAAAATCATATCTTGATATTTTTAAAATTAAATAAATTGAATATTTTCAAAATTGACACTATATATTATTTATCAAAATTATACATTATTATATAATTTAAAAATAATAAAACATTTTTAAAAATATATAATAAATATTTTAAGTTCAAAAATTTTCTAAATTATTTAATTACAGTTTTATTTACATTAAATAAGTAAATATTTAACCTTTTGATATTGAAGATTTTGTTACCCTAGTAAAAATGAAATAGAATAACTATGTGATAAATTAAAATGAAAATATATAAATGGACAAAAAAACATGTGTAAAATTTTTTGGTTTATGATATTAAAATATTATCTCGTCTCATAATCTAATTTAAGAAATTTTGGTGGGTTTTTATGCCCTTTTATTCTATTATAAATTAATAATATTCGAGATTCCAAAATTACCCCTCACCTCGATTATAAAAGGGAAGCTCCTCCCACACCTTTTCACTTCACATTTAGCTTTCATGATTTTCCATAACATGGATATTTCCATTATAAACATCAATATTTATATTATATAGGTTATGGTATTATCAAAATACCAACTACATGACCTTTTAGAGGAAATCTAGAGGGAGCTCGTCGAAGAAGAGGTAATCTCCTCCACCGATTATTTCAAATTATTTATTCTTCTACTTCCCCGTCATGAGTTGTTTCCATCTGAAAGTAATAACTTCAGTATTAATTTAATATTATTTTTTATTAGGTTTATGGAACAACCATATTTCAACTTCCAACGATCTTATAAAAAATGAAATCACCACGCGTGCATACGTTCAGCTTATCGTCTCCACAACGTGGTTTAATCTATTACTCACTACCATATTACATGGATTGTTAAAATGGTGGAAAATATTACTATATATTATTATTAAAATATTATATTAATTCTGAAACAAAATATATTCCATAAACTTCTATACCATTTCACAATTAAAGGAATGATATCATCAGTCATGTGTACGTACAACCTACCGTCTCCACAAAAAGATGTGATTCATTCTACATGATATCCTTAAAAACCAGAATATATAATGAATTTAAGGAAAAAAATATGATATATCTTATATTAATATGATTTTTTAGTGATATAACTATGACTTAAGAAGGATAATCATAACATATCTAACAAAACATGCCTAAAAAATAAAGTAGTTAATACCCGATTAATGAGTTGTAATGAAATTTTATCATAATGCAGATTAACATATAATCAAACATGATATAATAAAAATTAAAATTATTCCATAATAAGTCAATTATATCATTAAAATCATTATACAGGTGGTTTGGTTACATACAATGGATATAGGACCATAGGTAAGGGATTATTTTGACTCACATTTCTTTCTGTGGGATATATGCCTTATACACAACATATTTATTTTGTGTGTTGTTTTTGCATCCAATGAATGTTTTTATTATTATAATTATTAAGGTTATTATATTTAAATATGCATATTACTTTATTTATTTTGTGACTCACACAATTAGATTGATTATAAATTAGTAATGGATAATTTCACAATCTCATTATTATCTATGATTTTTTATACTTAAGTATTTACTGGGGTATATTTATCATCCACATACATGTTTCCTAAATATTTATTATTATTTATATTCTTGTACAATTTTTTAATTTCAATTTTACCCATTGGTTAATTTTTATTAATTTGTATGAAATTAATCTTTTGTCATTGTCGATATGAGGTACGTTTTCTTTTTCTAGCAAAAGTATGAGAAGAATGTTATTTTAACTAATACAGGATTAAAGTATTCTTATAGTTTCATAAAACCTTATTTTCATAAATATTCATTTACTATATTTAGATTTTATTTTCAATTAATTTTTATTAAAATTTCAACTCATTTTGAAAAAAGAGAACATTTTTAAGAAGAAATGATATTTTCCTCAATAATTAGTTTCAAGTATTTTATCAAAATTTAATTTCTATATAGGATGAAATTATTTAAATAGGGTTATGTTTCTATACCAATTATCACTGAGATATGAGTTGTGTTTATAATGGAATTTTATTTTTGAAATCCTTTTGTTTTTTATGGATTATGATTTAATGATGTTGAAGAAACCCATTTTTTCCTGGGTTTATGCTATGATGAATGATTTTTGTTTTTGTCGAAAATGTGAGAATGATTTAATTATGGGAGGAATGGGACCAATATATACCTCCAATGAATTTTTAATGATTTAAATCACATAAGATTGAAATGACTGGAATGACATGTAAATATAGTTCAGTAATATGTGGTAGGAATGAAAAGTAAATCTGGTTCAAAATTTTTTTTAATCATTAGTTTATTAATTTTCCTCAAGACCGGAAATACTAATGATTCCATGATAAAGAATTGTAATAAATTTATGTGAGTTTGACACATGTGGGCTTATATAATCCATGACTCAATCATGATTCATAAATTTAGGTTTTAGCATTTATTGTGAATTATCATATTTTACTATTCATAAAAAATTCAACTTTTTTATAAAAATCTCAAAAATTTACCAAAACCATTTTTTTACATGTAGAATATAAAAATGAATTTCATTTTTATAAAATAATTTTCTAAATATGATTAATTTAATATTTAATTAAAATCATAATTTATTCTAAATAATATAGTTTTAAAATCCCAAAAATTTACCAAAATTCCATGATTTATGCTAATGATATTTTATCATGGTTCATGTTACATTATTATTTTTGACTTAAGAACTGCCAAGATATATTTTATGAATCGTGATTTTGATTTTCAAATTTGTTTTCATGTTTCTACATTCTAATGTTTATGTTTTTGGATATTCTACATGTTTACCCTTACTAATCATTTGAGGTCACCCTTTTCATATTTTTTTCCCTTGTATATAAATAAATGTTATAGGAAAGAAAGCTAATGGGGATGATCTTTATGGGATATGTTGAAGATCATTCACCAAGTTAGAAAAATGTGTATTCCAATTTCCAAAGACACTAAAATAATACTGTCTTTGGGAGTCTTTTTGTGTAATTCATTTTTTATTCCACAAAATTAATGTAATTTTCATGTATGTGAAGCTTGGGTATTTATAGTATAATGCCTAAGGATCTTCTCAATGTATCCTCCATACACCATGAACCTGTCCTTAGTTTTTCATAAATACTTAAATATAGACAAAAAATCATTACAATTGTGTTCTCATTTATCTTCATGAAATGTTAATACCAAGCACAATGCCTAGGGAACATCAATTCTAGTACATAAAATGGCATACATGATGGATCCTATCACAGATGTTTATCTTATATTACTCATTATTTCTTTGTCTATTTGTCTCTATGGAAACATTTTCTTTGAAATATCTAAACAATGTTACACTAGAGCTAATCCCTTCTTGGTTTTCTCCATACTAAATATCATTTGTATTATTCAATAAATGTACTCTATATTTGTCTAATAAGACTCTTGGATTTATCAGAAATTAACTAGATTCCCTGAATATAGGTTGTATCACCTATATAATATAGAAACACTTGTTTAACCTATACTTAATAGATATAAAGATTGGTATTTTGTTTCCAGTAAGTAATATGTCATCAAAATATACTACTAGGATAAATACAATACATCTATCATAATTAATTAGTTATTTAATAAAATAGAGAGAATTACAGTGATAAAGGATGAATACCTACTTAGGGAGGTCTAAAAATGGAGTCTGAGGGATACCCCTCTAACAATATTGATCCCCTCAGGACTCAAAGAGTTAATACTAGAAAAACAGGAAATACTAGAAACATGGCCCCCATAGTGGAAAGGTGATCTGTGGCCCAATTTCCGTCCCATCATGTGTAATAAAATTGGATATTACTGTTGACTAACCCTCTAAACATTCTGATAATATAGGAGTTGGACCAAGGAAACACACCTTTATCACAGAATGAGTTGTAGAGAATGATGGAATCGGTTTCACATTTTTTCAAGGTGATGTTCTGTTGACTAAAAAGACTCAACCGAGTAAGCAAGGACTATATATCCAGTAAAAAATTGGAAAAAACACATCTTAAATTAGTTATTAATGATGAGAAATTAGTTTATGGATTCATTGAATCAAATATTCAATGACATGGATGCTTACATAGATCCATAAATGGGTTTTTACAACTTGTAAATCCTTTTTCCATCACCTGGAGTCACAGAACCTTCATGTTGTTTCATATAGTCATCTTCCTAAAGGATCCAATTAATGAATATAGTTGTGATATCCATATTCCAAATATCATTTTCCTGGTAAGCTGCTATAACAGGTATACTTCTAATTGATTTAAACATGGAAAGTGGATAAAATATTTTATTGTAGTGAATTCCATGATGTTGTCTAAAAATTTTATGCACTATCCTTACATTATAGGTCGTTACATTACTTTCCATGTCTATTTTACTCTTGAATACCGATGTTCTTCCGATAGGATTTACATCGATGGGTACATCTCCTAGAACCCAAACATGGTTTTAATACACAGAATCCATTTTAGAATTCATGGTCTCTTTCTATATTAATGCTTTTGAGACTTTTACGACCTCCTTGTAGAAGGTGGGTTTATTATTGTCAACCAATAATGAAGTACCTTCTTCGGGGACTATAAAGCCATATCAATCTAGTTCTCTTACCTCTCTTATGCTTCTAAACATAACATGTGTTTTAGGAACTTTTTCTTCCATAAGGACTTGTGGAACCTTTTCCTACTTCAACTCTCATGTATCCCAAGCATGATCTACATAGAAGTCAATCTTTCTCACTGTCTATTTTAAGAATCTGATCACTCTCATGAATTAAAACTTTTTTGGAAACAATCAATTTATAATATGTGGGGTTGTACATGTAGTATCCCATTATTAATGTTATATATCCTATAAAGATACACTTGGTGCCCTGATCTGCTAGTTCGTTTCCTGAGAAGTCCTTAAAAAATTCCTTGAAACCTCATACATGTGTATGTGCCAAAACAAGTTTCTTTGCACTCGATAACTCAAATAGAATTTCTTTTGATGTTTTTTTGGATATTGGTTTAATGTGTATGCTAAAATTTCTAATACATATCCCCAAAAGGAAAATTTAAGATCTATATGACTCATAATTGGTTATACCATGTATAATAAGGCATGGTTCCTCCTTTGATTTTCACCATTCCACTATGGTGTGTAAGGTGTAGTGATTTGAAATAGAATTGCAAAATCCTATAAAATGGAAATGAACTCTTGGATAAGGTATTCGCCACCTCGATCTGATCAAAGGATCATTATCATTTTATGAATATGATTCTATAATTCATTCATTGATTCTTTTAATTTCGCATAGGACTCAAACATATCCCTCATTAAGAAGATATAGCCATAATACTCAATCTATTATTAAAATTTATAAGGTAATATTTTCCAACTATAACATCTACTGGAAACGGTCCTCACACATTAGTTTGTAACAATCCTAGAATATCTGGGACCCTTTCACCCTATCTCACAAATTTAGGCTTATTCATTTTTCCTATTAATCAAGAATGACATATTTCAAGTGTTTTTCGCTTATAAGAGTCTTAATAAAAATATTGATAGATCTTTGTCAAACACTTATAGTTTACATGACCATAATTGTGATGCCAATGGTTGGTGTTAAATGAGTCATATAGACTTGATTTGTTATCAATTTCAAACAATTGGTTTTCCTAATTTAATAAATAACTACCATTATATAAATGGTCCATACTATAACAATTTTTGTCCTTATATAATAAACGAATTTTATTTCCAAACATGAAAATAAACCCATACATATCTATGAATGATACAAAAAATTATTTTTTTGGTAATGGTAGGTACATAATATCAATCATAAAAAACTAAAATCATTCCCATTTTCAATGAAAGGTGGTAGTCACCAATGGGCAGAGTAGCCAGCCTTTCACCACTAACAGATCGTAGATCCACCTCTCCAATATAAATCATTCATAATATATGTGGTTCCGATATTTTAATAAGTATTTTATCCCCATAAGATATATCTAATACCCAGTGTTTATATATTTAAAGAGTATACTTGATAAAGTAAAAAAAACCTTTAGATTCCCCTTACTTCTGACTATAGTTCCCCTTCTAGTCGCTTGACTTGCCACATGAAAAACATACAAACTCCTTTTCCTTGTCTTCTTATAGATATTCTTCTTCTTTGAACGATAGTGTTTGATGGATTTATAATGTATATTTTTCATGGGAACATTTTTTTATTCATCATTTCCTTATTCACAATAAATATTGTGGGTTTATCATGCCTTATTTCATTATCCACTCAGCAAATCAAAGTAATATTTTTGGAATGTCTCTTCTCATTATTTCTCATATTGTATTTAATAAAAATATTAGAGAAGGTCTCGGGATGTGATGAATGTATGAGATCTGTACACAACTAATATGGGGATTTAATCTCTAGTATGTATTGGAATTCATTGTAGACAATAATATTAAATATTTGAGGCCTAGATGGCACAGACTCTCCATGAATAGTTGTAAAAAATGAATTGGATATCTCATAACTCTCTTGACTCACCTCCTCTTGATATCGATCCAAAAGTTGATACATAATTCTATAGACATCCATATCCTTATGTTTCTCTTAAATATCATTAGAAATGGATGATATCATGAAACAATCGACATTGGTAGCATCATTCAGTTGTTTCTCATAGAGAGATAGCTCTTCATCACTTTCCTCAAAACCATACACATTAGGAAAAGGTCCTTCCAAAATATATAATTTATTTTTATGGTCATGTATAACATGTAAGAACCTTTTCCACTCTTCGAAATTTGAGATAGTAAGATTGTTTTCCTTCTCAAGAATAGATCACAGTGATATGTTTGATTTCATATTGTTACTATTTCTATAAATAATGTAACTGTAATTTGAGTAATTTATCTAATAAATTTTAGACAAAAATAATTTTTTATTTATATAACACTATTTTATATAAACCCAATATCCTTCACCATTAACTTTGGAATATCTAGATTCTAGGAAATTCAAGTGGAAGGGATCCATATTCACCTTCTCATTTTCTAACTTTGGTAGGTCATGTAACTTGAATGGTTTTAGGTAGGAATTCCAAATTATAACTACAATCATGAATAATTCCTATATTTTTTTAGTGGATTCCAAAATCCAAAAATCCTTAAATTTTATTCCCTTAACCTTAGCCTCTATGTTACACTTTGTTCTACTTTGGTAGTCAACTATTTTTGTGAACTAATTGAAGTCAACCAAAAAAATAATATTAGAATTCTATGATTATTTAAAGTACCCCAACTTTGATAGGTGAAGAACTTTGAAATGAGGTTCAATTTAAACGGAAGTAATGGAAGGCTATACTTACATTATATATACAATTTTGGGATTTATCATTTATTTGTAAATTTACAATTATTATCTTTTTCACATGATCTTTTATATTAAGGGGATTTAATTAAGTGACTAACCATGTCATAGATAATATTTAAGTTGAAAACATTTTATTTTAGTTCTATCTTTCATAATTGTTAATATAATTAATTATTGTGATAGTGAAAAAACAACAATAATGAAATAACCATGAAACTTAACAAAACAAAATAATAAAGAGGTATGATCATGAGAAATTACTAATGGTTAGTTTGTCTAACATTTGAAAAACTAACTACTAGCCTAGATAAAAAAACACCTTGATTAAATCAAGGTTTGTGATGTATCTTTCCACCTATCCATCAATGTGTCTCTCTTGGATTGGTTTTTCATCAACTCCAAATTTGAACTGCCTCCACTATCTTAAGATCTAGAACTATTAAATATGATTTTACTATTACATTGGTGTGGGGGAAAGGGTTTACATAAAAGAAAAAATGGGAATGCATGCCCTACACTATAAGAGGGGGGAACTCACACATTCCAACAATATATTTAAATAATAAATTAAATGAAACCAATAACATGTAAAGGTCTGGTCTATGATCATGATCATTCGTAATCATGAAATGAATTTTTCATTTAATAAACCTAGCATTCAATTCATTATTTTTCTTTACATTGGATAAATTGTGCTCATAAAAATTATTTATTATCTTTAATAATCAATTATTTTATCTTAATATTAATTCTAACTTCTTTGATAATCTAATCCATAATTATTTTAAACAAATTACATATATTTATTTATAGTTAATTATGTACATAATTATACATTTTAGGAAACACAGTGAATACCCATTCATTTTTACCCTACATGTATTATACACATATACTATTTACTCCTATAACATATGTAATACACAAATTATCAGGAACTATCATGATGTGTACTATCAAAATAATTATTACATGAATTACGTAATTTTTCAAATACATGTTATGCTTCAATGCATGTAGAGTAATAATTTTATTATGATTTATACATGATATGTAGATCTGAACATTATGTAGATTTTAGTTTAGCATTTTTATATATAAATATTAAAACCCATCAAATGATGTGTCTTATCCACATAATGACCACATGCAATAACATTTCTCAAGGAATACATAATAAAAAATGTTAATTTTAAATATGTGTATTTTGGTGTAAATACACAGCATGTACATGATAGATACATGGTCTATAAATTTCTCACCGTCCATCTGAGGTACACATCTAGGTAATCCGAATGTAAATCATATCTCAAAACATAATGTACATGGCATGTCCAATTATTTAAAAACCTTGTGATCTATGAATTACACTATCACCAGTTATGTAGGTCTTGTATTGAAATACATGGCCCATCGTTAACTCAATGGGACTACACACCTTATACATGGGCTACACGATGTGTACTCTTGTTGACTACAGTCTACCAAGGCTAGTAAATATACAATGTAAGAAAGAAATGCTTTTTATGTCATCAATGTAGATAGTTTGAAATAATTTCCGAATTAATTTCGGATGCATTGAACCCAAGTACATTTTGTGTACTCTTGGGTTATCTGGCCAAAATCCTTGGCACCTATAGATGAGGTAAATAATTTTATATTAAGCACAATATTAATCATTTCAATTAGATCTATAAGAAACATACGAGGAAGAATAAGATATCATGATTTGGAATAAAATAAAAATTAAACTTGAATTGTAAAACTAATTTAAAATTCCATAAATCACCAATGATATTTAAATAATTATAAATAAATACGTTACAGCTCCAATAATAATTATAGGTTCTGAGCATAATGGACATGTTGGATGGTCAATGAAAAAATTTCATTTTACTCGATCGATGATTAATCCATGATTGTACCCAACATTGAATAAAGTGATCAGTGCGATTAAATCAAAGAATATAGAAAAGGGTAATCATTATAGAAGAAGAGGGAGGTTCATACCATATTATTTATAATTAATTTAATTAAACAGTGAGTTACCTTTTTGGAATTATTTATTAATTGATATATCTAGAAATATATCTATGATGCACCCTCATTGTGTTATTGGAATCAAGTGTAGACTCCCTCTAGTAGTGATCCACACACATTCCATGAATATCCAAATGTCACTGAAAGAGTATCGATGAGCAATAAAGGTATATCATTTCGTATATTTCACCTAATTTTGATATCTATGAGAATCAATTAAAAATATTTTTCCTTGATCTAGTGGAGGAATATTACTCTCCATTCATAGGATCATTCTTGGAGAGGACAATTCTCAATGGCATAATAGAATTTTCAAATTTGGTTGTGCACAAAAAAAAATTTATCTCTCTTGAAAAAATAACATAACTGGTATTATATATCGATAGTAGAACAAAACCCTTAATTAGAAAAAAAATTACATCAGTCTGAATTTAGGAGAGTTACATCGATCCTTCATAAGAATATGAAGTAGATCACCCAATATTTGATCCTCTTAATGAAAATCAATAATAGTCACAACTTTGTTAGCAAGACCATCATCCAAAGTGTTCGCCTCTCAATAGACAAGAGTAACAATATGATCTTTGAAAAAAAGTATATCTAAACACCTTGAACATCGATTAGAAAGCTTCCTGGAAAGCTGAAGAGAGCTTGTCTACCGAGTAAGTACCACAAACATGGAGTCAAATTCAATCCATAATTTGTTCCACCCCCGACATATAGCTTACTCAACCACCTCCATAAATCCAAGAATCTTTGCATAAAGATTGGAGGTAAAACCACCTGAACCATATAGGAAACCAAGAACACACCCTATGTGGTTGCTAAAAACCGCAATGAATTCTGATAAACCCGGATTACCGTTCGAAGGAACATCTAAATTTATTTTGATCCATCCATATAAGGGATGCAGCCATAACATGTCAAGAGTTCCAAGAGGTGGTCTAAAATTTCTTTTGACACCCACCGGCTGTAGAACTGATAAATGTTGAATAGAATTTACACAAAATATTCATACTGGAATAGTGACAGAATGATCCACCGCAAGAAGTCTAGAAAAGGCCACACCCATATGAAAAACTTACTGTTCATACTGGGATTTGTTCCCAGAAAACCATATAAAATAAACATGTTCCTCATCTACAATAAGAAAAATAGAGAGAACATGTGGTGAAAGATTCAAAGCAGGCCAACATTGTATTAATCCATCGTTGAGTTGGTAGCAGGCACGTTAACTTCAATGATACAGGACAAAGCCTCCCACATTGTTGAAGCTACCACACACATGAGAAAGACATGTTCAATGTCTTCTATGTGTCAATGACATATAAGACACATTTAACAGAGGGTTATTCAACAATTCTGAAGATAATCATTAGTTGGAAGCCTCCTCTGAGCTAGCCTCCAAGAAAATGTGGCCATAGACGGCCTCAAGAAGCCTTTGTTCAGGAAACCCATCCCTTGAAAACAAGGCGTGCTTCCAGAAATGTGCTTATAAAATCCTTTGTAATAATGAATCCCACTAGAAGTAGGTTCCCATGCCCAAAAATAGCCCTTGGAGGAGAAGAAGTACTGCTCAACAATTGAAAAAATCTGATTCGGATGACCATCCTTGCAGCCCAATTGATCTTAGATTGAAAAATCAAAATCTGGATTCAAGTTCTCCCCAATAACCAAGTCCTCCAATTTGTTTCTAGCCTAATTGAATTTACATAATTGAAGGTGAGAGTCCCTTGAGACTAACCAACGACAACTAGCATCAATTTTAGACAAACATATTCCTGAAAGTAGGCCGAACTGAAGAGGTAATGTAAATAAAGTTCTCTGATTTAACTCTGTGAAAAAATCTTGCTCTATGAAAAGGAAGAGCCTCAGATTTCATTCTTATGAGCCTCCAAATAAAACCAGCTTGCATTGCATCATTGAAAAATCCCAGATTATTGATGCCCAAACCCTCTTCATCAAAAGGCTTACAAATAGAATTACAATAATCCATTGCAATAATCCTTTCATTGACACTACCACTCCAAATGAAATTCTTGGTCAAGACATTAATGACCTTGAGTAAAGAAATCACCCATTTATAAACAATAAATAAGTAGGAAAATTTTGAGATAATAATGTGTTTCACAAGAATCACCCTTCCAGCCATGGATAATGATTTACCTTTCCATGATGAGAGTTTCCATCTTATCATACATAAAAATTTTGAGAAATGAAAAACCTTTTGTCTTCCCCAAAACATAGGCACCCCTAGATAAGTGAAGGGAAGGGCTCCTTCATGAATTCCTAACTCTATGATGATTTCATTCTTCCTACTAGAAGAAAAATGATTACCAAAATAAACAAATGACTTCATCCAGCTAATATCCTATCCCGAAACCATGTCATAATGAAGGAGATCCTGCTTGATGTTCTTGATGTTTCTTTTGTCCCCCTGAGTAAAAAGGACAATGTCGTCCGCATATAAGTAGTGATATGGGGAAACCAACCCCCTTCCAGCATGAATGTTCTTCAGCTTTCCATTGCTAGCCATAATAGAAATAAACCTACTGAGATAATCTTTAGCAATAGAGAAAATTATAGCTGATATCGGATCACACTTCCAAACACCTATTGAGCACTCAAAGTATTTTTCAGGGGATCCATTGATAATAACTGATATATGAGCAGAGAAAAAAATAGATTTGATCCAGTTCACAAAAACATCAATGAATCCACAAATATCTAGGATCTTGCATATAAAACCCCAATCTATTGAGTCAAAATCCTTCCTGATGTCCCGCTTAAGGGCAGTGTTTCCACCTCTGATAAAATTTTTGAGAAGATTCACACATTCTAAGGTAGTAATGAGACAGTATTGAATCGATCTCTCCTTGATGAAGCCAAATTTATTTGCAGATACAATATTACAAGAAATACTTGATAACCTAGTATAAAGAATGTTGAAAATAATTTTGTAAACAGTGTTGACCTAGGCCAGCGGTCTTAGCATATGAATTTCATTAGCATTCTCCATTTTCGGGATAAGGGCAAGGAACTAAGAATTCAAGCCTTTTGGAATAATCCCACCTTAGAAAAATTGAATGTCCAGATAAAATTCCATGTCATATAATAATAATATTGTTATTATTTATCAACATGAACATAACTAGTGAATAAAATTAATTATTAGTTTTCACCAGATCAATAAACATGTTCCACCATTCGTTTATAATATTTTTTAGGCTTTGAATAATGACTATTTATTTATGTAATAAATATAATTGCATTATTATCCAATAAATTAATAAATATATATTCACCAACTATCATATTAATATTTATTAACTATTCCACTCAAATTATATTCTCTAAAATAAAAAGAGATATAATATATGTGATCAATAATAAATAAATAATTATTAAACCATGTTTATGAATAATATTTATTGAACTTGTTAAATAATAAATCATATCATATTATTTAAATGACATTCTGGATACACTTAGTGTGTGACCCTAGAGGCCCCATTCTTAGTGGAATTAGGTGAAGAAGCATAAAGTCCATGTTTATCATCCAGAAACATGACAAGGTACACATATATAAAGAAGATAATGATGTAATGAAATTTTACCTCATACAGATGCTTATAGTGTAATATAATCACATTATCATGATGTCTCTAATCAAGTAGGTTTCATTCAGGTTCCATCAACTAATGTGATTGATGTATCTTTCTTTAATTTCCTAAAAAAGGAACATACCTAAAGAAAAACATGGACATGGATTTATTTAGACTATATAATTTCCATCAAAGGGACTCAAATATCAACATCCATTAAAATAGAAGGTAAAAATCCTTTTTCCTATTATTCTATAATGTAATATTAATCGTGACACACACAACATATCACACCTCACCATGAACATATTTCATTATGGGTTTGTCAATAAATAAATGTAGATGACTCATAATATTCATTAATAATAATATTAAAGTATACAGATCAATACACACGTCTATAGATAGGAATATCAGACGACACATTAGAATGTGGATTTCCTACTAGTGGGTCACGTTGTCAAAATATCCTATTGAATATTACCAAGGGAATACACCATGATAAGTTTCCTTAATGTCCAATGAGTATCCAACACTGAAATATAGTATCATTTTTGTGCCTCAAATGATATCATCTGAATATAGAACATATATTCAAGAATAGTATTGTAAAAATTTCAGGTTCACATCAAAGTGGAGAACTGCTCTAACTATTTAGTGTGATTGGTTCACTTGGGAAATTATCATATACTATGACATATATAAGAACAAGCATGATTTGATAAGTAGTTTATTAATATTCAAGACCATGAATACCAATTAGAATATAGTATATTGATGTTGGTTCTAGTTCACCAAATCCAACTTATTGATCATACTATGAAACCATACGATAAAAATTTTCGACCCAGACATGGCGTAAGATGAGGGAGTCCAAATTGGAAACAGGTGATGTTCTGAGGAATTACTCCTTTCACCACAAAACATTTATAACACTAAAAATGGAACCAAGCACAATATAAAATGATTATTATTGATCAAGGAAAATATTTCAACAACTACTAGTATTTAATTGGATACCTAAAATGATGTAACTGATGTTGTATTCCCAATAGTATGTCCATATAGGGTGTGAGAATAAAATGCTGATTTTTGTACCACCAATGGTCTATGGAAATTGTAGTGAGTAAATAAGTGTATGATATAAAATATATATATATGTAATCATTTACACACACACAGACATATATATATATATGATATATTTTTCAATTATCAAAAATTAAAAAATAAGATAAAAAAGGTGAAATTCATAAATATATACCAATAGTATCCCCCTAAATCTGGAGAATTTATTCATTATTTACCTAAATTGGGCCTAACCCTTTTTTTATATGATGTATCAGGGACATAATTTAAGGGAGGTAATGTACGTTCCTATTAATATTTCCCTCAGGAATACATATGCACCCAAAAATCTGAGAAGATGTGTTCAAAGAATTTAAGGTCAATGTCCTAACTCTGGGGAAAGAAAAGAATGTATAAAAATTAGTGATTTATTTCCAATATTAAGGGGGAAATGGGAAGTGGATATAAAAATTCATGGCATTGTGTCACATCCCAATCCTTCAATATTTTTTCCCTAGTGGATGTAACCTCTGAAAATAATCACCACATAATATTAAAATCAATACCCGTACATTATCATTCAATGAATCCCCTAAGAATAAACATTCCAACAAAGTAAAACCCTTAAATATTAAAATTATTAATAAAACACTCCTTCATTACATACCCAGGAGTTATCAAAGTATTATCCATTCTCAAACCACAAATATTTGCAACAAAATTCGACATACCATATATAGTAGAAAAAAAATATTCTCAACAAATAAGTGATATATCCATTATTGATATAATAAAACAATTACATGATTGATGTAATAAATTAGTAACATTCTTGATATAATAGAGTTAAAACCATTGAAACATATGACTAAATAATATTATTTAATCTCATTGACAACCAATTAGTAATATAAGACTATAAAATGTAATATGATGCTCCAGAAAATAAAATATAGTCATGAGAAACCAAACATATTGGTTATATTAAAAATGAAGAAAATGTTATAATCTATCCTGACTATCAACATATACTAGGTAGTGAGATGTAAGGAAACAAACAAATTATAAATCATGTTAAAGGATGATCCCGGTACACAGGTGAACATAATCTATTGGAAATTACATAGGTTGAATGATTATAATAGTCTTAACTATTTTTCTATGGCCTTGTAATATCCTTTTTTGTTCAAACCTTGTGTTACACTTTTCTCTTTAATGTGATTTTTATTATAAAAAGATAATTTTCAGTTAGTCTACTTTATAATCCCAAATACCACATCACTAGTGAATAAATATCATAAAAATATCTTAATAATGGTTCATTTGATTATATTTGGTTCATGTTTATTGGAAGGTGATGATTTCCATTGTTGATCACAAAAAACTTTCCCATGAGAGAGAACCATATATTTTCCATAAAAACAAGAAGGTTTCTTCAAGGAGAGTTAATATTGATGAATTTCCTAAATGGGTCCATAAAACCCTTAATTATATTAAATAAGTATCATAATAATTCATGAACATGGACCAATATAAATTTTTTTCCCATGATAGATAAAAATGATTCAATTGTGGGGTTGAGTTGAGTCATTTTAAAAAAACGGTTGATTTAAAATCCATATTTAATTAATTATAATATTCAATTTTCTATTTCATCGAGGTATGAAAAATAATTAAAATAAATAAAAATGATATAACACATTCAACTATTATATTAGTTCAAGGGACCAAAACTATACTAAGTAGTATTCACTAACAATTGTGGGGATTGTGATGCTTTTTACTAAGATAATTTTCTATTGATCTAGATATATGAGTGAAAAAAATAACTTATTATTAAAAAAATATCCAATAGAATGTCCTATAATATCTTTTCCAAAACTGAACACTAGTCCTTACACGAAACGTAGCACTAGGATTGTGAGATTATAAAACTACCTATTACATTCTGAAATAAAACTCCAATTTAGCTCACAAGTTATAGGTTGAGAAACTATAAATGATATACATCTTTCATAGAAAACTTAATATCTTCAAAGTGTATCTCTATGATATCAATTTGATTGTATTGATGTTCATAACATTTTAGTAGAAATACTGTCCCTCAAAATTATTAGATAAATTATTTTTTCACAGAATAATATAATAGAAAATTACACTTAAATTTTTTATAAACAAATAGTATTTATCATAAAATATTTTTCCAGCATATTAGTATCTCATATCAAATTGTTCAGAGGAAATATAAATAATATATTATAAATAATCAGTCTTGGAAAGCTATAATAATACCATTTATGGGAAATAAATTACTAACCATTTGACCAGCTTTAATCCATCCTCAAAATTTGTATAAATAAACAAAGTCAAGTATCTATAAATTAATAAAAAAATCATCTTAAAATCACACAAAAATGTTAATTCATAAAATATTAGCATTTCAAGTAGGTGAATAAATTCTATAAGGATATAAATAATTGTATGGATTATTTTTTATTTACATGTTATACCATTATTCATATATTTAATATTTATTATATTAATCTTCAATAAATTCATCATCATAGGGTGTACTTCATAAGGTTCTAGACCTAGCAATTTTTTTCAAATAATCCTTTTATGGTACATTGTTATACGAGTTTAACCATCATTGTAATGTATAACTGATATTCATAGGTTACAAAAATTTACCAATTTCAATTTTTTTATGGAGAAATATGCATATTTTATTGTTATACAAGTCATAATAAGATATAAAAACTTCATTATAGGATGCATACATTGGCTAAAAATCACCAATTCTATAATTCATAGAGTAAATTGTGTGTTTTATATAGTACATTATTGTATCTTCTTAAAAAAATGAAGTATGTTCATAGGATACAATTATTATACAAAAAAATAAAACCCAATCTCAATCTACTAGAATGTTATCTTTAATATAGAAATGAACTTGATTACATATTAACAAATATCTACAAAAAATACTCATTTCAAAACAAAATGGGTTATTTTTATGAAAAAATTATAATAATATAATATATTGGATAAAATATATCATTTAAAAAATATTCTCCTTCTTTTATGATCACAATACCCATTAAACTTAAAAAAATAAACCTGAGTATATAAGTTTTCTTCACATTTTTTTTGAAATAGAGAAAGAAATTTAGATATATATTTTTTAACATTTAAAAATTATTTATTTTGTGAAACTAAAATATTAAAATTTCATCATAAAATAAATTTTATGATATATTAAATTTTCGAATTCCAATATGTAGCCTATATTTTGTGTTATAAAAAATATATTTTATAATAATAGATGTCAAATAATAATTATAGTACACTGAGATGAAAATATAATATAATATTACAGTAAAATGAATAAGAATATGGAATTGAATTTCATAAAATTTAATAATAAATAACATACTAACATAAATAATAGAGAACAAAAATGTAAAAAAATATCAATCTTTTGCCTTAGGATTTGGATTGTTAGATGGTTTTGGTGTTGGTTTTTATGAAGTGGGTCCTCTTCTAGAAAATTTAGTAGATATAATGGCTTTCCCATGAAAGGATTTAGGTAGAGAAAAATACCTTTTTACCTTTCCCGTTATTATGTATATCTCCATGAAAGATAAGGGTTCAGGGTTCTCTAATTTATAAATTCATATAGGGATTTAACATACATCTCTATACTTGTCACAATTTTCTATTTTCAAATGTAAAGAAACCTTGTATACCCTTCTTTAAAAAATAACCATAAAACAAATTTATTCTAGAAATATTTTCATTCCTTACGAATTATGGTATCATACTCTTAATAATAATCCAAATGAGCATTATTAATGGAAAATGGGGCATCATCATGATCCGTTTGTTTCTATATATACAATATTTCTCATTTATAATATTCTCTCAGAGTTTCAAATTCATTACCATATAAATTTTTGGATGTTGGTTTAGATTTAGGTTCTAAGTAAACCAGATTGTAAATATTGTCTAAAATTATTCCTTCCATAACACTTCATGTATTTAATTTCATAGATCATGAAAACCATTAAACCATTAAAATTATCTAGGGATACTATATAATAGTTTAATAGATAATTTTTTTCATTCACCACATCAAAAAAATGTAACAACCTTAAAGTCATTTTTAATATATCCATGTTTTTTACCAATCTTATAGAAACATCCAAGTGATCATTCTGTAACCTTTTCAATATATTATATTGACACTCTACAATCTCATTCAACTCATTGAAACAATATTTTGAATAAATTTTTGAATTAAAAACATTAATGTTATAGTTAGACAAAAAAATTAATTACATTATTTTAACTGTTCAATAAAAATTTTAATGTTGTATTTAATATATATAATTTCTTCCTTGAGTAAATAAATATACGAAGAGAAAATAGAAATTAAATTCTCTAGTAGTTAACTAAAACTACAAATAAAAAAATTCTAAATGGAGGTACCACAAATATATGATTGAAATCATCATTCCCATTTAATTCTATCAAGTGAAGGAATTTCATAATGTAATAATTATCTAGTATGTTTTGAAAAGAAATTATAGAATCATCCAAATTTGATTCCTCAGTCAGTTTTCTTCCAATATTTTATGGTGTTCATTGTCTTTTGTCTTAATGGGACTCTAAAACTTACCCCTTAATTAATAACATGTTGATCATTATTAGCTGTTACATTCATTCTATAGGGATCGAAAATTTTAATATTAAAATATTATATCTAATTGGATGAATATTCAATAATATACATTTTGATTCCTTATATTATTTTATAGGTTTAGTGTCCTTCAAAACTTATATACATAAACAAAATGTTCAAAATAGATATAAAACATCTCCCACTATGTTTTTCATAACTAGAAAACTTATTAGATAAATAATAATTTAATAAATTTATTCATAACCACTAGAAAGTAAATACAAGAATGGGTGAGCACTGAATCTCAATAAAGGAAAAAATGGATATATTAATGATCTCTTAAATATAAAATGAGAATAAGGGTGAAAAAACATGACACTGATATTGGAAAACCATACCCCTTATATCATAGATAATAAATATGGGTTATTGAAAAATTATTGTTGATTCATAATACATGAATGATAATGGTATCAACGAGCATGCATATGAGATCTTAAAAGTATCTTATTACATTAGTTTGTGTCACACACATAAGCACAAAAAATATTTTATTTAGTTAATGATCACTTAAAAGACTATAATTGTATATCGGGTTCTCTACAAATACCATTATATCATTTTTTAAGGTTCACACTAAATTATATCATAGTGGAAAATTTCCCTTACTAATATGGGTTCACTCCACATTCCGATTCTTATTATCTCATGTGATATTCAACATTACCCAATGTATTCGAGAGCTATATAATTTTGGGACAAAAAATCGCATAGTGAAAATTATAGATAATTATTTTAAAATAATTAGTTTTCATAAGATTATTTGTTTGAATAAATTAAATATCATTGATAGCTTTTTTTACACAGAATACAATGTTAATCTTGTGTTACATGCAACAATGAGTTCTAATGGACTATGATGAACTATTAATATTATTATTAAAATGAGACTATTATGAACCTTCCATTAAAAATATATATATTAATATTAATAATTAATTTTAAAATATTAATTATAATGGTTTTATTTAAATAAAACATATTTATACATAAAATAATTCCTTTACGGCAACATCTTTTTATGTTTTGAAAATATTATTTTCTATAAAATGGTTTTTTATTAAATTTTGTAAAAAATAATTTAATTATTTCTAGAAAATTATTTAAAAATAAATATAAATTTTTTTTAAATCCTCACATAAAAATTATCTTGTGGTTAATTTTTTAATTATTTTTGAAAATATATATATATTAGTGAATAGTGAAAAAATACTTGTTTTTCTTAAAATATTCCTTTTCATTTTTATGATTAATAAGGTTATTTGTTTTAAAAAAATAGGTTTAAAAGTAAAATTAGTTATATGTTATATAAATTAACCCATTCTAGGTAATTTAATCTATTTAATATTGAAATTTCATATGAAAAATTTTTAATCTTTTGAAAACATTATCCCTGAAAACTATCTTTATTATCGCATTTGTGAAATTAATTTTGAATGATAATTTTCATATTATTTTAATTTAATTTTGAGAAATAGATTCAATATATGTAATGAAAGTAATTTACATTATACAATATGTCCAAAATAAGTTTTTTCCATAATTAATAATATAAATAATAAAATTTATTTATCATAATTATGGTAAAAATTGGTTTACCATTGGTTAAACTAAAAGGATACACACTAAAAATGACCCAAAACCATTCCAATTTCATTTTATGAACATATATATACCTTATATATTCTGTTTTAAATAATGGTCCAATTTAAATCCTTCTGGTATGAGAAAAAACTGGGTAAACCTTTTACTTTTCAAATATTACAAGTGTGTCACTCACCTAGAATATAAAAGGAAACCCCTTATAATATACTATTAAAACATCCAAAACCATATGTTTTGAACAATAAATACCCAAAAAACTATTTCTTTCTTTTATCCAATCCTTTAATCCTTATTTTTGTCATAATTCTTTCATATGAAAACTATTGCTATAACCGAAATAATGTAGTCCAAATAAGAGGTAACACCCATAACCAAGCATATTATTTTATTTATTCCTACACCTCTTTCAATTAGTATTAATATAGGATTTTATAATAAAATTATTATATTAAATATACTAGGATTATGTTATTTTATGATAATTAACTTCAAACATCCCCTCTTCCATAAAATGGTTAACATATCATCATTTGTGTATTCAGTGGATTACTGCCTTTTGAAATGATGTTATTTATTATCCATCACAACCTCTCATGACAAGATATGATGATGTATTAAATGTTTATATATTATAATTAGGATAATAGTATACTTATTGAATTATTATGTCACTTATATATTCATATCGTCTATATTGTGGGAATATGATAACATCACTTATGTGTACTGAAGATTACCTCCCTACAAATCGATGTGTTTCATCCATGCTTTACATTATAGGTATTAAATATTATTTTAAGGAACAAATGTTATATATGAGAAAAAAAGTATTATTTAACAATAATATATAATTTATTTTATTTCTTATAATCCTTTGAGAAAATAGAAAAACATTCATGAATGCATACAACCTATCGTCTCCATGAATGTTGTTTTTCATTTTCTATCTCAAAATATTATGGATTGTTGTAAAAAAATATGGCATATATATTATATTTATATCAATGTTAAATTTATGTCGATGTTGTAACCATAATCAATGTAATAGTAGAAGAAATAAAAATTTGAAACATACATGAGAAATAGAGTAATTATTGCCCTAAACCTAACATTAACATTGAATTATTAATAATGAGTATTAAAAGGTATTATGAAAATAATATACTGTATGAAATATACAATTATTTTTCATTAATATATTTATATTAAACATATATTTATTATAAATGAGTTTTGAATGGGTATGAATGAATTAGAGACTTAAGGTAAGGTATTTCTCTCTCACCTTTTTTCTTTTATGGGATACATTCCATGTTCACCACCCATTTCATTAATGTGGTGTATATAACATAAAGGAATTTAATTTATGATGAATTTACTTGAAATTATTTTGAAAAAAAATATAATTTTTAGGATCTCTCTTTTATGTGGATTATTATTAAATTTTTCAATAGTGGTAAGGGTTTTATGTTGCAATCTAATCATTCATCAAGATTGTTTGTGATTATGCATCCAGTGATGAAATCATATAATAGATATATCAAAGAACACATGAATTTTATTATCATATGGTTATTTAATGGGTATATAATTTCATTCATTTATTTTCCTCTCTATGTGCACTCAATAGTACAAAATAATGCTTTTAAGAAAATCATCTTTATTTTTAGTTCAATGCCCTTTTTCATCTATAACCATGTTTTCTCAAAATGATTTCAATTTTTTTACAGTGTTAGAATAATTTATTAAATACATTTCTGACAATGGTGGACAATTTAATACGTAATTTAAAGGAAATCAACATGTCGTTTCCAAAAATCCCCCTTTATATTTTACAAAAAATGAGAGTCGAATCGTTATTTCAACATAAACAACATGTAGATAATTTTCTACCATCCCAAGGAAACAATATTTTAAACATTCCTTTATAAGATTACAATTTATTTTCAATTAAATTTATGTGGATAATTCTTTATTTTTTAAAATGTTTTTTCAATGTTGAGAAGAAAATTTTCCTTAGGAAATCTTCAATGTGATTTATCATTAAGAATCATCATCCATATATGATGAGATATTTTGATGTAACTTATGATTTATCATGGATATGATCCAAGGGTTACATTCTTATTTTCACTCAAATTGATTTATTTTTTTGATGAAAATATTATTAAGAAACTCATTTCTCATCCTTGGGGTAAAACATGATGAAATGCATATAAAACTAACTTCTCTATGGGTCATGATTTGAGGAAAATATGAAATGATTATAAACCTTATTTATTTTTTATATGATATGCTATAATTAAATGTTTAAAAATCCATTTCTTTTCATGGGTTATTAAAGGTTGAATATTTTATTAACTTATAGAAACATAAGTATGGTTTTAATTATTACATTGTTGGAACCTATATCTCACCACAAGGAATCAGGTAATGATTAGTGTTACATGATCCAAAATAAAACATGAGAGTTTATCCTATGCTTATAAAACAGTACACAAGAAGTTATCCCAAGACTATATCATGTACAGGGGTTTTTGTCCTAAGATTAAAATGTTGTGAATTTCTTGGTCAGAAGAGTTGACATATGATTTTATATTATAATATGTATTCCATTAATATATGTCTTATTAAAATTCTATTATCTTATGGATAATGGTTTTTGGTTCCCATATGATTAATATCGTATGAAAAACCAATATTTATTCCATTAATCCAGATTATGATCTTTGATATTTAGTGTATGGTCATCAAATGTTATTCTCATTCATTATATCCCTATATTCATTTAATTATTTTGTGTCTCCCTTGTTTACCATTAATGAGAATATGTTTTAACCATTTCATATGTTTCTTTTCAAAATGTTATGAAGTAGTTTATTATATATTCTAAATCTAAGAAGGGTGATATATATGTAGAACAATGTTTTGGATGATTTAGTTCACCTATGAACTTATTTGTTGTTTTTTTTATGTATCCAAATTCTCAATACCTTTATAGTATTGATGAAACTGTTTGTTGAAATTAATAAATGTTCATAAAAAATGTAATATCTATGTATAAAAATATTGGGCCTATGTTGTTGGTATTAGAGTAAGGATTAGTTATCATTGGGAAACTAGATTGGGAGAAAATCTGTTAGATCCCGAAGGACATGTAAATGGATATGTCTAAGGATGAATGAATTTAGAGAAAAATGTTCTATAATTTTATTGAGTGATAGAGTGAGTTGTTTAAATGAAATTAAATCCATGTCTGGATACTGTTGGTGGATGTGACTATACTACATAGGCACCGAGGGCTAATAACTATGAAAAGGGAACATTGAGTTTTACTCAATCCTCACGTGGTGAATGATAATGGGACATGATTTACAATTGGTTTAAAACTGTTGGAGGATATTATTTGGATACTAAAAAAGTATTTACGAACCATGATTATGGATTTAAATAGATTTTGACAATGAATGACCAACTATAAACCTTAGGTTTAATTGATTAAAAAATGGTGTCCAAATTTAGACATCATATATGTTATTGTTATTGAATATGTGACTCTCAACTCTGATCATTTTTAACACTATTTTATTTTTAGTGAATAGTTGGAACCCAAATGAACCGTGTTACTGATGAGTGCAATATGAAATTCATTTATTTTCTTCTTATATAGCTAGAAATTACAGATCATAATTGAAAAGTCTCAAATCTATTATCATTAATTTTTTGAAGGAGTGAAACATGTTAAAATTCCAAATTATCATTGGAGGGAATGATATTATATTGAGTCCTTTGGGAGGAAAAATGCAAATAAATTTAATGGATCCATCGATTTTCTTTTTGATGAGAAATGAATTGTTACTGATGAAACAATTTATTCCATTCTCTAGTGTTCCTAACATGAAGGATACATTTTGGGTGTCTATCATTTGGAAGGTGACATAGATAAACAGTATAATGTCATCAGGAATACTAGGGAATAATATGAAATTGACTCCATGGATTGGGAAGCATTCAATAAAATATTTTTTAATATGTTCCTTCTTGTTATTATTTGTATGAGGATGGAGGAGTTCCTTGAGCTAAAATATAGGGATACTGAATTTGTTAGTTCATAAAAGAATAATTTTACATGAATTTGTAGTTACAATTTAGGAATTTCAATCCAACATAAAGTATGGTCGATTGCTTATTTAGTGGATAAAGAACCATGTCTCTGAATGATTGTTTCCATAAGAGACATCAATATCTATGAAGAGATTGTTTGATGTACTATCATGGTGTGAAGGAAGGATGGAGTTATGTATCCTCTTGGTTTTTATAAGAATAGAACGATGACAGTCTAGGGAAATTCTAAAAACAATGGAGGGAAGAAGAAGAGATTTACCTCATTCTTTATATGTGGCAGGAAACATGGTAGAAAATATCTTAAGGGGACATGTATATGTTTTACGTTTGTAAAAGAAGTCCATTAAGTGGATTAATACTTATCTGATGGGAAGATGTTAGATAATGATACAAATAATGAGAAATCTCTACAGAATGCACCGCACAAAATCTAGTGTTTTAATTTCATAGAGTTTTATAATTATTCTAATATGTTCTCAAATGCAAGGGATAACGATGGTGATCAATTCTATAAACCTCTTCAGATGACATATAAATAGAAATCTACTGGGATCATTATTTCTTACAAGGTGTGTGATAACAACATTGTGAAAGGTATAACTACCATCCACTATAGAACTACTAAAGTCTTATTTGACTCTAGATCTATCCATTTATTAATATATAAAGTGCTTTATAAGGGTATCAAGATACTACCCACCATATTAGATGTGTAACTATTATTAAAACCCCCCAATGATATGCTCATCTCCTCCCAAGTCTATGATTCTTCTCTGATAGATTTTTTTGAAAATGTGATTACAACAAACCATTACATTATTCCAATGTTTGAATTTGTAGTTATCTCATAAATGGATTGGATTTATCTACATAAATCCTACATTAATTTTTGAGGAAGGTAATTCACATTCAATATTCAAAACTATCATATGTTTAAGTTTCAGTGTGATGAAAATATTAAAATCCTATGGAAATAACATCCATAGTTTTTGTTTTTATTTTTATTCATGAGGTGTGTTTATCTTATCTGGTTGCCGAGAAACTAAAAATTGATGATACACAAATTGTTCCGGAGTTTTTTGATGTATTTATAGAATATTTTCCTATACATCCAACAAAATATTTTGTTTATTTCTTAATAGATTTCATACATGGTACCTCCCCTATTTCAAATACTCCATATAGAATAGAACTGATTGAGTTGAATGAATTCAAAAAGAAACTGTAAGAGAACCTAGATGAGGGATTCATTTGGAAAAGTTTCTGACCTTGGGAATCACTTATTCATTCTATTAAAAGTAAAAATGGATCTATGTGACTCTATTTTGATTACTAAGAGGTGATCAATATCATGATCAAGAAATAATACCCTCTACTCCATGTTGTTGATATATTTTATGAAATTAATTGAGCACAATACCTTTCCATGATTGACCATAATTCTAGATATCATCAATTATGGGTGAAGAAGGAGAATACACCAAATAAATCATTTAATAAAAGGTATGAACAATATGAATATGTAGTGAATCCATTCGGTCTTACTAATCATTTCCATATCTTCCTGGAATTAATATATAATGTCTTTAGAGATTAACTTGATCAGTACTGGGTTATATTTATAGATAATATTATAATCTATTAAAATATAAAGGAATAGAATGAACATCACTGGATAAATATGATAAAGACCCTAAGTAGGAAGAAACTATATGAATAATTTAAAAAGATTGAATTTGTTTTGAAAAAGGTTTTCATTTTTTGGTCATCTAATCTCGGGGGAGGGTATATTAGTATATCCATCAACAAAATAAGATATTTATTGTTGGCCCATACAAAACTCAATGACTAATATATATATTTTTCATACATTAGTTGGTTATTATCAATGGTTTGAGGTTATCTTTCATGAATATCTAATACACTCACCATGTTTACTCCAAAGGGAGATATGTTATTTTGGATAGATGAGTATGCAAAAAATGTCAAGGAACGGAATAATAGATTTGTTAGTGAACATATGATTACATTACTCTACTATGGAGAAGGATTTTTAATCAACATTGATTCATCCAAGAATTGATTCTTATTTTTTTATGTATAATAACATCATTATAACTTACTACTTTTTAAAATTGATGGTTTATGATAAAAATTACCCAACTCAAGACTTAGATTTTTTAGTTGTAGTATATTCTTAAATGATTTTGTGACAATATTTTTATAAATAAAAGTGTGACATATATACTAATCACAAAATTTTAAAGTATATATTCACCCAGAAGAATTTGAATATGCCCCAAATAAGATGGTTAAATCTGATTAAGGATTATTACTTCTTAATACATTACCACCATAGGAAATTAAACAGGGTGGATGATGTCGTTATTTGAAAGGATCATGAAATATTATCTATGATGAGGATAAAAAAAGATCCAATATTTCAATATTTTAAAATAGAGGATACATAAATCCTTAAGGATGGGGATAAATATATTATTAATAAATTACTATTTTAACCATTTATCCAATTATATAATAAAGAGGTTAAAAAGGCAGATATAGAGCTCCAAAGGAACTGTAAAAATGTTCAAGAGTTTAAACATGATCAAAATTTAGTGATAATGTTCATAAAATGTGTATTTGTTTCTTGCATACAATATTTGAAGAAGGATTTTTCAAAGGATACTTATAGTTCTTCATTCATTATTTATATAGGATGATTGATGATGTATATAGATTTGAATTAGTATTTAGGGTGATAATGAATGAAGAGAGGCATCACAGAATTTGTATATTAGAAACTGGTATGTCAAAAAGTTAACTATGATAGAAAAAGGTATTAGGGGATATTACATATGTTACCAAGACAAGAATAGAAATAAAAAAACATCATCATGATTTGTTTTTCATAGGGCTCCCTAAAATGTTTAAATAGAATCATGTTATATGTGTTTTAGTTGATCACGTAAAAAATTCCACATAATACATCGTTATCAGAGAGGACATCTCTTCTGATCACATTTCCTTAACATTAATTAAACAATTGATAAGGTAGGATGGAGTACCACATTCCATTGTGTTTGATCGATATCCAAGGATCACCTTGATGTCCTGTCGAAGTCTTCAACTGATGATATATACATAGTTATGTTTCAACACATTATATCATCCTACGATATATGATAAATTATTGAACAAAATTGAAAACCATTACGATATGATGAGATATTTTTTATAGATTTAAAAGGATATTGGGATCCAGAACATCCTCTTGTTGAGTTTTTATACAAAAATAGCCTTCACATGATAATTGAGATGGAACCTTATGAAAACCTCTATAGAAAGACGTTTAGATCTCCAATGATATGGATAAAGTTGGAGAAAAATATCTATTCAAACCTGATATAGTTAATGAAATGGAAGATAATGTTTGATTAATTTATAAACATATCAAGGAATCATAGATTAATTAGAAAATTTATACTGAAAATCACTAATGTGATCTAGAATTTGATGTTAGTGACAATGTGTTTATATTAATTTCTATATGGATGAATGTAGTTTGATTTGTAAAGAAATGAAAAATAAAACCTATGAATAAATGTACAATTGATATTATTGATTATATTTGGATGGTATCCTATTGGTTGTCACTTCCACAAAACCTCTCTCAATTTTATGATGTGCACAATGTATCTCTCTTAAGTAAATACATAATCCATCACATGTATTGAAATCATAGGTTAATACACTTGAAATGGATTTTTATTATGAGGAACAACGAGTAGAGATTATGGATCATATAAAGAATGGTCTAATAAATTGGATCACTCACCAGGTTAATGTTTTTATGTAAACCACCATTTTGAGGAAGATAAATTGGAACATGAGGATAGGATGAGATAGAAGTATCCTCATTTGTTTTTATAATAGTGAAAAATTTAGATGGTGAAATTCATTTTATAGAGGATATAATATATCATATTTAGTTTTTATGAATTTATTTATTTTTGAATAATTGTTTTTTGATATCTTACATCACATACAACATTGATCGTATCTTTTAATGAATAAAACACGGAGTTTTAATGAACTACAAATGACTATTAGTGTTATTAATTAAGCATGACCATTTGAACCATGCCATTAAAAATAAAGATAATAATATCAATAACTAATTTTAAAATATCACTTATAATGGATTTACCAAAATGAAAAATATTGATAATAAAATATTTTCTTTTCATTAAAGACTTCATATGTTTCAAAAAAACAATTTTCTATGAAAAAAAATATTAATTTTTTTAAATAATAATATTTTTAATTTTCATACTTTAAAAAATTATTTTTAGAAAAATTGACATCATTTTTACAAAATCATTTCAAATTAGATTATTGTTAATTTTGTTGGGATTTTTCTGAAAAGATTTATTATTCATTGAATAACAAAAAAATTGGTTTTAATTGAAATCTACATGTTCATATGAACAATTTATGTGTTAATATTTTTTAGATTTTTTTAAAATTAAATTGTTTTCAATTTATATCAATTAACCCAGTCTATGTTATTTTATTTTTTCATATTGAATTTTGACAAAAAAAACATTTAAAATTTGAACATTCTCACATTGAAAACTCACTTTCTCATTACATCGACAATGTTAGTTTTCAATTAAAAAATTTCAATTTTTAGAATGGAATTTTGACAAATGGATTCCTTATTTTGAATCAAATTAATGTTTACTATTTAATATGTTTTTGATAATGTCTTCCATAATAAATAGTAAAAACATAAAAAAATTATTTATCGGGGTTAAGGTAAATAAAAGTTTACAGGGGGGTAACTATAATAATAAGTGTTAAAATTGAATAATAATATCTTAAATACCAATTATCTAGAAATAGTTAGACCACATATCATTTATTTATTATAATGTTATATTTTTGATACTTTTGGAATGATAAAAACATGGGTACACGTTTTTCTTCTCAAGAAATACCAATGTTCTACTCGACTCACTTATAAAAGAAAACCCCTTCTCCTCGATTATTCAAAATTCCCAAACCATTTTTTTTATAATACCTTCCCAGATGAATTAATTAATTCCATCAACTCATTCTATAGAAATTATTCCATTCAAAATTCTATCCTCTGAATACATTTTGTGAAAACAAAAAGAAGTTGGCTGAAGAAGTTGTAACACCCATAACCAAGCATTTTTTTATTTCTCCACCAACTTTAAATAATTTGAAATAATTATGAAATAATAACCACATTATATTATATTTATTCATATTTATTTATGTTAATTTTATGACCTAAAACAAAATTATCTTCCATAAAATGGGATACAAGATCATCATTCCTGTCTACAGCAGACTACCGCCCTGCAAATTGATGCAATTAATTTTCCATCTCAAACTTATACGATAATGTATAATGATGGATTAAATTTTTAATATTATATTAACTTATTTATTAAACTTATTTAGTTATTATGTTACATATAATGTAATATTTTCTATTCCTTGTGAATATGATAACTTCACTCATGTGTACGATGGACTACCACCTCACGAAGCGATGTGATTCAATATATTTTACACGAATTGTAATAAATATTTGTTCAATTAACATATTAAATATATATATATATAATAAAAATTATTCATTGATGGATATATATTATTAAAAATTAATTATTTCGATTTGTAGAGAAAATAGAAACAATGCTCATGTGTATATACGGTTTATCATCTTGATTAATAATGTATTTCATTTTCTATCTCTAAATAATTTTTATTGCACTAAAAAAATATTTAGTGGATATATTTTATATTTATATCATGTTGAAAATTCTATATATTATTCAACAAGGATAAAATTATCATGGAAAAAAATAAAAAATAAAAAACACTCAAGAAAAAAAAACAGTTTTTACCAAAAACATGACATTTAAATGGAATTATTAATAACAAGAAATGAAAGGGCATAAGAAAATAATATATGGTATGATATATATATATATATATATTATATTTTAGGGGTTATATAATTTACTTTTTAAAAAATCATAGAAATTACATAGGTATTTATAATGTTTATCTCGAAAGTCAAGACATAATGTTTGAGATTTCCATCTCACTTTATACTTCTGTGGGACACATTCCACATTCAAAACCTATTTATTTTATGTATTTTATATAATTCCCATGAATGTTTTTGTTATTATTATACTAAAGAGTATTATTAACAATCTATAAAATTTATTATCTCGTTATAATGGGGATTAATATTAAATGTTACTGTTATGGTAAGGGTTTTACATTACAATATTATCACTTATTGTAATTGTTAATGAATATACTTCCAATGATGAAATGTTATGGTATATCACTCAATAAAATGATAAAATTTATTGTAACCTATAAATTACATGAGAATAAATTTTTTTCCTTTTATTTTACTTTAAATATGTACTCAATATTTAAAATAATGTTTCTTTAAAAAATATTCTTTATTTCCCTCTTAAATCGAAAAACATTTTTCCTCCAAAACCTTGTTTTCTATAATTTTTTTGATTTATGTAGAATTCTGAAAAATATTAATTAAATTAATTTTTATACATGTATTAATTTATAAAAATATCTTGAAATATGTTTTCATATCATTTTCCAAACAACTCATGTATGGGATTTTCCAAAAATGTGAAACAAATTATTTTTTAACGTGTACGACATGAATACAATTTTCATCTACCATGTGTAATTTTTTTTATCATTCCTTTAAATATTTTAATGGATTTTTTGAAATAAAAATAATCAAAAAATGTTTTATATTTTCATAATTTTTTTAAAATTATAAATGATATATTCCTCATGAATTCATCCAAGTTATTTATCTTTTAAAACAATTTTATGTGAAAGATGTCATGATATGATGTAATTATTGATTTATTGGGGATATTATACAAGTATACCATTTTAATTCATTATATTAATGGTTTATATTGATTATGAAAATATTTTTAGGAAAATAATTTCTCTTCCACGAGTTATACCATGAGGAAATTCTTGTAAAACCCAACTGTTTTTTCCATGTGTTTTACTTTGATGCAATGATGATATGATTATGAAACTTATTTATTTTACATTGGTTATTATATGATGAAAAATTTATTAAAACCATTTATTGTCATGGTTTCTAAAAAGATGAATGTTTTACAATCTTATGGCACATATAAGTATTATTTTCATTAGATATGGGTCGGACCATTTTATCCCTCGAATGAATTTGTATATTATTAATATTATATGAGATCAAAGGGTAAATGAGAGGTTATCCTAAGTACAAAAGAGGGCACATATGAGGAAATCCCAATAAAATAGTATGAAAATATTTTCTTATCCCAAGACTAACTTATTATGAATTCCTCGGAAGGTATCCTTGAGAAAAGATTCTCAATTATTATGTATATTACATAAATCTATATATTATACCAATGATTTGATATCATAGCTCATATTCCATGATTATATGTTGATTAATGTATTATAAAATTCTGATATTTATTTGATGACTCAAGATTATTATATTAGATATATAGGGAATGGTATTCAAATATTATGATCATGATATCATACCTTTATATTCATGTTATGCATATGTGTCTCACTTTTTTAACCTTAATAAGTATCCAAGAACAACCTTCATTAGGTTTATTTTACCCAAGTTATAAAGAAATTTAATATGTATGGTATGCATAACAAGGTTTCTATATTGGAATAACAAAGTGGGATATGATGTATTTCAACTCTGAACAAGTTCTTTATGTTTCCAATTTTCAAAAGATATTATATCATTATAATCATTAAGTGTGTAATTTTGTGATAAAATAAATTTGCATAAAAATTAATTTATTATCTATGTATGCAAATCCTACGTCGCTATATACGTATCTTAATATCATTAAATATTCATCATAACAAATTAAATGGAATGGAAATGGGTTTTTTAAATATTTAATAATTTCATCCTAGAAATACTCATTGGAAATAATGTGTTTCATAAATGTTTCATCATAAAATTTGTAACCAATTTGAGAGAAATGTGGTTCATTAAATAATTCTTAAATGATCACCACCATAATCTATCAATAGAATAAATATTTATTGTATCATTGAATCATATCCCCAATAAATCCTAAGTAACATCAAATAATTTCATCTTAGAAGGAAAATACTTTAAATAATAACAAGAATATTTATTGTGGAAATTACTATTTTTATTATTAAATGTCTAATTTCATATTATAAAATTTCAAAAAAAATTGAAAACATTTTCTTTGAAAATAACATGGATTAATTTAATATAATATTCAAATTAATGAAAATTCATTATGGAATGAAATTATGATCATTTAATGTATTCAAAAATAAATATTCTTGTTACATTTTTAGTAAAAAGTGAAAAGTATAGTGTTTGGAAATTTATTAGAAGATTAATTTAAAACCATTCTATAAAAAAATTCGTAAAAATTTCATTAAATTGTAATAAGATAATAGTAAAAAATTCTTCAAATCATTTTTAGAAAACAAAGTCATCAAATAAAATGGATTTTTGACAAAATAGAGAAATACAACTTTATTTCCTTAAAAATGTGACCCTATTTCTTGGGTCCATAAAAAAGTAAAATGATATAAAAACATGTAATATCATTAAATAAATATAGTATATGGAATATAATGAGATTTGTTACAGGAATATCATAAAAGTTTATCATTAGAAACATAATCGTAAGGAATCCTTCCAAACAATGAGATTGTAACATAAAACCCTTAAATCATGTTTGAATTTCAATGAATGTTCTATAATACTCATGTATAATGAATATAATATTATTATAATTCTATAAAAAAAATATTTCCATACATATAATATAATTTATGATCCATTTTTAACATTTTAACACTAATTTATTTATAATCCCTTGTTAAAATTATCATTTTTAGGGGCAACCATTGGGAATTATATGAGAATTTTCCTTTGGTAATTATGATATTTTTACAGTGATCATGTTTCCTAAATTTACGTATTTTTATTCTTGATATAAAAGTAATATTTATAAATTATAAACATATATATGTGGAACCATCCATAAAATATAGAGATTAAAAACGAATTTTGATGTTTATGGATACGGTAAACCGTACATACATATTAACACTATTTCACTGTTTGAACGATGAAAATAAATGAAGGGGAATTATAATTAACCATTATAGAATAAATAATATATCATATATATCATATATATTCACTAAATATGTCATTATTAACAACCATGTAAATCATAATTAAATAACAAATCGTATCCCTACAAATAGGTGGTAGTCCATACATACGCATGAACAACATTATAATTTTTCAACAGATTCGATGGTAAGATGATTGATATGATACTATAACTCTATAATAATAAAAAATAAATAAAAATAATTTTTAAAAATTAAAACCATCATAATACCCATCCATGAAATATGGGTATTAAAAATGAATTACATTTCGATGTGGAGGTGTTAATCCCAATGTAAGCACGAGTGATATTTTCACAAAAAAATTTAATTTAATATAGAGAATATATAAGTTGTTTCATTATCATACAAATATTGTAGTATATTTAAGATACTTATGTTATAATTTTATGATGAATATAATTTATTTTTTGGAGTTAAAAGAAAAAATAAATTGAAAGAGGTCGGGTTAGATGACTACCTCCCCAATAGTTAACCTTCATTAGATCCTTTCTTAAAGACTCTTTTATTGACATTATAATAATAAAATAACATATAATTCATTTATATGTGATATTAAAAGCCATATGGGTAGGATTTGGTTGATCTAGAAGGCTCAACATGGTGTAAAATGGGTAAAGAGGGTTGTCCCTTTATATGTGGGGGGAGGACACGCATAGATTTTATTAAAAGATTAAAATATAATGACATAATTATCAAGAAAAATGATTCCAAATGGACATATATTCTAATGTAGGATTGTATTCATTTTATATATATAAATAAAATAGTATTTAGAAAAGTTAAATTGGAAATTGTTTTCTTATCTAATGTTATAACTCCTCTAGTAAACCCTTTTTAACCTTAATCATAGTGAAATTTATTTACGATTATTAATGTTCATTATTACCAAAAATGAAAGAGGAATCCTGAAAAAAATATGAAAATGATGCTTCCAAAAAATAAAATCAATTCAAAACATCAATCTCTAAAAGGGGTTGAAATTACTTTTAAAATAAACACTCAAAACATGATGAAATACAATTTTCAAGAAATGTTTTATGTGTATAATAAATTTATACCATAATCCTAATAAAATTCATTAAATTTATATAATTAGATTATTAAAAATATAAATGAGAAAATTAATTTTAGAAAATCTAAAATGAAATTTTCATTTTTAATTCATTAAACAATAAGACAAATTTAAATATTTTTTTACTATTCATCAAAAACCATAAAATTATAAGAAAATTCTTAAAAAACTCTAAGATTATGTTGATTTTGTAACATCCCGGTTCCGGAAGCCACCCAGAGATGCCCCGTACCCGGTTGGTCACATGGCCTCAAGCACATTTCCCTGAACGCCAGAGGCTGCTGACTAGCAGTGAGGGTCGTGGGTGTAATAATGGGGAAACTATGCCCTCATTGGCAGAGTAACACAGTAGAAGATAAAAAAATATACAGTATTAGAAGCAATAAAAATCCAACAATAGAAAACAGTGGAGGACTGAGATAAAGAAACAACTGGAGCATATATATATGTATATATATATATATATATATGATGCATGATATAGATATGTATATGAAAAATAGCCAAAAAAGTCACAATGCTGAGTACAGTACAAAATCAAAATATAAAAAGCGAAACAGATAAGCTCCTCAGTATCGCAAGCCTCATCATGGTCCCATGATCTCCAGATCCCATGAAACCAACTACCTGAAGTAGAATGGTGTTTTCCCTAATCTATACCTGCAACAATATAATCTGTTTGGTCCCAAAAACCCTGACCCAAACAGGGTGTGAGAATAAATCTCAGATGGAAACCACCCAAAGATCTGTGCCTAACCCAAATATTTGTTTTTTCCTTATGAGAAAAACTCTTAAAGAAAAGTGTGAAACCAATCCAGTACTCAAATAGGTGATCAGTCAACATGATATGAAATAGCTGAATCTATGAGTTGTAGTTTAAGCCTTTTAGAGACCTTACCTCTGAGGAGGCTCAAGGGGAGACCCGAATCCTTCTAATCTGGAACGCCATTGAGGATGTTGTCGAAACTGTAAACCATCTTGTCCCACATCTGTATGAACTCTTCCACTGTAATCTTCTATCCATTGAATCTACGTGCCAAAATTCCAAGTTGTCTTTGGGCCCAAGCACCCTTCTCCTTAGATAGGTTGGCCTAGAATTGCCTCCCATCCAGTTTGTCAAACTCCACTTGCATAGTGATGACCTCTAAGCCCTTTTCCATGAATTCTTTATTGCATTTGAGAATGGTTTCCCACTCATCACATTCCATCATTTATTTCCCACTTTGGTGGATATCTGGAACAATCGGCTCCTTTACTGCATTCAATTGGTTGGTGGAAGATGACTTCCCTGCTGGTGATTCCAGCTCCATCGAAGAAATTTTCCCCACCTGCTTCGAACCCTTCTGATGGGGCTTCCCTTTCCTGGAGGATCTGCTGACAGGAGGGATAAATAGGAAGGAGTAATCTTTTTTCTTTTGGGGCCTCCGAGAGTACTTTATAAAAACTTCTGGGTCGATGATGGTGTTCTTCCCCTTCATTCAAGAGAATCTGATATATTCCTACTCAAGATCTACTTCCTTTGGCTCGACCGGGGAATCCAAATCAAGAATCACTATCCTCCTAAGGATCCTCCAGGTGCGAAGGATTTCCATGGATAGCCTCCTCTTCATCCACATCCTCAACCACATGGCACTCTTCCTATTCTAACATTACAAAATGATTAAGAGAAAGAATATCCATTCTACCAAACATCACTTTGTCTGCATAGGTTGAATTTTCCAGAAATAACAGCTTGGAAAACTTTGAACCACTAGTCTACTGGAAACCACGAACCATATACTGAGGTTTTTTTTTGGTGTCTTCCCAAACCACACATTGAAGAATATCACCATCACCTGAAGAAGAGGCCTTCTGCACAGCTGGTTCATTGGTCGAGCTGGAGGGTTTCAGAAGACTGGCTAACACAACATCCAGGGGGGCTTCCCTCCTCAAGCCCATCCTCATGCACCATCACGGCCACCCTCACCCCCTAGACAAAGGACTAACACCCAAATCCCGTCTCAGATGAGAAAAAACATCTGAGACGTGAGGCCCTGATCCTGGAGGAAATGCTTTCTCCAATGCGCCTGAAGAACCTCTCAACCCCAAACTAGAAGGAACATCTGCATGCTATAGGACCTTCCTGAGGTGTTCCTCACCCGATTATTCAGGGTCCATACATGCTGAGGCATCACTGCACACCATATTATTCCCTAATGGAGCAGAAGGACGGACCAGGAAATCATCACTGATCACAACCGGAGCTGTAGGCCCTCCGACCGTAGAAGGAGGATCGACCAAACGAACACCCAGAGCCCTTTTGTGGAACTCCAGATGACAGTGGCCCTGTCGGAAATAGTTCGAGGAAAAAAAATTCCACGATTCGTAAATAATGATTTTAACATACCTTTATTCTTCCTCAATCATGATCCACACAATGTGAGGTAGAGGCTGTGAGAGTTCCATTTCAACAAAAATGCATGCCACAATTGGGTGCTTCAAGGTAAAGGTGCTCTGATCAGTGCACAAGAAATGGCAGATTGAGTTGCCTATTGACTGTAGAAGAGATAGATTATGGAAGGGCAGTAGAAGACCAAGAAGCTGGAGCCAGATTTCCGATGTAGATGGGTCCCGATTCATGTGCAGGTCGAACGACCAGTGAAGAATATGAAAATGAAATCACAAAATGATTTGCAGGATAAAGACCAAGCCCACACCAAATCATCATCATCGGTGAAACAAATAAGAATCTGTCAAAGCCCTAGGAGCCCAACCAACGCACGCTGACATAAACCCCATTCCTCATTCACATACCGGTCAATCATCTCCATAGGAGGCCAGCGCTGAATGAAATTCACCACCAAAGCTGTGGAAAGCAGGGCGGAGGCTTCGGTTAATTCTTGTAGAGAATTAGAAACCACTGGTTGACCCTGAATGATCCCAGGAACATTCAGTGAGACATTGATGATGGGGAAGACCGAGAGATATTTGACTGAAGAAAGCGGGGAAAACCCTACCACCACCCCGAGAACCCCGAAAATGAGCACCAAGAGCCAGAAAGATATTTGCCTAACATTTAGTGAATATATGGAAGGTAATGTACAGAAAGAAGTAAATAAGAAAGTACTCAATAGTAAATAATCCACCGTTTCAATATCAAGTAACAATTAACCAAATAGTTAAACACCAACAAGTATCCGTCTGAGATGTTCCCACAGCCTATCCCCTCTGGTCATACCTAGAAAGTACAAGCAACCCTATGGGCAGCACACTCAGTCTAACCCCACTGGTTCAGCTTAAGAATTCATAAAGACTCTATGAGGAAGCACTCTTAGTCAATTCCCCATATATTCTAAGGTATTAAAGGACTCTCTGCGGAAGCACACAAGGTCAATTCCATTTATAGCCCCAAGGTCAAGAGACTCTTTGAGGAAGCTCACCCAGTCAATTCCTCTTATAGCCCCAGGCCGTTCACAGACTCTCTGAGGAAGCTCACACATTCAATTCCTCTTATATCCTCAAATGGTTCAAGGTAATTCCAAAGTAAACAAAGACTCTCTGAGGATGCTCACTTGGTCTATCCCCATCATAGTCTATAACTCCAACGACTCTCCGATGAATCTCACACGGTCTATCCCCTTATAGTCTATAATTCTCAAAGACTCTAGGAGAAATATCACTCAGTCAATCCTCTTATAGTCTATAACGTCCAAAGACTCTCTGAGGAAGCTCACTAGGTCTATCCCCTTATATTCATTAACGCCCAAAGGATCTCTGAGAAAGCTCAGTTGATTTATCCCCTTATAGTCTGTAATGGTCAAAGACTCTATGAGAAATCTCACTCAGTCTATACCCTTTTAGTCTACTACACAAGGTTCTCACAACCCCGTGTAAGTCAAGGCATATTAATTCTATAAGGCCAAAGTAAACCTACAGAACTACATAGCTAATCTGTAAAGACCGTAAAATTCAAGGGAATTTTTTTCTTAATTTTCTTTGGATTTTTACAAGAGCGCGGTTTCAGACGGCACCTGATTCCGAGGCCCGGAGTGCCCGGAATTAATTTCCGAAGTTTGGCTCGGGTACGTTCAGTGAACGAACGAGCGGGAATTCCTAACTTTTGATCCGGTGCTCGGAATTGAAATCCGAGGGCACCGATGAACTCGCAGCACCGATATTCGCTTAATGAGACCTTTTCGGGAGTTGCGTTTGTTGCGGGTTGAAAGTTACGTTTTGGGGTTTTTCAGTTAAGTTAAATAAAATTGTGTAAAACAAATTTTATTTTAACTTATTAAAAAAACTACCTAAGGGGGTTGGAAGTGGGACCCACACCCACTTAACCTCCCTTGGGAGGATTAAGTGTGGTGGGGCCCACACGAACCCCTAAGTCTTTTCTTTTTCTCTCAACGTACTTAACCCCTCTTTTAATGGCTTAAGTTACCCTTATTTAATTAAGGGAGTTAAACCCCCTTTTTGAATTTCAAATATTGAAATTCTTTGTGTTGTGTTAATAAAATAAGAGGTAGTCTTATTTTATTTAGAGTTCTTTGTTTGTCTTTGGAGAGCTTTCCCATCTTCAAGCTCTGTCGAAGAACGAAGAACGTCTTCATCCTCAACGAAGAACGATAACACTTCGTCCAGGATCATCGACTCGGCGACCGGTATCTTCGGACCTCTTCTTCCTCCTCGGACCTTCTTCGTCGGCAAACGAAGATCCGCCAACGTCGTGTCTCTTCGGGCATAGCACTTCGTCAACGGATTTGACGAACGACGACCGCGACACCCGACCTCCGCGACGCCGTCTTCCGCGGAGCGTAGCCGAACCTTTGAATCCTAAACCCGAGGTAGGGGTTTTTGTTTTCATTTTGGTTTCCTTACTCCTTTTCTTGATCATGAATGATAAGTATAACGTGTGGCTTATTTATTTAAGTTTCGTTTTTATTCCTTTAACGTGAGGGGGGGCCGGACCGCACGAACACGGCCGAATCCCCCCTCCATCGTTCATGTTTGTTTATGTTGGTGGAAACAAGTAGCGTGGTGCCGTCGCACCACGCGGACGATCGTTCTTTTAATTTACGCAACGACGTCGTGCTACGCCGAGGAGAGTCTTCAAGAACGCGACGCCGTCGCGCCGCGTTGGAAGGATTCATGGCACGACGAATGGGGCGCGGTGCCGTCGCACCGCGCCGGACGACGAACACTGCGGCCGGTTCCGGGCCGCGGCGGGACGAGAAGACCGCGGCCGGTTCCGGGCCGCGGCGGGACGAGGAGACCGCGGCCGGTTCCGGGCCGCGGCGGAAGGAAAGACCGGCGGCCGGGCCGCCGGCGTCGGAAGTCGAGGGCGGGACCGGAATTTCCGGTCCTGTTGGTAAAAACCGGCCGGCCAGCGGGCCGGCCGGATGTCATAAAACCGGGGGATTAAACCCCCGGCCGGTTCTCCAAACCCCCCTCTTAATGAGGGGGGCGGTTCAATTAAAGGAGGGGGGGCAAAGCCGCCCCGGTTTTTATCCAGCCGGCCCCCACTTGCGGGGGCCGTTTCTTTTGCAAGGCACGGCTTATAGCCGTGCCGCCTTGTGAAACGCGGGGCTTAGCCCCGCGTGCCTCCCGCCGCCGCCACGCGGCCCGCCGCCGCCGCGCGGCCCGCCGCCGCCGCCACGCGGCCAGCCGCCGCCGCCGTCCGCCGCCGCCGTCCGCCGCCGCCGCGCCGCCGCGCCGCCGCCCGCCCCCGCCGTCCGCCGCCGCCGCCCGCCGCCGCCGTCCGCCGCCGCCGCCCGCCGCCGCCGGCCGCCGCGCCGTCCAGAGGGGGGGGGGGGTCGGGCCGGGTCGGCCCGGACCCGGACCCCCCGTTTCGGACCAGATTCGGTTTTTGGCTCATAACTTGAGCCTCGGACCTCCGAATGACGAACCGTCTGCGGCAACGCGATCCTTGGATCGAGACGGTCGTTTCGGTATATCTCACTCAAGGTTTCGGTTTACTTTGAGTTCGGCCGGGTTGGTTCGTTCACGAAACCAACCGGGCCTTCGGAGCGGAAACGCTCATATCTTGAGCTACGGACGTCCGATTGACGTGACGTCAGTCGCGTAGTGTTCCTCTTAGTGAGACGGATCTTTTGGCATACTCCGCCTGAGGTTTGGACGCAGGTGGAGTGCGGTCGGGTTGGTTTTGCCTTAAAAACCAACCGGGCCCCGGAGACGAAAATGCCAATAACTCTCAGACCGGGCGTCCGATCGACGCACCGTCTGTTGCGTTGAGTTCCTTTTGACGATACAGAACTTTTGGATACATCAACTTGGTCTTCGTGACAGTTGATGTATCAGCCTCTCGGCTCGTGGAGCGGACCCTCCGTACGAGCTTGCTGTGTGCGGGAACCCTAGTGCTGGCTGCGACTGTTCTACTGCTACGACTGCTACTGTGACTGCGACGACGACAGTACAGAGATCCTGTGTGGATTTGACGACGACAGTACAGAGATCCTGTGTGGATTGGACGACGACAGTACAGAGATCATGTGTGGATTTGACGACGACGACTACAGCACTCAGCGATCCTACGTGGATCAGTGCTACAGGTTCTGTGTGAGCCCGATCCTGTGTGGGTCCTTGCGCTCAGCGGTTCTGTGTGAGCCAGCGCCTACAGGTTCTGTGTGAGCCCGATCCTGTGTGGGTCTTTGCGGGGGTTAGTTACCTATCGATCCTTCGTGGGTCCGACGACTTAGATGGATCAATGATCATCTTTATCGTCCTTGAAGAAGTATACCTGTGTGAGCTGAATCCTGTTGTTTTCCTGTGTGGATTTTGTTGTGCAATCCTGTGTGGATTATGTTCTGCTTTCCTATGTGGAATACGTATACTTTCCTGTGTGGACTGAGTTGTACTTGGGCTCGGAGGATGGAGCGTATTTTGATGACTTAGGTATATGTATGGGCATATACCTAAGCAGTGTCGGTTGTTACTTCGTGATTGTACTTTTCTTCGTTGTTTATCCTTTGTGGATTTGAGAGACCTTCTGGGGTCTCGGGGTCCCTACTGAGTAGCTTATACTCACCCCTGCACGGGCTTTGCCCGCACTACGTTGTGTTGGTTGCAGACGACGGACAGCATAGACCTTAGCTGAGGCTTGCACAGCAGGACGGTACCCGGAGGTGGACCACTGGGCGGGACGTGCTCGGAGCGGACGGTGGGACCCGTGGAGCAGAGGAGCTATCTGTACCCACCCTTCAGGTGGGATTTCCGGTGGACAGCTCGGAGTAGCGGCCTTTACTTTACAGTTGCTGTTTTTCCCTTTTCGAGTTGTACTTTACTTTCAGTTTGGGTTTGTATTCTGGCCCATTTACTTTTCCGCACTTTCAGTTGTACTCTGCTTGTTTAGTGTTTACTTTCCGCTTGTTTACTCTGTAGTGTGTGTTACTTTTCAAAGGTAATGCCTTCCCTTTTTACCGGGAATTACGCCTTGGTGCTAGTCGCCAGCCCCTGGCCTATGGAAGGCGGGCTTGGGGTAGTCACGGCACGGACCCCGAGGGCGGGTCGTGACAAATTGGTATCAGAGGGAGGTTCGGTTCTACCGCGAACTCTGATCTTTTCTATGTGAAGCAATAATGTTTAGCGTATTGAGTGTGGATATCAGTCCAGGGAGTCCAGTGTTGGTGCGGCGGCCGACGTATCCGTACACCAGGACCCTGACTTCTGATTTCCGACTTAATGCACGAAAACATTGATTGCGTGTGTGTTTCAAAGTTTTCTTTGTGATTACTTGTGTCAGCTCACCGGGTATACTGATCTGCTTAATGAAAGTCTCAAGTTTTCTTTGTGATTACTTAATTCAGCTCACCAGGTATACTGTTCTGACTATGGTGCTCTTGTTCTCCTTTTCAGGATGGCCCCACGACGGCAGCCAGCTAGGGTTCCGAGAGTCGAGCGAGACGACAGCCCACCGAGCGACGAGGCCTCGGTGCAGGGCCCTTTTCCAGTAGTGGCACCAGCGGTAGCTTTACCCGCCGAGCCCCCGATGCTTCCAGCAGCAGCCGCTGACGATGCACGTCGCCTCAGCGCACTGCATGAGTTTCAGCGCCAGCGACCGCCCAGGTTTCGCGGGGAGACGGATCCCCAGGCAGCAGAGGACTGGCTGGAGGCAGTGGTTCGAGTGTTTAGGCTAGTGAGGACACCAGCAGACCTCATGGTGATCCTCGCTGCGAGCCTACTATACGCAGCAGCTGGACGATGGTGGAGCTTGATGCTCCAGGTGCACGATGAGGCATCTCTACTCTGGACGGACTTCGAGAGCCTCTTCCGCTCTGAGTTCGTCCCGGCCACCCTTCGAGCGGTGCGCATCCAGGAGCTTCTACAGCTGCGGCAGGGCAGCATGACGGTCGCCCAGTACTCGGCGAGGTTTACCGATCTCTCGCGCTACTCGACCGACATGGTACGGGACCCATTCTTCCGGGCCCGGACCTTCGAGCAGGGTTTGAGACACGAGATCAGGGCATCGCTGATCTCCCTCAGCATACCGACTCAGACAGGAGTACTGGAGCGGGCTCTTCTGATCGAGAGCTTCCTTGCTGAGTCTACACCAGCACAGAGACCCACCGCAGGGCGGCACGTGGCAGAGTCATCTGCAGCTGGCAGTCGACGAATGACTCAGGGGTCCAGACAGACCAGACCTCAGGGCACTGGCTCAGCAGTGCAGGGCACACAACGCGGAGCCAGTCTTTCGAGTGGAAGACAGTGTTATGCATGCGGCGGGCAAGGCCACATGGCTCGTGACTTCTCGACCCGCCATGCGGAGGAGCAGCAGACGGTTGAGGAACCACCTAGGCAGAGGAAGAGGTTCGACCGTGGTGGTCTGCAGGGAGGAGGCGGACGAGGCAGAGGAGCTGGCCGAGCAGCAGGTGGTGGACGACGCTTTGAGGCTCTACCACCACCACCACCAGGAGGTCCACCCCGACCGCAGGGGAGAGCTCATCTTCAGGCAGCCGAGGCCTTCGATCATGGAGCTCTGGGAGCCGATGGACAGGAGCAGAACTAGTGGATACATCCTTTGTACTTCTGGTTCCTTGTTGCTTTTGTGTAGCGTCTTGTATTACGAGCTGCAATAATAAAAGACGCATACCTTGTGATGTTTTCGTTCCTGTCCTCTATCGTAATGTTACTAAGAGGTTCCAGTTTTGGCTGTTGACTTGACCCTCACTTGTGAGACATCTACTGGAGGAGGCCCAGTTACCACACACTGATGCCGACAGTGTGACTCAACCCTTGGAGGCGAGAGTAACGGTTGAATCTCTTAGTAGTAGCGTCGAGGCCTTACGACGTCATCCTTAGTATGGATTAGTATCATCCATGTTAGGATTGACTGTTTTAGGCAAAGAATGTGGTTCATCCAGGGGATGAGACCAGATTTCTCTTTTCGGAAAAGGAGAAATCTTGCAGCTCTGATGGGACCGGAGATGGTCCAGGCCACGACAGAGAAGGTCCAGGTCATCTAGGAGCGGATGAGGACAGCTTAGAGCCGGCAGAAGTCATACGCTGACAGGAGGCGGAGGCCACTGGAGTTCGAGGATGGCGACCACGTCTTCTTGCGGGTCTCACCTCGACGTGGTATTCGGAGATTTGGCCGAGGCGGCAAGTTATCTCCGCGCTTCATCGGACCCTTCCAGATTCTCAGCAGGATTGGCGAGGTGTCTTATCGCCTGGCTCTACCACCTCAGTTGCACCGGGTGCACGACGTCTTCCACGTATCTCAGCTGAGGAGATACGTGCACGACCCGACGCACATCATTGACCATGGGGAGCTTGACGTTGACGATGGGGCGACTTTTACGGAGGTTCCAGTGGAGATAGAGGATCGACAGGAGCGGGTCCTACGTGGGCGATCGATTCCTCTTGTGCGCATCAGATGGCAGCATGGGAATCTCCAGGAGAGCACATGGGAGCGGGAGGCTCAGATGCGTACTCAGTACCCTCATTTTTTCCCCTAGTTTTTGATGTATCTTTACGGGGACGTAAAGCCCTGAGGTGGGAGTAATGTAAAGACCGTAAAATTCAAGGGAATTTTTTTCTTAATTTTCTTTGGATTTTTACAAGAGCGCGGTTTCAGACGGCACCTGATTCCGAGGCCCGGAGTGCCCGGAATTAATTTCCGAAGTTTGGCTCGGGTACGTTCAGTGAACGAACGAGCGGGAATTCCTAACTTTTGATCCGGTGCTCGGAATTGAAATCCGAGGGCACCGATGAACTCGCAGCGCCGATATTCGCTTAATGAGACCTTTTCGGGAGTTGCGTTTGTTGCGGGTTGAAAGTTACGTTTTGGGGTTTTTCAGTTAAGTTAAATAAAATTGTGTAAAATAAATTTTATTTTAACTTATTAAAAAAAACTACCTAAGGGGGTTGGAAGTGGGACCCACACCCACTTAACCTCCCTTGGGAGGATTAAGTGTGGTGGGGCCCACACGAACCCCTAAGTCTTTTCTTTTTCTCTCAACGTACTTAACCCCTCTTTTAATGGCTTAAGTTACCCTTATTTAATTAAGGGAGTTAAACCCCCTTTTTGAATTTCAAATATTGAAATTCTTTGTGTTGTGTTAATAAAATAAGAGGTAGTCTTATTTTATTTAGAGTTCTTTGTTTGTCTTTGGAGAGCTTTCCCATCTTCAAGCTCTGTCGAAGAACGAAGAATGTCTTCATCCTCAACGAAGAACGATAACACTTCGTCAAGGATCATCGACTCGGCGACCGGTATCTTCGGACCTCTTCTTCCTCCTCGGACCTTCTTCGTCGGCAAACGAAGATCCGCCAACGTCGTGTCTCTTCGGGCATAGCACTTCGTCAACAGATTTGACGAACGACGACCGCGACACCCGACCTCCGCGACGCCGTCTTCCGCGGAGCGTAGCCGAACCTTTGAATCCTAAACCCGAGGTAGGGGTTTTTGTTTTCATTTTGGTTTCCTTACTCCTTTTCTTGATCATGAATGATAAGTATAACGTGTGGCTTATTTATTTAAGTTTCGTTTTTATTCCTTTAACGTGAGGGGGGGCCGGACCGCACGAACACGGCCGAATCCCCCCTCCATCGTTCATGTTTGTTTATGTTGGTGGAAACAAGTAGCGTGGTGCCGTCGCACCACGCGGACGATCGTTCTTTTAATTTACGCAACGACGTCGCGCTACGCCGAGGAGAGTCTTCAAGAACGCGACGCCGTCGCGCCGCGTTGGAAGGATTCATGGCACGGCGAATGGGGCGCGGTGCCGTCGCACCGCGCCGGACGACGAACACCGCGGCCGGTTCCGGGCCGCGGCGGGACGAGAAGACCGCGGCCGGTTCCGGGCCGCGGCGGGACGAGGAGACCGCGGCCGGTTCCGGGCCGCGGCGGAAGGAAAGACCGGCGGCCGGGCCGCCGGCGTCGGAAGTCGAGGGCGGGACCGGAATTTCCGGTCCCGTTGGTAAAAACCGGCCGGTCAGCGGGCCGGCCGGATGTCATAAAACCGGGGGATTAAACCCCCGGCCGGTTCTCCAAACCCCCCTCTTAATGAGGGGGGCGGTTCAATTAAAGGAGGGGGGGGGGCAAAGCCCCCCCGGTTTTTATCCAGCCGGCCCCCACTTGCGGGGGCCGTTTCTTTTGCAAGGCACGGCTTATAGCCGTGCCGCCTTGTGAAACGCGGGGCTTAGCCCCGCGTGCCTCCCGCCGCCGCCACGCGGCCCGCCGCCGCCACGCGGCCCGCCGCCGCCGCCCCGCGGCCCGCCGCCGCCGCCCCGCGGCCCGCCGCCGCCACGCGGCCCGCCGCCGCCGCCACGCGGCACGCCGCCGCCGCCACGCGGCCGGCCGCCGCCGCCGTCCGCCGCCGCCGTCTGCCGCCGCCGCGCCGCCGCGCCGCCGCCCGCCGCCGCCGGCCGCCGCGCCGTCCAGAGGGGGGGGGGGGGGGGTCGGGCCGGGTCGGCCCGGACCCGGACCCCCCGTTTCGGACCAGATTCGGTTTTTGGCTCATAACTTGAGCCTCGGACCTCCGAATGACGAACCATCTGCGGCAACGCGATCCTTGGATCGAGACGGTCGTTTCGGTATATCGCACTCAAGGTTTCGGTTTACTTTGAGTTCGGCCGGGTTGGTTCGTTCACGAAACCAACCGGGCCTTCGGAGCGGAAACGCTCATATCTTGAGCTACGGACGTCCGATTGACGTGACGTCAGTCGCGTAGTGTTCCTCTTAGTGAGACGGATCTTTTGGCATACTCCGCCCGAGGTTTGGACACAGGTGGAGTACGGTCGGGTTGGTTTTGCCTTAAAAACCAACCGGGCCCCGGAGACGAAAATGCCAATAACTCTCAGACCGGGCGTCCGATCGACGCGCCGTCTGTTGCGTTGAGTTCCTTTTGACGATACGGAACTTTTGGATACATCAACTTGGTCTTCGTGACAGTTGATGTATCAGCCTCTCGGCTCGTGGAGCGGACCCTCCGTACGAGCTTGCTGTGTGCGGGAACCCTAGTGCTGGCTGCGACTGTTCTACTGCTACGACTGCTACTGTGACTGCGACGACGACAGTACAGAGATCCTGTGTGGATTTGACGACGACAGTACAGAGATCCTGTGTGGATTTGACGACGACAGTACAGAGATCCTGTGTGGATTTGACGACGACAGTACAGAGATCCTGTGTGGATTGGACGACGACAGTACAGAGATCCTGTGTGGATTTGACGACGACGACTACAGCACTCAGCGATCCTACGTGGATCAGTGCTACAGGTTCTGTGTGAGCCCGATCCTGTGTGGGTCCTTGCGCTCAGCGGTTCTGTGTGAGCCAGCGCCTACAGGTTCTGTGTGAGCCCGATCCTGTGTGGGTCTATGCGGGGGTTAGTTACCTATCGATCCTTCGTGGGTCCGATGACTTAGATGGATCAGTGATCATCTTTATCGTCCTTGAAGAAGTATACCTGTGTGAGCTGAATCCTGTTGTTTTCCTATGTGGATTTTGTTGTGCAATCCTGTGTGGATTATGTTCTGCTTTCCTATGTGGAATACGTATACTTTCCTGTGTGGACTGAGTTGTACTTGGGCTCGGAGGATGGAGCGTATTTTGATGACTTAGGTATATGTATGGGCATATACCTAAGCAGTGTCGGTTGTTACTTTGTGATTGTACTTTTCTTCGTTGTTTATCCTTTGTGGATTTGAGAGACCTTCTGGGGTCTCGGGGTCCCTACTGAGTAGCTTATACTCACCCCTGCACGGGCTTTGCCCGCACTACGTTGTGTTGGTTGCAGACGACGGACAGCGTAGACCTTAGCTGAGGCTTGCACAGCAGGACGGTACCCGGAGGTGGACCACTGGGCGGGACGTGCTCGGAGCGGACGGTGGGACCCGTGGAGCAGAGGAGCTATCTGTACCCACCCTTCAGGTGGGATTTCCGGTGGACAGCTCGGAGTAGCGGCCTTTACTTTACAGTTGCTGTTTTTCCCTTTTCGAGTTGTACTTTACTTTCAGTTTGGGTTTGTATTCTGGCCCATTTACTTTTCCGCACTTTCAGTTGTACTCTGCTTGTTTAGTGTTTACTTTCCGCTTGTTTACTCTGTAGTGTGTGTTACTTTTCAAAGGCAATGCCTTCCCTTTTTACCAGGAATTACGCCTTGGTGCTAGTCGCCAGCCCCTGGCCTATGGAAGGCGGGCTTGGGGTAGTCACGGCACGGACCCCGAGGGCGGGTCGTGACATAATCAGTCTATAACATCTCAATATGTTGGAATACAACACTCCATCCTACAATCACTAGGCATGGGAAAATAGGCAATAGAGAACCAAACTCTCCTAAACAGAACATGCATGACATAATATCCAAATCATGGTAGTCAATTCTATTTAGATTCAATTGACCTCTACATGAGTATACAAGCATGGTAGAAAAAACATAGGGGTAAGACAATAAACGCACAAAAACCTGATCAAGGGTATCGTCTCAATTGCACAATATATTCAAAGACCTTAATCTGAAAGGCACAAAACACCAACATTTAGGGTTCCGGTGAAAACTATCCACAATCAACCACACCCACAAAACCGGAAACCGCTTCATGGAAGACCGCTCTAAAAATCCTTCCCTATCATACATAAGCCTTAGAATCACCACAAAATGCAAACCCAACACTAGATCTACATGGAACAGATGTAGATCTAGAAATCCTAGAGAGAGGGAAGAGATGATCCAGGGAAAAGCAAGGATAAATCAAGAGGAGGGACATACACGAGAAGAACTACCTTCGATCCACCAAGAAACCCCTTCGATTTTCCTCTAAAACATGCCAAGGAGCTCCCCCAACCTCTGAAAAATGAAATTCCTCTGTGATCCATGAGTGGAGGGAGGAATGGTGGAGGAATAGAAAATCCAAAGTGGCGTGGGACTCAAAAACCCAAACATTATGTGGCCTAAAAGTTTCCCCGCAAGGTTTGGAAAACTGTGCGCCAACCATACAGTTGCCACTGCCTTGCACAGGGACTTCTCAAGACTAGCACTCACGGTTTGAAAAAACGTGCATAGCCTGTGCAGAGCCCACTATCTCATCCAGGGGCTTCGTACAGATTGCCCGCACGGTTTGACAAACCGTGCGCAGCCTATGCGGAGCCCACTATTAAGGGTGTACGGCTTCCTGGGCTGGCCGCACGGTTTGTTTAAACCTTGTTCCAACTGTGCGCCCCTACACAACCTCCAGGAATTTCCTCTTTTTCTCAAAAACGACCATAAACGGAAAACATACCTGAAAAGAAGGTCTGGGTTCTTACAAAAATCCCCCCTTAAAAAAATTTGTCCCGGAATTTCCCTGGCACTTTGTAGAAGAAGAAACTCCGAATAGATCCAGCCACTGTTCTCATACATCGGCCTCCCACTCCCTAGTCTCGTCTTATACTTACCTGTACTGCCATAGAACTCGTACCAGAGGAACAGACTACCCATGGAGTACCTTCATACTTCGATCAACAATTCAGATATGATGCTCCTCGAATGATGCATCCCCTTTAAGCTTAACCTCCTCAAGTTGAATGACATGAGACAGGTCTGAAAAGTAATGTCGATGTTGTGAAATGTGGAAGACGTCGTGCATAGCCTGGAACCTCAGAGGTAACTGCAACCGATAGGAAACAGGCCCGACTCTCTCCAACACCTCAAACGGCCTGACGTACCTCGGTGAAAGCTTACCCTATCTCCTAATCCTTCTAGGCCCCAAACTCGATGAGAAATGCAGGAAAACCTGATCCTCGACCTCTTACTCAGAGGTCATCTCTACTGCTCAACATAAGACTTCTGACGGGACTACGCAGTATCCATCCTCTTCCGAGTCAACTCAATCTTCTTTGTAGTCTCCTGGACAAGATGAGGTCCCAACATAGCTTCCTCTCCTACCTCCAGCCAACATAGGGGTGATCGACATGCCCTACCGTACAATGCCACATGAGGTGTCATTTGAATAGTTTCTTGAAAACTATTGTTGTAGGAGAACTCCACGATAGGTATATGTTTCTCCCAATAACCTCCAAATTCCATGATGCATGCTCGAAGCATCTCGTCAAGCACCTGAATCGTACACTCGGACTGAACATCTGTTTGGCGATGGTATGGTGTAATCAAAAGTACGTGTGTAACCAAATCCTTTTGAAGCCCCTTCCAAACCCGAGAAGTAAAATGAGAATCCCTATCAGAAACAATGGAGTGTGGAATTCCATTTAGACATGAAATATCTCATATGTACAACCGTCCCAGCTCCTCAACGCTGAAGGTCTCCTTGATCAGAAAGAAGTGAGCAACCTTCGTAATCTTGTCAATGATGACCCAAACAACATCATTCCTTCGAGGTGACCTCGGAAAACTAGTAACGAAGTCCATTGCGACATCGTTCCACTTCCACTCAGGAATGGGTAACTACTTAAAACTCCCTATTGGTCGCTGGTGGTTCGCCTTCACCTTTTGATAGGTGGAACACCTCAAGACAACACTAGCAACGTCTCTCTTCATACATGGCCCCTAATACTGAAGGTGTAGATCATGATACATATTGGTGATGCCAATATGAACTGCCCAAACTAAGGAATGATAGTCCTGTATCACCTCCTCGCATATATCTGTTGACACCCATACGCATCCGTGGAAATGCAAGATCACATCCTCTCCTACTGTTCATCCAGGAAGAGGTTCCTCTCCTGAAAAACATTCCCACAGGACTGGGCCTTCATAATCTGATAGCTGCCTCATTAAAAATTGGTCAAGAAGCATAGAGGTATCAACTAAAGAATATAGAAAGGTATTCCCCTGTCTATCATGCACCTTCAGATGAATCTTAGAGAAAAGATCCATAAGCTTCCACTCACTATAGGCCTCCTGAACTACCTGTATCTGAGTTCTCCTGCTCAACGATACAGCCACTGCGTTGCCATTCCTAGGTGTATAGGAAAGCTCAATGACAAAGCACTGAACATAGTCCACCCACCTACATTGTCTCAGATTCAAATCATGCTGAGTGAAGATGTACTTGAGACTCTTGTGGTCAGTGAAAACCATAAAGTGCTCTCCTAGAAGATAATATCTCCAATAGTGTAAGGAATGGAAAAAATCTGTCAGCTCCATATCCTGCTTCAGTTAATTTCTCTCATGTGTCCTCAACTGTCGGGCCCCATACGCAACGACTCCATGCCCATTCATAAGCACAGCTCTCAGCCCAATACCTGAAGCATCATAGTAAATAGTATAGCTCTTTCCCATATCTGGAAAGACTAGTATCGGTGTTGACGTCAACCTCCCCTTCAGATCATGAAAGTTTGACTCACAAGAATCTGACCACAAGAACATCACACCCTCCTTAATTAGACCTGTTAGTAGTGCTTCCAAGCATGAGAAGTTCTGTATGAAACATCCGTAGAATCTATCCATCCCCAGGACACTCCGTACCTCAAATGAGGTCTTCAAATACTCCCAAGAAACTATATCTCTCACTTTTTCTGGGTCTACTGATACTCCTGTCATTGAGATAACATGACCCCAGATGTGAATCTGGTCCATCCAAAAGTTTCATTTCGAGAGATTAGCATATAACTGATGCTCTATTTGTGTACTCAAAACGAGCATAGGGTGGTTATCATGGTCATGTCAAGTGTGAGAGTCAACCAAGATATCGACCATGAAAACCACCACGAAAGAATCCAAGTATGGATGGAACACTCGATTCATCATTTCCATGAAAAATCCAGGCACGTTCTTGAGACTGAATGACATAACCCTATACTTGTATAAACCATACCTGCTCCTAAACATTGTGAGAGGTATATCAGTTGGTCTAACGCGCAATAGATGGTAACCAAACCTCATGTCGATCTTCGATAACACTCGGGCTCCTTGAAGCTAATCAAATAGATCATCAATCATCGGCAAGGGATATCGGTTCTTGATTTTCATCTGGTTCAACTTTTGGTAATCCACACACAACCTAAGAGTATCGACTACCTTTTTTGCAAAAAGGGCAGGCGAACCCCAAGGGGAAGTTCGGGGTCGGATGAAACCCTTTGCCCACAACACCTCCAACTACATCTTGAGCTCCTGCAACTCCGGTGTAGCTATCCTATAAGGAGGAATGGAAATAGGTGCCACTCTTGGCATGATCTCAATATAAAATTCTACCTCACGCTCTGAAGCCAACCTTGAAACGTTTTCTGGAAATACATCTCTGAAACAATCCACCACTAGAGGAAACTATAATTGTGATGTCTGCTGGTCATCCAGATATAGACTAGAAATCTGGGCTATAACTTCTCTTAACCCATGATTCTATGGTCCCACTCTGCTCACCTGGACATCCCACTCTCCCTTTTGATGATATGATCCACCATCTAGTGATAAAAAACTCACCCTTTGTCCGTAGCAATCGACGACTGCCTGGAAGGGAACTATTCATTCCATTATGCGAAGGAAATCATAGCCAGTCATCTCCAGAACATAAAGATACCAAAGGAAGTGACACACCCCAACCTCTAGAGATCACTCCTTCCACTTTCATACACTAGTCGTTCTAGTCCCCAATGGAGTGTCTAGTGTCAAGGCATCAATAGAAGAAAGGATACAAATCCCATGGATCTCCACAGTAGAAAATGATATAAATCTATGCATAGAACCAGTATTGAAAATCGATGAAAATAAAACTGAGGCTACTAGGATCGTATCTTGAACCATAGAAGGGTCAGTATCCTGCTTCTGATGGGTTTGCTCCACTGCAAAACTCTTGCCAGCTTTGCAGCCCTGTGACCCTACCTGACTACACTGAGCGGGTCCACCCTGTTGTCGCTAGTAGCCTGGTGACTAACTGTCATGGCTACAACCTCCACCTCAGTATGAACGGATAGAAGAACTCCAGTTCCTAGACTGGTGAGAAACTTGTGGGGCTGCTCCTATATGAGGAGTCATTGACGAACCCCTATCACCAGCTGCTGGTGAGAAGATCTGACAGAAGCTTTTCAGATGGCCCATATTGCCATAAGATCGGCACTCCATCAGGTCACTCTGTCACTGCAGCCAAGTATTCCATCTTCTTCCGCACTGGTAGCACACCACCTAGCTTCCAGAAGATGCATCTTTCCTACTCTGGTCTCCTCGAGAAAACTCCCAGTGGCACTTTTTTCTATTAGAAGAAGGGAAACTAACTCTGTATGTTGAACCGCCCTGGCTCGCTGCTCCATAATCCCTCATATTGCACTCGGTGATCAGCGCCTAGTTGATGATAGAGGATATCGATGTCAACCTGAATCTGTTCACCTCTGAACAAATCTCCTACCTAAGGTCGTCTTCAAACTTCATTGCCAGGAACAACTCATCACCTGCTGGGATAGGTGTGAAAATCTGTAGATCTGTGAAAAAAGAGGAATACTACATCACCATAAGAGTACTTTGATCTAAACTCATGAATTCTCGGGCTCGGTCGGCCCTCAGGGTCTTAGTGTAGAAGTAATCATAGAAAAATACACTGAAATCATCCCAAGCCATATTTTGATGGTTTCCCGCCTGAGAGATGACATACCACCACCTCGTGGAGGTGTCTTAGAGCATATATGTCAAAAATTTCACCATCATATATGGTGGTACCTAGAGAATCTTGAAGATCGTTAGTGTGGCTTCGAGACATGACTCTACAGCCTGAGGTCATCCTTCCCCTGAGAAAGTGGGATGATGCTGCTACTGGAAAACCCGCATCAAATCAGCCATTGATGGGGAAGGAGGTTCTGCTCCTTCGATGGTATGCATCATCCTCATAAAACCCTCTCTAAACTGTACGTCAGCACTAGGGTAAGGTATAACTGCGGGTGCTAAGACTGACGTAACAGGAGGATCTGCTGGAAGTCCCTGATCAGTTTTATCTGGTGTCTGATCACCACCTTATGGATGGCATACAATCAGAGGAAGTCTCAGTTGCATGACTCTTCAAGGTCACATGCATACCTTAGATCAAGATTATCAGGGATTAATACATAGATTTATAGGGCATGTAGTTAAGAACGACGGTTTCTTCCCGAATAGAAGAACACATGATTTGTAGTCAAAACTACACGGTGTGCACTCTAGGTTTTTCCAGACAGTAAGTCTCATAAACTACTCTGGAACCCAGAGAACACTGAAATGAATATTTAAAGTGCCAACTTCCGATCCATGAGGGCCCATACTCCCTACAAATCAATGTTTGGCATATTATACAAGTTATAACAAGGAAAACAAGAAATGATCCACCAAATTCCGGTCCAGGAGGGACCATAACACCTCAAGGACCAATTTTTTTAATCCATATAAGAAACACACTATACAATAATTTCACTATCAAACATGAGGGATTCTATCTGAGCATGTATCACAACAGCATACATAATATACACAACCTCTATCACAATAACATGAAATCGTTAATGCATCCTAGATGGCCTGGCAATAATGCATGGCATGTGATTTCTAAAAATTGATTAGATGATGCATGAGATGGAATAACCTCATCTCATTGGTTTTTGATAGAAATAGAACCACAATATCAACAACATTAACAGTACAAAGCATGTGAATCACCCAACGGTGAAATCAAATCAACTGTAAAATTGAAAACCAGTAAAATTGTAATAAAGGAGATAGTATGGTTTTCCCTATACATGGGTTAGATACTCCTGGGCATAGCTTATTAACAAGTACCTATTCAATCCTATCCTTGGATAAAGGCTCCAAACAGTAAATCAAGAGAAAAGAATTCCTCGGATACCACTTTGTAACATCCTGGTTCTAGAATCCACCCAGAGGCACCCCATACCCGGTTGGTCACATGTAATAAAGCACATTTTCCTAATTGCCAGAGGCTGCTGACTAGCAGAAAGGGCCTTGGGGGTAATAATGGGGAAACTATGCCCTCATTGGCAGAGTAACCCAGTGGAAGATAAACAAATATACAATAGCAGAAGTAGTAAACATCCAACAACTTAAAAGAGTAGAAGACTGAGATAATGAAATAACAAGAGCATATATATATATATATATATATATATAAATTGACGCATGATACATATATGTATAAAAAATATACAAACAATTCATAAGGCTGAATACAATACTAAATCGAAGAACAAAAAGGAAAATAGATAAACTCCTTAGTATCGCAAGCCTCAACTTGGTCTCATGCTCTCCATCTCTAATGGAATCATGTACCTGAAGTAGAAGGACGCTTTCCCTTATCTATACATGTCACAATATAATCTAATTGGGCCCAAAAAGCATGACCCAAAGACAATGTGAGAATAAATCCCATTAGGAAACCACCAAAATATCTATGCCTAACAGTAAGTGAATATATGGCAGGTAATGTACAGAAAGTAGTAAACAGGAATGTACTCAATAGTAAACAATCCACAGTTTAAATATCAAGCAACAATTAACCAAATAGATAATCACCAATAGGTAGAAATCTGGGATGTTCCCACGACCTATCCCCTCTGATCATACCTAGAAAGTAAAAGCAACCCTCTGGGAAGCACACTCAGTCTAACACCTCTGGTTCAGCTTAAGAAATCATAAATACTCTTTGAGGAAGCACTCTCAGTCAATTCCCCTTATAGTCTAAGGTAGTAAATGACTCTTTGAGGAAGCACATAAGGTCAATTCCTCTTATATCCCCAAGGTCAAGAGACTCTATGATGAATCTCACATAGTAAATTCCTCTTATAGCCCCATGTCATTCACATACTCTCTGAGGAAGCTCACGCTGTGAATTCCACTTATATCCTGAAATAGTTCAAGGTAATATCAATGTAAATAATGAATCTCTGAGGGAGGTCAATCGTTCTATCCCTGTAATAGTCTATAACATCCGAAGACACCCTAAGGAAGGTCACATGGTCTATCCCCTTATAGTATATAATGCTCAATGACTCTTTGAGGAATCTCACTCGGTCTATCCCCTTAGAGTCTATAATGTATAGAGACTCTCTAAGGAAGCTCACACGGTCTATCCCCTTATAGTCTATAATGCTAAAAGTCTCTCTGAGGAAGCTCACTCGGTCTATCCCCTTATATTCTATAATAGTCAAAGAATCATTGAGGAAGCTCACTTGGTCAATCCCATTTTAGTCTAATACACCAGGTTCTCACGGCCCCATGTAAGTCAACACATAGAAATGATATAAAGCCAAAGTAAACATACAGAACTACTTGGCTAATTAGTCTATAACATCTTAATATGTCGAAATACCACACTCCATCCTACAATCGCTAGGAATGGGAAAATAGGTTGTATAAGATGAAAATTTCGTAGACATAAAATGCATAGAAAAACATCCAAAGCATGGTAATCAATTCTATTTAGATCCAATTAACCTATACAAGAGCATACAAGCATGGAAGGAAAAACACAGGGGTAAGACGGTAAACACACAATACCTCGTTCAAGGGTATTATCGCAATTTCACAATATATTCAAAGCCCATAAACCGAAAGGCACAAACCACCTACCTTTTGGGTTCCAGCAAAAACAATCCACAATCAGTCGCACCCAAAAAACCTACAACCACTTCAATGAAGACCTCTCCAAAACTCCATCCATATAATCCAAAATTCTTACAATCAACACTCCAGGCCAACCCAACAATAGATCTACATGAAATGGATGTAGATCTATAAAATCTAGAGAGAGGGAAGAGAAGATCTAGGGAAAACCAAAGAGAAATCAAGAGGACAGACTTACCAAAGAAGAACCGCCTTCGATCCACCAAGAAACCCCTTCAATTTACCTCGAACACGAGCCAAGGATCTCCCCCAACCTCTAAAAAATCGAATTCCCATGTGAGCCATGAGTGCGTGGAGGAATGATGGAGGAATGGAAAATCCCGAGTGGTCCGGGACTTAAAAACCCAAACGTTTAGTGGCCCCACAGTTTCTCCACACGGCTTAGCAAACCATGCGGTTGCCACTGTCTCGGCCAAGTACATGGAATGGATTTCCCACATGGTTTAACAAACCACGAACAACCAATGCAGAGCACACTGTCTCATCCATGGGCTTCACATGGCTTGCCCGCACGGTTTGAAAAAGTGTGTGCAACTCATGCGGAGCCGACTATAAAGGGTGTACGGCTTCTTGGGCAAGACGCACAGTTTTTTTTAAACCGTGCGCCCCTGCACAACCTCATGAAATTTCCACTTTTTCTAAAAAATGACCAAAAAAGGAAAACATACCTGAAAAGAAGGTCCGGGTTCATACAGATATGTTGATTTTAAAAATTATGTTCAATTTTTAAAATAAATTTCCAATAATTGGTGGAATATAATTATATAATATTGACTCAAAATTCAATAGAATCAATTTTTAATGAATAATTTATTTCAGAACATTAAAAGACTTTAAAAAAGATGGGGTACTAATTTACAAATATTTATTATTTATGTATATCCTATAAATATATTTTTAAATTTTTTTTATTCCTATTCATTCGTATTATTTTTTTAAATTGGTTATAATAATATACTCAGCTGCTGTTCATTTGGACTCAGGGCTGCGTATATCGCAAAATATCGATAAAACTAAATTGATTTAAAAAATCATTAAATATTAGTGTATTACACATTATATGATCATAAAAAACTTTAAATACCCAATAATAAGTCATTTATATCTATGTTTTAGTAGGAATAGATAGATACTTAAGAATATCCCTAGCATCTTCCACCACAAAACAATATGGTCTACTAAAACTTCATTTATTCTTGATGTTTCTAATCATAATGAATATTATTAGTTGATATGTACATTTTTTTCAAATAATACCTATAATGAAAACTAATTTTTTATATTGACCATCTAATATAAAAATTTTATGATGAAGTTTCAAATCCTAATTTCTATTTAGTGAGATTTCCTCTTTAACACACAATAAATCCTACATCTTTCATATATGTACATAAATTAAATCTAACATCATTTAAAAAACATTGATACATATATTTAAAAATTTATTGGCATTTGTTAACCTTAACTTATTTCAATAACATACACATAAATTAAGTGTCTTCAAATATTATTTTTTCAAACTCTACAGACCTTTGTGAAATTCTTGTTTGGATAAGTTTAAAAAGAACATTCTCTTCATAGACTATATCATTAATGAACATATTTTTAATAGTATTTAACTCTAAATAAATACTTCATGACATTATTTGTCATTAAATAATCATTAGAATCTATCTTTGGAATGAAAAAAACCTTCCTTCTAATGTAAATGGGAATATTTATTCATTTTCCATAGTACAAATAATTATGACCATGCCATCCTCTGAAGAAAAAAATTAAATCATTATTTGGAGAAAATAGAAAATGTAAATTCTGAGAAAAATATCAAACTTTATTTTATAAAAATAAATCCAGTCATATTCCTATCAAAAATAAAATTCCACCCTTGAAAATAAATAGAACTATTACACGACCATGGAATTACCCGACATATTCAATTAATGGTTTTACATTTAATAAGAGATTAATATTTATAAATTATAAGAACAAATAGTAATGTTAATTAAATGTTAATTATAATTTAATGGTGTATGATAATGGAACAGGATTTCATAGATTATGAAGACACCATTGAAATAGTTTATAATGAAAAGGGATAGAGTAAATGTATATGAATTTTTAAATTTGGAGGAAGAAGATTTGAATTCATTTTCAATTTCGACCACAATTACTGTAATGTGGGAACTGAAATAAAATGTGAAAGGTAAATCAACAATAAGAAAGTGTTAGTAATAATAAAAATGAGAAATGTGAAAATAAATGGAATAATAATAAATTTAATGAGCGGGTTGTTTGGGGAAAAAATGATGTGAAACTATTTTTCATTTATTTATAACAATATGGAATGAGGGACATAAAGATTAAAGAAAATGATGAAACAGAAGATGCAATTGAATAAAATAAATAGATGATGACATAGAGTCGACAAACACTTTATAATACTTGACAACATGAAATTAAATAAAAAATAGATAATGAGAAATTTAATCTTGTTGTTTCTTCACTAAATGTATACAGTCCTAGGATATATATCTATATTAAGTCCCCAAACCATCCATTTTCTTGTCATGATCATTTAATTACACATTCACATACACATATATAATATTTTCTTATAATATGAATTTCTGTAAAATTAATGCATAATAGGATGGACTTATATTCTATATAAGTTCATACTGGTAATGTGTAATAAAAAAATTTTATTATAGGATCACATACAGTAGTCATGTCACACTTGTTTTATATGTGACTGAAAATTGATTATACATATGAATGTTTATATACATGTTCAAACTGGAAATGTAGATGAATGTAAATTTATTAAAACTAGTTAATCATAAAATTTAATTAACAATTCTTGTTCTGAAAATTTGAGAAAACAATATCTTATATTTTGTAAATACAGGTATGTGAATAAATAATATTAAGAAAGTAATATTTATAATTTTAGATGTCTTGTATGCAATTTGAATGTAATTTCAATGAATATATACACATGCATGAATATTGAATACATAATGTATATATATGTGTAATCACAAATTAATGGAACAATGTTATTGTATACATAATACTTTGTATCATATTATATGAATAAACATCCATTTTTGTGAATAAATTCACATAGCATATGTTTTATTCATAAAAAATATTATTTTATACTATAAAAATATGTAAATTAAAGAATATTGAAACACCAATATATTTCATACTCTAAATTGAAGTCTTATGCATAATGTAATTAAGTAGAAAGAGTCAGCCTCTCATAGATATAAATGATTTACCTAAAATGTAATCATGCAATTGAATAAATATACATACAATAGTATATGCAGCCACTAAAGTGCATTTCATAGTTTAATTGCATGAATTTATAAAATACATGCCAATAATATACAAACTATTGGAGGAAAATATTCGGTAAATAATATATAAATATAAAAATATTTATTTACATAAATTTTCAATTTCAATTAGTATAAGGAATCTCTTTTGAGTATTTTAGAAGCAGTAAATATAATAACTTTTATGTAGAGAGAGAGGTTATGTTAGATGATTTTGTGGTAGAATATAGTCTCTTCAGCATCTCCAAAACATTGCAAAGAGGACTCACATTTTTTCCCTCCTATCATCTCAAAAACAGGACTTCAAGAAGTTAAGTTGTTCCTACAAAATAAAAGCAACCCCTCTAGTTCGTCTCACTACTAAAAATTATATTTCCACCTCATGGATTAATTATAGCACTCTTGGATCCATTAGTTGCGATCAAAATAATGAAAAGTCAATATATAATATTCCCTAGAGGATTAGACACATGTAGATGAAATCGTTATTTACAACTATAGATGTTCATGGATGTATATAAATTAAAATTATTCAATTTTACTAGTGTGATTTATTTGAAAAGAGTGCCAACAAATTCATCAATACTTTCTACATAAAAAATCCCAAAGATACATAGGTGTAATAATGAAATTGTTTGACAGAACACTATGATATAAAAACATGCACAAATAATGATTTTAACCTGTTTCATTTACACAATTGTAAATGAATGGGATGTATCAATTTCAACTCCTTATTAACCCAAAAAAAATAAAAGCTGAATGAAAAAAATCACAAAATCATAACCTTACAAGAAAAATTCTCCAAGCATCTTTAATGGATCTTCATCAAAATGTAGTTGAGACTGAGTAGACTAATTAATGATCCGTAGGACCAACTCTATATTTGTTGTCATTCCCCATCATACTCTTTTTCATCAGTACTTTTCCATTTTCTCATGGTCATCCACTTTACAACCAATACAGTTTGCATCAATGGGTTCTAAATTAAAAAAATTCTTTCCAATATCGTTTCCATATGAATATATCAAAGAACATGATCCTTATAAATCACATAAAATGTTATAGTTATACCAAGGCACTTCAATTTGATATGCATTTTCATCTAGACAGTTTCTTTTCTACAACTCATTGGCCTACTCATCTATAATTATCACTTTGGTAACTCCAAAATCTGATACATAATTATATGGGAATGATGAACCATCAAGAACGTTTCAGGGAGATGAAAAATCATAATGTAGTTGTGATAGAGTGTAAAATAAGCTCTTGGAGGAGAGGAGGGCCTTCTAAATTTGAAATTTGAAGGAAATGTATTGTCAGTAGTTGAAGAAAAATATTTATGTCTAATACATCCAATTGAGTTATAAGAAGATCTAAAAAGATTCAAATTATAATTATTGAAAATTCAATGATTAATATATTGAAATATATTCATATTACTTAGGAATGTATGAGAAGTAATATATAAAATATTTCATAAATAGGTCTATGAAGAATCAAATTAAAAAGACAAAAAAAATACATGTCCAAACAAATACATGGTCAATTAACATTTATCTGGTAGTTAATTGAAAGAACATTAAAATTTTGGTATCCTGAAATACATTTATTTTCCAGGATCTTAAAAATGTGAAAAATAATGATACACATGGTAGGACAGGAAAACCAGAAACAATACATACAAAATAGTTATGATCACTAGATGAAATAAGAAAATGATATTCTACGTGTAATGAATATCTCATAAAATTTTATATATTGAAAATTGAAAGGATGAAGAACATGAGATCTATAGTAATTCACATAATAGTCCATCGTTAGTTGCACATAAGAAATATGAACACACACAAAGGAGTTTTCAAAGTTAAAATAAATAATAGTCAGAAGCATAAGACAAATCCATCATAAAGATCAATCTCATGAAAATGGTTATTTAAAAAAGAACCATAAAAGAAATGGAAAGAGACAAATACTATATATAATGTTTATAGATAATGGATGTTCTAGATATGTTATATTCATATGAATTATATGCAGTGTGCATCAACATAGTATATAGAATAGTCATAACATAAATATTATATATAGATTAGGAATATTCAAATAATAGTGGGTTTTTAAAATGAAAAATGAAAAATGAAATCATGGTTTCACAGTACATAGGGTATCCAATCTTGTATCATGCACAACAGGAATATAAAAAATAGGCATTTAAAATAATACATTTCTCACAAATCATTTAAATTTTCCAATATGAGAATAAAACCTGTTGGAATAAATAATTATATAAATCATAAGATTATTATTAATGATTTTTGAAAAAAATTATTTTTCCCATAGAATTAAAACATTTTTATTAATTAATATGTGTATGAAAATCCAACAGTCACGAGTGAAGAGAATGCATACTATAATAACTACTTATACTCAATGAACTGACAGAGTATGTTAATGAACTCAGTAAGATTAGTGGACTTGGTGTGCTTATTCAGGAACTCAGTAACCTTGACTTGAATATGAGATTAATTACTACATGGGTTCTTGAGAAACATTTTAAAAATAACCATGTAGTATTGAAGCAGATCATATAACTCGGTTCCCTGACAAGTCGAATTAAAATGGTGAATTACATTTCTGTTGAAGAAGCAATGAAATAATTATATTCTATTTCAGCCTTAATTAGAAACAATTTAGATGGCCAGAAGTTATTATATATAGATGATAGGAACATACTCCTACATGAATTGATGTTCACCTCATGCATTGAAGAAGAATAGAATATGAATTATTTCCCTAATGAAGGATTGGAAATCAAAAAATGAAACCAAATGTAGAATTAAACATAAAAAATGTAAGAATTTTTTGTTTTATGAAATTAAAACATGACTCTAATTTCATAAAATTTATAATGATACAGAACTTGTCCATCCACAAACTCCAATACCCTTAGTTAAATCATTATACGCTAAAAGATCATATGTAGTGTAAATCATTAATGTTTCACATAATCTCTTGGATCCATGGACATTGTGGATAAACACCTATAAGAATTTAGTTACTTCTATCAGAAATACATGGATATAGAAGAATTAAAAATTTAAAGGGAACCAATTATTTTAATTTATAGTAGTTTTGAAAATAAACTAAAATTTTAAATGTAAAATAAAACCATCAAAACTTCTTTCCAAAACATCAAAATACTGTCCACATAAGATTCATGATAATCCTAGAGAGAAAAAATTGTAAACACATATCCATTAAATAACTACCCACAATATTAAAATAATACAAGAATGGAAAATACAATGTCCTCTAGTTACTAAACATCTGAAATCTAAAATATGAAAAAATCAATCTTGATCCACCCTTTGAAACCTCCATTTGGAAACACCCTAGGGATATCATAATTGGGAACCAAAATCTAGATTCAGAGAACCAAAACATTGAACGTGATGAATTAAATTAGAAGAAACATAACCATATATATCACCAATCATAACAAAACACCATTTCATCAATAAATTGATAATAAACAAACACATAATTCTAATAGCCACTCTCGGTGGAGTTAGAGAGCCTAAAAAAAATTTCAAGGAAAGTGTATTTGCATAAAAATATGGTGATGTGTATCCAGCAACCTATAATAAATATGATGGAATTTGAATGAAACCCTAAATCAACAGATCAACCTTCTTTTGAGAGTCACACAGGATGGGGAATGTTCACATGAAGTTGCTCTATTGATTCATCAATGCCTCCTACAAGGATATAGGTTTCCTAGTAATCATTTACGATCGTATCGAAAGTGTAAAGATTATTGTTTTATGAAACTAAAACCTTACTTAAATTTCATAAAATGTATAAAGATAGATATGTTGTACCTCCACCAACTCGAATAACCTTTGGGAAATCCTTCAATGCTAAAAGATAATCTGTAGTGGAAATCATTAATGTTTCACATCGTCTATTGGATTCATTAACATTGTGGATAAAGACCTATAATCATTCAGTAAATTATCTAAGAAACACATGGATATAGAAGAATTGAAAAATTAAAGGGAACTAATTCTATTATGTTATAGTTGTATAAAATATAAACTAAAATTTTAAATGTAAAGGAAAAAAGTCTGAACATCTTTCCAAAACATCAAAATATTGTCTACATAGTAATCATGACAATCATAGGGATAAAAAATTTAAAATACATATCCTTTAAATAAACACCAACAAGATCAAAAGTATACTGGAATGGAAAAGACAATTCCCTCTAGTTATAGAACATTTGAAATCTAAAATATTAAAAAATCCATCTAAATCCACCCTCAAGAATCACCATTTGGAAACACACTATGGATATCATAATTTGGAACCAAAATCTAGATACAAATCAACAAAACAATGAACCTACTTAAAAAAATTACTGAAAACATCCCCATCTATATCACCAATCATAACACAACACTATTTCATCAATAAATTGATAATCAAAAAACCCATAATTATATAAGTCACTCCCGGTAAAGGTAGAGAGTAACAAAACATTTTCAATGAGAGGTCATTTTCAAAAATATAAGGTGATGTGTATCCAGTAGTTTGTAAAAAACAAGAAGGATTTTGAATAAAAACTTGATGTAATATATCAACCTTCTTTAGAGTGGCACACAAGATGGGTATTATCACATGAATCAACTCCCTTGATGCATCAAATCCTCTTATAATGATTTAGGTTTTCTAGTACACATTTAAGGTCATACATGAAGTGAAAATATGATCTGGAGGGAATAAGATATAAAGGAAGCATGCAGATAAGGGAAGGTGACTTCAACTAAAATTACAAACCCATAAATCCTTGGAATAGCTATATGAAATTGTATGCTCGAGTGGGGTTGAAGGGAAGGACTAACAACAGATTTAATTAGCCATGAATGGATTTATTAATACGGAAAGTAAGGGAAGGAGAATTATAGAGGAACAATCTTTGGTATCAGGGACTGGTATAAAGATATTTTCGAGCCAGAGAAGTTGTGAACGTAACTTCGAGTAAGAGAAAAAAAAATGATGGAGATGTATGCTGAATCTTGGATAAGGAGGAATATGAATTATAAGCATGACAGACTACAGCGAAACTAGGAGGAGTATGATGACGATGTTGGGAATTTGTAGGAACCCCATGTTACAAACAACTGAATCCCAACTGTGACTAGAAGAATGAAAAACATGGAGAGTATAGTTCAAATTGGGATAAGGTGGAGGTTGGAGATGGAGGGAAACAGACTGTGGGTTTACTAAAAGAGGGAGGATAATAGAGGTAGGATTCAAGAGTAATATAGGCCATGTCCGGCAAAAACCATAGCAGGAGAGGGAAAGGGTGGCACATATAAGTTGAGATAGAGAACAGTGGGGCGACATGGATTACTGGAGGACAGTCACATTATCGAGAATTGATGTGGATGAATATAAGATGGTGACATGGAAGATGGTAATCCAGGATTATTATATATAGTAAATTCTTCAATACTAAGCTCATCTAATTTAATTAAATAAAATAAACATCGATAGAATATAATTTTTCTACAATAACATATAACCATAGATAAATTCAAAATTTTGGATGTCCTATAATATAATATTTTCAATTTCCCAATTATCGAAAGGTAATATGTTCATATTGTTTGGGTTTTTGGATCAAGAAATATTTTTTTAAAGTTTTCAATCTAATTTTTTTTCATCTAAAAACTAAATAATACAATCGATGACAAATAAAGGAATCGAAAATTCCATTTATCTAATTAAGAATATTATAAAGTGAAAAAATCAGAAATCATATAGCAAAAATTTTAAATACAAAAATAGTGTAATAAAAAAAATTAATTAAATTAATTAAAATTAAATAATTCTAATTCATTCTTAATAATGTTAAAACACTTGTAAAGAATAGGATCAGTAAAAATAAATTCATGTAGATTTTTAGTATAAAGAACATAAATTTATATGTCATATTTTTCATATTATCTCTTATGAAATGATTAATAATTTAAAAAAATTATTCAAGAATGAATTATTATATTTCTAAAAATGTTTATTTCAATGGGGATTTCAAAAATGATTGTAACATGACTAAAATTGAAAACATAATCAATTAAGGTGGGTTTCTCTGAAAACCCTTGTGCACATAATATTCTAATTATAATATTTTTATTTTCAACAATATATAATACAACACATTTTTTATCATGAAACCAATATTTTTCTAAGTGGAAGGTTTCTAAGTCACTTTTTCTATCTAATCAAAAAAACAACTAAATAAAAATCTAAATATGAAATTAAATTAAATTTTTTTGTTTTTTAATGATTAAAAATTATTAAATTATTCCTTTCAACTAAAGTAATTTTTTTTGGTACCATTAAATTATGAATCATTAGGATTATTCAAAAATCTTTCACAAAGACATACAATGAATACTTTTTCAGTTCTATTAACCTTATGATAAAACAAACACCCAATTATTCCTCTATAAAACATAATGTCTTTTGGTTTCCTAGATTTATCCTAACAAATGATTACATATAAACTCATTAGGATTGAATATGGTACACTATTTTTAATTCACACTTTTATATAAGTCAAGTATATATTTGTTTTATTTAGAACAATTCCAAAACGACATTGGAAAAATTATGAAAAAAATATCTCACTCATAATGAACATTTGAAAAAACGTAAAGAGGTTTGGAAATTCATTAAAAAAATTATTGGTTGATCAGAAAATTATGTCATAAATATAATTTCTAGCATGTGAAGTATCATATTATGAAATTTTATTGAGAAATATAGTTTCCACCAAGGATCATTTCACAATATAGAATATATATTTATTTCCTTCCAAATAATAGGTGGTTTTTTAAGACCATAAAATTTTTAGTTTGGATCCAAATAGGATTTTGAAAATGAGTATTTTATAAACTGTGAGGTTTTCCAACATGAACACCCTCTATAAGAAAAAAAAAATTAAAAAAAAATTTATATTCATTTTTAAATTTTTATAATTCATATTCGATGCATAAATATAAAAAATCATGGGTTCTAATCTAACAACTGGGTAAAAGACATCCCATAATCAATTCATACTCCTTGATTGTATCCTTTAGCTACTAATCTAGCCTTATTCAAGGTGATCACACCTTGTGTTGGGACCACATTATGTATAAGGTTGTATTTATTGTCATTAGTTGTCAATAAAGATCCAAATAGAGAAGGTGATGGAGAAGAAATCACAAATTATTGAGAGTGATCAATTTTGATGACTATTGAACAAATATTATGTTTAAAATACAAGTATCAATGGTGATTAAATGTATTCAATAATGAAACAATATTAGAGTGTGTTGTAGGGATTCAAGTAATAAAGTGATCATGTAACATATCACTATTCAAATAGACCATGCAAGTGCCTACCCAAAGAGACACGAATAATTTCATGAGGGATCATGTAGATATTTGAAGATTTATTAATGATCATAGAAAGATAAGAAGATGATGCCAATCATATTCAATGTTAACTGGAATGACTGATATTGCAGGAAGATAGATAAATCAGAGTACATTCCCTGGAAAAATTTAATGATGCTAATGGTGATCGATCAAATACCTTATATCATGACGGATAATGTTCATGATAAAAGATGATGTTTGTTGAAGAATAATGATGCTAGTGAATTATCATGGGTGGTATTACCGAAGCAGATATTTAATGTGGTGCCATTTCCCAGTGTTTTCCAAATTGTTGGACCAAAAAATCATGATTTTTATGGCAATGGAAGGATTTGTGAATATGAGTGAACGAGATGCTGAACGGAGAAAGAAATAGGGAAAGTAAGAAAACCGTGTACCTTAAAGCATGGACCGCGTACCGTGTTCTGGAATGGTTCACAGCCATATACCATGTAACAGGAAAGGAATGTGGAACGATTTTCATAACGGGTTGTGGTACCGAAAATAGCTCGTAACAGAATGAGTTGTGGAACATGAGATTCATCGTCATTGTTAGAAGAGATACAGTATGGGGTCTAACATGATTATGATACGTGAATAGTTAATTATATTCGGTAGAAGGTTTGAAGGATTACAACGGTTTGTGAAACAAGAGTGGTATGTGATGGAGGCATACAATATGCAGATAGATTTCAGTATGCGATGATGTTTACCCACATTGAAAATTTGTGTAAAATAGATCAATGAAATTTTAGGATTTATTTTCCTATATAAAAAGAGTTAGTCACATCATTAGATTAAAGAGAATTCTATAATAAAATATATTCATTGTAGAGGAAGTCTGTTAAGTACGAATGTGGGACACATTAGACATTCAGCATATGAAGAAGTGGTATGCAAATGATGAAATAGTTCAAGAAATTGAAAGGAGAATTCCATGCAAGAGATTTTATATATGAAAAAGTTATATCCCTGAGATGAAATAATTCAATGAGTTTGAAGAAGTCCATAAAAGGATAAAATATTATGCTAGGGAGGTACCCCAAGGTAGTACATAACGACGATACACAAAGGTGGTATGTAGAGGCAGTACGTGAAGTTGGTACATAGAGGCAGTACGTGGAGGTGGTATGAAGATCCGTTAGGTAGAGGTAGTACAAGGAGGATGTGACTGGAGCTGGTGATCTATGTAGAGTAGGCATGGATCACAGATCAGTCGTGGTGCATGGAGGAGGCGTGACCCATGGATCTGGAGTGGTGCATAGAGAAAGCACAGTACACTGAACAGGAGTGGTACACATAGCAGGTATAGTATGCAGAGTAGGCACAATGTGCATATCAGAGACAATTTTTAGAATTAGGGACAATTTAACGAAGCAGAAACATCCAAAAGATAGTATGTGATTCTATAAAAAAGAAGAATAATAAGTTTTATTGAATTTATGGATTTCACTAAAGAAGAAAACTGAATATAAAATAGAATCAATTCTTGACTTAGATGTAGTAAATGTATCGTGATTAATAGAGATGAAGACTTTCTTGCTAATCTGTTGAAGTGACCATCAAGTCCACAAACTGAGGGAAGACTTTTCCAATGTAGTGAGCTAGGGGGAGTCTACAGAATTGATCTGAGAGAAGTATTGAGATATCCCTAAACCTTCATAATGGCATTATAAATGGGACATAGTGACTATTCCCAAACATTATTAATCCACAGCTAGAGATGATTAGTGGAATTTGGTACGATAGACAACCAGCCAGCATATGCTCAATAGATATAGCCCTTAGTGGTAAACCAAGTAAACATGACATGTAATCCTTTAGCATTTGGATTTATTATTATTTCACATATCAATCATATTGGTTTGAACAAGTTCTTGCCAACATGGTAATGAGATCTAATAAATAAGAGAAAAATATGACACCCTGATTCACACCCCCCTCTCAGGGTGGTCAGGGGTCCTTTAATTGGTATCATAGGGAGGTATATGTCTGATAGATACTATACAATAATTCTATTTAGAAGAGGATTTTAGTTTTATTTCTAATTTCAACATTGATGATTTATCATCATGAAGATTCATTCATCTGAAAATAGAATTATACATCCAACAAGACCCTAAAAAATAAGAAAAATAAAGAGAAGAGACAGTTGAAGATGTCCCTCATGACCAAAGAAGATGCAGTTCCTATTTCTCCATGCCCTTCTAATAATGAAGAAATATAAGGATTGGAATGTAATGATCATCTGGATAAGGTTTCTACTAGAAGAAATAAAGACACTTATATCTCATTTTCAAGTGATTGGGAGAAATTAAGAACGTATCAGTATGATATTACTAAAGAAATAGTTTATGTTGTTTGTAGAATTTTCCAAAATTCAAAGGTTGAGATCACCCTATTGGGTAGAGAATCTAATAATATGGTGTAAGTATTAGTAAATAGAATGTCATAATTTTAAAATATCTCTAGAAATATTAAATCATTTCAAGAAATTAAGATGAAACATGAAACAAATATAATAAAATTGATCAATGAAGTTGAATAGAAAGAGAGAGTCGGAAAGTATCATGAAGAAAAGATTCATGTTCATGAAGGGAAAATGGAAAATTGCACTAATATCAAGGGTCAACAATTATAAGGGATATCCAAGAAGATCAAGGAACATGACTCCTTGATTCAGAATAAAATGATGACGCATGAAGAATAAGTTTTTATAATAAAGAAGTATTTTGAATAACATAATAAATATTATTTAAGATAAAAAAATTCATCCTCAATGTGAAATGCCTAAAATTTGAAGCTTAATTGATCAATCATGACAGGAAATATATTAAGGCTTCCCAAAAGAATTAAATAGTTTCTTATTGGTACTCAATATTCATTGGAAGATTCTAAATCAAAAAGACCTTTAACATCTGACACGAAGATCATTAAATTTGTGGATAATCTATCTCAAGAAATTGTGTCTATTTCTACTCAATGATTACTGGAGGATCCTAAGGTTTAAAGGCCTCCAACATTTAATATGAAGATCATGACATCCTTCAATGATTTATCACAAGAAACTGAGAGGAATAAGGTACCATCCAAACCATGTTGTACTATTAATTCTAAATATGTTTCCATAACTAGGACAAGCTAGAAGTGAAATTAAAAAAAGTTTTGAATTTGGAAAGGTGAAGATTTTCCTATCACTCAGTCAGGGTGTATATGAAGAATAATGTGAAATGTGGTTCTCCACAAAGAGCACACCATGTCAATAAGATGTCCTAACAACACAATACAAAGAAATCAAGACTTGTGGGTCAATGATAGTATTGCAAAAGATTGGGAACTGTGCAATAAACTGTTGGTACAATCCTAATAATGAAAAAGTAAAAAGAAATCCTACCTCATGGGGAAGAATGCTAGAGAAGAAGGAGAAACATCTGTATGTCCAAAAGAATCTGTTCACCACAAATAGATATGGAATGCTTGATATCATATGTGATGTACGTAATGGCAATGGTTACGAGGTAGATATATACCTATCTCAACATGAATTCATCGTTAATAAGAAAAGAAGACCTTCGATGTCGGTTATGTATAAAGCACCTTCCCTGGGATGAATAAAAAATATTATTGTGAATAAAAATTTCCCCAATAGGATCTGAAGTGGAGAAAACTTAGAAGACCCAGGATTTTAGATCCATGAAATTGAAGGAAAATTCATCTAAAATAGAAACTAACTGGGATGCCACTTCGATGAACCCATGTAGAATATCCAAACCTGCTGCAACAATTCCAATTTACATATTGGTCATCTAGATATATGATTTAGAAATAATGAGGAAACATGAAGATGAAAAATCCAAGGTTGGTGATAAATGGAAAAAGATAACTTTTATGTGATGAAGATAATGTGAATGAGAGAGTTAAACCCATATAAAACACACGTGTTCAATAAATTTGGGGTAATAGAGTTTGATATATGTCACATTTCCAAAGGTTGTCTAACCATAGTACTATAAAAAAGAATAAGTACAAAAAAGGATTAAGAATTTATCATTCATTTTTGTAGTTAATAAGAACAACAATACACACAGATCAGAAGATAATGTGAATAGATTCATGTCACATCAGCATTGATCAGAAAATATTTTTAAATGTGCGATCATGGAGACTAGAGCAGATGAAGAATCATGGTTGAGAAAACCTTCTCAGCCTTTCTGCTCACATTGAACAAGCAAGGAGGAACCATCTTATTCCCTTAATCATTTTTTATAGTATTTGTGATGATAATACTAAGTATTGAAGGTGTAGCATGCTCTCTAGGGGAGAACATGACAAGTAATGAATGCTTTCAACTCATGATTTCTAAGATGAAGAAGTTTCCAACTTTGATGATTTTTCAATTGATATTTAAATATTAAAATGATAAATTATCACCCATTATGATGATGATTAAGAGTGTTTACCATGAGGTGGAAATAAATTCAAGAATCATATAATGTTATTATTTCAATCAATATCAACATCAGTTGGTATTAAATTCAATTACTCTTCAAATCGCTTCAAGAACATGAAATTCTAAAAAGTATGTCATTTCATAATATCTTATCCTTGCATACTCAGAATGAATATAATTATACAAATTGGTTGAAACTAAATTAATCGATTACATAAGAAGAATGTAAGTCCCCTAAGTCCACTCATACCACCAATTTCTCTTGAATGTTTTTGATCTATTTTTTGAAGTGTGTGTAAGAGATTCAGGTTTATTATTCCCTATCAAATTCAATTTCCTCTAACTAAAATGAATGTATAAAACCCTAGAAGACAAATTTCATGAGTTTTCATATCATGAGGTATCATAATCAGATGGCAATGGATAAATTTTTTGTTTATATCAAATCCACTTGTTTTCTAGACCAAGCATTGCTAAAGAAGACATATATTGAAATTATTTATGGCACATTTCTTAAGAATGGATTGATAACATTTTCCCATGAACGTTGTATTTCTTGTCAATAATGTGGAGAGAAAGTGAAATGACAGTTTTAAATAAGTAAATAAAGAAGAAAAAATTGTTGGGAGGAATTATTCTCATTTTTATATTGACACATTAATACGAGGAGGATATTATGATATTGAAAACAAAATATGAATGGGATTATTTTTTGGACCACTTTGTGTAAAATTTTGTACATTTGTCAATAATTTTTACTAAAGATAAAAATCATGGAGATGAAGAAGAACTCCCAAGTTATATAGAGTGATAAATTCTGACAATGCTGAACTAATCATAAGTTCAAAATATATATATCAAAGGTGATACATTGTTTACAACAATGAAACTATCTCAGAGAGTGTTGAAGGGATTCAGGTTATAATGTGATCATTCAACATCTCACTATTAAAAGAGACCATGCAAGAGAATACCTAATGAGAAATGCATCATTTCTTCAGAGATCATGTGGAGATTTTATGATTTAAGAAGGATGATACAAAGATGAGGAGATGATGCAAGTCATATTTAGTGTTGACTGAAAAGACTGATGTTGCTGGAAGAAAGATATATCAGAGTACTTTCCTTGGACAAATATGAGGATTCCAAAGGTGATAGATCAAAGAACATATATCACAATTGATATGTATCATTATGAAAACTGATGATTGTTGAAAAAGAATGAGGATTGTGAATTAGCATGGGTGTTCATGCTGAATAATATATTTAAGGTGGTGTAGTTTTCCAGTAGCTTCCAAATTGTTGGAGCTCAAAGTCAGGATTTTTTTGGGTATAAAAGGATTTTTTCGTAGGATTGAATAAGATGTGAAACAGGGAAGGAAATTGGGAATGGAATTAAACCATATACCTAGGATTTTGCACCGCGTACCACGTTTATGAATGGTTCTAGGTTGTGTAACATATAGGAGGTATGATACGTGGAAGAATTCGTAGAATTGGTCACAGTACAGAAAATGGTTCATATATAAATGAGTTGTAGTATGTGGGAGGGATAGACATTGGTGAAAGAGATGTAGTACATGGACTTTTAGGCATATAGTACTTGGAAGGTTAACGGTACACAGCCGAAGGTTCACAGGATTGCTGTGGTTCACGAAACAGGAGCGGTATGTGGTGTAGGATTGTAGTATTCGGATGAAGTTCATTATACGATGATGATTGTACCACATGGAAAATTTGGGTAAAAAATATTAGAACTATTTTTGGATATATTATCATATATAAGTAGTTCTAATCCTATCATTATAGAAGAGAAACTTTGATAATAAAATATCATCGATGTGGTAGAACTCAGCTATGTATGAAAGTGGTATGTGAGAGACATTATGCATTGGACGAAGTGGTATGTGAGAGAAAATGGTTCGTGAATTTGGAAAGAGAAGTCTACGGAGGAGATATTTTCTATGAAAAAGTGTTATATGGGAGATAAAATAATTCACAAAATTTAATGAAAATATTCGTGAAAGGAAGAAATAGTATTCTAAGGTGGTACACAGAGGTAGTATGCAAAGGCGATATGCGATGATAGTATGTAGAGGCATTATGCACATGTGGTTTACAGAGGTTGTATGTGAAGGTAGTATGAGAGGTTATAGGAAGAGGTAGTACATGTAGGAAGTGTGTGGTGCAGGCTCAGTACGCAGAGTAGGCATAGTGTACGGAGAAGGTGCAGTGTGTGGAGAATGAGTGGTCTACGGAGTAGGTTCATTGTATGGAGAAGGTGAAATACACGGAGTAGGCACAATATACAGAATTGTGTTGGTATGCAGAGTAGGCATAGTATGGGGAGCAGGTGTGATACATAGATCAGATACATTTTGTATAATCAGGGACAGTATGACAATGTAGAAGCATCGTAAAGGGATTATGTTATACTATTGAATAAAAGAATAAATTTAAGTGAATATAGAAATTTCACTAAAGTATAAAACTGAATATAAAAGAGAATATGTTTGAGACATCAATTCAAGTAGTGTCTCATGCTGAACAAAAACCAAGTATTTCATGCCAATATGTTGAAGTGACCTTCATGTCAATAAACTGAGTGAAGAACCATCCAAGCTTGTGAGCCTGGGGGAGTCTACATAAGTTTTCTAAGGGATAATGTGAGCTATCCCAGATCCTTTATAATGGTAGTGTGCTTGGGACATAGTGACTGTACCCAAACCTTTGTAATCCCTAGACATTGAAGATTAGTGGATGTTTGTACGACTGGAAACTTGTCATCATATGCTCCTTGGACATAGCCCTTAGTGGTGAACTAAGAAAAAGTGGTGTACTTTCATTTGGCATGTGAATGGTTTAATTATATCATTTATCCATCATATAGGTTTAAACAAGTTCCTACCAATGTGGGAACATGATCTAGTAAATATGGGAAAATGCTGACACCCTGATTCACCCCCCTCTTAGGGTGGTCTAGGGTCCTTCACCATGATCATATTGATCATTTCTAACAATATATTTTTTGTTTATTATGGGGTAATTTAGGGGTTTACCAAATTGTACACCAACCCTATTCCTCTTGAAATGGTTTAATTATTCTTATATAGATAATAATTAACGTTCACAACTCAAGGATTCAACTATATATTTGGTTCATGTGGACACAATAATGTTGAAAATACAAACTTATTTCTAGACCTCTTATATTATTAAGAAGTTCATCAAGTTTTCCTATAATAGTTTCTAATGGATAGTTTCTATAGGTTCTAGGATCTCTAAGAAGAACACTTTCTGGTTAATTAGATTATAACCTTTGAGTACTAGTTTGTTTTTTATCCTGTAAAAAATCATCATCCTTTATAATTTCAAATGGAGAATATAGTCAGAAGTTTTCCATGGAAACATTAATACCATAAATAGAATAATTTTTTTTGTCCAAGGTTCACTTTCATCTAACCTCACATTAATATATTCTTTAACTATAAATTATTTTTTTAGAACACTATAATCTTTAAATGAATTATAATAAATAAGAAAGGTCCTTAATCATCCTTAGGATTGAACGTACAAAGATTATATTTTTCGTTTACTATATAAACATTACATCCAAAAACATTTAAGTATCTAAATATTGGTTTTTTATTATTCTACAACCGATAAGGTATTTTCTTCAAGATAAGTCTTATAAAATCAATTCTTATCACTATGAATTTTTTTATTTTTTTTCATTATCCAAAAATTTAGTAGGTATACTATATTCATTAAATATAACATTAGGAATTTATTTCAATGAGATATTCCATAATTTATAATTAAATTTTATAGAGTTCTTCTTGGTGCTAAGAAATTTTATATAATACCAACATTTGAAAAAAAAGGATTAAATTCAACCCTTTTAAATTCTTCATCATGATAACTTATCAAATAATAAATTTTTTCAAATATTTAATTATAAATAATTTTACAATATTTCATAAATATTGTTTACGATTAAATATTATTCTTAAAATATTAGACCATATAAATCTAGAATAATCCTAAATAAAAAAACAATGGACTTTACACCAAGACATGAAGTACTAGAGCATCCAAAAAAATCCATGTTAATAAGTTCCAATGGTCCAAAATTAGAAATTGTATTGAATAACTTAAAATTTTATTTTCATTTCATTCCTATATTTAAATTCTTCTCATAATATATCTATTTTCACACTTAATGTGTTTATATTTGTAATTAAAATTAATATTTGATAATTTTCACGATGAATACACATTTAATATTTCTATTCTTATATTCAACTTCTAAGATTCATTTATGTCATCATTAAAATAATTTATTTTACATCATTACTAATAATTAAGGTCTAAAAATAGACATTCTCAGTCTTAGGTTCTTTAATCATGATTAATTTTATTTTCAAAACATATCAAGTATTCGTAGAAATATTTATTAAGAAACATTAATAATGGACATGAGAGATAAATATCATGTTATGTTTAGATTCATCTCCATAAATAACCATGTAGATAAGAACTAAATTTAGATCTAAAACTAAATTAACACTTATAATAATCCCTTTTGATTTATCATAAAAAATAATATATCCACTATAAATCATTCAAAATGAATGAATTTTTTAGAGATTTGTAATAATATACCTCAAAAAATCTTTTACCATATAATAATTTGTAGTACTGTTCCTATGGATTTTTACTTATAAAACAGGATTAAAAATAAGTTTATTTTGTAATCTTAGGGTCTTTGATTAAATTGTGTTAACAATTAAGAATCATGATATCCATATCTTTTAAAAATGAATAGAATTACCCTTTTTATCTTTAGAAAAATATATAGACACATAAGAATTTTTTATTTCAAAAAAATTAAGAATTTATAATATAAAAATATTTTTCATTATTTTATGTTATTAAAGAGTGAATAATGTTACAATATAAATTATTTTATAACTTTTAATAGGTTTAAATTAATTTCAATAAATTTTCAGTTTCTCACCATTACTATCAATACCATGTTTTTATTTAGTAAGATAACATTTACTAAGGATTTGTTCAAGATAATCCCCAAACACTAAGAAAAATTACAGATACTAATTTTAATGATTTAATTTAAGTTATTTTTTTTTCAAAATTTACTATCATGATGTATATATGTATAAAAATATTTTCTAAAATTATCATTCATATCGAAAATATATTACGATAATTTCAATTTATTCTGAAGAATAACCCCATGAGATATCTTTAAAAAACATTCTTATTAGTACATGATTTATATATTTCATACAATATTGAAAAATATTCAATTAGTTCATCAATAGAATAGATTTATGTTTGAGATTTTAAAATTGAAGGTTACAAATATTTCACGTCATCAATTATACCTATAAAAAACATAATTTCATTTTATGTTTGATATATCTACTCCTTAATAAGAATGAAAATCACTAATATATAGTAAAGACTCTCTCAGTCAATCATTTCAATCTATATTCACCTTATTCTTGGAAACAGAGTTTTTCTGAATTTTTATTTGATATTTCTTCTTCTATTTGAGATGAGGGAAATCAATCCTGATATTACTATGATATTTCACATTCATAAAATTTTATTTTTTTATATTACCAAAATTATTCATAAATTAACTAAATAATATGTAAATTTTATTCCAATATTGTAATATAGATAAACTTTATTTCTTTATTAACTATGTTCATCTCCTTGACAATAACAACATTATCCCAATTTATCAACTGATTCAAAAAAAATTATTTTTAGATGTTATTGTTATTAATATTTGAGATTTTTATAGAAAAATTTTCATTGTTTTACTAATCTTGTATCCTATGTGTATAAATTCATTTTAGCCTCATACATCAGAAATATTATCTTAATATTTTCATTTTTAGATCATTCATAGTTGTAGACTATAGTTGAAAATTAAATTGCACTATATATTTTAGGTAAAAGTCTAGGAACATTCATGGTTTGATCTAACTTTGGGATTTAATATCCTAAATAAGTAACAAAATTTTTAATATTATTAAGAATTCAATTTATCTTTGTAATTATTTCTCCATATATTATTCCAAGAGTATCAAATTTATGTTTTATTATAATATATTTTATTTGTACTGCATTATAAGTTCACTCAATTAAAAATTCTATAGCTTCCCACACCTCATAAGCTATAGGGAACTGAGAAAATATATTAAATTAATGTTGTACAAAATTTAATGTAATTAAATTCATAGATTTGGAATTCCAATCAAATTCATCATGTTAAACAACACTTCATTTTTATGGCCCATCATATGTTTTGATAGTGTTTTAGAAAATTCCAAAACATCGAAGACATAATTATTTATATTGATCGTCATCCTAGTTTTCCCCCACCAATAGTTTTTCTTAATGAAATATATATCATGTACAATGTATATTCCTTCTCTAGATACATCCATATAAAACTGGTATTTATGTAAAAGATCATTCCCTCTATCTATTAGTCCAAAAGATAAAATTTAAGGGGAATTCTCTAAAAATAATTTTATCTAAAAAAAGGTATAAAATGAATCTAGATGAAGGGTTTGGTGGTTTTGTAATTGATTCAATTAATAATTTATAGATAAAAATATATCTTACTTTAATTCTATATGTTCACCAATCATAAGTTGTGTTATTCAATAGAAGTAAGAGATATAAAAAGACCAAGACATAAGAAATTTTTAAAGTGGTTAGAGTTATAGAAAAACTTTTCTAGTATACTCCATAAACACTAGATGATATTACTTTGATTATTACATATATCCTTTTTCTGAAAATATTCACAACTGGGTGTAAGAAGCTCTTATTTGTACAAATTTTGCGAGAGATTTTTCTAGGCCTTCATTTTTTAAGAATAAATATCATCAATCACACTATAGTTACTATATGGAGATTAAATTGGTAAAATTATATAAAATATATTCAAATTAAATTTCAGATTATTATATATTTTCCAGTTTAATGAAAATTTTAGATGCATGATATTCTTTAAAGGAAATATGTTTATATTCAAAGGGTATATATAATAGTTCTCTTTTTCCCTAGTAAGGATCATCATGTTATTGCATAAATATATCCTTATACATAATTATCTGAGAAAAACCATTGATCCTATAAAAATAATATAGATGACACTTTTTAATAGAACTAGAAAACTCTTATTGTCAATAAAAAAATAATTTTCCATAATTTTAGTATCTCACATCCAACGGTAGAGAGATGTTATAAATTATATATCAAAGATACTTTTTCAAGGGAATATATAATAATATCCTTAAAATTATAAAAAAATTCATTTAATTATCTTCAATCCTTCATTAAAATATTTACAAATAAACTCGATCAAGATTCTATAAATTTTGGAAAATCCCACCCTAAATTTTACCACAACTATGGCTTCATAAAATATTTGAATTTAAAATATTTTAATGAACCTTCACATGATTTACTATCTTTATAGTCTTCGTTTGATCATCATAGTGTAAATTTATTTTGATAGTAAATATTTATATAGTTTGTCTTCATTAGTTTTATCATTTTAAGGTACACCTAATAAGGTTCTCTACTTAATGAATATTCTCAAAAAAATTTATGCCATAATATTTGTGGGGAATGATTCATAGGGTTCAACCATTAGTGTTAGGTACACCAAACACTCATATTGTATAATACTTTATCAAATTACAATTTCATAGGTTATAATATTCATCTTAATAAACGTATAAGTTACTTTGTATGGTAAAAACCATTTTTAAGGGATCATACCTTTAAAAAGATGTTAAAATATAATATTCATATATTATATATCATGACTCATATTGTATAACATTATATAATCATAGAGTACTTTAAGTACCTTTTTAGGGTTCAATTCATTGGCAATAAATTAAAAATTAAAACTCAACGAGCTTAAATAATATCTTAAATATAGAAAACAAACTTGATAAAACAATAATAAATATATTGAAAACACTTCTAAAAACACATTAAAAATAAATTTTTTTATTGTGAATCAAAACTAATAATAAAGTTTGAACATGTTAGATCAACATTAGTATGTCCAAAAAAACAAACAAAAATATAATGACCAAAACATTTATAAATAAAATTCATCTAATGTTTTAATTAAATGTGTTATTTTGTATTACGGTTTTATTATAAAATATAAAATTTACAATATCTAGATTCTTTATAACCTTTGATAATATACAAATTGAACAGTGATATTATATTTATTATAAATATAAGGTTTCAAAATATTCAATTGACAAATACCAAACATGTGATGGCCTCAACAAGTTGGATTGTACCCTATGAAGCCAATTTGTCAGTGCTTTTAAGGGAGACATAGTCAGTGGGATTATCCTTTGAGCAATCTGATTCTGAGATCTAGTAATATATGTATAAGTGAAACCATTTATCAGAGAAGTTCAAGCACATCGAGATTATGTCTCAAACCATGTACACTTATTCATAACATGAAAGCATCATTACCACACGCCATAACATTAGGATATTTTTAGGTCTATTAAAGGTATATGTATCAATACTATTATAATATAAATAATAAAATGACTATTTTTTAGAATAATGTTCATATTTCCATCTTATCTTTATTTTATAAATGAATTTCCATTTTTAAATAATAAAACAAAAATTGTATTTTTAATTAGTATTTAATTTCTAAAAGAATTTTATTTTGATGAAATAGTACATATTTTAAAATAAATAATTTCAATTAAAATATTATAATTAAATAATTCTTTTTAAATATAAATTAATAAATAATTTTTATGAAGTTAGATTTAATTTTTATAAGAGTTGAGAAGCTGTTATTGTCAAAAAAACAAAAGATTTTTTACCAAATATTGATTATTATTTTATAAATAATATTAAAATATTTATAAAATTAGCTGTATAAAATGAAAATTATTTTTTTAATCATAATTTCAAAATCATCCAACGGTTAATTCTTCATTATTTTTGGAGATAATAGATTTTTCAAGAAAAATTTAAATATTGTCTAAATTTACATTGTGTATTATGACAACATAATGACCGAAAAGTGATGAAATAAATACTATAAATGGTATCATGGACCAAATATATTTTTTCCCTTTAAAATAATTTGATTTTATTTTTATTTGATTAATTTTATTAATATATTTTTAATCATCCAAACCCATTAATATATTTTAAGGGTTAAAATCATTTTGTTAAGAGTGTGATTACTTCCACATCAGAAAGGGTATTATTTAAATATTTTCAAGACATTTCAATATAAAATAATGAAATCCAATATCATTTGAAAGAAACAATTTTCAAAAACATTTGGATGGTCTGTGGTTATTGTTGTTTCATTATATTGAGTACAAAACCTATATTTTAGAACTGATAAATAATTCCCCTATATTTTCTTATATAATCCCAAAAAATATCCCATTTATATTCACTCAAAATCCTCAGATCTTGTTATTAATTTGAAATCCACATTCTATATTCCTCCCAAGGTTACCGAAGCTCTCAATTATCACACCCCAAGCATTAGGATACACACACTTAAGTAAGGTATCTACACCTTCTCTTCTTTATTCATGTTTATTTACTATCTTATGACTTCTATTTACAATTAAAAATGTTGGTATATGTATTTCAATGTTCCTACTACTTCCCATTTGATTTAAAAATTATGATATACCCATTTCTCTCTCATCAACACATTGGAATTTTTATGTTATGTTATTATGCAGCCAACATTTCACCATTATTTTCCATTCAGAAATAATTGTTTAGACAACACCGTACTAATTTAATATCAAGGATTATCACAATTATAAACTTATAATTCATTGAATTGGGACTTAAATGTTTTTATTCCACACTCCAATATCATGGATTAGAATATAATAATGAATTAATCCATGTTTTATGATCAATGTGGAAAACAATAATGATAATGAAATGAATGTGACGAGTGCTCTAGGAATTATATAACACTCTAATGAATTGGGTAATGTTTATTATCATGAGATGTCATGTTCAAATAGATAGTGAACCTAATTCCATTATGAGACATTTTACATAATTACTTTTGGGAATTTATCCATGAACTATTTTTATGATGTAATGTTTAAGTTGTTTTCTCATTTCCCTTGTCTCCTTTATGATTATAATGATATATCGTGTCTCATTGTTCATGTTTATGATTGTTAATACTTTTTTAAATGCCTATTGTTTGACATGTACTATTATTTTCATGTTATTTCATGTTTATTCCCATACTCATATTTTTATCCTCCTCTTATTCTTATTTATATCCCCAGGTTATCCCGCGATGTGTTAAGTATGATGGAATATGTTGATCATGTTAATGATGATTTCAATAGTGATGTTGTATTCCCTATTTTATGATTTTATGTACTTTATTGAATTCTAAATGACACTAGACTCATATATATTTTGGGATATAATAAGATTAATCTTATGTAATAAATCATGTATTAACATGTAATAAATAGATGTTTTCTAATAGTTGGTATCAAAAGAATAGTTTAGTTATTTTTAGGATTAGGATCAGAGAACTCTAGAGAAATCCATAAATATAAAACTAATAATAAGAAATAAAATCCAAAAATATGGTAATTATAATGTAACTTCATTATCAAAAAATACATCTTGGACTGGATAAAACAATTAGATGTGGCTCTATTAAAAATGTGTATATGGGTAAAACTGGAAAACACCTTATTGAGATAGACTCGATCGGGAACTAGTGCACAACAAAGGGACTTCTTGCACACTTTTTTTGACACACCTGGGGGATATGATTTGGTTAATTCATAAGCAAATTACACACTATTATTAAGGGAAAAAGTTTTCCACAAGTTTCCATGATAGGAAGAAGATCATGGATAACATATATTGAATATTATAAAACTATATATTACGGAAATAATTGTAATTTATAACTTCTAACTATAATATCATTGAAATCCTACTTTATGTGCTTAATATTTTAAAAATATGAATCCCTAATTTCCACTTTATGTAGATGTAGGCTATAAATAGGATTAATCGAGTAAACAATATTAGTGATGAGAAATGTGATGATTGTCCTAATGAGTTTCCAAGCCAAATTGGAGTGGGAATAGAAGATGTTATAATGATTCCCTCTCAGTTGAATGATGTTCTAATTTGAATGATGGATCAAGAGTAGCATCCAAATATCCCTAGGTGTGAACAAGTATTAATTGAAAATATTATGTGAGAGAGGCCTCTGTATTTAAATATTTCATTTGATCTGTAAATCACATAATAATCGATCAAATCCACTAAGAAGATCTTCTTAATCCTTCAATGTTCTGAACAGGAGAAGGTTCTACTGGATATTTATCATATGGAGGGAGAAAATTATCAGTAGTCAACATTGATCGGAAATTCAAAGTTTGAGGGTGATAACAAAGTAATGTGGTGGAAGGAATTTTATAAAAAAATGATAAATATTTTCCTCACTCTCCAACTTAAAATAGAAATGGATTTCTATTTACTCATGAAAAAGTAGATGAATCTATCAAGGTATATGAAGAAAAACTCACAAGACTTTAAATGATACACCTTCAACATTGTTTTTATCGCTGAGTGAAAGGTTGGATGCTTTTTGTTTGGGCTAAATAATAGTCTACAAAAATCCATAGACAGTCGTTACATTGTTAACTATGAAGAAACTGTTTAATATTCCCTAAAAGATAAGATGGAGATCAGTGAATTTAAAGGGTTTCATGGGGATTGGATGTGTCATTTAGAGTTTAATTTTCTATGTGTATTGGATAAATCAAATAGTTTAAAGAAATTTAAACATCCCACTTACTAAAGTGTGGAAATAATCACCCTAGAAAATCCATAAGGGGAACGAAGAAATTCTATAGGTGTGGGAAGGAAAGAATCCTAGATAACGATTATTAATATGATGAACCGTATAATCTGAGGAAAAAACTAATTAATTTGTCAAATATCATCATATTTTTCCTTTCATCAACTACAATGAACCGGGGATCCCTCCAACCCAATTCACTAATCCATGGGCATTCAGAGACAACCAATATCTTCCAATGCAGTAGGGGATATATTTTTCTATCACAACCTTTGAGGGGGATCCCTACAAAAATTTGGGGATATGTATTCTTGTTATTCATACAATAATATCCAAAATACTTTTTGATTCTTGTTATACACATTACTTCAAATAAAAAATTATAGTCAAACTATTAAAACACCACCACAAAGCATTAAAGTAAAGTTGTCGAGGAAAATGAAAATCTGGGAAATTATTCCATCACAATTATAAAAAATACCTATCAAAATATGCGGGCTTAAATTAAATAAAAGCCTTGAAATACTCACTTTTGTGGAATTTTATGATTTTCTTGGAATTTATTAGCTTTATCTATACAAATTCTTTATCAATTATTATAACATGAAAATCACCCTGCCAATCCCAAATCATCTTATGATCCTATAAAATTTCAAGGAGCATGTTGAATCTTCTTTAGAACTATCATCTCAAACATGGTTTTTATTTCCTTTAGAGATATAATATATATCTCAAGTGATTGTGTCTAAGGAAAGAATCGCCCTTGAAGACAAGCACATTATGGTGGAATACACTGATGTGTTTCCAAAACAATTTCCTAGTCTTCCTACAATCTGAAAGGATTAATTTCAAATCGATATTATACCTAGGTAAATACCATTACCTAATACCCCATATAGAAATTATATTGTAGAACTTGAGGTGTTTAAGAAACAACTACATTAGAATTAGGATAAAGGGTCATTATGCCAATGTGCATCACCTTGGGGTGCGCTAGTCCTCGTCATTAAGAAGAAGGATGGGTCATTGTGCATTTTTATTAATTATTATAAGCTAAAAAGGATAATGAAAAGAATAATTAAACTATTCTAGAAATTGCTTAATTTTTCTATCAGCATCATAGAGCATGATAAATCCCCACGGTGGATCTTCATTATGGATAATACCATGATAGGGTGAAGTATGGGGATATCCACCAGCCTTCTTTACAAACAATGTATAGGCACTATGAGTTCATAGTGATTCCATTTATACTTATGAAATCTTGAAAATATTAATGGAATTGATGAATATAGTCTTTAAGAGAATTTTAATACTATGATAAAAAAATTAAAAAAGATAATTTTTGTGCCATGTACATAAAATGTGTGTTTTGGTGAAGTAAGTGACATTATTAGAAAATATCATCACAATAAATTGGATATATGTGGGCCCTTTAAAGAGAGATTCAATTGAATATTGGATGAGTCCAACATATATGCTTAATATCTATAATTTCTATATATTATCTACATACAATTGTCGATTTTTGAGAAATTATTCACAAATCTCAAACCCTCTAACCCAGCTAACTCATAAGGGTGAGAAGATTTCATGAAATGATGAATCTGAGGAGAGATTCAATCAATTAATGTGGGGGATTATCAACGAATCGATGAAACACTAACCACATGTGGATAATATTTCATGGTATTCAGAGATGTTTAGAATATGTGATTGGATTGTGTGTTTATGCATAATAAGAAAGTGATAGACTATGCTTCAAGGAAGTGGATAGTCCCTGAATAGAACTACCCAAAATCAAGATCTATAGTTGGGTATAGTAATATATTCTTTAAAAATATGGAGGCATTATCTCTTTTTGTATTAGTGTGAAATATTTATGGATCAAAAATTCCTCAAGTATATTTTCATACAAAATAAGCTGAATATACCTAAAAAAAGATGGATAAAGCTGACCAAGGAATATAAATAATCAATCCACTAGTTTCTTGGAAATGCAGATAACGTGGAAATTGTTCTATTTATAAAGGATCCAAAAATTTTATAATTGATGAGATTTCAAAAGGATATAATCATCTTATACATAAAAAGGATGGACATCGGAATCCTAAAGCATATAACATCATCAATCCTTTCAAAAATAATTTCTCAATTATCTCATCTAGAGGAGAAAAATAATGCTCAAAGAGTTGATATGGGAATTCAAAAGAAAGTAGTAATATATAGAATGGGAAATCCTCATATTTTGTTAGTAATGAAGAAGGTGTTGTATGATTTGGGTCATGACTATATGTAACATAAAATCATGAGTTAAAAAAGAACTATTGGATGATTCACATAGCTCGACCTTCTCCATCCATACAGGAAGCACAAAGATGTATAGATATCTCTAAGAGAAGTATTGGATGTAAAATATGAAGATGGATATTACATAATATACATCAATATGTCTTGTATGTCATCAAGATAAAGTGGAAAGAATTAATTACTAGGGGATGATGCAACCATTAACCTTACCTACATGGAAATGGGAAAACATGACCATAGACTTTTTCACTAGTTTTACCTAGACATCAAGTGGACATAATTATATCCTGGTTATGGTGTATCATCTTAAAAATACTACACACATAATTGGGATTCAAGAGGAATTCTTACTCGATCAAATTTTTTGGATATATATTATAGAAGTGGTGAGGTAGTATGGAACACCACTACCATTTTTATCTGATCGAGATCCAAGAATTAGCTCCAAGTTCTAGTTAATTCTTTAACAATCCATAGATACTGATTTGAACTTAATCATGTATTATCTACCTCAAACTAATGGAAAATATAAATGGACTATGAATAAATTAGATGACATGTTTAGAGAATTCTCCATGGAATTCAGAGGATAATGGGGCCAACATCATTCTCTATTCAAGTTCTCAAACAATAATAGTTTCCACTCATGCATCCAAATGGCTCCATATAAATCTAATTATGGGAAGTGGTGAAGAACACCTGGATGTTGTGATGTAGTTGAGGCTGAAAATAATATGGTCCAGAAATGGTCAAGGAAATAGTGTAAAATGTTATGACTATTCAGTTTAATGGCATGGTATTCCCCCACATATCTCTATGGAAAAAGGTAATTAGATTTTTGAAAAAGTAAAATATTAGTCCAAGATCAATCAACCCATTTGAGATAATTAATCTCATTATAGTGGTATGATATCGACTAGAACACCCCCAATCATATTTAATGTATATGATGTATTACATGTATATATCTTAAATATGTACATACCAGAACCCTCAAATTTACTCAATCTAGAGGTGGCATAGTTGGAGAATAAACATACCTATGAGGAGTAGCCGGTGAAGATCTTAGACTGTAGAAAAATAATTTCTACATAATAAGAAAATGAACTTGGTAAAACTGATGTGGATAAACAACATATTTGATGGGGAAACTTTAAAACTGATGGAAGTGAGAAATAGAGTTACCCTCATCTGATTTAGGGTGTGAAATGGAAATTTCGAGGGAGAAATTTTTGAAGGGGGGAATATTATAACAAACCAAAAAATTATAAATAAAATTCCCATTATGATTTAATTAAATGTATTATTATGTATTATAGTGTTATAATATCCTATATAATTTAGAAGACTATTAAGAATCGTAATAATTGATAGTATAGTTACTTTAGAGTTTTCATATTATTAGTATAAATATAGGGTTTTAACAAATACAATTGACACTATGAAAGGAAGTGATGAATTCAACCCATAGTATCATACCCTATGTTCCCATTTATCTTTTCCTAAATTGGAGATAACATCATAGGTATTTTCACTTGATTGATCGAAAGTTGAGATACAATAACTTAAGCAAGATCCAAACTTTTTATGGGATAAGTTCAATATCATCAAGATCACGACCCAAACAATTCATGCTGAACCATAGATGGTAGTATCACCGTCAATAAACATACCCTTAAATATTTTATAGTTTATTAAATGGATATGTATCAACACCATAATAATATGAATATTTAAATCTTATTTAATAATTTTCATATTTTCTTCTTATTGTGAATTTATAAATGATTTTTATTTTTATATTATAAAACATAAATTGAATTATTATTAATATTAAATTTCAAATAAGATGGTTATTTTGATGAATTAATGATCTTTTTCAATAATTTATATTTAATAAAATATTATTATTAAATTATTTTTATTAAATATAAATGTTCCAATAAATTTTATTATGTCAAATGAAATCGTTAAAAGGGTTCAAAAAATATTATTTTAAAAAAACCCAGTATTTCTCAATAAATAGAGATTTTTATTTTAAATGTGATAATTAAAATATTTTTCAAACTATTTAGATAATATTTTTATTACTTTTGTAATCATAATTTCTAAATTATCCAATGGAGACTTTTCCATAATTTTCTAAGACAATTGAATTTTTAGGTTGAAATTAAATATCATATAAATATACAATGTCTATTATGAAATCATAAGGAACAAAAATTTATATAATAAAAAATATAAATGGAATCCAAAACCAAATATTTATTTTACCTTTAAAATAATTTCATTTTATGTTTATTTGATAAATTTAATAATTCCTTTATGAATCCTCCAAAACAAAAAATATATTTTATGGTTTGAAAATAATTTCTTTAAGAGGGTGATTCACTTCCACATCATCAAGAGTGTTATTTTAATATGTTTAGAGCTTTTCATTATGAAATATTTAAAACAACTAAAATTTGGTAGAAACCATGGGATGGTTTTTGTTATTGGATATTTTATTATATAGTGTAGAAAACCCATGTTTCAAAAATGATAAATAATTCCCCTCTATTTTCCAAATAAACCCAACCATGATCTGATTTATATTAACTAAAAATCCATGGATAACATATTAAATATTAAATCCCCTCTATATATCTCCTCCCCCTCTCTTAATTACATAATAAACTCCTCCAAAGTATTTCTAGACACACATTCAAGTAAGGGATCATCATATTCTCTTATTTATTTACATTTCGTTATTATATTATACATTCTATTTGAAATTCCTAATTTTTTTATATGTATTTACACATCCCTATTACTTCCCATTTTATGTAGAAATTATTATATAGCCATTTCTATCTCATCAAACCAATTTATGAATTTTCATGTGATGTCGTTATACTATAAAACTTTAACCACAATTTTACATTCCAGAACAATTGTTTAGTGAATACCATACCAATATATAAGAAAGGGTATTCACCTATTTACAATTACAATTAATTTTAAATGTTACATACATGTATTTATTCCAAAATACGTAAAAATGGAATAAATATTATGATGAATGAATTATTTTTTATGATATATGTGGTACACTTACGCATGATAATGAAAATAATGTGATATGTGCACCAAAAATTTTATAGTGTGGTAATGCATTGGGTAATGTTTTGTCTCATGAGATGTCATGTTGGGACAATGAGTGACCATGACACCTATTTGGGACATTTTCCATCATGATATATTGTCATTTATCCTTGAACTATGATAATGATGTAGTGTTTTATGTGTTTCCACATTTCCCATATCGCCTTAATAAAAATCATGCTATATCATGTATCATAGTTCATGTTTATAATTCTTACTACTCTTTTATATGCCTATTTTATCACATGTTTTATTTTATTCATGTTATGCCATGTTTATTCCCATTATGGGGTTTATAGCTCACCCCTTTCATATGTATATCCCAAGGTTTTTTGAGGATGTTCTATGTATAATGGCATATTTTGAGCATGTTAAATAAGTTTTCTATAAATATTTTGTATTCCATATTTTAATTTGTTATGTAATTTACCTACTTCCAAATGACACTATAATTCATGATCATTCGGGTTTTGTTAAGTGTAATATTACATATTAAACAAAGTATTAATATATAATCATGTGAATGGATTTCATTAAATACATTAGATACAATACTTTTATTACTTTTATAATTATGTTAACAATGTTAAATACATATATTGGATTTAGAAAATACAGCCGATATAGTATCATTTTTATTATAGAAAAAAGAAAATAATTTCACATATAGAATCACATTGACTCATTAGAAATAATTTAAATTTTATATAAAATATCATTTAAATGAATCTATTTATATTTATAAAATATGAGTTAATATTTATTAATTGTTTTGGATAAATAAGAGAAGATCATGTTATAAGAATATCACAAGAACAAATTGGTGGCTTGAAAAAACCTAACAATACAATAAAAAGTCATTAATAATTTCATTTATCAACAATAATATCCTATAGAACATTAAATATAAATCCCATGAAGAAATTTAAGTAATCACATCATATCTATAAATATAGTTCAAAAAAATCTATGATAAAAACAAAATGAAATACTTCTAAAATTAACCAAAAAGTTAAACAACCAACTCACTAATAACATGAAGTGATTATTATTGAATTAATCCCTAGAAACTAAAGAATACTAGAATAATTTTCACCTTAATAAAATTCCACTAATATAGTGATAATAAAAGACTAAAACCAATACATGAACCTCCTTTAGATAATTCTAGATAAATTCTCGTCGTTTAAGATGAATTTCAACATGATATGTTGATATTTACAAAAAATCACAATTTACAAAAAAATAAATGTTAAGAAATTGAAATAAGAGAGAATAAGATTTGTGGAAGTGGGATTACCTTGTCTTGGACATAAAAAAGACCCATGAATCCTTCTTTAATTATGAGAATAATTAAGTGGAAATCAAAACATGAAGAGGCCATGGGAGGGATTCCATACATTAAGAATAAATATAGTCCCAAAATGAGAAAGGAAAAAAATACTATGGGTAAACAACGATTATGGGAATACAATGATGATGATGTGATAATGGCGGAGATGAAGTGTATGGTGCATCTAGCTCAACGTGTTGCAAGGAGGTTCAGGCATGTTGAGGTACTGGGAAAGAGGGAACCAAATTTCGGATGGTTTTGTTTGAATTTTGAGTATTGAATTTTGAAATAATCTTGATGTGGGATACTAGGATGCTGATTGAATTTACGTTTTCCACTACCATAAAATGGTTTTCGTCAAATTCAAATAAAATATATTTTCAGTTAGTGGTATTACCATACACATCGTCAACTGACATTATATGTTAGGAAGTAGTTTTCACCTCTAGGATTTAATAAGACACGTTCAAGGATAGTGACATCCAAATCCATTAATGTTATTTCTTGTCCTTCCTTTTCCATTAATCTGTATTCACCACTTCTATATTGATACATTTTAATAGAATATATATATTCTTTTACTATATAAAATTTTAAATCTATATCTTACAAAATCCTAAATTTTCTATATTGATATTATCTAACTGTACATTAAAATCATCCAGTTATATAACCTCTAGAGATAGTGAACTCCAACTAAATTATGAAACACGTGTGATGTGTCAAGAACTAATTACTATATTTTACTTAGAAGTGTGAGGGAATAATGATTCTATTGAATTGATATTTGATACAAATTTTCTAGCAGTTTTTTCTGAAGAACTATAAATGAATCTCTAATACTAATTTTTGGGTCATATGAAACTTCTAAACTATAAGAACTTATTCTTCCATAACATACAATGAAGAAAAAATGTAATAAAATGATTCCATTATATTTATCAAAATGAATATAGAAGAAAATTGGTGGCCAAGTCTTTACACAAAAATACATATCAATGAAAAAATACATAATTTATTTTAAACACAATAATTGAGAAAAATAAAGGTAAAAGGACAACCGAAATATTTTTGTGTGTCAAACATTTTTCAAAATCCATTGAGGGAACAATGTAATATTTTATATTGATGAATCAAAATATCACTAGAATATTATACAAGAATCTAATAACATAATATTCCACACTCAACTAATTATAGAAGAATCTAATATATGAAACAAGTAACACTATCAAAAATTCATTATTGAGAGTATTACCAATCATATCCTATCATTATGCATATCAATTTTAACATTCAATGACTTAAAAAAAATTAACATACAATTTTGATCAATTTTTTTAAAAAATATAAACTCTATTAATATACTCTTATGTATCACCCATTATAAAAAAACTATATTGAATAACTCTAAAAATAATCATTTTTATATCTTTACATTCTCATTTAGAGTTAAAACATGGAAATTTTTTTATTTCCCACTCTATACACCATCATATTATCTACTAGCTTTTTGATGTTTGAATTACCAATATTACACACCACTAGTATCCTCAAAGCCCCTAAAATTAGGCTATCAAAATAAACAATTCTTCTGGTATAATGAATTTTTAAAAAATTGTTCTCACATAACCAAGCCTAATATAATCACACATTTTATTTCCATATTTCAGACTTTATAAAATTGGAATGTTGTTTCTCCTTTTGTAAGTCCTTAAACACGACGCTCAAATTTTATTCATTCTCTTCCTTAAACATAGAATATATTATAACAAAATCGACCCTAAATTGAAAATTTTAATATATAAATATTTTTATCCATTAGATCTATGAACATATCAATGGAATTTGTATGTTCAAATGGAATAATTATAAATTCATAGAGTCCATATGTTATATAATACTATATCTTACCTATATCCTTCATTTTCAACATTAATTGATTATATTCATATTGAATCTAAATCATTGATAATTATTTATCCCCTTAATATTGATTGACTATATGGGGTGAAAAATACTTGTTCATGATCTTGATCCTGATAATTTCACTATAATCAATCTTCAGACTCATGGAACAATCTATTACCTTATCAAATTGAACTTGTGCACCCTATAGAAAATACTTGGGAGTATAAAACCCTTATAAAGATTCTCTTTGAATTTATACATAAATTATTCTGATTAATTAGGGCTATTATATATGGATTCTATGGAATTATCAATGAACCAATCATGAGTTATATTGAAAAATTCATCTCGTTATTATGGGAAATAGCAAAAAACTCTTAAGGAGAAACATCAATGAATTCATTCAAAATGTGAATATCCTTCATTGAGAGTTTCTTCCCTAATATTTGAGCTAAATACCCTTCATTATTTGGTATTATGACACATATAATGTATTATTTTTTCATAGGGAGTTTATAGTAGTCCTTTTATTGATAGATAACCTAGGGTTGATTTTGGATATGACATGTAATTTTACTATCCTAATAATAAATATAGTATCTATTTAGAGAGGTCCAATCAATTCCCCAAATAACATAAAATCATTCCAAAGGGAGTATTATAAAATTCATAGTAAGAACATTATCAAAAAAATCTATATGATTGAGTGATATACTTGTAATGAAATCATCACACTAATTAAAGTTTTCACATATAATTAAACATATGATTGTTGGTGAGGTGATTTAATTCCATAAAATAGATTATATACATAAGGGATTGTGTGGATCTAAAATCAACTAATAAATTTTCATTTATTGAGTTGATGATGATTTTACCTTTCACAACTTCATTTTTATAACCCTATTTGGTTGTTTTGATTATATTAGTCTTCCATTTCACCCTTTTATTTTGAAATATATTACCCTAATTGCTAATATTAACGCTTGAATATGTGAAATTGTTTAAATAATCTACATAATCCTTATAATTATATAATTCATATATGTGTGCTGTATTTGGATTATTTTTCATTCCATTAATTTTATTATTTATCATCATTATTTATCTTCAATATTCAAATACTTCATGGACTTATCTTTAACACTGGAAGTATTTAATAATTCTTTTGAGTTAATTAGAAAAATAATCCTCTATATAGTTTTTATTTATAATAAAATAAATCTTCTTTCCACCATAGTTTTTATCAATTTAGTTTTCACATAATTCCATTTTTCATTCCTTTCCCAAAAACAATGAAAATAATGGGATTATATAATTTCTATTTCAACATTGAGATCACATCTAAGAAACTCTTAATTTCTACTCATGTCACTTACATCCCACAATTTCCAGAGACATGATTTTAGGAAATAAAATAAATTGTAGATTTATATTTTGATGTCAATGTGGAATTAGAATCCTTCCATGCAAGTATCGTGAATTTTTAGTCATATTTACTAATGGATTTATGTTAATTTTTCATCAACTAAAGGAATTATTACACCATTTTAGTGAAAAAAAATTAAGTGAAATTATTTTTTGAAAATATATTTTCAAAATCCTCCCATTCCAATGAGTCCATTTCTTTTCTCCCACGTCCAATTATTATTGATGATCTATAATTTTTTAGCATCACCTTTCAACTGATGGACTTATTAGAAAACCTTTTTATGCCCCATGCATTTGATAATTAAATTTTAAAATCCAATTATATTGATCATATTCTCAAAATATAGTATATAAAAACGAACAGTAAATTGCAATAGTCATTTGTAACTTGAAAAAATGAATGGTGATTAATTTCTTCCTTGAACATTTTTTTTAGTTAGTCATGGTTAGTATTATTTTTTATTTGATTATAGTGTTTGGAGACCATAGATATGATATTTTTCACATCAACTACCATATCGTTTATTTTCTCATTAGGATAATCATTGCATTAACATTTACACTCATTGTTTAATGAATTGTTCTGTTTTCTATCAATTAACAAAAACCCAAATAGTTGGTCTGATTATCAATAAGTAAAAACTAGTGTCTGAAAACATATGATAAGAAAAATCAATCCTATGATATAGTACATTTTCAAAAAATCATTTAGTTATATTACATTTTAGGTTCATCTTACATGAAATTTGGTTCAACATTGGTTTTTTAAGGTTCTATTATCATTTTATTCATAACATAATCCATATATTCAATGATACCCCACATGAATGAAAATTTAGATGACATAACTGTAACATAAATTGATGTCACTTCATATGATGTGAATATTCATTTCACCTCCTAACAATCCACACACTTAGAAAATATAAGATTATTTCCTTTAGAGATTAGTTTTTGGAACAATTTACAAAAACAATCAACATCTACCATCAAGTTTTTTCTCACATTATACCATTTTATCATTTCATGAAAATAATATTCTCATAACTAATGGAAATTGAAACATTATAAAGGGTGAGTTAATATTATCAGTTAGGAATGAAAATAAGAGATGTTAATTGATGTTCATAAGTGGTCATATTATGAACATGTAGGTATGAAAACAGAATTAGGTTATGTGAATGCAAAATAATGAAATCATTTTCTGTAAATCATGGATTGTAAACTATGAATCAAAACATAAGACTTCTGACCTAACATGTGAAATGGGACATCAAAATTAGGAATTGCGGATTAATTATCATAATCTATAGAATCATAACATTATAATTTCACATAAAAAAGAAATGTGTCATAAGAATGTGGAATATTCATAAGAATGGAAAATCATTGATTATGTTAATGACCACAATGAACAACATAGTGAAATAGTGGATAAAGACTTCTAAACTAGTGTATTTGGTTCACACCCAATTCACAAAATCATAATAAAAATAGTTATATATTATGTTAGTTTTACTAGCCAATTCATTAATTATAATATCAAGAAATATAAATAATTATTAAATAAAATAGAGGGATATAATATTTTGATACCACCTATAATAGAATGAAAAACTAGCTATATGTGTACCACATGAACATAAAAACATTAATAGTTCCATCATAGCTTAATTTACACGTTAAAAATAAATGAGTTTCATAAATATTTATAGAATACATAATCATACTCAATGTTGATAAATTTGGTTGATTGTATCATTAGATAATATCCTCCTAGAATCTTAATAATCATTTAATGATATCGACATAGGTAGAAAATGGTTATAAGAATTTTAGAAAATTACTTTTGAAAAGTAAAAAAATAAATATCCTTTAATTTTTAGAAAAAAAATAGTTTAAAAACGAAATAATTTTTGAATTTTTTTTTAAAATAATATGAATGTAAATAGAAATTACATTGATAAATTATGAAAACTTGAAAATTAACTTTCGTAAATAAACTCAAACAAAATTACAATAGAACTCCACAATATACAAAATTTTAAAATATATTCCTTTAAAATTTTCTTAAATAAAGTCAATTTAAATATAAAATTACCTTAAAAATTCAAAATGTATGTATAAGAACATCTATAACTTATTTTTAAAAACATTTTTCATGATAGAGATTGATTTTTGACTAAAATGAATAGATATTTCCATCACCACTCATAATCATCCATTCAGTTGAATTTTGAACACAAGAGAGGTGAAATGTATTGAAGACATATAAACAATATAAATTAATAAAGGTTAATAAAATAAACATGTTTTTAGGGATAATGATTTTAAAAAACACCGAAATAGTAATTTGGATATAGACAATAATTATTTAAGAGTGATATCGGAAGAGAAATAATTACCAAAGATTTTTGTTTGGTCAAATACACTCTAAATAACTATCAAAAAAATATAGGTATTTTAAACATATATATAATAATTTTATCATTTTATATATGTAATACTATTCCTTTATAATTAATAATTACACTTATATTATTTTATTATTGTTAAAATAATTATTTGAGTTTTAATTGTTCTTTTTTAGGAATTCTCCAATTCTCTAGTTATGATCCTTACTTGTGGATCATGGGTTCATCACCTATATAATGTTCATGAATATTATTTTATGTTTTTGATATGTTTCTATAAACCCTTGGAAATTTTATTTAAATTAGGTTTACAGTTCACATGGAATGCTAAAAAATAACAATTTCAATTATTTTTTATTTAAAAAAATTATATTTATTATGGAAAATAATTTAGAATATTTCATTTATAGAATTATTAAAAGAACATAAATTAATCATTATTAAAATATATTACCATAATTTTATTTTAAAATTTTATTCATGGTGTAAATATTATAACACAATTCATTTAAGTCATGAAAGAGACCTAAATAAGAATCCATAATAACTGCTGAATTAGTTAGAACATGTTACTATGTAATAAGAATATTACATTTTAAAAATATTAATAATTTTAATTTTTCATTAATGTGAAAAACAATATTTAATACGAGGTGATTGAAGATGGTAAATAACCTTGATTAAGAAATCATAACACTTATGTTAAAGACATTAATTTTCCCTAAGAGATCCACATGGAAATGATGTATTTAGGACTCCATGTCACTAAGAGTTCATGGAAAAAATCATGGATTGGTAGGGAGTTAATTTTAAAAAAATTTCAATAATAATAAAATTTAATTGTGTGGGTTTATGAGGTTATTGAGTATTCCTTTTATAGTTGATCATTTGAGACATGTTTTAAAATTCCAATTACCTAATTTGTAAGAAATTTACTTTTACATGGAAAGTAGATCCAAAGTAGACAAAATTGAAAATGAATGAGTATAAGTAGTTAATTCCATAAATAATTCATTTATAGATACTGTTTTATGACATTTTATGAATTTATCAATTAATTTAACCCTTTTTTCTAATTTGACGTTTATTGTGTCAACTAACTGTTATATTCGTAAATTATTTTTATGCCTAAAAATGAAATTCAACTTCCTTAATTATTTCAATGTCATGATTTATAATTTTTCCTCCATTTAGTTTAATTTCATATCTCAATATTAAAAATTTATCTTTTAAATTTAAGCATAAAATATAAAGAAAATTTTAACTTTATAGAAAAATTTATTTTTTAAACATTATATTTTCTTAATATTTTTACATATCTATTAATAATTTAATGATTGTTATTTTTTTAATAGAAAAATTAAATTACATTATAATCATCCTTTAAAAGTTTTCATTTAAATTTATTATGATAAAAATCCCAAAATTCAGAAAAAAAAATTGAAAAATATCAATTATTAACATTAATTGATTTTAATAACATCCTATTATATATTCCATTTTTTGGTCCATTGGTATTTGAATATTTCCGTGAATTTTAAAAACAAGTCATATAATTATTTAACAAAAGTAATAATTATAATAGTATGTAACTAATAAAAATAAATATTGTATAATAAATCATTCAAATTAATTATTATCTTTTTATTTCATTAGAGCGGTATTTATTATATATGAATTATATTATTTTTAATTTATTTGTAATAAATAAAAAATTCGGTGTACGTATTGAAAATAAATATATCAAATGACCATATAGCCAACTTTCATTTATTCAATGTTCATAATTTGAGTATCCATATAACCGATGACCATATATATAACAGTCTTATCACATTATTACATGTAACATTACATACATATATAAATCATTCATCTTATTATTTATTTTATTTCAATATGAGTATCATATTTATACGGATTTGTATTCATTCTATACATAACATCAATGATATGATCATCATGGAAGACCATGATGATAATAATTTCAACCTTGTAGTAGGTTCATTTACATATGATTTCATCACAGTACTAATTATACGAGTATTGTTTCATTTAGTTATCTTTTAATGTTTGTAATTTCAATTATAATGTTCTACCATAATAACTCATCATTCAATTTTTTTCAGTTATTCTTGTTTTAAATTCTGTTAAAAACTTAATAATTATTTAATTTTAAAAATATACAAAAATCACGCGGTGTTATATTCTACACGCCATAAATGAATTTTGACACAAATTTTTTTCATACTCATGAAAACAAATGTGGTTAATTTTTCCTTATTATATCTTTTTGTTTCCGTTTCTCTTCAAAAAAACATATTATTTATATAGAGAAATTTAATGAGGTGAGTCATCTTGTTTTGTAGTATTATATTCCTAGAGTCTAATAGTTAGATCAATTGTTCATCGTAAGAGAGATCACGTCCTAATTGTACCACCTCTTAGTTCATTACATGTGAAGGGTTAGGTACTTTAATTTTCAAAAGTGATACATGGAAAACATCATGATATTGGGATAGGTTTAGGAGATGTTCTATGAAATAAGATACCATCACCATGTGATCAAGGATTTAAAGGGGGATAATGTTCTGTGGATCGACATTACTTTCTTTCATAATCTCATAAATCACCTATATAGTTATATTTGAAGGAGCAACGTATCTCCAATATCAAATTAAGAATCTCACTAATGATTATTAGAATAACTCTTCTATTTATGTTTTCCAGTTTTAATGATTTAATGAGCGGTTTAAAAATTATTTAACATTTCTTGAGAAAGATCTTGTCATACTACCTTACAATCTCTAACATCATTCTAATGTCTTCGAGTCTTGAACCTCTTCCATACACATCTTTATATGGTGATACATAAATTAACAATTGAAACTATTGATATATGAGAACTCTACCACTTGAAGTATTCAATCCTCACCTCTATTAAAATTCATTAAATGTGATATCAATATATCTTACAGATTATTTATGGTCCTTTCCTATTTTTCATCATCTTACTGATTAAACGTAGTGATAAATATAAATTACATATAAAATTATAATTTTAGACTTCTCTCGAAACTTCAGGTAAGCTAAGGTTATTGACTACATATAATAGAGATTGGCACACCATGGATACCTTCCACTTCCATTATGAATATCTTGGAAGGTTGGAAAAAGAGAAATCATATGGAATACAAATAAAATGCACTAAATTATTAAGCTGATCAAATAAAACCCTAATGTACTTATATATTATAGAGGTCTTGGGAAGACCAGTAATGTCATCCATGGTGTTATTGGACTATTTCCGTAACGTTTTGGTAATTTTTTCATCATACCCTTATACCTATGTAATTTAACTCTAACAAACCATTAAATAAATCGTTGAGATATATACTCCACAATATCCATCATCTTGTTATACCACCATAAATAATCATTGAGATCTCTATATTAATTGTTTTTCTTCTCGGATAGATATACAATGATGAGTTATGTGCCTCATATAAAATTTCCATCTTTAATTTTTCTATTGAGGGGATATATATAAATTTCATGAATATTATAATCCCATTATTTTCAACAATGATATCTATAATATTCTATACATTATTATGTATCTTAATATAATTATTTTAAACCTCATTTATTTTTATATGGATTGAAAATTGATCATTTATTTAAGAAATATTGTATTTACACACATCCCAAATGGTTTCAAGTTCTAGCCATTGAAAATTGAGGTGTATATGATCAATATTAATCCCCCTCATAGGCATGGTAAGATGATCATTGTGATTAAAGCATCGAACACCTTGTTTTCCTTCTCATGTTTATAATTTATTTCCTACACATTTTCATAGATCAGTTCCAACCATATAATTTTCCACATGTGAAACTAAATTTGTTTGAATATATAATTAAATCTCTTGTGATCAGTATATATTTCAGAATTTTTACTATAGATATAGTTGATGCAAATTATTAATTCAAATATATACACTAATAGATCTAGATCATGCATCGAGTAATTTTTATCATGGACCTATTAATTTAAAAATGGAATAGGCTACCCCAATTTATTTTTTCATGAAGACATATCCAAATCGTTTTTCTGATAAACCACTACAAATCATAAACAGTTTCCCAGTTCTTGGTTGTGTGAGTACACGTGGAGTAACCAATATTCTAATAAGCTCCTTAAAATGGCCATCATATCTATCTATCTAAAGGATATTGACTCCCTTCAGATTTAATTTTTTAGAGGATTTGATATTCATAGTAACTTTCTCAAAAATAATTGAGAGCGTCCAACCAATCCCATAAAATTATAGATCGTAGTTACAGTGGTTGGTTTGGACCATTATTTAATTCTTAATGTTATTGAGGTATCAAAAATATAACATTACATATGATTACATGATCCAAGAATGTGTTGGGTCAAATGAAAAATCTAAAATCTCATAAGATAAACATATGGAACATGCATTGAAGAAAAGGTGCACATAAATGAATCCATTCTAAGGAATCATTGAAACAAAAATAATAATCCATAGCTAAATCACAACATAAAAATTAAAACCACAAAAAAACTCAAACAAAACATCCAAAAATAATGAATGAAGTTAATAAAGTAAAAAAAACACAAGTATTTACATGGTGAATACATATTCATAATCATTATGAGGAGTTATGAAATTTATTTTTTCCTGAAATCAAATATGACTACAATTTAATTCAAGATTACATTCAAAGAAGCTTTTTCACTTTAATAGTTATAGTATTAACTAATCAGTGAAACTAGTATCCCTATATTAAAATTCTCCTAGAGAGTTTCCCCTTCTACTCATATCATCATATGCATCCCTTTTCTAACTCCAAAACATCGACCACCTTAACATTTCCCTCCAATCAATAGTGTACACATATATAAATTCAATGTGTTTACCATTACATATAATTCTTTTTCTAAAATAATTTCTGTGAGTGAATCACATGGCAGTCCTATGCATTTTCAAACATTAACCATCAAAATTTTGAAATGGCAATTTTTTGTTCCCTCTTCCTAAAACCAGCATCAATTTTTCTATTTTGTAGAATTCCAAAAATTTATGATGTTATCTCACCATCATTATGTGGCCATCAGAAAATAGCCCCTAGAATCTATCATTTTGATGATCTAATGAAATAACTAGAAAATGGTTTTCATATTTCAAAGAAAAAAATATTCCACATGAGAATCGTTTTTTGGTTCAACCACCAAGTCCCCCATCAGCATCTACAAACTATATATTATTTTTAGAATTACATTATATAAAAATGGTTCCACCACTATGATTTTATTCAACTTGTACTCAATTAGGTGGATTCCCTCATTAATAAATCATGGACTCAAAATTATTTCAGCATATATTTTAGATTTAAAACCTTATTTTCCATCCATATATCCAACACCTTATCCTTTAAATACTTTTAAATGAAGTGATACAATAACGGAATGCATATTTTCATTGAATGAAACATCTTCTTTTTGGATATGTGTAATTCATTTTCACTAAATTCTATGTCTAAAACCCCTTTTAATGATTCATATTTTTCTAATCCAAGTGACAAACATATAAAACCCTTGAGATATAAGAGGATACACATTATATATTCAAATTTATCTCATAAATGATTTCGTATCATTCCATTGATAAATATCTCCACAAAAAAATTTCTATCTGTGTGAAAATCATATAATACATTTTTATTCATACTTATGATTCACAAGTAACCTTTACCTTTCACTCATACCTATGTGTCATTCATGGTGATTTCTCTTTGATATACTTAAAATTTCATGACTAGGGAGTATTAACTATTTCTTCCTCACTCATTCTGATTAATTCTACAACTATATAGATGTATACATAATGAATTACAAAAAATATTTGGAAGTTACACAAATAATAATCTATATACCTAAGATACATTTTTCTATAAAAATATCATTCATAAAAAAACTTATGGAAGAATAACCATTTAGGTTATCGATCATTTCCTTTATATGATATGTAATAAGTGTTTCATCAACCGGAAAAAATTAGAATTGTGGAAATATCTACATTATAAAACATTTATTGATAGTAATGATCGATATTAATTTTAATAAACCTTTCATCAACTATAAAGGAATTAAAATTCATGTTTCCCTACCATTGTTTTTTCTTCAGTTAATAATGACTTTATTTTTTACAGAACCCAATATTATTGTTTCATTTATCCATAAAAAACTTTGATATACTCAATATATATTTATGAATCGTATTATCCAAGAAAATTTTTTTCCTTAAATCCAACTACTCCATATAATGACCTTGTATTACATTCATATCAAGAAATGTATGAATAGCCATTTGTTTGAATACTAGGGAAAAAATCTTTGAAAAATATACATACTCCATTTTTTTAATCACATTAATGACTAGGATTTCCTCATATCTCTTCCTACTTTATATATCCTCCTTTAGAAGATAAATTCATTTATTAAGAAGAACATTATTCCTAGAATTACTCTATATCATCTCGCATGTTATGAAAAAATTTAATCAATCAATCTCATCCATTATAGATAACTCCCAATAATTAAATCCCTTCAGGATGGTGGTCTCTACTAGGATCAATGGTTCCCTGTAATATGTGAGAATAAAATAATTCAAATCACTTCTCTATCACTACACATGCGGAAAAATACATGTAGATATCTATAAATTTATATACAGATATAGTATTTCTGGAACAATTTCTTCTAGAAATATTCCCTGTGATTTCTAGTTATATGATCTATCTGATACATTATACCTTATAAACACCATTATATTGAGAATTCATATTGAATCTTTCTCCAAATAGTATGGTGTTTTGGAAAATGATATACTTCTTCATATATCAATTAAATCCATAAATATTACACGTCAATTCAATCTAACCTCAACCCCTGGTGATTCTTAATCTCATTAATAGTAACTAATTTTTTTATCTTTGTATAATATCTCTGTATTGATGATTTCATTTGATTTTATAACAATTTTATGAGAGTTTTTATCATGGATATAAACTTTAATGTCTTCTTTAACATAACCTAGAAAGTAACATGCCATGGAATTGGAACCTAACTTATCCATTTTCATGACCTCTATAAGGTTTTGGTAAAGTAATATAAATAATTTTATATGGGTTAGATAAAATTACCTTTTGGACTAATATAATTTTGAATGTTACTACCCCAATAGAGGTTATTAAATTATGTTTACCAAGAAGTCTAATTAATTCAACCCTTTATCCCAAATATTCTTTGGAAAGTAATGTGAATTCTCAAGTTAAATGACTTTTTTCCCAGTATATGATTCATACCCTCTATCAATATTTTTTGTTTTAGAGTACCTACTACAACCATCTAAAACCATATTACCATGATGTAGTAGAATATTTGGAACTCTGTACATCATTAAATATTGGAAAATCAAATTATAATGCTTATTGTGTTGCTTTTTTTGAGAATAAAATGGAATTAATCATCATTAAATTCTATTTCAGTGTGACAAGTTAAAATCAGGGACGCTAGAAGATATTTCGAGGTGTTTTTTATAATTTATGGGCATAAAAAATTAGAATTTGTAAATTTGGATTATTGTTTTCTATTTATGATTCATTTTCTCGATCATGGTGTAGGTAATTATATTTGGAATATGAAAACCTAAAAAGGTCAAGAAACCTATGTATGAGTCATTAAAGACCACATATGATTCATATTGACTATATATAAGTAATTACATAACATATATATGATTAATTATAGCTTTTTGTAATAATAATCTGATAAAACATACAAATTAATATCCAAAAATGAGTGATTCTCATATATGTATGGGTCATTTAGAATCGGAACAAGATTCATCTTGTCGGTGTAAGAGTCATAAGTGGTTGTATACAAGTCATAATATCTTAGTAATATTGATGGATGACAACATATATTTAACACCATGAGATTTTAAAAGAATAAAATTATTTTTAGTAGCATAAATGATACACAACCTTGAATTAGCTTGCGTAACAAACAAACCGATGATTTTTTATGTTCAATGGAATATTCATCCTAAAACACCAAACTTAAACAAACCATGATTTATATTACGATTATATCCAAGATGTTGGAATGAAGGGTATAAAAATTATTAAATTAATTATGAATATATGGTTTATACATCTATATACAATGAATTCATTAGTGACTAATTAATTACAAATGAAATTAAAATCATTTTGAAAATAAAAGGGAAATCTTTTTCAAAAAAACTTTTTTAGTAATAAAAGTGTATTTTAAACAAATAAAATAAAAAAATTACTCTTATTAGTTTATATTAATGAAATATATATTTTATATATTAAATGTAATTTTTTAATAAATTATTTTTTTTATTTATAAAAAAGATAAAAATAAATGCAATGTTATGATTAAAAACAATATTTTTCTAAAAATAAGTTTTTATCTTTTTTATGGAGAACATATTTAAAAAATTGAAAATATTTTTATTTTAATTTGATGAAATAAATATAATTTTTTTTAATATGAAAATTAACTTTGGATTAATTTTTTTTTATAATTCTGAAAATATTTTTTTCTTGATGAATAGTGAAAAATATTGAATTTTAGTTGAAAATGTCTTTGCATAAAAATTGTTTGCAACGATAAGTTATATTTTTGATTTGATTTTAAAGACACAGTAGTTCAATTATGAATAAATTAATTCAATTTAGGTCATTATAAAAATTTTATATATTGAATTGTGATATAAAAATCTAGTGAAATTTTGATCTTTTGAACTTTAAAACCATGCTTTCCTGTCATGTTTGTGAGATTAATTTTAAATTATATTATGAAACTTATGTGACATTAATTTTGAAAATTTTAATTCTAATTTTGAATAAAATAATGTATAATATATAATAATGTAAACATAATTCATTTTCATGGTATTAGGGACAAAATTATAAATAATTAGACCAATGGAGGTAACAACATGTTTACATAGTGGTTAAATATAGAATATAATGTCAAAAAATGACACAAACTTTTTATAAAAACCATTTGAATGAATTATTTAGACCATTATTACATTATTTTATATATTTATGTGTTGTTTGTGTAACTTTTCCAAGAATGTGGCCTATATAATAAGTTATAACAAAATTAAAAACTGCACCTTTCTTTCTTTTAATTACAATGATGCATTGGGTATAGAAAAAAACAGCATAGGTTAGCTTAAAAATATTAAAAACGATTTAAATAGAATGATTTTTTGTGGTATATAATTTGTATTGAAAAATATGTCATTATAAACTAATTTTTACTTAATATAATTTAACACAAGTATTGTATTGATTTCTTTTAAATTTAAATTTAATTAAAATTTTCTAACTTGACATTACTGTTATTTTATAATAAATGATATTTTATTGAATGATTCAAAATTAATAAAAATCATATATTCTATAAAGTGATTTTTAGTTTTTGGAACATATCAAACATGGTTTATTAATGGACCAATTTTTCTTTTATAATGAACATATTTTCCTCAAAATAGTAAAAACATTGTTGTCATAGTTGAAATTAAAGTAGTGTTTTTGCACATTACATGTGATTCCATTAAAATTAATTTACGAAACATATAGTAATTTTTTTACAATTTTTATTTCATATTAATAATTAGTGTTTATAAATTTTTTAATATGTATCACATTAATATAGTCTTAATTGATGAATTACATAGGTTGGGAAACAAGTTAATTTAATAAAAACAAAAATGAATAAAAATTAAGAAAATTAGGAGTTTAAAAACAAATGTTTAAAAAAATTATTTATATTTTTTGGTGGTTTTTTCAAAAACAAATTCCCTAAAATCAATTAGCATTAAATTTTTGTTGTAACATGGGGTAAGGGATACCTCGCAATGGTAAATGCTTTTGAGTATTTTAAAGAATGACAATCCTCTTCAACTATAAAAAGATACTCACTCTCCCTACTTTAGCACACCTCTTAATCCTTTTAGATGATCTAAAACCTACCCAAATCACACCCCAACTTCCCTATCCTCGTTCTATACTCTAAATTTTGTAATAAATAAAAATGATTAATGTATAGTTCGATCTTAAGGACAATACCAGAAGAAGAGGTAACATTATTCTAAAATATTTTTTATTTTATGACCTTATCTACCTTATTAAGTTATTCATATACCATGATAATATAATAACCAAAAAATAATAAATTTAATAAACTCATTTTATGCTTATTTTTATGACATTAACACATATATACCTCTATAATATGGGTTATGAAATCATTATTCATGTGTACAGTAGACTACCACCTCGCGAAACGATTTCATCCACTTTTCTCATTACCACCTATTATGGTGGGTCATAATGATGAACATGATATTTATATATGATATTTATTATATTTATATCATAAAAATACTTATAGTGTCATTATATGACACACATACATTTTATATTACATTCTGTAATGGATATGATTACATCGCTTGTGTGTAAGGGGGACTAAATCCTGACAAAGCAATTTGAAGTGTATTTTACTAACATGTTATGTGAAAGGTAATAAGGATAAATAAAATGAATATATATTATATCATTGAAATAATAATTATATTAATAAAATAATTATATTTATTTAAAAATACTATAAAATTTTCTTCTCACAATTTCACATACTGAAAAAGTGATAACGTCGTTTGTGGACGTGTGGACTACCACCACCTCAAAGAGATGTGCGTCCTATTACATCAAAAGAATGAAATATAAGATTTTTTTTATTAAATATAATATTAAATATTATATAATTATAATTATTTGAAGAAAATATCACTTACCTTCTTTCCATAATTATCATTGAAAAATGGAAACATTACTCATTCATATGTATAAACTAACGTCTCTGTGATTGTAATGTTAGTTCGTTTTTTATAACCATATTTCATGATTGGTTATAATAGTATAATTTATGAATAAAAATGATAATTATTTACTTAATATCATTCTAGAAACATTAAAATAATGATCTTTATCCATCTTGTTCTACCCATCAAATTCATTTTGGCCACATAAACCGAGTACGGTCAAAACATCCGACATTAATTTAATGGATTAAGTAATTATATATAATTTTTTTTATTCCAATAAAAATAATAATAAACATGTAAAATTTTAGAAATCATATAAATAATTTATATATATTTATTATTGAAGAGGATAATGAACAAGCACGATGAATCAAACTCAAGGTATGTTTTTTCTCGTCTAACTTGTATTGTTGTGTGATATATTCCATATTCACCACATATTTAATTGTGTGGTGAAAATAATTTCAATGAAATTTTTTTATGATTACTATAATTAGATTTATGGGGATTTACATATCCATTTTATGATCTCTCATTCGTGGGGGTTTACATTTTCAATGTGACAAAAGTGATAATGGATTTTTTCCAAAGTTTTCTTTCTAGGAGAATTTTTTTATGTTATTCACCTATCTTCATTTTTATGGTCTATATAACACTCATTGTAAATTTTAAATCATGAATATTATTATTTATCATGAAATTATATGTTTCATTTAATGTTATTCCTTCATGGGGTTTACGATTCAAAGTTACAAACGTGGTAAGAGTCATTTGTTACAATATCATCATTTAGATGGATTATGTATGATTAAGTATCTAATGGTGAAAACATATAATTCCCACAGAATATATTCTCATTATATTATCCATGACACTTATAGGTAACTGTACCATTTTCTCAAATCTTTGGTCTGTAAAATGTTTGAAGATTTGTTTGGATGAAAATTCATCTTCATTTCTCTCTTTGGATAGTAATATATGTTCTTTTAAAACACTGTTTTCAAATAATGATTTATAAATGTTTTTAAATGATATTTTAAACTCATTTTCAATGGAAATATTTTTACTTTTTTATGTTTAATAAATTGTTTTAAATTATATACAAATCGTCCTTTATTAGTTTTCAAGGTTATTGTCATTGAATTTTTTTTCGAAATGTTTTATGTGTTAAAAAGTTTATTTTCCTAAAATAATAATGTTATTATAAAATTATTTCCATTATTAAACATCAAAAATCCATTTTTTTACTTATAGTAAAATTGGGATATTTTTTTAATGATATTGTCCTCATTTTTTATCTAATAGATTAATATTGTTTCAAATAGATTGTTATAGAACCCATTTTTTGCGGGTTAACCACATTTAAAAAACATTGTTATTAAACCAATTTCATTTATATAGGTTAAAAATGATTCAAATAGATAATTTGTTAATCATTTCACATATAAGTGTTCATCATGTTTCAATGATATTTTAAAGGAACTTGTTTTTCTTCCAAGTATAAACCATGATTCAAAGAGATTGGTATGGAACTTGTATCTTTTCTACAAGTTAATCTTGTTCTGAAAAGAATAAAGTTCATTTCAATGTGGCATAATGAAATAAATTCTATCTATTTTTTATTCATATTAAGGTTATTGGAAATTATATATTATTGGTGTTCCCAAATAGCTCTAGGTGATTTCAGATATTTTTTATATGATGGGTGTACCAAGAATATTATCCAATGAATTATGTAATGATTATCTTCTCTGAAAAATTATATTTTAAGTTGTTCATATGGTTATTCCAATTGTATGTATCTTTAAGGTTTCATTGAGATGATTTTTCATGATTCCAATATGTTTTACCTATGGTTTTTTTGGGTTTATGATGAAAAATTTGATCAAGATTGATATCACATAGAAGTTTATTTTTGATTATTTGGAAATTTTACATCATTAATTACTTATTTCATGTATTCATGTTCATGGATCTAGGAATTTATGGGTATGAATATTCATACGTTATACTAACGCACTGTGATTCTGTCATCATACCCTTATTCAATACTTATGTTCACGGATAAATTTTTTTTATGAATGCTCTTGTTTTCTTTTTCTGATAATTTGATCTCACCCAAATTATATTTAAACTCCCCTAATTATAAAGAAATAGGTTGAAATAATAATATCTAGAATGGATTTAATATGGAATATTTTGATGTCTCGATGTGAAAAAAAAATGGTTAATTGGGAGAAATTATCATTGAAAGTGAAGTGAATTTTTTATGTTGGATATTGTCCTAATTCATAAAAAAAATAAAAATAAAAGTTCCTATAAGATTTAATTGAACCAATTTTTATATTTGTGTTTGAAAGGATTGGATGGAAAAAATGGGTCACCACAATTGACATCAAATCTAGAAAATTAATGTTCATTATTTCATGATAGGATCTGAGATTGCGGGTCCTGGGCTGGTATAACTATTGTCAATAGTTTACTTATATATATTTGGATATAATGGTTTTTTTTCAAGTGAGTTTACCATAAGAGTTATGGATACTATCATTGGTATATTAAATTAAGGTGTATTGTAACATCCCTATCTCAAAAACCACTAAATTGTGCCCCGAGATGGGTCACCACATTACCTCAAGCACACCTATCCATACTCCAGAGGTTACTGATTAGTATAAAGGGTCTATGTAAGTAATTTTGTGAGACTATAACCCTTATATCAAGTTAATACATATAATATAACACATATAAATTTCAAAAATGTTTTAAAATAAACAATTAACATTCATAACCAAAACTCCCCCACCCCCGGGTACAAAACACACCCAATAATAAAAGTTTTATTTCATGCTATTATTTACCAAAATTGAAGGAAAATAAACCCAAAATGAATAAAACAGTTGAATTCTTGAATGGGTCCTTACTCGTGTTCTAAAACCTCATCCACACATGTCCCAAGACCAAAAGAACTCCATGGCATAGGGAATTTTCCCTTTTCATCACCGGAAAGCATGAAATCTACTCTAGTATACAATGGTGTCCATAGAAGGGTGTCAGTAAAACTAATTGGGCAACCATTAATGATGAATACTAGATATCCAGTCTAAACAAATAGTGCATTCTTATAATAAATAAATTGAATGTAAATAAAATATAGTTTGAGTACTATTATTTAAAAATCATTGCTTTAACCATTTCTATAATTAGTACCAAATTCATCATTTTAATTTTCTTCAATAATTATTTCCCTATCATATTGTATTACATGGGTTAGGCATTTATATCATTTACATTAGGGTTTAAGAAATTCTATAGTAGGAATAAGGGAAAAAGTCATGTCCTTGTCTCTCTTGGCATAAATACATCAAAACCTACATTGGTGAATATGTCAAGGTAATATCATATAATGATACCATTATTGGAATATATAATTAGTCTGACACCCAAACACATTCATTCCTGAGTGGTGATAGAGAATCAGTCTATCCCAACCAGCGGGAGGACCCTTAATCCATTATCCCACCACAAAGCTATGTGCACATGCTTATTTATCCATTCACTACTCACATTCCATATCAAAACCCATATTCAAAAAAAATAAATATCTATCACAATAAATAATAATAAATATGGTAATTAACATTATGAAATAACCCATTAACACATTTCCCATTTACATTACATAGCCCATTAAGCACAAATTCATACTTTCATTCCCCAACCAATTAAGAATATTAAACAATTCTATTATTATAACCCATTAAAATGTTACTCAATTAAAAATACTTTACCAAATTAACATGTTTATAAAACCACACATATTAACCCTCTTTGGTGTTTAAACATTATTTTATGGTCCTTGGACACATGTTCAATAACCAAATTAACCCACTGCTATGCCAAGCTAAAAAAACTCCCCAAACATTTTCAAATCTAGGAAAAACAACTAAAATTCCATTTTGACCTCATTTAAACATATTAAAATGTTCAAAAATGTATATATTCTATCATGCATTGGTTCCACACATAGTTTTACCAATTCATAGCTTTGCGAATGTCAGTGAACCCCATGGGTAGCCATAAATTGGTCAACTCAACCTCAATATATCCCACGTGGATTGTGAGGAGTTTGAATCATCATTTAGACACCCATTTCACCAAATTGTACTAACATGACCAAAATAAAAAAAAAGTGGGAAATAGGAAAACAATTTCTTATGTGAAGATTCACTTAAAAATTTTGGATATAATTTGTATACCACCTAAATCGAATACATTGATGAAAAAATCACAACCATAATCTTATATCCATATTCAATAATACCTTTAATATTAAAAATAGGTTCCTCTAAAAAGAGAGTTTTAGAGAATATAATGATGATTGTCCAAGACTTAAACCGTAGTCTAGAAAAGGTATGAAATGAGAGGATTAGACTTACCTACGTCTTCAATTCGTAACCAATAGGGATCCAAAAAAACATAAACAAGGTAGATAAATCCTTGGGATCTCTTAAGGGTTATTTTTCATCATTGGGAATAGATGTATGAGAATTGGGTGAAAATTGAGTGGGACTTAAAAATCATGAGATGAAAAAATTGGAATTTTTTTCCAACTTTTAATGGGACTCACAGTATGGCTACCATGTTTTTAAAACCATTTGAAACCCATGTGGTAACCACTTTTTTTGTGGATATTAGTCACATGATCACTTGGGAAGGCCCACACGGTTTACAAACCATGTTCCAAAAATTTGATCTACCATTATCTAAGGATTCATAGTTTTCCTGGGAAGGTTGTGCGATTTATATAATCATTCACCTCATTTGCAACATGCTTAGATTGGCCCGGTTTTTCGTCCATCCATGTCTTGAACCTCTTGGAACACCCTCGACAATCCTCATTCTCCTAGGAAACAGTTAATTTACCAAAAAGCTGATTTAAACTGTAATTTGTAGACGTAAATACCTCTATAATGTCTAAGATCTTACAACAAACCCACCTTAAAATGGTTCATCCTCGAGCTGTAATCCCCACATCATTGATTTTTTGAGAAAAATAGATCGGTCTACTGGTCATACACATCTAAATCTGTTTCCTAAATTTCATACTGAATATTACCATGCTTACATAAAACATGAACCAAGTGCACAATATTTCTCCATAAGGCTTTAGGACAAGGATCTATGATACGAACTAGATTCTGAGAAAAATATGAATTTCCCTTATGTTCTATATCCTCTACATGGATCACATGGGACAGATCAAGGTGGTACGCCTAAATCTCTGAAACACAACAACTTCACAAATTCCATTATAGATCTTTGGAAGAGAAAATCAGTATTCCACTAGACTGGTCCTCTCCACAATATCAAACATCCTCAAATACCTAGGTGCCAACATTCCCTTTTTCAAAATTCGACAGTGACATTGCCTTTATGACAGATATAGAAACAAACAATCACCCATCATAAACTCAATATGTCAAAGTTACCAATATACATTTGACTTCTACTTAATCTGAGTTTTTTCCCTGAATTTTGAGATCAATTGAACATTTTATGACTTCTCCTCCATGAGACTCGGTCTTAATAGCTCAGACTCTCCAGCTTCTAACCAACAAATAATATATCTAAAGAGTCTACCATAGAGTTATTTAAAAGGTTACATTTTAATTTTAGCTTGAAAACTATTTTTTAATGAAATAAACAAGAGGATCCCCCAAAATATAGAAAAAAATCTCATAATATATACTCTAATACCAGAATTGTATGCTCTGACTAACCATCTATTTGCGGGTGAAAATCCATATTAAAAAACCCTTAGCTACCAAGAAACTTCTATAAACTCTTCAATATGAATGATGTGAATCATGGATCACAATCTGGAATGATAGTCCTCGTACTATGTGAAACTACACTATATCTCGATTATATAACTCACCCAAGTGATCAATTGTGAAAGTCTCTTGGATTTGCATAAAATGATCCACATTAGTCAACTAATCTATATGTTGACAGACTTTTTCAGTATTATATAGTGTCCTCGGAAGACCCACTACAAAAGCAATCACTACATCACTTCACTTCCATTTGAGAATGGGAAATGGTTGTAACAAGAAACATGGCCACTGATGCTTAGCCTTCACCAGCTGACACGTAAAACATCACACCACAATACCCACAATATCTTTCTTAATTTTTATCCACAAATATTTCCTACATTGGCCATGATCCATCTTATATAAACCAATATTCACTTCCCACTTTGATTCATGAAACTCATACATCAACTCTTCCCACATACATACCAGCACAACCACATGGCCATAAACTAAAACAACCCCATCACCCCCAATAGCCCATCCAGAGGGTGACTCCCCACCTTTAAGGAATTCATTCATAACCAAGCACACTATATACTCAAATTGATTCCACGTGACCTGGATCAAAAACCCAAAATCAACTACTATGGACCCAAGGGTCAACTTCATGTTCTCCTTGTGCACCTTCAAGTGCATCTCAACAAATATGGACATCCTTATCCACTTAGAGATGTACCCCTAAACTTCCAAATTCCGATTCCTCTGACTCAGAGTATCCACAATACTATTCCCTTTTCCTAGTCATTAAACTAATTAATAGTCAAAATACTACATGTATTCAAACCATATTCACTGATTAAGGCTCATACCTCTCTAAGAGAATATGTACTTATATATTTTGTGATTGGTAAATATAGTGATCCACTCTGCCAAAAATTAATGCCTCTAAAAAATTATGGCATAATCGATAGTGGAAAACTCAAGGTGATGTGTAGGGTCATTTATTTAATGAGGCCTCAATATTCTTGAATTATATTCAAAAATCGATAACCTGGAATAAAAATTTTCCCAATTAAAATACAAGACCCATCACAGAAGATTTTTTACCTCTTTCCATGCTTGAGTAAGACCATGATCAGTGCAGTCATAAACTATATCTTAAACTCTTAAAAATAATTCTATATTTCCTCAAACCACCAAAAATTAACACCTTTATTTGATAATCTTGAATGTGGAACTACAAAATGAGATAAATATCTAAAGAACCAGTAGTAGTAAACAACCAATCCCAGAATAGTCTGAACTTCAGAAACATTCTTGGCATGCTCTTAAGACATAACAACCTGCACTTTCTTCAGATCCACGAACAGACCTAGTTTTGAGATAATGTGATCCAATAAATTCACGTTATCATTCAGAAAAATCAATTTTTATAGCATTTTAATGATCATATTCTCTATTGTTGTACTTAAGAAGATTTCAAAATCTTTGGCATGATTATCATGAGTTATAGAGTACACAAATGTGAAAAAGTGCATGTTATTACTAAAAAAATAACTAGTAAATAAAAGATATTTTAGGCTCTATTAGTTACCAAACATTACATTAACTATTTATATCCTTAGTTACAAATTATTCATTTCAATATTTTTCATTACTTTTTCCATTATCATCATGTATTCCATGGGTTTGTCATTTGCATTATTTACACATGGTTTTAAGGTAGTCAACATTAATCATAATGGAATAAGTCGTATCTCTATCTCATAAAGAATAAATACATGAAAACCTACCTTCAATCCTCTATCCAGGTAATCTAATCGATTGAAACCATTCAGGGCCTAAATCATCAGTCTGACACCCTAACCCATTTATCCCTTGTTTCAGTTAGAGCATCGGCCCAACCGAACCCATGGGAGGATCCTCAATCCTTTATCCCATCACCAAGCCATGTCCACATTTTTATTTATCAATTACACACATACATACCTTATCACAACCCATAAATAAGAAATACAAATAAAAATCACAATCCATAATAATAAATATGGTAATTAACCTTATTCCATAACCCATTTACACTTTTTTCATTTTCATTGCATAGTACATTTAGCAAAAATTTCCATTCTAAATACCAAACCCAATAGGCATATCTAACGGTTCTCTTATAATAACCCATTACCCATATTTCACAAATCCTAAGCCACTACCAAATTAACCTATTCATCGTCCCACACATAATAACCCTCTTAGATATTTTGACATAGTTCTTTGTCCCTCTGAAATAGTTCCAATTAAGTCAATTGACCAACAACTATGCCTTTCTTGAGACACCCTTAACCCCTATGAAATCTTGGAAAAAATGTAAATATTACATTTCCCACTCATTTAAACATATTAAAATGTTAAATAAAGGTCTCTATGATATCATGAATGTTTTCCAACTTGGATTTACCAATTATTAGGTTTGACAATGTCAGTGCACCCCAATGGTATCCCTAAATTGGTAAATTCATCTTCAAAATTTCCCATGGGGATATTGAGGAGTTAGAATCATCATTTAGGCACCCATTACACCAAATCTCTCTAGAGTCACCAAATCAAAAATAGGGGGAATCACGAACATGGATTCCTATTCACAAATCCACTTAAAAATATGGGATATGATTTGTAGACCACCTACCTTGAATATGTTGATGGACACACTCCTAATCGTTGCCTTAGATTTAGATTCAAGAACCTCTTTAAGCTTTAACCAAGGTTCCAAAATAAAAAAATATTTTAATATCATCATAAGCATATCACCCATGATACACAACATAATCAAGAAATTGGAATAATGTAGAGGATTAGAATAACTTTAAGCTTCAATTGGAAACAAATGGTGATCCAAATTTCCTTAAAATGTTGGAGATCAATCATTGAGAGTTGTGGATTGTTCTAGTTCATCAAAAGGGATGGTTGAAGAATAAAGAGAGAGAAAATAGTATTGGATAAAAAAATCCTGAGGTGTAAAAACTATTATTTTTCCAAATTTTAATGGGTTGTGTGGTTTGGCCACATGGTTATCCAAATCATGAATGAAACATCCACCATACACTATCTAATGGTATTTGAGTCACATGGTTACCTAGGAAGTCCCACATGGTATACATATTGTGCACCATCCATGAGATATAATAATGTCCAATGTCGCATAGTTTTCTTGGTAATGATGCATAGTTTACTTAAATGCCACACCATGCACCTTACAAATATTTTCTTCGGTTTCCTTCCTTTTATGTACCAAACACCAAAAACACCCCTAATAATCCACATACTCTAGGAAGAATTTTATATTTCCAAAAAAAAATATTTAATTCTATATTCAAAATAAATAAAACCTCTATAATTTTGGATATCTTACATGTAGCATATGTTTAATGTCTTAGAAACCCATTTAAGGTTTAAAGAGATAATGTCTTAAAGTGATTATTGACATTTTAGGAGTCTTTTTAATGGGTTGGGTTGTTTTTAATCTCAACTATCAACATGAAGTTAGGGAAGAATTATTTTTCCTGTTAAAAAAGGAAAACTCGTATGTTGGGTGACAACCCATTGTATCCGACATAGTGATGGGGCTTGAACCCATGACCAAAGGGTGTTTAGGTTTTTTCCTAAATTACTGGCCTACATGATATCTAGGTTAGTAGGATACTTTTATAGTTAAAAATAAGTTATTTTCGAAACATATGGTATATTAATTGAGGAATAATGGTTTATTTATTGTTGAAAAATATATGATCAAATCCTTCAAATCAATAGGTTTCAATCATAATTATGAAACATTAGAGAATTTTTAGGATAGTTATTTATAGAATGTTTTTGTTTTATCATTGGGGATTAGATTTGAAAATTAATGTATCATATGAAGGATTCTTCATTTTTGGAAATATATTACAATGTGCTGACCATTTTGGTTTTATTTGATGTCTAAAGATAGGCATAATAACATTATTGTACCTTTTATGGGTATATGGTCTATAAAATATTATTTCAGTGCATCCAGCATTAAAAAATCATATGTAATAGTCAATATTTGGAGAAAAATACTATATTGTGGTGGAAATTGACAATAAGATGAAATTATACTCATTAAAGAAGTATATTTTTACATTCTCTAAGTCTATATGTTAAGAGAATTCCTTAACTCCAGAAAAAAAAGATCTTAAACCAAAAAAAATTATCCTAGTTCATTAATTTTAGATGAATTGATGGAATTGTTTATTATAATAAATTTATTGTTTTGATGCCCTTAACAATCTATTGATCATTCACTTGTTCGTGATTGATGACCTCGATCACTCTGTATACTTAATTACATCTTTCCACCATTACTAACTATTTTCCCCTAATTAGAAACCTTATTATGTGTTTTTCTATATAATCATTATACATACCTTTTAATTTTAATAATAGTATTTTTAGCCCTTTTTACGATGTCGTTTTACAATAAAAGTATTTTTAAATATCCATGTTTTGATTTCTAACATAAAGATCAAATTATAAGGAAACAATTTTTTAATGTTGGGGAGAGTGTAACAACAAAATATTTTAAAAGAGGAAAATTATTTCTAGTAGATAAAATGATATGAAACACTAACTTGACATTGGTTACTACAATCCTATGATTTTTTATTGCATCGCATATTGAACATGATGCACCAATCATAAAAGACTAATGATATATATTACAATTATAACTTAGTTATTGGAATGGATGATATTAGCATGATTAACTAAATTATGAAAATATAGTTTACACATGTATATATAATGAATTATTTGGTAACATTTTTATTATAAATAATAATAATACATTTTTGAAAATAAAAGTTAATCATTTTCTAAAAAAGTTTTTTAATGAGAACAAGTGTGTTTTGTACAAATAAAATAAGAAAATCACTCTTACTGGATATTATTAACGAAATTTCTATGAAATACATTTAATCTAATGTTTAAATTTGATCATATGTGTCTTATAGATATTATATTAAAATAAATCCAATTTTACACTAAAAACTGTATTTTTCTTAAAGGTAGTTTTGATGCCATTTTATACAGTACTTATTATGAAAATCTTTATTAAAAAATATTGTAATTTGAATTCAAAAAAATTAAATTAATTTTTAAAATATGAATATCAATGTTATATTATGATCAATTATTGGTTTTATTCTAAATGCTTCGTTTTTTATTAATAGTAAAAAATACTAAATTCCAATTCAAAACTATATTTTCATTTCTATTATTTAAAAAGATAAATTATATTTTGAATCAGTTTAATTATCAAAATAGTTAAATTATAAATCTATTATTACAATATAGTTTATAATAATTATTTTCATATTTAATATTTTATATAAAAATATATTTAAATTTTGAAAATGTTCACTTTAAAAACAATTTTTTCTCATCATGTCTATGAGATTGATTTTAAATTAAATATTAACACTTCTGTGAATTGAATTTGGAAAAAATAATTCCATATATATAATTAGAGTAATTTATATTAACTAATATGGTTGGTTAATTTTTATCCAAAGTTATATTTCATGAAAATTAATATTAATTATAATGATGAAAGTAAAAATGAAATTTATATAGTGGTTAATCGTAGAATATAATGTGTAAAAATGACCCATAATTTCTCCCCAACACATTTTCTGGACATATTTCAACATTTATGTTCTTATTCTTGAAACTTATGTTTTTTTGGTACATCGTTTCATGAAATTGATATATATAATAATTTAATAAAATATAAAGAAAAATAATGTACCTTTTATATTATTTCAATAATGATTTGGGTATCGATAATAAATACATAGGTTCAGTTAAAAGTATTATTATAAAATAGAAATGTTATTTTAGTCATAATAATTTATTATTAATTTATAGATATGACATAATTATATTAAATGGATTAGAAACACCAACACATAGATTATTTAGTTAATAACTAAATTAAATATATGATACAAACAATATTAAAAATGAGTTAAGTAAAATGATTTTTTGAGTTCCATTATTTTTTGGATAAAAATTTCATGATATATAGTTATAAACCTAATGTATTTTATTTAAATTATTTTATTTCTTTATTTAAAATAAATAAATAATATGAAACCAATTTATAATATTATCTTATAATAAATAACACTCTATTAAATGATTTAAAATAACTCAAAATATTATACTATATAAACCGATTTATATATTTTAATTAATATAAACATTTTTCCATTTATGGAACAATTTATATTTTTTAATGAACATATAAACCCCTAAATTAAAAAAACATTATTGGCATTATTAGTGTGGAAGGAGTGTTTATATACGTTTAATACGCTTATATTAAAATTAATGTACAAGGGATATGTGAATTTCATTATATAATTTGAATTGTATATATATAATTATTGGGTCTTAATTTTCTATTACGTTTCACTTTGATTTAGTCTTAATAGATGAATCAGATATATAATAAAACTAGTATCCTTAATGAAAACCCAAAATGAAAATAATAAGTAATGTTATGAGTTAAGGAACAAAATGTTTTACTAATGTATTTGTTTTGTATGGTGGAGGTTTTTATAGATAATATAATGCCTCAAATCAACTATTATTAAAAGTTATTAATTAAAATTAATTATGGGAGACTACCCAGTAGTCTATAATTTTGATTATTTATAAGAATGAAACTCCTCAACCACTATAAAATTCACTCACTCTCCTGAATTCATCACACCTCTCAATCCTTATGGATTATCCAAACCCTAAAATAATACCTTTAAAATTTTACTCTTATAATTATATAATACTTATTTTAGGTATAAATAAATATTCTCATCGTTTTAGTGGAACCTATAAGGATTACCGAAAGAAGAGGTAAAGCTCTTCTAAAGCCTTTTTAATTTATTTCATTCCAAACACACTTAAATTATTATCATACCATGTATTTATAATTATCATAGTATCCAAAATATAATGATATTCTAATATGATAAGGGTATGACCTACACCCACACACAAATCCATCAAATGGGTTATGAAGTCATCATTCCTGTTAACAACGGGCTACCGCCCCACAAAATGATGTCATTCATTTTTAACTTTACCACATATCATGGTCGGTAATAATGATGGAAATGATATTTACTTATGATAATTATCTCCTAATAATGCCAATATATTTATTATATCATATACACTATTTTTATATTCCATTCTTCAAGGGATGTGATAACATTGCTCGTGTGTATGTTTGACTACTGGCTCACGAAGCGATGTGAAGTGTATTTTACTATGATGTTACATGGAAGATAATAATATTTACTATAATGAATATATATAATATTAAATACATAATTAGGATATTAATAACATAATTATATTTATATATTTATAATTTATCATTTGATTCTTACCATTTTACACACTGAAAAACTGGTAACGTCATCCATGGATGTGTGGAATACCACCTCCTCAAAACTATGTGATTCCTTTTACATCACAGGAATGATACAAATAAGAATATATAATTAACTATGATGATACTTATTATATAATTAACATTATATGAATATTAAATATAACTTAACTTTTCTCCATAATGATAATTGAAAAATAGAAATGTTACTCACGCTTTTTTATGGCCTACCATCTCCATGATGGTAACATTAAATTATTTTTCATTACCATATTTAATGATTGGTTTAAAAAGTATAATTAATTTATAAATATGATAAAAATTTATAGAAATATTATTTTAGACGCATTTAAATAATGACCATTTTTTACCTTAGTCAAATAACCAAAGTCAATTTTAACACATAAGTTGAGTATGGTCAAAACAACATACATAAACATAACTAATTAAGTATTTATATAGAAAACATTTATAAGTGAAATAAAATTAATAATAAACTTTTTTATGTTTATAATGAATGTAATCAATTAACATATGTTTTAATTCAAGATGATAAATAACAACCATGACGAATTAGGATCATTGTATTGGTTTTTCTTGTCTAACTTGTATTTCTATTTGATACATGAAATATTCACCACATTATTGTGTGGTGTATGTAAAAGACATGAATGTATTTTTTTTATTCTTATAAAATTATTTCTGCGTATTTACATATCCATTTTATGATCTCTATTTCATTGTGGGTAGGGTATCAATGTTTCCAAAAAAGATAATGGATTCATGTCACAATTTTCCTTCATTGATACATTTGTTATATTACACACCTATCTTATTTTATAAGGTGTATATACTACCATTTATACATGTTATATAATGAATATACTTATTTTTCATGACATTATATGTCTTATTTAATGTTGTTTCATCATGTGGACCACGATACAATGTTCCAAAAATGGTAATATTATATTAATATAATCTCAGCATTTATCAGGATTGCATGTGATTAAGTATCAGATGCTACAATATTATAGATAATATTAAATATCTTATCATTGGTAATTTATGATACATAAAATTATTTGTACCATTTTTCTCTCTTTAGTTATTATAATTTCTTTTAATGTTTTTTTATAAAAATCATACTTCATTTATCTCTTTATTCAGAAATCTGTGTTCTTTCAAAAGAATTTTTTATAAAAAAAATTCAAATTTATTTTAAATGAACATTTATTATCCTTTTATAGGAAAATGGTTTTAAATTTTTTAAATTTTTAAAAAAATTAAATGATATATATATATATGTTATAACTTTTTATTTTTATTATAAAAAACATTTTTCAAATTGATTTATGTTTTAAACAGTCATTTTTTAAATGGATAGGTTATTTTTCTAAAAGGGTAATTAATGATATTTTAATGGTATTTAGAATCATAAGATTAAAAACCTCTATATGTAACTTATGATCCAATGGGGATATTTTGTAATGATACCACCATCATTTTTTCACTAGATTAATTAATATTGTTTCAAATAGTTTGTTATGAAAATAGTTTCTTTTACATGGGATAACCATTCATCCAAAAGATTGTAATAGAACCCATTTACTTTCTATGTGTTAAAAAGGATTTAAATAAATTTTTATGGATCCTTTTTCTTTTCCACGGGTTGAAATGGCCTTATAGTGGTTGATATAGAACCCATTTATTTTCCATTGGTTTACCAGGATTCAAAAAGACTATTATGAAACATGTTTCATCTCGACAGGTTAATCATGTTCAAAAAATAGAAAACATTATTTCAATGATTTATTGGGAAATTAATTCTTTATGTTATTTATTCATTTGTTTTTGTTCTTAAACAATATAAATGATGTGTGTGGCCAAATAGCATTGGTTGAGTCAGTTATAGATTATATAATGGGTGCAACAAGATAGCTCTTAAATGTATTGGGTAATGTTTATGCTATCTATGGAATTATATTTAATGCCGAATATATGCTTTTTCTAATTTTAAGAGTTCTATTTGGTTAATATGAGATGATGTTCTAATATACCAATATGTTTTATCTAATCTTGTTATGGGTTTATGATTTTTCATTTTATCAAGAGTTCTATCATATTCAACCAGGTTGTTGATTCTTCTATATTTTTTTACAATGTAAATTCACTATTCCATTTCTTCATGTTTAATAATCCATGTATTGATGTGTATGAATATTCATGTGTTATACTCATGAACATTTATTATGTCATCATACCATTATTTTATTCTTATGGTCACTGATTACATTAATTTGTAATTTTTTATGTTTTCACATACTAATTATTTGAGGCATATCCTATTATATTTCCTTTTACCTAGGTTATAATTAAATTGGTTATATGAATTATTCCACGTTTTTATTTCATAAGGATAATGATGATGTATTAATGTGAAAAATAAAATCATTGTTAAGTTGGAGTAATTCCCATTTAAAGCCATCTGAATTGTATATATAGAAGTTTTTCTTGATTATCTAAAACTCTAAACCTAAAATGTACTCTAGTATGTAAGTGATATAGTATTCTTTTTTAATGTTGTATTATTTGGATGTAAAAAGTGGATCAAACTTATCAGAATCAATGATGGAAATGTGAAGTTCATGATTTTAGCATAGAATCCTAGAGTGTAGGTCCTTGCATATTACAGTATAAATCAAATGGGGATAAGTATGATTCATATGGGAAGCCATAATATGAGTAAATTGTTATTTCTATGTTTAGAATAATTTTACATAAATTTGTGGTTAAAATACATTTTAATAATTATAAAATATTATTGGCATTATAAAAATTATTTAGTGGAGGTAATTAATCTAAAATTTATTAGAATTTCAAGAAATAAATTTTTGATTATTTGTAGATATATTAAGGATGACTATGTGATCTAGTTTTTACTAAATACACCATGTAATAGAAAGATAATATAAAGAAATGGAGGTTGAAACAACCTGATTTAAATTTATTTCAAATGAATTATTTGGAAAAATTTACTGATATAATCACCTTTAATAATTTATGTGATTATTTTGAATTTTAAAAGAGGGGAGAATCTCTCTGTTAAAAAGGTAAATTATTATTACATTTAAATATAAAAAATATGGAATAGAGATAGAAATAATAAAAAAAGTTGAAGGAGATTGTGGGTACCATATATAAATCAAAATATTGAAGGGGGATAATTAAATAATTTAAAATAATAATAGACATGAAATAGGTTAGAGGTTCAGTTATTACCAATACTGAAAGGGAATAATTATATTATCACGCAATGTGATGTAGAATTTTATAATTAAAAAATGTAATCTAGTATATCTATCTAATTATAATTTTGTTAAACCTATGAAAATATATTACACCAAAATAGTTTAATTTTTCATATTAATTTTGTAAAGATGAAAATTATTACAACAGGATTAATGATTAGTTATATATAAAGATTAATATATATCTTATCAAATTTTTCATAAAAGGTTAGTATAAAAAGTTAGTGAAACCACTCATTTTATAATCACAGATATTGATCTGAATGTAGTGACTATAGTATATCAATACAAAACCAATTTCATGTTATAGGGATTATCCCTGTTTGGTTGAACCAGAAAATAATTACAGTGTCTATTTGACCATTGTATTCACTGATAAGTGAGTGTAGGACAGATTGAAGTGATATTATGAAAAGTTAAAAAAATATTATGATCAAGAGGGAAAATTTAAATCTATATTACCCTTATTCATCCCCCTCTCATGGTACATTTCATGATCTATACCAAGTATTGGTATTAGAGTAAGGTGTTAGGGGTAAATTCGTTCTTCAAATTTATAAATAGGAAAACCTTTATAAACCAGAAATGTATGTCTATATTTACAGTAAAAAAATTATTTATGAAATATTTTTATTTACTTTTTTTATTATATTTGGGAAAGGATTTGTATATGGAACCTATGAATGGTACCTCAAAAACTGTAGAGATTATATACATATTTTATAAAGAAGAAAAATAATTGGATATAGATTATAAATAGATCAATGAGTTAGGGATATCATTTCAAAAAACTATTTAAACCAACGTAATTTATTGAAATAATTATCCCATGATGTGGGAGAAACCCCTAAATATTTATAAAGGATATTAAAAATATTGGGGAGTGAGAATAATGGTTTTTTGGATAAATATTAACGTTTAAAAATGAACCTAAATGAAATAGTTGATGAATTTTCTGATTTAATCAATATATTGTTTGTATATTTGAGAGGTATTGGAAAAACATTGATGATATTAAAATCATTAAAAATTTTATGAAAATATTGCATTTAAATTTTAATATTATGGTTTTTGTTCTCAAAGATAAGGATTCAATGGATGTAAATTTGGAAAATTTTTATAGTACACTTTTCACATTTGAAATTATATATTTTAAAAATAAAATACATATAAATAGGAACTCAAATAAAGTGGTTGTCAAGGAAATTAAAACCCCTCATTGAAGGAATAACCTGACGCTACGTAATTTTATGTAGTGATTCTTTTTTATTTATTCTACTCTAAAAATAGGTATAAAAAATTCAAATTCAAGTATTCACATTATATATTTTGATGTAATAATATATGTAATATTACTACAAAGTATCCTAATAAATTTCATGATCATGATGATGAGGAAAAACTAGTAAAAATCATTCAAAGGTGACAAAAGTAAGAGAAAACTATATAAGAAATTCATTATATAAATTTTTATATCATGAAGGTGAAATTACAAATGAGGTTGAAGTGGATGAAATCTAGGACTATAGAGACCTCGAATAACATGTAATCATTTATTTATAAGATATTCATAAATTTATGGAAATTTTTGTAGAAGAAGACAGAATTAAGTGAAAAGATGATATTGATGCAGAACATTAAGTATCCCCTAAAGATATAGACTTATTGAGAGCTAAGTATAATAAATATAGAGGATTTGTATATGAATTAAATAAGTACATTCCATTATATGAAGAAACAATTATGAATAAACAGAATAAATTAAGAAAATAAGATATAGATTTATCGAAATCTCAAATAGAGAAGTTGAGAATTATGTATGAGTTGAAGAAAAAGTCCTAATTAGTGATATCCTAAACAATTTTTTGAAAGAAATAGTTAAATGAATTGGAGAATTCAAATGATATGTCCTGATGTGAATATATAAAATTAATTCGCGGAACTACATCATACTCCATAAATTACATCACAAAGTTCTTGTGATTTAACATCTAAAACAGATATGGAAACTCATGGGGAATTTACTAAAAGAGTTTTGTACTTCCCAAATGTAAAATATTATAGTTATAAAGGAAATTATCTTGTAATGGTTGGAAATGTAACACCCTATGATTTAAAAATATGTTTTCCCTTAAATAAAAATTGTATTGATTCGGTATTTCACACAATATACCAAAAAACCAGTATATATATTTAATAATATATTTTATAGTTAAAATATTTGCATTAAATTATATAGTATTAAATGAAGTAACTATATCACAAAATAATTAAATAAATTAAGTTGAAATGGTATTTGGAAGTGGATGTCTTCCATATGAAGCAGATTTTCATAAGCTTAGAAGGGAGTTACCTTTGATAGGTCTTTCCCTAGAACAAGCCCATACTAAACTTGAGCAATTGTGGATTTAGAAAAAAAAATATGGTATATGTTCAATCTCATAGAGGTTACTATACGATCTATTCTAGATAAACCATGACTCGAAACAATAACCTGTGAATATCTGATTCTTGAGTCTTCAATAAAGATCATAAGGGTTTATATGGTAATATATTCGATTACAATCACCTGTATATATATATATCAGTAAATTTATAATTTTCGAATGGTTATTTATGTTCACTTCCAATTATGCATTTAAAATGACGTTTTCAGAAATTAGAATTTTATTTCAAGGAAATTTTTTTATTATGATTGAATTATATATATATTTTTATATTTTTTATTCATATTAAGTGAACAATTGGTTATTTAGTAATATTAAAAAATAGTAAGTATACAAAAAGTCATTTTCATAAATATATATTTTTCTATATATTTTATATTTTTAATTAAAATAAATATTTATAATTTTTTTATTTAATATATATATTTAACATTACTTCTGGATTTATCATTAAAATATTATCTAAATAAGATTTTTTGGGATTTTTTTAAAAAAATTGACTTTTATGAGAACATTGGAAAACACCGGTTTAACAAATAACATGACTATTAAGACATTATTATTATATAAGTATGAATTATAAATTCATGAAACATTATTCCAAGAAGAAATAAGTAATTTATAAATTATTTTACAATATAAAAATGTTTTTTAAAATTTTAAACCAATATTTTAAATTTTTTAAATTATGTTTTATTTTTCCATAAAATTATCTATATACATTATACATTTTTTTTAAAATTGATTTTTATGAATTTTATAAAATTAATATAAAAATAGATTTAAAATTTTTAATCATTATGTGAAAATTATATAATATGTACAATTTTATTTTCAATAATAACAGATAAGTTATTTTTTAAAAACTAGTTACCTTAGAAAAAATCAAATTGGTTAAAAAGGGTTTAACAAAATGTGAATGACCACAAACCTATTTAAATCATGTGTCATAAAGGAGGGTTGATGCTTTTCATGATATTATCCCTCCTCCATTTATTAATTCCTAGTTTTTTAGAAACATTAATGAATATTTATTTCCCATTATTAAAATGTTTTCCATATTTATAAAAATTTTGCCTATTTTAACTTATAAAGGGGACAACTATAGTCACTTTTACACCCACATATTTTGATGGAAAATATAGTCATATAACCCAAAAAATATCTTAACCACATTCAAGAGGTTAGAATGTTATCAAAAAACCAGACCTCAATGGATTAACCCCAATTGCAAATGAGATAATACAACAAGTTTGGTATAGGTTTTTAACTTCTCCCTTATCATTTCTCGTTATTTATGTGAAATTATATTTTATAAATTTCCATTTAACCATCATAAAATGATAAAATTAGTATAATTAGTCTATTTTTTGTTATTATAATGATTTTATAATCATTTACCCCCATTCCATGTTCTGTTAAGGAAAATGAAAATGTGAATCGTGCGTACATGTTAAGTTCCTCCTCCATTAAGTATCATGTTCTATTTTCCATCATTACCTAACATGGATGGTATAAATGTATAATTACCTTAAAATATAAGATACACACACACACACACATATATATATATATCATATTTAAGTCAATTAAATGAAAAAATTGTTAATTATGTTTCACCCCATCATAAAATGAAATCATCATCCATGTGTGTGTGCTGACTACTACCTCCATGGAAAGATGCATTTCGTTTTTCACTACCTCCTAAATAGATAGTATTAGTTTATATTTTATAATTATATATGATAAATATAACTAATATATATAATGAATATATTTATTTATTAATAACACACAAATTAATGATTGTTATAAATTAATCTGATGATATTGGTAAATAACCTGAAACTAGTTCATCACCAAATTCATATTCACAAAGCGTGAATAAAACTCTCATGTTATGGAATGATAAAATTGTAGGTATTTATAAATAATTAAATATATTACCCTTATTTATTTTTAAATGAATAAATTTAGAAGAATATGTATGATTGGCACAGTGTTTACCAACCTAGTTGAAAATAGTCAAGATTATTCACACCCCATGTTGAAAAAAGATTATAAAAAAACCCAATACTGGAAGAGAATTGTTATTAATAATGGTTGAAAATGTAAATGTAAAAAATAAGGTTCTAAAATCGGTAATTAATATGTAAATAATTATGATACATAAGGTTAATTACATCAATGTAGATCAAGGGTAATGGTAAGGGACTCAGTAACTCAAACATCATTCCTTGAGTTAAAAAATTTGTTATTGAACATTTTTTCACCAAAAATTCAATTTTGAAGGGTGTTATATAATTATTTATAGATTAAATGTGTTTTCTATATAAATCCACTTTTATTAAAGGGTTTTTTTAATTCATAAAAAAGAGAGTTTAAGAAAAGAGACTTGTAAATATGGATTTTACATTGATGGATACAAAATGTTTTCAATAAATATGTTATCATGTTTTTGTTTTCTTTTCCCTATAAATATTCAAAATAATTTATCCCCAATGGGGTTATGTTCCATGTTTTACCCTATATTAATATATAATTATGTTATTTTCCGTGGCACAACACACTACGACCCACCTGGATGGCGAAAAACTAAGTGTGACACCCCAATCCCACCTTCTATGTGTGAGGGGCTGCTGCCAAGAACATAGTAGAAATATCACAAACATGGGAGGCCTTAACATATGGAAAATTTATACACACACACATATAAAAGTAAAAAATTAATATTGAAGGTAATGATACATTTGATGACAATATGTAGGCATACAACTAAATATCACATCATAGTATGATAAAAGTAAAGGAAAGAAGAAGGTCCAAATATAATGCCATAAAACTATAAATGATTCAAACCTAATAGTAATTGGGGTACTGATAAAAAAACTAAACTCCTATAATATAGTAAATTGTGTCCAAAACAATCTATGTGCCACCTTATTATGGCCTACATTGGACTTCGTCGAAAATCCGATCATCTATATAAGGCATGACATGTGTGGCCATATCCCATGTATGGGTGAGTATGAAAAACATTTTAGGACATCCCAAAATCAAAAAACAAAAAATATTAATGATAGTTAGAAAAATATCAAAAATGGATGTTTATTAGAGATTGGGAATACGAAAATAAAGAAGATATTCTCAAAGGTAGACACAAGTCTCAAGGTATGGTCACAACAAAACTATCATCCTACGATTCTATTCAATGATTCAAGGTAGACGTCGGATGAGAGGACTCACTCCTCAGGTATTACTAATAGTAATTCCAATCATCCCGGAGTCTACTCTTGTTATGCCATTCCATGAAGAGGTATATGTTGGAACTCAAATGATGTCATTGAATATATAAGGGATCACACACAGGGACTATGGGGGATACCTAACCCTAACAATAGTAATCCACTAGGATGAGGATCACACGACCTGAATATCTATGTGGGATACATTAACAAACATTGGGGGGGATTTTAGAGGATCACACCATAGGGAACATTAAGGGATACAAGTCTCTATCCAGAACTAACCCATACAATGGATCTCTCATTCTATTCTTAGGATGGGATTCCCCACCACACCCGAGTAGATATAAACAAAGGTATAACAATCCATATATACTAAATTAGTTTGAAGTGGAAGGTGTACTTGATTTATCCAAGAATAATTACGCTACATGTATATTGAATACACAACTTTTATCTTTTATTTTGGATATATTGAAGTCCTTTCCAATTCCCATATCATCCAGATCATGCCCACGTACTCTGGTCATGCCCACGAACCCTAGCCATATATGATGGCCATGTCTATGTTCAATGTCGATGTGTGTACCCACATAACCATAAGGTACACATCGGGTCATAGATTTGGGTCACATAGAGAGTAATATTTTTCTATATGTATATAACCTACACTCCATTGAAGAGGAACCAGGAAAAATTTTATTTTCCAGACTACATGTTTTCTCAATGATTTTGTACAGAATTTATAGAATTCATCATACATATCACCCATGCCACCATATCATGTGGATCAACATAAAATGAAATATATATAACATTTATCTTTGGTTTACCACACTTGATTCATCATTGGTGGCTAGATTCCATCCACCCATCCACTTGGGAATCATGTCCTCTCAATCCACACTGTCAAGAAGCTAACCCACGCCTGAAAATTATTATTCCAACTATATTTATTTTTTCCATCAGCATCACACCACAAATTGTACTTTTATAATTAATCTAAACATATGAAAATGACATATTTTTTCAATGATCAAATTCACAATGATCAATTCATGGGAATTATTGAACAACAAGACTAATGAAACAAATATAAGATGATTGTTCAAAGAAAGAGGGGATAAAATAACACATCACAAAAGTGAAAAAATTGATTTCTATGATTTTTTGGATTGCTTTCAATCCATTTTTGATGAAAATAGAAATATATTAACCTTAGTAAATTAAATTCCCGACTGTATTAATTGATGAAAATAAATTAACTATAAATTAAAATTCAATTTGTGAATCAATTTTTAAAAGAACTGATCTATGTTTGATAATGAAAAATTGTATCAATGATTGAACAAAAACATAAATCATCCTACCTTGAGATTATATTGATCAACTAATTAATAATTAATCTTATATCTTTTCCATTGGTAAGATCCAAGAAATCCAAAGATTAATACCAACTCTTAGGTAAACTAATCATTGATCCCTAATGTAATTATCATTCCTCAAATAAATCTTCCATGGTCCTTTAAAATCAATAGGGTTATGTAGATAATGATAGTATTTATCCAAGACCATTTTTAAATAATATTGGTTTAGGTTATGGCTACCTAGTAGATACATAATTTATTTTTTTATTTTTCCTCTCATGAGTACTATTAAAGAAAACATCTGATGTGCAAAATGGTTATGTCCTACAAAGGGTATGATATGAATTCAAGATTTCATGGAGGTCTCAAATTTCATATATATATCACCATGTGATAGGTATTACATTTTTCATAAAAACCTCACAAATGTGATATAATATATTTAATGTTTTTATTGTATCATCTATGGGGATCTACAATCCTTGAAATATCATGCCATCACCCCACCATGATTCATAAATTTTCGTTCAAATACTTCATTATTTTATAAGGAAAATTATTTGTTCATAAATTATATTTACCTTTGGTATTTTCATCTGGAAAAGAAAAAACCTCCTCAAATAAGTTAGGATATCGAGATTTCGACTTGTTTTCCAAAATCTAGTAGATCTCTAGAGATTCATGTCATGTCGTTGGACATAGACCAATGGAACCACTCACCCAGAAAGAATCTTCTATTGATGATCCTTAATATCAAATAATCACTCTAAAATGTTTATTTATACTATATTTCCAACTATATGTATTCAATAATGTGTATCTAGTTATGAAAATTCATCCTCATCCATGACATGTGGAAGAGATCTTGTACTTGGTTTAAGTGCAGTAGTAGAGATATGTGGTTTTCCACCCAACTAAGTCTATTTAGTATCTTAAAAGGACTAATTAATATTTGATATAATATTCCAACGTAACTAAATTTTTTTAGTCCTCATTGATTAAATTCCATAATAAAGGCATTGTATCTCTCAAAAAAACCAAATGCCTCATTATTAATTCCAAATAATATATAGGATGGAATTAGGAATCCCTCATCTACTCCTGTATGATCTGAAACATCTCTAACATTTTTCAAACCAACTCTTGGACCATAGTACTGAATCCCATAGATCAGTCCAATACAGTGGGGACCTACATGGACTCCCATTTAATTTGTTTGATGTTCCCACACTAATGGAGGAGTGGTAATTGTTTTTATACACAAACTCCGCTCAATGAAGGTGATCCTCCAATATATTTCCAATATCTAACATGTAAACTATATGCATTTTCCCTGAAACATGAATGGTTCACTATGTCTAGTCAAATCCTTAGGTGTGAAATGTCATGAATAAATATAACTAATTACAAAAATACATGTATAGTACCTTCCATAATCATGAATTGATGTGTACATTATTTTTTTCCATGATCATCAAGGGAACTAAATGAATGAAATCTATCTCCTCTATGTAAAGGATTTTTATGATATCAACTAATGTATAATTTCATATGGCTAGAAACCCATTTGTTTTTATGAGTTCATTTAGGATCAGAAAAATAGAATCATGACCTCTATTTAACCATGGATGTATAATCATGAAAAATATGGAGATACCATCCTACATCCGCTCTGGAGACTCAAGTGCTTGATCCAAACCATCTAGAACCTAGTGGCCATCCTTTAACTACTACAAATTTAGATAGAAAGAGATAAACTCAGCTAAACATTTCATCATCCTCATCAACCAAAACTGATGTCAATGGTCTATATATAAATTTTGTAATAACATATGTACTATTAAAGGGGTTATAGGAGAATCCATTAGTACATCGTATTGTAGTGTCACTGGTACAATTTTCCTTCCTTGAAAAAAGATGACATGATCCCATCCTTCCTAAATTCATAACGATCGTTTCTAATATATATCTGGAATCACAATGTCTCATAATCGATATCTCTAAAATGAACCTCCCTAATATAATAAAGATGATTATATTTAAGAACTATTGACTAGAGATAAGTTACACAATCCTTATCCCCTAAAGGAAATTTAAATAATAAAAACTTCTTTGACACCTCAGTCAACAACTACAAACAACATATCATACTGAGAGAGTTTTCCACCATATTCACTCTTTTGAGACTATATACTATCTCAATGTCATAATCCTATAATAAATCAATATTTCACCTCTGTATCATGTTATGATATTACTAGAAAAATAGATACATGATACTCTTAGGGTCAGAATAGACAATGAATCACTCTTTGATAAGGTTGTGTCACCACATCTTCAGGGCAGAAAAGAATTATTCCATATTTCAATATTGGGTTTCATAGTTCTTCTCATGTGTTCTTAGCTTCCATGGCCAATAAAAAATCACCACCTTCCTCTTCATTAGAAAATATCCAACACCAGTTCTGGAGACATCATAGGACACCACATTCTAAGTAACCTCCTTTTGTAGTTTCATGATGGGGGTGCTCATCAACCTCATCCACGAATCTTAGAATTATTGATGAAACATTTCTATAGATAGTAAAGGATTACTATTTTAGTTAAAAGATGTTACGTGATATAGATTTCATGATTAATTTGGCACAAATTTTCGATAGTATTCTACCATAATATTGAAGCTCCACACCTCAGAAGTTTTCTTAGGTGGACCCAATGCTATCATTAACTCAAACATTGTAGGACTCATTTCAATTACATATTCAAAGTTTCCGTGTACTAGGAAATATACCCCTCAAATATAAAACTAACTCATTGAGATCTTCCTATAATGCTAGTTCTCCTAGAGTATGTCCATAACCATCCTAAAATGTCTCACTCACTCCTCCCCAAACATCATGTACACAATGATGTCATCATTGAATATTTCCAATATAAAGACTAAAAATGGATGAATTTTCATGTTTATAAGTCCCATAAACACGTATTTAGTGTTCATCATGCCAACATAAATCCCCAAGTACTTGTAATGATTGTAGAAACATCAGAATGTGTTCTTCGGTATATTGTTGTCTCAAACTCAGAGTTGGTGATAGCATAACCTAAGGTCATTTTTCAAGAAATACCTCACCCATTTAAACTAGTAAAATATTTCATAAATTCTCACATGTAAACACTTATTCTAAATTCGCACCTAAATTAGGTAATGGAAATCTACATATAATTTTATTTCCATGTCCATGTTCTTGTGGATAAATTATTGTTACCCAGGGAGACCCACTTTTTTAAAAAATCCATTCCTCTATAAGTATTTTACTGGAACCATTAGATACAAAATCTCTAAAAGTTCCATATAATGTTTTTGGGTAGATATTTGGGTTTTTCTTCGGTTGAAGTCTATACATAAGTTGATTTATCATTGGAGATGTATACTAGATAATCCCTTAGGTACGTTTTCATCATACTCTGCCACAATTATAGGAAACCAAACACTCATAAAGTCTAATTCTAAAAATGTAATAATAGACAATTATTTATAAATATATTGTATCCTTCTATATATGAGACCATCCTACTCTGCATTTAACTACATCAAAGAAATGAAGAAAAACCTCATCCCATCAACTCGAAAAAACTTAATTCTCTACCTAAAATAGTTTATTTGTTCATGAACTATGGAGAGCCTATCCATACAAAGAATAAAATTTTAAAGACTCATTTTTTCCATTAAAAAATACCACATGAATCTATATCCTCTATGTTTTATGTGACATTTTCAGTAGAAGTGTTTTATTATTAAAAAGTCCTATGTAAGAGTCTACAAACACAAGGCTCTAGACAAATGCTCAACAAGAATCTATATATATCAAATGAGTTATGTTGAACAAGTAGAGTGGGTCATGCATGCATACATCAAAAAAATATATAGTAGAGAAGACATAGATCATACCTCTGATCAGTCATCAAGCCTCTAGTTCATATGCCTCTACGTTTAATAGCTTCTCAAATCCCTGGCCACTTACTCTTAGAACATCAAGATGAAAACTTTTGGGTAGTGGTGGAAGAAAATAAAAATATCAACCACCTAATTCTAATCTACCATCTTCTATACTAAACATTTCACCCTAAAAAACCCCATAATCATACCATTGTTTCTTCATATGAGATCCATTGACTATTTCACTATTATTTTTATAGTGGGTGGGAAAATCCCACATGATATATCCCTACCCATTGGAGGAGTAGAATTTCTTCTCCCTCTACTAAATAGAACCCTCCTGGGATCCCTAGATGATAGACCACATGTCCTTAAAAAGTATCAATAAACTTACCCAATTCCTAGATCCCCGATTTCGTCATTAACTACCTACTATGAAATTCATAGCTCCATGGTTCCCAATGATATCACAAGTGATTGAAGGATACTCAAATAGAAATCTCCCCCCAACAATTTCACGATTTAACACCCTATTATATAAAGGAATTCAAATATTCATCCCTGTATCCCAAATACCTTGAATAATTCCACATTCAATGTGTTATTCTCAAAAGTAAACATCATTAACTGTGTATATAGAATATCATGATAGGTTAGTGAACCTCAACACATACTTTGTGTCCAACATGATTTCCTAATGGAGTACTATATCATCCTAGATTAGTACATCCCATATCATCACTATGTATAACCCCTATCTTATGAGGCACTCAAACTGTATCCATGTTTGAGTCTGTAGTACTACTGATTTCAAGAAAGTAACCCTTTATGTATGATTTTTAAATATATATGGTTTGTGGGTGCAGTTTTGTATATTTTGAAACAAATTAGGGTATTTTGGAGATTTTATAGAGGTTCAAGGATAGGGAAAACCATGCAACAAATACAAGAAATTTTGAATTGTTATACAGATGAAAAAAAGAAGCCACGTGGGTGGTACACACTTTTAACAAACCATCTGTCTTCTAAGAAGAAATCATGAACATTGAAAAATGTATTTTTTTATTTTGAGGTATTTAATTTATCATGGTTGGAACACATTTTAGAGACCATGTGATGATAATATTTTAGGTTGTGTCTGGTGCACAGTTACCACACAATTTTCCTTACCATGCGACTAAACCGTGTGTGGCAAGAAACTACTTCCTTAAAAAGAGTATATCACCCATTTTCTCCTCGAACACACTTTTTTTCTCCAATGTATCCCTAACCAGATATTTTTCTCTATAAAAGGACAATGAAGGTTCTTCCATTGATCTAGAGTTGATCTTAAGGTTTTCCTTGGTGATTAGCAGTCGATTCATCATGGAAAGTTATCTATCTTCATCAATCTTGATTTGTTTTCTTTGATAAAAATTTCCCTATATCTATATTTCGTATATAGACACCCACTATGGGTAGATATTAGGTTTTTAATTACAAATATGATAATATTTTTCTTATTTTAAGATATGGTAAGAGATCTAAGGTGGTTTCATGGAGATTCAACTCGGTTTTGTGATGTTTTTCCTACCATTTATCGTTTTCACCAAAACTCTTGAGGTAGGTGGATTTAATATTAACTCCTATTGTGAGAACTGATTTAATTTGTTTCAAATTTAATTAATTTCATCAAATTTATTTTGAAATTATGGTTAAAATCATGTTATAAATCCTCTCTAGTAATGATTTTTTGTTTTTGGTGAAACTGTGAAATTGTAGTATTTGGTTTCGTGACGGGCTTTTATAAATTGTATTAAAATTATTATTTTAAAATATTTACTTGATTCGATTTATGGGAAATGAGATTCAATAAAATGGTTGTTTTATTGTAATGGTTTTTGAATTTAAATTGTATTATGGAAAAAGGCTTTTAATAAAAATATTGTTTTATTGAAATGTATTTGGCATGGTTTTTGGTCCTACATTGCATGTGTGTTCATATTGTATTTATAATGCTTGGTTGAAATATGGACTTTTCCTTGGTGCCAAATGTGCAATGTCACATTGGATACTATTACCATTTCATGACAAGGTTTATTATTGAGAGATCCCACATGAGTTTGGAATTATCCAACTGATGCATGCATGATTGGTTGTGTGGATATGTGGAATAGAATGGTTATGAAAAAAGAACTTATGAAGCTGTTTTAAAGCATTTTTTGGATGATTTCTTTGAAAAAAAATATTTTTTTGAAAACTGGTTGATACAAAACTTGATTATATTTAGTTATAAATTATTTTGTAAATTGATTTATACAAAATATTTTATATAAATATTTATAACTTTTCAAACATTGTGGCATGAGTAAGGAAGTCATTGGGGAAAACCTACTAAGTTTTAGTACCTACCCATAATTTAGAACATTGGTGGATTTTGGGATATCGTCTAATAAGATATAGAAAAGTTAATGTCTCACAAAACTATTTCACTACCTCGTGATACAAGTGATATTTGGTGAAGTTGGATCATGGAGCTTGTGGATCCTTGGGGTATATATTTCCATGAGCCTTTTTAGTTTTATAGGCTTCCATTATGTACTTTGATGTTGTAGTCTTCTAGAGTATAAATTTGTTTCAATTTGGTTTTAATTAAATTATATGTTTGAGTTTTCATCTGTTGTTTTATGCATCATAAGAGATTTTTTGGTTTTGGATTGTTGGTTTGTTGTTTTATTATTTAAGGTAAAATCACACCCACCTTTTTACTGATGTCCGTGGAATATATTTCCTAACTTTGGAACATTGAGGATGTCTCTTAATTCCAATTAGAATATATGCCTCATATCAAGAAAATAAGATGTAGAGGTATGTTACAAATGGTATCGATTTTTTGTCTAAAATAATGTTTGAGATAAGTGGTATCAACATGGTCCTTTCCTTTTGGAACAAATAGTCATCAGTTTTGTCGATCTTTGAGTTTAATTTCATTTATGTTAATTCCTTGGGCCGGGATCATAGAAATCAGTTGGACTATTAGGATATTAAATTTAGAGCATAAAAGACATAACTAACTATTTTATGTTAAACATCAAGTTACCACAGAGTTGGCTAAGTAAGTGTTTTATAGAAAATCATAGGATTTCAATTCTCATTATTAGGGTTTTATCTAATGAGGTGATAATGACATGCATTATAAAAATTCCTTCCCAGTAAGAAATAATATTTCATTTATTGTAATGATTTCTGATTTAGTATAAAATTGTTGGTTTCTGGAGAAATTTAAATGTTTTGATCAAGTGAAAGATTTAAAAAAACATCATCATTTGGTTAATTTCAATATAGTTTGATTTCCAAAAGAAAAAAGATAGTTTTTTATAAAAAATAGTTGAACATAGAAAAAGTTGATTTTGGAAAGCAATGTTGTGATAGTTTATGTGATAGAATTTGAAAAGGTAATCCTTAAGTTTCTAGAGAGTGAGACATATGACATTTGTGGTTTTTTTAGAAAATAACACCCAGTAGGTGTCATAGAAACCAGATGGAACAAAACGCACGGAACATGGTTTCACCCAAGCCAAAGGTGAACCAACAGCTAGTTTAGAGTATCATCCACTCATTTAAATCTATGAACATAAGTAACTAGAGTGATGAGCCAAGAAAATTGGACAATTCTATCCATTTCCAAAAGAAGAATCTGCACATCTTCTAGTTAATTCTGAACCAGAAAAGGTAGAGGTGTGGCAAAATAGATTGAATCATATCTTCAAATTCATTGGCACACCACCAGAGATGAAATTCATACTGGAGATGTATATGTAATAGGATCAAGCATGTGAATGGTAAGATCTAGTGGTCTAGGCTAAATTGGATCAGGGACATGGTTGGAAGAATTTATTTGAATTGTTCGATAAAAAATTCTGTTGATAAATTTTCACTAATAATAGAATGATAAACTTCTTCATCCTAAAGCATTGAAATATTTTTACCACTGAGTATGCTGATAAATTCAAGAATTTTTTACACTTTTTACCCAAGTTTGAGGCTAGTGCTTCCTTAATGGAATGTTTTTTTGAATGGAGGCTAAGGTAGGAGATTCACTCAAATACTTTTATGCTCTGTATTACTGAATATACAGAGATGGCCAACATAGAAACAATGGATGGAAGGGAAATATCATGATTTGTGGGATTATGAATTGTGTTGATTCCCATGGGAACTGATGGTAACTCAAATGTTGGGGGAAAGTGGAAGAGGGTCACCTACTATAAAGATTGGAGTATGAATCAAAACCAAACATCTAGATCTGTGAATCTTCCGTCGAGACCCACAATGAAATAATTATATTAACAATGTGGATTCTTCAACTACATGATGTGAGAGTGTATAACACTCTAAAGAGCATGCAAAAATAACAAAAATATGGGAAATCATCGGGGATATTACAATAATTCTCTATGGTCATGTGCTCAAGACACTAATCAAGTATTGCAGGAAGTATATGAATTGATGGGGAAAGGGAATCATAATCAATATCATTAGTAGAACAGAGCTATCCATAGTGATTCTATGAGTACCATGACTCAATATAAAATTAAATATCAGCATGAAAAAGATAATAATGACGAACTAATTATATGGAGCTGAGTAGGTGATTATGAAAGATCATGATAGACAGTCTATGGTGAGTGGTACAATTCTTTTGAATTTTACACATATCCTCATGTTATTTGATTTGAGTGAATCACATTATTTATTGATTGGTGTTATGTTGATCTGATAATTTTAAAACAAGAGATGATGCCCCTATGATAAAACTTCAAAATCTCATTGTCAAAAGATAATGTAGAGCCTTTATGTGTAAATAATTATCTATAACCATTGATGGAGTTGAGATAAAATTGGATTTGTATATAATATACATGGATTTATATAATTTAATCCTTGGTATTGATTATTTGACAGGGTTCAAGGCTCACAAAACAGTCATACTAGAAAGTTCAGGTTCACAACTAAAGATGGCATCGAGCTTATCTTTAGAGGAGACCAGAGTGTAGTGGTAAGTGCAATGGGCACACTGGAACTAGCTTCTAGAATGATATCATACTAGTGGGTATCATTGACCATGGAATAGATAGACGATATTGAGATCATCGTTTTCTAATAGTGGTTTATCAGTTTTCAGATATTTTTCCTAAGAATTTCATAGGGTTTCCACCTATAAGGGAAGTAGATTTTTTTGATTGATATCCTCTAGGGGATCAATACCATCTCACATCCATCTTATCAAATGAGAAAAATAAAATTATGGGATTTTAAGTGTTGTTTGAAGCATACTAAAGAAAATGATTCATTTGAACAAGCATGTCTCGGTGGGAATCATCAGTCTTGTTTATAAAGAAAGCAAATAAAAATCTTCAACAATGTTTTGACTATCTTAAGCGTAACCATTTTAAAATAAAGAATTGGTATCCACTTCCATTCATTTATGATCTGGTTGATCAATTGAGGGGATTTTATTGTTTACCTATTATTGACATTAAATAAGGATATCTTCAATTGTGAGTTTGAAAGGAGGATTTTCCAAAGATATATTTCATATGTAGATGTGTCCATTAGTAATACATGGAAATGACTTATGGTCTTACGAATGCATCAATGGTATTCCTAGAATTGATGAAATAGATATTTTAGTGATATTTGTATTACTTTATTGTGGTGTTTTTCAATGATACATTGGTGTATTCTAGGACAAGGAATGTCCATCCGAAACACTTGAAAAAATTGTAGGAAATATTGAGAGAACATTGTTTGTATGAAAAATGATCAAAGTATTTTTTTTTAATATTAGTTGTGCTCTTTTTTAGCCATGTGATTTTCTAAAAAGTGGTTTATGTGGATCTGGAGAAGACATTAGATATTATTACTTGGAAAATGCCAAAAATGACTTCATGAAATGACATTTTATTTTTCTAGCTGGTTCTTTTTAATGCCTTGTTAATGAATTGTCATGATTAGAGTTTTCTATGATATATTTGACGAAGAAGAATATTCTATTCTAATTGAATGAGTAATTCCAGTAATTTTTTCATGAGTTTAATTGTTTCCTTACATCATCACCTATCATGATATTTTCATAAATAGGATAAGTGTATGTTGTGTATTTTGATTCATTGGGGTCTATTTTGGGGTGGTGGGTTGTTCTTTATCAAGGAGACCAAGTTGTTGGTTATGGCTTAAGGTAGTTCAGTTCATACGAGTAAAACTACCCAACACATGATTTGGAGTTAGCGGTAGTCATTCATGCTTTGATAACATGGTATAATTACATATTTGGTGAGAAATTTATTGTGTTTATAGATCATAATAGCTTGAAACATATTTTCTCACAAAGTGATTTCAATCTAATAAAAATGAGTTGGAAGGATTGTCTCGAAATTTTTAACATTGACTTGATGTGTACAACGAGTAAAGCTAATTTGGTAGAAAATGAATTAAGCATAAGTACTTAACATCATTTGGTGAAAGATGATTCACATGAGTAAACGTTGTTGTCAAACATAGCCTACTTGCATTTAGAATGTGAATATAGAGGTGATGTTGTGGTTTTCTTTTTAGTTTTAGTGGTTCTTGATTTGATAAAGACAGTAAAGGAGGCATAGAAATTTGATTCATATTGATTGGCTATGAGGTCAAAACTCAATAGTGGGGATACCATTGAGAGATGGAGTCTAGATGAGAGTTTAGTTATGTGGTTCAAAAATTAATTTTGTTATATCTATGGCATATTGGGGAAAATATCTTAATTGTAACCACCATTCGATATGGTATGTTCATCCAGAGATATATAAGATGTATAAGGTGTTGAAAGGGAAGTTTTTGTCGGTCTTCATGAAAAGGAAGGTGGATGAGTTTGTTTCAAGATACCTAGAATATATGTATGTTAAGGAATAACATAAGTGACCAATAGGTATGTTACAATCTTTACTTATTCTAGTTTGGAAAAGAGATCAAATATCTATGGATTTTTTAATTGGTCTCCCAACAATGGTTTTGAAACGTTATACCATATGGGTGATTGCGGATCAGCTCACAAAATCGAACCATTTCATACCTATTTGTCAAAAATCATATTGTGGAGAATCTATCCAAGAGATATATATATATATACATATATATATATGATAAGAATTAAATATAAAATTAATACAAGTTTTGAGCATATTAGATAAAGATATGAGGTTAACATCTCATTTTTAGAAATCCTTATAGAAAGAACTTGTGAACAATTTGACTATAATTACAATGTGTCATCTTCAGAATTATGGGAAATCTGAAAGGTTGATAAAAACATTATAAGAGAGGTTTCATGCTTATTTAATGTATTTTGGTGTCTCATGGGAATAAAAATTTCTATTAGTGGTGTTCTTATATAATAATAGATATTCAAACTCAATATATATGGATCCTTTGTAAGCATTTTATGGGTATCATTTTCATTCTACACATTGATGGGTTGAAATAGGAGAGACATCACAAGTTTGGTCGATCATTGTCTGTGAAACAATAGAGAAGATTATTTTGATTATAAAATGGATGGAGATTGTGGATATTCATCAGAAATCGTATGAGGATCTTTATCCATGGTCGTTGTTGTTCACGGTGAATGCTCATGTGTTCTTGAGGATCTGTCAATGGATTGTATAACATCATTTTGGGGTGAATGGAAACATTACTTCTTGATATATAGTTTTTTTAGATACTGGAATATGTTAGAGAGGTGAAATATCGACTAGAAATTCCACCATTGATCAGTGTTGTGAAAAATGACTTCCACATATCTCAGTTGAAAAAGTCTAAACCTAATCCCAAAACTATGATAAAATGGGATCACATTGACCTATATATTGTTACATAATAGGTGCATATCTTCATGCTGATTGTAGGCAGGATAATGAAAATCTTCCAAAGATATAGCATTATCCTAGTGCGGGATTTGTGGAAGCATTGTCATATTTAGGGGGAGACATGGGAATGGAAGAAGGAAATCAAAGGGAAATGGATAGAACTTATTCCAGGAAATAATGGATTTCTAATTTCTATGGATGAAAATAAATATTGTGGGGATAATGTAGAACCCCTAGTTTCTTGTAAGTAACCCTTTAAGTATGATTTTAAATATATAAGTTCTATGGGTGAAGATTGGGTGATTTTGGAGAACATTTGGAGTGTTTTTTGAGATTTTATACAGGTTAATTTTTTGTGAATGATTTTGGAATACCATAAAAAAGCTACACAAAACTACACATAGTGAGATAGGGGAAAAGGGAAGGATTATGGGATGTACACAATTTTCTCAAACCTTACATCCACTATATAGAAATTGTGTACTTTCAAACATGGAACTTTTTATTTTGAGGAAAATGATTTGGCATAATTGGCACATGGTTTAGAGGCTATGTGAGATGAACAAGAGAGGTTCATACTCGAGGTAGTGGTCAGAGCATGATTTATGCAGGGTTTTCTGGAACCCGCGACTAAACAATGCATGATAAGAATGTACTTCCATAAAAAGTGGATCTCACTTGGTTTCCCCTCAAGCTCACTCATTTTTTCAACAATGCAGTCTTAAAATTGGATTTTTTTTGTCTCAAAGGTCAATGATTGTTTTGAAATTGATTTGGATTTAATCTGAAGTATTTCTTTGGTGATTAAAAGCAAATTCATCATGTTAAGTGATCATTCATGGTCATTATTGATGTTTTTATGAGATCTACATCACCCCCACTCTCTTTTTCTTATATCAACACTTGCTATGGGTGGATCTAAATTTTTGGATTCCAAATATGATTTTATTTGGATTATTTTATGATTGGTAAGGTGAACTAAGGAGAGTTCGTGAAGATTCAACCCTATTTTGTGATGTTTTTTCTATATTATATCATTTCCACGTAAACTTGTGAGGTATGTGGCTTCACTATAAACATCTATTTCTAGAAATCATTGGATAAGTTTTTAATTGATTTAATTTCATTAAATTGATTTTGAAATTGTGGTGCAAATCCTGATATAAATCCTTTCAGTGATTATTTACGGTTTTTGGAGAAATTGGGGAATTCTATTATTTGGTCGTGAAATGTTCTTTGATAAATGATTTTAAACTAATTATTTTACAATAATTTCTTGATTCAGTTTTAGGGGAAACGATTTTCAATAAAAATTTTGTTTTGTTCAAATTGTTTTGGAATTGAAATTCTTTGATGGAAAAGGTTTTTTTATTCAAATGGTTTTTCAAAATCTTGGAATGTGTGTTCATATTTCATTTGTGAGGATTGGTTGAAAATGACCTTGTTCTTAGTTCAAATGGTTAAATGAAACATGGGATATAATTACCTTTTGATGAAGTGGTATATCATTGAGAGACCTCTCATGAGTATTAAACTATCATAGTGATTCATGCATGGTTGCTGGTGTGGATATATTAAATGGAATGGTTATTACAAAGGGAACTTGTGGAAAGGTTTTAAAGAATTGTTTGGATGCTTCCTTTGAAAAAGTGTTTTTGTTGGAAAACTAGTTGATAAGAAACTTGTTTATATTTAGTTATAAACAGTTTAAATACTTTTTTACATAGACTTTTTTATAAAAAAAATTCTAACATTTCTTTTTTAGTTGCGTGAGTAGAGAAGTCATTGGAGAAAGCCTAATGTGTTATATTAATCACCCCTACATTGGAACTTTAGTTCTTTTATAGATGTCTTCTACTGGGATATGGAAAATGGTAAAGTATCACACATCCTTAGCACTACCTTCTGATACATGGGTTATTTGGTGAAGTATGAGTGTAGATCTTTTGGAGCTTTCAGTTGTGGTTTTCCTTGAGTGTTCTTGGTTTTATTGTCATCCTCTATGTAACATGAAATAATAGTCTTATATTCTGGGACCTGGTTTTAGTTAGGTTTGAATTTAATGAAATTTATGAGTTATCTTGTATTTTATCATGCATCATATAACTTTTTTTATTATGAAAGGTTGGGTTGTTTTTTATTTTTTAAAGGAAAATCATCCCACACCTATTTAATGAATCCATTTTTAAAGACCCATAATTTCTGTGGAATTTTTTTTCTTAAATATATGTTAATTTTATGAGTCTATGAAAATTAATGGCGTGTGATTCTGAGGCCTAATGTACCCAAAGTCAATTTATAATGTTTTGTTTGGGTACATTCCATAAACGAATGACCATGTTTCAATAACTTCTAAACCAGTGCTTGGAATTGTAAAATAAGGGCATTGTTGAACTCGTAGCACCGGAATTCGCTTAAGAAGACATTCACCTCAATGGGAGATGGTCAGGAATAAAATATAGTTTTTGGGTTTTATGTGGGATTAATAAAATAATATAAGTGCATGTATTATTTTATTTTTTTTATTATAACCATCATGTGGAAGTTGGAGTTGTGGAACACCACACCCTAACCTCCCATGAGAGGTAATGGTGGTGGGGGCCACCCGAACCTAACCTCCTCTACATGTTTATTGTGGTGGGGACCACCCGAAATTTAAACCCCCTTGAAACACCCCATTAATGGAGAAACCCTCAAACTTCCATTAATTGTAGGGGAGCCTCTTCAACTCCACTTCCACATAATGTGCCTTATCCTCCTAGTTAATTAATTGAGCCAACACTTTCAATTAATTAATTGAACCATTTTAATTTTATTCCAAAAATTTAATACCATTTCATAAATTATTATTTTTGGCTTGGCATTTTTCAACATGGTGGAACTTCGGAGGAGACAGAGCATGGGGAGAAATGTTGTCCCCAATGAAGATTGCAGAATTCATTCTTCCAACAAAGAATGCCGGTGAGGAGCGTCTATGACTCCCTTCCTCAGAACCTCCATAGATGTATGACGTCTTCGACTACAACAATCTTTCTTTTACCCGGCCACTTTGTCAAAAAACAACGAACAAGGTATGGCTGTGTTTTAATTTGAGAAACATTGATTTTCCCTCCATGATTGTTTCTCTTGACCCACTTACTACCAAAATAACATGGAAGGACTAGGCCAAATGAAAACAGCCTGATCCCTCTGTTGTTCTTGTGAATGATTGGTGTGTTCTTTGCGTTCTTCATGGGTGACGAACAACGGATCGTTGTGAGTCCGTTCTGCGATGCAATTATCCCAAATTTAATATCCAACATCACAACGACCTAGCATAGGTGCGACGATGATAGAGGGAAATGGATCGGATTAGAACACAAAGGATCGTTCCTCGATTGCTCTTCGAGCGGGTGAATCAAATCATGTTTTCGGAGATTATAGGAGGCCCGAAAACATCGGATACGACTACAGGACATCGGGAAGACCTAGTGTACAAATTTTCCTAACGAACGGACTATCAGAACTAAGAACGGACTTCATGGGAGGCGCGCTGGTGGGAGGCATCATTTCTAGAAAATTCTAGAATACATGACGTGTACTTCTAACTAACACGTTGTGTAGTACAGGCGTTCTGTGTCTTGAGTTTCAGATGATAGACAAGTAACAAACGGCATGTGACCTCGGTCACACAGCTTGTATTCTCTGCACAGAATGGAAGATGCGACTTTGAGAGACTTGGCATGTATTCTATGAAATACATGGACATGGGCATAATTACATGGCCAAGAGGCACGACATGTATTGTCTACACAAAATGGTAGAAGGAGATTCACGAGACAGGGCGTGTATTCGGGGAAATACACAAACACAAGCAGACTTACATGACCACGAGGCACGGTGTGTAATGTCTACACATAATGGAAGAAGCAGCTTTGTGAGACTCGGCATGTATCCTAGGGAAACACAGACATGGGGTGGATTTCATGGGTACGTACTCCACCACACGGCCAGGCATGACCAGGGGCATGGGCTACCCCGTTTACCAGTTACACGGGTTTGTGAACACGGGTTGAGGCCATGTATGGTCACATGGCCAGCGAACACGGAGCCAACCTTAGTTGCATGGACAAGGAGTGTAACCATACCACACACCGTGTACTTTCTTTTCTATATGACCTGCCTTACGTCACAGGCCATTGTACATGGGTAGTACCAGAGGTCTGAAGACACAGTATGTGCCTCATTCCTTTACACCATGTACTTTTTGGGAAATGGATTGGTTATCTTGTCCTCAGTATCCTGAAATAATTTTGTTTGAGTTAGCTCCCTATGATGTGGAAGACCTTTGGGATACTCTTTCATTGGAATTTGTGGCATTTGATTTATTGACACTTGGATTAAGGAGTGGAACCTCCCAGAATCAAGCATGATTTGTGCTGGAACCATGTGGCTGGCTGCACTATGACGACCGTTCCTAGATCCTATGAGGGTTCGACAGCTCCGACTATTGTTCATGAATCCTGTGTGGGTTCGACAACTCTGATGACTATTCTTGGATATTGTGTGGGTTTGACAGCTCCGACTACTGTTCCTGAATCATGTGTGGGTTTGACAGCTCCGATGACTATTCATGGATCCTATGTGGGTTCAACAGCTCCGACTATTGCTCCTAGATCTTTTGTGGGTTCGACAGCTCTGTTTACAACTCCTGGATCCTATCTGGGTTCGACAACATAGATGATTCTGTGGCTACATCTGATCATCTCTATCTCTTTACATAAGTTGTATACCTGTGTGAGTTGAATCATTGACTTATGTGTTTATCTCATGATTGAGATGGGTTACTTGATAACATAGGTATATATATGGGCATATACCTATGTAATGGTTATCCGTTGATTTCATAATTTGTAGTTTATCCTTGGTGGATTTTGAGAGACCTTGGTGGTCTCGGGGTCCCTACTGAGTATCATTATACCCACCCCTACACAGGATATGCCCGCACCTCATTGTGTTGGATGCAGACGATGTGCATCACTGACTGAGGCTAAGAGTACCAGGATAGGAAGATATCTAGAGATGGACCATAGGATGTGTCGGTACATGGAGGAGACTAACAGATGTGGATTGCTGAGGAGGATATTTCTAGCTACCCTTCAGGTAGGATCCGTGGTGGATGATCTAGGAGATGCTTTTCACATTGCAAATGTTTTTCCCTATTCATTTGTACTTGTACATTACAATTGGTCTTGTTTTTCAGGCCCCATTACATTTCAACACTCACTTTTTATACAGTTTTACTTAGTGTTTTGTATTCAACTGTGTTCTCTTTTTTGTGTTCTTACAGTTGTAATGGAAAAGCCTTACCAGATTTAGGAAATTACACCTTTGGTGTTAGTCACCAGCCCTTGGCCTATCAAAGGCAGGCATGGGGTAGTCACGACACGGGCCCCGGGGGACAGGTCAGGACAAATTTGTATCAGAGTATTCAGTTCTACCACAGAACTTCACTCTCTGATCTTTTCTGTGAATCATTAGTGTTAAGTGTAGTGAGTGTGGTTTTCAGTTCAGGGAGTCTAGTGTTGGTGTGGTGGTCGATGTATCCATAAACCAGGACCCTGACTTCTGATTTCTGACTCGGTGCATGAAACAATGATTGCTAATGTGTTTTCAAGAGTCTTCTTGTGATTTCTGTGAGTCCCCTCACCAAGTATAACTTTTTTACCATGGCACACCCGTTTCTTTTCATGATTCCCCCACACAGACAGCCAACCAGGGTTCCAAGATTTGTACGAGATGGCAACCCATCGAGCGACGAGGCCTCGATGTAGGTCCCTATTATAGCAGAGGAACCAGCGGTACCACTACCCACTGGGCCACTGATTCCACCAACCCCAACAACAAACGATTCATGCCGCTTGAGTGTGTTTCACGAGTTCCAGTGCCAATGGACACCTGGGTTCATGGGTGAGACGGACCCGAAGGCAGCTGTGGATTGGCTAGAGGCTGTGATGAGAGTCTTCAAAATGGTAGGGACAAGAGCCGACCATATGGTGATCCCTGCCGTGAGTCACCTTCACGATGAAATAGGTAGATGGTGGAGCCTGAGGTTCCAGGTGCATGAAGAGGCGACACTTACCTTGGAAGACTTCGAGAGCCTGTTTCGAGTGGAGTTTTTCTTAGACGCCCTTCGGACAGTGCATATATAGGAGCTACTTCATCTGCATCAGTGCATCATGATGGTGGCATAGTACTCAGCGAGGTTCACCGACCTCTTTCACTACTCCATTGATATGGTATGGGACCCATTCTTCAGGGCTCGGACGTTCGATTCGGGGATTAGGCGAGAGATCAGAGCTTTGATGATCTCCCATAGCATCCCAACGTAGGTGGGGGTGTCGGAGCGAGCCCTCTTAGTGGAGAGTTTCCTTGTTGAGAATTCAACAGTAGTGAGACCTGCCATCGGACATCATGTAGCAGAGTATTCTGTAGCAGGCAGTAGACATATGTCACAGAGGTCCAAGCGGACCAGACCATATGGTGGACAACCTCAGGACTCAGGATCGGTTGTGCGAGATGCACGAGACAGAGCCAGTCATTCGAGGAACATGCAGTGTTTCACATGCGGAGGTCAGGTTCACATGGCTCGTTACTATCTGACCAACCATTCGAATGATCATTAGACAGTTAATGGACCTCCCTGGTAGCATCAGAGGTTCGATCAAGTTGGTTCATAGGGAGTAGGCGGACGTGGTAGAGGGCATGTCTATGTAGCAGACGGTGGATGATGTTTTGAGATGTTACCACCACCGCCACCAGGAGGTCCACCACGACCGCAGGGAGTAGGTGGATAAGCAAGAGCTCAACTCAGGAAGCTGAGGCTGAGGATCACGACGCTCCGATGATGATTCTAGGTACGATCTGTTTCTACTCCACCATAGCTGGAGTTCTTATAGACCCAGGTTCTAGTCACTCTTTCTTTTCCACCACCCTCTTTCTGAGCATGGAGATTCTGATAGATCCATTGTCTCGATCCTTATTGCTAGAGACTCTTACAGAAGTAGATTTTAATGATTACGAACTGGTTCTGGCAGTGTGAGCTTAATATTGGAGGTGAGAGCTTCAGCTGGAATCTCCTAGTAGCGGCGTCGAGGCCTTACGACATCATCTTGGTTGTGGACTGGTTATCTACAGTCCATGCTCAGATTGACTGTATTAGGCACAATGTGTGTTGTATCCTCACAGATGGGACCGGGTTCACCTTCAACGGTGAGAAGGGAACCTTTGTAGCGTAGTATGGACTTACTCAGAGAAGGGTTCAGCCGATCACTCATTAGTTGGCCTGCTATACCCTTAGATCAGTTGATGTAGAGAGTCGTAGATATCTTGTATTGGTGGAACAGTATACAAATGTTTCTTCTGATGATGTCCCAGGACTACCTCATCATAGAGAGGTGGACTTTCACATTGACATGTACCTCATGACGGCACCGATATCTACACCAGCCTATTGGATGGCTCCCATGGAGCTTTGCGAGTTGCAAATATAGTTTGGGGACTTTCATGGGAAGGGATTCATCCGACCTAGTGTTTCCCCTTGGTAAGCCCTAATTCTGTTTGCCAAGAAGGCGGATGGAAGCTTGTGGCTTTGTGTCGACTACCGTCGCCTGAATCAGGTGACTGTAAAGAACAAGTACCAACTCCCGAGGATTGAAGCCCTCTTTGATCTGCTGAAGGGAGCGCGGTGGTTCGCGAAAATAGACCTCATATTAGGATATCACTAGCTCAGAGTTCGAGATGAGGATGTGTAGAAGAAAACATTCAGATGTCAGTATGAACACTACGAGTTCTTGGTTATTCCTTTCGGCATAACCAATGCTCCAGCAATGTTCATGGGACTCAAGAACAAGATCTTCTATCCATTCCTCGATCACTTTTTCATAGTCTTCAACGATGACATTCTGAACTACTAAACTACCGAGGAGGATCATACCTACCATTTGCAGGTAGTACTGGACACACTCCGAACGAAAGAGTATTATGGTATGCTCTCGAAGTGACATTTTTGGATCTTAGAGGTTCACTTTTGGGACATGCCATATCGAAGGATGGAGTCTTAGTGGAACTAGTAAAGATTGAGGCGGTACTTTCTTGGGAGCCACCCAAGAGTGTGACGGAATTACAGAGTTTCCTGGGTTTGGTTGGTTATTACGGGATGTTTGTACAAGACTTCTCCAGAGTGGAAGCACCACTATCATCCTTGAATGAGAAGGGGAAAAACATTGTGTTGTCAAATAGATTCTAGTAGAGATTTTAGGAGCTGAGGAAGAGGCTGACTAGTTCCCCCATCATGAGGCTTCCAGAAGAATTCATATGGTACGTAGTCTACTGCGACCCATCAAGGACCGGACTCGGGTGTGTCCTGATGCAGGAGCGAGCAGTGATCGTAAATAGTTCTCGACAGCTAAGACAACATGAGAAGAACTACGGTACCCATGACCTGGAGTTAGCAGTAGTGGTCTTCTTCTTGAATATGTGGTGATACTATCTAATAGGTGAATTTTTTACCGTGTACTATGATCACAAGAGTCTCAGGTATATCTTCTCCTAGAATGACATGAACATGAGACAACAACATTGGATTGAGTTCCTCCAGGACTATGACTTCGAGATAGTCTATACTCTTTGGAAGAGGAACTTTGTTGTAGATTCACTCAGTATGAGGTTTGTATACAACTGATAGGCGAGATGACAGACTAACTGGATGCTTTACAGATAAAATTTTTGGATAATGATGGACCAGTCTCCCTTCAATCTCCAATAGTCACTCCCCCACTTCTTCAGCAAGTCAGGGAGGCACAGCGTGGGGACGATGACTGTGAGACTCGACGTGCTCAGATATCCACAGGTCAGGCACCTGATGGATTTTCTGAAGGTGGGAATCATGTAATCCTCCTCAGAAGACTTACCATGGTACTAGTGTCACTTCACAAGGAAGTGTTGAGGAATTTTCACACATTCCCTCTAGTGGTACATCCAGGAGTGGCGAAGATGTACCTGGATCTCTGACGACAGCACTGGTGGCCATTTATGAAGAAGGTAGTTGCAGAGTTTGTCTCTCGATGCCTCACATGTCAGAAAGTGAAGGCGGAGCATCAGGTACGATAAGGCTTGGTTCGTCCTTTAGAGGTCCCAGAGTTGAAGTAAGATGCGATATCCATGGACTTTGTGATAGGAATTCCACGTACATCTCGGGGTAACAACTAGATTTGGGTGATCGTCGACTGACTCACCATGTCGGCCCACTTCCAACTGATCAGAGAGCAGGGATTAGTAGAGAGCATGGGATTCCTCTACGTGCAAGAGATTGTGTAGCTACATGGTGTACCTTATTCTATTGTCTCTGATCATGAAGCATGGTTTACTTCCTGGTTATGGAAGGGGTTGTAGGAGGCTTTCGGGACATAGCTTCATCTGAGCACTGCCTTCCATCCTCAGACGGATGGCCAGACTGAGCAGACCATTCAGATCCTCGAGGACATGTTCTGTTCTTATTTCCTCAACATCAGTAGAAGCTAGGAAGATCACTTAACTTTGGTGGTGTTTTCATTCAACAACAACTATCACTCCACCGTCGGGATGGCACGTTTTGAGTCATTATATGGGCGACCTTGCAGGTCACCCTGGTGCTGGAATGACCGAGTGAAGTCAGCACTAGTGGGACCAGAGATGGTACGAGCTACCATAGAGAAGGTGCAGATAATCCAAGAGAGGATGAAGACTGCACAAAGCCGACAGAAGTCATATGCCGACAAGAGAAGGAGACCTCTAGAGTTCGGGGATGGTGACCACATCATTCTACAGGTCACACCTCAATGAGGTTTACGGAGATTTGTTCATGGTGGAAAGTTATCTATGAGGTTCATCGGACCTTTCCAGGACCTCAGTAGAGTCGGCGAGGTGGCATACCGCTTAGCTCTTCCACCTCAGTTTCACTGGGTGCATAGTGTCTTCCATGTATCCCAGCTGAGGAGATAGTTGAATGACCCTTCACACATCATCGACAATGGAGAGATGGACGTCAACAATGGGGTGAATTTTATGGAGGTTCGAGTGGAGATTGAGGATTGACAGGAGCGGGTCCTTCATGGATGTTTGATACCTCTGGTGCGGGTTTGTTGGCAGAACAGAAACCTCCAGGAGAGCACATGGGAGTGGGAGGCTCGGATATGTGGTCAATACCCCCACATGTTTCTTTAGTTATGAGTAGTGGCTTATGGGGACATAGATCCATGAGGTGGGGAAAATATAAGTAACCATATTTTCCGTGGAATTTGTTTTCATAAATACATGTGAATTTTATGAGTCTGTGAAAATTAACGGAGCGTGATTCCGAGACCCGGTGTGCCCCGAATCAATTTCTAATTTTTTTTGGGTATGTTCATTAAACATATGATCGATTTTTTATAAGTTCTGAATGTGTCCTCAGAATTGAAATCTGAGGGTACCATTGAACTCGTAGCCCCAGTATTTGCTTAGGAAGACTTTCATCTCGACGGTAGATGGTCGAGAATAAAAGATAGTTTTTGGGTTTTTTGTGGGAATAATAAAATAAGATAAGTGCATGCTTTATTTTATTTTATTTGTTATAACCACCATGTTGAAGTTGGAGGTGGGGACCACCACACCTTAACCTCCCATGAGTGGTTATGGTGGTGGGGCCTTCCCAAACCTAACCTCCTCTTCCTGTTTATTGTGGTGGGGACCTCCCTGGATTTAAACCACCATGAAACACCCCATTAATGGAGAAACCCAAAAACACCCATTAAGTGTAGCTGAGCCTCTTTAACTCCCCTAACACTTAATATGACTTATCATCCTAGTTAATTAATTAAGCCAACAATTTCAATTAAATAACTAAACCATTTGAATATTATGCCAAAAATTAATAGGATATCATAATCTATTATTTTTGGCTTGCAGTTTTTCAACATGGGGGAACTTTGGAGAGGAGAGAGCATGGAGAGAAAAGATATTTCCAATGAAGAATGAAGAATACATTCTTCCAATAAAGAATTCCAGTGAGGAGCATCTATGAACCCCTTCCTTAGAACCTCCATCAACGTAGGACGTCATCAACAACGATGATCTGTCTTTTTTCCCACGACTCTGTCAATGAACAATGAACATGGTAGGGTTGTGTTTTGATTTGAGAAATGATGATTCTTTCTTCCATGATTGTTTCTCTTGACCCACTTTCTACTAAAATAACAGGGAAGCACCGATCCAGACAAACATGGCCTGATCCCTCCATCGTTCTTGAGAATGTTTGGTGTGTTCTTCGTGTTCTTCATGGGTGACAAACAATGGATCGTTGCAAGTCATTTGTGTGACACAATGATCCCAAATTAAATACCCAACATCAAAATGACCTAGAAGAGGTGGGACGATGATGGTGAGAGAAAGATCAGACTGGAAGGGGAAGGACCGTTCCTCGACCGTTATTCGTGTGGGTGAATCAAATCATGTATTCGAAGTCGATAAGAGGCCCAAAAACACCAGAGACGACTACGGGAAATCAGTCTGACCTAGTGTCTAATGTTTCGCGATGAACGGACTGTCAGAATGAAGAATAGACTTCACAGGAGGCGCACTGTATGGAGGCATCTTTTCTGGAAAATTCCAGAATACACGGCTTGTACTTCTCATGAACACACTGTGTAGTACATGCATTCTATGTCTTTTGTTTCGGATGTTTGACAAGTAACACATGGCATGTGACCCCGGTCACACTACGTGTATTCTCTACCCTGAATGGCCGAAGCGGCTTCGTAAGACATGGCCTGTATTCTGGGAAATACACGGACAGGGGCATAATTACATGTCCAAGAGGCACGACGTCTACTGTCTATGCAGAATGGAAGAACCATTTTCACAAGACATGGTGTGTATTATGGGAAATACATGGGCACGGGCAGAATTAAATTGCCAATAGACATGGCATGTAATGTCTACACAGAATGGCAGAAGAAACATATAGAGACTCGATGTGTATCCTAGGGATACACAGACATGGGGTGGAGTACACAAGAATGTACTCCACGACAAGGACAGGAATACCAGTGGCACAGGCTACCCCATGTACCAGTTACACGGGTTGGCAAACACTGGTTGAGGCCGTGTACAGGCACATGTCCAGTGTACATAGATGTGAACCTAGTTACTTGGACAATGTGTGTAACCATACCACATTCCATGTACTTTCTTTTCTACATGACTAGACACATGTAACAGGCTATTGTACATGGGCAGTACCTAAGGTCTGAAGACATGGCGTGTGGCTCATTCCTACACACAATGTACTTTTTGGGAAATGTCTTGGTCATCTTGTCCTCAGTATCTTGAACACGTTTTGTTTGGGTTATCCCCCTATGACTTGATGGACCTTTGGGATACTTCTTCGTGGTACTTCATGGAAGTTGATATATCGACACATGGCTTTAGGAGTGGACCCTCCCAGAATCACGCGTGCTTTTTGTGGGAACCCTGTGGCTAGCTGCACTCTGTCAACTGTTCCTGGATCCAGTGTGGGTTTGACAGCTTCGACTACTATTCTTGGATCCTGTGTGGGTTCGACAGCTCTGACTATTGTTCCCGGATCCTCTATGGGTTCGACAACTCTGACTACTATTCCTGGATTCTGTGTGGGTTCAACAGCTCTGAAGACTATTCTAGGATCTTGTGCGGGTTCAACATCTCTGACTACTATTCCTGGATCCTGTGTGGATTTGACAACTCTGTTTACAATTCCTGTATCCTATGTGGGTTTGACAACATAGATGATTTAGTGGATATATCTAATAATCTCTATCTCTCTACATAAGTTGTATGCCTATGTGAGCTGAGTCCATGACTTCTATGTTTTCCTCATGATTGAGATGGTATACTTGATAACGTAAGTATATGTGTGGTCATATACCTATGTCATGGTTATCTGTTGATTTCATACTCTATGGTTTACCCTTGGTGGATTTTGAGAGACCTTGGTGGTCTAGGGGTTGTTATTGAGTATCGTTATACTCAGCCCTTCATGGGCTATTCCCACACCTCATTATGTTGGATACAGCTGATGGACAGTGCTAACTGAGGCTGAGAGTACCAAGACTGGACGATACCTAGAGGTGGACCATATGACGTGTCGATACACGGATGATACTGATAGACGTGGAGTGTTGATAAGGCTATATGTACCTACCCTTCAGGTAGGATTGGTGGTGGATGATCCATGAGATGCTTTTCACCTATCAGTTATTTTGACCTTTTAGTTGTACTTGTACTTTACAGGTGGGCTTGTATTTCTGGCCCCTTTTCTTTTCAGCACTCTCCTGTTATACAGTTTTACTTAGTGTTTTGTATTCAGTTGTATGCTTTGTTGTGTGTGTTTACTGTTATAAAGGCAAATCCTTCCCAGATTTAGGAAATTATTCTTTTTGTGCTAGTCGCCAGCCCCTAGCCTATGGATGGCGGGCTTGGGGTAGTCATGGCACGGGCCTCGAGGGACGGGTCGTGGCACCATTGGCATTTATTACCACTATTAGGATCCTTGGGGATGTCTCTTAAGTCCATGTGACATCTATTCCTCATCTCAAGAAAATGAAAACTAGAGGTTTCAAACGGTGTTAGCTTTTTGGTCTATAATCCATTTTAAGATAAGTGGTTTCAGCTTGTTCCTTTCCTTGTGGAGAAAGTAGTCATCATTTATAACGGTCATGGAACTAAATTACTTTATTACATATTCTTTTGGTTTGGATCATTGAATAGAATAGGACAGTCATGACTTGAATTGTAGTGTATAGAAGACATTCTTATCCTTTTTATGTTGAACTTCATGATACATGGGAGTTGGTTACATAAGTGTTTTAGAGAAACTTGTAGGATTTCAAAACACATTATAATGGGTTTATCCAATGACTTGATAAATAAATGCATTTGAAAAATTTCTTCCCACTAGAAATGGATGTTTCATTTTTTGTAATTATTTATTATTTGGTTCACATGTGTCGGTTTCTGGAAAAAGGTTATTGTTTTGGGGAAATGAAAGATTTAAAAAATTTCTATGATTGTGATATTTTGAAAATAGTTATATTTTCAAAAGAAATCATATATTTTCTTAGAAATAATTAAAAATGGAAAATTTTTATTTTATACGAACATGTTATGATAGTTGATGTGATATAATTTGAAATGAAAGACCTTCAGTTGAAAGGGAGTTAGACTTATGATGTATTTGGTTTGATTAGAAAATTTCACCCAATAGAAATTGGAGGAACCAACTAGAAAGATTAGTTGAGAATGTGGTTGCACCTGAGCCATGGATTAACCAACATTAGGTTAAGAGTACCATCCATGTATTTCAAGCTTTGGATATATGGGACTAGTGGGATGATCCAAGACAAGTAGATAATTCCATCCATTTCAAGATGTATAATCCAACCATCTTATTGGGTGATTCTATAATAGAAAAAGAATAAGTGTGTATAGATTTGATGATAATATCTTACACTTGATTAGAACAAAAAAATATATGATATTACAGATGTAAATGTATATGCTAGTGGATCTTTCATGATAGTGGAGGGATCTAGAACTCTCAGTTACTGTGGATTAGGGACTAGGTTGGTAAAATTTCAAAGAATTGTTTCATAAACTATTCTACCCACACACATTACATATTCATATAAAGAAGTACTTATTCATCCTGAAGTAAGAAAATATTTTTATCACAAATTAAGTGGACAATTTCATAAATTTATTGAACTTTTCACCCGAAGATGAATCTAGTGCATCCTCAAAGGCACACATTTTTTGAATCAGGGCTAAGGTTGAAGATTAGATCAAATTTTTTAATGCTTTTAATTTCTGACTATACAAAGATGGTCAATAGAGAAAAAATGGATTAAATAGACATATTAAGATCTATGTTGAGATGGATTATGTTGATACCTATGGGAACCACTGGGAACACTAATTTTTGGGTAAAACTAAAGAGTTACACCTACTTCGAATGTGGGAGCATGAATTAAAACCAAATGGTTGGATCAGTGAATCTTCCTCCAAGACCCATGATGAAATTATGTTTTTTTAAATGTCGCTCCTTCAACCACATTTAGAAATAGTGTCCAACACCACTAAGATAATTCAATAAATACAACATGATGGGACATCTCTTAAGAAAAAATATCTCCACCACCAATCCATGCCCTAGAACCCTCATATATGATGGAATTAATAGAGACACAACAACTTCACTGAAACCCTGATAAAGGCTACAATCAATGGGTTTTGCTCACATTTTTATGTTTACGATCCGTGTGTATGGACTTTAATGAGAGGTCAGTGAACCTCAAAACATTCTCTGTGAATAAGAAGATTCCATACTAGAGCTTTATATTCTCCTAGATAAGTTTGTCACATAACATCACTATGTATAACTCTAGTCCAAATAGGGACTCAAACTCTTTCTAGGTTTGAGTCACCTTTTTATGCATCAAATTCACCAAAATCCACTATCTTCCAATGTATCAATGAATGAAACTTGATAGAACCACCATTTGATCAGGAGGGGTATTATAAAGGTGGAAAACTCACCCATTTACCTCAAGATAGTCCTTTACTACCTAAATATCTGGCCCACCAAAAATGTGAGGGTTCTCTACTTATGGATCTCATGGAGAATGCTTATATTACATTTTTTGTCTTTCGGTACTACCAGAGAAATATACCTCTAAACAGTTTGATGTATGATCAGAAAACCACCCAGATGTACTACCTAACTTATAAGCCCTTAATTAAAACCATGTAATTTTGAGGATCATCACCAAGATCATGCTATGTAATCTATGCTAAAAATCATCTTTGAGGCATCATAAAAGGGTCAATATTCTCTAATATCAAAGATAATATCTTGGAAGCTAACTCAGGGGCATAGAAACCACAACCCATACCTATGTGATGCATGTACTAAGGTTTTCCTTGTAACCAGTTCCTACATGTACCATGTCAGTAATCATTCTATGAGATCTTGGGGATTGGATAAGTCCTTGACTAGTCCATCATAGGATTCTCTATATAGGTAGCCATACTTGACATTATTTAACTTTATTTACATAATTCCAAAACCACACCCATCAACTAGACTATCATCAAAATATATTCCTATGATGAATTTATTTGATACCAATATATCATGACCCGAACCATGGGGGTCATCCCAGATGGTGGGAATCTGAGAAGGACACCCCAAGACCAAATCTGATTGGACATGGGCTAGAGATAATAATTGATTAGGTATATCTCACACATGGGAGGCTTTAACCTAACATACATTCACACACATACCCACATCTAAAAAGACCAATAAAAATGCATAAATAAAATATACAACCAATAAAAAGATTCATTAATTAAATTAAATCTCATATCATAGTATGACACATGTAAGGGAATGAAAAAGTTCCAAATACTATCCCACTAATACAATAAAAGTGTTTGATGTACTATTATGGAGGTAAATACTATCCAAATACAGCTTCTAGAACAAAGGTATGCTAACAAATATTATTCTCCACTATTCTTTGTCCACCTAGGACTCTGTTTAATGTCCACTCATTTTCCTATGGCACGACACGTTAAGGAAGAGACAATTTAGGGGTGTATATTAACATACCTAGTGGGACGTGTTGCAATCACCTAACATAATTCATTAATTCAAGTAAACTAAATATCACAAAGGGAAGTCAACCAGAGAGTATGACTATAACTATAACAGGTACACGTGAATAGTTAGATAACAAGTGTTGATTTATTTTAATATCCTAATGTTTATCCTAGAATTTGTCATGAGAATTTATTGTAACACTTGTTTTAGATAAGTCACTCCTTGTGTCTTTCCAATGCTAAAGAAGATCATTAGAGAGTTTGTGCCAATTAGGCATTTTTATAAAGGGGTATGTGTCCGAACTCAGAAGATATCAATACATGGAGAGGGAATCACACCCAACACCTATGAGTGAATCCATAACCTACCCATAGTAATCTACCGGGATGAGGATCACACAACATGAATGTCAGTATGGGATACGTAAAACACTATGGAAAAGAATGATATAGGATCACACATCTGTTTAAATGGAGGGATACCTGACTCTATCAAGAACTAACCCATAGATGGGATCACTCATCCTCTGATCAGGGATAAGATTCGACACTATACTATTGTAGGCATGGAAAAAGGTAACTCACCCTAAACATGCTCATCTTTATTGAGTATAATGTGGTCTTCAACATACCACATAAAAATTACATAGTGTTTATATGGAATATAGGGTGTGTCCTAGCTAGTCCAAACATTAACGAGTCTATTCCAATGCTTATGTCTCCAATCCGATTCTTGTGTACTTCTAGTCATGCCCATGTACACTAGTTGTGAATGTGTACTCTATCCATTTCCATTCACATTGGTCGTGTCCATGCCCATATACCTCTAGGTTAAATTCTGGGTCACTAATAAAGTGTCACATAGGGTCTAAAAAATCACATATATTGTGATATTCTTCTTCACATGTAAACACTAGAAACCATAGAAGAGGTCCAACATGGTTTTTGTTAATGTGGACTAAATTCCATGTAACTTAATGTTTTATATAATATCTACAATTCCTCGCACTTCTGAACCACACTACCATTAGCTGATGATCTACTGAAAATAATAGAAATATAAATGAAATCTTAGGTTAACTATGCCTCTACCGTGGTCAGTGGAAAGACTCCATCTAGCCACCCAATCGAGAATTATCTCATATTGTACCACATTTATATAAATATAAACCATAGAAATAAACACATTATTCTGAATTTGTTTCTTTTATTTTTATAATGTTGCCCAAAAATTACCGTTGATCTCAATTTTCATCATATAGAAATGATATGTTGCACTATTGATCAAATATGACATAATGTTTTTATGGATATTTTAGAACTGTAGGCCATAAATAATACTGATGATGATCATTTCAAGAATTATGAGAGGATAATACAAAATAGAAAATTGATGAAATGAATGTTAGAAATTTTTTAGATTTCACTTAATCAATTTATTGATAATATAGTGAAAGATTAACCTCAATCAAAAAAAATTCTAACTCTATGAATTAATGTAAATAAATGAAACACAAATAAGTATTTGACTCGTTAATTAATTTTGTATATGAATTGATTCATGTTAAACATGGGATAATTGAAATTTGTATTAATGAAAGAATATCAAACATCATTCCTTGATATTGGATAGATTATTGATGAAAGAAATAATCATATTTCATTTTCATTGGAGAGATCCAATAACTGTACTATTGATTTCAATCTCCTTGGTATGCTAATCTTTGGTCAATGATCTTGTAATCATCTTCCAAATCCTTACCCCAAGGTCCATTAAAGTATATAGGGTTATGCATTTAACACTAGAAATTTGGCATAACCATATTTAAAGAAGAGTGGATTAGGTCATGACCATTTAATAAACAATAAATAAATATATTTATTTATTTATTTATTTATTACTCCACCCATGAATACCCTTAAACAAAAAACCCAATAAGAAAAAAGGTTATGCCTCCCCTTGGGTAAAGCTATCATTTTGGAATTATTGGATGACACATATTTTTTATATGGAATATCATTTGATATATATCCCATGTTTCAAAAAAAGTGTGCTCTTCTAACATAATATATTTTGTATTTTTATTATCTCAATTTTGAGGCTCCAGGACCCCTAAAATCTGACACTAACTCCGTGAAAATCTCTAAAAATAATTATTAAAATAATATACTATTTAAAATGGAAAAAACAGAGTTGTTACATAATTATCTTGGGTGATTAAATTTATGGTGTTATATTAATTAATTAATGTTGTTATTTTATTACATTTTTATGTTTTTTGAAACCCATTTTGTATCCACGGGCTATTTATTAAAAGTGAGTGAATTCCATTTAGATTATTTATGAAACCCAATTTATATCCTTTTGTTCTTTATGAAAAGAGAATTTTTTCATTTGGATGTTTTATAAAACCCATTGGCTACCATGGGTTATTTATGGTTTGAAAATTGAATGATATGTAAGTAGAAGGAATTTTAGGAATCTGTACTATCACTAAAATTTTATAAATAAATTACTAACATAAAAATAAATTATTAATATTCAAAATATAAATTTATAACCATTCTTAATTTTTTTCTCTATGAAAAAAATTTAGAAATACTAAAAAGAGTGTAATGTTTCTAATTCTCATTTACATAAAACAATATAAAGGTTAAATAAATGGAAAGTGGAGCCAAAATGACAAATTTTTTAATCTTGTATTATTATCGTTAAAATAATTTTTTTCAATGGAAATAAAATAATGTTTTGGATTGAATATTATATGTTATCCAATAGTTTTATCCTTTTCAACCCATTTTACCCTTTACTTCATTAGTAAATTGTTCTCATGGTTATAATTCATTATTATCAAGACTAAGATTGGACTCATTACATATTTTAAATATGTTTATTCAAAATATTAAATAAATTTATCATATTTAATTTCCATAGGTTGTTAAAATTAATTATAATTTAAGATCATGAAAGACAATGAAAAATAGTTTTTTTTAATTAAATAATTTTCTTAAACATAAATATGATTTTATATAAAAATAAAAAATATTATATTGATTCCATTGGTGTTAATTTAATTTTTTAAACAAAATAATACTTATTTTACTTTAATATAAATCTATAATATAATGAAACCTTTTAATGACATGATTTAATTAAAGGATATAATACAATGAAACCTTTCGCAAAAATTGGTAGTTTTCACTATTCACTTAAAAATAAAACAATTTCTAAAAATAATAAAACATTATCTGAATGTTATATAAGTATTTTTATTTTAAAAATTATTTATATTATATCAAAAAAAATTATAAAATTGGGTGTGTAGACCCCGGAAAACGCGTCCCAAAAATTTTCCAAATGCTTCCATACATGATCCAAGATTGTAGTCCATTTCGAAAGCTTCGATTTGGTAGGTCGTAGGGCCCAAACGGAGTTACGGAAGTTGGGCTGGAAATCTGGTTCGCGAAGCCCATCCGCGAAGCCCCCCTCCGTGATCGCGGAGCGCCGCCGCGAAGCAATGAGGCGAGAGGCTCCGCGAACCCGTTTGACGTTTGCGATGCGCTGCGAAGACCCCTCGCGAAGCACTAATGCGAAGTGCCCCGACCATCGCGGCCTCGCGAAGCTCCAGAGGCGGTGATGCTCCGCGAACGCATTTGACGTTCGCGAGCCGCCGCGAAGCTCCAGAGGCGGTGATGCTCCACGAACGCATTTGACGTTCGCGAGCGCGCCGCGAAGCTCCTGAGGCGGCGCGGAAGTTCTGCTTCGCGGCGCCCCTTCCTATAAATACCCAGCTCACCCCCCTTCTCGGGAGGACGGCCACGGCCACTTCGCCCCTTGGGCGGCCGAGCGGAGCTCCGCATTGCGGCTCCGCGAAGCCATGCTCCGCGAGCAGCTTCCTTCGCGTTGCTGCTCCGCGAGCCGAGACTCCAGGAGTCCATGCTTCGCGAGCCTATGCTCCGCGATGCTGCTCCGCGAGACCAAGCTCCGCGATGCTGCTCCGCGAGACCCCTTTGCTCCGCGAGAGACCATTGCTCCGCGAGGCCATGCTTCGCGAAGCTACTTCGTGAAGACCCATCCTTCGCGAGGATCCTACCTTCGCGCCCACCGGTCCATACCGCGGGGGCTGCGCCCCCGCCCCCCGCTCAGGGTCAGTGTCGGCCTGCGGTCCCGGCCCTCCGAGCCGGTCCCTTCGCTACCGTCACAGACCCCCATGACAAATGGAGAGTCGCACCGTGATCTTTTCGGGCCGGGATGCCAGGATTTTCCATTGCGCTCCCACCTTCCACCTATGGAATACCATGATTTGATACACTCCTCCGCACACTGTGGAACACCTAGAGTCGACATATTCCTCTGGGTTTCATTCCATGTCGTGAGTTGAGATTCTCATCATCAATTCCCCGAGTACCTCGAGTCGAACCATCCCTCAGGCAACTCCTCCAAACCCGATCACTTGGCTCCTATGCCAGGTTGAACCAGAAAGGGCCGCCCTTGCGTAAGTCCCGACACCAACCATTTCTGGGTACCTTCTGCCTAATAGTCCTATTTACATGACTTTAAACTGTAGAACTCCCTATCTAACAAATGATAGGATGCCTCTCGCCCTATACGAGAGATGCCTCATGCTCCAAGCATGAGCCTCCAACAGTCCTATCTACATGACTTTAAACTGTAGCACTCCCTATCTAACAAATGATAGGATGCCTCTTGTTCCAAGCGAGAGATGCCTCATGCTCCTAGCATGAGATGCCAATAGTCCAATCTACATGACTATAAACTGTAGTACTCCCTATCTAACAAATGATAGGATGCCTCTCACTTCTAACGAGAGATGCCTCATTATCTTATCATGAGATGCCAATAGTCCTATCTACATGACTATAAACTGTAGTACTCCCTATCTAACAAATGATAGGATGCCTCTCGCTTCTAACGAGAGATGCCTCATTCTCTTATCATGAGATGACAATAGTCCTACCTACATGACTCTAAACTGTAGTATTCTCCCTATCTAACAAATGATAGGATGCCCAATTCACCAGTGAGTTGGGATGCCCTCATGGCCAGACATGAGGAAGACATTACGGGCAGCTTCCTAGCGTAAGCCCCATTCACCAGTGCCACTCCTTAGGGGCACCCGGGAAGCTTCCTAGCGTAAGCCCCATTCACCAGTGCTGCTCCTCAGCGGCACCCGGGCAGCTTCCTAGCGTAAGCCCCATTCACCAGTCCTTCTCCTCAGCGGCACTCGGGCAGCTTCCTAGCGTAATCCTCATTCACCATTGCCACTCCTTAGTGGCACCCGGGCAGCTTCCTAGCGTAAGCCCCATTCACTGTTGCCACTCCTTAGTGGCACCCGGGCAGCTTCCTAGCGTAAGCCCCATTCACCATTGTCGTTCCTTAGCAGCACCCGGGCAGCTTCCTAGCGTAAGCCCCATTCACCTTTGCCACTCCTTAGTGGCACCCGGGCAGCTTCCTAGCGTAAGCCCCATTCACCATTGCCACTCCTTAGTGGCACCCGGGCAGCTTCCTAGCGTAAGCCCCATTCACCAGTGCTGCTCCTCAGCGGCACTCGGGCAGCTTCCTAGCGTAAGCCCCATTCACCATTGCCACTCCTTAGTGGCACCCGGGCAGCTTCCTAGCGTAAGCCCCATTCACCATTGCCACTCCTTAGTGGCACCCGGGAAGCTTCCTTGCGTAAGCCCCATTCACCATTTTCGTTCCTTAGCGGCACCCGGGCAGCTTCCTAGCGTAAGCCCCATTCACCATAGCCGCTCCTTAGTGGCACCCGGGCAGCTTCCTAGCATAAGCCCCATTCACCAGTGCTGCTCCTCAGCGGCACCCGGGTAGCTTCCTAGCGTACGCCCCATTCACCAGTGCTGCTCCTCAGCGGCACTCGGGCAGCTTCCTAGCGTAAGCCCCATTCACCATTGCCACTCCTTAGTGGCACCCGGGCAGCTTCCTAGCGTAAGCCCCATTCACCATTGCCTCTCCTTAGTGGCACCCGGGCAGCTTCCTAGCGTAAGCCCCATTCACCAGTGCTGCTCCTCAGCGGCACCCGGGTAGCTTCCTAGCGTAAGCCCCATTCACCATTGCCACTCCTTAGTGGCACCCGGGCAGCTTCCTAGCGTAAGCCCCATTCACCATTGCCACTCCTTAGTGGCACCCGGGCAACTTCCTAGCGTAAGCCCCATTCACCATTGTCGTTCCTTAGCGGCACCCGGGCAGCTTCCTAGCGTAAGCCCCATTAACCATTGCCCCTCCTTAGCGGCACCCGGGCAGCTTCCTAGCGTAAGCCCCATTCACCAGTGCCGCTCCATAGCGGTACCCGGGCAGCTTCCTAGCGTAAGCCCCATTCACCAGTGCCGCCCCATAGCGGTACCCGGGCAGCTCCCTAGCGTAAGCCCCATTTACCATTTCCGTTCCTTAGCGGCACCCGGGCAGCTTCCTAGCGTAAGCCCCATTCACTGTTGTGATCCTATGCAGCGGTAAGCCGTTGACATCCCCATCCAGCGGTAAGCCGTTGTGATCCTATGCAGCGGTAAGCCGTTGACATCCCCATCCAGCGGTAAGCCGTTGTGATCCTATGCAGCGGTAAGCCGTTGACGTCCCCATCCAGCGGTAAGCCGTTGTGATCCTATGCAGCGGTAAGCCGTTGACGTCCCCATCCAGCGGTAAGCCGTTGTGATCCTATGCAGCGGTAAGCCGTTGACATCCCCATCCAGCGGTAAGCCGTTGTGATCCTATGCAGCGGTAAGCCGTTGACGTCCCCATCCAGCGGTAAGCCGTTGTGATCCTATACAGCGGTAAGCCGTTGACATCCCCATCCAGCGGTAAGCCGTTGTGATCCTATGCAGCGGTAAGCCGTTGACATCCCCATCCGGCGGTAAGCCGTTGTGACCCAATCCAGCGGTAAGCCGTTGTGACCCAATGCAGCGGTAAGCCTGGTGACCCAATTTAGCGGTAAGCCGTTTTGGGCCTCCATCCTGGAGTAAGTCCCAACACCATGGGCCGCCCAACGCGTAAGCCCCTCTTCGCTTCTCACAGACGCACCCTTCGCGACGTGATCGTCAGGTCCTTGCAACCTCTTGTTTCTCACACCGAGCATGACTCACGTGGGCTTAGAGTGAGCACCGACCCTGACAAACCCCTTCTGAACTACGCGGTCTTTGATCCATGTCAAGGCATGGTACGTAGGAAGCCTCCACGAGGTTCAAGCCCACCATCAGTGGACCATGGTCTACTTTCTTCTGAACTATGAGGTCTTTGATCCATGTCAAGGCATGGTACGTAGGAAGCCTCCACGAGGTTCAAGCCCACCATCAGTGGACCAAGGTCTACTTTCTTCTGAACTACGAGGTCTTTGATCCATGTCAAGGCATGGTACGTAGGAAGCCTCCACGAGGTTCAAGCCCACCATCAGTGGACCAAGGTCTACATTCTTCTGAACTACGAGGTCTTTGATCCATGTCAAGGCATGGTACGTAGGAAGCCTCCACGAGGTTCAAGCCCACCAATAGTGGACCATGGTCTACTCCCCATCTGAACTACGAGGTCTTTGATCCATGTCAAGGCATGGTACGTAGGAAGCCTCCACGAGGTTCAAGCCCACCAATAGTGGACCAAGGTCTACTCACCACCTGAACTACGAGGTCTTTGATCCATGTCAAGGCATGGTACGTAGGAAGCCTCCACGAGGTTCAAGCCCACCATTAGTGGACCAAGGTCTACTCCCCATTTGAACTACGAGGTCTTTGATCCATGTCAAGGCATGGTACGTAGGAAGCCTCCACGAGGTTCAAGCCCACCATTAGTGGACCAAGGTCTACTTTCACGTCGGTTCACCGACACACCCACCCGTCGCTCATTCACGCCGGGTCCCATTCCAGTCCAGCGGTAAGCCGTTGTGACCATTTGAACTACGAGGTCTTTGATCCATGTCAAGGCATGGTACATAGGAAGCCTCTACGAGGTTCAAGCCCACCCGTCTTTCACGTCGGGTTTCACCCCCGTCCAGCACGACGTTAAACTGCACCCCGGTCCAGTGGTAAGTCATTGCGACCCACCACCTGAACTACGAGGTCTTTGATCCATGTCAAGGCATGGTACGTAGGAAGCCTCCACGAGGTTCAAGCCCACCATTAGTGGACCAAGGTCTACTCCCCACCTGAACTATGAGGTCTTTGATCCATGTCAAGGCATGATACGTAGGAAGCCTCTACGAGGTTCAAGCCCACCCGTCTTTCACGTCGGGTTTCACCCTCGTCCAGCATGACGTTAAACTGCACACCTACGTCCAGCATGACGTTAAACTACACTCCGGTCCAGTGGTAAGCCATTGCGACCCACCACCTGAACTACGAGGTCTTTGATCCATGTCAAGGCATGGTACGTAGGAAGCCTCCACAAGGTTCAAGCCCACGATTAGTGGACCAAGGTCTACTCCCAACCTGAACTACGAGGTCTTTGATCCATGTCAAGGCATGGTACGTAGGAAGCCTCTACGAGGTTCAAGACCACCCGTTTTTCACGTCGGGTTTCACCCCCGTCCAGCATGACGTTAAACTACATTCTGGTCCAGTGGTAAGCCATTGCGACCCAACCCATCTGAACTACGAGGTCTTTGATCCATGTCAAGGCATGGTACGTAGGAAGCCTCCACGAGGTTCAAGCCCACCATCAGTGGACCAAGGTCTACTTTCTTCTGAACTACGAGGTCTTTGATATATGTCAAGGCATGGTACGTAGGAAGCCTCCACGAGGTTCAAGCCCACCATCAGTGGACCAAGGTCTACTTTCTTCTGAACTACGAGGTCTTTGATCCATGTCAAGGCATGGTACGTAGGAAGCCTCCACGAGGTTCAAGCCCACCATCAGTGGACCAAGGTCTACTTTCTTCTGAACTACGAGGTCTTTGATCCATGTCAAGGCATGGTACGTAGGAAGCCTCCACGAGGTTCAAGCCAATCCATCACCCAATTCACGTCGTGTTCTACCTACGTCCAGTATGACGTTAAACTACAGCCCGATCCAGTGGTAAGCCATTGCGACCCAACCCCCACCTGAACTACGAGGTCTTTGATCCATGTCAAGGCATGGTACGTAGGACGCCTTTATAAGGTTCAAGCCCACCAATAGTGGACCAAGGTCTACTTTCACGTCGGTTCACCGACACACCCACCCGTCGCTCTTTCACGTCGGGTCTCATTCCAGTCCAGCGGTAAGCCGTTGCGACCTTCTGAACTACGAGGTCTTTGATCCATGTCAAGGCATGGTACGTAGGAAGCCTCCACGAGGTTCAAGCCCACCTGTCGTTTATTCACGTCAGGGTTCACTATCATCCCGCATGACGTTAAACTGTATTCTCCGAACTACGAGGTCTTTGATCCATGTCAAGGCATGGTACGTAGGAAGCCACCACGAGGTTCAAGCCCACCATTGGTGGACCAAGGTCTACTTTCACGTCGGTTTACCGGCGAAACCCACTTGAACTACGAGGTCTTTGATCCGTGTCTAGGCATGGTACGTAGGAAGCCTCCACGAGGTTCAAGCCCACCCGTCGTTTATTCACGTCAGGGTTCACTTTCATCCCTCATGACGTTAAACTGTATTCTCCGAACTACGAGGTCTTTGATCCGTGTCAAGGCATGGTACGTAGGAAGCCTCTACGAGGTTCAAGCCCACCACCCATTGGACCAAGGTCCACTTTCACGTCGGTTCACCGGCGAAACCCCTGAACTACGAAGTCTTTGATCCATGTCAAGGCATGGTACGTAGGAAGCCTCCAAGAGGTTCAACCCACCATTAGTGGACCCACGGGTCTACTCTCACGTCGGTACGCTGACGATGCCCATCGGACCAAGGTCCACCATCACGTCGGTTTACCGGCACCCTCCCGAACTACGCAGACTTTGATTCCCTGCCACAGGGATACGTAGGAAGCCTCTTCAAGGCTCAAGCCCAACTTCACCGTCGCCCATGCGATGGTCCCATTTCACTCCCCCTCCACTTCACTCATTCATTCATCACCCATCTTGATTCTCACCCGGGCCGCCACATCCCGGTGGAATCATGCCATCCACCTCCTCGCTGCTCCTAGCGGCGCATGGGCCACTTTCCATGTGTAAGCCCCATCATATCTCCGGGTCGCTGTCCTCTGTGTACACCCCGATTCATCGCCCTTTTCCCCTATAGGGAGTGCACCACCTCGGATCCGTCCTCATTGGGTGTTCTGATCCATCTCTATGGGACCATAGCCGTCTCTATGCGATATACCAATCTGATCCGTCTCTATGGGACGTTCTGATCACCCTCATTCCGTCTCCGCAAGACGTTAAACTCGCGGCCTACCTCGTGATAAACATGAGATGCCTGAGGAAAACCTCGGATGGAACGCCTTTGGTGTAACCGTCTCTGCTAGACGTTAATCTTGCAACATACCCTGTGCTAAACACAGGAAGCTGAGGAAAACCTCAGATGCACGCCTCGGGTTCTGCACCCTTGAGATGCCCTCTTATGAGGAAGAATACAGGTTCCCCTATGTCCACGCACCCAGAGATGCCCCGACATTCCTGATGTTGCCGTTTACTCCGACCGAAGGTCGCTACCATGTCAAGACCCTATGGAAAGTCTTGACGGAAGTAGTGTAATTAACCGGCGTCCATGACGATATGGCACCGGGAAGAGTTTCACGAACTACGTATTAAATCTATAAGGGAGACCCGGACTAGGTGATGAGTTCTGAGGAGGAATCCACAGGAGGAAGAACCGACATCCCATCATCCCGTTTCGATCAAGGAGCAGACGTACCTGAACAAGGAACGAATGCCGCCCGCCTTTGGAAAGCGGGAATGCGGGGCAACACAGTCGCGCGTCCTCACAGACAGATGCGCGCGCCCCGGCGAAAGCGTCGGAAACAGGGTGATATTATTTTAATATCTATACTCAAAATACAAAAAAAAAATTTGAAGTTGGAAATAAATGTGAACTCAATCATTATTTTGTCACCACAATTATATGAATGTAAATTTATATAAATAAATATATGATCTTTAAATTTCATTAAAATCATTAATCTATAATTATTATCTTAATTTACATTTACATAAATTACATTTCCTACATAAATAATATTTTTTAAAAAAATATCCCTTTTGATCTTATATGATTTTATATAAAATTTATCTCTTATCTCCTAGGTCTTAAAAATCCATTTTAAATAACTAATAACTATTATAAATATATTAAATAACATAATTACTCTTATTCTCACCCACACAACCAACATCCAAGGTATAAGAGTTATATTTAAATAATAATATTTATATTGTTCATTAAAGTTCATTTAAGATCGTGGTTTTATACAACACAGGACATCAAAAATAAAATTCATTTAATGGAATATAATATAAAATATCATGGTTTTATAGTAAATGTGTAAATTTTGGATCATGCTACTTCCTAAAAAGAAGTCTCAGAAACATTATTTGGAAGGAAAGTACAATGCTTAATTAAATTTTAGGGCTCCTATTTGGGGTATGTAAACTTCTTTAATGGTGTATATAACATTTTGGGTACCCAGATGGGAAAATTAGTCTTGTTGGAAATGTTTTGGTAGATCTTATAATTGAAATAATGGTTTAATGTACATACATCATTCCTAGGGGATAATGTAATTATAATTGGTTGGTCAATAGTGAAATTTATTCTTTGAAACATTGTTGATATGGAAAATGAATGGTGGGAAACATTCTAGTGGGTGATGTAAGGTAAGATTCATAATTAGACAAGACTATGTATTCAGTTCATGAAAAAAAATTATTGTATCCATGAAAATGTTATTTTTAGCTTTTTATGGGTTTTCCTCATTTTCATCCACTTAATTGTTATCATATGTATTAGTAATTTTTGGGTGATTTGGAATGATTATATCCTAATGTATCTCTTCATTTAATTGTATTGGAGTGTTAGAATTCATATTGAATATAAGTGCCTCTTATATATCACTAATTCTATTTATTATTATTAATTACATGGTGAAAAAGTTCCCAAGTGGTTTTGGTAAACATTTGAAGGTATTTTTTTAATTCATTTTTTAGTTCTAGTTTTTGGATATGTGTAAGATGATATTATATATTGTGTGTATAAGCATTGCTTCACCCAGATGACATATTATGGAAGATGACTTCTACTATAGGATAAATTATTCCAAATGTTATTTTAGGACATATTTTATTTTGAATTACATCATTTTATGGATTTAAAATTATCATGATTTCATCAAAAAATTGATTTCTAAAATAAGATCTTATGTAGTTCAATTTTTATGTGAAAAAGAAAATGGATTATTTTTTTTTTGCAGGGACCATTATAATAAGGCAATGTTCCTATTAATATATAGGGATTATTATTGTAAAGCAATGATAGATTAGGGTAGTCGTTTAACCTGAATGATAGAGGTACCTAATGGTTATAACAATTTTTTTAAGAGATCACATGGGTTTTTTAGAAATAGTTCAAATTGTTTTTTCAGTTAATGGTCATGTAAATGAATAATATTTCATGGTTATTTGTTACATTTTGATTTATTATTGTTCCTTAATAAAAATTGAAATTATTTTTTCATCTTTTATATATTTTAAAAGGAAAGGTTTATATGTTTTAAATGTAATTAAAAATTATATTTTATTCTCACTTTCACAGGATTCATAGGAAGTATTTTGGTTATTGAACTTAGTCATTTTACAAATCTTTTATATACAAACCTCATAAGGTGTATATGTTGTTTTTTGAATCATATAGTTAAATGAATTTAATGTTTCATGCATGGTGAGGGGAAAATTGAGTAGTGGTTTTATAATGAGAATGATGATATTTTGAAGTGATATTTTGATATTTTAGTTCTAGGGAAATGGAAAGGGAACATTTTTTCATTGCCCGACCCTACCCGAGCTCGAGCCGCAACTACCCCAAGCCCACCTCCATAGGCCAGGGGATGGAGACAGGCACCGAAGCCTAAACAACTTGGGGAGGCCTTTTCCTAAGTAATTTTACACACACACGCATCCCACTCAATGCAGATGTGCAGAGTAAAAATGAAAAGTAAAGTACCAACTGCTGTATATAAACCACAAAAGTGAATCGACCTCTACAGCACAAAGAAAGTGTTGAAAGTAACTGAAAAATAAAAGGGGAAAAACACGTGTCCAACCAGAAAAGTGCCACAACCCAGTAATAGGTAGACAAAGTATACAACTGGGAGAGTCCCACACCAGGGACCCGACTACAAAAACCACACACGGTCCAAGCTCCCGAACTCCTAAGCTTCGCTGAAGTTATGATCAACCTATCCGTCATTTTCAAGGGCACACCAAGTGTGGGCAAAGACCTAGCAGGGGTGAGTATAAAAATACTCAGTAGGATACTGCGAATGCTTGAGGGAGCAACAAAGGAGGTACCGAAGGGTGAGAAGTAGATCGAACAGGGATTATAAAGGAATACAACGGAAAGTGTAGTAAATAGTAACAGTAGAGAGTCCAACTCAACCCAACAAGAGAAAAGAGATAGACTCGTCCCGACACAAGGAGATGGAAACAGTGAGAAGATGAAAATCTCATCGAGTCTTCACTACCTATAGCAGGAGACTAGACTCATTCAACCGCGAGAAGCTAGACACGGAAAGCACGTGGCATACCCCGCGCGTCTTCGCCTCTCTTTGAAGGAGAGTATCCAAAACCCAAGAAGTGGGTACTAGAACAAGGTATATACATATTCATAATCTCAATCAAGAATCCCAAATGACATCGTAAGGGGATCTCCATTCCATAGCTCATCCCAAGAAAGTGAGCTGCCATTTGTCTTTGAAGTAACCATCATTGATGCCCAGCATCCCATACGTCCATCCTGATCTACAAGCTAAGGAGCTCAAATCACCACACCTCGACACTATCCGCTTTGGGAGGCACTGACTGGACTTCATGGTTTTAGGTCACCTCACAAGGATGCATCTCGGTTGGGAAATCTCCCCTCATACATGTGAGTTCCGGTTTAAGTCAAACCACACCTCATCATTGTCACACAGTTGAGAGGTCTACTCAATGTCAAAGTTGTCACATCACTAACCCATACGAAAAAGGGTCCCGCTCAGATAGTCACAGAGTAAAGCCACAAACTAGCCTAGAATAATGGTTGGAGTCTGAAATACCAATGGGTGACCCACTGCCCAGCCCTAATGGACGGTAATTCATAATAAGATATCGGGTGACCCACTGCCCAGCCCTAATGGAAGGTAAACCCTAATACATCATTAGGTGACCCACTACCCAGCCCTACTGGAGGGTAGACGTGGAATAAGTCGACAGGCGACTCACTGCCCAGTCCTGCTTGAGGGTAGACCTGGAACAAGACGACAGGCGACCCACTGCCCATCCCTACATAAGGGTAGGCCCTCAAGAGTCATCGGGTGACCCACTGCCCAGTCTCTGCTGGAGGGTAAACCCTAAGAAGTAAATTATCAACCCACTGCCCAACCTCGCTAGAGTGTAATCCCGAAGAAGCTGATGAGTAACCCACTACCCAGCCCCACTGGAGGGTAAACCTGTATCTACTCTGTCCATCTCAACTGGATGGTACAACACTAGACAACAGAACTCGGAGTGGTTATCGCACAACCACCCAACTCCAGAACATAACTAGGGGAAACCACTCAAACCTGCTGGTCTAAACCATTGATAACAGAGGGACCCTCTACCTCGCGAGAGGTCAATGGTACGTAAAATAGAACACGACACGCACATGGGGCCCACACGACGTGTGAACCCATGTCAACCCCAACCAAGCGCACAAACATTCTCAGGTACCAACATCCACATGAACCTCTTAGCATTCCCGGATACTCCCAGAGTATACCACATCTCCAGCCAAAAAAGGCTAATGTACACACGGCACCCAACGTCAACGTGAAGGCGTAAACGTAACAACTCCAAATTTCCACCTCAACAGCTAATTCACGTCCAACCACATCCCCTTAAACATTTACTTCACTCACACGGGAGTGAATGTGATCAAACGTCAAGGGTTCGCTACAAATACAGTAGGATAAACCGCCACCAGAGCACCTTTCATATTTCCACATTTAATAAGATCACGTAAGAGGCTCCGCTCGCCTGCACAGATTACACCGTTGTAATCCTCGCGGAAAAATATGTGAGATAGACTACTTACTCACCTTAAACGGATATCTGACAGAAAAGTTTCCAACACCACTTTACGCCGGAACGACGTCCTGTGATCTCGAGCCTCGGCCCCGAAAACATTTGGGTGCATCGCACCATTGCGATCCCCTCTGGAAAACTCATCGAAAAGGACTTTTCACTTGAGTGGAATAGATATCCAGAGAAAAAGATTCATTCTGGAGCACCGTACACGAGCGGTGCTACGTGGGACCCACATCCCGGTCCCAAAGCACAACAAACGGATCGCATCGTTGCGATCCTCTCGAAAATGTACACGAGTTTGACAAATCACTTTTCTGAAACAGACACCCAGTGATATAGATGGAAATCACCACCAACTCCCAAAACGGCCCTTATGGGCCCCACACCATCGTGCGGAATTAAAGCTGGCGTATTACACCACTGCAATGCCCTCGAAAAAACACCCAAAATTGACTACTCGCACGCCCCGAACGGAAGTCCGATGAAAAATTTTCTAAACACTACACACATCTTAAAAGAAGGCCTGTGGGACCCACATATCAACTGCAGTTTCAATGCCCGAAACCACACTGGAAATCTCCAACTCAACTCCAGGGTCACAACTCCCCTGACGGCGCTCAAAACAGACATCGGATGTGTCCACGCCGCCCAAAACATCAACCCCTAGGAAAACACCAATCTGTTTAAAGCCGTGACATGCCACTGAAGCCCTCGTATCGGGAATTAAAAATTCCCGATTCCATCTCAAAAAGTGAACCTCGATTTAAGGGATGTGTAGCTGTAGACGGTGCCCAAAACGGGAACCATGCGGGTGATTTATGAAGTATAAATCATTTTTCATATTAATAATAATAATATTATTATTATTATTATAAACCATTTTTTATTATATATATATATATATATATTTATTTATTTAAAACCAGACCAGCCATTCGGCCAGTCTTCTTCTCCCAACAGGACCCGCAGCGTGCGGGTCCTTTTTTCCCAATAGACCGGCCATTAAGCCGGTCCTCGTTGACACACCCGCAGGACCCGCGCAGTGCGGGTCCTGGCTCCCACCTGTCCAGGGCCGCCGCTGCGACACTCACAGGTAGAGGTCGTCGCCCCCCCGCTCACAGGAGACCCTGCCTCCGCTGAAGCCTCACCGAGCCCACTCGTCGGGATGCACCCGCTGAAGACTACCTCACCCTGGGAGCCCTGCCGTCTGCCCCTGGCCACTCCGCCTGAACCCCGCACCCGCGCCGGCTCCTCTGCTCGCCTCCGCCGCTGGCTAGCCCGCCGTGCCGCTCAACTGCGGTCCCTGGCCGCCCCCCCACATGCACACCCTCAAGTAAACTGGCATTCCATCTCCTGAAGACCACTGCGCCACACGCCCTGGACTGTCGGGCTGGCACGCGTAGCCGTAGGACCACCGCTACCCCAGACCGCCGCCGCCCGGATGGCCGGAACGTCGCCGGAAAACACCTAAAAATACTCTATGTTCGAATTGTAGCCGCGGAAGCCTCGGGGATCCAAATTTATATCCAAGTGGTGAGTTGGGTAGCTAGGAATTTATACTAATCATTTATGGGAATTGTTCGAAGATCAATAGCAAAATCGACACCATAATTTATCTTGAAACAAGGGTTTGGAGATTAAAATGTAAAATGAGAGTCTCCTACCTTTTTGGGCGTAGCCCGGGGCTTCACTGATGGTCCGAAAAAGTTTCCATGCCTCGCCGGAGTAGGGGGAAGGAGAGGGGAGGAGCTCCTCCTTCTTCGTTGGGAGGGTTTGTTCCAGGTGGAAACAAAACAAATAAAATGAGGGGTGAAGTGATTAAATAGAAAACACTTAAACCCCCACTCCTAGGTCCCTTAACTGAACCCTTAGCAAGTTCAAGGTTAAGACTCCCCTATGATAAACATCTCCTCTCGAGCACAATGGTGGTCTCAGAATTTTAATTTGAGGCCCCGTTCAAAAGTTAAAAAACTGAACGCCTGAGGCCGCCAAATTAAGAAAATGCCCTTGGGGCCATTTTTCACAGACGGGCTGCGCTCGCGAGAATTACACCCCTCCTAGGGTAAACAGCATGCTCCAGATTCAACGGTGCCCCCGGTTTTCCAATCCGAGCCACCGTTTAAGAGATACATGCGTTTCACCATTAAACAAATAAATAAATTAATTTAATTATCCGTTTAACGTTCTGATAGCGAGCGAGGGGTCCCAAATTACCGTGCCGACATACTTTATGTTATTCCTATAGTAAAAATATCATTTTGGACACATCCGTACACTCATATATCTTATCTGAAACATCGTTTAGGAGTTATCCCATTTATTTGGCGTGTCTAGTGTGAACGCACAGAAAATTTAATTCTGGCCACCACGGGGTTCAGAATCGCACACCGTCTGAGGGCGCTGCTCTAGAATAATATAAAGAATATTCCAAAGTCATTTAAATCCAAAAACTGGGTTATTACATCATTCCCTCCTTCAAGATTGTTTTCCCCAAAAAGCAAAACCAGGGAACAACATAGGGTACTAAGCCCGCACCTGGCTATTCCGTACCCAGAAGAACTGTTGCCCATTTCTGCGCCAATATAAACAGACCAAAGGATTTGATCCATTTCATGCGAGGTCTTCCCTTGCTGATGACGTACATAGGAGCATGCACACTTCCTCTCATGTATGCCACGTGGGAGACATCGTGCACCCACTCTAGACTTTGGGTTTATAGAAAGGCGGTATGGAACCTCGCTGTCCCTTCGCACATTCTCAAACGGTCCAAAGGACCTCGGGCGTAGCTCACCTCCCCGACCGAACCTCTACGTCCCATGTCGCGACTATAATTACCACACTCACTTGGAACAAGTCTCAGTGATTCCCTCCATCAAAACATTCATATGGTGAAACACCCAAGGATATCTGGTCACGCATGATTTCATAGTCGATGTACCACAACCAAGACCCTCTTACATGCTCGGAAGCAAAGGAGTCAAACCCATTGACTAAAGTGAAAGGTTTTATGCCATCTACCTTTCCGAAAAAGGGTTACACTGATGCCCCACATCACCCTGGTAACAACTCAAACAAGGAGTAGGGAGAAAATTATTTCACACAGAGTTGAAAAATTCTACTGCAAGAAGTAGAAGAGCTGTAGAGCATACCTCTTATTACCTCATTCTCTGTAGGATCGGAGACATCCAAAGCTTGTGGTTGTCCGCAATCCCAACCATCAGCTCCCGGATCCTGACGTGGATCGCTTAGTGGTGATGGGAAGACCTTGTGAATTCATCCCCAACTACCAGCTCCTACCGCTCCTCTACTAACACCACCTCCCTGGGTACTACTCCAATCATGGCGCTACCTACATCGTGGTGGTGCACCTACTGCCTGCCCGAAGCTCTCTGCATGTCTGGTCGGGCAGTCCTGTGCCAGGTGACCTCACACATCGCAAGCATAGCATCAACTCTCTCCAGGTTGCACTGGTGCCCTCCGGCGCCACTGTGGTGTACGACCACACCCCTGAGTCCGGTTATCCGAAAGACACCTACATAGAGGTTCTTCTTGCCGACTCCCTCTAGCTGCGGCAGACGTCTTGGCTACAACATGCTTGCTGCCACCACCAACTCTAGAACATTACAAGAATCTCTCTGTCACCAGCGCTTGCCCTAGCACCCTAGCATATTTGAAAATGACCAAGGGTACTATGAAAGAATGAATATCTTGGCGGAGACCTTGCTCAAACTTTTGCACTGGAATGTTGTCATCATGGACCATGTCCAGGTAAAAGCGTGCACGGTCTGTGAAACTAGCCACGTACTCGGCCACCGTCATCCCTTCCTGCTAAAACTGCAGGAGCTCCTGAATCCGAACGAAGCATAAGAAGGAGGGGAAAAACTCCTCATAGAACAACAACTAAAAGTCTCCCCACGAATGTGATGACTCGTCAAGAAACTAAATCACCAGACTCCACCAACGCCAAGTTGTTGTGCGGAAAAGGTTTGTGGCCAAATCCACCATAAGATCTGTCGGCGTCTGCACAAGACTGAAAAGGTGAACCACTGTCTCTAACCAAACCTCTGCTGCCTTGGGGTCTGGCTCACCACTGAACCTCAGCGTTCTCTGTCGCTGGAACTCTCGGAGTGCGCTTAACCTGCACTCAAGCTCAGTCTGCTCTGCTGAAGCTGTCTGCTTCTCAACAGGTAGGGGTGCTACTACCGGCAAACCAGGAGAAAGGGGATCAGACGATGGGTCATGGAATATGGCCTCGTATCTCATAGGGTCGCCGTCACGAACCAAAGCTGGTATCATGGATGGCTGTCTTCACGGAGACATCCTGAATATTATCAAGGAGTGTCGTGATCAGATGAGCATATATGTATATCAAAACAAAATCAAAGATGGGGAGCTGACTCAATAAGGATAGTCAACGACTCAATCCTATGTGATCCAGAAACCAATTTTCCTTGCAACAAGTGTCTCAGCATGCCGAGTCTACATGCGGGTTATCAGGGTCTTGGTGAATGGATACGTCGGCTGTCGCACCATCACTGGACTCCCTGGCCTGATTGCTACTCTCGAGACATGTTAACATTATTGCCCAAAATCCCAACCAATTCCTTCTTAGGGATGTCTAAACAATTTCCTAAGGAACAGACCACCTCTGATACCACTTTGTCATGACCCAACCCTACCCGGGCTCGAGCCGCAACTACCCAAAGCCCGCCTCCAGAGGCCAGGGGCTGGCGACAAGTGCCGAAGGATAAACAACTCGGGTAAGCCTTTTCCTAAGTACCTATACACACACACACACACAACCCACTCAATGTAGAAGTGCAGAGTGAACAGAAAATTAAAGTACCAACAACAGTATATAAACCACAAAAGTGCATCGAACTCTACAGTACAAAGCAAGTGCTATAAGTAACTGAAAAATAAAAGGGGGAAAACACATGCCCAACCAGAAAAGTGCCACCACCCGGAAACAGGTAAACAAAGTAAAAACTGGGAGACTCCCACACCCGGAACCCGACTACGACCACTGCACGTTGTCCAAGCTCTTGAAATCTTAATCTCCGCTGAAGTCACGACCAACCTATCTGTCATCTCCTAGGGCACACCAAGTGTGGTCAAAGCCCAAGATGGGGTGAGTATAAAAATCCTTATTAGGATACCTCAAAGGCTTGAGCGAGAAAAAAAGGAGGTACCGAAGGGTGAGCAGTAGATCGAACATCAAGTAGTAAAGGAATACAATTGAGAGTGCAGTAAGGAGTAATAGTAGAGAGTCCAATTCAATGAAACAAGAGAAAAGAGATAGACTCGTCTAGACATAAGGAGCTAGAAACGGTGAGAAGATAAACTTCTTGTCAATTCATTGCTACCTATAGTAGGAGAGTAGACTCATCCAACCACGAGAAGCTAGACACGGAAAGCATGTGGCATACCACGCGCGTCTTCGCCTCTCCTGGAAGGAGTGTAGCCAAAATCCAAGAAGTGGGTATTGGAACAAGGTATATACATATTCATATGCTCAATCAAGAAGCGCAAATGAGATCATAAGGGTATATCCATTCCATAGCTCAGCCCATGAATGTGAGTCGCCATTAGTCTCAGAAGTAACCATCATCGATGCCCAGCATCCCACACGTCTACCCTGAACTACAAGCTAAGGGGCTCAAATCACAGCACCTCGACACTATCCGATTGGGAGGCACTGACTCTCTCACACAGTTTTAGGTCGCATCATAAGGATGCATCTTGGTGGGGAAAGATCCCCTTGAACTCTAGAGTTATGGGTTTAGTCAAACCACACCTCGTCACTGTCACACAATCGAGAGGTTTGCTCAAAGTCAAAGTTGTCACATCAATGAACCGTACAAACAAGGGTCATGCTCTGGTAGTCACTGAGTAAAGCCACAGACTATCCTAGTATAAATGACGGAGTCTGAAATACCAATGGGTGACCCACTGCCCATCCCTGATGGAGGGTAATTCATAATAAGATATCGGATGACCCACTGCCCAGCCCTGGTGGAGGGTAAACCCTAATACATCATCAGGAGACCCACTGCCCAGCCCCGCTGGAGGGTAGACATGGATCAAGACGATAGGCGACCCACTGCCCAGCCCTGTTGGAGGGTAAACCCTCATGAGTCGTCAGGTGACCCATTTCCCAATCTCTACTGGAGGGTAAAACCTGAGAATTAAATGAGCAACCCACTATCTAGCCTCGCTAGAGGGTAAACCCGAAGAAGCCGATGAGTAACCCACTACCCAACCCCTCTGGAGGGTAAACCCAGATCTTCTCTGGCCATCTCTACTGGATGGTACAACACTGGCCAACAGAACTCGGAGTGGGTATCACCCAACCACTCAACTCCATAACAAAACCAGGGGAAACCACTCAACCCTGTTGGTCTAAACCATCGAGAACAGAGGGACCAACTACGTCACGAGAGGTCAAAGGTATGTAAAACAGAACATGACACGCACATGGGGCCCACACGACATGTGACCCCAAGTCAAACCCAACCAAGCGAACAAACATTCTCAGGTACCAACATCCACTTATAACTCCTAGAATTCCCGTATAGTCCCATAGTATACCACATCTCTAGATAAAAAGGATAACGTGCACACGGCACCCAACGTCAACGTGAAAGAGTAAACCTAAAAACTCCAAATTGCCACCTCAACAGATGAGGCACGACAAACCACATCTCTTTTAACATTTACTTCACTCAAACGAGAGTGCATGCGATCACACATCAGGGGTCTGCTACAAACATAGTAGGATGAACCGCCACCTGAGCAACTTTCATATTTCCACATTTAATAAGACTGCGTAAGAGGCTCTGCTCTCCTGCACAGAATACACCGTTGTAATCCTCATAGAAAACATGCGAGATAGACTACTAACTCGCCTCAAATGGATATCCGGCTGAAAAGTCACCAACACCACTTTACGACCGAATGACGTCCCGTGATCCCGAGCCTCGGCCCTGAAAATAGTCGAGCACATTGAACCATTGTGTTCCCCTCAGGAAAACACGTCAAAAGGACTGCTCACTTGAGTGGAACAGATATCCAGAGAAAAAGACGCATTCCGGCGCACTGCACACAAGCGGTGCTACGTGGGACCCGCATCCCGGTCCCAAAGCACAACGAATGGATCACACCATTGCGATCCTCTCAAAAAAGTACACGAGTTGGACAAATCACTTTTCCGAAATGGACACCCAGTGATAATGCTGGAAATCACCGCCAACTCCTAAAACGGCACCGGTGGGGACCGTACCATCGTGCAGAATTAAAGCAGGCAGATTGCACCATTGCAATGCCCTCAGAAAAACACCTAAAATTGACTACTCACATGCCCCAAACAGACTTCTGATGAAAATTTTGCTAAATGCTGCTCGCAGCTTAAAAGACAGCTCGTCGGTCCCACTTCTCAACTGCGGTTTCAACGACTGAAACCACACTGAAAATATCCATCTCAACGCCAGGGTCGCAACGCCAATGACAGCGCTCAAAATGGACATCGGATGTGTTTGTACTACCCAAAACATCAACCACGGGAAAACGCCAATCCGTTTAAAGGTGTGACATGCCACCGAGACCCTCGTCTCATGAATTAAAAATTCCAGAAGCCATCTCAAAAAAGCCTGCCTCGATTTAAGGGATGTGTCACTGCAGACGGTGCCCAAAACGGATTCCTTGCTGATGATTTATGAAGTATAAATCATTTTTCATAATAATAATAATAATATTTTTTTTATTATTATTATCCATTTTTTATAATATATATATATTTTTTTTATAAAACCAGACAGGCCATTCGGCCAGTCTTCTTCTTTAAGAGGACCCTCAACGTGCGGGTCCTTGTTTCCCAATAGGCCGGCCATTCGGTTGGTCCTCGTTGACACACCCGCAGGAACCGCGCAGCGCGGGTCCTGGCTCCCTCCTGTCCAGGGTCGCCACTGCGACCCTCCCCGGCGGAGGTCGTCGCCCCCAGCTCGCAGGCGCCCTCTCCTCCACTGAAGCTTCTCCAAGCCCGCTCACCGGGATGCTCCCGCTGAAGACTGCCTCGCCCTGGGAGCCCCGCTGTCCGCGCCTGGCTGCTCCGCCAGAAGCCACCACATGCGCCAGCTCCTCCGCTCACCTCCGCCGCTGGCCATCCCATCGTGCCGCTTGACTGCAGGCCCCGACCACCCCCGACTCGCACGCCGTCGAGGAAACCAGCCTACCAATACTTGAAGACCACTGTGTCACACGCCCTGGACCATCAGGCCGGCGTGCGAAGCCGTCGAACCACCGCTACCCCGGGCCGCCACCACCCGGATGGCCGGAACGTCGCCAGAAAACACCTAAATACCCGCTAAGATCGAATTGCAGCTGCAGACGCATTGGGGATCCAAATTTAAATCCGAGGGGTGCGTCGGGTAGCTCGGAATTTATACTAATCATTTATGGGATTCATTTGAATATCAAAAGCAAAATAGATGCCATAATTTAGCTTCAAACAATGGTTTGGAGATTAAAACGTAAAAAGAGAATCTACTACCTCTTTGGGCGCAGCTCAGAGCTTCACCGACGGTCCGCCGGAGTTGTCGTGCCTCGCTAGAGTGGGGGGAAGGAGAGGGGAGGATCTCCTCCTTCTACGTTGGGAGGGGTTGTGCCAAGGTGAAATAGAACAAATAAAAGGGGGGAGAAGTGTTTAAATAGAAAACACTTAAACCCCCGCCCGTAGGTCCCGTACCCGAACCCTCAGCAGGGTCGAGGTTAAGCCTTCCCTAGGGTAAACATCTCCACCCGAGCACAACGGAAGTCTCAGAATTTTAATCTGAGGCCCTGTTCAAATGTTATAAAACTGAACGCCCGAGGCTGCCAAATTACGAAAATGCCCCTTGGGTCGTTTTTCACAAGCGGGCCACGCCCGTGATAATTACACAGCTTCTAGGGTAAACGGCACGTTCTAGATTCAACGTTGCCCCCCGGTTTTCCAATCTGATCCACCATTTAAGAGATACTTGTGTTTAACCATTAAAGGAATAAATTAATTATATTAATTATCCATTTGACGTTCCGATAGCGAGCGAGGGGTGCCAAAGTCCCGCGCCAACATACCTTTTGTTGTTCCTAGGGTAAACACCCCATTTTAGACCCATTCGTACACTCATATCTCTGATTCAAAACACAGTGTAGGAGTTATCCATTTATTTGGTGTATCCAATGTGAGCGCACTGGAAATTTAATTCCGTCCACTCCGTGACTCGGAATCACACGACATCTGAGGGCGCTACTCTGGAATAATATCAAGCATATTCCAAAATCTTTTAAATCCAAAAAATTATTTCTTACACATTTAGATTTTTCAGATTATATGTTATTTATTTTATGGCCATGTCATCCTTTATTTGGGTATTTTATACCATTTATTATCATTATTTGTTTTTTTTATTGTGATGTATATTTTACACTATATTTCATGCATCATGTTATTCTAATATAGTATTTCCACTGTATGGTATTTTATTTTTCCAATTGGTGTAGTTATGTTTGAAATATGGATAAATCATATTTAATTTTTAGGGGGATATTATTAATGTAATTATGGGTTATCCATGGTGAAATTCATCCTCCAATGGATATTTTCTTATCCATTTTCATTTGTTGGTAGAACCATGTCATTAGAGAGATTCACCTACCTATATGTACAATTCTATACTGATGTGGGTGAGGTTGAGGGGTGATGAGTCCATTTGGGTTGATAGAGATAAAATTTAATTTTTATTATTTCTAATATATCACCTAACATGACACTAAATATTATACCAAAAATTTTGATAAGAAACTATCGAAATGTGATTTCTGAAACACCAAAAATGTATTCAAATATATCACTTATCATTATATAAGGTATGATTATATCCAATATAAAATATATGATATGGTTAAATATAGTAGCATTGGTCATATATATACACTAATCAAATACGACAGGAAGCACAATGAGATATCATTTTCTACAATATAGGTTTCTAAAAAAATTCGTCTAAAAAATTAATATAAGTTTATATTTTTTTATAAGTAATAAATTATTGGAATTATATTAATTTGTATTTTTACAATGCCCTTTTAAAAATTTAATTAAAAATATTTTTATATATTGTGAAAATATTAATTATTCTAATTAGTTTCATTTTAATAATTTATATATCTTCATATGGTCATTTAACATTGGTACATATAAAACTAATTCCAAAATATCATATTTATATCCATTGTGGATGTAAGATGATTAAATTTATGAAAGTTTCATTAATTTACTTAATTATTTAGTTTATATTAATTAATTTTAAAATTATTATATTATTAATTATTATATGATATATATTTGGTTGGATAAATTACATCTTAAAAATTTGAAACCTTGAATTTTAGGAATATCATACATGTTATTTAGTAAGATTTAATTTAATTTAGTAATGATGAGTGGTTCCACTTTTATAATTCTAAAGTATACGAATATTTTAATTATTCATTAATATTTGAAAATAAAATCATTACAAAATTTTACATCACCTATTTGAAATTATATATGGATAAATGTACAATATATTAAAATCCTCAAAAGAATGAGACCTAGGTTGTGTTTAGAAATGCTGGAGTATTCTACATTTCAAACCATACAAGCTTTTAAGTAAGTTTTTTATTTTATAAAATTTTAATATGTGAAATTAGAGAAGTTCTATGTAGCAATTTCATATTATCTATTTTTATATGTTTTTTATATTATAAATAAATCATAACGTTGATAAATTATCAAAATAATTATTTTCTAAATATTAATATGTTAATGTGATTAAAAAGAGTTAAATTAGTAAAAAATGAGATACACAAATAAACTCATTTGGAACATATATATATATATATAAATAAAACACATGGTGTATATAGAAAATGGTGAAATGTTTATATAACATAAAAATACCAAAGAATTATATATTATCCAATACAAACACTCATCAAGACCTTGATCCTTCATAATGGGTGATAAAAGTTATTAAATTCCCATGGATTATTTTCTATAAAATGTTTGCTGGTATGGATTACCCTAAACGTTTTGTGTCTATATTCAATTTAAATTATTCAGATACACTTTTACTAGTAAATATAAGATTTATATATCTAGGAAAATTGATATGGGATAATTCATTAGAATAGTTTGCTTAATATATTTTCCACTCAAATATTTTAGACTTATATGTCATGTAAATGACAAGACTACCAACCAAAATTAAATTAATATGAGATAAATGTAGAACATAATTCAAAGAATTATATAATATGGGTCTTTGAACATATTATCATGATGTCATGAGTATTAATTTATGTGTTTTTATCTTAAATAATACATTTTACTTAATTATTATTTAAAATATTATTCTAATTTAACAAAGGTATCAATTTTAGTTTTAAATTGAAGAAACAATTTCACCACACCGTTGTTTGATATATATAAATTAAAATAGGGAAATATAAATGGTGTATTGTTTTATAAATTTTAATGGAAAACTAATCATTATTTTCATATGTAAATAATCATTCTATGTTCAAGAAAAGTATCTTCCAAAAAATCCACCAAATGATAAAGATGAAAAAAATTAAAAGATATTTATATGAAGCGTAATAAGGGTCCAATTGATTCATATATTCGTTGTCCTATTTCCATGGATATAATATTAAATATATATGGAAACATAAATGATTTTGAAATGATACATATCTAAAATATTATTTTACTAAAAACATGAATTAAATGTGTTTTTAAGGTTATTAAAATATTATTATTATAATAGTAAGTGGGAAAATCATTTTATAATCATGTAGTCTATATGGTTGGGTATGAAAATTATTGATAAATATTATGTTCACCTATGAGGTTATATAAATAAATTCATTTAATTTCACAATAATTTTCTAAAACATTTCATAAATTCACTGTTAAATGTGATAATAAAGTATTTAAAAATCATTTACAAGATCAAATCCAAAAAATAACGGTTTCAACAAAATTCATGTATGTTTATATCTTTTTTAATAATTATAAGGTTTACTAATAATAAAATTAACGTATCTACCAAAATAAATTATAAAAGAATCAATGGTGGTCAATGATGTACATATATTTAAATCAAATGGAAGTGTCTCTAAAAGAGGATAATTTTTATATTATGAAAATAATTGATACTGGTACAATACATTTTAGTAATGTCTAATATTATTACAAAAGAATAATGGGTGTTTCATATCTTATATTTATGTCTTATATATATATATATAATTATATTATTTTTTACTCATTGTTATAATATACCAATTGCACATTACATCTATCATATATATATACAAGGACTCAAAAGTAAGCAGATGGTTGATGAAACGAATATTTCTTCTCAATTAAAAATATATAAATTGTTACAAAATTTTGAAGAAAATATATGGTCTACATAAGAATGCAAGAATTATTATTTTGTAAATTTGTAAATTAGTGTGTTTGTATGAGGATTAAAGTTACTTCTCGTATGTGTGGAAAAGGAAGTGTAAATTTTTATTAAAAAATATGTTTTGTTCCTTTATAATTAAGATATTTAATGTTTTTATAATTCTAGAACATTATGGAAATGATTTATTGTTTATAATTTAATAAAATCATAATTTATTCTATAATATAGTCGAATAAAAATGATGAGGTAAAAATATGAATTTAGTTTGGATAGATTGAAATAAGATATACGTAATACTGGAAACATTTCTAGTTATCATATTTATCTTTGGTGTAATAATCTGGAAGTGGTTGATCATTTAATTTATTCCATATAAAAAAATAATTAATTATATCTTATGTAGATTAAAAAATATTTCCATCTTATCATTTATAATATTTTAGGGTTTTGAAATACCTGTGTGATGATTATCCTTATTAAAATCTAAATCTTAGTAAATTTTTATTTATTGTATTTTCAAAGAAAATAGTTTTTTTCACTCAAACATGAAATGATTTTATATATCAAAATTTTATGTTTTTTAAGGAGGAAGAAATATTAAAAAAGACTAATAAGAGGAAAAATGGGATAAAAAATGTTCAAGGTTTAAATATAATAATTGGTTAATATTTAATTAACTTTTTCTATAAAGAGTTATGATATTGTTGATTCATATAATAGTGAATTTAATGAGGTTATATTCTTAAATACATTGGTATTATTTGAGATATAATCATTTTCTATGTAATTGTAAAAATGAATAATCTAATAAGTTAATATATTGTGATTTTCATATAAACAAATATTGTAACATCCCAGGTAAATAAAGATTGTGACATATTTCATATTTATTAATATTTGTGAATTAAATATTAATTTTAATTTAATGGGGTTGTTATGTTTGATAGCATATCCAATACGCCACAACATGGTTTTTGAAATCTTACGTTGCATACTAACAATATAATATTATTTTTTAAATGGTATTTAATGCCTAGCCGTTGTATTGGCGAGAATGGACATAAAAACTAAAATATTATTATACATGTTTTTTAAATGTTTTTACATTTATCCAATAAATGTCAGAGGCTTAAAATAAGAAAATAATTCGATTTTAAGCATAAATACTCTAATATTCACTAAAAAAACTATTTACCACCTTTGGATGGAGAACCCTATTTAAATATAGTTTTGGTCACTTTCATACATTCTATTTGAAAAAATAAAATCATTCATTTATAATTTGGACATAAAATTTTACTTTGTGTAATTTTGTTGAATTTTTTTGATAATGTTATTTTTTAATGGATATTGTAAAATATTTTATTTTAATTCAAATCTATTTTTTAATCCAGTTTATTTATTTGGATAGATTAACTTTTTATTTTTTTTCAAAGTTAAATATATTATATTTTTACTGTTTAATCCATTGTTATCTATTGGAAGTAATTTCTCCTTAAAATTGGACATTAACAAGTACCAATATTTTCATAGTTATTTATTAAAAACACGCTTTTTGTTTTGACAATGAGAATTAGTTATAAAATTAATTAATAAAACTTCAATGTTTCAGATTTGGTAAAATATACATCATTTTTTAATTTGGAATATCAAATTTAACTTTGGGTGAATATTTGGAATTTTTCAGAAAATCTTCAATATGTTATGAATAGTGAAACCACTAGTAGTAGTTAACAATTTGAATTTTTTGTTTAAATGAAATGTTACCACTTCTATGAATTGAATTTAAAAAATCTGGCATTCAAGCTTGTTATTATTAAGAATTATGTAGTACAATGGGATGAAAATAATTTTTGAGAAATAGTAACTTTTTACATTTATTAACCGTGATTAAAGGTAATTAGTGTAATTTAAGGTAAAAATAATATTATAATAATATAAAATTACCTTGACACTTGTTCTAACCTCATTATATGTATCATTTACGTCCATGAAAATCCATTGGTCAATTTTGGGGCCCCATGGAGCCACTTGGGTAAGATAATAACATTAATAAATTTTTATTTAAAGTAAAAAACATGTCATAAACATGGATTGTTTTACTAAAATATTTTTTACATGGGGTCATATATGATCTCATTTAGACTATAAATATTCATTGGAAATACAAAAATATTTACTACATTATGGTAATTTTTTTATAATTTTTAGACATCATATAAATAAAATTATTAATGACATAATGATGATGTAGTGTTTGCATAATTTATGAATGATTTAAATAAATAAGAATATGAGAAATAAAAAAATATCCAAAACTTTTCCAATTATTATTGGAATATTTTATTTAGAACATGGGACACCTTATATTCTCCTTTACTGTTTTTTGGACCTTTAGAAACTGAAAATCATAATATAATAAAATAATATTTTCAAACTTTCCAAAAGATCCACTCCTCTCCCTTATAAAATGTCCTCACTTATTACCCATTTCTCACACTTCTCAAGCCTTTGGCTCATCCAAAATCTTCTCTAATAAGCTCCCAATATTATTATATTCATCTTAGAAGCCTTACCTTTGGCATAAAGAAATTCAATAAACCCATTTGGTACAAACTAAAGAGAGTTACCTGATTTAAAGGTAACGTCTTCTCTTAAGTTCTTTTGATTTATTTTACTTCTCCAACCCCATAAAATATTTTTATTCCTTTATTTTATTAAAACACCAGTATCCTTAATATACTAGGATGTTTTTATGAGATTTATTTTAAATACACTTACACACACCTCCATCTAAAGGGTAAAGAAAATAATGTTTTCGTGGAAGGAAAACTAACACCTCACGAAAGGATGAATGTTCAATTAACTCCAACCACCTCTCATGGTGTCGATTATGATGTAAATGTATTATATATGATTTATATTTTGTTTATGTTTTCATTATTCTTCTATATTTTTCATTTATATTATACCATTATGATTTCCATAATGGGTAAATGCGATAATTTCTTTTTTGGAAGTGCGGACTACCGCCTCCTCAAAGTGATATGACTCGTTAATTCCTTATGTGGGATGTATAAAGGATTTAGTTAATTATAATATATATGATATTATACATTAATTATAATATAACTATGCATCATTATGTTTTTATTCGATTAAAATAAGAAATAAAAATGGAAGAAGCGTTCATTTGTATGACGTCTAACTGTCTCCATGAATAGTCCATTTCATTTCTTATCCCCAAATGTTATGTACTATTATAAATACATACATATACTAGATATATATGATATATATGATATATACATCATTAATATCATTCTGAAGATAATGGATATTTGACCACATGAACATCTTGTAATTATAAGGTGTTCATTTTTGACTCAAGTACCAAATATTGAAAAAACGACGATTATTAACATAAATGATTTCATAATGTTTATAACCTGGTAATAAGTGATATAAAATGAATAATAAACTTGAAAGAGGATTCTTAGGAAAGTAGAAATTATCTTTAATTTATTATTGAGGATATTAAAGAACGAACGGGTCAAGTTAGACACAGGGTAAGGGACTTCGTCTCAATCTCCTTTCATTGAGGAAAGTTTTGTTTTAACACACAATTTTCATTTATATGATGTATAAAAAACATTTACTTTTCATTTCATTAAAAGTGAATATTTTTCTATGAGGCGTTTTACTAAACAACAAAAAATAATCTTTCTTTTAACATACGTGGTGACCACGACCTTTCCTCCGCATCGAGCATTATTTGATCTTTGGCTTCCTTAACAACCTGTATTGTTTATAAAAGGGAAAGAATTAACATATAATCTTTTATGTATTTTTTTATTGAAAATGGTTTTGATAATGGGTTTTTTATTTCAATATATTTAAATGATATATTTGTAATTCAAATATTGAAATGTTATCTTTCCTTTGTGTTTTTTTTTGTGTTAGGAACATGTTATGGTTCTTAGGCATTGTTATGTATATGGGTGGTTCCGTGATAAACATAGGGTGGGTGAGCCTGAGATAGCTCTCCAATGCATTGGGTGACATGAAAGAGGTACATGTGAATGTTTCTCCCAAGAGATTTAGGGAATATAATGTGATGGGTATTCCAAATGTAACTCCCTACGTTGCTGTGATAGCTACAATGTATGTATGATATGGATGCCACAAACTAACTTTTTGATTTATGTTTTCTATGTGTTATACACAAATCTTATGATTTCATGAGGTATTTTAATGTGATTATGTTTTGTATGTAATGATGAACTAATGTTTTTAGCCTTTGTTTTATATCCATTAATGATCTTCTTACGCTAATACTAAGTTTTGTAATGTTTTTCATAGGACATAAAGAATAATAGGCTCATTGATGGGATCGAGGAAAAGTCATGCTGTCTAAAACATGGAAGTAGACATGAATCCTTTTTTCAAGAGTTTTTATTTTTTGAAAAAATGGAAACTGAGTAGAAGTGATTAGTTTTTAATATTTTATAAGTAATAGTTATGTCCTAATTATCTAGAACTATAAACTTGAAAATATCCTCAATGTGAATTATTCATCTAATTCAATATTATGTAAAGTTTTAGGTCGGGTCCTTATAGTTGGTATCAAAGGCCAGTCTTGACGACTTTAGGAGTTACAGTATGTTTAAATTAATATCCATAAATTAATTTATGTTAATATTGAAATGATATAGCAATTCCATATTACCATGTTGTTTCGCCTAATATATTTTTATGTTCAGAATGGTTTTCCGTAGTGGAAACAGGGTAGCTATGTTGGGAGAACATCAAGAGGAATACAACCTTCCAAATCAGCAACCCGAGATGGTAAAAATTGGAACTGATTAGTTTGTTGCAGTGATGGAACAATTGAATCAGGATATAAATAGTGGTTTTATCCATTCACTAGATCTTCCAGATTAACCACATAAGAACATTTCAATATTGGAGAATTTCATGATGCGACATCCCCCATCATTCAGAGGATCATCTGACCCTATGCTAGAAAAAGCGTGGATTAAATCATTAGAGAAGATTTTCAAGGTTATGGGGTGTTTAGAACATCAAATGGTTAGTCTCATTATTTACCATTTTGTAGGTGAATCTGATAAGTGGTGGTCGATGGTGAAAAATATGAGGGATAGTGAGGAGATTGATTCTCTTGATTGGGATAAATTCAAAGGTATGTTTCTTGAGAAATATTTTCCTATGGTGATTCGACTTTGGATGGAAAAAAAATTCCTGAAATTGAGGTTGGAGGATGACTAAGTGGCTACTTATGAAGAAAAGTTTTCCCAACTAGAAAATAATTCTCCAAAATTCATACAAGTTCTTGATAGTAAAATCAACCATTTTTACTCTAAATGAAAGCCAATGTTTCGAAGGTATTTAGCTTCTCCTGAGTTAAGAAGTTATGAATAACTTGTTTGATGTGCGAAGAATGTGGAAATGGAGTTTGCTGATGATCATGTGTCCTTTGAAAAACAACAGAACAAGAGGTAATGGTGGCAGGCGAAAGGGAATATCTCTTCAAAAAAGTTTGATTGTAAGAAATTTAAGTTTAATGTTTGTGAAAATTTTGTTAAAAAGTCTATTGGGGAATGTATATTTAATTCAGGTATGTGCTACTGATGAAGTAAAATAGGACATAAGGCTCATAATTACACTGAAAAAGATCAGGGTAATGGTAAGACAAAATATGATTTACAATCAGTAAGATGTTTTAAGTGTAATGAAATGGTTCATTATGAAAATGAGTGTCTGATAAAGAACTAAAATAAGGGAAATCATCCAGACTACAAGCAGAATGGGGTGGTTAAATACTTTTCAACTACCTTAGTATATGTTGGGCCATCAAATGAAGTAGTATTAGGTACACTATTTATTTATTCAAATTATGAAATTGTGTTGTCTGATTTAGGGTATACATATTATTTCATTTCTGAGATGTTTTCTAGTAAATTGGGAATTCCATCTGAAGATATGAATCTTGATCTTAAGGTAAAAACACCAGGGGAAACGTTGAGAAAAAAATAAATTATAAGAACATTCCTATCCTTGTGTGTGGAAAAAATCTACCTAAAAACATTAATGTTTTTCCTCTGGTAGAGTTTGATGTTATTTTGGGTGTGGATTGGAATTCTGTTTATCATGTTATGATTGACTACAGAGCTAAAGAGGTTTCTTTTAAGAAAGATTTTTTTTTGCGTACGATAATGAGCTCTTACTTTTGGTAACATATCAGGATGTTGAGAGACAAGTAAAATATGGAAATGAATATACCTTCCACATATTGTTAAAAAAATGAACTATTCAGATTAATGATGTGCCTATGGTAAATGAGTACGTTGATGTTTTTCCTGATGATTTTCTTGGTATTACACCTGATCGAGAAGTAGAATTTACTGTTGACTTAGTTCCTGATGCAAATACAATTTCAAAACCCCCTTATTGAATGGATCATATTGAACTTTTAGAGTTAAAGAAGAAATTGCAAGAGTTATTAGATAAAGGTTTCATTCGATCTAGCACATCACCATAGGGTACTCCTTCCATGTTTATTAAAAAGAAAGACGGTTCAATGATTCTTTGGATTGATTATAAATCATTGAATAACATCACTATTAAAAACATTTATCCCTTTCCTCATATTGATGATTTGTTTAATCAACTCCATGGAGCTCAATATTTTTTGAAGATAGACTTCAGGTTGGGGTACCATCAGTTGAAAGTATAGGAATCAGACATTCCAAAGACCGCGTTTTTTACTATATATATCTATTATGAATTTTTATTTTTTCCTTTTTGGTAAACCAATTCAACTATTGTATTCATGGATCTTATGAATAGAATTTTCCATTAGTTCTTGTATTAGTTTGTGGTTGTGTTCATTGATGATATTTTGGTGTTTTCAAAAAGTAAAGTGGAACATGAATTTCATTTAATGGTTGTCATGGAATCCTTAATAGAAAATAAACTGTATGGAAAATTCAAAAAGTGTGTGTTTTGTTACAAAAATTATCATTCCTTGGTCACATTGTTTCAAAAAAATGGCATAACTGTTGATCCTTCTTAAATAAAATTTGTTGAAGAATGGCCAATACCCAAAAATATAACCGAGTTCCGTAGTTTTCGTGGTTTGGTAGGTTATTACTGGAGGTTTGTTGAGAAGTTTTCAAGGTTATCTTGTCTAATGACTAAATTAACTTTAAAAGGGGTTAAGTTCATTTGGAAAAAATAATGTAATGATTGTTTTCAGAAATTGAAAAAAAATATTGGTGACTACTCTTGTTTTGGTACTGCCTTCCAGAGATGGTGAATTTGTTATCTACAGAGATGATTCGTTGAAAAGACTTTGTTGTGTCCTTATGCAAAATGATCAGGTAATTTATTTCGTTTCACATCAGATGAAACTTCATGAGTTAAATTACCCCACACATGATTTGGAATTATCTGCTGTTGTTTTTTATTTAAAAATTTGGAGGTATCATCTGTATGGAGTAAAATGTGAAATATATACTGACCAAAAAAGTTTAAAGTATATATTCACTCAGAAATAATTTAACATGAAACAGACAAGAGGGATGGAATTAATCATGGATTATGATTGTACAATCCTTTACCATCTGGGAAAGACTAATAAATTGGATGATGCATTGAGTCAAAACATTAATGCCTCATTAACCATGCTACATTTGGAATGAGATCTTTTGGTTTTTTATTTGATGATATTTGGAAAAGAATTTCTTGGTGTAGGAAGTTATTCCATTTTGTTATAGGTGTCAGGGAAATAATCTCTATCAAAAATAATTGAGGTAGCACAGAAGGAAGACTGTGAGTTGCAGAAAAAGGTAGAGTTTATTTAGAATGTTATGTTTCTGGATTTTAACATTGACAATGATTGTTTTTTGAGGTTTTGGAAGAGATTATGAATGCCCTGTGATTCACAGTTGAAGAATGATTTTTTTTGTGAAACTCACAGTTCCCCATTTTTAGTTCATCCTTATTGTACTAAGATGTACAGAGCTCTTTGGGAGTATTACTGGTCGGATGGAATGAAAAGATATATTTTTGACATTAGTATGAGTTGTTTGACTTATCAACTGTTTAAACCAAAGTTGTAGTTACCGAAAGGGATGCTTCATCTGTTACCGGTTCCAGAGTAGAAATGGGAAGTATATACATGGACATCATTGTGGGATTACCGAAGACATCTTGAGTTAATAATGAAATCTTGGTTATAGTTGATCAATTGACAAAGTATTCTTATTTCTTTTCTATTTGAGATACTTTGTCCAAAGATCAACTTTCTCGGTTGTATGTTGAAGAGATAGTCAGGTTGCATTGATTTACCCTCTCTATTGCATCTGATAGTGATCCAAGATTTACTTCTAACTTTTTGAAAGGCCTTTAGAAGTCATTGGGTACTGAATTAAATTTTAGTACAACTTTTCATATTCAATCATATGGGCAGTCGTAATGAAAAATTCAGACCTTGGAGGATATTTTACATGCTTGCTCGATAGATTATCAGGGGAGTTGAGACCAACATATTTCTTTGGTCTAATTTTTGTATAAAAACATTTTTCATTCTAGTATACAGATGGATTTGTTTGAGACATTATATGGAAGGCGGTGTCGAACTCCAGCTTTTTGGGATAAAGTAGAAGAAATGAAGCTGATGGGACTAGAATTGGTGGAAGAGATGGTAGAGAATGTTCAGTTGATTCGAAGGCACATGAGAATAGCTCAGAGTCAGCAGAAAATTTATGCAGATAACCGAAGAAACTATCTTTCTTTTAGGGTAGATGATCATGTTTTTCTTAAAGTTTATCCATTGAAAAGTGTGATGTGTTTTGTTATGAAGGGAATGTTGAGTCCAAGGATTGTGGCACCTTATGATATCCTGGATTAAGATGGATCAGTTTTGTACATAGTGGATTTACCTCCAAGTTTATTCCAGGTACACAATATTTATTTTCCAATGTTTATAAAGTATATTCCAAATCCATCTCATGTTTTATGTCCACATGTAGTTTAGTTGGAAGATAATATCTCTTATGAAGAACAACCAGTCCAAAATTTTTACCATAAGGAGCAAGTGTTGTAGTATAAGGTAATACATTAGGTGAAGGTTTTTTGGAAATAACATATGGTGGAAGAGGTAACATAAGAATCTGAAAATTCTATGAGGGATAAATACCCCCATAAATTTTATAAGTGAATAAAATTATGAGGATGCAATTTCCAAAAGGGGGGAAGGATAAAACATCCCAGGTAAATAAATAATGGGACATATTTCATACTTATTAATAATTGTGAATTAAATATTAATTTTACATTAAATGGGTTTCTATGTTTGATGGCGTACCCGATACTGAACAATGTGTTTGTTTTTTTAAATCTTACGTTTCACACTAACAATATAATACAATTACATTAAACAGTAGTTAACACCTAGCCGTTTTATAGACAATAATTGAAACAACTAACTAAAATATTATTATACAATTTTTTTAAATGTTTTTACATTTATATATGAAAGTTAGAGGCTTAGAATAAGAAAAGAATTCAATTTTAAGCATAAATACACTAAAATTCACTAAAAGGATGATTTACTGCATGTTGATGGCGAACCATTTTTAAATGTAGTTTTGGTAACTTAAATACATTCTATTTTACCAAATAAAATCATTATTTATAATTGGGACATCAAAATTTGCCTTGTGTAAATTTTTGTAATTTTTTCGATAAAGGTCATTTTTTAATAAATAGAGAAGCATATTGTATTTTAATTCAAATATTATTTTTAATATAATATATTTATATGGATAGATTAACTTTTTAATTGGTTTTGAATTTTAAATAGATTATATTATTACCATTTAATCCAATGTGGGCCATTGGAAGTAATTTCACTTTGAAATTGGACATTAACATGTACCAATCTTTTCATAGTTATTTCTTAAAAACACACTTTTTTTACAATGAGAATTAATTATAAAATTAATTAATTAAACATCAATGCTTTGAATTTTGTAAAATAGAAATCATTTTTTAATTTATAATATCAAATTTATCTTCGGTTGATTTTTTGGAATTATTATGAAAACCTTCAATTTTTGATGAATAGTGAAACCACTATGTAGTAGTTAAAAACAGAATTCTTTCATTTAAATGAAAATGTACCTCTTATGTGTATTGAATTTCCAAAATAAAACATTCATGGTTGTCATTATTATGTAAAATGTGGTTCAATGGGATGAAAATAATGTTTGGTGAATTGTAACTTTTTTACTTTTATTCACCGCGATTAATGGTAATTAAGATAATTTATGGTAAAAATAATGTTATAATAACTTAACATTACCTTGACACTTTTCCTAACCTGATTTTAAGAGTTATGGCCCACCAATAAAATCCATGGGTTAATTTTGGGACCCATGGAGCCACTTGGGTAAGATAATGACATTAAAAACTTTTTATTTAAAGTAAAAATAAAAATGTCATAAACATGTATTGTTTTACTAAAACAATTATTACATGGGGTTATATAAGATATCCTTTCGACTATAAATATTTATTGGAAATCAAAAAATATTTCATACATCATGGTAATTTTTTTTATAATTTGTAGACATCAAATAAATATTATTATTCATGACACAATGATGTCGCAGTCTTTACGTCATTAATGAATGATTTAAATAAATAAAAAGATAAGAATTAAAAAAATCCAAAAATTGTCCAATTATTATTGGATAATTTTATTTCGATCATGGGCCACCTTGTTTTAGAATATAATGTATTTGGACCCTTAGAAACTGAAAGGAATTATATAATAAAATAATATTTTCAAATGTTTTAAAAGAGTCCCTCATCTCCCGTATAAAAAGACCTCACTTCCTACCCATTTCTAAAAAATTTCAAAACATTATCTCATCCAACCTATGATACAATAAGCTCACAAGATCCCTATATTTATCCGGGAAGCCACACCTTCATCATAAAGCACATCAAGAAACCCATTTGGTACAAACCAAAGGGAGTTACATGATTTAAAGGTAACGTCCTCTCTTCAGTTATTTTATTTTATTTTACTTCTCCAACCCCTTAAAATCTTTTTATTCCTTTATTTTATTACAATCAAAGTATCCTTATTATAATAGGATTTCTTTATGAGAAGTATTTGAACTAAACTTACACACACCTCCATCTAATGGGTAAAGAACATAATGTTCTTGTGGATGGAAAACTAACGCCGCACAAAACCATGATTGTTCAATTAACTCCTATCACCTCTCATCGTATCCATTATAATGGAAATATATTTATATATGATGTATATTATGTTTATGTTTTCTTTATGATTCTTTATTTTTCATTTATATCATACCTTTATGTTTTCTATAATGGGTAAACGTGATAATTTCATTTTAGGAAGTGTGGACTACCACCCCCACAAAGTTATATGACTCGTTAATGTCTTATGTGGGATGTATATAGGATGGAGTTAATGATATTATATGTGATATCATACTGTAATTATAATATAACTATGTATCATTATTTTTTAATACCATTAAAATAAAAAATAGAAATGGAAGTACTGTTCATGTGTGCGTACGGCTTACCGTCTCCATGAACGGTGCATTTCATTTCTTATCTCCAAATGTTTTGTACTATTATAAAAACATAAATATACTGTATATATATATATGATATATATGGTATCTAAATAATGAATATCATTCTGAAGATAATGTATATTTGACCACATGAACAATTTGTAATTATATGGTATTCATTTTTGACTCAAGTACCAAATATCGACAAAATGACTGTTATTAAGTTAAATGTTTACATAATGATTATAACATGGTAATAAGTGATATAAAAGGAATAAAAAATATAAAATAGGATTCCTAAGAAATTAGAAATTAACTTTAATTTTTTATTCAGGAGATTAAAGAAGGAACGGGTCAAGTCAAACATGAGGTAAGGGACTTCATCTCAATCTCCTTTCATTGAGGCATATTTTGTTTTAATACATGATTTTATTTTATACACTGTATAAACACCATTTTATTTTCATTTCATTCAAATGGAATCTTTTTCTACAAGGCATTTTACTAAACGACAAAAAAAGTAATCTTTATTTTAACATACACGGTGACAACGACCTTTCTGCCACCGTGAGTATTATTTGATCTTTGGATTCCTTAACAAGCTGTAATGTTTTTAAAAGGAAAATAAATAACATATACCCTTTTACATATTTGGTTATTGAAAATGGTTTTGATATTGGATTTGTTATGTCAATATATTTAAATGATATATTTTTTATTGAAATGTGGAAATGTTATCTTTTCATTATGATTGTTTTATGTGTTATGAACATGTTATGGTTCTTGGTCATTGTTACGTATTCTAGTGGTTTCATGAAAAACCTAGGGTAGGTGAGCCCGATATAGCTCTCCAATGCATTGGGTAACATGACGGAGGTAAACATGAATGTTTCTCCTAGGAGATTTAGGGAATATACTATTATGGGTATTCCAAATGTAACTCCCTATGTAACTATGATAGCTACAATGTAAGTATGATATGGATGCCACAAGTTACCTTTATGATTTATTTTTTCTATGTGTTATACGTCAATCTTACTATTTCATGAGGTATGTTAAATAGATTATGTTAGGTATGTAATGATGAACTAATGTTTTCATTATTTGTTTTATAACCCTTATAGATATTTTTATGCTCATCCTAAGTTTTGAAATGCTTTTCATAGGATATAAAGGTGGATAGGTTCAAGGATGGGATCAAGGAAAATTCATGTTGTCTAAAACATGGAACTAGACATGACTCTTTTTTTCATGAGTTTTTATTTTTGTGAAAAACATGAAAACTGAGTAGAAGTGTCTACATTGTAATCTTTTGAGATGTAATAGTAATTCCCTAATTCAATAAAACTCTAAACCTGAAAATATCCTCAATGTGAACTATTAATTTAATTCAATATTATGTAACATTTCAAGGTTGGGTCCTTATAAACATACCTTAATATATATATATACATATCAATGTTTTTTAGTTATTTGTAATCAATGAGTTCCACATTTTGATGTTTTTTATATTATAATATATGACATAAATATTTTTTAGATATATCATAGGGTTAGGTTTAAATTGTAGTTCTAACATAAGCTCTAATCACTTTTTCATAACATATATCCCATTAAATATTTTATTCTGAGTAATAATGATTATGTTTTTTGAGAGAATATATAAGATAATGTAGTAGATCCATTGATAAAACATCAGGCCTATATCTATTTCATATGACCTAATGTTTTGAATATATGATTTATCATAGTTTTACTATAAATATAGAATTTTTCATTAGCATTATTTCAGATGTGTTATATATTTTAATTGAATATTAAATAATAAATAACCTATATGTAGATTAATATGAGTCTAATATGATCAATAATTATAGTGATTGTGAGTACCTGTAGACATTGGCATGACTAAGTGATCATATAGAGATACAAATTTCTCTCCCAGTACACAAGTAAGTCTTATTGTCAGGAATAATGTTTTTTTATATGAAATATAATATCATACATATATATATAATTAATATACTTGGGGTGTATACATTATGGTAGTCATTAGTATCTAAGGTTAAAAAATTCCTTAAATATGAAATTTTATTCTTTGATACAAATTTATGTCAACATTAATGATTGATATAATCAAAAGGTGTTAGAGTTTATTTTTGATTTTATGGTGGGTTTTCCTTACTCAATAAATTAATTATCATCCATAATTATGGGGATGAAATATAGGCCCCTAATTTAGTAAAAATGAATTTTTTGAAAGTTCTTTGTTGAGTAGAAATTGATGTTCTTAACAATTTTGTTCAATGACATTTGTTTTATTTTTATATTCTAGATGTCCTATTTCAAAGAAAAATAAATGTATTTGTTTTCCTATATGAGGTTTACATTTTTTATATCCATTTTCAACACATGATTTCATATATAACAGAATTATTTGAGTATAATTTTAATGTATATTAATATATTTTATGGACATTACAGTATAATGATACATGTGTTTAATAGTGCTCATGTCATATACATTTATAGTATGAATCATTTAAAATGTATATGAGTGACATTAATTCAATTATCAAATCATAAGATAATAATTATGAGAATAATCGATATTTATTTAATAAAATAAATCTAAAAATAATTTAAATTACCAAAAATGATCATTGAAACCAAAAAAATAACTAATACACCTCAAAATGAAAGTCCATAATCAATATAAAAACGCTTATATGAGGTATATTACATCATAAAACTTCCTCTAAAATAGAACATTGCTTAAAATAATTGAGACTACACTTAGAGTTTATACGTAGTTCTATCTCAATATCATTGTTTCATTTTATCATGCTATCCATTAATTTATATAAATCGTAAAACATGGAATATAAATATCATTTCTGGTCCTTCTTCCCAATCCCAATTATGGTAAATCTACATTAAAGGGGGAATCCCCATCAATACTTTCCATCATTATCATGGGATATTCCATGATCAAAGATAAAAAATCATGTATCCTCAGTACCTTTATTCCATGTACAGTTTTACTTAGGGTAAAACAAGTCTAGAATCAAAAATAACCAACTCAACCACTGAATATTACACACTAAGAGTGGAAATGTCCAAACCATATAAATTATGCAGAATTCCACACTAAAATATACGATGTTATTTATCAATGGTACTATAATCCTCTCCTCAAAACACATAGTTAACCATTATAAAAAAATGTTTCCTATGAAAATCAATAGATTTAACATTCTCATTCCCTATAGAAAAAAACTCTTATAAATATAAGAATATTAAATCACTACATAAGTAATAATTAAACTAACACATTAACCAATGCTATTGTACCCTAATATTGAGGTGTGATACACGTCATTGATATTCAAGAAAACATTAGATATACACGATTTATTCCCCATTATCATTTTAAATTGGAAAAATCGTCATAAGAAAATCTTTATGATATGGATGTTATTGAGGTAACAATAACATTCAATAGAAAAAATAAAAGTTTGAAAGAACAAGGAACATACCCAAGATCTAACAAATAATAATAATTATTTCCTAGAGGTCCATTCATTTAGTTAGTTAAACTATCATATTTCTGATCCAATTCCCAAGAAATGCCATAAATCATGTTTAAATGGTCAGGATAGTCAATAATTTGGAAACAAAAAAAATACTACTTTTGATAATTAGTTATCTTATATTACAAACCATATATCTAATTGTGAAACTGCATTCCCTAAAATCTCACATTTTGAATGGTGGTCCAATGTTATGAAGTATAGTAATACCAGGATAGTATATATAATTTTTGATATTTTCAACCCTATATAGATGCCAAAAGTTTTACATAGAATCATATAAAATCATTTAAAATGATAAAACATCATAAATTTAATAAAATATCTAAACTTTTATTAATATAATGAATCCAAAAATCATATTAATTATTGTATATCCATATCCTATGTATATAGTTCATTTTACATAAAAAACGTCTTGATGCGAAATAAATATAACCTTATAAAAAATAAAATATCAATTCTATTCCATACTAATTACCCAAATAAATGTAAAAAAATCATAAAATCATAATAGATACTCTTATGTTTAAATAATTTATAGAAAAAAAAAATTCATATTCAAAATAACTCACTACCCATATTATCTCCAAAAAATAATTCAATTGAAATCCAATTCCCTATAAATAGCTATTACATTATTTAATCCAATAAATTAATTAAAAATAAATTTCATAAAAATATATATTATTAAAAAAATTATAAAAAATTCACATGTATTAATATAAATATAATTACAAAGTCCTAATAAAACTATGAATCATCTTTATCATCAATCAATTTATGAATTTCAAAAACAAATAAATTAATTTTTTCTAAAAAATTATTTTCACATGTAATTGAAAATTTATTAATAAAGTAAACTATTTACTCACAATGTGTTGGTTACTAAAATTATAAATATATTTTGTTTTTTTATCTCAATAACTATTTTTAATTTCATTCACATTGAAGAAAAATATTATTTTCTTATCAATCAAGACATAATAATAATAATATTGATTCAAATATGTGGTTAAAGAACACCAATTTATAATTCAATCTCCTTAAACTTCATTGAACGAATCCCTTCAAAAATACTTTTACAAAAACCATAATTCAATCTAAATCCATTATAAAACTAATTAGTCAAATCAACAAATAATGTACTTTATAAAACCAATTCCAAAATCAATATAATATATAAAATATCAAAATATTCACGACTTTTCAATCAAAAAAATAATATTAAAATTTTAAATAAATTATATACCTCAATTATATATCATTAACAAAAAAAACTGATTAAATCCCATATGAAAATAATTCTTGTTAACTTCAATAAAATAAAACACAGTATCCTTCATCAATATCCAGGAACACATGTCTACCTATTTTTTCTATAGAATAGACTATTTAAAATTCATTTAAAAGTATTCAATATATTTTAATTTCCTAAAACCATTTCACTTAATGGGACTCCATATATCATATATCAATTATTAAAATACAAATAAAAAAATTATTATAAAATATCATTGATATAAAATTCATAATTTAAACTCATGAAATTTAGTATAAATTCCTCAACTAAATCCAAAAATCCTTATAGTAAAATCCCATCCTTAAATGTTGATTATTAATATCAACTCACCATCATTTTCAGATTCCATGACAATGAAATCTATAAAAACCACAAAAATAATCAAAAGTAAGTGAAATAATCACTATTTAAGGTACAAATATCAATATAATATCCAAATATATATATATTTAACTTATTTAACTTTCCAATAATAACCTTTCACAAAATCATTATAATTTGATTGGGTCTTTTTATACCCCAATTATATTTACACCACTAAATATTTAGTATAGAAACCCCAATAAAAATATTATTTAAAATAATAGTGGAGAATGTTATATCTTAAGGTATTTAATGTTTTAACATTGATCCATGGAATAAAACATAAATAATTGGTACTCTTTTTCCATTTGCAGATGAGTATGTATAGGAAAACCCTTTTTAGTAAAAAAATAGTGGAAATTAAGAAAAATATTTTAAGGATTAAGAGAAATAATGGAATGAAGAGTAGTTTTAATGGTTTCATGGCTTCTAAAATGTGGAAATATACAACCAAATTTTATGAAATCATCAGGATTTCTATGAAAAAATTGCCAAATCCAATGTGAAATCCATTCATAGTGAGGGATAATCCCTTTTTTGTTCTTTTTCCTCCTTAAATCACTAATCCCCACTTAAATTCTAAATGGATAATCCTAAAGGTAATTTTCAGAATTCCTATAACTTAAAATTTGTTCAAATATCATTAAATAATCATTAAAATTAAATGTGAGAATTTTTCACTCATCTCCACAATGTCATTTATATATAAATTATAATAAAATCATTTAACACATTATCCAAAACGTTGGGTGTTATATGACTTATTTGTAATTCTGTATAATATCAACAAAAAATAAATTATTTTTCGTTAAATTCTGAAAATATCTCAAATAAGAGTATATGGATGTGGTTTAATGATTTTTCCAAAAATTTTACTTATAATATGGTTGAGTTTATATTATAGTTTTATCCAATGGAGTTTGGATATGATAAAAGAAGATTTTTTTAATATGTTATATATGGTTTTGATTTTAAATTTTATATTGAAGGATATATAAAAAATTGTAAAATATTAGATAGATTTTCATATGTAATATCATGTTATGTTATATTAATGTCGATGAAATATAAGATATGATATTAATATGGTTATCTCATGTCAAATATTAATATTACAGTTTCTACAAGAATTTTTTTTTTATGGATTCGACATAACTTGTGGAATTAAATTAGAATTGATTAATAAATATTTAAGGTAATGGGGTTGTAATGTCACTGTATTTTTGAAAAATCATAGTTTAAAATATCTATGTCACTCTATATTCGTCATTACATACTAATTGGAGGACAATTTCATGCCCCCCTCTCTCCAAAGGTACCCATGTTAGGCCATCAAAGGAGGAAGAAAGATAACACCCCTTGAGTCCCACCTACAAGAAGACCCTAGATGGAAACTATTATTAAGGGTGTAAAAATATCATATATGGAAGGAATCACCTTCAATGATTAATTTATGATCGATAGATAGAATGAATAAAAAAATCAAATACATAAAATAAAAATTAAAACCAAACTAACCCAAAATGTATGAAAAATATTAATAAACAATAAAAGTATCTAAGTTAATACTAAAAAGACAAGTCCTTTGATAACAAATAAAAATTAATTTTTACACCATAGATAGTAATAAAATTCTGGGTTCCCGAAGTCCTTATGGAATCCAAAACATGATATTATAAACACAGGGTGATAATAACATGCACACTCAACATGATGTTACCAAAGGTCTCTCTTTTGAACATGAAAAGAGCATAATAATTCACTAGTGAAAAAACATTAGAACAAACATGCACATAAATAGGTCATATATCCCACATAACCTCACTTTTATACTCTCTCCAAATAATTCATTCTAATAAAATAACCCATCATTGAATGAATATAATCAAAGGATCCTCGAATCCACTTCCCAATTTATTTGCATATACCATTACTAAAATTTGAATTTCATGTTCTCTCATACCTTCTATGCATATGACATCAGATATCCACAACTATCTAATGTGGGTTTGGAGGTATCCCTAAATATCACACGCTCTTATGGGAACAAGAGTCGTATGCTAGTATTAGTCCATAAAAAAACATAATCCACATAAATAGGTCTGAATGGTATAATGGATGTGAAGGAGATAAACATTGGAACCTACTCATTTCATGCCTTACCCCCACCACATACAACATTATTAACACTAGGTGATCTCCAAAACCAACCTATCATCACTATGCAATCTTTAACACCAACCCATCACCACTACGTAATCTACATCACCAACATGTCATCATCACTACTACTAAAGAAAATGTGGGGAAGAGACGGTAGCTATCCATTTGATTTCCAACCATCCTGGATGTTGGGGAACACAACTAGAACACAAAACATGTAGTCTTTGGAATGTTATACAACATTGGTGGGGAACATAAATAAATAAAATAAAATAAATGATATATATGTATCACAAAATACACAACCTATGGATTTATAATAAGGGAACCAACAAGTTTCAAAATATAACTACAATGTCTCACATCCGTTTCCAATATATGTTTCCGTCACTAATATATCAAAGTACACAACTTCCACACACAAGACACACAACATCTTACCTTTTAAATTTCTGGTTCCACCATTACTAGAATTATTAGTTCTCACCAAACATCTATTTAAAAAAAATCAATTCACATTAATACTACCAATTTATTTATCACCACATTTTATTTAAGTTTCATTATTCAAATTCATTCTATAGATATTTGGGTGGATTACTTAACCACACCACACCATATGTCAACCACCCAACATCAACCAATATAACATCAAATCACAATCCAAGACATCAATATCACCCAACCATTTCACCATATTATCGATATATGAAAAAGTTTCACATTACCTCATTTCACATCCCCCGCTATAAAATACATAGACTCACCACATCTATACTTTTCCTCGAACCTGGTGATCGCCGTCAATGGTAGAAGAACCACAAGATACCCCACACATCATACAAGACCAAACAACAAGAACATAAAATCATATATTCACATTAAAACATCTAAAAAAATACCAATTTTAGTTCATGATATTTCTTAACATCACATGTTCATTAACATTGGTATTAACAAACAATTCTAGATGTCTATGTAAAACTATTTCTTTATCCGTATAAATTTGGTTATCCTTTTTCAGGATTTTTGCAATAATCAAAAAACAAAACAATGGTTCCAAAAATTACATAAACTAAAAATAAAAACATTCTCTCAATAGTCATAATTTTAAAATAGGTAATAAACAAGTATAAACTCATATGAAACATCAAAAATTAAGTACACATATGTGATGACTACCAATTCTTATATATTTTAATCAAATAGATTCATTTTCATAATTAATTTGTCCACACTTTCCACACATTAAATTCCCATAACTGTAAATTCCAACACAAACACATTGAAAGGGGGATAATGAGGATCCCATACATCAAAAGAAAATTATATTTAAATCATTTTGAAAATATGTAATAAGAGGACGAAAATTTCCCAGAACTAAACCATAAGAATGAACATCAATCAACCTAGAATAGATAAAACCCATAATTACCCCTCTATAAGATTACCAAAACCATCCATATTCTCAAATAATACCTCCTCATAATGGAGAACATGGAAGAAACTTGTAGAATAAAGAGACTCATTTAGTATTTTTGAATCTTGATCTCTATATTTCATGGTTATAAGTACACAACTGTAGGGTTAATGGTTTCCTAAAATCACCTAGTATAAACCCACGAATCGAGATAAAAAGTAGATAAATATAGGGTAGTAAGGGGTTCATTAATTTATATTAAAATAGAAAATTAAGAGAATATTGGAAAACACCCTTTAATACCGGATTCAGGTACTAACATAAGAGATGTCTATTATAATAGAAGGTATCAAAGAAAAATGTGATTGGTTAAATTGATTCAGAGATAAAAGGCGTGGTATATGTCTATATCCAATAAAATAAGTTGGGGAGCATGATGAAATAGAAACAAATATTTTATAGAATTCGATCACTTAGAAAAAGTCCATGATACAAACCAGATCTGTGGCACAACTACCAAGAAATTGATAGAATAACAAAATTCCCCTTCCATGTATCCATGTCGTATTATAAAATCTAAACATAAGTTATTAATAAATAAAAATAACTACCAAAACACAACTCCCAAGTACCAAAACTACATACAATCTCTCCACATTGGAAACACCCATTTTTATTGTACAATATAATCCTCTACTATAAATTTTTTTTCCCCATCATAAATATTATATGTAACTCTGATATTTACTCCTCAAATACAATAAAACATCCTCCAAATGGATCCATCACCGAAAATTCCCCAAATGTAATGGGTTATAAATTATATTTCATTAAAATAAATACCTCTCAAAAAATTCATTTCATTGGGAATCAAAACCAATCCTAAAAAAATGGATGTGGAATGGGTACAAACGGCCACTCCATGAGATACCAATTAGATATCTGATTACAACTGGTACATTTCCACTTGTGAAGAATGCCAAAAAGGGATAAAGTCAGACCTCATAAACCATAATTTTTAATTAGTACATCATTAAAGAAAAAATTCCCCAAAAAACTCAAAACATATCAGGTTAATTGATATTAATATGTATCTCATTCTCTTATGTAATATCCTCTAAGATACATTGCCTTTATATATCATAAACTAAAGGAATATATCATCCATGCAACACCTATTCTTGACAATCATGTATCTTTAGAATTTTATCAAAAAAAATTGTTCCAACCTTCAAATAAAAATATCTCTAGTCAATGACATTTTATTCACTGTAAATAATATGAAAGAGCTGAGAAATGAAGAAGATGTCTCAGATCCTATCCAACATTGGTGGGAGTTCCAACCGATCTTCCTCCTCACCAGTGCACTCCAACACATCAAAAGACTCAACAATCCAAGGATAAGTATTATATTCTAAACCGATATTTCCCTTTATTAGGGGAAACACTCAAAAATACATGTTATCCAACCTCATACTCTAGGGGCCTTCACCTATGACCAATATAGGATTTTTGGTAGTACTATGTTGCATTCAACTACCCACTACCCATTTTGATCTTCTTTGTTGTGCTCTTAAATATATGATGTCCACGAACTACTGATTTACAAAAATCATCCCGGTACAATTTTGAATGAAATAAACATCCAAACATTCCCTAAAAAGAATCCATACTGATAAATTTATTGTAGCTATTGTTATCAGAAATCTCAATCAAAGGTGGGTGATTACCCATGATATACCAAAATCTAGAACAGGATCCAGTAACATATCCTCTATTGCATAGATATTCTTCTCTATAATCCCATCTATATATGGAATAAATGAATATATAAGATGAATTTTAGGGAAAATAATTTTTTAATACTCTCAAGACTTGTGATGTTACATGATGATCTTCATAAAAAATGATAATCCTCAGCACCCTTTGAAGTATCACAACTTCATCTACAAACTACCTCACATGAGAATCCATAAAACAAGACTCACTCATTATAAAAAAATGGCATAAATTAATCATATGGTCTATAATCACCCAAACCACATCATATCTTCCTTGATACAAGGGTGAACTTGTGACAAAATGCATCGAAATTTACTCCCACATGCACTCGGGGAATTCCAAAGACAGAAAAAACATCCCATAACAGGGTGGTAAACATTAAAATTTTAAAAACTAGACACCATTCCACAAACACTTCCATTCATCTACCCATACAAGGGAATAAAAGTGGCCTCATCATGAAATTATACATATTGGATGCAACATAATATACATATCACGGTGTGTTATAAAACTCATAATGGATTCCCCGATAAATCACCATATAAATCAATAGCATCCCCAGAAATTTCATCCAGTTCTGAATATCCTCTAACCACCACTCCAGAGCATCACCATATAAAATATGTTCTCACATCGCATCAATCGTAAAGTATCCCCATTGAGACTCCTCAACCTGCCACATCAATGATGATTTCAAAGTCATTTGATAAAGAAGACCTCTACAACTAATTTCCCTAAAATAGAGATATTTTACCAAAATCACTTCCATCCCTTTATATGCATCATTAGACACCTTGAAAATATCCCCTTGATAATTTTTAATAAACACATCATCCACAACATTTCCATTCCCTGGGGTGTTGGTGATGTTAAATTAATAATCTAAATGAAAATATGTAAACCTTTACTATTGAAAATTTAGATACCACTAAGAGAAGATAAATATCATCCTCTCATGCTATTTGAATACAATAAAGTTCTCTTCCATGATGAAATTCCACTTCCCTTTGAAGACTATAAAGTAATGTTCCCTTATGGAAAACACTACCTCATAAAACACTAGATCATGAAAGGCATAGTTATTCTCTTGAGAGAACATATTTCAAGACCCACAAAAGGTCACTGTACTTTGCTAAATCAGTATGTATCCCAATCCTAGATAGAAAGAATAAAATATTTCCTCAATAATCTCCCCTTCCTCAAGAAATTGAATCACTATAGCACTGATCAACCTCTCATTAAGGTAGTCAAAAGCTTCTTGATATTGGTCAGCCCAGATGAAAGCATGTCCTTCCTATTCGAAATAGAAAATGTGGATAAAATGGGATAGAATTGATACAAAACCACCAATGATTTCCCAAAAGACCAAGGAATCTAGGAATAACTACTATATTCATAGGTGGTTCCAAAGAAACAACTACCTCTACATTGATGAGTCCATATAAATACACAAATAAGACATCATATGCTAAGTTAATTAACATCTCACTTCCAAAATTTACACTTGTATAGAAATATATATAGTTGGTGGTGTAGAAGAACCAATGATATGGATTTGATATGCTCTAAAACATCCTACTCAGATATTAATTATATCAAGATGTCACTAATGAACATGACTATGAATTGTATATAAACTCATGGAATATGGAGTTCATGATATTGATAAACATAGATGGTATATTTATGACACAGAATAACAAAACCATGAAGTTGATGTTCCCATGCTTATATCAGAATTTAGTCTTTGGTATATTCTCGTCTTTCTCCCTCATTTGATGATTTCCATACTACAAATTGATCTTTAAAAACTACCTGACTCCCTTCATCTGATTGAAAAAATAGTCTATCAATGAAATAGGTTAATGGAATTTGACTATCACCTAGTTCAAATTTTGGTATTCTATTCACAAACATAGACTATCTTCTTCCTTCTCAGCGAAAAGCATCATATCACCATAAGAGAACACATTTGTTCAGAAGAAACCCTTCTACACTAGATGACAAACTTGGATCCATAACTCTTGAAAATCCATTTGGTCCATCTGATAAGGATCTATCTATACTAGATACATATACAAATGTATATATATCACAAACTCAACATCACTTTGATTGGGTAGTGTTACAAACTCATCTAGGATGATATACATGAACTGCACAATGGCCAAAGTGACATCCTCCAATAGGGATCCCACTAAAAACACTACCAAATATGACAATATTGGTTCCACTGCACTGCCACCTATATAACGACCCATACTTTATATACCTGGTTATTAATTCAGAATTGAAGCATACTTATTACAACATATAACAAAACCATTATAGGACCGTATAGGTATAGTGTCTTTAGAAACTGGGAAACATAAACGACTAGTAATGAATATACATTGTCTCCCGTTTATTTCATCATATCTAGAGTCCCTTTGAAATATCCTACTTAATAACTTTATTCCTAACCTGGGGAAAATAAAACATACAAAAGGGTGAGCTCAAATTCTTAGTAAGGGTAAACAAAGGAAATATCATATTCATAAGAACATAGAATTTCAGAAATCATAACCTGAAAAAGCGAGCATAATATCATAACATGGGATAAATAATAGTTATGAAATGTAATCCCAATAATCATGATGTAAATCATGAAACTTTGTGTCATACACACATAATCATAGAGAATCATTTCTTAGTATTCAAGACTCATTTCCAAGACTATGCAAGCGAACAAAGTCCATTTCTGAATCGAGTTCACTCTTCATTTCAGTCTTATATCACTGAACTGGAATAACCTGCCGTTCTAGCCATGCCTATCTAATGAGATATAAATCTTTACCCAATGCATTGGAGGGAGATATAGGTCCCACCCATCTCATAATAAAACTATTCTTATGTGTTCCACAAAATCATAAATCATAGCATAACCCATGTAATAAAAATGGTATTCCTAAACATCATGCCATCATATCATAATCCATATAAGATAAAATTAAATCATAAAATTAATTCCATCATAACATAATAAAATCAATGTAAAAATAGGGATAGAAAGAGAACCCTATATTATCTTAGATAGAAAAAAATTTTGATAAAACACTTGAACTCCATTCTTGAGGAAAATATCCTTTCTACTTCAAATTTGTTTTCCTTAATTAACATGTCATACAATTTTAAAATAATAGAAGTTGATTAAAAATAAACTTGAAAAATTTTAAATGAAGCTTCATTGAAATAATGTTCTATGAAATCATAAAAATCTATTGATGCCTTATAAGTTAAAAAAATATTCTTCTCATACTTTGGCCAGAAAAGTCAAAATGTACCTCGTACTAAAAACGACAAAAGATTCCTTTCATATAAATTACTCACCAAAGGGGAAAATTAGATTTAAAAAATTTTAGGAGGATATAAATAATATTAAATATTGAGGAAACATGGATGTGGATGATAAATATTCCCCAGTAAATTTTTAAGTATAAACAATCTCGGATAATAATGAGATTGCAAGATTTTCCCTTACCTTAGGCCCGATTTGATTCATACGTATCTGAACCTCATGTATAATGATTTATATAATGTCATTTACTTATTAGATAATATTTTTCATTGTTATGATATAATATATGGTCAGGTTTTTGTCTTCTTATTAGTAATATTTCATTACTACTTGTTATTCGGGTGTTCATTTCTTTATGTTCTTATGCATGTTTTGTCAAATAAATTCTTCTTCTTCTTTTTTAGGTTATAGATACCAAATTTACTAAAGGGTATTAGTGTAATATATATCATATTTATCCATTAAATTAATTTATATAATAATTATTCAATGAAGATCTTGTAGAACGAGTCGCATCACATCGTAGAGATGGTAGGCTGTATGTATGCACGAGCGATGATATTGTTCCCATGATCGTGTAAATATATTGAAGTGTATGTATACTATTTCAGAATAAATATAACATTAAAAAAGTTATATATAGTTATTCTTTACTCCATTATACCCATCCAAGTATGGTGGTGGTGGAAATAAGATTACACCACGGCGTGGAGACGGTATTCCGTACGTACGCACGCGCAGTGATTTCATTTTCCGTAGGTTGGATTGAAGGTGAAATAGGGTTTTTTTAATATTTATAATAACATATAATTATATGAGTGATACCGATTTTATTACTTCATAATGAAACAACTAAAGAAGAGGAGGTAGAAGAGGAAATAAATTCGAAAGAATCGGTAATAGATATTACCTCTTCTTTGACACGCCTCTTTGAAACCTCCTCTTAGGGAACTAATGTTGATCTTTGAAGAAGTCAAGTACCTCTAGAATTTTACTAGGGGAGTTTAGAATAGTAATGGTCAGGGTTTGGCCGATCTTGATGGCTCATGGTTGTGTAAAGAGGAGATGGAGGAGGTGCCCTTTTATAAGAGAGGAGAGGGGCACCTTTGGATAATGTGAAAATATTATTTTATTATAAACTTATCTTCGGTTTCAAAAGGTAAAAAAATCATTAAAGATGAATATAAGATGACTCATAGACTAAATAAAATCATCCAATAATAATGGGACATGTTTTGGATAATATTTTAATCATTATAATCTTATTTATTTAAATCATTTATTTATGAGGTAAATACTGCATCATTATTGTGTCATAAATAATTTAATTTATTTGATGTCTTAAAATTATAAGAAAAAACACCTCCATGTAGGAAATATTTTTATCTTTCCAATTAATATTTATAGTAGAAAAGATAATTTATATAACCACTTATAAAAATTAATTACTAAAATATTTTTATTAATGTCAATTTTGTCTTTACATTAAATTAATTAATCCAAATTGTCATTATCACTACCAAGTGGCTCAATGAGGTCCCAAACCCAACCCAAGAATGACCACGGTAGGCCTCTACCCATAAAATAACGTTAGGAAATGTTTTAAGGTAATTTTGAATTATTATAATATTCTTTTAACGTAGAATTACCCTATTTACCTTTAACCGCAGTAAATAAAATTTAAAAGTTATTATTCACAAAAAATTATTTTCATCTTATTGAACCACTTTATACTTCATGATAACAACCATGTATGTTGGATTTTTGAAATTCAATTCACATAAGTTTTCAAATTTTATTTAATTGAGAGAGTCTGTTTTTTAACTATCACTAAGTGGTTTCACTATTCATCAAAAATTGAAGTTTTTCAGAAAAATATCAAAAATTCAGGCTAAGATATATTTGATATTCCGAATTCAAAAATTATGTCTAATTTTCCAAATTCAAAAAATAGAAGTGTAATTAATTAATTTTAAAATTAACTCCCATTATCAAAACAAATAGCGTGTTTTTAAGAAACAATAACTATCAAAAGATTGACACTTGTTTTTGTTCAAATTCAAAGTGAAATTAATTAAAATTTACAAAATTGGATTAAATGGTAAAAATATATTATAATTAAACATTAAGACCAATTAAAAAGATAATCTAACCATATAAATTATTGCGATGAAAAAAGTTCTTTTTAATTAAAATATAGCGGGTTTTTACTATTCATTAAAAGATGAAAGTTATCAGAATAATATAAAAAAATTATCCAAATTAAATTTTTATATCCTGATTCCGAGGAAGAATTTTATTTTGTCAAATTGATCATAAAAACATGTCAAAAACTATATTTAAAGTGGGTACTCCCTCAAAAGGCGGCAAAACTTCATTTTTTTGAAAAATACTTATTTTAACTGAAAAAATTATTTTGTTCTCATACCATGTTCTAGAAAATATGTAAGATAAATAATAATGTTATAAAATTCAAGATTTAGTTAATATAATTCATAACAGCTAGTCCATATTATAACAATATATCGTTGTTTAGTGAAGCCCAAAATTGCGTACTACACACGCTATCGAGGAAGGTCGTGATTGCGTGTAACGCAAGCCAAGCTAGTGTTGAGTGCAGTGAAAGACTCATTTGATATTGCGTATAACAGAATACTTAAAAAATATAATTCTCATAAAATATCAGTGTGTTACATTCTACCCCCCATAAAATGAATTTCTCTCTCGAAATTCATCACTTCATAACAAACAGATGAGGATACCTCTCCCTCATCATATCCTCAAGATCCCATGTAGCTTCTTCTAATTGGTGGATTATCCATAAAACTTTCACCATGCGAGTTTTCTTGTTCTGTAGAACTTTTTTGATATGATCCAAAATCTCTATCGACTGTTCTTTATAAGAAAGATCTTGCTCCACCGGTACAACTTCTGAGCATAGTACATGTGAAGAATCAAGTATGTACTTTCTCAGGAGAGATACATGGAACACATAATGAACTTGAGAGAGAATTGGTGGAAGCGCCAATCGGTACGCTACCTTACCAACATGATCCCATATTTTGAATGGACCAATATACCTAGGGCTCACCTTTCCCTTCTTTCCAAATCTCATTAATCTCTTCCAAGAAGATATTCGTAAGAACACTTTATCACTCACTTCAAACTCTATATCTTTTCTTCGGTTATCGGCATAACTTTTTTGTCGACTCTGAGCTACTCCTATGTGTTGTTGAATAGATCTGATCTTTTCTATCATCTCATTAACAATATTAGGTGCTAATAGCTTTCTTTCCCCAAGTTCATCCCAACAAGTTGGAGTCCTGCATTTCTTTCCATAGAAAGCTTCATAAGGAGCCATCTGAATACTAGATTGAAAGCTATTATTATAATAAAATTCCACCAAAGGTATGTGTTGATCCCAACCACCTTTTAAATCCATAGATCATGCTCTTAACATATCTTATAGGGTTTGAATTGTTCTCTCAGACTGACCATCTATCTAAGGATAATAAGCAGTGTTGAAACTCAACTCTGTATCTAAATTATGCTTAAGACTTTGATAGATCTTCGAGGTAAACCTCAGATCCTGATCAGATATAATGGAAAGTTGTACTCCATGCAATTTTACCACTTCCTTCACATATATCCTGGCAAGATGATCTAGAGAGAAATCTTCTAAAATAGCAATGAAGTGTGCCGACTTTGTAATACGATCAACTATAACCCAAATAGCATTATTTCCTTTGGATGTTTTAGTATGTCCAATGAAAAAGTCCATAGTGATGTTTTCCCATTTCCATTATGGTATGGGTAATGGTTGTAACATCCCCGTTGACTTCTGTCTCTCAGGTTTAACTTTCTGACAAACCAAGCATCGAGAGACAAATTCAGCAACATCTCTTTTTATGCCATCCCACCAGAAGTACTCTTTCAGGTCCCTATACATCTTCGTGCTTTCAGGAGAATAGATAATGAAGAACTATGAGCCTCATCCAGAAGCTCCTTAATTAATTCTTGGATGGGAGGAACACAAACACAATTCCTGAACCTTATAATCCCATCACAATCAAGGTTGAATTCAGGAACATTTCTCACTTTTTTTTAACTCTATATCTTCTTTTTGTTCCTCTATAATCTTAACATGTATAGATGTTTGAACATTAATTTGAGAAAGATAAGATTTTTCCACTTACATTATAATTCCATGATCCATCCTTTTTAAATCCAGAAATATTGGATCTTTTTTTATCCCTATCATGGATAAGCTAGCATGGTCTTGTCGACTTAATGTGTCTGCCACCTTATTTGCTTTTACAAGGAGGTAATGAATTGAGTAGTCGTAATCCTTAATAATCTCCAACCATATTATTTGGCACATATTCAGCTCCTTTTGTGTGAAAATATACTTTAAACTTTTATGATCAGTATAAATATCACACCATTCACCATAAAGATAATGCCTCCAAATATTTAATGCAATGATTACCACAGCTAACTCTAAATCATGGGTTAAGTAATTTTGCTCATGGATTTTCAACTATCATGAGGCAAAAGCTATCCCCATATCGTTTTTCATGAGAACACACCCCAATCCCTTCTTGGATGCATCCCTGTAGATCTGAAAACATTCCCCACTATAAGGCAGTGTGAGCACAGGTGCACTATACAACCTTCTTTTCAACTCCTTGAAATTTTCATCACACTCCTCCATCCACACGAACATAACTCCTTTTCATGTCAACCTGGTGAGTGGATTAGATAATCATGAAAAATATTTCACAAAACGTCGATAATATTTATCCGAACAATGAAAACTTCGGATCTATGTTATTGTTGTTGGTCTCGACTATCTTTCGATAACCTCTGTTTTTCTGGATCCACAGATATCCCCTCTTTTGAGATTATGTGACCCAAAAATGAAACTTTTTGAAGCAAAAATTCACACTTGGTAAATTTGGAATAAATCTTCTCTTTTCTTAAGGACATTAATACAATTATCATGTGGTCTTCATGTGATTCCTTGCTCTTAGAATAGACAAGAATATAGTCAATACAGAATACCACAAACTGGTCAAGATGGTCTCTAAAGACTCTATTTATTATATCCATGAAGATAGCAGGGGAATTAGTAAGACCAAATGGCATCAGTATAAATTCATAATGTCCATCCCTTATATGAAAAGTTTTCTTTGGTATATCCTCTTTTTTGACCCTTAATTGATGATACCCTAAACGAAGATCAGTCTTGGAAAAGTATCGAGCTCCGCATAGTTGGTCAAATAAGTCATCAATGCGTGGGAGAGGATATTTTTTCTTGATAGTTATCTTGTTATGTTCTTGATAATCAATGCAGAGTCTCATTGATCCATATTTCTTATTAACAAACAGAACAGGTACTCCCCAAGGTGATTCACTAGGGTGTATGAATCCCTTATCAAAATTCTCTTAGAGTTTCTTCTTCAATTCCGGCAACTCAATTGGGGCCATTATATAAGGTGTCTTTGAAATTGTCATAGCACCCGATATGAGTTCTATTGAAAGGTCAACATCACGATTTTGCAGAAGACCTGGAAATTCCTCTGGAAAGACATCATCAAACTCTCGTACAATGGGAATATTCTTGATCGTGACTTTCTCTCCAACCATTTGAGATAAATAAACTTCATTTATTGGAATCAAGACCCATAATATGGAAGAAATTTCCATTGGAAGTTTATATTCATCCCTGCATCGATAGATGATAGTAGATTGATCCAGAATATTAAATGTGATTTCCTTTCTTTAAAAATTGATATGAGCTACATATAAAGATATACAATCTATGCCAAGAATCACATCAAATTCAACTATAGGAAGGATCATAAGATTTGAAGGAATCAATTTCCCACAAACATCAATTGGGGAATAATTATAAACTTTTGATTCAACCATTTTTCCATTAGGAGTCATCATAGCTAACTCAACATCTAATTGTTGAGGTATTACAATGATAACCTTAGAAAATTATTCAGAAATAAAAGAGTGGGTGGATCCAGAATCAAATAAAACATTTTCTACTTCAGATTGGATGGTAAGTGTACCTTTCACCACTTCGTTATCATACTCCACAGCTCCGATAGAAATTACATGTGTCTTTCCTTTTTATTTGGCCTTAATAGTTTATTGAAATCGATCATCATCAACAAGCCTTGGATTAGGGCATTGATTGACATAAAGCCCCATTTCCTTGCACTTAAAACATTGAAGTGTAGGAGGTGAATTTTGTGTGTCTCTTTCTTTGTTCACATCATTCGACATCTTATTCCCATTATTTCGACATTGAACAACCCGATAACCTTCTTTTACACACTTAAAACATTTACTTGTCCCTTTAAGACAATTCCCTCCATGTTTTTCCACACTTAGAGCATAAGGTAAAACTCATCTTCTTTTCATTGTGGTCTTTATATTTCCCTTTGAATTCCATTTTCCTCTTCTTATTAATCCCATATGACTGATGGATTACTCTAATCTCCATCTCAACCTTGAGATCACATCGAACAATTTCCCCATAGCTATTGAAGTCCCTTATGGCTAATTCCCTTCGAAGACTTGGTTTTTAGCCACTAAAGAATCGATCGATCTTACTCTCAGGTTGGATAATAATTATGGAAGCGTAGCTTGCAAGCATTGTAAAATTTTCTTCATAGGTACCAACCTATTCATCATCCTTTTGCTTCGGTTCAATAAAATACTTCTCCATCTTTGTTTGACGATTACGAGGGAAGTACGTTTGAAAAATACGTTCTTGAACTCGTCCCATTCCATGGACCCAATTTTATCCCTTTGCCTCGTATTCTTAATAAGATTCCACCATTGATCAGCTTCACCTTCCAAACGATATACTGCTAAGATGAGTTTATCTTGTTCAGAACATTGCAGGACTGCAAATTTATTTTTAGTGGTACTAATCTATTGTTCAGCCACTAATGGATCAGAAGACCCGCTGAATGAATGTGGACACTACCTCATGAAGGATTCAATGGAATTTTGCTCCTTCCTTTGATCTTTTGGAATTTCTGCATGATTCATAGCTTGAGAAAGTTGTGTGAGCATGGCTATAAGATTTTTCATTCCAACTCCCATAAAATTTGGTTTCCCAGGGGGACAATCATTGCACTACCTGTCGCATTCAGCATTAACACGGTTCATTTGGGTTCCAGCCATTGACTAAAACAAATAAGCATAGTGTGATAAACACTAATCATAATAGGAAAACCACATAATCAAGAATAAAATTTCACACTTTAGTTCGTATCATAGGTTTTTCATGGCCATTTATAAAACACTAATATTGTGTTCAATGTTTAGACATATCCTTAGAGTTCTTACGAAGGATTTCACATCCTATTTCCCAAATGTTGACTATTCCTTTCCTCTGATAGCAACTATAATGACCCATACTTTACATACATGGTTATTACATTAGAATTGAAGCATAATTATTACAACTTATAACAAAACCGTGATAAGACCGTATAGGTATATTGTCTTTAGAAACTAGGAAACATAAACGACTGGTAAATCATCTACATTGTCTACCGTTTATTTCATCATATCTAGAGTCCTTTTGGCATATCCTACTTAATACCATTCTTCCTGACCTGGGGAAAAGAAAAAATAAAAAAGGGTGAACTCAAAAGCTCAGTAAAGGTAAAAAAAAGAAATATCATATTCATAAGAACACAGAATTTCAAAAATATTAACCTGCAAAAGAGATCATAATATCATAACATGGGATAAATCATAGTACTGAAATATAATCCCAATAATCATAACATAAATCATGAAACATTGTTCCGTACACACATAATCATAGAGAATCATTTCTTAGTAGTCAAGACTCATTGCCAAGACTATCCTAGCGGACGAAGTCCATTTCTATATCGAGTTCACTCCTCATTTCAGTCCTGTATCACTGAACCGGATTAACCTGCCGTGCCATCCATGTCTATCTCATGAGATATTAATCTTTACCCAATGCATTGGAGGGAGAAATAGGTCCCAACCATCTCATAATGAAACCATTCTTATGTGTACCAAAAAATCATAAATCATAGCATAACCCATGTAATAAAAATGGGATTCTTAAACATCATGCCATCATATCATAATCCATAGAAGATAAAAGGACATCATAAAATTAATTACATCATAACATAATCAAATCAATGTAAAAATAGGGATATAAACATAACTCTATATTATCTTAGATGGTAAATAATTTTGATAAAACACTTGAACTCAATTCTTGATGGAAATATCGTTTCTACTTCAGAAACATCTTTCCTTTCTTAAAACGTCATAAAATTTTAAAATAAAAGAAGTTGATTAAAAATAAAAATGAAAACCTGTAAATGAAGCTTCATGGAAATAATTTTCTAGGAAATCATAAAAATAAATTCATTCCATATAAGTTAAAAAAATATTCTTCTCATACTTTGGTCGGAAAAGTAAAAAAGTACCTCGTACTAAAAACGAAAAAATATTCCTTTCATATCCTTTACCCAACAAAGGGAAAGATTTTATTTAAACAATTTTAGTTGGATATAAATAATATTATATATTGTGGAAACATGGATGTGGATGATAAATATTCCCCAGTAAATCTTGAAGTATAAACAATCTCGGATAAAAATGAGATTGCGAGATTTTCCCTTACCTTTGGTCCGATTTGCATCGTACATATCCGAACATCCTATATAATGATTTAAATAATGTCATTGACTTATTATAGAATTTTATTCATTTTTATGATATCATATATGGTAATGTTATTATGTTCTTATTATTAATATTTCATTGCTACTTGTTATTCGGGTGTTCATTGCTCTATGTTCTTATGCATTTTTTCGAATAAATGCTTATTTTTCATTTTAGGTTATAGATGCCTCATTTCTAGAATAGTATTAGTGTAATATATACAATATTTATTCATTAAATTCATTTATATAATCATTATTCAATGAAGATTATGTAGAACGAGTCACATCACATTGTGGAGACGGTAGGCCGTACGTACGCACGAGCGCTGATATTGTTCCCATGATCGTGGAATTGTATTGAAGTGTGTGTATACTATTTCAGAATCAATATCACATTACAATAATCATATATATTTATTATTTACAAAATTATACCCATCAAATTAAGGTGGTGGTTGAAAACAGATTACACCACGGCGTGGAGACGGTATTCCGTACGTACGCACGCGCAATGATTTCGTTTTCCATAGGATGGATAGAAGGTAAAATAGGGTTGTTTCATATTTATAACAACATATTAGTATATGAGTGATACTGTAGTTTTTAATTCATAATGAAACAACTAAAGAATATGAGGTTGAAGAATAAATAAATTTGAAAGAATCGGTAATGGATATTACCTCTTCTTCGACACGCCTCTTTGAAACCTCCTCTTAAGGCACTAATGTTGATATTTTAAGAAGAACAGAACCTCTAGAATATTACGAGGGGAGTTTAGAAGAGTAATGGTCAGGGTTTGGCCGAGCTTTAAGGCTCAATGTTATTTAAAGAGGAGAGGGAGGAGGTGCCATTTTATAAGGGCAGAGAGGGGCACATTTGGAAAGTGTGAAAATATTATTTTATTATAAACATATCTTCAGTTTCAAAAGGTCCAAAAATCATTAAAGTTTAAGATAAGATTACTCATGGTAAAAATAAAATCATCCAATCAGAATTGGACATGTTTTGGTTAATCTTTTAATCATGATAATCTTATTTATTTAAATCATTTATTAATGAGGTAAATAGTGCATCATTATTGTGTCATAAATAATTTAATTTATTTGATGTCTAAAAATTATAAAAAAACACCACCATTTAGGACATCGTTTTATCTTTAAAATTAATATTTATAGTCGAAAATATAATTTATATGACCCCTTATAAAAATTAATTACTATATGATTTTTGTTAATGTAAATTTTGTCTTTACATTAAATTAATTAATCCAAATTGTTATTATCACTATAAAGTGGCTCAATGGGTTCCCAAAATCGACACAAGGATGGCCATTGTCGGACACTACTCATACAATAAGGTTAGGACAAGTTTTAAGCAAATTTTGAATTATTATAATATTCATTTAACCTTGAATTACCCTATTTACCTTTAATCGTAGTAAATAAAAGTCAGAAGTTACTATTCACCAAAAATTATTTTCATCTTATTGAACAACATTTTACATCTTGATAACAACCATGTATGTCGGATTTTTGAAATTCAATTAACAGAAGTTGTAAAATTTCATTTAAATGAAAGATTCGGTTTTTTAACTATCACTAAGTGGTTTCAATATTCATAAAAAATTGAAGTTTTTCAGAAAAATACAAAAATTTCAGCCAAAGCTATATTTGATATCCCGAATTAAAAAATGATGTCTACTTTTCCAAATTCAAAACATAGAAGTGACAGTAATATATTTTTAAATTAATTCCTGTTATCAAAACATATAGCGTGTTTTTAGGAAACAATAACTATCAAAAGACCGACAGTTGTTTATGTCCAAATTCAAAGTGAAATTAATTACAATGACCAACATTGGATTAAATGATAAATATATATTCCAATTAACATTTAAAACCAATTAAAATGATAATCTAACTATATAAATTATTGCAATTAAAAAAGTTGTTTTTAATTAAAATATAGCGTGTTTTTACTATTCATTAAAATATGAAAGTTATCAGAATAATATGAAACATTTATCCAAATTTAATTTTTATATCATGATTCCAAGTAAGAATTTTATTTTTTCAAATTGAACTTATAAACATTTCAAAAATTAGATTTAAAGTGGGTGCACCATCAAAAGGCAGAAGAACTGCATTTTTTTGAAAAACATTTATTTTACCCAAAATATTTATTTTGTTCTCAAAACATGTTCTAGAAAATATGTAAGATAAATAATAATGTTATAAAATAAAAAATGTAGTTAATACTATTCATAACTGCTAGTCCATATTATAACAATATATCGTTGTTTAGTGAAACCCGGTATTGCATACTACACACGCTATCGAGGTAGGTCGTGATTGCGTGTAACACAAGCCGAGCTAGTGTTGTGTTCAGTGAAAGATTCCTTTGATGTGGTGTATAACATAAGACATAAAAAAATATACTTCTCATAAAATATCAGGCTGTTACAACCTAATCAATAGGTCTACTCAAAAATTTATATCACACATTGGTTTTTCACATTAGAAATTTAAAACACCTCTAAATGAATTTAATATGTACATGCATGAAATATTACTTGTCGAAGTGAAGGATGAAATTTCATGGAATATTATGAAATATGATGAATTCTCCTATGCATTGGTTTTATCTCACAACCATTTGATATTCCTAGAACACATCAAATTGGAAATCCTGACCTCTGACAAGTTTAGATAACACAAGGGGCACTGGAAGCCTATTCACCTCTATTCCTAATGTTAAAAAAATTAGGAGAAATAAGGAGTTAGAAGTTCCCAAATAAAATAATGTTGAAACTAGGGTGGATAATAATTTGATCATACCTCAAACAACCAATTTCCCTTTTAGTAATGGAACCTCTAATGTAAGTATCATACGAAGAATAACTCCTCTACCTCACTATTGACTACACCCATGAATACATTCATGTATGGGACCCTGAGGACCTAGACCATCTGAAGACCAACCTATAAATGCTTTAAATCCCACATACTAATACTTTATGTGATCAATAAAAAATAAGAAAAAATATAACAAAAATTACATCAATCAAAATATAAACTAGGATTATAACAATTTAAATTAATATCATGCAAACAAATAATTATATTCATGTTAAAAACATCACTGAGTATGTAAACACATGTGATTACTCCTCATTCCCATAAATTTTAGTTACTTTTATTCATTTTCTTTAGTAAGATATCCTTTACTATCCACCCATTAGTTTTTATCGAAGTCCAATTCCCACTCATACACTTAAAAAGGGAAAGAATGAGGATTCCCAACCACAAAAAAAGGCGACTCACAAACACTATGTAATCATGGAATAAGGAGAAGAAAACCCCAAGGAACCCAAATGTATAGAACAACATAGATTAAACTAGAACACAACAACCTCATCAATCTACCTCCATAAATATACCCAAATAATCTATCAACTCAGATAAACCTCTCCATAGAAAATAATAGTGATGGATGTATGGTGGAAATATGGAAACTCATTAGAATAAAAGGTTTTTGATATCCAGATTCAGAGGGTCTAAGAACATAAGGATACAGTGAAAGGCCACCTGCAATCATCTAAGTCTCACCCAACAATATATAGAAAATATTGGAAGAACATAGGGTTAATTGGGGTTAGTGAATTTATAGTAAAATTATAAATTAAAAGACCATGATACCACACCCTTCACTAAAACACTATAATGTCGATAGAGGACCAGTATACGATGTAAAGGAAGGTACCACTCCATAATCGGATTGGTTAAAACCTCTTTTGATAAAAAATGTGTGTTCTATGACACAATTTGTATAAAATTTGAGAAGGAAAATTGTGAAAGGGAAACTATCATGCCATAAATTTCAGTTTCTAAGAATAGTCCCATGAAACAACCCAAATCTATGCCATGGCTACCTAAAAACCGGCTAAATCACAAAAACACATCTTAAAAGACTCCATGCCTCATCCTAAAAGTCATTCTATATATATTTCAAAATGAAAAAGAAACCAAAAAATCAATCCCCAAGGATAAACACCATAACGGGTCTATCAATGTCACAATACACCCTATACAACATTGGATAATCCTCAATGTCATAAGAATTATACCTAGATGAAATTTCAGGTAAAACACCACCATTCACTCCTACACTACCTTATAACGTCTTGTAAACACCACTATCACCTGAATTTCCACAATGTAATTAGTTGGAAAGTCTAGAAAATTATAAATAAACTATTTATGTAATATTATTCTTGTTACTTAGAGAGTGGATCACCTAAAGAGGTAAAATAATTTGGTTAATGATAATTGAATGCGAGAAAACTAACAATTGGATCAAAAGTAAGATGGAAATTAAGGAATGATATAGATTGTTTAATATATTTTATTCTACTCATCTTAATTTGAAATATATTAGAAAAATATTTTGTTTTTCTAAAATATTTAAACACATTATTCTTCTAAATTATAAACATAAATAGGTTTTTAGTAACTTTATTATCAATTATAAGATTCTAGGCCTTGGAAAAAATTGGTTGAATTATTGCAGAGTTTTATTGGACTGATTTTTTTAATTAAATTCGGTCCATATCCAAACTTACACTAATGGGGACAAAGGCTAATTATATTTTATGTGAAACATTTTTTAGATATAGTGAACTTTTTTTCTAGACATGAAACTAAATCTTCTCATGGAATTAAAACTATTATGAGGTAGAAGACTGAATTAATATTTTTACATGTAACCAAATGAACCAACATTTTTTAAGTAGAAATATAACAAAAAAATTCAATTTATTTAATGGATGATGAGAATGACATGGTTTTATTCATTTATGTTAGATTTCTATGAAACATTCTTATTATAAAATATTATTTAATTTTGGGTTATTTTTTAACATGTGGTTTTTATGTTATTGAATTTTTAATAATATATGGGAAATAAATTTATTTATTTTAAAATGTAATTTTTAACACATGGAATTTATTATTTTCAACCATGGTGAATTATAGTATTAAAATAGTGGTTTGACCATGTGATTAATGACATGATTCCATAGTCTTATGATATTGGGGATAAAGGGAACATAATCCCATTAAAATAATGTGTTTCACATGATGAATTTACAGAAGAAATATAATTAATGTTTTAAGATTGTGGAATGTTCCTCTGTCCCTTCATCTATTCGTCCTATAAACATTGATATCTTAGAAGTTTTACAGAGTTGGTGGTTGTTTTGTTGAAAAGTTATTGAAGGTTAGAAATTTGATAATATTATTGTGTAAAATTGAATTAATTTTCATGAATATTACATATTATTTATTTATAGTACTAAGTGAAATTATTGTCATGACCCGACCCTACCCAGGCTCGATCTGCAACTACCCCAACCCCGCCTCCACAGAAAAGGGGCTGACGACCAGCGCTGAAGGCACAAAAACTCTAGGAGGACTTTGCCTAAGTACCTGTACACAACACACGCAGCACACTCAATGAAAAAGTGCAGAGTAAAAGAAAGGACAAGTAAAGAAAAGGGAAAATTCTATATATAAACCACAATATTTCATCGACCTCTAAACATTACAAAAAAGTGCTGAGGTAAAATGAAAAGAAAAGGGGAAAAACACGCACCCAACCAGTAAAAATTCCACAACTTGGCAATAGGTAAACAAAAGAAAAAATTGGAAGGGTCCCCCACCTGGATCCCAACTCCGACCACTACATGTGGTCAAAGCTCCCAAGCTCCTAAGCTCCTCTTATGCCACACTCCACCTGTCCGTCGTCTGCAAAGGTACACAAAGTGCGGGAAAATCCCAAGCATGGTTGAGTATAAATATACTTAGTAGGATACCCAGAAGGCTCGAGGGAGCAAAAAAGGAGCTATCGAAGGGTGAGCAGTAGATCGAACACGGAAAGTAGAAAGGTACAACTGAGAGTGTAGTAAAGAGTCTAGATCAACCCAACAAGAGGAAAGAAGGTAGACTCGTCCAGACACAAGGAGCTGGAAATGGTGAGAAGATGAACTTTTCATCGAGTCATCACTACCTATAGTAGGAGTGTAGACTTTTCCAACCACAAGAAGCTAGACACAGAAAGCATGTGGCATACCCCGCGCGTCTTCTCCTCTTCTGGAAAGAGAGTAACCAAACCCAGGAAGTGGGTACTAGAACAAGGTATATACAAATATATATGCTCAACAGGAACCCAAAACAAGCTCGTAAGGGTATCAACATCCCGTAGCTCTGCCCAAGAAAAGTGAGTCTCCAACAGTCCTAGAAGGAAACACCATCGATGCCCAGCATCCCACAAGTCTACCCCGAACTACAAGTCATGGGGCCCAAATCACCGCACCTTGACACTATCCACTTTGGGCAGCATTGACTTGCCCACACAGTTTTAGGTTGCATCACAAGGATGCGTATTGGTTGGGAAAGCACCCCTCCCACTTGAGAGTTCTGGGGGAATGTCAAACCACACCGTGCCACTACCCCATAGTCGAGAGGTCTCCTCAAAGTAAAAGCTATCACATCACTGAACCATACAAACAAGTGTATCGCTCCGGTATTCATAGAGTAAAGCCACAGACTAGCCTAGCATAAAGGAATGAATTTGGAATACCAACGGGTGACCCACTGCCCAGCCCTGCTGGAGGGTAATTTATATAATGATATCGGGTGACCCATTGCCCTTCCCTGCTGAAGATTAAAACATAATACATCATTAGGAGACCCACTACCCAACCCTTCTAGAGGGTAAACATGGAATAAGTTGTCCGGCAACCCACTTCCCAGCCTTTCAGGAGGGTAGACCTAGAAGAAGTCGACAGGTGACCCACTAACCAACCCTGCTAGAGGGTAAACCCGAAACAAGACGATGGGTGACCCACTGCCCAGCCCTGCTAGAGGGTAGACCCTCAAGAGTTGTCGGGTGACCCACTTCCTAGTCTCTGCTAGTGGGTAAACCTTGAACAAGTCGACAGGTGACCCAATGCCCAGCCCTACTGGAGGGTAAACCTAAAACAAGACGACAGGCAACCCACTGCCCAGCCCTGCTAGAGGGTAGACCCTCAAGAGTCATTGGGTGACCCACTACCTAGTCTCTGCTAGAGGGTAAACCCTGAGAATTCGATGAGTAACCCACTGCCCATCCCCAATGGACGGTAAACCCAGAACTGCTCTGTCCTTCTCTACTGGATGGTAGAACACTGGCCAACCGAACACAGATTGTGTATCATGCAACCATCTAACTCTGAAACAAGACCAGGGGAAACCACTCAACCCTGCTGATATAAACCATCGAGCACAGAGCTGGGGGAAAGACTTAACCCCACTGGTCAACAAACGAGAACCGAGGGACACTCTACGTCACCAGAGGTCAAAGGTATGCAAAGCAGAACAGGGCACGCACATGGGGCCCACACAACGTATGGCCACCAGTCAACCCCAAGCAAGCACACAAACATCCTCAGGTACTAACATCAACATGTACCTCCCAGCATTCCTGTATACTCCCAGAGTATACCACGTTCCATCACAAAGGCAATCATGCACACGGCACCCAACGTCAACGAAAAAGAGTAACGTAACAACTCTAACCTAACACCTTAACGGTTGAGGCACAGTCAACCACATATCTTTAAACCCCAACCTCACTCTCCCAGGAGTGCACGCGATCACACACCAAAGGTCAGCTACAAACACGGTAGAAGGACCGCAACCGGGGCACCTTTCATAGTTCCACATTTAATAAGACCACGTATGAGGCTCCGCACAACCAAATAGATTGTACCGTTGTAATCCTCACGGAAAAAATGCGAGATAGACTACTTAATTGCCCGAAACGATCAACCAGTGAAAAAGGTACTATTCTCCGTAACCAAACCCGTGTGGGGCCCACCCCAAGATCCTGAAACTGATCAAAAGGATCACACCATTGTGATCCCCTCATAAAAACACACGGGATTGAATACTCAATCGCCGAAAATGGACCCCTGGTGAAAAAGGTATTATTCATTGTAGCTGGGTTGGGTGGGACCCACACCACATCCCCGATAAACGTTTGGCGAACTGCACCATCACAATGCTCTCAAAAAAGAACGTCAAAAGCACTACTCACTTGAGTGGAATGAGTATCCGGATAAAAAGATGCATTCCGGCTTACCGCGCATGATCGGTGCCACGCGGTACATGCACCCTGGTCCCGAAGCGCTGCCAACGGATCACACCGTTGCGATCCTCTTGAAAAAGTACATAAGATGTACTATTCACTTGTCCAAAATGGTTTCCCTATGATAGAGATGGAAAAATCACTGTTAATGCCCAAACGGCCCTCGTGGGCCCCGCACCATCGTGAGGAATTAGGGCGGGTGGATTGTACCATTGCAATCCCCTCGGAAAAACATCTACAATCGACTGCCTGCACGCCCCAAACGGACGCCCGATGAGAAAGTTGCTAAACGCTGCTCGTAGCTCAGAAGACGGGCCATGGGGACCACGTCTCAACTCCAGTTTCAATGCCTGAAACCAACCTGGAAAGCTTCTCTGTGACACCAGGGTTCCAACGCCAATGGCGGCGCTCAATTCGGACATCGGACGCGTCCGTGCCGTTCAAAACAAGAACTCCTAGGAAAAACGTTAACCCACTTAACATCATGTCGCACCCCGAGCCCCTCGTTTCGGGAATTAAGGATTCCCAAAACCATCTCCAAAAGTTCGTCTCTAATTAATGATCGCGTCACTACAGACGGCATGCAATTTCATCCCATGGTTTGAATGTTACGACATTTTAACGCTGTCGGACGCAAGCGGGGGTGGACTGGACCGATCCGGCCGGTCCACAGCCCCTGCACCGGCTCAAGCTGGCCGGCCCGCGACTCAGATGCATGGGCTGGCCGTTGACCCAAGTTCCACCATGAGAAAACCAGCCACAAAGGGCCCATCTTGGTCTCATGTGGAGACCCGCACTCGGTGGGTCTCTGTCCCAGCACGGGGGTCGCACACCGCGACCCCGCGGTCGTCGCGCCCTGGCGCTCCCCTGCGCCCCCGGCGAGTTCCGCCTCACCCCGCCGACAGACGCCACGCTAGCCGCTGAAGCCGAGCGCCCCGCTGCCTGAAAGAGAAGCCGCCGCCACCAAGGGGAACCGCCGCCACCTTACGCCCGCGCCGCCGCGCCCGAACTGCCGAAACACCCAAACCGACTGGAAACACCTTCAAAACCCTTAAACTTCGACGGACGACCGCGGCCTTCTCCGAACTCTAATTAACAAAACGATAATGGTGATGGAAATCTGATAAATTATACTACACTTCCAGGGGATGTTTTTGATGATTTAACAACAAATTGATGCATAAGATTCAGTTCAAAGGGTGGTTCGGAAATGAAAATGCAACGAAAACCATCTACCTCGAAGGGCATTGCCCGACGCTTCACGGAGAGTCCGTCGGCGCGCCACTGATTTTCCGGAGCAACCTCGCCAGAGTGGAAGAGAATAGGGAGTGGGATACCATTTTCCAGGCCAAGAAGAAGAAGAAACAAAGGGAGGGGAGTGGGTTAAGTGTTTAAATAGAAACACTTAACCACCAGCCTGCCGGCCCGAACCCGAACTCCCAACGGGGTTGGGATTAAGCTACCACAAGGCTAAAAACCAAGCTCTGAATGCAACGGTGGTCTCAAAATTTTGATTCGAGGCCCCATTCAAAAGATATAAAATTTAACGACTGAGGCCGCTACATTACGAAAACGCCCTTGTGCCATTTTTGACCGACGGCCCGCGCCCGTGAAACTTACACCCCTCCTAGGGTAAACAGAATGTTCCAGACTCAACGGTGCCCTCGGTTCTCCAATCCGACCCACCGTTTAAGATATACTTTAGTTTCACCATTAAAAAAATTAATTAATTAATTAATTGATCCGTTTAACGTTCTGAAAGTGAGCGAGGGGTCCAAACATCCCGTGCCGACATCTTTTATGTCGTTCATAGGGTAAACACCCCATTCTGGACCCATCTGTACACTCGGATCTCTGATCTGAAGCACCATTTAAGAGTTATCTCATTTATTTGGCGTTCCCAGTGTAAATGCACTAAAACCTTTATTCCGACCACACCGGGGCTCGGAATCGCACGTCGTCTAAAGGTGCTACTCTGGAATAACATCAAAAAATATTCCAAAGTCTTTTGCAGCAAAAACTGGGTTCTTACATCATTCCCTCCTTCAAGATTTTTGTCCCCAAAAAGCAAAACCAGGGAACAACATAGGGTACTAGACCATCACCTGGCTCTCCCGTACCTAGAAGAAATCTTTCACAGCTTCGCATCACCTCACAAAGACCAAAGGATTTGATCTGTTCATGCGAGGTCTGCCATTTCCGATGACGTGATTAGGATAACACACACATCTCTTTAGGTAAACCATGCGGGATACATCGTGCACCCACTCCAGACTTTGGGGTTAGGACAAGGTGGTAGGGAACCTCTCCATCCCTTTGCATGGTCTCAAACGGCCCAAAGGATCTCTAGGGTAGATCACCTCCCCAATCGAACCTCCACGTCGCATGTCGCGACTGGAATCACCTCCCGCACCTAGAACAAGGCCCAGGGAATCCCTCCTTCAGAATATCCTTATGTTGAAACACCCAAGGATATCTGGTCACGCAAGATTTCACAGTAGATGTCTCTCAACCAAGACTCCCTTACATGCTCGGAGAGTAATGGATTCATCACCATCGACTAAAGAAAAAGGTCCCACACCTTTTATCATACCAACATAGGGTTACACCGATTCCCCACACCACCCTGGTAACACCTTAAGCAAGGAGTAGGGAGGAAAGTATTCCACACACAGAGTCTATCAATTCTACTGCAATAAGTATAAGATCTATAGAGCGTACCACTTATCACCTCATTCTCTACATGATCGTAGACATCCAAAGCTTGCGGCTGTCCGCGGTCCCAACTGTCAGCTCCTGGAGCCTCACATAGAATGCCTAGTGGTGATGGGAAGACCTCGTATGGTCATCCTCCACTCCCACTCCTCCCGCTCCTCTTCTAGAACCACATCTCTGGGTACTACTCTGATCACGCCGCTTCCTCTATCATGGTGGTGCACCTGCTGCCTGCCCGAAGCTCTTCGCATGCCGGGTCGGGCAGTCCCATGCCAGGAGACCTCGCCCGTCGCAAGCATAACATAGACTCTCTCTAGGATGAACGGGTGCCCTCCGGTGCCACTATGGTGTAAGACCACACCCTTGAGTCCGGTTGTCATAAATCCACCAGCGTCGAGGTTCTGCTTGCCGACTCCCGCTAGCTGTGACAGACGTCTCGGCTCCAACGTGCCTACTGCCACCACAAACTCTAGAACGTGATAAGAAGCTCTCTATCACCAGCGCCTGCTCTAGCACCCTGACATATGTGGAAATGCCCAAGGGAAATATGACAACACGAATCTCTCTACGGAGACCCTGCTCAAACATCCATGCTCGACAGTTGTTGTCATGGACCAAGTCCGGGTAAATGCGTGCACGGTATACAAAACTAGCCATATACTTGACCACCATCATCCCTCCATGCTGAAACTACAAGAACTCCTGAATCCGAAAGGAGCGCAAGTAGGAGAGGAAAAATCCTCACGGAACAACAACTGGAAAGCGTCGACTCGTCTAGAGACCGAGTCACCAGGATCAACCAACACCAAGCTTCTCCGTAAAAAGGCTGGCGGCCAAATCCACCATGAGATCTGCCAGTGTCTCCTCAAGCCTGAAAAGGTGAACCACTGTCTCCAGCCAACCCTCTGATGCCTGAGGGTATGGATCACCACTGAACCTCAGCGGTCCCTGCCGCTGGAACTCACAGAGTGCGCTCAGCCTGCGCTCAAACTCAACCTGCTCCACTAATGCTGTTTACTGCTCAACAGGTGGGGGTGCTTCTACCGGCCCACCCGGAAAAAGGGGCTCACATGATCGGTTCTGGACTGTGGACTCGTAGCTCACAGGGTCATCGTCCTGAACCAAAGCTGGTATCATGGCTGGCTGTCTTCGTGGGAACATCCTGAATATTATCAAAGAGTGTCGTGGTCAGATGAGAATATATGTATATACCAATATCAACGATGGGGAGCTGACTCAAGAAGGATAGTCAAAGACTCAATCCTATGTGATGCCCAAACCAATTTTCCCTGCAAAAAGTTTCTCAGCATGCCGAGTCGACAAGAGGGTTATCAAGGTCCTGGTGAATGGATATGTCAGCCGCTGCACCATCACTAGACTCCCTGGCCTGAGAGCCGCTCTCAGGACACATTAACACTGTTGACCTAAATCCCAACCAATTCATTTTAGGGACGTCTGCACAATACCCCATGCAACTAACCACCTCTGATACCACTTTGTCATGACACAACCCTACCCGGGCTCGAGCCGTAACTACCCCAAGCCCGCCTCCAAAGGCCAGGGGCTGGCGACCAGCGCCAAAGGCACAAAAACTCATGGAGGCCTCTGCCTATGTACCTATACAAACACACACACAGAACACTCAATGCAAAAGTATAGAGTAAAAGAAATGAAAAGTAAAGAAAAGGGAAACTGCTATATGTAAACCACAATAGTGCATTGACCTCTAAACAGTTCAAGCAAGTGCTGAGGTAAACTAAAAAGAAAAGGGAAAAAACACGCACCCAACCAGTAAAAATGCCACAACTCGGCAATAGGTAAAAAAAGAAACTGCTGGAAGGGTCCCCCACCTAGATCCCGACTCCATCCACCACACGCGGTCCAAGATCCCGAGCTCCTAAGCTCCTATTAAGTCACGCTTTACCTGTCTGTCATCTGTAAGGGCACACCAAGTGTGGGAAAATCCTATGCAGGGGTGATTATAAGAATACTTAGTTGGATACACCGAAGGCTCGAGGGAGCAACAAAGGAGGTACCGAAGGGTGAGCAGTAGATCGAATAGGGAAAGTAGAAAGGTATAACTAAGAGTGTAGTAAAGAGTCCAGCTCAAACCAACAAGAGAAAAGAAGGTAGACACGTCTAGAAACAAGGAGCTGGAAAAGGTGAGAAGATGATCTTCTCGTCGAGTCTTCGCTACCTATAACAGGAGAGTAGACTCGTCTAACCACAAGAAGCTAGACACGAAAATCACGTGGCATACCCCACGCGTCTTCGCCTCTCCTTGAAGGAGAGTAAAAAAACCCAGGAATTGGGTACTAGAACAAGGTATATACCAATATATATGCTCAAAAAGTAGCCCGAACAAGCTCATAAGGGGATCTCCATCCCGTTGCTCAGCCCAAGAAAAGTGAGTCTCCAACAGTCCTAGAAGGAAACACCATCGATGCCCAACATCCCACACGTCTGCTCCGAACTACATGTCAAGGAGCTCAAATAACCACACCTCGACAATATCTACTTTGGGCGGCACTGAATCACCCGCATGGTTTTAGGTTGCGTCACAAGGACGCGTCTCGGTGGTGAAATCGTCCCTCACACTTGAGATTTATGGGGGAATGTAAAACCACACCATGCCACTGCCCCGCAGTCGGGAGGTCTCCTCAAAGTAAAAGTTATCACATCACTGACCCGTACAAACAAGGGTCCCACTCAGGTAGTCACAGAGTAAAGCCACAGACTAGCTTAGCATAAAGTACTGAGTCTGGAATACCAACGGGTGACCCACTTCCCATCCCTGCTGGAGGGTAATTCATAATACGATATTGGGTGACCCACTGCCCAGCCCTGCTAGAAGGTAAACCATAATAAATCATCAGGAGACCCACTGCCTAGCCCTGCAGGAGTGTAAACCTAGAATAAATCATTATGTGACGCACTGCCCAGCCTTACTGGAGGGTAGACCTCAAAGAAGTTCACGGGTGACCCACCGCCCAACCCTACTGAAGGGTAAACCCGGAACAAGACGACGGGTGACCCACTGCCCAGCCCTGCTGGAGGGTAGACCCTCAATAGTCGTCGGGTGAACCACTTCCTAGTCTCTGCTAGAGGGTAAACCCTGAACAAGTCGACAAGCGACCCACTGCCTAGCCCTGCTAGAGGGTAGACCTGAAAAAAGATGACGGGCGACCCATTGCCCAGCCCTACTGGAGGGTAGACCCTCAAGAGTCGTCGGGTGACCCATTGCCTAGTCTCTACTAGTGGGTAAACCCTGAGAAGTCGATGAGTAACCCACTACCCAGCCCAGCTAGAGGGTAAACCTAGAACTACTCTGGCCATCTCTACTAGATGGTACAACACTATCCAACCGAACACGGAGTGCGTATCGCGCAACCATCTGACTCTGGAACAAGACCAGGGGAAACCACTCAACCCTGCTGATCTAAACCATCGAGCACAGAGCTGAGGGAAAAACTCAACCCCACTGGTCAACAAACGAGAACAAAGGGACCCTCTACGTCACTAGAGGTTAAAGGTATGAAAAGCATAACATGGCACGCACATGGGGTCCACACGATGTGTGGCCCCATGTCAACCCCATCCAAGCTTACAAACGTTCTCAGGTACCAATATCCACATTTACCTCCCAGCGTTCCCATATACTCCTAGAGTATACCACATTTCAGCCCAAAGGATATCGTGCACACAACACCCAACGTCAACGCAAAGGCGTAACGTAACAAATCCAACCTACCACCTCAATGGCTGAGGCACAATCAACCACATCTCTTTAAATACCAACCTCACTCTCCCAAGAGTGCACGCGATCACACGCCAAAGGTCCGCTACAAACACGGTAGAAGGACTGCCACTAGAGCACCTTTCATATTTCCACATTTAATAAGACCATGTATGAGGCTCCACACAACCAAACGGATCCTACCGTTGTAATCCTCAAAGAAAAACACGCGAGATAGACTACTTACTCGCCCGAAACAGTCAACCAGTGAAAGATGTACTATTCACCGTAACCAAACCTGTGTGGGGCCCACCCCATTATTCCAAAACCGAACAAACAGATCACACCACGATGATCCCCTCAAAAAACACACGATATTGAATACTCAATCTCCAAAAACGGACACCCAGTGAAAAATGTACTGTTCACTGTAGCCGGGTCCAGTGGGACCCACACCACATCCCTGAAAAAGGTCGGGCGAACTGCACCATCGCAATGCTCTTGAAAAATCACATCAAAAGCACTACTCACATTAGTGGAATGATTATCCAAATAAAAAAGATGCATTCCGACTTACCGAGCACGAGCGATACCATGCGGGGCCCGTACCCTGGCCCCGCAGCACTGCCAACAGATCATACCGTTGTGATCCTCTCGAAAAAGTACACAAGATGGACTATTCACTTGTCCAAAATGGTTTCCTAGTGATAGAGATGGAAAAATCATCGTCAACGCCCAAACGGCCCTTGTGGGGCCCGCACCATCATGCGGAATTAGGGCGGGTGGATTGCACCAATGAAATCCCCTCGGAAAAACATCCAGAATAGACTGCCTGCAGGCCCCGAACGGACGCCCGATGAGAAAGTCGCTAAACGTTGCTCACAGCTCAAAAGACGGGTCGTGGGGCCGACGCCTCAACTCTAGCTTCAATGCCCAAAACCACCCTAGAAAGCTTCACCTCGACACCAGGGTCCCAACGCCACTGACGGTGCTCAATTCGGAAATGGACGCATCCATGCTGTTCAAAACAAGAACTCCCGGGAAAAAATTCAACCCACTTCACATCATGTCACGCCCCGAGCCCCTCGTTTCAGGAATAGAAAATCCTGAATCCATCTCCAAAAGTTTGTCTCTAATTAAGGATTGTGTCGCCGCAGATGACACGCAATTTCGACTCATGGTTTAAACGTTACGGCCTTTTAACTCCGTCGGAGGCAAGCGGGGGTGGACCGGACCGATCTGGTCGGGCCACACCCCCTGGACCGGCTCAAGCCGGCGGCCCGCGCAGCAGACCAACCACGAAGGGCCGGTCTTGGTCTCTCCTGGAGACCCGCACTCGGCAGGTCTCTGTCCCCGCGCGGGGGTCGCACAACGCGACACTGCGGTCGCCGCGCCCCGGCGCTCCCCTGCGCCCCCAGCGAGTTCTGCCTCGCCCCGCCGACAGATTTCATGTCGTCCGCTAAAGCCGAGCGCCCCTCCACCTAGAAGAGAAGTCGCAACCACTGCCAAGGGGAACTGCCACTGCCTTACGCCCACGTTGTCGCGCCTCGGACCGTCGGAACACCCAAACTGGACGGAAACACCTTCAAAACACGCAAACTTTGGCGGACGACCGCGACCTCCTTCGAACTCTGATTTATAAACTGAAAAGGGCGATGGAAAGCTCATAAATTATAATACACTTCCACGGGATTTTTTCAAATATTTAACAACAAATCGATGCATAAAATTGAATTCAAAGGGAGGTTCGTAAATGAAAACGCAACAAAAACCTCCTACCTCGGAGGGTGTTGCCCAGTGCTTCACGGAGAGTCCTCCACCGCGACGCTGCCTTTCCGGAGCTACCTTGCTAGAGTGGAGGAGAAGAGGGAGGGGGATTCCGCTGTCTAGGAGTAGAAGAAGAAGAAGTAGAGGGAGGGGGTGGTTTAAGTGTTTAAATAGAAACACTTAACCACCTTCCCGCCGGCCCGAACCCGAACTCCCAACGGGGTCGGGATTAAGCTTACCCTAGGCTAAAAACCACGCTCTGAATGCAACAGCAGTCTTGGAATTTTAATTTGAGGCCCCATTCAAAATTTATAAAATTTAACAATCGAGGCCGCTAAATTATGAAAATGCCCCTAGGGCCATTTTTCACAAACGGCCCATGCCTGTGAAACTTACACCCTTCCTATGGTAAACGGCACGTTCCAGAATCAACGGTGCCCTCGGTTTTTCTATCTGATCCACCGTTTAAGAGATACTTGAGTTTCACCATTAAACAAATTAATTAATTAATTAATTAACCCTTTTAACGTTTTGAAAGTGAGCAAGGTGTCCGAACACCCCGCGCCGAAATGTTTTATGTCGTTCCTAGGGTAAACACCCCATTCTGGAACCATAAGTACACTCAAATCTATGATCTGAAGCACCGTTTAGGTGTTATCCCAATTATTTGGTGTTCCGACTGTGAATGCACTAAAAATTTAATTCCGACCACACCAGGGCTCGGAATCGCACGCCGTCTGAAGGCGCTGCTCTGGAATAACATCATGAAATATTCCAAAGTCTTTCACAGCAAATAATGGGTTCTTTAATCATTCCCTACTTCAAGATTTTCATCCCCGAAAAGCAATACTGGGGAACAAATTAGGGTACTAAGCCCGCACCTGGCTCTCCCTCACCCAGAAGAACTCTGGCACAGCTTCGCGTCACCGCACAAAGACCATCGGATTTGATTTGTTCATGTGAGGTCTTCCATTTCCGATGACGTGCATAGGAGCACGCACACATCTCTTCAGGTAAACTGCGCGGGAGACATCGTGCACCCACTTCGGACTTTGGGGTTAGGACAAGGCGGTTGGGAACCTCGCCATCCCTTCGCATGGTCTCAAACGGCCCAAAGGCTCTCGGGGGTAGCTCACCTCCCCGACCGAACCTCCACATCGCACGCCGCAACTGGAATCACCGCCCACACCTGGAACAAGGCCTGGTGATTCCCTCCATTAGAATATTCATATGGTGAAACACACAAGGATATCTGGTCATGCAAGATTTCACAGTCGATGTCTCTCAACCAAGACTCTCTTACACGCTTGGAGAGCGATGGAGTCATCACCGTCGACTAAAGAAAAAGGTCCCACACCTTTTATCATACCAACAAAGGGTTCCACTAACGCCCTGCGCCACCCTGGTAACACCTCAAGCAAGGAGCAGGGAGGAAATAATTCCACACACAGAGTCCATCAATTCTACTGAAAGAAGTAGAAGTGCTGTAGAGCGTGCCTGTTATCACCTCATTCTCTAAAAGATCGTAGACATCCAAATCTCACGGCTGTCCGCGGTCCCAACTATCAGCTCCTAAAGCCCGACGTGGACTGCCTAGCAGTGATGTGAAGACCTCGTAAGGTCATCCTCTACACCTAGCTCCTCCCTCTCCTCTGATAGCACCACCTCTCTGGGTACTACTCTGGTCACGACGCTGCCTCTATCGTGGTGGAGAAACTGCTTCCTGCCCGAAGCTCTCCGCTTGCTGGGACGGGCAGTCCCGTGCCAGGTGACCTCGCCCATCGGAAGCATAACACTGAATCTCTCTAGTCTTAACTGGTGCCCTCCGGTGCCACAGTGGTGTACGACCATGCCCCTGGGTCCGGTTGTTAGAAATCCACCTACGTCGATGTTCTGCTTGCCGACGCCCACTAGCTGCGACAGACATCTCGGCTCCAACGTGCCTACTATCACCACCAAATCTTGAACGTGACCGGAAGGTATCTATCGCCAGTGCCTACTCTAGCACCCCGACATATGTGGAAATGCCCAAGGGTACTACGACAGCACGGATCTCTCTACAAAGACCCTGCTCAAAATTCCACACTCAAAAGTTGTCGTCATGGACGATGTCCGGGTAAAAGCATGCACGTTCTACAAAAATAGCCACGTACTCGGCCACTTTCATCCCTCCCTGTTAAAACTGCAGGAACTCCTGAATCCAAAAGGAGCGCAAGAAGGAGGGGAAAAACTCCTCACAAAACAACAACTAAAAGCTTCCCCAAGAAAGCGTCAACTCGTCTAGAGACTAAGTCAGCAGACTCCACTAACGCCAAGCTGATCTGCAAAAAGGCTGGTGGCCAAAGACACCATGAGATCTATCGGCTTCTGTACAAGCCTGAAAAGGTGAAGCACTGTCTCTAGCCAACCCTCTACTACCTAAGGGTATGGCTCACCACTGAACCTCAGCGGTCCCTGCTGCTGGAACTCGCAGAGCGCGTTCAACCTGCGCTCACACTCAGCCTGCTCCGTTGTAGCTGTCTGCTGTTCAACAGGTGGGGGTGCTGCTACCGGGCCACCCAGAAAAAGGTGCTCACACGATGGGTTCTGGACTGTGGCCTCATAGCTCAATTGGTCATCATCATGAACCAAAGCCGGTATCCTGGCTGACTGTCTTCACAGAAACATCCTGAATATTATCAAGGAGTCCACGGTCAGATGAGAATATATGTATATACCAATATAAACGATGGGGAGCTGAATCAAGAAGGATAGTCAAAGACTCAATCCTATGTGATTCACAAACCAATATTCCCTGCAACAAGTGTCTCAGCATTCTGAGTCGAAAAGTGGGTTATCAAGGTCCTGGTGAATGGATACGTCAGCCGTCGCACCATCACTGGACTCCATCGCCTGAGAGCCGCTTTCGAGACACGTTAACACTGTTGCCCTAAATCCCAACCAATTAATTTTTAAGGACCTCCACACAATGCCCCAAGGAACGAACCACCTCTGATACCACTTTGTCACGACCTGACCCTACCCGGGCTCGAGCCGCAACGACCACAAGCCCGCCTCTATAGGCCAGGGGCTGGTGACCAGCACCGAAGGCACAAAAACTCAGGGAGGCCTTTGTCTATCTACCTATATACACACACACACACACACAACACACTCATGAAAAAGTGCAGAGTAAAATAAAACACAAGTAAAGAAAAGGGAAACTTCTATATATAAACCACAATAGTGCATCGACCTCTAATTAGTACAAACAGGTGCTGAGGTAAACTGAAAAGAAAAGGGAAAAAACATGCGCCCAACCAGTAAAAATGCCACAACCTGGGAACAGGTAAACAAAAGAAACAACTGGAAGGGTCCCCCACCTGGATCCCGTCTCCGACCACCACACACGGTCCAAGCTTGCAAGCTCCAAAGCTCCTCTGATGTCATGCTCCACCTGTCCATCGTCTGCAAGGTCACACCAAGTGCGGGCAAAGCCCAAACAGGGGTGAGTATAAAAATACTCAGTAGGATACCCTGAAGGCTCGATGGAGAAACAAAGGAAGTACCGAAGGGTGAGCAGTAGATCAAACATAGAAAGTAGAAAGGTACAATTGAGAGTGCAGTAAAGAGTCTAGCTCAAGCCAACAAGAGGAAAGAACGTAGAATCATCCAGACACAAGGAGCTGGAAATAATGAGTTGATGAACTTCTCGTCGAGTCTTCTCTACATATAGAAAGAGAGTAGACTCGTCCAACTACATGAATCTAGACACAGAAAGCATGTGGTATACCCCGTGCGTCTTCCCCTCTCCTGGAAGGAGAGTAACCAAACCCAGGAAGTGGGTACTAGAACAAGGTATATAAAAATATATATACTCAACAATAAGCCCGAACAAGCTCATAAGGGGATCTCTATCCTGTAGCTCTGCCCAGGAAAAGTGAGTCGCCAACAGTCCTAGAAGGAAACAACATCAATGACCAGCATCCCACAAATCTGCCCCGAACTACAAGTCAAGGGGGTCAAATCACCACACCTCGACACTATTCGCATTGGGCGGCACTCACTCACCCACACGGTTTTAGGTCGCGTCACAAGGACGTGTCTCGGTGGGGAAAGTGCCCCTCACACTTGAGTGTTCTGGGGGAACATCAAACCACACCATACCACTGCCCCGTAGTTGAGAGGTCTCCTCAAAGTAAAAGTAGTCACATCACTGACACGTACAAACAAGGGTCCCACTCTGGTAGTCACGGAGTAAAGCCACAGACTAGACTTGCATAAAGGACTGAGTCTGGAATACTATCATGTGACCCACTGCCCAGCCCTGCTAGAGGGTAAACCATAATACATCATCAGACGACCCACTGCCTAGCCCTGTTAGAGGGTAAACCTGGAATAAGTCGTCAGGCGACCCACTGCCCAGCTTTGCTGGAGGGTAGACCTGGAAGAATTCGACGGGTGACCCACTGCCCAACCCTGCTAGAGGGTAAACCCGGAACAAGATGACGGGCGGCCCACTGCCCAGCCCAGCTGAAGGGTAGACCCTCAAGAGTCATTGGGTGACCCACTGCCTAGTCTTTGCTAGAGGGTAAACCGTGAAAAAGTCGACAAGCGACCCACTGCCCAGCCCTGATGGAGGGTAGACCTGAAACAAGACAATGGGAGACGCACTGCCCAGCCCTGCTGGAGTGTAGACCCTCAAGAGTCATTGGGTGACCCACTGCCTAGTCTCTGCTAGAGGTTAAATCCTGAGAAGTCGATGAGTAACACACTGCCCAACCCCACTGGAGGGTAAACCTAGAACTGCTCTGGCCGTCTCTACTGGATGGTACAACACTGGCCAACCGAACACGGAGTGGGTATCACACAACCATCTGACTCCAGAACAAGACCAGGGGAAAACACTCAACCCTGCTGATCTAAACCATCGAGCACAGATCCGGGGGAAAAACTCAACCCCGCTGGTCAACAAACAATAACCGAGGGACCCTCTATGTCGCGAGAGGTCAAAGGTACGCAAATCAGAACATGGCACGCACATGGGGCCCACACTACGTGTGGCCCTAATTCAACCCCAACCAAGCGCAAAAATGTTCTCAGGTACCAACATCCACATGTACCTCCCAATGTTGCCGTATACTCATAGAGTATACCACTTTCCCGCCCAAAGGCTATCGTGCACACGACTCCCAACGTGAACACGAAGGCACAGCGTAACAACTCCAACCTTCCACCTCAACGGCTGGGGCACAGTCAACCACATCTCTTTAAACACCAACCTCACTCTCCTAGGAGTGCATGTGATCACACGCCAAAGGTCTGCTACAAACACGGTAGAAGGACCGCCCCCGGGGCACCTTACATATTTCCACATTTAATAAGACCATGTGTGAGGCTCCGCACAACCAAAAGGATCATACCGTTGATATCCTCGTGGAAAAACATGCTAGATAAACTACTTACTCACCCAGAACGGTCAACCGGTGAAAAAGGTACTATTCACCTTAACCAAACCCGTGTGGGGCCCACCCTAAGATCCCAAAACTAAACAAATGGATCACACCACTGTGATCCCCTCGAAAAAACACACGAGGTTGAATACTCAATTACCCAAAATGGACACCCGGTGAAAGAGGTACTATTCACCATAGCTGGGTCGGGTGGGACCCAAACCACTTCCCCGAAAATGGTCTGGCGAACTGCACCATCGCAATGCTCTCGAAAAAGCACGTCAAAAGCACTACTCACTTAAGTGGAATGGGTATCCGAAGAAAATGATGCATTCCGGCTTATCGCGCACGAGCGGTACCACGCGGGACCCGGATCTCGATCCCGAAGCACTGCCAACGGATCACACCTTTGCGATCCTCTCAAAAAAGTACACATGATGGACTATTCACGTGTCCAAAACGGTTGTCTAGTGATAGAGATGGAAAAATCATCATCAACGCCCAAATGGCCCTCATGGGGCCCACACCATCATCCAGAATTAGGGTGGGCGGATTTTACCATTGCAATCCCCTCGGAAAAACATCATGAATTGACTGCTCGCACGCCCCGAACTGATGCCCGATGAGAAAGTCGCTAAACACTGCTCGCAGCTCAGAAGACGGGCCTTGGGGCCCACGCTTCAACTCTGGATTCAATGCCTTAAACCACCCTGGAAAGCTTTTCCTCCACACCAGGGTCCCAACGCCACTGACGGCGCTCAATTCGAACATCGTACGCGTTTGTGCCGTTCAAAACAATAACTCTCAGAAAAAATGTCCACCCACTTAACATCATGTCGCACCCCGAGCCCCTCGTTTCGAGAATTAAAAATTCACAAAAACATCTCAAAAAGTTCGTCTCTAATTAAGGACCGCGTTGCCGCAGACAACACGGAATTTGGAACCACAATTTGAATGTTATGGAATTTTAACATCGTCGGACGGAAGCGAGGGTGGACATGACCGATCCTGCCAGTCGACACCCCCTGGACCGGCTCATGCCGGCCGGCCCGCGGCTTAGCCGCGTGAGCGGCCATGGACCCGCGGTCCACCATGAGCAGACTAGCCATGAAGGGCCGGTCTTGGTCTCCCGCAAGGACCCGCACTCGGCGGGTCTCTGTCCCCGCGCGGGGGTCGCACACCGCGACCCCGCAGTCGCCGCGCCCCGGCGCTCCCCTGTGGCCATGGCGAGTTCCGCCTCGCCCCGCCGACAGACGCCGCAGCAGTCACCGAAGCCGAGCGCCCCACCGCCTGGAAAAGAAGCTGCCACCGCCAAGGGGAACCGCTGCCACCTTACGCCCACGTCGCCACGCCTCGAATTTCCAGAACACCCAAACATGCCGGAAACACCTTCAAAACCCACAAACTTTGGCAGACGACCGTGACCTCCTCCAAACTCCTATTTATAAACCGAAAAGGGCGATGGAAAGATCATAAATTATACTACATGTCCATGAGATTTGTTCGAATATTTAACAACAAATCGACGCATAAAATTGAATTCAAATGGAGGCATCAATTTGATCTGCTGTGATGCCCTTGGCCTTCACTATTTTATGCCCCCATATAGAGGGGGCCCTTGCCTCCTCACCCCTTTCCCATGCTCTGTACTTGGTCCTTCAGAACAAATTTAATAATAAAGGTCAACGAAAACCTCCTACTTCAAAGGGAGTTTCCCAATGCTCCATGGAGAGTCCGCCGCCGCGCCGCTGCCTTGCCGGAGCTACCTCGCCGGAGTGGAGGAGAAGAGGGAGGGGGCTGCCACTGTCAAGGAAAAGAAGAAGAAGAAGCAGAGGGAGGGGGTGGGTTAAGTGTTTAAATAGAAACACTTAACCACCCGCCCACCGACCCGAACCTGAACTCCAGATGGGGTCGGGATTAAGCTTCCCCTACGCAAAAAACCGTGCTCTGAACGCAACGGAGGTCTTGGAATTTTAATTCGAGGCCCCGTTAAAAAGTTATAAAATTTAACGACCGAGACCGATAAATTACGAAAACTCCCCTGGGGCCATTTTTCACGGACGGCCCATGCCCACGAAACATACACCTCTCCTAGGGTAAAAGGCATGTTCCGGACTCAACAGCGCCCTTAGTTTTCAAATCCGAACCACCATTTAAGAGATACCTGAGTTTCACCATTAAATGAATGAATTAATTAATTAATTAATCCGTTTAACGTTCCAAAAGCTATCAAGGGGTCCAAAAATCCAGAACCGACATGTTTTATGTCGTTTCTAGGGTAAACACCCCATTATGGACCCATCCTTACACTCGGATCCATCATCTGATGCACTGTTTAGGAGTTGTCCCATTTATTTGGCGTTCCCAGTGTGAATGCACTGAAAATTTAATTCTGACCACACCGGGGCTCAGAATCGCACGCTGTCTGAAGGTGATGATCTTGAATAACATCAAGAAATATTCCAAAGTCTTTCGCAACAAAAAATGGGTTCTTACATGATACATTATTAGAACCATTACTTTTGAAATTCTAATTATATATATGTTATTCATTAATTTTCTAAAATTTAACAAAGGGTCTTATCCAGTTGTATGTGGCATGTCATATTCTATATAAATATCCATTAATATTTCATATTATAAACCACACAATAGTGATTTACACAGTTGAATTTGAGGTTGTGTACTCTAATGTAGTATGTTACGATTATATTGGGTAAAAAATGAAACATTTCATTCCAAATATGGATAATTCCATTACAAATTGGAACAAACAATGGAAAACACATATTAATGTATATTATGTGTAATTTAATTATATTTTTTTATTTATTAATATTTTTTTGATAGGATATAGTTATTTAAATCATAACAGTAACAAATTTAATATATTATGTAGATTTTGGGAAATCATGTCAATGTAGGTGGATTCAATTATTTTTTTTGATATTGGTTCTTATATGTTTGTTGACTTATTACCATCAGGAAAATGATTTCAATTATAGGTTTTATTTGAAATTGATATTTTCATTAAAATGTTGAATTTAAATAAAAGATTCTTTTATTGATGTAAATTTTCAATATTTCCATGACCCACCTTCTTTAATATGAGGGAAGGGATAGAAAAGTTCCATGCCCTTATTTCTTGAAGATAATGCTGAGATAATGACCCCCTGAGTCCCAACTTCAATTGGCCCCGAAGTGGCGAATAACACCAAGGGCATATAATGTCACAAAAAATGGAAGGCATTACCATGTTTAATGAAAACATGGTTGAAGGATAATATGGTAAAATACGAAACAATGCAAAACATATATATAAAAAAACCAAAATCTTGTCCATGAATTATTTAAATTTAATATTTTATAAAATTAAAACCAAATTACCAAATCAGGTACCAAAAGAAATAAACTAAGAATCCATATAAAAACTATCTTGACGCTTGAGCTATTAAAGTATAACACTATCCCCAATGTCTTCATGTAAAACTGAAAATAGTTTTACAAATGTAGGCTGAGTATACAAGTATAAATAGTAGGAAAACTAAATCCACTTGTGCAAAAGTGGGGGAATATACTAATTCCCAAATGAGAAAACTGTAGAACCACAAAGCACCATCCTAGGAGTAGTAACCAGCCCAGCCTCACCAAGGTAAACTCACAAAATTACACTAGTAAAGTAATGTAGTATAATCACATCGACATTTGGGTACCCTGGACAACATTCCCACTCATTAACTATTATCCCTAACATCTAATTTCTGGATGCTACCACCCTTCCATAACATCCCACAACCCACCCACACACACATGGGCCTCAACCACACCACACATCTCACCCATAGACACCTAGGCCACATCCCTATGGAACTTGGAAAAAAATATGGCCTGCAAATTCATTGCCCCCTCATACACAAAAAACCATTTGAATGATCTTAGACAAAGGTAAGCCTAAAACCATTATATTGTGTCCAGATACGCTATAGCAGTAAGATTCCAGAAGAGGATGAGAGGAAGAAAGTCGGTAACTATCCACCCATCCTCCCACTGGGATGTTGGGAAAGACACCCCCCATGAAATTGGGGTGTTAGGAACATGGTTCTCAATTAGGGTGGGGTGCATATTGAAAAAAAAGGAACTAATTTTTTGACATGTATGTAAACAAACCCTCATCCCAACCTATGGGTCCCAAAACAAACAACGTAGCCCATAGAGACACATATTTTCTACTACCCTTTTATACAAAACCACAAAAAAACACGTACAAGGAATAAACCCAACCCCTTTTCATTCAACAGTTTTACATTTATTTATTAAGGTTTGACTTTAATTTATTCTAGTACTACCTAGGAGAACTATCATGCACAACATCAACAACCGTTCTCCAAATGCAAAGTTCCTAATTAACTAAACTTGCATTGACCAGTTCACTTCGTTCTTTGGTACAACCAAAATTGAACAAGGTACGAGGTAACAAGGTATATAATTTACATTTTAACAGCCATAAACAAAAAAAGAGATAAAAACCAACCAATAGTCCCAATGCGCATCCCTTTTTTCCCTAGACACCCATTCAAATACTGCCAACTATCATTCATCAAACCTATTAACATGAAGTTACAACAAAACCCAAGACTGTAGCCCCACTTCCCAAACACTTCCCATATGGAGCTCCACTTCATAATCATATTGTTGTCCCACTACCCAATGTCGTGCGATGATCACAAAACAAACAAAAGTAGTCCCACTGCCTACAGGTCCATCCATTCCATAGTCCATCTGTCTTTCAACCTAATATTCCAACACACCACCCCTATCGACTCACAAAAAAACCCCATTGAAACTACCGTTAAACCTCATCCCCGCTGTACACACATACCAAATCATTCTAATAGAACCAAATCTAATGCCCACCCTTGTACTAGAAATTGTGCTCCTGACAGCAACACCACATAACCCACACAAAGTAAAAAAAAACCCAATAGAATGCAGCACACAACCCCACCTATCAAACATGATGTATTTATTTTTGGTAAACACTATTCTTTAAGTACACTTTGATAAACAGGGGTGATCACACAAGGGTTTTCATCTTGGGGCATCTATTTCATTTAACCTAGTATACGTGTTTAAATAGATTTCATTTTACAACCATTTAACAAAACATCTAATAAATGGAACATCACCAGTGTGAATGTAAACACCACCAAAAACCACGATTTCTAGAAGGCAAATGGCCACAAAAAACCCTTAAAGAAACAAGATAGGATGAAAAACAAATGATCAACATCAAACTATCCTCAATTCCCTAAACATTGTTTATTAGTCATTTAAGAATGTATTCACCCGTTCTACACAAGGAATCATTATTATACCCACCCCAGATTATACAAAATTATATAGATAAGGAGAAGAATCCCTACTTGAAACAACTAGCAACCAAAACATCTCGTTGCACTAGGAACAAGGGATTGCATGAGTTACCTGATACTATAAGAAAACTGAATAGAAGCGTGCTCTAGCATAGGTGCGCAACTCATCTAGATAAAAATTCTTTAGGTTCAGTTGTATGGAACTAAAAATACACTAGGAAGGGAAGATCATGTCTTTGAATAGACAGATAATATATTAATGAAGGAACACTTTCAAAAGTCATTAACGAGGGATCATGGTAAAGATAACGTAGTTTGAGTATCTCAATGTCCCCAGAGCATTAGGATATTTAATATATACTTAATATCCTTTGAAACGAACGTAAAAATACCCAAACAAGGATTTAAAATTGGTTTACATAAAATAAAATTTATTGAGTGGAGAAACTGGAAAAAATCAGGAAACTTGAAATTTTGAAAAGGGTGAGACACTGACTGGTGTTCCATCGTTGTAGTGTGGCACTATCCTGGGGCCGCCATTACGGTCCCACTGATGTGTAGTGTGACTATTACAGTAACACCATTTCAGTGTGCAACCATTATGGTGACACTCTTATGGTTCCACTGCTTTGGTGTGACACCATTTCGGTGAAACCGTTTGGTGAAACCTGATTTTATGAAAACTCCTGAAACAAACCACTACTACCCCCAAGAACTTCATAAGCACTGGATTTTCACAAAGGTATGGCCTGGAGAAATATGCATCATTATATTAGATACCAGTAAAACTATTATCATCCCAAATAATTTAAAACCAAGTTTAGGAAAAGAGGGCTCCATTCAACCACCCTGTAAGATACCTCCCAATGACAAACCACCCTACATTGTTTGAAAACTATATTGAAAACCCAAACATCCAAGAACAACTCCTTCATATATATCTCTTGAAAATAATATAAAAACTAAGTCCCCACTACACCAAACAACCACCCAAAACCATGGTCACACTATCCAGACACCTGGATTAGGGAGATACTTCCTTTATGTCAAGATACTACCCACTTTGGGCGGTATTGACACACCCGAACCGGTTCAATTGCATATGCATTAACATGTCATTATTAGGGATCAGGTCCTACCCACTCCGCATTCAGCATGTGATAATCATATTCAAAGAACATGGAAACAAATCATCTCATAGAAAACAATGTCAATCATTATATCATTAAAAAATCACAAATCAAAACACAAGATCAAATTTCAAAAACAGATCTGGGTATTGGGCATGAATCTATGCCTCTCACTCCTAGGTACTCTCTTTGAGGGCATCATGCCACCATAACACACGAACCAAAGGAATGGTTTTTCCCAGAAGAATATTATCCTCATGATCCTTGATTCTTACTGTACACTCCATGAATGTTGTGACATCCTTGAAATCCAACTTTCCCCAGTCAATGATGTGGGAGTCATCATGTAGATACCGTCAGAACTAAGAGACATGGAAGACGTCATGGATCCTTTCCTACTAAGGTAGAAACTCCAATAGATATTCAAACATGAAAACTTGTCTCAAAACATTGAATGGTTCATTAAACCTAGGATAATGCTTTCTCGCCCTTCCAAACCATTGATTCCCACATTGACTGGAACCCTTCAAGAAAACATGGTCCCCATCCTTGAACTCCACATGCCTCCTAGAATTTTTCCTACAACTCCTTATGTAGAAAGAGATCTGGTGTGAAGCATATGAGATCCTTGAACTTGATCCCCATTTCCCCACCAATAAACTCTATTGTTGTAGGGAGAGAAACTCCTTACTCTTCACGGCCTTCATCATTGATCAAAGGAACTTTTCTAGAAACACCATCTCAATGTCATCCTATGATACATCGGTATCCTTCCTCTCCCCAAATCAAAGTTTCCACCAATGACATTCCACTACTCATATCTAGATCACTACTAGAGGAACCCAGTACTCCCTCAGAGAATAGATCATGTCAAAGATGATCTTCATCTCCTCAAGACAACCCTCTATTTCTGCGTCTATAATGCTGCCTTTGTACTTACCCAGGGTCTATTGCTAGAAAGAATGAATGGTATTTTTCCACAAGTCTTTTTCCTCCACTTGATCGGACCTCTGTTGATCATGCAAGTGAGAATACTGGGCCTTATCCACTCATACAACATCTGGGCGATGTCTAAGTTCAATAGTAGAAGAAGGAAAACAAGGAACTAATAAGCTCAGGTAATATGAAATTTTATTTTATAATTTATTTTAACTTAATTATTTAAATTAAATTCCCAAACTTCCAAAGACATGGATGAACAGTAGTCATTATGGTGCATGTACCTTTCCTACGGTCGCTACCCTAAAATCAGTGTAACCTCACTTGGTCATTCCATATGTCCAGAGTCCTAGCATCAGATCATGGGGGGGGGATAAAATCTCATGTCCTAATTTGTATTCTCTGGTCCATTTCACACACTAATATTGCATAACATCATTTCCCTAGCATCCCATGAAATCCTAAACGTGCCTAACTCTGATCTCCACTCTATATCTCACCCTCTATATGATACCATTCTATCATGACCCACCTTCTTCAAGATGAGAGAAGGGATCGCAAAGTGTCATGCACTTCCTTCGTTTAGATGATGGGGAGATAATTACCCTCAATTCCAACCTTCAATAGGGCACGAAGTGGAGACTAGAACTAAGTGTATAGAATGTCACAAAAAATTGAAGACATTACCATTTTTAAGGAAAATAAGATTGATATATAAGTTAGTAAAATCCTAAACCACTCCAAACATTTATATAAAAGAAATAAAAAATCCATCTAATGCATTATTTAAATGTAAACTACAATAGTAATAAAACAAAATTACCAAATCAAGTATCAAAAGAAATAAAAAAATCATCCGTACAAAAATTATCATGACGCCCAAGCTAGTAAATACTAGAAAGGTCTCTAAAGTCATCTTGGAATCCTGAAAATAGTTTTACAAATGTAGGGTTAGTATAAAAGTATACCCAGTAGGAAAACTAACACCACCAGTGCACAAGTAGGGGACCAGACTAATTACCCTGTGAGAAAACAATATAACCAAAAAGCACCATCCTAGAAGTACTAACTAGCCCAACCTCACTTAGGTACACTCACCAAAAAACAAGTCAAGTAAATTGGTATAAACACATAGAAATTGGGGTAACCTTCACCCATTTCCAACTAGTTAATTTATATTACTAATGGATAACATCTTGATGCTACCACTCTTTCCAAAACGTAGTCCCGCTGCCACAAACCACCCGAACACAACTGGGCCTCAACCACACCACACATCTCAGCTACATAATCCTAGGCCACAAAAACCACTCCTCTCACACGAAGACAGCTTGGTCTCATCTCGAAGACACATAAGAAAACAAACTTGGTTTGAAAACACCTCGGCCCTTTATCCACAAAAAACCTTGCCTAAAGGATATTGGATTGTTGTAAGCCCCAATCCATTACAGCCTGCCTGAATATGCTCGAGTGGTAATAACCTAGAAGATGGTGTGAGGAATAAAGTCCATAACCAGACATCTATCCACCCATAAAGATGTTGGGAAAGACAACCTCCCCCATGAAATGGGGGTTTTTGTCACATGGTACTCAACATAGGTGTGGTGCATATAAAAAACACAAAGAACTGCAATTTATACATATAAGTAAAAAAAATCTCACCCCACATATGGGTCCAAATAAAACAAAAAACCCACACAAAACCATATTTTCTTCCACCCCTATATGTAAAACCACACAAACATCCACCGTAAAGGAATAAACTCAAACCCTTTTTCATTCAATCATTTTCCATTTATTTATTAAGGGCTCACTATAATTTATTCCAGAACTACCCAGAAAAACTTCAAAGAACAACATATTCAACTATTCTGAGAAGTAAAAGGTCCTAATTAACTAAACACACAGTCCCATTGTATAAACAGGTTGCAGTCCCAATGCCCAACGACACTCGACAGTCACAACATAGGAAAATGCAGCCTCGCAGCATAAAATTCCATCAGTTCGACAATAAATCAGTCTATCACCCTGATATTCGAACACACCATCCATACCACCCCACACACAACGCTCACAATAAATACCATTAAACCACAACCTCGCTGCACACATATATGACACTATTCTCATAGAACCAACGTTCCTTCCCACCTTTATACCAATAGTTATTCTCCCAATAGTAGCACCACACAACCCACAAGAAGTCACAAAACACAATAAAAAATAGAAAACAACCCAACCTATTATAAATAATGTTTTCAGATTTGGTAAACATTGTTCTTTAAGTCCACTTTGATAAACATAGGTGATGACCCAAGGGTTTTCATCATAGGGAATCAATTTTATTTAACCAAGTATATGTTATTAAAAACATTTCATGTTATATCATTTTAAAAAATAATCACAACAAAAATATAACATAACTAGTGTGCAATCAAATACCACCAATGACCATGATTTTCAGAACACACACAGTCACAAAAACCTTAAAATAAACATGATAGCATTTAAAACAAGTGATCAACATAAAGTTATTTTCAATGCCCTAGCCATTATTTTTTAGTTATTTAAGAAATTATTCACCCATTATTCACAATGAATCATTAGTAAACTCACCATACGTGATAAAAATTTAATTAGAGAAGCATAAGAGTCCCTACATTAAACAATAGGGGACCAATACTGCTCCTTAAGATAAGAATACGGGATTGTGCGAGTAGTAGGAAACTCTAAAAAAAATGTACATAATGGTGATTTAGTATAAGAATGTGACTCGTCTATAGAGGATGAATTTAGGCACACCGAGAGGGAATTAAAAACACATTGGGAGGGGAATATCACACCTTTGAAGAGACAGATCCTATATTAAAGGAGGAATGATTTCAAAAGTCATTAATGTGGGATCATAGTCAATATCACCTGCTTTGAGTATCTCAATGTACCTGAAGTGTTAGGATATTAATAATATACTTAATATCCTATTAAATTCCCTTAAAATTCCCCAAAAAAGGGTTTAAACTTGGTTTACCTCAAATAAGACATTTGAGGGGAATAACTGGAAAAACTCAAGAAACTAAAAACATGGAAAAAGGTGGGATACCATTTGGTGTGACAGTGTTTCGGTGTGGCACCATCATGGTGCCACCATTATGGTGACATAATTTCTGCATATGTCCATTATAGTGCCACCGTTATAATACCACCATTTCAGTGTGTGACCGTTATGGTTCCACCATTATGATGCCACCGTTTTGGTGTGCGATCAATATGTTGCCACTGTTACATTGCCACTATTTCAGTGTGTGACTGTTACGGTGCCACCATTTCGTTGTGTGGCCATTATGGTGCCACTGTTTCGGTGTGCCACTTTCATGATGCCACCGTTTCAGTGAAACCATTTGGTGAAACTAGATTATTTTTAAACTGCCGAAATAAACCATCGCTACCCCCCAAGAACACCACAACCACTGGATTTTCAAAAAGGGGTGGACTAGGAAAATTATGTTCATTACAAACATGGTTTTATTTTCAGTAAATGGTTTATATATGATTTTATTTTTAGTTATTTCACTTATTTTATGTGTTCACATCAAAAATTAATATGTAATGAATACGCTTCCCTCATGTTAATGTGGTTCCTTAAGAAACTACTTGAAATCGAGTCTTCAACAATACTAGTAAAATGTCTTATTTAGTTTTATAGAATAACTGATAAAAGAATTTTTCTAATGGATAATATTTAAGAGATCTCGTAAAAATCATTGCCAAAGACCCCCTTTATAGGAAATTTTTTAGTTCTCTTAATGGACCCCTTTAACAATACTGAAAAAAATAACTGATAAAGGTGCCTCTAATTATCGGAATTATAAAACATCCATCCCCTCCCAAATTTTCATCACTCCCCCCACTTATCAATGCTTACCCACCACTTTATTAGTTCATTAGACAATCCCACCCCATCACATGCCCCAACATCCAATGAGTTTCAAACCTGAGACATATAGCTTATAAACTAGCACATTTTCCACTCCCATGTAATATTCTGTTTTACATTTTGTGATACATCTATATATTTATATATTTCTTGTTATATTATTTTTTCCATATGTTTATATATATTATTTTATATATTTATATATATATGTATATTAATAAATAGATTTATATATAAATTTTCAAATACATATTTATTTATATATAATTTATAAAATGTATATTAGTTTTTATTTAGAGAATGTTTATATATTGAAAAAATATATTTTATATGTAAATATTTTTAATTATTTATTTATAAAGTTAAATTTTTATGTGTGAATATAAAATCATATACAGATATTATTATATACTTTATTATAAATAACATTAAATTGTGAAAAACAATAATATTTCAATGCCATAATATAAAATTGAATGTAAACCATGATAATAAATACATTCCCCACAGAAAAATTGTTAAAGGATCTCTTAAATGAGGCTGAAATCCATTTCATGTAAATAAAATTGGATCCCCCAACTAAAAACATCATTTTTTAGATCTTCTATGCCTTTTTCTGGGTCAAAAACCTGGAAAAGGCTCATAAATATTAATTCATCACACTACGGTGTAGAGATCATCATAATCTTCGATTGGATATGTTGTAGAAACTAAATTGACACCTAGATTAGAAGGTATGGTTGTTGGAATTTCGAGTTATGTTTTCAACATTATATAGATCCATTATTAATTTTTTGATTTTTTATCTTCGAATTATTGTTAAGTGACTATTACTCAATAATTATTATCAAATTATTAATTATTTTTTTAAATTACATTATAATTCATTTTCATGAAATATTTTATTAATTATTTGTAAATTTTTATTTATCCTTATATATAACATATTGAAAAAATATATATTATATTTATATCAAAATAAATATATTAATTTATTAATTTATTATTTGTAATGAAATATAATTTTTTTGACATACACTCTTTATCAGTGCTAATAAAAATGTACTGATGAAGGGGAGGGGGGTCTTTATCAGTGCATCTAAAAAGGTGTTGATAAAGAACCCCTTTATCATTACCTTTTTTTTGGCTAATGATAAAGGAACCCCTTTATCTGTACTTTTTTAGAAGATTTGAAAATTCTCTTTTATCAGCATTTTTTTACTTGCAATGATAAAGGTGACATTTATCATTTCATTTATAGATTTTTTGATAAATGGTCCAATTTATGTTCCCTTTTTTTAGAACTATTAAATACACCCTTTAAAACATCTTTTTATATCCTCAATAAATGGATTTTTTTAACATCTCATTTAGTCAGCACTGTTAAAACACAAGCACTGGGTAAACACAGTTTTGTAATTTTGAGAGTATTGGAATTAAAGAGACAAAATATATTTATGAACATGGATTTATGACCACGTAACATATTTCCATGGTAATTTTGATGGTTTTTGTTTATTTTGTGAGTAGTTTATCACTTTCTTCACACACCAAGACCAAAAAAATTATTTGATTTCAAATAAGATATTGATGGATTATCTCAAGTAAATATCAATAATTTTTCTAATTTATAATTCTTTATAGATTCTATAGAATAAATATATTATCATGGAATGGGATGTTTCAAATGGATTTTTTAAGAAATCTAGAGAGTTTTTGATAATTTTTTGAAACATAGAGTTTTTGTTAAGACTTTTTAAAGCCATGGGTATTTTAAAAAACAATTGGGGTAAATATATGTTTATAAAGTAATTTTAAATCCCTGATTTGATTTTATATTTTCTTATAAAATTTTCTTCTTTATATTTTTGGAAATGGTTTGATTTATTTATTTTTTCTAGAAATGTTTTTGTAATGAAATTTATCTGGAAAAAATGTACATAATATATCATTGTTGATTGATATTTCACTTACACAATTATTTATTAATGGAAATATACTAGGGTCACTGATGAGATCATACTGAGTTTAAAATCACCCTATAAATATATTTTTTTATGTACATTTAGAAAGTATTGGTCATGATTTGGAGAATTATAAGATATTATTCTTCAATATTAGAGAGTTATAAAGACAATTGTTGATATAGAAGAGTACTCGATTGGTTAGGGATCATGACACATTATTTTTATGGTAAAATATTGAATTTATTATATTCATTTATTATATGTTTTCTAAAACTAAAAAATTTCCACTAAATTTTTTTTATTGGACATTAATAAAATAACTTTTACATAATAATTTATCATTATCCATTTTTCATAAAAACATTAAGGGAAAATATCTCACAATATGAATTATATTATACGAAAAAAACTAATATTCTGACTTTTTCTATCATATTGTTTTCTTGAGGCCTTTCGTAATTCTAGCATGGGTCCCAAAATTTATGTCCCTTTTCGTGGTGATAAAATGAAGTAACAATTGCTTAAAAAATCACCCTTCTATGAACTGAAGATAATTAATCCCACACTCAAATACTATACCCATGAACCAACATAATTTCCAACCTTACCATTTGAAATTTTCAAATCACTAGTTCCTTTCTTTCTTGACCTATGTTGCCTTATAATAAGCACCATAAAAAATGAATGAAGAACATAAAATTGGGGAACAAATTTTTTATCCAATAGCAAAACCACAAATAAAAAACCTAAAGAAAATTTAATAGAAGGTATTTTACTAACATTTCACAATATAGTGTTGTTTGTGATATTACCAATTAGATCTTACTCCAGTTATTAGGCTAAGACATCCATAGACATTTTTTTACGATAATCATGTTTTAATATCTTTTTATCATATATAGTTAATCATAAATCTAAAATTACACCATTTGAAATTATTTACCTTTTAATGAACATAATTTTTATTTTTTTCATTACTCTATTTATTATATATATTTAAAATAGCTTGAAATAAACATTCGTAACATTTAAGTCAATATATTACATTATATATAGTCACATTCTATATAACTTCAACATCATTAGACCATTTTATTATGAAATAATAGTTTATTATTTTAAAGGGTAATTATAAATTTTAAAATTTTAGATAGGTGTAGCCTACCAACCCTGAATCAACTTATCATCCACTATAAACTAAAATATTGATTCCTTCCACCACTACCAACATAGTACGAAAATATACAAGAAAAATAAATAAATTTACATGAATGTGTATGTATGGTGTAAATATAAAATATTTAATAGGTTCCTCCTTAGAGTGATCATTATGGGATGAATTTTAGAAAATTACTTTCATAAATATCATCCAATAATGTGAATATAAAAATTTCAACCATCACCTAAGGTAAGGCCCAATTTTCATAGATCTTCCCCACATACCACTATAAGAGTTATCATCAAATTATGAGTTACATATGAATTATATCACAAGATAATGAATATGAAATATAGAAACAATACCTTATAAATCAACTTCCACCATCTAGTATCTCATAATCCTAATACATATCCTATAAAATATAAAATATAAAAGTAAATTTATTCACAAAAAACAATTCCCACTTATCAAACTATCATGAAACTCACACATTTACTAGACATTGTGTGGTACCCAACCATGAATCTCTTGTGGTTGTTTCAAAGTAATATAGTGCTTCCATAAAAACTCACATAGAAAAGAATTCAGTGAATAAATGAAAACACAATCCATAATTGACATCACATACTCCATTCAACTAATGGTCGTCAATACATGTCCTCAAGATTCATATTGAGATAAGTGTATATCCTATTCAAAATATCCCTACTAATTAGTCAATATAAAAGTGGAGATAATAGGGTTATGTATAATATAAATCTCCTTTAATTAAATCAGGATCCCCTCCCCACTTTAGGATGACAGAATAAGAATTGATTAATATGGTACATTTCTTAAAAAACATTCTCAATAATTTTCCCATTGGTAAGAGGATAGTAGTTGGAATAGAAACAAAAAAAAGGAGTTTCAAGATATTCCAATAATAAAAAGTAATGATATATGTTGAGGTATTCCAATAAATAAAATATACTCTCATATACCTTTCTAAATATATGAAAATATATTTCCAATGATTAATACAATATTAATCTTTATAAAGATTCCATATTTGTAATAACTTCCACCCGCACTACTAAATCTGGTTCTAAAGACATCATCATTACATAATGGATTTGAAAGAAACATATGTGACCCAAATATAAACAATCTTAATTTCAATATCGATAAAGTACTAGACAAAATTATATACACAATGTTTTTTGGTTTATATATTTCTAGAATTAGAAAAGAAAATTATTGAAAAGAACACTTATCATTCTCATGTGATGAAAACATTTCCCAATATACCCAAATTTTCTAATTTCACTATCATTCTTTATCTTATCCCAAAAAATATACACATGATATCCTATAAGAAATATTATTTCAATTACCCTTCTTAATAACATATAAAAAAGTAATCATAAAAATGGTGAGCTCAAACTCTCTGTAAAGGTTATCTGATAACAGAAGCGATAATAGAATAATAAATGCATGATAAATATAGAATTAATAAATAATAATAAAATAGTCTATAATAAATTGTTCATGAAATATGTCCATTGTTAAAATAAATATATAAATAATCTCATAGTAAAAATTAACTAATTTCATAATGATGGACTGTATAATTTTTGACATCATGAACATACTATCAAGGACTAATTTAAAGGCATCACATATACCGTCATAGTATCAGTAAAGAAATAATAAATAATTTGGAAGGAATACAATGAATAAATAATTTATTTTTTCCTATAGTATACATCAACACATCAATGGGCTATCAAATATTATTACTTTTCATTCATATACTATGTCTAATGCATTCATCATATAAAAATAGTACAATACATAATAATTAAATTATAAAAATAAATATGTTTCTATATTTAATCAAGTAAAAATAATGTCAATATTACACCAATACATAAAGAAACATTATTAGTAGTCAATAATCATCCATATATAACTAACTAGTATAAAAATTATCTATAATTCCATAAAAATTAATTTAATAATTTTCTTGGTAAATGAAATTTATATTTTAAGTTGTTATAAAATATAAATCTATTAATATATATATATTTAATTAAATAATAGAAAATATATGGAATACCTCAATTTGATTAAAAATAATAATCATTAATGGGATGAATAAATATGAAGAGTGATAGGGAAAAAAATTCAAAATCAAAACATTAAAATATATCATTATGGGTTTAAAACATCATGTAAAATATCACATGAATATCCTTAGGAGTGTCAATATGGGTGTAAAGGTAGAGGAACTGATTTTGAAATGATTTTAGATTGAATTAATATCCAACATTCCTTTTTATGGTATATTAACCCTAGGTTAATCTATGTTATAGACAACATCATGTAGTTTGTGTCAAGATAAGGGTTCCAATTGTAGGAAACCACCATTATTACTTTACATAAATTTTATGATAATGATATTCATAATAAAACATTTAAATGTATATTAAGAATTGTCTTTGAAAATAATAATAAATATCCCTTTTTCAAACATTCTAAAATATAAAAAATCAGAATAATGAGAATTATATTTCATTTATAAAACCATATAGACATTAAATTGAATCATGATAACGAATGACAGTTATGACCACAAGAAAATATGGTCAATCCAAAGACATTAATTTATTTTTTTTAAAACGACATAAAAAAGAAAATATATTTTTAGATGAATATATAAAATATGTAAATTATAAATAATGAAATTCATTAAACATTTAAAATATCATGTACATGACAGAGAAATAATCCCAACCTATAATATCAAATAAGATCAATTTTCAAAAAAACTAATATTTATTTTTTAATACAAATGTGGGGTAAATTGTATTAATATCATAAAACCCCAAAAATAACGATGTGGGAATAAAAATATATTGGTTTTTTAATAGAAATATCATATAATTCCCTTATTGAAAATTTAAACAAAAAATAATCCTGAATGAAAATGTGATTATAAAATAATTACTTATATATTTTGTAATGCTTGAATCAAAACCTCTTGAAATAGATAATTTTATAAGGACTATTAATGGTCAATAATAAAGAGTATATCATGCTATAATAATTAAAATCTTTATAATATACAATATGTAATGTAAATAAGAGTCTAATTCAAAGCATTTATCAATTATGGATGTTTGAGATGAGAATCAATTACCTTTAATAATATCTTTCTCCAAAAAAATATAATGTCATGTATAATAAACTATGGAATATTAATAATAAATCCAAGAACCACATTTATATTTATTACAATTTTAATAGAATTTTATTTTCATTTATCATAAATTTTTACTCTTTAAATTAATATTAATTTTTGATAATGAGTGGGTTTCACTATTTAATTTTTCTCATATATTGATTTGGATTTTCATTCAATTTTTTAAGTTATTAACCTATAGCATGATAATGGTATAGGAAATATAAGTTCCTTATTTTTTAGTTTATTCTTTGTTCATCTTAATGAAATTTGTTTTACAATTCATAAAAAAAATTCTAAAATGTGTTTGTTTCGGTATCTTTTATCATTAATTTGTTGTCCCATAATAGCGATTGTTAAAAATTTATCTTAACATTATAATATATATATATATATATATTATTGTAATATCATATCTTTCTATAAATAAATATTCCATAACCAACCATGATAAAAATTCATAGCATCATTTATGTTTGTGGTTAAACTAACCAAAACATCAACATTCAATAATTAAATGGATGAGTATGATTATTGAAGGATTTTATTTTATAATATTATCTATGGATTTGTTATAAAATCAAAAAGTTATCATTATTTTTTAATTCTTATAGTATTCAATATATATAAAATCATTCATGATATAATTATTTTAACACCATTCATGTTTCACATTTTATCTTTATTTATATTTAAAAAAATTATGGTTGTTGGTAGGTTAACCAAATCATGCATGGACCTTTTCGAATTATAAAATCATTCATAGAGGTGATACAAACAACTCAATCAACGGTTTTTTTATAATTATTGAAGGAATAATATTAATCTACATAATAATAGAAATATTAGTTTTCAATAAGCTTAATAGTTGTAAAAACTGATAACATAGTGATTAATAAGATTTAATTATGTGTTTAAAAAGAATAAATAATGGAAAAATATGAAAGGTGAAAACACTTAAATAGAAGAATTTAATATTATCTTGGAATCCTTCTTGTTATATAAGGGAATTGGAAAAACTATATGGAATATAAGCTCAAAAGTATGGGATTATATTATTTTGGAAGAAAATGAGAAATATTATAGGGGATGCTTTTAATTTTTCATGTAATGTTGAAGTTGTCTTGGATGGTTCGTTTTTTAAGTAAGGGGAGATGAACTCTTAAAATAAATTATACAGTTAAAATAATATTGAATACTCTTTATAAGAAAGTTGAATAAAATAATTAAAATTTATAAGATATTGATATAGGGTAAGTATCCACTAAGAAAAAAATTGTTCATTTTTTTGAGAGAATTATTACCTTATATAATTTGTTGACCCTAATTTGTACCCTTTAAACCATAAACAAAGTAAAAAAATTATCCTGGTAACTATAGTGTCCCTATCATAGGCATACAAATATATTACTTCATTTGTTATGAATATTCATTACATTACATTAATTAACTCATGAGCATCATACTAGTTTAGTGTACTTGGAAAGTTATAAACATAATCATAAGTATATAAGTGAGAGACATCATCTCCCACTATGTTCTTCAAAACTTGCACCCAGATTAGACATATCATACACAATAAATTTCATTATAACCTGGAGAAAGGAAATATAAGAATGGGTGATCCCAGATGCTCAATAAGGGTAAAAAAGCGAGATATGTAATCATAACATGACAATAAGGGTATGAGGACGTGATTATAACATTTGGAAGAATAAATTTCATACCAATGATCATAATATTGAATCAAGGTATAAATATTGTTTTTCATAAGACATGAATAAAAAAACATGAGTAATGAGAGAATAACTTTGTCATAAGGTATGAAATTTGTGTCATAGACATAAATATATAAAATCATTTCTATATTGTTCAACTCTCACTACCAAGGCTATAATAGCAGAAAATGTCCTTTACTATGTCGAGATCATTCATTATTCTAGTCTTATCTTACTATACTCGAAATACTCCCAATTCTTAAATTGTCATACTATATCAGTTTCGTTCATCATTCCAGCCATGTCTATCTCATTATATATACTATTCTTTAACCCATAAATAATAGGTAGATATAGGTATCACCCATCACATAATGACCACTATATTTATGTGTTCTATAAGATGATAAAAATTATTCATATTATATACCATGAAATAAAACAAGTATCATAATCATTTCATCATATCATAAACTATGTAACAGAGACATGTTTGACAATCATTTAATCCTAGAATAACCCATGAAAAGAATCACATTTCATAATCATTTTATCATTTTAAACACCATGGAAGACAAATGAGTTTCATAAAAATAATTCCATCAAAACATAAACCGTTCAGATAATGTATATGAATGGAATCCTATGATCATATACCTAGAAAAGAATATATCACACAAAAAGATTCAATCATAGATGGAAAGTATTTTTTAAAAGTCATTTTAATCATTTCTTGAGGAAAACATTATTTCCTCTTTGAAAAATATTTTAAAAAAATATTTGGGAAGATTTTCCATTAAAATTAATTTGAAAACATATAAAAAATTATTTTAAAATAATATTTAATATTTTTTAAAAACTGAAACATACTATAAATCATTTTCAATGAATATTATATTATATGATCATTTGAAAAAAAATTGAAAACATATTTAGCAAATAATATTTTGTAAGAGAATAGACTTTCGACTGTAGAGAGAAATAAACTAAAATTTTGTTAAATTTTTTTTAGTAATATTGTTGAAAAGATTAATTAATAATTTTTTTCCATTTAATATTTTTTATATTTTATGTATTATTTTCATGATTGGGTGCTGTGATGGAATTTTATTCTGAGGGCTGATGCACACAAAATAAATGTTTAAAATATATTGAATATATTAACTAGAATGAGTATGCAGTTTTTCTGAAAAAATGGAATAACATATAAACCGGTTTTTTGATTAGGAATATATGGGAAACATTGTGTTTATATAATATGTTTTACCTTATACATGACATATCCTTTTTAAATGCAGGGAATTTGTGAAAAAATCATCTATGACATAAAATGAATAGAATAATTAAATAAATTATTTTATATGTTTGTGAAAAAACAACCTAATTTCTATCATTATATTATTTTTTATGTGAAATTTTTATGGTTATAAAAAAATATTATAAATTGGTGAGAGCCATTAGAGAGAATTGGAAGCAATTCTATGTGCGGAAGATAACTAGATCGGTGACCGACGATTGGCGTGTAATAGAATCAGAGGATCCCTCTAAAAACAATGGTGGAAAATTATTATTTGTTAGTGATTGATCGAAATAAAGTTAGCATGTTTTTTCTTAATTCAATTCCTTCTTCATTATCTATTTAAAAGATAAAAAAGAATCAATCTACCAATGGGTTGATTCATGGATCAGTTATTTGTGGGAAGTATTTTTTAGGATTTTTTGCGAGACTATTTTTATTATTATTACTTATTTTGTTGTAGCTCTAAATGAAATGGATTGAGGTCTACAAGAAATATCCAAGATTTTTTCTATTTTGTTTATTTTTTGGTATTCTCCAAATTTTCTATTTATGTCCATTTAGAGAGTTTTGTTTACCCTATGGTTTGACCCAAATGCCTAGGAATTGATCATTGTGCCCCCATTTCATGGATTAATAACTTGATATCACAAATCCAGAGTCGGTATAGTACAAAAATAATGTAACGATGTTAGTGGAAGGAATTTTAGACTATATCAAAGGTTTTCATGCAATAATATTTATACTAATGATGACGTTGTGGATTCGGGTTTCTTTTTTGGTGAATTGATGAAAGGAATCTAGAAAATAGTGATGGTATGTGTCAATAGACCAGAATATCCATCATTAGTGTGATTCAAATATTTAATTTTATTTTAAGGAGAGGGTAACTCTATGGAGGAAGATGAGTGGGATTCTTTAAACCATGATTAGCATGATGTTTAAACTAGGATTACACGGAGTGTGGGACCACTGGAGAGGAATATATGGTTTCAGAGAAAGTAACATATCACATGGAATATTACCGTCTAATAAAACATGTGAACCTTCCTAGATTTCTTGGAATATACCCTAGAGGGTACATAGACCTAGCTATGAGTACAAGGATGGGAGAAATCCTTGTACTCCTACATGGAAATTTCTAGTTTGGGTGTACATGGGCAGATGTACATGGGCTTGGGCATGTCGTGTACTTTTACATGGACACGAGAAAAGACCATTTAGATGACTAGGTCCAATGCTGAAAGGGAATGTTGTGTACTCATATTACAAATATTTTACCCCATAAATGTTTTATTGGATCCCTTATCTGTTGTATCTTGGAAAATTTTTTTATGGTGAATTCCCTATATCCATTCCTTATGAGTTGGAATATAATCAAGTCCAACTCATAAGAGGGTGATACCTTCTGCATGAAATCATGGATATAGTTTTTTTGGAATCCTTCCATGAGGCCCAAAGTAAGAACCTCGATCATCTTTGTCCATAGGTGGTGTTTTTGGTATAATCATGACAATAACTATACAGACATCAATCATCTACTTAGTAGGTGAATCCATGTTGAATTTTTGGTATGCCCCATAGACTTATGCATGGTCCTTTTCTAGGTATCATATCTCTTAATAAATATGGCATATCATTTATATGATTTGTGAAGATGAGCATGACCTATCAGATATATGTCATTAGTGTTATATGACATGTGGATTAGGTTATCTTATATGAGTTCTATAAGGAAATAATTAGTCAGAATACTTAGCTAGAATTACGATTGTGTCATTACCTTGACAATGTGTGTCTTTGTTTATTATATTTGGATATTCTTGTTATATGTGATGTAGACATATACCTATGTACAGAATACTATTATTATTTGTTTATATTCATTGTGGATGCAAGGATTCCCACTGGGAATTGTTATACTCAACTATGAATGGTCATTACCCACATGTGTCACATCTTGTGTAGATGATCAACCTATTAATAGAGTCCAAAAAAGCCTAAGACCTGGTGGTTTTTATTAAGATTGAACATACTATGATGTGTTCCTCCAGTATCATGACATCAGTCCCCATATCTACTTTTAAGATGGACATTTTTTCATATTCTTTGTGTGAGGATTGTATTTGGATCTATTTACATTATGTTCCCTTTTTCACACTCTGGTTATGAGATTTAGATGAATGCATTCATTTTTTATCATTTTTTATATTTCATCATTCTATGGGCCTATAGATTTGTTTTTGTGTAATGGTTCCTTATGAAAATTCCACCATGTTGGTTGTAGGACTACTCAATTCTACCCGCCAGCCCATTGGCTATTGGAGGATGACTTAGGGAGTCATGACACATGCCCCAATGGGATGAGTCGTGATAGAGTAGTATCAGAGGAGTTATTTATAACATAAGACCAGACTCTGTAAGATTGTTTTGAGGTTACAGTGTTAGTGTTTTGAGATTGTATTTTAGGCCAGGAACTCCAGTGTTAGTGCAGTGTCCACTACATCCATACACTAATACTATGATCAACATCTTTTTGACTCGATACACGAGAACCCTAATTTTATGGAAAATAATTGTAATGCATCATATATGAATGGTTTGTTGTTTCGATGTCCTTATTGAGTCATATCATCAGATATACTCATAGACTATGGTACATCTTTTCTATTTCAGGATGCCTTCACAGCATATGCAAGATATGATTCAACATCAAGATCACGATGATGATCCCCTTAGTGATGTGGCATCAATATATAGAACAATTATAGAGATGTTACCTCCAGGTTGTAAAATAGATACACTACCACCTTTTGAGAATTATATGGTACCTTCAATACCAGTAGATAAGGTACACTAGTTGACTGCACCTTTTGAGTTTCAGCGACAAATACCCCTCAGGTTTTGAGGTCAGCCAGATCCATAAGCAAATTGTTAATGAATTGAGGTGGTGACATGTGTTTTCCATATAGATATAACATAGGTAAATCATATGGTGTTCATGGTGGTGAGCCTTCTCTATGGCCCTATAGGGGGATGGTGGGATTTAGTCACCCAATCTTGCAATGAGTTGACTCTATCATGTTTAGAGTTTTAGCACCTTCTCAAAGAATAGTTATCTCAATGTAAACTATAGGTTTTACCCATCTAGTAAATTATACAACATTTTCAAGTCAAAAGGACAATATCTACATCTTTATCGATGGCTAACAACCTATACAAGTACTATATGGAATGGTTCATGATCTATTATTCTTGGCTCATACCTTTGAGAAAGGAATGCATGGAGACATTTAAGCTAGCTTTATACCTTAGTAAATTCCTACCTATTTTGGGGTGCTAGAGTGAGATTTGGAGGTTGATATTTCTATGGATGAGCAGATGCAGATAGAGTTTTCTAGATGTTGTCATACATGAGCAGATACATCAACAGTATGGAGTAGACATCAGTCTCAAGTACAAGGACTTCTATGTAATTTCAGGAGGAGGTCCTAGGATAGAGGGTATGTGGTTCATGGATTACAGGATGGTTCTAGTACTTCTAGGGATTGGATGATCTACTCAAGTGATGGCATGTGATATATTAAGTTAATTTGTACAACCGAGGACATGGTTCATAGGGAGAAAATGGATGTGATGTTGATCTAGTGGCAGTGGAGGTCCTCACGGTGGTGAACATAGAAGAGGATATGGGTGAAAACATTGAGGGGTTGGACACGTAGTACTTTTTTATATATACTCATTTACAATAGTACATATTTATAATATGGATTCATATCTCTAGACATACTCAATCACCATGATACATCTTGAACTTGTTACTACCAACACCCCCAGGTGGTCCACACAGGGCTCAAGGTGCTTGATGATAGGGGTGAGGGAAGTTACAAGCAGCCATGTCTTATGACCTAGAGTCTCCAGTAATGATATGGTTTTGATCTAGGTATTTTATACCTTAGTTGTATTATTGATAGGAACATGTTCTGGTAAATCCTTTATAACCAAATATTTTGTTTAAAATATAGATATTTTGGTTTATAGCTTGGCTTGACCCTTACGCTTAGAGACTTCTACTAAAGATGACTTAGAGATCACACACTTATGCCAACAGTGCGACTTAACTCTAGGAGGTGAATGTTTTGGTTGGGATATCTTTGTAGCAATGATGAGCTATTTTTATATCATCTTTGGTATGGATTGGTTTTCTTCATTTCACACTCATATTAACTTTTTTAGGTAGAGGATATGGTGTGTTCACACTTATGGGACTAGGTTTTCCTGTGTTGTTGAAGAGGGATCCCAATTAGTGCAATATAGACTATTTGATAGTAGATTTCATCCCATTACTCACATTTTAGCAAGCATTACCTTTGGTTTTTTGTGTGTTATGAGTTTCTAGTTCCCTTCCTGGGTGGTGGAATTTGTGGATGAATTTCTTATGTATGTTCCAGGATTTCCTCCACATCGATAGATAGAATTATGCATTGATATACACCACAATATAACCATGATATCTAAAACAGAATATTAGATGGATCACGTAGGCCTTCGTGAGATGATGGTATAGTTGGAGGACTTGAATTGGATGAGATTTATTTGACTTAGTTTTTCAACCTAGTCATCCCTAGTGTTGTTCTTCAGGGATTATAGTAGCATGAGGTTATGTGTATACAACCAGTTCTTGAACTAGGTGACCATGAAGAACTTAAATCAATTATCTAGTATCAATGATCTATTTGATTAATTAATAGGGGAACGGTGGTTCTCGATGGTTGACATCAAATTAGGCTACCAGCCGTTTTGATTATGGTATAATGATATACTAAGAAAGAATTAAAATCCACATGTGGACACTATCAATACTTGGTGATTTTAATTTATATGAAAAATATGAAAAAGTGTTCATGGTAATCATGAACAAAATATTTTATCCCTTCTTATACCAGTTTATGGTATTATTTATCAAAGATATCCTAGGGTACTTGGCATCCAAGGAGGATAATGTGAGACACTTGAGGAAGGTTCTGGACATATTTTGAGATCGTTGTATTTGTGGGAATCTCACAAACAACTAGATATACATTTATGAGGTACACTTTCTAAGACATGTTATATTACCAAATGAAGTGGCAGTGGACTCAAAGAAGGTTGAGGTAATATTCTATTTGGAGCCACCCAAGAGCTAGATAGAGATGTGGTGGTTCTTTGGTTTGGAAGGATATTAATATATATTCATAAATTAATTCTCTAGGATATCATACCTAATGAATTCTTTGACCCAAATTCAAATCCGTTCATGTGGGTGAAGAGGTGCAACAATATTTTCAAGAGTTTAGGCAGAGAATGATGAGCGCTCGCTTCTTGAGATTTCCATAGGTGGGTGTCAACAACATAGTGTTCTATAATGCATAAAGAATAATTATTGGTAACCTTATGATGATGTATTAGAAAGTTATTTCATATTATTATCATCATTTGGAACCATTCGAATAGAACTATGTGACCAAAGATATTGAGTTAGCATTGGTATTATTCACAAATAAGATGTGGTGAATGTACCTGATGGGTGAGAAGTTCATTATTTATTCTGATCACAAGAGTCTCAAGTATATCATCTCACAAAATGATCGCAAAATCATATAGAGGATATGGATAGATGCCCTATAGGATTATGACATTGATATTATCTATTCTCTTTTGAAGGGGAACATGATAACAGATGCCCTCAGTAGGAGATATTATTTTTAGTTACTATATGAGGTATCAGAGTAGGTTTCCTCACTGTACTTATCCTTTATAGAAGCAGATAGAGCATTTTAATGCTAGTTTATGGTTTCTACAACTGCACTTTTTCAGTGAGTCAGAGGCACACAACTTGGGGATTCCAACTGTGAGAACCTACATATTCAAATATCCACTGGATATTCTCCTAATAAGATTTATGATGGTGGGGATCATATTGTTCTTTTCCAAGAACAAACGATCGTTCTAGTGAATTTATAGGAGGAGGTTCTTAGATATTTTCAGATATCTAATTTGTTGGTATAAAGAGGTGTGGAAAAGATTTACTATGATCTTTGATGATAGTTTTGGTGGCCAATGACGAATAAGGGAGTTAAAATTTTTATATCTTAATGCCTTACTTTTCAGCAAGTGAAGACTAAAAACAAAGTTCTTACAAGTTTAGCACAGCCCCTTGAGTTCCTAATTTTTAAGTGGGATGGTTTATACATGGACTTTATGATATTGTTATCACATACATTTATGAGAAAATATTCCATTGGGGGGATCTTAGAGAGACTCACCATGTTGGCCCACTTCTGAGATATTTCAAAGCAGTTATTATTAGAGAGTTCTGGATTCCTCTATTTGTAGGGGATAGTCTATCTCCATGGAGTTCCGTTGATGATCATTTCTAACCATTATTACCTCTTCACATATTGTTTATGGAATAGATTTCATTATTTTTTTGGGTCTCACATGCATTTGAGAATGGATTTTCACCCACAAATGACCGCTAGATGGACATGACCATTTAATTTCTGAGGATATATTGTTGGATTTCGTGTTAGACATTTCCCGTAGTTGGGAGGATAACCTACCATTGGTGAATTTTACGTAAAACAAAAACTAGCACTCCACCATATTTTTGATTCATGTTATAGGCCTTATATGGGTGACCAAATAGGTGACCACTTTGCTGGACTTTTTGACACACTAAAATTCTGAATTAAGAACTTTATTTTCTATCTATTTCATAACACACGACAACAAGCACGTAAGGGGATATAATACCCTGATAAATTAAAATATATTTAATATTTTACCTATATTTTATATATTATATATTTTAAATTTCACACAACACTGAGTTAGAGTGTGTTACATGCAGGACAGATCTTCTTCGATGACTTGTGATACATGCAACAACAATTTTTACAGAACAATAATTTATTATTAAAATATTATTATTTAAAATAATAAGATAAATAGTAGCTGTTATATTAATGGTTATAATAAGGATTAACTAAATTATGAAAATACATGGATTACAAAAATATTAAATTAATTAATAGGTTATTGATTGATTAAAAATGAAAATATAAACAAATTAAAATAAATTAAATATTATAATTTTTATATTCAATTAGATATTTTGACATAATAAATTAAATTAAATAGAATTAGGGATTTATATTAATGAAATATATTCAATAAAATATTTTTATAATCATCCAATAGATTTTGTATACATAATTTAATAATAAACTCAATATTAAACTTAAAAACTTATATTTTGATTAATGCATTTTTACCACCTTTTAATGGTAAACCCATTTATAGTCCACTTTTTGAGACATCTATAAATTTAATATGTTAAAATAAACTTTTCATTTTGAATTAAATCATAGAAAATATATTGTGATGATGATTTGGTATTTTTATGTAAAGATTCATTTTTTAATGAATAATGAAAAATACCGAAATTTAATCGAAAACTGATTTTTAATATAATTTATTTATATGGATAAATTATAATTTAAATGGGTTTTAAAGTTTAATAATTTTATATTTTTATCAAATAATATAATTAATGTCATTGGAATCAATTTCACTTTGAAATTGACTATAAAATCATAGAAAATGTTTTGATGTTTTTCTATAAAACCCACATTGTCGTCTCATCGGCAAGATTAATTTCAAGTTAATTTTTACAACTTATGTGATTTTAAATTGTAAAAATAGATTCGATATTTTGAATTAGAATAAATTATAATGTTGGATAATGTCAAATATGTTTTTTTCCAAAAAATTAGTGATTGTATTTAAAATTAATTTCAACAATTAAGATTAAATTAAGCTTAATAATAGAATAAACCATAACCTTAATGACTAAACAACCTATAAACTTGTCCAACTACATTTTTATGGAAATATTATTAACTAATACATCCATCAATATAATTCGGTCCATTATTGATCTACGTTCATTATGGAAAATGTTGGTGGGTTTCTTTATTTTAAAATATTACAAGAGATTCTACTATTCCATTATAGAAGGCATCATTCACTTCCACTTCATAAAACCTCTCATGACCCTTAGTTTCGACCAATATCTACCCAATTAATTCCCCAACAACACTCCCTTCCCATTTTAATCCTTATTTTGGGAAGAAAGAAACCCAAGGAATACTTTAGGTACAAACCAAAAGAAGTTACCCAATTAAGAGGTTGAACCATCCATCATACTACTCTTTTTTATTTTTCTTTTCCACTCCCTCAAATTATATTATTAAATTATAATATAACAACACCACTATCCTCAATAAACTAGATTATTTTATACTGATTAGTTTACCTTAACTTACACACACATCCATATAACGGTTAATAGACATACCATTTACCTGTATGGCAGACAACCGCCTCACTAAACGATGGTCATTAAATTTTCCTTTACCACCTCTAATGGTGAAAATTTTGATAGATACTATTATTATACATGATATTTATGATAATTATAATATACTTATTCTTATATAATTTAATTATAATTCATTCCTCTATACATTCCACTTTCCATAAAAAAAGATATCATCGCTTATGGAAGTGTGGACTACCAGCCCCTCCAAGCGATGTGATTCGTTCATGTTATACATGGAATTTATTATAAATTATATTAATAAAAATATATGAAATATATTACATTGATATTATACTGATATAAATATGCATCATTTATGTTTCATTTTATAATATGAAAATTAAATGAAAGTAGAGTACATTCGAATGTACGACCTCTATCTACATGAACAATTCATTTCATTTCTTATATCCAAACATTATGAATTGTTCCGAATACATATATACGATATATATATATATATGATATTAAAAACATGATTTCAATTATCTAGATTATAAAGTGATGATAAATTTGAAAATAATAACAAATAACATGTTAAAACATACTCAATGAACTATGCAATTAAACCTGATATAGTAAATTTTTTGAATGTTTGTTAAAAAAAAGGTATGGATAAATTATAAGAAGTTAATATATGGTATTAAAAACATGATTATGGTCGTTTTATAAGTTATTAAAACATTTTAAACCACTATACATGAGGATAAATACCACACAACAAAAGGAAGGTTAAGGTAAGGGATTCTTCTCTCACTTTTCTTTCTTGGAGACATACTTATTATTGTGCACCTGATTTCTTATATATGGTATAAATACTCTGAAATTCACATATAATATCAAGAATTATACTATCTTAATGGTATTTAAATTTCTTATTTAACAATTATTTCTTTTTTGTTTTCCAGTTCATTTATTGCCATATTGGTAGGTAATTTTTGTCACAATTTACATTTTTTTGAGACTTAATTGTTGGTATGCATGTAGTTTCTTATATATGGTGTATATACTTCACTTTTTATGATAAAAAATTAATACACATAATCTAATGATATTATAAATTTAATTTAATTGTATTCCTTCTTGAGGATGTGATTAAAAATGTTTCAAAGTGGTATGGGATATTTTCGAATGTGTAGAGATTATTTTACTAAAAATAATACTAATAATCATACAATGGTATTTACATTTGATGAAATTAAATAATAATTAATCAGTAAATACTATTATTCTCATCTGGTTATTCATGAACTCTTTCATGTATTTTTGCAATTGCTTCACTCTTTGGTACTCAAAATGTTTTAATTTTTTAAGAAAACACAACATCATTTCTCTCTTTAGTTAGAGAACCTATTTACTTATAAAATCCATTTACTTTTAAAATATTTTTAAAAATTTATTAACCTTTTATAAATTATTTAGTGAACTAATATTTACCGTTTTTCCTTTTACATATATTTTCAAATAATTCTTATTGTCGCTTTCTCGACACGTCATTTTTCAAACCTTTTTACTGTAAAAAACGAATATTCATTTTACCCTATACGGTATGTATAGATTTAGTCTCTATAATTTAGTTGAATCCTATTTTTGGTGTTTAAATATTTTATTTTTAATGAATTTTTAATGGAATTTAGTTGGAAATTAATTTCAAAAGGTTTTTCGAATGAAAATGATATTTTGCTCAAAAATATTTTTAAAAGGTGTTCCTTTATTTCATCAATGACGATAACACTTATTGTTACTTATCATCATCTATGGTATTATTGATAAATCTATATTCATTTTTAATTATATATATTTTATGTGGCACAATATTTAGTTGATATATGAGTAATTATTTGGAATGGTATTGATATGTGGGGCCTAGACATTGTATAACCCCCCATGCATTGGTAGTCTCATGAGATGAAATATATGAATAAATGACTAAAATGAGTTTTTACCTGATAGCTAAATCATTATATAAAAGTCCTTGATAGTATTGGTTTCATGTACCAACGAAACATGTCGTCTAATAATTAATCATGACTTAAATTAGTTCCAATTATTATTCAGCCATGAGATTTTCAGTTGACAAATATATAGATTTAATTTATTTTCAGTTTATTTATTAATGAAACATGATTTAAGATTTTTACATTTCCATATAGATTAATCCTTATCTATTTATTTAAATTGAAAATGTGCTTAGTTATATTTCATCTCATATAGAGTGATTCATTATTTCATTCATTTTATTTACAATTACTAATCATTTGAGCTCTACCTTATTATGTTTCATTCCCCAGGATTTGAAAAACAGAACACTGATTATTCTTTAATGGATGCTTTTTTATTTCAGTTATTATGTAGAAATTTTTATCCTTTTTTTCAAATTTATTATTGATATTGTTTATTTAATGGAGCTTTCCAATATTACTAGACTCTTGGAAATTTTATATATTATTCCTTTTAATCATGACAATGTAAAAAAATAATCCACCAGCTCTAGGCTTCAGAGGTCAGGGCATTGAAGTTGGTATCAAAATATGTTTAGAAGAAACCTAGTAAACTAGATTTGGAAAACATATATTAGGGAGAACAACCCTATGATAGACATTTATGATTATTATACAAGAACACCTTAATATTTTGGTATGATAGATATTTTGTAGTTATTCCTATAAATACATCCCAATCATGATAAAACCAGTGTATGTGGTTCTAGAACAGATATACCTAGGAGTAATAACTCTAACAAGGTGTTTCGGGCCTGACTCGGGGTAACCTGTTAAATGAAAATTGACCTTCCTATAAATATAGTTTGAAACACCAGGGGGATATGATTATGATTATTGAAATTCCATTTACCTATAATAATGAATGATTAAAATTATTGATTTCTATATTGTAAACAATGCTTATGATTTAGGAATTTAATATACATTATTTTTTGTTATGTGTTATACAATTTTTAGAGTTATTGAATGTTCATAATTTTATAAGATATATTATATGGAATTCTTAATAAATTGCATCTAGAAAATGGATTGAGAATTCCACCAATTCACATAATGCAAAGTGTTTGAAGGATCACATATTTCATGGTCATTAGACAAAAGTTCATAGGGAAATAGTTTCCCATGCATCCTAATCATATGAATAAATATTATCATGTGCTAACATGATATGTAATTTTTTTTGAGTATTATGGATTTGGAGGTATGTAAGAGAAAAATAGGATTGAATAGGATAATATGGATAAAGTGGAGAAAGTAAAGATGGATTTTCCCACATGTGATAAATATAGAAATAATCGCCTTGGAAATTGCTTGAATGTAATGGTAGTTTGTTATAAGAACGGAGAAAATGTACACCAAGTTCATGATTAATAGGGTAGGAAAAATGTCTCCAATATAAAATGATTCAACATAAATCAGACGTGTGAAAATTTAAATCAATGTCCCATGCATCAAAATAATATACCCAAGATGATTCTAATAGATAATGATCAATATTTGATACTACCTCGGATGGACTTGATTGCTTAATATGCATATTCATGAATTATGTCATTTAAATATTTTATTAGCAATATTATGGTTATAAGAATAATAAAATATATAAGGATTATATTGTTGTCCATTTTCATTAAGGATATAAGCTCACATGCTGATTGGTATAAAGAAAAGTTATTCGGTATAAATTTAAACATTTCAGAAAAAAATATGATTGAGGGAGAGAGAACCCTTAATATGTTTCTGATGTTGAGATATTGATGAAAAAATTATTGATTTTTAATAATTATTGTTTACCTTCATGAATTATCGACAACTGATATATGATATCATTAATGGGGTTTACAAAACATTTGGATTTAAGGAATATATCCAATAACATGCATCTTGAATAAGAAATAATTTATATTGCATATTTCTAATATTTTTCTATTTTTATTCATGTTATTGACATGTTTGGAATGAGAAAATATAGATGTTATTCATGTTTATTAATAAATAAGGGTAAGTTCATCTTGGAAATTTAGTGACCTTATTTCTAAAGTATTGGTTCACAATCTATTGGAAATGTTAACCATTTATTAGAAGGTAAAAAATAAACATAGGTTGAGATTTTTTAGGTCAATGTATCACTTCACCAAATAATGAATCGTGGGATAAGAGTTGAAGTAAAAATAGTTCAAGGTGTAATCAAAGGAAAATATTATTCTTATAGAAACGTATATGTACTTATATTCTTCTACAAAACTATAGAAAAAAAGAGTCTCAAACCAAAAAATTTGTCCTAATGCCCTTATTTTTTATGAATCAAATGGTACCTTAGATCATCAATATTTCTATCCTTGTTATTGTTAAATTTTTCCACACCATGTTCTCTAGAATTATGCATTATAACATGATAGTTAGGTTTTCCTTCCATATCCATGTCTCTATTTTCCATCTATGTTCTCTTACTAGGGAACCTAGTTACGTGAAAATTGTACTTTACTTTCTCTCAAATTATGAAAATGTCATATTATCACTTTTTAATATGTGGTTCTTCCATAAATAGTTTATTTTAAATCCCTATATCACCAATAATATGTTTAAATTTTTACGACATAATTTATTTTAGGTGGGGAGAATATAACACCCCGAAATTTTAAAATAAGAACCTTATATTTGATAGCATGAATAACACATGACACCAAGAACGTAAGGGGATATAATACCAAGATTCATTAAAATATATTTACTATTTTAAATTTATTTTATATATTCAATATTATTAAATTCATGCAACACTGAGTTAGTGCGCGTTACATGTAGGAGTGATCTTCTTCGATGGCTTGCGTTACATGAATGATATAGTTTTTACATACAATAATTTTTTATTAAAATATAATTAATTAATATCATAAGATATAATTTATAAGTTATCTAGTGGTTATAAAAATTATTAATGTACTTAAGAAAATATATGGTTTAAAAAAATAAAAAATGAATAAATATGTTTCTGATTATTTAGAAATGAAAATATAAACCAATAGAAATTAATAAAATATTATTATTTTTATAATCACAAAGGTGTTTTTTCATAATAAATTAAATTATTAAAAATTATTGATTTATATTAAAGAAATATATTCAATAAAATATTTTTTTATAATCATCCAATAGATTCTATTGACTTAAGATAAGAATAAACTCAATATTACACATAAAAACATATATTTTTATTAAGCTATTTTTACCACCTTGTAATAGAGAACCCATTTCCAATTCAATTTTTAAAACATTTATAAACTAAATATCTAAAATTAAACTTTAATTTAGAATATAGAGATAAAAGTTTTCTTAGGGTGACATTTTGGTAATTTTTTATAATGTTTCATTTTTTAATGAATAATGAAAATACTAAAATTTAATCCAAAACTGCTTTTTCATCTAATTTATTTACAAGGATAAATTATAATTTAAATCGGACATAATGTTTAATTATATTATATATTTATAAAATTAATCCAATATAGGCCAATTAAATAAATTTCAATTTGAAATTGACTATAAAAACACAGCAATCTTTTGAGTGTTTTTACCTTAAAACCCCACATTATCATCCAATTTGCAGAATTAATTTTAATTTAATTTTTTTCATTTATATTATTGTAAATTTAAAAAATGGATTCCATATTTGGAATTATCTAAATTTATTATTTTTATTTAGGTAAACTTAGTTTCTTAATAAAAATATTAGTGAAAGTAATTAAATTTAATTACAATTATTATGGTTAAATTGGGATTAATAAGTGACTAAACTGTAACATTAAGGACAAAATCAACCTAGACACTGGTAAAAAATCCATTGGATGGCCATATTTAGTAACTTTCCAACATTTTCACTAATTTGGACCATTATTGATCAACTTTAAATAAATAATCATTGGTGGGGTTTCATTCTTTTAAAATATTTCAACAGAATCCACTCTTCCTCCATTATAAAAGGCCTCCTTCAGTTCCCATTCCTTTCACCTCTCAAGCCCATTAGGTTTGATCAAACTCTTCCCACCTCACTCCCCAAAATCCATTACTTACTATTTAATGCCTTTTTTGGGACGAAAGAGATCCATGTATGCCTTTTGGGGGGGACTAAAAGGTGTTACCCGATTATGAGGTAACACCCTCTTTCATACTCCTATATTTTATTTTCTTTCTCCAATTTCTACAATATTTTTATTATATTATAATATAAAAAAACTATATCCACAATATACTGGTATTTTTTTATTCATATTATTGTAACTAAACTAGACAGACTTACTTCTAATGGGTAACAAACATACTGTTTACATGTTTGGAGAACTGTCGCCTTGCTAAACGATGATTATTCAATGTTCATTTATTGCCTCTCATTGTGGCCATTATGATGGAAAATATTATTATATAAGATATATATATGATAAATAAAATATCATCAATATTCATTAATTCTTTTATAACACATACCTCTATAAATTCTATTTTGCGTAGAAACGATAACATCTCGTGTGGAAGTGTGGACTATGGACCCCTCAATACGAAGTGATTGGTTCATGTTATACATAGAACGTATTAAGGATTATATTAATAAAAATATATTAATTTTATTAATTTTATAATATATTGTAATTATAATATACATATGTATCATTTTCGTTTCATTTTCTAATATGATAAATAAATGAAAGTTGTGTTCATGTGAATGTATGCCATACCATCTCCATGAACGGTTCCTTACATTTCTTATAACCAAACATTATGGATTATTATGAATAGATATACATAGAATATATATGATATTAATGTCATGGTTTAAATTTTTTATGTGATGAAACCATGATAAATTTGATATGAAAAAAATAACAAGTTAAAACATACTAAATGAACTTTGCAATTAACACCAAATATAGTTAAATTAATGAATGTTTTTTACCAAACAGGTAATGAGACATTATGATAAGATAATATATGGTATAAAGAACATGATTACGGTTCTTATATAAGTTACTAAAAAAGTGTCAAACCACTATTGTAACACCCCATGATTTCATAGTAAGTTATATTCTTTAAATTCAATAGTTTGCCCTACATGCTACATCGAGTTCGAGCACACCACGACTAACCAAACTAGCCATTAAAAAGAAATTATGAATAGTATTAATTGTATTTTGAATTTTATATACTCTATATAATTTTAAATTATGTATTATGTGTTTCTTAGATATATTATAAGAACAGATTCAATTTTTCGGATAAAAAATCTATTTTTCAAAAAAACAATTACCACCGTTCAAATGGCGAACCCTTTATAAATTCAATATTTGAACCTTTTACATATTCAATTTGAAAAATTAAAATTCTTCTTTATAATCAGGATATCAATGTTTAATTTAGATGTAATTTTGGTATTTTTCTATTAATATTCAATTTTTTATGAATAGTGAAAAATAAAGTATTTTAATTCAAAATTGCTTTTTAATATAATTTATTTATATGGTTAGATTATATTTTAAATTTATTTTGAAGTGTAATTAGATTATATTTCTACCCTTTAATCCAGTGTTGGTCATTGGAATTAATTTTACTTAGAAATTATACATAAAAAAGTGTCAATCTTTTGATCGTTATTGTTTCTTAAAAACACACTATTTGTTTTGACAGTGGGAATTAATATTAAATTAATTAATCCAACTTATCTATTTTTAATTTGTTAAAATAGACATAATTTTTGAATTCAGAATATCAAATATAGCTTATGCTGATTTTTTTGGAATTTTTCTGAAAAACATCAATTTTTGATGAATAATGAAACCACTAAGTAGTAGTTAAAAATCCGACATTTTCATTTAAATGAAATTTTACTACTTCAGTGAATTGAATTTCGAAAATCCAAGATCCATGGTTGTTATTAGTATGTTAAATGTGTTTCAATAAGATGAAAATAATTTTCTGGTGAATAGTACCTTTTTTACTTTTATTTACCGCGGTTAAAGATAAATATGGAAATTGAAGGAAAAATAATATTATAATAATACAAAATTACTGGAAAACTTATAATAACCTTATTGGATGGGTCATTTCTGAGCATTGACCTACCTGGGACTATTTTGGTACCTCTTGGAGCCACTTAAGAATGATAATGACACTTTATTTTAATTAATTTAACGTAAAGACAAAAATGACAATAACAAATACCTTTTAGTATATCAATTTTTACATGAGATTGAATAAGTCATATTTTCGTCTATAAATAATAATTGGAATAATAAAAATATTTCTTACATTCTGGAAATTTTTTACCATTTTTATATATCATATAAATTAAACTATTTATATCACAATAATGATGTTGTATTTATCTCATTAATAAATGATTTAAATAAATATGATTATTAATATTAAAATAATATACAAACCCTATCCAATTATTATTGTATGATTTTTTTTGACCATGAGTCATCTTATCTTAAACTTTAATAATTTTTGGACTTTTAGAAACCGAGTATCACTATATAATAATCTAGTATTTTCACACTTTCCAAAAGAGCCCCTCTTCCCCCTTAAAAAAGGACTCCACTTCTAACCCATTCCACACACCTCTCAAGCCCCTTGGCTCATTCTAAACCTGCCAAAATATTCTCTCAAGATCACTCTCTTCCTCCCAGAAGCCTTACCTTAGCCATAAGGCACTTTAAGAAATCCTTTTGGTTCAATTCAAAGGAAGTTACCCAAATTAAATGTAATGCTTTCTCTTAAATTAATTTTTTTATTTTGGTTTATTTTACTTCTCCAACCCACTAAAAACTTTTTATTACATTATTTTAAAAAACAATACTATCCTCAATATACTAGGATGTTTTTATGAGAAGTATTAGAACTACACTTACACGCACCTCCATCTACTGGGTGAAGAACGTACTGTTTCTATGGATGGAAAACTAACGCCTCATGAAACAATTATTGTTCGATTATCTCCGTCAGCCTCTCATTGTGGACATTAAGTTGGAACATTATTTATATATGATATATATATATATTATGTTTATGTTTTTTTATGTTTATGTATTTTCCATTTATATCATTATTTTATGGTTTCTATTATGGTAAAATGCGATAATTTCATTTTAGGAAGTACAAACTACTGCCCCCTCAAAATGATAGGACTCATTAATGCCAAATGTGGGACATATAAAGGATGTAAATAATGATATTATATATGATATTATACTCTAAATATAATATACCTATGTATCATTATTTTTTAATTCAATTAAAATACAAAATATAAATGAATGTAGTGTTCATGTGTATGTACGACTTACGACCCCCATGAACAGTACATTTCATTTCTTATCTCCAGATTTTATGTACTATTTTAAATATATAAATATATATAATGGATATATAATATATATGATATCTAAATCATGTATATCATTCTAGAGATAATGGACTTTTGACCACATTGAAAAATTGTAATTATAACAAGTACATTTTTTACTCAAGTTCTGAACATCAATTAAATATCCAATATGAACTCAAATAATTAACAAATTTTTATATCATGGTAATAAGTGATATAAAAAGAATAATAAAATTTAGAAATGTTCTTAATCAAGTATAAAATAACTTATGTTTATTATTCAGGAAGAACAGGGAACATACAAGACAAGTCGGACTTCAGGTAAGGGGTTTGTTATCTCACTTTTAATTTTGTGAGACTTCCATTATTAACCACTTATTTATTGGATGTGGTGTATTGTATACTGAAATATTATATATATTATAATTATTCTCTTTATATTCATGGTATTCAGTGATTAATTTTGTGGTTATTAACGTTTTTTCATACAACTCGATTGATTAAAATGATGTAATGGTTTTTCATCTCACTTTTTATTCTTGTGAGATTCATGCAATATTGGGCACTATTTCCTTTTGTGTGGTGTATGTACTGCCCATGATTGTATTATTGGTGTAATATAATTTAATTTATGGATATTTACATCTTCATTTTATGAAACATATTTCATGGGTTGTATGTTTCAAAAGTTATAAAATCAGTAAAGGAATTTCAAATTTCAATTTCTACTCAGTGGGCTTTACACATACTTCATTGATTATTTTACTCCAAAATTATGTGTGGAATCACTATTTATTATTTATGTAGTAATTTCCACTCCTAGTTTTGTGGATTTACTTTTGATACACATAATTAATCCATAGAGAGTTTCTCAAGTCATTGATATAAACTTGATCTTAACAAAATTTACATTCATTGAGTTAAACAACCATGTCATTAGTGATGTTTTTAGAAGAATATTTATGAATTTACTCTGATTGATTTACACTGTTTATCGAATCAGATTGAGTGTATTTATATTTTTCACACATAATTATATCATTGATTTATTCTTTACCTAATCATACATTTTTTATAAGGGATTTCCACTCAATTTACATTCCTTTGAGACTTATTTGATGTTATGCACCAATTCACTTTTATATGGTGTATATACTGCCCTTTGACATAGTATATAATGAAATACTTTATTATCAAGATATTATAAAGTATTTATTACCTCAATTATTTGAATTCAAGTGTCTCTCATTTGGTTAGGAACTCTTAATAAAATTTCATTTTAAATGTTTTAAAATTTTATTCTTCTAAATATTTCTCATTAATGTCAAATTTTTAAAAATGGTTTTTAGGATTTATTTATATTGGCATTAATGTTTTAAAATTAATATTCCTTTTAAACGCTTTGAAGTGGTTTGGGACACTTTTATTCAAAATCAATTTTTAAACGGCTTCTTGACAGATAGCGTTACTTTTAAATGTTTTCTAGAAAAAGGGTTATATTTCTCTCAAATAGTTTTGATGATTATTTTCATCTATGTAAATATCCTTCATTATTATCGATTGAGGTTAATCTGTTTCAATACTATCTTTCATATTGTATTGAATGAGTTATGTTTGACTGTGGATGTGCTATTTTTATACCGTTCATGGTTTGTGGATAAAGTATTGACATTTAATATGCTATTTTTAATATGAATGTTTATGTTATGTTTCAAACATTTCATATGAGTTATGCATTGGACTTATTAAGTAATGGGTGGAGCCTGCTATAGCTCCTTGATGCAACGTTAGGTCTCATGAGACAAACTACTGTCTTGGCCCAAGGCCATGAAAAAATCTTATTTTTAGTCTTGGGAAAAGGCCTTGACTATGTGGTTATGATGTCCGAAATTATGCATTCCATCATTATGGGAGTATATATTGATATTTCATGTGGTTATTCGACTAGTAGAATACCCATGACTATGTTTTATTATATCATTATTTACTCACTTCATATTCCTTCCATAAAGTGCTAGTGTTTATTATTTGTAAAGTCATGTGTTTTTAATTATTCAACATGCCTAATTTTTTGTTATCTTCAACTATATTGCTTACTCATACTTAGAATTTGAGCTCACCCCTTTCTCGTGTTTCATTTTCCCTGGATATGATGATTCCAGTTATTAGTGACTTGTTGGAATAATCATAGAATCATGGATGAATCTAATGGAATAAATTAGTGTTGTTTTTCTTTTCAAGTTGTTGTGTTGAACTCATGTATGTAGCTTGTTTCCAAGACTACTAAACTGATCGGTCTGTCCAGACTTGATTCCTTGTAATCATGATAATGTAATAAAATAATGCACCGGCTCTTGGATTCAAGGGTCGGGGCATTACAGTTGGTATCAGTGGAATTTTTTTACAATCCATGGAATTGAGATTTAGATAAACTCTGAATAGAGCACATTACCCTAAGATAGACTACGAGGATTAGTGTAGAATAACTTCCTTGAATTTTAGTAATGTAGATATTTTGTTTATTTTCCATGCAGTACATCCCTGTATTGATACGAGCAGGTAGAGGTGGCTCTGGAATAGATGTACCTAGTAGTAAAAAATACGACAAGGAGTTTCGGTCTTGACCAAGGGTATCCTGGTACACATCAATGGGCCTTTCTCCACTCATGGTTACGATACTCCTTGGGGATATGCTTAGGATAATTTAAATTCTCTTTACAATCCGATTTGAAGTATTTTAATATAAGATGAGAAAAAATGACCTTAGTTGATCCTATGGTATTTTAAATTGAAAATAAGGTGTCATGATATTCTATAAATGATTTTATGAATATTATTACCCACATAATGATTTTTGGTTTTAGTCAATGGCTGGATTCCAAGGAAGTCATAGTAACTCTGATCATGATTTACTAGGTTTGAACTGTGGTGGAAATGAGCAACAAAATGGAATTTTGACTACTATAAAAGATATCATGTTCATGCCTAAACAGTTTTTAAAAATATGATCAACAACATATATATTAACCAACTCCCAGACTCAATAAGGAAAATAAAAGTGGTGAATAATAAGAGCTCCAGCAGTGAAGACCATGGAGAAAAGAAAGCTCATTTTCCATCATGCAGGAATTGTGGATGGAGAAACCTAAGAAGGTGTATTAATGGAACAAAGAAATGTTTTTTGTGTGGGAAAGGACATAAAGTAAAGAATTGCCAGGGAAAAATGAAGAGTACTATAGAAGAAAATAAAAATGGTCCTAAAAATCCATTTAGATTCATTTTCCATAAATTTAGAGAACTTGGACATTACCTGAGTGAATGCCCTATAAAATAGGATACCCTCTTGGTCAAGGACGAAGCTATGTTGAAATAAATTGTTGGAGAAATGTTTAAAATGTTTTAGTGCTCTTTTTTGATGGGATTACTTTGGAAGACTTTTCTATTTTATTTGTAACCCTGCAGTTTTTCATTTGAAAATGATATTTGAGGAAGACTTATATTTTCTCGTGTGGATATAGTTATAAATAACCATTTTGTTTTATATGATCATTGATTTTGAAGAAATTACATGTTATTAAATTTTGGAATTAAAATGCGAGGTATGAGATATCATTTGAGGTGAAATTATGTTATAGTTATTTGGAGGAATCAATCTCATTTTTTGGAATATTATAAAATTATATAATTGTTGAAAAAGAAAAACTCATAGATCACGAGATAACCCATCACATCAAACAAAGCTACGGGAATCGAACCCACAACCATATTATGATTGGGATTTATCGCCTACCACTGGACTACGTGAAGTCCCTGGTTAGTGTGACTAATTATTTTTAGTGAAATGATATTATTGATCCATAATAAGTTTATTTGGGATATTAGGTCTTATCAAATGCATATCCATAGTACTGTAAAATTATTTGGTGATTAAGTGGTAAATGTTATTTTGGAAGTCGTTCGGTCTATTGGGAATACTATATGCCTAAGTAAAATAGAATACTATGGGATTTCATTTTAAGAGTAAAGGTGTTTTTTGCCTATTTTTTTATTGTAGAATTATAGTGATTTGGGTTATTTATGTAAATAATTAACCTATCATAGATAATATGTGATTAGGTTAATTAATTTTAAGTATGTGACTTTAAGAGTAGCAGATATTATTTAGAGATACAATTTAACGTCGAAAACTATGTAAAAAAATTCTTCTATGTTTTGGGTTTTAATATTAGTTTGGATTATATTAAAATAATTTATGTACAATTTTTTATAGAATGGTATTTATTTAACTTTGGGTATTGTTGGTTTAGTTTTTGAAATTAAGATCAGTATTTCTTTAACTAAATTATTATACTTTTTTCGAATCATTTGATCATTTATTAATCATTTTGGTTTTGGTTAATCTCTAAAGAAAAGGGAAATATATTGTTCATCCATTGTGGATTATGTGATTCTCTATAACTTGATTCTTTCACTTTAGGTGTGACCAATTTATATTTACTACTCATAATTTGGAGTGAATGATGATTTTGTGGTATGAATTAGATTAAGGATGAAACTCTACATGTCATGTATATTTTATGTTCACTTATTCTATAAATAAATTAATTATTAAACTTTAAGGAAGTAATATTAAAACCAAAAATTTGTTATCCTAATGCTTTATGTTTTGTTGAATTGATGACATTTTAAATCATCATAGATTGATTGCATTGAGGCCCTCAATTTTAAACTTGTTTGTGATTGATGACCTCAATCACTCCCTATATATATTTATGATTTCCCTCCAATTATGTCTATTTAATTTCCACCAATATTCTCTTAATAGAAATCATAATTTAGTGGTAACTTTTTCATCTCCTTTTCCCTCTTATCAAGACTATATTTTATTATCCCAATTTCCAATGTGGGTTTTCCACAAAGTTATTTTTCTATTTTTAACCTTTTAATTTCGAAGAACAATTTCGAATTGTGAGGATTTAATTTATTGAAAGATGATAGAATGTAACTCCACAATAATGTATAGTATGTTATTTTCATTAAATTTAATAGTTTGCACTACACGCAACACCGATCTCAAGCGCACAATAAATTACAAAACTAGCCGTTCAAAAGCAGTTATGAATAGTATTAACTGGATTTTGAGTTTTATATACTCCATATAATTTTAACTTATGTATTATGTGTTTTTTAGAAATATTATAAGAACAAATTCAATTTGCCATATAAAAAATGTATTTCTCAAAAAAATTAAATTTGACCACCTTTTAATGGTGAACCCTTTTTAAATCCAATATTTGACTCTTTTACATATTAACTTTGACAAAATAAAATTCTTCTTTATAATAAGTACATCAAAATTTACTTTGGATTAGATTTTGGTATTTTTCTAATAATATTCATTTTTTATGAATAATGAGAAATAATTTATTTTAGTTTAAAACATCCTTTTAATCTAATTTATTAATATGGTTAGAATATATTTGAAATTGGTTTTTAAGTGTAATTATATTATATTTTTACCCTTTAATCCAATTTTGGTCATTAGAATTAATTTAAATTTTAAATTATACATAAACAAGTGTCAATATTTTGATAGTTATTGATTCTTAAAAACACGCTATTTGTTTTAACAATAGGAATTAATTTTAAATTAATTAATCCAACTTCTAAGTTTTGAATTTGGTAAAATAGACATCATTTTTTAATTTTGAATATCAGTTATAACTTAAGATGAATTTTTGAAATTTATCTGAAAAACATCAATTTTTGATGAATAGTGAAACCACTAAGTAGTAGTTGAAAATTCGAATTTTTCATTTTAAATTAAATTTTACGGCTTCTGTAAATTGAATTTCAAAAATTTGAGATACATGGTTTTTATATTAAGTAAAATTTGGTTCAATAAGATGAAAATAATTTTTGGTGAATAGTAACATTTGACTTTCATTTACCACGGTTAAAGGTAAATAGGGTAATTAAAGGTAAAAAATAATATTATAATAATAAACAATTACCTTAACACTTGTAATTACCTTATTTAATGAGTAATGTCCAAACATGGGCACTATTGGGTCCATTTCGGGACCCCATGGAGCCACTTGAGAATGGAAATGTCAATTTATTTTAATTAACTTAAAGTAAAGAGAAAAATTACATTAACAAATATCTTTTAGTTTATCAATTTTTAGATGGTGTCATAAATGTCATATTTTCGAATATAAATAATCATTGCAAATATAACAAGATTTCTTACTTTATGGTAATTTTTTTATAATTTTTAGACATCAAATAAATTAAATTATTTATGAAACAATAATGATGTAGTATTTACCTCATTAATAAATTATTGAAATTAATATGATTATTAATATTAAAATAATATCCAATACCTGCCCAATTCATATTGTATGATTTTATTTAGTCCATGAGTCAACTTATCTTTGATGTTAATTAGTTTTGGACCTATAGAAACTGAATATCACTATATAATAATGTAATATTTCCAACATTTCTAAAGAGCCCATCCTCCCCCTTATAAAAGGACACCACTTCTAACCAATTCCACTCACCACTCAAGCCCATTGGGTCATCCAAAAACTGCCAAAATAATCTATAAATATCTACCTATTCCTTATATAAGCCTTACCTTAGGTATATGGAACTTCAAGATGTCTGTTTTGTTCAAACGAAAGGAAGTTTCCCAAATTAAAGGCAATACTTTCTCTTAAATGCTTTTGTTTTATTCTGTTTTATTTTACTTCTCCAACCCCCTAAACACTTTTTATTAATTTTTTTATAAAAAAAAGTATTACCAATATTCTAGGATGTTTTTATGAGATGGATTTGAACTACACTTACACACACCAACATCTAATGGGTGAAGAAAAAATTGTTTCTGTGGATGGAAAACTAACACCTCACGAAATGATGATTGTTCGATTATCTCCTACCTCCTCTCATGGTGGCCATTAATATGGTACTTTATTTTCATATGATATATATTTTATGTTTATGTTTTCTTTATGATTATTTATTTTCCATTTATATCATTATTTTATGGTTTCAATTATGGGTAAAACGCGATAATTTCTTTTGAGGAAGTGTGGACTACCGCCCCCTCAAAATGATATGACTCATTATTAAATTATGTGGGACAGATAAAGGATTTAATTAATGATATAATATATGATATTATACAAGAATTATAATATACCTATGTATCATTATGTTTTAATTCCATTTAAATAGAAAATAGAAATGAAAGTGGCGTTCATGCGTACGTACAACTTATCATCTCTATGAATGGGGCATTTAATTTATTATCTCCAATTGTTACGCACTGTAATAAATAGATATATATAATGGATATATAATATATTTATGATATCTAAATCATTTATATCATTATGGAGATAATATACTTTTTACCACATGGGAAAATTGTAATTATAACAAGTTCATTTTTGACTCAGGTTCCGAACATCAATAAAATATCGAATATAAACTAAAATAATTAAATAATTTTTATAGAATGATAATAAGTTATATAAAAATAATAATAAAATTTAAAAATGTTCTTAATAATGTATAAAATAACATATGTTTATTTTTCCGGAAGAACAAGGAACGTACAAGACAAGTCGGACTTGAGGTAAGGGGTTTGTTATCTCACTTTTAATTCTATGAGATTTCCATTGTTCACCACTTATTTACTGGATGTGGTGTATTGTGTACTGAAATTTGATATATATTATAATTATTCTCTTTATATTCATGGTATTCAGTGATTAATTTTGTGGTTATTAACTTTTTTTCATACGACTCGATTGATTACAATGATGTAATGGTTTTTCATCTCACTTTTTATTCATGTGAGATTCATGCTATATTTGCCACTATTTCTTTTTGTGTGGTGTATGCACTTCCCATGATAATTTTATTAGTGTAATATAATTTAATGTAATGATATTTACATCTTAATTGTATGATCCTTATTTCATTGGTTGTATGTTTAAAAAGATACCAAATCAGTAAGGGAATTTCAAATTTCGATATCCACTAAGTGGGATTTACGCATAATTCATTGATTATTTTAGTCCAAAATTATGTGTGGAATCACTGTTTATTATTTATGTAGAAATTTCCACTCCCCTTTTTTGGATTTAAATTTGATACACATAATTACTCCATTGAAAATTTCTCAAGAAAATTAAATATAAACATGATCTTAACACAGTTTCCATTCATTCAGTTAAACATCCATATCATTGGTGATGTTTTTACAAGAATATTTGTGAATTTACTCTGATTGATTTACACTGTATATCCAATCAGATTTAGTGTATTTATATTTTTCAAACTTAATTGTATCATTTATTTATCCTTTACCTAAGCATACTGTCTTTATAATGGATTTCAACTCAATTTACATTCCTTTGAGACTTTTTTGTTGTTATGCACCAATTCACTTTTATATGGTGTCTATACTGCCCTTTGACATATTATATAATGAGATAATTTATTCTGAAGATATTATAATGTTTTTATAACCTAAATTATTTGTATTGAATTATCTCTCATTTCGTTAGGAACTATAAAAAAAATTCATTTTTAATGTTTTAAAAATTTATTCTTCTAAATATTTCTCATAAATGTCCATGTTTTGAAAATGGGTTTTAGGATTTATTTATATTTACATTAATGTTTTAAAATTAAAAATTCCTTTTAAATGTTTCAAAGTGGTTTGGGACACTTTCATTCAAAATCTATTTTTAAACGGCTTCTTGACATATAGTGTTACATTAAAATGTTTTCAAGAAAAAGGGTTATATTTCTCTCAAATAGTTTTGATGATTATTTTCAACTATTTAAATATCCTTCATTATTCTTGATTGAGGATAATCTGTTACAATACAATCTTCCATATTTTATTGAATGAGTTATGTTGGACTGTGGATGTGCTATTTTTATACCATTCATGGTTTGTGGATAAAGTATTGACAGTTTGTATGCTACTTTTAATATTAATGTTTATGTTATGTTTCAAACTTTTCATATGAGTTATGCATTGGACTTATTAAGTGATGGGTGGAGCCTGCTATAGCTCCTCGATGCAGTGGTAGGTCTCATGAGACAAACTAGTGTCTTGGCCCAATGCCATGACAAAATCTTATTTTAAGTCTTGGGAAAAGGCCTTGACTATGTGGTTATGATGTCTGAAATTATACATTCCATCATTATGAGAATATATATTTATATTTCATGTGGTTATTTGACTAGTAGAATACCCATGACTATGTTTTATTATAGCATTATTTACTCAACTCATATTCATTCCATAAAGTGTTCATGTTTATTATTTGTAATGTAATGAGTTTTATATTATTCACCATGCCTAATGATTTTGTTATCTTAAACTATATTTCTTACTCATAGTTAACATATGAGATCACCCCTTTCTCGTGTTTCATTTTCCCAAGATACGAAGATGTCAGTTATGAGTGACTTGCTGGAATAATCATGGAATCTTGGATGATTCTAATATAATAAATTAGGGTTGTTTTTCTTTTCAAGTTATTGTGTTGAAATTATGTATGTATCTTGTTTACAAGAATACTAAATTGATCAGTCTGTCGAGACATGATTCCTTGTAATCATGAAAATGTATTAAAATAATGCATTGACTCTTGGATTCTAGGGTCGGGGAATTATAGTTGGTATCAGAGGAAGTTTTTTACAATCCATGGAATCAAGATTTAGATAAACTTTTAATAGAGAACATTACCCTAAGATATACTCCAAGGATTAGTGTAGAATAACTTCCTAGAATTTTGGTAATGTAGACATTTGGTTTATTTTCCATGCAGTACATCCTAGTCTTGATATGAGCAGGTAGAGGTGGCTCTAGCAAAGATGTACCTAGGAGTGAAAACTATAACAAGGAGTTTTGGTCTTGACTAGGGGTATCCTGGTACACAACAACGAGCCTTTCTCCACTCATGGTTACGATACTCCTTGGGGATATACTTAGGATAATTTAAATTCTCTTTACAAACCGATTTGAAAGGTTTTAATATAAGATGATAATAAATGACCTTAGTTAATCCTAAGGTGTTTGAAATTGAAAATAAGGTGTCATGATATTCTCTAAATGATTTTATGAATATTATTACCCACACAATGCTTTCTGGTTTTAGTAAATGGCTGGATTCCAAGGAAGTCATAGTAACTTTGATCATGATGTACTAGGTTTGAACTATGGTGGAAATGAGCAACAAAATGGAATTTTGATAGCTATAAAAGATATTGTGTTCATGCCAGATCAGTTTTTATAAAATATGATCAACAACATTTATATTAACCAACTCCCAAACTCAACAAGGAAGACAAAATTGGTGAATAATAAGAGCTCCAATAGTGAAGACCATGGAGAAAAGAAATCTTATTTTCCATCATGTAGGAATTGTTGATGTAGACACCTAAGAAGGTGTATTAATAGACCAAATAAATTCTTTTTGTGTGGAAAAGGACATAAAGTAATGAATTGCTGAGGAAAAATGAAGAGTACTATAGAAGAAAATAAAAATGGTCCTAAAAATCCATTTACAGTCATTTTCTGTAAATTTAGGGGACCTGGACATTACCTGAGTGAATGCCCTATAAACTAGGATATCCTTTTGGTCAAGGAAGAAGCTATGTTGAAATAAATGGATGGTGAAATGTTTAAAATGTATTAGTGCTCTTTGTTGATGGGTTTACTTTGGAAGACTTTTCTCTTTTATTTGTAACTCTGTAGTTTGTCATGTGAAAATTGTATTTGAGGAAGAATTATATTTTCTCGTTTGGATATAGTTATAAATTACCATTTTTTATATGATTATTGATTTTGAAGAAATTACAAGTTATTAAATTTTGGAATTAAAATGCGAGGTATGAGATATCATTTGTGGGAAAATTATGTTATAGTTATTCGGGGGAATCAATATCGTTTTTGGGAATACTATAAAATTATATAATTTTTTTAAAAAAACTCATAGATCGTGAGACAACCCATCGCGTCGGACAAAGCTGTAGGAATTGAACCCACAACCATATTGTTATTGGGATTTATCACCTACCACTGGACTACGTGAAGTCCCTGGTTAGTGTGACTAATTATTTTTATTTAAATTATATTATTGATCCATAATAAGTTTATTTGGGATCTTATGTCTTATCAAATGGATATCCATAGTATAGTAAAATAATTTTGTGATTAAGTGATAAATGTTATTTTGGAAGATGTTTACTCTATTGGGAATACTATATGCCCAAATATAATATAATACTATGGGATTTCATTTGAAGAGTAAAGGTGTTTTTTACCTATGTTTTTACTGTGGAATTATAGTGACTTGGGTAATTTATGTATATAATTAACCTATCATAGAGAATATATGATTAGGTTAATTAGTTTCAAGTATGTGACTTTAAGAGTAGTCGATATTATTTAGAGATACAATTTAACGTGGAAAACTACATAATAAAATTCTTCTGAGTTTTGGGTTTCAATATTAGTTTGGATTATATTAAAATAATTTATGTACAATTGTTTATTGAATGGTATTTATTGAACTTTGGGTATAGTTGGTTAAATTTTTGAAATTAAGATCAGTATTTATTTACCTAAATTATTATCCTTTTTGCAGATCATCTAATATTTTATTAATCATTTTGGTTTTGGTTAATCTCTAAATAAAATCGAAATAAATAGTTCATCCATTATGGATTATGTGATTCTCTATAAGTTGATTCTTGCACTTTATGTGTGGCCAAGTCATTTTTAATACTCATCATTTGGAGTGAATAATGAGTTTCTGGTATGAATTAGATAAAGGATGAAACTATACATGTCATGTATATTTTTGTTGTCTTATTCTATGAATAAATTAATTATTAAACTTTAGGGAAGGAATATTAAAACTAAAATTGTGTTATCCTAATGATTTATGTTTTTTTGAACCGATGACATTTTAAATCATCATATATTGATTTTATTGAGGCCCTCAGTTTTAAACTTTTTCGTGATTGATGACCTTAATAAAATCATATATATATTTACGATTTCCTTCCAATTATGTGTCTATAATTTCCACCAATATTCTCTTAATATAGATCATAATTTAGTGGTAACTTTTTCATCTCCTTTTCTCTCTTATTAAAACTATATTTTGTTAACCCAATTTCCGATGTGGATTTTCCACAAAGTTATATTTCAATTTGTGACCTTTTAATTTTGAAGAAAAATTTCAAATTGCGAGGACAAAATTTATTGAAGGAGGGTAGAATGTAACACCCCAATAATTTATAGTAAGTTATTTTCATTAAATTCAATATCTTGCGCTACACGAAACACCGAGATCGGGTGCACAATGACTTTCCAAACTAGCCGTTCAAAAGCGGTTATGAATAGTATTAACTAGATTTTGAATTTTATATACTCCATATAATTTTAACTTATGTATTATGTTTTTATTAGACATATTATAAGAACAAATTCATTTTTCATATAAAAAATGTATTTTTCAAAAAAATAAAAATTTACCACCTTTTAATTGAGAACCCTCTTTAAATCCAATATTTTACCCTTTTAAATATTAATTTTGAAAAAATAAAATTCTTCTTTAGAATAAGGACATCAATATTTACTTTGGATTATATTTTTGTATTTTTCTAATAATATTCATTTTTTATGAATAGTGAGAAATAATGTATTTTAATTAAAAACATCCTTTTAATATAATTTATTTATATGGTTAGATTATATTTTAAATTGGTTTTGAAGTTTAATTAGATTATATTTTTACCCTTTAATCCAATTTTGGTCATTAGAATTAATTTCACTTTGAAATTTTACATAAACATGTGTCAATATTTTGATAGTTATTGATTCTTAAAAACACAATATTTGTTTTGACGATAGGAATTAATTTTAAATTAATTAATCCAAATATATGTTTTGAATTTGGTAACATAGAAATCATTTTTGAACTCAGAATATCAAATATAACTTAATCTGATTTTTTGTTATTTTTCTGAAAAACATCAATTTTTGATGAATAGTGAAACTACTAAGTAGTACTTAAAAATCCAAAGTTTTTATTTAAATTAAATTTTACGGCTTCTGTAAATTGAATTTAAAAAATCCAAGATACTTGTTTTTTATTAGTAAGTAAAATGTGGTTCAATAAGCTGAAAATAATTTTTGGTGAATCGTAACTTTTGACTTTCATTTACCCTAGTTAAAGGTAAATATGGTAATTCAAGGTTAACAATAATATTATATTAATAAACAATTACCTTAACACTAGTAATTAACTTATTAGATGAGTCATGTCCATCCATGGGCATCCTAGGGTCCATTTTGGGACCCCATGGAGCCACTTAAGAATGGCAATGCCAATTTATTTTAATTAACATAATGTAAAGAGAAAGATGACATTAATCAATATCTTTTAGTTTATCAATTTTTACATATTGTTATATACGTCATATGTTCGACTATAAATATTCATTGAAAATTTAGAAATATTTCCTACATTATGGTAATTTGTTTATAATTTTTAGACATCAAATAAAGTAAATTATTTATGACACAATAATGATGTAGTATTTACCTCATTAATAAATGATTTAAATAAATATGATTATTATTATTAAAATAATATCCAATACCTTCCCAATTAATATTGGATGATTATATTTCGTCAATGAGCCATCTTATATTTTAATTTAATTAGTTTTGGACTTTTAGAAACCGAATATCACTATATAATAAAATAATATTTTCCAACATTTCTAAAGAGCCCCCCCCCTTCTAAAAGGACACCACTTCTAACCCATTACACTCACTAATCAAGCCCCTTGGCTCATCCAAACCCTGACAAAATAATCCATAAAGATCCCCATATTCCTCATAGAAGCATTACCCTATGTATATGTAACATTAAGAATTCTGTTTTGTTCAAACGAAAGGATGTTTCCCAAATTAAAGGTAATGCTTTCTCTTAAATGATATTATTTTATTTTGTTTTATTTTACTTCTCAAAACCCATAAACACCTTTTATTAATTTATTTTATAAAAATAGTATTCCCAAAATACTAGGATATTTTTATGAGATGGATTTGAACTACACTTACACACACCACTATCTAATGGGTGAAGAACATATTGTTTCTGTGGATGGAAAACTAATGGATGACGAAACGATGATTGTTCGATTATCTCCTACCTCCTCGCATGGTGGCCATTAATATGGAAATGTATTTACATATGATATATATATATATATATTATTTTTTTTTTATTTTTTCTTTATTCTTATTTATTTTCCATTTATATCAGTATTTTATGGTTTCCATTATTGGTAAAACACGATAATTTCTTTTGAGAAAGTGCGGACTACCGCCCCCTCAAAATGATATGACTCGTTATTGAATTATGTGGGACGTATAAAGGATTTAATTAATGATATAATATACGATATTATACTATAATTATAATATACCTATGTATAATTATGTTTTAATTCCATTAAAATAAAAAATAGAAATGAAAGTAGCATTTATTCGTACGTACGGCTTACCATCTCCATGAATGATACATTTAATTTCTTATCTCCAATTCTTATGAACAATTATAAATAGATATATATACTGGATATATAATGTATTTATGATATATATATATCATTTATATCATTCTGGAGATAACGTACTTTTGACCACATGGAAAAATTGTAATAATAACTAGTTCATTTTTTACTCAAGTTTTGAACATTGATGAAATATCCAATATGAACTCTAATAATTAACTAATTATTATTGCATGGTAATAAGTGATATAATTGTAATAATAAAGTTGAAAAATGTTCTTAATCTAGTATAAATTAACATAAGTTCATTATTCATGAAAAACAAGGAACATACAAGACAAGTTATACTTGAGGTAAGGGGTTTCTTATCTCACTTTTAATTCTGTTAGATTTCCATTGTTTGCCACTTATTTATTGGATGTGGTGTATTTTGTAATGCCATTTGATAAATATTATCATTATTATCTTTATATTCATGGTATTATATGATTCATTTTCCGGTTATTATCTTTTTGTCATTCGACTCGATTGATTACAATGATGTAAGGGTTTTTCATCTCACTTTTTATTCCCGCGAGATTGATGCAATATTGGCCACTATTTCCTTTTTGGTAGGATATGTACTGTACATGATTGTATTATTGGTGTAATATAATTTAATATATGTATATTTACATCTATATTTTATGATCCTTCTTTCATGGGTTGTGTTTTTCATAAGTTACCAAATCGGTAAGGGAATTTCAAATTAGAATTTCCACTCAGTGGGCTTTACGCATACTTCATTGATTATTTTACTCCAAGATTATGTGTGGAATCACTATTTATTATTTATTTAGTAATTTCCACTACACTTTTTGTGGATATACTTTTGATACACACAATCCCACCGTTGATAATTTCTCATGTCATTGATATAAACTTGATCTTAACTCTATTTCCATTCATTGAGTTAAACATCCAAGTCATTGGTGTTGTTTTTACAAGAATATGTGTGAATTTAATCTGATTTATTTACACTGAATATCCAATCATATTGAGTGTATTGATATTTTTAACATATAATTGTGTCATTGATTTATCCTTTACCTAAGGATAAAATATTTAGATGGGATTTAATCTCAATTTAAATTCCTTTGGGACTTCTTTGCTGTTATGCAACAATTCTCTTTTATATGGTGTATATACTGCCCTTTGACATAGTATATAATTAAATACATTATTATAAAGATTTTTTAATGTTTTTATTAGCTCAATTATTTATATTCAAGCGTTTCTCATTTGGATAGGAACTCTAACTAAAATATCATTTTAAATGTTTTAAAATTTTATTCTTCTAAATCATTCTCATTAATGTCCACGTTTTAAAGATGGTTTTCAGGATTTATTTACATAATCAATAATGTTTTAAAATTAAAATTACTTTTAAAATATTCAAATTGGAATGGGACACTTTGATTCAAAATCTATTTTTAAAGGTCCTCTTGACAAATATTGTGACCTTTAAATGTTTTCAAGAAAAAGGGGGATATTTCTCTGAAATAGTTTTGATGATTATTTTAATCTATGTCAATATCCTTCATTATTCTCTATTGAGGTTAATCTATTAAAATAATATCCTCCATATTGTATTGAAAGAGTTTTTTTTACTATGGATGTGCAATTTTTATACCGTTCATGGTTTGTGGATAAAGTATTGAAATTTCGTATGATAGTTTTTATACAAATGTTTATTTTATATTTCAAACTTTTCATATGAGGAATGCATTAGACTTAGTAAGTGATGGGTAGATCCCGCTATATCTCCTCAATGCATCAGTATATCTCTTGAGACAAACTAGTGTCTTGGAACATGGCCTTAACAAAATTTTATCTGTAGTCTGGGCACAAGGCCTTGACTATGTGGTTATGATGTCCGACAGTATGTATCCCATCATTATGTGATTAGAAATTGATATTTCATGTGGTCATTCAACTAGTAGAATACCCATGACTATGTTTTATTATGGCTTTATTTACAAAGCTCATATACCTGCCATAAAGTGTTCATGTTTATTATTTTTAAATTAATGTGTTATCAATTATTCACCATGCCTAATGATTATATTATCTTCCACTTTATTGATTACTCTTACTGAGCGTTTTAGCTCACCCCTTCACCATGTTTTATTTTCCTAGGATATAAAGAAGTTAGATATGAGGGGCTTGTTGGAATAATCTTGTATGCTTGGATGTTTCTAATGGAATAAATTAATTTCTTTTTTCTTTTCAAGTTGTTGTGTTGAAGTTATGTATGTATCTTGTTTCCAAGATTTCTAAACTAATCGGTCCTTCAAGACTTGATTCCTTGTAATAATTCCAATGTATTAAAATAATGCACCGACTCTTAGATTCTGGGGTCAGGATATTACAACTACAAAGTTGTATAAATACCACACAAAAAAGGAAGTTCAAGGTAAGGTATTATAGTCCCACTTTTCTTACTATGAGGAATACCTTTTTTGTTCACCAAATTTCCTATATGTAGTTTATATAGTTCCACATTGATATTTAATATCATGAATTCTGTTATATTAATGGTATTTAAATGTTTCATTTAATGATTATTACATTTTAGTTTTTCAATTCATTTGTTACCATATTGTTAATGGATGTTCATCTCAATTTACATTTCGTTGTGGATTTATTATTGTTATACACATGGTTGCTTTTATATGGTTTATATACTTACCATTTAAATGATATATCATGAATATACTTAGTCTAATGATATCATATCATTTAGTTTGTTTTATTCCTTCATTACGTTGTGATTTAAAATTTTTCAACGTGGTATGGGTCAGTTAGGAATGTTTATATATTATTTTCCTCAAAAATTATATTTATAATATGAAAATTGTATTATCATTTTAGGAAAATAAATAACCATTTTTCAAAAAAAAACTTTTATTCTCGATGTATATTCATGACTATTTACATGTATTTTTTCCATTTTTTCACACTTTTTTACTGAAAATGATTTTTTTATTAAAACCGAACATCATTTCGTTATTTAGTCGAAGAACCTGTTTTCATGAAAAAATCAAGTTTTATTGAAAAGAAAATTTAAAATTTTTCAAAATGATTTAGTGATGAAATATTTTTAATTTTTTCCATTACCCATGTTTTCAAAGGAATATCCTTTTTGATTTCTGGATAAGGTATTTTTCGAAATTTTTTACCATATAATAGAAATATTCTTTTAACTCATACGACATTGCACAAATTTATCATCTTTATTTTCATTGAATAGTAGTTTTCATGTTTAAAGATTTAATTTATAATGAACATTTTATTAACAGATATTTTCAATGAATAATATTTTCAAAAGGTTTTTAAAAGAAAAGGAGAATTTCTTCAAGAATATTTTTAAAAATTATTCTTTTATTTCATCAATGACAATAACCCTCATTATTACTTATTCTTCTTTGAGGTATTATTGATAAATCCATATTTAGTATGTATATTTAATAATTCATAATATTTATTTGATATATGATGAATTATTTATAATGGTAGTGATGTGTGGGGATCATACTTTATATAGCCCCTTGATGCATCAGTAATCTCATGAGATGAAATGGTTGGCTAGCCGCCTTGGATGGTTTTTTACCCCGTAGCCAACCCGTCTTATGAATGGTCTTAATGGAACTGGTTCCATGTACCTAGTAAACATATAATCTAATAATTATGCATTTTCTTCATATTAGTTTCATTTATTATTCATCAATGACATTTTATGTCAACATATCTATGGATTTATTTCATTTTTAGTTTATTTGTAACGACCCAAGAAAATAAGGAATATTTCATTTTCATATTTGTTAATATTTTTGAATTAAATATTAATTTTACTTTAAAGGGGATTCTATATTTGATGGCGTACCCAATACCCAACAATGGGTATCTTTGAAAACTTAGGTTGCATAAAATGTTGAGTTATACTGAAAAATATCAATATAATATTATTTTTTAAAATTGTAGTTAACGCCTTTCCGTTGTAATAGAGGGAATGAAAAGAACTAACTAAAAATTGTTATACATGTCTGTTAAATGTTTTTACATTTATCTAATATATTTTAGATTCATAAAATAAAAATGAATCTGATTTTAAGAATAAATACTCTTATATTCTTTAAAAGGTTGTTTTATCGCCTTTTGATGGAGAACAATTTTTAAATCTAGTTTTTGTCACTTATATATATTATATATGATAAAATAATATTATTATTTATATATGGGACATCAAAATTTACATTGGGTATTTTTTGGGTATTTTTCTGAAAAAGTCAATTTTGAAATGAATAGTTTAAAATACTGCATTTTAATTGAGAACTACCTTTTAATCTAATTAATTTGTATGGTTGTATTATCATTTTAAATAGATTTAAAGTTTAATTAGATTATTTTTTTTTTACCATTTTATATAATTTTGGTCATTTTATGTAATTCCAATTTGAAATTGGACATAAACAAGTGTTAATCTTTTGATAGTTATTATTTCTTAAAATCCTATTTTTTGTTATGACAATGGGAATTAATTTTAAATTATTTTTTGCCTATTATATGTTTTGAATTTGGAAAATTGATTCCATATTTGGAATCAGGAGGTCTAATTTGTTTAACTAGGTATCTTTTATTTTTAGACATTTTGAATATTTACTTTGGTAAATATTTTATTTACCATGGTTAAAGAGTAAATCTAGTAAATAATGGTAAACAAAAATTATTATGATAATATTAAATTACCATTAAATGATTACTAATCCTATTTTTGGATAAATTTCCAAACATCTTCATCCTTGTGTCTATTTTTTTCCACATGGAGCCAATTGGGAGTGATAATGACAATTTATAGTAATTAATTTAAACTAAAGACAAAAATGATACAAACATTTATCTTTGAGTAAATAAATTTTTTAAATGGGGTAATATAAGTTGTCACTTCAACTATAAATATTAATTTTCATGAATAAAATATTTCCTACTTCATAGTATTTTATATATAATTTTTCTACATATTATAGATAAAATTATTAATTAGACAATGATGATGTAGTGATTACCTTATTAATAAATAATTTAAATAAGTGAGATTACAAAATTTAATAAAATATCCAAAACCAGTCCAATTTTTATTGTATTATTTAATTTTGAAAAATATTCATCTGATCTTTGAATTAAATAAATTTTTAAATTTTTTAAACAGAAAATATTTATATAATAAAATAATATTTTCAAACTTTCCTAAAGAACCCCACCTCCCCCTTATATAAAGCCATCACCTCTAACGCATTACTCACACCTCTCAAGCCCCTTGTATCTTCCAAAAACTATCAAAATAAGCTCTCAGTATCCCTCTATTCAACATAGAATCCTTACCATAAGTATAAAGATCTTCAAGAAAGGATTTTGGTTGAAAGTAAAGGGAGTTACCCGATTTAAAGGTAACGTCTTCCCTCAATTTCTCTTCTTTAATTTTACATCTCCACTCCCTATGCTCTTATTATTTTTTTTCCATAACTACACCAGTATACTCAATATAATAGGTTTTTTTATGATAAGGATTCAAAATACTCTTACAAACACCTCCGTCTGATGAATAAAGAACATCACGTTTTTGTGGACGGCGAACTACTACCTCACAAAACGATGACTCTTCAATTATCTCATACTACCTCACATGGTGGCCACTAATATTGAACTATATTTATATGGGATTTATATTATATTTATATATTTTCCATGTATCTGGGTTTTTCATTTATATCATACCTTTATGGTTTTTATAACGAGTAAACAAGATAATTTCAATTGAGGAAGTGCGGACAATTACCCCTTCAAAGTGATATTACTCGTTCATTCCAAACATGGGACGTAAAAAAGATGAAGAAAATGAAATTATATATGATATTATAATGGAATTATAATATATTTATATATCATTATGTTTTCATTCCATTAAAATATGTAATAGAAATGAATGTAGCGTTCATGTGTATGTACGCCTTACCGTCTCCATGAACGGTGCATTTCATTTCTTATCTCAAAATTTTATTTAATGTTATAAATAAATATATATATATAGTGGATATATATGATATATATGATATCTAAATCATTAATACCATTCTATAGATAATTAAATTTTTACCACATGAACAACTTTTATTTATAATAAGTTCATTTTTTACTCAAGTACCAAATATCTAAAAACAGACCATTATTTACATAAAAGGATACATAATGTATATATCTTGGTAATAAATGATATAAAAGGAATAACAAACCTGAAAATGTTCTTAAGAATGTAAAAATTGACATTATTTTATTATTCAAGAGATTACAGAACGAACGGGTCAAGTCAGACATGAGGTAAGGGACTTCATCTCAATAACCATTCATGGAGGCATATTTTGATTTCTACATGACTTTATTTTATATAGTTTGTAAACCACTTTTAATTTTCATTTTATTCAAATGGAATCTTTTCTTTAGGAAGTGTTTTACTGTACGACAAAAATAATGTTTCTTTTTAACGTACATTGTGCCAATGACCATTCCGCCACCATGAGTATTATTTGATATTTGTCTTATTTAAGAAGACGTGGTGTTTTATTAAAGGAAAATAAATTCCATATACCCTTTTAACTTATTTTTTAATTGAAAATGGTTTTGAGAAAGAATTAGTTATTTCAATATCTTGAAATGATATTGAAATGTGAAAATTTTTTCTTTCCTTTATGCTTATTTTATGTGTTATTGTTCTTGGGAATTGATTACATATATAGGTGATTCCTTGATAAACCAAGGGTGGGTGAGATTGAGATAGCTCTCTAATGCATTGGTTAACGTGACAGAGGTAAACATTAATGTTTCACATAAGAGATTTAAGGAATATACTGTGATGGGTATTCCAATGTAACTCACTTCGTAGTTGTTAGGTCCACAAGGATGAATACCCTGAGGGGGGGTGGGTGAATCAGGGTATGACTAATTTAAAACTAAAGCCTGTTCTGATCTTGTTTCATGGTTGAGCAAAACTCTCTTCTCTCTTTTTCCTGTTGCGCAAAGTAAATAGAAAGCAGTATGCACAAGACACATCAATTTTACTTGGTTCACCACAAAGGGCTACGTCCAAGGAGCATACGCCGACAAGTTGCCGGTCGTACCAAATTCCACTAATCTTCACTTGTTGTGGATTACGAGGTTCGGGTTAGATCACTTCTAAGCCCAGGCTCACTTTCTTTACAAGTTTAGGGTCAGCTCACTGCTTTCCCAAAGGTCACTCCCTGTTTCTCTCTCTCTCTCTGGCTCACTGCTGGTGGAGAGGATCACCTTCTTCCTCGCCCTAAGCTCACTCCTCTTGGAAGGAATCCACTCACAGTTCATAGACCTGTAGGTCTCTTCATTTTCATGAATGAATGCATCTTCCTCTGTGTGTAGATGCTCTGTTGAAGTAAAACTTTCACCCATAGATGAATATCTCTTTGCACCGAAGGTATCGGGCAACGTACCAGCTTCCACGCAGTCCAAAAAACACTATGGGAACAAAAACTTACTTGGCGCGCAATTCAATCTCGGCACGCAAGTATCATCACACAAGTCACAACGGGCGCGCAAGTCCTCCTCAGACACTTGCACAACTCAAGATTCCTCAACTAAAAACTTGCGCGACTCTCTTCTTTTTACACCCAAACCAATACTGGCATGCAACTGCCAACTGGCGCACAACTTCTAACACCGGCGCACAACATCAACTATTGGCGCGCAAATTCACCTATGTGAGCCACACTCACCACTTGCGTGACCACCACACCTGCGCGACGGGAGCTCTGATTTCTCAAAGTGTTGAACTCCGTTGAGAATGAGGAGGGGTGGTCCAGTATTTATAGGAAAATTGACCACCCTGCGCGACGGCGCGCAAGTCACCTACACAACCCAGTCTCAGCGTGCAAGTCTTCAGTCCTTTTAGACACTTGCACGACCAACTCCCAAACTTGCGCGAACCTATTTCCTTAGCCATATTTTGATCTTCTGATCTTGAAAAACATATGGCATGCAAGTTTCCTATTTTCCAAGTCCTTGGCTCGCAAGTCCCTTTTCCAAAAACACTTTTCTTCATTTGCCGATTTTCAGGCCCAAAAATTTGGCTAACACTTGAAAAATGGCACCACCTTGTATCTGTTCTTTTGTACCGCCTCCATATCATCCATTCCTTTTATCGACGTTCATGAATCAATCATGGATCGTTGAACTCAGCTCTTGAACTCGACATTCCACCATGAAATCCTCTTTGTCAACAAATTTGTATGTCATTGTATTGCTTTGTCAACAATCACTACTCATATGTCCACTTTGTCAACAAACACAATCACCACAAAAATGCTTCAATGATACCTTGGGGGATTTTTTCCCAACAATCTCCCCCTTTGGGTTTGTTGACAATTCTTCTAAAACAAAGATAAGTCATTGATTCTTCAGCCTCCATTTGCCTCATTGCGATTCTGATAGCGATCAAGGATTTACTCAACACATACTCTAAGCCCACATGAGCAATTCTCGGCATGAGAAAAAAGAGTAAATGAAAAGTTCATCAATGAATCACTTCATCTCTGACATCTACTGTTGACACTAAACTGATACCAATTTGTACTAAACTGATACCAATTATTGATGGGCTTTTTGGAAGACCAGTGTTTGGTTTGGAAATATTCATACCACTTTCCAACACCACTCTTTTGATTTTATCACGATCCGCATCAGTCGTGATATCTATTCTTTGATCGATCACTTCTAGCATCGTCAGATTTAATACACTCCCCCTTTTTCATTGCTCCCCCTTTCTGCCTGCTCCACCTGTCAGCTTCCCCCCGTATCTTTCATGATTTCTCAAATATCCACACTGTCTCCCAATCACTATTTTCTCCCCCTTTAACAAACACTATTTTCTCCCCCTTTTTCAACAAACCCAAAGGTAACTTCTTTGTAGTCTGTAACAGAGTAGAGAACACAAATCAGCACATTAGGGAAAAAGACATCATACCTCGGGGAGAGGGGGATGGGGGGGTGGTCCACATCCACACTATGTCAAGTGCGGGGAATCGACTGAACTCCCAGAGCCAGTCGATGCCTCTCAAAATCTTCCTTGGGTAAGGCCTTTGTCAGAATGTCTGCAACCTGTAGCTCTGTAGGCACATACTCCAACTTCACGATGCCCTGCTCAACCTTCTCCTTGATGAAATGATACTTGATCTCAATGTACTTTGTCCTGGAATGATGGACATGATTTTTGCTAAGATTTATAGCACTTGAGTTGTCACACTGTATTCCGATCAGAGACTTCATTTCAACTCCCATATCTTCAAGCTGCTGCTTCATCCACAATAATTGTGTGCATGCTTGAGTGGCTGAAATATACTCAGCTTCTGCGGTGCTTAATGAAATTCAATCCTGCTTCTTTCTCAACCAAGCAATACATAGTCCGCCAAGATAAAATGCACCTCCAGATGTTGATTTCCGGTCATCTACTGAACCGGCCCAGTCTGCATCAGTATATCCCAATAATTATGTCTGAGGCTTGTCGTTATATGTCATCCCGAAGTCCACTATGCCCTTGATATACCGAATTATTCTTTTCACTGCAATCATTTGACTTTCCTTGAGATTACATTGATATCTCACTTCTTGGCATGTGGCGAAAACAATATGAGGCCTTGTCGCGGTCAAGTACAACGGACTTCCGATAATTTGCCTATATTCTGTGATATTAACTGCCTTTCCATCCTCATATTTTGATAATCTCATCCGGGTAGCAACCGGAGTCTTCATCTCCTTGGAATTATCCATTCCAAACCTTCTTAGAACCTCCTTGGCATATTTGGATTGAGAAATAAAAGTTCCATTACTTCCTTGTGTCACCTGTAAACCAAGGAAAAATTTTAGCTCTCCAATCATTGACATCTCAAACTCATTTTTCATGAATTCGGAGAACTTTCTGCATTGAGCTTCATCTGCTCCGCCGAATATTATGTCATCAACATAAACCAGAACCATCATCTGTTGATTACATTAATTACTAAAATAGAGATTGTAATCAACTCCTCCACACTAAAAACCAAGCTTCTTCAAATACTGATCAAGCCTTGAGTACCATGCTCGTGGTGCTTGTTTCAGCCCATACAATTCCTTCTTCAGCCTGCAAACTTTGTTCTCATACTCATGAATAAGAAAACCATCTGGCTGCTCAGTGTACACCTCTTCTTCCAGAACCCCATTCAAGAACGCAGATTTGACATCCATCTGGAACACTTTAAACTTTATTTGCACTGCTATGGCCATGAATAATCTGATTGACTCCAGCCTTGCAACTGGTGCAAATGTCTCATCAACATATATTCCTTCGATCTGGGAGTACCCCTTGCACACTAGTCGTTCTTTGTTTCGAATCACAGTTCCATCTTCATTCATCTTGTTGTGATAGACCCATTTAGTCCCAATAACATTCTTGTCTGCTGGTCTCGAAACAATCTCCCACGTCTGGTTCTTCTCAATCTGATCAAGCTCTTCATTCATAGCTTGAACCCAGTTTTCATCTTCAGCTGCATCAGAAAAACATTTTGGCTCCACCTGAGATAAAAACGATGTCTTCTGTAATGACTTCATTCATCGAGTCTGAACTGGTGATGTCTGGTCACCAATGATATTCATCCTATCAATTTCAGCTCGACTCTTTGGCTTCCTTGCAGATATAGACTTGACACTTTCTTTTTCATCCTCAGTATCTTCTTATGAGTCAGCCTTTGCAACTTCTGCCCCCCTGTGTTGCTTTTTTCATCATTACTTTCAACCAAGAACTGTTCACTGGATCGTTGAGTATTCTGTTCATTTTCAACTATAGTGACATCATTGCTCTCAATGATTTTTCCTAGCCACTTGTTGAAGCATTTATATGCTTTACTTTTCCCTGAGTAGCCAAGGAATATCCCTTCATCTCCTCATGCGTCAAACTTGCTATGATTTTCTTTGTTGAGAATGAAACACTTACTTCCAAAGATTTGAAAGTATTTCAACATTGGCTTATTTCTGTACCATAGTTCATACGGAGTCTTATCTTGCTTCGGACACAACAGAGACCTATTTGAAACATAGACCGATGTTAAAATGGATTCCTTCCAAAATTTCTCTGGTAGGTCCTTATCAATAAGCATTGTTCTGTCCATGTTGTTGATGAACCGATTTCTTCTTTCAACAACTCCATTCTGTTGGGGAGTTCTTACTGATGATACTTGATGCCTTATCCCATGTTTCTCGAGATAGTTCTCAACCTGACTATTTGTGAATTCCATACCGTTATCAGTACGAAATTTCAGGATTTTCTGCCCAAGCATCTTTTCTGATTCCCTCCTATACTGCTTTATACAACTGAACACCTCTGTCTTATGTGTAATGATGAATACCTATACCATTCTGTTATAATCATCAATAAAAAGAATATCGTACCTTTTCCCATTTATAGCTCGTGGTGAAATAGGTCCACATACATCAGCATGAACCAATTCGAGCACTGTAGTTGATTTCTGTTCCTTTGGCCTGTATGTCTTTCTGATGATCTTCCTTTGTAGGAAAGCATCACACGTATGAGTGCGATCACGTTATAGTTTGGGAAGGTCTCTAGAAGCATCACATTTTACAAGATATTCCATAGATGGTTGGCATAGATGACCAAGTCGCTTATGCCACAACTGGTTTTCTTCCTCTATGGATAAAAGACAAGTACCTTCTTCTCCACCTACAAGGTAGAGATTTCATTTTGACCTTTTTCCCTGCAGAACAGCTGCTCCATCTTTTCCTTTCACAACACACATCTTCTTGGTAAATTGGATAGAGTGCTCAGAGTCACATAGTTGACTGACACTGAGTAAGTTATGACTGAGACCCTCTACTACCAAGACATCAGCACGTCTCATCTCTTTTCCCCCAAACTTGGCTTTTCCTGGGCCAAAAATCTTCAGGCCTTCATCATTTCCAAATTTGACAACTCCTTCTTTTTCATATTTGATTCCTGTAACAAGATCCCTATTACCCGTCATGTGGTATGTGCATCCACTATCAAGGATCCAAACACTAGATCGATCTGATTCTTTAAGAGAGATCTCCACCACCACAAACTTCTCATTTTTCTTCTTCTTGGTCAATACTTTTTCTTTCACACTCGGCATGGATTGAGACTTCTGTTCTTTCTTAGAGTATGATGGACCACCCTCATCTTGAAGAGCTGCAAATCTGTTCTGAAATTTTAACTCACTTGTTGGTTTATTGATCTGCTGCTTGCGAACATTTTGATTCTGCTTTGACACATTTCTCTGAATGGTTGAAGTGCAACATCTAGCCATGTGTCCAAATCCTCCGCACCAAAAATAGTGTCCTTCAAAATGTGTTCTGGAAAACCGTTCTCGTTTTGGCTGCCATCTCTGTTCATGTTCCCTTCTATATCTCTTGGCTATGGAACACACATACTATGAATGTCCCATTTTCCCACAGCAATAACACCTGATATAGGATGCATTCCCTCGTGATATTTCAGCACCACAATTTTCCCAATGAGATCTCTGAATATTCTGATTCTGTTTTGTGCCCAAATCAACCTTCACTTTCGGGATGAGTGCTTGCGGTCTGACTGCAATTGTCGTAATTTTTTGTTCTTAACTAAGCCCAAAAACGACCTTAACATCTGAGCTCAATTGCTGCTTCTTCCCTAATGAACTGATAGTCTCCTCTTTCATCTTCTCTATCTTCTGAATGGCCTGATTTTCGGATATCACATTGGGGGTCAAGAGTTTATCTTGATCCTTAAGCTTTTTTCGTAGACTGACCGCTTCTTCTTCAAGCTCTTTGATATGTCTAACCTGATCTTTTCTTGTGTTAGTCAAACAATCAATTTCCTTCTTTTGTTCCTCAATTTTAAGCTTATACTCAACAATATTTTTTGAGTTCTCTGGTGTTGAGGATTTTAGTCTTTCAATTTCTTCTAACACCTGAGACTTTTCATCATGCTATTGTTGCATATAGAGTTTGGCATCACGAACCACTTTATTGGCTTTCTTCGTTTTGGCTCTCCAAATGTCTATCTCTTCAAGAGCTGCTTCCAATTTGGATTCCATATCAACTCTCCCTTCAATTTCTTCTTCTTGTTTAGCATCAGCTTCGTCTCCCTTTTGAGAACTACCAACAATCGCCACCAAGGCATTTACCCCACGATCTCTACAACTTTTAATTTCCTCAACCTCTTCATCCTCAGAATCATTCCAACTTTCAAGTTATTGTGAGAGAAGATCCGTTTTCTTGAAGAAATTTCTTTTGAATTGCTTCTTCCCTTTCACAAAATCTGAAGCTTTCTTCTTGGGTATTTCAACTTCATCATCATCATCATCATCTTGAAACTTATTTGGTCATCTTGTTGTAAGATAACCAACCGTTCCACATCGAAAACATGCTAGTGGAAGTTTACCTGTAAATTTTCCTCTTCCACTTTGTAGATTTGAAGAAAGAAATGACATCACCTCATCTGTCTCTTCTTGTTCATTAGAATCTTCAATGGTGAGCTTCTTCATGGCCTTAAATGCCACCTCTTTATACTTCCCCTTTTCCACAGCCTCATTATCATCATTCCTCATTTCATATGCAACCAAGGTACTGTGAAAATTGTCCAATGTCAGCTCTTTTGGATCTATATCTTCTAGTACTGAAACTTTCGGATTGAACCGAGGTGGAAGTTTCCTCAAGATGCGCTTTACAATCTTTATGTATTCAATGACTTCTCCAAGACCTCGCATATCTTCCACAACAATGTTTACCCTGTCAAAGAATGCATCAACAGACTCATTCGGGTTCATTTTCAGATCATCATATTTGTTCCACAACACCTGCAGCTTTGCCTCTCTGACTTTTGTGTCCCCTTCATATATATTCAAAAGCTTTTCCCACATGGCATGTGACATTTTGAATGACATCACCTTCGTGTATATGGGATTGGAAAGGGCTCCCCCTAAGGCATTGATTGCTTTGGAATCAGCATCCAACTCTTTATGCTCAGCTTCTGATAAAGCACCACTATTAATATCAGCTATGATACCATGCATAGCTGCTGAAAACACATCCATTCCCAAGGATTGGAAATAGTGTTGCATCCGATTCTTCCATATCTGAAAATTATATCCGTCGAAGATCGGAATCCCTTTATGATTAGTGACCTCCATTGAGAGAAGATCAACTTTCAACCTTTCCCTCTGATACCAATTGTTAGGTCCAAAAAGTTGAATACCCTGAGGGGGGGGGTGAATCAGGGTATGACTAATTTAAAACAAAATCATGTTCTGATCTTGTTTTGCGGTTGAGAAAAACTCTCTTCTCTCTTTTTCCTGTTGCACAAAGTAAATAGAAAGCGAAGTATGCACAGGACAAAGCAATTTTACTTGGTTCACCACAATGGGCTATGTCCAAGGAGCATACGCCGACAAGTTGTCGGTCGTACCAAATTCAACTAATCTTTACTACCTGTGGATTACAAGGTTTGGGCTAGATCACTTCTAAGACCAGGCTCACTGCATTTACAAGTTTAGGGTCAGCTCACTGCTTTCCCAAGGGTCACTCCCTATTTGTCTCTCTCTCTGGCTCACTTCCGGTGGAGAGGATCACCTTCTTCCTCTTCCTAAGCTCACTGCTCTTGGAAGGAATCCACTCACAGTTTATAGACCAGTAGGTCTCTTCATTTGCATGAATGAATGCATCTTCCTCTGTGTGTAGATGCTCTGTTGAAGTACAAATTTCACCCGTAGATGAATATATCTTTGCACCGAAGGTATCGGGAAATGTACCAGCTTCCCCACAGTCTGAAAAACACTGTTGGAACAAAACCTTACTTGGCGCGCAAGTCAATCTCAGCGCGCAAGTATCGGCATGCAAGTCACAACGGGCACGCAAGTCCTCCTCAGACACTTGCGCGACTCAAGATTCCTCAACTCCAAACTTGCGCGACTCTCTTCCTTTTAAGCCCAAATCAATATTGGCGTGAAACTGCCAACCGGTGCGCAACTTCTAACACTGGTGCACAACTTCATCTACTGGCGCGCAAATTCACATGCGCGACCCACACTCACCACTTGCGCGACCACCACACCTGCGCGACGGGAGCTCTGATTTCTCAAAGTGTTGAAATCTGTTGAGAATGAGGAGGGGTGGTCCAGTATTTATATGAAAATTGACCACCCTACGTGAGGACGCGCAAGTCACATGTGCGACCCAATCTTAGTGCTCTAGTCTTCAGTCCTTTTAGACACTTGCGCGACCAACTCCCAAACTTGCGTGAACCTATTTCCTTAGCCATATTTTGATCTTATTATCATGAAAAAAATATGGCGCGCAAGTTTCTTATTCTCCAAGTCCTTGGAGCACAAGTCCCTTTGCCAAAAACACTTTTCTTCATTTGCCGATTTTCAGGCCCAAAAATTTGGCAAACACTGGAAAATGGCACCACCTTGTATCTGTTCTTTTGTACCGCCTCCAGATCATCCATTCCTTTGATCGACGTTCATGAATCAATCATGGATCGTTGAACTCAACTCTTGAACTCGACATTCCACCATGAAATCCTCTTTGTCAACAAATTTGTATGTCATTGTATTGCTTTGTCAACAATCACTACTCATATGTCCACATTGTCAACAAACACAATCACCACAAAAATGCTTCAATGATACCTTGAGGGATTTTTTTCCCAATAGTAGTTGTGATAGCTATAATTTAATTATCATATGGATTCCAAAAATCACCTTTATGATTTATGATTACTATGTTTTATTCAAGAAATTTATGATTTCATGAGTTATGTTAAAAAGATTATTTTTTGATAGACTAATATTTTCGTTCTTTATTTTACAACCCTTACTGAGGTTTTCATGCTCATCCCATGTTATCAAATGTTTTCCCAGGAATTATCGATGAATAGGGTCAAGGATGAGATCATGGATAAGTCATGTTGTATAAGTCATGGAACTAGACATGAAACTTTTTTTCACGTTCTTTTAAAAAAAATATGGAAACTAAGTCGAAGTGTATACTTTGTAATGTTTGAGATATAACGTAACAGTAATTCCCTAATTCTATAAAAAACTAAACCTGAAAAGATCCTCAATGTGAATTATTCATTTAATTCAAAAATTTTAATGTTTAAGCCCAGGTCCTTATAGTTGGCATCAGAGGTCGTTTTAGACAACATTAGGAGTAAGAATATTGTTAAATTAATGTCCGTAGATTAATTTATTGTTGGATTAAAACGTTTTACCATTTACATATTACCATCTTGCACCACCTAAGATATTTCTGTGTTCAGAATGGTTTTCCATAGAGGAAATAAGGTGGCTCTGATGGGACGACCTCAGGAGGAATAAAACCATCCAAATCAGCAACCCTAGATGGTCAGAATAAGAATTGAATAGTTTTTTTCAGTGATGGCATAGTTGAATCAAGATATAAATGGTGGTGGTATCCATTATTGAGATATTCGAGGTCATACACATAGGAACATGTCAGTTGTGGATCATTTCATGAGGCAATATCCCCCATCATTTAGAGGATCATCTTACTCTGTGCTAGCTAAAGCGTAGATTAAAGCACTATAAGTGATTTTTTATTTTATGGGCTGTTCATAATATCAAAAGGTTAGCCTCGATCTTTATTATTTTGAAGGTGATGCTGATCAGTGGTGGTTGATGGCGAAAAATATTAGGTATAGTGACGAGATTGATGCTTTTGATTGGGATGAATTCATAGGTATGTTTCTTGAGAAATATTTTCCTAAGGTAGTTTATCTTAGGATGAAAAATTAATTCATGAAATTGAGGCAAGAGGATGACTTAGTGTCTGCTTATGAAGAAAAATTCACTCAACTAGAAAGCTATGCTCCAAATTTCTTATGAGATCTTGATAGGAAATTTAACTGTTTATACACAGGATTAAAGTGAATGTATCGAAGGGATTTAGATTCTCATGAGTTTAAAAGTTATGAAAAACTTTTTCGATTTGCTGATAAAGTTGAAATAGATTTTTCCAATGATTAGGTGATATTTGACAAAAATAGAATAATAGGTCTAGGTGGAAGAAGAAAGCGAAGAACTCTTCATAAAAGTATGATGGTAAGAAACATAAGTTTACTGTTTGAGAAAATTGTGGTAAAAGGCATGTTGGGGAATGTCTTTTAAATTCTAGTAAGTGCTGATGAGGTGATAAAATGGGGCATAAGGCTCGTAATTTTACTAAAAAAGATCAGAGTAATGGTAATACAAAATATGATTTGCAGTCAGTAAAATGTTTTAAGTGCAATGAAGTTGGTCATTATGCAAATGAGTGTCCAAAGAATATCTAAACTGAGGGAAAGAAGCCAGAATATAAGAAGAATGGGATGGGGAAATCATTTTCAACTACTTAAGCATATGTTGGGAATCAATTGAAGTACTACCGGGTTCACTATTTGTTTGTTCAGATTATTCCAATGTGTTGTTTGATTTAGGTTTTACACATAATTTCATTTTTGAGAAGTTTTCTAGTAAATAGGGAATTACATATCAAGATATGAATCTTGAACCTATTTTAAAATCACCTAGAGGAAATTTTGGGATAAAAATAAATCATAAGAACCTCCATGTCCTTGTGTACAGAAAGAATCTACCTACAAACCATATTATTTTGCCTCTAGTAGAGTTTGCTATTATTTTGGGTATGGATTATCTTTTTGTTTATCATGATAAGATTGACTATAGAGCTAAAGTGGATTTTTTTCAGAAATATTTTCAGTTTTTGTACAAGAATGAACCCTTAATTTTGATTGAAAATCGAGAGGCTGAAAAACTAGTAAAATATGGAAGTTAATAATACCTTTCACATATTGTTAAAAGCAAAGGAACTATACAGATTAATGATGTGCCATTGTAAAATGAGTATCCTGATGTTTTTCTTGATAATTTTACTGGTATTATACCTGATCAAGAAGTTGAATTTACTATTGACTTAGTTCCTGATGCTAAGATAATTTCAAAACCCCCTTATCGAATGGATCAAATTGATCATTTAGAGTTAAAGAATCAACTGAAGGAGTTATTAGATAATTTTTTCAATTGACCTAGCACATCACCTTGGGGGGATCCTGTCTTGTTCATGAAAAAGAATGATGGTTCAATAAGATTTGGCATTGATTATAGAGCATTGAATAAACACATTGTTATGAAAAAGTATCATTTTCCTCATATCGATGATTTGTTTCATTAGCTCTAGGGAGCTTAGAATTTTTCGAATATTGACTTGAGTTCAGGGTTCCATCAGTTGAAAGTAAAAGAAGAACACATTATGGAGACTGCGTTTCAGACTAGATATGGCCATAATGAATTTTTGGTAATACCTTTTCGGTTAACCAATGCAAATGCAGTAATCATGGATCTTATGAATAGAATTTTCCACGAGTTCTTGGATAAGTTTGTGGTTGTGTTCATTGATTATATTTTGGATTATTCCAAAATTAAAGAGGAACATGAATCTCATTTAAGGGTTGCATTTCAAACCTTAAAATAAAATAAACTGTATGGTAAATTCAAGAAGTGTGAGTTTTTGTTTTGACAAATTTCATTCCATAGTCAAATTGTTTCAAAAAATGGCATAAGTTTTGATCTTTCTAAAACAGTTGTTGTTGAAGAATGACCAAGACCCACAAATATAAGCTAGATCTATAGTTTTCTTGGTCTAAAAGATTATTACTAGAGTTTTGTTGAAAATTTTGCATCGTTATCTATCGCATTGCCTAAGTTAACTTGAAAAGGTTTTGAGTTCATCTGGATGAAAGAATATAACGATTGTTTTCACGAATTTAAAAAAATATTCATGGATGATCTAGTTTTAGGACTTCCTTCCAGAAATGGTTAGTTAGTTATCTACATTTATGGTTCATTGAAAAGACTTGTCTATGTCCTTATACAAAATGATCAGGTAATTTCTTACGCATCATGTCAGTTGAAACCTCATAAGTTAAATTACCCTACAATTGGATTGGAAGTAGCTCTTATTGTTTTTTCTTTAAAAATTTGGAGTCATATTTTGTATGGAGTAAAGTGTGAAATATATACTGATCAAAAAAGTTTTATGTATAATTTAACTCAGAAAGAATTGAACATGAGACAAAGGAGATGGCTGGAATTAATCCAAAATTAGGATTTCACAATTCATTACCATACATAAAATGAAAATAAAGTAGCTGATGCTTTGAGTCAAAAGTGTAATGCTACATTAACCATCTTACGTTTGAAATAAGATCATGTGATTAGTTATTTGATGAACCTTGGCATTGAAGTTTTTTGTGCAATAAATTCCTCAGTTTTGTTTCATGTTTCAGTGAAATAATCTCTATCAGATAGAATTAAGCAAGCGCAGAAGGAAGGTAGTGAGTTGCAGGAAAATGAAGAGTTGGTTTATAAGGGTCATTTGCCTAGTTTTAACATTGATATTGAAGGTATTTTGATATTTTGAATGAGATTATGCTTTCCTTCTGATTCACAACTAGAAAATTAGTTGCTATGTGAAGCTCACAATTCTCCATTTTCAATTCATCCAACCAGTACTAAGATGTACAGGGATCTTCAGGAGTATTATGATTGGGATGGAATGAAAAAAGATATTGTAGACTTTACTGTGAAGTGTTTGACTTGTCGAAAGGTTAAAGCATAGTGGCATTTACCAGAAGGGATGCTTCAGTCTTTACTGGTGCCAGAGTGGAAATGGGAAAATATATCCACAGACTTCGTTGTGGGATTACCAATGACATCTCAAGATGACAATTCAATCTGGGTTTTTGTTTACCGATCGACTAAATCTGATCATTTACTTACTATTTGAGATATATTTTCTCTAGATTAACATTCTCAGTTGTATGCTAAAGAGATAGTTAGGTTTCATGGAGTTCCCCTATCTATTATATCTGACCATAATCCCATGTTTACTTCTATCTTTTGGAAAGGCCTTCATGAGTCATTGGGTAATGAATCAAATTTTAGTATATATTTTCATCTGCAATCATATGCGAAATCATAACAAACAATTCTGACCATGGAGTATATGCTACATGCTTGTTCACTGGATTATATGGGATGTTGGGACCAACATCATTCTTTGGTTGAGTTTTCTCTAAATAAAAGTTTCATTCTAGTATATAGATGGCTCTATATCAGGAATTATATTGAAAGCAGTGTCGAACTCTATCTTTTTGTGATAAAGTAGGTGAACGGAAGTTGAAGTGACTAGAATTTGTAGAAGAGATGGAAGAAAAAGATCAGTTGATTCAGAAGAACATGAGAATAGCTTAGAGAAGGAAGAAATGTTAAGTGTACAACCAGAAGAAGGATCTTTCTTTTTAAGTATGTGATCATGTCTTTCTCAATATTTCTCCATGGAAAAGTGTGATGTGTTCTTGTAAGAAGGGGCAACTGAGTCCAAGGTTCATTGGAACTTAGTTACTCCTAGAGAATGTTGGGTCAGTTGTGTATAGGGTGTATTTATCTCCAAGTTTATCCTACGTAAACAATTTTTTTCATGTTTCAATGTTGAGGATGTATATTCTGGATCCATCTCATGTTTTGAGTCCAAACATAGTTCAGTTGGAAGATAATCTCTCTTATGAGGAACAACCGATCCAGATTCCTGACCAAAGATAGAAAGTGTTTCAAAATAAGATAATCCCTCATGTAAAAGTTTTTTTGAAAAACCATATGGTAGAAGAGGCTACGTGGGAATCAGAAAATTTTATGAGGGATAAATACCCCCACTTATTTGATAAGTGAATATAATTGTGAGGACACAATTCCCAAATGGGGGGAAGGATGTAACATCCTAGGTAAATAAAGAATATGATATTTCCATATTTATTAATATTTGTGAATTAAATAGTACATTTTCTTTAAAGGGGATGCTATGTTATATGGCTTACTCAATACAAAACAACAAGTTTCTTTGAAAACTTATGTTTTACAAAACGTTGAGTTATACTAAATAATAATAATATAATATTATTATATTAAATGGTAGTTAATTACTAGCCTTTTTAATTGAAGGAATGAACAAAACTAACTAAAATATGAATATACATGTTTGTTAAATGTTTTTACATTTTTTCAATAAATTTTAGAGGCTTAAAATAATAAAGAATCTGATTTTAAGAATAAATACTCTAGTATTATTTAAAAAGTCATTTTACCCTATTTTGATGTAGAATGATTTTAAAATATAGTATTTTTCACTTTCATATGTTATATTTGACAAAATAAAATTCTTCATTAGAATCGGGACATCAAAATTTACTTTGGGTAAATTTGTTCTATTTTTCTAATAAAGTTAATTTAGTAATGAATTGGGGAAAATACCACATTTAAATTCAAACATGATTTTAAATATAATTTATTTATATGGAAATATTATATTTTATAATTTGGTTTAAATTGTAATTAGATTATGTTTTTATAATTTATTCAAATTCAGGTCATTGGAAGTAATTACACGTTGAAATTGGAATTAAACAAGTGCTAATCTTATTATAGTTATTATTTCTTAAAAACATATTTTTTGTTTTGACAATGAGATTTAATTTTAAATTAATTTCTACCACTTTTGTGTTTTGAATTTGAAAAAATTTATTCCATATTTGGAATTAGGATGTCCAATTTTTGTAAATAGGTATCTTTTATATATATAAATTATGAAAATTTACTTTTGTAAGTATTTTATTTACTATAGTTAAGGGGTAAATCTAGTAAATAAGGGTTAAAAAATATTATTATAATAAAATAAAATTATAATAACATGTTTCTTAATCATATTGTTTGATAAATTTATGACCATGGGAATCCTTGGGTGGATTTTGGGACTCGATGGAGCCCCTTGGATATAATAATGACACTATATATTAATTAATTTATAGTAACGAAAAAAATGACACAAACATATATCTTTTAGTAAATCAATTTTTACATGTGGATATATATTTTATCTCTTATACTCTAAATATTCATTTGAAAGATAAAAATATTTCATACATCATTGTATTTTATTTATAATATTTGTACATCAAATATATAAAATTATTTTTGACTCAATAATGATGATGTGATTACCTTATTAATGAAAAATTTAAATAAATGAGATTATAAAATTTAATAAACTATGCAAAACCTATCAAATTATTATTGGATGATTATATTTCTAACAAGTTTCATCTTATATTTTAATTAAATATGTTTTGGACTTTTAGAAACCATAAATCATTATATAATAAAATAATATTTTCAAATATTCCAAAAGAAACCCTCCTCCCCTTATAAAAAGCCATCACCTCTAACCCATTACTCACTTCTATAAATCCCCTTGTATCACCCAAATTCTATCCAAATAAGCTCAAAAAATCCCTATCTTACACCTAGAATCCTTACCATAGGCATAAGGAACATAAATAAGTCCTTTTGGTTCAATCCATAGTCAATTACCCGATTTAAAAGTATCATCTTCCCTCAAGTTGTCTTATTTTATTTTACTTCTCCACTAAATATGATCTTCTTATACTGTTTTATATAAAAACAACAATATAATCAATATACGTGGTTTTTTTTATGAGAAGGATTCAAATTACACTTACAAACACCTCCATCTAATGGGTAAAGCACATACTGTTTCTGTGGACGGTGAACTACTGCATCAGAAAATGATGACTATTAAATTATCTCCTACCACCTCTCATGGTGGCATTTAATATGACACTATATTTATATTTGATATATATTATATTTATATTGTTTCTATGCTTTTGTATTTCTCATTTATATCACACCAGTATGGTTTATATAATTGGAAAACAAGATAATTTTATTTGAGGAAGTGCGGACTACCGCCCCCTCAAAGTGATATGACCCATTCAATTGATACATGGGATGTATAAATGATAAATTTAATGAATTTATAAATTATATTATACTGGAATTGTAATATACCTATGTATCATTATGTTTTCATTCCATTAAAATATGAAATACAAATAAAATTTGTGTTCATGCGTACATACGGCTTACCGTCTCCACGAACTGTGCATTTCATTTGTTAGCTGCAAATATTATGTAATGTTATAAATAAATACATATATACATATATATACAGGATATATATGAAATATACGATATCTAAATCGGGAGTACCATTATGGAGATAATGGAATTTTGACCACAAGGAGGACTTGTAATTATAAGAACTTCATTTTTGACACATGTACCAAATATAAAAAAAATGACTATTATTAATTTAAATGATTACATAATGTTTATAAAATGGTAATAAAAGATATAAAATAAATAATAAACCAAAAAAGGTTCTTAAGAAATTATAAATTAACATTATTTTATAATTCTTGATATTAAAGAAAGAACAGGTCAAGTTGGACACGAGGTCACAGACTTCATCTCAATCACCTTTCATTGAGGCATATTTTGATTTTAACACAAATTTCTTTTATACATTGTATAAACCCCATTGAATTTTCATTTAATTCAAAGGTAATCTTATCTCTAAAAAGCATTTTCCTAAACGACAAAAATATCGTTTCTTTTTAATGTACATGGAGATAGTGACCTTTCCGCTGCCAGGAGTATTATTTGATCTTTGACTTCCTCAACATGAAGTTGGGTTTTTAAAAGGAAAATAAATTCCATATATTTTTTTCAGTATTTTGTTATTAAAAATGGTTTTGAGAACGAATTTATTAATTTAATATCTTGAAATGATATTGCAATGTGGAAATGTTATCATTCCTTTATTCTTGTATTATGTGTTGTGGTTCTGTGGAATTGTTTGCGTATATGGGTGGTTCCATGATAAACCTATGGTAGGTGAGCATGAGATACCGCTCCAATGAATCTGGTAACGTGTGATAGGTAAATGTCAATGTTTTTCCTAAGATATTTAGGGAAAATATAGTGATGGGTATTCCAACATAACTCCCTATGTAGTTGTGATAGCTACAATATAAGTATGATATGGATGCCACAAGTTACCTTTATGATTTATGATTTCTATGTTTTATTCATAAATCTTATGATTTTATGAGTTAATGAATATTTTTTGATGGACTAATGTTTTCATTATTTATTTTATAACCCTTAATGATCTTTTTATACTCATCCTATGTTATGAAATGTTTTCCACAATACATAAAGATGAATGGGTTCAACGATGGAATCAAGTAAATGTCATGCTGTTTAAAACATGGAACTATACTTGACTATTTTTTTAAAGTTATTTCATTTTATGAAAAAAATGGATACTGAGTAGAAGTGTCTACTTTGTAATTTTTCAGATGTAATGTAATAGTTATAGCCTAATTATCTAAAACATTAAACCTAAAAAGATCCAAATATTATTGACTCATTTAATTCACGATCATGTAATGCTTAAGGTCGGGTCCTTATATTTGGTATCATAGGTCGGTATTGAAAACTTTTCAAGTAATAATATTGAAAAATAAATTTCCATAAATTAATTTATGGTATGATTAAAATGATATAACATTTACAGATTACAATGTGGCTTCACCTATGATATTTCTGTGTTCCGAATGGGTTTCCGCAGAGGAACCATGGCTATTATGATGGGATGACGTCTGGAGAAAGAAAACCATCAAAATTAGCAACCTGAGATGGTCGGAATCGAGACTTAACCATTTTTTTGTAGTTATGGCACAATTGACTTTGGCTATAAATAGTGGTGTTATTCACGCATGAGATTAGCCATGCCATCCAAAGAAGAACATTTCAGTAGTAGAGAATTTCATGAGCCAACATCCCTTGCCATTCAGAGGATCATATAACCCTCTGCAAGCTAAAGGGTGGATTAAAGCACTAGAGAAGATTTTTTATGTCATGGGGTGTTTAGAACATCGAAATTTTAGTCTTGTTGTTTATCATTTGAAGGTGAAGCTTATCAGTTGTGTTTAATGGAAAAAAAATATCAGTGATAGTGAGGGGACTGATGCCGTTGATTGGGATGAATTCAAAGGTATGTTTCATGAGAAATATTTTCCAAATGTGGTTCATCTTAGGATAGAACAAATTCCTGGAATTAGGTAGGGGATGACTCAATGGATGCTTATGAAGCAAAATTCACTCGACTAGAAAGTTATGATCCAAATATCAAAAGAGATCTTGATAGTAAAATAAACTGTTTTTACTCGTGATTAAAGCCAATGTATCAAAGGGATTTATCTTCTTGTGAGTTCAAATGTTTTGAAAAACTTTTTTGAGTTGTGGAGAAGGTGTAAATGGAGATTTTTATTATTAGGTGGTCATTGAAAAACAACAAATTAAGAGGTCAATGTGGAAGAAGAAAGGGAAGAACACTTAAAAAAGGTATGATGGTAAGATACATAAGTTTACTGTTTTTGAAAATTGGGGTAAAATTCATACTGGGAATGTCTTTTGAATTCTGTTAAGTGCTACTGATGTGAAAAAATGGGACATAAGGATCGTAGTTGTACTGAAAAAGATCATGTTAATTGTAAGAAAGCGTTGTTATTTTTCCCTCAAGTAGAGTTTGATGTTATTTTGGTTATGGATTGGCTTTCCATTTATCATGATAAGATTAACTGCATAGATAAAGTGGTTTCTTTTCTGAAATAATTTTAGTTTTTGTACAATAATAAACCCTCACTTTTGATAACATATTTGGAAGATATGTAACTAGTAAAAGACACAAATTAATGTTACCTAGAATATATTGTTGAAAACAAATGAACTGTATAGATTAATGATGTGTCAGTGGTAAATGAGTATCTTGATGTTTTTTCTAATGTGTTCCTTGGAATTATACTTGATTGGGATGTTAAATTTATTGTTGACTATGTTCTTAATGCTAATCCAATTTCAAAACCCCTTATCAAATGGACCAAATTGAACTTTTTGAGTTAAATAACCAATTGTAGGAGTTATTAGATAAATGTTTCATTTAACCTAGCTATCACCATGTGGTGATCCTGTTTTGTTCGTTAAAAATAAATATGGTTTAATGAGACTGTGCATTGATTATAGAGCATTGAATAACATCAATGTTAAGAATAAGTTTCTTATTACTCATATTGATGATTTTTTTATTAGATCCAGGGAGCTTAGTACTTTTTGAAGATTGAATTGGGTTTTGGGTACCATTAGTTGAAATTAAAATAAGAATACATTCTAAAAATACAACATTTCATACTAGATATGGACATTATGAATTTTTGGTTATGCCATTTGGGTTAACCAATGCACTAGCTGTATTCATGGATCTTATGAATTGAATTTTCTGTGAGTTCTTGAATAAGTTATTGGTTATGTTCATTGATGATATTTTGGTTTATTCCTAAAGTAATGAGGAAAATAAAAGTCATTTAAGTGTTTTATTTCAAACCATAAAAGAGAATAAACTATATGGTAAATTAATAATGGGTGAGTTTTGGTTACAAAAAATTTCATTCCTTGGCCAGATTGTTTCAAAAAATGTCATAACATTTGATACTGCTAAAAAAAGGTTGTTGAAAAATGTCCAACACCAAAAAATAGAAATGAGATCCATAGTCTACATGGTTTGGAAGGTTATTACCAGACGTTTTTTTTGAAAAAATTTCACAATTATCTATACCCATGACTTAGTTAACTCGAAAAGGTGTTATGTTTATCTGGAAAAAATAATGTGATGATTGTTTTTTAGAATTAAAAAGAAGATTAGTGAATGCTCTAGTTTTGGTACTGCCTTCCTGAAATGGTGAGTATTTTATGTAAAATTATGCTTCGTTGAAAGGACATGGTTGTTTCCTTATGTATAATGATTAGCTAATTGCTAATTCTTCACGTTAATTGAATCCCCATAATTTAAATTAACCTACACGTGATTTGGAATTAGTTGCAGTTGTTTTTTCTTTAATAATTTGGGGGCATAATTTTTATGGAGTAAAGTGTGAAATATATATTGATCAAAAAAGTTTGATTTATATAATCACTGAGAAATAATTGAACATGAGACAGAGGATATGGATGGAATTAATCAAGTATTAAGATTTCACAATTCATTACCATACAGGAAAGGCAAATAAAATGGATGATGCTTTGAGTTGAAAGAGTAATGATACATTAACCTTTTTAATGTTGAGAACAAGATTACATGATTAGTGATTTTATTAACATTTAAATAGAAGTTTTTGGTTAAGGAAATTCCCCTATTTTGTTTCATTTGTCAGTGAAATGATATCTATCCGAACGAATTAAGAAAGCACAAAAGGAAGAAAGTGAGTAGCCTAAAAAGTAGAGTTGATTTAGAAGGCAAGTTTCCTTATTTTAACATTGATAATGATTGTATTTTGGGATTTAGAAAGATATTTTTCAAGCCTTGGGATTTGTAGTTGAAGAAAGCGTTGTTATGTGACGATCATTGTTCTCAATTATCAGTTCATCCCAGTAGTACTAAGATGTACCGAGATCTTCGGGAGTATTACTAGTGGGATGGAATTAAAAGATATATTGATGACTTTGATGTGAAGTGTTTGACTTGTCAACAGGTTAAATAAGAATGGTAGTTACAGAAAGGGAGGCTTCAGACTTTACATGTTACATAGTGGAAATGGGAAAATATATCCATCGACTTCGATGAGGTATTATCGAGGACATTAAGAGGTAACAATGCAATCTGGGTTGTTTTTGGTCGATTGACAAAATCATCTCATTTACTTCAGATTCGAGATTCTATGTCTCTAGATCATATTTCTAAATTTTATGTTTAAAATATAACCATGTTTCATGTAGTTCCCTTATCCATTGTATCTAATCGTGATCCCAAATTTACTTCAATCTTTTAAAAAGGCCTTCAGAAGTAGTTGGGTACTGAATTAAATTTCAATACAACTTTTCATCCATAATAAGAAGGGAAGTCAGAACAATCTATTCAGACCATGGAGGATATTTTATATGCTTGTTCACTGGATTACTAGGGAATTTGGGACCAACATCATTCTTTGGTTGTATTTTCTTATAATATCAGTTTTCATTCCAGTATACAAATCTCTCCATTTGAGGCATTATATGGAATGTGGTGTCGAAATATAACTTTTTGGGATGATGTATGTAACATCCCAAGTAAGTAATGAATAATAGATATTTTTATCTATGTCTATTAATTATTAAGATAGTGTTTTAGATGCTTAAAATGAAAATAAATCCAATCTTAAGTATGGAATACACTAATATTCTTAAAAGATTGTTTTACTGCCTTATGGTGGAAAACCGTTTTTAAATCTATCTTTTGACAATTTTATAAACCATGTTTGTCAAAATAAACTTATTCTTTATGATTGGGACATCAAAATTTACTTTGTGTGAATTTTTGGTATTTTTCTGACAATGTTCATTTTTTAATGAATAGTGAAAAATACTGCATTTTACATCAAAACTGCTTTTTTAATATAATTTATTTATATGATTAGATTATCTTTTGAATCGGTCTTAATGTGTAATATGAATATATTTTTACTATTTAATCCAATTGTGGTCATTGGAATCAATTTCACTTTGAAATTGGACTTAAACTAGTGTCAATCTTTTGATACTTATTGTTTCATAAAAACACGCTATTTGCTCTGACAGCGGGAATTAATTATTAAATTAATTAATGTGACTTATATGTTTTTGAATTTTGTAAAATAGACTTCATTTTTGAATTCGGAATATCAAATATATCTTAGGGTGAATTTTTTGTAATTTTCTGAAAAACTTCAATTTTGATGAATAGTGAAACCGCTAAGTGGTACTTATAAAAACTGATTTTCCGTTTAAATGAAATTTTGCCATCATTGTGTTTTGAATTTCAAAAATCCGACATAAATGGTTGTCATTAAGAAGTAAAATGTTGTTCAATGAGATTATAATAATTTTTTGGTGAATAGTAACTTATTAAGTTTTTAATCGCGATTAGTGGTAATTAGGGTAGTTTAAGGTATAAATAATACTTTAATAATATGAAATAACCTAGACACATATACCAACCTTATTGGTTGTGTCATGGCCGACCAAGAAAAGCCATGGGTCAACTTGGGGACCCCATGGAGACACTTTGGTTGTGAAATGACATAAATAACTTTTTATTTAATGTAAAAGTAAAAATGACACAAACATATTATGTTTTACGAAAACAATTTTTACATGGGGTTATAGAGATCATATTTTTTATTATAAATAGTCATTATAAAGCTAAAACGATTTCCTACATCATAGTATTTTTTTATAATTTTTAGTCTTTAAATAAATTAAATTATTTATGACATCATGATGATGCAGCGATGACCTCATTATTTAACGATTTAAATAAAATGGAAAGATAATGAAAAATATAAAACCTAAACATTGAAAAAACCAATTGGATGAGTGGATTTCGAACCCTTATCACCTTATCCACGAATTATATCAATGTGGGACCTTTTAAAACCGAAAAACATTTTCAAATAAAGTAATATTTCTTCACTTTCCAAAAGTGCCCCTCCTCTCCTCTTATAAAAGGCCCCCACCTCAACCTCATTTCACACACTCCTCAAGCCTTTGGCTCGGCCAAACCCTGCCCATTTACTCTCTCCACATCCTTATACTAATCCTAGAGGATTCCCTTTGGCCATAATCCTTTCAAAGGAACCCTTTAGGCTCAAATCAAAAGGAGTTACACTTTTAAAGGTAATTCATTCTCTCATGTTCATTTGTTTTATTTTGCTTCTCCAACCCCCTAAACTCTTTTTATTTACTTCTTTTGTAACAACAACAGTATCTTCAATATACTAGGATGTTGTTATAAGATTTATTTGAGCTACACTCTCACACAACTACATCAAATGGTTAAAGAACATACGGTTTCCGTGGATGGCGAAATTTGGCCTCCCGAAACGATGATTGTTCAATACTCATTTCACACCTTCAAAGGTGGCCATTATGATGTCACTATTTTTATATATGATATATAATATGTTTATTATTTCATTAATCTTCTGTTTTTTTTCATTTTGGGCATACCTTTATGGTTTCTATTATGGGTAAACACGATATCTTCATTTTAGGAAGTGCGGACTACCGCCCCCTGAAAGTGATTTGATTCATTAATACCATATGTGGGATGCGTAAAGGATAAAGTTAATGATATTATATATGTTATTATACTTTAATTATAATATACTCTTATATCATTATGATCACATTCCATAAAATACGAAATAGAAATGGAAGTAGCGTTCATGCGTACGTACGGCTTACTGTCTCCATGAACGGTGCATTTCATTTCTTACCTCTAAATGTGATGTAATATTATAAATACATATATATACTGAATATATATGATATATATGTTATCCAAATCATTAATATCATTCTGGATATAATGAATCTTTGACCAAATTAACAACATGTAAGTGTAAGAAGTCTATTTTTGACTTAAGAACCAAATACCGACAAAATGAACATTATTACTTAAATGATTACATGATGTTCATAACATGGTATAAAAGGAATAATGAACTTGAAAAAGGTTCATAAGCAAGTAGAGATTAACTCAAGTTTATTATTCAGGAGATTAAAGAATGGTCAGGTCAAGTCGGATACGAGGTATGGGACTTCGTCTCAATCTCCTTTCATTGAGGCATATTTTATTTTATACACAACTTTCATTTATACGGTGTATAAACCCCTTTGACTTTTACGTTTATTCAAAAGGAATATTTTTTATACGACGTTTTTAATAAATGACAAAAGGGAATGTTTTTATCGTACGTATGTGGCGACAACGACTTCTCTGTCGTCATGACCATTATTTGAGTTTCGGCTTCCTCTACAAGTCATACCTTCTTTTTAAAAGAAAAATACATACCATGTTTTACTTTTCTTTTATTTTGGTATTGAAAATGGTTTTCACAATTTTATTTGTTTTGTATTGATATATTGTGATTGAAATGTAGAAATGTTATGTTTCCTTTATGCATGTTTTATGTGATACGATTATGTTATGGTTCTTGGGCATTATTATGAAGACGGGTGGTTTCGTGATAAACTAAGGGCGGGGGAGCCCGATATAGCTCTCCAATGCATTGGGTAACGCGAAGGAGTGAAACGTTAAGGTTTCTCCGAAGAGATTTTAGGGAATATACTGTGATGGGTATTCCAAACATAACCAAGAGGGTTACTCCCTACGTAAGAATGTTATGAATGCCTCAAGTTACCTTTATGTCTTATGATTTCTATTATTTATTCATGATTTTATGAGGTATGTTAAAGTGCCTATGTTTTATGGGTAAAGTGTGATTTCATTCTTATGTATATATGAGCTCATGTTTCCTTTCCATGTTTTTTAACCCATACTGAGTTTTTATGCTCATCCCATGTTTTTGAAATGTTTTTCACAGGTCAAGGGAAAGGTACATGATAAGATGATAGAGTCAAGGATGTGTCAAGAAATAATCCATGTTTTATTTTAAATGTGTTTCCATTGATGGGAATGAATAATACTATCTTTATGTAACCACTTTGTTTATATGTGGAATGTAATGCAAGTTTTATGATCTAATTCTCTAAAACTCTAAACCCGAAAAGATCCTCAATGTGTAATCTTGTAATAACTCAAGATTAAGTAAGGTTTAAGGCTGGGGCCTTATAGTTGGTATCATAGGTCGGTTTAGATAACTTTAGGAGTTATAATTATATTAAAATATTATCCAAAAATATTTTTTTGAAATGATATAGCATTTAAATTTTACCATGTTGCTTCATCTAAGACATGTTTGTTCAGAATGGTTTTCCGCAGAGGAAACAGGGAAGCAGTGCTAGGAAGGCATATAGAAGGAAATAACCTTCCGAATCAGCATCAAGAAATGGTCGGAATTGGAACTGAACAGTTTGTTGTAGTAATGGCACAGTTGACTCAAGTGATAAATAGTGGTGGTATCCATGCACGAGATCAGCCAGATCAACCGCAGAGGAACATGTCAGTGGTGGAACATTTCATGAGGCAACATCCACCATCATTCAGAGGATCATCTGACCCTGTGCTAGCTGAAGGGTGGATTAAAGGACTGGAGAAGATTTTTGATGTCATGGGGTGTTCAGACAATCAAAAGGTTAGTCTATCTATTTACCGTTTGGAGGGTGAAGCAGATCAGTGGTGGTCTATGGTTAGAAATATCAGGGACGCCGATGAGATTGATGCTCTTGAATGGGATGAATTCCAAGGTATGTTTCTTGAGAAGTATTTTCCTAAGGCTATTCGACTTAGGATGGAAAAGCAATTCTTGGAATTGAGGAAAGAGGAAGACTCAGTGGCTGCCTATGAAGAAAGGTTCACTCGATTGGCAAGGTATGCTCCAAATTTTATCCAAGACCATGATATTAAAATCAATCGTTTTTACTCTGGATTAAAGCCAAAATATCAAAGGGCATTAGCTTCTCGCGAGTTTAAAAGTTATGAAAAGCTTGTTCGATGTGCTGAGAAGGTGGGAATGGAGTTTTCTGATGACCAAGTGTTTTATAACAACCAGCAGAATAAGAGACCGAGGTGGCAGGAGAAAGGTAAGAATTCTTCAAAAAAGGCTGATGGTAAGAGAACTAAGTTTCCAGTTTGTGATAAATGTGTCAAAAGGCATGCTGGGGAATGTCTTCTGAATTCTGGAAAGTGCTACCGATGTGGGAAGATGGGACATAAGGCTCGTGATTGCACTGAAAAGGATCAAGGTTAAGGTAAGAACAAATTTGATTTACAGTTAGTGAAGTGTTATAAGTGCAATGAGATGGGTCACTATGCAAACGAGTGTCCGAAAAAGTGCTTCAGTGATGGGAAGCAGTTACACTACAAGCAGAAAGGGGTGGTGAAATACTTTGCAACTACTTCAGCAGATGTCGGGCCATCAAATGAAGTTATATCAGGTAATTTGTTTGTTTTTTCAGATTATGCCAGTGTGTTGTTTGATTCGGGGTCTACACATTCTTTCATCTCTGAAACCTTTTCTAGTAAAATGGGAATACCATCTCAAGAAATGACTCCTGAACTTTTGGTAAAAAACACCTGGGGGAAATGTTGAGGCAAAAAGAATTTATAAGAATCTTCTTATCCTTATATGTGGAAAGAACCTACTTGCAAACCTTATTGTTCTACCTCTAGTTGAGTTTTATGTTATCCTGGGTATGGATTGGCTCTCTATTTACCATGCTAAGATTGACTGTAGAGCTAAAGAAGTTTCTTTTCAGAAAGACTTTTAGTTTGTTTACAAGAATGAACCCTTACTTTTGATAACATATCAAGAGGCCGAGAAACTTGTAAAAGATGGAAATAAATGTTACCTTGCACACGTCGTTGAAAATAAAGGAACTGTTCAGATTAATGATGTGCCAGTGGTAAATGAGTATCATGATGTTTTTCCTGATGAGTTGCCTTGAATAATACCAGATCGGGAAGTTGAGTTTACTATTGAATTAGTTCCTGATGCTAAGCCAATTTCAAAACCCCCTTATCGAATGGCACAAACTGAAATTTTAGAGTTGAAGGAGCAATTTCAATATTTATTAGAGAAAGGTTTCATTAGACCTAGCACATCACCATGGGGTGATCCTGTTTTATTTGTTAAAAAGAAAGATGGTTCTATGAGACTTTGCATTGATTATAGAGCCTTGAATAATATCACTGTTAAGAACAAATATCCTTTGCCTCATATCAATGATTTGTTTGATCAGCTCCAGGGAGCTCTATTTTTTTCAAAGATTGACCTGAGATCAGGGTACCATCAGCTGAAGGTAAAGGAGGCAGATATTCCGAAGACCGCGTTCCGTATGAGATATGGCCATTATGAATTTTTAGTAATGCCTTTTGGGATAACCAATGCACCTGCTGTATTCATGGACTTAATGAATAGAATTTTCCATGAGTTCTTGGATAAGTTTGTGGTGGTTTTCATTGATGATATTTTGGTGTTTTCTAAAAGTAAAGAGGAGCATGAAAGACATTTAAGGGTTATCTTGAAAACCATAAAAGAAAAGAAACTGTATGGGAAATTCAGCAAATGTGAGTTTTGGTTGCAACAAATTTCTTTCCTTGGTCACATTGTTTCTAAATATGGGATAACTGTTGATCCTGCAAAAAAAAAGTTGTCGATGAATGGCCAAGACCCACAAATGTAACCGAGATTTTTAGCTTCCTTGGTTTGGCGTGCTATTACCGAAGGTTTGTTAGAAATTTTTCATGATTTTCTAGTCCAATGACTAAGCTAACTCGGAAGGGTGTTAAGGTTATCTGGACCAAAGAATGTGATGATTGTTTTCAGGAATTGAAAAGAAGATTGGTGAATGCTCCAGTTTCAGCACTTCCTTCCAGGAATGGTGACTTTGTTATATACAGTGATGCTTCATTGAAAGGACTTGGTTGCGTCCTAATGCAGAATGATCAGGTAATTGCTTATGCTTCACGACAGTTGAAAACTCATGAGGTAACTTACCCTATACATGATTTGGAATTAACTGCTGTTGTTTTTGCTTTAAAAATTTGGACGCATCATTTGTATGGAGTAAAGTGTGAAATATATACCGATCACAAAATTTTAAAGTATATATTCACTAAGAAAGAGTTAAACATGAGACAGAGGAGATGGGTAAAATTAATCAAGGATTATGATGGTACAATTAATTACCATCCGGGAAAATAAAATAAAGTGGCAGATGCTTTGGGTCGAAAAAGTAATGCTTCATTAACAATGTTGCGTTTGGAACGTGGTCCTTTGGTTAAGGATTTGATGAACTTTGGAATAGAATTTGTTGGTGCAGGAAGTCCTTCTATTTTGTTTCAGGTATCAGTGAGATCTTCTCTATCAGATAAAATCAAGCAAGCACAGAAGCAAGACAGTGAGTTGCAGAAAAAGGTAGAGCTAGTTCAGAAAGGTAAGTTGATTGAATTCAACATTGATAATGATTGTGTTTTGAGATTTTGGAAGAGATTGTGTGTGCCTTGTGATTCACAGTTTAAGAGAGATTTGGATCAGTTGCATACTGAGTGGCTTTACCTCCGAGTTTATCTCAGGTACACAATGTTTTTCACGTTTCGATGTTGAGAAAGTATATGCCAGATTCATCTCATGTTTTGAGTCCAGAGGTAGTTCAGCTGGAAGAGAACCTATCTTATGAGGAACAACCGGTCCAGATTCTTAACCACAGGGAGCAAGTGTTATGGAATAAGGTGATTAAGCAGGTAAAGGTTTTGTGGAAAAACCACATGATGGATGAGGCAACATGGGAATCTGAAAATGCAATGAGGGATAAGTACCCCCATTTATTCGATAAGTAAATAAATTGTGGGGACGCAATTTTCTAAAGGGGGGAAGGATTTAACATCCCAAGTAAGTAATGAATAATAGATATTTTTATCTACGTCTATTAATGGTTAAGATAGTGTTTTAGAGGCTTAAAATGAAAATAAATCCAATCTTAAGCGTGGAATACACTAATATTCTTAAAAGATTGTTTTACTGCCTTATGATGGAAAACTCTTTTTATAACTATCTTTTGACAATTTTATAAACTATGTTTGTCAAAATAAACTTATTCTTTATGATTGGGACATCAAAATATACTTTGTGTGAATTTTTGGTACTTTTCTGACAATGTTCATTTTTTAATGAATAGTGAAAAATACTGCATTTTACATCAAAACTGCTTTTTAATATAATTTATTTATATGATTAGATTATCTTTTTAATTGGTCTTAATGTTTAATATGAATATATTTTTACCATTTAATCCAATGGTGGTCATTGGAATCAATTTCACTTTGAAATTGGACTTAAACTAGTGTCAATCTTTTGATACTTATTGTTTTATAAAAACACGCTGTTTGCTCTGACAGTGGGAATTAATTATTAAATTAATTAATGTGACTTATATGTTTTTGAATTTTGTAAAATAGGCTTCATTTTTGAATTCGGAATATCAAATATAGCTTAGGGTGAATTTTTGGTAATTTTCTGAAAAACTTCAATTTTTTATGAATAGTGAAACCACTAAGTGGTACTTATAAAGACTGATTTTCCGTTTAAATGAAATTTTTCCATTATTGTGTTTTGAATTTCAAAAATCCGACATACATGTTTGTCATTATGAAGTAAAATGTGGTTCAATGAGATTATAATAATTTTTTTGTGAATAGTAACTTATTAAGTTTTTAATCGCTATTAGTGGTAATTAGGGTAGTTTAAGGTAAAAATAATGCTTTAATAATATGAAATAACCTAGACACATGTCCCAACATTATTGGTTATGTCATGGCCGACCAATACAATCCATGGGTCAACTTGGGGACCCCATGGAGACACTTTGGTTGGGAAATGACATAAATAACTTTTTATTTAATGTAAAAGTAAAAATGACTCAAACATATTATGTTTTACGAAAACAATTTTTACATGGGGTTATAAAGATCAGATTTTTTTATTATAAAAAGTAATTGGAAAGATAAAATGATTTCCTACATCATAGTATTTTTTTTATAATTTTTAGACTTTAAATAAATTAAATTATTTATGACATCATGATGATGCAGCGATGACCGCATTATTTAACGATTTAAATAAAATGGAAAGATAATGAAATATCTAAAACCTAAACATGGAAAAAACCAATTGGATGAGTGGATTTCGAACCCTTATCACCTTATCCACGAATTATATCAATGTGGGACCTTTTAAAACCAAAACACATTTTCAAATAAAGTAATATTTCTTTACTTTCCAAAAGTGCCCCTCCTCTCCTCTTCTAAAAGGCCCTCACCTCTACCTCATTTCACACACTCCTCAAGCCTTTGGATCGGCCAACCCCTGCCCATTTACTCTCTCCACATCCCTTTCCTCATCGTAGAGGATTCCCTTTGGGTATAATCCTTTCAAAGGAAGCCTTTAGGCTCAAATCAAAAGGAGTTACACTTTTAAAGGTAATTCATTCTCTCATGTTCATTTGTTTTATTTTGCTTCTCCAACCCCCTAAACTCTTTTTATTTACTTCTTTTGTAACAACACCAGTATATTTAATATACTAGGATGTTTTTATAAGATTTATTTGAGCTAAACTCTCACACAACTACATCAAATGGTAAAAGAACATACGGTTTCCGTGGATGGCGAAATTCTGCCTCCCGAAACGATGATTGTTCAATACTCATTTAACACATTCAAAGGTGGCCATTATGATGTAAATATTTTTATATATGATATATAATATGTTTATTCTTTCCTTAAGCTTCTGTTTTTTTCATTTTGGTCATACCTTTATGGTTTCCATTATGGGTAAACACGATATCTTCATTTTAGGAAGTGCGGACTACCGCCCCCTGAAAGTGATTTGATTCGTTAATACCATATGTGGGATGTGTAAAGGATAAATTTAATGATATTATATATGTTATTATACTGGAATTATAATATACTCTTTTTTCATTATGATCCCATTCCATAAAATATGAAATTGAAATGGAAGTAGCGTTCATGCGTACGTACGGCTTACCATCTCCATGAACGGTGCATTTCATTTCTTACCTCTAAATGTTATGTAATATTATAAATACATATATATGCTGAATATATATGATATATATGTTATCAAAATCATTAATATCATTCTGGATATAATGAACCTTTTACCAAATTAACAACATGTAAGTGTAAGAAGTCTATTTTTGACTTAAGAACCAAATACCGACAAAATGAACATTATTAACTTAAATGATTACATGATGTTCATAACATGGTATAAAAGGAATAATGAACTTGAAAAAGGTTCATAAGAAAGTAGAGATTAACTCAAGTTTATTATCCAGGAGATTAAAGAACGGTCGTGTCAAGTCGGATACGAGGTATGGGACTTCGTCTCAATCTCCTTTCATTGAGGCATATTTTATTTTATACACAACTTTCTTTTATACAGTGTATAAACCCATTTGACTATTAAGTTTATTCAAAAGGAATATGTTTTATACGAAGTGTTTACTAAACGAAAAAAGTGAATGTTTTTGTCGTACATATGCGGCGACAACGACTTCTCTGTCGTCGTGACCATTATTTGAGTTTCGGCTTCCTCTACAAGTCATACCTTGTTTTTAAAAGCAAAATAAATACCATGTTTTACTTTTCTTTTATTTTGGTATTGAAAATGGTTTTCCCAATGTTTTTTGTGTTGTATTGATATATTGTTATTGAAATGTGGAAATGTTATGTTTCTTTTATGCATGTTTTATGTGATACGATTATGTTATGTTTCTTGGGTATTATTATGAAGACGGGTGGTTCCGTGATAAACTAAGGGCGGGTGATCCCGATATAGCTCTCCAATGCATTGGGTAACGCGATGGAGTGAAACGTTAAGGTTTCTCCGAAGAGATTTAAGGGAATATACTCTGATGGGTATTCCAAATGTAACCAAGAGGGTTACTCCCTATGTAAGAATGTTATGAATGCCTCAAGTTACCTTTATGTCTTATGATTTCTATGATTTATTCATGAATTTATGAGGTATGTTAAAGTGCCTATGTTTTATGGGTAAAGTGTGATTTCATTCCTATGTATATATGACCTCATGTTTCCTTTCCATGTTTTTTAACCCATACTGAGTTTTTATGCTCATCCCAAGTTTTTGAAATGTTTTTCAGAGGTCAAGGGAAAGGTACATGATAAGATGATAGAGTCAAGGATGTGTCAAGAAATAATCCATTTTTTATTTTAAATGTGTTTCCATTGATGGGAATGAAGAATAATATCTTTATGTAACCACTTTGTTTATATGTGGAATGTAATTCAAGTTTTATGATCTAATTCTCTAAAACTCTAAACCCAAAAAGATCCTCAATGTGTAATCCTGTAATAACTCAAGATTAAGTAAGATTTAAGGCTGGGGCCTTATAATGTAGGTGAAAGGAAATTTATTGGACCCGAATTGGTGGAAGTGATGGCTGAGAACAGTTCAGTTGATTTAGAAGAACATGAGAACAGATCAGAGAAAATAAGAAAATTATGCAGATAATAAGAGGAAGGATCTTTATTTCTAGGTAGGTGATCATGTATTTCTCAATGTTTCTCCATAAAAATGTGTGATTAGTTTTGGTAAGAAGGAAAAGGTGAGTCTACAGTTCTTGGACCTTATGAAATCCTAGAGAATGTTTGGTTAATTGCATACAGAGTGGCATTACCTCCATGTTTATCCTAGGTACCCAATTTTTTTCATGTTTCAATTTTGAGGAAGTAAATGCTGGATTCATCTCATTTTTGGAGTCCAGAGGTAGTTTAGTTGGAAGAGAATCTCTCTTATGAGGAATAACTAGCTGAGATTCTTGACCAAATAGAGAAGGTGTTGCATAATAAGGTAATCAATCAGGTAACAGTTTTGTGGAAAAACCATATAGTTGAAGAGGCAATGTGGTAATTTGAAAATGCTATGATGGATAAATACCCCCCATATTTCATAAGTGAATAAAATTATGAGGACCGAATTTCCAAATGTGGGGAAGGGTGTAACATCCCTTATAAATAATGACTATGACATTTTCATATTTATTAATATTTTTTAATTAAATATTAATTTTACTTTAACGGGGGTGCTATGTTCGATGGCGTACCTGATACAGAACAACATTTTTCTTCGAAAACATATGTTTCATAAAATGTTGAGTTATACTGAAAAATATTAATATAATATTATTATTTTAAATGGTATTTAATGCTTAGCTGTTGTAATGGAGGGAACGAATAGAAATAACTAAAGTATTATTATACTTGTTTGTAAAATGTTTTTACATTTACCCAATTAACATTATAGTCTTAAAAAAAGAAAGAATATGATTTGAAGCATAAATAGTCTAATATTCATTAAAATGTCGTTTACCACCTTTTAATGGAGAACCATTTTTAAATCTAGTTTTTTAACTTTTATATATTAAATTTGAAAAAATAAAATTCCTCTTTAAAATTGTGACATAAAAATTTACATTAAGTAAATTTTTGGAATTTTTCTGATAAAGTAAATTTAGTAATGAATAGTAGAAAATAAAGCATTTTAATTCAAATATGCCTTTTTATATAATTTATTTATATGGATAGATTATATTTTCAAATGTATTTAAATTTCAATTAGATTATAGATTTTACATTTAATTCAATGTTGGTCATTGGAAGTAATTTCACTTTGATGTTGGATATTAACAAGTGTCAATCTATTGATATTATTATTTCTTAAAAAATGCTTTTTGTTTTGACAAAGGGAAATAATTTTAAATTAATTTCTGCAAATTATGTGTTTTGAATTTGGAAAAATGTATTCCATATTTGGAATCAGGAGTTCTAAATTCTGTAAATAGGTATCTTTTATTTTTAGACTTCAGGAATATTTACATCAGTAAGTACTTTATTTACCACGGTTGAAGGGTGAATTTGGTAAATAAGGGTAAAAAAATATTATAATAATAATATTAAATTACCATAACATGTTCCCTAATCCTATTGGTAGATACATGTATTACTAAGGACATCCTTGGGTCTATTTTGGGATTACATGGAGCCACTTGAGAGTGATAATAACACTTTATATTAATTAATTTAATCTAAAGACAAAAACGACATAAACATATATCATTTAGTGAATCAATTTTTACATGGGTTTATATAAGTTATATATTTCACTATAAATATTCATTTTAAATATAAAACTATTTCCAACATCATGGTATTTTATTTATATTTTTTAGACATCAAATAGAAAAAAAATATTTATGACACAATTATGATGTAGTGATTACCTTATTAATGAATAATTTAAATAATCGAGATAATTTTTTTAATAAACAACCCAAAACCATTACATTTATTATTGGATGATTTTATTTCAAACAAGAGTCATTTTATAATATAATTAAATAATCTTTGGTCCTTTATAAACTGAATATCATTATATAATAAAATAATATTTTTAAACATTCCTGAAGAACCCATCCCCCCTTATATAAAGCCATCACCTCTAACCCATTACTTACACCTCTCAAGACACTTAGCTCATCCAACCACATTCCAAATAAGATCTCATTATTCTTATCATCCACTTATAATACTTAACTTATGTCGAAGGCACTTCAAGAAATCATTTTGGTTCAAACCAAATGGGGTTAGCCGATTTAAAGGTAACATCTTCCCTCATGGTCTCTTATTTTATTTTACATATCCACTCCCTTTGATCTTTTTATTATTTATTTAAATAACAACATAAGTATCCTAAATATTCTAGGTTGTTGTTATGATATGTATTCTAACTACAATTACACTCACCTCCATCTAATGGGTAAATAACATACTGTTTCTATGGACGATGAACTATTACATCACGAAACGATGATTGCTCAATTATCTCCTACCGCCTCTCGTGGTGGCCATTAAGATGTAACTATATTTATATGTGAAATATATTATATTTATATTGTTTCTAATCTTCTGTATTTTACATTTATATCATACCTTTATTGATTCCATAATGGGTAAACGCGATAATTTCATTTAAGGAAGTGCGGACTACCGCCCCCTCAAAGTGATATGAAACTTTCATGCCATACATGGGACGTAAAAAGGATGGAGTTAATGAAATTATATATGAAATTATAATGTAATTATAATATATCTATGTATCATTAAGTTTCAGTCAATTAAAATACTAAATATAAATGAAATTAGCTTTAATGAGTACATACGACATACCGTCTCCCTGAATGGTGAATTTATTTTCTTATATACAAATGTTATGTACTATTATAAATAATTATATATAAAGGATATATATGATAAATATGATATATAAATCATAAATTTCATTCAGTAGATAATGTAATTTTGACCACATGGATAACTTGTAATTATAAGAAGTTCATTTTTGACTCAAGTACCACATATCGACAAAACATCTGTTATTAGCATAAATGATTACATAATGTTTATAACATGGTAATAAATGGTATATAAGAAATATTAAACCTTAAAAAGAGCCATAAGAAAGTTTAAATTAACATTAGTTTATTATTTAGGATATTAAAGAATGAATGAGTCATGTCGGACACGAGGTAAGGGACTTCATCTCAGTCACATTTTATTGATTCATATTTTGATATCTACACGAATTTCATTTATATAGTTTACAAACCCATTTGAATTTTCATTTAAATCAAATAGAATCATTTCTCTATGAATCATTTTACTAAACTACAAAAATATTATTTCTTTTTTACATAATTTGTGACAAAGACCTTTTCTCCACCACAAGTACTATTTGATATTTGGCTTCCTTAATAAGATATAGTGTTTTTTAACGGAAAATAAATACCATATACCATTTTTTATGTATTTTGGTAATGAAAATGGTTTTGAGAAATCATTGATTATTTAAATATCTTTACATGATATTTCAATGTGGAAATCTTATCTTTTCTTTATGCTGGTTTTATGTGTTATGGTTATTAGGTATAGTTTACATATACTATTGTTTTTGTGATAAACCTAGGGCTGGTGTGCCCGAGATATCTCTCAAATGCATTAGGTAACGTGATATAGGTAAATTTTAATGTTTCTCCTAATAGATTTAGATAATATACAATGATGGGTATTCCATCGTAACTTCATACATAGTTGTGGTAGCTATAATGTAAGTTTTATATGGATTCCACAAGTTACCTTGGTGATTTATGATTTCTATGTGTTATTCATAAGCCTTATGATTTCATATGGTATGTTAAAAAGCTTATGTTTTGTTGTACTAATGTATTCTTTCATTATTTTATAACCCTTACAAATCTTTTTATGAAAATCACATGTTTTGAAATGTTTTTCACAAGCCTTAAAGATGAATAGGGAAAAGGATGGAATCAAGGAAAAGTTAGGCTGTCTAAAACAAGGAACTAGACTGACTCTTTTTTTTAATTTTTTTTATTTTACGAAATAAATTGAAACTGAGTAGAAATGTCTAATTTGTAATTTTGTAAATGTAATGTAATTGTTATGGCTTAGTTCACTAAAAATATAAACAAAAAATATATCGTTAATGTGAATTATACATTTAATTCATGATTATGTATTGTTTAATGTTGGGTCCTTATATTATTGATTAATGAGATGTGTTTTTTGTTTCTTATATTTCTATATAGATTATACCCTCTCTAGTTATTTAAATGGAAATTCTTCTGAATTATTTATCATAACATATATATTGATTCTATATTTCATCCTTTTTATTTACCCTCACTACGAATTTGAGCTCATTCTTATTATGTTTCTTTTCCAAGGTTATGAAGAAGAGAACATTGATTAAGATTTCAAGGATGCTTTTTTATTTCAGTTATTATGTTTCATGTTTTATTTTTTTCCCAATGTATTATGGATATCGTGTATATAAAATTGGTTTCGAAGACTACTAGACTATCAATCCATTGGTATTTGATTCCTTATAATCATTCCAATGTAATAAAGTAATGGACCGACTCCAAACATCTAGGGTTGGGGCAATACAGACAGACCTAGGATAGTTGGTACTTATTTTCCTCGAATTTGTGTGAGCTACTACCGAGAAGGTTCATATCATCCAGGAGTTGATGAGGATTTCATAGATACATATGAAGTCTTATACAAACAGGGGACAGATGCCTTTGGAGTTTTATGAGGTAGACCATGTGGTCATATGGGTTTTAGCTCTATCTGGATTACAATGATTCAGTTGGGGTGGGGAACTATCTATGAGATTCATGGGGATATAACAGATATTTCAGAGTTAGATAGGGGGCATACCACTTAGATATACTAATACTTTTATATCGGGTACAAGACATCATCCACATGTCACAACTGAGAAGCTATGTACATGATCCATCACATGTTATTGACATGGGATGAGATAGTCATTGATGTTGGAGATATATTTGATGAGTACCTAGTAGTGATCAAGGATGTTTATGATAGTATCCTTAATTATTGAGTGATTCCTTTACTGTATTTCTGGTTCTATAAGGGGAATATTCTTGAGATCACATGGGAGTGGGAGTCACAAATTCGTGTTGAGTTCCCACATCTATTTTTCCCCCTTGTCTTAGCTTTTCCTGAAATACATTCCCATGGTTGTGAGAATGTAATGAGAAGTATTTTACATGTATCATTTTGGGACATTGTATGGAATATTTTCAAGATCTCGCACTAATATGGTGTGTGATTATGAGGTCCGACGTTCTAGGAATAAATGTTCTAAATATATTCAATATATTAAATAGAAAGCATGTGCACTTTTCAGAAAATTGTGGAATAACTTCTAAATGGGGTCCTAAAAAATATAATGGCACTGTTGAGTTTAGATATTTGGTTTTACCCTAGGCACAACATAACCTTTGTCGGTGTGGGGAATTTTTCAGCATGACATGGATAATTTGGGTTTTATATGTTTGTTGACATAGGGTCTTTATTTCTTTCATTAAATTAAAAATAATGGAAAATTTTCATTGTAAACTGTGTAACCCTATAAATCAAAAATATTCATTGGTGAGTGTTTGAGGATATTTCGTTGGTGTATGATGACTGGATTAGAGACCGATGATTGGTGTATAATGGAAATAGAATATATCACCAACATTAAGGAACAAACATAATTCTTCACTGGTGATCGATCTAAATTAGGGTAGGCTATTGGTTTTGATTTGATTATTACCTGTTACCTATTTCTATTAAGAACAATAATAAATAGACGAATAAATTTATTCCTGCATCATCCATTTTCTAGGATGAGTTTATTGGTATGGATTTATTGGGAGATTTGTTTGGTTATTACCAGTTCTCCATCTGTCGTTCTCATTGAAGAAGATCAAGTCCAAATGAACACAACTGAGGTTTTTTGCTATTTTTCATTTTTCTTGGCTTTCTCCCATTATTATCCATGTTAATAATCTGGGTTTTTTATAGTGGTTTGACCCAAATACTATGTAATCAATAATTTCACACTCATTTCGTGGTGAAATAATTCAATATCCCATATACGGACTCGATATAGTTCGGGTATCATATGATGGTGGTAGATGTGATAAAATAAGATAATATCATAGGCATTCATGCATCGACCTTTGAGGAAAAAATAAGAGTTTATGTTATATAAGATTAACTGCATAGATAAAGTGGTTTCTTTTCTGAAATAATTTTAGTTTTTGTACAATAATAAACCCTCACTTTTGATAACATATTTGGAAGATATGTAACTAGTAAAAGATACAAAGGAATGTTACCTAGAATATATTGTTGAAAACAAATGAACTGTATAGATTAATGGCGTGTCAGTGGTAAATGAGTATCTTGATGTTTTTTCTAATGTGTTCCTCAGAATTATACATGATTGGGATGTTAAATTTATTATTGACTATGTTCTTAATGCTAATCCAATTTCAAAACCCCTTATCAAATGGACCAAATTGAACTTTTTGAGTTAAATAAGCAATTGTGGGAGTTATTAGATAAATGTTTCATTTAACCTAGCTATCACCATGGGGTGATCCTGTTTTGTTCGTTAAAACAAAATATGGTTTAATGAGACTGTGCATTGATTATAGATCATTGAATAACATCAATGTTAAGAATAAGTTTCTTATAACTCATATCGATGATTTTTTTATTAGATCCAGGGAGCTTAGTACTTTTTGAAGATTGAATTGGGTTTTGGATACCATTAGTTGAAAGTAAAATAAAAATACATTCTAAAAAGACCACATTTCATACTAGATATGGCCATTATTATTTTTTGGTTATGCCATTTGGGTTAACCAATGCACTAGCTGTATTCATGGGTCTAATGAATTGAATTTTCTGTGAGTTCTTGGATATGTTTTTGGTTATGTTCATTGATGATATTTTGGTTTATTCCAAAAGTAAAGAGGAAAATAAATGTCATTTAAGGGTTTTATTTCAAACCATAAAAGAAAATAAACTATATGGTAAATTAATAATGAGTGAGTTTTGGTTACAAAAAATTCCATTCCTTGGCCAGATTGTTTCAAAAAATTTCATAACATTTGATACTTCTAAAAAAAGGTTGCTGAAAAATGTCCAAGACCAACAAATATAAACGAGATCCATAGTTTACATGGTTTGGAAGGTTATTACCAGAGGTTTTCATAAAAAAATTACACAATTATCTAGACCTCTGAATTAGTTAACTCAAAAAGGTGTTATGTTTTTCTGGAAAAAATAATGTGATGATTGTTTTTTGGAATTAAAAAGAAGATTGGTGAATGCTCTAGATTTGGTACCGCCTTCCTGAAATGGTGAGTTTTTTACATAAGATTATGCTTCATTGAAAGGACATGGTTGTTTCCTTATGCAGAATGATTAGAAAATTGCTAATTCTTCACGTTAATTGAAGCCCCATACTTTAAATTAACCTACACGTGATTTGGAATTAGTTGCAGTTGTTTTTTGCTTTAAAAATTTAGAGGCATAATTTTAATGGAGTAAAGTGTGAAATATATATTGATCAAAAAAGATTGATTTATATAATCACTCAGAAATAATTTAACATGAGACAGAGGATATGACTGGAATTAATCAAGGATTATGATTGCATAACTCATTACCATACAGGAAAGGCAAATAAAATGGATGATGCTTTGAGTTGAAAGAGTAATGATACATTATCATTTATAATGTTTAGATCAAGATTACATGATTAGTGATTTGATTAACATTTAAATAGAAGTTTTTGGTTAAGGAAATTCCCCTATTTTGTTTCAGTTGCCAGTGAAATCATATCTATCCGAAGGAATTAAGCATGGACAAAAGGAAGAAAGTGTGTTGCCTAAATAAGTAGAGTTGATTTAGAAGGCATGTTTCCTTATTTTTAACATTGATAATGATTGTATTTTTGGATTTAGAAAGGGATTTTTCATGCCTTAGGATTCGCAGTTGAAGAAAGCGTTGTTATATGAAGATCATAGTTCTCAATTATCAGTTCATCCTTGTAGTACTAAGATATACCGAGATCTTCAGGAGTATTACTGGGGAGATGGAATGAAAAGATATATTGATGACTTTACTGTGAAGTGTTTGACTTCTCAACAGGTTAAATAAGAGTGGTAGTTACTGAAAGGGAGGCTTCAGACTTTACATGTTCCATAGTGGAAATGGGAAAATATATCCATCGACTTCGATGTGGTATTATCGAGGACATGAAAAGGTAACAATGCAATCTGGGTTGTTTTTGGTCGATTGAAAAAATCATATCATTTACTTCAGATTCGAGATATTATGTCTCTAGATCATCTTTGTCAGTTGTATGTTAAAGAGATAACCATGTTTCATGTAGTTCCCCTATCCATTGTATGTAATCGTGATCCCAAATTTACTTCAAACTTTTGAAAAGGCCTTCATAAGTAGTTGGGTACTAAATTAAATTTCAATACAACCTTTCATCCGTAATAAGAAGGGAATTCAGAAAAATCTATTTATACCATGGAGCATATGTTATATGCTTGTTCACTGGATTACTAGGGAATTTGGGACCAACATCATTCTTTTATTGTATTTTCTTATAATATCAGTTTTCATTCAAGTATACAAATCTCTCCATTTGAGGCATTATATGGAAAGTGGTGTCGAAATATAACTTTTTGGGATGATGTAGGTGAAAGGAAATTTATTGGACACGAATTGGTAGAAGAGATGGCAGAGAAAAGTTCAGTTGATTTAGAAGAACATGAGAACAGATCAGAGAAAATAAGAAAATTATGCCGATAACAAGTGGAAGGATCTTTATTTCTAGGTAGGTGATCATGTCTTTCTCAATGCTTCTCCATAAAAATGTGTGATTCGTTTTGGTAAGAAGGAAAAGCTGAGTCTGCAGTTCTTGGATCTTATGAAATCCTATAGAATGATTGGTTAATTTCATACATAGTGGAATTACCTCCATGTTTATCCTAGGTACCCAATTTTTTTCATGTTTCAATTTTGAGGAAGTAAATGCTAGATTCATCTCATGTTTGGAGTCCAGAGGTAGTTTAGTTGGAAGAGAATATCTCTTATGAGGAATAACCAGTTGAGATTCTTGACCAAAGAGAGAAAGTGTTGCATAATAAGGTAATCAATAAGGTAATAGTTTTTTGGAAAAACCATATAGTTGAAGAGGCAATATGGTAATTTGAAAATTCTATGATGGATAAATACCCCACATATTTCATAAGTGAATAAAATTATGAGGACCAAATTTCCAAAAGTGGGGAAGGTTGTAACATCCCTTATAAATAATGACTATGACATTTTCATAGTTATTAATATTTTTGAATAAAATATTAATTTTACTTTAACGGGGGTGCTATGTTCGATGGCGTACCTAATACAGAACAACATTTTTCTTCGAAAACTTATGTTTCATAAAATGTTGAGTTATACTAAAAAATATTAATATAATATTATTATTTTAAATGGTATTTAATGAAAAGCTGTTGTAATAGAGGTAATGAATAGAAATAAGTAAAGTATTATTATACTTGTTTGTAAAATGTTTTTACATTTATCCAATTAACATTATAGTCTTAAAATAAGAAAGAATATGATTTGAAGCATAAATAGTCTAATATTCATTAAAATGTCATTTACCACCTTTTAATGGAGAACCATTTTAAATCTAGTTTTTTAACTTTTATATATTAAATTTGAAAAAATAAAATTCCTCTTTAAAATTGTGACATAAAAATTTACATTAAGTAAATTTTTGGAATTTTTCTGATAAAGTAGATTTAGTAATGAATAGTAGAAAATACTGCATTTAAATTCAAATATGCCTTTTTATATAATTTATTTATATGGATAGATTATATTTTCAAATGAATTTAAATTTCAATTAGATTATAGATTTTCCATTTAATCCAATGTTGGTCAGTGTAAGTAATTTCACTTTGATGTTGGATATTAACAAATGTCAATCTATTGATATTATTATTTCTTAAAAATGCTTTTTGTTTTGACAAAGGGAAATAATTTTAAATTTATTTCTGCAAATTATGTGTTTTGAATTTGGAAAAATGTATTCCATATTTGGAATCAAGAGTTCTAAATTCTGTAAATAGGTATCTTTTATTTTTAGACTTCATGAATATTTACATCAGTAAGTACTTTATTTACCACGGTTGAAGGGTGAATTTGGTAATTAAGGGTAAAAAAATATTATAATAATAATATTAAATTACCATAACATGTTCCCTAATCCTATTGGTAGATAAATGTCTTACTAGGGACATCCTTGGGTCTATTTTGGGATTACATGGAGCCACTTGAGAGTGATAATAACACTTTATATTAATTAATTTAATCTAAAGACAAAAACGACATAAACATATATCATTTAGTGAATCAATTTTTACATGGGTTTATATAAGTTATATATTTGACTATAAATATTCATTTTAAATATAAAACTATTTCCAACATCATGGTATTTTATATATATTTTTTAGATATCAAATAGAAAAAAAATATTTATGACCCAATTATGATGTAGTGATTACCTTATTAATGAATAATTTAAATAATCGAGATAATTTTTTTAATAAACAACCCAAAACCATTACAATTATTATTGGATGATTTTATTTCGAAAAAGAGTCATTTTAAAATATAATTAAATAATCTTTGGTACTTTATAAACTGAATATCATTATATAATAAAATAATATATTTAAACATTCCTGAAGAACCCATCCCCCCTTATAAAAACACATCACCTCTAACCCATTACTTACACCTCTCAAGACACATAGCTCATCCAACCACTTTCCAAATAAGATCTCATGATTCTTATCTTCCACTTATAATACTTACCTTATGTCGAAGGCACTTTAAGAAATCATTTTCGTTCAAACCAAATGGGGTTAACCGATTTAAAGGTAACATTTTCCCTCATGGTCTCTTATTTTATTTTACATATCCACTCCCTTTTCTCTTTTTATAATTTTTTTAAATAAAAACACATGTATCCTAAATATTCTAGGTTGTTGTTATGATATGTATTCTAACTACAATTACACTCACCTCCATCTAATGGGTAAAGAACATACAGTTTCTATGGACGATGAACTATTACATCACGAAACGATGATTGATCAATTATCTCTTACCGCCTCTCATGGTGGCCATTAATATGTAACTATATTTATATGTGAAATATGTTATATTTATAATGTTTCCAAGCTTTTGTATTTTACATTTATATCATACCTTTATGGATTCCATAATTGTAAACGCGATAATTTTATATAAGGAAGTGCGGACTACCGCCCCCTCAAAGTGATATGAAACTTTCATGCCATACATGGGACGTATAAAGGATGGAGTTAATGAAATTATATATGATATTATAATGTAATTATAATATATCTATGTATCATTAAGTTTCAGTCAATTAAAATACTAAATATAAATGAAATTAGCGTTAATGAGTACATATGGCATACCGTCTCCCTGAATGGTTCATTTATTTTCTTATGTCCAAATGTTATGTACTATTATAAATACTTATATATACAGGATATATATGATAAATATGATATATAAATCATAAATTACATTAATTAGATAATGTAATTTTAACCACATGGATAACTTGTAATTATAATAAGTTCATTTTTGACTCAAGTACCACATATCGACAAAACATCTGTTGTTAGCATAAATGATTACATAATGTTTATAACATGGTAATAAATGGTATATAAGGAATATTAAACCTAAAAAAGGGCCATAAGAAAGTTTAAATTAACATTAGTTTATTATTTAGGAGATTAAAGAATTAATGAGTCATGTTGGACATGAGGTAAGGGACTTCATCTCAGTCACATTTTATTGATGCATATTTTGATATCTACACGAATTTCGTTTATATAGTTTATAAACCCATTTGAATTTTCATTTAACTCAAAGAGATTATTTTCCCTATGAATCATTTTACTAAAATACAAAAATATTGTTTCTTTATTACATAAGTTGTGAAAAAGACCTTTCTGACACCACAAGTATTATTTGATCTTTGGCTTCCTTAATAAGACATAGTGTTTTTTAAAGGAAAATAAATACCATATACCTTTTTTATGTATTTTGGTAATCAAAATGGTTTTGAGAAATCATTGATTATTTCAATATCTTTACATGATATTTCAATGTGGAAATATTATATTTTCTTTATGATGTTTTTATGTGTTATGGTTCTTAGGTATAGTTTACATATACTGTTGTTTCTTTTATAATCATAGGGCTAGTGTGCCTGAGATAGCTCTAAAATGCATTAGGTAACGTGACATAGGTAAATTTTAATGTTTCTCCTAATAGATTTAGATAATATACAATGATGGGTATTCCATCGTAACTTCATACGTAGTTGTGGTAGCTATAATGTAAGTTTGATATGGATGCCACAAGTTACCTTGGTGATTTATGATTTCTATGTGTTATTCATAAGTCTTATGATATCATAAGGTATGTTAAAAAGCTTATGTTTTGTTGGACTAATGTATTCTTTCATTATTTTATAACCCTTACTAATATTTTTATGAAAATCCCATGTTTTGAAATGTTTTTCACAATAATTAAAGATGAATAGGGAAAAGGATGGAATCAAGGAAAAGTTAGGCTGTCTAAAACAAGGAACTAGACATGACTCTTTTTTTTAATTTTTTTTGATTTTACAAAATAAATTGAAACTGAGTAGAATTGTCTAATTTGTAATTTTGTAAATGTAATGTAATTGTTATGGCTTAGTTCACTAAAAATATAAACAAAAAAACCTTAATGTGAATTATACATTTAATTCATGATTATGTATTGTTTAATCTTGGGTCCTTATATTATTGATTAATGGCATGTGTTTTTTGTTTCTTATATTTCTATATAGATTATACCCTCTCTAGTTATTTAAATAGAAATTCTTCTGAATTATTTATCATACCATATATATTGATTCTATATTTCATCCTTTTTATTTACCCATACTACGAATTTGAGCTCACTCTTATTATGTTTCTTTTCCAAGGTTATGAAGAAGAGAACATTGATTAAGATTTCAAGGATGCTTTTTTATTTGAGTTATTATGTTGCATGTTTTATATTTTTCCCAATGTATTATGGATATCGTGTATATAAAATTGGTTTCGAAGACTACTAAACTATCAGTCCATTGGTATTTGATTCCTTATAATCATGCCAATGTAATAAAGTAATGGACCGGCTCCAAACATCTAGGGTTTGGGAATTAGAGACAGACCTTGGGTAGTTGGTACTTATTTTCCTTGAATTTATGTGAGCTACTACCGAGAAGGTTCATATCATCTAGGATTAGTTGTGGATTTCATAGATACATATGAAGTCTTATACAAACAGGGGACAAATGCCTTTGGAGTTTTATGAGGTAGACCATGTGGTCATATGGGTTTTAGATCTATCTGGATTACAATGATTCAGTTGGGGTGGGGAACTATCTATGAGATTCATGTGGATATAACAGATATTTTAGAGTTATATAGGGGGAATACCTCTTAGATATACTAATACTTTTATATCGGGTACAAGACATCATCCACATGTCACAACTGAGAAGCTATGTACATGATCCATCACATGTTATTGACATGGGATGAGATAGACATTGATGTTGGAGATATATTTGATGAGTACCTAGTAGTGATCAAGGATGTTTATGATAGTATCCTTAATTATTGAGTGATTCCTTTACTGTATTTCTGGTTCTATAAGAGGAATATTCTCGAGATCACATGGGAGTGGGAGTCACAAATTCGTGTTGAGTTCCCACATCTATTTTTTCCCCTTGTCTTAGCTTTTCCTGAAATACATTCCCATGGTTGTGAGAATGTAATGAGAAGTATTTTACATGTATAATTTTGGGATATTGTATGGAATATTTTCAAGATCTCGCAATAATATGGTGTGTGATTATGAGGTCCGACGTTCTAGGAATAAAAATTCTAAATATATTCAATATATTAAATAGAAAGCATGTGCACTTTTCTGAAAATTGTGGAATAACTTCTAAATGGGGTCCTAAAAAATATAATGGCACTGTTGAGTTTAGATATTTGGTTTTACCCTAGGCACAAAATAACCTTTGTCGGTGTGGGGAATTTGTCAGCATGACATGGGTAATTTGGGTCTTATATATTTGTTGACATAGGGTCTTTATTTCATTCATTAAATAAAAAATAATAGAAAATTTTCATTGTAAACTGTGTAACCCTATAAATCAAAAATATTCATTGGTGAGTGTTTGAGGAAATTTTGTGGGTGTATGATGACTGTATTAGAGACTGATGATTGGTGTATAATGGAAATAGAATATATCACCAACATTAAGGAACAAACATAATTTTTCACTGGTGATCGATCTAAATTAGGGTAGGCTATTGGTTTTGATTTGATTATTACCCGTTACCTATTTAAATTAAGAACAATAATAAATATATGAATAAATTCATTCCTGCATCATCCATTTTATAGTATGAGTTTATTGGTATGGATTTATTGGGAGATTTTTTTTGTTATTACCAGTTCTCCATATGTCGTTCTAATTGAAGAAGATCAAGTCCAAATGAACACAACTGAGGTTTGTTGCTATTTTTCATTTTTCTTGGCTTTCTCCCATTATTATCCATGTTAATAATCTGGGTTTTTTATAGTGGTTTGACCCAAATACTATGTAATCAATAATTTCACACTCATTTCTTGGTGAAATAATTCAATATCCCATATACGTACTTGATATAGTTCGGGTATCATATGATGGTGGTAGATGTGATAAAATAAGACAATATTATAGGCATTCATGCATCGACCTTTGGATGAACGACATAATTATGGCTTTAGGATTCATTTTTACAGTAAAAAAATAATTAGAATCCAGCAAACAACAAATGTAAATGTTATTCCACACAATATACACCATATCCAGAATGATTCGTGGACAAATTCTTTACTGGATGAGAAGGCCACTCAGTGAGTGGAAGAACATAGTGATTCTAGAAATCCTGATCAACACTATGTGTTACTTTAGATTACATGGTGTGTGGGAAACCTGGTGAAACAAATTAGGTTCTAGAGGAAGTTATGTATAACATGGCATATGACCCTATCGAACATTGTGTTTCCCCTCCTGGTTGGATTGATTTATCCCTTGGAAGGTACATGGACATAGCCAGGAGTTCAAGAGTTGGATCATGACTTTTACTCCCAAACAAACATATCCATGCTAGGTGTACAAGGGAATGGGCATGCCCTATCATTTTAAATTAATATGGGAACTTTCTATTTGAATGGGTAGGAACCATTATAGATTGGGACCCATTATAGATTGGGACCATAGTGTAATCATAGAAAATTCTTTTTATTCTAGATGATTTGTATTTGAGCCATTCTCCTCTATATCTTGGTTAAGATTCATTTGGGTGAATTTCATATAACCTTTCCATGAGGGTTTTATAGATTAACATCTTATGTAATGAATGGTGATCCCTTAAGTAGAAATTCATGGATATAGTTTTTGTGTTTGTTCCATGATGCCCAGAGTGAGATCCTCTATCATCTTTGTTCCTTGAACGGAGTTCTTTGTATCATCATGACCAACACTACATGGGATCATATCATCTACTTAGTGGGTGAATCTAGATTGAGATGTTTATATACCACAAGGATTGAGGTGAGATCCTCATCTGTGTATAATATCTCATCAAACATCTAGCCTATCCTTCCTATTAAGTGGCTCAATGATCATGACCTATCAGAAAGACAAAACTATTCTTATCTAACCTCTGGAGCGTGTTCTCATGAAAGAGTTATATATTTTAATATCGATCCATAATCCTATTATGGCATTAAGGTTGTCTCTTTTCATTTAGATTGTGTGTCTTTGGTGAGTACATCTGCATATTATTGTTACATGTGTTATGGACATATAACTATATAGATCTGACTATTATTGTTTATTTTATTTAATTTTTTAGGTGTCCCACTGGGTATTAATATACTCACCCCTTAACGGCCTTTTCACACACATGTCGTGTCATGTACATGTGATGGAACCATTGATAGAGTGCAAGAGGGACTAGGACCAGACATTGTTTGTTGAGGCCAGATATAACAAGGTGTGTTTTTGTTGTATCTTAACTTTAGTCTTCATATATACATTCATGTGGGACTTGTTTTTTAGACTTCATGTAGTGGGATTTTATTTTTCCATATTTAAATTCCATTTCTTATTTTCATACTATGGTTATAGGATTTAGTTGTATGTGTTCATGGTTTATGAATTTTTTTTCATTTTGTCATTTTGTTGGCTTGTAGATGTGTATGTGTTTACATGTACCACAGTATAAGTTCTCCCATGTTAGTGATATTCAAACTCATCCCTAGCCTCCAACACCTAGTGTATTAGAGGTGAGATTGGGAAGTCACAGCATAGGCCCCACTAGTATGTGTCCTGAAAAAAAGAGAGTGTAAATGGTGTAATAACATGAAGATATCATGTATTACTAGAGGATAAGAATATTAATGAAAATTATGGACACATAGGTCATTATATTTCAAAATTGGACACTAAATCATAATCAATCCTAAAAAAATGATGAGATTTCAAGAAAAAAACAATAATAATTTGGTAACATTGAGTCATGTTCCTCAAAAAGGCATAACATACTATGAAATGTAAAATATCGAGAGGATGAAAAAATTCATGATATTATTGTTAATTAGGCCCATATATACTTTTCATCTGTTAGAATAGTTTCATAACATATTGTACGTCTCAAAGTTGGAAATTTGAGATAAAATCCCATTACCACTTTGATTTTTTATGAACCAAAAACCCCCGGAAAAAGATATCATAAAATAAATATGTAAATTATATTAATTCTTATTTGAATAAGAGTAAAATGATTTCTTGGTAACAATATACACTATATAAAAAATAGGTGGTGAATATGGTATGTATCCTATGTAAATAAAAGGTGACACAGAAATCCATTACAAATTGTTATCTTTTGAATAGAAAATCCCAAGAAAGATATATCTACAAATGGATACATAAACCCAACTAGTCATCAATTAAATCATAATAATGTAATATTATTGGAATTTTATACTCCACATAAGAGAAAAATTTATTTAATATTTCATTTGTCGCACTAAAAGTAAATATTAGACGAAAATTCCTTACCGATTTGTTAATTTCTAATCCTTAATCCCCATGAAAGAGAAAACCAAAAATGGAAATGTAAAAACAAAAAAATCATGATAATTGTCATAAAATACATCTACATAATTTTTATGCACTACATCAATGAAATATGTGGTGAATATGGCTTGTGACTTATGGAAAATAACGGTGAGACATAAATCCCTTACCTTAAGTCTCAACTTCCATCATAATGTTCCAACCTCATGTATGATAAAAATACGTTTATTATAAATATATTATTGAATCATATTCAAATATATCATACCTTTTATGTTTTTATTATAACCTCTTCTTACCAATTTATTTATAATACCATGTCAAATTCACGTTTTGTATAATAACCACTTTGTCTTTCATATAAGTTTGATTTGTTATATTTTGTGGTTCTCTTATATAAATAATGGTTTCATAATCTTCAAAAATATAAATATGATTGAAATATAATATATATTCAGTATATATATATTTCTAATAATATATCAAAGATTCAAATATAAAATAAAATACCTCGTTAATGGAGACGGTAGGTTGTATGTACATACAAATGTTGTTTTCATTTTCTTATCAACTTGAAATAAATAAAATTATATGATATTCTATTATAATGTAATATATTTTATATCATATATATCAGATATTATTATTAATCCCATCCTTAACATATTTCATGTATAACATGATAGAATCACATAACATCGTGAGGTTGTAGTCCGTCTTATACATGAACTACATTGTCATATTCACATAAAATGGAAAGCATAAATGTATGTGTGATATAATAATTTGAGAATTAGAATAACATCATAAAAATAATTTATATAATATATAACTCATAAATCCATATTTATGACCAGCCTTGATATGTGTTAATGAAAAAATTAACGTTATTGATTCGTGAGGTGGTATTCCTCCATACACATGAATGATTCTTGTAAAACCCATTTGATGTAAATAAAGATGATTGTAGGTTATGAGGTTATCAAAAAAACAGATATATATATATATATGGGAGATAATTAAGTTACTATATAATCATGATATAAAAACAAATAAATGGGGTTGAGGATGAAATTAAATAAAAATGTTCATTGACGAATGTTACCTCTTTTTCAGGTATCCTCCTTAGGTTTTCACGAAAAGACTTCCTTGTATATATGTTTTCCCAAAAAAAGGATTCTAGGTTGGGGATAAAGAAATTATATATTGATCTTTGAAGTTTTTTCTAGATCAAAATTGATTGATTGGTGTAAAAAAAGTGGGGAGAGTGAGTTCCCTTTTATAATTTAGATGGAGTGAAATTCTTGTAAATACCAAAAAGAATTCACTATTGGTAGGACTCTATTGAATTGTATGCCTCCAAAATTGAAAATTATTGATGTTTAGGGATTTATGGGTCATGAAATACCTCAAAAACACAAAATTAATACAATTTGTTATAGTTATTATTTATTATGTATGTTTACTCAATTTTATCATAGGAGTTTTTACCAAGGTAACTTGAATCATTTTTATGTACCTAGATAATTTATCCATTTAGAATCTAATTTAAAAAAGATTTATTAGATAATTTATACCAAAATATTCTAAATATTAAGTCCAATTAATGAAATAAAAATCATATTTTTGTTTATAATTAATGTTAATACAAATGCATGTAATTCACTAACTCTATTCTAACCTTAATCACATTAATAACTTTTAACTCTTTTCACTAATCAATATCGTAAAATTTTAATTTTAACTTATTATATAACATATAATTATAAAAATTTGAAATATTGAATCCATTTTTTCAAAATTACATTCATAGAAGTGGTAAAATTTAATTTTAACTAAATCTCATAGACATTATGAGAAAACGGGGTTTAATGTGAAAATATTAAAATTTTTACAATGTTTTTATATCCCAGGATAATATGAAATTGATTCCAATGAAATAAATTTGATTAATATATGTATAATTTAACTAATTATACATTAAAAAAATTTAATATATTTTAGCTTTACAAATAAATTAAGCGAAAAGGCAGTTTTCGTTTAAATGTCATTATTTTTCACTAATCATCAACAAATTAAACTATTCATAAAAATTCTAAAAATTTAAAATATTATTTTTTTGACATTCTAAGTTAAAAAATTAATTTTATTTTACCAAATTAATTTTTAATATGTTCAAAAATTTTATTTTATTATATTTCACAGAAAATCCCAAAAAAGATTTTTTGAGAAAATGGGATTTTCTAAACATATAATGACCTCATAAAAAATTAAATATATTATTATAAATATATTTTATTTATTTAAAACCACTAAAATAATTATTTAAAATTTATTTCTAATAATTAATTTCAATACATTTAATTGATTGGTCATATCGGTCTTGTTTAAATAACTATATTAATAATATATCAAGGTTTTGATAAAAGTTAGTTTTTCATGTAATTCAATATAATCTTGTGTTACATGTAGTTCATGATTATATTTGTATTTTATATAATGAAAACATAAATTGTTGTTTCATGCAACTAAATCCAAAAAATAAATTTAATTTTTTAGAAAAAACAATTAAATCATAAAATACTCATGGTGTTACATTTTACCCCATAAAAGTGAATTTCACCCTCAGAATTATTCAATATAATACAATCAAGTGAGGATAATTATACATTATTTTATCCTAAATTTCGAAATTATATTCCTCAAATTGTTTATTTCACCATAAAAAATTTTCATGTGAGTGGTCTTATTTCATATAACTTTCTTTGTATGATCCAAAATCTCTACTAGTTGTTCCCCATAAGGAATATCATGCTCTCCTGGTATGTCCTTTGAGTTCTATAAATGTGAAGTTTTTGGTATATATGTCTTGAATTGAGATACATGAACAAGTCATCGAATTGAGATATGTTCATTGGAAGTACCACGTGATAGGATACCATCCTGATAAGATGATGAATTTCAAAGGGACTGATATACCTAGGTATAGATTCCCATTCATCTCGAATCTTGTATCCTTCTTCCAATGAGAAATTCTTAGAAAAACAATATTACCAACTTAAAATTCTGGTTCATTAAGGTAATTTTTAGAATAATGTTTTTTCCAACTTTCTGCTACCATGATGTGATGTTGAATGCATTTAAACTTTTTTTTCACTTCTTCAACTATCTCAAGTCCAAATATGTTTTTTTCAACTTGATTATCAATCGTTGATTCTATTTTTTTCCATAGAGGTACTCATATGTTAAAACCCGAATTATTGATTAAAATATACATTTGTAAGAAAACACTTCAAGAGGAAGGTGTTGACCAAAACCAAATTTAAATCCAATGAAAAATATCTAAATATATCCTCATGGGATTAAATTGGATTTTTAGATTGACCATCCCTCTGAGGATGATAAGCAGTTATAAAACACATCCACATATAAAGAGAATGTTAATGACTTTTCCAATACCATTAGGTAGTCATCTAATCCTGGTCAGATATAATATAATGTGGTAATCCATGCAAACTTACAACTTACATAATGTATATACTGTAAAGATGATCTATATAGTGATATTCTCAAATATTGATGAAAGTAAAGTGATTGAATACTACCCAAATAAAATTATTATATTTATTGTTTTTTCAGAGTCCAATGAATAAATCCATGGTGATGTTTTCCCATTTCCTTTAAGGTAAGGGTAACAGATGAAACTTTTCCATATAATTTTATCTATCAACCTTTACTTACTGTTATATTAAGAACCAAGAATCAAACATTGTGATATATCTTTTCATTCCATCCCACTATAAGTATTCATTCAATTTTCTATACATCTTCATTATTCCAAGGAGAATATATAATAAAGCACTATAAAATTATTCTAAAAACTCCATCTTTAAATCATCAATGTTACGAACATATATACAGTTATTAGAACTTTTCCTTCAATAAGGATCAAGGTTAAACTCAATAACATTTAAAACAATCTTTGATGATTTGAATTTTCCTAATATTCATATTTATTCTATACTAGAATAATATTTGATCATTCCATTAAGAAAGATAATATTTTCCCATTTTGTTTTTTCATATACATCCATTCAAAATATTGAATGGTTGGATCTTATAGGATATTTATCTTAGATAACCTATCAATATTCTTCAAAATAAAATCATTGACCTCCTTATTGATTTTACTATACTTGTAATGTATTCAGTAGTAATAATCATTAATCATCTCTCACCATCTTCCCTTTCACATGTTCAACTCCTTCTTTGGGAATATATACATCAATATTTTATGATCTATATATATATGTCGCACTTTTCTACATATTAATAATACCTTCATAACATAAATGGAAAAAATAATTTAGTTAAATCCAAATAATGAGTTGGTTATTTTTAATCCAAAATATTCAATTATTATAAGGAATAAGATAAGAATATTTCATTAATCATAAGAACACATCCCCATCCTTTCTTGAATAAATCATATAGGTTACAAAGCTTTATCTACTATTGAGTAATGTAAGAATATGTTCACTAACTAACCTTCTATTCAGTTTATTTAAATTTTACTCACATTCATCAATCTAGAGGAGTATATATCTTTTAGGAGTTATCTTCATCAGAGGATTACATAGTCATGATAATGTATCCATAATATATCTATAATATCTATCTACACTAAGAAATCTTTGGTTATCAGTCACTATGGTTGGTCTAATCCAACAATCAATATCATTTCTCATTGATGGATCTATTGATATACCATCTATTGATATTATATAAACTAAAAATGAAACATTTTTCAACCAAAATTCAAACTTTGTAAATTTTCCCAATATTTTATCCTTCTATATTTTCTTTAATAAAATTATAAAATTCTATTCATGTTATTCCCTCCTCTTTCAATATATAATAATATATTCTATAAAGACTACCAAAAATTGATCGAGGTAATAAGTAAAGACTATTGATTAAATACCTGAAGATAGTAGGGTAATTAGTAATTCTGAAATGGATCACTATATATTCATAAATTCCATACCCGATATGAAATTATATCTTGTTTATATCCACGTTCTTGACCCTCAATTGATAGAATCCAAAATGACGGTTAGTCTTGGATTTTTTTACAACGTGTAGTTAATCAACCAAGTCATCAATATGGGGTAGAGAATACAAGTTCATAATTGTGAACTTATTTATCTCCTGTTAATCAATACATAATTTCATTGATCCATATTTCTTTTTAACAAAAATAATAGGTGCTCCCCTAGGTGTCACACTTGGAAAATTTAATACCATTTCAATGGTTTCATGGAGTTCCTTATTTGATTCTTTCAACACAATTGGGGTTATTCTATATAGTTTCTTTAAAATTGGCATGGAACCATGTATTAATTAAATTGATAACTCCACATCATTTTATGGTGGAGGGTTAGGAAACTATTCCAGAAAGACACCATCAAATTACACCACAATACTAATATCATTAATGTTGAGTTTCTCCCCAACCATTTGAGATATATTCCCATTATGAATGGGAATTAAGACACATATAGTTGAGATGATCTCCATTAGATGTCCATACATATCCTTACATTGATATATGATCATTGGATTTTTTATAAATTCAAACACGACTTACATTCATTGATAAGTGGTGTGGGATTTATGTAGAGAAAGAAAATCCATTCCTAAGAGGCCGTAAATTTTGAAAATATGAAGAATGAAAAATAATATCAATGAGGAAATTCCAATAAACATCAACCAGAGAAAAATCATATACATAAAATGTTATAATCATACCATTAGAGGGGTTTCACAGGTAATTCTACATCCAATTGTTTTTTTGGCATCTTGACACCCACATAAATTTCATTAAATATGATCGAATGGGAAGATCCCTAGTCAAATAAGACATTATCCATTCTAGAGTGGATGGTAACTTTAACATTTAACCACAAAATAATTTCACCCATTATTGGAAATAGTGATCACATGAGATTTACCCTTTTCTATCAGCTTATAGGGTTGTAGGCATCGATCATCATCATTAACAATCGAGTTTTGTCTTTCGTTAACATATTTCCCATTCCCCTTTTAACATGAAGTAACGAACTAAGGGAGTTTAATTTTATGTTGATTTCTCTCCATTTTCATTTATATATATCTTCTTCCGATCAATTCATAAATCCATTTCCTGATGGCCTTCCCTTCCCCATTAAAATAATTAGCATTCCCCTTGAGATAATTTCCTTTATGCTACTTCTCATACTATAAGCATTAATCTGAGCAGGTGTTCCCTCGGAAGGAGAAGTGGTCACCATGGGTACCGTGGGGGACTTTGAGCCGATGGTCCAGGGGGCGCTGTCAGGGGAGGTGGATGCTCCATTGATAGGAGTACAGGCAGAAGTGAATGAATCTGGGGGAAAGGAGACCATATCAGGGGCTGTGGTGTCTACCCCTCTAGAGGTTTCTGGATTGGCCAACCGGGAGAATGACAAGCAGAATAATCTGAGCCTTGATGCTGCAACCAATATACAGGGCCGGGACATGAATGAGGAATGTAATCTCCAGTATATGGGCAGGGGACATGAGCTTCAGCAAGGCTTGGGTGAGCCTGAAATGCCAGAACAGAACAACTCAACAAGTCTGATTAAGGTGGGGGTGGATGAGGCTATTACTTGTTCCCCAAACCGTTTTGCTCTGCTGGAAAACCCGGATGCTGTAGTGGAGCATGCTGGGGAAGATGAGCCAATACCTTTTCATCAACAGAACGAAGGTGATACAACTAATTGTGGCATTTCCCTCGGAATGATGGCTAGCCAGCCTGGGGGTGGTGTGGCTGATTCGAAGGGAGTCATCAGGGCCGAACCAGATCAGGTGATTGAGGGGGCTCCAATTCAAAAGAATAGTATGTGCTGTAAAAAGAAGAAGGGGAAAAAAGATTACTCCTTGCTTCCCCCTCCATTAGAGACCCGCTCTGTGAAGAAACTACCGGTGACAATGCCCAATGGGGTGAATCAGGCTTTAAGCAAGGGGAACATAGATGAAATGGACATCTCTACGGGGAAGATGGGGACTAGAAAGGAACCCATCCTTAGTTCCGAGGAGGATATGGTCGAGGAGTTCCTGTATGTGGACATTCCACAGGAAGAGGCTGACATGATGGGAAGGGCGGTAAGAGTGGAAGTCAATCACGAACAGGCAAAGTGGATTGACAAGCAAGACTTGATATTAATGAGAGGCTTCAATGACAAGAAAATCAGCAAAGAGGAATATATCTGCACTTGGGACAAAATGGCGAACTATTTGGAAGATGTTATTGGAGAAGATCCTGGGGCTAAGGTATGGATAATGCACTGGAATCTCTACAGGGAAGAAAGCAATAATAGGCTAAGGTTGTGTTTTGGTAACATTTCCTTTTCTTATGAGGCTTCACCCCCGGTTTGACTTGGGAAGTGCAGTCGAGGCTTCCTCATCGGGCTAGAGCACTCTACCTTTCCTTGGAGGGTCATTCGGGACATGGCTGATTCGGAGGGATGGCAACATCGGGAGGGACCATGCTTGCATGGGATCGTCGAGTGGCCATCTTAGGGATGGTGGTGTTGTTGTTGCTGGTATGTGGTAGTTTCTGCTCTTTCTGGTGTTTTTCTGGGTTTGTTTGGCTGCTTTGTTGAACTTTTGGTTTCTCACTTTTCCCACAAAAGTGTTTTCTTAATAAAAAAAAATAATTGTCAGGCTCATACTATAAGCATTAATAAAATATCATATTCTTCTCTCCATGGTTTTTATATTTCCTTTGAAATCCATAATCCTTTTATTATCAAAACCATTATACTAATATGTAACTCCAACATCCATTTCCTTCTTGATATCACATTGAACAATATCCTCATATCTACAGAATTCTCAAATTTCTATCCCCCTTCAAAAACAATGTTTTAATTCACTAATGAATCAATCAACCATTATTTTAGGTTGGATGACAATACTTGAAGTGTAACATGAACATCTTGTAAAATTATCATTGTAGGTACCAACAAATTATTCATCATTTTCCTTTACCTCAAGGAACTCATTCTAGATCATTATATAAATAATATGAAGAAATTACTTATTAAAAAATAACTTATTTAACTCATCCCAATCCATGGAGTCAATTAAATTTGTTTCATTATATTCTTTATAAGTGTTAAATATTCAAAAGATCAACCTTCCAATTTATAAAAACAAAAATAATTTCTTCATTTTCCAAAAACTATAGAATAAAAAATATATTTTCACTTGTTTTGATCTATTTTAAAAAAAAAAGTGAATTAGAAGACCCACTAAAATATGGCAGGCATTGCCTCATAAAGGATTCAATATAATGTTATTAGACACTTTTTATTTTGTAAGTATATCATGACTCATACCTTGACACTTTTATAGGAGTATAGAAACAATATTTTACATTTTAACTCCCATAACATTTGGATTCATTAGAAGAGAATAATATCATTGTCCATCACACTCAGTATTAACACGGTTCCTTTGGATTCCAACAATATAATTAAATCAAAAAACAATATTTTGAGAAATAATAATCGTAGTGGAGAACCAAATAATATTGAAAAATCATATATAGGATGTTTAAATCATGACACATTCTTTAATTTATGAAAACATAGGTTTACCCAAGGTCATTTACAGTCATATACTATTTAAATACTAGATGATTGTTCATAATGATTTTGTGAAGATACAAATCATATCCCATGAGTGTGTCAAACTATGTCTTTATCAGGGCCTATAATTATAAACCAATTAATGATATAGTCTATCTCATTTTGATTTTTTTCAGGGTTGTTACCCATTTCGATATTTATTCCAGATCCACATACACTTGTAGTGTCCAGAGAGGGATTTATTTTCATGGAAACCAATCTCTATATCATTTATGAAAAGTATAGAAGATTTTATTATACATGGAATCATCCATAGACATATCCTTATACATTTCCTTAGGGTATCATTATGTTTTTATCATCATAGTTTCCAAATTCTATGTAAACCTTTCCTTTCAAACATATTATAGAGACCATGGTTTTAACATACTAAGATATTATATCATGTTTTAAGATTATTCATTACATTTTATAAAAACATGTCTAAAGACTCTAATAGTTTAGTGTATTTAGAAACATAGAAACATAAACAATTGTTTATATGTGAGTTACATCATAACCAACTACATTTTTCATAACTAAAACCCTTCTTAGATATATCATATATACTACATTTCATTTTATCATGGGTAAAGGAAAAATAATAAAGGTTGATATAAGATACTAAATAAGTGTAAAAGAGTGAGGTATGTAAGAATAACCTAGGAAAAATCATATAAGATCAAGATAATAAAATTTTAAAAGCATACCCCTATATACCAAATATAATAATATTGAATCAGGAAATAGGGATTCGTATTTAATGAGACCTAAATCATAAGGTAATAAAAGAACATGTGTCATGAGATTATGACATCGGTATAAAGCAAGGAATTTGTGTCATAAAAATAACCATAGATAATTATTTCTTTATTGGAAAAGGCTCATAGTGAAGGCTATCATAGCATACAACGTCCTTTACATTACAATTTTCACTCCTCATTCCAGCCATATATTATAGTTCCCGGTTCATTCCCGGTAACATCCATTTCCTAATATACCTAGTTCAATCACTAATCATGAAATATATATCTAATGAGATATATAATCCAATATCCTATTAATTGGAGCTATATTGAGGTATCACCCAACATATAATGAAAACCCCATTTATTTGTGCAATATGATCATAAACATTCATCATTTCAGATTACAGGAAATTAATTGAGTAGCATAAACAATTAATTATGTCTTTAAATTTGAAAAATATAAAAGTTTCGTAATCATTTATTCATAAAATAGTCCATGAAAAGAATTATGTTTCACAATATTTTTATCATTATTTAACCCGTGGAAGATAAATGGAATTCGTAAACATCATTCCATCAAAACATAAACCATTTAGAGAAATAATATGAATAGTACCGTTAGATCATATCCCAAGTAAGGTATAAGTAACACCAGAGGATCTAATATTAAAAGGAATGTAAATTTTTGAGATCATATTAAATATTTCTTGAAGAAAACATCCCTTCCCCATTTCAAAACTCTTTTTAAAACATAAATCATTTCAAAAATATTTTTCACTAAAAATACATTGAAAATTTATAAAGGAATCTTGGACAATAAATAATATTATTTTTTAAAAAAATAATGTTTTAAAATTATTCTAATAGAAAATTATAACAATTATTTTTGGAAAACATTTTTTCTGTCATTTTAAGAAAACATGGTTAAAAAAACTGATTTCCAACTGAAGAAAGAACTAATGTACAATTTTCTTAAAAACATTTTCTTAATTATCCTGAGTATAAAAAGTTGGAAAATGGTACCATTACATGAATATATCCTGAATAACATGGAGATAATAAAATTCATGATGATTTTTTAGAGTGATATCATCATATTTCATCAATGGTGGCCTAATAAAAACAATCTTGATAAATGATTATATTTTAACAAAACACCATTACCACTTTGGTAACATTGAATCATATGTCCCATGAAGGAATAACATAAAATGAAACGTAACATATATTTTTTACTAATAAAAACTAGATATTACATGTAAAGTTTTATGTATATAAGCAGCCTGAAATAATATAAGTTTATTACATAACATACATCTTAAATAAGGCAAATTGAGACAAAAGCCCCTTACCATTTTTTAGCTTTTGAACCATAAACCCAATGAAAGGGAGATAATTAAATGGATTTTTTTAATTATAATTACTATTATAATAATAAAAAACAATCATGGCATTTATACATAACACCTCAAATAAATAGGCACTGAATATGAAAATTGTCTCACCTAACTAAAAAGTGATAAGGAAATACATTACAAATTTTCTAACTTTTGATCCTCAAAACGTCTAAAATATAGTTTATAAAAATCATATGTAAAACCAAATATTTTTCTGTATGAACATAATAATATAAATTCATGGGAATTATATACACAACATAAAAGAAACATGTGGTGAATATGGAATTTGTCTCACATAAATTTAAAGTGAGATGTAAATCCATTACCAATTTGTTAACATATGAATACTAAAACCCCATGAATGATATATAACAAAATGGATATGAAAAATAAAATAAGTATAATTATATTAATAATAAAATAAATTCAATACACACATATACACCACACTAAATAAATACATAGTTAATATGGCATCTCCCTCAAAAAAATAAATGTGCGGCAGAGACCCCTTAACATCATACCTCAATTCCTTGGAACATGTTAAAACCTCCTATATAATAAATATAAGTATTTTAAACATATATTTCATAAAAAATATCAAAAATACCATAAAATACAAGGTTTTCTTATGACCAATTATTATTATTTTGTTAACAATACCATGTTAAAATCACATTACGGTTAATAACAATTTTATTTTTTGTATTAGTTTTTATTTGAAATATTTTTGGTTCTATTGAATTAATAATGATTTAATAATAAAAATATTTAAAAAATCAATATAAATATCATATAAAATCATTGAATATTTATTTAAAAAAAATCTATAAAATCTATAAATATGAAATGAAATACATTGTTCCTAGAGTCGGTACGCTGTATATATGCATTAAAACTATTTTCATTTTTTCTAATATAAATAAATAAAAGTATATGATTTATTAAAACTAAATAATAATGTTTTATTTCCTATATATCATCAATTTTTATTAAAATAATTGTTAGTTCATTCCATGAATATCATGAATGAAGCACATCGCTTTGCGAGGCAATTGATTGTCATACACATGAATGATGTTATCATGTTCCTGAAAAATAGAATACATAAAGGAATGTGTATTATAACAAATAAGGAATCATAATAACATCAATGAAATCATATATATCCTATATAAACAATAAATCAATCATTATTACCAGAATTGAAATGTGTTAATTGAAAAATGAACGTCATCGGTTCGCGAGGAAGGTGTTCATCGTACACATGAAGGATGATTTTTTAACCTATGTGATGGAATTGGAGATCATTATAAGTCCATAAATTATAATAAAAACATATTAGTATATCTATGATACTTTTTGTATTATATAGTAATGATATAAATATAAATAAATTATTTTAAGGAAGAAATAAATGGGTTTAAGTTAGAAATAAAACAAAAACAATCATTGATTAGCGTAACCTCTTATTCGGGTGTCCTTCTTAGTTTATCAAAAAAATCCATCCTTGGATTTATTTATTACATAAATAAGGATCATAGGATAATGTTATGGAATTTGGATAGTGATTTTGGTAGTGGATGGTCATTAAAAATGTCTCGAGAGGTGTGAATAAGGGGGGAGAGTGAGTGCCCTTTTATAATTGAGGAGGAGTTGTATTCTTGTAAATACCCAAAAGTAATCACTATTGAGAGGTCTCCAATACACTATGTGACTCAAAAACATAAAAATAGTGTACTGGATGGATTATATGGTCAATAAATACCTCCACATAACATAAAAACATATTTTTTACCCATTTTATTTATAGTATTTATGTTTACTCAATTTTATCCTCATAGTTTTTACAAACATAACTTGTATTTTTTTTTCTTTGTATTTTTTTCATTAAAAATATAATTAAAAATGGATTTATTATATAGCTTTTACTCACTAATTCTAAATATTAATTAAAATTCATTAATTAAAAAACATATGGGTATGTAAAATTAATTTCAATACAAACACATCTAATGAGAAAAACTATGTTTTAACCTTAATCGCGTTAAATAGTTTTAACTTTTTTCACTAATAAATATGATTGAAAATTAATTTTACCTTCATCGATGATATAAATAATTTTTATTAAAAATATTAAATCATATTTACAAAATTCCATTCATATAAAATTCCTAATTTAATTAATTATTAATCTCTAAAATGTGATGAGAAAGGTGGTTTTTTAATGTGAAAATATTTAAAAGTGTACAAGGTTTTATATCCAATTACAATAGGTTAATAATTGTATGAACTAAATTGTATTAAAATATTTATAATAGAAGTATATATTAATTTTAACTAATTTTAAATATAATTTAAATATATAAATAAATTAAGTGAAAAAGATAGTTTTCAATTAATTTTCATTATTTTTTATATTTATCAAAAAATATGAAGCTATTAAGAAACATCTAGAAAATTCAACAATAGATAAATTTAATATTATTAATTAAAAAATTTATATTATTTTATCAAAATGATTTTCTAAAAGTTCCAAAAAATATATTTTTATTATTATTCATATAAGGATTAAAAATGAGGTTTTCATTGAGAAAATAGTATTTCAAAAAAATATAATGAATTTTCAAAAAAAATTATTTTATTATAAATATAATTTATTTATTTAAATTAATTATAATTATTATTTAATAATTATTTATTACAATTAATATCACCCTGTTTAATAAATATGATATAAAGAGCACACTTAAAAACAATATTAATAATATATTATGGGTTTGTTATAAATCGTTTCCGCATATAACACGGGATAATATAGTTTTTTATGTAGTGAATTATGAAATCTATTTAGTTAATAACACTATTTTAACATGGTGTAATGTGTAATGAAATCTATAAAATAATTTAAATTAATGTAAAAAATTAATTCATTAATAACTCGGGGTGTTATAGTAACTTATTTCAATGTCTAAAAATTAAGTTGACCTTATTAAACAATATATATTATTATAATTACAAACATGTTTCATATTTTACCTCATTAAATTTCTATATTTGGTAAAAAATAATTTTAATATAACCACAGAAAACCCATTTAGAAGATCCTTTTTTGAAAAAAAGTCATTTTAACTAAATAATTGATTTTCCACCAAAATCATCTATACTATTGATTTTCATGACACATATCGTTTTATGAATAGAAAATGATATTTATTTGGATATAAAATAAATCTAAAACCCAATATAAATTTTTAAATACATAATTAAATAAAATGATCAATAATGATTATTTTATCAAAAAGAAATGTCACTTCAACTCTAAAATTCCAAACCATTGTTTCTAAATTCAGAATAATAGTTTGAAATTCATTATTCCTCTTGTCAAATAATTATTTTCTATTTAAAAAATACATCTAAAAAATCCAAGTCGTTATTATATCTTTAAATTTAATTAAATGTTGTTGTTTCAATAAAAACTATACGATTAACCATTCACCAAAAAAATCAACCATTTTAGAAAAATATGATAAATCCAACCTAATCTAATTTTTTGAATTCTATATTTTATAGTGAAGTTCAGTAAACTAAATTAGTATTTAAAAATTCCTAGATTTTTATTTTCATTTTTTTTTTAAAATTTTAAATAAATACCACTTTTATATATAAATGCACATTTTACACAATAAGTGTTCATAACCTTATTTCATATTAATTACCATTAAAAGTTATTTTATTTTTTTAATTTATATATTTTACTAAAATAATCCTTAAAAATAGTAAATTTAATTTTAAGATAAATATACGTAATATATTAAATATGTTCTTAAAGAAATATATTTTTTTAATATTAAATTATTTTAATCACATCTATTTTCTTATTAATCTTGTAATGGTTAAATTTGGTTAATTTAAATGTTATTAAAACAATATTAATAATAATAATATATAAGTAATATTTTTATAAAAATATCATTTTGTAATCTTTTTATTTTCTTAATCTTTTGTATGTGTTTTCATTTTCTTATTGATGTTTTAAATTATACAACAAAATTAAATTATTTTTGACATTAATTATAATAAACCATAGTTCATTTTAGTTACGTATTTTGTGAAACACAAAATACTTAAAAAGAATTTATTTAATGAAAAATATAAACTAAAAATTGGGGGTTTACATTCTCCCCTTATTCCATAAACATTATTCTTTGAATTTTAAATGAAAAATTTAATTCATCAATTCTTATTTTAAATCCCAAAAAATAAATTATAATTTATTATATGATCAAAAAAATTACAATTTATTCTTCCTATCACTAGAAATATACTAGAAAAAAATGGTTAACACAATTTATGATAATAATCGACATGAATAATAACTCATATGATAAAGTTATCAATTAATATTTAATACCACAATAATAACTCTCTAAGTTCAAGACCAAATTCCACAAAGAGTTATTCCCCAAAACATCTCAAAATATGCTTAGACATATTAAAAACCCAAAAAATAGAATGATTACTTCAAATTATATTACAAATTTGACTTAACTTTCATAAAATTTATTAGTCCATGATAATCATCAAAATGAATTAATATAGTATAAAAAACAGGGAATCATGGAAATATTTTTTTCCAATAATGTTTCAAAATATTCTACAACAACAATAATACCCTTGACAAAAAATATCTCTTTAATCGTAGGGTTTTTGATACTACTAAATTAATAATCCAAGTTATCCACAATTAAATAACATACTAACTAAAATAGAAATTTTTACTAATGTATGTATTCTTCTTAAAAATCTAGGAATATATCCTAAAATATCATTAATTACCTCAAAATATAATAAAATAACACCATAATGTTTATTTATTCCATTTATTTCATGTTCAACCATAAACAAGACAAACCTTGATTATTTTTTTAACTTATAAATTATCCTCATTTAATGAAATATAATCTCTTATGTTATTTAAGCCCCGCTCTAATACAAACTTTAACAACTTGAACCTACACATCATAATATGGTCCAAAAAACTTATTCTCCAAATGTTTTATTTGATACCAACAATCACAACACAAGAATATAAATCAATAATTAAAAAATCATTAATATATTTTGACTCACATACATTCCAAAACCCTTTCTATCTTTGAAGTTAAATTATTTATGGAAATTAATTACTTATAAGAACCCATATCTTCCTCACACAATGTAATTTTTTCCAATTATTCCAAAATTTTCTTATTTCGTAACAATTATCCAATATTTTTTTAAAATATTCCAAAAATATATCCCATAATAAAATATAATTTTCATTAATCTGCTACATTACATTAAAAATAGAAACATTAAATGGGTGAGCTCAAATTATTATTAAGGGTTATATTACAGTGAAATCAATCATGGAATATGTATGAAATGGTATATATCAGATGAATAAATAATTTTGAAATATGCCATAATAAATTCAAAATAGAATATATTCATTGTTAAAATAAAAATAAAAATAATGTTATGGGTAATGATAACTAATTTCATAATGATGTAATATATAATTTCTAGCATCTTACACTTTTTCTCAAGCATCATTCTAAGAAATGATATATATATTTTTAGAATCAACTTGGATATCATAAATAATTGGGCATGAAAACAATGAATACATGAACTTTCTCTAATAAGATCTATTATTTCATAAATGAATTATATAATATTGGTCCCCCACCTATCACTTACATTGTCCACTGAATTCATCATATGAATAAAAATATAATACATACTCAATATGCCTCATCAATCAATATTTATCTGTATTGAATCATGTATGATAAATTTATTTGTTTCTTAAGTAGATAGTGAACATACCTTAGTGTTTAATAATTATCCCTAGGGAACTAAAATGTTTAAAAATTATCAATAATTACCTATTAAATCCATTTAATAGCTTTCATTATAAATCCCCTTAATTTTTAAGGTGTTCGCATCATATAGATTAATGTATATACAGTTATGTCAATAATGGAATTGATATAGAATATATCATTGACATTAAATAGAATAGTAATGATGAAGTTAAATAAACTTTGGGATTTGTGTAGAATATACATTAAAAATATATATATTTAAATCCTTCATTATGGTTATTAAATAAGCATGTTAAATATCCAATGTATATACCTCAAGAATGTAAAAATTTCACTTGCTGTATTTTGATTTAATACCCATCCAAACATTTTCAGAGGTAAGTACCCGAAGGGGAATCTATTTTAGAGTGTAAAATTCTATTATTAATCAAGAAAGAAGAATTATAACATTTTCGTTGTGTTTTTTGTTATCAAGGTATGGCCAATAATGATTTGGTAGGATACTTATAATAGTGAAGTCAGACATATATTTCTTTCTTTGAAAAAACCAGTCATTTATTTAAAAAACTATAGATTTACACACCGTGTAATATGATTAAATTATTTTTAAATAATAAAATGATAATAATTCATATTTATCAAGAGGCGATGGGGTTTTTGGTGATTATGATAATTTTTAGTAACACGATGTCTAATTTGATTACACATATTTTAAATCCTTGAGCATAGTTTTAAAATAAGATTTATGACTAGAAAAATATTTTTTTATTCCTCTGGATCTTTTATCATGACCTAGAGGATTTTCCCAAAAAATTTAGGGATCCTCAAACCCCTCTAGGTCTTCTCATTCGGTTATTGATCAATTTTTGTTATTGTGGTGTGACCTTTGGGTAGGCTTTCTCCCCATATCTCGGTTTCTTCGTATTTTCCTCCTATGAATTTTTGGATCATAATGGTATTTATGAATCTAAAATATCTACTGATGTATCTTGTTTCTATGTTCAGTTCCAGGATATCTTATGCCTTCATTCTTATTGGCGGGTTCCTTTGTAGGCTTCATGTTTCCACGAAATATTTAGGAGGTTCTATTAAAATTCCTAATATATATTAAACCTAAATTATTTTATTTAATTTCAATTGTTTTGAATTAAATGAAATAAATTTAATTTAAGTTAATGGTTTTCAATTATTTCATTGGAAAACCTAAATTCTATTGAATTGGGATTATAAAAACTTGTTTTTGGAATAAAATTTGGAATCCCCCAAATCCATTTAATTGGGGTGTTTTTATGGAAATTTGAGGAAATTTAAATTTTTTTATTTAAGTTATATATTTTATAGAAGGTGATTCAATTAAAATTTTGAATTTAATAGTGAAAATGGTTTTGATGGAAAATTTTGAGAAACCCCAATTCCATTGTATTAGGGGTTTGTTTATGAAATTGATGGAATATGATTGAACATTTTCAATTTTAATTTTAATTATGAATATGGATTGTGAATTGATTTCAAATACATATTATTAAAAATCAACTAAAATGATTTTGATGGAAAAAAGGATTTATCTTTATAAAAAAGATTGTTTTTTATTAAAAAACTATTTTGGTTTTTTAAAGGAAATTGGAATATTTAAAATGAAGAATGGTATTAATTGTATTTTAAGAATACTTAAAATAAATTTCCCCTCATTGTATCATTACTAGAGAACATGAAAGCCTTGGGTATTTAGTGAGTTATTTGGATAGAATATTGTGTATTTCAATATTCTAAAACATCATATCATCACATCACATCCATTTGGTGATGGTACTGAGGGCTATTTGGGTTGAGTTCAAAGGGGTGCATGTACATTGTTTTCATATCACCTTGATTAACGAGTCCTTATAGCCTAGAAATATCATACCTTCTTAGGTATATGACTAATTTTCTCACATTTTTATATTTAAAATGAATACATTCCATTGTTATAATCTATTTTACATGCCTTCAAAAATATATAAACTATTTAATATAAAAGTTGTTTTAATCTATTTTTGAAAAATTCGATTTTTTCACAATATTTATATCAATTGAATTCGGAATGTTTTTTTGAAAGTATTTACATCATTCGAAAATAACTTCTATCTTATAAAATGTATATTATTAATTGTTTTATTTATTATATTTGAAATTCCAAACACATTTATTTTAAATTGAAAAGAATTGGTTAATTTAATATTGGAATTTGATATGGAATCTTTACTGAGACCCTACTGGGATTTCTTCTCAAACTCTACTTGTGTATTTGAGTGTTTATAGATTATATCCTTCCTGGTTTGATCAGGGGTAAAGAATCACCTAGAGGTGGTTTAGCTATTAATATGTGGACAAGGTTAGTCTCAACCTTTATGTATTGGGAATTTTTGCAATTTTTTGTTATTTTTTGGGGTATTACATTAGGTTGTCATACCTATTATACTTCTCGTAAAGTTCTCCCAATTGAGTTTATTTTGTATACCATATTGATTTCCCTTTTTTACATCTGCATTGTTACTGGAATAATTGTTCCCACTAAAATTTTTCATTATTCAAGGTGCTAACCACTGACCCGTGGGGAATCGACAACACCCATTGGCCTATGTTAAGGCCAACTTGGTTATCAGGTTACCATGATACCCGGGCTGGTTCAGGACAATGTGTTATCAGAGGTCTATGATGAAAATCTTATCATGAAGTCAGTATGAATTTGTGTAATCCTTTCATTACATAGTTGGTAGTTTAAATTGAGTTCCTAGACATCTTTCACTACATTGATCCTTATGTCAGCAGGAGTGGTTAGGGAATGATATCTTAAGGATTAGTTCTAGTCTTTTCCTGGCTTCTCATTTGGAAGAGTTGAGATCCAAATATTTTATTCAATATATTTGGATGAATTTTCCATTAGTGCTCATTTTGAGTGTTATCTTATGTCTTCCTTACTATATTATAGTTATTTTGTGGAAACATGTCTTAAATAAGACATGTGAATCATATCCAAAAGGAAGTTGCTGGTGAACCTTAGTGAGGTAATCCACATAGGGAAATGAATTTGGCTGAGGTGATTGTGAATACTATCCAAGCTCAAGGAATGTCCCCAACACTGGTTCCTATTCAGGCTCTAACTATGTAACCACAATGGGATAATATTCAGAACCATTCTCGTGAGTTTCTTCACCATAATCCACCAGCGTTAAAGGCGTCAAATGATTATAATGAGGCTAAGGAGTGTTTGATCAGAATTGAGAGTTTTTTGGGTTCTTAAAGACACCAAATGAAATCAAGGTTAACTGTGTCGGCTTCATGCAAGAAGGAATGAGCAGAAGATGTTGGGACATAATGGTCATAGTGAAGAAACATGAGTTGTTATAGTGGAAGGACATCATGTATCTTTTCAGAGACCCTTTATATTTAGATTCTATGGTGTTATCTAATCCATCAATTTTTTTTAACTTTATCAGGTTGAAATAACCATGACAGAGTGTCATAATCAGCTTATGAATCTTGTGTAATTTTCCTCTGATATATTATTAAATGAGAAGATGAATACTCGATGCTTCAGGTTGTGACTACATATGGATATTTTTTCCCAAGTATTCTTGCTAAATCTTCCTTGTTATACTGGTGTACTGGACAAATCAATAATTTGTCCATATGGACTTAAATGGATATATTGGGTTATCGAGAGTTTCTTTATATCATAGTGGAAGTGATCATTCCTCTAAGGTAAAGAGGGATCATGATAATCATTATCGTAGTTCTCGATATAAGGGTTATTCCAATACTCAAATAGTGCCTGAAAAAGGTCCTATGACATGCTACTTTTTTAGAAAGATAGGGAATTCAAAGAGGGTTTTAACTAAGGCACCCAAGATTTGTAGCTCATGTGGATGTTCATTTCACTTTCATGGGTTCTTCTATATATTTTCCACACCACATAGCGGCATGATATCATCTGCACCATCTAGATATATGGTCAAATAAAATGCTACACATGTAAAAGCGTTCCATCCATAGGAATCTAGAAAGAAGTTTCTTCACACAGTAGAAGAGTATCCCAAGGAAGCAGATATTGTTCCATTAACTATGAGAGGTACCATTACTATAGCTTCATCATTAGTAAATACTATATTTGAAACTTGGGAATCTCATTTGTTTATATCAACCCATGTTTTTAATCTACTTAATATTCATATGGAGATTTTTTCTCATGGAATGGGTATTACTATACCCCTTGGTTGGAAGAGAGAGAAGGATTTCTGTAGTTCCTCTGGTTTTTTCTCTCTATTAGATGTTAATCTTACTTAGTTTTTTCTAGTTACCGACATGAATCCTCTGGACATCATTTTTGGGATTTATTGGCTAATTTCTAATAAATACCCTATTGATTATTATCTTTAATGGGTCTCCTTTACAACATCTGATGGTTTGTTCCACAACTTTCAAGGAAAATGGTACCCATGGTCGAGTAGAGGCAAAAACTTTTATTCAAAGTTAGGTAAATTAATAATGGTGTTTGATTTTGATCGGTAGTGGGAATATCTAACTGGTGATCTCCCCTGTATAGTCATTGATTTTCCCAATTTTTTTCCTTAACTCTTCTCTATTTTCCACTGTTAATAGAGGTTTAGTTTTATATTTACATTAAATTCTGGTACTAAACTAGTTTTTGTCCCTTCTTACCACATGGAATCAGCTGAAATGAAAGATTTAATATCCCAGTCGAATAGTCTTCTTACAAAACTCTTTATATGCTCGATTGTGTTACCTTGGGTGATAATTTTTCTCTATTCTATGAGGGATGATGGTTCACTTCACCTATGTGTTGATTATCAAAATCTCAGTTGAGTATTGATAATGAGAAAGTATTCATTTCCACGTATTGAAGAGGTGATTGATCAGTTGAAGGGTGAAAAGTTGTTTTAAAATATTGACCTTTGTTATTGTTACTATCAGTTGTGTATATTATAATTTAACATTATGAAAACCAACGTTCAGAGTAGGTATAGACATTATGAGTACCTTGTTATTTCAATTGGTCCAACCAATTCTTCTCTAGTATTTATGGATTTTATGAATAGTATTTTCCATGAGTATCGTAATATATTCATGGTATTCTTTTTGGATGAAATCCTTGTTTACTCTATTTACTAAGAGGATCATGTGTTTAATCTATGAACATTTCTATGTCTGTTGAGAAATCACCAACATTATCCCATGTTTTGAAATTCAATTTTTTCATTTGGAATGTGATTTTCATGGGACACATGGTGTTAAAAAAATGAATATTAGTTGATACTAAGAAGGTGAAGCATGTTATGACCTGGTAGAAACTACAAAATGTCTTCAAGAATCATAGATTCTTGGTCTTATTAAGATATTATCATAAATATTTGAAGAACTTCTTGAAGTTGTATTCTTTAATGACTTCACTAACTCAGAAGGGAGTGATTTTTTACTTTGGAAGAAATATTTCATAATTATATTGATAGTATGAAATGTATATTTACTGATTTTCTAGTGTTCATTCTTTATATGGTTCGGTAAGGAAATTTGGTTTTATATATAAAATTGTGTTCATGTTTGGGATGTGTTCTTATGCAAGGTGATCATGTTTCAAATTATGGATCTCATAATCTTATTCATATTAGAAGAATTTTAGGAATCAAGGCCTTTAAATTGTAGTTATGATGAACATGATTAAGAGTTGGTAGAATTACCTTTAATGGTATAGTTTTACATTTTTTTCATTCCACAAGACCATATGTCATAGCTTCTCTCAACAATATTTAAATCTCCACCATTGGTGCTAGGTGTAATACTTGTAGTCTTCTAATTTCAACATCACCTATACCCTAAGGAAAGGTAATTTCATTGTTTATGATCTGAGTAGGATAAATCTAACCCATGAAGTGAAAGAATCATTAAAAGAGTGGAACTTAGTGGATCTCTTTGCATAGTTGCATATCAGATTCTATGAATCAGTAGTTGAGTTTTACTTGGCCAGTGTTTAGTTGACATCCACTGTTCTCGAATTGATTCTTCTGGAAAAAATTGTAATGATGAGTTTCACAACATTAGAGACTCTCTTAAATGTGTGGATAATATTATTGATTGGTCATTATTCAAAGAAGGAATTATATGATTTCATAACCTCTTTTTAGTAACTTCTTTAATAAAGAAATCACTGAGGAGGTATTTCTGTAGTTCCCAATGGGTAGTGCACACAAGATCTATGAATATTTATTATGGCATGTGGAAAAATCATGGAGGTGATATATGAGATGGCACATTTCGGAGTTTGGATATTGTTTCTATACATTCCAAAATTTCAAGGCCTTGCACCAGAAGCCTTAGCATTAGCATCATCCACTTCTGTTCCTTATTTGAAGTGGGGTGAGATCTCTATGAACATTGTGGTTGGGTTTCCACATACCCAATTAATGATGAATATTTTATTTGTTGTGATCAATAGTCTTACAATGTCGACAAACTTTATACCTTTATGTGAGACAACCAATGTTTAAGAGTTTGGGAAATGTTTATGTGAAAGAGATCATTTGATTTAATGGATCTTCTATAGTCTCTAATAGGGATCCTGTGTTCTCTTCCCTCTTTTATAGAGTGCTTCACGAGGCATTGTGATCTGATGTTCTTTTGAGTATGGTATACTATCCGCTGTCAGATATCAACACATAAAGAGATATAAATATTCTTGAGGATATGCTTCATGCTAGAGTTCATGACTTTGTAGGGCTTAGGATGATCTTTTGAGGCTGATTGGGTTTTCTTATAATAATAGTTACCAATCAACAACTCGAAATCATCGTTTTTAAGACTTGTATCATCAGTCATGTAAATATATGTTTTTCTGGTCGATTATTGGTGAATGTTATATAGTTGGGCCATCATCGGATAAAAACTATAGTGATGATTCAATTGATTTATCAGAGGATGATGATGTAATTAATCTAGTATAAGTCTTATGTTGGTCATCGTCATACCCCATATGAATTCTCATTTCGTGGCTAGGTATTTTTGAAAGCTTCACTTCAGGTGGGTCATCGATAGATTGGGAGGAAATCAAATCTTTTTCCATGATTTTTTGTACATTTTAAGGTTCTTAAGTAGGTGGGGAAAGTTACATACCATTTGGAACATCCACCATAGCTGATGTCAATACATAACATGTTACATGTATCACAACTCCTAATGTATCTTTTTGGTCCATCTCATTTTATGATCTGGAGTGATCTTAAGGTTAATCCAAATTTATCCTTCAATAAATGTCCAGCTAGGATAGTTGATACTGAAACCAAGGTGATTCCATAGGGGGAGACACCTTTGGTTCCACTTCTCGACCAGTATATTTCGGATTCAAATGAGATTTTGGAGAATGACAACACTGATGAGAGTAGTGTCTTTACCTTTTCAAAATGGAAGCTTCATTATAGGTTTTCTTAGGACCTACATATATTATTGTGGGGATTTTGTAACATTATGTTACTCTTCATACTAGTATGTTTCTATCATTGTCGTGATCTTCCTTTTACATTATCTGGGATAGCCTGAGAATGATTTGGGAGGATACATATATTGGTGAAGTCATAGATTTGTTTAATCCTCAGAAAAACCTATCGTTTTTTCAACCTGTTATAGATTTACATGTCAAGAAATAGGGTTACATGCCATGTAATATGGATATATTCCAGGTAAATCATAAAAAATTGTTTTTATCAATAAGAGATGGGTTTTTGGGGGATTATGAGAATTTTCAATTACATGACATGTAATTGGGTTACACGTTATGTAAAACCATGAGATTTGTTTTACCAACATGCGTCCTAGTTGAGAAAATTATTTAATCAACCTCTATACTTCCATCCCCTCGACAGGGAGTCTTTCCCCAAGCTATTTTGGGAGCCTCCAAACCCCTTGGGTCTTTTTTCATTGATTGATCATTATTATGATCGTGGTGTGACCTTCTTGGAAAACTTTCTCCATATCACTACATCTCTTTCTCTATTCCTCCAAGGATTAGTTGTATAATCATGGTATTGATGAATCTAAACTCTATATTAATGAATATTTTTTTAGGTTGAGTTCATGGATCTACACCCCCTTCATTCTTGTTGGCAGGTTCCATTGACGACATTGTGTTTCTGTGAGGAAGGTGGGTGGTTCTGTTATGAAGCATAATTTATATTCAACCTAAATTTATTTATTTAGTTTCAATTATTTTTTATTAAATGAAATATAATGGTTTTGATTAAATGGATTTCAATTTTTTGTGGGAATAAAACCCAATTTGTTTGATTCTAGAGTATTTAAAATTCGTTTTTAATGTAATTTAAAAAAACCATATTCCATTGAATTGGGGTGTGTTTATCAAAATTTATTGTAATTTAAATATTTTAATTTAAAATTTGGATTTGATGGAATGTCATTCAATTAAATTGTTTAATTTAATTGTGGAAATAGATTTTATGGAAAATTGGGAAAACCCACAATTCCATAGAATTGGGGTTTTTTATGAAATTGATGGATTTAAAAAAATGAAATTGTAAATTTTATTATGAAAATTTATTTTGAATTTATTTCAAATCCCTATTTGTGAAAAAATCATAAAATGGTTTTGATAGAAACCTTAGGGTTTTATCTTGGTTAAAATTCATGTTTTTTTAAAACCATTTTTTCTTTTTAAATTTAAATTGAAATATTTTCAATGGATAATGAGATTAATTGTATTTCAAGGTTTCTTAAAATAAATTTCCCACAATTTTTTTGTATTAAAAGAACATGAAAGACTTTGGTAGTTAGTGAGTTATTTGGATGGTACATTATGATTTATACTATTATAAAACATCCTATCATCATATAATAACCCATAGGGGATAGTGATGAGTCCTTTTTTGGTTGATTTCAGTTGGAAGTATGTAAAACGTTTTCAAATCACCTTTAGTTTGGAGTCCCCGTATCGAGGAACTATCATGTTTTCTTTCGAAAATGACTATGTCACACACTTATTTGTACTTAAAATGTATATATTAATTTTTTGTAACCTATTATACATTCATTTTGATTTATATAAACTATTTTATATAGAACTACTTATTTAATACATTTGTAAAAAATTCTTTTGTTTTAGAAATACTTTCATCAATTGAATTCCAAAGCTTTTGTTTAAATGTATTTCGATCGTTTGAAATGTGTCTCAATATTTTGAAATGTAAAACATGAATTTTTTTCATTTATACTTTTTGAAATTCCAAAAATGTATGTTTTAAATTGAAATAATTTTATTTAGTCAATTTAATATTAGAATATATTATATAATCCTTGGTGAGACCCTACTATGATTTTATCTCACACCCTACTTTTACCTTTGGGTTTTGGTAGATTAACTCCTTATAGGATTAAAAAGGGATAAATAACCAGTTTGAGGTGGTTCTAGATATGGATATGTGGACTTTGTGAGTTGAGTCCTTTAGGTATTGGGTTGTTTTCCCTATTTTTTTTACTTTTGGTTATAGTACGTTAGTTTTTTATCTCTTTTTGACTTCTAGTATAGTTCTCCCAGTGGAGTTTAATTTATATGTTTTACAGAATTTTTTCTTTTACATCTATACTGTTAGTGGAAAATCATTCCAACTTACATTTTTTATGATTCCAGGTTCAATTCATCAACCTATGGGTATTGAGAATTCCATCAGGCTATGTTAGGACCATCTTGGTTATCAGGTTTCTAGGGTACAAGGGCCAGTTCATGACATATAGTCTATATCAACTAGTTTATATCTATACTAAGTCATTTTTTAAGGAAATGACCACTTTTTACATTACTAAAAATTTAAGATGTTTCCACATATTATAAAACAATTAAAAATACGATGAAATATTTTTTATAATATGAAGAAATATCCATTTTGAAGAATTTTTTTAAGAAATACTATAATAATAAAGAGAAAAATATTTTATTAAAAACCCCCTGGAGACTTCTAAATTATTTTAAACAATGAATAATTATCATAAAGATATAAATTTATAGTCATGCCATCAATGATATAAATATTACCTTTATAAACCATTATAAAAATTAAAAAATATTTAAAATTTGACTGATAACAATATATATAGAATAAATAAGTTATTTCATGAAGTATTTAAAAAAATATAGTCCTAGAAGAGATAGATTATTAACATAATATAAGAAATTAATATAGTTTTTCTTAAGAAATTCTATTTTAATTTTTAATTACCTATAAGAGGGAAAATTAAATGAACACATAGATCCATAGAAATAACCAAAGGGGATTTACATAGATGGTTTTTAAAATATAATTATCATATATTTACATAAATTTAAATAAAAAACAATCATAAATAAAAATTATATTGTAAATAAATATATGGATTTTTTAGAATTTAAATAAAAACATCTTAAAAAATAGAACTTGTGATTGAAATTTAATTATAATGACATTGGAGTGGATCGTGACATAATATTTCAAGGAGGTATAATATACAATATAAGTTATAAATAAGTGCATAATTTAAAATATATCTTAAACAAAGAAGTTTGAAATGATAAATCCTTACCATAAATCCCTTCTTTCACAGAAAAAATTTCATTTCTAGTATAATAAATTAATTCGTATTAATCATATATTTAAAAATATATTACATTTTTATTTCATTTTTCTACAGTATATTTTTATTTATTATTTAAGTTTTACTTTTATTTAATTAATATTATTTATTTTTAATTAGTTTCTTTAATTGTTCAAAATTTGTTTTGGTATAATTATTAGATGTTTTCCATGTTTATACGATATTATTATCTATAATTTTAATAGTACTCGAAATATAATTTTAAAATTTTTTTAGTTAGTTCCATGTTCATCCCATTGAACAGTGTTGTATGATTTATAATGATACAATTTAAAACATGTATGTTACAGCATTCATTATCAAAAAATTATTTTTTAATAATATTTACTATTAAATAGTAATATTATAAATTCAAAAAAAATATAATTTTTATATTAATATAATATCTTCCCAGAATTTATGTTTTTATAACTAGACATGATAAAAAATCATATAATCATTCATAAAAGTAGTTAAACCTACCAAAACATGTACATTCTAGATTTAGTTTGATAAATATGAATATAGACTATTTTAATTATTAGATCATAGTTTTAATATTCAATGAAATTAATAATATCATCATTATTTTATAGTACTATTAGTATTTAATATTTCATTTTCAATTATTATGTAATAATTATATCATTGTTTGTGTATGCGGTTAAACAGACACAAGCTTGAGCTTGTATTAATGACTTAATGAACAAGATCAATCCGTTTAATAAATGTAATACTAAATTAAAATAACCCCATTTATTTTTTAAAAATGATAATATTGTGATAAATAAAATTTAATATGAGTTAGAGTAATAATAATTGAATGGATGATAATAGAGAAGGAAATATATATGTAGAATAATTTCCTCTTCTCTTGAAAACCCTCTTAATTTAGAATATATTTGGAAAAATTTTATAAAAAAGAAGCTAAAAACCAGGGATATAATTATTTAATATTTAAATAGTTTTATTATAGGGATAATTATAATTTCTATAGAGGAATTGTTGTGGTTATGGAAGGATCCACTTATAAGTGAGGGGACTTTCACTACTTTTAATACATATATTTTTAAAATAATACGAAGTCATTTTCAAGATATTGGATTAAAAATTTAAAAAAAAATATAAAAATGGAGACATATTGTATAAATTTACTCAACACATCAAATTTTATCATGTTTTCGATATTATTTTTTCATTATCTATTAGTTTACCCACTCGTTAATCCTATAAAAAATTATCGTGGTGAAAAACCTTTACAATGCTAACTTATTTCTATGAAAAATAACTTATTTGATATTATTAAATAATATTTAAAATTTTAATTAAAAATATGGATTATATTTTATAATATTAAATTTATATATTTTTAAAATATTAATATTAATATAGTCACACAAAAATCAATGAAAAGCTGTTTTAAGAAAAAAAATACATTTTTAATCATAAAAAATGTTTTTCACTGAAATAATGCATAGAATTTATTATCATGAAACATATTTGTTTATGAATATAAAAGAAGATTTATTTTACATTATAACCAATCCAAAATTTAATGTAACTTTATAATTAGTTATTTAATAAAAATGATCAAAAATAGTAATTTAATCTAAATAAAATATCACTAAGATTCAAAAATTTCAATCATAGGTTTCTAAATTCAACATAACAATTTAAAATTAATTATTTTACATAAAAAATATACTTTTAGTATGTAAATTTTTTTCATAGACTTTCAATTCATTCTTATATCATGATGATATTATTAATGTGAAAATATTTGCAAAAACTATATTTTTCACCATTCGCCCAAAAAATAACCATTTCAAAAAAAATTACAAAACTTTCATTAGAATCTAATTTTTACATGATGCATTCAATGGTTTTTTCATTTCAATAAATTATATTTAAAAAATTTATAAATTTATCTTTGAAATGAAAATATAAAATATAAAGGAAAAAAACATTTGAAGAAAAATAACATTTTTAAATAATTTAAGGAATCTCAACCTTATTTCGTATTAATTACCAATGAAGGATAATTTAATTTTAATGTAAATATATATAATAAACAAATTTAGTAATTTTAAAAAGATATCTTGAAATATTAAAAAATTTTAATCACATCCCCTTAATTATTTAATATCTATCCATTACATTCTAGGTCTATTAATTGCTAATGGAATGTATCAAATAATAATATATACGAAATATTTTTGGAATAAATTTTTTTGGTTAATTTTTGGATTAATTGAGGTTTTATACACACCGTAATGTTCAAAAGTATGTTTCAAATTGTATAATACAAATGCATTAATATTTAACATGCATTATAATATGTAGCAGTTCATTTTAGTTCAATATCTCATGGGATAGGAGAGACATAATAATGTATTTATTTAAATGAAAATAAGTAAAAAATATTGGGATGTTCAAACATACTAGGATAAATACATCACCATCATGAAACCACAATTCCATATCAACACACTAATTAAAATTAAATCATCTTGTTGTTAGATTTGGTTCCCTAGAACTGTCTTCATTAGTATTAGATTATGCGTTTTCAATATTAATGATGTTTTTATTAGATCATGAGGGGTCCTTTACATGAACTTTATTTGTCACAGTGTATTATGAACATATTTTATGTAATGAAAAAACTTTTATAAATGAAATTCTCTTTTTGAATTAATAAATTCAATAATTATTACTTAATTTATAGACAATATTTTCAGTACATTAGTTATTTTATACCATTCTAAGTTATATCATGTCAGATTCAAAAGAACATTAAGCATAATAATCATTGATAGTGGAAAAATTATAGAGTGATTGTACTACTAGTATATATTAAGGTGTATGATATAGTCCAATTGTCACAAGAAATGTAAGTGATAGCCTCCACCAATAGAATCATACCCAATATATCCTGTTTATAAATGATTTTGTGGAAGATAACATCCCTGTGATTTTATTTTATTGAATTCCATTTTGATAATCAATAAATAAATTATAGAGGAAAATATTTATGGTAGAATTTATATTGTAATGAGATCACATTCAAAACCATATTCACTGAACCACCCTAATAAAATCCAACCATCACACACCTAACCCTTAGAGAATTTTCACATCTAATAAAGGGGTATGTATATAGACCCTAACAGTATGAATTTTAATGTTTTATTTTCAATAAATTTTTTATTATATATAATCATTACATTTATTAACTATAAATGATTGTATAATGATTTGGATAAAAAATTGGATTATAATACAATAAAGCCAAATTTGTATTTTTGGAAAATATATAGTATCAATAAACCCACAATTTTTTATTAATTCAAAATTTTTTGAAACCAATTATATCTTAATAATATATTATTATTAAATAATATTTATCAAATAGAAATGATAATAAAATATTACGAAGTCAAATGTACTTTTTATGACGATAAAAAAATTATCTTTTGTCAAAAAACACCATTTTTTTATAAATTAATATATTTGATTAAAAATTTAAATTATCTTATTTAGAGAATTATTTTAATAAAATATTTATTATTTTTTAATTTTTCATGTTGAAATTTTCAAATGGTGATTTTTTCATGATTTTTTGAGAGAGTGGAATTTTTAGTCAAAACTAAATATGGTATAACTATATGGTATGGATTATAACATCATAAATTCAAAAAACACTGATCTAATAAATAATATAAATATCATACACAACAAAAATTATATTTAACATTTAACATAATTTTTTTCATATTATTTGATTAATTTTATAAACCCTTAGTGAATCCTCCAAAACATATACATCATTTTATCAGCATATATTCAATTATATATAAACCTCACTCACTTCCACATCACCAAGGAAATTATTTTAATTAGTTTTGTTCTTATCCTTTTTAATAATTAAATCCTCTCTTATTTAGTAAAAACTATAGAAAAACCCACAGGATGTTTTATGGTTGGATTACATTATCATATAATGTCCAAAAACTATATTTTGAAATTAATAATCAATTTCCCCTCTTTTGATATATAAACTCACCCAACAACCCATTCCTCTTACTCAAAACCCTTAGAGAATTAATTTACCCATATATTACCTCTCTATATCAATAACAAGGTTCCCCTCTGCTCTTAATATGATCCTCTTAATATTTTAGAAGTTATCTCTCAAGTTAAGGGATCATCTCCATCTCCTCTTTATCACAACACATTTTTTATATTATTCTTTCTGTTTTCCAATTTTTTATATAGGGACATATTCTTATACATACACCATACTATCCTTATACTTTCCATGTAATTATAGTCCGATTTTTTAATACCCACAAATTTTTTAGTCTTTTTATTTTTTAAACATTTCATCTCTTCAATAGCTTCTGATATTTGATACCATGAGATTTTAAAAGAAGAACATTGCATTCTGTATCATATAGCCCATGCACATTTGAGGTTAGAAGACTAATGAAATATATTATTTAAATTTGAAAATTATAATGAAGAAAATTTTTTTATGTTATAAATAATATTAAATAATTAATTAAAAATATATAAATGTACTAAGAAATATAAATTTATAAATATATTCTTAATAAATAAAAACTCATATTTTATTAAAGATATTTTATCCTAAAATAAATATTTCTCCTTCAAAAAATGTTTTTTTATGAAGAAATAATATATTTATTGTTTTTATATTTTGGAAATATTATATTAAAAAATTAATATCATGTTGGAAATTAGTATATTTATATTAATTTAGGATGAAATTTTGTGATCTTTCCCAAAATATTTTTTTTAAGTGAATAGTGAAACATTCAATTTTTTATAGAACTATCATTTATTTTATAGAAATGTGGTAATTAAAAAAGTACCATTTTAAATATGGTTTGAATTTAATATGATAATTATTTTTAAATTATTCAATAAATTATTTATATATAAATTCCTTTTATATTGGATGTTAATATTAATTTATTTTTATTCTTTAACAAATCATTTTTTAGGAAAACTATTTTATTGTGAACAACATTTCAATAATTTACCTAATTATAATAACCTGAAATAATGAATTATTTAAATTAAATTTAAAATTTATATATCTAAATATGTGATTTTAAATTCATATAATACTGTTCGTATAATTAATATAAGATATACTTATGCCTAAAAATGAATTCATTGAAATTCAATTTTTCAAGAGATCTGCAAGTTTAATTTTAAAATAAATTCTACCAATTATTTGAATATTAGTTTTAGAAATTGACTCCATATTTGGAATAATCATAATTTATATTATTTAATTAGTTTAACTTAATTTTTGACTATAATGAATAGTCAAAACATTAAAAATTAATTATCATTGTTTAGTATAAATTGGATTTAATAAGGGTTAAAATAAGAATATAATTTTTAAAAATGACATAAAACTTTCTGAATCTAATTATATTCCAATATTTTAAAATTATTTCATACATTACACAATAATAGTCCATTTTTCATCCTTGAGGCATGTGAAATACATTGGTGTAATTCATTCTTTTCAATGAAAATCCATGTGTTCCCTCTCCCCCACTTATAAAATACGGCCAACAATTCTACACTATTCAAACATAAAAAGTTTTTTTTGTTATTTACCTAAAAAAATAACTTACTTACATACCTATAAACAACCAATAGGCCTTGGATTGATCATAACTCTGACCTTGGAAGCATTTTTGTTCAAACCATATTATCTTTTCCAAAGAATGAGTAACATTCTTAAATGAACAATTTTATATTGTTTATTCTTCATGATATTTCAAAAATTAATAAATAATTATAAAATATTAACACCATTATATTCCATGTTCTTAGACTTATTTATGTTAATGGATTAAACTATATCCATATACTATTATTTAAAATAGGAAATGAAATCACTGATCATGTGTACAACAGACTATCACCTCACGAACCTATTTAACACATTTTCCATGAACACTTGTTAAGGATATATATAATGATAAATTTAATGAATATATACAATATTTATGACATATTTATATTTATATCATTATAATATATCATATACCTTCTTAATTTCTATTCTATTTAAAATATGATAATGTCGCTCGTCTGTACGACATCCTACCACCTCACAATGTGAAGTGATCTATTCTTCACATACACATTACACAAAATGTGGTAGGGATAATATTAATGAATACATGTGATGTATATTATTTTATATTTATTTATTAAAATTAAAATATGACCCACTTATTTACCCATTCACATAATAAAAGATGGTATTGTTGCTTGTTTTTGCCATACGACTTACGATCTCCACGAAGCAATGTGATTCATTTTCTATCTAAAACGTTCAATAATGGTACAATAAATGTTAATAATGAAAAAATATATTATTTATAACATTTATATAATTCTACATCTGATGAATCTATACCCTAAATTTATTATCTGTAACATTAATGACAAAACATGAATGATAAAACAAGGAAACACTCAAAACAAAAGTGACAATGAATGATTATTAACGAACATGTGACAAGATGTTTTAAAAGATCATATAATATATTATAAATATTATTTATTCTATATTATATGTTATTGAAAAATTTTAAACAACTATACTAGAGTTTAATGAGTGCTCCACTAAAGGTAAGCATTTGTTAGGGGATTTTGTCTCAATTTCCTTTCATTGAGGCATATTGTAATTTTATGCACATAATTTTTTTTATATGGTGAATATACATCCAATTAATCATTTAATATAATGATATAATAATAATTAATTGTATTATATTTTTCAATATCAATTATTTCATCCAAGGCTATTTGACATGAAAATTACCAAGTGGTAAAGAATTTCATAACTCTCTTTCTTTTTATTGTTTAATTTTACTTCTTAATTGTTTTTTTATAGTATAATATTATATGTTTAATGAATTGTTTTTATAAAAGGTTTTATTTGAAATTGTTTTCTGTGTATTTAAATTTGATATAAGAATAAATTCACTGATTAATTCTTACATCAATGATATAATCATTGTAAGGGTTGCTCATCTCAAATTGTCTTCTTTGGGACATATGTTATGTTATAAACAAATATTATTTTATGAGGTGTATATACATAAAATTTGATATGTTATATGATGAATATATTCATATTCCTGATATTTAATTTTTTTTATTTTATTACTTTCATGGGGTTTATGATTCAAAAGTATTTATAGTGGTAAGAGATTGATGTTTCAATCTCATTTTAACCGGGATTATTTGTAGTTGAATTTTCATTGAAGTAAATTATTCAAAAATTGTAAAATAAAAAAATATCATCTCATATCCTCTATCTATTAATTAATTTATCAAGTATTAAATCTATTTCCTCTTTTTGGTATTTAAAATAATTTTGAATTGTTTTTAATTAAGCCTTCTTTAATACTCTCTTCTTTCGAAAAATCTTTTTCTTCCAAATACTTATTCTATAAAAATGTTTTAAATTATTTGTTAATATGATTATTTAATTAAATTTTACCCTTAATAATATTTTTTAAATATTTTATAAAAATAATCTTCTTGAAATTTTTCAAACATGGTATATCTGACTTTTTATGCAAAATATGTGAATATAATAATTGTTTTTAACATCCAAAGCATGAAACAAATTTTTCTCCATCATGAAAACTCATTGATTTAAAGTTTCATTTTAATTTTTATAATATTTTTTTAAAATAATATTTATTTCCAAGTATTTTTGAAATATATGTTTTTTAAAGTGATTTTCAATATAAAAAGTGTATTTTCCTTAAAATTGATTTTAATGATTATTTCGTGGTATTTATATTAAAAAAAATAATAGAAAAATTCAATTATAATCCACTAGTTATTTTTTTATGATTTTGTGTCATTCCTTTAACCATATGGTTTATTATCAGTTTGGTTGTGAAATGTTTTGTCCTTTACAATCCTGATTAATCTTTTATTCATTAAATTACCGTTGAAATATTCACATTCTTGTGATAATTCGACACTAAATTTTGACTAAATATTGACATTATTTACTAGGGGAATGATTATTTGCCGCAATTTATGTCATTTCTACATGCGATGGTTTACATTGACATTTATTTGATTGAATGGTGAAATATTAATACTCTATTTTATTTATTCCAAACTGAAATTTATTGATAAGACATATTGTTCATAAATAAAATCTATCATTTGATATATGCAGAATGGATTTGAAATATAGGAATTTTGAGTTGAAAAATTATATTTCACCTAGATGAATCGACATGTCTCATTAGATGAATTAGTTGTCCAAATTAAATGGGGTTTTACCCATATTTGTTAACTATCTTGGGAATGGTCTTGACTGTAGAGGTATCATGTTACTTGAAATCATGATATCTAATAATTATGTTTCTAAATAATTTACAATTAATTTATTATAATTATCTATGTGATTTTATCATTGATTTTACCTCTAGATGTATTTCATTCTCACATTATTGATTAAATGACAGGTTTTTCTAGTTATTTTCCTTTCCTTATTGATTATTCCAAATCAAGTCATGATAATAATTTTATTCATTAAATAGAAAATGTGTTATGTTATTTTAATTTCCTTATTTATAACACCTTATTGATTCCTAATATATTCTGTTATACGTAACAATTACTAAGAATTCTGGAACACCCATATTTGGTTTCATTGGTGCCAGATATGAAGAATAATTCTATGAATTAGTTAAATTGTGCATGATGATTTTCATTATAATGTCTTATTTTCTAAAAATAATGTATAATTGGTATCATGTGTGATTATGATTCTACAAAACTAAAAAACTGTTTAGTTATTTGGGATTTAACCCATTTTTTCTATGCAAATGTGATAAAGTAGACTCTAAACCTGAGTTCCTGGTGTTGAGTTTGTTACATTTTTTATCAAAGAACGTTTAATAGAATTAGTGGGAACTATATTAAGGAAACCATATATCATGGAACATAACCCTGTGGTATAAATTGTGAATAATTATATAAGAACATATTATCGTTTGGCAAAAGAAGAGATTTCATGGGTTCCCTAACAAATATCAATATATTGATACGAAATTAGTGAGTGGATCTACCTTAAATGTACTTAGGGGTAATTACTATAAAAGAAGCATAAATATTGATTCAAGAATTACCTAGTACATGATAATGGGTATTACTGTGCACCTAGGTTGACACTCCTAGGGGATATGCTTATGATAAATCAAATCTTCTTCACTAACCACTATAAAGGATTTAAATAGGCCATGACCAAGAAGGTCCTAGTTTAAACCTCATGTTTCATTGATTGAAATAGATGTTTTGATGATTTAGAGATCTTATAAAATATTACATGGTTTCAAATTATGATTTTTTTCACATTTTGTTTTTGTTTTTACAGTTTTTGGGACCTGAATAAATCATGTTAACATTGAATATGATGGAAAATGTGGTGATTTTGATAAGCTAAATGGGTTCTTAATAGGACTTAATGATATCTAGACGATTCCTAAATATTTATCACAATATATGATTATAATATATACCTTAACCACCACTCAAGCTTTCCAAATAATCAATTATGAAGACCTACAAGAGTTTGGGTGGTGGGAACCCTAGAGGAAAAAGGGATCAATTTCCTTCATATCATAAATGTTGAAAGTGTCACTTAAGAAAATGTATCAATGAAAAATGAAAATGTTTTAATTTTTTAAAATAATGGTATAGAGTGATGAATTGATGAGAAAAATTTAGGTGTTCTATATAGGGAAATAAATTTCACCATATTAACCCATTTAGAGTTCGTTGTCTTAAATGTTGTCAACCTAGGAATTATCTGAGCCAGTTCCCTCTTTTACAAGATAACTCCTATATCAATTAAAGATATCAGTTAAAATAAAAGAGTTGAAGTATTTATGAACTAGGATTAAAGAATTAAATTTTATAAGTATTTCTATTAATGGTATTTTCATTATAATATTCATAAAAAATCTAAGGATTTTATTAATTTTATAAAGCATTTATGTCTTCATATAATATTAACTCTCATGTTATGGAATTAATTATTGGATTATGAGTTTAAGTTTGATCAGAAAATAAATTTCGTTAACAACACGTTATTGAGGGTTTATGTGATAAGATATTGTCAAGAATAATGATGTTTTCATAGAAATTTAATGAAATAAACCCATTAGTTTAGTATAAAAAAAATTTATATACTGAATAATTACATTATATTTTGTGGTTATATAGATAATGTTAATGGCAACGTTTATGGTTTATCTTATCTTTGATGTAAAATTTAATATGGGTTGTTATGATTTTGGAATCATATAGAAATTAAAATTTTTATCTTTTGGAAAAAGGATAATCTGTAAGTTGGGTGACGACTTATCAAATCTGGTAATGTTGTGAGTCTTGAACCCATAACCAAGAGGTTTCAAGGATATATTACCTATAACTAGTCTATGTGATGTAATAGTTAATATGAATATTTTTTTACGTATATCCAGCTAATATATAATTATTAATTTGATATTTGGGTGTCACTATTGAGTTTCAGATATTAATGAATTATATTTCTTTGTGCTAAATATTTCAGTTTTGGTAAATATTTAAAAATAGAAGCAATGTCCTGTAACTCTTTATGGATATAATAATCTATTAAATCTAAATTTTAGGAGTTTAAGAATAAATATTTATTTTTTGATATTAATTTCATGGAGTAAGAGCTTTTGTGGAAATGGATCAAAGAACAACCAATGGTTGATATTGTTTATATTAAATAGAATAATATCGAGTAATTATATTTTCATATATTTTTATATAATAAAACTATTCCTCTAATTTACGAAAAATGATATTTAAGAAAAAAATTATCCTATTTTATTTCAATCAAATAAATCATATGTTATTTTAAATTATTTTAGATTTATAGTTTTCTAGTCACTAACTATTATATGATCATTCACATTATGGTGACTTGTGATCTTTATCACTCTTTATTATTTTCTAACATGTCCACATTTTCACATCCAAACAATGTCCTCATACATTGAAACCTCATTATATGTTATTCTTTATGACCTATATAATAACATTTTCCACTTTAAGATGATTTTTATTATCCTTTTATTTAATATGAATTTTCAATAAAGTAATTTGTAAATGTTATTCTTTTGATTCTATGTGCAAGTTCAAATCTTGAGGATGAAATTTATATAAGGTTATAAGAATGCAACACGACAATATTTTACAGTATATTTATTTCAAAAAAAAATTATCTCAAAGTTTTATTTTGGTATCAACTCCCCATAATTTTGAAATAGCATAGTATTCGATTGACTATATGACATGAAACACTAAAAATAAATGAACAATTAAATCTGTTATTCAAATATGAATGTTATATACTAGACTTTGAATTAGAAAATATAAATAGTACTAAATAAATTATGAAATATATATTAATTTCCTACCAAATATTTATTTATTGAAAAATTATTATTAAATGACAAATAAACTTTTATAAAAGGCATCTTATCCTATAAAAAATATGTTTCCCTAAAAAGAATGATATTTATTACTTTTTAAGGGTAAATATTATAATAAATTATTTATTTATTTTTTACAAATGTTGTTTTAGAAAATAATAAAAAAATTTAAATTATCCTACTGATATGAAATTATGGTTTAATGTAATGATTTTTGAATAAAATATTGATTTTACAATGAATACTGAAAATATAGATTTTTGGTAAAACTGTCATATCTTTTTAAGAAATTAAGAAATTTAAAAGTCTAATTAATATCATAATATGGCATAAAAGAATAGTAATAATAATTCCACAGTATTAGTTTTATAAATTAATTATATTTAAATCTACTTTATAAAATATTTTATTATAAGTTTATTTTTTGGGTTTAAAATAAATATTTTCTTCTGAAAACTATTTTATAGTGCATAGAATTTCTCTATTTGAATATATTAAAATAACCCCAAATGGTTAATTTTTTAAATCAAGTTTATAGAATGTATATATACATATATTAATTTAATTCTATCCTAGGTTTATTACTTTTCATATATTTAATATAATATCATCATATGCTTGAATAATGTATTCCTTGGTAACTTGTTTTTCAAGAGGTCTGTGTGTATTTTTTTAATTCTTATTATTCATTGAAATTAATTTGGAAAAATTGATTCAATATATAGAATCATAATAATTTATAATATATTATTATTCAAACTTAATTTTTGACCGTAATGAATTAGTAAAAAACAATAAAAATTAATTACCATGGTTAAGGTGAAAACAGGTTTACTAGAGGGTTAAACTAAGAATATATGTGTTTAAATTGACCTAAAACTTATAAAAATATTTTTTTATGGAAACTTTTAGACATTAAATAACCCAATGTAATATAATGGAATATTATAGAGCCTAGATTTATTTAATACACTAGTGTAATTCCTTATTTTCAATAATTTCATGTGTGTCCTCTCCCCCCATTTATTAAAGGCCTCCCATATCATCCCCCTATATACACTTCCAAATCCATTTTTTCATAATATACCATCCAAAATAAGTAACTAATTTCCCTCAAATCATTACATAGGTTTTCTTTTGATCATAAAGTCACCCTAGGATGGAGTTTGGTGCAAACCAAATTAATTTTTTTGAATAAGAGTTAACGATCATAAACAAGTGTTTTCATTTTGTTTTTATTTCCAGTTCTTTAAAATATTATTATAACAAGATAATATAATAAAAATAGTATCTTAAAAATACTTATATGTTAATATATTAATGTGAAAACCTATATCCATCTTTTATTCTATCAAATGGGAAAAGAAATAAATAGTTTTATGTTCAGTGGACTACAACCACATAAACCGATGCAAATCATTTTCCATCAAAACATCTCATGGTTTGATATATTAATGGATTTAATTTATATATAAATATAAAATATTTATCATATATTTATAAATTTTTAATTATTTCATCACATATACCTTCTGGCATTCCATTTCATTTAAATTATGATAACATCATTTATGTGTAAGACATATTACCACCTCTAGACATGATGTGATTAATTTTTAAATTACACATTATATGGAATGTAATACGTATAAATTTATTGAATATATTGGATATATATGAAATGATATTAATTATTTAAAATTAATATATCAACCACACCCATACCCATCCACTGATTAAGAAATGATATCATTTCTCATGAACACGTATAACCAATAATCTCCATGAAGTGATAAAACACATTTTCAATGTTAAATTGTGAAGAATGTTTATAAAGATTTATCTAATCATCATGAATAGTATCTATAACATTAATATAATTTTGGGGGACAATATAAATATACCTTCTATTCAATATCATGATCATATTAGATAAAAAATACATGATAAAACAAGGCAATTAACACACAAAACAATTGTGATAATGAAATTTTGTTAATGAATAAGTGATGAGTTCTTATAAGAAGATAATATATAGTACTATAAAAATTAATATGGTTCTATTATATGTAATTAACATGTTTTAAACAACTATATGTGAGTTCATGTAGTGATCAACTAAAGGGATGTTGGAGGAATGTGATTTATTCTCAATTTTCTTTCATTGAGGCATATTGTATTATTATGCACCTAATTGCATTTATATATTGTATATAATACCCATTTTCCATTTAATATCGTGATTTATTCTTAATTAATTTTATTTTATTTCTTAAATTTAAATATTTTATCCTATTATATTTTTCATCAGTATTACCGTGTGATAAATAATTTTATAAGTCAATTCTGTTTCATTTAGTAATATTACTTCTTCATAAGCATTGATATTCTAACACTATGTTTGTAGAAAATATTGATTATCTAATTTTGTATTTACACTTTTTTATGACGAATTATATATGATATTAATAATTGATTCATCAATTAGTTTTAAATTTAATTTTATGATCATTGTATGGGTTTCTAATCTCAAAATGTATTCTTTGAGAAATATGTTTTATTATATACCTGTATTATTTTTTGAGGATTAAAAATTAAAATTTAATATTTTATATCATTAATATCTTTATATTCATATAATTTAATTTTTGGTCATATTTTATTCTTTTCGTAGGTTTTATGATTGAAAAGATATAGAGGTTGTTAGGGATTTATGTTTTAATATCATTTTAATCCGGATTGTTTGTACAAGAATTTCCATTGAAAGAAATTATTGAATAATTATCTAATTTGCACATTTTTTTACATATCCTATGGATATACTTGATGTTTCTATGTAATCTTACAATTTTTCCCTATTTGTTACCAAAAATAATTGGTATGATTTTTTAAATAAAATCATACTTTATTTCACTGTTCAGACAAATATCATTTTTCATCCAGATACATGTTTTCTATAAAAGAATTAAAAATAGTTTAAAATGAATTTTTAGCATAAATATTACCCATAATAATTTTTTTTACAAAATACCATAAAATTATCCCTCGTGTTTTTTCCAATAAATATAATTATGAATTTTCATACAAAAATGGGAAAGAAATTTTTGTGTTTTACGCAGCATGAACATAACCTTTTCTTTACCATGAGTGATAATAACTTTGAAGATTCCATTACATTTCATTTCAGTTATCAAAAACCTTTTTTCTAAAATAATTTACTAATTTCATGTGGTTTAATGTTATTTTTAATGTTAAAATTATATTTCATAGAAAAAATATTTTTAATGAAATTTTCATGGAATCTCTTTTCATCAATGACGAAAACCCATTATTTAACTTAAACTTCCTTGGGGATATGTTATAATGATACCCTCTTTATCCATTATATAAGAGGTTTATTCTTGGTTTTATGAGGGAAATTATTTTCATTTACTTACATGATTGATTTTGAATTCATTGTGTTTACGATTAAATATTCACTTTTCTCTGATCAATAGACAATATATTTCCCCTAAATATAAATTTTATTTATCCTAAATTTTACTAATATGTAAACTGTATATCCTTTCTACATATAGTGTTTTACATTTATAGTTATTTGGTTTACTAGGGAAATATTGAGTTTTTGTATTCTTTATTCGTTATGAATATTAATTAGTATGGTATAATGTTCATTAATTAAATTGATCATTCGATATATGAGGAATGAATTGGACATGTAGTGATATGTGTGGCCCAGAATTTTATATCCCTTCGATGCATCGACATGTTTCAAGAAAAAAAAAATTTAGAAAAATAAAATGTTGTTTTACACATAGTTTTAAACTATCTTGAAAATGTATTGATAGATGATCTATCATGATGACCAAGATTATGATGTCCAATAAATAAGAACTTAATTTCATTGAGATTTTAGTAATTATTATTATCCATGAGATTCTCACATTGAAATTATCTTTTAATGAATTCCATTCTTAGTTTATGGATTATTTACACTTTGTTTTCATTTGGTTCTTAAAAAATATTGATTATCCCTTATCTAATTGTGATAGTTAAGTGATTGATTAAATGGAATGGTTTATTAGTTATTTACCTTTCCATATTGATAAAGACCTATTGATTTATAATATGATTACATATATGGAACCCTTAATGAAAATTGGTGATCACCCTTATTTTGTTTCTTTTCCCTAGGATATGAAGAATAAATATTTTAATGAGTTCAAGGATGATAAATTTTTTCCATTACTATATTTTATTTTGTATTCCCAATGTAATTTGGGAATTGGGTACGTATGTGGTTTTCTAAAGTATTAAAATGATTGGTACTTTGGGATTTAAACCCTTATATCTAAGATAATTTATTAAAGTAACATGGAGACATGAGTTTCTGGATTCATGCCCATTACAAATTTCACTATAATTTAACTCTTCTAGGAATCTTTATGTGCCTCCTAAATGTTTCTCAAATTGTCATGTGATTTTCCTTGCCAAACATTGGTGTAGTGAATACCCATCCCAATTTCTTTGAAAGCGTATTCACCTAGATATAACTATACTTCATAGATTGGGAAATTCTATGTACATAACCCACACTCCTTAATCATTGGATTAAAAGTGGTGAATTATATCCTTATGTTGTATAATATTTTGGTAGACATAATCACATACATGATGTGAAAGTTAGGGGTGGGATTAAAATTATACATCCCTCCAATTCATTGGGTGATTTTTTTATCACATGATATTCCATGTATATTATACATGACGTTATCCCAATCAAAATATAGTATGATTTATTGGTAGTTATACTTGACATTTATTATTCCATGTTTTATGTTGTTTCCACATACTTATGATTCCAGGATGTTATCAAGTTATATCATGCCTCATTATTCAGTATTATGATTCTAAACCCTCTTATGTTACGTTGATATTCCTATTTACTCAGATATATTAAAATTTTTTGTTATTCATTGATTATTCACATAATGGTATTTATGTCTCCCCCAATTATTATGTACAACACATGGTTATCTCATGTTGTTTTTGAAGAGAAGAAAAATGGATGTAATATTATAGAGTATTAGTTTAGGATGATCTATTTATATTTAAGGTTGTAATACCATGTAACTAATTTTTATAACAAATATGGCCTCATTATCATCATGGTTTATATTAGGTCTATCATTATGCAATAAATCCAAAAATGAAGTGTATAAAATAAATTTCTTTTCATTGTTGGTATAAGAAAAAGACTAGTTATATTAAGGTATTAGGATTAGAAATCTCTGGTGAAAGTCTTAAGGATAAAAATGTACATAGGAAAAAATCCATAATTTTTTTATTAATCATTTTCCATGAAAATACATCTTGGTCTAGATATTACAAGTATATGTGTCTCCAACATTGTTCTACCTAGGGGTAATAACCCTGAAAATGGTCCATTATGATCGACTCGATAGTCACCTAGTACATGAAAAATACGCCTTGTTAGACACGCGGTTTATATCTCTCTATATATAAGAATCATTAAATTCACAATTTCATTTTTATCCATCATCATGTATTAAAAAATTCCCTAAATGTGTTATTTTAGAAAATATGTCAAGGATTACATATATTGAAACCTAAAAATTTATAGGTTACGAAATATATGTATTTTATGATTTAACCCTTCAATTTGCATAATTTTCCATTTTATTTGAGTAATATTTTCTAAATTATAATACCTATGTATATATTTGATGACATGAATTACTAAAATGAATATTAGATACTGAAAGATATTCTCATCATCCACTCATGAAATTCAAATGTCTTATCTGGATATAGTTCCATGAATTAATTAATATCACACGCATTTACTAAAACTATTAAAACCCCACCAAAATAATATATAATTAATTCTATTGATGGAAGAAATGGTAAATTATTTCATCCTATGTATATATTTCTTCCCTTTTAAACATTTTTGGGCTGAATTTCACAGAACGCCATATTATACACCACTTATCAGAATTTGATGTTATTCTAGACATGGAATTTATTTCCTCGTATATATCCAACACAAATTGTTAAGATATGAAACCACATTCAATATAAAAAATCACTATATGATTCTATATAATTTCATGAACGAGGATGTATAACCTTTGGTATCATCATCTCAAGAAGGGATATTATTGCCTTATGAGAAAGTGTATCCATATCAAATGATTGATACTATACAAATGATCATACTTGATGACATGTTCATTGTAATGGAATTCATTGAAGTGTTTCCTAAATAATATTTTGGTCTTTCTACAAGATGAGAGGTTGATTTCTGAATTGAGATTATACTATGATAATTTCCAATTTAAAAGATTCCAAATATAATGTCCATTGTTGAACCTAAGGACCTAAGAAAAAACTACAGGATAATCTATATAATTGGATTACATTCCAAAGTGCTTCGTCATAGGGTGCACTTATCCTTTTGGATAAGAATATGGATAGATCAATGTTCTTATGAATTGATTTTCATGTGCTCAGTAAGGTCACAATACAAAAAAAGTATCAACTTCTAAGATTGATGATGTGCTTGATCAGCTACACAGTGTCTCGTACTTCTTTAAGTTGGATCAGTATTCATGACATTATCATGAAGATACCAATAATAAATATTTTAGTAAAATGTATGGGAACTATGAGATGAAATTAATTACATTTCAACTCAACAATGCTCTAGAAAAATTATTTAACTTCATTAATAGATAATTTAGGGAACAAAATGGAAGGTCTTTTGTATCCTGTATAGATTATATTCTTATCTACTCCAAATTCATGTTGGATCATGGGGAGCATTTGAATATTTTATTAATGACCTCACAAAAATAAACCATGTATGAAAAGTATAGTAAATTCATGTTTTCGATGGAGTAATCAACATTCATAGGGATTTTTATTACGAGAAAAGGGTAATCTAAAGACCCTTAAAAAGAGATTAAATTTAAGGATCTCTTAGAAAATCTTCATTGATGCTAATTAATAGTTTTTCTTAGATTAGATAAGTACTGTAATCAATTTTTGATAAATTTTCACAATTTTCATTCCCATTAAATAAGCTATCATAGGAGGGTGTGTTATTCATCTAGATTAATAAATGTGACGATAAAATTAAATATTTTTAGAATAGCATAATATCTTTACTTATGATTGCATTAATAACCAGCGGGGAATGATTTGTGCTTTATTGTGATGTGTATAAAAAAATTTATTTGGTTTTGTAATAATGAAATATGAAAATGTGATACTCTATGCCTCTTTCTAATTGAAGATTAATGAGTAGAACTAATCAACCCATGATCTAGAATTATCTATGGAGATATTTATAATAATGATTTGGTAACATTACATATCTGGAGAGAAGTGTGTCATATATACATATCATATAACCCTCTTTTATATATTCAAACCAAATTCACTCAATATTTTATATAGGAGGTGGTTATTGTTGATCAAGGATTATGTTTTTTCAATACATTATCATCCTCATAAAGAGAACATATTTAATGATACTCTACATATAAAGGATTAAAAAACTATATCCATGATGTGTATTGAAAGAGATCCAATCATTATTTACAAGTAACAGATAGAAATGTGAATAATAAAAGGATCTCCAGCCTAACATTCTCAAATAAGGGCTCAGCCATATATTCTTGAGAGGATGATGGAGTCTTAGAAAGATAATTATGTGCTACATTGAAATGTATTGAATATTCAAAGAGTTCAACTTTGATAGAGATGGATTTATATGTTTTGTAACCCAGATATGTATCTTCTAAAACCCAGAACTGAAGAGGGATATTTTGGATGATGCATATATCATATTCCTTTATATTCATCCAATAATCACTATGATATATTGATATTTGAATAAAAATATATTGTTGGATAAAATGAAGTGGGTTATTGTAGAATTTTTATTCCAGTGCTTGGTATGCCAAAAATTAAATTCTAAATAATAGTAGTATAAGGCTATGATTCAATTTTTTCCAATACCAGTATAGGCATGGGAAAACATAACCATGGATTTCACCATAAAACTCTCTAGGGACCCTAAAAGTAATAATTCTATCTGGGTGGTAGTCAATCACCTAAAAATTTCTGTAATTTAATTTATATCATGTAATATATCAATATTTATCAACTCTCCATGATATAAATTAGGTAAGCTGAATGTATTTATAGATTTCAACACTCTATTATATCTGATCGATATTTGATGTCTACTTCGAGGGCATATAGAATCATTTAGGAAGCACTAAATATAGAAAATTCATTTAGTAGTTATTATCACCCTTATAAGGATGGTCATTCTGAAATAAATATTCATACTCTAGTTGATATTATAAAATCATTTCTAATAGATTTTCAAGGATGTGGGGATCAACATTTTCCCCTAGTGGAGTTCAAAAATAATAGTAGTTTCATTCATAGCATTGAAATGTAACCTTATGAGGCCCTATAAAAGATCATGTTTCACACTCTGACATGATGGGATAATGTTGGAGAGCGGATTTAACACCCTGATACCATGAAATATATTTCTTTTTTAAATAAATATAATCTCTTTAATAGATTACAAAACTGAAAACATTTAGTCCAAAAGAATAAAAATAAGTATACTATTATTTCTGAGACATTTTATTTTTAGGTGTGAATAAAAATAACTAAATTATGAAAACTATATGTTTTACACATGTGTAAATGCACAAATTCTTTATCAAGTGAAAAAATCATTTGAATAAAAATTAAGTTTGTCTATGATATTTTTTTTCTAAAAAGTAGTTTTCTCGCGATTTGGATACTCATTTTATAATTATATGTTACCAAATTAAGAAGCATTATTTGAAATATAGACGTAATATCTGAAATAATCAAGTTAATATTGACTTATAGTTGATTTTTATTAATAGATAATTTACTCAATAAATAGTGAAAAATTAATATTATTTATTAAAACAATATTTTCAATTGAATTATTAATAGATTTACATTTTTTAAATTGTTTTAAATGTAGAATTAGTTCAAATTTGTAATCATTGGATCCAATTTTATGTTTAGTTTTGATATAAAATAGTTTTATATTGAAGAAAACTTTTCTTTTTGGAAGACCCGTTTCTTAATACACTTGAATGTTTAATTTTAATTTAAATTCAACTATTTTAACAATTGTAATTTAAAAAAATTCATTATATATTTCATTCATAATAATTTAAATTATATAGTATATTAAACATAAATTTTTTCATAATGAATTTTAAAAATTAATTACCGCTATTAAGGATAAAACACGTTTATCGGAAGTTAAACTAATAAAATTAGGGTAAAAATGACCAAACATCAATTAAAATTCATATTATATATATATTTAACTTATATAATCTAGTGTTTGATAATGGGACATTTTAGAGCCTTTCAGAATGTGTAAAATGTGGTAGTATATTTTTCTTTTCAAAACATCCATGTATGTATTCTCCACCAATTTAACAAGCGAGCACCCTCTCGTATCCTATTAACACATCAATAGACCTTTAGTTTTTCAAATAATAAGAAAATTTCATTTATTAAATAAATACCTATGACTTATAGTCCTTATTTGTGCCAAAAAATAAATCTAAAAAGACATTATTTATAAACTTGAAGTGGTTGTCTGAAAAATAAGTATAGTTCTTAACTATGAATTGTAATTTTATTTCTTCTTCTAACTCCTTAAAATCTACATAAACTATTATAAAATAATAAAAATATTATCTAAAATACAGTATGATCTTTTTATGTTAATGTAATAACCTATATCCATCTCATATTCTCTCAAATGGAAACAAAATAGTTAATCATGTGTATGACGGACAACCGTCTTTCAAAACAATGTTAGTAATTTTCCATCACCACCTTTCACCGATAGATATAATTATTTATTTAATTTATATATATGATACTTATGACCTAATATTACTTCTTGAATTATAATGTCACATTTACCATATTACCTTTTAACCCATTGGAAAATAATGACATCACTCGTGTATACAAGTGGACTACCGCCTCCATGAAGCGATGTGATATGTTTGAAATTTAATTTTGACATGTATATTAGTAATTATATATTGAAAAAATATATATAATTTAAGAGATATAAAAATAATTATTCAATTTTTAATTAATATTTAACTTTCATTCATTGCATCATCTAAGAAAATAAGAACAATATTCATGCGTACAAACGACCTACCATCTCTATGAAAGGTGTAACTTAGTTTTCAATCTCTAATTTTTTTTTTAATATTATAAATAAATATATAATGAATGTATATGATATTTATTTTTTGTTTAAAATTCTGGATATTATGGAATCATTATCAATGTACAGGGACCAAAACTACCAAACCAAAACATGCTTCAAAAACGAAGCAGTTATCACCCGAAAGAGTGTTTGTAATAAAGAATTATTAACAATTTGGTGATAAATAGGTATAAATAAATAATTTATAGTAATATATATTCAATACAATATTTTGGATAAAGTAATAATAAATTTATATTGTTTATATAGGAGGTTCATACACATACAATTGAAATCAGACCTCTGGTAAGGGGTTCTCATCTAACTTTTACTTCTGTAATACATATTCTATTTTAAATGATAATTTATTTTATGTGGTATGTATACTTTCACATTGGTATTTTATATCACAAATATATCTATATTTTTTTAATTTAAATGTTTCATATTATTTTTTTCTTTATTGGGTGTTAATATTTAAAAGAAACCAAAGTGGCAAGGGTTTATTTCAAAATTTCACCATTATTTAGAATTTTTTATGTTTAAGTATCCCTTAAAATAATTATTTAGTATTTAAATAATAAACCCAATATATTAATTTCTTCTAGTAATAAATGATAATTTAATTTAATAGAATAACTTACACATATTTTTTTATATAAATTTTTTTGATAATTTTTTCGGAAAAGAGGAATTTTTGTTTTTCTTTGGCTGAAAATTAATTTTCACTCATATACATGTTTTCCAAAATAACTCAAAAATAAATTTGAAATTATAAAAATGATTAATTAAATATATTTTTACCAATGATATAATTTTTAATATTTTATTTTAAAGGAACAATCTATTCATTTTCATAATACAACACTTTTTATCCTTTTTAAAATATTTTAAAAGGATTGTTAAACTTATACTAAATATAAATAATTAACGACCATAATAACCATATATGTTTTTGAAACTTCTATTATAATATTAAATATTTATATTCGAATAAAACGTTTTACTTAAAATTTTGAAAATATTTTTTACTTTAATTAAGTGATATCAATGTAAAAAATTATATTTTCCCCAATAAATTTTATTGCACTAATTTTATTGTATTTTCATCTATGTCGACATACATTATTGAATATTATACTATTGATATACTCTATGGATATAATCCAACTTATTTATTTATATGCTACATGATTTGTTTGATTTGAGATATACTATTTTGATACCACTCTTCATATTACTCAAGATGGTTTAAAATTATGTTTATTGATAGAGGAAATTATTAACATTTTGTATTGTAGTTTTTCAATACACATTCTTGCATAGATTATATTTGTCCACATTCAAATGAGGAATGAATTATAGTTTGTAGATTACGGAACATTACCACTGTAGCACCTCAATGTATTAGTAGGTATCATGAGACAAACATGCTTGGGTATTGGCCAAATCCTTACCCATTTATATAGAATTTCATGGATAAAGGGCTCGATAGTATGTTTATGATGCCAACCATTTGGAATTCACTCATTATGAGAATAATTATTAATGTCTATATGATTATTTGTTTAGTAATAATATCTATGAAAATTCTTTATACTTATATGATTAATTATATGAATTTAATATATTATAATTTATTAATTCAATACTATTCATCATGAAAAAATTATTGATTCAATAGAACATGTATTAGTTATTTGTCTTTCCATAATGATTCTGCCTTATGTATTCATGATAGATTCAATTGTATGCATACCATTTTTGGGCATCTAGTATCACATTTTTTTAAGGTTTCCGTTCCTTAGTATTCTAAAATATATATTATCATTGTTATATAAGGATATAATAAATGTATTATTTCTATCCATAAAAAATACTATGTTTTATTTCACTTTTTCCAATATTATATGAGATTTTTGAAGGACCCCGAGACACCCTGAGAGGGGAGGGGTGAATCAGGGTGACAACCTTTTTCTTCTTAAAGTTGTGGATCTTGTTCCCACGTTGGTAGGAACTTGTTGAACCTGTATGATGAAAAAGATCAGAAAGAAAACGTGCACATACACAGAGAAGACATAGCCCTTTTTACTTGGTTCACCACTAAGGGCTACATCCAAGGAGCATACATCGACAAGTTGTCGGTCGTACCAAAAACCAATATGCTTCACTAGCTAGAGATTACAATTGTTCGGGCACAATCACTATGTCCCAGGCTCACTGCCTTTACAAAGGTTCTGAGATAGCTCACTGCTTCCCTCGGGTCACTCCTGTTGACTCCCCCTGGCTCACTACCATTGGTGAAGTCACACTCAGTTTATAAACGTGAAGGTCTCTTCAATTGATAGTCATGAAGTTCATTGTCTCCTGTTCAGCATGAGAATTTGCTTACATCAGACTCCTGAGATAATGCTCTGTTAGATCCAAATTCCAACCACAAATGAATACCCCCTTTCCCATGTCCACATGTCGAACAACCTTTGGAAAAGGCCTTCTCAAAGTTCCCTACTTCGCAAGGCTCCCAATTTTGCAAAGCTCAAACAAGCCTTCGTGGAGCCCCTGCCATTTCGCGAAGCTCAATCGTGAAGCACTCTCGCGATGCTCCAGCCTTTTCATTGCTTGGATATCGCGAAGCTCATTCCTCTTCGCAAAGCTCACTGAGCCAACGCGGGGCGCACGTCTTTCGCGGAGCTAGAATAGCCACCGCGAAGCTCCTCTTTTACGAAGCACACTACCTTCATGAGAGACCTTTGCGAACCGAGAGCAAAGGAATTTCTATAAAATTCTCTCTACTTCTCTCGAGGGTGTTGGCCTCTATTTATAGGTGATTCCACCGACCCTCGTCCCTTCTGCGTGAAGTCAACGCCATATCATCTCAAATCGCGAAGCTCCAAAGTTTCTGCTGGAATTCTATCCAAATCGCAAAGCACCGTGGTAATTTTCTGTTCGCAGAGCTTGACGTAATTGCGAAGAATCACCGTCAACATTCCTTCGTGCCTTCTCTGTGAAGCTCCCTCGCAATGCTCTTCTCCGCCGCGATGCGCTTCAGCATTTGCCGTTCGCGATGCTTGACGTAATCGTGAAGCCTCACTGCCTCCATTCTTTTGGTCTTCGCGATTTCCAAACCATGAATCCTATCTTCACGAAATTCATGCCTTTTCCATATTAAATCATGATCTTCATGGAAATCATATTTTCGTGATGCTCACCAAATCCCAAATTTTTGACCCCAAAAATTTGGCAAACACTGGGAAATGGCGCCACCTTCAAAACTGTTGTCTCCTTAAACGGTATTATCTCTTTTCTGGTACACGATTTGAAATTACATTGATGATTGAAAACAAACACAAACCACACTCAAAATCATGCATAGAAGACCATGGTTCCAACAATCTCCCCCTTTGGGTTTGTTGGCAATCAGAAGAAAAATTCAATAGATCTACATCTATGTGAAAACCAAAAAACGCAGGAATCAACCCAGCCAACACTCTAAGTCTACGTGAGAAATGCTCGGTGTAGAAAACAAGAGAGGAGGCTTGAATTGGGTTCCACTATTTTCCTTCTCATTCTTCTCATCATAGAATTTTCCTGAATTTATTCCTTCTCCTTTCTCCCCAGTTGACAATAAATCCAAAGACCAGTAAATTTTTTCACATTCAGCTCAAACCATACTCCCCCTGGATAGTATCTCCCCCATAAACCTGAATCATATCTATAAATAGATTAAAACATTTATAACAAACGGGGAGAGGGGAATTACGTAACCTCCTTATGCACTGGGAGGTGGTCGAACACTGAGGTTCAACCGATGCTTCTCAAACACAGCCACTGATAGTGGATTTGTCAGGATATCATCCACTTGCTCATCTGTTCCCACATGATCCAATCTAATCACGCTTTGCTCAAGTTTATCTTTGATAAAGTGATACTTGATTTCAATGTGTTTTGTACGAGAATGCTGAACATGATTCTTCGTAAGATCAATTGCACTCTTATTGTCACAGTAAATCACCATTGGTTCCGTCACCTCATCGCCAATATCAGTTAATTACTGATTCATCTATAGCAGTTGAGTGCATGCCTTTGTGGCGGAGATATACTCAGCTTCAGCAGTACTAAGAGAAGTACTTTCTTATTTCTTGCTCAACCAGCCAACACATTTCTTCCCAATATAGAAAGCTCCACCAATAGTGGACTTTCTGTCTACTACATCACCAACCCAGTCAGCATCAGAAAACACTGATAATTCATTGTCCCTGCCTGCAGCAAAAAATAACACGAAGTTATGTGTACCTTTAATGTACCTCATGATTCTTTTTACTACTGCTATATGTTCCTCCTTTGGATAACTCTGAAAGCGGGCCGCAGGGCATGTTTCAAAGACAATATATGGCCTTGTCGCTGTCACGTATAGTAGGCTTCCAATGATCCTCTTGTACATGGTGGGATAAACAGAGTTCTCATCCTCATGCTTTCCAAGTTTAGTTCTAACTACAATCGGAGTTGACATTGGTTTGGAGTCTTGCATATTGAACTTCTTCAGCAACTCTCTTGCATATTTTTCCTGAGAAATGAAAGTGTATTCCTTCTTTTGATTCACTTGCAGCCCCAAGAAGTATGTGAGCTCCCCAATCATAGACATTTCAAATTCTGATTTCATGTGGTTGGTAAATTCATCCACTGATTTCTACCTGCTGCCACAAAATATGATATCATCAATGTAGACAAGAACCATGAATTGATCTTTTGGAGAATTCTTCGCATAGAGATTGTGATCAACTCCTCCTCTTTTGAATTCCAACTTCTTGAGATATGAGTCCAGCCTTGAGTACCATGCCCATGGTGCCTTCTTCAAACCATATAGATATTTCTTCAGTTTGCAGACCTTTGTTTCATCAGTACCCAGAACAAAGCCCCCTGGTTGTTCAATGTAGACTTCTTCTTCGAGTACACCATTCAAGAATGCTGTCTTGACATCCATTTGATATACTTTATATCCTCTTTGGAGTACCATGGTAAGGAAAATCCATATTGACTCTAGTATAGCCACTGGAGAAAAGGTTTCTTCAAAATCAATGCCTTTAATCTAGGAGAATCCTTTACATACCAATCATGCCTTGTTTCTGATTACACTTCCATGCTCATCAAACTTTTTTTTGAAGATCCATTTGGTACTAATAACATTGTGACCTTCAGGTCTCTGAACAAGATCCCATGTCTGATTCTTGTCAATCTGATATAATTCATTATTCATGGATTTCACCCATGATTTATCTTTTGCAGCATCTTCAAATGAGGATGGCTCTACAACTGATAGAAATGCAGATTGCGTGGTATTCCACATCCTTCTTGTTTGAGTGGGTGCACTCCTGTCCCCAATTATGTTGGATGTATCAATCTCAGCTCTTCGATTTCTTCTACGAGGTTCAGTATTATTCTCTTTAGCCATAGTTTCTGCTTCAGATTCTTCTTCTGAGTCAACATCATGATGTGACTGCTGAGTGTTTTGAACAGCTTCCTCTATTTCTGCATTTGTATTTTCTTCACGTTCACATTCTTCCTGACTTTCTATCACATCAGAATATGACGTCCTTGAAGCATTTGTGGTTTTCTCTTCAATTATCTTAACATCACTTCTTTCCACAATCCTTCCCAAATACTTTTTGAAACCTTTGTAGGCTTTTCTATTCATTGAGTAACCGAGGAAAATTCCTTCATCTGCATTGTCGCCATATTTCCCTTGATTTCCTTCTTTGTTCCTGATGAATCATTTACTTCCAAAGACATGAAAGAATTTTAGAGAAGGCTTCTGTCCATGCCAAATTCATATGGTGTCTTTGTCTCACCCCTATAAAGTCCTGTTCGATTCTGAATGTACACTGCAGCTTAAACAGCCTCTTTCTAGTAATGTCATGGAATATGACTCTCAATCAGCATAGTTCGTGCCATGTTTTTCACCTGTCGATTCCTACGTTCAACAACTCCATTTTGTTGTGGAGTTCTCACAGCAGCTACCTCATGTTGTATCCCATGCTTCTCCAGATAATTCTCAAATTCAATGGACGTGTATTCTTCTCCATTGTCAGGTCGCAACACTTTGATTGTTCGTCCATTATCATTCTCGGCAATTCGCTGATATGTTTTCATGCAGTGAAGGACTTCTCGTTTCCTGTGAATGACCATCACACATGCCATTCTACTGTAATAATCTATGAAAAGGACAATGTACCTTTCTCCATGAGTTTCGGTAACATTTATTGGCCCACAAACATCTATATGAATTAGATCAAGAAGGTGAGACGCTATTTTCTTCTTTGGCCGAAATGAACTGCAGACCAGCTTCCCACGAAAACAAGCATCACAAGATTTTTCACGCTCACGCTTTAGGTTGGGAATGTACATGACAATTCTCAATTTTGATATTTTCTCCATGTCTTGTTGATTGATGTATCCCAGTCTCCGATTCCACAAATTGCTTTCTTCTTCAACAGTCATGTAACATATATTTTCTTCACTATCAACCTGATACATGTTGCCTTCTATTCTGCATCCCTTCATAAGTTAATTGCCATTATTTCCCTTGATAATGCAGCCTTTATGATTAAACGTTACTATATGTCCTGAGTCACAGAGTTGACTCACGCTGAGGAGATTATGATGTAGGCCATCTACGTAAAAGACTTCAGTCTTCTTTAGTTCTCCATTAGCTAATTCGGTACTTCCAATCCCTTTGATTTTCAGAGCCCCATCATTACCAAATATTACTGTACCATCTACATTCCTTATGATATTCGTTAGTAGGCCGACATTACCTATCATATGAGATGAACAACCACTATCCAGAATTCAGGTACTGTTCTTCTTTGTAGCTTTGAGGGCCACATCTACAAGGTTGGATATATCAATCTTCTTCCTTTACATCTATGAGACATTAGATCAAGTATAAAGAACTGATCGTCTTTTAATTATCTCTTTCGCATACCCAGGTTCTTCATAGTCATAGTCTTCTTTGAGTGGTGAAAACCTGTTTGAAAAAGAAACACTGTCTTGCTGACGAGACTTGACTTGTCTTGAACTTCGGTATGAGGTGTCAATGTCCCTTCTCTGCCTACAATTATCGGCCTTATGACCAAAGTTATAACAACAAAAACAATATCCATAGAAATTATTTCTTCTATATGAATTAGGATATGAAATTGTTGTTCTTTTTTGAGCTTATATATCTTCTCCATTCAGATAGCTTCTTGCCTCTTCACAATATGAGATGGTATGGCCCAGATAGCCACAGAACTAACACATCATGAGAGGAAATGTCTTCTCACTTGAATTTCTCCTCATACCTTCTTCCTTGGGAGAATAGTAAGACTCTCTGTCATTTCTGAATGTTTGAGGATAATTTTTAGGTCTCCTTTTAGTTTGGATTGATGGTTCCTTTTTCAGCACTCTAGGAAATGTTTCAACATGTTCAACTTTCATCTTATCTTTCTTTTGCATCTTTTCACTTACAGCAGTTGATGTCTCAGCCTCACAGCCAATTCCACTCTTTCCCATGCAGGCGGGTCTTTGATCACTCGTGATTTTCACAACCCCATCTGAACCACACTTGGCTCTTCCTAGTAATTCTGCATCTGAGAATCTTCCAAACTGTATTTTCTTCCTCGATTATTTTGGAACTGATTCAGTCTCCATTTTACTCCTTAGAGTAACTACTTCCTCCTAAAGACCATCAACAGTCTTGTATTTTTCATCCAGTCTGGAGGTGAGGTCATTGATGACCTTTTCCTGGTTTTCAATTCTCAACTTCATATCTACTTCATCATCATTACTTTCAATTATTTTTTACTATACCTTCACAAATTATTCCAGTCGTTCAATTTCAGCTTCAAGTTGATCAACGTATTCAGTTGATTCTTCTACAATTGATTTCCACTTATTGAAGCTCTTACATTTAATCTTGAGCTTACAAACCGCATCCTTAAGTTGCATCTAGGGGTCTACACAAGTTCCCAGTTGTTTTTCTCCTTCAGTATCTTCTGGCTTTTCAACAGTGGCCATCATAGAAGCATGGTTCCTAGTTTTGAATTCTGGTTCTTCTTCACCACAGAATTCATTATCATCTTCTTCCTATTTACAGACAAAACTCTTCCTTTTCATTTTATTACAAGATTTGAAGTATCCCTTTTTGAAGAAGCTTCTCTGAGGCTTCTTGAAGTTTTCATCCTCACTATCTTCCTCATTGATCATTTTTAAACACGGAGAGGCAATGTGCCCAACTTTTCCACAACGGAAACACGTGATAGGTAACTTCCCTTTGAATTTCCCTTTCCCATTCAGGAACTTCTTTGCAATGAGAGAAAGAATTTCTTTTTCTTCATCATCTTCACCGCTACTATCCTTTGAGATTTTCAGTTTATCTATGGCCTTGAATTCTATTTCCTTGCTCACCCCAGTCGTAGCATCTTCAGGTTTGACTCTCATTTCATATGCTACCAAACTGCTCAGTAGATCATCTAGAGAAAGTTTGGAAATATCTCTTTCCTCAAGGGCTGACACCTTCGCATTATATAGAGGTGGAAGTCTTCTCAATATTTTCTTTATGATATCAATGTCTTTGATTTCTTTTCCTAGACCCTGAATAGCTCCAACCACTTCAGTAATTCGATTGAAGAATGATTCTGCATTCTCGTCTGGATGCATCTTCAGATCATCAAACCGATTGTGCAGAACATGTAGTTTTTCCTCCTTCACATTGCTATCACCTTCATAAATATTCTCAAGTTTAACCCACGTGGATTTTTCTGAGGTGCAATTCATCACCTTTAGGTAAATCTGATCAGATAGGGCTGCAGTGAGTGCATTCTGTGCTTTAGCATCTGCATCAAAAGTTTCCTTTCTATTTCAGTCATATCAAGGCCTGTTGGATCAGTGACTTGTATTCCTTGCACAGTAGAAAAGAGAACATCCATTCCAAGAGATCTCAGATGAGATCTCATTCTGTTCTTCTAGATCTGGAAATTACTTCCATCGAAGGGAGGGACTCCCCTAACATTGACCGCGTTTTCCATGATGAAAAAGGTCAGATTCAACACCAGCAACCTGCCTCTGATACCACTTGAAGGACCCCGGGACACCTTGAGAGGGGAGGGGTGAATCAGGGTGACAACTTTTTCTTCATAAAGTTGTGGATCTTGTTCCCATGTTGGTAGGAACTTGTTGAACCTGTATGATGAAAAAGATCAGAAAGAAAACATGCACATACACAGAGAAAACATAGCCCTTTTTACTTGGTTCACCACTAAGGGCTACGTCCAAGGAGCATACGCCGATAAGTTGTCGGTCGTACCAAAAACCAAAATGCTTCACTAGCTGGAGATTACAATTGTTCGGGAACAGTCACTCTGTCCCAGGCTCACTGCCTTTACAAAGGTTCTGATATAGCTCACTACTTCCCTCATGTCACTCCCGTTGACTGCCCCTTGCACACTACCGTTGATGAAGTCACACTCAGTTTATAGACGTGAAGGTCTCTTCAATTGATAGACATGAAGTTCATTGTCTCCTATTCAGCATGAGACTTTGCTTGCATCAGAGTCCTGAGATAAATCTCTGTTAGATCCAAATTCCAACCACTGATGAATACCCCCTCTCCCTTGTCCACAGGGCAAACAACCTTTGGAAAAGGCCTTCGCAAAGTACCCTACTTCGCAAGGCTCCCAATTTTGCAAAGCTCAAACAAGCCTTCGTGGAGCCCCTTCCATTTTGTGAAGCTAAATCGTGAATCACTCTCACGATGCTCCATCCTTTTCAATGCTTGGATATCACGAAGCTCCTGCCTCTTCATGAAGCTCACTGAGCCAATGCGGGGCGCACGTCTTCCGCGGAGCTAGAATAGCCGCCGCGAAGCACCTATTTTGCGAAGCACACTGCCTTCGTGAGAGACCTTTGCGAACTGAGAGCAATGGACTTTCTCTGAAATTATCTCTACTTCTCTCGAGGGGGTCGGCCTCTATTTATAGGCGATTCCACCGACCCTCGTCCCATCCGCGCGAAGTCAACGCCACATCCTCTCAAATCGCGAAGCTCCAAAGTTTCTGCCGGAATTCTGTCCAAATCGCGAAGCACCACGACAATTTTCCATTCGCCGAGCTTGACGTAATCGCGAAGAATCACCGTCAACATTCCTTCACGCCTTCGCCGCGAAGCTCCCTCGCAATTCCCTTCTCTGCCGTGATACGCTTCAGCCTCTGCCATTCGCGAAGCTTGACGTAATCGCAAAGACTCACCGCCTCTATTCTTCTGGTCTTCGTGATTTACAAACCATGAATCCTATCTTTGAGAAATTCATGCCTTTGCCATATTAAATCATTATCTTCATGGAAATACTATTTTCGCGATGCTCACCAAATCCCAAATTTTTGACCCAAAAAATTTGGCAAATACTGGGAAACGGCGCCACCTTCAAAACTGTTGTCTGCTTGAACTGTATGATCTCTTTGCTGGTACACGATCCGAACATCCATTGATGATTGACAACAAAAACAAACCACACTCCAAATCATGCATATAAGACCATGGTTCCAACAATTTTAGTATGTATCAAGTTTTCTAAGACCACTAAACTATTTTTCCCTTTGGTAAGTGATTAAAAGTATCCAGAAACAATGTAATGATGATATCATGGACTCAAGGATTCTAGATTGAAGGTATTTATAGTTGGTATCATATTGAGTTTAATATAAACCATGGGATCTTTATTTAATAATACATATATTATGGATCAAAAAACTATGATGGACATCGAGGATATGTATATGTATATTATAAAAAACCTAAATCATTATTAATGTAAATATTATGTGGATTTATTATCTATACATAAAAGTCTATATACTACAAGTGGATGTTGATCTTGAACATCTATATCTAGAGTTGATAAATCTGAAAAGGGAAAATTGGGATTTGACTTGATGGTCACCTAATGAATGACAATGCGGCTTTCTAAAAACTTGGTTTGAAACTCTAAGTGGAAGTGATTACATTACTTAAAACCATTATGAATGATTTGAAAATATTTTTATGATTTGATAAATTTCCCAATGAATCTATGTTTTTTATTCTACGATAATCTATATAGTTTTTTAATTAATGTTAAGTGTTTCAATACTTTTTGTACTACACAATATAGTTTATAATGTTATGATCAAATATTGTGTATAAATTTTTTTATAATGAGATCCTTACTAAAGTAATGAGAATCGTATCAATTTGTGGAATCTATATATGGATTTACTACTTCATATAAATAATGAATATGGAGCTGGAGACGCAGCTATAATTGATCAAATTAGAACAATATTCGGGTAGCTAAATCAAGTTATGACTAGTAGCCTTACGAGTATAGAGAACACCACTAATCCACAATGTAGTATGACAATGTTAAATCATTTCACAATTTAGAAACCTCCATCATTTAATGGGACTAAAAATAAATTTGAAGATGAGAAAAAAATAAATTACTTAAATAATATAGTTCTCGTTCTTTGAAGTAATGCATGTTAGAGTTTTTTCGTGGTATTATATCGTCTCTCTGAAAATGGATATCATTAATGGTCATTGATTCGAAACACTACATATGAGGAATAAATTTCGAATATTGAGTGGAATGATTTTAAGTAAAAATTGTTGGATAACTATTTCCTTGAGAGGAATGAGTGGAAATAAGGAGAACATTTATGATTCTATGACAAAAGGAAGAGGAAAATTGTTTTTAAGTATAAATCCAAATTAACAAGGCCATAAATTAATGTTATGGACTGTATATATAATCTAATGAAAAAGGATAATCATTTATTTAATGTGATTAAGAAAATTCTTTGTAGGAAAATAGTACTGAAAACCTTCTCATATAACTGGGATATACTATCATGTGTTATCAAGGTAAGGAAATGTTTTCCATGACTTGTGAATATGAATGAATTAAAAACAAGAATAGGGTGGTTGATATATATTCCCGGGGTAAAAATGGATTGATATCACATCATTTTAAATAAATATTCTGCACAGTAAAACAATACATTCCTTTGGATTGTTATAGTTTAGAGTCTTTGGAAACGTGGAAATATAATCTTTAAATTGGTGAATGATACTAAATGTTTCACCCAGATATCATCTGATTTAGTGCTCCTATGTTTCAAATTTCTTCATAAATAGGGGAAAATAAAAAAAATAAGAAATGGTGAGCTAAGATTCTCAGTAAGGGTAAATAAAGGGGACACATAAGCAAAACATAATCATAAGGGTATGTTTTTTTAAAAGGTTGGGGCCGTAGACTCAATATATTATTAAAGAAAAGACCACTTTAGACTTGATAGATGGTGACCCCTTATATAGCCCGAAGGCCCAAGGCCAAGTGGTCTACATACAGGGCTAGAAAGCCCATTTTTTGTCCCAAAGGACCCCTCGGTGAACAGTACTGCTACAATACCCGCACTGCTATAGTACCTGCAACAATCCCTCCACCGCTAAAATGTGAATAACATTTTAATATAAAACCCTATATATCAAAGATCATATGCATGATTCATGGAATAAAGGGAGTTAGTTCATAAGACATGAATCTTAAGGGAATCAAGATAATAATCAGTGAAAGCAGAAAATTGGAATAAGACATATAATTTTTTTCATACCCATAAACATATAACATTTTGAAAATGTGTTAATAGAAATAAGAAACCTCATTAAATTAAGGACATAATATCAGTCCCTCACATAAACTTATGGACATGAAAATAGGTTCATACATAACATTGTAAACATGTTATTAGGTTCACACATAACATTGTGAACATGAAATCAGATTCATGCATAAACTTATGGACATGAAACTAGTTCTATGCATACCATTGTGAACATGTTATTATGATCACTTATAAACATATATAAATTCAAAGAGTTACATGCATAACATTTGTAACATGTGATTAGGTTCATGCTTAACATTTTGAACACCTAATAATGTTCACTATTATGATTTTGAACATGTAATTGGGTTTAATCATAACAAATATACCCATGATTCATTCATCATTACAAAATGAATTATGCGGAGATATATTTTACACCTATCAAATAATAAAATCATACATCCATGTCACAAAAAATAATAAAACTGTAAATACCCGAAGCTTGATGTACATGGACATTACATTACTTTTGCAGAATACTTAGTACATAACAAAAACACACACACAAGGATCGTAATAGTTTAGTGTCTTTGGAAACTCGGAATATAATCTTCTAATTGTGGTGAAAGATCTTCAACATCTCCCATAAAGATATTCCTTTTTTTAATTAAAACCTTTCATTATATCATGGGGAAAAGAAAACATAAAAGGGTGAGCTCAAATGATCGGTAAGGGTAAACAAAAGAAATATCAATCACATCATTTTCATAAGAACATAACATTTTGGAAATCTTAACCTGCAAAAGAGAGAAAATTTTCATAACATGGGATAAATCATAGTAGTGAAATGAAATCCCAATAATCATAACATAAAACATGAAACTTTGTGTAATACACACATAATCATAGAGAATCATATCTTATTAGTCAAGACTCATTTCCAAGACTATCTTAGTGGACAAAGTCCATTTCTGAACCGAGTCACCCTCGTTTCAGTCCTGTTTCACTGAACCGGTATAACCTACCATTACAGCCATGTCTATCTCATGAGATATAAAATCTTTACCCAATGCATTGGAGGGAGATATAGGTCCCACCCATCTCATAATGATACCATTCTTATGTGTTCCACAAAATCATAAAGCACGCATCATAGCATAACCCATGTAATAGAATGAGATTCTTAAACATCATGCCATCATAACATAATCCATATATAAAAAATTGGATATATTTTCATCATAAGAAGAATCCAACCATTTAAATAATGGAGACATTATACTTGGAACATAAACATATTAATAGTGTTATTTTAGATGGAAAATAGTTTTGATAAAAACACTTGAAATGAATTCTTGCGGAAAATATCATTTCTTCTTCAAAATCAATTTCTTTTCACAAAACGTCATGAAATTTTAAAAAAATAGATTTTGTTGAAAAAAGTCATGAAATATTTTGGATGAAGCTTCATGAAAATAAGGCTTTATAAAACCGTAAAAATCCGTTCGTGCCGTATAAGTTAAAAAAACATTATTCTCGTACTTTTGTTTGAAAAGTCAAAAAGTACCTCGTACGAAAAACGACAAAAGATTCCTTTCATATCTTTTACTAAAAACTCACAGAAGGGTAAAATAGGATTTAAACAATTGTAGGTGAATGGAAATAATATTACATATTGAGGAAACATGGATGTGGATGATAAAATACACCCCAGTAAATGCCAAAGTATAAACAGTGTTGGATAAAAATGAGATTGTGATATTTCCCTTACCTTTGGTCCGATATGCTTTGTACGTGTCCGAACCTCCTGTATAATTATTTAAATAATGTTATTGACTTATTATAGAATCATACTTATTTTTATGATATCATATATGGTCATATTCTTAGCTTATTATTAGTAATATTTCATTACTACTTGTTATTCGGGTGTTTATTACTTTTTGTTCTTATGCGTGATTTGTCGAATAAATTCTTATTTTTCTCTTTAGGTTATAGATACCTAATTTCCATAATGGTATTAGTGTAATATATATCATATTAATTCATTAAATTCATTTATATAATAATTATGAATTGAAGATCATGTAGAACGAGTCACATCACATCGTGGAGACGGTATTCCGTACATACGCACGAGTGATGATATTGTTCCTATGATCGTGGAATTGTATTGGAGTTTATGTATACTATTTCAGAATCAATATCAATTTATAATAGTCATATATAGGTATTATTTACACCATTATACCCATCCAAGTAAGTTGGTGGTGGAAAATAGATTACACCACGGCGTGGAGACGGTATTCCGTACGTACGCACGCGCGGTGATTTCATTTTCCGTAGGATGGATAGATGGTGAAATAGGGTTGTTTAATACTTATAATAACATATCATTATGTGAGTGATACTGATGTTATTACTTCATAATGAAAAAACCTAAGAAGAAGAATTGGAAGAAGAAATAAATTTGAAAGAATCGGTAACGGACATTACCTCTTCTTTGAAGCGCCTCTTTGAGTCCTCCTATTAGGGCACTACAATTGGTCTTTGAAGAGGCCCGGGACCTCTAGGATGTTTCTAGGGAAGTGGAGAAGAGAATTTGGCATGGGTTTTCCGAGCTTGAAGGCTCAAAGTTGTGTGAGGAAGAGAGGGAGGAGATGCCTTTTTATAAGGGAGGAGAGGGGTACCTTTGGAATAACGAAAAATATTATTATATTATAAAGCAATATTCGGTTTTAAATAGCTCCAAATTGATTTATTTCGAAGCTAATGTGGGGATGGGTAGAAATACTCTCATCCAATACAATTTAGACGAGTTTAGGTTCCTATTTTAACCTTATCATATATATTTAACCTTAAGTTAGATAATTTTACATTTTCTGGGTCTTTTTGTGTTCTTACACTATAAGGTTAATAAACATACAATAACAAGCCAAAAGAACCCCAAGTTGTTTATTATTAATATATATAACCTTATCTAAGTCATTTGGCCGAACATTAGATTTTTAGGAATAAAATAACAACTAATAATATAATATTTGTTTTAAAAACTATTTTATGTCAATTTTTACACTATTTATTAATTGATTTTTTTAAAAATCATAACAGAATGATTATTTCGAAACAAGTTAATTAAATAAATAATAACATGTCATATTAACCTATAAATTTAGTTTAATTCATAAAAAGTCTCAAATTACATTTATTTGTGTATTTATAACATCAATTATGTCAATATGTCATTAATAAGATAATTACTACATCATATTTGTGTCATAAATAAACTACCTTATTTAAAGTCTAAAAATTACAAATAAAATATAATTATGTAGTAAATCTTTTTATCTTTCTAATGAATATTTATAGTAGAACTTATCTTATGTATAACTCTATATTAAAAAGGATATACTTATTAAACTTTGATTTTAACTATTTTAACCCTTCTTTAAATAAATTAATAGTATATGTCCTAATCTAATCCAAGTGGGCATAAATGGTCATATTTTATCCCTAAGGTTGTTTTTGGTCGTATGAAACTTATCCAATAGAATTAGTACAAGTTTTAGGGTAATAATAATATCATTTTTACCCTTAATTACCCTATTTACTTTTAACCGTGGTAAAAAAAAGTAAAAAGTTACTATTCACCAAAAATTATTTTCATCTAATTGAACCACATTTTACTTACTGACATCAACCGTGTCTCTCGGATTTTTGAAATTCCACTCAAAGAAGCGGTAAAATTATGTTTTATGAAAAATTCATTTTTTTAACTACCACTTAGTGGTTTCACTATTCATCAAAAAATTAATGTTTCCAGAAAAATACCAAAAATTATGACTAAGAAATATTTGATATTATGAACTGAAAAATGATTTCTATTTTACCAAATTCAAAACATATCAGCTGCATTACTTAATTTAAAAATTAATTCCCATCATCAAAACAAATAGCGTGTTCTTAAGAGATAATAACTATCAAAAGATTGACACTTGTTTCTGTCGGGTTTAAATGTGAAATTACATCCAATGAACAACATTGTATTAAATTGTAAAAATATATTCTTAATATACTTTAAAACCACTAAAATTAATAATTTATCACTATTACTTATTTTTATTAAATAGTTTGTTTTTAATTAAAATTTAGTAATTTTCACTATTCATCAGAAAATGAAAGTTATCCGAAAAGTACCAAAATTTCACCCGAAGATAATTTCGGTATTCCGAATCCAAAAATGAAGTCCATTTTGAAAAATAAAGTTTACAAATTTTGAAAAAGTGGTTATTACTATTCATAACGGTTAGTTTTAATAATATTTTAATAGCATATCGTTTTTTTGTGAAACTCGGTATTGCGTACTATACACGCTATCGAGGAAGGTCGTGATTGCGTGTAATTCAAGTCAAGTCAAGGATGCGTGTTGTGCAAGCTCCTTTTGGTGTAACGTACAACACAAGACATTAATGAAATTAAAAAGAATATTTTTCATAAAATCTCGGGGTGTTACATTCTACCCCCCTTAAAATGAATTTCGCCCTTGAAATTCGTCGGGGTTATAAATGGTTTACTACTCGAAAGTTTCTCTAATAGAAACCCACATCGTAAAAAGGAATACAAAAACCAATCTTTAGAAACAAAAGAATGAAACGTAACGGTTACCCAAATAAACTAATCACTGGGTTTCCACATAGGTGAAAATATGGATATGGAAGAGAAATCTAACCATCATGTTCTGATGGAGTGTGGTAGAGAACATGGCTATGGAAAAGCCAGCAATCACAAAGCCATAAATTTGTGACGATCTAAGGTAACATCTGATTCATCAGATATAAGAGCACTAGGACAACATTTTTGGTTTTCATGATCATTTCCCCAAAGTTGATGAAATTGGAATTAGAAGAAATACTTTCATGATTTTGGTATATTCTTACCGTCGGTCATTCTTTGGACAATTTCCACTTCATCTCTTAAAGAAATGAAGTTGAATTTTTCATTTGTGATGTGTTAGCAGGTCATGTGATAGAATGATGGGTAATTCCATCTGTCTCAAACAAAAGGTTATAAAAGTTATAAAAAAATACGTAAGTTCATCTATAATGAGATTAATCATATATGGTTCCTAAAATGGAATTATACTTCTTATATTATACTGCATAATATAATAAAACTAGTTTCTACTAAATAGGGACTTCCTGTAGGCCAGTGGTAGGCGATAAAGGCTAGCCGCACTTCGGTTGTGGGTTTGATTCCCACAGCCTTGTCCGACGCGATGGGTTGTCGCCCGTCCTGAAGGATGTCCTTTTTCTAAAACTACATTAATATATCATCCCATAAATAATATCAAAAAGCTTTTATCCTTAAACAATAATAACTTATGTCCAACATAATTCATTCCAATCTTTAGGCTTATCCAAAATAATGCTGTCTAATATCATATTATAGTGAAAAAGATTACCAAAGAGTTCATACATCTAGCATGTTAATACCATTGTTGATCCCCATATATCATGACATATGTCTTGTTGGTAACATTCCAAACATTCAAAGGCCTTAATCATGTATTCTCTTGAAAAAAATGAATACCCATTGAACCTTATTGAAAACATGAATTTTGTTAAAAGTTAACTCTTTCCACATACCAAAATCCTCAAAATTCTATATACTCAAACCATGATATCACTTAGTCCTTATATCAATCCTGAGCTCATGAATACAATCAAACATCTCATTTTATCTTTATCCCTTCATTATGTGCATATCATCTACTTTCCAAAATATTTGAATCACATTTCATGGTTACCGGTACCTTAAAATTATTGAAAACCACAATAGAATAATACAAAAATATTCTAATACACAATTAAAGTACCTCAGCAACATTATTCTTGAATACCAATACATAAACACTTCAATCCATCCTCTTCAATTATTGTCCTGGAATAAGTCCTTCCTTGATTTAGAAGTAACTTTTTAGGTCAGGGCATTGAGTTGGGTAATTCCCATGCTCTCCACAAATAATACATTGAACTCTATAACAGTCTATCACTCTATGACCCTTTTCTCCACACAAATAACATCGGTCCCTACATTTTAGGTATTCCTCAAGTTTCTTCTTCCCTTCTTTAGAAATCTCAATCTTCCTTTCTTTATGCTCCTCAACATGCGAACATGCATAATAGTATATCTTCCTCTTATTTGATGAATTAGTCATACCACTAAATTTCACATTGTTAATCATATATCACGATGACTGATTCGGCATAATCACAATATCTTTCTCATTAGGCATTACACAATTTTGTTGCTCATAGTCACCAATTTGTAAATTGGATTCAATGTTAACCAAATTCATTATGGTTCCCTCTATTTACTAAAACAAAAAAAGAATTTTGTGAGAGGCAGAAATCATGCTAGAGAAAACAACATAGTAAAAGGGGAGTACCCCCAATATCTAACATCTTAGGTTAAATTCTAAGATCGTCAGCGCAATTCTAGGACTATAACCTATACTTATACTTAACCTTAGGGGCATCCCTAGACATACCTTAGAATTATCTCTAGGGATATCACTAACATTTTCGCATCCTAGTTTCCAAAGGTTGAGTAAACCTTTCCTTTGATACCAACTGTAGAGACCCAAAGCTTGACGTACATGGACATTACATTACTTTTGTGGAATACTTAGTACATAACAAAAACACACACACAAATATTGTAATAGTTTAGTGTCTTTGGAATCTTGGAATATAATATCCTAATCGTGGTGAAAGATCATCAACATCTCCCATAAAGATATTCCTTTTTTTACCTAAAACCTTTCTTTATATCCTGGGGAAAAGAAAACATAAAAGGGTGAGCTCAAATGCTCAGTAAGGGTAAACAAAAGAAATATCAATGACATCATTTTCATAAGAATATAACATTTTGGAAATCTTAACCTGCAAAAAAGAGCATAATTTCATAACATGGGATAAATAATAGTAGTGAAATGAAATCCCAATAATCAGAACTTAAAACATGAAACTTTGTCCCATACACACATAATCATAGAGAATCATATCTTATTAGTCAAGACTCATTTCCAAGACTAACTTAGTGGACAAAGTCCATTTCTGAACCGAGTCACCCTCATTTCAGTCCTGTTTCACTGAACCGGTATAACCTACCGTTCCATCCATGTCTATCTCATGAGTTATAAAATCTTTACCCAATGCATTGGAGGGAGATATAGGTCCCACCCATCTCATAATGATACCATTAATATGTGTACCACAAAATCATAAATCATACATCATAGCATAACCCATGTAATAGAATTAGATTATTAAACATCATGCCATCATAACATAATCCATATATAACAAAATGGAGATATTTTCATCATAATAAGAATCAAACCATGTAAATAATGGATACATTATACTTGGAACATAAACATATTAATGATGTTATTTTAGATGGAAAATAGTTTTGATAAAAACACTTGAAATGAATTCTTGAGGAAAATATCATTTCTTCTTCAAAATCAATTTATTTTCACAAAACTTCATGAGATTTTAAAAGAAATAGATTTTGTTGAAAATAGTAATGAAAGCTTTTGGAGGATGCTTCATGAAAATAAGGCTTTATAAAACCTTAAAAATCATTTCGTTCCGTATAAGTTAAAAAAACATTCTTCTCGTACTTTTGTTTGAAAAGTCAAAAAGTACCTCGTACGAAAAACGACAAAAGATTCCTTTCATATATTTTACTAAACAACTCACCGAAGGGTAAAATAGGATATAAAAAATTGTAGGTGAATGGAAATAATATTACATATTTATGAATCATGGATGTGGATGATAAAATACACCCCAGTAAATGCCAAAGTATAAACAATCTCGGATAAAAATGAGATTGTAATATTTCCCTTACCTTTGGTCCGATATGCTTTGTACGTGTCCAAAACTCCTGTGTAATGATTTAAATAAAGTTATTTACTTATTACAGAATCATACTTATTTTTATGATATCATATATGGTCATATTATTAGCTTATTATTAGTAATATTTCATTACTACTTGTTATTCGGGTGTTTATTACTTTTTATTCTTATGCGTGTTTTGTCGAATATATTCTTATTCTTCTATTTAGGTTATAGATACCTCATTTCCAGAATGGTATTAGTGTAATATATATCATATTCATTCATTAAATTTATTTATATAATCATTATGAAATGAAGATCATGTAGAACGAGTCGCATCACATCGTGGAGATGGTATTCCGTACGTACGCACGAGTGATGATATCGTTCCTATGATCGTGGAATTGTATTGGAGTTTATTTATACTATTTAAGAATCAATATCACTTTATAATAGTCATATATATTTATTATGTACACCATTATACCCATCCAAGTAAGGTGGTGGTGGAAAATAGATTACACCACGGCGTGGAGACGGTATTCCGTATGTACGCACGCGCGGTGATTTAATTTTTCGTAGGATAGATAGATAGTGAAATAGGGTTGTTTAATACTTATATTAAAATATCAGTATATGATTGATACTGATGTTATTACTTCATAATGAAAAAACCTAAGAATAAGAAGTGGAAGAAGAAATAAAGTAGAAAGAATCGGTAACGGGCATTACCTCTTCTTGGAGGTGCCTCTTTGATTCCTCCTATTAGGGCACTAAAATTGGTCTTTGAAGAAGACCAGGACCTCTAGGATGTTTCTAGGGAAGTGGAGAAGAGAATTTGGCAGGGTTTGGCCGATCTTGAAGGCTGAAAGTGGTGTGAGGAAGAGAGGGAGGAGGTGCCCTTTTATAAGGGAGGAGAGGGGCACCTTTGGAATAACAAAAAATATTATTTTATTATAAAGCCAAATTCGGTTTTAAATAGATCAAAATTGATTTATTTATAAGATAAGGCGGGGATGGGTCTAAATACTCTCATCCAATATAATTTAGACAAGTTTAGGTTACTATTTTAACCTTATCATTTATATTTAACCTTAAGTTGGATAATTTTACTTTTACCGTGTCTTTTTGTATTCTTACTCTATAAGGTTAATAAACATACAATAACAAGCCAAAAAACCCCAAGTTGTTTATTATTAATATATATAACCTTATCTAAGTCATTTGGCTGAACCATAGATTTTTAGGAATAAAATAACAACTAATTATATAATATTTGTTTTAAAAACTATTTTATGTCAATTTTGACACTATTTAGTAATTGATTTATGTAAAAATCATAAAGGAATGATTAGTTCGAAAAAAGTTACTTAAATGAATACTAACATGTCATATTAACCTACGAAATTTGTTTAATTAATAAAAAGGCTCAAATTACATTTATTTGGGTATTTATAACATCAATTATGTCAATATTTCATTAATAAGATAATTACTGCATCATATTTGTGTCATAAATAAACTAACTTATTTAAAGTCTAAAAATTAAAAATAAAATATAATTATGTATTAAATATTTTTATATTTCTAATGAATATTTATAGTCTAATTTATCTTATGTATAACCCTATATTAAAAATTATATACTTATTAAACATTGATTTTAACTATTTTAACCCTTCTTTAAATAAATTAATAATATATGTCCTAATCTAATCCAAGTGGGCCTAAATGGTCATATTTTATCCGTAAGGTTGTTTTTGGTCGTATTACACTTATCCAATAAAATTATGACATGTGTTAGGGTAATAATAATATCATTTTTACCCTTAATTACCCTATTTACTTTTAACCGTGGTAAAAAAAAGTAAAAAGTTACTATTCACCAAAAATTATTTTCATCTAATTGAACCACATTTTACTTAATGACATCAACCGTTTCTCTCAGATCTTTGCAATTCCACTCATAGAAGCGGTAAAATTAAGTTTTATGAAAAAATCATTTTTTTAATTACCACTTAGTGGTTTCACTATTCATCAAAAAATTAATGTTTCCAGAAAAATACCAAAAATTAGGCCTAAGATATATTTGATATTATAAACTGAATAATTATTTCTATTTTACCAAATTCAAAACATATCAGTTGCATTAATTAATATAAAAATTAATCCCCGTCGTCAAAATAAATAGCGTGTTTTTGAGAGATAATAACTATCAAAAGATTGACACTTGTTTGTGTCTGGTTTAAATATGAAATTACATCCAATGACCAACATTGTATTAAATTGTAAAAATATATTCTAAATATAATTTAAAACCACTCAAATTAATAATTTATCACTATTAATTATTTCAATTATAAAGGTTGTTTTTAATTAAAATATAGTAATTTTCACTATTCATCAGAAAATGAAAGTTATCCGAAAAGTACCAAAATTTCACCCTAAGATAATTTCGATATTCCGAATCCAAAAATGAAGTAGATTTTGAAAAATAAAATTTAAAAAAATTTAAAAAGTGGTTATTACTATTCATAACGGCTAGTTTTATTAATATTTTAATAGCATATCGTTGTTTTGTGAAACTCGGTATTGCATACTACACACACTATCGAGGAAGGTCGTGATTGCGTGTAATTCAAGGAAAGTCAAGGATGCGTATTTTGCAAACTCCTTTTGGTGTAGCGTACAACACAAGACATTAATGAAATTAGAAAGAATATTTTTCATAAAATCTCAGGGTGTTAAAAAAACATTCATCAAATCATGGCCTATAAAAAGAGATGGGTTTCATATATTATAACCCATCAAATGAAATGGGTATTAAAAATGTTTCATCCAACTATTACCTATGGAGAAAATACAGGCTTCACAATCATTTTATTATATAATAACCCATGAAAATAAGTGAGTTTCATAAGCATTTAATCATGGTATAACATGTGGAACAGAAATGAGTCTCATATGAAACTTATCATCATAACAATAAACCATTCAAAGAAATAATAAAAATTGTATCAATAGATAATAGTAAAAATAAATGTTAAAATAAGTTATATTATGTCATCTCATATAGAAAAGCATTTTGAAAGATCGTTTTGATCATTTATTAAAATAATAACCTTTCTTTAAAATTTATTTTTTTAAGATATAAAACATTTTCCAAAACATTTCCTTCAATAACACATTGAAAAGTTGTGAAGTAAGCTTTATAAATACATTAAACATTAATTAAATAAAATATCTTTACTCATATGAAATATTATTTTTAAAACATTTAAAAAAATTTAATATAACATTGAAATTTTATAACGTAATCTTGTAAACAGTTTGAAAACCATTCATTAAAAATATATTTGAGAACTTATTAATGAATTTTGAAAAACAAATAAAAACCATTTTCTCGAAAAACCTCATTAATTTAGTGAATTTAAAGAATAATAAGAAATAAATTTGTTGAAAAATAACTTTTGAAATTTGAAAAGGAATCTCAAATGAAATAATAGTCATGATTGTGGCTAAATCCATACATTTTAAACATTCATTTTTCACTGTAAAAAGTTTAGAAAAGTACCTTGATATGGAAAAAAGAAGATAATTTTTAAAACCATTTGTAAAATTTTTAAAATAGGGGTAAAATTATCTATTAAAAATAATATATGAATACTATAATATTTTTTGAAATCATTGTAAGAAAAAATTGTTTTTATGAAAAACTGCTTTTCGATGGAAGAGAGAAATTAAGTAATATGTTCAAAAAATGGTTTCCTAACTATGTTAAGTAACAATTAATTAAAAATTGTACGATTACATTAATTTATCAATAATAATAATATTTGAATAAAATTAATGAGATATATAGAGGGATTTATAATAATATTTCATCAATGGAACCATAAACATAAACCGTCCAAATAAATGATGACGTTTTAGTAACAAATTATTACCACTTTGATAACATTGAACCATAACCCCAATGAGAGAATAAAATTAAATAGATCTTAAAATATCATTAAAATAATTTTATTCATGATAAAACATGTCAAAGGGAAGTGTATACTCCTTATAAACCAATATAGGTTCATAACATAAGACGTGTCTCAAAAAATTAGAATTGTGAAAAATTACATTGCCAATTTGGTATCTTTTGAACCACAACCCCCATGAAAGATATATCATAAAAGGGATACAAAAATACAGATGAAATTAAGTATAATAATAATATATTATATTAATTGGAAGTATATACACCTTGAAAATAAAGCAAGTGGTGATAATGGAATAAGTCTCACAGAAATAAAAGTGAGACTAGAAAACCCTTACCTTAAGTCTTGACTTTATTCAAAAAAATTAATACCTCATGTGTAATAATTATATGATTATTTTTAATATACGAAAGAAAAATATTATTATATGTAATACCATATGTTATTTAATTATGAATCTATATTACTCATTTAATGAAAATTTCATGTGAATGTTACGTTTCTGGAAATAACCGTTATTTGTATATGTTTTGACTTGTAATTCTTGCTTCTCTTAATTAGATAATGATTTAATTATTTTAAAAAATTAAAAAATGATATATATATATATATAATATTAATTATATTTCTACTTATAATAGCCTATAAGAGATTGAAATATGAATTTAAATACACCATTTATGGAGATGGTAGGTTGTGCATACACATGAATGTTGTTTCTGTTTTCCTGTCATATTGAAAGAATGTATGAAAATTACATGTATATATATATATATATTAATTAAATTATAATTATTATTTTATACATAAAATATAATTTTACTAAAATAATTCTTAATATATTCCATATAATGTGTGAATTAATCACATCACTTTTGGGCGGCGGTAGTGCACATGTCCACAAATGAAGTTATTGTATTCCCAAAAAATTTAAATCATGTGTTATATAAAAATACCATATTTGTAAACAAATAATAAATATCATATTATAATAAAAATTACATAATTTTTTCCATATGAGATTTGGTAATGGAATAACGAACGAGGTCGGTTCAAGAAGGGATAGTCCACTATACAAAATAATAATGATTATGTATCCCATTTAATTGAATTTTCTGTGAGTGTTGGAGGAAAAATTAACATAAAAACATATCAGTATATTTTTTATACTTATTGTATTATATTATCATATAATAAGAATTATTTAAGGGGCTGAGAACAAAATAAAACAACAGTTCTTGTTGAAGGATGTTACCTCTTCTATGAAAAACTCTTTTCAGTTTCAATCAAAGGGCTTGCTTGGTTGGATTTTTTACCAAAGGGAGGCTTATAGTATGAGATTAGAGATTTAGATATCTAATTTGGAAAGTTATTGATTACCCAAATGTATTTAGAGGTGTGAAAAAGTGAGTGGGTTGGGGTGAGTGACCTTTTATAGTAGAGGAGTTGTGTTCTTGTAAAATGAAAGAGTAAACGCTATTTAAAGGTATCTCGTATATATTGTGACTCCAATAATTGTAAAATTTCGAGAAAATGAAATATATAGTAAAAATATATCGATAAAAATTATTTTTGACATGTTTCTAGGTTATTTTTTTCCTTATGTTCAAGTTTAAAAACTATGTAAACTCCATTTTACCATAATCACTATAAATAATTTTTATTACTCTATCAAATATTCTTGGTAAAAAAATTTACCTTATAAACATTGTAAATTATACTGATTCCAAATATGGAATTTGTTTTTCTTCAAATTCTAATCACAAAATATCCTAAAATTAATTTAAAATTAATCTCATTAACCTGCAGTGAATGCGGGTTATTAAAGAGAAAATGTATAAAAGTTTGAAATGTTTTCATAATCAATTTTAATATGAAGCTAGTTACATTGACCTAGATTGGATTAATTATGAAAAATTTATTTACATATAAATTAATAATATATTAAATATAATTTAAATATATAAATATGTTTGATGAAAATTCATATTCCAATTAAAATTTAGCGTTCTTCACTATTCACCAAAAAATGAAACTTCTCATAAAAATATCAATAATCAACCTAAAGTAAATTATAATATTCATATTCAAAAAATGAAGTTTACATTTTCAAATAAAAAATATAAATGTTTCAAAATTTATATTTAATATAGGTACTCTATTAAATGGAGGTAAAATTTCCTTTTACAAATATATATATTTTTATTCATAAAATTAGAGTGATTGTTATCATATACCTATCATTGTTTTGGATGAGAGTAAAAAAAAATTGATTGAATATATAATATATAAATTTTATTAAAATCATCCATAAAAACTTGTCTGATTTGTTTATTGAGATAAAACTGTGTTTATAAATAGAAAAATAGTTATCTTAAAAAAGGAATTTATTTATTTTTAGATAGTTCTTACATTCATTTTTTTACTAATTGATAACCACATGATTAATATTATATACTTGTGAAAATTATATTTTCAAAATTTAATTAATCATCATTACAACTTCCATTCAAATGGATAGGGGTAACTGTAATAATATTTTAACGACAATATTAATAGTATATTTTATATCAATAAAACTCAGCCTTCTGTGTAACAAAAGCTATCAAGGGAAGTGGTCATTGTGGGTAACACAATCCAAACATATTTTTTTGTGCACAATAAGATAATATAATGGTAATGTGTAGTGAAAGATTAATATGGTATTGTGTGAAACAGAATCCAATCTTATTTCTTTCACAGGCTATATTAAGTGTTCCATGAAATATAGATTATTAAATTAATTCAAAATAAAATATTTCACAAAATTTTAGGGTGTTACATTCTTACCCCCTAGAAAATGAATTTCCCACTAAAACTTCATATGGGTGATCAAAGGACAAAAACGTGAATGTTCATTTCATATAAGCACACATTATAAATAATAAAAAATTATTTAAAAAGGAAATTTAGAACCATATTAGTTACCCAATGTAACTTATAAATATGTTTCCATATAGGAGAACCTTGGTTGGGAGTGAAGATTGGACAAAGAAGAAAAGAATAAATAATTATAAAGATTGATAAAGATAATTGATAAATAGTATGTGAATGATCAATGTAATATTAAGGGAATCAATTCTATTAATATATAATGTTTTCTAAGACCATTGGTTCAATAGAAACTAGGGTATTAGGAAAAATATTTTCCAATATACTTTTCATGTATTTAAGGAATTATTTTACTATCTATGAAAAGATAGAAATATACTTACTTTATTTTCATAGTCTTATCCAATGGTTTTTCCTTTCTCTATTTCCACTTCATTGATTACTTTATGTAATATAGGTCATTTTTTTATTCCTGAACTACTAACAGGTCATGATCTAGAATGGTAATTCATTCATTCTGCCTTTAGTTAGTATTATAGAAAAAAATTTATAATAGGTTATTCAACATGAATACATACTCATATGGTGAAATAATAATTTAATCTCACAAACAACATCCTAATATTAACATAAAATTTCTATAAATGGTTATCCGAAATACCCATATAAAAGCTGAAAACCCAAAACATTAGAATAAAAGTCACTAAATTTCAAAAAATTAGCTTAAACTTTATCACCCATATATCATAAATTATATCTTGGTTGTTACATACCCAACCGGTAAATACCTTTATCATTCATTCTCTTTAAACATTGTAATAACCTGAGTTACCATAAATTATTATTGAAAACATTCTTGCTTCTTTATTCTATACAAAAAACAAAAATTAATAGATATATTTTTCAAATTTTAAAAAAATTAAACTTCATCCATGATAACATAGAAAACTTTATCAAAAAATAAATAATCATTTCCATGCTATTCAATAATTTCCAATTTACTTTTCCATAGTAATAATATATTTATATAAGATAAAAAAATTTCACAAAATAAGAACACCTTAAGGGTTAACTTACTTTAAAAAATATAACCTTTCTATTAAATCACTTTTCTATGTCTTTTGAACCATTAAAAATATCCTTTTGTATCATTAATGAATAACTTATACTAAAAAACTATTATATATTTCATGATTCATATAACATAATCGTTGTATTTAAAAACATATCACTTCAATCACCAAAATTTATTATTAAACCATTATTTAGGCTTTATAATTTTATTTCATAATACCCATTTCCTAGAATATGAAATATGATTCATGTATTATGGTTGTTTAACCTAAATATAATCATGAATCTTATATTTAATGTATCAAATACTCATAGAACTTCTCATACCATTCACATGTCATTTAAGGTGCCATTATCCTTAATAGTATATCCAATTATCGTACCACCTTCATGATTAACTTAATGAGATTTACACCTAGGACATCAATTTGTATAATGTAGCTACTTTATTCATATAAAAAAGTCAATAACAACCAATTTCCTAATAGTTCCTACTACTAAATAAAAATTGAAATCATAGTGTGTGTAACAATTATTATAGAACAAAACCACATAATCATGAAAAACTACATATTGGATTCCTAAATAATAAAACATGATTTTAAATGTATGAAATAATACAATTATCATTAGATACATAACTTTACATGTCCATAAGAATGTTCCTTGGTATCTCAGTAATGTTTTTCATCATTGATTACAAAGGTTGAAAAAACCATTCATTTAATTCATACTATAGAGACCCAGGCCTAACATAAGTGGATATCATGACATTTTAGATGAATTTTAAGAACATTGTAAAAGTAAATTCCCAAGGACTGTAACAGTTTAGTGTCTTTGGAAACATGAAAAAATAATATTCAAACTCAGTGAAATATTGTCAATTTTTTCCATAAATATCTTCAAATTTAGTACTCATACTCAATAATTTTTAGCACAACCTAGGTAATAAAAACCTAAAAAAGGGTTAGATAACATTATCAATAATGTTAAATAAATGATATAAATAAGTATAAAACTATAATAATGTTTTGATAACATGATATTTGAATTTTAATATCATAACCTACATATCAAAGATCATATACTTGAGTCATGGCATATTGAGTGGAAATTCAAAATACATGAATCATAAGGGAATCAATAGAATAAGATATGAGAGAATAACATTGGAATAGTATTAAAAAAATTTGGAGTACACGTCAACTTATAACATTGTGAACATGTTTAAATATAATCATGTTCACTCATTACATTATGTACATGAAATCAAGCCCACATATAAACTTATGGACATGAAACTAGGTCTAGGGAAAACATTGTGAACATGCAATCAGGTTCAAGAATAACATTTTGAACATGTAATTAGGTTCACCCATAAATTTATGGTAATTATTCCTGGTCCATTAATAACATTTTGAGCATATAATAATGTTCACGCATAACATTGTGAACATGTAATCAGAATCATGGGAAAAAAATTTCCATGCAACCAAGTCAATGCATAACTTTGTAAAAATGTAATTGGGTTTACGCATAACATTTTGAACGTGTAATAAGGTTCATTAATAACATTTTGAACAAGTAATATGGTTTACACATGTCATATATACTAATGAGTTATCCATCATTACCCAATTCATTGGAAGGGGATATAGGTCCCACTCGATATATAATAAAATCATTTATTCAGGTTCCACAAAATAACAAAACATTCATTATATATTGACCCATAAATAGAGAAGGGTTTAAAATATGATAACCTATATAATTAAATGGGTATTATAAACACCTCAATTGATTATAACATGTGGAAAATATATAGGGTTCAAAATAATTTCGTCATATAATAACCCCTGGAATTATGTGAGTTTCATATGTGTTTTATCATGGTATAATATGTGGAAGAGAAATGGGTCACATAATTAACTTGTTATGATAAACATAAACCATTAAAAATAACATGAATGGTGTACTAGGATCGTATCCTAAATATAGAATAAAATATATCAAATGATTTCATTTTTTATGGAGGAGGATTTTGAATGATAACTTGGTGGATTTATTACGAAAAATAACCAATATTTACTATTAATTTTTAAGGTATAAAACATTCTTAAAACCATTTCTTTTAAAACCAATTTGAAAACACATAAAGTATGATTTAAAAATCATTTAAAAAATTTATTAAGGAATATATCCTTTCATCTTAGATAAATATTACTAAAACATTTTAGTAAACATTAATTTGAAAATAATATTCAAAATATATTTAGGAATCTTGGAAACATTTTGAAAACATTTTCTTTGAAAATATCATTGAAAATTTATAAATTAATCTTGAAATCATTTCAGAATCATTTTTATTTGAAATCCACATTAAAATAATGAATAACCAGAATATTATGAACAAAAATTATTTAAAAATGACCTTTTAAAATGTAAAAGGGATCTTTGAGTAAATGATGGTCATGATGATGGGTAAATTCATATATTCTGATCATTCCTTTTTCACCATATAATGACATGGAAATTAGCATGACTAATAAATTAATGGAATAGTCTGTTTTCAAACAAATAAAATCGTAAAACATAGGTAAAAAATTATTTTAAAAATAATTGGAATATATTATAACATTTTTGAAAAAGTTTTTTAAAAACAGATTTTATGGAAAATAAATTTTCAAATGAAGAGAAAAATAAAATTGGGTTATCATAAAAACATTTTCTTAATTATCATAAGAACTAAGTAGTAGAAAAATAGTACCTGGAAGAACCCATATCTTCTTTTCAGGTATTCTTTCCTTTTCTGGTCATTTTTGTGAAAAAAGAGGAATTTATGAAATTTTTGGAAGTACATGCCATGTAATTTATGAGTACACGCCATGTACTCAGTTACTGCGGGTAGCCAGGTTCTGGACGTGTAGCGACCATACACGTGGTCGTGTGGGGTGACATGGAGGCTGCCTAAAGCAGAGTACAAAAAAGACAATGACATGACATGTACTTTCAAAGTACATGCCATATAATTTTTTCATTAAACCGACAGGGCTCACATCTTATCAACATAAACACTTTCTTATTCGCCTTCTTTAGCCGAGAGCGCCCGTACAACCATAATCTTCGTCCAGGACCCCGACCGAGCATCTGATCTCCAATTCGACAACCGTCGATTGCGTTGGGGTCGCCTCGATAAGCTCTTCCTTCTGCTGGAGCTTCATTTCCTGATTTCTTCTCTTTACCACATTATCCTCCATTGATATTTTTAGATGTTTTCATAGATATGTGGTGTTCTTGGGTGATTCAAGTCTTGAGGTTCAAGTATAGTGATCTCCCAACACCGAGGTAGGTGGTTTGTGCCTTTCTGTTGAAATTATTTGAATAATATGGGAAATTTTGTTGATTACCCATGAACAGGGTATTATAAATTTTCCTTTTTAACCCTACTTATTAACTTCAATTCTTATATGCTTTAGTAGAGGACAATTGGGTGCGAATAGGGTCAATTGATACGTTATGGAAGTGTTTTCCCATGCATGTTCTATTTACGACTGTTTGTTCCTGTTTAGCCTGTTAGGCTTCCTTGATGTTTTCCCATGCCTATTACTTTAGGATGGAGTGAATGTATGTTCTGGTATGCTTGATATATTGTAGAATGTTTATCCAAGTAGTTCATGGGGTTTATTTTGGCAGTATTGCATTTCTATGGTCGTTTGAATTACACGAGGCCGTGAGAATCGGGTGTAGTAGATAATTCGGGGAATTGACTGTGTGAGCTTCCATAGAGAGTCTTTATCACATTTGACAATAATGGGAATTGACCATTTGAGCTTTCTTAGAGAGTTGTTAATCACTTTTATCTATGAGGGGAATTGACTATGAGGGGAACTGACTATGAGTGCTTCCTCTAAGATTATTTATTTATATTAGACTATAAGGGGAATTTATTGTGAGTGATTCTCAGAGAGTCTTTGTTATATAATTGTTAATTGAACCAGAGGGGTAGACTGTGTGTGCTTCCTAGAGGGTTTTTACTGTTTCATGGTTGGAACAGAGGGGATAGGCTATGATTACTTCTCAAGGGGTTACCTATTTGTGTTTTACTACTTGATTAGTTGTTTACTTGATATATAGAACTTTATTCTTTGAAACTATAGGATTGGTTACTACTGAGTACATCCTTGTTTGCTTACTTCTTTTTTTTTATCATATATTCACTGACAATTAGGCATAGATCTTATGGTGGTTTCCTACTGGCATTTAGTCTCACTCCCTATTTGGTCCATGCATTTGGGCCCAAATAGATTATATTTTTGTAGGTATAGATAAGAGATTGTGCGCTTCTACTTCAGGTACTTGAGTGTTGTGGAGCTGGAGAGCATGGGACAAAGATAAGTATTGCGATGCTAAGTAGCTGTCATCTATTTTTTTTTACTTTGGATTAGTACTGTTTCTATTCTAGCATTGTTATTTGTTTGGTTGCATTCCAAGACATATGTATCTTGCATCATTCATATATATATGTGTACTCTAGTTTATTATTTCTAGTCTTCCGCTGTTTCCTTTTGTATGGATTATTACTGCTTCTGCTATTGTATATCTATTTATTAAATATGATGTGTGATATTCCAATGAGGGAATAGTTTCCCCATTGTCACTCCCAAGGCCTTCCCTACTTGTCGGCAACCTCTGCATTTAGGGAATTGTGCTTGAGGCAATGTGATCAAATGGGTACGGGGCGCCTCTGGGTGTCTTTCAGAACAGGTACGTGACAAAGTGGTATCATAGGAATTCTTTTCTTCTTGACATACTTTTCTGATTCTATAGTCTGGGATAGGACAGAAATAGGTATATGGTAATATGTTGTGCACGAGAGTAGCTAACTCATGTACAAAGAAAATCCAATCTACCTCGTTTGTTGCAATTTTTCTAGTTTATCAATTTTACAGTTGATTTGATTTTCATTGTTGGGTGATTCACATGTATTGTGTTGTAAATGTTGATGTTATTGAAGTTCTATTTCTATTTTAACTAGATCAGATGAGGGTATTCCATCTAATTCATCATATAGGCACTTGCAAGAAATCACATGTCATGCATTCATGACATGTCATTTAGGGTGCATTAGCGATTTCATGTTTTTGTGATAGATGTTGTGTTAGATATGCATGGTGGTGTGATAGACGCCCTAATAGAATACATTATTTTGATATGGTATTGATTTTTTAAGGCTTTTTTTGAATGAACACCAAAATATGGTTCTTGAGGTGTTATGGGAACTCATGGAATGTAATTTTGTGGATCATTACCTTGTTTTCCATTTATATTACATTTATATGATGCTATGCATTGATTCGCGGGGAGTATGGGCCCTCACGGATCAAAATTTGGCACATTAATGTTTGTTTCAGTGTTTTTATAGGTTTCAGAGATGTTTTTAAGGCTTAATGTCTGAAAAAACATAGAATACACGACGTGTAGTTGTGAATATATGCCATGTGTTCTTCAATTCAGGCAGAAACTGTCTTTCTTAAGTACATGCCATATACTCTATGTACAATCTGTGTGGTTTCTAACCGTGTTACTGACTGTGTGGGCAGAAACACGGGGTTGGGAAATATTTGGTGGGATACGCCATGTACTGGATGTACATGTAGTGTTTCTAAGACCATTTTTCCATCTGTTTGACTAACAAGGTGGATAGATAAAAAATTTATTTTTACACGTCGTGTCAAGATTGAACACACTGTGTAGTTTAACCCATGTATCTGGACATGTAGTGAACAAAACGGGTCAGTGAAATCCTTCTAGTACACACTGTGTCTAGTACAAACATGTTGTGTAAAGGCAGCCTTGTAACAAACCGTGAAACTAAAAACATGGGTTGGTGAGGTTCATCTAGTACACATAGTGTCTAGAACTAACATGCCATGTAGTATTTTTTGGGTTGAACTATGTAGCTTAGCCATGTAGAAGAACTCCGGAAGGGGAAAAGGATTCAAGTACACACCAGGTACTTGGACAACTCGCCGTGTGTTTTGAGTGTTACACGATATGGATTGGCAGAAGTACACGCCCCTGTGAAGGCTTAAGGGAACAAGCCGTGTAGGTATTATACACATCATGTATCCATGTTTTGAAAAACATGAATACTTTCTTTATCTTATTACCTTCTTACACTTCTAGTTTGCAGTTCTTGACTGTCTTGATCTATGGTGGGAGCTTCACCTTGCAGAGTCATGCCATTGAGACATCCTCCGGTTGTCCACCAGTTACAGGGCAGTGATCAGACACCAGAAATGGCCGATCAGGGACTACTAGTAGATCCTCTATTTGTGCCAGTCTTGGAACCAGCTGTCATTCTGGACACAGGTGTTGATGAACAATTTTGAGAGGGCTTTATAAGGTTCATCTAGACATTCTTAGGAGTACTACATCCTACCCGTTCTATGGCAGAGTTGATGCATGTTTTCTAGCAACAGCATCCTCCCACCTTCATTGGGGAAGGAGGACCTCAGACTTCATAGTCATGGTTGGAAGCCATTATTTCTATCATAGATCATATAGAGATGACTCCAGAGAGGAGGCTGAATCTTTCTATATACATTCTTTGGGATTACTCCATGAGATGGTGGGATGTGATCTCACAGGCAGTACGCCAGCAGGTTATGGCATGGGATGAGTTCCAGCGTGCCTTCTACGGCTACTTCTACTCGGAGACTTTGAAGGCCGATCGAGCCTGAGAGTTCATGAGTCTAGAGCATGGTACTCTTTTTATTATGGAGTATTCTTCTCTCTTCACAGATCTTCAGTTCTTCATGCCTATCCTAGTTGGTGGTGAGTTATTCCTGGCAAGGAAGTTTGAAGATGTTCTCAGGCACGACATCTGATCTCAGGTGACCATCTTCATGTTGAATTAAATCACATCAATTTTCAACCATGTGTTGATAATGGAGTGAAATATGAGGGATTATGGAGTTGTGAGTCAGGATGGCTCAATATCCGGAGTTGGTATCCCTCCAACTGACAGGAGGAAGCACCGTAGGGAGTCTACACATAGATATCTGAGGAGGCGGGACACTTATTCTCGTAGCCAAGTGGTGTGATACCAGTGCATAAAGAGCAGGACTATGAGGAAACATTTCCTGAGAGACCCTATGGAATTCCGATCATAGAGCATGATAGGACATATTCAACATTTCTATCAGTTTTTCTCACCGGTAGCTGGTGACAGGGGTTCTTCTATGACTCCTTGTTTGGGAGCTACACCACCAGCTTCTCACCAGTCTAGGAACTAGAGTTCTTCTGGCTATTTAGGCCAAGGTGGATGTTGTGGCGGTGGTATCCAGTCACCAAGATTTCAGTGACAATATGGTGTATTAGCTCACAGTGGTCAGTTAGGGTCACAAGGCCACAGTGTAGGTCAGACTATTGTAGTGGAGCAAACCCTGTTGAAGTAGGATCATGTACCCTCTACAGTTCGAGATAAGATTCTAGTTGTCTTAGTTTTAGCTTCTTCACTTTTGAATATAGGGGATTCCCATATCTTTATATATGTTTCTATTGTGGAGAGACTTGGGCTCCATATCTTTTCACCTGTAGATATCTTGACGTTATACACTCTGTTGGGGACTAGAACGTCTAGTGTTCATCTGTGTATGGAGTTCCATCTAGAGGTTGGTGGGTATCACTTTTTATGGGACCTCTATGTCCTATATATGACATGTTATGATGTCATGCTCGAGTGGACTGTTTTGTTCCTTTCCTTGAATTTTTCGATTTATATCATCATAGGGTGAGTTTCACATCACCAGGGGCAGATCTTTTCTTCACAAGGGAGAATCGGATGTCCAGGCAAGAAGAACAGGACCCAAGCATCATGGGTTGGGAGGAGTTACCTCCCAAATTATAGTCTTTATCTATATGACTAGGGGACTTCACATATGGACTTCCCTCCAGTGGTGGATCATTTCATAGATGTCTTTTCATAGAACTTTTCATGTTTCCCTTCATAGCGTGAGGTAGAATTTCCTATTGATCTTGTGCTAGGGGCGGCACTGGTGTCCATTCCACCTTATAGGATGGCTACACCAGAGTTACAGGAGCTCAAGAAGCAGTTGGAGGAGTTGTGGGGAAAGGGTTCCATCTGACCCAGTACTTCTCCTAAGGGTTCACCTATCCTATTTGCGAAAAGGCAGAAATTACACTCAGGCTTTGTGTGGATTATCAGAAGCTAAACCAGTTGATAGTGAAGAAACCATATCCCTTGCCTAGGATTAATTATCTATTTAATTATATTTTAGGATATTGGGTTTTATCGATGATTTACTTAAGATTCGGTTATCATCAATTGCGCATTAGACCATCAAATGTACCTCTTACAGCATTCCAGAGCAGGTAAGGTCTATATGATTATGTGGTTCTGCCGTTTGGTCTCATGAAAATGCCTGCAATTTTCATGGAACTGATGAACCGAGTGTTCGATCCATACTTGGATTATTTAATGGTAGTCTTCGTGGATGATATCTTGGTGCACTCTCGAATTCAACATGACCATTCCCGACATCTTGAGATTGTATTTAGTACAATGAGAAAGCATCAGTCATATAATAAGCCCTCAAAATTCCATTTTTTATAGACCAAATTCACTTCTTGGCTCATGTTATCTAAGAGTCAGGATTATCAGTAGACCTATAGAAAGTGAGAGGAGTAGTTTCCTGGGAGTAGTCAAGGAATGTCTTTGAGGTACGTAGTTTTCTAGGGTTGGATGGATACTACAGATTCTATATATAAGACTTTTCACGTCTAGCAGCACCGCTGGTGGGTCTGACTACGAAGGGTGCGAATTTATTGGGGTCAGATTTTTATGTGTCAACCTTTAAAAAGATAAAAGTGAGGTTCAATTCAGCACCGATACTAGTATTTCTAGAGCCGTAAAAAAGCTATATTGTATATTGTGATGCATCAGGTATCAGGTTGGGAGCTGTGCTTATACAGGGAGAGGGGGTCGTTGCCTATGGTTCTCGGCATGTGAGGACACATGAGAGGAAATACCCAATGCATGATCAAAATCTAGCTTCATTTGTTCATGATTTACCCTATTGGAGACACTACCTATTGGGAGTGAATTTTGTGGTTTTCACCGACCAAAAAGTCTAAAGTATATCTTCACTCAACGTGACCTGAATTTGAGACAGCGAAGGTGGGTTGAGTACCTTCAGTCCTCTGACATTGACCATTCCTACACACCTAGGAAGGGTAACGCGGTGGATGATGCATTGAGAAGGAGGACTCAGGTACATGCATTTGAGGAGGCCAACAGTGAGTGGTAGCTTATGACTCTACTCACTAAGATGCATTTGGAGGTGCACGATAGAGAGGGACAGACATTTATTTCTTCTATACATATTACCTCTACTCTTCTTGATCGATTGAGAATGAGTTAGCAATCATATTCTGAAGGCGTCATCCTACAGGGAGTGTGTCAAGAGAAGACCCTATTCCTGAATGGATAGTAGTTGAGGATGATATATTGTGTTTTCATGGGCGCGTATGGGTGTCAGTAAACATACATGAGGAGCTAATGAAGGAAATTCATTCCTCGGTTTGTATTTTTCATTCTGGTGTCCCCAAGATGTATCATGATCTACACCATCTGAATTGGTGGCCTGGTATAAAAAGAGATTTTTTTGGTTTTGTGAAGAAGTGTTCCACCTGTCAGTAGGTGAAGGTGAAGCATCAATGACCAGCAGTACTTTTGCAGTAGTTAACCATTCCCGAGTGGATGTGGAATGATGTAACAATTTATTTCATGATAGGGTTTCCAAGGTCGCCTCGAAAGATTGATGCAGTGTGGGTTTTCATTGACAGACTCACGAAGGTTTCTCACTTTTGGTCAATCAAGGAGACCTTCAGTTTTGATGAGATGGGATGGTTGTACATCTGGGAGATTGTGTGCTTGCATGGAGTTCCACAGTCCATTATTTCATAAATAGATGCATGTTTTACTTCTCAGGTCTAGTAGGGGCTTTAGAAGGCCTCGGGTACATAGGTACATTGGAGTATAGCTTACCATCCCCAGACAGATGGCCAGTCCGAGCATACGATTCAGGTGCTTGAAGACATGTTGTGAGCTTGCATTCTAGATTTTGGAGGGTCTTTGGAGAATCAGATACCTCTTTTAGATTATTCCTATAATAATAGTTTTCAAGAAACTATTCATATGGAACCATATGAGACTTTGTACGGTAGGTCATGTCGATCACCATTATGTTGGCAGGAGGGAGGAGAGGCATCTATGTAGGGACCTTATATTGTTCAGGATACCATAGAGTAAATAGATATTATTCAGAAGAGTATGACTACTATACAGTCGCGATAGAAATCTTATACTGATCAACAAAGATGACCTCTAGAGTTTGAGGTAGGGAATCAGGTTTTCTTGCATGTCACACCATGGTTGGGGCATAGAAGGATTTGGAGACAGGGTAATCTTTCACCAAGGAACGGCGGGCCATTTGTGGTGTTGGAGAGAGTTGGGCCGGTTGCCTATCGGTTGATGTTACCTTATAGGTACTGGCCTATTCAAGACATCTTCCACGTTTCCTAGCTTTGAAGTTACTTCTTAGACTCGTTTAATGTCTTCCAACCCGAGGAGGTTGAGTTGGAAGTGGATGCATCTTTTTAAGAGTATCCTATACGGATTGTCGATCGAAGTACAAAGGTTATCTATGGCTGGTCTGTTCCTATGGTACAGGTGCTAGGGAAGTATGGGCGAGTAAAAGATGAGACTTAGGAGAGGGAGGCGGATGTATGATCGCAGTGTCCAGAGTTGTTCATGGTTTTTTCTTCTACATCGCCATACTAGGGAAATTCAGGGAAGAATTTCATTAAGGGTGTAAGTTTGTATGAACCCGGGTCTTCTTTTTCAGGTATTCTTTCCTTTTCTACTCTTTTTTGAGAAAAATAGGAATTTATGGTAATTTTTGAACTACATGACTTGTACATTAAGAGTACACGCCGTGTACTCGTTTACCATGGGTAACCGGGTGCTAGTCGTGTAGCGGCCATACAGAAGGTCGTGTGGGGGTGACTTAAAGGTTGCCTAATGTGGTGTATGGAAATGGAAAGTAAATGTTGTTTACTTTATATTTTTTCATTAAATAGATTGGGGTCGTGTCTTATCAATAGAAACACCTTCTTCTTCGCCTTCTTCGGCCGAGAGCGCTCGTACGGCCGCGATCTACCTCTGAGCCCCCGACCGAGCATCGAATATCTGATTCGACCACCGTCAATTGCATTGGGATCACCTCGGTAAGCTCTTCTTCTTCTAGAGATTCATTTCCTTGTTTCTAGTCTTTCTTAGGCTATCCTCTATTGATCATTTTAGTCATTTTTATAGATCTACGGTTTTCATGGGTGATTCAAGGCTTGAGGTTCACGTATAGCGATCCCCCAAAACCAAAGTAGGTGGTGCGTTCCTTTCCATTGAATGTCTTCGAGTAATATGTGCAAATTTTTTTCATTACCCTTGAATGGGGTATTGAGAATTTACTCTTTTAACCCTGTTAATTTCCTACAACGCTTGTATGCTTGAGTAGAGGTTAATTGGATGCGAATAGGGTTGATTTCTTTGTTTTGGAACTATTTTCCCATGCATGTTCTGTTTATGACCATTTGGTCCTATTTATCCCATTATGTATCCTTGATTTTTTCCCATGCCTAGTACTATAAGATAGAGTGAATGTTTGTTTTGACATGCTTGATATTATGTAGACTGTTTAGCCAAGTAGTTCATGAGGTTTACTTTGGCCTTATTGCATTTCATTGCTCATTTGACTTACATATGGCCGTGAGAACCGGGTGTAGTAGACTATAAGGGTAATTGACCATGTGAGCTTCCTCAGAGGGTCATTATTACTTTTGACTATAAGGGTAATTGACCGTGTGATCTTCCTCAGAGAGTCATTAGTCACTTTTGAATATGAGGTGATTTAACTATGAGTGCTTCCTTAGAGATTCTCTATTTATATTAGACTATAAGGGGAATTGACTGTGAGTGCTTCCTTAGAGAGTCTTTGTTATATCCTTGAAAATTGAACCAGAGGGGTAGACTGTGTATACTTCCAAAAGGGTTTCTTGTGTTTCTAGGTAAGATCAGAGGGGATAGGCTATGAGTACTTCCCAAACGGTTACCTATTTTTGGTTTCCTACTTGATTAGTTGTTTACTTGATATATGAAACTAAATGCATTGATACTGTAGGATTGGTTACAGTTGAGCATTTTCTTCTTTACTGCCTTATTTTGTTTATCACATACCATATATTCACTGACTTTTAGGCACAGATCTTGTGGTGGTTGCCTACTTGGATTTTGTCTCACACCCTGTTTGGGCCCTAACAGATTATATTGCTGTAGGAATTGATAATGGTAAGTGCCATTCTTCTATAGGTACATGAGTGTTGTGGAGATGGAGAGCATGGGACCAAGATGAGGCTTCCGATGCTGAGAAGCTGTCATATGTCTTCTTTTTCACTTTGGTTTAGTACTGTTTTTATTCCATCATTGTGATTTGTTTGGCTGATTTCCTAGACATATGTATCATGCATCATTCATATATTTATCTGTGCTCTAGTTTATTAATTCTAGTATTTCACTGTTTCCTTTTGTATAGATTATTAATGCTTCTGCTATTGTATATCTGTTTATTACTTCGGTTGTGTGCTCTTCCAATGAGGGAATAGTTTCCCCATTATCCCACCCAAGGATCTTGCTGTTAATCGGCAGCCTCTGGCATTCGAGGAAATGCGCTTGAGGCCGTGTGACCAACCGGGTATGGGGTCCCTATGGGTGGCTTCCAGAATCGGGAATTTACAGTACCATTACATTAATATATAATGAATCGGCATAGGATAGTTATAGTAATGATATATCATGATATAGATTTCTTAATATTTTGTTAATGGATTAAAAAACATAAATAATACTGATAAATGATGAAATTGTAGTAATAAACTATTACAACTTGGGAAAAATTTAATCAAAATAACCATGAGATAATAACATAAAATTAAGCAAAAAATATAATTAAATTATTAATATTCATGATGAATCCATAAAAAAGGTTAGTATATATAACTTATAAATTAATATAGGTCTATAATCTAACATGTCTCTTAAAGAACGAAAATTGAGACAAAATTACCTTACCGATTTAGTAACTTTCGATCAATAAACACCTTGTAAGATAAGTCATAAAAGGGTTATTTAAATACACATAAAATAAAGGATAATAATAAGATAATATTTTCATGGGAAGTATATAATACATCGAAATGAAATGAGTGGTGAATATGGCATAAGTCTTAAGGAAATAAAAGTGACACTAGAAACCCCTTAACATAAAACATATATTTCTTCATACACATTCAAATATCACCTATAATAATTATATGTTTATTATAAATATTCCAAATAACCATATTCTTATATTTAATAAAATATATTATTTTATTGTGACTCTGTATTACCTATTTATTATCAGTTTCATGATAAAGTTACATTTTGGGTAATAACCAGTTTGTTTTTTAATATATTTTGAAATTTTACTCTTAATCCAATTACTTAGATAATGATTTACTTATTTGTAGATTTTCAAAAAATATAAAAATATATTATATATTCCTTGTATAAATATATATTATAATCTATAATAAATGTAAATACAAAATGAAATATATCGTTCATAGAGATGGTACGTCGTAGGTATGCATGAATGATGTTTCTGTTTACTTATCGTATTAAAAGAAATAATGTAAATGAAAATTTTTATATGTATATATACATTTATATTATAACTATATTATATTTATTATTTCATAAATATCATATAATTTTACTAAACCCATTTTTGATACATTCCATGTAATGTGTGAATGAATCTCATCACTTTGAGGAGGCGATAGTCCACACATCCTCTAATACAGTTTTTACATTCCCAAAGAAATGGAACATGTGAATTTATGTGTTATATATATTAAATTATTTATAAATACATTTTAAATATCATATATATCATATAAAAATATAATTTCCATAATTATTTCCATCCCTTTGAAGTGGTAATCGGAGGATGAATTACATTGGTTCATTAGGTGGTAGTCTGTCGTACACACGAACGATGATTGGGTAAACCAGCTGATGGAATTGGGTGTGCGTATTGGTTAAAACATTAACATAAAGTATCTCTGTATATTTAGGATTCTGATTTTGTCATATAATCATGTAATAAGAGGAAATTTGAGGGTGGATAAAGAAATAAAATAAAAGAGTTTATTGAAGGATGCTACCTCTTCTTTGGGTAACACCTTTTGGTTTCCAAAAAATGGATTACTTGGTTGGATATATTCTCACAAGGGAATATTCTAGGATTAAAGGAGGGATTTTGGGAGATTATTTTGGTAGGTCTTATATTTTCCAATTTTTTGGAGTGGTGTGAAGAAGGGAGGGGTGAATACCCTTTTATAATAGAGGTCTGTCATTCTTGTAAATATAAAAATGTAAACACTATTGAGAGGTATCCCTTACTACATGTTACTCAAATAATGGTAAATAATATATAAAACTGATTGTATGGTCGCATTATATCCTTAAAATGGATATTTTAGATGTGTATATGGTATTTGAAACCTTAAGTTAATATTTTACCACCAAGTAAACTTGTTTTTAAAATAATTACTATAATTAAATTTAATTACATTGACTAATATTTTTGGTCAAAAAAAAATTATAACACATTATAAATTTTATATTATTCTGATTAAAATATGCAATCTATTTCTGAAAATTATAGTGACAAAATTACAACAAATTAGTTTAAAATTAATCTCACAGAGGTGTTGAAAAAGATGGTTTTTAAAGTGAAGATGATTAAAATTATAAAATGTTTTAATATCAAATTTCAATTTTAACTTGGTTAATATAACATAAATTTGATTAATTAATTTAAAATTGATATAAATATACTATATAGCCAATATAATTTATAATTTATCTATATTAGTAAATTAGAAGAAAATTAGTTTTCAATTAAAATTTAGTGTTTTCTCAACATTAATGAGAAATTAAAACTTCTCAAAGAAATAAAAAAATACTTCCAAAATATATTTTTTATTAATTATTTAAAAATAAATTTTATGATTTCAAATAAAAATTAATAAAAACAAAAAATTATTTTTAAAATACGCGCACCATTAAAAGGCGGTAAGATTGCCTTTTTAAAAAAATCACCTTTTTTCATAAAATTCACTTATTGTTAACTTATACATATAGAATATATTAAATGATTGTAAAAAAATTATTGAATATATAATATTTAAATTTTATTAAATTAATTCTTCTAAATTGTAATTTCATATTTATTGAGGAATATTTTTTTTTCTATATTAAAATTTTGTTTTCTTAGAAACAAAATTTCTTTATTTTCAAAGAGTTCTTACTTTAATTTCATACTTATTGATAATAAAAAGAAATAGTTTTATAAACATATGTAAATAATTTTTCCAAAATTTATTTATTATTATTTTTATCTTCTATTCAAGCGGTTAGGTTATAATTATGATAATATTTTAGTAAAAATATTAATGGTATATTTTATTTTGGTAGAACTCAACCATGCATGTAATATAAACTATTGTAATCACTCGAAATTTTTTGTAAAAAAATATAAAAATATTTTTTTATATATCTTCAGATATTATCTGGGTTTTCTGTATTGAAATATTAACATTGTGTTCTGTGAAAATCATACAAAACATACTTCTTTCATAAGTTATAGTTAGTTTTGCGTGAAATGAATAATATTAAATTAATTCCATAAATATATTTCATAAAATCTAGAGGTTTTATATTTTAACATTCAATAAAATGAAATATGGAAAAATGGAATAACATAAGAGAGTAATTTAAAGCATATAATAAACATGGAAGGAAACACTATTGAACATTCTTAATGAGAATTGGAGTTTTCTACCACTGTGGACTGAAATGTCACAATGCTCATGATTTCAATGGAAATAAAGAATCAACCAATGCAAAATTATTTATAAGTATGGATATGGAACTATATGAAATTTATTTTACTTTTTTTCAATTTAATTATCCCTAGAATATTCTACGTGGGAAAGTAAATTTTTATGTGACGACAACAGCTGAGGTTGAAGTCCCTAATGATGAGGTGTAAGTAACATAATCATATCCTTAATAAAATGATTTATTTGATTCATGATCATCATAATACTTAATATATAGTAAGTTTTTAAATATAATTACATATTTTTATGTCATTTAAATAAGGGATTATCAAAAAGGACTCATATTGGATGTGTCACCATAATAAGAAAATGTAAATCAGTTCTTAATAACATATACACAGTCCCTATTTGCTTACTTAATAATTATACATAGGGATGATTTTTATATAATCCTTGGAATGGAATTGATTTCAAAATATAGTGCACAAATTTATTTCATAGAGAAGAAAAATATTATTCATGAGGTAGATGTGTAATTATTTATCTTTAGAGGGGATAATTCGTCATCTTAGACATATTAAGATCCACCCCCAATAGATCTTATGAAAAACATCATTTTGGAAGAAGAGTATAAACAATCTAAATATAGATAATGTAATCATAAAATTTAGGGTGATACTTTTGTACATGAATACATTTAATAGATTCCTAGTAATTTTCTTGGACATCTACTAGAGAGTGAATTTTTGTATCAATCTATTTAATCCCAAATGTATGATTAATTTCAAAAACACCTTATATAATATAGAATACAGAGGTAATGGAGTTAAAAAACAAGAGGATTTGTGTGATAAATGATTTATATACCATAGGGTTTCACCTTAGGGAGACCCTTTTATTTTCATTATGAAGAATGATGAATCTATGTGGAATTTCATTAATTATTTGGAAATAAAAGATTTTATGATAAAGAAAAAGTGTCGTTTCCTTGAATGGATGACTTATTTTATCAACTTCACATATCTCAATATTTTTCAAATGCTAAAATTAATTCCAAATGTCATAAATTTTGATTAAATATGGAAGATATTCCAATGAAATTATTTTGAATGAGGTTTTTACATTACATGTTCATTGTAATTCTAGTCGCCTTGACTAATGCCCCCACCGTGTTAATAGACCTAACAGATATATTGTTATAGGAATGCCTTGGTTATTTTTTCGTACATATTGAATATAAATTTGTGTATTCAAATATCTATTAGGACTATGAGAATCATTTGTGTATTATTCTTCATAATCTTATATGAAAAGAGGTATATGGTAAATATTTCAATTTTGAATTATAGATACAAGAATTTTATTTTCATGGCCATGTGGTGTCCAAGGATGGGATCTGAGCTGATCATATGAAGAAAACTGAAGTACAAATATGGTGTAAACTAATTAACATAACATTGATATGTAGTTTTATTACTGTATCAGGTTACTATCAGTGATTTTTTCAAATTTTAGCCTGATTGGATAAATAGTTATCCATGAATACTTCTAATGTTGTTATGCTCTTTTAGAATATTTAATGCAGTTAATGTTTTGTATAATTGAAGAGGAGATTGGTGAATGTTACAATTTTGACTCTAACATCATGAAACTAAGGATTGATGGTATAATATAATTCATTAAATATTGTAATTATTTTTGACCATATAAAGAGTCTTAAAGTTATTTCATATGTATCAAGGAATTTATATATTCATGAAAAAACTATCCAACCCATGATCTTGATACAGAATCCATAATGTTATATTTTATTATATGGGTACAATATCTCTATGAATAAATATACTAGATATAGATTGATCAAAAGAGTCTAGAATATGTATTTTTAATGAAAGAACTCAACATGAGGAAAATTTGATGGATTCAAACACTCAAAGTTTATGATTTATGAATACTCTACCAACCATTGAAAGAATATTATGAAGTTTTGAATAAAATTATTATTAATAGAGATCATGGGTTCATGGTTCTAGTAATTATTTATATGGGAATTATTAGTGAATATGATAAATAACTTCATTTTAAAATGACTATCAAACCATGTTTTCTTGTAAAATGGAAAATGTTCTCAAACTAATAATTATAAGTTTAAAAACAAAAATCAATGTTGAGAATGATATAAAACTAGAAATCATCTTTTATAAAGATGGCTTTCTGAAACATAGAAAAACAAATTGTGTTCTTTCTATACCAGAGCTAAATATAGAATTCTTGGATATTTCTCATAGCTTGAATATATGCATATATACACCATAGTAGTACAAATATTTATAGAGATTTAAAGGAATATTTTTTTCGATAATAAGAAGAGGAAAATTACTGATTATCTACAAATAGTTTTTCTTTTCATTTTTTTAAGGATGAGATATTCCATCATATAAGTGTCACGAAACGTCTTTCTATTTTTATATGGAAATGCGATGAGATTACTATATATGTTTTACATGATTAGAAAGGACTCCTAGAAATAATGATACAAAATGGAAAATTGTTGATCACCTCATCAAATCTATACATATTCTCACTATAATATTATATTTATCTTTTAAGGTCCTTTAATGTATCTATATTAATGAAATTATAAGACATCATGGAACTAAAATTTTAATCATTCCTAATCATAACCCAATATTTACATCAAAATTACTGAATAGTCTTCTGAAGGATCTTGTTACTAATCTTTATTCGAGAAATACGTATCACCCTCAAACTGATGTAAAATCAAAAATAATATAAAAACATTATAAGACACATTGAAGTCGTTCTATATTTGCTTTAAAGGTATTTGATTTTAATTTTTACCTTAGTTATAGTTCTTTTATAATAATAGTTTCCATTAAAGTAATCAAATGGAACTATATAAAGCATTATATAGAAACAAATTTCATATTACAACATGACGAGAAGTGGATCGTGAAAGGAATATTTTTGGATTAGAACTTTTGTAAGAGATAGTGAAAAAGGTAATGACTATTCAAACCCATATAAAATTTTCACAAAGCAGGAAAAATAGATATTCAAATAATTGGTGGAACGATTTGGAATTTCAACAGAGGGGTCATGTGTTCTTGGAAGTATCACCATTGAACAGTGTTATAAAGTATTATAAGAAAGGGATCCTAAGACTGAATTATATCATTACTTTTTAAATCATATAAATAACTGGATATTTAGATTACAATTTAAAAATACCACAATGTCCCTCTAAAATACAAGATATGTTCCATATATCATTTCCATGTATGTATATTCCAGAACCAATGCATGTGCTCACATTTGAAGAAATAAAATTGGAACATGATATATCTTATTATAAAGATCATATCTAGATTAAAAAACTAGAGAACAGGTGTTGACGAATCAAATAACTAATATGGTAAAGGTGATTTGGAGAAATCATAATAGATAAAAGTTAACATGGGAACTGTGGGATGTTATTTTGAAGAATGACCAAAATATTTTAATGAGGTGACATTATGGGAATTTTGAGGCTAATATTTTTTATAGAAGGAAGAATATAACACCTTAATACCTTACGATATATTTATTTTTAAATAATTTAAATCCCTTTGATATCTTACAGAACACACAACCATGAGTCAAAAAGAATCATAAAATAGAATACCATTATAAACATTCCATTAAATTCTCAAGTATGAATATTAATAACTAAATTATTAAAATTTTATATTTTAGACGTGTATAAATAAATTTATTTGTCATAAAATGATAAAAATCATTTTAAAGAAAAATATTTCTTTTCATAAAACTATTTTTTTATAAAATGTTGTCTTATCACTTTTGATGTGCTGATATTTAAATTAAATTGTAACTCATTTAGAAAATTTATTTAAAAAACAAATGAACAGCAATTTTTAAATCAATATTTCAAAATTATCATACAGTTAATTTTTGATAATTTTTTGAAAATATTAATTTTTTAAGAATATTGAAATACAAAATTTCTTATGAAAATTTTCCTTTTTTAAAGAATCTTAATGATTCCATTTTTTAGAAAAAATTAATTGAAGTAAAACTAGTTAAAATATATTATTATTAATATAATTTTTTGTAATTTGAATTATTTTGATATTGATTTTTGATAAAAAATTCTTCTATAATTATGAAAAAATTTCCTTCAATTTTTTTAGAGATGACATGTTTAATTTTATATTAACATTTTCCAAAAAACTGAATTTTATTTTTAAAGAGTTATTGAATATTTGGAATAAAAATAATTAATAACCTTTAATAATGGAAAATTGATTTTGGTTTATAATGAAGAGAAAAAAATGTGAAAATTAATTATCATTACTAATTTTAAAACTAGTTTACTATGGGTCAAACTGATCAAAATGGGTTCAAATTTTCTAAAACATAATCCAATTCATATTTACTAGACCTATTTTTACATTATATCATCTATGGTTTGAGAATTATCCATTTGGGAGCCTTTTTCATGTGTAAAATGTTTCAATATGATTTTCTTTTCAAAAATTCCTTGTGTGTTATCTCTAAAACATATAATTTGGAAACCCTCTCCAATCCTCTTCACATTTAAGGAGCAATTTAGTCCATAAAATACATAAAATAATCCATTTCTAAATCAAATCCTCGTTATCTAGAACCCATTTTTGATCATAACACCACTATAGGAATGTTTTATTTATAAACAAAAAGAGATTTCCCGAAGAAGAGGCATAATTCTTAACTATGTGTTTTCATTTTATTTCTTATTATAAGTTGTTAAAATATAAATAAACTATGATTAAACAATAAAAATAGTATCTATAATTTAAATATATGTTATTTTGTTAATGGAGTAACATATATCGCCTCCTCTTCCATCAAATAGAAAACAAAACGATCAATCATGTTTATAACCATGAACCATTGAAACTCTTTTTCCATCAATAACTATCTTTGATAGATATAATTAAAGAATTAATGTATATATATGAAATTTATGAAATAAATATATTTTTTAAATTTTTATATCACATCTACTATTGTACATTCCAAACAATTGGAAATTGACGACGTCACCCTTGTATACGTGAAGACTACTACCTCCACGAAGTGATGTATCTTATTTCACATTTTATTTGTAAAATGATGGTAATAAAAATATATTTAATGAATATATATGAAATATATAACATAGAAATTATTCTATAAATATGAATTAAAATTTACCTTTATTTGTTTCCATTCATTGATATAATAGAAACAATGTTCATGAGTACATAGGATTTACCATATATGTAGATGATGTAACTCATTTTTCTATATCTAAAATTTATTAACTAATTTAAATACCTATATAATGCTTATATATGATATTTATATCATTTTTAACACTCTTTATCTTATGAAACTATGATCAATGTACAATGACAAAAACAATAGACACCAAACATAACTGAGAAATGTAGTAGTTATTGATTAATAATTGTTAACAAAAATGTGATAAAAAATTATAATAAACTCATTTATAGAATGATATATATGATAATGGTTCTAGGATATAATTTTAGTAAATATTTATTTATTATAAATGGGGTAAGGGAACATAAAAATTAAATCATACCTGAGGTAATATTTCCATATATAACTTTTACATCCATTAGAAAAATTTCATGTTCACCACTAATGTTATGTCCTGAATCTGTTTATTTTAATTGTATTAAAAAAATTCATTTGAGGTTACTTCTTTCATGGGGTCAGGATTCAAAATATTGAAACATATTAAGGGTTTATTTCTCAATCTCATCATTATTAGTGATTCTTTATGTTTATGGCTCTCTTAGGGGAATTATTTTATATTTCTATCTTAAACCCCATATATATTTGTTTCCTCTAGTTATTAAAGAATTTTTCAATTAATAGTATCATTTTCCCCAATTTGGTACTTAAGATGATTTGTGATTTTTTAGAGAGAATATGACCTTATTTTTCTATTTGGTACAAATTTATATTTCTTGAATCTATATGTTTTCTAAAAATATTTTGATGAGTGTTTCTAAAAGTAAATAAATTTATTTTTAAATTATTTTTTAACCATGTTTCAATATTTATGAAATGGAATGAATTTAATACTATTTTTGGTTTATGAATGAGGTTCTTTTTAACATATTTATAAAATTTCTAAAGGAATTCTTTCTAAATTATTCAACATATATGGAATTACCTTATGTCATGGACACTCAGTGATTTCACTCTTACTGTAATATTTTAGAAGGTTTTTTAAAAAAAATCCTTAATATTTCAAAAATATTTTAGTCATTAAATAAGTGATTTCGAATTGGAATATGTATTTTCATCAAGAAAGTTTTTGGTGATCTTTATAATGTATTTTAATCCATTTGAACAACCATATTTGAATCTTATATAGAGGATATATTATAATGATAAATTCCACATTATCTCTTGGTAGAGTTTATCATCAGTTTGACTAGGGATTTACTATTTTGATACCATTTTTAATGTCACCAATGATGGTATATGATTATGTCTATTGATTTGGGAAAATATTTCAATTTCATAAAATAATTTTTAAATATGAATTTTTACATTGATTATATTTTCCCCATTTTAATATTAGGAATTTGTTAGACCATGTAAGTTATGGGAATGGGTCTCTATAACCCATTAATTCAACATCATGTGTCATTAAAAAAAATTAACTTGGGTATTATGTATGTTCTCACCCATTTATAAAATATTACATGGCATGAGGCCTTGAAAGTATGTTTATGATTTCCAATACATTGCAATCCCTCATTAGACGATATTTTTTTAATTTACATGTGATTATTTAATAAATTATTCTATTTATTGATAAGTTTTATGCTTATGTTGTAATGTCCCGGATTTTTTTCCATATATTATTTGTAATATTATATAGGAATTCTTTCGAGACCAGGCTTTGAGACGGCACGCAGTTCCAAGGCCCGGTGAGCCTGGAACAAATTTTTGAATTTAATTAAATAATTATATAACACACGCATTTGGTTTTCCTAAAAAATTGGAATAACTCATTAATGGGTGCTCAGATCTGAAATCTGAGGGCACCATTGCATCCAGAGCAGTGGGTTTACCCAAGGGGAGACCTAACATAGGTTGGCACAGGTCGGTGGTGAAATCCAGTTCTTGGATGCAATCATAATAAAATATTTAATTAAAATATTTTATTTAAATTTTGTTGCAGAAAATATCTTTTATCCTATTTAAATAAAGGCTTGTGCAGGGGTCTAGGGTTATAGACCTCATAACGCTAAATCCCCTGGAGGCTCTAGGAATGCTCTGGAGGAACCCCCCAACTCGGCGACGACGTTCTTGACGAATTTCGGCAGTGACGAGGACGCGGCGACCGAATCATTGCCAACGAACATCGTGGATCCAGGTAGGGCATTTGACCTGTTTTTGATTCTTTCATGTTCTTGATTCCTATGAAAAACACGGACTAATCCATGAATATATTAGTCCGCAGATTGATTGTATTTTTGTGGGAAGGGATTTTTGCGGGAATTTTAGGACCTAATTCTTGAGTTATTTTGGTTCATTCAACCTTTTAACGGTGAAGAACCATGATCGACACGAACATCGATCAAGGTTCTTCCTTCTCGATTTTTTGTGTTTTTCTTCCCCAAATTCTCTCTTTCTTCACATGTGTTCTATGCGTTCTTCACAGAGGTATGAAAGATGGATCGTTGCACATTTTTTGGGCGACACAACGATCTCAAAATGAATATCTAGCATCAGGACAACCCCAGGGAGGTGGATGGTGGTGGCGACGGAAAAATTGAAGAGGATTGGAAGACATCGTTCTTTGAGTGATTTCCATATGGGTGATCGGAATTGAGTTTTGGCGTCGATCGAAGGCCCGAAACCCACAGATTCGGAATCATGGCGACAGGGCAGCCCATAATTTTGAGTTTCGCAGCAAACGGACAAGAGAAACATGATCTGGAGATCCGGCCGAGGCGCAAGGAGGTAGACGACGCTTCTGGATATTTCCCGACTACACACCGTGTAATATGGTTACACGGTGTGTGTTCGTCGACGGGCCACCTACCGTGCTCTCCGAGAGTACACGGACACGGGTGTGGTAAACAGCCAAGGACGCGGTGTGTATACCCTTCCCCAACCAGACCCGGACAGATACACAGGGTACACCGTGTACTGGTACACGGGCATGCGACATGGACGAACACCGTGTACGGGCATACGACCAGGGTACATGAGTGTATCCCAATTGACAGGACACAACATTTGCATCGACTTACATGCTGTGTATATGCTTTCCTATATGACTTCAATTCCAGTAATGGGCTGTTTACACGGGCAGTACCCAGAGTCAAGGAACACAGTGTGTGATCCTTCTACATGCCATGTAGTTGAGTTTTACATAGCTTGGATGTGTGACATGGTCTGTTTACACTGGCAGTACCTGAAGTCAAGGAACACAGCGTGTAACTATACTACATGCCATGTAACCTGTTTTACATTGCTTGAGCCAGTTGCCTTTGGTGACTTGGACTATTTTCTTTAGGTTTCGTCCCCTTGTTCTTTCTCTTGAATATTTTCGGTATCATTTCCTCCATATAGGAGTATGATCCCTTTAGCGGGAATTTATGAATAGAGTTGTTGTAATCCCCTCTATGAGACTTAGAGTCGGATCCTTTATTCATTCCTTGGACCCTAGGCGGAGTTCTTGGAATCGATGTGACCAGCTTTACCTGGGTGCCGATCCTCTACTTAGCAGATTAGTTCAGACTGAGTTGTTAGAATCACCCCATAGATATTAGTTGTGATACTCATCTGAACATCATTTTCTCAGGTTCTTGTGGAGTGTGTTCTCCCAGAACGTGTACTTCATGTCTCTATCTTTAGACCTAGGAGTGTGTTCTCCTTGTTACGTTATTAGTGGAATCTTCGAGCTGGATCCTAGTGGTGGTATCGCGATAGTCGATCGTGTATGATTATATCTGGATATTATTGTTATATGTTATGTAAACATATACTTTGTAGATCTGATTGTATCATTCTTTTGTGGTATTATTCATTGTTGTATTCCTTTGTGGTTTCGTGCTGTCCTACTGGGTATTGTTTTAATCACCCCTGCACAAGCTTTGCCCGCACCTGTCGTGTCTTGTGCAGACAGTGAGCCTTTGACAAGATTCTAGGCGGACCATGAGCAGATGGTTCTTAGTGAGATCAGACAGGCCGAGGTGTGTTCCTACAGCTACGGATTGCAGATCCAGTACCTTTCCTTACTGGTTATACATTGTTACAAAATCTATTTTGGTTGGATTGTACATTTTGGCCTAGGGTTTTTCCTTACTGTAGTTTACTTTGGTTGCCGTACTGATAGACATAGGTTCTAGTCATTCTTTTCTGGCTGTATATCATGTTTGAGACCTTGATATTCCAGTTGAGCTGTTGACTCGACCATTACGCTTAGAAACACTGACTGGAGAAGATTCAGAGATCACACACCTTTGCAGACAGTGTGACCTGGCCCTTCGAGGTGAGAGTTTTGGTTGGAACCTCTTGGTGGTAGCGTCGAGGCCTTGTCATGCCATTCTTGGGATGGATTGGCTATCCACAGTTCATGCCTATATTGATTGTTTTAGGAGAAAGGTGTGGTGTATCCACAGTGATGTAACGATGTTCTCCTTCATCGGTGAAAAGGAGACCCATGCAGCATAGGATGAACTCGTGCGTAGGAAGGCACAACCGATTTCACATCAGTTTGCTAGCCTAGCCCTTAGCGCAACAGATGTTACGAGCTTCTAGTTTCTAGAAATAGTAGATGAGTACGAGGAAGTCTTTCCAGAGGATGTCCCCAGACTACCTCCCTATCAAGAGATAGATTTCTGCATTGAGTTTCAACCCAGGAAGACATCGATAACAGCATCAGCATATTAGATGGCTTCTGCAGAGCTTCATGAGCTAAGAGTGTAGCTGGAAGACTTACAGAGGAAGGGCTTAGTTAGGCCCAGTGTTTTACCCTGGTCGGCCCCAATTTCTTTTCCAAGAAGGCAGATAGAAGCTTGAGGCTGTGTGGGGATTACAAGCACTTGAACCAGATGACCATGATGAACTGGTATCCACTGCCCAGGATCAATGACCTCTTCAACCAGTTAATAGGGGCACGATGGTTCTCTATGGATGATATACAATCAGGCAATCACCAGTTGCAAGTACGGTATGAGGATATACCGAATATGGGTTTTAGATGTCGCTACAGTCACTATGAGTACTTGGTGATTCCCTTCGGTGTGACCAACTCCACTAAAGTGTTTATGGGTCTTATGAAATGGATATTTCATCCCTATCTAGACCGGTTCGTAGTTGTCTTCATCAATGATATCCTAGTGTACTCTGCATCCGAGGAGGAGCACATGGGGCACCTGAGGATGGTTTGGGATACACTCCGAGAGCACCAGTTGTATGGGAAACTCTCAAAGTGTCAATTATTGATATAGGAGGTCCACTTTCTGGGACATGTTATCTCAGTAGATGTTGTAGCAGTGGACCCAGCCAAGGTAGAGGTAGTGTTAGCATGGGAGCCACCAGAAGCATGACGGAGGTGCAAAGTTTCCTTGGGTTGGTAGGCTACTATCAGATAATCATTATTGATTTCTACAGGATTTCGGAACCCATGACAGCTTGGACCTGAAAGGGGAAGCCTTTCGTGTAGACCAAGAGATACTAGCATGCTTTTCAGTAGTTGAGACAGAGTCTGACGAGCGCCCTGATCTTGAGATTACCGGAGGAGGGTGTCGAGTATCTAGTGTTCTGCGAAACATCTGGAACCAGACTTGGTTGTGTCCTGATGCAGAGGCAAGTAGTGATTGCCTATGGATCACATCAGTTGAGGCCACACGATCAGAACTACGCGACCCATGATCTTGAGTTGGCAGCGGTAGTCTTCGCGTTGAAGATTTGGTGGTACTACCTGATGGGCGAGTGGTTTTTCATCTACTCTGATCACAAGATTCTCAGATATATCTTTTCGTAGAAGGATTTGAATTTGAGATAGAGGAGATGGCTTGAGTTCCCCCAGGATTATGACTTTGAGATTGTTTATACTCATGGGAAGGGGAACATTGTGCCAGATGCTCTTAGTAGGAGATCCAGTTCGTAGTTACTGGATGAGGCGATGAGGCAGTTGTCCTATTTATAGTTATCCTTCATGGATAGAGATGAGAGAGATGACCTTCAGTCAATGGTTTTTACCCCTCCACTCATACAGCGAGGTAGGGAAGTGCAGCTCGGGGATGCTATCTGTGAGACATTATGTGCTCAGATATCCACAGGTGATGCTGCTGATGGATTTTGAAAAGGTGGAGAGCACATTGTTATTTTTAGAGGGCGCACAGTAGTACCAGTGATGTTGCAGGAGGAGGTTCTGAGGGAGTTCCATAAATCTCCTTTGGTGGTGCATCCAACCATGGAAAAGATGTACCAGGACCTCTGACGTCAGTTCTGGTGGCCAAGAATGAAGAAGAGTGTGGTAGAGTTTGTTTCTCGGAGCCATACTTGTCAGCAAGTAAAGACTGAGCACCAGGTTCCAGCAGGTTTGTCTCAGCCCCTTGAGGTGCTAGAGTGGAAGTGGGATGGTATTTCCATGGACTTCGTGATGGGTTTACCACGTACATCCAGGGGACATGATTCCTTCTAGGTGATCATTGAACGACTCACCAAGTCGGCCCACTTCATAACAATAAGGGAGCAGAGTTCGGTAGAGAGTTTGGGACGCCTGAACGTGATGGAAATAGTTTAGCTTCATGGAGTGCTATCCACGATCGTTTCAGATCGTGATGCTCGTTTCACATCCTAGTTGTGAAAGGGATTGCTGGAAGATTTTAAGACTCAGTTACTCTTGAGCACAATGCTCCAACCTCAGACTGATGGTCAGACAGAGCAGACCATCCAGGTTCTGGAGGATATGGTACGAGATTGCATACTTGACTTCGGTCATCGTTGGGAGGATCACCTACAACTGGTGGAATTTCTTTATAACAATAGTTATCATTCCACTATTGGTATGGAACCATTCGAGGCTTTGTATGGACGACCTCGTAGGTCACCACCTTGCTGGATTGACCCAATAGAGTCAGCACTCTGGGGCCCAGAGATGTTGCAAGCTTCTATAGAGAAGGTGCAGGACATCGAGGAGCGGATGAAGACTGCACAGAGTTGGAAGAAGTGTTACACCGACCAGAGACGGAGGCCCTTGGAGTTCATGGTGGGGGACTATGTGTTCCTTTAGGTCTCACCTCAAAGGGGATTACAAAGATTTGTCCATGGTGTCAAGCTATCATTGCTATTCCTCATCCCTTTTTAGATTCTAAGTAGAGTTGGATATGTGGCATACCACTTGGCCCTACCTCCATATATGGACCGGGTACACAACCTCTTCCATGTTTCGCAGCTGTAGAGGTACATGGATGATCCATCACATGTTATCGACTGGGGAGACATGGACATCAATGCTGGAATGGCCTTTGTTGAGTACCCAGTGGAGATCAATGATCAGTAGGAGAAGATCCTTTTTGGGTGAGCTATTCCTTGGTTCGTGTTTGGTGGCAGCACATGAATCTCCAGGAGATCACGTGGGAGCAGGAGGCTCATATTCGTGTGCAGTACCCACATATTTTTGAGTAGCCCTTTTTTTGGCTTTTCGGGGATGTAAAATCCCTAAGGTGTGTGTGTTGTAATGTCGCAAATATTTTTTCCATGTATTATTTTTAATATTATATGGGAATTATTTCGAGACCAGGCTCTGAGACGGCACACAATTCCAAGGCCCAGTGAGCCCAGAAAAATTGTTTGAATTTAATTAAATAATTAAATAACACGCACATGTAGTTTTCCTAAAAAAGTGAAATAACTCATGAATGGGTGCTCGGATCAAAATTCTGAGGGCACAATTGCATCCAGAGAAATGGGTTTACCTTAGGGGAGACCTAAGATAGGCTGGGACAGGTCGGTGGTGAAATCCAGTTTTTGGACACAAACGTAAAAAAATATTTAATTAAAATATTTTATTTAAATTTCGTTGTAGTGAAAATATTTTATCCTTTTTAAATAAATGCTTGCGCAGGAGTCCGGGGTTATAGAACTCATAACCCTGAAACCCCTAGAGGCTCTGGGAAAGCTCTGGAGGAAACCCCCCAACGCGACGATGACATTCTTGATGAATTTTGTTGTCGACGACGACGTGGCGACCAGATCTTAGCCAACGAACGCTGCGGATCTAGGTAGAGCATTTGATCTCTTTGTGATTATTTCCTGTTCTTGATTCCTACAATGAACTCGGACTAATCCATGAACATATTAGCCGGTGGATTAATCGTATTTTTATGGGAAGGGATTTTTATGGGAATTTGGGGACTTGATTCTTGAGTTATTTTAGTTTCTTTCAACCTTCTAATGGTGAAGAACCTAGATCGACACAAACATTGATTGAGGTTCATCCCTCTCGATTTGTTGTGTTTTTCTTCCCCAAATTCTAGCGTTCATCATGTGTGCTCTACGCGTTCTTCATGGAGGTATGAATGATGTATCGTTGCACATCTGTTGCATGATGCAACAATCCCAAAATGAAGATCTAGCATTAGGACAACCCCACGGAGGTGTAACGGTGGTGGCGACGGACAGATCGATGTGGATCAAAAGATTTCATTCTTTGAGTGATTTCTGCACAGATGACCAAAATCTAATTTTGGAGCCGATCGAAGGCCTGAAACCCATGGATTTGGCATCACGACAATGGGGCGGCCCATAATCTTGAGTTTCGTGACAAACAGACAAGAGGAACAGGATCCCGAGATCCAGACGAGGTGCGAGGAGGATGATGAAGCTTCTGGAAATTTCCCAACTACACGCTGTGTAGTATGGTTACACGGCGTTTGTTCATCGGTGGGCCACCTGGCGTGTACATCGGGAGTACATGGACACGGGTGGGGTTCACAGCCAATGACATCACATGTATACCCTTCCTTATCCAGACCCATCCAGATACACAGGGTACCCCATGTACCGGTACACGGGTAGGCGACACGAACGGACACTGTGTACGGGCATACGGCCAGAGTACACAAGTGTTTCCTAGTTGACAGTACACAGCATGTGCTTATAAATACATGGCGTGTATATGATTTCCTACATGACTTTGATTCCAGACATGGGCCGTTTACATGGGAAATACCCGGAGTCAAGGAACACGGCGTGTGATCCTTCTACACACCGTGTAGTTGAGTTTTACACATCTTGGACTTCTGACATGGGTCGTTTACACGGGTAGTATCCGGAGTCAAGGAACACAGAATTTAACTATACTATACGTCGTGTAACTTATTTATATGGCTTGAGTCAGTTACCTTCGGTGACTTGGACTAGTTTCTTTAGGGTTCGTCCCCTTGGTCTTTCTCTTAAAGTTTTTCGGTATCATTTCCTACATAGAGGAGTATGATCCCTTCAGCAGGACTTTTTGAATAGAGTTGTTGGAATCCCCTCTGTGAGACTTTGATCTGGATCCTCTATTCATTTCTGAATCCCTAGGTGGAGTTCTTGGTATCAACGTGACTAACTTTACCTAGGTGTTGATCTTCTTCTTAGAGGATTAGTTCAGACTGAGTTGTTGGAATCACCCTATAGCTATTGGATGTGATCCTCAAATGAACATCGTTTTCTAAAGTGCTTGTGGAGTGTGTTCTCCCAGAACAAGTACTTTTTTGTCTCTCTCTTCAGACCTAGTAGTGTGTTCTCCTTGTTATGTGATTAGTGGAATCTTTAAGCTAGACCCTAGTGGTGGTATCACGATAGTAAATCGTGTATGAGTATATCTGGATATTCATGTTATATGTTCTGTAAACATATACTATGTAGAGCTGACTATATCATTCCATTGTGGTATTTTCCATTTTTGTTTTCCTCTGTGGTTTCGAGGTGTCCTACTGGGTACTGTTATACTCACCCTTGCACAGGATTTTCCCGCACGTGTTGTGTCTTGTGCTGATAAGTGAGCCTTTGACAGGATTCTAGGCGGACTAGGACCATACGGTGCTCAGTGAGATCAGACATGCCGAGGTGTGTTCGTACAGCTATGGATTGCAGTTCTAGTACCTTTCCTTACTGGTTGGACTTTGTTAGAGACTCTCTTTTGGTGGGCTTGTACTTTTGGCCCAGGGTTGTATCTTACTGTACTTTACATTCCTGTTGTACTCTGTTGGTTGGGAATTTAATGTATGCATGCATTTCCATTTTTAGTAGTTTTTACTTTTCATCATTGTGGGCTTGGATATGTGTGTGTGTGTGTGTACAGGTTTATTGGAAATTCCTCCCATGTTAGTGACATGCCTACTCGTTGCTAGTCACCAGCCCCTGGCCTATTGGAGGTGGGCTTGGGGGGTTGTGGCACAGGCCCCACTGGGACAGTTCGTGACATATTTTATTAGTTATATTGTATGGTTTTGTTCACATTTATTTTTTCCATATTAATCATCATTCTCAAGTTATTGATAACATGTAATTTTTATTAGTAAATTTCCTTGATATATTGATTATGCCTTATCTATTCTTGATAGTTTTCATTGTACGCATAACCTTAATGAGCATTTAAGCTCACCCATTTCATGTCATTCCATTCCCTAGGATTATAGGAAATGTATTATGATTGATACATAGGGATATAAAAAATGTAATAGTGTCATTATCAAAAAAAATCAATATTATATATTATGTTTTAAATTTATTGTGATATTAATGTATGTATTTTATTTTCCAATATTAAAAATCAATTCAATACTTCGGGATGCGATCATTTGTATCTAGTACCGATGCAATAATGTAATAGTAGACCCTATGATACTAGGGTTATGGTATTTACAACAGAAGATGATGAGATGTGATATTGTCCAAGATATGATAAAGAATGTCAAAACTGTTCAGGGACATAAAATATGAAAAAATTCAAATAAAAATATATGCATACTTGCATTATAGATACATAGGGTTTCAGGTTAGAGATAATAGTTCTTTCATATATCATGATAGAATAAATTCAAGAGGTTTGGGGAAAAGGTATCTCTAGTCCAATATACATCTGCCCCTTTAAGATCCTCAATTTCATTAGAGTCGTGGATTATTTAGTATCACTAACACATAACCTATTACAAGAACAAAATGTGTTACACCAATTGCTCTAGAGAAATTTCTTGCTATACCGCTAACAAGTAATAAAATTAGAGGTTATAACTTTAGAGACTGATGATCCATATGAGGAAAATTTGGTGAATATCCTATATAAAAGAGGAAATTTTATATGAAACAATACATCTCACCTTGTTAAATCATTATGGATTAACCACAAGATTTAAGAAGAAACACGGGTACTAAAAGAGGTGATGAAAAAAATACACTCATTTTTTAATGTATGAGATGAAATTTTTGAGGTAAAATATTCTTAAGGTGGGGATGTGATAATATTAAATTTTAAAATTAAATTTTATTTTTAATGAATAAATTCATTATTAACAACTGTAGTTATAGAAAAATCATGTACTGCTATGGTTATTTTAGAGAGTTACAATTTTATACTATCAGATTTAAATGTCATTTATTCATCATAGTTGTTTATTATATATCCATTATACATTTTTCAAAGATTAGTATATATTAATGGTTGTGATAAAGTCTAATTAACATAAATAAAGGAATTGGTGGCCTCAAATAGTATGATGGTACCATAAAAAACCCATTTTTCAGAAAGTTCAAGGGAGATAAAAATAATGGTATTTTCCCTTAACTATGACCAGTATGATATTCAGTAACTAAATCATTAATGAAACCATTTATGGGATAAGTTAAATCTCATTGAGATCATAACCAAATATATGTTTCCAGAACAATATAAGAAAATAAAACCATCGAATAACTTACTCTTAGGGAATTCACTAGTGTAAATAATGGATATATATCTATAACCTAAAAATATAATTTTTTATTTTTTCTCTTAATTAAAAAAATCATTATATTTACCCCGTTTTGTTATTACTTTTAAATAATTATATATTTGGTTTGATAAAAATTAGATTTTGATAGGAGGAAATAAAAATAGAAATTTTTTGAAAATATATACGTTCAATTAAGACCAACTTTTTCATGAATTCATAATTAGTAAAGTAAATAAAATTTCAATAATATATTATCAATAAATAATATTTATTGAATATAATTGTTAATATAATTTTATAATGTCATCTTTAATTTTTATAAGGTTCATACAACTTTTATTTTCAAATACAAGTGTATTTCTATAAATGGGGACTTTTGATTTAAAATTGTAAATTATCACATATATATATAATTTTTTTTTATAAAATAATTATTATTTTTTAATAATACTATATAAATAATTAAATGGATAGTTTTTTTCAATTTTCTGAGATAGTTGAATTAATGGGTACAAAAATAAATATTGTATAATTATAATGTATGTATTATAAAATAATAAAAGCTTAAAAGTGATAAAATAAATACTATAAATTATACACAAAAACATTATCTCTTCCCATTGAAATAATATTTTTATTTGAAGTTATTTGATTTATTTAATAATCCCTTGAGGAATCCTCGATAACTTGTACTTCATTTTAAGGGTATAAAATCATTTCTTTATAAACACGACTCACTTCCAAATCACCAAAGGTATTATATTATGTAATTAGTTTATTAGCCTTATAAAATAATAAAATCCAATCTTATTTTGTTGAAATAAAGGAAAAACTAATGGATTGTTTATTTGTTTATATTTATTTATCACATGGAGTCCAAAACCTATGTCTCAAAGTTAATAAAGAATTATCCTCTATTTTTCCATATAAACCCAACCAACATTTCATTATTCATTAAAAAAATCATTGTATCCTGAATTTACTAAACCTTTACCTTTATAGATCTATTTCAAGGGTCCCCAAGCTCATATAAAGCTCTTCTAATTCTTTTATATGTTCCATCTCATGGTATGGTATCATGTCTTTCTCTTTATTCAAGAAAGTTATTTATATAATGCCTTATCTATTCAATTTTTTCATGATGAGAAATGTTTTTACACATCCCCATTAAGATAATTATGATTTAAATGTGTTTAGAGACCCATTTTACTCCCATTTTACTCTTTCAACAAACTTTATCTACCTATGTTATGCATCCAAAATTATCTTATGATTTTCCATATCAAATATTTCTATAGTTAATACCCATCTTAATTTACACTAATGGGTATTGAAATTGGTGTAACTATACAAAATTTAATGGATAATTTCATGTCTTTAACCTCCAATCCTTAATAATGGGATCAAAAGTGAAAAAAATACCCTTTAGTTGTATGATCTATGTGCCGCACTAATGCATTAACAGGATATGAATGTAACAGGTGTGATTGGAATTACATATCACTCCAATGTAATGGGTAATGTTTTTGTATCATTATTTTTCAGGTATAGTTCATGATAGGATATAATAAGAACACTATGTTATGGTTTCTGGGAGTTTAGACTAGACTTATGTTTATGATGTCATTTTTCAGATTCTTTCCACATTCTCAATATCCTTTATTTTATCGTGTTATACCATGCCTCATTTTTAATTATTGTGATTATCATCCACATTATGTAACCTTGAAATACCAATTGACTAACATGTATTACATTCTTCATGTTATGATTTAATTTATTCCATTAATAGGATTTATAACTCACCCCTTTCTTATATAAATCCCTAAGTTCTCTTACAGTATTAGAAGATCCTAAAAATATAATGTCATGTTATGGAGTATTAGTTTATGACACTATATTTCAGTTTCAAGTTGTTATTTTAAATACCTAATTACACAAGAACACTATGGTTCAAGGTTTTTTCGGTTTTTATTATGTTTATCATCATGAAATAAATTGGGAAATAAATTATATTATTTTTTTGAGTTTCCATATGTCCCACTAAAAGGACAAGTATGTTCCCTGCTATGAAGACAACCGAGAGGTTCCACAACATCATTATTTAAAATTTTCAGTAGATGTATGTAATTTTCTAATGCTAAAGAGAATGTGTATTTGGATCATAATACATTGATACAACTTATCACGGGGTTCACCCCTAGTAATCTATAATATAAGAGGATATGAGAACAAACCCATCAATAAGAAATCCACATTTCAATGTATCATTGGATAGTCCTATATTTATCCATTTTTAATTATCCCTAGACATTAATTTTTTAATTTATTGATATTATAATATGTATACTTTGATGAATTGAAAAAAATGATGAAGTATTCTAATGGTGAGTTAGGATATATTGGGTGCACCACTAGTGATATTACATTAATGGATAATACAATAATGTATTTATCACTTATATCCCTTGATGGAGGTTGATATCTTATGACCTTTGAATGGAATCAAATACCAAAATAAATCCATGACCATGGTGTTCAAGGGGTGATTTTTTTGTAGCAATTCAAAGAAAGTGTCATCGACCATATGGGTAGATGGAACGTGAATGTAACGAGATTTATTTGCGATATAATGATAAAAGAATTACATTACATCGTATGAATTAATAAGAGGTCAGATGTCATTACAACATTAACTTATTTCATTATGGGTTCCATTATGTTTTGTTAGATACTAACCTTGGGATTTATACTGTTCTTACTAATTCCACAGGGAATGAGTCTAAGAGTGTCACACACCAAGTGTATCTACAATTTTAGAAAAATTCATGTGTTTAATTTAACAACTACAAATAAAAAATATTTTTTATTTTTCTTAGATCTCCATGGTTTAATCTAATGTTATTAAAAATAGTGAGTGATTTAAATAATAATAAATTTTAATTTTCATGATAGTATAATATAATATATATTATATTTATTGAATAATAATTCATTGGTGTTTATTTATTAAATGAATTGTTATTATTATAGGATAAATAAATAACAATAAGGGAAAGAAGACCAATCTAAACTGTCTAACTGAAAAATAAATAAATGAAATTTATTTACATTCTTGAAGCATTCCCCATGAAAAGTGATTAATAAAAATAATAATAATATTATAAATTAGTTCAATAAATAATTGTAATTTTGGGAAAATTATGATGGGAATATTCCATCCCAACACCTACCATAATAAATATATGACTATATCTCTTTACATAATAACTCATGTTGTGAAAATATATTTAGAGAGACTCTTTATATCCCAATATAGAGATATAAAGATATCTAACATGATTTCTCCCTTCTTAATCTCTCAATCCATCGATAGAAAATTAAGATTTGTTCATCATTCATTTAAAATTATACTTTGATCAACCATAAACACCATAAGTGGTTAAGATCAGCCATCCCAGAACTCGAAAATTCTATGGTGACATTTGGATATTGGGTTTCATGTGTGGATAATCACTGTATGGAATCTACACTTTGATCCTATAGTGAAACAATAGTACCATGAGAACTAATCAGAATGATCATCAATGAAAAAGGAATTGAAATTCGATATAATTCTATATCAGCTCATAAATTAATTATAAAATAACAAGTAAAGATATTCTGCTTCTGGTTCCGATGTATTTCATTATTCTATAATTCTATGTTTTACATTATAAATAGTGTTATTTGTCATGTGTAGAAATGATTATTTCTATATTAAGTCAAAAAATATGAGTTTTGCATGATATTCAAGTGCTTCTACCATTGCTGAAACATTTAAGTGGTATTAGAGAGGTCGTATTATTTGTTTATAATTTGTTATAATATATTTATTTTTACATTATTTTGATATATATTATACTTCAATTAAATTTAATATCCAAATATCATTATATCTTCCTATATTCATTATCACTGACTTGAACAACAAATATTTAAGAGTAAAAAAAGAATACACATATGAAGAGAACCATCTAAAAGTTCTAATGGATCTACCAAGACAAAAACAGAGTACATAGAAGGTACTTATTTAATAAATTCCATGTATTATTGTTTCCATGTACTTATCTCATGATAAAATTTGATCAATTTGATGAAATCATATCTATGATCCGAAAACAATATATCAGTGTGTATATATTTATAGACTGACATAAAGATTGAACAACTATGCACCGTGTAACCACTATACAAGATCTGTAGACCTCATTTTATCATGGAGGAGAATACATGTTTCCCTATAATTTCTTGTATCAGATACATGACATAGGGACCAACATGCCATATAACTGTGAAGACACATTCCATGAATGATGGATGACATGCCTTATAGCTAAATATTGTCCACAACAAGCAATATTACTAATCCCAAGGTGTGTTTTTGGACATTTACAGAAGACAATACCTATCATGAAACATATTACATACCTTTTAGACTTATATAAGTATTTTAATTAATTTAATATAGTGATAAAATTGAAATATTTAATGAAATCTACTGGCATGTGTTCTATGTGTTGTTCATTTGGTAGTAAAAACCATTCTATATGATTAATAATTATATATTTAATTAGTTTCCATGTTCAATTCCAAATATAAAAGATCAGGATGTTTTTCATGTATACTTAATTGCCTCTAAGTTCACTAGGGTACTTCCATGTTTTAAAAGAAATTAATTTTTTCTAGAATTATCGATGACTGTTAGTTAAGGATAATTAGATGGATTTATGATAAATTGAATTAATTATTTTTATTCATGAAACATTATCCTAAATAAATAATGGATATATCTAATTGATAACAAGATTAGAAATGTATTCATGTTACTTGATGTATAGATGATAATGATATTAGAACAACCCTGTGTTTCTGATTAGTTTGTTTTAATTTAATATGGTTAAATTGAATATTATTCCATGTGTGTCATCCCCTCAACTTTATTATGTAAGGCCTCATATAATCACATTATCTTTCATGTAAAACAAATTTATGTAATCTATTATATCCCCCCTTCTATAAGTGTTTAAATGATTTTGTAAGGATGGATCTCCTATTTGGGAGAAGGTGGTATGAGTTTAAGATCACGGGGAAAAAAAATCAATGATATATATTTGATTGAAGGTGTAATACTACATCAAAAACTAATATATAGGTTAATTTTTTAACTAGTTTTATGGTTAGTTTGTAATATACTAGATAGACTAAAAACTAGAGATTATCATGATAATGAATCATATATTTTATTTCTACCAGTTTCCTGGTAAATTATTTATTATTTTGGATGTTATATGATAAAAAAATAAATTAATTAAATGGAATGAAAGAAGTACAAAAATATAACTGGGTTATGTGTGATAGTTTTACCAGACATGTTTAATCACTGAAGAAAAATACAATTAATATTAATAATTATTATGATCAAATTTTCATTTACACATAATTATATATATCCATCAATCTAAAATATTATATCGATATATCCTTCCACTACTTATGTTAAACAATACCTCATAGTTAATGTTCTTGACCAACCCCTGTTGGTGACATTTCAATAATCATGAGAATTGTAGCTTATAATTTCAGGTTTAATTAACTTGGTTCACATAAAGGGTTTAATTCCCATGTAGGCCTTGGTTAAACATAGATTAAAAGATTTAGGTAATATTTATTCACGATTTTAGGATTGGGGATTCAACTTAACGGAATAAGAAAATAAGAGTTAATGTAGTTGGAAAAATATTCCTACCAAAAACACTGAAATAAATTTTAGACCCATTTCTGGGTTGTGATATGGTGAATATAGAATCTTTCAAGTCATATATATAAGAAAAATGATATAACAAAACTAATGGTGAGATATATTACATTTTAAAAATTATTAGGAGATTAATGGAATTAAAATTTTAAATTTATTTATCTGTTTTATAATTGAATAAAATAAAAATAATCTACTCTAAATTTTAATAAATGGAAAATAAAGAAACCGGGTTAATTTTCCTATGATATATACTTAGCAATGATGACCTTATCACTAGTTTTATGGTCTAGTTATAGTATAAGAAAATTACATGTTATATTATGTCATCAATGTAAATTATATGCGTTGGAAACCCCACTTCATTAGTATCTTGACAAAGAGGATTGGGAGGAATAAGTATCACTATATATAAAACAATTTCATCACATAATTAATGGTCAATGATTCATGTTATCCTCATTGTCCAATGGGATTATAATTTTTTATGGTGATATGGATGCACATATAATCATTTCTCACCATCATGATCTCTATCAAGAGTATGTGAGATCATAGAGACATGATATCTCTATTTAATTATTTATACGCTCTCCTAGAGATTCAACAATATTTGATCCATATATAGTCAATATAACTGGATAAATTCATCACCTATACATATTGGGGTTTAATAACACTGATGAGATTCACATTGATCTCTCTCACCCCCACCAACTTAATACTTCCCAAGTATTATTTTGAAATATAATATTAGAAATAACAGGAAGACATGTTTAGAAATTATTACACCTATTTTTTATTTTTATAATGACATGAGGTATGAAAAACTCATTTTACATATGGTAAAAAATAATAAGTTCAACTAGGAAAAGGGTCTAAAGACTCATTCCATGTCTAAGGTTACATTGCTCCATCCTTTCAAGAAAAATAAGATCGATAGGGATTTAAAGGAACATGATGTTTTATATTTTTAATGTGTATATTAGGAACATTGGAGAGGAATTTTCATCCATCCAAAGAAGAAAGGGGGATTTTAGGTTCATTCATTACTATGTGAAATATCGCCATATATAAAAGTTGGGTATTACATAATTCTTGTGGTTCCCACAATTTTAACCATATATAGAAACTAAATAGATTTAAATTTTTTCTAGAGGTGATGTGGATATATAGTATCCCAATAGAGTGAGGTTTATGATCTACCCATTGGAGACTACAACCACATATTTTTGAAATGATAAAATTTGGTTTTAATTTTTTTTTGTCTACTGTAACTAAAAGTACAATATTGGTTTCTTTTTTAGATGTGGATGGATCAATATTTAGATTTCTTTATAAATAAAATGTATTGACATACATTAGAATTACATAACTTTTTTGTAATACTTAAAACATTATAAAACCAAAATCCCAATGAACATGCAAGTATAGTGCATTTGGAAACATGGACACACAAACACTAGTATATAAATTAGGTAAATTATCTCCCACTAGGTTCTTATTGAACAAAAAACTTCTTATACATGAAAAAAATAATACATATCTTCCTAAACTGTGAAAGGAAACATATAATGGGGTGAGATAATATGCTTAGTAAGGTTAAACAAGGGATACATGTAAGAATAATCATGAGCATAAGGGTATGGGAAAATGATCAATAAAATAGTTGATCATACCAAACATATCAAATATCATTAACATGAATTATTGAATAAATCATTGAATTTCATCAGACATGAATCATATAGAAATAAAGAATATAATCCATGAAAGAATGACATTGGAATAAAATGTAGAATTCTGGATGGAACAAAAGAATATAATAATGAATTCCATAGTATTCCAGGCATCACTGCCAAGGACATCATAGTTGATAAAGACCATTACTGAACTGGGATCACTCCTTGTCCAAGCCCTATATTACTAATTTGAGTTCACTCCTCTTTCCAAACCAGTAATACTGGACCAATTTCACTCCTCATTCCATCAATGTCTACCTCATGAGATACAAATCTCAACCCTATACATTGGATGGGTATATTATTATCACCCATCTCTTAGTGAAGTCATATATAAATGTTCCATAAAATCATAAAAATAATATCTTAACCCTTGAAATGAAATCATTTACAAAAAAATGTAATCATATCTTACCCTATGGAAAATATGATGTTTTTATTATCATTTCATCAAATAAATACTCATGAAAGGATGCTAGATTCAAATACATAAAACCTGTGAGAATAAGCAGATTGAATAAAAATATTTTAGTCAATAAATAAATCATTCAGAGATAGAATATGAATGGAACATTTAGATAATTTCGTATAAAGGAATTAGTAACACAAATCTATTTCATATTAGATGGGGAATAATTTTGAATTATCTCATTTAAAACACTTCATGAGAAAACTATCCTTTCTCCTTTGAAAAAACTTCTTAAAACATAAAAACTTTTTAAAACCATTTTCCTGAAAATAAGATTAAAAACATATAAATTAAGAATTGGAGACATTTTTAAATACATTTTCCTTTGAAAATAATGAATTGGAGCTCAAAAACCTTTTTAAAACCGTTTTTCCTTGAAACCTTAAAAAAGAAGCCTAAAATATTTTAAAACCCACTTTCCTTGAAAAAAAATTGAAAACATATAATGAAAGATTTAAAATGATTTGAAAACCATTCATTCGAATGTATATTTTAAAAATAATATTAAACATTAACCTATTAAACATGTAAATGAGCCTTCAATGAAATTATGGTGGGAAAATTGGTATATATCATACGAGGTAAAAAGTGTATTTCTTTTTCATGATAAAATGATAGAGAATATGGCTTGTTCAGAAATAGACAAGAAGATTCCTTTAAAACCATTGGTAGAAGACAAAAAAGAGTAAAAATTTCCTTTAATTATAATTGTATATTAGTAGAATATTCCTGGAATCCCTTTTTGGGAATCATATTTTTAGAAGAACATATATTTCTTGCCAGAGAGACATAATTTTTTATTTTAGGAAAAACATTTTCATAACTATCTTAAGTACGAAAGAGTGGTAAAATGGTTCTAATAAATTAATAAATAAACACTAACCATTAGATAATAAAATTCATGAGTTTCCTTTAATTATTTATTATTGGATTTTATCAATTAAAACGTGATCATAAACAATCTTGATAAATGGTGAGATTGTTTCAATAAACTCTTACCACATGGTAACTTTGAATCATACTCCCTGTGTAGAAAAATGAAATTATATAGAGAATAAATTATCCTGAAAATAATTTTATTAATTATATAACATTTCAAATGTAGTTTATACACCTCATATAAAATTATAGGTGTGTAACATGGAAAGTGTCTCAATGAATTCAAATTGGGAGAAAATTACATTACTGAATTGTTAACTTTTTAAAGTTAATAATACTGACAGAATGATCATAAAATGGTTATGTAAATATCTATATATTTAATTATAATTGGAATATAATAAATTATTCAGTAGTATATACACCTCAAAATATAATTGAGCAGTGATTAAGGCATGTATCTCATGAAAATAAAGAGGGAGGTGAAATTCTCTTACCTTGGGTCTTGACTATTTTCGTACTCATTCAAAACTCCTATGAAAAAAGTATTAAATTTATTATTCATATATAAAATAAAACAATTCATACTTCTAACAGTATATATATTTTTATTATGGATTTATATTACCTGCTTGGAAGCAATTCAATGTCAAGGATTCACTTTGGGTAATACCCTCTTTGTTTTTCGCATTTGTCTTAATTTGATATATTTTTTGTCCTTATACTTATTTCATGATTTTCAGAATGTAAACCGGTATTTAAATATAATTTATATTCATCTCATTTTTATTTTAATAATCCATATAATAAAGAGTTATGAAAAAGAATACACTATTCATTGAGATGGTAAGTTGTACGAACGCATGAACACTATTTTTGTTTAATTGTCTTGATGGAAGAAAGAAAGGAAAATTAATATATGTATTAAATTTATATATATAATTATTAAAGTAGATTTATTATACCATATATATCATATATATTTACTAAATTCATCCTTTATACATTCCACGTAGTGTGGGAACAAATCAAATCGCTTTGAGTGGGCGGTAGTCCACACTTCCTCAAACGAAATTATCGTATAAATAGAAAATGGATTGTATAAATATGTGTGTCATAAAATAATTACAGAAGATTATTTTCGTGATAAATATTATATAAAAAATATAAAAATATATTTTTAATCATAATTTCCACCGTGATAGGTGGTAAAGGAAAAAATAAACAATCATCATTTAATGAGGTAGTAGTTCACCATACATGTAAATAGTGTGTTTGTTACCCATTAAAAGAAATTGTAAGTATTTCTAGGATGAAAAAATATCATAAAAACATCCTAGTATATTGAGGATAATTATTTAGTAATAAAATAAAGTAATAATAATATTCTAGGGAGTGGAAAAAGATAATAAAAGAAAGAAGTTTGAGAGAAGGTATTACATCTTAATCAGGTAAATCCACTTGGTTTTCAAAATAGGGCTTCCTTGGAAGTAATTGTGACAAAAGGGAGGAATCAAAGAGGATGTTAGGGATTTTTGGGGATCTATTTGGGTAGTTTTTGGTTGATCCAATGTGGATTTAGAGGTTTGAGGAAGTCAGAGGTGAGGAGGCATTTAATAATGGAGGAGGAGTGACACTCTTGTAATATTTTGGGAAAAGGAATAAATCACCTTTTTTTATTTAAAGTGGATCCAATAATTTTCCAAGGCCAATAGTTTTTATATATGGAAATCCAATGGATTTTGGATAATTGTATTGGTCATTTGGGCCTTATGGTTATTTTTAAGTCCCTTATTAAGCATAATTTAACCTAAATCACTGTAATTAATTTCGATTACATTCAATAATTTTTTCCGTAAATAAACTATGAAAACATTATCAGATATTATAAATTAGTATAATTACAAATATGGTACCCATTTTTCAAAATTCCAATCACATAAGTGGAAAATTTAATTTAAATATAGTCCCATAAATGGGATGACAATGTGGAATTTTAACATAAAAATGTTCATAAGATTGCTCTGTTTTTAGAGTCAATTTAAAAAAAATTGATTCCAATGACCTAAATTGTATTGATTGATAATAATTTAATCTAATTTAACTTTTAAACCAATATAAAATATAATTTTACTATATAAATAAATTAGATCAAAAAACAATTTCGAATTAAAATTCAGTATTTTTAACTATTTATAATGTAATAAAACATCCCCAAAACACCAAAAATTCACCATAAAATAATTTTTATGTTTCTATTTAAATAAAAAATTAGTTTATTTGAAATATAAATTTTATAAAAGATCCAAAATTTATATTTAAAATAGGTTCTCCATTAAAAAGTTGTACAAGTGCCACACAAAAAATATAGGTTTTTTTTGTAAAATTTGGTTTGTTCTTATCTTATGACTATCGAATATGTTGGATGAATATAGAAAATATTTTATTGAATTTATAATATTATTATCACTCAATAATTTTAATTTATGTAATTTATTAGTATAAAATAGTGTTGACCTCCTAGTTTTAATGATCCCAACATCTTATATTTAATAGTACTAATGAATTTATGGTTTACCTGTAAGAAATAGTTATTCTACGAACATGAGATAAATATATAAGTATGATATAGTGTTGTTCATGAAACACCTCCTATACAAATATTCTCAATTTTTAAGAGACAATTAGGACATCACACTATCAGACAACCCTACTTCTGGATTGAATAAATGAAAAAGTATGAGATACTATTGAGTTAGACTCTATTGGTCGACACACCTCCAGAATGTTATGTTGTTAGAACGAAAAAATAGAAATGTATGATATATATAAAAATGATACACTATCAATATAATACTAAAAAACTCAAATAGATAACACTAAAATATTTAATACTGATACTTATTTAGAGCATACACCGATGAACCATACACTGTTCCCTGTAACACTGCCAATATCACACCACCATCTTTCTAAAATATTTATAAATTCTGAGACATCACATGAATAACATACTTCCATATAAACATACCATCAATATCATAATTCTAGTACCATACATCCAAAAAATTATCTAATTCCAAAACATGAGAAACCACTAGAACACGAGACATCACCAAAGCATAAGACACCGTCATTATTTAAATTATGTTCATTTATTAGGAATCCCTTTCTATGTTAATCGGAGATGGTTCAACAAGAAAACATATTTATTTTCTGCTTGATAGATATTATAGGCTGTTTTTCAAATTTATGTTGTATATGCTTCATCCAAGGAACTAATATTTTTCTACATTGACATACCAAAATGAGAATATTCTATCCCTTATGACATAATGTTGTAAGAATAATATTTGTAGATATATAATGTCACATATGTAGGAGATGACCAAATCAACATCTAGATCTAATTCATTGATCTACCCAATGTTGATTTCTACAATGTTATTAGTTAAGGGCCTTGTTCGCGATGATGATGAATCGATAATTGATTATGATGGTTTCTATATAACAAGTTCCACATTCTTCATAATTAAGATAATATAGAATACGTACAAGAGACACTATAATAAAATGACCATATATTGGTGATTTTTTATCTATCAGTAGTTTAAACCACTTCTCTATTGTTCTCTGAAGGTTCCAAAAAAAATGGCTAAAATTGGCGTCGACAATCAACACACAAATAATTAGTCCATTTAGAGGTGATTTATGTAATGTGCCATAGAATACCTATTTAGAGGCGGTTTTCAACCGCCGCTAAGGTCTTCCCTTTTTACTAAAAAAAATTCTACCACAAAAATGGATAAAACAACCGCAATGATTTTGTCATATTTAGCGGATGTGTTAACCACCTACCCTAGAAAAATACCATAATATATTGGTGGTTTAAACTGGTATAAAATATCTATCTCTAGCAGCCATTTTAACCCGCCACTATATCATGAATTAAAAAAACAAGGTACAGATTCTACAACCCCAAAACCTGCACCGAGAACAACAATATATTGACACTTAATATTTTACTATATCATTAAATATATCATCATCATACCAGGAAAATAGAATTTTAAAACTAAAAACCTGATGTTTGTTGATTTAAACCAAAAAATAAGTAATCCAAACATTTACCAAGGAAAACAACACATTGAAAATAAATAATACATTTCCCAATACATTGAACGAATCAATAAAAAACAACAAATTTAAACAATTAACATTTATTTAAAAGATAGACAAGAAACTAAACATCATATATAATCATATAGAAATTTCAATCCCCATAGCCAGTTGAATCATATCCTATAGAGAAATTGTTATACAACACACACATTGGGAACTAATTTTCCCAATCCCTTAAAAAATATAATAAAAAGATAAAAAATAACCACATTGGAATTATTGATACATTAAGAAACACACTCGTCTAATCATTTCACAATGATGAACTCTGCTCGTCACCCTCTTCATCTCCATATCTACATCCTCCCACCGGAACCTATAAGACAATTATATTGAAAATTAAACAATGTTATATATTAATATTTAATATTAAAGAAAATTGTGAACGAAATGATTTTGATATTTTGTGATTTACCTTCTCACCCCCATTCATCACATGTAATCCCTATTTTTCTACCAATGACCTCAGATGGTAATAGTCCCAAACCCATCCACGCACTCGAAAAGGATTCTCCTTCCCAAGGACATTACCAACTGGTTTATCCTGGGAGAATGAGTAGGACTGTGTGGGATTGAAATCCCAAAGTTTTGTAATTTTTACCTATAAATCAAATATAACTGTAAGATCATGTATTTCTTAAAAACGATTTTTTTTAAGATTTAATTAATTCCCTTATTTTTTAGTTAAATAAGTGTTTTCCTAAGTTCATGTGAAGAACCAGGGGTGTTTTCGGGCTTTGGTACACGGAAGTGGAAGAAAAAAGGGGTCTATGGTCATGCAGTATAGTTTGCGCACAATTAGTGAAAGCCATGCAGAAATCAAAAAAACTGTGTGAGGAGGATATTTTTGGACAATAGCATATGCATGATTTTTTCATGGTTCTGAAAGCTGGGAGTTAAACCATACGGTCTAGAAACATTTAAAAAAATTACAAACTAATAATTATAGGGTTTTTATGTTCCACTGTATTTCCCCCCTCCTTTACTATTTCAACCCAATGAACGAAAAAAATACAACAAGAGAACCCAAGGGTAATTCTCCATCAATCCTAGACCATTTAGAGTGCCATTTATTGGTAAATAAAGATTTTAGTAAGACTAATTCCTTCATTTTTTCTTTTTCATGTTTAGGGTTGGAATCTTTTTCTTCTCTCCATCTGAATCTCTAAAACCTTTCTCTTTTGGTGGCATCTAGGTTAATTATTAAAAGGGGTATTCAATCTCATTCTATGTCCTTGATTAAGGGTGTGTTCACCAATAGATAAAATGTAGGTGGCCTATAATTTATATCCCTTGGTTGTTCTATCATTTTTGCATGTAGGGTCCTTATTCATTCCCTATTTTGATGAATTCTTGGAGCCTATGGCATGTTGTTATCTATTGGATGTCTAAACAATTAACTGAACCAACTTGATCTTCATGGGATGCAAGGAGGATGACTTGACAAAAATAGGGCCACCCAAAAGGAGTTCCCCCCCAGTAGAGCTAATAAAAATATAAGGTGTGAAATTAACACATGATGATGTAGAGACATAGCGAGAAGGAAAATTAGTCCAGCTAATATCTTATAATGGATGGTGAAAAGTGTTTTTTGAGTGGTTAAAGGCTAACAGATTGTCGGTTGACATTTAAATCAGTTAACATGGATTAATGAGAATATGATAAGGAATAATGGTTACACATTAATATGCTTTGCGATATAAGCCCGAGAAATGGGAAATGAGGATAAAGGGGTAAGTATTATAATTGATGAATGTGTTAATGGACTGAGGCATAATGTTAACTCCACATTTATTGATATTTTTGTGATGTTGATAATGAAATTGGCTATTCTTTTATTGATGTGATTAATTATGGGGAATGATAAATAAGCATGTGTGCATGTCTTGGTATAGCGGGGTATCAAATTGAGGATCTACACCCACGGGTTGAGTTAGGATGAGGTTCTAGCTCCACCCCTAAATGCATGGTCTAGGTAAAGGGATTAAATCTTATAACCCTAACGGTTTCATTCCATCCTGATTGAGGCTACGAGGTTCAGATTATGAGAATTATATAATGTGATGCCTAGAGATATAAGACTTGATTTAATTCCCTTGAATTTGAGAACATTGAACATGCCTAATCTAATAAACACATGAAAAGGGTAGATTAAACAATTTAATGTGTAAGTAGCTAGCCTGGATTCAATTGTAGTATAATTTAAAGGGGAAAAGTTAAGGATGACCAATTAAACTATTTACCTTTTATTTACCATTATTTATCACTTTCATTCACTATCTACTTTTACTTGATATTTTATAAACACTGTTGGTGGTGGCCTATTGAGTCATACACACACCCTTATTGGACCACATTTGGGTACCAGAGTATATTTCATGATATCATCTATGGGAATGGACAAGGGCTCTATGTTAGGGAGTTGAATTTGACAAGGTACATGAACGGGTGAGGTTCAGTACTTGGATTCTAGAAAATTTTGGGGATTCTTAATTTAGTATTCCTTTTGGTGTTTTCTTCACTTGACATAATATCATGTCATGGGATAATTAATATTGTATATGGTTGTACCCAGTTTTGGAATTTGTTATTTATTATTTTTATTGATTTTTCTCTACTATTTGTGCTATTAAAACTATTTTCTGATGTGGATTACTTTGGTAGAGAGGGTATAGTCTCCCCACATATCCTATTAGACACTCTCCACTAGTCAGTAACCTATGGAGTATGGGGAGGTATGCTTGAGGTCATGTGGGGACCCAATTTGGGGCACCGTTAGTGGTTTCTAGGTTGGGGATGTTAAAAAGTCGTATTTGAGGAGTTATTTTATCTTTCGTACTATTTGGGGATGGTAAAACAGAGGTTAGGAAATTTTCAGGCCTTGTTAATGAGCTCATTATTTGGAGTATCTTACCCAAGTATGGGGGGAAAACGAAGTCCTCATTATAGGAGGTTGTTGTTAGTGTTGTGTGTTGTTATATTTCATGATATTTCACCATTGGGTGATGAACTTCTTGTCTGATTTCACAGTTTTCTGATATCTCTCTCGAGGTCAAAATGGTACAAGGTTTTTCATTCATGCATCATTCAATGAACCTATGTAGGTATGTTACATGCATCATGATAGGTACACACATGGGATGGGTGTGCGGGATATGAATGTTAGGATGTTTTTACTCTCTTAAAGGTAATAAAAACTGTGCTTAATAAGATGGCATGAATCGGTAAAAAGGGATTTGAAAATGTTAATTAGTAATTAGAAAATGGTTCATAATAAATAAATAAAAGTGGATTAACCTGTCATAAGAGTAAATTGGGATATGTAAATGGATTTGAATTGGTGTAAAATATAAGGCTTCTAACCATGTAAATTAGATACCCATGTTAGACATTACCTTAGGAGAGATGGCTAGGGGTGGTGATCTTGCTGTGAGTGGGCTCATTTGGGTAGTGTATACGAACATGTATGGTTATGGAAAGTTATGAGGATACCTATATATCATTTTCCTTTTCATTAAAGCGTTATGGTTGTGTTTTAAATATCATGTTTTGAATTGTAGGGAAATTCCACCTCAAAGAAATATGTTTATTGGGAGAAATGAGGAAGTTGCTATGAACACTCCTCTAGTAGTAGCGCAAGAGAACGCGGTGATTCAAGAATATAGGGAAGATCAGTTCATTGAATATTTTTCTCGTTTTATGCAAATTATGGAACATGACCCTGTGTGGGCTGCAATGAGTATGTTTGAATTGACCAGAGAGTCTGAGCTACAGCACCCTCCAACCTTTACCAAAGAGGGTGGTCCAGAAGTAGTAGAGTCTTGGGTAGAGTCAATCCAAACAATTCTTGAACATATATAGAAACCTCTCTGGATGCGAGTCATGTTGGTGGCCTATATGCTGAGGGGTCAAGAAAAACATTAGTGGGACATCATGGTCCAAACCTGGTAGGATAAAAGAATGATGTTGAATGCTTTTTAGGAGAAGTTCCTCGAGAACTTCTAACCTAAAACCTTGAGGCTATAGAAGGCATCAGTGCTTATGAGGTTAACTTAAGGAACAACATCAATAATGGGCTATTCTAGTTATTTCACTGATCTGATATGCTTCGTTCTGACATTGACAGGAGACAAGGAAGCTGTGGAAAAATGATTCCAGGAAAGGTTGAGACATGGGATCTGGTCTCAAGTGAATATATTTTGTCTAAAAAGGTTTGTATAAGTGGTGGATCAAGACCTTATCTCAGAGGGGATAATGAAGTTAACTTTAGGTAGTGAACTACTAGGGCCAACTGGGCGAGTAATTGGTGTGGCTTCCAATAGTTGTAAGTTCAATTTTGGGAATTTTAAGCAGGGTGTAAGATTATAGAGTAGTAAAAATAGGGGTTATATTCTAAGGGATGAGACCAAGTCATCTTCTATCAGTATGGAAGGTCAGAGCACAAGCATAACCAGTGTCCCCACCCATCATTTGAGTGCCATTCATGGAGAAGGATGGGCCACGTATTGAAGTTCTGCAAGAACCTGAGACAATCTGGGAATGATGGAGGTCAAAGGTAGAAGCTGAGTATAGAAAGGGGATGGTTAGGCTATATGAGACAGGAAGTTAGATCTATAGAGGCCGTACTGGTAGGGTTGGTGGTTGTGGAACTTGGGGAAAAGATCATCCATACCAACAAGGCATTGTATTGTAGGGTACTTAGGACAGAGTCCATGGTAGAGGGACATGTCATCTCCATGCAGTTCAGACTACACATGAAGGTGGTGATCTAGGACCGTATATTGTACTAGGTATGATTCATATAGATTCTATGCTTTCGAGTGATTTATTGGATACACGTGATATGTTTTCCTTTATTTCTTCTCAATTCATAGTTATGTTGGGCGTAACTCTGGAGACTGCATGTGGGGTAATGTTTCCTGATACGCTTTTAGGGGTACTATTCAAGGACATTAAAAAGTGTAAGGGTTGTGCTCTGGAGGTATGTGGATATCATTTTCTTTGGGATTTGTTTGTCTTGTAAATATATGCTTTTGACATAATCTTGGGTATGAATTGGTTTCTTTTATATCAAGATCATATCAACTTTTACTGGTATCAAGTAATGTTCACATCACTCGATGGTAAGACTTATGTCCTTCCTAGTGAGTGGGATACCTGAGTGGGTTGTATAGGGATACTATGCCAAAAAATATGAGAAATCATATCCCAAGAGGCATGCCTTATGTCAAATAATGGGGAAAATGATATCTAATATTCCCTTTGGTTGTGGATGAGTTTTAAGAGGTGTTTCCTATGTACTTCTTGGGGTTACCACCTGAGAGATATGTTGAGTTTATGATCGAATTGTTTCCTAGAGAAGATCCAATTTTCATTCCACCATATTGAATGGTATCAGAAGAGCTCCAAGAACTGAAGTTTCAGTTAGTATAATTGGAGCATAATGGGTTTATATGTCCTAGTACATCACCTTGGTGATCTTTTGTGATGTTTTTTTGAGAAGGATGACATATAAATTGGGCTATGTGTGGACTATATGAAGTAGATCTAGATGAAGTTTTAGAAGAGATACCATCTTCCTAGAGTCAATGACTTCTTTGACCAGATAAGATGTGCCTTAGTTTTTTTCAAGATCGATTTAAGATTAGGGTACCATCATTTGTGGGGGAGACCATTTGACATACCCTAGATAGCTTTCTGAAGTAGGTATAGGTTTTATGAATTTATGGTTATGCCATTTGGATTGACCAATGAACCATCTGTGTTCATGGACATTATGAACCATATATTCCACCCATATCTAGATCAATTTTTAGTTGCCTTCATTGATGACATCATGGTGTACTTCATAACTCATGGAGAACATACCAAACATCTTGACATAATCTTGAGTACACTAAGAGGGAAAAACAATTTATGAAAATCTATGAAAATGTTAATTTTGAATTGTAGAGGATCAATTTATGGGACACATTATTTCTGAGTCTAGAGTTTTGGTGGACCCAGAAAAGGTGCAGGATGTGGTGTCTTGGGATAAGCCCAAGATTGTATCTAATGGTCAGAGTTCTTTGGGTTTGGTCGGTTATTACTGAAGGATTATTAAATATTTCTCTAGTTTGGAATCCATGCTCACGTGACTAACCAAGAATGGGGTTATGTTTGATTGGTCATAGTCTTGTGACAATGATTTTCAAGAGCTCAAATATTTGTTGACTACCACACTAATTCTGATCTTACCCAAACCAATTAAGAAGTACAACTTATTCTATGTTTCATCTGGTGTTGGACATGGGGCAGTGTTAAAATAGGATGATTGGGTTATATCTAATGGTTCAAAATAGTTGAAGCCACACGAAATGAATTATCCGAATTAGGACATGGAACTAGTTGTTGTGGTTCATGCCTTGAAATTTTAGAGGCATTACATTCAAGGAGAGCCATTCATGGTATTTACCAGCCATAAACATCTCAAATACATATTCTCTTAGCTGGATTTGAATCTTCAATAGAGTCAGTGGGTCAAGTAACTATATACATTTTATTTGAGTTGTTCTACACACAAGGTAAAGGGAATAGTGTCATTGATTCTCTAAGACAAAAGACTCAGAATAGGGTGGTTTAGGAATCTAGTTCCGAATAGAATATGATGGACATGTTTGTTGAGATACATTTGGATGTATAGGATGGGAACCAAAAAATGACCCTTGCAACTATAGTAGTTGGATCTTCACTTTTGAGTCGACTTAAAGAGATTAACTAGGTGTATCTGGAGTGTTTGGCTATAATGGAAACTCTTAAAGGTGGGCAGTCACCTTCTTGATTGAATTTCAGTCCAGTTGGAGTTTCCTATGTTCATTTTTGTGTTGTGGTGATGGTAGATGTATAATAAGAGTTGAGGCGTGAGTTCAACATGTACATGTGGGAAGTTAATCTAGGCTTGTCTAAGATGTACCATGATATTCATTGGCAGTTTTGGAGGCTTGGAAGGAAGAAAGAATTAGTGAGTTTTGTGGAATGATGCATTACCTATCAACAGTTGAAGGTTAAACATCAGTGTCAAGGTGGTTTTTGTAGTCCATTATTATTCCATAGTGGAAGTGGAATATCGTCCCGATGGAATTTTTAGTGGGTCTTCCGAGGATGCCTCAAAAGAATAATGCAATTTGGGTGGTGGTACATTAGCTGACCAAATTCTATCATTTCTTGTTGATCCAAGAACCCGATAGAGTCGACCAGTTGGTAGAACTGTGTATTTGAGAAATATTATTATTTCATGGTGTTTCTAGATCCATAGTTTCAAATCGTAATCCATGTTTCACCTCACACTTCTATAAGGGGATACAGAAGGAACTCAGTACTTTGGTGTTTTTAAGTACGGCTTACCACCCACAGATTGATGGGAAGTTAGAACGTGTGATTCATGTTTTAGAAGACCTATTGAGATATTTTGTTTTGGATTTTGGAGGTCTATGGGAGGAAAAATTGTCACTTGTTGAGTTTTATTACAACAATATTTTTTAGGCTACAATTCAAATGGAACCTTTAGAGGCACTCTATGGGAGACCATGTAGATCTTTTTTGTGTTGGTTAGAGTTTGGGGAGTCTGAGTTGTTAGGACTGAGTCATGTACTGTAGACAATAGAGAAGGATCATTTGATTCAAAAGTATATGGAAGCAGCTCGGAGTAGGAAGAATTAATTTTCATATTGGTTCCGTAGACCTAATGAGATTGTTGAGATGTCTACCAAAAAGATGGAGAGGTACTTTGGTGTCAATTATATAATCATACAATATCAGTAAGTTTCTAGTCAAGGAACTGATAGTTAATATTATGATGTACAAATAAGAACATAAAGTAAACCATGAGGAGGTTCGAGAACCAACTATAAAGTTAGTAACTTTCAAGACTATTTCTCCTAGACAATAGAAGAGAAAAAAATAAAATGAACTAGATGTTGATTCGAGTGATAGTGAAACTGCTTCTTAAAGTGAAGAGGAAGTGGATCACCTAGCCAAAATATTTATGAAGATCTATAGGAAGAATAATTTTTTTCAACAAAATCAAAATATAAAGTTAAATATGAAAATAGTTGTAATTGGAAGATATAGGATTTTGATTCAATGTAATTTGTCTATTATGAATGAAAAAGGAAATGTCATTTAAAATATCACCATCCTAAACTGAAATACAATAAAAAATATGAATATAAGTAGATAAGATATAAAAAGGCCCTGAAAACAATGTGTAGTGCATCTGAAGATAGTTCAAGTGACTCATATTCTTCACTTAGATAATATTTGGATAGATAAAATATGTTCTTTATGACTAAAGTTGGTGAGGTATATGGTTTTCCAATTTTTTTTGATATTTTGCCTATGCATGAGTCTAATGAATCTGATGAGTTTGATAATGAAAACCATGATGACTAAAATATTACAAATAAAGAATAATTTGACTATTAAAAATTTTTGGAATACACTTTGATAAGTTATAAGATAAATACAACATTTTGAAAAGACATCATGCTCTAACTTTAAACTATTAGTTTGAGCAGTCTATAGAAAAAGGGATGAATATTCAACTGGTCAAAGAAAAAACTGAACTTAAACCTTACAATGATAAATTGATGAAATACCTTGAAAAATTTTCATATTGTAGATACATATTAACACAAATCTTGGGAAATCAAGGTGCTCACAAATATGTTATTGGAAGAAAATATGAACCAGGAAAGACTGAAATAAATAAAAATAATTTTATTCCTAAATCCAGACATGAAATCTCTACTTCAAACACTTTTCAAATGTACCTAATGGATTTTTTATTTCTATGTTTTTTAAATATATTTTTGGGAACCCCATGTGGTAAATATGGCTTCCAAAACCTTTTATTACTAGCATTTATGGACCCAAACATATTTGGGTACCAAAATCATTTCTTGATTAAAAAAATTTTTGTAGGAAAATTGCATGAATATCTATACTATAAGTCTATGGTACAAGGTCAATAGTTTTTAAAGACACGTGAAATGATACTATTTTTGGTTCAAGAGTCTTATAAAGTTTGATGGTGTCCATATCACCATTAGTGACAATGGAGAAGAAAAAATCATCATCCTAGGCTATATTGTTAACAGAAATATCTTTTAAATTTCCAATGATTTATTGGATGATGGTTTAAAATATAATCTACTTAGAATTTATCAGTTATGTGATGATGGTTTCTGTGTTAATTTTTAGAAATATTCTTGTAATATTTTTAATTCTGAAATGATTTTATATTCACTACCTTGTTAAATTACAATTTTTATTATGTAGATATAAAGTTTTTAGTTTCTCAAAAAGATTCATGATTGAGTGTTTTTCATAAGTAATTATGGCTTTTGAATAAGTGAAGAGTCCATTGCAACATTCCCTCACTCAGAAACCTAAATTTTAAAGTGTTAGTTATGGATCCACCTAAACATGATTTCCCAACAGATAATGTTTTTAAACCTTGTCAAAAAGGGAAATAGATTAAAATCCCATTTAAACTAAAGAAATAAGTGTAAAGCTCCCAACCTCCAGAGTTGTTTCACATGTATATGTTTGGACCTTCTATAGTTTCCATTATAAATGGGAAGAATTATGTTTTTGTTCTTTTAGATGACTATTCTTGGTATACTTTGATATATTATATGGATCACAGAAGTGAATACTATTTTTATTTTACCAAGTATGATATGTCTGAAGAAAATACTTTTGGACTTAAAAATAAAAACATAAGAGGTGACCATGATCATAAGTTTGAAAATCAATATTTGGAATAATTTTTTTCACAAAATGGTTCCACTCATAACATATCTACTCCTAGGACAATCATCAAAATGGTGTCGTTGATTGAATAAATCAAACCCTACAAGAGATAGCTCAAACTATGATAAATTATTATAACCTAGCTATCTATTTTTGGGAAAAATCTTTCAATAAAATATTCTATATCATAAATTGAGTTTTGATTAGACTAATTCGTAAGAAGACACCTTATGAGTTTTGGAATAATAAGAAACCTAAGGTTAATTACTTTGGAGTTTTTGGTTGAAAAATATTTTCTAATAACACTAAGGATAATCTTGAAAAATGTTAATCCAAGAGTGATAAAAGAACATTTCTTGGTTAATCAGTTTCTAGTAAAGCCTACAGAGTGTTTAGTATGGAGATCAAGACAAGGGATGATTAATTACATTTATATTTAATGAAACTAATACACATGACACTAAGAAATCTTTACAAAACCTTGAGGATTACCAATATTTTCTAAACAGGAATTTAAAACATTTGGATTCGACTGTTAAACAAGTAGAAGAATCGTCCAGTTCTAAATAATTTCCTAACTTCCACCTAAGAAAACAGAAGTAACCATCCATCCTTTTTTAGAAGTAATAGAACTCTCAATAAAAATCCTTTATATTTTGTTGTAATAGATCTATATAGAGAAACCCAAACTAGATCCTCTATTAGAAATCAGGTTGAACATAAAGATTTCTTCTCTCACAATGAACATAAGAACATCATTTAAGTTATCAATTTTTAATTATTGGTGATAAAAATGAAATAAGTGTTGAATAAATTTGAAATAAACAAACTGAGGGAAATTGTAGATAGACCAAAGGAAACCTTGACTATTTCCACTAAATGGGTATTTAGGAATAATGTGAAAGAGTATGGTAATATATTTTTAAACAATGCTAGACTTTTTGAACAAGTTTATGATCAAGAAAAATGAATTTACTATGAGGAAAACATTAAATCTGTATCCATACATGAGTCCATAAGAATTATGCTTGCCTACACACCACATCTAGATTACAGCCTTTATTAACTGGATGTTAAGAGTTATTTTTTAGATGGTTTTATAGTTGAGGATGTTTTTTTAGAACAAACCCCTGGTTTTAAAAATCCTCATTTTCCAAATCATGTTTAAAAATCATCCAATTATTTATATGGTTTAAAACAAGATCCTAGAGATTTTTCTGATTTCCTCAGCAATTGTTTTTGATTTCAGAAGGTTTTTCAAAATAAATAGCTCATCATAGCCTTTTTAGAAAAGGAATTTCAAAATATTTTTTAATAGTATAAATCAATTTTGATGATATTATTTTTTTATCATTAAATAATTCTCATTGTACTTATTTTTCTAAAATGATGCAAATTGAATTTTAATTGTGCTTAATGGTTAAACTCATATTCATTCTTTGATTTAAGATTTTTCAAAACAATGAAAGAATTATTTTTAACCAATGTAAATATATAAAATATCCTTTAAAACATTAAAATACGGATATCAATAAAGTTGTTGATACTCTTATGAGTACCACCTATAAATTGGATCTTGATGAAACTAGGAATTGGATTCATCAAAGTAGTTACAGGGGTATGATAGAAGTCTTCTCTACATGATAGCTAGCTGACCAGACATTATGTTTAGTGTGTGTATATGTTCTCATTTTCAAGAAAATCCCAATGAGTATTACTTATATGCTGATAAAATATTTTTCAAATACCGAAAATATACAACTAATTTAGGATTTTTTTACATTGGAGGAAAATAATTTTATTTAGTCAGTTAAACTACTACAATTTTTTGTGGATTTAAGTTATAGAGAAAAAGAACCTTTGAAACATGTCACATTTTTACCAATTCACTAGTTTCATGCTGTAGTAAAAAATCAAAATTGTGTTTCATTGTCTTCTGCCGAAGATGAAAAGATAGTTATAGGTACCTATTGTGTGCAAATTTTGTGGATGAAATACACTCTACTATGCTATGAATATCAATTCTGGCCTGTACCTATAAATTGTGATAACATAAGTGTGATAAACATACCTAAAACTCATATTTCTCATTACTGAACAAAACATATTGATACAATTCATCACTTATTGAGATATCATTTTCAAAAATGAGATATCACTCTTGAATTTATTAGTATTGAGAATCTTCAAACTAATATATTCACCAATAATTTTAATTCATAGAGAATAAATTACATCTAACATTAATTAAGAATGATAAATTATAGTTAAGTTTTCTATTAATTTTCATACCATTGGTTTTCATACCATTGGTTTTCTTACTGTTGATTTTTCCTGTTATTGAATCTATGAATTTGAAAAATTGTTCAGTTTTTCAATATTGTGAACCACTAGTTTATTTCCCAGTTTAGTTTATTTATTGAAACTGGATGAGTGCTTTTATATATGGATTTTAATTTTGATTTCACATATAATTTTGATTTTATAATTCCTAATATCCCAAATGATATAAATATGGCATATTTATTTTCCCAAAAAATCTTGATCCCTATGTAATATTTCATGTAACACTCCCAAGCAAAGCACAAGTCTTTGCCTTCATCATTTCAAACCTTCACCTTAACTTTGACCAAGTCTACCGAGATTATTTGGATGCCATGAATGAAGTGAACTGTAGTGTCTTCTCTATCTATGTTTAAATCATTGAAGAAATAGATGAAATAACCAAAATAATGTTCTCTGGTTTCTCTAGTTAACCCCGTGCATGCTATTCGAGTTGTTGTTATAGAAAAGGAGGTAAATTCAAAGGGTCCACTTTTGAGTAAGTATTTAGTAATCAAGGTTCTCCAAAAAAAATAGGGTGGTTGTAATGTTTCCCCTCAAATTAGAGACCCGTTTATCTTAAACTGGTATATTATATCTATCTGCATGTGCAATTTTAATTTAATCAAGATGGTGCAGATTTGTTGAAAAGTTATTTAAGAGTTCTGGTATTGGGTTATTTTCAATAATGTGGGATAAGTGTTTGAATGAACCCCATGATGGAGTTTTTTATGATTATCGAGGTAAATTTTGTAATCTAGTGACTTGTTCATTTATTAGGAATCCCTTTCTATGTTAATCGGAGATGGTTCAACAAGAAAACATATTTATTTTCTGCTTGATAGATATTATAGGCTGTTTTTCAAATTTATGCAGTATATGCTTCATCCAAGGAACTAAGATTTTTCTACATTGACATACCAAAATGAGAATATTCTATCCCTTATGACATAATTTTGTAAGAATAATATTTGTAGATATATAATGTCACATATGTAGTAGATGACCAAATCAACATCTGGATCTAATTCATTGATCTACCCAATGTTGATTTCTACAATGTTATTAGTTAAGGGCCTTGTTCACGATGATGATGAATCGATAATTGATTATGATGGTTTCTATATAACAAGTTCCACATTCTTCATAATGAAGATAATATAGAATACGTACAAGAGACACTATAATAAAATGACCATATATTGGTGATTTTTTATCTATCAGTAGTTTAAACCACCTCTCTATTCTTCTCTGAAGGTTCCAAAAAAATGGCTAAAATTGGCGTCGACAATCAACACACAAATAATTAGTCCATTTAGAGGTGATTTATGTAATGTTCCATAGAATACCTATTTAGAGGCGGTTTTCAACCGCCGCTAAGGTCTGCCCTTTTTACTAAAAAAAATTCTACCACAAAAATGGATAAAACAACCGCAATGATTTTGTCATATTTAGCGGATGTGTTAACCACCTACCCTAGAAAAATACCATAATATATTGGTGGTTTAAACTGGTATAAAATATCTATCTCTAGCAGCCATTTTAACCTACCACTATATCATGAATTAAAAAAACAAGGTACAGATTCTACAACCCCAAAACCTGCACTGAGAACAACAATATATTGACACTTAATATTTTACTATATCATTAAATATATCATCATCGTACCAGGAAAATAGAATTTTAAAACTAAAAACCCGATGTTTGTTGATTTACACCAAAAAATAAGTAATCCAAACATTTACCAAGGAAAATAACACATTGAAAATAAATAATACATTTCCCAATACATTGAACGAATCAATAAAAAACAACCAATTTAAATAATTAGCATTTATTTAAAAGATAGACAAGAAACTAAACATCATATATGATCATATAGAAATTTCAATCCCCATAGCCAGTTGAATCATATCCTATAGAGAAATTGTTATACAACACACACATTGGGAACTAATTTTCCCAATCCCTTAAAAAATATAATAAAAAGATAAGAAATAACCAAATTGGAATTATTGATACATTAAGAAACACACTCGTCTAATCATTTCACAATGATGAACTCTGCTCGTCACCCTCTTCATCTCCATATCTACATCCTCCCACCGGAACCTATAAGACAATTATATTGAAAATTAAACAATGTTATATATTAATATTTAATATTAAAGAAAATTGTGAACGAAATGATTTTGATATTTTGTGATTTACCTTCTCACCCCCATTCATCACATGTAATCCCTATTTTTCTACCAATGACCTCAGATGGTAATAGTCCCAAACCCATCCACGCACTCAAAAAGCATTATCCTTCCCAAGGACATTACCAACTGGGTCATCCTGGGAGAATGAGTAGGACTGTGTGGGATTGAAATCCCAAAGTTTTGTAATTTTTACCTATAAATCAAATATAACTGTAAGATCATGGATTTCTTAAAAACGAATTTTTTTTAATATTTAATTAATTCCCTTATTTTTTAGTTAAATAAGTGTTTTCCTAAGTTCATGTGAAGAACCAGGGGTGTTTTCGGGCTTTGGTACATGGAAGTGGAAGAAAAAAGGGGTCTATGGTCATGCAGTATAGTTTGCGCACAATTAGTGAAAGCCATGCAGAAATCAAAAAAACTGTGTGAGGAGGATATTTTTGGACAATAGAATATGCATGATTTTTTCATGGTTCTGAAAGCTGGGAGTTAAACCATACGGTCTAGAAATATTTAAAAAAATTACAAACAAATAATTATAGGGTTTTTATGTTCCACTGTATTTCCCCCCTCCTTTACTATTTCAACCCAATGAACGAAAAAAATACAACAAGAGAACCCAAGGGTAATTCTCTATCAATCCTAGACCATTTAGAGTGACATTTATTGGTAAATAAATATTTTAGTAAGACTAATTCCTTCATTTTTTCTTTTTAATGTTTATGGTTGGAATCTTTTTCTTCTCTCCATCTGAATCTCTAAAACCTTTCTCTTTTGGTGGCATCTAGGTTAATTATTAAAAGGGGTATTCAATCTCATTCTATGTCCTTGATTAAGGGTGTGTTCACCAATAGATAAAATGTAGGTGGCCTATAATTTATATCCCTTGGTTGTTCTATCATTTTTGCATGTAGGGTCCTTATTCATTCCCTATTTTGATGAATTCTTGGAGCCTTTGGCATGTTGTTATCTATTGGATGTCTAAACAATTAACTGAACCAAATTGATCTTCATGGGATGCAGGGAGGATGACTTGACAAAAATAGGGCCACCCAAAAGGAGTTCCCCCCTAGTAGAGCTAATAAAAATATAAGGTGTGAAATTAACACATGATGATGTAGAGACATAGCGAGAAGGAAAATTAGTCCAGCTAATATCTTATAATGGATGGTGAAAAGTGTTTTTTGAGTGGTTAAAGGCTAACAGATTGTCGGTTGACATTTAAATCAGTTAACATGGATTAATGAGAATATGATAAGGAATAATGGTTACACATTAATATGCTTTGCGATATAAGCCCGAGAAATGGGAAATGAGGATAAAGGGGTAAGTATTATAATTGATGAATGTGTTAATGGACTGAGGCATAATGTTAACTCCACATTTATTGATATTTTTGTGATGTTGATAATGAAATTGGCTATTCTTTTATTGATGTGATTAATTATGGGGAATGATAAATAAGCATGTGTGCATGGCTTGGTATAGCGGGGTATCAAATTGAGGATCTACACCCACGGGTTGAGTTAGGATGAGGTTCTAGCTCCACTCCTAAATGCATGGTCTAGGTAAAGGGATTAAATCTTATAACCCTAACGGTTTCATTCCATCCTGATTGAGGCTACGAGGTTCAGATTATGAGAATTATATAATGTGATGCCTAGAGATATAAGACTTGATTTAATTCCCATGAATTTGAGAACATTGAACATGCCTAATCTAATAAACACATGAAAAGGGTAGATTAAACAATTTAATGTGTAAGTAGCTAACCTGGATTCAATTGTAGTATAATTTAAAGGGGAAAAGTTAAGGATGACCAATTAAACTATTTACCTTTTATTTACCATTATTTATCACTTTCATTCACTATCTACTTTTACTTGATATTTTATAAACACTGTTGGTGGTGGCCTATTGAGTCATACACACACCCTTATTGGGCCACATTTGGGTACCAGAGTATATTTCATGATATCATCTATGGGAATGGACAAGGGCTCTATGTTAGGGAGTTGAATTTGACAAGGTACATGAACGGGTGAGGTTCAGTACTTGGATTCTAGAAAATTTTGGGGATTCTTAATTTAGTATTCCTTTTGGTGTTTTCTTCACTTGACATAATATCATGTCATGGGATAATTAATATTGTATATGGTTGTACCCAGTTTTGGAATTTGTTATTTATTATTTTTATTGATTTTTCTCTACTATTTGTGCTATTAAAACTATTTTCTGATGTGGATTACTTTGGTAGAGAGGGTATAGTCTCCCCACATATCCTATTAGACACTCTCCACTAGTCAGTAACCTATGGAGTATGGGGAGGTATGCTTGAGGTCATGTGGGGACCCAATTTGGGGCACCGTTAGTGGTTTCTAGGTTGGGGACGTTAAAAAGTGGTATTTGAGGAGTTATTTTATCTTTTGTACTATTTGGGGATGGTAAAACAGAGGTTAGGAAATTTTCAGGCCTTGTTAATGAGCTCATTATTTGGAGTATCTTACCCAAGTATGGGGGGAAAACGAAGTCCTCATTATAGGAGGTTGTTGTTAGTGTTGTGTGTTGTTATATTTCATGATATTTCACCATTGGGTGATGAACTTCTTGTCTGATTTCACAGTTTTCTGATATCTCTCTCGAGGTCAAAATGGTACAAGGTTTTTCATTCATGCATCATTCAATGAACCTATGTAGGTATGTTACATGCATCATGATAGGTACACACATGGGATGGGTGTGCGGGATATGAATGTTAGGATGTGTTTACTCTCTTAAAGGTAATAAAAACTGTGCTTAATAAGATGGCATGAATCGGTAAAAAGGGATTTGAAAATGTTAATTAGTAATTAGAAAATGGTTCATAATAAATAAATAAAAGTGGATTAACCTGTCATAAGAGTAAATTGGGATATGTAAATGGATTTGAATTGGTGTAAAATATAAGGCTTGTAACCATGTAAATTAGATACCCATGTTAGACATTACCTTAGGAGAGATGGCTAGGGGTAGTGATCTTGCTGTGAGTGGGCTCATTTGGGTAGTTTATACGAACATGTATGGTTATGGAAAGTTATGAGGATACCTATATATCATTTTCCTTTTCATTAAAGCGTTATGGTTGTGTTTTAAATATCATGTTTTGAATTGTAGGGAAATTCCACCTCAAAGAAATGTGTTTATTGGGAGAAATGAGGAAGTTGCTTTGAACACTCCTCTAGTAGTAGCGCAAGAGAACGCGGTGATTCAAGAATATAGGGAAGATCAGTTCATTGAATATTTTTCTCGTTTTATGCAAATTATGGAACATGACCCTGTGTGGGCTGCAATGAGTATGTTTGAATTGACCAGAGAGTCTGAGCTACAGCACCCTCCAACCATTACCAAAGAGGGTGGTCCAGAAGTAGTAGAGTCTTGGGTAGAGTCAATCCAAACAATTCTTGAACATATATAGAAACCTCTCTGGATGCGAGTCATGTTGGTGGCCTATATGCTGAGGGGTCAAGAAAAACATTAGTGGGACATCATGGTCCAAACCTGGTAGGATAAAAGAATGATGTTGAATGCTTTTCAGGAGAAGTTCCTCGAGAACTTCTAACCTAAAACCTTGAGGCTATAGAAGGCATCAGTGCTTATGAGGTTAACTTAAGAAACAACATCAATAATGGGATATTCTAGTTATTTCACTGATCTGATATGCTTCGTTCTGACATTGACAGGAGACAAGGAAGCTGTGGAAAAATGATTCCAGGAAAGGTTGAGACATGGGATCTGGTCTCAAGTGAATATATTTTGTCTAAAAAGGTTTGTATAAGTGGTGGATCAAGACCTTATCTCAGAGGGGATAATGAAGTTAACTTTAGGTAGTGAACTACTAGGGCCAATTGGGCGAGTAATTGGTGTGGCTTCCAATAGTTTTAAGTTCAATTTTGGGAATTTTAAGCAGGGTGTAAGCATATAGAGTAGTAAAAATAGGGGTTATATTCTAAGGGATGAGACCAAGTCATCTTCTATCAGTATGGAAGGTCAGAGCACAAGCATAACCAGTGTCCCCACCCATCATTTGAGTGCCATTCATGGAGAAGGATGGGCCACGTATTGATGTTCTGCAAGAACCTGAGACAATCTGGGAATGATGGAGGTCAAAAGTAGAAGCTGAGTATAGAAAGGGTATGGTTAGGCTATATGAGACAGGAAGTTAGATCTATAGAGGCCGTACTGGTAGGGTTGGTGGTTGTGAAACTTGGAGAAAAGATCATCCATACCAACAAGGCATTGTATTGTAGGGTACTTAGGACAGAGTCCATGGTAGAGGGACATGTCATCTCCATGCAGTTCAGACTACACATGAAGGTGGTGATCTAGGTGTTGAGTCAATAAGGTTTTCTTTATGACTTTTCCATTCCTTCTTGTTTTGAAAATCACAAACACCTTATCTTTAAGGAAAAATTCTTTCTTAAGGAAAATCGCTTTTATAAGGAAAATCGCTTTTATAAGGAAAAGGCTTTCTTAAGGAAAATCGCTTTTATAAGGAAAATTGATTTTATAAGGAAAATTTCTTTCTTAAGGAAAATCGCTTTTATAAGAAAAATTATCCTTATCATATTTTCATCAATATTTTTCTTAAGTATAAGTTTCAGATTCATTTTCTCGGAGTCATTAAAACTTTGATATAAAAGCATTCTGTTTAGTATTCAGATTCTGGACAAGAAATATAAGGAAGTTTCATTCCGAATTCCGGATATGAATTCTGACTAAGTTGTATTCCAGATTCAGGATACGAATTCTGAAGAAGAATTCTCATTACGAATTCTAATGAAGAAATCTCATTCCGAATTCTCATTACGAATTCTGATGACGAATTCTCATTACGATTTCTGATGACGAATTCCTATTCCGAATTCCTACTCCGAATTCTCATTCCGAATTCACCTATTAAACAGAATCTGATTATCATTGTTTTATACACTCTGAATTTATTCACTCCGAACCTTCACTCCGAAATTTCTATTCCGAACCTTTTTGTTAGAGTTTAAAACGATGTCGTACTTTCTGTTACACTTGTTTTGTTATAAAACGATGTCGTCGATTTTGTTATAAACTAACCGTTGTCTAAGTGACACGTGTACAGGTCCCTCCGAACTTTAAGGAAAATATGACCGTTGGAGAAGGAGCCGACCTTACCTATAAATAGGAGCTCATTTGAAAGAGCTCGGTGCTGTTGGAAAAACAACTGAGTTTTGTGCCTACATGCTGTTGAAGTGATATCTAGAGAGAGAGTCTCTTATTAACTCTCAAAGCTTTGTGCGACTCCAAATGTTGGTGATTACATTCGAGGGCTTCCGGGGATAGGAAGACAGAGGTGCCGACTACCTTAAAGATCGAGGGCTTTCTTGCTGAGAAAGACAGAGGTGCCGACTACCTTAAAGATCGAGGGCTTTCTTGCTGAGAAAGACAGAGGTTGCCAACTACCTTAAAGTTGAGGGCTTGCGGGGATAGCAAGACAGAGACACCGATCTTCGTATCGAGGACTTACCCTGGTGTGGGTAAGACAGACTTGCTTTAAAGTATAAATCAAGGGACCTTTATCCAAGGTTGTTGGATACCCTTGTCTTTGGGTTAAAAGACTATTATCTTGTTACTAGTAGTTTTACTACTTGTCTTTATTCCGCTGCAATTTTGTATCTTAAGGAAAGTATAATTTTCTTATACTTCCTTACTTACTCTGATTAGTTTAGATTCTATACGCTTTAAGGTAGAATCTTATATTGTAACTTTTGTTAAGTTTCAATTTCCGGAATCATATTTCCGGAACCTACTTTTGGAATCCCTTTCCAAGTTCAGTTCGGTGTTAGAGGTGTTGTGAATTTACTTAGTTTAACTTTGTTAAACTTAGTCCTTTCCTTTTCTTAAGGAAACTCTAGTTATTCATAACTAACTTTAAAGGTTCCAAAGGAATTTTTAAAGTATACAATTCACCCCCCCCCCCTCTTGTATATTGAGCATCTCATATTATATTTCGATCCTACAATTGGTATCAAAGGTTGGAAACCTCTTACTCTATACCATTCTTACATTTGGTATCAGAGCCAAGGTTACTGAAATACTTGTACTCACATACAAGTTTTTCTTGCTCATTTTTCTATTCCGAACTTTGTCATTCCGAATTATCCATTCCGAACTTTTCCCATTCCGAACTTTGTGATTTCGATTCTAAGCTACTAACAAGTTTGTATCCAAGTTATTATTTAGTATGGCGGGAATTAATGTTGGTTCGATTGACAATCTGAATCCTACAAGGCCACCAATATTCGATGGTAATGATTATGAATACTGGAGAGATCGTATGAAGACTTTTGTTATCAATACTGGAGTAGATAACTTTGTGATGCTTACTGGTGATTATAAAATTCCTGACAAGGAAGTCAGAACCTTTACTAACCAGGAAAAGCAAGAATATCAACTCAACTATAAGGTACGCAATACTTTATTATGTTCAATGAATAGAAATATATATAGCCAAATTTCTTCTTGTGAAGCAGCTAATTGTATATGGAAGAAGTTAGAGGTTACACACTTTGGGACTTCAAAAGTGATTGAGACTAGAAGAGCTATGCTTAGAGCTGAATATCATGGATTCAATTTTCCTTATGGAGAACCTATCTGTAAAGTTCAACAAAGATTTATGACTATTGTCAACAGTCTACAATCTATGGGAGAAAAAGGTTTAGATGATGAAGCTCTTGTGGACAAGATAATTGATATTATGCCCAATGAGTGGGAATCCAAGAGAACAGCTATATATGAGAACAGGAAGGTCACTCAAATTACTCTTGATGAATTATTTGGAACTCTTCTACAACATGAAACTAGAATGAAGAGAGATGCTGAAAACATCAAGAAGAAGAATGGAAATGGTACTGTTGCTTTTACTACAACTTGAAATCAGATGAAAGCCAAGACTCCTGAGAGAGTAACCAGATCCAAATCAAAGAAAGTCATTTTCCAATCTGAATCTAGTGAGAGTGAAGTTTCAGAAAATGAATTAGCCAATCTTGCTCGAAGGATGAACAAGATAGCTGGACAGAGAAACTTTCAATCCAAGTATAAGAAGAAGGACAGGAAAGATAAGAAAGATGGAGAAGTTACTTGTTTTGAATGTAAAAGAGCTGGACATATTAGACCAGATTTTCCTATGCTCAAAAATAAAGAAAGAAAGGAGGGGCATTCAGACAGAAACAGGAAGAAGTATTACAAAGCTAAAGCTAAGAAAGTTCTGAAAGCTAATGACACCTGGAGTGCCAGTGGTGGTGACTCTTCAGATGAATCTTCTGAATATGAATCTTCAGGACAGAAGAATCTTGGCCTTATAGCCAGATTACCTATTGATAATCCATGTCTTATGGCTAAGGTACGAAATGCTGAATCTTTGACCAATGTTTCTTTAAATTCTAATGATAGTAAGTATTATAACTCTTCTGATGAAGAATCATCTTCTGATGAGGAAAATACTTTACCTACTTATGAAGAAGTCTCTAGATTTTCTGAACTTCTTGAGATTGAGAATTCCAAACTCAACAAGAAACTTGATAAGGCAAACTCTAGGAATTCTATTCTTACTAAAGAGATATCAGATCTTTCTAAAGATCTTGATAAGAAAAATGCTGATTTTGAAAGTATTTCAAAAAATCTTGAGGAAGTAAGTTCTGAGAAGAATAAACTTTCTAAAGAGTTAGAAAAAGTAATTTCTAAGAAAAATGTTTTCGAGCCTAACTCTAGTTCTAAAACTAATGATTTTGAGGATAAAAACTTGGTTGTAAAACTCAAGTCCGAAATTGTTTCCTTAAAGAAGTGTTTATTAAACTTTACCCATGGTAAAGAAAATTTTGATAAGATGTATTCTCAAATACGACCTTTAAGAAATAAATCCGGATTTGGTTATACCCATGCAAAACCAGTTTTCAGTAACAATTATTTTGTTCCTCAAAGTGCCCCATTTTTCACTAAATGTCAATGTGGTGGTCACTGGGCAAAAAATTGTTCCTTAAACAAAACCCAATCCTTAGGTTTTCATAAAGCTTACTTTTCTAAGAAAATGTGGATACCTAAAATTTTATTGTCTGGAAATCTCGGATCCAAACAAGTTTGGATTCCGAAAGTCTAACTTTGTTCTTAATTTCAGGAAAATAAAGAAAGTTCCAGCAACAATATTTGGTACATGGATAGTGGATGTTCCCGGCACATGACTGGTAACAAAAGCTTTTTTGAAAAGATTATCAAAAAGAAAGGAGGAAAGGTAACTTTCGGAGACAATGCTAAGGGGGAGATTGTTGGTATTGGTAATATAGTTCTTTTGGGTAAAACTTTGATTTCAAATGTTCTTTTTGTTAAAGGTCTTAAGCACAACCTCATTAGCATAAGTCAGTTATGTGATGAAGGTTACCTTGTGAATTTTAGGAATGATAAATTCTTAGTTCACAATTCCAAGGAAGAATTTATTCTCTCAGCCAATAGGAAAGAGAATGTTTACACCTTAAACTTAGAAGACCTAAGAAGCCAAGATTTACCTTGCCTAAGTGCAATGGAAGATCATTCTTGGTTATGGCATAGAAGATTAGGACACTGTAATCTTAGAAACCTACGTAAACTCTCTAAGAAGAAACTTGTTAAGGATCTACCGGAGCTTAGATTTGATTCTTCTAAAGTTTGTGATCCTTTTCAATATGGCAAGCAACATAAATCTAGTTTTAAGTCAATCGGTGAAGTCTCAACAACCGATGCATTACAGTTAGTGCACATGGATCTTTTTGGTCCAACACAAACTGGAAGCATTTGAGGTAAATACTATGTGTTTGTTCTAGTTGATGATTACACTAGATTTACTTGGGTCTATTTTCTAGCAAGGAAATCTGAAGCTTTTTCTTATTTCAAAAGTTTTAGAGCTCAAGTTAAAAATGAGAAAAACCTTCCATTGAAAACTATTCATAGTGATCATGGAGGAGAATTTCAAAATTCTGATTTTGAAACATTTTGTAGTAAGAAAGGTATTACTCACAACTTTTCAGCACCTAGAACTCCTCAACAGAATGGTGTAGTTGAAAGAAGAAATAGAATTCTTCAAGAGATAACTAGAACCATGTTGAGTGAATATTCTATTGCTAGACATTTCTGGGCTGAAGCTGTAAGTACTGCTTGTTATACTATAAATCGAGTTTTGATTAGACCTTTTCTTAATAAAACTCCTTATGAGTTATGGAATGGTAGAAAACCAAGACTTTCCTACTTCAAGGTTTTTGGTTGCAAAGTATTCATTTTGAATACTAAAGATAACTTACATAAATTCGAACCAAAGTCTGATGAAGGGATTTTCTTAGGTTATTCCACAACCTCTAAGGCTTATAGAGTTTTTAATAAAAATACTTGTACTGTTGAAGAAACAGTACATGTAAAATTTGATGAGTCTGACCCTTTTGTTTTTAAAACCTCCCAACCTACATCTTTGGATGTGTTTTCAAAAACTGATTATCAACCTTTGATAGAAGAACCTTCTGATAAGGAAATTGTTCAAGAAGATACTTCTGAAACATTTACCCCAGAAGACTTTCTACCCTATGTTGATGAACAGGTTTTACAAAACCCAAATCAGGTGTTTCTTAAGAATCATCCTAGTGATAGTATCATTGGTGATGTAAATCAACCTGTAAGGAATAGAAGTTCCTTAAGAAATGAAGTAGAACATCTAGCATTTCTTTCCCAATTAGAGCCTAAAAGCACTGATGAAGCTTTAGGTGATGATGATTGGATCAAAGCAATGCAAGATGAACTAAATGAATTCGAAAGGAATAAAGTCTGGACCTTGGTTGAAAGACCTAAGGAAACTTCTGTTATTGGAGTAAAATGGGTTTTCAGGAATAAATGTGATGAAAATGGAGTCATTGTTAGAAATAAAGCTAGACTTGTTGCTAAAGGCTATAATCAGCAAGAAGGAATAGACTATGAAGAAACCTATGCTCCATTAGCTAGACTTGAATCTATCCGTATTCTACTTGCCTTTGCAGCATTCTTTAATTTCAAACTTTTCCAAATGGATGTGAAATGTGCTTTTCTTAACGGTTATGTTCAAGAGGAAGTTTTTGTTGAACAACCTCCTGGCTTTGAAGATACAAAATATCCAGATCATGTTTTTAGACTTACCAAAGCTTTGTATGGCCTTAAACAAGCCCCACGAGCATGGTATGATAGACTTACTGGATTTTTGCTTCAAAATAACTATGTTAAGGGAAATGCAGATCCAACCCTTTTTATAAAGAAAGATAAGAAAAATGTTTTGATTGTTCAAATTTATGTTGATGACATTATATTTGGTTCAACTCAGCAATCTTTGACTGACTCTTTTGCTAGTATAATGAAATCTGAGTTTGAAATGAGTATGATGGGTGAGTTAACATTTTTCCTTGGTTTTCAAATTTCTCAAAAACTAGAAGGAACCTACATATCTCAACATAAGTATATTAAAGATCTTCTTAAAAAGTATGGTTATGACAACACTAAGAGTATAAGTACTCCTATTGGTACCTCAAACTCTTTAGATCTTGATGAAGCTGGGAAACCAGTAGATCAAACATCTTTTAGAGGTATGATTGGAAGTCTACTTTACTTAACAACTAGTCGACTAGACTTAATGTTTTCAGTATGCTTATGTGCAAGATACCAATCCAATCCTAAGGAATCTCACTTAAAGGCAGTAAAAAGAATTTTTCGCTACCTTAAGGGAACCATGGATCTACGATTATTTTATACTTCTGGAAATGATTTTGTTCTAAAAATCCTTTCTGATGCTGACTTTGGTGGATGTAGAATGGATAGGAAAAATACATCCGGAACTTGTCATTTCTTAGGAGATTCATTAGTTTCTTGGTCATGCAAGAAGCAACATTCTGTAGCACTCTCCACTGCTGAAGCTGAATATGTAGCAGCTGGAAGTTGTTGTGCACAAGTGTTGTGGAGGCAACACACACTCACAGACTATGGCTTGAGTTTTACTAAAACTCAAATTTTGTGTGATAACACAAGTGTCATTGCCCTAAGTAAAAACCCCGCACATCACTCTCGTGCAAAACACATAGATATTAGGAATCACTTTCTTAGGGATCACACACTCAAAGGAGATATTATTCTTCAGTTTATTGGAACGCAAGATCAACTTGCTGATATTTTCACAAAATCTTTGCCTTCTGATAGATTTGAATATATTAAACAAAAGTTAGGAATGATAACCGTAAGGTAATCTTCCCTAATTAACTTTCTGTTGAAAAAAAAATCTCCTTACAGTAATAAACTCTTTTTCATAGGGGGAGTACATTTGATTGTTTGTTTAACAAAGTTTTTCAAAAAAACTTTTAAAAAAACTTTTCGGAACGAAAATTTCCGGAATGGAACTTCCGGAACAACAATTTTCCAGAAAGGATATTTTCGCACAGAATACTTCTGGAATGGAAGTATTTGTATTGAAAATTTCCGGAATGTAAAACTTTCATACTGGTATTTTCATAACGGAACTTTCGTACTGAATCTTCCATAACAAGTTTTCGTATTTACTTTTTCGTATTGAATTTTTTTGTATTGAGTTTTTCGTATTGAGTTTTTCGTATTTACTTTTCGTATTTACTTTTTCGTATTGAGTTTTTCGTAGTCGTCTTTATATTACCCATTACGAATAACCTTCCTAAGCTAATCCGAAAGGTATGATTTTCTTACCGAAGTTTTCGTAATCATATTTTACTTGCTGGCAATTTCTTATAGTTTGTTTTTGGTTTTTGGATTTCTTAATTCTTTACTTTAATAAAAACCTCAAAAAGATCGGATTCAAGCTTTCAACCGTTAGATCTGATCTCAGATCATTCTAAACCGTTAGATCAACCGAGGAAGTTGAACCGTCATCCCAATGCCTATATAAAGGGGACCCTATTTTTCTCGTCCCACATCGATTTCAAGCTTTTGCGTGCTGAAGCTCTGACTCTCCGATTTAAGGCCGTTCCGAACCACAGTTTTCTCAGTTCCGAACTTCAGTCTTCTCTGTTCCGAATATCTCAGAGGACTTCTAATCCGAATGTCTGCAGAGTTAGCTTCTCAAGAAATGTCTTCAACCAAGCCTATTTCTCAGTGGTTAGTCTACAGAGAGAGGTTAGTTCATCCGAATTTCTTCAACAACTACGATTCTATTATTTCAAAGAATATCAAGCTGAATGGCTGGGAAGGTGTTGCGGTATCAAAAACCGGCAACCAATATGAAGTATACTCTGACATGCTTGTCGAGTTTTATGAGTCGGTTGCTTTTTTCGAGGAAGATAATAGAGAAAACTTTTCTTTCAAATCGTATGGCAAGACATATAAGCTTTCTTACACCAAGGCTGCAAGCTTAGTAGGGATAAGTTATGAAGGGGAAGATGATTTTATTTCCCACGTATTGCCAGACTCTTTGGGTAGCTTCAACAAGGAAAAGGCATTAGAAATTCTCGGATTGGATGATGACAAGGCTCCGAAAATTGCAAGTCTTTCTACAAACTTCCGGATTCTGGAGTTATGGGTGCAAGGGCTTATTGTACCGAGAAAAGGAGATAAGGACAGCCTGAAGAAGAGTGAGATATACATCTTAGATTTCTTGATAAATCTAAGAAAGTTCAACTTGATGAAGCATATCCTTCTTAACATTGAAAATTTGAAGAAGGGGAATCTGAGAGCTCAGATCGTGATGTACCCAGCAATATTGTCAAAGCTCATAGTTCGGTGCCTTGAGTCCTTCAAGGTAGCTTGTAGTTCCAAACCAAGGGTGTGCAAGATCATGTTGTTCAGTGATGCCACTCTTAAGAGAATGAATATAGCTTTTAACAAGGAGTCAGGGAAGTTCATTGATCTACCTCCACAAGTAGAAGTGACTCCGAAAGTGGCTGATCCGGAATCATCCAAGCCGGTAAGGAAGAGGAAGCTAAAAGAAGTGGTTGTCGAAGCTGAGGAACCCAAGTCTAAGGAAGTCCACTCCGCAGCTCCTAAGTCTAAGAAGAAGAAAACCTATACTGATGAGGTTGCAGCGAAGTGGAGAGCTGACAAAGAGAAGAGGAAGGAAGGAGATCCGCAGTTCGGATTGGATCCAGCAGAGGCTAAAGCTCTGAAAGAAAAGGCCGCTGATGACCTTGAGAAGCAAGCAAAGGAAAAGAAACTGAAGAAGAAAATGTCCGAGGCTGAGGTAGCTCAGGCCTTGTTAAAGTTCAACGAGATTGTTTCAGCAACCATTCCCGTTCCGAGATCTTTTTCTCTGGAATCTCTTCCTGAGACTCCAGGAAGAAATCTTGTTACTCCGGAAAAGGCTGTTGCTACTGAGGAAGTAGAGCAAGTGGAAGAAGTTGAAGAAGCTGCTGAAGGAAGTGGTGAGACAGGAGATGTGCTCAAACAAGTAGATTAATACAAGGGAACTCCTTCGGAACACCTGTCGCTCCGAACATCTGAAGCTAAATATTCAAAGCTTGTTACTCCGACTATGGAAGAAGAGAAAGGCGAAGAAGAAGTTTCATGTCTGAGAGAAGAAGAACATCTTTTACTTGATGCTGCTCAGAAGGAAAATGTAGAAGTTGCTGATGAGGAAGATTTGGTTGTTCAAGTCTCTGATAGCGAGAAGAAATCTCCGGAACAGGTTTCTATTCCGAAAAAAGATAAGGGGAAACAAATTCTTGCTGATACCCCGAGTTCAGAAAAGAGTATGAGGAAGGAAGCTGGTAGTTCTTCTAAGAGGAAGTTGGAGCTTATTGAGGAAGAAAATTCTCCTAGCAAGGTTTCAGATTCGGAGTCATCATCGTTGGGGCACGATTTTGTTGTTCAGTCCTTGAAGAAGTTGGTGGGAACCATTCCAACCTTCTCCAGTATTGACTCTAGATGACAGATGCTTCAACATGCGCTGAATCAGAAAACTGACTCCGTATCCATGGTAATGGATAAGTGTGTTGAGATTGAAGCTCAGTTCAAAACATTCTTCGTTGGTTACGAAGCACATAAAAGATCTTGCAAGAGGATGACAAGCTGGTCTAAGAAGAATGTAGAAGAGATGAGGTTGCTGGATGAGTTTCAGGAAAATGTTAAGGATGCATTTCAAACCGAGGACAAGAAGTTTCATGAGATGACTGCATCATTCGATGAGAAATTGACAGAGGAAAAGAACATTCGGATTCAAGAAGTGAGAGATCTGAATGGAAAGCTCAACTCCGTTAATCAGAGTTGGAAATTTGAAAGGGATCATCGGATTGATTTTCTAGAAAGGATGAAGGCTCAGGAAGAGAAGATGAAAGTTCAGGAAGAAAAGTTGAAGGCTCAGGAAGATATCATTGAAGCTCAGTCAGCAAGAATAGTTGCCTTAGAAAAGCAAGCTGAAGAAGATCATAAGGACCTCAAGAAGATCAAGACGATTCTTAAGGGGCTCATGTCGAAGGAGAAAGATCCGAAATGACCAATCCGATCTTTTTGTTGTAATCTGTTTTTGTTGCTGACATTTCAAATCTAATGGAAATTGTGCTTGTTGTTTCTATTGTTGTCATTACTAATTTTTCAGGTACTTTGTTAAGTTTTTCCATTCCCTCCAATTCTTTTTGAAAATCACAAAGGGGGAGAAGGAAAAGATCCTTAAGAAAAAGAGGAAATCTAATAAGAGTTTATCAAAGGGGGAGAAAGGAAAAATACCCAAGGAAAAAGAACTCTAATAAGAGTTTGTTTAAGGGGGAGTTTTTCTTAAAGATACATCACTCCGGAAATAAGAATACGATCCTTAGAGTTTCAATGCCTAAGGGGGAGTTAGTCGTATACATCTATATCCTTAAACCAAGGGAGATAAGCTTTAATGTGTTTCTTTTTTTCTTAGAATAGCTTTTTCGTAAGGATGTTTGTGCTTTCCAAAAAGGGGGAGATTGTTGAGTCAAAAAGGTTTTCCTTATGACTTTTCCATTCCTTCTTGTTTTGAAAATCACAAACACCTTATCTTTAAGGAAAAATGCTTTCTTAAGGAAAATCACTTTTATAAGGAAAATCGCTTTTATAAGGAAAAAGGCTTTCTTAAGGAAAATCGCTTTTATAAGGAAAATTGCTTTTATAAGGAAAATTTCTTTCTTAAGGAAAATCGCTTTTATAAGAAAAATTACCCTTATCATATTTTCATCAATATTTTTCTTAAGTATAAGTTTCGGATTCATTTTCTCGGAGTCATTAAAACTTTGATATAAAAGCATTCTGTTTAGTATTCAGATTCTGGACATGAAATATAAGGAAGTTTCATTCCGAATTCCGGATATGAATTCTGACTAAGTTCTATTCCAGATTCAGGATACGAATTCTGAAGAAGAATTCTCATTACGAATTCTAATGAAGAAATCTCATTCCGAATTCTCATTACGAATTCTGATGACGAATTCTCATTACGATTTCTGATGACGAATTCCTATTCCGAATTCCTACTCCGAATTCTCATTCCGAATTCACCTATTAAACAGAATCTGATTATCATTGTTTTATACACTCTGAATTTATTCACTCCGAACCTTCACTCCGAAATTTCTATTCCAAACCTTTTTGTTAGAGTTTAAAACGATGTCGTACTTTCTGTTACACTTGTTTTGTTGTAAAACGATGTCGCCCATTTTGTTATAAACTAACCGTTGTCTAAGTGACACGTGTACAGGTCCCTCCGAACTTTAAGGAAAATATGACCGTTGGAGAAGGAGCCGACCTTACCTATAAATAGGAGCTCATTTGAAAGGGCTCGGTGCTGTTGGAAAAACAACTGAGTTTTGTGCCTATATGCTGTTGAAGTGATTTCTAGAGAGAGAGTCTCTTATTAACTCTCAAAGCTTCGTGCGACTCCGAATGTTGGTGATTACATTCGAGGGCTTCCGGGGATAGGAAGACAGAGGTGTCGACTACCTTAAAGATCGAGGGCTTTCTTGCTGAGAAAGATAGAGGTGCCGACTACCTTAAAGATCGAGGGATTTCTTGCTGAGAAAGACAGAGGTTTCCAACTACCTTGAAGTTGAGGGCTTGCGGGGATAGCAAGACAGAGACACCGATCTTCGTATCGAGGACTTACCCTGGTGTGGGTAAGACAGACTTGCTTGAAAGTATAAATCAAGGGACCTTTATCCAAGGTTGTTGGATACCCTTCTCTTTGGGTTAAAAGACTATTATCTTGTTACTAGTAGTTTTACTACTTGTCTTTATTCCGCTGCAATTTTGTATCTTAAGGAAAGTATAATTTTCTTATACTTCCTTAATTACTCTGATTAGTTTAGATTCTATACGCTTTAAGGTAGAATCTTATATTGTAACTTTTGTTAAGTTTCAATTTCCGGAATCATATTTCTGGAACCTACTTTTGGAATCCCTTTCCAAGTTCAGTTCGGTGTTAGAGGTGTTGTGAATTTACTTAGTTTAACTTTGTTAAACTTAGTCCTTTCCTTTTCTTAAGGAAACTCTAGTTATTCATAACTAACTTTAAAGGTTCCAAAGGAATTTTTAAAGTATACAATTCACCCCCCCTCTTGTATATTGAGCATCTCATATTATATTTCGATCCTACACTAGGACCGTATATTGTACTAGGTATGATTCATATAGATTCTATGCTTTCGAGTGATTTATTGGATACACGTGATATGTTTTCCTTTATTTCTTCTCAATTCATAGTTATGTTGGGCGTAACTCTGGAGACTGCATGTGGGGTAATGTTTCCTGATACTCTTTTAGGGGTACTATTCAAGGACATTAAAAAGTGTAAGGGTTGTGCTCTGGAGGTATGTGGATATCATTTTTTTGGGATTTGTTTGTCTTGTAAATATATGCTTTTGACATAATCTTGGGTATGAATTGGTTTCTTTTATATCAAGATCATATCAACTTTTACTGGTATCAAGTAATGTTAACATCACTAGATGGTAAGACTTATTTCCTTCCTAGTGAGTGGGATACCTGAGTGGGTTGTATAGGGATACTATGCCAAAAAATATGAGAAATCATATCCCAAGAGGCATGCCTTATGTCAAATAATGGGGAAAATGATATCTAATATTCCCTTTGGTTGTGGATGAGTTTTAGGAGGTGTTTCCTATGTACTTCTTGGGGTTACCACCTGAGAGATATGTTGAGTTTATGATCGAATTGTTTCCTAGAGCAGATCCAATTTTCATTCCACCATATTGAATGGTATCAGAAGAGCTCCAAGAACTGAAGTTTTAGTTAGTATAATTGGAGCATAATGGGTTTATATGTCCTAGTACATCACCTTGGTGATCTTTTGTGATGTTTTTTGAGAAGGATGACATATCAATTGGGCTATGTGTGGACTATATGAAGTAGAGCTAGATGAAGTTTTAGAAGAGATACCATCTTCCTAGAGTCAATGACTTCTTTGACCAGATAAGATGTGCCTTAGTTTTTTTCAAGATCGATTTAAGATTAGGGTACCGTCATTTGTGGGGGAGACCATTTGACATACCCTAGATAGCTTTCTGAAGTAGGTATAGGTTTTATGAATTTATGGTTATGCCATTTGGATTGACCAATGCACCATCTGTGTTCATGGACATTATGAACCATATATTCCACCCATATCTAGATCAATTTTTAGTTGCCTTCATTGATGACATCATGGTGTACTCTGTAACTCATGGAGAACATACCAAACATCTTGACATAATCTTGAGTACACTAAGAGGGAAAAACAATTTATGAAAATCTATGAAAATGTTAATTTTGAATTGTAGAGGATCAATTTATGGGACACATTATTTCTGAGTCTAGAGTTTTGGTGGACCCAGAAAAGGTGCAGGATGTGGTGTCTTGGGATAAGCCCAAGATTGTATCTAATGGTCAGAGTTCTTTGGGTTTGGTCGGTTATTACTGAAGGATTATTAAATATTTCTCTAGTTTGGAATCCCTACTCACGTGACTAACCAAGAATGGGGTTATGTTTGATTGGTCATAGTCTTGTGACAATGATTTTCAAGAGCTCAAATATTTTTTGACTACCACACTAATTCTGATCTTACCCAAACCAATTAAGAAGTACAACTTCTTCTATGTTTCATCTGGTGTTGGACATGGGGCAGTGTTAAAATAGGATGATTGGGTTATATATAATGGTTCAAAATAGTTGAAGCCACACGAAATGAATTATCCGAATTAGGACATGGAACTAGTTGTTGTTGTTCATGCCTTGAAATTTTAGAGGCATTACATTCAAGGAGAGCCATTCATGGTTTTTACCAGCCATAAACATCTCGAATACATATTCTCTTAGCTGGATTTGAATCTTCAATAGAGTCAGTGGGTCAAGTAACTATATACATTTTATTTGAGTTGTTCTACACACAAGGTAAAGGGAATAGTGTCATTGATTCTCTAAGCCAAAAGACTCAGAATAGGGTGGTTTAGGAATCTAGTTCCGAATAGAATATTATGGACATGTTTGTTGAGATACATTTGGATGTATAGGATGGGAACCAAAAAATGACCCTTGCAACTATAGTAGTTGGATCTTCACTTTAGAGTCGACTTAAAGAGATTAACTAGGTGTATCTGGAGTGTTTGGCTATAATGGAAACTCTTAAAGGTGGGCAGTCACCTTCTTGATTGAATTTAAGTCCAGTTGGAGTTTCCTATGTTCATTTTTGTGTTGTGGTGATGGTAGATGTATAATAAGAGTTGAGGCGTGAGTTCAACATGTACATGTAGGAAGTTAATCTAGGCTTTTCTAAGATGTACCATGATATTCATTGGCAGTTTTGGAGGCTTGTAAGGAAGAAATAATTAGTGAGTTTTGTGGAATGATGCATTACCTATCAATAGTTGAAGGTTAAACATCAGTGTCAAGGTGGTTTTTGTAGTCCATTATTATTCCATAGTGGAAGTGGAATATCGTCCCGATGGAATTCTTAGTGGGTCTTCCGAGGATGCCTCAAAAGAATAATGCAATTTGGGTGGTGGTACATTAGCTGACCAAATTCTATCATTTCTTGTTGATCCAAGAACCCGATAGAGTCGACCAGTTGGTAGAATTGTGTATTTGAGAAATATTATTATTTCATGGTGTTTCTAGATCCATAGTTTCAAATCGTAATCCATGTTTCACCTCACACTTCTATAAGGGGATACAGAAGGAACTCAGTACTTTGGTGTTTTTAAGTACGGCTTACGACCCACAGATTGATGGGAAGTTAGAACGTGTGATTCATGTTTTAGAAGACCTATTGAGATATTTTGTTTTGGATTTTGGAGGTCTATGGGAGGAAAAATTGTCACTTGTTGAGTTTTATTACAACAATATTTTTTAGGCTACAATTCAAATGGAACCTTTAGAGGCACTCTATGGGAGACCATGTAGATCTTTTTTGTGTTGGTTAGAGTTTGGGGAGTCTGAGTTGTTAGGACTGAGTCATGTACTGTAGACAATAGAGAAGGATCATTTGATTCAAAAGTATATGGAAGCAGCTCGGAGTAGGAAGAATTAATTTTCATATTGGTTCCGTAGACCTCTTGAGTTAATGGTTGGTGATAGAGTGTTTCTTCAAGTGTCGCCAAGGTTGGGTCACCATTGAATTCGAATGGAGGGAATGTTGGCCCCTAGATACATGGGGTTATTTGATATTGTGGAGAGGGGTGTACCTGTGGAATACTAATTAGCTCTTCCATATCATTATAGTTGGATGAATGATGTTTTCCATGTTTAACATCTCTAACAATATCACCGCAATCCATCTCTGGTGTTAAATACTGAGGATGTTGAGCTTGAGGTCAATGTGTCCTTTGAGGAGCACCTAGTTCGTATTGTGGATAATATTGAAAAGGTTTTTCAGGGAAAATTTGGGCCTTTAGTTTGAATTCTATGGAATTATTGGAATGTTCACAAGTAAACGTTGGAGCGGGAATCTGATCTTCAAGGTTGGGGGCCCAAACTCTTTTCATAGGGGACTCAGTGATGCTTAAAAAGAGAAGCTCAAGGGCGATCTGTTATAATGTGGGGAGGATGTAAGATCTCGGATTTCTCAAAAATCTATTTTCATGTTTAATTTTCAGTTAAGTCCTTTATTTTTTGTTAAATAAGTTTTTCCCAAGATTATGTGAAGGCTAATGGGTGTTTTAGGGGTTCAGGACATGAAAGAGTGAGAAAAAGAGAGTTTGTGGGCATGTGTCAGGGTTTTCTCAAAATTAGGGAAAGCCGTGAAAAAATCCCAGAAACCATGTCGGGGGATTATTTTTTATAGTAGCATATGCCACAGTTTTTACACTATTTGGAAAACTGTGTGGGTAAACCGTTCGGTAAAGAAACATTTAAAAAATACAAAAAATCGAGTATGGTATTTCTATGTTCCACTTGGGTTTTTCCTCCTCCTTCCCTATTACAACCCCAGGAACGAACCAAAACTCCCAAGAGCTCCCAAGAGTGATTATCCTTTAATACTATTCTTTTTGGAGTGTCGTCAGTTGTGAAACAATGAACTAGGTAATGCTAAATCCCTCCTTTCATCTTTTTCATGTTTAGGGTTGGTATCATTCTCTTCTATCTATCTGATGCTCTAAAAGCATTCTTTTTTAGTGATATATAGGTTAAGGCTTCAAATATGTGTTGAATTGGTATATATGGCCTTGATTATGGGTGTTTTCACTATAATATTTATGGTAGGTGGACTATAAGTTATATCCCTTGGGTGTTTTGTAGATTTGTGCATGTAGGGTCTTTATTATTACCCCTTTTGATGAGTTATTAATTCCTTTGGCATGATATGATGTATTAGGTCTCTAAACAATTTATTGATCCCTTTTGATCTCCATGGGATGCAAGGACAATGAATTCACCAAAATAGGTCCACCCGTGGGGTATGCCCCCCAATGAGGATAATGGAAATATAAGGTGTGAAATTGACACATGATTATATAGAGGCTTAGCAAGTAGGCTAATTGATCTAGGTAATGGGTTATAAAGGATGGTGTAATTGTTTTTCTAGAGAAGTTAATGGTTAAGGGATTGTCGGTTGACATTTAAATTAGTTAAATGGGATTAATGGGAATATGATAATGAATAATGGTTACAAATTAATATTCTTAGTGGGATTGGTACATGAAATGTGTAAGGGGATAAAGGGGTAATTAATATAAATGTTGAATGTGTTAATGGATTGATTCAAAAATTTAATTATCCATTTATTGATATTATTATGATGTTGCAAATGAAATTGGATATTATTGTTGTGATGTGGCTAATTGCGGTGAATGATAAATATGGATGTTCATGAGGCATGTAATAGTGGGGTATAGATATTAGGTTTTACACCCATAAGTTGAGTTGGACCGAGGTTCAAGCTCCAACCCTAAATGCACGGGTTCGGGAAGGGGATGGAGTTATATTCCACTAAGGGTTTCATTCTACCCGGACTGAGGCTTTTAGGTGAGGATTATGTGGTTGTTATAATTTGATGCCTTGTGAGATAGGAATTAATTTTATTCCCATACGATTAAGAACATTGAACATTCCTGATCCATTGAACACATGAAAAATGTATATTAAACAACGGAATATCTATGTAGTGAACCTATATTCAATGGTAGTATAATTTAAAGGATAATATTCTTTAATGTCCTATTGAAATATTTACCTTTTATTTAACATTATTTATCACTTGTATGCACTATCTAATTTTGTTAGATATTTTGTATACACTATTGGTTGCTGCCTAAAAAATCATACTTACACCCTGCTCGAGCTGCCTTGGGTTACAGGATTGGAGGTCAGTGAAGGGCATGGGACCTTTTCTAGGGAGTTTGTTTTGACATTGGACATATATGGGTGAGGTTCTAGATGTGGAGTTGGGGCAATTTTGGGTATACTAAATTTTTTATTCCTTTTTTGGGTTTTGTTCACTTGGCACTGTAGCATGGAATGAAATAATTACTGTTGTATATGGTTATACCTGGTTTATGAATTGGTTATTTATTCATGTTTTTAATTTTTCCATATTGATTCCACTATTAAAACTACTTTCTTATGTGGATATATTTGGTAGAGAGGGTATAGTCTCCCCACGTATCGTATTAGACTATCACTGTTATTCGGTAACCTCTAGCATGTCAGGAGGCATGCATGAGGTCATGTGGTGACCCAAATCGGGGCACCCTTAGTGGCTTCTAGGTTGAGGATGCTAAAATCAGTCATGTTATAAGCAATATATATTAACATAGTGACAACTGATAATAATTTATTAGAGTGAAAAAAAAATTCATACCCCCAACTTCTTTGGAAATCTCATTAAAAAAACTCCCAATATATTTTTTATAAACATTCAACCAGACATCTATTTGGGAATCTTGGTGGCCTTTACATGGAGACTACATTAAAAAAATATAAATTTACAATTTAATATATCAAAAAAAACATTGTATAATAAATATTTAAACTAGTTAATAAAATACCAGAGTCGATCGACATCTCGAAAAACTCTTTGACCCTATTGTGTGAGAATAACGCTTCCTCAAAATTCCTATCGTTTAATCAATTAAATTTAAATTTAGAACATATATTTTGAAATATTCATGCAGAAAGAAAAATATAAACGATAAAAAAATTCATATTACTAACCAAAAATATATATATAACAATGATTATGACTGACTTCACAAATGATATAAGTTGTTGATAAATGAAGTGATAACTGCACATACAATCATTTTATCCTTCAATCATGATATTTTCATGATCCATCATTACATTATATACTTCATCCACTCTTAAAAAACTTATATTTTCAATATCATGATGTAAAAATAAGTTTTCATTTTTTTTTTAATGGGATTCAATGTAAGAGGACAAATCTTCCACTTCATTACCCATATCAGACAAGTCTCCTTGTTTTATGTGACAACTACACTCCACCCATCATCTATAAAATATTTCACATAATATACCATTTTTCCTATTATGATAAGATATATGGATCATGTAGTTCACACTAACCAACAACCATCAAGTGATAGATGTTCACAGATGTAAATTTCAAGGAATCTATTTTAACACCCTTGATAATTTCTACCCAATTTCATTTGAAAAAAAAACTAAAAATGTCAAGTGTAGTTTAATTCAAAAATATCATTCAATTTTCAAAATTATACTACTTAAAAAAAATAAAATATTCCTCTATTTATTGTTTTCAAAACCCTTTCCAGATCAATTTCATGAAATATAAATCCATTCATGTTGTAATCATTGAACATTCTATCTTGTTTTAGAGTACCTCGAGCAAGAAACAAAAAATATTTAGACAAATATTCTATATTATCAGTATTCTTGATCTTAAAAAATTAATATAGATTGTGAGATTTACAAAATATATGAATCAAACTAATATGTGTATTGATTTCAACATTTATGAACCTACACATTGTGCAATCAATTTTATGAGCTCTTTATTAACATCTTTTGTTGTATATTTCTCATTTCATGTTCATCCTCTCATTCATATCTTTGTTTGTATCCGTAATTGGTCAATAAATGTATCTACAATTTCATTATTTAGTATCACATATAAATGTTTCTGTAATAATTCAATTTATGTTAGTGTAAGATTTCAGCTCCTCCCAACTGATCATCTAATAAAAGGAAAGATTTTTTTTATTTCCGATGTATTTCAGATTGAGTCAATGTGACGTCAACATGTCAAACTCAATTAAATATTTTTCTCAATATCATCAATGTATCTAGAAAAAACAATAATACAATCCTCTTCAAAATAGCATTAAAAAACAGAGCCTTTAGGTTTAGCTTTATTTTTCATGTATGATTTAAAATTCCCAACATATCTACTAAATAAAATAAAAAAACATAATTAATAATTTAATGAATTTACAATAATAGTTTAATGAAAAAAAACATAAAAATGAATTACTTATCAATTGGATACATCCATCGTTAATGTACGGGGCCTTTTAATTTAGATTCTTCATCCAAATGCACAGTTAAATACATCATGACAGTAAAAAATGACGAAGGAAAGATCATCTCCATTGCACAAAGTGTTATTAAAAATATCTTCTAAATGATTTAAAGTGGAAATTTATGTATAGTTTTCTCACATAGTTGTCTGAAAAATGTGCAGAATTGGAGTACAATAGTAGTAACCTTTTCAGGTGATAATATATGCAATTCCAATGGAGCTAAATACTATAAAAATATGTTAATCATGTATTTTGAAAACATGTAACCTATTATTAGTTAATTCAAAAAAACATGAGATGTTACTTGAATACCCATCAAATGTGTTCAAATGTTTTAAAATTCGATTTAATATATCTTTATACCTATTTTCAATGAAAAAAATTCTGGATCATGCATTCTACTCTCATCTGTCCAGACATCACTCTTTATGTTCATTGCATATAAGTATTTCCAATAATTGAGATGATCCTCCACCATACCATGATCATTATGTAATGTGAATATCAAATTTTTACAAAAATTATTCTCAATATGCATCACATCATTATTATACCAAAACAAATTCATTTACCAATACGAACGTTTCAAGAATATATATTTTTGGTTCCATTGTTGTCTCCTGATTTCACATAACGATGCACTTTAAACCCACTTCCCACTATCATGAAAATGATGCACCTTATTGAATTCTATTTAAAAAATTTCCCATTTGTGTTAATATTTTTGAACATGTTAAAAACATTGGAGGTGGTCTATGATCAATGAAACCATTATATTTTGACTTGTTCAGCCAAAATCTATGAGATGCAATGAAAAATCATTTATGAAACAAAAATCACCATAATCTACTATGAGTTATCCACTAAAGGCTTAAAATTAAAGATAAAAATTAGACAAGACAAACCCATGTATGTGTTCCAACAAGATAAATTCCCAAGTCCCAGGAAGTCACTAATTGTCCACATTTGAGCAGCTTTCATTTTGAACATTGTTCTAAGAGATATATCATATGTCTCAAAACTATTTATCCATAAATCTTGTAATTATTAAATTAAATGTGGAAATTAAACATCAATTTCACATCCAAGAATTATTTTTGTAGTAATAATCATCGAAAGGATAAAAGATGTTTCTTTAATACACATCCATGGAGGCTGATTGTAAGGGATCGAAACAACTGACCAAATTCTATAACTAGTACTCAAAGCCCCATATGGGTTGAATCCATTAGAAGCCAATCCCAATCGAACATTCCTAGGATTAGATGACAAATATGGATGTAATGAATCAAATTTATACCATGATTTTGAATCTTTTGGATTTCTACATGAACCATCATTTTTTATCTACATATTACCAATTCATGTGTTCGATAGTTTTTATGACATGAATCATCCTTGCAATCGAGGTTTTAAAAGAAAGTAATGAAAAACCTTTGCAGGTGTGTTCATTTTCTTCTTCTTCATGGTAGTATGTTAATTCAGACTTCCAACATCACACATAGACTACCATCAATAGAAAGAAATATTCGTGCAATTCTGTCTTCTTGAATCCTCTCCCCAATAAAGCATATAATCCTTGTGACACATAAAATCTTTTGTATAATTATGACCAAGATTGATAAAAAAAATTCATATCATAAAAAGAGTTAGGGATATTTGCATCAGGAAATGAATCATGCAATAATTCCAATATCATGGACATCGCCTTATTTGAAATTCCACATAGGCATTTGATATTTTACAACTTCACCAGAAAAGAATGTTTTAAATATTTCAAAAATCCACTATACAACTCTTGATTTCTATCTTCAACTAAACCATAAAATTCATATATCTTCTCAGTGATTTTTTATTTTACATTAGTATCCACAAAATCAATATGAGGATCCAATGATATGTTACAATCTTGATCTGGTTGTCCTACAATCTCAAAAACATCACTTTTCATGTTGCTATGTGTATCACCCTCCACTGGTTGTTCGGATATGTTTTGATGTTGATGTTGGTGTCTTTCAATGTCAAATTAATCATTTATAAGGGTTTTCATTTCATTTTCCATTGTCGAAAATATTGTGAGCTCATTTTGTGGATTGACATTAGTGCTCATCCTATTTGTAATGATCGATTCTCTATAACCTATCCAACCCAAATAATGAGCACAAAATTGATTCAATATAAAGTGATCATAAACATAATCTCTCTTCATCAATTTTCTATATTTACATTTGGGAAATGGATATCTTATTCCCCATCAATAAATAAATTGGAAATTGAAAAATCTAAAAACTCCTCCAAACCCTTAGTATACTGAGGTGTGTTCCTTGGTAATATGATCCAAATTTTATCTATATATATCACAATGTGACTACAAATTATAAAAAAAACACATAACTGTTACTAAATTGGAAAATATATTCATATATATATGTTGAAAAAATATGAATATGTTAAATAACCATAAACTACCTTTTAAATGTATGTATAACCATCTGTAAAATAATAATTACACACATTTCTGAAAAATAATAAAACTATTTAGACTATTAGAATATGTCTATGAAGAAACTAGTTTAGAGTAGTGAACTTCAACCCTTCTTTAATTGATACAAAATAAGGAAATATAGGGAAACTAGAAATGCATCAACAAATCAGTATAATGAATCTATAAATTTCTAAATTTATTTATTATTCTTTATCCACTTCGTTCCTTAGATTCTATTTATAGACAAAACAAAAATGGATAAAATATTTTATAAAACCATTCAATCTTCAACACATGGGTGTTTCCTAGTTCATCATAATACATTTAAAACCCAAAAATGTAAAATCCAAAGAATATAAAAGCAATATAAAATTACAATTACAATCAATAAATAAGGTTAATAATGAATTTTCATAAACCAAAAACATATTTTTTAGTTATAGAAAATTCATGAACCATGGAGTACCCACCATTAAAAATAAATTTAGTTGAAAACACCATGTGTAATTTATTTTTTCTAGAGAAAACACTCATTGTATTGTTATAAAACATCAAACAGTAATATAATTACATTTGAAATTAAAATACCTTATCATTATGAATTCCTTTTATTATTACATAAGGAAGAAATGGGAAATTGGTGTTTTTTCGTGATAAAACCATTAAAAGTATCTAAAAAATTAGTTTTCTATTTAATAAAAACGACTTTAAAAAGACAATAATTAAAATAAATCTCAAATAAAAGGAAGGGTATGGAGAAACTTACCTCAATGAAAAAAATCACATCACCTTCAATGAATAATATAATATGAGGTTATAAGAGGGACTTCAAAATACCTAGAAATCAAAACCCCCTATTTAAGTCATCCATATAATTGATATTCAAACACTATTGCTGATAGGGTTAGAGAAAAGGTGATAACCAAGGAAGAAATAAAGAGAATAAATAAGGATAAGACTGAAGAGACCATAACCTTATGATTTGAATGTGAAACCACTAATAAACCACATAGATTACACTATAGAATGATAGGAGAGGGAGATAGTTGTTAGGGGTATGTATATTAAACATCCTGTTGAAATTGGGGAATGAAATTTGGGAAAAAGTATTTAAAAAATAAAATAAAAATAAAAAATAAAAACAATTCCCCTTTTTTAGTATTTTTCATTATTTACCTCCCCAGTTTAATTTCATGGTTTATAGAACCATGTGGAAACCTTATATCCTATAAAAGAATCAAATTTCTTATATTTTTCATCCCAATACACATTAAATATAATATAATATATAATATAAAAAATTTATACAAAGAAATGTGAGAATTGGTTGTTACAACATGTGGTGTAATCCTATGGGGATTTTTATAATCACACCCTATAGCCACCCTTATGGTGTATATAAATTTTGTATTATTTTACTCTATTAAAGGAAAGGATCCACTATGAGGTAGTTTTTTTATTGTATATTTTTTTTGGGTTTTGGAGGAGGTGGATAGGTGGTAGATACTCCTTATTCACACAACGATGAGTTACAATGGTTCATGTTTTGGTTATTTTTGGTCATTTATTTTGGTATCTCATGTATATTCATCCTATTAATATTAACATCACATTTTTTCCTTTATTTTAGAATTATTTATGTACATGTTGTTTTATATTTGAATTGGACTTGTTGTTTAAATTTGGTTTTGAGTTGTTATTCCATGTTTGGTCGTATGTTATTTCAAAATAATTTATCATGTATGTATGACCCACCAATTTAATCGAAAGCTATTCTGTATTTTATAGTGGAACCAAATTTTATTGTATTAAATTTAATTAGGTGAAATATTTCCTAATAGATTATGTTTGATTCTTAGGAACTAATTTTTATCTCGTAGTTATCAGGAATTCAATTCAGACCTTTTAGTGGGATAAATCATGGATTTGGAGGGGGAAGCTTGGGTTAGTTTATTAAATATGGGATACATAAACAACATCCCTTCTCCCTATATATTATATTAACTTCCATTATGATTCTCCATATTAAACTTACTATCAAAGACTCCAAGATCATTTACTATTCAATGACTCTATTTAGATCATTCCTGTATAACATAAATTTCCTTTATAAATATGAACCTCCTAGATTTATAAAGTATTATAAAGTTTTGGATTTAATCCATTATAAACTCTATCAATATTAATTTCTAGATCAATTAAAAATACACAAGCATACCTTTCTAACTAAGTAAAGTTAACATCATATATCATACTGGATACATTATTATTCTACTTTAGTTTATGTAATTTTCATCTCATCTTGATTTTTTCATTTTGAGGGATGTATATATCAAAGAAAAACCTCATAAAATCACACCATAGCATATATTAAATGTATTCTTTATTATTTATATTATTTATTAATGCACACCATTGATCAAAATTTCCTTCAAGATGATAAATTTTAAAAAAACATTCTACTTTTCACAGTGTTAATCGTATTAAATATATTTTACAATGATGATACCAACCATTAAACTATAAGTGGATCCATAGGCTCATAAAATAAAATATTTTATTTCCATAGGTCAATTACATGACGAAGTATGCCTTTCCATATGGTTATGGTTATTATCAATAACTTGAGCCATTGTGTTAATTCAACCATGGTGTTTTCAATATTGGTACCTAGGATTTTTTTTGAACATATGGATAATCATAACATTTACTATTGTATCCCCCACATCGTCCATTATTATTAGTGCATCTCATTCCCCCATCCATCATAGAAATTCAAAAAAAATTAATCAGAAAGAAATTAATAAAAATAAATTCGTGTATAAAATTCTATCCCCATACACCTATGCTAGCTCTATATAACTAATGATTTTCTCCAAAGGATTTCATCCCAACTACCTAATGTTCCTATGTGATATAATATGAAATATTTTGGAGGGATTTTAATTAATATTAATAAATTTCCTTTCTAAATAGCCATATTTAACTGGTTAAATTCAAGAACCCCTTGACATTAGAATCTTTCACTTACCTGTTTGCAAAAAACAAACATGAACACAAGGAACACAATTTTTTTTACAAGGTTCACCATTGACATGAGTTAATTTTTCCTTATTATTCCAATGATAATTCTCAGACAAAAATTGATTATAGTAGGGTAAATATATATCATCCTTAACCTAAATCCATTCCCAAAAAAAAGTATCCCCCCTTTCTTGATATTGGATCCATCTTGTTCACAGTGGTGTCTAAATTAAAATGAAAATTCCTTTCATGATCTCTAGAATGATTCAACACAAAAGATATATCTTCTATTTGAGCCTCATAATATTCAAAATAAATTCAATATCCCTAAAATTTTAAGAACTTTATATACATATGAATTAATATTTAATTTTAAATTTCTAGTGGTACTTAATTCCTTATAAAACAGTATTCTTAAAATCATTTCCTCATATTTTAATCTCAAAATACCTTGATGATATTTTCCAATATTAAAAATTAACAAGTCTTTGAAAATCAGTAACAAAATAATCTCTATATTTGAAACTAATCAAAATGATAATCTTGAAATCATATAGTTTGTTCATCATAATTAGAGTCAAAAAATTTCTTTTTTTAATCTCTAGAACTATCACACAGAGATCATCAAAGATATTATTTGAATACATATATTTAAATAACATCAAAACTCATCTTTCGAAATCCAAAAATCATAAAACACAAGGTCAACGACAAGGCTTGTGACCAAAAGAATGAATTGGCGATGCTCGGGACCAGCGGTGACGCATGGTGAAGGGCAGCGATGCTCAGGACCTGTGGTGAGATGCGGCAGCGAGGCACATTGAGGGTAGGGCTACAGGGGGCAGGGGGTGTTTGGGTCAGGGTAGTTTAGTGTTCAGGGTATAAGAGTAAGTACTATGAAAAAATGAAATATTTAGTGATGGTTTTTAACATACTACCAAAAAATTGATTAAAACTATTAGTGGTGGATTAATAAATCGCCACTAAAAAACTGCTGCTAAACACTAATTTTGGTGTAGTAAGACAATGGGTTGTAGATTCTGAAATGTTTTCTATATATTACAATCAAGTTGATCATTCTTGAAGACCTAAAGATAATATTTATCCTAGTTTGGAACTTGATGAGTTTTTGATTTAGTCTGAAGAAGAGAAATAATAAGTTGGTGTTGAGGGAAAAGAGAATAATCAATTGATGTATGGAGTGATCTTGATCTGTCACCAAAAGATTATCCTATCACCTATGGAGTTCCTAGTCCACCTAATAGGTTTTCTAAAATAATTTTTTTTGTTACAAGTGATAAAAAAATATTTTGTGGTTTATAGGGATGATCAATATAAAATTTCAAAGTCAACAAAATCAGATGCCGATGATGAGGAGGAAGAAGAAAGAGAAGAAAAATATGTTGACGAAAATGAGTATACAGATGATTAAATTTACACTAAATTTGATAATAATAATGATAGAATCATGAAAAACTATATTGATATTCCTTATCGGATAAAAGATTCATTTATTGAGGGGATCATTTCCCATTAAGGGAAATTCTTCCTGAGAATCCAGCAGGTAATGTTAGTGAGTCTAGTTCAGTTTCAACTGGTCAAGATGTTTCACATTCTACTGTGTCTGAACAGTTGAGATTTATAACTATTATTGAACTACATGTTACTGAGTAAGACAAAAATATCCAATATAATTAGAGTTTGGGAATGAATAGTTGGTTGATGTTTATAATTCCTCTTTGGATAAAAATGTTTAAGGTGAACCCACTACTACTAATGCTTAGAGAGATGTTGAGATGAAATGTGAAGCTACTCATAATACATAGATGGAATCCAAACCTACCGGTGTTGGACAAACTATGGCTGCTCAAAGTTTAGAAAATAAATGAAATCACGGAGATTCAATTTGTTCTACCACTTTTGGTCATGAGACCATAGTTTCTATTTCAGATATATGGGTAGATCATATGGATGAGGAGTGGCGGAAATTATTGGATTCTTAAATAATCCCTCCATGTTTAGGAAAACCTAAAGTCGGTATGAAAGGTTATCTTAAAGGATCCTTAATATCCCAGGCTGATCTTGATGGTATATATGAGAAGTTCAGTTTTTTGTGACCTATTGTACCTGAACCTACTCCAATTATTCCTTTGGATGTTTTCACTCATAAAGAATTAATTTTTTTAGTGAAAGGATGATGGTTGAGTTTCACTGGAGCTAATAAAATCAAACACATCTTTTGAAAGGGATTAGTAAAATAGATGAAAGGTATTTATTTGAGTTGTTTATCTAGAATATCCAACAAAAAATGATGTATCATATTAATGAGGTGGAATTTGAAAGTAAGAGGATTGTAAGTGAACTGAATTATTTCAAATCATTGGTTGATTAAATCAAATCTGCGTTACGAGCATATTTGGATGGTATTCTTAAAATTATTGTGGATACCTCTTCAGTTACATTTTTTTATCTTATTCCTACTCCAGTGTTTGATATTGATATCATCCATCCAGTGGTTAGAGATTCATCTACAACAACCACATTTGGTCCCTCTAGTGGAGACCTTATAAATCCTTTATAAATTCACATGAAATTTAAGAAGGGTATTGAGCATGAACACATGATGATGAAAAACTATGCCAATGATATGAATTCAAAAAGATACACTATTACTAATTCTATAAAGTTCTATCTCTCGATAATCTATACCGAACATGATATGGATTCCCAGTTTGAGTACATGGTTAAGAATCTGAGATTGCCTCTACTGACTCAAGATTTCAAATAGTAAGTTATGAAACTCAAGGAACCCACTCCCCCTCTTCAAACCTTTAATGTGAATAAGGATTATTTCCTCAAGTCCATATAAAAGGGAAGTCATATTATTATGGATTTTATCAATCTCCAAAAGCCTTATCTACATGTTCATACTTCTACATTTGTAGCTCCATATGTCTTCCAAATTCCTTCGACCTCTGATGGACTCACTACTGGACCAATGTACCCTTAACCTCATCCACTCTATCATTCTTCCATGGTCTCCAATCCTTTTTCACCTTTACCTCCTCACCTTTAACCTTTTCCAATGCACCTAATGAATCTTTCAGACATCTTAGAGTAGTTGTGGTTATAGAAGGCCATTCTCAAATTTTTTTGTCCTTTCCTTTAGTGTCCCATTTATTCATCCTTTTCCCGATCTAGCTACCTCAGCTCAATATAAAGAGAAATATCAGTCTAAATTCCACGAATAGGTGGACCCTTCTTCCCACCCTTGATCTTTGTATTTTTTTGGATTAGACTCTTATGTTTTTAAGGGTTCTATCTTGTAATATCATTTTTTCCATCCCTTTAAATATCTTTCTTAACTCTCTTTTTTCTGTTTGACTGTTATCTACATCTTAATGTGTTGATTCTTCTCTAAATTACCTTTTTGATAATCCCAAAAGTGGTAGAATATTTATGCCTTACTTAATCCTCATCCTTGATATTATGTACTTTACATCTTATTATCTTTGAAATATTGTATCATTGTATCTCTGATACCATCTCCACAAGTTGTGAATTATATGTTTTATTAGATATCATGATCACTATTGAAAAAATTAATATGATGAATTGTTTTTACTTATATAGTATTCTTTTTATACTATTATTTGTGATAATAAAAAGGGGGGATATTATTGACCACATGGTTTTAATGATTCCAAAATCATGTATTTAATAATACTAATGAATTTTACTTTTACTTGTATGAAATATGTATTTTGATAATAGGTGATAAAACTATATCTATGAGACATTGTTGGTCATGACACGTTGTTTGTAAGAAAAATCCTTATGTCAGAGATACTGCTAGGACTTTACAATGTCAGACTGACATACCAATGGACCGAAGACGTGACAATGTATGAGACACCATTGAGTCAGACACCATTGGTTAACACACTATCATGACTTCATGTAGTTAGAATGAAAAAATGAAAAAGTAAGAGATATCATTGATGAGACACCATCAATAACATGTTTCCAGACACATAATGCTAACACGGAAATATTTAAGTCTAAGACATCATCAGAGCATACACTATCAGAACCATACATTGTTACCTATGACACTACTAGTATCACACCACCATCTTTCTAAAATATTTGTAATGTATGATACACCTCCAAAACAACATACCGCTATAGAAATATACCATAAATATCATACAACCAGTATCATACCACCAGAACATGACCTACCACCAGAACATGAGCCAACTCTATAACACGACACACCACCAGACCTAATGACACAATAATTATTCATATTTCTTTACTTATTTGGTTTTGAATTATATCAGTCTAATGGAAATATTTTTTTAGATAATTATATTTACTATTTTAATGATTGTTCCTTAAATGCCTAATAAAAAATAAGTCATAATGTGAAATATAAGGAAGCATATCTAGATATTATCCTTGCTAATATTATTGATAAAAAGTGAAACATATTTCAACATTGATAAGTAGACAAGAGACAAAACAGACACATGAAATAATAGAGAAGCACGATGTACAAAAAGTTTCCAGTTGGACCTATTTCAAATCAAAAGAGATGACATTCATTGAAATATTTATGAGAAATATAAACTTCATTAGTGCTTTATTCCATTCAAAAAACAATAGTAAGACACCCATTGTTTCTTTGAATATTTCAAGATAACTTAACTCAGTCCTTATTGGGGAATCAAATATAGATTCAAAATCAATGTTGCAATAGAACGAGCATATAAAAACCGTATACTCCCTGATTTCTCGTTTCTATTTATTTATTATTAAATTTGATAAGTTTATGATATAATCTATTTTATGTACACACACTATCTCCTCTTTTAAACAAGAAGATACATGATATCTTCTCAAACATTATTCAAATTTATTTTTCCTATGTATAAGAGTGGTAGAGCTCCATGTGTGGCATGTTTATCTTTACTCTCACAAATAACTATTGAAGAGGTTGTGTATGACCTGAATAGTGTTATCTATTATAAAAATCTATCCACATTGTAGATCATATATTTATTTTATATAAAATTATTTATGGTATGTGATCACCTAATTTAGAGGACTAAATCTTGACTTTAGACTGAATCTCTTGAATACATTTTTCTCTACTATGATTATTCAACATTGTTATGCATTAAAATTGAAAACATTTTTAACTATAAACATAATTTATAATTTGATAGTGTATCTTAATTTGTGATCATATAGTATTCTGATCATGTAAATTTATTTCAAAGGATTCAATAATATTGTTTATGTTATTCATCCGAGACATAATCAATCTTTAGAGAACTCTTCAAAATGATAAAGATATATATCATACTACTTATTTTGAAAAGATGATTTATTTTTTAATATATTAGAGATTTAAAAATATCCATTTTAAATTGAAATTTTAATGGATACTCAACTCACCCCCCCCCCCTCTTGAGATACTCACTCCAACCAACAAATAGATTTGTGAGAATAAAAATATTTCTTTATAAAAATATTCCCTTTTAAATTAATTCAGTTCATTTTAACTATTGAAATCATTTTATATTTGTGTAAACACTATATTTACATAATTTAGTTAATAATTTTCAAAAAATCTATTTTAATTTCTTGTTTATATATTATTATATTTTTTTAAAGAATATATTATTGTTTAGTAACACTCGATCGTGCATGTTACACAATCCATCGCGGTAAGTGAGTCTTTCTTGAAATGTAATCTTACCTCAGTGCTCTATATAGTGGAATCTAACAATAAAAATGTTTGTAGGGCACGATTAACTTGGAATTTCTTATAACACATTCAAAATGTAATTATTTAATATATCTAAAATAATTATTTTCATTGTTGAATGAAATGAAAAATATCTAAAAGATTAAGTTAATTCAAAAAAAAATCACAAACTCATAGGGTGTCTCATTCTACACCCATAAAATAAATTTCACCCTCGAAATTCATCTCAGTTATCAAAGGTTTAATACTTGAGATATCCTTTCACAGAAACATACATCAGTAAACTGAACACTAAAACATCCTTTGGAAGAAATAAAGTTTGACACATTATGGTTACCCAAAGAATCATATAAATTGGATTCTAAATATGATAACATACATGGTAATTGAAATCATGGAAAGGGAAGATAAATACAACCATCATTTTCTGATGAAGAGTGATAGTGAACAAGTTTAGTTGGATAAGACCCTTTTATTAAATTTGAAGAATTTTCAAGGAAAATATATACTTGCATGATTTCATTATAACGTCACCCTTTGTTGTTCATTGATCCACATAACCACATTATCTAAAAAGAAAGGTTATTTTTGTCATTCCAGAAGTACTAACAGATCATCAGACCCATGATATGTCATCTCATGAGTTATCATAAACACCAAGTCATTCGAACAAGATATCCAATATTCATAAATCCTCATATGTAGAGATAAAACATTAATCTTACTGAATAAATCTAATGTTTAACTTAATATTTAGATACATTTTTAACCTTACAATCCTTCCAAAATATTGAAATTAAAATATTTAGAGAGAAAGAAATTAAATTTTCTTAACATTGATCCCCATATACCACAAATTACTACATGGTGGTCACTTTCCAAACATGTTAATAACCTTGTACTAATTCCCTCAATTACCATAAATCATTTTTTATAACATGAAATATTCCTTATTCCAATGATTAATAGATATATTCTTAAAATCCTAGAAGTTTTAACCATCATCCTTGATGACATAGAACTCTTTTTCTATACTCAGTTACAAGGTAATCTATAACTTCCAATATACCTATAAATTTACCAAATATCATTATCCAGACATCATTATCTCAATGATAGAAAATAATTATGGGTTACCTTTTCTTAATAAAAATATAACCTTGTAATTAAATCACATTACCATTCCATTAGTAACAGTAAACATAAACATATAAATACAGAGTGAAAAACATAAGCAAAACAATCTTTGTATATTTCATCATTCATATAACATAACTTTCTAATCCAAATACATAAGAACATTGATTATTCAACTTCATATGTAATCCTTAATAATTATACCTCATCCTATTACATAATGACTCTTTCTTTTCAAATTTCATTTTTCATCTTATCATCATCAACAATACAACCACTACTCATACCACCATGTTGATTCTCTTCTAGAGATTTGGTCTTAAGACATTGAGTGGAATAATGGCCACTTATTCTTCACTTAAAACATATAACATTAGATGACGAACTAGTGTGACCAATATTCTCAATAATTTTTTTAACTAAAGTCTTCATTTTTTCGTTGTCGTCACTTTCTATCGGTCATTCTTTTCTATAGTCAAAACACATTCTTGTTCCATTAAGATATTAACTTAGGTTACGTTTTCCACATTATGGACAGAAATAAAACTGAATAATTCTCCGTATATTTTGTCCATTACCTATACATTAAAAAAATCACTTGTTATCTTCCTTGGTCAGTCTGAGAGTTGGTTAAGGTACCCATTTTTTTTCATGTTCCTTGAAAAATGATTAGGCATGATCACAACATCCTTCACTCTAGTGATAATCCCATTTGACTACTCATCAAAAAAAATTCATCATATTCGTCCTTAATCTAGTTACTTCCAGTTCCCTCCATTAACTAAAACCAGGAATAATTGATTAAAAATGATTATTGTAGAGAAGAATCACATAATCATGAAAAGAACTTATATGTTTTATAAATTGTGAAACCTTTCTTAAAATATGACTCCTCATGTTTATCTTAGGTTATTCATAAAAAACTCCTATTTAAATCCTTCATGATGTTTCATGAAGAGTTTGTGAATTACCAAATAATATCCCCCATGTGTTTCAAACTAGGTGTGTAGAAAGGCATGTTGTCGTGTACTACATTACCCTGATTCAAGTCCATTGTCATGTAGAAAATTACCCTGATTCCGGCCCAGGACATCTTGTCGGAGTTGTTACCCCAAGGTACATATGTTCCAAATCCACATCCACTAGTAGTATCTAGACAGGGATGTATTTTTAGTAAACCACTCACTCTATCCTTTACCACAATTCCAGTACATTTTCTTATTCTTTCTTTTACCCTTAGACTTTTCTTTAGACATTTATTTATTATTATCTCTATGGTTTTCTCATCCTAGTTTACAAAGGTTATCAAACCCATTTCTTTGATACCAACTATAATGAACCACTCTTGATAAACATTAACATTTCATCACTTTTTCTGCATACTTAAAACATTATACAAACAGATACACAAAGACTGTACTAGTCTAGTTCCTTTGGAAACATGGAAACAAAAACACTAGTACATAAATGATTAACATTATCTCCCACTAATTTCTTATTGATTTTCAACCTTCTTAGACACATAAAACATAATAAAGTTCTTCATAACCTGGGAAAGGAAACATAAAAAAGGGTGATCTCAGATGACCGTTTAGGGTAAACAAGGGAGACATGTAGGAATAAACATGAGCATAATGGTCTAAGAACATGATCAAGAAAGTATACGATCATACCATACATATCAAATATAATAAACATGAATCACGAAATAAATCTTGGTAGTTCTTAAGGCATGAATCATTTTTAAATAAAGAATATAATCCTTGAAAGTGTAACATAGAAATAAAACATGGAATTATGGATGAAACATAATAATATAATAATGTTTTCCATAGTAGTCAAATCATCACTCCCAAGGAAATATTAGTGGAAAAAATTCTTTACATAACCAGGTTCACTCCCCATCCTTGCCCTATATCATTGATCCGAGTTCACTACTCATTTGATCCATATAATACTGAACCATATTCACTTTGTATTCTAGTTATTTCAATCTCATAAGATATAAATCATTACCCAATGCATTTGAGGGAGATATAGGTCTCACCCATCTCATAGAGAAATCAAACACACTTGTGCCACATAATGATAAACAATCATATCTTAACCCATGAAAGGAAATGGGTTTCATAAATATGTAATATTATCTTAACATATGGAAAAAATATAGGTTTCATAATAATTTCATCAATGAATAACTCATGAAAGGAAGTAGGATTCATAAACATATAACCCGTGAAAAGAAGACAGTTTTATAAAAATCCTATCATCAATACACAAATCATTTAGAGAATGAATTTGAATTTAAACTTTAAATAATTTCCCAAAAAGGAATGTGTAACACCAATGTTTGTCATTTTATATAGGAAATAAATTTTTAATATCTTTTAAAAATCACATCATAATGAAAATATCCTTTCTCCATTGAAAAATTCTTCTTAAAATGTAAAGTCTTTTAAAACTAATTTTCATGAAAATAATATTAAAATGTTTAAAGGAATAATTGAGACCATTTTTAAATATTTTTTCCTTTTAAGGCATTTAGGGGATCTTTAAAACCTTTTGAAACCCATTTTTACTTGAAATCATATAAAAGAATAATGAAAACATTTTTGAAAACCACTTTCCTTATAAAATACTTCAAATACTTTTAAATAATTATTGAAAATGATTTGAAAACCATTTAATTGAAATTATCTCTTAAAAACATTTTCTTCAAATTATACCTTTTAAATATGTAGAGGAAACATAAAAGAAATGAAGGTGGGTAAGTCAGTATATGTCATTTGTTGTGAAAAGAATATTCATTTTTCATAGTAAAAGGATAGAAATAATGCCCTGTTTGAAAAGTCACAAGAAGATTCCTTTGAAAAAATTGGTGAAATAAAAAAACCATTAAAAATGTCATTTAATAATCATAGGATATTAGAATAATATTCTTGTAATCCCTTTTTATATGTAATGGTTTTGAAAGAACACATGTTTTAAACCATAGATAGAGGTATGGTCATATTTTTTTTGAAACATTTTCTTAATTAACATAATTACCGAAGAGTGGAAAAAATGGTACAATTACAAGAAGAAATAAATAATGAAATTTAGAGAATAAAATTCAAGTTTTTTCTTGAATTATGGATTTTATTATGTCATTAATATAAAACATGATCATAAATAATCTCAATAAACAGTGATATTTTTCAATAAATTGTTACCACATGGTATCAGTGAATAATACTCCCAATCTAGAAAATAAAATTTCATGGTTCTTAAAATATAATTAAAAGAAGGATATTAATAATATAACATTTATAAGGTTGTTTATATACCTCATATAAAAATATATTTGTATAACATGGCATGTCTCTCAAATAAAGAAAATTGATAAAAAATTAATTTACCAATTTGGTTACTTTTGAAACATAAACCCCATGACAGAATGATCATAAAATGGTTATTTAAATACCCATAGATTTAATTATAAGATTCATATAATAAATTCATGGGTATTATATACACCGCAAAAAAGAAGTAAGTAGTGAATAAGGCATGTATCTCACAAAAAATAGGAGTGAGGTGAAATCCTCTGACCTTGTGTCTTGACTATCGTCTTACTCATTAATACATCCTATATAATGAATATAAATTTTATTATATATATATATATAAGAACCATAATATTTCTTATAATACCATATATGGGTCTATTTTGGCTTTATATTACCCACTTTTTAACAATTCTATACTATGGTTTCACTTCGGTTAATATTCAATTTGTTTTTCGCATTTGTCTTAATTTGTTCTATCTTTGGTAATTATATTTTTATCATTATTTATAAAATTTAAATCATGAATTAAATATAATTTATATTAATAATATGTGTATTATAATAATCACTAAAATATGGAATTATGAAATTTAATACACCGTTCATGGAGACGGTAAGTCATACGTGTGTATGAAAGTTATTTCCATTTAGTTATCATAATGAATGAAAAAAGTAGGAGACATATATATATATATAAATGTAGATATATAATTATTAATTTATATTTTTTATATCATATATATCATATATATTTTCTACACACAACCTTAAAACATTCCATGTAGTGTACGAACAAATAACATCGCTTTGAGGGGGTGGTAGTCTGCACTTCCTAAAACGAAATTATCGTATTAACACAAAATTGAAAGTATAAATATATGTGTTTTAAAAGAATTAAAAAAGCATAAATACATAATAAATATAATATATAACATAGAAAAATATATTTTACATCATTATTTCAAGCATTATAGGTGGTTAAAAAAATGAACAATAATCATTTAATGAGGCGGTAGTTCATCATACATGTAAACATTATATTCGTTACCCATCAGATAGAAGTGTGTATAAGTAAATGTAAAAAACATAGCATAAAAACACCCCAGTATATTTATAATAATTTTCTATGCCATAATATAATATGAATATTTTAGGGAGTGGAGAAATAAAATAAATTTAAGGAGTTTGAGGGAGTGTGTTACCTCTTAATATGGTAATTCCTGTTAGTTTTCACCAAAGGGATTACTTGGAAGGATTAATGCCATAATGACCGCCAATGGCGGTCTCTAACCTAGAGAAATTTTTTTTAAAAAAAAAATTTACAGTTCCAACTATACAAAATAGGGTAAAAATAATAAAAAAAATATTCCAAACAACAAAAATTTCATGATTGTCATAAACAACAAATAACAGATGTGCTTCAACAATCCAAATCCATTTCAATATTATTCTTCAATAAACCTTAAATAAGATAAAAAAACAACTAAACAAAACAAATGTAAATTAAACTTATTTATTCAGTTAATATATATATATATAATAAAATTAAATATGACATCAAATTATGGGTGCTATAATAATTCAAAACCCCCAATTTGAGAAATATTTTCATTTTTATATATTTTTTTCTTATTTTGGAGTCATTGATTTAGCTTATGGAAGTGTTTTGTGGTCTAAAAAGGAATGCTCTCGGCGCACACCGCTTGAAACTGTTCAAAACAGCATATTCGGTCATATCACACACACCGCATGTCCGATTGACATGCCATCTTTTCCTACATGTGACGAATACTATTCATATTGTTTTTGTGTGATTTCAGGTCATTCTGAGCACGTTTTCCCTAAATGCGACCGTTACATGTCGTTTTGGCATTTTATGACTCCAGAAATGCATTTTCGGTCAACATAGTCAAAAAAACCTTCGATTGATGTACTGTCTGCCCAAATATTTCGAAATTTACATCACAGTTGTTGTCGTATGATTTTATGGCATTCTGATGTCGTTCGGCAGGTTCTGACCACCCAACATGCCCTTTTAGAGTGCATCGAACTGTTCAAAATAGCATATTCAGTCGTACCGCACACATCGCCCATCCAATTTCTGTTTTGTATCCTCCTAAAAGTCATAAATACTATTCATATTGTTTTCAAGTGATTTCAAGTCATTCTGAGCGTGTTTTCTCTAAATTCGACTGTTACATGTCGTTTTGGTGTTTTATGACTCCGGAAATGTATTTCTCGTCACCACGGTCAAATAAACACCAAAAATTGACGTTTCTTATGCTCGACCATTTAACAATTTACACCACGATTGTTTTCATATAATTTCATGGAATTCCGAGGTCATTCGGCTTGTTTGGACCACCTAACGCGCCCATTTAGAGTGCGTCAAACTGTTCAAAATAGCATATTCGGTCATACCGCACACACCGCACATCCGATTGACCTTTAGTCTTCGGATACATGTCACAAATACTATTTTTATATATTTATCATGTGATTTCAATTCATTCTGAGAATGTTTTCTCTGAATTTGTTCGTTACACGTCGTTTTGGCGTTTTATGACTCCCGAAATGCATTTCCAGTCACCGCAGTCAAACGATACCTCTAATTGACATTTCATCTACCCGACCATTTCAAAATTCACCCCACGGTTGTTTTGATATGATTTCATGGAATTCTGAGCTCATTTGATTGGTTTTGACAACCCAACGCGCCCTTTTAAAGCGCGTCGAACTGTTCAAAACAGCATATTCGCTCGTACTGTGCACACCGCAAGTCCGATTGATGTTCCGTATCCTCATACATGTGAAAAATAATATTCATATTGTTCTCGTGTGATTTCAAGTCATCTTGAGCACGTTTTCTCTGAATTCGATCGTTACACGTCGTTTTGGCATTTTATGACCCCAAAAATGTGTTTCTGGTCACCGCGATCAAATGACACCTCCAATTGAAGTACCGTATGCCCGAACAATTCAAAATTCACACCATGGTTGTTGTCATATAATTTCATGGAATTCCGAGGTCATTAGATATGTTTTGACCACCCAAAACGCCCTAAAAGAGTGCGTCAAACTATTCAAAACAACATATCTGGTCGTACCACACACACCGCATGTTAGATTGACTTGTCGTCTCCTCCTACAGGTCAAAATACAATTAATATTATTTTTGTGTGATTTAAGGTCATTCTGAGCATGTTTTCTCTGAATTTGACCGTTAAACGTCGTTTTGGCGTTTTATTACTCTAAAAATGTGTTTCTGGTCACCATGGTCAAATGAAACCTCCGATTGGCATACTGTCTACCTAAAAAATTTCAAAATTCACACCACAGTTGTTTTCGTTTGATTTTAGGGTATTCTAAGGATGTTCAGTTGGTTTTGACTACCCAGCGCGCCCTTTTAGAGTGCGCTGAACTGTTCAAAATAGCATATTCGGTCGTACCATGCACACCGCATGTCCGATTGACTTGTCTTCTCCTCCTACTTGTCACGAATAATATTAATATTGTTTTCCTGTGATTTCAAGTAATTATGAGCATGTTTATTCTAAATTCTTCAGTTACACGTCGTTTTGGCATTTTAGGACCCCAAAAATGCGTTTCCAGTCACCGCGGTCAAACAACATCTCTGATTAACGTGCCGTCTGGCCGAACATTTCCCAATTCAAACCATGGGTTTTTTTATGATTTCTTGGCATTATGAGGTCGTTCATCTGGTTTTGACCACCCAACGCGCCCTTTTAGAGTGCGTCAAACTGTTCAAAATAGAATATTCGGTCATACTGTGCACACCACATGTCTGATTGATGTGACATCTACTCCTACATGTCATGAATAATATTCATATTGTTTTCGTGTTATTTCAAGTCATTCTGAGCCCATTTTTTCAAAATTTGACCGTTAAATGTCGTTTTGGCATTTTATGACTTCGGAAATGTATTTCCAGTCACCGCAGTCAACAGACACATCCGATTGACATTCCTTCTACCCGACCATTTCCAAATTCACACCGTAGTTGTTGTCGTATGATTTCATGGAATTCTGAGGTCGTTAGCTGGTTTTGACCACCTAATGCGCCCTTTTAGAGCACACCGAAGTGTTCAAAATAGAAATTTGGCCGTACCACACTCACCACACGTCCTATTGACGTTCCGTCTCCTATTACATGTCACGAATACTATTAATATTTTTTTCGTGTGATTCCAAGTCATTCTGAGCATGTTTTCTCTGAATTCGACTGTTACACGTGGTTTTGGCATTTTGTGACTCCAGATTATTATTTCCTATCACCACAGTCAAACCACACCTCAGATTGACGTGCAGTCTACCCGACCATTTCCCAATTCACACCATGGTTATTGTTGTACGATTTCATAGCATTCTGAGGTTGTTCGACTAGTTTTGACCACCCAACGAGCCCCTTTAGAGCGCGTCGAACTATTCAAAACAGCATATTCAGTCATAATGCGCACACCACACGTCTGATTGATCTAAAATCTCCTCTTAAATGTCAATAATGTTATTTCTAGTGTTTTCGTGAGATTTCAAGTCATTCTGAGCATGTTCTCTCTGATATCGACCATTACACGTCGTTTTGGCATTTTTTGACCCTGGAAATCTGTTTCCGGTCACTGCAGTCAAACGACAACTTCAATTGACGTGTCGTCTACCCGACCATTTCTCAATTCATATTTCAGTTGTTTTTGTATTATATCATGGAATTCTGAGGTCGTTTGGCTGATTTTGACCACCCAACGCGCCCTTTTAGAGCGTGCCGAACTGTTCAAAATAATATATTCGATTGTACCGCGCACACCGCATGTCCGATTGACGTGTCATCTCCTCATACATGTCACGAATATTATTCCTATTTTTTCATGTGATTTCAATTCATTGTGAGAAAGTTTTCTCTGAATTCGACCGTTACACATCGTTTGGGCGTTTTATGACCCCGAAAATGTGTTTCTGGTCACCGCTGTCAAATGACATCTCCGATTGAAGTGCCATATTCCCGACCATTTAAAATTCCCACCAAGGTTGTTTTCCTATGATTTTATGGCATTCTGAGGTTGTTCGACTGCTTTTGACCACCCAACACGCCCATTTAGAGTGCAACGAATTGTTTAAAATAGTATATTCGGTCGTACCGCGCACACTACACGTCTTATTGACGTTCCATCTCCTCCTACATGTCACAAATAATATTTCTATTGTTTGTGTGTTTTTTCTAGTCATTCTGATCATTTTTTCTCTGAATTGGACAGTTACGTGCTGTTTTGGCGTTTTGTCGCCCTAGAAATCTGTTTCGAGTCACTGCGGTCAAACGACATCTCTGATTGACTTGCCGTCTACCCAACCATTTCACAATTCACACCACGGTTTTTGTCGTATGATTTCATGGCGTTCTAAGGACGTTCGAATGGTTTTGATCACCCAACGCACCTTTTTGTAGCACACTAAACTGTTCAAAACAAAATATTCAGTCGTACCATGCACACCGCACGTCCGATTGACGTTTCATATCCTCCTACATATCATGTATACTATTCCTAATGTTTTAGTATGATTTCAAGTCATTCTGAACACGTTTGATCTAAATTCATCCGTTGAATGTCGTTTTGGCATTTTATGAATTCAGAAATTCGTTTCCTATCACTATGGTCAAATGAAACCTCTGATTGATGTGCCTTCTATCCAACCATTTCAAAATTCACACCACCATTAATTTCGTATGATTTCATGGAATTCTGAGGTCGTTCGACTAGTTTTAACCTCCCAACACGTCCTTCTAGATAACGTTCAACTGTTCAAACAACATATTCAGTCGTACCGCGCACACCACACGTCCTATTGACATGTCGTCTCCTTATACATGTCATGAAAAATATTCAAATTTTTTTATTGTGATTTCAAGTCATTTTGAGCATGTTTTCTCTGAATTCGACCGTTACACATCGTTTTGGCAATTTATGACTCTGGAAATTAGTTTCTGGTCACCGTGGTCAAAAAACACATCTGATTGACGTTCCGTCTACCGAGACATTTCACAATCCAAAGAATGGTTGTTCTCATATGATTTCATGGCATTCCGAGGTCGTTCAGCTAGTTTTGACCACCCAAGGAGCCCTATTATAGCACGTTAAACTGTTGAAAACAGCATATTCGGTCGTACCGCACACACTGCATATCTGATTGATGTGTTGTATCTTCCTACATGTCACGAATATTATTCATACTGTTTTTGTGTGATTTAAAGACATTCTGACCACGTTTTCTCTAAATTCGATCGTGACATGCCGTTTAGGCGTTTTATAACCCCAGTAATGCGTTTGCGGGCACTAATGTCAAATGAAACCCTTAATTGATGTGTTTTCTGCCAAAACATTTCACAATTCACACCAATATTGTTGTCGTATTATTTCCGGCCAATCTAAGGCCATTCGTCTAGTTTTGACCACCCAACGCACTCTTTTAGAGTACATCGAACTGTTCAAAATATCATATTCGGTTGTACCGCACACACCGCACATCCGGTTGATGTTTTTTCTCCTCTTACATGTCACGAATAATATTAGTATTTCTTTCATGTGTTCTCAAGTAATTATGAGAACATTTTCTCTGAATTCGATTGTTAAACGCCGTTTTGGTGGGTTTGAAAAGAGTGCGTGGGGTGATCAAAACTGGCAGAATGACCTCATAATGCCTTTAAATTGGATGAAAACAATGGTTGGGTGAATTGTAAAATGCTCAGGTAGACGACACGCCAATCGGAGGTGTCGTTTGACCGCAGTTACAAGAAGCGCACGCAACGTGTCGTAAATTGCCAAAACTTGCGTTTAAAGGTCAAATTCATACCGAACGACATCAGCATGACTTGAAAACACAAGAAGACATCCTAATTATTATTCTTCCAGTCTAAAAGGAGACGTCACATCAGTTGGCCATGCGGTTTGTGTGGCATGGCTGAATATTCATTTTTTAGGTGTTTTTCATCCATGAAATGTGTGCGTGGGGGGGGGGGTGGTCCAGTGGGGGGGGGGCTATCCGGGGTGGGGGGGAACTGTTCGGGGGAGGGTGGTGGGTGTCCGGGGTGGGGGGGGGGGTTGTCTGGTGGGGGGGAATAATGACGAATTGGCATAATGGCCAATTGGCCTAACGGCATAGCGATCATATAGCATAATGGCCTAAACGTCAATTTTCTTAATGACCCAATGTCAAATTATCCCATTTACCAATTCACCTGATTCCCTAATGCCCTAATGGCATAGTGTCCTAACAAACAATTGGAATAATGACCTATTGTCTAGTTGTACAATTGGAATAATCGCATAATGGCCTAATGGCCATTTAGCCTACATCCAATTGGACAATTGGCCAACTGAAAAATTTCCATAATGGCCTAACATCTTAATGAACAATTGAACTAATGAACTAATGGTAAATTTTCCTAATAAATTCTTGGGTGTGTGGGGGTGGGGGGCTGTCCGGGGTGCGTGGGGGTGTCCAGGGTGCGAGGGGGGGTGTCCGAGGGCGAGGGGGTGTCCATGGTGGGACAGGGCCTACAAATAGTGAACCTGATCTCATTCACCAAAAACAAGTTCCATGGTTTCTATTATGAATCACATGGTTTTTTCAATACTATTCACAGAACATGCAATTGAAAACATTAAAGAATAAAATGAACTAAAAATATCCAAATCATTAATCAGTTTCATTATTACTTCTCAATTCATGCACACAGACAATGAATAATACCAAAACACACATGATACCCCCCAATATAAAAAATCTCACTAGGAACCCAACCTAAACATCAATAAAAACCCCACCAATAAAAAAATACACACACCTCGTAAATATGATGTGTCATGCGTGGTCATGACAGCTACCTCCATCCGATGGGCTAGGGGCCTACAACAAATAAAAATTATAAAGATTTTCATAACAAAAATAATAAAAATTAAATAAACAAATACAGTATAATCCTTCTTCGTATGATCCCCTCCTCGATCATCTAGATGCACATATTCCCGCAGTGCTCTAACCTTAGTGATCAATTGTGCAATTACCTCATCAGAAGCACGCAACTGTGCCTTTAAATCAGACAACTGTTGTGTCATCAGAGCAACAGCAGGACCGAAAACTGAAGCGTGTAATACTATATAACGAGGAATCCATGATCTATAGGTCAAACTATATCCATTCGCATCCATACCGACAATGCAATGAAAGATCTCATCCTTTCGCATGGGAAGATGTCACTGGTCCTCTGGCAGCTATTCTAACTCAGCTACAAATTGAGCCTATGAAATGTTTAAATATATATAGATATATATGTTAATATATAGATTTATGTAAGAATTGGTACTATGTAAAAGCACATACTATCATTGCTACAACCTCTGGATCATTTCGATCACGAGTCCTCATACACATCAACATTTTATCAGTTGGTGCACCTTGCTCCCGTAATTGTATATGAATAGAATATAAACAGAAAACCATATTAATTAATTAATTAAAAAATGAATAATAAATACCTCATGTTGGATATGAGACACATGATGAGTCCCGAGCCTGTGAGGTGGTCCCTAAAATGCTCAATTATCTGAATGTCTTGCTAACACCCCCAACATTCAATTAATTTGATTTTGAAACAAATCACACATTCATGAAAATATATATACCAAAATAAATATAAAAACTGAAACACCCTCAGTAGACCAATATGCAACTAAGTCACGCCACTGAGCTGGGAGGAAACCTCTCAAGGCTTTTTCCCGAATTTCTGGGGCACCCTCATTTGGTACCCAGTGGTCCCTCTTGACTTTGCCTTTATAACCATTCCACATCTTATGGCACTTGTTGATTCACACGGGCCAAAACTCATCGGGTCATACATTATTATTTTTATATAAATGAAAAAAATCACACATGTAAGTATTTTTTATAAATAGGGAAGAATGTAAAATGGTCTTCTTTCCAGAACCTCCCTCCAAAGATGATCTAATGTGTCCTAAGGGATAGAATCCTAGTCACGTGTGGTAAGTGGAAATTGATGTGGGTCACGTATGATATGACCCAGTTGATGAATAAATGCAGGGGAATTAAATCCCACAGGATGAAATAGCTCATCAAAGAAAACATCAAATGTCGTGTTGGAATTTCGTGATAAAATGCCACGACCAGGGCCTCTCTTGCGAGAGGAAGAAGATGTTGAGTACGATCCTATAGGAAACAATTTTATATATAATTTGACATATGTTATAAATATATATATGTTTGTGTGTGTGTCTGTCTATCAATTTCTTAAAAAATAGACACAATGAAATTCAAATGTACCTTGACCCTGAGATGTAGATGACTCAGATGAATGATGTGTATCTAATGCCTCTTCCCCTGACAGGCCTGCAGTCATGGAAAACATTAGTAAGGGGACTATCCAAAGTTTCCAAAAGATAATTTGGATTTTAAAAAAATAAATAAAACTTGTATAGTTTTTAATCACAAAAAAATGGATTGAATAATTTATTGTGAATGGATTTTTAAAAATCAAAAAGTTAACAAAACAGATATTCAAATTATGTTCAAAACCAATCAATGCGTAGCCAACTTTCAGATTGAATTAATAAAAATTCAAGTAGCACATTAATCAATTTCAGAATACCTCAATGGGAATATATGCTGACAATAACATGAAGATACCAAAAGATAAATCGCCCTAAATATTAATAAATTAATAAACATCCAAAAGTGTGGATTAAAACATACAAGGATTTATAAAATGGTTAGATAATTTATGATATTCTGGGACATTCAATACTGAATAGGGGGAAAAAATTATACCTTTCATTAAGCAAGAAAATCGATTTTTTCTCCCACATCGGCCACTCTAACCCAATAAATATCTTCATCATGTTGAACTATGGTATGTTGATCAAGCAGTTTGGAATCAAATGGAATAGTCTCGGGTTCATCTTGTTCAAATAAAATCACTCTTATCTAGGAAATTTTCACAACAACATGCCATATTGGATTCGAAGGAAAAGTAATGAAGAATACTTGTTGCTCTTGTTATGTGAAAATTAAATATTAATTATCAACTCGTTCATTTATGTATAACATATAGTTAAAATTCTCCAATGAAAACTGATATTGATCGACTTTACATCCACACACTGGATCAACCCAATTACACTTTAACAATATGTACTTCAACCTGTGTGTGTATATAACTTAAATGATTTTTATCAATTGACCATATTAATAACCATAATTGACGAATGGACAACTGCTGTAACTGTTTTGTGTTTCTTGTTTTCATCAACATCTTTAATGTGAAATCGAAAAAAATTAGCATCTATATCTTTATAATGACGATCCGTTATAGATGGACCCTTATCCAGTTCGATAAATTCTTCAGTTAGAATGGGGTCCCCTAAATCCCTCATCTTATGAACCTACATAATTTATAGAATTCAATAATGATTTTTGTAGAATGAAATTAGTATAATTCTTCACTCATAATTAAAATCAATTTATACGTACATAATCCTTGAACCAATCATGAAACGACACATAATGGGATTTTTGAATTTGATACTCAGTCGCACGATACATCTCTTCTTTCATCTCATTAATGTGTTTCTTGAAGATGATAACACAATGTTTAAATGATCAACTTATGCAAACAAAACATATAAAAGTTAAACAATAAAAGTGATAAGACACTTACTGCATTAATGGTGCAACTCATGGAGTATTGAACAAGATATATCGATACACTTGTATCCACTTCCATGTTGTCCATCTAAAATATGCTTCATTCTACAATTGAACCATCATGAATCCGAGAGAGCTTATATAATTTTTTGTCAACATCCATAATATATTCTGCACAAATATTAATACACTCATCCATAAAATAACCATTGGCTATTGATGCCTCCAGATGAGATATATTTTATACATATTGTCTCAATGTACAAAATTCCACTCAATAAGATACATCCACCTAAATTGCACTGGACCAGTAGCCATTAATTCATCAGTTAGGTGAACTATCAAGTGGACCATAACATAGAAAAATGAGGGGGGAAATACTTTCTCAAATTAACCAAGCGTAAGTACAATTCGGTCCTGCAAAATTTTTAAATCACTCATTCGTTGATTTCATACACAATGCTGTATAAAAAACTTTCTCATCTCAAACAACCACTGAACCACATTGTGGGATAAACAATCACAAATTGCGATTGGAATCAACTGCTGAAGTAATATGTGATTGTCATGAATTTTCAACCCTTGTAATGTCCTACTCGTTAGATTCACACACATTTAAATATTTTAAGAGTAACAATCAGGCACCTTAAGCATCTTTAAAATGGAAAGAAATGTCTCTTTCTCCTTTGTATTCATCGTATACTGTGCAACAGGCATATATGGCATGTTTCCCTTAGCTAACTATAAATGCAACTGTTTCATTAAACCCATTAAATCCAAATCACGACATGCATTAACATGGTCCTTTGATCTTCCAGTGACTCCTAAAATGGTCCACAATATTTTATCACAATTTTTTTTTTCAATGTGCATGACATCAAAATTATTTCTTAGTCTGTTAGTCTTCCAATACGAAAGACTATAAAAAATGATTTTGTTTTTCCAATTGTGACTGTGATGGCTACCCGCTGTACAAATATTATGTAATGGATGAGCCACCAAATACTAAATTTCATTTACTGTGTAGATGTTTTCTTCCTCAATCCACGATAAAATTTCAACTCCTATCATGATCTTTGGTGCTGGGATGAACTCTCTAGAACCATGAAATGCCACTCTGTCCTTTTTAAACCTGTGCTGAGGGGGGAGAAAACATCTATGACCCATGTATGCCAATTTTTTGGAATATTTAAGGCATACAAATTTTTTACTATTATTTCAAAATGGGAAAAAATTCCCCTTTCGTACTCCAGCCTAATAAATTTTCATAAGCCAGGAAGTCATTGATCGTCCATAATAAAGCAGCCTGCAGTTTGAACATTTCATTCATTTCACAGTCATAAGTCATCACACCATCACCAAAAAATTCATTCAACTCATCAATCAATGGCTGAAGGTAAACATCAATCATATCCCCTGTACTTATAGGTCCATCAATAAGAGTAGAAATTAATATAAATTTTTGCTTCATACAATGCAATGGAGGAAGATTATACGGAACCAACACTAGGGGCCATGTGATTTGAGTTTCACCAACCATAGAATTGAATGGATTCAAACCATCTGCTGCCAACACAAATCAGACATTACAAACATTTTTAGAAAAATTAGGATGTCTCTTATCAAAATATTTCCATGCATGAGAGTCTGCTGGGTGAGATAACATATCACTTTCATGAATTCTTTCTGTAGTCCATCTCATTAAATTTGAAAATTTAGATGACATAAAAAATATTTTCAACCTCGGTTTAAGGGGAAAGTAACAGATTTTCCTTACGAAAATCAGTTTCCCCTATATTGCAATCTGACATTGATGAGTCTGATTTCCCCTATTCTCTTTCCACCTCGAAGTGCCACAGAGCATACAAATATCCAAATGGGTAGATTCCTTTCTAAACAACATAATTTTTTTTCACATGCTTCTATGGTCTCATATGTTAAACCTAAGTTCTATGTAAACTTACGAGCATGGTAATACATCTCAGGAATCTTAACATAGACAGGAAGAACCTTTTTCAATAACACCAACAACAAGTTGAATGATGTGTCTGACCACTGATTCAAAGTCTTCAAATGCAACAACTCCACGATAAACAAAAATTTATTGTAAGAAGTACATCCAAGATATAGTTCTATTTTTGAATCATCAAGTTCTCCATAAAACCTTCCCAAATCATGATCTACACCAGAGCGAAGATTTATCTAACTGGTCTCAAGATTCTAGATTCCAATGCCTTCAATATCCAACCAACGTACCATTTCAGTAAGAATTTCATGCATTGGATCATTCATCCATGCATCAACATCCAGCTGAACTGAATCTGTATTTCGACAACAAACATATTATTCTCCATAACAAGTCAAAATCTTATAATTTTTCAAAAATACATTAATGAATAGGTTCTCCCTCACAGTATCTCATTTTAATTGATATCTATTAGCACATTTTCTACATGGAAAACTAATATAGTCAATTTCAAATCCTCTGGTGAAGTCAATAAACTGCATAATGCCATTGAAATATTCACTAGATGTTTGATTTGGAAGATCAATCCAACTATTATCCATAATAATATCTATATAACAAACATTTACACAAGACTTATCACATGCATTTTTCATATCAAAAATATTTAAAATAAATACTAACCAATTGATTGTGGACTGCTGATAAAATAACCAAATTATATCTTGGAATAATAAACAAGAGAATAGATAATGGAATGTATGTGAAATCCCATGTCATGTCATACCAGATTGCGTGATAAAATTAGAAGCGAGGGGAGTCGAAACGGTGTTGCGGGGAGAGGAGAGGAAGTTGAGGGGAGCCAGAGCTGGAGACGGTGTGGCGAGGGAGGCTATGGGTGGCGACGGCAGCGGTGGGCCGGAGGAGAGGAGGCGATGAGGTGGCGATGGTGCAGTGAGGGTGGGATAATGAGGGAGGGGACAGAGGACAGTGGGGAGCCAGAGTGGATGGGGGACAACGCTGAGGGGATGAGCAGTGGTTGCACAGGGAGGGAGGGGGCCGGGCGGTGGAGGTGCCACATGGGAGGGGATAGTGAGGGAGGGGACGGGCGGCGATGGTGCGCTGAGGGAGGGGGACGAAGAGGGTGGGGACAGGGAATGGCGGAGAGCCGGAGCAGAGGGCAGTGAAGGTAAGCGGGACGGGCAGTGAAGGAGCAGAGGGCGGAAGGTGGGGGGCCGAGGGGGTGGAGGATAGAGGGGGCGGCGGCCGGAGGGTAGAGGGTGGGGTGGAGGGAGGAGGGAAGAGGGTAGAGGTGGCAGAGGGCAGAGTGGGTGAGGTTGGAGGGCGGAGGGCAGCGAGGGGACGAGTGGCAAGGGGTGGAGTGCGGCGATGGGACGGGCGGTGAGGGAGGTGGATGAAAGGGGATAGGCGGTGGGACGCATGTAGGGTTTCATGAGGGGAGTGGGGATGGGGGCGTCGATGCTTTTTTTAAGGCCAGTGACTGCCAAAGGCGGTTTCCCATGTCAAGGGGCTCCACACCCCATTTCTCTAGTAGTGATACCACCTCAAGAAATCCTCACTATGCTTAAATCCAAACTCCATCCTTTCCAACAACCATAACAGCTTCTACCACTCTTTTATGACCCCTCCCTCCAAGGATACCCCTCCTGGGATAGTAATGAATAAATGGAGATAATGAACCATAGGTCCTGCATCTAGTATCCCCCAGTTTGGTGACTAAAACCAAGGGTGTACAAATATCAAAATATGGGTGGAATTTTACATTATAAAGAAACATGGTCTGGAGATAATATGAACCACCCACAACAACTCGAAGAGATATAAAAAAGAGAAACCAAATCCATTCCACATGAACGTATAAATTTAACAAATACAAATAAAATAAAGTATCCAAATTAAATTAACAAAGGTAAATATAAAGCAGTGACTCAACAAATATTAAGTACTTGAGCATGTAAGGTCTAGCACAGTCTATGAAATCCTACTGGAAACCTGAAAATATTTTTACATAAATAGTGTTCACATACAAGTATACTCAGTAGGAAAACCAAAGTCACTCATTAACATGTGATAGAATCATTCTAATTCATATATGGGAAAATAGTAAAACCAAACAAAACCTAAATAGTTATAATAACCAAAACCAACATCACCAAAATATCCACACCAAGTAATGAAAATTGTGTAATATAATATAAATAACATAGATGTTGGTGTTTACCGCACAACTTTCCCACGGGTATGTCACTCTCGACTAATGTCATACATCCTAGCACTCCCATATCTTTTCTATGCCACATCAAATCATTCCCAAACACACATGGGACTCATAAGACATCCCACCTACCCACACCTAGGCCTCACTACACATCCCACCAACAAACACCTACACCTGACATCATATCACATGTCATCTTTATGACACATGGAAAAGAATGTCTCATCAAAACTCAACCCAAAGACACCTGGGAAAGCACATAACATCCCAAATCATCCCGAAGACACTTGGGATACCACACTATAGCCACCGTAAAATGATCTTATAGAATTTTGACCATCACAAATTGTGAAATACCAAAATTTACTAAAAATGAAATATGAAAATAGTGTGTATCCATCCATATGTACTCCTCACCAGATGTGGTGAAAGACACCCTCCCCCATGACGATGGTTGTTTTTGGAACATAGTGCTCAAATAGAGTGGGGTGAATATAGAAATCACAATGAAAATATAGGTGTGTGTGTGTGTGTGTTTATATATATAATAACAAACACTCAAGCCCAACCTATGGGTTCTCATAGAAACCACTAACTCACAACACTGTCCCCTTTTCTACTTCCTCTAAATGCAAAACACAACACATCAATCTATAAATCCTATACCACATTCCCAAAAAAATCATTTAACTACTTCATTTCAATTAACTAAACCAACCCAAGTCATCCTGATTTTTTTCAAACAATTATTTTTTCATTATAGAACCGCCCAGGTAACTATCAAGAATGACATATATCATGAAACATAATAATAGTCATTCAAGAGGTGAAGGGGCCAGGTAAAATAATGTGACATAACAATAATAACACATCATACTACAACCTTTAGATACGGGGTGAAGCTTTGTACCAACCCGACACTATTTACCCAGAGCCATTACATTATTACACAACATTGACATGATCACAAGAGATCAAGTCTCGAAATATCGATTTGTTATGTAGCATTGGAAGTACGAGATACATACATATGTTTTACAATTCCTCGTGAAATAAAAAGAAAAACATTGTGTCCACTTTGAACGCACCAATATCTCATAGCCTATCCTTGAAGGTCAATCATAAAATACTTCTTCACATCCTAGGAAAAATAAAACATAGAAAGGGGTAAGCTCATATGCTTAGTAAATATAACAATATTGTGGAAACTTTCATAAATAAACATAAACATTTAAGGAAATGTAAAAGACTAAAACATAATCCCTTTAAACATAAACTTTACCACAATAAGAAAATTATAAATCAAATAATTCGATTTACTTATTCACATAGATATTCTACTAGTCGAATAATCTAATGAAATATCAATGGAAAATTTCATAATTATGAAATTCATAATGTCGAACATCATAACCACATAGTGAAGGCCTCGTGAGAAGACTAAGAATGTGATTTTGTCAAGGCCTTATGTCAATCCACTATTTTGTCTCGTGGGACCTACCGATGCATCGAGGAGCTATATCGGGCTCCACTCATAACTTATTAAGTGCAATGCATTCCTTAAATGAAAAGGTTGAAACATAACATATACATTCGTATTAAAACTAGCATGAGAAATGTTAATACTTTAACCATAATCCATGAATGGTATAAAAAGAACACATCCAAATTCATATATATCATAAAACCTTAAATATAATATGAAAGATTGTTATTATAATGAATCAACATCAAACACGTGTAAAATCCATCAAATGATGTTGACATAGATTAAATCAAAATTATTTGAGATAAATACCTATTTCTATTTTTAAATCATTTAAAAGTAAAATAATTATAAAAGAAGACATTTATTTTTATAAAATTATTATAAGCCTGTAAGAAAATCATCCAAGGTGTTATAACGGCGGAAAGTAGCTGCACCCGCCGTAAATTTTAAAAAACATTCTTTCCTTAATTTCTGAAAAAGGTCATAAAGTTATTTGTTTGGAATATAACAAAAAGTCTCATATCAAAAAAAATTATTAAAATTCTTCCTAGGGTATAAATGACTTTAAACCATAGTATAGTAAATAATAATTTGAATTATATTGTTAAGAAACATGGATGTGGGTGATAAAGAGGTCACAATAGATACTCACGTATAAATAACCTCGAATAAGTAAAGGGATTGCAAAATTAACCCTTACCTTGAACTTTTCCTTGGTTGGGGGTATGTTAACCGCCTGTATAATGGTGAAATCATTGTTATTAAATTATACAAGAACAAAATATATAAATATGATATCATATATGATCTTATAATATTCTTTTGTTAAAAATATTGTAGTAGCATCATTTTTTTGGGTGTTAACACATTCATATTACTTTACATGTTTTGTTACATAAGTCACAGTTGTTATGGATAGGATTTATTTTTATTCTTATCCATAAAGATATTATGTTATAAAACATAATTTTTAATCATAAAATGAAAATTATTCATGAATGGTTATGATGGATAATGAATCTCATTGCGTTTGTGGAGACGGTAATCTGTACGTACGCACGAGCAATAATACCATTATATTGATGGTGGAATAATGTGTAAATGGATGTTATATTATATATACAGAAAAATTCAAATATTATATTTATTAATTACAATAATTATACTCATCCAAATAGTGAATTATTGAATTACAAACTACACCACGACATGGAGATGACAAGTCGTACGTACGCACGTATGGCGACTTTTTCATTCATATGATGGATAGAATAAGTAATATTGTTGTACCATACTTATAATAACATCACAGTATGAAGAAGTTACTGGATTTATTATTTTGGTAAGGAAACCACAAAGATAGAGGAAGTGGAGGAAGAAAAAGCTTATAAATAGGTGATTAAATTATTACAACTTCTTTGGGTGCTTCCTATTGATTTGATCAAAATACTCCTTAGGTTGGATTTATGATCAATTTAAGGACAATAGGTTGAATGGAGTGAATTTGGGAGGATATTTGGGTAGGGTTTGGCTGAGAAAATCGATTTGGAGGTGTTATTGTGAGAGAAGGGGAAGTAATCTTTTATAAGAGAGGTGAGGGTCACTTTTAGGAAACCTTAAAATAATGTTTTATTATACAATAATATTCGGTTTATAATTGCACCAAAATGGTTTATTTAGAGGCTAATTTGGGTATGGGTAAAAAAACTCAACTAATAGGTTTTATCCATCTTTAGTTCACCATAGTAACCTTATCTTTTAGATTTAACTATTAGTTAAATAGTTTATCTTTTACCATGTATTCTTGTATTCTTATAATAAATGGTTAAAAACTTACTATAAAAAGATAATAGAATACTAAGTGGATCATTATTGACATATATAAACTTATTATGTCATTTTTCTGAACCTTATATTTTTAATAATGTTATATCATTGAATAATAGATTATTTTTTTTTAAAAACACATTTAAGTCAATTTTGACACTATTTAGTAATTGATGTTTTTTAAAGTCCTAAAAACATTATTACTTTGAAAAAATTCTTTAAATCTACCCTAAAATGTCATACTAACCAATAAAATTAGTTTAATTTATCAAAATACTCGATTTATATTTATTTGTATATTTATAATATCAATTAGATTAATCTTTCATTAATAAGGTAATTACCGCATCATCATTGTGTCATAAATAAATTAAATTATTTAGTGTCTAATAATTGTTAATAAAATACCATTATGTTGGAAATATTTTTAGATTTCTAATTAATATTTATAGTAAAATTTATATTATGTGTAACCCTATATTAAAAATATATTAGTTATTAAACATTGAATTTAACACTTTTAACTCTTCTTTAAATAAAATAATAATCAATGTCCTAATATAATCCAAGTGGATGAAAAGGATCATATTTTATTAATAAGGTATATTTGGGTCGAACTTCACTTATCCAATAGAATTATTACATGTGATAGGGTAATTATAATATCATTTTTACCTTTAATTACCCTATTTACTTTTAACGGTGGAAAATAAAAGTCAAAATTTTCTATTCATCAAAATGTATTTTCATCTTATTAAACCAAATTTTACTTACTTATATCAATAATGTCTCTTTTATTTTTAAATTTCAATTCATAGAAGTGGTAAAATTTTGTTTTATGCAAATTTATTAACGTGCCTAGAAGGTGCGTAAAAGATGGTAAATAGTTCAATAAAATTTTATTTGTTTAATATTATTATAAAATGACTACAATGAATTAAATTGAACTAATATAGGTATTATTTATCTATTTTGACTTAAAGTAAATTTATATAAAATATAAAAAATTTCAAATAAAAAGTCAGTTTTAAACAACAACGCAGTGTTTTTCACTATTCGTCAAATATTGAATGTTTTTAGAATAATACCAAAAATTCACCCTCAGCTGATTTGGATATTCCAAATCCAAAAACAGAGTCCATTTATAAAAATAAAATTTATAAAATTTCAAAAAGTGGGTATTACTAGTCATAATGGCTAGTTTAATTGGTCATAGGATGTTATAACTCAATGTTGTGTAGAGTGCAAGCTATTGTATTATTCAAATAGAAGCTTATCATGGAATCCTGGGGTGTTACATTCTCCCCTCCATAAAATAATTTTGTCCTCAAAATTTCTAGAATAATATTGCACAAAAAGATTTTGGGGGTTCTTCATCATAAGTTCCTCAGGTCCCCACGTTGCCTCTTATATCTTATGGGTCTCCATAGAACATTCACCAGACGTGTCATCCAATTTATCAACACATGTTCTCTAATATCAAGAATTATGATAGACTCTTCACAATAAGATAGGCTGGGTTCTAGTTCTATTTCCTTATAAGTGACTACATGCATTTTGTTAGGAATGTATTTTCTAAACAGTGATATGTGGAACACATCCTAAACTTTGAAGAGACTTGGAGGCATTTCCAAACAGTAAGATAAAACTCCAATTTTTTCTATAATTTCGAAAGGTCTGATGTACCTAGGACTTAATTTACGAATTTTTTAGAATCGTATAACACCATTCCATGGAGATACATTCAAGAAAACAAGGTCTCATACTTGAAATTCCAAATCCTTCCTTCAGTTATCAGCATAGAAATTTTGCCTACTTTGAGCTGCTTTGATGTGGGTTCGAATAACCTTCACCTTTTAAATTTATTCCTCAACTAGTTCGGGGCCAATGATTTTTCATTCACCAACATCATCCCAACAAGTTGGTGTGTGACACCTCTTTCTATATAACGCTTCATACGGTGTCATCTGAATACTTGAATGGAAGCTACTGTTATTGGAAAATTAAATCAGAGGTAAATATTGATCCCACTTACCTTGAAAGTCATGTGAGAAAGATCTCAACATGTCCTCTAAAGTATGAATAGTCCGTTCAGATTTTCCATCATTTTGAGGGTGGAGGCAGTGCTCAAACGAAGTTCTGTATCCTAGGGCTTCTGAATAATTTTCCATAATCTTGATGGAAAATAGGGATCATGATAAAAAACAATCGATAGGGGTACTCCATTAAGTCTTACAACTTTATCAATATATAGTCTTGCGAAACGTTCAAGTGTTAAATCTTCTCTTATAGTCATAAAATGTGCTGACTTGGTAAGACAATCCAAAATGACCCATATTTCATTATTCCTTTTAGGAGTCTTCGGTAACCCCATGACAAAGTGCATCATAATGTCATCCCATTTCCACTCAAGTACGGGAATAGGTTGCATGAATCCTCTAGGAAGTTGTCTTCTAGCCTTAACCTATTGGAAAACCATAGATATTGACACATAATCAGCAATATCTCTCTTCATATTGTCCCACCAAAAATGTTCCTTCAAATCTCTATAAATCTTAGTGCAACCAGGGTATATAGAGAAATTGTAGCTATTGTTAACATCCAACAATTATGTTTTTAGATCAGGTATATCAGGAACACAAAGTCTCTTCAAAAATTTCAAAATTCCATCTTCATATACAAAGTTAAACAATCTCCCATCACTCACTACTTTAATTTTCTTTTGGAACTCCTCATCTTTAGTCTGAAAACTTTTTATCATTTCTAATAAAGATGGTTTGGAAACCATTTGAAAAAGTATTGATGTTTCACCTTCCATGATTATTCCTATATCCATTTTTACTATATCCATGAACATAGCATCCCTTTAAACTATCATATTTTTCAAAACACGATGATCCTTTATACTCAAGGAAACCGCCACATTATTTTCATTCCCTCGGTGGTAGTGTATAGTGAAATCATAATCTTTGATTAGTAAAACCATCGAATTTTACTCATGTTGAGTTCATTCTATGATAAAATACACTTTATACTCTTGTGATCGGTATATATCTCACATATTTCACCATATAGATAGTGTCTCTATACCTTCAAAGAAAATATTACAGCTTCTAACTCAAGATCATGAGTGGGATAGTTTTGTTCATGAGTTTTTATCTTCTATGATGTATAGGCAATAACTCTATCATTCTGCATAATGACACAAAAAAGTCCTTTCTTTGAAGAATCACTATAAATAACAAACCCATCATTCCCTGATGGTAGATTCAATATAGAAGAATTGAAAAATATTTTCTACAATTCTATAAAACATTATTCAAACTCTTTTTTCCAAATAAATTTAACCCATATACGTTTGAGCATGGTTAATGGGTTAGCTAATCTGGAAAAATTATAGACAAAGCACCGATAATAACCTACAAAACAAATCAAACTACATACCACAGTTATATTGGTTGGTACTAGACATTCTTGGATTTCCTTGGTCTTTGAAGGATCCACATAGATTCCATCCATAGAGATAATATGGCCATGATATGAAATCTCCTGAAGCTAGAATTCACTCTCTCTAAACATCCCATATAATTCATTTTTCTAAGAGTCGTTTGAATAATTCATAGTGATTCTTAGGATCAACATTACTTTAGGATTATTCCAAGATATCATCAATAAATACCACTAAAAATTCATCAAGATATTCCTTGAAAACTATATTCATTAGGTCCATGAAAACAGAGGGTGCATTAGTCAGCCCAAAAGGAATTACTGTAAACTCATAATGCCTATACCTAGTTCAAAATTCTATCTTTGGAATGTATTTCTTCTTAATTAAAAACTAACGATCTCCAGATCGAAGATCATTCTATAAAAAATATTGAGCTCTGTGATGATGATTGAATTAATCCTTAATGCGAGGTACGAGATACTTGTTCTTTATTGTTATAGCATTGATATTTTTATAGTCAATACACAACCTCATAGATCTATCTGTATTCTTAACATACAAACAGGGGATCCCCAAGGAGAAAAATTAGTGAAAATAAATCTATGTTACTCAGTTTCCCTAGTTTTTTCTTTAGTTCCACTAATTTGACAATGGCCATTCTATACGGTGTCTTCGATATGGGCCTTGAATGAGGAATTAAATCACTGGAAAACTCAATTTCTCATTCTTGAGGATTTCTAGGTAAATCCTATGAAAACACATCAAAATATTCATAAAAAATAGGTACGTTCTCTATTTGAACATTCCTTTCCTCACCCATAGTTATTTCACTCTCTTCCTCCCCAATAATTGAATTTAGTAGAGCTACTTGGGGTGGATCTATATAAAAATAAGATGGTGAAATTTGTACTATAAAGATAAGGTACTCCTTATCGTTATTGAAAATTGTAACCTCCTTCTTTTTACAATAAATTTTCGCATCATGGTCCAAAATCCAATCCATTTAGAGGATTATATCAAATTCAATCATGGGTGTGACGATGAGATCGGAAAATAAATAACATTTATATTCCCAAATGGGAACTGATTCACAAATATTTTTTGCAATGTTAATTCCCTTAGGTGTTTTGACTAAAAATTCCATTGTTAAATCAAATTGAAAATATCTAATTTTATTAGAAAACTGGGAATATGTGAAACAATACAATGATACATAATCAAATAAATCGTTGGATAAATTTGAGGAAACCTTTAAATTACCTATCACCATGTTATTTGGAGCTTCAACCTCAGCAGTAGTGAATGTATAAGCTTAGACTTGATCCCTTGGCATTTTCTGAGGTAAGTTTCCATGATGCTTAGTAAATTCATTTAAATAATTCCCCATTTATTTAGAACTGAAGCATTCAACATTGACAGTCTCTTTCTTCCCATTGCAATCATGAGCTTGGTGGCATTGTTCAATTCACTTGTAACAAACTCTCATTGCCTTTAGGAGAGTACTAGGGTGTTTCTTCACACATTTACTTTAGGGTAAAAATTCAAAATTCCCATTCTTCTGCTTATTTCCATTTCTACAGTGTTCAATAGATATCTTCTTCTATTGTTTTTCCTTAAAGTCGTAATACATAGAGAATTACTTTTCTTTTTTGATAGCACATGATACAATATCTTCTTATGATGAGAAGTATTATGAGACTAATGCTCGATAGAGAAATGGTTCTGACCAATCAAAGAATTGATCAATCTTACTCCTGTAGTTACATATATAAATTTTTTATGCCTTTCTATCCTTTTAATGTTAGCCTCAATATTTGTGACATTATTATCCTCCTTTTTCCTCAAACTCAGAAATTGTCTTTCCATATCTGCTCGATGTCCATGAGGAAAGTATTTTTCTATGAATGATTCCTTAAACTCCCTCCATTCCATACTTGATAATTCTTCATCCTTTTATGTTTTTTGAATTAAAGACCGCCATTGATTTTCATCTCCTGTGAGGCGATAAACTACCATGACAACCTTTTCGCTTTCCCTACCTCCTAAAAAATGAAATATTTTCTATAAGGAACTTATCTTTTTCTGTGATAAAAATATATTTTTAGTCCCATTGAATGTTGGTTATTGTTGACTCATGAAGAGGCCTAACATTGATCCTCTGCGTTGTGGATCAGGGTACTCCATTCAAGTAAGGTTATTATTCATAACGTTAGTGAGTTTTCCCAGTATGGTGATAAGCTGATCAGCACCGGTTGCATCATCAGCTCCAATATAATTATCTTTATTAGGAGTTAAATCCATTCTTGGATTACGTGAATTGATACTATTTCCATTCCTTCCACTATGAGTCATTTCTAAACAATGCCATACCGTAGATTATTTTATAAATCAAAATATATAATTCCAAACTTGTAAAACACTTAACATAAATTGAACAGTTTATAAATATAATCCATTATCATAAAAATGTTTTCTTCAAGAAGGTATATACTCATAAATCCTTCATAATGGTTTGTAAAGAAAATTTGAGTTATCCTAACCATATCCACTAGATGTATCGTAACCAAGAGTGCAGCAAGGCCCATTATCAAGTACCAGGATACCATTGGTCAATCCTGAAACTCTTTCTTAGTGTTTTCACTCATAGGTACATCTTTTCTAGAGCCACCTACAGCTGCTCATATCCAGAAAAGGATGTATTTCTTGGAAAATACACAAAATATCTACATTACCAAAATTCATGGAAGTTATTATATACTTTTCTTCAAGGACTATCTTAGGGTGATGTTCTCTAATCCGATTTTTCTAAATATAGCTTCCAAGGTTTGTACTAAACTTCCTCTGATGCCAACTGTAATTCCATGACCCTATTTAACTAGATTCAGTGCATTATTACAAAACATTGGCATGATCACAAGAGATCAAATATCGAAAAACCGATTAGTTTAGTAGAACTAAATACATACATAAGTTTAATATTACATGATGAATTAAAAAGAACAACATTGTGTCCCATTTGAACACACAAATATCCCATAGCATATCCTTGCAGGTCAATTAAAAAATACTTCTTAACATCATGGGAAAAATAAACCATAGAAAGGGGTGAGCTCAGATGATCAGTAAGGATAAAAAAATAGTGGAAACTTTAATAAATAAGCATAAACATTTAAGGGAATGTATAAGTCTAAAACAGAAGCCTTTGAAACTTAAACATTAGTATAATATGGAAAATATAAATCAAATAATGCCATTTACATATTCAAATGGATATTCTACTCATCAAATAATTTCATGAAATATCAATAGAAAATTTTATAATGATTCAATGCATAATTCCAGACATCATAACCACATAGTTAAGGCCTTGTGTGAAGACTAAAAATAAGATTTTGTCAAGGCCTTGTGCCAAGACACTAGTTTTTCTCATTAGACCTATCGATACATTGAGGAGCTATAGCAGGATCCACGCTTCACTTAATGAGTCCAACGTATTCCTCATATGTAAAGGTTTAAACATAACAAAAACATTAGTATTAAATCTAGCATAGGAAATGTTAATACATAAACCCTAAACCATTAATGGTATAAAAATAACACATCCACAGTCAAATATATTACAAATACTTCAATATAATATGTAATATTTGTATCATAATAAATCAACTTCAAACAAATGTAAAATCTATCAAAGGATGTTGACATAGATTAAATCAAAACTATATGAGTGAAATATATCTTTCTATTTTGAAATCATTTAAAATTCACCTAATTATAAAAGAAAACATTTATTTTGATAATATTCTTATTATCTTGTAAGGAAATATTTGAATGTGTTATAATGGTGTAAAATAGCTACACCTGCCGTATAAGTTAAAAAAACTTTCTTACCTTAATTTGTCGAATATGACATAAAGTACATTGTTTGAAAAATGGAAGAATGATTTATTTCAAAACAGTTTATAAAAACTAAACCAAGGTTATAAATTAATTTAACCCATAGTATCGTAAATAATGTTTTGAAATATATTTTTATGAAACACGAATGTGGAAGATAAAGATGTTCGAGTAGATACTCACATATAAACAACCTCAAATAAGAAAAGAGATTGTAAAATTAACCCTTACCATGTACTTTTCCTTGGATGAGGTTACATTAACCTCCAATATAATGGTAAAATCATTGTTACTAAATTATACAAGAACCACATACATAAATATGATATCATATATGATCTTTTAATATTTTTTTGTTAATAATATTTTAGTAGTATCATTGTTTTGGGTGTTAACTGATTCGTATTACTTTATATGTTTTGTTACATAAGTCTAGTTTGATAGGGATAGAATGTATTTGATTCCTATCCAGAATCATATTCAGTTCGTAAACATTATTTTTAATTGTAAAATGAAAATTATTCTTGAATGGTTACGATGGGTAATGAATCTCATTGCAATCATGGAGATGGTAATCCTTACATACACACGAGCGAAAATACCATTCTATTGATGGTGGAATCGTATGTAAATGAATAGTATATAATATAAAAAATTTAATTAACACATTAAATTTATTATTTACACCAATTGTAGCCATTATTATACCCATCTAAATAGTGAAGTGTTGAATTAAAAACTACACCACAACGTGGTGATGGTAAGTTGTACGTACACACGTATGGTGACTTTGTCATTAATACGATGGATAGAATGTTGAATATGGTTTTACCATACTTATAATAACATCATAGTATGTATATGTTACTAGATTTATTATTTTGGTATGTAAACAAAAAAGAAAGAGGAAGTGGAAGAAGAAAAGAACTTAGAAGGAGGTGAAGAAATTATTACCTCTTCTTCCAGTGCTTCCTTTTGATTTAATCAAAAGGATCCATAGGTTGGATTTCTGATCAACATAAGGCCTCCTAGTTGAAGTGAGAGAAATTGGGAGGATATTTGGTTAGGGTTTTTCTGAGACAAATGGCATTGGAGTTGTGATTTTGAGAGAAGGGGAAGTACCCTTTTATAAGAGAGGCGAGTGTCACTTTAGGAAAACCATGAAATATTATTTTATTATACCGTCATATTCAGTTTATAATGTCTCCAAAAATAATTTATTTTGAGGCTAATGTGGTGATGGGTCGAAAAAATTCTACTAATATTTTTTAGACAAGTTTATGTCACCATATTAACTACATCTTTTTGAATTAACTCATAGTTAAATAGTTTAACTTTTACCATTTATTCTTGTATTATTATAAGTAATGGATAATAAACATACTATAAAAATCCAATATAACACCAAGTGGTTCATTATATATATATATAACCTTATCTAATTCCTTTGGCTGAAAGATATATTTTTTGGAATATTATATCAATCAATAATATAGTATTTGTTTTAAAAAATTATTTATGTCAATTTTAACACAATTTAGTAATTGATTTTTGTTAAATTCTTAACAACATTATTAATTCAAAAAAATAAATCATTTAATCCACCTTAAAATTTAATATTAACCAATAAAATTCGTTTAATTCATCAAAAGCCTAAATTTATATTTTTTTGGATGTTTATAATATCAATTAGTTTAATCATTCATTAATAAGGTAATCACTTCATAATCATTGTTTCATAAGTAAGTTAAATTATTTAACATCTGAAAATTATAAATAAAATAAAATTACGTAGAAAATATTTATATCTTTCTAATGAATATTTATAGTCAAATTTATCTTATTTGTAACCCTATATTAAAAATGGTTTAGTTATTAACCTTTGAAATTATCAATTTTAACTCATCTTTAAATAAAATAATTATAAATTTCCTAATATAATCCAAGTGGACCAAAAGGATCATCTTTTATTCCTAAGGTTGATTTTGGTCGATATAAAATTATCCAATAGTATGAGGACATAATTTAGGGTAATTATAAAATCATTTTTACTTTTAATTACCCTATTTACATTTAACAGTGGTAAATAAAAGTCAAAAATTTCTATTCATCAAAAATGATTTTTAATCTTATTGAACCAAATTTTACTTACTAATATCAACCGTGTGTAACGTCCCTGTTCCAGAAGCCACCTAGAGGCTCCCCGTACCTGGTTTTTCACATGGCCTCAAGCGCATTTCCTTGAATTCCTGAGGCTACCGACTAGAAATGAGGGCCTTGGGTTTGATAGTGGGGAAACTATGCCCTCATTGGTAGAGTAACACAGCAGAAACAAACAAATATACAATAGTGAAAATAGTATTATCTGACAATAGTAAACAGATAAAGACTGAGATGATAAACAACTAGATCACATATATATAATAAGTGATGCATGATACATATATGTCTCAGAAAATATACAAACAAGTCACAATGTTGGAATACAATAGTGCTAAACCAAGTACAAAAAAAAGTAGATAAACTCCTAAGAATCGCAAGCCATAGCTTGATCCAATGCTCTCCAGCTCCACAGTAATCAAGAACCTGAAGTAGAAGCACGCTTGCCCTTATCTATACCTGCAACAATGTAATCTGTTTGGGCCCAAAAGCATGACCCAAATGAGGTATGACACTAAATCCCAGTAGGAAACTAAACTAAGATCTATGCCTTATAGTCAGTGAATATATGGCAGATAAATGTAAAGAAAGTAGTAATCAGGAAAGTACTCAGCAAAAAACAATCCACAGCTCAATTATCAAGCAATAGCTAATCAAAGCAGATAACAAAAATAGGTAACCCTCTCGGAAGTACTCGCAGCTTGTCCCCTCTGGTCCTACCTAGAAGATACAAGAAACCCTCTGGGAAGCACACAGAGTCTCACCCCTCTAGTTCAGCTAATGTATATAATCTCTGGGGAAGCACTCACCATCAATTCCCCCTTTAGTCTCGTATTTTACTAAAGGTGCTCTTGAGAAGCACTCAACATAAATTCCCCCTGTGGTACAAGTCAAGGAACTACAGACACTCTGGGGAAGCACTCAATGTCAATTCCACTTATGGTCTCATATCGTATAATTATAAAGACACTTTGGAAAATCCCTCAATGTCAATTCTCACTATGGTCTATACACCAGGTTCTCATGGCCCTGTGTAAGTCAAGTAAGAGTTGTAGGCCGTAACGTCCAATGTAAACCTCAAGAACTACTTGGCTAGCAGTCTACATCATAACAATATGTCAGAACAAAAGTCACTCCATCCTACAATACTAGGCATGGGAAAGTAAACAGTAGCCTAACAGAAAAACTAAACCCCAAGGTCAATACAGGAAAAGAACGCTTGGGAAATACATCCAAAGAACATAAAATTACCCTATTCAAAAACAATAACCTCTTCTAAGACATACAAGAAATTAGGCAATCAACAGGGGGGGAAATAGTAAACATGAAATACCCTATTCAAGGGTATTGGTGTAATTTTCACATAATACTCAAAGACATTCTACATAAAGGAACAAACAACGTACCTTGTCATTGGGGGATCAATATACTTAAACCAAAAATCTTGAATCACCTTAGAACATCGTAGATCTTTGAAAACACATAAAACGTTCAACCCAAAATAACTTATAAAAGAGGAAGAATTGGAAAACAATGATATAAAAGAAGAGAGAACTCACCGATACAATTCCAATGCAACCGACAGAGTTCGATTCAGAGGATGGACAGAGGCTCGGGGGTTCGTCAATGATCTACAGCCAAGTGGGTTCTCTCGGATGAAGAAATCCTAGAAGAAGACGTTCATGTCCGTCAGACGCAACCCCGGTGCATTTAATGAAAAAAATACCAAAATAAATGGCACGTAATTTTTGATGACACAGTGTGTACTCGCATTTTCTATACTCCAATTTAAACAGCCTCCAAAAACCCTTACAAAACCGTGTGTGTGGCCCCTACACCGCCAGCACACGCCCCTCAATGCCAAGGATTTACATGATGTGTACTCATAATTGACACAATTTTTACTTAAAAAATTTATAGAAACTCTTATTCTATAAAAAACTCCAGGAAAATAGAAAAACATACCTGAAAGGAAGACCCGGGTTCTTACAAACATCACCCCTTAATGATATTCATCCCAAGTCTCGTCTTGTACTCGCCTGTACTGCCATAACACCTATACTAGAGGAACAAACTGGCCATGGAGAACCTTCATACTATGGTCGACAATCTGGATAGGTTTCTCCTAAAAAGATGCATCCACCTATAACTTGGCTTCCTTGGGTTGGAAATCATGAGACGGGTCTAAAAAGTAACATCAGATATGAGAAACATGTAAGACGACAAGAATATCCAGGTACCTCTGAGGTAATTGCAACCAATAGGCAACCGAACCAACTCTCTCCAACACCTCAAACGGCCTAACGTACCATGACAAAAGCTTACCCTGTCTCCTAATCCGCTTGTGTCCCAACCTCGGTGTGACACGTAGGAAAAATGGATCCCCAGCCTTGAACTCCATAGGTCGCCTCTAATAATCAGTTTAACACTTCTGACGTGACTGTACTGTAGCCATCCTCTTCTGAATCAACTATATCTTCTCTGTAGTCTCCTGAACAAGACAAGGTCCCAGCAAAGATGCCTCTCCTGCCTCCAGCCAACATAAGGGTGATCGGCATGGCCTACCGTACAAAGCCTTATAAGGTTCCATTTCAAGAGTTTCTTGAAAACTATTATTATAGGAAAACTCCACAAGAGGTATAAGATTCTCCCAAGAACCTCCAAAATCCAGAATGCATGGTCGGAGCATGTCCACAAGCACCTGAATTTTATTCTCGGACTGGCCATTTGTTTGGGGTGATAAGCTATACTCAGAAGCACCTGTGTACCCAAAGATTTATGTTTCCCCTGCCAGACCCGAGAAGTAAAGCATGCATCCCTATCAGAAACGATGGACTATGGAACACCATTCATATGTACAATCTCATGGATGTACAACCATAATAGCTCGTCAACACTGAAGGTCTATTTGATCAGTAAGAATTGAGAGACCTTCGTCAATCTGTCAAGGACAACCCATACCACATTGTTCCCTCTAGGAGACCTCAGAAACCCTATCACGAAATCCATCGTGACATCATTCCACTTCCACTTGGGAATGGATAATTTCTTTGAAATCCCTGCTGGCCGATGATTCTTCTCTTTCACCTGCTGAAAAGTGGAACACCTCATGACAAAACCTGTTGCATCCATCTTCATACCTGGCCACCAATACTGATGGTGTAGATCATGATACATCTTGGTGACACTAAGAGGAAATACCCAAACTGAGGAATGAAATTCCTTCATATGCCCCTCAAGTATATCCACTGGTAACTATACGCATCCCTGGAAATGCAAGATATCATCCTCGCCTACAGTCCATCCAGGAATAGGGTCCTCTCCTAACACACTTTCCCGTAGGACTAGGCCTTCAGAATCTAATAGCTTCCTCATTCGAACTCGATCAAGAAGGGTAGAGGTAACAGCTACACAAGATAGAAATGTCTTCCCCTGTTTGTCGTGCACCTCCAAATGCATCTCATAGAATAGGGCCCTAAGCTTCCACTCACTATTGGTCTCCTAAATTGCATGAATCTGACTCCTCCGGCTCAACACATCGGCCACTACATTGCCCTTTCCTGATGTATAGGCAAGCTCAAAATCAAAGGACTGAAGGTACTCAACCCACATTCGCTATCTCAAATTCAGGTCACGCTACGTGAAGATGAACATGAGACTTTTGTGGCTGGTGAAAACCAAAAAATGCTCTCCCAGAAGGTAATTTCTCCAACAGAGCAAGACATGAACAACGCTGCCAACTCGAGATTGTGCATCGGGTAATTCCTATCATGTGGCCTCAACTGCATAGGTCTGGCCTGTTCCATGGCCCTATGACCCTAGTTGACCACTCTGAGCTGATCCACTCTTCTGTCAGTGAAACACTGGCGAGTGACCACCACGTCCATGACCTCCACCTCGGCCTGGATGGTCGGAAGAACTCATGATCCCAGACTGGTGAGAAACTGGTGGTGCTTCTCTTGTTCGTGGAATCATATAAGAACCCCTGTCACCAGTTTCTGATGAGAAGATCTAACAGAAGTGCTCAAGGTGACCCATCATGCTGCATGACCGACACTCAACGGGGTCTCTTTGGCACTGTGACCTCATATGCCCACTCTTCCCACACTGGTAGCATACCACCTCGCTACCAGAAGATGTGTCTTGCTCAAAGAATCACCACGCGAAGACTCCCTGAGGTGCTTCCAAAAATCAGTAGGAGGGATTCTAACTCTAGATGTCGAGTTTATCTGGCTCACAACTCCATATTCCCCGAAATTCTGCTTCGAGATCAGTTCCTCGTTGAAGATGGATGTGATGGAAGTCATCTTGAAGATATTCACCTATGAGTGGATGTCCTGTCTGAGGCCGTCCTCGATCTTCCTTGCCAGGAATAACTCATCTCATCCCAGGAAGGGTGTGAATCACTGAATCTCAGTGAAACGAGAGGAATACTCCATAACTGATAGGGTATCCTTCTCAAGGCTCATAAAATCATGGGCTCGGTTGGCCCTCAGGGTCTCCAGATAAAAGTAGTCATATAAGATGCTCTGGAACTCCTCCCAAGCCATAGCCTACTGATGTCCCGCCTGTGAGATCACATCCCACCATCACTTGGTGGAGTCCCGTAGCATGTAGATAGCAAGCTTGAATCTCCTCTCTGGATGCATCTCCAGATGCTCAAAGAGGGTCAGTATGGCTTCTAGCCATGAATCTGCAGCCTGAGGTCCTTCTTCCCCTGAGAAGGTGGGAGGATGCTGATGCTAGAAGACACGCATCAAATCAGCCATCAACGGGGCATGAGGTGGTGCTCCTTAAAAGGTTTGCATCATCCTCATGAATCCTTCCCTGAACTGTGCATCAATTCCGTAATAGAGATGATTGTTGGTGCCAAGACTGTCACAACAGAAGGATCTACTAGAAGCCCCTGATCAGCCAAATCTAGCATCTGATCACTACCCTATAACTGGCGGACAACCGGAGGATGTATCGGTGGCATGACTCTGCAAGTTCAAACACACACCTTAGATCAACATTATCAAGGACAGAAAAATAGAAGTACAGGGGGGAACAGAAGAAAGAAATCATTGACGTTTTACAAAACATGACTACACGGTGTGTATAAACCTTAAACGACATGTTCCCTTAAGTCATTTACCTATGTGTATAATCCTGCCTAAACTGGTCGTGTAACACCTCAAACACATGGCATGTTGTCTTAACACACGACGTGTACTTGAATCCTCTTACCCTAACTGAGTCCTTATACACGGCTAAGCCACACGGCTCTCCCAAGACAAGACTGAACAACGTGCTCTTAGCAGACACAGTGTGTACTAAACAAGCTTCACCTAGCCTGTGTTGTTAGTAACATGGCCTATTTACCCAGCTTACACTACACGAGGTATTCCAGACGGACAAAGCATCTAGTAAGAAGGATAACATAGACCCGTGTTGTTAGTGACATGGCTGGGTACCTGGGTCATACAACACGTCATGTTCAAACCTGACCTGGCGTGTATAAGAAGAGACTCCACCGACATGTGTTGTTAGCTACATGGCCAGACTCCTAGGATTACCCAACATGACATGCACAAGCGGTACACGACATGTCCCCACAAGATTATCCCTATCCCGTTTCTCTACCCACACGACATGTGACATGGTTAGAGACTACACAGCGTGTACATACGGTACACAACGTGTACTTATGAAAAACACTTTCTTCCCAAAAATAAGAACACATGGCATGTTTTTAAAACTACACGGGGTGTATTCTGGGTTTTTCCAGACAGTAAGCCTCAGAAACTACTCCGGAGCACAGAAAACACTAAAATGAACACTGGAAGGGCCAAATTATGATCTGTGAGGTCCCATATTCCCACGAATCAAAGATTTTAATCTCAAAAAAGTTATAGAAAAGATAAACAAGTCAATGATCCACCGAATTCTGGTCCATGGGGTCCCATAACACCTCAATAACCAAAGTTTGGTGTTCAATCAAACAAAAAATTACACAATAAATGCTCTAACAAGAAGCAGATATTTTTATCAAGGTATTTATTATAATAGCATGGATATTCTACACTACATCTATCACAACAACATGAAATTGCTAATGTACCCTGGGATGCATGGAGAGAATGCAAGACATGTGATTTCTAAAAAGTTCACATATGATGTATGAGATAGCATACCCTCATCTCATCAAGTTGCGACAGAAATAGAACCTCAATAAAATAAATAATAATGATCATAAAACATGTGAGTCACCTAATGTTGAAAATCAAGGCAACCAAAAACTTGAAAAACCAGAGAATTGCATTAACGAGGTAGATTATATTTTCCCTATACACAGGTTAGCTACACTTGGGCACAACTTAATACCAAGTACATATTCCATACAATCCCTGACTATAGGCTCAAAATAGTAAGTTAAGAGAAAATAATTTCCTCTGATACCACTTTGTAACATCCCGATTCCGGAAGCCACCCATAGGTTCCCCATACCCGGTTGGTCACATGGACTCAAGCACATTTCCCCGAACGCTCGAGGCTGCCGACTAGCAGCGAGGGCCTTGGGTGTGATAGTGGGGAAACTATGCCCTCATTGGAAGAGCAACACAGTGGATGATAATCAAATATACAATAGAGAAAATAGTAATAACCAACAATAGTAAACAGCGGAAGACTAAAATTATAAAGAACCACAGCACATATATATAATAAGTGATGCATGATACAAATATATCTAGGAAAATAGCCAAACAAGTCACAATGAGGGAATAAAATAGTGCTAAACCAAGTACAAAAAGAAAGAAGATAAACTCCTCAGCATCGCAATCCATAGCTTGGTCCCATGCTCTCCAGCTCTAGAGCAAAGAAGAACCTGAAGTAGAAGGGTACTTTCCCTTATATATACCTTTAATAATGTAATCTTTTTGGGACCAAAAGCGTGAACCAAACAATGTGTGAGACTAAATCCAAGTAAGAAACCACCTGAAGATCTGTTCCTAACAGTCAGTGAATATATGGAAGGTAAAAGTATAGAAAGCAATAAACAGGAAAGTACTCAATATCAAACAATCCACAGTTCAATTATCAAGCAACAGCTAATCAAAGCAGATAACACAAACAGGTAACCCTCTGGGAAGTACTCACAGCCTATCCCCTCTGGTCCTACCGAGCAGATACAAGCAACCCTCTAGTAGGAACACACTGTCTCACCCCTCTGGTTCATCTAAAGTGTAAACTATCTAGGGAAGAACTCACCAATATTTCCCCCTATAGTCTCATATAGTACTAAATGCACTTTAGGGAAGCAGTCAAAGTCAATTTCCCCTTTTTCCGTCGTCGAGGAACTACATACACTCTAGGGAAGCACTCAACATCATTACCCCTATGATCTCACATCATATAATTATAAAGACACTCTAGAGAAGCCCTCAATGTCAATTCTCCCTATGGACTATACACCAGGTTCTCACGGCCCTATGTAAGTGAAGAAAGAGTAGCAGCATGTAACGTTCAAATTAAACCACAAGAACTACTCGGCTATCAGTGTAAAAGAAAAAATCATGTCAGAACAAAAGTCACTTCATCTTACAATACTAGACATGGGAAACTAAATAGTAGCCTAATAGGAAAACTAGACCCAAAGGTCAATACAGGCAAATCACGAATGGGAAATACATCCAAATCACATAAAAATATCAATTTCACAAACAATAACTTCTACTCAGGCATACAAGCAAGCAGGGAAAAAAGGGGAAAACAGTAAACATGCAATACCCCGTTCAAGGGTATTGATTGAATTCACACATAATACTAAAAGGCTTTCTACAGAAAGGAAAAAACCATCTACCATTTCATTAGGGAATCAATATACTTGAACCACAAGGCTTGAATCACTTTATAATGCCATTGATCTACGAAAACTCATAAAACATTCTACCCAAGATAACATGGAAAAGAGGAGGAATTGGAAAACGATACTTTAGAATAATAGAGAACTCACCGATGCAATTCCAACATAACCAATAGAGTTCTATTCAGAGGATGGATAGAGTCTCGGGGGTTCATTGATGATCCACAGTTGTGCGGGTTCTCTCAGATGACGAAATCCTAGAGGAAGACGGTTCTGTCAATTAGACGCGACCCCATTGCGTTTAATGATAAAAACAAAATACACGACGTGTACTTTTGGAGTACACAACGTGTACTCTCCTTTTCCGTACTCTACTTGAAGCAGCCTCCAAACACCCTTACACACCCCTGTGTGTGGCCTCTACACGGCCAGCACACGGCCTTCAGTGACAAGGATGTACACGGTATGTACTCATAAATTAAAACGCGTGTACTTTGAAAATTTCCAAAAACTCCTCTTTTCTCAAAAACTCCATGAAATAGAATAACATACCTGAAAAGAATACCCGGGTCCTTACACTATGTCTCTCGGATATTATAAATTAAATTTAAAAAAGTAGAAAAATTAATTTTTCGGCAAATTTTCTAACGTTCGTAGATGGTGGCTAAAAGACGGAAAAAAGTTCAATAAAATTTTATATATATAATATTATTATAAAATGAATCCAATGAATTAAATTAAACTAATATAGGTATTATGTATCTATTTTGACTTAAAATAAATTAAAATAAAATAAATAATTATTTAAATAAAATGTCAGTTTTAAATAATAACACAGTGTTTTTCACTATTCATCAAAAATTGAATGTTTTCAGAAAATTACCAAAAATTAATCCTAAGAAAATTCAGATATTTTGAATCAAAAAATGAAGTCCGTTTTGAAAAAAAATTTATGAAATTTCTAAAAGTGGGTATTGATATTTATAGCGACTAATTTGATTGGTCATGGTGTGTTAGAACTCGAAGTTCCGTACAACGAAAGCTATTATATTATTCAAATATTAGTGTACTGTGAAAGCTAGGGGTGTTACAAGATTTCTGAATGATATCAACAAATAAACTATTAGAAATTATCATACAAACAAGCCTTTCCTTTTAAAAACTCATCCACCCATATCATCATATCAATAGGACCAACCTTCTCTGCAAAATCATTCTCACAACCACATCACCATAGTTACCAAGAACAAATATATTTTTATATTTTATAATACATCCCTTATATAATTCCACTTGTAAATTTATGGTTTTTTTCAAAAAACCATATGATCCTTGGGAATCCATTTATAATCCAAATATATGTGGTAAACCATATTTTATATAAAATCATTCAATAGAAATCAAACAACATGCATTCCAAAACCCATAAAAATTCACAAATAAGGACCCTCTATGGCATAAATTTTCAATTGGTAGTTAGCCCATACAAATCTCTATATCAAAATCAATTTCAAAACTATAAAAAGAATTTGAATCATATCCATTTAACCCATTTCAATTCAATTAACCAATTATTTATCTTTTATTATGATTGAACAACCATAACTCATAGGTAAAAAATGTAAACCACTCCCACATGGTACATATAAAATAGATACAAGGGAAATCATACCTAAAAGAAGAATGATTAACACTTCCTGGACATTCCCAAAATAGGGGCATGTATATAGAAGGTAACCCTTATAGGAAAAAAAGAAATAATATGCAAAGCCCGACCACAAGGCTCCTATGGGAAGAGGGATTTGGGGCATTCAATATCTACTGAAATGCGATTAAATAATGAAGGGAAGGTCCCCTACTTATAAGGATTACATTTGGAACATAGGGGATTTGAAATGATTTTGAATTTATATTAAATGCATATCAAAACAAGACCATATGTTTTGACCATTTCAATGCCTCTAAACTCTTATGTAATTAAATTTATAATATTTGGCATTTGAATCAGTCTCAACACCTTTTAAAATTTTCCTTAATCCCATTTAATGTCAAAATAAGAAGTCAAAAGTGAAAAAATTAGAATGAATGGGAACACTGCTCACGAGGTACTGTAAGAGAGACACCACCAGATGAGGAACCACTAGATGATGCACCACCAGTGATGCATCAGTAGATGTGTCACCTCCCATGAGCCACTTCCATATGAGGGATGGCATGTGAGCCACTCCCAAACGATGCACCACTGAATGAGAGACATCCAGAAAGCCACCAACAATGAGAGACCCCTAGTAAGGCACTACATGGATGACACACCCTTCCGAGCCACCACTCAGTTGGGGAATCACCAACAAGCCACCTCTAGGGTGAGACGCTACGAGTGAGCCCCACCAGGGTAACACACTGCTAGGGTGAGCTATCATTCGCAAGACACCGCCAGTGTGAGACAACAACCTTGCGAGACACCATTGGAATGATACATCGTTTGAAAACATTAAATACTAGGTATTTGGAAAAATATTTAAAATTAAAAACTATCGGAACATCTCACATGTCCCAAAAACAACCCAGTTCCCCTAGACACCTCAAACATCATTTTTATGAAAATGTAATGGACCGAAGGGTACAGTTTATTACAAGTACTTGATTTTTTGTTTTCATTATTATTTATGTTTTATATTACATAATTATTCACCCCCTTCATGAAATGTTTATGTGATAATTCCCTAATAATATATCTATTATGAAATGGACATGGATTGTCCCCACAAATATAAGAACTAGTAGGTGCAATGACATTATTCTAGAATATTATTATACAAGAAGAAGGTATTATTTTTAGAGACATAGATGATATAGGATATCATAGTTTTAAGGATCAAATTATATTGAGACACGTTATCATGGAGTATAATCTTAATAATATCCTTGGTAAGAGGTTATGAGAAGAGACCTGTTAATAAGAAATAATAATTTCCATGTTTCCTGGGCTGTTTCTATTTTTTGATACATGTATTGATACATATAAATTAACATTATCATTAACATAGATCATGAATCAAATAATATTATGCTAAAAAACAACAAATCATATTCTCATGGTGAGGTAGGATATTTTAAATTCATCAAGAATGATATTTCATTAATGGGTAATTTTTTAAAGGATTTATCCCATTTTTCTCTTGATAGAAGTTGATATCTCTTGATCATTGATGGGAATAGATCATTACACATAAATCCCTAACCTTTGTGTTTTATGGGAGAGTTCATTTAAAGAATTTTAATGATAGTGGTTTCAAGAATATGAGCTGAAGACACCACATTAGAACCAAATTAATTTTGGATATCATGATAAAAGGATTGTAATACAAGGTAAGATGTCATAAGAGGTTGTATTTAATTACATTCGTAACATCATTATTTATGGGTGTGTTGACATGTTTCTAGATTATAAACATGTTCTTTAGAACATTCTACTAAATGTGATTAAGATATTGGCCAAGAGAGTCACACACCAAGTGTATCTGCAACTTTATTAAATGTAATTATTGAATTTAACAGGTTGTTATAAAATATTATTTTAGTTCGGTTGATTTCCACGATTTAATCAAATTTATTCAAAATAATATGTTAGTTAATTTATAATAAATTTTTTATTTTAATGATTAATAAATTAAATATTTATTCTATTTATTGATAATAAGGCTATGATATTTATTTGTTAAAAAGTTTCATTATACAGTAATTTGTAACTATAAATGTTCGAAAGAGAACTGAGCATAATGAATTGATTGGAAATGATAAAAAATGATATTTACCTATAATAGTAAATTATTTCTCATTTCAAGAGATTATTATTATTATTATTATTATTAAAAATGGTTTAAATTAATAATTTTAAAGTAGTAAATGTGTTTTCATACAAATTTCCAAACCTAAACCCACCGTAACAAATATTTAATTATCTCACTTTTCATATACACTATTACTGTACACAATATATAGAGAGTCACACTCTCAATTCCTTGAATGTTATATAGAAATATAGAAAATTATCCCCGTATCTCTCTTATCCCTCTCATAATCTATTGAAATAACATCTAGAGTACTTACTCCATCTAGAATAATTAAACCTCAATCTACCAAGAACAAAAAATGTGATCACGATCCATCATGCAAGCAGCCCAAACATCTATGGTGACATTTATTTATTTTGGTACACACTTAGATCACAGTAAATGGATTCTTCCCTTGTATCCTACAGTGAAATGATGATATAATGAGATCAATTAATCAATATAATAAATAAATAATGAGTTAAATGTTGAGTTAATTTTATATCTACTTATAAAATTAATTCTAAATTACCTGATAAGATCCTCCTCTTCTATTTTTCTTATTTTTATCTAGTCAAGTAATCTATAACTTTCATTATAAATGACATTATTTTTAAATTTCAACAATTATTATTTATATATTATGATTAAAATAATATGTTTCTTATGTTATCTATGCACTTCCATTGCACCCAAAACCTTCAGATTCAAGTACACATCATATATATGGCCATATTGATAACCACTAAACCTAACTCATATTCCATAATAATCAACATAATAATTCAACCATGGAATTATATAATTTTCATTATATAAATTTTACATTGAGGAACAATCATCATAAAAATCATATAATATACTATAACCTACTAATCAAAATGAAAAAAACATATTATTGATTCATTCAAACTATTAAAAATAGACATAAAAAATTAATATACCATAACAATAAATCAAATAGAAAATAAAAAACACGATTTAATATCACAACCATTTAAAGAATCAATATTTACATCCGCATTAATTAAAAATTTATCATTAGAATTAGAGAGAAATAAGGTAAATGGATGTGCACTAAGGACCCAACGTATTAAAATGTTTCACAATTCATAGGGGTGTATTATATAAATGTGCAAAAAAATATTCTTGGTATTCAATAAATTTTGGTGTAAATTTTAGATGTTTCAAAAATAATGATTCTAGAAATGAGGAATATAGTGATCATTTTAACCAATTAAATAACGATATATAGAAATTTTTAGTATTTTACATTGTTTGGGAGGTAGTGTTTATCATAGGGTGAGAGGATATTGTAATTTCAAAGATATTGGTTTTTATTGTTTTTATTTACATTAATTTTTTATTTTATTACATACAACAAATTATTCATTTATTTTGATAAAACCTAAGATATATTATTAATTGTACATTAGATTAAAATTATGTGTTCAAAAAACTAATCAGAATAGTGTATTTTTATTGGTGATTATATAATGTATTGGTGGTCTCTGAACCCCTTATTATCCCATTTCTCTATAAGTATAAATAATTTTTCATTAAATTATATTTTCATGTGAATATAGGGGATGGATTAAGATAATTAAATTGTTGGATTCAAGCATAAGAGCCTCATCTCAATTGGTGAGGACTCGACAAGTGCATCCAAGAGACCCGAGTTCAAAACTAGGTGGAGACATATTTCCAAGGTACTGTAGAAATTCTGTAGCAGGAACTATTTGCGACTGTAGTAACCGGTACTATTCATCCCATTGGGATTTAGGGCGGCCGGTTTGGGCCTTAGGTCCATTAAGGCCTTTGGGCCACCCAAGGCCTTTAGGCTAGTGAGGCTTTCTGGCCACCTCAAGGCCTTTCGGCCACCTCAAGGTCTTCGGGCCATCTCAAGGACTTCAAACCACCTTAAGGCCTTCGGGCCACCTGAAATTTTTCTTAAATGATCCAATAGACTCTACAAGGATCAGCCTTCAGATGGGGATTCATAGTAGGAACATTCCCCATTGGATAAGCTAAGAGGATTTGTCGGAATAAGAGGGTATGAAATTTCCATCGGGAACATCCTGTGCTTGCTTGGGAAGCCTAGAAAAATAGCTTTGTGAAGGTGGGGAGATGATATCATGATGAAGAAAGTGGAGGAGGTGTACCTAGTATGGTCTGTATATTTAATATGTCATATGGGTCATGTAATCTCTGAGCCTACGGGCCTTATAAGGGTTCCCCCTCATCCCTTGAAAGGAGGGTTATAAAATATCAATAAAAAAGTAGGCCTTCGGGCCATTCAGATACATTGTAGGATTCAATGGTCACCCAATACAAGGATCATAAGTCACTTTATCAATATCATTTATGATTTTCTAATCATTTAAGTTCAATTGTATTATATTGTTTAACAGTTACCATAAATAAATATAATTATTATTAAAATTATTATGGGATTTGGTAAATTATTGTCATTAGGCCATCCTTTATAGCTAGATCAATCACCATAACCTAAAATGGGTTGAATATCATATAATAATGAGACCACCCTGAGTGTAAAGGGTAGCTGATAATATCAGAAGTTGAGCCACACTAAAGCTTCCATTCTTCTCCCTCTTCTAATATTGATCTTCAATAGGGTTTATAAAATAAATTTAGTGTTGCTATATCAATGAATTTGTTGGATATATTTTGATATTATTTCCAGATCTACGACTGTTTGAAGAATGGAAGAGGTCAACATTAAAAATGGAAAAATAGTGCCACTAAAGGGCAGTGGAGTTGATATTAGGTCAACCTAGCGGAGCGTCTTTGGAATGAAATACATAACATAAAGGTGAGAAAATATGGATGAAAATGGGGTATTAATACAATTAATTAAGTCTATGGGTTATATATACCTATGTAAAGGGATTTTGGAAGGGATTAGAGTGATTCAAACTAGTAGATTCGATGATCTTCATAGAAATGTATTGACTAGAGACCAATAAGTAGGATGGGATCAAGGAGTGGTACGGTGGCCCAAGGCAATTCTATGAGGACCTTTAATTTAAAAGTAATTTTACAATCATTAATTTCCCAATCAAATTTACTATTTCATTGATTAAAGTGTTATAAAATCTTAAAAAATCATTTAAATAGGTGACTATTTTAGAAAAATATGCATCTAATTTAATCATTTATTCACATAGATCATGATAATGATGTTTTTGAATCCATTAAAAATTTAATATAAGGGAATTTTTATAATTTAAAATTGTTTTACACTAAAATTTAATTATTTACGGATAATGATAAATGTAAATGGTATTATATTATTCACTTTCATATATAGAGAATAATGTTGTCTTATTTTGGATATTTTAAAACTCCAAAGATGATAAATTATTGAAATGTGATTTCATAGGTGGATGTGTTTGAATATAGCCTGGAAATTTTTGATGATATTCGAGGGTATGATGGAATCCCATTGGTGATATTCATCTTATATAAAATATTATTATTATTATATTTGGATAATTAAATGTGATATGAAGTTTTAGAATAATTATTTATTATAATGGTATGGGGAAACATTTAATTTATCATCATGTTGTTAAGCTGTAGCGATTATTATGAGTGAAAAAATTCTTATTCATTTTTTTATATGGATGATTTTATAATACTTGGATGTTGATATATTATACATGTAATCATTTCATTGCGTTGATGTCTAATTATAATGAAAATTTCATGGATTGACATGGTAATGAATTGTACATTGTTCTGTTGATTATATGAAATATTCTTATTAAATGGCTTGAGGTGGAATCTTGAATTGGGTGTTATACTATAGGACTTCAATGAATGATATTTTTATCATGTCTATCTAATTTCTCAACAATATTAGGGTAGTGTAGACAATGTTTGGTTTTATGACATGGTGGGGGATATATAATTTTTTACTGGGGAACATTAACAAGATAAAAAAACCAATTGATGATAATAACCTAAGATGTTGCAGACCATAATATTTGACTATAGAGGATAGACCTAGAGTGTTTTATCCTCTAATACAATCAATTTTATATTGATTTGGAATACTCATGTTGATGATGAGGACTAATTATGTTTATGTCTTAGACTTATTATGATGGTAACATATACTTATCATATTGATTAATCATACATTAAACATTGATGAAATTGATTATATATGACATAAAGTGAATTGTCCAGTATGTGTTACTATTTGATATCATATCATCATTATTTACAAGACTATATGATATCTATGGGTTCAAATATGAAAATGAAGATAATGTTTCAATATTAATTTATATTTTTTGTTCATTTATAAGTTAAATGTGTTGTTTTTATTCCTTAATTTATTTTCTCAAAAAATAGGTTCTCTAATACCACATTGTAACATCATTGAATGGATCAATATCTATCATAATTGGAAGAGTGGTTCCACATGACCTCAGTCGGAGTTCCCTATACTATAGAGGATATTGACTAGAAGCAAGGGTATAAGCTACAACCGTGAGGTGAATATACCCCATTTATTAGAGTATAAAATAATATATAAATATCCATACATCATCCAGAATAATAACAAACAAAAGTTAAAAAATATAAAAAATATTCAAACAATAATAAATGAAATGAAGAACATATTATCATACAATACAAATATTCCACTGGGTTTGTCACATATAAAAATACATAAGCAATAAAATACATTGAGTATCCACTACCACTCTAAGAAATAACTAATCCCAAATTTCAGACACCATCTAATCTACCCCACTAATTCATGCATATAACGAGCCTCAAACTGAAATATTCTTATAATAAGTGTAGATTTCCTTGTTTTCTAATGTGTAGAGATGAGCATAGAATGATGTGAGTTGATAACTCTACAGGGAACCACTAGTGTGGCCTCGTATTAAACCAAAAATGCAATGAAATATGTATATGATATGATATGAATGATTAAAGAACTGTAAAAAATAAAAAAAACATAACTACCATAATAAATGTTTCTATAGATTTACAGAATGTCTCTAAGCAAGTCCTAGGAACCATTCAATCTATGTACCAAATACCGTACTTTTCCCATTTTATACATAACCCTGATTGGCCATACATTCTTTGGTCAATTCCATGGTGTCTCTTAGAATATCTCAATTCTCATGACCCCCAATATAACATACCCATGTCTACCTAGAATACAACCAACTATCACAAAAATCCCCTATGTGTGTTTTCTTATCTAAGGTCATATCCCCTAAGTATCATTGACCTCAAAAATGGTCCTAGAATTCTCCACATTATTATACATGATCAACCCTATCATTATATCTATTTAATTCCCACCAACCATGTAACATGCCTCCTCTATGAGATTTTTCTATGTTAGGTATCATAGACCTACCCTATTAGAGTCTCCCATATAAGGATATAAGACTATAAGTAACACAGACCTCTAATAATGATGATTTCTAATACAATTCACCAAAACAATTTAATGTAATATTCCTTTCATATAAAGCACCACCCCTATGACCATTATCTAAACATAATGAAAAATCAATCCTTACAATCATTTATAATTTCATAATAATGACCTCCAATAGGGGGTATAACATATTGCATCATAATTAAAATGACAAAAAAATACAACCAAGTTAATAACCATTCCATCACTATTATTACCCAAATACACCTTCTAATGCGGTTCAAAAATTCACTATGGCATTATACTGGTCCCCTCGGTCAAATGATGCATCAACATCGAAGGTTGGTTCCATCATCAAATTTCCATATCTTTTGACATAATAAAATCATGAACTCATAGACTAACTATGGTATACCTCATAGGATAATCACAAAATAAATGATATAAATACCTTCATAACTCCATGTTCTCTCAAGGTTGGTCAGTAAGCCATCCCATGTCCATGTTATGTCCAGCTAGGGCTAACCAGTACCTACTCACCACCTTCCCCCACAAGGAATAAGGAACACTACACTAGGGCCTCCTATCGATTTTTATTTATTTATACCTTATAATGTGGTCTATATATTCTACTTAATTTAGTAGCATATGCCTTGATAATCGATGATCATGTCATGATGCTAGTGCACAAGCCCTAACATAGCCATACCACATTGTTCTCTTCAGTGAATACCAATTTAATTAATAAATAATTTTAAAATTAATACATTTAATCAAATAGTCTAATTCCATTTGTTTAATGACCAAACATACCAAGCATCAAAAATAGAATAAAAAATCAATATAGTAGTTCATGGACCACCTACCTTTTAACAAAGCTAGTTACATGGAATTCTTCGCTTGAGGACTCTTCAAAGGCTCCCCATGTAACACCCCTAGATTTTAAAAGAATAAAAGTATATTTAATAGAATAAAGAGAATCAATAAATTTTTATCTTATCATACATTCAATAATATCTTTCATTATGTGCAACTCTTATATTAGCTTTTGTTATATGCAACCCTTGTATTTTTATGTTCGATAGCGTATTCAACACGCAACACCAAAATTAAACGACCAATAATATATTTTACATTAAAACATAGATGTTGGAATGGTGGGTATAAAAAAGGCTAATTTAATTATAAAAATATAGTTTAGATATGTATATATAAATTATTCTCTAGGGTCTAATTAATTAGAAATAGAAATAAAACCCTTTTTAAAAGAAAATGATATCATTTTCTAAAAAACAATTCGAATGCGTAAAAGAGTGTTTTATACTAATAAATTAAAAAAGTATTTTTTTTTTTGGATTATATTAATGAAATTTTAATATTATATCCTCAATATAAGTTTTAAAATTTTTCTTATGTGTTTTCCAGACAATAGATAAAAATAAATCCAATATTACAAATAAAACTGTATTTTCACCTTTTTAAAGATCACTTTTCTTAAAAATAATTTTTATAAACTTTACATAATTTATATTGAAAAATGAAATTAATTTTTTAATTCAGAATAATGATTTTCAATTTTGGTAAAATCTTGGGATTTTTGGGAAAATATAGATTTTTTGGTGAATAGTAAAAAATAAAGATGTTTTAAAAAGTCCTATATTTTAAATAAATTAAATAATTTAAAAGTAAAAATAACTTTTTATTATTATATAAATTAATATAATTTATATTTAATCAAATTAATTGCTTTGAGTCATCTTTATATTGGTTTTTAGTATAAGTTTGTTTTTTTAAAGGTTTTTCTAAAAACTATTTTAGAATTATAAGGTTTTTCCATTTTAATTAATTAAAATAATTCTAAATTAATAATTTTTTATTTTATATTTATATATTACATATCATTAAATATTAATTTATTTTCATAAATTAATTTTATTTGTCTTAAATTTAATATAGAATCAACTATTTCTATAAAATAATCTTCCTAAAAAATTGATGTTTCACCACTTCTGCATGATTCGTATTAAGTTAAATTTTACCAATTATATGAATTGAATTTGGAAAAATTGATTAAACATTTGGAATTATAATAATTTTTATTTTTTAATAATTCCAACTTAATTTCTGACCAATTCGATTAGTGAAAATAATTAAAATTAACTACATCTATTAAGGTCAAAACGAGTTTACTTAGTTGTTAATATTTACACTTATGGGGTGAAATGACCTTAAAACAATTTCGGCCGCCATTTTATGGCCATATTTTGTTCTTATCCATTATATTATCTATTTATTTTCATTATTGTGTCCCAGTTATTTGAAAAAAATGGGTGGAATTCACTCTTTCAAAATAATTACAACTGTTCCATTCACCTCACTTATAAAATTCCACTACCACTCCACCTATATTCAATCCCCTAAATCCATTTTTCATGGACAATACCTATAAAAATAAATGCCTAAATAACTTACCCTAATATTATAATCTATAATTTGGGTGTAAATCTAACCAAGTATGTCCCTTGGTACAAAAAAAGATTTATCTGAAGAATACGTAACATTAATCAACTTGAGTTTATGTTTTATTTCACTCTACACCTCATTAAATTATTATTATAACACTATTATATAGTAACCTTAGTAAAATAAATATAATTATATTTTTTTATGATAAGTTTATTGTCTAAAAAATAGACACTTCCATAAAATGGGTTACGAAATCATTATTCATGTGTGTTGTAGACTACCGCCTTTCGAAGAATTTCATTCTTTTTCCCATTACCTCCTATAAAGGATGGGAATAATGTTGGATATAAAATTAATGTATTATATTTATAACATGTATATACATATTTAGACATTATATAATATATACCATTATATTTTATATTTTTTAGTGGATACGATAACATTCTCCTCTGTTCCGCAGACTACAGACTCGAGAAATAATGTGATTGTTTTCCACTAATGCATTACATAGAATGTAATAAGGGAAAAGATAATAAATATATGTAACATAAATGATATATTTATGATGTCAATGAAATTTTTATCTTTATATCAATATAATATATATTTTTATTTTTACCTTTTATCTCACCGAAAATAATGATAACATCGTTCATGGACGAGTGGACTACCCTCTTCTTGAAGCGATATGATTCTTTCTTCCCCACAACATCACAGTAATTCAATATATCATTATATATAAATATATATAATTAAATATTTCGTTATTTATGATAAAATTATAATTATTTAATGTGAAAATATTTTTTACCTACCTCCATAATGATCATCGAATATTAGAAGCATTACTCCAGCGTGTAAATGACCTACCATCTCCATGATCGTAACATTAGTTCATTCTCATAACAATATTTCATGATTGGTTTTAATTTATAAATTATATATTAATATGATAATTATTTTAGGATTATTATTTTATATATATTTAAATAATGTCTATTTTAACCATAGTCAACCTACCAAATTCATTTTTTGGAAGATTAGCTGAATATGGTCTAAAATCCGATGTAAAACTAATTGGTAGTAAAATTATATATGACATGATTATAAGTGAAATAATAGTGATAATAAAAATTATAATGGTTATAAATAATTTAAATAATTAACCTGGTTATATTATTTATGATGATAGAGAACAAGCGTGACAAGTCAGACTCAAGGTAATAGTTTTTTCTTATCTCGCTTTTATTTCGGCGAGATACATGCCATATTCACCACTTTTTGTTGTTGTGTTGTATATAATTACGATGAATATATTTTATTATAATTATCCTAAACTTTATTTATTTTAAATATAATTTTTAGTATCTCTCATTTTTGGGGTTTGCAGTTCCAATATTTCTAATGCATTAAGGGATTTTGGCCCTTATTTGGCTTCTTTGAGACGTATGTTTTGTTACACACAAATATTATTGTATGAGGTTTATATAATGTTACATAAATGTGTTATATAATTAATATACTTATTTTAATGATAATATAAGTATAATATAATGTTATTCATTCTTATGAATTAGGATTCAAAGTTACAAAAAATAGTAAGAGTGTTTTTTTACTGTCTCATCATTTAATAAGATTTTTATGATTATGCTTCTAGTGATTTGATCTTATGATATATCCTCCAATAAACTCATTAATTTTTTCCTCTAGTTATTTATGATATTTAAAATTAATGTTGTCATTTTCCCACTCATTGGTGGTTAAATTCTTTTACGGAAAATTCATCTTCATTTAACATTTCAATCGAAAATCATTTTTCGTCCAAAAACAATGTTTTCTAAAAATGTTTACAGTTTATTTTAACATTTTAAAAATTATTGTATAAAAACATTCTCATTCATTTTTCTTTTAAAAAATATTAAAATTATTATTATTTTTTATTTCCAAAAAAATAACTACTATAACCATTTTACTATGAAAAAAGAATGTTTTAGGGCAAGTACAACTTTTCACACTAATAAGACCATCATTTCATTGAATAATCCATTGAAAATTTAAAAGGATATATTTAAAGAAAATAATTATCTAATATTCTTAAAATTATTATTTTTTATAAGTAATTTTTAATATAAAGTATTTAAAGAAAATAGATTTTAAAAGGTTTTTTTAAAAAACAAAATGATATTGTCATCAAGAATGTTTTTAATGATCTTTTTATGGTATATAAATTAATTAACATTAAAAATAGTTTTTTAAATTATTACCCACTAGGGATGTTTTGTAATGATACCATACCCATTATTTTTTTGGATGGATTAATATTATTACAATGATATTATTATGGAACCTATTTCCTCTCCAGAGGTTAATCATGTTTCAAAGTGATATTTATGCTACCCATTTCATTTCCACTGTCTAATTATTTTCAAATAGAGTTAAATAAAACCCATTTATTTTAAAAGGTATAATCAGGTTATAAATGAATAAAGATTGTTATAATGATCTTTATGATTAAATCTCTCAGCATTTTATTCGTTTTGTGGTTTTGGACATCTTCTAAGATGGGGAAACCAAGATAGCATTAGGTGATCCCATTACATCTTATACACTAGGTTATCCTAGATATAAATGGTTGAACCAATTAAAACATATATTATTGGGTTGTCCAGATAGTGTTGAATGTGCCTATTACTGCTTATTGGATAGGGCACCCATGATAGTACCAGGATAGACATTATAAATTAAAATATGCGTGTTCCTAGAAAAAGATCCTATGCACTGGGTAATGATTATATTGGAATTCATAAAAATGATAATTCAAATTAAAATGGTTTTTAAAGGGTTTTATGAATATTATTGTCTAATTTAATGAAAATTTTATTAATTTATTCATATGGGTTTATAGTATTTCTTATGATCTAGTTTGATATCACATTTATAAAGATTATTTATTATGATGAATCTTTAATTTCCCATTTTTTTCAAATGTTATGATCTAATTATTTATTTGGATGAATTATTCAATAATTTTCTCATGCACTATGATTTTGCCACCATAACCTTATGCACTTCTCATTCTCATTTTTGAAATTAATGTGTTAATTATTATGTTTACTCTTACTAGGAATTTGATCCCACACTTGTTATGATTTAACAATCCATAGGTTACAAATAATGAGGTTTTATAAATTCATTCTATATGGTATTTCATATGGAGAATTTTGATTAACTAATAAAAAATAAGAAAAGTTGGTTATAACTGGAGATGATGTTCATATTTATAAGCTAGTAGATTATGAATGAATGTTTTTACGAGTTGGTCCTAATTCAATAAAACTCTAAACTGAAAAGGTACATGGGTATGTAAGTCAATATTTCATTTTAATTTTTTATGTTATTATTGGGAAAATTGATTCACCTTATTTTGAATCAATTCCAAAAATGTAATGTTTGTGAATTTATCACCATATCCGAGAGTGCAGGTTATGGGGATTTGATAGTTTGTATTAGAGGAGAGTTTATATTACTTTAGTGATTATTATGTTTTCAAGTGATGATATCTTAAGAGTTGTGGATACCTTCATATGTCTATAAGCTATAGGATGATCAGAATTTCAAATTCTTAGACACCCTTTTGAGGTTTTATGCATTGAAATTTTAAAGTAATTAATGAAAAAAGGTTGGAGGAATTTTATTAGGGTTAGGAATTTGTGAACCATTTATAAACATGATGTTTTATTTAGAGAGGAACTATTTTCTATATTTTTAATGAAAAATGGGGAAAACATGAAGGTTGGGTGACAACCTATCACATCTGAAATGGAGTGGGGGTTAAAGCCACTACTAAAGTGTAATAAGGGTGTATCTCATACCACTAGACTATGTGATGTCCAAATTAATTTAAACTTTTTAGAGTTAAAGATAATTTTTATGTCAAAAACATGTGGTACTTTATTTTAGGAATAATGTATAGGTTATCTTGGAAGAATATATGATCAAATCTTTTGGGTCATTGGAATTTGAAATCAGTAATGAAATTAATGAATAATTTTAAGGTTAGTGATTATTGGAAAGATTTTTTGTGAAATTGGGGCATTACTATTGAAACATTGAGATTTATTCATGATGTTTTATTCATTTTGGGAAATATCTTACCATGTTCTAACCATTATGGTTTTGGGTAATGTTTAATGATAAGAGGAATAACATGTTCTCTCATTTATTATGTGGTCATTAATTTTTGTTTTTAGTGCTTTAAGATCAAAAGTTCATCTTGGAAAGTAATAGTTTGAAAAACGATTAGAGTGTGGTGGGAATTGATATTTTTTTTTAAAATTCTACTAGAAAAGAAATTATATTTCCTTGTGCTTTTATTTATGATTTTAAATGAATTCCTAAACACTAGGAAATGTATCTTGAAACAAAATGTTGTGAAATTACTATCATTTATGATGAAATAATTGATTGTTTCATGCCTATTTGGTTTAATGTTTTGAGGTTATTAACATTATATTTATCGTTAAATTTATTCTAATCAATGGTCACATTCAATCTCTATAATTGTTTGGACATTACGATTTTTTTCAATGTCCAAATATTCACTTCCCACTTATGTTTTCATGCTTGGAACCCTTGGTATTAATTATTCAAAATGACCTCCATACATTCTTTTATCACTCATCAATAGGATGGTTTATTGAAACGTTTATGATGTGGTTTCCCAAAAAAATTATTTTTAAATGCCAATCCATTGATTACCAAGATAAAGTTAAAATTTATAGGATTAAATTTATTAATGGGGGTTGATGTAACCCCACTACTTTTAAAAAGAAGAAAAATGTATTATATAGAGTGAAGGGAACTAAACACTGATTTTGTCTTCTGATACAAGAAAAAATATATTTTTTAAATGAAAACCCCAGTTTAACATGTGTTACCTAGAACCCTAATATTTTTATGATCAATATCTTATTTAACATGCAGAACATAAGTTAAATAACCCATGATATATATTAATGTTATATCCTTTCCATTATAATGGTGGGTATGAATATGATTAACTAAATTATGAAAATATGGATTACACATGTATATATAATTAATTATTTGGTGACCAATTAATTAAAAATAAAAAACCCTTTTGAAAAGTGATTTTTTTAAAACATGATAGATCACCGCGTCTGTGAAAATTAATTTATTTTGGACTCAATAGAGTCAATATATAACCATATTTTTATTTAAAAATACTTTTCTTAAAAACATGATGGATCACCACATCTGTGAGGTTAATATTTAGTTAAAAGTTTCCATTTATGTGAATTTAATTTGCAAAAAATAGATTACATATTTTTAATTAAAATAATTTATAATATCTATTGAGTCCAACAAAAATTTTAATCAATGTTATTAGTGAATTAAATTAAATTAATTACAGCAATTAAAGTAAAATTGAGTTTAAATAATGGTTAATCATGAAACATAAGGGACCTTAAAACTTGTCCAAGACCCATTTGATGACTATATTTCGACATTATACCTTCTTGAATCGCGTTTCGTGCATAATTGGTGCCTGGTGATGTGAAAAACATGTGTAGAAATCACTATTTCAAAAAAATTACGAGTGTTCCACTCAACTCACTATTATAGGCCTCCACCTCTCCTCCTCTCTTCATGTAACATCTTCACATGGATGCCACTAAAAGACTCCTTGAGCTAGTTGGTCACATAGCCTCAAGAACATCTACCTAAATTCTATAGGATTCCGACTAACAATGATGGAATATAATGTTTAGTTGGGGATACAATACCTCATGTTAGAGTGTATAAAAATAGATTATCATATCAATAAAAAGTGGAAGTATAGTAACAGGTACATAGTAGTAGCGAAATACACTACGAAAACTAGACCAAAAACCTTCCATAGTGTAATAAGATATAAATATCCAATTAATATATAATAGTAATAAACAATTCATAATGTATCATTTATACAATGATGATAATGTCATGTCTCATCAAAGCATCCAAAATAGGTATATAGGCATCAATACAATCGATATATGAAAATACTGAAAGACCATAAGACTACCCTAGCTAAAATCATGGGATGAAAATTGCTTATATTCTCCCCTAATCCTGATCATTGCACAAATTGAGCACCATACTTTATGTGCTTTCCCCTATTCGTACCTACATACTTATAGTTAGTTCAGGTACCAAATGGTGGCCCGAACAGGGTGTGAGATAAAATCTGAGTAGGCCACCACCAACAATGTATATAATCATTAATTTCAATATAATTAATGATAAATCAAATTTAAATTTATATCATAGGTATTCATCCATAAATGTATGGTTTTCATGGTATATATAACAAAACAAGTGATACGGTACAACAAACAAGGCTCCCAGCAAAAATGTTCAAGAACCTATAACAACGAAGCTATAAAGAAAAGAATAAATAACTACCATGACATTTCAATATAACCATAGGTATCATATAAATTGAAAAAATGTTTTATAACCACTATCTCATATCATCCATGGCCATTTCATACATCCATAAGTTTTATCTAAACCACGACCATGTTGTATAACATGTATCTCATATCAAACACTTCCATGTAATAAATATATAAGTATCATAACCTTCTAGGAAAGATCTAAGGTATTGAAGACCAATACATCCTCATCGAGTCCAAGGATAATATCGATGGATACTCAGTTATACTTGGGTGGAGTCATAGGGGTATTTCAACTGATCATGTCCCATGTGAGTTCAAGAAAGACAGATCCATGGGGTAGGAAGGCCAAAAGAATCCCATAGAATCATATCACAAGAATAAACATCATCAAAAGAATACACTAACTCTACAATGGCCAATTTTTTTGCACAACCACTTCTCTATATGTAAACATTAATCATTTAATTCAGTCATCAATTCATATCTGTTAGAATCCATGATTTTTTCCAAAACATATAGTAATTCAATTTTAAACAAATAAACAATTCAAGCATGTCAACACATGGAAAAGGAACAATCACTTTATCCTAATTATCTCACACAACTATATTTAATTTATAACAGTTTCCTCTAACTATTAAGGCACTCACATGTACCCCACAGGTGGTATAACAAAGAGAAAAAATCAAGGGCACAACCCATGGGTGGTATAGGTTGGGGAAAGAACGTCCAACATAATCAAAAGAACTAGTGGGAATCCCTAACAGGTTCCAATAAATTAAATTTAATAATTTAATAAGTTAAAGGGTCACTGATATAATGATTGGTTCATAGAAAAAACAAAATCTATTCTTATGAAACACCAAACCCTAAGGGAAAGGTACAAACAACTTACAATAGATCTATAGTAAAGGCTTTATCCCATATCGAGCTCGTAATCAGTCTCAATCAACAGAAAAACAAATAATTTATTAAAATACTCACTATGGGGTATATTATCATGCACCTAAATAACTATATCTATTTTAAGTCAAATGAGAAATGACATAAGAGGAATGAAGAACTCACTTAATCCAATGAGACCAACGGCGTTCAATTCCATGTTCGGATAGTGAAATAGGATGAAAATATACCCTTTGAGATAAAAAGGATATCCCATGTCTATTGTTATATAAAAAGGAGGATGAAATGATATAGTTTTAGGATTTAAAAAAATTTAAGTGAAATTTTTTAATTTCAGCTAAAAATACTGGGTTAAACAGTTGAGTTGCACTGTTGGCCAAACTAAGTGCCAACCATGAGCCTTTTATTGGTTCAAGGGGAATTTTACATCGTTAGTGAACATGGTTTTATAAATCCTAAAAACCCCATGTTTTTTACTCTATTAAAAACTCTACATATTTCTCATGTCTATGCACCTCCCCCCATACAGTTTCATTAAACAATGTGCCTCCATGGAGCCCTCTCTACAGCCTCGTAAGGTTAGGGGTAACACTGCAGTTTATCTCGCATGATTTATACTATCCATGTGTCTAGTTTTTTATTTCCAAAATATGGTTATTTGGGATTTGAAAAATCCCAATGCATCCCTAATACACCAATTAACTCCAAGGGTATTGACATTATGAAATAACTAAGAATTCAAACTGGAAAAATAAAGATCTATACCTAATAGGAAAACACTGGATCTTACACTTCACACCTATAAATCCATTTAGATCATCCAATAATTTCCCAAATCACTTCCCAAATCTCATCCCCTCAACCATGAAGAATTAAATTGGGATATAATCCAACCAAAAAAGGCCATTGGTGAAAAACGAAAGGAGTAACCCAAAGAAGAGGTAACATTCATCAACATGTGTTTATTGTTTTATTTCATTCACCATTCCATTAAATTATTATTATAACATTATAATATATTAAAAATATTATTTTAAATATAATTATTTGTTTTTTCATTCTGCTTAAAAACTAAAACCACAAACACTTCCATCAAATGAGTTTTGAATGTATCATTTGTGTGTACGCTGGACTACTACCTCGCAAACCGATGTCATTCATTTTTTCATGACGACCTCTTAAGGTTAAGAATAATTATTGATCTATATATTATATATTATATTTATAAATAAATTATACCCCTTTATTAATTATATCGTAAATTTACATTTACATTCCTTTCCTTAAGGGATACTAAAATGTCGCTCATGTGTAAGATAGACTACAACCTCATAAAGTGTTTTGATTTAATTTTCACTAACATGTAATATGGAAGGTAAAATAGGTTAATATGTCAAATATAGGTGACATAAATGAAATATTTATGATATTAATGAAATATTTATCATTCTATAAATATAACATATCTTTTCATTTTTTCCTTTTCACTCAATGAGAAAAATGAAAACGTTATTCGTGGACATGTAGGCTACCTCCTCCTCGAAGCGATATGATTCTTTTTTAACACCAAATCACTATAATACGATATATAAGTAATTATAATTAAATATTAGAGTAATTATGATATTATTATTATTCTATAATGGTAAAATTATTCATAAAACATTCTATAATGATCATCAAAAAATGGAAACGTTACTCATGTGTACGTAGAGCCTACAATCTTCATGATTCTAAGGTTAGTTCATTTCTTCTAACCAAATTTCATGATTGGTTTTAAAAGTATAATTAATAAATAAATACGGTATTTATTTAATTATTATTATTATAGATATGTTTAAATAATAAACTCTACGGCCATAGTAAACCTATCAAATTCATTTTTGACACATAAGATGAATATAGTTAAAACGTCTAACATAAAACTAATTGATTAAGTAATTGAATAAAATGTGATAATAAGTGAAATAAAATTAATTATAAAAATTTAAAAAAATTCTCAATATTATAAATAATTAACATAAGTTAATTTTTAGGTTGATATAGAACAATCATGGTGAATCCCACTCAAGGTAAGGGTTTCTCTCGTATTAATTTTATTTAGCAGAGATACAGACCATACTCCCTTGTTATTTTTATTACGTAGTGTATACAATGAACATGAATGTAGTTTATGATTCATATTTTTACCTTTATTGGTATTTACATATCCATTTGAGAATATCTATTTCATGGGTTTTACATATTCAAAGTTCTGAAAGTGGTAATGGATTTCCATCTAAATTTGGCTACATTGAGATGTATGTTATGTTATACAACTATATTATCTTATGAGTTGTATATATTTCTCCTTGGACATATTATATTATTAATTTAATTGTTTTAATGATAATATAATTCTTATATAATGTTATTATTTCTTAGGGATTATGATTCAATTTTATGAAAGTAATTGAAGTATTTTATTACAATCTCAAAATTTATTAGGATTGTTTATGATCATATTTCCAATGATGATATGTTAAGATATATCTCTCACAAAAAATAATGAAAATTCATATACTATGGTTATTAATTATATTTACAATTAATATTACAATTTTTAAATCTTTTTTACATATAATGATTCAGAAAATGTTTTTAAGAAAATTCAACATCATTCATCTCCTCAGTTGGAAATATGTTTTCCTAAAAAAATATGTTTTCGAAAAATGTTTTCGAAAATAATTTTAAACTTTAAAATTAATTTATTGAAGATATATTTTCCTTATTTTTCTCTTTGATTTTTTTTCAATCGAATCATATTATTTTCATCCAAACTAGACTCTTTTCAAACCATTTTACCGTGAAAATGGAATGTTCATTATGATATTAATGGATTTACGTGTCGACATAACCATCATTTAATTATTGATTAAAATTGCATGTTTAACAGGTTATTTTTAAATAAATTTTTTCTTAGTATTCTGAAAATTTGTAGTTTTTAAAATTATTTTTCAATGTTAATTATTTTGATAAAACATTATGTTTTAAAAGTGATTTTTAAAATAAGAAGGATATTTTACTAAAGAATTTTTTAATTTAATTTTAATGGTAGTTAAATTCATCAACATTAATATCCCAGGTTGTTACTCATTCACCATTGAGGATATTTTGTAATGATACCATCCCCATTCTTTATATAGATGGATTAAGATTATTTCGTTGAGATTGTTATGGAACCTATTTCATTTCCACGAGTTAGTCATGTTACCAAGAGATTATTATAAAATCCACTTATGTCTAATGGATTAATCATTTTCAAGTACATTGATACAAATTTTATTTATTTTTCATTGATTAATTAGGTTATAATAAAACAATTATTGTTTATATGAGTTTTTTGGTTAAATGTTTATGTACTTTATTCATGTTGTGGTTCTTCGAAAACATATATGATGGGGTGGCCCATATAGCAATGTGTGAACCCATTACATCTTATAATATGGGTGGATAGATAGTTTCAGGTGAGACTATTACGTACTATATGATGGCATGGCTTTTATAGTGTCAGGTCATCCTAATTGATCTTATATGATTGGATATCCCAGATAGCAATAGATGATCCATTTATAGATTAAATTTTTGGTGTGCCCATATATCTCACCCATGAATTGGGTATTTATTATATTGGAAGTTGTTCTTAATATTATTAAAATTAAATTTGTTTTAAATGGTTTTAATTATATGATCTTCCAGGTTACCAAAAAGGGATTTAAATACATTCTATGGGTTTATAATGTTTCTTAATATCATGATTGATATTACATGGCTCAAGATTGTTTATTATAATACCTCTTTCCATTTATATGTTTTCATATTTTATGATTCAAATATTTATGGGTATGAATTATTTTAGTATTCACTCAGGAACAATTATTTTTTCATCATACTGTTATGCACTTCTTATATCCATTGATGAAATAAATTTTTTAATGATTATGTTTACCCATCATGGGAATTTCATATCAAACATCTAATATTGTTCTCTTAACCATGTTATAAATGATTATTTTGTATAAATTATTCCTATAAGGGATTTCATATGGATTTTGTTGAAGACCTAATGTGAAATAAGAAAAAGTGTGTATAATAGTTGATGTTGTGTATCTTTATGAACCAAATGTTTATGAATCCATGTTGTTATGATTTGGTCCTAATTCTATAAAACTATAATCATAAAATTTTTATGGGTATGTATGCAATCCAATATTTCTTTTTTAGGTTGTATGTTATGATTGGTGAAAAATAGATCACCTTCTTCATTACCAATGCCAAAAATTTAATGTTTATGAATTTTGTACCAGCTCTTAGAGTGAAAGTTCTTGGATGATGTAGTCCAAGCCTCATTTAAAATTTATACATTCCTAGTCCATAACCCAAGATTTTATTAGAATAAAACACATATAAAAGTAATTATTTAGAAACAATAAATATTTAATTATTTTTTTTGAATTAAATTCTAAATTATAGAACATGGAATCATTGATGAAAAAACTATCGGGTGGAGTCATTGCACCAAACCATAACTAAACACATGTATGGGGTCTATTACACACTCCTCATAGAATATTAATGAATTAATTATCTACTAGAATTGATAAAACACATAATTTAATTAAAAATCTTGTAAACCCTTAAAAACATGGAGTGACATACCTTCAATTTATCATCGAGAAATGACATGTATACATTCTGACAGGATGAACTCATACTAAAAAGCACCAAATCCTCATCACCTAAGGATAATTCATATATTCTTTGGTAGAATCATACCTATACCCAATCATGGGAGAAATAAAAAAATAGAATGAGAGTAGGAGGAGAGGACTCTAGGTCATAAGAGGGAGAGATGTTTTTCCTTGAACATGTGATATTAATAGTTTTTAATTATTTTAATTGTATTTAGCCTCAATATATAGTTCCTATTTTTTGGGAATAAATTGAAAATTTTGGAGCCTTTTTAGTAATTCCATGGTTAGCCCGCACAGTTAGGGGTATTTGTAATGTGCCCGTAAAAGTTCCAAGATGAGTTAGATGTGTGACACACAACTTGTACATGGTATAATAAACCATATGAAAAGAGTATGGGTTAGATATATGAGATGGATATTTCAAGTGCCATGGTTTGGGCATGTTTCGATCAAATTTGTGTTTGTATAAGAGTGATTTTTTATGATTTCATAGCCTATGTAGAAGTTAGTGCATGGATTGGTAAACAATATGAAAACTGTGTGGACTGTCCAAATTTTTCAAAATATCATTTTTTCTTTACTCTTTTATTTTTCTTTCTTTTTTCTCCTCCTAGTGTATCGTGTGAGCCCCTCCCTTCTCCATTAAATTTTGTTCTCCACCCCCTCCCTCTTCGAGCTCCCTCTCAACTACCATTTTCCCCAGATTTCATTAGGATTCATGGCTGACACCTCGAGGTTGGATTCAATCTCCCTTCCTCCTTCTATTTATTGAGTCTTCTTCTCTTCCCTATTTCACCATTCTCATGAAAAAACATTATTCTATGGATTGACCTGATTTTTTGTTTCTTATTTGGAGTTAGGGAGTGCAATGGGTCTCTCATAACTCCTTCTCTCATGTTTCACCATCACCCACTGAAGATGAAAATTTTCATACCGTTTCAGTCCACCCTCCATCAATTTTTATTAGGTTTTATTCTACCATTATTTTTTCCAATTATAATTTGTATTTTTTGTGATTTTTAAGTCCCTAATAATTTATTAGTTTTACCAATTACTTTTTTGGATGAATTCAAGCCCATGATGTCAATGATTAATACACATATGCATTTATAGGAATAAATATATGTTTGTTACCAATTTATATATATTGACACATGGTATGATGAATATATATAATGGATCTAGGTGTGATCATGTAAATATATTTAAATGAATACTTATGTATGTTTGAAGGGGTATATGAGCATATGAGAATATGTGTATGGATCCCCTTACACATCTTTGGTAACGAAAATATCTACTTAGGGGCTAAGTGACCATGCATATATCAAAAAGTGAATATGTGTGAATGTGGTGAAAGGAAGATTTGTGTTGACATTGTATAATGAATTATGCTTTGATTTTTATGTAGTTTCTCTATGCCTATCACCATTAATTTTAATTACATAAATTATTGATTTATTTAAATGTTAATATTTTTGAGTTATGTATATACTGTGTGATCTGATTGTGTTTGATAGAAATGGTTATTAAATTTTTTTACATAATTTAGCTATGCTTGCAAGATGGATTTTTCATGTTGAATAATGCTATTGACCTTGATTTGAAAAATTTAATGTATTTCTAATACTCAATTGTTCTTGAATGTTATTTAATTAAAGAGGTTTCCTAAAAGTTTTTGAGTTTTTTACGGGTATATACAATGATGTTCGGTGTCTGTAAAATAGTATTGAAAGTATAATTCAACGAATATTAACTTGATTGTGATTTTAAAAAAGTGGATATTTTTTGTTTTTGTATGTTTGGAAATGTACATGATCTTTGGTGTGATTTCTAGGTTAAATGGTGATTTTATTTATTAAATGAATTGTTTCGATTTATGAAAGATTTCAAGATTAATTTTAAAAGTTAGTTGTCTTGAATTTTGGATTTTAATTAGTTTTGGAAGAAAAATTATTATGTGGTTATGTTTTCTAAAATTAAAGTTTTCCTTATAAAGTATTGAGGCCAATTTTTTACTTTTAGAATGATTTGTGGAACTATGAAACTCTATTGAGGCGCACCCCCTTATTTTAGAGATTTGAATTATGTATGAATGTGTGATTTGTGTTATGTTCCTAGTGAAGAGGCTTGTTCATTATTAAGTGGCATGAAAAGGGGGATGAATTCAAAGAGGGAGATTAGTGGTGATATGTTTTATATGTTTTGGGTAATGAATATGGTATGTGTGTATATGTTAGCTTGATACAAAATAAAAAAACATTTTAAACAGAGAACATGGGAAACATGGGTACCTAGGTGGGTATACTAGGTGTAGTTCTCCAGGTCGATCAGCAGGGTTGAGGCTCAGTTACCCCTAGAATGATTTATTCCACAAAACTAAATAACCATATCATGAAGACAAAAGACTACTAGACATTGGGATGTGTTCCCCTCTAATGCCTTCTGTTTGGGGACATTGTGGGTTTTAGAATATGATTGGAGAACACAATACCTTGGGATGAGTTCACCTCTATTTCCATGTGCATGAGGATGCTATGGGTTTTGGTTGGATGTGATTATCACAGAGGTATGAGGATCCTAATAGTTTACTAACCATAGTTGCTTAGGATTTTCCCATGGTTCTTGATATGCGATTTTTATTTATGTGACTTCATAACTATTTCCTCCTATATGAAAACCATGTTTTAATATTGATTGAATTTATTTAATTTTTAAAATTTTAAATTTTTATGGATTCTTCGAAACTATTTTATAAAATATATGGAAGGAAAATGGTTTTTATGGAAATTAGAATCTTGTTGCTTGAATTTGAAAAGAATAGATAATATTAATAGTCATGCATATATCAATTTTTCAGCTTCTGGTGTTTCCTTCCGCTCTGATTCCCACATGGTGCGAGTGTGATCCTATGGTTGGAGGTGACCCATTAGGTCGCATGAGGGTATTTGTAGCAGTTTTTGTCACATCTAGTGTTAATTTTTATTGTTTAGTTTATTTAAATTTATTTATTTGTTGTTCCAAGGATAAATTGTTCCCAACTACGTATTCTTGATTCCTGACACTAGTTTCAATCTAAGGGGATCAGGAACTCCTCTAATTCCTTGTCACAAACTGGCTCATGTAATCAGTTAAGGGTTGAGCCAAGTAATTTCGTGAAAAATGGCATTAAATCACACCATTTGGTATTTGAGGTGTCAGGTATATCGTAGATATAACTATTATGGCTCAGAAGGTAGGTTATGGGTAGGTTCCTAATCACCACCACTCATGAAGAAATCGAAGTCACTAGGGTTGGTTAGGATTATAGTCATTATTTTTTGTTTTGGGTTATGTCATTACCATTTGTTTAGTCTGATGATATTTTGTTTGTTGGGGGTGATATTGGAGGTGAGTTAGTGTTATATAGTGATCTTACATGGTGTACGAAACCATGTAGATCTCATGTACATAGTTCAATATTCTTCAAGTGGTTGGTTCATGCTCCTTGCAAGATCCAAAAACCATTTATTACTAGGGAATGCATGACCACTAGATCCATTTTCCCATAATTTTGGTTTTGGTTATTCTTTGGTCTAATTTGGGTTGGTGTGAGTGGATTTTGTAAGTGAAAGTAATTTTTAAAGGGTTTTTGGAATAACAAAAATATGTTTTAAAAGATAAATTGATTCTGATTTTTGAAATTTTTTGGAAAATTCATTGGATAAGTGAATTACAAGTTTGGTAAATATTTGATTTTTGATGATAAAGTGTAATTTTCACCCCTTGGTATTTCTTATGGACGTTAAAATAAATTTGGGTGTGTATGGAAAGTGCATGTTGTTTTTTATGTGTTGATGGATATAAAAAAATGTGGGTATGTATACATATGTAATGTTTTATAGGATACAATGGTTTCGAATTTAAAATCAATCATTTGAGTAGGTTTTTCTATAGTTTATATTGAAAATGAAAATGGATTCTATTAAAAGGAGGATTCTTTCTAAGTGGATTTGCAGTTTTAAATGGAATTGTTGGTTGGTGTTTTTAATTTTAATGTTGATGTAATGAAATGATTTTCGAAATGGAAATTGATTTTAATTCTAAAAGGGTAAATTAATTCTATAAATTTATGAACATGGAAAATTTTATTTTTAAAATATTTTTTTCACATGTTTGGTGAGGTTGTTGTGGTTTTCCTTTGGTTGAGATTTTATTTGGATTCTATTTTATTTTATGATGTGTTGGTTAATGAGATTTTTGTATTTTTTAATGTTAATTGGTCATGTTCAATATTTATGTTGATCTAGTTTTGTGCTTCATATTGTTGAGAGTATGTCACCCAGAAGGACCCATAAGGTTATTGACAATTCCCTTTTCCATTTGTGGCCCAATCAGACTCTTAGTGGAGTGGTGGAACCGATATATTATTAATCGTATCATTTTTTTAATTTATCGAGTATCATTATAGGTTGTATAGTGTTTTTATGAAATTCTGTGTCTTTGGGTTTTGAGAACTCCTGATTCTGGGATGGTCTGAGCTGTCTTGGGGTTTGAAGGGGAAGGATTGGACTAGTTGAAGGTCATTGTTACATCCTCAATGTGAATTGGATGTCTCGAGTGATCTCCAAGACCTCTTTCATATACTATTTTATTCTTGAGGATGTAAAGGAGATGAAAGTTCCATAGCTTGTGAATTCTATATCAGTTCAAATGTCGATGAAGGGGTATGTTTACCAATCTGATGAACTGGTTTTCCTTTCTCCAAAGATAGTTTCATGTAATAAATAAAAATATTCTCATTTTGTGTGGAATCTATATCCAGGTTTCAAGGGCCTTTTTCACTTTTTTCCTATGGAGTATCCATATCTGGTGAGGGGTGTGAACTGGGGGAACCTATTCTGAGATAGTATCCTTGTAAGTTCCATTCTTTAGTTTTTTGAACTATTCTCTTTCTTGTTTCTAGTATATGCATTTTGAATTATAAGACATCATTCAATAATTAGCTTGGGGTTTGTTGATTTTTTTCTTACTCGTGACACTATAAAGAGTTTTGATTAGGGATTATCAACTCTTGACTTTGAAGAAGTATATTCTTCAAGACATCATGGATCCTTCCAAAGGTCCCATATTGAATATCTTCACGTAGTCATGATTCACTGAGGGTGTGGGGAACCATGGATCAATTATTTTCTCTATCATTAGGGTGTGGTTTGTTTAAATGTTATTTTTTTTTGTTGTATGTTTCATTTTATTGTAAAAATCTTGGTAGTCTTATCCTCATGAAATTCTAGTGGTTATGCCTTTATTGATGTGTGTCTTGGATTGGTGGTGCCTTCTTGTTCCATTGGAATTTTTTGGATTAGTTTTGTTTTTGGATTGTGTCCACTTTAAATATGATCATATTTTATGGTAATGATGATTTTTTTTTGGTTTGATGCTTAGTTCGAGTTCCTTTCTTCAGTTTTCCCTTATGTTATGTGTTTTTGGTTTTGGTTTGGAGTTCACGGTTCTTGTGTTAGTTGGTGCTAGATTTTATCTTAAGATGTGGAGATCCACTATGAATCTCCTTGATTATAGTTTTTCTAATAGTTGGTCAGGTGTGACATTTGATGTTAAAAATGTCACCTTTTTTTGGTGATATTATTCCACTTTATTCTGTTTCAAGGTCAATTATGGACTTCATGTGGTTGGGTGATATTTTGGGGGAATAAAGTGTTTTTGGTGAGGTTAATTTTCACACCCCAACCAGGAGATATTAATTATTTTTAATTATATTAATTATATTAATTATTTTTATCCTCTCTCTTGAGTTTTTATTGTTTTTGGGAAGAATTTTATATATTTGGAGGTTTTTTAGTTGTTTCACGGTTAGGGGAACAATGTGGTGCACGAGCAACTGCCTAGGTGAGTTTGAGGTGTGGCCCATAGCTTGTACATAGTCTATTAAACTATTTTGAATGTTTTTTGGTCAAATCTATTATTTGGTAGTGTTCAATGTCATGGTATGAGTATAGTTCACCAAACAATGCATTTTACTTATAGTAATCGTTAATGAGTTCATATCCTAGGCAGCAGCCAACGGATGGTTAGAACATGGTTTAGTAAAACTGTGAGAAAACCATGAAGACCTCCAAAAATTTTAAAATTTTATTATTATATTTTTTTTCTTTTTTTCCTCTTTCCCTATTCTATCCATTTTATTTTATTCTTACCATCTTGGTGCATCATGTCATCCCATCCCTTCCACCATCGAGGTCGTGCACCCCCCACCCAATTAGATCCCTCTCTATGAACATTTGTTTCCCAATTTCTTCACGACTCATGGTCGACATATTGAGGTAGGATTACCTATACCTTCCTTATTTAATTTCTATAATTTTCTTCTCCTCCCCATATCCTCTTTCACTTAGATGAACACCAGGCTATAGTTTAACAAGTTTTTTGTTTCTTCTTTAGTGCTAGGGATTGAAATGGGTCTCTTAGGAATCCTTCTTTAGTGTTTCATCATCATACTCCGAAGGTGAATCATTTAGACCATTTTAGTTCTCATGTTGTCAGTTTTAGGTAGTTTTTCTTCTGTAATAGTTTCTGATTAATTTTATTTTTGGGTTTTGTGATGTTTATGTCCCTAATAATTTGGTAGTGTGTCTTAGACCTCTTTAGTATAGATTCGATCCTCTATTGTCGAAGGCTTATAAATGTATTCATATGTAGGATGAAATCTATATATGTTTCCCCTTTATATATATTCACCCATTCTAGGATGAATATATATAAAGAGGCTAGGTGTGCTTTTGTATATATATGACAATGCATACACGTGTAAGTGCAAAGTGGTATATAGATGTATACGAATATGTGTAAGGATACCCTTGTACATATTTGAACATGAAAATATGTACGTTGTGTCTAGATGTCCATAAATATATGTGAAGGTTCAAATTCATGCAATTAGATAAAGGAAGCTTTTAGTTTTCATTGTTTAAAGTAGCAATCCTTGAGATTGAGGTTGGTTACCAATTACTAACCCTTTAATTTGAATTCAATAATTTCTAGATTTATTCGAAAATAATTTTATATTTATATAGTATTTATATTATATGATATTTGGTTTGGTTGTTAGAAATGGTTCTTCACTTGTCTGACACAATTTACCAATGCTTCAAACATGGTTTTTTCATGTTGAAATATACTCTTGACCTTGTTTTTGGAAAATTTAATGTATTTATAATGCTCAATTAGTTCTAAATGATATTTCTTTAAATCTGGATTCTTAAATGGTTTTGATTTTGTAAGGGTTATTTCCAAAGATGTTTTGTCAGTGTAAAATAGTTTTGAAATTTGAGTGGAATTAAAATGAGTTTGTGTGTGATTTTAGAAAATATAAAATTTCATGTTTTTGTACGTTTAAAAAAGTGCATGAGTTTTGATTTGGAATCATTATTAAATGGTGATTTTCCTTTTTTAAATTAATTTCTTTGATTTAAGCATGATTTTAATCTTTATTTTCAATGTGATGTTCCTTTATGATTTAATTTTGTTTAAATGGTTTTTTAATTAAAATTGTTGAGTGATTACATTTTAAAAAATGAAATTATTCTTATTATGTAACAAGTCCCATTTGGAACATTGAGAATTATTTTTGGAATTGAAAATACCCTCTTGAGGCACACCCTCTTGTTTAAGAAATGGTTTTTAAGTGTTAATGTGTGATTTTTTTATGTTCCTAGAGAAGAAGAATATATATTGTTGTTTGACATGAAAAGGGGGATGTACACAAGGAGGTAGATTTGTGGTGATAATTTGAATGGGTTTTGGGTAAATAAGGTGATATTTTTTCATATGTTATATTGATAAAAACACACCATAATATGAAATATACCACATGGGAAACCTGACTACCTAGGTGGGTAGACTAGGTGTAGTATGCCCAACAGTTTTGTAGAGTCTAGGCTTGGTTTTCCGTAGTAGGATTGATGGCACAACACTAACTAAACATTTGATGATGTTGAGACACCGCTAAAACTTGGGATTTGTTCCCCTCTACTAGATCGTGCATGAGGATGTTGTGTCTATTGGTATTTGATTAGAGACCACTAGAATATGGGGTGCATTACCCTCTTCTTGAGTGTGCATGTGGATGTTGTGGGATTTGGTTGGATGTGATTATCAATTAGTTATGAGGATCCAATGACTTCACTAAAACTGGCTAATTAGTTTTCTCCCACAGTGCTTGTGGTGTGAGATTTTATTTCATTTTCTTCATACATATTTCTTACATTAGGAAAACCATATTTTAATATTAATGGATTTTCATTCATTTTAAATTTGTATTCATGCATGGAAACAAGTTTGGAGATTTTATGGAAATAAAATGGTATTTCATGAAATTGGAGTCTTATTAGATGAATTTGAAAATATTGAAAAATAATATTTTTATTTGATTTTATTTTAAAACTAGAATGACTTAGATTTATTATTAACGGTAGGGAATATGTAATATTTTATCCAATAACATATAATGAGTTTTAAAAATAGTTCCTAGATATTTATTATTTTTTCTAACTTCTGGTGATTCTTCTTTATTTGGTTCGTTCATGGATCGAGTGTGATCCTGTGGTTAGAGGTGACCCATGTGGTGACATAGTGGTACGTGTTTTAGATTATTTGTTTCCACTCCCATTAAATGTTTTTATTGTTTATTTTTTTTGATTTATTTATCTTTTACCCCAAGATAAATCTCTAAAAACTATGTATTCTTGATTCCAAAAAATGTTTCTATCCTGGGAGTATGAGGAACACATCTCATGCCTCATCACATACTGACTCGGGAAACCGATTCAGGGTTGACATAGGTTTGTTTGTGAAAAGAGACATTACATAGAACACTATAAATAACAGTAAAAAGGAACCCCATATAAAGGGGTATAATGGGGAGTTCCCCCTAGTTCATGCTTCGAAAATATATAGAGAAGGGGCTTCCCCTTTTAACCAATAAAGGGGAAATAGTTGTAATTATTGACCCAAAATACCAAACTAGCTACCTGATTCTCCCTCGTAGTGGATATTTCCACTTCCAAACACCATCTTCTAGTCATTAAACACTTTAATATTCAAGGATCCACTGTTAAGGCCATCGTATAGCTGGTGGCTATAGATTGTAGCCTGGAATAGGATTTCCTCTATAGATTCGTTCCTAATAATCATTCTCGAGCTCTATGTGTAAAGACCCAACCCCAGTTTCCAAGAGACTGTTCTTTATTTTATTACATTTTATTGTAAAAAAGGGAGTTATATCCTAAATAAATGAATAGTTTAGTTGATTTGGAAACAATATACAGACATAAGGTCAATATTACAACTTAAAAGGAGATACAACAATATAACAACTCCTTTTGAATCACACATAATCTCCTAGATTATCCATGAAATTAATTCATATTATACTTATTCACAACCAGGGTAAAATAAATCATGTGAAAGGGGTGATATCAGATGCTTAGTAAGGGAAAATAATATAGTGGATGAAAATATAAACACTAGGAATGATGAATAACTAAAAATGCATAACTTTAAAAATATACTTGAGCATAATATGGCTGGAATAAAAACTGATTAAATAATGCCATAAAACATAACCAGGGACATTATAATAGTTGAATAATAACATGTACTATCAATATCTAGTTTCATAATTTGGGATTGCATAATTTCAGACATTCTAAAATATAACATTTAGGCCTCGGCCAAGACATCTCAAAAATGATTAAGGCCTCAGCGAAAACCATATCTAAAAAAGGGAAAGGCCTTAGCCAAGTCCATATATATTTTGTCTCATGAGACCTACTGATGCATCGAGGGGCTGTAGAGGGCCCCACCCACAACTTTATAATTCTAATACATTCCTTATATGAATTGGGATAAACTTAAACAATATATACAGTCATGTTGAAACCAATATATGAAATGTAAATAATTTTCCCCAAACATAAACACTAACCATTTGAAGTAATATAGTGAATGGTATCAAGATATAAAATTCATAGTCAAACTAATCATAAACCATGGAATAAAATATTATTCCCAATTATACATAAGATTAAACAAGATTGTTGAAATAGACAAAATTACTCTTAAAAAATCATTGACTAATTCTTGAGATAAATACTCTTTTACTTTGAAAAGAAAAGTTCCTTTGGAAAAAAAATTCAATAAAATCAGAAGTGAGATAATAAATTATTCTCATAAAAAATAATTAATTTTAGAAAAATAATTATTTCTAAAAACATATTATAGAGTGGCCTTGAAAATATTTAAGAAATATATAAATTCCCATGAATCAGGATTGTATTTTGGGAATAATTTTTGAATGATCCTTTTAAAACTTGTAGCTCCCACTAAAATAAATAAGGATTATGGTTATTAAATATATGTAGAAAATTAACACATAATTTATGAGTATTAAATAAGAATAATTGATAATTACATTAAGGTAAGAAAAGAATAATTGTAACCTAAAAGAAAATAGAGTTTTGGGTAGAAACTCCTTACCTTATGTCTGAATATGTTCTTATCTTGAACTTAAGGTCCTGTAATATGAAATTAGAGTTTTTAATAACTTAATTAAGATCCTATTATCCATGTATTTTATTAATTATAATTTTATTATGTTTATTTAGGGTTGTTTTTAGGGGTTAAGAGAATCAATATTATCATTTGTGAGTGCTCTTTTCATTAGTTTTCATGTTCAATTCATTTGTATAGAAGTTAATGTAAAATTATAATTGAATTCCAGAATTGATTTTATATGTTATTAATGTTCATAAATATGTTTAAATAGTCATTCAAGTTATTTGGTTACTTTGGGTGAAGATGAATCATTAGATAAAATTTTAATGATAAACACTTGGATTAATTTAGTGGTTTTTCAATCACCACAAACTCATTTTATTTTATTAACTAATACTATTTGTAAAAATATGATTTCATGACATTAAATAGGATATATTACATATATTATAAAATTTTTAGACAATTAAAATGTTTTCATGACTATAATTGAAGATGGTAATAGAACTTGGAAACTCATCATGCTGAAATGTGATAAAATAACACATCTTAGATAGTGTTCTCATTTCAACTATAAAAGGATGTTAAAGGATGGATGATGAAGGATTATTCCATTTTAATAAAAAAAAAATTGTACCTTTAAGGTACTGGAGTTATCATAATATTTTGAGGAAAGGAGTAGAGAAAAGAAAAAGAAAGAACGGAACTTGAGAGAAAATAAATGAAATTAAAAGGGGAATTTACCTCTTGAATTTATCTTCCTTGAGACCCTATTTAAGGGAGAGGAATTTCTTTTTTGAAGATTAAAAGGGATTCTATACGTGTATAAGAGCTTGTTAGGATATTTTAGCCGAATTTAGACAAGGCACAAGGCCTGAGAGGAGTGAAGAGAAGAGGGGGTGATGGGTGGATTTTATAGTGGAGGAGAGGAGGGTTTTTCCATTATTTTAATCATTATTTTATTGTTTGGATCAAGATTATGAATATTCATGATTCTTATGACTCAAAATAGTAATAAGTGTATGGGAGTTCAAAACAATGGTCATTTACATCATCTATGACTCAAGCATTGTAATTACCATATAATTCTCATTGGCTTGAGAGCACCACGAGTCATTACTTGGCCTTAAGAGACATCCCCAAGATGCCAAAGGATGGAAGTAATTTCAGAAGGGTTTCAAATACAATTGGGGAAGATTTACACTTTATGAAATCAATCAATATACCAAGAAACCATAACCTGGCTATGGACTAAATGATGCATGAATAGAAGAATGAAAACTAAAAAACTTTATGTATCTCAAAAACACATCAATGTGTGAACAACAAAAAGACCAAACTAGAATCAATGTAAACAACAGATAAACAACTAAAAACTCTCAATATACCACAATACTCCATGCTCTACAATCTCCAAGTTCCATTATCACCGAACAACCCCATAATCTTTAGGTAGTGTTAAAGACGTGGGAAACGTTACCTTTTACCCTATCCCGGAAGATAACATATGAAAAAGAACCAGTGTGCTAAAGAATGGGTGTGTATAAAAATAAATAGAATTTCTCGATTACATTCGTACTCCCTCAACAAGGATATAATGGTCAGCACATTATATAAACCAGTTTATATAAAACAATTTAAAAAAATTTATATCCAAATAAAAACATGTTTTAAAACCAAGAATAACCAACTGCAATCTAATCTAAATGAAACCAATTTCTAGAAAGTTATTATACATAAAAATGAATAATAAATTCTTAAAAACTAACTCTAATTATCCTTTTGTAATAACTATTCCATAGTTCACAACACACCAATAGATGCATGCATCATTTTACCGTTCTATAATCATGATCGGTATTTTGTCCCATTACCTTGTATCCTAATTACACATGCCCCAATTTAGGGTAATGCACCTTGTACCCCAATGGTAAATGTCCCTTATTTATGGTATCATAAATCATGAACTCACACAAAACCCCATGTGTTTCGCATGGAATTCGGGGATGACCTCCTCGACGGGAGATTCAAACATTCTGATCGGTTTCTAACGGGTTTGTTCGTAGAACCGGAAACATCCAATGATTCCACATCCGTTTGGACCTACTTTCCAAAGGCAGGCGCTCATTAGCTTGTGGACTAATGAGGCTTAGGAATTTGCATTGGTCGAGAGGATGGGAGGTCGGACTCATCACACCTTTTTTAGGGGAATTATTGTCTACTCCGGGACACTCTTTATAGATTTAAGTTATGTTATTGAATCCTTATTACATTACCAAGTATAAAATGTGCTTTCATTTAGTTTTAACAATCAATGATTAAATATGCAAAGAAATTTAGAGAATCTTTTATATGTATTCTAAGTTCTTCATCAATAGAGAATCATCTATATCTGTTTAGAGATTCTTGGTCAATGGTATCCTTCAAAACATTTATATAAAAGTCTCTTGGTCATTTATGATGACCAGGCTGATTTTAAAGCCACTCAGTGGGGCACTTGAAGTTTATCGTCATTCAGAAGGACATAGATTATTTCAAAGTTGGGATCGAACCCATAAATGGGCTACCTACGTGTCCTTTGTTTTGGAAAAGGAATTAGAACCCATGTAGTTCGAGAAGTGGAGTATGATGTTTACGATTGATGGCTCAAAGATGAATGTCATAATTACTTTTACATTCTAAGATCACGTGAGTCATGCTCGGTGTGAGAAACAAGAGGTATTGGTAAAATTTAGACAATTGTGCCATGAAAGATGCAATCATAAGAATTCGTTTGGGGCTTATGTATGGATGACTGCCCAGATAGATGAAGGTTTAGGATTTACTTTTAGGGAGAAAATCCATGAACAGGGTCCATAAAGTTATATGTGCTTCATGGAGATTTGAATACTCTAATCTTGGGGCTTACTCCTAAGGAGGATGCCCAAGTTAGGAGGTGACTTATGATTGGGTTTTACTCCCAAAAAGGAAACCCAAATCAAAGGTAAATTATGACTGGTTAAGAGAAATTTAAGGGGACTTGGGGCTTATTCTTTAAAAGGAAGCCCAAGATTATGACTGAGTCTTATTCCTGAAAAAGGAGACCCAGGTTAGGGATTAAGGTTTGGGGCTTACTCCTGAGGAGGATTCCCATATTTGAGGTTGTGGCTTACTCCTAAGAAGGATGCCCAAGTTAAAGAATTATTATTGGGGGTTACTCCTGAGGAGGATGCCCAAGTTTGGGAACTTTAATAATTTGGGGCTTACTCCTGAGGAAGATGCCCAGATTAAGGGTTTTATCACTGGGGATTATTCCTGAAAAGGAGACTCAGGTTAGGATTCTCTCCTCTTAAAGGATGAGGTTGAATGAATGAACTCTCCATATTTTAGTGACATAAGGATATTTAAATCACTAGACTTTGAGAGAGATTCCACAGAATTCCTTTCAGGTAAGAAAGTCAAATCAAGAAATCATGCCATAAATGGCTTTGAAGAGTGTCTTGAAGATTGAATCTTGAAAAGGAAAGGTGAAATGTCTTAAGAGGGGTAAAAATGGGCAAGATGGGCACCCAAAAAAGATAGGGGCGCGCAAGTCTTGCAAGGCGTGCAAGTCTTCCGTGGGCGCGCAAGTATTGGTCGCGCAGGTATACCTGCGCGACACAGAGTGTACTTGCGCGATTTTGAACCACATTGAAATACTTGAGCGACTCTTTTTTAAACCCTTTAGAATGTTCTTGAGGTTCTTCCATAAAAGGGACACGCAAGTTATATTGAAGGAAATAAGTCGGCGCACAAGTGTTTGATAAGTTTCAACACTTAGGCCTTCCTTCTTCTCTTTAGATCTTCCGTTCTAGGTAAGAAATTACCTTAGAAGTGTTCCGGAAGCTTTGAGAAGAGACTTGGGCATCGGGAGCTTCAATCCGAGTTTCTGAAAAAAGATCCTCTCGAATGGGGGGCCCACAGGGTCTATTTATAGGCAAAAGAAGACCCCGGACGGTTACCGAGCGGTTACCAATTAGGTCGCGCAAGTCACCTGCGCGACCAAGGTAGCCGCGCAAGTATACTTGCGCGCCAGTTAGATAACTTGCGCGGTGAGGTTTCTGTTGATCCTTTCTTCCTTCCTTTGTTGATTTTTAATGTTTTCTTCAATGGCTGAATCACTTTGAGCTCAAATATTCCCTTTTCCGATCTTTAGATTCTGTGACGAAAGGAGCGTCAACAAAAGTCCCCCCTCAGAGTTGGATCCGGAGAGAAATGAGGATTTGACTCTGAGGAAATTGAATCCCTCCAAAGGAAAAGATAGGCGCGCAAGTCTGCAGTGCACAGAGGGCGGTGCGCAAGTCTGCGTCGCGCAGGCCTTAAGCGCTCTGGGTGTGGCGCGCAGGTAGGCTTCCTGGCCTATAAATACACGGCCTCACCTCCGTACAAGTATCTGGATTTCCGGATTTCTCGAGCTCTCGCCGCGCAAGTCTTCCACGCCGCGCAAGTCTCTTGTTTTCACTGTTTCCTCACTGCCGCGCTACTCTCAAGGTAATAGGGCTTGCGCGGTAATACTTGCGCGACAAAAACTTGCACGTCACTTGTATCACTTGCGCGACATCTCCATACTTGCGCGCCTTAATGCCTTATCCATTTTTTTCCAAATTCTTTCACAAATTTTATGAAAAATAAACCCATTTAAGAGTTTAATTTATTCAACTCTTGTGCAGATTCAATGGTTCCTAAGGGAATTGGAACGGCTGATGAAATGGATAGCAAGCGGATTGATGACATGACGAACATTATTGGCCATGATTACTATGATATCTGCAACATCACTCTCCCAGATTTGGCTAAGTATTTGAAGAACTATCATCCTAATTTTCCACAGAGCATTCATCTGCCTTTGTGTGGTCATGGTCATCTGCAAGGAGTCAATGTTCCAAATGCAAACAATTATACACCTGAGATGCAGTTGCACTGCTACTCCTCTATTTCGGTTATGTTGTGCATTAAGAGCAACAACAATGGTGTGAACTTTCAAATTCTTCTTCCATGTCATTTCCTTGCAGATATGAAAATGGAAAACCCATGGGCTGAAATGTTTTCCACTACTAGTTGGTGGAGAGAATACAAACATGGTATTAGAGCAATATCTGAAAAGAGTACTCTCTCCAAATGGCTCTTTACTTCCAATGCTCCATTATCAAATCCATGTATCCATCTTCCAAGTCTCTTGGACAGAAACAGAGTCACTGTTTGATCAGCAGAAAATTTTCTCAAACCGCACTCAAGAACATCCTTTTACAATTGTTCCAAGAAGAGCTGGTATCACTGCTACTCTTATTGTATCCAGTTGAATGAATGAATTCCAGGTGGTAGCTGATGAAGCTCGGGATGTCGTAAATCAAATGAAGTTTTATGTTGAAAGCCACTTGTAATTCTTGAAAAAGTGAAGAGACTCCAGTCTGCGGATGTCCTTCTAACTCTTGTGTATCAATAAAAAACACTTTTGTCTTCAATCATTTGTACCTGCATTCTTTCATTACCTTCTTCAAATTTACTTAATCCAATGGGCCTAGTAAGCATAGTTTGATTTTTACTAGGATTATTACAAATAATCCTACAAACTTTGAACTTTTTAATCGCTCAATATTACCTAAATTAAACATAAATGTATATTTAGTGAGTTGGAACTTGACTTTTATTCAGAGTTCCTTTGTCTTTTGTGGGTATTTTAAAGTCATGCATGCCGGACATAAAGGGGCTAATGTTTAAGGTCGAAATAGCTTTGACCAAAAATGGATTAAAATTGATTCAATTCCTTGACAATTTATCTGAAAACATATTACCATACTCAAGTATGAGAGAAAAAAAATGTAAACTATGGCTTAAGAATATTTGAATCTGAGGAATGATATGAAAAAGAGCTAAAAGGCATTAGAAGAAGTAGTTTCCAAGAATGAAGTTACTATTATTTAACAAAACCCGTTAGGGGGTTGAAATATGCAGGGCCACCTATGGGCATTGGCTGCATGGTCAAATAAATAGAATCTTTTGGCTGACAAGTCTGTTATGTGGACTGTTTATGCAAGGACACCTATGGGCACGTGATACATAGTCAGGCAAAAGTACTCCCAGAAATTTACTTTCCTAGTGCTAAAAGCCAGTGAAAGTTTATGGAGAGTCAAATTTTCTAATGTATAGAGTTTGTAGTATGGAAAGAGGTACTTGAATATGGATAAGATATTTCCGAACAAGAATATCGAAGTACTGGATGAATATCACTCCTACGAAGGTCTGACCCAAACGTAGGGAAGAAGAATAAACCATAGACTTGAATACTTTCAGATCATGAAAAAGGATATGGGACAAATATGTTAAGGAAGGATATTTTTTGCGGATCCCTACATACTGTCGTTTTTGACAAATAAGTACAAAAGAGGCATTCTTACCAAGAATGAAGTTACTATTATTTAACAAAACCCGTTAGGGGGTTGAAATATGCAGGGCCACCTATGGGCATTGGCTGCATGGTCAAATAAATAGTATCATTCGGCTGACAAGTCTGTTATGTGGACTGTTTATGCAAGGCCACCTATGGGCACGTGCTGCATAGTCAGGCAAAAAGAATTCTTAGAAGTTTGACATTTTTGTGACTAGAAGTCATGAAAAGGGTTATGAAGATCTGAAAATATTTTAAGGTTAGGATTATAACACATAAATATGGGTATTGTCCAATGTATATAGAGATACATAGGTCAATGATAACCATAATCATGTTGTGGCTGGGTCCTGAAAACCTGGACTTCACTACTTATCTCATAAGAATGAGAATCAAGCCATACGTAGTTCTTGAAATGCATTTTAACGTCATGCAGGATGAAAGTATGAGTGATCTTAGTTTAGGGTCATAGAATTCAGACCATAATAATGAATACACAGTGTGTGTTTTCATGAGGACTTTTCAGCTAAGGGACTGAAAGTGAAATTTGGGGTTAGGCCCAAAAGACTTGGGACTGGATTCGAGGGACACTCGAATGTTCCTACGTATCCCATAAGGATGGGAATCAATTCCATGTAGTTCTAGAACTACCCTTTGTACAAATTTGATTCGTACATGTGAAGGGTGAAAGGGGACTTTAGTGCAATGATGGTTTAACCTGAGATAAAAAGTTTAGGCATTACCATGTATGCACGTAGTCTTTTGAAAATGAAACATGATTTTAAAAAAAAAATCAATGTCAATAATGGTTCCTTCTCAAACGAGGAAATCAAAGAATATTGTAGTTTATTGTCGTACCGGACAAAAGTGTTGTATAGTTTAACGCCATATAACAAGGATGAAAGTGAATCAATGTAAAGATATTGATTCTAGGGGCGGTTTCACAAATCAACATCATATGAGGTTGTGGTGAACCGATGTGAAGAGATTGTTTTTGGGCTTGAACCCTGGGAGGTTGCCTACATACCCAACCTGGAGGGCGAGGATCAAAGTCCGTGTAGTTCATTAAAGAATGAATTAATGATCAAGTTGTTCTTGTGGACAATGATCTAATAAAAAATAATGTTGGGACTTACACATGGTTAGTGGCCCAAAGGGAGTGTTATGGTTGATGTTCGCTCTAAGCTCACGTGAGTCATACTCGGTGTGAGAAACAAGAGGTAATAACAACTTTAACGATGCACAGTTTAATGTCATGTAGGACATAAAAAAGGGACTATGCAGTTTAAAGTCTTGCAGTTAGGACTATTGGTGCTGCACAGTTTAGTGTCATGTAGCAGGGACAAAATATAGTTTAATGTCATGTAGGACCTATCAAGGATTTTCTGTACAGTTTAGCGTCATGTAGTTAGGATGATGGGGATAAAATAGTTTAACGTCATATTGGACGAAAGGGGGACTGTGCAGTTTAATGTCATGCCGTAAGGACAAAATAACACACCATTTATGTCATGTTGGACGAAAGTGTGAATAGTTTAAGGTCATATGCATGGACCGTGGATGGTGCAGTTTAATGTCATGCTGGACCTTTGATGATTATATAATTTAACGTCTTTTCGGACGTGAGGGACTTTTATACAGTTTAGCGTCATGTAGTTTAGGACGTCACTGTTTAACGTCTTGCTGGACATAAGGGATTTGCAAATAGTTTATGGTCATATACATGGACCAGGGATGATGCAGTTTAAGGTCATGCTGGACAGTTTAGGGAACTTTTTCACAGTTTAATGTCGTGTGGGACGAAGTTGCAGTTTAAAGTCATACTGGACCATTGCTGTATAGTTTAACGTCATATAGCAAGGACGAACTGGTGATGTACAGTTTAAAGTCATGTAGCTAGGACTAAGGTGAACCAATATGAGGATATCAGTTCTGGGGACTTTTTACAGTTTAACGTCATGCTGGACGTTGGAAGTGCCACACAGTTTAATGTCATGTTGCTAGGACACAATAACAGTTTAATGTCATGTAGGACAAAAGTATGATCTAATGTGATTGTTTTGGATCTGGGAACAATATTTTGTGTTTATACAAAATACTTCTTCAGAAATCTGGAATTAGTTGGAGTCATGATGTGTTCTCCATCCATTGAGATCAGAGAATACGCTCCATTGGAGTAGACCTTATGTATTGAATAAGGTCCTTCCCATTTTGGTTCAAGCTTGGGAGGCTTCTTTCCTGGTATCATTGGTGCTCTGAGAACCAATACCAATTCTCCCTGAATGAATGAACGAAGATGAACTTTTTTGTTAAAAGCTCGTGCTATCTGATTCTGATAGATTTCCAAGTGGTGCAAAGTGCACAATCTTTTCTCATCTAACTGTTCCAATTCATTCAACCGCTTTTGGGATTGCTCATCTGTTGATAACTGATCACAAATGGATATTCTGAGTGAGGGAAATTGAACTTCAATTGGCAAGACTGCTTCTGTTCCATATACCAATGAATATGGAGTAGACCGCGTTGCATTGCGAGTTGTAGTCTGATAAGCCCATAAAGCATGAAAGAGTTTATCAGGCCATGACCTCTTATCTTTATCCACCATCTTTTGCAGTATATTTGAAAGAGTCTTGTTGAAGGCCTCTATCTGGACATTAGCCGCTGCATGATATCGAGATGAATGGTTGGACTTAATGTTGTATTCTTGACACAATTTCAATACCTCAGAAGAACAGAAATTGGTGTCGTTGTCCGTCAATATGGTATGAGGGACACCAAATCTAGTAATGATGTTAGACTTGATGAAGCTAACAATGCATTTAGAACTGACTTCTTTGAGAGGTACTGCCTCTGCCCATTTGGAAAAGAAATCAGTAGCAGTAAGAATGTACTTAAACTGCTTGGCCGTAGGTGAAGGGTAAGGTCCCACCACATCCATTCCCCATGTGGAAAATGGCCATGAGTATTTATCTGTATGAAGCAACTCTGGAGGTTGATGAATGAAGTTGGCATATACTTGGCATGAATGACACTTCTTTGTGAAATTAACACAATCTTGTATCATTGAAGGCTAGAAGTATCCAAGCCTTCGAATTTGATCAGACAGTTTATGTCCAGACTGGTGGGCACCACAGACTCCTGTATGCACTTCTTTTATGACAACCGTTGTCTCTTCACCATCAATACATCTGAAGAGAACTCCATCAAAACCACGTTTGTAGAGAATTTTCTCAAGGTGGTTTGGACCATCATAAAGAGTAAAATTGACCACACGTCGCCGAATTTGTTCCTTCTCGGCTCTATCAGGTGGAAGTGTTCCATTTTGAAGGTATTCCTTGATAGGTGACATCCATCCTGTAGTATGACCATACGGTTCAGGAATGGGACTAATTTCATTAATTTCCTCTGTTCTGACTTGAACATAAGGTGAAATTGCACGACGGTGGGCAATACAGATGGTTGTCTCGTCCCGATTTGGATCTGCTAAAGCTGTGGCTATATTAGCCAGTGCATCAGCTTGAGGATTTTGTGATCTTGGGACATAAGAAAATGTCGGTTCTGAAGGGAATTCCGACATTAACTCTCTGACGTAATCATACAAATGGATTAATTCTTCTTTTCTGATGGCATAATCCCCATTGACTTGTTTGATTACCAGGTCTGAATCACCTTTAACCTTTAAGTGATTCACTTGTGCTTGAAGCGCTAACTCCAAGCCTGTAATGAGAGCTTGGTATTCAGCTTCATTATTGGTACCACCTTCCCACAACAAAAAGGAATAAGGTAACACTGCCTTATCTGGAGAAATGAGCACAATTCCTAAACCAACTTTGTTGAATTTAGGATTTTCCATTTTCTTCCTTGTTGGACTTATAGAAGCATCATCAAAATAAATTTCCCATGTTTGAGGACTCTCTTGAATAGAGAAAACTTCCTCATCAGGGAGTTCGATATTTGAATACGTGTCTTCCACTAAAGGATGTTCAGCCAGGAAATCAGCCAGCACTTGGCCCTTAATTGCCTTTTGAGACACATACTGGATGTCGAACTGTTGTAGAATAACTTCCCACCTTGCCAGACGTCCTGTAAGCATTGGACGACTAAGGATGAATTTGAGTGGATTATTACGAGATACCAATTGGACCTCGTGATGTTGCAGGTAGTGTCTCAGTTTCTGAACCGCAAAGATTAATGCTAGGCAGCACTTTTCAATACTCGAATACCGGGTTTCTTCTTCAAGCATAGTTCTACTGAGATAGTAGAGACTATTTTCATTCCCAGCATCATTCTTTTGAGCGAGAAAGGCACCCAATGATCGCTCTAAAGCTGTCACATAGAGGATAAGAGGCCTACCCTCAATAGGTGGCATGAGTACTGGTGGACTCAAGAGTTATTTCTTGAGAACATCAAATTCTTCTTGACGTTCTTCAGTTTACTGGTAAGTGACTCCTTTCTTCAATAATTTGGTAAAGGGTAAACTTTTGCCTGCCAAATTGGCGATGAAACGCCGAATATAGGCTAAGTTTCCTTGAAGTCCTCTAAATTCTTTCAAATTATGAGGAGGTGACATACCAAGGATTGATTTGGTCTTCTCAGGATCGACTTCAATACCACGATGGCGTACAACAAAGCCGAGGAATTTTCCTGAAGTTACCCCAAAAGCACATTTTAAGGGGTTCATCTTCAAATTATGTTGTCGAAGCTTGTGGAATATGACTTCCAAATCAGCCAAGTGATCAAAACGTTGTTTGGATTTAACCACCAAATCATCTACATAGCATTCAAAAAACTTCCCTAGAAAAGGTTTGAAGATACGATGCATGGCGCGTTGATTTTTTGCACCTGCATTCTTTAAATCAAATGGAATCACCCGGTAACAAAACACACCTTGAGGAGCTCTGAAGGCTGTATATTCCTCATCTTCTGGGGCCATTCGGATCTGATTATATCCAGAATATCCATCCATTAAAGAAAGTACTTCATAGCCAGCTGTCGCATCAATTAAGAGTTCTGTAATCGGAACTGGGAAATCATCTTTAGGACAATACCGATTAAGATCTCTGAAATCGATGCAAACCCTAATTTGTCCGTTCTTCTTTCTTTACAGGGACAATATTAGCCAACCATTTTGGATATTGAACTTCTCTGACGAAGTTAGCTTTGATAATTTTATCCACTTCAGCCTCGATTTTGGAAGCATAGGTTGGGTGTGTTCTTCTCGCGGCTTGCTTGAATCCTCGATGTTCTTTTGGCAAACCCAAATGATGGGTGGAAACATCAGGATCAAGGCCAGGCATCTCTGTATAATTCCAAGCAAAAATATCTTTATTTTGCTTTAGAAAAGAAATATATATCTCTTTCTCTTCAAGGGTCATGGTCGCACTAATTAAAGTGGGGCGTGGATCTTTCTCTGTACCCAGATTTACTTCTCTGAGTTCATCCACAGTGGTAGAGATACCCTCTTCAAATGATGGAGGATCATCTCTAAGATCTTCCTCTTCCTCTTGATCATGTGTTATTTCTTCCGTTTCTACTTGCAAAGTAGATGAAAAAATGAAATTCTCATGATCATAAGAGATGTCAAAATTTTCACATTTTGAAGAAGAAGCTTCCATTTCCGACCCTATTGATGATAAAGGGTCTTCTTTGGGAAATAAAGAGGAGATGATGGATTGAGAATCGACATCAATATTCACCTCTGGTGTTGCTATAACTTCTTCTGGCCTGATTAGCGAAGTATAGACTTGTTGGATTTCAGCAGACGAAATGAAAACGTCACCACTTATGCTTTCATCACTGCTTGGTAAGTTACCAATTTCTCCCATGTTGTCTGGCTCGATTTCCATAATTGACATTATGGATCTTTCCATAAGAGTATTTTGATTTGGGCCTATTTTGTCAATTTGACTGATAGGTAACACATAATCTGTACTCACATGTGAAAATGGATTTATTGGAATTTTTTCCAAACCATATGGAGCATTAACTTTGGTAATTTCCTTCATTGTAGATTTTTCTCTTCCCTTCATGTGATAAAATTCCGCCTCAATGTATTGAGACTCACATGTCTTGAACGGGGCCTTATCACCATACAATGTTCCAACTTGACCATCGAAACAGTATTTAGACATTGATGGTATGATGACGGAATAGTTTCATGCTGATGTAGCCAGGGTCTTCCAAGCAAGATATTGAAAGCTGAGTCTTGATCAACAATCATGAAATCCGAATTGGAAACAAGATCTCCAAACTGAGTTCTGAGCGTAACTTCTCCCAGTGGTTCTTGTTTATTTTTATCATATCCTTGCAACATCATGGTAGAAGGAGATAAATCAGATTCTATGAGGCCCAATCGACGAAGTGTGCGAATGGGCATGAGGTTGACTCCTGAACCATTGTCAATGAAATCTCTTCGAACATCTATACCATTGACTTTGCCAGATAAGTACAAAGGTTTTATGTGCCCATGCACAACATCATCTTCATCTTTATCAGTAAAAGATATCACTGCATGGCGTTCCGCAGGATTATTCTCTATGTGATAGATTTCAGCTGCAGCAATTTCAGCTTCAAACTCCTGAGGACTTGACAAAGCTTCGATGAGTGCTTCCCGAAGATCTCTTGACAGATTCAAAGCATCCAAAATTGATAACATGGATGGTACTTTGGCCAAGTGTTTCAATATATCATATTTTTGATCTAGAGGTCTGAGTTTCCCAATAGGAATATGCGGTTTAGCAGGTACCTTGGAAGAAGATGCTTTGGAAGCTGATGCATCTTGTATTGAAGTTGGCAACATCCTTGGTTTTGGAAAATTAGACTGATTAGATCCATTTACTTGCTGAGATAAAGAAGATGGAACTTTTAATCGGTCTTCCAAAATAATTGTGCCGAAACTGAGTTGGCCATTGGCAGAAGAACTTGCTTATTCTTTTTGATCTCGCTGAAGGGCTCTACCACAAGTTTCTGCTGCATATACAGTGCTAGAAGGGGTAGAATTAGAGTAGTGGCTTCGGAAAGATCCATGTCTTCCCCTAATTCCTGAACCTCTAGAACTTCCTCGGGTTCCCTTATTTGATACAGGGAATTCAGGCTCATCCAGATTGGAATATGAATCTGTTAATTGAATCATATTAACAGAACCAAAGATTAACACTTTGTCTGATAAAGACTCTGCCTGGTTAGCCTGTTTAGGCTGTGCCGTTTGGTGGGACGGTGCCCGTGGCTTCGAAGTAGATGGCATGAAATCTGCCAGAGTCAAAGACAATTTAGGCTTTGCTACATACTCATCTTCTCTTGATTCCTCTTTCTTCTTTGAATTGCGCTTCCCTTTTGAGGATTTGTCTTTTGATGGAGGCTTTACTGCAGCTTTTGTAGGAGACACAATTGGCTTCTTCAATTGTGTTCGCAAAATGGAATGGGTCCGATTGATTGTATTTCTGACCATCCAATCATCATATTTTTTCGCAGTTTTGCTTTTGACTTCCTGCCACTCACCTCCTTCCTCTGGATCTGTAGCGGTAATACACGCTACATGAGCTGAAGAACCCTTCAATTTGACTTGTCCCAAGTCGACCATCTTTTGTAGGAGGTCTTTAAAGACAAAACACTCCTGGATGGGATGCCCCAACATTTGATGAAAGGGACAATAATTGGGACGGTCTTCATCTCCTTCCTTGTTTGGCCTCTTCGGCACTGGTAATTGAACCAAATTATTTTCCAGAGCTGAAATGAATTAACCAGGAACTTGCTCTCTTCGGAAAGAGTATGTTTTACTCTTCATATCCTCAAATTGTTTTCGTCGTTGATCTTTTTGATCATTTGGACGAAACAGCCTTTGTTGTTGGCGTTCAGGAGGTGGAGCCCTTCGAGAAGATGAAGGTTATGAAGTAGAAATAGGTACAGGTGCCTGTTTAAGCATAACTGTAGCAGTTTCTGCTTTACCCATTATTCTTCCTGGAGCTGATGGAATTACACGAGATTTAACCTTATCCTGTATAAGGGAATCTTCAATCTGTTGAGCGATTGAAGTAAGGTTTCGAAACCCTCCTGTGTATTTCACAGGGATCAATGACGTGCGTAATTCGTCACGCAAATTTTCCACATAGATTGGCAACAATTCCTCCTGAGGGAGTGCTAAACTCAAGGAATACGTTAATCCCTTCCAACGAGCAATGAAATCAGAGACTCTATCATTTTCCCTTTGCTTTCAGTTTGTAAGATCGAAAACTGTCGTTTTTGGCAAAGTTGAGCTAAACTGAAGAAGGAATTTTTGACGAAGATCCTCCCATCCGATGGCTGACCGGGATTGCAAGCTTGTATACCAGACAAAAGCTGGTCCTTTCAAGGTTCGCACGAATCATCTGAGTTTCACTGCTTCTTGCTGCTCTGGAGTTCCCATCATAGGATCACAACAAGACACGTAATGCGTCAAATGTTGTTCAGGGTCGCCTGATCCATTGAAAGTAGGGAAAATAGGGTTTCCAAAACTGGATGGAGGAGAAATTGAATCTACCCATTCAGGGTAAACTTTCTTTTCTGGTTGAACTTGCGCCCGTTTCCCTTCCATAGTTTCTAACCGAGCTTTTAATGACTCAATAGTAGTTATTAACTTTTGAGAAAAGTCAGGTTGAACTTGGTTTTGGGTAGGTGCAATGAATGGAGCTTGGACAGACGTGGTGGTTGGTGCTGCAACTGATGGTAGTGCTGCCAACCGTTGTTGCGTTTGACCCGTAGGATTATACCTCTATGGGTGTACTGATAAAGGAGGATATTCTTGATCCATCTCAGTAGTTACAACAAATTCCTTCGGCTGTCGGACTTCAGCATTCTTAAGAAGAAGACTACTCTGAAGTAGTTCTACATTCAACCTTCTTAATTCTTTCATTTCTTCCTCCTGTTGTGCAAACCTTTTCTCTAATGAGAGCGATTGACCTCCTTCAGAGAAAGGGTGAGAAGTAACCCGATTCTTTCCTTTCCCATTATTGGATCCTTTTCGGAGAGGGGGAAGTGGGTTACTTGAAGGAATACCCAGATTTTGGGTAATCCTTTAATTACGTGTGCGCACACCTTCTTCATTTAGGTCTGTGTGCGCGACTTCTTGAGCAGGAACCTCTTCGTCTGATCCCTCTGATTGAGCCTCATCTGGTGAATCAGCAGCAACGGCATTGATGACATTAATGGATGCATATTGCATGGAATCCTTTCTATCAGCATTTCGGTGATATTGTCTCCTTCCATGTCCATGATGAGACATGGCATTCCGTTGACTTGATCCCTCAGGAATTTCTTGGAGAACCGTCACTTGGAGAAAATCTCCTGACAGCTTGGCTCTTCGTTCCTCTTGAGGCTTATTCCCTAATCGAGAGAAAACTAACTTTCTCTAAGGGAGGGATTGAGGATTTGAAAAATTCCCCAGTCCGGTGGACTGGGGATGTTCCTGCTGCTTCCGCTCAAATCCTCGAATCCCATTTGTTGACTCTGAGGGTTGGGTTAGAGAAGTCCCCAGTCTAGAAAGCTGGGGTGTCTCTTGACATGCTATGTCTGAGATCTTCTTAAAATCTCTCTTGATCTTGTGAATATTAGTTCGGAAATTAGCTGGATGCATTAACCTGTATCCACTTTTATCACCTGGTTCAACAGACCGTTGGATGATTTCCGAAACTTCTGTCATTTGATGACGTGTTTGCTCTAGACGAGAGGCTTGTGAAATATTCTCGCCTGCTTGATGTAGGAGCAATTCAACAACCTGTTCTCTATATATTAGATTTTGAGAGGAACTAGTTGAAGCTTGTTCTTGAGCAAGCTTTTGATTATGAACAAAGCCCATTGACTGTGGCCGGCCATGGGCAATAACATTGCATGAGACCATTTTCGGCGGGCTTTGCTGACTGGAAAGCACTGTGAAATGTAGTGCTCCGTGAACACCCCATCCTATGATATGAACATCAGATGGAGCATTGGCAATTAACTGACGCAATTTTCTTAGTGCGCCAAGGCATGAACGTTGAAGGGTTCTCTGTTGCTTTTCAGCCTTCGGATACCGAGAGACTGATAGAGATGCCAAATCAATCTGGCGTTGTAACCCTTCTATTATCTTAAGATGATTTTCATATTCATCGTAAGATAATACCTTCTTCTTTAATTGACAAAGAGTTTTCCATATGTTGAGACGAATATCATGGATTCCATCATCCGTCAACATCTTTGGAATGTCGTACTGGGAGTCAGCCAAAGGCCAAAACATGACTAGTACTTCACCTTTTTCCAGTTTTTTCCTCATGTTCAGCATTTCATCTTTATCATTAAATGAAGATTCTTCTACCTGTTTGGACCAGAGTTGGTGTTTCCTTGTTACTTCATCGGATTCAACAAGATTGGTAGAGAAATCACTATTCATGTTGGAAGATGAATGACCTAGGGATGGTTCGGAGAATAACCTGAACCCCAGGCTATCTCCTGATGGAGAAAGAGTTTCACCTGCCGATAATAAAGCATCATACATGACTGGTTTTATGTTTGCAAGTGCCTCGAGATAGGAGGGCTTTCTCATCACTATATTGCCTTCTGAAGAATTTTCGAGACAACGTGAATCACTACTGCGGAGAGGACTTTCACAGCGAAGTTCATCACCATGAGGAGGACCATCATGATGGGTTACAGCAAAAGATGAAATCTCTTTCTCCTTGGTCTTCTGACCACACAGAGGGTTCCTGTGTCTCTCATCTGAAGAAGAAACTTCAAGATTGACCGAATTTTCATGAAGCAAGTCTTCATGAGGAAGTGTCTGTTGAAGACCTTCAGAATTAATGTTCCCATTATTGGGAACTGAGGGAGTAGAATCTTGAATTCCGACAGATAAATGTTTGAGGGATTCAAGAACTCCAGCATCGAGTAAGGCTTGGTTACAGATTGGCCGTTGATCTCCTGACTGTGCTGGGCGGATCTTTTTCTTAGATTCCTTCTTACTCACTTTAGAAACCAATTGATGACGAAAGTGATTGCTCTGAGCCGGTATATGTGCCTGGTCAGGAAAGATGGTCAGGTTAGGCTGACGATCTCCACTCAAATAAGGTGTATGTGCCTGACTTGGTTGTCCGTATGATATGGGGGAGTATGCCCCATAACCCTCTTGGACTGGAACAGATGTTCGTGTATGTTCCGGAGTGAATCGTTGATGTGTCACTCCATTGCTAGGGATAGATTTATGTGTCTGTCCCTGAGATGATGCTGAAGCTGTTATAATATCCTGGAAAGCATCCAGAATATGAGTAGGAATTTGTTTCTGCTCTTTCACCATTGACAAAATATGTTTGGTGACTTCAGCCGCCGGAACGGGGATATACGTCCATTCCGGGCTTGGAGTAGGTGTATCTGCCTGCTCCTGTCCTCCTTTTTCTGTCAGTGAATCCTGACAGTACTCAAGTGTGGAGGTAGAGAGTTGAGTCTGCCTCCTGTTTGTCGTCGGGACTTTCCGACTGACTTCTCCGTGCGCTACCAAGCGAGACTGTTGGTAGGGTTGATTAGTATTAGCAGGTGTATGTGCCTGCTGTTTACACTTCGCCAAACGCGGTTGACGAGATCCATCATATGTAGTCAGACGAGCCTGCTGACTAACTGGTGATGTATAAGCAGGTGTATGTTCCTGCCTATAGTACTCCGCCGGAATTGTCTGGCGGGATCGGCTTGATGCTGCCAGACGAGTCTGCTGGACAGCGGAATTAAAACGGATAGGTGTGTATGCCTGCTCGTTGTTTGCCACCAAGTTAGGTTGGTGGACTTATCCGGAGATGGCAGGGATGACAACCTGCCTATTGTTAACCGGATTCCATCTCGGGCGGTTCATCTTGCCTGCTCGGGTTCGAGGAACCTGAGCTGAATGCCTGGAGTCGGTACCCTCATCATGTTGAGGGCGCACTACCGCACGAGTCTGGCGGAGATTGTTGATGGGAGACCTTGAGAAGGACTCCTATCTTTTTTAATTAAGGTCCTGCGGGACCTGGTCATTCACTTCCTCAGAGTAAGGGAGTGAATGGAAATTGCGTTCCGGGGATAACGACCCGAAACAGTTGGAGACGGTAGTCAGCACCACCTGCTTCTTGATTGCTGGCCGCCGTTGTCCGGACGACCTGGTAGAGTTGATAACTTGGAGGGCTTGACGAGCGGCCTCCAGAGTTGGTATAGTACCGTTGTGACGGTACTCCTTAACCAGTGCATTAGAAACCCAGCGTTGAAGACGCTGAGTTGGTGATGTCATCCTCAGGGCGGATGACGTTCCAGCAGGAGTAGCAGCATTGGTTTTCACAGCAGCAGACCTCACAGTAGAGGTGTTCACAGCAACAGTATTCACAGGGGTGAATTTAAGGAAATCCATTTTGCAGAAGATTTTGAGAAAAGAGTGCCTTTTCCATGTAACAGACATAATCAAGATGAATCCGGCCACTGCATCTTTTGGATGAGCACATGTCAAAGATTTCTTTGTTGGCCCAAGGGGGCCTAACAAATAAGAAGAACATCACTTTAACTTGGTTAAGGATTCACGTCGGGTTCACCATTTTTGTTTCGCACGGAATCCGGGGATGACCTCCTCGACGGGAGATTCAAACATTCCGATCGGTTTCTAACGGGTTTGTTCGTAGAACCGGAAACATCCAATGATTCCACATCCGTTTGGACCTACTTTCCAAAGGAAGGTGCTCATTAGCTTGTGGACTAATGAGGCTTAGGAATTTGCATTGGTCGAGAGGATGGGAGGTCAGACTCATCACACCTTTTTTAGGGGAATTATTGTCTACTCCGGGACTCTCATTATAGATTTAAGTTATGTTCATGAATCCTTATTACATTACCAAGTATAAAATGTGCTTTCCTTTAGTTTTAACAATCAATGATTAAATATGCAAAGAAATTTAGAGAATCTTTTATATGTATTAAAAGTTCTTCATCAATAGAGATTCATCTATATCTGTTTAGAGATTCTTGGTCAATGGTATCCTTCAAAACATTTATATAAAAGTCTCTTGGTCATTTATGATGACCAGGCTGATTTTAAAGCCACTCAGTGGGGCACTTGATGTTTATCGTCATTCAGAAGGACAGAGATTATTTCAAAGTTGGGATCGAACCCATAAATGGGCTACCTACGTATCCTTTGTTTTGGAAAAGGAATCAGAACCCACGTAGTTCGAGAAGTGGAGTATGATGTTTATGATTGATGGCTCTAAGATGAATGTCATAATTACTTTTACATTCTAAGCTCACGTGAGTCATGCTCGGTGTGAGAAACAAGAGGTATTGGTAAAATTTAGACAATTGTGCCATGAAAGATGCAATCATAAGAATTTGTTTGGGGCTTATGTATGGATGACTGCCCAGATAGATGAAGGTTTAGGATTTACTTTTAGGGAGAAAATCCATGAACAGGGTCCATAAAGTTATATGTGCTTCATGGAGATTTGAATACTCTAATCTTGGGGCTTACTCCTAAGGAGGATGCCCAATTTAGGAGGGGACTTATGATTGGGTTTTACTCCTGAAAAGGAAACCCAAATCAAAGGTAAATTATGACTGGTTAAGAGAAATTTAAGGGGACTTGGGGCTTATTCTTTAAAAGGAAGCCCAAGATTATGACTGAGTCTTATTCCTGAAAAAGGAGACCCAGGTTAGGGATTAAGGTTTGGGGCTTACTCCTGAGGAGGATGCCCATATTTGAGGTTGGGGCTTACTCCTAAGAAGGATGCCCAAGTTAAAGAATTATGATTGGGGCTTACTCCTGAGGAGGATGCCCAAGTTTGGGAACTTTAAGAATTTGGGGCTTACTCCTGAGGAAGATTCCCAGATTAAAGGTTTTATCACTGGGGATTATTCCTGAAAAGGAGTCCCAGGTTAGGATTCTCTCCTCTTAAAGGATGAGGTTGAATGAATGAACTCTCTGTATTTTAGTGACATAAGTATATTTAAATCACTAGACTTTGAGAGAGATTCGACAGAATTCCTTTCAGGTAAGAAAGTCAAATCAAGAAATCATGCCATAAATGGCTTTGAAGAGTGTCCTGAAGACTGAATCTTGAAAAGGAAAGGTGAAATGGCTTAAGAGGGGTAAAAATGGGCAAGATGGTCACCCAAAAACGATAGGGGCGCGCAAGTCTTGCAAGGCGCGCAAGTCTTCCGTGGGCGCGCAAGTATTGGTCGCGCAGGTATACCTGCGCGACACATAGTGTACTTGCGAGATTTTCAACCCGCATTGAAATACTTGAGCGACTCTTTTTTAAACCCTTTAGAATGTTCTTGAGGTTCTTCCAGAAAAGGGACGCGCAAGTTATATTGAAGGAAATAAGTCGGCGTGCAAGTGTTTGATAAGTTTCAACACATAGGCCTTTCTTCTTCTCTTTAGATCTTCCGTTCTAGGTAAGAAATTACCTTAGAAGTGTTCCGGAAGCTTTGAGAAGAGACTTGGGCGTCGAGAGCTTCAATCCGAGTTTCTGAAAAAAGGTCCTCTCGAATGGGGGGCCTACAGGGTCTATTTATAGGCAAAAGAAGACCCTGGGCGGTTACCGGGCGGTTACCAATTAGGTCGCGCAAGTCACCTGCGCGACCAAGGTAGCCGCGCAAGTATACTTGCACGCTAGTTAGATAACTTGCGCGGTGAGGTTGTTGTTGATCCTTTCTTCCTTCCTTTGTTGATTTTTAATGTTTTCTTCAAAGGATGAATCACTTTGAGCTCAGATATTCCCTTTTCCGTTCTTTAGATTCTGTGAAGAAAGGAGCGTCAACACCATGTAATCCAAAACCATTCCAAATAACCATTTCAAACTATTTCAATAAAACAATAATTTTATTGAAAACCAAATAATAAACCAATTTCCATACATCAATTTTGTTTCAATAAGAAATAATCTTTTTTTAAAACATATAATCAAATCAATGTTACACCATTCTAGAAAATTCCCATTTTAAAATTCATATTTTTAAAACCAAGAATGAAAGAACATTATTCGAAATACCAAATTTTCAAGATTTCCCCAATTCGTCAAACCATCACAAACAAAATTTTTCTAAATATTAATAACCAAAAAATTAACAATTATTTCATCATATATAAATCAATGTGAAATAATTACTATCAGTTCTACCAAGTGGAGATGAGAATAAAGCCTACTACATTAATGGTTTTGATAAAACTTGAAAATAGACAAAGAACACTTAAGAAAACCGGGTTGATTCTCAATGAAACTGCCTTAAATATCATCTCCAAGAAATATCAATACCAAATATCATCATATTTGGAATCCACCAACCAAGATATACCCATAACAGTAATAGATATGAGAAAATAATAGAAGAGAGTAAGTGGATCTAAGTAGATCTATGGAACTGATCAAGAACGAAGAGGAACTATCACATACCACAAAAATATAGCATTTATTCATCAAGGAAAGCATTAAGATAGCCTTAAGATCAATGAGAGAATATTATTTGGCCTTAGTAGAATCAGAAGCCCAATTTATAGCTGGTTTTGGTAAAAAATTAGAGAGTTATGGAAAAAATGAGTTTGATCCTATTTTTAAGTATCTAGTTTTGACTCTACACACGGTTTGGCCACATGATTAGGCAAACCGTGCGGTAGCCAATACTCACACATCTTTCCCTTGAATGGTATCCCCAAACCATGAACCAACTGCTCTGGGGATACTACCTCATGAGGACCACTACGCACAATTTGGCCGTATGATTAATCAATCCACACGCTGCCAGTGTGACTTCCATTTAGCCCCCAAAAAACATCAATATTTCTCACAACTCTCCCAACATCCACCCTTACAATTTATAACAATAAAATTATCATGTACAGGTTACATAACAGAAACTGGGGTTACTACACTCTCCAGACAATTGGTCTTTCCATCCCGAAAAAGTAGAATTCATTCGCAGCCTAGAAAGTGTTTTGTCCACTACTCTTTCATTTCCTTCTCACATTCCCAAGTCTCTTCTTGAATCTGACCATACTATCATAAAACCCATACCTGAACGATGATTTTTACATGAAATACTTTATCATTCCTATTGAAAATGTATACCAAGATATGTATCAACAAATCATCTGGCTCTTAGTCAATTTGATCCTATCTAATCACAAGGTTAGTATCAGGCGAATACTTTTTCAACTAAGATATATGGAACACATTATGAACTAAACTGAAGAGTAGTGGTAATTCAAACCGATTTTCCACCTCTACGACTCATTATAGTATCTAGAAAGGTCATATGTATAGAGGGGATAAAATTCTTTGCTTCCCAAAATGATAACGCCCCTGCCTCAGAGATATTCGGAAGAACACCTGATCACATACTGCAAAGGACAACGGTCATCAATGATGATTCACATAAGATTTCTGGAAACTTTGAGTTGTCTCCCTACTTTTCCTAATCAACTGAATCTTGTTCATTGTTCCTTGGACAATACTAGGCCCAACTAGTGAAGTCTTACTTGTTTCCACCCAACACATTGGAGAAGGAAAAGGACGCCCATACAATGCTTCAAACAGAGCCTTATATATCGAAGCCAGATAGTTGTTATTATATGAGATCTCCACTAAGGGTATATTCTCCTCCCACGAGCCACAAAAATCTATTACATAGTCCAAAAAAATGTCTTCCAGTATTTTAATCATTGACTCAGACTGCCCATCCATCTGTGGATTATACCCCATGCTCATATTTAACGGAGGGGCAAGGGATTACTGTAAGGATTTAAAGAAACGATAACATAACCTCAAATCTAAGTCTGAGATTATTGACACTGGTAATCCATGTCTATTTTCTAATTTAGGTATATTGATTTTGGACAGATCATCCACTGTATGAGTTTCTTGAATTAGAATGAAATGGGTCAACATGGTATGTCGATCCACTATCAACCATATGCCATCATTTTTTCAAACCATTCTTGGAATACCTGTAACAAAATCCTTCACTATATGATACAATTTCCATGCTGGAATAGGTAATCAATAAAACATACCCACTAGTCTCTGATTATATGACTTAAATTGTTGACATGTTTAGCACTTAGAAACTACCTCATCCACCTTCCTATTCATGCCTCTCCACCAAAATTCATCGTTCAACGCCTTATACATATTCGGTGTGCCTGGATGTACATCCCATATTGAACGGTGGTAATCATGAAAGAGTTATTCCTAACAATCCATACACACAACTAACCGATCATTGAACCAAAAAAATGGTCTTCCATCAAGATTCCAGCCCTCAATGGTTTCCCCACCATTGAGTTCTAAATCTATAACCAGGCATTCGACATCAGATATTTGTGCCTCTTTGACCATATTTACCAAATCAAGAATGAGCATAGCTAAAAAAACTGTAACATCGCCTCAATCTCCACATTCCACATGTACATTGGCTAGGACCGAGATCAACTTCCATTCTTAGGAAGAAACGTTTTCCAACATATTATATGACTTTCTACTCGATGCATCCACCATTGAATTCAATTTCCCTAGTGTATAAATCAAGTCAAATTCAAACATCTAGAGGTATTTCATCCATCTCCTTTGCCTCAAATTCAAATTTCACTTTGAGAACATGTGTTTCAAAATACTTTAGTCCATGTACACAGTAAATTTCTCATCAAAGAGATAATATCTCCATGTTTTTAAATCATGGACAACTGTAGAAAACTCTAAATTGTGTGTTGGGTAATTCTTCTCATGCACCCTCAGCTTACATGAACTATAATCAACCACATGGTATCCTTGCATGAGAACAAAACCCAAGAATGATCCTGAAGCATCAAAGTACACCACATACCCCTATCCTGATTTTAGAAAAATCAAGATAGATGCCAATGTAAGATGAACTTTTAGTTCCTAGAACGAAATCTAGAATTCCCCAATATATTGTAATAGATCATTCTTCATTGTCAGATCTATCATTGGTGAAGTGAGTCATGATAAATCATGGAGAAAGTGTTGGTAGTAGCCAGCTAGACCAATAAAACATTGTATCTCAAAGACATTCTTCGATGGTTGCCACAATATAACAGCTTCTATATTTTTAGGAACAATAGAAACACCTTTATCATTAATTATATAGCCAAGAAAACATAATTCCTATATCCAAAAATCAATCATTAATAATTTTTCATTCAAATGGTGATCTATCCAGATTTATATCACTATTTCAAAGGTTTTCTTCAGGTTCAAACCATTCATTTTCATACACTAAGATATCATCCACAAACACCATAACAAATGATTGCATATATCACTGAAATATCTGATTCATCAAAGCCATGAATACCACTGGTGTGTTCTTTAGACCAAAAGGATTGACTACATATTTTATATTTTCCTATCAACTTCAAAACTTTGTCTTTGGAATATCTTCATTCCGAACACATAGTTGGTGATACATTGATCGCAAGTCAATATTAGAGAACCACTGATATCCCCTTAATTGATTGATTAGTTCATAAATTTGTGGATTTGGGTACCTGTTATTTCTCATAACTTGGTATATCTTATGACAATCAATGCATATCTGAAGAGTTCCATATTTTTTCTTCACAAAAAAGACTGTTGTTTCCCAGAGAGATGTTCTTGGCCAAATGAAACCCTTGAATTCTAGCTCATCTAACTTTACATTCAATTCCTGTAACTCTGTTGGTGTCATCATATAGGATAGAAGGGAAATAGGATTGGTCCCCATAAAGAGATCAATCGTAAACTCCACATCCATTAGAGGTGGTAACCCTGAGAAGTTATTGAGAAATACATATAGAAATTGATCTAAAAGTACTAGATAACTATCTTCCCCGATCACTTAATTTTATTCCAAAGTCGACGTCATCTACTAGTAAGAAATCATTCCCACCGTCGGTGTCAACAAGCACTTTTCACTTTTCTTTACTACCCTATCTTCTCTAAAGATATGCTCAATGTCATCCTCAGTAATGAAGATAATTGTCTCATATAATAGTCAATTTGATCCATAAATGTTTTCAACCAATCCATACCCAGGATTATTTCATAGACATGCATGCCCAACACTATGAATTCCCATTTTAGCTCAACTCTATCAACAGTTATAGAACATGACCTACACACAAAGTATTTATATTCTTTTTCACCGAGAGGAGTTTATAGTGTTAAAATAGAATTCATAATTTACAATATTAAACATGGAAAATAAAAAACATGAGAGTCAATGAAAGAATGTGATGTACAAGTATCGAAGAGAACTTGCACGAGGGTAAAATTCAAAAGAATCATACCTCTAACCATAGATGGTCCAACATTATCATAAACAATCATCTCTTAGTTCCGTACAATTTCTTCATCATTTGGGTGTTCTATTTGTTGACATATTGAAATTTCCCTTATTGAGGAGTCATGGTATTTCTATAATCACCATTTCATGCTATGATCTACTGATGAGACTGATTCTGTTGTCCTCACCCAGTCAAAGAATATGATTCTTGCGATGCCTGAGAATTGTCTCAAGCTCCCGACCATGGATCACTACAACAATAGAATTGAAGATGCACCATATTCTTGAAGTTATTACATGCTATAATTTGTGTTGTACACTCTCGATTTATGTGGTCCAAAGAACCACATTGAAAACGACCTAGTTTTCTCTTTAGTCGTGGAGGAAAGTTCACTGATCCAGCCATCTTATTTTGATTTCCACTTCCACCATGGAAATAGGTGTTCCTTTTCTGCATTGAATCAGTGTTTCAGTTTTCACCATTTCCTGTAGGTATTGTCATACCAACTCCCATAAATCACGAGATATCATTCTCATCCATAGTCAATCTATTCACCATCTATGTATAATCTGTAATATAGAGAACAATAATCGTCGATTGAATCTCTTGTCTTATCCCCGATTCAAAGACATGTGCCTTCAATGATTCACTTGCCGTAAATTCTGGTGAAAAGAACACTAAATTCATGAATATAGCCACATATTCCAGAAAAAAGATATTATCCCACATCATGCTAAATAAGTCCATTATTTTTTGGATTTTTAACATTTGAGTACAGAATTGTTTATTTAACAATTCTTAAAAATCCTCCCATGTAAGGCCTTCACCCAATTTATCTAGCACTACTAAATCCCGCCATTAGAATGCAAGATCCTTGGGCATATATGATGCCAAATTGACCATGATCTCTAATGGTTTGATGATAAAATAAAAGATATGATATATCCTACTTAACCACACATCCTCCTTTTGATGTTTCGAATCACCCATAATGATGGGTGGATTTTGCTTCATGATTTGGATTGTATGATCCATATTCCATGGATAATTCATCTAGTTCCCCATATACATAGCTTGAAAAGCTTGGAATGTACTTTGAACTACCTCTTGATTAACCCGTGGTTTATGTGTAACCACATACTTATAATATTCTTCAGGTTGGTTTTGAAGACTCCTACTTGGGGCCATTTTCTAAACCAACAATGAAATTGTAAATCTCACTATCTAGAAACGGATGTCTTATAATTTCAAATTATATCATATAAACCATCAAATTTTTTTTCCAAAACACCATTTTTATGTTCAACCATTTTTGATACATACATTCATGCTTTTGAAAAACAAACCATGTTAAAAAAACACCAATTATCCACATTTCAAAATCATTAATTTGAAAACAAATTCTACATTTTTAAAAAATTCACACCTTTGCATGAAAGTCATAAATCACCACTCTAAATGAAATATTAAATCCTAGTGGGAATTCATTTCTTTACAATGCATGTCATGTTTTTCTCATTGGCTAAGCCCATGACAATGAGATTCCAAGATCCTAGAATTGTCTCCAAACACTTGGGTACCCAACTCCCTGGTAACTTAAAGTTCAGCATAAAAGGGTTATCTATGTCCTTTAATGCTATAAATTTCATGTTTCGACAATCCTAATCCTTTAGAATATTCCAGCCCAAGAAATATTAAAGAAATAATTTCAAATTCAAGACCAAGAACCCTGATGGCTACTTTCTAGGTAAGAACTGAACAAGTTGATAATATTTTTACCACAAAGGAAGGATCACACTGATACCATTTGTAAGGACCCGCTAAATCTCATTTCTTTGAGAGCACCATGAGTAATTACATGGCCTCAAGGGACATCCCCAAGATGAAAATTGCTGGAAATAAATTCCATAGGGTTTTGAATAAACATGGGGGACGATTTACCCTTTAATAGACCAATAAGAAAAACAATAAACGATAACCAACCTATTCACTAAAAGATGCATGAACAGAAGAAAAACAACTAAACAACTTCATGTATCTCAAAACCAAAAAAAAGTGTCAAATAGAAGAAGAAAAAATTAATATAAAAGTAAACTGAGGATAAACAAATGAGGAATCTTAAGAGACCATAAGACTCTATGCTCTACACATTCCAAGCTCTACAATCAGCAAACATCCCAAATGTCATGAGGAAGTGCCAAAGATGTGGGAAACATTACTGTTTCCCATGTTCTAGATGATAGAATCTATAAAATCCTCAAGGATCCAAAGTAGGGTTGAGTATAAAACTCATTAGGGTTTCCCCAATGACTTCCATTCTCCCTCCACTAGGATGGAATGTTTATCATGTTATATTAAGAAATTTTTATAAAACACTTTACCGAAATATTTTATAATAAAATATAAACAACTTCCAAAACCAATCATAACCATGTTCAAAAAAGTTAAATAGAAACAATATACAGAATGTTTTTTGAAAAAAAACCACTAATCAAAGCTTAAAAACCAACTCTTATTATCCTTTTGGAATACCCATTCCATAGTTTACAACAAACCCAAACATGCATGCTTCATTTGATAGTTCTATTCTCATTAGTAGTCTCTTGTCCCATTACATTGTGTCCCAATGACACACGCCCCCGATCTAGGGTCATTCACCTTGTACCCCAATGCTACACAACCCTTATTTAAAGTCATGTCAATCATGAACTCACACAAAACCCCATGTATGCCAAAACCATTCCAAATAACCATTTCAAACTAATTCAATAAAACAATTCGTTTATACAAAACCAAAAAATAAACCAACTTCTAAACAACCATTAAGTTTATATATGACATGCCCTTTTTATTGAAAAAATACATTCAAATATATGTTCAAACATTCCAAAAAATACCCATTTTAAAATCTTAATTTAAAAACCAATAACAAAAGCACTTTATTCGAAATACCAAATTTTCCAGATTTCCACAATTCACCTAACCAGCACCAAAGAAGGTTTCCAAAAAATAATAAACAGACAATTCAAAATCAATTCATCACAATGAAATTAATTTTAAATCATTCACATCACTTATACCAAGTGGAGTTGAGAAAGAATCCTCCTACCTTAATGGTTTTGAGAAAACATGGAAACGAATGAAGAAATCTTAAAAAAACTAGGTCTATTATGCAAGATCCAGACTTAGATCTCTTCTCATTGAAATATAAAGACCACATATATTCATATATGGCTTCCACTTACCAATATCTTCCCATAATGGGCATATATCTAAGAAACCAAGATAATAGGAGAAGTAAATCTATGTATATCTAAGAAACCAATCAAGATTAAAGAAAAACGATCACATATCTCAAGAATATGGCATCGATTCACCAAGAGAAGCCTTAGTATTTCCTTAATATCAATGAGACAACATTCTTTGGACTTAGGAGAACAGAAATCCTGAGTTAGGTGCGGTTTGGGGTAAAAACAATGGATTTATGGCAAAAAAAAAGTGAGATCATATTTTTAAGGATCTAAATTTGACTGTGAGCACGGTTTTGCCACACGATTAAGAAAATTGTGTGCTAACCATCTGGTATCCAATGCCCAAATGGACTCCCCATTTATATTATTTCCAAACCATCCTCCAATAGTTTTGGAGATACTTCCTCAAGAGGACCACTTCCCACAGCTTGGCCGCATGGTTAGCCAAATTGTGTACCACCCATGCGACTTCTATTTTTCCCCAAAAACACTTCCAAAGTTCTACCAACTCTCCCAATGTCAACCCTTACAATTTATAACCATAAAATTATCAAGGGAAGCATAATTGAAACTCAAGTTACTACTAGCATGATGTTGAAATTATTTTATTTATCATATTTCGTAAATTATCAAATTTCACTATTCAACAAAAATTCATGTATTTTAGAAAAAACCCAAAATTCACCCTAACCATTTTTCTTTCTTTAGAATTCATAAATGAACTCCATTTTATCAAAATATTTTTATAAATAAGATAAATTTTATTTTTAAATGAAATAATTATTTACTCAAAAAATACATATATTAAATTTAAAACGTTTTTTATAATACTTTCAAAAAATAATTGAGGCCACATAAAATTATCCTAAATTCATTGGAAAACAAAATATTTATTGAAGAATAAATTTTATGAAAATTTAATTTATTTTAGATAAATTTTTTAATTTAAAATTATAATGAAATATTTATTACTCAGAAAAATATCATCACTTAATTATTAATGTTTAAAATATTCACTACCATTTATGATGTGACAATATTTTAAATATACCCACATGGGTGAGGTTACTATTTGAAAGGGTAAATTACTATTCCTAAGGTAAGTTACTATTCACTAAAAATGTATGTTGATCCCACCATACTCTATATATCTTACTGATCAAAACTTTGTATGTCAGTTTTTCAAATTTCAAAACATAGATATGGAAAAATAATATCTAAGATCCAGGTTATAACTATCTCCTATAAATATCAAATTTTTTTATTCGTATAGACATAGTGTTGAATGAGTTTCATAAAAAAATTATTTGTAAAACCTTGGGATGTTACACTATTTCCACACATTGAGATCCATTCCTTGTATATAAATCCTATTTTTATATTTTAAAACTCTCAAAATTTCATTCCAAAGTCCTCTCAAAATCCATCTCATCTACTAATTAAAAATTAAATATACTTATAAAATTTTACTAGCGCTTATGCGCATGAGGAATTACTAATACACCACAATAGCACTTCTCATAGAATAAATGTCCATGTTTTAATTTGGATAAAAATCCCAACCATCCTTGGTCACAAATTCTCATCCAAATTGTTTCATTCTACTCCTGAAAAACTCATGAGGTTCTCGAGAAAAATTTCCAACACCAGGAGCATAACAAACTAAATGACTAACCATCCATAAAATAAACTTCCAAAACATTGAGATGAAACTCCCTGATTCATTTATATCCCAAGACACCCATGGGTCTTTATATAACTAATAATACAACCTTTGGTGCAACTCAATACATGAATTAGATCACATAAAATTTCAAAATCATGATTCCTTCCCATCATCAAAATTATTTTCATAAATATGGTATTGGCATTCCAAAAACCCACCTTATCCAATTTCTAAAATTCTCACTCAAGCACGTACGATTCCACTCACACAATACTGGTACCAATCCTTTCTTGAGGTTTTTAATTGAATCAACAATGTTTTAATCACCCAAGATGAAGGCATGGTCACAATAATTATTCCTTAAAAATCACTTTCCAATAGCCTAGAATGAACCCATAAAACATAAAATACACACCTATTAACACCTAATATGTTATTATTATAAACTTTTTTAAAGGAATAATAACAAAACATACACAATTTTATTCATGAATACAATAAAAACACAAATTATCCAATTTTATAAATTAAACTTATATAAATTAATTTTATTTTTGAAATAATTATGTCAAAAAAACATACAGTAATATTTTTGAATTTTTATAAAATAAATAATTTTATAGTGAATAGTGAAAAAATACTTTTATTGAAAGTTGTATTTTTGTTTCACGTATTTACAAAGAAAACTTTTATTCTAAAATAGTTTAGAAATAAAATTAATTATATTATATTATTAATAACGAAATTAATTTTATTGTAATCAATTTTATTTATATGGTATAAAAACATTTTTATAGTTAAAATTGCATTTTTCTAGAAAAAATAATCTTTCATTATAATTTTTATTTTAATAATAAAATAATTTTTTCCATATATAGAAATTGAATATTGAAAAATCTCTTCCATATTTAGAATCAATAGTTTCAAATTTGATAAATATTTCTACTTTATTTATCATTATTATAAATAGTAACCATAATAAATAATTTTCACTATGTTAAGGGGCATCAGGTAATTAAGGTTACTCATATAATGATAAGTACTAATAAATAGACCAAACACATTCCTTTATCCTATTTTATGGGTGGCGTTTAACCATTCCCATTAAATTTCTGAATATATGGCCTCTTGGATCGATATTTCTTTAATTAGGAACGTTAATTTTAGAAAGGAAAGAAGACAAAATCTTATCCACATAACTTTAATAGCTATAAAATTTTTATTATAAGGATAAGAATGTGAATGTTTAAGTTATAAATGATTATCTAAAAGAAAATACAATTGTTTTTTCATGGTTATTTATTTAAACATCTTTGTGACTAAATAATTGCCTTAAATTATTACACAACACCAGAATTATATTTATTTAGTTGAATTAAAAATGTAATAAATTATATTAAAACCCAAAAAGTAATATTTTTTGAGTTAGTAAAAGTGGAATACGAATAAAATATAATGAAATATCATAATAAATATGTGTTAGAAGTTTACATTTTAGTTACAAATTTTTTCTAATGACATTAAAGTCCAATTAAATTAAAAGCATAAAAAATGACATTAATGATATTTTATGAAATCAAAATTTTCTTAAATAATTTGAAAAAAATCATAAAATAGGATGTGGGTGAAATGTTATGTTTTAATTTTAATACCTTATATATTTATGGGAAAATTATTAACTTATAAGTAAAATTATAACACATTAGGAGTGAATGTTTTTTTACAATGGTTAGGGATAAAATAGATTAACTAATGGGTTCAATGAATAGATGACGTTTAAAATAAAACATATTAAACATGTCCAAATTTTATTGGTTGAAGGTATATCAAAAATATATTATTTTAGATTCTATGGTGTGGACAAATTGTTCCACTTTCACATGATAATTAATTTATTATATTTAAATCTTTTTGATAGTTACATGTGTGACATTTCATTCAATATAAAATGGAACCACATATCTTATCTTTAATACACTGCCTAAATCATATTATTTTGACAAAACCCCTACAAAAACCTATTCTCAACATTATTATCCAATTATTAGTTATTATTTTTTACTAAAACACCATCCTAGGTATCTTAAGATATGATGCAATGTAGCTCTTTCAAATAACAGGTAATCATCTTTACCAACCCTTTAAAAAAATTCATCCTCAAAATTCCCCTATGTACGTATAAACATCTTAAAATAAAATATATATTATATTAAATATATTTAGATTTCATTATGATTATAGTTGAAACATTTTTCATCTATTTTACATTATACTAAAAGCATAATCAGTTCTCATGCATAAGTTTGACTTACCAACTCCCCATAGCAGTGTAATTCATTTTTCATGTCTAATTTACTTGGATACTTGTAAAAATAAAACATACAATGACCTAGAATTTTCATACATAAATATAAAATATATTTAGATAAATATTCAAATGATTTCCAAAATACAAACCTGAGGACCATAATGGTATAGTTTATTTAGAGGATACATACACAATATTTTTACTTAATGAAAGATTTTATATATATCCCATAAATATTTTTGTAACGTCCCGGTTCTGGGTGCCACGCAACGGGTGCCCCGAACCTGGTTCTCCACGTGACCTCAAGAACATTTCCACAAACGCTAGAGGCTTCTGACTAGCAGAAAGGGCTCAGGTCTGATAGTGGGGAAACGATGACCTCATTTGTCAAAGTGTAGCACATCAGAATACGAAATAAAACATACATCAAACAACAGAAGCAGTAAAACATACACAACTAAAATAAACAACAATAGTGGATATAACCAACAGTACATAAATAATGATGCTACATGTCTCAAGTTCTATGAAAATAGCCAGAACAAGTTATACATCAATACAGTACAACCGAAAGCAGAGTACATCAAAACAAATAAAAAAAGCTGGCAGCAGCATCACGAGGCTAGGATCGGTCACATGCACTCCTACTCCTCATCTGCAATCATGTACATGTATAGGGACTCTTTCCCATATCTACACCTTAAGTAATGTAATCTATTTGGGCCTAAAATCGTGAACCAAACAGGGTGTGTGAAATATATCTCAGTAGCCACCCACCGAAGGCATGTTCCCAACTACATGTAAGCATGCAACAACAGTGTGTAATAGTAAAATGAAATAAAGTAAGAAGTACTGAAAACTAACTAAAGTAACAATTAAATTTCCATTTTATTATTCATTTAATCCATTAAATATTAGAAATCAACACAATGTATTTCTAGGTAAACATTTTATGTCCTATGACAAGCAAAACCATACCCTCTGGTAAGAAGAATCCAACACGCAGTTATATCCCTCAGGCATAACATAATTTTCCCTCAGGCGTAGGAAGTTTCACCCTCGGGCATAGAATTCAAGCCCTCAAGAACGAATGGTTTCCCTCAGGTGAAATAGAATGTCTCCCACAGGCTAAAATAGTCACGCCCACATGCTATTCACAACAACGACCTTAGGATAAATAGGTAACTAGGCCATGCCCAACATTTCATTATTCAGTAAACAAGCAATTCCTCTTGAGGAAATTCTACAGTTACTACTTTAAAGTCATACCCTCGGGTATCCTGGCCAAACGGCTAAACAGTGGAACCCACCCATGGGGTGGTTCCAGATCCAAACAAGGATCCCAACCAGCATTTTAGTATCACAATTAATCACCTATTCAATTATAAATATTCAAAATAAACAGGGCTTCAGCCACACGACACCCCAACATGGGGTTGTGGTACAAAAACTCACACAACACATAGCAGTTGGAAAACAATAACACCAAGCCACCTACCTTATATGCCAACTAGCGCTATACCCGAACGCCGATCCAAAAACTCCCAAGAATGATGTAGATCTAATGAAGAAAGAAACTCGATTAACCTCAAATAACTTCCATTAGGAGAAGAATTGGTAAGCATAACTCTACGAGAAGAGAGGTATTACCCATGCGGTTCCAACGAGATCTTCTGAAGAGGAATCGGATTCCAGACGAACACTCGGAGGATCTTCAAAGCTTCGGCCATCCCTCCAGAGCTCCCTCTTCTGTTCTAAGCCTTCCCTGTGAATAGGGGAGGCTACTTCCCATTTTAAGTGAAAAAACAATGTACACAGTGTGTACATCCAAGTACATGTTGTGTACTCCATTCATTTAACTGTTCCCCTGGTGGAACCGCCACAATGTTCGTCTTTCGACATGAGTACACGACATGTACTCTGGAGTACACGACGTGTACTATCGCCCAGCTGGCAGTTTCTCCACCGCCTTACTGTTATGGCACGTCGACTGACTACACAACGTGTAAAGTACCACTACACGGCATGTAGTTGTTTCAGACACCCTTTGTCACTGACATGGATACACGCCCCGTGTACTCATCCCTACACGGCCAAAAGTACACGGCATGTGGAAAAAGTACACGGCATGTGCATCCAAACTTTACGATTTTTACCATTTTCCATATATTCTCAAAAACACATAAGGAAAAGAGAAAGGAAGAAAACCATAACAAAGAATAAGAATCGAGATCTTACAAACTTCCCCCCTTATAGAAATTTGTCCCCAAATTTCCCTTCCAAGGGTGGTGAAGATATAGCCGTGAACAACTCCGGCCACCGAGCACGTACGTCGGTCTCCCACTCCCAAGTTTCGTCATACACTCGTCCATGCTACCATAGCACTCGTACGAGAGGAACTGAACAGCCTCGGAAAACCATGATGACCCTATCAACGATATGAATTGGATGCTCATCAAAGGATGCATCTGCTTCCAGCTCAACCTCCTCAGGCTAAAAGATGTGAGACATGTCTAAATGATAGCGACGCAACTGAGATACGTGGAAGACATCGTGCATGGCTTGGTACCACTACAGTAACCGCAACCGATAGGAAACCAGCCCAACTCTCTCCAAAATCTCAAATGGCCCCACATACCTCGGTGAAAGCTTGCCCTATCTCCTGATCCGCTTGTGTCCCACCCTCGGTGAAACACGCAAGAAAACCTGATCCCCGAAAACAAAATCCAAAGGTCATGTGTGGCGATCAACATAAGATTTCTGACAAGACTTCGTGGTAGAGATCTCCTTATGAATCAACTAGACCTACTCAGATGTCTCTTGCACAAGCTGTGGCCCCAGTAAAGCTACCTCACCTGCCTCTATCCAGCACAAGGGTGAACAGCATGGCCTACCATATAAAGCCATGTATGGTTCCATCTCAATAGTTTCCTGAAATCTATTGTTATAGGTGAACTCGACTAAGGGTATATGCTTCTCCCAAGATCCCCCAAATTCTAGGGCGCATGCACGCAGCATGTCCTCAAGAACCTATATAGTATGCTCTGACTGGCCATCTATCTGAGGGTGGTAAGTTGTTCTCTGAAGCGCCTATGTACCAAGTTACCTCTTGAAACTTTGCTAGAAACGAGTTGTAAAATGAGAATCCCTATCTAAAATGATAGAACTAGGGACCCCATTCAGACGTATGATCTCTCAGATATACAGCTTCTTGAGCTCGTCAACACAGACGGTCTGCTTGATCGGAAAAAAGTGAGATACCTTCATGAGTCTGTCCATAACAACCCACACAGAATCATTGCCTCGAGGTGACCTCGGAAACCCAGACACGAAGTCCATCACGACATCATCCCATTTCCACTCCGGGATGGGTAAATGGTGTAACAGTCCAGCTGGTCTCTGATGCTCCGCCTTCACCTGCTGACAGGTGGAACACCTCGTAAAAAAACTAGCCACATCTCTCTTCATACCTGGCCACCAGTACTGACATCTCAAGTCTCGGTACATCTTGGTAACCCCGGGATGAACTGGCAAAGCTGAAGCATGAAACTCCCGCATCATCTCCTCATGTATATCCCCTGGAACCCATACGCATCCATAGAAATATAGAAATTCATCATCGCCTATCGTCCAACTAGGAGGAGGGTCCACACCTGCCACTGACTCCCTTATAACTAGGCCTTCGGAAGCTGATAGTGGTCTCATCCTCACTATATCCAGGAGGGTAGATGTCACAACTAATGAGGAAATGATAAGTCTTCCCCTGACTATCGTGCACCTCCAGATGCATCTTAGAGAACAAATCCATGAGGTGCCACTCACCACTGACCTCCTGCACTGCCTGTATCTGAGTCTTCCTGCTCAGTGAATTAGCTACTACATTACCATTACCAGGTGTATAGGAAAGCTAAAAATCAAAGGACTGATGATATTTGACCCACCTTCTCTACCTCAGATTCAGGTCATGCTGAGTAAAGATATACTTAAGACTTTTTTGGTCGGTGAAGACCAAAAAACGTTCCCCCAACAGATAATGTCTCCAACAGCGCAACGCATTAACAACTTTGGCCAACTCAAATCATGAGTCGGGTAATTCCTCTCACGTGGCCTCAAATGCCGAGACCCATATGCAACTACTCGATCGCCCAGCATCAACACTGCTCCTAACCCAATACCTGATGCATCACAGTAAATTGTATAGCTCATCCCCTACTCTGGGAGTATTAGGATCGGTGTTGATGACACCCTTCCCTTTAGGTCCTAAAAGGCTATCTCGCAAGCTTCTGACCAAACGAACTTCACACCCTTCTTAGTCAGACCCATCAATGGCACTGGTAAGAGGGAGAAGTCATGTATGAAACGTCTCTAGTAACCAGCCAACCCTAAAAAACTCTTTATCTCAAACATGTTCTTAGGCTGCTCCCAAAAAACTACTGCTCGCACCTTCTCTGGGTTTACTGAAACTCCTGCCTCTGAGATGACATGACCCAAGAAGTGAATCTGGTCCATCCAAAAGTGGCACTTTGATAACTTAGCATATAGCTGATGCTCTCACAGTGTACTCAATACGATCTACAGATGGGTGGCATGGTCATGTCGAGTGTGAGAGTACACCAAAATGTCATCCACGAATACTGCCACAAAGAATCCAGATAAGGATGGAACACACGATTCATCAGAACCATGAAAATCGTTGGCGCATTCTTGAGTCTGAATGGCATAACCAAATACTCGTACATACCATATCTGCTCCGAAAAGCTGTAAGCGGTATATCTGATGGTCTCACGCGCTGTTGATGATATCCTGACCTCAGGTCAATCTTTAAGAGCACTCGTGCTCCAAAAATCTAATAAAAAAGATCATCAATCCATGGCAAGGGATATCGGTTCTTAACCATCAACTGGTTCAGCTTCCGATAATCCACGCAAAGTTTGAGGGTTCCATCCGCCTTATTTGCAAAAAGGACTAGTGATCCCCATGGAGAAGTACTGGTTCGTATAAAGACCTTTGCTTGTAACTCCTCTAACTGACTCTTGAGCTCTTGCAGCTCAGTTGTAGCCATCCTACAAGGAGGAATGGACACTGGTGCTGCTCCTGGAACAATCTCAATAGAGAAATCCACCTCACGCACCGGAGGTAGACCCGAAAATTTGTTCGGGAAGACATCCATGAAACGATCAACAACTGGAGGGAAATCTGTCTGACAAGTCCCCTGGTCATCTAGATATAAACTCACAATCTGGGCCATGACTCCACCTCAGCCACGATGCCCTGGTCTAGCTTGACTCACCTAAACATCCTAATCGCCCATGTATAGAAACTCTCCACCCTCTGTTGATGTGAAACGCACCCTGCGATGATATCAGTCTACAAAGGCTTGAAAGGGAACCGACCAGTCCATCCTGAGAATGATGTCATAGCTTGTCATCTCTAATACATAGAGGTCCCAAAGGAAGTGACACCCACCAAATTCAAGGGGGAACTCCTTGAACTGATACACACCAGTCATTCTAGTCTCCAACGGAGTGTCTAGGGTCATGATATCAGAAGAAGGAGAAACACAGATCCCAAGGCTCTCCACAACAGGTACAGATATGAAACCATGTGTAGAACCTGTATCGAAAAGTATTGAAGATAAAATAGAAGCTACTAAAATAGTACCTCTGACTATAGAAGGTCCGGGATCCTGCTCATGCTGGGTCAGTTGCACTGCATATGCCTACCCAGTACCACGGCACTGCGACACAACCTAGCTACCCTGAGCTGTCCCGCCCTGCTGCCTCAGAGATCCTGGTGTCTGGAAACCACGGCCATGACCACCATCGCTGCATGCATTCCCTGACATATTCCAGTTCCCCAACTGGTAAGAAGCCACTGGTCCTTCTCCTACACGCAGAGTCTACACAGATCCCCTCTCACAAGCCACCGGTAAAAATGCCTTGCAAAAGCGTTGTAGATGACCCATCTTACTGCAAGCTCAGCACTCCACTGGGTCTCGTGGAAACTGTTGTCTCTTGTTCCCCTCTCTACCACACTGGTAGTACCTAATCAGGTCACCTGACGAAGCTACTTGGATGGTACTGCCACCCTAAGAGAAGTCCATCTGTCTCTTCCTCTTGCCAGTAGAAATAGTACCAGTAACTGGTGCTGAACCACCCTGGCCCACACCACTAGCTTCCCGCAAGTTCCTCTCTGTAATCAGTGCCTGGTTTACAATAACTTCTATTGAAGGCATCCTGAATACATTCACCAGTGCTTGAATGTCATAACGAAGACCATCCTCAAAACGTCTAGCTCTCAACGTCTCATCACCCACTAGTATGGGTGAAAAACTCTGAAGCTCTGTAAAATGAGCAGAATAGTCCATCACTGACATAGCACCCTACTGCAGATTCATGAACTCTCGAGCTCTATCTACCCTCAACGTCTATGGGATGAAAAATCCATAGAAGACATCCTGAAAGTATTCCCACACCGTGTCCCTGTGATGCTCTGACTGGTTGGTAACCTCCCACCACCTCTTGGAGGAATCACACAACATGTATGTCGTGAGCTTGACCCTCCGCCCTAGAGGCATCTCAAGATGCTCGAAATTTTTTTTCATCGACCCCAACCAAGACTCTATAGCCTGTGGTCCACCATCCCCTGAAAATGTCAACGGATGCTACTGCTGGAATATATGTGCCATCTTAGCCATAGATGTGGCAGCTGGCGGTGCTCCCTGAAAGGTCTGCATAAAACTCAATAAGCCTTCACGGAACTGCGCCTCTGCGCCTGTGTCTAGTATAGTAGCTGGTGTCGCATCTGGCTCTGCTGTAGGATCTACTGGTAGCCCAATTCCCACTATCTTTGGAGTATTCTCGTTACCACTCTCCTAGAAAACAATGCATAGTTGTCTACGAGGAATGACACTACAAGGTCCAAAACAAGCCTTAGATTCAAGTTTATCAAAGACTGAAATCGACGGAACCACAAGGGAACAAGGGGGAGATGGTATTTCAAGATTTACAAAACAAGACTACACAACGTGTATTCCGTCTACACGACATGTACTTGACTTCCCTTCCCCTGCCCGGGTCTTCGACACGGCTAAGCCACACGGCTCCCGTTTGAACAAAAAATACACAACGTGTATTTAATATACACGGTGTGTATGATGTTATTTCCAACTGCCCGTGTCATTTGTGACATGACCGACTACTCGAATTGAAACTACACGGCGTGTTACACCCGCACACGACGTGTACACAACCCCTTTTTCCAGTCACACGACTAACTCCACATGGTCTGTCCTCGGACAAGATTACACGGCGTGCCCCCATAGGTACACGGCGTGTTCAAGGAGAGGTGACACTGACCAGTGTTGTTAGATAAACGACCAAGTCCCCAGGTCACACTACACCGCATGTTCATCATTGACACGACGTGTTCTGTACAGGAGTTCACCGACCTGTGTTGTTAGTTACACGGCCGGACTCTGGGTCAACCCTATATGGCGTGTACATAAGCTACACGGCGTGTTCGCCCCAAGGTCTTCCCTTCCCCATGATGCCGCCAATACGGTTTATGACACGGGAAGAGACTACATGGCGCGTACTCTCGGTACACTGCGTGTACTCTGGGTAGACGGCATGTTCTCAAAAAGTTCATTTTTCTTCCCGAATAGAAGGCCATACACTGCGTGTATAAGAAAATACATGGTGTGTATATTGGGATTCCATACAGTATGCCTCAGAAACAGTGCTGGAACCCATAAAATACCCCAAAACAACACCTAAGTGTCAAATTCCGATCCATGAGGGCCCACACTCCCCACGAATCAAAGTTTGAAATCTTATCTGTGTTATATCAAAATAACCATCTAATGGTCCACCAAATTCCGGTAAGTGAAGTCCCATACTCCCCAAAAACCAAATTTTGGAGTCTATTCTATCAACAGGCTCAAATAAAATTACTCTATCACGAAGCAGGTATTTTATCAAAACAACTATCACGACAGCATGCTTTTCTAGCAAAAAAACTATCACAAAAACATGCAATTTCTAATTCACCTACATAGCATGGAACTATGCATGGCATGTGATTTCTAGTATGTGCCAAAATGATGCATGATATGGCATACCCTCATCTCATCAGTTTGTAACTAAATAGAACTCAAAAATAAATTATAACAGCACAATCTCAAGTGTGTCACCGAACGGTGAAAAAATATCAACTGTAACTTGAAAAATCAGTAAGATTACAACACGAGGTAAATTGGCTTTTCCCTATACATGGGTTAGCTACTCCCGGGCATAGCTTATTACCAACTACCATTAATCATATCCCTGAATACGATGCCAAATAGTAAGTCAAAGAAAAGAAACCCCTTTGATACCACTTTGTAACGTCCCGGTTCTGGGTGCCACGCAACGGGTGCCCCGAACCCAGTTCACCACGTGACCTCAAGCGCATTTCCCCAAATGCTAGAGGCTACCGACTAGCAGTGAGGGCCCAGGTCTAATAGTGGGGAAACTATGCTCTCATTTGTCAAAGTGTAGCACAGCAGAATAAGAAATAAAACATACATCAAACAGAGGAAGCAGTAAAACATACACAACTGAAATAAACAACAGTAGTGGATATAACCGACATTATAAAAATAATGATTCTACATGTCTCATGTTCTATGAAAATAGCCAGAACATGTTATACATCAATACAGTACAACAGAAAGTAGAGTACAGTGAAATAGAGAAAAATAGTTGGCAGTGGCATCGCGAGCCTAGGCTTGGTCCCATGCCCTCCTACTCCTCATAAACAATCATGTTCCTGTATAGGGACTCTTGACCCTATCCACACTTGCATCAATGTAATCTTTTTTGGCCGAAAAGCATGACCCAAAAAGGGTGTGAGAAATATATCTCAGTAGGCACCCACCAAAGGCCTGTGCCCAACTGCGTTGAAGCATGCAACAACAGTGTGAAATAGTAAAATGCAATAAAGTAAGCAGTACTGAAAAGTAACTAACTTCACAATTAAATAACCATTTTATTATTCATTTAATCCATTAAATATTATAAATCACCACAGTGCATTTCTAAGTAAACAGTCCACATCCTCAGACAAGAAAAACCTTACCCTCATGTAAGAAGAATCCAACCTGCAGGTATACCCCTCAAGCACAACAAAAGTTTCCCTCAGGCATAGGAAGTGTTGCCCTCAGGCACAGAAGTCAAGCCCTCATGCACGAAAGGTTGCCCTCAGGTGAAATAGATCATCACCCACAGGCTAAAATAGTCTTGCCCTCAGGCTATTCACAACAACGCCCTCGGGCTAAACAGGTAACCGGGCCACGCCAAACATGTCATTATGCAGTAAACAAGAAATTCCTCTAGAGATAATTCTACAATTATTACTTTAAAGGCATACCTTCGGGTATCCTGGACAAACGGCTAAACAGTGGAACCCACCCCTGGGGTGGTTTCGGATCCAAGAAACGATCCGAACCAGCATTTTAATATCACAATTAATCACCTATTCAATTATAGGTATTCAAAATAACCATGGCCTCAGCCACACGACACCCCAACATTGGTTCGTGGTACAAAAACACACAAAATGCACAGAAGTTGGAAAAAAACACCAAGCCACCTACCTTATACGCCAACGCGCACTATACACAAACGCCGATCCAAGAAACGCCCAAGAACGACATAGATCTGACGAAGAACGAAACACTCATAACCTCAAATAACATCCGTTAGGAGAATAATTGGTAAGCATCACGCTAGGAGAAGAGAGGGATTACCAGTGTGGTTCCAACGAGATCATCCGAAGCGGAATCTCATTCCTGATGAACACTCGGTGGATCTTTAAATGTTCAGCCATCCCTCCCTAGCTCCCTCTTCCGTTATCATCCTTCCCTTTGAACAGGGGATGATATATCCCATTTTATACCAAAAAAACAAAGCACACGGCGTGTACTTCCAAGTAAACAGTGTGTACTCCCTTCATTTAACGGTTCCCCAGGCGGCACCGCCACACTGTTCATCCATCGACATGAGTACAGGGCATGTACTCCTGAGTACATCACGTGTACTATTGCCCAGTTGGAGGTTTCTCCACCACCTTACTATGTTGGCCTTCTGACTAACTACACGGTATGTAAAGTTCCACTATATGGTGTGTAGTCGGTTCCTACACCCTTTGTCGCCGACATGGCTATATGCCCCGTTTACTCATCCCTACACGACCAAAAGTACACGACGTGTGGAAAAATTACATGGTATGTACTTCCAAAATTTAGGATTTTTCAGAATTTCCATATATTCTCAAAAACACTTAAGGAAAATAGAAAGGAAGAAACCCGTACCTCAAAATAAGAACCGAGTTCTTACAATTTTCCCCTTCTTTACTCATCATAAACATAATCTACTTAAAAATATTCTTCAAAACTTGGGGAAATGATACATAAGAAAAGGTGAGATCAAAATCATAGTAAGGGTAAGTATGGGAGATATCCTTCTATGGTCATAAGAAATCTTAAGATAAGGATATGGGTATGAAATCATAAACATACATTACAAAATTACATACCCATATAGCCCATTAGATCCCAACATTTTTCAGGTATTAATCTCTCTATGTTTTTCATTTGTGTCATAGTGGCTGAGTCTTGTGCAGAGATCAGGATCCTTTGGTTGGGAAAATGACCCAATGTTTAGGGATGTATGCCTTTTTGAGTTAAAGGACTCCGGGAATAAATGGGACTATGTGTCAAAATGGGTTCTTGTAAATTTCAGAATCTATTAAGGGGATTCCGGTTATTAAAAGGAAAATGGGATGAAAAAAACTATAGAACGTTTACCGATCATGTAAAGGAATTAAATGTTGGGTAATTGATTGATAGTTTTAATCAATTAAATTTGAGGTGCTGGATTATTTGGAAAATCCCATTAAAAATTTTACATGACTTGTAACCACATTAAACACTATGTAAATTCCTGAACCATTATTTTAAACATTCTATATAGCTAAAACTCATTCTATTTCAAGACATCTCCTCTCTTATAGACCGTTTGAAATTCTAAAGGATATTTTTGAGTGCCAACCACCTGTCCAGATGTTTTTATTAATTCTTCAATATCAGGTAAGTTTTATTATTTATTAAATTCAGTTATACAAGTGTTATAGAGAAATCCTTTAGCCGATTATGTTGTTGGTTTTGATCCTAATCAGTTTGGATCTAGGAACCACTTTGTAATCATTTAAACATTCTCCCACATAGTTGTTGGTTGTTGGAAGAATTTTTGGATCATTTGTTAAAAGTAAGGGGTGTAAATATTATCCCTATGGTTTGATTATTTCCATGTTTATAAAATATTGATATTGTTCCACTTTTTTGTGTTCCCAAATTAACCAAAAAAATGGGATTAAACAATGGGATACTTTGTTATACATTGGAATATGACCTAGATTATGTATTTCCATTGGGTGATAAAACATTTAAATATAATTCAATCTATAGTGGATTCAAATATGTTTAGCATGATACGTGAACTCAAGTGATTTATTATTATTTAATCCCTAAATTGTGACTTATTTCTTATGGATATAATTGTTAATAAATTGGTAATTAAATCAAAAGTGGAACATGAATAAATAATGGTAATTTGAATAATTAACCATTGAATATTTTGATGTGATATTTTGATATCCATGTTGTATGATAGGGAATGTGCTCTCTATTGTAATACATATATATGAGGCTTGTCCCTATCACTTGCACGCATATATTTTGTATTTTTGATATTGAGTGGGCTCAGCCCAGTCCAATTCAATAATGCTTATAGTGAGCGGGTTATGACCAGTCCCATGTTGTAATTATTATAGACCATTGAACAGGAATAGTGTAATTAATATTTGTATTTTTACATCAATATTGATCAATATTATAGGGTTTTGACATGAAAAGTTTATAAACCTTATAGTTCTTTGACCTAGATTGATTTTTGTGACAATACCATGGTTATATGGTGGTGTTTGGCAGGGTCGTAAGACATGCTAAGAGGTATTTTGGCATGGTTATGAAGAAGGTTTTTTTACCATGGTTATATGATTGTGGTTGGAATGTTTGTAAGACCTACTCAGAGATATTCTTACCCTGAGCTGAAGAACATTATTGTATTTATTTATTTATTGAATTAATTAATACACATTTTATCACTTTATTTGAAACACTTATTATCCGGCTGGTTTAATTTAGACACAGTGGTTTTCATATAATATGTTACACTCACACCCTATTTGGACCGTTATTTGGAACCACTGTAGATTTTGTTGATCCAGGTTTGGAAAAGGGAGAAGGGCCTTACTATTTATTACTTGTTTCTTGTTGGTCTATATTTGGTAGATGGGACCGATGTGAGGTTTAAGACCAAGGACATTGAGTATTTTATTTGAGTCTATTAGTCTTTTTTTGGTATTGTTCTACCATGTCATTTAGTTACATTACAACATGTTATTACATTATCCATTTATTATTTATTAGATTATTGAGTAAGATTTTATTTTTATCATTCTCTATCTGTATACCTTGATTATTTTTGCACTTATTATGATTTCTTTCTATTTATATGACACTTCATAAAAGGGGTTACAGTCTCTCGAATATACACTTTTCACCCACGCTGCTAGTCGGTAGTATCTTGTGTATGGGGAGCTGTGCTTGAGGCCTCATAACTGACCATTTGCAGCCATGTGAAAATGTTCAGGATTAGGGGTCATTATGAAGTGTTATCAAAGGAAAAGTTTTAATTTTATTCTTCTTTATTGTTTGGGAAAAGTTATAAAGGAGACTAGGATGTGTCTATGATGGTAATGAACTTATTCATGGGATAAGCTAACCAATATACAGGTGTAAATCCAATTACCTGGGGATGGGATTTCATTTTATTCTTTTTGCGTGTTACGGTTGATGTTATTTCACCTAATGTGATTCACATGTTGTGTGAGGTTATTTTTTTGATGTTATTTTTTCTTGATATTGTAATCATTGGTCAGTACGGTGTTATCTGAGAATACAAGAATCGTAATTGGAATATAGGGGTATATTGACATGAATTGTTTATAGTAAGGATATATATATATTTGTTCATGTGATTCATACTTACCTATTGAACTGTAATATGAGATATATGTTTTCCTAGATACATGAAATTATTTAATGTGTCAGGCTAAAATAATTTTAATCCATGCGTAGAGAGACCATGAGTTGGTGGTTCTCTATTATAGTAACATATTGGTTTAACCATGTTGCTATCCAATTCCCCATGTTGGGTGTTTTTATTATAGAGAAAATTCCTTCTAATATTGTTTGACTTGATAGTTATGATTGATAAAATCATAATACTCCTAATGTAGCTGAACCATAGCTTCCTATAGTTCCAAAAGAGTATATGGATGTTTAGCTACGTGACAGCTTTCTAAGGGTTATAAGATCCATCAAAAGGGAGACTATTCATAGCATTCCTTCGATGTAGGATCTAACAATATATTTTCCAATTCATCATCTCCATGTGTTATTTGGGAAATGGGGAACCTAGGAAGATGAGTTATGGATTGAGAAATTCCATAAAATCTTTAATTATCTCAAGAAACCAATGAATATGAGGGTGAAGCTTGCTGCATATACACTTTGTGGTCCTGCCATGCCATGGTGGGATATTCTAGAAGAATCTTGAAACATGTTGATATATATTGGAATTACTTCAAGATAAATTTCCTAGACCATTTCTATCCTTGAACACTGAGGGATGAAAAATCTCATGAGTTCATGCATCTGATATAGGATGGTTTGTGAATAATTGACTATGTTGGACATTTTATCGACATACAGTGATTTGCGCCATCTTGGGAAGATGATGAGATCTCAAAGGAAAGATGTTTATAGGATATAAATCATTAATAAATAAGGATCTAGGTGAATGTTTTCTATTTAAACATCATTGAAGACGTGATGAGTCAGACACTCATCCTACAAGAAAATTTGAGAGAGTCCCCAAAAAGTAGTTAGGTTGTCTCCATAGGGTGATATAAAAGTTCTTCTATTAGTGTCATGACGTTATGTTATGAGAGATTCCTCAACATTAATGGTTAGAAGAGCAGTCAGGGTAGTGGAAAACCATCTCAAGATTATGTTCCATTTCAGTTCCATCAATGTCGAATGTTTCGTCAAAAAACCCACAGTTTCCTTAGCACATTTTCCAGTGTTGTATCTATGGAAGACTATGCCATCTTAAGAGTTTTTATGTGAACATTAAGTAGTAGACCAGTGGTATAGGATTTGTACAGGTACCAGATTTGGGAAGGAGCTTAGCCTCCTCTCTACAGGCTGGTAACTTTAGTATTATGGGATGTTCATGCTGAGGAAGGGGACATGGTACCCCAGTTCATGAGAAACAGTACCAAGTAAGTGAAATAAAGTATTATATTTAGACTAGATCTCTAGGAAGAGGTACAAGTCAGTTTTATGTTATGCATACTACTCCATCTAACATTGATTCATGACCGTCTACTGTCAGTGGTATGATCTGAATATCATCTACAATAGAGTGTGTTTTGTTTGATATATGATCATCTCATTCTTTTCAATCTTCATAATTTTTAAACTTTTTGGGATTGGATTTGGATATATTAGATGTTTCTTTTAACCATGGACACTCCATTGGGAGTGTAGTCGGAGATTATCAAACATTTTAAGGAATTATCTTTAGATATTGGTGGTTACCATATCTTTTAGAACCCATTTGTGATATAAATTATAGTCTTACTAGATTCTTTGTATGTACTAGTTCGCTTTATATCAAGATCAGATGGACAATTAAATTAGGATATTTACCTTCCTATGTCCAAAATGAAGTAATTATTCTGACTTGGGTGAGTGTGACCTTCAAGCAGGTCATGTGGGACCAATTTAGAGCATATTGGATTGTCTCATGGCTCAAATAACCATTCATTATCTAGTTAATGGTGGAATAAAGCATGATTCTTTTCCTCCAGTGGTATTCCATTTTCAGGATGTTTTCCCGAATGAATTATATGGCTTACCCCCAACACAAGAAATTGAGTTCATGATTAGGTTGGTACCGAGAGTAGAGTTAGCTAGTTTCTATACTGCCATACCGAATGACACCCAACATGGCTTCAATAGTTGAAGGTTTGGTTAGAAGATTTAGAGTACGAAGGCTTCATACAATTGAGTATATCTCCTTTGGTTTCTATAGTTCTTTTGCACAAAAATGTGGATGGATCTTTTCACATATGTGGGGATTATCAGAGGTTGATCTAGATGATGGTCAGGAATTGGTATCCTCTTCCACGAATTGAAGATCCTTTCATTTAGTTGAGTGGTTTTGAGATATTCTCCATTATTGAATTGAGATTACGATATCATCTGTAAAGTTTTAGACCATAAGACATACCTTATAATTATTTTAGAAGCATTTTTGACTTGTATGAATACACAGTCATGCAGTTTGGGTTGACTAATGAAATTTTGGTATTCATGTACTTAATGAATAGGATCATTTATCCATTTTTTTATTTGTTTTTAGTGGTTTTTTCATTTAAATCTTAGAGTACTCCCAATCATAAAATAACCGTGACAAACATCTTGACAATCTCTTCAGTATATTAAGATAGAATCAACATTATATAAAGCTAACCAAATTCATTTTCTAAATAAATGAACTTCACTTCTTGGCCTATGTCATCTCGAAGGTAGGAGTGTTAGTGCACCTAGGGAAATTCATTACCATGGTATCTTGGGAACAACCCCAAAAAATTATTTGAAATTCGGATCTTCTTGGGTTTAGAAGGTCATTACCGGCGTTTTATCCAATATTTATCTATTTTCACAACACCAACGTATGTGTTGACCATGAATGAGGTGATGTTGATTTGGACTAATGTATGTGAGATATTTTTTAAACAGCTGAATAGTAGGATGACCTCAATACCTATCCTCACATTACATATTTTAGGCATATAATATATTATGTGCTATGACACATCCAAAGTTGGACTGGGATATATTCTAATACAGGATGATTCTATGTTTGTTTATGGATCTAAGAAGCTGATATTTCAGGAGAAGAATTACCCTACTCATGATCTTGAGTAAGAAGTAGTGTTATATTCCTGGAGATATTGGAGACACTACCTCATGGGTGGGGGAATTGTTGTATACATGAACCATAAGATCCTCAGATATATCTTTTCGTAGAGAGACCTTAACCTTCAGCATATGAGGTGTGTTGATTATCTATAGTCTTTAAAATTTTAATTGGATTATACACAAGGAATGGGCAAATTTTTTCCAAATGCCTTAAACAAGAAGACATAGGTAGAGGCTTCTAGGAGTCTTGTGATGAGTAGAGAATAATAACCCTTTTACCGACATGCATGTTGATATTCTGGAAACCCGAGGGCGAGTAGCTCTAACATCAACATCATTTATACTTGTCCTTTTGGACATGATTAAGACCCAGAATTTTTCTAATCCAAAGGTCTTTGATCTGATAGAAAAATTGTATGGTGGGGATACACCATCTGGATGGTCTCTCAGTATTTTTAATTCTATTCTTTTCTATGGATGAGTAACGGTTCCTATAGTCTTATGTGAGGAGTTGATGGGGAAGATTCCTGATTTGAAATTGGTAGTGTATCTTGGTTTAACAAATATGTATTGAGATTTACATAAATAGTACTAGTGGTCTGGAATGAAGAAGGAGTTATCGTGCCTCATGTAAATATGCTTCACTTATCAATTGGTGAAAACTGAGAATCTGATGTTAGTTTTCCTTTTTTATCCATTACCTATTTTTAAATGGAAATGGGATGATTTTGGGATTGATTTTGTGATGGTGTTACCTAAGACGATGCAAAAAAAATGATGTTATATAGGTTGTTTTGGATCTAAAAAATAAGTTATACCACTTATTACCTACTAAGGAAACCATTATAGTCGATGATCTAGGAAATATTTACATGTGAAAGGTATTTCGGTTGCATGGTGTTCTGAGGAATATAATTTCAGACAAAGATCCCCATTTCACATTGCATTTCTGGAAGGGTATTCCTAAATCCCTGGGATTATGAGTTCTTTTAACCACATCCTATCATCCATAGATTGATGGTCAATCAGAGTGGACTATTTATGTTATGGAGGATATGTTACGAGCCTTTTTTTTATTTTTTTTATTCATGGGAGAAACATATTGGACTCATGGATTTTTCATATAATTATAAATTCTAGGAATCAATCAAAATGGGTCATTTTGAGGATTTTTATTGTAGGTCGTGTAATTCTCTCCTTTGTTGGCTAGAGGTAGGTGAGCCAGCACTTGTTGGACATAGTCTTATGTCAAATACATTTGAATAGGTTCAGTTAATCATGCAATGGTTAGTGACCACACAAAGAAGGTAGATATCATAATTTGATCATCGATATTGACATCTAGAATACAAAATTGGTCATCTTGTTTTCCTTTAGGTGCCTCCTTAGTAAGGGAAACAACGTCTCAGGTAATGGGGAAAGATATCACATAGGTTTCTAGGGCCATTTGAAATAGTGGAAAAGGACAGTCTAGTGGAAGGACATCTAGCCCTTCCACATCACTAAAGTTCCATGAATGATGTATTCCACATGTGTCAACATCGTAGATATCATCCAGACCTTTAACATGGGATAGACGTAGCAGACATCATTCTTTATGAAGATGAATCGTTTGAGGAGTTTTTGATATGGGTTATGGATTGTAGTGAGAAATATATTAGAGGATGGACTATACCATTGGTTAGAGTGTACTAGAATTATGGGTGAGTTCGGGAGGAGACCTAGGATAGGTATCTTGATAAGAAAACACAGTGCAAAAACATGTTCACTAATACCCCGCAATAAATCTTTAAGAATCTTTTTATCACTTGTTCTAAGGTGGGGAGGATGAAGATTTAATATTTTTCTAGGTATGCATATCCATAATTTTTTATGAGACTTGTTGGAGAAGTCTTGTTATAATATAGAGATCCATTAAAAGGGACAATGACCAAATGTTCAAGGATGTATTCTTGTTCGAGTTAATGGATTCTAGGAATAAATGAGACTGGGTATTGATTTGGTTTCATGGTATGTTATGAAGCTTTAAAGGCTGATAATTTTATGAAAAGGAAAATTGGAAGAAAAATCAACTTTAGAACATGTACACATCATCTAAAGTGATCATAGGTCTTGTAATTGTTTGATATTTTTAATAAATCAAATCTGCGTCTACTGGTTTTTTGGCGAATTACATTAAAAAAACTTACCCAATGTGTTACCACATTATATGCCTTGTAAATTCAAGAAAATATTTTTAAAACATTCTATGAAGATGAAATTATTTATATTTCACTATAGCTCTTATCCTTTCAATCATATTTCATTCCCCATGTAATTTTGGAGTGCCAAAATCCATTCCAAATGTTCTGTTTTTCTCTTCAAATCCCAAGAAAGTTCATTTGGTTATGTTTCTTGTTTCTTACTTTAGGATCTCCAGCTATTTTGTTGAAATACATTGGTGGATTTCAATTTTGGTTTTTTTATTGATCATATTTGATTTGGTAATAGCTTTGTAATCATATGTACCTATTTCCTCATGGGAATTGGTTTTTGGAATCATTGATGGATCATAGGTCAATGGTATGGGGTCTAAATCATAACCCCATGGTTTGATAATTTACAAGTTTATGCAATATTGCGAATATGCCATCATTGAATGTACCCAAATTTATCAAATAAACAATAAGTATCATTTTTCGACTTCTTTTTTTTAATCGGCATCTAACCCATCTTATAACTACTTATTGGTTTAGAAAACCATTGAATATAATTAAACAGAGAGTGGGTTAAAGTGGGTTTGTCATAACATGTGTCCTAGTGGTAATTTCTTCTTTTATAATCCATAAGTTGTGGAATAATTATTATTGTTATAGTTTTTTATCAATTGTGAATTATTTTTCAATTAGATTAAAAAAATGAATGGTAATTCACATAATTAACCACTGATTATTTTGATTTTATACTGTGATATCCATGTTTTATGATAGGGAATGTGTTACATACTGTATTGGTAATATATTAGGCTCGACCTTGGAACATGCACACTTATATTCTATAATATTGAAAGGTAGCAATCTCATCCCAGTCCCATGCAGTAATGATTATAGAGAGTGGGATGTTCCCTGTCCCATGTTATAATTATTATCTGTCTTTGACTTGGAATATTGAAATTGTTGTAGGGATTTGACCCGGAATGATGTAATGCTTATAAGGATTTGACCTAAAAATGTTATATTGCTTATAGTGATTTAACATGTATTGATTTTTATGACTATACCATGGTTATATAGTGGTGGTTTTCATGATCGTAAGATATTCTTGGAGATATTCAGGCATGGTTCCGAATTAGGTTACCATACATTGATTATATTATTGTGGTTGGAATGGTTTTAGGACAGGCATAAAGATATTCTAGCATCATGCTGAACCCTGTTGTTGTATTAATTTCACTATTGAATTAATTGATACACCTATTTATAAATTTTCATACACTTATTATCATACCGCTTTAGTTTATAAGTGGTGGTGTTGAACTACTGAGCTATACTCACACACTATTCAGGCCACCTTTTGGCACCCAAGAAGATTTGATGGATGCATGTTTGGACAAGGGGAAACGGCCTTACAGATTGTTTCTTGTTTTTGTTTGGGATGGTGTTTGGAGATGGTACTGATGTGTGGTTCATGTCCTATGACTTTGAGTCTTTTATGTGAGTCTACTATTACTTTTCATGTACTATTCTTGTATGACATTTAGTTACATTCCAGCACATCATTACATTACTCCTTTGTTATTTATTATATTATTCAGTTATCTTTTATTGTTTTATTTTTATATGAGTATACATTGATTATTTTTCTTCTTATTATGATTTTTTATACACCTATGACACTTCATACCAAGGGGTATAGTCTCCCCAATTTACACTTTTAACCCCCTACTAGTCAGAAGCATCTGGAATATGGGGATGTGCACTTGAGGTCTCAATAGAATGGGTGATATAATTATATGGTGATAAGAAAAAAAATATAATCGAAATGTTATGAGAAAATTAACATATAATACAAATTTCATACCAAACTAGTCATATATCAAAAACATGAGTAATGGAGTAAGAACTATTATTGCAAAATACATGGTTCATAATAGCGTGAAATCGTCACAATTAAAGAACCCTAAGTTCATGCAATAAAAGTGTGGAATCATCAAAGGTATAAAAACCATTTTTTTGTTAGGGAAAACTACCAAGACCCTCAATTATACTTGATCAGGCCTCTTCAGCACTTGTTTCGCATTGTGGATCGAGCCCATCAGCCTATTTCACATTATGGATAAATCCTATCAAGATTTTCGGATTATTGTCTCAGGATATATATTGATTTAACCTATATATTGTCGGGATATATAAGTCCAACCCATGCTTTGGTATAATGGGATCACCGTACTTGGTTATAACATAACAACCATCCCTGGTTATAATATAACCACCATTCATAGTTATAAAGTAACCAATTTCACATAATGTAAACCATACATAGGTGTGAAAAGAATAATAATAAATTTATCATATTAAAAACCATTAAAATTAATGGGTTTTAGAAAAATTTCATCATAGCATAAACCATGGAAAAGAAACAGGTTTCATAACATTTTTCCCATTTGATAATAGATTAACCTTTTGAAAAATAAATGGGTTCTATAAACATTTTTTCATATTAATAATAAATCATTAAATGAAAGAATAAAAATGGTTTCTTTGGATCATATCCTCTGTAAATAATAAGAAAAATAAAAGGATTTCATCTTATATAGAATATTATTTAGAAATATCACATGGAACATTTCTTGAGAAAATTAAATTTTCCATTTTGAAAATTGCCTTTCAAAAAAAATTTAAAAACAAAAAATTAAATAATTTTTTTTTGAAAATAAAACTGAAAAATATGAAAGATTCATTAAATCACTGATCAATGATGAAGTTATAAATTTTTATTAATATCATACATGTGTAAAAACAATGTTTCCTTTTCCATAATCAGTAAATGTCAAAAGAACCTAGTTTGAAAAATGACAACAAGATTCCTTTTAAAAAAATAAAAAATGTAAAACGTTGTGAAAAATGACTTAAAATATTCATTTTATAAAATTAAATACATTCTTTAAAACTTTTAATAAAATATACATGGAATAAAAATCATTTTCTATCATGGAATCCAATAAAATATATTTTTTGTTAAATATATTTTTTGATCAATTGAGTACTCAAATAGAGGAAAATTAATGAAAAAAATTTATTATTACAAAATAACAAGGAGAGAAAACAATTATTGACTTTTTTGAGATATAGATCTTAATATATCATCATTAAAATCTTAATCTAAAAATATCGCGATAACAATGGGATTTTTACATGAAACCCTTACCAATTTGATAACCATTGAATTCATAATCCTCATGAGATAAATAAGAATATATGGACATGTAAATAATAATAAATTTTAAAATAATAAAAATATAACACATAAATGGGTAATGTATTCACTAGATAAAACAAACAAGGGGTATGTATGCCTTTTGTCTCATAGAAATAAAAGGTAGATGAAGATTCCTTACATGCTTTGATTACATTAGATTCATAAGACCCATGATAGAATAACTTGATATTAACCCTTAGATATCATGAGAATATAATAATTAATAATATAAAATTTAAATGGTGTGGTATATACACTTTATAAGAGAATATAGACTCATAACAAAACATATGTTCTAAAGAAAACATTTTGAGATGAAATTTACTTACCTAAAGTCTCATCTTTATTCTTACACGTTCAAACATCCTATATAATAAATATAATATCAATATAAATAAATTATATAAACATAACCATATATATCTTACCATAATTATTTAATTAAAACCTTTTATTACCCCTTTATAAACAACTTCCTTGTTAAAATCACATTTCAAGTAATAACTGATTCAATTTTACATGTATGTTTTTGTTTTTTATATTTAGTACTTATACATTGATCATGGTTATTTCATACCCATAATGCATAAAATGATATAAATATAATATATTTTAATTATATATGTGTTTAGAGTAATCTGTAACAGTTAGAGATAGAAAACTAATTACACCTTTTATGGAGATGGTAGGTCATACGTACACATGAACACTGTTTCCATTTTATTATTGGTTGAAAAAATGAATGGATATAATATATAAACATTAAAAAGTAATTATTATGTTATATATATCACAAATATTTATTAAAATTTCCCTTATTATACTCCATCTAATATATAACTAAAAAATTAATCAGAGTGCTTCGCGAGGTGGTAGACTGTCATACACACAAGTGACGTTATCATATTCCCATAGAATGAAAATTATGAAAGTTTATATTATATTATAATAAATAGTTGAAATTATGTTATTAATATCATATAAATATATTAAATCAATAATTATATCAATCAGTGAATAAAATTGATGGAAAATGAACAACATCACTTCGTGAGGCTATAGTCCACCATAGACATGATCCAAGGTTTCATTTCCAACATGATGGAATAGGAGAATGATGTTGGTCATGAAATTAAAATAATAAAATATTAGTATATTATTGAAAATTATTTTATTATATCATCAAGTTTAAATAACAGTGTAAGGGGTTAGAGGAAGAAATAAAATGAAAACACAAAGTTAAGAACTATAGCTCTTTTTTGGAGAATCTCTTCAGTTCTGAACCTAAAGCCTTATTTTGGGGGATTAAACATAAAAATAATTCCTATAGTATATTTGAACTTACATAGGGAATATATGTTTTTATTTATCAGACCAAAAAAATTGTAAGTGTGAAGATGAGACTACAGAGGGTTTCCTTTTATATGTAAGGGAATGCACACACATAGATTTTTTAGAAATAAATTATATCCATGTTTATCACATGACACAAGGATCCAAAATGGCCCATTATAGAGCCTTATAATGGATAATGTATAAATACGTCCATAAAATAGTAATTAGTAAATTTGGGATCATTTTTAACCCGTACATTATTAGTATAACTCCTAGAAAACTCGTTTTTACCTTATTCATGGTAATTAATTTTTACTATTTTTACTATTGATCTTGAAAAGAAATTTAGTTCAAATTATTATAGAATATTAATTATGATTATTCCAAAAAATAATAATCTAATTGTACATATTACAATAATATTTATATAAAATATTAAAATTCAACCCACTTATGAGTTAAAAAGGTAGTTTTTTGAAGAGAATGATTTCATAAATACATAAAGATATAATAAAAAAGTAAACATGAATTTTATTATAATGAAAAAAATTTGGTAAAATATATTATAAAACATATAATTTTACCTTTAAAACCATTTTAATGAAATTTAAAATTATAAATAATTTTTAAAAAGGTAGTTTATAATAAAAACTAGTATTTTTCAATGTTCATCAAAAAATTAATATTTGTATAAAATTAAAAAAAAATCAACAAATGATATTTTTTAAATTATGATTTAAAATTTTTTTCTTTATTTTGAAAAATATTTTTTTCAAAAGCTCAAAAATTAATGATAAAATAATTGTGATAAAATAAATAAAAAATGGTTTTCTGAGAAATGCATTTTTTTAATTGAAAAGATAATTTCATACTAACTCTATGTATATTACTCTACATAATATGTATTTAAATTATAATAAACATATATATAATCTATACATTTAATTTTTATAATTAATCACTATGGGTTAATTTAGTCAATTAAAATGGAATAATATTAATCACTTAAAAACAGTCATTATAAAGGTGTTTTAGTTATAAAAAGCGATCTTTACAAAAATCATGAAACTTTTTTTCCAAATAAAATTTATTTGACTATTATAAATAAAATGGATCATATTTCAATTTATGACCAAATATAATACACAATTTAACTCTAATATTCTTAATTAAATGAATGGAAATGACAGTATTTACAATAACACATTTTTCACTAATGAACAAATCTTCTATGAAAATTAAAATAAATCTGAATAAGATAATTTTGAAATTAGGTTTTAAAAAATAATTTAATTTTTATTAATCAAAATTACTTAAATTTTAATTAACCAAATATATTATCCATTCAAAAAAATATTTAAAATTATTTTTGAATGAAATGTAATTCTGAAGCATAAAATGTGTTTTTCTGAAATTTGTTTTCTAATATAAAAATAATTAATCAATATATTTTTATTTATTAGGGAATGTATAAAATTTTATTGTGTGTTTCATTAAAAAATAATGTTTCATTTAACATTATAATTTATAATAATGAAACTTATTTCAAAAGATATATTTCATAATATCTTGGGGTGTTACAATCTACCCCCTTACAAAATTGTGTCCTCACAATTTGAACTCGGTCTCTGTAATCAAGGGTGTAAATTTTAAAAAGACCATTGAAAAAACAAACATCTTAAAAGGGTTGGTAAAACATCTCCTTAAAAGGGAATGATAAATAAAAAATGCATCTGGAAAGAAAAATAACTAGGTTTACAAATAAGAAAACATTAGTGGAAAGTTAAGATATAGACATGGAATAGAAGTAATTTAAAAAATAATTTTTCAGAAGAATTTGAATAATCATGATTATGTTAATAAATAAAATATAATAAACCAAATTGGTGAGGGAAATAAAAAAATCATAAAAAAGAAGGTAATATGGAAACAATCGTTTATCATGATCCTTTTGTTTTATGTTGATGAATTTTTTACTATCAATATAGAAAACAAAAAAACAATTAAATTTTTTTCTTCCCATTTCATAAGCATAATCCCAACATTTGGTTGTTCTTTGATTGATTTCAACATCATCTCTCAATCCCGTAAAAATTGATGATGTTTTTACTCTTGAAGAACTAACAGATCTTTAGATTCATAAAATAATAAGAATTCATTCCTTTTATCTCTAGTTATTATCTAAACCACAATTGTTTGCATATTTTATCCAATATGAATAAATATTCATATGAAGAAATTATATATTAATTTATATAACCATATATAATGTTCAATTTGAACCATTCTATAAATGGTTAACCTCAAGACCCATCCAAATTTCAAAAATTAATAAAGAGGGCCACTAAATTTCTCAAAATCAACTTAACAAAAATCACCCAAATATCATATAGTAGATTTTCATAATCGCATAGAAAATATGTGAATATTATGATCGTGTGTTCCTACAAACTTGGTAATATTAATAATTAGAATAAAAATTAAATGAAAACATCCATGATTCATCATTCCATAAATAAAACATATATTGTTGGATATATTCCATAAATCCAAAAAAAAATTGTAAACTCCAACAATGATAGAAAAAACCATTCTAAAAGTGAATAATTAGTTCCAAGGTTCTCAATAATATCCAATTTACTATATATATATCAATCATTTATTTATCCAAACTAAACACCATTTTCCCAACATCATGAACATGTTAATGGTTATACTCTCTTAAACAGGTATTTTCCATAATATATCACATTTACATTAAATAAATTTTCTATCTCATCAGTAAAATTTAACATATTAATTCATTTCATTAATGAGAAATATTTGTAGAAAAATCCATATATATAATTCATGATTTGAATAAAAATATTCCATAATTCCAATACATAAGCACTTTAATCATTCTGCTACATTCTTAAACCATTAACTACACTTCATCATCTAATTCCCTAATACCTTTATCCTTTCATATTTCATATTTAGTATCTTTTTCATCAATTTTAAAAATATTAGTCATGAAACCTTTATAATAAAATTCTTGAGATCTTCCCCTTGGTACATCAATTTTTTCAATTCCCATACTTTCTAATCAATTGTTGATGATGCCTTACGTAAACCATTTTTCATATTCAGTTTGTTAATTATGTTATTCATTTACCCATGGAAATTATTTTCTCCATTTCCTTCTAATTTACATAGAGTACATAATCCCATTTCTTTGAGACATTCCATTTAGTGATTCTTCTCACATTCTAAACATATAAGAAACTATATCCTCTTTCTATCATGTTCTCAACCACCCATGCTCTCATTGAACTCTATAATTCTCTTATTTGGTGAGTTAGAGAGTTGGTTAATGTGTAAGTTGATAATAATATGCCATTAAAAATTATTGGGAATAATTATAATATCATTAACTCCTATCCTCATCCTATTTGGTTTTCTATTAACAAATTATCTTTCACATTCAATGTTAACTGTGTTCCTTCTGGTTCCTAACATTGACTAGAACCAAAAAAATTATGTTAGAATCAATACTCTTACTGGTAAACCACATAATCATGAAAGATTATTTATATAGTGTCCAGATTATGAAATCTTATTCTTAATCTTAGAAACATTATGTTTAACCTCTAATATCCTTGATCATAATCTATTAAAATCCTTCATAGTGGTTCATAATGAGTTTGTGAATTTCTAAAAAAATCTCTATGAGTTTCAAACCAAGTGTGCATCAAGGAACATTTTTGTGAACCAAGTGATGATCAAGTCTAGGTTAATACTCCCTTTTCATGGTAACTAACCCTTGGTACAACTGTTCCAAATAATTATCCACTTTTAGTATCCAGACAATGATTTATCACTTGCAAAACCGCTCATTTATTTACCATAACATAGAAGGCTATAATATAATTATAATTATCCTAAGAATTTACACTAATGTATTCTAATACTAATTTATAATGGATTAAAAAACTAGGATCTAATATCTAATATAATGACCCATACATTCCAATTATAAATATCACATCTTTTAAATAAATATTCAATTCAAATAAGAAAATACACACCTGGGCCATGGCATAAATCATTATCAATAAAATAATAAACTACTCATATGAGTGTGAAATATGTATAATTCATGAACCATAAACACTTGTTAAAAAATATTGTCACCAACATAGGTATATAAAACATTTAATTTGACATGGTTAACTACAAAGACCTTCAAATGTAGCGGATTAGGCCTCATCACCTATTTCCCAATATAGACTAACCTCACTTGCCTATTCCCCATTGTAAATCCCACTTACTTATTTAACATTGTTATCTAGTGATATATTAATTTGTACCCTATTAATTTGAGAGATATATAGATCCATCCCATCCTTGGTTATAACGTGATCACCATCCTTGGTTATAACATAACCACCATCCTTGGTTATAATGTAACTTCCATACATTGTTATCAAAATACCACAAAAACCTAATGAAAACCATACAAAGGTTTATCAAAATATCATAAAAAATTCACACTGTCGAAACCCATGAAAATAAACTGGATTCATAACAATTTCATCATAGAATTGTCCATTTAAAAGAAACGGGTTTTATAACTCATGGAAAATCGAACAAGTTTAATAAACAAATTTTCATCATAAAAATGAAAATTTAAATAAAACAATAATAATGGTATCCTAGTATAATATCCCAAATAATGTATAAGTATCATCAAATGATGTCATCATAGATAGGAAAATTATTTTGAATGATCACTTGGAACATCTCTTGTGGAAAATAGACTTTCCAATTTGAAAATTTCATTTGAAAACTAAAAATTTATAACATATTTTCATGATTAATTTCAATGAAAATTTACTTAATAACATATTTATGAATTATTAATTCATTTATAATATAATATTGTGAAAAATTATGTTCGTGTTACAAACATTTAAAAACAATAATTCCTTTTAAATATTTGAAAAAAAATCCAAAACCCCTCTTCAAAAAAATGATAAGAATATTCCATTTTAACAATTTTTCTAAAAGTAAAATATGGGTACAATTGAATTTAAAAAATTATTTTATAATATTAAATAATGTCATTAATTGTTTTTAAAACATGTACGTGGAAGAAAAAAGTATTTCCAACCAAATAGAGAAATAATGTATATTTTTTACTTAAAACATATTTATGATTTCTTGAATTCCTAAAGATATGAAAAATTAAATAAAAATTTTTTTCTCAAGGAATATACCATGTATAATACAATTAATGATTTTTTTGGGAGATATTATAAGATATGATCTTCAAAAACTTAATATTAAAAAAATCCATAAAAACAATGGGATTGTGACATAAAACCCTTACCACTTTAGTAACCATTGAAATCAAAATATGACTGAAAGAAATAAAAATATTTGTAAATTTTGATTACTTTCATCTTTCTAATACCCATCATAAAAGTAATTCATGGGATGTATATGAACCACAAAAAAGAATATAGTGGTGAATATGGATAGCCTCTAATAAAAATAAAAGGGAGATGGATATCTATTATATACTTTGGTAACATTTGAATCAAAATCCCCATGAAAGAATAATATTAAATGAAAATTTAAATATCATTTAAATAATTAAATTCATGATATAAAATTTCAAATAAGTGGTATTTACACCTCAATATGTGGAATGATAAGGAATAAAAAATGGACCAAACACTTTCCTTTATCATATATTATGGGTGGGGTTTAACCATTACCATTAAATTTTTGAATATATGGCCTCTTGGATCGATATTTATTTAATTAGGACCTTTAATTTTTAATAAAGAAAAAAGAAAAAACCTTACCCGATAAACATTAATAACTATAAATTTTTATTATAAGGATTAGAATGTGAATATTTAGGTTATAAATTATTATCTAAGAAAAAGACAATTGTTTTTTCATATTTACTTATTTAAATTTTTTCATGACTAAATAATTAGCTTATATTATTACACAACACTTGAATTTTATTTATTTATTTAATTTAAAAATGTAATAAATTATATTAAAAACACTAAAAGTAATATTTTTTGAGTGAGTAATAGTGGAATATAAATTAAATATACTGAAATATCAAAATAAATATGTGTTAAAAGTATATATTTTAGATACAAATTATTCCTAATGACTTTAAAGTCTAGTTAAATTAAAACAATAAAAAATGACATTAATGATATTTTATGAAATCAATATTTTCTGAAATAATTTGAAACAAAAATCATGAAAGATGATGTGGGTGAAATGTTATGGTTTAATTTTCATGCCTTATAAATTTATGGAAAAATAATTACCTTATAAGTAAAATTATAACACTTTATTAGGGATTTTTTTACTATGGATAGGGATACAATAGATTAACTATTGGGTTCGATGAAAAGATGATGTTTAAAATAAAACATATAACATGTCCAAATTTTATTGGTTTAAGCTGCATCAAAAATATCTTTTATTAGATTCTAAGGTAGGGACAAATTGTTCCACATTCACATGATAATGAATTTTTTATATTTAAATCTTTTTGTTAGTTACATGTGTGTCATTTCATTCAATATAAAAAGAAACCACATCTCCTATCTTTAATACACCACCTAGAGCATATTATCTTAAACAAACCCCTATAATAACCTATTCTCAACATCTTTATCCAATTTTTAGTTATTATTTTTTCCTAAAACACTATCCTAGGTCCCTTAAGATAAGATTCAATATAGATCTTTCAAAAAAGAGGTAATCATCTTTACCAACCGTTTCAAATTTTGTTCCTCCTCAAAATTCCCCTAAGTAGTTATAAACATCTTAAAATAAAATCTATAGTATATTAAACATATTGATATTTCATTATGATTATATTAAAAACATTTTCCATATCTTTTCTATCATATTTAAAGCATAATCAGATCTCATTCATATGTTTGACTTACAAACTCTCCATAGTATTGTAATTCATTTTTCATGTCCAATTTACTTGGATACATATAAAAATAAAACTTACAATGACTCATGATTTTCAAACATAAATATAAAAAATATTTAGATGAATATTCAAATCATTTCCGAAATACACACCTGAGGACCATAATGGTATAGTGTTTTTAGAGACTACATACACAATATTCTTACTTAATGTGTAACCCCCCAACCCCAGTTACCCAGAGTCGGTGCATTATTGCATAACATTGGCATGATCACAAAAGATAAAGTCTTGAAAGACCGATTAGTTTAGTATCCATGGAAACACTAGATACATTCATAAGTCTTACATAACATCATAAAGTAAAACTAAACTAAAAAAACATCCTGTCTTCATATCCCCTTATACTATCCCTGCAGGTCATTCGTAATATGTTTCATCAGATCCTAGAAAAATTGAAACATTGAAAGGGGTGAGCTCAGATTCTAAGTAAGGATAACAATACTGCGGAAACTTTCATAAATAAACATAAACATTTAAGAAAATTCATAACTAAAACAAAAGCCTTTTAAACATGAACTTCGGCATAAAATGGAAACAAAAAATGATATAATGCAATTTACTTATTCATGTAGATATTCTACTAGTTGAATAATCACATGCAATATCAATAACCACTTTCATAGTGATGGAATGCATAATTCCAGACAATCATAACCACGTAGTCGAGGCCTCGTGATAAGACTACAAATAAAATTTTGTCAAGGCCTCATGCCAAGACACTAGTTTGTCTCATGAGACCAAACGATGCATCGAGGAGCTATAGTGGGATCCACCCGTCACTTATTAAGTCCAATGCATTCCTTATATGAAAAGGTTTAAACATATCATAAACCATAACATAATCATATCACATAAAACATGCATAAAGGAAACATAACATTTCTACATTTCAATAACGTAATATCAATACAACACATTGATATTATAATACCATTTTCAATACCAAAATAAAAGAAAAGTAAAACTTGGTATTTGTTTTTCATTTAAAAAAAAGTTATGGCTTGTAGAGGAAGTCGAAACTCAAATAATTGTCACGGCGGCAGAGAAGTCATTGTCGCCAAATACGTACGACAAAAACATTCCCTTTTCTCATTTAGTAAAATGATTCGTATAAAAAATATTCCTTTTGAATAAACGTAAAAGTCAAAGGGGTTTATACACCGTATAAATGAAATTTGTGTATAAAACAAAATATGCCTCAATGAAAGGAGATTGAGATGAATTCCCATACAAAGATCATTTTTTAAGTAAAATAGATCTATTATGTGTATTCACTATAAGTACACATAAATAAATTACAAATACAAGATAGGACATAACAATATCTTGACATAATTTGAAAGTAGGAGATTAACCCAAAGAACGGAAGTTGGGTTAAGAAGATCCCTTATCTCATGTCCGACTTGACCCGATCGTTCTTTAACCTCCAAAATAATAAACTAGAATTAGTTTATACTTGATTAAAATATTTTTTAAGTTCATTATTCCTTTTATATCACTTATTACCATTTTATGAACATTATGTCATTATTTAAGTTAATAATTGTCGTTTTGTCGATCTTTGGTACTTGAGTCAACAATAAACTTATTATAATTAAAGGTTGTTTATGTGGTAACATATCCATTATCTCTAGTATTATATTCATGATGTAGATATCATATATATCATATATATCCTGTATATTCATGCATTTATAATATTACATAACATTTAGAGGTAATAAATGAAATGCACCGTTCATGGAGACGGTAAGCCGTACGTACGCATGAACGCTACTTTCATTTATATTTCATATTTAATGGAATGAAATCATAATGATATAAAGGTATATTATAATTCCAATATAATATCATATATAATATCATTTACTCCATACTTCATACATCCCACATATGGAATTAATGATTCAAATCACATAAAGGGGGCGGTAGTCCGCACTTCCTAAAATGAATTTATCGCATTTAAACATAATTGAAATCATAAAGGTATGCCATAAATGAAAAATATAGATGTATAAGGATAACATAATCATAATATATATCATATATAAAAATAGTTTCATCATAATGGCCACCATTATAGGTGTTAAAATAAGATTGAAGAATCATCGTTTCGTGAGGCAGTAATTCGCCACCCACAAAAATAGTATGTTCTTTAACCATTAGATGAAGGTGTGTGTAAGTGTAAATAAAATAATTCTCATGAAAAAAACCAAGTATGTTGAGGATACTGGTTTTGTTACAAAATAAGAGAATAAAAAGATTTTATGGGGTTGGAGAAGCAAAATAATACAAAAGAACATAAGAGAAGACATTACATTAAAATCGGGTAACTCTTTTTGATTTGATCCAAAGGCTTCTTTGGAAAGGCTTCTGCCCAAAGTGAGGCTTCTAGGATTAAGATAGAGAATTTGAGAGAGTATTTGGGCAGAGGTTGGCCCAGCCAAATGGCTTTGATGGTGTGAATAAGGTGGTAGAGGTGGGGGCCTTTTATAAGAGGATGGGAGGGGCACTCTTGGAAAGTCATGAAATGTTACATTTTTATGAAATGCTTTTCGGATTTCAAACGGCCCACAATTATATATTTAAAAGATAAGGTGATAAGGGTTCTAAATATACTCATACAATAGGTTTTTGACAAGTTTATGTCTTATAGTTTACATTATCTTTTCATTTTATTTAAATCGTTAATTAATGAGGTAATCACTGCATCATCATGGTGTCATAAATAATTTAATTTATTTAATGTCAAAAAATTATAAAAAAATTACCATGATGTAAGAAATATTTGTATCTTTCCAATGAATATTTATAGTCGAAGGTTTATCTTATATAACCCCATGTAATAAATGTTTTAGTAAAACAACACATGTTTGTAACAACCCATGGATTTTCTTAGTCGGCCATGACTCGTCCAGTAAGGTTAGGACAAGTTTAAATCTATTTTCATATTTTTATAATATCATTTTTACCTTAAATCTCACTAATTACCATTAATCGCGATTAATAAAACTTAAACGTTACTATTCACAAAAAAAATAATTTAATCCCATTGAACCAAATTTTACTTCCTAATGACAACCATGTATGTCAGATATTTGAAAATAAAATCACATAAGTGGTAATTTTTCATTTACACGAAAATTTAGTATTTAAACTACCACTTAGTGGTTTCACTATTCATCAAAAATTGAATTTTTCAGAAAAATACCTAAAATTAACTCTAAGCTATAATTGATATTATGAATTCAAAAATAGTTTCTATTTTACAAAATTCCAAACATATATATTTCATTAATTAATTTTATAATTAATTCTCGTTGTCAAAACAAATTGCGTGTTTTTTAGAAACAATATCAATCAAAAGATTGACAATTGTTTATGTCCAATTTCAAAGTGAAATTAATTCTAATGACCACCATTGCATAAAATGGTAAAATTATATTATAATTATACTTCAAAAAAACAAAATAGATTAATTTATCACTATTAATTATTTTGATTAAAAAAATTTAAAATTTAGTAATTTTCACTATTCCTCAAATTATAAAAGTTGTCCGAAAAGTTACAAAATTTCACCCTACGCTAAATTCAATATTACGAATCCAAAAATGAAGTCCATTATGAAAGATAAAATTTATAAAATTCCAAAAATTAGGTATTACTATTCATAATGGCTACTTTGATTGGTTGTGGTGTGTGTTGGAACTCGAAGTTGCGTACAACACAGGGTACTATTTTATTCAAAGAGAAGCGTATCGTGGAAGCTTGAGGTGTTACATTCTCCCCTCCTTCAAATAATTTCATCCTTGATATTTCATATAATTTAAGTGTATAAAAATAATCGGGTGATTCTTCATCATAAGTTCCTCGGGTTCCCATGTTGCCTCCTCCATCTTATGGTTTCTCCATAGAACTTTTACCAGTCGAGTTTTCCGGTTTCTCAACACTTATTCTCTTGTATCACGAATCTTGACGGGATCTTCGCAATAAGACAGATCGGGTTCTAGTTCTAATTCCTCATAGGTGAGTACATGCGTTGGTTCAGGAATGTATTTTCTCAACAGTGATACGTGGAATACATTGTGTACTTTGGAGAGACATGGTGGCATTGCCAAACGGTAATCTATAGCCCCAATCCGTTCTAGAATTTCAAAGGGTCCGATGTACCTGGGACTCAATTTACCCTTCTTACCAAAACATATAACTCCCTTCCATGGAGATAACTTCATGAAAACATGATCTCATACCTGTTATTCCAAATCCTTCCTTTGGTTGTCATCATAGAGCTTCTGCCTACTTTGTCCTGCTTTGATACGGTTTTGGATTACCTTCACTTTTTCCATCATTTCCTCCACCAGTTCTAGGCCTACAAGTTTTCTTTCACGAACGTCATCCCAACAGGTTGGTGTGCGACATCTCTTTCCATATAAAGCTTCTTATGGTGCCATCTGAATACTTTAATGGAAGCTATTGTTATATGAAAATTCTACCAGAGGTAAATATTGATCCCACATACCCTGAAAGTCATGTGATCCTGATCTCAACATGTATTCTAAGGTTTTAATAGTTCGTTATGATTTTCCATCTGTTTGAGGGTGGTAAGCAGTGCTCAAATAAAGTTCTATATCCAAGGCCTTCTGAAGACTTTTCCAGAATCTTTATGTAAAACAGAGATCACGATTCGAGACAATCGATAGGGGTACTCCATGAATTCTCACAACTTCATTAATATATAGTCTTGCTAGACATTCAAGTGGTAGATTTTCTCTTATAGCAATAAAATGTGCTGACTTTATGAGATGATAAAAAATGACCCATATTGTGTCATTCCATATAGGAGTCTTTGGTAGTCCCATGATAAAGTCCATCGTAATATAATCCCATTTCCACTCAGGTATGGGAAGAGGTTTCAATACTCCACCAGGCATTTGACTTCTATCATTCACTTGATGATAAACCATACATCTTGACACAAAATTAGCAGTCTCCCTCTTCATGTTGTCCCACCAAAAATGTCCCTTTAAATCTCTATACATTTTGGTGCTCCCATGGTGTATAGTGAAATTGGAACTATGATAATCATCCAACAATTCCCTCTTTAAATCAGGTATATCAAGAACACAAATTCTCCTCCCAAATTTCAAAATTCCATCTTCATACACAAAGTCACTCAGTCACCCATCATTCACATCTTTAATCATCTTTTTCAACTCTCCATCATCGGCCTGAGAACACTATATCCTTTATAGTAAAGATGGTTTGGCAACCATTTGAAAAAGTTTTGATGTTTCACCCTCCATGGTGATTCCCATATCCATATTTACTAGATCCGTGAAAATAGGATCCCTTTCCACTCTCATCATGTTCAAAACTCCATGATATTTTCTATGCAAAGCATCTCTAACCTTAGTTGCCTTCCCCAGGTGGTAGTGTATCATGCAATCATAATCCTTGAGTAGTTCAAGCCATCGCCTTTGCCTCATGTTGAGTTCTTTTTGTGAGAAAATATATTTCAAACTCTTGTGATCGGTATATATCTCACATTTGTCACCATAGAGATAATGTCTCTATATCTTCAAGGAAAAGATTACGGCAGCTAACTCGAGATCATGAGTAGGATAGTTCTGCTCATGAATTTTTAGCTGTTGTGATGCATACAAATAACCCTATCATTCTGCATAAGGACACAACCAAGTCCTTTCATTGATGCATCACTATAAATAACGAACCCATCATTCCCCAATGGTAAAGTCAATATAGGAGAATTGACTAATATTCTCTTCAGTTCTTCAAAACATTCTTCACACTCTTTTGTCCAGACAAATTTAACCCCTTTACGTGTGAGCTTCGTTAATGGGTTAGCGAATCGGGAAAAACTCTAGACAAAACGTCGATAATAACCTGCCAAACCAATAAAACTGCGTACCTCGGTTATACTCGTTGGTGCTGGCCATTCTTGGATTGCCTTGGTATTAGAAGGATCAACAGAAATTCCATCCATAGAGACAATATGGCCAAGAAAAAGAAATCTCCTGAATCCATAATTCACACTTGCTAAACATCCCATATAATTCATGACTTCTAAGAGTCTTCAAGATAATGCGTAAGTGATTTTCATGATCTTCGTAGATTTTGGATTATACCAAGATATCATCAATAAGTACCACCACAAAATCATCAAGATATTCCTTGAAAACTCTATTCATTAGATCCATGAATATAGAGGGTGCATTAGTCAATCCAAAACGCATTACTGTAAACTCGTAATGCTCGTAACTTGTTCAAAATTCTGTCTTCGGAATGTCTTCCTTCTTCACACACAACTGATGGTATCCCGATCGAAGGTCAATATTTGAAAAGTATTTAGCTCCATGAATTTTGTCAAATAAATCATCAATGTCAGGTAGGGGATACTTGTTCTTTATTGTTATATCATTGATCTCCCTGTAGTCAACACACAACCTCATAGATCCATCTTTCTTCATAATAAAAAGGAAAGGGGATCCTCATGGAGAAACACTAGGGAAAATAAATCCCTTATTACTCAATTCCTCTAGTTTTTTCTTTAGTTCAACTAATTGCACGGTGGCCATTCTATAAGGGGTCTTCGATATAGGCCTTGATCCAGGAATTAAATCAACGGAAAACTTAACTTCTCGTTCTGGAGGATGTCTAGGTAAATCTTCCGGAAACACATCTACATATTCTTTCACAATAGGTACATCCTATATTTGAACATTCTTTTCCTCGCCCTCAGTCATTTCATTCTTTTCCTCCCCAATAATTGAATTTAGTTGAGCTACTGGGGGTGGATCTAAATAATAATTAGGTGGTGACGATTCTACTCTAAAGATAAGGTGTTCCTTATCCTCATCATCAAAAATTGTAACCTCCTTCCTCTTACAATAAATTTTTGCATCATAGTCCGAAATCCAATCCATACTGAGGATTATATAAAACTCAATCATAGGTATTACAATGAAATCAGCAGATAAAGAACATTTATGTTCTCTAATGGGGACTGATTCAGAAAACTTTGTTGCAATGATACTTTCCGTAAGAGTTTTGACTGAAAATTCTCTTATTAAATAAAATTGGAAATATCTAATTTTCATAGAAAACTAGGAAGATATGAAATAGTGCGATGATCCAGAATCAAAGAATGCATTTTCTAAACTTGAGGAAACCTTTAAATTACCTGCCACCATGTCTTTCGGAGCTTCAACCTCAGTAGTAGTGATAACATAATCTTGGCCTTGATCCCTTGGCCTCTTGAAAGGTAAATTCCCCTGCTTCTTAGGACATTCATTTGGATAATGTCTCATCTCTCTACAATTATAGCATTCCACATTGAAATAAACTCTCTTTCCCTTGCAATAATGAGCCTGGTGGCCATTTTCACCACAATTGTAACAGACTCTCATTCCCTTCAAGAAAGTACCAGGGTGTTTCTTCCCACATTTACTACAGGACTGATATTCAACTTTTCCCTTCTTCCCCTTATTTCCATTTCTAGATTGATCATAAGATCTCTTCTTCTCTTTCTTTTCTTTAAAGTCATAAGACATAGAGAATTGCTTTTTCGTCTTGATAGCACAAGAGACAATATCTTCATACGATGAGAAGGTTTGTGAGACTAATGATCGACGGAGAAATGGTTTTAACCCATAAAATAAATGATCAATATTACTTCTTGGGTTACGTATATAATCTGGAGCATGCCTCGCTAACCTTGTAAAGTTATCCTCATACTTTGCGACATTCTCATCCTTCTTCTGCCTCATACTCAGAAATTTTCTTTCCATATCTACTCGATGGTCTTGTGGAAAGTATTTTTCTAATAAAATTTCCTTAAACTCCCTCCATTCCATACTGGATACTTCTTCAGCTTCCTTTTTGTTTTGAATCAGCGACCACCATTGATCGGCATCTCCAGTGAGGCGGTATACTACCATGACAACCTTCTCCCATTTGCTACTCCCCAAGGCGTGGAATATTTTTTCTAAGGAGTTTATCCATTTCTCAGCTACTAATGGATTTGTAACCCCATTAAATATTGGTGGTTTTTGCCTCATTAAGAGGTCTAATATTGATCCTCCACATTGAAGATCAGGGTGCTCCATACGAGTAAGGTTATTATTCATGACCTGTGTGAGTTGTCCCAGTATGGTGATAAGCTGATCAACACCAATTGTATCTCCAGCACCATTATAATTATCTTGAGCAGGCGGTCAATCACTACATGGAGTGTGTGCATTGATACGATTTCTATTCCTCCCACTAGGTTCCATTTCTAAACAATGGCATAAACTAGATTAGTTTATGAATAAAAATACATAATTCCATACTTGTAAAACACTTAACATAAATTGAACTATAATCATAAAAATGTTTACTTTGAGAAAGTATATACACATAAACCCTTCATAATGGTTTTTAATGAAAATGAGAATAATCCTAAGAATATCCCTCGAGAGTGTCGTAAACAAGTGTACAGCAAGGCCCGTTGTCGTGTACCAGTTCATGTTCAAGTCTAGCTCAAAGCGGTGTTTTCGGGTTTTACCCCTAGGTACATCTATTCCAGAGCTGCCTCTACCTACTCGTATCCAGACAGGGATGTATTTTTTGGAAAACTCACAAAATCTCTACAATAACAAAATTCTAGGAAGTTCTTCTACACTAATCCCCAAATTCTATCTTATGGCTATGTGCTCTGTTCATATTTTTTATGAATCTTGCTTCCATGGTCAGTACTAAACTGCCTCTGATACCAACTGTAATGCCCCGACCCCAGTTACCCAAATTCGGTGCATTATTGCGTAACATTGGCGTGATCACAAAAGATCAAGTCTCGAAATCCTGATTAGTTTAGTAACCTTGTAAACCCTAGATACATTTATAAGTCTTACATTACATCATAAAGTAAAACAAAACTAAAAAAACATCCTATCTTTATATCCCCTAAAACTATCCCTGCTGGTCATTCATAATATACTTCATCACATCCTGGAAAAATTAAAACATTGAAAGGGGTGAGCTCAGATGCTCAGTAAGGATAAAAATACTGGGGAAACTTTCATAAATAAACATAAACATTTAAGGCAATGTATAACTGAAACAAAAACCTTTTAAACTTGAACTTCAGCATAATATGGAAACAATAAAATGAAATAATTCCATTTACTTATTCACATGGATATTCTACTAGTTGAATAATCACATGCAATATGAATAACCACTTTCATAGTGATGGAATGCATAATGCCAAACTATCATAACCACGTAGCTAAGGCCTCGTGAAAAGACTACAAATAAGATTTTTTCAAGGCCTCGTGCCAAAACACTAACTTGTCTCATGAGACCTACCGATGCATCGAGGAGCTACAGTGGGCTCCACCCATCACTTATTAAGTCCAATGCATTCCTTACATGAAAAGGTTTAAACATATCATAAACCATAACATAATCGTATCACATAAAACATGCATAAAGGAAACATAACATTCCCACATTTCAATCACAAGATATCAATACAACACATTGATATAATAAAACCATTTCCAATACCAAAATAAAAGAAAAGTAAAACTTGGTATTTATTTTTCATTTAAAAAAAAGTTTTGGCTTGTAGAGGAAGTCAAAACTCAAATAATGGTCATGGTGGCGGAGAAGTCATTGTCGCAACATACGTACGAAAAAAACATTTCCATTTGTAATTTAGTAAAATGATTCATATTAAAAAGATTTATTTTGAATAAATGTAAAATTCAATGGGGTTTATACACTGTATGAAAAAAAGTTGTGTATAAAACAAAATATGCCTCAACGAAAGGAGATTGAGATGAAGTCCCTTACAAAGATAATTTTTTTAAGTAAAATAGATCTATAATGTGTATTCACTATAAATACACGTAAATAATGTTCAAATACAAGATAGGACATAAAAATATCATTACATAATTTTAAAGTATGAGATTAACCCAAATAACGGAAATTGGGTTAAGTAGTTCCCTTACCTCATGTCCAACTTGACTCGATCATTCTTTAACCTCCTGAATAATAAAATAGAGTTAATTTCTACTTGATTAAAAACTTTTTTATGTTCATTATTCCATTTATATCACTTATTACTATGTTATTAACATTATGTAATTATTTACGTTAATAATGGTCGTTTTGTCGATCTTTGGTACTTGAGTCAACAATAAACTTCTTATAATTACAAGTTGTTTATGTGGTAAAATATCCATTATCTGGAGAATTATATTCATGATGTAGATATCATATATATGATATATATCCTGTATATGCTTGCATTTGTAATATTACATAACATTTAGAGGTAATAAATGAAATGCACCGTTCATGAAGACGGTAATCCGTACGTACGCATGAACACTACTTTCATTTATATTTCATATTTAAATGAATGAAATCATAATGATATAAAGGTATATTATAATTCCAGTATAATATAATATATAATATCATTTACTCCATCCTTTATAAATCCCACATATGGCATTAACTTTTAAAATCACTTTGAGGGGGTGGTAGTCCGCACTTCCTAAAATGAAAGTATCACGTTTACCCATTATGGAAATCAAAAAGGTATGCCATAAATGAAAAATACAAAAGCATAATGATAACATAATCATAATATATATCATATATAAAAATAGTGTCATCATAATGTCCACCATGAGAGGTGTTAAATGAAGATTGAACAATCATCATTTCATGAGGCAGTAATTCGCCACCCATAGAAACAGTATATTCTTTAACCATTAGACGAAGGTGTGTGTAAGTGTAAATAAAATCCTTATCATAAAGAAATCCAAGTATGTTGAGGATAATATTGTTGTTACATAAGAAAAGAATAAAAAGAGTTTATGGGGTTGGAGAAGCAAAATAATACAAAAGAACATAAGAGAAGACATTACCTTAAAATCGGGTAACTCTTTTTGATTTGATCCAAAGGCATCCTTGGGAAGACTTCTGCCCAAAGTGAGACTTCTAGGAGTGAGAGAGGGAAGTTGATAGAGTATTTGGTAAGAGTTTTGCCGATCCAAATGGATTTGATGGTGTGAATAAGGTGGTAGAGGTGGGGGTCTTTTATAAGAGGAGAGGAGGAGCACTCTTGGAAAGTCATGAAATGTTACATTATTATGAAATTCTTTTCAGATTTCAAAGGTCCCATAATTATATATTTAGAAGATAAGGTGATAAGGGTTTGAAATATACTCATCCAATAGGTTATTTACAAGTGTAAGTCTTATATTTTATATTATCTTTTCATTTTATTTAAATCGTTAATTAATGAGGTAATCACTGCATCATCATGGTGTCATAAATAATTTAATTGATTTAATGTTTAAAAATTATAAAAAAATTACCATGATGTAGGAAATATTTTTATATTTCCAATTAATCTTTATATTCAAAATGATAACTTATATAACCCCATGTAATAATTATTTTAGTAAAACAACACGTGTTTGTGAAAATTTTATTTTTAATTTAAATAAAAAGTTATTAATGTCATTTTCTTACCCAAGTGGCTCCATGGGGTCCCCAAGTTTACCCATGGATTTTCTGGGTCGTCCATGACTCATCCAATAAGGGTAGGACATGTTTAAAGATATTTTCATATTTTTATAATATCATTTTTACCTTAAATTTCACTAATTACCTTTAATCGCGATTAATAAAACTTAAAAGTTACTATTCACAAAAAAAATTATTTTAATCCCATTGAACCACATTTTACCTTCTAATGGCAGCCATGTATGTCGGATTTTTTAAAATCAAATCACTTGAGTGGTAATGTTTCATTTACATGAAAAATTAGTTTTTAAACTACAACTTAGTGGTTTCACTATTCATCAAAAATTGAAGTTTTTCCGAAAAATACCAAAAATTCACTCTAAGCTATAATTGATATTTTGAATTCAAAAATGGTGTCTATTTTAAGAAATTTAAAAAATATAAGTTGTATTAATTAATTTTATAATTAATTTCTTTTTCATAATAAATAGCATGTTTTTAAGAAACAATATCAATCAGAAGATTGACAATTGTTTATGTCCAATTTGAAAGTGAAATTAATTATAATTACCACCATTGGATAAAATTGTAAAATTATATTCTAATTATAATTTAAAACCAATCAATAAAATAATTTATCACTTTTAATTATTTTGATTAAAAATGTTTAAATTTTTTAATTTTTCACTATTTATCAAAATATAAGTTATCCAAAAAGATCCAAAATTTCACCCTAGGATAAATTCGATATTCCGAATCAAAAAATGAAGTCCATTTTGAAAGATAAAATTTATAAAATTTCAAAAAGTAGGTATTACTATTCATGACGGCTACTTTTATTTTTTGTGGTGTGTGTTAAAACTCGAAGTTGCGTACAACACACGCTACTATTTTATTCAAAGAGAAGCGTACCGTGGAAGCTTGGGGTGTTACATAATGAATGATTTTCAATATATCCCATAAATAGTTTCCCATTTTTTACTCCACATAATCATAATTTATATAAAAATATTCTTCATAACCAGGTGAAATGATACATAAGAAAAGGTGAGATCAAAATAATATTAAGTTTAAGTATGTGAGATATCCTTCTGTGGTCATAAGAAATCATAAGATAAGCATAAGGGTATGAAATCATAAACCTACCTTACCAAATTACATACCCATCTAGTCCATAAGATCTCAACTTTTTTTAGGTATTAATCTCTCTATGTTTTTAATTTGTACCTTGGGGGCTGAGTCTTCTGCAGAGATCGAGAGCCTTTGTTTGAGAAAATGACCCAATGTTTTCGTATGTATACTTTTTTGAGTTAATGCGGTCTGGGAATAGATGGGACTAGGTGTCGAAATGGGTTCTTGGATATTAAATAATCTTTGAAGGGGTTTCGGGTTATGGAAATGAAAAATGGGATGAAAAATTAACTATAGACCATTTACCCATCATGTAAAGGAATTAAATGTCATATAATTGTTTGATAGTTTTAATAAATTGAATTTGAGGTGTTGTATTTTTTTGGAAAATCCCATTAAAAATTTTACATGAGTTGTAACCACATTACACACCATGTAAATTACTGAACCATTTTTTTAAACATGCTATGTAGTTAAATTTCATTCTATTTCATGAAATCTCCTTCCTTATAGATCCTTGGAAATTCTGAAGAAGATTTTTGAGTGCCAACCACCTTACTATATGTTTTTACATTTCTTCAATATCAGCTAAGTTTTATTCTCTATTCAATTTATTTATAAAAACGTTATAGTTAAATCCTTTAATCTATTAGGTTGTTGGTTTTGATCTTAATCAGTTTTGAACTAGGAAAAGATTTGTAATCATTTGAACATTCTCCCTCATAGTAGTTGGTTGTTGGAAGCATTTTTGGATCATCAGTTAAAGGTAAGGGGTCTAAATATTATCCATATGGTTTTATTATTTCCATGTTTATGCAATATTGAGATTGTTCCATTGTTGTGTGTTCCCAAATTAATCAAAAAAATTGGGATTATTCCACGAAATCCATTGTTTTAAATTGTGATATGATCTAGATTATGTATTTACATTAGGTCATAAAACCTTTAAATATAATTTAATCGATAGTGGATTCAAAAATGTTTAGAATGATATGTGAACTCAGGTGATTTCTTATTATTGAATCCATAAATTGTGACTTATTTCTTATAGATATAATTGTTAATAAATTGGGAATTAAATCAAAAGTGGAACATGAAGAAATAATGGTAATTTGAATAATTAACCATTGAAAATTTTGATGTGATATTTTGATATCCATGTTGTATGATAGGGAATGTGTTCTCTGATCTAATACATATATATAAGTCTTGGCCCTAGAACATGCACACACTTATGTTGTATTTCAGATATTGAGTGGGCTCAGCTGAGTCCAATTCTTTAATGCTTATAGTGAGAGGGTTATGCCCAGCCCCATGTTGTAATTATTATAGGCCATTGACCATGAATAGTGTCATTCATATTGGTTTTTACCTCAATTTTGATCAATATTATAGGGGTTTGACATGGAAATATTATAATACATATAGGTCTTTGATCTAGATTGATTTTCATGACAATACCATGGTTATATTGTGGTGTTTAGTAGGGACGTAAGACATGCTAAGAGGTATTTCATCATGGTTTTGAAGAAGATTTTTTAACATGGTAATATGATTGTGTTTGGAATGTTTGTAAGACCTGCTCAGATATATTCTTGCACAGATCCGAAGAAGGTTATTGTATTTATATATTTATTGAATTAATTAACACACATTTTTATCACTTTATTTGAAACACTTATTATCAGGCTGGTTTAGTTTAGACGTAGTGGTTTTCATCTACTATGTTATACTCACACCCTATTTGGGCCATTATTTAGAACCCGTGCAGATTTCGTGGATGTAGATTTGGAAATGGGAGAAGGACCTTACTATTCATTTCTTGTTTCTAGTTGATCTATATTTTTTAGATGGGACCTATGTGAGGTTTAAGACCAAGGACATTGAGTATTTTATTTGAGACTATTAGTATTTTTCTATTATTTCTCTAGCATGACATTTAGTTACATTACAACATGTTATTACATTATCCATTGATTATTTATTTGATTATTTTGTAAGCTTTTAATTTTTTCTTCCTCTATCTGTATACCATGATTATTTTTTCACTTATTATGATTTATTTCTATTTCTATGAAACTTCATAATAGGGGGTACAATCTCTTGACTATACACTTTACAACCACACTACTACTCTACAGCATCTCATGTATGTGGATGTGTACTTGAGGCCTCACAACTAACCATTTACAGACATGTGAAAAAGTTCAAGATTATGGGTCATTAAGAAGTGTTATCAGAGGTAAAGTTTTTATTTTATTATTATTTATTGTTTGGGAAAAGTTATAAAAAATACTAGGATGTGTCAAAATTGGTGATGAACTTATACATGGTAGAAGCTAACCAATATACAGGGGTAAATCCAATTACCTAGTGATGGTATTTCATTTAATTCTTTTTTCGTGTTATTGTTGATGTTATTTCACCTAAGTTGATTCACATGTTGTGTGAGATTATTTTTTTTGATGCTATTGTTTCTTGAAATTCTAATCGTCACTCGGTACAATGTCACTTGAGAATAAATGCATCATAATTGGCATATAGGGGTATATTGACATGAATTGTTCATTATAGGGATATATATATATATATATGTTCATGAGATTTTTACTTACCTATTGAACTCTAATATGAGATATATGTTTCACTAGATGCATGAAATTATTTAATGTGTTAGGCAAAAATAATTTTAATCCATGTCTAGAGAGACCATGAGTTGGTGGTTCTCTATTGCAGTCACTTATTGGTTTAACCATATTGCTATCCAATTCCCTATGTTGTGTGTTTTTATTATAGATAAAGTTACATCTATTCATGTTCTAATTGATAGTTATGATAGAGAAAATCATAAGTCTCCTAACGTAGCTGAACTAGGCTTCCTATAGTTCCAAAAGAGCATATGGATGTTTAGCTACATGACAGCTTTTTGAGGGTCATGAGATCCATCAAAAGAGAGACTGTTCATACCATTCCTTCGATGTATGAGCTAACAATATATTTTCAAATTCTTCATCTCCATGTGCTAATTATGGAAGGGGTACCCTAGGAAGATGAGTTATGGATTTAGAAAGTCCATAAAATCATTAAGTATCTCGATAAACAATTGAATATGAGGGTAAAGCTTGCTTCATATATGCTTTGTGGTCCTGCCATGCCGTGGTGGGATATTCTTGAGGAATCGTGGAAACATGATGATATATCATGGAATTACTTTAAGATAAATTTCATAGTCCATTTCTATCCTTGAACCCCGAGGGATGAAAAATCTCTTGAGTTCATGCATCTGATACAAGAGGGTTTGTCAATAATGGACTATGTTGGATGTTTTTCCAACCTATAGTGAATTGTCCCATCTTGGGAAGATGATGGGATCTCCAAGGAAAGACTTTTATAGGATAGAAATCATTAATAAAAAAGTTCCTAGGTGAATGTTTTCTATTTAAACATCATTAAAGACGCGATGACTCAGACACTCATCCTGAAATACAATTTGGTAGAGGCTATGAAAAGTAGTTAGGTTGTTTCAATACGGGGATATAAAAGTTCTTCTATTAGTGTTATGAAGTGATGTTATGAGAGATTCCTCAAAATTAATGGCTGTAAGAGCAGTCAGGGCTATGGAAAACCATCACAAGATTATGTTCCATTTCAATTCTACCAATGTGGAATGTTTGGCCAAAAAACCCACAGTTTCCTTACCAAATTTTCTAGTGTTGTATCTATGGAAGACTAGGTCATCTTAAGATTTTTTGTGTGAACATTAAGTTTTAGACCAATGGTAGAGGATCTGTACAGGAACCAGATATGGGAAGGGCCTCATCCTCCTCTCTACAGGCTAGTAGCTTTAGTATTATGGGTCGTTCATGCTGGGGTAGGGGATGTGGTACCCCGGTTCATGACAAACAGTACCAAGTAAGTGAAATAAATTAATTTATTTATACTATATCACTAGGAATAGGTACAAGTAAGTTTTCTGTTATGAAGTCTACTCCTCCTAACGTTTATTCATGACCGTCTACTGTCAGAGGTATGATCTCTGAAATATCTACAATAGCGTGTGTTTTGTTTGATATAGGAGCCTCACATTCTTTTCAATATTTTTATTTTTTGATCTTTTCGGGAATGGATTTGGAAATATTAGATGATGTTTTAACCATCGACACACCATTGGGATTGCAGTCAGAGATTATCAAACATTTCAAGGCATGTTCTTTAGACATTGGTTGTTACCATATCATTTAGGACCCATTTGTGATGTAAATGATAGTCTTTGACTAAATTCTTTTTATGTACTAGTTTGTTCTACATCAATCTCAGATGGACTATTAAATTCGGATATTTACCATCCTATCTCCAAAATGAAGCAATTAATCTGACCCGAGTGAGTGGGACCTACGATAAGGTCATGTGGGTCCAATTTAGTGCATATTGGATTGTCTCATGGCTCAAATAACCATTCATTATCTAGTTAATGGTGGAATACAACATGATTCTTTTCCTCCAGTGTTATACCATTTTCAAGATATTTTCCCTAATGAATTTTATAGCTTATCACCCACATGAGAAATTGAGTTCATGATCAGGTTGGTGCCGAGAGTAGAGTAAGCTAGTTTCTATACTGCCATATCAAATGACATCTAGCAATGCTTCAAGAGTTGACAGTTTGGTTGGAAGATTTAGAATACAAAGGCTCTATACAATTGGGTACATCTCCTTGCGGTTCTATAGTTCTCTTTCACAAAAATGTGGATGTATCTTAGCACATATGTTGGCATTATCAGAGGTTAAGCTTGATGATGGTCAAGAATTGGTATCCTCTTCCATGAATTGAAGATCATTTCATTCAGTTGAGAGGTTTTGAGATCTTCTCCAAGATTTAATTAAGATTAGGATATCATTAGTAAAGTGTAAGACCATCATACATACCTCAGACTGCTTTTAGAAGCATGTATGACTTGTATGAATACACAGTCTTTCTGTTTGGGTTGACTAATGCAATTTTCTTATTCATCTACATAATTAATAGGATCATTTATCCATTTCTGGATATGTTTTTAGTGGTTTTTGTCATCAAAATCTTAGAGTACTCCCAATCAAAAATTAACCATTACAAACAAGATGACATCATTATTAGTATATTAAGATAGAATCGACATTAGGTGAAGCAAGCCAAATTCATTTATAAATAAATAAACTTCACTTATTGGTCGATGTCATCTTGAAGGTAGGACTGTTAGTGCACCTATGGAAATTTATAGCCATGGTATATTGGGAACAACCCAAAAAAATATTTTAAATTCGGATTTTCTTGGGTTTAGAAGGTCATTACAGGCGTTTTATCCAATATTTATATTTTTTGGCAACACCAATGTATGAGTTGAACAAGAATGGGGTGATGTTGGTTTGGAATGATGCATGTGAGAGATTTTTTCAAGAGCATAAAGGTTGGATGACCTTAATACCTATCCTCATATTACCTGTTTTGGGAATATAATATATTGTGTTCTATAACACATCTGAAGTTTGACTTAGATATGTTCTAATAGAGGATGATTATGTGTTTTTTTATGGATATAAGAAGCTTATATTTCATGAGAGGAATTACCCTACTCATGATCTAGAGTAAGAAGTAGTGGTACATTCCTGGAGATGTTGGAGACAATACCTCATGGGTAGGGGGTTTGTTGTATACATGAACTATAATATCCTCCGGTATATCTTTTTCAGTGAGACCATAACCTTCATCATATGAGGTGGGTTGAGTATCAATTGTTTTTAAAATTTTAATTGGATTATACACAAGGAAATGGAACCATTTTTTTCAATTCCTTAAACAAGAAGAGATAGATAGAGGAATTCTAGTAGTCTTGTGATGAGTGGAGAATAATAACTCTTTTTACAGACATGTAAGTTGATGTTTTGGAAACCCGGGGGTGAGAAGATCTAACATCAACATCATTTATACCTGTTCTTTTGGACATGATTATGTCTGAGCATTTTTGAAATCCAAAGGTATTTGATCTAATAGAAAAATTATATGGTGGGGATACACCATCTGGATGGTCTCTCAATATTTTCAATTCTATTCTTTTCTATGGATGAGTAACTATTCCTATAGTCTTATGTGAGGAGTTTATGGGGGTAGATTAATGATTAAAAATTGGTAGTGTATCCTAGTTTAACAAATATGCATTGTGATCTCTCTAAATAGTACTACAGGTTGGGAATGAATAAAGTGTTATCATGCCTCGTGGAAAGATGCTTCACTTGTGAATTGGAAAAAACTAAGAATCTAATGCCAATTTTTATTTTTTAGCCATTACCTATTGATAAGTGGAAATGGGATGATGTAATAATTGATTTTGTGATTGTATTACCTAGAACGACACACAAAATGATGTTATATAAGTTCTTTTGGATAAACTAACTAGGTTATCCCACCTATTACCTACTAGGGAAACCATTATAGTTTATGATCTAGGAAATTTTTACATGTGCGAGGTATTTCGGTTGCATGGTGTCCTGAGGAATATAATTTCAGACAATGATCCTCATGTCACATTTCATTTATAGAAGGGTATTCATAAATCCTTGGGATCATGAGTTCTTTTAACCACATCCGATCATCCATAGATTGATGGTCAATCAGAGTGGACTATTTATGTTCTGAAGGATATGTTAGGAGCCTTTTTTATTTTTGTGATTCATGGGAGAAACATATTGCACTCAAGGATTTTTCATATAATAATAAATTCTAGGAATCATTCCAAATGTATCATTTTGATTATTTGTATGGTAGGTCATGTCGTTCGCTTCTTTGTTGTCTAGAGGTAGGTGAGTCATCACTCATTGGGAATAGTCTTATGTAGAAGACATTTGAATAGGTTTAGTTAATCATGCAATGGTTAATGACCACACAAAGAAGGTAGATATCATAAGTTGGTCATCTATGTTGTCCTCTAGAATTAAAAATCGGTCATCATGTTTTCCTTCATGTTTCTCCTTGGTCAGTGAAGCACCGTCTTAGGAAACAGGGAAAGCTATCACATAGGTTTCTAGGGCCATTTGAAATAGTGTAAAGGGTCAGTCTAGTGGAAGGCCATCTAGCCCTTCCACAATACTATAGTTCCATGAATGACATATTACAAATGTCTCAACTTCATAGATATCATCCAGAACCTTCCCATGTGATAGAAAAAGGAGTCGTGATTCTTTATGCAGTTGAATCGTTTGAGGAGATTCCGATATGGGTTATGGATCGCAGTGAGAAATATCTTTGGCGTTGGACTATACCATTGGATTGAGTGTATGAGAATTATGGGTGAGTTCAGGAGGAGACCTTGGAGAGGTAGCTTGATAGGAAAACACCATGGAAAAACATGTTCACTAAGACCTCACTGTAAATCTTTATGCATCTTGGTACCAGCTGTTATAAAGTAGGGAGGATGAAGATTCCATATTTTTCTAGGTATGTTTATCTATAATTTTTTTAGCCTCGGTGGAGAAGTATTGTTATAAGATAGAGTTCCTTTATTAGAGAAAATGATGAAATGATCAGGGATGTATTCTTGTTCGATTTAATGGATTCTAGGAATAAATGAGACAATGTATTAATATGGGTTCTTGGAATGTTCAAAATCATTAAAGGGTGTTCGTGTTATTAAAAGGAAAATTGGATGAAAAATAAACTTTAGAACATTTAAACATCATCTAAAGTGATTATAGGTCATGTAATTGTTTTAGATTTTTAATAAATTAAATCTACAATGACCAGTTTTTTGGTGAATTCCATTAAAAACATTTACCCAATGTGTAAACACATTACATTCATTGTAAATTCAAGAAATAATTTTTTAAACATGCTCTGAAGATGAAATTATTTATATTTCACTGTAGCTTCTATCCTCTCAATTATAGTACATTCTCCATGTGATTTTGGAGTGCCAAAATCCATTCCAAATGTTTTGTTTGTCTCTTCAAATACCAGGTATGTTCCTTTGGTTATGTATCTTCTTTCTTCCTTTTGGATCTACAGCTATTGTGTTGAAATAATTTGGTTGATCGGAATTTTGGTTTTGATATTGATCATCTTTGATCTTGTAATATGTTTGTAATCATATGTACCTATTTCCTCATGGGCTGTAGCTGTTGGAATCATTGTTGGATCATAGGTTATAGGTAGGGGGTCTAAATCATAACCCCATGGTTTGATAATTTCTAAGTTTATGAAATATTAGGATTATACCATCATTGAATGTACCCAAATTTATCAAATAAACAATAAGGATCATTTCGTGACTTCTTTTTTTAAATTATCATCTGACCTAGATTATAGCTACCTATTGGTTGAGAAAAACTTTGAATATAATTGAACTGATAGTGGATTAAAGTGGGTTTATCATGACATGTGTCCTAGGGAAATTTATTCTTCTAGAATCCCTATGTTGTGGATTATTTATTATTGTTATAATTTTTAATAAATTTTTAATTATTTTTCAAAAAGATTATAAAAAATGAATGGTAATTCACATAATTAACCATTGATAATTTTGATGTTATATTGTGATATCCATGTTTTATGGTAGGGAATGTGTTACATGCTGTATTGGTAATATATTAGGCTCGAGCTTTGAACTTGCACACTTATATTCTATAATATTGAAATATAGAAATATCATCCCAGTCCCATGTTGTAATTATTATACAGAGTGGGATATTCCATGTCCTATGTTATAATTCTTATCGGTCTTTAACCCATAATGTTGTAATGGTTATAGGGATTTGACCTAGAATGATGTAATTCTTATAAGGGTTTGACCTAAAAATGTTGTAATGCTTATAGGTATTTAACATGTATTGATTTTTATGACTATACCATGGTTATATAGTTGTGGTTTTCATGATCACAATATATTCTTGGAGATATTCAGGCATGGTTCTGAATTAGGTTATCATACATTGATTATATTATAGTGGTTAGAATGGTTTTAGGATAGGATTAAAGATATTCAAGCACTAAGTCGAACCAGGTTGTTGTATTAATTTCATTGTTGAATTAAATGATAGACCAATTTATAACTTTTTTCATACACTTCTTATCAGACTGGTTTAGTTTAAAAGTGGTGGTATTGGCCAACTAATATATACTCACACACTATTCAGTCCACCATTTAGAACTCGAGCAAATTTGATGGATGCATGTTTGGACCAGGGGAAAGGGAATTACATATTATTTATTGTTTTTGGTTGTGATGGTGTTTGGAGATAGTACCGATGTGTGGTTTGAGACCTATGACTTTGAGTCTATTATTTGAGTCTACTATTACTTTTGTTGTACTATTCTTGTATAAAATTTAGTAACATTCCACCACATCATTACATCACTCATTTTTTATTTATTAGATTATTCAGTTGTATTTTATTGTTTTATTTTTATATGTGTATAATTTGATTATTTTTCATCTTATTAAGATTTTTTATACTCTAATGAAACTTCATACCAAGAAGTATTGTCTCCTCAATTTACACATTTTACTCGTTACTAGTCAGAAGCATCTGGAATATGGGGATGTGTGCTTGAGGTCTCAATAGTACTGGTGATATAATTATATGGTCATTAGAAAAATAATATAATCAAAATGGTATGACTTCATTAACATATAATACAAATTTAATACCTAACCATCCATATATCATAAACATGAGTATTGGAGTATGAATTATTATTCCAAAATACATGGTTCATAATAGTGTGAAATTGTCACAATTAAAGAACCCTAAGTTCATGTAATAGAAGTGTGGAATCATCAAAGGTATTCAAACCATTTTATTTGTCAGGTAAAACTACCAAGACCCTCAATTATAGTTGATCGGACCTCGTCAGCACCTTTTTCCCATTGCGGATCAAGCCCATCAGCCTATTTCACATTATTGATAAAGAATATCATGATTTTACCATTATTATATCATGATATATAATGATTTAACCTATATACTGTATGGATATATAGGTTCAACCCATCCTTTTGTATAATGGGACCACAGTAGTTGGTTATAACATAACTACCATCCATGGTTATAATGTAACCACCATCCATAGTTATAAAGTAACCAATTTCACATAATTAAAACCATACATAGGTGTTAAAAGAATCATAATACATTTATCATATAAGAAGCCATTAAAATTTATGGGTTTTAGAAAAATTTCATCATAGCATAAACCATGGAAAAGAAATAGGTTTCATAACCTTTTTTCCATTTGATAATAGAATAACCTGTTGAAAAATAAATGGGTTCCATAAACATTTTTTCATTATAAGAATAAATAATTCAAATAAATAATAAAAATGGTTTCTTGGGATCATAGCCTCATTAAATCATAAGAAAAATCAAAGGATTTCATATTATATGGAATATTATTTTGAAATATCACATGGAACCTTTGTTGAGAAAATTAAATATTCCATTTTTAAAATTACCTTCCAAAACAAAAAATTTATAAACAGAAAACTAAATAATTTTTTGTATAAAAATATGAAATATTAATTGAATCATTGATCATTTATGATGTCATAAAATTTCTTTAATATCAAACATGTTTAAAAAAAATGATTCCTTTCCCATATTCAGTAAATGTCAACAGCGCCTAGTTTGTAAAATGACAACAAGATTCCTTTTAAAAAAATTAAAAATGTAAAACATTATGAAAAATGACTTCAAATAATAAATTAAACTAAGTAAAGACATTCATTAAAACCTTTAATAAAATATACATGGAATAACAATCATTTTCGATCGTGGAATAAAATAAAATATATTTTTCACGAAACATATTTTTTTGATCAACATAGTACTCAAATAGAGGATAATTAATGAAAAAAATGTATTATTATGAAATAAACATGAGAGAATAAAATTCACGAGTTTATTGAGATATAAATCATAATATATCATCATCAGAATCTTAATCTAAAGATATCGCGATAAACAATCGGATTGTTACATGAAACCCTTACCAATTTTCTAACCATTGAATTCATAATCCTCATGAGATAAATAAGAATATATGGACATGTAAGTAATAATAAATTTTAAAATAATAAAAATATAATATGTAAATGGATATTTTATTCACTAGATAAAACAAACAAGGGGTAAGTATGCCTTTTGTCTCACAGAAATAGAAGGTAGATGAAGATGCCTTACATGCTTTGGTTACTTTAGAATAATAAGAACCATGATAGAATTACTTGATATTAACCCTTATATATCATGAGAATATAAAAATTAATACTATAAAATTTTAATGGTGTGGTATATACACTTTATAAGAGTATATAGACTAATAACAAAACATATGTTTTAAAAAATACATTTTGAGATGAAATTTTATTAAATTATGTCCCTTCTTCATTCTTACACGTTCAAACATCCTATATAACAAATATAATATAAATATAAATATATTATATAAACATAATCATATATGTCATACCATATATTATTTAATTAAAACCTTTTATTACCCTTTTATAAACAACTTGATAAAATCACTTTTCAAGTAATAACTGATTCAATTTTACATGTATGTTTTGGTTTTTTATATTTAGTACTTATACATTTATTGTGGTTATTTCATACCCATAATGTTAAAAATAATATAAATATAATATATTTTTATTATATATATGTTTAGAGCAATCTTTAATAGTTAGAGAGAGAAAATTAATTACACCTTTTATGGAGATGGTAGGTCATACGTTCACATGAACATTGTTTCCATTTTATTACAGGTTGAAAAAACGAATGGATATAATATATAACACTTAAAAAGTAATTATTATGTCATATATATCACAAATATTCATTAAAATTTCCATTATTATCCTCCATCTAATATATAACTTCAAAATGAATCATAGTGCTTCGTGAGGTGGAAGACTGTCACACACACAAGTGAAGTTATCTTATTCCCATAGAATGAAAAATATGAAGGTTTATATTATATTATAATAAATAAATGAAAATATGTAATAAATATCATATAAATATGTTATATCAATAACTATATCCATCAGTGAGAAACACTGATGGAAAATGAACAACATCGGTTCGTGAGGCTGTAGTCCACCATACACATGATCAAAGGTTTCATTTCCAAATTGATGGAATAGAAGAAATATGTGGGTCATGAAATTAAAATAATAAAATATTAGTATATTATAGATAATTATGTTATTATATCATCAATTTTAAATAATATTGTAAGGGGTTAGAGGAATAAATAAAATGAAAACACAAAAAGTTAAGGACTATACCTCTTTTTTGGAGAATCTCTTCAGGTCTGAACCTAAAGCCTTATTTTGAGGGATTAAACATAAAAATAATTCCTATAGTATATTTGGACTTAATTATGGAATATATGTTTTTATTTATCAGACCAATAAAATTGTAAGTGTGAATATGAGACTAGAGAGGGTTCCCTTTTAAATGTAAGGGAATGCACACACTTAGAATGTTTTAGAAAAAACGTATATCCATTTTTATCACATGACACAAGGATCCCAAATGGCCCATTATAGATCATTATAAGGGATAATGTCTAAATATGTCCATAAAATAGTAATTAGTTAATTTTGGTTTATTTTTGATCCGTATGCTATTAGTATAACTCCCTAAAAACACATTTTACCTTATTCACGGTAATTAAGTTTTAGTATTTTTACTATTGATTTTGAAAATAAATTTTGTTGAAATTATTATACACTATAAATTATGATTATTAAAAATAATAATAATCCAATGTTATGTATTAAAATAATATTTATGTTAGAAAATTCAAATTAAACCCACTTATGAGTTGAAAAGGTTGTTTTTTGATAAGAATGTTTTCATAAATACATAAAGTTATAATAAAAAAGTAAAAATAAATTTTATTAGAATGGAAAAATTAGATAAAATATATTATAAAATAGATAATTTTACCTTTAAAAACTTTTTAATGAAATTTAAAATTATAAATTCTTTATGAAAAGGTAGTTTACAATAAAAACCAATATCTTTAAATGTTCATCAAAAAAATTAATCGTTTTATAAAATTAAAAACAAATCATCCAACGATATTTTTTAAATTATTATTTAAAAAAATGTTTCTTTATTTTGAAAAATAATTTTTTTCAAAAGTTCACAAATTAATGATAAAAAATTTGTGAGAAAATAAATGAAAAATGGTTTAATTAAAAATGCATTTTTTTAATTAAAAAGATAATTTTATATTAACTCGATGTATATTACTCTTAATAATATTAATTTAAATTAAAATATACATATATATAATCTATACATTTACTTTATCTAATAACTCACTAGGGGTAAATTTAGTCCATTAAAATGGAATAATATTATTCTTTTAAAAAAAGTCATTAAAAAGGTGTTTTAGTTATAAAAAATGATCTTTACTAAATTCATGAAAATTTATTGTCCAAATAAAATTTATTTGACTATTATATATAAAATGGATCATATTTTAATTTATGAAAAAATATAATACACAATTTGGCTTTAATATTCTTTATTAAATGAATGGAAATGAAAGTATTTACAAAAACACGATTTTCACTAACCACCCAATCTTTTATAAACATTAAAATAAATTTCTATAAGATAATTTTGATATTATATTTTCAAAAATAATATAATTTTTTAAAAAAAATAACTTAAAATTTAATTAACCAAATTTATTATTCATTCAAAAAAATAATTAAAATCATTTTCTAAGGAAACGTAATTTTGAACCATAAAATGAGGTTTTCTAAAAATTATTTTGTATTCTAAAAATAATTAACCAATATATTTTTATTTATTAGGTAATGTATAAAATTTTATAATGTTTTTCATTAAAACATATTGTTTCATTTAACATTATAATTTAGAGGAATTAAATTTATTTCCAAAAAATATATTTCATAATATCTTGGGGTGTTACATTCTACCCACTTATAAAATTGTTTCCTCACAATTTGAACTCAGTCTCTATAATCATGGGTGTAAGTATTAAAAAGTCCTTTGAATAAAACCAACATCTTAAAAGGGTTGTTAAAATATCCCCTTAAAAGGGAATGAGAAAAAAAATACATCTAGACTGACAAATAACCTGGTTTCCAAATAAGAAATCATTAGTGGGAAGTGAAGATATGGACATGGAAGAGAAGTAATTTAAAAAATAATATTTCACAAGAATATGAATGATCATGATAATGTTAATGAAAAAAATATAATAATAAAAATTGGTGAGGAAAAGAAAAAAATCATATAAAAATATGTTAACATGGAAACAATTTTCTATCATGATCCTTTTTTCTAATGTTGATGAATTTTTTACTATCAATATAGAGAAAAAGTAAAAATTAAAGTGTTGTCTTCACATTTCAAAATCACAATCCCAACATTTGGTTGTTCTTTTATTGATTTCAACATTATCATTTAATCCAATAAAAATGATGAATTTTTTATTCTTGATGAACTAACAGATCTTTAGATTCATAAAATAATCAGAATTCATTCCTTTTATCACTAGTTATTATCTAATCCACAATGTTTTTCATATTTTATCCAATATGCATAAATATTCATATGATTAAATATTATATTAATTTATATAACCATATATAATGTTCAATTTCAACCATTCTATAAATGGTTAACCTCAAGACCCATCCAAATTTCAAAAATGTATAAGGAGGGCCACTAAATTTCCCAAAATCAACTTAACATTAATCAAAAAAATATCATATAGTAGATTTTTATAATCACATAGAAAATATGTGAATAATATGATCGTGTGTTCCTAAAAACGTGGTAATATTAAGAATTGGAATAAAAATTCAATAAAAACATCCACGATTCATCATTCCTTAAATAAAACATATATTATTGGATATGTCCTATAAATCCAAAAAAAAATTGTAAACTCCATCAATGATAGAACAAAAAACATTTTAAAAAAATTAATAATTAGTTCGAAGGTTATAAATACTGTCCAACATACTCTATCTATATCAGTCATTTATTTATACAAACTAAACACCATTTTCCAAACATTAGGAACATGTTATGGGTTATACCCTCTTAATCATGTATTTTCCATAATATATCACCTTTACATTAAATAAATTCTCTAGGTCATTAGTAAAATTTAACATATTATATCCTATTATTAATGAAAATTTTCTGTATAAAAATACTTATATATACTTCATGATTTTAATAACAATATTCATAAATTCCAATACAGAAGAACTTCAATCATTCAGTTTCATTCTTAAAAAATTAACTACACTTCATCATCGTATTCCCTAATACATTTTTCCTTTCAAATTTCATTTTTAGTATCCTTTTAATCAATGTTAAAAACATTAGTCATGCCACCTTTATAATCAAATTTTTGATATTTCCCCCTTAGTACATCAATTTTTTCAATTCCCATACTTTCTAATCAATTGTTGATGTTGCCTTAGGTAAACCTTTATTCATATCCATTTTTTATTATTCTATTCATTTACCATTGGAAATTATTTTCTCCATATACTTCTACTTTACATATAGTACATATTCCCATTCCTTTGAGAAATTCCCTTTAGTGCTCCTTCTCACATACTAAACATATAAGAAACTATATCCTCTTTCTACTATGGTCTCGACCACCCATGCTCTTAGTGAACTCTATCATTATCTTATTCGGTGGGTTGGAGAGTTGGTTAAGGTGTAAGTTGATATTAATATACCATTAAAACTAATTAGGAATAAGTACAATATCATTAACTCTTATCCTCATCCCATTTGGTTTTCAATCAACACATTGTCTATAACATTCAATGTTAACTTTGTTCCTTTTGGTTCCCACCATTGACTAAAACCAAAAAACAATTATGTCAGAATCAATACTCTTACTTTTAAACCAAATAATCATGAAAAATTATTTATATGATGTCCGGATGATGAAATCATCCTTTTAATCTTATAAAACTTAGGTTTAATCCAGATCATCCATGATCATCATCTATTTAAATCCATTATAGGGGTTCATAATGAGTTTTTGAATTTGTAAAAACTAATCCCTAGGAGTTTAAAACTAGGTGTGCATCAAGGACCATTTTTGTGTACCAAGTGATGATCATGTCTAGGTTAATACACCCTTTTCATTATAATTAACCCATGGTAAAACTATTCCAAATAATTATCCACTTTTAGTATCCAGACAATGATTTTTCACTTGGAAAACCACTCATTTATTTATCATAATATAGAAGGATATACTATAATTATAATTATCCAAAGGATTTACACAAATGTATTCTTATACCAATTTATTATGGATTAAAAAACTTTAATCTAATATCTACTATACTCATCCATACTTTCCATACATAAATATCAAATCTTTTAAATAAATATTCAGTTCAAATAAAAAATACACACATGGGCCATGGAATAAATCATTATCATTCAAAAAGAAATAATTCAAATGAGTGTGAAATAAGTATAATTCATCAACCATAAACACATGTTAACAAATATTTTCTCCAACATAGGTATACAAACCATTTAATTTGACATGGTTAACTACAAAGAACCTCAAATGTAGTGGATCCGGCCTCATCACCTATTTCCCAATATGGACTCACCTCACTTGCCTATTCCCCATTGTAGATCAATCCCACTTAATTATTTCGCATTTTTATATAGTGATATATTAATATGTACCCAATGAATTTGAGAGATATAAAGGTCCCTCCCATCTTTGGTTATAATGTGATCACCATCCTTGGTTATAACATAACCATCATCATTGGTTATAATGTATCTTCCATACTTTGTTATCCAAATACCACCAAAACATAATGAAAACCATACAAAGGTTTATCAAAATATTATAAAACATTCACCCTATCGAAACCCATGAAAATAAATGGTATTTATAAAAATTTTATCATATAATTATTCATTTAAAATAAACAAGTTTTATAAACATTTTACCAATTCATCATTGACTAACTCATGGAAAATTGAACAAGTTTTGTAAACAAATTTTAATCAAAAACATAAAAAATTCAATAAAACTATAATAATGGTATCCTAGTATAATATCCCCATTAATTTATAAGTATAATCATATGATTCCATCATAGATGGAAAATTATTTTTAATGATCACTTGGAATATATCTTGTGGAAAATAGATTTTCAAATTTGAAAATTACATTTGAAAACTGAAAATTTATAACATATTTTCATGATTAATTTAAATAAAAATAACCTTAAGAACAAATTTATGAATCATTAATTCATTTATAATATAATATTGTTAAAAATTATGTTCATTTTCTAAACTTTTAAAAACAATAATTCCTTTTACATATTTGAAATAATCCAAAAGCCCCTCTTCCAAAAAATGATAAGAAGATTCAATTTAAACAATTTTTCTAAAAGTAAACTATGGGTAAAATTGAATTTATAAATTTATTTTATAATATTAAAAAAATCATTAAAACATTTTTTATACATGTATGTGGAAGAAAAAGTATTTTCAACCAAATAGAGAAATAAGGTTTATTTTTTCCTTAAAAGATATTTATGATCTCTTGAGTGCTTAAATATATTAAAAATGAAATAAGAAAATTTATTCTCAAGGAATATACCATGTATAATGAAATTAATTACTTTTTTAGACATATTATAAGATATCATCTTCAAAAAATTAATCTTAAAAAATCCAGAAAAATAATGGGATTGTGACTTAAAACCCTTACCACTTTAGTAACCATTGAATTCAGAATCTGAATGAAAGAAATAAAAATATTTGGAAATTTCGATTACATTAATTCTTGTAATACCCATCATGAAATTAATTCATTGGAAGTATATGAACAACAAAAAAGAATCAAGTGGTGAATATGGCAGGCATCTAATAAAAATAAAAGGGATATGGAGATCTCTTGCATAATTTGGTAAAATTTGAATCAAAAACCCCAAGAAAGAATAACATTAAATAAAAATTTAAATATCATTTGAATAATTAAATTCATGATATAGAATTTCAAATAAGTGGTATTTACACATCAATATAAATTATATGTGCATAAAATAATATATATCCCTATGAAGACAATTTGAGATGAAATTCATTTACCTAATGCCTCGACATTCATGGTACACAGTTGAATCTCATGTATAATAAATATATGTTTTTATGCAAATATTATAGAACCATAATCATATATATAATACCATGTATTATTTACTTATAATAGTTTATTACATGTTTATTAACAATTTATTTTTTAATATCACATATTGGGTAATAATTACTTCATTTTTTCATGTATGTTTCTCTTTTTTATTTTCCATCCTTTTATAATAATCATTGTAGAAAAATCTACAGAATGTTTTCCATGATTTAAATTTCATATATATTTATTTTATTTTTATTTATTGGAATTGATAAATGTAAATGATAGAAAATGAATTACACTATTCATAGAGATGTTAGGTTGTAGGTACGAATGAACGCTATTTACAATTTTTTAGTGGATGGAATTAAATGAAGGTAAAAAAATGTATCAAATTTATAAATTCATTTTTATGTCATATATATCACATATATTCATTATATTTATCCTTATTAACTTCCTTGTAATGACTTTGTAAAAAATGAATCACATCGCTTCACGATGCAGTAGTATGTCGTACACATGAGTGATGATATCATATTCACGCTGAATAGAAATTAAGAAGTTATAATTTATATTATAATTATGAAGTATAATAATTTCATAAATATAATAAAAATATATTAAATCAATAATTATATCTAGTTGTGATAGGTAGTGATGGAAAATAAACTACATCAGTTTATTAGGCAGTAGTCCACTGTACACATGATCAATAGTTTCATTTTCCACTTGATGGAATAGGAGCTAGATGTATGCCATGAAATTAATGTAATAATGTATCATTATTTGATATATAATTCTTCAATCATATAATCATGTTTAAATTGTATTTTATGGGGTAATGGGAATTAATAATATAATAACGCATAGTTAAGGACTATACACCTTCTTCGAAGAACCCATTTAGGTTTACACCTAAAGCCTTATTATGAGGTTTTACTAATAAAAATAAGGCATATAGGATGTTCTGAGGTAATAAAGGAAAGTATTATAATTTTAATTTTTCAAACCAATGTTTTTTTGATGAGTGAATATGATAGAAGAGGGGTTTTCCTTTTATAAGGGTTGAAGGGAAACATTAGATATTTTTGAAAAGAAAAACACGCACAAAAATTTTTATCATTCCAAATGGATAAAAAATTACCCATTATTGAAATTTGAAGAGATATGATAAATATATATGGATATTAAATAGTAATTATTCAGGTTTTAGATCATTTTTTACCCTTATCATTTTCGTTCGACCCCCGATAAACCCATTTTACCTTAACTGGGGTAATTATTTTTTACTATTTATGTTATTAATTTTGAACCAAAATTAACATGAAATTTTTATATAATATTAATTATAATTATTAAAAAGATGGATTCTATTTTCTTTCAAATTTCATTCAATGGAGTATAGATTTTTATTTTAAAATTGAACACACAGAAGTGACGATAAAGCTTTTTTTTCTAAAGAAAACATTTTCATAAGAATAAAACGTTTTTATGTAAAAATTAAATACGAATTTGATACAAATAAACTATATTAAATTTATTAAATTATAATTGATCAAATTTCACATTTAAACCCATTTTAAAATTTGTAACATTATAAATTATTCAAACAAAAAAAATGTTTTTTATAACAAGTAATTTTCATTAATCATCAAAAAATAATATTTTTGGGAAATTACTAAATATTCACCATATGATAATTTTGAAATTATAAATTAATAATTTTTATTTATTTTGAAAAAATAATGTTAAAAATTTTCAAATTTTAATTCTAAAATAATTTTATCTCTTAGGCCAACCCCTTCTTATTTTAATAATCTAAAATCCTGTTTATATTGTTATTAATATTTTTTATGTTTTCTATTGAAAATGATTTATTTGAAATTTTTGAAAATATGGATAAGTATAGATCCTTTTTTTAAACATTACCATTTGAATTTCAAGTGACCATATCACCTAAACAAACATTTATTATCACCTTACAGTATTCATGCGAAGAACTTATAGTGAGACAGATGAGCCAAAAAGGTTCAATTCTTGAGTTGGCTGGACCCTAAGAAAGAACCTTAATGAATGAATGAAATAACCTTATTAAGTGAATAAAACTACTATAACAAAGAATAAATCATGATTATATTCCAAGGGATGTGTAATATTTCATTATGGTATACTAATAATATGTTTCTAATATAGTGACCACATGAATAAAAATCATACCACCCATTCATTAACTGACCACATGATGAAATTAATAGAACACATAAAAATTCCATATCAGCTAACCATTGCAATTTTCTATGTGATTAAGAGATGGTAATTCAAGTGAATAAAATTTACCATGTCTATATTAGTAATGGAGAATTTCAATAAACAAAGGATAGTTTTTTGATACCTTAAATGACGTGTCAGTGCATTTAAGGAAGGTTCATTATTCTCAAACTAGTACTTTTATTACGATTTCTTTAAATATATTCATTTGATCAGGAGAAAAAATATTATGATTCACTTCTGAATATAGTAAGTGAGAAATAGAGAATAATTGAGTATTTTTAGGAAATTGACCTCCAAGACACTTTTTTTTCTAGACTTACTAAGAATCTTATTCAACAATAATCCAAAGATAAATAGAAGGAATCAAAATAACCAAAGAATCATGGATCAATATGAATCAAAAATTTTATCCATATTCCTCTTTATATTACAATTTAATTCATTTATTTTGTTCAGGGAACTATTATACTTTGTTTATCTACACAAAAGGACTCTTGTTATTAAACTAGTTTATGCTTGACTTGTTAATGAAAATTACATTATTTGTAATCCCACAAATAACTAAGGAACACTTCATATGTGACATGATATTTATTTCATCCCACATAGATCTATGGAAGAGGATTTTCATCTAAATAGTTGTTCACATGGTTGATTTTAAATCCTGATCCATGTTTTGGATGTAACCTCCTAGAATTTATCAATGGTATAGACCATTTTATTTGAGTTTAAACTCCTTTTTGGACCTGATAATTATTCCTAATGGATTCAAGGAGGTATCAAGAGTGTTTGGGGATTTTTTGGAGCTTGGGGCCTTGAAATTCTAAAAGGCATACTCGGATTCATGGTTAGTATAAATTGTGAATCGCATCCTACATGGTTTCACAAATAGTTCGGCTTCAAACATTGGGGTGTTGGGAGCTGCACAGATTTTTTATAAATGTGTAACAACTATAGAACGCCCATGTGGGAGACACTCATTTTTGAGAAGAGGAAGTTTTAATGGTCCACACAAGGTTAACCAAACCATTCACCCATCTCATGAATGTCTCCCTTAGAGTAGTGGCTTGACACACTGTTGGAAGAAAATTTGGTGAAAAAATGTTCCCATATCTGTGTGGGTGAATTTACTGTTTTCCCATGATGAATTATTTAAACCATTTTGTTCTTCCTCCTTCATTTTTCCATCATGTATTTCCTCCTCCTTCACATATGAAGCACTCCCTCCTATCCTAACGTGGTTTTTGATAACTCCTTCATCCGAGCACAAAATCACTCATCATCGAATCCATTGGAAAGATCTCAGTATAATCTATGATCTTCTACATTTTAGTTATCATTGTTTCCATTCTATTTTTATCTATTTAGATGCATGATCAGTTATCTTATTTTTTAGGGAATTTTGTGATTTCCCTAATATCTTCCATTCTATCTATAATAAATAGATGGCGCTGGATGAGGGAATCACTACGGGGCTAAGGTGGGTTGCCTAGTTTCTTTCCCCATGTTTTGTTGCATTGTATATCATGCAACTCATTGTCGTGACTCAAACCCTTTTGAATACACCATTTAATTATTAATTAAATTAATGTAATGGCCTTAACATTCCAATTTTGACACTATATAGTGGAATATCAAACCCTTAGGTTGTTCTCCTTGACTCATTACACCCAATGTGTGTGTTAAGCCTAAAAGGACCCATTTACCCCTTGTTCTAATTCAAAAAAAACCTTCAGTTTTGTTTCCCAATAATTAATTCTTTGAGTAAATTAGTTTAATTTAATAGATCAACAAGATTTAACTTAGGCCCTACACCTTATGCCATAAGTTTTTTTCTTAGTTAAATTCCATGCAAGACTCAGTAAATTATTTTTGAAATGATTTTTTTATTAATAGTATGGTCCTAGTAATAAAATAAAACCTTTATCTCCTATCATGGGTAAAAAAATGGGTTTGGAATTAAAGATCCACTGGAAAAGTACATTTTTCATAGTTAAAATATATTAACTCATTGTAAACATGTTGGGGTTTCAATATCTATTCATGGGATGGATTCACCGAGTGTTATTTCTATTTTACCTCCCGATGTGTGACATCGGTTCCCTAAGGGAGACCACATGTATAGGATCAATGAAATAATTATTACACCATGTTGTGAGAGAGACGTGGGCCCTAATGTGCGATACTAGGTAAAAACTCAAAATTTATTTCATATTATTTTCTCACCATCCCTAGAGTGAAACTCAGGTTTCCATTCATTGGTAACCTTGTACAGAAACCCTTGTAATTAAACTCATAATAATCCATAGGAGTGATACTTTGGTTTCTTTGAGAATATCATGGGATCGGCTTAGGTTCTCTCTAAATTATATATAACGTGGTTAATTAAATTGATTTTAATAGAATGATTTTAAATCAGGAATGGATATTTTGAATGTAAAATTTATGTATGTGTTTACCAAGACCGATCATAAGATCAGGGATAGTCTATCTTCTTACACAGTATAAAACTCACCTTACCTTCGTTGGATCCTTGGTCCGGAATCACTAAATTAGGCTAAATCTAGAATAATTAGTTGTCTTTTCAAATGAAACCCAATAAATATTATTTATTTACTCATTTGTATCATACATTTATTACAAAGTAACACTGTTCATTTTATTTTTGAATAAATGGATTTATCTAGACACCATTAGTGGTGTATTATTGGGATTATATCTCACACCCAACATAGAATGCCTATGGTGCCCATGCAGACTTTGTGATTCTAGGTCTAGATAAAGGAAATAAGATAACTTCTGATGCTTTATTTTCAGTCTTGGATTATGTATAGAGGTAGAGGACTAATCTTATGCCCAAGATGCTAGTTGTGGAGGTTTTTTTCTTTTTGTGTATGTCTTGTGGAACATGTGGTATAGGTTTGTATCCACAATCCCAGCATACTTACTTTAATATAGCATCATTGAAATCTACTATTTATTCATATTATTCTTGTCTAAAATTATTTCTTGTGCTATTTCCATTATTTATACTACTACCTATTGGTTATTTCTTCTTCTATAGTTGTGGGTTGTTTGTCTAATCATATAGCATCTACTTATATTGTTTCTTATTCCATATATATTTCTACACTACACTCTGATCAATGAGGTAATAGTCTTCCCATGGTACACCCTAGGCCCTTTCTACTAGTTTACAACCTCTTGTATTCGGGTAGATTTTCTTGAGGTCTTGTGGCTACCATCTCAGGGAACCACTAAGTTAAATGAAGGTGTGGGATTCTACAAAGTTGTATCAGAGACCCATTCCCTTTTTTCATACTATCTTTGATTAGATAGGAAGCTAGGATATTAGATTTTATTCATGATCATATACATGGGTGTAGCTAACCCAGGTATTGGGAAAATCCAAATTACCAGGGATGGGTAAATATTATCATCGCAGGAGTTGTTATTGTTTCACAGATTTCACCATTGGGTGACCCACTTTCTTTGTGTTGTTATTAATGTTTATGATATTAATATGGGATATTTAACATTTGAACAACTATATGAGGGTTCATAATTCATTCATCATACTAGGAACAATACGATTTAAATTTTATCAATTATCTCATTCCATATATTTTTATCATCTTGAATTTCATGTTTTTTAATGTGATTGTTCTCTGTGACTTGTTTTTATACCTTGTAGTTATTGATTTTTATATCTATAAATGTTTTTATACTCCGTATAATAATATGTTAACATAACTGAAACGTAATGTTCCTACCTTAACCTATGATTTTTAACCTAAATCGGTTAATACATACACCTTAGGGTGTTGGTTATTTAATATCAAGCCATGGAAAATCGGTCACATGATTTGGAATGTGTTTTGGATATGATTAAGTGGAAAACACATTTCAAATTATATGTTTTATGGGCCTTTATAAATAAGTTTCTTTCATCCATTAAATTCAACCATTTAATGAAATTTATGTAAATAAATGAATTAAAATGAACATAACCTTTAAAATAAAGTGACACCATACATGTGTAATATGATAAATTCACCCTGGAATTATCTTAGTAGTGGTAAGTAGGTTGAGTATCCTATGATCCCTATGTTAAATTTTACAGTCACCTAGTTATCTCTCTTGGAACAGGATAAGGGTTGTTACAAGCTTATAGGCAGGTCTTATGCATTTACTTTATTTATCTCTTTCTCTATCTATTAAAAATCATATCTGAGGTGTGTGCTTTGAAATTGTAAAACTATGCCACCATAACAAACTCATGAATAATTCTAGGAGAGTGGAGATGAGAATATATCTAGGGTAGTGGTGCCTGATCCACCTGTGATACCTCATATTTTCCTCTTGAGACACCTCTTATAGATCTTCCATTGGGAATTGATGCTCAGTTCCTGGAGAGTTTCTTCTGATTCATGTCATCCATTCAAGGTGATCCCCAGTCATCCCCTTCTATGGAAGATCAGACCTTGGAGTTTCAGTAACAACCTCCTCCTACCTTTTTAGGGGATAGTGAACCTCATCCTACCGATTCATCGATCTTGGCCATGTTTCCAATATTTTTGAATATTGATATGCCTCTATAGAGGGGGTCATGATAGTGATCTACATTTTATGTTACTCCACAAAGAATTAGTAGGGAGTTCACACTCATGCTGGTCGAAATAAAGGAATGGTCAGGGTGGGCTTCAAAATATCTCTATTCTACTACTTCAACCCAAAAAAATTCAGAAAATACTATGTTCAATAGTTCATGCACCATCATCTAAGAGACATGTTAGTGATGGAATATACAGCTTTTTTCACCGAGTTCTAAAAGTTTTCATCGACCTTTACCAATAACGACATCACAAAAATGAGATAGATCAAGGATGGTATCGTGTATTCCATCAGATCATATGTGAATTTTTTATGGACGATTATTATTTCAGAGATACTGAACCAAACAATCATCACTGAGCTGAACCTAAGGGAATCGATAAATGTGTGCTTGTTTGGTTCAGATTCTAGGTAGGGAAGTGGTTTATCTAGTAATTAGAAATGTTTTTTTGAGGGTATACACATTTTCAATACTAGCCATGTGGCATGTACCAACAACTCTGGAGTGTGTCACCATTATGGCAGGTCATTCCAAAAAAAACCCAGTGTACGATGAACCCGATCGAGTAATGAGATTTTTGAAGGTATAATCACCTCTATCATTTCTAAAATTATTTTCATTGAGTTACAAGGGACTATGGAACTATGCTAGCACAGCCTTCAGGTGTAGGATTAGCGGCTCCCCCATTATAGAGTGAATTGGTCCTCTACCAGTCATTAGGGCTAGGTAGGTTGTTATGATCGAGGCAATCAGGCATCATAGTATTGATGTCAGAAGAGTGAGACTCCTCAAGAAACACATACAGTAATTTATGGATATGGTTGAGGCCATGTTGATGTTTTGTATCCTATGCCTTATGAGTATATTCAAGTTCCTTCTATAGTTATATGTACTTTTATGGTATCCTCTACTATAGACTTATCCCTTTTTGATATAGGTGTGTCACACTCTTTCTTATCTGCTGCTACTATGGGATGTTTGGGTATAGTAATATAGTACTCCAGTGGTTTTATGACTCTTGAAATGGAATTTGAAGTTTGAGATGTGGGCATACACCTGTACTAGGAGTTTTCCCTTGAAGTAGGTGGGTACTTATTTCTATGTAATTTCTTCATCCTCGACATGATCTACTTCAACATCATTCTCGATATGGATATGATTCATCTTTAGTGAGCCCAAGTGGAATTATATCACTATTGGGTGTCATTAAAATCACTCGTGGGAAGAACATATAACTATAAGGGTGAATGGGTATCATGGAAGAATGAGATAGGACTAAGCATACTCAGCTAGGTGGTGTGATAGGCTAGATGAATAGTCTCTTTATGAGTGATCATAGAATACTGTTAGTTTAGTTCCCCTTATTTTGGATCATTTTTTGGACTTATTCCTTAATGGTATCTCTAAATTACCTAATGAGATTGGGGTTGAGTTATCTAATGAGATAGTTCCATATGTGGCAGTAGTGTCAATTCATCCCTATATGATTGAACCAATAAAGATCTATGAACACAAGATACAGCCTGAAGATTTAAAAGAAAAGGTTTTCATCTGACACATCACATTTTAAGTGGTTCCCCAGACCTTTATCACCAAGATGGTGGGTGGTACCCTTATATTTTTGTTTTTAAATTATCATTGATTGAACACCCTCATGGTGATGAACCAGTATCCACTTCCTCAAATAGACTTCCTCTTCCACCAGCTCTAAGGTGTAATAGTTTTCTCCAACATCTAGATGAGGTCGAGCTACCATCAGGTTAGTGTTATTCCACCAAAAATACCATGTACAAAGTTCTGGAGTTGGTATATCATTCTAATGTATTTCGATATATTGTTCAGTATGACTAATAGAATGAAAGTATTCATGGATCTGATGAATTATGGTTTCCACTCATACCTTGATTCATTTTAGATAGTCCTTGTAGAAGAAATCATAGTGTATTCTCACACCATGCGTGAAAAAGACAATCATCTTGATATCATGATGAATACACTGAGAGAGAACCAGCTATATGTGAATTTTATAAAATTCTACTCTAGGATTATTAATTTTCACATCTTGGGTCATATTATTTCAAGTGATGGAGAATCCATTGACCAGAAGGAAATGAGCACTATGGTTTCCTATGATCAGCCCAAGAATGTATTTGATATACAAAGATTCATAGGACTTTCTAGCTATTATATCTAATTAGTTTTGGATTTCCCATGCCTAGAAGTTCCACTTACAGTCTTGAATAGGAAGGGTGTAAAATTCGACTGGACCAAACCTCATGAGATAGATTTATAGGAGTTAAAGGGAAGACTCACATTAGCACCAATCCAGATTCTTCATGAGCCATGTAAAAGTTATATATTCTATTGTGATCCTTCATGAATTAGGCTTGGTTCAGTTCTTATATAGGGTAATCATGCCATGGCATATCGGTCCTGCCAACTAAGGCCTCATGAGAGGAACTATACGACACATGACCTAGAACTAGTATCCTTGGTTCCTGACTTACGCTATTAGAGAATCTACTTATTGGGTGAGAAAATAATTGTTTACAAAAATAAAAAAAGTCACAAATATATCTCCACATAAAGAGACTTGAATCTAAGGCAGTGGAGGTGGGTGGAATACCTATAATCCTTCTATTTTTATCTTTCATACACAATAGGGAAAGGTAATGTTGTGGATGAAACATTGAGTAGGAAAACACATACACAATATGTGTAACACCCCATGATTTCATAGTACGTTATCTCTTTAAATTAATTTAATAGCTTATAATTTCACACAACACTGACTTGGCTTGCATTATGTAAGATTGAGTTTCTGTGAAACAATATATTAGTATTATAATTATTTTAATGATATATAAATTTATCAATTAAATATTATAATATAAATAGTTCCAAATAAATTTAAAAAGATATTTATAATTTTTTCACATAAATAAAACATATTTATAATGAATTGTATATGTTTTGTTAAAGTAGTTATATATTTAGAAAAAAAAATTTCTTAAAATAACTACTTTTTATGTCATTTGGTGAACAATAATAAAATTAATTTTTTTCCACTCCTAAAAACTGAATTTGGTAAAAAAAAAATTCATTTTAGAATTTGGAATATCAAAATTATCTTAATTTGAAATTTTTGTATTCCTCTGAAAACATTCATATTTTTATGACTACTGAAAAATACTACATAGTACAAAAATACAGACATTTTCATTTAAATAATTATTTTTCATTGAAATTTATCATAAATTCCAAAATAGATACATAATACCTATATTATTCCAATTTAATTCATTAGAGACATTTTATATGTAACGCCCCGACCCCAGCTACCCAGAGCCGGTGCGTTACTTCGTAACATTGGCATGATCACAAAAGATCAAGTCTCGAAAGACCTATTAGTTTAGTAGCCTTGGAAAAAATAGATACATTCATAAGTCTTACATTATATCATAAAGTGAAAAACTAAAATAAAAGTCTTCATAGTCCACACTCATATCCTCTTCTGACTATCCCTGCAGGTCATTCATAAAATACTTCTTCACATCCTGGAAAATATTAAAACATTGAAAGGGGTGAGCTCAGATGCTCAGTAAGGATGACAATATAGCGGAAGCTTTCATCAATAAACATAAACATTTAAGGCAATGTATAACTAAAACAAAAGCCTTTTGAACTTGAACTTCAACATAATATGGAAAAAGTAAAATGAGATAATGCCATTCACTTCTTCACATGGATATTCTACTGGTCGAATAATCACATGCAATATCAATAACCATTTTCATAATGATGGAATGCATAATGCCAGACTATCATAACCACATAGCCAAGGCCTCGTGCCAAGACCACAAATAAGATTTTGTCAAGGCCTCATGCTAAGACACTAGTTTGTCTCATGAGACATGCCGATGCATCGAGGAGCTATAGCGGGCTCCACCCATCACTTATTAAGTCCAATGCATTCCTCATATGAATAGGTTTAAACATATCATAAACCATAACATAATCGTATCACATAAAACATACATAATGGAAACATAACATTTCCACATTTCAATCACAAGATATCAATACAACACATTGATATAATAAAAACGCTTTGAAAACCATTTTCAATACCAAAATAAAAGAAAGTTAAAACTTTGTATTTATTTTTCAATAAAAAATGATGGCTTGTAGAGGAAGCCGAAACTCAAATAATGGTCACGGCGGTGGAGAAGTCGTTGTCGCCGCATAAGTACAGAAAGAAAAACATTCCCTTTTTGTCGTTTAGTAAAACGCTTCGTATAAAAAAGATTCCTTTTGAATAAACGTAAAAGTCAAAGGGGTTTATACACCGTATAAAAGAAAGTTGTGTATAAAACCAAATATGCCTCAATGAAAGGGGATTGAGACGGAGTCCTTAAAAAGATCATTTTTAAAATAAAATAGATATATTATGTGTATTCACTATAGGTACACATAAAGAATACAAAATAAGACATAATAATATCATGACATAATTTGAAAGTAGGAGATTAACCCAAAGAATGGAAGTTAGGTCAAGAAGTTCCCTTACCTCGTTTCTGAATTGACTCAACCGTTCTTTAACCTCCTGAATAATAAACTAGAGTTAATATATACCTTATTAAGACCCATTTTTAATTTCATTATCCTTTTTATATCACTTATTACAATGTTATGAACATTATGTAATTATTTAAGTTAATAACGGTCGTTTTGTCAATCTTTGGTACTTGAGTCAACAATAAACTTCTTATAATTACAATTTGTTCATGTGGTAGAATATCCATTATATCAATAATTATATTCATGATTTAGATGTCATATATATCTTATATATCCAGTATATACATTCATTTATAATATTACGTAACATTTAGTGGTAAGAAATGAAATGCACCGTTCATGGAGACGGTAAGCCGTACGTACGCATGAACGCTACTTTCATTTAAATTTCATATTTAATGGAACAAAATCATAATGATATAAATATATAATATAATTCCAGTATAATATAGTGTATAATACCATTTACTCCATCCTTTATACATCCCACATATGGAATTAACGATTCAAATCACATTTAGGGGGTGGTAGTCCGCACTTCCTAAAATGAAATTATCGCATTTTACCCATAATGGAAATCATAAAGTATGCCATAAATGAGAAATACAGAAGCATAATTAAAACATAAACATATTATATATCATATATAAAAATAGTGACATCTTAATGGACACTTTTGAAGGTGTTATATGAGTGTTGAACAATCATCATTTCGTGAGGCAGAAATTCACCATCCACAAAAACCGTATGTTCTTTAACCATTAGATGTAGGTGTGTGTAAGTGTAGCTCGAATACATATTATAACAACATACTAGTATATTGATGATACTGGTGTTGTTACAAAAGAAATGAATAAAAAGATTTTAGGGGGTTGGAGAAGAAAAATAAAACAAAACAACATTAGAGAAAACATTACCTCAAAATCGGGTAACTCTTTTTGATTTGAGCCAAAGGCTTCCATGGGAAGCGTTCTGCCCAAAGTGAGGCTTCTAGGAGTAAGAGGGGGAAGTTGGGAGAGTATTTGGGAAGATTTTGGCCGAGCCAAATGGCTTGAAAGTGTAAATGAGGTGGGAGAGGTGGGGGCCTTTTATAAGTGGAGAGGAGGGGCACTTTTGGAAAGATTGAAATGTTACATTATTACACAATGATTTTCGGAATCTAAAGGTCCCACACATATATAATTCGAGGATAAGGTTATAAGGTTTCGAAATCTCCTCATAAAATAGGCTTTAGACAAGTGTAATCCTTGGATTTTACGTTATCTTCTCATTTTATTTAAATCGTTAAATAATGAGGTCATCGCTGCATCATCATGATGTCATAAATAATTTAATTTATTTAATTTCTAAAAATTATAAAAAAAATACTATGATGTAGGAAATATTTTTAGTTTTCCAATGAATATTTATAGTCAAAATTGGGACTTGTTTAACCCCAAGTAAAATCTATTTTAGTAAAACAACTCATGTTTGTGTCAATTTAATTTTAACATTAAATAAATATATATTAATGTCATTTTCCAACCAAAGTGGCTCCATGGGGTCCCCAAGTTGACCCATGGGTTGTCTTGGTCGGCCATGACTCATACAATATGAGTAGGACAAGTGTCAAGCTCATCTCATATTATGAAAACATTATTTTTACCATAAACTACACTAATTACCTCTAATCGCGATTAAGAACTTAAAAGTTACTATTCACCAAAAAATTATTTTAATCTCATTGAACCACATTTTACTTCTTAATGACAACCATGAATGTCAGATTTTTGAAAATAAAATCACAGAAGTGGTAATATTTCATTTTAACAAAAAAAATCAGTTTTTAACAACCACTTAGTGGTTTCACTATTCATCAAAAGTTGAAGTTTTTCAGAAGAAGGCCAAAATTTCACCCTAAGCTATAATTGATATTCCGAATTCAAAAATGATGTCTATTTTACAAAATTCCAAACATATAAGTTGCATTAAATAATTTTATAATTAATTCCCGCTGTCAGAACAAATAGCGTGTTTTTAAGAAACAATTTATATCAAAAGATTGACAATTGTTTATGTCTATTTTCAATGATAAATTAATTCTAATGACCACCATTAGATAAAATGGTAAAAATATATTCTAATTATAATTTAAAACCACTCAATAGTATAACTTATCACTATAAATTATTTTGATTAAAAAAAGTTGTTTTAAGTATTTTTCACTATTCATAAAAATTTGGAAGTTCTTAGAAAATTACAAAAAATTCAACATAGGCTAATTTAAATATTAGGAATACAAAAATGAAGTCCATTTTGAAATATAAAATTTCTATAAATTTAAAAAGTGGTTATTACTATTCATAACGGCTACTTTGATTAGTTGCGGTGTGTTAGAACTCAAAGTTGCGTACAATACAAGCTATTGCATTATTGAATGAGATGCGTATCGTGGAAGCTCGGGGTGTTACATTCTCCCCTCCTTCAATAAATTGCATCCTTGCAATTTGAAATTTTTCTTTGAAAATAAAAGGTTGAAAAGAGAAAATACATTTGTGGAAAACCCACATCGGAAATAAGATTAATAAAATTTAGCCTTAATAAGAGGGAAAGGGAAATGAAAAAGTCACCACCCAGTTATGATCTTGATTAGGAGAACATTGGTGGAAATTAGAGACATATAATTGGAGGAAAAACGTAAATATTTGTAGGGAGTGATTGAGCTCATCAATTACAATCAACTGTCAAATTGAGGGCCTCAAAGCCTTCAATCTATGTTGATTTAATATATCATCAGTTCAACAAGACATAAGGTATTAGGATAACACATTTCTTTGTTTTAATATCCCTTTAATAAAGTTTAAGAATTAATTTTTTCATTGAATAAGATATAGTTATAAATATATTTATGGTTGACAATTAGAGTTTCAACCTTCAACTCGTCTTTCACTCAAAAAGATAATAGAACTCAAAAATATTGTACTTATCCTAATTGTATAAGGTTCCAAATGTTAACACATACCATTTAGATTAGTAAAATTATTTTCTAATAACCAGGGACTTCCTGTAGGCTAGTGGTAGGAAATAAAGGCTTGGCGCACTATGGTTGTGGGTTCGATTCCTACAGCTTTGTCCGACGCGACGGGTTATTCCCCACCCTGCTGGTTGTCCTTTTCCTAAAACTATAGTATCATAATATTCCAAAAATAATCTTCAGAAATGCTTTAACCTTAAACAATACTATCCATGGTTCAACTTAATCCATTCCAACCTTAATAGTTATCCAAAATACCTCCGTCCAGACTTTCTCTAAAAGGTCTCTAAATTCCAAAATCAATTGTAACATCAGATTCCCCAAACAAATAAAAGTTTCTCTTATTGTCACATACTAAATATATGATTACCTTAATAATATTAAAACCTTATTGAAATAAAAAAGTAGTGCAGTATAATCTTTATATATATCACATTATTCTTATAACCAGAATATAATCCTTGAGTCCAAAAGCACCAATACATTAATTATTCCGCTTCAACTGTAGTCACAGCATAAGATTGGCATTGATCCCTTGGCCTTTTCTGAGGTAAGTTTCCTTGACGCTTAGGACATTCATTTGCATAATTCTCCATTTCCCTACAATTGTAGCATTCAACTTTGACAGCCTCTTTCTTTCCCTTGCAATCACGAGCCTGGTGACCCTTTTCTCTACATTTATAACAAACTCCCATTCCTTTTAGGCACGTACCAGGGTGATTCTTCCTACAATTATCACATAATGGAAAATCCTTCTTTCCCTTTTTCCCTTTATCTGTCTCTTGTTCCCCCATTCTCTTCTTCTCTTGCTTTACTTTGTTGTCATAAGACTTAGAGAATTCCTTTTCTGTCTTGATAGCACACGAGACAATATCTTCGTATGATGAGAAGGATTGTGAAACTAAATCTCGACGGAGAAATGGTTTTAACTCATCAAAGAAACGATCAATCTTACCTCTTGGGTTACGTATATAATCTGCAGCATACCTTGCTAACCTTGTAAAGTTGGCCTCATACTTTGTGACATTCTCATCCTCCTTTTGTTTCAGACTCAGAAATTGCCTTTCCATATCTTCTCGATGGTCACGAGGAAAGTATTTTTCTAAAAAAATCTCTTTGAACTCCCTCCATTCCATATTCGATACGTCATCATCTTCCTTTGTGTTTTGAATCAGCGACCACCACTGATCGGCATCTCCAGTGAGGCGGTAAACTGCCATGACAACCTTCTCCCTTTCACTACTCAACAAGGCATGGAATATTTTCTCTAAGTAATTTATCCATTGCTCAGCTACTATAGGATTTGTACTCCCATTGAAGGTTGGTGGTTTCTGCCTCATGAAATGGTCTAGCATTGATCCTCCACGTTGCGGATCAGGGTGCTCCATACGAGTAAGGTTATTATTCATAACCTGAGTGAGTTGTCCCAGTATGGTAATAAGTTGATCAGCACCAGTTGTATCTCCAGATCCACAATAATTATCTTGAGCAGGAGGGCAATCGCTACACTGAGTTCGTGCATTGATACGGTTTCCATTCCTTCCACTAGGCACCATTTCTAAACAATGGAATAAACTAGATTAGTTTATGAACCAAAATACATAATTCCAAACTTGTAAAACACTTTACATAAATTGAACTATTTATGGATATAATCCATAATCATAAAAATAAATGTTTTCTTTGAGGAAGTATATACTCATAACCCTTCATAGTGGTTTGTAAATAAAATGAGAATTATCCTAAGCATATCCCCCGGGAGTGTCGTAACCAAGAGTGCAGCAAGGCCCGTTGTCATGCACCAGTTCCTGTTCGAGTCTAGCTCAAAGCGGTGTTTTCGGGTTTTACCCCTAGGTACATCTGTGCCAAAGCCGCCTCTACCTGCTCGTATCCAGACAGGGATGTATTGCTCGGAAAACTCATAACATCTCTATAATACCAAAATTCTAGGAAGTTCTTCTATACTAATCCTCAAAGTCTATCTTTGGGGCTATGTGCTCTAATCAGAGTTTATCTAAATATAGCTTCCAAGGTTAGTACTAAACTGCCTCTGATACCAACCGTAACGCCCCGACCCCAGCTACCCAGAGCCGGTGCGTTACTTCGTAACATTGGCATGATCACAAAAGATCAAGTCTCGAAAGACCGATTAGTTTAGTATCCTTGGAAACACTAGATACATTCATAAGTCTTACATTATATCATAAAGTGAAAAACTAAAATCAAAGTCTTCATAGTCCACACTCATATCCTCTTCTGACTATCCCTGCAGGTCATTCATAAAATACTTCTTCACATCCTGGAAAATATTAAAACATTTAAAGGGGTGAGCTCAGATGCTCAGTAAGGATGACAATATAGCGGAAGCTTTCATCAATAAACATAACATTTAAGGCAATGTATAACTAAAACAAAAGCCTTTTGAACTTGAACTTCAACATAATATGGAAAAAGTAAAATGAGATAATGCCATTCACTTCTTCACATGGATATTCTACTGGTCGAATAATCACATGCAATATCAATAACCATTTTCATAATGATGGAATGCATAATGCCAGACTATCATAACCACGTAGCCAAGGCCTCATGCCAAGACCACAAATAAGATTTTGTCAAGGCCTCATGCCAAGACACTAGTTTGTCTCATGAGACCTGCCGATGCATCGAGGAGCTATAGCGGGCTCCACCCGTCACTTATTAAGTCCAATGCATTCCTCATATGAATAGGTTTAAACATATCATAAACCATATAATAATCGTATCACATAAAACATACATAAAGGAAACATAACATTTCCACATTTCAATCACATGATATCAATACAACACATTGATATAATAAAAACGCTTTCAAAACCATTTTCAATACCAAAATAAAAGAAAGTTAAAACTTTGTATTCATTTTTCATTAAAAAAATGATGGCTTGTAGAGGAAGCCGAAACTCAAATAATGGTCACGGCGGCGGAGAAGTCGTTGTTGCTTCATTAGTACGGAAAGAAAAACATTCCCTTTTTGTCGTTTAGTAAAATGCTTCGTATAAAAAAGATTCCTTATGAATAAACGTAAAAGTCAAAGGGGTTTATACACCGTATAAAAGAAAGTTGTGTATAAAACCAAATATGCCTCAATGAAAGGGGATTGAGACGGAGTCCTTAAAAAGATAATTTTTAAAATAAAATAGATATATTATGTGTATTCACTATAGGTACACATAAATAATACAAAATAAGACATAATAATATCATGACATAATTTGAAAGTAGGAGATTAACCCAAAGAATGGAAGTTAGGTTAAGAAGTTCCCATACCTCGTGTCTGAATTGACTCAACCATTCTTTAACCTCCTGAATAATAAACTAGAGTTAATATATACCTTATTAAGAACCATTTTTAATTTCATTATCCTTTTTATATCACTTATTACAATGTTATGAACATTATGTAATTATTTAAGTTAATAACGGTCGTTTTGTCTATCTTTGGTACTTGAGTCAACAATAAACTTCTTATAATTACAAGTTGTGCATGTGGTAGAATATCCATTATATCCAGAATTATATTCATGATTTAGATGTCATATATATCTTATATATCCAGTATATACATTCATTTATAATATTACGTAACATTTAGAGGTAAGAAATGAAATGCACCGTTCATGGAGACGGTAAGTCGTACGTACGCATGAACGCTACTTTCATTTCAATTTAATATTTAATGGAACGAAATCATAATGATATAAATTTATAATATAATTCCAGTATAATATAGTGTATAATACCATTTACTCCATCCTTTATAAATCCCACATATGGAATTAACGATTCAAATCACTTTGAGGGGGCGGTAGTCCGCACTTCCTAAAATGAAATTATCGCATTTTACCCATAATAGAAATCATAAAGAATGCCATAAATGAGAAATACAGAAGCATAATTAAAACATAAACATATTATATATCATATATAAAAATAGTGACATCTTAATGGAAACCTTTGAAGGTGTTATATGAGTGTTGAACAATCATCGTTTCGTGAGGCAGAAATTCGCCATCCACAGAAACCGTATGTTCTTTAACCATTAGATGTAGGTGTGTGTAAGTGTAGCTCGAATCCTTCTTATAACAACATCCTAGTATATTGAGGATACTGTTTTTGTTACAAAAGAAATGAATAAAAAGAGTTTAGGGGGTTGGAGATGAAAAATAAAACAAAACAACATTAGAGAAGACATTACCTCAAAATCGGGTAACTCTTTTGGATTTGAGCCAAAGGCTTCCTTGGGAAGAGTTCTGCCCAAAGTGAGGCTTCTAGGAGTAAGAGGGGGAAGTTGGGAGAGTATTTGGGCAGAGTTTGGCTTAGCCAAATGGCTTGATAGTGTAAATGAGTTTGGAGAGGTGGGGGCCTTTTATAAGTGGAGAGGAGGGGCACTTTTGGAAAGATTGAAATGTTACATTATTACACAATTCTTTTAGGATTCTAAAGGTCCCACACTTATATAATTCGAGGCTAAGGTGATAAGGTTTCGAAATATCCTCATCCAATAGGCTTTGGACAAGTGTAAGCCTTGTATTGTACATTATCTTCTCATTTTATTTAAATCGTTAAATAATGAGGCCGTCTCTGGATCATCATGATGTCATAAATAATTTAATTTATTTAATGTCTAAAAATTATATAAAAAAATACTATGATTTAGGAAATCTTTTTATATTTCCAATGAATATTTATAGTCAAAATTTGGACTTGTTTAACCCCACTTAAAATCTGTTTTAGTAAAACAACTCATGTTTGTGTCAATTTAATTTTAACATTAAATAAATATATATTAATGTCATTTTCCAACCAAAGTGGCTCCATGGGGTCCCCAAGTTGACCCATGGGTTTTCTTGGTCGGCCATGACTCATCCAATAGGAGTAGGACAAGTTTCAAGCTCATCTCGTATTATGAAAACATTATTTTTACCTTAAACTACACTAATTACCTCTAATCGCGATTAAGAACTTAAAAGTTACTATTCACTAAAAAATTATTTTAATCTAATTGAACCACATTTTACTTCTTAATGACAACCATGTATGTCGGATTTTTGAAAATCAAATCACAGAAGTGGTAATATTTCATTTTAACGAAAAAAATCAGTTTTTAACAACCACTTAGTGGTTTCACTATTCATCAAAAATTGAAGTTTTTCAGAATAAGGCCAAAATTTCACCCTAAGATATAATTGATAATCCGAATTCAAAAATGCTGTCTATTTTATAAAATTCCAAACATATAAGTTGAATTAATTAATTTTATAATTAATTCCCGCTGTCAGAACAAATAGCGTGTTTTTAAGAAACAATTTATATCAAAAGATTGGAATTGTTTATGTCCATTTTCAATGTTAAATTAATTCTAATGACCACCATTAGATAAAATGATAAACATATATTCTAATTATACATTAAAACCACTCAATAGTATAACTTATCACTATAAATTATTTTGATTAAAAAATGTTGTTTTAAGTATTTTTCACTATTCATAAAAATTTGGAAGTTCTCAGAAAATTACAAAAAATTCATCATAGGCTAATTTAAATATTAGGAATACAAAAATGATGTCCATTTTTAAATATAAAATTTCTATAAATTTAAAACGTGGTTATTACTATTCATAACGGCTACTTTGATTAGTTGCGGTGCGTTAGAACTCAAAGTTGCGTACAATGCAAGCTTTTGCATTATTGAATGAGATGTGTATCGTGGAAGATCGGGGCATTACATTATAATAACATAGGATATATAAAATTTTATTGAACTTTTTAACGTCTTTTTCCCACTTTCTAGGCACATTTGCAAATTTTCATAAAACATAATTATACCATCTATGAGAATAGAATTTCAACAATCTGAAAAATGTAGTTGTCATTATTAAGTAGAATGAGGTTTAATAGGATGAAAATAATTTCTAATGAATAGTAACTTTTGAATTTTATTTACCGCGGTTAAAGGTAAATAAGGTAATTAAAGGTAAAAATAATATTATAATAATATAAAATTACCCTAACACATGTCCTAATTCTTTTGGATAAGTTTATTTCCACCAAAATCATCCTTCGGACTAAAATATTATCATTTTTCGATCCACTTGGCTAAGATTAGGACATTTATTATATTTTATTTAAAGAAGAGTTAAAAGTGTTAAATTCAAATTTTAATAAATAATCCATTTTTAATATAGGGTTATACATTATATAAATTTGACTATAAATATTTATTATAAAGATAACAATATTTCTACATCATGGTATTTAATTTATAATTTATATAAATTAAATAATTAAATTTATTTGTGACACAATAATGATGTAGTATTTTCCTTAATAATGAAGGAATCAAATAAATGATATTATAAATATTAAAATAAATATAATTTAAAAGTTTTGATGAAATACATGAATTTTTTGGAAGACATTGAAATATGAGGTATGAGATAATTCCTTTATTATGAATTAATCAAGTTATTACGACTTTAACAAAAATCAATTACTAAATAGTGTCAATATTGACATAAATGTGTTTTTAAAAAATACTATTTTATTTAATGATATAAAAATAATAAAAATATAATATTTATCCAAAATACCTAGATAATGATAAAAATTTCCTTAATGATTCACTTTAGGTTCCCTTATCATTTTATAGTAACTAAATTAACCCTATAGTATAAAAATACAAGAAGGCATTATAAGAGTTAAACTGTTTAACTAAGTGTTAATATCAAAAGATAAGGATAATTTAATGACCTAAACATGTCTAAAACATATTGGATGTGATATTTTTAACCCAAAAACATCTTATATTTTAAATAAATGGGTTTTGGAACATGTTAAACTGAAAATAATTTTATAATAAATTAATATTTCATGCTTTTACTAAAGTGCTTTTCACCTCTCTTATAAAAGGGTAACATTATTTCTCTTTAATTCACTCCTCCAGTGCCCTTTGTCTCAGCCAAACCCTGACCTAATATCCTCCCAACCACCCTAAATTAATCACAGAAGAAAAAAAATTGTGCCTAAAGTCAACTTAAGGAGTTCTTTTTTGGAAAATTAAAAGGAGACATCTGAAGAACAAGTAATCATTTTATCCCTCCTTTCAAATTTCATTTCTTCTTACACATCCTATTAATAAGTTATTAATATAATAAAATAATAAATACATCATATACTATATGTTGATATGTTTTTATGATTATGGGACAACCATATTCCTCTTTTACTCATCCTATGAAAATCAATACCACCATAGGTGTGTATGTACGACTTACCATCTCCACGTTGTGGTGGAAACAATTTTTATCTATGATTTATTTTTATGGGTATAATGATAAATAAAAATTAAATACATAATAACTATAACTTGATTTTATTTTCTTACAATTAATATTCCATCCAAATCCATACCATTGAACCATTAAGGAAATGATATTGTCACTCGTGCGTACATACAGCTTACCATCTCTACGATGCGATGAGACTCACATTCCATGTTCACCATCCAAGAATGATTATAAGAATAGATATTATTAGTAATTATGAAATATATTACATAATAATTCAAATGGTATGATATATATATATGTTAAATTCACTTACTTCCATACAATATGATAATGAAAACAATTTTCATGTGTACGTACGACCAACCGTCTCCATGAACAGTGTGTTTCATTTTATATATCTATCTATTAAATATTTTTATATTATAAATATATAAGATTTATAAATAATATTATACATTATGTAAGTAATTAAATCATTATATAAGTAGTATGATAAAGAATAACAGGTAAACACACGTACGATAAACAAAGTGATATAACCTGAAATGTTGCATTAACAAGGAATTGTTAATAAATGGGTAATATAAATTTATAAAATAATCATATATGATATCATAAATATTATTATGATTCTGATATAAGTTAATAATATGTTTAATAACATTACACATGAGTTTCAGACACATACGGATAGTATAGATCTAAGGTAAGGGTTAATTTCACAATCTCATTATTTTTCGAGGTTGATTAAGTGTAATTATTTATTCGGAAATATTTATCATCCATGTCCATGTTTCATAAATTAAAATTAAAAATAAATATTTTAAGGTTTTTTAGAAGGGTTTCTTTAACTAGATATTCATTTTAGATGTTTAAGAGATCTAATTTTCTAAATCTATTTTATTCATGTCCTTGTGTTCAAAATGATTTTAAGGATTTATTTATTTGGAAATGATTGTTATAAAATAATAATTGCTTTAACAATTATGAATGCGGTGTGGGACACTTTGATTTAAAATCCTCTTTTAAATGACTTCCTTTAAAAATTATGTTACTTTTAAATTATTTCATGAAAAAGGGATATTTCTCTCAAATAGTTTTACTGATTATTTTCAACTATGTCAATATCTTTTATTAGATATTATTCTAGATTGAGGTTGATTTATTATAATAAAATCTTCCATATTGTATTGAATGCGTTATTATATGTTTGATTGTGGATGTGTTATTTTTATACCATTTATGGTTCATGGTTAAATTAATTACATTTCCTATGATAGTTTTAATACAAATGTTTATGTCATATTTCACTCTTTTCATATGAGGAATCAATTAGACTTAGTAAGTGATGGGTGGGGCCCACTATAGCCCCTCAATGCATGGGTAGGTCTCATGAGACAATCTAGTGTCTTGTCACAATGCCTTAATAGAATAGTTTCGAATGGTCTTCACACAAGGCCTTCTCATAGCAGTTATTATGTCTGACATTAAGCATACCCTCGTTATGAAATTAGTTAATACATGTGATTATTCGACTAGTAGAATATCTATGTCCATGTTTTTATGGTAATTGTTTTTAATTTTTTCAATATTATGTTCATGGTAATGTTTAAAATGAATTTTTATTTATTATACATCTTACATTAAAAGTTTATAGCTTTCGATGAATTATTTACCCTTATTGAGAATCTGAACTCACACCTTTCTTATGTTTTATTTTCCTAGGATTCCAAGAATAGTATTATGATTGATATCTAGGGTTATTCTATGGGAATAATTGCATTCTCAATGAATTATTTATGTTTTTTTATGTTAGTAAGTGTAATGGGACGTTCATGTATGTAATTTATTTTCTAAGACTGCTAAATTGATTGGTCCTTCAGGACTTGATTTCTTATAATCATGAAAATTTATTAAAATAATGTATTGGATCTAGTTAATTAGGGTCAGGGCTTTAAAATATATCAAGGAGGCCATAATTGAGTTCCAGTTGATGGATATGTTCTCTAAGATAAATCTAGAAAGTCAAGAACAATGCAAGAAGAAAGTCTTAGAAACTCTGGAAAAGACATCATCCCTTTTGGATCAGTTTTGAGATGAGGTATTTATCTAATTATAAGATCCTCATTCTGAGGGAGATCATTATAAGAAAAAACCCACATCATGATTGGGTTAAGGATGGGAATGATACCCTAATATACCATGGGCATGTTTCGTTACCTTCTAATATATGAGAATATTTCATACGATAATCTCATAACTATTTTTGGGTATTTCATTCAGTTCATACCAATATATACTAAGAAATTTGTCCTAAATATTGGTGGACTAGTATGAAGAGGTAGATTTCAGGATTTATCACATGGTGCTCCACCTATTAGTATGTGAAGGCAGTGCACCAGCAACCTGCTAGACATGTCATGACCCAACCCAACGGGGCTCGAGCCATGACTCCCCAAGCCCTCCTCTCATAGGACATGGGCTAGTGACTAGAACTGATTAGTCTATCACACAAATGGGAGGCCTTATCCTAAGGTACCTATATGAATGGACCCACATACACTAACATGAAATAGTGTGTGTATATATATATATATAACTGAAAATAAAAGCATTCACACAAGTATCGCAAACCATAGTATAGTAGAAGTACAAAAGGGTAAAATATAGGTCCCACTAAATGAAAAACTATAGATACTTCCAACCTAGTCTGAATGAGGGGATTATTATAAAACACCCGCCAGTAAGCTCCTTGTCCAAGCTTTAATGAAAACCATGGTCAGTCCAGTTTACTAAGATCCACAAACTCTGGGTCCTCCTAGGACTCCTTCGAATGGACTGTGGTCTACCTAAGACAAAAGTCATGTTTGGGAAAATCCCATGTAAGGGTGAGTATTACGATAATCAGTAGGTACCCCCAAAAACCCAAAATAAAGGAACAACTAAAAGAAATATCTCTTCTCATCCTAGCTAGAGGGAACCCAAATGAGAGAGAAACTCTATCTCGAGACCATCCTCGGCTAAATGCAACTATTCAGCTCAAAACATAGGGTGTGCCTTCCAATACAAGACAAGACCACAAGAAAAAACAAGAAAAAACACCTGATATACTCATCTTAGCCACCAAGCCTCATGAGGTTCTGACTATATCACCTATCATAGGTTCCTACCTGAGTCTCTAAAGAAAACCACCAAAAGAACACTCTAAGAGATGACTCACCCCAGGTGACACTAGTACCAGAGATAAACCCCATATCAAACAACCCAGCCATCCATGATGGCCTATATAAGATAACATGCTCATTATATATCACCTCTAATAATATCATTGTGAAACTAAGTAGAAACACAAAACATGTCGGATAGGGGATCACTCCCAGGGTCCTCTAGTGGATTATAGAATCCAGTCTAATAACTCAAAGATCACCCATATATGGGAGCACTCCTATGATCCGTTAGGGGATACCACAACCTGATATGACATTATAAAAATCACAACACTCAGATAGAGGATCGTAGCTTGTGTATAGGTGGTCATGAAAATTTTTAAAACCACATCTTGTATAACTCATGAAGTAGGGGATCATACGGATGATACCACTAACCCTACTAACACCACACACTGAGTAGGGAATCAAATAACTAATAATATTAAAACCCTAATTTCAGTGCCCACTTTTTAGGGGATCTTATACACATAGATTCCACAAACCCATACAGTGATGTCCTACTAGATAAGGGATCTCCACCCATGTAGAGTTGGTCACATCGATACCAAGAACTCGATCGTGGGAAATAATAAGCTACAAAATCTTTCCTTGGTCTCACTATAGGGATGATAAAACTCTATCCAAACTCATTATATAAAGGGTATATTAATCATATACTGAGAATGTAATGCCTAAAACCCTTATATTATTGGGGTTACTCACTCAACCCAGTCAGTCAAGGAATCACTGACCCAAGTGACCCACATAATATCTCTTACACCCAACACTTCTTAGGCCCAGAATGTGTACATCATCGCATTCTATGTGAAAAAACACATAGGATAGGGTACTTACTTTCACAAAATAGATATCCAGTGGAAAGGGAACTTTCAACATAGTAAGATCAAATGTGTCCTTTTGGGAACCATGCATCGATCTTAAAGCACAACAAATGGATAACTTCATTTCGATCCTCATTGAAAAACACATGGGATACACTACTCATTCATCCAAAACATACAACTAGTGAAAAAGACACATTTCACCACAAATTCCCACGGCCTCACAAGGCCCACAACATGATCTCAGGTTAAAAAACAAAATTTGTTTTCAGATATATTCATTAAATTGAGCATCTCAATGCCACCGAAGGCACATCAAACGGACATCGGACACAAGAGATATGTCTTATCCAAGAAGATCTAAATAAAAATAATTTCATTATTATTATTATTATTATTATTATTATTATTATTTATTAACATTTCATGTTACCATGTCTTAATCCCAAAACAAAATTTCCATAAGGTGGCCTCAAAGGGTCTTCTGTAATGCAAGGGTCACATTTCCCAAATGACATGAAAATTGGACACTACACGAGGAAGTTATGGTCGATTAACCATTATAATAATAATAGTAATAATGTTGTTATTATTATTATATTTATTTTCTTTTTTTGAAACCTGAACGTGGGGTCCCACAGCCCAACCTCCCTCCACCGTCATCTGGCATCCTGTACCATCATAACCCATCACCCTTTGTCATCCCCCAAAACCCGGTTGTGTCGCCTCCACCCTCTGACACTCCGCACCACCGTGTTGCACCTGGCCTCCACCCGCCTCACCAGAAACTGTCACGCCACCTCTTCGGAAACCACCGAATTCGAATCGTCGCCACCTTCTATGGACCACCAGGACCACATCGTTGGCCCAAAAATTAATCTGATACCTGTTTTGGAATCCTCGGTACCAAATATACATAAACTCTATGATTAGAATAAGAAAAAAATCATAAACAAGGGCTTCATGTGTAAAAATAAAATCTTACATCCTCACGGTGAAACTCCGAAGCTTCTAGGTCAATTAGGCAATCCAAAGCTGCTATTGTATGATCTAAGATCGTCCCCTTTCAATATTGGAGATTGATGGTGCTTTGTTTCATTGATTTTTCCTTTAGTTCATCAGCCAGTGTAGAGGAAGGAGGATGGGGCTCTTGATGCATTCACACTAAAGGCAGAGGAGGGAGATGAGGGATTTAATTTTTAATTAAATACCTAACCTCTATTAAACATCCCAAATCCACCTCATCTCTAACCATAATCTCATAGTTTACAAAGTATATGTCACTCCTGGGGTAAAAAAAATGTTCCAAAATCAACTAAGGTCTCATAAATACAATTCGAGACTTGGTTCATGAGTTATTCGATCCGACATTAAAAATGAAATAATTTAATTTGTTTATAGATGTTCCCTCGATAACATTTTTTTAAGGAGGCTAATGCTGACAAAACTTATACCCTACCTAGTGAAAATGGAATACTTGGAACACAAATATGTCATCAGATTTATGATCTATCCTACCTTTTAAGAGATAATTCATTTCATCCTTCTGTAGTGAATAAAAATAATTACTATTTTTATAAAATTTATCCTAGGCACACCGGGCTACGGAATCACATGAAGATTTAGTGCCCAGCTCTAGAATTATATATAAAAATATTCCAAAGTCTGACAGGGCCAAAATTCAGTTACTATATCCTCCCCACCAAAAGGATTTTCATCCCAAAAACGTCGAAGGTTTGGCATGAGGAGAAGAAACTAAACTCTCAATGGGGCCTCCCATGATAGAGAGTTCTCCAAAACCACAACAAAACCATAAATGTTTAATGTTCTACCAATGATCACACACTCTAGGGAACCCTAGTCCACACACAAGTACATCTTATCCTATGACGACAACGTGAAATAAGGTTGGAACATGTCTCCTCAGCAACGATGGGTGGAAAACACCAAGCATTGGGTCCATATACTATCATAAAGTTCAGATGAACTCGCCCCTCACTAACCTGATGCATAGACCAAGGAAAACCCATTATATACATCACAATTCAAAGTAACGTATCCACCACACCTCGATACTATATTTTCTGGGCTACACTAACTTGCCCACAAAACTCTGCATCGTGTATTAGGATTGCGTCTTAGTGGGGAAAGTGTTCGTTATCCTTGTGAGCCTAAAGTTATGCTGAACTGAACCATACTCTCGTATATCAACATGTGGGGTACAATGAACAAATAGGGCTTCCCAAGAACACTTTGGGTCTTGCTAGGCCCTTCATAAAGAACTTTGAACACACCACCCTATACTAAAAACAAAAATTGGAGGGAGTAATAAACCATACCTCACACTTTCTACATTGGGTGGAATAGACTCGGCCGCACAGTTTTAGATAGGGTTACAAAAATGCATATCTATGGGGGAAGGATTCTTATTTTTTTTGTTCATTAAAAGCTAAAAATTACAACTCCCACACAAGGCCTTACCAAATACCAAAATAAACCTTGAATATGAAATGTAATGGAATGAGTACCACCTAAAATTTTCTTTAAAACCTACTGGAGAAAGTAGAAAGGACACAGAGCATACCTCTATCCATCTGTAGTTCCTCTGGGTTAACGACCAGTACGTCCTATTGTTTTCCTCAACCCCATCCTTCATCAATCTGAGCATGGAGTCAACCACCTGGGGTTGGTGATGGTATAAACTAAGACTTTTTCCCACCGCCCACTGCTACTCTTACTCCTCCTCCATGATTTCCACTATGTGGACATCCATACTCGAAATGCTACCTCTTCCATGGAATTCTATCGACTTTCTCCCTCTTAAAAACATGAATGGTTAAAAAATATCAAGTAAGATTTCCCCGTCCATCGCAAGCATAACATCACCTCTCTTTCAGCTGACCAAAATTGTCTTCAGAGCCTTGAGCCTCAGATCCTCTACCCTAGAGTCACCTCTTAAAATGTCATACTTTCTTGGACCTCTGAGCCTGCCATCAGCTACCAGGTACCGAACCAGCTTTTGAGGTCTCAGCTCCCACTTTCCCAGCACTAACGGTTGGATTTTTCTCAGGTAGAAAGCTCTCCTCCACCAAGACCCACTCTCACACTTTTTCATAGGTGGAAATGCACAACGGCACAACCAATACCATGATATCCTAGTGTAATGCCTACTTGAAATTCTGTACTCAGAAGAACAATCCTAAACAATATCAAGAGAGTAACATGACAGGTTTGTGAACCTCACTGAGTACTCCACCGAAGTCCTCTCCTATCGAACAGGAAGAATCTCATTGATATGTATCGACCTGAACGTGGCCAGATAAAACTCTGTCCTGAAGAGACACTCAAACAATACCGAAGAGAGGATCTCCTCTTCATGGGTCTATATCATAAGAATCTACTAGCACCCAACGAAACTGTGAAAAAGGATCACTGCTAGGACCTGCTTCTGATCAGGAGGTGTCCTAACAAGGCATAAAACACATTTGACTACCCTGATCCCATCATCAATTGTTTGGGGGGTCTAGTTAACCCAAAAACCTTAGAGTTACCTTCCTCAAGAACTCATGAAGTTCACTCAGACTGAGTGCACCATCATCCTGCACTGCCAGCACAACTAGCGGCTTGATAGGTGGTGTCTCAACTGGAGGACCTCCTGTAGGTACCACCTCAATAATCATGCCATGTCTAAAGCCTCAAATCATGGGGAATCATAACCATAATCCTATTGTAGAACGCTAGCTAGTTTTTGTCGTGGATGCATCTGAAAATACAATCAAGACGTACCATGTTCAAAGAGTATATCTATGGAGATTTCACAAGAAGGACAAAGAAAACCCAAAACCTAGTCCTATATGATGCATGGACCATTATTTACCCATGACCAGTTTCTTAATGGGCTGAGTCGAATGGAAGGTTATCAGAGTCTAGATGAATGGATAAGTTAGTCATTGCACCAACACTAAAGTCCCTAGACTAAAAGTTGAGCTCAATACACTTTAATATTGTCTCTATAAAACCCAAACCAAACACACGACTGTGGATAAAAAGTGAAACTAACCACCTCAGATATCACTCTATCATTACCCGACCTAATGGGGCTCGAGTCATGACTCCCCAAGCCCACCTACGATATGGAAGGTGCTGGAGACTAGCCCCATGTTCGCTATCACTCACATGGGAGGTCTTAGCATATGGTTTCTGTACGCACACACCGACATAAACCAGAACAAAATAGTGTGGATATATATATAATTGAATGTAATTACATGCAAACAACCATCCCAAACTAGAGTACAGTATAAGTACAGAAGTGGAAAATATAGGGCCCACCAAAACAAATACTATAAAAGAGTCCAACCTTATCGGATAGAGGGTATCATTATAAAAAACCCATCGGTAAGCTCCTATACCAAGATTCGGTGAAAACCATATCCATTCCATTTCACTAAGCTCTTCCCGCTCTGAGTCCTCTAGGGGCTCCATTAAAAGGCATGTGGTCTGCAAAAGACACAAGACATGTATAGGAAAATTCCAATAAGTGGAGAGTATAAAGATATTTGTAGGAGCCCCGAAAACCTGGAAAATAAAGGAACAACTAAAAATTATTAGTCCACTCATCCTAGATAGATGGAACCCAAATGAGAGAGAATCATTATCTCAAGACCATCCTCAGCTAAAAACAACCAGAGAGTTCAATCTATTGGGTGTGTCATACAAGATGTGACAACACCACAAGGAAAGTCCAGAAAGAACACTAGATATACTCATATCAGGCTCCATGATTCTGAAGGTTCTGACCTTATCACCAGTGACAGGTTCCTACTAAAGGATCTAAAGAAAACCACAAAGTACACTCCAAGATCTATGTCACCTCAAGTGACACTCTTCCCATAGATACACCCTATCTCAAACAACCAAAAAATCCCTGATAGCCCATTTGAGAGAACATGCTCGTCAGATATCACCACTAAGAAGGTCATGATGAAACTTGTTAGAAACACAAAACTCCTAAAATAGGGTATCACTCCAAGGATCCTCTATAGTATACTAGAACCCATTTCAGTAACTCAAACTTCTCTCGGATAGAGGATCACTCCCAGGATTTGATGGAATATTCCAAAACTCAATCTGACATTCTACATATCACATCACTCAGATAGAGCCTTTTCGTCTGTGTATTGGTGGTAAAAAATATGATGAAATCCTTATCTGGTACAAACCGTGTAGTAGGGGATCATACTAATGATACAAAAAACCCTACGAAAACAACCTGATGAATTAGTGATCATATAAGTAATGCTACTGCAACCCTACTGTCATCACCCACTATATAAGGGATCTTATATAAAAATATTCCACAAAACCTTATAGGATTGTCCTGGTAGAGAGGGGATCACCATTCATGTAGAGATGATAACATTGATATGAAGACCCTAATCTAGGGAAATGATAAGCTAGAAGATCTAACCCTAGCCTCATCAGAGGGATGATACAACTCTATCCGAACTCATCTTATCCATGGTATCTCAATCCTGTACAGATGACATAATACTAAAAACTTACATAGTATCATGGGTAATCACTCAACCCAACCGATCAAGGTGTCACTGTCCCAAGTAACCCCCACAACATTACTGGAACACCGTGCCTCCTAGTCCTAAACGGTGGCCACCATCGCGTTCTACGTGGAAAAAAATGCAGGATAGTCTACTTATTTACCCAAAATGGATAACTGGTGGAAAGTGGACTTTTCACCATAATAAGCCCAAACGGGTTCTTTTGGGGGCCATGCCTCAATCTCAGAACAGAAAATTTTTTTATCACAATATTGTGATTCACATAGAAAACCACATGGGATCAACCAATCATTCATCCAAAATGGGAACTTGGTGAAAAAGTCACATTTCATCTCAAATGCCCAAAAATGGCCTCATGGTACCCACACCCTAATCTTGGTTTAAACACCCAAAAAAAATTTCAAGATGTGAACATTAATTCCAAGGTCTCTACTCTGCTAAATATGTATCCAACAGACATCGGGTGTAGGATATATTTCTGAACCAAGAAGATCCAAATAATAATAATTATATTGTTATTATAATTTATGAATGTTTCATGCCACCAAGTCTTGATCCCACAAATAAATGTCCTCAAAGAGGCCTTAAAAGGTCTTCCACAAAGAAAGAGTCATGTTTCCTCAAACGAGACAAAAATTGGATGTCGCTCGTTGAGGTTACAGCCGATTTACCATAATAATAATAATAATAATAATAATAATCTTATTTTTATTATTGTTATTATTATTATTATTATATTAATTTATTTATTCCTTTTTTTGAACAAATTCAAATGGGAGGTCTTAAAACTTGTTGAGTCCTCCAATTCACCCCAGTGCCCTCCGTCTTCCCCTGCACCTAGTCATTCCACCTCCTCCTTCCAATGCTCCATGCCACCGCAATGCACCCAACCTCCACCCACCTCTTCGGTAACAGCCGCCCCACCTCACCGGAACCTGCCGGAGCCACATCACCACCACCTTTGGCAGACCACTAGGACCACTCCAGTGATCCAAAAAATTAATCTAAGACTTGTTTTATAAACCTTTGGACCATATATACACAGACTCGATGATTCCATTTATAAAAGAAGCATAAACGAGGTGTTCATGATTAAAACTCAAATATTCCTACCTCACAGTGAAACATTGAAGCTTAGAGGTCAATTTGGAACTCATAAGATACTGTTGTATGATCCGAGAGCATCCACCATCAATACTAGAGATTGAAGGTTCCTCATTTTGTTGATTTGGCATTCAGATCATCCATTAGTGAAGAGGTAGGAAGAGGGGCCTCTTATTGCATGTGAACAAAAGGGGGAGGAGGGAGATGTGGGATTAAAATTTTAATTAAATACCTAATATGCATATAACCTCCTAGCTCAGCCTCACCTTTGGCCAGAATATCAGCACTGAAAAAGATTATGTCACACCTAGGGTAAACATAGCGTTTCGGACTCAGACGTGGTCTCATAAATTCAATTTGAGACCTTGTTCCGGAATTCTTCATTCTGATTTCTGAAATAAATTAATTTAAAGTATTTATGGAAACTCCCTCAATAAAATTTTCTACAGAAGTCCCAAACTGACAAATCTTATTCCCCTCCTAATGTAAACATCCCACTCTAGATGCAATTGTGGCCTCATGTTACTGATCTAATCTACCATTTAAGAGATAACTATTTTCCACTGTGTGCATCATATAAAAATACAAAATACTTTTATAAAAAAATTCCCATGATCACTGGGGCACATAATCACATACGTTCTTAGCACCTAGCTCTGGAATTTTATGTAAAAATATTCCAAAATCTAACAGGGCCAAACCAAAATCGCTACAGGACTTCTACAACCTCAATCCATTTCAGAGTGGAAGAGTAATTCCATCACCATGGGTTTCAGGATACACTTGTTGAGGTCACCTCAAGTCAACAATATAGTATGGGTGATCGTATACAAGTTCAAAAAGTTTTCACACTTTTAATTGATAAGATAGACCATCCCAATTAATGAGTTTGGGAGGATATATTTTTGGGGGATAGTGAAACTTAATGGTGTTCTCCATTCTATCATATCAGAAAGATGTGTCCTATTTCCATAATTATTATGGAAAGGGTTACAAAATTCATTGGGTTCACATGTGATCTTGAGTACATAATATCACCATAAAACTAAAGGGAAGTCCGAGCGCATGATACAGGTGTTAGAGGAAATGATTCAAGCCTATATCACTGATTTCAAAGGATCATGGGGAAAGAATATTCCTCTAGTTGAGTTTTCCTATAAAAACATTTTTCCAGAAATGATTTAGATAGCTTTGTGTGAGGACATTTATGGTTGGCTATGTCATTCACCTCTTTGCTAGATAGAGGTGGGTGAGGTAGAGCTACTAGGTACACATCTTCCATAGGATACTTTAGAGTAGGTCCATCTCATTTAGAAGTGTATAGAAACAGCACAGTCCATGTAGATGTCTTCTACCAATCATAGATGTATACCTCTAGAGTTTGAGGTGGAAAAAATGTACTTTATTCATGTTTCAACCATGTTTTTTAATATACGAATGTAGATATGGGGAAAATTATCACTTTGAAATGTCATAACTTTTGAGATAATTGAGAGAGTTGGGCCGGTAGCCTACCAATTTTTGTTACATCATAAGTACCATTTCATGAAAGACATATTCAATGTATTGATGATTTTATGATGTCATGACAACCCATCTCATTCATTTGATCCCGAGGATATAGAGGTAGATGTGGATATTTCCTTCAATTAGAATCTAATCTGTATCATTTATAAGAGTACGGAGGCTCTGTGAGGCTGGTTAGTTCCTTCATTTTGGTGATATGGTAGAATAGAAGCATTCAAGATGAGAACCCAGAGTGGGAAGCTGATGTACATGTGCATTGGAAAAATTCTTCTTGGAAGATGTTATACCACCCTCAAAAGGGAACCTTAGGGTTGAGTTTTCTTACTGAAGGGAGGTCACAATGCCCTATATTTTCTCAAAGGTACATACCATTTTTTTATTTAAAATCTTTTGTTTGGACCTAATAATTATGAATAATGGATTCAAGAAGGTATCGAGGGTTTCAGGTGAATTTTTGTAGCCCAGGGTCCAAATGTTTTAATAGGGGGACTGGGACTCATGGTTAGTAGATACTGTGTAGCCCATCCCACATTATTTCTCAAACCATGAAGCTTCAAAAAGTGGGGTTATAGGGGATGCACAGTTTTTCTGTAACTATGATTCCCTGTGTGTATGCCTATGTAGGCTCCTGATTTTTTTAGAAAAGGAATTATTCATGATCTTTCAATTGATAAACAAACTGTGAACCTAGCATGTGTGCGGGTCTTCTTAAGAAATGTCTTATTGCACAGTTTGCATATGGTTTGGCTACCCATGTGGCCAAATCGTACACCCCTATCAATGTGGTTGAATTTATAGTTTTTATCCTCATTAAATCTCTTAACCGTTTTCTTATTCCTCATTTATTTCTATAATGGGTGTTTCTTCGTACGTAACATATAATTCACTCCTCCCCTCTCCTCCTATGGTATTTGATATCTCCCTCATCTAAGCACTAATTAGCTCACTATAAAAACCATCAACAATCTCTTGGTAAGATCTATGATCCTCTCCATTCAATTTCTCATTACTTCATTCCTATTTTTCAACATTTCTATGCAAGATCATTTTCACTATTTTTCAATGAATTGGAAAATTTCATTGATATCATCCATTCTATATTGAATAAAATGTTGAATCTAGATGGGGGAAGTACTATAGGGTAATGTTTGTGGTCTAGATTCTTTACCCATGTTTCATTGCATCATATATCTTGCGTCATCATGTCATCAGCTAGACCCTTCTGGAAGATCCCCTAAATTAATATTTAAAATATTATAGAGGACTTACCTTTCAAATTAAGACCCTATTTAGTGGTGAAACAACCCATTAGGTGTATCACCTTGACTCATTCTATAATGGGTGTGTTCTACATTAACTTCCTATTTTTCTGATTATTATAAATAAAAAAATTCTCCTCGAGGGGTGTTTCCCAATGATTAATTCCTTGATTATATTAATTAAATTAAATAGATTGATCACCCATGACTTATGTCATAAAACTTATTCCATAGGTGGGTTTCATAGTTAAATTACATGGAAGCCTTGTTAAATTACCTTTTAAATGTATTATTTATTAATGGAATGGTTCTACAAGTCAAATCATACCATTATCTCCAGGCGTGGGTGACACAATAGGTCCTGAATTAAGGACCCACTTGATAGTCTCATCGTACCATATTTAAAACATTTTTATTCTCTATAAACATAGTGGCTGAGACAATAGTTAATCCTGGAATGGGATCACAAAATTTTATTTCTATTTTACATACAGATAAGTGAAACCATTTTCATAGGGGAGACTCCATGTATTGGATCAATGGAATGATGGTGGCACCATTCCATTAGAGAGACGTTGGCCCCTACATACACTACCATGTACAAACATGGAGTTTAGTTAAAAAAATCACTCCATGCCTAGAGTGACACTTTTTATTCCATTATTGGTTAACCTTAGATAAACTCCCTTAGCATTAGACTCATACTTATCCCCTATAGCAATACTTGGGATTATTTTATAATTTCCATGGATAGTCTAAGGGTTACTATCAATAATTTATAAAGTGGTTATTTAAATTAAAATAAAGGGAATGATTTTAAATGGGGAATGATCCTTTGGAATTGAAAATGTAAGGACATGTATACTAAGCCTAATCACAATCTTGGGGAAATTATATATTCTTACACATTATATCACTTACATTACTTTTTCATGATCCCTTGGTTTAGACTCACCGTCATTGGACGAAGTATGTAGAATTGGATGGGTGCCCAAATGGATCCTTGTAAAGTTTATCTATTTATTCATTAACTTGAAGAATATATTCATAAATTACATAGATCCATTTATATTGCACAAAATAGATTAATCTAGACACCATTGGTGATGGAATACTAGGATTATATCTCCCACCCTACTTGGTCCACCTTTATTAGGCAAGATGAATTCATGATTGCAGCTCTAGATAAATGGAAGCAACTAGTTTTGGATTCTTTATTTTTATTCTAGTATAAATTATAAGGGTATAGGGCCAATCCTGTGCTCGATATTCTTATTGTGAGATTTTTTGACTATTTTGTGTTTATTTTGTATAGAATATGGTATATTCTGGTATCCCATGTCCCCTATAAACTTAATTTTTATCGAATCATTGACATCTATTATTTATTGACCAATATTATACCTACTTATATTTCTTAGGTTATTTATATTTTTTACACAGATGTCTATTGGTTATTTCTTCTTCCACTATAGAGGATTACTGGTCCAGTCATATAGCATCAACTTCTATTAATTCTCATTCCATATGTATTATTTTTCTTTACTATGATCAATGAGGGCATAGTCTCTCCACAAATACACCCAATTCCCTCACTACTAGTCTGTGTCCTACGACATTTGGAGAGGTGTGCTTGAGGTCTTGTGGCCACTATCTCGGGGAAAAAATTAGTGATATGTGGGTTCTGATGCTATAGTGGACCAATTTTCTGTTATTATAAAATTCATAGTATAAGTTGGTTTCCATGTGGAGGTGATTAAGTCTCATCTTGAGACTAAAGCCCTTTATTTTTTCTTTTATAAATTTTATTAATGTTTTGTTTATCTTAGTAGAAAATTGATTTCCATTCTAAAATATAAAAACATAATGGTACATTGATAATTAATCATAATTTGTGTTTATATAAATAATTTTATCATGTAACTTAGTTTCAAAAGATTAAATTTTTATAAGATATTTTATCTACGACATAATCCTACATATGAAAAATTATTTGAACGGTTAAATTTTTATATTCATAAAATTTGGAAAATCTTAGATATTTTATTAAATTGGAGATTTATGTTTGAAATTATATTTCAATAGAAATTTTTTGGGAACTCAATTCACCCCCCCCCACCTTGAGTTAATCACTCTGACCAATGTATCGAATCAAATGATTCTTAAACAACTTTTTAACTATGATTTTAGTTTTATTTTAGTGATCCTAAATTCCTGTTAATTCAAAATTTAATTATTTATTAATATTAAGAGACAAGAAGAAACTACCACTAATCAGGATCCTTATTTTAATAGAACTAACAATTATAAATTGATTATTAAAATTAAAATTCATATAGAAAGAATGGGTTTTAATATTTGGATAGTAATTAAAGACAAATACGGGAAACCTCAATCTTCTAGGGATTCTTGCAGAGATGCTACTAAAATAGAATATGATAATAATTTTAAAGATATGAATGATTTATACTAATATTTTTTGTATAGATGAATTTAATTAAATATCTTTTTGTGGTACTAACTTTGAAATGTGGGGTACACTGGATATTTCTAAAGATGGAACATCTAATGTTAAAGAAATGTTCATAAAAGCCATTGTACTAAATATGATACATTTTTTATTAATGTTGGTGAGTGTATATTTAACATGAATCTAATGTTCAATGATAATGTGAACACAATACATGAACTGGGAAAGAAAATCAATGATAATGAATAGTTTATGTGAAATCTCAGATGCTAACCAGAATGATAGAGGGGAAAATATGTATTAACAATAAAGTCGTGTGATATTAGTAAAATTCTAGTAAAGGAACTGATATGAAAGTTAATTATATATGAGGAATAAATGAAAGTAAAAAAGGAATAATTAGATGAACCAAAACGAAATTATGTAGCATTAAGAACAACTTATTTAAAAGAAAAAAAGATAAGATAAAAGAATATAGCTCACATGATTAAGAGTCACCTACTAAAAGTGATTAGGATATGAAACATATGGATTGGAATTTAAAATAGTTCAAAAAAGGAATTCGTTTTTATGAAAACCTAATTATAAAAGAATGTATGATAAAGGAAATTAGAGAAACTGTTTGAAGAAAGATGACTCAACCAATGAAATTGTTTTTTATCAATTCAAGTGAAAAGGAAATATCAAATCCTATTGTCCTAAGATAAGGTATAAGGAAATTTATGAGGATAAGGAAAAGGTAAAATAAGGCTATAAAATAAACATTGATTAATATAAAAGATAGTTCAAGTCAATCTGATTCTAGTAGAGAGGATAAGCATGATAAATCAAATATGTATTCTATGGTAAATACATCTGAGGTATATATTTTTTTTAATCTAATTATCACATTTAAAATCATTAAGACACTAAAAATAATGATGAAAATATGAGCAGTGATGAAATGTTTTAATATTATAATATGCTGGAAGAAACCATTAATGAACATAAGTATAAATAAAAAAGTTTAAATAACCATCATGGTTTGTCTATTACCATTAAAACTGATCTTTCTTTAAAGGAGGATAAAAATTCAAAACAATTAAAAAAGAATACTAAGATGAATTTATCCAAATAACAATAAAAAATATTAGGAAAATATTACCAATGGACGAAAAATAATTACATATATGTTTGAAAAGAAAATAGATCCTGAATATACTATTGGAATGGGATATCAACCTTGAAAAACAAAGATTATTAAAAATAAATTTATTCATAACTCTATTTCAACTAATTTTATTCATAATTATTATTTTATTTGAACAAAACAAATTTCTATTTCAAATGGTTTAATATATGATTATAAAAAAACAATTAAACAGTTATGGTTTTTAAAATTTCTTATTTATAACATTTCTAGATCCATGAAAATATGGGAACCGAAGTCACTTTTCATTTACGTATTTATTGTAGTAAACCTGCATGAATATTTCATGTAAAAACCTATGGTTTCTGAACAATATATACATTAGATACATGATTGGGGACTAATCATGTTTCCAGAACCTAATTAAATTAGATGGTTGAGATGTCACCTTCAGTGATATTACTGAAGGGAAAATAACTTGGCTTGGAAAATTGGTAATTCTTCTAATACTTTAATTTAAAAATTATTATTTATAGATATATTGAAATACAATATAAATATAATTTCTTGATTATGTTATGATGATTCCCATGTAAATTCTTGAGTTAATTATTTTAATGTTTTTAATGTTAAAAATGATTTTATATTGCTTTACAAAACAAAAATTCTTATGCTATTTATTTATAGTCATTGATTTATCAAAAATAATTCTTGTCTAAGTAACTTTTATAAAGAATCGTATCATTGGAATATAAGACTATTCCATTTCAATAGTCATTCACTTAGTGTGATAACTATAAAAGGGTTATTCAAGGATCTTCCTAAACTATATTTCCCAATTATCAAACTCAGTAAACCATGTCAAATAGGGAAAAAATAAAAAATCTCATTTAAATCAAAGAATGATGTTTGAATATCTCAATCCCAATAGTTGGTTCACATGGATTTATTTAGACCATCTAGAGTTTAGAGCCTAAATGAAAACCATCCTCATTTTGTTCTTGTAGGTGAAATTTCTTGATACACTTGGGTATTATTTTTTGAAAACAAAATCGAATATCATACATATTTTATAAATACATAATATCTATAGAAAATATTAGCGGACATAGAATTAATGCATTAATAAGTGATCATGGTCGTGATTTTGAATGTTAATTTTTTTAATCCCTATGCTCACAACATGGCTATAGTCATAACATTTCTCCTTCAATAACCCCATAATAAAATGGTGTCGTGGAAAGAAGAAATAATGCCCTTATAAATTACATGGATCATGATAATGGGTATAATTTACCTGTTTATTTTTGAGAAGAATCTATTCAAAAAAATTCTTATATAGTCAATATATTTTTAGTTATAACTCTTTTAAAAAGAAGAATTATTGAGTTATGGAATAAAAGAAAACCAAAGGTAAATTACTTATAATGTTTTGGATGTAAAGTCATTATTCATTATAAAAAAGATAATCTTAAAAAATTTACATCCAAGATTGATGAATGAGTTATCATTGGGTATACAAAAAATAGTAAATCATATAGGGTGTTTAAAAAAAGGACTAAAGTTGTGCAAAAATCAATGCAAGTAAAATTTGATGAAATAGATCTGCATAATCTTAAAAAATTAGTATATAATCTTAAGAATGATCTTTCTAATTTTAACATAAATACTAAACCTAGAGAAAACTATATTAGGCCTTCTGTAAAGAACTCCTCATGTTATGATGAATAGCTAGAACCTTAACATGTATTGGATAAATGGATATCTAGCCGATCTTTTTCCAAGAACTATTAGGCCTCAAAGAAACCACCCATTAGATGTTTTAATTGGAGACATAAATAAGTGAACAAAAAATAGATATTCTCTTAGAAATAAATATAAACAACAAGAATTCTTATTATATCTTACACCTATGAACATAGATGAGGCAACAAATAATTAATTACATGTAATGGAGATGAAAGAATAACGTAAAAAGAATTTAAAATAATAATGCCTGGGAACTAGTGGATAGACCTAAAGATTACCTAGAATGTGGCACTAAACAGGTGTTAAGAAATAAGTTTGATGAGTACGGTACTATAGTTAGAACTATATCTAGATTGGTGGCATAAGTATATAATAAAGAAAAAGGTATTTCTTTTGAGGAAACCATTTAACCAGTAGCTGGACAAGAATCTATTAGAATGTTTCTTTCATATAAAGCACATTTGAATTTCAAATTATATCAAATAGATGTCAATAGTGCATTTTTTGTTGGTAATATTTTTGAGGTTGTTTTTGTGGAACAACCCCATAGATTTCCAAATCCTAATTTTCCAAAACATGTTTTCAAATAAACCGAATCATTATATTTTTTAAAATAATATCCAAGAGCTTTGTATAATAAGATCAACTCTTATTTAATTTATAAATGTTTTACTAAAGTTATAAATGGACCTACATTATTTATTTGAATGATTTAAAAGGAATTTTTAGTTGTAAAAATTTATGATTATGATATTATTTTTGGATATCCAAGAAATTGTTTTTTTAATGAATTTTCAATAAATAAGAAATGTGAATTTGAAATGATTGTAATCGGTGATGATAAAATCTTAATTTTTTTAAAAATTTTGAAAATAAATATGGAATTATTTTTAATCAATGAAAGTACACAAAATGTCTTATAATACTTTTTTTTGGACATTACTAAAGTTAGTGATACTCTCATGAATACAACATGTGTATTGGATCATAATGAAGCTTAAATTGGTTGATCAAACAACATAACAAAGTATGATTGGATGATTACAATACATAATTGCATGTTCGCCAGATGTTTTGATTTGTGGATGTTTATGTGCACAATTTCAGTCAAAACCCAAAGAATCATATCTATTAGCCATGAAAATAATTTTTAAATACCTATAAAATATAACACATTTAGGGGTTCATTACATTATAGGATGTATATTTGATTAATTAGTTATTCAAATGAATATTTTTTTGGTCGTAAGTTTTATAGATAAATAACTTCTTAAACATTTAAATTTTTGGTAATGTTTCTAGTATCATGGGGTACCGAGACGTAGAACTCTATGGCATTATCTATTTTTGAATCTCAATACATAGTTACAACATGTTTATGTTTGTAAATTCTATGGATAAAACATGAATTCATGTATTATGGATATCAATTCAAAAATTTCCTTTTATATTTTGATAATAAAATTGTAATAAATATTAATAAGAATCCAATATATAATTATAAAAAAATAATACTAATAAAATACATCACTTTAAAAGAGATCATTTCCAAAAAGGTTATGTAACTCTTTAATTCATTATTAATGAACATCATATTACTGATATATTTACTAATCCTTTGAATGTTGAGTGGTCCAACAATATGATACATTAATTAGGAATGATAAAATTTTTAAAATTACTTTTTTCAATTTTAATGCTAAGATATTTTAATATTTATTTTCTATGTTTGTATATATATTACTATGAAGTTTAATTCGAAGTGTCAGTATGTCAACCTTGAGTTTATTTTTGTTCATACGTTTAGCATGCTAATCAAGAAAACTTATTAATGTATTGTATATTCTCAAATGGTCACTATGATAACATTTAATATATGTTAACATTTTTAATATGTACTTATAATGAATTATAGGGTAGTATGGTTAGAAAACCTACTTTATGTTATGGTCTTCCAGCCTATCATGCTAATGATATTTTCAGAATCATGGTAATGAGACATACCATGGCTATTTTTAGTTTGAATTTTTTAGTAAAATCTTTCTATGGTATTTATATTAAGTTTATTTTTACTTTAGTCCCTCAATTATGTATCTTAAATTTTGAATATGAATCCAAACCAATATATATATATCATCCATTAGATTCCCTCTATCATTTTTGGATAATTTGTTTTGGTCATTTTTCATAATCATGATCCTCTCACTCTACCAACTCAAAAAAACTCTATTTTACCACCCATTTTTGAACCTCCAGTTATCTGGAATCAAATCAAAAATTCCAATGATGATTCATTTGTAGGAAACTATATTTCCAGTTTAATATCCTACTTTATTGATGTTGAATAATTAAATATCTATCTTTAGTTATTTATAATAATTGAACAACCCACATAACCTAAAATGATCAGATTTAGTAGAGATATATTTCAACACACAATGGATAAGGTTGAGCTGATATGTAGTTTGGAATATGATTAAGAAACAAGATTATGACGAATGGTTGAAGAAAAATTGGTAACTATTCATTTTAAATTAAAGAGTATTATGAAAATATCCAACTAATTCATGAAGAGAACAATGGTAGATAAAAATTAGGGATTAATGGTGATGTTTTCAAATTATCATCGAAGCAATGGGAATTTTTTTGGGCATGCCACATAGTATAGATTATGAAGATTATACAAGTTAATATCGTATTAATCTTACAAACATTATATTTGTGAATTTCTTATGTGAATTCACTAGTATATAACTCCCAAAAGAACCAACACTATTGAGATAAGTAGTGAATTCAGGCTCCTAGATAAATTTATTCAACATGTTTTCTGTCTGAGGAAAGGTTTCTTTAGTATTATGAGGAATCAATATTTTTCTCATGTTTTTAATGATGAATGGTATTCAAATCAATATGTTCAAACTTTTTATTAGGCATATGGTTGAGATATGTAATATTGATTCAATTTTTATCTCTTTACCATATCCTTAATTAATTTATGATCTCTTAGAGTAACAAATTCTAGTTCCTCAACAACACGATAATTTAACTGATTTTTATTGATTTTTTATTGATCAAAAGATCAATAAGAATATTAATGTTAATATGAATACTTGGAAACAAGAATGGGTAGATTACCCATAGAAATTGAATGAGAATTTTAATCCACTGAATTTTCAAATTAGACCAAGGGATTTTGTATATCTAGGTGTTGAATTAGATAAGATTATAGATTAAAATATTGATGTTATTTCTCCTATTTAAGATGAAGAGTATGTAAAGAATAATAACTGATTTAAAAAGAGGAGGAATCATACGAAATAGAGGATGTCGATCTTAATTAATAATATGGGTTATCCTATAAATATGATCCACTGTATGATAAATTATTTTCATGTGATGTTGATGGGTATATCTCATAGGTATCTCCTATTATTGGGAGTAACCTAAGAAAACCTTTAAAATATTCACATTTTCAGGGGGAGAATTCCCCAAGTTCTTTTGGAATGGGACTAAATTATCCTAGATCGGATTAGGAAGATCATGTAGGTAGTCCACCTAGACATGGTTTACCTGACAATTATTCTATTATAAGAACCTTGTAAGGGTATTTAATTTCTTAAGTGGATAATAGAATGATAATTGGAACTTCTCTATTTTCTAATCATGAGTCCATTGTTTAAGATTCAGATAATTATGTTCAGAAGGTTTCTATAATGGTTGAGGATCAGATTATGGAAGATAGTTCAATGAATAGTTTACAATGAGGTAGATGGAAGGAATTCGACTCATGATATATCTTTTTCTTTTCATAAAAATTCTATTATGCCATCCTATATTTCATAAAGTATTAATTTTTTGAATTCATCTTAGATATGTTAAGGATACTCAAACTCTTGTTTGATAACTTTCAGAATTATTTTAACAATGTGAAACAAGATGGTATTTTATATTATATTACTATGATCATCAATCATCTCTTTCCAAGATTGAGTTTTAGAATAGAAATTATAGAAAAATATATTAGAGATATGAGAGATTAGATGGATTAATTTCATGTTGATCTATCATATATTATGTTTCAATTAGACTAGAGATTCATAAAGGATATATTAATCCATATCTTGTTTGTTCTTCTACTCAAGTTTTCTAAAACAAAACCAAATAGTTTATTTGGGATGAGCATAAATTTTTTTATGCTCAATTGAACAAGACTCTGGAAGCTTTGTATGATATGTTTAAGACCCATGCCTCTATGAAGATAATTTTAGTTCACGAATATTCCAAAAAAACTATCCTGGATAGATAAACAATCAAAAGGGAAATTAATTATTATCTAAGAAGGATCATCACAATTTTAGATATGAAGGGGGTGTTTAAAACTCTTTATTTTATTTGAATATTCCACCACTAACTCAAGATCTTTAGTCTCAAGTTGAGAGATTAAAGCTTTGAATCCTGTTTTGGAAGACAACACGTTGAATCGAGATGATTATCTTTAATCCTTGGAGAATGGTTCTTGAGATGTTAGTGAGTTCAGTCAGTTAAAAAAATAGTACATTTACACCTTTTAGACTAATGTATTATCTCCTCTATAAATTCTTATATATTATCCTATTACCTCTTATATGATAAATCCTTTTGGCCACTTTCAAAATAAATATTTTAATTAGATTAATATAGTTTCCAAGTGTGCGGTTATTGGATCCCCTACCTCTTCTTCTATTCCTAAGACTACTTCTTCCTTTGACTCTACTTACAAATGAAATGATCCAATCCTTCCTATAGATATGAGACATGATTCTCAGTAGGATTAATATTCAGTTTAGGATAGGGATTTACCGTACTTTATTTTAAGTATTCTTTTGTATAATATTTATATATATTAATGAAATTCCCTATTTATTCTCTTATTTCTTACTATATTTGTTTTTGATGATCTCAAAAGGGGGATAATGTAGTTAAATTAAAATAAATTGAAATAATAATGTCAAAAAGGGGGATAATAGAGATCAATTAAAATTCATTGAAGTAATAATCTAAAAATGGGGGGATATTATGATCAATTAACATTCATTAATTTGGTGGAATCTCTTTTCACTACATTTTGTAATTTATTATAGTTATTTCAATCCATGGAAAATATTCTTTTGAGGCATTCAATTCATTTCCATTTATATTCCATGATTTGTGATCATCATAGAGGGGGATATTGTTATCTTACAACATCACCTCCTTATTTTAAATATCTATAATCATGTATATCATACTGTAAATGGTTTTTATGTTTTTTGTTAGAAAATGGTTTATGAGAAAAAATGTATAAGTTCAGAGCTTACTGTAACTAATTTCTATTTGAAGGTCAGGTGACACTATCCACTTTCCACATGTTGTGTTTCAACTTATCTTATGAATGTGAAAATATTACCAAGAGATGGATGAACAAATTTTTTCCGTGTTTTTAGTTGACTACATGCGAAAAAAACAACCTTACCACTAGAAGGAAATCTCATTACCACAAGATGAAAACTACCTGACCACACGAAGAAATAAAGTTATTTTTCAAAGGTTTTTATAAACTCTCATAGTGTTATAATGATATTATTATTACAATGTATTGACCACATAAAGAAAAATATTATCAGAAAGTCATAAACTGGCCACATGAAGAAACAAAATGACCACATCACCTTAACGAATCAACTAACCATGACATTATTCCATGATCTATGTTGACCATACATTTTGTAAAGATAACATATAAAGGATAACATAGTATTAGAGCATTTATAATATCTAAATACTTATTATTGATGAATTAAATGAGGTATCATTACAATTAATAAAGTATTATTATTCTCTAATGTATACTTCTGGTTAATATCTCTCAAAATATATTAATTCAATCATGAGAGAAGAGAAGATGATGTCTTAATAAGAACGATGGAGGTCCCGTAGAGAATAAAAGCTAATTTCTATTAAAGAGCCTTATATGAAACACTATTTTTATTGAATTACTAAGAAACTTATTTGATTACCATCAAATGATAAAAACAAGGACTCAGAACCACTAAATTATCACAGATCGAGTTGTACCACACATTGCATCCATCTATCTCTATCTTTTTCCATTCTATACTTCACTTTCAAGAACTGTTCTATTGAACTTTGGTTATCCATACACACTCTCTCTTAATATTAAACAGGAATGTGATTGAGATATTCATTCCAATTATATTATTTTTATTCCCATTAATTACAATGGATTAGGTTCTATGTGACATGATATTTATTTTATCCCATGTAGAACTATGGAAGAGTTATTATTCATGGACAACCATATGTTTTTATTAGTTATAAAACCCAATCCTGGAAATGGATTTATTAATTATAATAATACAATACTAGATAGTACGTATCTTCGAAGGGAATGGGATTAATTCTAATATTCAGATAGAAACATATTTTTATTTCCCCTTTTCATTTTTCTAATGCTTTATTTCTCTAAATAGAAAATCATATTCAATTTTAAAATCTGTAAAAAAAATAATTTGATTGTTATTATTAATTTTTTTTATGAAAATCAATTTATCAGGTAACTTAGTTTCACAATATAAAATAATTAAAATATATATTAACTATTCCTTAATCCCTCTTCTGAAAAATTATTTTATATAATAAATTTATATAGTTCTACTATTTTGAATAACTGGGTGTTTTTTTTCTAAATTTAGGATTTTGGTTTGAAATTTTGTAAAAATAAATTTTATTGTGAACTCAATTCACCCCCCTCTTGAGTTACATACTCTAAACAATAATAACTATGACAAACTTTGAAAATAATGGTTTTTAGGAATATTCATTTTCTTCATAAAATGAGGATTTTATGTTAACTCTTTGAAAAGTAAACTTAATTTAATGAATTAATATATATATATATATAATTGATATATTTAGTTTATATAATTCCTCATTAATGGTTATTTTATGTAAATAAAATGGAATACCATTATGCACTTAAAATAGTCTTTTAAAAAATATGTGTTTTTGGTACAAAAATATATTTACACGAAAATAATGAACTTTGATGATCCCAATGAAATTAATTAAATTATTATAAATAAAATAGAAAATATTTAAATTTATTACCAAATAAAAAAATATAATAAAACTCTAAATTACCTTATTTATTTAATGTAAATTATAGTATTTACAAAAAGGATATTCCCACTTACAACCCAATCATTTCCAAAAATTAGAAAAAAAATCTATGTAAGAATAATTTGATATTTTGTATTCAAAATTGGTATAAGTTTTATAAAATAAAATAACTAATTTTGGAAGAAACTAATTGTATTTCAAAAAAATAAATTAATTAAAATCATTTTTGGGTGAAACGTAATTTTAAATCCTAATTTGTATTTTACTAAAAAAATATGTCCTTATATCCTAAGAATTAATCAATACAATTGTATTGATTTAGAATTATATATATATATATATATATATATATATGTATATATGTATGTATCTATATATATCATACATTTGTATGTTAAATATCATAGTTTCATGGAACACCTTCTATAAAAAAAACTAAATATATTTAAAAAAAATACTTCATAAAAGTGATGGATGTTACATTCTACCCCCTTAACAAAATTAATTCCATGAAATCTGAACTTGATCATGGTAATCTAGTGATTGAAATTGAAAAATTATGTGCGTAAAAACCATATCCTAAATTTTTTATAACACTTCTTCTTAAAAGTAAATCTAAAAGATAAATATGAAGGTAATGTGAAATGGCACTAAACTAGGTTTCCATATATGAAACAAATTGTGCAAAGTGAATATATTTATGGAGGAAAAGTGATATAAATAGATTATTAATCACAATAAGGTGAATAGTCAAGATAAAGTTAATGGTCCCAAAATCATGAAACAAATATGTGAGGAAACTACCATTAATTCATCATAAATAATGGTAATAGGTTGTCAATTTTTTCTCATTATACTTTTTCATAAATTTGATTAAATTTTTACTATCTAGATAATAACATGAGAAAATATACTTTCATGATTTATTTCCATTTCATAAGAAAAATATCATTATTTGGTTGTGTGGTCATTGATTTCCATTTCTTCTCTTACCCCATGAAATGAAGATGAAAATTTCATTTTTGAAGCCCAAAAAGATCATAATATTCGTAAAATATTTATAAGTCATTCATCCTCTCGCTAATTATTATCTAAACCCAAATGGTCCACACAGGTTATCGAATATAGATTAACACATTATATGGTATAATAATAAATTAATATTTAAAACATTATCCAAATTTAACCATAAACCATTCCACAATAAGTTAATATTAAGACCCATCCCAAATTCAACAATTTATGTATAAGGACCGTAGTTTTCACATAATTACCTTAATAATAATCCCCAAAATATCACAATGTATATCATAATTTTTAAATATCAAATATGTGAATACATTGGTGATATATACACCAAAAACATGGTAGTAACAAAAATTACAATAAAATTTCAATGAAAAAAATACATGCTTCCTCATTACATAAATTAAACGTATATTTTTAGATATATTCCAAAAATATTTTAAAATCCATCAATGATTAAATAAACCACTCTATCAACAAGTCATTAATCACTTTGAAGTTTATCAATTCTATCAAAATTTATCCATATCAATAATCTATTTTTCTAAAATAAACACCTTTTTAACAACATTAGGAACATATTTAGGTTTATATTCCCTTAATAATTTGTTTTCTCTAAAATATCACCTTTCTATTAAATAAATTTTCTAAGTCATTAGTTCCATTTAACATAATCATACATATCCTTAATGAAAAAAAATATACATAACAATCCTTATATAAATCAAATTAATCACATAACATAATTATAAATTATAATATATAAACAGTTAAATCATTCAACTTCATTATTAAATCATTAACTATACCTCTTCATCTTATTCCTTAATACCTTCTTCCTTTCATTTTTCATTAGTAGTCTATTCATCATCATTGTAAAAACGTTTACTCATTTGAGCTTTTTTATCCTTTTCTTAAGATTTTTCTATGGAAGATCTATTTTCATAATGCACATAATTTCCACATTTAAATCATTAAAATATTGATGATGCCTTAGGGAAACCATTATTCTCATCCATTTTTAGCTATACATTTCATTTTAGCTTAGAAATTATTGACTCCGTGACATTACTCTACACACATGAAACATATTCTCTTTCATTTGATACTTTCCCTTTAGTGCTTCTTTAAAATTCTTGAAATATTAGAAACAGAATATTTTATCCTTTATTCCCCCAACCCATGCTCTCATCAAACTCTATTCATATCTTCTTTTGTGAGTCATATAGTTTGTCAATTTTAATGTTTTTTATCATATATCTCATTAAAATTAGTTCTGTAATCATAATATCCTTCTCTCCATTTATTTTCTCATTTGGTTTGTCATCGATAATTTGTTTTCACATTCAACATTAACCCAGTTACTTTTGCTTCCTACAATTGACTAAATCCAAAATGTATAGTGTTATAAAAATATAATCATGGTGGATAAACACATAATCATGAAAAATTATTTTTATGATTTGTAAATCATGTTGTATTATTTTCAATATAAAAATTGATAGGATTAACCTAGGTCATCCCTGATCATCATATATTCAAATTGCAACAGCCCATGATTTTATGAAAAATATTCTTTTTAATTTCACTAATGTCTTGTGTTGTACGCTACACCAAAAGAAGCTTTCACAACACGCATCCTTGACTTGCCTTGCATTACACACAATCGCGACCTTCCTCGATAGCGTGTGTAGTACGCAATAACGAGTTTCACTAAACAACAATATGCTATTAAAATATTATTAAAACTATCCGTTATGAATAGAAATAACCACTTTTTGAAATTTTGTAAATTTTATTTTTCTAAATGGAATTCATTTTTGGATTCTTAATATCGAAATTATCTTAGGGTGAAATTTTGGTACTTTTCGGATAACTTTCATTTTCTGATGAATAGTGAAAATTACTAAATTTTAATTAAAAACAACTTTTTTAATCGAAATAATTAATAGTGATAAATTATTAATTTGAGTGGTTTTAAATTATATTTGGAATATATTTTTACAATTCAATAAAATGTTGGTCATTGGATGTAATTTCACATTTACACCAGACATAAACAAGTGTTAATCTTTTGATAGTTATTATCTCTTAAAAACACGCTATTTGTTGTGACATCGGAAATTAATTATAAAATTAATTAATGCAACTTATATGTTGGGAATATTGTAAAATAGAAATCATTTTTGAATTCGGAATATCAATTATAGCTTAGGGTGAAATTTTGACATTTTTCTGAAAAACTTCAATTTTTGATGAATAGTGAAACTACTAAGTGGTAGTTAAAAAAATTAATTTTTTCATAAATCTTAATTTTACCGCTTCTGTGAATGGAATTTCAAAAATCCGAGAGACACAGTTGATGTCAGCATGTAAAATGTGGTTCAATGAGATGAAAATAATTTTTGGTGAATAGTAACTTTTTACTTTTATTTACCACGGTTAAAAGTAAATAGGGTAATTAAGGGTAAAAATGATATTATTATAACCCTAACACATGTCCTAATCCAATTGGACAAGTGTATCTCGACCAAAAACAACCTTAAGTGTAAAATATTTTCATTTAGGCCCACTTGGATTAGATTAGGACATTTATTATTATTTAATTCAAAGAAGAGTTAAAAGAGTTAAAATCAAAGTTTATTTACTAAAACATTTTTAATATAGGGATATAAATAATATAATTTAGACTATAAATATTCCTTAGAAGGATAAAACTATTTCCTACATAATGGTATTTTATTCGTAATTTTTATACTTTAAATAATTTAATTTATTTATGACACAACGATGATGCAGTAATTTCCTTTTTAAGAAAATATTAACAAATTGATGTTATAAATGCCAAAATAAATGTAATTTGAGACTTTTTATGACTTAAATTAATTTTCTAGGTTACTATGACATGTTATTGTTGATTTAAGTAACTTTTTTCGAACTTATCATTCTGTTAGAAGTATCATAAAAATCATGTACCAAATAGTGTCAAAATTGACATAAATTAGTTTTCAAAAAAAATATTATATTATTAATTGTTATTTAATTCCTAAAAATATAAGGTTCTGCCAAATGACTTAGATAAGGATAGATATATTAATAATAAACAACTTGGGGTTCGTTTGGATTGATATAGTAAGTTTATTAACCATATAGTGTAAGAAAACAAAAAGACACGGTAAAAGTTAAATTATTTAACTTAGAGTTAAATCTAATTGATAAGGTTAAAATAATAACCTAAACTTCTCTAAATCCTATTATATGAGAAGATTTAGACCCATCCCCACCTTATCTTAGAAATAAATCAATTTGGAGTTATTTAAAAACGAATTTGGCTTTATAATAAAATAATAGTTTTAGTTATTCAAAAGGTGCCCCTCTCCTCCCTTATAAAAGGGCACCTCCTCCCTCTCCTCCTCACACCAATTTGAGCATTCAAGATCAGCCAACCCCAGCCAAAATCTCTTCTCCACTTCCCTAGTATCATCCTAGAGGTACTTTCCTTCTTCAAAGACCATCCTTAGTTCTTTAAGTGGAGGATAAGTGAAGGCGCGTCAAAAAGAGGTAATATCCATTACCGATCTTTTTCAATTTCTTTCTTCTTCAACTTCTTCTTCTTTAGTTGTTTCATGATAAAGTAATAATATCAGTATTTCTTATATACTGATATGTTATTATAAATATGAAACAACTCTAATTAACTTTTTATCCATCCTACGGAAAAAGTAAATCACCGCGCGTGCGTACGTACGGAATACCGTCTCCACGCCGTGGTGTAATCTATTTTCCGTCACCACCATAATTGGATGGGTATAATGGTGTAATGAGTAACTATATATGATTATTATAAAGTGATATTGATACTGAAATAGTATACATACACTTCAACACAATTCCACGACCATGTGAACGATATCATCGCTCGTGCGTAAGTACAGACTACCGTCTCCACGACGCGATGAGATTCATTATCCATGTTAACCATTCCAGAATGATTATAAAGTATATATAATGAATAATAATGGAATATATGACATGGTAAATCTACTGGATTTATGTATATATATATATATATGTCACTTATTTACTTCCATTCAAGACAATAAGGAAAGGAAAGCAGCGTTCATGCGTACGTACGGACTACCGTCTCCATGAACGGTGTGTTTCATTTCATTTATCTTTCTATTATATATATATATATATATAATGAATATATATGATATATAAATCCTACTTTATATTCTTGAAGTAAGTAAATCATGATATAAGTAATAATAATATCAAGAACAACAAGTCCAAACACCTACGATAAATGAAACGATTTTACCCAAAACGCTTCTTTAACATAAATTTACAAAAGAACGGGTAATATAAAGTCATAAGTGGACCATATATTATATAATAACAATTAATATGATTCTGGAATAAGTCAATAACATGATTTAAATCATTATACAGGAGTTTCAGACACGTACAAAGCATGTCGAACCTAAGGTAAGGAAAATATCACAATCTCATTTTTATCCGAGATTATTTATACTTTGAAATTTACTGGGGTGTATTTTATCATCCACATCCATGTTTCCTCAATATGTAATATTATTTCCATCCACTTACAATAGTTTAAATCCAATTTTACCCTTCGGTGAGTTTTTAGTAAAGAATATGATAGGAATCTTTTGTCGTTTTTCGTACGAGGTACTTTTTGACTTTTCCGACAAAAGTACGAAGAATGTTTTTTTTAAACTTATACGGCATGAATGGATTTTTAAAACATTATTTCCAAGAATCTTCCTTTACAAGTTTTCAACTATATTTTTAATCAACTTCTTTTATTTTAAAGTCGTATGACATGTTATGAAAGGAAAAATGTTTTTGAAGTAGAAAGGATATTTTTCTCGAGAATGGAGTTCAAGTGTTTTATCAAAATTATTTTCCATCTAAGATAATAAAGGATTATGTTTCTATCGCTATTATTACATTGATTTGATTATGTTGTGATGGAATTATTTTTATAAATTCTTTTATCTTATATGAATTGTTTTATGATGTCACAATGTTTAAGATTCCCATTTTTATTACACGGGTTATGAAATGATGTATGATTTATTATTGTGTGGAACACATAAGAATGGTATCATTATGAGATGGGTGGACCTATATCTCCCTCCAGTGCATTGGGTAAAGATTTTATATCTCATGAGATAGACAGGGCTGGAACGGTAGGTTATACCGGTTCAGTGAAACAGGACTGGAACGAGGGTGACTCAGTTCAGAAAGGGACTTTGTCCACTAAGATAGTCTTGGCAATGAGTCTTGACTAAAAAGAAATGATTCTCTATGATTATTTGTGTATGCCACAAAGTTCCCTGTTTTAAGATATGATTATTCTGATTACATTTCACTGCCATGATTTATCCCATGTTATGAAATTATGATCTCTTTTGCAGGTTAAGATTTCCAAAAGCTATATTCTTATGTATATGATGTGATTGATATTTATTTTGTTTACCATTACTGAGCATTTGAGCTCACCCTTTTATGTTTTCCTTTCCCCAGGATATAAAGAAAGGTTTTAGGAAAAAGAAGAAGATCTTTATGGGAGATATTGAAGATCTTTCACCATGATTAGAAGATTTTATTCTGAGTTTCCAAAGACACTAAACTATTACGGTCCTTGTGTGTGTGTTTTGTTATGTACTATGTATTCAGAAAAAGTAACGTAATATCTATGTATGTTAAGCTTCAGGTCTCTACAGTTGGTATCAGAGGAAAGGTTTAGTCAACCTTTGGAAACTAGGATGTGAAAACGTTAGTGAGATCCCTAGAGATATTTCTAAGGTATGTCTAGGGATGTCCCTAAGGTTAAGTATACGTATAGGTTATAGTACTAGAATTATGCTAACGATCATAGAATTAAACCTAAGATGTTAGATATTGAAGGTACTCCCCCATTATAGTGTTGTTTTCCCTAGCATGATTTTTTCCTCTCACACTATTCTTTTTGGGTTTTAGACGATGGTTGGAACCCGAAGGAACTGTGTTGATCAATGCAATGGAAAATGCAATGATTTTCCTCCTGAACAAACAAATGTTATGGAGGATGGAGTGCAAAATCTTATTGCTGTACATACACAAGCTATGAATCATTCTGGACTTCCAAATGAGCAGAGAAGGGAACAATATTCTATTTAGTCCTTCATGAGGCAACGTCCACCTTCTTTCAGTGGGACTTCCGATCCACTTGTTGCTGAACAATGGATCAGTACCACTGAAAAGATATATTTAGTTCTTCAATGTTCTGAACATGATAAAGTTATCTTAGCAGTATATCGTTTGGAAGGTGAAGCTGATCAATGGTGGAATCTTATCAAGAATACGAGGACAAGAGATGAAATTGAGTCCATGGAATGGGACTAGTTTAAGAACTTGTTTTTCAGTAAGTACATCCCTCGTATTCTTCGAACAAAGATGGAGAAAGGGTTTCTTGAACTAAAGCAAAAGGATGATGAATCTGTCAGTATATACGAAGCGAATTTTTCAAGACTTTCAAGGTATGCATCTGGCATTATCATCCAACCTAAAAGTAAAGTTGATCGATTTTTCAGTGGCTTAAAACTAATTCATCGAATGGAATTAGCTATAAGAGACTTCAGTAGCTATGAAGAAATTGTGCGTTGTGCTATCAAGGTAGAAATGGAAGTTGGTGTTACATATCCATCTCATAGTTTTGACAAGAAACGAAAGATGGAGTTCAAGGAGAAATCTCAGAATAATGGTGAAAAGAAGATGAATGTTTCCTTATGCACAAAGTGTGGAAAGAAGCACGGTGGATATTGTCTTAAAGGGACTAGAAAATGTTTTAAGCGTGGAAAAGAAGGTCATCGAGCAGCTGAGTGTCGAAGTAATGGAAAAATGGTTTCTAATGATGTAAATAAAGCAAACACTGCAGAGAACGCACCACCAACACTTCAACGCTTCATGTGCAAGGAAATGGGGCATTATGCTAATAAATTCCCTAATCCAATGGTTAGTGATGATCAACATGAGCAACCACCGAAGGCAAAGGACAAAGGGAAGTCACATGCGATCGCTATTGGCGATGTTGAATATGACAACGATGTGGTGGAATGATTAAGTGTTTATGTAATGGGATTCCAAAATAATGTTGTATCATGGAGTATTGGAATATTTATGTGTTGTTCTAATGTGGTATTCAAAGTGATTGAGATATTTTTTGGAAATAAGATGATATGCACATAATGAAGGGAAAACGAGAAAATGGAATGTTTAACAGTATTCATGAGCTCATGATTGATATATGGACTAAGTGATATCATGGTTAGAGTATATAGAATTTTGAGGATTTTGGTATGTGGAAGGTGTTAACTTTTAACTGCATTCATGTTTTCACTAAGGTTCAATGGGTATTCAAGAGAATATATGATTAAGGCCTTTGAATGTTTGGAATGTGACCAACAAGACATATCTTATGATATATGGGGATCAATGACAGTATTAAATCTCTGGTAATCGTTTTCACTATATTATGAGAGTGGACTGCAATATTATGGATAAGCCTAAAGATTAGAATGGATTATGTTGGACATAAGTTAGTATTATTTAAGGATAGAATATTTTCGATATTATTGATGGGATGTTATAGTAATGTAGTTTTAGAAAAAGGGAAACCTGCCGGACGGGCGACAACCCATCGCGTCGGACAAGGCTGTGGGAATCGAACCCACAACCGAAGTGCGACTGGCCTTTATCGCCTACCAGTGGCCTACAGGAAGTCCCTATTTAGTAGAAACTAGTTTTATTATATTAAGTAGTATGATATATGAAGTATAAGTCCATTTTAGGAACCATATATGACTAATCTCACTATAGAATGACTTATGTATATTTAATAACTTTTTCTAACCTTTTGATTGGGACAGATGGAATGACCCGTCATTCTATCACATGATCTGCTAACACTTCACGAATAACAAATTCAACTTCATTTATTTAAGAGATGAAGTGGAAATTGTTCAAGGAATGAATAATAGTGAGAATGTACTAAAATAAAGTAAGTATTTATTCTAATTCAAATTCTTCCACTTTAGGGAAACAATCTTAAAAACCAATAATGTTGTCCTAGTGCTCTTATATGTGATTAATCAGATGGTACCTTAGATCGTCACAAATTTATGGATTTGTTATTCTTGGCTTTTCCATATCCATGTTCTCTACCACTCTCTATCAGAACATGATGGTTAGATTTTTCTTCCATATCCATATTTTCACCTATGTGGAAACCCAGTGATTAGTTTATTTGGGTAACCGTTACGTTTCATACTTTCGTTTTTAAAGATTGGTTTTGGTATTCCTTTTTACGATGTGGGTTTCCATTAATGAAACATTCGAATAGTAAACCATTTATAACCCTGACGAATTTCGAAGGCGAAATTCATTTTAAGGGGGGTAGAATGTAACAGCCCAAGATTTTATGAAAAATATTCTTTTTAATTTCACTAATGTCTTGTGTTGTATGCTACAACAAAAGAAGATTTCACAACACGTATCCTTGGCTTGCCTTGCATTACACGCAATTGCGACCTTCCTCGATAGCGTGTGTAGTACGCAATAACGAGTTTCACTAAACAACAATATGCTATTAAAATATTATTAAAACTAGCCGTTATGAATAGTAATAACCACTTTTTGAAAATTTGTAAATTTTATTTTTCAAAATGGAATTCATTTTTGGATTCGTAATATCGAAATTAGCTTAGGGTGAAATTTTGGTACTTTTCGGATAACTTTCATTTTCTGATGAATAGTGAAAATTACTAAATTTTAATTAAAAACAACTTTTTTAATCGAAATAATTAATAGTGATAATTTATTAATTTGAGTGGTTTTAAATTATATTTAGAATATATTTTTAAAATTCAATACAATTTTGGTCATTGGATGTAATTTCACATTTACACCAAACATAAACAAGTGTTAATCTTTTGATAGTTATTATCTCTTAAAAACACGCTATTTGTTGTGACAGTGGAAATTAATTATAAAATTAATTAATGCAACATATATGTTGGGAATTTTTTAAAATAGAAATCATTTTTGAATTCGGAATATCAATTATAGCTTACGGTGAAATTTTGGAATTTTTCTGAAAAACTTCAATTTTGATGAATAGTGAAACTACTAAGTGGTAGTTAAAAAAATTAATTTTTTCATAAATCTTAATTTTACCGCTTCTGTGAATGGAATTTCAAAAATCCGAGAGACACGGTTGATGTCAGTAAGTAAAATTTGGTTCAAGGAGATGAAAATAATTTTTGGTGAATAGTAACTTTTTACTTTTATTTACCACGGTTAAAAGTAAATAGGGTAATTAAGGGTAACAATGATATTATTATTACCCTAACACATGTACTAATCCTATTGGACAAGTGTATCTCGACCAAAAACAACCTTAAGTGTAAAATATTATCATTTAGGCCCACTTGGATTAGATTAGGACATTTATTATTATTTAATTCAAAGAAGAGTTAAAAGAGTTAAAATCAAAGTTTATTTAATAAAACATTTTTAATATAGGGTTATACATAATATAATTTCGACTATAAATATTCCTTAGAAAGATAAAAATATTTCCTACATAATGGTATTTTATTTTTAATTTTATACTTTAAATAAGTTAATTTATTTATGACACAACGATGATGCAGTAATTACCTTTTTAAGAAAATATTAACATAATTGATGTTATAAATGCCCAAATAAATGTAATTTGAGGCTTTTTATGACTTACACTAATTTTCTAGGTTAATATTACATGTTATTGTTGATTTAAGTAACTTTTTTCGAACTTATCATTCTGTTAGAAATTTCATAAAAATCATGTACCAAATAGTGTCAAAATTGACATAAATTAGTTTTTAAAACAAATATTATATTATTAATTGTTAATTAATTCCTAAAAATCTAAGGATCGGCCAAATGACTTAGATAAGGATAGATATATTAATAATAAACAACTTGGGGTTAGTTTGGCTTGATATAGTAAGTTTATTAACCATATAGTGTAAGAAAACAAAAAGACACGGTAAAAGTTAAATTATTTAACTTAGTGTTAAATCTAATTGATAAGGTTAAAATAATAACCTAAACTTGTATAAATCCTATTGGATGAGAGTATTTCGACCCATCCCCACCTTAGCTTCGAAATAAATCAATTTGGAGCTATTTAAAACCGAATTTGGCTTTATAATAAAATAATATTTTTAGTTATTCCAAAGGTGCCCCTCTCCTCCCTTATAAAAGGGCACCTCCTCCCTCTCCTCCTCACACCCATTTGAGCATTCAAGCTCGTCCAACCCCTGCCAAAATCTCTTCTCCACTTCCCTAGTATCATCCTAGAGGTCCTGGTATTCTTCAAAGACCATCCTTAGTTCTATAAGTGGAGGATAAGTGAAGGCGCGTCAAAAAGAGGTAATATCCATTACCGATCTTTTTCAATTTCATTCTTCTTCAACTTCTTCTTCTTTAGTTGTTTCATGATAAAGTAATAACATCAGTATTTCTTATATACTGATATGTTATTATAAATTTGAAACAACTCTAATTAACCTTTTATCCATCCTACGGAAAAAGGAAATCACCGCGCGTGCGTACGTACGAAATACCGTCTCCACGCCGTGGTGTAATCTATTTTCTGTCACCACCTTAATTGGATGGGTATAATGGTGTAATTAGTAACTATATATAATTATTATATAGTGATATTGATACTTAAATAGTATACATACACTTCAACACAATTCCACGACCATGGGAACGATATCATCGCTCGTGCGTACGTACGGACTACCGTCTCCACGACGCGATGAGATTCATTATCCATGTTAACCATTCCAGAATGATTATAAAGTATATATAATGAATAATAATGGAATATATGACATGGTAAATCTACTGTATTTATTTATATATATATATATGTCATCTACTTACTTCCATTCAAGACAATAAGGAAAGGAAAGCAGCGTTCATGCGTACGTACGGACTACCGTCTCCATGAACAGTGTGTTTCATTTCATTTATCTATCTATTATATATATATATATACTGAATATATATGATATATAAATCATACTTTATATTCTGGAAGTAAGTAAATCATGATATAAGTAATAATAATGTCAAGAACAACAAGTCAAAACACCCACGATAAATGAAACGATTTTACCCAAAACGCTTCTTTAACATAAATTTACAAAAGAACGGTTAATATAAAGTCATAAGTGGACCATATATGATATAATAACAATGAATATGATTCTGGAATAAGTCAATAACATTATTTAAATCATTATACAGTAGGTTCGGACACGTACAAAGCAAGTCGGACCTAAGGTAAGGAAAATATCACAATCTCATTTTTATCCGAGATTGTTTATACTTTGAAATTTACTGGGGTGTATTTTATCATCCACATCCATGTTTCCTCAATATGTAATATTATTTCCATCCAATTACAATAGTTTAATTCCAATTTTACCCTTTGGTGAGTTTTTAGTAAAGAATATGAAAGGAATATTTTGTCGTTTTTCGTACGAGGTACTTTTTGACTTTTCCGAAAAAAGTACGAAGAATGTTTTTTTAAACTTATACGGCATGAATGGATTTTTAAAACATTATTTCCAAGAAGATTCCTTTACAAGTTTTCAACTTTATTATTAATCAACTTCTTTTATTTTAAAGTCGTATGACATGTTATGAAAGGAAAAATGTTTTTGAAGTAGAAAGGATATTTTTCTCAAGAATGGAGTTCAAGTATTTTATCAAAATTATTTTCCATCTAAGATAATAAAAGATTATGTTTCTATTGCTATTATTACATTGATTTGATTATGTTGTGATGGAATTATTTTTATAAATTCCTTTATCTTATATGAATTGTTTTATGATGTCACAATGTTTAAGATTCCCATTTTTATTACACGGGTTATGAAATGATGTATGATTTATGATTTTGTGTCACACATAAGAATGGTATCATTATGAGATGGGTGGGACCTATATCTCCCTCCAATTAATTGGGTAAAGATTTTATATCTCAGGAGATAGACAGGGCTGGAATGGTAGGTTATACCGGTTCAGTGAAACAGGACTGGAACGAGGGTGACTCGGTTCAGAAAGGGACTTTGTCCACTAAGATAGTCTTGGCAATGAGTCTTGACTAACAAGAAATGATTCTATATGATTATGTGTGTATTCCAAAAAGTTTCATGTTTTAAGTTATGATTATGGTGATTACATTTCACTGCCATGATTTATCCCATGTTATGAAATTATGATCTCTTTTGCAGGTTAAGATTTTCAACAGCTATATTCTTATGTATATGATGTGATTGATATTTCTTTGGTTTACCCTTACTGAGCATTTGAGCTCCCCCTTTTATGTTTTCTTTTCCCCAAGATATAAAGAAAGGTTTTTGGAAAAAAAAGAAGATCGTTATGGGTGATATTGAAGATCTTTCACCACGATTAGAAGATTTTATTCCGAGTTTCCAAAGACACTAAACTATTACGGTCCTTGTGTGTTTGTTTTGTTATGTACTAAGTATTCCGCAAAAGTAATTTAATATCTATGTACGTTAAGCTTCGGGTCTCTACACAAATCCTTCATGATGGATTATATAGAGTTTGGGAATTACTAAAAAATATCCCCTAGGTTTGTCAATCCAAGTGTGTGGAAAGGCCGAATTTAATTTACTAGATATTTATTGAGTCTAGCTCAATGACCCCAATTTTGAGTTATTACCCATAGGTATAACTATTCAAGATCCAAATTCACCTGTATTATCTATATATTGATTTTTTACAAGGAAAAACATACTCATTTCTTTACCACGACATATGAAGTACGAGTATAATTAGGATTATCCTATGGTTTATCACTAAAGTTATATCATACGAGTTTCCAATATTTGACTAAAACATTATCTGATACCAACTATAAAGATATATTATTTTCATACATAAATAACACATCTTTATAGATGAATATTAAATATAAATAACAAGTAAAAAACCAAGGGTCATAGTGGTTTATTTTCTTTGGAGACTAGGTAGAGATTATTCTTATTTATTTAATGATGTTCAACATCTCCCATAATGATCATCTCATTTCTTTAGTCTTCAAAAACATACCCTACTTAAAAACATTCATCATAAAATAGGGAAATTATACATAAGAAAGGGTGAGCATAGATTATCAGTATGGGTAAACACGGGAGATATCATTCGTTGATCATATGAATGAATAAGATAAGCGTAAGGTTATGGAACCATTAACAAAACATATAGTATTCATACCCAAACAATCAAATATCATAAACAAGGTACATGTAATAAATTATTATCTTTCAAAAATGTATGAATCATAAAATTTTGAAGATATAATAGTTTTTGAAACATTACCTCATGAAATAAAAGTGTGGCACCAAAATATGTATTGATACTATTTCATTTTTCAAGGTAAACTAACCAGACCCTCAAACATATTAGTTTAGACCTCATCACCTATTTCCCATTTTGGATCAATCCTATCAGCCTATTTCCCATTATGTAATAATCTTTTTCACATGATTATCATTTTTATCCCATAGGATATAAAAATTACCTAATTTATTAAAGGGAGATATAGGTCATACCTATCCTTTTTTATAACATGGACATTAAAGGGAGATATTTAAAGTTATAAATAGGTGTTTCAAAATATTATAAAAAATTCATTATAACATAACCCATGAAAAGAAATGGGTTTCTTAAAAATGCCATCATTTCATAACTCAAGGAAAAGAAATGGGTTTCATAAATATTTCATCATATCATTAAGCCTACTCTATGGACAAAAGAATAGATTTCATAAATATATTTTAAACATAAGAATAAACAATTTTAATAAATAACAAGAATGGTATCATTCAATCATACCCCCAATAAAGAATAATTAACACTAAAGTATGAATTTTTAGTTGTAAAATTATTTTAAAATATTAGACGAAATATTTTCAAATCAATATAAACTTTCAAATTTGAAAATTACATTATAAAACTAAATGTATACTAAATATTTCAAAATAATTTTATTTTAAAATAACCATGGAAACATATAAATGAATCTTTAAATCGCCCCACCATTGGTGGTGGGGTGGTAAAGGCTTGGGGGTGAGGGGCAGGTCGTGGGGCCAAGTCCCCGGGCTTGCGATTTACATTTAATTTTCTTCCTTGTTTGTGTGCCACATTCATGGTTGTACCCAAATTGTTTTTATAAATGATTCTTTAAATCATTGATCAGTAATGGATGAAAAATATTTTGTTTTTATAGTACATATTAGAAAAATATTTTCTTCACATTTTCAGTAAATGTCAAAACAACCTCATTCAGGAAAAGAAAATAATATTTATTTTAAAAACATTTTTCAAAAGTCTATTATGGGTGAAAATGAATTCAAAAAATAAGTGTGATGAAAACATTCCTTAAAAAAAATTATAAAAATTATACATGGAATAAAAATATTTTTCAACCAAAGATAAAAAAATTTCATTTTCCTTGAAAACATAATATTTATATCTTTATTACTAAAAGATATTAAAATGATATGAAAACATGTATTATTAATAAATAAATTTTTTTGATGAACATTAATGTGTTTCTTGGAAAATATATTATAATATATCATCATCAGAAACATAATCGTAAATAATTTTAAAAAAATAATTTGATTGTAACTTAAAACCACATTCACGTTGGTGACCTTTGAATTCTTTATCCCCATGAAATAATGAAAAATAAATGGAATTTGTAAATAATCATAAATTTAAAAATAATAATTATAAAATAAATTAATGATTAGTATATACACTAAAAAAATAAACAATTTTTCAATATATCATGTGTCTAAAAGAAATAAAAAGGATATGAAGATCCCTTAAATGCTATTGTAACAACAGAATCGTAAGACCAAGGAATGATTAAAATTTATATGAAATGTTAAATATCAAGAGAATAAATAAATTCAATATATGAAATGTAATTGTTTAATTATAAATAGATCATAATATATGATATCTTCATAACATAACATATGTCTTGAATCAGAGAATTTAAAATGAAAGTTTCTTACTTTAAGTCTAGACTTCCATCATGCACGTTCAAAAAACTTGTGTAATGACTATTGGTTTATTATAAATCTATTATAAAAACATAATAATATATTTAATTCCATTTATTATTTACCTATATCCTTTTATTACCCATTTATTAAAAATTTCCTTATAAAAATCATGTAAAGGGTAATAACTGCATCATTTTTTTCAATGTATGTTTTTGTTTTGTAATCTTGTTCCTTTTACATTGTTAATGGTTCTATAATTTAAGGAATGATAACCATGATATAAATATAATCTATATTTATTATATATATATATATTAATCTATAACAGTTGTTGATAGAAAAGAATTACATTGAATTTTGGTGGCGGTATGCCATACGTTTGCATGAACGTTGTTCGTAGTTTCTCGACAGTTAGAATAAAAGACTCATAAATAATATGTCACCTTTAAAGATTAATTAGTTTGTAATATATATCATATAAATTAATTAAATTTATCTTTATTACATTAAATTCAATTCGTATATGAAAAAAGAGTCGCATCGCTTTTTGAGGTAGTAGTCTGACATACACACGAATGACGTTATCGTATTCCCATGTATTGGAAAGTGAAATGTTATATGTGATATTATAATTAAATATGTATAATTATGTAAAAAATATAATATAAATATGATTAATCCATCGTTATATTGTTTCATGAGTGTTGATGAAGGAAAATGAAGTGCATCGGTTCGCGAGGCTGTTGTCCACCATACACACGATTGAAGGTTTCATTTTTCACATGATTGAAGAAATGAAAGATATAGGTAGTTAAATTAACATAATAAAACATAATTATATGGGAATTAATTTTTTTATAATATATTTATGGGTAAATAATTTTTTATGTTGTTAGAGGATGAAATAAACTAAAAATACAAAGTTGAGGACTACACCTCTTCTTCAAAGAACCACATTGGGTTTACTACTAATGCTTTCATAAGAAAGTTTCACAATAAAAATAAGAAGACTAGGAATTGGAGATTAAATTAGAAAATATATTTAGGTAGTTAATATATGAAATAATGGGTTTTTAAGTGTTTATAGGAGAAGATAGGGGTTCCCTTCAATAAGTGGTTGAAAGGACGGACTTGGAATATTTGAAAAGAAAATAATGTACCTAGGTTTTCCCCATGAGACTTGGATCCAAAATGGTTAATTTCTAAACATTAGAATATATAATAGAGAATTTTGGTAATCCAATGGTAATTATAAATCTTTGTGTTTTTCTTAATTCTTACCTTTTTAGTTTAGCCCACAGTATACCAGTTTTTACATTAAATGCAGTAATTATTTTTTACCATTTACTATTCAATTTGACCAAAAATAAAGAAAAACATATTAAATAATATTAATTATTATGAATAATAATATTTAATTAATTATTAAAAATTCCATTCATATATTTGTGGAAAAAAATTTAAATTAAAACCACAAATTTGATAAAAAAACTGTTTTACAGTGAAAGTTAATCATAGGTATAGAAAGTATTAATTATTGGTTCCAAAATTAATTTGATTTAAATAACTTAAATATGATTAATTAAAATATTATTGATCTAAAATTACTTTTAGAAACTTTTTAAGAAAAAATTAAACCATATATATTCTTTAAGAAAAAAGGTAGATTTCAATAGAAACCATTAATTTTCACTATTCATTAAAAATTAGTATTTTAAAAAACTACCAAAAACTCACAGTAAGATAATTTAGGAATTATAATATAAAAAATTATTCTTATTTACAAAAAAACGGTTACTCTAAAATTATAAAAAAATAATCATAAAATAATTTAGTACATATCGATAAAAAATGGTTTCCAGGAAAACTCATTATTAAAGGAAATAATTATTTTAAATTAACAATATAAATAAAAAATTAATTATATGATTTTTAATCAATATATATATATATTATATATATTTAATTTATATAACTCATAATTAGTTTTTATTTTTGTTAATTAGAATATAAAAACATTATGTACTTACGAACAGTCTTTAGAAAAACAATTCTTTGGTATAAAAAATATTTAGCCAAAATAATGAAAATTCCTGATAAAAATGAAATTAATTAAATTATTATAAATACGGTATTTCATATTTATACTTATGAATAAATAAAAATTGATGCACACTTTAAATTACATAATTTAATGAAATGAACTGATAATATTTATAAAAAAAATTCACTAAAAAAACAATGTTTTTAGAAAATTATAAAACATTATCCATAAGATAATTATGATATGTAGTCTATAAAAGAAGGTATAATTTTTATAAAATAAAATTTTAAAATTTGTGGGGAAATAAATATATTATCCATTTATATAATAATTAAAATAATTTTTTTAAACCATATTTTTGAAGTATAAAATAAATTTTACTAAAAATTGTGTGATTATTTCATAATAATTAATCAATATATTATTATCAATTAGGTCTTTTATATATATTTCATAGTGTGGTTTATTAAAACTAATTGTTTTGTTTTAAAAAAGCTACTAGAAATAATAAATTTATTTTACTAAAATATTTCATATGATCTCAGGGTGTTGCAAATATAATGATTTTATACTATATTTCGGATGTATTCCCTGGTCAACCAAATATATCCTTTCATTCTGGTAAATCATCCTGCTCTGCCCATGATGCCCAGGTTTTTCATGGATTTCATCGATATACCATTAACCATTTGTAATAAAACCCCATCCTCTGGTGATGTGGAAGTCACCCTTTGGTGATAGAAGTCAACATTGGAATTCTAGGGATCCAACGAGTCCATCTCGAGAATGATGTAATTAATTTTAATCTCAACAGAAAAGAGTTCCCATATGAAGATACATCCAATTATCTAATGGGATAACTATCTGAACTAGAATACATTATCTGATCGTATCCCCAATGGATTATCAGGTATTATCACGCCATAGGTATACTGAACAAAGAGCACAAGGCTATCCATAACAGTCCTATATATGACTGAATGACAGGCACCTATATTAAAACGGGAATATACTAATAAATAAGACACCATAATTATACCTCTTACCACATAAGTTTCATCACTATACTCCTGAGGTATCGGCTATAATACATACATCTACCATGATTAGTGACACTAAGATATAGCTTGGCTACCCTGAGTAGGTCCACTATATAGGTTCTATAAATCTAGTATAAGTATACCTTGTCAAAAATCACCACCATGACATGATTGGTCAGATGAAATCCAGCACAATAGCTAATGATAATATGGTTACCCCTCTCCCAAATGTAGAGTCTTTTTAGACCCTCTCCCACTGGGTTCTCATGGAAAATCTCTAACAAATCAATGAATTTGATCCATATTTCTATATAACTGACACACGACTATGTCCTAGGTACAATGGGGTTTTATATTTCATGGTTTACCAAACTGATAGCACCTCACCATGCTAACTTAGTACATACAATGGCTAGTAATTTCAGTAAAAAAATCTCTAAACTATTCATCCAACTATTGGATGATGTTGTAATAGATCTAGGTGCAGAACTTCCCCGTCTCACACCCCCAGCCTCTCTCGGGTTACATTTTTCGATAAGCTCTTAATTCACTATTCTATATAAGCTATTATAATGAAATAAATTCATATATGATCTGATTTCATTATAGAGACAATCCTAGAATCACATAACATTAGATAATTGAACACCAAACAGAATATGTGATAAATGATAGAAATCTATAAAATGGGAGGAATAGTCCAATACTGATGAAGAATAGTTGTCCATGTTCTTAAACTCTCTATATATATCATCCCTAATTATCTTGGGATATAAATAATTGTAGAATTCCATCTAAAAATTTCTAAAATAAATCGTGTGATAATGATCCCTCTAGGTAATAGCTTCCCACTATATCTTAGTTGAATCAAGTAACATATATGTATCAAGTTTCACACTCCTATTAAGAGGTGTCTCAAGATACTCAAAAATCTATTTTTTTGACCTCTAGCCCTAACTCCTCATGATTTGAACTATAATACCTTGAAAACATGGGAATATGCTTCTACTGAAACTCATGCATCAACTCTTTCAAAGTCAAGGCTTCTCATGGGGATCTAAGAAAAATATTATAAAGTGTTTGAAAACCTATAAAAACTGGACATTGGTACCCATATCAAGTATAAATATTGGTTTCACTAAAATTACTATTGGAGGTTCTGTTGGTGGCCCAAATACCACCACATACAGAGCATGGAATTCTCCACCCTCCCGATGCATGACTGAGACCATCATGGTGCCTTGACTCTTCAAATTAAAAATACACACCTCTTCACAAGAATTGATAATATGTATAATTTTATATATATTAATAGGATAGGTACAAGACTCTTTATATGAGTCACATTTCTCTTTTTCTACCAAACCCGGGTGTGGGAATTGTAAAAATCCTAATAGAAAGGAAGAGACAATGTCATCTTCCCACTACTATGGTCAATTAAAGGTAAAGTTCTCTTCAATAAGCTAAAGTCCCTTTTATACAGAGTTTCAATTTCAAGTTATAGATGAAAAAAACCTTTAAGTTTCAATTTTAATTCCTGTTTAATATTGACCATTTATTTTTAGAATTCAATTACATTTAAATTCATTCTCAATTACATAAAAAATCTCTTAAAATGGATGAATTATATAGATTACCATTTCTTATTTGTAAGGACTTATACACCTTATAAATAGAAATTCTCCATCTAATTAAATAAAAAAATTTATTTATCAAAAAAAATCATGATATTTTTGAACAATTTCATGGACATAACAATAAAGGAAACAAAACATGCTATAAGAAATGGATATATTAATATAAACATGGAATAACATATTCATGATATATAAATATTTAAGTGACTATAATGATGCATAATGAAATACGTCCTCTTCATGCCATCCATGGGTAAAGGCCCATGTTCATAAGGAACATAAAAAATCAAGTGCATCACCCAATTGTGAAATCAAGAAAATATTAATAAGAACCATCTAGATGTACATTTCCCATCATAGGTAATTTTTAGATTTAGTACATATAGGTTATCTAATCCTAGGTATAGGATCATGACAAAATTCAATGAAAATCCATCTCCTTGTGTATACCTTCCTAATTAGTAATGAAATAATTGAAATGAAAATAAAAAAACTCCTCTAATTCAACATTGTGATGTGTCATACCTAGTTTACTCAATAAAAACGAAAAACATTTTCCTATATAACATCATGTGTGCCTCCTAGTATTCCAAAGGCTATCATCTACCAGTGAGGGTCCATTGTGGAATAGTGGGGGTATAATATCCTCGTATTCAGAGTGTGTCACAGTGGTATAATCATACCAATAAATAGTTGAATATCAGGAGATAATTTAATATCAGATGAGTAAATGATGTGTGGTAAATAAATAACCCACATAGATCTGGGTTCCCATAGAACACCCATCCATGGATACCTTCTTTATACTAATCTAGAATATCTCTAAGTAATCAGTTGGTCATAATTTAATTCATAATAATGTATTAGGACCTGTATTGTAGCCTAATAATCTTCAGTGAACCATATATTATCAATATGTATATAATAAGGCCTTTAAAAATATATTATTATTTTCAAAATCATTCTTGTTCTTTGGCTTGGATGATGCACCGTATAATAAATTCATTTTTCATTTGCAATAAACCTAATCCCATACATGTAATTCCTAATTTGGGACTCAAGTATCGATCTGTGTATCTGTAATCCCATCAACATAGATGTGCGTCCTAATAATTTCTTATATGAACCATGGTATCACTCTGAGTGCGGTATAAAGTCAATGACCTCTGCTTCCATCCTTCATGGTTGGCAATAGGAACCCAAGTCTCATACATGGAATATATAATTCTATTCTCTATAATCCCATCTGTAGCAGTTCATATAGGGAACCCAAGTGTCACTAGTGGAATAATAACAGTCTTCCCTCTATATCTGTCATTGAATGTCCACATAGGGAGTCCAAGTATCACTCAACCATATAAAATGATCTTATCTTTGAGCCCATCCTTAGTGGTTTTCAAAGGGATTCCTAGTGTCACACATGGAATAATAACAATATTCCCACTGAGCATGTCCTCTTTAGTCCACATAGGGAGACCAAGTATTACTTGGGAATAAATAATCAAGACTCCATGTGAGCTCATCCATGGGTTTTATAAAAGAATTCATGTGTCAACTAGGGAATAGGATAAATAAATTTATTTTTATTTAATTAATTAATCCCGATTATTCTATTTATGGAATTCTGATCCAGAACCAATCTCTCAAACTCTGTATTACAATAATAATGGTCATTTTCCCAAGACTAATCGTGTCATTTAAGTTCAAATTTTAACTCATTTGACCATCAACTTTATATAAGAAATTCCATCACCTAAACAAGGTGGCTGAAATCAAATTATAGGCTTAAAAGTTTTAGCATCAGATGAATCCTCCAATTCAATTAATCGGTAGTTTGGATTTAAAGAAAATATCATGCCTAATAGAGAATGAAAATAACCAAATTCATACCGACATGGTCTTCCATTACCTTATTTGTTCAATTTAATTTTTATTTTAACAATTTTATTTAACATCCCAACTAAAGGGATAAATAACACACCTCTAGGTGAAAAAAGTTTATTGGTCACCCAAGGTGGTTTTATCCATTTTAAAAACACACCCAAAGGTGTGGTTAAATTCAAAGTCATTACCCATTCATGATATAAAACTGGGTATCGTGATTCATATAGGTCAATACTACCAATTTAATTTAATTACCATTACATTTAATAAGTGTCTCTCAAAAAATAAATTGTGAAACACAACGATTTAATATAAATACCAGGATACTATGGAAAAGGTACAAGACCTCCTACCCTAGTGTGGTAGTCGAATCCTCTTCTATTTTTTCCACTAATCAATGATATATTGAAATAAATTGAGGAAATGGATAAAAATCCTATGGATAAGGAATATGGGCTCGCAAAAAAATAAATCTTTTGATTAGAATAATAATAAAAACAATGGGGAAAAGAAATAGAGGTATTACAAGGGGATATCTAATCAGACGGACGGTAGCTTGATCGAAGACTGGATGGGGAAGATCCTTAAATGCCTATATTTAGGTATAGAGGAATCCCAAAGTTATAGGAGGAAATATTAATGAGAGATAATGGGATAAGTGATGGATAAGATATAAAGAGAGGGGGAACCCAGTTTCACCTATTTTTATGAGGCCATGCAGTTTGGACACATGGTTGGATAAACCGCAACCCAACCATTATCACCCCACTACACAGGGATCACACCCACATTTCCTATAGAACACCATTAATCAAACTGTACATATCCCGTGTTCACCCTCAGTCTCAAACCCACACGGCCAAAACCCCAATGCACAATTTAAAAGAACCTTGCATCACCATTCATGGTCGCATAGTTTGAGAGTTACAGTTAGTAATAATAGTAAGATAACCATGTTCCTTAGTTGTTTCTTCCAAAATCTGGATCTTCATGCTCTGAACAAGCTACAGATGCTCTTGGACCCTTCCTTATACCAGAGGGATCATTTATAAGGATAATATAAATGGTTTAAACCATGATTTAAATGATAGATGCATTATTGAAAATTTGGGGTTTTACCCTCGTGAGGCCCATTGTGGTTATAGATTATATGATTTTTATAGTAGATTTTTTATCATTTTTGATATTGATCACATGTATATATGTTGTTACTGTATTCACAAGATGATATTATTTCCTTGTATTCTTTACCATGTTATGGATATTACCTTTCATTCAGAGGAATCATTCATGGTGATCGAAATAGGTGGAACATCATGGCGTATCATTCCCATAGAGTGGGGTCCCTCATTACATTTGATGATTGATATGATGGACCTAAGTGGTGGGTTGATATAAAATTATTCCAATGAATTTTTGGTTGAGGAAGAAATTTATTCTTAGTATTATTCCAAGTACAATATTATATGATGACCAATGAAGTACCAAGTAGCATGCCCAATTCCTAGTGTTATATAGAGTGACATGACTTACATGATGTCCAAGGAATGTTTGGCCACATGTAATCATTATTCCATCATGATTTTGAGTGAAATATTCTCTAACCTCATGGATAGTTTTTATTAATTCCAATATCACCTCATTGTACTTATGGAATGGATCTAAAGAAGGTGTGATTGGTGGTTTTTTATGTCCTTGTTAGCATATCATTTGTTGGTACATGATTGATTCTTTTTTAAGTTGGTTTACACATTTATTAATATCATGGAATACAAAAATTATAAATGGACACATTTTTTATGTACACGTTGGTTTCTTCCATTCTGGTTTTTATTAGTCACACACTATAACATAATTTCAATGCACACAAGAATTTTTGTATAAGGGTTTGAGTAAGGGAATGGGGGCCCTTGAGGATGGTTGATACAAGGAGCTTAGATAAAGGAGTGGTAAGGGGATGGAATATGGATGATCATCACATGTTTATTTATTTATTACCTATGACACATTTTCCTTGGTTAGTATTTCCACTTTAGAATCCATTTTATTTATCATATGACCGGTATTCCATCTATTTAGTTTATTCATGTTTACCCTAGTTAATATTATATTTTATGATATTTTGTTATATTATATTTTGTTTCAAGACTAGAGACTAATGGTATATTCTCCCCACTTATACACATATACCTTCACATCTTGTTGAGAGAATCTTACATATGAGGAGGTATACATGAGGTCATGTGACACTTCAGTTTATACTTAGTGCTTCTATCCAGCCTATTAAAAAAGTCTTCAAGATCTTATCTATGAAATAATGGAATATATTTTGAGTACATAACACCCTAAACCTGATAACAATATCACATATTGTAAAAGAAAACATAATATTTTGATGGAAATGGTAAGGATTGCTATTGAAAAGTATAAGTATGTAATTTCTTCTGAATGGAAGATATATGTATGACAATATATATTCTGAATAAAGTTTTACAATCAAATATGGTATAAATTTCCCTCTATGATATGTGATATAAGAAGAATCCAACTGTGAAATATTTTATGGTGTTTTAAAGTCTATTCCTAATAATTATCACGAATAAAAACAAGGTAAAATTTGATTAAAAGATAAATAATGAATTTTTATTGGTTACAAAACCAACATAATAAGCTAAAAGTGTTGAAAAAATAGTTATAAAAAATTGGAGAGTCATTTGGTGTTGAATTTATTGAAATTTAGTAAAATATATGGGTTTTAGAAAAAGGTGATGAACAAAAAAATATATTAGAGAATCTTAAAAAAACAACTAAAAATAATTAAAATCATAAAACTAATATTTTAAAATATTTTTTTAATGAATATATTGATGAACATAGATATTCTTGGAAAATACATGAATTTTTTAATAATATAAAACAAGGTTGAACCATGTAATATCATCATATTTTTTGAATCTTCGGTTTATATTTGAATAAATTTTAGAATAGAGAATTAATTGTGACTTATCACTTATATTGAACCTCAATAAATATCAAGATTATTTAAGAATAATTAATTTTTATAATCCACCTATGAGGAATCATATGAAATTTAGAATAATTAAACATGGGAAATTGTATTTAAAGTAGAAATAATGAATATCATTTAAACTAAATGGCTATTTTAGAATGGGATCAATGAAGAGGGAGAATATTAATTAAATAATGAGTGGTTGGTTTTTAATTGATATTCAAATGTATAAGGAATTAATATTATAGATATCATTTCATTGTTTCGAGGATTGATATTATCTAACTATTTTTTGATATTTCTTCTCATCCAAAATATAGGTTTTATCAGATTGATATAAACATAAAAATCATGAATAAGACAGTTTAATAAGATTTTTTTATTTTGAAAAACTAATTATATTAGAACTTTATAAGGATGTAAATATTATTTAAAAACTCCATTAATATTTATATTTTTTTAGGTAGGACCCTCATCCATGATACTCAATATTTTATAGTTTCTTGAAAATTTTGAATTTTTAAAATTAAATATTTCATATTGAAAAATATATGGAAGATAAAAATTTTGTAACTATGAAATTCATTTTTTATGTTGATGATATAATATTTTTTAGTGATATTGATAAAAAATTTAAAGAGTTATTATAGAAAATTATATGGTTCTTTGAAATATCAGTTCTAAAAAAGATAAAATTATTTATTAGGATACATTTTGTTCAAAACAAGGGTTATATTTTCCTTTCATAGGCAATGTTTACCAATGATACATTACTAAAGTTTGACATGGTAGGTTAAATTGTTATTTATAATCCTTTATATATTTGATCATAGTTGATTAAATGTCAATCTAGTAAAAATATTAACCATAGAGGCTTTTGAATGTTAACAAAATGATTACAATATCTTACAAATGTTCATCCAGACATTATGTATGTATGAACATTTTATTCCAAATATTAGTGTTACCATTTCTAATCACACATAAAGGATAATAAAAGAATATTTATGTGTAGTAATGGAATAAAATAATTATTGGTGTATTAAATAAGTGATTAGATAACCTTACATGGAATCATGGATATTTATTTGGATGGTGATTTTTATAACCAAAAATCAATTTCCAAATGAAAATTATTTTTGGGATATTTTTTTTGATGGAATAGAAAAAAATTAAAACATAATATGTTCTGTTAGGGTAATATAAATATATGTTTCTACAAACTATTATTGAGCTAAAATTATGTGGTTGAAAGTTTAGTTGGAAGAATTGAATATGAATATTGAAAATCCATTAAAAGTTTATGTTATAATAAGAGTGATAAGGATCTTTTTAAGAACATTATCACTACTCTGGATCAAATCCTATTGATGTAATATTTCCCATCTCACTTAGAATACATTATTGGATGTTCCCCCACTATGGATTGGATTATATTAGTAAAAATCATTGATAAAAGGATTAGAAAACGTTTTCTCATATTGTGGTCTGATCCAATTGTTTTTATAAAGAAGGGTAAGGGAATGTAATGACGATTGGTTATATAAAAATCCCTTTAAAAATATTTATTGTAATGGATAGATAGAATAATCTCAACAACACTTATTTATCTAGGAGTGTCATGTTAGTAATTTTTTCCTTGAGAAAGACTATAATATGATGGAAAGTTTAAAGTTTTGAATTATTAAAAGAGTTTTATTAGCAATATATAAAAAAGGAGATATTGAATTTCCCCTCAGATTATGATAGAGTTTTAATAGATTTCACCTCTATTTTAATGGATTATTTTGGGTTTAGTGGTACATATTTTTATAATCCATCAACTAAGTCATGGTATTTGGAATATTCACCAAAATATCATCGGGGAATGGAGATTTTGTGTTTTACCAAAGTGTAATCTAGGATATTACTTAGGTGGTTCATGTTATTGTCTTTAATGTCATAAAAATCACTCTTTCATAAGATTAATGGTAATTCATTTTAATTTGGTCCAAATACATGAAAATAAATAGTTCATTAAATATGTACTGGATACTATAAGAAAAATTTCAATGATAATATAGGTTTAATATATTTAGACCACTAGAAGAACTATATACATAAGAGAACTGTTGAAACTATTAAAGGCTATAAACTATTGATTTTAAATTATAAATAGAGAGAAATAAATGATGTAAAGGATGAATTTTATGGATCTACACTCACTAAAATGTTTGAGTGACTTTACATAAAATTCATTAAATAACACCATTTTTAATATGATAAGTGAAATGTAAAATCATCATTATTCATGAAGTAATTATCACGATCCAATATAAGAATTACATAAGGGTTGAAGACTGTGGATGCTGAGTTTGGTAGAGAATATAATTCTTTCAAACCCTACTATATTAAAAACTGATTTAAGGATGTATAGTCAAGGCATTAAGTGAGCATGAGCTTCAAATTATAGCTTGTGTATTCCCCACTTTTATTAGAGAAAGTTATCTATATAATTGAGGAACATCATTCAAGTAATATTTAATTATTTTTCTGAAATTTTGGTCAAATAAAATTATAGAAATCCCCAAATATATTCTTTTTAAGAAACACTAGATTGAATAAAGAGATCACTGAGTTAAGGAGGCATAAATTTATAGTTACAATAGATAAAAGTTTTATATTTAAAGGTTCTATAAATACATGTTTTTCAGAAGAACATTTTTTTTCATTATTTATGGTTCATAGGATAATAATATTGTGTTATTATTGTGAATTGATATAATATTATTATCATGAGACATTATTGTGGGATACATTTTTGTGTTACGGATAGTTCCCTAGCAAACCTTTTTAACTAATAATTATTATAGTTTAAAATTTGTGACTCATATATCATGTTCACAACAATGAGTATGTTACCTCATAGTGAATGAAAATTATTGAAAATATGTGTATGTTTATTTTTTTTACTAATGGAATACTGGTGTGAGTTTATTTTATCATGTTAGTGGATAATGAGCTTAACAACTTACAGAGGATAAATTAATGTTATGGGACATTTTATAAAGGAACCATATATTCAACCCACCCCACTTCTCAATAATTTAACCATTCCAATGTATAAAAAAATTACATTTATAATTATAATTTATAATTACATATATGGGCAAATATTTATCTATGTAGGGGTTTCATACTTCTATTATTTTTTATTTTAAAAAGATGAATTGTTTGGTATTTCTATATAATTTAATTTAACTATTAATTTTATTTTTATATAAAAAATATAATTTTTTGACATCATGCATTAAAAAATAGTTCAAAGCCTCACTCTTTACTCCATTTTTGAGTTCAACACCCTTGTAGTTTGGAATAAAAAATTAATTCTCTCACTTTCTTCTCACACTAAATTCATTAAATTTTTTCCTATAAGGATGGTTATATATATATTCTTCATTATTTTTTATCTTATATCATTTATATCCCACCTCATATTTTCCTTTACTTTAACCAAGGGTGTTTGGTATGATGGGGTTTTAATTTTGGAAGTAAATAACCTCCTTTTCCATGGGGATATTTGTATCAAAGGGTTAATAATATCCTTATTAATACATGTTGACCTCACCTGTTTTGATAATCTCAATAATGTATTCATATGTGTTGAAAATCCCAATTATGTTTTCAATATCTATGATATTCTTAAGTTCCATTACTCTATACTTTAATTCTTTCAAATCTATGATCACACCAATAATAATCTTTAAAATAGTCTTTGGAATATGTTAATCCTCATTTATTCATGTTCATACAAGTTATAAATTGATTCTAACCCAATTGTATGTGTTCTACATAAAACAGATAAGTAATCTGCCTATAGCTACTGATAATGAGCTACCGGTAACCAGTCTACCGATAGACTTAGTCTACCGACAGACAGCTACCGATAGACTTAACACAGAGCTACCGATAGACTTAACACAGAGCTACTGATGTGCTTATAAATGTAAGCTACTGACTTACAGACAGCTACCGATACAAATATAGAGCTACCGGTGTAAGTATAAATAGCTACCGATGGAATAAGAGTCACCGATGGACGAAGCTACTGATAGACTCATAGCTACCGATACCAACGCATGGAGCTACCGATGCATGTACCTACCGATGTTCAAGCTACCGATGTTCAAGATACCGATGTCCAAGCTACCGATGCTGATCACCTACCGATCACTCGACGCAATGTTTGAATTTCTTTGTTTCCTATATTTAATCTATCCAATGGTCATATCATGTACATTTTAATGATTTGTCAAATATCTGATAAAGGTTGTCGGATGTCAGGAACCCGTACCTCGTACCTGCAGAAAGGAAATATTTTCTGTCTCCTGTTGCACGTGACATAAATACAAGAAGACTCTGCTGAAGAGATAAGCGAGACAACACACACAGAGACAAGGAAGACATACGACATACTCAAGAAAAAGCTCTGTGCATACAAGAAGAACCAAGCAAGACAGAATCACATATACAATAAAGCATACTCGAGAAGATTTCTGTGCATTCAAAAGAATATCAAAGAGCTTCATCGACTACATCTCACTACCTACGATCCTGGAGCATACGACACTCTGTTTCTCAAACAGAAACGAGAAGAGGAATCAAACTCACTTCTGATCGAATCCAAAGAAGTCCAGAGCTACACTGAAATCACCAGAACCACTTCTAAACTCTACAACTATTGTTCTGTGATTTATTATTACTCTTTTCAAGTAGTGTGTGTTATCTGCTGTATCTAACACATACACTGTCTCCTGTACTCAAACTGAAGGATTTGTAAATCCTTACCAAACTCTTTCATTCTTTCTTTCCCACGAATAACAGTGGTAGAGGTCGTGTGTGACCTGGACAGCTGGTTGCTGTTGTACTGTTTCCCACGAAGAACAGTGGTAGAGGTCTTGGACCTGGACAGTTGTAAACTGTTGAACCCCGATCCAGGGTGTGGATCATTTTTATATAAACTTTTGAGAGGACTAAGTCTCGGCTTGAGACTGAACCTCTTGGTTACATTGTTGTGCCATCTCTTTCAAAGTTTTACTCCGCTGCTAATCACTTTAAAACTAATACTGTTTTTAAAGTTACTTTGATAATTAAATTAACAAGTGTTTATGTTAAGTGTAGATTAGTAAGTTAGTTTCAAAAGATAATCACACACTCTTGTGTTGATTAACTGGGAATTAATCAATCCCTTGAGAATCTGACAGAACCTCTACTTTAATATAAATTCACTACAGTTTAATTTATTATTTTATTTGGGGGTCTTTAAGACACTGTTTTTAAATACAGAAATTTTAATTGGTACTCAATTCACCCCCCCTCTTGAGTAAACCACTCCGACCAACAATACACTTCCATCACCACTATTAAAATGCATCATCATTTTAATGGATTTTAGGTTGGTAATTTTGACCATCCATTTTAATTGGAAAGATCCAAAGTTATAGTGAGATTTGAATTAATTTCACATCCTATGAATTCTATTTTTGACATTATATTATGTATTTAAAGAAGGTTTCATGGTTTTTATATTAAATTTTATTAATGAAAGTATTTTTTTGAGGGTTTAGTTGTAAATTTCTACATATATAACACTCTCAACCCATAATGTGTTCAATGAAATTCCTATTGTGTTTTTCCAAAGAAATAGTTATAGTTACTATATTAAAAATTTTTATTAATTATAATGGTTAAATATAATTTTATGAAACTAAATCCATGGGATAATGGATTTTATACACTTATTAAATTTACTTCCATATTTTTATTTATAATACACACAAATTAATTAAATATTTTGTTGGGGAATGGTTTTTTGTGTTTTAAAAAGATATATCACAATGTTTTTATAAAAATTAACACATGCGAAAAGTTATAAATGATTTACATAAGTATATCTAATAATTATGTTATTCATGACATGGATAGGCTATTAAACATTGAATTTTATTGATTCACTATATTTTACTGTATTTTTAAGGGTATTATCGAAGGGGTGTCCTTTATTTTCATTATAATATTTTTAATTCCTTCTATTTAATGAAAATATTTAATTTGAAAAACCTTTGGAACTTAATAGGGTTCCTATGAAAATATCCAAGAACAATTAAGCAGAAATTATATATCAATAATTCCCTTATAGTCATGATAGGGCACTGGTTATAGTGGAGAGTCATGATTCCCCTTTGACTATTCCCTAATGGGATTACTGCTTGTTTAGGGGGATTCTCTAACTAGAATAAGTTATATAGTTTTATATAGACTATATTTTAATTGGACATAAATTCTATATAGTTACTATGATTATGGAGATAGATGTATATTATTTGTGATGATAGATGGTATCTCTATCTTAGGTCCATAATAAACTCCTTATAATTCCTATATAAAAATTTTATTGAAAAGTTTCCATCATGTTGACTATATATCAATTAATAATTACTTATTATTTTATTTATATTTTTAAAGGTTCTCATATTAAATTAAGAAAAATATTTTATCCTATGGAACATTATTGTAACATTCATTATAAGATTTTCCACATTTATATATTTATAATTTTGTATTCCATTCAAAAAAATGATTAATTTTTCAGTTCTGTAAATAACGTTTTTTAAAATGAAAAAATATATATTTTCTTATTAAAAATGTGAAAATAAATTTCACTTTAAAATTTTTATTTCAAACTTACATGTAGAGCATTTCAATGAAAGGGAACATACAAAATACTTTGTGGGATCATGATGAAATTTTACTCAAACTAACTTCACACTTTGTGGTATGTGTATACATTTCTCTCTCTTGGAATGTTTCTTAAGTGAAGCTGGCCAGATAGTTACATTACTTTTTAAAACGAATTACCATTTTATTATTTTTCTGTTGGTATAAGCGATGTCATATAGGTGTATATGTGTCATATAGAGATGATATTGTTTTTTTGTCTTTTTATGTTCATTATTTTGTATTATTTTGTCATCCATAATTATTGTAATTTGTTACACATAGATTTAGTAGGATGGGATTATAATCACTTATTTAGTTTCCTTTGGTTTTTTTATGTTCATTATTTATCAGATAGAGTAAATGGTAAATCATTCCCATTATATGTTGTCGATAACCTTGGAACCATTTATTGTCTAATAGTGATCAAGAATGACCTTTAAGTTTATGGAAGAATAAATTGAAAACAAGAGATTTGTAGATCAGGTTGTTTTATCACAAAATAGTATTAAATATTGAGCATGGAGTTGATTGAGTGGTTTGTGGTGGTTAGATCATCATAACTTGACATGTAAACCATAATCAAGCTTTATCATCCTTTTTATAGAAGAATGTCATGTAACCACGGATTTATATGATTGTGTGGTGTATGTAAACCCTCAATTGGGTTAATAAATTCATTTTAATTTTTTAGGTGGTGTGTCTTGAATATTTTTGTCCTATAAGAGACATCTTATTTTCTACCTCATTCCTTATAACTTATATTAATTTTTTGATTGGATTCCTAAAATAAACAATTCATGATCCGTGAATGGTTTTTGGTGAAATTAATATTTATTCTAAATGTATTGTGTATTTTAAAGTATTTCATTGATTTATCAATTATATGTTTGAATGATAATGTATACATTGATTAAATAATATAAAATGATCTACTTGGATATGATTAATTTCTTTCAAATGAGTATTTTTGTAATTTAGGAATTTTAAATTTTAAACCTTTAAATGGAGGTATTCTTCTTAATAATTTGAAAATAATGGAGATTTAAAAATATAAATACAAACTAATAAATTAAAATAATATTTTTTTTATTTTATACATTTAACTGAATGGATTTTTATTTTGTGTAAATATATTATTATATGTATAATCTTTGGGAATTTATTTAAATTTATAAATGTTTTTTGGTATTATCATTTTAAAACATATTAAAATTTATTTATTTCAAATTTTATTTATAAAATTTGTTTCAAAGTAAATGTTTTTTTAAAATGAACTAATCGTGTTTTAACAGTACATTGCTATTACTTTTTAAGGATGTTTTTTAACTCCTCTTAAATTTATAATATATTTTCCTTTAAAATAAATTTTATGGTTTGTATAGTTTTTAATTAATAAAAACATAACTTAGGTGAATAATGACACATTATTAAATAAATTCAACACATTACATAGTTTTTAAATGAAACATAGATAATAAAATCAACGTATTTCAAAAATTAATAGGGTTTTATTTTATTTTGAAAAAATCCATTAATTCAAGAGAAACTGGTTTGATGAATTATATCATTTTGCTTAATTTAATAAATTGATAAAATGATATCATTAAAATTTACTAATATTATTAAAATAATTATTATTAAAATAAATTAATAATATCAATAGATCGATTGAGACACTATAAAGAATGTAGATTTAATTATTCATGTGTAAAGAAAAATATTTTTTAAAATAATTATTTTTGTTATATAACATATATGTTTTATTTAAGGGTTAAATTTATAAATATTATAACTTTAGTATTTTAAAATTAAATTAATTATTTATTATGTTGTAATAACTATCCTCTGGATAATTTTAATGATTTTTCAAGAATGGTTTATTATTTATTGAAAAGAAAGAAATTACTGTTTTACAAATAACATAACATTTAAAACATTATTATGATATAATAATGACATTAAAATATATAAAATGTTTTATTCAATCAAATAAGTATTTAAAGAGTAAAATACTAAATTTAAAATTGTTTTGTCGAATATTAAAACCCTCTCTTGACTTCTTATAACCTAAGTTATATTTTATTTAAATAAAAAAACTATCTAATTCATTTTACATTAATTAAGTATAAATGATGATACAATTTGTTTTGGATTAAATTTAGAGTAATAAAATAATATTTTTTATCCATAATCCAATAAATTTCATCGATAACAATTTTATACAGGATTTTGGTTTAAATTGATTTTTATTATTAGAAAACCTTTTTTGAAAACTATTTTTTGTTTCATTTTTTGTACTTAATATATAACTAATTTTTAAAAAATCTTAAAATTGATTTTTTAATAAATATTCCATTATATTAAGCATTATAAACAAATTTTTTATTTGATTAACTTTTTTTAGTAAAAAAATGATACCTTTGAAAATAGTCCATCACATTGATATAGGTTAAAATGGGTTAACAGGATTAATATATAGGGATAAGGATCTAATATATCAATAATATTTTAATTTAATTTTCTTATTTTAGATTATTTCTACCTCAATCAAATAATATTATAAATTTAACATATTTTTCCACTTTCCCAGAAAAAATCAACATATTATTTTAAAGGTAAGGGTATTTTCAAGGGTGACACTCCCATGACATATAAAATGGAACCTCTTATCCTAATTTCTTCACACATATTAAGAACGTTATCTCAACTATAATCTACCAAAATCACATCAAAATACCCTCCGCATATCCTATAGGTTTTTATCTCACCAAAATGTCATCGCAAGAAGTATTTAGAAGAGATGAAAAGGAGGATACCTAAAGAAGTGGTAATCATCTTAACTAATTTTTTTAAGACTATATCTTATCATACATATTATAAATATTCCATAAAGACATAAAAATAATGAAATATATATACATAGTATATTTATATTTTATTATGTTTATGGATGACCCATTATGTACACATGTTCCATCTAATGGAAAATTAAAACATTGGTCATGCGTACCTGCTGACTACTGGCTCCATAAAGAGATGTATTCAATTTCTCATCACCTCCTACTATGGATATTTATAAAGATATATTTGATTTATATATATGATACTTATAAATTATATATTATTCAGAAATAAAACAAAATTATTTATTATTCCTTCTCTCTATCCATTGAAAAATGACATCATCGCTCGTGTGTACATGCTCACTGCTTCCTCCATGGAGTGGTGTATCTCATTTTTCAACAAAGACATAAATGGATTGTTATAAAATTGTATATAATAAATAAATATGAAATTTATTACATGATTAATTATCTATAACCTTAAACTATGAACATGGACTAGAAGAGTGGAACTGAAGCATATATGAAAAATGTAAGTTCTAACACCCTAATATTTATTTTCATAAAGAATTATGAATAAAATAGCAATAAAAAATTATAAGTGAATAAATTATATTAACAAGAATATGAATATGGATATATTATAGATTTATAATAAATATACATTCAATGTAAATAATTTTAGTCTGTGTATAAAGCATTTTAAAGCATGAGGTAAGGGTTTATGTTACAATATCACTTTTAATTGGCATTATCTGTATTTCAATTTCCATTATGTGAAATAGAAGGCTCTTTGTAACTACCCAAACATTTATAAATAGAATTTCCATTACGATTTAATTAAATGTATTGTTATGTATCACAGTTTTTTATATCCTATCAAATTGAAAATATTGTGAATCATCCTAACCTTTGATAATATAGTCATTGAAAAGTGATCATATGATTAGTATAAATATAGGGTTTTAAAGACCTCCAATGACATAGACCAAGGAAGTGATAACCTCAACTAATAGGATAATTCCCAATGAAGACCATTTATTAGAGATTAAAATGTAGATAAAATCATTGGTCTTTGGGATTTATTAAGCCCAAGCTAAGATCCAACCACTTAAGCACCAGAAAAACTATTTATAGGTTAAGTTCAAGCTCAAAGAAATCACATCCCAAACAATGTACACTAAACCACCCATTGAAAGTATTACCATTGCGCACCATTCCCATAGGTAATTTTTTAGTGTGTTAAAGGGATATTTATGATGAAAATAATCATATGAATTTATATATTTTATAGAATAATGTTCATATTTTCACCTTATCATTACTCTATAAATTATTTTGAATTTTATACAATAATCAAAAAATATATTAGTATTAAATTTAAATTCAGATATTTATTTTTGATGAATTAATGGATTTTTGAAATAAATATTTTCTATTAAAATATTATTTTTAAATAATAATTATTAAATATACATGATCATATAATTTTTATGAAGTTGAATATAATTTTTATAAGGGTTAAAAAACTATTAATATCAAAAAACCAAAAATAATTCAATAAATTATTATTATTATTTGAAAAGTGAAAATTGAAATATTTAGAAATTTTATTAAATAATATGAATATTATTTTATATAATCCTAATGGAAAAATTATTCATCATTGATTCTTTCATAATTTTATAAAACAGCCAAACTTTTAGGTAAATATTAAATACTATATAAATATACAGTGTGTATTATGTCATCAAAATGACCCAATAGTGATGTAATAAATACTATAAATGGAATCCAAGACTAAACCAATGTATCACATTTAAAATAATGTGATTTTATTTTTATTTTATTAGTTTTCTATAGCCTTTATGGATCCTCAAAAACCATTAATATATTTAAATTTTTTAAAATAATTGATTTAAGAGTGTGACTGACATCCACATCTACAAGGGTATTATTTTAATAGGTTATTCCATTTGACTTATAAACTAATTAAAACCAATTATATTTGTAAGAAACCATGGGTAGAAACCATGGGAATGTTTTTTGTTTTGGTTATTTTATTATATAGTGTCCAAAACCTTAGATTTATTAATGATGAAGAATTCCGCTCCATTTTCCTATATAAACCCATCCAAGATCCCATTTTTATTCACTAGAAATCATTGGATCATATAATTAATCTTCTCACCCCTCCATAAAGTCCTTCTAAGGTTCCCCCAAGCTCTCAAGAAGCTCCTCCCAAGTATTTGGAGACACACACTCAAGTAATTGATCCTTACCTTCTATTGTTTAGTCAAGTTTCCATATTATATTTTTCATTATATTTCCAATTAATAACATTGGGATATGTCATTACGGGTCCCTATGATTTACCATTTTATGTCCAAATTATGAGAGACCCATTTCTCTCTCATCAATCAAATTTATGAATTTTTATCTGACTTCGTTAAGCTGCTGAAATTTCACCACGATTTTCCATTCCAAAATAATTGTGTAGTGAATAGTGTGCCCATTTCTTATCAGGGGTGTTCATATTTATACAGTTATAATTCATGTAAATGGGACTTAAATTTATGTATTACACACTCCTTGATCATGGAATAAAATATGTAGATAATGAATCTATGTTGTATGATCTATGTGGCCTACTTAAGCATGAGAATGAATTGAATGTGACGGTTGTGCTTGAAATTATATAATACTCCAGTGCATTGGGAAATGTTTATTGTCATGATACATCATGTTGAGATAGGTAGTGATCCTAATTCCTTTAGGGTACTTTTTCCATGATGATTTATTTTTATTTATCTTATGTAGTGTTTTAAATTATTTCCCCATTTCCCATGTCGCCTTTATGATTATCCAAATTTATCATGTCTCATTGTTCATGTTTATGATTCTTACTCATTTTATATATGCCTACTATATAACCGGTATTATTCTCTTCATTTAGTGAATTTTAATTTCCTTACTATTATTTAATTCCCACCACATTAATATGTATATCCCCATGTTATCTCATGTAGTGTTAAGTACAAATAAATATTTTGATCATGTGAAAGAAGTTTTCAATATAGATGTTGTATTCCTTATTTGAAGTTGTTATGTAATTTAAATAATTCTCAAAGACACTAAAATTATAAATATTCTAGTTTGTATTATATTTAATCTAATGTAATAAATCATGTATTATTATTTAATAAAGGTAAATTTTTTCATTGTTTTTATTAATGTAAACATTTAGTGATTTTTGGATTGGGATTAGAAAACTCTAGAGAAAGCCTGAGGGATAAAACTAAGTATAAGAAAACATCCCTAAATTTAGAATGTATATATTAAGTGATTTATTAATAAAATACATAATTGTTTGGATAAAAAAAGTGTATGTGAATCTATCACAGATGTACATAGGGGTTAAACCCGAAATCACAACTTTGAACTAGACTCAACCATGAACTGGTGCATGAGAACATGTTTTTTAGTACAAATGGTTTGACACTCTTGGTGGATGTTCTTTTGTGTATTAATAATCCCATTGGAAACCATTATTAACGGAACAAAAATTCCCATATGTTTCTATGTTAGAATATAGCTAATGGATAACATTTATTTAAGCCTACAAATCAATAAGATAAAGAAATACATGTAATTTATAATTTATCCCTATAATGTCATTGGGTTCCTTTATTAGTTGTTTAATATTTTTATATTAGTCATCCCTATTTTTCCCTATAGTATATATCATTGATGGAAGTTGGAGGAATAGGATAAAAATTAATGTGATGGGTAATGTGATAATTTCCCCAATGAGATGTACAACCTGATAGGAGTAAGAATCACAAACTCTATGATGGTACTCTCTTATCTATCTTAGGTTCAGAATAGAAACCTATATTAGGAGGATTGTCCAAATACCCCTAAGATAACACAATCTACAATTGATACATTTATGCAACAAAGGCCTTTGAATTTCAAGGGATCATCTGCTCCCTTAATCATGGAAAAATTGATCAAATCCATTGAGAAGATCTTCTACATCCAAAAATATTCCAAAAAAGACAGAGTTATAATTGTTGATTATAATATGAAATGTGAAAAACATCAGTGGTAGACATTAATCAATAATACAAAGCCCGAGGAAGCGATCGAAGTGATGGGGTGGATGGAATTTCAAGAAATGTTTTTTATAAATATTTTCCTCAAACTCTCACATAAAATGGAAATAGAATTCCTTTCCCTCAAGAAAAAACGACGATGAATCTATCAGGTAATATGAGGAAAATTCACACGACTTTCATTATATGCCTCTAGCTTTGTCGAGACCTCTGAGTGTTAGGTTGATTGCTTATTTTGTGGGATAAAACCTTGTCTATGAAAATCCCAAGTGATCTATGACTTTAATAGCTTTGAGGAAATTGTCCAATGTGTTGTCAAAGTTGAGATAAAGATTAGAGAATATCATTTGCATCATAGGGAAAATAATTGATAAGTGGAGATTAATTATGGAGGTCTGATGAAGAAATATAATGGTGAAAAGAAATTTTAACATCCCATTATCCAAGGGTGTGGAAAGATTAAACCTGGAAATTTACTAATGGGAATGAGGAAATAATTTAGGTTTTGGAAGGAAGGATAACAAGCTAATTATTTCTAAAAAAAGAAACCTACTTATGTGATGGAGTGAAGGAATTCTCTTATCAACCCTTAGTGCATTTTTTGATTGCTTCAACATCAAGAAACTATGGTACATTGAAAACCAAGACAATAAGCCTTGGGTATTCGGAGAAAACCAGCATACTCTAAGGTAGCTAGGAAGATGTTTTTTTATCACAACCACTAAGGGGTATCCCGACAATGAACTGGTGATAGGTACACTATTTATTTACTCATGAATATCCAATGTACTATTTTATTCTATTTAGAATCATTCCTTCATATCATTAGTTTTTTTGGAACTATTCAAAAAACACCACAAATCATAGAAGTAGTGTTGTTAGTGAAAATAAAAAATAGTTCAATTATTGATTCCAAAGTATATGAATCCTCCCTTGTCAAAATTTTTGGTCCAAAATTTCCATAGAACCTTGTGATACTACCCTTAGTGGAATTGGATGAAATTATTATAATGTAATGGTTTTCCCTATAAATATACAAAATCAATTTCCTTGAGAAGGAAACCAATGTCTATATCTTAAATCTTCCTCCTATTCTTTACAAGTGAAAGGACAAGGAGGACACTTCATTAGCACTATCTCCCCAAGAATGGATATTATTTCCATTAAAGCAAGCATGTATTGCTCAAAGGATTGAGTCTACAGAAATTATCATCCTTAAATACTTTTTTATTCCAAAGGAATGCGCTGATGTGTTTCTTAAATAATTTTTTGGTATTTCTCCTACCTAAGAGGTTGAATTTTTTATCAATCTTATACATAGGTCATTACCATTATCCAATACTCCATTTAGAATGTCTATTTGGAACATTGAGAGCTGAAAAAACAACTACAGAAGAATTTGGATAAATGGTTTAGATTACCAAGTGCCACATGTTTGGGTGATCCAATTCTCTTTATCATGAATAAGGATTCGTAAATTCTCTTTTGTATTTATTATCATGATGTAAACAATATCATGATAAAGAAAAATTAGCCTCTATCATATATTGATGATTTTTTCATTCCGATACATGGTGCACAATACTCATCCAATGTGGATATTTGGTTAGGATATTACCATGTTTGGGTGAAAAAGTAGGATATCCCCATGACTGCTTTTCAAACATGGTATGTTCACTATGAGTTCATAGTGATTCCATTAAGACTCCTGAATTCTCTATAAATCTCCATGGACTTGATGATTAGAGTCTTTAGGTATTACCTTGATAAATTTTTGGAATTATTTAATGATTATATTCTATTATAATCCAAAACCATCGAGGATTATAAGGAGAATCTAAGAACTGTGCAAAAAACACACTAAAGAAGAATCTTTTTCCAAGTGCAGAAAATAAGAGTTTTTCGTGAAGGAAGTTTCATTCTTAGGTAATATCATAACAATAAATGAGATATATATGAAACCATCAAAGATATGAAATTTAAGATTGTTCTAAGACAACATATGTGAAAGGTATATATATAGTTTCAATGGATTATTTAGGTTCTGTCATTGATTTGTGATAAATATATCTTCATTTTCAAACACTCTGACCAAGATAACTAGTAAGGGAGTAATGTTTTCTTGGTATGATGAATATTAAGAGAGATTCATGGAGTTTAATAGGAGGATTATCTCTATACATGTTCTCACACTACGGATTTCGTGGTATATAGTTATGCTTTGAAGAAGGTATTGGTATGTGTCTTAACGTAGAATGACAAAATGATATCATATGCATCAAGGCCATTGAGATTTCATGAACTAAACTACCCAACGCATGATCTAGAGTTGGATTTAGTAATAATATCTTTGAAAATGCAGTGGAATTATCTCTTAGGGTAGAAGTTTGATATATATATGGATACCAAAGGCCTCAAGTTTATATTCACACATTAAAAGATAAATATGCACATAGATGGATATATTTTATCAAGGACTATGACTTTTCAATCCAATAACATCCTAGAAAAGTGAATAAAGTGGAAATTTCTCTATGTATAAATGATCCATCAATTTTATCATTGATGATAATTGAAACAGATCCAATATTTTTAGACATAAAAAGGATGAACATGGGAATCATAAAGGATGGAACATCATCAATAATTTGACAAATTATTTCCCAACTATCCCTTTAAGATAATTCAAATAATGATCAAAGAGCTGATATGGGAATTAATAAGAAAGTTGAAACTATATGGAAATGGAAATCCATAGAGTTCAATGTTAATAAAGAAGGTTTTTATCTTTTGGGACATGACAATGTATACCATAAATTCCAAAATTAAAGATAGCGTTGTTTGATGATTCACATAGCTCAACCTTCTCTATCCATCCAACAAACATGAATATTGATAGAGATACACAAGAGAACTATTTATGGGAAAATATAAATAAGTATATTGTGTAATATACATTAATATGTCTTGTATGTCAGAAAGCGGAAGAGGGAAGACAAAAATAAAAGTGGATGACAAAACCCTTATCCATCCCATCATGGAAATTGGAAAACATCACCATGGACTTTGTCACTGGTATTTTGAAGACATCAATATGAAATAATGTTTTATGGGTTGTGGTGGATTTTCCTTCAATGATAGAACACTTCATCTTGATTCGATTAGACTTCTAAATTAATCAACTTGAAAGGACATTCATTAGAAAAGTGAGGAGGCTATATAGAACACCACAATCGATTGTATCTGATCGAGATCCATGATTTACCTCTATGTTCTGGAAGAGTCTTCAACACTCTCCAAATATTGAGTTGAACTTTATCACAGCTTATCAACCTCAAAATGATGGCCAATTTGAGGAAACTATCCAAAAACATGATACATGTTGAGAGAATTACCAATTAAATTAAATGGAGTATGGTACCAATATCCTCCTATGGTTGAGCTCTCATACAATAACATTTTCCAATCTAGCATAAAAATGGATCCATAAAAATCCCTTTTTGGGAAGAGTTGTAGAACGGTTTCTTTTTTGGTTGTAATTGGGGAAAATTGGTATTTCTGGAAATGGTCGGGGAAATGGTAGAAAAGGATAATATTATTCAAAAGGAAATCATGGATTCTCAATGTTGATAGAAAATATATAATGAAAATCTTTGATGAGGCCATGAGTTTAAGTTTTGATACACGTTATTAATCAAAATATATCCATGACAGAAATTCATGAGATTTGAGAAGAAGGAAAAGCTCAGTCCTAGATACATCAACCCCTTTAACATCCTTGATCGCATTAGAGCAGTGTCCAATAAACCTGCACTCCCACCTAACCTATATCAAGTACATGATGTGTTCTATGTTTCCCTTTTAAGGAAGTATATTGGAGACCCCTCACATGTACTCAATCCATAGGAGGTTCCATTGATGAATAACCTTTCTTAGGGGGAGCAGTCAGTGATGATATTACATCTTAGTGATAATGTACTATGAAAGAAGACAATGCATCAGAAAAATGTGTTGTGTAGAAACCACAAGTCTGAAGAAGAAACATAGGAACCAAAGGAAGTGATTAAACATATTTACCAACATTTTTTTTTATTTCAAATGAAAATTTCAATGGCGATATTTATGAGGGGGTAATATTTTAAGGACCCAAACATTTATAAATTAAATTCACCTTATGATTTAATGAAATTTTTTATTATGTATTATAGTTTTATTATATCCTGTAAATTCTAATAGAATGTTAATAATAATAATAGTTAATAATATAATCATTGAATAGTAATCATATGATCAGTATAAATATAAGGTTTTAACAAATCCAATTGACACATAAAAAGGATGTGATAACCTCAACCAGTAGGATCATACCATATGATGTCCATTTATCAAAGATTTAATTTGAGATAGAATCATTGGGCTTATCCCTTGATCAATCCCAATATAATATCCAACAACTTAAGAATGAGTGAAAAAATTTACTGGAGAAGTTCATGCTCATCGAAATCATGGCTCAAACCATGCATGTCGAACCACCCCATGAAAGTCTCACCATCACACACATTACACATAGAGTATTTTTTTTGTGTATTAAAGGGATATGCATCAAGACCCTAATAATATAAATATGTATATTTTATTGAATAATGTTCTTGTTTTCATTTTTTTTACTTTATAAAAAAAATTATATAATAGAACACAAATTATATTTTTGATTAATATTCAATTTCAATTCAGATAATTATTTTTAAGAATTTTCATTATTTTGAAAAAAAATTAATAAAATATTATTGTTAAATAATTTTTATTAAATATAAATTATCATATAATTTTTGTTAATTCAAGTGTAACTTTTATAAGGGTTCAAAAAAATAATTCTGAAAAAAACCTAACATTTCCCAATATTTATCGATTATTATTTTAAAATAGAATATGAACATATTTAGAAAATTATTTAGATAAATTTAATATTATTTTTTAATAATAAAATAAAAATTATAAAGTGTATAATTTTTTATAATTTCCTGAGATGGTCAAATTTGCGAGTAAAAAATAAATAGTGTATATATATAAATTCAGTATTATAACATCCAAATGACAAGAAAGTACTATAATAAATACTATAAATGATATACATGACCAAATACATGTTTTCTATTTATAATAGTGTGATTATATTTTTAAAGTTATAATTTTTAAAAAGCCTTTAAGAATCCTCCAAAACCAAAATATATTTTAAGGTTTCAAAATCGTTTCTTTAATAGTGTTTCTCACTTCCAAATTATCAATGGTATTATTATAATAATTTATTACATTAGAATAATAAAATAATGAAAAGAGCTCCCATTTGATAGAATCCATGGGAAAACCAAAGGTAAGGATTGTGGTTTTTCTTATTTTATTATATAGTGTCCAAAACCATTGTTTTAGAAATTATAAATAATTCCCCTCTCATTTCCTATATAAACCCAAACATGCTCATATTTATCTTCACCCAAAACCATTGAAACACATAATTACTCTTCCTCCCCTCTCTATATTCCTTCCAAGGTGAGACAAAGCTCTCAAGAAGATCCTCCCAAGAATTTGAAGACAGATACACAAGTAAGGGATCCTCACCTTCACTTAGTTATTCATGTTTCGTTGTTATTTTAAGACATTTATTTAAAATTACTAATTTTATAATATTCCTTTCCATGTCCCTATTACTTCAAATTTTATGTTTGAATCATGAGATAAAAAATGATCTCTCGTCTACCCATTTTATGAATTTTTATGTGATGTTGTTATTCTCCCAAAATTTCACCATGATTTTCTATTCCAAAACAATTATGTTGTGAATACCTTCCCCATTTCCTATCATGTGTGGTCAACTTTATACACTTATGATTATTTTACATAGTACATAAATTGTTTTTCATCCACAGTCCTTGATCAAAGAATAAAATTTGATAATGAATGAATCCATTTTATATTATCTATGTGGCTTAATTAAGCATGAGAATGAAATGAATGTGATGGGTGTACCAAGAATTATGTAGCACTCTAATACATTAGGTAATGTTTTGTATCATGAGATGTCAAGTGGGTATAGAGAGCGAACCTGATTCCTTTATGGGAATTTTTTCATCATCATTCCATGGTAGTTAGCCTTGAAAAATGTTTATGATGCATTATTTTATGTTGTTGTCACATTTTAAATGTCTCTTTTATGATTATCAAGCTATATAATGTATCGTTTTTCATTTTTATGATTCTAAATCCATTTTTATATACATTTTTTTAAAAAATTATGATTCTCTCCATGTTATTTCATTTTCATCCTCTTAATAGGATGTATATCTCTCCCATTTCATAAATATGTTCTGAGGTTATCTAATATAGGTTTATGTATGAAGGAATATTTTGCTAATGTTATAGGTTTTAATAACTACAATATATTTCTGGTTTTAAGTTTTTATGTAATCTACCTAATTCTCAATGACACTAGACTTCTCAATATTATGAATTGTATTAAGTGTAATCTTTTGAAACAAATCATGTACTAATATGTAATAAACAGAATGGTTTTCATACTATTTCGATATTAAAAATAAAATATTTTCTTTTACTCTAGTTACATATTTAATTTTCAACACCTATTTCCTTGTTTCCTCCCTTTCATACCCAAAAATATTGTTTGAATGTTTTTAAAAAAAGACGACTTTATTTCTCAATTTAATTATACAATCCTTCTCCTCCACGTCCATGTTATTAACGATTATTTTTAAAAAGTTTGAATCTACTTTTAAATGATTGATAAAGTTATTATTATACTATATTTTACTATAATTAAAATCATTTTATTGGAATATTCTTTTTATTTTCGAAACTAGTATTTTTTGAAATTATTTACAATAATGGGAAAATTATATTTTTAAAATGTTTTAGGCATGATTGGATATTACCATCATCATTTACCTACCTAATCATGAAGATCACTACACAAGTTTCATTGGTCACTCAAAGAAAATACCATTCCTATTGTTCTTTGAATATTTAGTTGTTTTAATGTAATTAAGAGAAAAGTATATTTATTATAAATTTTTTATAGAATATTTCAAATGATTTTACAAAATAATTGTTCATACGTTTAAATAGAATGTATTGATTCTTCTACATTACTAGGAATATTCAATAATGACACCATCCGCCTTTTTTCTATAGATTACATATTATTACATTTTGAAAAAAATTTATGTATCTCATTTATTTTCTGGGGATTAATTAAATTACGATAGAATACTATTTTTTTATGATTATATGAAACACATACATATTTATTAAATTATGTGATGGGTAGGAATATAATTATATTTCCCTTTAATGCATTAGATAAAGAATTTCATATCCTGAGATAATACGAAAGGTAACGGGGAGTGAACCTAATCCACTATATGAGTGTGTCTACTATGTTATGATGGTATTATAAATTATCCTTGACTAAAGAAATGATTATTTTTATTTTTTGTATTCCAAAAAGTAATTTATTATAGATATCATGGGCTATGAGTGATTATTTATGAGTACCCACTCTTATAATTCACATCTTTTATTATAAAATATTCTTATGCCATCAATCATGATTTATCATCTATGAATTATTTGGTATGATTTTTCAAAGTTATGATAATTTATCTATTCCCATATTCTTATCTTATACCCACTTATGGTATTTTATTGTTATCTTCCATGTTTACCCTTACTATTTATCTGAGCTCATTCTTTCTTATGTTTCTATTTTCTTATGTTTTGATGAAATTTATTAAGTATTTTATGTTAATAAGTATACTATATGTGAAGAACATTGTGTGAGATATTCAATATATATAGTGAAATAATATTATTATGTATCTAGTCCCTAAATAAACTAAAAATTTACCATTCTAGGAACTGCATTTTTTTGGGATTAATTACATTTTAATCTGAATTGAATTAATATCAATATAAATTTTTCTTGAATTTCCTCAGTTGGTATCAAATTAGATCTTTTTTATTTTTAATATATAGGATTAAAAACCTTTAGAGAGAATATTTGGGATAAGACAAATTATATAATTTTTTTTGAAAATTTGGAAATGAAAGAGAAAATGGATTCCTCGAAATAAAATAGGTATATTGATACCACTATATAGATGCAAGCATAGGCATAGATACAATATCGGTTAATAATCCTGAAAAATATTGGTTGGGTATTAACTCCATATTAACTTGGTTCATGGAAAATAGGATATATTAAACATTTGGTTTGAAACTAAATGGGTATATTCATGGGATAATTCATTTTTTAATTGTAATACTTTAATATGGAGTTAAATATATTTTGGTTAGAAAGTCAATGTGATCACATTTACTGAATGTTTTCATAACAACTATGTGGTGAATAGTGTTCTTATCATCCACTCTATAAACAAAAAATGACTTATTTGATTAAGGTAATATCTATTATTTTATATTTTTAGTGTTTTATTAGGGTATCACAACACCACCTAAATAATTAGATATTGAACTAATAATGAAAACTCTTAATGTATAATCACTGAATCTCAAGTCTATATCTCCCCTCCAATAGATGTTACTGGGAATGTGATTCGTGAAAATATTTTTATAATCCTCATAATTAGATTTTATGTGAGTTACTGTACAGATTTGATCTCTATATATAGATCACATATCAATTATCAAGTAATGGAAATCACATTTCATATCAAAAGTTAACCTCTAATAATCTATCTGTGTGAGGTATCATACTAACATACAATGAAATATACATTCATTATAATGATTTTAAAACCTACTCATGAGGGATATCATGAAAAAATGGTAGGGAGAAAATCAATATTAAAGATATCTTTATTTTTTTATAATATTATGATGTATATCCTGAAGAGTCTCCCAGTCTTCCCTTAAATATTTTATTAGAGTTCTTAAAAGAACCAATACATTTTATTACTAATATATCAAATACTCTTTATAGAATGACCAAAATTGAGTTAAAATAATTAAATTATTACCTCCAAGAGAATCCAAAAAATATATATTCATACAGCCTAGTGTGTCACTATAGATTGAATCTAGTCATTTTGTTAAGAATAGATATTTTCCAATGGATCTTTGTGTTGATTATCAGGATCACAACAAGATCACTTTCCATAATAAGTATCATATACCATGTATTGATGGTTTTTTGATCAATAATGAAATTATAAATCATTCTAATAGATTTACCTTCGATTTTTATATGAATATTTGAGGGTTAAATGAAATGATATAGCTACGATAGACTTCTATATAAGGTATGGACACTGTGAATTTATAGTGATTCCATTTGGACTTACCAATTCCCTGATTATATTAATGGATTTAATTGATATATTCTTTATGTATTACCTTAATCATGTTTTGGAGATATTTATTGATGATATTCATATATATTAGAATAAAAAGGATGTTCGTGAACAATATATGTGGATTGTATTGACAAAGTTTCAAATAGAGAAGTTGTATAATGAATTTATAAAATATGTACTCTGGATAAGTAAAGTATAATTAATGAGAAATGTAATTACATGATTTATAATATATATTGACCCTTTAAATCTATAGGTTATTAAACAATAGCCAAGAGAATCCATGGTGACTAAGATTTATAGTATTCTCGGATTAGTTGGATTTTTTTGATGCTTTGGGAGAAATTTCAGCTAGCTAGAAAATCAACTAACTATGTTTATTAGAAATGGATTTAAGTTCCTTTATATTGAAGAATGTAAGGATAATTTCAATGAGATAAAGTGAAGTTTTGTTAGTATACCTATGATTACACCAACATATAGTATTGAATGCTTTGTGATATATAGTGATGTATAAAATAAGGGATTGAGATGCATTCTCATGATAAATTACATGGTGGTAGTTTATTACTAAGGAAAATTAAAGATTCATTTGTAAAATTATCAGGCACATGATTTATAGTTGAATGTTGTACCTTTTGAATTTAAAATATGGATACATTATATTTATACTAAAACATACAATATAAATATTCATAATAAAATCTTGAAGTATATATTTACATAGAAACAGTTTATTATGGGCTAAATAATATGGTTGGAGTTGATTAAATATTATGAATTCTCTCTTTATTACAACCATGAGATGGAAAATAAGATGGTTTATGATTTGAATTAGTATAATCATGTTATCTTGTCCATTATGTGGATGTAAAGAGATCCAATACTTATGGATTTGTATAGGATATATATTATAATCATGTTGGAATGGATAAATCATATCTTTTCAAAATGAATTATTTATTATCCATCTATATGATGATTAAAGCAATGTAAAATTTGGATATTGAGATTCAATATAAGGTAGGAAATGTTCCAGAGTTTATCCATAATTATGATAGGATGATAAGATTTAAAACCGCTATATGTATCTCAACAATACCAGAATTTGATAAGGATCTAATATATGAAGCATATAGGTCATTATACTTTTTACATCATGGAATCACATGTATGTATAGATATCTCAATTATAATTTCTAAAAGGAAAAGATGAAAATGGATATTGTAAAATATGTATATTGATTCATAGTATTCCATCAATTTAACAGTAAATATCATATTTCTAATGGGGATAATAAAACCATTACCCATACCTATATGAAAATGTGAAAATATCAACCTTTATTCCATTATGGACTCCCAAAACATCTAAAGGCTAGAATTACCAATTGGTTGTAGTTAATTGGCTTATGAAGACCTAAAATTTCATTTTTATCAGGGATTATTTTTCAATTGACTAAATTTCTATGATACAAATATTTAAAGTAGTTAGGTTTCATGGAGTACCACTCTTAATTGTATCTGACCGCAAACTCAGGTTTACCTTGATGTTATAGATAATTATTCAGCAAGAATTGAAGATATATTATATAGATAACACTTTATATCTTCCCTAGATATATAGTTAATCTGATATGACCATAAAACCCCTATAAGATATGGTCTGATATTTCTCTATTGATTTCAAAGGAGGTTGGTAACAACAACTTATTCTAGTCAAATTTTCTTACAACAATACATTCCACTCAAGATTTATGATGGTTACTTTTGAATACATATATAAAAATAATTTTAGATCTCTAATAATGTCTAATAATGTAAGATAATTTAATCAATTAGGACATGATCTAGTTAAGGAAATGGGAGTGAATTTTAGAGATATTCAGTGGATCATGGTAGCTGTGAGCTGATAGAAAATATATATTGAAAATAATTGGTGTTATATATTGTTCAATTTTTATGAGAATTTATTCCATCCAATATATCCATAAAATAAAGTTTTGAGATTTGGAAATAAGGGGAATCTAGGCCCAATATATTTCACTCCCTATGAGATTATTAATTCTCTTAGTACTATAACCTATTTAATGGAGCTTCCACTAAACCTCTCCCAAGTTCATGGTGGTTTCCATGTATCTATTCTAAGTAAGTACATATATTATCTTTCAAATGTACATAACTCAATGTTTATTCCATTAAAAGACAATATTTCTTATGTGGAACAACCAATGGAAATTATTTATCGAAGAGATAATGTGATTCATAATATAACTACCCACCTAGTAAATATTTTATGGAGGAAACATATGTATGAGGAGGCTATGTGGGAACCTAGAGATGTAATGAGGTAGAAATATCCTCAATTATTCATTATTTTAATGAACTTTTGATGGTTAAATTATTATAAATGGTCTAGAATATAATACCCTGTGATTCTAGAATATATTTTACTTTTAATTAAATTTCTTTTGTTTGATAGTATGTAATTCATGCAACACCAAACATAAATAAAAGAATAGTTGTTAAAATAAAAAATGAAAAACATTTGACGATAGGTAAATGAAAAAAAAAATTGAATAAATAATTTATTTTTTAAAATTTAATAAGAAATTATTTTACTTTAGAAAATACCAAAAATATTTAGAGAAACTATTTTCATGAATTTTATATTTTTGATAATTTTACTACAATGAGGAAATGATATCAATAAAATGTGTTGATAAAATGGTAATAATTCTCAGAAAAACAAACTAATAATATCCATATAATGATTAAATTACTATAAATATTGTTAATTTATCTCATCACAACTAAACAAAAAAGTATTTTTTAAATGCACTTTTTTATGATATATTATTTGTGTTTTATTTAAACGTAAATTTATTAAAATTTTATAATTTTTGTTTGATAAAAGATACATTATTTTCAGATTATTCATGAAAAAATTAAAATAGGTTTAATTTTTGAGATTCTTTGGAAGTAGATGATTTTTAGGCTACTTCTCAGAAATATTATTTTAACGAATTTTTCAAATTTAATGGAATCATTATTATATAAACATGAGTTAAAATATAAAAAACCTTTTTATTGACCAAATATTTTTTAAGGACTAAAATTATTAATTTAAATATATTATATTGATTATACAAACCAATGTATGACATTTTTAACCTAAGTTATATTTAATTATAATGAAAAACAAGTTTAGTCATTTTCCATTAATTAAGTATCCACAACGATCCATTCAATTTTTGAATAATTTAAAATTCATAAAAAATATTTTTAAGTAAACTAAAATAAATTTCATGGGGATAACTTTTATATTTTATTTTGGTGTAAATTCATTTGTATAGTTAAAAGACATTTATTTAGAACAACCATTTCGTCTCAGATACTCATATTAAAATTTTTTCTATCACCTCTGGAAATTTTGAAAATTTAAATGGACTTCATATTTTAAATTATCATATGAAAATTCTTTTATAAAGGTAATTTTATTTTTATATATATAAACTATGTTAAAATGGTAAAATGTTTGTCACCATGATAAAGGTAAAAGTGGGTTTAAAAAATTCATAAATCTTTCAAATATCAATAATCATTATATTTAATTTCATTTGTTGATTATATTTTACCTTTATCGCCTTATATTTGAAATTTTACTTATTTGGTTCAAATTTCTCATGTAAGGGACTTTGTATTATTTTAATGTTTATGGAATTTAGATGGGTGTTGCTCATGTCCCTTATAAAAAGGAACCTCCTCTCCTAATTTATTCACAAACATTGAGCATCCTATATTTACCAATATCTAAACAAATAACATCCTAACTCACATCCAAATATCATATAGTTTCGGGACTCACTAAAAATGAATCCAAATAAATCTTAATGAGAGATCCAAATGAGGATACCTAAGGAATAGGTAAACATCTTTATGAAATTACTTTATGTTTTATTCTAATTAAAACATGATAAAATATTATATAGAAAATTAAACATAATTTAATCACTATAATTATTATAAATAAATGTTATTAATTTGACATAATAATCAAATTATTCATCATTTCAATCTAATGTAAAATGAAAATGCCCCTCTTGTGTAAATGTAGACAATAACCAGTATAAAGTCAAGTATATCATTTTTCTTCACTACCTATCATGTATTTTTAAATTTAAATATTTGATGAAATTCTTTGATATTTTTAAAATAATTACTATTTTTTATGAACAATTCTTATTTATCCTACTTTCTTTTTATCCACTGAAAAATGAAAACCTTTCGTGTGTGTATACGAAAATTACCGCCTACTTGGAGTGACATTTATTATTTTACACAAATGATTTACATGGATTGATATGAAACTTTATATAATAAATTAATATGATATTTATGAAATTATTAATATTATGGATCCATGAACACGGTCCGTGGACTAAAAACTATGAATGGAATGATGGATGGAAAACCAAATAGTTTACACATCAACCTTAAATTTAACAAAGAATTGTTAATAATCAAGTACATAGATATTATAAGTCAATGGTATCTAGTAATATAATTTTCAATATCATCATATAATACATTTATAATAAATATTAATTTATTACTCTAGATGATAGAGAATTTAATAATCATTTTGGGATATATGGTAATGTTTTATGTAATAATATCACTTTTTATCGGGATTATTTATGTTTCGATTTCCATTATTGAAATTCAGTGTAATTTTATTACTTAACCAAAAATATTTAATTATATTATTTTTTACACTATATTTTTCGATTATTATTTCCATTTTCTCCACTTTTGTAATCAAAAAAGACGAAATTAATGTTATTAAGATAAATCGACCTTATTTCTCTTTTTTGGTTAGGATTCTTTCACCTCTGTAAAAATTTTCAACAAATTTTTTTTGTGTATCTTCTCTTATATATTAAAATGATTTCAAAATTTGTTTTTATACTATATTTGGATTTCATTAAAATAATATAAATAAATATTCTTGTGTTTTTCAAAATGGTTCATTTTATTACTTTCATTAAAAATGTTTAGAAAAATGGTTTTTAATGTTTAATATATTAACATATTTTCCTAGAATTGTGTTGTTTCAGCATAATAAGGCATCTTTTACATATTTCCATGGGAATTTAATGAAAATTTTATTTTAAATTTTCTAATATTTTTTAGTCATCATTTATAAATGTTATTAATATAATTGTATTTTTCGTATTTATTAGGACGTTTTATGATATCATTTTGAGAATGTTTTATAAAAAAATTTCTTAACCACTTGATAATTATGATATAAAGGAATAATGAATTATTTTTTGATACTTTGGCACACATAAGTATAGTTTTCATTATATTATGACTAGGCCCAGAATTATGCATCCCTTGCATGAATTAGGTAATTATTTATATCTCATGAGGTAATATTTAATGGAATTTGGAGTGGACCTAATCTACTAATTTACTTTTCCATCATTTTATGATTGTTTTGGTAGTTATCCTTGACCAAATAAATGATTCTATATGAATTTGTGGATTCCATAAAATTATGTAACATTCTTATGATATCTTCTCATAAGTTATGATTTATTATTTATATTTCAAAAACCTCATAACTCACGTATTTTTTATTACAATTCCATTTTCTAGTACTCAGAATGTATGTTCTATAACTTCAAGGGTATTAATTTTTTTATGATAATGTTCTCATACCTGTATGCTTATCTTATTCTCACCTAAGATCATTTATTGTTATCTCACTTGTTTAACCTTTATAGGAATCTATGATTACAGTTTCTTATGTTTTTCATTTAAATATGTTATGATGAAAGGTATTAAGTATGATATTTTCATTTGGGTACTATGTGAGTAGGAAAATGAAACTGATATTGTAAATATTTCATTAAATGATTTTATTATGCATCTTGTATTGAATGACACTAATGTTGTATGGTTTGGGTTTGTATATCATTGTGAGTCGATATTCTATCTAATAATAATGAATATGTATGTATTTTAATCTTGGGTTACCACAATTTTATGTTACATGACTTTATATTATGGTTTCCATTTAGGAAATATATTCCATTATATTTATTTCCTTTCTTTTATCTTGATTTTTCTTCATGTTGTTTATTAAGTATTTATTATTTATTCTGTTTATTATTTATATTATGATTCTACAAAATGATATATAATATTATAATAATTTAACATTCATTTTATACATTTAATAGATTGAAAAAAATGTATAATTTCAAAGGTTATCTGATTTTAATGATTTTTATTTCACATTTTATGGAATACTGTGTTCTATATAAATATGTGTGCATTTTAATTACAAATGAACCATTTAAATGGTTTTATTTTGGAACTCTAGTTTTTAAGTTTTCATGATTCATCTAAATATGACTTTATTTTTTTAAATTATGTGTTTTTGTTTTCTTTATCATTTGAATAAACCTATAATTTTTTGGAAAAAATTAATTTTGTAACCAATTTATTATTTAATTGTCCTAAAACTCCTAAAATATTTTTTTGCATAAATTTTTTATATTAGGTTGTTTTTTAATAATATTTATAGTATTGAATTTATAGTCTATAGAGAATCATTAAATCCCAACAACACTATAAAAATTAAATAATATATGAAAAACAGACAATCTTACTAAATATAGTAATTAATAAGGCCAAGTGCTAAACCATCGAGCATGTTCCATAAGACCAAAATTAATTGAAGGAATTGAAATTGTAATTTATTGGCTCTTTATATATATATATATAATGATTGAATAAAATACATGGTCTGAAATCTAGATATGAGACATACCATGTTAAGTGATTTTTAGGTTTTTAGGGTGGGGATTTAATTGATTGTGTGTTAATTCACATGTTGGTTTCAGAATTGGGTCTTCAAGGATCCTTGGTAGTAGTACCCTATACTAATCCTATAATTTCACTGTTGAATGGCCATCCCTTATGCTTGATAAAAAAACATGGTAACCCACAACCATATTTCATCATAATTGACCTAGATTACGTAATGGTCATAGAAAAACTAGGGAAATCAATTGATGAATTAAAATGAAACTCCTTGGATAGAAAACAATGTACATGAAATACAAAAATAATTATTATTATAATTGAGAAATATAGTTTAATAAATACAAAACATTAAAATATAATAAAACTAATCCTTAACAACATATCCCCATAAAATAACATTACCCGAAATTGAATGAACTACTCAATTATGCTATACATGATGGGAGCGAGTATCATGGATACTCAGAAAAGAAAGGAAGAAATAACACCAAGGATTTGAGGTGAAAATGTTTCTTTGGTAGTCATTTGTTCCTCCCTTGGTTACTATGATCTCTCAACGATACAAATATAGGAATGAATATATAATGTTTTGCGTCAAACCCTCAGTGAAAATGCATAAAAATACATCTTCCCTCTAGGTTCAAGATGTTTATTGTTTACATGGTATAAAATAAATGGTGTTGGATTATCTATATCTATATAACCAGATGAACTAACACCATGTATTATTTACACGACAAGTAATGGATTCAACTTTAATAGTGTGAATAGGTGCCATGATATTTAGTGTAACTTTGTCATGACCCCATGAAGGAAACTCACAATGCATTCTGGGTCTATGAAACGAAATCTTATTCCTCTGGGTTTACTACAACTCTCTACCTCCCCTTGAATTTTTGATTAGGCTTCAATATTCTCTTAACACATTGGGATGAAAATAATTAATGCACGAAGTGTCATTCAGCTCCTAAATTCATCTATTTTTATTCTATTTAAAAATATTGGTTGTATCATTCTTCAAAATACAAAAAAAAGATAATCCTTCAAATTATTTGAAAGAATATAAATTAAATTAAATAAAATGGTGAATTAAAACACCCTAAAGAATATGAATTAATTGGAAATATCATGAATTTATGTATTAATTGATTTCAAAATTTAGACGATAAATTATTGATGTTTTTTATTATATTTACAAAAAACATGGTTTATGTTATTTTATTGATGACATTTTTATTGAAATTATTTTTCATTTATTCAATTTAGAATTTTATATTATTGGAATTTTAGGGAGGTTTTTCAGCTCTTAATATTTTTTTGAATTTTTATGTTTGACATAGTACATGTTTATTATATATCTTTCATTGAACAAATCACAATTTGCGTCATTCATGTATTTATTATTTGAAAAAGAAATTATAATTTTGGCTGTATTGACTTTTCTTCTTCTACCATTTTTCTGATTTAAATAGGTTCTAAAATTTTTCAAAGATTTGAAGTTAAAATTTATTTTATGTTTTATTATTGATTAGCTGGTTACTATGATTTTTTAAAACCAAAAACCTTATTATATTAAATAATATTTTTAAATTAAAATTTATTTGAGTTCGAATGGTTTACTTCTTCATTTTCAAAATGTTTTGGTAAACAAAATGTGATAAAATTTTCCTAATTGAGGTATATTAATTTTTTAACAGTGATATCAAAAGGGATATTTTTGTTATTTTTTTAGAAATTTTCTGACCTAGAGTGATTACATTACTATTTGAATGTTTGTTGTTATAACGTTGTATATGGAGAAATGATATTATTTTTTATAATGTTATTTTAGTTTTGAAAAATTATTTCCATTATACATGATGTTTTTATGATGATAAATGATGTTCGGATGGTTGATTATATTGGAGAATGTTATTTTTTATAACTTAATGGTATTTCTTGGGAATTCATTTTAGTCAATTTAAATGGATTCAAAAAAATTAATCGAAATATGAACCATTTGTGATGTTCCTAAACAGGTATATTCAAATGTTTTTTGATGGATTTTGTTAGTGAATTTTGGTTTTAACATATTTATTTTTGGTATATTCAATAAACTGAGGATATTTTTTTTAATAAAAAAGTTTTATAATATGTAATTATAATTTAAAATTGCCTCAAAAACCTAAAATGAGTACAAAAAATTTAATTTACTGCTTGGGTTTTCTCAAAAATGGTTTAGGTAAATGTTTTAGAAAACAGGGGTCAAATTTGTATTTTATACTAGGATGAGCAGCTTAAATCAGTGCATCCATAGGGAATAGAACCACATGCATATTTTTTCACGATTTCTAAAATTGTATTATGAAATCATACATATTCAAAAAGTCATTAGAAGGTCCTATATTATTATATGTTTTGGTAAATGTGCATATAATTCATTCATTTTTTAATGTGGAAGAAAACCTTGATTTCCCCCTACCATTACCATATATACCCATCATTTCCCGAGTTATGGTCCTTAATTATTATAAATGTTCCAAGAAAAGATAAACAAAATTTACATTCAAATACCAAAAAATATTTATTTGGGTTCCCATTTAAGCTCAAATATTAATAAAATCAAATATTATAATGAACTCTACAAATATCTTTATAAATGGGACCTCATGCCTCCATTTATTTATTATAAAATTCAGATCAAAAGGCTCAAAAAAAAGTTTCAATATTATAGTATCATGATTTATATGTTCATTGGAAACGTTGAGGTTCCCTTTTGGGACAAAAGAATGTGTTAACTTTTACTATTTGTATTCCAAACTAATTTTATAATATAGTATTTCAATTTTTTGAATTATTTATAATTATTTAAATGATTTTTTTTTATGATAATGGTTGTTTTGAAAAAAATACATGTCATTATTTTGTGAAACAAAGTCTCAATTTTTAAATATGGTCACTAAAAAAATAGAATGATAACCAAAAATAAATATAATGAATTAATTTATTGCTTATTTGAATATATATTATGGTGTAAAGTTACCTCATGTTAATGATAAGTAGTACTGGAATCTTTTTGGAAACATTTTTCATATGAAAATGGATTTTTGTACATAATAATTTTTTTAAAATTTACAATCTTTTTTACTCAAAGAAAAATATGATTTTAAAATGATAACACATAGTGGGAGATTTCTAGGAATGAAAATACTTATAGTGAGGAGAATGGTAACATCCCTATTTTATTTTAAAATAAATAAAAAATAATAATTCGAATTTGAATTTAAATCGTGGAAACTTGAAAAAAAATTGAAACTTAATTAGCATGTAGTTTCAGAATATATGGGGGAAATTGGGATCATCTAATAGTGTATACAATTAATAATTGATAGCTAGATCATTGTTTGGGAAACTATAAGAGATAATAATTATTCTATCTTAGTTGACATTGAACTCTATTCTTTATGACCTAATATTCATAGAACATTCAAATTTTATTTATGGACTGTTTTAACAATGTTATTTACATTATTTTATATTGGTAGTATTTTAAAATTGAGATTATTTTTTAGTTTATATTTAATTATAAAATATATTCATATTTTACATTTAAATTTTCTAGATTTATTATTATTATTTTATTATTTCATTCAAGGGTAAAGTTTTATGTGTATAAGTATGTGGGATTTCACTTATCATCTATTTAAGAAAATCAAATGTATAAATGTTTTTTTGAAATAAAATTCCGCTATTAATTATCTATTTATAATGCTAATATATTTATTTATTCCATGTTTAACAAAATATGGTAAAACCCTATGCTTTTGATAATTTTGGAGTTTAGTATCGATATTGGGGGAGGTTGCTTCCTTCATCTACTTTTATTATCCCTCCCGATTATTCAAGTGAAATGAATAGAGGTGTGTTTTCGGAAATGTTGTTCCATTACTATTATCTTGTCTCATGTATTCTAAATTAACTCTTTTAACTTATTAATACAATGTTTTGGGTCCCAAATAATTCATTGTATTCCCTAGGGTACCTGCGACAGGGGACTGATAGCCGGACAACATGGTAGTAGGGTGTCACGGTGTGGAACCTAGGGTGGCATTCCATGACAGTTTCTCCTATGTCCCACATCAGGGATCAGATATAATTTGGAAAAGAATATAAGTCCCTAAATCCCTATACCCACAAATAATTCCTTTCTTTAACATATTATATACAATATGCCAACACAATTAAAAAAACTCGTGAGAGATGACATCTAAAGAGGACAATATTGTTGGCGGTAGGGTGTAATAATTTATCCCAAATAAGCTGTATCAAAGAAAGGGATTACATAAGTACCTAGGAAAAATACAAGGGGATTATGGGTCTAAAAAATGTAGCACATTCCCTAGGGAACCATTATAGTGGGATAACCACCCTACTTCTTGGAAATAGCATGCCACCACATGACACATAGGGTTTCAAGTCGTGGAATCATCCCTTAAGCATCATGAACTTTAAAGGGTTTTAGAAAGAACGTAATTTCATGAAGCCCTCTCCCCACAAAGAAGTAATTTCCTAATAAGGCTGAACTCTAACAAACTCACTCTAGGAAAGAAATCTCGTCAGCACTAACACCCATGGCCGAAAATATTTTTGGTGGTAGGGACTTCTGCCTTGGTCCTGACACTTAGGATCTTAAAATTATGTGGGTTTCCCATGTCAAGTAAAACCATAATTTTCCATGGGAAATATGAAATAAAAGGTATCTTGAGATCATTTTAATTCCCATTCAATAATTACTTCTAAAAATAATGGTCATTTTTTTAAAAAAGGATGAGTTTCAAGCCCCCTTTATTAAACCTTAGAAAAGTAAAACTCTATTAAAATAAGAAAAGGATGATATCCAATAAAAAAGTGTCAAATTATTTAATTAAACAATACAAAATGATCATAATGGTCATGCATCTATATTGGGAAGAAAACAAAAATGAAATTACCTGAAAATCCTGATCACCCCCACTCTAAATAGATCAATAGTGAGATCAGTCAAAATGAAGTTTCACTCACTCTTCCAAAAATTTACACTATATTGCCAGTAAAATGTAAAAGTGAGACACTACAACTAGAAATTACATGTGTAGGATATCATGATGATAGGTTTCGCCACAACTGTCACACTTTCCAGCCACCTACCCAACAAAAAATGCAAGGAAATCACTTCAATATTAACATAGTGAAGCACAATATTGGACTAAAAACATTAAGCAAGAGTCAAAATAAAATTTCCATATGTCTATCATGTTGAGCAAGGGTAACTCTTTTTTGGGTTATGTGTCACTAAACTCATATCTCATTTGAGGAAACCCACTCAACAACACATGAAAAAATAGAACCTTCATCCAAATTCAATGTGGAAGAAGCCTATTCTTATAGATCAATATGTAGTCTAATAAATAAATAGAAGAAATAACTAAAAAAGATCTTATTGAACTAGTCACAGAACACCAGAGCCATCGATCCAAAGACCAATGACAATAATCCCCATAACCTTAGTACATACAAAAGTAGAAAACAGAAATCACATAGCCCACAACTACCACCCAAAGAATGAATGTACATTTCTCATCAGAGAAGCACTGATGTGTGATGAACACCTCCACACTACCACCATTGATGGCCAACCAATGAATATATCCAAACCCAAACACTCACTCAAATCATTGTTAACAACAAGACATAATCAACCACCCCACACAAAGCCCAGGATAATCCTAGCTTAAGGAAAACCATTTGGTATATTCCCCCTATAAGCACACAATGACCACAAGACTAGATCTAGATAAAAGATCTGTAGAGTAGAAGCTCGGATCAAGAACAAGATGAGATCCAGAGAGACCTCGAAAACTCGTTCTGTAAAAGGTGACACCAATTAAATCACCCTAAGTATGATATATTGATGCACATATAGGATGAAGTAGTAGTGTCCCTGTGATAACGAGTGAACGAATAATAAAGAAGATAAAATAGGTAGCAAGTTTGATGTCAAAAAAACCACCTTGATGATACCTAATCAGAAGCATCCAATGAAATGAACATATTTTTTTAAAAATGTTTTCAAAAAGAAAATAAAATCCTAGGATAAAAAAAGTAAAATATTCCTTACAGACAGCATCATTGATGCTGCCTTTTTGCTAAAACAAAAATAACTATTTAAATTATTCTTTTTTATATATTTAAATTTTTAATTTATTATTGTTATTTTGTTATGTTTATATATATATATATAACAAAAATGTCAACATAATTTATCGCTTATTGAATTATATAACCTTTCTAGCCTATAAAATATAAAGTAAATGAACAATATAAATAAAAATTAAAATATGTATTAAACATATAAGAAGTAGTCAAAAATAAGAATATATTATTAACAAATGTTGATGAAAAATAATTTATAATATTTCTAATCACTAAACATGAAATGTAAAATGTTTCAAGTAATTTAAATTAAATTTATATAAAATATAAAATATAAAATGTATATAATTGAAAATTAAAACATGGATTGAACATATAAGAAATTGTGAAAAATAAAAAGAATTTCATAATGAAATTTGATGAAAACTAATTTATAGGATGTCGAATCCACCAACATGAAACATAAAAAAATTTCAATTATGTGACTTTGAAATCCTATAAAATATAATCTATAAGACCAGTATAAATGAAAATGAAAATATGGATTAAGAATATAAGAATTATTAAGAAATAAAAAATCATAAAAAATGTTCACGAAAAATAATTTATAAAGTCTCAAAGCCTCCAACATGAAAATGAAAAATGTTTCAAGTATATGCCTCTTAAAACCTATAAAATATAATCTATAAGAACAATATAAATGAAAATTAAAACATGGATTAAACATATAAGAAATAGTTCAAAATAAAAATAATTTCATATTAAATGTTGATGAAAAAAATTAAAACTATTCAAAGCCACCAACATGAAACTTAAAAATGTTTCAAGTATGTGGCTTTGATAACCTATAAAATATAAACGGTAAGACCAATATAAATGAAAATTAAAACATGGATTAAACATATAATGAATAGTCAAAATTGAAAATTATTATCATAATAAAGTTTGATGAAATTTATTTTATAGGATTTCTAATCCTCCAACTTGAAACAAAAAAATGTTTCAAGTACCTAACTTTTCTAGCCTATAAAATATAAATAGTAATAGTGGTATAAATGAAAATAAAAACATGGATTACATATAAATGAAATAGTCAATGTTTTAATTTTTATTGTTATGGGTCTTATCGTTTATATTTTATAGACTTTCAAAGTCATGTAGGTGGATTTGGATCATCCTCGATATTCCTTCTTTTCACACTCACTTCCAAGTAACATTCCTTACATTCCATTCATTTTTATTTATTTATTTTTTTTATGAAACACTTTATATTCAAAAAAAATTTAGATGTTGAGGATATATTTTAAATTTTATTTACATTGTTTTTATACTGTATATTTTATAATATTTTAAAGTTACTTATTTAAACGTTAATAATTATTCCTCTGTTTCAAGTAGTCATCTTTGAACGAAATCAAATGTAAAATGTAACTAAAATATTAATGAAAACTAAAACAGTGGATAAAAATATAAGTATTGATGATAGTAATAATTTTATATTTATTTCAATAGACATAAAACTTATAAATCAACATGTACAATCTTTGTCTATGTCTATGGGGAGGATATTCAGTCCCATATGATAGTCTGCAAATAAGATGGTTGCTTCGAGTTTTCTATAGAGTCTAATGTACTAGAATGTATTGATCCTTGGGCACTAGAATGTCAAGTGTCACATTCTCAACCATTGTGTCAGTAGGAGGAGTTGTCAACTGTATGTTGCACTGTTCTCTTGATCCTTCTCCCACAAGGGTGGTAGAAGAACCTGCCATCATCACCATGGGGAACCAAGCCTACGTTGGAGCTATACCCTAATGATTTGATGTAACTGGACCCCATGGCTGTGATGGATGTAGACCCTAAGTATATTACGGGCTTAGACCCCAAGATGGTGAAAACCATGGATATCCTATAATGAAAGACGGATCTGATTCCACCTGAGGCACATCCTGAATCGGCCGAGGTTGGACTACTAGAGGGTCGACCTCTTCCTATGGAATAGGTGAGGCTGCACATGCAGCACGCCGTTGTCTACATTGACGTCATCGTGGCACCTCAGCACTAGAAGAAACTACAAGATGTTCCTTTAGGGAAGAAACCTCCTCTCTCCAGGAAGGACACTTGAATATTCTCTTGGAAAGTGTACGATAAGATGACCTCATCTCCATCGATTTAGCATGGACGGCTGCCTAGCTAAATTCCCCCTCCTCCACTTCATCACTCATGTGAACTAGATGCTCTGAGTGATTTATTTGTAAAGTAATTCAAAATGAATTATGTAATAGTGAAATAAATAAAGTATTGTAAATTTACTGACTTATAATATTATGAATCTCTCTTCCTTGCAGGTAAGATACAGTATAGACTTCAGTCTACATCATGGATCATACTCAACCTTATCTAAAAGAATGAATCGATTCTTAGGTACACCCAAGATATGAAACTATACATGTCTACTATAGTAGCTAAGAAAGCAGGCATGTACACTATCATAGTCCCCATACAACCTCTCTGTTAGCTTAACCTCATGAATTTTCTATATCTATCTCAGTGGAAATGGAATCGCCCGAGCACAGAAAAACTGGAACATGACTCTCTTAGGGTACTAACAATCAATAAACTAGAAGTGGATGAGGGGCACTATAGCTATTGCATCCTCAATCCTAATAGTGTTGTATGGTGGAAACTGGTCCATAATAGTCTAGTATGGAATTTGTGAAATCTGAAATGACATGTGATTGTTGTCAAAAAAGCTCCTTACTAAAAACTAAAATTCATGATATTATTAAATTTTTTAGACAGTGGTAGATTATAAATAAATACCTGGTAAGGTAGGATATAGTCTAACTGGAGCTGATATACTCCCTAATAGTGTCTCAGAACCATGTGGAAATTGTGTCGCTGACACCACCTGTAAAATAAAACATCGATAGTGAAAACTAATGAGAAATTAAAGTCAACAACTCCTTGTAGAATTATAATCCAATAAAAATGAGTGATCATGCCAACATCCACATGGAGCATCATGAAACACCTCTTTCTCGATTGGAAGTTCAGTAAGTTCAGGGTGGAATGCTAGGATGTGATCCCAAGCCCACATCTGAATAAGTTAAAGCATCCCCTGAGACCTGTGTGGTCCCTATGGGATATCCTGCATAATACTTTTTACATTTATTCCAAGCAAGATGATCCCCTTATGTACGTCTAAACCCAATCAAAGTCTACTAGTATGGGTATATATATCATTTGCACATGCATCCTCGAGTGATCAATACATATGGTCCCTCCAATGAGCCGTAATATATATGCACATGCATTACACATGACAATCTACTCATCAACATCATCAGGTAAATGTGTAATCTCTACTTCCAACCAATTCAAAGATATTGACACTCCATTTGTAGCCCTACTGTTAGAAAAAATGTCGATACCTAACAATCATTGGGAAAGTCCGTACCAATATGCATGAGTGGTTCCAATAACTGCTCTCCCCTAGATAAGAAGACCAAGAAGTACTACCACATCCTGGAGGGTGATTGTCATCTTTCCCTTAGGTGGGTGGAATGTGAGTTTCTCTGGTATCCACCTCTCTACAAGGGAAGAAATCAGGTGATGGTTGAAAATTGTGAAATCTAATACGGAAATTCCATAGAAACCAGCATGGCACACGTATGGTCTAATGGTTTGTCAAGTCTCCCTGTGATGAAAATGGTGTTCTTGACACAGTTGGATTGATCGATCCTCACCACCATCTAAGACAACCTGAGAAATATGGCTATCCTGCTGGGTGAGTTGTATGGTATAATCCATCTACATATAAAAAATTAAATGAGTCATAAGTGTAAAATGTAAATATAATGTTATGGTCAGAAGAATGTTATGACTTTTATAGTGCAAGAACTGCCATGTTTATTCACATTGTATTATTAAGTTATTTTTTCCCAATTAAAGGGGCATGTCTTCATGTTTTTAAAATATTGTCACTAACGTGTTTTTAAGATATTTCTTAACATAGAAAATGGTGGTTTTATGATATGGTTTTCTATATTTATACATATGTAAACAATTTTCCTTTTTTATGTATATGTTTATTAGAAATTCATGTGATTTTTAATTTATGTATGAATTTCCACATGATGGTATGTTTCATGGTTATTTTGTCCCATATAAAGGTCATTATGTAACACTAACTGAACATCATGAAAGAATTGGTAGGAAATGAACTAGGACATAGGATGAATGGTGACAATGACGATGATGATGACATAAACTCATTCCATCACCAACAATGTTTTCACTACTCCTCCTACATCGTGGTTCATTTCCGACAAATTCTTTCCTGACATTCAGTTAGTATTACAGAATCTGTTGTACTAATATCTATTTTTGGGTGTGTACTATAACAAGCCCTTTATCAGTTTGTATAACCTCCCCATAGTTATACACACAGGTAAAACCTAACGTTTTACCTCGATTTTCCAAACCCTAAATCCCAAAACTAGTACACTAAACCCAAAAACATCTTCCCTATACCATAATCTCAAAATTATAAACCCTAAACCTAAAAACCTAAACCCTAACCCTGATATCATAAATATAAACCCTAAAACCTTACAAAAATATCTGAAAACCTAGACCCAAACTCTTCCCTTGTTCATGAAGTCATTCCACCTCATTATACATGTAACATCCCAAGTAAGTGAAGAATAATAGATTTTCATATCTATGTCTATTTATAAATTATATAGTGTTTTAGAGGATTAAAATGATAATAAATCTAATCTTAGGCATATAATACTCTTATATTTTTTAAAAGATTGTTTTACCGCCTTTTGATGGCAACCCATTTTTAAATATAACTTCTGAAACTTTTATAAGCTCTATTTGTCCAAATAGACTTATTATTTAGAATTGGGACATTGAAATTTACTTTGGATAATTTTTTTGTATTTTTCTGACAATGTTCATTTTTTAATGAATGGTGAAAAATATTGCATTTTACTTCAAAACTTCTTCTTCATTTAATTTAATTATATAGTTAGATTTTCTTTTTAATTGGTTTTAAAGTGTAATTATAATATATTTTTACCATTTAATACAATGGTGGTCATTATAATTAATTTCACTTTGAAATTGGACATAAAAAATTGTCAATCTTTTGATAGATATTGTTTCTTAAAAACATGCTATTTGTTTTGACAATGGGAATTATTTTTAAATTAATTACTAAAATTTCTATTTTTGAAATTTGGTAAAATGGATTCCATATTTTTAATCAGAAGGTACAAATTAGGTAATTAAGACTCTTTTGTTTTTGTACATTATGAATTGTAATGACGGCAATTATCTTTAATTATCGTGATTAATTACTAATCGGGTAGTTAAGGGTCATAAAATAATATCATAATAACAAAAATTGACCCCAAATTTTGTCCAAATAATTTTTTTGAGTCATGAACTACCATGAGATGCATTGTTCCAACTTTGGGACCCCATGGAATAACTTTATTGTGACAGTGACATTATATTATATTATTTTTAATGAAAGGAAAATATAGCCAATGGATATATTACCTAAGTAAAACAATTTTAGTTTTGTTTATATAAATTATCCCTTAGACTATAAAAATTAATTATAAAGCTAAAAATATTTCTTACATCATGGTATTTTTTTATAATTTTTAGATATTAAATAAATAAATTTATTTATGACACCATGATCATGCAGTCATAACCTCATTAATAAACGATTTAGATAAAGTGAAAAGATAAGGTAAACACTAAGGCTTACACTTGTCAAAAACCTATTGTATGGGTGGACTTTGAACCCATATCACCTTATCCTAGAAATATATTATTGTGGGACCTTTCAAATTCGTAAAATCATTTTATAATAAAGTAACATCTTAAGACATTCCAAAAGTAACCATCCTCCCTCTTATAAAAGGCCACCACCTCTACCACCTTACTCACACCTCTCAATCCATTGTCTAATCCAACCCCTATTCAAATTATCTCTCCATATCCCTTTATTTATCCTAGAAGCCTTACCTTAGGCAGAAATCTCTTCAAGAAACCCTTTTGTTTTAAACCAATGGGAGTTACCCGATTTAAAGGAGATTAAAGAACAGTTGAGTCAAGTCAGGCACAAGGTTTCATCTCAATATCCTTTCATTGAGGACTATTTTTTAATACAATACAATCTTTTATACATTGTATAAACCCCTTTGACTTTTACTTTTATTCAAAAGGAATCTTTTCTCTATGAAGTGTTTTACTAAACGACAAAAATTATGTTTCTTTTTAACGTACACGGTGAAAACAACTTTTCCGCCGACACGAGTATTATTTGATCTTTGGATTCCTTAACAAGGCGTAATGTTTTTAAAATTAAAATAAATACCATATACTCTTTTATGAATTTTGGTATTGAAAATGGTTTTGATAATAGATTTGATATGTCAATATATTGTGATTGAAATGTGGAAATGTTTTCTTTCCATTATATTTGTTGTAAGTGTTATAATTTTATAATGGTACTTGGAAATTTGATGGGCGGTTATGTGATAAACCAAATGACGGGTATTTCCATGAAAACCATGATGGGTGGTTAGGTTATAACATCCAATGAATTGGGTATGGAAGTCGGTAGTATGGTTATTCCATTTAGTGATATTTGTGGAAGTAGACCATATGGTTATTACATTTAAGTATGATTATGTCCCAAGTTACATTTATATTTTATGTGTTCTTTATGTGGGATTTATGGTGATATTCTGGTTACAAAAGGGTATGCAATGACATTTTATTCAGTGAAGAGTAATTACAACTTCATAAAGGTGAAAAGTTTTACTTATGATGAAGTATTCATGAATTACTTAATGTTTTGAGAAACTAATAGTTTTCCTTATTTTTGTATCCCTTACTGAACTATTTATGCCCATCCCATGTTTTTGAAATGTTTTCCACAGGACTTAAAGATGAGTATGGTCAAGGATGGGTTCAAGGAAAGGTGTGCTATATAAAACATGGAACTGGACATGTTTATTTTTAAGAGTTTTTATTTTATGAAAATAAATCGAAACTGAGTAAAAGTGTCAACATTTTAATCTTTTGAGATGTAATAGTTATGGCCTAATTCTCTAAAACTCTAAACTTGATTATATCCTCAATGTGAATTATTCATTTAATTCAAGATTATTTAATGTTTTAAGGTTGGGTCCTTATAGTTGGTATCATAGGTTGGTTTAGAAAACTTTAGGAGTTAAGATATTGTTAAATTCATGTCCATAAATTAATTTATGTTATGATTGAAATGATAAAGCATTTAAATATTACCATGTTTCTTAGCCTAAGATATTTCTGTGTTTAGAGTGGTTTTCCGCATAGGAAACAAGGTAGTTATATTGGGACTACATCAGGAGAAAAACAACCTTCCAAAACAGCAACCTGAGATGGTCAGAATCGGAACTGAAAAGTTTGTTGCAGTGATGGCACAGTTGACTCAGGCTATAAATGGTGGTGGTATCCATACAAGAGATCAGACCAATAAACCATAGAAGAACATATCAGTAGTGGATCATTTTATGAGGCAACATCCCCCATCATTCAGAGGTTCATCAGACCATGTGCTAGAAGAAGTGTGGATTAAAGCACTGGAGAAGATTTTTGAGGTCATGAGGTGTTCAGAACATCAAAAGGTTAGTCTAGCTGTTTACCATTTTGATGGTGAAGCTAATCAGTGGTGGTTGATGGGGAAAAATATCAGGGATAGTGAAAATATTTATGATATTAACTGGGATGAATTCAAAGGTATGTTTCTTGAGAAATATTTTCCTAATTTGGTTCTTCTTAGGATGGAAAAACAATTCCTAGAATTGAGGCAGAAGGATGACTCAGTGACTTCTTATGAAGGAAAGTTCACTCGACTGGCAAGGTATGCTCCAAATTTTATATGAGATCATAATAGTAAAAACAACTATTTTTACTCAGGGTTAGAGCCAAAGTATCGAAGGTATTTAGCTTCTCATGAGTTCAAAATTTATGTAAAACTTTTTCGATGTGAGGAGAAGGTGGAAATGGAGTTTGCCGATGATGAGGTGTTCTTTTCCAAACAAAGAAATAAGAGGTCTATTTGGCAGGAAAAAGGAAAGAATTCATCCAAGAAACCTGGATGTAATAAAACCAAATATCCATCCTGTGAGAAGTGTGGTAAAATGCATCCTGGAGAATCATTATCCAAGTCTAGAAAGTGCTTCAAGTGTGTTAAGTCTGGTCATATTGCCTGTAACTATAAGGAAAATGATCAAGAAGGAAATGAAAATCTGTCGGTAATATGTTTTAATTGTAATTAAATAGGAAATTATGCAAATGAGTGTCTAACGAAGAACTCAGATAAGGGAAAGCAGCCAGACTACAAGTAAAAAGGGGTGGTGAAATCCTTTGCAACTACTTCAGTAGATGTTGGGCCATAGAATAAAGTAGTATCAGGTACACTGTTTGTTTTTTCAGATTATGCAAATGTATTTTTTGATTCAAGGTCTATACATTCTTTCATTTCAGAGAAGTTTTACAGTAAATTGGGAATTCCATATCAACATATGAATCCTTAACTTATGGTAAAAACACCCGGAGGAAATGTTGAGACAAAAAGAAATAATAAGAACCTTAATGTCCTTGTGTGCAGAAAGAATCTACCTACAAACCTTATTGTTTTTCCTCTAGTAGAGTTTGATGTTATTTTGGGCTTGGAATGGCTTTCTGTTTATCATGGTAAGATTGACTGCAAAGCTAAAGATGTTTCTTTTCATAAAGATTTTAAATTTGTGTACAAGAATGAATCCTTGATTTTGATAACATATCAGGAAGCTGAGGAACTAGTAAACGATGGAAATGAATGTTACCTTGCACATATTGTTGAAAACAGAGGAAATTTTCAAATTAATGATGTTCCAGTGGTAAATGAGTATCTTGATGTTTTTGTTGATGAGTTTCATGGTATTATACCTAATCGGGTAGTTAAATTTACTATTGACTTAGTTCCTGATTCTAAGACCATTTCAAAACCCCCTTATCGAGTGTCTCAAGTTGAACATTTAGAGTTAAAGAATCAATTACAGGGGTTATTAGATAATTTTTTCATTCAACCTAGCACATCACCATGGGGTGCTCTGGTCTTGTTTGATAAAAATAAAGATGGTTTAATGAGACTTTTCACTGATTATAGAGCATTGAATAACATCACTGTTAAGAACAAGTATCATTTGCCTCATATCGATGATTTTTTTTCTTAGCTCTAGGGTGCGTAGTATTTTTCAAATATTGACATGATTTCAGGGTACCATCAATTTAAATTAAAATATGTAGATGTTCTTAAGACCACGTTTTGTACTATATATGGCCATTATGAACTTTTGGTTATGGCTTTTGGGTTAGCCAATGCACCTATTGTATTCATGGACCTTATGAATAGAGTTTTCCATGAGTTCTTGGATAATTTTGTGGTTGTTTTCATTGATGATATTTTGGTGTTTTCTAAAAGTGAAGAGGATCATGAAAGTCATTTAAGGGTTATCCTGCATACCTTAAAATAAAAGAAACTGTATGGAAAATTCAGAATGTTTGAGTTTTTTATACAATAAATTTCTTTCCTGGGTCACATTGTTTCAAAAAATGGCATAACTGTTGATCCTGCTAAAACAAAAGTTGTTGAATAATGTACAATAACTACAAATATAACTGAGGTCCGTAGTTTTCTTGGTTTGCAGGTTATTACCAGTGGATTTTTGAGAATTTTGCATGGTTATATAGTCCAATGACTAAGTTACTCGAAAAGCTGTTGAGTTCATCTTGATAAAAGAAAGTGATGATTGTTTTTAGGAATTCAAAAGAATATTGGTGAATGATCCATTTTTGGCACTATCTTCCAGAAATGGTGAGTTTGTTATATACAGTGATGTTTTGTTTAATGTACTTGGTTGTGTCCTTATGCAAAATGATTAGGTAATTGCTTATGCTTCACGTCAGTTGAAAACTCATGAGTTAAATCAGCTTATGTTTTTTTTTCTTTAAAAATTAGGAGGCATCATTTGTATGGAGTAAAGTGTGATATATATACCGATAAAAAAAGTTTAACGTATATATTCACTCAGAAAGAATTTAACATGAGACAGAGGAGATGGTTTGAATTAATCAAGTATTATGATTGTAAAATTCATTACCATCTGATAAATGAAAATACAGTGGCTGATGCTTTGAGTCGAAAAATTAATGCTTCCTTAACCATTCTATGTTTGGAACGAGATCCTTCAGTTTATGATTTGAGGAACTTTGTCATAGAAGTAATTTGTGCAGGAAGTTCTTCTGTTTTGTTTCAGGTGTCAGTGAGATCATCTCTATCAGACAGAATTAATCAAGCGCGGAAGGAAGACGGTGGGTTGCAGAAAAATGTAGAGCTGGTTCCGATGGGTAAGTTGCATGAATTTAACATTGATAATGATTGTGTTTTGAGGTTTGGTAAGAGATTATGTGTGCCTTGTGATTCACAATTGAGGAATGAGTTATTATATGAGGCTCATAGTTCCCCATTTTCCATTCATCCTGGCAGTACTAAGATGTACAGAGATCTGTGGGAGTATTTGTAACACCCCAAGCTTCTACGGTACATTTCCCTTCGAATAATGCGATAGCGTGTGTTGTACGCAACCTCGAGTTCTAACACACACCACAACTAATTAAACTAGCCGTTGTGAATAGTAATACCTACTTTTTGAAATTATATATATTTTATATTTGAAAATGGACTTCATTTTTGGACTCGGAATATCGAATTTAGCCTAAGGTGAAATTTTGGTACTTTTCGGATAACTTTCATATTTTGATGAATAGTGAAAATTACTAAATTTTAATTAAAAACAACTTTTTTAATCAAAATAATTAATAGTGATAAATTGTGAATTTGAGTGGTTTTAAAGTATATTTAGAATATATTTTTACCATTTAATATAATGTTGGTCATTGGACATAATTTTACAATTAAACCGAACATAAACAAGTGTCAATCTTTTGATAGTTATTACCTCTTAAAAACACGCTTTTTGTTTTGACAGCGGGAATTAATTTTAAATTAATTTCTGCCACTTCTGTGTTTTGAATTTAGGAAAATGGATTCCATATTTGGAATCAGGATGTTCAAATTGTGTAAATAGGTAACTTTTATTTTTAGACATTTTGAATAATTACTGCGGTAAATATTTTATTTACCATGGTTAAAGGGTAAATCCGGTAAATAAGGGTTAAAAAAAATAATATTATAATAATACTAAATTACCCTAAAACGTGTCTTAACCCTATTGGTTGATACATGGTCGACCATGGGCATCTTTGGGTCTGTTTTGGGACCCCATGGATCCACTTGTAAGTGATAATGACACATTATATTAATAAAGCTAAAATAAAAATAAAAATGGCATAAGCTTACATCTTTTAGAAGAACAATTTTTACATAGGGTTATACATGTTGGATTTTCGATTATAAATATTCATTAGAAAGATAAAAAGATTTCCTACATAATGATATTTTATTTATAATTTTTAGACATTAAATAATTTATTTTATTTATGACACAATTATGATGCAGTAATTACTATAATAGTGAAAAATTAAAATAAGTGATATTATAAATACCCAAATAAATATAATATGAAACTTTTAATGAATTAAACTAATTTTCTAGGATAATATGATATATTAGTATTGATTTAATTGACTTTTTTCGAAGTAATCAATCTGTTATGAGTTTCACAAAAATCAACTAATGAATAGTGTCAAAATTGACATAAAAGAGTTCTTAAAAAAAATATTATATTATTAATTGATATTAAATTCCTAAAAATCTAAGGTTCGGCCAAGAGGCTTATATCATGATATTTTAATCATTAATGGACCACTTGGGGGTCGCTTGGATGTATATAGTAAGTTTATTAACCATATTATATAAAAATACAAAGATACATTGTAAAAGTGAAACTAATTAACTTAGAGTTAATACTTAAAGATAAGGTTAATATAAGTACCCAAACCTGTCTAAATTCTATTGGATGAGTTGTTTTCGACCTATCCCCACCTCATACTTTGAATAGTCAACTTTGGATCCTTTAGAAACTGAATATGAATTTATTATAAATTAATATTTCTAGCTTTTCCAAAGGTGCCCCTCACCCCTCTTATAAAAGGGCACTCCTCCTTCTCATTTCTTCACACCTTCAAAGCCTTTTGGTTCGGCCAAACTCTGCCCAAATACTCTCCCAACATCCCTCACTACAACCTAGATGCCTTAGTTTGATCAGAAAGCCAACCTAAGGAGCCCTTTTGATCAAATCAAAAGGAAGAACCCGAAGAAGAGGTAATGATTTCACCACCCTTTTCTAAGTTCATTTCTTCTTCCACTTCTTCTTCCTTTGTTCTTACCATTCTGAAATAATAACTCCAGTATCTCACATATACTGTGATGTTATTATAAATATGGTACAATCATATTCAGTATTCTATCCACCCTTTGAATAACATGTCACCATACGTGCGTACGTACGGCTTACCGTCTCCACGTCGTGGTGTAATTGTTATTCAATATAATATTATTTGGATGGGTATAATAATGATGTGTAACTCATGTAAATAATAAATATAACATGTTAATGATTCTTTATATATGATATACCATCCATTTATATATTATTTTAATATCAAAAGAATGATATTGTCGCTCGTGCGTACGTACGGACTACCGTCTCCACGAACGCGATGAGATTCATTCTCCATCGTATCCATTCAAGTATAATTATCATTTGATGATTTAAAAATGATGTTTAAGGACTGTATATAATTCTGGATATGAATAAGATACAACAACCATGTCTTATGTAACAAAACATATAAAAGAAAATGAGTAAGTTAACTCCCGAAACGACGATAATTCTAAGATATTATTAACAAATCAATGTTAAAAGATCATATATGATATCATATTAATATATATGATTCTTTTATAATTTAATAACAACTATTTCACCATTATACAGGAGGTTAACCTACCCCAACCAAGGAAAAGTACAAGGTAAGGGTTATTTCACAATCTCTTCATTATCCGAGGTTGTATTATACGTAATAATCTACTGGGATCTCTTTATCATCCGCATCCATGTTTCTTTGAAATGTATTTCAAAACATTTTTACTATTTACAAGAATATGGGTTAAAGTCATTTATACCCTTGTTTGACTTTTTATAAGAGGTTTATAAAGGAATCTTTCCGTCGTTTTCAAAACAAGGTCCTTTTTAACCTTTTCGACTGAATTGAGGTAAGAATGTTTTTTTTAACTTATACGGCGGGTGCGGTTATTTTCCGCCGTTATAAAATCGTCGAAGATTTCCATACAAGCTTATAAGAATATTTTCAAAGAAAATGTTTTATTTTATATGGATCTTAAATGATTTCAAAAAAAAAAGGAGATACTTCTTTAAAAAGAATTTTGATTTCATCTATGTCAACATCCTTTGATGGATTTTAAGATTATTTGAAGTTGATTTATTATGATACAAAACTTCTATATTGTATTGAAGTTTTTGTGATATGTTTGACTGTGGATGTGCTATTTTTATACCATTCATAGTTTATGGTGAAATTATTGACATTTCGTATGCTAGTTTTAATACGAATGTTTATGTTATGTTTAAACCTTTTCATATGGGAATGCATTGGACTTAATAAGTGACGGGTGGAGCCCGCTATAGCTCCTCGATGCATCGGTAGGTCTCATGAGACAAACTAGTGTCTTGGCACAAGGCCTTGACAAAATCTTATTTGTAGTCTTGGCACGAGGCCTTGGCTATGTGGTTATGATAGTCTGGCATTATGCATTCCAACATTATGAAAGTGGTTATTGATATTGCATGTGATTATTCGATTAGTAGAATATCCATGTGAATAAGTAAATGGCATTATTTCATTTTTATTTTTGCCATACTATGTTGAAGTTCAATTTTAAAAGGCTTTTGTTTTAGTAATTCATTCCCTTAAATGTTTATGCTTATTTTGAATGTTCCGCTATATTGTTATCCTTACTGGGCATTTGAGCTCACCCCTTTTCTATGTTTTACTTTTCCCAGGATGTGAAGAAGTAAGTTATGAATGACCTGAAGGGATATTATGTGGGGATATGAGTGTGGGTTATGGAGACAATATGTTGTTGTAGTAGTTTTTCGTTTAATGATGTAATGTAAAATTTATGAATATATCTAGTATTTCCAAGGCTACTAAACCAATCAATCTTTCGAGATTTGATCTTTCTTGTGATCATGCCAATGTTATGTAATAATGCACCGACTCTGGGTAACTAGGGTCGGGGCGTTACAGTTGGTATCAGAGGAAGTTTAGTACAAACCTTGGAAGCTAGATTTAGATAAACTCTGATTAGAGCACGTAGACCTAAGATGAACTTTGAGGATTAGTATAGAAGAACTTCCTAGAATTTTGGTATTGTAGAGATTTTGTGAGTTTTCCGAGAAATACATCCCTGTCTGGATACGAGCAGGTAGAGGCGGCTCTGGCACAGATGTACCTAGGGGTAAAACCCAAAAACACCGCTTTGAGCTAGACTCGAACGGGAACTGGTGCACGACAACGGGCCTTGCTGCACTCTTGGTTACGACACTCCCGGGGGATATGCTTAGGATAACTCTCATTTTCTTTACAAATCATTTTGAAGGGATTATGAGTATATACTTTCTCAAAGAAAACATTTTTATGATTATGGATTATATCCATAAATAGTTCAATTTATGTTAAGTGTTTTATAATTATGGGATTATGTATTTTGATTCATAAACTGATCTAGTTTATGCCATTGTTTAGAAATGGCGCCTAGTGGAAGAAATGGAAACCGTATCAATGCACGCACTCCATGTAGGGATTGCCCTCCTGCTCAAGATAATTATAGTGGGGCTGGTGATGCAACTGGTGCTGATCAGCTAATCACCATACTGGGACAACTTACTCAGGTTATGAATAATAACCTTACCCGTATGGAGCACCCTGATCCGCAGCGTGGAGGATCAATGTTAGATCGATTCATGAGGCAACAACCACCAAAGTTCAATGGGAATACAAATCCCTTAGTAGCTGAGCAATGGATATTTTCCCTAGAGAAAATATTTCAGGCTTTGGGGAGCAGTGAAAGGGAAAAAGTTATCATGGCAGTTTACCGCCTCACTGGAGATGCTGATCAATGGTGGTCATTGATTCAAAATACGAAGGAAGATGATGAAGTATCAAATATGGAATGGAGGGAGTTCAAAGATCTGTTTTTAGAAAAATACTTTCCTCGCGACCATCGAGCAGATATGGAAAGACAATTTCTGAGTCTGAGACAAAAGGAGGATGAGAATGTCACAAAGTATGAGGCTAACTTTACAATGTTAGCAAGGTATGCTGGAGATTATATTCGCAACCCAAGAAGTAAGATTGATCGTTTCTTTGATGGGTTAAAACCATTTCTCCGTCGAGCGTTAGTCTCACAATCCTTTTCATCGTACGAAGACATTGTCTCATGTGCTATAAAGACCGAAAATGAATTCTCTAAGTCTTATGACTTAAAAGCAAAGCAAGAGAAGAAGAGACCTGCTGATCAATCTGGTAATGGAAATAAGGGGAAGAAGGGAAAGGTTGAATATCCATCTTGTGGTAAATGCGGGAAGAAACATCCTGGTACTTGCTTGAAGGGAATGGGAGTCTGTTACAAGTGTGGTGAAAAAGGCCACCAAGCTCATGATTGCAATGGGAAGAAGGAATCTACCAACGTTCAGTGCTACAATTGCAGGGAGATGGGGCATTATACAAATGAATGTCCTAAGCGTCAGGAGAACTTACCTCAGAAAAGGCCAAGGGATCAAGGCCAGGCTTATGCTATCACTACTGCTGAGGTAGAAGCTCCGAAAGACGTGGTGGCAGGTAATTTAATGGTTTCCTCAAGTTTAGCAAATGCATTATTTGATTCTGGATCATCGCATTGTTTCATATCTTCCCAGTTTGCTAAGAAAATTAGATATTTCCAATTTGATTTAATAAGGGAGTTGTCAGTTAAAACTTCTAAGGGAAGTATCGTTGCAACAAAGTTTTGTGAATCAGTCCCCATTAGAGCACATAAATTTTCTTTATCTGCTGATCTCATCGTCATACCTATGATTGAGTTTGATATAATCCTCGGTATGGACTGGCTTTCGGACTATGATGTGAAGATTTATTGTAATAAGAAAGAGGTTACGATTCTTGATGATAATGATAAGGAGCACCTTATTTTTAGAGCAGAATCGTCACCACCTAATTCTTATTTAGATCCACCCCCAGTAGCTCAACTTAATTCAATTATTGGGGAGGAAGAGAATGAAATAACTGCGGGTGAGGAAAGGAATGTTCAAATAGAGGATGTACCTGTTGTGAAAGAATTTGTAGATGTATTTCCAGAAGATTTACCTGGACATCCTCCAGAACGAGAAGTTGAGTTTTCCATTGATTTGATTCCTGGATCAAGGCCTATATCGAAGACCCCTTATAGAATGGCCACTGTAGAGTTAGTCGAACTAAAGAAACAACTAGAGGAATTGAGTAATAAGGGATTTATTCGCCCTAGTGTTTCTCCATGGGGATCCCCTGTTCTTTTTGTTAAAAAGAAAGATGGATCTATGAGGTTATGTATCGACTACAGGGAGATCAATGCTATAACGATAAAGAACAAGTATCCCCTACCTCGTATTGATGATTTATTTGACCAACTACATGGAGCTCAATACTTTTCAAAGATTGACCTTCGATCTGGATACCATCAGTTGTGTGTGAAGAAGGAAGACATTCCGAAAACAGCATTTCGAACCAGGTACGGGCATTACGAGTTTACTGTAATGCCGTTTGGATTGACTAATGCACCCTCTGTATTCATGGATCTGATGAATAGAGTCTTCAAGGAGTATCTCGATGAATTTGTGGTGGTATTTATTGATGATATCTTGGTATACTCCAAAACCTACGAAGATCATGAAAATCACTTGCGCATTATCTTGAAGACTCTGAGGAGGCATGAATTATATGGGAAGTTTAGCAAGTGTGAATTCTGGCTTCAGGAGATTTCTTTTCTTGGCCATATTGTCTCTAAAGATGGAATCTCTGTTGATCCTTCTAAGACCAAGGCAATCCAAGAATGGCCAGCACCTACGAGTATAACTGAGGTACGTAGTTTTATTGGTTGGCAGGTTATTATCGACGTTTCGTCCAGAATTTTTCCCGATTGGCTAACCCATTAACGAAGCTCACACGTAAAGGGGTTAAATTTGTTTGGACAAAAGAGTGTGAAGAATGTTTCGAAGAACTGAAGAGAAGATTAGTCAATGCTCCTATATTGACTCTACCATCGGGGAATGATGGGTTCGTTATTTATAGTGATGCATCGAAGAAAGGACTAGGCTGTGTCCTTATGCAGAATGATAGATTTATTGCCTATGCATCACGACAGTTGAAAATTCATGAACAAAACTATCCTACTCATGATCTTGAGTTAGCAGCTGTGATCTTTGATTTGAAGATATGGAGGCACTACCTCTATGGTGAAAAATGTGAGATTTATACTGATCACAAGAGTTTGAAGTATATTTTCTCACAAAAAGAACTCAACATGAGGCAAAGGATATGGATTGAATTACTCAAGGATTATGATTGTACGATACACTACCACCCGGGGAAGGCAAACAAGGTGGCAGATGCTTTGAGTAGAAAATACCATGGAGTTTTGAACAAAATGAGAATTGAAAGGGATCTAATTTTTATGGATCTAGTGAAGATGGACATGGGAATAACCAGGGAAGGTGAAACATCAATGCTTTTTCAAATGGTTGCCAAACCATCTTTACTAGAAAGGATTAAGAGTTCTCAGACCGATGATGACGAATTCCAAAAGAAGATTAAAGCTGTGAATGATGGGAGATTGAGAGACTTTGTGTATGAAGATGGAATTCTGAAATTCGGGAAGAGACTTTGTGTTCCCAATATACCTGATCTAAAAAGGGAATTGCTGGATGATGCTCATAGTTCCAATTTCTCTATACACCCTGGGAGCACCAAAATGTATAGAGATTTGAAGGAACATTTTTGGTGGGACAACATGAAGAGGGAGATTGCTGATTTTGTGTCAAGATGTATGGTTTGTCAACAAGTGAAAGATGGAAGGCAACAGCCTGGAGGAGTCATGCAACCTCTTCCCATACCGGAGTGGAAATGGGACAATATTACGATGGACTTTGTCATGGGGCTACCAAAGACTCCTAGAAGGAATGATGCAATATGGGTTATTGTTGATCGTCTTACCAAGTCAGCACATTTTCTTGCTATAAGAGAAGATCTACCCCTGGAACGTCTAGCAAGACTATACATTAATGAAGTTGTGAGACTTCATGGAGTTCCCCTATCGATTGTTTCTGATCGTGATCCCCGTTTTACTTCAAGATTCTGGAAAAGTCTTCAGAAATCCCTGGATACAGAACTTCATTTGAGCACTGCTTACCACCCTCAGACAGACGGACAATCAGAACGGACTATTCAAACCTTAGAAGACATGTTGAGATCTTGCTCACTTGACTTTCAGGGTATGTGGGATCAATATTTACCACTGGTAGAATTTTCCTATAACAATAGCTTCCATTCGAGTATTCAGATGGCACCATATAAAGCGTTATACGGAAAGAGATGTCGTACACCAACCTGTTGGGATGACGTTGGTGAAAGAAAACTTGTAGGCCCAGAACTGGTGGAGGAAACGGTGGAAAAGGTGAAAGTAATCCAAAATCACATCAAAGCAGCTCAAAGTAGGCAGAAGAGCTATGCCGATAATCGAAGGAAGGATTTGGAATTTCAAGTCGGTGATCATGTTTTCCTGAAGGTATCTCCGTGGAAGGGAGTCATACGTTTTGGTAAGAAAGGTAAATTGAGTCCCAGGTACATCGGACCTTTCGAAATTCTAGAACGAATTGGGGTTGTAGCTTACCGATTGGCAATGCCGCCAAGTCTCTCCAAAGTTCACGATGTGTTCCACGTATCTCTGTTGAGAAAATACATGCCTGATCCGACGCATGTACTCACCTATGAGGAATTAGAACTGGAACCCGATCTGTCTTATTGCGAAGAGCCCGTCAGGATTCTTGATACAAGAGAACAAGTACTGAGAAACCGGACGACGCGTCTGGTAAAAGTTTTGTGGAGAAATCATAAGATGGAAGAGGCAACGTGGGAACCCGAGGAACTTATGATGAAGAACCACCCGAGTCTTTTTATGCAGTAATACCCTAGAAATTGCGAGGACGCAATTATTTGAAGGAGGGGAGAATGTAACACCCCAAGCTTCTACGGTACATTTCCCTTCGAATAATGCGATAGCGTGTGTTGTACGCAACCTCGAGTTCTAACACACACCACAACTAATTAAACTAGCCGTTGTGAATAGTAATACCTACTTTTTGAAATTATATATATTTTATATTTGAAAATGGACTTCATTTTTGGACTCGGAATATCGAATTTAGCCTAAGGTGAAATTTTGGTACTTTTCGGATAACTTTCATATTTTGATGAATAGTGAAAATTACTAAATTTTAATTAAAAACAACTTTTTTAATCAAAATAATTAATAGTGATAAATTGTGAATTTGAGTTGTTTTAAAGTATATTTAGAATATATTTTTACCATTTAATATAATGTTGGTCATTGGACATAATTTTACAATTAAACCGAACATAAACAAGTGTCAATCTTTTGATAGTTATTACCTCTTAAAAACACGCTTTTTGTTTTGACAGCGGGAATTAATTTTAAATTAATTTCTGCCACTTCTGTGTTTTGAATTTAGGAAAATGGATTCCATATTTGGAATCAGGATGTTCAAATTGTGTAAATAGGTAACTTTTATTTTTAGACATTTTGAATAATTACTGCGGTAAATATTTTATTTACCATGGTTAAAGGGTAAATCCGGTAAATAAGGGTTAAAAAAAATAATATTATAATAATACTAAATTACCCTAAAACGTGTCTTAACCCTATTGGTTGATACATGGTCGACCATGGGCATCTTTGGGTCTGTTTTGGGACCCCATGGATCCACTTGTAAGTGATAATGACACATTATATTAATAAAGCTAAAATAAAAATAAAAATGGCATAAGCTTACATCTTTTAGAAGAACAATTTTTACATAGGGTTATACATGTTGGATTTTCGATTATAAATATTCATTAGAAAGATAAAAAGATTTCCTACATAATGATATTTTATTTATAATTTTTAGACATTAAATAATTTATTTTATTTATGACACAATGATGATGCAGTAATTACTATAATAGTGAAAAATTAAAATAAGTGATATTATAAATACCCAAATAAATATAATATGAAACTTTTAATGAATTAAACTAATTTTCTAGGATAATATGATATATTAGTATTGATTTAATTGACTTTGTTCGAAGTAATCAATCTGTTATGAGTTTCACAAAAATCAACTAATGAATAGTGTCAAAATTGACATAAAAGAGTTCTTAAAACAAATATTATATTATTAATTGATATTAAATTCCTAAAAATCTAAGGTTCGGCCAAGAGGCTTATATAATGATAGGTTAATCATTAATGGACCACTTGGGGGTCGCTTGGATGTATATAGTAAGTTTATTAACCATATTATATAAAAATACAAAGAGACATTGTAAAAGTGAAACTAATTAACTTAGAGTTAATACTTAAAGATAAGGTTAATATAAGTACCCAAACCTGTCTAAATTCTATTGGATGAGTTGTTTTCGACCTATCCCCACCTCATCCTTTGAATAGTCAACTTTGGAGCCTTTAGAAACTGAATATGAATTTATTATAAATTAATATTTCTAGCTTTTCCAAAGGTGCCCCTCACCCCTCTTATAAAAGGGCACTCCTCCTTCTCATTTCTTCACACCTTCAAAGCCTTTTGGTTCGGCCAAACTCTGCCCAAATACTCTCCCAACATCCCTCACTACAACCTAGAGGCCTTAGTTTGATCAGAAATCCAACCTAAGGAGCTCTTTTGATCAAATCAAAAGGAAGAACCCGAAGAAGAGGTAATGATTTCACCACCCTTTTCTAAGTTCATTTCTTCTTCCACTTCTTCTTCCTTTGTTCTTACCATTCTGAAATAATAACTCCAGTATCTCACATATACTGTGATGTTATTATAAATATGGTACAATCATATTCAGTATTCTATCCACCCTTTGAATAACATGTCACCATACGTGCGTACGTACGGCTTACCGTCTCCACGTCGTGGTGTAATTGTTATTCAATATAATATTATTTGGATGGGTATAATAATGATGTGTAACTCATGTAAATAATAAATATAACATGTTAATGATTCTGTATATATGATATACCATCCATTTATATATTATTTTAATATCAAAAGAATGATATTGTCGCTCGTGCGTAAGTATGGACTACCGTCTCCACGAACGCGATGAGATTCATTCTCCATCATATCCATTCAAGTATAATTATCATTTGATGATTTAAAAATGATGTTTAAGGACTGTATATCATTCTGGATATGAATAAGATACAACAACCATGGCTTATGTAACAAAACATATAAAAGAAAATGAGTAAGTTAACTCCCGAAACGACGATAATTCTAAGATATTATTAACAAATCAATGTTAAAAGATCATATATGATATCATATTAATATATATGATTCTTGTATAATTTAATAACAACTATTTCACCATTATACCGGAGGTTAACCTACCCCAACCAAGGAAAAGTACAAGGTAAGGGTTATTTCACAATCTCTTCATTATCCGAGGTTGTATTATACGTAATAATCTACTGGGATCTCTTTATCATCCACATCCATGTTTCTTTGAAATGTATTTCAAAACATTTTTACTATTTACAAGAATATGGGTTAAAGTCATTTATACCCTTGTTTGACTTTTTATAAGAGGTTTATAAAGGAATCTTTCCGTCGTTTTCAAAACAAGGTCCTTTTTAACCTTTTCGACTGAATTGAGGTAAGAATGTTTTTTTTAACTTATACGGCGGGTGCGGTTATTTTCCGCCGTTATAAAATCGTCGAAGCTTTCCATACAAGCTTATAAGAATATTTTCAAAGAAAATGTTTTATTTTATATGGATCTTAAATGATTTCAAAAAAAAGGAGATACTTCTTTAAAAAGAATTTTGATTTCATCTATGTCAACATCCTTTGATGGATTTTAAGATTATTTGAAGTTGATTTATTATGATACAAAACTTCTATATTGTATTGAAGTTTTTGTGATATGTTTGACTGTGGATGTGCTATTTTTATACCATTCATAGTTTATGGTGAAATTATTGACATTTGGTATGCTAGTTTTAATACGAATGTTTATGTTATGTTTAAACCTTTTCATATGGGAATGCATTGGACTTAATAAGTGACGGGTGGAGCCCGCTATAGCTCCTCGATGCATCGGTAGGTCTCATGAGACAAACTATTGTCTTGGCACAAGGCCTTGACAAAATCTTATTTGTAGTCTTGGCACGAGGCCTTGGCTATGTGGTTATGATAGTCTGGCATTATGCATTCCAACATTATTAAAGTGGTTATTGATATTGCATGTGATTATTCTATTAGTAGAATATCCATGTGAATAAGTAAATGGCATTATTTCATTTTTATTTTTGCCATACTATGTTGAAGTTCAATTTTAAAAGGCTTTTGTTTTAGTAATTCATTGCCTTAAATGTTTATGCTTATTTTGAATGTTCCGCTATATTGTTATCCTTACTGGGCATTTGAGCTCACCCCTTTTCTATGTTTTACTTTTCCCAGGATGTGAAGAAGTAAGTTATGAATGACCTGAAGGGATATTATGTGGGGATATGAGTGTGGATTATGGAGACAATATGTTGTTGTAGTAGTTTTTCGTTTAATGATGTAATGTAAAATTTATGAATATATCTAGTATTTCCAAGGCTACTAAACCAATCGATCTTTCGAGATTTGATCTTTCTTGTGATCATGCCAATGTTATGTAATAATGCACCGACTCTGGGTAACTAGGGTCGGGGCGTTACAGTATTACTGGTGGGATGGAATGAAAATAGATATTGCTGATTTTATTGTGAAGTTTTTGGCTTGTCAGCAGGTTAAAGTAGAGCAGAAGTTACCGAAACGGATGCTTTAGTTATTACCAATGCTAGAGTGGAAATGGGAAAATATATCCATGGAGTTAATTGTGGGATTACCAAATACATCTCGAGGTAATAATAAAATATGGGATATTGTTGATTGATTTAGTAAATCTTCCCATTTTCTTCCTATTCAAGATACTTTCTCTCTACATCAACTTTCTCAGTTGTATGTTAAATAGAAATTCAAGTTACTTGGATTTCCCCTCTCCATTGTATCTAATCGTGATCCCAGGATTACTTCTAACTTTTGGAAAGGCCTTCATAAGTAATTGGGTACTAAATTAAATTTCAGTACAGCTTTTCATCTGTAATCAGATGGGCAGTCAAAACGAAAAATTCAGACCATGGAGGATATGTTACGTTCTTTCACGATGGATTACTAGGGAAGTTGGGACCAACATCATTCTTTGGTTGAATTTTTTTATAATAACATTTTTCATTCTAGTATACAGATGGCTCAATTTGTGGCATTATATGGGAAGCAGTGTCAAACTCTAGCTTCTTGGGATGAAGTAGGTGAAAGGAAGATGATGGGACTATAATTAGTGGAATAGATGGCAGAAAAAGTTCAGTTGATTCAGAAGAACATGAGACCAGCTCAGAGTAGGAAGAAAAGTTATGCAGATAACCGGAGGAAGGATCTTTCTTTTGAGGTAGGTGATCATGTTTTTCTCAAAGTTTCTCCATGGAAAAGTGTTATGCATTTTTGGTAAGAATGGAAAGTTGAGTCCGAGGTTAATTGGACCTTATAAAATCCTAGATATAGTTGGATCAGTTGTGTACAGAGTGGATTTACCTCCATGTTTGTCCTAGGTACACAATGTTTTTCATGTTTCATTGTTATGAAAGTACATGCTAGATCCATCTCTTGTTTTGAGCCCAGAGGTAGTTCAGCTGGTAGAGAATCTGTCTTATGAGGAAGAACTGATCCAGATTCTTGACCATAGGGAGAAAGTGTTGTGGAATAAAGTGATTCATCAAGTAAAGGTTCTATGGAAAAACTATATAGTTGAAGAGGAAACATGGGAATCTGAAAATGCAATGAGGGATAAATACCCTCAATTTTTTGATAAGTAAATAAATTGTGGGGATGAAATTTCCTAAAGGGGGTAAGGATGTAACATCCAAAGTTAGTAAAGAATAATAAATTTTCCTATCTATGTCTATATATGAATTATATAATGTTTTAGAGGCTTAAAATGAGAATAAATTCAATCTTAGGCATAGAATACTCTAATATTTTTTTAAAGATTGTTTTACCGCCTTTTGATGGAAAACCATTTTTAAATATAAATTTTGATAATTTTATAAGCTCTATTTTTCAAAATAAACTTATTATTTAGAATTGGGACATTGAATTTTTCTTTGGATAAATTTTTTGGTATTTTTTTGAAAATGTTCATTTTTTAATGAATAGTGAAAAATACTGCATTTTACTTGAAAATAACTTTTTCATCTAATTTAATTATATAGTTAGATTTTACTTTTAATTGTTTTTAAAGTGTAATTAGAATATATTTTTACCATCAAATCTAATGGTGGTCATTAGAATTAATTTAACTTTGAAATTGGACAGAAACAATTGTCAATATTTTGATAGATATTGTTTCTTAAAAACACGTTGTTTGTTTTGACAACGGGAATTATTTTTTAATTAATTACAGCAATTTCTTTGTTTCAAATTTTGTAAAATGGATTTCATATTTGGAATTATAAGGTCCAAATTATGTAATTATGACTCTTGTTTTTGGACATTAAGAATAGTAACAACGACAATTATCTTTAATTATCGTGATTAATTAGTAATCGGGTAGTTAAGGGTAATAAAATAAAATCATAATAATATCAAATGACCCCAACTTGGGTCTAAATCCTTTTATTGAGTCATGGATGACAATGGGATTCCTTTTTCAAACTTCTTGAACCCATGGAATCACTTTAGTGTGATAGTGACCTTTTATTATATTATTTTTAAAGGAATGAAAATATAAACAAATTATGTATCACCCTAGAAAAAAAATAGTTTTGTTTATATAAATGATATCTTATACTATAAATATTCATTGTAAATCTAAAAATATTTCCTACATCATGGTATTTTTTTTATAATTTTAGACATTAATTAAATAAATTTATTCATGACACCATGATGATGCAGTGATTACCTCATTAACGAACGATTTAAATAAAATGCAAAGATATGGTAAAATCGAAGACACATGCTTGTAGAAAACCTATTTTATGGGTGGATTTCGAACCCTTATAACCTTATCCTTGAAATATATCATTTTGGGACCTTTTAAATTCCAAAAATCATTTTATAATAAAGTAACATTTCAAGACTTTTCCAAAAGTAACCCTCCTCCCTCTTATAAAAGGCTGCCACCTATACCCCTTTACCCACACCTCTCAAGCCATTGGCTCATCCAAACCCTGGTCATATTATCTCTCCATATCCATATCATCATCCTAGATGCCCTACCTTAGGCAGAAAGCTCTTCAAGAAACCCTTTTGGTTCAAACCAAGGGGAGTTACCTGATTTAAAGGAGATTAAAGAACGATCGAGTCAAGTTGGACACAAGGTAAGGGACTTCATCTCAATATCCTTTTATTGAGGCATATTTTATCTAATACACGGCCTTATTTTATATTCTATATAAGCCACTTTGACTTTTACTTTTATTCAAAAGTAATCTTCTCTCTATGAAGTTTTTTACTAAATGATAAAAAGTATGTTTCTTTTTAACATACGCAGTAAAAATGACCTTTTCGCCGCCAAAAGTATTATTTGATATTTGGATTCCTTAACAATGCATAATGTTTTTAAAAGTAAAATAAATACCATATACTCTTTTATGTATTTTGGTATTGTAAACGGTTTTGATAATGGATTTGATATGTCAATATATTTTGATTGAAATGTGGAAATGTTTTCTTTCCGTTATATTTGTTGTATCTGTTATGATTTTATAATGGTACTTGGACACTTGGTGGGTGGTTACATGATAAACCCAATGATGGGTGGTGCCGTGAAAACTAGGATGGGTGGTTACGTTATAACCTCCAATGCATTGGGTATGGAAGTCAGTCGTATGGCTATTCATTTTAGTGATATGTGTGAAAGTCAACCGTATGGTTGTTCCATTTAAGTATGATTATGTCCCAAGTTACATTTATATGTTATGTGTTCTTTATTTGGGTTTTATGGTGATCTTTTGGTTACAAAATGGTAAGAAATGATATTTTATTCAGTGAAGAGTAATTAATACTTCATAAAGGTGAAAAGTATTACTTATGATGAAGTATTCATGATTTACTTGTTGTTTTGAGAAACTAATAGTTTTCCTTATTTTTGTATCCCTTACTGAGCTATTGATGCTCATCCCATGTTTTGGAAATGTTTTTCATAACACTTAAAGATGAGTAGGGTTAAGGATGGGATCAAGTAATGGCATGCTATCTAAAACATAGAACTGGACATGTTTCTTTTTAAGAGTTTTTAATTTAGGAAAAGAAATGGAAACTGGGTAGAAGTGTCTACTTTGTAATCTTTTGAGATGTAATATTTATGGCCTAATTCACGAAAACTATAATTCTTGAAAATATCCTCAATGTGAATTATTTATTTAATTCAAGATTATGTAATGTTTTATGGCCGGGTCCTTATACGGTATCCTGCTGGCCTTCGGTCTCCCATGGGGACACAAACAATTAATGCCTAGTACCACTATTGGATGGACTTTGGGAATTGGGAAGTAAAGAAACTCCCTAATAGGTGTCCATTTTACAGCATAACGGTTATCAATTGTGTCCATCTGATACACTGGATCCACATTTTCTTTCCATGATATGTTCACAGAGGCATATGTTGCGATTGCCTATGTACATGGAAACTGTGAGGCCTGCAAGTTTCCACATTGACATTGGATCTTCTCTAATAATAAAACCATTCCTACACTAATGCTATTTGTGTTGGGATCCGAACACTATTGAACTTCAAATAGAGAGTCTTCTCATCGAAAAAGGGATACATGATAACCAAAAGCTTCTTTAATATTCTTTTCAATCTCTCATTGAAGGTGTCTTCCGTACCTTAGCCCCTATTGTATTCTGTCTGATGCTAGTTTTTTCTCGATCAAAAAAGTAATTCATACAAGTATATAATGTCTCCTGAACTAGGGTAGTAATATGTAACTTTGGAATCCCTTTAAAGACACCATTGATTCACTTCACAATGTTAGTGTTCATGTCCCCATACCTCTTCCCCCCATCATATGAAAACATCCATATTTTCTTTGGAATTTTAATCATATATCATAAACTTCTTAATTAACCTTGTGGATTTGTTTGAAATATTCTTCAAAATTTCATTGATCCGACTCATATACTCCATATAATAGATGATATTTCACATAAATTGAATTTATATTTACGTTGAAATATTAAAAAATAACAAATAAAATTTCACCAAGCCTTGTCATTTACTTCTTCATTGGTTCATTGTGAAATTTTTTTATGCACATTACTATTAATGTTTCTAATTCAGAACCGATGATGTGAATTTTTTTATCTCCATGTATCAAGATCTGCATTGATTGCATCATTAAATTCTTGATGCTGATTAGATATCAAGAAAACACCATGAATGTTGTTGAAATGGTTACGGATACATGCCAAAATCCTACTCTATGATTCATAGTTTTCGTTATCTATAATAGAAGAGTAAAGAGTAAGAGTTTAACGATTTCTATATTGGGTTTCCAAAATAAAAAATACACCCATTTATTTTCTATATATAAATCCCCATCAATCTTAATGAACTATTTGTTGAAACGAAATGTGGATATACATGGGAAGAATTCCAAGAAAAACTGATGAAATTGAACACAATATAGATCAAGATGGATATCATGAGGCACATGTTTGTTTGTAACAAGATGGAATACAACTTGGTTATAATGCCTCAGTATGGCTAGAAATTGTGGCAACACCTGATATGAGTCATCCAAATCACCATAGGCCTTTACAATTTCCTTCAATTTCTCCATCCATGCCTTATTATAGAAAATCCTATAACCAGTTTTTTTTTGTATCCACTCATGCACAAGGTCTATCGGAACATCTTGGTATGTCCTAACCATCTCAACAACATTAGATGACAGAAATTCTTCATCCAATGTTAGTCTAGGATAAATGAAAGTATGAGGTACCTCAACCATATAGATTCTTCAATCTCTAAATGCAATGTCCAGAATCTCCCTTAAGTGGAATCTAGAATCATCCCCATACATGCCACAATATATGAGATATTTTCTATAGCCTGATTATTGAACTATATATTTGTAGTGTCTCTCAATGTGAAATCTCTTTAGCATGATTTTTAATGCATCTTTACTTGTAAAATTCCTTCCAACATATAATCTTTTGTCCATATCACTATACCTATCTGGTACAACTCTAGTAAACTCAGTTGTTAGTGTGATAACATTATTATCGAATTCAGGCACACGTTTCATTGGTTCTGACCAAGATATAAATAGTTGTGGATGATTTATTTTCTATCAAGGAGGTTTTAAAACTAATGCATTTCTCAAAACCCCCTCCATAACTCTCATTGGTCCCTCCTCATCAGCATTATTGTCACCATCTGTTCCATCTTTACGAAACTCATCATCAGAAGTTCGGTTTACATGTATATTTGGGAGATCAAAGAGGTTTTCCTCTTCATTATCATTTGTCATAAGATCAATTTCATGGGATGGAATGTCCACAACCACTCTTGTAAGTATATATCTTCATAAAACTAGATGTTATGGTAGTATAATTGAAACATCAACATATAAATATTTTATGGTACCATCTGATTGTTGAGAAAATAAATCTATTTTTTGGATGCACAGTGCATTAGTAACCAATGGAAAATCTAGGTGCCACAATGTTTCCAGGAATTGAAAATGTCAATAGATCATAAAAATGATCTCTTGATGAGGTCCTAGATTTAAGGAACCATGAATTCGATCTTGATGGTCACTTAGAGTTACAAAATCAGTTGTACTAACCACTGTTATTGGTTGTGTGCTGTAAGAAGCTCCTTTATTAGTTTGAATAACCTTCACATAGTATTACAGATTGGAAAACATGACTCCCTACGTCAAAAATGTTTCTTTGATCAAAATTATGACAGTGCAAAAAAATATTAACAACGATGGTTGACCATATAATATTTATTAGAATGTAATTTTAGGATGCCTTTTTATACCCTAAAGTATGCTATTAATGTTTCATTATATAAAAGTTAATTAGAATACAAGTCATAGAATGTTTTGAAAACCGAGGTAAAAATAAAAGGAGACATAAAATTAGTTTATTTATCATTAATAAAATGAAAAATCTGATCATATAAAGTGAAATGAAGAAAAAAAACACATTAAATAACATATTAATTCTTTATAACATATAATAGATTCATTGAAATTTTTCTATAAAATGTGTTTTAGATGAGATGAGTATCATGTTAGATATGAAGTGAAATTAAACTTATCTTTAATTTTAAGATTAATAACATATTCAAAAGATAATTACTTCACTTTTTAACTTTCAAAATCTTTCTAACATCTAATGAAGTATCTTAGATGTCATCTTAGATTCCATTAGAAGGCCAAAAGCATTGAAAGTTCAAAAGTTAAGTGCATATCATTCAAAGATGTTATTAATCTGCCAATTAAAAAAAGATATATTTTACCTCATGTAAAAAGTGAGACTCATCTCATCTAAATCACATTCTATTGAAAAATATCAACAAATTTTATTGTAATGTATAAAGAATTCATGTGTTATTTAATGTGTTTTTTCTTCTTCATTTCACTTAATATGACCATAAGTATTGTCAGCTAATCATTGTTTCTTCTGGAATTGGGGATGACCTCGTTGAGTAAAGGTTTAAACATTCTAATCGGTTTCTAATGGGTTTGTTTGTAAAACCAGAAACATCCAATGATTCCATATCTATTTGGACCTACTTTCCTAAGGTAGGCACTCATTAGTTGTGGACTAATGAGTCTTAGGAATTTTCATTGGTTGAGAGGATGGAAGGATGGAATCATCACACCTTTTTTAGGGGAATTATTGTCTACTCCGGGACTCTTTTTATAGATTTAAGTTATGTTCGTGAATCCTTATTACATTACCAAGTAAAAAATGAGTTTTCCTTTAGATATGACAATCAATGATTGACATGTAGGTGATTTAGAGAATATTTTATATGTATTTGAGGTTCTTCATTGAGAGAAAATTATCTGTATTTATTAGAAATTCTTAGTCAATGGTATCCTTAAATACATAAAAGTCTATTCGTCATTGCGATGACCATACTGGTTTTAAAGCCACTTAGTGGGGCACTTGAAGTTTATTGTCATTTAGAAGGACATGGATTATTTCAAAGTTTGGATCATACCCACAGATGGTCTACCTACGTATCCTTTTTTTTTGGAAAAGGAATTAGAACCCACGTAGTTCGAGAGAGGGAGTGTGATGTTTATGCATGATTGAAGGCTCAAAGAAATATTTGATGATTAATTTTACACTCTAAGCTCACGTGAGTCCTTCTTAGTGTGAGAAATAAGAGGTATTGGTGAAACCAGACAATTGTGCCACAAAAGATGCAATGATGTGGGGCTTATGTATTTATGACTACCCAAAATAGATAAATATTGGGCTTTACTTATGGGAATAAACCCAGGAACAAGGTCCATAAAGGTATATGTTCTTTATAGTGATTTGGATACTCTATCTTGGGGCTTACTCCTGAAGAAGATTCCCAAATTAGGAGGGGAATTTATGATTGGGTTTTACAATTGATAAGGAAACCTAGATCAAAAGTAAATTAAGACTGGTTAAGAGAAATTAAGACTGGGGCTTACTCCTGAGAAGGAGGCCTAGGTGAAAGGGATTTAAAAATTTAAGGGGCTTGGGGCTTACTCTTAAAGAGGATTCCCATATTTGAGACTGTGGCTTACTCTTAAAAAGTAATACCAGGTTAAGCGAATTATTGTTGGGGCATACTCATGAGGAGGATGCCCATATTTGGGAACTTTGATACTAGGGATTACTCCTGAAAAGGAAGCCCATATTTGGAAAATTATGACTGGGGCTTACTCTTGAGGAGGATGCCCAGTTTAGGGGACTTTTTATTTGGTTTTTTACTCCTGAGAAGGAAGCCCAAATCAAAAGGAAATATGACCGGGGCTTACTTCTAAGGAGGATTCCCAGATTAGGGGACTTGGGGCTAATTCCAAAAAGGATGCCCATATTTTAAATTGGACTGGGGCTTATTTCTGAAAAGGAGTCCCAGGTTAAGGATTCTCTCATCATTAAAGAATGAGGTTGAAAGAATGAAATCTCTAACCTTAGTGATATAAATATATGTAAATCACTAGGTTCTAAGAGATCTTATGTTCCACAAAATTCTTTTCAAATAAGGAATCCAACAAGGAAATCATGCCATGAATGGATTTAGAGAGATTTCTGAAGGCTTAAACTTGAAGAGGATAGGTGGATAGGAATAAGAGAGGTAAAATAGGCAGGAGGGGCACCCAAAAAGAGAGGGGAGCACATGTCCTGGTCAGCGCGCATGTACTACGTGAGAGCGAAAGTCCTGGTCATACAGGTGTACCTGCGTGACACATGGGTACTTGCGCGACGGTCAATCCTTAGGGTAGAACTTGTGCGAGGCTTGGCTCAAGCCTTTAATACAACCCCTATAGACTTCCAGAAGAGAGGCGTGCAATTTATGTTGAAGGGGTAAGGCGGCGCACAAGTGTGGCCATTTCCCTTAAGGGCTGGCCACATAGGCCCGCAAGTGTAGATGGGTTTCAACACTTAGGCCTTCCCCCATCCCACTCTTAAGATCTTCCATTCTAGGTAAGAAATTACCTTAGAAGTGTTCTGAAGCTTTTATAAGAGACTAGGGCGCTGAGAGCTCATACTTGAGGTTCTATAATTTTCCATCCTCAAAATGGGGGACCCACAGGTGGTATTTATAGGCTGGAGAAGACCCTGGGTGAATTTCAAAGAAGGAGCGCAAGTCACCTGTGCGACCAATAGGCGGCGTGCACGAATACTTGTGCAACCTTAGTGGAACTTGCACGACCCAAGTGAATTTTAATCATGGTTCATGCCTTTGTCAATTTTTGATGTTTCTTAAAAGGATGAATCATTTTGGGTTCAAGGTATTTCCTTTTACATTCCTTTAGACTCTGTGATGGAAATGAGCGTTAATAAAAGTCCCCCCTCAGAGTTGGATCTGAAAGAAATGATAATGTGACTCTGAAGAAAAGAGGAAAACCAAGGAACCTGCGGTGTGCATGTTTTGAGAGCGCAGAGGGTGGCGCGCAAGTGTTGAACCGTGCCGGATTTGGCGTGCAAGGGTGCGTCCTGGCCAATATATATGCGGTCATTCCTCGCTCAAAGCACCAAATTTCAGAATTTCGAGCTCTCGTCATGCAAGTTGTCTTCACCACGCTAGTTACTTTTTTTCCACTGTTTCTTCACTTTCACGCTGTTGTCAAGGTATTTGGACTTTCGTGGTGATACTTGCGCACCAAAAACTTGCGTGACACATTCATACTTGCGCGACACATGCATACGTACACGCCAAATTTAGACTTGCATGCCTTAATTCCTTTTCCATTTTTTCGAATTTCTTCAAAAAATTTATAAAAAATCAACCCATTTAAGAGTTAATTTATTCAATCTTTGTGCAGATTAAATTTCTCCCAAGAGAATCGGGACAGCTGATGAACTGGCTAGTAAGCGAATTGATGATATGATGAGCATCATTGTCCATGATTACTATACCGTCTATGACAGCACACTCCTGGATTTGGCTAAGTATTTCAAGAAGTATCATCGTGACTTCCCCCAGAGAATTTATCTGCCTTTGTATGGATATGGTCATCTGCGAGAAGTTACCATTCCAGAGGCAAAGAACTATCTTCCAATTTCTTGGTTTCATAACTACACCAACTTTGTTGCAGTAAATATCTCATGTGGATGAGTATTTCTAAATGCTGGAATAGTGGAGAAGGCCCATATGATGCATCATATCCCTTTTACACCAGATATGAAACCTCATAATCATGAATAATAACCACATTCTTATCCCTCAATCTTCTAAAATTCTTAGATGGATCAATCCACAGGCTGGAAGAAGAGCTGAGACGTCCACCCTAGAGGAGGTGTGAAGCCAACCTGGATGTGGGCATACTGGGTGTGAAAAACCAGTGCAGAGTTTTCTGAGGATTTGAAAGGAGTTGCGATATATGAATCCATCTGGTCTGGGAAAACATATGTTTACAGGCATGATAACTTCATTCCAGAGATACTCAGCCATTAGATCCTAGAAACCAATTCTTTCCTTCTGACTCATGGAGAAGTAGGAATCAGTCTGTGGGATATCCACAAGATCTCAGGGGCTCCAATTTTGGGTGATTTGTATGATGAATTAATCCCTCTCAAGGTGACTTGGAATGATTTGGAGAAGACCCCGGCTTTGGCTCAGGAATTATTGAAAATATTCCACAAGATCAAGAGTTCAGAGACCTCCCTGACTCATTCTAGAAAGGATATTCATCTAGAGGAATGGATGAATATATTTCTTATCGATAAGTAGGGGAATGAGCTGAAGGAAAAGGGATCGAAGGAGAAGGGATCCAAGAATAAGGGGCCCAAGGAGAAGAGTCCCACTCGTCCTACCACTTTCCCCAAAATAGAGAAAAGGGGTTCTCTGAGCACATTATGGACGACCCTAGAAGCAGGGGAATTTGAGAAGTGGAGATATGAGTTGAATTAGAGAATCCCAAAGAAGACTCGTCTAGCGGGCTTTTTGGCCTTGTGGATTAGTGTTTATCTTCTACCATTCAGGGACTCAAAGGGAGGCGTTAGGCCAGGGACCTTCATTATCACACCCAAGTTGGCTGAGGGGAAAATGGTTGGGTTGGCTACCCCCATTTTAGCAAAGATTCACAGGAGCTTACTCCATGTCTTCATGGGTAAATCTCCTTTAAGAATAGTGGGACCATTCCAAGTTTTATAGGGATGGATCGCCACTCACTTCAGGACGTATAATGTACAAAATTGAGTACAAATCCTGAGAAGCCTTTCAGGCCATCAGTACAAGCATTATCTAGAATTTCTCCACTAGCTGTCAATTCTTATGACATGAAGGTGAGGCTGAGCATGTATAAGGAATTTAATTTCTTTATTTACAGAAATCCGCCAACCGGGTGGTTTGTTGATGATGGAACAACCATCTTGGATTCGAGGGCATACATGATGGCTTTCAGAGATGGTTTGCTAGTCGCCAGAATTGATGGAGAGATTATATGCGAGGCCTATGCTCCATATAGATTTGCACGTCAATTCATGTGTTTACAGCAGATTGTTGTATCTCCCACTGTGCATGTCAGGTCAGAGAAACATCTGATGGTTTCCCAGCAACTATGGTTGCTGACATCTAGAGAGAAGACTGGGGTAGTTTTTGAGCTACCAGTTAAAAAAGAGGCATATAACTTGACTACATGGTATGTCGAGCACTGGAAAGCATCATACCCTAGAGGGGTGCTGAATCACCTAGTTTATCAGGTGGGGAAAAGGAAGAGGAATGTAGAGAGAGAAACCCTTCCTCGTGAAGGTGATACTTCCCCACCTGAAGCTGATTCACCAGATTCCTCATCTTGGATTGACTCATCGGATTCCCAAGAAGGGGATGATGAGGAACAACAAGAGGCAAAGTGGCCTCGTGGCCGATATAATCCTCCAGTTAGAATCAAAAGACCCACTCAATAATATCCTGGTAAGTTACTTAATTTTGTAAATTTAATCACCATTACCTTATAGAGAAACAAGTCTTATTTTCTTATTCTCTATCAGTAGTTGCAGGAGCTGGGAAGAAGCTGAAGTTGAAGATTTTAGGGCCTTCCTCACAGCCTTCTTGTACACATACTGAATATCTACGACCAAAGGATGTCCAGACATGGAAGAGTCTATATTGTGGTACCAAAACCTGTCTGGATAGATTTGTGTGAGGGGCTACACCTCCCTGGAATATGGAATCTTCTGGATTCTATAGATATCCATCACAAGGGTAACCCCGATGAAGTGCGGGCTTATATCAGAGAGCTGGAAATTATCATATATGCTACTGAAGATTCCATTCCTGTCACTAAGAGGGTGAAGGAAATGATTGATCATGGGGCCACTGAGAAGACTAGTAGTTCTGGAGATTAGGAGTGGCAAGATTACGTGGCTCCTGAAGATGTAAGTTTTTCTTTCCTTATTTTCTTTGTAGCTTGATTTTTCAAAGCTTTGTTACTTAAAGAAATTATTTTCTTCATGCTGCAGCTTGCAAAGAAAGGAACTACTAAGGTTCCTTCGCCATAATATAGCCGTAGTGGTACTTCCATTGGGGCTGCTGCAGAATCTACTCACGAATCGGATAGTATATATCCAGGCCATGAATGAGGAGTTGGACATGGACTTCCATTCTCCAATTCAAGTTCATGTAAGTGAGACTGCCGATACTCCCAAAAAACCAAAGAAGCAAAGGCAACGAAGGAGGAAGCCCATAGCTAAATGCTTCATTAGTAGCGGTAAGTCCTTCAGATAATCATGAGTCTATAACCATGAAATGGTTTCTCATAATTCTTGGGATTTTCTGGGATTCTTCAATTTCTCCTCTGAGAGAGAGGACTGACCCTCCTTTGAAGACCACGGAGGGTACTGGAGAACAATCACAAGTACAGGCTGACTTGGCTGCTCCTGGAGAAGAGCTAGCATCTTTTCCTGGTATCCCTCCTACTGCTGTTGCTATAAGAGAAGAACCTCTTTCTGGTAAGTTAACAATGCTTTATAAAATGTTAAATGAAACATCGACTGACTTCTATTCTGTAATAATTTAGGTTGAACCCCTACACTTGAGCTTTTGGCGGCCATTATAACTGACGTCTCTATTTTATCTGAAGATGTTGTTTAGGGTCAGAGACCGCAGGATGAAGGTAACCAAGAAGACATATCAAATGCTCCCACTGGTGAGATTAACCAGGATTCTAAGATTACATTAGATGAAATGATGGGGCATGGCACATCTTTTGAAGATTTTTTAGATCATGTTAACTTACTATGTAATTTAAAAGATTATGGATGTGAGTGTTATCCTTCATCCTATTAAAAATAACTTCTTATTAAATTTATAATCATGATTGGTTAAAATGTGCATCTCTATCTGAGAAAGATGTTGAACTACCAATGCCTGAAGGGGGTACAGAAAACCCTACTATTGTAGAGACATTAGTGGAAGTGGAGCTGAACCCCGTAGAGCTTCCTCAAACTCACCCTGAAAATCCTGTTGAGGCTAGGAAAGACGGAGAGGGTCCTACTCAAGTTACTGATCTATCGTTGGGTAAGGGATAACATTATTTGAGACTGTACTTAATTTATGAGACATTCAATCAACTTTTGTTATTCTTTGAAACTAACCAAAGTTCTCAATTGATTATGTAGGGCCATCAATTTCAGTGGCTAGATCTGGAGGTGAAGCCTCAGCTTCCGCCCCAAAGGGAATTGAAAGTGAAGAAGAACAGGTCAGGGGGGAAAGAGCAGAACAGGGCACTTCTTTAAGTGCATTAATCCCAGATTATATTCCCCCCTACAACATATATGCTGATTCGGATCCATAAGTACAAAAGGCGCTCCAATTTTCACGACGCAAGGCATGGAAAAACATATGGAAGATCATATCTGAAGTGCCTTTAAAAGATCTGTCGTCGAAGATCTTACAACTGTCATCCCTATTTGTTATGTTGGGACTTGTTTTGGATATCAAAAGATCCATTCTGCAGTGAAGCAAGTCATCTTAAGGAGGGAGAAGGAGAAAAAGTGTCGTGAAGATCTGACGAGGGTGAAGCTATCTGTCAATATTAGTGAATTTGAGGTTACAGTATCTCGAGCTGAGGCTGAATATGCTGCCAAGATGAAAGAACTGAAGCATAAGATTAAAGATAAAGTCGTCCAACTGATGCATCTTCAGAAACAGTTAGATGCCGTTACTGGGGAACTTGACCAACTCAACAATTCACTAGAGGGAGCTCAAGAAAGTGGAATGAAAGCCATCGTAGATGCTAAGAAAGCACTCTATTAGGCTAAAAAGTGTGAAATTAGTCGACTACATGAGCTTCAAGTGGCTGCTGATGAATTTCAAGATGTTGTATATCAAGTGAAGACTTATGTTGACAGCCTTTTGTAATTCCTAGAAAAGAGAAGAGAATCCAATCTGTTGATGTCCTTCTAATTCTTGTGCATCAAATGAAAAAAAAACTTTCATTTTCAATCATCTGTGCACGCATTTTCCCACTACCAGCTTTAAATTTTTACCTAATCCAATAGGCCTAGTAAGCATAGTTTGACTTTTCCTAGGATTGTTAAAAATAACCTACAAACTATGTAACTTTTTAATTTCTCAATATTACTTAAAATCATACAAAATGTACATTTAGTGAGCTGTGACTTGACTTTTATTCAGATTTACCATGTCTTTTGTGGTTAGTTTAAAGTCACGCACGTTAGACAGAAAAAGGATAATGTTTAAGGTCGAAATAGCTTTGACCGAATGGGTTAAAATTGACTCAATTCGTTGACAACTTATCTGAAAACATTTTACCACACTCAAGTATGAAGGAAAACATGTAAACTATGACTTAAAATTTTTTGAATCTAATGAATGATATGAAAAAGGGCTAAAAGGCATTAGAAGAAGTAGTTCCCAAGAATGAAGTTACCATTATTTAACAAACCCGTTAGGGGGTTGAATTATGCAGGGCCGCCTAAGGGCATTGGATACATAGTCAAATAATAGTATCTTTTGGTTGAAAAGTCTGTTATGGTGATTTTTTATGCAAGGCCGCCTAAGGGAACGTGCTGCATAGTTAGGCAAAAGAACTCTCAGAAATTTACTATTTTACTGCTAAAAACCCAGTGGAAGTTTATGGAGATTCAAATTTTCCAAAGCATATAGTTTTCTGTATGGAGAGAGGTACTTGAATATGGAGAAGATATTTCCAAGAAAGACTGTCTAAGAACTGAATGAATGTCACTCCTACGAAGGTCTGGCCCAAACATAGAGTAGAGGAATATAAACCATAGACTTTAATACCTTCAGATCATGATAAAGAACATGGGAAAAATATGTTAAGGATGGCTATTTTCTACGGATCCTTACATATTGTTGATAAGACCAATAATGAAAAAAGTGGTTTTCGTTCCATGAATGATGTTACCATTATTTAATGAACTCATTAGGGGGTTGAATTGTGCAAGGTCGCCTAAGGGAATTGGCTGCATAGTCAAATAATAGTATCTTTTGGCTGACAAGTCCATTTTGTAGATTGTTTATGCAAGGCCGCCTAAGGGCGCGTGTTGCATAGTCCGGTAAAAGAATTCTCATAAATTTAATTTTTTATGACTAGAAGTCGAGAAAAGGGTTATGAAGATCTGGAAATATTTAAGGTTAGGATTATGACACATAAAAATGGGTATTTTCCAATGTATGTAGAGATATACAGATCAATGCTAACCATAATCATGTAGTGGCTGGGTCCTGAATTGAAATTTTGGACTTCACTACATATCCCATAAGGATGGGAATCAAGTTGTACATAGTTATTGAAATATAGTTTATCATCATGTGGGACGAAAGTTTATGAGATCTTAGTTTAGGGTCATAGAACTCAGACCATTATAATGAATACACAGTGTGAGTTTTCACAGGGACTTTTCAGCCAGGGGACTGAAAGTAGAATTTGGGGTTAGGCATAAAGACTTGGAGATGGATTAGAGGGACACTCGAACATTCTTATGTATCCCATAAAGATGGGAATCAAGCCCACGTAGTTTTATAAATACCCTCTATACAAATTTGGTTGGAACAAGTGAAGGGTGAAAAGGGGGAATTTAGTGCAATGATGGTTTGACCCAAGATAAAAGGTCCATGCATCACCATGTATGCACATAGTATTAGAAATATAACATGATTGGATATCAATGTAAATAATGATTCCCTCTTGGGTAAGGATATAAAAGAATGTTGTAGTTTATTTTCATACCGGACCAAAGTGTTGTACAGTTTAACATCATGTAGCAAGGATAAAGGAGAACCAATGTGAAGAGATTGGTTTTGGGCTTGAACCTTGGGAGGTTGCCTACGTACCCTACCTGGAAGGCAAGGATCAATGTCTGTGTAGTTCAATTAAAGAATGAATTAGTGATCATGTTTTTCTTGGGGACAATGACCTAAAAATGGTGTTGGGAATTACACATGGTTAGCGGCCTAGAGATGTTATTATGGTTGATTTTTACTCTAAGCTCACGTGATTCATACTCGATGTGAGAAAAAAGAGATAGCAACAACCCTAACAATGCACAGTTTAATGTCGTGTAGGATATATAAAGGGACTATGAATTTTAAAGTCTTTCAGTTAGGACTATTGGTGCTGTACATTTTAGTGTCATGTAGCAGGGGAAAAATATAGTTTAACGTCATGTAGGATGTATTAAGGGATTTATGTACAGTTTAGCATCATGAAGTTACGAGGATGGGGACAATACGGTTTAATGTCATGTCGGCAAAAAAGGGGACTGTGCAGTTTAATGTCATGCAGTAAGGACAAAAGAGGACACAGTTTAATGTCATGTTGGACATATTAGGTACTTATTCAGAGTTTAACATCATGTTGGACGAAAAAGGGATGATACAGTTTAGCATCATGTTGGACGATGGTGTAAATATTTTAAGGTCATATGCATGGACCAGAACTGTATAGTTTAACGTCGTATAAGACGATGAAAGGGACACAGTTTAACATCATTTTGGACGAAAGTTCAAATAGTTTAAGTTCATATGCATGGACCAATGATGATGATGTAGTTTAATTTCTTACTGGATGAGATAAATGCTAATAGTTTAAGGTCGTATGCATGGACCATTGGTTATGCAATTTAACGTCTTGTTGGACGTATGGGACTTCTGTACAATTTAACATCATGTAGTTAGGACGTCACAGTTTAACATCATGTTGGACATAAGTCCCAATAGTTTAAAGTCGTATGCATGGACCCTTGGTGTATTTTGTGTTCATACAAAATATTTCTTCAGAAATCTGGCATTGGTTGGAGTAGTGATGAGTTCTACATCCATTGAGATTAAAGAATAATCTCCATTGGAGTAGACCTTATGTATCGAATAAGGTCCCTTCCATTTTGGCTCAATCTTGGGAGGTTTCTTTCCTGGTATCATTGGAGTTCTGAGAATGAATACTAATTCTCCCTGAACGAATGAACAAATACGAAATTTTTTATTGAAATCTCGTGCTATTCGATTCAAATTGACTTCCAAGTGGTGAAGGGTGCACAATCTTCTCTCATCTAACTATTCCAATTCATCCAATCGCTTTTGATATTGTTCATCTGTAGATGACTGATCACAAATGGCTACTATGAGAGAGGGTAGTTGAACCTCAATTGGAAAGACTACTTCCATTCCATATACCAATGAATATGGAGTTGACCGTGTTGTAGTGTAGGTGGTGGTTTGATAATCCCATAAAGCATGAAAGAGTTTATCAGGCCATGATTTATTATCTTTATCATCCATCTTTTGTAGTATATTTGACAGAGTCTTGTTGAAAGCCTCTATCTGGCTATTGGCTGCTGCATGATACCGAGATGAATGGTTGGATTTGATTTTGTATTCTGGATACAACTTCCTCACCTCGGATGAATATAAATTGGGGCCATGGTCCGTCAATATGGTATGAGAGACACCAAATCTATTAATGATGTTAGACATGATGAAGCTAACAATGCATTTAGAACTGACTTTTTGAGGGGTATTTCCTCTACCCATTTGGAAAAGAAGTCAGTAGCAGTAAGAATAGACTTCAACTTCTTGGTTGTAGCTGATGGATAAGGTCCCACTACATCCATTCCCCATGTAGAAAATGGCCATGAGTATTTATCTATATGAAGAAAATCTGGGGTTTGATGAATGATGTTGGCATGTACTTGGCATGAATTACACTTTGTGAAATCAATACAATCTTGTATCATTGAAGGCCAAAAGTATCCAAGCCTTTGAATTTGATCAGATAGTCTGTGTCCAGACTGATGGGAACCACATATTCTTGCATCCACTTCTTTCATGACAGCCATTGTCTCTTCACCATCAATGCATCTGAAGAGAACTCCATTAAAACCCCTTTTGTAAAGAACTTTCTCTAAGTGATCTGGGGTATCATAATGAGTGAAATTGACCACACGTCTCAGGACTTGTTCTTTCGTGGCTCTATCAGGATGAAGTGTTCAATTTTGAATGTATTCTCTGATAGGTATCATACATCCTGTAGTATGACCATATGGTTCAAATATGGGACTAATTTCATTGATTTCCTCTTTTTTGGATTGAAAATAAGGTGAAATTGTATGACGGTGGGAAATACTGATGGTTGTCTCATCCCGATTTGGATCTTCCAGAGTTGTGGCTATATTAACCAGTGAATCAGCTTGAGAATTTTGTGATCTTGGGACATAAGAAACTGTCAGTTCTGAAGGATACTCCCCCATTAACTCTCTGGCGTAATCATACAAAGTGATTAATTCTTATTTTCTGATTGCGTAATCCCCATTGACTTGTTTGATTACCATGTCTGAATCACCTTTCACCTATAAGTGACTCACTTGTGCTTGAAGTGCCAATTCCATTCCTTCAATAAGAGCTTGGTATTCCACTTCATTATTTTACCACCTCCCAATAATGAAAAGGAATAGGGTAACACCGCCTTTCTGGAGAAATGGTCACAATTCCTAAGCCAACTTTTTTGAATTTAGGATTCTCCATTTTCCTCCCTGTTGGACTTCTAGAAGCACCATCAATGTACATTTCCCATATTTGAAAACTATCTTGAATAGAAAACACTTCCTCATCAAGAAGTTCAATATATGAAAATGTATCTTCTACTGAAGGGTGTTCAGGAAAGAAATCAGCCAGATCTTGGCCCTTTATTGCCTTTTGAGACACATATTGAATATCAAATAGCTGCAAATAACTGCTCATCTTGCCAGACGTCCTGTAAGCATTGGACAACTAAGGATGAATTTGAGCGGGTTATTGCGAGATACCAATTGGACCTCGTGATGTTGCAGGTAGTGTCTCAACTTTTAAATTGCAAATATTAATTCTAGGCATCACTTCTCAATATTTGAATACCGAGTTTCTACTTCAAGCATAGTCATACTGAGATTGTAGAGGCTGTTTTCATTCCCAGCATCATTCTTATGAGCAAGAAAGGCACCCAATGATCACTCTAAAGCTATCACATATAGGATAAATGGTCTTCCTTCAATTGGTGGCATTAACACTAGTGGACTCAAGAGATACTTCTTAAGACTATCGAATGCTTCTTGAAATTCATCAGTCCACTTGTAAGTGACTCCCTTCTCCATCAATTTGGTAAAGGGTAAACTTTCTCCTGCCAAATTTTCGATGAAACGCCGAATATATGCTACGTTTCCTTGAAGTCCTCTCAGTTCCATTAAATTTAGAGGAGGTGACATACCAAGGATTGACTTTATCTTCTCATGATCAACTTCGATACTATCATGGAGTACAACAAAGCTGAGAAGTTTCCCTAAGGTTACCCCAAAAGCACATTTTAAGGGGTTCATCTTCAAATTATGGTTCCGAAGTTTGTGGAATATGATTTCCAAATCATCTAAGTGATTAGAAAATTGTTTGGATTTAACCAAAAAATCGTCTACATAACATTCAACAAAATTCCCTAAAAAGGGTTTGAAGATACGATACATGGCATGTTGATATGTTGCGCCTGCATTCTTTAGGACAAAGGGTATTACCCGATAGAAAAACACACCCTGAGGTGCTCTAAAAGCTGTAGATTCCTCATCTTCTGGAGCCATTTGGATTTGATTATATCCAGAATATCCATCCATGAAGGAAATTGCTTCATAGCCAGCTGTTGCATCAATTAAGAGTACTGTAATTGGTACTGGGAAATCATCCTTAAAAAAATGTCGATTAAGATCTCTAAAATCAATGTAAAATCTAATTTTCCCATTCTTCTTTTTCACTAGGACAATATTAGCCAACCATTTGAGATATTGAACTTCCCTAAAGAAGCTAGCTTTAATAAGCTTATCCACTTTAGCCTCAATTTTGGAAGCATAGTTTGGGTGTGTTCTTCTAGTGGCTTGTTTGAATCCTCAATGTTCTTCTAGAAAACCCAAACAATGAGAGGAAACATCAGGATCAATCCCTGGCATCTCTGTATAGTTCCAAGAAAATATATCTCGATTGTTCTTTAGAAAGGAAATATACATCTCTTCCTCTTCAAGAGTAATGGCTGCACTAATTAAAGTGGGGTGTGGATCTTCTATTGTACCCAGATTTATTTCTCTAAGTTCATCCACGGTGGTAGAGATACCTTCTTCAAATACTAGAGGATCATCCTTAAGATCTTCCTCTTCTTCTTCAACATGTGTTATTTCTTCTGTTTCTACTTGCATAGTAGATGATGAAGCATAATTTTTATGATCAGAAGAGATGTTAAAATTTTCACATCTTGAAGAAGAAGCTTCCATTTCCGACCCAATTTATGATGAAGGGTCTTCTTTGGGTAATAAAGGTGAGATGATGGATTGAGAATCGACATCATTATTTACGTCTGACATTTCTATAACTTTCTCTTGCCTAATTGGCGAAGTATAGACTATCTGGATTTCAGCGGATGAAATGAAGACATCCCCATTTGAGATTTCATCACTACTTGGTGGATCACCACTTTCTCCCATGCTATCTGACATGATTTCTGTAATTAAAATTATGGATGTTTCCATAAGATTATTCTTATTTGGGTCTATCCTATGAATTTGACTGATAGGCACTACATAATCTGTACTCACTTGTGCTAATGGGTTTACTGGTATCTTTTCCAAACCATATGAAGCATTAACTTTGGTAATCTCCCTTGTTTTGGATTTATCCTTTCCCTTCATGTGGTATAATTACGCCCCAATTTATTGAGATTCACATGTCTTGAACAGGGCCTTATCACCATACAATGTCCTAACTTGACCATTGAAACAATATTTGAGACATTGCTGGTATGATGAAGGGATAACCACATGTTGATGTATCCAGGGACTTCCAAGTTAGATGTTGAAGGCTGAGTCTTGATCAATAACCATGAAATCTGAATTGGATACAAGATCTCCAAACCAAGTTCTGAGTTCAATCTTGCCCAGTGGTTCTTGTTCATTTTTATCATATCCTTGTAACATCAAAGTAGAAGGAGATAAATCAGATTCTGTGAGGCCCAATCGACGAAGTGTATGAATGGGGATGAGGTTGACTCCTGAACCATTATCAATGAAGACTCTTCTAACATCTACACCATTGACCTTTCTAGATAAGTAAAAAAGTCTAATAATCCCATGCGCGACATCATCTTCATCTTCATCTGTGAAAGATATCACTGCATGGAATTCTGCAAAATTATTCTCTACATGGTAGACTTCAGCTGCACCAATTTCAATTTCAAACTCATGAGGACTTGACAAAGCCTCGATGAGTGCCTTCCAAAGATCCTTTGATAAATTCAAAGCATCCAGAATTGATAACTTGGTCGGTATTTGGGCCATGTGTTTCAATACATCATAATTTTGATCCAAAATCTATGTTTCCCAGCTGGAACATGTGGTTTAGAAGGTGCCTTGGAAGTTGATGCTTTGGAAGTAGATGCATCTTGTACTGGGATAGGAGTTGGTAATACTCTTGTATTTGGAATATTAGACTGATTAGGTCTATTTACTTGCTAATTGTAAGAAGATTGAACCTTCAACCGATATTCCAGAATAAATTTTACAGGACTGAGTCTACAATGTGTGGAAGAACTTTCTTGTTCTTGTTGAGCTCATTGAAGGGCTCTGCCACGAGTTTCTGCCGCATACACAGTTCTAGAAGGGGTAGAATTAGAATAGTGGCCTCTAAAAGATCCATGTCTTCCCCTGTATCTTGAGCCTCTGAAACTTCCCCTGATTCTTCTGTTTGCTACGGGGAACTCAGGCTCATCAAAATCGAAACTGCAACTGGCATAAGGATCTTTTAAGTGAATCATATTAACTGAACCAAAGATCAACTCTTCATCTGTTGACAATTCTGCCTGATTGGCCTGCTTAGGCTATTCCATTTGGTGGGGTGGTGCCCGTGACATCGAATTAGATGGCATAAAATCTACCATAGTCAATGAAAACTTGTGCATTGACATGATTTTATCTTCTTATGATTGTTCCTCCATCTTGTAATTATTCTGTTTCTTTGAGGATTTTCCCTCTAACGAAGAAGGTTTTTCTATGACATTCATGGAAGAATACACAATTGGTTTGTTCAATTTTGTTCGAAAAATAGCATGAGTTCGGTTGATTATTTTTCTGACCATCCAATCATCATATTTTTGTGAATTTTTGTTTTTGAATTCTTTCCACTCTCCTTCCTCCTCTGGATCTGTAGCTATAACACATGCTACATGAGCTGAAAAACCTTTCAGTTTGACTTGTCCCAAGTCGACCATTTTTTAGAGAAGGTCCTTGAAAACAAAACACTCATGAATGGGATGCACCAACATCTAATGAAACGGTAAGTGTTTGGTACATTCTATATATCCTTCCTTTTTTGGCCTCTTGGGACTTGGCAATTGAACCAAATTATTTTCTAGAGCCTAAATGAAATAACCAGGAACTTGTTCATTTCAGAAAGAGTAAAATTTTCTCTTCAAATCCACAAATTGTTTTCGTCTTTGATATCTTTGATCATCTTGATCAAATGACCTCTATTGTTGGCACTCAGGAGGTGGAGCCCTTCTAGAAGATGCTGGTTTTGAAGTAGAGGAAGATACAGGTGCTTGTTTAATCATTATTGTAGTAGTCTCTGCTTTACCCATTCTCCTTCCTGGAGCTGATAGAATTACATGAGCTTTATCCTTAGTCTTTATAAAAGAATATTCAATCTTTTGAGAGATTGAAGTAAGGTCTCAAAACCCTCCTATGTATTTCACATGGATCAACGATGTGCGCAACTCATCACGTAAATTTGCCACACAGATTGGCAAAAATTCTTCTTGAGGGAGTGCTAAGCTTAAGGAATATGTTAATCCCTTTCAGTGAGCAATGAAATTTGAGACCCTTTCATTCTCCCTTTGCTTACTGTTTGTAAGTTCAAAAAATGATGTATTTGGAAAAGTTGAGCTGAATTGAAAAATAAATCTTTGGCAGAGATCCTCCCATCCGATAATTGATCGGGATTGCAACATTGTGCACCAGACCAAAGCAGATCCTTCTAATGACTATACAAAACACCTGAGCTTAACTGCTTCTTGTTTCTGAAGGGTTCCCATCATAGGATCGCGACGAGAAACAAAATGTGTTAAGTGTTGCTCTGGGTCTCTTGAGCCATTAAATATTGGGAATGTGGTACTTGAAAATTTTGATGGGGGAGGAATTGCATCAACCCATTCAGGGTAAGCCCTCTTTTCTGGTTGAATTTTAGCACGCTTTCCCTCTATAGCTTTTAACCGAGCTATTAATGGATCAATAGTATTTATTAACGTTTGAGAAACATCCGGTTGAGCTTGGACCTGAACAGGTGCAATGACTGGAGCTCATACAGATGTGGCAGCTGGTACTACAACTAATGGTAGCACTACCGATTGTTATTGCACTTGACCCATTGGATTAGACATGTGAGGGTGTACTGATAGAGGAGGATATTCTTGATTCATCTCTGTAGCCACAAAAAATTCCCTTGGCTGACTAACTCTAGCACGCTTAGGAGGGAGACTACCTTGAAGTAGTTCTACATTAATCCTCCTCAATTCCTTCATTTCTTCCTCTTGTTGTGAAAATCTTTTCTCTAGTGAGAGCGATTGGACTTCTCTAGGGGAAGGGTATGTAATCTGATTATTTCCTTTCCCCTTATTGGACACCATAAAGAGAAGGGGAAGTGGGTTACTTGAAGGATTACCTAGGTTCTGAGTAATCCTTTGATTTTGTGTACGCACACCTTCTTTATTTGTGTCTGTGTGTACAACTTCTTAAGTAGGAACCTCTTCATCTGATCCCTCTGAGTGAGCCTCATCTAGTGGATCTGAAACTACGACATTGATTATATTGATTGATGCATAAACACATTGCATCTCTTCTATCGGCATTTCTGTGATATTGTCTTCTTCCATGTCCTTGATGAGACATTTCCTTTTCTTGATTCGATCCCTCAGGAACTTCTTGAAAAACCATAATTTGGAGGGAATCTCCTAATAATTTTTCTCTTCGTTCCTCTTGAGGCTTCTTCCCCAATTGAGACAATACTTACTTTCTCTGAGGGAGGGATTGAGGATTTGAAAAAGTCCCCAGTCCGGTGGACTGGGGTTGTTCATGCTCAACTCCTCAAATTCTATTTTCTGATTATAATGGTTGTGTTAAAAGAGTCCCCAGTCAGGCAAGATGGGGTGGTTCTTGACATGCTCTATCTGAGACTTTCTTGAAATCTCTCCTGATCTTGCGGACTTTAGTCCAGAAATTAGCTTGATGCATCAACCTGCATCCACTTTTTTCACCTGGCTCAAAAGACAATTGGATGATTTCTAACACTTCTGTCACTTCATGAGGTGTTTGCTCTAAACAATTGGCCTGTTCAATATTCTTGTTTGCTTGATGCAGGATTAATTCAACAACTTTTTCTCTGTATTCTTCATTTTGAGAGTAACTAGTTGAAGCATGTTCTTGGGAATGATTTTGATTACAAACAAAACCCATTGATTTTGGGCGGCCATGGGCAATAACATTGCATGAGACCATTTTCGGTGGGCTTTGCTGACTGGAGAGCACAGTGAAATGTAGTGCTCCATGAACACCCCATCCCCTGATATGAATACCAGAAGGGGCATTGGAAATTAACAGGCGCAATCTTCTTATTGAGCCACGGCATGAAGGCTGAAGGGATCTCTGTTTCTTTTCAGCCTTCGGATATCGAGAAACTGAGAGAGAAGCCAAATCAATTTGGCATTGTAACCCTTCTATTATCTTGACATGATTTTTGTATTTATCATAAGATAATATTTTCTTTTTCAACTGACAAAGATTTTTCCATATGTTGAGACGAATATCATAAATTCCATCTTCCATCAACATCTCTGGAATGTCATAATGAGAATATTCCATAGGCCAAAACATAACTGGAACTTCACCTTTCACCAGTTGTTTTCTCATATACAGTACTTCTTCTTTATCATCTAATGAAGATTCTTCTACCTGATTAGACCAGAGATGGTGCTTCCTTGTTGCCTCGTCGGATTCAACAAGATTGTTAGAGAAATCACTAATTATACTAGAAGATGAATGACCCAGGGGTGGTTCTGAGAATTACCTACAACCTAGGCTATCTTCTGGTTGAGAAGGTATTTCACCTACTAATTGTAAAGCATCAGACATGACTGGCTTCACATTTTCAAGTGCCTCAAGATAAGAGGGATTTCTCATCACTACATTGTCTGTTGGAGAATTTTCCAAGAAATGTGATAAAACACTATTTTGTTGAATATTTTATTGATAAAAAATGATATAATATCCTCACATTGTGTTAAATATATTTATTTATAAAATATTTGGGATTTGATCATTCATTTGAAAATTTGTTGAAAATTCTATTTTTACACTTTATAGTGCACTGTAGTATTTCGATGATAAATATTTTTATATTTATTATTTGAATTTTAAATTTTTTAATAGTGTTCCCAACTTAATTTTCTACAACTTTCAGTCAGGACACTAGAGCTAAAGAGTGCATTTGGATGGAGTAAATGTTCCACTAATCCAATGGTGGGCTGGAGTCGGCAAAATGGTAATGGGTTCTGTATTTGGGCCATATCTTATTCATCAGGTCTTGGATTGAGCCCAAATTTTGACTACATCTCAGGGAAATTAGTTTCCACAAACCATCCTTCTGTAAGGCTGGTCAATTCACGCGTTTTGGAGGTCAAATGGGCGGTACAATTCTCATTAAAATATTTGGCCGGGATTTCCCATTCACACTTCAAACCTCTTTATACCTAGCTTCCCCTCCACTCTATAAATTAGTTTTTTTCTCATTTGAAGGTATTGGGACGTGCATTATGATATTGTAGGTAGAGGAGAGTTGGTTTCATCCAAATTATCCAACCATTGTAAGAGGGGTATCTTGTGAAGAAATGATCCCCTCATCGAAGCCTCCTTCTCTTTTTCATTTTGTAATGTTTTCATTTATGTAATAAAATTATTTGATCTTATTTTATTCCACATCCTTTATTATGTTTTGTTTATATTTCTTCTTCTCTTAATCTTCCTAATTGGGTTGGAATTCTTGAGTAGAAGCGTTATTGGGTTATGCACATTATAAACCTTTGCACATGCAAAATGCTTCTACGATGATTACGCCACCCATGGAAGAGTAGTCTTTTAGTAATCAATCTATCTTCTATCCTTCTTCATTCATTTATTTTGAATTAATGAGGTACTGTAATTAACATATTATGATCTATTAATAGAGTTTTTAAATTAAATTAAACTAAGCAAGCAATTTAATATTTAACACAAAACACGCGAGGTCGGGAATTGTGTGAACTGTAAGAGCGCAACCTTAACCGGTAATTCAAAACCACACGGGATATATTTGTAGAGTTAAAAAATAATACCTAAACTCAATTAGTCCTCATTTCCAGAATGGATATGTGCCTTAATTTACTACTGACCATAATATAATCTTATAACATCAATCAAAGCAAGGTGTTGCGATTTCATGTTCCGAAGTTAGCCTAGGGTTAAATTCACTTCATCTTCAGGGTAAAGTTAATTCTCATAGGGTTTGGGATTTAAAAAATTAAGGGATCATAATTAAGTGGATGTTAATTTAAATGATAATTATTAATAATAGAGTGAATCGATAGAGTTAGATCGATTATTCCTTTTAAAATATTTTCTAAAAAAAACATCTTCTTGTTGTGTCTTTTTAATCAAACATCATTTCAAAATTAAAAAAAATGCAATCTTCTTCCAGCAATATTCTTCATGTTTTATAAACTATAAACAACCACCCCCATCCTTTCAAGTATTTTTTTTATTCTCTTTTATTTTATTTTTATAATACCTCTGAAAAGTTGTTTTAATTCACTTCCTCCTTTGAGAGACGACCTTGGTGAGAAACTCTACTGCACCTAAGTACCCCAAAATCACACTAATCATTTGAGGGCGCCCACGACAGTGCTCTTTCAAATTGGTGTTGCTGCCGGGGAGGCAAGTAATTATTTCAACCAATTAGAGGTATTTATTTTATTTTACATTTTATTATCTTCCTCTCTTCTTTCTTCCTTCTTTACCCAATCTGGTTTTTTTTCTTTTTATTCTTTTATTTTCTTCTACTTATTTTTGGACCATCAACTCAAACTTCTAATTTTTATTTTACTATGGTCCACATTCCTTCTTTTCATCTTTCATTGATTTATTTCATGAACTAATCCCAATGATCTCTTAGATCTTGACCCTGAGATTGAACGTAGCCTTAGGGTACGAATCCATCATTCTCGGTCTACGGGAAGTGTCGACACTTACCCAACTGGGGAATTCCTCCACTCTAGGAATTTTAAAACTGAAAACACTTCTAAGTCCAAATTTAAACAATAAACAATGGCTGAAAATAACGGAAATGAACTTAATAGAACCATTCAATAATTGGTTGCACCGGATATTAACTATCAACTAAATTGTATTGCATACCCGAACCTCGAATAGGAATTTGAATTGAAATCTAGATTAATTCACATTCTTACAAAGTTTCATGGCTTATCTAGTGAGGATCCCAACAAATACCTTAAGTAATTTAATGTGGTTTTCTCAAGTTTAAAACCTAGAAATGTCTCTGAAGATAAAATCAAACTAAGAGCATTCTCATTCTCACTTGATGGAGATGCGAAAGATTGGATGTATTATTTACAACCTGAAGATGTAACTTGTTGGAATGATTTGAAACGTCTTTTCTTGTAGAGATTTTTTCCAGAATCAAGGACCACTTCTATTCGTAAAAAGATCTCTGGGATCAAGAATTCACAAGGGGACTCAATGTATGAGTACTGGGAGCGATTCAAGAACTTGTGTGAAAGTTGTCCACATCACCAAATAAGTGCGCAACTCCTCATTCATTACTTCTATGAAGGACTCACACCTATGGAGAGGAGCATGGTGGATGATTCAGCTGGAGGAGCAATGGTGGACAAGACACCAGTAGTTTAACGTGAATTTATCGACAAGATGGCCAAAAACTCCCAACAATTTGGTGATCGAGGTATACCACATGTCAGGGGAGTACATCAGGTAAGTCCTTTTCTTGAGAGTCATTTGATTGATACCAAGTTAGAAGAATTGACAACTATGGTGAGGCAAATTTCTTTGGCACAAAATACATCTCTACCACCTCCTTCAAGGCCTTGTGGAATTTTCACTGAGACAAGCCACCCAACTGACTGTTTCCCCCAACTACAAGAAACAGAAGATTGTGCAGCAGTATTTCCTAGGAGACCATATCAGAAACAACAAAAACTGCATCCCAAAAGAAGTATGAATCATTTGAACCAACATTCAACCAAGGGTGGATGGATCAATCGGAAATTAGGTATGGCTCTGGGCAACAACAAAGCCACCCTTTTCAACCAAACATCCAGCAGCCTCCACCTTACCAACAGGGTTTCCAACAACCCCAAAAGAGATTTTCAGCTCAGACATCAAAATGTATAAAAAAAGGGAGTCCCCAACACAAGGTAGACTCTAACACTGATGATCATTTCAAAAATATTGTTCTTAATCAACAGAATGAGCTAAAGATTCAAGGTTCGGTGTTGAGGGAGTTCAAGACTCAAATTAGCCCGATTTCCACTGCCCTCCATGAACTTGTAAGTAAGAATTCTGGAAATCTTCCTTCCCAACCCACTCCAAATTCAAAGGGTAATGTTAGTTCCATCTCATTGAGAAGTGGGAAGAAAATGAACGATACATCTATACCTACCATTCCACTGTGATTCACCTCAACTCCAGAGAAGCCGCATTCCATACCAACTGATGAGAAATCCAAGGAGAATGATAAAGGTAAGAAAAATATTGATGATGCTTCCCTAAACCCATTAATTTTCCAAACAGGGTTGTTCAAACCAAGAAGATGGCTGAAGAAGAAATGAAAAACGAGGTTTGGACACATTCAAGCGTGTGGAGATCAACATTCCTCTACTTGAAGCCATCAAACAAATCCCAAGGTATGCCAAATTCTTAAAAGAACTATGCACCAATCGAAGAGGGCTCAAGGGAAATGAGAGGATCAATCTTGGAATGAAAGTGTCACCACTCGTTACACCAACTCTAGCAATGCTGACAAAGTTCAAGGATCTAGGGACATTCACCATCCCATGCACCATAGGGGAGTTACACTTTTCTGATGCACATTGTGATTTGGGAGCTTCCATAAATGTGATGCCTCACTCTATATTCTCTTCTTTACAGGTTGGTGAGTTTAAGCCAACGATAGTAGTGGTTCAATTGGAGAATAGAGTTACGGCATATCCAGTGGGAGTCCTTGAGTATGTACTTGTCCGGGTAAGAGACATGATCTTTCTAGCAGACTTCTATGTGCTCCAAATGGAGGATGATCAGGTAAGTTCTCATGACCCCATTATCTTAGGTAGGCCCTTCCTCAAAACTACGAAAACTATCATAAATGCCAATTAGGGTACACTTTCCATGGAATTTGGGGATGAAGTTGTGATATTTAATGTTATGGATTCCATGAAGTACCCCTCAGAGGATCATTCTGCATTTTTTATCTCCCATTTTGAACCACCAAGTAAAAACACCATGGAATTGGATTGTCCTATGATTAGGGAGATTATTATTATTGGTTCTAGTTTGATGTCTAAGAGTTCTTCCACACCTGATTCTAAGGAACAGGACTCTCTATGATTTGATTTTGAAATGGAGTCATATTCTGATTTTGATCATATGAACTCTGATTCTGACATGGATGTTGAGTATGCTGATGGATTTGATGCTTTATTCTCTGATTTTGATTCTGATACAGATGATCTTTGTGCACATATTTCTGTTCCTTCTATGTCTCAATCCATACACCACCCCCCTACACTGGAACTCAAGCCATTTCCACCAAATCTCAAATACTCATACTTGTTAAGTGGTGGAAAATTACCTGTTATCATTACTAACAATATCCCTTTTGAATATGAATAAAAACTTTTGAATCTTTTGAGGGAGAACATCAGGGCACTCGGGTGGACCTTGGCTGACATATCAGGTATTAGCCCCTCCATTTTCATGCATAGTATTTTTTTGGAGGATGAGGATAAACCGGTGAGGCAAACACAAAGGAGACTCAATACAACCCTTATAGAGGTTGTTAAAAAAGAGGTCAAAAAATTTCTCGAGGCATGTATAATCTATCCCATTTCAGATTTTTAGTGGGTAAGTCCTATTCAGGATGTGCCTAAGAAAAGTGGTGTTACTGTTGTTAAAAACGAGAATGATGAGTTAGTTCCAACGAGGGTTCAAAACAGCTGGTGCGTGTGTATTGATTATAGGAAACTAAATCAATCTACTCACAAGGACCATTTCCCCCTCCCATTTATTGATCAGATTCTTGAGAGACTAGCTGGGAAGACTCACTAATACTTCTTAGATGGTTTCTCTAGCTATTTTCAGGTTCCCATTACAGTAGAGGACCAGGACTAGACGACATTCACCTGCCCATTCGGTACCGTTGCTTACCGAAGGATGCCATTTGGACTTTTCAATGCCCTAGGTACCTTCCAGATAAGCATGGTGAGTATTTTCTCAGATTTCATGGAGACCTGCATGGAGGTATTATGGATGATTTTACAGTTTATGGGTCTTTATTTTATGAATGTCTAAGTAGTTTGGGAAAGGTATTGAATCATTGTATTGAGAATAATCTGGTCATGAACTTTGAAAAGTGTCATTTCATGGTAGATCATGGCATTGTCTTAGGGCATGTAGTGTCAAAACATGGGATAGAGGTTTATAGATCTAAGATAGACATTATTTCATCCTTACCCTATCCTTCATGTGTGTGTGATGTTAGATCTTTCCTAGGGTATGCAGGATTTTATCGGTGCTTCATCAAATATTTTAGTAACATTTCTCTTCCTATGTCACGATTACTTCCAAAGAATTATGATTTTGTGTTTGATGATTCTTGAAGGACTTCCTTTGATGAGATAAAGAAGTTTCTAACCACTCCACCTATCATACATTCCCCACGGTGGGATATTCCTTTTGAGCTTATGTGTGACGCCTCCAACTTCATGGTTGGAGCTGTCTTATCTCAGAGGGTGGAGTGATGTTCACATGTGATCGCCTATGCATTAAGGACATTTGATTCAGCCCAATAAAACTACACAACCATGGAAAAGGAGTTTCTTTCTGTTATATTTGCTTTAGATAAATTTCATTCATATTTATTGGGATCTAAAGTAGTTGTTTTTCTGACCATGCTGCTTTGAGGTACCTCCTAAAGAAGCCAGATGCAAAGCCACGACTTATCCGTTGGATGCTCCTTCTTCAAGAGTTTGACATCGAGATAAAGGACATGAAGGGGTCAAGGAATTTGGTGGCAGACTATATGAGTAGGCTTACTCACACACCAGACAGTGACACCATGGACCAGATACCGCTTCGGGACACTTTCCCTGATGAGCGTCTCTATACCATCTCAGGTACACATCCTTGGTATGCTGATTTAGTTAATTACATTTCTTCCTCTGAAATCCCAGCAAATTTGAAGAAGAATCAAGTCCAAAAATTAAAAAGTGAGTTTAGGTTTTATGTGTGGGATGATCCTTACCTCTGGCGCATGTGTAGTGACCAAGTCATTAGGAGGTGTGTTCCCGATCATGAGTTTGAGTTTGTTTTATATTTCTGTCACACACTTCCTTGCGGTGGAAACTTTGGACCCCAACAAATATCTAGGATAGTTTTAGACTCTGAATTATATTGGCCTAGCTTATTCCATGATGCCCATGTGTTTTGTACGTCATGCTCTCGTTGCCAACACACTGGGAACATTTCTAGGAGACATGAGATGCCCCAACAACCCATTCTATTCTGTGAAATTTTTGATGTATGGGGCATTGCTTTTATGGGTCCTTTTCCTAGTTTATTTGTATTTTTTTTATATTTTGGTTGCTATTTATTATGTGAGTAAATGGTTGGAGGCCAAGGCCACTAGGACTGATAATTCTCATGTTGTAGTGGACTTTGTCAAGGATCAAATTTTCTTCATGTTTGGAATACCAATGCCCATCATCAGTGTCCAAGGGACACACTTTTGAAATAGGAATTTTGATTCCCTCCTTTGAAAGTATGGGGTGACACACAAACATCAACACCATACCACCCCCAAACAAATGGCCAAGCTGAGGTTTCAAATCATGAGTTGAAACAAATCTTAGAGAAAATCTTGCAGCCAAATAGGAAAGATTGGAGCAAGCGCTTGGATGATGCATTGTGGGCTTATAGGACAGCATACAAGACCCCCATTGGTATGTCCCCATTTCGGATTGTTTTTGGGAAAGCATGTCATCTCCCAGTGGAAGTCGAGCATCGGGCATATTGGGCTATAAAGAAATGCAACAGGGATTTGGCCCAAGCTGGAATTCAGAGGAAGTTTCAAATTTAAGAGCTTGAGGAGATTCAACTGTCATCATATGAGAACTAAAGGCTCTATAAGGAATGATCAAAAGAATCTCAGGATATAATGATCCAACAAAGGTAGTTTCATGTTGGAGTGAAATTCCTTCTCTACAGTTCACGACTGAAGCTGATGCCTGGTAAGTTGTGTTCCAGATGGTTAGGTCCATATATTGTATCTAATGTGTTTCCTTATGGTGCAGTGGAGATCACACAAGAGGACACTGGTAGGAGCTATACATTCAATGGGAAACGTTTGATGAGATACATTGAGGGACTTCCTACTAATGCGGGGGATTTTATCACACTGCATTACCCCATCATCACTTGAGAACATCAGGATGTTCCTAACCCTTTCACTTTTATATTATTTGTCCTATTTAAAAATTCTGCATTTGATGTGCTTATATCATCTCATGGTTTCACATTTAGGACAATGCAATATTTTAAGTGTGGGGGAGGGAACCTTTAATTTAGTAATTTCAATTTTTTTCCTCATTTAAAAACAAAAAAACAAAAAAATTTGTCTTTTTCAAATTTTGTGTGTTTATTTTTCAATTTTCTTTGTGTTTTAGAAATTTTTGAACTGAAATGATTCTCATCATAATTTTGAAATTCATATCAATGGGTGAAATAATTTATCCCATGAAACTGAGCTTAAAAGAATGCTAAAAATGACTTTGTTTCAAGTTCAAATATTTAGTAATTTCATTAAAATTACATTGAATTTTGAATCCCATGCCACATTGCACTGTCTTTATATTGAAACCACTTTCTTGTGAGGCTTCTAAACCATTATTTTCATATTCTTTACATTTGCCTCACTTATTGAGAGAACCTAATCATGCTTGATTTTACCATAATTTGATTTATTCCTATCAAAACTTGAGGGTTTGAGGTACTTATGTTTAAATGATTGAGGAATTTGTTTGGTATTAAAGACCCTATTTCAAAGAATAATTTTTATAATGGCCTACCTTGAACATTTAATCCTTTTAGCCCTTAGAATCCATACATATCCTGTTAGGTTATCCACATTACAAGCCAATTTTCCCTATCCAACCAACTCTTGAAATGAAATTGCATAATCTAGTTGATCTTAAGTGTGGGAGAAGCTATTTTGTGTTGGGCTATGACATTTTGTGATACTTTGGGTGGAAAATTAAATTTTGAAGAGATGTGATTACTACTGAAGAAAATCATTATATTGAAAGTTGTGCCTTTTTGGAGCTTTCATGATAAGTGAAGCTGTGCCTTTTCTGGAGCTTCTAATTGAGGTAGAAAGTTGTTCCTATCTGGAGCTTTCAAGAAAATCATGTTTGAGAATATTGAAATTTTTGTTGCTGAATTGATGAATGGTGAAAACCTTTCATGAATTTCTATGATGACGGAGCAGAATTGGTACTATGGAGATTAATTAGGAGACCATATTTAAGTGAAAACTAGATTAATGCAATTTTGCTTCAAAAAGAGTCAATCCCTCCTTATTCAGCCTCAGAATATTTCACATCTAAATCCTACCAACAGAAAGCCACAGAACAACCCTGAAAATTCCTCATGATAAACATATTTCCTTGACTCACATCGGGTGGAGATGTAGGAATTTATCAAGCCTATGGTGACCCTTGTATGAGTTTGGATGAGAAAGACATTGCAAAAAAAATTGATATTTGTGTGATAAGAGAAAATTCAAGTGAGGTAAGTGTTTTGTGCATGGGAGGATAAATAAAGTGGAAATATATTGACTGATATAAATAAAGAACTTGAAATAATGGTTTTTTATGAGGCATGATATATTTTGTTTCTTGGTGTGTAATTGTTTTATCTCAAGGATATGTGTTTTAAAATTGGTTTTGATTTGATATTGATGTTTACTTGATATGAGATTTTTCCCAGGAGTGCAAAAGGGTAAGTGTGGGGGAGTTGATAAAACACTATTTTATTGAATATTTTGTTGATAATAAATGATATATATTTTCCTCACATTGTGTTAAATATGTTTATTTATAAAATATTTTGGATTTGATCATTCATTTGAAAATTTGGTGAAAATTCCAGTTTTACGATTTATAGTGCACTGTAGTATTTAGAAGCTATATATTTTTATATTTATTATATGAATTTGAAATTTTGTAACAGTGTTTCTATCTTACCTTTCTACAACTTTCATTCAGGATACTAGAGCTAAAGAGTGCATTTGCATGGAGTAAATGGACCATTAATCCAATGGTGGGCTGGACTCGGCAGAATGGATATGGGTTCTGTATTTGGTCCATATTCTCTTCATCTAGGCTTGGATTGAGCCCAACATTTGAGGACATATCGGGGACATTATTTGGCACAAATCAGCCTTCTGTAAGGCCGGTCAATTCACGTGTTTTGGAGGTCAAATGGGCGGTTCAATTTGAATTAAAATATTTGGACGAGATTTCCCATTCACACTTGAAACCTCTTTAAACCTGGCCTCCCCTCCACTCTATAAATTAGTGTTTTTCTCATTTGGAGGGGTTGGGACGTGAATTAGGAGATTGGAGGTAGAGGAGAGTTTGTTTCATCCAAATTCTCCAACCATTGTAAGAGGGGTAGCTCATGAAGTATGGATCCCCTCATCGAAGCCTCCTTCTCTTCTTCATTTTGTAATGTTTTCATTTATGTAATAAACTTCTTTGATCTTAATTTATTCCTCATTTTTTCTTCTATTTTATTTAAATTTAATTTTCTATTAATCTTCCTAATTGGGTTGGAATTCTTGAGTAGAAGAGTTATTGGGTTATACCCATTATAAACCTTTGCACATGCAAAATGCTTCTACGATGATTACGCCACCCATGGAAGAGTAGTCTTTTAGTAATCGATCTATCTTCTATCCTCTTAATTAATTTATTTTTGATTCAATGAGCTAATTTAATTCACATATTATGATCTATTAATTGAGGTTTTAATTTAAATTAAACTAATCAAGTCATTTAATAGTTAACACAAAACTCGTGAGGTCGGGAATTTTGTGAACTGTGAGAGCGCAACCTTAACCGGTAATTCAAAACCACACGGGATAAATTTGTAGAGTTGAAACATAATATATAAACACAATTAGTCCTAATTTCTAGAATGGATATGTGCCTTAATTTACCACTGACCATAATCTAATCTTAGAACATCAATCAAAGCAGGGTATTGCTATTGCATGTTCCGAAGTTAGCCTAGGGTTAAATTCACTTCATCTTCATGGTAAAGTTAATTCTCATAGGGTTTGGGATTTAAGAAATTAAGGGATAATAATTAAGTGGATGTTAATTTAAATGATAATGATTAATAATAGAGTGAAGAGGTAGAGTTATATCGATTACACCTTTTAAAATAATTTCTAAAAAACATCTTCTTGTTGTGTCTTTTTAATCAAACTTCATTTCAAAATTAAAAACAAAAAAAATGCAATATTCTTCCAGAAAAATTTTTCAAGTTTTATAAACTATAAACAACCACCTCCCATCCTTTCACATAGTTTTTTTATTCTCTTTTATTTTATTTTTATAAAACCTCTGAAAAGTTGTTTTAATTCACTTCCTCCTTTGAGAGACGACATTGGTCAGCCACTCTGCTGCACCTAAGTACCCCAAAATCACACTAATCATTTGAGGGCACCCATGATAGAGCTCTTTTACAATGTGAATCACTACTACGGAGAGGAATTTCACAGATAAATTATCGTCATGGGAAGGACCACCATGGTGGGTTACAACAAAAGATGAAACATTTTGCTCCTTGATCTTCTGGCCACATAGAGGGTTCTTGTGTCTCTCATCTGAACATGAAACTAAGAGATTGACCGAATCCCCATGATTCAGCCTTCCTGAGGAAGTATCTGATGTAGACCTTCAGAATTAATGTTCCCACTATTAGGAACTGAGAGAGTAGAATCTTGAGTTGTAACAGATAATTGTCTTAGTGCATCAAGAACTCCAGCATCGAGCAAGGCCCTGTTACAGATTGGCACTTGATTTATTGACTGTGTTGGGTGGATCTTCTCTTTAGACACCTTCTTACTCGCTTTAGGAACCACTTGTTGACTATTGTGGTCATTATGGGTAGGTGTATGTGCCTGCTCAAGAGAAATGATCAGGTTAAGTTGATTATCTCCACTCAAATCAGGTGTGTGTGTCTGACTTGGCTGCCCGTATGATATGGGGGAGTACACCCCACAACCCACTTGGACTGGAACAGATGTGTGTGTCTGTTCAGGAGTGGATTGTTGATGTGTCACTCCACTGGTATGGATAGATTTATGTGTCTTTCCCAGTGATGTTGTTGAAGCTGTTATAATATCCTGGCAGGCATCCATAATATGAGTAGGGATTTGTTTATGCTCTTTCACCATTGATAGAATGTGCTTGGTGACATCAGAAGGTGGAATGGGGATATACGTCCATTACGTGCTTGGAGTAGGTGTATGTGCCTACTCCAGTCCAATGAATTCTTACAGTACTAATGCGTGGGGGCAGAGAGTTGAGCCTGCCTCCTGTTTTTTCGCCAAAGATTTCTGACTGACTTCTCTGGATGATACCAAACAAGACTGTCGGTAGGATTGATCAATACTAGTAGGTGTATGTGCCTACTGATTGCACTCCACCGAACGATGTTCACGAGCTTCCTTCAATACTGACAGATGAGGCTGCTAACAGGATTGATGAGTGTAAGCAGGTGTATGTTCCTGTTTACCAGTTGTCAACACATTGGGTTGGCAGGCTCCATCACATGTAGTCAGACGAGCCTGCTGACTAGACGATGATTTATAAACAGGTGTATGTTCCTATCTATATTACTCCTCAGGAATTTCTTGGCGGGATTGGCATGCTGCTGCCAGACGAGTCTGCTGGACAGCATGATTAAAAGGGATGGGTGTGTGTGAATGCTCGTTGCTTTCCACAAAGTTAGGTTGGTGGACTTCTCCAGAAATGGCATAGATAAGGACCTTCTCATTATTAACCGGTTGTCGCCTCTCGTGGTTCGTCTTGCCTACTCGGGTTTGAGGAAACTGAGCCGAACACCTGGAGATAACACCCTCATCATGTTGAGGGCACACTGTCGCATGAGTCTGGTGGTGATTGTTGGTGGGAGCCCTTGGGAAGGACTCATGTTTCCTTCAATTAAGGCCCTGAGTGGCCTTCTCATTCACCTCCTCAGAATATGGGAGGGAATGGTTATTACGTTCTAGGGATAACGACCCGAAACGATTGGAGACGGTGGTTAGCAGCGCCTGCTTCTTGATCACTGGTCGCCACTGTCCGGACGACCAGGGTGAGTTGTTCACTTGGAGGGCCTGTCGAGAAGCCTCCAGAGTTGGAATGGTACCGTGTTGACGGTACTCCTTAACCAGCGCATTTTATACCCAGCATTGAAGATGCTGAGTAGGTTATGTCACCCTCAGAGTGGACAACGATCCAGTAGGAGTAGTAATAGATGCATTCACAGCATAGATTTTCATAGTAGAGGTATTCACAGGTGTGAATTTAAGAGAATCCATTCTTGTAATGCAAAAGATCTTGGAAAAGAGTGAATTTTTTATATAAAAACATAATCAAGATAAGTTCGGCTGCTACATCTTTTGGATGAGCACATATGTAATTGATTTCTTTATTGGCCCTCTCATTGAGTTTAAATAGGGGCCTAAAAAATAGGTAAAACATCAATTTAAATTGGTTAAGGATTCATGTCATGTTCACTATTTTTTGTTTCCTCTGGAATTGGGGATAACCTAGTTGATTAAAGGTTCAATCATTCCAATTGGTTTCTAACGGGTTTGTTCATAGAACTGGAAACATCCAATGATTCCATATCCATTTGGACCTACTTTCCAAAGGTAGGTGCTCATTAGTTTTGGACTGATGAGGCTTAGGAATTTGCATTGGTCGAGAGGATGGGAGGTCGGACTCATCACACCTTTTTGTGGGGAATTATTTTCTACTCTGGGACTCTCTTTATAGATTTAAGTTATGTTCGTGAATCCTTATTACATTACCAAGTAAAAAATGAGCTTTCCTTTAGATCTGACAATCAATGATTGATATATAGGAGACTTAGAGAATATTTTATATGTATTCGAGGTTCTTCATTGATAGTGAATCATCTGTATTTATTAGAGATTATTATTCAATGGTATCCTTCAATACATAAAAGTCTCTTGGTCATTGTGATGACCATACTAGTTTTAAAGCCACTAAGTGGGGCACTTGAAGTTTATTTTCATTCAGAAGGAAATGGATTATTTCATAGTTGAGATCGTACCTACAGATGGGATACCTACGTATCCTTTGTTTTAGAAAAGCAATCAGAACCCACATAGTTCGAGTGAGGGAGTATGATGTTTATGCTTGACCGATGGTTCAAAGAAGGATTTCAGGATGACTTTTGCACACTAAGCTCATGTGAGTCATGCTCGGTGTGAGAAACAAGAGCTATTGGTGAAACCAGATAATTGTTCCATGAAAGATGAAATGATTTGGGGATTATGTATGTATGACTTCCTAAAATAGATGAATATTGGGCTTTACTTTAGGGAAGAAACCCAGGAACAAGGTCCATAATGGTATATGTACATTATATAGATTTGGATACTCTAACATGGGGCTTACTCCTGAAGAAGATACCCAAATTATGAGGGGACTTTATGACTGGATTTTACTCCTGAGAAGGAAACCCAGATCAAAAGTGAATTATGACTGGTTAAGAGAATTTAAGACTGGGCATTACTCCTGAGAAGGAGGCCCAGGTGAAAGGGATTTAAAAAATTAAGGGACTTGGGGATTACTATTAAGAAGGATTCCCATATTTGAGACTATAGATTACTTCTGAAAAGAAATCCCAAGTTAAGGGAATTATGGTTGGGGATTACTCCTGAGGAGGATTCCCATATTTTGGGAACATTGAGACTGGGGATTACTCATGAAAAGGAAGCCCATATTTGGAAAATTATGACTTGGGCTTACTCCTGAGGAGGATGCCCAGTTTAGGGGACTTGTGATTTCGTTTTTTACTCTAGATTAGGAAGCCCAAATCAAAAGTAATTATGACTAGGGATTACTCCTAAGGAGGATGCCCAGATTAGGGGACTTGGGGCTTACTCCGAAAAGGATGCCCATATTTGAGACTGGACTGAGGCTTACTCTTGAAAAGGAGGCCCAGGTTAAGGATTCTCTAATCTTTAAAGAATGAGGTTGAATGAATGAAATCTATAACCTTATTGATATAAAGATATGTAAATCACTAGGTTCTAAGAGATGTTATGTTCCATAGAATTCCTTTCAAATAAGGAAGCCAACAAGAAAATCATGCCATGAATTGCTTTAGAGAGAGTTATAAAGGCTTAATCTTGAAGAGGATAGGTGGATAGGCATAAGAGAGGTAACATAGGCCGGAGGGGACCCAAAAAGAGAGTGGCACGCAAGTCCTGGTCGGCACGCAAGTACTGTGTGAGCGTGCATGTCCTGGTCGCGTAGGTGTACCTGCGCGACACATGGGTACTTGCGCGATGGTCAATCCTTAGGGCCGAACTTGGGCGAGGCTTGGCTCAAGCCTTTAATACTACCGCTAGAGAATTCCAAAAGAGAGGCGTGCAAGTCATGTTGAAGGGGTAAGGTGGCGCGCAAGTGTTGCCATTTCCCTTAAGGGCTGGCCAACTAGGCGTGCAAGTGTTGATGAGTTTCAACACATAGGCCTCCCCCCCCCTCATAAGATCTTCTGTTCTATGTAAGAAATTACCTTAGAAGTGATCAGAAGATTTGAGAAGAGGCTAGGGCACCGGGAGCTCAAATCGGAGGTTCTGGAATTTTTCGTCCTTGAAATGGGGGGCCCACAGGGGGTATTTATAGGCTGGAGAAGACCTTGGGCGAATTTCAAAGAAGGCGCGCAAGTCACCTGCATGACCAATAGGCAGCGCACAAGTATACTTGCGCGACCTTAGTGGAACTTTCGCGACCCAAGTGCATTTGAATCTTGGTTCATGCCTTTGTCAATTTTTTATGTTTCTTCAAAGGATGAATCATTTTGGGTTCAAGGTATTTCCCTTTAAATTCTTTTAGACTCTATGATGGAAAGGAGGATCAAGAATCATTATACGGATTCATTTTTTAATCCTATGTTATTGATTAATTAATCTACAATTTATCATTTCTAATAATAACTATTATTTATAAAATATATCATCTTTATGATAATAAAATTCTATAACATTTTTTTTATTTCCAAAATTATGATACTAATGTTCCTTAGTACAGTTTTTACTAAGTTAATCATTCATTAATCTCTATTTAATCATTACTAAGTTAAGAATTATTTAATCATTCTTAAATCACTCTATAATAGATAAGAACAAAGTCATAAAATAACACATGAATGTTTTAAAACATAAAAGAAATACATACATTTTTCAACAAAACATGGTTTTGATGATATGAGAATAACATCAAAAGTGAGGTAAAACCCAACTAATTTTTATTTGATAGATTAATGAAATTATTTAAAAGTATGTACTTAACTTATTAGGTGAATATCTTTAGATGATTTCATTAATCTAAAAATTAAAAATAAACTGGATTTTATCTCACTTTCAAAGTCACACTCATCTCATTCAAACGATGATTAATTAAAAATTGTAATTGTATTTTTTATATGTAGTAAAACATTCATGTGTAATTTAATGTGTTTTTTCTTCTCCATTTAATTTTAAATAATCATAATTTTTATGTTATCAATGATAATTATTATTAGATAATCATTACATGTAATCAACTTTAAATGCTATGTTTTTCAGTAATTAATCTATAATTAATCAATACTAATAAAAAAAATTATTTATAAACTATATAATATTTATTATAATAAAACATTAGAACATATCTTTATATCCAAAATAATGATATTAATGTTTCTTATTGTTCTTTTTAACTAATCAATCATTCATTAATCATAATTTAATCATTATTGTGTTATTATTTAATTATTTATTATTTAATCATTAATCATATGATATTCATTAGTTAATTATATTTAACTATTAATATGAATTAATTTTTAATCCTAGGTTATATTTAACTTATCTATAATTAATCATTACTAATAATAAGTATTACTTCTAAAAAATATAAAACTAATTAAACTACTTAATAAATAAAATCTTTAAAACTGACTAAAAATAATTCAATTGCTAATAATAACTTTCATTATGTAATTCCTTTTTTCTTTTTCCATTTCATTATATTTCATAATAATTATCATTTAATCATTGATAAATATACTAATTTGGTTTTTTTGTTAGGTATTTTATTATTTCATAATGAAAATATGAATCATCTTGAGCATATCGCCTAGGAGTGTCAAACCATGGTACAATAAGGCCCATTTTCATGCACCAGTTCTCGATCGAGTGTAGCTCAAATTGGTGTTTTTGGGTCTCACCCCTAGGTGTATCTGTGCCTAAGTCATATCCACCTATTTTTATCCAGATAGGGATTTGATTTCCTAGATAACCACAAAATCAATATTCTACCAAAATTTCACAATACTTAATCCTAAGTTATTCTATACTTATTATATACTTAATCATTACTTAATCATTACTAATAATAATAATTATTCCAAACTATATATAACTAGTTAAACAACCTAATAAACAACATATATAGAAATAACTAAACTACATAGAAACAAAATATTTAGAACTAAAAAAATAAAATTAAATAAATACAAAACATTAAATTAATTAAAGAAAGTACCTCTAAATAATGCTTTGCTAAAAACTAGACCATCTTTTGGACCACTGAATCCACCACACAGAAAAGGAATTTTTTTGAGAGATAAGTAGTATATTGAAAATAGATGGAGGAAAATTTAAGTGAGGAGAAGGGGAGTTTCACTTTTATAGGTAGCTGAGGGAAAGGAGACATCACTGATGTTGCCTTTTGCATTTGTGTGAGGCCAAATGTATCACCAGTGGTGTCACCTTTTTCCTCAACCAAAGATGAAAGGTAGAACCCCCCCCCCCCCTCCCTCCTTTTCTGTGTCATCGATCCAGGCCAATAGCAGTGCAGTGGATGGAAGGTGTCATCACCGATTCTGAATTTAAGGCATAGTTTTTAAAAAAAATAACATAATGTTTTTTAAAAAAAATCATAAAACATATTAAAAAACTCAAAAAGAATTGATCGGAGGTGAATACTTCCTTCATGGAAATCATAAATGGGAACCCTAGAAAATTGACTTCTATAAGAGTATGGTTCCATTCAGTCTGGGATAGTATCATTGTTTTCTTGATGGATTCTAGGAAGATGGTTCTAATTTTTCCCTATGTTTAGTAAAACCAAAAAAATTATCTGTTTCAAATTATTTTAATATCCTGAAAATGAATTTGTATATGTTATATAATGAATTTATTTAAAATTTCAAGGTTTTACTATTAATTTTTTATTAATAAAAATGAGTCTTCATAGAGTTTTAATGAAAAATTCTACGCACATGATACTCTTTGAAAACATAGCATGTTTCTTGAAATTCTTATATTTATTTTATTATGATATAGTTAATGTTGATAAAATATAATTTTTTAATATAAATTATAAAGAATAAATATCAAATTTCTATGAATGTTTTCAATGTTTGAGGATGTGTCTTTCCTTATTATAGTATCTTTCCCTTTTTATTTGGAATATATACACTAGTCTTAATGAATGGATTCATGGAATGATTCAATGTGTTAGCCAAGAGAGGTGTAATGATATTTTCATAAAAATGAACATGTGGTTAAAGGGATGATTTTTCACTTAATTGATATAAATATTTTTATTACCCATTGAAATTAATATTTCATTAAACATGAAATTCTTTTGAATAACTATACTATATTTTCTAATCATAGGTACTATCAAAGGGATGTTTTTAAGTGTTGGGTTAATAAATTCAAAACCTTCTATTTTCTATGAAAACCTCATAGAAAAATTATTGGGTACTTAGGAGGGTTCCTAGTATAGGAACTAACCTAGTTCATGAAGAAAATCTCCCTAGATCAAATAATTCTAGTCATGATGGGGCTATGACTAGAGTATTTTCATAATGCCACTCTCGTTATTCCGTCATGGTCATACCACTAGTTTAGGATATAGATTCTTCTAGAAACCTACACAAAATTAGATATTGACTATATATTTATTTAATATGAATTAGATACAGTGACTATGAGTATTGTAGTGGATGTGTATTATGTATGAGGATATTTGGTATCCCTTCCTTAGTGGCATAGATAAACTCCCAATGATTCCTATTAATAAATTTTATTTGTAATGAATCCTTTTGTATGATTTATTCAAACTCTTGTTTATATGTTCCTATTTTTGTATGTTTAAACATTATCAATTAAATTTAAGTTAAAAATAGGATCATATGGTATATTATTATAAATTTCATTATAAAATCCTTCAAATATATATATATATATATTCTTTTTCTCTTTCTACCACATGTCAACCTGTTCGAACTATTCTGTTTAAAAATAATATTTTTTTGACCAAAATCTCTGATATTTTATTTAATAAATGGAAAAAACAATGATACTATATATTTTATATAAAATTTACGAGTATGGAATTTAAAAGGAAGTGAACATATAGAATACCTAGCAGCATCCTATTGGGATTTTTCTCAATCCCTCTAAACACACTATAGTGTGTCTGTAGATTTCCCTATCTTGGTCTGTTTTAGAGGTTTAGGTGGATACGTATCTATTTACTATTTTAGGGGTTTGACTATTTTCTTTATTATTGGGTGATGGAGGTGATGACATATGAGGTGGTGATATATAATATGAGGATGAAATAATTTTTTTATTTTTATTTAATATTCATCCTTTGGTAATATTTATGAATCCATTGTTATTATAATTTTTATAAATGCATTGATTTAGGTATGGTTATAATTATTTGTATATTTTAGTTGGGTTATAGTAAATTTATTCTTTATTATAGAGAATAAAGGGTAATTTGATCCCATTGTTTTACATAAATACACATGAAACTAATTATCAAAACATCATGATTGTGAACACACTTCTGCATTTATGGTAGACCAAATTGAATACTAAGACTTGGAAGCCTTTCTAGGTTCCTTATATAGAAACGATTTTGAATGATATAAGAGGATTATTGTTGAGTTTTTAAATATGATGGATTGGGAAAATAGTTTTCCACTAAACCAGCCTAAATTCATATAGGATTTGATTGTCATGATTGCCTTCCTAAATATCTATGTAGTGAGATGGGAACTAAAGTTGACTAATTATAGAGTGAAATAAGGATCTTGACCCAATAATTTATATGATGAATTTTTAAAGGGTTCGTCATTTTAATAAAAAAAATATTTAATAAAAATATTTAATCATGAATTTAAATCACTATATTTATTTGATAAATACTCTTATTACAGATATAATAATACTATCATCATCCTCATGTGTCACATTGTGATCAACAGATAAAAAAGATATACATAATTTAAGAAACTATTTATTCTATTAATGAATAACCTTGGCAGATGTAAAAACAAAGGGAAGACCATGGTGGATCTGGGAATCACATATAGGATGATCCATCGAATGATATGTTGAATAAGGAACCAGATATGCCCTTAATTCTAAATGATCGATTGGGTAACAAGGATATTTTCTCCCAATGTTCCCCATAGAACAGTGCTCTTATGAATCGTGTGGTGATATTAGATAATCTTTATTGAAGAAGAATTTGGCCAAGGTTGTAAAATATACTAAAAATCCCTCATTATTTTACTTTCACTCTCCATCTTTGAGTAGGGTAACTAAGAAGGGTAGTGTTTAACATGCCTCTTCTAATCAAATTGTTATTAAGGAAAAAGAATTCCTTTGTAAATTCTCCATCATTGCTCGTGTCCTAATCCCAAAAGGAGTGAAGATATGAAAATTTGAGGATCTTAACATAAGGATCATGACACTATGTGGATTTGAATACTATATAACGATATAAATAGAAAGAGGATTCTTTCAATATTTTTCTAAATGATAAATGCAAGGGGATAGCTTCGAGTTTCGTTTCTATGCCCCTAAATCCTATCATTCTACAAATTCATGGATTGGATAGAAATTTCTACCCATTCAATGTAACAAACACCCATGTGTAGGGGATGATTAATCTATCTATAAGAATAATATGGAAATCACTTTGGTAGATTATATCATCCTCATAAATAGGGATGATATCATGTACCTAGAAATTCAATATGAAATAAAGTTAATGTTTTGTAGAGAATGAAACTTATTTGGACACATACCTATGGAATGAAAGAGATCCAGCGACTATGTCATTTTCAACATCAAATGCCATGATTAATCTATATGTAATAAATCTACTTATAGAAGTAAAATATATTCCGCTTCCACCTCTTATAATCCCAAGTAGGCCCCTAATGAGAAGGATGGCCTTGATGAAGATATAATTGCTATTGCTGGGATTATGGAGATTGAATAGGTTGTTAAGGTTATGTTCCCCAAACATGTATGAAATCTTATAGGATTGAATATGATTTACATTAGATTGGAAGATTTTGTACAGGAGTATGAGTTATATAGAACTCCCACTTGAAAACTCCATGATGATACTGCCCATGAATTGGGTCTTCCCCTGGGATAGGACTCGAGCATGGTGTAAGATTCACTTGAGCAGACCTCTTATGATATTGATGGCTCTATGATTATGAATGTCCCCTTACATCTTCAGGGAGAATCTACATATGATCTGGATAGACCTCTTCACACATTTAAGACTGATCAAGGTAAGAATGAGCTTCCAATGGTGCCTTAATAGGATTATTAGGTCCCTGATGACACCTCTCATGGCTTCGAGAATCATGACATTTCCCATAATTATACTATTTATGCCTAGCCCTTAAGTCTAAACACTATGTACCACTATAAAATTCACTACAATCTCATTTATAAAGAACCTCGGGATAAGAACCACATACTACTTCACTTTCCCTAAGGATTACCACTTCTCAAAATAGTTTATTGGACTCACAATAAGGGTCGTATAAACATGAATCCCCTTACAAACAATCAAATCAACACAAAAAACTCTATTTATCTATTTCTAGTATAGGATACTTTAGTGTTGTAGTCTTTAAAGTAAGATTTTCATTCAACTAACACCCAAGATGAGAACAAGATTCACTAGCAAGAAGGGGATGCTTATTTTACTCAGGGCCTCTCTAATAAGGTTTCTAAGAGAAGGCTAGAAGATGACTAGGAAAGGGAAATACAATAATCACCTAACAAGTTCATTCCACATTCATGTCTGTTTTAGTCTGATAACCTAGGAAATGACCACACCTTAGATGGCTCAGATGATGAGGACAAGGAATCTAAATCACAGAGTCTACCTCAGAAAAATTATAAAATAAAAATTAAACATAAGGGAATAATGTTTAGAGAAAAAACCATATAAGGGGAATCAAAGAAGGGGTAAGACAACAGTTAAAAATAAAGATACTATTCTATAATTGTCAAGGTCCTATGAATAATCCCATAGTCATAGCCTTTATAAATCTCATCATGACCAAAAAACGATGATAATTGTAATTGAAGAGCCAAAGATGAATTTTAAAGATTTTAAATATTTAAAATGGAACTTTCTTGGTCACTCTATTGTAGTACACCATCTACATGAACATGATTTTGAATATCACTGTGTGCTTAAACATGACTCAATGAGTCTCATCTCTTGTATTAAAATTCATCAAATCTTTTCAACCACTATTGACATGAAGATTTCAAAATTCAATGTTTCCTTCATCTATGCCTCCATCACTTTTATTAAAATAAGAGATTTGTGGAATGAGTTTAGTGAATTATATGATCAGATACCTCAAAACTGGATCATCCTTGGTGTCTTCAACAATATCCTCCAACCTGAGGTGAAAACTAGATCTCAATTTAGTAGGCTTGTAGTTAAAAATTCTCCTAGTATATTGAATAATGAAATCAAATTGAGGTTACCATCCTTGGTGCAGAATTTACATGGGGAAGTTATAGTATAAATGGTAATCACACAAGAAAACTGAATAGTTTTTTTTCTATGTCGATAAAAAAATAACATGGTAAATGACTCAAGTCTTATCCTTCAAAAAACTCACTTTTATCACAAACCCTTCATGAATGAAATATTTTTTGTGGTTCAAGGTGTTCTAAATTCATTTAGAGGTCAATAATGACTAGTTAGTCATCCCAGGGTGTAGGTAGCTTTCTTTTGATGGTTGGAATATTTTGGATAACTATAGACATCATCATATTTTATCCTCTAAATTAAAAAACCCATAAAGGATGAATAAGTAAATGTGTAAGGCCTTATTCTCTATGAAAATCACCTTCTAAACTCTCAAAATTTTAAATAAACTCCAAACCATGCCTTCTCATGATGAAAATAAAGCTCTTTCAAAGATTTATTAATTTCTCAACATCAAGGAGAATTTGTATAGGTCCCAATTAAATTTGAGATGGCTAACGGAAGGGGATAGGAACTCCAAATTATTTCATCAAATCCAGAATGAAATAAAAAACGGGGAGGGGATTCACTAATCATAATATTAATGAAATATTTTTTACCACAAAAAATGAAATATCAAATGTTTTGACTGGTTATTTTGAGGATATTTATTCAAAAAATAGAATTTACAGCACCCACATGATAATTTATAACATCATTGACATCATTGATAACTAGAAAACAACAAGTTTTCTATGGTTCTAGGGGAGAAAGATATGAAACCATCCCTATTCTCCCAAAATATTAGAAGTGTGGCAGGTCCAGTTGGGTTCAAGAGTATGTTTTTCATGTTCAATTGGGAAATTATCTGTGATGAGGTAAAAAATCATATGATGGAATTCTTTTCACATGATTTCAATACCTATGGAATTAATTCTATTTTTGTTGATTTGATGCGAAAAAGGATAGGTATGTAGAAATCAGGAACTTTAGACTGATTTCAAAACCAAAAAACATTAGAAGAATAATTATCATAGAGATGGGGAGTGTTGACAATAAAATCATAAACCCGAATAAATTTTTTTTTTCCTGAAAGGAACATTCAGATATGTATTTAACTACCACTGAATGCATCAATTTCATGAAGAATAAGGTGAAATAGGGGAACCTTTCATAAAATATTGACATCTACAAGGCCTTTGATACTATAAAGTGTATTTTTATCCTCTATATTCTAAAAATTTATGTCTTATCGAGAAATTTTATTAAATTGATCAATACTATCCTCAAGAGCAATATGCTATCAATCCTAATTATGGATATCTAAGGGGATTTTTCAATACTCCAAGGGAGTCAAGAAAGGGGACCCCATTTCTAGAATTATATATGTCATTGATGAAAATTATCTGAGCATATAACTTAGTGATCTCATCCAAATTGGCTTATACATTCAAATTAAAAATGGGAGGGGACCCCACACCCCCTCTCATATATTTTATGCTAATGAAATTATCCTGTTTGACCAAGCTTTTATAAATGGTTTTCTCAATTAAATTCAACTTTGGAAACTATGAAGATTTTTCTAGCCAATCCATCTATTGGAAAAATTCATACATGTTTTTTGGTAATGGGGTGCCTATCACAAAGAAAATAGAGTTTCAAGGTCTCTAGGGGTGAAGATAGGTTCTCTTCCTATTAACTATCTTTGGGTTCCACTCTTTTAGGGAAAAGTCAAAAGGCTCTAACTTGAAAATATATTCTCTAGAATTATTTCTCAAATATATATGTGGAAAGGGAAATCTATCTCCCAATATGGATGAATATTCCTTTTTAACTCAGTGATTACTTCAATGTTTTTCTATTGGTTATCTTTTTAGAGATGGACCATGACTCTTCTCGAATAACTTTAGAGGCCGATTAATAACTTCATATGGATTGGATATAATCATGAGAACAATATTATTACTAAATATTTTATGGATTATAGAAAGTCCACTAATATGGGAGGTTTAAGCATTAAATACCTCAGTCTCCTTAATGAAGATATGATAAAAAAATCACCTGGAATCTATTCACTTCTAATGAAAAGTAAATATAGTTAATCTTAGCTCACTTCATTCTAAAAATGTAGACTTGATATTCCCAATATATATCATCCTCTATTTGGAAAGCCTTGAAATATACCAACAACAACCTCATTAATAGATAAAAATTAATTGTATGCAAGAATCCTGGTCTGAACACCTGAACCACTCATTGGTTGGTCGACCATATTCATGAGGAGCTGTATGTTCCCCCAACACTAAGGTAGACCTCAATTTTTTATCTCAAGGTTGATAGAATCAATGTATATGGTTTTCTTTCCTTTTATTTCTAGACTAAAATACAAATGTATAAATTCCATGATAGAGATAATCTATTATTGCAGCCACACTCCACTAGTTACCTCAACACCAGATCATGGTACAGATATATGTATGATGGAAACATCACTACCCCTTTATCATTGATGGACATCAGGAAGACCTAAATTCCCCCTCCTCTTTCATAATTCTCTAGATGATTTGGAAGAGGAGGCTTCCCATGCATATCATTCTGAAAAAAAAACCATACTCAAAATCACTTCATCATATCATCATTGTTTTGAAGATGTGGAAAATATTGATAATATATTCTTCAATTGTAACTTCACTTGTAGGGTATGAAGTTACAAGCTGGTTATTCTAGGATTTCTATATCAAATGTATAGTATTGATGTCACTCTGGAATCCATCAGTTCTACAGTTTGTAGTGATCAAATAAAATCCATGTTGCTAGATGCATCTACTGCCATCATTGATTTTTTCTAGAGAACAAGGAATGGTGCTTCTTTTAAGATTAAAACACCAACCATTAATACAGGTGTAATAGAATTACACAAAGCTATCATATTGATTCAAAAATCTAGAGAGTTTTTATGAACAAAGGCATGAATGGTCTTATTATCTTTAGAATCATTGGTGTTCCTAGAAGGATCATAAATCCATTAATCTTGAATTCAATCATGTGGATACCCCCAATTCCGTATTGGTGGAATGTAAATGTGGTTGGGGTGGTGTCATGTGCACCTGGGCTTTCAGTTTGTGGTTGTGTCTTCTATACCGATTGGGGATTCATTGAAGGTTGTTTCTACCACTATATTGGGAACAAATATGAAATTGACACTGAGATGTGGTACATTATTAAGGCCATTAGATTTTTATTTCATTATGGTTGGACATCTCTCTAGTTGGAATCCAACTCGACTATGAAAGTTGAAATTATTAATAGTCAGTCTAGGAATGTCCCATAGAAAATGAAATCTCCTTATATTTAATTCCTTTAGATCACAAATGGAATCACCATTTAAAAAAAACATGTTTACTGGAGGCTAATAAAATTTTTTATTTTTTGAAAAATAATTCCATTACTGAGTTAATCTTATGTGGTCTTTTCTAGCACCAGAGTCCTACTGAAATTGTATTGAGGAAGACGCGTGTGGTACCCTGTATACCCAGATTTGTAAACCCCCTATTCAATTTCATGAATATTATTTTTCTTAATAAATTTTGGTAGTTTTGGGTTCTCCTGGCCCCTATACCATTTGAAAAATTATAGAAACATATGAATCAGTCAAAATCCATAGGATTTATTTTGTGTGTTGAACGAATATATTCTTCAATAAAAAAATGTTGATTTTTTTTAACAATTTGATATATATTCTTATAGGAATAATATATAAATTCACATTAGTTGTGGAAATTAATATTAGAAATGAAAAATGATCAAATTATTTTTTTTTACACACAAGTATACAATATGATTTAGCGTGTTATTGAATTTTAGAGCCTGAATCCTTCCTTTAGGAATTTATCTTGTTAAGGAATTCTTTCTATGATAATATATGGTACTTCCCAAATAATGTGAATGGGTTTAAAATATTATACTTTATTTTATCAAGGTGTTGGGGTTAGGTGATAAGTGAATGGGGTTTATTGTCTCTCTAAGTATATAAAAAGTGCAGAAGGGTAATAGTTTATACCATAAAAATGATTGGATGTTTATTTATTAAGAATGGTAATTGAATCCAAAAGGATGTTTCAATAAGTCTTGGAAATATTTTTAGAGGATATAATTGTTTAGGATTCGAAATGGGGTTTTAATAAACCTCATGAAGATTAAATATCAGGTAGAAGTTTTATGGAATCAATTATTTAATTTTGAAGGGTATATGATAATATATTTACATATTATCACAATTCAAAAATATACTAGTGTTCAGAATCAAGGTTAAAATTGATGGATCTTGTAGTTTGTGTTGAAATGATAAAGAAAAGTGTTTCCTCGTCAATTAATTTCATGTAAAATATTATTTCAATACTATATGGATCTAAATAAAGAGCTTGTATAGTCATCTTATTTATCATAAAGGGTAAGAAAGAAATTCTGTTAATAAATATTTATTTTGAACAACATGAGATGATCATTGTGAAAAACATTTCTTAATATTAATCATATTAAATAATATATTTCTATAAAAGATAAGGAAAAAAGGATTTTATCCTAAATATTTATAATAGTGTGAGGGATTTAATCTCACAAATCATTACTGGAATATTTTAGTATATAAATTATTCTTCATAGAATATTCCCCTAAACACATTGAATAACATATATGATATGGTTGGAAATATTTTATCTATTAAATATTCTAAAAAATAAATATGTGTTATATTATAACAAAAAATGTGTTTGTTTATGTTAGCATGTTATTATGAAAATAATATTATCTTTATGATTCTAGTAGAAGAATTTTAGGTTTAAGATAAGTTTAATATACACAAATAAATTATTAATCTTGTTATATTATAAAGTTAATGTCACTTTATATCTTAATTTATGGTAGGATAAGTTAGAAAAAAATAATTTAAATAGTTACCCAATGTAACTTAAATGATATTAAGGAAATTTTTTTATGGAAAACTACCAAGACTAAAGAAGATGATGATGAATTTATAAATATTTCTAATTATAAAATGGAAGTTATTAACATCGTAACTTTAATTTTTTAAATTAAATGATTTTGAATAATTTTTCCTTGAGTACAAAATTAGGGATATGATTCCCAAGTATTACCATTATTCATGTGTACTTTCATTATAGGTGTTACTCCGGGAATAAGTTTAGTAGGAGGCTTTTAAAAGATGGTCTCATAAAGACATGTGATGAATTACATTGAAATTGAATGATTTTAACAAAACCTAAAAAAGTTAACTAAACATAAGGCTTCTCCTATTTTATATCATATATTTTATGATTATATGAGTACTTATGTATGGTTTTCATAATACTCATAAAATATATAAAGAATATTAAATTTATTTTTTCATCTGAAATGGAAATCTCCACTTAATCATTATTTCTTGTTGGATTCATATATTAATGAATTTGAATGATTATTAACCTTTAAAAGTATTACTTTGAGTAATCTGAAGATTATTATCATCCTGGAGTTTTATTGGTTGTAATGAAATATTACGGTTACCAAGTGTGTGATTTTTTTATAGATATATGAAATATACTAATGATGTATATTTGAAGTCTTTTGTGCTAGAAAACCCACCATGAATACCACATGGAGAATCATACAATAATTATTTTCTATTACATGGGAAGATATTGTATATTGAATCATTATAGATATGGTTTTAAGGATATCTATCATGAGAACCTTCAAAAATAGATACATTTCTTAATATAACATTAATGATTATAAAATCATGGGGTAGTTTGTTATGTTTTTAATCATGTCATCGGATGATTCTTAACCAATATGTTATTTTTTCTCTCATAAAATGAGGATGAAAAATGAGAAATCAATTGGGATAAATGGAGAAAGTATAAATAATTACATATATTAGGTACATGTGTTTTGTTTATATATCTCAGTGAGGGGAATGTGAAGTTATTATCCACTCATATAAATAACATTTGAAACATTCATGGACCTTTTCTATCTATATGTAGAGTGTTGGGAACAAATGAGCAGGATATAATAGATTTACATACTCTATGTCATGTCCTCCCTTGATCTGGTATATAAAGAGATTATATGATTATGTATACTTTGATATTATAAAAATGTTAGACTCTTGTGTAGAGATAAATGTCTTTGATAAAGATTAATCTAGAACCCCTTATTGCTTGATTTGTACTAATAATTTTCTAGAGGACGTTATATATATAAATTTATAAAAGTTAGAATTTATATGTCTATTAAATTATATAAAGGAAAATGGTCTTACATAATGTGGGTGATTGAATATGTATTTTATTTTTCAAAATGATGACAGCTGATCTAAAAGGTGTTTTAGAGTTTAACAAAAAGGAATTTTGGATAGATATTCAGTTGATATTAAATATGATGTGATATATAATTAATTGTATTATATCTATCCAAATGTGTTATGGAAGTATCTAAAAATATTTAGATATAGTTTGATATGTTATTACAAATGTTGAAATATAATGTGAAATGACACAAATTTTGTGAGGCTATGTTAAATGTGGAAAATTGATAATTATATTTCATAAAGAACAAATATAATTGATGTATTGTAGGGTATATAATATGAGATGATATAAAGATGTAATTACATATAAAAACAATGAAATAAATTCATATTATATATCCTTGAAAATATCATTATATATGATATAGTGATATGGTAATTTTGCTACCATAGTTGGTTGTGTTATTAGACATAGTATTATTTTAAGGAATTATGAATCATATTGTATAATACATTATATACCTTCATATTAATTAGTGTAGATAAATGTTAATTGGTAAACATTTAAAAGTATATTATTCTGAAAATATTTTGCTATAAATGATTCATAAGATTAAATTTATTTGATATCAGATGCAGTTAAATGTTATGTTCCTAGAAAAACATTCTAAAACCTTACAAATAGATGGAATTACTTGAAAATTACATAACATTTGATTAAATTCCATTATGTTTTATATAGTATATTTATGTCTATATAAATATTTTTTAGCCTTTTTATACGGAGATCATCAAATCGAATCACCTTGTCAAGTCTCTCTACCTCTTTATCCTTTACCACTAATGTTATTATCATGTGATGTGAGTTATAGATAATTTTACCTAAGCATTAGGCAAATCATCCGGCAAATGTATAAACCTCAGAATGAACATTCCTTTAATTAATCCCCAGGGGTCATCATTAAACCACTGTGATTTAAGATGTGAGTAGTAATTGTCATTGGTGAAATCTACATGTATTTCATTTGATCATACGATGTTTATGTTTTTTTATATCATGGTGAACATGGGTTTGAGGATTCAAATATCTTCCACTATATTGACTTTGTGTTGTTTGATATATATAAATTCTATAATAATACCCAACATAGAAAATGAATCTTCATATCTCAAACGGATTTTAAGAAACTTTATAAGACTTCTCTGACTCGAAATTTCCTTGGTTAACATTGATGCTAACTTCAGAGATCTCATAGTGATGGATTTTAACTTTTTAGATCCAAAAGAGGCATTTGGATAGATTTTCTAAGATGTGATTCTATATTAATGTGTCTATAATAATGTGAAAATTTTAACCATTATCATAATGAGACCTCGAATAGGTAATGATATCTTCCATGAATACTACGCTAATAGATCCTAAGAATTGATGAGAGAACCTATTTATTAAATCCATGAACATATCTATTTCACTATTTAGGTTTAATGGTATTAAAAAATAATAATAAAGAAAATACTAGTTTTAAAAGTTGTTTTTTTGAATATCCCCTATCCTATCTTGAGTTTGGTGGTAACCTCAGTGAAAGTAAATTTTATATAACTTCTTCACCCATTTTAATTGATCAAAAATATTATTATTTCTAGGAATGAGATAGAGGTTCATTAAAATTTTTCCATTCCACTACTGATATTATATAAAATAATATATACTTCCCTAGTCTTTATTTTCAATGAGGAGGGGAAAACACCATGAATAAGTTCTTCACATAATAAACCATTTCTTAAAATAAAGATCTAAAATTCCATTTATCTTCCACTACTCAGTTGGGGAAATTTGTTATAGGGGAATTGAAATCAGCTCATTTTTATAAACAAAAGTTATCATAAATTCTATCTCTCACTTAGGGTTATTCTCATAAATGAATGCATTAGGAAATAAATTCCCTAAAATGGTAAATACATTATTGTGCAGGGTATCAACTCCCCCACGGACATGACTAACCAATTATATAGTCGTCACACCTACTAACCTCTGATCAAGACCATCTCTTCATTCATGAATCACCCAATCTCCCTAAATTGTGTATTTAATATAAATAGGAAATGAGAAGGTTTATCCCCAATGATAATAATCACATTAGGCTCAAAACATAGTTAATTATACCATTATATAATTACTAAAAGATAATCTATATTGAGAACCATAAAATTTCATAGATTCTATAAAAATTCATCTATTGATGCACATGAGGGATGTTTCCAGATCTGTTATATCCTCTTCCCTAAAGGGGTGTCTGTAATCATATATAAAGACAAAATATATAGTTTAAATTTAAGAATAGATAATATTTGGTTTAAAAAAAACATTTTTTGTGAATTTATCAAACAAGTTACAAGATAATTTAAGAGATTCCATAATAGTACCTTTAATTGTTGAAGGACCTAATCCAACATCAACTAAAACACTATTTTGGATTCAAATATTTCTTTTTTCCACATACTTTTTATTATGTATAAATCCTTTATCAAAAGACTATTTGATATCTAATCATTATGGACTACTACATAAGTCACCTCAACCAGACATCAATGATGGTAGTCGACTTCCTCCAATAAACTATAATTCTTAATATGTATGGGTTGCTAGGGATAAATGATGATCCAACCCAATGATCTCAAATATAGCTCAAAGGAACATTCCCAAAATATAGAAATATTATCTCCATGTATGAAAATTGTTTTCCTTAAGGAAACTATTATTCTTCTTGTGGCTTGATCACCAAAAATAATTGAACAGAATGAAGGGCCTTCCTGAGTTATGTAATGAGGGTATACTACCACCCTGGATTCCCTAGTGATATCCACCTATACTCATATTCTCTCACCATTTCATTTGTTCAATAAATGAGCTATCTTCTATATAATATCTATTTTGTAACATCCTGAAATTCTAAAATATATTTCTATGTAAATAAATTATATTTGTTAACATTCCTGACATGAAACACCAAGTTTAAAATGAAGAATGACATAATATATCATAACTATTAAATTTATTATTGTTAATATTATTAACTAAATTATAAAATATATATAATTTTTTTACTTAATTGAAATGTATTTTAAATGAATAATATATATGTACTCAATTTATTTAATGACTTTTTATGTATCAAAAATATATTTTCGTAAAAATGGGTTTTCTATTTATTTTTTAGCGTGAGATTTATAATAAATTTATAAAAAATTTATAAATTTTATTTTAAAATTTTTTTAGCATTTTTATATTCTGTATATCAAAATTATATCAGAGTTATTTTTGAGTTTTTTTTAAAATATTTTATTTTTTGGTGAATAATGGAAAATATTAATTTCTGAAAAAATGACATTTCTTTTCATTAAACCAAGTAATTAAAAAATTAAATTGTGTTTTTAATTTGATATTAAAATATTATAAGACAACTTTAATTTTATATATTATAATTAATTATATAGGAATTATCATTTTTTTATTTTGGTATAACATAAATTTTGGATATAAAAAACTTATTTTTTTAATGCCTTTTTTATGTGTGAAATATATTTTAATATTGATTAATTAAATTAATCACTATATATAAATTGTTTTAAATTAATTTATATATTATATATTCACTAAAAAAATTACATTCATCAAATTTATTTTTCTATGCATTGGATAAGAGTTAACATGTTTTACTTTGAAAATAATTTTTTTTAAACATTTTTGTGAATTGCATAAAAATTTAAAATTAATTTTATCGAATTATTGATATTAAATAATTAAAATTATACTACATATTTTTAATTATGAGTATTATTGTTTTAAAATAGTACAAATTTATTTTTGGCCAATATGAGTAATAACAACAATAAATATTTTTTATCTTAGTTGGAGTAAAACTGGTAATACATGATTAAAACCCTGGGATAATGATTTACAATTTATAAAAAATGTTAAAGCGTCCTATTTTATGATGGGATTTTGGAAATTATCATCGATTATTTGAAAATATGTAAACATGGTGCCATTTTCCTTTGATTATGGCATTTTTATTATCTTAAGAAAATGAAAAATATAAAAAAGTCACTCTCATGAATTTAATATATATAATATATTTCAAAAGGATAAAATGATGATAAGTTACATTATAAATGTTTATTTTAATTGTGAATTAATTTTCTATCATGTTAATTTATTATTAATTTTTATTTATGGAATAATTTCCTTAAATGATTACGCAATACTGACTTGAATTTGTTCAAGTAATCAAAAAATAAAAATTAACAATAAAAATTAATACAATATGAGTGTAATATTTTGTTCCAAAAATTTTAAAGTTAAATAAAATACTATAGTGAATTTTTTAACATTATTATTCTAATTACGTTTCACTCTGGTTTTATTTAATATAATACTTTGTTAATAGTCCAAAAAATTAATTAAATTGTATCTTATGTTAAATATTATTTTCATAAATGAATTAAAATTCATGAAAAAGAATTATTCAGAAAAGTGATGAAGCAATGTTCTATATTATAAGTCATTTTACACTTATGTTTCACTTTTCCTTTGATAGTAAAATTATTCACCCTTAAAGTGTAAAAAACTATGTCATAGTGGTAATTGAAAAAATAGTTAACGAGGGGTTAAAATTTTGAGATAAGGGATAAAAAATCAAATAAAATTGTATAAATATTATTTTATAAGAATATTTAAACATATAATCATCTTATATTATGAGAATATCAATTTTATCCACATAAAATTAGAGAATAATTTCTATTTATTTAATACTTTATGTAATTCCAATGGTACCCCTCCGCTCACTTATAATAGGGAAACACCTACCCTTCATTATTCAAAATGTTTTAGACTAATATATGAGCCAAAAAACCAATATACCTTCTTTTACTCCATCCTAAAATCATAAATCTTCCATTCTTACCAAAATATCATCCTTTCAAGGCTTAAGGTGTAAGCCAAATGAGGTTTCTCAACAAAGGGGTATAACTCTTAACCAAGGGTTTCAAAGTTTATTTCTTATAAAACCTATTCTAAATATATTATATCCATTGTAAAATAGTTAATTTAGAATATTAAATATAATTAATTGTTATTATGAATATGTAGGAACCATTATCAACCTTCATTCCATCTAATAGTGAGAAAAAATAGCGTGTGTGCATTTGTATAAATTATCATCTCCTTATAGTGTTGTAGTTCGTTTTTAATTACCACTTTAATTGGATGATTATAATGATGTATTTAGTAAATAAAAATGATATTTTTTATAATAATATTTTTCTTTAAAGGTTAATTACTATTATATTCTCATGCATTCCAATCATTGAATATTTGAAACATCACTTGTGGCTACATACGGATCATCATCTCCATGAAGTGATGTGATTAATTTTTCATCAACAATTTTTTTGAATAATTATAAAAGTTTATATGATGAATTGATATTATAATTATGTAATTCCTACAAAAATTAAATGATGGGGTCATGACCAAGGTGTAAGTATCTAAATCATTGAATAGAAGCATGCATGGAAAACAGACCACTTTCTTCTTGAATCATCAATTTAATGGATAAATTATTAATAAAAGGATGATTGGAAATTTTTAAATTAATAATATATCGTAATATATGAATTAATACAGTTATCATATATATTAATATAAAATATATATTTATTACATAGGATATATTAACACATACAATGAAATATAGGATATGATATAAGGGCTTCTCGTCTAGATTTTAATTCTGTAAGGAATATACCTTATTCATCACTTGTTTATGTTGTGTCATGTATATAATTTATTTGAATTTACTATATTATTAATTTAATTAAAATTATGTGGATTATAAAAATCCATATAAATGTTTCTCATTCAAGAGTTTTTTATTCATAGATAACTAAAGTTATGAAGATTTATCATCCAAAATATTGTTCATTGGGAAATATGTAATGGCATGAACCTATATTATTTTATAATGTTTATATACATACCATTTTCCATGTTATATAATGAAATTTATTAATTTCATGATATATAATGTTTTATTTGATTTTATTCTTTCATTTTGTTTGAAATTCAAAGTTATTAAACTGGTAACGAGTTTATATTACATTCTCATTTCATCTAAGGGTTGTTTATGATAAATATAAATCAAGGTATATTATATGGATATTATAAATTGAACAACATAAATTTTCTTATAATATCCAGATTTATAGTCTTTTTTCTACTAATACCATTTCAAAAAATTAGGAACTTAAACTTTTCAAGAAATTTTTTTAAAGAAATGTTGACCCTAATTCCTTTTTGATTTATAAAAATTTCCTTCTAGGTACATGCTCATAATAATTGTTTTATGGAAGCTTATTACTTATAATTGATATTTTTTTAGAATATTAATTTCATTACAATTTAATTTAATTAAAATGGTTTGAAATGAATTTTTCAAAGAGTTATTTTCATAACATGTTGGTTTTTACTTTTTAAAATGGTGATAAATGACTATTTCCTAACATATGAGACATGAAATTATTTACCTACATCATAAAAAATATTTTATTTGATGATTATTTTAAAATATTATTTTTCTATTTTCAAAAAAAATTATTTTCTCAATTTTTTATAAATTGTTGGGTATTTTTTAAAAAACATACATGCATAATTTCTCATGTTTTCAATGATAGGATCAAATGTTATTTTAAATGTATTTTTTATATATGTTGACATAATTTAACGATAATTATGCTTCACTAGGGTTATAATATATTGAAACCATGAACTTTAATTCTTAATATATATTATGATGGTTATGATTTGACATTTATTCTATGAAACCTGTTTTACTATTATAGTTTAATTAAGTTACGATGAAATATGTTTCATTTCTATGGTTTTTTCTATGATGTTGTAAAACAATTATTATAAAACACATTTAAATTACCTGAGTTATTAAGTGATGAATTGATACCTTTCACTTTATTTCATAAGATATATTATGATGATTATGATTTAACAATTATTCTATGATACCCATTTTACTAATATAGTTTCATTAAGACACGATGCAACATGTTTCATTTCTATGGTTTATTCTATGATGAAGTAACAAAATGATTATAAACCTCATTTCTATTACATGATTTATTATGTGATGAATTAATAAATGTTTTATCCTCTTACGAAAAACATATGTATTATTCTCATTATGTGATGGGTGGGTTTGTTATAGCCCTCCAATGCATTGGGAAAATATTTATATCTTCTGAAATAATTATGGGAAATGAGTTGATGTTATTGATCAATTATGGGAAATATATAATGTTTTATTTTATTTTAATAATAAATTATAATTTCAAAAAACAAGAATCATATGTTTGAGGAATGATAATAAATCAATCATGATCCATGAGTGTAAATCATTAACTTAAAAACTTCTCAATAGAATATGGGGCCATAATTGGGGGAAAACCCATAATATATATCAATGTTAACTACCTATACCATCATATAATAGTGGATTAGAAATCAATAAATTAAAATGGTTTTAAATAAATCCTTTTAAAGAAACATTTTCAAAACAAGTTGTTTTGACTTTTTACAAAGGTGAGAAAGGACCGTTTTCTTTTAACATATATGACATTAAATGATTTACCTCTTTTATAACCCTTATTTTCATTTAAGAAAAAATTACAATATTCCTTGTTTATATTAAATAAAAAATATTTTCTCAATATTTTTAAAATTTTTAGTTAATTGATTTTAAAAATAGAAGTATAATTTCTCATGTTTTCAAATAATGGATCAAATGGTATTTTGAAGATTTTTTTAAAATATGTTGACATCATTTAAGGATAATTATGCTTCATAGGGGTAATGATCTATTGATTCCATAAACATTATTTCTTAAGATATATTATGATGATTATTATTTAACATTTATTCTATGAAACCCAATTTACAACTGTGGTTTAATTAAGTTATGATGAAACATGTTTATTTTCAATGGTTTAATCTATGATAAAGTAATTTTTTTTTGTAAAACCCATTTCCATTACATGAGTTATGAAGTGATGAAATGATGCATGGATTATGTTCTTATGTGGAACACATGTACAATTATTGTTATGTGATGGGTGGGTTAATTATAGCTCTCCAATGCATTGTAAATGTATTTATATCTTATGGAATAATTATGGGAGATGAGTTGATGTTTTTTATAAAATACAGGAACTATTTACAGATGTCTGATCCATTATGATATGAGAAATAGATATTGATGATTAATCAATAATGGTAAATAGGTGGTTATTCCAAATCCATTAGGATATGGGAAACAAGTGTTGATGTCTGATCAATTATGATATGATGGTCTAGGTAGCAAACATTGATATATATTATGGATTTTGTCCCAATAATGAACCCATATTCTTTTGACATGTTTTTAAGCTAATTATTTTTCCTCACGGCTCATGATTGATTTATCATCACTCTTAAAAATTATGATTCATGCCTTTTGAAATGGTAAGATATTATTCAATGACTGATGTTTATTATCTATGATAGATTTAGTATTATATTTTATCACAATGTCATAACGCTATCCTTATCTTATGACTATATAATATAATGGATTGATATATCCTTTTTACCCTCATTGAGACTCTAATCACATCCTTTACTATGTTTCATTTCCCCATGTTTTGAAGAAGGTTTTTAGTTTGGGTATGTCAAAGAGGGGTTTCATTCAAGGAGAACCTTATGGGATATCATGTGAATATTTTATGTGTTAGTTATATATGTATCCTAGTTTCTAAATAAATTAATACATTATGGGTTGGGCCTTGGAAATAATTTTATATATTGAAAATTCATCTAATAAGATGTAATATATATGTACAAAAAGATTGGGTCATAATAGTTGGTATTAGATAAGGGTTTAGTTACTCTTTTGATATTAGGATTACAGTATTTTAAAAAAAATTATTGGATTAAATGTATGTATATGATAACATTATAAAGCATTTGAAAAGTATATTTTGTGTAGTTTTCATAGAAAATACATTCATGTCTAGATAGGGGTAGCAAATCTAAATTGGTAAGATTGGGTATTAACTCAATCATCACTAGTGCATGACGAGTGGGTGTAAGACTAAAACCCTATATAGATACTCATAAAGGATATTCTTGGGTTAGTTCAAATTTTATTTATGAACCACAATGATGTATGTGAAGACGTAACCAATAGAAAGTTATAGTATTCTATAGTGATATGTGACAAACCTAAAGTTTTATAGGTTAAAAATTCTATGGATGATATAAAATTAATTTCATAGAATACCCTTTTGAGATTTTATGTGATGGGGGTTTCACATGATTAATGATATTTGGGACGTAATTTATCATAATAAAAACTTTTGGGTTAATATAATCTTTAAGGAATGGGTTATTTTAGGAATGATTATTTTATATTTTTTGGACATAATTTTAAACATATTTATAACCATTAGAGTTTTTATGAACATTGATGTCATGGTAGTTATGGTTAACTTGGTTAAATGATTTATTATATTTTTTTAAAATATTTTTTTAATATATTATTTAGCATATAGATATCCATAGATTTGAAAAGTGACTCAGTGAATAAGTGATTAATGCTATTTTTAACTAATTACACTATATTGGTAGCCATATATTATTAAGATAAAAAAAATTCCAAGACGGAATAGTGAGTTAATTTATGGAATCATATAATCTTCTATTATGGTTTTATAGTGGTTTAGGTTATTTTGTCAATATCATATTTTATGAGATTATATGATCATGGTATTAATGTGTTTGGTATGCAACATTATGAGATAATTGACGTTGTTTGGGGATAACTATTAAAGTTGATATTAATATATATATATATATATTAATGATCAAATCTTTCATATTTTTTAGTTATGAATTTATACAGACATATTTTTGAGGAGAATCCAGATTAACAATTTATGGAATGGTTTACATTTAACTTCGGGTATCATTATTGAGGTTTTAGAGATTAATTAATTATATTTTTCCATAATTATACCTTTTGATAACCATTTTGGTTTTGATAAATATTTAGAGATAGAATGAATGAATTTTTTTTTAATTTATAGATATTATGATTCATTAAATGACAGTTTTATTACTTCAGACATGAAAATATCATCTTGAATATTCATTTATTTAGGTAATAGATGAATTATAAATTGAATGGAGTAAAAAAAGGATGATGTTGTGCTTATGAAATGGAAATAAATCAGTGTATTAAATTTTAATGGGTTCAATATCTTTATATTAAATTAATCCATTAATATTTGGAAAAGGATCTTGAAATTGAAATTGTATTCTTATACCTTTCTTTCTAAAGCTTTAATGGCCTTTTCACTAATTACTATTTTATGGTTTTGTGTTAATTAACCTTATCATTTCCATGTAATCTATCTCTTTATATTAGTAATTGGATGTTATTTTTATCCTTTATGTATATATTTTAAATTCCTACATTTTTTTCCTAATCATGGAATGTTATTAAATTTAATTTTATATTAACTTTATTTTCTCTCTTTCCCTTTTCAAAGGATTATTTATTATCCCTTTGTATGGTATTAGTTTTCAACAAAGCTCTTTTAAAATTATGAACCTTTGATTAGTAGGATAAAAACTATGAGGGAACAATTTATGTAATAGGGTAGAATTTGATACCCTAATATTTTAGAAAATATTTCTCGTTAAATAAATGTTATGTTCTCTATAACTTACATGACATGAAATGCTGAGCTCAGAATGAACCAAAATATATTATAAAATGGAAATTGAATTGATGAGTATTTATAGGATTTACCTAATTATTAAATACGCATATAAATTTTTAATTTACTTCAAATTTATATTTTAATTTTTAATATATATTTATTAAATTTTTTTAAAGATATTTTTATATTTCACAAACACATTTTCTATAAAAAAATGTTATTATTGCATCTTTTGTGTGAATATTATAATTAATTTCATCCAATTTTACAATTCTATTTTAAAAATAGATATAATTTTTGATTCAGCATATAAAATTTATCATATATTATTTTTTTGGATTTTTCTAAAATGGTTTATTTTTTTGTGAATAATGAAAAATATAAATTTTCATAAAACGTTAATTTATTTTCAATAAATAATGTAATATAAAAATAAAATTATCCTTTGAATCTGATACTTATGTAACCTAAAGTTTCATTATTTATATAAGTTCAGATTAATTACATTTGTAATCAATTTCATACTTCATTTGGTATAAGATAATTTTTTGGCCTAAAGGGATATTTTTCTAAAAAAAGTTTTATGTGTGCAATGTGTTTTTTCATTATTTAATTTAATTAATAATTATTTTAATTATTTTTTAAAAATATTCAATAAAATTTCTTAAAAATTTTCAAATAATTTTTTATTGGATTAGATTAATAACAAATCAGTTCTTATGCATAAAAACAAATTTCCCCACAAAACAATTTTTTAGTTTATAACTCATATTTCAAAAATTAATTCTTTCTATCCTAGAAATTAAATATTAAAAAAAATTTACCATAATTAGAATCATTATTATCAAAAAAAAATTATATATTTCCCATTTATTTTTTGGTCATTAGATTTCTTGTTAATTATTTTTCACCACGGTAATGGTAAAATGGTTTCAAAATTTTGGTATAAAGATATAAAATTTATCAAACACATTAAATTATCCTATATGATGAGTTCAGTTTATCCATTACTATCCATGCTTATGAAATATGAAAATCTTGTGTAATTGTTTATTGATTTTAACATTTATATTATTTAAATAAAAGGATAAATACAAACACTCACTAACTTGAATTTAATATCTCTAATATTTTTTCATATGAATAAAAAGAGGTAAGATATGTTTTAAAATGTAATGTTAAATATTTAAAAAAACTATTACAATAATTTATCTTTATATTGTAGTGATAAAATAAGTACATTAAATGATTATACAACACCAACATAGTATTTTTCCTTGTAATATAAAAATTAAATAAATTATTTTAAAAATATTAAATGTAAATAAATTTTGATAATTTATTATATTCCTTGAATTTTATATATAAATATTACATAATATTTATTTATTAAATGTTTTTATTTGAATTTCGTTTTAACCATGTTGTCTTTAATACCAATCTCTGTGAATAGTCTTGAAAATGATATTAATGGTATATCATATTAAAAAATATTTTATTAAATAAATTAAAGTTAATTAAAATATAGTAATTAGGAAATTTTTTGGTATATATTATATAATATAACTCATTTTCCAATTATGGGTCACTTTTCCATTCATAGTATCAATATTTACACTTAAACAGTAAAAACGTTAATATCGTGCTAATTATCAAAAGGGTTAGTGGGGGAATGAAACTAAGAGACAAGGGTTAAAAAATCACATAAACATGTATAAATATAATTTTATGAGAATATTTCAAATTATTATTATATTATATTTTAATTATATTAACTGATTTATATTAATTTAAGACAGTAGGTAATTCCAAGGGTTTTTCCCCTCACTTGTAAAAGAGAACCTCCTCTCTTTCAATATTAACAATGGATAATACTTATATATAATACAATAAATAAAATAATACCTTAATATATTAATGCCCCACGCCTTATATATTCATTTCTGGCCAAAATAACATCCTTTTAAGGCTTAAGGTATAAGCTAAAGTGGTTTCTCAATGAAGAGGTATAACTATTCACCAAGAGATTGAAATTTTATTTCTTCTTCTACATTATCTAAAAAAATGGTATTAATTTTATAATAATTTATTAGGTATAATAAATATAAATTATTATTTTAATAATTATGGAACAACTATTTTCCACCTTTATTTAATCAAATAGAAATAAAAAACATCACTTGTGCGTACATAAGTCTTACCGTCTCTACATAGCTGTGTAATTAATTTGTCATCACCAATTTACATGCATGGTTATAATGATGTATTTTATAATTATATATTTTATTTTTTATACTATTATTTTTCTAAACCTATGAATTATTAGTTACCATTCTTTCATTCCAACCATCAAAAAGTTGGAACATCCCTCTGGCGTAAGTATGGATAACCATCTCCATGAAGTGATGTAATTCATTTTTCATCACCACTTTATATGAATAATTATAATTGTATAGGATGAATAATTATGAAAAAACTTCCATGATAATAATTTTTCATATGATATAACTATGATGAAGGTGCAGGTATCAGAACCATTAAATCAAAACATGAATGGAAAACATACTAGTTTTCATGAAATGAGTTTTTTAATGAAGAAATTATTCATTAAAGGGTGATTTGAAATTATACAAGAATAGTAAATATTAATTTATGCATGAATATTGTTTTTAAATATATTTATAATAAATATATATTTATTATATTGGTTATTTTAACACATGTGAAGCAATATCGGGCTTCTGGTAAGGATTTCTCTTCTAGTTTTTCTTTCTGTGAGACATAGGTTATATTCACCACTTATTTCATTTTTGTGGTGTATATAATACCAATGAATATATAATATGATGACTTAAATAAAAATGATGAGGATTTATAAAATCCCGATAATGTTCACCAATTATTTCATTTTTGTGTATTTACATATACTTTTGATGGTATTTATCTCATATGGTTTATGTTCCAAAGTTATCAAATCAGTAAAGTAATTTTGTCTTAATTTACCTTCTTTGAGACCCATGCCTTTTTATGCACGTATGTCATTATACAATGCATACACACTACCATTTGACATTTTTTTATCATTAATCTCCTTATATTCATGAAATTATAATATTTAATTAATTTCATTTATTTACATGAGGAGTGTGATTACAATTACCATGTGATAAGTGTTTATTAAAAGAATGACATCATTTATCGAGATTGTTTATGATTATTCTTTAATTAATGAAATAATTTTATCTATATTTCAAGAAAACTCATGAATTTTCTTCAAATATGGTTCTTCATGATATATTAATGTATTTTTACCATTTTTTCCACTCTTTCGTACACAATATGATTTTGAATGTGTTTTCATGAAATTATGAATTTACATATCTCTTCAGTTTGAAATCTATGTTTTTCAAAATGATGTTTTCTAAAAAAATAAAGTTTTATTTGAAATTTTTAAATTTACTTTCAATTCAAATGTCTTTCAAAATGTTTTCACTAATTATTTATATGTTTACAATGTATTCTTAAAGAAATATTCTTCAAAACATTTTCTTGTTTCTTTTATAATTTTTCAAGGAAGATGATTTCTAAAAAACATGATTTATTTATAAGTTTTGAAAGTATTTAAAATGATTTTTTTCATAATATTTTTGAACACATTTGATAATTGTTTTAGGAAATTTATTTTCAAAATTTATTCAATATTTCTTTAAAATTTATTAATGTATTTTCAAGAAAAATGGGTTTTAATATGTTTTTAATATTAATTTATAAGTTTTCAAGGAAAATGGTTTTCAAAATGTTTTTAAGATGCATTAAAATTATTCATGGAAATTTGTTTTCAAGCTTTATTTATAATAAAATGAATTTTAAATGGTTTTATTAATAATACTTTCAGAGACTGTCAATATTCCTTGAGAAATGTTACAAGTGATCTTTCAAAATACTTCTCCATCTAAGATGACATAATTTTTTATATTTTATCCTTTAATGGGTATATAATCCAGTAATACCATTCATAATATTTCTTGAATGGTCAATATTTTGATGGCATGATGTTTATGAATATTATTTCTCTTCTACAGGTTATATACTTTTGAAACCCACTTCTTTTCACGGTTTATGCTTTGATTAAATGATTATAAAACCTATCTATTTTATATAGGTAGTAAAGAGATAAAAGGTTTGTTATACCCATTTAATTTTAGGGGTTATGATATGATTTTTATTGACCTATCTTCTACACATCTATGAATGGTTTTATTATGTGATTTTTGAGACCTATATCTTCCTCCAATTCATTGGTTAAGGATTTATATCTCATGAGATAATAATGGGAATCAATTTGAAGGGATCGATCCACTATGGTAATATGAGGAAAACTAATCCATTATAAGTAATTGAATATGATTTTGGATGTTGGTGTGTCCCACCCAATAAGTTCAGTCACCATGAGGTTGGAAGATGGGGAAACCCAATCCACTATGGGAAGATGAGGAGACCCTATCCACTAAAGGTTGATGGGGAGTCGTGATACCTAAAAAGGATAGGATAATGAATAGGGATGGTGGTGGGTCCCTTCTAGTAGGCGTAATCCCAATGAATTTCCCTGATAATTTCTAGCAATGTGTCTTGACTTATAGGGAATTACATTGAATATTTATGTGTATTCCACAGTTCCATGTCTTACGCCTATGTTATGATTTCATGGATTATGGTCTTTATTAAATTATAATTCATGACTTATAAACATATAATATTTTTTCCATGATTCATTTCTATGATATTTGATATATAAGGTATGGTATTATAATGTTTTTATCACATTCTCATACCATTATTCCCATTTATTTCCTTCCATATCTCCCTTGTTTACCCATATTGATCATCTGAGCCAATAATTTTTTAATTTTATCCCCAATTTATGAATCTAATTTTTTTGTATGATATGCCTAAGAAGTTTGTTAGTATTGGAGGACCTAGTGAGAGATAATATACAACACCCATGTACCGGTTCTTATGTATCCATTTTTCCAAAGTCACTAAAGTTATATTGTCTTTGGGCGTCTATTTATGTAATGTTTTATGTATTCCAATGAAATTATATAATGTCTATGTACGTTAATAATGTGTTTTTATAGTTGTTATCCATGTATCTATTTCATTAACCTTTGTAAAATTGGATAAGAAAATATTAGTGAGACCACTAGGAACATTTATAAGGAAATTCCTAGGGATCATTCTAAGGATAAGATTATGGTTGATAAAAATATAAGAAATTTTCATGTAATTTAGTTAAAGGATAGAGTGATTTTTTTCATAGAAATAAATCCTTTTCTATATACTTCGGGTTTACATGGTTATGTAATAGTCATACCTAGGAGTAACCACTCTGAAAAGGTGTGGGGGGTCTGACATGAGCAAAACCTGGTATATGACAATGGGCCTAAGTGAGCACCTAGCTTTACACTCACTGGGATATGCTTTGGGAATTAAAGAACACATTACTAACCAACATAAGGTATTTTAATATAATATGAATATGAATATACTAGGATAATGTTAAGGTTTAACTAATTAATGAAGTACGTTTCATGATTTAGAAATCCTATAAGAAATTTTTCATGATTATGTGGTTTTCTTCTATGAAATGTGTTTATCACCCTGTGATTTGTAGTTTTTTACAATAGATGTAACTAGAAGGAACGTGGTTAAAATTTAAAAATTTATATTTGGAAAGTATGGGAATATAAAAATTTATTTCCTAAGTGGAAATATCGTAAATATGATTAGGAGTGTGTCACGGGTATTGGTTATATAGTTGAAGATAATGGGACTACAAATGACACGTAAAAGGTATTGGATGTTCTTCTAGTATTTTTTACATTAAATTAAAGAATAATAATTTTATTTAGGTTTATGAACCATAATAAATGATTGATATTTCATATTCTAGTAATGATTTATTAAGGAATATGATGGTTAATCCTAAGAAATGTTTTAAGAATAATGTTGGATGATTGATGTGTATCTGTTTTGGAATTCAAAGATTATGTTATATAAATCAGGAAATATATAAGTATTTTCAGTATAATTTTATCATCATGGATTGAAAAGTATATGTTTAATGGTGATAGAGACTTATAAAATTTATATTTCTATTTAGGAAAGGAAACCCTTTTTGTGATCATATAATTTAGAAAATTTTGATTATCTTGGAGTAAGAGATGATTTATTTAGATAATGTAAACTATATAGTATCAATGAACTTAGAATCAATTAATGATTTTTTTAAAAGGAATTATATATCATCATGAATGGTGTTTAAAACTTCTTTTATTTAAGTAATATATCCAGTAATCATTTGAATAAGGAATGATTAATGTTTTTGAAAACTATTTATGGTAATTTAGGTTATCAATATGTCTCAAGAGAATATACGATTGCGGTATTCACATGTTTTGAATGTGATAAAAAAGAGATAATTTTGGATGTATGGGATATAAATGTTAATATAATTTAATGAATTTATTTCTGTTGTTTTAGATTTTCATCTTTCATAAGGTTTATAAAGTTAACCATTCACGGAAAGTTTATGTTAAACTTTGGATAATGTTTGTGAGATTAATGTATTATTTCACCAAATGAAAATGTCTGGATATGAGATAAACTATTATAACATTTTTTTGTGAGAATGATAGATTGAATGACCTATCATTATATTTATGATCCTCCTGAACTTTTAGTGCTTCAAGAATGAAAAATTCATGTTCCTTTTTATAGAAAGAGGTGAGGTGGAAATCAACCAAGGCACCAAAAAAGATGAGATTGTTCTGAATCAAGTAAGTATATCTTCTCATGAAAATTAATAAACTCCAAGTAAATGATCTTGAAACAAAAATGGTTATCCTATTAACATATTTTCTGATGAATCAAATTTCCCCATAAATGATCATGAATTTGTCTTTGAAATTGTAAACTTTCTCCTGACCGTGTTCTCTATAAACCTATATTCTTCTATTAGGAAACCTAGTTATGAATTAATTTGGGTAACCGTTATGGTTCCAAAATTAATTTTAAATTATGTATCAGTATTCATTTTAACATTGGGGGTTTCTATGAAATTATCTATCAAGTAATAATCATTTAATAACCTGGATGAATTTAGAAAGATAGATTAATTTTAAGAGGGGTAGAATGTAACACCCTGATTTTTGGTGAACCTTTTTTTAAAGAAATTAATTTTATTTAAAGTAGAGTGATTTAAACTACACTAATTAAATATTTATTTATACTCTATAATGAGTTATGTTTTCACTATATGTAACACAGACTTGATTTTTGTTTCATGCAATATTGAATTTCTATGAAACAACAATTAATTATTGTAACTATTTTAACTAGATAGTTATAACCCATCTTTTAAAACTAGTAATATATATAAATAACTACTTTTAAAATCATATTTATAATTTTTTATATAAATAAAACCAACTCATCATAAAACATTTAATATTGGTAATATCTTTATATGATTGAAAAATACAATTTTCTCAAATGAACTACTTTTATTCCTTATGTGAATAAAAAAATTAATTATAGAAAATTTTAGGAATTATTTGATAAAAAAATTGAATTCATAATTTCAAAGTTATCTTAGGGATAATTTTAGGTATTTTTATATGAATCTTTATTTTTGTATGAATAGTGAAAAATATCGTACTTTAATTCAAAACATCATTTTCAAATAATTTATTTATATAGTTTAATTATATTTTAAGTTGGTTTTAAAGTCACAATAGATCAATTATACATATATTAATCTAATTTAGGTATTTGAAATCATTTTTATATTCAATTTTTTTATAAAATCTTATTGATCTTTTGACCATTCTCACTTTAATAACCCGATTTTTCACAATGTCAACAAGATTAACCATAGAATAGTTTTTCTAATTTTGTGAATTCTATTTAAAAATGTGGAAATTAACGGTTTTAATAATTATAATCTTTATATTATAATAATATCAACATTATTTTTGACCAAAATGATTAGTGAAAGTGATTAAAGTTAATTATAGCAATTAAGGTAAAATTATACTTCACAAGGGACTAAACCATAAACTTAACTGTCCAAATGACACATACACTTATCCAAAACCTATTTTATATCCTTATTTATTCCATAAATATTTTATTAATTATTTTTTTTTGTTTTTTATGGATTTTTTTAGGTGAAAATTTGTGTACACATAACTTGTTTTCAAAAATACCAAGTGTTTCCCTACCTCCCTTATAAAAGGCCACAAACACCCCTCCTTCTTCCCAACTCTCAAAACACGTAATTTCTTCCAAGATCTTCCCAATTAATTTACCAAAATCCATAATTTCTTCCTTGAATACTCACTTTGTGTATAAATTCAACCATGGATTCCCTTTAGTCCAAAAAAAAAGGATTTACCCAAAGAAGAGGAAACATCCTTCCTCAAGATCCTTTAAATTATTTTCTTTCCCCAGCACATAAACTATTTTTATTAGATTATTATATTATGAAACTATAATCATAAATATACTGATATTGTTTTGGGTAATTTTTCTACCTAAACTTACACACACTTCTATTTAATGGGTAACAAACCTACCATTCTTGTGTATGGAGAGCTACTGCCTCACGAAATAAAGTTGTTCATTTTTCCTTTACCACTAATCATGTTTAGGAATTATGATGGAAACTATATTTAATATGATATATATTCTGTATTTATGATTTTTTAATTATTATATAACACCCAACTTCATAATTCTCATTTTTTCTTAATACAATAATTCTGGTTGGGGAAGTGTGGACTACCGCCTCATCAAAGTGATGTGATACATTCACACACTACATGGAAGGTATTATGGATGGTTTTAGTAAAATTATATGATATATATGACATAATAATTTTAAATTAATGATATTACATATATATATATTCATATATTTCATTTACGTTCTTTATTTCAATAATAATAAGAAAAATAGAAATAATTCTCATGCTTATGTAAAGACTACCATCTCCATGAATGGTGTATTGAATTTTATATTTATATATTCTATAGATTATTATAAATAAATATATAAATAATATAGAATATATTTATATTATTTTTTAGATTAATTATATCATGACATAAGTATGATGACCAAAATATAACAAATTAAGACACATGTGAAAATAAAAGCGGATATTACCTGAACCGAAAACTTAACATCAAATTAATAATAAAGGGATAGTATAAAGTCGTAACAAAACCATATATGGTATAATAAAATAGGATTATTTCATGCAGCATAGCATCATTTAATCTTTTATAATCATCCATATGGCATCAGACCAACTTGTGCTTCTAACCCCGTGTAAGCCCCAGTATACTGTCGGGTTATTTTCTTTTGTATACACCCCGATTCTATACTCCCATTACAAACTACGTGGACTATGATTCCCTACCACATGGATACATAGGTAGTCTATTCAAGGATCAAGACCGACATCACCATCGTCCTAACGTCGGTTCAATCTTATTCATCACCCACTTCACCCAATCATCCATATCCATTCTAATTATTATATGGTCCAACACATCTCATTGAGATCATGTCACTCACTTCCTCACTAATCCTAGCAGCAATTAGGTAACTAACCATGTACTAGTCCCATCATCAGTGTTCCCTCCTGAGGTTTCACCCATCTGATCCACACTTATCAGTGTTTTGATCTGTCTTATCTATCTCCAATAGATGTTTACCATAGGGCATACCATGTGTTAAACATAGGAAGCTGGGTAAAATTTTAGAGATATTCCTATGGAACATAATTCCCTACACTCAATGTGGGATGCCTCGAGCTTACCCACCTTCGAGAATCCCTAACATAAGGGAAAGAAACTCAGACGCATCAGTGTTCTCGCATCCAGACACACAAGTGATTTCCTACATGACTACCCCCCCCCCAACCAAAGGTTGCTACCCTGAATTGACCCCTTAGAATGTCCTGACAGAAGTAGTGTAATTAATCAGCATCCCTAAAGACATGGAAATGGTAAGAGTTTCAGGAAAAACTTCTTAAGTCTACGAGGGAGACCCGGACTAGTAAATTATTTCTAAGGAGGAATCTATGGTAGGAGTAGTCGACATTCCATCATCTTGTTTCGATCAAGGTGAAAACATCCCTGAATAAGTGATATATGTCACCCGTATTTGGAAAGCAGGAATGCGGGACTACAATCAACGCATCCTCTGAGAGATGGATGTGTGCCTCAGCGAAAGCGTCAAAAAATGAAATGATAAACTCAAAGTGAATTTATTCTCCTTAATGGGGAGATTAAAATAACTCGGGACATCAGTGGATTATCATGTCACTGGATCCAGTTATCCGGTGCTTGGTCCCGTCAAACAAATAGTGGGTCTAGCATGAAACTCACCAGAAGTTGGGGTAGTTGAACTTTGGAAATCCCAATCTGTGACATTAACATCATGGACCCTTATTACTATTCATGGATGACAGAATGGTGCTGGGGTGCTCGATGTCTCTTTCCTTCATTCAGCATTAAGGGTTAAATCTTCCTACTTTGCAGGACCCAAGCTATTGAGATAGGAAACCAATCATCGTCCACCCAATGATGTAGGTGTAGGGTTAATGTCAAATCAACAATCACGTGCAGCCTCATCTCCCCCATGGAATCCTCTACATCCATGGCTTCTGGGCACCCAAGCCCCATATCTCCATTGGTTCCATTCAGGGAAGGGTAATTAATAACCTTGTTCAATGATATAAGGAGGAGGGGATTATCCAAACCCGGGATATGAACTGATAAGATTTAGAGGCTTCAATGCCACCATCACCACCGCTGCCCTCAAGGGCTACGCAAGGATCCACTGCTCCCCACTCTAAAGTATAATCATTTCAGGAGCCTCTCCCTAGAATGATTCAATGACTCTCTCCCATACTCTAATGAGGTGAGGGATGTCCGAGCCAGTCTAATTGGAATCCCACTCCAAGGGCTCCCAGGGAGGGCTCCCACCATGCCATGCCATCAATGCCATCTAGCCCCATAAGCTGAGGATCAGGTGAGATCTATGCCCGCACCACTGGCCCAAGACTGGATAACCCGATTCAAGGATCTAGTATAGGCTGAGGGGGACACACGCTGAGGGGTGTCAGCGTCAATGACTGCTGTGGCCCATTCCATGGCTAGCACATACCATCAGTCCCCTGTTTATGCCATGTAGGGGAACTCATACGCCCGGCCCAAATCGAGGCCCCAACGTGCCCATGGATAGGCTAGGTTGACTGTCTTAGTTTCCGACACTGGTGGCACCCATCATGAGCTAACCCGCGACATTTCCATCCAATAAAGAGGTCCTTCCCATACCACCACCAAGGATAGTGCGGGTTCTCCCCTCTCTCAAGCTCGGCATGGAGGCCCTCCCCATTCCACATTCAATCCAAATGATGGTCTCCAATGTGAAGATGCTACCTTTCTAGTCAACCATCTATGTTGGGGTCTTTCCCACATCCTTACTGCAACCAACAAGGGTCCTCCTCATCCCAAAAATCTGATAAGTGTAGGTTAACCTCGTTTCATGGGAACCCAACATAGAGGTCCTACAAGTGTTCATCTTGACCAGTACGAGGACCCTCCTCGCACTGATTCTCCAAAATGAAATAGGCATGGAGGCCCTACCCAAGCTTCTACCAGCTCTAGTAGAGGTCCTACCTACTCCAGAACATCCTTGGGAGACTTCCTCTGCATGTCAGCCAGTGGACATGGAGGTCCTCCCCATGTTCCCTTTGACATTTTCCAGGTGATCCTTGCACCCCAACTCACCGAGGCAGAAGTCCTCTCTACCTCAGCATCATTTTGGTCGAAGGTCCTCCTAGAGCCAAAACCCTACCCTATCCTGATGAGCCATCTCATGGTAGGAGGGCGGTTCATTGATGCCATAAATGGAACACTAAGAAGATTTAAACTGTAATCAAGCTCATTTTCTTCTAAAATTCTGAGGTGAAATATTATTCGGCAATTGAACCCTCACCTCAATTCTCTGTGTGAGGGGCTGGGGTGGGAACAAGTTGTATCAGCCTCATCCTTCTAGAATGGATGTTTCACCCGATTCCTGCCCCCCTTCATAGATACATCCGAGAGGATGAATATTTGGCCCCTTCCTAGGGCCTGGACATGCAATCATCCCTATCTCCAATAGGTTAATTCAATACCTCAATGAGAGACCATGAAGAGTTATTCTAGTGACCAATAATGGTTGGAAAATAGCATGGCCCACTATTAGTGACTACAGCGCCTGCGCTGGAAGTCGTGGTTTCCAACCTATCTTACTGAGATTTAGTGTCTTAGTCGTCGCATTCATCACAGGACATCCCAAGATGCAGAAGCTTGTCAACTCGTTCTCCATATTCTCCACTAGTCGGTCTACTATCCCAGCAGTCTACTTCAAGGCCATTTTTGGTCCCATAGCTTCCCCTAGTAGATGAGTGGGAAAACCATGGTCCAGATCCCGAGTCTAAGCCAAGGATATTTTGGAACATTCTCATAGCAGACAATTTCCCAGAGTTGTTTTGGCTAATCAAAACCACGAACTTCATTGCACTAGAATCGCTTACCCAAGAAGAAGTCGTGTTCTTCTTCCAAATGATGTGGGTGATGCACATCTGTATTTTTTATCCCGGATTATATTACCCCAGGATTCAAGCACACTTTGAATATATTGACCATCAATGTTGTACGGTCTACTTGGATGTGCACCATGCAGGCCAACGCCCTGAGTCGCCCTGTCGCCAGAGGACCCTCCAGCAAAGATGTGTTTAGACCTTTAAATTTATCCACAAATTATCAATGAGGATCCCCCCCTAGTTTAGATCTGTGGTTGGGGGAAGTATACTTCCCTCAATTTTAGTTCTATTCTATTTTCCAAGAAATGTTGAAGATATTCCTCCAGGTAGAGTCACGGTTAACATGACTGGTCTATCGAAGGGAGAGAATTATCTAGAGCTCCTTGACGATAACTTACCCCTGGAAGATTGTAAAAACTATTGGATCCATTGGGAAGGGTTACTCACCATCACAGAAATATATTGGGTCTTTCCATTGCCACTGAGGCATTAGTCCTCAACCGAAATCCCAATATGGGTCAGGAGCACCTTGGGGCTGTCAAACACTATGACCCATCAATATTTGGGTGGAAGACAGAAGATGATCCAAAAAATTACATGTTGCACCAATAGTTCGAGGAGAACAAAAAGATGGTTGATGACCTCCTTTATGAACGTGCCATGGAGCGGTGACCAGACTGTGGTGATCCTCGACTGGGGTAGCAGGGGCAGGTACAACAATCCCTCGACGAATTTCATCTGGGTTACCCTGACCATTCTAACCATATACACAAGGTAGAAACCAATTATTATGGTAAGAGAGAGTGGTATGTGTCACCAAATCCACCTGAGCAGTGTGATAATCCCCTAGACCCAGCTTGGGTTCCCTCAGCCACTTCGCAGGTCGTCTCACCAGCTGATCCACAAGCCGTCAGGCCTTCTTATCATATTGAAGAATCTTCCTATGCACTGGTGGTTAGGGATACTCATCAAGATAGGAACCCCACTGAGATGACCGAATTTCAATTCTCATTACTCACCTCAAGGAATTAGAAACACGCCAGGTGGAAATCCTTCTCGATGTCCATCCGTATCTGGCATGGGTCGATGATATGCCAGAACCCCGGGTTTTGGAAACACCACATTTTCCCCTTTGAAGGGGATATATGACCCGCTGCAACATCTGGCCCATATTATCTCAAGGTGCGGACCCATGTTGGTAACTCCAATACAGCAGGAGGCTACCAAACTCCAATTTTTCATACAGACATTGGAAGGGCTTGCGTTCTTCTAGTACATCCAGTTACCCATTGGGTTGGTCACCAGCTGGGAAGATCTCTATAGATAATTAATTTACTAGTTAATCTCTACCACCTGGAATACGAGTATTTTAGACCTCTTCAAGGGGAAGCAGAGGCCTGACGAGCACGTCGCTGACTTTGTCGACTGGTGGAAAGGCATCACGTACTCCTTGGATATGTTGTTGAATTAGGAACAACTGCTGAAATGTGTTTGGGGAATGTCAAATACGAAACTGGTCCCCTCTATCAATACTAAGGATTTCCCTGGGTGATTATGAGACTTTAATGATAAGTCCTGGTGTCTAGAGGAATCCTTGCAATAGAACAAGTAGGCACATTCGTTGCCTCCTACAATTCCTATGAGTAGAGACACTATGGATGATCCCACTACAGTAGCACAAATAGAGGCCCCCTAGAAGCTAGAGTTATTACCTGTAGATCCACCTCCACAACCTCATAGGGTCCCTCCACCTCAGGCACAACCTCTGGACCAGCAACACCCACCCCAAAACTAGCAGACATCCCCGCAAAACATGTCGTCACTACCTAGGTGAGATAACCATGTTCCACCTCCTTGATAGGCTCCTCTTTCCCCTCACCAGGTCCAGGCTCCCAAAGCCCCCTTCTTAGATAGGGGAAACAAGGGAAACTCATTCAATAAGGATTAGGTCCCTAGTTATTTATGAAGTGCCTTGGAATAAAGAATTATATAGTTGCTTGAATTTAGGATGCTATAAGAGGTTGATCACACTGATCACCCCAATTATAACCCCTGTCACTGCATCCTGGGGCACACCATAAAACAATTCTATGTGTTTAATGATTGCCTTGAAGACCAGGTTGATAACAATATAGTCAGGTTAGGCCCAGCTCTGGCATAAGTTGGATGTGTATTCGTGAAGCCAGACAACGGTAATGACAGCGAAGGTGTGTGGCATCATGTTCCTAACCGAGAGTCCTATAAGTATGATAACTGGATGTCTCGTAAAGAAGTTTCTCATTTCCATGGTATTATCCATCCATGTCTGAATCAACCTAAGCCTTCAAAAGATGTCACATCATCCATAACCAATACTTATGCATCAATGGATCAGCCTCCCACTTCTCAGAATAGCATGCAACGGTGATGCAAGGGGAAACAAATTCCTCCACCGATGGCATCGTAATATCATACTCTCGATGACTTCATGCCTATGAATATGGTGATTACCCCCATAATCCGTCCAGTGGTGGGTAATTCTTCAACTGATGATCAAGGGTACGATTTGGTTAAAACTGTGGAGATGGTAATCCCCTACATGACTCCTAAATATGAGGATTTCCAGAAGAATCCTCCCAAAGTCCCTAGTCGTCGCTAGCATCGACGGAGCGGTGGCTATATATGTCGTCAGAGTGCCTCGGTTAGTACTTCCAGCCAGGTTTTACATGCCAAAAAAACTAGATAGCAGGCCTAGCGTAGAGCTCAGCATGCACAATATTCCCTTCTGATGTCATCAGGTCCGCATTCACTATTGTTTATGTTACTCAGTCAGGCATAGGTGCCCCGACTGTGCCGCGGTCAGCGACCCTCTATTACAGATCAGCCTTAATCATTCTACCCACATCCAGTAGTTACTCCACGATCATTGACTAGAGAGAATCAAAAAATTCCTAGCACTAGTCAGCTGCCAATTTAGCCAGAAGGTACAGTCATACCCCCCCCCCCCCCATCGCAGAATGACCTCCTGTAAGTATTAGATCACATTTGGAACAAAAGTATGATATCCTTAAGCAACCTTCCATCTTTCCCACGAGGCACTCTATCCTTGAGGATGTTTTCCTATTAGTGGATATGAATGAAGCCCTAATATAAGCTTTAATAATCCCACTCCTGTTTGAGATAGAGGTAGCAACTATAGAAGCCTTCCGTGATGAGGCAGTTGAGCATGTAGAATGTCTGGCCATTATCTCTTTCTCTAGAGAAGATGAAGGCTCTCCCATAAAGTGTCACATCCTTCCAATATATATCACTTACCACTTCAATGGCATGGAGGTTCGTCATTGTATTTTCAACAGAGGCTTTGGAAAAAACCTAATCCCAACCCAGACACTTCAAAAAATTGGGCTATTTGATGAAGATCTAAGCCCTTTTGACCTAAAAATCCAAGGTTATTATTGGAAGGAACAGACACTAGTTGAAAAAATCCACCTGAATACCTAGTTCGGTTGTTTGGTAGCCAATACCGAGTTCATGGTTTTCTCCCAGGACACCGCCTATAATGCATTGATCGGTAGGCCATGGCTTCACCTGCTTGTGGTGGTCCCTTCATCATATCACCTGTGCCTTAAGTACTCCCTAAATAGTCAAGTGGGCGTACTCCAAGTTGATGTGTCTCCATTATACTCTTGTTAATCCTGCTATCTGGATGTAGATTATTACAAGATAATGACCAAGTAGATTCATGCTAAAAAGTATGAACATGATACGGCTGCGAACAACCTGTGGACAGACCTGGATGATGCCTATATTTTTCCTATCCACCGATTGGGGGATATGACCCAGGATATGGGAAAATGCTTTTTTGTTTCAGTAAAAAGGGGTAAGAAAATTCCCTAGTCTATGGGATTCCATAATATCACTTCGTATTCCTACAATAATCAAGCATGGGTGATCCCAGAGCCCCCTACTCCCCTAAGGTATCAAGATGTCCGCCCCATGGCAACGAGAATACATCATACATTCTTGTTCCACCAGGCTGGGATAAAATGGCTCAGGATAACGCACCACTACTGCTTTGATATCATCAAGTGTGTCCCCTTGGGCTATAAACCAGATGGGTTTCGATTGATAGCTTTCATCTCTTTGGTTTCGATAGTGTAGGAGTCCCCCGATGTAGTGTCTATTTCCACTCAGGCTGGCACCAGCTTCCCATTGGGATATGTTGACCCAAAAGAATCTATTCCTGCCGAGGATCCCTCCACCATAAGTGAAGAAGATGATTTGGAAGAATCAACTCCCTTTTTTGAAGAGTGTTTCTCTACTATGATTGATGAACTGGTACTGATGAACCTCCATAGCGAGACGGATCTGAAGCCCATATTGGTCAGTACTGCTATGCCTGCCAAAGAGAAACAATGATACATGGAATTCCTAAACAAACATTGTGATGTATTTTCCTAGAGTTATGAAGAAATGATAGGGATAGATCATCAGGTCTCCATACAACACCTTATCTTTCCAAAAAATCATCATGAGTTCAACCCCCCCCGGAAGATACACCATTCTCACAGTACCATGGTCACAGCTGAAGTTGATAAGCTCATCAGATACGATTTCATCATGGAGGTCCAGTACCCCATATGGTTATCCAACATTGTGCCTAGAAGGAAGCAGAACAGACATATCAGAGTCTGAATTTACATTCAGATCTCAATCGTCACTATCTAAAAGATGATTTTCCCCTACCCATGATGGAGATGTTGATTCATTCCACTACTGGGTTCTAGGACCTCTCCTTCATGTATTGGAATTCCGAGTATAACCAAATCCGAATGGCCCCTGAGGATGAAGATTCTACAACCTTCAAGGCACCACAAGGTACTTTCTACTACCCTGTATTGCCCTTTGGTATAAATAATGAAGGTTCCAACTATCAGCATGTCATGTATCACATATTTTACATAATCCTTGGGAAATTTGTGGAATTATATGTGGATGATTTGGTTGTAAAATCTCACCAGTGTTAGGACTATCTCAAAGAACTTGAGAAATTGTTCAGCTTCCTCCGTTCTTGCGACCTGAAGATGAACCCATTGATGTGTGACTTTGGGGTCACCTAAAGAAAATTTCTCAGCTTTGTTGTCAGATATAGAGGCATTAAGATCATTCTGGGGAAGATTAAAGACATCAATCAGATGTGTCCTCCAAGAAACATTAGGTAGCTTCATGGTTTTCATGCCCACTTGGCCTATATATACTGATTCATCATGAATATGGCTGGAAAGTGTAATCCCTTTTCTCAGCTCATGAAGAAAGGAATCGTCTATCAGTGGGACGTGGAATGTCATACTATTTTCAAGGAAATCAATCAGTACCTATTAAATCCTCCGGTCTTGATACCACCCATTTTCGTAAAGTCACTGGTCCTTTATGTGACCACCCTGAAATGATCTCTTGGCACCCTTCTTGCCCAGAAGAACAACAATGGAATGGAGAATAGTCTTTACTACCACAACTGCAAGCTCCTCGATACAAATACCAAATACTCCTCTATCAATAAGAGTTTCCTTGCGCTGGTATTCCTAGTATAGAAAATGCGACTTTACTTTCTGCACCATGAGATACAACTACTGTTCTGAGAAGATCTTCAAAAGTACGTCGTGAATTTCCCAATATTGACAGGACATATAGCTCGGTGGGAAGTAATCCTCTTGCATTATGACATCATATTTTTCTACCATAAGAATATTAATGGGAAAGCATTGACAGACTTCCTTTCCACCCATCCAGCTCTCACAGACCAGTCTTTCAATCTTGATTTTCATGATGATGAAATAATCTCATTATACCAAGCCATTCTATGTTAGAAAAATCACTTTGATGGTGCTTCTCAAAGTCCTACCGGAAGAAGTCTCAATCACCCAAAACTCAACAGAGTTAGCCTGGGTATCATCTTCATTATGCTAGCACAAGCCATTCTTCCAAATTAATTCATGTTGTCAGAAGTTTGTACCAATAATGCAGCAGAGTATCAGGCTCTCATCACTAGTCTCAAGCTAGCCGTCATGATTTCTTCCCCACTTTAATGAGAAATAGGAATCTAAAATAACCATTAAGAAGATTAAATGTGACTATATTGTCAGGAATCTAGAGCTCATACCACTATTGGAACGTACCCGCCAACTGATGGGCCAATTCTAGCCTTGGCGAGAGGTTACCCATGTCCCTCAATTCCAGAACGGTCAAGCCTATTCCTTGGTTAGCCTATCAGAATCTCTTGTGAAGCTTAATCAGGATGATTTTATTATCCATGGGTCACAACAGATTGTCATCACCCCCATCGCTTTGGATGATGATGATAACCCAAAATTATGCCACCTTACCATAGGTACCTCCACGACAGGACCTCCAGGTCCCCCAGATGCAGTGCTGGAAGTGACTTCTGACTAGAGGATCCCCTTTATCGATGACCTACATCATGGTAATATCTAGGAAGATTGGGCCTAGCCTGAGCGAATCTGAAATCATGCATTACAGTTTACCCTCTATAGTGGTTTCGGTCAAGAGAAGATCCTCTACAAGTGCGGGATTAATGGGGTTCTCCTCTTTTTCATTCAAGGAGGTGAGATTTCCCAGGCCATGCAAAAGGTTCATGTTGGTTGTTTCAGGGCACATCAAACCGGGCCAGAAACTATCTCGCCAAATCTGGAGGTTGGGGTATTTTTTCCCTCTATGATATGTGACTGTAATGATTTTTCCAATAGGTGTCATGCAATCCAAATTCATGTTGTCTTTCTGCATCGGATGTGAGATCCTCCCCACACTACCAAGTACTCTTGTCCCTTGGCAGTCTAGGGACTCGACATCATGGGACCATATCCACCAGTGATAGCTCGCTAGTGAAGGTTCATCCAAACTGCTACATATTTATTTTCTGAGTGGGAAGAGGCAGCTCCACTCAAGGAGGTCAAGGCCCTTTCTATCATTTAATTTTATGAGCTCTAATATAATCTACTGACTTGGAGTCCCTCATGTCATCCTCCCCAATAATGGAACCAACTTCTGGGAAGCCGAGTTGAAGAAATTTTACATCAAGTACAACATCTGTTATAACTATACCACCCACTATCATGCGTAAAAAAATGGGCAAGTTGAGGTGTTCAAAAAAACCCTCTCTAATATCCTATAGAAAATGGTTGGCCAGAACAAGAATAATTGGCGGGAAAATCTCCCCAATGAACTCTAGGCCTATCAGATGACAACTCTTAATTCCACCCATGAGATCCCATACTCTCTGGTGTACGGAATAGAAGTTGTCCGACCCATCAAAATTTATTTTACTTCCTTACGAATAATTATATATGATCAAAATCATTAGATAAGGTATCTGAATTTTGTCTTGATGAATTGGAAGGGCTCAATGAGAACAGACTTTGTTCCCTGCACAATCTAGAATGGAATCATAATAATATAGATAGAGCGTTCAACAAGAGAGTTCACCTCTGCTATTTCTTGCAGGGTGACATGGTATTGGCCCTGAGTACACCAATTATACCTAGTAGGAAACCAACCAGGAAATAGTAGAAATGGGAAGGACCATACATCATTCACAAGGTTTACCCCAATGGTGCATACTCCCTAATTATCATGGATGGTGAGCGTATAAATCCTCCCACCAATTCTAAATTCCGTAAGAAATACATTTCCTGAGTAAATGGCCCCACGTGACTTTAAATTGTTCTATATTCACCACATGACATTAAAAATGTGATTAATCCAAGATTGAAGACATAAAACTAGTTATCAATCATCATGTATGATGTTAAACTATGAGTGGTAGATATACCATTATGGTCCGAGATCTACAACCATAAACTAAGATCTATCTATACCCACGAACTCACTGCACAAAGTTAAAATGCATTGAACATTAAAGAACTATGTATGGATTGATTCCCATCCTCATGGGATTTTAGGAACACTCGGACACCTCATCTTAGAGTCCAGCTTCTAAACTCTTCTCATTGACTATCCCCTGGGTAAGGTTCTCTTGGAGGATCCTTAATGGTGTAGTGTAGGATACTTTTTTCCCCACTCATGTAGAGATCACATTGACCACACCATGTTCCCTTCCTAGTTCTTTTATCCTCCCACGTCCTCAATGCATGCCTTTAAACTGCATGGCCCTTTCAGAACTACGTATGGCTTGATTCCCATTGTCATGGATTCTATAGGAACACCCAGACATTACATCTGTAGGCCTAGACCTAAACTTTAGGATTTCCTTTGGGTAAAAATTCAAGGTGTGGTGCATGATTTTGGCCTCATTCACATCGAGTTCATCATGACTTCACCATGTATCCCTCTCCCTGGAGATCTCCACAACTTTCTTCTTCCCACATGACGTTAAACTATACAAACACATTCATGCTTCATAGATTACCTTTATTTGGGTATTCATCGTCTTTCACATCCAAGAGGTGCCCCGAATGGAAAATATTCTAGGCCCTAGGGATCTCTTACCATTTCAGGCCAATGTACTTGAGGATCTCAAATAAAAAATTGATACAAGTATCGCATTGCGAATATGGTCAGCAGTCAATGCCCATTTGTTATCCCAGGTCACATGATGTGGATTTTGTGTTTTGAACGTGGTAAATAGCCATCCTCCATCATTGTCACCACCCCTATAGGTCCCAAATATTGGTTTCAGTGATTCATTTTTTAATTTTATCCCTTCAAACAACATTCCACCTCGGGTAGAAGTGCTAGTCTGGTCGGGGTCGACCCTGCCTAATCTCTTTCCCTCATTTTTGTACCTTTATATGATGGGGAGATCTTAATCATATTCCTTGTTTCCCACACCAACCATTACTCACATGGGATAATGATCTTTGGTAAGACAATACCCGCATAAAGGGTTATGTGTCTATAGTCTGAGCCCTATGACCTTAAACTAAGATCATCATCGTCCTCACTGCAAGATGTTAAACTGCGAACTAGTAGAGACTCCCCATTGTAGATGCCTCAACATTTTTATCCCCATGGACCAAGATCTCATTTAGGATTATATGGTGTGGTATGTACTTATTTCCTCATTCACATCGGGTTAATCTCCATTCCATACACATTCCTCGTCATGGTACCTTACCCCTATCAGCGTCCTAGATGCATGACATAAAACTACCTAGAATCTTCTAGAACTATTTGTGGATTGATTGCCATCATCATGGGATATGTAGGACCACCCAGATATTTAGTCTTTGGGTCCATCCCTATTTCTTACGAACCTCCTCTTTTTTCTAGCCCCCTGCTCTACATTCCTCTGGAAGAGGTATGCGGTGCAGTATAGGCTTACATCCTCATTCAAATCGGTTCTTTAATATCCATGCCATGTAGCCCTCCCTATTGAGAGATCTTCCTTCCCATGTTTTACACTCATATTTTCGTGTTGGCTTCCATTGAATTGGGTCCCTTGAACTTCTTTGGCACTTCACCAATGTGCCCAATTGCACCCTAGTTCAGGACATGGATTATTGTATTCTACATAGACATTTTATCTACTATATTCATGCTTCATGTTCCCCTTTAATTGGGCTTTCGACATCTTTCACTTTCGATAGGACTCTTGAATGACATGGATTCTCATCTCTAGATCCCTCCTACTGCCTTGGGCTAATTTATTTGAGGATCTTGAATGAAAAATTGATTCAAGTACCACATTGTGAATATGGTCATTGATCAACACTCATTTGGTGTTCCCATTTTAGTTTACACGATATTAATGATATGTTTCGAACACGGTCAACAACTATCCTCCATCTCCATGCAACCCCCATCAAGCCCTAAATATTTATTTCATGATTCACATACTTTTCCACTCCATAATGTCCAAGTGGAATTTTGGAAGTCTTGGTGTTGCCCCTTAGTGCGTATTTTCACATTAGGAGGAAAAATCCATATTGAGTCATCAATCAGGACATTGCATTATTTTCCCCTTTTCTTGTACTCCATATGATTCAAATACATTCTCTACCCGTGTTTCCCCCATTGAGTGTGGTTCATGGTGGATTAAGTATTTGGTTGAGGTTTGCACTCATTTGGAAGAGTCTCTCTTCTCCATGGTCCAAGCTCTAAGACCATAAAACTATGATCTCTCTGTATCCTTACTATAAGACATAAAATTGTACGACACTCCTAAAACTATGTATAGCTCTATTCCCATCCTCATGGGATATGTAGGAATACCTTGGCATCTTTTCATCAGGTCCATCTCAGGTTATACTAATTACCTCTTGTATTCGGCCTTTTGGGCCTGACTTTCACATGATGTCATGTTGTGGCGTGTATGGGATTATGTCCTCATTCACATCAGGTTTGCAATATTTGAACCATGTACTCCCTTTCTGGGAGCTAGTCTCTCCACCCTTTTGTCTGACATGATGTTAAAATGAACCTCTAGTACTATGTATGGATTTATCCCAATCATAATAGGGTACTTAGGAATGTCCTTGTAGTTTTTCTCTAGCCCAGCCCAACATTCATTTTCGGTCCCTCGACCTAAAACATTGTCCAGCAATACGTGGTGTGGTGAGGAATCCATATGTCCTCATTCACTTTGGGTTTAAAGCTGCCACATCACATACTACATTTTTGGGATCTCCCCTTTCACTCTCTTTCCTACCATATGACATTAAACTACATGAGTCCAAATATCCTCAACTCATGAAATTAAATTGTGGTTCTTCCCTATACTAGTTCAGGATGCCCCATGATAACTATGAGATGCGTCAGCTTCCTCGCCAAAGAGGATTCCTCTTACCGGCGTTGATCTCAGACCATGCTATGCTCAAGAACTACATTTGTTTTAATTCCTATCCTCATGGAATACATAGAGACACCCAAGAAATTTGCCTTGGTCCCATCCCTAGGTCCTTTAAACTATGTGCCCAATCCTCACCATATGACATTTAAAGTAAGTGTCTATCATCTTTATTGGTATGAAATAAAACTACAAGTCATTATTGATCTTCACCAGAGAGGTATTTTATGGAAATATGTATGATCCCTAATCAAACCAATGCACTAACCCAATGTGTTTCCACCACAGTGGTGTATTTTCAAGAGTGTCTGACTCTATTCGAACAACCCATCACTCCGCCCTCCACACTTTTCGTGCCCTTTATTTGGATCCTCATACAATCTCATTCCTGATGGAACCCCCTGACAGTATGGATGCTCAGCCTATGGCCCATCTACTATCGTGGGATAACATTCCGTAAGGTGAATGGATAGCTTTTTGAGTCATGCCCCATGTTTCGAAAATGGTCAGCGATCGTCCCTTATTTGTTATCCCTCATTCCAAGCTAATGCAATAGGGATGCTGCATTTCGAACATGGTCAATAGTTATCCTCCACTGTAATTCCTCCCCTATAGTCTTCCAAATTTTAGGTATCGTGATTCACACTGTCTACTCCCCTATGATCTGATTTATTCTAACTCCCCTGGTGTTACCGCGCTCGTGCACTAGAGCACATTGGGAAAATAGAAATTCAACTTTTCTAAGAATATCATTCTTTAGTCAGGCTTCCCCCTTTCTTCCTGAAATCCTAGATGGGTCATTTACACTTCGGATGCACGAAGACTAGTTGTCACTCTCACATTCAAATGAATAGATGATATTTCCATCCTTTATGCCTCACATCGGGTGCAACCCATGTGAGCTTAGGGGTCGATTTTTAATCACGTCATGATGGTGGTAAAAATGTGTTGAAATAAAAAATTAAATAACTAATCCAACCATGCATGTAGTTCATAATAAAAATAATCAAATATCAATAGGTTTGTGACTTCGTCCAAAACCGGGCCCTTAAGGATCAACATCTTTGATAGATTACTCCAGTACTGCCACCATCTAGCTTGTGGCCCCCCGGACTGCATCCCGCCCGTTGAGATCTCTCTTTATCAGCAGCCATAGAGCATTACTCATTTGACCTATCCTACTCTTTTGCTTGTTCTTTTTGGAGCTCAACAATTTGGTGACTCGCCTACAATACCTACTTCTGGGCATCCTCCAACAATGCCTTCAACTGTTCAATGAGATCAGACTGATTTGTGATAAATTCCTTCATTTCTTTTGATTTTATTCAAGGATTTGGACTTCTTTCTCAAAATTAAGGAATTTATGGGTATTCATTGAGTCTTTTTGACACTGGGCGATGTCGGATCATTGGATATTCTCTTGTATTTTCTCATCCATGTAATCACAGATTGTAATTTGAATATGGCGATCATCTACCTCTCTAGTGCAAAGAGAGTGTATCTAGGTGCAAAGCGACCCCATAGGGTTTATCCATTCTTCTTGTGGATGATTGAGAAAGAATTTGATGCACTTCCACTCCTTGCATTGCATCATGTGGCTCCCCTCGGCCGTTTTTTGGATCAGAATCATCAATCACTTTATTGTTCACCGGACTGTACTATAGAATAGCATCCAAGAGTTCAGCATCAGGGTCCTCTTCTGGAATTATTTCTTCTTCAACGACTTCACCCTCACAAGACTAGAGTTCCACCTAGGTATAATTATTTCCCAATATTTTAGCCACCATATCACATAGAACATGGGTGGGGAACACTTTAATAGTATACTCTGCAAGAGCTGATGTAATCACTAGAAGATCTCTTGCAGATGTTCTAGACTTGATGGTTTTTTGAGCCTCCAACCTCACAATCATTGCATTTGGAATCAGTATGTTGTTTAGATGAATTTCCTAATAGAAATTATAGCCAACAAATATAAAGACTTACAAGATCCGTGAACAGTAGTATCTAGTGCTTATGTCATGGCGGGAGCTACCGCCATAGGAGATCCCTCGACACCTGTTAACTCGATCACCAGCACCGTCTCCTCCTGAATGACAGGAGGGGTGGGAAACCTAGAGGTCACCACTTCATCTCTTACTTTTGGGTCATCGTTTCCTACTCCAACCATAGATGGTTCCCCACCTTGATTGGTTCCAAATATAGGTTCCTAAGGATGTTCTCTTAGCTCTATGGGCTCATCTTAATCCCCCATGGGGAAGGCCTCTATGGTGCCATCATCCATGTGTTCTTAAACAGGATAAAATTTGGTCGATAAGTTAAGATTGTGAGAATGGAACAGCCGGTGGAGACAAGAGTAAAACTCACTTCGAGCCACTTAGCCAGTTCTATGTCAGAGCCTACAATTTTTATGCTCTCATGGGGGCTTCCCTAAAAATAAGTTGTTTCTAAAGTTCCTTCACCATTGAGACCTTAAATCTATTCTACCTCTTTTTATTCTTCTTCTTCTGCTTCTTTGTATCCTTCTTCCTCCTCTTCCACTTCCTATTCTTCCTTCTCCACATATTCATCGTCAGATGGTAGCTTTTCTGGGTCATGTTCCTAGACGATAATCACCTTCACTAGGATATTTTTCTCTTCTTACTTCCACCTCTATCATGCATACATATACTTGGATGTTAGTTATGCATGTCGGCGATGAAAGTTTACCCTATCTGCCACCTGGATGTGCCCTATGTCGGGCAGGTTAAGCCCAGTTCCCACCATCCTCCTCCACAGCTCTTTTCTAGACATAGATTGTTGCAGAATCCTCCAGGAATACCAGAGAGATGGGAATATAGCATCGGTAGTTGGCTTTAGGAGGTACATGAGATACTTCCCAGAAAGTTCCCAAGATGGCCTACAAAGCCACTCACAGGAACACCCCTCCTCAGAAGGCGAAGGCACATTCTCGCCATGCGATGCTCCTACCGATGAAGTTCCAACCTATGTCATGCTAGGAACCTATCATGTTATTCGGCTACCTCCCCGCTATTCAAACTCCACACTAGCCACTTTGATCTTCCGGATGTGTTTCAGTAGAATCACTCTGGGGTACTTCTTTGTCCAGTGTTCAACATACTCTATTGACAGGACAACACTAACGTCGGTAGGGGGGAGTGATAGTTTCACGCAGGCCTACAGTCGTGAACATATGCCAAAGTTAGTGGATAATGTAGGGATGTCTCTCCTCTTGAACTTTTTTGTATACTTTCATGGGAATCTACTATGTGCACCTGAACTACTTGGAAAACATGGTCGACACATATGGTTCACAAAATATTTTTCCATCAATTCGGGCTACCAGCACACTGCCCATGATGCTCTGTAGGTACTCCCTCTACTCCAATGGTCCCCACCCATCATCTACCATTGGACCAACGGGCATCCAAATTGGGTGAATGTGGAAATGGGTATGGCTACTAATCATGAGATTGATCCCTTCTTCTCTGAGCATCAGTGGGCAGATTCGAGCAATGTCTAAAATGGACGGTCACATACCATCACCTGGTGGGTGAATGACATTCAGGATGTCATACCCTCGAAAGTGGACTGCGATCCAACCACGAATGATCTGGAATTATCCACATATACTTCTGGGCGTACTTCCCCTAGAGATATGCCCCAGAATGCAATATATCCTAGCCAATACAGGCACCCCTAGGTTAACCATTTTCTTCACTGCCATGATCTCGACCATCACTTGTGTCCCTGGGTAGACCCCATCCTCATGTCCCTTACTGGAAATATCCACCCACTCAAGAAGGTAACAAGAAATCCTACATATCATACATTTGTGTCCTGACTTTCATTTATGCCGAAGCCCCGTGATCGATATTATCTTACCTCTAGGACCATCTAATATGATCCCAACTTTCCCCTTATAGATTTTTTCAGGCATTACTTCCCTCGACCCAAGATCTTCAAAACATTTTCCTACATCAGAAATAAACTAAACCATCCAAGATAAGATATTTCCTTCAGAAAAAATTTTATTTTCAACTCCTCCTTAGCCTTCTCCAGCAGATGCCATGTTAGGATGGGGACACGCGTCCTATCCCCCAGATGTTCCCTATTGGGAGGAACCCATCATATTGGTACCCCTACAAGGTGATTCCTTCAATTAAATGGATGTCCCACATACTAATACCAACCTCCCCATGGTGGAGGTGGGAAGGTGTCGGTTTCATGAGACCAAAGGCTGAATATTTCTTGTAAGAGGTCCTGCTGCCGATAGAAGTAAAATTGGGATTTCAAAACAACTTCAAAAGCCCGATAAACCGCAAATCTAGGCCAAACTCCTTGCATGTTTGGCATACCCAGTACACCCATTCTCATTTGATTGTGAAGTATCCCTCAAACCTAAATTCACATTCTTTCCAACCCTTCGTCTCATCAGTAATGATTCTTCTAAAGGTGGTTTCATAAAGAGCAGGGGATTCCTCAGGAACTAGATCACTCCCTACAATAGTCCTAGTCCTTTAATTCAAAATGTAGATGAATATTTCCTGTTTTTACCTTGAAGGATGGTCTTTGTTCATGCGGTTGAACTGTGGGAGGCAATCCTCATGTGTCACCCATGACCGCGGTGTATCAGTTTCAAAGCTAGGCATCTGCACCTCCTCCAAAATGCTGAAGTTCCATATAGGTAGGCTATCACTCACAATTTAATATTTTTAAGATTGATTAAGCATGCCAAAAATCATTTGATTATTGGAAACAACCCTACTCACATGAAGATTTTGTGCATTCATGATCATCTAAGTCCTCCTAGCAGCTTCAGTGGCCTCCCTCTCGGCGTCAGTCTGTTGGGCGGTCAATTTTGTAATGTTTTCAAATATACAACAAACTGTGCGCAAAAGAATGGAGAATTAGCACCCAAAATATCTAGTTGCACACAATAATTCTAGTCTTTACGAAAACAAATGATGTCACTAAAGTGGTTTGGGTGCGCGTAAAACTCAGAATCATCCGTGAAAACTTGTGCGCAGAGGTGGATCTTTTTCGTGTATGAGAGAAAACGCCTATCATATACAAAAGTCAATGTGGGGACAAAAGGGGGACCCTCATCATATTTATAGGCATAGACCGAACCTTGAACATGTGTGGAAGTGTTTTTTATTCCCAAACAACATTTTTGTGTGCACTGACGAGACACTTCTCTAGTTTTTGACGTGACCCTCATAATCTGACCTTCGGGTCCCCCTTCAACTATGATTCTGAGGGGGGGCATTTTTTTTGACGCTAAATTTTGGATAGGACCATGAGTGGGATCTTTTGAAGAATCCAAAGGCATCTTGGGGCGAAATGGATAATTCTGTGATGTGACAAAGTGTTTCGCGCAAGAATTACAGAGTGAACACAAGATTTCACTTAGTGCGCAAATCCTTGTACACCCAATGCGATGTCAAATGAAGGCTTCTATGGTGGCCCACCGCAAACACGATAAGCCACTAGCACACAAGATTCCAGGTGTCCGTGCAAGATTTCATATGGTGCACAAAACATTGCATGCCCAATGCGACGTCAAAGGAACCCTTTCATGGAAACCTTCTAAAAAACCAGCCAAGGCAGTGATGTGAAGGGAGAGAGTCCAGTACAAAAGTTTCCCATAGGCGCACAAACCCATGCGTTCCCAATGCGACATCAAATGGTTTCTTTCATGAAACCCCTCTTGCACGCTTCCTTTGAGGTTTTCGGCTATCAAATGAAGTGTACCCCCACCCTTTGGGGACGATTACCAAATATAAACTGATGCTTTGTTGCACGAAAGAAACCTCTTCTATGACCACGCGAAAAACACTATGGCCTCAAGGTATTGGGTCTTGTGTGACAGGTCTCCTAGGGGTCATCATTCGGGTGGGACTTATGGGGCTTGAAACTCATCCATTTACTTTTACTGTAAGGTATTTGTTTGAAAAATATCCCACTTGTGTGTAAGGTTCCCCTGCATCAGTCCTATTTTGTGCACACCCATCTAGTTTGCGTGGAGCTGTTCCATCTTGTGTGCAACCTCTCATCTTGTACAAATCCCTACTTGTGTTCTCCATGTGTCATGCTTAGCCTAAGGAAACATGTCTGAGCCCCTCTTATACCCGACACACATGTGTCGCAGACCTTTCTCACGTACGACCTTCCAGGATTGTACGAAGTTATTTCAAGATCCCTTGGGTGGTGCTTAATGTTGTGTTTCTTAGCATTATGGTTCTTCGCATAGGCACACTAATGGTTATTGATTCTTCTCATATCCACGCTAACATGGGCCCTTCTGTGGATCACTCCACTACACCCCCTCCACACAGAATTAAAGAAGTCTCCCTTCCCCAAGGGTGGGTGGGTATCATTTATATAAGTCCTAGGGGTGTGGAGTAAACCCGCCTCATCCAAGATACAGGATGTTAAAAATCCAAGAACCATCATCCTCAGCACATGAAGTTAAATTGTGGCCTCGCTCCATGCATCATACACGTGGGGCACCCCACCTAGGACATTCTTTATGCTTGTTTGTGTCCACATGAGTGAGATCGTCCTCACATGGAATGAGATCCTCTTTGATAGATTAGAGTCTATCTGTGTGTAAGGGTAACCATATTTGTGTAAACCCTATCCTTTAATGGGGTAGGTAGAATCCATGATCCTCCTCCATTTTTTGGTGCCATGTTCTATAGGAGAAAAGGGAATATAGAACTTTGTTTCCCCAACCCTCTCCCTCTGGGATTTGTCTCCATTAGACCTTCATTCTGGAGTAAGTCCCAATCTCCATCTCCCTGGGCCACTAACCATGCATAATCCCCTGTTTCCTCTTTGGTCCGCTAACCACATGTAATCCCCAATCCACTTACCATGGATGGAACCTTCATGACATGATTTTCAGGTGTTTCCTACCTCTTGTTTTTCACACTGAGCATGACTCACATGGGCTTAGTGTAAGCATTGACCATGGCTTCTTTCCTGGGACACAATATCATGTAATCCCCAAACCAACATGAACTACGTGGAAATTGATCCTTTTCTCCTATGCAAGGAACATAGGAATCCCCCCCGAGGTTCAAGCCTGACACCTATTAGTCCCGACCACTCCACGTCGGTTCACTTGTCCTGCAAGACATTAAATTGTACCCATTCAAACTATGTGGGATTTGATCATTATATCCTATGAAATGTATGTAGGAAACCTCCCTGGGGTTTAATCCCAATCGATGGTAAGCCATTGTGTTTCCCAATCGATGGTAAGTCATTTTGTTTCCCAATTGACAGTAACACATTGTGTTCCCCAATTCACGATAATCCATTATGATTACCAATCAGTGGTATGATGTTGGAACCATAGCCAATAGTAAATTGTTGTTTTCCCATTCATCATTTAGTAATTATAGTCTGCAATCAGTGGTAAGCCATTGTAGTCCCCTTCGTCAAGACCCAAATCTATGGTCTTCCCCTATGGCATCAGACCAACCCGGGCTGCTAACCCCACGTAAGCCCTAGTATATCGTTGGGTTGTTGTCCTAGGTGTACACCCCAATTATATACCCCCATAACGAACTATGTGGAATTTTATTAACTACCACATGGATATGTAGGAAGTCTCTTCGGGGCTCAATCCCAACATCATCATCATCCTCATGTCGGTTCCATTTTATTCACCACCTGCTTCACTCAATCATCCATATCCATCCCAATTCTTACCTAGGACATCAAATCCCGATGAGATCAGGTCACCAACTTACTCACTCCTCCTAGAAGAAATCAAGTAACTAACCATGCATTATTCTAATAATATGTGTTCCCTCCTGGGTTTTCACCCATCTAATCCACTCTTATCAGTGTTGTGATCAGTATGATCTATCTCTACTAGATGTTAAACTCACGACATACCCTATTTTAAACATAGGAAGATGAGAAAAACCTTAGAGACATGCCTATAGAACATAATTCCCCACACTCTACATGGGATTCCTTATGATTCTTCACCTTTTAGAAACCCTATAATAAGGGGAAGAAACCCAGACGCATTAGTGTTCCAACGTCCAGATATTCCAGCGATGTCCAACATGACTACTCCCTCGGCCAAAGGTTGATGTCCTCACTTTACCCCTTCGAATATCCTATTAGAAGCATCATAATTAACCAATATCCATGAAGACATGGAACTGGGTAGAGTTTCAAGAAAACTTCTTAAGTCTACGAGGGAGACCCGGACTAGGAAATGAGTTTCGAAGAGGAATCGGTGGGAGCAGCAGTCGACATCCCATCATCTTGTTTCGATCAAGGAGCAAACATCCATGAATAAGTGACGGATGTCGCCCGCCTTTGGAAAGTGGAAATATAGGGGAAAAACAGTTCATTCTCTGATAGATGGATTCACACCCTGGAGACATCATCATAAATAATCAAGATTCTATTGTTACTTAAGTAGTGAGTTTTTTCTAATCTCACTTTTATTTTCTGTGAGACACAAGACATGTTATCCTCCTATTTCTTATATGAACTATTTATAATGCCCATGAATGTATTATATGATTCTTATATTTAAATATATTTTTATTTACATATCAATTTGATTCTGTTTATTTCATATTATTTATGTTTTAAACTTTACCAAATCGGTAATGTAATGTTGTCTCATTTTACCTTCTTTGAGACACATGCCATGTTTTGCACCAATATCAATCTATGATGTGTATATTCTAACCCATGAAATGTTATATCATGAATATCATTATTTTCATGATATTATAACATTCATTTAATTTCATTTTCTTATATGAAGAGTATGATTCAAAGTTACCAAGTGATAAGAGTTTATTGAAACAATCTCATCATTTACTGAGATAGTTTTTTATTATGCTTTCATTGAAAAAATATTAAGATCCATATTTCAAAAAACAGATGAAGTTTCTTATCCTCTATTTATTAATGATATATTCATGCATCGATACTACTTTTCCACTCTTTGGTCCATAATATGGGTTGGAATGTGTTTTTAAGAATGTCTGACGTTACCACTCACTTTAGTGGGAAATCTGTTTTTCTTGAAATCCATGTTTTATAAAAAAAATTCATATATTATTCATAAGTTTTCAATTTATTTTATATAACAAATTTTTAAAACATTTTAAATAATTCTTAATCAATTTTGAAATCATTTTAAATGAAACCATTTTCAAAACATTTTCGTGATTCTCTTGTATGTTTTCAAGGAAAACTATTTTCAAAAGGTTTTAAGCATTATTTATAACTATTCAAAGTATTTTCGAATAAATTTTTTCCAAAAAAATTAAAAAATCAATTATATGTTTTCAATCAATATGATTTTCAAAAGGTTTTCAAGCTTCCTTTATATGTTTCAAAATTATTTTCAAGGAATGTGGGTTTAGAAATGTTTTCATGGTTATTTTATATATTTTCAAGGAAACTTGTTTTTAAAATCCTTTAAAAGTTTTCAAGGAAATGTTTATTTAGATTCTTTTATAGGAAAAGGATTATTAAATGGTTTTATAAAATGTATTTTTAAATAAAGGTTATTTTTTAATAATTGTTTCATGTGATCTTTTAAAATCCTTCTCCATCTAATTTGAGATACATTGTTATAATTTATCCTTTACTTGGGAGATAATAAGAATATCATTCATAATATTTATTTAGGGATTTTTTGATTGAATGATGTTTATGACACATGTTTTTCTTCTATGGGTTATATTTTTTAAATCTGTCTTATTTTCATGGGTTTTTCATTGATGAAATGATTATGAAACCTATCTCTTTTCCATAGTCAATGATATGATGAATGTTTTATGATACCCATTTCATTTCATGGGTTATTATATGATGTATTTGAAACCCATCTCTTTTTATAGGTCATGATATGATGAATGTTTTATTATCTTGTGGAACATTTATGAATGGTTTTATTAAGTTATGGGTGGGACCTAAATCTCCCTCTGACTCATTGGGTAATGATTTATATCTCACAAGATAATGATGGGAATCAAGTCGATGGGCTTGTTCCACTATGGGAAGATGGGGAAACCTGATCCCATAAATGGAAATGATTGGGACTAGGGATAGTGGTATTTCCAACCCAGTAGGTTCATACCCCATGAATATGGAATATGGGGAAATCCAATAAAGTATGGGAATATGGGGAAACCCAGTACACTACGGGATAATGGGGAAACATAATCCCTTATAAGGAAAGGAATGAGACTAGTTATGGTGGTATGTCCCACCCAATAGGTGTATCCCCCATTAAGTTCCCTAATAAGTTCAAGAAATGTGACTTAAATACTATTGAATGATGTTACATGATTATGTATATACCAAAATTCCATGTCTTACTCCTATATTATGCTTTCATTTATTTCTCTCTTGATTCCCTTATGATTCATGAAATATTAACTGTTAATATCGGTTCCATTTTTCATGTTTATGATATTTTATAGTCATGGAATGATATTCTATTTTTAATATCATGTTCTCATACCCTTATTCATATGTTTATGCTTACAAATCTTCCTTTATTACCCTTATTGAGAATTTTATATCACCCCTTTTTTTTCCTTACCCAGGTTATGAAGATCTATTTTATTTATGATATCTATAAGAAGTGTGCAGGTATTGAAGAACATAGTGGGAGATAATGTGGCTGAATATTGTACTAGAATTTATATTTCCTTATTTCCAAAGGCACTAAAATAATATGATTTTTGGGAATCCATTAATGTAATGTTTTAAGTATTTTGAAAAAATTATGTATTGTCTATGTACCTTAAGACTAGTTTTTTATACATGTTTAGTGGATATTTTTATCCCCTCATCATGTAAAAATGTATTAAATCCATTTAGATGATATTGTTTGTCCTCCAGTTATCAGAATAAGATAATTTTTTACTTGTGGTCTATCATTTTTAGGTGGAAGCTGATCAGTGGTGGAAAATAATCATGAACACAAATTCTAAATTAGAAATTGATTACATGGAATGGGTCTATTTCATGAAAATATTTTTCAATTTTTATTTTCCCCAAACACTCAATCTTAATATGGAAAAATATTTCCTTAGATTGAATCAAAAGGAAGATGATTCAACCAGGGCGTGTGAGTAAAATATTACATGGATTGAAAGAAGCGCCTATGGATTTGTCCTGAACACTACAATAAAGGTGCATATTTTCTTTAGTGGGCACAATATGATTTTATTAAAGGTTTTGGGGATTAGAGACTTCTATAGATATGAGGATATTGTTTCTTATTCCATTAATTTTGATCTAAAACTTCCCTTATTATTTCACATTATTAGGATTCCTCATATCCCTTCACCAGTTATTATCCAGATGCCCAATTCTTCCACATTTGAAGCATTTCATGGTTACCTTTAGATGGTTACCAATATGATTATTCCCAAAACATCGACACATGGAAATAAAACCAAACATCCTATGTGTCAATGTTTTGGGAATAATAATATTGGTAACCATCTAAACAAAACCATGAAATGCTTCAAATGTGGAAGAATGGGGAATCTAGGTAATAACTAGTGAAGGGATATGAGGAATCCCACTAATGTGAAAGAATAAGGGAAGGTTTAGATCAACCCTCGTCTTGTAGTCTAGTATTTCAACTCAAAGTAACATGGTAATTATGGGAACCATTTCCCAAAGACAAGTTTTTTTAGGATTCCATCAACAATAACAACCTCAAAGGATTCAAGGCAGGGCATATTATATCACTACTACTAAGGTGAAGCCCAAAAATGGGGTGGTGATATGTATGCTGGTACTTTATTAAAGAATAGTGAACTTACTATTTTATTCTAGTTCTAAAAATTCATTCATATCATTCATGTTTAGTATAACTATTCACATACCACCTCAAAATATAGAGGTAGAGTTATATGTCAGAATAGTAAATGAGGAAAATATTTCATCCCATGTAAATAACTCCTCCCCAATAAATTCTTGTGGAATGAACGTTCAAAAAAATCTCTTCTTACTTCCTTTGGTGGAGTTTGATTCTATTTTGGGTATATATTGGCTATATTTATACAAAGACAACATTAGCTATCGGGAAGGGACATCACTCTTAACATGTAAAAGAATCCTCTAATTTTGTACAACTATACGGAGGAGGATGAATCACTATTAGAATCATCATCTCAATTGTGGATATTATTAACTTATGAGAAATAATATATATCTAAACTGATTGAAATAAAGGAGAGAATCATTCTAGATGACATGGACATTGTGAGGGGGGCTATATTGATGTGTTCCTTGAAGAATTTTATAGTCTTCCTCCAAATCTAGAGGTTGAGTTCTCAATTGATTGTATACATAGATATATTCCTATATCGATGACACCTTATAGAATGTCACAATTGAGTTAGAGGAATTGAAGAACCAGTTACAAGAGAATATGGACAAGGGTTTTATATGCCTGAGTGCTTTATTGTGGGGTGGACCAGTCCTCTTTTTCAAGAAGAAGGATAGATCAATGCTCCTATGTATTTATTTTCATTAGATCAATAAAATCATGATAAAGAATAGGTATCCCATACATTGGATTGATTACCTTTTCAGTCAAATACATGTGGTTATGCATTTCTCTAAGGTAAACCTTTGATCGAGATATCACCAATTAGTGGTGGTGGTGGAAGATATTCCCAAGACTTCTATTCAAACATAGTATATACACTATGATTTTATAGTGAAGTCCTTCAGACTCACTAATGCTCCTCCAATTTTCATGGACTTAATGAATAGTGTCTTTAGAGGTTATCTTGATTGATTTTTGGTAGTATTTATTGATGATATTCTAATATACTCCATGAGGAAGGAGGAACACTAGGATAATTTTAACTCTATGCTAAAGAGGATTAGAAGGGGTAAATGTTGTGAAAATTAAAGTAAATGTGAGTTCTGGATAGAGTAAGTGTCATTCTTGGGACATGTTATCAATAGAAAAGGAATAGTTATGCACCCTTCCAAAATAGTGGAAATTGAGGACTGTCCTAAACCAACATCTATAATATAGATCCATATTTTCCTTGGTCTAAATGTGTATTAATGATGATATATGAAAAAACTAACATTATTTTCAAACACACTAACCAAGATGATAATGTAGGGATTAAATTTCATCTAGACCTGTGAATGTGTAGACTGCTTCAAAGATATCAAAAAAAGACTTATCACTAAACTGGTACTCACACTTCTAATAAGTGGGGAACTATTTTTGGTATAAATTGATGTGTCAATGAAGGTCATAGGTTGTGTACTGATGTAAAATGATAAATTGATATACAATTCCTCAAGGTAGTTTAAAATATATTATAAAAACTATCCCATACGGGATATGGAGTTGGTGGTGGTGATCTTTTCATTGAAAATCTGATGGAATTATCTCTCTAGGGAGAATTATATAATATATAGTGATCATAAAATCCTTAATTATATAATCACAAAGAATAATATTATTATATTCTAGAAAAAATAGTTATATCTCATCATGTATTATGAATTCTCAATCCACTACCATCCTGGTAATGAAAATATGGCGGTAGATGCTCTAAGTACTAAGGATAATGAAACATTATCAACGATGTGAATTGAGAAAAATCAAATATTTGTTGATTTTCAATGGATGTAAATGTAAATTACTAAGGAAAATCATCAATCCTTTCTTAAATAACTACACAAACATCCCTTATAGATATACTAAATGATTCTCAAAGAAATGATGTCGAAATTCAAAAAAGGTAGAAGCTATCAGAAATGGGAACACCTTAGAGTTATAAATGGATGAGGATGGATTCATGAGATTTGGGAAACTATTATGTGTATCATAAATTAAGAGATAAAGAAATATATTTTTAATGACTCACATATCACAACCTTCTCTAATCAACTAAGGTTCACTAATATGTATCGTTGTCTGTGAGAAAACAATTGGTGGGATAATATGAAGAAGGAGATCACTGAATATAAATCAAATCTCTTTATATGACAAAAGGGAAAGATGAAATGAAAAGGTATAAGAGGATGATGCATCTATTACCCATACCAATATGGAAATGAGAAAACATAACCATGGAATTTGTCATTAGACTACAAAGGATATATAGGCAAAACAATGGTATATGGGTTGCTGAGGATTGTCCTACAAATTCATCAAAATTTATTATAATTCAAGAGGACTTATAACTAGATAAAATTTCAAGGATATAGATTAGATATGTGGTAAGGATTTATAGAGTACCACAATCTATTGTATCTGATTAGGATCCAAGATTCACCTTCATGTTCTGGAAACGTCTCCAACATGCTCTAAATATAAAGTTAAACTTCAGTAAGACTTGTCATCCTAAAACTGATGGAAAATTTGAGTGTATGATTAAAACACTATAATACATGTTGAGGGCGTTTTCTATGGACTTAAAGGGAGTATGGGACCAACATCTACCTCTTGTTAAGTTAATATACAACAACTTTGTCCACTCTAGCATCCAAATAGCTCCCCATGCAACCCTTTGTAAGAGAAAATGAATAACACCAGTGTTCTGGGATGAAGTTAATGAACATAAGATGATAGGACATGAAATGTTAAACAAATTGTGGAAAAGGTTAAAACCATTTAGTATCACATCATGGTAGCCCAAATTTGAGAGAAGAGCTCTGCAGATAATCATCGATGGGTCCTGGAGTTTAAGGTTGGAGAGATGGTATTCAATTGTATATCTCAATGGAAGAGGATCGTCAGATTTTGGATGAATGAAAATTTAACTCTAAGGCACATTGGCCCCTTCGAGATTCCTAATAATTTTATAGTTATTGGCTATGAAATAGAACTTCCACCAACCATCTCTCAAGTACATAATGTATTCAGCTTATCTCTCTTGAGGAAGTCAGACTAGATCCATCACATGTATTGAATTCATATGTGGTATAGTTTAAAAATGATCTATATTATGGGGAGAATTCAGTAAAGATATTGGACCATAAATATAAAGTTATATTCAACAAGACTACTCACCTTATAAAAAACTATGGTGGAACAATAAGTATGAAGATTCCACATGGTAACCTAAGGAATAAATGAAGGAGAAGTACCATCACATATTCTACCTAAGCTTTTAAAACAAAATTTCAAGGATACAATTTCATAAGGGGAGACAATGTAATAACCCTAAAAATTTTCAATGAAATCCACCTTCTCATTATTATGTTATATAGAAAAATGACATAAAATCACATATTTAACATAATAAAAACTTTATAAATGAAGAATGAATTAAATGAGAGGAGTGTATAGAAATTAAGTAACCTATATCGATAGAATAATAAAATGACCTTTGGAATGGTAATACAAATGTCACACCCTTACTTTTTAATTAATTTTTATTTTATTATTACTTGGCTTTGGGTTTTCGCGCCAACATCCAGGCTACGTCCCAGATTAAATTTTTTGTCATTTTTTATTTTTTTACTGGGTTTTGGACCCGTGAGCGGTCACCACACGGTGGGCCGTGGCCACACAGTCATCCCAGGCACTGCGCAATAGTCTAAAGTTTAAAATAAATAAAATTTTATTCAAAAAAAAACTAGTTTAATATTTAAATCTTAATAATAATAATGCTATTGTGTAGATAATAATATTGTTATTATTAAGAATTAATAGTAATATCTTGTTATTTAAAAAAATTGTTAATATAATTTTTAAAAATTGTTATTTATAATTTTATTATTATTTTTATTATTAAATTTATTATTAATTTATATTATTATTAATTTTTTTATTATTATTATTCTTCTTCTTTATATTATTATTTTTATTTTTATTTTTATTATTAACTTTGGTTTTATTATGACTGTCATTATTATTGAAACCATTAATTATCTATTGCTCGTCTATTTATTATTATTGTTTTTATTTTTATTGTTATATTAATTATTTTACTAATCATATAAAATGAAAAGAAAAAAACCCTGGAAAACCCTAATACCGCGCACCCCCCCCCCCCCCGTTTCGACCCTCCCCTGTGCAAACTGCCGCTCTGACGGCTCCTCCTTGCACCGACTACATCGGACGCCGTCCCTCCCATTTCCCATCTGCATGCGCCATGCCCAACTTCGGCACTCCTCCTGTAATCCATCGCACCCCCCCAACTCCACCGACCTCGCCTGTCCCGTTTGGCTGAGGCCCGCTCACCGCCTCCCTCTGCCTTGGCCCCTCTTCCCCACTGCGGATCGCCAGACTCATTCCGCACCTTCCTTCACCAGCACCCCCTCCAGCGGAGACCCCTTGCTCTAGCCTTCACCCTGTGATTTTACCTAGCCGAACTCCCCATCTTGCCCCAGCATCTCCCTGATGACACCCCACTCCAGCCTGAACTCCTCTCTGGTGTGGCCTCGTCTGGCGGTGCCCTTCCCTGCCGACGCAACCACATCCGACGACCCCCCTTTCCCTCCAGCATCGAATCCCCCTTTTCGTGGTTTTTTCTATCTCCCTCTCCTTTTGATGTTATTATGCTATTGAGGATTAATTTTTTAGGGTTGTTTCCTATGTTTGGGGTTTAATTTTACTTCTTAGGGTTGTTTTTAACAGTCCTTGGGGGTGTGAACGATGTGCGCTTGATGTTCACACATGAATTTCAAAAGCTTATTTATTCTTGAGGTTAGATTCCATTGCATATGCCTCTTTAAATTATGTTTACTTTGTTAAATTGATGTTCACATCTCTTAGGTTTATGGTTATGTGTTTTTGTTGTTAAATTAATTATATCATGTGGAAATTGTTGGTTCTTCTTTGTTTGGCTAATTGTTTCACCCTTTTATTTGAGTTGACGTGTTTTGTGGTCGATTAGCTTGGTGATAATTTTGTTTCTAAAAAATAATTGATGTTGTGTTTGAATTTGTGGTGTGTATGTGGCTTAAAAGATGGTTTTCTAAAAAGATATCGTTTGGATTTTATGTGTATCCCATTATTATGCCCTCTGAGTGTATTTTATAAATTATGTATGTGATTTTATAAATTGTATGAATGGCATGAAAGGTTTTTTTTAATTAGTTTTTTTTTTCATTATTTGGATATAAAATTGGTTTTAGAGGGGTTTTTTTTGGGTGTGTAAATCCATGAGTTTTTCTTTGAATGTTGATTTCTAAATTTTAAAGCGATTTAGTAAATAATGTAGATGGTGCGAGTTGTCTTTTGAAAATGTGGCAAGGTGGTTCTTTTGCACCATTTGATCGTTTGATTTGTTTTGAGTCCGTGTTTATGAATTTTATTTGTGCGGTTGTTGCAGCATATCGACGAGGAGGACCCGCGATATTGTGGTCGTCAGGAGGTCGCGTGTACTTGGGCGTGAGTTTGAGATGTTTCGCGTCTTTGTAACCGAGCTGCAAATCGAGGTAGGTCCCCCACTACACTCACCTTTAAATTTAGAATTTATTAATTGCTTGATGTTTTATTAAATTTAATAAATGAGAAATAATAAGAGATAATTAATTTTTAAATGATTATTTGGTGTAAAAAGAGTCGTTTATTTTATACAAGACACTTGAAACATTTTAATAATGAGATGACACCCAGTATGGAAAGAATGCCCATTTGGACTTTAAACATAATTCGTGGAATTTAAAATGTAGTTTTAGTTTTAAATATAAATTATTTCTTCTGAACAAGTGTTTTGGGTTTTCTTGAGAAATGAGGTTTTTCTTTAAAACTGGTGAAGGCTCGTTTGACACTTTAATAAAATAATTCATTTGGGAAAACCCACTCAGGGATGATCTTTGGGGGTGCATTGATTGTGTGAGCTGTATGTGAAGTTTTTGAATTGTGACAGATTTATTTACATTGTGGACAAACCCCTTTTTATTGATTTTGTTGACATGGGAACCTGGCATAGTGAGTGAATCTTCTGAGAATGATTATTGCACTAGTTTAGAATACGCACTAGTTAGTTTCCCCATATCAGGGGAATAATAAGTTATTGCTACTATGGGGATTGGGCCCCTCGGTTAGGCCATGTAGGGCTATGCCGAGCGTTAGGGAATTCTGACATCATCGAGTTAGGGCATGCCTTCAGGATGAGTCACATGTATGGTATGTTTTGGATTGTTCACAATCTCCTAGGTTCGACCCATGTTTTCTTTAGTTTTTATTTTTATGTGGCGGACGCTTGAGAGGTCTAGTTCGGTTGCTGGTCCCTGTGTGCCACTTCTTTTCCATTTCCCTTAGTTTGTGTTGTTTGTTGTGTGTAGTTTTCCTTTTGGAAAACGAATAAGGTTTTGATTTCTAAATTGCTGGCAAAAATGTTTTAAAATTCAATGCACCCGTTTCTTTTAAATATTAAACTTGTTTTTAAATTATAAAGGGCAATGGACTGTTACTTTTTTTAGAAATTAAACTGTGTGTGTGGAAATCAATATTTTATATAACTTAGTTCAAAAATGGAATTAGTAAATTTCTTTAATTAAATGTAGTGATTTGGGGATAGATATCTGGCTAGACTACTCAGTTTTAATACTCACGCCTATAGTTATTTTCTGTTTTTAGTGTTTTTGCAGGCTACAACTTGGTTGTGTTCTCCTTGGGAGATATTTGGTTGTGAGTTGGAGAATGACCCGTGAGGTCACACGAAGAAGGTGGTTGTCTCTATCCTTAATTTTTGTTCTTCTTTTGTTCTTGTTAATTAATTTACTCTGTTGATTTATTTTGAACTGCACTATTTTATTTCTTGCTGATTTATTCATTTATTTTTACTGGGCGAAATCGTTCCCACATCCTCTGTTGATGCCCTGACGCTTTTCACCAACCTGAGAGGATCGACAATGCCTCTCGGGCCATGTCGCGGACCGGCTTAGGTGACCGGTTTGGGGTCAACCCAGGTTGGTTTGTGACAAAATAGTATCAGAGGAGGTCAGATTTTAGCGGACCTCGCTTTTCAGAAAACCCTTTATTATTTGGGATGTCTGGTAGATGGAGATTATGACTGTCAGGGCCTAGGAGGTAGGTTGCGGGTTGGTTCCTGATCACCACCGCTCATGATGAGACCAGAGCTACCAGGGGTAGTCCGGGTTTGGATTCTTCTAATTTTTTTTGGATTGAGGGATGATAATGGAGGCAAACTGATGCTACATTGTGGTTTTACAAGGAGTAGTGACCCATGTGGAGTCTTCGTACACTGTTTAAGTTCTTCTTAGTCGTTGACGATTACTTGGGGCATGGCCCACTACCATATTGCTAGGTTAAGCATGACTACAGGTCCCTCCCTTCGGTGATTTGATGCAAGTTAAGTGCTTTGTCTTGATTTTGGTTGGTGTTATAGTGATTTTCGATTTGAAGGTTGTTTTGAATTGATAGAGTCCTTTCTCTAATGGTTTTAAAACTGGTAAAAAGGGGATTTCTTTCAAGTTATTTTGAAATCAGTGAAGTGGGTTTTTACGGAGTAAGTGTTTTGATTTGGAAAATTTTGGCTTATGTTTGGATTTGGTAACATAATAGAAAGTGAGGCCCTTGGTATTCCTTAGGATCGTTCGCATATGTGTGGGTAGACACATGAAGTGCACATTGACACATATGTATGGGTGATTTGAGTAAAAAGGGATGAAGGATTATGTGGCAGTTCATAGGATTCCATGGGCGGGGTTTTGGAATTTAAGGCTTGGCTTAATTCTTATAAAATGGACTTGAATGGAAAACAAATGATTTCGGGACTTGGTTTTTCTTGAAAAGTGGGTTTTGGGTATTTTAAAAAGTGGTTTTTTCCCCTGTTTATATATTTTTGATTTAGGAGTCTATTACCTTTGGATTGTGGTGTTTCTTTTGGTTGTGTTTGAGCTTTTTCGGGATTCCAAGCCATTTGTATCGGCTTGTGGTGATTCTTTTGGTTGAGTTTTGTCTTGATGCCAGTTTCGATTTTGTTTTTTTATGTTGTTCTGAATATGCCACTCGGAAATGTCCTCAAAAGTTGTTAATGAGTCATGTCCAATTCTGGTTTCTATAGAGTGTCGCTTTTCATTCGAGGTATTCAGTGTTGATTAGGGGTAGTGAAGTAGGTTGAGGGGAGTAGAGCCTGTATTCAGGTGGTTGGGGTCTCCTGAGTTTGTTAGAGTTCATATTCTCTTGGGTTTAGTGGGGGGTCCAGCCTTGGACCAGTGGAGGTGGAATTTTCATCATAGTTGGAGTTGAGATGATATGGGATGTGTTAAAGTCTGTCTCCATCCAACAGATCATACCTGAGGAGGTGAAGGCGAAAAGAGGTGAGAGCTCGTCCGTATTCAACAAGGCCAGTGGTTGGTGATGGCCTGTGTCGGCCGCTTTAAGGAGTAGACATCTTGAGCGCAAGTGCTTGAAAAATCCGGTTCCTCTCATCACTTGTAAGGGTTCCCCATTTTGCAAGTGGGGAGAGCGAGAGGAACCTGCCTCTGAGGAAATCCCTTTTGTTGATGCCGACTTCAGGCTTGTCAGACTACTTGCTAATGTTCCATCGGTGTTGCCGATTTGAGCATCCCAAGACATCTTTTCTCATTCCTCTGAAGTCCTGTTATTGTGTGACAACTCGGGTCACAGGGAAAGGTTTCAGAAAAAAAATTCATGTATGAAGATGGAGCCCTAGTCGAGGGATGCCCATGTCTGACTGTGAGGCCTGAGATGCTTCTGACATCAAGGCCCTAGCCTCAGGTCTCGGGGTGAAACTCGTGCATAGTCAGGGTTTCAGAGGCATGTGAGACCTTTTTTTGGTTCTTTATCTTTCATCTTGGAATCGAGAAATTTAGGGTTTTCTTGTCCTTGTTTCCCCACTGTTGTAAGTTCATCTTTTGAAGTAATAGTGCGCTGAACTTATTCTTTCGTGGTCGTAGTAGTTGAGTTCTTCTGAATGTGGCCTCTAGAATTGTTTGTTTTTTAAAATGGTATTTGTCCTTGTATGGGTTGGCCCTCATTTCATTAGTGATAGTTTAGAGATGTGAGTTTTGGGGGTTTTTGTTTTGTTCCGAGAGTTCTGGGTTTCAGTGGAAGCGTTGTCTCGCTCGTACTAAGGTAGTTAGATGTGTTGAGAGGTTTAAATCGGTTTGGGGAATTCTTAGTTCCAGCAGTGTTGTTATAGGTAGTTCATTGTTTTGGTGCCCTGATATGCCGGGTGCCCTTGTAGTGGTGTTCCGTATAAGTCTCAGTGGTCTCGCTCAACTCTAGTGGAGAAGACGGTCGGTTTATGTTGGGGTTTCCCTAGTTCCTGGTTGTGGCGAGGGTGTTATTTGGATAATGTAGAGAGGTCAAGATGGTTTCTGGGACCCGGGTTTTCCAGGTTTCTCTGTAGTAGGTTTCTCGTTTAAGCCTTGGTGGTGTTGTTTGGGTTTTAATGTTTCTGTGTTAGTTGAGTTCTTGTGGTGGGGAGAACTCTCTCATGTTCTACACTCATTTTATGTCATGGTTTCTTCGTAAGCGATAGGGTGTGACTTGTGGAGTAAATCATCAACCTGAGGTTCTTGACTTTCCTTTTTTGGCACTGTTCGGGAATGGACTCAATCTTTGGCTATCTTTTGTCTTGGTGACTTTCTGGGGGAAGAAAGTGTCTGTGGTGGGGAGAATAGTCACACCCCGACTTTTTAATTAATTTTTATTTTAGTATTACTTGGCTCTGGGTCCTCACGCCATGGTTCGAGCTGGGTCCTGGTTTAAAATTTTTGTCATTTAATATTTTTTATTGGGTTTTGGACCCGTGCGCGGTCACCGAACAGTGGGTGGTGGCCGCACAGTCATCCCAGGTACCACGCAATAGTCTAAACATTAAAATAAGTAAAATTTTATTCAAGTAAAAACTAGTTTAATATTTAAATCATAATAATAATAATGCTATTGTGTAGATAATAATATTGTTATTATTAAGAATTAATAGTAATATATTGTTATTTAAAATTTTTTTTGTTAATATAATTGTTAATAAATTGTTATTAATAATTATATTATTATTATTATTATTATTATATTATTATTATTAAATTTATTATTATGTTATATTATTATTATGTTTGTTATTATTATTATTATTATTTATATTATTAATATTATTATTATTAACTTTTGTTTTATTATGACTATCATTATTATTGAAACCATTAATTATCTATTTCTGGTATATTTATTATTATTATTATTATTATTATTATTGTAATAATGATATTACTAATCAAATAAAATGGAAAAAACCCTGGAAAACCCTAATACTCATGGCGCACCCCCCCCGTTTCGACCCTCCCATGGGAGAGCCGCTGCTCTTTTGGATCCTCCTTGCACCGGCTCCAGTGGATGCTTCCCCTCCTGCTTCCCCTCCGACTGTGCCATGCCCAGCTCATGCGCTCCTCATGTATGATATCACACCCCACCAACTCCACCAACCTCACCTCTCCCTCCTGGTCGACGCCCACTCGCCGCCTCTTTCTGCCTTGGCCCCTCGCCCCCCACTGCGGACTGTCGGACTCCTTCCACACCTCCCTTCATCAGCACCCCCTCCAGCGACGACCCCCTCCTCCGGCCTTGTCCCTGTTCTTTTTCCCCAACCGAACTCCCCATCTTGCCACAACATCTCCCTGATGACACCCCACTCCGGTCGGACCTCCTCTCCGGTGCGGCCTCGTCCGGCAGTGCCCTTCCCTGTCGACGTAACCGCATCCGGCGACCCACCTTTCCCTCTTCCAGTGAATCCCCATTTCTGTAGTTTTTTCTATCTCCCTCTCCTTTTGATGTTATTCTGCTGCCGAGGATTCATTTTTTAGGGGTGTTTCCTATATTTTGGGTTCAATATTACTTCTTAGGGTTGTTTTTAACAGTCCTTAGGGTACGAACGATGTGCACTTGATGATCGCACATGAATGTCGAAAGAGTTTTTATTCTTGAGGATGGATTCCACTGGGTATGCCTATTTAAATTATGTTTACTTTGTTAACTTGATGTTCACTTCTCTTAGGTTGCTGGTTATGTGTTTTTGTTGTTAAATTAATTATATCAAGTGGAAATTATTGGTTCTTATTTGTTTGGCTAATTGTTTCACCTGTTTATTTGAGTTGACATGTTTTGTGGTTGATTAGTGTGGTGAAAATTTAGTTTCAAAAAAATAATTGATGTTGTATTTGAATTTTTGGTGAGTATGTGTCTTAAAAGTTGGTTTTCTAAATAGATATGGGTTGGATTTTTAGTGTACCCCTTTATTATGCCCTCTGAGTGTATTTTATAAATTGTGTATGTGATTTTATAAATTATATGAATGGCATGAAAGGTGTTTTTAACTAGTTTTTGTCATTCTTTGGTTTTAAAATGGATTTTGAGAGGGGTTTTTTTGGGTGTGTAAATCCATGAGTTTCTCTTTGAAAGTTGTTTTATAAATTTTAAAGCAGTTTAGTAAATAATGTAGATGGTGCGAGTTGTGTTTTGAAAATATGTGAGGTGGTTCTTTTGCGCTGTTTGTTCATTTGATTTGTTTTGAGTCCGTGTTTATGCATTTTATTTGTGCAGTTTTTGCAGCGTATCGGCGAGGAAGACCTGCAATATTGTAGTCGTCAGCAGGTCACACGTACTTGGGCATGAGTGTGAGAGGCACCGCGTCTTTGAAACCGAGCTTCAAATCAAGGTAGGTCCCCCACTGTACTCAACTTTTAAATTTAGAATTTATTAATTGGTTGATGTTTTATTAATTTCAATAAATGAGAAATAATATAAGATAATTAATTTTTAAATTATTATTTGGTTTAAAAAGAGCCTTTTATTTTATACACGATACTTGAAACATTTTCTTAACAAGCGGACACCTAGTATTGAAAGAATGCCTATTTGGAATTTAAACATAATTCACGGAATATCAAATTTAGTTCTAATTTTAAAGATAAATGATTTCTTTTGAACAAGTGTTTTGGGTTTTCACAAGAAATGAGGTTTTTCTTTTAAATTGGTGAAGGGCCATTTGGAACTTTAATAAAATAAATCATTTTGGAAAAACCACTCAGGGGTGATCTTTGGTGTGCATTGATTGTGTGAGCTGTATGTGATGTTTTTTCATCGTGACTGATTGATTTAATTGTGGACGCACAACTTTTTATTTCTTGTGTTGACATGGGAACCTGACATAATGAGTGAATCTTCTGAGAATGATTGCTACACTAGTTTAGATTACGCACTGGCTAGTGGCCCCATAGCAGGGGAATACCGAGTTATTGCTGCTATGGGTATTGGGCCCCTCGGTTAGGCTATATAGGGCTATGCTGAGAATTAAGGCGTTATGGCGTCATCAAGTTTGGGCATGCCTTTAGGATGAGACACAAGTATGGTATGTTCAAGATTTTTCACTATCTACTAATTTCAACCTATTTTTTCTTTAGTTTTTATTTTTATGTGGCAGATTATTGAGAGGTATATTTCGGTTTCTGGTCCATGTGTGCCACTTCTTTTCCATTTCCCTTAGTGTGTGTTGTGTGTTCTGTTTGGTATTCCTTTTGACTAACGACTAATGTTTGGATTTCTAAATTGTTTTCAAAAATGTTTTAAAATGAAATGCACCTATTTCTTTCAAATATTAAACTTCTTTTTAAATTAAAAAGGCCAATGGACTGTTACTTGTTTTAGAAATGAAAGTGTGTGTGTGGAAATCAATATTTTATGTAACTTATTTCAAACCTGGAATTAGTAAATTTCTATATTTAAAGCTAGCTCTTTTGGGATAGATATTAGGCAAGCCTACTGAGTTTTAATACTCACACCTATAGTTATTTTATCTTTTTAGTATTTTTGCAGGCTACAGCTTGGTTGAGTTCTCCTTGGGTGACATTTGGTCGTGAGTTAGAGAATGACCCACGAGGTCACACGGAGATGGTGGTTGTCTCTTTCGGTTCATTTTTTCTTCTTCTTTTGTTGTTGAGTTAATTTACTATGTTGATTTATTTTCCACTGCTCTGTTTTATTTATGATTCATTATTTATTTATTTTTATTGGGTGAAATCATTCCCATAGACTCTGTTGATGACCTGGTACTTGTTGCCGGCCTGGGAGGATCGGGAACGCCTCTCGGGCCTTGTCGCGGACCAGCTCGCGTGACCGGTTCAGGGTCGACCAGGGTTGGTTCATGAAAGATCCATTTAAATCATTGTATTGGTGGTTTTGTGGATCCCTACTATGTTGGAATGCGTTTTTATATTAATCTATTATCAGTCCCGATGTGGTGTAGGGAACAACAGAGAAGGTTCAGGAAGTTCATGAGACGATGAAGGTAGTGAAGGACTGATATATATATTAAGTAGACCATAGGATGAGAACCTCAATTTTTGTGTTTTTGGACTATGTTTTCTTAAATAACTTCCCTCACCGGGGGAAATAGAGGTGTAGTAGAAGGAATAAGATTTCCCCCAAATTTTTTGGTCCTTTTTAGTTGTTGGAGTACATTGATGAGGTGGAATAATTTTTTGTGATTCCACGATGACTAAATATGATCCATGATTTCTTCGAAATATTCGAGAGAAGTCTATATCATCATGATGACTCCCATTCAATTTAATGGATATAGTTTGATATTGATAATGAAATAACATTCATGGAGTAACTAATAGATATCTCAACCATTGGGAAAAATTCATGTGTGGATGAACCATTCAATTATTTCTTATGATGAGGAGTCACGATGGATTGGAGAATAATACTTAGGAGTGTGATACAAATATGTGTTCCTTGTATCCTAGGTTTTTTTTAATTTTTTTAAATTGATTGTGTTATGTGAGAATCTTGAGGATTTATGAAATATGCCTTTTCACTCACTAATGGTGTGTGCTATGGATTATATCATATAAATAATTCTAAACCCCTTCACAATCATGACATTTTATTATTATGACATGTTTTAAAACTATATTAGGTCTTTACTTCCACCAAGAGTGAACAATATCTTGATATATAGGGTGGGTTTATTTAATTTCTATTCTTTCCCTAGTGCTTTGTGATGATTGTGGTAATCACTAGCTTATTCTATGTAGAGGTTAAAATAGTGGTGAATATATCTGTGTGTAATAGAGTTATATTGAGTCTAGTGTGATATGGGGGATTTATTTTTATTATAATAGGATCCCATAGAGGTATCTCATAAGATGGTTGTTCGGGCCCCCTCTTTTTTCTATGTTCTGGGTTTATTTTTGATTCTCAAGGATGATAATTGTTTAATAGGTATCAAATATAATGGTAAAAACATTCCCAAATATTATTTTTTTACTAGGTATTTATGGTCCCAAATAAGTGGTCGGGGTGTTATGTAGGCTAAGAGAGGGTTTAATTTCATTATGGGGGTCAACATGCCTTGGTGGTGGACATGGTGGTGGATTTTTGGTTTGGGAGATCACTATGTGTGAAATAAGAATCATAAAACTTCCCAATGAAGGGAATGGATATAACAACCCTATACTTTTTCACATATTATTACATGATTTTAAGCTTAATTATCCATTAAATACAACCAAGTATTATAAATTATTATGTATTTGGAATATTATGAACATAATTAAAACATTATGAAACCAAAATAAAAACATCTTTTATTTAGTCTTCATAAAGATATCCTAACTCCCTTTGAGACCTTTTATCATCATAGGATAACCTAGAGAATATATAAACAAAATGGGATGAGATAAAAATCTTAGTAAGGTAATAATAATAATAATAATAATGTATAAAAATGGGTTATAAGGGATAACATATGGGTTAGAAGGCGTAATATAATGGCATAAAAAGAATAGAACATAAATAGACATATAGAAGAATAACATATAGAACATGGGATCATGTAATCACTGTATCATATAAATGTGACAAAAATATACATAATGACATAATCATGACTCAAGTATAACCACCAAGTCCATTTCAGATGGAGGAGCATAAGTCAAGGCTAACCACTAAGACCATTGCACATAGAGGAGCATGAGTCATGGTTATCCACCGAGACCATGGAACATGACATTTCATGAGACTAAAAATTTCAAAATGCATTATATTACTATATAGGAACACCATAATAACATGTTCATGAATATGTGTTTCACATGAAGAATCATACATAAGGAATCAAACATAAACATAAGGGTTACCCATGGAAATAATTGGGTGCCATAATCATATTAAATGGAATAACAAAAAAGAATATCATTTTGGGGTCTATGAAAGAAAGTATTTAAATCATAAATGGACATTAATAAGGGAAAATAGGAATATATGGTGATAAGTTATGTCAAACTGAAGTGAAAACATATAATAAAAGAGTTTAAGAAACTTTAAAAATAAAATATTTTAGGGTAGTTTAAATAAAATATTAAATATTATTTAAAACGAAAAAGGAATAATTGTTTATATAAAACTGGAAAGGAAGCAAGATAATTTTTCATGATAATATGAGTAATTTTAAAAAAATAATGGTCACTTAAAAAATATTGTGTAGGGAACTTGAAAATGGGTATGAAATCGAGAAGTTCCCTTTAATTAGAAACGCATCTAGGAATGAATTGAAAAGGGAAACTTTTTAAAACATGTATATCTACAAAAAATAAGGATGAAATAATATAGATAAATGATTATTGAACATATACACATAATTTATAATAATTATATAAAAATAAAAAACAATTACAGTAGGGTAATTTGAAAGAGATCATAACCTGAAGGAAAAATGAGGGTTCAGAAGGAATCCCCACCCTTATGTCTAAAAGTGTTCTTCACATGTACTTAATATCCTGGATAATAAAATTAAAAGCCTTAATTAATTAATTAATAACATTTTCTACATTTATTTTATTTATAATAATTTTATTACATTATTCTATTCCCTTTTTTGATGAGTTATATGATACAAGTTCATCATTCATGAGTGTTCGCTTCCTTGGTTTTCATGATCGATTCACATGCATACGTTTGTGGAAGATCATATGAAATTATTATAGTTTACATAAATTAAAATTATATGTTATTAATTAAATTACATAATATTAAATGGTCCTATATATCTTTTCTTTCTGATATGAGGATTATTCATTAGATAAAACATTAATGATAATCATTTAGATTATTTTTGTGTTTTCGATCATCAAGAACTAGTTTTGTTGTATTATTTAATATTATGTATACATTTTTGTTAAAAAACATTAAATAATATATAATAAATATATAGTAATATTTTTTTACCATATAAATGCTCGTATGACAATCCCTGAAGGTGAAATTCAAAATGGAAAACATGACATCCACGAATGGGGTAAATGGGCATCTCACAGATGATGTTCTCATTTTTAGAATAAAATGAGAGGGGAATAGAATTGGTAGTGGATCATTAAATTAACAAAATAAAATTACATTATATAAAAGAAAACCGATATATCATGTCCCTTGAATAAGGGTATGTGATAAAATGATATGAAAAGAAAAGAAAAGCGAAAAAGAATAAATTAAAATGAAATAAGATTTTACCTCTTGAATTCCTCACCTTGAGAACCTACATAGGGGAATTATTTTTGTTCATTTGTTGAGACCAATGGATCATATTAGTGGTATAGATAATTTAGAGGAGTGTTGGGTACAATTTAGACAAGCATGAAGGCTTTTGAGGTGTGATAAGGGGCAGCGAGGGGTCGTATTTATAGTGGAGGAGAGGGGTATTTTTTATTATTTTATTCATTATTTTATTATAGTGGCTCAATGCTGTCAATTGATTGAAAATTATAACAAAATATATTAAAATAACAAAGGACATTTCAATATCATGGGATTAAATTATCCATACATCATCAATGACTCAATAATTCTTGTATTTGTTAAATACTATAAATTACTATACTTCACTATTCACAAATATTCAACTATTTTAGAAAATAAAAAAAATTAATGAAAATATTTTTCAACATGTAGAATTTAAAAATGAACTCCATTTTATGAAAATAATTTCTAAATATGAGAAATTTAATTTTAAATTTTAAATCATCTGTTATTCAAAAAATACGAATTTAAAAATTATATCAAATTTTATTACACATTGAAAAATTAATTAATGTCTCAAAAATTATCATATAATCATAAGACAAAAAATATTAATTTATAAATCTATTTTGTGATAATGAATTTTCTTTTAATTCATAATTTTAATTATAACATGGTAATTAATTATTTATAACTTACAAAAATACCAACACATAATTTATCATTTCTATATAATTTATTTAATTGTACCAAGATATAAATATATCACATTTTCATTTATAAGATAATCAAGTTTTATTTATACATTTATAGGTGAGGATTCTTTTCAATGGGTTAGATTACTATTCATAAGGTTCGTTGTCACGACCCGCCTCCCCGGGTCATGAACTTTTTCATCTGACCCCATGGGTCTCCTGTAATACCTTAGTTGCCTTCCCATCACACCATAGGCTATTACACACTAGGGTCCCTTATCAGACTAATGACTGTCCCCATAGGCCAACACATGTTCTTTCTGTGTGTTTTGTCCTCACTCACACACACCCTAGAAACTTCCCAGAAGTTCACCCATCCTAATTACTATTCCAGGCCAAGCATGCTTAACTGTGAAGTTCTAATCAAACAGGCTGCCTAAAAGAAAGGGGCACCTTGTTGACATGGTCAGTAACATTTAGCCTTTTAAGTCTCACATTTCCAGGGGTGTTACATTATCCACACCTTTAAAGCACATTGCCCCCGTTGTGGACCCTAAGCCTCAAACCCAGGCAGTGCCTAAGCACTTCTGGATGGGTATTGGCTCTGATACCATTTGTCACGACCCACCTCCTCGGGCCATGAACCTTTTCATCTAACCCCATGGGCCTTCTGTAATACCTTGGTTGCCTTCCCATCACACTATAGGCTATTACTCAGTTGTGTCCCTTATCAGACTAATGATTGTCCCCACAGGCCAATACATGTTCTTTCAGTGTGTTTTGTCCTCACTCACACACACCTTGGGAAACTTCCCAGAAGGTCACCCTACCTAATTACTACTCCAGGCCAAGCATGCTTAACTGTAGAGTTCTAATCAGACAGACTCCCGAAAACAGAGGTGCACCTTGTTGACATGGGTAGTAATATCTAGCCTTTTAAGTCTCACTTTTCCATGGGTGTTACTAGATCCCTAATTATGGTTGAGTGTAATTTGTTATTATAAGTGTAATCAACCAAATGAAGGTATTTTTTCATAGATCTTATAAAATACATGATACATTCTCACAACTTTTCCTCCAATATCTATATGGTTTGCTCTATTTTTTCATCTGTTTGAGGTTCTAATGTAGTTCTATGGAATAAATTACTAACAAAAGAATGATTAAATCCTCTATATGAATTGAAGGTTATTTAATCATACCAATATGAGGTGATGGAACTTGGAACATCATTTATCCGCATGTACTCATCCACATTCCACCTTTTCAAAACATACATCGTTATTGAAACCTTTATTGGGAATAAATAACATAACATTGTATCCATATATTGCAATAACTAGATATCATCATAACGTCTCTAATACTAGGTTAATCATGTGATTAAATCCATAAATATGTCATCACAAGTCCACTTGGAGACTTCTATGGGCTCTAAGAACCCACAAGGAACACAATGTTATTACTTTAGCTATGTCCCAATCTGACACTGAGCCACAAAATCTTCCACTTCCCATTTCATCTCGGGCCCCAAAAAATATATCCTCAAAACAAAAAATATGTTTAGTACTCTTGGGTACTATACTAAAAGTTATATGTGAAACTCATAATGGACTCCCTTAAGTATCACTGTCGGGATAAACAACCTCCCCTGAAAAACTTCTATTTTGGGACCATTCTCAACTATCCCTTTGGGGCATCAATATGGCCAATAGGTTCACGAATAACCTCTACCTATATGTATCCTCACTAATAAACCTCTATCTACTACATCCGAGAACACTACACTATTATATGAAATAGGAAACATCCACTATAAACCACCCTTGAATCTAGGTGCATGGATTCTAACTACACTATTTACCTCTAAGAATATATGGACCATTGAAAAAAGTCCCTTCATGACTTCCTACTCAATAAATCTACCATTACATTCATATTCCTCAAGGTATTAGAGATTTTAAAATCATAGTCCCAAAAAAACATCACATTATTTACTTTTTAAAGATTTATATAATGGTAAGAGAGAATAAACCTCAAACTCTAGTGATATGTAAAAACCCACATAGTTTTCTTTGATGAGGTTATGTCACCGCAACTTAAGAGAAAACTTAATCATTTATAACTATAGATCATGGGTGTAATAGTTACACTTGTAGGTATGTGAATAATTTGTTCCATAAGAGATCACTACCTTATTACATATCAAGATGCATCCCAATCCAATATGGGAAGAATCAAAAAAATCTCAAACATCCCCCAATCTTCTAGAAGCCAAAGAACCAGGGCATTAATTAATCGCCCATTCTAAAAGTCAAGTACTATTTGACACTAATCAGCCAAGCTAAAATCATGGACGTTCCTGGTCATAACAATCTATGAGGCCACAATATGTGATAAATCATACAAGAACCTCTACTAATATCCTATGAGGCCTATTAAAGTCTGAAACTCTTCCATATTCTTGAGTGTGTACAAAGAAACAACTTCCTCAATCTATAACAAGTCTTTGACTACACCTGTATATGACACCGTAAGCCAAAGGAAATGTACCACCTGTATCCAAATAATTTTATTAGATAAATTTAAATAAATTTTGTGGTGTTGAAGGACATGTATGACATATATGAGAATATCATAATGATCCTTCTTAGGCATTGAGTGGATCTATAATTTATTGACGAAAATGACTAAAAACTAGTCCAAAAACTCATTGAACATATATTTCATGGTCCCCATTAATAAAATTAATGAATTCATGACAAAAAATGGAATAACAATGAACTCAATGTACCCATTCCTGCACCATAAAGAAGTATTTAGAATTTCATCTTCCTTCACCCTTCGCTGGTGATATCTAAACTTAAAATTGATAAAATAAAACAAACTGTCACATCGCAAATGGTTTAAAACAACATAATTCCTTGGATAATGGTAATAATTCTTGAATGTAACATGGTTCACCCTTTTTTTAACACAGAGTCTCAGGATACCATCATCCTTCTTGTTGGATGATACCAGATCATGCCATGGTCACACACTAGTTTAGATGAAATTATTCTGTATTATTTCCCTTATCTAAATACTAAACTCCAAAAACATAGATGGGTTCATAGAATTAAAATCCATTAAAATTATTGAATTTACACACTATAAATATTTATTTATCATGAAATCGCATTAATGGGATAGTTTAACATGCCCTATGATAAAGACATTCTGAAACTCCTCAACAACTCTATGAATTTTCATGATTCCCACTCCCCATAAATTTGTATAAAACTCTTCCATCAGTGGTAAAAGTGTATCCACATGCATACTTACCAACTAAAAACCATGTTTTATTATGAAAAAATCACACTAACTATCCACATATGAGAGTGCGACATTCCTTTATATGTAATAAATAACTGCACATATAGAATTCAACCAATCAATGTTAAGAATGACATCATATAATCATATCATTAGAAATATGAGATCCTAAAATGAATGATGTTTCCTCATCACTAGCATACACCCATAACAGATATCAGAAAATAAGGTTAGGACACCAAATTTCAGAAAAAACACTATGGTCATGGGAATACTATCCATGTCTAGTCCCAATACACTGACTATGTTTGGTAAAACAAAGGAGTTTAAAGTAACTAAATCAATCTAAGATGAAAATGGTAGATAATAAATGGATTGCACCACTGTTTATCCCTCTCCCCTCTCATATGAACAACTCTATAGTATGGAACTTTCCATTGCTGGATCCTTTTCCTCATTGATGATGGAAACATCTACAACAGAACTTAAGTCGGGGTATCTTATGAGGGATATGATACTGAGGCTTACCCCTAAATATTTCATCACCCCATAGTGATACATAATTATGGTATCTCTACTTCTGATATAACCTCATCAGCCACTATTATGGATACTAATTTTGAACCTTCCCATCACTACCATGTTAATCTCTAAGAACCACTAGAAAATGATAATGATGATAACCACGACCCCCATATACATTGAACACTAGTCTAAATTAATTATTAAAATCATAGGAAGAACATTCCCGAATGGTTAAAAAGGAAGCTGATTAGGATGACTCTCCATTACATGAAACCTAAATGGTCCTAGAAATTGAGACATTTACCAAAAACCCTACTTCTAAAAGAACCATGTTCAATCACCTCTTCCAATAGAACACATAGGGAGTTCATATTCTCTATGACTCTTTATTTCTTATACACCTCCAAATATGTTGGAATCACAATTGGATTGACCACAAACTTTTGATTTGAGAATATCTATTCATTAAGATGTTTTATACAGTCTCACCATCAGTAAAAAAGATTATGGGTTACATGTAAAATTTCCTTAATCAATATCCTAAGTCCTCCAAAAGAAACGCTCCCTTGATAAAGATAAATAAGTTCATGCATCATTTCATAATTAATTTTGGATGATATGATCTCCTCTAGAAAATCCTTCAATATATTTATATAAGAAACCCTCACCTCCATACAATCACCAAGATACAATAAAAAAATTGATGTGAAATACCCCTCCAAAAAATAATTACCAATGGAACCTAGAACATATCTTGAGCATGGTATGGACTGAAATAGATCTCAAGCTTCTCCAACCTATGAACTTTCTCCATCTTGAAGACCCTCCCAACGTACTTTTAAAATCCCTTCCATGGAAAACAAATGTAGCACTCACTATCAAGAATCATCCTCTTCTATCGGGTCAATCCTATGATGATCCACCATATCAACCAACTATACCTCTACTAAAAAGATTTCACATGGATTATGACTTGGAGACATTCCTAATAAAACTGAACCCCTAAGCTCAGTAGGATATAATTTTATTAATTTTCATTAAATTAATTCAATTAAATTTCCCTAAATTTCACAAAATTAAAACAAGAACTCAATCAATCATGATGCATTCTCTCTCTTACGTCTCTACACTATAAGCAGTATCAACTCACTTGGTCATCCATAAAACTCAAGATATTTACATTTTATCATGGGGGGACCTATAATCCAAAATCCTAGATAGAGTTTCAGACCTATTTCACACACAAATATCGATTAACACTGTTTTAATAACTCCAAAATTCATCTTATCAATCAATCTAATATTATAATACCACTCTATTATAACCCCCACCCAAAAAGTTACTCCTCTTATGTTAGTAGTGAAGGAAGAGAGATAATGACACCCAAGACTCACCTTCAGTAGGCTATGGGTTAACAAATAACATTAAGGGTAAAAAATATCACATATAAAAGGTGTTTACCTCAACTATAAACACAGGACCAGGAGAAAGAATGGAAACCCCTAATAAAATCCATCTCATCAAATAAAAAGAAAAACAAAAACGATCCAAAAATTAATGTATAATTTTAAAAATTAAAAAATAGTATCCAAATAAATACTAAAAGATATTTTAGTTCAATGAATGAAAAGAAAATCCAATATCCTTTATAATAATGTCAATTTCAATCCCAAAGTCCTAGAAACCTGATAAATATTTTTCATAAATGTAGGGTTTATATAAGATATTTTTTTAGTAGGATCCTTCCAAATGCATTATCATTCACATGAAAAAGAGTGCATAATAATGAACTTAAAATAAAATAACATATAAAACATTTACCTAAACATGTCATCAAATGAATAAAACCATATACATAAAAAATAACCAAATAACACAATGAAATGTGATAATATAATAAGAAACATATTTATAATGGTACCCTAAACCTGTTTCTAATTATTTTATACTCTCATTCCCCAATTTCAATTGTCTTGGAACTACCATGCCTTTCATAATAAATATTCTTGTGGAAAAATGGAAAACCATATCATAGCCCACCTAAAGATACATATAAAACCACATCACACCATGCACCTTGTGAAAAAAGTAACCAAATCCCCATCCTCCAATAACCACTACCACATAACCATATTTATTGGGAAGGGATAAAATGAAGGAATTCAACCTTGTTACCTTGTCTCAAAATTCGTGACCCCCACAACAGGCCACCACATCCTCTATTAAATCACCTCCTCTAATTTACTATATCCATATCACATTATATCTATTTTTTTTAAAAAAAAAATCGTCTATAATAGAGAATGTGGAACTTGTGGTAGCTAGCCATCCACCCTCAACATATTTTTTGTTTGATAAATCACTAGTAACCAAAAACCTATTGGCATTGATGTAAAAACATAACTCATGTGTAGTGTATATAGATATAAAATAAAATAAATATGATAGATAGATAACATAAAATCCCAACCTAGGTGTTCATAATAAGAGAACCAATGTTTCTCAAAATATCACCTCATATAACCACACCTCCACCATATTCCTTTCTGCTACTAAATTAACTACACCACATATGTAGGCCGCACAAAAGACACATTACATTATCCTATCTATGAAAATTCATTCCATTATTTTCAAATTACCAAAGTTTTTCATTTATAATTCCCATTCATTTCAATTTTAAAACTAACCCCCTTGTTATTCAATCCATAAAATTAATTTCTCCCTACATTAATTACCATTTCTATATTTCATATTCATTTCATAGATATAAGGAAACTAAAAAAACACAAAACCCATCTATCTCACACCAGTGAACCTCATAATAGAACCACACCATGTAACAACCACAACACATCTCATTTTGTTTTTACAATAGATTCCATACCAAATAATTTATTATTTTCATAGATATTCTCACACAAATATCATATCCCATCAATAAAAAATAATTATCTATATATAAGTTCATATCCTTTTTCATGTGTTTTGAGTTTAACTAAACAATCCAAACACACCAATTTCAAAATGAATGAAATTATAAAACTATAATCCATGGACTAAAATATAGGAAATATTATAAGAAAAAGTTAACCTCATGTGCTTTTCACCCAATCCCTTAAAATTAAATTAATAAATTTTATAATTTTGATTAATCTGATATATATCATATAGGGGAAGAAAAATGAATGATATTCCCTTATATACATCCAAATAAAGATAGAATAAGGATACAATACCTTGAAATAATATCCAATGAGGATAACCACTCAAAAAATAATAAAAAAAGATCATTCCCCACCAAGATCAATGGAAATATCAACAAAAGCTATCCACAACAAGCCACCATCAATACACAATGAAACTATTCTTGAAACTGAGGCTATGGATGCTATGATTTTACCAAAAAAATATGATAATGAGAAGAATGGTTAAGTGAGAAGAGGGGGAGATCAATCCTCAATCCAAGAGACATGATATATTGATACAAGGGGTTTGGATTCATAATGTAATGGATGAATCAGTATAGGGAGGTCTATAAATAACCTACCTCTCAAAGCAGTAACAAAGGAATTGATCCACAGTGTGAGTTGATACACCTTTTAGAAGTGAACCCCATAAGACTCCACAAGGGTTTGGTGGATACCCATAACACCCATGGTGACTCCAATCGAATGGAGATATGAATATCTCATTCCCCTTTCCCTTTTTTCACCAAATTATGAAATATTATTTAATCACCACCATAACCTAGATTGTGGCATAATCCAAGAAATGGTGGATCCTACATAGTCTACCATAGTATGGATCAAAATGACTAGTTATTTTCCCATCATAGTGCCTAAGGCCATGATGTGGTGATAAAATTTTCAATATTTCAAAATTAGATCCCCCCATTATGCCGCACCTTGATAGAATCCCTTCACTAGATATTTCTGTGCTACTTGTTCAACATTTAATGAGATCCCAGTGAACACAGCCACCAGATTTTCCACCACTTGGGTGTGGTGGCCCCAATAATATCTCAATTCTCTCTTATTTCCTCCAAAACACCCCAAACAACTCCTCAAATCCACCAAGACGTGGAAAACCAGATTATAAAGGGCAAGGTGGTCTAGACCATGGTATATATTTCTATTTTACAACAAAATTTTCCCAAAAGAAAAGGATTGTTTAGATCCAAAATCAACAAGATGTTATAAATATTATATTAAACAAGTAATATATCTATCACACCTTCTTTAAATGGTCCAATTGTTATCAAGGTATTAGAAAATGAAATTTTCACACAATTATTCTTATGGTCATGATGATTTCTACCTTCTATACTTATCATTGATCAATGATGTTTAAAATGGAAAATATCATTACAATTGAAATATTTCACTTCCTACTTAACAGTTTTGGTGTAAACTTTTCTAATTTAAATTAAATCACAATAAAAATTCCTAACTATACCACAATGTTAACACTTTCTCGGTCTCATGAGAAACTTAACAGAATGATTCATACTATATTTAAGATAATAATGGAATTTAATTTTCTTGCCTTTATATTTTCTTTTTGAATTATTTTTTGTATTTTTCTACCTTGATCATTTCTTATTGTTGTTTTAATGAGATTCATAAAGGTCAAAAAACTCTATCTTAACCTTCTCTGTGTATCAAAAAACTATATAAATAATTTTAAATTCTTAAGTAACTAATGTCCATTGAAAACATTCTTTTAATATGATATAAAATATATCAATTTTAAATTTCTCATTAAGAATATAATTTATATTATACCTAAAAAATCTATTTAAATTTTCTTTACAAAAAAACTTGATTCCTCACCCAACTACCTTAACACTAGAAATTATCTTCCCATTATATTTCAAATAAAATTAGTAATATATATTTCAATAAAAATATCTTTAAATTACACATATTCCATTGTATCAATCTCATTATTCTCTTCGGTATTCTAAATCAAAGAATTATACTTTCACCATAAATATAATAGATAATTATAGTTTCTTTACAATTTTCTGAATAAACCAAAGCATCAAATATCTCCTCTAAAGAATTGATCCATCATATACCACTAGTGGGTTTAATGTTCTAGAAATATTTGAGGGTGTTGTTTCATGAAATACTCTACTATTTATATGTTCTGCAATAGAAAATTTGGGTTCTCCTTTTCGTGGTTACCACTATTTATAACCTATGTTAGTTAATTTTATGTATCTAAACACTATTAATTGCCAACTCAATTCATTAAAGGATGCAGACTTGGAAGGATAGTTTTTTTTGGATTATTTATTACATAATTTAACCTATTTCATATTTCAAAAACTATTCTAAAATATACATAGACTAGGTGAAATACATGGATTCCATTAGGATAATAAAACAAATTCATGATAATGTAGTCATATATTAAGATACCTATATTGTCCTTCTATATCAATATCCTCACCTCTAAATATATCTAAAACAAACTGTGATACAATATAAAAAATACCATACATAACCAATCTAAAAATTAGATGATTTATACTATGGATTTCTTTACCCAACATTCCTATGAACATTTATTTTTAGAGTTATGGATAATTAGAAAAATCATAAAATTTCAAAATGGTACACTTCAAAAAAAAATATATTTTCTCCACAAAACATCTTCTTAAATTGAAACTTATGATTCATTCATGAATCACTTGTTTTAGATAAGGTGAGTCTTAATAAATAAAATATTTAAATTTATAGAATTATTATACATTATTAAATCCTATAAGATTATTCAAAAAAATATGGTGAGAAAATAAAATTTGGTAACAGATTTAAAATGAAAGGATAGATATCAATACATTGAACAGTATGGAAATCTAGGAAAAAATTTTCAGTTTTACACAATAATAATTGAGATGAAATAATCACAAACTCATGAAATAAAATTCCTTTAAAATGATTTTTATAAAAAAAATATCATAAGTAATAATATTATAAAACAACATAATCATGATGGTCATTTGGGACATCATATTCCTATATTTCTTACCAAAACACTTACAATTAACGTTCTTAAAAAAATTCCATCTTAATTAATTCAAACATATATTCTCTGGAGAATAAATCATTAAATAATGTATTGGAAGCCCATAATGGACCCATCATATATAACTTTAATTATTGATAACATGAATAAAAAATAATATAATATCACTTTCATTAAATATCTCCCAAAAACATCATTTTGAAACCCTAAGTATAAACCCTTATAATTATATAATTAAAAAATAGAATAAATAATTTTATTTTATAACACATTAAAATTAATAATTCATAGAAAAATCAAAAATGATTTATCTTTTCAAGACCTTGAAAAATAAATAATAAGATTCATTATGAATAAAAACAACAAGAAAAGGTGATCAAGTGGTAAATAATAAAGCTTTCATTTCACACTATTATAATGAAAATAAAAAATGACACATATTAAAAATATTAGTTTTTAAAGCATTATAAATATTGTCAATGATTATATAAAATGAATTAAATAAAACATTTAACTTCTGAGAAAATCATTTTTTAGTTAATATAGACATGTAAGAGAAAGGGTTCAAAGTAAAATATTGAAACATTAAAAATGATGCTTAAAAGAAAACTAAGTTACCACAAGTCAAGAAACACATCATATATCATATAACATCATGATTAATAAAATTATATTAATTATTTAATTGATTAATAACATTGTTTCTGTATAGTCCCATATTATTATTCCTTTTGTTTCATTTATTATCAGGTTTCATTTCTCTTGTAAATTTGTATAGCTCGTATTGGTCATTTTAATGTTGTTTTGTTTATAATCTCTAAAGAATGTTTTGTATCATGTTAATAATAACAATTACTTTTCATGTAGTTCTATAAAATATATATGTGTCATGGTACAGGGTCCATATCATTCCAAAAATAATTTTTGTGATAGGTTATGAAATATTTTCCTTTTTAAAATCATCCTTTATATGATTGTTTTTTAATGATTAAAATATCATGTAGTATTTACTTTAATTATATTATTATGATACATATATCACCATTAAAGATTTTTCATGAAGATTTAATAAATTTTTTTGATTTATTTATGGATTAAAATATTATTTCAATGAAACTATTGGTGAAAATTGATGGAGAATAATTAGAACTATAAAATTTTTATAGATATTTATTTCATAAAAGCAATTGATTTTATTAAAAAAATATACATATATATATATATTACAATTACATAATCATGAAAACATCATTATATTCTCAACATTACATAATATTTCTAGTTTTCTAGTTTTCTTAATCATTTGTGACATATAACATCATTTATTTGTGTGGTAAAAATGACCCAAACCGGAAAAATTTATAATGACTAAATGATGGTGAATTCATTATTGTATAGTAATAATCATTTTAAGTAATTTTAATTATTTAAATAACTTGTTATTAATGTAATAAATTAGGTTCAATAAGAGGTATGTGAATATAATAAGTAAATTAGAATCGTAAGATGTTATCACTTTTATTGTGTCTTGATATTCGTATTTTAGGTGGTTAAATAGTTTGAAAATTATTTATTATAAATAATTTTAATTGAATTTAAAAATGAGAATTTACAAAACCTTAATAAATTTATAATTATCACATTAATTAATTATATGAATTTTTATAATCAATAAATTATAGAAGTGGACAATAATGAAATATCTCATTCATGGTGGTTGTAGTTTTTACCTAATATGAGAACCATTTTCATTTTCCTACCTATGGAAAGAAGGAAGAAAATGGTTATTAAATAAATATAATAACCTTTAAGTATTATAATGAGACTTATTTCATTATATTATTATGTTAATAATATATTTAACATAGGTGTAATAAGAAAGACACATCAAAGAATTTGGTTGTGATAACTCCCTCTTTATTGGATATCCTTCATTAGGACTCTCCTTAAGATTACATAGATTTGTATTTAATGAAGAACAAAACCAATAAAATATTTCAAAAGTTTTTTTAAGGTTTTTTTGAAGGTTATTTTGTTCTACGGTGTTCATGGTGTGTGGATAAGTGAGATGATTAAAGGATTATTTTATAAGTGATCGATGTGTGACTCTTGTAAATAATTGTTTTCCCCACAAATTATAAATTTCATAATAAATAAAAGAGGAAAATAATTTGAAAAAAAATAAAAGATAAGATATCTAGGATCAAGAATCCAATCAAACAATCAATTAATGATGGGGAATTGGGGTTTAATTATTCATTATGGAATCATTTTCATGACAAAAAATGAAATGGACCATAATAATTAATACATAACGTGTCATCAAAAATAAAAAAAATACTAAAAATATTAATTTTATATAGGTGGTAAAATTATTATAAATATATGTACATAAAATTAAATTTAAAACTACATTTAAAAAAAATCCAATTTATGCATCAAAATGAATTTTTTCAAAAATCATGTTTAGTACTGATTTTATTGAAATATATTTATTTATAAATAAAAAATTTATAATTATATGAATTTCAAACTAATATAAATAGATTTTTTTATATTGAATACCTAATCAAAGGAAAAAGATGTACTAATTTAAAATATATAATTTTCAACAATTCACATAAAATCCAATTACATTAGAAAAAATCCCAAATATTCACACTAATATAATTTTTATATTCCTAATACAAAAAACATGTTCATTTTATCCAATTAAAATAATATAATTTAAAATTTTAATATATTAATAAAAATATTTTAACACTTGGAAAATAATTTATTTAAAACAAAAAATACATCCATTTTCCCAATGAAAATTCATATTAATGTTAAAAAACATAAAAATATTATTTCAAAGGATATAATAATAACTATTAGTATGAATAAAATTTGAAATTAATTTTTTAGAAAAAATACATGGGTTAGCATAGAACAGATCAAGCCATGGACTTGGGAGATGGTCCTAGTCTCATTGGGATCAAAGAAGTAGGATTAAGTTTCAATCAAAAATAAAATTTGGAATTTAATCAAAATAGGCCATCAATATTATTGGGAAGCAATGATCCTAATGAATATGTGTATTTTCTATAAAAAGGTAAAAAAATTATATTTATGGTACTCCTGACTCCATCAGTTTTAAATATGTTGTCTTAATTCTTGATTCTTCTTGATAACTTTGGTGGGAGTCATTCATTCCAAATATGAATTAGAGGGATTTAAAATGGAATACTTTATAGGTGATGATACCTCATAACATTTATATTGAGATTATAACCTCATAAAAATCTAAAAAAATGAATTTATCTATCAGGGGAAAAAAATTATGTAGTATGCTAACCAATTCATCAAACTTGTTCATTTCACCATAGTAATATTTTCTAATGGTAATCTAAAAACTCAAAAATTTGATATGGGCCTTTGACCAGATATACAATCTCAATTATTTCTACTAAAAATACTGAATTATGATGATGTTTTTGATATAACCCTGAGGGTTGTGATCGACCAATGAGGGATGCTATTGCTTTTTGGGGCTTCTTCATTGCCAAGTGAGAGTGAGGCCATCTTTCTAGAAACAAAATATAGTATAATGATCTGAGAATAGGTAGTAGAAAAGGTTCATGATGCCCATTTCATCGAGTTAATTCCAATCCCATGGAGTTTATACATAACTCTATGATATTTTATCATATATTTATCTTTAATAATTTGTTTATGTTCGATAGCTTTCTTTACCCGCAACATCGAGTTTAAATGATCAATAATATACGATTGAATTATTATTTTTTAATTTGATAATTATCAAATAGCCATTGGATTATAGGTTATGAATAATACCAACTAAATTATAAAATTTTATTTCATTACATATGTTTTAAATCAATTCATTGGTTATCAATTGGATTAAAAATAAAATAAAATCATTTGAAGGTTAAATAAGATGTTTTTTGAAAAACTATTTTAATGTGTCCAATGTATTTATCTTAATAAATTAAAAAAACACTCTTAATGAGGATTTATAAGTATTTTTTTGATAAATTATTCTATAAAATATATTAATATTCATTTAATTATAGTTTTTATTCAAGGTATGTGAATAAATTCATTTTATGAGTCAAAAATCATTTTCATCAAAAATGGTTTTTATTTTCTTATTTTCACGAATATTACGATTAATTTATATTATTTTTGTCATTTTTTGTTGATCAAATTAATACCAGTATTGAAATAACCATTAAATAATATAATTGGGATGAAGTTTTTTGATGTTTCTATAACTCCCTGACCCCATAATCCCACAGCTAGTGCATTAATTTAATATATTGGCATGATTACAAGGAATCAAGTCCAGAAATACTGATCAACTTAGCAGTCTTGTAAAATAGATTAAATACATGAACGTTACATTACACATTCAAACATAAGTAATCCTTTGACAATTCCATTATTACCCTAGCTTAACCCTGCATATCAATCATAATAATCTTCTTGGAATCCTGGGAAAACAAAATATAAGAAAGGGGTGAGCTCAGATTCTGAGTAAGGGTAAATAATTTAGCAGAAGCTATAAACTTTTAAGGCATGTTGTGTAATAAAAAAACAGCCATTTAGACATAAACTTGAAAATAATTTGGACAAAATAAATCAAACATTACCATATAATCATTCATATGGATATTCTACTAGTTGAATAATCACAAGTAATAATTAATTTCATAATGAGGGAATGCCTAAGGGAAGATATCATTACAAAATAGTCAATGCCTCGTGGCTAGACTAAAAATGTAATTTTTTTGAAGGCCTTGTGCCAAAACACTAATTTGTATCATGAGACCTACCGATTCATCGAGGGGATATAGTGAGCCCCACCTGTCACTTACTAATTCCACTGCATTCCTGATATGAAAATGTTGAAACGTAACATAAACATTCGTATTAAAACTAGATTACGAAATGTCAATACTTTAGCCATAAACCATGAATGGTATAAAAATATAACATCCATAGTCAAACATACCATAACTCATTAAATACAATATGGAATATTTTATTATAATAAATCAACCTTTGTCAAGAATAATATCTAATAAAGAATGTTGAGATAGTTGAAAATGAGCAGTAAAACTTTTTGAGAGAAATATCTCTTTTTGTGAAATCATTTAAAAGTCACACATTTATAAAGTAAGTAATTTGAATGTGATTTTTGATAAAAGTTTCCCATAACACTTTGAAAATTTTTAATGTAATTATCATTTTAAAAAAATCATGTCCATATAAATAAATCCTTAAAACTATTTTGAAAATGTGGACATCAATGACAAATATTTAGAAGAATAAATATTTAAAAAATTTAAAATGATGATTTAGTTAAAGAGTACCTTAAATGAATAATTTTGAAATGTCTTTTTTGAAACATGGACATGGATAATAAATATTTCCCAAAAAATACTTACATATAAACAATCTCAGATAATAAGGAGATTGAGAAATTAACCCTTACCTTGCACTTTCCTTTGGTCGAGGGTACATTTAACCTCTTATATAATGACCATAGTATGTTATTAAATTATAACAGAACCATATTAATATTTATTATATCATGCATAATTCATTTGTGAATTTATAGAATGCATTTAATAATTATTTCCATGTTAAATTAACATTTTGTGTAATAATCGCTTTCTTTATCGTACGTGTTTTAACTTCTTATTCATGATTGTATCATTTAGATAATGATTTAAATACTTGAAGAATATAAAACATGATTTATATATCATATATATTTAGAATATAAATATGTATAATATATAGATATAAGAAATCGATGACACTGTTTATAGAGATGGTACGTCGTATGTACGGATAAAGATGTTTCTTTTTTTATATCGTATTGAATGGAAGTAAGTGAATAAGATATATGAAAGTACATATATAAATATATATATATACATATATATCTCTCTCCATTTAAATTATTATTTCATATATTACATACTTATTAATAATATATATTTTTATAATCATCGTTGAATGGTGAACGTGGAAATAAATCTCATCGAATCGTGGAGATGGTAAGTCGTACGTACACACGAGCGACGATATCATTTCTTTAATGATTAAAAGGTGTGTAATTGGATGTTATATTAATTTTACTGAGAAATTAACATGTTATATTCATTAATTATATAAATATTACTCATAATTATATCCATTCAAATAACATAGTGTTGAATAACAAATTACACCACTACAGGGAGACGGTACGCCATACGCACGCACGCATGGTGACATTATCATTAATAGGATGGACAGAATAATGAATATGGTTGCACCATATTTACAATAAAATAACAAAATTTATAAGTTACTTGAGTTATTATTTTTTTTATGGAAGTAACAAATTCATAGAAAGTGGATGAAGAAAATATCTTTGAAAGATGTGATGAAATAATTACCTCTTCTTTGGGTTCTTCCTTTTGATTTGAACAAAAGGACTCCATAGGTGGAATTTATTCTCAAGAGAAGGAATCTAGTTTTAATTGAGGGATGTTGGGAGGAGATCTGGTTATGGTTTGGATGATTCAAATGGATTTAGAGGTGTGATTTTGAAAGAAGGGGAAGTTCCCTTTTATAAGAGAGGTGGCCGTCACTTTAAGAAAAGTTTGAAATATTAATTTATTATAAAATCGTTTTTGGTTTCTAATGGCTCAAATTTATTTTATTTCAAATATAAGTTGGGTATGGGTCAAAATACTCTCTTACAATAGATTTTAGACAAGTTTAGGTCACCATATTAACTCTATCTTTTAGATTTAACTCTTTGTTAAATAATTTAACTTTTACTATGTCTTCTAGTATTATTATAATAAATGGTTAATAAACCTACTATAAAAATCGAAGACAACCCCAAGTGGTTAATTATTGTTATATCTAATATTATCTAAGTCCTTTGGGCAAAAATTATATTTTTAGGAGTATTTTATCGTTTAATAAAAATGTATTTTTTTTAAAAACTCATTTATGTCAATTTTGACACTAATTAGTAATTAGTTTTTTTGTAAAAGACATAAAAACATTATTACATAGAAAAAAATCATTGAATCAACCTTAACATGTCATATTAGCATATAAAATTCATCAAATTCATCTAAAGTCTCAATTTACATTTATTTTGATATTTATAACATCAATTATTTTAATTATTCATTAATAAAGTAATTCATGTATCATCATTGTGTCATAAATAAATTTAATTAATTAATGTCTAAAAATTATAAATAAAATAACATGATGTATGAAATAGTTTTATATTTTTAAATAATATTTATAGTAAAATTTATATTATGTATAACCCTATATTAAAATGGTTTAGTTATTAAACATTGAATTTTACACTTTTAACTCTTCTTTAAATTAAATAATAATAAATGTCTTAATCTAATCCATGTGGATCAAGTAGGTTCATATTTTATTCCTAAGGTTGATTTTGGTCCATAAACACTTCTATAATAGAATTATTACATGTGTTAAGGTAATTATAACATCATTTTTAGCGCTAATTACCTTATTTACTTTTAACCATGACAAATAAAATTCAAAAGTTACTATTCACCAAAAATTACATTCATATTATTAAACCAAATTTTACTTAATTATGTCAACCGTTTCTCTAGGATTTTTAAATTCAATTCACAGAAGCGGTAAAATTATGTTTTATGCAAATTTGTAAATGTTCCTAGAAGGTTGGTAAAAGAAGGTAAAAAAAAAGACAATAAAATTTTATGTGTCTAAACTTATTATAAAATGACTCCAATGAATTACATTGAACTTTTATAGGTATTATATATCTATTTTGACTTAAAATAAATTTAAATAATATAAATAATTATTTAAACAAAAATTCAGTTTTAAACAAGAACGTAGTGTTTTTCACTATTCATCAAAAATTGATAGTTTTCAGAAAAATAAAAAAATAAACCTAAGATAATTTTGATATTACGAATCCAAAAATGATGTCTATTTTAAAAACATAGAAGTTTCATTAATTAATTTAAAATTAATTCCCGTTATCAAAACCAGAAAGCAGGTTTTTGGGAAGAAAAAACTATCAAGAGATTGATATGTGTTTATGTCCAATTTAAAAGAGAAATTACTTCTAATGACCAAAGTTGGATTAGATGATAAAATATAATATAATTATAGTTCAAAACCATTAAAATTCATAATTTAATACTATAAATAATTTTAACTCAACAAAATCAATTAAAATTTAGTATCTTTCACTATTGATCAAAATATGAAAGTTATCTGAAAAACAACAAAAACTTATCCAAACTAAAATTTTATGACCCTAATTTAAAGAATATTTTAATTTCATCATATTGAATATATAAAATATTCTAATATTGGATTTAAAAATGATTCCCCATTAAAAGGCTAAAAAGATGCATTTTTGAAAAATAATTCTTTTATCTGAAAAATTGAATTTGTCATTATATTATGTATAATAAACACAAAATATAAATGTTAAAATTATATAAAAAATATATAAAATTCCAAATTTGGTTATTACTATTCATAATAGATTTTTAAACGGCTAGTTTGATAGGTCTTTGTGTGCTTGAACTCGGTGTCGCGTACATCACACTCTATTGTGTTATTCCAAGAGAAACATACCATGGATTCTTGGGGTGTTATATTCTTACCTAATTCTATAAATTAAAACCTTGAAATTTGAAATTGTTCATTGAAAATAAAAAGTTAAAAAATAGAAAATACTTTTGTGGAAAACCCACATCAGAAATAGGGTTAATAAAATTTATACTTAAGAAGAGGTTAAGGGAAATGAACAATTCTATTCCAAATTAGGATTTCGAATCGGAGAAATTGGTGGAAATTATAGTTGGAGTAAAAACATAAATATTTATAGGGATTGATTGAGTTCATCAATCGCAAAAAAGTGAATGAAAAATTTAGGGCCTCAAAGACATAAATCTATGATAATTTAAAATATCATCAGTTCAACAAAACATAGGGTATTAAGATAACACATTTGTGGTTTTAAGCTCCTTTAAATAATGGTTAAGAATTAATTTCATCATAGAATAAGTAAAAAAGAATACTTGAAAAGTAGAGTTCCATCTGCTAACTAATTTCTACCACAAACTCATCTTTCACTCCAAAAGATAATATAACTCAAAAATATTCTATTTATCATAATCATATTGGGTTAAAAAAAATTAATTTATAATTCATCTATCAGACCATTTTAAAAAACTACATTATACAATCTAGGACATCATGTAGGCATGTGATAGGTGATGCATCCTTGTCGCCCTTCAGTTGTGGGTTCAAGTATCGCAGCCTTTCCGACCGCGATAGGTTATCGCGCGACATCTGGATTATCCTTTTTATAACCATCCAAAAATAATCTTAAGAAATATTTTAACCCTATAAAATAGTATCCAATGTCCAACTTAATCCATTCTGACCTTTATAGTTATCCAAAATACTTCTATCCAAACTCTCTCTAAAAGGTCTCTACATTATAAAATCAATTGTAACATCAGATTCGCCAAACAACATAAAGTTACTCTTACTGTCACATACATAAAATATGAATACCTTAATCATATTAAAACCTTAATGAAAAAACGTATTGTACAACAATCCTTATATATATCAAATTCTTATTATAACCAGAATATAATTCTTGGATCCAAAAACACAAATAAATTAATTATTCCAGTTTAACTGTAGTAACAGTATATGCTTGGCCTAGCTCCCTTGACCTTTTTTAGGTAAGTTTCCTTGGTTATTAGGAAATTAATTTGCATAATTCCACATTTCTGTACAATTTTAACAGTAAACATTGATATCCTCTTTCTTTCCCTTACAATCATGAGCCTGGTGACCTTTTTCTCCAAATTTGTAGCAAGCTCTAATTCCTTTTAGGCAAGTATTGTGGTTTTCTTCCCACAATTATCAAATAATAGAAAATCCTTCTTTCCATTTTTCCCTTTATCTATCTCTTTCTCCACCGTTCTTTTTTTCTCTTTCTTTACTTTAATGTCATAAGACTTAGTGAATTCCTATTCTGTCTGGATAGCACACAAAACTATATCTTCATACGATGAGAAGGATTGTGAGACTAATGATCTACAGAGAAATGGTTTTATCCCATTAAAGAATCAATATATCTTACTCCTTGTGTTATTTATATAATCTTCTCCATGACTTTCTAAACTTTTAACATTAGCACCATACTTTGTGACATTCTCATCCACTTTTTTCCTTAGGCTCAGAAATTATATTTCCATATCTGCTCAATGGCCACAAGGAAAGTATTTTTATAATAAAATATCTTTAAACTCCCTAAATTCCATATTTTATACTTACTCATCCTTCTTTGTGTTTTGAATCAATGACCACCATTGATCTTCATCTCCTGTGAGGTGATAAACTGCCATGACAACTTTTTCCCTTTCGCTACTCCACAAAGAATGAAATATTTTCTCTACAGAACTTATCCATTTCTCAGTTACAAAGGAATTTGTACTCCCATTGAATGTTGATGGATGTTTCCTCATGAAGTAGTCTAACATTGATCCACCACATTGTGGATCATGGTGCTACATACGAGTAAGGTTATTATTCATAACATGAGTGAGTTGTCTCAGCATGGTTGTAAGATGATCAGCACCATTATCATCACCTACTCCACTATTATTATTCTATGTATGAGGGAAATCCCTACATGGATTATGTGAATTGATACAGTTTTCATTCCTTCCAATAGGTACTATTTCTATACAGTGTCATACACTATATTACTTTATGAATTGCAATATGTAATTACAATCTATTAAATTACCTAACATAAATAAAAAAATTTATGCATTAAATCCCTATTAATAAAAAAATTCTTTGAGGAAGTATTTACTAATAAATCCTTTATAATGGTTTGTAAATAAAATGTGAATTATCCTAATCATATCTACAGGGAGTTTCATAACCAAGAGTGCAGCAAGGCCCATTGTCGTGTAGAAGTATACCCCAGGTCAAGCCCAAAAATCCTTGTCTGAGTTTTCACTCCTATGTACATATGTTCCAGAGTCGCCTCTACCTGCTTGTATCCAGATAGGGATGAATTTATCTGAAAATACACAACATATCTAATTTATAAAAATTCTAGGAAGTTATTCTATACTAATCCTCAAAGTCTATCTTAGGGTAATGTTCTCTAATCAGATTTTTCTAAATCTAGTTTCCAAGGTTTGCACTAAACTTCCTATGATGCCAACTGTAACGCCCCAACCCCAGAAGCCCAGAGCTGGTTCATTATTTTAATACATTGGCATGATTACAGAGATTCAAGTCCCTAAAGATTGATCAGTTTTGCAGTCTTAGAAAATAGATTACATACATGAATGTTACATTACCCATTCAAACATAAAACACAACATAAATAATCCCCTGAGACCGTCATTCTTCCCCAGGTTAACATTGCATATCAAACATAATACACTTCTTGGAATCCTGGGAAAACAAAAAATAAGAAAGGGGTGAGCTCAGATGCTCAGTAAGGATAAATAATTTAGCAGAAGCTATAAACTTTTAAGGAAAGATGTGTAATAAAAACAACAGCCTTTTAAACATAAACAATAACATAATATAGAGAAAATAAATTAACCGTTATAATATAAACATGCAAATAGATATTCTACTAGTCTAATAATCACACGTAATAATTAATTTCATGATGAGGGAATGTCTAATGCTAGAAATCATTACCAAATAGTCAAGGCCTTGTGCCAAGACTACAAATAAAATTTTCCCAAAGGCCTTGTTCCAAGACAATAATATGTCTCATGAGACCTACCGATACATCTAGGGGCTATAAAGGGCACCACCCATCACCTACTAAGTCTATTTCATTCCTCATATTAAAATGTTGAAACATAACATAAACATTCGTATTAAAACTAGCATAAAAAATGTCAATACTTCATCTATAAACCATGAAGGGTATAAAAATAGCACATCCAAAGTCAAAAATATCATAACTCATTCAATAATATAAGGAATTTTTTATTATAAAAAAGAAACCTCAATCAAGAATAATATCTAGTAAAGGATGTTGACATAGTTGAAAATGATCGGTAAAACTTTTTGAGCGAAATAACCCTTTTTGGGAAATCTTCTAAAAGTCACACATTTTTAAATAGTCATTTAAAAGAGATTTTTTAATCAATGTGTCCCATAACACTTTGAAACTTTTTAAAGTAACTAACATTTTAAGACAATCATGTCCATATAAATAAATCCTTAAAACTATTTTGAAAACATTGACATTGATGAGAAAGATTTAGAAGAATAAATATTTGGAACATTTAAAATGAGAAATTATTTAATGAGTACCTTAAAAAATTATTTTGAAAATTATTTTATTAAACATGGGCATTGAAAATAAATTTTTCCTAGAAAATACTTACATATAAACAATCTTAGATAATAGTGAGATTGAAGAATTAAACCTTACCTTGCACTTTTCGTTGGTCAAGGGTACATTTATCCTCCTATATAATAATCGTTGTATGTTATTAAATTATACCAGAACCATATTCATATTTATTATATCATACATCATTTGTTTATGACTTTATAATACCAATTTAATAATGATTTCCATGTTAAATTAAAATTTCGTGTAATAATTGCTTTCTTTGTTGTACGTGTTTTAACTTGTTATTCTTGATCATATCATTTAGATCATGATTTAAATACTTACATATTATAAAACAAGATTTATATATCATATATATTTAGAATATAAATATGTATTGTAGATATATATATATATATATATATATATGAAATGGAAGACACCGTTTATAGAGACAGTAGGTCATACGTATGTATAAACACTGTTTCTGTTTTCATATTGTATTGAACAGAAGTACGTGAATAAGATATATGTAAGTAAATACATACATACATATATATATATATATGTATCTAGTAGAATTATTGTTTCATATATTACATACATATTAATAATATATATTTTTATAATCATCATTGAATGGTGAACGTGGAAATAAATCTCATCGCACCGTGGAGACGGTAAGCCGTATGTACACACAAGCGACGATATCATTTCCTTAATTATTAAAAGGTGTGTAATTGGATGGTATATTAATTGTATAAAGACCTTATCATGTTATTTTCATTATTTATATAAATATTACTCATCATTTTATCCATCCAAATAACATAGTGTTGAATAACAAATTACACCACGGCGTAGAGACGGTAAGTCGTACGTACGTACACATGATGACATTATCATTCATATGATGGATAGATTAATGAATATGGTTGTACCATATTTATAATAACATCACCGTATGTAGAAGGGACTGGAGTTATTATTTTTTTATGGAAATAAAAAATAAAGATAAAGTGTAAGAATAAAAGAACTTTGAAAGAGGTGGTAAAATAATTACCTCTTCTTTGGGGGTTTCCTATACATTTGAACAAAAGGGCTCCTTAGGTTGGATTTCTGCTCAATAAAAGTTCTCTAGGTTGAAGTGAGTTAAGTTGGGAGGATATATTGGATGGTTTTGGCCGATCTAAATGGATTTGGAGGTGTGATTTTGAGAGAAGGGTAAGTACACTTTTATAAGAGAGGTGAGGGTCACTTTTGGAAGAGTTTGAAATATTATTTTATTATAAAATCATTTTCGGTTTCTAATTGCTTAATATTGACTAATTTAGAAGCTAAGGTGGTTATTGGTTAACATAATCTAAACCAATAGGTTTTATACAAGTTTAGGTCACCATATTAACCCTATCTTTTATATTTAACTCTTAATTAAATAGTTTAACTTTTACCATGTCCTCTTGTATTATAATAATAAATGGTTAATAAACATAATATAAAAATCAATGAGAACCAAAAGTGGTTCATTATTGACATATCTAATATTATCTAATTCCTTTTTCCGAGCCATATATTTTTAAGAGTATTTTATCATTTAATAAAATAGTTTTTTTTTCAAACTCATTTATGTCAATTTTGACAGTATTTAGTATTTCTTTTTTTAAATCCCTAACATAATTATTACTTAAAAAAATTAATTGAATCAACCCTAACATGTAATATTAACCTATAATATTAGTGGAATGCATCAAAAGTTTCAATTTATATTTATTTTGATATTTATAACTTCAATTATTTTAATCATTCATTAATATTGTAATTACTGCATCATCATTGTGTCATAAATAAATTTAATTATTTAATGTCTAAAAATTATAAATAAAATACCATGATGTAGGAAATTTTATTATCTTTTTAATTAATTTTTATAGTCAAATTTATATTATGTATAACAATATATTAAAAATGGTTTTGTTATTAAACTTCAGATTTTACACTTTTTACTCTTCTTTGAATAAAATAACAATAAATGTACTAATCTATCCCAACTAGATCAAGGAGGTTCATATTTTATTTCTAAGTTTGATTTTGGTCAAAAAACACTTATCCCATAGAATTGGTACAAGTTTTAGGGTAATTATAACATCATTTTTACCTTTAATTTCCCAATATACTTTTAACCGCCGTAAATAAAATTCAAAAGTTACTATTCATGAAAAATATTTCTATCTTATTAAACCACATTTTACTTACTATTGTCAACCTTGTCTCTTGGATTATTGAAATTCAATTCATTAAAGCGGTAAAATTTCACCCTTTTCAAATTTACAAATGTGTCTAGAAGGTCGGTAAAAGACGGTAAAAAGTTCAATAAAATTTTATATATCTAAACATATTATTAAATGACTCCAATGGATTAAATTTAACTTATATATATATTATGTATCTATTTTTAATTAAAATAAATTTAAATAATAAGATGATTTAGAAAAAATAACGTATTTTTTCACTATTCATCCAAAATTCAATGTTTTCAGAAAAATACCAAAAAATCACCCTAAGCTAATTTCAATATTCTGAATCCAAAAATAATTTATATTTTTACCAAATTTAAAACATAGATGTTTCATTAATTAATTTTAAATTAATTACCATTGTCAAAACCATAAAGTAGGTTTTTGAGAAGTAAAAACAATCAAAAAATTGATATGTGCTTATGTCCAATTTAAAAGTGAAATTACTTCCAATGACCAACATGGGATTAAATAATAAAAATATAATCTAATTATACATTAAAACTATTCAAATGTATACTTTTATACTAAAAATTATTTTTATTGAAAAAGTTGTTTTCAATAAAAAGTTAGTATCTTTCACTATTGATGAAAATATGAAAGTTATCAGAAAGACACAAAAAATATATCCAAACTAAATTTTTATGTCCCTATACTAAAGAAGATTTTAATTTAATCATATTTAATATATAAAAGTTTTAAATACTGGATTTAAAAAGGGTTCTCCATTAAAAGGTGGAAAAACTACATTTTTGAAAAATACTTCTTTTATATGAAAAATTGAATTTATCCATATCTTATGTCTAAGACACACAAAAGATAAATGTTAAAATTATATGGGATATATATAAAATTCAAAATGTGGTTATTATTTTTCATAACCAATTTTTAAATATCTAGTTTGATAGGTCATGGTGCGCTTGAACTCAGTGTTTCGTACATCACACACTATTAATATTATTCAAAGAAAAATTTATTGTGGAATCTTGGGGTGTTAAAATTTCGGGAATGATTTAGTTTTTAGTAAATAGTGAAAATACCAATTTTTCAAATATTGTCACTTTTATGACATTATTAATATGTATGAATGAATTAATATATTATTTAAAAAAAATTAAAAAATATATGTTTATAAAGAAAAAATAATGATTTTAAATAAAATATTTAATTTTGGAACCAAAATAATACTTTTTTAACATAAGTTATATTTTATTCAAATTAAAAACTATTTTTGGTTCTTTTCATGAAGTGATAAGGAAGGAAGGTTCCATTAAGTTTTTGATTGATTAGAAATAAGAAGAGATTACTTTTATGTTAAATGACCAAAAAAATTCATATAATTCATCTTTTTAATCTATTATACTCAAAAAAATAATTTTTATGCTTAAATATGGTATTTTTCTAAATACTATTTTTCATGAGTTTTGTGTTCTTAATTAAATGTAATTATTTCAAACAAAAAAATTAATATAATAAAATGTATTATATATTAGGAATAATAATTTACTATTTTTCTATAATTTATCTTTAATATATTCTTTTAATTATGTTATAATGGATAAAAGTTAAGTTATCACAGTTGAGGTTTAATAGGTTTATAGTGCTTTAAGTACAAAATAAGGCATAAAATATCTCAAAAAAATTATAAATGTCATTTATTGAATTTATTTTTACACTATAAAATATTGTCTATATATATGTGTTTCCTTTGTTCCACATTACATGATTATGATATGTATTATATTTTAATATTTTTGGTTATTCAATGTATTTCGTTTCCCTTACTTATAAAAAGAACCTTTTATTATCCATTATTCCCAAATATTGAGAACACTAGATTGAAAATTATCTACACTAAAACATTAATGTATTCTTACCATTCATCCAATAACTTAAGGTCTTCCCCCAAGAAAATATTATGAAGGCTTAATGTGTGGTCCAAAGGAGGTCTGTCACAGAAGAGGTAATCATCTAACACGACTGTTAAAGTGATTATTTATCCTTCTACTTATTATAAAATTGTTTTATCTATACAAAAATAATCAATCCATCATAATAAATATAATGAGATATTATAAGGATTACGTGACAACCATTTTTCACCTCCATTCCATCAACTGTGAAATAAAAGTATCGATTGTGTATACGTGTGGACTACCACCTCCGGGTAGTGATATGATTCATTTCCCATCACCATCATTTATTGCAGGTTATTAAGATGGATTTATTGTTTATACATGATATTTATGAAATAATAATTATTTTTAAATTATAATATTTTATCAACCTTCTTACATTTACATCCTTTGGAAAATGATAATTTCATGTGTGCGTATGTGTGGACTACCACATCCAGGAAACAATGTGGCTTGTTTTTCATGTCTACATTACAGGTTTGGTAATGAGGAAATAATACGGCTTGTTTTTCATGTCTACATTACAGGTTTGGTAATGAGGAAAAATTTAATGAACATATACATATATATATTATGACATAATTATTTTGATTTAAATCAGAATTATTATTTACCTTTTTTCATCCACTGAAAAGTAAAAAATATCACTCGTTTATATGTATAGACCGCCATATCTATGAAGTGATGTTGTTCATTTTTCATCAGAAACATATATTGATGATGATGATGTGTATATAATGAATAAATATAACTAATATGATATAATTATTGTTATATTTTTCTCAAACCATGACAAAGGTGTATGGACCAGAACTGTTTAATCGAAACATATATGGAAAATGGACCAATTTTCGATCAAATAATGATTTATATGAAAAAATTATTAATAAAAAGACATTAATAAAATTTAAGGGATAAATATATAGTAATATATATATCTGTGTGTGTGTGTGAGTGCGCATGTGTGTGAATATGGTTTTAAAATGTATGTATAATAAATCAATATTTATTATCTATGAGGTTTTAATGTGCATGAAGCAAGACCTGACCTGGGGTAACAGTTTTATCATATAACATTTCTTTCTATAAAGCATTTTCCTTATTCACCACATAGTTATTGTTTGGTTTATTTTCATACAATGATTGTATTTTATGATTCCTCACATAAAAATTATGAACATTTAAAAATACATCTAAGTTTCTCTTTTTCAGGAGATTTTGATTCAGAGATTATTAATTTGGTAAGAAAATTAAGATATATTCTAGTTTCATTTCAGAATTTTTTTGTAACATTTTTCTTCCGGGAAATTATATGATAATTATCCAATAAATTGCATCTATTTTCTTAACCTCTATATTTTTATTGTGGTTTGATTCTTTAATTTCATTCTCCTCTATTCGAAACATGAAATAATTGAGAAAATTTTCTTAGAAAAAGAAATTTTATTTCTTTGTTTGGTTAGGAATTGTTTCTCTTACATATCAATGATTTCTAAAATGTTATAAAAAATGTTTTGAATAATATATAATTATTATTTAAATTCATTTTAATCCATTTATTATTTGTAATATTTTATTAAAAAATAATTTACTTTTAATTTTCTTAATGAGATTTCTTTTATCAAAGGTGTGAACAGAATCTTCATTTTAACTACTACGACGTCAATGGATAATGTGAAAAAAGTTTCAAAAAAAAAATATTTTTATTAATTGAAAATAACCCTCTATTTACATTAAAAAATTGTGTAATAAATAATTCTTGATAATTTTTTTAATCTTTAACTTCATTGATTTTTGGGTCAATTGTTGGTTTTGACATGATTTTTTCATTTTTGAAATTAATTGTGAATCCATGAATATGATCACTTAATTTTTATATTAAATTCTTTTAATGATATAAATGTGTATTTTTCATTATTTTCAATCATTTTAAAGATAATCTAAATAATCCATACATTGATTTTGGAATTTAAAATTCAATTGTTCGACTCAATTTGAAACTAGAAACATAACCTGATAAATTAATAAATAAAAATTTATTATAATATTTCTATTCTCTTATTATACTTAATTTAAATATTAATAATTCTAATAGGGGACATGTTTCTTAATTTAACCTATAATACTGAAAATAATTTTTTATATAGTGAAATTTAACTCTGTATTTTTTAGTATGATAAAAATAAATCATTGAAAATTAATTATATTTTTTAAAATTTTATTTGAATTGGATTAATTAAAAATTGAATTGAAATTTATATTGGAAATTATTTTTAATTAATTTATTCAGATTATTTCATATAGAAAAAACTCCTACACTTAAAAAATGTGTTTGTGGGATGCACTAATCGGACACAAATTGTTCTTCAAATTCATGAAGCGACTGTGGAAGCATTTCATATGACTAATCTAGGTGACTACACTGTAATGTTTTTAAAAAAATAATTAAGTGAATATAAGAACAATTCTTATGCCACTAGTAAAATTTTGCATTCTAATAAAAGTTACCATACAACCATAATTCTTATGCCAATAATAAAATTTCCCTTCATACAAATAATTCTTTTGTTAGGAGAATTCCTCCACATTAGTACATGGATGAACTACAACGATCATCTCCTTAAAAGTTCACATGCTTTTATTTTACCACCATACCAAAATCACCTTATTTAATGTGACCATAGTGGGTAACCTCATGCTACAACAAATAAGAAACCCCAAGACATTCGTGCCTAAAACATTCAAACTTGACCCTTTTCAAAGATATAAAATTAAAGAAAAATATCTTCCTATTGAAACCCAATACCATAAAAAGATAGAACAAACGTGGTTAAGGTATTTTAGTGGAGAATCTAATCAATTTCATTTAAACCCACTAAACCCACCAAATTAAACTAAGGTCGATGGAGATGAAAATCCTTACCATTGAAGATCCATGGATAATCCTCTAAAGAAAATAAAACTCATTATATTTCTTTTCATATTTTTTTATCAATAATAAAAATGAATAATGTAGATTCTAGAGTGTAAACTAGTTCTTAGATTAGAAAAATGTCATCCTGATTGAGCCACCTTGTGAAAACCAATGAGGTTGATACATCTTCAAGATAAATCTTGAAGAAGAATTTATGTTGTTCCTAACTTATTTAATTCTATGTTGGGACGAAGAAAATTTTAACATTTTGTTTTTTCCTGAACGGTTGAGAATAAAGATTATGGCCTCATGGTTTTTACCCCATACACCTGTCGCATACATTCAGGCCCACACATGCCACATGCTTGACAAAATGTATTAATAAAAATTTCCACTCCTATTCTAATTCCATTCTAAGCATATAACTATAATCAAACAAGACTACGTTCTACTGTATAGTAAGAAGTAGGTGTCCAAAAAAATGGATATTCCTTTTTTATTTCAACACTACTTTGGATCTATCCAAAGACCCTTCTAAGACAAATGTTGTCTCACTTCAATTTGAACCCAACATTGAGGCCCTATTGTTTGATACATACTCAAAATAGCATGTGTAGTGCTTAAATCATTATGAAACCACTCAAATTATGCTTTAACACCTAATTTCTACAAGATTCATGATTCATATAAATAATTATACATCAAATTTATCGAACTATAATGGTATTGATCTGGGGTATAATCTACAGACTAAAAATTTATAAGGAGACTCCCAAAAAAATCAATTGCAGTCATTGGTCAAGAAAAATGGAAACTAATACACATAAAGTAAGAGATCTCTTTGATATTAAATACAAGGATAAATAAGTCAATTCTTATAAATATTCTCTTCTTCACCAAATTTAATTTGTTCATCAAAGGACTATTATAGTTGAGATATATTGTAATCAATTTTTACATTTCAACATTTTTATAAACATTTATTTCTATTCAAAATTGTTTCTCATTATCCCTTTTTCTTATCTATGTTTATCACCCTCTATGAAGTCTCATTCTCTCTTAACCTCTCATTGATGATGAAAGTATAACCTAAATATCTCTCATCGGATGAAAACTTGTGATGCAGAGTTCAAACACCCAACATGATTCCTTATACTTTTTTCTATGTATCTATGGACGATTATAGGTTGAGAAGAATATTATCAATCATGTATCTTACCTTTTAGTTTTCTTTTTCACTGTTGGAAAAACATTTCCATCCCACTGGTCAGATTACTATATAATGATAATATTAATGTTCTGAATAGGGGAAGGGATCAAAATTGTAACCCACTTGATATGGTGATGAACTAATATCATAGGGGATTATCCTTTAGTGTGATATCCATTAAAAAACTGACCTGTAAGGTTTTCTATTTCTGATTGGAATACAAAGATAATAGAATCAAAGAATTAAGGGTCTGATACATGGAAGGGTAAAAAAAATTATCTAGGGGTGTCTACCTTTCTTTCATCTTTCATATCCTATATTTCCATTAGATTTAATTTTTTTTCATTAATAAAAATACCATTTTCACCAATTTCTTTGTTCATAATTAAGAAAAAATATTCATAAGTGATATAATTATGAAACTCTCGTACAATATTCATTGATAGATGATCCAGGTCAACAATTATGCCATATTTATAGTAATAAAAAAATTAACCCTAACCCATGATATCCCACTTGGGTTAATCCATGGTTAGAAAATTATATCAAAATATGAATAAAAATAAATAAATCTCACACAATATTTTCATTAATTGAACCCATTAAACATAATAGAAACACACCCATAACATTTTCCTCTCTGAAAGACAACCTATTTCCACTACTACTACATTTTACTGGGATTAAAATTTCTTTTTTAACCACCTTATGATTGGTGATCATAAAACCTGGTTCCATTTATGGGTATTTTACTACTTTTGTTTTTGTTTTGTTTTCAAAATGATTTCAACAATTGAGAGGATACAGTTCATATCACCTTATTGGTTTCCATTTGGAGGTTGAAGGAATTTTTCTAGCAAGACAGGGAATCCTAAAAATACTTTAATATGAATAAATATAATTTTTCAAAGTTCCATTTACAATTTCCCAATCCCTAAATTAATCTTCCACCAGAGTGACATTAATTAGTCAAAACAAAGAGATAAATTTGGATAAATTCAATAGGACTTTGAGAGAACATAGTGTAACCAATTTCAACAGTGATAATTGACTACAATCACTGAATAATCAATAATAATTTTAACTCAAAAATTATATGATCAAAATCCTAATAAAGACTCATGTTTTATAATTATATTACCCTAATCAATATCTAATGGAATTTTATAATTCTTTCAGAAATTTGAATCCTAGAGGATACATAGTGGATCAAGTAAGCTGGAAGGTCCTACTCTTATCTATTGAAGGAGAAACAAAGGAATGTCTCTACAATATATACACATGGGAAATAGTGACATGGGATGGAATGAAGAATTCATTCCTCAAGAAGTGATTCCTTTATTCATGGAGTACTTATATAAAGAAACTGGTCTGTTTGATCAATGAAAAATGTGGAGACACTGTCTATGATTTTTTGGAGAGGTTCATGCATTTGAAAAACTAAAACACATCATTCATTCAATTATCACAATTTATTTATATTATTTTACCAATTTTTGATGGAAATGATTGAAATTTATAAGTTTCTTCCTCTAGAGGATCATTAATTGAATATTCCCCTAATGATGTTAGAGTGTTGATTGAGAGGATCTCTCAAAATGATCAACTATGTAGTATGATATCCATATAAAGAAGTGTATGTGAGGAAAATTTTTCTAAATCCAATTTATATTAAAATGAAATTAAATAATTAACCTCTCTTATTAGATGGGTAGCTTTGAAAAAGGTGTATGAAAGATCACCTCCCACACCTCCAAGGGTCTATCAACATATCTATTCTTATGAGCACTTCAAGGATGAATTTCCTCAAGTCCAATGAATAAAGAGATATTAATTCATATACTAGTGGATGTTTTATAAGAAAATTACCAAAACCCAAGGATTTAAAGAATTTTTTTATAGTCAGTTTAGATATAAGTTCCAAAAATAGTAAATAACACCTTTCAAACAAGATTTTAAACCATCCTTACAAACTCCACCATTCTAGAGGGGAGTATCTAAACCCTCTAAAAGATTCCAAAAATAGTATAATATAGATCCCAACATGAAATACTTACTAAAAAATTCTAGAATCTCAAAAAACACAATAAATATTCTCATACTCTCAAGGATCTACACTAAATGAGTTGTAAGGATAATGAAACTATATTTTGAATTTCATCAGTAACACAAAGATTCAATTATCATGTGAGATTATTATTTAATATATTCTTAAATCCTAGGGAAATGTTTGTTCAATTACCATAATGAGTGGAATGGAGATGGGAATAATTAAAGACTCACCATCTCAAGAGGGACCTAAAAGTGAACATCCTGCAGTACTGGATGAATATACCCACGAAAATAAAGCTAAACAACCTAGGAAAATACCCTTATAGTAAAGGTAAAGGTAAATAAAAATGGAGGACTCAAATCAACACAAATCACACTTCCCAAATAGGACTAAACCACCCAATATAACCTATGAAGGAACACTACACTATAATATTATGGATCTATTTAGTAAACTAGATATCAATTTCCCTTTGTTGGAATCCATCCACCAAATTACCAGTATAAAAATTTATCAACTAAATGTACACCAATTTGATGAGACTAATAGTTAATGAAATTAAAAGTCTAGGTAAAATTTTTTTTGCACTGCCAACATTATAAAAAATAAAATAATTCCTTGATCAAGGTATCTTTTCTATCCATTGAACTATTAGTGAGATAAATTTTTTCAATGTGAATTTTTCATACCTTGGATGTGTTATAAAATTTGTTTTGGTTTGTGTATAATTATTTTTTACCCCTATATACTTCTATATATGGAACATGGAGTGAAAAAATGGTAATAATCACTCTCATGTTATCTTAGGTAGTCCATTTCTCAAGACCTCTACAAGATAATTAATTTCAATGGATGAAAAATTTCAATGATATCTAGTAAAAAAATAATGAATTGTCACATACTTGATTCAATTAAATACCTTATTGAGTAGAAGTCTATCATTAACATTAAAACATTTGAATTACCATGTTATTTTTTAAGGATGTATAAATGATAAATGACATATTCATATTAGAAGAATACCTGGAAATGCACAACCTAGTAGATGAATTAATTTTTTAAAATGATATTAAATAGGAAAATTTTTTGATTTTTGAAAAAATTGATGAAAATTAATGAATGTTATTTTGATGTGTTATTAAATTTGGCTATAAAAAGTTCAACCTTTCTTGTGATAATGGGGAGAATAGAGAACACTAAATGGGAATGTTACAAAAAAATCCACTTTAACTAGAACATAATCTGCTTCCATCTAGCACAAAAAATGAGTAAATAGAAAATGAGAAAAAACCAATAATCATTTATAATAATTTCAAACCCATGAAAGGACCAAATTAATAAAATTTTGAAACAAAAATACAAATAAATAGGCTAAAAACAATGATACATTGCATGGATTGTCCCTACCACCTACAAACTTATTTTTTTGGAATGTGTACATAAACCAGTGTGACAACCCCAAATAAAGCTCAACTGGACCACTCTATAAGTTGTTTAAAAATAAGTATAAGTAAAATTAATAGCTTGAATAACATACCCCATATTAAAATCCCAATGGGTGATTCCCATCCAAACATTAATGAAAAAAATCTAGACATGAATTTGTATAAAATTTATGCAAAAAATTAGTTCCAATAAGAATCTCAAATAACAAGAGATATTTTACTGACTATAGATGATTAAAACATGTTAGCCAAAAATATAACTTCCCTATACCGTATATATCACAAATGTTACATAGAATAGCTGGTAAGGGTAAATATTGTTTCCTTGAAATATTTTATGGGTACTTTTAGGTTTTTATTGTTCAAGAGGACCAAGAAAAGATGATATTCACATGTCACATTCATACATTTTCCTACCAAGGGATCCCATCTAGACAATGAAATTACCAAGGTATTTATCAGAACTTCATGGTATGTATCTTCTCATACATGATTGAGAGCTACTTTTAGATACTCTATGATGAAATTACTATTTATTCCAATTGTATTCAAATCATTCTAGAGATTTAGCATAAAACAATTATTGAGATACATTGGTTGAAACATAGTTTTGAATTTTAAAAAACTCTATTTCATTGTATAAAAAGGATCTGTTATGGTATATATAACTTCAAAAGAATATATTGCATTGTTTTAGGCCAATTTTTTTATTATTTCTATAATAACATACCCCACTACTATGAGAAACACTATATAATTTCTTTTCAAAGATGAATGTTACCGAAGAATTATTAATGACTTTAGAAAGATTACTGTTCCCCAGACTAGCCATCTCCAGAAAGAAACTGGTTATTTTTTATATAATTCATATAATATGGAATTTGATAAGATAAATAACATGACTATTAATCCAATAACCTACCCACTTAACGAGGAACACCCATTTGAGAAACTATGCAATTCATAAAAATGAGATGTATGAGATATACATTACCATAAGATTGATCAACACCCACAAGTGATAGTCGATGCTTCCAAAACTCTATACAAAACTCAGATCAGTTATTTGAAAACATATAGAGAATTTTTTATATTTTTGTTGCTTTGGAGAAATATTAATATTATTTGTTAGGAATTAATGTAACTATTTTCTCTGATCATGAAGCACTAATGTATTTGATCTATAAGGTTTATGCAATCATGGGTCTAGTGAGATAAATTTTCATACAAAATGAGTTGAACTTTTATATCAATGATAATAGAGGATGTTATAATCTAAATATATTCCACATGAACTAATTTCCATATACTTTAAAATTTGAACCCCCATATGAAAAAAACATGGATGACTAATTTTGTATTAAGAATATTTATGAAGACACTGAAGTTCCTTGTTATGTTGATTTATTGAATTTATTTTCACATGAAACATACCTTACAAATATTCCAAACAATAATCAAGTAAATTGATATATGAATAAAGTTTTATGTTTTGGAAGATCTGTAGACATCATGTAATAATGAGCTATATCCTTAAAGAAGAGCTTAAGTATGTTGTTTTTTTATTCCACACACTTTCATGCATAGTCCATTTGGGGCCTCAATGAACCATTAGAAAAGTTATATTATATGGTATATTTTTCCCTAATTTTTAAATCTTCACATGATTTTTTAAAAAAATGACCAAGCTACCAATTTAATGGTGGAATTTATAAAACACATAAAATGTCCCAAAACCGTTGATTTTATATGAAATATTGGATGTATAGGGATCAGATTTTGTGGGACTATTTCCTATGTCATTTAGTTTTTCATAATCTTTGATATATTCTTATTATGTTTCTATGTGGATTGAAACCAAATCCACATGAGATGGTGATTCCAAAACTATGATTGAGTTTCTTATATTAATTATTTTTATAATTTTAGCGTTCCTTGAGAAATAATAACTAAATAAAGAACAAATGTCTACAATAATAACCTAGAATCCGTAATGAATAAATTCAGAGTATGTAAAAAAACACCCACAACCAACCACCCATTAACCAATGGGTTGGTTGAGTTTTCCAACAGAGATATAAAAAAGATTTTGGAAATGGTCTTAAAACCCCATAAGAAATAATGTAGTAAAAAATCTATAGGATTCACTGTGGGTATGAAAAACTACCTATAAGACCCATGGGGTATGACTTTTTACATAATTTTTTATGGAAAAAATTGTCACCTACCAGTTGAGTTGCATCATAATGCTTAATTGGTTTTTAAGAGAGTAAACATGGTGTTTGAAAAAGATGAATAAGATATGAAACTATAGATAATGGTTATTGAATTTCTTAGAAGCGATTCATATGAGAAATCTATGCTGTAAAATGTGAAATTTAGATCTACCTATGATAAAATCATCCAAAAATAGATTTTAAAATTGGAGATAATGATTTGTTGTTCTTATGAAGGATGAAACTCATGCATTGTAAATATTGTTCCAAATAGACTCGACCATATATTGTGACTAACACTTTTCTATTTGGTGTATTAGAGATCAAAGGGTCTGAACCATAGAACCTCTTCTATTTAAATGTCTTGTAATTGAATCATTACCATAATGATTTCTTGAATCATCCATTACATAAGTCTAAATTCCTCTCTTATTCTATTGAATAATGAACCCTTGGTTATCGCTTTCCTTCACACTAGTTTAGAAGATATTATTTTTCAATTTCATTCACTGGAAGAAAAATTAATGATGGAAATTTAATATAAGTGTGTGTTAACTAAGTGTGAGGGAGAGAATAAAAAAATCAGATGTAAGAACTATTTTTTAAAATTTATTCTATCCTTAGAAAACAATGAATAAAAAATATTAAAAATAAAAAAATATATATGGTTCGAAATGTTGAAATAAAATATCTTGTATTATTTTTTTTCATTTTCCATCAAATATTCATTGATTTGAATGTTTCTATACATTTTTTGAAAACTATGTTGGAGAGGTGGGATGTTTAATGGTTCTAAATTTATGAGAGATAAATGATTACTCAGTGAATGTTTTACTACGATAATGGAAATTATTTTTTTTTGAACATGGAAGGGGTATGGGTGAAATGAATTTTCTAGAATCAGAATTATAACATAAGGTCGCTGTAATTTTAAAATTAATCCAAGGTAACATGGAAACAAAAAAAAGGACACCATTGGGATATAACTCCAAATAAATAGCTATAATTCAATTGAAACTATTTTAAAATGGTCAATTGAGATCCCAAGATAAATATCTGAGAAATTATCACAATGTGAATGAGTAAAAATCGTTTTTACATATCCAATAATCTCTTTTGTATAGTTCCATTCATAAAAATTTCTGGGAAAATTTTATAAAATAAAATAAAGTGCCTAGTTTCGAAAAATGAATTTATTCATTTAATGACAATACTGAACCTAGATAAAGAAAGGGGAAATTGAATTATAATAAATTCACTCCAATTATATCCATGTAGTGGAAATTATAACTCTATTGTAAGAAACATAGAAGTAAGGGATAAATGGATCTTCTTCTTATTAATGTTTTTATTACATTTAAATATATTTTGGTATACTCCGGGACAATAAACTCTCTCTTTAATGTGAATAGGATAGTGAAATATATTCACATATGAGTAATGATAATTCAAACATTGATTGAATATTATTTTCGTTCAATTATAGATTATATATATAGAACTAGGTAGGGTGAATCTCTTTCTTATTATTTTTTAATAAATATAATTCAACAATAAATTTTTTTGGGAGTGTAATAGTTCATGTATGGGGGAGTGGTGTGAGCCTATAATTTCCATAAAAATTGTTTTAATCATTGAAATTACCCCTGAACATTCATTAAAATCATAGGTAATAAATCATTTTTATGATTTTTTGAATATAAAAATTAATTGTCAAATATCCAAAAAAAATTATTTTACATGATTTATTCATTTCTAAAATTAATTGTAAATCCCACATTTTAATAACTAGATTTTTAATTATTTAAAGTCTTTCAATGTGGTTTTTTCATTATTGAACTCATTCTATACATAATCTAAAATATATATACATTGATTTTGGAATTCTAAATTCAATTATTTTTCAAAATTTTAATATAAAAAAATACACTACTAAATAGCTAAAAATATATGGATTGTAATTATTCTATAAATTTTTTATAATTAATTGAAAAATCCATAATTTAAATTGGTGAAATTTTTCTAAATTTAAACTCCATTTGTGGAAATATTTTTTAAAAATACTGAAATGTCTCTATAAAATTTTTAGTGTGTTTTACAATTAGCATTAAAAGTATATTATTTTATTAAAATATAATTTTAAATTTATTAATTATAAAATTAATTAGATTTTATTTTTTGAATTTTTATTCAATGAAATTAATAAAATTAATTTAATTGGAAGAATGCATGCACTTAAAAAAATGATTCTGTATATTGTGTAGGTTATAGTGGAAAATTATTCTAATGTAAATAAAAACTCATCAAATCCTTCATACGATCAATCTAAGTGATTGCAGTGTTATTTTTTTTGGAAAATTTCAAAGCAACCTCAAGGCCAATTCATAACCCACAATTGAAAATTTGTAGAAAAGGAAAATCTATCATTCCCTCCTTTATTCATGATCAACCCCTTTGTAAAAAAAATCTCATGTCCAAGCTAACATGATCTCTCCCTCAATCAAATGTGATCCTCCCTTTACTAAATGAATACATGAATTCCTCCATAGTCAACCATGTATAACCTACCACATGAATATCCTTCAAAGTGGCTATGGATTTCATTTACTAACCAACTACAAGAATCTTCTTCAAAGTGACTATATTTGTTACCTTCAGGCTACTACAAATGAGAAAATGAATGTTGTACACATATAGAAGAGATGAACCCATTCCTTTTTAAAGGTCAACAAGAAAAGAATATGATCCACCTATTGAAACTGTATACTGAATGGAGATAGAACTAAGTAAATTGAGGTTTAAGTTTGGGAATTTTAATCAAATTCAATAAACCCCACTAAACATTCAAAATGTAATTGAATCCAATGGAGATCACTATGCTGGCCAAATATGAACAAAGGATGGTCTAGAAAGGAAACTAAATCTCATCACATTGCATGTTCTATACTAGAGATCAATCATCCAAATGGACAATGAAGCTGTTGGAGTCACAACTTGGGTCAAGTTTAGATGAATACCATAATGATTAAACCAACTTACAAAAACCAATGACGTCGATATGTCTCTGAGACCAAGAATGAAGAATACATGAATTCATTCATGCCCTGTTAAATCCAAAAACATGACTAAAGAATTTTTATTATTGATATTATCCATGTGCATGTGTGATTAGAGATGGTGGGGACATGGTTATCACCCTACACAATAATTATGAACATATATACCCACGCATTCCAGATGCTCATCCAAATGCCCAAACAAAAATTATCACTCCCAATCTTTCACCACATCATGCCCAATACAATACTTAGACCATAATAAGACTTATATTTAGTTATATTTCCATGCCCAAAAAATGGAAAGGCCTCTATTTTTCCAACCCCACCTTAACACTATCTATAGACCCTTATAAGACTAGAGGGGAACCACTTCCATTTGATCCAAGCATTGAGGAAATATTTATCAGTCCATACCTGAACTAGCATGTGAAATGAATAAATCATTATACAATTTCTCATGCTTGGATTCTACACTGGATTTACACAAGATCCCCAAAGCACAAAAATAATTCTTCTAAAATCTTTTCCAAAAAAATAATTCTTTGATCATGGTAAGAATACCTGATTAGGGAAAATTAACAATAACAATCTCAATTGATCAAATGTGACCTCAATCAATGACACATGGAAGTCATCTTGATAAATTAAGTTCTTTCCTTATGACTAATTATGAGAAGAATAAATTAAATTCTTATAAATATATTTGTTTCCCCCACTATTATAGGATCGAAATAATGATGTAGATGCTCAATATACAAGAGGGGGTGAATTTTATACTTTTAAAAATTATTTTGGAACTTTTAAATATGCTATAAAACTTTCTATTGTTTAAAAATGTTAAACAAAGAAAATTCACAATACCACTTAGTTCTTAAAACTTTCTAGATTCCAAAAATATTGTTCTGAAAATGAAACTTAAGAAAAGTTTACAAGGAAAAATATTCTACCTTAAGGCCAATATAATCTCAGTAATCAAAGTATACAATTACAAGAAAGTATAAGATAGTTATACCTTCTTTATTAATCAAAATACATCGAAAAAAAAACTTGAAACAATACAATTAACAAGTATGAAATCTTTTAACCCAAAGAGTAGGGTATCTAACAACCTTGGATAAAGGTCCCTTGATTTATACTTTCAAGAAATTATGTCTTACCCAGACCAGGGTAATCCCTTGATAGGAATATCAGAATCTGTCTTGCTATACCCACAAGCCCTCAAACTTTAAGTTAGTTGGCACCTCGGTCTTCCTTACCAAGGAAGACCTCAAACTTTTAGGTAGTCGACACCTCTGTCTTCCTATCCCCGGAATCCCTTGATTGTACACAACAATAATCGAAGCCACACGAAGCAATCTGAACAAGTTGTTCAGTATGCAGAAAGCATGACAGTATCTCTCTCTAAAAATCACTTCAGCAGCATGTAATCTCTAGATTGATCAATGTTTCACCAAAGTTATGAGCTCATTCAAATGATCTCCTATTTATAGGCATTTTCCCAATGGTCAGCTCCCTCTTCCAATGGCCATATTTTCCCTTAAATTTAGGAGGGACCTATACATGTGTCAATCAAACAATGGTTAGTTAGAAATAGAATACATGACATCGTTTTATAAGTGTATCAAGAGTAATTAAAATATGGTTTCTCAACCAAATCTATTTTTCATAGTCTAAGTAAAAATAAATATCATAGTCTAAATTACATGGATATTCAGATTTTGTTTTTCATGTAATTCAGAATCAGAATTCTATTTACTTTAGAGTCTGAATTCTGAGGAAATTGAAACATGAATTCTGAGGAATTAGGAGTCTGAATTCTAAGGATTTCAGAACTGAAATTCATTATAATTAGGAACCTGAACTCTATGGTATTCAGACCTTGAATTATAAGGAATTCAGAGTTTGAATTCTATGGATTTTGGAGTCTGAATTATAAGGAATTCAGAACTTGAATTCTATGGAATTCAGAGTCTCAGTTTTATAGAATTCGGAGTCTGAATTTCCAAAAATTTAGAGTCTTAATTTCATAAAATTCATATTCTGAATTTCAAAGAAACTGGAATCTAAATTTTAGAGAATTTGGAGTCCGAATTTCAGAGAATTAGGAGTCTGAATTTCAGAGATTTCAGTGTCTAAATTTCAAAGAATTTGTAACCTGAATTCAGATCTTGAAAATAGAATAATCTATATCTAAATATTTATAGAATTCTGAGATTTTAAATGTGAAACTAAATTTTTCACTTAGGAATAAAAAGAGATAGATTTAGAGAAAATAAAATATGAATAAGGAAAAATAGTTAAGGATGAATTTCCTTATGGAAGAAAAAATTTCCTTATTAAGGAAAATATGGGTAAGGAAAAAATTTCCTTGAGGAAGGAAAATCTTTCTTTATTAAAATAAATCATATGGAAAATAAAAGTTTCTTAAGATATAGTGTTTTTATTTTCAAAACATACAGGAATGGAAAATTTATAAAGAAACCATATTGACTCAAAAATCTCCCCCATTTTGGAAAGCACAAACATCCTTACTAAAAATAATATAAGGACTTTAAAATTTTATGAACTTGAAATTATAAAATTATCTCCTTTAACTTATGGATCATAATGAATATGACTAACTTCCTCTTAGGATTTAAAATACTTAAAGATCGTATTCTTGATTTCCTGAATGAGATTTTACATTTTCTTATATATGAAAAACTTCATGATAAAAACATTCCCTTAGATGAACTCCCCCTTACTTAGGGGAATTTATTCTTTACTTAGTATTCTTTTTTATATTCCCTTCTCCCCTTTGTGATTTTAAAAAAGGAATATGGGGAATGGAAAAGAAAATATGGTACGTGAAATATTAGTAATAAATAATCAAAAATATGAAGTGAAATGAAAATTTTCATTAATAATGAAAGAATTTTTACAATAGGTAAATACAACAAAAGATCGGATTTGAAATAAAATTATCCCTCCTTCTCTTTCAGCATAATCTTCATCACAATAGTCTTGAGCTTCTTGAGTTCCCTCTAGTCATCATTCATGCGATTGAGTATATGATCTTGAACTTCACTTTTCTTTTCTAAGGCTTTATTGTTTTTTTCCTCAGCCTTAAGCAAATCAGTCTGAGCCTTCAACACTTCTTGTTTAGCTAGTTTTTCTTCAAATTGATTCTAAGATCCCTTTTCCAACTCTAAGAAACTAAATAAAATTTTCCATTCAAATATTTCACTTATTTCTTCCAAGTAGTTTCTTTAAGAGATAAATTTTATTCAAAAGACTTTTAGAGGACTTTGAACTTACAATTTTCAGTTTCAAAGGCATCCTTGAAATTATCTTGAAACTCATCAAGAATTTTCATCTCTTCAACAGTTTTATATGTTTTTATATCAAATATCAAAGTTAAATTTATTCCAATAAAAACATTATATTAATTTATTTATAATAGACATAATTATACTTTAAAACCAATTTAAAATATCATTGAAAAATATAAATTATGTTGATGAAAAAGCATGTTTCAATTAAAATTCAGTATTTTTTTAATATTAAAAAAAATGAAACATCATAGAAAAATACCAAAAATTTACTCCCAAAATATTTTTTACATTTTTATTTAAAAATAAAGTTTATTTTTTCAAATAAAATTTTTAGATGTGTCAAAATTCAATTTTTAAATCAGTTCTCCATTAAAAGGTGGAAAAACATTGTTTATAAAATTATAGATTTTTTGCATAATATTGGGATTTTTCTTATCTTATTACTATTAAATATATTGAATTAATATAAAAAATATTTTATTTTACATAATATATATATATTATTAACATAATTAATAAATAGAAATTAATTTAATTTACTAGAACAAGAAACCTTTGGGTGCATAAAAATAGTTTTCTATAAAAAATTCCCTTTATATTCAATCTGTTTATATATTAATTTATAATTAAATTTTAACAAATGAATCCACCCATATATTATTTTAATTTAGTTAATCTTATTTATGAGAAAAAATTTAATGTCTTGGTAATATCTTATTATATTAAAAACAACTTTTTAATAATATATCATTGCTCTATAAAACGCAGTCTGGTGTGAAACACAAGCTATCAAAGAAACACATTGTTGTGTGTGATGAAAGATAACTCAGTATTGCATTCATTTCAGGATATATAATTTATTAAAATTATTTAAAAGATTAAATATACTATAATTTCTTGAGTGGTTACATTCCTTTCTACTTTTGGTGTCGTTTATCATACACACTATCAAATAAAATTCACTCTTTTAGAATTTTTGAGGTATTGCACCATCAAATAATAAGGAATTAGGCATCAAAACATGTTTCTAATTTCATATAAAATCATACACCATCACCTCTTTCCCAAAGTGGATCAAGCACATTAGCCTATCTTCTAGATCGGATAAAGAGCATCAACTTGTTACAAATCATTATGTCACAAAATATTAATCCTTTCTCAATGAATTGGATAGTGATATACATCCCACATATAACATAATGAAAATAAAATATATATGATCCAAAAGGTCATAAAACATTCATCATATCAAAATCCATCAAAATAAATGGGTTTTATAAAAATTTCATCATATCATAACCCTGTATAAAAATGAGTTTAACAAACATTTCATTATTGCATTATATCATAAACCATGAAAAATAAATAGGTTTTATAAATATATTTTCATAATAATCATAATCATAAACCATATATGTAGTTGAGTTTTGGCTTAGTAGTAAGAACCCCATAATCCTATGTGAAAAATGAGGGTTTAAAATCCATTGGGTGTAGGTACTGTAGAAGGACTGTAGTAGTCGAGGCATTGTAGAAACGACGACACTATAGTGAAAGTAGGACATTATAGTGGTGGTAGGACATTGTAGCAGTAGTGGGTACTGTGTGGGACTATAGCAGGTGGGTAATGTAACTGTACAATTCACATAATGGGATTTGGGCCAAATATTTAGGCCTACGGGCCATGTAATGGGCTACATGCCCATTAGGCCTTCAGGCTATGTAATGGGTCTCGCTCTACCTAGTTAAAAGAGGTCTTTCATTTTCTTTAATAATAAATGAGGCTTCATCCCAAACCATAAAAAAATCATAAACCATATAATGGAAGAATATGTAGGGTACCATCAGATTATATCCCCAGTAAAACATAATCAACACCAAAGGATTTTGTATTTGATCAATAGAAATTACATAAAATATCATTAGATAATTATTTATTAAAATATAGTTTTCATTTGAAATTACATCTTTATGATTTAAAAAACTCACAAATTTTAAGAAAAATATACTTTGAAAAAAATTGAAAATTTATAAATGGAGATTCAATTAATAGAATGTTCATGATAGTGGAAAAAATATTCATTTTATACACATTAAAATCAATATTCCTTTCACATATTTGGTAATAATTCAAAAATATTGCATTCAGAAAATGACAAGAATATTAATTTTATAAATTTTTATAAAATGTCAAATATCTTTAAAAATGCCTTTAAAAACCATTTGATAATGATAAAACGTTATTTAAAACATTTTTATAAAACATTTACATTGAAGAAAAAAAATTCAACCGAAGTGATTAATAAATTTTTTTCATTAAAACATTATTTTGTAATATTGAATAAAAAATAGAGGAATTTGAGTGGTAAATAAGTAATTAAAATAAATAACATGTATATAAGAAAAATAATTAGTTTCTTGATCGGTTTATTAGGATTTCTTTTCATTGAATAATAATCATAAACAATTGCGATAAACAATGTGGATGTAACATAAAACCTTTACAACATTGTTATAATTTGAATAAAAATACCCATGAAAGAAATAAAATTATATATACATGTATACCCCATAATATCATGATAATAATTATCAAACACATTCAATAGATGTATATACACCACAAAAAATAAATATGTGGTGTATAAGGCATGTGTCCCTTATAAATAAAAGTGAGATGAAGATCCCTTACCAATTTGGGGAATTTTGAATCATATAATCCACTAAATAATAACATCAAATAAAACATTAAAAATCACGAAAAATATGTAAATTCATGACATATCATGTCAAAATTCTAGTATATACACTAGAAAAAATAAATTAGTGTTGAATATGGAATATGTATCGCAAAAATAAAAGAGAGACCATAAATCCCTAACATTAGGTCTGAAATCCTTCCTACATGTTGAAACCTCCATTATAATAATTATATGTTTATTATATATATATTAGATTAAAATTTTAATATATATCATACTATATATGATTTTTCTACACTTTTATGACACAATCATTAATAATTCTTTTTAAAATTACAATTCCATGTGATAACAACTTAATTAATCATGTCTGTTTTGGTTTGGTAGATTGGATCTGTGTAATTTGATTATGGTCCCATAATACCTAGAATTATATTAATGATATTAATATCACACATATTAATTATATACATAATTATATTCATCTATAAAATTATAGACATAAAAATGGATAACACCATTCATAGAGACAATAGGTTGTACATATACATGAATGTGTTTTCCATTATCCAATAGCATAGAATAATTAAAGTTAAATAAAATATAAAATCTAATGAGAGATTATTATCCAATTTATATCTCATATATTCATTAAATTTTTCTTTATTAACTTCCATTTAAAGGGTAATTGAAAAACGAATCATATTGCTTCGTGAGGAAAAAGTCTATCATACATACGAGTGTCATTATTGTATTCCCACAAAATGGAAAGTAAGAAGGTATATTTAATATTATATTTCTATAATTATAATTATTTTAGGAATATAATATATATTTATAAAATTTAAATCCATCATTCTACCCTTTATTGATTGGAGGTGATGGAAAACGAATTACATCAGTTCACAGGGCGATTATCCTTCACACACTTGATATATGGTTCAGTTTCCCATTTGATGGTGGATAATATGAATATAGGTTATTCTATAGACATGATAAAATCTCATTATATGTCCTATAATTTTTATATTATATTTTAATTACTAAGGGACAATTTAATGTGGTAAGAGAATAAGTGAAAAGAAAGTACTTTGGGAAAAAATTATCTTATCCTAGAAAAAATCCTTAAAATGACTTATTAAGGACCCTAGTATTGGTATTTTGGGATGAATATTATCTTTATAATGTGGATAAGTATGATTTTTATGGATTTAGGAATATTTTTTTATCTATTTGACATATTATGTGTGAAAAAGTCTGGGGAGGATATCCCTTTTATAATTGAGGAGGAGTGGTATTTTTGTAAATACCCAAAACTATTCAATAATGGGAATTACCTCTCAAGACATGAGCCGAAAATTTTTATAAATAATTTATTATTGTGATTATATTGGAAATCAACACCTCAAACTCAAAAAAATCATTTTTAAACATGTTATTCCTTATCATCTAAGTTTACTCATTTTGTTCAATTTGGTTTTCACCAGTGTAACTAGTCTCTTTTAATTTACCTAGGTAATTTATACTTTAATAATGTAATTAAAATGATAATTATTATATTATTTTTACCCAATAATTATAAATATGAAATAAAATTTATTTACTTAAGATCCTATGTGTTTTAAATGTTACTTTTAATACATTGGTATGTGAAGTGAAAAAACTCATTTTAACATGAACCATAGTAATTAATTTATATAATTTTAATAATTATTATGAAAAAAAATTGATCATATAATATAATATAAATTTTTCTAATTACTAGTATTTTGTAAATTTTATCAAATTCAAGTCATATATGTGATTGTATTTAAATTAAATTAAAACTCAGAAATTTGATCAAAAAGGATTTTTTCCAAAGGGAACATTTTCAAATGTATAAAAAAAATTGTATCAAAATCCAATTTGAAATTGATTCTAATAACCTATATAAGTTTAATAAATATACATTTTAAATAATAGTAATTTTAAAACCATCTTAAATAATATGTATCTTTTAAATACTTTAAACAAAAAGGTGTTTCTTAATAAAAGTTAATATTTTTAACTATACAAAAAAAGTAATTTTTTTATAGAATTGTTAATAATTAACCCAAAAATAATTTTTAAATATTGATTCCAAATATGAAGTTAATTTATTCGAATAAATTTTCTAATATTTTCAAAATAAAATTTCATTATTGGTAAAAAAAATCAATACAAATAGAAAAAATTAATTTTGAAACATCTACGGATTTTACTAAACATTTTGTTCTTATTTAAATTTTTTTTCATTATCATAAACCTATATATATAATTTTAAAAATGTTTTTATTCCTATTCATATATCCAATTTTAATAGCTTGTTTTTAGTATTCAATTTGAAATAATAATAATAATAGTATATCATGGTTCATTAAAACATGATGTTACATGTAACAAAACAAATCAGAGAAATTGAATTTATTCAAATGAAAATAATATTTTATAAAACCTTTAGAGATTCATTTTACCCACCTCATAATTAATTTCTCCTTAAAATTTCACCACTTTGATATAAACAAATTCTGATAATTTTTCCTCAGTATATCCATAGGTTTCCACGTTGATTCTTCAAATTGGTGGTTTCACTACAAAACATTAAAAAGATGATTATTTTTTATTCATAGAAATGTATCCCTACGATCTAGAACCTCCACTAATTATTCTATATAATTGATATCTATCTTCTATGATATAACCTCTGAGCCCATTATATGTGAAATATCAATTCTGTACTTTATTAATAGAGATGCATGGAACACATCATTGACTTGTAAGGGTTTCAGTCGATGAACTAATTGATAAGATACAATACTGATACGATCAAAATTTTTAAATGGACATAAATATATACGGCTTAGTTTCCCCTTGTTTCTGAATCTCATTACCTTCTTCCTGGTAGATATTCTTAGAAGCACCTTTTCACCAACTTCAAATTCTAGATCACATAGGCGATTGCCAGCATAACGTTTCTATTAACTTTTTTATACACATATGTGTTGTTTAATAGATCTAACCTTATCTACCATTTATTGAGCTAGATCAAGTCCAAATTTATTTTTTCTCAATATTATTCCATGAACATTAAATCTATACACTTAATTCAATAAAGGGATTCATAAAGAGCCATATTAATGCTCAAGTGAAATAAATCATTGTATGAAAATATAACATAATGATGGCATTGATATAATCAATATTAGAAAACCAGAGAAAGAGATATCAATATATACTCTAATTTTTGAATCATTCTCTCATATTGACCATCTTTATGAGGATGATACATAGTGCTGAAACAAAACTCTATATCAAGGGCCTGGTGAAGACTTCTCCATAACATCAAGGTAAACCACAGCTCCCAATTGAATATAAGATAATGCGGTACTCTATAAAAACATTCCACATATTTAATGTATATCCTTAAATAATATCAAGAGTGAAATCCACTCTAATAGTGATGAAATATGAAGAGATTTTACGGTGATCAACTACAAAATATATGACTTCTTTTCCTTAAGACGTTTTGGAGATTATAATGACAAAATCCATTGTTATTTTCTCCCATTTACATTATGGTTTTGGTAATGGTTGTAATATCCACTTACATTTTTCCCTCCTATACATAACATGATGTCAAACTAATCACAAAAATATATACTCAGCTATATTTATCTTCATGTTGTCCCAGTAGAAATAATATTTCATGTAGGCCAGTGGGTGGAGTTATACCCTTATTTCCCTTTATTTTTTTGATTGATGCCTACAACCCTACTAAATGTGATAGTTTGTCTCCCATTATGTGGGTTATACATTTTTGAAAACAATATTAATATAATTTAGATATCATTCCAAAACTGTAAAAACCCATAATTACCTCAACAAACAAGATAAGATAAACCCAAAAGGTTATAAATAACTTTAAAATTATATTCTACAAATTTAAAGGCATTACTCCTAAAAATAAAATTTCTCCTAAAACATACATAGAATCAAAGTTTTGAATTTCCAAAAATTTCACCCAAAATATAAAAAATATTGACAAACCCAAACCACATAAACCCTAAAAATATGTATATAGTTGAGTTTATGATCGACCTTAAACTCATAAACCCATCTTGATATCCATAACTATTAAGTTAATATAAAATTTAGTCATATATTATTCCAAAATAAAATTCACCTCTAACTCATTATAGAATATATTTTCTTAGATGAAACATTTCCATTGGGATGTTGGATTTATCCTTGCATTGATAAAATATCAACTTTTAATTCATTATTCCATGATCCATACCGATGTAGATAATTAATTCCTAAAATCAAATCAAGTTTCATTAAGTATGGATAATAAAATTTCCATAGGTATCCTTCATAAGAAATAAAACATGAAATTACCAACTAATTATTTGAGGACAAGTGTGCCCTCATTATCAAGATCTACTATAATTGATATGGCAATATGAGATTTAAATTTGTATTTTGTCTTCAGATATAGTTGTGGATTGTTATCCTCACAAGCTTATAGATTAGGGAACAGATTCAAATAATTCACGTACTCCATTAATTGTAACATTGATGTGTGGGAGGTGCATTATGTGTGATATTCTTCTAATATATATCATTAACTAACTTCTTCCCCAAACATCAGTATTCTTCTTCTCAGTGGATTTCCTTTCCACACTTAAAACATTTATTAGTACCCTTAAAACAATTTCTTATATGTTTCCATCCACAATTCAAGCATTAATGAAATTTAATCTTATTATCTGTATAGTTTTTATAGTTTCCTCTTAATTTCATGTTTATTTTATTACAAAAACCACGAGATTTATGGTTTAGGAAAATCTCAATTTACACTTTTATTGCACATCAAATGATTTGTTCATAGATACTAAAGTCCCTTATAGATAATTCCCTTTGTATACTTGGTTTTAAAACACTGAAAAATAAATCAACCTTACATCAAGGTTAGATGAGTATACCAGAAGAATACCAAAAAAGTCTTAAAAATTCACCTCATATGTACCAATGAATTCATTATACTTCTATTTTAACATAAGTTATTAATTATCTATTTTTATACATAGAATACAAGTAATGTTTTATTTAAAAATTATTTCTTATTCTCATCCCACTCCATTGATTAAATTTTGTCTTATTGACTCATATTCTTGATAATAATCCACCATTGATTATCTACACCTTCCAAATAATAAACAACCAAAATAACTTTTTCATGCATTGAACACTAGAGAAAGGAAAATATTTTTTCCATGCTACCAATAAATTTCTCAACAACAATTAGATCAGTGGAACAAATAAAAGAAAGTGAATTTTTCATTAAGAAGGAATCAACAGAATGTTCTTACCTTCTTTGACGATTAATAAGTCTGTAATGAATCATAGATTCAAAAATTTATGTGAACATACAGAAAAGATTTTTCATTCTAGTATCATATAATTTGGATGATAAGGTAGAAAATGATTGTAGTTTTCATTGAATTCTATAATAACATGGTTCCTTCTATTTTCATACATTTACTAAAATTAAAATTCATAGTGTATAAAATAATAATCCTAGTGGGGAACCTCAAAATCCTAAAAATATCTCTTATAATATATCTAATTCATTACACCTTTCTTTAAATCTATGATTCCATAGACTTAGCTTAAGAAATTTGCGATAATTATTCAAATCCTTCATGATGTTTCATAAATATTTTATGAATTTCCAGTGTGTATATCTAGTGAGGGTTAAACTAAGTGGACAACAAGTCCATTTTTTCACTAAGTGATGATCGATTCCAGATCAATATTACCTTTTTATAGTTATTACCCATATGTACAACTATACCATATCCATATCCACTTTTAGTATCCTCATAGGTATTTAACTTCTCAAAATCCACTCACTAAATCCTTATCCAAAATTCCAGGTAATTTTCCTATACTTTTACTTATCATTAAACTTAACCATAAAAATGATGTTTGATATATATTTTGAGAAATCCTTATGTATTTCACAATGTTTTCTCATCTAAGTTCCCAATATTAACTCAACATTTTCTCTAATACCAACTATAACAACCTAATATTTCCATAAATAGATATTAAAACATAATTGATTAATATTCAATATATTTTACTAATACACAAAGAAAAACCATAAAATTTTAATGTATTTGGATACTAGGTGACTAATATTATTATTTAATGAAGGGTATTAAAAATCCCCCTAACAAATTAACCCACTAAGAACACATCATAGTCATTTCACACACAAAACTTTCTTCAAAATATAGGGAAATTAAATATATGAAAGTGTGAGCTCAGATTCTTAATAAAAGTAATCATGGAACATATCAACTGATGATCATATTAAAGTATACTATAATCCTAAGGTAATTACATTATGAATACAAATTAAAAAATTTATACATAATTTATCATGGATCATCAACATGATCCATAATATAAAACATTATCATTTCAATATATATGTACTATAAGAGTGAGAAACCATCATAAATCACTGATAAACCATAAGTTCATGACATATAATTGTGGAATCATCCTATATATATAAACTATTTAATATATTTAGGATAAAAACAAATATAATAAAAACAAAATATATTAGGAATCAATACTTGTTTTCATTTCATAATGGATCATGCATCATCACTTGTTTCCCATAGCGGATCGAACACATCGAACTCTATCTAATAGTGGATCAAGTACATCAACGTGTTTCCTATCATTATCTCATGATATATAAATCTTTTCCATGTGAATTGTAGGGAGATAAAAATACCACCCATAACATAATTATAATTAATAACATGTAAGACAAAATATAATAAAATATTCATCATATAAGGACCCATTAATTTAAATGATATTGATAAACATTTCATAATATCATAACTCATTTTAATGAAATGAGTTTTATAAGCATTTAATTATTTTATCATATCATAATCTGTAGAAAGTAACAGGTTTCATAATCATCATTTACTCATAATTATAAACATAAACCATCCAAATAAAGAATAAGGCTGGTACTAATGGATCATATCCCCACTATAACATAAGCAATACTCAATGTTGTTGTCATTGATGAAGAAATATTCTCTAAAATATTGTTAAAAAATTCATGTGGAAAATTTCATATCAAATTACATATTTAATATCTAAAAATATTAAAAATATTAACGAAAAAATATTTGAAAATAAGATTTAAAATATATAATATAATATTAAAATATTTAATTTCTCATGATGGTGGAAAAGTTTATTTATGTCATACAGGTGAAAAAATAATTCCATTCACATTTTTAGTAAGTATTTAACACTACTTCATTCAGAAGATGATAATAATATTATTTTTAATTTTTTTATAAATAATTAAATGGGTATAAATTTCATTAAAAAATCATGGTAGAATGGTAAAAATTTCCTTAAAACATTTTTAGAAGACTCAGATATAGAAGAAAGAGGTCTTTCAACATAAGAAACAAATGAATTTAGGTTTTCTATAAAAATATTATTTTAGAATCATGGGTTCATAAAGATAGGAAAGTGGGAGTAAAAAAATTGATTTAAATAAATTACTATTTTATAATAAAATTCATGAGTTTCTTGATAGGTGGGTCCTAATATCTCACCATTGGAATTATAATCATTAATAATCATGATAAATAATGATATTATAACATAAAACCTTTTTCACTTTGATATCTTTTAAATATTAATCCCCATAAAGGAAATAACATTATATGGATGTTTATATCCCATAATTCCATAATAAGAATCAAAAAATACATTTATGGGAATTATATACAACAAAAAAAAAGAAACCAGGTGTGTATACGGCATGCGTCCCGCAAAAATAATTGTGAGATAAAATTCCATTTACAATTTCAATGCTTTTGAATGATAAGTCCCACTGAGAAATAAAATTAAATGACACATTAAATATATTTAAAATAATAATATTCATGATATAACATGTTAGTGGGGTAGAATATAAACCACACAAAATAAATGAGTGTTGAATATGGAATATGTCTCCCAGAAATAAAAGAAAGACCTGAAATCCCTAACCTTAAGCCTTACTTTATTTGTACACATTGGAACCTCCAATATAATAATTTTTTTTAAATATATAAAATTACCATTCAGATATATATCATACCATATGTTATTTACTTACATCATTTTATCACCATTCCTCTAATAATTCTATATTAAAATCACTATTTTGGGAAATAAATGTATCGTTTTTCATTTGTGTTTTGGTTCAGAAGTTTTAGTCCATGTTCAATGATTAATGATTAATAATCTCAATAATATTAATTAAAATATAAATATAATATATATTAATTATATTTATAATTATATTCATTCATAAATTTATATATTTAGAAATGAATAACATAGTTTATAGGGACGGTGGGACGTACATACACATGGAAGTTATTTCTATTTTCTCAAAGGACAACATAAAACAAAGATAAATAATATATAAAATTTATAGTGTCATTATTAAATCATATGTATCACAAATATTAATTAAATTTAACCTCATTAAATTCCTTGTAATGCTTAAGTGAAAAACGAATCACATTGCTTCGCAAGGCTGTAGTTTGTCACACATACAAGAAACATTGTCATATTACCATAGAATGGGAAATAAAAAGGAAATTTTGATATTGTAATTCAAAATTTAAAATTATTTTATTAATATGATATATAATTATACATATATATAACTTTAACCAACCATTTTATCCTTTCTTGAGATGTGGTGATTGAAAACGAATTACACTGGTTCACGAGGTGGTTGTCCCTTGTACACAAGATCAATAGTTTTGTTTCCCATTTGATGAAGGATGAGCTGGATATATGTTTTAAAAAAACATAATATCATCTCAGTATATTTTATAAAATGGTGTTATTATATTTTTATTATTAAGATGTAATTTAAAGTCATAATATAATAAGTGAAATGATAGTCCATAATGAAGATAATTAACTTTTCTTCGAAAATCCTCCTTTGGATATCTTATTAAGAACCCTTGGGTTGGACTTTTAGGATGAATGGAATCCATAAAATGTGGATAATGATGTTGGGAAAGGATTTTTTTAATATAGTTGATATAAATTGCTTTTTAGGCGTTAATAAGTGAGGGAAGGAGGTCACGTTTTATAATTGAGGTGTAGTGTCACTTTTTAAATATCAAAACAAATTAAATAATGGGAAGTAAATATCTAGATATATGAATTAAAATTTTATAAATAATGTATTTGAGGGATTATATGGTTTATCCACACCTATAACTCAAAAAAACGTGTTTTAAGCATGTAATTCCTTATTATCTAACTTTACACATTTTAACCATTTTAGTGTTCACCTTGGTTACTATATACTTTTTTATTTACCTAGGTAATTTTTCCTCTCAGAATAAATAAAAAATGAGACTTATTAGATAATTTTTAACCAATTATTCTAAATATTATATAAAATGTATTAAATAATGATCATATGTATATTGAAAAATAATTTTAACACATGTGTATGTAACACACAAAACCTCAATTTAACCTTCACAACAAAAACTTAGTTACTATTGTTTTACTAATTTTTTGGAAAATTTTAATTTTAACTTATTATTTAGTATATATTATATTTATTCCAAATATGGAATCCATTTTTTCAAATTCAATTAAAAAAAGTTTCATAATTTAATTTATAATAAAATCTTCAGATTAGATGAAAAACAGTTTTTACCAAGATAATTTTTACATAAGTATAAAAACTTTTAATATAAAAATTATATATGAAATTATTTCCATTGGAAAAATTTGGATTAATAAAAATAAAATTGAAATAGTATTATATTAAAATAATGTTAAAATAAAATGGATCTTTTAAATTTTTTATGGGATATGGAAATTTATAATAATAAATATGATTCTTTACTATTCACTGGAAAATTAATCTTTTTATAAAATTTATAAAATTAACCCTAAGATAAATTTGTAATTTTTTATGAAAAAAATTAATTTACCATTTTAAAATAAAATATCTAAATGTTTAAACAATTAATTTTATTATATTTTCAGAAAATTAAATAAAATAATTTTTTGAAAAAAAAAGTATTTTCGAAGCATGTAAGGACTTTACTAAAAATTAAGCACTTATTTATAAATATATTTTCCTTATCTAAAAAATTTCTACATAATTTTAAAAAAAAAATTATTCCTATTCATACTGCCAAATTTAATAACTTGGTTGTGATGGTTAAGTTTAAATAAAAATAAAAATAGTATATCATGGTTTGTTAAAGCTTAGTTTTGTGTGTAATGTAAGTTATTGATGAAATTAAATTTAATCAGAAAAAGAAAATATTTCATCAAAACTCATGGAATTATAGGGATTGTTCATAATGTGTGATATTGTGTAAGTGTGGAAAACCATTGGAGAAGTTTTAGTGGGGTACCCACTTTTGTTATTATATTTTATGATCTCTTGTATGATATACTTAGTGAGAGATATCCATGGTCAGGTTGGGAACATATAATGCTTGTTTAGGTGACCAGTTGACATCAATTATTCTTCAATGGGCTGTATCATGCTTCATTTTATCTTTTTCATGAGTGGATCTAGGGAGGTTCTTACCGAGTAAACCATTTATGATCACCCTATGTTCATAGATATTGTTTTCCAGGTTAACAGGAGTATGTTGCAGATCTGGGCAGATACTATTATCTAGGGAGTAGTTCCAGATCTATTTGGATTATATGTCACTACTAAGTATTTCTTTTGGTATATTGAGTTTAACTTATATTTTTGAGTTTTTTATGACATTAATTTCATATTATTGGGATTTTTACTTTTATCTTGACTAGGATTTGTATGTTTTTTCTATCTTATCTCTCTTATCTCATATCATAGAGGGAATTTCCTTATATATTTTTGTATAATATATCATCAATGCTTGTAGCTAATCCATATTCTATTATAGGTTGAATTTGGACCTCATCTTCTCCCTTATCTCCTTTCCATCCCAGTAAGGGTACCTTTGGGGGAGTAGTCATTACAATGTGGTATCAAAGGTTCATGTTAATAGATAGGATAGAAAATGGAGTTAGGTATAAGTGATGATTTCATGGGTTCATAGGAAAAACTATGTATTTTTTGTTTAGTAGGAAATGTAAAAAATAGAATCAAACTAACACATGGGTATTTAGGGACCCTATAATCTGATTCATGAAAATTTACATTTACTATGTCTAATAATATAAGTGATACTAATTACAGGGTAGATGAATAGGAAATGATTATATATCGTTCTTTATTGATATTGTTTTTGAAATTTCTCGACCTTTGTATTATTTTAAAACTTGAATAAATAAATAAATAAATAATATTAAATATTCCACATTATATGATTAGAAGTCCCTAACGATTTTTTATTCTGTGGGTATTTTTCAAGGTTGAAATCCCTATTATGTTCGATATGTGGATGTTTAACAGAACGTTCAATCATATCACTGTAATGTAGAGGTCAATGATGATGATACTTGGATGAGAAAACATCAATAGTTTCAACACAAAAGTATATATAAGTATGTGGGATCTATTTTAAATGTAATTTCATATGTCTACTTGTAAGAGGTTGAGATAGACTTTAGTTACATCTATTATCAGAATGAACATTGGTTTTTTTAGTGGTGATGATATTGTGAAGATAAGTGAGGTAGTGGTTGTTATTATTCCTTAAGGGTCAAAATGAGTCAATTGTCTCATGGTAAAAGTTATGAGTTCAGTTTCGAGCTGAATTTCTATCTTTGGTAATGAAGGTGGTCTGTCACCCGGATTTTTTTACCCATCTACATGGGAGTACTATAATATTGGAGTTTAAGATAAATTTCAGGAACCACATACAATATGTTTCAAACATTTTTCTAGATTAATATGACATGTATAGTAATTTCTAAAACTTTGAACATATAGAGATCTAGTTCCATGTCACCATGTTTATGATATCGATTTACCATGATTATATGTAATGAGTAGAGGTTTTTGAGAGTACACTAGATAGGACCAGATCATAATAGGAGGGGATTCATCAGGGTAACTCATGTAGCAGAGTTGTGTTTTGGGTTTCTCAGTTTCATGGATTAATGGTAATTTGAATATCTAGTTTTAGGTCACATCCCTAATCATCTCAATTCACATAGGTTGGTGGCTCTATTTCAACTATCAAGGGATTAGAAACATGTTTTCCTTATAGATATCAAGATCATAAATAAAGAGAGTTATTGACCTTTTCAAATTGGTATCATTCAATAGGCATTACAATTTTGTTTCTTTATCTATGGTAGTTTCAGCTAAGGTATAAGTATCAGGATTATATTTCATGGGATTTGTAGAGAGAAGGGTAGCTATGTAGAAGAAATCCTCAAGATTATCCTTATACATAGAGAATAGAGCGTGACCATGGTGGTGGTCACCATATGGGTCAAATAGGTCCTTGATCGGGTCATAACATGTTTCATGCATTGGAGTTATTAGTTCCAAGAAGTTTGGATTTCATTTGAGGTACCATTTTTTTGTTTTATACATGGGTCCATTCCTTTTTCTATTTAGTAGGTACACAGTCCTTCGTATCCACTAGCCTAGTTAATGCTTTGGGACTTCAGGTAGAGAGGCTTCACATTCCCATGGAATTGACTAAACTAGATGTTGGTTGAGTTTATTTATATGATGTTTGTTTATATTGTGATCTATTTATGGGGAATAACTAATCTGGGTGATACTTCCTTTGTTTACAAACATATCCATTCAACATCATCCTTATCCTTGACTAGATGCATTTAGTGAAGGATATTTCTAATTTCATTAGGATGAAAACTAGTTTCTATGATGCCGATATAGATTTTTTAATTTTCCTTGGTTATTGATACCCTTGGATGTATTGGAGTCTGGTTCCATCATTGTCTTCCTTGATGTTTGAGTTGATGCAGAGTTTATTGGAGTTTAGGTTATCGGTTTTTCTTAGGGTTGTATAAGAGATCCCTAATGTCATTCCCAAAGAGTTTGTAATGATACCCCCTAAAAGGGATATTTATTTTGGGATAGATCTACAATCAAGTTCTTGTATAATATATATGTCTCCATATAAGATGGTTTTTTCTATGTTGCGAGAGTTATGGGAACATCATGGTGATATATTACAATAATGCTTTTTTATCCAAGCGTGCATGCTTAGGGTGCACCGGTTTCGTTCATGTCAAGGATCATAGACATGTTTTTTCTCTATGTCAATTATCATCACATGAATTAAGTGACATTGAGGATATTCTATTATATTTCATGGATTGATTATTTATTCGATTAGCGAAAAGAATCTAGTTGGTTCTCATATATCGATATGTTTTCAGGATATCATCATATGCGATGGAAATATGTGGATATCTTAAAAACCAATTTATGATATTATTTTGTGAATGAAGATTTCTCTATTATGAAACTTTTTGCGATGAAAACTCCATCCATGTTCATGGGTTTGATTAACATAGTGTTCATATCATTCCCAGATCATTTTTTTAGGGTTTGTATCGACACCATCCTTATGTACACCATGTTTTATGAGGATCATACAGAGATTCTGTGTAATATTTGGGGGGTTCTTCATCATTATAATATATTAATGAAGTTGTCAAGGTAACTTTTTTCAGATCATGAAGCATTCTTCATTAGGTATGTCATATATCATCATGGTGTAGTTTTAGATCCTTCAATGTTTAAGGTAGTAAATTCTAAGGAATCCCCCAATATTGTTATAGATGTGTAGAGTATCCTTGGCCTTTTTGGATATTATAAGAGGTTCATATTCAATTTCCATGAAGTTGAGACTCCTTTTATATCCTTGTACATAAAGGATCGTGTGTTTCAATGGTTTGATCAGTGTCAAAAATCTTTTTTGTACCTAAATGAGAAGTTAGTCAACCTTCCAATTTTTCATTTTCAAGAAGAGGTAGTTAAGTTTAAGTTATTTTTGTGATTATTCAAATATTAGTTTGAGATTTTTTATAATTTAATATATATTATTTGTTTTATATGGGTCCCAAAAATTTCATCCCCATGAGCATAAATATTCCACACATAATCTTGAGATGGAATCTATTTTGTTTTCCTAGAAGTTATGGTGGAATTACCTCATTAATGAGTGTTTAATTTTTTATATACCACTCATATCATGACATAATCTTGAAACACTAATTTTAATTAGAATTCTTATAGGATTATGACATATATATTTCACATAAACATGGAATGGGTAATGTTGTAGATGACATGATGAGTAATAATTCGTGCAGTGTTGTCATGTGTGAATTTGGAGATTACTAGAATATAATGGAAAAACAATAATTGATTACAAAATTTATGGGAGAATATTGTGAAATTGGTTTTCGTATTCTATATTACATTATATTAATAATTGGTGTAGTAGGTGGAAGAGTCCCAACTATGGAATTATGAGGTGGAGGTCTAGAGAGACTGAGTTTTCTTTTGTTATCCCCTGATAATTGTTTTGGGGATAAACAAAATATTGTGTAGTTCCAGGGGAGGATTTTTGTCCCTTTTATAACGTGTGAGGTGTCTCTACATGAATTCCCTAATTCACCCTTGGTTGTACATTATAGTTTTACAAATATTTACAATATCTTAAAGGTCGTTTTTGGCCCCTTGGGTTGAATTTTATAGTTTCATAGTTTGTGTCTCATTGTTTAGTCTTCTAGAAGATGAATGTTGAGAAATGGGTTCCTGATATTTTTTTCCATTTTTAGATATTCATTAGTGGAAGTGAGATTAAATATATATAGAATTCATCACCAATTCACCTTTTTCTTATGGAGGATTAGACAATATATGGGTGATATTTTATAGTTTGATAAAATCATCTCACATTATAGTTATCAAGGAGTTGAGCTCAGTGCATGTTTTGTCATGGTAGTACCATGAGGAGGTACTGAGACTCCACAACGTCCCAAGCATGATTATTTATAATCATTATCGTAATATTTCCTTCAGGGTGTGTAAAGGTAACAACCATGATTTTGGATCTCAGTTATGCACTAAGACTAGTTTTTGTCCATAGATGGATGCTCAGACAAAGAAGACCATTTATACTCTTGAGAACATGTTTCATGCCTATGACCATGGTTTGGGATGTTCAAGGATGAGGATATTTTCTTTGGTCAAGAATTTTTATAGGAGTATTTTTTTCCTCGACTATTAGTTTGGTGCCTTTTTATGTTTTTTATGGCCGACAATTCCATTCTTTATTGGGTATTACTAAGGTAAAAGATTTAGAAATTCTCTAGATATAACTAGTATAGAGCATGACATAGTTGGTTTATATTATTCCTGAGAGTATTAAGGTATCACAATATCATCAAAAGTATTATTATAATAAAATGATGATACCTCTACAGTTGAATTTTGGAAATCATGTATTTCTAAAGGTGACTCCTCATCACAGGTAGTGAATGTTTGGTAATAGGATAAATATTTCTCCCCAATTTTTTGGGAAATTAGAGGTATTGGCTTTTATTAGATACATGATATATTAGATAACACATACTCCATAAATTAACTAGATACAAGATTTCTTCCATGTGACTCAGGTTTTTTTTCTCTTTATGATGAAACTCACATCATCTATTAGGGTAAGATTGATCTTGAGGATGATTCAACTATAAAAGAGTGGAATATGGAGATCCAGAACCACTAGGAGGATGTATTATGCATACATGTTATTCCCTTAGTCTATGTATTTGGGTGACACATTATCATTGAGAACTGTAAATAGAAACATGAGTATGAGATACATTCTATATATACCAATATTTTTTTATGTTTATCTCTTCTCTTTTAGTGATGCACAATATTTTTTTTCACCATTATCCATTTTATTATATTTTTTTTCTTCTCTATGATTCCTTTCTTGTGTCATTTCTTTTGTTTGAGTGGTATCTTCCCCTGAATAATTCTCATGAGTTTTTTGTTAATGTTGTGTAGTTATGTGCATTATTCCACTGAATTATATGGTAATCCTCTTATGATGGAGTGAGTATTTAGAGGTTTATAAGGGGAGGTTATTCAAATGAACCTTCTCTAACCCTTCTCTCTAGGATTGGTTTTAATTATTGAGGGAAAAAAATTTGGGAGGAATCTAATGTAATGGTCCAAGTTTTCATTTGGAATTCCCTTTGTCTTCTACGGATTTTTCATTGTGGTTTTTTAGTTTTGGGTAAATTTTAATAAAAAAAATTATTTAATTTTTTTTATGAGATTAATATCCAAGTGTTTAATGTTTTTAAGAATTATTAAAAGGATTATAAATGTTTTTAAATAATTATACCATATTTTTAAATGTGTATTATAGTTTTTATGTCACTAATAAACCCTTTTTCCTTTAATTAATATGTATATAAATTGAAATATTATAATTTTTAAGGAAAAAATATTCTAATGCAGAACCTACTAAATATGTAAGGGTAAGTTAGTTTTATAATGTATTCATAAAGTTATGAACAAGATACAATTAAGTGAAACTTGGAATAGTGTTGTGTAATTTAAAAAAAGGTTACTCATACATAAACCACAGACCATGAATATGGGTAAGGTGGTTACTTAAAAGAAATCATAAAGGTAAGTTGGAGCTACCCTTTCGTTGCCCCTTCTAAATAACCACATAATGTTAAAACAAGTTACCATTATATAGACCCACTAACTTTCTTAAGGGTAGAATTTTGACACTATTTTACTAATTTTTCTCTTCTTTTTATATTTTTAACAACCCAAAGAACCTTTTTGAATGATCATAAATTTTAAAATCAAGTTATTAATTGTTTTGAAATTACTAATATTTTATAACTGATTTTATGAAATGTTAGTTTGTTCTTCAATTACATTCTAACCTATAAACCAATTGGTTGGGAAAACTAAATGGGGGTTTCAACATCACTTTTCCAATTTATACATTGTTTCTATTTCAAAATACCTTAACCCTTCTCCATATGTTTTTTATCTAGTTTTCCTCTCATCTAGAAGACCCTGAAACTCTCTATTTGAGTCATCAAGCTTTAACATTTTATTTATAATTGTTCCTTTTCATGTTCTGGGAGAGGGAGGACCATCTTTATCCACTATTCCTTTTCTATGAAATTTTTATGAGGGGGAAATACCAGTTTGTGGATTAACATCTACTTCTATTATTTTATTTGTAATTATAAGGTTAAAATGCTTTAATTCTTTAAATTTCTATGGATTTAACCTTAATAAATATTAAACTAGAAAAATGAAGGAATGTTTTAAATATTTTAGAGTTTTTATGGTATTCCCACAAAAATAATGGATTAACTCTTTTTATAGGATGGTTTATTGCCATTATTTATGTTTGTATTAAAATGTTTGTTTTGATTAAAATAGATAAATAATATAAATATGGTATTGTTGGATGACTAAATAATTAAATAGGTATGTTTTATAAGTTTTCTACTAATAATTTGATGGAAATAAAATTTATTCTTAATGCATGTGTAATTAATGTATTTTTTATATGATTAATATAATTAGATAAGAATATAAAGCTATAAATAATTTTTTTAGTTAATAATAAAGAGGAATGTTAATATAATTATTCTTCCATATATATTGTTTAAATGGATATATATTCTTGAGATTATGTTTAAATGATTTATAACTTGAAATTATATAATTCATTATGATACTTTTAGTTATAACCCAAGATAAATGAAATAGTTAAGTTAGGATAAAAGTAATCAGGTTGTTCGATAAAGATAAATGATTGGGTCAGAGTGAGAATGTTTTCATATAAATATTGGTTGTATTATTTTTAAGTCCAATATTCTATGTTGAACTTGTTTTTTTACTACCTTTTGTGATTTCTAAGGATGTGAAACATATTATACAATGTAATGTGTTCTAGGATGGCTGATGGTTTGGTGAGGCATGGGTGGGGTGGCCTGAGTTTATAGGATAACTTCATGTATGTGATGGTGGGATGCATGGTGATATGAATAGTGGTGTTAGTGATGGAATCAATTTTGATGGAATTATTTGAATATGGGATTTCCAATAGTTTTTTATAAATCTATATACTTAGTGTTTTAGTTCTTCTTTTATGGATTGATGGTTGGGTTTCTTAATCTTGCATTCCTTTCCCCACTACGTGAGGAAAATGGTTGTTCTTGGTTATGAATCTATTTTATTATAACATAGGATGTTTCCAAGAGTACCTAGAATAATGGAATGATATTGTTTAATAAATGTTTTAACAAATGATTTTAGTGTTTGAATGTAATGATAATATTGAAAATATTGAATAATTAGTGAATCAGTTGGGTAATTCTTTTGAGGGAATGGAATTCATGAGGTGGTTGAGGAAATATAGAATGAAATAATGTTAATTAATGTATAATTAATTAATCAATGTATACTTAAATTATATAAGGAAATAATTAATTAAATGAACCTCCATAAATACTTGTGTGCTTATCAGATATCTAGTTCTTAGTTTTGGATGCCTACTATTCAAGAGAAAATAGTTTCAATTGAGTCTAAGACTATTTTAAAACATATAGTGTGATTATAAGGTATATTACACAATATGTTATATGATTTTTTATGTTAGACCACCCCTCTTGAATGAATTAATTAAAACTTGTTGACTCTATGAGGGTTTTTTCTCCAACTTGTTGAATCATATAGTGTTTTCTCCAACTTGTTGGCCTAAAATAGATGGATGACTACCCCCTCTAAACCCACTCCCTTCTCGACATGTTGTTATGTACTTGTGTGAAAGGATATTATCTTTCCCCATATATGTGTATAGAGGGATGTAATGGTTTTCTGTTTTTTATCACATATGTATATATTGATATAGTATCCAGAAAATTATTATAGATATATTGGGTATGGGATGTGATGGATTGACATATAATAAATTATTTATGTGTTTTAGTCACTTTGAAAAATTTCTCTATTTATATTTGGATATATAGAGGGTACATTGAGATGTTTTGATCTATAGGGAGCATGATATTTTACTTATCCTAGGTGTTTTGGGGTTGGCTTAATTCGGGAGAGAGGTATATAAGGGCATGTGATACTGGGGAAGAGGTGAAAAACTATGTGTAGGTGGTATTGGGGCACCATCTTTAGTAATTATATTTTATAATCTCTTATATTTGAATCTTTTTGGGATATAAACATAGTGAGGTTGGGATCTTAGAATACCTATTTATGTGACAAAATGGATTCAGTTCTTTTTCAATGGTCTTCATCTTGCATCCTTTATCTTTTTAATAAGAGTCTATGGGGAGTATTCTTCTTAGTATACCTATTTTGGACACCCTATGTACATATAAACTTAGTTTAGGTTAGTATTATACTTTTTGAGATTAGGTTGGATACTACTAGCTTGTGATTTATTTAGGAGTTGTTGGGATTTGAGGTCAATATTGATTTTATCTAATAGTATCTGTAGTCTCCTTTACAGTAATTCAATTTTCTATTTCATTACATAAATATACTTGGGATTTTTTAATTTTAATCATTAGTAAGAGTTAATGGGTATTTCTATATTATCTCTCATAAATCATATATAAGTGGTTAATGTATCTCATTTTTTGTATGATATACCATCAGTTATTATTACCATCAAGTGGACTATTGGAGGAAATCTTCAGGCATTATCATCTCCCTTATCTTATTAACGATCTATAATAGGTACCTTTAGGGGGTGTCATTATAGCTTATCACTTAGGGGATTCACTTTGACTGTGAAGTTCATTTATAAAATTTAATCAAAAATTATTTGTGCAGAAGATAGACATACATATAGAATAGAATTAAAGGATCAAGGTTGTGAGATAATATAGGATCACAATGTTTAATACAGTGGTTTATCCATTTATTACATCATCATATCTGAAATTTCCATCTTTTTTATTATTTTCATTCATAAAAAACTATGCATCAACTCTTCCTGCAATAAAAATTGGGGATAAAATACATAATTTATTAGATAGTGAAACTCAAAAATGACACTCCTTGAGATAAAATCATAGTCATCCACTAGTATTTATTAAGAGTAATAATAAAAATGTAATTGTACAATGGCCCAAAACAACAACATTATCAAATAACTTTCCACATTTTATGACTGCCCAATTTTTTTAAGATTTCGTTAACATTTTCCAGGTTTATTTTCATTGAAAATTCATTTACTAATTTTAAAGATATTTTTTATAATTTAAATTGGTGAATTTAAAATTAAAAGGGTATTTTAATCAACAAATATTTCAGTGGTATTTTAAAGAAATTTTTCTTCTATGATAATATCCTTAAATGTTATTTATGATTTACTAGGGATATGATCCAATGATAACATACTTATTATTCAAATGGATGGATTATTGTTATGATTATGAGATGTTTAGAAAGCCCAATTATTTTCCATGGGTTATTCTATGATGATATGATGAATGTTTTAGGGTCCTGTGGAACATATATTTATGGTTTTCATTATGTGAAGGGTAGTTTCATTATAAACCTTAGATATATGTCTACACAATAAACTAGGTAAAAGTGAGTCCATTATAAAAATATAATGCATTTCATAATGATGACAGAGGTAAGAAACTCCTAATAAAAAATAGAGTTAAAAATATTAATAGATGACATAGTTATATAGATGTAATTTACTCCAAAGAGAATATTAGAATTATTGTTTTTAGATGATTCCATGATGAAATGATTATTATCTAAGATATTTTTATCATTTTATTATTATTATTATTTTTCAAACAATTATTGTGACACATTTATATGTTTATGACATTTTCACATGGCTCATTATTGATTTTTAATGATTCCACACTCTTATGGCCTTGGTAATTTTTTATAAATCCTTACTCCATGAATCATGTTCAATGATATTTAATTGATTGATATAATTATGTTTACATAAACTTATTCTCACTTATGTTCATAGATTGATATCACATATGTTCACCCTTATTTATCATATGTTCTCACCCTCTCTTATGTTTCAATTTTCCCTAGGTTATGATGAGTTATTTTAAGTATGGTATTTCTAAGAATATTACAATGATAAAAAATAATTTTGAGAGATATTCAATATCTTTTATGAAATTAATTTTTTCGATATCAAATCTCTAATGGAAATAAAACCTTACTGTTCGGAGATGTGTATAATTGTGTTATGTGTTGAATATTCATCTAAAATTATTAAATAATAATGTATTCTATACTCAAATCACTGAAGTCAATTTCTAGGAAGGGTAATGTTATATTTGGATATTTATATTATATAAAATTATTGAAAATATTATTATAATCCTAAGTATAAGAGAATATCCAAATTTAATGTAAATAATGGAATGTGGTTTTACTAGAAAATAAATCTGTGTTAGGATATTATAAAGTGGATGGAGCAATGTAATAAATGTTCCTAGGAATTATAACTCTAAAAGGAGAATATTGATTAGTAACTCAACCATCACGAGTGCATGATGAGTAGACATATGACTACACCCCTCGGTAGACTCTCCTAGAGGATATTATTTGGTTTATTCACATTTTATTTATAAACCATTTAGAATTAATTTAATAGATGATGACTATTTATGATCTAGGATAACCCTAAAGTGTCATAGGTTAATAAGATGGTGTCATAATTTATGACATATTAGTAATTATTTCCATTAATATATTATTTTTCACTCTGATTATAGTATATTGATTCTTACACTATGTCTTTTGTATTATTTAATGGATTGAACTAGTGGTAATCTTGTCAGAAACCAATTTTATGGACATTACAATGACTATCCCCATGAGAAAAAAATAAATGAGAGCTAGAACGAAAAACGGTGATATTATTCCGAAACCATCTATCTTGATATTTGATTAAAAACATGAATGTATGTTAGTTTAAGAATGGACAAAATAAAGAAAAATGTTGTTTCATGAAAACCTTATAGAAAAGAAGATACAACATCCTACAAGTCAAGAATGAGTGATGAAGCACCCCCAAAAATGTAGGAATGGAATGTGAAGATGTTTTATGTCAGGAAAAGAAGAGAATAAAGAAACTATTCACTATGTAAATAAAATAATATTTCGATGAATAGAAATAATATACATCCAGAGTTATCAATTATATCTCACTATATTTTATGTGGTGTAATTTGGGAATTATCTGAGTCGATGTTCTAATCCCAGTGAAAAATATTATAACATGGAAAAGGAATATTTAATATCAATCAATTAAGTGGATCATGATGGTTAAGAAACACTTATCCACAACTCTATATTTAGGGATTCCATATTAATGTTTATAAGAATGTGCCCTAAAAAATATTATTATTATTCCTTTAGTGGAATTTTAGGAGATTTTGATCATTTATTAGGTATCTCTATATAGATCCCATATATATTTCTAGATTAAAATAAATTACATTTGATATTATGAATCTATCTATGATTGTCTAGTAATACAATGATGAAAACTAACATCTAAAAGAAATTAAATCCATTGAATTGGTTTTATAACCAATTTATGAGGTATTTTTATCTCATATGGTTGGGTAGAAACTCAATATCCAAGATATTACAATATTATGGGAGTTTTTTAATATCTTTTCTAATAACTTTACTAGTCTTCCCCAAAATCATGTAGTTGAGTTTTCTGTAGAAATCATACCTAGTAATATAATTATTTTAAAGACACTATATAGAATGTCCCTGATTATATTGTAGGAATTGAAGAAAAAACTCCTTTAAAGTCTAAATAAGATATTCATTCAGCCTACTGCTTCTCCATTGGGTTCAATTATTCTTTTTTCAAAAAATAAATATGGTTTGATGCTTTTGTAAATTTATTATATTGAACATAACAAGATCACCATTAATAAAAAGTATCTTTTACCCCATATCTATGATTTTTTATTAATATCAAAGAGCCCAATATTTTTCAAGATTAAACTTATATCTAGATATTATCAGTTAAGGGTTGAGAAGTATGATTTAAAACATAAAAATAAGGTTAAAGGTATTCCTGATTCTAACCACGATTATGATGTAATGATATGGTTCATGAATAGTGTATGTGTCTTATCAATACTAAATTTTCTTAAGGACTTATTGTATGAATCTCATATCTCATCACAATATTTTTATCATGGAAATACGAAGATGTATAGATATATAAAAGAATATTTATTATGGAATAACATGAAATGGGATAATGTAGAGTATATATTTCGATGTCTAGTCAATCAACAAGTTAATGATGAGAAAAATTAAATCTAAGGTGATGCTACAACAACTACCCTTAAAAGAATGTAAATAGTAAAACATCAATATGGATTTTAATGGTTGACTCCATAAAACATATAAAGGGCATAATAATATTTGGGTTTTATTAAATCACCTTATAATGTCATCATATTTCATTATAATTATAGAGTATTTCTTTCTTGATCATATTTTCAGGATATACTTCAAAAAGTTGTATGGATTCATGGAATACCATATTTTATTTATTTATAGAAGTTCAAGAATAGTCTTTTAGAAACAATGAATATAAAGTTAAGCGTTAACATTTATTATCATCCAAAAAATATGGTTCGTTAGACAAGACCACTCGAACCCTAGAATATATTTTTTCAAAATATTCTATGGATTTAAATTGATTTTGAAATTAACAACATCCTCTATTCGAGTATTCTTACGATAATATAATTCACTCAACCATAATAATGGATCCTTATAAAGCCCTTTATTACTATAATTGTATATCTAAAATGTGTTGGGATGAGGTTACAGAAATTTTTTCAGAATTGGATCTATATTGAAATTTTTCATATAAGGTTATATCTATTCAGTTGCACATCATGGAAGATCGAAGTCGATAGAAAAGTTACGTTGAAACTCACCAGTGAGATCTATATTTCAATGCTAGTGATACGGTATTCCTATGAATATCATCACGAAAAAGGTGATGATATTTATAAATAAGGATAAGTCAATCCATAGAAATATCAGTCCCTTCAAATTTCTTAATCATATTTGTATGGTTTCATATTGTATGGTGCTTCCAATGAATATCTTAAGTTTATGATTTGATCCATGTATCTCTCATGAGGATGTATATACCAGATAATTCTCAAGTACTGAAATTATAGGTCATAACATTGATTTATGATCACTACAATTAGGAATAACTATGTGATAGTATTGGTAAAATAGATAATGTTATAACAAATAATACCCCTCACCTAGTCATATTTGTTTGGTGATACCTTAAATGTTTTGAAGCTATATGGGTACTGAAGGATGTGATTAGTCAAATATATCCTTAGTCACTTGTATCGGAGTGAAAGAAGTATAAGGGAGAAATTATTATAAGAAGGTAGGATTTAACAATACTATATTTAATAATATATTTTTCTTTAATTAATTTTAAGTGTTTGATACCATACATCATACACAGAACAATGTTTAAACTAACCATAATATTCTATTGAATTGGTATTAGTTAATCTGAGAGTTTTCTCCAAGACATTTTTATTGGTAGGAATGAATAGGAACTACTAAATTCGGAATAATTATTTTTTAAATATGTTAAAAATCATTTCATTGGTTATCAATTGGTTAGAAAACAGAATAAATGAATTTGAAGGTTAATAGTAATGTTTTTCTGAAAATTATTTTCATGAATACAATGTGTCTTCATCCTAATAAATTAAATTAATATCTATTGATAAATGTTTTTAATGAAACATTTAGATAAAATATTGAAATATTCATTTAAATATAGTTATTAGTAAAGGAATAATAATAAATTCAATTTATACATTAAAAATATATTTTCATCAAAAACTTTTTTATTACATTTTATGAGTGAATATTATAACTAATTGATTCAAAATTTAAAAATTAATTTTAAAATAATGGATATCATTTTTTAAAATCATTATTTCATAATACAATTTGGAATATTTTTTGGTAATTTTATAAGTAGATTGATTTTCCAAGCATATAGTGAAAACTCAAAAGTTTTCAAAGACTATCAATTTTACGACATTATTAAGATATAAGGATGAATTAATAAATTTAAAATCCTTTTTAATGAAAAAATATATTATTATGTAGTAAAATTATTATTTTTAAAAAATTATTTTTAATTATGGAACTTAATCGTGACTTTTGTGAAAATAAGCTATATTTTATTTAAATTAAGAAATATTTTTGGGTATTTCAATTTAATTTAATTTTTAGAATGTTCCATTAATTTTTATCTTGATAAAAATTATTAAAGGCCTTAATTTTTTATTAGATAACAAATTTAAGTAATTAAATTTGTCTTTTTTCTTGATTTTAATGTGAGATGATTTTGACCCTTAAATTGGATATTTCACTAAAACTATTTTTCATGTGTTTTGTGTTTTTATATTAAATATAATTTCACCATACTATATAAATTTAATCTATAAAAATTGATAAAAAATTTAAATATACAAGATTTTTTTTGAAGAACCATTTTATTTTTTTAATATAATTATGTTATCATGAAAAACAATATGTTTTCATGGTTATAGTTAAAATGGTTGTAAAGTATTTTTACTAGAAGATAAAGATTATAATGTATCCTAGACATGTGTAAATGTGATTGGTTGAGTTTATTTATACTATACAACGCCATATATATTAATGCGGGTTTCCTTGGTGTAACTTTTGAAAGTGCCCAGTTAGGATAATTGTTCCACTAAGAAGTGGAGGAGGTGAATGAGTAACAATTGTTTCCATTAAGTTACTTCGAACCTAAAATAAATTTCACCTTCGGTTAAAGATTTCATTCCCTACAAAAAAATAAAACACACAATCACATGAACACAAGAATTTACAAGGATCACTATTTATTAAGAATACCTAAGTCCTCGATATGGTTTTGAAATAATTCAATACCACACAATACACTAGAAAAAAAACCTTTGATGAGGAATACAATGAGTAGGATATTCCCTATCACACGTGTAGTACTATGAAAATAGTCCATTAGTTTATTTGATTTATCTAGCACAAATGAGGTAATAAATTTTTTTTTAATAAAACATGTTACTTGTGCTTCTTTATCAACTTCCACAAATTTATTCCTTTGAAAACCAATTCATAACATTCATACCCAAAAGATGGTAAGAATTTCTTGGACTTTGATATGAATTTCAGTCTAATTTCTCAGTCTAATTCTCATAATTATATTGCCCAATATTATTCCCCAATATATCCACACAATATGAAAATATAACTCTTTCTAGATATGATTGAGATAATTTTAAACTCTTCTTCCTCAGTCCATAAATCCCAATATGGAAATCCCGTTTTAATTCTCCAGCCTGATATAATGACCATCTAAATACGATGACAAGCTAAATATGATAGTCAGTTGAATACGATGATCTAAATAATATGATGATCAGTTTAATAGTTTTCAATCTTGTCTATTATCGATTCACTTATGTCTGAAAAAACTTCTTTAATAAATCCCAATATGGAAACTTCCTATCTTCCAACAAATGAAAAGTGTTTTCCTCTTCTCTTGTAAACAGTACTTTTGTCATCTGAAAAGTACGATGTACTACTCTACTTATATAGTAGACCAATGAGTGGTTTTGGTAAGAATCCTTAAAACCTTCCAACTCAGCCGAATTCACCAAAATCTTAAATTCCCTACAATTTTAGTTAAATTCATGACTTTTTAATTCCTTATAACTCTTCTCAAATCTTCTAGAATCTTCAGCTCTCTTCAGACTTTTTTTAAACACCAGCCTGATTCTGATTTCCCATTTCAATTTAATCACTCTGATTTATTCAATATGATTCTCTATACTAATTGAATTTATGTATGAAGAAATAGAGATATTTAATTCTCTTTGAAAACTCCATTCTGAATATTCCCATTACAATTCTCTGTATCAATTGAAAAATAAAAACATATTTTTGAAAAAAACACTATTTTGACTCTTCGTCACAATTTAGAATATGAATTCTTAAATATATTCATCTACGCCAGATGAAATATTCTTCAACTTCTTCAAATGTTATTCTCCCCTTTGTAAATACATTCAACCATATCATTCATCTCTTATCTTGGTCCATATAAATGATAAAAAAAGTAATTCAGCCAATTCCACTTCTTCTTCACATCGAAAATAGGAATCATCATCAACTATGAAATGATGGCTCTTGACCAAATTAAAAAACATAAAATTTGGAAACAAATCAGAGTTCATCTTTATTTTCTAAATACAATACCATCATCTTTAACTAATAAGAATATATATCTTTTGGATTTTGGTCTGACTAAAAACTAGTACCTTTGATTTATAATATTTTCCACAAATCTTATTATCCTTTAATCATGTATTAATTTGTTGATTCCATTATGATCATCTTTAGAATGGAAGCCTTCAATTTCAAAAAAAATCTTCTATCACAAACTTCATCTTCTTTAATGAATTTATTCATGAATTTTAAAACATTAAAGACCATATTTAGCATCTTTAGACTTTGATTAGGTTTTGGATCATATTCAGTAGTGTCTTACTTATACTATAAATTATTGTGACTTCCCAATCCTCCAGCAACATCTACTCAGCTTCAATATGATTGACATGATTACGATCAGACTATATATGATTAACAGTATCTCTTTTTCTTCTATCAGATCTTCAATACGATTGTCAGCATCTCTTTCACTTCCCCTTTATTGTACAATCTTGAATTACAAGTTTTAACATAACATGTGATTTATGGGAACTTCAAGGTCAAAAAAGCATCGCAACATTTTATATCATAGTCATGAACACTCTGATTCTCCATCAATATGATCAATCCTTCCATACCGAACTCAGGGTGAGTCTGATAACTCTATACTTCTAGCAATAATTTTCCCCAATAAGATCAATACATTAAATATATATTTAGTGTGAATATGATGATAATTTTCTGGAATCTAGATTTACCTGAATATGATGGACCATTTCAAGCATTGTGAGTCTAATATTATGGTTAGTCCAATTTTCATCCAAATACAAAGTGAGGTGTTTTTCTTTATTCTTAATCTTTCAGGACAACAAAAGATAATACTCTTGAAAAACAAAAATATTTAACTTCAAAAAACCTTCTCATATAGCTTATACATTTTTATCAACATATTTTTATCATCATCTCAATACGATCAATTTTATTGACTCAGGATAATATGTTGGATGTGATTCTCATGTAGATTGTCTAGATCCAATTCTCATCTAAATCTGATTGAAAACATTCTTTAATTGGTATTTTCTTCTATCATCTTCTAAATATGCTTTCTTTTATTAGCATTATCAATATACTATCTATTAAAAAAATCAAACCAAAAATTGGGTTTAACAATACCCCCTTTCTTTTTTTTCAATACATACTTCAACCACTTAAAAACAATAAGAATTTTTTTTTCTTTCCCCACTTTTTCTGTTCTACATTCTTTTTATGCTACCTATTTTTCTTAAAATAATCCCCCTTATTGACAACCAAATTCAAAGGGGTCATCATGATAAGTTTAACCCTTATTTATCACCTTATTTTGATCTCTAAGTCATGAAATTTTTCTTCGACATAGGTATCAAATGAGTTTCTTAATAAAGAACCATTAACTAAACAACTCTAATTCTATGTGGGTGAAAACAGTATAGAAAACAAGAGTGTATAATAAAGGTGATCAATGTTGTCTATAAAAAAACATTAACGTAACACCCTTTCCATGTTTATTTCAACATTAACATAATTTGGAAAATCCTTAAAAGAATTTGTTTAAGATAGAAGTCACCTACACCCATCTCCACAAACATATCATAATTTTCAGGTGTATAAAAATAAAAATTTTATGAAACTCATAGTTTTCAAGACATCATTAATTTATTTTGTATGAATAGTATGAGGCTCAAAAAATCCAACTTATTTATTTCCACTACTTCAATTCCCTAAAATTTAGTACAAGTATACAAATACTTTTGCAATAAAGAGGAACCTTAGTTATTTCATAGAAACCAAAATCGGACTAAGATTCCTCTCTCAATCTTCCATTTTTCTTCTTTTTCTTGGATTTTTAATTGGATGTCCTTTCATACTTATGTTCATCCTTAATAGGTTTTGTAATTAAATATTCTTATATATAGAATTTTCTGATAAGGATGTCGACTTTTCTTTACCTTTAGTAACATCATTGTTACAATCAGTTTGCATCATTTTATCCTTTGAAGTATTCTGTTCTAGAAACATAGTTGAACATCTTTTGATATCATGTCTCTATTACTCGTATACAGAATCCATTGATAAATTTTCATCAAAATTTATTATATTTTTAGAATTATGCTTCTTCCCCTCTTCTTTTTTTTCTTCCTCTTACATATTATACAAGTCAATATGTTCTGGCCAAATAACTAAGCACTCTTTCTTTTTGAACTCATCAAATCAATTTTTCTTAACATCCAAAACATCTATATTTTGAGGGTTGTTCAAAAACTTGTTTTGTTATGGAAAATAATTAATCAATTCTTTAACATGATTTTTAGGTTTATAAAACCTTTTACAAATGTTTTCTAGTGGTTGAAACATACTTTCAATTCTTACTCTAACCTTATCAGGTTTCTTCAAAACAACCTTATTAGACTTCTTTCTTTGAAAATATTAACTCCCCTTAAAGCATTGTATTACATAAAATATGTAATAGTAGTAATGTTTCTGGATGAACTAACAAATATTTTCTATATTTTAGAATCCACCATAGTACTAGAAGTAGCCAATGAATGAACATTTTCCTCTATAACTTCCAGAATAACTGGAATTGTGTGCGTGTTTCTCAATAATCTTCTCTTCTTTCTTATTTGAACCAACAACATTTATATTATCAATTGCAACTTTATTTTTATTTTCATCCTTATAAGAACTAGAAGAGGCATTTCTGTATTTAGAATTCTCAAACTCAGGTTTCATTGGAACTTATGAATTCCCAACTTTGTTGTTCTTTGACACATACATTACTTTCCGGACATTCTTCTTTTTAGAAACAATTCTATCATTATTCTCAACCTTTGAAGGTAAGTTTTATTGATCTTTCTCATGTTTCTCTTTATGATAACTTTCACCAACTTTATAGATAGATTTTTTGAATATTTTACCTTTCTGTTCATCTTTAGAATGTTTTTGTCGGAAAAGTTCCAACTCATTTTCTTTTTTCCTTCAATTTTACTTCCATATGTTCATTACAATTAATTAATTCATCAAGATATTTAATCAACTAATCAATCACTTACATCATCAATAATTTATCATTAGGAATACATTCTTGATTATTAGTTGGAGAGATTTCCCTTTTTAACTCCCTAATATTCTTTTCAAGTCTCCAAAACATCCTTACACATTCATTCAATTCTTATTTCAGATGATATTATAATATAGTTTCTTCTTCTTCAGAACTGTTTATTCTCGATTATTCATTGTTAGTTGTTGCAATGAAATTATTCTCCCAAGAATAATTAGTGTATTTTTAAGATTTAGCTTCACATTATTCTTCTTCTTCTTCAGTTCAACTACTCTTCTTATTAGAGAAACTTTCCATATATACTATTTCAATGAATGTGTTCTTTTTACTATCATAATTCTTAAACAAAGAGATTATCCTTTTGAATTTTGATAACTTTTTATATTTTTTCTTGGAATATAATGTTTCTTTATCTCCATTTTTCTTCCAAGATCTTCTTTTCCTTCTTTCTTCTTCTTCACTTTCTTCTTCATCAATTTCTTCTTCATCGCCTCTTCATGGAAAATTGGTAAAAAAATTCCCAATGGCTCGGCATCAAAAAAATTAAGGGATTTTTCCATTTATACTTTCTTGTACCTCTTTTCAAATTTTTATAAAACAATGATACAATTTCATCAAGATTTTTACATACCTCATTTTCATAGTCATAGTTAGCATCATCATCTTCCTCATGAAATTTATTATCCTTTCCTTTATTAGTAGACTTGAAATACATTTCTCTATCAATTTTTTTTACCTTCATAAATTTTTCCCTTCTCATCTCATTAGTGATGAGAGTACTATGTAAATTATTAAGAAATAATATATCTATATCTCTATCTTCTAATGAATAAAATTTGGCATAAAACATATTAGGAATATTTCTAAATAAATTTTCAACAATACTAGAATTTATGACTTTTCACTAAGCCCTTTGATAGTGATAACAATGTAATTTACACTAGTAAAGAAGTCAACAATAGATTTGTGCTCACCCATCTTCAAATCTTCATACTTCAGTCTCCAGATTTGTTACCTTTCATTTTTTTACTTTTATATTACCTTCATAAATGTTGTTAATCCTATCATAGATACCATTGGCAGTGGAAAAGCCTTTTACTCTCAGAATATCACTATCATAAAGTGATAAGAGTAAATTGTTCTTGTATATTCTATCATTCTAAATGTTTTCCTTATCATAATTTGTGAGAGGATCATTCTCAATATAAGGAGGGAAAGCATCTTTAACAGATATTGAAACATCATACCCAATAAAAATAAGATATATAAGCATTATTCTATTATAGATATGATAATTTATATAATTGATGATTAGAATCCCCTTACTATTCTCACAACTCAAATTATCTATTAAAACCCCTTCTTTAAAACATTAGAAAAGAATAAATGATTGGAACCTTTAGATCGGATACAACTTGAAAGTGCCCAGTCAGGATAATTGTATCACTGAGAGGGGGAGGGGTGAATTAGTGATACATTTTTCTTTTAAGATTCTTTTCACATGAAACAGCCTTTGACTCCAGTTAAAAATTTCATTCCCTATTAAAATCAATTCAAACACACATCCACAAGAACATAAAATTTTACATGGTCCACTATTCAATAAGAATAGATATATCCTTGGTATTGTTTTTAAATAATTAAATACCACACAATCCACTAGAAAAAAATAATTTTATTTGGAATATAATGAGTAGGATATTCCCTTTCACTCATGTAGCACTATGAAAACAATCAAATAGTGTTTTTTCTTTCTCTAATAAAAATGATGTAATACAATGCTTATGTAACAAAACATGTTACCTATGCATCTTTATGAACTTCCACAAATGTATTTTTTCAAAAAAAATATTCTTCACTTTCCTACCGAAAAGCTGGTAAGAACTTCTTGGACTTTGATAAGAATTCCATCCTAATTTCTCAGTCTGATTCTCCCAATATAATTTTCTAATATGATTCTCTTTTCTGATCTCCATATATGAAAAGATAACCTTGTCTAGATATGATTGAGATAATTCTGAACTCTTCTCCCTCAATCCAGAAATCCCAATACAAAAATCTTGTCACAATAATCCAACCTAATATGATGACCAGATGAATACGATGACAAGATGAATATGATAGTTAGATGAATACGATGATCCATTAGATGCGATGATTAGTTGAGTACGTTACAATGTGGTCTCTTATCTTTTCACTTCTTTCTAGTGAAACTTCTTCAAAAAATCCCATTATGTAAACTTTTTCTCTCCATACAAATACAAAGCTTCAACCTCTTCTATCATGAACATTACTTTTGTCATTTGAAGATTATGATGTACTTCTCTCCATTTATAAGTGACCCATGATTGGTTTTGTCTAGAATCATCAAAACATTCATGCTCAATATAATTCACTAAAATATTGATTCCCTTGAATTTTGAGTGCATTTATGACTTCTCAATACTTCATAACTCCTCTAAAATCTTTAGTTATCCTTGGAAATTCTTTTCAAACATCATTTCTATTCCAATTTCCCATTCTGATATTTTCATTGTAATTTTTTCAATACGATGCTCTATACCAATTGAATATATGTATCAAAAAATAGACATATTTCACTCTCTTTTCAACCATAATTTCGATTCTTCCCATTACAACGATCTATATTAATTGATTAATCAAAACATATTCTTCAAAATTATCCATTATTATTCTTCATCTCAATTTACAATATGATTGCTTCAATACATTTCTCTTCACCCAATGAAATTCACTTAAACTTCTTTAAATTTTATGCTCTCTTTTGACAATACATTCAACTATCTCCTTATTCTCCTCAACTAATCAACTTAAATTATAAATAAAATTAAACAAATTCCACTTATTCTTTACTTTAGAAATATGGATCAACATCGAATCTAATATGAAAACTCATAACCCAATTGAAAAATGAAACATTTGAAAACAAATAAAAGTTCATCTTTATTTTTTGAATACAATACCTATCATATTCAATCACAGAGGATTTATATCTTTTGTATTTTATTCTAATTAAGAACCAGTAACTTTGGTTTCTCACATTTTTTATAGATCTTTTCATCCTTTAATAAAATATAAATATGAGGATTCTATTACTATGATATTCAGACTGGAAACCTTTGACTTTACCAATTTTCTTCTTTTATAAACTTTAACTTGTATCATGAATTTCTTTAGGACTTTTAAAACATTTATAACCAGTTTTAGCATCTTCTGACTTTGATTACATTAAGGATCAACTTCAATATTGTCTTTATTATAGTGGAAAGTATTGTGACTTCCCAATCCTCAAAATACATATACTTAGCCTGAATATGATAGACATGATTACAATTAGTCTGGATGTGATTGGATGTTTTTCTTATCATTCCATCCGATCCTCAATATAATTGTTAACATCTCTTTCAATACCTCTTTCTTTCATCAAGCTTGTATCACAATATTTACCACTAAATTAGGATTTATGAGATATCTAAGATCAAAAGAGAATTATCTCATTTTATATTGCAGTCATTAAGACTTTGATTCTCCTCTATTATTATTACACTTTCTATACTAAACTCAGGGTGAGTCTGATGACTCTTTACTTTCAAAAATATTTTTCAAGAATATGATGAATCCCTTCATTCCAAATTCAGTGTGAATTCATTAAAAAAAAAATTTCCAATTAGATTTTCTTAAATATAATGGACCATTTCAATAATTTTGATTCTGATATTAAGTTCAGTCCGATTTTCATCCAAATACAATGTGAGGTTATTTTTTTCTTCTTAAACTTTCTCGACAACAAAATAAAATACTCTTGAGAGAAAAACTTATTCAACATCCATAAACCTTCTCTTGTAGATTATACATTTTTATCAATATATTTTTATCCAAATCCCAATTTAATCCATCATATTGACTCAAGTTTATGAGTTGGATCCCATTCTCATGTAGATAGTCTGGATTTGAATCTCATGTGGGTTTGATTGATAGATTTCTCCAATATGTGTTTCCATCAATCATCTTTTCAACATACATTTATTAATTAACATAATAAACATACTAATCTATTAGAAATAAATATAAACAATACACAAATTGGTCCTAACAACTTTACATGATTATTATATATATTATATGTAAATATTTTAGTTATTTCCAAGTGTGTATTTTCCCTCACTTATAAAAGGGAAACACCTATTATCATTTATTCACAAATATTAAGCACCCTATATTGAAAAATTCCTACCCAAATATATTAAATGATTCCTTCCCTTCATCCAATAGCTTATGGTATTCCCCTTGGACAATCATAATAAGGCATATGATTTATATTAAAGGAGATCTCTCAAATAAGAGGTAATCAACTTATCAGGGTCTTTTACTATTTATTTCTTATTCAAATTCTTATAAATAATTTATGTCCATACTAAAATAAGAAATCTAGTTTAATAAATATAATGATATGTTATTATGATTATGTTATAACCATTTTATACCACTTTTATTTCAAATGGTAAATGAAAGTATCACTCATGTGTATGTGCGGACTCCCACCTCCACAGAGTGATATGATTCATTTTTCATCACCATCATCAATGAATGGTTATTATGATGGATTTAATGTTTATATATTATATTTATTAAATATTTATTAATATTTAATTATAAAATTTTATCTAATAACTTACCTTTATATCCATTGTAAAATGATAATTTTATTCATGTATACATGTCGACTACCACCTCCATAAAGTGATGTGACTTATTTTTACTTCACAATATACATGTATGGTAATAAGGATAAATTTCATTAATATATGTTATATTATGATATAATTATATTTTTTATTTTTTATTTTTTATTTTTTATTTTAATTTCTTTTATTCCATCCATTAAAAAGTGGAATCATCACTCATGCATACATACGGGCTACCATCTCTAGGAAGTGATGTATTAAATTTTTCATCACCAACTTCCATCAATGATTATAAAATTGTTAACAATGAATAAATATGATTAAAATGGAATTATTATTATTTTTACATGATTAAACCCGATAAAAGGTGAAAGTATCAGAATCATCTTATCGAAACATTCATGGAAAACATACTAGTTTTCAATTTAATAATTATTTAAATAGTGCATTTTTAATAAAAGGATAACTATAAATTACAATGGAATTATATTATATTTGTGTGTGTGTGTGTGTGTGTGTGTGTGTGTCTATGAATATGGTTTTAGAATATATGTATAATAAGTCTATATTTGTTGTAAAGGATGTGTTAATGCATATGAAGCATGATAATACGTAAGGTAAGGGTTTTCTCATCTCACATTTATTTTTATGAGACATGTGACTTATTCAAAAAACAATTGTTGGGTATATATTTCCCAAGAATGTATTATGTGATGATTCTAATTAAAATTAGGTGTATTTAAAAATCAAAATAAGTTTATCTATTTCTTAAGGTTTTTATTTTGAGATGACTAAAGTGGTAATGGATTTATGTTACAACCACATTTCCTTTGAATATTGTTTATGTTAATATAAATTGAGGGAAATTATATGATCCTAATCCACTAAAAATCATATATTTTATTATGATATAATTATTTATTGGTTTTTCATGTTTTTTATTCATTCTTATCTCATTTTCACTTAAAATGACAAAGAGAATGTTCTTAAGAAAAACAGAACTTATCATGTTGTTTGGTCAGGAATAATTTCTCTTAATTATCCATGTTTTCAAAAATATTTTCAATAATGTTATTACTAATCTCCAATTATTTTTGAAATTAATTATTACCCATATTTTATATTCGATAAAACGGTTTAAAAAGATTATTTTTTTCATTTTTCAGATGATATAATTTTTACCAGATATTTTAACAACATCATTGTTTATCTATTATGAACTAAATGAAATTTACCACCATAATCACCACTAAATTATTTGAATACTAATTTATAAGTTTCAATATTTATTTTTCAAGGAAATTATATTTTATAATAATTAGGATATTTTGATATTTTAAATATTTCATTTAAAAATAAATATTATTTTTCTATCATGAAACATTCCAGTGATCTTTTATAAGAATTTTTCTTTTATGATAACATCCTTTAATGTTATGTATTCTTTACTCGGGATAAAATACAATTATATTGTCCTTATTATTTCACATGATGGTTTGAGATTATAATGATTATAATTTATGAAACCCATTTATTTTACATGGGTTATGCTATGATGATATGACGAATGAATTATGATCTTGTGGAATAGATATGTATGGTTTTCATTATAAGATCACTTCATATGTTATAAACCTTTTAACGGTGGTAACATTATAAACCAATGATTGATAATTTTTTTATATAAAATTAGTATAAAAATTATAAAATAAAAATGGGTGGATCTATTATAGTCCACTAATGCACTAAGTAATGATGAAAGAGTTAATAAAAACCTATGATAAGACAATGGTAAGAAATAACTAAGAGGCAATATAGTTAACTAGATATAAGTTACTCCAAAGGGAATACTGTGATTATCTAGTTCAGGTGATTCCATGATGAAAGTATGATTACCAAAGATATTGTTATTATTTTCTATGCTTAGGATCATTCCATATAATTCATAGGACAAGTTCTTATGTTTATTATATGCCCTCCTAGAACATGATTGATTTCTAATAATTCTACACTATTATGAATTTTGACATTTTTATGACAAATAATTATACCATAAATCATTATTAATGAGATTTAATTGATTGGGCATGACCTTATATTTTTATGATCATGTTCTCATACCCTTGTTCTGACTTATGGTCATTGATTGATTTCTCCTGTATTTACCCGTACAGACTATTTGAGCTAATCCTTTATTTTGTTTCTATTTTCCTTGATTTTTAAATTAAGGTTTTAAGAATGATATATCTAATAAGATTACTATGATATTTAATATTTAAGGGATATGTTGAATATCCTTTATAAAATAGGATCTTTATGTATCTAGTCTCTAACTACACTAAACATTTATATTTATAGGGTGTGTATAATTATGTTATGTATTGAATATTCATTTAGAATAATATAATGTCTGTGTATGTTATGCTTGGGTGACCTCATTAGAACCCTTATATTCAGCAGTGTGTCATGTTGGGTCATATTAATTCCTCTCACTTAGAAACTATACAGTCCTACCATCTATATGGTCATTTGGGAAATATTCCGTGTTTTTGGAATAGTTCTTACTTTTATATGTGGTGTATGAAACCTAGCTCCTAAGGGATACCTTGAATTGTCTAATATTATAGAATAATTGGACATCATTATAAAGGTAATTTGGGATAAGGTGGATAATTTTATGGGTATATCCATTTGACTGATAAGTCTAAGATAATTAGTGGGTTTTAGACTAAGGTATTGTACTGATAACTTTATTTATTGGAATTAGCCCTCATAGAATCAGAGGTGGGACTAGAAATAGTTAGAGGTATAGTTTTTAGAGTATCATATATGTAAATTTCATTATTTTATACAAGTTATTTTCATTTTTATATCATATTTTGGATCAAATAAATCTGTCCTTGGATTTCATGCATTATTTGATACAAATATCGACTCCCCTAAGGAAAAAAGAAGTGATATGTATTCCAGATCCCTTCTTACTTAACACCTTCTTCCAAATTATTGATATCTTGGGATTTGTTTTTCCCATAAATGGATTTACTTGAAATTATATTTGGGTTTGTCTACATGATAAACTTCATGTCCAATATAGACTACTATAATTGAAAGGTCCCTTTTACTACCCCATTTGGGGGCATTCATCTATTCAAAAAAGAATAGTGTCAACATTCTACTAGGGATGGAGCCATTATTCCCAAATATGTTATGTTTATATATCATAATCATGATTTTTTATTATAAAATTATTGTGGAATTTGGGAGTGTGTTTCCTCACATAGTTCTGGACATATTTGATGTTTTTAAAGATTATTTATTAGGGTTTCCTCTTGAGAAATAACATTATATTTCTATCAACCAAGTTATAAGGGCCTAACTAATATCTTTATCATCTAATCGTATGAAAAAAATAGAACTAATGGAACTGAAAATACATCATGAAGATTTATATTCCATGGAATTTATTTTCTAAAGGGGTTTTCCTTGGGTATCACTATTTATTTTCAAGACGGTAGGTGGTTCACTCTATTAGTGTACTGATTACATAATGCTAAATCAAGTCATCATAAGGCTTAATTATCCCAATACCTATATTGATGAACTATTTTACTAGATAAAGTTGGAATAATTCTTCTCTATGGTCAATCTTTTAAAGGTATCACTAGTATAGGGTGAGAGAGATTAGAATTATGAAAATACTTTTTGAATCATGTACGACCATTTTTAGTAAATTTTCATGTTTTTCAGATCGAATAATTTATTTAAATTCATTAGGAATCTAATTAAAAGGATATTCCATAAATATATCAATTTTTAATCTCATTTTTTACATATTATATCTTTTTATATTCAATGATTGTGGAGGATCATGATATATATATGAGTACTATTGGTGATTTTTTTGGAATCATTAATTTTATGTTAATCTATAAAACTATAGATTCTAGATCAGAGATGTTAAATTATTGGGAAATGTGGTATTTAAACAATTAATTTTTGCCAATCCATATTTGGTGAAGTATTTTATGTTTTGTTAAGATCCTAATAATATCATTGAGATATACTGAATCTTAGGTATAACATGTTACTACAAGTTATTTATTAGGGATTTCTCTAAGATTTGATATCCTTAATTGAAACTCACTTGAAATGGAGTGAAAATTAAATTTTCCTATGATTTATGATCCTCATTTCATAACCTAATGTTGAGATTTACCATGCCACCTATATGGATCCTACTGGAGGCCAGTCATGGATATATGATTTTTGTGACACCTCATGTATGGGTTTATGATGTGTTTTAATGTATGGGGATCATGTGGGGTGCTATGGATCCTAAAAAATCATACCTTGGGAGATAAAATTCCCAAATAATGACCTAGAGTGTGGTAAAATCGTTAATTCACTTAAATGTTGGCAGCACTACCTTTATAGAGGTAATTTTATAGTGTTCTATGCTCACAAAATTTTGAACTAAATTTTCCCTCATATTTACTGGAACCTTGGGAAAATAAGATTGTTAGAATAAATTTATACTTTTTATTTTTTTCACACCTATATTCTATGTATGTTAATGTATTTTAGAAATATTTTCAAGTAATGTTTTATCTTAGGTCATGAGGGAATCTGGGGAGAAGTGGAATCTCCAAAGTTTCATGGATAATTTACACTTGGAAGTGAGAGAGGATAAGGATGCTATGTTTCATAAAAATTTATGTTTGACTCCTACTATACCTAATATTATCACCTTAGAATATATGGAATATAGTGAGTGTCAATATATTATATAAAATATATGTGGTTGGGACACCACCATTGATTTAGAATTGTCTCTGTATAGATCTCTTTGTTTCAGAAGAAAGAATTTAATATCATTATCCATGAGGAAGAAAATATTGGATGAAACCTAGTAGTATCAGTGGTTGTTTTATCATTGTAAAACCAAGTTGTATTATAAAATAAAATATCAATTTTGGTGTTTATGTATGATATGAAATATAGTATATTTTTTGTCTCGCTCAATACTTATCACTATGTTAAAATAGAATATCAATGACCCTCCAGTTTTCTCAAGACCCTCGTTGTTTCTACCTTGAAGTGGGAATAGGTGTCCATGTATTTCATAATATAATTTCCTCATACCCATCATGGAATAAATTAAATTATTTTAGTTATTTATTAGTTAACTAAATCTACCCAAATTATATCTACCAAACAATATACCAAGGTGAAAAATTTGGCATGTTATTTGTGTGTGATGTTTTGTAACTATATGGTGTTCCCTCCACTATCATATCTAATAGGTAACCCTATTTTATATCTTATATATAAAAATGTTTATATTAGTAAATGGACTCCATATTGAAGGGAATTAAAGATGAATATCTATAAAAATATTGTAAACTAGTGTGGGATAATCTGTTTTTGGATCATATGCGTTATTTATGTGTTTTAACATTCATCACTTCATGGGAAACCCATCAAGAACTTTCAAGTTTAAATAAAAAAAATTAATAAAATTATATTCATTTGAACCCATTAAAATATAATTATGGTTGAAAATTTATTTCTACTATATGTTGGAAAATAGTTGGTGAGTCCCCTAGTTAGACCTTGTCTTTCTTAATAGATAACATGGAAGATAAAAAAATTATCTAGTAAAACATATCCATTTCTTAAAGCCACTATAAAAATTATTTTTTCCTTTTTTTATCACATGTATTCTCATAATGTTATTATGTATTTTTGAAGTTATAACATTGTTTGGGTCACTAGAGATTATCAAATTATCGGAATCTCACAATGAGATATATAGGTCACTTGATATCATTGAACAAAATGGAGAGACTGATTATAGATTGGAATTTCTACCTAAGGTAATAGAAATTTGTAACATACTTCACATGTCAAAATTAAATTAGTATCCACTTGATTTGTTCCATTTTATTTTTTTTGTGGAACTCAATTTGGAGTCAGATCTCATGATAATCGAGAAATTGATTTGGGTTGTATACTCCTTAGGGAAAGTACTATATGGAAATTCTATTATGTATGTTTGTGTTTTGTGGTAGTATGGATATGATTAACATGATAACTAGTATTTAGATGCTCAAATAATGGATCTCTAGCATTACATATTTCTAAATAAAATATTTTGATGACTATTTAGGGGTCTAAAGTGATATGGTATGGATAATTACCACACATGTGATTGTTTTTTAGGTAAAAATTATATGATTTATCAATTTTTTATCATTTTAATTCATGTTTAGGTGTTTTTATTCTAAATAGTTATATAAATTAGAAAAATAAATTATATCATTGTTATAATTTAGATAGGAATAAATATTTGGAAATAATGAACAACATGTAATCCTTTTTCATAAATGATTCATGTGATTTCCATAGTGTTTACTTGACCATGTAGAAAAATCATCTGACTATCTAGGTGAAACCAATTCCACTATAATGAATCACTTGAAGCTTTTAAAATCATGCTGAAAACCTTAAGGTCTACCTAGAACGTTAAAAATGAAAAAATAAAATCATGCCCTTACCAAATTCAATACTCTAAACCTTATTGTATTCCCATTTTTACATTCATATACCTCTCATTTGACACACACCTCTCACCCACCTATGGGTTCTACATTCTATTGGTTTTTCTTCATGATCTCCCAAATAAGAACCAATTATGTTCCTCCTCTCCATTAATTTGATGTTTTGCTTCTCTTGATCATTGTTCTTACACCTCCCTCATGCCATGATGTCATAGGGTTCCTTTTATCTTAATTTATTTGAAGTGGATTTAAATATTAGGTGTTACCATGGGGTTATAGAGTATATATATCTTATTTTTTTATGTCTTTACAATGTTCCCAAGTGATTTGGATTGATTTAGGTAGTTGGTTCCATTTTTCCTTTTTAGTTGAACTCATGCATGTTTGGATCATGAAATTTAATCCTAGAAATTCAATAAAAAAATTAATCAAGATTTATGAACCAATTTACACAAAAATAATTATTTCTAATTTTTTCATCAATTTATGTTTTATAAATGATTTTAAATTTTCTGATAGATAATGGTTTATTATATTGATGGAACTTTATAGTAAATCCCCACGTACTGGGGTAGGTCATTCTAGAGGGAGAAGGTCTCTACCATAACTTAGGTGTGTCACCCCAGCCAGTAAAGTAATTTATTTAGCTTCTAAATTATTTACATAAGACAATAATTATTTATCCCACAAATTTAGGTCAATAACTTAATTAGTGAAAACATACTACTTGGTTTCCATAGACATAGATCCTTAGGGTGCACTCTAATGATGCCTATATTAGAAAATAAATTTTTAAAGATTATTTGGCATTCATTATTCCATTAGAATAATTTTACCATATTATTCATGAAAAAAATTTAGGGAACTACCCTAATTATTAACATCAAACTACTTGGTGTCCCTAGACTTAGTTTTTAGGGAGAAGTCCCATGATACCTATTGTAAAATATAAATTTTGAAATCATATTTCACATTTATTATTAAATCATAATAATATTACAATATTTTTTTCAAATAAAGTTTAAAATTTTGTTTCACATGTTATGTTAAAAATATAGAACATTAGTTTCTATAGTAAAGGATTAATATAGAACACTTGGTCGAAACCTACTAGTATTTTAATGTTCAAAACTTTCATGCACCAATGAGTGTATGCATATCTTATTCTATCTAATGAAGCAAATGGAAATTAACCAATAAGACATTATTTGTTTTATTTATTTTTGGTGCATATTGTATAATACTTAAACTTATCTTATATCTCCATATTCATTTTCTATATTATCACTTTTTATTGTGGATTTGTGGTTGTATTATAATTTTTTTATTAGTGGTATATGATTATGTTTATTTATGATTTCTATTTATTTATGACATGTGTGGTGGTGTCTTTATCCATATATTGGGGCATGGATGAGAAACATATGCTTGGTCCATGAAAATTTCATGGTTTGGATTCCTCAATTAAATTTTTTATTAGACCCAACTATTCTCAAAGTGTGTTTTTGATTCCTAAGTACTTGTTTCTAGCCCGTGGGGATTTAGAGTGTAATTTAAGAATTGCTATAGGATGGCCCAAGTTACCTTATTGGGGATATCATGAAATGGTTCATGATAGTCATAATCATAAGAATATGAAAATTATTTTAAGGTGACATTGACTTTGTAATATGCATAATAATGAAACAAAAAAACAATTGGATGAATTCCATATACAAAATGTGAATAAATATTACTTCATGTTTATATATAACATATGTTTACTAATCATCATTTCAAAAAATATGAACAAATATTGAAACATGTTTACACATAATAGTCATATCAATAGATATATCACTTTACCCATTGTATTATAGAAAAATATAATTCTAGTCCCACCCATCACATAAACAAATCTCATAATCATGTATTCTATGTAGAAAGGAATCATTTTTCAATCATAAAAATAAAATAAATCCATGACAATAGAATTGGATTTATAATGGAGTTGTAATAAAAATTTATATGAATAAATAAAGAACATTCCCCAAAAAATAAGAGATAACATTATTTTGGAAAATCAACCATGTCATTTATAAGGAGAATATCAAAGTTCTTAAAACGGGGTTAAACATTGAAGAATTCAGGAGGGACTTTTAGAATGACCACTTTATCAATAATATCGATGGTTTCTTCAAATGCATCAAAAAAATTGAGATATTGTATATAAATTCAAAATAAAAAGGTGAATTTAATTATATGGAACATAAACTGGGTTTTTTTAATAATCATAATAAAAATATAGAGGAAGTGAAGATAAACCCAGATTATAGATTCATGTTTGATATTCCCTTTACCTTAGGCCCTAATTTTTCATCATGTTTACACCAGATATATAATATACTTTTATTATTAAAACATTAAGAATAAATTATATACTAAATTTTTTCATTATTTATTATTTATAATTATTTTAATTTATTCATTACTGTTTTTTATGTTAGGGTGATTTGATGGTATGTTTATTTGAATTTTCACATTTTTGAATTTATTTTTTATTTTTTTATTACTTATTATTTATCAATTAGTAAAATTAACTCCAAAAGAGTAAAATTGTGTAAATTTAAATTTCGAAATATTATATATTAGATACACTTACTATCCATTAAGGGGGTGATAATTAAATAATTTTGAATGTCTTCATTGGTGGATAAAATTAACTATTAATGAAACATTTCAAATTAGACGGATATATATATATTGTATATATTTTAAATAAAATTTTTGCAATAGATTAAAATAATTAATAACATGTTAATTTATTTGTTACATTTTTTTGGAAGATTTCATATAGAATGAACTGGATGTATTTAAATATTAAAGGAGAAAAGTGGGATAAATGAAGAGAAAGAGGATACCTATTTTGTGAAGTCCCTATTTTCATAAGAACTTAATCACAAAAAGGATTAGATTTTTATGACTCAAGAATATTCTTCGGGGTACTAGGGGGATTAAGAGAGGATAATTGGATATAAATTTAGCTAAGATAAGTTATTGAGAAATTTTTTTCCATGGGTAGAGAGAGGGCACTTATAATTGAGGGGTGAGTATGTTTTTTGTTATAATATTGAATATATAATAATTTTAGTGGTAAAAGAATCAGTAGTGATATATTTCACATTATGAATTAAATTTTACATAAATAAAAAAATAGGACATTTTAACCCTTTTAACACAAAATTTATTACTTTATAGAAAATAAATAAAATAAAAAAAAATTATCAAATATTTTAATGATTAAACACTAGAAATTAATTTTATTATTTTAAATGAGTAATTTTCTACTCAATAAAATTTTGGGTTGATATAAAAAAATTTAATTTTTTAAGTGTTTATTACATCATTAAAATGTTTTAAAAGATGAGATATTTGAAAACCTTTGTTCTTACTTATCACCAAAAAATTCAAGTTTTCAAAACAATACAAAAAACCCTTTAACACAATTAAATGTATTTTTTAAAAATTGTAATTAATTTTATTAAAAAAAATCTACATCAATTAATTTAATTATTTGGTAAAAATTTTATTTTTTGTAAAATTTGTTAAAATGTATTTATTAAAAATACACGTACACATTCTTGAGTATTCAAAAATTATATTTCCACTTATATTATTCATTTTAAGTATTATTTACATGATATTTTACTATTCTAAAGGTCATTTTACAATTTAAATTATCATCTTACTATTCTTAATAGTTGTTTTACTACTCATAATTGTCATGTTATTATTCTTAATTGTCATATTACTATTCCAATGATCATATTAGTTTTATACTTCTCATATATACCTTATAATTAATTTATTCATCATTAAAATAAATTCCTCTTAAGGATTTATATTCTTTATTTTCAAAATTCTAATTATAATATTAATATTTGTCTTCTTATTTATAGTATTCTTCATGAGTGTGATGATTCTATGAGACCAGAAGAAACCCAATTTTTATATTCTTGTAATGTTATATAGTTTTATTATCCCACTCACTTTTATAATGAATGTTTATTTTCCAAATATAACATGAAATATAGTATTTTTAGTTTTTATATAATGTTTCTTATTTATATTATACTGTATTCCAAAATATAACACACATGTAAATTATGAAGTAAATTTCCATATATATAAATTGGGGTCATTATATTCTTAACCCTTTTAAAAATTCCATCCTAGAGATTTCAATTCATACCCTTAGTTTAGAATAGATTAGGTTACCATTATTTCATTACAAACTTATATTCCTTTCTTACATCTTCATACTTATGGGTTTGCCAAAGTACTTTCAACTGGTCAGTTTTCTTATTCAATATAATTTTGTCTCTATGGTTAAAGATCTTCACTAGATTATTCTCATAGGATTTCTAATTATCTAGTTTTAACACCTTTTAATTTGGTAAATATATGGGGTCATTTATAAACTTCCTCTCGATAGATACATGGAACACATACAAAAAATTATCTCATTTTTTGGAAGTTCTAGTTGATAGGACACAAATCCTATATGAGAATGATTATGAAAATTTCCCATATACCAAGGGTTGATATTTACCTTCATTAAAAACCTCATGACTCTCTTCAAGGTTGATATTTAAAGGAAACATTTACCTATATCTTCAAACTCTAAGTCTCCTCATCAATGGTTAGCATGCCTCTTCAATCAACTCTCAGCATCTTTAATGTATTGATAATTGGATTGAACCATGTCATTCATCCCATGTACAAGTTTGTGTACAGGAAATTTATATTAACTAAATTCATCACAAAATATTTAAGGACTACATGTATTTACATATAGATCTTTATATGGGTCAATCTGAATATTTGAGTTAAAAATGTTATTATATTAGATCTCTACCAAAGGAAGATATTGATCCAAGAATCCTTTCATGTCCATCAAGAAAAATCTTAGTATGTCTTAGACTGTTTGAATAGTCCCTTCATATCTAAAATCAATCAATGTCTAATAGGTCATACTAATGCTCAATTATTTGTTTAAATAATATTAAATAATAATCCAAATTAATTGTTGAATCTTTGATTTTTATCAATTGCAATCAAAATTTCTTCCCCATATAGCTTTATTGCATACTTTAAATATATCAAAACAAGTTGATCAGATTAGAAATATTATAGATTAGTAATGAAATGATTTTTCATCGTGACTTGATCTACTACATACTAATGGAATATTTTCCATATTAGATGATGATAGAATGAAGAGTATATTTCCAAATTTAATAACTCCGTTTTTATCAATGTTGAGTTTAGGAAGCTTCCCTTTATTTTTTTTCACATTTTCTTTGAATATCTAAATCATCCCTCCATGAATCCTTGATTTTATCCTAGACATATTGATAGGAAATGTTTTTTGAAGGGTCATATGTCTTCCCCAACTTTATTATTTCTGAATCAATACATTGTATATCAATAATGATATCGTATTCATAAATCCAAATAATATATATTTTAATAAGTTTCATTATACTAATTGCATTTGAAAACTTACTCTCTTTTATTTGATGGTAATGAATTGAGGAATCAGGATCCTTGAATAACTCCAATATTAATTATTAATTCATATTTAACTCTATATATTCTAATATGTACATTAATTTCTTATGGTCAATATATGTCAAAAATCCCTTACAAATGGAATTGCCTCGAAATATTCAAGGAAGAGATCACAGATTATAACTCCAAATCATGGTTTGAGTATTTATTTTCATAGATAATAAATTTTCATGAGAAATTTTATATCAAAATTTTATTTTGAAAGTGTACAAAAACTAATACATTTATTAAATAATCACTACATATCATAAACCCTTATATACTAAAAGGAATTTTTAATTATAATATAGTGACTATCGTCATCTTAAGATTCATAATTTTCTCTATAAATTATTCTGTACAGTTTTATTTCACCCCTTTCTATATTAACTTAGTTACTATGATAGGAAATCATGAGAAATTTCTCACAAATAGTAGGAATTACCCAAATAATTTTGGAAAATTATAGGTCTTTGTGACACTTATTGGTCTTGGGAATTCCTCAATCACCGTTTTCATTTAATTATCCACCATGATTCCTTTACATGTGATATTATGCCCCATGAATGTGAATTACTATATCCAAAAGTCACATTTGATGAACTTATCTTACAACTTATAATTCCTTAAATAATTTATCAAAATACTACGATACTACTTTTATTATTCTTTACTCAGGGAGTACGTGGGAATACTATTAAAAAAGACCAAAAAATATTTGTTGAGGTAATCCATAAAGACACTATTCAAGAAGCCTATGAATACCTATGGGGCATTCATAAGTCAAAATGGAATCATAACAGACTCATAGTATTAATACCTTTTGTGAAAAGTTTTATTTTGAATGTCAAATTTATTAACTTTTTCTAATGATATCTATAAAAAATTATGAATTTTAGTTTTATTAATATACTATAAGTTAATCTAAACAAGACATCAATATTGGTAGTCAATATTTATTCTTTAAGGAGATGTTTTTGATCTCTCAATAGTTATTGAAAAGACTCATTGGCCTTTTCTTTTTCTTGAAAAATAGAATTTTCTAAAACAAAGGTTATTATTTAGGGTGTATCAAACCTTTATTAAAATTAAATTATATTTTAATCTTTAAATTAAAAAATTCTATTAGGGATATATGATTGGGACTCTTGTATATAGGTATGGGTCTAGATATAAGTTCTACTCAGAACTCTACCTCATGATCTAGGGGCAGGTTAGGAATATTTTTGGGAAATAAATCAGTATATTACCATGAAATGAGAATTCCTTCATGGATGATGTTATCTTTTATCTTAATTATTAAATAAATATTTTATTCTTTATTTATAATCAACACACATACCTTTTAATGCTTTTGATTATGATATTCATAGCCATCCATGAATATTTATAACAAAATGGGTTGGATTGGAAAATGTAAATTGATTTACTTTTTTTATTATTTAATATCATCACTATATTATAAGATCCAATCCATGCACAATATGGTAAAAATTCCAAAAAAAAATGAATAATTATGCGATTCAAATGAATAATATTACCAAATATGAAAATTATGAATGAGTCCAACACTTGGTATATTTCAATCACGCCACTCATTATTTTAATATATATCTATACTTAAATGTATGGGAAAGGTATTAAATAGTTCAATAAATATTCAAGATATAAATTAATTCATTTAAATTAAATGAAATAAAATTCTCTCAATTATTGAGTGAATACTAAGTATATCATACACTAAATTATTTTATTTCTCTACCTAAATGGTATTAATAAGAAAACATTATCATTTCTCAATTATCCTTGCTGGTTTTTGATGTTGATCAACCTTATGGACACTCATTTTGGTGTACTAAAATGAATAGTACATATATTTCTTATAGTTGAAGCATACGATGAAAGGTGGTAGATTGGGTGGTTCTATCCTTTCTTCGATAATTTTTTTGGATTCTTCATGTTTAGATCCATTGAAGTAAATCCTATAGTGGTTATTTCCACACTCTTAACATGTGGGTGGCAGAATCATCTTCCCTCCTTTATCATTTGATCCTCTGTCATAAAACACCATATATCATTTATTTTGTCCATGCACATTGTATATTTCTCTAAACATTATCTATAATTTGAGATAACATTGTATTAATTCTTTAAAACTATTAATGCCTTGGATTTCTAGATCCCTTTTGTGATGTGATTTTAAACAACTAAAACCATCTATTTAATTATCCTTATTGGTAAAAACCCATAGTTATACCATAAAAGACATGTAAAAAACTCCATTGATGTTTCTACAAATACAGTCTCCTTTTATGTACGATCCATATATTATCTCCTAATATATGTATGCATCATTTGATGAAAATACTTGTTATGGAATATTTTATTAATGTCTTATCACTCTATAGATTTAACATTATACTTTCGATTTTTTTAATGTATACTATTGATCGGCTTCTCCTTCAAAATGATATATGACCAAAGAAACATCCCCATCTTGGAATAATAACATATGAAAAATATATTTTCCATGGATTTGATCCATTTATCTAAGATTAGTGAATGAGAATATTAATTAAATGTAAAAGGTAGTTAGCACATTAAGGATTCAATATATAATTTATTTCAATTCAGTGTAGTATGATTTTATATATGTTTTAAATTATTTTTTATAACATTAAATAATAAGGTATCTATGTCCATGACATATTGAAATAATCCTCCCATTACATTATGAATGTCATTTAGAAAATCATTTCATTTTCCATCACATGTGTTATAGGGTGGATTTATATTAATTTCAAACACTTACTAATATAATATTATTCATAAAAATATCAAAAACATATAGGTAAATAACTTATTTACATATTTAAATCAATTTTAAAGTATTTTCTTATGGTTTATCTATGTTTAACCTGTGATATATTTTACTAAATTAATTATCAAATTAACCATACCATTCTCTAATACTAACTATAGATACCCATATGACATCATAAAAATTGAATCGTGCAAAAGTTTTTAAGTCTAATCATACATTAATTATGTTTTTTAGATAGATTTAGGGTGGTCTAGTGTTAAGAACCGTACCTAGAGGTATCAAAGGTAACAACTATTATCTTAAATCTACATGTGGGACATAGGTTAGCCAGTATAGATCCTTTGTTTAGAAAATATATGTGGTAGAAGAGATTCATGTCTAAAATTTCCAGAAGAAATTTGGTGGCCAAAAAATAGGTTCTTCACATCTTCCAGTCACATATGCTGGTTGGATGAGAATCATTGGCCTTTCGGTGTCTCCACCAGCACATTGGTCTAGTCTACCAGCTCAATGGTGGTACTCAGCTAGCAAGATATATAGATAAATATCCATAACTTCACTGTAATGGATCTTTTTATATTTACCCCTAGGTTTGACCCTCACTTTATTAGAATATTTAAAGTATCTCTATTTGAGTAATTTTGTTCCCCTCCTTCTCCTCGCTTCGATACTCGAATTCTACATTGATTCATTGGCATCTGTGAGGTAATATTCATACATATTTTCATTAATATTATACTTATTATAGAATTTTCCCCATATCTATGCTATTTTGGATAGATATTTGGATTTTTTTCACGATATAATAAAACATTATTGGCCCATTGATAGGTCATCACCAGATCTAGAGAATTGGTGACCTTCCTTGAACCGAATCTATATTTATAATCAGTGATAGTGTTTATTACGGAAATTTAAATTCATTAAAATAATATATCTCCATATTTATCTGAAAACTTGTTTTATAACCCTCGTTTGATGAATTTGGATCATTTATAGGGATATTTTGTGTATGGGTTGATCCAATTTTTGCGCAGGCATGGCTTGGGTAATGAAGAACGAAAATCTAGTCATTTATAAACAATACACATAGGGTAGGAAGATCCATTATATTAAGGGGACATGTATAAGTTTTTTTCCTTATATTTATTTCATGTGTTTTCATGTGAAACTATGAAACCCATGTTTGATATTGATCACATGTGGCTGCATGTGCATCATATGAGACCCATATTTTATTTTAATCACATATGTGTGTGTGTGTGTGTCTGGATTCTAAGACTCATTATTGATATGATATATTATGTCTATATTTGTTATTCCCTATTTTTGTCAGATTTTATGGAATTCATAGGTTTTTAATATATTATAATGTTATTAGTGGATTATCAAGTATTGTTTATCATGTATATAGAAAATATGAGTGACATGCGATAATAATGATGATGAACCTAGACACAGGGTTCATTTATCATGGAATTAATTCTTCACTGATGACACCAGTGGGTTACCACATCCTTCTATACTAACTCAATGTAAAGACAAGATATGATGCCCTTGTGTCCCGAACTGTGATAATGATGTTACAAAATGACCATGTGGCCCGACCTGAGTCTTATACTTGCTCATAGATATATGGTGTCCATGTGGTTGACCTATGTTCATGAATTATATTGTGAGTTCCCTTACAACTAGGAGCCAAGGTAGTTATGTTAATGGTTCATGGTGGCTTGGATAGTTAATGACCACTCAGTTCCTGACAGATCATTTCTTTATTGGATATTTTGTATTACCATTATATGCATGGCTTATACATATTCACTTATCATATAAATGCATTGTTTGTTTCTTACTTGGTTTTTACTCAACCCTTCATGGAAATCTCTATTTTTTGTGAAGACTTCATGACCAGGGATCCGGGAAAGTTCAAGGGCTCATCAATAAGTATATGGGGATATGGAGCTTAGTGTTTAGAGGTGGTACGCGGATAGACTATAGAGTGATGTCTTCACATCTTCATTTATTTTTTTCGCCTTTCATTTTCTTTTTATTAATGTTCCACATTATAGTTCCATGGTTTATTACATGTATGTCTTTATGATTCCTTACATGTCATTAGTTATATAATTATTTCTACATAATACTATTCATCCATATTAGATTTATTATTAATTTCATGATATAATTATAATTTAAGTATTTTGATACATATGGTATAGTCTCCCTCCAACTCTCTTAGGATCCTTGATTCTAGTCAGAAACATATTCTATATATGGTGGCACATATGTGGTAGTGTAGTTCACTGGACATGACTGGGTGATTTTGGTTTAGGTATTACCAAATGGTATTAAATAGGTGTTTCTTTACTTTCTCCTAGAATATATTTGGGGAAAGGTAGAAAGTAGATGAGCTATATGAAATATGGGTAAGTGTTTCCCACATGTTCCTATCTAGATCGTATGTGATAGAACACTCAGTTTCTAGTGATGGGATAGTAGTTATAGTTTTTGTTGTTATACAGTTTCATACTGATCTTGAGTGTGTTCTTTTGTTATGATTTTTGGGATTCGGGTGCATTCATGAATCATGATTAGTCACATAGGATCACATGTCAAATATACATATTTCTTGCTATGTATGGTAGTTAATTTAATTAAATCTATTAATATATACTTATGTGATATTATTAGGTGACATTTAGTTTTCTTGAACATGAGCATTATTATTTTGTCTATTTATATATACAAATATGACTAACATGTTGATATATAGTAATAGGCTTGATCCATGAGTATTTCAAGGATGGTAAGGCATTGTCATTCTGAGTATCTTCCTATGATAGACATCCTATAGAAAACCCTTTATGTGAGCCTATAAATGTTTTTATTTTTTATCATAGTGAAATTTTATAAACATTATAAGTGTAATTTTATCATTTCAAATATACCACCTTTATGAAATTTTAGATAAACTCCTATAGAATCATGTAAAAATTATCCCTCTATAAGGAACACCCTTATCCCACCACTAGAAGGTCATGATGGTGTAGTTGATCATGCTTATATATCTACTATAGTTGTTCAAGTTGTAGTACCTCTATAGACAACATTCTTTAAAAGAGTTCATGTTTATGGTGGAAGAGTTCCCAATACAATGGTCGAATATTCCTGGGACATCTAGCTCAAGAAAACTGCATCCTTCTAAGGCATTGTAGATCCAAAAGCCACTGAATAACAAATTGACATAATCAAGTTTATCATTAATCTTGTGAAGACCCTAGAGGATAAATAGGTAATATTGGGTGATTTTATACCATAAGGATACCCTATAAGGTATATGTGTGATATGAACCTGGTTGGAACTCATAAATGTAATTCATGGTCCACCATCAAGGATCTCTTATTTGAGGATTTCTTATGATATTTATTGAATCAAGTCATGTATAAAAGTTTACAGAGCTTTAGAAGGGGATGATTTTGATTCCTACTTACTCTACTAATTTCATAAAGTTGTGTAACATTGATCCTCTATTAGACTGAAACAAGCTGGAAAAGACGTAGAAGATTTAGCTAATCTTTCAACCATGTTTAAAGTGTTAGGTAAGAAGATTTAACCTAACAATATATCCATATGTTCTTTAAAAGGACTTTATTACTGAGAATGTTATATAGTAAGAAAAGACTACGAATATTAATTGAGCACCTAGTGGATCAGCTAGATAAATTCCCAGTGTTGATGGGGTGTCTCTTATGGAAGCAAGAAGATGCTAGTTGAGGATTAACGACATAGTAGAGGTTAGTAATCAGAGGAGAAGAAGGGATTCATCAAATCCCTATGTGAGAGGAGGAAGTCTCTAATTTTTCAAATATGGATAGAGTATCCCTTATTATATATTCTTCCTTTGGAATCATAGTAAGTGTCATTATTTTGGGAAAATGGCTAGTCTTCAGTGGGTTTTTTCATGGGAATTACATAAATATACTCATAGGAGTTTTTGAAAAAATGTAAACTATGAAATAGAAAATTGGTCATGGTTATTAGTTGTAGACTCAGTCGCCAAAAAATTCAGTGGGCTAGGAGAGTAATGCATATTAGGTTAAGGCCCATTGATCCAAGGTATTTAAGGTTTTTGTAGCAGACTTAGTCCTAGCTAGCATGGGAGAGGAAACTTCAACAGTTTTAGGTATAGTATTAAATAGATATATTTTACCATATTCCTTGTTTGATACATAATTTTTGTATTCATTTATATATACTCATGTTTTCACTATACATGACTTTTCAGTTATGTTATCCTCTGAGTTGTTATCTATTAACACACCCATGGGGTGGAAAGTGTATCATCTCTAGTGATGATCATAAAGACTCATAATAGTTTTTGGATATGTAAATATATGGGATTTATTGATTCTTGAGATGATGGTATTTTATGTGTTATTTTTTAAGGATTGGGTGACTATTTACTAGGAAAATATATACTAATATAGGATATGAGTATCCTTTACTACCCCATAGAGAGAGAAGTTTGTTTTTAATGGTGTATGAAATTTTAGAGCATGTTGAATAGGTCTCGAGTTGAGTCATTTGGTTCTATTATAATATAGATGGTAGGAATGGTTCATATAAGAGATCAAGTAGTATATCCATCCTCTATTCAAATAGTGGTGGACTGTTACCAATATGACTTTCTAGGATATTTATTAGGAATTACACCCAATATAGGAATTTATTTTGAGATCAAACTCATGCCTAAATTGCAACCAATATTGATTACTCTTTATCTTATGCTGGTTTTTTAGTTTAATTAACTTAAGGTGCAACTTAATAGTATAGAGTATAATAGTTTTAACCGATCGAGAACATCTCCCTGGGGTGCTCAAATTTTTTAACAAAGAAGAAATATAATAGTATTTGGTTGTGTTTAGACTGTGAGGAGGTCAGCCTAGGGACTATGAAGAATAGATTACCATTTCTCTGGATCAATGACTTTTGTTATTAGTTATAAGGAGCATGGTGGTTCTCTGTGATTTAATTATGATTAGGATACCATCATATTTGGTTGCGAGAGGTGAATATTGAAAAAATGAAAATTAGGGTTAGATACAGACTATATTTTTTTATTTCATTACTTTCTAGTAGTAAAATAATACACCATTTTTCATTGATATTATCAATAGGATTTTCCATCTATATGTTGACTCTTTCATTGTAGTGTTTTTCTAATACAACCTCATATACTCATAGACTTAAAATATGCATTCTAGAAACCTAGAGATTATGTTGAGTACACTTTAAGCACATCACCTATATTCCAAGATCTCAATGTTTAACTTCTGGATCAAATAGGTATGTTTTTTAGAGAATGTAATCACTGAGGTTGGAATTTATCTAAACCCATAGAAGGAAAAGGTAGTGATGTCTTGGTAATTCCCTTGAAATTAATTCAAGATCAAGATTTTCCTTGAGTTGGAAGGAAAATAATGATGGTTCATTTTGGACTTATCCTATTTAGAGTAACCTATAATAGAACTTACAAAGAAAAGGGTTATGTTTGAGTGGATAAATTAGTGTGAAGAGGACTTCTTGAAGATGAAGAGGATTTCAATGGAATCACTAATATTTATGTTTATAGATCATGTAATTGGTTATTTGGTTTAATTTGATGCCTCAAGTGTGGTTTTGGGAGTTATTATAATGCATAGGGATCATGTAGTTGCTTTTGGGTGTTTTCATATATAACCTTGTGAGTGGATCTACCGTACGCATGTCTTATAGTTATAAGTTGTTATCTATTTTCTAAAGTGATGGATTTATTACCACATTTGTAGGACATTTTTTATATACACAAACTACAGGAGTATGTCTTGCATACTCTCTCAAATGGACATGAATATATGGAAAATATATTGGGAATAGTATCCATATATCTTTAATTTTTATATGAATTATGATCTGGGAAAAGATAATATAGTTTCATATTATCTCAGTGGTAAAAAGAAATATCATGTATAGAGATCATCAAAGTACAAATATTTTTTGATAATATTATTTGATGAGTGGTTAGTTGATCAATTTTAGGACTAATGGGTAATTAATTGTACTTATTTAGTTACCATGAATATGTTTTTTGTACTAGGTTAAGCTTAGTTTGGAGTCATTTCCCGAATTATTAGTGATACTATAAAGGTTGGAGGGAAGTGACCTATACCTAATAAGTTCAATGGATTGTAACAAGAATTTTTTTTATAGGATAGTAGTGTTCTCAATTTTCGTAAGCGTAGAGTTAATAAAGAAATATCATGCCTTCTAGTGGTTAGTTCCATGGTTTTGAAAAATATATATCATGACATCAACATATGCTTTTGGTTCCTATGAAAAAGGAGAGACATATTAGGTTTCATCTCTTATTGCATGACTTGTTAGAGAGGTAAGGTTAAGTATCAATGGTCACGATGATTACTTAATCCAAATTTCATTCCTATGTGGATGTTGGATTAGTTAATAATGTATATGGTGATATTTTTCCCAGAACCCCAAGAATTTCTTATTTTTTGGGTAAAACGTTATCAGCTGATGATATTGGAACATTTCTTGTCAATCTATGAGACTCACATAGTTGATGAGTTGAGAAAAAATTATGTAGATTATATTTTATGTTTTTATTGATTTCCTTATAGTATGATATCATAAAAATACATTTTTTCTAGATCATGGTTTTGGAAAAGTTTTCAGAATGTTATGGGGAGTCAGATGAAGCTGAGTACAATGTATCATTCATTGACTGATGTATAGTTGAATTTGATGATCTATATAATGGTATATATACATCAAGAATGTGTTATAGTATTATTTTTATAGAATGGTATGATCATAAAAACTTTGTAGATTCCATGTACGATAGTATTTTCTAGGATCCCATTCAGATGGAATATTTTGAGGGTCTATATGGCCAGTCAAGTTTCTCCTCATTGTACAGGCCTGAGGTTGGTGAGGCAGTTTCATTGGGTTGATTATGGAATATGAGAACTATTAGAGAGTACATTTGATCAATAATTCATTGGTCACTTATATAAGTACACATAAATTTCATTATAACTAGAATATACAATCTTGGGAGTTCACTAGGGGTCATCAAGTTTTCTAACAGGTGTCACCTCAAATGGAGAATCATTGTATACGCAAATAAGGGGAGCTTCCACTATGGTTTGTTGGACCATTTTAGATCATCAAACATATAAGGGTAGTGACCATTTATTAGAACTATATATATGATATCGAGTCATGCATAATGTATTAAATGTATCTCTACTTTAGAGGTATGAGACTAATCCAACTCATGTGATCAAACGTGATAAAGTTTGATATGGGTGCGTCATTTGTGGAGCACCTTGCATTGATCATCTAATTAGTAGACAAGGTGTTTAGGGGGAAGAGGGTAACACTTATATAGGCTCAATGGACTGAGTTGTTAGAGTTGGACCACTAGGGGCACTACCTAGGGACTAAAGTCATTATAGGGGAGATTTATCACATCCTTAAAATTACATGGTACATTAATTTTATGTTTTAGAATACCTTAATTACATTTCTATGACATTCAAGAGGTGTCTAGGGGTGGGAACTAAAACCATAGGGTTCATAGGAACAAACCATACTAGTTTCCCATCGAATATATGATATAGATCCACTATATTAAGATGGAGGAGGTAGTTGAATGACACTTCTTCTTTAAAAAAATAGTCAGTAAGAGGCCCAGAAACAATCAATCTATGGTTCACAGGTGTCCTGATATATAGGGTCACATCCATAATTTCTATCTAACATATCTTTTTATAATTATCCTCCCTATTATTGACCTTCACTCTCATATAAAATCTATATAAGCTCTATTTTAGTGTTGTTAATACACTACTAATCCAATATTTGGTGATCAAAGTATAGATCAATCCATTGGTTTCCATGCTGAAAGATACATCCATCCTAGCCTGAATCTTCTTATTCTACTTGAATTTTCCATAGATATATTCTATACTGGATAAATATATGGATTTAATCATGATCTAAATTAGAATTAGTATTCCTTTGATATATGAGAATCAGATATTGGTAATTGGTGATCTTCCATTAGATCAACATAGATATTCCATTGAAGGTGGTCTTTCTTAGGGTAAGATGAATTGATTCAAAGTTCAAGTATCAATATTATTATTTAACATTATTCTATAAAACATTTTTTAATGACCTAGGATCATTTTTAGGAATCATTGGTGTACGGGTTGATCTGGTCAGATCCTGGTTGTAACTTTTGTAATCACACTTGACAATCATGGTGTTTAGCATCAACACACTTGAGGTAAGAAGATCTTTTATATTAAGGGTCCTTGTATAAGTTATTTACTTGGATTGGTTTCATATATATACATGAGTATCCATGTGAAACATGTTTTAGTTTGATCACATGTGTGTGAGTGTGTAACCTGTGAAACCCATGTTTTATTTGGATCACGTGTATATTTCTGTGTTAGGAGACTGATACTCACACTTGATATGTTATGTTGTGAATGTATGTGTTATACCCTAATTTTATGTGATTGTAAATATTGTGGTGGTCTTGATTCTAGTAAAAAGTGATAGTTGGACTATTGGGGATTAGTTTACCCTTATAGGGGAAGTATGTTTGACATACGATTATGATGAATATGAATCTCTATATACAGTAAGGGTGTGAAGAATTTGTCACCTAGACTGAGGTAGTGGTGGGATACAACATCCTTGCAGCCAGGCCCAAGGTAGAGATATGTTTTGATGGACTTGTGACTTTAACTATGATATACACAACACACAACGGCCTTCCGGACACACCAGAGGCTTGTTATCTATACTGATGATCATATATATTTGGTGTCTTTGTGGATAAGTTATTTTCATGCCTTCTATTACAGAATTATTTTTTCCATGGAGCCGAAGTGAGAATGAACAGGGTTCATAGTGGCTTGGATAGCACATGATTACTTAGTAAATGATGGATTGTGCTTTCTATAAAATTAAATATTATCATAGAATTCACCTATTATAAATATCTACTTATGTTCTGGATGCTTTGGTTGTTTCATACTGGGTTTGTAAGCACACCCTATATAACAATCTCAATGAATTTGCAGAATTCATGATGAGAGGTCTAGGGAAGGGAAATTTCCCAACTACATCAAGTTGAGGATATGGGTCTTATTGATTATAGGAGGGATCATTATGGACTCTGGAGTTATTTTGTGGTGCCTTCTTTTATTTTTTTTTCAGTTATTGTACTCTATTTTGAGGTTCCACTTTAGTTTCCATGGTTTACTACTTGTATGTCTTTATGATTCCCAAAATTTCCTATGTTATATCATTTTTATTATTTAATTAGTTATTCCATATTAGGGTTATTAATATTTTCTTTATAAGATTCTGATGTTTAGATTTTGATACTGATTGTATTGTCTCCTCAGAACATCATTTTTACCCTCATTGCTAGTTGGTAACTTATTACATATATGGAGGTTTGCATGAGGTTATATAGCTCACTGACCCATACCATGTGATTCAGTTCATGGTGTCACAACTCTCTTATTACATACATGTTTATTACTTCATTTCTAAGATAATAATATATAATTATAACACACTATAGAATAAAAAGTTTTAGTATCTTTGGAAAATTATCTTAAAACAACATAAATACATATGAAATTTTTAACATTAGTTAAACTATTATTCATTGTCCCCAAATAATATTTCATATCATTATTATTAAATGTAATCAATTTAGGATATACATTAAAAAAATATGATCTAAAAGCCTAGTGAGGGTACGAAAAATAGGGATGATCATCATACATGATTCAATGTGAGTATGTGGGTTAATATAAACATCATCATCATATTATAGGTGTATGAATATAATCATAAGCTTATGAAAATAATTTAATAGATACATGGATTATGTAATGTTCACAATAAAGAAAAAAACTAACTATTTTGAAAAAACCCCAGAATTAAATGTGAAAAAATATTGCATAATGTTCAGGAATAACATATGTGTACAAATAATCACATTGAAAAAACTCAACAATTATTGTATCCTTTTAAAAAATAATATTTATCCCATGTGATATATCACATCACATAATTTTTTTGGATGGATTATTCTAATTCCACCCATCACATCATAAAATTCTCATAATGATAAATTCCACATAGAATGGGACCCTTTATCAATCATAAACATCAAATAAACCCAAAAGAGAAGAAAGGGTTTCATAATGCTGTTATAAGGAATATATCACTGAATAAAACAATAATGACCACCAAATTATTTAGAAATAAAAACAATTTATGTATTCAAGGGTTTTATTAACAATGTAAAGGTTGTGGTTTTTTGAAATAATAATAAAAATTACTAGAAAATAAAGGAGGGATTTTAAGAATAAACATTTTATCATTAATCATAAACGTAGCTTAGAATTTATCCCAATGAAGTGAGAACATGTACATACCTTAGAAAGTAAAATGAAAATTTAAATATAAATAAATTATATGGAATTTTTAGAAAATTCGAAATAAAATTATTGTAGAAGATAATATAAAACCATATAAAATAGTCTTGTTGGAGAATCTACATACCTTTAGTCCAACTTTATTTCACCATGTTTCAGCCAGATATATAAAAGTATTTTATTTATTAAAAAATTAATTCATAATTATATCATTTAAAATATTTTCATTTTTTATTAGTTATAAGAATTTTAATTTTTTAAGTACTGTTTTTAATAGATAATGACTCGATGATAGGTTTATTTTATTTTTCTCATTTTTAATCCAATTTATTGTTTTTTATTCTTTTATATTTATTAATTATTAAAATTAACATTAAAATCATGAAATTAATAAATTTAAATTTTTATATTTTATATATTATAAACACTAACTATTCATAAATGCGGTGATATTTATTGAATGGAAAACATCCTTTTATATAGATAAAACTGGCCATTAACAAGACTTTTCCAAAAAGGTGAGTTAGATATAAATCATGTATATATTTTAAATATCATTTTATACTATATTTATATCATTATTTCCATTTCAATACATTGATTAAATAACAATGGACTATTTTTTTGAGTGTAGTGGAAGAATTAATAAATTTAAATGAAGAAATTGATAAAAAAGAAAAGAAGGTGGCTACAATGTTTAGGAAGTCGCTCCATTATTAAGAACTACACTCCTTGAAGGAATATACTTGTATGAATTCAGAACTTCCATAATGATAATATAGGGTTTAATATATGAGAATTGGGTAGAACATGGGCTAATAGAAGTTATTTTCCTTATGAACGCTGGGGGTATTTATATTTTATGGAATGGAATTTTTGTGTTAAAATATTTAATAAATTATTTTTTCCAAAGAAAAGCATCAATTGTGACATTTTTGATATTATAAAAAATAGTGTAATTAATTTAAATGTTTTTATTTCTTTTATAATCTTTTAATAGTGAACTTATTAGTTTATAAAAAACATGGAAGAAAAAATAAAAAATTATTTTTTAATGGAATACATTACATTTTTAGACTTTGAAAATTACATTTTAGGTTTTGAAATTGTGTTTTTTAATGACTAATTTATCTTATTAAATCATTTTTTGACTCATCTAAAAATTGTTTAATTTAATTGTTCATTATTACATTATTACTATATCATAAAACATAGATTATGTGAAAAACTTTATTTTTACTATTCATTGAAAAATCATATTTATCATAATATTACAATAATTTAAACATAAAAATTTATTTATGAAAATATTTAAAAAATGAAATCATTTTAATTAAATTATTTATTTACCTTAGTTATTTTAAATATTTAGTTAAAAATAATTTTTTCAAAATATGTTAACAGGCCTTTGTTTTAAAATGCATCTATGAATTCTTTTAGGATTTCTAATTTTAATAGTAATATATTATGTATATTTAATTATATTATTTATATTTAATTCTATTATTCATTGTAAATATTATTTAAAAGTCATTTTATTATTCTAATGGTTGAGTTACTATTCTAGTAGTAAGGTTACTATTCCCAATGGTCATGTAGCCATTTCTAATCATTATTTTCATATTTATTAGGTTAAAATTTTTGCTCTAGTACTAATACTAGTTTTTTAATTTTTAGAAATTCTACATATCTCCTTTATTAATCGTTGATTCCAATTCGTATTCAGGTTATATATTCTTCATTTCCAAAATTCCAATTACAATACTGATATTTTGTTTCTTTTTCAGTAGGTTCTTCACGCATGTCATAATTCAAAGACATCAATATGATATATGTTTTTCTATTATAGTTATATTAAATTTTATATTTATTTCTCTATTGTACTATTTTTAATATTATGTATTTTATTTCATCATTGAATTTAATGTTCCTTGTTGATGAAAGAAAGTGTTTTTTGTTTTTATTATATAGTGCATGTGTTTTATACTATTCTTGATTCCTAAATATGAAAAACATGTATATTCTAATATAAAATTACTTATATAAAATTCTACATTATTACACTATCTCAAATAGGATAGATTTCTAGATAACTTCTAACAAGTTTTGAAAATTAAAGAGAATAAAATGAGTTTGATAATGCTCTTAAGAACTAATTAAAAACCCCTCACCTTATATTTTTCAACATCATATTCATAAGGAGTAAATAAAAGAAGTTTTTTGAATATAAAAGTAGACTCCATGATGGCCAAAGAGCCAAATAGGATGTTTATAAACTATATTAACTTTTAATAATATTTTATGTATGGGTAAAATTACTCAATAATCACACATTAAATTTTCCCCAAGTGAGGCTCTGGCCCTTTTTAGCACCATGCATTACATCCCACCACCAACAGGCTACCCCTTCGCATATAAAGGTGGCTTAATATACATAATGTTTTTTAGGGTTCCAATACTCTCAAATATTCGTTAAAAGATATTATTCAACAACTCAACTTCTTTAGAAGACAAAAAAACCCAAAAATAAAAAGGATAGTGGAATTTAAAATCTTACATTATATTAGAGGTTGTTGTATCCTTTTAAGGAGCCTATTGAAAATATTATTATGATAATTGGGTAGGTCCCTCCAATACCTAAGGATGAAATCGAAGTCAAGCTAGCAGTACAAGCTCATTTGCCTCTTCTTTTTTGGAAAAAAGTAGTCATCATGGTTAATGTAGTGAAAAATATAAGTGTTCTCTTCCTAAAGAGATAACCCCAAACATAAACTACATTATATGTAATGTCTAACCCCCTTTCCACTCTCATTTATTATTATTTATAAAATGTACATTTTAAAATCCCTTTTATCTTGTTATCTATGATATTTCGCATGCCTAGATAACTATTAAATGAAAATAGAGACAAGCCTAAAACATAAAAAACTTAAAATAATTATTATCAACATAAAAAAAGAGACTATGAACCAAGAGAAGAAAAATTCAACCCACATTAACCAAATTTTTCTCCATAAATATTTGGGAAAATTCCATTTATTCTTTTCATGTTTCAGCTGATTAGAATCTTCAACAGGCTCAAGGAGTAATATATTAAACAAATCAATACTACAATATTACATGGCATGATACCCTAATTATTCCTACCTATAAATGACTCATATGTTGCAAAATATTAATCATCATGGGACTGAATTAAATAAGAAATAAAAAAGAAACCATAGACACCCCAGGTAACTCTAGCTTCTGCGATAATTATATTATCCATGGAAATATATGAGTTATTTTCAAAGCCCAAACAATACTATCTTATGACTACTCTCAACTCCCAAAACCAATATTTAATTTCTTTATATTTCATACCATTTTGTAATACATGTAAACCAAATATCCAAATTTTATCCAAATCACATCATCACTAAAATTAAATCATACCTCCCAACCAATAAAGGATATTTTAAGTAGTATGGATCAAAAAACATCCGTTTGTAGGAGATTGTTTTATTCTTAATATGATATAATAAACTAACAATATTCTTTCCTATAGTTGTAATGGAATATCCTTTCATCAATTATAAAAAATGTGTGACTAGTTGTAAATAGAAGTAGGACTTACATGTGAAATAATTAAAATGAGTGGTAAGATATGAACATGAAACTTCATATATTGAAATTTCAAAAACATTAAAATATAAAAATAGTGAAAATCAAAAAACTATATATATTGTGATCAATGAAAAAACTATCATAAGGACTAAAAGTTATGGTCCCACGTGTGAGACCTCTCAAAAATGTTATCAAGGATATCCCTTATGTCATTCTTTAAAATGCTCATCAAAATCTCAAAAAGAATCTCCCTTACTCCATGAATCATATTCTTTATATCATTTTTACTTGGGCCTTGACTTTTTTGTATGACATAGAAAAGTGTATATATGTGTCCCATAGGGGACTATTAACAGAGTGAGTATAACAACACTTGGTCGACTACTACCACCCCGCCACCAATAACTATTCATAAACTAGAGTATATGATATCAATAATTCAAATCAATAGTTGTAGATAATATGGTAATGTAAATTATTTCTCAAATAATCTAACATAAACATGAGTAATTACATTTTAATGCCTATATAGGGAGTATCCTAACCAATGAAAGTTGCTTCGAGCCTTATCTAAAGAACTAATATGATGTATTTGTGTCAATACTTATGGGAGGAAATTCCCACACCAATAAATCAACAATATATAAATATATATTGATATATATTTATAGTTGTGTGTAAAAAAATCAAGTCTCTGATGACATATCCCATATGAGGAAAATGAATCACATATACTTGATATAGGGAAATCTTATAGCCTTTCCCTTCAATGATAGAGGAATTGGTACAACATGTCAGGGAATTAGGATCCCATCCCATGCCACCCACCTATTTTCAACATATGGGTACCTACTCAAGCTCATATAGCATAATATATATATCATCTTACACACCTAATGCAACAAAAAAAGCTAAAGAATACGCTATATAACACTAATATTTTGTAAAACATGATATTCTTAACAAAATGAAAATTAATTAATGATACATAGTATTTTTTTTGATTGATATAAAATAATTAAGTATTACAAGTAAGTATACATGGGAAGAAATAATTACAATTTAATTAAAAAATATTTCTAAACAAGTTATACATAACTAATAGTAACATGAAAATCATTTTACCCACTATTTATTTATGAAAATGAATTATTATTTTTAAACTCTTAGACTTAATTAGTTTCACACTAAACTATATAGTTACAAGGTTAACTGTATATAAGTATAAGAGTAATAAGGGTTACATCTATCAAATAAATTTCATCAATAATTTTAGATCTCAGAAAGAGGAGAGATATGGACACCAGTAGCAACAATGGATGATCACAGATAATAGTATTTCATATTTTTATCACTACCAAATAATGATAGAGAATGGATAAAGAAAAACAATGATTTTAACTTGGATTTTAATTGGTTAATTACCTCTAACTACTCGAATTAAATGGATCCAAGAGATTCATGGAATTATCGAAACACTAGATTAGATAATGGGATATACCCAATTAAATAAAAAATTAAAAAATTAAAAATATTAGAGGAGTGATATTCCCTTACATTATCAAAGGTAAGATGCTACAACTAACAAGAGGAAAATCAAACCAAGGGTGGATAAGATGATTTTTAGGGAATAAGATATGGTTAAGAAAGATTGATAGGTAAGGTATCATGAGTAAAGATATGGAAAATCCTTAACAATGGTTTAAAGTGAATATTGTATATTTCAAACATCTAAAAATTACAATTTTTTTACTTTCTATAAAATTTATAGAATCCCACTAGAACTCTTTTGGAAACCCATTTTAACACTAGAGGGGTTGTGAGGCCCCAATTCCCCCATATAGTACCATTTTTAGTAGGAGAATATACCACTTATTTGTATATCACTATTCTCATGGCCTCCCACTATATTTTAATGGGACACCTGCTCATAATTAGAATTTCACTACCCAACCCCTTCCCTTGGAATATATTACCCATCCTAAAAAATATCCCCTAACTATTAAAGACTACTAAAATAAATCATGAAATAATATACATGACTCGAATTGATGTTTAGAACCGATTTATTTGGGATATGCTCTTCACATATATAAATCTTTAAAACCACCCTTATTAGGTTGTTCAAATTATCTGGCAGTGGTATACTATCTTCCCTCGAACCTCAAGGAGTGTTTTGTGATTAATTTGGTAAGTTAACCCCTTCATCATCTCATACTCTTAATGTTTTATAATACTAGTGTTCAATAGCCTAGTTAATTTAATTATAACCAAGAGTTTTTGAACTAATAACCATTCAATTTGTGATGTCCCGATCCCAGAATCCAGTTAATGGGTTCCTTGAGCCTGGTGGTCCACATGGACTCAAGTGCATCTCCATGAACTATAGAGGACACCAACTAGTAGAGAGGGCATAGGGTATGTCTGTGGGGAGACTATTCCCTCATTACCAGTGTGTAGCACAATAGATAAACATAAACATAAGTAAATAGAGGAATAAATATATGTAAATAGAAGTCATGCCAGAAATAGATAGATATAAAAAAATGATATCAATAGGAATAAATGATGATGATATGTCATGTCACTAGAAAACTAGAAAACATGAAAATAAGATAGCAGGCATAATATGTTTCACAAAAGAAAAGGAAAACAAAAGACTATCCAAAGCATCCCAATCTTTGGCTCAGTCATCTACTTTAAATCTATATCTTAAAAAACAAGCATTCAAGTGCTCGAAGTTGTATTCTTCCCTTTATCAACACCAGCATTCATGTAATCTACTTTGGGTACCAAATGGTGCTCGAAAGGGGTGTGACATAAATCCTTGTGGAACACCACCAATGGGGTCTATAACATCCGACCCATGTAAAGGAATATAAAAGTGTGGAAGAATTCATATATAAAGTAAAGTAGTATAATATAAATAAATACACAAGTACCTACTTCAGTCCTAGACTAGTGTCTGAAAATATAACAAGTTCATTAATTAAGTAATTAGAAATTTATGTTGATAGGTCATGTGAGGAATATCCAGCACTGACATCACCCCATGACAGTATAAATAGTAAAGGTTCCAATATGTAACAAGGCAACCATGATTTATAATATTTAATAATAAATTTATGAGGTAATGATCAAGTAAATGTAGACTTCAAGGGTCGTTAACTCGGTATTATCTAAGTCTAGATAATGGTTAACAGTGTAATATAAGTAACATATTCCAAGGAATTACATAATAAGGCACTTACCAAATCATTGGTGATCATTTGAGGTAAAACGGGGCTAAGAAGAGACAGGGACCTATTGGATGTAACCATGGAACCTACTTGTCAATGCTATATCCAAGGAGTGTATACAGGGAATCCATTAATACTATGTGATGGATCCTACAGTGTCATACCGGGCATCCAAGAATAGACAAGGATCGGGATCATGGTAGGTCTCAACCAAAGCCGCATCCTTGAATCGTAATGGGGATCCCAAGTGATCAAGGAATTTCGCGATAAGAATCCAATGTGATATCGAGTATGACACTTCTAATTGATAATGAAGTCATATAATATTTCATATGTTTCAATACTACCCTTTATTTACATTTAATCTCGTCAATTCATATACTTAGTATACTTGCCAATTTCCATTTAACATTTAATTATGAATTAAAGCACTTTCCTTAGGTGGGTCAAGTGATGATCATACATGGTACTTTCCATTATGAAATTAAAAATCTAAATCAATACATTTAATATATAAAATCTTACCCATATAAGGTTCAAGCCAAGTCACACCCGAATGACAACTCAAACGTTTCAAATACTGAAAAACAAATTATGTCATAACATACTACATGTGATGGATAGAGTTGTGGGTGTAACCCCCAAAAATTAATCACAAATTTGGAAATATCATAACCATATGGTTCTAATTAATATAATAATGTATTATAAATACAATAATCAATGAAACCAAATGAAATCAGTGATCCCCACACAACAATTCCAAAATCAACAAACTTGAGGGATAAGTGATGGACCACCCACCTTAGGGTTGTATGATCCTTCTCCTCTGATACCAGACTCTAATTTGGATTATAAAATAGCAGATGTGAGAAAATATTAAAATAAATCATACCAAGAAAACTAGGTTGAGATCAAGAGAGAAGAAGAAACACTCAAACTGACTCGAGCACTTACCGTTGTGCATCTAACATGATGAACAGAAGATTGATCAGATTTTGAAAGAAATACATCTTTCAATCCCTACCATAGGCCTTAAAATAGCTCTAAAATGGTAGAAAAATAGTTTAATATCATATTAATTCGGATTAGGAGAAATTAAGAGGCTTAATTAGATCATTATGGAAAAGTAGTAAAATTACCAAAAATTTAGCATGTGCACGGTTTGTCTTCCTGGTTTGACTAACCATGCACAAACCATGCATGCGTAGCTAGGGAGGAGGGTTAGTATCATGGTTAGGCCACATGTCTAGGGAAACCGTTCACCAACCGTGTAGTAAATCTCAATACAAAAAGGAATCACCTGCATGGTTGGATCTAACCATGTGGCCTTCCTACATGGTCTACTACAAACTGTATGTCAGGCCTAGTTTTCCCAAAATGTTGTGTTTTGGGCTCTGAACAGGCTGCAAATGTAACATCCCATACATGGGTTCCACATAATGGGTGCCCCAAACCCAGTTCACCATGTGACCGCAAGCGCATTTCCCCAAACGCCAGAGGCTACCGACTAGCAGCTAGGGCTCAGGTCTGATAGTGGGGAAACTATGCTCTCATTTGTTAAAGTGTAGCACAACGGAAATATAAAAAAAACATACAACGACAGAAGAATCAATAATCCATACACAACTGAAATAAACAACTACAGTGGATAAAATAAACAGTATATAAATAATGAAGCTACATGTCTAAAATTCCAAGAAAATATCCAGAACATGTTATACATCAATACAGTACAACAAAAAGCAGAGTACAGAAGAACAAGAAAAACAGATGGCAGTGGCATCGCGATCCTAGGCTTGGTCCCATGCCCTCGTACTCCTCAATGACAATCAAGTACCTTTATAGGGACTCTTTCCCCTATCCACACCTGCAGAAACGTAATCTATTTTGGCCAAAAAGCATGACCCAAACAGGGTGTGAGAAATATATCTCAGTAGGCACCCACCAAAGGCCCGTGCTCAACTATGTGTAAACATGTAACAACAGTGTGTAGTAGTAAAATGAAATAAAGTAATTAGTACTCAAAAGTTACTAACTTAATAGTTAAATTTCCATTTAGTTATTCATTTAATCCATTTAATATAAGGAAACACCACAATGCATTTCTAAGTAAACAGCCAGTGTCCTCAAACATGCAAACCATACCCTCAGGTAATCAGAATCCAACCCGCAGGTAATTTCCCATAGGAATAACAGGATTTTGACCTCAGGCGTAGGTAGTGTCACCCTCAGGCACAGAGTCTATTACCCTCAGGCACAGAAGAAGTTTCCCTTAGGCCGAAATAACTACTACCCTCAGGATAAATAGTGCAGTGCTCACAGGCTAATCACAACAACAACCTCAGGCTAAATAGGTAACTAGGCCATGCCAAAAATGTAAAAAAGTAGTAAACAAGAAATTCCCCTCAAGGAAATTCTACAATTACTACTTTAAAGGCATACCCTCAGGTATCCTGGCCAAACGGCTAAACAGTGGGACACATCCACAGGGTGGTTCCGGATCCAAGAAATGATCCCAAACAGTAGTTTTACAATTTATTCAATTACCTATACAATTATAGGTAGTTACAATATCCACATCCTCATCCACATGACACCCCAACATGGGTTCATGGCACAAAAATTCACAAAACACATGACTGTTGGAAAAACTAACACCAAGCCACCTACCTTATACACCAACGAACGATATACGTGAACGTTGGTTACAGAAATGCCCAAGACCGATGTAGATCTTAGGTAAGAAAACTTTCATTCAACCTCAAATAACTCATGTTAGGGAAAGAATTGGTAAGAAACACTCCAGGAGAAGAGAGGTCTTACCCGTGCGGTTCTAACGAGATCGTCTAAAGCGGAATCAGATTCCAAACGTGTGCCCGGAGGATCTACGAAGGTTCAGCCTTCCTCTCCCGATCTCCCTTTCCAGTCTAAGTCTTCCCTGTGAACAGGGGAGGATACTTCGCATTTTAAGAAAAAAAAACAAAGTACACAGCGTGTACTTCCTTCATTTAACTATTCCCCTAGCTGCACCGGAAAACTGTTCATCTGTCGACATGAGTACATGGCATGTACTCCTGAGTACATGGTGTGTACTATCGCCCAGCTGGAGGATGCTTCACCGCCTCACTAATTTGGCCTTCCAACTGACTACACTGTGTGTAAAGTACCACTACATGGAATGTATTCAGTTTTTACACCCTTCATCTCCGACATGGCCACACGCGCCATGTACTCATCCCACACGGCCAGAAGTACACGGCGTGTGGAAAAGTACATGGCGTGTAGTTCCAAAATTTAGGATTGTTCCCCATTTTCCATATTTTCTCAAAAAAAACTTACAGAAAAGAGAGAATAAGAAGCTCTTACCCAAAATATAAGAACCGGGTTCTTACAAACTTCCCCCCTTATAGCAATTCGTCCCTGAATTACCCTTCCAAGGGTACAGAAGATATAGTTGTGAACAAATCTGGACACTGAGCACGTACATCGGTCTCCTGCTCCCAGGTTTTTTCCTTCACTTGGCCATGCTGCCATAGCACCTGTACGATAGGAACTGACCGGCCTCGGAGAACCTTCGTGCTCCTGTCAATGATACGAATCGGATGCTCCTCAAAGGACGCATCTATCTGCCGCTCAACCTCCTCGGGTTGAAAGATGTGAGACGAGTCTGATTGATAGGGACGCAACTGAGACACATTGAATATGTTGTGCATGGATCGGTACCACTGCAGTAACCGCAACTGATAGGCAACCAGCCCGACTCTTTCCAGAATCTCAAATGGCCCTACATACCACGGTGAAAGCTTACCTTGTCTCCTGATCCGCTTGTGTCCTAGCCTCGGTGAAACATGCAAGACAACCTAATCCTCGACAACGAACTCCAAAGTTTGTCTGCGGCGATCAGCATATGACTTCTGACAAGACTACGCGGTAGCCATCTGCTTCTGAATCAACTGGACCTGCTCAGAAGTCTCTTGCATGGGACATGGTTCTAGTAGAGCTACCTCCCTTTCCTCTAACCATCAAAAAGGTGATCGGCATGTCCTACCATATAAATCCTTGTATGGTGTTATCTCAATAGTCCCCTAAAAGTTAGTGTGATAGGAAAACATGACTAAGGGTATATGATTCTCCCAAGACCCCCAAAGTCTAGGACGCATGCATGCAGCATGTCCTCTAGCACCTATATCGTAAGCTCTGACTGGCCATCTGTCTGAGGGTGGTATGTTGTGCTCAGAAGCACCTTTGTACCCAGTGCCCTCTGAAAAATCTACCAGAAATGAGACGTAATTCAAGTGTCCCTATCTAAAATGATAGAACGAGGGACCCCATGAAGATGTACGACCTCTCGGATATACGACCTTCCGAGCTCGTCAACACCGAAGGTCTCCTTGATCGGAAAAAACTGAGCTACCTTCGTGAGTCTGTCCACAAAAAACAACATGACATCATTGCCTCTAGGTGACCTCGGCAACCCTGTCATGAAATCCATCACGATATCATCCCATTTCCACTCCGGAATGGGTAACTTCTGTAACAGTCCAGCTAGTCTCTGATGCTTGACTTTCACCTGCTGACAGGTGGAACACCTCGTAACAAAACCAGCTACTTCTCTCTTCATACCCGGCCACCAGTACTGATGTCTCAAGTCACGGTACATCTTGGTAACTCCAGGAAGAACTTCCCAAGCTTAAGCATGAAACTACTGCATCAGCTCCTCGTGTATATCCCCTGGAACCCACACTTTTCCATGGAAAGACAGAACCTCATCATCGCCTATCGTCCAACCATGAGGAGGGTCCTCACTTGCCACCAACTCCCATAGAAATAGGCCTTATGAATCAGATAGCTTTCTCATCCTCACCCTATCCAACAGGGTAGAAGTCACAGCTAAAGATGAAAGATAAGTCTTCCCTTGACTATCATGCACCTCCAGATTAATCTCAGAGAAAAAATCCATGATATTCCACTCACCACTGGACTCATGCATTTCCTGTATCTAAGTCTTCCCGCTTTGTGCATCAGCTACTGCATTACCTTTTCCAGGTGTGTAGGCAATCTCAAAATCAAAGGACTGTAGTTATTCGACCCACCTTCACTGCCTCAGGTTCAAGTCATGCTGAGTAAATATGTACTTGAGACTTTTTTGGTCCATGAACACCACAAAATGTTCTCCCAAATGGTAATGTCTCCAACAGCGCAACGCATGAACAACTACAGCCAACTCGAGATCATGCGTCATGTAATTCCTCTCATGTGGCCTTAACTGCCGAGACCTGTTCACAACTACTTGATCGCCCTGCATCAACAATACTCCCAGCCCAATCCCTGATGCATCATAGTAAACTGTATAGCTCTTCCCCTGCTCTGGAAGTATCAGGATCGGTGCTGATGTCAACCTTCCTTTTAGGTCCTGAAAGGCTGTCTCGCAAGCTTCCGACCAAACGAACTTCACACCCTTCTTAGTCAAACCTGTCAACGGCATTGCTAAGAGGGAGAAGTTCTGTATGAAGTGTATGTAGTAACCAGCCAGCCCTAAAAAACTTCATATCTCAAACACGTTCTTAGGATGCTCCCTAGAAACTACTGCTCTCACCTTCTCTGGGTCTACTGCAAATCCTGCCTCCGAGATGATGTGACCCAGGAAGTGAATCTGGTCCATCCAAAAGTGGCACTTTGAGAGCTTAAAATATAGCCAATGCTCTCTTAGTGTACACAATACAATCTCAAGATGGGTGTCATGGTCGTGTTGAGTGCGAGATTACACCAATATTTTATCCACGAATACTACCACAAAAGAGTCCAGATAAAGATGGAACACATGATTCATCAGATCCATGAAAACTGATGGCGTGTTCGTGAGTCCAAACAGAATAACCAAATACTCGTACAGACCATATCTGCTCCGAAAATCTGTAAGCGGTATATCTGATGGTCTCACACGCAACTGATTATATCCGGACCTCAAGTCAATGTTCGAGAACACTTGTGCTCCATGAAGTTGATCAAAAGATCATCAATCCTTGTCAAGGGATATAGGTTCTTGACCTTCAACTGGTTCATCTTCTAATAATCCACACAAATTCTGAGGGTACCGTCTGCCTTCTTCGCAAAGAGAACCGACAAACCCCACAGAGAAGTACTGGGTCAGATAAAACCCTTTGCATGTAACTCCTCCAACTACCTCTTGAGCTCCTATAACTCAGGTGTAGCCATCCTATAAAGTGGAATGGACACCAGTGCTGCTCCTGGCATGATATCGATAGAGAAATCCACCTTACACTCCAAAGGAATACCTGAAAAGTCATATGGGAAGACATCCATGAAACGATAAACCACTGGAGGGAAATCCGTCTGATAGGTCCCCTGGTCATCCAGATATATGCTCGAAATTTGGGCTATGACTCCACCTCACCCATGATACTCTGGTCTAGCTCGAATTTCCTGAACATCCCATTCACCCTTGTATAGAAACTCTCCGCCCTCTGGTGACGTGAAACTCACCCTGCGACAGTAGCGGTCTACAAAGGCATCAAAGGGAACCAACCAGTCCATCTTGAGAATGACGTCATAAGTAGTCATCTCTAAGACATAGAGGTCCCAATGGAAGTGACACCCACCAACCTCAAGGGGGAACTCCTTGCACAGACACACTCCAGCCGTTCTAGTTCCTAACGGAGTGTCTAGCATCATTGTATCAGAAGAAGTATAAACACAGATCCCAAGGCTCTCCACAATAGGCACAGATATAAAACTATGTGTAGCACCTGTCTCAAAAAGTAATGAAGATAAAACAAAAGCTACTAGGATAGTACCTATGACTGTAGAAGTTTTGGGATCTTGCTCTTGCTGGGTCTGTTGCACTGCATATGCCTTCCCAGGGATGCGGCCCTACGACACAACCTAGATAACCTGAGTTGTCCCGCCCTACTGCCTCTGAGATCCTGGTGTCTGGATACCATGGCCACGACCACCATCTCTGCCTACACGCCCTACCGTATTCCAGTTCCTCGACTGGTAAGAAGTTGTTGGTCCTTCTCCTATACACGGAGTCTGCATAGAACCCCTCTCACTAGCCATCGGTGGAAACTCCCAAAAAAAGCGTTGCAGATGACCCATCTTGCCACAAGATCTTCACTCCGATGGGTCTCTTGGACACTTCGGTCTCTTGTGCCCCTCTCTACCACACTGGTAGCACCTAACCAGGCCACCTGAAGAAGCTGCCTGGCTGGTACTGTCGCCCTGAGAGAAGTCTATCTATCTCTTCCTCTTTCCAACCGAAATAGTACCAGTAACTGGTGTTGAACCGCCCTGGCCCACACCACTATATTTTCACAGGTTTCTCTCTATAATCAACACCTGGTTCAAAATAGCATGTACTGAAGGCAACCTGAAAACATTCACCAGCGCTCGAATGTCATAACGAAGACCATCCTCAAAAAGCATGGCCCTCAACATCTCATCAACAACCAGCACGGGAGAAAAACACTGATGCTCGGTGAAACTAGCAGAATAGTCCATCACTGACATAGAGCCCTACTGCAGATTCATGAACTCGTGAGCTCTATCTGCCCTCAGCGACTCTGGGAAGAAGAAATCATAAAATACTGCCTATAAATCTTCCCACTCCATGTCTCTGTGATGCTCTGACTGGGTGGTAACATCCCACCACCTCTTTGCGGAATCACACAGCATGTAAGTCGCAAGCCTGAACCTCCGCCCTGGAGGCATCTCAACATGCTCAAAAATAGTCTACATCGACCCCAACCAAGACTCTACAGCCTGTGGTCCACCATCCCCTGAAAACATAGGCAGATGCTGCTGCAGGAAGATACATGTTAGCTCATCCATAGATGTCGCATCCTGCAGTGCTCCCTGAAAGGTCTACATGAACCGCATAAATCCTTCATGAAACTACGCCTACGCGCCTGTGTCTGGTACAATGGCTGGCATTGCCTCTGGCTCTGCTGAAGGATCAACTGATATCCCATGGCCTACCATCCCTGGAGTATTTTCGTTGCCACTCTCCTAGAGAACAACACACGGTCATCTAGGCGGCATGACACTACAAGGTCAAAAACATACCTTAGATTCAAGATTATCAAAGACCAAAAATGAAGGAACCATAAGGGAACAAGAGGAAGATGGCATTTCAAGATTTGCAAAAAAAGACTACACAGCGTGTATCTTGAAAACGCGGTATGTACTTGGCTTCCCTTCCCCTGCCCAGGTCCTTCAACACGACTAAGCCACATGACTCCTATGGAACAAAAACTACACGGCGTGTTTAATATCTACACGGCATGTATGGTGTTATTTTCCAACTGCCCTTGTCATTTGTGACACAGCCGACTACTTGGCTTGACACTACACGGCGTGTTACACCCATACACGGCGTGTCAACAACCTCGTTTCCCAGCCACACAGCTAATTCTACATGGTCTGTCCTCAGACAAGACTACACGGTGTGTCCCACAGGTACACGGCATGTTCAAAGAGAGGTGACACCGAACCGTGTTGTTTGTTACACGGCCGAGTCCCCATGTCACACTACACGGCGTGTTCATCATCGACACATCTTGTTGTGTAAAGGAGTTCACTGACCCGTGTTGTTAGTTACACGGCTGGACTTCGGGTCAATATTGCACGATGTGTACATTCGGTACACGACGTGTTTTACCCCAACCTTCCCTTAACCCGTGTCGCCGCCTACATGGTTTGTGACATGGGAAGAGACTACACAGTGTGTACGCTGGGTACACGGCGTGTGCTCAAAAAGTTTATTTTTCTTCACGAATAGAAGAACATGAACAGAATGTATGAGGTACTACAAGGCGTGTATTCTAGGATTTCTGGACAGTATTCCTCAGAAACATCCCCAGAACCCGGAAAAAAAATGAAAAGAAACACCTAAGTGTCAAATTCCGACATGTGAGGGCCCATACTCCCCATGAATCAAATTTTGACATCTTATTTGTGTTATAAAAAATAAAAAGTCAATGATCCACCAAATTTCCATAAATGGGGGCCCATAATCCCCAAAAACAAAAGTTTGGCATCCATTATAGAAACAGGCTCACACAAGAAAATACCCTATCACAAAGTAGGGATTTAACAAGTAGCTACCACAACGACATGCTTTTCTATCACAACAACTATCACAACAACATTAAATTCCTAATGCACCTACATGGAATGGAAACTATGCATGGAATTTGATATATAGAATGTGCCTATATGATGCATGAGATGGAATACCCTCATCTCATTGGGTTGCAACTAAATAGAACCCACAGATAAATTATAATAGCACAATCTCAAGTGTGTCACCCAACGGTGAAAACATATCAACTGTAAAATTTGCAAAATCAGAAAAATTGAAAAATACAATGTAGACTAGATTTTCCATGTACACGGGTTAGCTACGCCCGGGCACAGCTTATTACCAACTACCGTTCATCCTATCCCTAACTACGGATCAAAATAGTAAGTCAAAGAAAAGAAACCCTCTGATACCACTTTGTAACGTCCCGGACCCGGGTGCCACGCAACGGGTTCCCCGAACCCAGTTCGCCACGTGACCTCAAGGGCATTTCCCCAAATGCCAGAGGCTACTGACTAGCAGCGAGGGCCCAAGTCTGATAGTGGGGAAACTATTCTCTCATTTGTCAAAGTGTAGCGCAGTGGAAATATAAAAAAAAACATACAAAAACAGCGGAATCAATAACCCATACACAACTAAAATAAACAACTGCAATGGATACAACCAACAGTATATAAATAATGATGCTACATGTCTCAAATTCCAATAAAACAGCCATAACATGTTATACATCAATACAATACAACAAAAAGTAGAGTCCAACAAAACAAGAAAAATAGATGGCAGCGGCATCACGAGCCTAGGCTCGGTCCCATGCCCGCCTACTCCTCAGCAACAGTCGAGTACCTGTATAGGGACTCTTTCCCCTATCCACACCTATAGAAACATAATCTGTTTGGGCCGAAAAGCATCACCCAAACAGGGTGTGAGAAATATATCTCAGTAGGCACCCACTAAAGGCCCATTCTCAACTGTGTGTAAACATGTAACAATAGTGTGTAGTAGTAAAATGCAATAAAGTAAGAAGTACTCAAAAGTAACTAACTTAACAGTTAAATTTACATTTAATTATTCATTTAATACATTTAATATAAGGAAACACCACAGTGCATTTCTAAGTAAACAGCTAGTGTCCTCATACACGCAAACCTTACCCTCAAGTAATCATAATCCAACCCGCAGCTAATTGCCCTCAGGCATAACAGAATTTTTCCCTCAGGTGTAGGTAGTTTCGCCCTCAGGCACAGATTCTATTGCCCTTAGGCACAGAATAAGTTTCCCTCAGGCCAAAATAACTACCGCCCTCAGGATAAACAGTGCATTGCCTACAGGCTAATCACAACAACACCCTCATGCTAAACAGGTAATCAGGCCATGCCCAACATGTAAAGAAGTAGTAAACAAGAAATTCCTCTCAAGGAAATTCTACAATTACTAATTTAAAGGCATACCCTCGGGTATCCTGGCCAAATAGATAAATAGTGCGACACACCCCTGGGGTGGTTCTGGATCCAAGCAACAATCCCAAACAGTAATTTTACTATTTATTCAATTACCTATACAGTTCAAGGTAGTTAAAATAGCCATGGCCTCAGCCACACGACACCCCAACATGGGTTCGTGGCACAAAAATGCACAAAACACACGACAGTTGGAAAAACTAACAGCAAGACACCTAACTTATATGCCAGCGAACGATATACACGAATTCTCATTCTAGAAACGCCTAAGAACGACGTATATTTGAGGTAATAAAACTTTCATTCAACCTCAAATAACTCCCGTTAGGGAAATAATTGGTATGAAATACTCCAGGAGAAGAGAGGGCTTACCCGTGCGGTTCCAACGAGATCGTTCGAAGTGGAATCGGATTCCAGATGTGCGCCCGGCAGATCTCCGAAGGTTCATCCTTCCTATCCCGAGCTCTCTTCCCATTCTAAGCCTTCCCTATGAATAGGGGAGGCTACTGACCATTTTAATAGAAAAAAACAAAGTACACAGTGTGTACTTCCAAGTACACGGCGTGTACTTCCTTCATTTAACTATTCCCCTGGCGGCACTGCCAAACTGTTCATCCTTCGACATGAGTACACGACATGTACTCTTGAGTACACGGCGTGTACTGTCGCCCAGCTGGTGGCTGCTCCACCGCCTCACTGTTTTGGCCTGCCGACTGACTACATGGCATGTAAAGTACCACTACACGGCGTATAGTCGGTTTCTACACCCTTCATCTCCAGCATGGCCACACGCCCCGTGTACTCATCCCACACGGCCAAAAGTACACGGTGTGTGGAAAAGTACACGGCATCTAGTTCCAAAATTTAGGATTGTTCCCCATTTTCCATATTTTCTCAAAAACACTTACGGAAAAGGGAAAAGAAGAAGCCCGTACCTCAAATATAAGAACCGAGTTCTTACAGAAAACACCATAAAACCTTCACTAAATCATTAAGAATCCATATTAGGTCCAAAATAATGAATTATACTAAAATTTAAAGGATCCATACCTGAGTGAAAAATAGGGATCTTACAAAATTAAATGGATATAAAAAATTAAGAATAGATTGATTGATTTAATATACATTTACATGTTTTAATTCCTTGGTTGATATATTCTTTCCCTATTATTAGTTTTATTACGTATAATTCATTCACTACACTAGATATGTATTATAAGTTTTAATTTATGAAACTTATCATTGTATTATATGTATTCTAATACACATAGATGTCAATGTAAAAATCAACAAATGTTTTAGTTCTTAAAATTTCATGACATGTGATATGGTTAATGAACTTGACACATTAGGATGATATACTTCCCATAAAATGGGAAATTGTGATAATATATATGGTTCTAAGGTAAAATTTTTATAAATTAATATTTTTATGATAAGTTCTGGGCATGAAATTTCATTAATTGGTATACCCTATTCCCTATTCATGGAGGGATGAGTTGTAACATTTCCACGATACATGATCCTCTTTTCTCAATGGGATATGTATTTTTCTTTGACTTGGTATATATTCCGACATCTAAAATCCTAATTTGGATCAGATAATGTATATTTTTCATGGATACTCAAGATATATGAATTTTTCTATTATAGTTCTTATTCATTATATATATTTATATTAAATTATATTTTTTTATTGTACTACCTATCCCATGAACTCAATATTAATATTGAATTCACTTTTATTTCTAACATGTGGTTAAGGTGCGGGGTGGTGACCACCTAATGAATATTTTTATACGAACATCCTATTTTTATTTTTATTGGATGCTTGAATATTATTTTTTATGTGGCTTGGGTAAGAGTAAATCACTAAAGAATGGGATAATGTTCCATTGAGAGTACAAAATCTAGGTAGAGTCTCTTGGACTTTTATGGATGAGAAAAGTGGTTGAATTTGGGAGATGGTGTCAAGAGAGTTCTACACATCGGACATTCTAATTTTTCCCTTTAAAAAATATTTTTGTAATCATTTATGCATAGAGTCGTTTTGTATTTGTCTTTCATGTTTTTTTGGTATTATGTGTTTATTTTCACCCTATTTTTATAGTATGTATGTATATGTATATGCATATATATATATAGTTTTAGAAGATTCTATTTTCTATATAACCCAATGAATAGGTTCTAATTTGGTAGTTTCATTCATTTGGGTTCTCGTGCGTAATGTTCCCAATGGTTATTCCCAAAATTTGAAGTTACTTTTATTTTATTATTTATGTCCTCAATAAGGGAGAACCATCTACCAAATTAGTGTTAATCATCCCTCAACATTTACAAAAGCCTTCGGGTAACATGATTTGCACCAAAGTTGTTGTGAAGACTTCATCCATGTACTATTCTATATTTTGGTTCATGAATGTCACATGGTTTTAGAATACTTTTTTCCATATAAAAACAATGAACCTATGTTAGAAAAGGTTTTAGGTATACTTGGTGAATTTATATGGCTTTGGTGGCCCTAACATGATTACTAATACTTTATGAACCCACTAAAATCCCTTATAAAATAACCAATTTCACCCCAAAGATCCCATTCATTAATATATATCAAAAATAGACATTATATTCCTAAAATAGGCCCCTATAATACTATTCATAATTGTTTATATTTCCCCAAAAAAAGTTATAGTTTGTTGGTTTTTGAAAAAAATCATGGGACATTATTATAAAATCAATAATTCCCTCTCCCAGGTATTCTCTTACTTAATACTATTATCCCAAAAGAAACATACCAATGGAATATATTTACCATGCAATACATTCACTCGATTATTCATAGTATGAATATGTTTCTACACAATAGTTATAACGAGGTCCAAATCCTCATGTTAACAGCTAATAACATGTGATGTGTTTAGTAAATTTTTAAACTGATAAATTTGAAACACATTGTAAAAAACAATATATTGAGAATGTAATTGTAACTGGTATTTTGTATCTCCAATAAACTTGATAATATCAACTTACCCCATGTTTCTTGTATTTAATTTTCCCTACTTCAAAATCCACCTTTTACATGTCCTTAGTTATACATTTAATAAATTGTGATCATGAACAATGAACTCCAAAGGTTATTGGTGATGAATGGAATGAAAAATTTTGATACACTAAGATATCACCATCTATTTTCGAGCTAATTAAATTATTTTTATCATTTCATGTACCATACATGGTCTCACTAAGGAATATTCTCTAGTATCCACTAACCAAAAAAGATAATGGAATGGCCTCTTATAGAGAACAACAATCAGGGCCATCCTTATAGTAATTTTATAACTATTATTTTAAAAAAATATAATAATGGAATATCATTATCCTATGAACCAAAAAAATCTTTAAAAAATTCTCTATTAATGTCCTTCATTGTCTAGATAGACTTCTCTAATTAACAATTCATATGAGGATGATAAGTGGTATTGAATTTCATTGGTGTATGAATCAATTGTTTCAATGATTTCCAAAACCAAAAAACAAATGATCTCGATCAAAGGCAATGGATATTAGTGAACCATTAATTATAACCACTTCATACACATAAATATTTTCCAATTACTCCACTATATAAATCTCAAAAATTGAAATAAAATGATATATTTTATTAGTTTATCAACAACTAGATAAATTGATTAATTATTTTAAATATAATTTAAATAATCCATCACAAAATCAATAAAAATTTCCCCACTTTCACACTAATACTCGAAAATGTATCAAAATTTCATCTAAAATTTTGTATTCAAACATTACATGCTAACAAATATCAAATATTACAACCCACCCAGTCATTCCCCACTTCATACTCAGCCACAAAATCTATTATTCTTTATCTTGACACATTTTATATCTATCAATATAAACTACCATATTAAAATAGTGAGACTCATTTGATATTTATTCTCTCAAAAAGTAAGGAATAAAAAATTATTTGCATAGTATAACATCAAATACCATGATTGAACAATCCATATGAGATCTCTTATCCGTTTAGAGAACCCCTTTTAGCCACACATTTAGTATTTTATTATTTATTTCCCTACATATTATCTTATAAGTTTGTAAACACAAAAAAGATAGATAATATCATACACTCACCCAGTTTGATGACATCAATAACTTTTTAAAAAATACACACATGATTTATCATTCCACCTTATCTTTTTTGAGGAAATCCCCATTTTCTACATAGTTCATAGCTTCCATATTTACATTCCTATTTATATATTCTACATCGATATCAAAAAATTTATATTAATTCATCTATATTTCTACCTTAAATTTAGATCATGTTGTGAGAAGATAACCTCCAAAATTTATTGATATGTATTCACTATAAAAATTTCACCAAAAATAGGGATTCATTGTTTTTAATTCATTTGTAGATACTATAAGATTGAGATTATTTAATGAGTAATTTCAATCATGCACCCTTATTAGGAGTGATCCATATAAAATAAAATTATTACAATTTATGAGAACATAACCATTATTTATTTAGTAGTAATTTCAATAAACAATATACCCATCACCCAGTTTCAATGGTATATTAATGGGTATGATTTTGAACCTGGCCATCAACTAGACAAAATATCATTAATATTTTAAGTTCAATGTGAGGTTATATCATTCCTGATAAAATCCACAATCTTGGTTGATAATAGTGAAAAATAAAAATTTAAACATATATAATAACTAACTTACCCTAAAAAACTATACACGTTAAATATATTCTTTGGTTCTTTCCATGATACCACTACCTCAATCTTCTTAGGATCGACTGAAACAACTTCCTATTAAATCATATTCTTAAGAAATTTCACCTTCTAAATCTAAAATTTCACCTCTAGAATTTGGTATAGAAAGGATAATCCTACAATGTGCTCAAAAAAATATCAATGTGTAATTCATGATCATCTCGTGATCATGATTACACAGGTATTCCATAAAAATATTATTAAAGAAGTTTATAATATCAATGAAATTAGTGATTTATGAGAATTACAAAATTAATTGGATAATTAATATGTCTTGATGAAATAATTAAGTAATCATAATGGTTCTAGTGATTTGAAAATTCACCTTCGGTATGTCCTCTCTCTTCACTCTAATTTTATGGTATCATGAACTCATGTGAATTTTGGATGCCCATAAACAATATTTAATAAATTTAAAAAACGTTAATTGAAGAAATAATATGTTTCTTCTTGATAGTGACATGATTCAAATTTATATAATAAACATATATGTCCATTAATGGATCTATACCCTTTTTAACAATCCCCGTAGTTGCCCAAGGTGAGGTACCCATTCTAATGAAACCATTTTTTATAAATGATCTAACAAAGTATTCAACACTCTTCATTTAGATTATTTCAATTGATATAAAGAAAGATATATGGTACATGTAAAAATAAATAGATCAATTAAAAACTCTACCTCATGCTTGAGATACAGTCCAAAAAATAATCCATAAAAAACATAGATGATGACCAAAAATCACAAGAAATATAATATTACAATTCACTTTCATCACACTTAATACCATTACAACTACCTAAAATGATATATTATTGACAATTGTCACTATAGTTCCATATCTACTTGTATTTACAACACATTCACCATTAAATGTGTGATTTTATAACTCTAGAGTGATTAATGTTATTGCTTTATCATATTAGTTAATATCAGCATTATATAAAATCAACCAGTTTATACCGATGATTATATCAAACATTCAGAAGTCAAGGATAGTGAAAACACATAATAATTACATGTTTAATATAATTATAGTTCTTATTGGACACCATAATCCATGATTATTTTCCTCTCCCATAGGTATCTATATTCACCTGAAATGCGATATCAGTTCTTCTATAAGTTCAGATGATATATTAATCATGCCGTAATAAATGAATAAAAAGCACTAGTATAAAATAATATATAAAAAATAGTAAATCTAAGAAATAAGAAACTTTTAAAAACAGATAGACCTACCTCTTCCTCGAGTGGATCATTCTTTATAACATACAAAAAAACATTAAGATTCATCAAACTGTGGTCATCCACCTTTTTTCAATGATTCATACTGTAATCTCTAGGTAGACATTGATTTATCATGGGTTAACTATCATTGTTGATGTAAACTGATCTACTGAGGCATGTTGGTTTGAGCTTGAGATACTTTAAATTCTTTAAACCATCCACCATAGTATAACTACATGGATTCCTACAATACAAATAAAAGTGTCTGGGCCTTCCAAACCAAAAAATAGTTTTCTGACAACCATGGGAAATCACTCTTCTAATGGAACAATACTAAAATAATCCTTCTTACAAATAAATACATCTCATAGTGGAATAAATTAGTCTAACTCAACTATATATTTATTTACAAACTCAATAAGTCCAATATCTCTTTTACTCTTTCCCACTAATATAACCACTTCCTCCCTGTAGTTGAGTGAATATACTTCCACACATAGGATTTCCTATAATAACCTTTCATGTCATATAATCTTTAATCAAAATCACGACATTTGAGTTGATGAAAACCATCATAACACTTAATTTTATATCTAGTAAAAGTTATGATTCAAATTTTTTATCCTTCAATGACTCAATATAAGTTATATTCAGTGTAAATTTTTCCATGGTTGTAAATTTAGCATCATACTCCATGATTTTCAAATACACCTATTTAATGTTAATGAACATGGTATTCTTTTATTCTTCAAATGTATGAGGGTATAACTGTTAGTTAAAAAAAATTAAATACATCCCATGTTATCCTTTAATGTAGATTATCTTACTAAATCAAATCCCACCATTCACAATCAAGAACATTGAACATATACATTTCCAACATCACATTGATATTTTTTGGGGTTTTTAACAAATCGAAACATTATTAATTTTCATTAACCATTGTTTCATGGATTCGAGTATTGAATGACCCCATAAGGATAGGGGAATCAACCTTTTAAATTCTAAATACCTATCTACCTAGGATTACTGAGGTGGAACAATCCCACCTAGAGCATAAGAAACTAGTTCATAATTCTTTAAGAACCATTGATTCAATGGTGGATAATTGGGAACCATGTTCTTAGTTTCTTCATCACACTTCTTTTTATGACGCATACTTCATGTAATATTTCTATAATGATTGAGGAAAAATATATTATCCTTAACCATATGATATTATGGTCAGAAACATTCCAACAATTATCTGCTGATTTTTTTAAAATTATATTTCAACATAGCCACACAACAATTTACCAATCCTCCCATACCTAAAGTTTAAATTATCACTAAATAATCATTTCTCAACTATAATTACAATAAAAAGGAAATCATCAAACTATGAAAGACATTTTTAATTGAACATTAAAAATTAACGTTTTTTAATTGAACATTTTATAATCTAATTTATAGTTAAAATAAAATATTCTCTCAAAACCATGAAACTATGATTCATTTATTCTCCATGAAGGCCTATATGATTCATGATACCACTCTTTCCCTTACCCCTAGATGACTTAAGAAACAACTCCTAAAGAATTTAGAAGTAGTAGAATAATGTATTTTTCTACCCAGACATCTCAGTGAATCGTGATATGTTATAAATAGTTTAGATGTACATTTTTATCAATATATCATGAGTCCAAATTCATTAAATCTCCAAGAATACCACCCCAATCTAGAAAACATGATACAATTTTTAATATGTCATTCAGAACCACACTAATGAAATCATAATATTTTAACATTGCTTTGTAGTTTTATCATCAATTAAAAAATCATGTTAATATAGTTGATGTTGTACAAAATGTTTTAAATTTGTTTTTATAAACTATATTTGAAAGACATACATTAAAAAATATGGGGACTTTCTATATTAGTAACTTTAATAATTTATGTTAAATGTTATTGAATTTTGGTAAAACTATATTTCAAAAAACATGATATAAATTACAATAGAAAAAGATAGAACTAATATATACTTAAAAAAATTAAATAAATTTATCAAAACTAGACATTATGCTATGACTTTATTTAATTACTAGTGTAAGTTTCCTCCAAATCTAAATCTAAATATAAATCCTTGGTCTACATCTTTTCAATTTGGTTTTAAATGAAACAATTATCGGTAATTTTTAACATCTTCCAATTAATATCATAGGGAATTTAGAACATGAAAAATCTTGGTAAATAATTATTCATCAAAAGATTTATTATTAATTTATTGTTCTAACAGTTATTAATAGCCAATAAAATAGCTTGGATAATATAAAAAAATCATAAAAATGAAAATAATAATAGAATATTTATAATTACCATGGAATTTTGTATGAACTGATTTAAGGATGTGGAAGATAAATGATAAGTTCATGTTATGGTGAAGGAGGTTTAATAGTTTTGGAATAATGTGTAGTAGTGGATGTTAGATGAAAAATATAGGATGGGGATAAAAAGTTTTGGGTAGTGTGTGGGTTAACATAATATATCATCTTGAAAAATACTAAGCAAGATTATATTCAAGTTTTATAAATTTTTAAAAGGTATTTAACATCATTTTTTTAAAGGATAATGTTGTATTATACTATTTACATCAATTTATTCTTAACCAATGTGAATACTCTCTAGATGAACTATTTAACATTAGTTATTTAATAACTAATATTAAAAACATTTTCAACATTTTTTATTTTATTACTATCATTAAAATATATAAATATTAATTATTTATTATATAAGTTCAATCACTTATTAACCTCACATAGGTCTATTAGAATCCTAATATACCTAATTTATCCCCCATTAATCACCAATAGCTAGAAATAAATGTTTATATTCAAGAGAAATAACATTGGGAAACGTTTTTCCTGCATAATAATTTATCTCCTATAATGGAACAAATAGATTCAGCACAAAAGTTTATTTTAAATGTCACAATTCAAACATTTTTATTTTAGGATATGCTATAAGGTAAAACTGTAACAAGGAAAAATAATGATTTAATTAATTAATAGAGAATACTATATAAGCATTAAAAAAAAAATACCTAAAATTAAAAATGTTATAATGGGATAATAAATAAAAGTGAATGTAATAACCAAAATATGATATTTTCATGCCTCAGGATTCATAGAAATAGAAAAATTTTAAACTGTACTATTAAAAGAAAAACATGATTAAAATTTCATAAATTATATAGATAACCTTGATATAAATCAATGTGAATGATGAGTGAAAATAATAAGAGGTATTTATAGAATGTTTATGGTTTATATAACCATTATAATAGAAACCAACTTTGGGAAACCCTCTCACATCTACTTTTCTTATTATTTATAATAATAAAATAATAATGTGAGATATTTTACATATTTTAGTGAGCAAACATTATAAAATTATCATAATGATATCATCCTTTAATTATTTATAATATTTTTTCTTTATTCCATCCATTCAATGAAAATTTTATTTAATATTAAATGTATAGGTAACTGATTTGGAAGTTTCATTATTTCCTCCTTGTTATTGGATTTTAATTATTAAAAAGGTATATATAGAATAATATTCAATAATATTGACCCCCTCTTTTTTTGACTTCCCATAAATCACATACACTTATGCCTTGAAATTTCCCCCAATTATCATTATTGTTCCTTTAAATTTTGTCTTTTATTTATGTGTGTGAATGCTAAGATATGGTGACGCATTTATGATGAAACATATTCTTCATGGAGTAGGGTATCCTTATTTATGTCCATGGAATAATAATTCAACAAAATGGAATCATATACTATAATGTGACACACTCCCTTAGGACATAAATCATTGGATACTCAAATCATTTTTAATGAACTTATTCCATGGTGTGGAAATAGTTAAATAATAAGAGCTTCTAAAATATTGTTAAAAATCTTCATGTTGAACAAATACATTCCATTGATTGGTTATCTGAGCTATAAAACTGTGAATATAAATTATTTATAAGAACCTTAGTTATGGAATGATCTTTATTAATAAGTAATTTCATCCAGAATAACTCTTATTTATATCCTTTAAGACCCTTATATTTTATTTGAAATATTCATTCCACCATTACCTATAATTTTTAACCTATGGATGACTCTTATGTATTATATTTTGAGTACCTTTATATATTATAGTGACTCAATACTTTTCCCATTTATTGTCTACATGGTCTATAAAACCTTTACATGTAATACAAGTGGACCTTACATGTCATGGAGATGGCCTATATGTATATTACAAATGACCTTTATATATCTTGTAAGTGACTCTGTACTTATTCATTTTCCCATATACCTCTGAGTACCCATACATATCACTATGAAACTCAAATATTTTTCAATTTTTAACATAGAAAGATCCTATATACCTTCCCTACAATATTATGGTTTGAATAAAATATATTTCATACCCTTTATAGTGTTTTCCATTTTATACATTTCTGAAATTATGGTATGTATTATACATCAACCAAATGTTTTTCATATAACATGGAATTTATTAATTTTCATCATATAGATGTTGCATATGATAGTAAGACCTCCATGCCTATACTAATTTTGTATATTCAATATCATATGTATCCTTTAATAATTTTTTTATAATTTTTTTGAATATCATATGCAACTTCCATGATATATTATATATATAGGTAGAATATCCTACATATATTGAGATTTTATTACCTTAGGTATTTTTCCTTGACCACCAAGGAATGTTTAAATTATTCATCTAAAAAATTTATAGCCTTCATTAACTTTATAAAAACATTAGATCCTATTTATAAATAACTACTATAATAACTCAACTTCTAGAACTAATTCTAAAAACTCTTTAGCTTATCTCCAAAAATGAATTATGTAACAACTGCACAACTTGAAAAACTATTGGTATAGGATATTCCTCTTCAAGACTATTATTTATTCCAATGGTGACACATTATTAACAACAACCATAAATCCAATACAAATTTATTTAATTTAGTTTAAAAAATAAAACATATTATCAAAAAATCCTACACACAACCACCTAGTTGCAAACAAATTGAGGAAAATAACTCAAATATAAATACTCAAAACTATTTTAATATCAAGAATAAATCTATGAAATATTTTACAAGTTAGGTCATTATATTAATAAATGTCTGGATTTATTTTCAAAATATATACAACATATTGATGGATGTAATTACTATCATGGAAAAAGAGTTAATGATAAAAAAATAAAGTGTTTTTTGGTTGAATTAAAAGTAATAATGAATGAAAATTTATGGATTCTTTGTAATGGAATATCTTCTCACATTATTAGAGATACAAATATTAATTAGAATATTTAAAACAAATTTTTACTACAACAAACGCAAGGAATGAAACCATACTGGGGACGTGACCCCACGACTACAACACCAAAATATTTTATTTTCTGAATAACTCCCCAAAAATATTTTTATGGTTACATAATTTGATGATGATGGAAATTAATTTATGTTTAGGGTCAATATTTTGATTATCTGAAATCTAAGGGTTGACGATTTATCTATTAATAAAGAAGAACTCGTGGTAATATATTTTAGATTATAAAAAGAAGTGACTTAGGTTCTTTAAATATATATGATGAGAATAAGATCTAGAATAGAAGGATTTTTCATCTTAGATATGATATATGAGAAAGATATCTAAAGATTAATCTTTGATAGTTCTAACCATGTTTTAAATATAAATTTTCATAGTTTTTGAAACTTGTTAAAATGGTCAATTTTTTAAAGGAAGTCCCAAGAGAATAAAAATAAAATCCATAAGGCCACCTGAATTAATTTATTCTGATTTATATAGAAAAAGGAGACATTAATCAAAATAAATTAATATGTATTTGATTATATTCATTGCTAATTTTATCAAGAAAGATAATTTGTTGTTTATAAAGCATGATTTTAATGTATAAAGAGGTAAAAAAATTTATAGGATATACAGTAAGAGGTATAGTGTTTTTCATCAGAATATTGAGAATTAATAATAAGGGTGAGTACCCAGCTAATAATTTTTATGCATTTTGATCTAAACATGTAAATAAACATGATTATAGTACTCTTTACATGCTATAAAAAATTTATTTTAGGAGTGAAATAATAGAAGAATCATGTAAATAGGGAGAATATGGTTGATGTAAGTAAAAATATTAATGTTTTTTATAGAGAATAAATCCTTATATCAATACATATCCAAAAAAGATATTTGATGAGGCCTATAAAAAATATAAATACTTATAATATGTGTTATAAATATAAACTATATTTGAATTGATTCATATTATTTGGTAATAAATTATTATATAAAATTAATAAGTATTCCCTAGGAAAGTTTTATGATAGAGAAATGTAAGAATTTTTATGGCCAATTTAACAAATATAATAGTCTATAATAGTTGTAACATGAAAATATTTATGGTGGTAAAATTATACGTGGTGGATATTATTGAAGTGAAACAAATTTTGAGTGAATTAAATAATTAAATTCCTAAAAATTAAGGAATATATTATAAAACATTCTAAAAAATGTGAGTTTAGAGGATGCTAGAAGTGATTCAAAAAATGTTGATATTAATTTAGATCATACCAGTGATGATCAAGTTGATTTTAAAAATAGATAATTAAAAACTAGAGGATAAAAATTCATTTTTAACCTAGGAATTTCATTGAATATTATGATACATCAATATATAAATGAAGAGGAACAATATTTTATAACAAAAAAAGAACTTGTCTTAGAAGTTGGACAATGTTAATCTACTGAAATTTTTGAACATGGAGAGTACATATGTTCTATGAATGATGAGATAGATCATATTAGAAATAATTATACCAGGGATCTTGTTTGAAAGCCTAAATTTGAGAAACTCAAATAAATTAAGTGTGTTTAAGAAACCAAAATCAATAGTAATGTTAGATTCAAATATATAAATACATATTGTTTTGTAAGGGATATTATCTTGTTGAAGGGGTTTTTTTTTGAAGAATAAGTCACACTTGATTCATGGAATGGGACTATTATAATTTTATCAGATATTAATTCTCATAAACACTATATAATTTATCAAATATATGTGAAATATGCATTCCTAAATAGCGTTGTTAAATAATAATTTTACATTAAGAAGCCTGAAATATTTGTTCTGCATAACGATGGAAATGACGTTTGAATATTAAAGAAAACTCTTCATATGTTAAAATATCATTAAATATTTTTATTGAAACCTATATAAATTATTTATTATGAAGAACATCATAAAAGGAAATTTTGAAATAAAATGTATATATAAGGGATATTTTCATAGGTACTCTCATTATTATGTTTATGTTGATGAAATATTTTTTTACTAGAAACAAGTAGTATGCATGTGACTAATTTTAATTAAAATTGAAGATTCGATTTGAATTGGATATTTATAGAGAGATTTTATTTTTTCTAGAAATTTATATTTTCCAAGAAAAAAAATATATTTTCATATAATAAAATAAATATTTGAAGGAAATTCTCAAAAAAATATCTTGAAAAAATCTAAAGATGTTTCAAAATCCATAACAGTGGGTGTGAACATGATTTATAATCCTATAAGGAAACGTGTGAACTAAAAACCCATAAATCTAATTAGAAGACTGATTTATCTAAAAACATTTTGACCAGTCATAGTATCTATTATGACATTATGTGAAATATTTCAAAGTGATCTAAGGAAATACACATGAAAGATACCAAGAGGAAACTCATATGTGTTATAGGGACAATCAGTTATGTACTTCTATATAAAAGAGTTGAGGATATTAATTTTTTTAGTTTCATTGATGCTGATTGGGTTAGAAATATTGAATATAGAAAACAAATTTTGAAGAACCCATGGAACTATTATAACTATGTTGTGTTTTTTAAACATGAGTGGAATTTATAAGAAGACATTGAGAATCTTATTTAAGATCCATTTGAGTGAGTGGATATTCAATGAGTTGGTTTCAAAAAAAATGCACTGATTTGAAGATGTTATTCAATTTTGAGTTAATTCTGATGTTTTGAAAGGTGTTAATGCGTAAGAATCACTCTAAATATCTTATAAATACATAAGGTTTGTCTATGTAATTACCCTCTCCCTCTAAATATAAAATAACGAGGGGATAAATATAATGATCCTAGAGTTACATCTTCAATAGGCCCTGGGTTGGTGACTAGTGCGGAGGGTATAAAAATTTCATACTATGGGAGACATTACCCTATATAAGTAAAAAAAATTAGAGATAGGATGAATAATACAAAAATATTTCCATGACATAATATAAAGAAAATAAATAAACCATCTTACATTTCAATTATAAATAGATCTGGTGAAATAAGTGTCCATAGTGAATACCCAAAATAAAATATAAAGCACCAACACAAAAACAGTAAAAGGTTCTAAGCTAGTAATGTCCATCACAGTCCACATAATCATCCTATAAACCTAAAAATTAGTTTATATACATAGGGTGATCATAAAAATATACTCAATAAGAAAACCATAGTCTATCCGGCTCATGTCAGTGAAGCATACTTATAAACCCATGATAAAATAGTGGAACCAATAACGCATAAACAAGTCAACTATCCAAACCCATCTTCACCAAGGTATGCTCATAAAATAACACAATCCATGTATAATAATATAATTAAAATTATATCAATAAAGGATACCTAAAACCACTTTCCAAATGATTTTCCACTCTCAGACCCCTACTCCATGCAGCTTTGTGCTCCCACCTCTTCGTATTGCATCACATTACATCACATCCCACCCATAAACACTAGGCCTATTACATCACATTGCATCCCACCCATAGACACCTTGTTCATCGCATCAAATCACATACACAACAAAAATAGTATGGTATCATGAACAGAAACAACATCAACCACATGCAATCCTCCTACCATGCACAACCCCCATCATATGATATCCTATCATGTCACCTGAAAACACCATGTTCATCACATAAAACCTCAACTTAAGACACATGAGCCACCACATCATGAAAGTTCACTTTTGACTTATCTCCATCAAATCTCATTAATGAAATTGTCACTTGGAAGAGGTTTAAGGGAAAGATCAGGTAGCCATCCATCCATCCACATCATTTTTATATTAGAAAAAAACACCCCCATAACATTTGGTTGTTTGAACTATGCTCTCAACTTGGGTGGGGAACATATAGAAAATGAAAATGAATATAAATATATATATATAATCCTCACACAATCCCAACATAGTGTTCAAAACTAAGTACCAACTAACTCACAATGCCCCCACTTTCACTACCACGTTTAGATGAATAATACTTCATAATAACATAATCCAAAATACACCTCCCACATTTTATTACAAACTAAGAAAAAATAATTTAAATAGACCATTGATATCACTATTTATCAATAACCACATTTATTCATACTTTCCATTTAAATTGATTCGTTATCCATTTCCAACCCATTAACCAAACCAACCCACCCCATTTTTATTTCAATATTTGATTTAATTAAAATACTACCTAGGAATACATCACAACACATCCATTATTGTATCACCTACCACATAGCATAAGCACACATCTCCATCCCACAATACATCCTCTTACCAACCACACATCTTCACCAGACAAAATGACCTCATACCAAAGACACATCACCCACAAATCATTATCTCACATCAAAACCACACATCGTCGCCCCACAATGTGACCTCACAAACCCATCACATCACCTCCCCAAAGCACAACCTCACAAGCCCATCACATATCCACCGCAGAGAACATCCTCACAGACCCACCAGCCACATATTCTAGTACCACACATCAATTCCCCATAGAGTGGACACACCTCACAACACAGAACATAACCTTTTATATATTTATTAAGGGGATTATTGTTAATTTCACTTCTTTATTTTCATGTCATTATCACACAATCCATAAATCCTAAGTAAATGATTTTATTAACCATTTATAACTGGTTATCCAATTTAAATTTTATGGTGATATCATAATAACCACCAGAAAATAGTTACATAACACATATCAAACCGGTGTAAATAAACCCCTTATTATCTATAATTTTTAAAGGGGGATAAATCTAGTATGATAATAATATCCTGATTATAATATCAATGATGTAAAAAATGCATAAAAATCCACTATCATAGTCAGTTTCAATTAACTGGTTAATTTATCTTCACTATGATAGTGTAAATATTCTGTCATAGATAATCAAGAGTAAAACCCTCTCTAATGATTCCCAAAAGTTAAAAATGATGGATTCCCTATCTCAAAGAATGTTTTACAACTCTTTGTGAATCGCATGGTGAAAAAGATTTTATTTCAAACCACAATCGCATGAAAAAACTCATGGTTGAACCTACACAACATCTACAGATCATAAAAAATTGATCCCAACTCATACCCCAAATAAAACTACACCACCACTGTGGATCTTCAAATAATAATAGGAGAAAAAATGGGGAAGAGATGATAACTAATCAATGATTTTCAATGGGAATCCACTGGAACCAACAGATCAAGGACAAGGAATGAGGGATAGAAGATCCTCCAAATTCACCTAGGGTTTTCTCGAAAATGAGGGGAAAGGATAGAGGATATATGAAAAATAGTCGTTAGATCAACCATATTTATAACCTAGATACCGTGAGTTTCATTTAATTATTTCATTTAATTACATGAATTCTATGTGTTTTTGTTTCTTCTGAAAATTCATTCACCTCATCTTTAATTTAATACATGCCTTGACTTCACCTTTCACAATGTGAATCTATTTCATAGAATCCTTCTTATACTACATACAATATTTCAAACTAGAAAACTATGCAAGCCTTGACTTGTTGATTAATGATATGAATTTTGGTTCATTTCATGAATGACCACCTACAACACGCATGTATCTCATGCTCCACCGATCCTTCTAGACCTCCTATGAATTCCTCCAACTGCCCAAATAGAAAATTAATAAGCTTGGAAGGCATGGTTAATTATAAATGGAACATCTCAAATTATTCCCATCATTGAGAATCAAAACCAAACCAGATGAAATGAAGGGGTATGAAAAATCACTAACAAGATACCTCTCAAATTTCTCATCATACATCAAATTATACCACCATCCAAACTCGCCAACTGAAACACCCATGGAGACCTCATACAAACACATCACCACTCAACTATATCACCACACCACACCATGAAAAAACACCAACCATCCAGTAGAAGCCACAAAACACCACATATCTAAACAACCACCACAAAACCATCTCAACATCCACATAGCCCAAACCACCAACCACCAAAACCAACAAATCGCACTTCCCATAATATATGAATCAAGGAATTCCATCTTCAATGTAAAGATATTATCATATTTTGGAGGTATGGTATTTCCCACACATATCCAATTGCATCATAGAATAATGCATCTCGATTTGGAATCAGGTCCTTCCCTTTTCATATGTTAGGGTTTTATTTCACCTAAAAAATCAAGGAAAATATATCATTTGATAAAACAAAAAAATTCTAAACATCATATCATAAAAAAATATAAAGTAAAGAAAAATAAAAAAACACTTGCTTATGGGAACACATTTGTGTCTCATACTCCCAAGTTCACTACTTCAAGGTATTATGCCTCCATTTCACACAATCCAATGTTTTGGTTCATCCATGAAACACTCTCTCTCAGAAATCTCAAATCTCCACTGGATTCTCGATGAACATCATTTCATCCTTAAAATACAAATCTTCCTAGTCAATGATGTGGTTTTCATCATGAAGAAATTGATGAAGCTTATATATCTGGAAGAATTCATGGATCCTCTCCAGCCATAGTGGCAAAGCCAACTGATATTCCAACGTTAAAACTTTCCCTAACACCTTAAAGGCCATAACAAATATGGAAGAAAGCTTACTCACCCTACAGAACTTCCAACACCCATGTCAAGTGGATAATACAAATAACACATGGTCTGTAAAATCAAACTCTAAGGAAATCCTCCTATGATTAGAATAATACTTGTGTTTTTATGAAATTGTTTTCATCCTTTCCCAATCAAGCTGAACATTTTATGTCATGCTCTGCATCACATCTGGACCAAGAACAGCTACCTCTCCAACCTCCGTCCATCACAACAGATAATGACACAACTTCTCAAAAAATTCCACAAATGGATCCATACTAATGGAAGAGGTATGCTTTTATTGTAATAAAACTCAACCAAAGTTTAATTCCATGTCTAAGACTCATAGAATTATAAGATGCATACCCACAAATTGTTCCCGAGTGTCTATATAGTCATCTCTATCTTTCCATCAATATAAGGGGGGAATATAGTGTTGAGGAGAAACTGATTTCAAAAATCATGTTGTAATCCTATCAAGACTCATGAGGTAAAACATGTTTTCTGATCCAATAGAATGGACCTTTGAACTCCATGAAACAGGACCACCTCATCATCATACCTCCTTACCAAAACATCCATAGTTCTAGACTCCTTAATCTCAAAGAAGTTAGACTATTTCATTAGTTGATCCATGATTACCAAATCTACATCAAATCCTTCATGAGATCAAGTTAACCCTATGAAAAAAATCCATAGATATTTCATCCAATTTCCACTCAGTGGAATTTAATGGTTTCAAAAAAACACTGGGAATATTATGCTCAGGCACTACATATTGGAAAACCAAGAACTAGGCTAAAAACTCAACCATATCCAGTTTCATCCTAGGCCACCAAATTTTTAGTCTCAAGACATGATATATATTTGATTCCCCCAGGTGTACTTACAATGTAGAGCTATGAAAATCATGAAGAATGCCCTCATTCATCATCTATTGAATGAACATTCTCCCTTAAAATGTCATCTAATTATGACCATCCATTGACGATCCCTTTGGAAAATCACCATGGAAAACATGATCATGCATCAACTCTAACTATGATTCTCCCCATTGAGACACCTCAAGATTTTCACTAAGAAATACTATAATATCACATAAAATGAACAACCTTGACCATCAACCACACTTTAATCCAAGTGTAGGGATGCCAACTCTTTCATCGCTCTCCAAGAAATATCATACTCTTGAACAACATCCCTCTATGACTTTCTGTTGAAAGTGTCAGCGATAACATTCCCCTTTCCCAAGGTGTAGTAGATATAAATATCATAATACTGAATAATCTCCATAAACCTCTACTATTATTTATTTATATTATGTTGAGAAAACATGTACCTCAAACTCTTGTGGCATGTGAATACTAAAAAGGGATCTCCAATGAGGTAATGTTGCCCCAACGTCTACACAAACACATCTTATGTGAACTCTAGGTTATGGGAGGCATAGTTACACTTGTTGGGAAATAACTTCCTGGAAAAATAATATATAATCAGTCTCTTATTCATAAACACGCATCATAATACCATAAAAGAATAATCATAAAACTTCTCAAACATCATTCTTTCCCCTATAAATGAAAGAACTATAGCACTGATCAAATTTTCCATTAGGAGACCGAACACTTCTTTAAACTGATCACTCCACTCAAAAACATGGTCCTTCCAATTCAACATGATTAGTGAGGATTTAAATAGAGATAAATAAAGAACATACCTCTACTAATATCCCATTAGACTAAGGAAACTATATTATTCTATACCATTCTTAGTCTCTACCGAAGAAATAGCATCCTTGACCGTCGATGGGTGCATTGTCTCAGATTTTTGACATCACATGCTCAATGAAATACAACTATCATTTCCAAAACCTATATTTGGAAATATTTACATAGATCATGTGTAGTTGAAGAACCTATAATAAATCTTTGTGATGATAGACATGATCCTCCTTTAACTTCAATAAGATAAATATGTTTTCCATGAACAGGAGCATAATCTGGTCTAGGAATTCATGGATCATGGAGTTCATGTACCCCATGAACACATTTATTTTGTTTATGACACTGAATGACATGAATACAAACACAATGTTCCCAAATCTACATATCAATTCTGTATTTGGGATATATCCATCCTTCACCTACAACTGATGATAACTTGACCATAGATTGATCTTAGAAAACCAGCTCACCCCTCCGAACTGTTCAAAAATATCATATATACTTGGAAGAAGGTACAGGTTCTTGATTGTTACTTGATTCATCCTTTGGTGGCCTATACACAACATTAGACTAACATAATTATTTTTAGAGAACAACATTGGAGAACCCCACTGAGATAGACTATGTTTGATGAAACATTTATACATTAGAACATCTATATGAATCCTTATATCCCGTATCCTAGAGGTCACATCTGATAAGGATCCTTCGAAATTGGTGAATAATTGGACTACAATTCTATCTCAAACTCAATATCAAGTTGAGGGGGTAATTTCATAACCTTCTTGAGAAAACATCTAGGATATCCCTAATAACCCTAGGAACCTCTACCATCCCAAAATCTACTAATTCAATAGAAAACTCTAACATTAATTAAATGAGGGTCTCCAAAAATTTACTTCCCACCTAAAAACAATGACCACAAAAAAATTGCACAGTGATCATACACATTCAGTAACATGAATCTCCTCCATAATAATTCAATAACAACATACATAGAAAAAAATCAATCAATGCTGAGGATGATATCGTATGACTTCATTTGAAGTAATAAAATATCTCTAAGTGACTCATGTTTCCCCTTCATTATTTACACCACTACCACACATCAAATATACAGGTCTAAACTTATACTAGCATAGTCAACACCAAGGGCACGAGAATCCTTGTATTTAATGTACCAAAGTATGGACTAGACCAGGTGTAATGAAGGTGTTCAAAGAAACAAAATAAAACAAGACACAAAAAAGGGTGGATGAAAATATAATAGTAGATAAAATAATCTCTATCCCCTTTGAAATTACTACCTACACTATAGGAATATAACCACACTCATCCTTTCTACCCCACTACTGATGGGATACTCCACGGCTACACTTGATTTATGTTCCCAAAGATCAAGAAACATCCTTAAGTCATCCTCTAACTACTCTATATCAGCTCGGTGGTTTATATTCCAACTAAACCTGTATTTTTAATGTCCTCACCCTCAATTACTTCTAAGGATTATGATGATCATGTCCACCAATACCAAAATATACTTGAGTTTCCACAGGGAAATGGTTCTAATGATGACTATAAACCCCATAGAAAAAACACACTGGACATATTTCCCTAGGAAAATAAAAAAAACAATGTCCCTAGAAGGAGAGAAAAAATACTACTGAGGTTGAATCCCTACATATATAAACCATTACATCCATAGAAACTGAGACCTACCATTAACAAATCTTCTCCTTAAGGAACCTTACTGGTTAACTCGTTGCTATAAACCTTCCCAAAAATGGATTTATTTGATCACCTCTTCTATATTCTAAACCTCTAGATACATTGTAAATTTAAAAGGAGTAAATTAATGTGGGATTAAAGGATGTAGTGCCTATTTATGATGTATTGCATGAGACTCCTCATCAGGAAAAATATCTGGGAAAAAATATAGAAGTTACTTGATCTTGATTCCAAACTCTAGCACTACAAGCTCTTATAATGAAGAGAAAGAAGAGCCCACCACATCACTGAATTTTTGTTTGATGAATGAAAATCTACCTGAAACTCTTTCTGAAGTTAAACTATTAAAAAAAAATTCCTCATTTACCTCACCCAAATATAACCTTTTCCACTAATTCACATATCCCCACCTCTGAATAACTGCTAAAGGGACCTAGTACTCAACCGGGGCATGAATCACACTAAAGGTAATCCCAAGATCCTTCAACAAGATATATGTATCGACATCTTAATAAATAACCTATTTATTCCCCAATGTTTTCTATATAAAATAGTGTAATCTCCTCTGACACAAATCATCCTCCTCAACCAGATCATCCCTTTGAAGATCAATCTGATCAGGCTATTGAACATCTACTCCTTAGACCCCACGTGAACGATGACAAGGAGCCATGTCTGAAAGGAAAAAATATTGATTTTTTAAACCTGGTAGTATAGAATTTGATTAAGATTCAATCAATTAAATTTAATTATCATTTTTACTACCTAGATATAAAACCACCTAATTCAACCAAGAATAAATGTCATTATCATGCATGTACCTCTCCTAATTATCTACCCTAAAAACAAGTCACCCTTACTTGGTCATTTAATAAGATCATGTATGTGAACTTGATCATGGGGGGCCTAAAATCGCATGTCCCAGATGGTCTTTTTGGCCTATGTCATGTTTCATGGTGAAATAGAACTATTTTCATACCATCCCATGAAATCCTTGTTTTTCCTAACTAACAAATATATCTTATCCCTAAACAATAATCTTTGATACCCGTCTATGATGACCCCCTCCCTCCAAATACACCACAGTGATGGAAGAAATATAATGACCCCTGATTCACATCACCAATAGGTCCCGGGTTGGAAACTAGCATTGAGGGTATAAGAATCTCCAAATATGGGAGGAATTAAAGTCAATAAGTAGAAAATATAAAGATATAGGAGGAATCCACTATAAATAACTCCATGACATAATATTAAGGAAATCCAAAAAAAAATCCCTCAATATATGTATAGATAAAATATGTATAAATAAATGTCTCCAAATTAAATTACCAAAATAAAACATAAATGTCTCACACATAAATATTCCAATGTTCTAAGAAATTATTGTCCAAAACGGTCCACATAATCCACCATAAAACCTAAAAATAAATTTATATGTGTTGGGTGGGCATAAAAGTATTCTTAGTAGAAAAATAAGTTTTTGTTGCACATGTGAAAGAAGTAGAATAAAGCACTAATGAGAAAATAGTAGAACCAAAAACTCCTAAAAAGATCAATGATCAAAACTCACCCTCACCAAGGCATAGCCACCAAATAATGAAATCCAATTATGATAACATAATAATAATTTTATCAATAAAGGTTACCCCACACTGCTATACCACTGATTTCTACTCTCAAAAACCAATGTCGTAAGTCCTGTCACTCCCACCTCTTCAGTATCACATCACATCACCTCACATACTACACATAGACACTTGAGACATCACATCACATTAAATACCACCTTCGTACACCTAATTCATCACCTCACAACCATAAATAGAACATTATCGTATCGTGAGCATGAAGGACATCAACCTTGTTCCCTCTTCCTACCATGTACAACCCCCACTATAATCCATATCATTATCTCACCCAAAAAAGTTGAGTCATCACATCATAGCTTTCATAAAGAAACCTGGTCTACCAAATCACATCACATCTCTACAATTCACTTTTTGACTTATGGACATGACAACATGTGCATGTCCGTATTCCCTAGAAGTGGAAGCTGGGAAAATCAGGAAGACATCCATTCATCCTCATTATCGGGATGTTAGGAAAATAACCCCCAAACATTTTATTAGCACTAGGTGCTCAACATGGGTGGAAAACATATATAAAATCATAGTGAATATAAATATATATATATATATATATAAACTATACACAACCCCAATATATGGTTCAAAACAAAGTACCAACCAACTAACAACATCACCACTTTCATTTCCACCTCTAAATATAGATAACCACTTAAAAATGAAAGACACGGTCCAATTCCCCCTTCTAATTACAAACCAATAAAAAATCATTTAAATATCCCATTAATTTAATTATTTATCAACAATATCATTTATCCATACATCCCATTTTAATTCATTCATTATCAATTTCTATCCCATTAACCATACCAACCCATTTCATTTCAATTTTTATATTTCATTTAATTTTAATACTACTCAAGTAACTAGAAAAATGAAACTGCTATTGTCTCATCTTCCACAATGCATTGTCAGATATCATCACATCATAGCACGACCTTATAAAAAACACACATCACCACCCCACATAACAACCTCATACAAACCAAACATCACCCAAACATCACCAACACACCTCAACCATACAACATATCCCTATATAATGACCTCACAAACACATCACATGCCCTCCTTGCATCATGACCTCACAAACCCATTACATCACCTCCCTAAAACATAGCCTAAAATTACGATCATACCCACATGTGAAAACCAATCATCTAAAAAACAAAGAATTTCCACACATCATAGTATATCAAAAAATATTTAATATATTTAGAAAGGGACATTTTAACAATTTTACTTCATTATTTTTGGTGTATTATCACAAAAGGAATATATCATGGGGAGTCAATCTTAATAACCAAATATAAGTGGATAGAAAATTTCAATTTTAGGCTGATATCATAACAGCTGCACAATACGAGATCCACAGTATATATTAAACTGGAACAAATAATTCCCCCAACAGTAACAATTTTCCTTTGGACATCAATCATGTACTGTCCTAATATCAAGATAATAATATCAAAGCTACAAAAACATGCGGATCAAACACATTTACACTTAAATTTTAATAAACCAATTAATTTAACTTGATTGGTCTATCATAAACCATAACCCATAGATAAAAAATAGTTAACCCCTCCCCCATGAAACACAGAAGTTAGAAACTAGGTAATACCTTCCTCAAAAAGGCATTGTCAACTCATTGTGCATCACAAGGCAAATAAAAAAAATCTATAAACCAAAAACACATATAAACTATAGTTAAACATACACCATGTCCACAGATCATCAAAAACATATCCCAACTCACAATCCAAACCAAAACCACACCATAAAATAAGATATCCAAAAAAATAACATAATTAAAACAACATGGAATAGAGGAGGTCTCACCATGGATCACTAATGGGCATACAACGAAACCAATGGTTCAATGAATGAGAAGGAAGGGTGGAATATCCTCTAAAATCACTTAGGGTTGACCTAAAAATGAGTGTAAATTATAGTAGAAAAATGAAAAATAATCCATCTATAAACCCATTTTACAAAAAAGATCATGTAGGTTCCATGTCATGTATTCACTTCATGATATGAAATCTACGGGTTTCGGTTCCTGTTGAAAATTTATTCACCTCAAATTTGATTTAATACACATTGTGAATTCAAATTTAATGCTGTTTATTCTTTTCATGATCTACTCCTTATCCCACATACATGATGTGAAACTAGTCTGCTACACATGTTATGGATCAGCAATTCACAATAATAATATGGTTCATGTCATGAACCAACAAATATAGTAATCCTATATTTTTAGCTCCACCAATCCTTCTAGACCTCCTATTAATGCCTCTAACTAACCAAATAGAAAATCAATCGTTTCATAAGGCATTGGATGTTACATTATATAAATTTCATACTATAATTTGTAAAAAAATCAAACTAACTTTGATCTATAAAATTACATATGATGATATGTGATGGTAACTCCAAGAGCCTACTCCATACATAATTGTAATGATGAAGATCTAATAAATACATGAAGGTAGTTAAAATCTTATATATTGGAAATTTCATAAGTATAATGTCCTACTATGATACATCAAGCTAATCCATTTCATGCATAAATGTTTTTACAGATATGTAATGTTACCCATCAGGCTTGATATTTAAAAAATTACATTAGACACCATATTATGTTAAAGTAAGTTCCTTGATGTGTATGTTTTTTCATTATAATATGTAAGAGTAATGGTTAAAAGGAAGATACATAATGTTTAACAGGAAAATATGTAAGGGTCATTTGTTAAAATTTTAAATGACCCTTCACATCATTAAAAGTGAATTCACAATGTGTATTAAATCAAATTCCTAGATCCTCATTGTTAAAATCTTAGAGTTCTATAAAATTAAATTAGAAGATATTTGTATGATATTTATCGTATTTTATAAAAAATATTTGAAATATTTATCAAACAGAAAAACAAGATCTTTTTCTCAAGAAGATCCATAGAATATTCCTAAATGAAGAATAATTTCATCATGATTAAATGTGGGGGGATTTCCATATTCAAATTATGTAAATAGTATTTATGTGTTTATTTGAATAAAAGAAAAAAAGTAATTAATTTATAGAATAAAATATTGATGATAGAACATCATGTTGTAAATTTTGTGTGTATCAAAGAGGGAGAATGTCTGAGAGACTAATGTGGACCAACAACTATTGTACATCATCTATGTCGAGGAAGTAAGAAAATTTTGTTGATAATTTAAGGACTATTATTGAGGAAGAATAATAAGATATATTATTTCATGATCCCTTGCTTATATTTATCATTATAAATTATTGATAAGAAGGCGATCATGTATGTAGTGTTTTTTATTATATTCTAATAGTAAATAGCCTTTTATTAATGACGAAGATCCCATACTGTGATTTAATCATCCCATATTTATTTATGCATTTTATTACCCTATGTAACTTTTTTTATACATATAATGAATCAAAATATTAGTATTAAATAAATAATATTATAAATAAATCATATTAACAAAAATTTATTCACTTATAGTGGAATTTTATAACTAAAGTACATGATATTATTTATTATATACCATGTATCATTACATGAAATGGATTATTCAAACATCATCCTATAATTCTATAGGAATATTTTGATTAATGTATTCAATAAATAAGGCTTCTTAAGTAATATATTTGGTTAAAAATAATGATGATACTTTAAAACATATTTTAAAAAACCAATTTAGACTAAAGATTTCTGAATTTAAAATATACGACAACAGTTAAAAATAAAAAGGGACAAAGTAAAACAAATATGATAATATTAATATTGTAGCTCACTTCATCTGTATCCATCATTAGTAGGAACCCTCCAATGATGATGGTGATAAAAATACAAATAAACAAAAAAAGAAAGAATCATTATCATGAAAAGAATACTAAAATTCATAGATCCCAGTTGTTAAAATACCTTCTAGGTAGGATATTTATAGAAAATATAATGTTTTTTTCATTGGAAATAGTCTTTGAGGTTTTCAAATAGAATAAAAAATGGTTAGTAGTAATGAAATAAAAATATAACCATTGAAAACATTTTACAAAGTACATATATATGATTTAATTTAGAGAGAAATTATACATTATTTAATTAAAAAATTATCATATCTATGATTATTTTAAAATAAATTAATATATTTAAGTAATCTTGAAAAATGTTAACTTTTTAGTAATTGAAATAAAATTTCAATCTAAAATAAAAATGGAGAGGAGTATATAAGGAGATAATCATCTCATCTAATAGTTTATATTTTAGTAAAATTATATCCATCCAAATTTTAGTGGATGGCCAGCTCAATCTTACCATTGGAGCATGCTTGGTATACTCAAACATAGGGGTTAATCAACACTGGCTACAATTTTGGTAGAATTGTATAAAAACCCACTAACATAAAAACTATTTTTAATGTAACATTTTTCACATGAGTTTTTTTAGAACTAATGTGACAATATCTAAAAATTTATTTTTCACGTCGGTTATTAAATAACCTATGTGAAAATACATTTTTTCTAAATTCTAACATCAGTTATATAATAACCGATGTGAAAAATTAATTTTCATGACTTTTTCACATTGGTTATTTAATAACTAATATTAAAATAATTTTTTACATGGGTTATTTGAGAACCAATGTTAAATTTTTTAAAAACATGTAATTCATTTCCCAAGAATCAATTTTACTGGTCTCAAATCTCAAACAAAGTTACCGATCAAAAGTTATGGCCATCAGAAGTTGATCAGCTCAAAACAAAGTCTTAGAGAAGTCTAACTTTGGTTGGCCATAACTGTTGATATGTAACTCTGTTTGAGCTATGATACCAGCCAAATAAAAACTTGGGAAATAAAGTAAATGTTTTTAAAAAAAATTCATGTTAATTTTTTTAAAGCTAACTTGAAAAATTACTTTTAAAATTGGATATTAAATAACCTACATGAAAAAATGATTTTCAACATCGATTATTTAGAACCAATAGAAAAATTCATGAAAATTAATTTTTCATGTCAGTTATTATATAAAATATGTAAAAAATAAGTGAAATGTTTAATATATTTTCATGATGATTGTCATAAAATTGACATGACTGATAATTTTAATATCATTCCAAAGTTGAATTTCAATTTTTTTACAGCGCGACATAGAAACTTTCAATTTTCGCCTAAAATTTTTAATACTGGTCTTTCTTTTACCATCTCAATTATATGTTTTCATTGAAAAAATATCAGAATTTAATGATCATTTATTTCAACCATCCTTATTCCACTGACTCGACTAATTAGATCTTCAACATGAATCCACTATTTCTTATTTTTGTGATCTCATCAAGGTATTTGTAATTATTTTTCCATGATTTTGGTTTTTTTATGATTAGTTTTCTTAATAGATATATAATTTAATGATTATAAATTTATTATAATGAATAATAATGCTTTATATCATGGTAAAACTAAAAATCCTCCTTCAGATTCTAAAATTATTTCTAATACAAAGCTTTGGTTGGCATATTCAATCTTTCCTAGGAAAAAAAATATATGAAACATTTGATGGTCATAACCTTTGATCCATAACTCCTTTTGAACTCTATAACCTGTCAAATTGAAGCTTCGAAAATTATCTACAATATTTTAAAAACATTATGATCGTTTTTAAATAAAATACCTTAAAATTATTTTTAATGTACATTTTTTTAAAATGATGTAAAAAGAGACTTTTAACGTCAGTTTTTAAAAAACTGACATGAAAAATAGATTTTTAAAGTCATTTTTTTTGTAAAATTTATGGAATTTCATGTATATTTTTAAAAAACAATCCGAAAAATCATAAAAAACATATTTAACATCGTTTATTTGATAACAAAAATTAAAAAACATATTTATAACGTCACTCGCAAAGATGTTGCCTCAAAACTGATGTTAAAGGGCTAAAAAATCAACGTAAAAAAATGTTTTTGTACTAGTGACCCTTCTCTTTATTACACATTAATACGTGTTTTATTACATAAATTTACACTTACTAAAACCAAAACTATTTATAAATCTAGTCTCTTTGGGAATTAGGTACATTATATAACAAAATATAACATGGGATACCAAACATTTTTGAACACTTCCTTGACATGATCATAATATTCCAACTGACATAAAACTTCATGGGTTGAACAGGGGAGAAACATAGTAAAGGTTTGAGCTATAAATCCCAGTAATTGAATGAATAAGGAATAACATAGATAATATTATACATGTTAGAAAATTGGAATATTAATGGAGCATAAAAGGAACATGAATAATAAGGTATGATCGATCATGATAACCAAAACAAGAAAAATGTGGAAACAACATACAACCCGACATAAGCATTATCCAAGGTTCATTGAACATTAAGGAGAACGAGTCAAGGATAACCACCAAGACCATTGCACATTGATATTGATTCAAGGAAAACCACCAAGACCATTCCACATGATTCCTCATGAGACTAAACATTACCCAATTCATTAGAGTGCTATCTGGGTTCCCCCATCATAATAATTTCTTTCTCATGCCTTTGTGTACCACATAGATCATAAAACATGAATTCATTCATCATCATAATTTATTACATGATCAAGGAATATAGAATACATAAATAAAATTCCATAATAAATAGTATATTTTCATAAATGTGAATACCCTTGATATAAAAAATGGTATGGTATTCACTACAAAATTATTTTGGCATGGAAAATCAAGGTGAAATTTTGGCAGCATAACGGCATTACATAAAAAATAATAAGAATGGTTAATGAGAGATAAAGGGGTATTTAATAATTTTTAAATAAAATGGGAAGTAATATGGACATGGAGAGACATGTCTAAAAAATATTAAATGGAAATAGAATGCATAACTTCATAAATAATCTTCAATAAAGAAGAGAATGTGAGGAGTCCATATGGAATTTCAACATAGTAACGGGTGTACATAAAGGTTCATAGGAAGGATAAATGAGATTGAAAGGGGATATAATTATTTATAAATAAAATAGAAAATAAGGGGAATATGGAATATCGTATCCCATCATAAGAAATAGAAAATTAAAAGACATAACATAAATGGAGTGCTTGATAAAAGAGGATAGTGAAAGATCCCTTATGAAATATTAGCATTGTAACATCTCAGGAAATGGTAAAAATGATAGAGGATAAATTATATACCATTAAAATAACAACCATTGGATGGTAATGTAATATTAATAAATTAATTTCAATATAATTAATTTAAATTAAATGTACTAATTTCAAAGGAAGTGTTTGAATTGAAAGAAGATGAGACGAATACCTTACTTGAGTGTGTAACTCCAAAAGCATGGGAGGGTATTCTTGAAAGCTTGGGGATTCCTTGTGAGGACTCTAGGGAGTATATGGAATATTTTTTACATTATACTAGGAGTTTTAGTGAAGATAAATGGGATCCTAGGTGGATTTATATATTAAAGGAGGTTGATTTCTTTATAATTTAGGATTTGGACTCTCCATAATAAAATATCCAAAACCAAAAACCATCACATTTTTTCCCATGGTTTCAATAAAATTGGAGTTTTCTAAATTTTTTTAAAATTCCAGGAGATGAACTTATTAAAATATTATACATGTTGCTGTAGAGGGGAGTCACTCTCTTAAATAAATCATTTTAAAATATTAAAATATATTATATGTCTTGGAGGATTCATAATGGATTTACCAAATAAATAAAATAAATTTAAAATAAAATTATTTTAAAGAAAAAACATATATTTTTTCATTGAAAACGTTTATATTAATTATTACATCACTTTTGGTCATTATGATATCATAAAACACAAATTATAATTATATGGTATTTAATTTTTACCGAAAATTTCGACTTTCTCATAAATTTATGAAGAATTCACCATTGTAATATTTCAATGTCTTGATTAAAAAAATAATATTTAATTAATCTAAATAATATTCTCATTATTTGAATTTTCACTTTTCAAATAAAAACCGATATTTATAGAAAATTATGGGTTTTGACAATAATAGTTTTCAAACCCTAATAAAAATTATATTTGACTTTATAAAAATTATATGATAATTTATATTTAATAAATGTTATTTAATTATAATATTTTATTAAAATATTTTTTATTTCAAAAATCCATTAATTTATAAAAATATATTTCTTAATTGAAATTGAATATTAACCAAAAATATTATATGTGCTTAAAAAATCATTTACAATGCAACAATAATAAGATGAAAATATTATAATTATTTTATAAAATATAATTTACATATTCTTATTTATAGGGTCTTAATATATATCCTTTTAATAGACCAACATACACCCAAAGAGTATGGTGCGTGATAGTGGGGCTTTCTTGGGGTCGTTCGATGAACATGGTTTGGGATGTGATCTCGATGAGCTTGAACTTCTCCCATCAATAGTTTCGCTCGTTCTTAAGTTTTTGGATCTTAGATTCAAATTGGTCTAGGTCAAATCCTAGAAATTATATCTCCCTCAGAATCTCTGATAAATGGGCTTTATAGGGTATGATCCTACCGGTTAAGGTCATCACCCATTTTTTGTGTCAAATGGATTTGATAAAAACATAAATTTATATTAGTCATGTGATAATTGTTCAGAGGATATATTATCAATAATAATGATACATAACAGTCATTTAAATCCGTCTTCATATAATAAAACAAAATAATTTCATGTGTTTTATTTAACTATAATATATTTAATTAAATCAAAAAATGGATTTTTATGCATAATAGTTCGGGTAGTAATGATCTTCCCCCTTTATAAATTTTACCCTTGAGATTTTTTTCCGACAATAAAATATTTGAGGGTAACTTTACTTAATCACCTCTTCCAGTTCCCACATTGCTTATTCAATTTTGTGGTTTCTATACAACACTTTTGACGAGGGGAATTGTCTTATTTCTTAGAACATTTCCTCTACGATATAATATATTCACCAGAATGAACATAACTAACTAAAAAATTATTATATATATTTTTTAAATGTTTTTACATTTATCCAATAAATTTTAGAGGCTTAAAATAAGAAAGAATCTGATTTTAAGCACAAATAGTATAATATTCTTTAAAAGGTCAATTTACAGGATTTTGATGGAGAACCATTTTTAAATACAGTTTTTGCCACTTTTATATGTTCTATTTGAAAAAATAATATTCTTATTTAGAATCGGGACATCAAAATTTATTTTGGATGAAATTTTGGAATTTTTTGTATAATGATCATTTTTTCAATGAATATTGAGAAATACTGCATTTTAATTCAAAACTATCTTTTAATCTAATTTATTTAAAGGGTTATATTATATTTTTAATTGGTTTTAAAGTATAATTATATTATACTTTTACCATTTAATACAATTTTGGTCATTTTAAGTAATTTTACTTTGAAATTTGACATAAGAAAGTGTCAATATTTTGATTGTTATTATTTCTTAAAAACATGTTTTTTGTTTTGAAAATGGGAATTGATTTTAAATTAATTTCTTCCACTTTTGTGTTTTGAATTTTTAAAAATGGATTTCATATTTTTAATCAGGATATAAAAATTGTGTAAATTTATAACTTTATTTTTATTCACTTTAAATATTTACTTGAGTAAAAATTTTATTTACCATGGTTAAAGGGAAAATATGGTAAATAAGGGTAAAAAATAATATTATAATAATATTAAATTACCCTAACATGTGTTCTAATCCTATTGGTTGATACATGTTCGACCATGGGAATCCTTGGGTTGATTTTGGGACCCCATGGAGCCACTTAAGATTGATAATGACACTTTATATTAATTAATTTAAAGTAAATACAATAATGACTTAAACATATATCTTTTAGTAAAAAATATTTACATGGTGTTATATAAGTTATCTCTTCAACTATAAATATTAATTTAAAATATAAAAATATTTCATACATCATGATATTTTTTTATAATTTTTAGACATCATATAAATAAAATTATTTATAACATAATAATGATGCAGTGTTTAACTCATTAATGAATGATTTAAATAAATAAGATTATAAAAATTAAAATAATATCCAAAACCTGTCCAATTATTATTGGATGATTTTATTTCAAACAATATTCATCTTATCTTCTACTTTAATGTGCATTTGACCTTTTGAAACTGAAAATCACAATATAAAAAAAAATATTTTCAAACTTTCCTAAAGAGCCCCTCCTCCCCCTTATAAAAAACCCTAAATTCTAAATCATTCCTCACACTTCTAAATCCCCTTGGCTCATCCAAACTCTTACTAATTAAGATACCTAAATCCCTCTATTTCTCTTATAATATTTCCTCTAGGATGAAGGCAATTCAAGTAAACCTTTTGGTTCAAACCAAAGGGAGTTACCTAATTCAATGGTAACGTCTTCTCTTAAGTTCTTTTCTTTTATTTTACTTCTCTAACCCCTTAAACTCTCTTTATTCCTTTATTTTATAAAAAACTAGTATCCTCAATATAAAAGGATGTTTTTATGTTAAGGATTCTAACTACACTTCCACACACCTCCATCTAATGGATACGAACATACGGTTTCTGTGGATAGCGAACTAATGCCTAACGAAATGATAATTGTTCAAATATCTCCAATCGCCTCTCATGGTGGCCATTATGATGGAATTGTATTTATATATGATATATATTATTTTTATGTTTTCTATAAGCTTTTATATTTTTCATTTATCACATACCTTTAGGGTTTTCATAATGGGTAAACTCAATAACTTCATTTGAGTAAGTGCGGGCTCCCACCCCCTCAAAGTGATATGACGTGTTCATGCCATACATGGATCGTATAAAGGATGGAGTTAATGAAATTATATATTATATTATACTAGAATTATAATATATCTATGTATAATTATTTTTTTATTCTATTAAAATATGAAATATAAATTAAAGTAGCGTTCATATGTACGTACGGCTCACCATCTCCCTGATAGTGGCATTTTATTTCTAATCTCCAAATGTTATATACTATTATAAATACATATATATACTAGATATATATGATATATATGATATCTAAATAGTGAATATCATTCTGGAGATAATGTAATTTTGACCACAAGGAGAACTTGTAATTATAAGAATTTTATTTTCAACTCAAGTACCAAATATTGACAAAACAACCATTATTAAATTAAATGATTAGATAATGTTTATAACATGGTAATAAGTGGTATAAAAGTAATAATAAAATTTAAAAAGGTTATTAAGAATTTATCAATTAACTTTGGTTTATTATTCAAGAGATTAAAGAACGAAAAGGTCAAGTCGGACATGAGGTAAAGAACTTTATCTCAATCTCCTTTCATTGAGGCATATTTTGTTTTACACATGACTTTATTTTATATGGTGTATAAACACCTTTTAACTTTCATTTAATTCAAAATGAATATTTTTATTCGAACCATTTTATTAAATGACAGAAAGGATTGTTTCTTTTTAACATACGTGGTGACAACGACCTTTCTGCCACTGCAAGTATTATTTGATATTTGGAATCCATAACAAGATGTAATGTTTTTTAAAGGAAAATAAATACCATATACTCTTTTTACATATTTTTTTTATTGAAAATAGTTTTGATAATGGATTTATTATTTCAATATATTGAAATTTTATATTGTGATTGCAATGTGGAAATGTTGTTTTTTTATGCTTGTTCATTTGTTATGATTATCTTATGGATCTTGGGAATTGTTTACATATACAGGTGGTTATGTGATAAACATAGGGCGGATGAGACAAAGATAGATCTCCAATGCATTGGGTAATTTGATAGAGGTAAATGATAATGTTTCTTCTAAGAGATTTAGGGAATATACTGTGATGGGTATTCGAAATATAACTCAATACATAGCTGTGAAAGCTACAACGTAAGTTTGTAATAGATGCTACCAGTTACCATTATCATTTGTGACTACTATGTTTTATTAATAAATCTTATTATTTCATAAGGTATGTTAAAAGTCTTATGTTTTGATGGGATAATGTTTTCTTTCTTTATTTTATAACTCTTACTGAGCTTTTTATGCTCATCCCGTGTTTTGAAATTTTTTTCACAAGACTTGAAAATGAATAGGGTCAAGGATGCGATCAAGGAAAAGTAATGATTTATAAAACATGGAACTTGACATGACTATTTTTTTCAAGATTTTTTATTTTATAAAAAATGGAAACTAAGTATAAGTTTCTACTTTGTAATTTTTGAGATGTATTGTAATATTTATAGCCTAATTATCTATTACTATAAACCTGAAAAGATCCTCAATTTGAATTTTTCATTTAATTCAAGATTATGTAATGTTTTAAGTCTGGGTCATTATATTTGGTATGTATTTTCTTAATAGGGATACATGGAATACCTCATATACATTATATATGTTTTTTTGGGAGTGTTAGTTGATAGGGAACTACTCTAATGTATTCAAGGATCTCAATAGGGATGATGTACCTTAGACTAAGCTTTTTCTTCTTCCCAAATATCATCAATTTCTTCCATGGATGGATATTTTTGGAATAATATCATGTCTCTAACATCAAACTCTGCATCTCGTCTATGATTTTCATCATAGTGCTTCGGTCGACTCTGAGTATCATTAATGTGTTATGGAATGTTCTTAACCTTCTCCACAATTTCTTCAAACATTTTACGACCTACATGGTTTTTTCCCCAACTTCATCCCAACATGCTGATGTTCTTCACATATTCCCACAAATATATTTATAGGTATCCAATTGGATTCTTGAGTGGAAATTTTTTTAAGATAACTCAACCAAATGAAGATGTTGTTCCTATACACCTTTAAAGTCCATAGAACATGCTTCCAACATGTCTTCTATTGTCTAAATATTCCACTCAAATTGGCCTTAGTTTGAGGATGATATTCTATATTGAAGTTCAGATCAGTGTTTATATCATGTTGGAGACTTTTCCAGAACTTGGAGTTGAATCTTGGATATTGACTAGATACAATTGATAGTGGTGATCCATGCATCCTTAAAAATTCTATGATGTATATTTGTGCCAGTTAATCTAGTGAGAAAACCTATTGAATCAAAATTAAGTGTACAATATTTTTAAGATGATCCACAACATCCTAGGTATAATTGTTTCCTTTAGATTCCTTCATATTTCTGATGAAAAAGTCCATGGCGATGTTTTCCCATTTCTATGTTTGTATGCGTAATAGTTTCATCATACCCTTATACTTCTGCCTTTCATCCTTCACTTGATGAAATACCAGGAACTTTGATGTATATTATGTGATCACCTTCTTCATGTTGTCCCACCAATAGTGCTCTTGGATATCTCTATACATCATTTTGATTCATGGTTTAATGGATAAATTCAAACTATGTGCATCATCCAATAGTTCCTTCTTTAAAATATGATTTTATGGAACACATATTCTTGAACCAAATTTAAAAATTCCATCTTTATTACCATTGAATTATGAGGATTTCTCTTTTCTTATAGTTTCCAATTTCTTCAGAATTCCCACATCATCTTTTTGAGCATCCTTTAACCTTTCCAAATGATATGGTTTAGTAATCATTTGTGAACGGATTGTTAATGTTCCATTCTTTATAATTACCCGGTCTATCCTCTTCAAATTCAATATGTTTATATCCTTCTCAATTCTCATTAATGGTATAATTTCTAGGTCATTTATACTTAGGGAATCCACCACCTTATTTTCTCTACCAGGATGGTAGTGAATTGAGTAGTTATAATCCTTGATGATCTCTTACCATATTCAATGGTGCATATTAAGTTCTTTATATGTGAAAATATATTTTAGGCTCTTTTGATCAGTATATATCTCACACTTCTCCCCATGTAGATAATGCCGCTAGATTTTCAATGCAAAGATCATATTTTCCAACTCTAGATCATGTATGGGATAGTTTTTTTCATTGATTTTCAACTACCTTGAGGCATAGACAATGAAGTTTTCATTTTTCATCAACACACAACCCAATAACTTCTTCTAATCATTGTTGATAATGAGAAAAATTTATCCACTTATGATTATTGTGAGCATAGGGGTAGGGATAATCCTACTTTTCAAGTACATGAATAATTCTTCACATTCATAATTCTAAGGAAAAATAACTTCCTTCCATGATATCTTGGTAAGAAGGTTTGAAAATAATGATTAATTTCTCACAAATCGGCAATAATATCGAATTAACCCAAGGAAACAATAGATATTAGTGAAGGATATTGGCCTCATCCTTCCTTCAATTTCCATTCAATTTTAAGGATCCATAAATATCTCATTTCTTTTAATGATATGCCCCAATCATGAGACTTTATTCAGCCATAAATTAAACATATTGTACTTTTTATATATCTTCTCTTTTCGCAAGGTCTTTAGAACAGTGCTCAGATGCACCTCATACTCCTCTTTTATTTTGGGGTATATTATAATTTCATCTATAAAGACTACCTCAAATTTGTTGAGGTAATATCTAAAGACACTATTCATCAATTCCATGTAGATTTTTAGAAAATTAGTGAGTTTAAATGGCATTACTATGAACTTATAGTGCACATACCTTATGCAAAAAGTAGTCTTGGGGATATCCTCCTTCTTCACCAAGACTTGGTAATATCCTGGCCATATATCAACCTTGGATAAGTATTGTTCTCTATATAGCTGATCAAAAAAGTCATTAATACATGTAAAAGGATACGTGTTCTTTATTCTGATCTTTTTGAACTCATGATTATCAAGACAAAGGCACATTGACCCATCCTTATTCTTGATGAAGAGGAATGTTTCACCCCATGGTGAAGAACTTGAACATATAAACCCTTTATCTAGATTATCCTATAGTAATTTATTTAGCTCCTCAAGATTCATAACAACCATCATATATAGAGTCTTGGATATGGGAAATGCCATAGGTATAATCTTGATTGAAAATTTAACCTCTCGGCAAGGAGGAAAACTGTGAAATTTCTCAGAAAACACATTAGTGTATTTCCTCACAATTGGAACATCTTTGATGATAATTCTTTCTATATACTCAATAATTTGGGTTGGATATACTGGTCCATATAGAAATAATATCTATGCTTGAAATTTTGGTTCTAAAGAAGATTCATCTTCCTCTTTTCACTTGTATAGAATCAGGAATCAATTCATGATACAAAGAGTGATTTCATTCTCATGCATATTTAAGTGGGATCTATATAAGGAAATCCAAACCATTCCCATAATTTCATCAAATTCTACCAAAGGGGGTATGAAAAGTGTTTTCAAGAATTGCATCCCACCAACATTAATAAGGGAGGAATTATATACATGGGATGGAATAATTTCCCAATTTTCTATTTTCACCAACATCTCTACTACCATGCTTTGTGGTGGTGTTTAGATAGTTCTACTAAACTTTCATGATATAAAGGAATGTGTAGAACTGGAATCAAAAATTATGTTTTCTATTCTCGAATGAAAATCTAGCGAACCTTTTGTAACGCCCCGACCCCAGTTACCTAGAGTCGGTGCATTATTGTGTAACATTGGCATGATCACAAAAGATCAAGTCTCAAAAGACTGATTAGTTTAGTAGCCTTGGAAACACTAGATACCTTCATAAATGTTACATTACATCATAAAGTGAAAAATCACAATAACATAGTCTCCATAGTCCACACTTCTATCCCCTTCAGACTATCCCTGTAGGTCAGTCATAAAATATTTCTTCACATCCTAGGAAAAATAAAACATTGAAAGGGGTGAGCTCAGATGCTCAGTAAGGATAAAAATATAGCGGAAGCTTTCATAAATAAACATAAACATTTAAGGCAATGTATAACTAAAACAAATGCCTTTTAAACTTGAACTTCAACATAATATGGCAAAAGTAAAATGAGATAATTCCATTGACTTATTCACATAGATATTCTTCTGGTCGAATAATCACATGAAATATCAATAACCACTTTCATAATGATGGAATGCATAATGCCAGACTATCATAACCACATAGAAAAGGCATCATTCCAAGACTACAAATAAGATTTTGTCAAGGCCTTATTCCAAGACACTAGTTTGTCTCATTAGACCTACTGATGCATCGAGAAGCTATAGAGGGATCCACCCGTCACTTATAAAGTCCAATGCATTCCTCATATGAATAGGTTTAAACATATCATAAACCCTAAAATATTCATATCACATAAAACATGCATCAAGGAAACATAACATTTCCACATTTCAATCACAAGATATCAATACAACACATTGATATAATAAAAACACTTTCAAAACAAGTTTCAATACCAAAATAAAAGAAAATTAAATCTCGTTATTTATATTTCATTTATAAAAAAGTTATCGCTTGTAGAGGAAGTTGAAACTCAAATAATGGTCATGGTGGCGGAGAATTCATTGTCTCCGCATATGTACGACAAAAAAACTTTCCTTTTGAATAAATGTTAAAGTCAAAGGGGTTTATACACCGTATAAAAAAAGTTTTGTATAAAACAAAATATGCCTCAATGAAAGGAGATTGAGACGAAGTCCCTTAAAAAGATCATTTTTTAAATAAAATAGACCTATTATGTGTATTCACTATAAGTACACAAAATGGAAGTACAAGTACAAGTACAAGATAGAACATAATAATATCATGAAATAATTTTAAAGTAGGAGATTAATCCAAAGAATGGAAATTGGGTTAAGAAGTTCTCTTACCTCATGTCCGACTTGACTCAAACGTTCTTTAACCTCATAAATAATAAACTAGAGTTAATTTCTACTTGCTTAAGAACCTTTTTCAAGTTAATTATTAATTTTATATCACTTATTACCATGTTATGAACATTATGTAATTATTTAAGTTATTAAAGGGCGTTTTGTCGATCTTAGGTACTTGAGTCAAAAATAAACTTCTTATAATTACAAGTTGTTCTTGTGGTAAAATATCCATTATATCCATAATTATATTCATGATGTAGATATCATATATATCATATATATCTAGTATATACATTTATTTATAATATTACATAACATTTAGAGATAAAAAATGAAATGCACCGTTCATGGAGACGGTAAGCCGTACGTACGCATGAATGCTACTTTCATTTATATTTCGTATTTAATGGAATGAAATCATAATTATATAAATTTATATTATAATTCCAGTATAATATCATATATAATATCATTTACTCCATCCTTTATACATCTCACATATGGCATTAACGATTCAAATCACTTTGAGGGGGCGGTAGTCCACACTTCCTAAAATGAAATTATCACGTTTACCCATAATGGAAATCATAAAGGTATGCCATAAATGAGAAATAAAGAAGAATAAGGAAAAAATAAACATAATATATATCATATATAAATATATTTACATCTTAATGTCCACCATGAGAGGTGTTAATAGAAGATTGAACAATCATCGTTTCGTGAGGCAGTATTTCGCCACCCACAGAAACAGTATGTTCATTAACCATTAGATGAAGGTGTGTGTAAGTTTAAATCAAATAATTCTCATAAAAACATCCTATTATATTTAATATACTTTTTTTGCTACAAAATAAAGTAATAAAAAGATTTCAGTGGGTTGGAGAAGCAAAATAAAACAAAAGAACACAAGAGAAGACATTACCTTAAAATCGGGTAACTCTTTTTGATTTGATCCAAAGGAATCATTGGGAAGACTTATGCCAAAATTGAGTCTTCTAGGAGTAATACAGGGAATTTTATATAGTATTTTGGCAGAGTTTGTCTGAGAAAAATGGCATTTATGGTGTGAATAAGGTGGTAGAGGTGGGGTCCTTTTATAAGAGGAGAGGAGGGGCACTCTTGGAAAGTCATTAAATGTTACATTATTATGAAATGTGTTTCAGATTTCAAAGGTCCCACAATGATATATTTCAAGTTTAAGGTGATAAGGGTTCGAAATATACTCATCCGATAGGTTTTTGACAAGTTTAAGTCTTAGATTTTACATTATCATTTCATTTTATTTGAATCGTTAATTAATGAGGTAATCGATGCATCATCATTGTGTCATAAAAAAAATTAGTTATTTAATGTCTAAAAATTATAAAAAAATTACCATGATGTAGGAAATATTTTTATCTTTCCAATGAATATTTATAGTAAAACATTTAACTTATATAACCCCATGTAATAATTGTTTTAGTAAAACAACACATGTTTGTGACGATTTTATTTTTACTTTAAATAAAAAGTTATTAATGTCATTTTCTTACCCAAGTGGCTCCATGGGGTCCCCAAGTTCACCCATGTATTTTCTTGGTCGTCCATGACTCATCCAATAAGTTTAGGATACGTTAAATGATATTTTTATATTTTTATAATATCATTCTTACCTTAAATTTCACTAATTACCTTTAATCGCGATTAATAAAACTTAAAAGTTACTACTGACCAAAAATTATTTTAATCCCATTTAACCACTTTTTTCTTCCTAATGACAAACATGTGTGTTGGATTTTTTAAAATAAAATCACAGAAGTGGTAATGTTTCATTTACACAAAAATTTATTTTTTAAACTACCACTTAGTGGTTTCACTATTCATCAAAAATTGAAGTTTTTCAGTAAAATAACAAAAATACACCCTAAGATATATTTGATATTCCTAATTAAAAAATTATTTCTATTTTAAAAAATTTAAAACATATATGTTGGTTTAATTAATTAAATAATTAATTCCCGTTGTCACAACAAATAGCGTGTTTTTAGGAAGCAATATATATCAAAAGATTGACGATTGTTTATGTCCAATTTCAAAGTGGAATTAATTATAATGACCACCATTGGATAAAATGGTAAAAATATATTCTAATTATACTTTAAAACCACTCAATAGTATAATTTATCACTATAAATTATTTTGATTAAAAAGGTTGTTTTAAGTATTTTCTCTATTCATAGAAAATTGGATGTTCTCAGAAAATTACAAAAAATTCAACTTAGGATAATTTCGATATTCCGAATAAAAAAATGAAGTCCATTTTGAAATATAAAATTTATATAATTTCAAAAAGTGGGTATTACTATTCATAACTGCTACTTTGATTGGTCGTGGTGTGTTAGAATTTCGAACTTGCGTACAATGCAAGCTATTGCATTATTGAAAGAGAAGCGTATCGTGAAAGCTTGGGATGTTACATTCTCCCCACCTTCAATAAATTGTGTCCTTGAAATTTGAAAATTTTCTTCGAAAATAAAAGGATGAAAATATAAAATACCTTTTTGGAAAACCCACATTGGAAATAGGGTTAATAAAAATATAACATTAAAAGAAAGAAAGAGAAGTACAAAGGTCACCCGAGATAGCCCATACTAGGATTCTATGAAAATATGGATATGGAGGGAAAACAAACCATCAAGGTCTGATAGAGAAGTGTAGAAAATAGGGTTAGGAGAAAGTTAACTATAATAAAATCACAAACTTGTGATTGGTTAAATGATCATTTATTCCCCAGTAGGAAATATTAATCGACAAAGTTTTTGTTTTAAGTTACCTTTTATAAAGTTGAGGAATTTATTTAGGAGATTTACTAAGAATGTAAGGGAATATACATACTTGTCATGTAGACTTTCATTATTTATTAAATTTTTACCACAAACCCATCTTTCAGTCAAAAAGATAATAGAACTAAAAAATATTATATTTATCCTAATCGTACAGGGTTCCAAATATTAACACATACCATTTAAATTAGGAAAACTATTTTGTAATAACCAGGGACTTCTTGTAGGCTAGTGGTAGGTAATAAAGACCTGTCGCACTATGGTTGTGGGTTCGATTCCTACAGTTTTTCCCGATGCGACGGTTTATCCCCCAACCTGTAGGTTGTCCTTTTCCTAAAACTATAGTATTATAATACTCTAAAAATAATCTTCAGAAATTCTTTAACCGTAAAAACGAATATCCAAAGTTCAACTTAATCCATTCCAACCTTTATAGTAATCCAAAATACCTCTGTCTAGACTTTCTCTAAAAGGTATCTAAATTCCAAAATCAATTGTATCATCAGATTCCTCAAACAAAGTAAAGTTTCTCTTATTTTCACATACAAAAATATGATTACCTTCATCATATTAAAACCTTAATGAGAACAACAAGTAATGCAGTACAATCCTTATATATATCATATTATTCTTATAACCAGAATATAATCCTTGAGTCCAAAATCACCAATACATTAATTATTCCACTTCAACTGTAGTAACAACATAAGATTTTCCTTGATCCCTTGGCCTTCTCTGAGGTACGTTTCCCTGATGCTTAGAACATTCATTTGCATAATTCCCCATTTCCCTACAATTTTAGCATTCAACATTGATAGCCTCTTTCCTTCCCTTGCAATCATGAGCCTGGTGACCTTTTTCTCCACATTTATAGCAAACTCTCATTCCTTTTAGGCAAGTACCAGGGTGATTCTTCCCACAATTATCGCATAATGGAAAATCCATCTTTCCCTTTTTCCCTTTATCTGTCTCTTGTTCCACCGTTCTCTTCTTCTCTTTCTTTACTTTATTGTCATAAGATTTAGAGAATTCCTTTTCTGTCTTGATAGCACACGAGACAATATCTTCATAAAACAAGAAGGTTTGTGATACTAATGCTCAATGGAGAAATGGTTTTAACCAATCAAAGAAATGATCAATATTTCTTCTTGGGTTACGTATATAATCTGTTGTATGCCTTGATATCCTTGTAAAGTTAGCCTCATACTTTGCAATATTCTCATCCTCCTTTTGTCTCAGACTCAGAAATTGCCTTTCCATATCTGCTTGATGGTCACGAGGGAAGTATTTTTCTATGAAAAGATCTTTGAACTCCCTCCATTTCATTCTTGATACTTCTTCATCTTCCTTTGTGTTTTGAATCAGCGACCACCATTGATCAGCATCTTCAGTGAGGCAGAAAACTACCCTGACAACCTTCTTCCTTTCGCTACTCCCAAAGGAGTGGAATTTTTTCTCTAAGGAGTTTATCCATTTCTCATCTACTAATGGATTTGTACCCCCCATTAAATGTTGGTGGTTTTTTCCTCATTAATCGGTCTAACATTGATCCTCCACGTTGTGGATCAGGGTTATCCATACGAGTAAGGTTATTATTCATAACCTGAGTGAGATGTCCCAGTATGGTGATAATTTGATCAGCACCAGTTGTATCTCCAGCTCCACAATAATTATCTTGAACAAGAGTTCAATCCCTACATGGACTGCATGCATTGATACGGTTTCCATTCCTCCCACTAGTTGGAATTTCTAAACAATGGCATAACCAAGATTAGTTTATGAATCAAAATACATAACTCTATACTTGTAAAACACTTAACATAAATTGAACTATAATCATAAAAATGTTTTCTTTGAGGATGTATATACTCATAAACCCTTCATAATGGTTTGTAAAAAAATGAGAATTATCCTAAACATATCCCCCGGGAGTGTTGTAACCAAGAGTGCAGCAAGGCCCGTTGTCGTGCACTAGTTCCCATTTGAGTCTAGCTCAAAGCGGTGTTTTCAGGTTTTATCCCTAGGTACATCTGTGCCAGAGCCACCTCTACCTGCTCATATCCAGACAGGGATGTATTGCTCGGAAAACTCACAAAATCTCTATAATACAAAAATTCTAGGAAGTTCTTCTATACTAATCCTCAAAGTCTATCTTTGGGATATGTGCTCTAATCAGAGGTTATCTAAATCTAGCTTCCAAGTTTAGTAATAAACTTCCTATGATACAAACTGTAACACCTCGACCCCAGTTACCCAGAGTCGGTGCATTATTTCATAACATTGGAATGATCACAAAAGATAGAGTCTCGAAAGACTGATTAGTTTAGTAGCCTTGGAAACACTAGATACATTCATAAATGTTACATTACATCATAAAGTAAAAAATCACAATAACATAGTCTCCATATTCCACACTTCTATCCCCTTCAGACTATCCCTGTAGGTCAGTCATAAAATATTTCTTCACATCCTGGGAAAAATAAAACATTGAAAGGGGTGAGCTCAGATGCTCAGTAAGGATAACAATATAGAGGAAGTTTTCATAAATAAACATAAACATTTAAGGCAATGTATAACTAAAACAAATGCCTTTTAAACTTGAACTTCAACATAATATGGAAAAAGTAAAATGTGATAATTCCATTTACTTATTCACATAGATATTCTTCTGGTCGAATAATCACATGAAATATCAATAACCACATTCATAATGATGGAATGCATAATGCCAGACTATCATAACCATGTAGCCAGGGGCTCATTCCAAGACTAAAAATAAGATTTTGTCAAGGCCTCATTCCAAGACACTAGTTTGTCTCATTAGACCTACCGATGCATCGAGGAGCTATAGAGGGCTCCACCCGTCACTTATAAAGTCCAATTCATTCCTCATATGAATAGGTTTAAACATATCATAAACCCTAAAATATTCATATCACATAAAACATGCATCAATGAAACATAACATTTCCACATTTCAATCACAAGATATCAATACAACACATTGATATATTAAAAACACTTTCAAAACAATTTTCAATAAGAAAATAAAAGAAAATTAAATCTCGTTATTTTAATTTCATTTAAAAAAAGTTATGGATTGTAGAGGAAGTTGAAACTCAAATAATGGTCACCGTGGAAGAGAAGTCGTTGTCGCCGCATACGTACGACAAAAAAACATTCCTTTTGAATAAATGTAAAAGTCAAAGGGGTTTATACACCGTATAAAAAAAAGTTGTGTATAAAAAAAATATGACTCAATGAAAGGAGATTGAGACGAAGTCCCTTACAAAGATAATTTTTTAAATAAAATAGACCTATTATGTGTATTCACAATAAGTACACAAAAAGGATGTACAAGTACAATATAGAACATAACAATATCATGAAATAATTTCAAAGTAGGAGATTAACCCAAAGAACGGAAATTAGGTTAAGAAGTTCCCTTACCTCGTGTCCGACTTGACTTGAACATTCTTTAACCTCCTGAATAATAAACTATAGTTAATTTATACTTGTTTAAGAACCTTTTTCAATTTCATTATTCCTTTTATATCACTTATTACCATGTTATGAACATTATTTAATTATTTATGTTAATAACGGTCATTTTGTCGATCTCAGATACTTGAGTCAAAAATAAACTTCTTATAATTACATGTTGTTCATGTGGTAAAATATCCATTATATCCAGAATTATATTCATGATGTATATATCATATATATAATATATATCTATTATATACATTCATTTTTAATATTACATAACATTTAGAGATAAGAAATGAAATGCACCGTTCATGGAGACGGTAAGTCGTACGTACGCATGAACGCTACTTTTATTTCTATTTAGTATTTAATGGAATGAAAACACAATGATATAAATGTATATTATAATTCCAGTATAATATCATATATAATATCATTTTCTCCATCCTTTATACATCCCACATATGGCATTAACGATTCAAATCACATTGAGGGGGTGGTAGTCCGCACTTCCTAAAATGAAATTATCGCGTTTACCCATAATGGAAATCATAAAGGTATGCAATAAATGAGAAATATAGAAGCATAAGGAAAAAAAACATAATATATATCATATATAAATATAGTTACATCTTAATGGCCACCATGAGAGGTTTTAAAAGAATATTGAACAATCATCGTTTCGTGAGGCAGTATTTCGCCACCCACAGAAACAGTATGTGCATTAACCATTAAACGATGGTGTGTATAAGTTTAAATAAAATACTTCTCATAAAAACATCCTATTATATTTAATATACTGGTTGTGTTACAAAATAAAGTAATTTAAAGATTTTAGGGGGTTAGAGAAGCAAAATAAAACAAAAGAACACAAGAGAAGACATTACCTTAAAATCGGGTAACTCTTTTTGATTTGAGACAAAGGCTTCCTTGGGAAGACTTCTACCCAAAGTGAGGCTTCTAGGAGTAATATTGGGATGTTTAGAGAGTATTTGGGCCAAGTTTGGCCGATCCAAATCACTTTGATGGTGTGAATAAGGTGGTAGAGGTGGGGGCCTTTTATAAGAGGAGAGGAGGGGCACTCTTGGAAATTCATGAAATGTTACATTATTATGAAATTATTTTCGGATTTTAAAGGTCCCACAATGATATATTTCGAGGATAAGGCGATAAGGGTTCGAAATATACTCATTCAATAGGTTTTTTACAAGTGTAAGTCTTATATTTTACATTATCTTTTCATTTTATTTAAATCGTTAATTAATGAGGTAGTTGTTGCATCATCATTGTGACATACAAAATTTAATTTATTTAATGTCTAAAAATTATAAAATAAATTACCATGATGTAGGAAATATTTTTATTTTCCAATTAATATTTATAATAAAAATTTTAACTTATATAACCCCATGTAATAATTGATTTATTAAAACAACACATGTTTGTGACAATTTTATTTTTTCTTTAAATAAAAAGTTATTAATGTCATTTTCTTACCCAAGTGGCTCCATGGGGTCCCCAAGTTGACCCATGGAATTTTGTGGTCTTCCATGACTCATCCAATAAGTGTAGGACAGGTTTCAATATATTTTCAAATTTTTATAAAATCATTTTTACCTTGAATTTCACTAATTACCTTTAATCGCGATTAATAAAACATAAAAGTTACTATTCACCAAAAATTATTTTAATACCATTTAACCACATTTTTCTTCCTAATGACAACCATGTATGTGGGATTTTTTAAAATCAAATCACAGAAGTGTTAATGTGTCATTTACACAAAAAAATTAGTTTTTAAACTACCACTTAATGGTTTCACTATTCATCAAAAATTGAAGTTTTTCAGTAAAATACCAAAAAATCACCCTAAGATATATTTGATATTCATAATTCAAAAATGATGTCTATTTTACAAAATTAAAAACATATAATTTGTTTTAATTAATTTAATAATTAATTCCCACTGTCACAACAAATAGCGTGTTTTTAAGAAGCAATATATATCAAAAGATTGACAATTGTTTATGTCCAATTTCAGAGTGAAATTAATTCTAATGACCACCATTGGATAAAATGATAAAAATATATTCCAATTATACTTTAAAACCACTCAATTTTATAATTTATCACTATAAATTATTTTGATTAAAAAAGTTGTTTTTAAGTATTTTCGCTATTCATAGAAAATTGGATGTTGTCAGAAAATTACAAAAAATTCAACTTAGGATAATTTCAATATTCTGAATACAAAAATGAAGTCCATTTTGAAATATAAAATTTATATAAGTTCAAAAAGTGGGTATTACTATTCATAACTACTACTTTGATTGGTCGCGGTGTGTTAGAATCTCGAACTTGCGTACAATGCAAGCTATTGCATTATTGAAAGAGAAGCATATCGTGAAAGCTTGGGGTGTTACACCTTGCACCACTTAGTTGTCGGGATTCACTTCATCGATAATGGTGGTAAAATCTTGACCTTATTACCTTGGAGGTTGTTGGTTGTCTCCAAAAATCCATGGATTAAGGCATTGGTTTGCAAAGTTCCTTGGTTCCTTCTAATTATAGAAATGGAAAATGAACTAATTTTTTACCAGATAATTCCATTCCTCCATCATATTCATGGGTTTCTCCTGTTAGTAATTTTGAGCTAGGTGTCCTTCCTTAACTCACATAAAGCATTTCCTTATTCCCTTTAGGCATTTTTTGGGGTGCTTCTTCCTGCCAACATATTAAGTGGGATGTTGAAATTTTATGGCACCATTAGATCTCTCTATCGGACAGCCAAAATTAAAGTCCACTTTTCGCATCTTATTCCCATGATACCCTTTAGATTCACCAATATCCCTTTCAACTTTGAGGGAACATCGGTCAATTTCATCATATCCATCAAAGTCATGGATTGGTAGGGATTTTCATTGAATAGCTTTTTATCCCACCAAAAAAGAATTCAACCTTGCATTCAGGGGTAACGACAAAACCGAAGGTGTATTGTGAAAGTCTTGTTAATTTTTCTCATACAACCTAATAGATTCATCATCTTTTTTCTTGAGTGCATGGAAATGCCTTTCCATTTTAGTTCGGAGGGTGTGAGGAAAATATTTATTGAAAAACTTTTTCAGGAATTCTTTCCACTCCATTGCAATGATCTCTTCCTTAGGCTTAGTATTCTTGATCAATATTCTACACTTATCATCTTCTCCCACTATATGATAAATAGGTATAAGAACCTTCTCTTGTTCGGAACATAGAATCATGGAGAAGACATTTTCAATGGAGTAAATCCATTGTTCCGTGATTAATGAATCAGATTATCTATTAAAATTATGAGGCCTTTGTCTCATGAAGATCTTGATTGTGAACTACTCTCTCTTAGGTGTGTTTGGATGATTCTCATGATCCAAGTTTCTGTTAGCAACCTGAGCCAGTTGAAAGAGTATCATCCTGAAGTTAGTGATTCATGTTCCCATTTTGTTTGGCATCTCATTGGGGGAGTCATCACATTTCCCTTTTCATCGGTTGTTAACTTGATTCCTCCTATTTCCTACCATGGGCTTGAATAAAAGGAAAAATTTGGGATTTGTATCTTAAACTATTAAACACATAAAAGGAAATCCAATGAAAATATAGTGATAACTTATCAATTACATTTTTTTGTAAACTTATGAATTTCTAGGCTTAAATATATGTGATCCATGATCTATCTCCTAACATATATTCTTATGGGAATTTATTTATGTTCCCATAATAATGGTTCATAATGAGCATATGGATTTACCAAAGCATATCCCTGGAGAGATTCAAACCAGGTGCAAACATTGAGAATGATTCAAGGATAAGAAACAAGACCATTTCATATGACGTCTCTTGAGACTAATCATTACCCAATGCATTGGAGCGCTATTTGCGTGCACCCATCACAATCATTTCATTCTCATTCTTAGGTGTTCCACATAGATCATAATTCATCATAATAATTTATTCCATGATCAAGTAATTTGAAATAAATACATGAAAGTCCCCAATAAATATGTATATGTGAATAAAGGTGAATACACTTGATAGAAAAATGGGTATGGTATTGACTATAAAATAGTTTTGGCATGGAAAATCATTGTGAAATTTTGATGGCATAACAATGTTAAATAAAAATTCATAAAAACGGTTAATTAGAGGGAAAGGGGTATATCATCATTTGGATGTAAAATGGGTAGTAATAGGGTCATGGAGAGACATGTACCGGCATTAGTAAATGGAAATATAATTCATACGTTCATAAAGAATTTTGAATAAAGAAGAGAAGATGAGGATTTCTTACGGAATTTCGGTATAGTAACGGGAGTACATAAAGGTTCATAAGATGGATAAATGAGAGAGAAAAGGGATCTCGTTATTTATTAATCAAATAGACAATAAGAATAATATGGAATATCATATCCCAAAATAAGAAAATGAAATGTAAATGACATAACATTTAAGGAGTGCTTGATAAAAGAGGAGAGTGGAAGATCCCTTACAGAAGTTCAGCATAGTTTCGGCTTAGGAAATGGTAAAAATGAGAGAGGATAAATGATATCTCATTAAAATAACAACCATTAGAAAGTAATGGGATATCAATAAATTAATGGAAATATAATCAATTGAAATTAAAAATATTGATTTCAAAGGAAATACTTCAATTAAAAGGAGATTATAGGGATCTTTTACTTGAGTGTGTGACACCAAAGTCTTGGAATGGGCTTATTAAAATCTTGGGGGTGCCTTGCGAGGACTATAGGAAGTAGAGGGAGGAGTGTGGACATACTTCAAGGAGTTTGAGGGAAAAAAATGGGAGCTCCAGTGGGTTTGTATAGGAATGGAGGGGGATTTCATTATTATTTTGGTTTTGGAATCTACATAATAAAATATCCAAAACCACAAACCATACCATGGTTTTTGTAAGAATCTGGACCTTCCTTTCAGGTATGATTTTATTTTCTTGGTTTTTTCGGGAAAAAATAGGAGTTTCAAGAAATTTTCTAAGTACACGCCTTATACTTTATGAGAACATGTCGTGTACTTGGTTACCGCAGATAGTCGCATGCTGGCTGTATAGTGGCCTTGCACACAGCCATGTGGGTGACTTGGAGACTGCCTAAAGAAGAGTACAGAAAAGGAAAGTGCATGCCATGTACTTTGAAAGTACACACCATGTATTTTGTTTTTCTTCACAAAATGCACCAGGGTCGCGTTTGGAAAACAGAACGTCCTTCTTCTTGGTTTCGTTCATCTGAGAGAACTCATACGACCACGCTTCTTATCTGAGCCCCCGAGCCTCTGTCTGATCTCCGATTCGACCATCTTCGATTGCATTGTGATTGCCTTGTTAATATCTTCCTTCTTCTTGAGCATCATTTCCTAATTCTTCTTCTTTTCCAGGTTATCCTCAGTTGAATGTTTTAGGAATTTTTGTATATCTACAGTGTTCTTGGGAGATTAAAGTCTTGAGGTTCACTTATATCAATCTCCCAACACTGAGGTAGTTGGTTTGTGCTTTCTGTTGAAATTATTTGAGTTATTTGTGAAAAACCACCAATACCCTTGAACGGGGTATTGCGAGTTTACTTTTTTAGCCCTGTTGTCTGCCTGTTATGATATTATGCTCGAGTAGTGGTAAATGGATTATGAGTAGGGTGAATTGATATGCTTTGGAGGTCTTTCCCATGCATGTTTTGGTTGTGGCTGTTTGGTTTTTCTTATCCTGTTAGGCTTCCATTTTTACTCCCATGCCTAGTATTATAGAATGGTGTGACTATTATTTTGATATACAGATATGCCATACAATGATATCCAAGTAGTTATTTAGGATTACTTTGTCCGATACGCATGCTATACTTGTTTGACTTACACAGGGTTGTGAGAACCTAGTGTAGTAGACCATAGAGAGAATGGACGTAAGGACTTATCCAGAGTTTTTTCAATTATTATCACATTGTGAGACCACAGGGGGAATTGATGTTGAGTGCTTCCTTAGAGTGTATGTAGTTCCTTGACATGGGCTACAGGGGGAATGTGATGTTGAGTGCTTCCCCAGAGAGCCTTTAGTACAGATACGAGACTATAGGGGGAATTGATGTTGAGTGCTTCCTCAGAGAGTTTATAATTAAGCTGAACCAAGGGGTTAGACTTTGTGTGCTGCCCAAAGGGTTGCTTGTGTTACTTGGTAGGACTGGAGGGGATAGGCTGTGAGTACTTCCTAGAGGGTTACCTTTTGTGTTTAGATTATTTCTTGTGTTTCTAGGTAGGACCCGAAGGGATAGGTTGTGAGTACTTCCCAAAATGTTACCTGTTTTTTTACCTACTTGTTCAACTGCTTCTTGATATATGAAATTGAATACTTTTAAACTGTGGATTTTTTACTATTTTCTTTTCCTATTACCTGCCATATATTCACTGATTGTTAGGCATAGATCTTGTGGTGGTTGCCTATTGGGGTTTTGTCTCACACCCTGTTTGGGACATGATTTTGGGCACAAACAGATTATATTGTAGCAGGTATAGATAAGGGTGAGCATCCTTCTACTTCAGGTACATGAGTTCTATGGAGCTGGAGAGCATGGGACCTAGTTGAGTCTTACGATGCTAAGGAGTTTTTCGATTTTCTTTTGTACTTGGGTTTAGTACTATATTTCAGCATTGTGACTTGTTTGGATGCTTTCCTAGACATATGTATCATGCATCATTTTATATATATGTGCTCCAGTCTTTATTGTTTCTAGTCTTCTGTTGTTTATTGTGGCATGTATGTTTACTGCTTCCGCTATTGTATATCTGTTTACTTCCACTGTGTTACTCTTCCAATGAGGGCATAGTTTCCCCACTATCATGCCCAAGACCCACGTTTCTAGTCAGAAGCCTCTGGCGTTAGGGGAAATGTGCTTGAGGCCATGTGACCAACTGGGTATGGGGCACCTCTGGGTGGCTTCCAGCATCGGGACGATACAATGTGGTATTATAGGAATTCTTTCTTCTTGAATTACTATTTGGAGACTATATCTAGGGATAGTATGGAATAGGTACTTGGTAATAAGCTGTGCTTGGGAGTAGCTAACCCATGTATAGGGAAAAGCCAATCTACCTCGTTATTGTAATTTTTTCTGGTTTTGCAATTTTATAGTTGATTTTATTTTCACCATTGGGTGATTCACATGTTTTCTTCTATTATTATTGATGTTTTTGAGGTTCATTTTTTATTGCAACCCGATGAGATGTGGGTATTCCATCTCATGCATCATATAGGCACTTGCTAGAAAATCACATGTCTGGCATTCTTACCAAGCCATTTCGGATACAATAGATATTTCATGTTGTTGTGATAGGTGTTGTGTTAGATATGCATGTTGTTGTGATAGATGACTTGATAAAACACATGTCGTTTGATAGGTTATTGTTTGTGCAAGGTTTTGTTTGAATGAAGACCAAACATTGGTTCTTGAGGTTTTATGGGACCTCATGGACCAGAAATTGGTGGATCATTGCGTAGTATGCTTTTTTATGACATGTATAAGATTCCAAGCTTTGATTCGCGGGGAGTATGGGCCCTCGCGGATTGGAATTTGGTACTTTAATGCTCATTTCCGTGTTTTTATGGGTTCCAGAGTAGTTTTTGAGGCTTACTGTCTGGAAAAACCCAAAAAACATGGTCTATAATGTTGAATACATGCCATGTGTTCTTCTTTTTGGGAAGAAACTGTTTTTCTTAAGTACAAGTCATGTATCCTATGTACATGATGTGTAGTCTCTAACCGTGCCTCAGGCTTTGTGGGTAGGGACACGGGGTTTAGAATCTTAGGCAGGACGCATCCTGTAGAGGATGCACACGCCATGTTGAAGACCATGTAGACAGGCCGTGTCACTAACAACATGGGTCGATCGAGTATCTTCCTAGTACATTTCATTTCTTTTTGGAACATGTCGTGTAGTGTGAGACATGTACCCAATCGTTTAACTAAGAACACAGGTCAGTGAAACTCGTCTAGTAGATTTCATGTCTATATTGAACAGTACATGTAGTCTTGTCTTAGGAGAGTCGTGTGTCTTAGCTGTGTAGAAGAACTCGGGCAGGGGAAGAGGATGCAAGTACACGTCGTGTGTTAGGACAACTCGTCATGTGGTTGGCGTGTTATATGACCTGGGTTGGTAGATATACATGCCCACCTGAATTGATTAAGGGAACATGCCGTGTTGAGATTATACACGTTGTGTAGTCATGTTTTGGAAAACTTGAATACTTTCTTTCTCTTGGTGCCTTCTTGCACTTTTAGTTTCCAGTCCTTGATATCTTGATCTAAGGTGTGTGTTTGGCCTTATAGAGTCATGTCACCGAGACTCCCTTTGGTTGTCCTCCAGTTACAAGGCTATGATCAGACGCCATATATGGATGATCAGGGACTTCTATTGGATCCTCCTATTGTGCCAGTCTTGGCACTAGTAGTTATACTAGATACAGGTTTCGATGCACAGTTTAGGGAAGGCTTCATGAGGAAAATGTTTACCTTTCTGGGAGCACCGCCACCTGCCTCATCTGTGGAAGAATTGATATGGGTTTTCCATCATCAACATCCTACCACCTTCTTAGGGGAAGAAGGACCTCAGGTTACAGATTCATGGCTAGAATCCATACTTACCATCTTTGAGCATCTAGAGACGCCTCCAGAGAGGCGGGTCAAGCTCGCTGCTTATATGTTGTGGGATGTAATCTCACCGGAAGGGATTCAGCATGATATGGCTTGGGAGGAGTTCCAGAATATCTTCTATGACTACTTCTATCCAGAGAAATTCAGGTCCGATCGAGCCCAGGAATTCATGAGCCAAGAGCAGAGTACCCTTTCAGTTATGGAGTATTCCTTTCGTTTCACTGAGCTTCAGTGTTTCACACCCTTCCTCGGAGGAGATGGGTTGTTCCTAGAACAGTAGTTTGATGATGGTCTTAGATAGGACATCTGCTCATAGGTGAATATCTTCAGGTTGACTTCCATCATCAACCAGGCACTAATCACAGAGCAGAATCTGAGGGATTCTAGAGTTGTGAGCCAGGGTGGCTCGACATCTGGAGCTAGTGTCCCTCCTTCTGACATCAGGAAGCACTGTTGGGAGTCTATACATGGGGATCCTAGGTGGTGAGAGAAACCTTCAGGAAGCTAGGTGATATGATACATGTGCATGAGGAGCAATAATACGAGGCCGCAGTGCTAGAGAGACCCAATTAAGTGCCGATTGTGTAGCAAGATGGGTCACTTTTAGCGTTTTGGTCAGGTCTTCTCACCAGCAGCTGGTGATCGGGGTTCATCTATGACTCCTCATATGGGAGTAGCTCCACCAGATTCTCACAAGTATGGTAGCTGGAGTTCTTCCAGCCGTTCAAAACGAGGTGGAGGTCGTGGTTGTGGTGGTCAGCTACCAGGATATTAGCAACAATAGGGTGGATCATCTTAGAGCAGTTAGCCAGAGTAAAAAGGCCATGGAGCAGTCCAGACCTTTGCAGTGGAGCATATCCAATAGGAGTAAGATCTTGTACCCTCTACAGTTCGAGGTATGATCCTAGTTGCCTTAGTTTTATCTTCTGCTCTTTTTGACATAGGGGCTTCCCATATCTTTATATCTATTACTATTGTGGAGAGCCTTGGCCTTTGTATCCTTTCTTCATCAGATATCTTGACACTAGAAACTCCGTTGGGGATGAGAACATCTAGTGTACGTCAGTTCAAGGAGTACCCTCTTGAGGTTTTTGGGTGTCACTTCCTTTTGGATCTCTATGTCCTAGAGAAAATAGGCTATGATTTCATTCTTGGAATTGAATGGTTATTTCCCTTTCAGGATGTTTTATATTTCTATCACTGTAGGGTGAGTTTCGTATCACCAAAGGGCAGATCGTTTATTTATAAAGGCGAATGGGATTTCTAGGCGAGTAGAGTGGGACCAGAGCATCATGGGTTAGGAGGATTTACAGCCCAGATTTCTAGTATGTATCTGGATGACCATGGGACTTCACAGATAGACTTTCCTCCAGTGGTGGATCATTTCAAGGACTTCTTTATAGAGGAATTTTCAGGTTTACCTTCAGAGTGAGAGGTACACTTTTCTATTGATCTTGTACCAGGAGTGTCCCTGGAGTCCATTCCATCTTATAGGATGGATACACCTGAGTTGTAAGAGCTCAAGAAGTAGTTGGAGGAGTCACAAGAAAAGGGTTTTATCTAACCTAGTACTTCTCATTAGGGTTCACCTATCCTGTTTGCAAAGAAGGTAGACGGTACTCTCAGGATTTGTGTGGATTATCAACAGATGAACCAGTTTACAGTGAAGAACTGATACCCCTTGCCAAGGATTGATGATCTATTTGATCATCTTTGAGGATCCTGAGTGTTCTCAAATATCTACTGGAGATCTGGTTACCATCAGTAGCACATTAGACCATTTGATATACCTATTATAGATTTTCGGAGCATGTATGGTCTATATGAGTATGTGTTTATGTCATTCGGTCTCACGAACGCACCTGCGGTTTTCATGGCACTGATGAACCGAGTGTTCCATCCATACATGGATTCTTTTGTGGTAGTCTTCATGGATCATATCGTGGTGTAGTCTCACACTCGACATGACCATACTAACCATATTGAGATCGTTATGAGTATACTAAGAGATCATAAGTTATATGATAAGCTCTCAAAATGCCACTTTTGGATGGATCATATTCACTTCCTGGGTCATGTCATCTCAGAGACTAGAGTATTATTAGACCCAGAGAAAGTGAGAGTAGTAGTTTTCTAGGAGCATCTGAAGAATTCCTTTGAGGTGTGGAGTTTTCTAGGGATTGATGGATACTACAGACACTTCATACAAGACTTTTCATGTTTATCAGTTCCACTGACATCCGTGACTAAGAAGGATGCAAAGTTCTTGTGGTTAGTTTCATGTGAGTCAGCCTTTCAGGAAATGAAAGGGAGGTGGACTTTGGCCCTGATACTAATATTTACAGAGCTGGTCAAGATCTATACTGTTTACTATAACGCTTCAGGTATTAGGCTGGGAGTTGTGGTTATGTAGGGGGAAGGAGTCGTTGCATACGGGTCTCGGTAGTTGAGGCCACATGACAAGAATTACCAGATCCACGATCTGTAGTTGGTTTTTGTTGTTTATATTTTACACTATTAGAGACATTATCTTCTGGGAGAGAATTTTGTGGTTTTAACCAACCAAGAGAGTCTCAAATATATCTTCACTTAGCGTGATCTAAATTTGAGATAGTGAAGGTGGGTTGAGTACCTTCAGTCCTTTGACTTCGACCTCACCTACACACCTTGGAAAGGCAATGCTATAGCTAATGCACTGAGTAGAAGGACTCATATACAGGCAGTTCAGGAGGCTAGCAGTGAGTGGTATCTTATGGATCTATTCTATGAGATGAATTTGGAGGTACATGACAGATAGGGGTAGACTTTTCTTTCTTCTGTAGTTGTTACCTCTACTTTTCTTAATCGAGTGTGAATGAGGCAGCTATGAGATTCTAAAGGCATTGTCTTACGGTAAAGCGTGTCAAGAGAGGACCCTATTCCTAGATTGACCATAGGAAAGGATGCTATCTTTCATTTATAGGGGCGCGTATGGGTGTCAGTAAACATTCGCAAGGAGCTAATGCATTACTTTCATTCCTCAGTTTGGGCAGTTCATCCTGGCGTCACCAAGATGTGTCGTGATCTACACCAACAGTATTGGTGTCCAGGTATGAAGTAAGATGTTTCTAATTTTTTCATGAGGTGTTCCTCCTATCAGCAGGTGAAGGCAGAGAATCAGCGACCAGTAGGGATTTTTCAGTAGTTAACCATTCCCGAGTGGAAGTGGAATGATGTCGGGATGGATTTTGTGATAGGTTTTCTGAGATCTCCTTGAGGGAATGATATAGTTTGGGTTTTCATTGACAAAATCCCAAAGGTTTCCCACTCTATTCCGATCAAGGAGACCATCAGTGTTGAGGAGTTGGGATGGTTTTACATCTTAAAGATTGTACGTCTACATGGAGTTATACACTCCATTTTTTCATACCAGGATGAACATTTTACTTCTCAGGTCTCACAGGGGATTCAGAAGGCCTTGGGTACATAGGTGCTTTTGAGTATAGCTTATCACCCCCAGATAGATGGTCAGTCAATGTGTACGATTCAGGTGCTTGAGGACATGCTCCGAGCATGAATTATGTATTTTTGTGGTTCTTCGGAGAAGCACATACCTATTTTGGAGTTTACCTACAATAATAGATTTCAAGAAACTATTCAGATGTCACCTTATGAGGCTTTCTACGATAGTCCATGTCGATCACCATTATGTTGGTTGGAGGTAAGAGAGGAATCTATGTTGGGACCTCATCTTGTCCAAGAGACAACAGAGCAGATAGAGTTGATTCAAAAGAGAATGGCTACTGCACAGTCTCGACAGAAGTCTTATGCTGATCGACGGAGACAACCTCTGGAGTTCAAAGTCAGGGATCAGGTTTTCTGGCATGTCACACCAAGGTTGGGACAAAGAACGATTAGGAGATTGTGTATGCTTTCGCCTAGGTATGTTGGGTCATTTGAGGTGTTTTAGAGAGTTGGACCAGTTGCCTATCAGTTGCAGTTACCTTAGAGGTACCAGTCTATGCATGATGTCTTCCACATTTCTCAGCTTCAATGTTACTTCTCAGTCCCGTCTCATGTCTTTCAACTCGAGGAGGATGAGTTTGAGGTGGATTCCTCATTAAAGGAGCATCATATCTGGATTATTTATTGAAGTATGAAGGTTCTCCATGTCTTATCTGTTCATCTAGTATGGGTGCTATGGCAGCACGAGCGAGTATAGGATGAGACTTAGGATAGGGAGGCCGATGTATGTTTGCAGTGGCCAGAGTTTTTTGGGGTTTCTTCTTCTGTTCTACCACGATAGGGAAATTTGGGGATGAATTTCATTAATGGGGGAAGTCTGTAGAAACCCGGTCCTTCTTTTCAGGAATGATTCTTTTTTTCTGGTGTTTTTTGGGAAAAAGAGGCATTTCTGGCATGTAATTTATGAGTACATGCCATGTACTCGGTTACTGTGGGTAGCCACGGGCTGGCCGTGTAGCGGCCTTGCACACGGTTGTGTGGGGTGACTTAGAGACCACCTAAAGTGAAGTACGGAAAAGGAGAGTACATGCCATGTACTTCGAAAGTACACATCATGTATTTTTTTCATTAAACACACTAGGGTTGCATCTAACGGACATAACGTCCTTATTCTAGGTTCTGTTCATCTGAGAGAACTCGTACATCCGTGCTTCTACTTCGAGCCCCTGAACCTCCATCTGATCTCTAATTTGACCATTGTCGATTGTGTTGGGATTTCCTTAGTAATCTCTTCCTTCTACTTGAGCATCATTTCTTGATTCCTCTCCTTTTCTAAGTTATCCTCACTTGAATTTTTTAGGAATTTTTGTAGATCAATGGTGTTATTCGGAAATTCAAGGCTTGAGGTTCACTTATATCGATATACCAACACCGAGGTAGGTGGTTTGTGCCTTTCTGTTGAAAGTCTTTGAGTTATATGTGCAAAACCGCCAATACCCATGAACGGGGTATTGCGTGTTTACTTTTTTAGCCATGTTGTCTACTTACTATGCTTTTATGCTTGAGTAGAGGTAAATTGATTGTGAGTAGGGTGAATTTCTATGCTTTGGAGGTGTTTCCCATGAATGTTTGGGTTATGGCTGTTTTATTTTTCTTAGCCTGTTATGATACCTTGTTTATTCCCATGCCTAGTATTATAGGATGGTGTGACTATTGTTCTAATAAGCTGATATTCCATAGAATTCTATCCAAGTAGTTCTTGAGGTTTACTTTGGCGGATACATGTGCTATACTAGTTTTACTTACACAGGGTTGTGAGAACCTGGTGTAGTAGACCATTGGGAGAATAGATGTAAGGGCTTATCCAGAGTGTCTGTAATTATTATCATGATGCAAGACCATAGGGGGAATTGACGTTGAGTTCTTCCTTAGAGTGTTTGTAGTTCCTCGACGTGGGACACCGAGGGAATGTGATGTTGAGTTCTTCCCCAGAGAGCCTTTATTACCGATACAAGACTGTAGGGGGAATTGACGGTGAGTGATTCCTTGGAGAGTCTATAATTAAGCTGATCCAGGGGGTTAGACTATGTGTGATGCCCAGAGGGTTTCTTGTGTTACTAGGTAGGACCAGAGGGGATAGGTTTTGAGTACTTCCCATAGGGTTACCCTTTGTGTTTAGCTGCTTGCTTGCGTTGCTAGGTAGGACCAGAGGGGATAGGTTGTGAGTACTTCACAGAGGCTTTTCTGTTTGTTTTTACCTGCTTGTTCAACTGCTGCTTGATATATGAAACTGAATACTTTGAAACTGTAGATTGTTTACTATTTTCTTTTCTTATTACCAATCGTATATTCACTAACTGTTAGGCACAGATCTTGCAGTGGTTTCCTACTAGGATTTATTCTCACACCCTGTTTGGGCTATGCTTTTGGGCCCAAACAGATTATATTGTTGTAGGTGTAGATAAGGGAAAGCATCCTTCTACTTCAGTACTTGAGTGCTTTGAAGCTGGAGATCATGGGACCATGCTGAGGCTTGTGATGCTAAGGAGTTTATCTGTTTTTATTTGTACATTGTTTTAGTACTGTATTTCATCATTGTGACTTGTTTGGATAGTTTTCTAGACATATATATCATGCATAATTATATATATATATGAGATCGAGTTGTTATTGCTTCTAGACTTCCACTATTTATTGTTGCATATATGTTTAATGCTTCCGCTATTGTATATCTATTTACTTCCACTGTGTTACTCTTCAAATGAGGGAATAGTTTCCCAACTATCATGCCAAGACCCTCATTGCTATTCGGCAGCCTCAAGCATTAGGAGAAATGCGCTTGAGGCCATGTGACCAACTGGGTACGGGGCGCCTTTAGCTGGATTCCAGAACCGGGAAGTTATAGTTTTTACCCACAGTTTCATAAAAATTGGATTGGTTTAAATTATTTTAAAATTAAAAGGGCCTAAATTGTTACAATATTACCCATAGTGACTGTGGAGGTTAGTCACTCTCTTAAAGAAATGGTTTTAAAATTATAAAATATATTATAAGTCTTCGAGGATTCATAATAGATTTAAAAAATATATATAATAAACATAAAATTACATTATTTTAAAGTTAAAACATATATTTGGTCATGTAACCCATTTATATTACTTGTTATATCACTTATAGGTCATTATTATGTCATAAAACACAAAGTATATTTATACAATATTTCATTTTTACATGGAAATTTGACTGTCTCAGAAAATTATGAAAAATTCACTATTGGATGATTTTGACATCAGAATTCCAAAAATAATAAAAATTTATATAATAATTTTTACATTTTTGAATATTCACTTTTAAATTAAAAACGATATTTATTGAAAATGATGTGTTTTTGACAATAACAGTTTTTGAACCCTAATAAAAATTACATTTGACTTTATAAAAATCATATGAACATTTATATTTATTAAAATTTATTTTATAATAATATTTTATTAAAATATTATTTATTTCAAAAAACCATTAATTCATAAAAAAATATATTTCTTAATTGAATTTGAATATTAACCAAAAATACTATTTGTGCTTTAAAATCATTTACAGAGTAACAATAATAGGGTGAAAATATATTAATTATTTTATAAAAACTAATATACATATTAATATTACTAGGTTCTTTATAAATATCTTTTTAATAAACCATTATAAGCCCTAAGAGTTAGGTGTGTGATGGTGGGGCCTTCATGGGGTCGTTCAGCGATCATGGATTGCGTCATGATCTTGATGAGCATGAACTTATTCCGTAAATGGTTTCACTCATGCTCAAGTTCTTGGATCTCAAATTGGTCCTAGTCTTGGGAAAAGCTCAAAAATTCCATCTCCCTCATAAACTCTAATAAATGGGCTTCATAGGGAATGATCTTACTAGTTTATATCATAACATCCTTTTTCTGTGTCAAATTGATATGTTGAAACCCTATATTTATATTAGTCATGTGATCACTATTAAATGGCTATATTATTAATGTTAATGATACTTAATCGTCATTTAAATACAATTGGATTTAGTAAAACAAAATAAGTTCATGTGTTTTCTAAAACCATAAGAAATTCAATTAAATAAAAAAAATTTAATGTTATTCATAATAGTTTGGTTTATTACTCATTGTGTCCTTGCATAGAGGAATCAAGTCAGGAGCCTCACAGAAACACTAGAGTATCAGTTTGGCCAAAGCCTATATGGGACCATGTACAAGGCTTGTTGGGAGTGCACCATGTTATAAACATCTATATGTATATAAAAAAAATTGTAGATTATAATGGATCACTTAACTAATCAATTTTTCAATGTAGTATCACAAAACAAGGTTATTGTTCATCATCTAAAACATTGGTTATCTCATAACCAATGGATCAACTCACCACCACGGTCATATCTTCCTCTTTATGTCATATTATTCTATGAGTTGAATCCCTTGATTCAATATCAAATCCTTCTACCACATGAAACTTCCTACTATATTGTCACCATCAAAAGAATCCCTTTGAACTTCTTTTTCCACAGTACACCAACAACTTCATCGACCTATAAACAATACCATACACAACTATTGGTTTTATATAGAAACAAAACCAGACTAACGACATGTTGATCTATCCATTTTAGGTGTTTGTCCAATGGAAAACTCTATCCACCAATGGACACTCTTTCATATTAATGAATCATTATCTAGAAAACATGCATAAATGATTATGCAATTTCCAAAAAAGGGAAATCAGGTTTCATCATTTCAAAATAAATTCATTTTATTTTTCCCCTCATCACATTAGGTTAATTATATTTTAACATTGGCTTTGAACACATAATATAAAGCAATTTGTAGAAATATTTTTGAGAAGTTACTCCCATCAATTATTCTAGCATCCCTTGTAAGATGAATTAAGGTATGTTTGAATCCCTATATGTATATACATAATATCTCATTAATCTAAAAGTAATGTATTCATTATATTTGAATAAGAAATCCTATATAAAACAATCCTTCCCTGTAATTTTAAATTTCCTTCTATTGGTTCGATCACCACCTTATGCAGGGAAGAGGTTACTGCCTTGATTTGGTCTGAACACCCATTTGGGAAGAAGGACTACTCACTATTTGTTTCAGAAGAAAGGTAAGGGGAATTTTTATTAATATTTTTTTTTATATATATATGTATTTATGAAAAAAAATCAAATGGAAAACCTACATTTCATAACATACATATATTTACTACTATAAAATTTATTGTTCATTTATATTTTTAAGACTTGTAATATTGCAAGGAAGTATTTTAATATCTTAATTTATGTATGGGATGTACATTATTCTCATAGTTATAAAATCAATCATGTTTGTCTCAAAACTTATGATTATGTTATATATATATATATATATACAATTAATTATCATTAAATCATTTGAAATGAGTAATATGTCTAAGTTATGATCTTACTCAATTTAATATTTTCAATCTATGAAAGGATGAAATATTTTATTTGAAAATGTTATTATTTATAACTTTATTTGTGAAATATAATTTTACTTTCAAAATTATATGTTAGGTATATAAATTACTTTTTTATATAATTATATAATGGAAGAAAAATTCTACATATTTTTAAAGGTATTATTTTATGTTAATAGTGATTTTACAAGTACTATTATTTTATATGTGAAAGATTCATACCATCACACCATTATTTTATAAAATAATTTCAATAAATGTTTATATAATTACATTATAAAAAAATAAATTTAAATGATAAAATTTATCATTTTATGTCCTATTTCAATAAAATAGATTTTTGGTTTTTATGAATAAAATTTTAAATACATAATTTTAAATCATTACTTAATTAGAAACTCATGACTGTATACAATATATATATTTCAGTGGATTTGGTAGAACCAAATTTAACAAGTTTTTTCCTATGAAGGTTCGTAATTATATATATATATATATATATGAGTATGTAGTAATGAATTTTCATGTTTTTAAAGTGAAAAATCCAGTGGAAAAAATATATATGTAACACCCCAAGCTTCCACGGTAGGTTTCCCTTTGAATAATATGATAGCTTGTGTTGTACACAACGTCGAGTTCCAACACACCAGAACCAATCAAACTAGTTGTTATGAATAGTAATACCCACTTTTTTAAATTTTATAAATTTTATATTTTAAAATGGACTTCATTTTTGGATTCTGAATATCGAAATTAGCTTAGGGTGAATTTTTGGTATTTTTCTGAAAAATTTCAATTTTTGATGAATAGTGAAAAACACTAAGTTACTTTTTAAAACCGACTTTTTATTTAAATAAATATTTATTTTTTTAAAATTTATTTTTGGCCAAAATAGATACATAATACCTATATAAGTTCAATTTAATTCATTGGAGTCATTTTATAAGAAGTTTAAATATATAAAAAGTCTGTTGATCTTTTTACCATCTTTTAACCACCTCCTAGGAGCATTTGCAAATTTGCATAAAACATAATTTTACTGTTTCTGTGAGTTAAATTTCAAAAATCCAAGAGACATGGTTAATATCAGTAAGTAAAATTTTGTTCAACAAGATGAAAATAATTTTTGGTGAATAGTATCTTTTTACTTTTATTTACCTCTATTAAAAGTAAATAGGGTGATTAAGGGTAAAATTTATATCAAAATTTCCCTAAAACATATCCTAATTCCATTGGATAAGTATAATTCAACAAAAAACAACCTTAGGAATAAATTATGATCCCATTTGTTCCACTTGGATTAGATTAGGACATCTATTATTATTTTATTTAAAGAAGAGTTAAAAGAGTTAAATTCAAAGTTTAAAAACTAAATCATTTTTTAATATAGGGTTACAAACAATATAAATTAGACTATAAATACTCATTAAAAAGATAAAACGATTTCCTAAATAATGGAATTTTATTTATAATTTTTATAAATTAAATAATTTCATTTATTTATGACACAATGATGATGCAGTAATTACCTTAATAATGAAATATTAAAATAATTGGTATTATAAATATCCAAATAAAAGTAAATTGAGTCTTCTAATGAATTACACTAATTTTTTAGGTTAATATGACATTTTAGGGTTGATTAAATAATTTTCTTTAAAGTGATAAAGTTTTTATGGCTTTCCAAAAAATCAAATACTAAGTAGAGTCAAATTTTACATAATTGAGTTTTTAAAACAAATACTATATTATTAATTGATATAATTTTCCTAAAAATATACGGTTTATCCAAAAGACTTATATAAGGTTATATATATTAATAATTAACCACATTGGGTTCTCTTGGCTCATTATAGAAAGTTTATTAACCATGTAATATAAAAATACAAAGAGATATGGTAAATGTCAAACTATTTAACTACGAGTTAAATATAAAAGATAATGTTAATATGGTGACCTAAAACTATATAAAAACTATTATTTGAGAGGTTTTTTACCCATAACTACCTTAGCCTCCAAATAATTCATTTTTTATCCATTATAACCAGAATATAATTTTATTATAAAATAATATTTTAAACTTTTTCCTAAAGTGACCCTCACCTATCTTATAAAAGAGAACTTCCCCTTCTCTTAATTTCACACCTGCAAAGCCATTTGGATCGGCCAAAACCTGACCAAATATCCTTCCAAATTACCTCAAATAAACCTTGAGTCCTTAATTTTATCAAAAATCCAACCAAGATATCCATTTTGATCAACTCAAAAGGAAACACCTGAAGAAGAGGTAATAATTTCACCACCATCTTTTCAAGTTCATTTCATCGTCCACTTCCTCTTTATTTGTTGTTTCCATAAAAAAATAATACCTCCATTACCTCCTACATAATTTTATGTTATTATAAATATGGTACAACCATATTCGTTATTCTATCCATCCTATGAATGACAATGTCACTATACGTGCGTATGTACGGATTACAGTCTCCACGAACGCGATGAGATTCATTCCCCGCCGTAATCATTCAAGAATAATTTTCATTTTATGATTAAAAATAAAATTTAAAAAAATTCATATCATTATTTATATGAATCAAATACATCTTATCTATAACAAAAATGTCTTACATAACCAAGCATATAAAGGAAAATGAGTTAGTTAACACCTGAAATGATAATACTATTAAAAAATTATTAACCGGGTGATATTAGAAGATCATATATGATATCATATTTATGTATATGATTCTTGTTAAATTTGATAACAATGATTTAACTATTATACAAGAGTTTAACATACCTTCGACCAAGGAAAAGTACAAGTTAAGGGTTAATTCTACAATCTATTTACTTATCTGAGGTTGTTAATACGTAAGTATCTACTAAGATCTCTTTATCATCCACATCCGTGTTTTCATAAAAATGTAATTCAAAAAAAATTACTATTTACTAGACTATGGGTAAAATTCATTTATACCCTTATTTTACCATATATGTTTTTAAAGGAATCATTCCATTTTTTTCAAAAAAGGTACGACCTTTTTGACAAAATTAACGAAAGAATGTCTTTTTTAACTTATACGTTGGGTGCGGCTATTTTCTGTCATAATAGCATCATCGAAGTGTCCCATACAATATTATAATAATATTTTCAAAATAAATTTTTTCTTTTATAATTATATGACTTTTAAATGATTTCAAAATAGAAATTGATATTTCTCTAAAAAAATGTTTTGATTTCATCTATGTCAATATCATTTGATGGATTTTAAGCTTGTTTGAATCTGATATATTATGATACAAATCTTCCATATTTTATTGAGGGTTTTGTGACATGTTTGACTGTGGATGTGTTATTTTTACAGCAATCAGGGTTTATGGATAAATTATTGACTTTTCTTATGCTAATTTTAATACGAATGTTTATGTCATGTTTAAAACTTTTCATATGAGTAATGCATTAGACATAGTAAGTGATGGGTGGAGCTCACTATAGCTCCTTGATGCATCAGTAGGTCTCATGATACAAACTAGTGTTTTGGCACAAGTCCTTCACAAAATCGTATTGGTAGTCTTGGCATAAGGCTTTGACTATGTGGTTATGAATTCTGGCATTTTGCATTCCATCATTATGAAATTAGATATTGAAATTGAATGTGGTTATTCGAATAGTATAATATAAATATGAATAAGTAAATAAAATTATTTGATTTTATATTTTACATAATATGTTGAAATTTAAGTTTAAAAGGCTTTTGTTTTAGTATTTTACATTGCCTTAAATGTTTATGTTTATTTATGAATGTTTCCGCTATATTGTTATCCTTACTGATCATTTGAGCTCACCCCTTTCTATGCTTTATTTTTTCCAGGATGTGAAGAATTTTTTTATGGTTTATCTATAGGGATAGGATACGGATATAAGTGTGTTCAAAAGGGTACAAAATGTTGTTGATGTTTTTATTTCATGATGTAATGTAAAACATATGAATTCATCTAGTACTTACAATGCTACTAAACTGGTCAGTCCTTCGGGATTTGATCCCTTGTGATCATGCCAATGTTATGTTATGTAATAATTCACCGACTCTGGGTAACTGGTGTTGGGGCATTATAATGTATATATATATATATATATTAATTATTTATATATATAATGACCGGTTCAATGTTTTATAAAATTAGGCACTTGAACTTTATAATATGATAGGGATGTTGGGGTGGACCCATCTTGCATGACAGTGGGTAGGTCTAGATAGCCTTCAATGTTTTAAGTGGCCTCAAGGGTTTTTCAAAATATTTCATTATATTTTATAAAAAGCCACTAGATTATTTTAAATCATTTTCAAAGAGTATATATTTTAAAAATTATTATATTGTTTTCAAAAGAATAATTATTTTCAAACGTATTATACTATTTTCAAAGGCATGAGTATTTTCAAAGGTATTATAATGTTTTCAAATGTGTAAGTATTTTCAAAGGTATTATATAATTTTCATATCATAATTACTTTCAAAAGTATTATAATATTTTCATTGAATAATTATTTTCAAAATCATTTTAAAAATCTTGTTTTTCAAGTATTTTCAAATGATTTTCTGAAAATATATTATAATATCAAACATTGTTTTCAAAATGATGTTTTTAAATCTAAAAATATTTTCAAAGTATTTTTAGAAAATTATTCTCCAAAGGGTTATTTTCAAGAAATAATTTTCAAAAAGTGTTTTCAAAATCTTTTTTTAAAACCCCATATTGGGAACTTATGATCACCCTATATTTTATTTAAAAAATTCATGATCATTTAGAGGTTTTATGGATTTTTTATTCAATAAAGAGTAGTGCGAGAAAAGTTCAATCGCTTCCTTTTTATTTATTTATTTAACTATGATAGTTGGTAATAGTGGTAATTTTACTCCAAATCCTAGATCGTAAAATATCATCATATGTAAATGACTTTATATTTTTAGTTACATTTGATAAAAAATTATACTACATTATTTTTAAAGGATCTAGAAGAATTGGTCTTAGTGCCTTACAGCTGGTATTAGATGAATGGTTTAGAAATTATTATAGAAAAGGATGTTTTGTTAAAAATTTGTTATGATTCTAATTATATTCATTTAGAAAAACCTATTTTTTATAAATTTTTAGATTAATGGAATTATTTATGAAAATAGAGATGGAAAATCTCAAACGACACATTTATCTATTTCTAAGGAAACTCTTGTGATCGTCATCACAAATCAATTCACTATTGGTATTAAAACCTTGAGAAACATTCAACTCTCCTAAAAACAATTGTATGTAATATCTAACACCCCCTCAATAATTATCTATACCATGGATCATTGTATTTTTTTTTGAGAAAACCAATTTTCCCAACTATCTCACTAGTCTTGGAAGGGAAGGTATCACAAATTAATTTATAAATAATTTACCTTGTCAAATTTTTTTTAGCACATTAGGATTTTTCCATGGATATAATGGAAGGATATCCTCATGCATCCTTATTATATTTAATAACAACCTATAATATTTTCTATCATACATTTTGTATTTTAGAAGGAAAATAGATCGAATGTTTCAAAATAGACTCAACCCAAGTTGATTAGAAAAAAATATCATATCACATGTTATAAAATTATATATCAATAAAAAGGTTTTTTTGAAAATAAATTCCTTGTTACCACCTATAAAACCCTTGATTTTAAAGATTCTTCTCGAAAAAATAAGCAAGGAACTTTGAAGGATCCCTCAAACATCATTCCACTATCTAGATAGTATACCTTTTTGAGTGATGCAAGGATGGGAATATGTACATACTTTGTTACAGTATGAGTTACTTCTAAGAATTTTTTAAAATTAAATTTTCAATGATTTTTCATAACATTTAAGTAAATTTTAAGGGTAAAGAACCCTTAATAGAAATATTAGAGAGTGTGGATTAGTCTTTTATTATTTGTAAAACAAATTGAGGGAGAAATTATATTTAAAGAGGGTATAATGTAAGATCCCAAATATTAAGGGAATCTATTCATTAATAGATGAAATAAATAATACTTGTGATAGAATATATTTGGTTAAAAATAATAATGATACCATAAAACATAGTGCAAGAACACATATTCATACTAATTATTTGGGAATTTTATATTTTCAAAAACCATTATAATGAAAAGGGGAAAAAGTAAAAAAAACATGCCAATAATAAGAGTGTAGCTTTCTTCATTTTGATCCATCATCAGTAGGATACCTACAAATATGGAGATGATAAAAATAAAAATAAAAAAACTATAATCATTCTCAATATCATAGTACTAAAATTGTTAGAGACTATTCAGTAAAACACCTTTTATATAGGTTACTAATAGAAAAGAAATTTTTTGGCCATTGGAAATAGTCTTTTATGTTTTCCAATAGAAGAAAAAAATATTAGAGATAATGAAATAAAAATATAATGATTAAAAACCATTTACAAAGTACACTAATATATATGATTTAATTTGAATTAAATTCTAAATTATTTAATGTAAAAAGTGTCATATCTATTATAATTTCTAAATCAATTAATATATTTATGTAATATTTTATAATTCTAAATTTTGAGTAATAAAAATAAAATGTTGAACTAAAATCAAAAGGGATATGAGTATAAAAAGAGTTAATATTCACATCTAATTGTTTATATTTTAAGAAAATTATATCAATAAAAATTTAAGCAGCTATCCATATTAACCTCATCATGGGATCATTCTTGGTAAGGTAGACTATAGGAGGTAACTAGCATTGGCCACAATCTTGGTGGCAGTGTGGCCTTGTATTAATGAATCTAGTCTACCACCTCCTAGAGAGGCTAGATAATGTATTAGAATAAAGCTTTCATAGGATTGTGTATAAGTCCCATTGGGAGTGAACCTCATTAGGAGGTTCTAGATAGATATTAATTTCACTTAAGTTATATGGGATCACTCAACTAATCAATGTTTGGATGCGGGATCATAAAACCTAGTTATAGTTCACTATTAAAAACATTGATTATATCATGACCAATACAACAACTCCCCACCACCTTCTGATATTTATCCCAAATTCTCCTTCTTTCTTAAGCCAAATCCCTTGACTATTCATCAAATCCTTCTCTGAAAATCCATTACTTATAACAATGTAGCCATCGAAGGAAACCCTTCGGCCTTATTTCCATAAACATAAACACTAGCTTGATCAACCTATGAACAAAATCCTCCACCACTATTGATTTTTAATAGCAAAAAAACTAGAAAAAATATCTGAGGATCTACCCATTATACATGTTTTTCCTCTGGAAAATTCAATCCACCAAGGCTTACTCTTGATCATTAAAGAATCATTGGCCAGAAAACTTGCATAAATGCATATTAATTCACCAAAAAAATTAAATTAGGTGTCACTATTTTAAAATAAATTCATTTTATTTTTATAACTCATTTCATCAGGTTAATTATACTCAAATAATGGCTTTGAGCACCTCATCTAACATAGTGCATGGCACTATTTCCATGCAGTTACTCCCCTCAATTATTCCATCTTCCCTTGAAACATACACTAAGTTCTATCGTAACCCGTATATGTATATATATATAAGAGCTCTTGATTACAACAAAAGGACCACATTCATTTGATTTGAAGAAAAACCCCATTATGAACTAATCCTTCCATCTAGTTTTCCATATCTTTCCACTGGTTCAATCACCCACCTCAATCAATAAGGTGGCCACAACCTCCATCTAGATCAAACATGACATTTTGGCAGAATGAGTGACCACTATTTTTTTGGAAAACAAGTAAGGGGAATTTTTATTATATATATATATATATATTATTTTCAAATGTAAATCATGTATTTAACAACATAAATATATGTACTACATTAAAATTTCATGTTTATTTAAGTTCTTAAGACTTCTAATTTTGAAAAGAATTATTTTTATAGTTATATATATGTAGGGGATTTACATTATTCTCAATATTATAAAATTAATTATGGTTTCTTCAAAAATTATGATACATATATGTGTGTGTTTATGTATATACAATTAATTTTCATTTAATTATTTAAAATGAGTAATATTTTTAGGTTATGATCTTCCTTGATTTAATATTTTCAGTCAATGCGAGGACAAAATGATTTATTTTGAAATGTTAATATTTATAATTTTATGTGTGAAATATTATTTTTGTTTTTAAAAATTATATGTTAAGAATATAATTGATGGTTGTTTATAATTATTTTATTGAAGAACAATTATACATATTTTTAATGGTATTATTTTATGTTAATAGTGATTTTACAATTACTATTATTTTATATGTGAAGGATTCATACCTTTACACCATTATTTAATAAATTCTATTGTGTAAATTTGATTCTTATTTTATTATTCTATAGTTAATTTTAAATGATAAAAGTTTTCATTTTATTTCATATTTTAATATAATGGATTTAATGTATTTATGAATGAAATTTTAATTACATGGGTATTAATCATTCCTTTGTTAACATCACATGCATCTATGCGAAGGCTATGTGTCATGAGATTTTTTTTACAAAATTAAACAATTATTTCTGAATAAATTTCATATTAATATATTTATTTATATAAAAATTATTATTTAATAATGAATTGTCATGTCTTTAAAGTGAAAACTCCAATTTATATATATATATAAAGGAAATATCAAAATCTATCTATAAAATTAATAACTTTAAATATGTACCCATGCTAAGGAAGTAGGGATTCAAATTACCCCTCTCGAAAGTGGGTAGGACTTGACAACCTGCAATGTGTCAAGTGGCCCCATGGTTTTTTTCAAAATCATTCATAATATTTTCTGAAAAATAACTGGATTATTTTAAATCATTTTCAAAGCAAAATTATTTTCAAAAGTATTAGTTTTTTTCAAAAAACTATGTATTTTCAAAGGAATTATATTATTTTCAAAGTCAAGTTTATTTTCAAAGGTATGATAATGTTTTCAAATGAAAATGTATTTCCAAAAGTATTATAGAATTTTCATTGTGTATGTATTTTCAAAAGCATTATAATATTTTAAAGTCAAAAGTATTTTCAAAATAATTTTAAAAATAATTTCTTCAAAGGATATTCAAAGGATTATTCAAAATATATATTACTCTGAAAAATTGTTTTCAAAATTATTTTGATAAAATTATATGTATTTTCAATGGATTTTTATAAAATTATTTTCCAAACGGATATTTTCAAAAAGGTATTTTTTAAAATTATTTTCACTGGATTTTTTTTACAACCCCATAAAGGTAAATTAAGCTCACCTTAAGTTTTATTAGATTTTTTTAGGATCCTTTAGAGGTTTCATGGAGTTTAGCTTCAATAAACAGCTTGAATGATAAGAGTTAAATTACTTATTTTTTATTTATTATTTTTACTCTTATAATATGTAATAGTGGTTGTTTTCATCCAAACACTAGACAAAAATGATTCTGAGACATAAATGATTGTTTTTTATTAGTTAATTTTTATAAAAAAAATTATACAACATTATTTTGTACCAGATTCAGGAGTGCAGGTCTCAGGGCCTTACAATTACATTACATAAATGTGCATAAACTAAAATGGGAAATAATTAGAAATGAATAATATTTTTAGAAATATGAAATCCCTTGGTTGATCCTCACAAAAGAGAATCTCAATTCTTAGAATAAATCATATATAAAAAAAATATATCATTAAAGGTGAAATTATATTGTAAAATCCAAAATGAAAACTATAGTAATGAAAATTATTATTTTAAAATTTATAATGGAATGGGTTTATAGGATGTAATTGAGGTAATATAGACATTGTATGACTATTGTGGAAGGGTATATAGTTGTTGGATATAATATTTTTAAACGTCTTACCATTTTGGAATTATTAGTATATAGAGTATATTAATAAAAATTATTTAGAAATTAAACATATGAATTTTGTTTAATTTAATGGAAATATAATAAATATTTTTGTGAAATAATAAAAAATATTTTAATTCACCCAGTAAAATATCATTTATTATAAAGAAACTAATTTTATGCATTGTTCATTTTTGTTAAATTTATTTGTTTTAATGAATGATATAGATAATATGTATAGATAAAATTCAAAGAATGATTACCAAAATAAATTATTAATATCATGGAAATAATTATACAATTTTAAGTAATACTAATTAAATTATATATGGATAAAGAAAAAATGTTTTATTTAAAAACATTATTTTTACTATATATTATATTCTTTATTTGGAATAAGAAATTTAATTAAATGTACTGTTTATATATATGAAAAAATTAATAAACATTCATTAATGGATTATTTATTAGTCAGAAATATTTATAAAATCATTCAATTTTAGAATGACTTATTTTTCAATGAATCATTTTTTTAATGTGTTGTGTATTTTTATTAAAATAAATTAAACTGGATTCTATTAAAGAATAATTTTAATGAAATTATATATATATATATATATATATTCAAAATAATTACCAATCATCTAAACATTATTACTTCTTATGGAACAAAAATAAATTTATTTTAATTTTTAAAAATATTTTTTTTCTAAAAATTGGTTTTATGTGTTATGTTTTCTTATATTAAAATTAATTTTTTATCGATTTTATAAATTTAATCCAATAAATTTAATTTAAAATTTCGAATTAATACTTAAAAATAGTTAATAAATTCAATTTCATTTTTAATCATAAAAATTAGTGACTGTGGTAAACATTAGTTACCACGGTAAATGTAAAAGAAGACAAAAGTGTTAAAATAAGGGGAGAAGTCTTGATCGAATGGCCCAAAGGCCTAATTTTTTATTCTGTTTTTTGGATAAACCCCCTTTTAAGTGAAAATGGGGGAAACCTCACAAGACTCCACAACTTAGAGAAATTAACACAATTTGAAAATAAAAAGGGTCACAATCATCCCAAGACAAGACTACACGGAAAAACTCCTCCCCAGCATCGACATCAATATGGCACGCCTCCACCTTGCATGACTGCTTAGCAAGCTGTCCCAGGAAGAAATGCATGAGCCTGGAACCGATGGTTGTTTCATACCCTCTCAATCATCTAAATCTGAATAGTCATGCACGATGAAGGCAACCTGCTCTAAATCCTCATCTGAATTAATCCTTGTAGAAGGTCTGGGACAAGCAACACCATATAGAAAAAAAACCAAATGATACATAACAACGTTAAAAAAACATCCAAGGGCGGCTGTCATGTCCCAGTTCACCACAATAAGCCCAAACCAAATAGATCACCTGAAAACCAGACCTTTCCCCTTCACAAAACCTCCCAAGCCATCACATCCAATAAATCCAACCCACCTCTTTCACCATGATATCTTTCACAAATAATAGCATCAAAACCAAATCAGTAGAACACCCAAAACCAATTGAAGAACACGCAAAATAGATCACGAACCGCAAAAATGAACAGAACACAAGGAGAAACCAAAATAGAAAAACAAAGGAAAGAAATAGAGATCCAGAAACCATCACAAAAAATCTGGTCACCCTAGCTGGATTTCGGAAGAATCTTCACTTCATAGAACCAAGCTAAACCCATCGCCACCATCACTCGAAGAGAATGTACATCCAACCAAATCACAAAACCGACCCGTGATTTCATTCTCTGACCACATCAGACCAAAAATCGACCACATCGCACCACCATGGAGAATCTGAGTCAACCAAAGGTCACAAACCTTCGACGCCGTAGAAGCCTGATGGTGTCTACCACCCACGACGCTGCCAGAAGACCCACAAATCCTCGGAACATGAACCCTCACCTTGACGATGTGAAAATATCAAGATCCAGGATGTCGCCATAGCAAGAGGAGCATGCCCAAATCCACTGAGAGCCAAGCATAAAGTCATAGTTGACCGAGTTGAGATGGCGGCGATGGGGAACCCTAGCGCTACGGAGGATCCCCTTACGGGCGCATCGGTATCACTCTATGGGATCAAGGGTTAATGTCTTGAAATACCACAAAAATATTTATAAATATGTGGATGAGATAATGGTATAAGAAACCTTATAATGTTTTTTTTATTTTGACACTTTGGATCCACTTTCCATGAGAAATTATATTCTTTATTCATTAAGAATTAGGTATTTAAAAAAAATTCTCCTCAAACTCACCTATAAAAGGACCCCTCCTCTACCCACATCAACTCAAGCCATATTATTTTTCATCACATTAAATAAAATCCAAAAATATCTTCCTACCAATCCTCTCCCTCTTTTTAGAACATATGGTCATAATAAGGAGTCTAAAATCCCTTATTTCCAAGAGGATATCCAAGTGAATATTCAACTCTCTAATGTAATAGTTATCCAAATCTTAATAATTAATATTTATTATATAAATTTAAATATTATAAAATATTATTAATCAATTAAATAACATGTTTCTCAACCCAATAATCTTTTATAAAGGTTTCATTATTACTATATTATAACATTTTTTACTCATTTATTGTTATAACATTATTTTGGTTGGTTTTAAAACCATTAATAACAATTTTATAAAGTTAAAATCATTATTGTCCAATAAAACATAAATAATGGTAATACTTTAAAATATTTACTCATTAAATATATATTCATATTTAAATATTGGTAGTATTACAATATATATAAACTAATAAATTCAAATTCTTTTTTAATTCAATAATCACTAAAAAAAGATATTTTTAAGTGTTTCTTTAAACCATCACCATAAGAACATGGAACTATAGAAAAATTTTAAAATATATATATTAAATATTTATTAATAGTATAGATATTATGAACCCATGATCATGGACCAATGACTAGAACCACCAAGTCGAAGAAAGTGTGGAAAAAATAAACAGTTAACACCCAAATATTAATTTTAACTATAATAAATTAATATATTGGTAATAAGAACATAGAAAATTAATTTTATATAGTAAAATTTGTATTAATAAGGTTCTTTTAAATATTAATAAAATACCCAAATTTAATAAAATTTTTATTAATAAGGTCCTTTAATTGAGAAAATCCCCATAATCATCACTTTTCTTATTCAATGTGGAATGTATTCATTCCAATTGATTTATTGTACAATAAAATTTAGTTTAATTTAGGTTATTTATAAATCTATATCATGTTCTCTATTTCAATTTATTTTCATTCAAACACTACCTATGTCATAAGGGTTTCCTTCCAATCTCACTTTGACATCGAGGTTGTTTAGGAATAAATATCAATCAAGGGAAATTATGTGGTATTTATCCATAAAATAAAATTAATTTTATTATACTCTAGTTGTTTTTTCGTTTTATATGTATCTATTACATTTTACCTCTCATTGGTTCAAAATTCAACTAAAAGGATTCTTGTTAGTGGATCTGGCCTTATCTTGTTAGTCCATAATATGTAGCCTCTGTGTCCTTGTTTTTTATATGATTTTAAGAATATAATTATCCAAAAATCTATTATTTAAATAATGAATTTTCAATTCACATTTACTTTCTTATGAAAATAATTAATAGAATCCTTTTTAACATTTTCCGAATTATCTTTTTCTCCCATTATTTTCTTCCATTTTATCTATAATGATTTATTTCTATATTTTCATAAGTATTCAAATTATTTTGTATTTATTTTTTCATTATTTTTAAAAATAATTAGTTTTATAAATTATTTCTATTTAAAATATAATTTATCAGAATTTATAGGATATTTCTTCTTACTTTTTTCAAAGATATTTTTAACACTTTTATAAAGTGTTTTCCATATTTGTTAATATTATTTCATATTTATTTTCCTCTTTATAAGATGTGTTTCAGTATAAAATCCACTTTATATCCCCAAAGGATTCATTTTTATACCTTCTGATGATTATAATTAAACTCATATAATTATCCTAGGTAATTTTTTAAATGATGTAATTGTTAATGTGATTATGTTCACATGACACTCATATATTTGGTTTTTCATTATATGGTGAGTGGGTCAATAATTATATAGCCCACCAATTAATTAGGTAAATATTTATATCTCATGAAATTTAAAGAACTATTAATTGAAACCAATACACTATGGGAATCTATCCACTATATTTATGGAATTTAGAGTGATCCTAATCAACTATGGGGCTTTGTACAGTATGTTTATAAAATGAAGATTGGGCCCAATAAGCTAATAAACTTTATTCACAATGTGATGATGTTCTTGGTTTTGTTCTAGGTCATAAAAATTTATTTTATATGCCTATTTATGTTTCATATTATTTTTCCATGTCTCTATGTTATACAACATTCCTATATTATGTTTTCATTGCTCATGATTGTTAACTTATGTTTCCACACTCAAATAACTCATATATTATGTTATTTTTCAAACTTGTTTTAATTATTAAAAAATTATATATGTTTTATGGGGTATTAATTTCTCATGTTATATTCATGCACCTAGATTGTGTTACCGTACCCATATGTTCATCTAATTCTTACTTATGATATTTGATTGTAATCTCTTATGTTTACCCATTCTCAGTGTCTGAGATCACCTTTTTTAATGTTTTCATTCCCTATGAAATGAAGAAGAAAATTATATTTAATATGTCTATAAGTGTATCAAGGGTTAATATTATATGTGGGATAGGTTTGATAATGATTTTATAATAATTATTTTATGTATCTAATCCCCAAATACACTAATATTATAAGTTTTGGGATATGATTTATTGTAAGATGTAATGAATATTCATTTAAAATGTTATGTCACGGTTGGTTGTCATAAGTTTGTATGAAATTAAGTTTTAGTTAATTTTGAGGATTAGGTTTTTAAGAATAATAATATTTAACTGAAAATGACATTTATTGAACCAAAAGTGTTATAGGATTAACTAATAATGTGATAAGATAAAATTAATTTTTCATAAGATTAACTGAATGTTCTATAGATTAGAAGATATGAGGATTAATTTCAGTTGTTAAATGATTTATCACTCTAAATATTACTATTTAATATTAATTCTATCCATTTTTGTTTTAGTAAGGGTTCATTCTTGAATAATTATATTGTGGTGCTGAATTGTATACTCAATATTGAAAAGAAAATATTTTATCGAAAATCTGTAAATTACTTCATATCTTAAAATGTCTCTATGAATTGAAGTTCATATCCCTAATTATTTTATATTTAATTGTTCATGAAAACAATTTTTGGTTAAATTATCATATCCCAAGTCAATAAATCATTTCTAATATATTTTTCTCGTAAATTTCTTCCTTCAAATTTTATTATTCTCCCTTTAGTTGAATTTGATGTAATTTTGGACATGGATTGGCTCTATCAGCATAGATACCATATTATTTTTTAGGATAGGTAAATACAATTTCATATCCCAAATAAACCAATGTTTCTCTATCAGTGAAACAATGTTTATGATCTATCTATAGGAAATACATCCCCTACATGGCTCTTAATACCCAGAAATAAGGTGTGTTTATCTTAAATGTTTTAGGAGAATCACAATGTTAAATATGAATCTATTGTGTTTTAATATTTAGATGTATTTATAGAATATTTTTATAGTATTCCAATAGATCATGATGTTATATTTTTTATATAAATCACACAAGGTGATATGCTTATATCAAAGGCTCCTTATAGAGTAATCCCAATTGAATTTTATGAATTGAAGAAGAAATTCCAATAGAATGTGGATAATTATTTTATACAAAAAAATTGATTCACCATTGGATGTAATAATACTATTTTGTAAGAAGGAACATAGGGCAATGCATATTTTTATGTGTTATCATGAACATAAAAAGGTCATGACAAAGAAAAAGTATCATCTTCCCTATATTGATGACTTGTTCATCCTAAAATAAGGGGATCAATACTCCTCAAAAATTAACCTTAGATCTAGATATCATAAAATAAGTATTAAAATAGATGATCTACCCATGACATACTTTTTTATAAGACTTAAACACATTGAATTCATAGTGATTAAATAAATTTATAATGATTCCAATTAGACATACAAATTCACCTATTATATTCCTGGATATAATAAATAATTTCTTGAGTTTTTACTGCAATTAGTTTTCAATAGTCATTATTGATGATATTGTCATATATTATAAATTTAGGAATGATCATGAAGATTATTTTAGGAATGTGTTGGAGACCATGTAAATGAAAGAAATAGTTTGCAAAATTTAGAAAGTGTGAATTCTGGTGTGATAAAATACCATTCTTGAATCATGTGACAAGAAATGAGGCTATATTTTTGGATCCATTAAAGAATCAAGTAATTAGATAATTTCCTAGAGAAGTCACTATAATTGAGATGTGTAGTTTCTTAGATTGGAGAGATGTTATAACATATTCATGATAAATTTTTCATGACTCTCAAATCCAAAAAAAACATATTAAATCATAAGGGAGTAAACATCTTATAGATAGATTAGTGTAAATAAACTTTCAAATAGGCCTAGATACGGTGGGTAAGTAAACCCTTAATCCCATGAGCATAGAGTGGATAAGGTTTTTTTGATATACAATGATGCATAAAATATTTTATTTGGATGTATTTATCATGTAAAATGACATGGTGGTAGCTTGTTCCTTAAGTTAATTAAAGGAATATGAACAAAAATACATGATACGTGGGTTGAAGCTAGCAATGGTAAAGTTTACATTAAAGATATAAAGTCATATTTATCACATATTGTTGTGAAAAATGATAATATAATCATATTCCTATTATGTGCATAAAATATGATGTCCCTAGTATTACCTATGGTAGTAAACTAGATATATCATTAGAAATAATATCTTCAGTCAAAAACATGTTAAGAATACACTCGTATTTTCATCATTGATAGAAATTAAAATTTTGAGTTTGAAATAAATTTAAGGGGAAATAATGAAACATCCCAAATTTAAATATTCATTTTAATTCCCTTAGTTACTTCTTTTATTCTTCATAATGGATCAAATCATAAATAAGAAATATATTATATATGATATAAATTAAATTTGAAAAAATTATTCATTTCTATGTGAACATTTCTACATAAGTACATTAAACCATTAATTATGTACCATGTATTATTACATTCTATGGATGATTTCATCCCATAAATGTAAATAAATTAAAATGGGAGAATAAATAAAAAATAACATTATTTTTACAGCTAGTAAATCATTTAGATCATCTTCACCAATGAGAATTAATGTTAGTAGAAAAAAATATATACTGAGGAAAAATATCATGAAATTAGAAATCATGTCACAAAATATAATATGAAAACTATTGGAATGATATCTTTTCTTTCTTAAATATGAATGGAATGAATTTTTAGGAAGTAATAATATAGCCATTATATGACTATTATTAAAGGGTATATAGTCATTGGGTATAATACAAATAAAGATGTTACTAGATTGAAATTATTGATATATAATTGATATAAATATATCATATTTTGATGTTAAAAATATTTATTATAAGTAATTTGTTTGAAATAAAAAAATATTCTTGAAATAGTATAAAATATTCTAATTCACTTTAGAAAATATAATTAATTATAATGAAATTATTTTTAAGAATTATTTATTGTAATAAAATTTATTAAATTATAAGAATGATATAAATAAAATTTATTGATAAAATTCAATGAATGATCAGTTAAATAAATTAATAACATCTAATAAAAAAGTAACTATAATTATTGCGAATTTTTTTATTCATGGCTAAATAAATATGATTTAATTAAAAAATCTTTTATTATATATTATATGACTTTACTTGGAGTGTGAAATTAATTTAAATTTATTATTTACTCATATAAATAAATAAATAAATATTCTTGTGTTGATTTTTTAATAATTACTAATAAAGGAAAAATCATTTAATATTAAAAAGACATATTTTTAAAAGAATTTTTTCCTATACGTTGTGTATTTTTATTATAGGGAATTAAAATAATATCTATAAATAATAATTTAAATAAAATGAACTATATATATATATATCTATGTATGTATATATATTCAAAAAAAATTAAAAAAACATATAAATATTATTACTTGGTATGGAGTAAGAATTAATGAATTTTATTATTAAAATATATTTTTCAGAAAAATATTTTTTTTTATGTTATGAATTTATATATTAAAATTGATTTTTATTATTTTTATAAATTTAATATGATAAATATGATTTCATATATGGAAACTGAATTTAAAAACTGTGCAACATAGTTAATTTAATTTTTGTTAATAAAATCAGTTATTGAGGTAATAGTTTGTTACCATGGTAAAAGTAAATAGTCATAAGAGGTTTAAATGAAGGGGTAATGTTCCAAAATATCTTAAAATTTATATATCTAAATTTTTGGTTGATTTCTTGATTGACCTACCCTTACTATTTCATCATTATTTTTCTTCTTAGTATTTACTTTTGCATCATAATTCGCATTTCATTTTCATTAAAAAATTGGTATTTGTGAAAACTCCATTGAAGCATGCCTATAAAAGGCAACCTCCTATACTAAACTCAACCCAAACATTTAATTATGTTTTTTTATTAATAACAACCTAAATTATCTCCCTAAAAACTCTATCCCATTTTTGGGAACCATATATCACAAAGTGTCCCAAATCCATCTTTTCCAAGAGGCTCTCTAAGAGAATATTTAAGTCTCCAATATATGTGTTATCATATAATTAATAATTATTATTTATATTATTTATCTAAGACTTATTAAATCTAATTAATAACATTAATAAAAAAATTAGATAATTTAGATTCTATAAATGTGATATTACTATAATACGGTAGTATATTCTTTCTCATTCAGTCATTATAATGTGTGCTTGTTTGGGTCAGTTTTACCACCTATATAAACAATGTTATAAATTTTAAATCATGAGTAACTAGTAAAACTAAATTAATAGTGATATGTTGTATTTATTATTAATTTAATATGTTTTAATAATTATAGAGTATTAATATTCAAAAATGTATTCATTAAAATTTTATATTCTTTTGTTAATTCAAGAATCACCCAAAAGGATATTTTTAAGAATTCATTGAGAAATATCAATATAGGTTACATAAAATGACCATGGGACTCCATAAATATATCAAAAAAATATTTCAAATCTTAACTAACATTTTTATTAATAAACGCATGGTCAAGGAGAAAAGAACCAAATCCACCAAACTAAATCATGCTTAGAAAATTAATATTAGTGTAACAATTAATTTTAAATGAAATATATTAAGTAAAATTATTTTAGTATGGTTATAATAAATATTGAGAATAAATATATATTTATTATAAAATGAGTCATATAACATTTGATAACAAATATTTCCAAGTTAAGGGTTTCTCATCTAAATTTTCTTTTATTGTGATACGCTTTATATTCACCACTTATCTTATTTTATATTGCGTATATACTTCCCAATTGATATATTATATCATAATTTTTTTTAATTATGGTTATCTAAAATTCTATATCATGGTCTCTCTTTCAATGCCTACTGATTCAGTAATTTCTAACGTACTAATGATTTTTTTCCAATATCACTTTAAAATCATTATTTTTTATGACTAAATTTACATCAAGATAAATTCTTTGATATTTATCACTAAAATACCATTTATTTTCTTATAATATCATTATTTATTGTTTTTAAATGTCTCCAAACAATTTCACCTCCATTTGGTTCACAATTCAACTAAAAGGATACCTCGAAGTGGAGTTGACCTTATCTCTTCCTTCCAGTCATGATTCTTTCTCCGCGATATCCATATTTTTCGTATGATTTTATTGTTTTATATATCCCTAAATAAAATATTTATTTATGTTATCTTCTAATTATAATTAATTTCATTAAAATTGAATAAAAGTAATATTTTTAAACTTTTTCCAAAAGGTCATTTTATCTCGTTCTTTTCATCGATTCTCTTTACGAAGATTCATTTTCAGGTATTCATAAATATTCAAAATAATTAATTTCTAATTATTTTTCTAAAAATATTTTTTATAAATAAATTAATTTTAATATAAAATTTATCTTAATGTAGAGGAAATTTCTTTTTTTTCTAATCAAGTGTCTAATTATCTTATAATTTTTTTTCATTTACATGAGTATCCATTAATGTTTCATCATTTTTCCTAGAGATATATTTCAATGGATTCATCCACTTTATTTCCATAAGTGATTTATTTGTATGACTTGTGATGTTTCTTATGAAACCCCTATCATTATCATTGTTTAATTATTCTATGATGGAAATATGAATATGATCATGTTCATGCGACACATATGTATAGTTTTATATTATATTGTGGGTGGGATCAGAATTATATAACCCTTAAATGAATTTGGAGAAGATTTATATCTCATGATATAAAAAGTAAAGGGGAGAGAGCCTAGTATACTCTAGGACTCATCCCATTTAGTTTTTGGAATTGGGATCGAACCTAATCCCCTATGGGACTCAATCCCTTATTTTTATTTAATGATAAGTGAATCAAATCCAATATGGGACATTGTATACTATGTTTAAAGAAGGGTGATCAAATCTAATTCATAGTGGAATGCTTTCCACTTTGATTATGGAATGGGGAGTTAACTAAATCTGCTATGGGAATCTATATTATATGTTTATGGAGTGGGGAGTGAACCTAATTCACCTTGGGACTCTATTCATTATATGATGATGGTATTGGAAATTTAGCTTGACATGAGAAATGGTTTTTTATTTCATATCAATATTACACACCCATATTCTCCATCTATATGTTATAAAATATTTCTATGTTCTGTTTTAATAGATTGTGATTATTAACTCATTTTTTCTAACTTATATGTATCATGTCTTATGTTATGAAAAAATTCATTTTTTAATGACTCTTAATTTATGATATCGGCTTTATTATGAACAATTTTTAATTTAATTTTCATACACCTAGATTATATTATCATTCACACATGTTTGTGTTATGGTCACTTATGATTTTCAACTGTAATATCTTATTATTACCCTTATTTAGATTCTAATTTCTTTATTTTCTTATTTCTCCTTACATAAGAAATTTATCCAAGTATTATGTGTAATATATCTAGAAGTGTATCATTTGTGATGAGCATTTGTTGGAGATGTCTATAATGTTTGTAAAATATATTGGCTATGCATCTAATATTCAAAGAAAATGTACCAATAGGTTTTTAGGTTCTATTTATTGTAAGATATAATGATTATTCATGTAAAAAAAGTTAAATGTATCCATGTTATGGCTGGGTTTTATTAGTGATGAAAATACATACCAATGAAAACTAATGATATTATTCACATAAGAGTATAAGGATGAACATTCAATATTTGTGGGATATAGTACAATATAAACATATTATTACTATTTAGAGATATCATTTTATTCAAGGATGATACATTCCCTAAATTTTAAGGATGATACCTTCCCACCCCTTCTAATTTTTTCGTTATCTATGATACCAAATTGCACTTATGTAATCACTAAAATTTATTAGTGACAAAATATGTGTCTTAGACTCAATTCAAACATAATAAGTAGTCAACCACATTAAAGTCAACCCTTGTAAAAATTAATCTCTTTATTTTATTTAGTTTTATTTTAGATTCATATAGATAAGAATGATATTTAAATTTAATGGATCAAGACATTAATTGGGTAAAAAGTTTCATTTAAAAGAATGAATTGTAAAAAAAATCAATGAATTATCCCCCCGCCCTTTTTAGTGACACGTCACCATTTAACTCTGTACTTAAAGTTGTAAAATGGACAAGCTTTCCACAAAAATATCCAATTATGACAAAAGAATAAATAGGGAATCTAAATTTTTCAAGAAAAGAGGTTTTACTATATTTGATGGAAAGAATTTTCATGGCTATAATAGCATGATCCTTATAATATTTCACAGGGACTAGATGTTTTTTATGATGTTATAGTGTGATTTAAACCACTTGAGAGAGGATATCCCGATAAATTTTCTAATAAAAGTAATTTGGAATTTGATGGAAGATAAAGGAATGAAATTTTTATATCCCTATCTAAAAAAATTATAAGGTTAATTGCACTCAAAATTATCAAAGATATATGGGATAAGATTGAGAAAAACTTTAATAGGGTATTTAAAATTTATAGAATCTAAATTATAGATATGGAAGTAAAATTTAAAATATGTTAAATTGGATTATAATGATGAGACTATTAATTAAATCATCACATGGGTGGATGAGAATGTAAATAATATAATGGGATTTTATGATTTACCATTTTTAAGAGATTAATGAAAAATTATCCAAGATGATTTTATGAAAATGATTCATCTTTGTAAAAAAAGGATGCATTATCCCTTAATAATTCATATAACACACCTTTTCTATTATTAGATAATGAAATACATTTTGTTTATGAACAAAGTAATAGAATATATGACCTTTACAGAAATAAAAAAAGACAAAACCAAGAAAGAGGAAGATGAGTACTCAAAATAATATGAATATGATGATAAATAAAGGGATTATGAGAATAAGAGGATAAGTAATATTATTTCAATGATCTTTAGTAAAGAAAAGGGTAAGTAAAAATAAAAAATCTGACTAAAATGATTTCCTTGTGTTTGAAATTTTCATTTGAATATCCAAAGAATAATAGTGGATAGTAGGAATATTATGATCATGAAAAAAGTCATCAAAAAAAGAAATAAATGGGTTTGATTTTATATATAATTTAACAAATTTATTGAGATAAATGAATGGTTTACAAGAAGAAAATAAATAATTATGCTAAGTAAATAAGAAGTAGACTATTCCTATAAAAGTTTAAAATTTGAAGAAAATTTTATATAAAGGATTAGGAATTTTATGGTTCATGTTGAAAATCATGAATAAGACTAAGGTATTGAGGATGAATGTGAAGAAACCAAAACTGAGTATATGTTGAGAGAAAATCACAATTCATGTCCTAACTAGAGAACCCTACACAAGATGGAGATTAAACCCCTAAAAAATACTTTGAGAAGATAAAGAAATGTAAGGATGAATTTCAATATAATAAGAATGATTGCCTTATGTAAATAAAAATTCTCAAAGTAAAATATGTTAAATAAGACAAGATGTTCAAATATGTTTAATAAAAGTCATCTACAAAGGAAAACAATTAAATAACACATAATAAAGGTTTAATAAATATGAAGACACTAGAAAAAATAAAATTTCACTACAATATAGATATGTACACTAAGGTATATTCATAAAAAAATTATGATAATTACTTAATAAAATATCATGTAAAATATTCACATGTAAATAAAAGGAATGTTAAACTTTTCCTTTATAACAGATCAGGATCAAAGGGAAAATCTATCCAATCTTCAATTGATAAAAATTAATTTAATACAACATATTTATCAAAAGGAGATAGAGATATCTCAAAAAAGTAGGTTTCCCCTTGTAAAATAAAATTGGATTCCATAAATTTATCTACACAACATGCATACTTTCATAGAAAACTTCAATAGTTTCGTGGGAGATTATGTTTTAAATAAAGCTTACAATAGCCTCAAACTTGCACTCCCAGATCTGATGAAAAAAATGAATCTTTAAATTTTTTGCTTGATATCGATAAACATGGACAAATTTCATCCATCCAAAACTTAAAATGTCAAAATTAAATGATAGATCACTAACATACCAAAGGAATATTCAGATTTATATTTTTAGAAAGTTATCAAAAAATATTACATAACTTCATGGATACTTAAACAATTTATTCATAAAAATATAAATAGTGTTTCACTGTGTTATTCAACTCTAGTAACCTTATTAGGAATAACACACTTAAAACCATTTATAACAACCTGGGTAAAATGAAATATAACAATGGTGAGCCCAATTTATCAGTAAGTTTAAACATAATCATTAAAAGATGGATTTCTTTAGTGAACATAAGATGAGAATAAGGGCATGATCACAAAATAAAAGTACATGATAAAACGATAATAGATTTCATACCCATAAAATAATATTTTATAAATCATGAATCATGTAATTAAAAAAATTGGGAACAACTTCGAAAGCGACACATGACAAAAGGAAGAAAATTACGTTAAAGTACAAGCCCGGGGACTTGACCTCGTGACATGCCCCTCACCCCCCCCCCCAAACCCTTACCACCCCACCACCAATGGTGGGGAAATCAAGGAATTAATATTTAACATAATATAGGACTCATATATATAAAAAATCCTTCAATAAAGGATACATTAGAACTTGATGCATTAATAAAGAAAATTTTCCAGTAACTTGGAACGTCATTTTCATATCACTCTAATAATCACTCTTATAAATGGAATAACCGGCATGGTAAATTACAATAATCTATTAGGAGAAAACTATAACCAGTTAACTTTTTCCCTTTCCCTACTACATTGGAGATCTATATCATAATCACCCATCATCATGAGATATAATGGGCTCACCCATCATCATAAACAATGTCAAAAAACTATAAAAAAATTATAAGACATGAAATATTTCATTTTTCAATATGAAAATAACCATTGTTCATTCATATATTGATTTTACCATGGAAAATAAATGGATTCCATTAAAATATATTACAAACAATCATAATTCTTCTAGATAAATAATATGGATGGTATCATTACAACATTTATCTAATAGAACATATTTAAAATCAAGGGTTATTATTGATGATAAATAGAACTTCTATAAAATTTATTATTAAAAATATTCTTGAAGAAATTAACATTTCCACTTTGAATATCAATTTAAAAAACTAAACATTCAAAAAATATTATGAAAAAAAATTCTTTGAAAAAAACCACGTAAAATTATAAATGAATCTTCAAATAAAATAATTTTTATGATGGTTGTAAAATCCCTCCTTTTCATAAATTTTAAAAATAAATAGTCTTTTTAAACATTTGTACATGTAGTCAAAAGTGAACTATTTGTATAAAACTGTGAAATTTATTTTTAAAAACTCTTAAATGAAAGTTAAAGACCATGTAAAATAAAATTTTGAAATAATTTTTCTTTATAAAAAAATCCATGAAATTATTTTAAAAAACAGAAATATAAAACAGAAATATTATCGATCTAAAATAAAATACAAGATTAGTTTCACTTCTAAACAACTTTCTAGATATTTATTTAATAAATATGGGATGAAATAAAAATTAAACATTTAAACCACATTCCTAACTAAGGGATAGGAAAAGATAAATGGATTAAGAAAAAAGGAGTATATCTTTTCCCTAAACAAACCTTGAACATAAAAAATTTCAAAATTAAAGGAGATGGTAACATAAATCCTTTAACACTTAGGTAAATTTGAACTAAAAATAAATTTAATTAAAGAGTGCAATATGGATCTATAAATCTAATCAATTTCATAAATTAATGTATCTACATTAATTCATGAGGTAGGAATTAAACCATAATAGGAAATCATGGTGCATGACTTGAAATATATCATAATAAAATGAAATGGAGACAAAGAAACCCTTAAAAAGATCACAACTTTGGAAGGGAAAATTAATATATTTTGTGATTATTAGCTCATATGTAAATCAACATAAATCAAGTAAAATTCATAATAAAAAATTATAGATCAATTCATGAAAAATAACTGTATAATAAATTCAACGAATAATTAATATAACCCAATAAAATTAAATTGAGTTATAAAATCGATTTCCACTTAGTAAATTTTAATTCAAATCCACCTAGATGAAAAAGTTTGAATTATAGTATAAAATAATAAGAATCAAAAAGAATTCATAATATAACATGTAAAATGGAATTTATATACACCATATAAAATAATTTAGGTTCATAATATTAAAACATGCCAAAATGATGATAAAATAAGGCGAAATACCTTACCTTGAGTCTATAAATGCTATGTATGTCCTTGAAATCCTATTTAATAAACATTTATCAATTATTAAATTTTTTTATAACATTTTACAGGTTTATTAATTTATAATTAATTCATTTGTATCATTTATTACAATTCCAAATTTATTTACTTAATTGATTATGTCCACATCATGTGTTTTGAGGTTGTGCAACTCAAAATTTCAAAACAGATTCAGTATCTTGATCATCGTTAGTGCGGTCATTGTTCCATAATATATAGACTAATAATATTTAAATAATTATAATATTTATACATTAAATATATTTTTAAAACCAAAAATTAAATATTTTTATGGAAAATTATTTACATCACAATTATAGAGGTGATAAGTCCTACAAACATAGGAGTAACATTTTCATTTTTCAATGTGCATGAGGAAAGGAAGGTAAGTATCGTTTAATTTTTCAAAAATTATTATAATTTCATAAATATAATTATTTATCAATAAGTAAACTGATATATACCAAACATTTTATATAGTGATGAAAAACAAATCACATAGCTTTTTTGAGGTGGTAGTCCACACGTACGGATGAACAACGCTGTCATTTTTTAGAGGATAAGAAAATTAGAAAGTAAATTATATTTTATATTTAAATAATTATAATCTTGTAATTAATATAATATATATAATATAAATCCACAATTATGTCCAGCCTTGAGAGGTGGTGATAGAAAAGGAATTTCATTGGTTTCTAAAGTGGTAGTCCTTCATTTATCAGAATTTTTTTTGAAGATTTTATGGTGGTATTAGAATTAATAAAATTAAAACACTGGGATAAGAACTATACCTATTCCTCAGAAAACTTCTTTAGGTTTATTCCTAAATCCTTCATTGGATCATTTTCTGATCAAACTAATGAATCTAAAAGTGGGTATGGGTTTTAGAAAGGTATTTGGGTATCTATTTTCTTATCCAAATGGATATTTAAGTTTGTATAATAGAGGATAGTGGGTGTCATTTTATAAGTGAGGGGATGGGTACTTTTTGAAATATATGAAATATTATTACATAATATGTGTCTAACTCATGTAAAATGTCTCAAAAATAAAATATAATTAAATATAAGTAGAATATAGTCTTAATGTGGTCATAAAATAAAAATTTTAATGTCTTATATATTATTTTAGACCTTATCCTTTGGATTAACCCTTCCATTAATCATTTTTAACCATAACCACTCGAACAATGTTTTCAATATAAGAGCGTAATAAACATACTTATAAGTTGTGAAATATATCAAAAATTTCTAAGGGATGAAATTTAATACTATTTATCATTATACTTGTCCTCTTAAATAATTTTTAGGATTCTGAAATATTTAAAAAAATCATAAAATACTATTAATGTTATTTTAAGAAATATTCACATAATTTGACTTTGAAAACAAAATTAAATCAGTGAAATTTAAATATAATACATTTAACTAGAAATAATATTTAATCATTAACTATAAAAAAATTATATCAAAATATAATAATAACAATTTACTTTTTATGTTTTTAAAATCATTTACTTTAATTTTATACTGCTTGCATAAGCACATTGTTGGTGTTGTACAAAAATTTAAGGTAACTATTTCTTCACTAAAGATTAAAAAGAAGTTTTTAACAAAAAAGTAATTTAATTAATCTAAAAATAACGTTTATTTTATATTATTAATATACTCTTATCCATATGTGAAAATATAATAGAAATTTAAAATAAAGAGTGTAACGTTTTTTATTTCTCTTTAGTTAAAATATTATATTTAATTTTTAATTAAAAAGGGAAAAACATTGAACAACACCTAATAATAGATGATATTGGTATTAATTAAGTCATTAAATATATTAATGTAGTGTTTTAAGGTCATTTTTAGCCCTTATCACATTAATTTTAACCTTAATTAGTCGATTTACCCTTACCTACATGACAGATACTTAGAACAATTATTATTCATAGTGACCAAAAATAAAAGGGAAATATTTAATAAATTTAAACTTATAAATTCCAAAAATTATTTCCATTTTATAATATTTAATTCACTTAATTTCTATAATTTAATTTTAAATTAAACAAATAAAATTCAACAAAAAATGGTTATTTAGAAAAATGCATTTTTAAGTACCAAAATGTTTTTATTCCGAATTAAATTTTAATATTGATTCCAATTAAGTTTATTTTATTATATTTAATTAAATTAAACTAATTTAATTTCAAAACTAATCAAAAATAGGATGATACTTTGTAAATACTTGATGAAAACAGATATCTTTCAATAAAAATAAGTATCTTTTAATATTCATTGAAAAAACAAAACTTCTAGAAAATTATCAAAATAATTATCCTAAGATAATTTATAAAATTGTTAATTCCAAAATAAAGTCAATTTTTTAATTATAATTAAATATTATTAGAAATCATTCTTTTAAATAAAATTATTTGATGCATTAAAACCCATTTTGGCAAGAAATAAAGACTTTTACTTTTTACTGAAAAAATACATAATATTTGTATAATAAATATAACTTTATAGAATCTAATTAATGGATATTAATAATGTAAGAAAAATATTTATATTAACATCACCCAGTTTGTTACATTCATCCCCCTTTTGAAATATCATCCTCAAAGTTTTATCCTATGCCTGATACAAAGGGATTAAATTATTTTCAAAATCAATTCCAATTAGTTGAAGGTAAAACATACTAATAGGAAATAAAAACCTTTTAAATATTTTAAAAAAATACCTTTTTTAAAACCCACATCATAAAAATTGATAATGAAACTTCCTTTTAGAAATTGAGATTGGGAAATATTAAGGCCATTTGGAATAAAACATAATTATATATCCAAATATGACAACATTAGTGGGATGTAAAAATAAGGACACGGATGAAAAGCATAATGTTCAAATATTAAAATAGAGGGATATATAACATTGATCACAATAAATTTAATGGTCACAAGAAATATAATTTCAGCATAATTATACACCAAAGTGGGGTGAAAATTTTTATCAAGTCATAAAAATGTAGGTAATAGAATAACATTTTTTCAAGATACTTTTTCAATAATTTTGGATATTTTTTACCATATAAATTAATAAAATAAGTAAATATACTTAATTTATAATTATAACTTCATCCATAAAAAATTCCACAATAATACCATATTTTTCTCCAAATGATGAGTATTCAAGAATAATTTTTTGTTCATGCAGCACTAAAATCAACTTCTAACAGATCAAAAAAATCCATAAAAGGATAAAAATATATTCCACCTATCTTTAGATATTAATTAAAAAAAATGGTTAGCATAAGGTAAAATAATATTTGAAATTTAAAAACCTTCATATCAAGGAATAATAAATTAGGCTCTAAAATTCTACAATGACCCCAAATGTTAAACTTAGATCCTTCCATAAATAAATTACCCTTCACCCAAATTTACCACAATAAATATAATATTAAATAATGTTTTAACATAATATATTATGTCATACACTACATATTTCATCCACCAAAAAATTAATAGAATTTTTTTTAAGTAATCATGTATCTTAAACTACATGATATACCTAAGGTTTACCTATACCCTCACCTAATAAAACATCTCCCCAAAATATCGTTAATCACTTTATAATTACATCACTTATAACCTCAATAGATGGTGTCTATACCTTTAAATTTTTGGTCAAACATAAACATAAAATCCCATGATGGTATCCATAACTCTTAAGTTATCCTCACATGAGAACATCCTAATCTGAAAATTTATCTAAAACATTTCTCTAAAACCAACTATAACTTCCCAAATCCCGTACTGCCAGATTCAATGCTGAAAACAAAATATTTACATTTATGAATTTAATTGAATGAAAATGATCAATTTTTAACCATCCAAAACAAACAACATGAAAAGGAAATATTAGATAACTTATATACCAAAGGAACATTTAGTTTAAAAGTTTAGATAATTGTGGAAAAGTCTTACATAACAACTTGTATACAAAAAATAGCTAATTCATAAAATTCTACATCATCTACCACTAAGTTCATCAAATATAGTAATCTTAGTATGCATCACATACTTTCAACATTTCTTAAAAACCTAGGGAAAATGAAACATAGGAAGGATGAGCTCAAATGATCGGTAAGGGTAAACATAGGAATTAAAAAAATAGATTTCATTAGTAAGAATAATATGAGAAAAATGGTATGATTACATAATCAAAGTAATTTAGAAAAGAATAATTGAATTCATAGCCATCAAAACCTTGTTCATAAATCATGAAACATGGAATAGATATTTAGAAAAATACAAGAGTCGCATAAGTAAACAATCATTACTCATGTGAAAACAATCCTTGATCAAAGGATACCTTAGAACTTGATAAAATCCTAAAGTAAATGTATTGGTAAATTGGAATATAATTTTTATATCACTCTTAAAATCACCCATAAAAATGTAATAATATACCCGATAAATTCAAATAATTTATTCGGAGAAACCTATAACAGGTAAAATTCATCTTGTAACCCAATTCATAAAATAGATATATCAATCTCACCCATCATCGTGAGTTATATCAGGATATCCTATCATAATAAACAATGTTTGAGAACTATATCATAAACTTAACACATGAAATATTTTTTTTTCAACATAAAAATTGCTACTTTTCTTTAATATCTTGATTTACCTATGGAAAAGAAATGGGTTCCATGATATCACTTATAAATAATCATAATACATCTAGAAAAATAATTTGGATAGTATTTTTATAATATATCTATAGTGTAGGATAATTAAAATTAATGTTTATTGACATTGAAGGATAGAAATACCATAAAAATATCATTAAAAAATTCTTGAGGAAAATTCCCTTTTAACATTTAAAATCACTTTTCAAAACCAAAAAAATCATGAAATAGTGTGAAAATAATTTTTTTAAAATTAACTTGGAAACTTATAAATGATCCTTCAAAAATAATAACGGTCATGATGGTGGAAAAAATAACTCATTTAATAAATTTTCAAAATAAAAAAATCATGATTTTGTAAAGAAAGTAAAAAGTGACCCTTGCAGAAAACATTAAGAAATTTATTTTTAAAAAATTTTAAAATATAGATAATGATCACATAAAATAACTTTAGAATATAATTTTTTATAAAATAACAATATATAGTTTATTTTGGACAACATGGATATGGAAGATAAATTTTCTATATCTAAAAGAAGATACAATATCAGTATCACTTATAAACAACTTTCTTGATGATTCTTTATCTATGAATGGATAAAATGGAAATTAAACATGTAAAACACATTTATAATAATAGTAGAATAAATATATGTGGTTAAATAAAATAAAATAATATTATTTACCCATAGGATCCTTGAATATAAATAATCTCAAAAAGAAAAGATATTGTAACATAATGCTTTTACCGCTTTGGTAACTATAGAATCAAAGAGTCAAATAATTAAAGAGTATAATATATATCTTTAAATACCATGAATTTTATGAATTAAGGTGGTAAAATTATTTCCTAAATATTTTTGTATACTATAAAATTAAATCATTATGCATGACATGAAACATGTCTCAAGAAAATGAGATTGAGAAAAAGAAACTCATGCAAATATCAAAAATTATAATATGATAATTAACCAATAAAGTTATTGTGTAAAAATATTTAAATACACATAAAACAATTTTAAATAAATAATAAAACATTTTAGATATCAATTCACACATAATAATGGAATAAAAATCCAATGAATAAGTAATATAACCCAATAAAATGAAATTGAGTTATAAAATCCATTACATGATTGTAAATTTAAATAAAAGTTGAATCGGATGAAATATATTAAATTTTAACATAAAATAGCATGAATTATTAATAATTTATTATATAAAATAATAAAAGGGTTGTATATACACCATATAAAATAAATTAGATTCATACCATTAAAATATGGCTCAATGAGACGAAATCCCTTACCTCGAGTCTAGTGTTTCCATGTATGTCCTTTAAATATAGTAATGAAAAAAATCAGCAATCATTTAATTGTTTAATAACCTTTATATGTTTATTAATTTATCACTAAACCATTTTCTCATTAATTAAAATTATTAATTAATCTGTAATGTCTATGTCTAGAGTTTTGGAGACTTTTGGTTCATTATTTCAAAAGGGATTTTGTATGTTGAACACGGTCAATGGGGTCATTAATACATAATCTTCATAATATTAATCATAAAATAATTATAATTTTTATACATTAATTAAACTTTTAAAACCAACCATGAAAAATGGTTATGAAAAATTAATTATGTTATAATCATGGGGATGGTAATATGTACGTGTGCATAACTAACGTTTACATTTTTAAAAGATAATGAGGGAATTAAGGTAATTATAATTTCATATTTATTGAAATATGATTATATAATAAATTTCAAATTTTATATTTAAATAAACTTTTATATACCATCCATGTGATTTGGTGATGAAATACGAAGCACATTGCTTCATGGAGGTGGTAATCTACACATATGCACAAACAACATTATCATTTTTCAATGAATAGAAATGAAATAAAATGGATGATATATTATATTTATCTATTGGTACTTATGTCATAAATGTCATATATATACATTAAATTCAATATTTTGACCCACCAAGAGTGGTGGTGATTTAAAATGAATTACATCAGTTCATAAGTTAATTATCCACCAAACTCAAAAAGGATTGTTTAATTTACAATTTTATTGAAGAAAAAGATAAACATAGTTTAATAAGTTAAGATAAAATAATATTAGTGTATTTAATATACATGTTTGATTATTTTATAAATCTTGAAAAATATTTTATGGAGTTATAAGAATAAATAAAATGAAAATGATATATTTAGAACTATACCTCTTATTCAGACAACCTCTTATGGATTATAAAAATAATAATTTCTAGGTTTTTTTCTCATAAAAATGGAATATAGTAAATGGGGATAGATTTTAGGAATTGACATGGGTAGTTATTGGCTAAAAAGGCTCTTGGAGTGTGTATAGGTGGGGAGTGGCGGTGTCCTTCTATAAGTGTGGGTATGAGCACTTTTTTGGAAATACCTAAAATATTATAATATAATATGTCTCTAACTCTTTTAAGATGGTTAAAAAATGAAATTAATTAGAATATAAAGAGTATACGGTTTTAATATAATCATATAATAAAAATTTTAAAGGTTTAGATATCATTTTAATTTTTATCTTTTAGAATAACCCTTTTGTTAACTGTTTTAAACTTCATTAGTAGAAACAACTTTTTCAATATAAAATTGTTATAAATTAATTTATAAGTTTTTAGTTGGATCATTAATTCAAAATGGATGAAATTTACAAAAAATTATCATCATAAATTTCCTCTTTAATTGTTTCAATTATTTTTTAAATAATTTCAAAATATATATTTAACATAAACTAATATTATTGTATTTTAAGAAAAATTCACATAATTTGACTTTGGAAACAACATTATAGCATTGGAATCTCAGTATAATCGATTTAAAAAAATCATTATTAAATTATTATTAATTATATAATTTTTTACATTCTTAGTAATCCAAAAAAAAATTATTTTTTATGTTTTTAAACTCATTTACTTTAATTTTATTCTTCCTGCACAAGCATTGTGTCATCATTGCATAAGAATTTAATGTAATTATATCATCACAAAAGATTAAAAAAATATGAATAAAAATAATTTCATTAATCTTAAAATAATCTTTCATATTTATTCATAACATATTTCTATTAATACATGCACATATAATAGAAATTTAAAAGTAATAGTGTGACATTAGTTTTCTCCTTCACTTAAAATAATAAATAAGTCATTTTCAAAAAAAATGGCCCATATTTCCCATAAATTTGAATATTTGATGAATATGGAAGAAACCCACCCATAAAATTGATTAAAATCAAGTGTTACGGTAATTTTTAGTCTTTTACATATAATATTTAACCATTATTAACTGATTTAACCTTATCGAGGTGAAAAATATTAACTATGGCTATTATTATTAATTACCAAAAATAAAAGTGACTTATTAAAAATATGTGAACCAAATGATTCTAAAAATGGGATAAAATTTATCAATTTTAGTTCATAGGAGTGGAATAATTTAATTTAATTTCAATCCCATAACATTTATTGAATTTTTCTTAAATAAATTTTTAAGCATTAAAATATTTTTATACCAAGTTTTAGTATAATGTTAGTTCTAAAGAAATTTATTGGATTAATTTTATTAAAAATAAGATAATTAAATTTAATAAAAATAAAAATATAATGTTACATTATAAATATTTGAAATGAAAATATCGTTATAAAAAATCATAATTTTTTACTATTCAATGAAAAATCAAACATTTCATAAAATTTAAAAAATTATTCCTAAACAAGTTTTGACATTATAAATTCAAAAATCTAGTTATTTTAAAATTAAAATTCTATAATTTTGATTTCATTCTTTTGAATAAACCCATATAATTATTTAAAAACCAATTTGGTTAGAAGTAAAGAATTTTCCATTTTTAATTTAAAATTACCTTCTATTATTATAATGAATAAAACTCTATAAAATAAAATTAATGAGTATTAATAATACATGAAAATTATTTTTTATAACATTACTTGGGATGTTAAAAACTGTTACTTCTTTGGAATCTTTGGGAATAAAATAGATTTTTTCCATTATAACATTTCATTTTCATGGACATGGCGATCGTAATAACTGAGTGGGACTATCTAATGAAAATAATGAAAAATTATAAGAATAATTAAGATATGAATAGAAATATATCAAGATTCCCTTCTTAGAATTGATTTTATTAATCAGATAAAATCTACAAAATCTATAACAAATAATTCCCTTATCATAATTAATGTATGAGAACACATCTAGGTAAAACTTTTTTGTCTAACAGAGATTAAAATGTTATGAAATGTGATAAATTTAAAAAGTCACATCTTATATAGTATATCTCAAAAAAGTAATTATAATAATTCCACGGATACTTTATAGTAGTTTTTTATATCTCATGACAGGGGATAATAAATATTTAATAAAATTATAGAAAATGATGAAGGTGAAATAAATTTTTTGAATGAAAATTCCTAAAGGATTAGAGGAATTGGTATAGTTGAGGTTGAATCTCAAAATATTAAATATAAAGATGATTTATTTGTTGATGGTATTGAACACAACTTATTGAGTTTAAGTCAAAATTTCACAAAGGGAATGATGTTAATTTTAGAACAAAATATTTTCACATAAAATTCGTAAAATAAGTAATAAGTATCATAAGGTTGAAAGAACTAATGGTAACTTATTAAAAAATATTTATCAAAGTAATTATAGTAATATAAATGAGAATAATATGACATTTGGAATAGAATATTAAGAAATATTTATTAAAATTGTTTGAGTAAAATCATAAATGAAAATTTTTTGGGAATAAATTGGCTAGAATATGTTTTGGATACATAAATAAGTTCTTATAGATTTTTTTTCTTTGTAAAGAAAATAAATCACTTTAATTTTTATGTTTTGGTTATCATAAGAAGAGGCACCAGACTGAGATGATCAGATGAAAATTTCATAATAAATTTCATCAGTTTTTGAAATATTTTTCTAGGTGAAAAAGTTCATCAGACTCACCTTGGGTATGGAATGAAAGTCTTGATCATTATGTGAAATATTATCAGATTCTGAAAATATTCATGGTAGATCTGATGACTCTTTGGTGTTTTTTATGAATCAAATATCATAAGTTTTCAGGAAAACTAGTGATTGAAATATTATGAAATAAAGAGGGATATGTGTTTATTACCTTATATCATATGATGTTGTGTTGATCCTTATGTTATCAAAGTCATAAAGAAGTCATGAAACTAGTAGAAGTTTATGTAATAAAAATTTCTATAAGGATTTTTCTACTAACACAAGTCCATCGGACATGGAGTACCACTGATCCATCAGAGGCAGATTGGTTTATAATTTTTGTTGATGTAGACAAGTAAGAAGATGTTTTTGGGGCCGATTAAACAAAAGATATTTTATAATGATAAACCAAAAGATGTCCAACAATATAGTCAACTATTTTCATCAGGATGTGTTGATTGAAAATAAAATCAATGGAAAATGAATTGTTTATTTTAAAGTGGGTCAAGATACATCGAAAAATGATTTACATCGATCTGTCGATGTGAGGTAGAGACAGCTCCATTATATATCATCTGACACTAATAAATTCATCAAACACTAATCTTTATCAAATTAAGGATAATTAGTATGAGTAAAAAAATTAAAATAGATTTTGTATGAAGATTTTTTAAAAAGTGTTTGTCCAAGGGGGTTTTGAATTTTTTTCTTATGTGTTACCAAGGAAGTGTAGGAATATTTATAAGTTGTGAATATGTTTATGGAAAAATATATTCAACATAAGGATAATGAAGTTGCAATAATGTTTTTAAAAGAATGTTTTCAATGTTTTTAACAAGTCAATTTCATTTTGTACGAATCATTGGTATGAGAAGGCATTATTTTTGTTTTTACAACTTGTCATCATAATGAGTAGACTTCAATTTTGATATTGTTTCATCATAATAAAGAAAATCCGAATGAAAATGGTATTTGAATATGGAATTTTCATAAGTTATAAAGTTTTATGAAGTTGTGAGAAGATTTTAGAGGTTTTGAGAAGTATAGAGAAGATTTGAGAAGATCTAAATAAGTCAAAAATGTATCCAAAATTAAATCTTAATTAGAATTTTGGAAATTATGTTAAGTGGTAAAAATTTTCATATGCCCACCAATACCACTTTTAGAACACCTATAAATAGTAGGAAGTACATTTTACTTTTGGACAATGAATTACTATTCACATGCAAAGAAAAGACAAACAGTGGTGAAATTTTTGAAGGAGTTTCTAGATAGAGATTTCTTGATAAGTTTTATGGACATAAGAATAATAATAGAGATAGTAGTTAGAGTTAATGAATCATACCAAACCATAAGAAGTAGGTTTATAAGGGTGGTTCATAATTGTTTCAAGGGTAATATTTCTTATCTTCTTTACGAACTAAAGACTCAGATAAAGGGATTGAACAGATCCATTAGGTTGAGTTTTTGTACAAGGTCAAAAAGTAATGTTCTTACCTACTAGTGGGTAAGAAAGTGAATATTTGTGTTTTGAAGATATTAAAGTTGAAGTAAATAAGGAATTTTAGTAATTTGTTTTGAACCAACTTGTTATGTTGTCATTACTTCTTACACAAATTTTTATTACATAATTAAATCTATAAGAATAAATTGCACTATTGTATTGAACATATTTCTACAATAGTATAAGGGTATATCCTACTTTTTATCCACAAAAAAGGAATCTTTTCTCATGCATTGTGTTGTATTGGATGTTTTCTAAACTATACTATAGATATAACTATTTTTCTTAAGTATTGAACCATGTGAACACTTATTCTTGGGGGTGTGTAAAAATATTTTTTAAAAAAATTGATAGATCTCTAATAAAAGTTTAAGGTTGTTTCAAAATAAAGGTCACTTAAAAGAAAATGTTATCACTAATTCACCCCCTCATCCTCTCAGTGATACAATAATCTTCGATGGTCTTTAATAAGTGTTATGAGAGTGAAGGTTCCCTTCATTTACTGTTTCTTAATGTTTTTAAAGAGTATTTTTCATTGAAAATTTAAATTGTGTGAAAAATAAGTGGATTCTAATCATTGATGGAATGAACTATCATATTCAAAAAACATGTTTCCATATATTATATATCTTAGTAATTGTGTTATGGAAGCATATACAGATGGATTTCTTCCTATTGATGAAACTTTTCCTCTCACATATGTGGATAAAAAGAATCTTGAGAATTACAGAAGAGCTAAGAATGATTTACTCTCATTACATTCTAAAACTGATTTTCAAATAGTGAATAGAGTTTCTACTAATAAATGTATCTGGGAAAAGCTGAAGAAAATTTATAAATAATATACAAATGTAAATAAGGTAATGTTACAAATCTATAGGATAAAGTATGAAGATCACATTTTGGGGGAGTATGAATCTGTTGGTGACTTCTTTACATGGGTTAATAATATTTTCAGCATCATAATATGTCATTGTGAGAATATAGAATATTCAACTATTATTGAAAATATCTTAATAATTCTTCCAGATAAGTTTCATACCAAATTTTCAACTTTTGAGGATAGTGATACTCAAACTCTATCTTTGGATGACCTTTATAGTACTCTTATTACTTAGGGAATGATAATTAATAAGGTTTTGAAAGGAAAAAATGTTGATATATAAATGTCCTTAAAGGATTTCAATTAATAAGTTTCTAAGATGATTATTGAAGGGGAAGAATATGGTGATTCTAAATATGAAAATGAGATATGTAACAATCTTGATGAATTTTTATCCTTGTTTTATAAAAATGTGAAAAGTGATACATGAATATATAAAGGGATATTTTCCTTAAAAAATTTTGAATGTGGATTCATTGGGAAATTTTCTATGAATTTACCCTGAATAATGAATTATGATGACTATGTGAAGTTGTTATAAGATCAAGAAATTCATGGAAGAAACATGGTAATAAGTGTAAAGTATTTTCAAATATAAAGGATAGATAGTTATCTAAATCCAAAAGGATAATATATTTGTCTAAATATGATTAATATAAAGATACTTAAGTTGAATCATAAATTTTTAATTTATTTTCTAGATAAAATACATTCATTAAAATATTTAATGATTAAGTTTTGGGAATAATTAGTTTTGAAGAAGAATAGATTGTGTTAGATTTTCACCTGAAGAGAGAGTGAAAATAATTCCTGATAAATATTATAATACATGAAAAATAAATCAATATTATCAAGAAGGAAATTCCTACAATATTCATTCGTGAATTCCCTCCTAAATAGAAATTTTATTCTCTCAAACAATTAGATTTTCTAAAGATGTCTCCTGGTAAAGAAAATAATCAGAATGAAAATCTTGAAGTTATCTTGATATCAATGGAATAAGATTTAGAACATGTTCAAAAAACAATTTCTAAAACTAATCAGACGGTTACATGTATCAATAATTCTAACTCTAAATCTGGTGAAATTTATAGGAATGGTGAACCTGAGAATGATCAAAAGTTACCTTCAATGTTTGAAAATAAATTTTAAGATGTTTCTAAGAATAATAAATATTTAAAAGTCATGGATATGGGAAAAACTAAAAAAAGATGGTAATTTATATGTTTTTAAAAATTCTAGGTCCGAAAACATTTCTACTGTTTTTGATTCTGATAAGGCTTAGAAGGAATCCATATTTAAAAATAATATTCTTGTTAATGAGAGAATTTTTTTGACTTAGTAAAGTTCTGATGCGAAGGATAATAATATTACTAAAAAAACTCTTCACTATTCTAGATATTATGGAAGTTATAGAGGAAAGTATTCCTTTTATGGGTGTTACTAGTATTATGGTGGATTTGGGAATATAGTGGATGTGTGTTTCTTTAATAAATAATTCTATAAATTTCCCATGTGTTATAGATAGAAAATCTCAATCGGGAGTTAATCCTCTCAAAAATATCTGAGAAGAATGTTTTGAAGAAAAGTGATATGGATGTTCTAAAAGTTGAAAATAGATTCAAACCTTTGTAAAATATCTATTAAAGATGTGAAAAACCTAGATATCATGAAAAGGGATGTCTTATTTTTTTACCAGCACAAAAAAAATTACAACGTCTATTATAAGATTAATGTTCTGAAAGATAAAGGGAATAAAAATGGTCTTATTAATGAAACTACTCTCAAATCTATAAAAGGATAATTATCCAAGATCATGGATAGTGGTTTTCTTCTTATATGAAAGGATAAGTGAAATTGTTGATGAATGTAAATTATTTCAAAAAAACAATGAAATTTTTAAATAATGAATCTTTTAAAATCAAAGGTGCTAAATAAACCATTATAGGTGATGAAATGTTGAAATACAAGAAGTATTTGTTTATAGATGGGATTAAAGAAAATATTCTAAGAGTCTCACAACTTTTTAATGAAGGAAATAACATTTCTTTTAGAAAATATGGTTTTTTAAAGAGATGAAGATAGAAAATTTGGTACATGAGGCCATCACACAAAATGAAACTTGTTTCAAGTTGGTGAAGTTAAAAACACTTGTTACTTAAGTGTGATGGAAGAAAATAAGTTATGTAACAAATGTTTGGGATATATCTATCATAGAAACATGAGAAAGTTATCAAAGTGGGATAGTATTTTTTGAATTTTTTATATGTTAAGAATAAGATATTTTGTTTCAATATTTTTTAGAAAGAAAATATTATAAACTTTGTGCATAAGAAAGTTGATATTCTCTCAACTCAACCCCTAGAAAATATTCATTCTGAGATAAATGTGACGAAAATAAAATAATAAACTTATAGATATATGTACTTAATTTTATTCATTAATGATTTCACTTGCATTACTAGTGTAATGTGTTTCAAACATAAGTTAGATTCTCTAAAGATGTTTAAAAGTTTTAGGATGATATCTAAGAAGGAAAGTGGGTATTCGGTGAAGAATTTGAGAACTGATAATGGTGGTTAATATAAAAATGAAGAGTTCAAAAGTTATCTTAAAAAACATAGAATTTGGAATGATTTTAGTACACCATACACACCACAACAAAATATTGTTGCTGAAAGGAAGAATATAAGTCTGTTTGAATTGGGGCGTATTATGTTACTAGATCTTGTTCATTCTAATTACTTTTAGAGGCAAGATATGAGCATAATTGTTTATATTCTGAACTGATGTTTCTACTGTAAAATTATATATATGACTTATTATGAAATTTTCTATGAGAAAACGCCATGTTTGAATAACCTATGATTTTTTGGGAGTCCCAACATCATAAAGAACAATGGTACAAAACATAAAAAATTTGATCAGAGAGGTTAATATGGAATCCTTTATGGATATACTTCATAAAGAAGATGATGTAGATGTTTTAATGAAGAAATAATAATATTAGTTGACCCTATTGATTTGAAATTTATGGAAATATATGTGGAAGATATGTTAAAAACACATCCTGATAAAGAAGATGAAGTTGATCAAAGATTTTTTTTAATTAATTTTATTTGAATGCAAACAATTGTAATCCTACTCATATAAAATAATCAAACTTGGTTGTTTCTAGTGATGAGGATGAATCTCAAACATCATATCCTAGGTTGAGGAAGCAAATGGAAGCTCAAAACATAATTGTTTATCAACATGAAAAGTTTCAAACAAGAATATAATAAAAACTTGTTATACATACATCATTGTCTTCAATAGTTGATCTAAAAGATGTGAGAGAAAATTTTAAGAATCCATAATTTATTCAGGATATTCATGAAGAATTAGGTCGTATTGATAAGAAATATGCTTGGAAAATACTTCCTAAACCAAATAACAAAAATTTTATTGGGACAAAATTCGTGTTCCTTAACAAGTTAAATGATGAAGGTGAATTGATATGAAACAAAGCAAGGTTGGTTTGAAAATGTTACTAATAGATTGAATGCATTTATTTTGATGAGCCTTTTTATCTAGTTGCAAGGTTAAAAACATTCAGGATAATTCTCTATATTTATACACAATGAAGATATAAAATGTTCATATGGATGTGAAGTCCTCCTTTCTAAATGTAGAAATTGATGAAGGAATTCATATTGAAAAACCTTGTTCTTTTTTTCTTAGAAATTATGAAGGTTGTGTGTACTACTTGAAGAAATCCTTTTATGGTATAAATTAACCTCTGAGATATTTTTATTCCAAATTAGATATATTCTTAATAATGTTGGATTTTAAGAAATTAAGGGTCTATAGTAATCTATACCTCAAAGAAATTTAGGTGGTTTCTATCATTTCAATTGTTTATATTGATGACATAATCTTTGCTGGTAATGATGAAATAATATGTCAATGATTTTCTATAGAAATGAAAGAGTTTTTTAAAATATCTAGGATGGGTGAAATAAAATACATTTTTGGGTTATGAATATAATAAATGAAGAAACACATATTTCTTTTTCAATAAATTTATTCTAAGGAACTTCTTATGAAGTTAGGAATGAAAAATTCAAAATAATTTTCCACACCAATTTTAGTGGGAAGAAATTTGACTAAATATGAAGAAGGTTAAAAGATTGACTCCAAAGAGTTTCAAAAGATTATTGGAAGTGTTTTGTGTCTAACTGCCTCATGGCCAGACATTTTTCATTTTGCTTCCTTTTGTGGAAGATTACAAATTTGTCTAAAAACAACACACATATTGGATGGAAAAATAATTCTCAGATATATCAAAGACATAACATATTTCAGAATTATATATTATATCCCAAAAAACTAAATTGTTTAGGTATTCAGATGCAAATTTTTTAGGAAGTATTGATGATAGAATATCCTTATTTATTGGAGTTTCTTTCGGGGGAAAATTTGTTTAAGTTGGAATACAAAGAAAAAAACACCATTAAATATTAGCATGGTTGGAGATTAGTATGTTGCTACTACTAAATCTACTACTCAACTTATGTGGATGAAGACTCAGTTGGAAGATTTGATTATTGAATTAATATTACCACTGCTCTTGGGTTGTGATAATTATATTTCTATAAACCTTAAAAGAAATCTAGAAAACAATTCTTGTTAAAAACATATTTATTTCAAATATCACTTCATTAAAGAGTATATAGGTAATAATGAAATGAAGTTGGAGTATATTCCTATATTGAGGATAAATTTTGACATATTCACAAAACCCTTACTAAATGGAGTACTTTTTAAGATGAGGTTTAACATGGATGTCTATCCTATTTCTTTATAAGGTCTAGGTATGTGTTTTTTTCCACCCTCTCATCTTTTATTTTGATAGTGTTTTCAAGGGGGATAATTTTTTCATAAATATATAGAATGGTATGTGCTAAAACTTTTAAGGGAGAATGTATCCAGGGGGAGTTGTGGGTAATTTTTGAGGTCATAATGTAAGTGTGTGAACTATTTTAATAGTTTTATGAAGTTTCTATAGGAAAATATTTATAGGGAGAAAGAAGATATGAAAAGATAAAGTGAAAGAAAGATAAGTTTTAAAAATATGAATAAGTTTCATAAGTCCCTACATTTTTATAAGATGGTTTTGATATTAATTATCCTTATTTCCTACAATGAGATATCTCAAGTAAGATATGAATTTTTGATAAGTCTTCCATAGCTTGATTTTACAATTTTTAGTGTTTTATGAACCTTTGTTGATAACAAAAACCATAGTGGGTATTCTTGGGACCACATTGGCTAGAATATTTTTTTGGATGATGAAAGAATTTTATGATGATTGTTTTTTATAAAGAATATAAATCACCATACATTTTTTGTTTTGGTTATCATAGAATGAGACACTAGACTCAAAATATCATATATAAAATTCTTAAGAAATTACATCAGGTTGTAAAGAAGTTTCATAGGTTAAAAGGTTCATTAGACTCACCTTTGGTCTAGAATGAAAGTCTTGATCAGTATGAGAAAAAATAATAGAGTTTAAAATTATCCATGAAAAATATGATGTTGCTTTGATATTTTGTAATTCTAAAATATCATATTTTTCTTAGGAATCTTGTGATGAAATCCTTGTGAAAAAAAGTGGGAGATGATATGTTTGGTACCTTATGTTAGATGATGCTATTATGTTACTTATTTTTTTAAAGTAATAAAGATTTTGTGATACATGAAGAAGTTTGTGGAAGAAAAATATTTGTAAGGAAGTTTCTACTGACACCATTACATCGAATGAAAATTTCAACTAATCCATTGAAGGATGATGGTATTATAATTTTTGTTGATGCAGATTAGTAATAGGAGATTGTTTGGTCTGATTAAATGGATGAGACCCGAGACTAATCAACTAGAATATTTATGACAATGTAGTTAACAATTTTATCAGTATTTGTTTGTATACAATTTCATCAAGATAAAATTTTTTATTTTTTCAAGTGGGTCAAGATTCATCTAATAATTCTTAACACTGATACATCGAAGTGAGATAGAGACTAGTCTACTGAAACAAATAAATTCATCATATGCTAGACTTCATCAGACTTAGAATCATCTATATGAAAAAAATAAGTAAAGTATATTTTGATTGAAGAGTTTTTCAGAAGTGTTTATTAAAGGGGGTTTTGAATTTTTTTCTAAAGTTTTACTAAGGAAGTTTATGAATTGTTAGAAGTTGTGATGCCATTTATTCCCAAATAAAATCAAACAAAGTATAATGAAGCTAAAATAGTGTTTATGGAAGAATTATTTCAATGTTTTTAAGAATTGAATTTTAGTTGGTATAAATCATATGAATCAGAAGGAATTATTTTTATTTTTACAGGTTGTCATCACAATGAGTAGTTTTAAGTTATGATATCATTTCTTTGAAATAAATACAATTAAAAGGACGATTATGTCATACTAAATAATTACTATAATTTCCGGAGATATCTGAAGTTTTCATGATATTTTTGATGTTTTGATAATAATCGAGAAGAGATGAGAATTGTAAAAGAAGTAAAATATGTATTTTAAATGAAATCATAATTTGAATTCTAAAAATTTGATAAATCATTAAAACTTTTTATATTCTCACCCATACCACTTTTGGAAAACTTATAAATCGTTGGAAGTAAATTTTACTTTCTGAAAATAATTCATTGTTTATGTGTGATGAAAATAGAGAAAGTGATGAAAGTAATGAAGGAGTTTCCAGACTGAGCTTTCCTAAAAAAATTTCAAATAGAAAAAAGAATAATGTAGATAATAGTCATAGTTACTGGATCGGAATGAACCATCATACATAGGTTTCTAAGGAATGTTAAAGTGGTTCAAAATTATATCCATGTTAATATTTCTTATCTATTTTACAAAATGAAGAATATGGCAGAGGAATTAGACAGATCCATCATACTTGATTTTGTCAAGAAGTCCAAAAGTGATGTTCTTACATGTTGCTGGGTAGGAAAGAAAAGATTCTTGTTTTGAAACTATTAAAGTTAAATTTTGTAGGGAAACACAGTAACTTGATTTGAACAAACTTGTAATGGTTTTATTACTTATTACAAAAACCTATATTACATCATTCATGCTACAATAAACACTTTCACTATTGCATTGAACATAGTGAAAACAAGTGTAAGGGTATATCCTACTTGTTGTATCCATAAAAAAAATATTATTTTCTAGTAGATTATATGGTATTGGATTGTTTCCAAACCATGCCAAGGACATAGATACTCTTTTTGGGTAGTGAACCTTGTAAATACTTTTATTCTTGTGGATGTGTGAATTTTTAGTTTTCAAAAAAGTGATAGATCTTTAATAAGAGGTGAATATTTTTTCATAAGAAAGTTAATTTAAAATATAAAGGTATCACTGATTTACCCTATCCACCTCTCAGTGATACATTTATCATGGAAGTGATTTAATAAAATGTAGTTAGATATCTACACAAACTGAATAAATATAGAGACATTATTTATAAAATATGTCGAAAGGGGAAGATAGTATATGGAAAATGTAAAATAGTGGACATTCAATTCACTATGGAATTTTATTTAATATATTCATACTTATTACGTTTAAAAAGACATAGATCCACTCTAGGTGATATATAATTAATTAAATTTAGTGATTAACTTATAATACTAACTAATGTTATTTTTATAGAAGCACAAGTCAGATATAGTGGAGATGTTAAAAAATTTCAGAAGGTATTTTGAGAGAGAGTTGGGGGTCTATATCTAGAAGCTGATAAATAAAAACAGGTCAAATTTTACTAGAACGTATTTTTAATCTTATCTTAAAAATAATGGGTTAAAACATAAATATAGATAAATTTATACTCCCCATATGAATGTAGTTACAAAAAGGATGAATTTAATCTTATTCAAAATTGGAATAATTGTTTTTACTAAATTCAAGAACACACAATTCATTTGGAGATATGTTTCATTTGAAACTATGAATATTAAAATTAGATTCTTTTTGAGACCCAATTCAAATATGAATGCATATGAGATGTGGTATAATAAGAATACCATTATTATCTACATCTAAGTTTTTAGATCTCCATGATATATAAACATCAAAAATTCAAATTTATGAAAGTTAGATGAGAAAGATAAATTATTTTTTGGGATACTCGTCCAATGGGAGAAACAATAAATACTAGAACAACAAGATACAAAAATTAGTGGATTTTTATGTTATGAAAGTTATAGAAAATATACCCAATTATGGTGTAATAAATGAAGAATATTTTCAAAATATAGAAGTGGAAAACATTTAGATTTATATAAAATTGAGTGACTAAGAAACAATAAAAATACTAGAACATGCAGATTTTAATTTAAATTAGAATTTTGATTATGATGATGATGTTAATAATGATGATATGATAAATTGAAGCATCAATGGTCAATGAATCCTGTAGAGATAAAAAATATAATTAGTAATTATAATTCCCCATTTTAGAGTAGATTATGATTGACATATGAATACCAAACAACACTAAATTCGGAAGTTGATCCATAATTAGTTGTTAATGTAATTAAAAACAAATAATCGATAAATTTAGTGAATGAGGAGCTAAACAAAATTGAATTTAATCCCACTTGGGATCTTGTTCTAAGAAAAAAATGTAATAATTTCATTTGAACCAAATTGGTATTCAGAAAGAAGATCAAGGAAAAGAAAAATATTTAATAAACAAATTCATACTTGCCTAAAAAGGATACTTTTAGGGGGAAGGAGTTTATTTTAATGATATATTTATTTTTTCAAGACATAAATCTATAAGGATGTTCCTAGATATTATAGCTTATATGAATTACAAAATCTATCAAGAGTATTTTATTTTTTTATTTTCAGAATTGAGATCTTAAAGAAGAAGTGTATATTGAAAAACCAAAATGTGTTGTTCATGACAGTGATAGAACTATAGTATTTTGGATAAACAATGGTTATATGGGATAAAATAGTCCCATAGAGATCAATATTGAAAATAGGATATATTCCTGAGAGATAATGAGTTCATTAAATGGAATGGTTATTGTAATATTTATGTGAAGGAGATGAGCATGGGTAAATAATTAAAAACAATTATATTGATGATATCATTTTTTCTGAAGAAAATCAGTATTATTAGGAATATTTTTAAATGAAAATTAAATGGAAACTTTAAATTCATATAAATCAAGATATTAGTATTGTTTCAGGATTAAAAATTTCATAAAAAATGATTTCATTTTTTTTATCCCAACAAAAGTATTATATTTAATTATTAAATATGTTAAGAATTGAGGATTCTAGAGAGGTGTATCAAACTATATATGTTTTGGTGATATTATTATGGATTTTGGTGGATAAAAGAAAAATTAAAATGAATTAAAAATTTTGATTGATTTATTTATTTATCTCATTAAATTCATTCCAAAAATTTTCTTTTTTTGATATTTATTGAAATGCATCCAAGTTATCCAAAAGAATCAAACATGATGGTTTCCAAGAGTGTTTTCAAATAAATCAAAGGGACTTTTAATTGTGGGTTGATATACAAAAGATTTGAAAAAATAAATCTATCTTGATTAACTAGTACAGATTGGGATGAAAACGGTGATGATATAAAATCTACAACATGTGGAATATAATTTATTGGTAAAATAAGTGTGTGCTAAAATTTCAAGAAGTGGAACTTTGTGACATTAAGTGTTATAGAATCTATGTATGTAGTTGTTAAATTTTATTATACACAAATTATTTGGATGCAAGAGTAGTTAAATGATCAAATATTTAGTACTGAGAATCCATTGATAATTTCATGTGATAATAAAATTCCACTTATTATATGATTCAACTAAAAAAGTTATAGCTCAGTCAACTTTGTATATAAATTCTATAGTATACCTCTATGACATTTTCTGGATTAAAAGATATTTCTAAGATAATTTTTTAATTGAATAGGATTCTATTATATTGGTTAACACTATCAATTATAATATAGTGGGCCTTCACTTCCTTTTCTATGTTACCAGTGTTTCCTATCAAATTCAAGATGATTTTTTTCTTTATAGGACACATGATAAAAATATATTTCTAGTATAGTTAACCATTCAGTGAACTCTCTTTCAAGAATATGTCGAGGATCAATGATTTAATCTATAACATACATATGGAGGGATCTACCAAATAATAAAAAGTGCTCATTATTCATGATCAAAAACACTACCCAACCATGAATATGTAACTTTATTATTAGATACCCCCTTAGTTTGTTCATTCAAATAGTTCACACTTTACTTCTTGTAGGTTTCATTTGGTTTTTATTTTTCCCTCATGATTCTTGTGTCCTTATCAGTTTCTTATTTTGTTTATGTTATTGTATTCTATTTTGGGAAACTTTGATCTCGGGAGGCTCCCATTTCATTTAGTATATATAATATGGTTCCCTTTTTCTTGTCCATAAAAGATGATATAAATAAATTAAGACATTTTATTCAGGTTATTTCTAAAATTCATCTCTCTTATCTAAAAAAATATAAAAATGAGGCTTAAATTCATTCCTAAAAAGGATGAAATTATCGATAATTTCAAAAAATTAATTCCTAAGGAAATATTTGAATGGTTGAGGCTGAATTTGCATGTTTATCCTTTCCCTATCAAATGTGATAGCTTGGAATAGCCAAAATTGCTTTATATTTTTTATCAATGGGGTATAAATGAACATGTATCTTCTGTATTTATACTTTGAATCCAAATTCAATATTCATTCATAATGTTGGGTACGTGAGTGTATGGATTGAGTAAGAGAGAACCAAAATAACAAATCCAAAAAGTTCTTATTGTCGAGGAATTGAGATATCTAAAAAAATTGATTTATACTAAAGTGTGGTATTAAAAATTTTCACTTTGAGAGTATATGGTTAGATAAAGTTAGGTGTGAGTTTTGGGAGTTAAAAAATCAAAAGGGAGAGACTAAATAACTCATGGAACTATTAAAGATGTATTTTAGTTTTTTCAATCATTATTAGATATTATTAAAATTATTTTAGACAGGTTTTTAGATTTATTTATAGTGAATGGAGAATCCCTAAGTACGTATAAAGTGGTTTTAAGAAGATTTTAAATTTTTTATTAATTTTGAGTTAAGGATGAAATTTTGGAAAAGTACATTATATATTAGAGTAAGACTAGAATAATGATCAATACATAATGGTTATATAGAACATACATAATGGAGTTTGGTAAAGTATTTGAACTCACTGTGATATATAAACGTAACAAGACAATACATAAAATTAACATATATAGTTTTATCCATACATTATAGTAACTCTAAAAATCTAATGAATATGTAAAGGTAGTTAAAATATTACTAATATGAAAATGGTTAAGTATTAGGTCATTAATTGATATGTCATGGTAAGTTCATTCATGTGTAAAAGATATTATAATGATACATAAAGGCACTCAGTGGTCATGGGATTTATAAATTTACATGAGACATTATGATACATAAAAGTAGGTTCCTTAATACATAATGGACATAATAAAAATAAATAAGAGTAACAAATACAAATGTAAGGGTTTTTTAATAGAAAATTTCCCAAATCCTTACTGTGGTATGTAATGGTTACCAGGAATATATATAATGGTAGACAAGAGGTTACATAAATATTGTTAATTAAGAAAATGAAAACCATTTTATATAATGTCTTAATATAATACTAAATTATAAGTCAATATCTAAGATTAAATATAATCTTTTAGTTCTTACATAATGGTTAAAAGGATAAATATAAGATTCACTTAACAATTTAAAAGAATATTTAAGACTCTATATGATGATACATAAGGGTTAATAGATAGAAAAATGTGAAGAAATTTATAACACAAGATCAAATGATTTTTTCTAATCTTTATTTCACAAATAACATGTGTAGGTGACTAATCAAAAATGCAAGCTAAGATTACTAAATAAAAAATTGAGGGGATATTAGCACAATATTTATAACATTTTAAATATATTATTTTATATTTTTATCAATGATCAAAATTATATATTTTTATTGAGAAGTTCCTTCGATGTATTTTAAATGAGGAATAAGGACTCAATGATTAAAGGGGGGTTTATCTATATTCAAATTATGGAAATAATATTCACATTGTTTTATGAATAAAAGAAATAAGTAGTATATAATTAAATTATGATTAGGTGAGATAGTTGATATTTCATCATGTTAGTGATTTTGTGCTTATCAAATAGAGAGAAAATATGATATACCTATAAGAATATACTACTTTTTTCATCATCTATGTTGAAGAAATAATAACATAATGTTGATCAACTGAAGTCTTTCTATTGAGGAAGAAGAATATAGTTTGTTCTTGCATACTCTCAGGCATACATTGGAAAATATAAAAGCCTAATAAGAGGTATAACATGCATAAAGTGTTTTTTATTTTATTAAATCATTAGAATACCTAGTATTGAAGAGTAATATCATGAATTGTAATGTGAAGACATCCAATAGAACAATAAAAAATATTTTCCATATAAGATCATAAGCAGTTCCATTTAAGACTGAAGGGACGAGATATACATTCAACCAAACTATTATAATAAATAGGTAGAATCTGGGTCAATGATGATACCTTCCCAAAGGGTTAGGTATGATACCTTCCACCCCTTTTAAGTAATGTGTTTTGAATGAAACATTCTTATTCTTATATAATCATATTTTCTGATCAATATTAAAAAAAATTGATGAATCATTCTAAAAACAATAATAAGTGTTCACCTATATTGGAGGTTGACCTTGTAAAAATCCATTTTGGATTTCATTCTTAGCATTTCAGTTTCTTACAGGTGATATTGAGATTTTAAGGGAGTGAATTGAGACATCAAACTAGTAATATAGGTTTATTTCATATAATAAATTATAAAAATATTATCATTGATTTATCCCCCCTCTCAATGATATATCTCCATTTACCCAGGCACTTTAAAAATCAAAAGGTAAATTTTTATTTGGATAAATTTGTGCTAGTTAATACTGTAACAATAAAAAATCTATTACATTAATTAAATTTGATGCTAATTATAATTCTACTATAAAGGGATTAAGACAAATAATTTTGATGATATAGTAGCTATAAAATCTAATATAAATTTTGAAATTACATTAAGGATTAGCTATGATAATCAATGTTCCATGAATATTACAATGACTATAGTGAAACACTCAAGATACAAATATATTGATATTAAATATTAATTTATCTATTGGATCCTTTGTGAGATAGTTTTTTAATAATCACAAATAATTCCAATTTAGATATCATGATAATTCACATATTATGTTTTATGTAATGATAATCATGTTAGTGAATATTCATAAATGAATAGATTATGTCACTTGGTATAATACATTTCAAAAATTCAATAAATAATGTATATTCGTGTTTAAATATATTTAAAAGTGTATATTTTATTGATTTTATGAATTTAATTTAATATGGTAGTGTTATGTATAAGACAGACACTTTGTAAGTTTTTTCAAAGTCTCTGACACCGATTGGTTCAAAGGAGTCACTGACGGCTGACTCGCCGGTGAGAACTCACCGATCTAAGAAGACACTGATGTAAGACTCATCAATAGAACAAATGAAACACCAATGGACAAGCATTCAATGATCAGTCACAATGACAGTTCAAGTGACTCGGTGATAGATGACTCAGTGATGGGCTACACATAGATAGTTCAAAGGAATCACTGATGGAATACTCACTGATGGGTGATGCACTATTAGTTCAAAGAACTCACTAATGGATGAATCACTGATGGGAGATGCACAGATAGTTAAAAGGACTCACCGACGGACAAATCACCAATTGAAGATGCACCGATAGTTCTAAGGACTTGCCAATGGATGAGTCACTGATGTGTGATGCACTGATAGTTCAAAATGAGTCACTGATGATAACTCACCAATTCTTGTACAAATTGATAGTGAGAATGAATCAATGATTCCTATAGTCACTAATACCAATGGAAAAGAATCACTGATACAGAGATTCCCTAATACTAATAGAGTGATGCTAATGACTCACTGATACTTATGAATCACCGATAGTCATAAAAACTGTTTTATTTTATTAATTCAAATTTTATATTTAACGGTCATATTTTGAAAAATTAAAGCTTATCACATTAATTAATGTTTTTTGTAGGATATTCATAGGATAGTATGAGGTACATGAATGTGGGGAGATCATTATGCCTATTGGACCTCAAAGGATAAAAGGATAACAAGATGGATCATTCAAAAGACACACATAAAAGAATAGTTAAAAAAGAAAACCTAAGAACTCTATAACTCTCGATCGTAATTCAAAAACCCAAGAACTAAAAAAGAAGAACATATGGGGAGTTTAAGAAATCAAGATAAACCTACTGAGCTAACCTGAAAATCTTTTGAACAAGAAGTTGAAAATATGATACTCCTAGAATCCATAACACAAAGCCTTAAACACTCTGTTTAGGAGTCCACTTCTAGAAGAGGACTCAAACTTCAATTCCACTACATCAAACGAGTCCAGATCTTCACTTAATAACACATAGAGCCTTCTAAACCTAACTATTCATATTTAAGCTTTATTGTATTCATTTATTTACATTTCTGAGTAGTGTGTGTATTTGTATATTACAGACACACTGACTCTTATTCATAACAGTAGTAAACTTGATATCCTCAATCTCAAACTCTTTTTGTCCATTTTTATCCCAGGTAGAACTATGGAAGAGGTTGTGCGTGACCTATTTTTTGTTTTTCCCATGAAGAACTATGGTATAGGTCAAGTGTGACCTGGAAATCCTTGTTTGCTACTGTGAACCCCGATATTGGGTTTGGATCAAACTTGTTTATTAATTTAAACTTCTTGGTGGCAGGTGATCACCAAGTGGAGAGGAATAATTCTCAGCTTGAGACTGAACCTATTGTTTTAAATTATGTTGTTCCTATTGTTATTTTCTTTTACTATGCTATAAAAAAATTATTCAATAAATGAAAAACTATGGTAGTTTGTTTATAAAGTGTTTATAACAGTTTTGAACTAGTAGGTTAGTTTCAAAAGTTATATTAATCATTAGGTTAGTATAGATGATAACTAATAAATATCTTGATAAATTAATTGAACTTTCAGGACTCTTATAAATTCACTACAAACTAAATTGGATTTTTTTTTAATTGGGGGAAATTTTTAAAGAACCAATAATTAATAGAAATTTATATAGGGACTCAATTCACCCCACCCCACCCCCCTCTTGAGTACTCTACTCCGACCAACATTTGGTATCTCAAGATTAGGAATTTTTCAGTTTTCAAATATTTTTCAAACTTTTTAAAAGGTTATTGTAGTTTTATTTCAAAGATCTTAAAATTTTTGTTAATACTAAATTTTTATCCCTTTGAAATATTTTCCAAATTTATATTATGGATAATAGATTAGAAGGAGCTGTTGCAAATAAACCACCTTTTTTCAATGGAAAAAATTATGCCCAGTTGAATCTTAAAATGAAAATACATTTAGAAAGAATGGGATTTGAAATATAGAGTGTAATTGAAAGTAAATATACACTCCCTAGTACTGCTAGAAACACTTAAGATGAAGCTACCAAGACTGCCTATAACAATAACTATAAAGTAATAAATGCTCGATATTGATCACTAGTATATGAATAATTTAATCAAATTTCTTCTTGTAAAACTAATCATGATATTTGGGACACTTTATCTATTTCCCATGAGGGAAAAACTAATGTGAAATATATGAGATTAAATAATTATAATATTAAATCTGATAATTTTAAAATGAAGCCTAATGAATCTATTTCTCACATGTATCTCAGGTTTAATGAAATTGTGAAAACTATGATCTCTCTAGGAAGATATGTTAGTACCAAAGAAAAAATTATGAGGATTCTTATATGCTTACTTGATAGATGGAGAGGAACTTCTATCTCAATAAAAGAATCATGAAATACTGATAAACTGACAGTGAAGGAAATAATTGGAAAATTAATGATGTATAAAGAGGAACTAAAGTTATATCAAGAGGAGAAATATCCAAAGATAAAATATTTATCCTTCAAGGATACCACTTCTAAAAGAAAAGAAAAATAGAAAGTTCAAGCTATTGTTGAGATCACAAGTAATGAAGAATCAGCTTCAGACAGTGATGAGGAAATGGCCCAGCTAGCCAGGAGATTCAAAAAGTTTTACAGATTGAAAGATTTATTCAAGAAACCAAACTATAAAAGAAAATATGAGAACAAAGAAAATTGGAAAATGGATTGGAAGAAGCCTGAAAAATCTAAAGAAATAGTTTGTTATGAATGAAAAAGGAGAGGGAATGTCAAAGCTAACTATCCTAAATTAAAGTAAAAAAATAAGTATGAGTATAAAGATAGGAAATATAAGAAAGAAATGAAGGACACCTAGAGTGCATACGAGGACATTTCCAGTGAATCTGATTCTTTCAGAATGAGAAAGAAGATATGGAAAACATGTTCTTTATGAAAAATACCTCATAGGTACTCTTAAACTCTCCTGTACCTAATGACTATTATTCTAGAGATGAATCTAAATCTGAGAATATGAAAAATGATGAACTATTTGGGTACTGTAATATGGTAGAAGAAACTTGTAATGAACTAATGGATAAGTATAAATCATTAAGGAAAAATCATGAACTCTCTATAAATATTAAATCTAAGATTACTATTGTGAAAGAGAAAAATACACAACTGCTAAATGAAAATAATGACCTAAATCTATCTAATGATCAATTAAATATGGATCTGGAAAAGTTTACCAATGGGAAAAACACACTTACTCAATTACTTAGTAAACAGATAGATCATAGGTATACTACTGAAATAGGATATCAACCAAGAAAAATAAATTTATCTAAAACATTTTTTATAACTAAATCTAGAAAATGTTATTCTCTTTCCAAAAAAAGTTTTTATTTCTAGTTCTAGTTCTAAAAAATATTTTACTGCATCAATTTTTTCTAGACCAAATAATGTTTATTTTTCAAATACGTTACATTTTACATATAAGAAACCCATAAGACTATTTTGGGTTTCTAAAGCTTTTATTACTATGGTTTTTTGACCCAGAAAAATATGGGTACCAAAAGCTTTTCTTGGATGAATTGTTTTGTTGGTAAACTGTCTAAAGAGTTCATGTAGAAATATTTGGTACTTGGAAAGTGGTTGTTCAAGATGCATGGCATGATATAAATCAAGATTCAATAATATCATCATGATTGATGGAGGACATGTCACATTTAGTGAAAATGGTAAAGGAAAAAACATTGGCTTAGGCTAGATTAGAAATCCTAACTCTATTTCAATTTCTAAAGTACATTATGTTGATGGATTAAATTATAACTTGCTTAGCATATCTCAATTGTGTGATGATGTATTTAATGTAAAATTTTAAAATGATTCATGCCATTTTTTTTATTCCAAAAATAACTTAGTATTTACTGCTCTTAGAAATGTTAATGTATATGTTTTAAATTTAGACACACTAGCATCACAGAATGTTTTATGCCTAAGTGCCTTTCACAAAGATTCTTGACTCTAGAATAGAAGACTAAGAAATTTTAATATACACTCCATTAATAAATTAACTATAAAAGGTTTAGTTAAGGTCCTACCCAAGCTAGATTTTTCAGATAATATAGTGTGTAATCCTTGTCATAAGGGAAAGAAACACAAAATCTCTTTCAAACCAAATAAAGAAGTTACAACTTCTCAGCCTCTCGAGTTGGTTCACATGGACTTGTTTGGAAGATATAGAGTTTCATGTCTCAGTGGGAAGAACTGTGTTTATGTTCTTGTATATGACTTCTCTAGGTATACTTTGACCTTTTTCTTAGCTTGAAAAAGTGATGATTGCTCTTATTTTACCAATTATGTTAGGACTGTAGAAAATATTAGTGGACTTAAAATTAAATCCTTAAGAAGTGACCATGTACATGAGTCTAAAAATAAGGACTTTGAATCTTTTTTGCTTAAAAAATTGCTATAGGAATAACTTATCTTCCCCTAGAATGAATAAATAGAACCTTACAAGAGATTTCCCAAACTATGCTTATTGAATATGACCTACCTATTTATTTTCGTGCTAAAGAAGTTAATACATATTGTTATATAATAAATATAGTCTTAATCAGAACTATCCTTAAGAAAACTCATTATGAGTTGTGGAATAATAATAATCCCAATGTAAATTATTTTAATGTGTTTGGATGTAAAGTTTATATTCTAAACATTAAAGACAATATAAATAAATTTGAATCTAAAAGTGATGAATGTATATTCCTTGGATATTCAACATCAAGCAAAGCTTATAAAGTCTTTAATAAAAGAACCAATTGTGTGGAGGAATCTGTACATGTCATGTTTGATGAAACAGATCCACATGAACCTAATAAATCACTTGATAATCTTAAAGAGGATATATTCAATCTGAACATTATTAAAAAACCCTCTGACAATCATATAAATAAATCTGTTAAAACTTCTATTTCTAGAAATTCTCTAGATTCTACCCATAATAAACCCAAACCAAGTCATGAACCTAAAATAACTTGCCCTACCTTTACTAAACCAACTATAACCCTTAAAAACCATCCCTTAGATGTTGTAGTTGGAGACTTAGATAGAGAAACACATACTAGAGCTTCCTTGAGAAATCAGGTTGAACATCAAGATTTCTTGTCACAACTTGAACCTAAAAATGTCAATGATGTAATCAATGATGAATTTTGGGTGATCTCTATGTAAGAATATCTTAATCATTTTGAGAGAAATAAATTTTAGAATCTTGTTGATAGACCAAAATATACCTTGACTATAGGAACTAAATGGGTGTTTAGGAATAAAGTCGATGAAGCTGAAAATATAGTTAGAAACATAGCTAGGTTAGTTGCATATGGCTATAATAAATAAGAGAGAATTGATTATGAGGAGACCTTTTCATCAGTAGCTGGGCTTGAATCCATTAAAATATTACTTTTCTATACATCACACTTGGATTTCAAACTTTATCAAATGGATTTCAAAAGTTTATTCATAAATGGTTATATAATTGAGGATGTTTTTGTTGAAAAATCCCCATGTTTTACAAATCCATATTTTCCAAATCATGTTTTCAAATTAACTAAAGCTTTATATGGTTTGAAACAAGATCCAAGAGATTGGTATGATAGGTTAAGTAACTTTCTTATTTCTAAAGGTTCCACAAAAAGAGTTATAAAACCTGATTTTTTTATAAAAAGAATTTATAAATATGTTTTAATAGCTCAAATATATGTAGATGATATTATTTTTGGTTCTTCTAAAAATTATTTATGCAATGATTTTTCGAAAATGATACAAAGTGGTTTTGAAATGAGTTTGATGGGTGAAGGTGAATATTTTATAAGATTTTAAATATTTCAAAACAAATAAGGTATTATTTTGAATCATCGTAAATATAATAAATATATTTTGAAAATATATGGATTTGATGGCATTAAAAGTAGTGCAACACCTACAAGTTCTACTTGTAAGTTGGATTATGATGAAAATGGGAAATCTGTTGATTAAACCACTTACAGAGGAATGATTGGGAGTTTACTCTACTTAACTATTAGTAGGTTGGACATCATTTTTATTATGTGTATGTGTGCAAGATTTCAAGAAAACCAAAAGGAGTCACATTTAAATGTTGTTAAATGAGTTTTTAAATACCTCAAATATACAACTAATTTAGTTCTGTTCTATCCTAGAGAAAAACCTTTTGATATGGTTGGATATTCTGATGCTAATTTTTTTGGGTGTAAATTAGATAGAAATAGAACCTATAGAACATGTAACTTTTTGAGAAAGTCTCTAATTTCATGGTGTAGTAAAAATAAAAATTTGGTTGCACTATCAACTGCTGAAGAAGATTACATTACTACTTGTATTTATTTTGCACAAATTTTCTGGAAGAAACATACTTTATTAGACTATGGATTTCAATTCAGACATATACCTATAAAATTTGACAATAAAAGTGTTATTAACATTTCCAAGAATCCAATTTCTCATTCTAAAAAAACTTATTGATGTAAGAAATCATTTTTTGAGATACCACTATCAAAAAGGTGATATAACTCTTGAGTTTATTGGCACTGAACATCAACTTGTTGACATTTTTACCAAACCCTTAAACTCTAAGAGAATTATATATATCAGACATGAACTAATAATGATGAATCAATAAATACTATATAACCTTATCCTCTTAGAATAATATGTTTATCTGTGACACTAATCACTATGACACCAATCGTGTGAAATCAATCATGTAAAATTGATCATGTGAAACCGATCTGGTAAAACCGATCTGGTGAAACCAATCAGATGAAAATGATCGAGTGAAACTAATCAGATTAAACTGATCAGAACAAAACCGATCAAATGAAACTGATCAGATGAAACTGATCATGTGAAACTGATCAGATGAAACTGATCAAATGAAACCTATTGAATGAAACCGATCAGATGAAACTGATCAGGTGGGACTAATACCATTAGAGTGAAACCAATACCGATAAGGTCTTTTTATTAAATCTATTTTTCTGTATCTTTTATATAAAACGACATAGTTTCTTGCTTCTTATTTTACCATTATTCTATTTTGTATTTTTATGAAGTACAATCCCAAAATGATAAAATTAAATCGATCCATACTACCTCTACCCTTAGACCTTTTACTACCCACTCTACCTTCGAACCTTCGATCTTTCGACTCCCTTCTTCGAAGCTAAACATTCAGAGTGGAGATGACAAAGCACATGATGGAAAGACCAAGTGAATCATCACCATCCAAGCATCAGAAAGGAGAATCATGTTGTACAGAAAGTTTTTGGAGTCTGGAGTTGGGAATCTGTATAGTAACTCCTACGAAATAAGTGTTTACCAAATGGTTTTTTTTTTGAGAAATTATCTCTTGCTAAAAGTTTTGGAATCACAAGGGTGGATTAGCTGGTTTGCAAACAATGAGAGACCTTTTTATCCCAAGTTGTTATGCCAATTTTATCTCTATTTGGAAGTGTTTTTTGGAAGGAGCCAGGGAGGCTCATATGAAATCTATGGTAAAGGGAATGTATATTTCGTTTTATTCAAGATAATGGGTTTAGTGCTTGAAAATGCTGCATGAGGGTATATTTGAGGACTACCAAGGTAAAATTCCACCAAATTCAAATTTATTTTCTTATGAAAATTCGTTGAAATATTTGACTAGAAATGATGAGTCGATGAGGCTAATAGCTTCAAAATTAGATGGAGAGGCCAGACTATTATTCAAATCTATCCAACACAAAATCTTCCCAAGTAAGGGATATTTTTCTTCCTTAAAGTATCAGGATTTTTTCCTGATTTTTTTTGAAGAATGAGGTGAAATTGAACCTGTGTAGGTACCATAGGGTACACATTTGTGAAATGATCAAACCGTATCAAAAGTAAACTTGTCTTTATTATACAAGGATGGTATCTGCAATGTTAAAGAGGATAGGATGTGTGGAGGATAAAGATGAGATGATTACTACTTGTAGTGGCTTCTGCCTGCACAAAGACATCTTCAAAAAGATGAAAATAAATTGGAATCGATATAGAAGAATTTGGGTACTAGATGAAGAGAACTTATATAAGTATTATAATCCTATAGATCATCCTTCCTGACCAAGGGATCAAGTTGATCCACTTCTTAAACCTGGTGAGAAATTTGTGTATTTAGATGAAGAACAAGTTGAGCATGAGCTACAAAGAGAAGAGGGGTATCCTACAGATGATAGGAGTGACACAGATATTACTAAATCCCTACAGAAATTTTATATGGACCTTCAAGTCCACCATTATAATTACCTTGGAATTCACCTTTATTATATTATGATGAGAAAGAGACTAAAGTCTCTATAGTTGAAGTTTATGTGAGCATTACTAATGATGATGATGAGGATGATTATGATGATGATAAGGATGATGATGGTGAGCATGTGAGTGACTCACTAAAATCTAGAAAAGATGTAGTCAGTTCAGGTGAGGAGTATGTGCATAGAGATGATGATGAGGCTGGTAGATAGGATAATGTTGATCCAAATGGACTAGTTTATATTGATGGTGTTGATCATAATTGTGGAGATGTTGGAAATGAGGATAGACATGACCACCCTGATGATGCTAAAGTCATCATTCAGGAACATGCTAATATTATGGCTGGAGGTTAAGAGGAAGAAGCTGAAGTTTAGATTGTACATATGCCTTATAATTAGGGGAAGCCTGGAATGGCTAGAGGTAGAGAAGAATAAAGTGAATCTAAGATTGTACCTATGCCTCAGAATGAGGGGATCCTCAAAGAAAAAGATTAATAATTAATACTGTGGAGCCAGGAGATTTTATTTTTTCTGATGAGTGGAATATAAATTCATGATATATCCTATTGGGGCTGGATTATTGTTCAGATGAGGAGATGGTAGTTCCTCCTACTTCACAAGCTGATGTGGAACTGATTTCTCCTACTTCATCTGATTTTCCCTCTAGTGATGAGCATGGTGTACCTTCAGTTCCTAGTGACTATGTCACCAAGGCTGATATCAAACAATTTAAAGCTGATGTATATGAATCTATGGGATCTTTTATTGATGTCAAGAAATAATGCTTCTACTTCTATGAGTATTTCATAGGCAGATACTACTAGGATTTCAAGAATCATAATTCAGAAGATACAACCCAATCTTATCACTACAACCGAGACCATTATAAGAAATAATTCAATGTTAGGAGAAGAAGTGATGAAAATGAATCATGAAATTATATCTCTATCAAATTAGTTCAAAACCACATTTTTTGGAGTAATGGATGTTATTATGAATCTTGTTACACATATTCAGAATGCCAATTTAAAAATTTTAAAATAGGATCTTGGAAAATTGATTTATAGTGCATCCAGTTCTAGAGTTGTCACGACCCGCCCCCAGGGTCCGTGCTGTGACTACCCCAAGCCCGCCTTCCATAGGCCTCGGGATGGCGACTAGCACCAAGGCGTAAATCCTAGTAAAAAGGGAAGGCATTGCCTTTGAAAATTAAACAAACACCACAGACTAAGCAAGCGGAAAAGTAAACACTATGTAAAAACAGAGTACAACTGAAAGTGTGGAAAAGTAAATGGGCCAGTATACAAACCCAAACTGAAAGTAAAGTACAACTCGAAAGAGAAAACAGTAACTGTAAATTAAAAGCCGCTGCACCGAGCCGTCCACTAGAAATCCCTCCTGAAGGGTGGGTACAGATAGCTCCACTGCTCCTCGGGTCCCGTCGTCCGCTCCGAACACGTCCCACCCAGTGGTCCACCTCCAGGTACCGTCCTGCTCTGCAAGCCTCAGCCAAGATCAACGATGTCCGTCGTCTGCAACCAACACAACGTAGTGCGGGCATAGCCTGTGCAGGGGTGAGTATAAGCTACTCAGTAGGGACCCCGAGACCCCTGAAGGTCTCCCAAAATCCACAAAGGATAAACCACAAAGGAAGATACAATCACGAAGTAACAACCGACACTGCTTAGGTATATGCCCATACATATACCTAAGTCATCAATTCAAATACGCTCCAACCTTTGAGCCCAATTACAACTCAGTCCACACAGGAAAGTAAACGTATTCCTCACAGGAAAGCAAAACAAAATCCACACAGGATAGCACAACTCAATCCACACAGGAAAGCAACAGGATTCAGCTCACACAGGTATACTTCTTCGAAAGACGATAAAGATGATCTCTGATCCATCTAAGTCGTCGGACCCATGAAGGGTCGATAGGTAACTAACCCCCGCAAAGACCCACATAGGATTGGGCCCACACAGGACCTATAGGCGCTGGTTCACATAGGACCGCTGAGCGCAATGACCCACACAGGATCGGACCCACACAGGATCGGGCCCACACAGGACCTGTAGCACTGATCCATGTAGGATCGCTGAGTGTTGTAGTCGTCATCGTCGAATCCACTAAGGATCTCTGTACTGTCGTCGTCGTAGTCACAGTAGCAGTAGCAGTAGCAGTAGCAGTCACAGTCGCAGCCAGTACTAGGGTTCCCGCACACAGCAAGCTCGTTCCGGAGGGTCCACTCCACGAGCCGAGAGGATGATACATCAACTGTCACTAAGTCCAGAGTTGATGTATCCAAAAGTTCTGTATCGTCAACAGGAACTCAACGCAACAGACGACGCGTCGATCGGACGCCCGGTCTGAGAGTTATTGGCTTTTTCATCTCAGGGCCCGGTTGGTTTTTAAGGCAAAACCAACCCGACCGTACTCCACCTGCGTCCAAACCTCAGGCGGAGTATGCCAAAAGATCCGTCTCACTGAGAGGAACTCAACAAAGTTGACGGCACGTCAATCGGACGTCCGTTGCTCAAGATATGAGTGTTTCCGCTCCGAGGGCCCGGTTGGTTTCGTGTACGAACCAACCCGGACGAACTCAAAGTATTCCGAAACTTTGAGTGCGATATACCGAAACGACCGTCTCGATCCAAGGATCGGATCGCCGCTGACGGTTCATCAATCGGAGGTGCGTAGCTCAAGTTATGGTCAAAAGACCGAAATCGATTCGAAAACGGGGGGGTCCGGGTCCGGGCCGACCCGGCCCGACCCCCCCTGGGTCGGCCCGAACCGGGTCGCCTCGACCCGGGTCTGACCCGACCCGGCCCGGCCAGAGGTGCGGCGGCGCGGTCTGGCACGGCGGCGCGGCGGCGCGGTCTGGCACGGCGGCGCGGTCCGGCCGGCGGCGGCGCGGCCTGGGCACCGCTCGGGTGCCACGCGCGGGGGGCAAGGCCCCCGATTCCCTGCTGGTGGCGCGGCTGAGAGCCGCGCCTTGATCAAACAGCCCCCCCCCCCCCCTCGTGGGGGCCTTCCGTTTGGAAAAATGGGGGGGCGCTGCCCCCCCTTTGTGAAACCGCCCCCCCCCCCCCCCCTCATAATGGGGGGCCAATTAACTTGGCCGGGGGAATTAAATTCCCCCGGTCTTTCCCCTTCCGGCCGGCCCGACCTGGCCAGCCGGTTCTTCTTCAACGGACCGGCAAAGCCGGTCCCCTTCCGGCTTCCGACACCGACAGCCCGGCTAGTCGTCGGTCTTCCCGTTTCGCCGTGGCCCGGAACCGGCAGGGGTGTTCGTCGTCCGGCGTGGTGTGACGACACCGCGCCCCTCCGCCGCGGCCCCACACCAGCCGCGGCGCGACGGCGTCGCGTTCATGATAATCCTTCCATGGCATGGCGCAACGGCGCCGCACAATATAGCCGTGCGATTCCCGCATGGTGCGACGGCACCACGCCTTCTCGTTCATCCACAAGAAATATAATAATATTATTCAACAACAAAGGAGGGGGGATTCGTCCGTGTTTGTGCGGTCCGGCCCCCCTCTCGTTAGGCGATAACACTTAACAAAAATCCTCAATATTGTCAAGAACCAAGAACGAGAATAAATAATTAAGCAACAACAAACCCCTACCTCGGTTTCAAGTACGATGATTGTCAACGACCCGTGGAAGACGAGCGTCGCGGTGGTCGGCGTCACGGAAGAAGGACGTCGATGTCGTGAAGCGAGGATTCTAAGTTCTTTGACGACGATTTCATCGCGGGAAATCGTCGCGGAAGAGATGACGCAGAAGAAGACGTCGTCGGTGTCGCGGGAGACGATTCCTGAGAACGTGGCGTTCTTCGTCGACACTCGAAGGTTCTTTGCGTTCTTCGTCAAAGCTTGAAGAAGAAGAAGAAGAAGAACTCCAAGTTCTCTCAAGGCGGCTAGAGAATTCTAACCCAAATAGAATAAGCTAAAGTCTTATTTTATTCACACACTTAACAATTTGAATTTCAAAGGTTTGAATTTCAAACAATTCAACTCCATTAATTAACAAAGTTGTCATGTCATTAAAAGAGAAGGTTAAGGGAGTTTTAAAAGAGAAGAAGAAGAGTTATACTTTGGGTGGGCCCCACCACACTTAATCCTCCCAAGGGAGGTTAAGTGGATGTGGGTCCCACCACTAACTCCCTTTGGGAGAAGTTAACCAATAAGTTAAAATAAAAATTTGTATTCCACAATTTTTATTTAACTTATTCTAAACTCCCAAAAACTAACTCTCAACCCGGAATAAACGCAACCTCGGAAAAGGTCTCCTTAAGTGAATATCGGCGCTGCGAGTTCATCGGTGCCCTCGGATTTCAATTCCGAGCACCGGATCAAAAGTTAGAAATTCCCGCTCGTTCGTTCACTGAACGTACCCGAGCCGAACTTCGGAAATTAATTCCGGGCACTCCGGGCCTCGGAATCAGGTGCCGTCAGAAACCGCGCTCTTGTAAAATTCGAAAGAAAATTAAGAAAAAATTTCCCTTGAATTTTACAGGTCTTTACATTACTCCCACCTCAGGGCTTTACATCCCCATAAAGATACATCAAAAACTAGGGAAACAAATGAGGGTACTGAGCACGCATCTGAGCCTCCCGCTCCCATGTGCTCTCCTGGAGGTTCCCGTGCTGCCATTTGATGCGCACAAGAGGAATCGATCGCCCACGTAGGACCCACTCCTGTCGATCCTCTATCTCCACCGGGACCTCTGTAAAAGTCTCCCCATCGTCAACGTCAAGCTCCCCATGGTCAATGATGTGCGTCGGGTCGTGCACGTATCTCCTCAGCTGAGATATGTGGAAGACGTCGTGCACCCGGTGCAACTGAGGTGGTAGAGCTAGGCGATAAGCCACCTCGCCAATCCTGCAGAGGACCTGGAAGGGTCCGATGAAGCGCGGAGATAACTTTCCGCCTCGGCCAAATCTCTGAATACCACGTCGAGGTGAGACCCGCAAGAAGACGTGGTCACCATCCTTGAACTCTAGTGGCCTCTGCCTCCTGTCAATGTATGACTTCTGTCGGATCTGAGTTGTCCTCATCCGCCCCTGGATGACCTGGACCTTCTCTGTCGTGGCTTGGACCATTTCTGGTCCCACAAGTGCTGACTCCCATGGGTATGTCCAGCACAAAGGTGATCTACAAGGTCGGTCGTCCAACGCCTCGTACGGTGCCATCCCGATGATGGAGTGGTAGCTGTTGTTGTACGCAAACTCTACCAAGGGTAGTTGGTCCTCCTAGCTACGACCAAAGTCGAGGACACATGCGCGGAGCATGTCCTCGAGAGTCTGAATGGTCCTCTCCGTCTAACCATCCGTCTGAGGGTGAAAGGCTTTGCTCAGACGTAGCTGCGTCCCGAACGCCTCCTGTAACCCCTTCCAAAGCCGGGAAGTAAAGCGAGCATCTCGATCGGAGATGATAGATGATGGCACGCCGTGGAGCCGCACAATCTCCTGAACGTAGAGACGTCCCAAGCTCTCCACTGAGCCCTGCTCTCTGATGGGTAAGAAGTGTGCCGACTTGGTGAGTCGGTCAACAATCACCCAAATGGAGTCGTGACCTCTGGAAGTGCGTGGAAGTCCAGTCACGAAGTCCATAGATATGCCATCCCACTTCCACTCTGGAACCTCCCAGGGATTTACCAAGCCTGCTGGTACCTGATGCTCTGCCTTCACCTGCTGGAAGGTGAGGCATCGAGAAACATACTCTGCTATAGCCTTCTTCATGCCCGGCCACCAATGATGTCGTCTGAGATCCTGGTACATCTTCGCTACTCTTGGATGTACCACCAAAGGAGAAGTGTTTATAGCTTAGTGGTTCTCTGTTGGGCTTTGTATGTAACTGGTTCAGGGTTTGAAACCCACCGGAAGCATTTTCGTCGTGTCTCACAGTCAGCGTCCTCACACTATGCCTCTCTGACCTGCTGTAGTAGAGGAGGGGTGACTGTGAGAGACTGGAGGAAGGCTTCTCCATCTCTATCCATGAAGGATATCTACAAAGAGGCTAGCTGCTCCGTCGCCTCCTCAAGTATCTGAATGCCCGTCCTCCGGATGAGGGCATCGGCTACTACGTTCCCCTTCCCAAGAGTATAGACTATCTCAAAGTCATAGTCCTGGAGGAACTCGAGCCATCACCGCTATCTCAGGTTCAGGTCCTTCTGCGAGAAGATATACCTGAGACTCTGATGATCAGAAAAGACTGTAAAGCGCTCGCCCATCAGATAGTGCCACCATGTCTTCAGAGCGAAGACCACTGCTGCCAACTCCAGGTCATGGGTAGCATAGTTCTGCTCATGCGGCCTCAACTGTCGTGATCCATAGGCGATCACTGCCCGCTCCTGCATCAGGATGTAACCAAGTCCGGTCCCTGATGCATCGCAGTAAACTACGTACCCTACTCCCTCCTCAGGAAACCTCAAGATAGGTGCGCTAGTCAACCTCTGACTCAGCTCCTGGAAGCTCTGCTGACATCTGTCTGACCACACGAAGGGTTTCCCCTTCCTCCTTAACGTACGGCAAAGCTGTAAAGATTTATCCTTTGCCGAAAAGTGAAATCCGGTCTCATCCCCTGGATGAACCACATTCCTTTCCTAAAACAGTCAATCCCGTCATGATTAGTTAATTCATGGCATAGATGACGTCGTAAGGCCTCGACGCTGCTACCAAGAGATCCAACCGTTACTCTCGCCTCCAAGGGTTGAGTCACACTGTCGGCATTAGTGTGTGGTCACTGGGTTTCCTCCAGTAAGAATCTCACAAGTGAGGGTCAAGTCAACAGTTTTTAACCGGCACCTCTTAGTAAAAACAAACAAAAGACAAGAAAACAAAAGTCACGAAGGCAAGTATCTTTTATTACTTCAACTTAAAGTACAAGGACACAAGGAAACACTAACTATGAAGCTAGAGGCATTATGGGAAAAGGCCTCTATGCCTGGAGCTAGTCCCGCACTAGTCCACCCACTTCCAGAGCTCCATGATCGTAAGATTCAGATGCCTCAAGCTGTGCTCTCCCCTGAGGTCGGGGTGGACCTCCTGGTGGTGGTGGTGGTAGAGCCTCAAAGCGTCGCCCACCACCTGCTGCTCGGCCAGCTCCTCTGCCTCGTCCGCCTCCTCCCTGTGGACTGCCACGGTCAAACCTCTGCCTCTGCCTAGGTGGTTCCTCAACCGTCTGTTGGTCCTCTGCATGGCGGGTCGGGCAGTCAGGAGCCATGTGGCCCTGCCCGCCGCACGAGTAGCACTGTCTGCCTCTCGAAAGATTGGCTCTGCGCTGTGTGCCCCGCACTGGCCTGAGGTCGTCTGCCTGAAGGTCTGGTCTGCCTGGACCCTTGAGTCATCCGTCGACTACCTGCTGTAGAAGACTCTGCCAAGTGCCGCCCTGCGGTGGGTCGCGGTGCTGGGGTAGACTCAGCAAGGAAGATCTCGATAAGAAGGGCCCGCTCCAGTACTCCTGTTTGAGTCGGTATGCTGAGGGAGATCAGTGATGCCCTGATATCGTGTCTCAAGCCCTGCTCGAAGGTCCGGGCCTGGAAGATTGGGTCTCGTACCATGTCGGTCGAGTAACGCGAGAGATAAGTAAATCTCGCCGAGTACTGAGCGACCGTCATGCTGCCCTGCCGCAGCTGAAGAAGCTCCTGGATACGCACCGCACGAAGGGTGGCTGGGATGAACTCCGAGCGGAAGAGGCTCTCAAAGTCCGTCCAAAGTAGAGATGCCTCATCGTGCACCTGGAGCATCAAGCTCCACCATCGTTCTGCTGCTGCGTGAAGTAGGCTCGCAGCGAGGATCACCATGAGGTCTGCAGGTGTCCCCACTAGCCTAAAAACTCGTACCACTGCCTCCAGCCAGTCCTCTGCTGCCTGGGGGTTCGTCTCCCCACGGAACCTAGGCGGTCGCTGACGCTGAAACTCGTGCAGAGCTCCAAGGCGACGTGCGTCGTCAGCGGCTGGTGCTGGAAGCATCGGTGGCTCGGCGGGTAGAGCTACTGCCGGTGCCACTGCTGACAAAGGGCCCTGCACCGAGGCCTCGTCACTCGGTGGGCTGTCATCACACTCGACTACCGGAACCCAAGCTGGCTGCCTTCGTGGGGCCATCCTGAAAGGAAACAGGTGCGCCACGGTCAAACAGTGTACCTGGTGAGCTGACACAAAGAAATCAAAAAGAAAACTTTTAAACTCACACGCAATCAATGTTTTCATGCATTAAGTCAGAAATCAGAATCAGGGTCCTGGTGTACGGATACGTCGGTCGCCGCACCAACACTGGACTCCATGGAATGATAACCACACTCAATACGCTAAACATTATTGCTTCACATAGAAAAGATCAGAGTTCGCGGTAGAACCGAACTCCTCTGATACCAATTTGTCACGACCCGCCCCCGGGGTCCATGCCGTGACTACCCCAAGCCCGCCTTCCATAGGCCAGGGGCTGGCAACTAGCACCAAGGCGTAAATCCCAGTAAAAAGGGAAGGCATTGCCTTTGAAAAGTAAACAAACACCACAGAGTAAGCAAGAGGAAAAGTAAACACTAAGTAAAAATAGAGTACAATTGAAAGTGCGGAAAAGTAAATGGGCCAGTATACAAACCCAAACTGAAAGTAAAGTACAACTCGAAAGGGAAAACAGCAACTGTAAAGTAAAGCTGCTACACCGAGCCGTCCATTGGAAATCCCTCCTGAAGGGTGGGTACAGATAGCTCCACTGCTCCTCGGGTCCCGTCGTCCGCTCCGAACACGTCCCGCCCAGTGGTCCACCTCCAGGTACTATCCTGCTCTGCAAGCCTCAGCCAAGATCAACGTTGTCTGTCGTCTGCAACCAACACAACGTAGTGCTGGCGTAGCCCGTGCAGGGGTGAGTATAAGCTACTCAGTAGGGACCCCGAGACCCCTGAAGGTCTCCTAAAATCCACAGAGGATAAACCACAAAGGAAGATACAATCACGAAGTAACAACCGACACTGCTTAGGTATATGCCCATACATATACCTAAGTCATCAATTCCAATACGCTCCAACCTCCGAGCCCAAGTACAACTCAGTCCACACAGGAAAGTAAACGTATTCCTCAGAGGAAAGCAAAACGAAATCCATACAGGATAGCACAACTCAATCCACACAGGAAAGCAACAGGATTCAGCTCACACAGGTATACTTCTTCGAAAGACGATAAAGATGATCTCTGATCCATCTAAGTCATCGGACCCACGAAGGATCGATAGGTAACTAACCCCCGTAAAGACCCACATAGGATCGGGCCCACACAGGACCTGTAGGCGCTGGTTCACACAGGACTGCTGAGTGCAATGACCCACACAGGATCGGACCCACACAGGATCGGGCCCACACAGGACCTGTAGCACTGATCCACGTAGGATCGCTAAGTGCTGTAGTCATTGTCGTCGAATCCACTAAGGATCTATGTATTGTCGTCGTCGCAGTCACAGTAGCAGTAGCAATCATAGTCGCAGCCAGCACTAGGGTTCCCGCACACAGCAAGCTCGTTCGGGAGGGTCCGCTCCACGAGCCGAGAGGTTGATACATCAACTGTCACTAAGTCCAGAGTTGATGTATTCAAAAGTTATGTATCGTCAACAGGAACTCAACGCAACAGAAGGTGCGTCGATCGGACGCCCGGTCTGAGAGTTATTGGCTTTTTCGTCCCAGGGGCCCGGTTGGTTTTTAAGACAAAACCAACCCAACCGTACTCCACCCGCGTCCAAACCTCGGGCGGAGTATGCCAAAAGATCCGTCTCACTGAGAGGAACTCAACAAAGCTGACGGAACTTCAATCAGACGTCCGTAGCTCAAGATATGAGCGTTTCCGCTCCGAGGGCCCTGTTGGTTTCGTGTACGAACCAACCCGGCCGAACTCAAAGTATTCCGAAACTTTGAGTGCGATATACCGAAACGACCATCTCGATCCATGGATCGCATCTCCGCTGACGGTTCCTCAATCAGAGGTCCGTAGTTCATATTATGGGCAAAAGACCGAAATCGATTCGAAAACGGGGGGTCCGGGTCCGGGCCGACCCAGCCCGACCCCCCCTGGGTCGGCCCAAACTGGGTCGACCCAACCCGGGTCCGAACCGGCCAGGCCTAGCCGGCAGCCCGGTGGTGCAGCGGTGTGGTAGCGCGGCGGCGCGGTCCGGCACGGCGGCGCGGTCCGGCCGGCGGCGGCGCAGCCTGGGCGCCGCTCGGGTGCCACGCGCGGGGGGCAAAGCCCCCGCTTCCCTGCTGGCAGCGCGGCTGAGAGCCGCGCCTTGATCAAACGGCCCCCCCTCGTGGGGGCCTGCCATTTGGAAAAATGGGGGGGGGGGGGCGCTGCCCCCCCTTTTTGAACCCCCCCCCCCCCTCATAATGGGGGGGAAATTAACTTGGCCGGGGGAATTAAATTCCCCCGATCTTTCCCCTTCCGGTCGGCCCGACCTGGCCGGCCGGTTCTTCTTCAACGGACCGGAAAAGCCGGTCCCCTTCCGGCTTCTGACACCGGCGGCCCGGCTAGCTGCCGGTCTTCCCATTTCGCCGCGTCCCGGAACCGGCAGGGGTGTTCGTCGTCCGGTGCAGTGCGACGGCACCGCGCCCCTCCGCCGCGGCCCCGCACCGGCCGCGGCGCCTTCGGTTCCCTTCGACGCGGCGCGACGGCGTCGCGTTCCTGATAATCCTTCCACGGCACGGCGCGACGGCGCCGCGCAATATAGCCGTGCGATTCCCGCGTGGTGCGACGGCACCACGCCTTCTCGTTCATCCACAAGAAATATAATAATATTATTCAAGAACAAAGGAGGGGGGATTCGGCCGTGTTTGTGCGGTCCGGCCCCCCTCTCGTTAGTCGATAACACTTAACAAAAATCCTCAAGATTGTCAAGAACCAAGAACGAGAATAAATAATTAAGCAACAACAAACCCCTACCTCGGTTTCAGGTACGATGATTGTCAACGACCCGCGGAAGACGAGCGTCGCGGTGGTCGGCGTCACAGAAGAAGGACGTCGATGTCGTGAAGCGAGGATTCGAAGTTCTTTGACGACGATTTCGTCGCGGGAAATCGTCGCGGAAGAGATGACGCGGAAGAATACATCGTCGGTGTCACGAGAGACGATTCCCGAGAACGTGGCGTTCTTCGTCGATGCTCAAAGGTTCTTCGCGTTCTTCGTCAAAGCTTGAAGAAGAAGAAGAAGAAGAAGAACTCCAATTTCTCTCAAGGTGGCTTGAGAATTCTAACCCAAATAAAATAAGCTAAAGTCTTATTTTATTCACACACTTAACAATTTGAATTTCAAAGGTTTGAAATTCAAACAATTCAACTCCATTAATTAACAAAGTTGTCATGTCATTAAAAGAGAAGGTTAAGGGAGTTTTAAAAGAGAAGAAGAAGAGTTATGCTTCGGGTGGTCCCCACCACACTTAATCCTCCCAAGGGAGGTTAAGTGGATGTGGGTCCCACCACTAACTCCCTTTGGGAGAAGTTAACCAATAAGTTAAAATAAAAATTTCTATTCCACAATTTTTATTTAACTTATTCTAAACTCCCAAAAACTAACTCTCAACCCGAAATAAACGCAACCTCGGAAAAGGTCTCCTTAAGCGAATATCGGCGCTGCGAGTTCATCGGTGCCCTTGGATTTCAATTCCGAGCACCGGATCAAAAGTTAGAAATTCCCGCTCATTCGTTCACTGAACGTACCCGAGCCGAACTTCGGAAATTAATTCTGGGCACTCCAGGCCTCGGAATCAGGTGTCGTCAGAAACCGCGCTCTTGTAAAATTCCAAAGAAAATTAAGAAAAATTTTCCCTTGAATTTTACGGGTCTTTACAAGAGTTACTAGGCCTACTATTGATATGGATTCCCTTAGGACTATGATATGAGAATATTTCAAGGCTATTCGTAATTAATTTGATAAAGAGACTCTTTCCAAAGTGCAAAGGAACAATGACCATTTATATAACATGGTGAGATAATGTTCAAATGAGGCATCTACATCTCAAAAAGAGGTCATGGAAAAAGTGGACAAGTATTTTTCTAAAATCTACACAAATCATGAGTTGAATAACAACTTTGAATACTTGGATAAGAACCTCAGGATACCACTGGTGACCGAGGTATTCCAGAATCAAGTGAGCCAGTTAAAAGAGTTTACACCCATATTGGAGAAGTTCATGGAAAACAAGGAGGATTTTGAGAAGGCCATGCAGTATGGGGGTGAAATCATCACTGATTTTGTTAATCTTTTGAATCCCTACCTGCATGGACAGTCTGAAGAAATAGTGGTCCCTACAACTGCTTCCATCAGACCTAGTTCAATACCCCCTTCTTAGAAGTCGGTGTCTCAAACCTTATCTCAGATCCAGCTACTGATCCAAGAGCAGCCTCAGAGTCATATTCTATCATAGCATAGACCAATCCTTTCATCTACTATTCCTACAAGCATTAATTCACCTAGTATAGCCATTTGATCATCCCTTCCTATATCCACAACACTGCCTCCTGGCCATACTATTAACCCTTTAGAAAAAGGGAAATATCCTCAAAATATCAATCCTTATCTATGGGTCATTATTTGATAGGGATCTATACTTTTTTATTTTTTATGAGTGTATGTTGATGTTTGTACTCTTTTGTACCTTCATGAATATAAGTTTGACTTCAATGTGTTTCAAGTTTTCTTGTATTCTTTTTCTTTATCATTTATGTTTCTTTTCTCCTTTTTTCTAATCCCATAAAGGGGATAAATCTATGGATGGAATCAACTCTTAACCTAAGGGGGAGAACTTTTGGATAGGAAAGATGGCATGTAATCAATAGACGATATAAATCACTAAGACTTCTCTAATACAAATTACTAAGGGGGAGCATGAAAGTGCTCTAATATATGCTCTGGTAAAATTATTGAGGGGGATGATAAAAGGAAAGACCTTATGGTTATATTGAGAATTCACACCCACTATTGTTATGCTAATCCAAGTCATTTTTTTCCTTAACATATTTAATAACTCATTTATGCCATGATTTTTTATTATAAAAAAGGGTGAGATTGTTGGACCCTTTGTGAGATAGTTATTTTAATAATCACAAATCGTGACAATTTATAAATCATGTTAATTCAAATATTATGTTTTAAGTAATGATAATCATGTCAATGAATATTCATAAATGAATAGATTATGTCACTTGTTATAATATATTTAAATAAGTCAATATATTATGGATATTTGTGTTTTAATATATTTACAAATGTATATTTTCATTCCATTATGAGTTTCACTTAATCTGGTACTATTCTGTATAAGACAGACACTTTGAAAGTTTTTTAAAAATCTATGACTCTAATTGGTTCAAAGGAGTCATCGATGGCTGACTCATCGATTGAAGAATACACCGATGTAGGACTCACTGATAGAACAAACAACACACCGATGGACAATTCATCGATGATTGGTAACACCGATAGTTCAAGCGACTCACTGATAGATGACTCACCGATGGCCTATGCACCCATAGTTCAAATGACTCACCGATGGACGAATCACCAATGGGCGACACACCTATAGTTCAATGGACTCACCGATGGATGACTCACCAATGGGCGATCCACCAATACTCCAAAGGACTCCCCCATGGATGAATCATCGATGGGAGATTAACCGATAGTTCAAAATGAGTCATTGATGACGACGCACTGATGCCTGGACAGACCGATAGTACGAATGACTCACTGATGCCCAGAGTCACTGACACTGATGTAATGGAATCACTGATACAGAGAGTCATTGATGCCAATAGAGCGATGTTAATGACTCACTAATACTTATGACTCACTGATAGTCATAAAAACTGTTTATTTATTAATTCAAACATTATATATAACGTTCATATTTAGACAAATAAATTCTTATAACATTAATTAATGTTGTTTTTAGGATATTATGAGAACATTATGAGATACATGAACATGGGGAGATCATTATTCCTGCTCGACCTTGAAGGATAAAAGGATAACCAGGTGGAACATTCAAAATACACACACAGAAGAATTGAAAAAAATGGACCTAAGAACCCTTGTAGCTCTCAAGCATACTTTCAAACCCAATAACTCAAAAGGAATAACATATGGGAAGATCAAGAAATCAAGCTACACCTGCTGAGCTGACCAAAACATCTTTCGAACAAGAATTTTAACATCTCATACTTCTGGAATCCAGAACATAGAGCCTTTGACACACTATTTTGGATTCAAATTCCAAAAGAGGACTTGAACTTCAATTCCACTACATCAAACGAGTCTATAGTTGAACTGTATGACATGCATAGACTTCTAAACCTAAATCATCATCTTTAAGATTTTTTGTGTTCATTTATTTACATTTCTAAGTAGTGTGTGTAGTTTTCTGTTACACAAACATTGACTCCTGTGCATAACTGGAGGATACTTGATATCCTCAATCTCACACTCTTTTTATCCATTTGTATCCCATGTAGAACTGTGGAAGAGTTCGTGTATAGACTGTTTGTTTTTTTTCCCATGAAGAACTATGGTACAGGTCAATTGTGACTTGGAAAGCCTTATGTGGGATTGTGAATCCCGATCCAAGCCATGGATAAAACTTTTTTATTAAGTTAAATTGCATGGTGGTAGGTGATCACCAAGTGGATAGGACTAAGTCTTAGCTTGAGACTGAAACTCTTGTTTTAAATTCCACTATGAACATTGTTATTTTCTTTTACTATGTTATAACAAATTTCATTCAGATAAATTCAAACTCTAATAGTTATTTTAGAAAGTTTCTATAATTTTTTTGAACTGGTAGGTTAGTTTCAAATGTAATATTAATCTTTTGGTTAGTATAGTTAATAACTAATCAATCTCCTGCGAAATTAATTTAACTTTTAGGACTCTTATAAATTCACTAGAAACTGACTTGGATTATATTTTAAATTGGGGTAAATTTTCAAAGAAACCTTCTTGTTATATTATGAATTCACAGACACTGTTGGTATATTAAGACAAGTAATTTTTTATTTTTTAACATCTTTTATAACTCATTTATTCCATTATTTGTGATTATCAAAAAGGGAGAGATTGTTGGACCCTTTGTGAGATAGTTGTTTTAATAATTACTAGTCATGCCAATTTAAAAATCATAATAATTCACATATTATTTTTTAAGTAATGATAATCATGTTGATGAATATTCATAAATGAATAGATTATTTCACTTGGTATAATACATTTCAATAATTCAATAAATTATGGATATTTGTGTTTCAATATATTTACAAATGTATATTTTCATGTAATTATGAATTTCACTTAATCTGGTACTGTTCTATATAAGACAGACACTTTGTATGTTTTTTCAAAGTCTCTAACAATGATTCATTCAAAGGAGTCACCAATTGATGAATCACTAATGAGGACTCACCGATCGAAGAAGACACCAATGCAGGACTCACTGATAGAAAAAATGACACACTGATGGAAAAGTCACAAATTATTGGTCACACCAATACTTCAAGTGACTCACCAATAGATGACTCACTAATGGGCTACACATAGATAGTTCAAGGGACACGTTTATGGAAGACTCAGCGATGGTCGACACAGTTATAGTTCAAATGACTCGCTGATTTGTGATGCACTGATAGGTCAAAGGACTTATTGATAGACAATTCACCGATGTGTGACACACCAATAGTTCAAAATGAGTCAATGATGATGACTCGTTGATGCCCGGACAGACCGATAGTACAAATGACTCACTGATGCCCATAGTCACTGATATTGATGGAAAGGACACATTGATATAGAGAATCACAGATACCAATAAAGTGATTCTAATGACTCACCAATACTTATGACTCATCGATAGTCATAAAAACTATTTTATTTTATTAATTAAAACGTTATATCTAACGATCATATTTAGAAAAATTAATTATTCTGAAATTAATTAATGTTGTTTGTAGGATATTCAGAGGATAGTACGAGGTACATACACATAGGAAGATCATTATTTCTGCTAGACCTGAAAGGATAAAAGGATAACAAGGTGGGTCATTAAAAACATATGCACAGAAGAATAGAAAAAGAAAAAGAAAACCTAAGAACTCTTGCAACTCCCAAGTATACTTACAAAACCCAAAAATTTAAAAGGAAGAACATACGGGGATATCAAGGAATCAAGCTACACCTTCTGAGCTGACCTGAACATATTTTGAACAATAATCTAAACACCTTATACTCATGGAAGCCATAACAAAGAGCCTTCGACACTCTATTTTGGAGTCAACTTCTAGAATAGGACTCAAACTTCTATTCCCCTACATCAAACAAGTCCAGAGTTACACTGCATAACACACAGAGACTTATAAACCTAACTCTTCATCTTTAATCTTTATTGTGTTCATTTATTTACATTTATGAGTAGTGTATATATTTTTCTGTTACACACACTGAATCCTGTGCATAACTAGAGGATATATGATATCCTCAATCTCACACTCTTTTTATCCATTTTTATCCCACATAGAACTTTGTAAGAGGTCGTGTGTGACATTTTTGTTGTTTTTTCCATAAAGAACTATGGTATAGGTCAAGTGTGACCTGGATAGCCATGTGTGCTGTTGTAAACCCTGATCCAGGGTGTGGATAAATCTTGTTTATTAATTTAAACTTGTTAGTGTTATGTGGTCACCAAGTGGAGAGGACTAAGTCTCATCTTGAGACTGAACCTCTTGTTTTAAATTTTGTTGTGCTAATTATTATTTTATTTAACTATGTTATAAAACATTTGATTTAGACAAATTTAGACTCTGATATTTAGTTTTTCAAGTGTTTATAACAGTTTTGAATCAGTTAGTTAGTTTCAAATTATATGTTAATCTATAGGTTAGTATAGATGAGAACTAATTAATCTATTGGAAAATTAATTAAACTTTTATGACTCTTATAAATTCACTAAAAACTGAATTGGATTATATTTTTAATTGGGTAAAATTTTCAAAGAACCTATCTTTAACAAAAAAAATATAGGGACTCAATTCACCCCCCCCCCCTCCCCCCTCTTGAGTACTCTACTCCGACCAACATTATCAATAAAAAAGTTTTAAATAAAGATGTAATTAGAGAATAAATTTTTTCACTAGATTAAATTATACATATTTTTACAATGTTAGTGATAAAAGATAAATTTTATGAGTTAAGTAAAAAATTAATTCTCTGTATTTCCCCCTTACTTAAGCGCTTTTGGCTAAATCCATAATTTTTCAGATTTTTTTTAAAAGAGGAGAATGGTACAAAAATTGATACTTGTTTTAAGGAATACAAATATATTATTATTAACCAAATTGGTAGTAATACTTGATATTATTAAGGATAAGAAAATATATTAGTTGGATATATGTAAATAGTGGGTTAATTGTCCTTTAAAAAATTAAAATTTAATTAAAAGTTAAATTCAAAATTATGAAAATTAAGAAATAATCTATAGTGAAATAAATTTTGTGATATTTGATAAATTTTAACTTAGTTTTAAAAATAATATGAAATTAAATTAAGCATCAAAATGATCATACCAAATTTATTCATGTATGTAAATTGATTTTAAACGATGTAATGCATAATGTAAAGGGAGAGAAATCATAGTTGATAATTAATTTGTTAATAATTTAATGTCATCCCCTGAATATCTACCCGTCAACTTGAGAGGTCAATATTATTAAATCTTTGATCGTAGAATTCATCAAGGAACCCAATTCCCATAATTGTGGTTTGTGAATCCCCTATTGATATTTTTTTATCTAAGGAACCCTTACCTCACTTTTTTGATATAAGAACCCATTTGAGATATGTGAGGAGAAGAGAGAGGTTTGATTTAGGAAAACCCATTACAAAGTCCCTAAAAAATATCATAGATGGATAAATACATATGGGGATGAAAGATTTGATAGAAATGATGCGATCCTCTGATAGATTGATAACTTAGGAAGAATCACTCAATTTATTTGAGAGATATGTACATTTGAAATAAATTTGGTCTTAATTAAATTATTGATAACTTATATATTCTTAAAGAGGATAATATATTCATTTTATAGTCTCCAAGAGGATTATGAAGGTTCTAAAATTCATCGAGGGTCACAAATCCATTGAAGACCTTAATTATGGTTGTTTTGACAATAATAAATAAAGGATCATAATGGTGGATTCAATGTCATCAGATACCCTATAGACAAAATTGTCTAGAAAGTGCATTACCTAGGGATAGGGGGAGCCTCTAGATATAGCACCAGATTTCCGGTACATCTACACTGGTTGTTTGATGGACTACTACTGGATGACCTCAATTATGTCTTCACCATCATTCAACCAATGGGACTCTATAGGCCTACCACTCGGTTTTCCAAACATAAATTGTGATTTCAACCATGATATCAAATGGATGGTGTATCCTTCACATGAAAATATTCAAGAGGATTATCCCTAGATTCCTTATAATATCTCAAAAATATCATCAAATATGTTTCTAGAAAATAAATCATGATAAGATTTTGGTTGAATTAATTAACAAGACATCAAAAGATCCTTAATATGCATTTAAATTCCATCACTGGGTATTTAATAAAAATACTGACAATCACTTAAATGATATTTTTAAAATCATTGGTGAGTGTTTATGATCATGAAATGATCTTGATAGAGATAGTTAAAAAAATAAAGTTCATAAGACAAAAATTTATTGTCATTGGGGGATAAATTTATCTCAAATTTATTTATTTATTTGGTTATGTGGTGTACATAATTCCCATCTAATAAAATGTTGTGAATTTGTGTAATTTAATGAAGTTGAAAAAAACCGTATGGTGATATTGAAGAACCTAAATATTTTTTGAATTATTTTTTTTGTTTCTTTTTATGTAATTTTTCATGAATTTAATGTTTTTAAAAAAGGATTTGAGTTGAATTGAGATGGATTTTTTTTAATAAGATATAAGAAGGATCAATATTAATTATGGGAGTTTGAGTATCTATGTATGAGTAAACTGAAAGCTCTATAATAAATATAAGATTAAAGTGGATTTAATAAAATTTATATATGAGTACTTATAGAGATAAACTATTGTGTAAGATTAACCTCAATATTTTGAAGGTTGTGTAAGATTAATATTGAGTAGTAGAAGATTAAACTCAAATATCTAATATGGTGTAATAATAACTCAATTTTACCAATAGTATCTATATGGGTAATATAAAGGATATTTATGTGTAACTCACAGGTTTCAATAGCTATATAAGAGTAACCATATTTCAAGTATAGATAAATTAATCTCATACATGTGATTACAATAGATATTTAACCCTAATAAATATTATTTAGATAATATTTATCTATAAATAATTGATATTTAAAGGTGTTCTAAGATGAACTTAAGTAGATAATTCTATGAAAAGAATGTGGAGCTTTTAAGATATATTTTGAAGGATAAGATTAGATTTTAAAATGGTATTTTTTTATTACCTATCATGAAGACTCCTATTAAATTATTTATCAGGAATATTTTGACCTATAGTAAATAAAGATTGATGATCATAGAGGTTTGGATATTTTCAAATGTGGAAACTATATTTAGGATCATGTTGATGATTTAAAAAATATGGGAAACTGAATTATAAGATTTCATAAGTATAATTGAGTTGAAGAATATCAATGATTTTCAGCTACTAATAGACGTTTTTATGTCAAAATTCACAAAAAAAGGGGTTTAATTTATGTTGAATATTATGAAGCCTCGGTAAAATATCATTATATTTATGATAATTTGTATAGGATTTCATTGATGTTATTTTGATTTTGGTTTGAATATCATTTTTTAAATAGGTTGGATCCTTTAAAAAAAATATTCAGGAGACTTTTCTATTGGGAAATATCTTCAGGGTTATGAATAATCTATTACCACTATGTATTCACTTTCTAAACATAGTGAAGAACATTTGTTTTGGATATTCAAAAAAATAACAAGGACATAGTGTCCCATATTGTGGGTAAATATTGTAAAAAACTTATATAATTTCTTGTTTTTCATTATCTAATGCATATGAGTGAGGGTGAGATTTAAAAATTAATATGTTCTTAAACATAACCCATTATCGAGGTTTATTTCATGATAAAATTGTATGGATTAATTCCATTGAAAATATATTTACAATCATTTAATTCTCCAACTAAGGGAATCTCTCCTTGGTCATATACATCCCTAGGGAGATGTTGATCAGTGGTGGAGACAGATCAAGAATACCAAACTAAAAAAATATCGACTCAATGGAATGGGTTAAATTCATGAAATTAATATTTATTAAATATTTTACTCACACAATCCATATAAAAATAGAGAGGTAATTCCTTGGATTAAAGAAATAGGATGATGAATCAATTGGGTCTTACAAAGAAAACATTATAGGTATTCTAATGTATGAAAGTGGTAACTTCCTAAAAAGAGTGAGTAAATGTTTCAAGTGTAAAAAATAAGGGATTAAAGCTCATGAATTCTCAATATACTGGTATAATCGAATCAATATGATGGAACAAAGAGAGGTTCCTCTCAATCCTTATCCCATTTTCTATTTTTTTAGCTATAAGAACTTAAGAAAATATATGTGTTATATCCTAAACCAAGAGCCATTGAGGATAACTAATAAAAACAACCTTTAAAGACAAGGGAATAAGGATAATACTTTTTATAACAATTTCATAGATGGATAGTGACAATGAAGTAGTGATAGGTACACTTTTTATTCACTCAAGAATTCAGAATGTTGGTTCCAGGCACAATGAAAGGATGTGGTGGTGGGCGATATATTAAAATTTATTTTAATAATCCTCACTCAAAACCAAGAGAGAGGATCTTACATGGTATATTTAAAATTAATTTATTTAATATTTGAAGAAATCAATACATGGGCATAGGAACAATCTCCATTGATGAATTTTTATCATCTGAAAAGACCCTTTCACATTGCCTTCATTGCACAGTGGGAATCAAAGGATAAAATCCCTCTAGTAGTAATCCACATGGTATGTTATGATTTCTTAGCAACACCACTCAATCTTCAAGTCTTAGCACATTGATTTTAATGTATGCAGTTGTTCATCCTTGATTGATCGTTCTTTTCTCTTGAATAAATCTCTATTTCACTTCTCATTATTAAGAGGGAGATAGAAGGGGGGGTCGAGAGAGAATTCATTATGGGAAAATAATTCCATTATCATTTTTTGTATACACTACACAATAGACATAGTTGTGTATTTATAGTGTTATAATTTAGTCTAAAATATTATTTTATTGAATTTCATCAATTAAATAACATTTATTACCTTTAATAAATCCTAGGACACATAATGATAGTATTATTATTATTATAATTATTATTATTATTATCATTATTATTATTATTTTGTGGCATGTTTCAATATGTAAAATAACAAATATTATTGAATAGAATTCTTAATCTAAATATTTCACCATACATGGTCATGGTACATTCAAACACCTCTTGCGTTTATTGAATAACCGAATAAAAATTTTATTCATAAATAAATATTTCATCCACATACTGGTGAATAAATATTTATTAAATAATCTAAAAAATAAATATATAATTTTAATTAAAATGTTGGGGAATAATTATTTATTTAATTTTTGAGATCAATATAACTTGAATAAAATTAATCCTCAAACGTGAGAATAATATTTATTCTATTAATTAAACTCAAATATAATTTAATTGAGATCAATATAAACACTTAGTGACTGACACTATGGGATTATTTCTCATTGGGATTAGGTGGGCTTAACTAAATTCCATGAATACTATCTATAAACTGATCAAGGAACCCAAGAGAAAAAAAATAATGTCACAACATCGAAAACCACATACAAATGCTCGTTGTGTAATATAATCCCTTTATCATAATATCTCATCAACCAGGTTTCTTAAAGGTGTCATCAACCTATTTACTTGATATTTTTTTCTTTTACTGTATAAAATAAACACACTGTTACACCATGTAAATGGGATTTAATGTGACAGTTAAGTTCTAATCAAAGGTCCAAGATATCAACTTCCATAAATATTGATTGGAAAAATACTTCCTCGACTTATCCATTAATGGAATGTCTATCATGATTCTCCCAACGTACGCAACTTCCTTCCGACATTCGGTACGAAGTTTTTTTTCAGATAATCTAAGTGCATGAGTTAGGTAAGACATTAATGATAATCATAAAGTATATGGACCATTACACATTATCACAAATAGAAATGCTTGTTTACACTAAAATGTTTGAAATTCATAATAGTGGGTCTATTCTCATAAACTTTTATATTGGGGATTACCAAGTGAAAACATCATAAGAAGAAACCACATATGCTTATGAGCACTCGAACATGATGTTCTAAAAACTGTGTGTCCCAGCATAGTATGTTATCTGACCACAAAACTATACTAACAATATTTTCCTATCACTTCAAGGTTATCATCATAATAGGGAACTTTTATAACCATATCAATACTAAAAATAATCTATGAAATTATTATATTAAATCCATAGAGAAAAAATGAACAATATTAAATAATATGTTAAATTAATATTCAATAAATCAAATATACATGTCATCAAAGAAAAATTAGTTTGTCCTAGGACACCAACTCTAACAAACTCCCACTTGGACTAGAGCCGACTACCTAAAACTTTCAGTCCACTATAACTCACATGATAATCATGTTTTTACTGAGTAAAGGATTTAGTCAAGTGGTCCTTGAAATTTTCTTCCATGGAAATAATAATCACTATAACCTCACCTATATTATAGAAAACACTCAAGAGATGATACTTCTGAAGTATGGGTGTTTCCTATTTATGTTACCTTGGATATTTTGCAAGAGCCACAACTATAGTATTATAATAATAGAGTGTGTTGGGATATTTACTTCTAGGTACCACATCAATCTCTTTGGTGAATTTATGAATCCATACTACTTCCTTAACTACCTTAGAAACTGTAATATACTCAAAATCTAATGTAGAATCTTTGAACATAAACTAATTTGATCTCTTCTAGATCATATGACCTCAATTCCAATTGAATATGTATCCCGTTTTTGAATTCATGTAATCTAGAATAGTTTGGATACTAGAATCATCATATCCTTTGATGAATAGTTCCTCATCTCCTCCATAAACTAGGAATATATCCTTATTATGCCTTAGATACATAAGTATAGTCTTCACTTCCTTCCAATGGTGGTCACCTAGTTAGAATTTATATCTTCCTATATCACTCAATATGTAAGCAACATGTAGCTTAGGACATAGAAAATAATACATGACTGACCCAATCATAGATGTGTAAAGAATTATTTCCATTTTTTCTTTCCTTGTGTGTCTAAGAGAACATCTTCTTTGAAATATGAATTCCATGTGACCAAGAAATACTCCACTCTTGGATTGTTCTATACTGAATATCTTCATCATCTTTTCAATGTATATAATTTACTTTGGTTGAGAAGTCTCTTGGATCTATCACGATGGATATTGATCCCAAGAATATATTCTAGTTCACCCTATTCCTTTATTGCGATTCTTTTATTCAACTACATATTAATAGATTGTAAGACTATTATATCTTTTATTTTGAGTAATATGTTATCAACATATAATATTAAGAAAGTGACTATACTCCCACCAAAACATTTTTAGATAAAAGTCTCACACTCATTCTTTTTGTAACAAAATTCTTTTTTTGGATTTGTCAAAATTAATGTCCAATGATTGAGATTCTTACTTCAATACATGGATGTATTTTTTCAATTTTCATATCTTATTAGCATCATATGGAGTCAGAACCCCTTTGGGTTATGTAATATACATATCTTCCTTAAGGATCTCTCTAGGAATGAATTTTTGACATCCATTTTCTAAATATCATATCCATGGGGTGCTGTAATGGAAAGTAGATTTTGGATGGATTTTTTCATTGAAATTGGTGAAAAGGTTCCATCATAGTCAATGACTTGATGTTGTTTAAAAACTATTGCTAAAATTCATTCTTTATAGGTAGTAATTTATTCTTCCATGTCCAATTTCTTCTATAATACCCATTTTCAACCAATGGGATTTACATCTACTAAAGAATTTAAAAAAATACAGATTTCATTTTGGAACATGGAATCTATTTCAGAATTCATGGACACTTTCCACTTGGAAACATCTATGACACTTAATACTTACTTGTAGGTTATAGGATCATTATTATCAAATAATAATGAGTCACCATCCTTAGTGAGTAGAAAACCATAAAATTATTATTCTCTAACTTATCATGTACTCTTATATTGTACTTGTGTCGACGGAACAATTTCTTCTTCCATGGGGCTTAGTCGAATATGTTCTTATACCTTATAATGTTCACCTTGATCCTCAACTTCATCGATGTCTATCACACTCCCACTAACTCTTTTAGAGATGTGCTCCCTCTTAATTAATATGGAATTCCTTTCCACTATAACCTTCTTGTATAAAGATTCATATAGGTAATATCCTCTTATTTCGTTAGGTTAACCTATAAAGGTACACTTTTTGCCTTAGGGTGCATGTTTGTTACATATAATGGATTTAAGAAACACTTTTCTTTCCCACACATGTAAATTTGGTAGCATGGTTTTTCTTCCACTCCAAAAATCATATGGAATACCATTTATCGATTTAGTTGGTATTTATTTCATTATATGTGCTAGTATTCATAATGAATATCCCCAAAAGGATAATATAATACTCGCATGACTCATCATTGATCTCACCATGTCCAACAGGGTTTGGTTCCACTTTTGGCTTACAACATTCTACTAAGGCATATAAGGATGATTGAGTTTGTATAAGATCCCAAAACACCATAATTAATAAATGAAGTCTTTATTATGATATTCTTTACTATGGTATGAGAATATTTTCTTAATAATTTTACCAAGATGGTTATCAAATCCATTCTTTTATTCCTTGAATTTATAAAAATAATATGACTTATAACTCATCAAGTTTACATATCCATATCTAATAAAATTATCAGTAAAATTTAGAAGTATGAGTACCCACCCCTTGCTTTAATAGGAAATGGTCTACACAGATCTTTATGAATTGATTCATGAATCTCATTAGCCCTTTGTTCTATCCCACTAAATGGGGAATTGGTCATTTTTTCTTATGAACATTCATGACATACACCAAGTGGTTTTAGTTTAAAATAATCAAAATAACCATCTTAATGTAATTTCGTCAAGTGATTTTCAATTTCATGACCAATCTGGTGATTCCAGAGTTGGGTGGGGTATAATTCATGTGAATTAGATTTGTTATTGATTTCCATTACTTGGTTCATGTAATCCAACACATAAATACTGTTATTTAATTGTACCTTAATATAAAAAATGTAATCTTTATAAACTAAGAAGTATTTTTTCCAAAATTAAGAAAACATCCATCTGAATACATATATGGGAACCAAAATCTATATCTAATGCCAGTTTTTAAGAAATAGATAAATTGAACTTGATAACAAACTCATTTTAAAATTCCCCTTACTTCTTTGGATGGTACATTTATTCTACTAGTGGCCCTTCTTTCCAAATGTAAAAAATAAAACATCATGTTCCCTTTCTCTCCCTTATTCTTACACTTCTTGGGGAGTGTCAAGAAGCTTTGGGATTAAAGATATTCAATTTTCCTTTCCATTTGTTCATCATAAGGATGGAATGATATTCATTCTTTGTATCCTTATCTACTTAGAGAATAAGAGTGAGAAGATCTGTCAAAGAATTATCAATTTTGTTCATATTAAAATTTATAATACAACTAGAGAATCTATGAGCGGGTGATAAAAAATGAGGTCAGTATATAGTTATTTAGGGAGTTTAAACCCTAGAAACTCTAGGCACTCAATATATCTAGAGATTTTGACTACATGGGCCCTAGCTGGGCCACCCTATCTATGATTTCTCTGAAAAAGATCCTTATAAATCTCAAACCATTATAGTCTATCTCATTCCTAATAAATACAAGGAAGGTTCTCAAGAATGATATATGCATATATGTTTTCATGAGACATCATGAGTTCACCAGACATTAATAAAAGCATCAATAATTGAACATTGATCATGTTTATCAAATTTTTTTCCTAGAAAAGAAACTCTTTATATAATATTGATCGTAGGGATAATGTGGATGAAGAGCATGTAATTTTATTCTAAAATTAAAAGAGTATATTATTAGTTCTTTTAATTGATTAAAATTTTCTTGAGAAAAAATAAATTGATTCATTGAATTAAATCTCCCACTATTTTATCAACCCTCAATATCCCTCTCCATTGAACTCAAGATGTTTAATAGATTTAAAATTTTAGTTTTAAGGATCTATATTCCACTTCACATAACCCCAAAAATGGTTGATCAAGCTAATTGAATTTATTTAAGTAGGAAGGTGTTTGAAAACTGTAGGCTTGTTGGTCCTTGATCTATTGAGTGGATTTCCCAATCCGTAAATCCTAACTTGGATTTCATGAAAGCTTTCCTCCAAATTACAACAAGTCTACCCAGGGATATTTCTATTGATGTAAAATGGATAAGGCTACCCAAAAAATTCTTAATAACATCATTATAAAAGTAAGTGTCCCTACAAGTGTTTTTCCAACACGTAGTTTTATTGAGTTTTATTCCAAATCAATTTATAGATGTCCAAGTATGACTTCATATTTAATTTAGGGGTTTAAATATATTATGCATAAATTTTATCTTGTTTTATCTTATACTTATCATGTTAATATGAATTGGATGTTACTTAATTAATTAATAATGTTTTATAAAACATTTTTACATAATACATTTATTTAATTTCTATATTTCCACATAAATTCATTTATTTATGTGATCGCAGCCTTTAAACTATAAAATAAATAATTTTATGGTTATAAATAAATTAATTAATTAAGTAAACTAACCATGATCATATATAATGGTTGATTTAATGAGAATACATTAGATCAACCTATAAACTAGAGTAATAAATCCATTTTTTGGTCATGGCTTGAGTTACATCATTACACATGTCCACCTATATATTAGCTAAGTTGGAATCATAATGTTCTTGTCTTGAACTTCCTTATCACACCTTGACATACGCCACTAATTACATGCATTTATTACTCACATGAATGTGATAGAAATCAAAGGATTGGTTAAAATGGATTACATAAATATCATTGGTGTGTAGGTCCTGCATAATAATGGAGGGATGGATGACATATAGGTCATCATTTAATTTAATAGTAAATAATTTTAAAACCATGTGATAAATTAAACAAAATAAATTCCAACACATATATAGGTATTGGTAAAGCTCATGATCAATCCTTAATTGTAATGAATACATAAAATTATCTAGTTATCATTCATTTCTTTATTAATTATTTATTATTTAGATGAATTCACTTGCATTAATTAATTAATTAATTAATTAATTCCCTTTGATCTTAAAGATCATTCAAATTTAATTAGAGATACCCATAATTTGAGGAGTTCCTAGAATGTAAATGCCAGAATCAATTAATATAGATTTATAATAGTAAAATTATATAACATTTAATTTTATTTAAACCTATTATTAAATTTTCAAACACTTCTAGTAAAAACAATAAAATAAGGTTTTAATGATGTAATATTCAATTTTAATATGATTAATTCTTCCATTAATAGAGAAACTACATAGTGTGTACTCTGGATACACACCGTGTATCTCAGTTTTCATGTATCCAGATTACATACCTAGGGATTCGACATATTGACTCGGACAGACTACACAATGTGTACATTCCATCTACACACCATGTATCAACTTTTCATGTGCTTGTGATTCTATCTTTGGTATTCACTGTGTGTCTCAATAGGATCACACAATGTGTATAAGCCATCTACATGCCATGTATCCTTTTATGCCATGTTTTCTATTTATTCATTGTAAAGATCAGTGTGTTCTTTGGATTTAGGATTTGATGAACTTCATGTCATGTACACCACATATGCATCATGTATATCATAAATGCTCTAGGTTTTCACTCTTAGGCAGTTTGATCATATACAATGACCACACGGATTTGGGGATTTATGTCACTAACCCATGTAGACTACATGACATATACACAAGATACACATCATGTAATTTGATATCCCATGTGCCAGTTGGCCTAGTCAACACATGGTGTGCAAAAAATGAACCATGTGTAATTAATTATTCACCGGATCCATGTGAAATTGGCATGGGTATATGATGTGTACTCTAGCTACATGCCATTTAACCCTGTTATGCCAGCCAAAAATTTGGAATTACCCAATGGCATATCCAATCATTCTTCATCAATTCTCAGATAATAATAAAATGAAACACTGAAAAAACAAGATTAACATGTCGATAAAATTTTAATTCAACCCATATTAAAAAAGAGAAATATGAAATGAATTTATAACCACATTGTGCATATATCAACAATCATGTAAATAAAATATATATTTAAACATGACCACTCTAATTACATTTTTTGGTTCTGGGTGTAATAGAAGTTGGTGGTGGTGGGTGATATATTAAAATTTATTTTAATAATAATTTCCCAAAACCAAGAGCGAGGATCCAACATGACACATTTATAATTAATTTATTTAATATTTGAAGAAAAAAATTCATGTGATTAGGAATATTATTAACTGGTGAATACTGATCATTTGAAAATACCCTTTCAGATTTATTTTATAGAACTATAAGTATCCATGAATATATTCCCTCTATCGGTGATCACTACAATATATATAGTCTTTTGTGGCAGTTTTTTAATGGTGGTTTACTAAACTGCCACTATGTTTTTTATAAATAATTTAGCGGCGGTTTATTAAAAAATGTCACTTAACTTTTTTTTCAATGCTAACACTTCCCCCCTGACCCCCGCGTGACTTTCCTACGCCCCCCCCCCCAACACATACGAGACTCCCCCCAGAAACCACTGAATCCCTACACCTCCCCTCAGAACACCTTTCCGCCTTGCCGCCTCACCACCTCACCGCCCCTCAGTGCGAATCCCTGCCCATCACCACTGACCCCCTGAATCCCTAGCTCACCTCCCCACTATAGGTCCTGAACTGTGGTGCCGCTCAACACTTCTCGCCCCCCCTTAGTATCATCCTTCTTCTTCTTATTCTATCCTCTAGTTATAACAATATCACCTAGAGTCCATACACACACACATGCACATGATATTATCATCATTTGGAAGTATATGAATATAAACCCTCCACACCATCAAATTGAACATTGATAAAATATCATTGCATAATAGTAGTTCATCACAAACAGCAAGTACATTAGATACCGTTATTTTAATTATTTTTCTTGAATTATATTCTCTATTTTATGATATTAATTATAAAACATTTTTTGTTAGATCAATTAATAAATAGTTTTTCTTTTCAAAGAACATTCATTTTTTGAAAATCCTAAGGAATATTATTATTTTCACAACATCATAAACCCAATTTTTTATGTAATGTTTTTAGAATTTGGTGAATTTAAAAATATATTTTTTGATATAATCAATATTCCATTATAACTTCATCAAATTATATTGAAAATTCTTTTTGATAATTCAATTTTTTTAAATGCGAGATTTTACTTATCATTGAGGGATATATTATACTTATTTTTATGATATTTCTATATTAAATTTAGTGTAGAAAAACCTTCATCATGTTTTCAATAGGTATATTTTTTATCTTTATAGCATAGGTCATTGGATAATGAATAAGGGGTAGAGGATGAATTTTTAGTGGAAGATGAATAAGAGTAATATTTTACATCATGACTAACCTCTATTTTAGTCATGAGATACTAGGAACATTTTTCCATTGATTCCCTTTATAGGAGGGTTTCATTTATCACACACTAAGATGAATCATTGAAGGTTTCCTTTATTTTTTTATTCTTACCATTGTTCATTTTGTTATTCATATAGAATTACGACCTTATGTGTTTTTTTTTTTCTTTGGAATAACATCACTAGTTATTCTCTATCATCATCCACCTTATTTTAACAATTTTATGATTTCTTTATTTTGAAGAATATGTTCATATTCTTTGATTGATGAGCCATTTCATCATCATTATATGTTTCACCATTAATTTCTTTAAAAGAAAACATTATTGTATTATTGGATTTTTTGGATGTTTTTTATTATCATGTAACTTTCTTGTGATCTCATAGGTCATGATAGATACATATAGGTCTTCAAATGACATGTTTTTTATTTCATTTTCCTCTTAAAATATTATATATTTAGGTTTCATATTTCTTTCTAAACCCCAAAATATTTTTATCACTAGATATTCTATAGTATGAGTATAATTAAGAGACATTAAACCGTTTCATATGTTAGTAAAGTATATAAATGGTTAGTTTTAATGAATTATTTGAAATGGGATTTCAAAGAGGATTAAAGTGACCTAGAATTCTGATTATTTTAATAAGTCTCATTTGTAACTTCCAAAATGAACTAATTATAATGTATGTAATACCATCAATGATTCCCCATTCTCTTTAGATGTTTTTTATGAATTGGATGATATTTTTGGTGTTGTTTATTTCCAGGGTGTTGGAGCCGAGTTTAGAATTATATTATGTTGTTTCATTAATCGTGTATCTTGTTTGATTACTCATCTATTATTATTTATAGCATGGGTACACTAGGCGTTGAGAGAGAGGTTTATATGGGGGGTAGGGGGTTGCAGGGGTGTAGGGGAGTGGGTGTGGGCTGTTCAAGGAGGGGGTGGGTTGTCCAGGGGGTGGGGTGGGCTGTCCAGGTAGGGGAGGGGTGTCGGCTTTCCAAGGGGTGGGATGTCCATGGGGGGTAGGGGTGGGCTGTCCAGGTGGGGTAGGGGTGTTGGATATCTAGGGAAGAGGGGGATGTCTAAGTGGGGTGTCCTGGAATTAGATCTGAGTTAGTTAGACAAGGGAGATAATATGAAATGAAAGAAAATATAGGGAGTATCATATCCCAATTTTTACAATTTATGAGTGTTCATAAAATATATAATGATTAATAAAATCACTAGATAAATGTAATGGTAAATGGTTCAAGTGAATGTGTAGTAAATTGTGATTAAGCTCTATCAAATATCTAATTTTGTTGATCAAATAATGTTATCTACTCTTTAATGTAGACATAAAAAAATTAGAACTGATGGAATGGACTATAAAGCTTTCTCTTTGATCTAGAAAGTATGGTAAAGCTCTATCAAATATCTAATATTCATTGGATCATTTTGATTACCTTTATTTTTACTTTTTAATGGATGTTTTATCCATTAAATGTCACTTAGAACCAATCACTTGGTTCTATTGGTCAATGTGAGTCATGTTAAGTGTTCAGTTTATTTACTTCTTTTTAAATCAAGAGACTCTTCATGTAGTCAATCTATTTCTTTCTAATGGTCGATCATTGACATTAAAAAAATTTAATATTTTGATATAGTTACTCTAAAAACATCATGAAATCACTTGTCTATAATTTTTAGTCAATTCAACACTTTGAAATATTTCTTTTCTAGATAGAACAATTCATATGATTGGTATATTGTATTCTTGTATTCCATCTATATGATCATGTTTTAAGTTGAACATAACATGTTCACATACATTTTCTCATGTGGGACATACTCTGAACATATAATAGATTCATATAACTTGATATAATTTCCATAGTTAGTAAATTCTTATATATTTCCTAAAAACAAATTACAATCAGACCAAAAATATTTATATACAATAAAAGAAACATAAATTAAGACCTTTAAATAAAGGAATAATTGTAATAATATAGTAATGAAAACACACCCAAATCCCACACATAAAGTATCAAAGATGACCATATTACTTAAATCTCATATAAAGTCCACTTTTTGGATAAAAAATATCCTTGTAAATTCAGTTCCTAAATTTAGAATAACAATTTTGACAACATTACAAAAATATTTTTCTAACAAACATACCCAATGTTGATTTTAAAATTTCACACACACACCTCCTTAGTCTTGTAATAGACTAAGATTTTTCCAAAAACACCATGATAAAATATTTTAAGTGTCAATGGATTATCTTTTTTATCAAATACATAATCATTTTAGCAGAGTTATTCAGGTTAAAAAGAATCATGAGATAATTATAATGATCGTATCAAATGCAATAATCCATATTGAGAATAACAGAATAATTTTTCAATAAATATTGATAACTTTATCAAATATTGGTATTTTAGAACCACTTAACCATCATTAATTGATAAAAAATAATTTATTTGTTGAAATGGGTATTTATTCATAATAGTGACCTGGTTTAGCTTTCCACAATGAATACATAGCGGGAGAGGTTCGTCATCATTTTTGATGAAGAGAACTATGGAGTCCCACAAAGGCACATTGGGGAGAATGAATCCCTTATCCTCCATATAATTGAGTATAATTAAGATTAATTCAATAATTTCATATGTCACTAAAGTATATAAATGGTTAGTTTTAATGAATTATTTGAAATGGGATTTTTAATAGGATTAAAGTGACCTAGAATTCTGATTATTTTAATAAGTCTCATTTGTAACTTTCATAATGCACTACTTATAATGTATGAAATACCCTAAATTATTCCCCCTTATTTTTAGATGTTTTTTATGACAGGGATAATATTTTTGGTGTTTTTTATTGCAAGGGTGTTGGAGGTGAGGTTAGATTTATATTATGTAGTTGCATTAATCATGTAACTTGTTTGATTACTCATCTCCTATTATTTCTATCATGGGTACACTAGGCACTGAGAGAGAGGTCTATAGGGGGTTAGGTGGTTGTAGGGGTGTGGGCGAGGGGGTGTGGGTGTGGGCTATCCAATGAGGTGTGTGGGTTGTCCAAGGGGGGTTACGGTGGGCTATCCAGGTGGGGGAGGGGTGTGGGATGTCCAGGGAGAGGTGGGATATCCAGGTGGGGGTGGGGTGGATTTCCAGGTGGGGGTGGTGGGGGTGGGTTGTCTAGGGGGTGGGGGAATAGGGTTATCCAAGTGGGGGTGGGGGTCTGTCCATGTGGGGGTGGGGTGGGATGTCTAGGTGGGGGGTGGGGGCTGTCTAGGTTGGGGGGTTGTCCATGTGGGGTGAGGTGGGGGCTGTCCAGGTGGGGTGGATTTTCTAGGTGGGGGTCGTTGTCTAGGGGTGTAGGGGGACTGCAATGGTCTGGGGGAGGGGGTGTGGGCTATCCAGGGAGGGGGTGGTTTTTCCAGAGGGTGGGGTGGGTTGTCCAGGTGGGGGAGGGGTGTGGGCTGTCCAGGGGGGTTGGTTGTCCAGGGGGTTGGGGTGGGCGGTCTAGGTGAGGGAGGGGGTTTGGGATGTCCAGGGAGAGAGGGTGGGCTATCCAGGTGGGGGTGGGGTGATGTTCAGGTTGGGGGGTGTGGGTGGGCTGTCCAGGTGGGGTGGGGGCTGTCCTGGTGGGAGTGGGGGATGTCCAGGGGTGTAGGGGGGATGCCGAGGTGTGGGGGAGGGGTGTGGGTTGTCCAGGGAGGAGGTGTGTTGTCCTAGGGGTGGGGGTGGGCTGTCCAGGTGGGGAGGGTTGTGGGCTTTCTAGGGGTTGGGATGTCCAAGGGGGTGGGGTGGGTTGTCCAAGTGTGAGAGGGGTGTGGGATCTATAGGGAGAAGGGGGGCTGTCCAGGTGGGGTGTCCTTAAATTAGCTCTTATCTAGCCTCTCAAGGCATCAATAAGGCACATGCCCAGGTCAAAATTTGGAGGTGTGTTTACAATTAGCTATGTTGTGATTTATATGTATGATATTCATGGTTTACACTAATAGTATTTTAGGTCATCTATAATAGGCTTGAAGTCATGAAACAATTTGATAGAGATTGGCACTATGAGTCACTTAGGAAATGTCATTAAGGAAAGGGGAAATCACCTACATGATTAATTTCAATTTAAAATTGGGCCAAACACTTGTAATATCTTTATATTCTTCTATGTATCTTTTTAATTTTCATGATTTGGTTTTCTATTGGGTGGGTTCATTATTTTCCATATGTATTTATATAGGAAAACCTTATTTAAAAATATTTATATGTTTTTTCAACTAGTATATATGAATCTCTTTCCCTATTTATTAATAGTTATGTGTTTTAATTTTTGTTAATATTGTGTAGGCACATTGTGATATACATGGATAAAAGTTGGATCACATTACCGAGGAACACACCTCAATATGTTAAGGGTTTAGAGGCATTTTCAGATTTTGAAATTTCCAATTGATCCATTGAAGGGAGAATAAGATGTCCATGTCCTAAATGTAAATTTAGAAGATGGTTGAAGAGAGATGAAGTTTATGAAAATTTAATTTTGAAGAAATTCCTTATTCAATGTTTTTGTTGGATTTTGCATGGAGAATCAAACATTACAGATGGGTTGAACATTGATGTCAATCAACCAAAAGATCTCCCAACTTCGTCGAAAATGGAAATTAAAATGAAAAACCTTATAAATGATTCATTTGTCACTGAAAGACACCACTATCAACATCAAAACACATCATAACAACCAGATGAGGGTACTATAAATAGCAATGTGACAAGTGATGTTTTTGAGACTGTAGGACAACAAGATCAAGATTGTAGCATGTCAGTGTATCCTCCTCTTGATTATGTGGAGACTAATATAAAAGAAAAATTCACTAAGGAAAATATGTTTCTGTATTTAGTTGACAATGGAAATCAAGAGTTGTATAGTGGATGTTTGAAGTATTCACAACTTTCTTTTCTTCTGAAGTTGTATCATATCAAATGTCTATGTGGAATTAAAATTAAGGCAATGTCCCTGATATTGAAATTTTTGCATGATGTGTTTACTCAAGAAAAAAACCTCGAGTATTTTTATGCTATGAAAAAATTTATTAGTCTTGGTTTGAATTTTACAAAAATACATGTGTCCTAATGAATGTATGCTTTATTAGCGAGAGGATTCAAGTAGACAAGATTGCAAAAACTGTTCTTCTTCTAGATGGCAGCCAATGGGTGATGTTGGAAGTCTGAATCAACATACTACCATAAAGAGGAAGAATAGGAACACACCTACAAAGGTTTTTCGTTACTTTCCTTCAAAGCCTCGACTGCAAAGATTATTCATGTAATCGAAAACTATTGAACACATGAAGTGGCATTCTGTAGATAATAATAATGATGGGTTAATGAAACATCCATGAGATTCACAATCATGGAAGACATTTGATTCATTACATCTATATTTCTCAGATGATCCTAGGAATGTTTGATTGGGATTAGCTGCTGATGGATTCTACCCATTTGGGACTTTGAGTACCAGTTATAGCATTTGGCCAGTTGTTTTGATCCCATACAATCTGCCTCTATGGATGTGTATGAAACAAACTTCTTTTTCCATTTAGTTGAATATTCCTATAAAATAAATGCCTAGAAATGATATCGATGTATACTTGTAGCCTTTAATTGAAGAATTACAGGAGTTATTGAGCAATAGTATTGAGACATTTGATGGTTCTTCTAAAACAATGTTCAAAATTCATGTTTCTTTAATTTGGACCATTAGTGACTTACCTGGACTTGGAAATTTATCTAGTTGGAACACTTACATGGGTTTGTCTTTTCCTATTTGTAACATTGATTTTGAGCCCAAATGGATACCTCATAGTAGAAAATGGTTCTTCTTGTGCCATCAAATATTTCTCGATGCATCTCATTGATTTTGGCTGAACATATCAAAATTTAACAGTTTCATTAATCATAGACCACCTCCAAAGTTGTTAACTAGTTCTGAAATATTGACACAACTTGGAAATATTGAAATAGAATTTGGAAAGGATCTTCATTTGAATGATAGTGGGAAACGGGTTTGAAGTTCATCTTTAAGTGAAATCAGAACACAACAATAGAAGAAAAAAAGTATATTCTTTAAACTTTCATATTGGGAATTTAATTTTTTGTGGCATAATCTTTATGTGATGCATATTGAGAAGAATTTCTATGAAAATTTAATCTTCACATAGATTAATGAACATGTAATGTTGAAGGATCATCTCAATGCTTGTAAAGACTTACAAGTAATGAACCTAAAACATGATCTTTATCCAGATGAGAATGAAAAGTACGCTCTGAATATTTTTGCAATGAAAAATAGGGGTAAAGATACATTCCTTTGAATTTTAAAGCATGTGAAAGTATCTGATGGGTATTCAAGTAAAATCTTGAGGTTTTTTGACTTAAAGAATCATAAGTTACATAGATTTAAAAGTCACGATTCACATATTTTGTTACAGAAGTTACTACCATTGCCATTACGTACATTATTACCTGAAAAATTTACTGCTATTGTACTCCAATTCTGCACATTTTTCGGACAAATATGTGAGAAATCTCTACATTTATTTGAGCTTCACAACCTTCAGGAGAGGTTTTTATTAACACTTTGTGCAATGGATTTGGTCTTTCTTCCATTTTTTCTGTCATGATACATATAACTGTGCATTTGGTTGAGGAAGCTAAATTAGGAGGCCCCATTCATTATCTATGGATGTATCCAATTGAGAGGTACTTTATTTATATGTTTTGTTGTTAAGTAAAAAAAATTTGGCACTTAATTAAATGCCTAATTATTTTTGTTTATTTTACTTCGCAGATATCTTGGGCATTTGAAATCATATGTGAGAAATAAAGCTCAACCAGAAAGCTCTATTGCTAAAGGATATTTGGGAGAGGAGTGTCTTACCATTTTTTCTAGATACTTGGATTATATTGAGACAAGATTTCATCGATTTGGATGTGTTGAAGACACATAAAATCAATCTCAAATACATGGGAAATCAAAAATATTTCCTTCTATTGGCCGATTAGTTGGGAGGACCTCAAATGTTACACTAACAGAAATGGAAATATTAGAGGCCCATAGATATGTGCTTCTAAATAGTGAAATTTTAGTTCAATTTATTAAAGAGTTAACGATACAAAAAAGATATGAATGAGAGGCCAAACACAAAATGAGAAATATATAATGAAATTTGTTAATAAAGAGCTTGTAGAATGTTTTGCACGACATGTAAGTTTATAAATATTGTGATAAATATGAATATTAGGTTGACACATATATTTTGTAATTCTAATAAATTATATTTATTTTAATAGATCATGAATACTGATACTCATGCAGAATTGTCAGAATATTCGAAGTTTCTTGCTCAAGGTCCCCTAAAACAAGTTAGAAAGTACGATGCTTATAACATGAATGGCTTTAGATTTCGTACAGTTCATTGATAAGAGGTTTTGAAAAAACATAATAGTGGTATATTTACATTTGTTAAGTGGGATACTATGGAAAGAAGATCGATATTATTGAATTAAACTACCATGATAATTTTCAGTTGTTTTATTCAAATGCAATTGGGTTGATATTGTCAGAGGTGTTAAAAGAGATTCCTTGCAATTTAATTCTGTGAACTTCTCTCACTTGATGGATGTTGGTGATCATGAATTTCATGATCAATATATCTTATCATCGCAATAAAAAATGGTATATTATGTGAATGATTTTTTGGATAAATGGTGTAGTGTAGTTGCTCACGTAAAAAAAATAGATTTGTATGATATGGGTGATGAAGTAAATATTTGACCTCTGACATTGAATCTCATCAACAAAAAGAATCATAATTATTTGTTCATCATGATATTTAAAATATTAGTCAATAAAGGTTTAATGAAGTGGATGAAGTAATGGAGCAGGAAAATGACATGATTGAAGGAGAAAATGATTGTATGTACAGTTATGCATTCATTTAGAAACCACTTATTTCATTTGTGCAATCATTCATTATCATGGTTATATATATTTTGTTTGTTAGTATTGTGCATCTGTTATATTTTTTAATTTTTTTCTACATAAATATTTTGAAATATATGTTCTGAACTTAATTTTATTTGATTATATGATAGTAATTCCAAGGAGGAAGCGATATACTATTTCATCAACCATTGTGACAGATGATGATCCATTTGTCTCCATCCCAACAGCATTTGAGCCACCATCCGCTTGCCCCCCCCCCCCTACACCATTTCTCACACCCTCTATGAGTGTCCCTTTAGTAGCTCAGTCATTTCCTACCACTTTAGGAGCCTCAGTAGTGGGGGAGTGGCGTACCACTTCTAGTTCTTTATGGGGATACTGGAGGGTGAATGTTATATGTAAAAATTTTAATATGAATCAATTTATTGCAATTTTTTATACTAACTGTTTGTTCATTAAATATGGAAATAATGCAAGTGTGTAGAAAAATATAAAAAGTTCAAATGTATGGAATCTGACTAGAGAGAAGATATTTGTCCCATTTGATTCATATGGGGTCCCTACAGATGACGCCGCAGGATTACTTGGCCAGATTTTAGACCAGCTGGCCATAGAGCCCGATGGTATTGCATCGACTAGTGGTGAGCAGGTAAATCACAAAAATTCAAAGTCATTTAGTTTTCAGATTTTTATTGGTTTTAATTTTAAATATAAATATAAAACAGTATTTAATTTTCAATATAATGTTCTTACAGGTGGTAGCAGGAAGTAGAGATGGAGGTGGAGAGGGTGATGAGTTGTGTTTATCATCGGACCGTGATTAGTGCGTGGAACATAGTTTCCACTTAACATTTTCATGACCTAACATTTTCTTGATTTCTCAGGTTTCATTTTATTTATTTTATTGATTTCTGTTGTTTCCTTTTTTGTCTTGATTTCTCGAGTATGGTATGCACCATATATGTCTTGATTTATTAAGTGTGGTATACACCAAATATCTGTTGAACACTTCAGTGTCTTGATCCTGTTAAGGTAGATGGACTTTCCACTTTATTAATAGTATAATTTACATATATCTGTTGAACACTTGAATGTCTTACACAACCAAAATTTATATCTCCCTAAAAGATGCATCTAGTGGAAAAAATCTATAATACAATAATGAAGCATATCCTATATGGTGTGGATCATCCTTCTTGACTTCTCAATGATCTGAGGATAAAATGTTATACACAACATCAATTATCAACTCATGGACTTATATTATAATTACCAAAACTATGAGGTGAAACAGGTCGACCCTCAGTGAACATCCTACTTCCACTATCAACTATGACACTAAAAGAATTTATATGCACTATAGGTGCCAAAGTACCCAAAAATATCTCTCCCAAGAGGTTCTGTCATGATCATTTCAATGCATGGATCACAACTACAAACTAAAATAAAGGATTGGAGTATTTCATCTTGTGGGTTAAAAGCTGATGAAACCCAAAGTGACTAATTTATCACTCTAAATCATAACATATCATAAGACAAAACCAAGTGCATCACATTTCACTACATGTCCAACATTAGGCTCATGAATTCTTAGGATTAGAGCTGACAACAACCACTTCTTCAACACTGTCGAAACGTCCTCACACTAGTATGTACAGTCAAACATGAATCCATTCTTGGTAATTGTGGTCATTGGAAATTCTAAGTGACAGATTTCCAAAATGATTCTCCTTTAATTCCCATACAATCCAATAAAACATCAACTATCGATTACATTACTCAGTTATAACAAATACACAAATACATCAACATACTTGAGACAAACAGTTATCCCTGATTGTGAAACCACTATATCCAAAAGTGACACTTAATGTATATAGAATAAATTTTATGTACCAATGTCATACTAAACCTATTATTCATGTATTTGTCATGTTATTTTTATGAAAATTTTGGTATTCTAGTATTCTTTTGGATGTGGGATGTATGTGCATGTGAAATTGGAATGGTTTTTCTTTTCAAGGCACTGGTACTAGGGTTGTAGAATCATCTCCTTTTTTGTAAATCTAGATTTAGTGGCGTTTAAAACCGATGTTAATAGTTAGGTATTTTGATATCTGTGGTGGTTAAAATTTCCGCTATAGACAATAAATTAGTGGCAGTTTTAACCTCCTCTAAAAAATTTTCATATTCCTTTATTATTTTGCAGCAGTTATCTTTGTTTTAGGGGCGGTTTTCATGATAAAAATGATGTTTTTTTAGCAGACGTTTTAACTTTTGTTTAACATTTTTTATATTCCTTTATTATTTTGTGATGGTTATCTTGGTTTTAGGGGTGATTTTCCCATCGAAAATAAATTTTTTAATAGCAGTTAAAACCACCTCTAAAAACAAAATACATTTCTGACGAGAAAACCACCGCTAAAACCAAGATAACCACCACTAAATGTGCCCACTACGACAGTTTACATAAACCACCTCTAAAATGAGTAAACTGTCATGTATTGAATGCTGACACATGATTTAGAAATTTTTTTTTGAAACTATCATAGAATCATATGGCGGAGGTTTAAACTTCTGATATATGAATAAAACCACCATGAAATGGTCATTTTTTTGTAGTGGATTCACACGTGCTCTGGTGGTCTCTGAACAACACAACTTTATCTCCAGGTACTAGCGTGGCGATTATAATGTCTTGTATTTTGAGTTATTGATCACTGATTCTTTAATATTAAAGAGATCTCTCTTTTTTCTCGCTCTTGATATGGATGGAGAAGGATTCAAGTGACAATTCATTATGCACAACAATTCTATATCCACAATTTTTGGATACAATACAAAATAGACATATCTGTCTATTTATAGAGTAAGCATTTTAGTAAAAATTGTATTTAATTGCATACTGACCATTAAATAACATTTATTACCATTAATAAACCCCATTACATATTATAATATTATTATTATTATTATTATTTTTCATGAACCAACTTGTACAATAAAAAATATTATTTAACTAACTTGTTAATGAATATTTTTCATCGAACATGGTCATGGTCTATTCGAAATCTTATTGAATTTATTGAACTCCCAACAAAATCATAAATAAATATTTTATTCACATACTTGTGAATAAATATTTATTAAAATATTCAATAAAATAAATAATTATATTTTTATTCACATGCTAGTGAATAAATATTTATATAATTTATGTGATTAATATAACATGAATAAAATTATTCCCCATACTTGAGAATATTATTTATTCTATTAATTAAACTAAATTATAATTTCTCAAAGATCAATAGAAACATATAGTGTGTGGCCCTCTATGACTATCTCTTATTATAATTAGGGGGCTTTCCTAATGTCCAAGATGACTATCTAGAAACAGGTCAAGAAACCCAAGATAATGAACATAATTCTGTAATGTTGAAAACCACATGAGAATGCTCATTGTGTAATATAATACCCTTGTCACAATATCTCATCAAAAAGGTTTCGCGATGGTGTCATCGACCTATTTACTTGATATTTATTTCTTTGACTATTTGAAATAAACACATCGCTGCACCAAGGCCATGTAATGTAATGTGATGATTATATTCTAATAAAATAGAGGAGATATCATCTTCAATAAAAATGGAAGGGATGAACACTTTATAGATTTATTGATTAATAACATTTAAATCACGATACACCCAATTTACCCTACTTCTCACTAACATATAGCATTACAGTTTTGGTTAGTAAATATAAGTGTGTGAGTGATGGAATACATTAATTATAATTTAAATTCTAAGGACAATTATACACACTTGTAGATAGGAATATCCAATGACATCGAAACATACATAATTATTATTGTTGCGTCTATTCTCATAATCTACCATCGTATAGATTACAAAGTGGGAAATTCATTAGAATAAGCCACATATTCTTACAAGCACTCGCACCTGATGGTCAAAATACTATGTGTCCCATCATTGTATGTCATCCAACTGCAGAATTATATAATGAATATTTTTATAAAACATAATGGTTCTCATCATAATGGGATACTACTATGACCTTATCAATTAGACAAATACTCTATGACATTATTACATTAAATCCTTTTAGAAAAAATGAACAATATGTAATAAGATGATAAAGTAATATTCAATACAACAAATATAAATTTAATTAAAGTATAGTCAATTGGTCATAGGACACTGAATCTAACAAATAATACCATATTTAATTATGGTTCAATACATTCTTTAATATCATTCATGTTTAGTAAAAATATTAAAACACCTACATGAGAAATAAAGTTTGTTTCATTTGATGAAAATGTCAAGTGGCGAAATAATTGAATCTTAAGTATTTAACTCTTCACTAATTAACAATTATTGGAAGAATCTCCCAACGAATATTTTTATTCTCCCTTTATTGGAATGTTTTTTATACTATGAATATACTAGATATCCATATATAGATCCAGTATCAATAGTTGGTAGAGTTAAATATTAATCCATATTTGTAACTATACTATGGTTTTATGCATGCTCAGTGAGAATTTTGAATCAACTCTAGTTAATTCTTATTATATATGGATATTATTTCTATAAGATAAACCATATCTATATAAAATTATTGAGATAAAACAATGGAACATCATTGAAGATATTTCCACTATATGATAATATGCTGATGCAATCCTTACATATTTCCTTGGTTTTCCTCCTGATCGAGAGGTTGAGTTCTCAATTGTAATATTACTCAGATATATGACCATATCAAAGTATACATATATAATTCTCCCATTTGAAATTGAATTATTGAAAAATAAACATCAATATAACATTGAATTTGGTTTTATATAACCCAGTACTTCAACATGTGGTGAATCTATCCTCCCTGTCAGGATGGAGGATGAGTCTATGAATTTATATATCAATTATCATGATCTTGACAATATCACAATAAAGAAATTATTCAAAATAATTGATTGATGATTTCTCAATAAACTAAATATTGATTAATAATTCCAAAATATTGATCTTTGATCAGGATATCAAAAATTAAAGAAAAAAATAGATTATATTATAAAGTCTTATTTTTAGACAAGATTTTGACACTATGAGTTCATAGTGATTTATTTTGGACTCAATTATATTAAATAAATATTAATGGATTTAAATAAAAAAAATCTTTAATGATTACCTCAAAAAATGTTTTTTGGACTTTATATATGATAGTTTTATATAATCTCAATGAAATGAAGAACATTAAGATAACTGGAGTAATTTTTTAAATAAGTTATAAAAGGAGAATTTATATACAAAGTATAATTAATGTGAATTTTATATGGGTGATTTTACATTATTTTCGAATGTTATCACAGTAAAATGGTTTTTCAATTGATCCTTTAAAAACATGGTCAGGCTTAGACTAACATTTTTCATATATATATGTAGTTTCCTTAGATTAGTTGTGTATTATCAATGGTTTTGGTGTAACTTATCATGATTTTAAAATGAAATAACTAAAGTAATATATAATTTAACAAAATACATTTGGATATATGAATTTTAAGTGAGATTCAAGGATTAAACAAATATATAGTCACTAAACATATATCTATTATAACCACAAGTGTAAAAGGTTTTATGATATATAGTGATACTTCAAATAAGGTATTGGGTTTTGTACCCTTGATAAATGATAAATTGAAAATATATGCCTCAAGATATATGAAATTGTATGAAGAAAATTACCCTATGCATGATCTATAATTATATAAAGTAATATTTTCACTAATGTTTTGGGGGAATTATCAATATATAGAAAAAGTATGACATATATACTTATTATAAAATCATTAGTATATATTCAAATATAATTATCTAAAAATGTTCCAATGAATACAATTAATGTTGATCAATGATTGTGACTTCTCATCCCACTACCATATTGTAAATGCAAAAAAATATGAAAATGATCAAATAAGAAAACATCTTGTAAACACATTAATGATGAGGATTTAAATGGATCTAATATTTTTAGACTTGAAAAGGATATACATGGGAATAATAATGGATAGAAAAACATTAATCCTTGATCAAATGATTTTTCAACTATCTATTATGGAGAATATTAAGATATTATAAATTGACTATTTGGATATTTAATAGAAGATGAAAATATAAGAGTTAAACATTAATAGAGATGGATTTGTAAGGTTTAGGACATAATTATGTATACCATTTAAAACTAAGATAAATAAGGATTTATTATATCATTCTCATAGCTCAACATTCCTTATCCACTCAAGAAATAAAAATATTTATATAGATATACATGAGCAATTATGGTGGGATAATATAAAATTATATAGATAAATAAACATAAAAGTTATTGGTCTTCAAAAATGTTATGGATAAAGGGGAGATTTATCCACTTATAATAACAACATTAAAATGGTGGAACATCATAATATATTTTTTCATGAGTCTTCTAAAAAAACTAAAGGAAATATTAACATATTGGTTATGGGGGATCATCTTAAAAATACTAATCACATTATCACAACTTGGGAAGACCTATCACTCGAAGTCAAGTGTTGAGGAAAAATTAAATTCCACTATCGATAATAAATAATCAAGATTTCAGATTTACATATATGTTTAATATGATACTTTAAAAGTAATGGTGAAAAATGATTAAATTCAGTGTATTATATCATTATTAGATAAATGGTTAATTTGAGAGGGACATTAAAAAACTAGAAGACATGATCCCTCCCTTCCCTTTAAACTTTAAAGGATGTTATGTTCAACATCTTCCACCATTTGAGCTCACATAAAGGAAAAATATTCCAAGTATTCAAATGGACCATATGAATCCCTATGAAGGAAGATATGTAGAAAACCACTATGTTGGGATGGATTTGGAGAGTGGAATATATTATGACCAAAATTAGTCAATGAAATGATAGTGAAGGTATAAGTAATTAATTAATAAATGAGAGAAAAAATATATAAATAGAATATTTATGTTGACAACAATCAAGTAAACTTAGAGTTTCATGTTGAAGTTAAATTTTTTAATTTAGATATATCCATGGAATATATTTATAATTTTTGGAAATAATGGAAAGATTATCACTAGGTACAATGGACCCTTCAATAGCATTGATCACGTTGGATATATAACCTCTCAATTTTTACTTAAAACAAACCTTTATATGGTGTATAATTTGTTCCAAATATCTCTCTTAAGGAATTACATACACAGTCCTTCACATATATAAATTTGATGGTTGTTAAACTAGAGCATGACCTCTCTTGTTAGGATCATTTAGTGAAGATCTTGGACAATAGAGACAAAGTTATATTCAATAATATAACTCACATTGTCAATGTAATTTGAAAAAACCATAAGTATCAAGTGGAATGATGGGAACTTAAGGATTTAATATAATATAAGTACCATCATTTATTCTCAACTAAGAATACATAATGAAATTTCAACTGGGAAATTTATAAATGAGAGAAGAAAGTAATTACCTAGAATTTCTGAATATGATTTTTTTTATGTGTTATATTTAGAACATATTTAAATTTTTATTATAATATATTATACAACATAAACAAGGTAAAAAACTACTTTTTACATCACCAAAAAACAACAAAAATGAAGGAAAAATACAATCTGTAAAATTAAAAAATTTATAATGGGATAATAAACCAAATTAAATAAAAAAACATGATTTTAAAATTCATATGTGTCATGGTATCCTAAAAATATCACAATTGTGAACAAAACTATAAAAAAATACAACATTAAAAATATGATTAGAATTTTGTAAATGATATAGATAAACATAAGAGAATGTTAAGTGAATGATGAATTAATAAAACTGAAGGTATTTATAGGAATTAAAATAATTATATAACAGTTGGAATATTTAGTGGAAATTGGAAAAGTAATTGATTGTCATAATAGTAATATAAATATTAAACTAATCACAAAATATACTAAAATGTATAATAAATTATATTAATAAATAATCAAATGACTATAAATATCATAAAATGATATCTTAAAACATATAAATGTGCATTTTAAAAATTTTAAGTTTTAACTTAATTAATAAATTGATAATATTTACATTAAAATTTAAATTTAAAAATTACTAAATATATAAATTTATTTTTATTAAATTGGCCAAATTTTTTGAATAGTCGCATAAATATTATATTGACATGAATTTTGGGTATTTTTTTGAAGAGGTTTATTTTTTATCAATATTTAAAAATACTATTTCTATATATTCTTTGTTTTATGAAATAATTATGTTTTCAAAATGAATAAATAATTTAAAATAAATTTTTCATGAAATAACAAGTATTTAATGAGAAAAAAAATTATTAATAATAAACTTAATTTTCAAACCTATAGTTCAATTTCAAATGTCTAAATTATACTCAATTATAATAAAATACTATCTTAGATTTTTTTACATTGAATTAAACATACAAATGATTCCATTCAGTTTTATAATTATTTAAATTTCATATATATATATATATTAATAAAAAACTATCATTAGTTACAATAATCAAATCAATTCTTCATCTTGAGAAAAAATAAAAAATTATTTTTTATTTTACTTAAAAACACCCCACTCTTTAACCTTTAAACATGCCCATCCTCTACCCATTTCTCTTCACTTAAAAATTTATACCCACACAAAATATCAACTAAAATACCTCTCTTAACCCTATTTATTAAATTTTGGAACCTTATTTCTAACCAATATACCACCCTTCAAAGCCTTAGGGGGTGTTATAAAGGAGGTGTCCCAAACACAATGTAACAACACATAATCCATATTCTCCATTTTTCATCCTTCAATTACCCCATATATATGTAGGTTATATTTATAATTAAATTAAATTAAGGGAATAATAGTATTACTATATAGTAATGAAATCCAAATATTTACTTCCTTTCATTTATTTTAATCAATATTTGAATCATTGTTAACATTATATTAGGATCATACCACTTATGTGAATATTGAAGTTCTCATTAAAATATTTAATATATGGTTTTAAAATTTTAATTAATACATAATTATGATAATAATAATCAATTTAAATAGTTATATGTGTTTATAATTATAAAATATCATGGTTATAAAAATATTTAAAATAAAAAATTATGGGAATTCATACTAAATAACACAAATTCACCAAAAATAATCTTTGATTATAAATATTTTATAGAATCTACTAAATTATAAAAATATTAATCTTGAATTATGAAATTAAACCCATACCATGATACTTATATAGATTATTAAACCATTTTATAAACACTATTTACCATTAACAATAAATCGAATCATCTTGAAAATTGTAGACCAAAAAACCCCAAATGGTCATCATGAGCAGATTAATCTAACAAATAAAGGATATATAATAAAAATTGGATAATAATATTTGAAATAAAAATTAATAACGTTCTAGAGTAATAAATTGACATATTTAATTGAGTTATTCTATATTTTATAGAACCATTCAACTGATTTAGGAATCAAGGTAAGGGTGGCCACACTGAATTTCAATTTATACTCTTTATTTATATCTCTTTCCCATTATCTACTTCATGTACTATTCTTATATATTTTTTATTTATGTTTGATTAAAATATTAAATTTAATTATTCATTTATAATATATATATATATACATGTCATTCACATTCCCTTTCTAATCTATTATTTAAAAACCCCATAAAAGTAAAATTTTGTATTTCTTCTTCTTTTTGATGTATCTGACTTATATAGACAATTATATTCTATGAAATAAATAAAAAAAATACATTTTTAAAAATAAAAAAACAAAAAAAAAAATTTATTATTTATGAATCCCTATTCTCTTATACCTTTTAAAAGTTGTTTTCATAAAATTTTGACAAAGGATTTCATTTCCATGACTTTTTTATCATCTTTTCTTATGAATTTTTCATTACTTCAGCATTATTTTAATGAAACATGAATATTTATTCAATTATGATCATTTAATAGAAATTAATTACCTAGTTTTTTAGGATCCCAATGAAGGTTTTTAGATTTTATAACACTTACCAAAACATTGGGGAATACTTTAACCAAAACTTATTAACACCATAGGATCAATCATTCATATTGGATTACATAAAAAATGAAGAGTGGACTGATATTTTAATTATTGATATTTAATCTCTCCAAACTATTTCACATGATATTTATAGTTATAATTAATATCCATTCATTAATATCCTTCTTCCTTGGGTATCCATAGAAGTGATGAATCTCCCAATGCATAATAGGGATCTTGTCATCCTCATGATTTACTGTAACCATTGGTTAATGATATAGATAGAAACATAAAAAGGGATATTTTTACTAAATAATAATCTTATGATAGTAATCAAAAAAAACATATCATGATATTATCTTCCTTATATAAGAAATATAGATTTTCCACATTACCAAAACTATTCATAAGCGCTTGATAATAAAGGGGAATAACATATGAACATGAATAATGAAATTATTAACACCTTGAACCTTTTTTATTCCATCGTCAATACACCTCTAAATTATTATCATATGATAATAAACCAAACATGATATATTTTAGTTGGATAATGTGGTATAACCACATGTCATTGTATAACAAATAAATTTTCATGAATAACATGATTATATAGTGGTATTCTCTATGAATTGGTCTAAACCGCCATATTATGTTGATTATTTTAGTGAATATTTCCAATGATATCACACTTTCACTAAAGTCTAAGACTTAACATACATAAACCTTATATAAAATCATATGTAATAACTGGTGCCACCATATATAGAACTCATTTTGGATATCCTTAAAAATTATTTTTTAAAAACATATCATTCATTATCTCACTATGATATATCATAGTTTAAAAAATATATAAATCCACCATAAGTTTTTTTGGATAAGTTTAAAATTAATTTTGGGATCACACTAAATTATTTTTACAAAAAAAATTTAAAAAAAATAAATATTCATTCATACAACCACTATGTGTTTCCCCAATGTCCTTTATTTCATTTATAATAATTAATAATTTGTCAACTCATATTTGTAAGAAAATAGAGTCCTTTAAAAAATCATTAATACTTCTCAAGATACAATGTTATTTGAAATGATATATATCAAACACATGTATCTCCATAATTGTGTCCACAAGATGAATCATCTACAAGTATGGATAATAATATAATTTATAATATACCATCCTAGTTTACCTCAACCCAGAACAAAAGTTGGCCTGCTGAAAGGCTTGAAATGTGGTTCTCTTTTTCATGGGTTGAAAACATGTATAGTGGAATAATTATTACCTAAAATGGAAAATATTTATCCTAATGAATAATAAACTAAAATATCCTCCACTAAGACGTTTGTCCTACCAATTTTAAATATTGGGATATCATTCACTATGAAAAATTAATTTCAGTAATATTGAATAACCAAAAATTAAATAATAAAAAGAATTAGAATTCTGAAATCTAGATAAATAATAAAAAAACTAAAATGAACACTTTATACACTCACTAAATATTTCTATAATATTACCTAAAATGGGATAAGCTAATGGGGCGCTATAAATATTGATTCCAATATCCATAACTAAAATATAAACAAAACGTGAGATAAACTATTATCCACAATATTGTAAACAAACACACATTACAAGCCACATCAATCAGACCCAAACCAATATCCCTATCATAAATTAGAACCAAAGGCCCATCTAACACCTATATAATATCAAAAAAACTACATACATACATATTTTATGTTGTTTATTAGATAAACATTCCAAAGTTGATCCCACCAAGTACTCTTTACAATTCCTTTTGAGAATAAATTATTTCCCACTAGTTTTAAATAAAAATAACATAATAAACATTTTAAATATATATATATATAATTACAATAGAGGTTCCCAACTACTTATACATTACAAAAACTAATTCATTTCATTATATAGTAAATAATAATAAAAAAATCATGTTAATAAAAAAATTATTCTATAGCGGTGAATCGAATTAAAAATACATCATATTTCTATATATTTAATTATAAATGGTCCTATTTATATTTTTAAGTATACCCATAAATTTTTAATTGAAATATTTTTTATATAATATAAAATGTTTCCAAAAACATAAAACATAAACTTATAAATATAAAATCTCTGAACTATAAAAAATCCTCTTTTGAAACTCAGAGGAAACATTCAAATCATAAATATAAATTAAATATAAATAAATTAGTGTATGTAATAACCATAAATGTTAGAAAACATTATAAAAGTTAATGATTTTCTAGGACTATGGTATAATGTTTCAAAGAAATAGAATAAATTGAACGTTCTAATCATTACAAGATCAACCATAATAAAAACAAACAAATATCACATAAGATTAATTGTGGGACAAGAATAAAGTTACTAATGTGACATTGTTTTTCATAAATAAATGAATTCAATGTATATAAATTTTAATACCCTTATTATAATTACATTTTATTTTTTCTTCCCTAACCTCCTGAATCATAAAAATCCCATATACGAATTAATGATCTTATACTAAGGGGAACACTAGATAGTGTGTAAGGTAAATAAGTGCAGTAATAATCACTAAAAATCCCACATATCTTCCCTAAGATTCCAATGATATTAAATTGATGTGAAAAATCAAGTCAATGTATATATCAATATAATACCATAATGATCAAATTATAAAATGATACCTAAAATTTATTACCCGTTCGATATGAATCCCCTTCAAAATTATAAAAAAATTCCAACCATTATATAATCCATATTATATACCATCTCATATCATATCATAAATAATAACCATGTTCATAACTTTAAGGATAGAAATCAAGAATGAAAATATGAATTACATTTTCCAAATGTGTCTTTGTATTTAGAAAAACTCCTAAAAATAAAATTAATAACTCAATAGAAGTATTGGAAAATATTGTAAAAATAATAATAATAACCAATTATAAAACAAATAAGGTGTTAAAAAATTTGAAATAAAGGAACTAAAATTTACAAAAAAAATCATTACGAAACTCTCCCTTTATTCATTTTAAACACTATCAATCATATGTTACTTATTCTTTATAAGGAACTATAAATATATTCCTAGAATACACTTCATTATTTATTATAAAATAAATATAGGAATCTTTTCAGTCACCTAGAGTACATAATTACAAATGATCAAAATTTTCACACCATGAATATTGAAAAAAAAAACTTATATAAAATGAGATATTATGGGAAAAAAAGAGAAAACAACCCATGATGATTATAGTTATATGGTATAAATTTTATTCTAAGGAAAATTTCAATTAAAATTTTGAATAATAGATTATATTATATATATAAATTTATAATTATCCTGCTACTTTTAATTGAAAAATACATTTTATAACAATATGATTCCACCAAAATAAGAAAAGATAGAACCCTAAGCGACCAAAAAACTATAAAATATAAAAACAAAAATAAAAAAATTGGAACACAAAACCCTAGATATCCATTATCATTTTAGGGAATAAGACATATTGAATAAGGTATATTAATAATATATGAATGTGTCTTATGTTTTTTACCTTGAACAACCATCCTTAAACAAAGAATAATCACAAAAATGGAACCAAAAAGGGGGAGGGAAAATGGATGAATTGACACTAAGGGACACATGAAATCAAAATGAGGGTTAATATAAATACCTTTATTAGTTATAATTATGATAATAAAATAAAATTAATTTTAAATAAGTTACAAAGATTGGTCACACTATTGTTCTAAAAATTTACCATCCTTATGCAGGCCACTGGAGTTGAAAATCTATCATGTAAAATTTGAATGCATGGTTAGTGAAACTGTGAATATGCCATTATATACTGAAAATAAACCTAACTTTTTAGGTAATATGGTTCATAAAATATATCATAAATCATTCACATGTCACCTAATGTTTATTTTCAACATGCTTCGCTTCAGATGCAAGGTTTTTAAAATAGTTATCTAACTATTACCACATATATTTTCATTTAAAAACATCAAATTTCAACCCTTATAATAAAATATAAATCAAAAAATCAAAAACAAATATCTATATATATATATACCAATTAACATTTGGTAATGTCATAACTCTCCCTATAATACCAGTTTATACTCTCAAAAAGTCCACAGAGACTATTGGATGACGTCACAAACATTAAAATTCAACTCTTTCCAAGAAGCAGATAAACAAAAACTATCTAAATAAAATAAAATAACACACTTATAGGAAATAATTATATCATTTTATGAAAAATCCATATCCTATAATAACCTTGTTACATTCCTAGGTAAAGTTAGTTTATGTAAATGAATTCTTACCTACTCCACACTCACTATCTAAACCTTGAATCAATGAAAAGGTACACCTGAAATGAAAGGATTATCACTTGTAAAAGTGATCATTAATTGATGTAATACCCACTATTTATATTATTTGGATAGTATTATAGGATTAAAACTCCTCAAATCAAATAAAATAATGTTGAACAAGAATAAATATCAAATATTTTCCCATTTTTATAGCAAAATAATAAGGCATCAACAAGATAACATTCCATAAACCCTAAATTCTATTGTAGACTCCTAAAATCATAAGGGTATCATAAATAATCTAAAATTATAATTGATAATAATCACTAAATATAATAGTTTATTTACCCAAATAATTTAAAAATATATAAATTTCTTTAGATAACATCCTAGAAAAGTAAGGTACTTATTAAAATTATATAAGGTAAGGAATAAGAAATTCAAAAGAATGCATCAAATTTAAACAAATACATATTTATTGGGAAAATATTTAAAAAAACCAGAGATAATCTAATTAACCAAGACCATAACAAGACTTTGGATTCTCCTAATATAAAATATTTTTATGACCTGAAATTTCAAACTGGTAGCACACTATATAATTAATCCTTACAGGTAATAAAGATGAAATTTGATATGGACTCATTATACCAACTCTACCTATATGGAAAAATTCTTCATGAATTTTATTTACACAAATAAAACCTTCCTTAGTACGCTATGATATAGAAAAAACTACTTCAATTCTATATAATTCGACATAATGGATTCTACCTCATGGATTGGGACACCATTTCTTTTGAGTAAGGTTGATCACACAAGAGAGGCTTAGATTATATATATGTATGAAGAATCTTTATAAAACTTTAATATATCTCAATATAACATATGACTCATTCAGAAAGATACAATATTATCTCAAATAAAATAATCATTGTACTTCAACACTATCTTAACACACTTTTTTGATATAGAAGAACTCTATATCCTTTTTGACTATAATGGTGTCAAAGTAAAATTGTTGATTATAAAATTACACTAAAACATCTTAAAATTGGTCCATTGGTATATTATCCTTAATTATGGGTAATCATTATTTAAAACTAAGGCATTCATGAATAAAATAGGTGAATCTAACATTGAATATTTGAATATGTATGATAATATTTAACATTATTTCAATATTATTCAACCACTCCTTCACATTTGAAGAAATAATCTACCCTTATAATATAAGAAAAATATTTTCCTTTATTTCTATATTCTAATCCATATCTTGAGGTAGACTTATATGAACACTTATTTATATAACTTTAACACTATGAACAATCAATGCATCCACACACAAATCAACTAGAGTTTTAAATCATGAAAAAATATTTATCATTGCCTTAACAAAATTCACTTAGAATTTATTATACAAAATGAGTCTATAATAAAATGGTTACAAAACATAAATCAACATGTTAATCGATTCTCAAACAAGTGAAATCATATTAAAATCAACGAAATAACATAAAAGCATTAAAAAATTCTAGAAACATCTATCGAAAAAAATGATTAAAGAAACCCATGCAAAAAAATCATGCTTAATAGGTGAAAATTTATTTGAAACCTAAAACATTGGATAAAAGATCACGAGAAACCCTTTTGAATAACCAAAAAAATCTCTTTGTAAATGTTTTATTGCCTTCAAAAACCAATAAAAATCAATTTTATGATCAATGGAAACTAATAAAAATACCATTTTGAAAATATATAAAAACCATAACATAACACTATAGTTTATGATCATTTAATAATACATCTAAATGAACTTTATTAAACCTCATAGAATGGTTACTACTTGGAAATACAATTTATAACATCATTACATTCAAAAAATTAATTTAATGAATTGCTTATAGATATATCCATCAGGTAAAAATTATACATAAATAATATTAAAACTATTTTAAAAACATGAACAACAATATTTCAAAATTCATTGGAAATAAAAAATATATATAAAAAACATATAATTCAATATCTGGAAACCACTCGTAATTCAAACCCCTATATAACTCATTCAAAAAATAGTTAAAATTATACAACAACAATATAGAATTATATAAAACTCACCTACTATTAAAACATATAAATATCAACCTTTCTCTACCTCAAATAAGTTATGAATAATAATAGAGGGAACTTGTAAGAATAATAAATAAAATAACATAATGTAATGGAATTTACAACAATATAGAGTTTGGTGGAATTATTTACCAAACCATGCTCCAACCATGAAAAATGACATTGAGACTTTATAGAACTAGATGAATATTCACTAAAATATTTACTAAATCATGCACTATAATAATGAATACCTATAATTATTCCTATTTTCAATTCAAAACTGAAAATTTATCAAAATAACACATAAAACCATAACATGAATTATATCACCACTGATTTAGATCAAAACATCTCAAAAATACTCAAATAGAAAATATTATATACAAATTATATCTCTTGAAACACAATAATAGATCAAGGATCAACATGAGTAAGAGTTTCACAAACACTCTATTGTACTACCTCTTATGATCTAATAATGTAACCCCCTGAGATTTTGGAATAAAATTTTCTCTAAATTAATATTATGTTTTATAAATTTTTCCACACTCAATACCAAACTAGAAAAATTCGTATCATATTAGATAAATATTATTATGAAACTTATAATAATAATAAAACCATTATTAAAAAATTATATAACTCAACTAAAATTGAATATATTTGGAGGATACATAATTAATATTATTTAATAGTAAAAAAGGATTATTATTTCTCAAATAAGTGTTTTATATTTTATATAATAAATAAAATTTATAAAATTTATAATATTATTAAAATATAAGGAAAAATATATTAATTAAATTTGAAATTTACGTGAAATAATCCTAAAAATACACTTATTCTATAAATGGTTTTTTATGTATTACTTGAGCTAGTGTTAAAAATAATTATTATTAAACCTAGAATTTTAATTTATAAAATACAATTCATATTTTTTATCAATATTTAAAAATTATTTAATATGTCACATTTTATTTTTGGTCATTAAAATTAAATTAAATAAGTTAAAATTAATTACCATGATAAAATAGAAAAATTGTAAAAGTGGAATTTTTATATGTAAAAGAATTAATAAAAAGTCTGAAACGTGTTTCAAAATGTATCTTTGAGATATTATTGATCTTAAACCATAACACACTCTACTATTTTCTACTATTTCTCCACTTTCCATGTTAAACATGTGCTCTCTTTATATTAAGAAGTCAGGTTGACAAAAATGACATTCCATTCACTTAAAAAAGTATTTCACCTCCACCCCATTTATCCACTCATTAAAGTAATTATATAAAAACAAATTATTACCTAAAATATAATATACACTCTACCCACATCTTATAATACTTTTTCATGATGAATTACCAAGATAAAATCTTTAATGTGTTAACCAAGGGAGAACATCTAATGGGAGAGGTAATGGCCTCAACTGATAACTCTTAATTATCTTATTATTATACCGAATCAAACATATATTATCAATTAATTTATGGTAAAATAATTATTAATAATAGTATGGAATGTTATTATACTAATTTTGTATCTATTTTCTATATTTCATCAAAAAATTGAAAAAAGAAGGTGTTTTCATGCCTACATGCAGACTACCACCATAATGAATGACGTGCTTCATTTTTCATCCAAAATTTACCTGGATGGTTCAAAAATACTATTTAAATGATTAATATTATATTATTAACATTATTAAGATTCTTAAATTATAAAAAAGTCCTTATATTCCTCTCAATCTATTGAAAATTAATGTGCCACCTGAGTATATGTGCGAACTACCACCTCTATGAAATTGGCATATTTTTTCACTCTACTCAATTATTATGCATCAAAAACTATTAAAATATGTTTTCCAAATTAATCAGATCTAAATAATATCATTTTTCTTATATGATAATGATATTATTCAAAAATAATTACTTTCATAACCACACCCACCCATTAATTATAGCATGTTCTTGTTTGGGTCCATTAAACCACTTACATTAACAACTATATAAATTTATATCATGGATTACTAATGAGTTTTAATTAATTGTGATATTAGAAAATAATAAGTAATTAAGGTTTTTTGGTTCTATAATGGTAATAGTAATATCTATCCTCTTATTAATATAATGCACCTTATTTATTAAAACTATTTAAACATGCTCATAAATAAAGGTTTCACCTTGAATGATAACTAAAATGACTATAATGTGAAATAATAAAATTATATATAAGAATAAAACTTCAATTTTTATACCTATAAAAATCTAAAAATTATCAAATTTTAATCTATAAATAAAAATCAACAACACCATTATGAAACTATCACAAACCAAAATAGTTTAAACCAATCACAAATGATGATGAAAATAAAATATAACTAATATATTTTTAATAAATTATTATAAATAAAGTTCATAAAATTTTATATCTATTATTAATGTTCTTAAATAATATATTACTATATTTATTATGATTATAAAGTATTTTAAATCACTTTCATAGAAGTCAATAATTTAGGTAAGGGTTTTCTATAATTCAATTTTTTCACTATGTTATAATTATTTTTCATAAAACGTATTCTTATATATTGAGTTATTTTACAATTTGATTTTATAAAATTTTATTTTGACTTCATTTTTTTTCTTCTCTATAATTTTTTTTCTCATGAATTATTAATGTTGGATTGTTACTTCAAAGATTATGAACTTTATAAGGCTTTCTATATCTCAATTTTCAAATCTAGGTGACATGTTAGATATTATGAACCATGTTTTATTTTATATAATGTATTCATTACAATATTAATTTCATACAAGATAAATATATATATTTTGATGATATTTGAATGTCCATTTCATGGTCTCCCTCTCATTTTCTGTTGATTCTTACTATACCAATACCATAATTGTGTTTAATCTCAAATTTCCATTATTGTAATGTATTATATTTTATGCACCTAATTTCATGGTGTATGCACTTCCCAAATGATATTTCATCTCATGAATTATTTTTCATTTATGTTTTTTTAAGATTAATTTCACTATCTTTATTTAAAGGAATTTTAATTAAAATGTACTAAAGAAGTAAAAGTTTTGTCACCAAACTCATTTACAAATAGATATATCTTTTGAATGATAATACATATGGGAATTTTTATTCTTTACTCTCTAAACCACCAATCATTTTATTCTTCCCTAGTCAGTCTTGGGTTTTTACATGTCTTCTAAGTATTTTATATTCCTCCTGTCTCATTGTTTACCCTTTGTAATAGAAAATGACCCTACCTATTCTTTTCGGTTGGTTATCATTCTCTTCTATATTCATATTCATTGGATTATTTTTTATATGTCCTTATTTGTTTCGTATAAATTGATTATAGTCATTTAATACTATTCATTGATTCATTAAATGGGTTTTAATAAAATTTTAAATATTTTTATATGTTTGGTTTTCAACAAATTTTGAAAAGAATATATGATAAAAATTGTATATCAACACAGCTTTCTATAATTTTTCCTTTTTCTATAAAACATATGCTCTATGTTTTCATGGTTTCTAAAATAAATCCTTATTATCCTAGTTTTATAAAATATATCTATTTTAATTAATGTTTTTAAACGGTGAATTTAATTTATTGACTCCAAAACAAATCTTAATGCTCTTAAAATGTGTTTTTCATTTAAATCAATAACTTTTAACATTTTTTATGAATGATAAAGGATATTCATAAAATTATACCATCCATATTATTTATATGTATAGATAATAAAATATTCTTCTCTTTTAGTTGTATGATCCCTGACTAATTTTTTATTTCCTAATCATCCAACATTTATAAATATGTTTTTTTATAATGTTTTTCCTCTTTGAGTACCCTATATTACATTTAATTGATTGAATTTTTTTCAATTAGATACACATACATTGATTAATAAAGGAAATTATTGACTAAGCTATATAAATTTTATCAATAAACTGTCAAAACCATATACCTCGTCATCTTAATTAAGGGGTACTTGCCTATAAATTTACTAAATATCATTGTATTCCCATTTATTTTCCATGGGTTTATCATGATATGATTATTTATGAAATTATAAATCATTTAATCATTTTATTTAATTTGAAATGGGAATGAAACCCATTTTATTTCCATGAGTTCATTAAGATATGATGAATGATTTAATTCTAGTGTAACACATATGTATGGATAACTAATGGTTGGGAACCTATATCACCCTTCAATGCATTGGTTAGAAGTTTATATATAGGTAAAAATGTATTTTCCAACTTTGTTTGAGTACACTTAGTGACTCAAAAAGGTATGGGTCATGTATTGAATCATGAAGGTTATAATAACCTATGAAAATGTTTGTGCCAATATTCTTTATTATTCTTTGATTCAAGGAAAAGAAAATGTATATACCATATTCCAACGATTATTCTCTATGGATAATTTTTATTATATCATTATTCAGATCTATTTTCCAGGGTATATGTTTTTTATTTGATATTATAGGTAATTATATAAATAATTATGGATAACCCTTATTATTCCATGTTTTAAATAAGATATTTATCCCCTGGTCATATTTTTTTCATATTCATATGATATAAACCATGATGAAATGTTTATAATTTGTCCCTTATTTAGCATTTAAGTTCACCCCTTTATTATTTTTCAATTCCCTAGGTTATGAAGATGAATATAACTTATGATAAGTATATAATGAAGTTAAGTGTGGCTCAATTATAGATAAATATTCACAAGTGTTGTAAAATAAGTTTCTTATGTAGCTAGTTTACAAAGACACCAAACCATTTGTTCTAGGTACTATGAGTTTATTTGTGAGATATAATTTTTAAATTATGTAAATGATGTAAAATAAAGATAGGTTTGTCTCACCTTATACCAAATCAATTTTCTAATGAAATAATTTTCCACACCCAATTTTAATGTGTGATTCTGGGGATCCTTAATTGGTATCAAATACTGGTTTAGTTATTTTTTAGGCTTGTTTTGTTTTTTTGGGGGATTAGTTAATTATTTTTGGGATTAGGAAAATATAAAATTAGTGAAAAAAATGATATGTCTAAGTATATGAATATATATAGATTTTTTAAAAAAGTGGAGACTTTGTGGTTTCCTATAAATTACATTTCTATCTAGAAAATATCAAGTGGATGCAGTTGCAGAATAGATACACTTAGGGGAATTCAACATCAAAATGGTACATTAAGTTTCAACTCAATCTTCACGCGTTTAATGGTGAGGGGGTTTAAGACTGTACATTTGGATAGACACTCTTGAAGTATATTATTTATTTAATTGATGTTCTCTTTATGAACCATCATAAAATATTTAAAAATATTTGGTTTAATGAACTTGATGTGGAATGAATATGTATAAACTAGATTAAAACATATAAATTCATGATTTATGGTATACATTAATTGATATGTTGTTTTATGGATAAAGGGTAAGTTGAATTTTGAGAGTATATGTTTTAATGATTTTCAAGATTAGATTATTTTATAACTATTTACAATAATTTTGAGATAGTTATTTTTGGAATTAAGTTAATAAGTAAAATATAACCAATATTAATGAAAATAAATTGAACCAAAAGTATCATAGGCTAAGAAAAAAATCATCATAAGAGAATAAATCTTTAGATTGATTTATATTATGATAGATTACTACGATAGGATATTATTATGGTGAAAACTTTTATTTTAGTGTTTTTTGGATTTGGATCATAACTATTTGAAATATATACCTTTTGAAACCCCTATGTCATATAATCATCTAAGGAAGGAAATTAAAGATAAATGGTTGTTTGGAAAAAAAATATTAAGAGGTAAAAGATCTGTTTCAAAGTCATACATTAGATAGTATGTTATATATCTCATTTGGAATTATATATTATGTTGGGAATATCTTAAAGATACCCTTGGATATTCTGATTAGTTTTAGATAATTAAAATTTCAAGGAAACAATTAATTTAAGTTGAAGAATGTGACACCCTAATATTTTGGAATATATTTTACATCAAATTAACACTATATCTGATATCTTGTTTAAAATGAAACGGAAAAAAAATAACCCGAGTCATATTAGATAAATATTATTATGAAAATTATATGAAAAATATATCCTCTAGTAAATAAAAATATATTAATTCAATAAAATTCCATGTATTTATATGGTAAATAATTAATATGATTCAATATTAAAATGAACTATTATTTCTCAAATAATTATTTTTTAAATTGTTTTATAATTTATCCTTCTAAATGAAATTGAAATTTTTTATAATAATATCATAAAATTTGAAATAATATATTAATTAAATGATAAATTTATATGAAAAAATATTAAAAACACTTAATTTTTAATAAATATCATTTTTGGGGAAATATCATTCTTTGAATTTGTTTATTTTAATTTAAAAAATAAATTTATAAATTACATATTTTTAATTTCATAGAAAATAATTAATTTTTGAATTCATTATTTAAAAATTATCTTAGGATTAATATTTTATATTTTTATGAAATAATTGACTTGTAGGTGAATAGTGAAAAAATCATTTTTAACTAAAACTGTAGTATTTATGACTATATAAAGATTTAAGTGTAATATAATTACTTATAAAACATTTACCATGATAAAATATGTATTTAAAGAGTAAAAATATACATATTTAAGTTCTATTTGGAATTTATAAATCCTAGTTACAACATTTTTTTAAGTAATATTTTTCAATAAAAGAAAATGTTTTCATGTTTTATGATAATTAAATAGTCTTTTGGTAAAATTCCATTTTTAATTCCATGTAAATAAAAATACTTTTATTAATTTTTTAATAATCAAATTTTAATCATAAAAAATATTTATAATTTTATCCAACACATAAATTTTAAACTTAAAAATACAATAATTCCAAAAATGGGTTATTATTTTTTACTTTCACTAATGTTGAAATTATTTTTTCATACACATATATATTTTAATTGATAAAATTAATTTTTTATTTTTTATCAGTAGTTCAAAATTATTTATTAATTACACTTTTATTTTAGGCATTATAATTAAATTACTTGGAAAACATTAATTACCCTGGTAAAAACCAAAAAACGTAAAATTAAAAATATGAGTAAAGGGGTTAAAAAATGTTTACAACATGTGTAAAAATTAATTTTGAGGTTTGATAAACCATAAATCATCTCACACTCTATTATTTTCTACTTTGGTTCAAATTTACATTTGAAACATGTGCTCTCTTTATAACAGAAAGTTATATTTACAGAAAATGTCATTCACTTCACCTATAAAAGAAGCTAACTTTCTCCCCATGTCAACAATCATTATAATTAATTATCTTTTCAAAAACATTAACACAATCTCCCCTCCACTTTTTAACCATATATATAAGCCTTAGTATTTCTAAAATACCAATATTAGGGGATTTAAATTCATGCCCAAGGGAAAAAAACCAATGGGAGAGCTAATGTTCTCAATCGAGTTGTCTTAATTCTATTATGTTTATATAGAATAAACACTATTTTATACATTAAATTATTATAAAATGAGTATTAATAATATTCTAATATTTTATTATACTAAGGGAATATCCATTTTATGTCATTTGAGAGTCAATGTAGAAAAATATCCAAGAGTGGGTGAATTGAATTTTTTAAAATTATTTTAATGAAACATTATATCATAGTTAATAAAAATTAGTAAAGTGGAAAATAAAAATAAAAATAACACAATATATTTTTATATTGGTCCAAATATAAGTGATCCTACTCAACTCTTCACCCCTTTCATGAACTGAGAGAGATGGCACCCACTATAACCAATATGATAAAATTTAACGATGACATTTTCCCACCTTGATTCATAACTCAATTACAAATCCTTTTCCCCTAGAGGATCAAAACCAATAATATATTCCTTTTTAACCATTGGATTCACAACCTGTAATGTCTAATTTTTCTCCTGGATGAACAATCTAAATTCATACCATTTTTTGGGAGTCAGAAACCAAAATACTACATTTTAATGGGTAGTATAACCTTTTACAATTATGGTCATGAAAGAATAATATGAATAAGTAGAACCACAAAACCAAATTTAAAGTTTTAGTATTTGATTTTCGAGGCTGTAGTGAAATCTCCAACAGTAAAGGATCAAATGATTCTTAGTTTCACTGGGATCAGTAGTTGATCATCAAAAAAATGTGGCACTTGTACAGTTCAAGTAATCCTCAACCTTCATCTCATGTGTTACTTCTATAAACTCTATATATAATAGAGTTTCCTTAAACACACTAAAATTTAAAATGTGAAGTCTACATCATTCTTTATTTTATCAAAGAAACAATCATTCTTTAAACTTTAAAAACTACTTCAGAAATTTTCACTCCTATTTCATAGATGATATTCCACATGTATATCATTTATGAACAACATTTCTAAAATCTCACTGAAATATTCTATAAAACAAATCAACTAAATAGTGGAACCCATTAGAACATTTAATATAGAATTTAATAATAATCATTAATATACTTGTAAAGTTTATAGATAATAAATGAGTCCAACTCTTCACATACCAGCCAATATGGATTTTAATATTTCATGTTCTAGAATTTTAGTGTGAGTATTTATAAAAATTTATTCCCATAAAAATAACATTTAATTCTTCATAAATTAATTTAAAACATTTTTTAATGTATTATATATAATTAATAAGTAATTAGAGAATAAATAACACACTAATTATATATATAATAAATATTCAATAAATATAGAAATGAAATATTATGTAAAACATAGTACTTTTCCAGGTTCCAAAATAAATTTAAAGAACTGTGTAATCAAATACACATAGGGTATTCACATAGGGGATTCTTATATGTGTTTCATGTAGGTGAATCACATCAGTTAATCATATAGGTGATTCACCACATAAGAAAATTCATTACATATCTAAAAGTCTATATAGATGAATTTAGAAAACTATAGATAACATGACATTAAAATTTTAAAACGTAAAATAAACATTCAAAAATAATGAATCATATTTATATCCAGTTTAATTATATTTTTATAATTTCATTATCTTTCCATAGAGTTAATAATAACCTTAATTATATTTATATAACACAAGTTATTATCAAAAAAATAATTCTATAAAACTAAATATTTTATATAGAAAACATTCAGAAATTTCTAATCTAAATTAGAATGTGATAGATATAGATTTTTAGTTTTTGTATTCTAATGAAATGTATATAATTTTTTTATACTTTTAACACATCAAGAATAACTCAATGTTTATTTTTTATGCCATATAATAATCAAAATACATAAGGTATCTTATTCAAGAAAATAAAATACATGAGAGGATTGGATACCTATATTTTTGGCTAGGTAGAAAATTTGGCTATGTGGGAATAGTAATTTGGCTACATGGGAATATTAAAAACATATATGAATGCCATTTCAAGGTCTCAAATGAAATTTTTAGCTTAGTAACACTTCATGGGACTTCTAAAACATGTTATAAACATTCAAAACATATAATCCCATGATAAATTAAGTAAATACTAAAAATATATAATCAAAGTTTAGAATTATATTAAATTATATATTTGATAAGATGAAGAAAAAAACCAAATTCTTTTTGATAAAACAATATAATAAATGAAAAAATTAATAAAATATAATGAAAAAAATATATTAAAACATAATAAATCTGTGAGAAATTATAATTACACAAATATATATATTTAGACTTATGCTAAACTAAAATAGGTAATGTGTTCTAAATATCCAAAAAAATGTATTAATATTTCAAATAATTATATTATAATCCTAAAGAAAAAAAATTAATTATCAAAAACTAAATTTTCTCAAGGATCCACTCAACATTATCCCCCTTTTTAAAATTAAAAATCAATTATTATTTCAAAACTTCTCCCCCTTTATGAAATAATAAAAAAAAGGATAAATATTTAATAGATAAATTATCTAATCTCTTAAATGATGATATATTTTTCCTCTATTTAACATATTAAATTTCCTACAAATAAATATAAAAATTATTAAAAACTTTTCTAAACATAAATATTTCAAAACATGTGTCAAGGATCCAATTTAAAGAAAGCATAATTTTATAAGTTATTTAGGAAAAATAATTAAAACACCTCTGTAAAATAAATCTTTTATAAAAAATATAATTTTTAAAAGTAATTTAAAATCTTTTAGTATGTATTATTAGTCTTAAAATGGTAATATAATCTACAAATATATACAAAAATTATGCAATAATAATATAAAAATAATTATATATTCAATATAAACTCCCCCAAAATTCATTCCATATAAATGAAAAATTAATTATGTAACATCCCAAGTAATTAATGAATAATATATATTTTTATCTATGTCTATTAATGAACTAGATAGTGTTTTAGAGGCTTAAAATGAAAATAAATCCAATCTTAAGGATGGAATACAGTAATATTTTTAAATGATTGTTTTACTGCCTTTTGATGGGAAACCATTATAGAATCTATCTTTTGACAATTTTATAAACTATGTTTGTCAAAATAAACTTATTATTTATTATTGGGACATCAAAATTTACTTTGTGTGAATTTTTGGTATTTTTCTGACAATGTTCATTTTTTAATGAATAGTGAAAAATACTGCATTTTACATCAAAATTGCTTTTTAATCTAATTTATTTATATGATTAGATTATATTTTGAATTGGTATTAAAGTTTAATCTGAATATATGTTTACCATTTAATCCAATGGTGTACATTGGAATTAATTTCAATTTGAAATCGGACTTAAACTAGTGTCAATCTTTTGATACTTATTGTTTCATAAAAGCACGCTATTTGCTCTGACAGCAGAAATTAATTATTAAATTAATTAATGTGACTTATATTTTTTTAATTTTCTAAAATATACTTCATTTTTGAATTCAGAATATCAAATATATCTTAGGGTGAAGTTTTGGTATTTTTCTAAAAAACGTCAATTTTTGATGAATAGTGAAATCACTAAGTTGTAGTTAAAGAAACTGATTTTTCGTTTAAATGAAATTTTGCCACCTTTCTGTTTTGAATTTAAAAAATCCGACATACATGGTTGTCATTAAGAATTAAAATGTGTTTCAATGAGATTAAAATAATTTTTTGGTGAATAGTAACTTATTAAGTTTTAATCGTGATTAGTGGTAATTAGGGTAGTTTAAGGTAAAAATAATGCTTTAATAATATGAAATGACCTATAAACATGTCCTAACCTTATTGGATGTGTCATGGACGACCAAGAAAATCCATGGGTCAACTTGGGGACCCCATGGAGCCACTTTGGTTTGGAAATGACATAAATAACTTTTTATTTAATGTTAAAGTAAAAATGACACACACATGAAATGTTTTACTAAAACAATTTTTACATGGGGTTATAAAGATAAGATTTTTGATTATAAATATTAATTGGAAAGATAAAAATATTTCCTACATCATAGTATTTTTTTTATAATTTTAGACATTAAATAAAGTAATTTATTTATGACATCATGATGATGCAGCGATGACCTCATTATTTAACGATTTAAATAAAATGGAATGATAATGTAAAATCTAAGACCTAAACATGTCCAAAACCTATTGGATGGGTGTATTTAGAACCCTTATCACCTTATCCTCTGATTATATAAATGTGGGACCTTTTTAATCCGAAACTCTTTTTAAAATAAAGTAACTTATCTTTACTTTCCAAGAGTGCCCCTCCTCTCCTCTTATAAAAGGTCCCCACCTCTACCTCCTTACCCACACTCCCAAAGCCTTTGGCTCGTCCAACCCCTGACCATTTTGTCTCTCCACTTCCCTCTCGTACTCCTTGAATCCTCACTTTGGGAAGAACTCTTCCCAAGGAAGCCTTTGAGCTCAAACCAAAGGGAGTTACCCGATTTTAAGGTAATGTCTTCCCTGGAGTCCTTTTGTTTTATTTTGCTTCTCCAACCCCCTAAACTCTTTTTATTTATTTCCTTTGTAACAACTCCAGAATCTTAAATATACTAGGATGTTGTTATAAGAAGGATTCAAGCTACACTTACACACACCTACATCTAATTGTTAATGAACATACTGTTTCCGTGGATGGTGAATTTATGCCTCCCGAAATGATGATTGTTCAACATTCCTTTAACACCTTCAAAGGTGTCCATTAAGATGACACTATATTTATATATGATATATAATATGTTTATGTTTTCTTTAAGCTTCTGTATTTTTCATTTTGGGCATACCTTTGTGGTTTCCATTATGGGTAAACGCGATATCTTCATTTAAGGAAGTGCGGACTACCACCCCCTCAAAGTGATTTGATTCGTTAAATAACATATGTGGGACGTATAAAGGATGGAAATATTATATTATATATGATATTATACTGGAATTATAATATAACTTTATATCATTATGATTCCATTCTATAAAATACGAAATAGAAATGAAAGTAGCGTTCATGCGTACGTACGGCTTACCGTCTCCATGAACGGTGCATTTCATTTCTTACCTCTAAATGATTATGTAATATTATAAATGCAGATATATACTGGATATATATGATATATATGATATATACATCATGATTATAATTCTAGATATGATGGATACATGAACAACTTGTAATTATAAAGGGATTATTTTTGACTCAAGTACCAATGATCGTTAAAACGACCTTTATTAACTTAAATAATTACATAGTGTTCATAACATGGCAATAAGTGATATAAAAGGAATAATTAACTTTAAATAGGTTCTTAAGAAAGTATAAATTAACTCAATTTTATTATTCAGGACATTAAAGAACGATCGAGTCAAGTCGGACCCGAGGTATGGGACTTCGTCTCAATCTCCTTTCATTGAGACATATTTTATTTTATACACAACTTTCTTTTATACGGTGTATAAACCCCTTTTACTTTTACGTTTATCCAAAACGAATCTTTTTTATATGAAGCTTTTTACAAAACGACAACAGGGAATGTTTTTTGTCGTACGTATGCGGCGACAACGACTTCTCCACCGTCGTGACCATTATTTGGGTTTCAGCTTCCTCTACAAGCCATACCTTGTTTTTAAAAGAAAAATAAATACCATGTTTTACTTTTCTTTTTATTTTGGTATTGAAAATAGTTTCCATAATGTTTTTATATCAATGTGTTGTATTGATATATTGTGATTGAAAGGTGGAAATTTTATGTTTCCTTTATGCATGTTTTATGTAATACGATTATGTTATGGTTCTTGGGCATTGTTATGAAGACGGGTGGTTCCGTGATAAACTAAGGGAGGGTGAGCCCGATATAGCTCTCCAATGCATTGGGTAACGCGAAGGAGTGAAACATTAAGGTTTCTCCAAAGAGATTTAGGGAATATACTGTGATGGGTATTCCAAACGTAACCAAGAGGGTTACTCCCTACGTAAGAATGTTATGAATGCCTCAAGTTACCTTTATGTCTTATGATTTCTATGATTTATTCATGATTTGATGAGGTTTGTTAAAGTGCTTATGTTTTATGGGTAAAGTATGATTTCATTCTTATGTATATATGTACCCATGTTTCCTTTCCATATTTTTATATCCCTTACTGAGCTTTTTATGCTCATCCCAAGTTTTTTTTGAAATGTTTTTCACAGGTCAAGGGAAAGGTACATGATATGATGATAGTGTCAAGGAAGTGTCAATAAAGAATCCATGTTTTATTTTAAATAAGTTTCCATTTATGGGAAAGAAGAATACTATCTTTATGTAACCACTTTGTTTATATGTGGAATGTAATGCAAGTTTTATGATCTAATTCTCTAAAACTCTAAACCCGAAAAGATCCTCAATGTGTAATCTTGTAATAACTCAAGATTAAGTAAGGTTTAAGGCTGGTGCCTTATAGTTGGTATCAGAGGTCGGTTTAGATAACTTTAGGAGTTATAATTCTATTAAATGATTATCCAAAAATATTTTTTTTAAATAATATAGCATTTGAAGATTACCATGTTGCTTCATCTAAGACATGTTTGTTCAGAATGGTTTTCCACAGAGGAAATAGGGAAGCAGTGATAGGAAGGCATACAGAATGAAATAACCTTCCGAATCAGCATCCTGAGATGGTCGGAATTGGAACTGAACAGTTTGTTGCAGTGATGGCACAGTTGACTCAGGCTATAAATGGTGGTGGTATACATGCACGAGATCATCCAGATCAACCGCAGAGGAACATGTCAGTGGTGGAACATTTCATGAGGAAACATCCCCCATCATTCAGAGGATCATCTGAATCTGTGCTAGCTAAAGGGTGGATTAAAGCACTAGAGAAGATTTTCGATGTCATGGGGTGTTCAGACAACCAAAAGGTTAGTCTCGCTATTTACCATTTGGAGGGTGAGGCAGATCAGTGGTGGTCGATGGTTAAAAATATCAGGGACGATGATGAGATTGATGCTCTCGACTGGGATGAATTCAAAGTTATGTTTCTTGAGAAGTATTTTCCTAAGGCTGTTCGACTTAGGATGGAAAAACAATTCTTGGAATCGAGGCAAGAGGAAGACTCAGTGGCTACCTATAAAGAAAGGTTCACTTTATTGGCAAGGTATGCTCCAAATTTTATCCGAGACCTTGATATTAAAATCAATCGTTTTTACTCAGGATTAAAGCCAAAATATCGAAGGGCATTATCTTCTCGTGAGTTTAAAAGTTATGAAAAGCTTGTTCGATGTGCTGAGAAGGTAGAAATGGAGTTTTTTGATGACCAAGTGTTCTATAACAACCAGCAGAAGAAGAGACCGAGGTGGCAGGAGAAAGGTAAGAATTCTTCAAAAAAGTCTGATGGTAAGAAAACTAAGTTTCTAGTTTGTGATAAATGTGGCAAAAGGAATGCTGGGAATGTCTTCTGAATTCTAGAAAGTGCTACCGATGTGGTAAGATGGGACATAAGGCTCGTGATTGCACTGAAAAGGATCAAGGTGAAGGTGAGACCAAATTTGATTTACATTTAGTGAAATTTTATAAGTGCAATGAGATGGGTCACTATGCAAATGAGTGTCTGACAAAGAGCTTGAGTGATGGGAAGCAGTTAGACTACAAGCAGAAAGGGGTGGTGAAATCTTTTTCAACTACTTCGGCAGACGTCGGGCCATCAAATGAAGTTGTATCAGGTACTTCGTTTGTTTTTTCAGATTATGCCAGTGTGTTTTTTGATTCGGGGTCTACACATTCTTTCATCTCTGAAAACGTTTCTAGTAAAATGGGAATACCATCTCAATAAGTGACTCCTGAACTTGTGGTAAAAACACCTGGGGGAAATGTTGAGTCAAAAAGAATTTATAAGAATCTTCCTATCCTTATCTGTGGAAAGAACCTACTTGTGATCCTTATTGATCTACCTCTAGTAGAGTTTGATGTTATCCTGGGTATGGATTGGCTCTCTATTTACCATGATAAGATTGACTGTAGAGCTAAAGAAGTTTCTTTTCAGAAAGACTTTCAGTTTGTGTATAAGAATGAACCCTTACTGTTGATAACTTATCAAGAGGCTGAGAAAGTTGTAAAAGATGGAAATGAATGTTACCTTGCACACATTGTTGAAAATAAAGGAACTGTTCAGATTAATGATGTGCCAGTGGTAAATGAGTATCCTGATGTTTTTCCTGATGAGTTGCCTAGAATAATACCAGATCGGGAAGTTGAGTTTACTGTTGATGCTAAGCCAATTTCAAAACCCCCTTATCTAATGGCTCAAATTGAACTTTTAGAGTTGAAGGAGCAATTGCAAGATTTATTAGATAAAGGTTTCATTCGACCTAGCACATCACCTTGGGGTTCTCCTGTTTTATTTGTTAAAAAGAAAGATGGTTCTATGTGACTTTGCATTGATTATAGATCCTTGAATAACATCACTGTTAAGAACAAATATCCTTTGCCTCATATCGATGATTCGTTTGATCAGCTCCAGGGAGCTCAGTTTTTTTCAAAGATTGACTTGAGATCGGGATACCATCAGCTGAAGGTAAATGAGGCAGATATTCCAAAGACCGCGTTCTGTACAAGATATGGCCATTATGAATTTGTAGTAATTCCTTTTGGTCTAACCAATGCACCTGCTGTATTCATGGACTTAATGAATAGAATTTTCCATGAGTTCTTGGATAAGTTTGTGGTGGTTTTCATTGATGATATTTTCGTGTTTTCTAAAAGTAAAGAGGATCATGAAAGACATTTAAGGGTTATCTTGAAAACTTTAAAAGAAAAGAAACTGTATGGAAAATTCAGCAAGTGTGAGTTTTGGTTGCAACAAATTCTTTCCTTGGTCATATTGTTTCTAAAGATGGGATAACTGTTGATCCTGCAAAAACAAAAGTTATGGAAGACTGGCCAAGACCCACAAATGTAACTGAGATTCGTAGCTTCCTTGGTTTGGCAGGCTATTACCGAAGGTTTGTTAGAAATTTTTCACGATTATCTAGTCCAATGACTAAGCTAACTCGGAAGGATGTTAAGTTTATCTGTACAAAAGAATGTGATGATTGTTTTCAGGAGTTGAAAAGAAGATTAGTGAATGCTCCAGTTTTGGCACTACCTTCCTGGAATGGTGAGTTTATTATATACAGTGATGCTTCATTGAAAGGACTTGGTTGCGTCCTAATGCAGAATGATCAGGTAATTGCTTATGCTTCATGACAGTTGAAAACTCATGAGATAAATTACCCTACACATGATTTGGAATTAGCTGCTGTTGTTTTTTCTTTAAAAATTTGGAGGCATCATTTGTATGGAGTAAAGTGTGAAATATATACCGATCACAAAAGTTTAAAGTATATATTCACTCAGAAATAATTGAACATGAGACAAAGGAGATGGCTAGAATTAATCAAGGATTATGATTGTACAATTCATTACCATCTGGGAAAAGAAAATAAAGTGGCTGATGCTTTGAGTCAAAAAAGTAATGCTTCATTAGCAATTTTGCGTTTGGAACGTGATCCTTTGGTTAAGGATTTGATGAACTTTGGCATAGAATTTGTTGGTGCAGGAAGTTCTTCTGTTTTGTTTCAGGTATTAGTGAGATCATCTCTATCAGATAGAATCAAGCAAGCACAGAAGCAAGACAGTGAGTTGCAGAGAAAGGTAGAGCTGGTTCATAAAGGTAAGTTGTCTGAATTCAACATTGATAATGATTGCATTTTGAGATTTGGGAAGAGATTATGTGTGCCTTGTGATTCACAGTTTAAGAGAGAGTTGTTATGTGAAGCTCATAGTTCTCCATTTTCAGTTCATCCTTGAAGTACTAATATGTATAGAGATCTGCGGGAGTATTACTGGTGGGATGGAATGAAAAGAGATATTTTTGATTTTACTGTGAAGTGTTTGACATGTCAACAGGTTAAAGCAGAGCGGCAGTTACCAAAAGGGATGCTTCAGCCTTTACCAGTGCCAGAGTGGAAATGGGAGAATATATCCATGGACTTTGTTGTGGGATTACCGAAGACATCTCGAGGTAATAATGCAATCTGTGTTATTGTTGATCGCTTGACCAAATCTGCTCATTTCCTTGCTATACGAGATACTTTCTCTCTTGATCAACTTTCCCATTTGAATCTTAAATAGATAGTCAGGTTACATGGAGTTCCTCTCTCCATTGTATCGGATCGTGATCCCAGGTTTACTTCTAACTTTTGGAAAGGCCTTTAGAAGTCGTTGGGTACTGAATTAAATTTTAGTACAGCTTTTCATCCTCAATTAGATGGGCGGTCAGAACGAACAATTCAGACCTTGGAGGATATTCTACGAGCTTGTTCGATGGATTATCAGGGAAGTTGGGACCAACATCTTTCTTTGGTTGAATTTTCATATAATAACAGTTTTAATTCCAGTATACAGATGGCACCATTTCAGGTATTATATGGGAAGTGGTGTCGAACTCCAGCTTTCTGGGATGAAGTGGGTGAAAGGAAGTTGATGGGACCGGAATTGGTAGAAGAGTTGGTAGAAAAAAGTTCAGCTGATTCAGAAGCACATGAGAACAGCTCAGAGTAGGCAGAAGAGTTATGCAGACAACAGGAGGAAGGATCTATCTTTTGAGGTAGGTGATCATGTTTTTCTCAAAGTATCACCATGGAAAAGTGTGATGTGATTTGGTAAGAAAGGAAAGTTGAGTCCAAGGTTCATTGGACCATATGAAATTCTGGAGAGAGTTGGATCAGTTGCTTACCAAGTGGCTTTACCTCCGAGTTTATCTCAGGTACACAATGTTTTTCATGTTTCAATGTTAAGGAAGTACATGCCAGATTCATCTCATGTTTTGAGTCCAGAGGTAGTTCAGCTGGAAAAGAACTTATCTTATGAGGAACAACTGGTCCAGATTCTTGACCACAGGGAGCAAATGTTACGGAATAAGTTGATTCACCAGGTAAAGGTTTTGTGGAAAAACCACATGATTGAAGAGGCAATATGGGAATCTGAAAATGCAATGAGGGATAAGTACCCCCATTTATTCGATAAGTAAATAAATTGTGGGGACGCAATTTTATAAAGGGGGAAGGATGTAACATCCCAAGTAAGTAATGAATAATAGATATTTTTATCTATGTCTATTAATGAACTAGATAGTGTTTTAGAGGCTTAAAATGAAAATAAATCCAATCTTAAGCATAGAATACAGTAATATTTTTAAAAGATTGTTTTACTGCCTTTTGATAGCAAACCATTTTAGAATCTATATTTTGACAATTTTATAAACTATTTTTTTCAAAATAAACTTATTCTTTATGATTGGGACATCAAAATTTACTTTGTGTGAAATTTTGGTATTTTTCTGACAATGTTTATTTTTAAATGAATAGTGAAAAATACTGCATTTTACATCAAAATTTCTTTTTAATATAATTTATTTATATGATTATATTATCTTTTGAATTGGTATTAAAGTGTAATATGAATATTTTTTTACCATTTAATCCAATGGTGGACATTGGAATTAATTTCAATTTGAAATCGGACTTAAACTAGTGTCAATCTTTTGATACTTATTGTTTCATAAAAACACGCTATTTGCTCTGACAACGGGAATTATTTATTAAATTAATTAATGTGACTTATATGTTTTTAATTTTGTAAAATAGACTTCATTTTTGAATTAAGAATATCAAATATAGCTTAGGGTTATGTTTTGGTATTTTTCTGAAAAATGTCAATTTTTGATGAATAGTGAAATCACTAAGTGGTAGTTAAAGAAACTGATTTTTCATTTAAATGAAATTTTGCCACCTTTGTGTTTTGAATTTCAAAAATCCGACATACATGGTTGTCATTAAGAAGTAAAATGTGGTTCAATGAGATTAAAATAATTTTTTGGTGAATAGTAACTTATTAAGTTTTAATCGCGATTAGTGGTAATTAGGGTAGTTTAAGGTAAAAATAATGCTTTAATAATATGAAATGACCTAGACACATGTCCTAACCTTATTGGATGTGTCATGTCCGACCAATACAAGCCATGGGTCAACTTGGGGACCCCATGGGGCCACTTTGGTTGGGAAATGACATAAATAACTTTTTATTTAATGTTAATGTAAAAATGACACTCACATGAAATGTTTTACTAAAACAATCTTTACATGGGGTTATAAAGATCATATTTTTGATTATAAATATTCATTGGAAATATAAAAATATTTCCTACATCATAGTATTTTTTTATAATTTTTAGACATTAAATAAAGTAATTTATTTATGACAACATGATGATGCAGCGATGACCTCATTATTTAACGATTTAAATAAAATGGAATGATAATGTAAAATCTAAGACCTACACATGTCCAAAACCTATTTTATGGGTGTATTTCGAACCATTATCACCTTATCCTTGAATTATATCAATGTGGGACCTTTTTAATCCAAAACGTTTTTTAAAATAAAGTAACTTATCTTTACTTTCCTAGAGTGCCCCTCCTCTCCTCTTATAAAAGGCCCCCACCTCTACCTCCTTACCCACACTCCCAAATCCTTTGGTTCGGCCAAAACCTGCCCATTTTGTCTCTCCACTTCTCTCTCTTACTTTTCGAAGCCTCACTTTGGGCAGAAGTGTAACACCCCAAATTCTACGGTACGTTTCCCTTCGAATAATGCGATAGCGTGTGTTGTACGCAACCTCGAGTTCTAACACACACCACAACTAATTAAACTAGCCGTTGTGAATAGTAATACCTACTTTTTGAAATCATATATATTCTATATTTCAAAATGGACTTCATTTTTGGATTCGGAATATCAAAATTAGCCTAGGGTGAAATTTTGGTACATTTCGGATAACTTTCATATTTTGATGAATAGTGAAAATTTCTAAATTTTAATTAAAAACAACTTTTTTAATCAAAATAATTAATAGTGATAAATTATGAATTTGAGTGGTTTTAAAGTATATTTAGAATATATTTTTACCATTCAATTTAATGTTTATCATTGGACATAATTTTACAATTAAACCGAACATAAACAAGTGTCAATCTTTTGATAGTTATTATCTCTTAAAAACACGCTTTTTGTTTTGACAGCGGGAATTAATTTTAAATTAATTTCTGCCACTTCTGTGTTTTGAATTTAGGAAAATGGATTCCATATTTGGAATCAGGATGTTCAAATTGTGTAAATAGGTAACTTTTATTTTTACACATTTTGAATAATTACTGCGGTAAATATTTTATTTACCATGGTTAAAGGGTAAATCCGGTAAATAAGGGTTAAAAAAAATAATATTATAATAATACTAAATTACCCTAAAACGTGTCTTAACCCTATTGGTTGATACATGGTCGACCATGGGCATCTTTGGGTCTATTTTGGGACCCCATGGATCCACTTGTAAGTGATAATGACACTTTATTTTAATTAAGTCAAAATGAATACAAAAATGACACAAGCATATATCTTTTAGAACAACAATTTTTACATAGGGTTATACATGTTGGATTTTCGATTATAAATATTCATTAGAAAGATAAAAAGATTTCCTACATAATGATATTTTATTTATAATTTTTAGACATTAAATAAGTTATTTTATTTATGACACAATGATGATGCAGTAATTAATATAATAGTGAAAAATTAAAATAATTGATATTATAAATACCCAAATAAATATAATATCAAACTTTTAATGAATTAAAATACTTTTCTAGGCTAATATGATATATTAGGATTGATTTAATGGACGTTTTTCGAAGTAATCAATCTGTTATGAGTTTCACAAAAATCAACTATTGAATAGTGTCAAAATTGACATAAAAGAGTTCTTAAAACAAATATTATATTATTAATTGATATTAAATTCCTAAAAATCTAAGGTTCGGCCAAGAGACTTATATTATGATAGTTTAATCATTAATGGACCACTTGGGGGTCGCTTGGATGTATATAGTAAGTTTATTAACCATAATATATAAAATACAAAGAGACATTGTAAAAGTGAAACTAATTAACTTAGAGTTAATACTTAAAGATAAGGTTAATATAAGTACCCAAACCTGTCTAAATTCTATTGTATGAGTTGTTTTCGACCTATCCCCACCTCATCCTTTGAATAGTCAACTTTGGAGCCTTTAGAAACCTAATATGAATTTATTATAAATTAATATTTCTAGCTTTTCCAAAGGTGCCCCTCACCCCTCTTATAAAAGGGCACTCCTCCTTCTTATTTCTTCACACCTTAAAAGCCTTTTGGTTCGGCCAAACTCTGCCCAAATACTCTCCCAACATCCCTCAATACAACCTAGAGGCCTTAGTTTGATCAGAAAGCCAACCTAAGGAGCCCTTTTGATCAAATCAAAAGGAAGAACCCGAAGAAGAGGTAATGATTTCACCACCCTTTTCTAAGTTCATTTCTTCTTCCACTTCTTCTTCCTTTGTTCTTACCATTCTGAAATAATAACTCCAGTATCTCACATATACTGTGATGTTATTATAAATATGGTACAATCATATTCAGTATTCTATCCACCCTTTGAATAACATGTCACCATACGTGCGTACGTACGGCTTACCGTCTCCACGTCGTGGTGTAATTGTTATTCAATATAATATTATTTGGATGGGTATAATAATGATGTGTAACTCATGTAAATAATAAATATAACATGTTAATGATTCTGTATATATGATATACCATCCATTTATATATTATTTTAATATCAAAAGAATGATATTGTCGCTCGTGCGTACGTACGGACTACCGTCTCCACGAACGCGATGAGATTCATTCTCCATCGTATCCATTCAAGTATAATTATCATTTGATGATTTAAAAATGATGTTTAAGGACTGTATATCATTCTGGATATGAATAAGATACAACAACCATGGCTTATGTAACAAAACATATAAAAGAAAATGAGTAAGTTAACACCCGAAACGATGATAATTCTAAGATATTATTAATAAATCAATGTTAAAAGATCATATATGATATAATATTAATATATATGATTCTTGTATAATTTAATAACAATTATTTCACCATTATACAGGAGGTTAACCTACCCCAACCAAGGAAAAGTACAAGGTAAGGGTTATTTCACAATCTCTTCTTTATCCGAGGTTGTTTATACGTAATAATCTACTGGGATCTCGTTATCATCCACATCCATGTTTCTTCAAAATGTATTTCAAAACATTTTTACTATTTACAAGAATATGGGTTAAAGTCATTTATACCCTTTTTTGACTTTTTATAAGAGGTTTATAAAGGAATCTTTCCGTCGTTTTCAAAACAAGGTCCTTTTTAACCTTTTCGACAGAATTGAGGTAAGAATGTTTTTTTTAACTTATACGGCGGGTGCGGTTATTTTCCGCCGTTATAAAATCGTCGAAGCTTTCCATACAATCTTATAAGAATATTTTCAAAGAAAATGTTTTATTTTATATGGATCTTAAATGATTTCAAAATAAAAGGAGATACTTCTTTAAAAAGAATTTTGATTTCATCTATGTCAACATCCTTTGATGGATTTTAAGATTATTCGAAGTTGATTTATTATGATACAAAACTTCTATATTGTATTGAAGGTTTTGTGATATGTTTGACTGTGGATGTGCTATTTTTATACCATTCATAGTTTATGGTGAAATTATTGACATTTCGTATGCTAGTTTTAATACGAATGTTTATGTTATGTTTAAACCTTTTCATATGGGAATGCATTGGACTTAATAAGTGACGGGTGGAGCCCGCTATAGCTCCTCGATGCATCGGTAGGTCTCATGAGACAAACTAGTGTCTTGGCACAAGGCCTTGACAAAATCTTATTTGTAGTCTTGGCACGAGGCCTTGGCTATGTGGTTATGATAGTCTGGCATTATGCATTCCAACATTATGAAAGTGGTTATTTATTTTTGCATGTGATTATTCGATTAGTGGAATATCCATGTGAATAAGTAAATGGCATTATTTCATTTTATTTATGCCATACCATGTTGAAAGTTCATGTTTAAAAGGCTTTTGTTTTAGTTATACATTGCCTTAAATGTTTATTCTTATTGATGAAAGTTTCCGCTATATTGTTATCCTTACTGGGCATTTGAGCTCACCCCTTTTCTATGTTTTATTTTTCCCAGGAAGTGAAGATGTAAGTTATGAATGACCTGCAGGGATATTATGAGGGGATTGTAGTGTGGACTGTGGAAACATTATGTTGTTGTAGTAGTTTTTGATTTTATGATGTAATGTAAATCTTATGAATATATCTAGTGTTTCCAAGGCTACTAAACCAATCGGTCTTTCGAGATTTGATCTTTCTTGTGATCATGCCAATGTTATGTAATAATGCACCGACTCTAGGAAACTAGGGTCGGGGCATTACAGTTGGTATCAGAGGAAGTTTAGTACAAACCTTGGAAGCTAGATTTAGATAAACTCTGATTAGAGCACATAGACCTAAGATGAACTTTGAGGATTAGTATAGAAGAACTTCCTAGAATTTTGGTATTGTAGAGACTTTGTGAGTTTTCCGAGCAATACATCCCTGTCTGGATACGAGCAGGTAGAGGCGGCTCTGGCACAGATGTACCTAGGGGTAAAACCCGAAAACACCGCTTTGAGCTAGACTCGAACGGGAACTGGTGCACGACAACGGGCCTTGCTGCACTCTTGGTTACGACACTCCCGGGGGATATGCTTAGGATAACTCTCACTTTCTTTACAAATCATTATGAAGGGTTTATGAGTATATACTTCCTCAAAGAAAACATATTTATGATTATGGATTATATCCATAGATAGTTCAATTTATGTTAAGTGTTTTATAAGTATGGGATTATGTATTTTGATTCATAAACTGATCTAGTTTATTCCATTGTTTAGAAATGGCGCCTAGTGGAAGAAATGGAAACCGTATCAATGCACGCACTCCATGTAGGGATTGCCCTCCTGCTCAAGATAATTATAGTGGGGCTGGTGATGCAACTGGTGCTGATCAGCTAATCACCGTACTGGGACAACTTACTCAGGTTATGAATAATAACCTTACCCGTATGGAGCACCCTGATCCGCAGCGTGGAGGATCAATGTTAGATCGATTCATGAGACAACAACCACCAACGTTCAATGGAAGTACAAATCCCTTAGTAGCTGAGCAATGGATATTTTCCCTAGAGAAAATATTTCAGGCTTTGGGGAGTAGTGAAAGGGAAAAAGTTACCATGGAAGTTTACCGCCTCACTGGAGATGCTGATCAATGGTGGTCATTGATTCAAAACATGAAGGAAGATGATGAAGTATCAAACATGGAATGGAGGGAGTTCAAAGATCTGTTTTTAGAAAAATACTTTCCTCGCGACCATCGAGCAGATATGGAAAGGCAATTTCTGAGTCTGAGACAAAAGGAGGATGAGAATGTCACAAAGTATGAGGCTAACTTTACAAGGTTAGCGAGGTATGCTGGAGATTATATTCGCAACCCAAGAAGTAAGATTGATCGTTTCTTTGATGGGTTAAAACCATTTCTCCGTCGAGCATTAGTCTCACAATCCTTTTCATCGTACGAAGACATTGTCTCATGTGCTATCAAGACCGAAAAGGAATTCTCTAAGTCTTATGACTTTAAAGCAAAGCAAGAGAAGAAGAGACCTGCTGATCAATCTGGGAATGGAAATAAGGGGAAGAAGGGAAAGGTTGAATATCCATCTTGTGGTAAGTGCGGGAAGAAACACCCCGGTGCTTGCCTGAAGGGAATGGGAGTCTGTTACAAGTGTGGTGAAAAAGGCCACCAAGCTCATGATTGCAAGGGGAAGAAGGAAGCTACCAACGTTCAGTGCTACAATTGCAGGGAGATGGGGCATTATGCAAATGCATGTCCTAAGCGTCAGGAGAACTTACCTCAGAAAAGGCCAAGGGATCAAGGCCAGGCTTATGCTATCACTACTGCTGAGGTAGAAACTCCGAAAGACGTGGTGGAAGGTAATTTAATGGTTTCCTCAAGTTTAGCAAATGCATTATTTGATTCTGGATCATCGCATTGTTTCATATCTTCCCAGTTTGCTAAGAAAATTAGATATTTCCAATTTGATTTAATAAGGGAGTTGTCAGTTAAAACTCCTAAGGGAAGTATCGTTGCAACAAAGTTTTGTGAATCAGTCCCCATTAGAGCACATAAATTTTCTTTATCTGCTGATTTCATCGTCATACCTATGATTGAGTTTGATATAATCCTCGGTATGGACTGGCTTTCGGACTATGATGCGAAGATTTATTGTAAGAAGAAAGAGGTTACGATTCTTGATGATAATGATAAGGAACACCTTATTTTTAGAGCAGAATCGTCACCACCTAACTCTTATTTAGATCCACCCCCTGTAGCTCAACTTAATTCAATTATCGGGGAGGAAGAGAATGAAATAACTGTCGGTGAGGAAAGGAATGTTCAAATAGAGGATGTACCTATTGTGAAAGAATTTGTAGATTTATTTCCGGAAGATTTACCTGGACATCCTCCAGAACGAGAAGTTGAGTTTTCCATTGATTTGATTCCTGGATCAAGGCCTATATCGAAGACCCCTTATAGAATGGCCACTGTAGAGTTAGTCGAACTAAAGAAACAACTAGAGGAATTGAGTAATAAGGGATTTATTCGCCCTAGTGTTTCTCCATGGGGAGCCCCTGTTCTTTTTGTTAAAAAGAAAGATGGATCTATGAGGTTATGTATCGACTACAGGGAGATCAATGCTATAACGATAAAGAACAAGTATCCCCTACCTCGTATTGATGATTTATTTGACCAACTGCATGGAGCTCAATACTTTTCAAAGATTGACCTTCGATCTGGATACCATCAGTTGTGTGTAAAGAAGGAAGACATTCCGAAAACAGCATTTCGAACCAGGTACGGGCATTACGAGTTTACTGTAATGCCGTTTGGATTGACTAATGCACCCTCTGTATTCATGGATCTGATGAATAGAGTTTTCAAGGAGTATCTCGATGAATTTGTGGTGGTATTTATTGATGATATCTTGGTATACTCCAAAACCTACAAAGATCATGAAAATCACTTGCGCATTATCTTGAAGACTCTGAGGAGGCATGAATTATATGGAAAGTTTAGCAAGTGTGAATTCTGGCTTCAAGAGATTTCTTTTCTTGGCCATATTGTCTCTAAAGATGGAATCTCTGTTGATCCTTCTAAGACCAAGGCAATCCAAGAATGGCCAGCACCTACGAGTATAACTGAGGTACGTAGTTTTATTGGTTTGGCAGGTTATTATCGACGTTTCGTCCAGAATTTTGCCCGATTGGCTAACCCATTAACGAAGCTCACACGTAAAGGGGTTAAATTTGTTTGGACAAAAGAGTGTGAAGAATGTTTCGAAGAACTGAAGAGAAGATTATTCAATGCTCCTATATTGACTCTACCATCGGGGAATGATGGGTTCGTTATTTATAGTGATGCATCAAAGAAAGGACTTGGCTGTGTCCTTATGCAGAATGATAGAGTTATTGCCTATGCATCACGACAGTTGAAAATTCATGAACAAAACTATCCTACTCATGATCTTGAGTTAGCAGCTGTGATCTTTGCTTTGAAGATATGGAGGCACTACCTCTATGGTGAAAAATGTGAGATTTATACTGATCACAAGAGTTTGAAGTATATTTTCTCACAAAAAGAACTCAACATGAGGCAAAGGAGATGGCTTGAATTACTCAAGGATTATGATTGTACGATACACTACCACCCGGGGAAGGCAAACAAGGTGGCAGATGCTTTGAGTAGAAAAGACCATGGAGTTTTGAACAATATGAGAATTGAAAGGGATCCAATTTTCATGGAGCTAGTGAAGATGGACATGGGAATAACCAGGGAAGGTGAAACATCAATGCTTTTTCAAATGGTTGCCAAACCATCTTTACTAGAAAGGATTAAGAGTTCTCAGACTGATGATGAAGAATTCCAAAAGAAGATTAAAGCTGTGAATGATGGGAGATTGAGAGACTTTGCGTATGAAGGTGGAATTTTGAAATTCGGGAAGAGACTTTGTGTTCCCAATATACCTGATCTAAAAAGGGAATTGCTGGATGATGCTCATAGTTCCAATTTCTCTATACACCCTGGGAGCACCAAAATGTATAGAGATTTGAAGGAACATTTTTGGTGGGACAACATGAAGAGGGAGATTGCTGATTTTGTGTCAAGATGTATGGTTTGTCAACAAGTGAAAGCTGGAAGGCAACAGCCTGGAGGAGTCATGCAACCTCTTCCCATACCGGAGTGGAAATGGGACAATATTACAATGGACTTTGTCATGGGGCTACCAAAGACTCCTAGAAGGAACGATGCAATATGGGTTATTGTTGATCGTCTTACCAAGTCAGCACATTTTCTTGCTATAAGAGAAGATCTACCCCTGGAACGTCTAGCAAGACTATATATTAATGAAGTTGTGAGACTTCATGGAGTACCCCTATCGATTGTTTCTGATCGTGATCCCCGTTTTACTTCAAGATTTTGGAAAAGTCTTCAGAAATCCCTGGATACTGAACTTCATTTGAGCACTGCTTACCACCCTCAGACAGACGGACAATCAGAACGGACTATTCAAACCTTAGAAGACATGTTGAGATCTTGCTCACTTGACTTTCAGGGTATGTGGGATCAATATTTACCTCTGGTAGAATTTTCCTATAACAATAGCTTCCATTCGAGTATTCAGATGGCACCATATGAAGCGTTATACGGAAAGAGATGTCGTACACCAACCTGTTGGGATGACGTCGGTGAAAGAAAACTTGTAGGTCTAGAACTGGTGGAGGAAACGATGGAAAAGGTAAAGGTAATCCAAAATCACATCAAAGCAGCTCAAAGTAGGCAGAAGAGCTATGCCGATAATCGAAGGAAGGATTTGGAATTTCAAGTCGGTGATCATGTTTTCCTAAAGGTATCTCCGTGGAAGGGAGTCATACGTTTTTGTAAGAAAGGTAAATTGAGTCCCAGTTACATCGGACCTTTCGAAATTCTAGAACGAATTGGGGCTGTAGCTTACCGATTGGCAATGCCGCCAAGTCTCTCCAAAGTTCACGATGTGTTCCACGTATCTCTGTTGAGGAAATACATGCCTGACCCAACGCATGTACTCACCTGTGAAGATTTAGAACTGGAACCCGATCTGTCTTATTGCGAAGAGCCCATCAAGATTCTTGATACGAGAGAACAAGTGCTGAGAAACCGGACGACGCGTCTGGTAAAAGTTTTGTGGAGGAATCATAAGATGGAAGAGGCAACGTGGGAACCCGAGGAACTTATGATGAAGAACCACCCGAGTCTTTTTATGCAGTAATACCCTAGAAATTGCGAGGATGCAATTATTTGAAGGAGGGGAGAATGTAACACCCCATGCTTCTACGGTACGTTTCCCTTCGAATAATGCGATAGCGTGTGTTGTACGCAACCTCGAGTTCTAACACACACCACAACTAATTAAACTAGCCGTTGTGAATAGTAATACCTACTTTTTGAAATCATATATATTCTATATTTCAAAATGGACTTCATTTTTGGATTCGGAATATCAAAATTAGCCTAGGGTGAAATTTTGGTACATTTCGGATAACTTTCATATTTTGATGAATAGTGAAAATTTCTAAATTTTAATTAAAAACAACTTTTTTAATCAAAATAATTAATAGTGATAAATTATGAATTTGAGTGGTTTTAAAGTATATTTAGAATATATTTTTACCATTCAATTTAATGTTTATCATTGGACATAATTTTACAATTAAACCGAACATAAACAAGTGTCAATCTTTTGATAGTTATTATCTCTTAAAAACACGCTTTTTGTTTTGACAGCGGGAATTAATTTTAAATTAATTTCTGCCACTTCTGTGTTTTGAATTTAGGAAAATGGATTCCATATTTGGAATCAGGATGTTCAAATTGTGTAAATAGGTAACTTTTATTTTTACACATTTTGAATAATTACTGCGGTAAATATTTTATTTACCATGGTTAAAGGGTAAATCCGGTAAATAAGGGTTAAAAAAAATAATATTATAATAATACTAAATTACCCTAAAACGTGTCTTAACCCTATTGGTTGATACATGGTCGACCATGGGCATCTTTGGGTCTATTTTGGGACCCCATGGATCCACTTGTAAGTGATAATGACACTTTATTTTAATTAAGTCAAAATGAATACAAAAATGACACAAGCATATATCTTTTAGAACAACAATTTTTACATAGGGTTATACATGTTGGATTTTCGATTATAAATATTCATTAGAAAGATAAAAAGATTTCCTACATAATGATATTTTATTTATAATTTTTAGACATTAAATAAGTTATTTTATTTATGACACAATGATGATGCAGTAATTAATATAATAGTGAAAAATTAAAATAATTGATATTATAAATACCCAAATAAATATAATATGAAACTTTTAATGAATTAAACTAATTTTCTAGGCTAATATGATATATTAGGATTGATTTAATGGACTTTGTTCGAAGTAATCAATCTGTTATGAGTTTCACAAAAATCAACTATTGAATAGTGTCAAAATTGACATAAAAGAGTTCTTAAAACAAATATTATATTATTAATTGATATTAAATTCCTAAAAATCTAAGGTTCGGCCAAGAGACTTATATTATGATAGGTTAATCATTAATGGACCACTTGGGGGTCGCTTGGATGTATATAGTAAGTTTATTAACCATAATATATAAAATACAAAGAGACATTGTAAAAGTGAAACTAATTAACTTAGAGTTAATACTTAAAGATAAGGTTAATATAAGTACCCAAACCTGTCTAAATTCTATTGGATGATTTGTTTTCGACCTATCCCCACCTCATCCTTTGAATAGTCAACTTTGGAGCCTTTAGAAACCGAATATGAATTTATTATAAATTAATATTTCTAGCTTTTCCAAAGGTGCCCCTCACCCCTCTTATAAAAGGGCACTCCTCCTTCTTATTTCTTCACACCTTCAAAGCCTTTTGGTTCGGCCAAACTCTGCCCAAATACTCTCCCAACATCCCTCAATACAACATAGAGGCCTTAGTTTGATCATAAAGCCAACCTATGGAGCCCTTTTGATCAAATCAAAAGGAAGAACCCGAAGAAGAGGTAATGATTTCACCACCCTTTTCTAAGTTCATTTCTTCTTCCACTTCTTCTTCCTTTGTTCTTACCATTCTGAAATAATAACTCCAGTATCTCAAATATACTGTGATGTTATTATAAATATGGTACAATCATATTCAGTATTCTATCCACCCTTTGAATAACATGTCACCATACGTGCGTACGTACGGCTTACCGTCTCCACGTCGTGGTGTAATTGTTATTCAATATAATATTATTTGGATGGGTATAATAATGATGTGTAACTCATGTAAATAATAAATATAACATGTTAATGATTCTGTATATATGATATACCATCCATTTATATATTATTTTAATATCAAAAGAATGATATTGTCGCTCGTGCGTACGTACGGACTACCGTCTCCACGAACGCGATGAGATTCATTCTCCATCGTATCCATTCAAGTATAATTATCATTTGATGATTTAAAAATGATGTTTAAGGACTGTATATCATTCTGGATATGAATAAGATACAACAACCATGGCTTATGTAACAAAACATATAAAAGAAAATGAGTAAGTTAACACCCGAAACGATGATAATTCTAAGATATTATTAATAAATCAATGTTAAAAGATCATATATGATATAATATTAATATATATGATTCTTGTATAATTTAATAACAATTATTTCACCATTATACAGGAGGTTAACCTACCCCAACCAAGGAAAAGTACAAGGTAAGGGTTATTTCACGATCTCTTCTTTATCCGAGGTTGTTTATACGTAATAATCTACTGGGATCTCGTTATCATCCACATCCATGTTTCTTCAAAATGTATTTCAAAACATTTTTACTATTTACAAGAATATTGGTTAAAGTCATTTATACCCTTTTTTGACTTTTTATAAGAGGTTTATAAAGGAATCTTTCCGTCGTTTTCAAAACAAGGTCCTTTTTAACCTTTTCGACAGAATTGAGGTAAGAATGTTTTTTTTAACTTATACGGCGGGTGCGGTTATTTTCCGCCGTTATAAAATCGTCGAAGCTTTCCATACAATCTTATAAGAATATTTTCAAAGAAAATGTTTTATTTTATATGGATCTTAAATGATTTCAAAATAAAAGGAGATACTTCTTTAAAAAGAATTTTGATTTCATCTATGTCAACATCCTTTGATGGATTTTAAGATTATTCGAAGTTGATTTATTATGATACAAAACTTCTATATTGTATTGAAGGTTTTGTGATATGTTTGACTGTGGATGTGCTATTTTTATACCATTCATAGTTTATGGTGAAATTATTGACATTTCGTATGCTAGTTTTAATACGAATGTTTATGTTATGTTTAAACCTTTTCATATGGGAATGCATTGGACTTAATAAGTGACGGGTGGAGCCCGCTATAGCTCCTCGATGCATCGGTAGGTCTCATGAGACAAACTAGTGTCTTGGCACAAGGCCTTGACAAAATCTTATTTGTAGTCTTGGCACGAGGCCTTGGCTATGTGGTTATGATAGTCTGGCATTATGCATTCCAACATTATGAAAGTGGTTATTTATTTTTGCATGTGATTATTCGATTAGTGGAATATCCATGTGAATAAGTAAATGGAATTATTTCATTTTATTTATGCCATACCATGTTGAAAGTTCATGTTTAAAAGGCTTTTGTTTTAGTTATACATTGCCTTAAATGTTTATTCTTATTGATGAAAGTTTCCGCTATATTGTTATCCTTACTGGGCATTTGAGCTCACCCCTTTTCTATGTTTTATTTTTCCCAGGAAGTGAAGATGTAAGTTATGAATGAACTGCAGGGATATTATGAGGGGATTGTAGTGTGGACTGTGGAAACATTATGTTGTTGTAGTAGTTTTTGATTTTATGATGTAATGTAAAACTTATGAATATATCTAGTGTTTCCAAGGCTACTAAACCAATCGGTCTTTCGAGATTTGATCTTTCTTGTGATCATGCCAATGTTATGTAATAATGCATCGACTCTAGGAAACTAGGGTCGGGGCGTTACAAGAAGTCTTCCCAAGGAAGCCTTTGAGCTCAAACCAAATGGAGTTACCCGATTTTAAGGTAATGTCTTCACTGGAGTCCTTTTGTTTTATTTTGCTTCTCCAACCCCCTAAACTCTTTTTATTTATTTCTTTTGTAACAACTAAAGAATATTAAATATACTAGGATGTTTTTATAAGAAGGATTCAAGATACACTTACACACACTTATATCTAATTGTTAATGAACATACTGTTTCCGTGGATGGTGAATTTATGCCTCCCGAAACGATGATTGTTCAACATTCCTTTAACACCTTCAAAGGTGGCCATTAAGATGACACTATATTTATATATGATATATAATATGTTTATGTTTTCCTTAAGATTCTATATTTTTCATTTTGGGCATACCTTTATGGTTTCCATTATGGGTAAACGCGAAATCTTCATTTAAGGAAGTGCGGACTACCGCCCCCTCAAAGTGATTTGATTTGTTAAATACCATATGTGGGATGTATAAAGGATGGAACTATGATATTATATATGATATTATACTGGAATTATAATATAACTTTATATCATTATGATTCCATTCTATAAAATATGAAATAGAAATGAAAGTAGCGTTCATGCGTACGTACGGCTTACCGTCTCCATGAACGGTGCATTTCATTTCTTACCTCTAAATGATTATGTAATATTATAAATTCACGTATATATTGGATATATATGATATATATGATATATACATCATGATTATAATTCTGTATATGATGGATAAATGAACAACTTGTAATTATAAAGGGCTTATTTTTGACTCAAGTACCAATGATCGTTAAAACAACCTTTATTAACTTAAATAATTACATAGTGTTCATAACATGGCAATAAGTGATATAAAAGGAATAATTAACTTGAAAAATGTTATTAAGAAAGTATAAATTAACTCAAGTTTATTATTCAGGACATTAAAGAACGATCGAGTCAAGTCGGACCCGAGGTATGGGACTTCGTCTCAATATCCTTTCATTGAGGCATATTTTATTTTATACACAACATTCTTTTATACGGTGAATAAACCCCTCTGACTTTTACGTTTATCCAAAAGGAATCTTTTTTATACAAAGCGTTTTACAAAATGACAAAATGGAATGTTTTTGTCGTACATATGCGGCGACAACGACTTCTCCGCCGCCGTGACCATTATTTGGGTTTCGGCTTCCTCTACAAGCCATACCTTGTTTTTAAATGAAAAATAAATATCATGTTTTACTTTTCTTTTTATTTTGGTATTGAAAATGGTTTTCATAATGTTTTTATATCAATGTGTTTTATTGATATCTTGTGATTGAAAGGTGGAAATTTTATGTTTCCTTTATGCATGTTTTATGTAATATGATTATGTTATGGTTCTTGGGAATTGTTATGAAGACGGGTGGTTCCGTGATAAACTAAGGGCGGGTGAGCCCGATATAGCTCTCCAATGCATTGGGTAACACGAAGGAGTGAAACGTTAAGGTTTCTCTGAAGATATTTAGGGAATATACTGTGATGGGTATTCTAAACGTAACCAAGAGGGTTACTCCCTACGTAAGAATGTTATGAATGCCTCAAGTTACCTTTATGTCTTATGATTTCTATGATTTATTCATGATTTGATGAGGTATGCTAAAGTGATTATGTTTTATGGGTAAAGTATGATTTCATTCTTATGTATATATGTACCCATGTTTCCTTTCCATATTTTTATATCCCTTACTGAGCTTTTTATGCTCATCCCAAGTTTTTTTGAAATGTTTTTCACAGGTCAAGGGAAAGGTACATGATATGATGATAGTGTCATGTAAGTGTCAATAAAGAATCCATGTTTTATTTTAAATAAATCTCCATTTATGGGAAATAAGAATACTATATTTATGTAACCACTTTGTTTATATGTGGAATGTAATGCAAGTTTTATGATCTAATTCTCTAAAACTCTAAACCCATAAAGATCCTCAATGTGTAATCTTGTAATAACTCAATATTAAGTAAGGTTTAAGGATGGGACCTTATAAATTATCCATCATACTAAGTTCAAAATTTATTTTCCTAAACTTATAAAAATCTTGGGGCCTATTAAAATATTAAAATATTGATTTTCCATAGAAATAGATTTAGGACTTATATTTCCATTTTATATATGATATCTAAGAAAATGAAATTTAGCATCAATGTTCTTAGTCATTGAGTGTTGTAAAGGATTTATAGAAATATAAATAACATAATTATTTTCACAAAATATAGGTATATTACAAAAAACCATAATTTGAAAGAGTCTTCTTAATCCATAAATATTGAGAATTGCATGATAAAGTAGCTATATAATCATATTTCTTAGTTTAAATAGAAATAAAATTTTGTTTATTTAAAAAACATAAATAAAAAACATCACCAAGTAAATGGTGTATACATGAATTGATTTTCACATCAGTCATTATTCCATGAAAATAAAAATCAGAATAGCTTGTTAAATCAATATTTGTTTTATAAAAAAAAATTGATATTTAAATAACCTTTAAAATATCTAATGATAATTTTAAAATATTTAATTTAACATTACTTAGGGTCACTTTTATATCTTTCACAAATTAAATCTGAGAACATTAAATTTGTCCTTGAAGTGGTTAAATATAATAGAATTCCAATCATTCCTCTATAGGTTTTTACATCAATTGATTTTATAGATTTATCTAAATCTAATTTACAAAAATTATTTATGTGAGTATTTTTACTTTTATAATATTATAAAATATATATCTTAACTAATTATTTATAATACTAGATTTATTTAAGAAAATACCATCATCTATTTAAAAAAAATCAACCCAAAGATGAATTTCAATTCCACCATCTTACTCATATCAAATTCAGAAGTCATTAATTTTGAAAATTCTTTACAAATACTTTAATTTCATAATCCAAATATAATATCATAAATATATATTTTTAAAATTATAAAATCAATAAAAATGTTCTTAATAAACAACATAGGATCAACATTTTCTTTATTAAAAAAATTAAAAGAAAACTAGTCATTTTTTCATACAAAGATCAAGGTGCTTATTTCAAACCATATATTTCTGTAGATAACATAAAAAATGATCAGGATAATTCTCATTTTAAAAACAATGGGTTGTTAAACATATACTTCTTTATAAATATAACGATTTAGAAAAGATATTTTGACATCTATTTAAAATAATTTAAAACCATTAAATGTGTCAAAAAGTCATAATATCTTAAATTCTTATAACCTAGTAACAGTTGAAAATGATTCTTCAAAATTAATGAAATCCTATTTATAATATACCTGAGCTAATAATCTGTATTTATTCATAACTATACATCCTGGTTCATTAATATTATTTCTAAAGAACCATTTAATTCCAATAATATGAGCATATTCTAGTGTAATAACTAAATTCCACACATTTCTCCTTGTAAACTAATTTAAGACATCTTGAATTTCCAAAATCAAATTAGAATCCTATAAATATTCATCAATATTGTTCTATAAAAAATAAATAATAAAATCATTATATTCAAAACATTCATAACATATTTTCTAGTTTTAACTTTTGATTCAACATTTCCAATAAAATTATATATTGGGTGATCTCTATGAGTATTCCATGATTTTTCATGAATAGGATTATATTTAGAAGAAATAATATCACCATCAAAATTATTATGTTTGTCTTCAGATGCTTCCTCTTCAAAATTAAAATATTCAAATTCTACAAAAATTTGTTCAATATCATAATCTCTTTTATAAAAAGGGTTTTAATCAAACATTTCATGAATTTATTCTTAAAAGACAATATTTCTTTTATTATACACTTTATATAACCTAATATTATTTTAATATCCTAATAAAATACCTTCATTATATTTTGTATCAAATTTTTCTAAATAATCCATATTATTAGGAACAAAAACATTACATCCAAACACTTTAAAATAACCAATTTATGTCTTTCTTCCCTTCCAAAGTTCATAAGGAGTTTTTTTCAATAATTTTGTTATAATAACTCTATTAGAGACATAAAAAATAATTATTCATAGCTCTTACCTATAAATATTTAGGAAAATTAAATTCATTTAACAAGAATCTATCCTTTTCTTGAAGTGTTCTATTTTTATTTTCAATTGTACTATTTTGTTGTGGTGCCCTAGTGGCTAAAAATTTGAGAAAATACCCATTTTATATACAAAAAAAAATTAAATTATATATTCTAGAATAAACTACCATGATTACCACTAATTTACTTAATTAGATGACCTTTCTCATTTAGAACTAATTTCAAAAATTAATAATCATAAATAATGTTTCAAATTTAAGAGTAAGAAATTAAACTCATGTGTATATTGTAAAATCATCAATAAAAAACAATATATTTTAAATCATAAACTAGCACATTTAATAGGTCCAAATAAATCTAAATGAATGAGATAAATATTCCTTATAATTTTTAATAATTTATCTTAATTTTAACTACTTTTTTATCTTTCAAGAAAGAGTTTCATAAAAAGGTGTTCTCTTATTTCAGTTCTGGTAACTATGGAGCATCATGGTAATTCGATATCATATGAAATAAAGTGAAATTATCATTCCCCAACATCTTAAGACACAAATTTTTTTCAGATTGTATAGAATTTAAACATTTTACATTTTTATCAATTAATTCGTCAAAATTGATTGAATAAATATTATATTTTTGGTTTGCATAAAACAATGTATATTTATCTTTAAAAACAATTCATTTTTAATTTTAACTGAAAGTTCCTTTTTTATTCAAAAAAATCAACAAACCAAGACCCTAATTAGGGGGGAGAAAGTGATGTAACCCAAGAGCATCATGCTTAATAAAAATATTACAATCATCAGTAAAGGATCCCAAGTTGTTTTAAATAACCAATCTATCCCCAGGGTTACCCTTGCTATCCAAAAAATCAGCTACATAGTTCCCTTCATGCCAAGTGTGTCTAGTCAGAGTGTTCTGATTGACATAGCTCCTATAATATCTTAATTTCTACACCAAAACCCATGGAAGATTGCATTTTCCAGGAAGAAATTTAATCAGTATAGCTGAATCTGTTTTTACTTCCGAAATCTTGATATTGGATTTTCTGGATAAGAGGAGACCTGTAGATAAGGATTTGGCCTCCAAAAACATGGAATTACCATCAACAAAATAAGATGAGAACCCCAATAACATAGATCCACAACATTCACAGACCAACCATTCCCCCATCATCACCACATGCAAGTAGGACCCATCCATGTTTTGCTTAAAACCCACACAAGGAGGGCTCCTTTGAACCCATCGGCCATGAAACTAGAGATGAGAAATGGTATACATACAAAAGTTAGGTAGTAAATGTCTTAATGTGATGGATTTACCTTCATTTTTAATCATTGGCCTGAGTTCTATAACCAAAATATTCACCCGTACCTATAGATGGGAACTGAAGATCATTGCACCATACCTGGATTTATTATGAGCTTCCCAAAGAACCCAATAAGAAATGGAAAAAAACATCCCCTGAACCTTAACCTCCACCCCAAGATGACCTGCCCCCTAAAACCACTCTTCAATCCTAACCTGAATTGAACCATAATTGACATGGATGATTTTTAAATTTTAAAACATTCTATCATCATAGAGCATAGAAATTATTAATAAATTTTGTTTTTTTCCTTCAACATATAAAACCTTTTAAGTAAAAACCCAATCATAAATTCCAACATCACCAATACCTTTTACCATTCATTTTGAATTATCAACAAATATCATATTACCTCTATCAAATTGATTGAACAATATGAAATTTGAAATATCACCATTAATTTGTATCAAGAATAAACTTTACATGTACCAAACATCCTTTTTGATGATCCCAAGTCAAAGTTCCTACAGAAATAGTTTTAATAAAAAAATTAACCATGAAAATTTGGGTCAGATGGGATTAGAATAAGATTTTTTTTATTCCAAATAGACTTAAAAAATATGTTTACACAAAATCTAGAATATAATGATTTATAAATAAAACCCTTAGTATTCCCAAGATATCATGTAAATCTCAAATAATACTCATTGGTATAATGACCCATCATGTGACATCTAAAAAAAGTTTTAGTGGATGTACTTCCATTATAGATTTCAAAAAATAATGCATTTTAAATTTTTGGATAAATTATTATGATAACCACGATCAGTTCTCCTTTTTTCGATTTATTAAACCACATAATTTTATCATATTTCTCTCTACCTTGAAAAAATATAGATATATTTTACATTAAACATTTACTATCATTTTTGAGTTATTCATTCTCTTTTGGAATAGCATCAATAATCATTTTTTTCAAATTAATGAGACTTAGAAATAAAATCAAACACTCTCCAAAATTTATCAAATTAATAAAAAACATTTTTTATATTTTCTTGAGTATTTTTAAAATATTAATGAGAAGAATATTTATTTTTTTATAGATATTATATTTTCATTTTCCTTAAAAACATAATTATGTTTTCATTTATGTTTCTTGTGTAAAATAGTGATTTTTTCATCTTTATGTTCAATTACATAAACTTATTTAATAAATTACTCAATTTTATGTTTTTTAAATTCATATTCAGAAGATAAATGATAATAATAATCACATACTTTATTTTAAGAAGCCATCAAACACATGTTTTAAACATATTTTTCCGAACTAGATTCTCTAGTAGCACTGAAATCCCATTTAAAACCCTATCTAATAGCCATTTACTTATTTTAATTCATATAATTCCTCATCTTATTTTTTCCATTCTTTAGTATTGGGAATTTTGTCTTGATCTGCCCCCTTTTCTTACAATCATAACAAATTACATTTTGAGAATCATTAGAAATGAAATTTCCTTTATTTTTCTCATTATGATCATCCTTAGGATATTATTTTTCAGATCTCCTTGAATAAACTTTATTCTTTATATATAAAACTTTTAAAGAATAAGATATATCATTCCTTTAAATACTCTATAACTCAAACTCAAAATAGTAACAAGTAACATTTGATTAAAAATAAATTAATTTTTTTTGAATTATCTTCTTCAACTAGATTTTTTAGTTATGAATCATATTGTAACTAGGATCTGATAAGATCATCGAGAGTATATTCCATAAAATTATTAGTTCATCTATAGATACATTTTTATAATGCCACTTATTAGGAAGTTCTCTCATAATTCTCTTAATAATAATAGGATTTTCAATAGTTTCTCCCAAATAACTAATACCGTTTACGATTCTAGTAAATCTATGAAATATTAGATCAAAAGTTACATATTCTCTTATTTGAAACTCTTTATATTCAACTCTTAAAAATCCCAATATAGATATAATAAGCTTATATGAACCAAGATGATTAACATGTATAATTTTCTGGATGTCATGTTGAGATTTACATACTGCAACATGACTATATACATTCCTATTTTTTACACAGTATAAAATATTAATCACCTTTTAATTTAGAAAATAATTTATAAAATCATTTCTAACTAAAGATCTAGCTTCACCTTCGAGAAGCTTGTATGGATTTTTCATAATTTTCCAATGATCAATGATATGTTTATTCAAGAAAGAAAAAATTTGAGATTTAAAATATCTAAAATCATTACAATAAAAATGAGGTGGTATTTGAGGTGTCCATATATCATTTAAACTTGTTCCGACCATCATACACTAGATTATTTCCCATTTAAGTTTATGTTATGAAATGGTTCTCATAGATAATAAATATATAAAGCTTGGTGTCCTCCTCTGATACAAATTTTTTGTCCAGAGTTAATATGGAAAAATATCCCAGTGGGGTGAATTATGTTTTTAAAATTTGTTTTAATAAAACATTATATCATAGTTAATAAAAACAAGGGAAACATAATATAAAAATAAAAATAACATAGGGGATTTTTATAAAGGTTTGGATCTAAATGATCCTACTCTACTTTCCATCCCTCTAATGAGCTAAGAGATATGGCACCCACTATAACCAATATAATGAAATCTTAAAATGACTTTTTCCAACCTAGAGTTTTAACCTAATTACAAAGCCTTTTTCTCCATGAGGTTCAAATCCATTACATTCTACATTTTAACCCCTAGAGGCACAACCTAAACTATCTTCCTTTTTCCCCTGAAGGCACAACCCAAATTCCTGACTTTTTTTGGGAGTCACAACCCACAATAATTCCTTTTAATGTGTATTATATCCTTTTATAATTACCCATATAGAAGAATAAAATGAATAAGTAGATCCACATAACCAAATGTAAACTTATAGTATCTGAGTGTCAAGGAACTAAAAAACTATCTAGTAGAAAATTATCACATTATTTTTAGCTCGGCTGGGATAATTATTTGATCATTAAAAAAATATATCACTTTTACATATTAAGTAATCCTTGACCTCCATCCCTTGTACTGGTTCTATCAATGCTATATATAATAGAGTTTATTTATGAAAATAGCTTTTAAAATATGAAGACTATTGAATACATTATTTTATTAAATAAAGAATAATGCGGGAAACTTCAACAAACTACTTCAATGTTTCTACACCTATTTTCTAGATAATATTCCACATGTATATCATTTATAAACAAAATTTTTGAAAAATCACCTATAAATTAGGTAAAACAAAAAAAATACATAGTGGAACATGTTATAAAATTTAATATAAAATTTAATAATAATTCTTAATATCCTTATAAATTATTTTAATAATAAATGATACCAAATCTTCATATACTAGACCATATGAATTTAAATATTTCAAGTTCTCAAATTTCAGTTTGAATATCTATGCATGATAAATACTATAAGAAATACTTTTAATTATTCATAAAAAAGTAAAAAAAAAATTCATATATTCTAAATAACTAATAATTAATTATATAAAAATAAATCAATAATTATATCTCTATTAAACTAGTATAAAATTGGGAAATAAAATATTATGTAAAATAAAGTATTTTTCTAAGTTCCTATAGGATTTTAATAAACCATGTAGAAAAATACACATAGGGGATTCAAGTAGGGGATTCATATATGGGATTAATGGAGGTAAATCACATAGTAAAATGACATAGGTGATTCACAATTTAAGAAATTTTGTCACATATCCAAAAATTGGTGCATCTAAATTATGAAAGTTGTTAATAGATTGAAAACAAATTCACACATAAAAACATTCAAAAAGGATAAATCAGATTTATCCTCAGATTGATTATATTTATACAATTACATTATATTTCAATGGAATCAATAATCATATTAATCATATTTTTATACCTCAATTTATCATAAAAATTAGTAGAAACATATTTCTGGAAAACTAAAGATTTGAGACAGAAAACCAGCAGTAAATTTTTTCCTAAATTCAAACACGATAGAAATAGATTTAGATTTTTCACTCTTATAATGAAATGTATATAATTTTTATGTATTTTCATATCATCAATAATAACTCAATTTTGAGTTTTGTATCCCATGTTAAAATAAAATACATATGGAATCTGATTCTGAAAAATTGACTACGTGATGGAATTGGATTTTTGGATTTTGGTTATGTGGGAGATTTGGCTATGTGGTAATAGTAGTTTTGGATAAAAGGTTATAATAAAAACCCTATATAAATGATATTTTAAGGTCACAAATTAAATTTTTATCTGATGAGATATTCATGTGACTTGTAGAACATGTTATAAACAAACAAAATATGATATCTCAAGAAAAATTAGGTAAGGAATAAAAATATGTGGTCAATGTTAAGTATTATTTTAATTAATACATATGGTAAACAGAATAAAACACTTAATAAAGATATGATAAAACAATATAACCAATGAATAAATGAATAAAAAATAATTAAAAACTAAAATAATATTAAAACATAATAATTCTATGAGATTTTTTAATTACAAAAATCTAAGTTTATAGACTTATTCTATATAAATATATAAAACAATGTATTAATATTTTAAATACTTATATTACAGTAATAAAAGAAATAAATATTTTTAATTATAAAAACATAAATGGGTTCAAGGGAAAACCGAAAATTTTATACCTTCCTTCAAAACCATTCAAAAAATGAAGATGTTGTCATTCGTACGTGTAAACTACCACTTTCATGGATAGTCTGATTAATTTTTCATCACCATCATACATGAATGGTTATAAAATACTATTTAAATATTTAATTTGAAATTTATTAAATTATTAAGATTATAAAATTATAATAATTTTCATATCTTTATCCTAATATGTTAAAAATGAATGCACCACCCATGTATATGTGTGAACTACCACCTCTATGAAACTGACATATTTCATTTTTCACTCTAGTACTTGATTATTTTTAAAGTATCTTAAAATATATTTCACAAATTTAATTAAATATAAATAATAATATTATATTTATTTTATAATGATATTATTCCAAAATAATCACTTACATAGCCATATCCACCCATCGATTAAAGTATGTTATTATTTTAGTCAGTTTAACCTCTGATATGAACAATGTTATTAATGTCTATCATGGATAAATAGTTAAATTAAATTATTAGTGATATTAGTTAATGATTATTAATTATTTATTTTTTATTTTTTTTAATGGTAATATTAATATTTTTCCTTTTATTAAGATATCACCCCTTGTTTGTTAAATATACAGAAACAAGTTATTCACCAGATTCTTCTTCATGAATCATACCTAAAAAATTATGAAATGAAATTAAAAAATTATAAAAATTATAAAAAAAATATATTAAAGTACCTATAATGACCTTGTCATAATTAAATTTTAATCTATATACATTAATGGACACTACCATTACAAAACTAGTGCTAAACAAAACATTTAAAATGAATAACATCTGATGATGAATATAAAATATAAATTACTAATATATTTTTAATAAGTGATTATAAATGAAAATTATAAAATGTTATATCTATGAATAAGGTTCTTAAAAAATATATTATTATATTTTTTTTATTGTATAAAATATTCAATCTCTTTCATGGATGTTAGGAATTAGCGTAAGGGTTTTTAATAACTCAATTTACTTCCATTGAGTTATATAGATTATTTCTTGAACCCAATTATTCTAAGTTGAGTTATTTTATCCTATGATTATATAATATTTTATTCCACTATATTTGGTGTAGATCTATCATTCCTTCTCATAAAATCCATTATGATCTATTATTACTCTAAAGATTATGACATTTGTAAGGGTTTCTCTGACTCAATCTTCAAATCATTGAGTTATGTTTGATAAATATCCACATTAGTTATTTTATATGGAGTATTAAATGTCATATTAATTTCATTTATCATAAATATATTTTATTTAATGATATTTCATTGTCTAGTTGATAATATATCTCTCATGTTCTTTTAATTTATATGTTTGCAATATCGTAAATGTGTTTTGTCTCAATAAACCCCTCTTTGAGACATGTTTTATTTTCTATAGTTATGTTAATGGTGTATAATATTCCCATTTCATATGTTATATCTTGAAATTTTTTTTAATAAATTTTATTTAATAAAAAATTCAAGGCCTCTCTGTATAGGGGTTCCAAATAAAATGTACTCAAGTCTTAAAAGCTAGATAACCAAACTTATATAGAGGTAATTTGTAAAATTTTCTATATAAAACCCCAATAAATTTTTACTCATTTTTTTATTCATGGAATTTTATATTTCTTATCACTATTTCATTTCCCCTTGGCTCATAGTTTGCCTATTTTAATAAAAACTGACACCACCCCTTCTTTTTAGTTGGGTATTTTCTTTATCCATGTCAAATTTCATTGGATTCTTTTTTAATGTTCTTATTTATGACTTAATAATTGATTAAGTTAATTTAATAAAAAAATTAAATACTTTAAATATTTTTTAAATAAAATTTTAATACTTTTCATATGGTTCATTTTCAAATAAGTGTGATAAAAAACCATTTTAATAAGATTATAGTCAGCGCATCTTTCTATCATTCTAAATTTTTATACAAAACACTCTCTCTACATTTTCAAAATTTCTAAATTAAATCCTAATTGTAATGTTTTTAAAAAATATTTTTTATTTTATTCCATTTTTTTATAAGGTCAATTTTATTTTTATTTCCAAATAAATATTCCAAATGATCATAAAATTACTTTTTCTACATATTTCAACATTTTTTATGCTTGATAATGGATATTATTTAGATGATATCATCAAACTTATTTCTCAGGATAACTTATATAATGTTCTTTTATATCAAAATAAATACCTATCACTACTCTATTATTTCCTAATCATATATTATTAATAAATTTTTTTTCCTTCAAATGCATTTCCTATATAAACAATCTTTATTGCCTTTCCTTTTATAAAGGGTTTTTTCTTAGATACCCATTCCTCAATTGATTTGAGAAATTATTGAAAAAACTATATACCTTTTTTCTACATAGTTTAAATACCATAAACCTCATTATTTTATTTGAAGGGTATTTACCAAGAATTTTACTAAATATCTTTGGGTACAGATTTATTTTCAATGTGTTTAACATGTTATGATTATTAATGGAATTATGGATGATTTATTCATGTGATTATATTTTAAAATGATAGGAAACTCATTTTATTTCTACAGGTCCTTTATGATATGATGAATGATTAATTTCAAGTGACATGGATATGTATAGATGATTGAAGGTTGTGGTCCTATATCACACTCCAGTTCATTGGTTATGAGTTTATATATCATGAAACATGTATAAATATGATAAATTAGGTTTTCCCCATAAAATTTAGTGTGAGTAGTGACTCAATAATGTGTGGGTAGAAGTAGTGACTCATAAAGGTGATGAAACTATGTGTTTATGTTTGTACCAAAGTTCTTAATTATACTATGTTTTCAGGGAATGATATATTTCTATGTAATATTCCTATGATTATTATCTATGGATAATGTTTATTATCTAAGGATTCAACATTAATTTACATGGTATATGTTATTTTATTTGAGATTACATGTATTTATATCATGAATTATGGATAACTCTTATTATTACATGTTATTTTTTAAAAATATATTTCTGCCATACTCATGTTTTCTCATATATTTTTAATATGACCCTCTATGATATGTCAAAATACAATACATCAATTAGAATTTGACAGAACCCTTTTCTTATTTTTTCACTCACTAGGATATGAATATGAAAATGACTTATTATTAGTCTAAAAGGGAGTCTAGTGTTGCTTCATTTTAGACAAATATTCTCAAGTGTTGTAAAATATGTTTCTAATATAACTATTTCTCACATTAAAAACCATTATGTTTTTGGGATTGGGTTTTTATTTGTGATATTTAATGTATAAATTATGAAAATATTTTAAAATAAAGATAGGTTCATCTCACTTTGTACCAAATCCATTGTTTAAAGTGTTTTTATTACATGATTTGGGAGTACAGGTCTAGGGTGTCTCAGGTAATCCTATTTATTCCATCCTTGAATCCTTAAAAATTATAAATAAAAATATAATCTAATACCATTTTGTAATATCCCAACCTAGGTTACCACAATTAGGACCCAAGACAGCTAGCTACAATTCTTGATGTATGTTCTCCATCATTTGAGGCTAAAAACCTGTGTTAGGGTGTCAAACTTAATAAACATGGGATTTACTTTACCTGATGAATCATACACTAACATAAAGTCAAACTATAAGTTCAAAATTACTATTCAAGATGATGGTATTTTAAGAATAATTAATAAAAAATATCAAAAACATAAAATATCCAAATAAATAATAACAATGTGAACTATAATCCCATAATCAAATATAACTCAAAAATACAACTAACATCCCAAATTTATAAAATCACCAAAAAATTATGAAAATATAACATAAACTAAGTAAAGATAATTATTAACTATACAAGATAATAGATATATCCATAACTAAAATATAGACCAAAATAGAGACAAACTACAATCCACCATGCATCAAGTTAAAACACTTAACTTTCCACATCCATCATACCTAAAAAAATATCAAGATCATCCATAATCATGAAGGACCTAGATAAAAAATATATTAGATTAAAAATAAATAAATACATTCATATTGTGTATATAGGTTTTAAAATAATCTTTTGAAATAGGATTCACCAAGTACTTTATTCAATTCCTTAGGAATATAAATCAATGCACACTAGTTTGAAATACAATAAAAATGTTTTAAAAACCACATGCCAATATGGTCTTTCTTTTATATTATTATATATTATTATACATTTTATTGATTTATTATATGTTTCAATAACTTTTAGAGTTGGGATTTTGAAATTTGAATGGTTTTTAGGGTTTTCACGGTTAACTAAAATGGTTATAAAAATGCTACAAACACCATGTATTTGTATTTTCATATTGGATGTTTTTATTAGAATGGTTGGTTCATTTCATAGAAGACCATGCGGGGTACTAAAAAAACTATGTGACACATATATAGGGTCCTCAGTAGCCCTTGGTGCATAAATTACAAAATCACTCAAAGACCATGAAAATTACACATAATTTTAATTTTTAAATATTTTTTATTTTTATTTTCTTATTTAAAAACCATATTTTCTATCCCTTTACCCTAACACACTCTTTGAACACATATAGACAAACCCCTACCTAATGTGTTCCCCCCACTCTTAATCTCCTATATTTGTTAAATTATGTCACCAAGATTCGATGTAATTTATGGTTAAATCCTTGATGAAAAGTTTCTTCTCCCCTCTTCTCTCCCTATTCCCATTTTTTCTACATAGAACCCTAGGGTTCAGTATAGATCGTATTTTTCTATTTTTTTCCTTTTATGATTGTTGATCCCTTCTTTAGTTCTTGTTTTCCTAGTATTCATTTATTTCATCTATATACCATCGATTCCAGATATGTTTTCCCATTACCTAACCTATAATTTGAGTATTATCAATTTATTTTGGCTTGAATTCATGTTTGTAATTATGTAATGATAGTATAAATTATTTTTATTAAATTAAAAATGATAAAATTGGATTTTATGTCAGAATCCATATAAAATAATGGGTTTCCCTACTTTAAAAAATGGCTTAATTTTTTATTGAACTACAAGAACAAGAAATTATTATGTTCTAAAATGTCTTTTTACAAATTATATTGAGGTTTTTAAAAATGTTATAGATTTTCAAATTAATTATTCAATAGTTTTAACTTGTATTTTCAAGTGTTCCTAGATATTTAATGTATCTATTAATTATTTATATGTTAGTTTGGAATAAAACCTGAGTTTTGTAGGTTTTTTACCCTTTTTGGGTTATGGGAAAAAATAAAAGATGCATTGAGGGATTTTATAAAAAGAGGTAGAATTGTTAAATGGATTTTAAAGGGTGGTTTTCAATGAAATTTTTTCACATAGTGTTTTATAACTAATTTCATAATTTAAAATGAATTAACTCAACATTCAATGTGGTTTTTGGGAATTATTGTTTGGCACTTCTGTGTGGATTTTAAATGGGGTTGTCTACGTGTTGTGACCAGACCCACTAGGGTCCCACCTAGACCATACGTAACCCATGTGTGACCAATCAAGACCACCTATAATAGTATAGTGTAAAGAGACTACTTCCTAGTAGGAATATCACCCAAATGGGTGGATTTAGCCTAATGAACCGGTACACACACACACACCTCCAAGTACATCATAGTAATGTAGGATAAATAACACAATACTAACCCAAGAGGAAACAATTCTGGTGATAACATCTAATAACTGAACGATGAAGAAATATAAGTACATGCATATTAAGAAAGGATAAATACATTCCCAAATTGAAAAAAAATGAGTCTCATCCTAACAATATTTGAGGGTAAAGGTCATACTCATGAACTCTAATACTGACCACCTTTTATGATCACCATCATTTAATACTCTTAATCTCCCCCAATACTAGGTCTATAAAGGAATACTTTTAACTAATTGTCTTATTTGTAAGATATTTCATGTGTTGGAAAATCCTATGCAGGGGTGAGTATATAAATACTTAGTAGGATGCTATGAAAACAAATGGGAATCAATATAAGTAAATAGTCAGCTCAACCCACTTGAAGGGAGAAGAAAACTAATATAAAGATATACTCATGGAGTTTATTGAATGAATATATATACATTAATATGTTTATCTTCAAAAAAACTAAGGGTAATGAGTTTTTCTATAGATCTAAGATTTTGTGTTTTCCTAATGTTGGTAGTCTAATGTATTCCTTACAATATTAGTTATGAGGGACCCATGCCCCACTAATGGCATTACACGGATGAGGGAGAGCTAACCCCAAAAGTGTGGAAGACACACACCTTGTCTATTATATATGATGAGGGGGTTCCACTATAATTATATAAAACCTAGGTATTGGGGTGTGTACATAAGGTTTCAAATTCTGCCTATGTATAAAATAGGGAACCCATGACATGAACTTTTTATGTTTTATAGGGTGTTTTCAACACCATTATCACTCTAGAGATCACCCTAGATTCTCAAAGTCATCCAACCATGATAGAAAAGTGAACGAATCACACCACCTATCATCATATATTTTATATTGAAATAATGGTCTCCATTTTATTCTATACAAAATTATACTCTGGATGGACTACCTGAGGTCCAATTATGAGTTGTAAAAAGAATATATATACTCATCCTTGCATAGGATATAAAAATCCATATAAATGACATATATATTAGGTCACATGGAGTGTGGGACTACCTAGGTCCCTATGAATATAATCTTTATACACTACTCAGCTATCCAAATAGGGTCACATGGTGTGTAGTACCACTACATGAACATGTGATATTTAACTTATCCAAAATCCTAATCTGTTGTATAAAATAGAATATATATTGTGTGTTATTCTATAATACATTGTGTGTAGTTGGGAATTTCAAAATAAGCTATTTCCATTTCTAAATATTCATGATTCCATCATTTTACCTTCAATCCTATTAGAGGCTTCATCTAAGGCCCATATTTAGAATTTATTTTTGAGAAGTCATTGATTCTAGAAATCACTTGCTAGAAATAGGGACCAAAGTCTTTTTTCACAGTGTCATTCATTCCTTACACCATGAAGGGTGTGCCCAATCTCATTTTCCCCCTCGATATCATTGTTGATCATAAGTATTATTGAAATCATCATCTCTATTATGATCAGACCAAGCATTGTGAATATGGGGTTCCATTCTGATTCAAACTGTATCTATAGTCAAATTTATAACCTACCATAGATCTATGATAAACCTGAAGAATGATTCAAGACATGAATAATTGAGAAATTTTTAATCACATGTATTGATTATGATCTCAAACACTTTCCACAATGGCAGGAATCATATAAATGGATTATAGTTTCAATGTGAAAAATAAATTTCTGGTTCAAATAAAAAAAATAGGGTCATATTATCAAATTGGTAGAGGTATAATTTAAATTAAATTAAAAATATATAATTTAAATCATAAATAATAAAGAAATAATTGTTAAATAACAAATCCATATCTCATTATTGGATAGATCGATGGTAAAGAAACAAGAAAAAATTATTCCCTTAAAATATCGGAGAATTACATCATTGATGATGAGCCCTAGAAAATCAATTTAATTATCCCTGAATTCCCACTATTTTCATTGAAGACCCTCCAAATTAGAGAACTCCATTTTCTCTATAAGTCTATTAGGGTATGAATCTAACCCTAAGGTTTTTCCAAAATAGGGATTGAATAATCCATGAATTAGGTCACTAAATTAATTAAATATGTGTACATATTGTTTAATATATTTAATATTTTTAATATATTAATTTTGATGTACCGGGACACTAGTAACGTCATTCTAACTTAAAAGAAAAATCTATATATATGTATATATCCCTACATGCCAAATGAGACAATCAGTGTCCTTACATTCTCCCAAAATTTAAGTATTTTTCATCCTAAAAGGTAAATCTAACTCAAAAAAAGTATGGGAACTCAACATACAACTAGCTATCATGATCCTAATATCTCTATTGGAGGTTCTCATGATACCAAAGAACTAGAACCTATAGAATAGTTCACCCACAAAGGATCCTCTCCTTCCAATCCTCAACCACCACTATGTAATACGGAAAGGATTATTTGTCCTAAAAATCTAACATACACTAGTCAATTATGTGTGATGGGTCATTTATATATCTCCTCAATTGTGACACATGAAATACATCATGAACATAGTCCAAATTTAGGGGTAAATCAAGGGATAAGAAACCTCACCAACCATGTAGAAGATCAATAATATAATGATAACACTTAAGGATAGATTTATACCCCCCACCAAACCTCAATATACCCCTTTGTGTAGAGAAATTTCAGAACACATGGTCTATCTTCTTGAAATCCAATGTCCTATGATGTCAATCTGTATAATATTCCTACTAATTCTGAGTAGTATTAATTTACATGGGGAAAACCTAAACAATCTCTATTGTCTCCTACATCATCTCTTGTCACATAACCAATAACTCTTCTATCTATGTCTAGTATAAAGGTTATATGTATGATCTCCCATATAGATCCTAAAATGGTTTCATATCAATAATGGATTAATATTTTTTGAATGACAGAAAGTATTAAAATTTAAAAAATAGGAAAATAAAATAATGGATACAACAACATCCAAAACAAAGGGGTATAGGGTGATGAATTTAATGAAGTCCAATGTAATACCCTCGGTTAATATCTACATAATCAGTTGGTAGAGAACCAAAAACTAGAATAAACAACAAGTATGTCACCATGGATTCCTTTATAAGAAATAAGATCTACCAAAATGTAACCCCACACCAAGAGTGAATGATATTCTTGTCCATATGAATAGTTTTAAAATATGGTCTAATATAGTATATGATGTTCCATGGGTACTCATAAATACCATTTAGTATATTTTCCACAATGGAGGAGTTAGATTCCACCTAGGTAAAGGATAACTTAAAGGACTTATTGTTATTAATCCTTTAAAGCATCAATAATTCCTTTTCCACAACTAAGCCACCCTCCCCAAAGAATGCTAACTAATTTAGGAAGATTAAACCATGGGAGTTATGAACAATAACACCACCTCTCATAATCCCTTTTTAAAAATATTTATATGTTTTTAATTTCAAAAGTATACTAGGGGATATCCACTCTACCCAGGAACATATCTCTCTTCACACACCAAGAGGCACACCAGATGAGAGGCTGTTGAAATTGAAATGGAATTAAATTCTAGTGGTATGATAACATCCTTGTAGTGATAAATAATAGAGTTTATAATATCCATGAATGTTCTAATAATGTGTTATAATATTTGGATCAACCCCTGGTGGCATACTACATAACAGGAGTCCCAAAAATCCCAAAAGACCACTGTGATGGTGATGCACTAACCTTTTTCTTGAGTATGAGAGCTCAACTGGTTTCCCTAGAACTCCAAAATAAAATAATCCATTGAACTATAAATGGAAATTAAACTTAGAATACCCCAAACTGTATACCATACGTAGACCACTAATTAACTTGTGAAGAATAGGTTATACATTATTTCATATTTATAATTATTTCAACATTTACACTTTAAAGCTAGAGGGATGAAAATTATTTGAATATTATCATTGGTGGGAACACCTTTCTCACAAATACTCTATATAATAAAGTTGAATTTAGGATAAATGGCCCTAAATCAGGTTTTTTACCCATCATATCATGATTCTGAGGAGTATGAGTCTTGTGTAAGAACCTAGAACAGGTCATCCTTCCTGAAGGGGGAGAAGAAATGAATCATTGATATAGATCCCCCGTAATTTGAAAGTTATAAAATATTTACTTCTAGTACTCATCATGTTATGCTTCATTTAATTGAGGATGAATAGAATCTTATTTGAAGCTGATATCCAAAATAAGGAACCCAGTAAATTACTGTTTAATTCTATATTAATTGTGTTTGTAGAATGAGATATATCCTCATTAAACTATCCACTAAGAGTTATCCAAAATTTGTTGCACAATCTCATTCAAACGACAACAATGATGAGAGCTATATGGTCTATTTTTCATTCATGTTAGAAAGAAGCATATTTTCTTTTTATAAAATTATACTAGAGGGTGTTTCTTGATATTTCTTCCCATAAAAGTTTGGACTATAAACTCCACATGTTTTCTTTAATACACATGATATTAGTTCCCTCTTCTTGAAAGGTTATATAAAATCTGGACTATCTAGCCTGATGGTGATAAACTTCATGATGGGAGTCTCATATGAAACTATTAAGGAAAATTTTCATATTCTTAAGCACAACTTTGGGAGGTCTATAAAGGGATAAAAATTTTCATGGTTTTAGAAGAGAGAACTCTATTAACTAAATTAATTCTTACTCCACAATATAATAAATTATTTTTCCAATTCATGGTCCTACCCATGATGCTTTTAAAAATATTTTCATAGATATTAATTCTCACTCTCCTATTGGATAAGGTGGGTCCAAGATAATCAAAGGTAAGCTTTTTACTATCAAGGATAGATCTATCCTAGACCAATATAGATCTCTTGGGTGAAAATTTGTTATAAATAAAAATTATGATTTTTTTAAATTGATATATTGTCCAAATTTTTAAAAGAAGTTAGTAAAAATAAATTTCAATTTATAAATTTAATTGTCCATAATATTAAGAAAAAATTGCATTTAATCTACCAATAAAATGTGGTAAATAGAAAAAAAACTACAAATATCTCTTTAAGGTTGAATCATCCCATCAACAAATCCTTTGTTATTATTTCTATGGAGGACATCCTAGACCAAGATGAAAATGCCTGGAAAAATATGATCCTCTTACCTCAAACCACTTATAGATTTGAAAAATCTGAATCTTATCCCTATAAGAGAAAATTTGAACCACTGAGAAGAAAAAATCTTGAAGAACATTTCAAAAACCCACTCTATAAACCCCATTTTTTCACTTTGATAACAAAAGACCACTTTATCTGATCATAATCCTTTTCCATATCCATTTTCATCATCACATTAGAGTGTATCACCCTTTTATCAAGATCATAAATTATTTAATAGGAATTCTCAATGTCTCCATGGATACTTATCCCTTTAATGGATCCATTTTATTCCGTCTAAACCTAGAGATATAGATATTTTGAGACAAACTTTTTATAATAGTGTCCAAAACATTATACAAGATTTTTTGGATGCTAATAGGACAGAATTTACAAATGTTATTGGGTTATTTCACCTTTGGGATGAGATCTAGAATAGTTTCCAAGGTAAATCTAAGAAGAGGACCCCCTTGATATAATCACAGATAACACTTACCCCTTCCCATTTGATTATATCCCAAACATATGAGTAAAAATATACTGGAAACCCATCTATCATAGAGAAATCTCGAGATTAAGAGTTTTAATGGCATAAAAAATTCCTCTTCTTCAAGAAAAAGACCCAACTTGAGAATATCCTCATCCATAATATAATTTTTAGTTTTTTTATGGATATATTTTTCCTCTCCCCGATCATGGGAAATAACCTTTTGTGGTTGGACCATACCTGAGAGAGCTTCAGTGAAATAAGACACTAATAAAGGATCTGTAATGTTACCATCACTAGTGTGAGAACCATCTAAAAGTGGTAGGTTGATCCTTCCATCAAAAAAATTATCCATAATGCATGAAATAATAAATTCCATATTTATATCACCAGACTTAAGCTATGTAGCTCTAGATATCTCTCTATAATATTTCTATATATCTAGTAATATATCTTCTAATTATTACTTTTTACTAAAAAAGAGTCATAAATGTTCATCATTCCAGTGGGATTATAATTAATGATCTAGTCGGTTGATTTCCTCTTGAAGGGTTTCCAAAATAATATTTATGATATGAATAATGCTATGAAAATAAATAATATCACTCATAAGCTTTTCAGTTTATTCTGAAGAGTAAACCATGTTATATCATACACCTGATCCATCTAATAATATTGTACCATCTCCATAAAACCATTCAAATAAATCTAGTGGCTATCATAAAAGAATAATTTTCTCCCCTATTAAGGATAATTAACCTGAAGGAGGATATGGGAGTGGTTAGAGAGAGACCTGGAAAGGTGAGTCATAGAATAACCAAGACATTTGCAAATGTCTAAGAGATTTACGAATATTCTATAAGGTCTTCTCCAAATTCTACTATTTCATATTTGGTAGTTTAACTAAGTGAAGTCATTACCTAAGTAACCCAAATATAGAATCTAATTAAAAGTAATTAAGGATTAAAAATATTATATACCATTTTTGGTTAAATTCACCCTCCCTTATTCTCATAAGTATCAAAGATAGTATTGAAGTCACTACTAATTATCCATGCAGCTAAATTTGGATTGGAGGCAGACTATGAATCCCATAGTTCCCCTCTTTGAGATGGCTCAAAATTTAAATACACAAAATATTAGGATAAGGAAAAATAAATCTTAATGATATTAATGGTGATATATTGAGATGTTTTCTCAATGGAAACTAGTTTTTTTATTCATCCAAGTAAATCCATATATGACTATTGGTGGGTTGTCTATGCTGAAAATTAGTGAAAGAAAAACTATGATCAATATTCTTAATAGACTCTACTTTGAGTTTAGGCTCTAGGATAGAAATAATTTAGGTACATTTTCTCCTAATAGTTTCAAAAATAAAATATCTTTTTTAATGATCCAAGACCCCTAGCATTCCGTATGATTGTTTAGATTATTGAGAGAGAATGAGGTTGGACTACAGGCTAGAATCAACTATAGATAAATAAGAAGATCCATAGAAAATATACATATATTTGGATTGAGTCTCAATGATATTAGGTGTAGGGATAAGTTTGACCATAATTGAGAAACTTCAAGGTGGGGTGGACTGTAACACATCAACTCTAAGGTCATCGATGTTCTTGAAAGAATTGTGGGTAGGGGTTTACTCTTATATTAAAGGAAGAACTACATAAATATTGGGGGGGTTGAAGCAACCTAACTAGATCTAGTAATATTCTTAGTGGCCTTTGAATATGAGGAGGAAAGAGTGCAACCCATATTCAATATGTAATGACCCAAAGTTTTCAATAGAAATTTTCTTTATTATGATTATGTCATATAATCACATGAAATGACAAAATAATGAAATATTAAGGGTTATGTGACCTTTAAACATAAGTTTGTCACTTTTGTGAGTTGAAATCTCAAAAATCTATCATTCACAGATGCGATCAGTATGTTATTTAGAGTCTAATATGACCAACTTAATTTTTGGTGAAAAGTAGCATACCCTTATGAATAGTAATGTTACCCTTATGAATAGTGACATACCCTAATTAATAGTAAGCTTACCTATTATAGTATATAAATAATATTCAATTGGAAGTATGATATACCTATATCTGGGAATAAGAAACTAAATGTTTTAAAATCTGTATTTTTCAAGTAAATTATGAATTAAATTAAATATTAAATTAATCGTATTTAGAAAATTATTTTTGAAAAATTAATTTCATTTTAGGATTTGACATGTCGAAAAATGGTTAGGGTCAATTTTTGATATTTTTTTAAAATACTTGAATTTTAGGAATAGTAAAATATGGTAATTTACCATATATATATAAATTATAAGACAAATAGACAATTCCTAGAATCATGGATGATGTCACCACCCTTGGTTCAAATTCACATGACCCATTTACTATTTTTGGTCCTGGAATCGTCATTATTTTGGGTCTTGAGGGAAATTAATAAACTAATGATTTAAAAATTATGAAAACCCTCATATCCTCCACTATAACCCCCCCCCCCCACCCCCCCACCCCCCCCTCTCTTCACTCCTCTAAAGCCTTGTGACTTGCCAATATTTTGCCCAAATATCATACCAAGATCCTCCCCCACATCCAAAAACCCCTAGTCTCTTGAAAATACCAAAACCTCTCCCCTTAATATGTTCTCAAAAAAGATAAACTCAAGAGGTAAATTACTCTTTCCAATTCTTTTATTTCTTTTAAGTTCTTTTATTTTATTGTTTCTTTACTCTCCTACCTTAACCCAAATGGTATGATAACTCTAGTAACATTAATTTACTGTAATTATATTATGATAAATGGATAATTCGTTATCTTTTATCCTTTCCATGACATTTATTTGAATTAAATGAAAACACCATTTGAGATGTGTCAATTTAGCACATTCAAGGACAATGGTTTATCAATTTCTAATATCATATTTAATTATGGTCATGAAACCATTTGTGTTATGGTTGAACCAGATTAATATATGTAATATATCCTTGTTAAGGTTTTATAATCCTTTTGTACATATGGTATTAAGTTATAAATAAAAACAATTTCGTTGTAATAAAAACCCATTGATTAACCAAAATGGTAATCACTAGGGTTTTATATAATAATTCATCTTCACTCCCAATAACCAAATGAATTTTTATAACCATTTAATATACTTTATGTTCAATAATAAAATACAACTTCAATTCTGTACAACCACTTTCATCATACGTGTTTATCCAAACATTAATATAAGTAAACCAATCTTGAAAACCAAGAAAACAAACGGTCCTGAACAATTAAATTGAACAACTTAACCCATTGAAAAGGTCATGAATGAAATTAAAACAGTTATAATAAATAATTTAAATATATAATAGGTTATTTATTTATTACTTAATGAACCTAATTTGTTTTTTCATGTCATTAAGTTCAAGAAAAGATCACCATCAGACTTAAGGTAAGGGATCCTCTACATTTCACTCTTAATAAATATTTTCCTCTGTGTTATGCCTTTATATGTGAAATACCAACTGATGGGGTATGCTTTTGAAACTACCCCATACTAACCTCGTGATTTATAAGTTATTGGGAACCTCATTTCTCTCTCCTCAATCCCTCTTAGGTAAACTCGATACCATGCCAATAATCCACAACAAATTCTACCTGAACCTCCTTTGTTCTTTCAGGTTGCCTTATCTTTCTTTATATAAAAATGGAGTTATCTTATATATTTATGTGAACCTTATAAAAGATGTTTATTTTTACAAGATTTATTTTCCAAGACCCTTTCATTGCACTTTTTTGGGGATATATATGTTTTTAAAAGATTCCCTCCTTAGTAATTTCTGATAAGAAAATCAGTTTTAAGGGAACTTCCCGAATTCTTACCCAATTTAAAGTGGACTATATCTTATGTTTTAAGCCACAATTGTATTTATAAAATAAGTATTTTTATTATTAAAACCTTCTTGGTTCACTTCTGGTTTTATATAAAAGATGTTCCCCTTTTCTATTTTAGAGGCTCTATAGTGTTTTCCTTAAAACCGCACTAAAATGTTTTAATTATAAAGATTTTTAAATAATTTTTTTACAAGTTTTTAACTTCATTTTGACATCACTTGTCATGATTTATGAATTTCCACCTTATTCATGTCCATTTATAATTTAATTCCTCTATTTCATGGACACTCTTTTGATACGCCCATTTATTATTCTTTTTGACATGATTGTGATACCCATTTCTTTCCATGGGTACCCTTATGTTTATGTATGGTTGATTATGTATTATTATTTATGTGGAAAGAATATTCATGAAAATTTTAAGATGGGTGTTCCTAGATATCACTCCAATGCATTGGCTAAAGTTAAGTCTCGTGAGATGTTATGTGCAGCGGTCTTGGCGGTTAACCTTGCCTTGTGCTTCTATGGGAAACGATCATGGCAGTTATCATTGACTCAAACTAAATTCATCTATTGTGTTGTTGTCACATTTCTATGATCCCATGTTTATATGATCCCATGTTCATATGATTCCATTTTTATACTATTCCATTTTTATATGATCCCATGCTTATATGTTATGATTCCATATGTTCCATGCTTTTGATATCATTATGTCATGCCTCCTAACTCATGTGCTTAAGATTTATTCTTATGTTTGTTCCCTTACTGGGCTTTTTAGATCATCCCTTTGTTCATGTGTTCCCTAGGGTACCCTATGTAGATGTAAGGGCTCAAAGGAAGTTAGGAGCTCTTAATGGATATTAAATAAAGAAGTTTTTTTTGTCCTGTGATTTTAGTTTATGTACCTAGTCTTCCAAGACACTAGACTTAACGATCATTGTCTTGTACTCTGATGTATAATTATGATTAAAATCATGTAATGTTATGTAAAAAATTCTAGTGTTGCTATAGTTGGTATCATTGGATAGTCTAGTTATTTTTTGGAGATTAGGAATAGGGAAACTTATTGAGAACCTTAAGGATGAGACTAAGTATAAGAAAACATCCCTAAATTTTGGTAAGTATAGAGTAAGTTGTTTATCAACAAAATACATCCCTGTATAGATACAAATAGGTAGTGGTGGCTCTGATATAGATGTACCAAGGGGTGAAAACTCTGACAAGGAGTTTCAAGATTGACCTGGGGTATCCTAGTACATGACAACGGGCCTTGTTGCACTCTTGGTTTGACACTCCAAGGGGATATGCTTTGGTAGATTCATGAGCTTAGTACAAACCATTATTAAGGGAAAAAAATCCCATAAGAATATAAGTTAAGAAACAAATCGAGGATAACCTAGATTTAAACCTAAGGAATCAGAAGTTAGGATATACTTCTCCTCTACAAGTTTATCCTTTTATGTTAAAAATTTTCCTCTCTATGTTTAATAACTAAGTATTCAAGACCTCTAATTGCACGTTTTTTTAGTTAATGGTGGGAAATAGAATAACACGTTCCAACAACCAATTTGATAGTCAATGTGAATATTTTCTTAATGAAATGCCTGATATAATGGGAACGGGTGCTCAAAACCTCATGACTGTACTTGCTCAGCTGGATCAAGTTATGAATAATAACTTGAATCATATGAAATTCCCTCATCCTTCAAGGAAGAAGAAATTTGTTGTAAAATCCTTCATGTGGAAAAGTTCTCCCTTGTTTAGCGGATCTTCTGATCCCCTCCTTGTGGAATAGTGTATTAACTACGTTGAAAATATATTCTTCATCCTCCAGTGCTCAGAAAAAGAGAATGTTGTACTACAGATCTATCATTTAGATGGAGAAGCTGATCAGTGGTGGAAACTGATCAAGAATAAAAATTCCCAAGAGTAAATTTATTCCATGGATTGGGAGGAATTAAAGAGGATGTTTTTGAATAAATGGTTTCCCCAAACCCTCCATCTCAAGATGCAAAGAGAATTCCTCGGACTCAAGTAAAAGGAAGATTACTACATTAGGGCGTATAAGAAAAGTTTACAAGGCTTTCAAGGTATGCCTCTAACTTTGTCACGAACACGGAAAACAAGGTGGATAGCTTATTTTGCAGGATAAAGTCGATTCTACGGAAGGTGTTGGTGATCCGAGACTTCAACAATTATGAGGAGATTTTCCATTATCCCTCAAGGTTAAAATTGATATTGGAGACTCTCAGTGGTCTCATGGTCCCGGTGACCAGAAGAGGAAATTGGAGAACAACATTGGTGGTTCCGCAAACAAATCCCATGATGGAAAGAAGCCCGAATATCCCACTTGTAAAATTTTTGGGAAGAATCGTCCTAGGAATTTCCTAAAGGGAACCAAGAATAGCTTCAAATGTGGAAATCTGGGACATATATCAAAGAACTGCTGGAGGGATATGAAAAATCCCGCTAATGTGGAAGAATAAAAGAATGTTCAAATTAATGCTCATCCAATGGTGTAGTGTAAAAAATGCAAGGAGAATGGGAATTATGAAAATAATTACCCTAATCCATGGTTTATCATAGGTAATCAAAAAACCTCCAAGGCAATAAGGAATGGCTTATGCTATCACTACTGCTGAGGTGGATCCAGACAATGATGTGGTGACAGGTACGTTAGTTATTCATTCAAGAATATTGAACATACTATTTGATTTTGGTTCTACACATTCTTTCATATCTTCAAATTTTAGTATAAATATTCAAACACCACCTCAAAATTTGGAGGAAACGTTATCTGTGAGAATAGTGAATGGGGAAATTGTTGTGTCCATGGTTTATAACTTCTCCCCGATTAACGTTTGTGGACTAAACCTCCCAGAAATTCTTATCATACTTCCTTTAGTGAATTTCGATGCTATCTTGGGCATGGGTTGGATATCTTTATATAAATCCAACATAAACTGTAGAAAAAGGGAGATCACTCTTCACAACCCGAATCATCCTCCGATTCTTTACAAGTGTAAGGAGGAAGATGAATCTCCTTTAGAATCATCATCTCAAGTGTGGATATTTCTACATTATAAGAAATTATATCTAGCTCAAATGATTAAGATAAAGGCGAGAATCATTCTTGAAGACATGCCTATCATGAGGGATTACACTGATGTATTCCCTAAAGAATTGTCTATTCTTCCTCCTAATTGAAAGGTTGATTTCTCAATTGAACTTATTCCTAGATCTTTGCCTATATCAATTACACCTTACAGAATGGCCATCGTAGAGCTGGAAGATCTGAAGAAGAAGTTACAAGAGAATTTGGAGAAGGGTTTTATACACTCGAGTGCTTCACCATGGGGTGATCCAAGTCCTCTTGGTCAAGAAGAAGGATGGATCAATTTTCCTCTACATTGATTATCTTGATCTAAATAAAATATTGATAAAGAAAAAGTATCCCCTTCTAAGAATAGATAACCTGTTCAATCATTTTCTTGGGACCAGTTATTTCTCTAAGGTGGACCTTCAGTCATGATATCACCAATTAAAGGTGGGGAAGGAAGATATTCCCAATACTGCCTTTTGAATGAGTTATGGACACTATGAGTTCATAGTAATTCCCTTTGGACTCACTAATTATCCAAAAAAAATCATAGATTTAATGAATAGAGTCTTTTGAGATTACCTCTACAAATTTTTGGTAGTCTTTATGGATGATATTCCGATATACTCTAAGAGAAAGGAGGAACATGAGGATCATTTGAATACTATGTTAAAGACTTTGAAAAGGGAGAAGTTTTATGAAAAGTACAATAAATGTGAGTTATGGATGGAGGAAGTATCATTATTAGTGCATGTTATTAGCATTAAAGGGATATCTGTAGACCCTTCCAAGATAAAGGCAATTGAAGAGTGGCCTAGGCCAACATCTGTTACTGTGATCCGTTGATTTTTGGGTATAGATGGGTTTTATTGAGGATTTGTGAAAAAAAATTATGATTATCAAACCCAATTACCAAGATGACATGGAAGGTTATAAAGTTTGTCTGGACTCAGGAATGTAAAGATTGTTTTAAAGAGTTGAAAAAGAGGCTAATCACTATGCCAGTACTCACACTCCCAAAAAGTGGAGAACTCTTTGTGTTGTATAGTGATGCTTAAAAGAAGGGATTAGGTTTTGTGATAATGAAAAGTGATAAATTGATATCCTACACCTCAAGGTACCTGAAAATCCATAAGAAAAACTATCATACGCATGATCTGGAGTTGGCGGCAGTGATCTTTTCATTGAAAATCTTGCGGCATTATTACTATATGGAGAAGTGTGAGATTTATACTGACCACAAGAATATCAAATATATATTCACACAAAAATATCTTAATATGCACCAGTGAATATGGATAGAGCTCATCAAGGATTATGACTATTCAGTCCACTACCATCTCAGTAAGGCAAATAAGGTGGTGGATGCTCTAACTAGAAAGAATCATGCATCTTTATCAATGATGAGAATTGAAAAGGATCTGATCTTTTTAGATTTTCAGAGGATGGTCATGGGAATAATTAAGGGATGAACATCATCAATCCTTTCTCAAATTTTTTCTCAACCATCCCTCATGGAGAAAATAAAGGATTATAAAAGAAAATATGTGGAAATTATGAAAAGGGTTCAAGCTATTAGAATTGGGAAATCCTCAGAGTTCAAGATTGATGAGGAATGAGTTATAATATTTGGATCATGATTATGTGTACCATCTTATCCAGAAATAAAGAAGGAACTTTTTAATGATGCACATATCTCAACCTTCTCTATCCACCAAGGGAGCACAAAGATGTATCAAGATATCTGAGAAAACTTTTAGTGGGACAATATGAAAAGTTATATTGCTGAATATACATCAAATTTCCTAGTTTTTCATCAAGTGAAGGCTGGGAGGAAAAATTCTAAGGGGATGATGCTACCACTACCCGTACCATCAAGGAAGTGGGAGAAAATTAACATAGACTTTGTCACTAGACTTCCAAGGACATCCAAAGGAAACAATGTTATATGGGTCGGTGTGGATCATCTTACAAATACATCTCACATTATCGCAATTTGAGAGGACTTATCATTAGATCAACTTGCACAGATATATATGAAAGAGGTGGTAAGGCTGTATGGAGTACCACTATCTATTGTATATGATCGAGATCCGAGATTCACCTTGATGTTCTGGAAAATTCTCCAAATGCTCTAAGCACTGAACTAAACTTCAGTACAGCCTATCATCCTCAAACTGATGGTTAATCTAAGAAAACCATTCAGAAACTGGAAGAAATTTTGAGAGAATGTTCTATGGAATTCAAAGGAGGATGGGACCAACATCTTACACTGTTTTAATTCTCCTACAACAATCGTTTCCACTCAAGAATTCAAATGTCACCATATGAAGCCCTTTATGGTAAAAGGTGCAGAACACCAGTGTGTTGGGATGAAGTCGATGAGTGTAAGCTATTAGGACCTAAAATGGTTCATGAAATGGTGGAGAAGGTGAAAACCATTCATCATCATATCAAGGAAGCCCAAAGTTGGAAGAATAGTTATGTATAAAATCGTCGATGATACCTTGAGTTTAAAGTTAGAAACATGGTATTTCTAAGGTAATGAGGTTTGTAAAGAAAGGGAAGTTAACTGCCAAGTACATCGGCCCCTTCGAGATCCTTGGTCATGTCAAAGTTGTGGCCTATCGACTAGCACTTCCACCTACCATGGAAAAAGTACACGACGTCTTTCATGTATCCCTCTTAAGGAAGTACATACCAGATCCTTCACATATACTCTCTTTAGAGGTGGTATAGTTGGAGGATGATATTTCTTACAAGGATCATCCAGTGAAGGAAAATTACCCGCACCTGTTTATGGCCTCAAATCTAAAACGAAATTTTGAGGGTGAAATTTCTTAAGGGGGAAAGAATGTAACAACACAAAGTTTTCAATGGAAATTTTCTTCTTATTATTATGCCATAAAATCACATGAAATAACAACATAATGAAATACTAAGTGCTATGTGACCTTTAAACATAAGTTTTTCACTTTTTTGATTTGAAATTTTTAAAATCTGACATTCACGGTTGCGATCAGTATGTGATTTAGAGTCTAATATAACCAACTTAATTTTTAGTGAATAGTAACATACCCTTATGAATATTAATGTTACCCTTATGAATAGTTACATACCATAATTAATATTAACTTTACCTATGATAGTATATAAATAAGACTCAAGTGGAATTATGATATACCAATATCTGGGAATAAGAAAATAAATGTTTTAAAATCTGTATTTTTCAATTAAGTTATGATTTTAATTAAATATTAAATTAACCATATTTAGAAAAATATTTTTAAAAAATGGATTTCATTTTTGGATTATACATGTCGATAAAAGTTTAGGGTGAATTTTTGAGATTTTTCTGAAATACATGAATTTTTATGAATAGTAAAATACAGTAATTTACCGTATATATACATTATAAGATAAATAGACTATTACTAGTATCATGGTTTATATCACCACCTTTGGTTAGAATTCACATCACTCATTTACTATATTTGGTCATTTAATCATCACTATTTCTGGTCTTTAGGGAAATTAATTAACTAATGATTAAAAAATTATGAAAACCCTCCTCTCCTCCACTATAACCCCCCCCCCCCCACCCCCTCTTCTATTCACTCCTCTCAAGACTTTTGCTTGCCAATATTCTGCCCAAATATATTCCCAAGATCCTACCCATGTCCAACAGATCCTAGTCTCTTCAAAATACCAAAATCTCTCCCCTCAAGAGGTTCTCAAAAGAGATAAACTCAAGAGGTAAATTCCTCTTTCCAATTCTTTTATTTCTTTTAAGTTCTTTTATTTTCTTTTTTCCTTCCTCACCTCCCTTCACCCAAATGGTATGATAACTCCAGTAAAATACATGTACTATAATTCTATTATTCTAATTGTATTTCCCCACATTTTATTTAAATGAAATTAAAACACCGTTTGAGATGTGTTAATTTAACACATTTAAGGACAAGAATTTATCAATTTCTAATATCATCTTTAATTATGGTTATGAAAAAATTTATGTTATGTTTTAACTAGATTAATATATTTAATATATTATAGTTAAGGTTCTGTAATCCTTTTTTACAAATAGTATTAATTTATAAATAAAAACATGTTCGTTGTAATCAAAACCTGCTGATTAACCAAAACAGCTATCACTAAGGTCTTATATAATAATTTATCTTCACTCCCAATAACCAAATGAATTTTTATAACCATTTAATCTCATAGATTTTCAATAATAACATACAGATTCAATTTTGGACAACCACTTTCATCATACATGTTTATCCAAACATGGATATAAGTAAACCAATCTTGAAAACCAAGAAAACAAACGGTCCCGAACAATGAAATTGAACAACTTAACCCATTAGAAAGGTCATGAATAAACATAAAAAGGTTATAATAAATAATTTAAATATTTAATAGGTTCTTTAATTATTAATCAATGAACCTAATTTGTTTGTTCAGAACATTATGTTTAAGAAAATATCACCATCAGACTTAAGGTTAGGGATCCTCTCCATTTCACTCTTAATCAAGATTTTCCTCTATGATATGCATTTTTATGTGTAATAAAAAATGATGGGGTATTATTTTTTTAACTAACTCGTACTTCCCTCATGATTTATATGTGATTTGGAACCCCCTTTCTCTCTCATCAAACCCTCTTAGGTACACCTGATACCCTGTCGATAATCCAAAATGAATTTTACCCAAACCTCCTTCGTTCTTTTGGGTTGCCTTATCTTTATTTATATAAAAATGGGGTTATCTTATATATTTATTTGAACCTTATAAATTCTATGTATTTTTAAAAAAAATCATTTATCAATACCCTTTCATAATTCTTTTTTAGGGATATACATGTTTTTAAAAGATTCCCTCCTTAGTACTTTCTGATAAGCAAATCTATTTTAAGGGAACTTCTAGAATTCTTACCTGATTTAAATTGCACTCTATATTCTATTTTAATCCACCATTTTATTTATAAAATAATTATTTTTATTATGAAAAACCTTCTTGGTTCACTTCTAGTTTTATATAAAATATTTCCCCCTTTTCTATTTTAAAGTCTCTATAGTGTTTTCCATAAAACCGGACTAAAATGTTTTAATTATAAAGTTTATTAAATACTTTATTTACAATTTTTTCACTACTATTTGACATCACTTATAATGATTTATGCCTTTTCACCTTATTCATGTACATGTATAATTTAATTCCTCTCTTTCATGGACACTTTTATGATACACACATTTATTATGCTTTTTTGACATGATTGTGATACCCATTTCTTTCCATGGGTACCCTTATGTTTATGTATGGTTGATTATTGATGATTAATTATGTGGAAATAATGTTAATAAAAAAATTAAGATGGTTTTTCTTAGATAGAGCTCCAATTCATTGGGTAAATTTAAGTCTCATAAGATGTTATGTGTAATGGTCTTGGCGGTTATCCTTGGCTTGTGCTACTATGGGAAACGATCTTGGCGATTAGCCTTGACTCGTAATAAAGTAATGTGTTATGTTGCTTCCAAATTTCTATGATCCCATGTTTATATAATATTGTGTTCATATTATTCCATTTTTATAAGATTCCATGTTTATATGATCCCATGTTTATAAGTTATGATTTCATATGTTCCATGCTTTTGATATCATTATGTCGTGCCTTGTAACTCATATGCTTAAGATTTATTCTTATATTTGTTCCCTTAATGGGCATTTTAGTTCATCCATTTTTTCATGTATTCCCTAGGGTAACCTATGTAGAAGTAAGGGCTCAAAGGAAGTTAGGAGCTCTTAATGGATATTAAATAAAGAAGTTTGTTTTTTTTCCTATGATTTCAGTTTATGTACCTAGGATTCCAAGACACTAGACATAACAATCCTTATCTTGTACTCTGATATATAATTACTCTTAAAATCAAGTAATGTTATGTGAAAAAGGCTAGGGTCTCTATACTATACCTCCCCTTTATGAAAATAACCAAGATGGGCACAAAATAAACCTCAATACATTGTATTATGAGAGTATCCCCACATCAGGTGAATCATGAACCCCTTATCTCTTGGATATCTCTCCTAAGCATGCCATGCCTCTCCTCTATCTAGGGTTTCACCTTGGTGATGTAGTGACCTCTTATTAATTCTATTTCTCTCTTCTTTTATTTCCATTGTTGTGGATTTTTCCTTCATCTTATTCTCTACCTATCTATTCTGATTAAAGGTTAATCTATTAATTATTGGTGTACCTTCTCAAATGGATTCTCTCCTTTGGAAACCTGGTTTTTCTCTAGGGCCGATCACATCATGCGTCTTGAAACTTGTTCGACCTTTGCTTCTCTCCTCCACTCTATTCCCATCTGTCCCAGTCAGGTTTTCTTTATCTCTGTAATTGTGTATCATTTTTGAGGCCTTTTCATCTCAATCTATACTCTTAATCTCATATCTTTTACACTATAATCCTCTGATGCAGTGGATCTTGTGGGGGGGGGGGGGGATGTGTTGGTTGAGAGCTCATTGATTTCCTAGGAGTCACGATTTTTGTTAGTTCTATTCTACCTTAGGGTTTCAATCTTCTTCATTGTTTTAACTTTGTTTCTTTTTTTTCTCAAGTAGTATTTTGATAATAGTGGTGTTTATGGTCACTATTGATGTTTGGACTCTTGATTTTCTGATTTGTTCATGGTTTTCATCCTCAACGACAACAAAAGTTTTCAGTTATGGTGTTCCGGGTTGATGACTTCAAATCCTACTCTGCTCTTGCTCTATGATTCCACCAATATCCTCCTAGTCATATTTTAATAGTGTTTTTCATGGTGTCTTGGAGATAATTTATAGTGTTTGATGGAATTCTAGGAGGTCATAGTGCTCAAAGATGTAGTTTTTTATTATTGATGGTTGTGTTCATGATGGTTGGTCTATTCTGGTGTCATTATCTATAATAGTGATGATGCTTCTTTTTTTGTATTTTTGGTTTAAAATGGTATTATGATGGTTGTGATATTCTTCATTTTTTGGTTCTTGTGGCTTTTATCAGTGTTCTATTTTTAGGTTCTTCAGTGGTGATGTTGGTTTCCGGTAGGTATCTCTCAGTGGTTTCCTAGTGTGGCTGAGAAGAGAACTTGGAGTTAGATTACATGATGTAAGTTGGCTCATAAACCAAGGTGTTGGTGATGGTTTCTCTTTTTCATTTCAAAATTTAAAATTGAATATTATACTTTTTTCTCAATGGACGGTGAAGTGGATTTCAATGATGTTTGGAGTAAACATGTGGGACATGATGATGATTGGGATGGAAGCCACTCTACTCAAGGCCTCTGTGATTACAGCTCATCTATGCATCCTTTTTCATGATATTATTTTGAATTTAGTGTCATGATATGTTTGGAATTTTGAAATCTCTATAAATAATTATGGTTACCTCTCAACCAAAATGTGGCTTTTGAAAATACAAAAAAATGATTTGGAAAGTCTACCCCTCCTTTAAAGTATCCACTGAAGGGTCCTTTTGAGGAAAATAGAATGGAATTACAATTTCCAACAAGCTTTATTGTGGTTTTCAAGGGATAGTCTGAACTTGAATAGATGGATTATAAGTCCAACCAACCTTGGTTCTAGAATCCTCTTCATGGTGGAAATATAGATCAAGGTCTTTATATTTAGAATTAATAGCCTTTGAGGGGTCCCCTAATAAAGACCTTGGGGCATAAATTTAAGAACAATTACACCTACAAAAAACTATAGTATGTAATTGATTGCAAAAAAATTTGTAAAATCCTAGATATCTTGATTTGATAAAACCTTCCTAGATGGTGAAGAAATTACTTTAAAGAAATAGAATCCTATGTGGAAGTGGATCTAATAGGTCCACTTTAACACAAATCCTCACTTATATAGTGAGTTCCATATGATGTGCATGCTCATCATCTTGAAAGAACCAAACAAAATACTACCCACTACACTTTATGGTATCTAGGTTATAAAAGGGAAGTATATTTCTAGGTATACAGATCCATAATGTGGTTATAAATAAATCTTTTCCCTAGTGAACCTTGAAAGACTAGTTTTATAGGAGAAATTATTTTCACTTTTGGAATAGACCCTCTATGAACTAAGCCTTGATGAAGTCTAACTTTATGTAAATATGAATGCATAAGGAATGAATATTGAAGGGAGATACAAACTCTAGACCTAAAATCCCCCAGGAGTTGATGAATATGGAAAAATATTCCAAAGAGGGGAGATCTGACCCAAAAATGGAATGAATATTCCAATTATGATACCTAGATTCCATAGTAACCTCTCCATCAGTCATAGAAATAACCAATCGTCCCTTATCCATTTCACACTACTTGACCTCTAATTGGATTGGATAGATATGGGTATATGGAACTTGTGGAATACAATGAGGGATTGATAAATATTCTTCCTTGTAATATTTTTCATGTGAAGTAGATGGTCATGCACCACCTGTCCTAGGAATTGAGGGTATGACACTACCAAGGGTTGGAGGGACTGATGAAGTGCTCACTAAAGAATTAATATGTGAATTGGGAAGAGGGAACTCAAATTACCCCAAAAATATCATGAGATTCCAGCGATGATATTTGAGAAGAAAATAATGAATAGTTGATCTTTAACCTGACAATTCCACTATTAGAGGGATGAAAATTTTAAATGAACAGAATGGATTTCCATGATTTCAAGGTGGTTAGATCTAATATATCATATAACAACCATTATGAAACTATAATTACCTTCAAGTGATAGTTTTTATTATAATATAACTCCACCAGAGGTAGGTGATTCTCCCAACTCTGACTAAAGTATAACCTGTTTTCTATATCTATTTCCTTCAGAACATGGATTGTTTATTTAGTCCAACCATCTATGTGGGGGTTGAATGATGTCATCATCTGTATCTGGGTCCTAAAGTAATATGGTAAACCTCTCCACAAATCTAATATGAACCAATAATCTTGGTTAGATAAAACCATTTAGGGTACCCCATGAAGTTGGATAATCACTCATTCATAAAAGTTTCATAAATTATCCATCAAACTCTACTACTACATGGAAAGGAATTCATTTGACTTGGTAAGTTATTCAATATTCACCCTAATAGTTTTGAGGGTTACAGTTTTCTATAGAAACCCCATAAAAAATATATTGATATTTCATCTCAACTCCAATCAGAGATATCATGTGGAAGATTCAAATATACTGGAACCTAATGCTATGTCTTCACATCTTGATAGATGAGGCATCATGAAATGAACTTAGAAACACTCCACCTCATGCATTCACACCAAAACTACAATTGAAGGTCCTGGTACATCTTCATCACCCTAATATATACCACTAAGTAATAGGTATTATAATCCATCGTCACCTCATTATGTAAAAAGATAGAAACTATTATTCATATTTGGTAAAGTACGAAATTCTTCACAACTTTGTAAAATCAATTGAGTGTATCTCTTGATGATACATATTCATGTTGAACTTCACATACAATGTCTCCCAATTGTTCCTTTCTCACGTGATGGAGAAGTGGTGGGGTCACTACTATTGATGGGAGGTATTTTATACCACTCATATACCAATTTATGTAGTAATGAAGCCAGCTTCTTTGATTCCTCCTCAACCAAATGAGAACAAGACATCTAGATAAGGTATCCAACTACCATATTACCCTTCCCTAGAGTATATATTATCTCAAATTTTTTCTCTTATATTAAATCCAACTGATTAATCTATCTAAGGTTGTGCTCTCTCTGGGAAAAATATATAAGAGACTCTGGTGGTCTGAGTCGACTATAAATCACTCACCAAGATGATAATGCATCCACATCTTCAAGTCAAAGGCCACTGATACAAACTCAAAGTAATGGGTGGCGCACTTCTTTCCATGTGGTCTTAACTAATTAAACTCATAAGAAATCCCTATATAACTTTATATCAAATTTCACCTGATTCCAACACTAGAGGCATTTAAATACACCATGTACTCAACATCCTCCTCTTGAAGTTTCAAAATAGGATCACTAGTCAGACAATTCCATATTTTCTCAAAGGATTTGTAACATGGGATGGTCTAATTTAATGACTTCATTTTACATTTTATAGATGTAATAGGGTCCACAGTCTTTGAATAGTCTTCCAAAAACCTCAAATAGTATACATCCAAACAAATAAAAATCTTCTCCTTATACATTCTCTCGGGTGGGTCACATTCTATCACTACCTCTATATTTTTTGGTTCCACACCGTCACTTTATACAAAGATGACATTTCCAATAATATGAACCTATCCATTCCATAAAAAATACATTGAGAATTTACCATATAATTGGTGCTCCCAAAGTATGTCAAGAACCATCCTCAAATTCTATGTGTGCTCCTCCACTAATGTAGAGTAAATGAGAATGTCATTAATGAACACAACAATGAATATATCTGGGAAAGGAAGAATGATATGGTCCATAAGTATTATGAATACAATGATTTCATTCATCACACTAAAGGGTATCACTAGAAACACTTAGTTACCATATCTATATTAGAATCCCATCATGGGAATACCTTCTTCTTAAACCCACAATTGGGTGTATTCAGACATGAGGTCTATCATTAAGAACCATACTGTGCCTTTCAGCTAGACAAAGAGTGTGTATATCCTTAGAAATGGGTATTTTTTATTAATAATCACTCATTTTTGGTGATGATAATCAAAATATACCCCAAGATCTCATCCACATTCTTATAGAACAATACTTATTCCACCAAGGGAAAAACACTAGGTCAGATGAAAACTTTCTCGTGCAGTTCCTCCAACTATAGCCTTAGTTCACAAAGATTAGTAGGGGTTATTTAATATTTCATAGAAGATATTGGTCTAGTACTATAGTTAAACTCAATACATAATATAGTTTATCAATGTGGAGTTAGTCCTATAATTTATTACCCCAACTCCAGTAACCTAGAGTCAATGGTCATTGTACTACATTGGCATAAGATAAAAGAGATCAAATCTTGAATGATAAAATAGTTCAATATTATTAGAAGACTATATACAAACATAATTATCACATTGTGTTTAAAAACATGAAATAAAACATAAAATTCTGGTGAGAAATTTATTATTTCTTTTACTATATCTTTTAAATCATTCATTTAGCCTTTTTTTATCCTAGGAAAAGGAAAACATAATAGTGGGTGAGATCAGATTATTATAAATGGAAAGTGTACAATAGATGCATTCATATAATAAATAAAGAATAAATAATATGGAAGAGATAAGTAATAGTAAAATGTAACATATAAATAATATCATAAAAATAAAAATATATCAATAAATGACATAATAATATAAATAATCTCATGTATAAAAATAGCTAAATTCATAAGGATATAAGGTATAATGTAGTATATCACAATATTACTTTCAAGTCCTCATACTAAGATATCATTTATAAATAGGTAAGGAACAATCCAAATAACTAAACTATTTTTTCTCATGATACCAAAGAATTCATCTAGTGGATATAAAGTGACTCACCCATTACCTAATAACACAAGTCCATTCATTAAATGAAATAAATGAATAACAATTTAATAAATAATCAATATAAATATTTGTATTAAATAACTAGTATGTGAAATGTTAATATTTTCCATAATAAAAAAATTTAACAACATGATCATAATACATCTATTGAAATAAGTTGTATCTTATCATTATATCATATACCCAAAAAATTATAATATTCATCAAAATATGTTGATAGATTAAAATTATTTTAAAAGATCCCTAAAACATTTCTTATCAAAAATAAACTTTTCTTTTTGTAATAAATTATTTAAAATCTAAAAATTTCTAGAATAGAAAAAAAACATTTTCATTGAAAATAACCCTTGAAACTTTTAATGGAAGCTTAAAATAAAAATATAGTCATGATGGGGTAAAATTCATTCATGCGGTAAATGCTAAAATAGGTATTTCATTTACACCTTTGGTAAAAAGAAAATTATTCAGAAAATGACAATAATATTTATTTTGATCCTTTTTCTAGAAATTTAAACATGGTTAAAAAAATTAATAAATAAATTTAGAATAATAATAATCATTAATTAAAGCATTTTAATTAAAATATGGACATGGAAGAAAATATTCCAAACTGAATAGAAAAAAAAAGTTAGTTTGTGTCCATATAAGGCCTTGTACCTTTTGGTTTTCTTTTTGTTCTTATTTGGTTCTTATAATGGGTTCCTCCTTTTCTCATTCTTCAAAAAATTCCTTTTTTGTTCAATAAATGGGGTTCTCCCCTCACTTTATTAAAAAAAATAAACAATCCTGAATAAAAATTAGAATGCATAATAAACCATGCCACAAGTTTTATATGCCCCATAAGTGATTTTAATCTACATTATAACAAATTTAAAATTATTATACTTATATAAAGTAAAAATATACATACTTATAATATCATATATTATCCACTTATAACATTTAAAAAATTATTTATTAATAATTTTACATCTAAATCATCATTTTAGGGTGTTAACTATTTTATTTTTCATGTAAGTTTCGGTTTGATAGTTTGAGTCCTTACAACTTTATCATGAATCCACTATCTATAGAACATTAATTATTTCATATTTAGAATATTTAATCATTATATAAACTTTTATAACCATTCATTTAAATTGGTGGTGAAAAATTAATTACATCACTTTGTGGAAACATTAGTTCATACGTATGCATGGCTGACGTTTCCACTTTTAATGGATAGAATAAAAATAAGATAAAAAATAATTCACTGTTATAGAACCATTTTTCTATATTAAATATGGTATATTTTCATTAAATATTTCATTATTACTATCCATGTAAAGTATAAATGAAATGTGAATCACATCACTTTCTTGAGATGGCAGTCCACATATACACATGAGTGACATTATCGTTTCCTTGCAGATGGGAAGGTAAGAAGGTAGATAATATCTTATAATTAAGGAATCATATTTATTTCATGAATATTATATACATATATATATACATATATATTATTTTAATATTTATAACCATCTAAGAATATTTGTGATGAAAAACAAATTGCACCGCTATTTGGAGATATTAGGATGTGCGTATGCTAGCGTGGTGTATTAAATTTTCCTAGGATACAAATGATGTGGAAAATGGTTATAAAATAAACATAAATATATATATATATATATATATATTATACTATATTAATTATTTAATGAAGTATACATTATAATTATAGGATTTATAAGAAGAAATATACTTTTAAAGAGTTGGTAAAGACGATTACCTCTTCTTTGAGACACAATCTTTGGCTTACACCTTAAGCCTTCATAGTATGGTCATTGGAGAAGAAAAAAATATCAAGAATGAATATAAGTAATATATAAATGTTTTTGGGAAGCACATAGTGGAGATATAGTTTTTAAAAAAATTTAATAAAGGGGGAGAAGAGGTTCTCTCTTACAAGTGAGGGGATGGATGCACAGGGAATTACATAAAAGATTTAAATAATGTAAAGTCATTTTATTTTGAAAGTGGTTCCAAATAGACAGTAATAATAAAGTAATACATAAATCTAAAATATCTTCAGCCAATAATATTTATACATTTTTACATGGAATTTTTACCCTTATCTCTTAGTTAAACCCCCACCCCACTCGGTATATCCTTTTTAACCCTAACTATGGTAAAAAAATCAATTATGTTCACTATTCATTATGACCAAAAATTATGTTGAACTTTTTTAATAATATTAATTAATATAATTAAAAATATTGAATCAATTTTACCAAATTATATTTTAAGAATTTTAGGATATTAGTTTTAATATAAGGGTGTAAAACACAACCAAACCCATTTTTAGAAAAATGTTTATTTTAGGCATAAAAATAATTTTATAGTAAAATGAAGTATAATATTGATTATAATAGAATTAATTAAATAATTTAAAATAAAATTATACTTATTTTTCTTTTAAACAAAACTGAAACTAAAAGGAAACTTGTATATATAGGATCAATAGAGAGTAACTAAAAACGTTTTTATTTAAATAAAAACATTACTTAGATTTCCAAAATGTTAAGAATATATTTATAAGTTAAAATTTATATTTTTATATGAATATTAATAAATATTGAATATATATTTGGTCTGGATTTAACTATCCTTAATCTTTAATGTTATTCATATATCATTTTAATGTCATAAAAGTGACACTTTTAGTAAAATCAGTATCTTTCACTATTCACTAAAAATATATTATTTATGAAAAGTATAAAAAAATAACCTTTTGAAAATTTTTAAATGATGAATTTTAAAATGAAAATAATTAAATATAATTATATTTATAAAATTGTTTAATTTAGGTTTTAATCACATTATTGAATAAATATATGTTCATTATGTTATAGTTTCCTTATAAATAAAAGTTTACTTAATATAATTAATTCTCAAGTGTTACATTATTCCCCAATTCACATATTATTCTCCATGAAATTTATATAATATAACCTCATAAATATATGTGGGTATTTCATCATCATAAATACTTTAGGTCACCTTATTTTCATAATTATATTATGATTTCTCTAAAGTACCTTCACTAATTGAGTCGGATGATTAGGCAACGCTTGTTATATAGTGTTAAGAATATAGGTAAGATATTTTAATTAATATAGATCAAGTTAAAATTATATTTCCTTAGTAGGTATCACGTGTATTGGGTATGTCACATACTTCCTCAATAATTATATATAGAACACATCATGAATTTTAGAGAAGCTAAGTGTCATTTCCAAACAATAATCTATTAATCCAATCATTTATATAATTTAAAAATCCCAATTCAGCAAGGTCATAGATTCATTTTCTTTTCTAACCTTATAACACCCTTATTTGGAGATACGTTCAATAAAAAATGATCTTCCACTAGAAATTATAAATCCTTCCTTTTATTATTGATATAACTTTTTTATATACTGTAGGATACCTTAATATGATTCTAAATAGTCTTCATAATCACAGATTTTTACTTAAAAAGATCTAGTCCTAAAAGTTTCCTTTAACCAACTTCACCCAAAAAATTTGGAGTATGAAAAATATTTCCATACAATACCTCATATGGTACCATCTGAATTCTTAAATGGAATCTATAATTATATATGAATTCTAAAAAATGTAAATATTAATCCCATGTACCATAAAATTAAAGTCAGAACAACCTCAACGTGTCATATAATGTATTAATTTTCCTTTCATACTACCCATTAGTTTTAGGATGATAGGTGGTTCTAAAATATAACTCTGTTCCAAGGGACTTCTAAAGAATATTCTAGAATATTGATGAAAATCACAGATCACAATCAGATAAAATAGAAATAATTACACCATTAAGTCTTAGAAAATTATTAATATAGAGTTTTATGATGAAATAAATAGGTATATCTTCCCATATAGAGAGTAAATGTGATTAATTGTTAAGGTTATCAGCAATAAACTATATGGAATCATTCTTTGGAGGGGTCTTTGTAAATATGGTAAAAAATTCCATAGTAATATAATCACATTTCCACAAAGGAATAGGTAGAGTTTTCATAAATCCTTTAGGATATTTTCTCACATAATTTACTTATTGATATAATAAGAATCATGATATGTAGTATTCAATTTCTTGGTTCATATTATCCCACAAAAAATGTTCCTTCTAATTTGGATACATTTTGGTGCTACCAGGGTGTTTACAGAAGTTTGAGCTATGAGCTCCATCTAATAATTCTATTCTATTCTCATGCATAGATGGAACACATATCCTCTTTCCAAACTTCAATATACCATCTACATATATTAATTCTACCATATTAACTTCACTCATGTATTTTATTTTATTTTAAATATTCTTATCATTTAGTTGGAAACTTTTTATTATCTTCAATAAGGATGGTTTTGAAATCATTTAGAATAAATGTATCATTTAACCTTACTTGATGATTCTCATATCCAACATTACTATATCCATGAATATATTATCCTTTTCAATCATCTTTTTATCCAATAAACTAATATCTTTCTTACTCAACACATAAAGAAAATATTTTCCTTTCCAAGGTAGATGTGTATTGAGAAATCATAATACTCGAGTAGTTCAACCATCATCTTTGATTCATGTTGGTTTTTTATATGAGAATATATATTTCAAAATTCTATGATTCATATATATTTCACATATTTCACCATAAATTTAATGTCTCCATATCTTCAATAAAAATTATGGTTTCCAACTCAAGATCAAGGGTTGGATAATTTTATTTTTGAATCATTAACTACCTTGATTCATAGGCCACAACTCAATCATTATGCATAACTACACATCCAAGACCCTTCCATAATGAAACACTATGTATCCCAAATTTATCCCATCCTGAGGGTGAATCCAATATTGGTTCATTAACCAACCTTTTTTTAATTATCCAAACCCTTCATTACATTCTTATATACATATTAATTTAACCCCTTTACATGTCAACTTAGTTAATGGGTTGGTGAATTGAGAAAAAAATTGAACATACCATCAATAGTAATATTCTAATCCAAGGAAACTTCAAACCCTTATTATATTCATTGGCCTTGGTAATTCGACTGTCACCTTTGTCTTTGAAGGATAAACTGATATTCCATACATAGAGACATCATTTCCAAAAAAGAAACTTCCTGAATCTATAATTCACATTTAATAAATTTTATATGTAAATAATTTTATTTAAGATTTTTAATAATGATTCACAGATGAATTTTGTGCTCATCAAGACTTTTATATTATATCAAGATATCATCAATAAATAACCTAATGAAATTATAAGTATAATACTTGAATACTATATTCATAAAATATATAAAATTAGAGGGTGTATTACTCAATTCAAATGGAATTAATATAAATTCATAATGTTCTTACCTTATATGAAATGTCTTATTTGGAATATAATCCTTCTTTAATCAATGTTGATGATACCCAGAATGCATATAGACCATTGAAAAATATTATTCTCCTTAAATTTGATAAAATAAGTCATCAATGTAGATTAGAGGATAATTTTTCTTTGAAATAATGGAATTTATTCCCATTTAATTGATGTGCAGCCTCATAGACCCATATTTCTTCTTAACAAAATGAACAGGGGATCCCTGTAGTGAAACACTAGTTAGTATAAATACTTTTTCACACATCTACTATAGTTTCTTCTTTAGTCTCACTAATTCCAAAATATCCATCTTGATGAGAGTCTTAGATATAGGTTTTACATCAGGAATAACATTAATGGAAAACTCAACATCACACTCAGGTTGGTTCCTAGGTAGTTCTTTAGAAAAAAAAATCAACGTATTCCAACACAATAGGTGTCTCCTATATTCTAAATAAACCATTCTCATTTTTAGGTTTTTTCTACTCTTCTCCTATAATAATTTTATTAAGGATAGATTATATATGTGTATTAAAACATTATTAAGATTAAGTAGTCTCCCAATTGAATAATTGAGATTATATATCTCCATTACAATCTATAATCACCTTCTCTCAATAAAATATTTTCTAATTATAATTTAAAATCCAATCCATACCATAGATTATATCAAAGTAAACCATAGGTATAATAATCATGTCTGTAAATATGGTATGTATTTGTTTCATAAAGAGAATTCACTGAAATATCCTTATTAAAGAAAGATTTAGACTGGGGGTATTAATTGAAAACCCCCTTATTAAGGTGATGGAGATATATCTAATTATATTGGAAAAAATGAAAGATATAAAGGGGTGAAAAGATCTGGGATCAAATGAATTGTTAGTTAAATTTTAGGCTACAATAAACATACCTACCACTATATCTATAAGAACTTCAACCTTAGCTGTAGTGATCGTATAAGCTTGGTCATGCTCCCTTATCCTTTTCGGGGGTAAATTCCCTTGATTCTAGGGATATTATTTTGAATAGTTCCCCAAATCCAAACCATTTCAGCATTGGAAATTAGATGCATATTTATTGCTCTTGTAATTTTGAGATTTATGGCATTCCTCTTCACACATGGAGAAAACTTTCATTCCCATAAAGCATGTTCCATGGATTTTCTTACCATAATTATTACAAGTAAAAAATTACAACCTTCCCTTATTCCCTTTTTCATTATTTATTTTTCTAGAGTTCTCATTTGACTGATTATTTTCTTATTTTCACAAGAAAAGATAATATTTATGGAATTATTTATCTATATTAATGGACCTTGATACGATATCATCATATATAAAAAAATTCAATGGGACTAATGTCGATCCATGTATAGGATTTGGATCATTAAATAAACGATCAATATTACTCCTAGGGTTATATACATAATCCAAAAGTTTATTTTCTAACCTTGTAAATTTATCTTTATATTTGGAAAACATTTCTCCTTCATTTAGGCTTATATTGATGAATTTACTCTCCATTTCATCTTATTGCTCATGAGGAATGTTTTGTTTCCGATAGTATCTTTTTGAAATTCTTCTACTCCATAAAATATATTCCACAAACTCCTTAGTGTTTTATATCAATGAGAATAATTGATCATAATCTCCTTTAAGATAATAAACGTGCTTGATATATTTCTATATTTCACTAATTCCCAATGAGAGAAATATATTCTCCAATTACTTGACTCATTACTCATCTATTAATAGATAATTTGTTCCATTTAATGAAGGATTTTTCTAACACTTGAAGTGGTATAACATTGTTTCACCATGTTGGGGTTCAGTGGGTTGATCCATATAGGAAAGGTAATTGGTCATAATCATAGTTAGTCTCACAAATATAGTTATAATTTGTTCAAATTCATCCCTATATTCAACTTCATATTCATTATATTTCCAAAGAGGGAAATACCAACATATATTACGGGCATTGAAAAGGTTTCTATTCATTATTCTATGAACTGTTTCCAAAAAATATCATATACTGAATTAACTCATAACATTATAAATTTTTCAGTCATAGTATATATTTTTTTATAAGGTGAAATAGTTAAAATAAATTGAAAATTTATGCATAGAAAATATTAGGATTATAAGATTAGTATCTTTGGAAATATCATTAAATCATAAAAATATTTTCAAATCATTCATAATGGTTCTAATAGATAATTTTTATCATCCAAGGAATATCCATTAAGAGTTTCTAACTAGGTGTTAAGTTTTAGGACCACTGATTGGGCACTAGTGATGATCGACTTCATATGAAATCTACCTCTTTTAGAGTTTTATCATTAGGTGAATCTATGACACAAATTCTTATACTTACTAGTATCCAAATGTAGATGTATATTCTAGGAAAACCACAAAATATATACATTACTAAAACATTATGATATTATCTAATAATTATAATTTTCCTCATAGTATGTCATATGGTTATATTATCTAATCCATGTTTTCCAAAATCTAGATCTCAAGGATTATAAAAAACATACTCTAATACCAAGTGTAACACTCCAAGTCTAATAACCAAGATTCAATGGTTGTTTTAATAAATTTTTGCAAGATACAAGATATCATATCCCAATGGATAAATTACATTAATAGTCTCGGGAGACTAAATGCATCATGATTCTCATATTACATTTTAAAACATGAAATACATATTAAAATTCTATAGATACCATTATTATTTCTTCTAGTATATCTCTAAAATCATTCATATATCCATTTTTTGGTATCTTATAGAAATGAAAATATAATTAATGGAAAGCTTATTTTCTTCGTAAGGGAAAGTGTACAACAGAATATTCTAATGGATAAATAATGAATAAATATTATAACAGAGATAATCAATAATCAAATACTCATAAGTATAATACCATAAAAATGGGAATATGTCCATGGGTGACATAACAACATAAAGAATCACCTGGGTAATAGTAAATAATTTCAAAATAACAGACTTCATAATGTGATATATCATAATCTTACCATCAAGGCCCAATACCATGAAATTATACATAAATAGATAAGTTGTGTGCCAAATGACAAAACTATATTGTCTCATGGGACCTTTAAATGAATCAAAGGTCTATAATGGGACCCTAATATCACTTAATAATTCAAATTCATTCTTCATAAGAATGAAATGAATAAATAATTTAATAAATAATCAACATAAACATTCATATTGAAAAACTAACATACTAAATGTTAATATTTTCTACATTCAATAAATAAAATAATATGATCATAATCCATACAAAGTAATAAGGTGGATGGTAACATTATATTATATCCATACTAAATTATAAGTTTCATAAAGTAATATTTATATATATGAAAATAAATCAAAAATATCATTAGAACATTTCTTTAGGAAAATAACATTTTTATTTTGAAATCATTTATTTAAAATCTAGAAATTACTAGAATAATTAGAAAAAAAATTATTTTTAAAGAACCATAGAAACTTATAAAGGAATCTCCAAATCAAAGTATGGTTATTACATCAGAAAAAATCATTTTTTCAGTAAATTCTAAAATAAATATTTTATTCACACATTTTGTAAAAAGTATCTTTCTAAAAAAATGAAAGTAATATTCATTTTTAAATTTCTTATCAAAATTAAAAAGGGGGACATTGAATTTACTAAATTATAAAGACTAGTAAACAAAAATTCATCAAAAAATTTATTGACAATATAGAAATAGAAAAAAATATTCTCTATTGAATAGAAAAATAATGTTGGTTATCATTAAAAATATTTTTTGGAATTTTGAGTACTTAGTGAGAGGAAAATTAAAGGAAAAACTGTAATTTCTAGATATAACTATAGGATAAGAAAATATATGGAGTTTAAAATGTAATGTGCTTATAATTTTATTAAATATAATTTTAAACATAAATAATCCCAAATAAAACTTGAGATTAAATATTAAACTCTTAACTCATGTCTGAATTGACTTTTAAGTGATTTTAACCTCATATATAATAGATTTAAATTTATTATATTTCTATAATAGAATAATATAAATAAATAAAATATCATATATGGCCCAATTATAACATTTTAACACTAATTTATTAATAATTATTTATTAAAATCATCATTTCTAAGAGTTAAGTTTTTTATTTTTCATGTAAGATTAGGTTTAGTAGATTCAGTATATGCATCTTAATTAAGGCTCAATCATCTCTAGAACATTAATGATTTCATAATTATCACATTTAATCATTATATACACTTTAATAATCATTCATAAAAAATCATAATGAAAAATGAATTATATCGCCTCATGAAAATAGTAGTATGGGTGTACACTTGAGTAATGTTTCCCCTTTTCGATGGATGGAATGAAAGAAAGGTAAATAATAATTCAATTTTACACAATCATTACTATATATTAAATATCATATATATTACTTAAATATTTCCTTGTTTCTGTACATGTAAATTATAAGTGAAAAATAAATCATATCGCTTCATGGAGGTGGTATTACATATATATCCAATAGTGATGTTATAATTTACTAATAGATGAGAAGTTAAGAACATATATAAGATCTTATAAATACATAAGCTTAACTATTTAATAAATATAATATATAATCATTAGTGGAAACTTTATAAAAATATATGTAAATTGGTGATGAAAAACAAATTACACCACTATGTGGAGAGGGTAGGTCATATGTATGCATGATCAGTGTTTACATTTATCATTAGATGGAAAGGAGGTGGAAAATGGTTGTACCATAATCATAATGTAGTGTCCTGTGTTTTGGACTGGATGGGATTTTTGGCAGAATTTTAATTTTTCTATTCATTGGATGGTCCATTTTCTAAACCAAGCTTCAGAATGTAAATCAGATCATTGAAACACCTAAAAGTGTTGTCTTATATGGGATTTAAGTCCTAAGGGGTGTCCCGAGAGTTCCATTGAGTTACCAGAAAAAAGGTATTTCAAAGAACAGTTTTTTGAAGTCCAAAGGGAGGTGCAAGGTTAGAGTATAGTTAGTGATAATCATGAACCTCAATCATTTAGGGTCGGGAGGTGTCACATGGTTTGACAATTTGTGCACCCAAGGTCACACAACCATGTAGGAAGTCTCCAATAAATTATAGAGGAGTTCTCATGTGCTATCAAAGGTTTTCCAAACTGTGTGCCAAGAACTGAGAGGCAGTGACCCTTTGTGGAATTATCTCCACATAGGTTGTGCATGGTTTTTCAAATGGTGTGCCCAGCCATAAGAGAGGCATGCCACCTTAGACAGTGAGTCTGCATAGTTGATTCAAGGTTTTCCAAATCATATGGTCAAACCATTCATCTCATTAAAGAGATACAATTATCCTTTTTATCTTATTTTATTTTATTCTTCCACCCATATTTTCTCCTCCCATCCATACACAACATCACCTCTAGTTGGTATCCCTATTTTGCTTATCTAGTCTTGGAGAGATCACCTCCATCCATGATTAGAATCCCTTGTTTTATATCACATTGGAAGCCCCTCAATGAGTCCATGATCCCCACTTCCTCTGTTAGTAGTTTATATTTCTATGTTTAATTATATTTTAATGTGATATTATATGCCCTACATTTAGGTATTTTTTCCATTATTCTATTTTTTATATATCCGGATCGAACCAAATCCTGATAATAGATGTGTGAAGTGTCCTAAGATGATTTAGGTTGTCTATGAATTCTTCCCTTATCATCTAGAATATTTATAAAATATATCATTGTGTTTCGGACCAGACTTTCCATGATATACCTCATGAATATGAGATTTAACATGTAAATTATTATTCCTAAATTTAAATTTCCATTATTATTTTGAAATTAAAATTTAGAGGATGTTTATCTTGACTCAAACCACACCTTTAGATGTGCTGTGAAAATTTATTAACCATCATACTTATGCTTGGAATTAAAACAAAATTTTTATTCTCATTGACTTTATCTCTCATAAAATATAATACTAAATTAAATCAAATGGATAATAAGAAGTGTGAGTTTTTCCCCCTATATTAAGAGAATTTTTTATATTAATCTAGAACCTCTGTTTGTGGATGGATTTTCTAATTGAAATAGAATGAAATTTTAATGAAAAGTATCTACACTTAGACTATATCAATTAATTAATGTAAAGATTGACTAATCTTGTATGATAAATTGATAAGTGTCATGGACCTTACAATGGCCTTATTAACTACTTACAAATGAAAATTCCCAAATTTTATAACTAAAATGTGATGGGGAATGCTTATTTACATGTAATTCCTTATTAATTATATATAAATTATGATACCAATGCATATAATTTCTTATTGTGAAACTCAGTCATGGTGTCCCTAATAAATTTTGATACTTGGGCATAGTGTCCCTTATTCTGATACTCGGGCATGGTGCCCCTTATAAATTGTGATACTTGAGCATGAAGTCCCTTATTATTATTCTGGTGTAGGCGTCCCTTATAAATTTTGAATCTCGAGAATGGTGTCCCTTATAAATTTTGATACTTAGGCATGGTGTCCCTTATAAATTACGATTCTCGATCATAGATTCCCTTATTTTGATACTCATTCATGGTGTCCCTTCTTCTTATTATCCCATGAGACTCTTATGACTAATCATGGATTCCTGAGTTATTCCACTAGTCCTTCGAAGCACAATGTATCTATATATATAGTTATATATGTTACTACATATATAGTTCATATATATACATAAATTTTTATGCATATATATGTATACATATAAATATACTCATATATATAGTGACATATCTTCATAAACATTCCGACTTAGGCCAAAGAAGGTACTGTTTGTTGGGTTTCCTTTTAGAAACCTGAGTATCACATATTTTACTTTATTTATTCACTAACTTCTTTGATATACCTACACACTTCTATATTTTATATTCATATAATGGATGGAATTAGAAACCCTTGGTGATAGCCTATAGAGTTCATCTCACACCCTATTCAGGAAGTCGATTGGAACCTGAATAGATCTCCCGAATGCATGTTACAGATTATGAATTATGATTATGTTATCACTCGTTTACATGGGATCATAGGAGCTTCAGACAGAGTTGGATCTCAATATTCTCATGGACATAGCCCTTTCTTATTTTATTCATTTTCTGTATGTATTGTTTTCATGTTGTCTTATATGAATGTGTTTCCATTTAGTATTGAAACGAAATCATTATTTATATGATATGGTTTATGTATTTGGAAATTTATTATCATTGTCTCAATTATTTCAACTAACTTTCTTTTATACTGCTTCTACTTTTGATTATGTTGTAATCGTGGGTGCCTTATACCCAACTATACATTACTTTTTATTACCATATCATGTATATAGTTAGTTATACATGATGTATTCTTGCCATTATAGTGTATAATTTTATGCATCCACTATTAAAATGGTAATTTCCATAGATTAATTGTCGTATTCAAAGGTTATAGTAGATCCCATGATATAATGAGAACCTTCAAATATTATGACATTAATCTTAAATAAAGTTACTATGGTCTAGATACATCTTACTAACTAGACACACTATATGTTTAACTATCAGATGCTGGGGCATCATAAGCATTGAGAATTCTCATGAAGTTCACACTTGGTGATCTCTAGCAGTGATATCATGTGGAAAGACCTCCCAATAGGAACACCACATGTTTTAGGTGTCGTTGGTTGTTCCTATCTAATGAAATTTGTATTGGTGTCCTGACTTTAGATCATTATCAATGTGTTCTGTTTGATCATGTACTTTTATGTGATACAAAATCATGATAAGTAAATCATAGTGAGTTAGATTGTGTTGGGTACATCATTACTGGTGTGGAATTGATTGAATGGTCAAGAAAGGATTTATCACTTATAGGTTAAGGAAGTAATATATCTAAGGCCTCATTGATCGGGATGATAGTACCTTCATAAGAATATGTCCAGGGAAATTGAGGGTAAATTCATCTAGTAATATTAAAAAAAATAAAGAAAAGGATGAAGACACAGGTTTGGGTGTCCTTCTTTATGAGATATTAAAGAAAAAGAAATTATATTACACAGTGTGTGTTCATAGGTTGGTTTTCATTGCTGTAACATTTCATATCTCTTTAGAGGCTATTATGGGTTTCCATATTCCTCTCTTGGTCTATGAATAATAGTCATTGCTATCAAAATAAGGGCCTAGAGGGTCACACATATTAGTGTATTCAAGAATCTTCCATATCCAGCTGAATGGGTATATTAGACATGGTGGGCCCCACCATTGGGTTTTGGAATATGTCCAAGGATATAAGATCACTAAAGAAATAAATAAATTTATATTATTCAAGTAAATAATAATTGGAATTGAATTTATTTATTAAATGTATTTAAAAATTTAAAGGTAAATACATGGAAATATTATTTGAATGAATGTTAGCTTAAAATATTTAAGGTTTATTTAATATTTTTGGGAATGAAGATTCAAGTTAATGACTCAAGAATTCTCAAGTAATATATTTATTATATTACAAGAAAGTGGAAATAATATTTATGACACCGTGCAATAGTAATATTATGTCATTTATAGTGTTTTAATTATTCACAGGCTAAAAAGGAAATTCTGAATAATTTCATAACATGCTATAAAAAGAGGAAGAGAGGCCCTTTCCAATAACTATTCATTTTTTCTATCTCTCTTGTCTTCTCTCTACTAAATTCTAGAGATATGGGATCTAGATCTAGGAGTTATGATCAAGATCTCTCTCACACATAGTAAGAAAGGTGATGCAGTGATTGTTGGAGCATCAAAGGCATCATCGGATATCCACGTTAGCACCTGGATTTTGATGATCAATGCTCCCAAATATTGTTGAAGTGCATGTGGGAGATCTAAAGGAATTAAAATTCAAATTATTCAAGTATAAATCACTGAAATGAGAATACATTGAGCGTGGATTCAGATCTTACTAGTTATTTATGGTTTTAATTTTCTGCTTAATTTTTTCACATGTGATCGTCGAGAAGATACCAGATATCCTTTCATCGATGACGTTGAGCTAATGTCGATCGTCATTGGAAAAATTTTGAAATCCCAATTTCGGGGCTTCCAAAATGTGCCTGGTACCTACAACTAGTATTAGAGGGATGTTTGAATATTTTAAGATAAAGAAAAATTAAATTTTAATTAAATATAGTAGAGGGCTTTGTTGCAGTTATAACGCTGCAGAAGGATTTTCAATCTGATCATGGATAGCCAAGTTACATCCATCCAAAGTTTTCAATATGGACTGAAATCAATATTTTATAGGTTATTTTTTAAGAACATATATATTTATAAATATTTAAATATATGTTATTATACCCAAAGACAGTCGACATAACCAATTACAGTGAACCTAATTTTTCTGACCAATTTCTGGTGTCCAGAATAGAGTTCACAAACAAGGGGAGACTAATAAATTATTTTAATTAATTAATTTAATTATTTAATTAACTATTTTTATAATAATTCTATTTTGACTTAAGAAATTATAAAAGGGGTGGCTCTCGAGTCGATAAGAAATAAGGTTTTTTTAAAAAGGAGGTCGGATGTTTTTATTTACACATGCCTACTTTATGATTTTTGACAGAAAAAATAGAGGAATGTTATCTACCTTCAACTTCTAATTGTGTGCCCCACCTTTCTAACCGCACCAGAACCCTACAACCACTACCCTCGTGCCACTAGTGACTGAACAGGAACCTCCATCCCACCTCCAGTGACCTTTCTTCGGTCTCCCCCTCTCCTTCTAGAGCATCCTGTAGTTGAGCCCCTCCCACATGGCACCTCATAGAGCCTCCCATTTACGCAGCATAGGCATTGGTCGGTAAACCTGCAGGACCGAAGTTCTTCCTTGCACAATCCTCTAGCACTTCCAGTTCCCCAACCTAATACACTTTCCTCATCAGTCACCCATTCTATTTACCCTAGCACCATTGCACCTCCAGCATGATTCTCGTAGACCCCACCTTTGACCCCTCAATTAGCCTCTCTTCTCTAAGGCATGGTCCCTAGCGAAGACACTAGAGCTGCCTCCCATGATTGCTCAGCCAACTCCCCCTCTAGTAAACTATATCTCAGCTATTGTGCACCTCCACCTACGATAACCAATAACCGCTGCCATGACCAGGAAATCTCGGCCACCATTCATCCAAGCTCATATTTCCCACTAATGTATGCCAAAGTATTGTCCCCATCATGTGGATATCACTGGGCCACATCTCACTGCTCCCTTACTAGATTATCCCACAGCTGCACTCTCCAGTGGGATACCCTTCTTTTCATCTGACCATGCATTGGATAGGTAACCCCTTCCAAGGTCGGATCCTCCCTAAAATGGGTTCAAACGGATCTAGCCGACCCGATCTGGGTCTAGGAATATTTTTCGAGCCCAAAATGCACCTATAGTGGGTCTTCATGGTCCGAAGGGCCTTATACAGGTTTGGCCCAACCCGTAGAAGCCTTATTCGGTATTTTCAAGGCACGGTTAATTTTTATATAATAAAAAAATAATTTATTTAATTTATTTAATTTTGGATGTAAATTAAATGAATTGAATATTATTTTTTGGTTTAAAAATTTATTGTATTAATTGTGTGTTTAATTAATTTAATTTTTAGTTTTAAAATTAATTTAATTAATTAATTTAATGTTTGGTTTTCAAATTAAATTAATTAGTGGGTCCTAATGAGGAAATTTTTTGAATTAAAATAAGAGTGAAATTTATTTCTATAAAATTCCCATGGAAAGTTTTTTTAATGAAAGTTTAATTTTATTTCTGTATATAATTTAATACAAATTTTTAAAGCATATTAGACTGATAATGATCCATTGACTGACCAATGTGTGTCTTGTGTTTGTTTTATTTATTTAATTTATTATTGTAATGGTTTTAATAATTAGTTTAATTAAAAGGTGATCTGTGTGTCATCTATGTTTCATTATATGTATAAGGGCTTGTGTGTCCATTTCCCATTGTTGTATTTTTATACTCCCAAGTCCCCCTCACCAAATTTTGAGTATTGTTTTATAATGAAAAGAAGAGCAGTAACTCACTTCACACTAAGTTATAGTGACGCAGTAGATAGGATCTTGATGCATTGGATGGGAAGATGCTGCAACTCGAGACGTAAGTGGCGCACCTCAAGTTATTACCCCATGGGTCAAGGTTGGTCTATTATTTAATCAATGGATCAACCTTTAGTATTATCTCATGATCACATCATCATTTTTTTCATGGTTTATTATTTTGTGAAGATGTAGTTTACGCACGATCACATAGAATAATATACAAGCATGCAGGATAAAATGAACATGTGAAATAATGAGTATTTTTTATTTATTTCATGGTAAGTTTTGAGTGATATCAAATACTACATTATTATCATATAGAAAATGATTTATTTCATCACATTAAAACAATACAAAAAACCACAAAAAAATATCAAGTCATGACAACCTTCCACCATTCGCATTTGGAAAAAAACCAGGTGTTTGGGGAGCTCATCATTCCATAGCTGAGGGTGCCTCTTACTGCCAAGGAGTTTTTATGAGATTGGTGGTTTGACTTAACTAAAGTGGTATTAAGTATTATCCATATTTAACTTGATATCATTTTATAGGAAATCATTGAGTAAATCAAGTTATGATTTTAGAAGATGGGACTTCACTCAACAAATCAAGAAACCATGAGTAAATGCAGTTGGTCAGCCAAATGCCTACCTTGAACCCTCTAAGTAGTGGCATAACCAAAGATTATAGACTATGAGGTGATGTTCAGATATCCTTTCCACTATAATAATCAGGTGGTTGATTATTCCAATTCTAGTATATAGGGTTCTTAGAATTTGATAAAATAGTGGGATAGATTTAATGGTTTAATTAATTAATCAAAATATATAAATCAGTAATTAAGATAAAATGTACTAATCTTATAGAATTTTATTTTTGTAGAAAATAGAAATTTATACCACAAAAAATACTATGATAAGCTTCCAAATAAAGTATAGGCACTTGTGAACAATACTATAGTTTGGTAAATTCAAGGTGCTAGTGTCCCCAATACTTATTAAACTACCTAAGGAAGTGAGGGTGTAACATACTTATAAGAGACTCATGTATGTAGAATATTAAGGGAATTTAATAATGTTATCATCAATTTTTTATGTTAGTTTTGGTCACTACACTAGCACATGGGTGATATAACATATAGTCTCATCTCCCAGAAGCTTTCAAGGAGAAAGCGAATGAAGATATGAAAGAGGTGATGATTATATTGGTTATGTGTAAATTGAAATATGGATCACGATATTTCAATAGATCCATTTCTCATATCATTTTCACCCATTTACTGAAGTCTCATTTTATGTTACAAAAAAATTATTCAGTAAACACTTCATTACCTATTTCGGGAAGGTTTTCTAGGTAAATAAGAATATAAAAGATAGATTATTCTTAATTCTTGTGGTGAATAAATTTAAAGACAAGGAAAAGAGGCCAGTGGAATGTATCACACTAAGGAAATATTTTCAACGTCCTTTAATGAAAGAGGTATTAACAAAATGTTATTTTCTTTTTATAACATGAAATAAATTTTATGGAAGTTAGATGTATTAAACTGAAATGAATTATCAAGAAGCCACTTATTTTTTAGGTATATTCATCAATGTAAGATTTCAGTTTTATTTCTATGGTATTCCATATAATATGCCTATAAAATATGTGGAATGATTTACAATAACCAAGTAATCATAGAAACGTTACTAGAAGTCTGGTGTATTCTCCATGTTGCTGATAAAGGGTGATTCCTACGTTAATAGTGAGAAACACATAACTTTTATATTTCCAATTGAATGATTCTTATAGAATTATTATTGAGTATAACCAAAAATATTCTTATCACATGTCCTTTACACACAAGAAGACATTATTCCAGGTTTCGTAATGAATATTGTTTTGTTGTCAAATACTCAACCAATAGTTCAATAATACTTGAATCATACCCAATACCTGATGAATATAAATGTAATAATTATTTACCCAATTGTGGAAATATAAATATTAGTCAAGAAAAACAAAAGGTTGATGTCAAGGATATACCTAGTTTGGTATTTTATCTTGGTAAAACTAAATATCTTTGGTATTGCTGATTTATGTCTTTATTTTGGATAGATAAACCTTTAGAAATAAAGGTATGCCATAACACTTTTGGAACTATTTCCTCTAGAGAAGATGAATTATTCCAAGGGTAATCTAGAGGTATATATACTTCACCAGATTCCTTAATTCATTAGGGAATAGTAAAATGAAGTATGATATATGTATGGTCATAATATATGAGTTGATTTAGGTCATCATTCCAAAAAAATATCTTGACCAAGCAATCATCTATCAAAATAATGTTATGTGTAGTAATTCATAAGTGCATATTACCTTATCTACATCATAGAATTGATGTTAATAAAGAGGATTAATGATGAAGTATTACATGCTAACATTGATCAACAAAAGGTAGTATGGGTCAATTCCTAAACTCATAATTTATACATTAGAGTTATGATGTAAGTAGTATCAATGTTGAAACTTGAAAAATATTATATAATATTTCATGATGTGAATTGAAAATAATGGTGATATCCCTTAAACACATGAAAACTATTATGACTAATGGATATTATAACTATTATATTATGATGATCATCCATTATGTCCTAAGAACATGTGTTTGTATGCATAGATATTGTTAGGAAATAAACAAACTTGCATCAAGAACAAACACATTGTGCATCTAAATTATTTATCCTAATAGTTGTTTAGGATATTATATAATTATTTAAGATAGAAAATTAGTAGTCAATTGATAGAATACATTTCTATAAAAGGGTTCACATATCTAATTGAGATATTACAAGAAAAATTTGCTTGGGTTTAGTCAATGCTAATGATTCACAAATGGTTTTCATAGGAACTAGTTCCATAAGAGCATGTGGAACAAGAATGTTCCAGAGTGACATACTATGTTGGAAGGTGAATAAACATACTGATGGGTTTTAATTCACCGTGACCGGTGATACATTATTCATTATGAATAATTATTACTATAAGTAATAAGTCTATGGAAACTAGCTAATATTTATAATATTAATTAAAAATTCAATAATTGATTTCATGTATCCAAGTGAAAAGGGTCTTATTATTTTGAATACTATGGTGGGTATTCAAATGAGATTATACTTGGGTGGTACAAGAGCGGTACCAATAAGGATCGATTGGTTATACCAAGACATTATGCCTAAATCCATTTGAATTTTACTTATCATAGCTAATATATATGATCATTTTATTGGGAATTACATGCCATGACCACCAATCATGGAAGGTGTCTATACAATAAAAACAAAAGGGGGTGGTCATGTCACAAAATGCTAATAAAGGTTGCAAGTTACTAAAATCCAATTTATGATTGAAGTAAGAAAAAATAACATAGATTATTCATTTGGAATGAATGATTTCCATTTTTCTATTAGAGGTTAGTGGGAGTGCCAATGTTTTCTAAGTAAAATATGTTTGGTAACATATGGGAAAAAAATATTTATCTTACAGTTAGTTAAGACCGGGATGAAATAATCTACTCTCTAGTAATTGAATTTAAGTAGAAACCTAATTTATAGGGAATAAGATCTACTGATTTGGATCTAATGGTTTCTTGGACCTAGTAAATCATACATATAGTAACATAGTACTAAAAAATACAAATTGGGATAATTCAAGTTAGAATTGTTTCCAGTGTCACATGAAATATATCTCTCCTGGTTGACATGTTCAGGACATGGGAAGATATTAACATGGTGATTTGAAATTTATATGCTTAAGCGATGGATCAATCACACATTCCATGATATGTATAATAATTGATATTTTCAATATATACTTTATAGTAGGAAAGTATTAGTTATATCAAAGATCATTTCAAGGAAAGTAGTGAGAACTATCTGATTGTACTTCAGAAAGTACAAAAGATATATACCTAGTAAGTAGAGAAGAATAGGTACTAGTTTTTAGGAGACAGAAACTAGTCTTCCTTAGATTCATGTGATCTAGTATCATAGTTAGGCTAAGATAATGAGGGAGAAAATCTCATACAATCCATTGGTATCCATACCTATAAATACCGAGTACATTATAGATTTTGAGGTAGCTATGAAGTAGTTAAATGCAATGATTTGTTCTAGTTCTTAGAATCACACCTAGTTATTAATGAATTAACATAATGTAAATTATGATATTCTTAATAACCAAGATGTCAAGTTATGATAGTGAAAAAAAGAATATACTCAGTGATACCATATCTTGAGAAATTTTACTCAAGGAGGTGAGGTTGTCGATAGCAGAATAGCCACATGGTGGAATCATGGAGGACCCAGTATCTAAATATGTGACTCGGTAGAAACATAATCTTAATCATGTAAGAACTAACATGGTTGGTTAGTAAGTTAGATCTAGTGCAAGTGGTTGTATTTTAATAGTGGGTTCCCTAGAACCAACTATACAGTACTTTTTATTACCATATCATGTATACAGTTATTTATACATGATGTATTCATACAATTATAGTGTAGAATTTTTTTCATCCATTATTGAAATGGTAATTTTCATAGATTAATTATCATATCAAAAGGTTATAGTAGATCTTAGGCTATAATTAGAACCTTGAGATACTCTATAATTAATCTTAAACAAAGGTAATATGGTCTATATACATCTTACTGACTAGACGTAGTAGATGTTTGACTGTCAGGTGCTTGGGGATCCTAAGAATTAATACTACTTCTCATGAATTTATCACTTGGTGATCTCAAGTAGTGAGATCATTAGGAAAGACCTACCACTAAGAACACTATATGTTTTTGGGTCATTATTTGTTATTATCTATGGACATATGTATTGGTCTCTTAACTTGAGATTATTATCAATGTGTGTCATCTGATCGAGTACTTTGATGAAAGGAAAAAAATTTGATAAAGAAATCATGGTGAGGTAGCTTGTGTTGGGTACGTCATTGGTGGTATGGCATTGATTGAATGGCCAAGAAAGGATTTTTCGCTTCTAGGTTAAGGAATTAATATATCATGGGCCTCATTGATCGGGATGGTAGTACATTCATAAGACCACAGCCATTGAATTTGAGGGTAAATCCATCCAGTTAGATCAAAAAAATAATAAATCAACAAAAGGATGATGAAACGGGTGTGCATCCTACTTTATGAGATATTAAAGACAAAGAGATTATATTACACAGTGCGTGTTTGTAGGTTGGTTGTTAGAGTCGTGAATTTCCTTATCTCTTTAGGGGATATGATGAGTTTCTATATCCCACTCTTGGTATGTGAATAATATTCACTAATATTGAGATAAGCACCTATAGGGTCACACAAAATAGCGTATTCAAAAATATTCCCTATTCAGCTAAATAAGTATATTAGACATGGTGTAACCCACCACTGGGGTCCAAGATATGTCCAAGGTTATACTATCACTAAAGAAATAAATAAATTCATAATATTCAATTTAGTAATATTTGGAATTGAATTTATTTATTAAATTTATTTAAAAAATTTAAAGTAAATACATAGAAAATATTATTTTAATAAATATTAGTTTATAATCATCAGTGTTCATTTAATATTTCCAAGAATGGATAGTGGAGTTATTGACTCAAGTATTATCATGTAATATATTTATTATATTACAAGAAAGTGATAATAATATTTATAACTTAGTGAATTAGCCATATTATGTCATTTATAGTGTGTTAATTATTTGGGGACTGGAGAAGAAATTATGGATAATTTCATAATATGCTATAAATAGAGGAAGAGTGGCCCTTGAAAGCAATTATTCATTAACTCTCTATCTCTTATTCTCTCTCCTACATTCAATATAGAGAGGCTCTAGATCTAGGGGTTCAAATCGATCTCTCACTCACGCATCACAAGAATGTTGATGCAGTGATCATCATAGCATCAAAGGAATAATTATATCTTCACTCTAGCACCCAGATTTTGAAGATCAGTTCTCCTATAGATTCTTGAAGTATGTATGGATGATCTAGAGGAATTCGGATTCTAATTATTCAAGTGGTAATCGCTGAATATGAGTAGATGTCGAGCATGAATTCAGATTTACCATGTATTTATGGTTTTAATTTTGTTCTTAATTTATTTCATGTGTGATCCTCATGCTGATATTGGTCAACGTTTCACTGACGATGATGAGCTCATGTCGATTGTTGGTGGAAAAATTTTAAATTCATAATTTTGGGGCTTCCTCTATGCACCTGATACCTGTATATTATTTATTATTTACCATTTTTATGCTCTGATCATGAGGGCATAGTCTCCCCACAATACCATCATTGGACCCTTAGTACTAGTCGAAAACCTATGTCATATGGGGAGTGTTCATGAGTCTATGTGACAGACCTTCCAAGGGCATTGTTTCAGTGTCTCCATGGTTGGAACATCACTTTTTGTATCATAGCCTTATTTTACTTTGTCTTAATTTTTTGGTCTGGTAGATATGAGACTAGGAATGTGTCAGCACTTAGTAAATTAGTTGTTTTGGGATTGATGAACCCATGCATAGGGAAAATACCAAGCGTCCAGGGATGGAACTATTTTTCTTTTTGTTTACTATTAAAATTTATTAATATTTCACCTCAATTGATTAGTGCATTTCTACTACCTACTAATTTATTCAAGTTACAGTATTTTACTCTTGGCTGGGTATGGAAAGGAAGTGTTGTTACATGAATAATTATACGGACATAGAGATTCACCTTCCCTTCATATTCCATGTCATATATGTTGCATTTATTGACTACCTGATACATGTTATATATTTCATAGGTAATTTAGTATCATTTTTATCTGTAAAACTTGTTCAGGTGATTATTTAGCATGCTTCATATATATCATTATTTTTTGGTTTCCTATTTATATGTTTGTAATCTTTACTGCAAAGTGATAGAAAACGCTGTTATAGTTCTGATATATTATTGGTTATTAAAAGTTTCAAAATAACCTAAATGGGGTTTTCCCGTACTGATTAATGGTGGCATCTTAACTAACCAATCATGACATGTCTGGGACAAGAACTGTTGGTTTCATGAGCTCAAATATAAATATTTACAATTAAATAGGGGGTAAATACAATTTATAGAGTATGGTCCTTTTAAAATTGGAAATTGTGACCCATATAATAGAACAATATTATATGGAAAAGTTATATTCATTAATAAAAGATAAAAATATGTTAATAGTTAGATAACTTCCAACGGTAACTTATAATTGAAAGTACCTTTATCAATTGGAAATGGTAATTCATCTAAATAGAAATTGGTATGTTTTAAATTAAAATACTTATAGGAAATGATTTACTTTATGAATTTTGGTACTTATATAACTTAGGCATGATGAATTTTATGAATAAACCCCTAAATTCATAACTGGACCCAAATAGGTCTGTTGGTGCATGTTTCTTATAAGATAAATCCCTTAATTCAAAATTGGAACCAAATAGTTCAGTAGGGGAATGTATATTTTATGATAAACTCATTAAGGGTGTTTTTAAATTTAATAAATTAATAGTTATGGGTTACACTTATATGAACCAAAATTACTATGACAGGACCCTTATAGTTCACCTTTAAATATTTCATTGCTTTAGTACCTAACCCCATAGGGTTATATTTATTCTAATGGGATGGTTATTTAAAATGTCAAAAACCACTTATAAGGGTTATATATAAATGTATAGTGGTGTCTTACTAAACTGATCACCTTAAATAGATAAATACATTTTTCATACTTTGTATATTTATTATTATAAGGTGTTAGTTAACTAAAATTCCAATTTCAACCTGAAGGGTGATTTCCCTATAGACTGGAAATGATATTTTTTTAACTAATCTCATTTGTTAGAACACTAGGGTTGACTAAAGTGGATACAAGAAAATTTATAGGATAATTTTCCAAACTTGTGATAGGATTTCAACTAGATAAAAAACTTGAAATGATGTTTGATATAACATATTCAGGTTTCCTTGTGGTGTTAGATAAATAATTTACCAAGTATCATTTTTTTATAACTGGTACTTGATGTTCTTGAACTGAGACTCTTAAATATTTAAAAATAAAATATTAATTAGTGTAATAGATAAAATGAATCCTTAATGTGGTGTTCTTATTTTTTACCCTTGTGTAAGGGTTGCTTAAATCATTCCTCAAGTTCTACCTTAGATGAGAACATGTACATCACCCAAATGTATTTATTGAATTATTTCTTTTATAGAGACATTAGAGGTTAGGAAAGCATGCCTAGTTAAATTTTTGGTGTGACCTATTTGTATGGTCGGAATTTTATGCTTCAGTAAGGGGATATTTCATTATAGGTATCTCCCCCATAAGTAAAAACCTATAAAAATTCTTATAATTATATTTAGGTGAAATATTTCATTATGGTTTCATTAGTCCCAAGAAATAATATTTATGATGAAACAAAACCCCCATATATACGAGTGGTTGTCTGGTATGTTGATCCTTGTTGAGGGAATGAGCATCGGTTAATGCTCCAGTTCTATAGGTTAGACATTCCAAGGGAATGGATATCCTCTTAGTAGGTTATTGGAATCTTCTTCTTGTTAACTAATGGAAAACTTGAGAGTTTTTCATTCGGATTAACAGTCATGTGGCATAATATGACTCTGAGCTAAATTTTTTACATGGGTTATCGGATATTGGGATGAATAGGGATGATAGGCCTATGGATAATATCAAATGATGTACCATTTTTTGATGAAATATTAGGGTAGTGTTCCTTGATAAACATGATACCCATCAATTTGTTAAAAATTTATAGTGAACAATATGAGTTTAGTGGAATTTTTTATGTTTTCAATGATTACACTAAGTTCTCAGTTCATCACTGAAGTACAATGAGTTGTTTGTTATAGGAATTTGAGTTTTTCCAGTACTTAGGATGATGTTGTGAGAGGGTCGGGTGTTGTAACACTGATGTTATGTTTATTTTTGGATTATCTTCCTAGTTCTAATGATGTGTGTGATTGAAAATTGGGATATCGTCACTTGTAATTATAGGGTAAGTTTGATCTAGTGCATTTTTAAGTGGCCAGATTTTCCCTCTTATTGGTTTGGGGTTTGGTAAAATCATTTTTTCCATATATATAAATGATTTTTAGTGGTAGATGGAGTGTGTTTCATGGTATGAGTTTCCATTATTAGTAAATAAATATTAGGACACCCCCAAGGCGAGGAGCATCACATGAAATATTATTTAGTATTCTCTTCTAAGTATACGGAGCGCAACAAAAAAATCAATCTGGATATAGTTAGAGTAGCTTAAAAATTACCTTGAGACTAGTAGTTTGGGTTATCTGGTCCCTGTTATGATTCCTAATATGAATCCTGGTAATGGTTTTTGATCAAATCTATGTGCTAGATTTCAGTTTGGGTTACTTTAGTGACCCAGAGAGTGTAATTATTTTCACTCATGTTATTGATTTCATGGTAGTATAAAAAATGGTTGAATGTGTATAAAACCTTTGGGAATGCTGTGAGTTGAGGTTGGAATATGTTGGGTCTTTTTTAAATAATAATTAAATGTCTCAATTATGACAACATCTTGGTTATTTGATGATAATGATTCAATGGTTGTAACCAATCTCTTGAAAATAAGTCATATTTTAATGGTTTGATTATTATTCTTACCCATAGTTGGTTATGGTTGGGTGGAAACCATGTCGATCACATCATCTTCAATGTGATGGGAGTGTATTAGATCTTATTGGTAATCTTTGATATCCTCTTAGTGTACTCATAATTCAAATATGATCATGTAACCTATCTTCACATCACCCATGGTACATTAAGAGAGAATCGGTTATATTCCAAGATAAATAGAGGAAAACATACCTTATTAGATTGATAAATAGAATCCTTGAGAATAGATGTTTATTGAGGTTTGGTTTATCCTGAGTGATACATGCATTCTTTTAGAGGAAGGCCTTATATGGACACAAAGACAATAGTTGATTCATTGACTCAATCTCTAGGAGAGATACCTTCATTGGGTTGGTTAATATTCTTGATATGTGGATATCCCAAATATGTACCAACATATCACTTTTAAAATATGAAGTATAGAATACCTTGGATGGATCCTTTGACTCTAGTAGTTGATTTCAATGTAACCCCAGACTTGCAGTTGGGATCAGTTAATAGGGTTAAATTGATGACCCAAGGTTATTGGATCGGGTATACACCTATGTTCGTATTGTGGAATGGTGAAAGAAATGATCATTTTAATAAGATATGTCACCAGAACCTAGTTATGGGATTATGTGGGAATTATTGAATAAAACATGAGATTCCTTGAATTAAAGGCATTGTAATATGATTTTTTACAACATCACCATCAGGTTCTAGATTTTACAATAATAGTGGGCCAAAAGTATCTTGACTTTATTCCTTTTATTAGTTAATGGAGATCGATGAGGAACCATGGAAGACACATGTCCAGAAGGAGATGGATGTAGTAAAATTTCATCCAAGGATTTTTTGTGTAAAATTTGGTGTGACCAAAATAAATATGGATGGTTGGGATTTTACCATTAGATTAATTTTAAAATCATTTCAGAGTGCATCACTTGAATCCTAATGGAATATATAAATAGAAAATTATGATGGTGGGAAAAACATGATATGGACTTTTCCATTCAATCTAGAACCTATTATAGTAATCAAATTATCTAGGTTAATGAAATTGACAAAAACATGATCATGTCTTAGGATAGACATGTTTGGGTAAGCACAATCTCAATGTTTTGGTTTTGAATCTGAGCATTGGATAGAGTTTAGCATCTTAAGTACCCAGTGTTTAAAGTAGTTCTTATAGGTCCATCGGGTCTATGAAATATGACATGACTATTTGAATATGAATTCAATACCAAGGTGGGTTTGGTGATTTTTTTTGTACACCAAGTCTTCTTAAGGATGAGATGTTCTAAGGTTGGGAGTCTGTAGTGTCCCATGTTTTGGGATGGATGTAATTTTTTGTGGAATTTAAATTTTACCATTTTTTGGATGATTCATTTTATAAGACAATATTTTGAAATTAAATCTGAGCATTGGAACAATTAAAAGTGTTTTTTAGACAATATTTAAGGCTCAAGGGGTGTCTCGGGTGTTCTATTGAGTTACTAGAGCAATGGAATTCGAAGGACCAATTTTTGGAAACCCAAAGGGAGGATCATGATTAATGAATGGTTATTATTAACCATGAATTTAATTTTTGATGGTCCTGGATTGTGTCACATAGTTTAACAAACCATACAACTGAGGCCACATAGTCATTCAGAAAGTCTTCAATAAATTTAAAAGGAGTACATGTGGTCTATGAACGGGTTTTCAAACCTTGAACCTATCCATGTGATGGGGTGACCCTTTTGGTAGAAATAACTATACTAGTAATGAATGGTTTTTTTAAACAATGGGTCTATCCATGTGAGATGAATTCCACCTTGTACAATGATTCCTCATGGTTTTCACATGGTTTTCAAAACCATACATCCAGACCATGTGTCTCATTAAAGAGATTAAATTACCCTTATCCCCTATTTTATTTTATGCTTCCACTGCTCTTTTCACTGCCCATCCACACATTGAATCCCTAATTATTGGGATACTTATTCCTCTCTTATAGGAATGTAGTGATCTCCTTCATCCAAGCTTAGAATCACTCATGGTCTATCACATTGGAATCCCCTAGATGAGTCTATGATTTTTCCTTTCCCCTCTATTAGTTTATCTTTTCGTGTTGAATTTTATTTCAATGTGAGGTCATATGTTCTATTTTTAAGATTTTTGTCTATTTTTATATATTTTATCATTATTTATCAAACTAAATCCAGGAAATAGATGGGTGTAGAATCTTAAGAATTGAGTAGGTTTTCTATGGATTCTACCATAAAGACCAATAAGTTTATAAAATACTCTATTGTGTTGCGTTCATAAATTATATGTGTTTCCTTGTGAATGTTAAATTTAACATGTAAATTATTATTCTTAAATTCATATTGTTATTGTGATTTTAAATTTCACCATTAGAGAGGACATATAACTTGACTCAAACCAACCCTTTGGGTTTGTCTCTCATATGTCTTGACCTTAATAATTATACTTGGAATTAAAACCATTTTTTGAGGTGAGTTAACTTTCCCTCCCATATAATGGGAAACTAAATGGAATTAAATGAATAATTATCAGTGTGGGTGTTTGTTTCCTTATCTTAAGATCATTTTTTATAGTAAAATATAACCTCCCTTTTGGATATACTGACCAATTCAAATAGAATAAAATGTTAATAGAAAGGATCTACACTTGTCCGATCTTAATTAATAAACATAATGTTTGACTCATCTCAAGTGATAAATTGATAAATGGCATAGACCTTACCATGGCCATCTTAACTAATTATAAATTAAAACCAAAAAAATTATACCTGAATCATGATTTGTAATTCTTGTGTACATATACTTTCTTATTACTTATATATAAATTGTAATACATGGGAATGGAATCCAGGATTGTGATATTCAGGCATGGCATCCCTTACTATGATAATAGATCATGAAATCCCTTATAAATCTTGATACTTGGGAATGGTGTCCCTTACTATGATACTCAATCATGGAATCCCTTATTGTAATAAGGGTTCATGGTTTCCCTTATTAATTATGATACTTGGGCATGGAATCCCATAGAAATTGTGATACTCAAGCATGGCATCCCATATAAATTGTGATACTCAGACATGGAATCCCTTATTTTGAAACTTGTACATGTAATACCTTATTATTATTATTATTCCATGAGACTCTTGTGGATAAGAATGAATTCCCATGTTACGCCTCTAGTCCTACCTACCACTGCATATGTATATATACGACTATAGATTTTACTACATATATCATGTATATATATACATAAATTTTTATACACACATATATATATACATATGAGTATACTTATATATATATATATATATGGTGACACATCATCATAATAATTCTTTTTTAGGATAAAGAAGGTATTTCTAACTTGTTTTCTGTTAAGTAACATGAGTCCGCCTTTTTATATTTATTTATTCACTGAATTATTTGATATACTTGTACACTAATGTATTTTATACTAAGATACTGGATGACATTGGTCATCATTGGTGGTGACATACTGAGTTTATATCACACCCAATTCGAGCTATTGATTGTTACCCGAATAGATCTCCTAGCTTCATATTTAGGATTAAGATTTATTCTTGTGTTATCACTCTTGTAAATGGGATTATTGGAGAATAGAAAAGCGCTATATCTCAGGATAAACATGGAGATTTCCTTTTGGGATTTTATTATTTTTTTGTATTATTTATATTCTTGCTACTATGTATTCCTATTTTATTTTTAGTATTTGAATGACAACATTTTGTATACAATACTATATATAGCTTTGGCCATTTATTATTGTTATATGATTTATTTATAATGCCTTATTTTTATAATTCTACTATTTTTGATTATTTATAATATACCATTTTACTACTATAGTTTTGAGGGTATAGTCTTTCCAAATTACCATTATTGTACCCTCATTTCTAATTGGTAGCCTCTATTGTACAGGGAGGCGCACTTGGGTCTATGTGATTGACCATCCTGAGACGCTAATTTGGTGGCTCCTAGGTTGGGAAGTTATACATAATAATATATTATTATATATAAAATATTAATTTCATTATATTAGGATGGATACAATATATTTAGAGGAAGTAAAATAAGAAATAAACATTGAAATAGTTTAAAAAGATAATTACCACTTCCTTGAGATACATATGTTGGGTTACACCTTAATCCTTCTTAGAATAGTCTTAGGAGAAGATTATAAGATCAATAAGGAAGGAAATGAATTTAGTATGGTTATTGGGTAGGGTGAAGATAACAAATAATGTTCAAAAGTTTTGAATAATGGAAGATAAATGTTCCCTTTTGTATGCGAGGGGAGGGACACACATGGAATTATTGAAAATGTTTAAAAAATATAAATAAATTTTCTTATGAAAGTGGAGTCAAATAGATGGGAAATAAAACATAATATAATATAAGGTTTAAATAAAATCAAATAATAATATTTATACAATTTTATACTCTAAATTTTACACTTATGTCTCAGTTTAACCCCCCCCCCTGATAAACCCATTTTATCCTAAACTATTCTGATAAATTTTAACTATTTTTACTATTTATTATAACCAAATATTAAGTTGACCTTGTTACCTAGCATCAATATAAAATAAAAGAGAAGGAAACCAATATAAAGATATAATCACAGAGGTAATTTAACATATAGATATAGGAGGAAGTCAACATTCATATCCAACTAAGAATAAAGAGTCTATCCATATCACCCAGAGTCAGTGTTTTACAAATTCTAGTAAACCAATTTAATCATTTCAATATCAACTATAGGTGACCCACCTCTAACAAATGGAATACCATGACCCAGAGGTTCTTACCCCAAAATGGATGGAGGACCCATACATCATATGTGCTAGATTAAGAGTGTTATCTACTCCATAGATAGAAGAAAAACCCCCAAAGTGTGTATAGGGATTTCCAATCCTATCTATATAGTAAATAGAGGACACTCACCCTAACCTATGAAAGTTTTTAGGGATTTTCCAACCCTAATATCACTCCATAGATCTATCTCATATTTCAAAATCATCCAACCATTATGTAAGAATAAAACTAATCAGTCCACCTCTCTTTGTACCTCTTGTATATAAAAAAATGTCATAGTCATGAACTACATAGAGTTCTACTCATGAGGGACTACTCACGGTTAAAATTACATTTCCAAAAGATGTATAAAAATGATGTGAAACATTTTAAGAGAAGTACGTAGTGTGTCCCTTAGTTTACATTTGTATACTCCCATTTCATCGCATGGTCATGTCCTGGTGTAAGAAATGACATGTGAAAATCCATATACAAGATGTGTCGTCTAGGGAACATGTTGTGTGGGACCACATAGTGTCCAATTAATTTACACAATGTAAATGGATTGGTTGGTAAGGTAAGATTTCAGGATGTATAGGCACGCCACATGGCTGTGTGATTTTTATCTAGGATGGAAACCCTTATCATTCTTAAAAACATACTACATTGTGCGTGTCATTCTTGAACACCTGACATGTAGTCGAGAACTTTGAACCAGCCTATCACCTGACCATATCTTTCTGTTTCTATCATATCTACCATCAAAATCACTTGAAGCTTCACCTTAGGCCCATATATATATGGTATTTCCATTGGTCATCAATTTTGATCCTCACTCAATAGAAATAGGGATGTTCATCATTTTGAACAACATTCTTCACACCACACACCACCCATGGTGTGCCAGATCTTATTAGTACCCTATGATCTCATCATTGTTCATCAATACTCCAACTGTAATCATATCATCCATGATACAACCAAGCATTGAAATCTTGGATTCCATCTTAATTTGATCTAGATCCATAGTCAAATCGCAAGCCTGATATAGTCTAATGACGAAGAAGAAGAATGAGGTCAGGTTTGAACAATAAAAAAAATAGAATATATGGATTTTTTTGTGTTCTATAACACCTCCCACGGTTAAAAGAGACATATAAGTGGATTAGGGCTCCATCACGATAAATAAATTATATGGAAGAAGGAAATAGTAAATCAATAGGATTATGTTATCATTGATATAGAGTTAGAATTCATATTAAAATAATAATCCATGTTCAAAATCTAAAATAATGGTGAAATAATTCAAAAATAACAAAGACCTTCATTTTCATTTGATTAATCATTATTAAATAATAAATCTAAAATTATTTTATTAGTGAACTCCACAAATTCTATCATTGATGATGATCCATGTGGAATCTATTCAATGATCCTCAAATCCCCACGTTCATTGTAGAAGATCATCCCAAAGAGGGAACATTATCTCCTTGGGAAATCCCTGAGGGTTTTACAGAAAACCCTGAGGGTTTTCAATAATAGGGATTAAATTATTTTTGAATTAGATCATAATATTAATTAAGTGAATTAATTTATTTATTTAATTTATCTTTTTAATATGATGGTGATGGAAAATCATCCCAAAAATATATGCATAAAAACATATATTGTGCATAGATTAAACCCCACATAATGAGTCCAACTACAATCTCATATATCTCATTCAAGTCTCTAAGCAATGGTAATTTCATTATTTCTAAAAATATTCACATATGTGGTTTATTATATTTAATATTTTTAATACAATAATTTTAAAGTCCCATGACACATGTAATGATGCACCAACTCTAAATAAAAATAATATATATATATAGAAATATCCTAAGGTTCTAAACAATAAAATTAGATTCATTACTATATTAAACCATCATAATCCCCATGGGTTTTGATTAATACATATATATGGTGGCCCTTGGGGTATGTTTTATATTTTGTATGATATGATGGATGTGTGTTGAGGTTATTTTTTAAGAGGGGTCTAGATATGTGGGGGATAATATTGTTTATTATATTTATTTTCTATGATCATTGCTTGTTTTATTGACCTTGATTTTATTGTGGTCATGAGAACCTAGGCTCTAGGGTAGGCTAACTTAACCAGGATGACCTCCCTTTCTACTAGTTATACAAGTAAAGTGTGTCATATTTCCTCTACCTAATGATGTGTTACTAGAAATGTTCTAGTATCTGAATTAGTTATGTTATTCTAGGTTACCTACCCTTAGTGATTGTCTGGAAGAGCTTGTGACATGTATTCTTTGGTTGCTAGATTGATATAAGAAAATCATATTGGTCTTCATTGGATTTCATTATTTTTTTGACATTTGTGGAACCTAAGATTGGTTTATTTTATTTCCTTATTTTATCTATGACACGGTTATTTCTTTTATTGATAATTATATTCATACATTGTGTGTTGTTTTTTTAAATAATTTTTGAAAAATATTTTAATGGAATATTGAAAATGGAAAAAAAATTATTTCATATGGAATGCTTGAATTATAAATATTTATTTTAACATATTTTTTCATTTAAGAAAAATAAACAGGGGAGTTAAAAACCATTTTGTGGTGTCATTGGTTTTAAAAATAATTATGTATAAAATCCTATCTTCTTTTCATTTTTAAAAATATATTAAATCGGGTCCTTAATTAATGGTTAGGTATGTTCTAAAGAAGTTGGTGGCCTACAGAGCTTGTTTAGGATCACGCCATTATTGTATTTCAGTTTTAGGCTTTTATTTATCTCTTTTTCACTCATGGGGCATGTCCTCCATAAATTCTAGTTAATGAATATTGTGGATTTGAGGTTAGTGTTTATTCAGTTTTATTAATTGAGTTAGTTATTTTTTCCTATTATATGATTTTTATGATTTCTGTCCAAAATTTCTATTTACCTTTATAGAATTCCTAGCTAGTTGGGGCCTTTAAATGATTTATTTAATTTTTTTAGTTGTTTTTTTTTCAATATTTCATTATATCTATAGAGGTCACAACCAGAATAGAAGATACTTTTGTGGAGGGGGTCAGATGGTGAGATGAGGGATTTATTTTTCATTTTTTATATGTATTGGTTGTTAAATATATTAAAATTTATTTCAAGAATATTGTTTCTTTTAGAAGTAGAAATATGTCTTTCATATGGGTTAGGCTATATTTCTAGTAGAAATATGTTGTGTATTATACTCTAATTTATTGGTGAAGTCATCCCCAATAATTTCTTGTAATTTTTATGATACTTTTCATCATCCCAGGGGAATCTAGGATACACCTTGTGTGTATTGAGGCCTGATTTGATCATTATATGGATGGATGTATCAGGATAGTTCATGGAAAATGTTATCAGATACTAGGTTCATAATATGTCCTCAGATTCAAACAATCCTTTGTTATTTGGGAATTAATAGTAGTATGGATTTCAGTTATTAGAGCTTGAGATGTACACATGGGTGACAATTTCATAATTTTTCTCTTATTTAGATCCTAGAGTTTTAGATGGATGTCTCATCTTAGGTCATGGATTTTGATTTTATTTATTATTAGTTTTATGTGTTTGACATGAAAACTATTTTTCAATTCCCAATGAGTTATAAGTGATTTGGGGGTATTCTTGAGCATAGGGTTATGGTGAATGATGATATGGATATACAAAGATATCTCATACGGTATCACTAACCATGTAGAGCCTATGCGGATGGTTTTATAGACTTCTCTAAAAAAATGGATTTATATTCCATTTTGTTTTTCTTTTTGGCCTCCTTAAATTCCTAAGTCATTTCTAATATGGATTATCATTTATTAGAGGGGAATTAAAGAGGAGTTTATTTATGTTTGAAGTTATTGAAATGAATTTAATTTATTGTTTTATGTTATGTCTTGATTGTGATTAAAAACTTTAAATGCTTATTTTAGGTGAAAATGTGGTTTTCTAGTTTTATAAGAAATAATTATTTTCAAAATTGTATTTAGTTGGTTCTTATAAAATATAATTTTTTGTTTCTTAAAAAAATTCAAAAAAAAAATTGATTTCAATATGGGTTTGGAGAAATAAAAATTGAAAAAAATAGTTTTTTAGGAAAATATATTAAAATGAATCAGTTTAATTTGAAAATGAATTTTAATGGTAATAAAATTTTGGTATGGGTTTTGTTTTAATTTCAAATTGAGTATTGTGTTTTAAATTTATTTATTGGATGTTAGTGGTTTTGAAAAGGAAATTAAATTTTATGCTTTGTGGGTGATGTGTTAGGTTTCGATGCTATATATGTTTTGGTTGTGTCCCTTTATGATGGGAATGTTGGGTGTGTATTGTGAGGAATGAATTAAATTCATTCATGACTCATTTTATTTTTTATATTTCTTCAATATTGTTCAATTAAAAATAGTATAAGTAATTTTTCTTAGTATAATCATATTGATGTGATATTTATTTTTTAGAGTGGATTTCTTTCATTTTAGTCTCTACCTATACTATAAAAAGTCTATTTTCTAGAAACCCTTTTTGCATTATATCTTATGTTAGTACCTATTATGTTAGTAACTAAATTAATTTAGTATTTATTGATGCTCTTCTAGGGTGGTAGATTTATTATGAAGAATTAATGGAAATCCTCAACTCTTTTGACACTCCATAAGCTTCATTAGTGTGAGATATTTTGGGATTGTCAATTGGACCCAGTTAAATTATAGTTAGAATTATCAAGAGTTTTATGGTTGTTTATTGATTTATTTTTAGGATATGAGTTTGAATGATAATATTTAGGTAATTATGGGTAAGGTTTTTCTATTGGAATCTCTTTGATGGTTTTTATGGTATGTGGTTACCTTATAGTCTTCTTTATGTTTAGTAGTAGAGTTTCATTATTTTAGAGTTTCACCTTTGTGTTAAATGGGTGATATATTTTGGCTATAGATGTAGGATAATAGGATGAACCTTGTTTGTGTGCTAGGGTGGATAGGGTTTGGATAGAACTAGTTCATGTTGTATATAGACTGGTGATTGTTCAAGTTTTTTTAAGCTTGTTGTTAGGTAGTGTAACACTGTAGTAACCTTGGATCATTGTTCAATATAGTGTACTAAGGTTAAATCTAGTGTCATTTTTTGGATTTGGTTGGGATTTTAGTAATCTTGGGTACTTTTATTATTGGTGAATAGGTGTTCTATTAGAGTTTTTTTCTACTAAAGTTTATTTGGAATCTTGTGTAAGGTTTTCCATGAGTTTTTTTCAATGAGTAATATTTTTTTATAATTCATTAATCTCAACTTTTAGATGGATTATAAATTGTGGGTATACCATAATTTGTCTCCATAAACTTATTATTTTAATGTATGTGGTTTAGGTTGTTTGTGGCATTGAGAATTCTTATGATTTAGTGAGATTAGTTTGGTTGATTTTGGGATATATCATGAATAGTTAGGATGAGAGATCATTTTGAGTGGTTCAATTTTTTTTTATATCTATCCTTAGTACCACCCCCCAACACACCCACCTCATTAATTATAGTTAAAATGCATCTACTATTAAAATTACTTTTATTTTTATTGAAGACTTTCTAGGGGAATAAAGTGACATGGTGGGGAGAATTGTCACACCCACATGTGACCATGGACTTTATTTTATATTATTTTATAATATTTTATATTAATATGAGTTATTTTAGGTTTTAGTAATTTTTGTGTTGTGATTTTGAAGATTTAATGGTTTTTAGGGGTAACACCGTTAGTTTTCATGGTTAGTCAAACTGTGTGACAATTATTTGTTTGGCTCCACATCTTGGATAGGTAAATCTCAAACAGTTAATGCATGGACAGGAAGCCCATGCAAGGTCCTATGAGTAACTGTGTGAGGCCTTTATGGGGTTTACATAACCCCAAATGGTCAATGAAAAGTTTACTAAATCATGCAAAAACTATGTGGGTAACTCAGAATTTAAATTTTTTATGATTTACATTTTTTTCATCTGGATTTTAAAACCCCCTCTTCTCCCTTTCCCATCACCCTCTTGAGTACACACCCCCTAGATAACCCCCTCTATCACACGCACCTCCCTATAATGATATCATCTCTTTTTTTAGAGATTTTTTCATGATGCTTCATGATTCATGGATAAACTCTCAAGGTTGAGTCTCTACACCCCTCTTTTATCCCCCCTGTAAAATTTTCTTCTTTCACCCTTTATGTGTTCAAATCAGTTAAATCATACGATTCTTTATTAACCATATTTTGGTGTTTTCTTCATTGTTAGGGTGTTTTATTCCTTATTAACATCCCATTTAACTAGTATATGAATATTTTACCCATTTTCATTAATTCCATATAGGTTTTCTCATACCCAAATCTTTAATTTAAGAACTTTTTATCCCTTGAGGTTTAAATTAATGTCTTTATTTATTTAATGGTAGAATAAATTATCTTTAATGAATTACTAAAGATAAAATTGGATTCTATCATGGTCTCCATAGATATAAATGGGTTTATCAATGTTAAATGATGGTTTAAATTTTTTTACTAAACCGACAGTGTTAAACACTATTATGTTTACCAAATAGCCCATTAAAAATTATATTGAAGTTATTAAAAATGGTTTAGATTTTCAAATTAATTATTTAAATATTTCTACATGGAATTTCAAGTGGATCGTGGAAATCCATATATTGATATATAATTATAAGGTTATTTTTGAATAAAATTGGATTTCTAATGGTGTTTTAACTTTATTTGGGTTATAGGATAAATTAAAAGTATATTTAAGGGATTTTATAAAAAAATAGAAATTATTATATGGATTTTAAAGGATGGTCTTCAATACATTATTCTCAAGAAATTTTTTTCAAATAATTTCTAATTTTAGATAGAAGTGACTGTAACACCTTGAAATTTTATGAATTACATTTTTTTCAAATTAAAATTATTTTATTGATTACATTACACACTATACCAAGTTAATCTTGCTTTCTATACAACATCAAGATGAACTTATTCTGCACTTAATACTGAGTTTATATTTCAATACATGCAACACTAAGTTTGTATTATGATACATGAAATACCAATTAAATATTGTGTTACAAGAAACACTGATCTTAGATTGCATTACATGAAACACTTATCTTATCTTTCAGTACATGACACATTGAGTTTAAATGAAACATGTAGCATTATTAAAATATTAGTATAGTTATCACATAGTCATTGGAATGGTATCTATGAAAAGGATTAACTAAATTATGAAAATATGGATAACTCAAATTTACCAAATGAATTCATTGGTAACAAATTAATTATAAATTAAATTGATAACTATTTTAAAATTAAAAAATTACTTTACTAAAAAAACTATTTTTCCATTCACAAATATTTTTTATCTAAATAAATTAGAAAAACACTTTTAATGAATTGTTTTAATGAAATATATATATATATATATATTCAATCAACTATTTATCATTCAACTTATTTTTTCTAGAAAAAAATAACGACATGGATTTTCCCAGTTTTATTTTCAAAAAACTTCTGGGAAAATTCTGAGACCAAGCACTAAGACGGTGTGTGATTCTAATGCTTGGTGTGCTCGAAACAATCCATCAAAAATGTTTAGTTTTTAAATTTTTTGCATTAGAAGTTTTCCTAAAAAAAAGTGTAATAACTCTTAAATGGGTGCCTAGATCAAAAATCTGAGGGAACCTTTGCATTCAGAGTAGTGGGTTTATCCTAGAAATGACTTAAGATTAGTCAGAGTGGGGATATTGTGGAAAAACCTAAAAAGGACATAACTATAAATAAAATAATTAAATAAAATTATTTTATTTTTCAAATCCTTATAACTCATGAATGGTAACTCAGATTAAAAATATGAGACCACCCTTGAGCTCATGAGGGTGTTCTTTCCCTAAGTGGGTCCTAACCTCAACCGACATGTGTTGAGGGTGAAAGTTAATTTTTGGACATGAAATTCATTAAAATATTCAATAAAAATATTTTAAATTGGACGTTACGTGATGACACAATGATAGATTATTTTTTTAATAAGCGTCTTTAGAGATCTAGGGTTATCGTCATAACCCTGGAGTTTCTCTGAGGTAAGGGTAGGAGGCTCTTGCCGGCGATGAAAGTTTGGAGACTAGAGCTCGAATCGAGCGACAATAGATTGACGGTCATAATTCAAATCAATAATAAACAAACGACGATGCAGATACCATTATTCATCAGTAATTGAACTTAATCGAGGTAGGGGTTTATTTTTCTTCGTGATTTCATTCCGAGTTTTTTTCTCCAACGACTAATGTGGACTAACCCATGGATAGGTTGATCCATGGTTCGATCATGCATGTGGGATGTGTAATTTTTACTGCAAGATTAAAGGGAGATTAATCTATGTGATTATTGTTTTTCTCTCTTTATCCAATGGGGTGAATGAATCCTGAAACTAATAAAGCCAATATTTTTCCTTTAGGAATTCTTTGTGATTCTCATATCCCTGTTCTTAGTGTTCTTCACCAACGGACCCCCATGATTGCGGCGCAATTTTCCAAGAGGTTCTGAATGTGTTGGAACCCCCTAAGGGATGGGGAGAATAAAAAATTCAACTTCAATGAAGAGCATGATCTATATATCACATAGATGGCCCCATTTCAAAAAATGGAGCACCGAAGTGAGACCGGAGACCCACTGAAGGATGACCACCAGCGGTAGACCCGACATCCGCACCGGCGATGGTACACAGTGGTACGGGTGCTTGGTAGTAGAAGGATACTAGCTTGATATCTACTGGTGGAGGAACCCATAGAAATAGTCACAGGTAGTAGACAGGGCCACCGGCAGGCAGCCGGTAGCAGGCCTTGACAAACGCAGTAGGAGGTCGTGTCACGCGGCAAAGGGGCTGCGGTCTAGCTGGACCACGGGGTTTTCACGGGGTGGACCACCTCATCAAATGTTGTGTATATACCATGTTTATGGGGAGTATATGCGGCACCCACCGCATCTGGGAAGAAGAACCGACCCACTCGAGCAGACCGGGCTGGAGACAGCAGACCGGAATGGCAACAGGCCTTGCCCAGTCGGGGAGGGATGGACCTAGTGGGCTAGGTCGACCTGATGGTCCGGGTCATGCGAGACTTAGTTTGGGTCGATTTGGGTTGGCCCAACTGATTCAGACTGAACCCAGACCCCACCGGCCCATTTTTACTTAAATGCTCATAATTGTCAAACAGTGTGTTCATTTGACAAGTTTTTGGCGGTGTTGGGACCCTCACACTGAGAAAGTTATTTTGAGATAATCTAAGTGAGTTCCCATGGAATTTGGTGTATGGAATTTTTGATTAAGAAGGAGGTGCTTCCGGAATGAGTGTTCTAAGGATGGGATCTTGTGACTGGATGTGACATAGAAGCTATGTGGTTACCAAGACTATTTGTTTTACCTAAACTGGGTGTCTTACATAGATTATGTGTCTTATCTAAACTTTGTGTTTTACCAAGACTGAGTTGTTACTCTCTTATACCACCAAGGTGTGGGTCCTCTAGTCTTTGATGACACTCTTTGTGTTACCAACACTCTGTGTGTTATCTACACTTTGTGTGTTACCTACTCTAAGTGTGTTACCGACACTCCATGAGTTACCAACACTCCATGTGTTACTACTTTAGGGTATTATGGATTCTTATGAAAATCATGTTTAGGTACCATAAACCTATACTTGGTGACTACGTGACTTGGGGGCTTCCTGACTTATTGACACTCGGTGTGTTACCGACACTTTGTGTGTTACTGACACTCCATGTCTTACTAACACTCCATGTGTTACGGACACTCCATGTGTTACCGATACTCTATGTCTTAGAAAGACTGGATTTCTCAAGGAAACTACATACTTTTCAAGACCCTAGTGTTCTCTTGGTTACTTTTGGTATACATATTCTATGTTCTTACTATCAGATAGCTGGAGGAGTGAGATCTCCTGGAATTGAGTGTACTACAATCGGAACCATATGGATAGAAATGGATGAGACCTTGAGTCTTAGAATCCTTTAAGAGTATACATGGATGTTCTTATCATATGTTTTCTTGACATATACCTGTGTGGGATGACTCTATTGACTCTCTTGATTGTACTTCTTAGAGGCTAAACTCTGTGTACCTCTTTGGTAGTCTTCCTTGTATCTTTCTTTGTGCTCTTCTTTATGGTATACTTCATTTGATTCCTTATGGTTTACTTTGTGTAATTACATTATGGTTTGGGGTTCCTACTATGTATTGTTTTACTCACCCCTACACGGGCTTCATCTACACATGTCGTGTCTTGTACAGATGATCAATGCTTTAATGGAGTCCTTGGTGGACTGGGGCCAGGTGGTGCTTAGAGTGACTCGACAGATGAGGTGTGCTTCTACGGCTTCATACAATTATTTCTATACCTACTCTTCTAGTGGGGTTTTCTACGGATAAGATCCAAGAGCTTCTACTTTTCTATTTCATTTGGGCTTGTATTTTGGCTCATTTAATTTTCATTTTGTATTGTTACTCTGAGTGGTTTTTATTAGTGTGTTGCATATATGTTTACTTACTGTTTTTAGTTTCAATAACTTTCTTGGTGATGGGTTTGTATGTGCAATTTTATAGGAAAATTCATCCCCTTTGTTGGAAACGCCTACTCAGTACTAGTCACCAGCCCCTGGCCTATGGGAGGTAGAATTGGGGTAGTCATGGAACAGGGCCTGGGGGACGAGTCATGACAATGTGGTATCAGAGGGAGGTTGTTTCTACCTTAAGAACTCTATGTCTATGAGTTTGTTTGGGTGAAATAGTGTTTAAGTGTTTCAAGTTCATCTTTTAGGCCAGGGAATCCAGTTTTTGTGTAGTGGCCGACATATCCATACACCAGGACCCTGAGTTATGCAATTCAACTTAGTACATGAAAAAACTTTTTTTAGGGAAAAATAATTATACATTCATCGTATAGGAATGGGTTGTGTTTTCCATGTCCTTCTTGAGTCAGCTCACCAGGTATACTCTATTCATCATGGTACATCTTTTTTTGCTTCAAGATGCTTCCACGTAGACAGCCATCCAAGATTCCATTGCGTGATCATGAGGATGATCCACGGGGTGATGATATAGGTACAGGAGTTTGTACCAGATATAACACCTCCAGGTGGTGTACCAGCTATACCACCACCTATGGAGTAGCACATGGTACTCGTAGTACCAACGGATGAGATGTGTGGGTTGAGCGCACTTCACGTGTTTTAGCGACAAAGACCCCTTAGGTTCTGAGGTGAGCCCAACTAATAGGAGGCTAAAGACTGTCTTGAGGTGGTGATCGAGTTTCCCATCCGTTTAGAACACCATTAGATCAGATGTTGGTCCTAGTCATGAGTCTTCTACGTGGCTTAGTAGGGCGATGATGGTGTTTATATTTCCCAATCTTACGATGAGGTGACTCTTCCATGGAAATAGTTTGAGAAACTTTCTTAAAGAAGGTTCTATCACCATAGAAGTTAAGGTATATGTGTTCCCAAGATCTTCTATAGCTTCAGTAGGATAACATGTCGATAGATGAGTATTCATCGAGGCATATCGATCATTCCAGGTACTCGATGAATATGATACAACCAGTGATTCAGGGATTGAACCTATGATCAAGCTGTTTTTAAGGACATATAGTCCATAATTATTCCTCTGAGAATTTCTACTTATGATAGGTTTCTAGAGAAAACCTGTTTGGTTCAAATTGCTTTGGATAAGAGGGTACAGCTAGTGGATGTTAGCAGTGGACCAGCAAAAGTAGATACCTCAGGAGTAGGAATTCGATGTCAGTATCAGATACTTGGACATGTGATACGTTCTAATAAGATATCCCAGGATAGGGGAACTACATTTTGGGGCTCATAGGTTGAATCTATTCGACCTAGATAGAGGAAATGATTTTCATAAGATGGTAGGGGACATCTCGCTAAATATTTTCCAACCCATTGTGCTACTGATAGTGAAATGGTGGATAGGCCACCGAGGCAGAGACAATGATAGGAACAAATGGATCTATAGGGTATTAGATGTGGAAAAGGATCTAGAGAGTAGGAGTAGGTGGTGTAAATTTTGACATGTTACCACCACCACCACCAAGTGGTCTACACTGTGCTCAAAGAGCTGGAGTAAAAGGTAGGTGATAGCTGCACGCGGTCGAGGCATGTGACCTAGGGGATCCAATAATTATATGATGTATGGTCTATGTCTACTCTTAGATGCTCTATTGATAGAAAAATGTTCTAATCATTCTTTTCTTCTCACGAATATTTTTTGAGACCTAGAGTTTCTAGTTAAACCGTTTAATTAAACATTGTGTCTGGAGATACCTACGGAAGGAGAATCGATAATCACACTAGTGTCAATAGTGTGATATGACCCTTGAGACGAGATTTTTAGTTGGAACCTCTTGGTGGCAGCGTCGAGGCCTTACAACATCATCCTATGTATGGATTGGTTATCAACACTCCATTCCCAGATTGAATATTTTAGGAAAAAAGGGTGTGGCATGTCTACAGCAATGGAATGGAATTTTCCTTGGTCGGTGAAAAAGGAAACCCAAGGAGCATAGGATAGACTCATGCATAGAAGGGTGTATCCAATCACTCTTTAGTTGGATAGCCTTACCCTTGATTAATTGGATGTTATGATTTTTTAGTTTCCAGCAGTAGTGGTGGATTATGAGGACATTTACCCTAAATATGTTCAAGGTTTACCTCCATATAGGGAGATAGACTTCTGCATTGTTTGACACCCCAAGATAGAACTGGTATCATCATCAGTATATCGGAGGGATTTCATAGAGATTTATAAGCTGAGGATGTAGGTGGATGACTTACAGAGGAAGGGCTTAGTAAGACCCAGTGTTCTAGGTTATGTGTGGATTATCGGCACTTTAACCAAGTGACCATGGATAATGTGTATCCACAACCAAAGGGTTGATAAACACATCAAATAGTTGAAACGGGGAAGCCTTTCATGTGGATAAAAATGTGACCGTAGGATTTTCAACAGTTAAGATAGAGTTTTACGAGCGCCCCAATCTTGAGTTTTCTAGATAAGGGAGTTGAGTACATAGTGTTTTGTGATGCATTAGGAACCGGACTTGGTTATTTCTTGATGAAGGGGAAAGAATTGATTTTTTGTGGTTCACTCCAGTTGATACCATATTATCATAACTAAGTGATCCAAAATCTTGAGTTGGAAATGTTAGTATTCGTATTGAATATATGGTGATCATACCTGATGGGAAAGCATTTTATCATCTACTCAGACCACCAGAGTCTCAAGAATATCTTCTCTCAAAAGGTTATGAAATTGAGACATAGGCGTTGGCTAGAGTTCCTCTAGGACTATGACTTGGAGAGAGTCTATACTCCTATAAAGGGAAACGTAGTAGTAGATGCTCTCAGTAGGTGGTCTAGTTCGTAGTTTCTTAACGAGGAAATAGAGCAGTTGGACTCGCTACATTTATCCTTTGTGGATAGAGATGATGTATCTTACCTCCAATCGATGGTTATTACCCCTCCACTCTTATAGTGATTCAGGGAGTCATGACTTGATGAAACTAATAGTGAGACTTTATGTGCTAATTTGTCCATGGGGAATGCCCCTGATGGATATTCGAAAGGTGGAGATCATGTCATTCCTTTCAGAGGATGCACAGCAATATAAGTTGATTCCTAGAGTGGTGAGATGCATAGATATGTGCATGTGGGTGTCCAGGAAGACATCAGGGATGACAGAATAAGTTAAATTTGGGCTTACCTATTGATATAAAATTTGAGCGCTTGTTTGAATTAGTTTCACGATTTATCAACTAACTGTGTTGAGCCCCTATGCTTGGAATGGGTTTCTCTTTTCTTTCTTAGGGTTCCATGAAGGGAGTGATAAAGAATAGTGGTGGAATTCATGATAGGTTTATCACATACATCTAGGGGACACGATAGCATCTAGGTGATCATTGACTAACCCACAAAGTTGTCCACTTCTTAGATTTTTAGGAGAAAATTTCAATAGAGATATTGGGATGCCTCTATGTGTAGGAGATAGCTAAAATCCCTAGAATCCATAAGATTATAGTTCTGATCAATATACTCACCTTGCATCCTAGTTGTAGATATTGAGGATCGGCAGGAGAGTACCCTTTGTGGGAAGTTTATTCCTTTAGTGTGTGCCTGGTGTTAGCATGATAATCTCTGGAAGTGCACATAAGAGTGGGGGGGCTCAATTTCATGCTCATACCCTCATCTATTTGGGTATCCCTTGGTTTGTCTTTCTATGATGTAAATCCTTAAGGTGAGGAGAATTTAATGACTCATATTTTCACAGTTTTATTTTAATAAAATTTTTGGGAAAATTCTGAGACCAAGTGCTAAGACGGAGTGTGATTCTAAGGCCCAGTGTGTCCGAAACAATCCATCAAAAAATGTTATGTTTTTAAATATCGTGCATGAGTGTTTTTCATGAAAAAGTGGAATAAATCTTAAACAGGTGCCCAGATTAGAAATAAAATGGGACCATTGTGTTTAAATTAGTGGTTTTACCCTAGGTGTGACTTAAGGATAGTCGGTGTGGGGATGCTGTGGAAAAACCCGAAAAGGAAGTAACTGTAAATAAAATTATTAAATAAAATTATTTTATTTTTCAAATCCTTATAAATCATGAATGGTAACTCAGATTTAAAATATAATACCACCTTTGATCTTGTGACGGTGTTATTTACTTTGGTGGTGCCTAACCTCTATCGATGTAGGTCGAGGATGAAAGTTAGTTTTTATACATTAAAGTCATTAAAATATTAAATAAAAATATTTTAAATTGGACATTACATGTTGACACAGCGAGAGTTTATTTTTTTAAAAATCCTCATCATAGATCCAGGGTTATCTTAATAACCCTGGAGTTTCTCTGAGGTAAGGGGAGGAGGCTGTCATTGGTGATGACAGTTTGGAGACCGGAGCTCGAATCGAGCGATGATGGATCAACAATCAGAATTTAGATCAAGCATCGACGAATGAAGATGTGGAGACTATTCTTCATTAGTAATCAAACCAAATTAAGGTAGGGGATTATTTTACATTGTGATTTCTTTCCCCGTTCTTGATTCTAAAGATGAATGCAGACCAACCCACGAACATGTTGATCTGCAGTTTGATCGTGCATGTGAGATGGATAATATTTACTTTAGGATTGAAGGGAGATTAATCTGTGTGATTACTATTTTTCTCTCTTTTTCTAACGGGATGAAAGAAGGTTGAAATTAACATGGATATTGTTCATACTTCAAGTGTTCTTTGTGATTCTCATATCCCTATTCTCAGTGTTCTTCACTGACAGACCCTATGGTCATAGTGAGATTTTCCAGGAGGTTCTAAACACAGTCAGACCCCAGGAGGGATGGTGACAAGAAAAAAATGCCAAGGAAGTGAAGAATTTGATCTGGGGATCTTTTATATGGCCCCGTTCCGGAAAAGGTAGCACCATAGTGAGACTGGTGACCCTCAGAAGGAGGGCTGCTGGCGGTGGTGCATGGAGGCACGACTGCCCAGTAGTAGACAGTCGTCGGCTCTATGGTCTGCGGTAGAAGAACCTACAGCAACCACCGCAGGCAGTAGACAGGGCCTCCAGTAGGTGTCTGGTGTCGGGCCTCAGCAGACGCAGTAGGTGGTTGTATCACATAACCGAGGGGTTGTAGTCTAGTTGGACCATAGTGGATGGGTGGTCACATGGTGGCTACACCGTGTGGAAGGGGAGCGGATGTGGCACCCACCACATCTAGGTGGAAGAACTGACCAGCTCGAGAGGGTCGGGCTGGAGTCGGTGGACTAGAACAGCAGTGGGTTGAGCCAGACCCAGCGATCAGGGTGACCCGGTGGGTCAGGTTGGGTCAGCCCGACCGGTTCGGACTGGACTCAGACTCCACCAGCCCCTTTTTACTTAATTGCACATAACTCTCAAATTTTCTGTCTGTTTGATGAGATGTTTGCATTGTTGGGACCCTCATAAAGAGATGGTCCTTTTTTTAATCTAAGTGAGTTTTTGTGAAGATAGTGTATGACCTTTTGGCTCAAGGAGAATGTTCTCCTAGAATGAGCATTCTAAGGATAGAATCCTGCGGTTGGATGAAACCTAAATCTATGTGATTACCTAAATTGTGTGTCTTACCTAGACTGTGTGTCTTACCTAGACTATGTGTCTTATCTAGAAATTTTGTCTTACCAAGATGGATTTTGTACTCTCTCTCCCCACCAAGGTGCGGGTCCTCTAGTCTTTGATGACACTATGTGTGTTACCAACACTCTGTGTTTTATCTACACTTCGTGTTTTACCTATACTCCATGTGTTACTGACACTCCATGTATTACCAATCTCTGTGTCTTACTACTTGAGGATACTGTGGATTCTTGCAAAAATCTTGTTTACGTATCATAGGCTTATACTTGGTGACTATGTGACTTTGGGGAATCATGACTTATTGACACTCAGTTTTTTACCGATACTCTGCGTGTTACCGACACTTTGTGTGTTGCCAACACTCCGTGTGTTACCAACACTCAATGTATTAGTGAGATTGGATGTCTCATAGAAACTGTGTAACTTGTCGAGACCCAGGTGTTCTCTTGGTTAATTTTGGTAGACGTGTTCTATGTGCTTACTATCAGATAACTCGAGGAGTGAGATCTCCCAGAATTGATCTTTCTAAGAGATAAACCATATGGCTGGAAGTGGATGAGACCTTGAGTCTTGGAATCCTTTATGAGTATACCTAGATGTTATGTTCATATGTTTTGTTTTTGACATATACCTATGAGGGATGACTCTAGTGACTCTCTTGATTGTACTTCTTAGAGGATACACAATGTGTACCTCTTTGGTAGTCTACCTTGTATCTTTCTTTTTTCTCTTCTTTGTGGTATAATTCGTGTGATTACTTTTGGTTTAATTTGTGTAATTCCTTTTTGGTTTGGGGTCCCTACTGAGTATTGTTTTACTCACCCCTGCACGGGCTTCACCCACACATGTCATGTCTTCTGCTGACGATCGACACTTTGATACAGTCCATGGTGGACCAGTTCCAGGTGGTGCTTAGAGTGATCCAACAAACAATGTGTGCTTCTATGGCTTCAGAAAACTATTTCTATACCTACCCTTCATGTAGGTTTTTCTACAAATAAGATCCAAGAGCTTTTACTTTTCTATTTCAATTGGGCTTGAATTCTGGCCCATTAAATTTTCATTTTGTACTATTACTCTCGATGGGTTTTCTTAGTGGTTTGAATCTATGTTTTCTTGGTATTTTCAGTTTCAATACATTTCTTGGGAATAGGTGTGTGTGGGAAGGTTTATAGGAAAATGCCTCCCCTTTGTTGGAAAATCATACTCGGTACTAGTCGTCATCCCCTAGCCTATGGGAGGTGAGCTTGGGGTAGTCACGGTATGTGCCTCGAGGGATAGGTCATGACAGAGTGGTATCAGAGGGAGGTCAATTCTACCTTAAGAACCCTAAGTCTATGATTTTGGTTTGGGGAAATAGTTTTAAGTTTTTTTAGTTCAAATTTCAAGCTAGGGAATCTATTGTTGGTGTGGCTGTCGACGTATCCATACACTGGGACCCTAAATTATGCGTTTCAACTCAGTACATTAAAACACTAATTATAGAGAAAAACAATGGTACATGCATCATATAGGAATGAGTTGTGTTTTCTAAGTATTTCTTGAGTTATCTCACCATATATAGTCTATTGATCATGGTACATCTTGTTTTGTTTCAAGATTCTTCTATATAGACAACCAGCCAGGATTTCACCATGTGATCATGAGGATGATATGTGGGGTGACAATATGGGTACATGGGTTTGTACTTGAGAAAGCACCTCCGGGTGGTGTAACTGCTATACCACCACCTGTGGAGTACCACATGGTACTCATAGTACTAGCGGATGAGATTCATGGGTTGAGCGCACTTCACAAGTTTCAGCGACAAAGATCCATTATGTTTCAAGGCAAGACCGACTCACAAGCATCTAGGGACTGGATTGAGGTGGTGACTAGTTTTTTTGACTAGTTAGGACACCATTAGATTAGATGGAGGTCCTGGCGGTGATCCTTCTACATGGTTCAGTAGGGCGATGGTAGGGTTTAGATTTCCCGATCTTACGATGAGGTGACTCTTCCATGGAAAGAGTTTGAGAACCTTTCTTAGAGAAGGGGCTCTCACCATAAAATCTATGGGATATATGTTCCTAATATCTTCTACAGCTTCGGTAGGACGACATGTCGGTATCTAGGTATTCATTGAGGCATACCGACCATTCTAGGTACTTGATGAATATGATACGACCGGTGCTTCAGGGCTTGGACTTCCAAGAGAGGTGTTTTTAGGGAAATCTAAGACATTGTTATTACTCTAGGAATTCTTAATTATGCTAGGGTGCTATATCAAACCTTTTTGGTTGAATTTCCATTGGATGATCGAGTACAGTAATTGAATGTCAGCAGTGAGAAAGCAGGAGCAGAGACCTCGGGAGTAGGAAGCCGACATTAGTCTTAGAGCATTGGATGTGTGAGATGTTATGAGAATAGATCCCAAGATTGGGGATCTAAATCTTAGGGATCATAGGGTGAGTCTAGTCGGCCTAGAGATAGGAAATTATTTTCATAATATGGTAGGGGACATCTTACAAGAGATTGTCTAGCACGTCGTGTTGTTGATAGTGAAATGGTGGATGGGCCATTGAGGTAGAGACAGTGATAGGAACAGATGTATTTGTAGGGACGTAGATGTGGAAAAGGTGCTAGAGAGAGGCATGAGGGGGTGAACATTTTGACATGTTACCACCACCACCCCCAAGTGTTCCACATCAGGTTCAGAGAGCTAGAGGACAAGGGAGGCGATAGCTTCATACGATCGAGGTGTGTGACCCAGAGGCTCCAAGAATGATATGAGGTTCGGTCTATGTCTACTTGTATCTTTTTTATTGATAGAAATGTGTGCTAATCATTCTTTTTTTTCAATAATATTGTTCGAGACCTAGAGTTTCAGTTTAAACCATTGACTTGATCCTTGCGTTTGGAGATACCTATGAAAGGACACTTAATAATCACACTTGTTCCGATAGTGTGATCTGGCCCTTGAGGTGAGAGTTTTAGTTAGAACCTCTTGGTGGAAGTGTTCAGGCCTTATGACTTCATCCTTATTATGGATTGGTTATCGACATCCCATTACCAAATTTACTATTTTAGGCAAAAAGGGTATGGCATGTCCACAATGATGGAATGGGGTTTTCCTTGTTCAGCAAAAAGGAATCCCATGCAGTATGGGATAGACTCATGCATAGGATAGTGTATCCAATCACTCTTGAGTCATCTAGACTTACCCTTGGGGCATTGTATGTTATGAGTTTTCAGTTCCCCGTAGTAGTGGCAGAGTATGAGGGTGTCTTCCCTAAAGATGTTCCAAGTTTACCTCCTTGTAGGGAGATAAAATTCTGTATTGTTCGACACCATGAGATGGAACTGGTATGAGCATTATTATATTGGAGGTATTTCATATAGCTTAATGATTTTAGGGTGGAGGTGGAGGAATTGTATAGTAAGGTCTTAGTAAGACCTAGTGTTTGAGGTTATGTGTGGATTACCAACACTTTAACTAAGTGACTGTGGAGAACGAGTATCCACTACCAATGGGTTGATAAAAAATTCAACTATGTGAAAAGGGGAGGCCTTTCACATGGATATAAAGGTACATGCGGGCTTTTTAACAGTTAATATATAGTTTGACAAGTTCCCAAATCTTGAGTATACCAGAGAAGGGAGTCGAGTACATAGTGTTTTGAGATGCATTAGGGACTAAACTTGGTTCTGTCCTAATGTAGAGGAAATCAGTGATTGCCTATGGTTCGCAAAAGTTGAGAACACATGATCATAACTACACAGACCATGATCTTGAGTTGGAAAGGGTTGTCTTCATATTGAATATATGGTGATTCTACCTGATGGGTGGGCGGTTTATTATCTAATCAAACCACTAGAGTCTCAAGAATATATTTTCTTAGAAGGTTATGAACTTGAGACAGAGGCGTTGGATAATGTTCCTCTGGGACTATGAATTAGAGAGAGACTATACTCCTGGTAAGGGAAACATGGTAGTGGATTCTCTCAGTGGTAGGTCCAGTTCATAGTTACTGAATGAGGAAACAGAGTATTTGGACTCACTACATTTATCATTTTTGGATGGAGATGATGTAGCTTACCTCTAGTTGGTGGTTGTTACCCCTCCACTCTTATAGTGATTCTGGGAGGCATGACTCGATGACACTGGCGGTGATAATTTTTATGCTAAATTTTCCATGGGGAATACCCCGGATGGATATTCGAAAAGTGGGTAGCACATAGTTCCTTTCAAAGTATGCATAATAGTATCAGTGGACGCCTAGAGTGGAGATATGCATCAGGATATCCATGTGGATGTTAAGGCAGACACTGAGGATGAAGGAACAGGTTAAATATGGGCTTACCTATTGATATAAAATCTGAGTGCTTGTTTGAATTAGTTTTATGGTTTTTAAACTCATTGTGTTGAGCCCCTATGCTTGGAAGGGGTTTCTATTTTCTTCCTTAGGGTTCTAAGAAAAGAGTGAGAAAGGATATCGACAGACTTCATGGTAGGTTTATCACTAACGTCTAGGGGACATGATACCATCTAGGTGATCATTGACCGACTCACCAAGTCAACCACTTCTTAGATTTTAAGGTGAAGAGTTTAGTAGAGAGCTTGGGATGCCTCTACGTGTAAGAGATAAATCGACTCCATGGAATCCCTGAGATGATTGTTCTGATTAGGACAGTCACTTTTCATCCTGGTCATAGATATCGAGGATGAGTAGGAGAGTAACCTTTGTGAGCAATCAAACCCTTTAGTGTGTTCCTGGTGGTAGCACAAGAATCTTTGGAAGAGTATGTGGGAGTGGGGGCCCAAGTTCCTGTTTGAACCCTCATTTTTTGGGTATCCCTTGATTTGGATTTCAAAAATGTAAATCTTTAATGTGGGGAGAATTTAATGCCTTGGATTTTTCTGTTTTTATTTTTATAAATTTTTTGGGAAAATTCTGAGACCAAGCATTGAGATGGAGTGCGATTCTGAGGCCTGGTGTGCCAGAAACAATCTGTTGAAAAATTTTATGTTTTTAAATAGTGTGAGTGAGAGGTTTTAAAAAAAAAGTGGAATAAATATTAAACAGGTTCCTAGATCATAAATATGAGGGCACCATTGCATTTAGAGTAGTGGTTTTACCCTAGGAATGACTTAATATTAGTCGGTGTGGGGCTATTGTGGAAAAACCCCAAAAAGGACATAACTGTAAATAAAATAATTAAATAAAATTATATTATTTTTCAAATACTTATAACTGATGAATAGTAACTTAGATTGAAAATCCAAGACAACCATTGAGCTCATGAGGGTGTTCTTTCCCTAGACAAGGCCTAACCTCGATTGGTGCGAGTCTAGGGTGAGTGTTATTTTTTGGACATGAATGTCATTAAAATATTAAATAAAAATATTTAAAATTGGATGTTACATGTTGAAACATCAATAGTTTATTTTTTTCAATAATCATTTTCAATGATCCACGATTGTCTTCATAACCCTAGAGTTTCGCTGAGGCAAGGGCAGGAAGCTCTAGACGGCAGTGATAGTTTGGAGACCGGAGCTCGAATCGAGTGATGATGGATCTGAAATTGGATTTTAGATCAAGAATCGATGAACGAAGACATGGAGACTATTATTCATCAGTTATTGAACCGAATTGAGGTATGGAGTTTATTTTTCTTCGTGATTTCTTTCCCCGTTCTTGTTTCCAATGACAAATGCAAACCAACCCAAGAACAGGTTGATCCACAGTTTGATTGTGCATGCGGGATGGGTAATCTTTACTGCAGGATTTAAGGCAGATTAATTTGTGTGATTATTGTTTTGCTCTATTTTTCTAACAGGATGAATGAAGTTTGGGACTAACACGAATGATGTTTATACTTCAGGTGTTCATTATGATTCTCATATCCCCGTTCTTAGCATTCTTCCCTGACAGACCCTCATGGTCGAGGTGCAATGTTTTGGGAGGTTCTGAATGCGGTCGGACCCCCATAGGTATAGAAAGAAGAAATTAATATCAATGTAGTGAATAACGTGATCTAGGGATCACGTAGATGGCCCCATTTCAAAAAACATAACATTAAAGTGATACTGGTGACCCACAGAAGGAGTTCTTCCCACAGTGGTGTGCGGCGGTGCGGCCACTCAGTAGTAGATGGCCACCAGCTCGGTGGTCGGTAGTGGAGGAACCCGCGGGAACCACCATGGGCGGTAGATAGGGTTGATGGTAGGCAGACATGGCAGGAGGCTGTGTCACGCAGCCAAGGGGTCATGGTCCAGTTAGACTATGATGGTAGGACCCCACAACAATTCCCATAGGGTGATCACATGGTGGACCATCGTGTCAAATTTGGTGGCTTCCTTGCATTGATGGGGAGGGGACACAGTACCCGCCATTTCTGGGAGCATGAACTAGACCACTCAAGCAGGTCTGGCCGTGTTGGGACCAAGTTGAATGGAGAAGGAAGTTTTAAGTTTTTTATTTTGTAGAGTGTTTTATTTTGTTGTCAATGAAGATAAATCAATTCACTTTGTATAAGCCATGAAAACTATGATAATGCTTTGCTGATTTTTATTTTACAAATATCATAAGCTTGGAGAACTTTTGATGCAAGACTTATGAAATATAGGGGGAGTTGAGAAGTTTTTTTGGAAATGGAAAGAATGTGGCGTGCAAGAATAAGTGGCGCACAAGTGTGGCGCGCTAGTATAAGTGGCACGCAAGTGTATGTTTCATGCAAGTCATATTTCAACATCATCATATCAAAATATGACAAAGGAAAGAAAGTGGAACGCTAGTGATGAAGTGGTTCCCAAGTGATAGAGCGGCGCACAAGTGATGGAGTGGTACGCAAGTAGGAATGGCGCGCAAGTGTATGTGGCATCCAAGTCACCAAAATACCTATAAATAGATGGATACCCTCTTCATTTTTCTATGATCAACACTTAAGATAAAATTTTAGCTCCGATCACATAAGTAGTAGAAAGTGGTTTGAAAGTTGAAGCGTCGTGCAAGTTGTGTGTTATGCACAAAAGTGGCGCGCAAGTAGAAGTGGCGTGCAAGTTGTAAGTTACGCGCAAGCAGGAAGTTGTGTACAAGAAGATTTTTTGTTTATAAGCCCGAAGTGGTGTGAAAATTGTGAGTTGTAAACAATTGTGGCACACAAGTAGTTTGTGGCATGCAATCATAGTGGTGTGAAAACATAGTGCATGCAAGAAGAGTGGTGTAAAAGTAGGGAGGCGTGCAAGCCGGGTGGCATGCAAGCAGGTAGGCGTGCAAGAAGGTAAGTGCGCAAGTAGGGAGTGGCGCACAAATTGTTTGTACCAGGAGGTTCTTACCAGATTTTGGGTAGGAAAGTGAAGAATTTTTTTGAAAGATTTGATTTTTGAAAGTTCGTTAAGAAGCACAGAAAAATTACATTACCCTATTTGTGCTAAAAGGGAGCAAACACACTATTGGATTGTTTTCAACGTACTACACAAGTGTAAGATCATATCCTACCCATTGTATTCCATATCAAATTATTGTTTTTTATCATATTTTGTGGTATTGGATTGTTTCCATACCATACCAAGGATTTAGCTACTCTTAGTGAACCTTGTAAATCTTGTGTTCATGTGGTTGTGTGTGTTCAGTAGGGAAGGAACCCTTTAACAGGAGGCGAAGGTTGTTTCAAAAATAATGAAACATAAAAATAAAAAGATATCATTGATTCACCCCCTCCCGCTCTCAGTGATACTTGGATCCTGATTGGGAACTTCAGGCTGGAGCCGGCAGACCAGACCAATAGCGGGTGGGGTCGACCCGGCGGGTCGGGTTAGGTGGGACCCAAATCGTTTCGGGTCGGTCCAGCAGAGTTGGATCAGACCTAGACTCCACTATCCCTTTTTTAATTAAATTCCCATAAATATCAAATTGTATGTTTGTTTGCGGTGTTGGGACCCTCGCGATGAGACGGTCCTTTTGAGATACTCTAAGTGAGTTTCTGTGGAAGTTAGTATATGGCCTTTTTTCTTGAGGAGGAGGTGCTCTCGGAACGAGTGTGATGATAAGGAAATAATCATATGGTTGGCTGCGACCTAGAATCTATGTGACTACCTAGACTACATGTGTTACCTATAATTTGTGTCTTACCCAAACTATGTGTCTTATCTAGACTTTGTGTCTTACCAATACGGAGTCGGTACTCCCCTGTCTAACCAGGGTACGAGTCCTCTAGTTTTTTATGACACTCCATGTGTTACCAACACTCCATGTGTTGTCTATACTTTGTGTGTTACCTACACTCCATGTGTTACCGACACTATGTGTGTTACATGTTAATAATTTAGGGTATTGTGAATTATTATAAAAATATTATTTACGTACCATAGACCTATACTTGGTGGCTACATGACTTGGGGGCTTCATGACTTATCGACACTCAGTGTGTTATGAACGCTCCATTTGTTACTGATACTCCATGTGTTACCGACACTTCGTGTGTTACAGACACTCTGTTTAATAGTGAGACTGTATTTCTCAGGGAAACTACATAACTTGTCAAGACCCTAGTGTTATCTTGGTTACTTTTGGTAGACGTGTTATATGTGCTTACTATCAGATAGCTCAATGAGTAAGATCTCCCAAAATTGAGCATGCTACGAGCAGAACCATATGACTGGAAGTGGATGAGACCTTGAGTCTTGGAATCTTTTATGAGTATACCTAAATGTTCTTGTCATATGTGTTGTTGACATATAGTTGTGTGGGCTGATTCTAGTGACTCTCTTGATTGTACTTTTAGAGGATGCATTCTTTGTACCTCTTTGGTAGTCTGCATTGTGTCTTTCTTTTTTCTCTTCTTTGTGGTATACTTAGTGTGATTCTTTATGGTTTACTTTGTGTAATTCCTTTTTGGTTTGGGGTCCCTGCAGAGTATTGTTTTACTCACCCATACACGAGATTCACTCACATGTGTCGTGTCTTATTCATATGATCAACTCTTTGGTGGAGTCCTTGGTGGACCGGGGCTAAGTGGTGCTTAGAGTGACCCGACAGACATGGTGTGATTTTTCGACTTCAGACAGTTGTTTCTGTACATATCCTTCAAGTAGGGTTTTATCCAGATGAGATCCAGGAGCTTATACTTTTCTATTTTATTTGGGCTTGTATTCTGGACTATTTACTTTTCAGTTTGTACTGTTACTCTAAGTGGGTTTTCTTAGTGGTTTGCATCTATTTTTACTTGGTGTTTTCAGTTTCATTACTTTTCTTGGAGACGGGTGTTTGTGAAGGTTTATAGGAAAATGCCTCCCCTTTGTGAAAAACACCTACTCAGTGCTAGTCATCAGCCCCTGTGCTATGGGAGGTGGGCTTGGGGTAGTCACGGAATGGGCCTTAGTAGACGGTTCATGACAAAAAATATAAGAATAAATCTAATTTTATGCATAAAAAATTATTTTTCTAAATGGTAGTTTTTGAACAATATAATGGAACACTTATTTCAAAACTAATTATTGACACTATAATAAATTATATTTTATAAAATAAAAAAAAAATTAATGTGTAATATTAAATTTATCATAGAGTTAATTTTTAGCATTATTCTGAGAAGTTTTATTTTTTGATGAATAGTTTAAAATACTAAATTTTAATTGAAAACTGCCTTTTCGCTTAATTTATTTATATAGTTAAATAAATTTTTAAATTTTTTTTAATGTATAATTAGTTCAATAATAAATCTATTAATCTAATTTATTTCATTGTAATCAATTTCACATTCAAATTTAATATGAAAAAATTGTGATCTTTTGGTCATTTCCACTTTAACAAATTGCTTTCTCTTCACATCTGCAGGATTAATTTTAAATTAAATTCAGCAACTTATGTGAATTTAATTTGGAAAAATGAATTCCATATTTGGAATAATAATAATTTATAATGATGGAAACTTAATTTTTTACCAAATTAATTAGTGAAAATGGTTAAAATTAATTACAACAATTAAGGTAAAAACAAGTTTACTTAGTGGTTAAACATAGAACATAAGGTGTAAAATGATGTACCAACTTATCCAACACCCATTTTATGGACATATCCTAACCCTTAACACCTTATTATATACTTTTATAAGCTATTTTGATATTTTTCATTGAAATTGATCAATATAATAATTTATGTAAAGAAAAAGAAAAAAAAATGTACCTTTCTTCTTTTTAATTTCTATAAAGTTTTGAATAGGTAAAGAAATACATAGGTCAGATTAAAAATATTATTTTCAAATTTAAATGATTTTTATTTCTCATGAAAATTTATTTTAAATTTTTAGACATAAAATAATTACATTAAATTCTTATGAAACACCAATGCATGAATTATTTATTTAATAATTAACTAATATAAATGATACCAAAAATATTAAAAGTAAAGTAATTTGAATGAATTATTGTATTAAATTAATTTTTTATTTTAATATATCAATTTACATAGGTTTTAAATAAATAGATTCAAATTCCATTATTGTATTGATATTTTTATAGTCAAATTAAATAAATAATGTCAAAATTGGCATTAATGTAAATTTTTAATAAATGTTATTTTATTAAATGATTTAAAATTACTCAAAATATTAACTTATTCTGAGTGAATATTAAATATTAAAAATTTTAAAATATTTTCCATTTATGGACCAATTTATCTTTTATAATGAACATATGGACCTTGAAATAGTAAAAATATTATTAGCGCGGTTAGGGTTAAAATAGTGTTTTCCAAAGTTCCTTACGCTTCTGTCAAAATTAATTTCCAACACATATGGGATTTTTATTTTAAAAATAATATATCCCATTTTAGAATAATTTTGAATAAATTTAATAATAGGTGTCACTTTAATTTATTCCTAATGGATAAATTACCTAGGTTAGAAAACTAGTTACCTTAATAAAAACCAAAATCATAAAAATAAGGAAACTAAGAGTTTGAGGAAGAGATTTATAAAAAATGTGTTTATTTTAGTATGGTGGAGGTTTTTATCATCAAAATAAATCATCACCTCCATTATTATTGAATCTTTTATCCACATGAGATCAAGTACATCTCCCAAAAGTAAATACTTTTGAGTATTAACTAGAATACCACTCCTCGTCAATTATAAAAGGGAACTCACTCTCCCCCCCCCCTTCTTCACACTACTCAATCCATGTGGATTGAACAAAACCTACCCAAATAACTGTACAACTTCCCTACCCTCAATATAGAAGAATTAATTATGGAATAAATCCAATCAAGGATGTCCTTTCATGCAAACCAACAGACGATTCTTGAATATGAGGTAATGTTCATCAACGAATGTTTTCATTTTATTTATTCCTTAAAACACTATATTTATTTTTATATCAAGGTTATATAATAACCTCAGTATCTTAAATATACTAATATTTTCTTATTTTATGGTTACATTCAAAAATTACACACAATTCCATTAAATGGGTTATGAAATCATCCCTCGTGTATGCAATGGACTACCTCCTCACGAACTGTTGTCGTTCGTTTTTTCCATTACCACCTATCAAGGTTGTGAATAATGATTAAAATATTATTATTTATTATATTTATGATTTTTATTATTTTATTATTATTATTTAATTTTTAAATAAAACATTCCTTCTTTCTTTTCATATTGTGGGAACACGATAACATTATTCGTGTGTATGGCGGACTACCACCTCAGGAAGCAATGTGATTTGTTCACACTTTACATGAAGTGTATTAAGGATGGGTTTAATAAAAATATTTGATATATATGATATAAAAATTATTATTTAATGATAATATCTCTTATACTTTTCTTTCTTCCAATCCGATAATAAAAATGGAAACAGTGTTAATGGGTACGTACGACCTACTCTCTCCATGAACGATGTATTTCATTTCCTATTTATATATTTTATAGATTATTATAAATACTTATATAATGAATATATGTGATATTTATATCAAGGTTATAATTTTAGATATTATGAAATCAGGATTAAATTAATAAGACCAAAAATATAATAAATCAAGATATATATGAAAAAAAGTGGTTATGACCTAAAATTCATCTTTAACATAAAATTGTTAATAAACAGTTAATAAAGGTCATAAGAAAATAATATATGGTTTTATATAAATTAATATAGTTCTATAATAAATATATTATAGTCCTATATTTATTATATATTATGATTGAATGAGTACAACTTAATTCAAGACTAAAGGTATGGGATATTAATCTCAATTTTTTATTTTGTAAGACACATGCTATATCCACTGCCTATTTATTCTATATGGTGTATATACTAAACATGAATGTATGTTATGATTTTTCTACCTAAAATTTTTATGTACATATCCATTTGAGTATATATCTTTTTTTGGGTTTATGGATCAAATGTTACCAAATTGGTAAGGTAATTTTTTCTCTATTTTATTTCTTTGAGACACATGTTATGTTATTCACTGATATTATTTTGCGAGGTGTATATACTACCTAATTTCCATGTTATATAATGAATATCTTTATTTTTATGATATTTTATGCTTCAATTAATATTATTATTTCATGGTTATTTTGATTCAAAGTTACATAAGTGTTAAGATTTTATTGTTATAATCTCATTATGTATCAAGATTATTTATGATTATACATTTATTGATGAAATTTAATAATTAATATCTCAAGAATTATCATGAACTTTATTATCCTATATTTATTAATGATTGATTCAAGTAATGGTACTATTTTTTCACTCTTTTTACCTAATATAATTAATAAAATATTTTTAATAAAATCTGACATTATTCCTCTCTTCGGTCAGAAAACTATTTTATTCAAAAACCATTCTTTATAAAAATGTGTTCAAATTATTTTTAAGATTATATTTTAATAAAACATTCAATTATAAGTATTTTATAATCTTTTATCTTTTAAAAAGAGTTTTAAATTTTTTTCAAATCTTACTTTATAAATTTTCAATGTTATTTTCAAATAAAACAATTATCAAAATGTTTTATGAATTAAAAAGTGTTTTTCAAAGAAAATTATTTTGAAAATATTTTATGTCTTAAAAATGACTTTCAAAGAAATGTTATTTTCTTTAAGAAAATCTCCTAGTGATCTTTCAAAATAATTCTCCAACTAAGATGACATCCGTTTATATAGTTTATGTTTTTATAGGAATATAATCCAAAGAAACCATCCTTATTATTTCTTTGAATGGTTTTGGTTTAATATGTAAATTTTTTTATGAAACTTGTTTCTCTTACACGGGTTATACCATGATAAAAATATTATGAAACCCACTTATTTTCATGTTTTATGCTATGATGAAATGATTGTAAAACCTATCTATTTTACAAAGGTTATGAAATGATGAAATGTTTATGATACCAATATCATTTCATTGGTTATGATATGATGACTATTTATAGTCCTATGTAACATATGTGTATGGTTTCATTATGTGACTGGTGGGAAGTATATCTTCCTCCAATGGATTGAGTAAATATTTATATATCTCATCAGATAAGCACGGATAGAATAGGGTGTAAATCTAGTATATTAATACGTGGTTGGAATAAGGATTAAACTTGGTACAATAATACCTAGCTAGAATGCGGAGTGAACACAGTATAGTAATGTACTTTTCCCATTATGATGGTTTGGGGAGTGAACCCATTCCACTATTATTAAAGGGCTATGACTAGGGATAGTGGTGTACCTCCCAATAGGTATATCCCCCATTAAGTTCCTTGATAATTATTGGTAATGATCCTTGACTTCTAGGGAATGATTTTTTATACATTTGTGTATTCCAAAAGTTTATGTCTTATTATAACACCCCAAGTTTTTCTAAAAATAAATAGAAATTAATGGAACTTTGTTTTAAAGTAGATATTTATAAATATCCTTTAAACATAATTTTATTTCTTATATGTTTTGAACTTCGAAAAACGGGCATCTACAATTGTGTTCGGTATGTTATTTAGTGTCTACTGGAACCAACATGTTTTTTTGGTGAATAGTAAAATACCCTTATGAATTGTAATATGAATAGTAATATGACCCTAATGAATAGTAAATTTTATTATTATTTTATTTTCTTAAGGTATTAAGAAAATAATATCTTGGTTAATATTTCTTTGTGATATAGAAGTTGTTATAGAATTAGAATTGTTAATTTTTGAATTAAGTATGATTTTATTTAAAAATTTAATTAATAATATTTAGAAAATTATTTTCAAAAAATGGTCTTCATTTTTGAATTTTACACATCGATAAATGGTTAGGGTGAATTTTGGGAATTTTTCTGAAACAGTAGATTTTTCAGTGAATAGTAAAAAATATAGTTTTTAGTTTCGGTGTGTTAATGACATCATTAATGATGTAATAATAATGTCATAAATTTGGTTGACTTGTGTATAATTAAATAATATGTTAGTTTTCCCAAGTGGCTTATACCATGGGCAAATACCATGGGAAAGTCCATGGTTTTTCAAATACCACTCATGAGGTGTCCCTTAAGAATTATTAAAATATTCCCTCACTTTTCCTATAAATACCAACCCATTACTTCATTAACTTCATAACCAATTCCTCATCAACTAAGCTTTGGCCTCCTTATCTTTCTATTAGTACTCCAAAGGTTTTATCAAGCCCCCAAGGTCCCAACCTTTATGTTCTAAGGGTTACTCTACAAGGTAAGAAAATTCTCAATTTCTTTCTTTTTTCCATTCAAGTTCTCTTTTATGTGGTATAGCTTTCAAGTTTCCATACCATGTTCTTATTTCCTTCTTATTATTGATCTACTATATATTATGATTCATTTATGGATGGATGACCCCGTTCCCATCTCTTTTTAATATTTTCTAAAACTGTGTTGTGTAGCCGTTAGGCTGCGGCATTTTTGTAGGAGATTTCTCACTTTTTTTATTTTGAGTTCCTTCCTTATTATTTCTTCATATCTCCTTACCCAAGAGGCATGAAATATCCAGAAATCATGTATATTCTGGATTTTATCATGTTTATGTAAAATTACTCATCATTATTCTTCTCCTCTCCCACTTATTTAAGAAATAAAAACATTGTCCGTGATGTGTCGAATTACCGACATCATGGACGATGTGATTTCAATTTCCATTAATTATTTAAAGTCTGGTCATGAAACCATTTATATAGTTGAACCGGGTTATAATATATGTGTTATGACTCACCCATGGTTCTGGAATTATTTTGTACTCATGGTTCTAATTTATAAGACAAAATGAGGTTGTTATTATCAAAGAACCACTAAAATGATCTAAACGAACATCATTAATGTTTTAACTTATGAATCATCCTCATATAAAACATCAAAATGATAAATGGTATTAATTATGGTACTAGAAATATTTAAATACATTTCCATTCCAATTTTGGAATTTCACTTCCAATCGACAAGAACATCCACCATGAGCCAATCATGGAAATCATGTTAAGGACTCACCCAAAAACTGTAGAAGGAGAAAAATACTAACAATTAAAGGGTGAAATGATGTTATGAAATGATAATATAAGATTTTATAAACATGAACATGTTTCTTTAAAATACTAATAACACTCTTTTAACCATTATACAGGAAGTTTAAACATGGTTGAAGTAAGAAAAACCCGAGGTAAGGGAATTCTTAACCCGATTTCCATTCTTTGGGTTAACCATATACTTCATTATTTATGTGCTATTTGAATTTTTTGTGTGATGGTTTCTGTTTATATTATGTTTTATTATGTGTATTTACATTATATATACATACTTCATTCACTCTATTAAGTCTCTCTTCAATTGTATGATATTTTTAAGGGGATTTTCTTTAAAAATCTTTTTTTTAATTCAGTTTTACGAAATTCCAAAGCAATGTTTTTATGGAATTATTCATGTTGTATGATTATGTTTTGGTTATTGGGAATTATTTATGATAAAGGTTGAGACCTATATCTCCCTACAATTCATTGGTTATGTGTATGTTGGAGGTTGGTCGTATGGTTACTCCAAGTGTAACTGTGATGGTTACACAAATTGTAAGGTAGCCGTGAGGGTTACAAATTATAAGGTAGTCGAGAGGGTTACAAGATTATGTAATTAATTCCCCAAGATACCTCTATGATTATATTTATGTTATAATGTTTTGTACGTATCTTTTTTAAATCTCATGTCAAACAAATTAAGTATATATGGGTGGAAAGCATGTCTTCTGTAAATGCTTTCATACGTTACTAGTATTCATGGACTAATGTGATTTTTCCTTCATTTCCATACCTTACTGAACTTTTATGCTCATCCCAATTTTTTAAATGATTTTAACGGGTTAATGGATGTGTAAGACAAGTAAGTAATCCATGTTAAATTTTGAATAATTGTCAAGGAGTCATGTTTAACTTTTAATGTTTTATTTTTTTGAAAAAAATGGAAACTGTTTTTATGGTATCGACTCTATAATAATATGTAATGTTCTGAATGTATTTTCCCAATTCTATAAAGCTCTAAAATTGAAAATATCCTCAATGTAAAAGGAATTTTTTTCATGAATAAATTCAATATTATGTATGTAATAAGGTCGGGTCCTTATAATTATTCCCATGTTATTCTCTCATGACTCATGTTTTTTATATTTCCTTATGATTGATTTATTATGAACATCCAATATTTCTTCCATGAATCATATTTATGATCTTTGATATGTAGGGTATGGTTTTAAATTATAATTCTCATGTTTTCATCCCTTATTATTATATGATTCTTATGTATCTTCTTGTTTTACCCTTATTGAGAAATTGAGTTCACCCTTTCTTATATTTCCTTTCCCCAAGTTATAAAGAAAGGTTTTGAGTATATTGTGCTTATGAAGAGTAATAAAGGGGAATATTTTTATGGAATATATTTAAGATATTTCTCCAAGTTAGAATATTATGTTCCCAAGTTTCCAAAAGTACTAAAATCTTATGATCCTCAAGTATGTTCTTGTATAATGTATTGAATATCCATCTAAAAATTTGTAATATCCATGTATATTAATCCAAGGTTTCTATAGATGGTATTAAAGGAAATTCTTAGTTATAATTTGAAAAATATGATGAGAATAATTTATTTATATCCCTAGGTATATTTATATAGATATTTATAGGGATATATCTTAAAGATAAGTCTAAGGATGAGTAAAATAATAGTAAAATGTTCTGAAATTATGGTAAATGATAGAGAGAGTGGTTTCCTATAAATACATCCCTATATGGATACTACAAGTGGATGTGTCTCTGGAACAAATTATCCTAGGGATAACAACCCCCAAAAAACCATATCGGTTTAGACTCAGTAAGGAAATGGTGCATGAAAATGGGTTTTGTTGTACACCTGGTTTGACACTCACAATGGATAGGATTTGGAAATTCATAAACTCTTTATAAACCATCATGAAGGATTAAAATAGATATTGATTATGAATAACCAATGATGAACCTAAGGTGACATATATTAAAAGGTATTTGTCATGATTTAGACATCCTATTAGATATTTTCATGATTATGTGTTTTTCTATTATGTTTAGCATCACTCACACTATGCTTTCTAGTTTTAGTGAGTGGATGGAACAAGAAGGAATTGGGTAAACATTGAAATTAATTGATGATTTTATGATGATTATTCAAAATTTATGATCACTCGAGTTTAGGTCATTGTGATCATCCCTAATAATTTTTCATGGAACATGATTAAAAACATGTAACTTAATCAACTATCAGACTCATCAAAGAAGAGAAGGAAAGAGTTTGCTAAGAATTCATGTAATGGATACCATAGATGAAAGAATATTAGGTTTCCTTTGTGTCTAGAATGTGGGACGAATCACCCAAGTTGATGTTTTAGAGGAGGAAGAATGTGTTTTGACTATGGAAAATAAGGAAACAAAGAAATTTACTTCAAAGGAAAAATGAAAAGTTTAGTTAACTCAATGGATGAGAATAATTTCCTCTCTAAGGTATCGTCGACTATTAAATGCTTTAATTGTGTAAATTATAGTAATTATGAAAATCTATGTCCAAATTATAAATATCACGAAGAGAATTATGAAGGTGGTGTGAGTAATGGTTATATCCCTGGTGATGAAGAGATTACAAATGAATTAAGAGAGAATTGCATTATTAAGGAATATGATGACGAAGCCTAGTTAATGGATTAAGTAAGAGGTTGAATTATCAAAGTATTAATGTATTTGAATTAATGTATTATGTTATATGAATCATGAAATATATATATATATATATATATATCATTTGTATAAGTTTGAAATTAATTATTTTCAATAATATGTTAAATGATAGCAGTGGACCCTAAAAATTGATTTAATGGAAAGATCATATTTTATGGAAAAATGATTAAGGGAAGGTAATCTTTAATATTTTTTGTAAGCTAAGAAAATGGTGTTTAGTTTGGATAAATAGATGATTGATTTGGATAATGTAAATTGTATAGTATTGATGACCTCCAAACTGATAAAGGATTTGTTGAAAAAAAATATTATATCATTGATGGAATTTAAAAAATTATTTGATCTATGGAATATATTCAATAATTTGTGGTTTTATTTAAGGAATGAGTAAGAATTATTATTTTTATTAAGTTTCTATAGTAAATCAGTTATTACTGTGATTGAAGAGATTATATTTTAAAGGTATTCACTTATTAGGTATGTGACTATCAAGAGTTGCTTTATGATATTTGTGGGATTAATGTTATGTTGATTTTGAGAAATTTATTCACCTTCTTTCTCAAGATTTTTATGTTAATCATTTTAAAGGTTCATAAGTCTAACCATTTATGAAATGGTTTTGGTTGAACTATGAATGTGGTTTTAGAGAGTAATGTATTATTTCACCATAAAAAAATTTGTGCATATTGGATAACCTATTCTAACAGTTTTTATTTGATGATAATGAAAGATAGATAGAATTACTTATCAATATATGGATCTTATAATATGTTTCAACTTTAGTTCTAATAAATCCACCTTCATTTCTCATATTAAGATATAAACTTTAAATTGATCAAGGTACAACCCAAGCATGAAATTGTGCTTATGAAATAATATGAAATAAATTAATTATATATTCTTGTGAAAATTATTAATATTTAGGAAAAGGATACTGAATAAAAAATATCATATTACCTTGATTTCTATTGAATCAAGTGGTCCTTTATATCATCACATATTTATGGTTTTTTGATCATTAACTTTCTCTAGATCACTCACTTTCTTTTGATCAGTGATATTGATCACCCTCAATAATTATTTAAAATTTTCTTCAGTGTAAAAGTATTAAATTCCCACCTAAATTCTTCTATGTGGTAACCTATTTATGAGTTAATTTGGGTAACTTATTTTTTTTCCAATATTCGTTTTTTAAAGGAAGATTTATTATTCATTTTTATGATGTGGGTTTCTATGAAAGGAAATATTAAGTTATAAAACATTGTTGGACTAGAAAATTTTCATGGGGAAAATTCATTTTAATGGGGTATAATGTAACACCCTATCTTTTTATGAATTATTTTTTTCAAATTAAAATTATTTTATGGCTTTAATGTCATGTTACACTAATTTAATCTTGATTTATATGCAGCACCAGGTTAAGGTTGTGACGCATGCAACACTGAGTTTAGGATTCGGTACATGCAACACTATGTTTGCATTTTGATATGTGAAATACCAAGTTCATATTGAGTTACTTGAATCAATAGGATTATATTATGTTACATGAAACATATAGATTAACTTTCATTACACACAACCCTGAGTTTAAATAAAACATGTCATTTTATTAAAATATTAGTATAGTTATAACCTAGCAATTGGAATGGAGGGTATCAAAAGTATTACCAAAATTTTGAAAATATGGTTTATTCATGTTTAGAAAATAAATTATTTTGTAACCAATTAATTAGAAATAAAATTAAGAACTATTTTAAAATAAAGAGATTTCTTTTAAAAAATAATTTTTACATATACAAACAAGTTTTATCTCAAAAAAATTTTAAAAACTTTTGATGAAAATTTTTAATGATATATATATATATTATTAAATAAAATATTTAACAATAATATTTTGTGTTTTATTGACAAAATATAAGTATAAATCTAATTTTATGCATAAAAAGAAGTGTTTTTATAAAAGGTAGTTTTAATAACTTTTAGTTCCACACTTTTTTCAAAAAAATATTTTGATAATTTTAAAAATTCTATTTGAAAAAATAAGCATAATTTTTGAATTCGTAATATCGAAATTATCCTAGGGTGGATTTTTTGTATTTTTCTAAGAAGTTTCATTTTATTGATGAATAGTGAAAAAATACTGGATTTTAATTAAAAACCACCTTTTTATTAATTCATATATATAGTTAAATTACATTTTAAATTTATTTTAAAGTATAATTAATTCAATTGTATATATATTAATCTAATTTATTTAATTGGAATTAATTTCATAATGAAATTGAATATAAAAAGTTTGTAAATTTTTGATCTTTTTTACTTTAAAAACTGTTTTCTCATCACGTCTGCAGGATTACATTTTAATTAAATTCTACCAATTTTTTGAATTGAATTTGGATAAATTTTTTATATATTTGGATATATAATAATTTATAATTTATAATATCCAACTTAATTTTTAACCAATGTGATTAGTGAAAACTGTAAAAATTAATTAAACCAATTAAGGTAAAAAACAGTTTACATTGTCGTTAAATTTAGAATATAAGGTATAAAATGACCAAAAAACTTGTCTAAAACCCACTAAATAGACATATTAATATCAATACCACCTTATTCTCCAATTTATGATGTAGTGGGATACTATTCCATGGAAGTGACTGTAACATCCCATGTTTTGATGAAAAGAATTATTTATTATATTATTAGCATTTTAATTAAAAAATAAATTAAAGTTAGTAATAATAATTAAATAAAATTGTAAATGAATATTAATTTATTAAATAAATAAATAAGACATAATAAAAAATTGTTAAATAATATTTTGACAAGTTGGCAACAGTTAAAATATGTTTTAATCAAATTTCATTATTTGTTAAATTGTTAACATGAAATAATATAAAAAATTTGTTTTACCAAATAAATTTTAGGAAATTATAATTTAACATTTAAAATAAAATTATCTTGAATTATAAGTACTTAATTTTATATAAATAAATTTTAATAAGTAACTTTGAATATAAAATTTTATACTTATAAATATTACATTTTAAAACATTAATAAGTTACAAAACATTTAGATGATAAATAACTTAAATAAAATTTATAAATGTGTATTATTTTGAATTATAAAATTTATGTAATAAATTTTATTATGAAATATTGAAATTATAAATATAATACTATTATTATTTTATAAATTATTATAATTGTTTTAAAAGAATATATGAATTTATTTAACTGAAATATTGATATTTATAAAATAATAATAATAAATTATAATGCATATAAAATAATTTACAAATTAATAATTAAAATTATTATGAATTATTTTTATTAAAGATATTAAATTTAATAAATGATAATAAATAATGAAAATTATAAACAAAATCATAAGTAGAAAGAACGATTCGAGAGAGGGGTTTATAGTGAGATTCGAGCGGCGTAGTAGAGTGCCAAACCGAACCGGGAGTTGTAGACCGACAGTTTAGAGGGAGAGTCTTCCAGCGTGCTCGGATGAAGGATGAAGCTCGAGTGTGAGGTTTACCATGGTTGAGGACTTTGGTTTCAGATGAAAACCAAGAATTCAAGCTCAAGGTGTGACAGTGGGATCTAGTGTAGATCTAGGGTTTGAATGTGGTCAGGGGTTCGAGCGAAGGAGGTTCGACCACCAGTGAGCTTTAGGAAGGCCAGATATGAGTCGTCTGGAGGTTCTGAATGGCAATTGGGGGACACCTTTGGATTTGGATATCTCGTCTCATTGTTTGGATCTGCAAGTAGGTGTTTTTTATTTTATTTTTAGGAATCTGAATCTTATCTTGTAGATTGTTTACAATGTATTAAATTACCTACTTGTCATCAATTTAGAATTCTCTTTCTCCCAAAGTTGATTCTTGATACAGTTTTCAATGATCTTTTGTCAACTATTTGGATAGTATTGGTTCATCCTTATTCATATTTTTATTTCTCAAATTAGTTATCCCTATTAGTATTCATTACTGTAGTCTTTTAAAATCGTTCTTGTCAACATCTTCTAGGAGATTTTTCTTCTTGTATAATCCACATATTGCTTAGAATTTATGATAAGGTTAAATATAGTTTAAAATATACATATCTAAATCTAATCATGATCCTTATTTATTAACTTTTTCTTTAATGTATCGATCAGATGGTTGATCTATATATATTTGATCAGCTTTCTCGGCAAGCATTACACCAGAACCATATATTTTGAGATCGAGATCTATCTATATATTTGTTTTTCAAAAGATCACATACTACCGAAATAAAAATAATAAATAAATATAAATTTTTAATTTTATCTATAGAATGTGAAAATTCTATATAAGGAATCATTTTCGGAGTTCGTGCAGAGTGAGTTATAGAGAGAGAAGTAAGGGTCTGAAGGTAGAAGATGTGGAATAATGTTTATCTTTAAAATTTCTGCATAGTCCAAGCTTCAGCAGTATCCAATAGTTAGTTCGAATTCATATTAAGGTAGGGGAGTTTAATTTTTATTTTTATTTTCATTTTTATTTCTAAAAATTATCTCATTTGAATTATAATTTATTTAAGGCATTGTTTTTTATTTTATTTTCAAATAATTCATATGAAATTATATTTGTAAAGGTGATTCCCCTTTTAAAATGTTACTTTTACTTATTTTTCAAATAAATATTTTATCAAGAGATTTTGTTTTCAAATTTTTTTCTACATAAGTTTTTTTTATTTGAGTTTTATTTTAAGACCCTTTAATAAGGTAATTTCTTTTATATGAAATTAAGATTTAATTTACCATTTCAAAAATTTCTATTTTTGACATTTATTTTATAAAAATATTTATGATATCATTTCATTTGTATTTTCTAAATTAAATTAAATTTTAAATAATAAAAACTACCATTTTTTATGTGTGTACATTCACAACCATGAATGTCAAAAGTAATATGAGATATGACCATAATCTTTAACACATGACATATCACGCATGAATTAGTTTTTATTAATTATAAATTTATGTGTATTGAATAGATCATATTTATTTAGGAATATACTTTTGAAATGGAATTTATGAGTTTAATGAATAAAAACTTTAATTCTAGAATGTTAATAACATTCTATGTATTTATGAGATGTCTAATAGTGGACAAATTAAGTTGATCTAATTATTAATAAGTTTTCTTAATTAAGTAATACATGAGAATATGTGACTATGTTGTTTATGTTTTTTTTTAAGTATAAACCCCAATGAATAATGTTTGTATATATAAAGAAATTTTAAAATGCTTTCATAAAATCTGTCACTTGAACGTTGTAAATATGGTAGGGAATTGGAGAGTGAACCCATACCTCAGTAAGTGGGTAGTCCCAAGATAGAGTTCAATGTTTCAAGTGGCCTCAGTATTTGTTTTTAGAATCTTGCATATTGTTTCTAGAAAAATCACTAGAATATTTTTTAAAAAATTTCAAACATAAGTATTTTCAAAATTGCTATAGTATTTTTAAGGCATAAGTAATTTTAATAATGTTTTAAAAAGGTATTTCTAAATGTATTTCCAAAATTATTTTCAAAGGAATATTTTAAAAGTATTTATCAAATATTTTTAAAACCCCTTATTGGGAATTTTAATGACCACCCTATGTTTAAAATTTTATTTTCACAGGTTGAGTAGAATTTCATTGGGGAAGCAGTGTACTCAAAGACTTTAAATTATTTTATTTTATTTTTTATAGTTTTTTTTTTTGTTTTATAGAATGTATCAAATTCTCCAAAACATAGACCAGTAAAATTTCCGGATATTTTATAAATTTTGTAAATTTGTTTAGTTTCTTTTATAAAAAAATATACACAGCATTTATATGAGTTGAACCTGGAAGCACGAGTTCAGGAGTTTGCAGTTGGTATCAGAGTAATTGTCTAGACAAATTTGGAGATTAGATGTTTTCTTTATAAGAAAATAATAATTATGAGATTGAATTTGTTTTTTCTAGGTAATTTAATTTGATTATAAGTTTTAATTTTCTAGTTCTGAAGATGGAAATTCATAGTTCTCTTAATATTAAAAAATTAATTGCGAGGGCGCAATTCATTTAAGGGGGGGAGAATGTAACATCCCAACTTTTAATAAAAATAATTATTTAATTTTTTATTATCATTTTAATTAAACAATAACTTAAAGTTAGTAATAATAATAAAATAAAAGTGTAAATGAATATTAATTTTTTAAACGAATGAAGAATACATAATAAAAAATTATAAAATAATATTTTTACTAGCTGAAAGAAGTTAAAATATTTTTAATCAACTTTATTTAATTATTAAATTATTAAAATGAAATAATATAAATTTTTTTAATAAATAAATTTAATGAATTGTAATTTAACATTTAAAATAAAATGATTTAGAATTATAAATACTTAAATTTATATAAATCAATTTTATTAAGTAAAATTGTAAATAAAAATTTATACTTATATATATAACATTTAAAAACATTTATAAATTTATAAAACATATAGATGATAAATAACTTATATAAAATATATAATTGGGTATTATTTTGAATTATAAAATTTATATAACAAATTTTATTATAAAATATTGTAGTTATAAATATAATCTTATTATTATTTTATAAATTATCATAATTGTTTCAAAATAATATATGGATTTATTTAAAAAAAATATTGATATTTATAAAATAATAATAATAACTTATAATTCATATAAAATAATTTACAAATTAATAATAATAAAATAATTATGAATTATTTTTATTAAAGATAATAAATTTAATAAGTAATAATAAATAATTAAAATCATAAATTAAATGATAAGAAGAAAGAAATATTCGAGATAGGGGTTTGTAGGGGGAGTCGAACAATGTAGTTTAGTGCAAAACTGAACCAGGTGTTGTAAACTGAGAGCTTAGAGGGAGAGTCTTCTAGGGTCTCAGATGAAAGCTAAGGCTCTAGTGTGTAGCTGACTATGCTTGAGGACTTTGGTTTCAGATGAAAACTAATAATTTGAGCTTGATGTGTGACAGAGGTATCCAGTGCATATTTAGGGTTCGAATGCGGTTGAGGGTTCGAGCGAAGGAGGTTCGACTGCTAGTGAGCTTCCAGAAGGCCAGATTTGAGTCGTGCGGAGGTTCTAAATGGTATTTGGAGGGGAAAGACCTTTGGATTTGGATAACTCATCATGTTGTTTGGATCTGCAAGTGGGTGTGGTTTATTTAATTTTTTGGAATCCAAATATTATCTTGTGGATTGTTTGTAGTGTATTAAATTACCTGCATGTCATCAATTTAGATTTCCCTTTCTCTCGAAGTTAGTTCTTGATAATGTTTTCATTGCTCTTTATAAACTTTTTGAACAGTATTGGTTCATCCTTCTTCATCTTTTATATTCCTCAAATCAATTATCCATGTTAGTATTTATTAATGTAGTCTTTCCAAATTGTTCTTGTAAACATATTCTGTGATATTTTTATCTTTTTTAATCTACAGATTACTTTGAATTTATCCTAAAGTGGGAGATAAATTAAAATATACATATATGAATCTAATGATGATCCTTCTTTTTCGACTTTTTCTATTATGTATCGATCATATGGTTAATCTATATATATTTTCATAGATTCCTCGGCAAGCATCGCTCCAAAACCATATATTTTGAGTTTGAGATCTCTTTCTCTATTTGTTTTTAAAATGATCACATACGAACGAAATAAAAAAAATTAAATTTATCAACATAACATGAAATTACTATATAACAAATTAGTTTTGGTGTTCTTGTAGAGTGAGTCGCATAGAGATAACTAAGTGTATAAATGTAGAAGAAGTAGAATAATGGTTATCTTCAAATTTTCTATGCAGTCCAAGCTTTAGTAATAGCCAATAGATATTTTGAATTAATATTAAGGATAGGGAGTCTAATTTTTATTTTTATTTTTATTTCTAAAAATTATGTAATTGGAATTATAATTGATTTAAAGGATTGATTGTTTATTTTATTAACAAATAATTCATTTGAAATTATCAAAGTAGAGGCATTTCTTATTTTAAAATATTACTTTTATTTATTTTTCAAATAAATACATGTGTTTATAATCAATTTATTAAATTTTATAAAGATATTTTATTTCTAAATTTAGTTCTATATGAGTTTTTTTATTTGAGTTTTATTTTAATACCTATTAATAAAGGAATTTCTATTATATGAAATTAAAATTTTGTCTACTGTTTAAAAATTTTCCATGTTTGACATTTATTTTATAAAAATATTTATGATATCATTTCATGTCTATTTTCTAAATTAAAGAAAGTTTTAAATAATAAAAACTATCATTTTTTAGGTGTGTACTTGTACAACCATGAATATCACATGTAATATGAGATATGTCTATAATAATTGACACATGACATATCATTCATGCATTAGTTTTTAATATTTATATATTAATGTATACTGAATAGATCATATTTATGTAGGAAATTGTTTTCTAAAGGGTATTTATGAGTTTAATGAATGAAACACTTAATTAAAGAATGTTAATAACATTATATTTATTTATGAGATGTCTAATAGTTGAGAAATTTAGTTATTCCAATTTTTAAGAAGTTTTCTTAATTAGGTTATACGTAAGAATATGTGATTATTTTGTCAATATTTTTTTAAAGTAGAAACCCTGGGGAATAATGTGGGTATATATAAACTAAGATTAAATTTTTTTCATAAAATCCAATACTTGAACGTTGTAAATATGGTAGGGAATTGGGGAGTGAACCCATCCCTCATCAGATGGGTAGGCTCAAAACAGCTTTCAATGTTAAGTGGCCTCATTATTTTGTTTTTAGAAGCTTGTATATTGTTTTCATAAAAATAACTAGAATATGTTTAAAGACATTTTTAAATGTAAGTATTTTCAAAAGTGTTATAGTATTTTTAAGCCATAAGTAATTTCAATAATGTTTTCAAAAGGTATTTATAAATGTATTTTCAAAATAATTTTCAAAATAATATTTTAAAATTATTTATCAAAGACTTTTAAAACCCCTTACTGAACAATTTAATGCTCACCATATGTTTAAATTTTTATTTTCACAAGTTGAGTAGAATTTCATTGAGTAAGCAGTTCTCTCAAAGACTTTTATTTATTTCATTTTATTTTATACAGTTTTGTTATATTGTATGACATGTACCTAATTATCCAAAACCTGGACCGGTAAAGGTTTCTGGTATGTTATAAATGTTGTGTATTTGTTCAGTTTCTTTTATAAAAAAAATATACAGATAATTTATATGAGATAAACCTAGAATTTCGAGTTCAGGTATTTACAGTGACCCATATAATAAGTTACAAAAAAGAAAAAATATATATTTCTTCCTTTTAATCTCTATAAATCTTTGGAATAGAGAAAAACTACATAGGTTCAGTTATAATTATTATTTTCAAAGTTAAATTTGTTTTTTATCAGGATTATTTATTTTAATTTTTTATAGATTAAATAATTAATTTAAATTCTTAAGAAATTCCAGTGAAGGAATTATTTAGTTAATAATTAACTAAAATAAATGATACTAAAAATTTTAAAAAGTAAATTAAATTGAATAAATTATTGTCTTTCATTAATTTTGTATATTAATATATAATTTTAAATGTTTTTGAACTTAATATATTCAAATTACATTATTTTCATGATATTTTTATATTAAATTTAATTAAATAATGTAAAATTTTGCATTAATGTTATTTTATAATAAATGTTATTTTATCAAATATAATATATTTAATAAAAAAACTACCTTATTCCAAGTGACTATTAAATATTAATAAATTTAAAATATGGTCCATTAATGGAACAATTTGTCTTTTATAATTAATACATGGATCCCTAAATAGTAAAAATATATTAGCATAGTTAGGGTTAAAGTGTTGTTTTCGCGAGTTACTTATGATTTTGGTAAAATTAATTCCCAACACATATGTGTATCTTATTTTAAAATTTAGATATCACCTTTTAAATTAATTAGGCCTAAATTTACTAATAATTATCACATCAATTTATTTCTACTGGAAAAATTACCAAGGTTTATCTTAATAAAAACAAATTGTAAAAATATGGAAACTTATATGTGAAGGATGAAATTTATAAAAATAAATTTATTTTTTGTCTGGAAGATGTGTTTCTCAACTAAATAAAATTTTCCATCAATGATTATTGAATTTTGGAGCCACATGAGGTAATGGAGTCCTCCCAGAAATAAATACTTTGAGTATTTACAAGAATATCACTCCTCATCAACTATAAGAGGGCACTCACTATTCCCCCTTCTTCACACCTCTCAAGACAATTTTCTTGACCAATCCCTAAAAAAATCACTTCCCAACTTCCCTCTCCTAAACCTATAGTCCTTAATTTGGGTATGATTCCAACAAAGGAATTCCATTGGTGAAAACAAAAAGGATATACCCGAAGAAGAGGTAACATTTATCAAAGCGTATTTTTTATTTCTTCCTCAAACATCTTCAATTATTTTTATATAAACTTTATATAATAACCTTAGTACCTTAAATATATTTATATTTTTTATTTTAATGTTATAACCTATAACTATATACACTTCTAACAAATGGTCACAAAATCATCATTCATGTATACAGATTACAACCACCTCGCAAACCGATGTCATTCATTTTTCCATTACCACCAATCAATGTTGGGAATAATAATTGAAATACTATTTATATATCATATTTATTATGTTTATGATTTTATTAGGATTTATAATTTTTTATATAAAACATGCCTTTATTCTTTCCATTTTTTCATAATATGATAACGTCATTCATGTGTATTGCAGACTACCGCATCGCGAAGCAATGTGATTCATTCATGCTTTACATGGAATTTAATAATAATGGGTTTAATAAACATATGAGATATATATGAAATAAATATGATTCTATAATTATTATATCTCATATAAAATTATTTATTTAAATCCGGAAAGACAAATAGAATTAGCGTTCATGTGTATGTACGTCCTACCGTCTCCATGAATAGTGTATTCCATTTATTATTTCTATATTTTAAAGATTATTATAAATAAATATACACTAAATATATATTATATTTATATCATGGTTATTATTATGGACATTATTAAATCATGAAAAAATTAAGTGGACCAAAAATATAACAAATCAAAACATATATGAAAAACAAAGCGGTTATTACTTGAAACGTAACTTTAACATGGAATTGTTAATAAACAGGTAAAAAAGATCACAATAAAATAATATATGGTATTATATAAATTAATATGGTTATTTAATATATTTATAATAAACTTATATTTATTATACGTTATTTTTTAATGAGTACAACGGAATTCAAGACTTTAAGTAATGGATTTTCATCTCACTTTTTACTTTTATGAGACACATGCTATATTCACCACCTATTTATTCTATGGGGTGTATATAATGATCATGAATGTAAATTATGATGTTTATACCTAAAATTATTTTTATTTACATATCCATTTGAGGATCAATATTTATTTGGGATTAAGGATGAAACATTACCAAATCGATAAGGGAAATTTGTCTCAATTTTCCCTCTTTGAGACACATGTTATGTTATGCATCGACATTATTTTATGAAGTGTGTATACTACCCAATTGTAATGTTATTTAATTAATCTAAATTTTTTCATAATATCTTAAGCTTCATTTAATTTTATTCTTTTATGGATATTTTTATTCAAAGTTACCAAAGTTGGAAGTATTTATTGTTACAATCACATCATGTATCGAGATTGTTTATAACTATGCTTCCACTGATGAAATATTATGATTCATATCTTAAGAATTATCATGAATTTTTCTATCCACTATTTATTAATTATATCATTTTTCCAATCTTTGGTAATTATGATAATTAATAAAATGTTTTTATGAAAATATGACCCCATTTATCTCTTTGGTCGGAAATCTATTTTTTTCAAACCTAATATTTTCTAAAAAAGTTTCCAAAAATGTTTTTAAATGATATTTTAATTAAATTTTTAAGTGAAAGTATTTTAATAAATTTTTATTTTTTAAAAATATTTTAAAATGGTTTTCAAAGATTCCTTTATAATTTATCAAGGTTATTTTAAAGAAAAATATTTTCAAAATGTTTTGTTATCTAAAAAGTGTTTTTCACATTAGAATGGATATTTTCCTCAAGAAATATTTTTAAATGGTTTTTAAATATTACTTCATAAGTATTCAAATTGTTCTTAAAATAAAATTATTTTTAAAATATTTTATATCTAAAAAATTATTTTCAAAGAAAGATTATTTTCCTTATTAAATTCTCCAAGTGATCTTTCAAAATCATTCTCCATATAAGACAACATCCTTTGATATAGTTTATGATTTACTAGGGATATGACCCAAGTAAACTATTCTTATTATTTCTTTTAATATTTTATGTTTAAGATGAAAAGTATTTTATGAAACCCATTTATCTTCCATGGGTTATACCATGATAAAATGCTTTGGAAATCCACTTCTTTTCGTGGGTTATGCTATCATGAAATGATTATGAAACCTGTCTATTTTCCATCAGTTATGATATGATGAAATTTTTATGATACACATTTCATTTCATCAGTTATGATATGATTAATTGTTATGATATTTTGGTTCACATATTTATTATTTCATAATGTCATGTGTGGGACCTATATTTTTCTTCAATGCATTGGGTAAAGAATTATATATCTCATGGAATAGACATGATTGGAATGGGAAGTGAACTCAGCATAGAACTACAGGGTTAGAATGGGGGTTGAAATCACTTCACTAATACATGGTTGGAATGGGGAGTGAACCCGATATAGTAAGGTACTTTGTCCATTATGACGGTTTGGGTAGTGAACTCAATCCACTATAAGGAAAGGGATGTGACTAGGTATAGTGGTGCATCTCTCCCAGTAGGTGTAGCCTCCATGAAGTTCCTTGATAAGTTTTTGAAATGATCCTTGACTTATAAGGAATGATTTTATATTCTTATGTGTATTACAGTCAATGTCTTATGCCCATGTTATGCTCTCACGACTAATGTTTTTTTATTTCCTTATAATTCATGTATTATAAACTACTAATATTTATTCCATGATTCTTTTTTATAATATTTGATATGAATGGTATGGTTTTACATTGTTATTATCATGTTTTCATACCCTTATTATTATATCATGCTTACGTATCTTCTTGGATTACCCTTAAAATTTAAAATCACCCTTTCTTATGTTTCCTTTCCCTGGGTTATGAAGAAAGTTTTCACGTAGGGATTCTTGTAAAGATTAATAAAGTGTAAGATGTTTATGGAAGATGTTGAAGATCTTTCACCAAGTTAGAAGATTACGTTTCCAAGATTTAAAAGTTATTAAACTATTACAGTCCATAGAAATGTGTTTGTGTAATGTATTGAATATTCGCCTAAAATGATTTAATATCCATATATGTAAATCCTGGGTCACTTTAGTGACTTAGTATCCCGAGTGGTTTTTAGGATGGTCAGTTAATAAATTTAAATAAATTTCTAAATAGCTTTGTTTGTATGAAACCCTCCTGACCCCCCTTTGATTTTATTGATGTGGATGGTGGCCCATAGGGAAAGTTTTATATTTTTTTTAATATAACGGATTTGTTATTTGGGATATTTCATTATAGGGAGCTATATGTTAGGGTTATATTATTTTTTATGCTTATTACTTTCTATTCTCAATTTTTTTTTGTTCATGCTTGATTTTATTTTGGTTAAGGAAACCCGAGTTCTAGGGTTGGATAATATACATTAGATGGGATCCATTTCTAGTAGATATACTATTGAAGTATGATATATTTTCATTGGATCATGATGTTTTACTAGATAATTTCCACTAAATAGGGTGATGAACCTAGTTAAAAAATTTATTTTGGGTTACCTAACCTTAGTAACAATAGAGTGGATCCCAAGAAATATATTTTTTGGTTGGTTTATTGATATAGTATAATCCTCTAGGTATTCTTTTTCATTCCCTATTTTATTAACATGTTTGTCACCTAATATTGTTTTCATTTTTCACTTATTATATCTATGAAATGGATCCTTCTTTTATTGATATTCCTATTCATGAAATATGTTTTGATTTTATAAAACATTTTAAGTAATGGTTTCGAAGGAAAATTTAAAAAGGTAAAATGGTTTATTTTATATGGTGTGGGTGATCTCGAAAGAATTTGTATAAATGATTTTTTATTTATGAAAAATAAAGGAAATTTTATAAAACAATTTTGACTTTTTATTCACTCTAAACATGATTTTTTCAAAAAATATATATATATATATATATCACATTTTGATATTTCAAACGAGATTAAAATGGGAATTTATATAGAATTTAAGAATGTGGAAATATAGTTGGTGGCCCAGTGATCTTATTTATACTCACACCTATCATAAATTTAAAAATAAAACTTTTTATACTCTTGTTCACACATGGAGTGTATCATGAATCAGGTTTATTTAGTGACCATTAGGGATTTTAGGTTCATGTTTATTCAGTTTTATTTATCTCATCAGTATATTCTGCCAATTACATGATCTGTTAGGATGTCCAGCCTAGTGTACCATTTACTTTTATAGAATTTATATACATTTTTTCCCTTGAAATTAGTTCTTTATTGTTTTCAGTTATGTTTGTTGGTGGATCAAATTATATTTTTGGAGGCCATAGTGGGACTCACTGCTTATTCTATAGATAGAGTGTAAACGGTTATCTAATGGATTTATTTTTAATCTATTTTATTTGATACTTATTTAAATGTTTTTAAATTTATTTTGAACTACTTATTTGTTTTTATAGTGGATGTTCCACTTATAAAAAGTACATGCAGGAATTCCTTGAAATATATTTATTATTAAACTCTAATTTACGGGTTAAATTATCTCTAATGATTTCTTATGATTCCCATTATTCTTATCATTATCCAATGATGCTCAGGGATTCCCCTTGTGTATATCACAATCTGGTTCAGGTGTTTAATGGATTTATGGATCAGGCCCGTTCACGATAAATATAAATTTTTTTAAAAAAAACAATAACAACCGATGTTCTTAGACATTTTTACTTTAAAAAAAACTAATTTATTTTAAAATGTAAAAAATTATAATAAAAAATTTAAGTGAGTAAAAACATTGAAGAAAAATGAGGTTAATCTATTTTGAAAACCATTTTACTTCTATATCATTCTTTATAAATGGTTCTAGTTTTTGAAATCACCACTTATTTTTTAATTGAAATATTTTTTTATTAACTAGACACTTTTGGAAAAACTATAAAACCATTGTAAATCTAAAATATTTGTAAAATTTAAAATATCCACTTTTCAATGTTAAATAAAATAATATTAATCATAAATATCATTTAACTATAATCAAATAACAATAACTATTATACAAAAAAGTGATAAAATAGGATATTAGGTAATTCTAAACTAGAACCATGGTAGAAAGTATCAAAACATATCATAAATAGAATAAAAAAACATAATTATCTCATTACAAATGGAATAACATGGATTTCACATAATAGTTATAATAAGACAACACTCGAGGTAATAAGGTTATGTTTCTATATATAACATAATATAAATCTTCATATGGTTGGTCAATGAGACTAACTATTCTTAAAATTGGTTTTCTATTCCCAAGTCTCCTTGAGCATCAATAATACATTATCCAGAGAAATGATCATACACTAAAAGGAACACTTTCAAACCAATAATCTCAACTAGTGTATTAATTATCACTTGTGATCCCATATAGCTACCCCATATTTCACTTGATATAAATTATAGGTGAGAAATTAAGTCCAATTATATATCAATATAATGTTAAGATAATTAAATCAAAAACCCACACCTCAACTTCAGTCACTCTTTATGGAAGAATAATATTCGCAATAATACAAAAGTCTAATAATTATTAAATATATATTACATAACATATAACATTATAACATAAACAATAACTAATGCAATGACTTCATGAATTGAAACTAACAATGAAAAAATTTCTTTCATTTTCTATATAATCCATTATATATAGAAAAACCTTGACAAAATAAAATTTGAAACTAGATATATGTATTGAAAAATCATATCATAATAAATAAAACTTTGTAAAATTTATAAGGGGTTAAAATTATTTATTTTTTAAATGAATCCAAAACATTTCCATTTTCTAACTCCCAATATATTTATTAGAAACACCTCAAACACGTGTCACTTGATCATTATAATTTATACAAAATTCATTCAAGGAAATAAATTTATTATTTATTATAAAAACCAATAAAGTCCTTTTTTCAATCACCTATAGTGAATAATTATATATAAGTAGAATATTTATAACATTAACATGGAAAACATCCATATTTCATATTATATTTCAGTGGAAAAATTGAAATCAACCCATGATGATTATAGTTACACAATATATATTTTTATTTAGGGAAACATAATTATAAATTTGAAGTCACCAATAGTTTCATAAATAAATGTAATTATTAAGAGTCACATACCAATAATCATTGATTCTATTAACAATCCATTTAATTTAACAAAATTAAGAGTAGATAGAACCTAATAAGATCAACACAAGATTTATAATTAAAAAATGCCATAATAAAATCAAGAAACACTATACCCTTAGTCATAATGACCATTTTGGGGAATTAAAAAGAGAGGATAATGTAGAAGAAAACTTGAGGAAGATAAAAAAAGAGGATTACCTTGAATAATTGACCTCAAACAAAGGATAATCACTTAGAGTAATCCAAGAAGAAGAAAAAGAGTAAATAGAGGGATCGACAATGTGGGATGCATTAAATAAAGAGCAAGAATATGATGAGTCGCTTATTTAGTAAAAATTAGGAAAATAAAATAAAAAAATATCTTTTAAACTGGTTATACAATTATTTTAACCATTTACTAACTACTTATATGACACTAGATTCAAAATATTTACATGAATGGTTTGGATGAATGGTTAATTAACCATTCTCTAACCATGTATAGGATATTGGATACCAAAAATCTACTTATATATTTAGGAAAAATGATTCACACATCTATGAAAATACTACAAGAAGTTTATTTTCAACAATCATAGATTCACCTATATGGTGATCTGACCATTTATACTGGTGTTTTTTTCATAAAAACTATAAATTTCCACTTTAAATATAAAAATTATTAATAAAACAAATAATTATAAAATTATAAGACATGATTTATATTTAAGGATGTCACATAATCCCTTTATCCAAGAAATAAAGTGACCATACAACATATAGTATCTCAATTATTTATATATTACACTTACATTTCTTATTCTCTTAGTATGGAATGGATAGATTGATAAAAAAATATCATTTCATTCAACAAATATGATAAAAACATTAGATTCCCTTCATCTAAATAAAAAACATATCACATATACCTTACCTAGGTATGGAAGTAAACTTTTACATCTATCTAAATAAAGTCTATATATATCATACTCATCATATGAGAGTAAAAATATCATATTGGTTAAGTCTAAACTGGTGGCCTAATTATCAACATTCCCAACCACCTCTAGATTGGCTCTGCCTCATGGATGGCATAAAAAAGGTATAAAAGTATGAATGATCTCATGATAGGTATCCTCCTAACCTCAAGTACATGGATTCTATATGAAACATGAAAATATAGTACATAAAATATATAGTGTATGACACTCCATGTGGTATACTTGGTGAGAATGTAGTCCACAAAACACCTTTTATATATCCTAAGTAAATCTAGTATCTCAATAAAAAACAAAACCTACTCTAAAATTTACATTTTATTATAAAATATAATAAACCTTTATGAAAAATTGTTAATAATTAATTAAATTCATGATTTGAGTGTTAAATTATCATTTCACCACATGTAATATATTTTTTCAATTTAAAAGAATGATAAAGTCGAGACATCATTTTACATAACAAGGTAGATTTTTTATTTATAAATTATTTTAAGAATGCTAACAGAACCATATAAAATCACTTGTCTAATCATATAATATATGATATACCACTATATAAATCTTATCTTTATTGAAATTTTTGGGTTTTGATAAAATCAATATGATTTTATATATTTACAACGACATTTTTATCTTCCTATATAATAATGAATCCCGCTAAACTCTTTTAGTAAATAACATTTTACAAATAATTTTTTTTATAATGGTGAGATTATGAATCATATTCCTAATATTAAATTATTTGATCATAGTATTTAAACTTCTTTACTCCATAACATTAAATGTTACAATGTTAAAAAATTATATTATTTACTTTTAACTCTTTATTAGTTCATCTTCATCTTGGAACCTTTACATTTAAACATTTATTTTAGATCATTTTTGTAAAAAAATTAAATATAACAATTTACATTTCTGATCATCCTTTACCAAAAAATCCTAAACTCTATGGAAGAAGGTGAATTTCACTATAATCCTCTCTAATTTATTCTTTTATTTTTTATTTTTTAAGCTTCATCATGTCAAAAACTTACTCCCCCTTGTTTTTTAGAAACTATATTTTATCTAAAATATCATGCTAAAAAAGTATAAGCTCAATTTTTTTAATAAAATAACACTTATTTATGTTAGTGTGAATATATTAACAAATAAACTATTAAAAAACATACCCTATAAGGTATTATATCTGTATGGATAAATATTTTAAAAATAAGACTTATACATTCAAATATTACACTAAAGGATGGTAGGAACTCTTTCCCTCTTTTACCAATATCTTATATAAACACTCTTATTCTAGATAAAAATCATTTTCTCCTTATATTTGTTTTAACAACACTGTAAATATGGATTAATTTAGAACCATTTGTATCAAATAAATTATCTCATTTATTTGTAACAACCATTATTTATAATAAAATTTTTCTTGCATAATAGGAATAAAATATAAAAACAAAAAATCTTTAATTTGATCTAATAAATATTTAAAATAATCCACTATATCCAACTCCTCGATGTAGAAAAAACATCCCCCGTCATTCAAATATATACATTAATCTATAGGCATCAAAAATTATTCATTTTTTAACTCATATACATATTTAAATTGTTTATATAATATATAGTTGTTTTCATATAGTATTCAAAAAAAATAAATGAATTTTACAATAATAATAATAATACCTTCTATTAAATATCCATGGTTCTTATTGAAACCTTTAAAGTATATCATGAAATTCCTTTTATAGTGGACATGATTACCATAATGTAAGGACTACCCCTCCTTCCTAAATCCTCCATTAGGTTTCAATTATCAGGGTTTACTATTAAACCATAAAATATTCTTCATATTGCTTAAAATTTTCCCTTTTCCTTTTCCAATACCATCATAGAACTTGATATTTGACTCTGATGTCCTATTCAGAAATCCTGAATATATTAAGCAGATCATGTAAACTTTTTCTGAACTTTTTCATATTGTAATTAATATAATGAATAGTAAGAACCTTTTTGTAACTAGTTTTAGAATGAATTCCATAGACTGATCAAGCCTTAATGGAGACCCTATACTCTCTAGATCATTATTGTACCCAATAATATTATCTACATGAGAAAATATTGAAGTTTTATTAATCGTATTACTTAAAAAAATTCATTTGAAAACTCCTGCCTCTCATGACTTTATTTTTATTTAGATATCCATGTTAGGTTCTCTTTCATATTTAACATCACTAATCATATATTCATGAAGTTTTTGCTCTAACACATCAAATTTTCCCTCTTAATTAAGAACAATTATTATGTTTTTTACCATCCTAATAAGATACATTTTAATACCACTCTATTTACATTATTGATATCCACATCATTTTTTGTGATAATGGTGCATTTTATCGATAATAGAATATTTTATCAAATAATTATCATGATTTATATTTATGTAATAAACACTTTTATTAAATGTGATCTCACTAAAATTAGGACCCCTTTTAAATTTACATCATCTCCAATAGTAGTCCAAGATCTATATTTTACTAAGTATTATGTCTTATCTTCCATTCCCCTCATAACTTATCTATTTAGGTTGGTTATCATGCCAATTATATCACATATGAATCTTGGATACTTTAATGAAAAAATATTTTCCCAATATATCAAATAAATAAACTCTACACTAAAACGATGGTATCTTACCTATTAGAGGTTTATATATAATTATAGCATAAATCAGAAGTTAAATATAGTTACTTAATCTTATTAAGTCTACCCATAACTTTTTATCTTTACATAGGATAATATAGGGGAACCTAACTTAAACATAAACCTACGCAGTTGGATAATCAAGGTCTTAAAAAGTGTTTATTTGGAAGGAACATAACTCTTAGTATTTTAAGTGGATTTATGATGACATAATTTTATCTCATGTATTATATTTACATAATTCTTATAATTATTTAGTATGGAATCCCTATTTCTTCCACAAATTCAATATATTCAAACCATATTGATATGTAAATATTGACACAACTCATAGCTTTTGTTACTAACCCAAATTAAAAATCCAACTATATTTATCCATATTCAAATGCATCACTTACATAATAAGTACAAATAATGTTTTTAATGATTTATAATCAAATGAAATCAATATTCCCTAAAAGTGTAAGCATAGTGTGATAGTTAGTAAACCTCCACATTTCATAATAGAGCCTAAGATCCCATGATAGTGGAAATTTATCCTAAAGTCCCACAACCAACACATTAGTAGTTAGGATGACTCAATTACATCATAATTATAACACTTAATATACATAAACTATAATCAACATCAAAATTAAAGCTCATAACTTAATAAAAATTCATAATTAGTATTGAAAAAAACTAAATCAATTATCATACCTAGAATTTCACTCCATAAATTTATTTGTGATAAATTTAAAAATAAGTTTAACACTTTTTGATAATAAATATATCCATAAATAATATAAATAATTTAAATCTATGAATAAAGAAGGGGGTAATATTAAATAAATGAACATTTCATAAATTTATACCTAAAATAAAATTTTATAAAAAAATTATAAATAAAAAATTTATAAATACTTTATAGTTTTTACAGTCTCTTATGGAAATTCCATAATATAAATAAAAATGAATTTTTCATATTTACTATGATATAAACCCTTTTATATTATTATTTTAAAATGAATTTAATATAAACTCATTCATATTTAGAAATATGATATATTTATGATAACTTCTCTAAAAATATAAAAAATCTATATATCATGTAAACATTTTATATAATTTTAATATTTCATATTTGATTTTATTTAAAAGTTTTATAAAATCAACCAAAATTTATTTTGGTATGTTGTCAATAATTTTTCAAATAAGTATTTTCAATATAAAAAAAATATTTATTCCTATTTAATAAATTATAAATACATTATAAATTCCATTTAAACCAAGATCACATATACCAAAAATATTTTTCATATGGTTTAAATACCCCATTAGAATTAACACAATCCTAGAGGGTTTATTCCACTGATGGTTTTTGTGGATTTTAATAAAAACTCATTAAAATTCTATAAACATTAGAGTTGTTTTGTGTATTTACTATGATATGGTGATGTCCACCTTTATATATATAACTGTATCTATTTCTTATTCTACCTAGTTTTCTTTAGTATGAAAATATAGTTTTGACCTTATCTACATGATGGTGTTAATATATAATAACATTCCATATAAAACATCACTATTTTACTCACTATAACTTTTCAAACCATACTACTTTGTGGTTCATCCTCAAACAAAAGATAATCTATACCCATTTTGATATTTAGAATCTATTTAAATTATGTAGTTAGAACATAAATAATGGATAGCCTATATCTACCATGACATGGTATTTCTTAGGATTAAGAATACCCATGACGTGGGGATTAGTCAACCATGACATGGTCAAATTGAAAAATGAATCTTTCTTTTTATACAATAATTCTTCAGCTAACCTAATGTGGTCATATAACATTTATAATACCACAACAATTTTACATAACTACTTATTCCAGTTTATATAAAACACCAAAAAGTAGAACCATTTTGAACTTGGATACACTATGGTTTTAGAAATTATCATTTTTTCAATTTCATTGTAATTAGAAATAATCAATCCAAATGAGATGAAACCTGGATCTGATACCACTAAATTGTTTATAATTAATAATATGTATTAGAATTTATAATAAAACCTCATCTAAATTCAAGTAACACCATATTATCATCCTTTTATATGATACTACATAAATAAATAAATAAATAATGTACCTTTTAATAGAATAATAGAGATCAATCCATCAAATGATGTTTTTCCTTATGAAAGTGGACCATAGTGTAGTGGGATAACTGTAAAATAGATAAAAAGAAATAAAATTGCTAACTGGAGACACCAATAGTAGGTACTATTTCCATGTGAACAAAACTAACTTGGGTATTATAGCTCTAAAAAATTTACTTCCATGGTTATTATAGTATATTGAACCAACTATGTGGATCTATCACTATAGTAACATTGGTAATTATAACACTAAATTACTTTATGATCCCATTTCAAGCTAATTATTATTTACATAGTGTATTCCTAGTAATTTTATTCAAAAAAATAGTGAATTGGTTCTACCTCTACATAATTGTAGGGATACTTATGGGACTATATAAATATTTGTATTCATGTTCTTGTTTTTTTTCTTATTTATTTTTCACCCATTTACTCTCTTCATAGAATAATTTTATATTGTTACATCCTTGAATTTCTATAATAACTATTTCAAGGGCTTAAATTTTTATTACAAAGTCTTAATTTTTCATGTAGAATGATGGCTATTGAATAAGGCATGGTAAATATCGATCATTTCAATGGATCTAGATTTATTTTATGGAGAATACTGATTGTGAATTAACTTTATTAAAAGAGTATAAAGTTACATCTTCTAGGTGAAAAACTAACTATTATGGATATATCCAAGTTGTATTTACTATATCAATAGATTCTCGGAGTTTTACTTCTTATGTTGGAAATGAATGTGGCATTTCAACATCAGATCAGAGATTACGGTAGCTAAGTTGATCAAAGCACTCATAAATATGTATGAGAATCCATTAGTATTAATATAGTGACCCTAGATTTTTATGAATATATATTATGTCATAATAGATTAATATTCAATATATTTCACAAATACATGCCTGATGACCATAAAATTTTAGTGACTTTGGAGACTCAATGAAAAATATTTTTATTTCTTGAAATATCTTCAACATCTCCCATATATATCTTCCCACATAGTACACATCATAGATATTACCTACTTATACCATTTTTCAAAAAAATATGGAAATTAAACATAATAAATGATGAGATCTGATGCTTAGTAAGGATAAACATAGAAAATATAAAATTATGATCATCTGAAATCATAAGATATACATAATAATATGATATTATGAATACAATTTACAAAGTTCATACCCTATAAATCATGGATCATAAACATGATCCATAGAATAAAACATTATCAATTCAAAATACATTAATCATAAGAGTGATAAATCATCATAAATAGATCATGAACCATAATATCATTTCATATAAGTGTGTAAATATCATAACCATAGAACCAATTTCATATGTCAAGGTTAACAAATGAGATCATAAAAATCATAACATATCAGGATTCATCACCTGTTTCTCATTTCATAATGGATCATGCAACATCACTTATTTCCCATTTATTAATGGATAGGGAAATATCACTTGTTTACCATACTAGATCAAGCACATCATCCTCTTTCCTATAGTTTATCAAGCACATAGGCTTGTTTCCCATCATCACCTCATGAGATATAAAATTTACTCAATGAATTGGAGGAAGATATAGGTCCCACCATCCCTTGGTTAAAATTTTTCCAACATACTTGGTTATAATGTAATCACCATCCTTATTTAAAGAAAAATTACTTCCATATAATTAAATTCACACATATGTGTTCTATAATATCATAAAACAATCATCATATCAAAATCCATTAAATGAAATGGGTTCAAAAAACATTTCACCATAGAATAACCTATGGAAAATAAACAAGTTTTATAAACATCTTGTACTCATAAATATAAACCACCCATATAAATAATAAATTTGGTTTCATTTGACCATATCCTTAGTTAATCTTAAGTATCATCAAAGTATTACATCTTATATGGAAAGTAATTTGGAAATAGCACTTGGAACATTTCTGGAGAAAAATTATCTTTTCAATTGAAATCACTAATTTAAAGTCAAAAAACTTCCCAAATATTAAATAAAACATTTTATTTTAAAATTTACTTTTAAAAATGTAATGTAATATTTTAATAAATTATTTCTCATGGGGGTGGAAAATATTTTTCATGCCACACACGTTAAAACAAATATTCCTTTCATATTTTTAATAAAAGTGATATGGTCTTGTTTTTTAAACAAAATGAATATTCCTTTTAAACCATTTTTTTAAAAGTAAAAAAGGGTAAAAATGAATTTAAATAGTCATATGAGAATATAGAAATCTTTCTTTAAAACATTTTTAGCAAACATAGACATGGAATAAAAAAATACTTTTGATCGGATAGAGAAATAAATCCTATTTTAATTAAAAAACTAATTTCAGTCTCCTGATTACATAAAGAGAGGAAAATAAAAGGAAAACATGTATTCTTAAGAAATAAACATAGGATAATAACATTCATGAGTTTCTTGATAGATTTATCATAATATTTCATTATCATAAACTTAATCATAATCAATCCCAATAAACAATGAGATTGTAACATAAAACATTTACTAATTTGGTGTATTTTTAATTGTAATCCCCATGAAAGAAATAATATTATATGGATATAAAATTCCCTATAATTTTCATCATAATTATAAATAAAATCATGGTTAATATATACACCAAAAAAATAAATAGTTTGTATATATGGCATATGCCACCCAGAAATAAAAGAGACAAGTAATCTCATAACTCAAGCCTTGAATTTCTTCATACATGTTCATAAATAATGTATAATAAATAGAGGTTTATCATAATTTTATTAAAAATCTTTAAACATATATATTTTACCATATATGATTTACTTATGACATTTTATTACCAATTTATTAACAATTCCCTGTTAAAATCATGTTTCGGGTAATAACTGCTTTGCTTTTCATGCATGTTTTAGTTTGGTTTTCTTGGTCCTTTTAATTTGAAAATGGTTCCATAATATAAATAATTTTATACATGATATTAATACCATATATATTCATTATATTTTTATTTGTATTAATCTATAAAAGTTAGAGATATATAATGAATTACACTGTTCATGGAGATGATAGGTCGTATATATGCATGAAAGATGATTTCATTTTGTCGATAGATGGAATGAAACAAAAGGAAAATAATAAAACACCTTTAAAAAGTAATAATTATTTCATATATATAAAAAATATTCCTTAAATATATCCTTCTTACCATCAATGTAATTCAAAAGTGAAAAATAAATCACATCACTTTGCAAGGTGGTAGTCCGTCGTACACATTGGTGACGCTATCATATTCCCATGGAATGGAAAGTAAGAAGGTATATGTAATATTAAAATTTAAAAAGTATAATTATGTTATTAATATATTATATATATTTTAAATCCATCATTTTATCCATTCATGAGAGGTGGTGATGGAAAATGAATTACATCGGTTCATGAGGTGATACTTCATCGTACACCTGATTGATGGTTTAGTTTCTTATTTGATGGAGGATGATATAGATATATATCATGTAATAAATATAATAAAATATCATTATATTATAGATACTATTTTTCATTATATTGAAATTATTAAGTCATAATTTAATTTGTTAAAATAAGATGTGAAAAGAAAGTTCTTATTGAAAACAATCACCTTCACTTAGAGAAACCTCCTTTGGATCTCTTATAAAGGAACCTAGGGTTGGAATTTTGGGATAAATATCATCTCTTGAAAAAATATAATGATTTTTGTAGAGTATTTATGGTTTTTTTAGTCAAATGTATTATGAGGTTTGAATAATTGAGGGTAGGAGGTATCCTTTTATAATTGAGGAGTAACATTTTTCTAAATACCAAAAACTATTAAATTATGGGAAGACATTATCATGTCATGTATCTTAAATTTTGATATATAAAGTATTTAATGGATTATATAGTCATTACACAACTCCATGAAAAAAATCACATGTTTTAATCATTTTATTCTTTATCCTCTAGGCTTACTCACTTTTACCATTTTAGTTTCCACCACGGTAACTAGTCTCTTTTTATTTACCTAGGTAGTTTAAATTTTAAGAATAAAATAAAAGTGATGATTATTAGATAAAATGGAAATATTTAATATAAATTTTAAATCCAATTTATTAAAAAAATATCTTATGTGTGTTGAAAATTAATTTTAACACATGTCTATATAACGTGAAAAACAGCATTTTAACATTAACCACATTAATTAATATTTATTTTATTACTAATATTCATGAAAAAAATAACTTATTATATAAATAAATTATTATTAATTGATATATTGAATCAATTTAATCAAATTCAATTAACATAAGTGATAAAATTTAATTTAAAATAAAACTCATAGACGTGATGAAAAAACAGTTTTTCCAAAGAGAAACTTTTCATAAGTATAAAAATGTTTATTATCAAAATTAAATATGAAATTGGTTGTAATGAAAAAAATTGGATTAATAAATATATAATTTAACTAATTTTAATTTTTAAACCATATTAAATTAAAATGGATCTTCTAAATTCTTTAAATGAAAAGTTAATTTTTAATAAAAATCTATATTTTTTAATATTAATCGAAAAAATAATATGTACAGAAAATTATAAAAAATTGACTCAAATATAATTTTATCATGATAATTTTAAAAAATAAAATTAATTATTTCAAATACATTTTATATAAGTTAAAATTATTGGTTTTAAAATATGTGTGAAGAACGTGACTAAACCACTTTTTATGAAAAAATGTATTTCTAAACCTGAAACTCAATTTATTCTGATCTCATTATTAGAAAAAAAATATTAGATTAATGATAAAAAAATTTATTGAATATATAGTATATAAATTTCATTTAAATAAGTCACCAAAATTTTCTATTTTAAATTATTTATATAAAAACACTTCATGTGCATAAAACATGTTTCTAAAAAAACATTCATTTTTCTATCAAATGATTTTTATTTTCATTTCCAATAAATTGATAAAAAATGAATTTATTTTATTCACATGTAAACCATATAATTTTTATAATTTAGTTAGTCTTATTAATACCTTCCAATTTAATATCTAGGTTATAATGGTCAGGTTTAAATAATAATATTAATAGTATATTGTGGTTTTCTAAAACTCATTGTTGTGTGAAACACAAACTATCGATCAAATTAAGTTTATTTGAAAATAAAATAAAATTATTTCAGGAAATCTCACGGTGTTATATTCTAACACCATTAAATAAATTTCATACTCATAATTTTTATGCGTTCTTTGTAATCATGGATTTGAATTTTGAAAATTCATTTATGGAAAACCCTATATATTAAAAGGTTTGATAAAACTTCCTCTTGAAAAGAAAGAAATGTACATACAAAGGTCATATTGAAATAACACAAAATTAGGTTTCCAAATAGTATAATTTTAGTGGGAAGCAAAAACATGGATTTTGAAATTAATTCTATTTTAGAAATAATGTTATACATTTTTTTCTTTAATATAGGAAATACTATTGATTTATTAAAAATGAATTATATTTTCAATTCAAGATTCTTTTCCTAATTTTAATGGATTCCTTTACCATCTAGTTAAATAACATATGAAAACATACTTACTTGATAGTATAATTTCATCCTTTAAGAAATTTCCTCCACAGTCATATCCTTTCCCCTAAATAATGAGCATTCAAGAGGAATATTTCATTCCTGAATCACTAACGAATCACAAACTCCATAAAATAATGATAATCCATTCCTTATATCTCTAGTTATCATAAAAACTAAAATAGTTATCATAAGATATCCAATATGGATATATCTTTATATTATTAAATAATACATTAATATTTTAAACCTCATCCAGAGTTTATCTAAAACCATTTAATAAATTATTAACCAAAAGACCCTTCCAAATTTCAAAAAAAAAATATAAATAAAGTCACAAAATTTCCAAAATTAGCTTAACATTAATCCCCCAAATATCATAAAGTAGATATTAATTGTAACATACCAAATATTTGAATACCTTGTTCATATATTCTCTTAATATATGGTAATAATCAGAATTACAATAAAACCTCAATAAAAACATACATGTTTTCTCCTTCCTTAAATAAAACCAAAGATTGTTGAATATATTCAATAAATCCAAAAAAATTATAAACTCCATCATTGATAATAGAACCCACTTTTTCAAAAAATAATTAGTTAGTTCCAAGTTCATAGATACTATACAATTTACTTTATCTATATCAATCATCTCATTATATCAACTAAACACCTTTATCTCAAAATCAGGAACATATTACGGGTTATGTTTCCCTTAATCATGTTTTTTCAATAAAATATAACCATTCCATTATATAAATTTTGTAGGTCCTATATATCATTCAACATATTCTTGAAAATCATCAAAATAATATATTTATAAAAAATTTATTATATATTTCATGATTCATATAATATAATTTTGGAGTTTCAATACATAAACTATTCAATCATCCCACTTCATTCTTAAACCATTAACTCAGATTTGTCATATTATTCCTTAACAACTATTTCCTTTCATATGTCATTTTTAGCCTATTTATCATAAAAATAAAACCTTTAATTGTACCACATTTTATATCCACTTCTTTATCTTTTCCCCAAATAAATCAATTTTTATAATGCCCATAATTTCTATATTTATAACCTTAAACGATTGATATTGCCTTAGGGAAAACATTATTCTCATCCATTGCATTAACAAAAATTTCCATTTTCCTATACAATATCTTGCTATGTTCTCTTATTCTCCATGGATAAAACATCATCTCATTCATTTGAGATATTCCTAGAGTTCTTCTTCCCACATTCTCGACGTATAGGAAAATTAATCTTCTTTCCTTCATGGTCTCCACCACCCGATCTCTCAACAAACTCAATAATCTTCTTCCTTGGTGAGTCCAAGAGTTGGTTATGGTTCATGATGTTATCATGATAAATAATTATTCCCAATAACAATATCATTCACTTCATTCATCATCTCATTTGGTTTCTCATTAACACATTGTCTATCACATTCAACATTATCCCAATTCCATTTCTTTCCCTCTATCAGCTAAAACCAAAAATCATAGTGTGAGAAATAATATTCATAGTTGGAAAAAATTAATCATGAAAAATAATTTATAATATATCTAAATAATGAAACCTTACATTAAATATAATACACCCTATTTTTAACCTATCCCATTCATGATCATCATCTATTCAAATCCATCACGATGGTTCATAAATAGTTAATGAATTTAAGAAACATATAAAATGGGAGTGTCAAACTAGGTGTGCATCAAGACCCATTTTCATGAACTAGGTGATGATCCATTCCTACTAAATACACCCTTTTAAATGTTATTTCCCATAGGTACATATGTGTTAGATCCACATCCACTTATAATGCCTAGACAGGGATGTAATTTTCTAGAAACTACTTGCTCTATCCTTCACCAAAATTACAGGATATTTTCTTATACATAGACTTATACATATTCTTATCCATATATATATTATTGGACATATCCTTGTTGAGTCAATAAGGTTTTCCTTATGACTTTTCCATTCCTTATTGTTTTGAAAAACACAAACACCTTATCTTTAAGGAAAATTGCTTTTATAAGGAAAATTGCTTTTATAAGGAAAATTGCTTTTATAAGGAAAATCGATTTTGTAAGAAAAATTATCCTTATCATATTTTCATCCATATTTTTCTTAAGTATAAGATTCGGATTCATTTCTATTTTCTCGGAATTTCTTGAAACTTTGATATGAAGTATTCTGTTTTAGGATCCAAATTCTGGATAAGAACTGTGATAAAGTTTCACTCTGAAATCCAGAATGGGAACTGTGATAAAGTTTCATTCCAAATTCTGGATACAGTTTTACTCCAGATTCAGGATACGAATCCTTATGAAGTTCGACAACGAATTCTCCTTAAGAATTCTGATGAGGGATTCTCATTACGAATCCTGATGAGGAATTCTCATTATGAATTCTGATGAGGAATTCTCATTATGAATTCTGATGAGGAATTCTCATTACGAATTTTGATGATGAATTCTCATTACGAATTCTGATGAAGAATTATCATTACGAATTCTGATGATGAATTCTCATTACGAATTCTGATGATGAATTCTCATTCCGAATTCACCTATTAAACAGAATCTGATCATCTTTTTTTATACACTCTGTATTTATTTAGACTCCGAAAAATCATTTTTGTTTACACTCCGAACATTCATTCTTAACTTTTGAGTTAGATTTTAAACGGTATCGTACATTCTGTTACACTTGTTTTATTATAAAACGATGTCGTCTATTCTATTATAAACTAACTGTTGGCTAAGTTACACTTGTACAAGTCCCTCCGAATTTCATGGAAAATATGACCGTTGGAAGAGGGAGTTGACCGTCGGAAATTTGCCTATAAATAGAAGCTCATTTGAAAGAGCTCACAACAACTTGGTTTGACATTGTGCATATATGCTGTTGAAGTGATTTCTAGAGAGAGAGGCTATTATTAACTCTCAAAGCTTCGTGTGACTCCGAATGTTGGTGATTACATTCGAGGACTTCCGGGGATAGGAAGATAGAGGTGCCGACTACCTTGAAGTTGAGGGCTTCCTTGCTGAGGAAGAAAGAGGTTGCCAACTACCTTGAAGTTGAGGGCTTGTGGGGATAGCAAGACAGAGACTCTGATCTTCGTATCGAGGGATTACCCTGGTGTGGGTAAGACAGACTTTCTTGAAAGTATAAATCAAGGGACCTTTATCCAAGGTTGTTGGATACCCTTCTCTTTGGGTTAAAAGACTTATATCTTGTTACTTGTAGTTCAACTACTTGTTTATTTTCCGCTGCATATTGTATTTTAAGGAAAGTATAACTTTCTTATACTTACTTACTTATACTCTGTTTCATTTAGATTCTATATGCTTTAAGGTAGAATCTCATATTGTAATCTTTTGTTAAGTTTCAATTTCCGGAACCATATTTCCGGAACCTACTTTCGGAATCTCTTTCCAAGTTTTATTTGGTGTTATAGGTGTTTTGAATTTTCTTAGTTTAACTTTGTTAAACTTAGCCCTTTCCTTTGCTTAAGGAAAACATAGTTATTCGTAACTAACTTTAAAGGTTCCAAAGGAATTTTTTTAAAGTGTACAATTCACCCCCCCCCCCCTCTTGTATATTGAGCATATACATCATTATTTCGATCCTACAATTGGTATCAAAGGAGGTTTCTGAAATACTCATACTCACGTATAATTTTTTCTTGCTCACTTTATCATTCCGAACTTTTCCATTCCGAACTTTCTCATTCCAAACTTTGTTATTACGAACTTTTTTCTACTAACAAGTTTGTGTATCAAAGGTTATTATAAGTATGGCAGGAATTAATGTTGATTCCATTGATAATCTAAATCCTACAAGACCACCAATCTTTGATGGTAATGATTATGAGTACTGGAGAGATCAAATAAAGACTTTCGTTATCAATACTAGAGTAGACAATTTTGTTATGCTTACTGGTGATTATAAAATTCCTGACAAGGAAGTTAGAACTTTTACTAACCAGGAAAAGCAAGAGTATCAACTCAATTATAAGGTACGCAATACTTTACTGTGTTCAATGACTAGAAATATATATAGCCAAATTTCTTCTTGTGAAGCAGCTAATTGTATCTGGAAGAAGTTAGAGTTTACACACTTTGGAACTTCTAAAGTGATTGAGACTAGGAGAGCAATGCTTAGAGCTGAATATCATGGCTTTAAATTTCCTTATGGTGAACCAATCTATAAAGTTCAACAGAGATTCATGAATATAGTCAACAGCCTACAGTCTATGGGAGAGAAAGGTTTAGATGATGAAGCACTTGTGGATAAGATAATTGATATTATGACCAATGAGTGGGAATCCAAAATAACTGCTATAGATGAGAACAGGAAGGTCACTCAAATTTCTCTTGATGAGTTATTTGGAACTCTTCTACAACATGAAACCAAAATGAAGAGAGATGCTGACAACGTCAAGAAGAATAATGGAAATGGTACTATTGCTTTTACAATAACATCAAATCAGATAAAAGCTAAGACTCCTGAGAGAGTAACCAGATCTAAGTCTAAGAAAGTTATTTTCCAATCCGAATCTAGTGAGAGTGAAGTCTCTGAAAATGAGTTAGAAAATCTTGCTCGAAGGATGAACAAGATAGCTGGATAGAGAAATTTCCAATCTAAGTATAAGAAAAAGGACAGAAAAGATGGAGAAGTTACTTGTTATGAATGCAAGAGAGATGAACATATTATACCAAATTGCCCTTTTCTCAAAAAGAAAGAAAGAAAAGAAAGGCATTCAGACAGGAACAGAAAGAAATATTATAAAGCCAAAGATAAGAAAGTTTTGAAAGCTAATGACACCTTGAGTGCCAGTGGTGGTGACTCTTCAGATGAATCTTCTGATTACAAATCTTCAGGATAGAAGAATCTTGGTCTTATAGCCAGATTACCTATTGATAATTATTGTTTTATGGCTAAGGTATGAAATGCTAAATCATTGACCAATGTTTCCTTAAATTCTAATGATAGTAAGTATTATAACTCTTCTGATGAAGAATCCTCTTCTGATGAGGAAAATACTTTACCTACTTATGAAGAAGTCTCTAGGTTTGTTGAACTTCTTGAGATTGAGAATTCTAAACTCAATAAGAAACTTGATAAGGCAAACTCTAGAAATTCTATTCTTACAAAAGAGATATCATATCTTTCTAAAGATCTTGATAGGAAAAATTATGATTTTGAAAGTATTTCAAAAAATCTTGAAGAAGTAAGTTATGAGAAGAACAAACTTTCTAAATAATTAGAAAAAGTAATTTCTAAGAAAAATGGTTTCAAGCCTAGCTCTAGTTCTAAAACTAATGATTTTGAGGATAAAAACTTGGTTGTAAAACTGAAGTCCAAAATTTTTTCCTTAAAGAAGTGTTTATCAAACTTTACCCATGGTAAGGAAAATTTTGATAAAATGTATTCCCAAATACGACCTTTAAGAAATAAATCCGGATTTGGTTATACCCATGCAAAACCAATTTTTAGTAACAATTATTTTGTTCCACAAAGTGCCCCATTTTGTACCAAGTGTCAATATGGTGGTCACTGGGCAAAGAATTGTTCCTTAAACAAAACCCAATCCTTAGGATTTCACAAACCTTACTTTTCTAAGAAGATGTGGGTTCCTAAAATTTTATTGTCTGGAAATCTCGGATCCAAACAAGTTTGGATTCCGAAAGTCTAATTTTCTTCTTGGTTTCAGGAAAATAAAGAGAGTACCAGCAACAATACATGGTACGTGGATAGTGGATGTTCCCGGCACATGACTGGTAACAAAATATATTTTGAAAAGATTATCAAAACCAAAGGAGGAAAGGTAACTTTTGGAGATAATGCTAAGGGAGAGATTGTTGGTATTGGTAATATTGTTCTTCTTGGTAAAACCTTGATTTCAAATGTTCTTTTTTAAGGGTCTTAAGCACAACCTCATTAGCATAAGTCAGTTATGTGATGAAGGTTACCTTGTGAATTTTAGGAATGATAAGTGCTTAGTTCACAATTCCAAGGAAGAATTTATTCTCTCAGCCAATAGGCAAGAGAATGTCTACACATTGAATTTAGAAGACCTTAGAAGCCAAGATTTACCTTATCTAAGTGCAATGGAGGATCATTCTTTGTTATAGCATAGAAGACTAGGTTACTATAATCTTAGGAACCTTTCCACTGCTGAAGCTGAATATGTAGAAGTCGGGAGTTGTTGTGCTCAAGTGTTATGGATGCAACACACACTCACAGACTATGGCTTGATTTTTACTAAAACTCAAATTTTGTGTGACAACACAAGTGCCATTGCCCTTAGTAAGAACCCTGCACATCACTCTCGTGCAAAACACATAGATATTAGGCATCACTTTCTTAGGGATCACACACTTAAAGGAGATATCATTCTCCAGTTTATTGGAACACAAGATCAACTTGCTGATATTTTCACAAAATCTTTGCCTTCTGATAGATTTGAATACATTAAACAGAAGTTAGGAATGATAACCGTAAGGAAATCCTTCTTAATTAAATTTCTGTTAAAAAGTCTCCTTATAGCAATAAACTCCTTTTCATAGGGGGAGTACATCTGATAGTTAGAATAACAAAAATTTTCAAAATTTGTTTTCAAACTTTTCGGAACTAAAATTCCAGAAAGGAATTTCTGGAACTAAAATTTTCCAGAATGGATATTTTCATATAGAAAACTTCTGAAATGGAAATGTTCGTATTGAAAACATCCAGAATGGAAAATTTCATACTGGTATTTTCATAATGGTATTTTCGTACCGAATCTGTCATAATGAGTTTTTTTTTCAAATTTTGGAATGAAATTTCCTTACTGAGTTTGTTTTTCGAACTGAGTTTTTCTTACTAAGTTTGTTTTTTGTAGTAAAGTTTTTTTTGTAGTTTTCTTAGGAATGTTACCAATTAAAGAATAATCTTCCTAAGCTAATCCGAAAGGTATGATTTACTTACTCAAGTTTTCATAATCATACTTTACTTGCTGGCATTTTCTTATATTTTGTTTTAGGATTATAGTTTTCTTAATTCTATGTTTTAACAAAAACCTCAAAAGATCGGATTCAAGTTTTCTTGAGAATTGGTTTTCAACCATCAGATCTGATCTCAGCTTGTCACAACCATTCGATTAATCATGGACGATGAACCGTTTTCTCATTGTCTATATAAAGGGGACCCCAAATAGTTGTCCCACATCGGTTTTCAAGCTACAGCATCCCGAAGCTCTGCCTCTTCATTTTAAAGCCATTCTGAACTTTAGTTTTCACTATTGGAAATCTAGCATTTCCCAACGGTTTAGAACCATTGGTAAAGTCTGCAGAACCGTTGGTATATGTTATACCAACGGTTCTGCAAACCATGGGGAAGCAAGCTGTTGGGAAAGGCATTTCCCAACGGTTTACAGAGAACCGTTGGGATAGGTTAGAAAAAATCAACCTATCCCAACGGTTTGGCCCGTTGGGAAACCAACATAGAATTTTCTTTCCCAACAGTTTACAAACCGTTGAGAAAGGTTTTTACCAACGGTTCTATGAACCGTTGGTAAAAACAACCATTCAACAGATATCCCAACGGTTTTCAAACCGTTGGGATAGGGTGTTTTTACCAACGGTTCCTTGAACTGTTGGTAAAAACAGCTACATAGAGCCTATTCCAACGGTTTGAAAACCGTTGGCATAGGCTTTTCTGTGCAAATTGCACAGCAGTCTGCAATTTGCACAGCAGGTCTGGTTTTTGGGCATTCACCCTTGGTTTCAATTCAATTTTCAATCCAATTATTCCCTCGTTTTCAATTCATTTTTCAATCCAATTATTGTACCTGTAACACATATAATGAATACATATAGAGAACAAACCAACACATACAAATAATGCAAACCAACCAACCAACACATATGCCAGTTGATGTTTTTCACTTAAAATGGCGTCCTTTTGAAACAAAAGACGGACACTATGAGTGGTGTCGACCACACCGCGTCTCCAATTGAGGCGGGGTTAATTCGTACACGTCAAATATGACTCATAGATCATTCTCCTAAAGTTTAAATGGAAACCGAATGCGTTTGGTCGGTTTTCCTTATGTACTTAAAATGTTGTCCATTTTAAACAAAATAGTGACACTTAGACTAATCCTGACCACACCGTGACTCAGATTTATCCCGGGTTGGCTCGTACATGTCACATATGACCCATGGATCGTTGTGATAAATTATCAAAAGATTACGAATGTGTTTGGTCGGTTTTGCGTATGCCAGTTGTTCTTTTCATTTATAATCATGTCCATTTTAAACAAAAGAGACAGAGTTAGAGCGGTGTCGGCCACACCGCATCTCGGATTAAGACGGGTTTGACTTTTACACGTCACATATGACTCATGGATCATTATGCTAATGTATTGATAGAATCCGAATGTGTTTGGTCGTTCTTCCGTATGTCAGTTGATGCCTTTCACTTAAAATGACGTCCTTTTGAAACAAAAGACAGACACTTTGAGTGGTGTCAGCCGCACCGCATGTCGGATTGAGGCGGGGATGATTCGTACACTTCACATATGACCCATGGATCGTTCTCCTAAAGTTTCAACAGAAACCGAATCCGTTTGGTCATTTTTCCGTATGTATTTAAAATGGTGTCCATTTTAAACAAAAGAGAGTCACTTAGACTTATCCTGGCCACACCGCGACTCAGATTCATCCTGGGTTCGCTCGTACACGTCACATATGACCCATGGATTGTTGGGATAAATTATCAACAGATTCGGAATGCGTTTGGTCAGTTTTCCGTATGTCAGTTGATGCTTTTCACTTAAAATGACGTCCTTTTGAAACAAAAGACGGACACTTTGAGTGGTGCCGGCCACACCACATCTCCGGATTGAGCTGAAACCACCTTGAAACATTATAATTATTATTCGTGACGTGTATGCGCAGACGGCACGTCAATCGGACGTGCGGTTTGCGCGGTACGACTCAATATTCGTGTTTTAAGTGATGCGTGCGCTTCGTAAACGCGCGTGAGGGGGGTCCAAACGGGCCGAACGAAGTCGGAATGGCCTGAAATCAGACTAAAAATATGGGAGAGTGATTTATGAAGTGGTCGAGCAGACGGAACGTCAATCGGACGTGCCGTGTGCCCGCGGTGACCGACAACGCAGTTCTGGTGTCATAAACGGCCAAAACGGGCGTCCAACGGTCAAATTCATAGCGTACAACCTCAGATTGAGCTGAAACCACCGTGAAAAATTATAATTATTATTCGTGACATGTACGCGTAGACGGCACATCAATCGGACGTGTGGTTTGCGCGGTACGCCTTAATATTCGTATTTTAAGTGATGCGCGCGCTTCGTAAACGCGCGTGAGGGGGTCCAAACGGGCCGAACGAAGTCGGAATGGCCTGAAATCAGACGAAAAATATGGTTGAGTGATTTCTGAAGTGGTCGAGCAGACGGCACGTCAATTGGGCGTGCCATGTGCCCGCGGTGACCGACAACGCAGTTCTGGTGTCATAAACGGCCAAAACGGGCGTCAAACGGTCAAATTCATAGAGGACGACCTCGGATTGAGCTGAAACCACCGTGAAACATTCTAATTATTATTCATGATGTGTACGCACATACGGAACGTCAATCGGACGTGCGGTTTGCGCGGTACGGCTCAATATTCGTGTTTTAAGTGATGCGCGCGCTTCGTAAACGCGCGTGAGGGTGGTCCAAACGGGCCGAACGATTTCGGAATGGCCTGAAATCAGACGACAAATACGGGTGAGTGATTTATGAAGTGGTCGAGCATACGTCACGTCAATCGGACGTGTCGTGTGCCCGCGGTGACCGACAACGCAGTTCTGGTGTCATAAACGGCCAAAACGGGCGTCCAACGGTCAAATTCATAGCGGACGACCTCGGATTGACCTGAAACCACCGTGTAACATTCTAATTATTATTTGTGACATGTACGCGCAGACGGAACATCAATCGGACATGCGGTTTGCGCGGTACGGCTTAATATTCGTGTTTTAAGTGATGCGCGTGCTTCGTAAACGCGCGTGAGGGGGGTCCAAACGGGACGAACGCTGTCGGAATGGCCTGAAATCAGACGACAAATACAGGAGAGTGATTTATGAACTGCTCGAGCAGACGGCACATCAATCGGACGTGTCGTGTGCCCGCGGTGACCGACAACGCAGTTCTGGTGTCATAAACGGCCAAAACGGGCGTCCAACGGTCAAATTCATAGCGGACGACCTCGTATTGACCTGAAACCACCGTGAAACATTTTAATTATTATTCATGACATGTACACGCAGACGGCACGTCAATCGGACGTACAGTTTGCGCGGTACGGCTCAATATTCGTGTTTTAAGTGATGCGCGCGTTTCGTAAACGCGCGTGAGGGGGGTCCAAACGGGCCGAACGAAGTTGGAATGGCCTAAAATCAGACGACAAATACGGGAGAGTGATTTATGAAGTGTTCGAGTAGACATCACGTCAATCGGACGTGCCGTGTGCCCGCGATGACCGACAACGCAGTTCTGGTGTCATAAACGGCCAAAACGGGCGTTCAACGGTCAAATTCATAGCGGACGACCTCGGAATGACCTGAAACCACCGTGCAACATTCTAATTATTATTCGTGATGTGTACGCATAGACGGAACGTCAATTGGACGTGCGGTTTGCGCGGTACGGCTCAATATTCGTGTTTTAAGTGATGTGCGCGCTTTGTAAACGCGCGTGAGGGGGTCCAAACGGGCCGAACGAAGTCGGAATGGCCTGAAATCAGACGAAAAATACGGGTGAGTGATTTCTGAAGTGGTCGAGCAGACGGCACGTCAATGGGACGTGCCCTGTGCCCGCGAGGACCGACAACGCAGTTCTGGTGTCATAAACGGCCAAAACGGGCGTCAAACGGTCAAATTCATAGAGGACGAGCTCAGATTGAGCTGAAACCACCGTGAAACATTCTAATTATTATTTGTGACGTGTACGCGCATATGGCACATCAATCGGACGTGCGGTTTGCACGGTACGGCTCAATATTCGTGTTTTAAGTGATGTGCGCGCTTCGTAAACGCGCGTGAGGGTGGTCCAAACAGGCCGAACGATTTCGGAATGGCCTGAAATCAGACGAAAAATACGGGTGAGTGATTTATGAAGTGGTCGAGCAGACGGCACGTCAATCGGACATGCCGTGTGCCCGCGGTGACCGACAACGCAGTTCTGGTGTCATAAACGGCCAAAACGGGCGTCAAACAGTCGAATTCATAGCGGACGACCTCGGATTGAGCTAAAATTACCGTGAAACATTCTAATTATTATTCGTGACATGTACGCATAGACGGCACGTCAATCGGACGTGCGGTTTGCGCGGTATGGCTCAATATTCGTGTTTTAAGTGATGCGCGCGCTTCGTAAACGCGCGTGAGGGGGGTCCAAACGGGCCGAACGAAGTCGGAATGGACTGAAATCAGACGACAAATACGGGAGAGTGATTTATGAAGTGGTCGAGTAGAAGGCACGTCAATCGGACGTGCCGTGTGCCCGCGGTGACCGACAACGCAGTTCTGGTGTCATAAACGGCCAAAACGGGCGTCAAACGGTCAAATTCATAGCGTACGACCTCGGATTGACCTGAAACCACCGTGAAACATTCTAATTATTATTTTTGACATGTAAGCGCAGAGATCACGTCAATCGACGTGCGGTTTGCGCGGTATGGCTCAATATTCATATTTTAAGTGATGCACGCGCTTCGTAAACGCGCGTGAGGGGGGTCCAAACGGGCCGAACGAAGTCGGAATGTCCTGAAATCAGACGACAAATACGGGAGAGTGATTTATGAAGTGGTCAAGCAGACGGCACGTCAATCGGACGTGCCGTGTGCCCGCGGTGATCGACAACGCAGTTCTGGTGTCATAAACGGCCAAAACGGGCGTCCAACGGTCAAATTCATATCAGATGACCTTGGATTGACCTGAAACCACCGTGCAACATTCTAATTATTATTCATGACATGTACGCGCAGACGGCACGTCAATCGGACGTGCGGTTTGCGTGGTACGGCTCAATATTCGTGTTTTAAGTGATGTGCGCGCTTCGTAAACGCGCGTGAGGGTGGTTCAAACGGGCCGAACGATTTCGGAATGGCTTGAAATCAGACGACAAATACGGGTGAGTGATTTATGAAGTGGTTGAGCAGACGGCACGTCAATCGGACGTGCCGTGTGCCCGCGGTGACCAACAACGCAGTTCTGGTGTCATAAACGACCAAAACGGGCATCAAACGGTCAAATTCATAGCGGACGACCTCAGATTGTCCTGAAACCATCATGCAACATTCTAATTATTATTCTTGACATGTATGCGCAGACGGCACGCCAATCGGACGTGCGGTTTGCACGGTACGGCTCAATATTCGTGTTTTAAGTGATGCGCGCGCTTCGTAAACGCGCGTGAGGGGGGTCCAAATGGGCCGAACGAAGTCGGAATGGCCTGAAATCAGACGAAAAATACAGGAGAGTGATTTATGAAGTGGTCGAGCAGACGGAACGTCAATCGGACGTTTCGTGTGCCCGCGGTGACCGACAACGAAGTTCTGGTGTCATAAACGGCCAAAACGGGCGTCCAACGGTCAAATTCATAGAGGAAGACCTCGTATTGACCTAAAACCACCGTTAAACATTCTAATTATTATTCTTGACGTGTACGCATAGACGGCACGTCAATCGGACGTGCGGTTTGCGCGGTACGGCTCAATATTCGTGTTTTAAGTGATGCGCGCGCTTCGTAAACGCGCGTGAGGGTGGTCCAAACGGGCCGAACGATTTCGGAATGGCCTGAAATCAGACGAAAAATACGGGTGAGTGATTTATGAAGTGGTCGAGCAGACGGAACGTCAATCGGACGTTCCGTGTGCCCGCGGTGACCGACAACGCAGTTCTGGTGTCATAAACGGCCAAAACGGGCGTCAAACGGTCGAATTCATAGTGGACGACCTCGGATTGACCTGAAACCACCGTGCAACATTCTAATTATTATTCATGACGTGTACACGTAGACGGCATGTAAATCGGACGTGCCATGTGCCCGCGGTGACCGACAACGCAGTTCTGGTGTCATAAACGGCCAAAATACTGTCCATTTTAAACAAAATAGAGACACTTTGAGTGGTGTCGGCTACACCGAGCCTCGGATTGAGGTGGAGTTGACTCGTACACGTCACATATGACCCATGGATCGTTCTCCTAAAGTTTCAACAGAAACCGAATGCGTTTGGTCGGTTTTCCGTATGTCATTTTTTGTTTTCACTAAAAATGAAGTCCATTTTAAACAAAATAGAGACACTTTGAGTGGTGTCGGCCACACCGCACCTCGGATTGAGGTGGCGTTGACTCGTACACGTCACATATGACCCATGGATCGTTATCCTAAAGTTTCAACAGAAACCGAATGCGTTTGGTCGGTTTTTCGTATGTACTTAAAATACTGTCCATTTTAAACAAAAGAAAGTCACTTAGAGTGGTTCCGACCACACCGCATCTCGGATTTAGGCGGGGTTGACTCGTACACGTCTCAAATGACCCATGGATCGTTTTCTTAAAGTATCAACATAATCCGAATGCGTTTGGCTGGTTTTCCGTATGCCAGTTGATGTTTTTCACTTAAAATGATGTCCTTTTGAAACAAAAGACATAAACTTTGAGTTGTTCCGACCACACCACGTCTCGGATTGTGGCGGGGTTGATTCGTACACGTCACATATGACCCATGGATCATTGTCCTAAAGCATCAATACATTTCGAATGCGTTTGGTCAGTTTTTCGTATGTCACTTTTTGTTTTCACTTAAAATCTTATGGAAATTCATATAGAATATTTTTATATCATATTTAGTATGGATTAGATTTTAGTTGATCATGCTATGAAACATTTCAGAGCTAATGAAATTAAGGAAGGTGGAGGGTCTGTCCGAGGGGCTGTCCGGGGGGGGCTATCCGGTGGGTGTCTGGGGGGCTGTCCGGGGGGGCTGTCCGGTGGGTGTTCGGGGGGCTGTCCGGGGACCAAGGAGGAGGGTGGGGGGGCTGTGCGGGGTCTGTCCGGGGGGTGTTTGGGGGTTGTTCAGGGGGTTGTCCGGGGTTTTTCAGGGGGTTGTCCGGGGGTTGTTCAGGGGGTTGTTCAGGGGTTGTTCAGGGGTTGTTCAGGGGGTTGTCTGGGGTTGTTCAGGGGGCTGTCCGGGGGGTGTTTGGGGGGTTGCCCGGGGTCCAAGGGGGAGGGTGGGGGGGTTGTCCGGGGGGCTGTCCGAGGGGCTATCCGGGGTCCAGGGTGGAGGGTTGGGGGCTGTACGGGGGGTTGTCCAGGGGGCTGTCCGTGGGGCTGTCCGGGGGGTGTTTGGGGGGTGTTCGGGGTCCAAGAGGGAGGGGGGGTTGTCCAGGGTCCATGAATGAGGGGGGTTGTCCAGGGAGTTCTCAAACACACAACCACTAAAAGACAACAACATCCATAAAAACAGACAATATATAAAAATAACTCAACTCCAATACTATACTACGAGTCTAGATAAAACCAACAACTAGAATAGATTAAACATCAAATCTCAGTAATATAAGTCAAAAATGTAACGGATCAATATGTCCCACATCAGCATCACCATCACCATCATCATCATCATCATCACCCTCGTCATCGTTCTCCTCATCTTCCTCACCCTCCACAGCGCCTTCCTCCTCGCCTTTGCCCTCCTCCTTCCCCTCCTCATCTCCCTCCTCTTCCGCATCAGACTCCTCGCCATCAACATCTTCAAGCTGGACATCGGCCTGACCACCACTGGAACTGCCACCTGGTGCACCATATATAGAATGTATCGACGACATGTATTCATCAATCGCTGGGCTGGCCTCTGCTGGAAGTGTTGGACGTAGAACTTCAATAAATTTCATAAATGCACTGTTTGCCCTAGCAGACTGTTCTGCCGTCTCTGTGGCCCTTTTCTCAGCCTGTTCTGCCTGTGCCCTAACTTTCTGCAGCTCGGTGGCACTACAACTCGTACCTGAGGCAGGCCAATACCTCATCGGGGCTATCCTAGGTCGGTAGCGTACTCTACCAGAATGATCCTCTCCCAACACCTGATGTAAGTGATCAGATGGCCCAAAATTGTATGCTTCTTGGGCATCGAGGGCCTCTAAAGCATCCTGTTACAAATATAAATATATTATTAAGTTATGAAATAGATATTAAAATATAAAATCAACAGATTAAAACTTACAATCTGCTGCTGAGTCGCTTCGTTGACAGCACTTCCATCCTTTTTTCATCTACTCGAGCAAAACAGTTTTTCTCGAGGCACACGTCCTTCAATATTTTGTACTTGCCTCTACAATGACATTGAAAACAAAAGTTATATAAAAACTTTAGCAAATGATTAAATAATTGAGGAAACAAAAGAAAATGTAAGTCGTAAAGAAAACTTATAAACAATTGTCATACCTGCTGCCTCTCATGATCCGGCGTCGTCGTGCGTCCTAGTGTATGGAGGTATTTTTTTGCATCAATGTTTTTTTTATTTTTTCCAGATGATTCCTAAATAAAATTCGATAATTCAAAGGATAATATTAATGCAAAACTTGAAAGTTATTATTTAAATACCTCAAATGTAATTCATACCTTAAACTGGGTACTCGTCCAATGAGTAATCATCTGACGATACTGCTCTATAGGACAATCATCCACGACTGGTACCGCCTCTAACTCAGTGACAACTCTAGGACGCCAGCCAATATACAGCTCATGCTTATAGGCTCTCCAAAGCTCGCCTAAATCATTTAGACGTTCCAGTCGTGCACCCTCACCATCAGGAAAATTAAATCGAAGCTGAAATCAAAATATTAATTCATATAAATACAAAAATAATTCATGGCATTAAATACAACAGATTTTTTTACCCATATCTCTGCCCAAGATCTATCTTTGACCTCATGTGGAAAATGTCTCCATGACAGCGGGCTGACGGGAATGATGTCGGAGTATTTGGCAAGCGTCGCCAGAAAACTCCGACATTGCTGCCCTGTTTTCTCAACCATCTAATTGTCTTCATTATATTCCACCATAACCTTTGTGCGATGGTTCCACACCGAACGCATGCGTGTACGGCCCCGCCCCCGCCTCCTGTCAGTAGATGTATCTATCATGAAAGAAAAACAAATATTTTATCAAAACATGTTATAATGAAAATAAATATTGCTATAAAAATTTGTTAGGGTTTTATAAATATACCTACGCTAGTCTGATCAATGAGTGGCGCCGGATCCACAGAACCTAATGGAACACCCTCTGGTGGAACAGGAGTCGAAGACGATGGAATATAAAATCTCGGAGAGACAGAAGTAGAAGGAAAAGAAGATGGAACAGCTGTATGACCTGATGCTGACTGGGGAGTGGGAATCATCATGGGATGTGAAAATGATGGGGCAGAAGATGCAGAAGGTAGCGAAAACATGGGAGGCCTAAATACCCCGTGTGTTCCTAACGACACACCGGGATCAGAATGTGGGAAGGCTGAAATGTCAGTGGGAGGGGCAGGGTCTAGTCAGGCATGCACAGCTCTACGTCCACCTCTGGTACAAACCCTCCTCGTACCATCGGCCTGAGTACTAGGACCAGTACTAGGCTCCTCGTCGAATAATTGTCGACGTAATGGTGGATCCTACAAAAAAGTTTACAAAAAAAATTAATCACATGACATTATATATTCTGTAAATATATATATATATATATATATATATATATATTTGAAATAAAGTACTCACTGTAGGCACTAATGGTGGAATGCCCATCTCCTCCATCCGACGATTGTTCTCCGCCATTTTTTTTCTTCGTCTCTCTTCAATTGGCTGCATTTCCTGCATTTGAAAACAAATATGTAATTAATTAGAAAAAGAAAATTAATGTGTAAACCAAAAAACTAAATATATGATGGAATGAGGGTATTCATTGGTAATTTAGCTATCAATTGTTTTAGAAGAGCTTGAATGAATTTAATAAAACATACAAGTTGTAATGTTCACCAAGTTAGAAATATTGTTTGATTTGGTTTGAATACAGTTCAATTCCAAATTAGAAAATGCAATTCAAATAAAACAGTAACCACTAAACATTGAAAATTCACATAACGGTCAAGTCAGCTAAAACATATTTGTGATCAATACTAAATAAATATGAATATTACCAACCTTAACAACCCAACTCGAGGTAAACCAAAAGAATTGAGAACATGGATGAATGATTCTATATATTTCCAACCACAACTTCAGGTTCACAATCAACTCTGACAATTGAGCTATTGGAGTCATCAAAATAAATAAATGGATTGGTTCCAATGGCAATAGGGACAGTGTCAATTCCATCATCAGCATCATCAAAAATATGTCTTGGAATTACTTCAACTATGACACCAAATTCAGGTTGAAGTTGATCTTTGACATAAAAAACTTGTTTATCCATTGATTCCAACACATATGGTTCTTCGGTAGCAAGAGTGCGGGTCATATTAATTACTCGAAATCCACAATCATCAATAAATGTGCCATGTCTCGTCATCAAATCAAACCAATGGCATTTCATCATTGTGACTCGTCCATGAGAGTAATAATCCAATATTATTATTTTCTCAATGACTCCATAATAACCCACATTTTCAAGTCGCGGTCTACTATCTGATGCACTGGCATAACAATCTGTTGTGGCAGTAACCATAATACCATCATGTTGTGTTCTCATGTTTTTGGATCGTTCAGTGACAATAAATCTGTACCCATTAATAACAATTGATTTACAGTCACGAACCACAGTATTAGGACCAAAAGCCAAAGCTCTTATTTCCTCAGAGACAGAGTCAGCAGACAAACTCAATACCTACAATATAAATGAAAGTTAAACTTAAGTAAATATTGAAATAATTAATTTAAACAGTAATATTTTTACCTTCAATTTTAACCAAGCAGAAAACTCTTTGCTATGAAAAGTCTCTATCCTTCTCAAAGATAAAGAACGATGCTTCCTATTTATCATTGTTTTATGTTCCCTGTAGATAAAAAAATATGAATATTTTAACAGATATATATGTAAGATATACATATTCAATTTTTTTACCTGATATAGTCATCGAACAAATCACAGTTGAACAAAACTGTGCGATGTGTCATTTCCCGCTCTTCATGGATTAATGTCTTCAATGTATATGATCCTGGAATTCCTCCTGTTTGAGGAAGTGATGGAAAACTGGGTTCAATTTTCTCATATTGTTCTTCTTCATATCTCATTGGTCTGTTCATTCTTGTAGTAAGACCAGACAAATACATTGAACAGAAATCCATGCATTCTTGAGCTAAGTAACCGTTCACGATAGAACCTTCGGGATGATTCTTGTTTCGAACATAAGACTTTAATGTGAACATATTTCTTTCATTTGGATACATCCAACGAAAAGAAACAGGTCCTCCGAGAAGTATTTCAGTTGGAATATGGACAGTCAGATGCAGCATGTATGTGAAAAATGATGGGGGAAATATTTTCTCCAACTCACACAAAATTAATGGGGCATCTGTCAACATTTTTTGCAAGAAAGACTTGGACAACTTCTTAGCACAAAGATCTCTAAACAAATGGCACAACCGAATAAAACCCACCCTTACATTATTGGACAAAAGATGACGGATTTCTATTGGAAGAAACTCATGCAGTAGAACGTGATAATCATGAGTCTTCAAAGATTTTAGCTTCAACTCTCTTCTGTTGACCCATTTAGATATGTTGCTTGAATAGCCATCAGGAACTCTAATAGTCTCTAATACTTACAAAAATTGTTTTTTTTCAGTAGGTGTCATCACATAAGAAGTACATGGAAGTTGCCATTTATTTTCACTGATACGCACAGGATGCAATTCTGGTCTGATGCCCCAATCCACCAAGTCACGTCGAGATCGTAAATCATCTTTTGTCTTCCCCTTGACATTTAGAAGAACTGAAAGCAACATTTCACATATATTCTTTTCAATATGCATTACGTCTAAGCAATGACGTAGCAAATTGGTTGACCAATAAGGCAAATCAAAAAGGATACTCCTCTTCCTCCAATTGTAACAGGTTTCTGTGGAAACATTCTTTCTCTTTCCAGATTTCATTTGACCCTTCCCGAATGAAAAACTGAAATCTTTCAATTCATTAAGCACATCAGTTCCAGACATACGCTGAGGTGGATCATCGGTCTCTATAGTATTATCAAATCTTCGACAATTCATTCTATATGGATGATCCTTTGGCAAAAATCGTCGATGTCCCATAAAACTGAAACTACAACGATGTTTTAGTCTTCTGGATTGTGTATTCTTCATACAAACTGGACATGACAGTTTTCCCTTCGTGCTCCATCCAGACATCATTGCATAAGCTGGAAAATAATTGATCGTCCACATAAGCGCAGCACGCATCTGAAATATGTCTTTCGAACATGCATCGTATGTGCGCACACCCACATCCCAAAGAAGTTTCAACTCTTTTATTAAAGGTTGCATGTATACATAAATATCAATGCCGGGATCAGAAGGACCAGATATGAGTATACTCATGAAAGTGAAAGATTTTTTCATACACAACCATGGGGGAAGATTATAAATGTGTATAAAAAACTGGCCATGTGTTGTGCGAAGTAAGCATCTGCCCAAACGGATTAAAACCGTCGCATGAAAGACCCAGCCTCACATTACGCACGTCAGCTGCAAAATCAGGATGTCGAGAATCAAATCTCTGCCATGCAAATCCATCTGCAGGATGAACCAACTCATCATTAGTCTTCTTTCTCTCGGTATCATGCCATCTCATTTTTATTGATATGTCATCATACATAAAAAGATTCTAGAGTCTGGGGATCAATGGAAAGTGCCACATTACTTTCTATGGAACGTGGGATGGTGTTCCATCAGATTTTGACTTCCAGCGGGATGTGCCACATTTTATACATTCATTTCGTTCAGCGGTTTCTTCCCAGAATAAACTGCAATCTTTTGGGCAAGCATGAATTTTGTTTCTGGAAAATCCAAGTTCTTTAACTAACTTCCATGCCATATAGTGGTTTGAGAGAATATCTGCATCATCTGGAAGTAAATCCTTCAAGAGGGTAAGAATGTAATCGATTGCTGTATTAGAAATCCCATACATAGTTTTTCCATGAAACAATCGGATTAAAAATTCCAGCTTTTTCATTTTATCGCATTGTCGATATGCTGGAGTCGTGGCAACATCATTCAATTTTTTCACCCTATCAATATCATCATTTTCACTAGATGCATCAGTTTTCCTCATATCGATGTCTTCTTGAGTCGAAATCCTTTCTTTTTCATGATGACGAATAAACAGAAACTGATCATCTAACAAATTCTCCATTCCAGTCCTTTCATTTCGATCATCACCAATTTGAGATTTCATTTTCTCCCCATTGTGATACCACACAAAGTAGTTTGCTTGAAAACCATTTTTGGTTATGTGGTAGCTGACTTCTTCATGACTCAACCAAGGTCTACCAACACAATTGGAACATGGGCAGTGTATGCGACCACTATCTGAAGCATTGTGAAATGCAAAATCTATAAAGCTCTCCAAATTGTTTTGAAAATCGCTTGAGATACGATCGGTTTCATACATCCAACTTCTGTCCATTCTGTAAAAAGAATTCATATAAGTCATTTTGTCATAAACAATTCAATAGGATTGAACTTTAATAGAAAATACATTTAAGCAAACGATAAAGGAAGAAAATAATCATGGTATCAACTACACATGTGAAAAAAACATACTAATGTGTTATTGAAAAAATGTAAAACCAACAAGAACTTAATGTGTTATCACATCAGAGCATGCCTCATCCCATAACCATATTAGTAGGGTATCCTCATATGCGATTTACCTTTTTGAATTAATATACACTTCCTCACCAGGTACCTGAGTAGATTTCATAGATATAATCATCTCACATCCTGTAAGGCTTCCATTATGTATGATCTGCAGAATAATTTGAGTGATCATGAATCATGCATGGGATCTTCCCATGATCACTGTAGATTATGAGAAGGAATTATGATAGGTCACGTGAAGAACATAAAACACATATTTTAGATAATTTGAGACATAATATAATAAAATAATGTATAAATCTATGGAATTTGGGATAAAAGGATGGATGAAATACTAAAATATGGGAGACTAAGGTGAAGGAAATATATGTTGACCCTAATGTTCATAACATGCATCACCTATGAAATTTTATTGCACTAGGAAATTTCATCATGTTCACAATACATTCCATTGGAAACCTATTTTGATCATTTGATGTCCCCTTGACATGTCAAATAAAATCAGATGGCACCCATGAATATGCCACCCTTGTAATGAAAAGCCTTTAATTCTCACCATACAGACTACATGTTTTCCAATAGATATGTATCTCCTTCTATATGGGGGAATCAATACATATTATCTCAGTCTCATATTAAATGTCAGGAATGTTAGATGGCTCCCTTAACACCCTCCAGGCACACCAACTAGGTCATGTGATGTCCTCAAATCATGTCACTATGGACATAAATCACCCTTCAAGACATGTCACACTGACTCTAGAGTTTCCCTCCCAGTGTGTCAAACATGTCTTTTGATGAAAATGGAGAAGATCACCAAAATCAAGAGATTCCCTATAGGCATTACATCCATGATCATGAAATTTCTTCTAGGATCAACCAGTCAGGACTTGTGATGTCCTCCAAACATTCCATCCTTGATCATTAGAGAAACATCAGACAATCCACCGTACCCCCCTGGACACCTCGTACCCCCCCGGGATAGCCCCGCCCACCCTACTAAACAGCCTACACCCCCCTCCCCTGCAACCCCACCACCACCACCTAGACATACCACCCCCCTGGACACCCCACACACCCCTCCCCCACCAGGACACCCCCACCCAGACCCCCAGGACAGCCCACACCCCCTGGACTGCCATGCCCACCCCCCCCGTGGATAGCCTTTCCCACCCCCGTGGACAGCCCCGCCCACCCCCGTGGACAACCCACCCACCCCCGTGGACACCCCCTACCCCCTAGACAGCCCAACCACCCCCGTGGATAGCCCACCCACCCCCCTCGACACTCCTTCTCCCTATGGACAGCCCCCCACCCCCCTTAGATAGCCCACCCACCCCCCTGGACACCCCTACCCCCCGTGGCCAGCCCACCCACCCCCCCTGGACAGCCCGCCCACCCCCTCCTTGACAGCCCGGCCACCCCCATGGACAGCCCGTCCACCCTTGTGGACAGCCCGCCCACCCCCGTACTCCCCTGGACACCCCGTACCCCCCTGGATAGCCCCGCCCACCCTCCCAAACAGCCCACACCCCCCTCCCCTGCAACCCCACCACCACCACCTAGACATACCACCCCCCTGGAATGTGTATAAATAACATAAAAATACGTGATATATAGATAGCACAAAATACTCAACCTATGGGTTCACATTAACTACATAATCGCACACTTCACTACTACCATAAAACACATAAACCACACCACCACCACACAAGATGCATAGCATTTCTCACATTCATTTATAAGCCACTTCATTCACACTTACATTGTCCATTCATTTAATGTTAAATTAATTAAATCCATTTACCACACATCCATTTCTATTCCATCTCATTTATTTAATATCTTGTTTTTTTTGTTTTAACAGCATAATTTATTACATAGATAACCAGGAAACTAATAAAACCACCACACAACAACTCACCATCTCACAATAACCATCGACACCATGTTACATTGACCAACCATCTCACCAAAACAACCACATATCACAATAAAAATATTGCACATCACAAACCACCGCACAACCAAAACCACCTCACCACATTATACACCAAAACTTCATCACACAACACCTCCACACGACACAACACCTCCACACATCATCACTATCATACAACTTCACATGACACATCCATGCCCACTAACCATCACATTACAACCCCACATATCACAAAGCCCAACTAGTCACCTCAATCCCCATAAAACAGCCTACAACATACAATGAAACACAACAAAAAACCTCTCATAGAGGCAACATACCCCAACATCCACAATTTATTTATTCAAGGTCTTTTATTACATTACCCCTTTATTTAGCATGGACGTTATAACACAACTGATATTCCAGGGGAAACTAATTAATTAACAAAATATTTATTCATTTCCCTATTTTACACGGTGAAATCACATCAAAATCCAAACTTAAAACTAAAATATTAGATCAATAATAATAAAAACAAGGTACCATATGTGTATAAAGAAAAAATTACCTGATTTGAGACGATTCAGATGGGTTTTCACCTATTCTTATGGGGGAGTTCGAGAGTAGCAGAGAGCTGCAGCTGGATTGATAACTTAAAACTAAAATACTAGAGCAATAACAGTAAAAATAATAAAGACAAGGGGCCATATGTGTATAAACAAAAAATTACTTGATTTGAGATGATTCAAATGGGTTTTCACCTATTCGGATGGGGGATTTGGAGAGTAGCAGAGAGCTGGAGGTGGATTGATAACTTAAAACTAAAATACTAAAGCAATAACAATAAAAATAAGGAAGTATATGTGTATAAATGAAAAGATACCTGATTTCAGATGGTTTTCACCTCTTCGGATAGGGGATTTCGCGAGAGGAGAGCGGTGGAGCGGATGAAATTAGGTTTCTGTGCGAATGGGGGAGAGCAGCCCCGCGGCTGGATTTGGGGAAATAATTCCCAACGGTTTTTAAGAACCATTGGGAAAGAGATGCTAAGGACCCCTTTACCAACGGTTTGAGGAAACCATTGGCAAAGGGGTGACCCTTTCCCAACGGTTCAACAGAACTGTTGGCAAAAGGGTGATTAATACACCCCTTTACCAACGGTTTGAAGAAACCGTTGGCAAAGGGGTGGCTTTTCCCAACGGTTTCAATGAACCGTTGGGAAAGGCTTTCTTAATCATTCAAGCCCAATGGTTTTAGAAAACCATTGGTAAACACCCATTGGGAAAAATAGCATTTCCAGTAGTGTTTCTTAGTTCCGAACTTCTCATAGATCTTCAGATCCGAATGTCTGTGGAAGCAGCGTCTCAAGACATGTCTTCCTCTAAGTCGATTTCGAAGTGGCTAGTATACAGAGAATGGTTGGTCCATCCTGGTTTCTTCAACAAGTATGACTCTCTTATTTCAAATAATATTAAGCTTAATGGTTGGGAAGATGTTTCAGTGTCAAAACCTATGAATCAAGATGAAGTGTATTCAGATTTGCTTATAGAGTTCTATGAAACAGTCTCCTTTCTTAAGGAAGATGGAAGGGAGAAGTTGTCTTTTAAGTCTTATGGTAAGAATTATAAACTTTCATATGCCAAGGCAGCCAGCTTGGTAGGGATGAATAATGAAGGTGAAGATGAATTCATATCTCATGTGTTGCCGGATTCAAAAGGTAGCTTCAACAAGGAAAAAGAGTTAGAAACTCTCAGACTGGAAGACGACAAGGCTCTGAAGATTGCTTCTCTATCTACAAATTTCTGGATTCTAGAGTTATGGGTACAAGGTCTTATCGTACCGAGGAAGGGTGACAAAGATATATTAAAGAAGAGTGAGATCTACATCCTAGATTTTCTGATAAATCTAAGGAAGTTTAACCTAATAAAGAACATTCTCATTACTCTTGATAATGTTAAGAAAGGAAATTTGAGAGCTCAGATTATAATGTATCCAGAAATCCTCTCAAAGTTGATTGTTCGGTGCCTTGAGTCTTTCAAGGAGGCATGCAAGTCTAAACCAAGAGTTTGAAAGATTATGTTGGTGAGTGATGGTACACTCAAAAGGATGGATGTAGCCTTTGACAAGAAGACTAGTCAGTTTATTGATTTACCTGCTCAAGAAGAAGCAGTTCTGAAAGTTGATGATCCGGAATCCTCTAATCCAGTAAGGAAGAGAAAGTTGAAATAATTGGAAGTAGAAACAGAGAATCTCAAGTCTAAGGAAGTTCATTCCACACCTCCAAAACCAAAGAAGAAGAAAGCTTACCCAGATGATGTTGTTTCTAAATGGAGGGAGATCAAAGAGAAGATAGTGCAAGGGGAGCCTCAGTTTGGCTTGGACCCTGTGGAGGCTAAGGTATTGAAGGAAAGAACTGTGGATGAGCTAGAAAAACAAGCAAAAGAAAAGAAGCTCAAGAAGAAGATGTCTGAGGCTGAGGTAGCTCAAGCTTTGTTAAAGTTTAATGAGATGGTTTCATCAAATATTCCTGTTCTGAGATCTTTTTCTCTGGAATCTCTACCTGAGACTCCAGGAAGAGACTTTGTTGCTCCAGAAGAAGCAGTAGCTAAGCCTGTTGAGGAAATAGAGCAGATTGAGCAAGTGGAAGAAGAAGAAGCGGTTGCTGAAGGAAGTGGTGAAACCAGAGATGTGTTGAAGCAAGTAGATGATTATAAGGGGACTCCTTCCGAACATTTGTCGCTCCGAACCTCAAAGGCTGAGTCTTCTAAGCTAGTCACTCCGGCAATGGAAGAATAGAAAGGAGAAAAAGAAGTATCTTATCATGCAGAGGAATAACAACTTCTACAAGATATTGCTCAAATGGAGAATATAGAGGTTTTTTCTCAAGAAGTTGCTAATGAGGAAGACAATTTTGTCCAAGTTTCTGATAGTGAGAAGAGAACTCCAGAACAGGACTCTATTCCGAAAAGAGACAAGGGAAAGAAAATTCTTGCTGATACTCCGAGCTCAGTAGTGGTGAAGAGAAAGGAAGTTGGTAGTTCTTCAAAGAGAAATCTTGACCAACTTGAAGAAGAAAATTCTCCAAGAAGAGTCTCGGATTCGGAGTCATCTTCGTTGGGGCATGACTTTATTGTTCAATATTTAAAGAAGCTGGTAGGTTCTATTCCGACCTTCTCAAGCATTGACTCAAGATTCCAGATGCTCCAACATGCTTTGAATCAGAAAATAGACTTCGTATCTATGGTTATGGACAAGTGTGTTGAAATAGAGGCTCAGTTCAAAAATTTCTTTGTCGGCTACGAAGCCCATAGAAGATCTTGCAAGAGGATGACAAACTGGTCGAGGAAGACTGTAGAAGAGATGAGGCTATTTGATGAATTTCAAGACAATGTTAAAGATGCTTTTGAGACTGAGGACAGGAATATAAATGAGCTGACTTCTTCCTTTGAAGAGAAGCTGACAGATGAAAAGAACTTCCGGATTCAAGAAGTCAGAGATCTGAATGGGAAGATGAATTCCATTTCTCAAAACTGGAAATTTTAAAGGGATCATCGGATTGAGTTTGAAGAGAAATTTAAGGCTCAGGAAAAAAAGATTAAAGCTCAGGAAGAAAATCTTCAAGCCCAGGAAGAAAAGTTTGAAGCTCAAAGTGCAAGAATAGTGGTCTTAGAGAAGAAATCCAAAGAATACCATAAATACTTGAAGAAAATAAAGACTATTCTTAAGGGTCTCATGGCGAAGGAAAAAATATCAAAAATAGACAGATCTGATATTTTGTTATATCTAATTTTCTTTGTTGCCGATATTTCAAACTTAATGAAATTTGTGCTTGTCGTTTCTTTTGTTGTTGCTACTAATTTTTCAGGTACTTTGTTATATTTTCCATTCCCTCAAATTCTTTTTGAAAATCACAAAGGGGGAGAAGGAAAAGACCCTTAAGAAAAAAGAACTCTAATAAGAGTTTATTTAAAGGGGAGTTTCTCATTAAATAAGACTCTCTTATTCGTAATGAAAAGTCATTTCAGAAATCTAGAATATGATCCTTAGAGTTTCAAAGCCTAAGGGGGAGTTAGTCGTATTCATCAATATCCTTAAAGCAAAGGGAGATAAGCCTTAATGTTTTTCTTTCTTTTTAGAATTTCTTTTTCGTAAGGATTTTTGTGCTTTCCAAAAAGGGGGAGATTGTTGAGTCAATAAGGTTTTCCTTATGACTTTTCCATTCCTTCTTGTTTTGAAAATCACAAACACCTTATCTTTAAAGAAAATTTCTTTTATAATGAAAATTGCTTTTATAAGGAAAATTTCTTTTATAAGGAAAATTTCTTTTATAAGGAAAATCGCTTTTGTAAGAAAAATTATCCTTATCATATTTTCATCCATATTTTTCTAAAGTATAAGATTCGGATTCATTTCTATTTTCTCGGAATTGCTTGAAAATTTGATATGAAGTATTCTGTTTTAGGATCCGAATTCTGGATAAGAACTGTGATAAAGTTTCACTCTGAAATCCAGAATGAGAACTGTGATAAAGTTTCATTCCGAATTTCGGATACAGTTTTACTCCAGATTCAGGATACGAATCCTTATGAAGTTCGACAACGAATTCTCCTTAAGAATTCTGATGAGGAATTCTCATTACGAATCCTGATGAGTAATTCTCATTACGAATTCCGATGAGGAATTATCATTACAAATTCTGATGAGGAATTCTCATTACGAATTCTGATGATGCATTCTCATTATGAATTCTAATGAAGAATTCTCATTACGAATTCTGATGATGAATTCTCATTACGAATTCTGATGACAAATTCTCATTCTGAATTCTCATTCCGAATTCACCTATTAAACAGAATATGGTCATCTTTGTTTTATACACTCCGTATTTATTTAGACTTCGAAAAATTATTTTTGTTTACACTTCGAACATTCATTCCGAACTTTTGAGTTAGATTTTAAACGGTGTCGTACATTCTGTTACACTTGTTTTTTATAAAATGATGTCATCTATTCTGTTATAAACTAACTGTTGGCTAAGTTACATGTGTACAAGTCCCTCCGAATTTCATGGAAAATATGACCGTTAGAAGAGGGAGTTGACCGTTGGAAATTTTCCTTTAAATAGGAGCTCATTTGAAAGAGCTCACAACAACTTGGTTTGACATTGTGCATATATGTTGTTGAAGTGATTTCTAGAGAGAGAGGCTCTTATTAACTCTCAAAGCTTCGTGCGACTCCGAATGTTGGTGATTACATTTGAGGACTTCCAGGGATAGGAAGACAGAGGTGCCAACTACCTTGAAGTTGAGGGCTTCCTTGCTGAGGAAGACAGAGGTTGCCAACTACCTTGAAGTTGAGGGCTTGCGAGGATAGCAAGACAGAGACTCCGATCTTCATATCGAGGGCTTACCCTAGTGTGGGTAAGACAGACTTGCTTGAAAGTATAAATCAAGGGACCTTTATCCAAGGTTGTTGGATACCCTTCTCTTTGGGTTAAAAGACTTATATCTTGTTACTTGTAGTTCAACTACTTGTTTATCTTCCGCTGCATATTGTATTGTAAGGAAAGTATAACTTTCTTATACTTACTTACTTATACTCTATTTCATTTAGATTCTATACGCTTTAATGTAGAATCTCATATTGTAATCTTTTGTTAAGTTTCAATTTCTGGAACCATATTTCCGGAACCTACTTTTGAAATCTCTTTCCAAGTTTTATTTGGTGTTAGAGGTGTTGTGAATTTTCTTAGTTTAACTTTTTTAAACTTAGCCCTTTTTTTGCTTAAGGAAAACATAGTTAGTCGTAACTAACTTTAAAGGTTCCAAAGGAATTTTTTTAAAGTGTACAATTCACCCACCCACTTGTATATTGAGCATCCACATCATTATTTCGATCCAACAATCCTTTCATATATCCCCAGTAATATCACTAAATTATTCTTATCTTTATATCCAAAGGTTAAGTAAACATTTCCTCTGATACCAACTATAGAGACCAAAGATTTTCATACATGGATATTACAACGTAATAAATTAATATTGAATATATTTGACAAATTCAATCTTGAGTAACATGAATGTATGGTGAAATTTGATACTGGATACACAATATTATTATTTCATGAATGATCTTCAACAAATCCCATAAAAATCTTCCTACTTAATACACTTCATAAAAATTCTTAATTAATACAATTCTTCATAACCTATGTAAAAGAAGCATAAGAAATGGTGAGATCATATTCTTAGTAAGGGTGAACATGGAAGATATCAACAGATGATCATATAAAACCATAAGATAGTAATAATAGTATGATATTATGAATACTACTTACAATTTTCATACCCAACCTATAATATATTGTGAACATGATCTATTTAATAAAACAATATCATTTAAAAAGAGATCAATCATAAGATTAAGGAATCATCATAACTCAATCATGAACCATATGATCATTTCATATAATTGTTCAATCATCATAAGTATATAAACTATTTAATATTTCAATGTTAATAACTGAGAACATAAAATCATAATGGATCATGATTCATCACATGTTTCCCATTTCATAATATATCAGGCTTCATCACCAATTTCCTATTTCATAATAGATCAGGAATCATCACCTTTTTCCTATATTGGATCAAGAACATTATCTTTTTTACCATATATTATCAATAATATTTGATTGTTTCCCATTATTATCTCCTGAGATATAAAACATTACCCAATGAATTGAGGGAGATATAAGTCCCACCCATCCTTGGTTATAACATGACCACCACCCTTGGTTATAACATAACCAAGGTCCTTGTTTATAACATAACCACCATAAAATAATGAAAAATATATATATGTGTTCCATAAGATATTAAAACATTCATCATATCAGAAACCATGAAAATAAATAGGTTTTATAAAAAATTCCATCATAGCATAGCCTGTGGAAAAGAAACATGTTTCATAAACATCTGGTTATCCTAAACATAAACCATCTAGAGAAAAAAAAAGATGGTAACATTGGATTATAAACGTAGTAAAACATAATTAAAATCAAAGTATGACATCCTATATGAAAAATGATTTTTAAATATCACATTGAACATTTCTTGTAGAAAATACCCATTTCAGTTGAAATCACTTATTTAAAATATAAAATTTCTAAAAATATTTTGGAAAACATTTTCATTGTAAATAACCTTGGAAAATTGAAAGGGAATCTTTAAATAATTGATCTATCATGGAGGTAGGAAATAAAATTAATGTCGTTGTTTCCCTTGAAATATTACGAGTGTTCGGTTAACCATGGGGTTTAGGAGACATGATGCCTAATGCCTAAAATGATTCAGTTAATCTATCACTACATGCTTTCACACTGGGTTAACCATCTTTATTTCCCATTTGAGGATTTATTATGGGGTTTAAATTATGGTTTCACAATAATTACCAATGGTTTTAATATTTCTATCTTTCATAGAAACTCCCAACAGTTACCACATCCATAACTTTGTATAAACCAACATTCCAAAGTTTGATGGTACTTTGGGGTTTTAGAATCAATAACACTTATGAAGTCACATTGTTTGATAATATGGGAGTTTGAGAACATCATACCCTTTTGGGAAGAATTTTTTCATATTTTGGTGTGCTCTTATAGATTTAAGATATGTTATTTAATCTCTTCTTAATCCTGATATGAAACTGGTTACCCTAAAGAAATGAATAGGTGTCAAATCCTTCTATATGTAAAAGGGGGTTTCTATTAATGAGATTATATGTATGAATCTAAGTTTATTCATTTTTCCTATTATTTCTTATAAATGGATATCCTCTTATATTTTTATGTCATATAACCAATCAATCTAGATTTTAGTTCCATCTAGGTAGGCAATTGGAATTTTTAGGATGGGATTGAACCTTTATGAGGCATTATACTTATCATATGTATAACATTAACCAAAAACATTATAGTTCGTTTAATCCATGTAGTTTAACATGATGTTGAAAGGACATATAAGAGGAAACTTAGGAACTGGGTATCGAGCCTGAGCCTTAGGATAGTGTCTTGAGTATCCTATTTATAATAGGAATTATAGTTATCATAGTTCAATATACCCTCAATATTTTGATGGGTGGGGATGATAACTAATGCTCATGAAGGTTATTTACCCACAGCTTACCAATTTGGTAATGACATTAAGACTTAACCCAAGGTGGATGATCTTGTATAGGGGTAGATATATCATTACACATGGTGGGGATTAGACACTAAGGTTTCCCTATATGGGGGAAATTCATAATGTGAATGATATGCTTGTTAAAATTTACTAAGACCACATCATCCATGATTAGTGTGAAAAATAAGGGATAAAAAGTTATCAGTCTCACTGCATATATATATATATATATATGGGACTTATGTAATTGGATAGCCTTAATGAGGTCTTTAATATTAAGATTGGGCCTTTAGAAGATGTCTTATATATACTATTTGGATAGGAATTAGAGTCCTCATAATTTAATTCATCCCCTAACCAACTGATGGGGTTGAGGTACTTAAGGGAATGGTCGGGGATTACACATAAAGGGGTGCTTGTGTATGATCCCACTTCTCATATACTAATAAAAGTGGAAGTATGGTATACTAATGGTAGATTTCAGTCCCATGAGTTAAGGATATTTAATATATAGAGGGACTTACACTAGGGTGGATACCCATTAGAGATCGGTACTTTTGAAGGTAACCTATGTATCCTATTTGGATAGGAATTAGAGTTCTCATAGTTCAATTCAATTTATTCCCAATTTCATCTATTAGAAAAGTATATCATGTCCCACAGTGTCTGGATGAATTTCTTGACATGTTGGGGATGTGTGCTAGACACATCCTAGTTTTCTGTCTAACATGCCCTGAGTATATTCTTGAAAAGTAATGAGGTTCTATATATAAAGAATGACATGTCTCATGGTGCTTCATGTGATTGAAGTAGACATGTCAGTGGTCTATCACATGATTTGGCTAACATGTATGGAGGTCTATCACATAACCTAGATGACACATATGAGGGTATTCACGTGATCAACATAGATATAACTAGGGGTGTCTCTTAACCAAGACTAACATGTTGGGAGGATATTTCATGATTTTGACGGAATTTATGGAGGTATAGACATGAATTGGTGGACATGTATAGAGGATATCATAGGAATTAGCTTTCTTCTTCGGAGGACATTTCAAGACTTAGCTGACTTGTCCAGAGGAAATGGGAAGACTTGGTAGATATGCACAGAGGGTCCTATGTGGACTGGCTGACATGTCTATAGTAATTAAAAAATATTTTTTGACTTGTTCAATTATTATCACATGTCCTATATAGTTTGTGTGGAGTGGATTATTCCTTCCCATGAAAATGAGAATATTTTTATTCACATTAGTCTTTTATATTTTCCAGTCTTTATTACATATATTCATTAATGTTTTCCATCATTATCTTATTGAGGTTTTGTGTGATCAAGTATATATACATAAATTCCATCACATAATTTGGTTGAAGAACTATAGGTCCTTAATGTGATCAATAAGGTGATCACAAAAATCTCGTATCCTTGTCGCATAATCCCTTATTTTTATTCCATGTATTTTACCTGGTGGAAGACCCTAGTGATCGCTTGACCTTCCATTCCAAGATGTATTTTCTTCCATGATCCCAGGGGTGTGTTATCCATAGTGTGTATTTTTTCTTTTTTTAATTAGGGGGAGGAATATATAGGTCTCTCCACCCTGGTTATATGAAACCCATGTTTATTACATATCTCACAGTTATAAGCTAGATTCAGTGGAGGGATACTTTCATCGTGTGCTTCACATGATCCTTCCACAGGTCATCCAAGGTGTCACATGATATTCATTGACCATGAGAATACTCCATCATCGACATATTTATTAGACATTATCTCATCAAAAGGATTTCACATAATCATGTTTACATGTCAAATGTAATTTTCACTCTTTACCCAACATGTCTGGTAGTCTTCTCTATATCAAGACTGTAATGTCCTAGATTTATTCAAAGGTAGGGACCATTTAAATTTTTGGTTTAAATCATAAAAATGGCTATATTATTCATGCCTAAGAGGTTAAAGGGGGATATAGTGGCATATGGGGGTCATTTGAATCATGGAGCACCAAAGTAGAGAAAATATATTGGGCCACATGGTTTGTCTGAAACCATGAAACCTAGGGAACATTCTCATGCGGCCAGTTATAGGATTCAAATAGTAAGGATCTGCATGGCTTGTGCATAGTTAGTAAAACCTTGCACTTAGCTCATGTGGGGTTCCCCTTGGAGTAGAACTGGGAACACATTTGGTGCATAGTTTTCCAACCATGCGTCATACCATGTGTAGTGTAAAAATGGGTGAAATGTCTATTTTTCCTCCTTTAATGAATTGTAATCATTTTTCTTCCACATTCATCTTCCCTATACAGTTCTCCTCTCCTCTATGCACATGAACTCCCCACCTAACCTCATCCTATATTTCTTACTACCTTCTCCATCCATTATCTATTTCGTTCACTATCAGAAGCATAGGACTTGCCTTTATAAGCTCTACCTTCTGCACCCCTCTTTTTTAAGTTTCTTCTACCATCTATTATGCTATTTGGGTGCAATGGATTTTCCCTATTTTCATGGTGTTTGAAAAATCCTTTGATTTCATCTGTTTTAGGTTTAATCAAGGCCTGATGATGGATGAGTGGACTTTTGTGACATTGAGGTAGGGTGTATATGCATTTTTTCATAGTTTTGTCACATTAAAAGTGTCGTACCATTGTGCTGCAAGCTGGACCTTTTTGGAGAAGCCCCGTTCTTTCATATTAAATAAATTTAATTGTATTGTTATGAATTATAGGAAAATACTTTTATGAGAAACCTCTATGTGGGTTGTTTACATTGTCATTCATCACCCCTTTAGGTGTGCCCTCCTTTAATGGCTTTGTCCATTACTTTAAATTGTGAACTACCCCTTTTGTTTGAGTTTCACTTTAATTAAATGATTTAATAGATAAAATTGATTTAATATGAATTTTGAATCGTGAGTTAGATCCCTTGGAAATGACTTTTCTTAACTCTTATGGTTGTCCCATGTGTATTGACACATTCCATTATTTAATATTGTTTCTAAATGTGATTTATCTTTATCCCAATGCTTATGCTTATTCCATATGTTTTGTTTTCTTCCCTATCCCATTGTTGAGATAAATTCCTTATGTGAATTTTTATATCCTCTTTCCCATGTTACATACATATTTCATGCCATGTTATTTACACCTTGATCATGGTACCTGGTTCCTTTTTCTTATTGCTTATGCACTACTAGAAAAACAGGTATTTGCGACGGGCTATTTGCGACGGGATCCCGTCGCAAATAGCCCGTTGCTGAAAACGCCGTCGCAACTACACTTATTTGCGACGGGCCCGTCGCTAAAGCCTTTTTTCGACGGTCATTCTCCCCGTCGCAAATAGTATTCCGTATTTTTGTAAAAAACTTTTAAAATAGTTTTTGCGACGGGACCCGTTGCAAATACCTTTTGCGACGGGACCCGTCGCAAATCGCTTTTGCGACGGTTCCGTCGCAAAAACTATTTTTTAAAAAAAATAAAAAAAATTAATAATACTAGTATTTGCGACGGGAGTAGTATCCCGTCGCAAATACTATAAATAGTATTTGCGACGGGTCCCATCGCAAATACTATTTTAAAAAAAAAAACTATTAATAATACTAGTATTTGCGATGGGCATAGTATCCCGTCACAAATACTATAAAAAAAATAAAAAAAATAAATTATTAATAAATTATTTTAATTAATATAATAATAGAATTATAATTTAGAAATGAAAATAATAAATTATTTTAATTACTATAATAATAGTAGAATTATAATTCAAAAATAAAAAATAATAGAATATTAATAAATGATTTAATTAATATAATAATATTACAATTATAATTCATAAATAAAAAATATTAATAAGTTATTTTAATTAATATAAAAATAATAGAATTATTTTACATTCAAATATTAAAATAATTCAAGTATTACAAATATAATAATTAAATTATAATATTATAAAATTTTAATATATATATAAAATTTTAATATATATATATAATTTAATATTATAAAATATAAATAATATTATTATTCATATTAATATTGTTATTTAAAAATATAATATTATTAATATTTTATAATGAGACAGAAACTACGAATAGAAAAAAAAATATTTTGATTTCACAAATTTTATAACAGAAATACAAACTCTAATCTGAAGGAGGGGGGGAGGGGGGGATCTGCAGATGGTGGTGGAGGAAACTCCATCCCTAAAGCATGAGTGAGTCGGCGCATGTACTCCATCTGCTCCTGATGCTGCTGCTGCCACCGACTCGCCTGCTCCTCGTACAGTTGCTGCTGGCGTCGACGCTCCTCCTCATGCTGCTGACGCATCTGCTCCTGCTCCTGTCGGAGACTCTCTATCTGTGCAGTCTGAGATCGCAACTGATCCTCATACTGTGTAGAAGAAGATGCACGAGCTCCTCTCGAGCTGGACACCGACATCACAGCACTGCCATAATAATCTCCGAGAGTCAGTCGAGAGCTGATACCAACTACCTGGCCCTTCTTGAAGGCATACTGGGTGGCCTGCATCCAAGCCGCCTCATCAAACTGACAGGCAGTGGTCTGATCTGATGACTCGGCCTAACTCTCAGGCCGGGCCTGTGCCGCTGTGGCCTCATATGACTCCTATAGTTGCAATTTAAAATTAAAATTGTGAATATATTATATGCAGTTAATTTTTAAACTTGAAAAGAAATAATACTGACCATGATGTGATGTTGACGATCACCTCTGAGCTCCCCAGTAGCAGGATCACTATACATCCTCCGATATACGTCGTACTCTGTAATATCGGGGTGCTCGACAGCCTATAAGAATAAAAAATAAACTGTTAATATTTATAGTTATATAAAATATTTATAAATAATGTACGTACCAGATACTGTCTATGAGTACTGAAAGAACGACTCCCAGCTCGATGAGTCACCTCCTGTCTCCCCCGATTCTACCTCCCCACTGATGATCTCCTCTGAAAGGCACCACTCAACCAGTGCACACATAATCCATCCCATACATGGGATGAAATATACTCTGGTCGGTGTGCTCTACATGACTCCTCAAAATCTGACACTCCTGCTTTCTTCATCGCAGATTTTCTTAAATTGTGCAAAAACTGACGAAGACGATCACGCATGGCCACCTCCCATGCCTCGTGGATGGCGTCACGCATGGTATCCTCGATCGGATACCATAAACCCTACAAATAAATCAAAATATCAAGTTAGAAATGAAATAATTTTCAAAATAAAAATTATTTATTTACGTACGTACCAACCAATGGCCGAACATGGCCTGCTACACATCAATGGGAATCTGCTCCCATGTGGTCCACGGCTGAGAGAAATAGTTGTGCAAAATAGCGCTGCCCTGTCCGACTGCTATATGCGGAAAACTGAAAAAATAATAAACATTTATTATGTGAATAGATTAATGAAATCTTAGTCAAATCCACAGGTTATCACACAGGTTATCACACCTCCGTGTTCATGGATCAAACCCAAGACGCGGACATCACTCGGGGACGGGGTCAGGAATCATCAATCGTGCAAGACCGCGCCCCCTCTGCGTACTCCCTGGAGCGCCTGCAGGCTGAGGGTCATCTGTCAGCAACTCATCCGCATCAAAAGTCAGGTCAGCATCCGCCAACGCACGAAATGTGGCATCGTCCATCTGAAACAGAAAATGTTAATGTTAGCAAATAATTGATAATTACTATTATATATACATATATACATATTATGATTGTATATAAATACCATGAAATGCTATCAGTGTTCATCTTCATCATCATCTTCATATATGTCAATGTCATCTTCATATTCCTCCTCAACATCATCAATATCCATTCGAGTTACAGTTGCTTCATCTCTTACCGTTTCAAATTCATATGTGACATCATTAACATCATCGTCATCACCAACTCTTAAATGTGGGGTGTCGTCATCGATACTCATGTCTCTTTGTAAAAAAGATTGATTTTGAGTACTCTCTTGAAAAACTTCAATTCTTTGCACATCAGTGAAAGCACATTCACTTTGACTAAACTGATTGTCTCGAATTTTGATTTTTATTACACTCCACCAATCAGTCAAGTATCTTGATGTTGGACAGTACTTTGCATAATAAACTTGATATGCCTGTTGAGCCAATAAGAATGGTTCATTTACTGCGAGAACACTTTTACATTTAATATCGATGATTCCATGAGTCGGATGAACACGCACGCCTCTCTCTGTATCCAACCACCGACATTTGAACATGGTTATGTAATGTTGTCCAAGATAACAGAGTTCAATGATTTCATCAAGTATGCCATAAAAGTCAACTTCATTTTCTTGATGATGAGATCCTCTCAAGCTAACTCCACTATTCATTGTTTTTTTCGATTCCCCATATGCATGTGTGTGGAATCGAAATCCATTCACCACATATGCATTATAAGTTTTAACAAGTTTGGAAGGTGGGTTACTCAATACACACAGTCGTTTGTCAATTTTATCAGCATGTCGAGACACCTGAAAATTTGTGAAATAATTATCAATATAGTAAACTATACATTGAATGAGTTGCTAAAAGATAAATAATTTATGTTACCAGTTTTTGAAACCACTGAGAGAAATTTTTCAGTCGACGTTCTTCGAGAGCAGCTGCTGTAATTTGTGGAATTTGTTTCTTGATATGATTATCATACAACCTATAAAAACCAAAGTTATTTACTGTAACATAAATGATAGAATAAGTTATATAAACACTTACAGTACAACTGATGTCATCTCTTCACAGTTGAGCATAACATACGTATGAGCTCTATGATGTTCATCATCTGAAAGCCAGCGTTCAGAAACTCCACCAAAACCAAGCTCTGACTGGTTGAAAACAGATAATTGATTGTCGATTTCATCAATATTCCTCTCATTCCGTCCCATTCGGTTGTGTTTTGAAGGATACTCAGATTCAAAAAAATGGGAGCAGAAAAAAGATATTTCCTCTTGCAAATAAGCTTCTGCAATAGATCTTTCAACAGATGCTTTGTTGCGTACTTTTCTTTTCAATTTTTGCATGCATCTTTCAAATGGGTACATCCATCGAAACTGTACCGGACCTCCACATTTGGCTTCATATGGAAAATGTAACATCAAATGTTCCATTGAGTCGAAGAAAGACGGTGGAAATATTTTTTCCAGTTTACATATAATTACAACAACATCTTTTTCAAGTTTTCCTAGAGCATCATAATCTTCCGTAGCCGCACAAATTTCCCGAAAAAAATGAGACATGTCTGTTATGGAATCCCAAATCACAGAATTCAAGAGACCTCTTAATCCAATGGGTAGAATTCTCTCCATTATAACATGACAATCATGACTTTTTAATCCAGTAATATGACCATTCTTTACACATCTACCCAAATTGGAAGCACAGCGATCTGGAAGTCTCAAATCTGCAATCCACTGACAAAATAATAAACGGTTTTCTTTAGACAGTGTATAAGCTGCTTTTGGTTTCAGTAACCTTTCTGTTCTGACATTCTCAAATAGTTCCAATTCTGGACGCCTGCAAATTTGGGCAAGATCTAAACGTGCATTTACATTGTCTTTGCTCTTTCCTGGCGTATCCAAAACGGTATGAAACAAATTATCAAAACATTTCTTCTCAATATGCATGACATCTAACATGTGTCGGACCAAAAAATCAGACCAATATGGCAAATCCCAAAATATGCTACGTTTAATCCAATTGTGTTCTTTCCCAAAACCAGAAATTTTCTGTTGGTTTATTGTGGGACCAAAAGTGATGGGAGGTAATGAAAATACAACCGATTTTAACTCCGAACCTGATAGCATTTTTGGAGGTCCATCCCTTTCAGTTGTTCCTTTTCTGAAATGAGATCTGTTTCTGCGAAAAGGATGATCAGCTGGAAGAAATCTGCGATGACAGTCAAAATAACAAGGTTTCTTTCAATGAATGAGCATAAATGCTTTGTTCTCTCCCATACATTAAGGACATGATTTCTGACCATGTGTACTCCAGCCAGATAACATCCCATAAGCCGGGAAGTCACTTATTGTCCATATCAATGCTGCTCTCAGTATGAAATTCTGTTTCGTTGCAACATCATATGTACTGACACCATTACTCCACAATAAATTTAATTCATCAATCAATGGCTTCAAATAAACAACAATATTTTTCTTCGGATGTCCTGGAATTAGTAAAGTCAAAAAGATATATGGCTCCTTCATCAACATCCATGGAGGTAAATTTTACGGAGTTAAAAAAACAGGCCAACATGAATATTGACTACCATAAGATCCAAACGGAAATAAACCATCAGTGGAAAGGCCCAGTCGAACATTTCTAGCTTCTAAAGCAAAGGATGGATGCACTCTATCAAAATGTTTCCATGAATCACCATCGGCTGGATGATTCAAGCTTTTATCGTTTGAACTATTCTCTTTATGCCATGACATCATTGTCGCTGTATTCTTAGACATGAATAAACGCTGAAGTCTGGATGTAAGCGGAAAATATCTCAACTGTTTTACAGGAATCAAACCAGACTTCCCGTGTTGTCCTTCTTTATATCTCAGTTGCCCACATGTGGGACAACTATCCAACGACTCATTTTCCCCAGAATATAAAATGCAGTCATTTGAACATGCATGAATCTTCTGACAAGTAAGTCCCAAATTTTGAACCAACCTCTTACTTTCATAGTAATTTGCAGGTAAAACATTTCCTTCGGGTAATAGTGTTTTCAGCAAAGAAAATATCTGGTCAAAACAGGTGTTTGACATTCCGTTATCTGATTTGATAGCCATAAATTTTGCAACTACTTCTAATTTACTCATCTTGCAGCCAGGATATAATGCATCCTCAACAGACTTCAACAACTCATAAAATTCAGACGGTCCCAACTCAGGATTTGAAGCTATATCAGCCAGAGTTTCTGTATGTTGAACAGATGAACCTGCAACATCATGTACTAAATCTTGAAACTGGGATGGATCCGGAATCAAGTTGGTATCACCTGCTCTGGAACTGTGTTCACCGTGTTGATACCAAAAAACATAATCTGCTTGAAAACCAAAACGCAAGATATGTTCCCCCACTTTGTCAAACGTGTCAAACGTTCTCAATGCACATTTTCTACAAGGGCATTTTATCTTTCCTTCTGAAACAAATTCTGGATTTGATGCCGCAAATGATAAAAAAATCTCCACACCCTCTATATATACTGGATTTAAACCAGAACCATTTGGATTTCTACGTTGATTTATCCATATGCGGTCATCTAATAATGACTGTTGACGACCTCGTTGTTCCATATTTTTCTATAAAATATAAAAGCATTACTGGTTTTGAATAATTTGTTAGAAAAAACACAAGCAAGGATTGAATATATTGAGAATAAAGCAAAACCTGTTACAAATATTGCTAATTTTAATATTATATTGATTTTTTATTTTTTTTAATAATACTAATATAATTTTTTTCATAAATATTAATTATATAATAATAACATCATTACATTATTAGTATATTTTATTATTAATATTAAAATAATATAATTTTCTATATTATATACAATTCTCCTTTCATCTGTGTGTTTCACATTCTGTCTCTACATGTAATATTGGCATTCACTTTCACCTCTCCATTGGCGAGTAGGTTGATAATTTTGAAAAAGAATGCCAATATTACATGTGGAGACAGAAAAAACACAGAAGAAAAGAGAATTGTATATAATATAGAAAATTATATTATTTTAATATTAATAATAAAATATACAAATAATGTAATAAGGTAATTATTCCTAATTATTGGTAATTATTTCAAATTATTGGTAATTATTCCAAATTATTGGTAATTATTCCAAATTATTGGTAATTATTCCAAATTATTGGTAGTTATTCATAATTTTTTGTAATTATTCCTAATTATTGGTAAATATTGGTAATTATTGGTAAATATTGGTAATTATTGGAAAACATTGGTAATTATTGGTAATTATTGGAAAATATTGGTAATTATTGGTAATTATTGGAAAATATTGGAAAATATTGGTAATTATTGGTAATTATTGGTGATTATTGGTAATTATTGGTGATTATTGGTAATTAATACTAATTATTGGTAATTAATACTAATTATTGGTAATTAATACTAATTATTGGTAATTAATACTAATTATTGGTAATTAATACTAATTATTGGTAATTAATACTAATTATTGGTAATTAATACTAATTATTGGTAATTAATAATAATTATTACTAATTATTGGTAATTATTACTAATTATTCCTAATTAATACTAATTATTACTAATTATTACTAATTATTACTAATTATTGTTAATTATTACTAATTATTACTAATTATTCCTAATTATTACTAATTATTACTAATTATTACTAATTATTACTAATTATTACTAATTATTACTAATTATTGCTAATTATTACTAATTATTGCTAATTATTATTAATTATTACTAATTATTAGTAATTATTGATAATTATTAGTAATTATTGATATTTATTAGTAATTATTACTAATTATTGGTAATTATTACTAATTATTCGTAATTATTACTAATTATTCGTAATTATTACTAATTATTCGTAATTATTACTAATTATTCGTAATTATTACTAATTATTCCTAATTATTACTAATTATTGGTAATTATTGGCAATTATTGGTAATTATTGGCAATTATTGGTAATTATTGGCAATTATTGTTAATTATTACTAAATATTGGTAATTATTGGTAATTATTAATAATTATTGTTAATTATTACTAATTATTGTTAATTATTGGTAATTATTACTAATTATTGTTAATTATTCCTAATTATTACTAATTATTGGTAATTAATACTAATTATTGGTAATTAATACTAATTATAGGTAATTATTACTAATTATTGGTAATTATTACTAATTTTTGAGAATTTTTCCTAATTTTTCCTAATTTTTCTTAATTTTTTCTAATTTTTCCTAATTTTAGGTATTTATTACTAATTATTACTAATTATTGCAAATTATTGGTAATTATTGGTAATTATTGTTAATTATTGTTAATTATTGCTAATTATTGGTAATTATTGGTAATTATTGGTAATTATTGGTAATTATTGGTAATTATTGGTAATTATTGGTAATTATGGGTAATTATTG